>CM057045.1:86681914-92283834 GCA_029948455.1 Solanum rostratum | reverse complement strand
TACTGCATTGTATTCCAAAAAGGGTTACTCAGGAGCAGAACCAAGATTTGATGTGCTTACCTGGGCTTGAAGAATTGAAGCAAGTGGTCTTCTCCATGAGTCCATACTCTGCAGCAGGACCTGATGGCATGAATGGGAAGTTCTTCCAGGTGTGTTGGGACATCATAAAGGAAGATCTCCTGGCTGTTATTCACTCCTTCTTCTGTGGGCATGGTATGCCTAGATATTTCTCACATGCTTGTTTGGTTCTGTTGCCCAAGATCAAGAACCCAAATAAGCTATCTGAGTATAGGCCAATCAGTTTGAGCAATTTTGTCAATAAGGTGATTTCCAAGTTACTTTGTATGAGAATATCTCCTATTCTTCCATCTCTTATATCTCCAAATCAGGCTGGTTTTGTCAAGGGGAGAAGTATTGCAGAGAACATCATGTTAGCTCAGGAAATCATTCATAGTATCAAAAAGCCAAATATTGGAGGTAATGTGATCTTGAAGCTAGACATGGCCAAGGCATATGATAGGGTGTCATGGTCCTATATATGTCTGGTTATGAGGAAAATGGGATTTCATGAAGGTTTCATTGACATGGTATGGAGAATCATGTCCAATAATTGGTACTCCATCATCATCAATGGATCAAGGCATGGTTTCTTCCAGTCCACCAGGGGTCTTAAGCAAGGAGACCCCCTATCTCCAGCATTATTCATCATGGGGGCTGAAGTTCTTTCCAGATTGCTCAATCAACTTCATCAGACTCCTCATTTTCATGGCTTTTATATGGAGAGAAAAGGACCCCAGATCAATCACTTAAGCTTTGCTGATGATACCATCATTTTTACTTCTGGTAGAAGTAAATCTTTGGAGCTTATTATGAAGGTGCTAGCTGTTTATGAAGAGGTGTCTGGGCAACTTATCAACAAGCATAAGAGTCATTTTATTGTGCATGATCACACTTTCAGAAGATCAATCAACAGAATTAGGAGCATCACTGGTTTTGTGCAGAAGAGACCTCCATTTACCTATCTTGGTTGCCCCTTGTATTTTGGCAGACAGAAGATTATTTATTATTCAGATATGGTCTCTAAGGTGGCTGCAAGGATCTCTGGATGGCAAACTAAGCTGTTAAGTTTTGGGGGTAGGGCTACCCTCATTAAACATGTACTGCAATCTCTTCCCATTCACATCCTTGCTACTGTCTCTCCTCCTGTGACTGTGTTGAGACAAATTCAAGGCATGATGGCTGACTTCTTTTGGGGGTGGCTTGATGATAAAAGGAAGTACCATTGGTCTTCTTGGAAAAATTTAAGCTTTCCTCTTGATGAAGGTGGTATTGGGGTAAGGATGCTGACTGATATTTGCAAAGCATTCCAATACAAACAATGGTGGCTGTTCAGATCTGCTAACACTCTCTGGGGGGATTTTCTTAAGGCCAAGTATTGTCAAAGGTCTAACCCTATCAGTAAAAAATGGGATACAGGGGACTCCATTGTTTGGAAGTATATGATGCACAACAAGTTGAAGATTGAACCATATATTTTGTGGAAAATCAACTCTGGAGATTGCTCCTTTTGGTGGGATAATTGGTTGGGAGTTGGACCTTTAGCTCACTTCTCAGATTCCAATAATAGGCTCAACAACTGCAAGGTGAAATTATTTATCCACAATGGGCACTGGGATGCTGATCTGGTGGAAAGTGTGGCACCTGCCCAACATGCTGAGGCTATTCTTTCTTCTACAATTAATTTCCAGCAAGGGATTGCTGACAAACCTGTGTGGACCTTGACTCAGGAGGGTAATTTCACTATATCTTCTGCTTGGAATTTGATTAGGGAGCACAAGCAAAAATCAGACATTAATAGGAGGACTTGGCATAGGAATATCCCCTTCAAGTGTTCCTTTATTCTATGGAGGGCCTTAAGGGGCAAACTTCCTACCAATGAAAAATTATGCCAACTGGGATACACTCCTAATGCTTGTTGTTGTTGTTATAGACCTGGAGTTGATACCATTGACCATGTATTTGTATCTGGCCATTTTGCTAGAAAGGTGTGGAACTACTTTGCTGGTTTTTGTGGTATTAATAGTGATGCCAGCCCATTACAGGCATACATTAGTAAGTGGTGGCAAATGGATTATAGAAACTATGCTCACAAGTTACTCCTGCAAGCTCTTCCAATTTTTGTTTGCTGGAACTTGTGGAAGAACAGGTGTGCTGTGAAGTATGGTGGTAAAAAATCTAACATGGCAAGGGTCAAGATGCTGATTGCTAGAGACATTTTCTTCCTCATGGAATCTGCCTATCCCCAGATGGCATGGCCTTCGAACTGGGGTGATATGGTGAAGAGCGTGGAGGGTTGTTATCATGTCATTCAAATTACCCCTGTAATATGGAGTAGACCATCTGAGCAGTGGTATAAACTAAACTCAGATGGTAGTGCTTTGACAAATGGAAGCATGGGAGTAGGTGGCATTATCAGGGACTGCCAGGGTGATCTGGTTATGGCTTTTTCCAGTGGTGGTTTTGGTACAGGTTCCAACAATCAAGCTGAAGCACAAGCAGCTCTAAGTGGCCTGAAGATCTGTCTTCATCATGGTTTGAGGAAGGTGGTTTTAGAGGTGGATTCACAGCTGCTGTACAGATGGATCAACAATTTTTCGACTCCTCCATGGCATATTACCCAAGTCTTTTCCAGTGTAATGGATTGTGTTACACAATTTGATGACTTTAGATGTATTCATGCATATAGAGAAGCCAACACAGTGGCTGATAGGTTGGCAAAGCATGGTCAGACTTTGGACTCCATTCACTATTATTTTGATGTTTCACAGATGCCCAAGGAAGCAAAAGCTCTCTATTATTTGGACAAGTGGCAAATGATGAATTTTCGAAGAAAGAAGCTGAAAATCATTAAGAAACCTCCTTGATCTGGTTTTTTCTTCTTTTTCTATTGTAAAGGGAGAGTCTCCCTAGTTTATTGCTTTCCTAGATCACATGTACTGTGAGGAGTCCTCACATAGGTGTAGTCTTGGTTTTGCATCTTTTTGTTATCCGGGGAATAGTTGGTTGACTTTAGATGGTTGACCGACTTGTGATCCGCCTCTGTATGGAGGTAAGGGTATGTCCCCCTCCTTTTTGTACTTATTTTTGCATGTATAATAAAGCTTGGGGGTGATGCTCAACCCCTGACCGTCCAAAGGAGTGGGGACCCTTTGGCATAGGTCGGTTCCCTATAAAAAAAAAAAAAAAAAAAGAACCTGAACCTGAACCTGAACCTGAACCTATGAACCCTGAACCCTGAACCCTGAACCCTGAACCTGAACCTGAACCCTGAACCCTGAACCCTGAACCCTGAACCTGAACCTGAACCTGAACCTGAACCTGAACCTATGAACCCTGAACCCTGAACCCTGAACCCTGAACCCTGAACCTGAACCTGAACCCTGAACCCTGAACCCTGAACCCTGAACTTTGAGCCCTATGAACCTGAACCTGAACCTATGAACCCTGAACCTGAACCTGAACCTGAACCTGAACCTGAACCTGAACCTGAACCCTGAACCCTGAACCCTGAACCCTGAACTATGAACCTGAACCTATGAACCCTGAACCCTGAACCCTGAACCCTGAACCCTGAACCCTGAACCTGAACCTGAACCTGAACCTGAACCTGAACCTATGAACCCTGAACCCTGAACCCTGAACCCTGAACCCTGAACCTGAACCTGAACCCTGAACCCTGAACCCTGAACCCTGAACCTGAACCTGAACCTGAACCTGAACCTGAACCTATGAACCCTGAACCCTGAACCCTGAACCCTGAACCTGAACCTGAACCCTGAACCCTGAACCCTGAACCCTGAACCCTGAACCCTATCGCTTTCTCATTTTTCATGCCATTTTCTCTCTCTACGCTCTCTCTCTAGAATTTTCTCTCTACTGTTTCGCAGACTGCCAGTTCCACCGGAATGGCGCGTCAGCCACCGGAGGAAGGCAAATGGCCACCGGACAAGGGCCACCAGGTGCGCCTGGAAGCGGCCCACCCTCAACAACATGACACGCGCGCAGGGGAATCCCACAGCTCTGAGAAATCGCACCACAGTCCGGCGATCACTGTAGCGATTTCAAATGAAGAACTGTTACGGGCTCAAGAAATTATTTCTTTGATGAATTTGGGACAACTTCGAGTGATTCCAAGTAGGGGGGATGACTCTATACATGCTGATCCATCTTTGGACCAAAATTCAGACCACTCTATCATGCCAATTGGAAGATCTGAAGGTGCGATTTTGACGAGAATCGCCTCTGAGTCGCCTGATGTGCGCCTTGAAATTAGGGCACCTTCATGTGATTTTCGTGACATGGGACATGGTGGGGGAGAATCTCCAGGCCTGGATGAATGTCTTGGCCAATTTGGGGCCATTTCTACCGGCGGGATGGGTGGCGGAGAGGTTTCCGGCGGCGGCGACGGTGCTCCGGCGAAATTCGTGGGTCAAGAGATAGCTCAAAATGTTCAGGGGGACAAGGCGCATCATCCAGCTACAAAAGCCCTAATTTCTAATGCATTGATTGCTCCCAATTTGGGAATTAGGGTTTTGGGGGGCGACAATACTGTTCCGGCGAAATTCGTGGGGCAAGGTGTATGTCAATCGAATCCTGGGAACATGGAGATGCCTCAGGACCCAAAAGCCCTAATTTTTAATGTGCCAAATCAAACGAATTCCGAAATTAGGGTTTCGTAGGAAGGCTTTTCGGTCGAGAATCAATTGAATGGGGAATCGACTAATTTGATCAATTCGACTCAGAGTATTGCTCAAGGTGACAGGAATGAGCACATTGTAGACCGGAATGGTGTTAGTGAAGTGCAAAATGTGGTGGATCATGGTCATGGCCCCTCTGCAGATATGGACAATAGCATTTTGGAGGGCAAGATGGATCCAAGTGCTGTTCTTCCATCCTCAGGTAAGTCAAACGACCTTGTGACCACCTCTAAAGTTGATTTTGCAACTCATTTGGTGTCTGGCAATAGTAATGGGGCAAAAGTTGATGACACTGGGAAGGGTGTGAAAGGCAACAATCAAATGGTGTGGAAAGAGGTGCCCAAAGTCAGTGATGGTGCTCATGTCCACCACCAAACCAACAGCAAGACCCATCAGCCCCAGTTTCCTAAGATTTCTGCTAACTTTGATAATTTCCCACCTTTGAAATCCATGAGTGCAGTGAATGTTGATAATATCAAATCCAAAACCAGCTTGAATCCTTCCAATAATGTGAAAAACTCTCAAATACCAGCTGAACCTGCTCCTCCTACCATTGTCCAATCATTTGCTACCAAGTTAAGGATGAATCAGGCCAAGAATGAAGCTCCCATAGCTATCACACCTCCCAAGATCACTACTAAGCAGGGCCATCCTGCTGTTATTTTCAAAAAGGAAGAATTTCTGGGAAAACTGGCTGCTAGATGTAGGTATACTATCATTGGGAAGTTTTCCAACACCATGCCTAGGATGGAAACCATCAGGAGGAGCTTTATTGCACAAACTCAGCTCACTGGGGGGGTTAAAATAGCACATTTTAACTCAAGGCATATCTACATTGATCTAGACAATGAAGCTGATCATGTTACTGTGTGGACAAAACAGAGAATGTTTATTGAGGGACAGCTAATGAGGCTTCAATTGTGGACCCCTACATTCAAGCCTGATGAGGAGACATCAATTGTTCCTGTATGGGTGACACTACCTGAACTTCCATGGCATTGCTATTACATGGAAGTGATATCTGCTCTATTGGCCCCCATTGGTAAGGCTCTATACCTTGATACTGCCTCAATTCAGAAAACTAAAGGGAGTGTTGCCAAGGTTCGTGTGCAAATTGACATTACCAAGGAAAGGCCCCAACATGTGTGGCTGGGTTTTGATGAAGAAGATATCTCTGTTGGGAAGTGGCAATTGATACAATATGAAGATCTGCCAGATTATTGTGTGTATTGTAAGCACCAGGGGCATCATATTACTAAGTGTTTGATCAAAAAGAGAGATGAGGAGAATAAGCAGAAAAAAGACCAAGAACCTGGGGGCAAGATCAGTGTCCAAGACCATTTTGTGAATCAGAAGAATGAAAATCAGATGGCTTCACAAGTAGCTCAGGGTGATCACCAAAATAAGGAGGCTAATCAGACTCACCAAAAAGATGAACAATGGCAAACTCAAAGAAAAAAGGGTAGCAAGAAGAAGCAAAATCAGAATATTGCCAAGGGAACCAGTTCCAAGGTTCTTGAGGCACCACCACAAAGCAACAACAGAAGAGGCACAGGTATTGACTTGAAAGACCCTACTGAGGTCTTAAATGTTCCAAGTAATGAGGAACAACCCCCCAATCCCCCTATTATTGACCTTGATAATGTTGATGTTGTGGCTTCCCAACCCCAAAGCCCCTCCTTATCTGGTAATGCTGCTGTAGTTCATGGTGGGTGGCTGGATTGTAAGGAGAACCACACTAACTTGCAGGAAGGGGTCCCAACAAGGGGGGGTATTACCATCCATACTTCTGCAACCACTAAGATGCACCAACAGCAAGTCCCTGTAGTTGAGGTACCCAACTTGTCTGAAATCCATTTGGGAGGAAATTTTAGCAATCAAGACAGAAGGGCTCAGGTTGAGCACCCTTTGGGAGGTATGGCCAAGGATCTAGGCTCTCTTGCTAGTTCAAGTGGAACAAAAAGCAAGAATAAGCCAAGTAAAAAGAGAAGAGATGCTTTGAAGAAGAAATTGGCTGATTCTGGGGGTGCTACTACTGAAGATAATCACATTTCTGATAGTTTACAAGATGTAGACCCATGTAACAAGTTTGTTCTGGTGGAGGATGACCAAGTGATAACAGTCACCCCTTTGAATGTTCAGATGGGCACTCCTATCATTGAGAATCCAGTGGAAGTTCCTGAGGAGAGGTGTCAATTTAACACTGACCCCACCTTATCAAGTTCAGTTAATGATGAGTATGGGGTCATAAATTCTGAGGATGAGATGGATACTGAAACTAATCCCATGAGAGAGATGGAAGATGACATTGAAGATCATTTCAGTAGAGATCTCAACCCAACCAATGATAATGCTATCCAAGAAGAGATCCAACAGCTCAGCCAGGAACAAGGTTTATCTCCTAGGGGTTCAAATCAGACAAGGAGACATACTACATCAACCACAGCCAAATATCCTGCTACTTCAGGCAGGCCCAATACTAGACTCTTTACATCCAAGTCATCCCAATGATTAGCACAATCATATGGAATGCAAGGGGTATTCAGACCCAAGGAGCTTTGGAAAGACTTCAGTCCCTCAAAGCCATTCATCATTTATCCATGATTGTCATATTGGAGCCTTTTTCCTCCAATGATCAGCTTCAGAATTGTAGGGTCCAGCTTGGTATGGAGCAGGCCACCTCCAACACTAATGGTAAAATTTGGGTGTTTTGGAATCATGAGATTGACTGTCAACCTATTGAGCATGATGAGCAACAAATTACTTGTAAGATCCAGCATGTACAGATTCCTCAGCAGTTTTTGGTCACCTTGGTGTATGCCAAATGTAGGGAGCACATGAGGGGACCTCTCTGGGAAAGGATGTTGCATTTTTCAAAATTTTTCAGTGATTCTCCTTGGTGTGTAATGGGGGATTTTAATGTGATTACTGCAACTGAAGAGAAGTTGGGGGGTATACCCTACAACATGAACAAGAGCATGAATTTTATTTCAGTGATAGAAGGGTGTGGTCTGACTGACTTGGGTTACACTGGTCAAAGGTTTACTTGGTGTAATAACAGAGGTGTTATGTTCAGAATTTGGAAGAGGTTGGATAGGATAATGGTTAATGATAAGTGGCTTGAATTGATGCCTCAAACCACTAATACTCACCTGCCAACAGTGGGTTCTGATCACTGTCCTCTTCTTCTTGAAATGGATGCAAGGGTTGCTAATGCCATTAGGTACTTCAAATTCTTGAATTGCTGGACTGAACAACCAAGCTTCTTGGACACTGTTAGAGATTGCTGGGATAGGCCTGTTACTGGGGATCCTATGTGGAGATTTCACCAGAAGCTCAAAAGAGTCTCCTCTACTCTTAGTAAATGGTCCAAAGATCAGTGGGGTGACATTCATGCAAAGGTTAGAGAGTATGAGGAGAGATGTGGTAAAGCTGAAGAAGAATTGTTGAATCTAAACTCAGATGATGCCAGAAGCAACTTGCATTCTCTAAATGCTGAATATATTAGATTCCTGAGATTGGAAGAGTCAATTTTGAGGCAAAAATCTCAGCTTCATTGGTTTCAGGAAGGTGATGCAAATACAGGATACTTTCATGCCCTGATGAGAGGTAGAAGGAGAAGACTATTCATTCACAGAGTCAAAGATGAAGATGGGGAATGGTTCCAGGGGGAGGAGGCTATTGCTGATGCTGCTTGCCACCACTTTCAGCAAATTTTCACTGGGGAAGCCCAGCATATTGATGAGGAAGTACTGCATTGTATTCCAAAAAGGGTTACTCAGGAGCAGAACCATGATTTGATGTGTTTACCTGGGCTTGAAGAATTGAAGCAAGTGGTCTTCTCCATGAGTCCACATTCTGCAGCAGGACCTGATGGCATGAATGGGAAGTTCTTCCAGGTGTGTTGGGACATCATAAAGGAAGATCTCCTTGTTGTTATTCACTCCTTCTTCTGTGGGCATGGTATGCCTAGATATTTCTCACATGCTTGTTTGGTTCTGTTGCCCAAGACCAAGAACCCAAATAAGCTATCTGAGTACAGGCCAATCAGTTTGAGCAATTTTGTCAATAAGGTGATTTCCAAGTTGCTTTGTATGAGAATATCTCCTATTCTTCCATCTCTCATATCTCCAAATCAGGCTGGTTTTGTCAAGGGGAGAAGTATTGCAGAGAACATCATGTTAGCTCAGGAAATCATTCATAGTATCAAAAAGCCAAATATTGGAGGTAATGTGATCTTGAAGCTAGACATGGCCAAGGCATATGATAGGGTGTCATGGTCCTATATATGTCTGGTTATGAGGAAAATGGGGTTTCATGAAGGTTTCATTGACATGGTATGGAGAATCATGTCCAACAATTGGTACTCCATCATCATCAATGGATCAAGGCATGGTTTCTTCCAGTCCACCAGGGGCCTTAAGCAAGGAGACCCTCTATCTCCAGCATTATTCATCATGGGGGCTGAAGTTCTTTCCAGATTGCTCAATCAACTTCATCAGACTCCTCATTTTCATGGTTTTTATATGGAGAGAAAAGGACCCCAGATCAATCACTTAAGCTTTGCTGATGATACCATCATTTTTACTTCTGGTAGAAGTAAATCTTTGGAGCTTATTATGAAGGTGCTAGCTGTTTATGAAGAGGTGTCTGGGCAACTTATCAACAAGCATAAGAGTCATTTCATTGTTCATGATCACACTTTCAGAAGATCAATCAACAGAATTAGGAGCATCACTGGTTTTGTGCAGAAGAGACCTCCATTTACCTATCTTGGTTGCCCCTTGTATTTTGGCAGACAGAAGATTATTTATTATTCAGATATGGTCTCTAAGGTGGCTGCAAGAATCTCTGGATGGCAGACTAAGCTGTTAAGTTTTGGGGGTAGGGCTACCCTCATTAAACATGTACTGCAATCTCTTCCAATTCACATCCTTGCTACTGTCTCTCCTCCTGTGACTGTGTTGAGACAAATTCAAGGCATGATGGCTGACTTCTTTTGGGGGTGGCTAGATGAAAAAAGGAAGTACCATTGGTCTTCTTGGAAAAATTTAAGCTTTCCTCTAGATGAAGGTGGTATTGGGGTAAGGATGTTGACTGATATTTGCAAAGCATTCCAATACAAACAATGGTGGCTGTTCAGATCTGCTAACACTCTCTGGGGGGATTTTCTTAAGGCCAAGTATTGTCAAAGGTCTAACCCTATCAGTAAAAAATGGGATACAGGGGACTCCATTGTTTGGAAGTATATGATGCACAACAAGTTGAAGATTGAACCATATATTTTGTGGAAAATCAACTCTGGAGATTGCTCATTTTGGTGGGATAATTGGTTGGGAGTTGGACCTTTAGCTCACTTCTCAGATTCTAATAATAGGCTCAACAACTGCAAGGTGAATTTATTTATCCACAATGGGCACTGGGATGTTGATCTGGTGGGAAGTGTGGCACCTGTCCAACATGTTGAGGCTATTCTTTCTTCTACAATTAATTTCCAGCAAGGGATTGCTGACAAACCTGTGTGGACCTTGACTCAGGAGGGTAATTTCTCTATCTCTTCTGCTTGGAATCTGATTAGGGAGCATAAGCAAAAATCAGACATTAATAGGAGGACTTGGCATAGGAATATCCCCTTCAAGTGTTCCTTTATTCTATGGAGGGCCTTAAGGGGCAAGCTTCCTACCAATGAAAAATTATGCCAACTGGGATACACTCCTAATGTTTGTTGTTGTTGCTATAGACCTGGAGTTGATACCATTGACCATGTATTTGTATCTGGCCATTTTGCTAGAAAGGTGTGGAACTACTTTGCTGGTTTTTGTGGTATTAATAATGATGCCAGTCCTTTACAGGCATACATTAGTAAGTGGTGGCAAATGGATTATAGAAACTATGCTCACAAGTTACTCTTGCAAGCTCTTCCAATTTTTGTTTGCTGGAACTTGTGGAAGAACAGGTGTGCTGTGAAGTATGGTGGTAAAAAATCTAACATGGCAAGGGTCAAGATGCTGATTGCTAGAGACATTTTCTTCCTCATGGAATCTGCCTATCCCCAGATGGCATGGCCTTCGAACTGGGGTGATATGGTAAAGAGCGTGGAGGGTTGTTATCATGTCATTCAAATTACCCCAGTAATGTGGAGTAGACCATCTGAGCAGTGGTATAAACTAAACTCAGATGGTAGTGCTTTGACGAATGGAAGCATGGGAGTAGGTGGCATTATCAGAGACTGCCAGGGTGATCTGGTGGTGGCTTTTTCCAGTGGTGGTTTTGGTACAGGTTCCAACAATCAAGCTGAAGCACAAGCAGCTCTTAGTGGTCTGAAGATCTGTCTTCATCATGGTTTGAGGAAGTTGGTTTTAGAGGTGGATTCCCAGCTTCTGTTCAGATGGATCAACAAACTTTCGACTCCTCCATGGCATATTACCCAAGTCCTTTCCAGTGTAATGGATTGTGTTACACAATTTGATGAATTTAAATGTATTCATGCATACAGAGAAGCCAACACAGTAGCTGATAGGTTGGCAAAGCATGGTCAGACTTTGGACTCCATTCACTATTACTTTGATGTTTCTCAGATGCCCAAGGAAGCAAAAGCTCTTTATTATTTGGACAAGTTGCAAATGATGAATTTTCGAAGAAAGAAGCTGAAAATCATTAAGAAACCTCCTTGACTCTGTTTTTTCTTCTTTTTCTATTGTAAAGGGAGAGTCTCCCTAGTTTATTGCGTTCCTAGATTACATGTACTGTGAGGAGTCCTCACATAGGTGTCGTCTTGGTTTTGCATCTTATTTTTATCCGGGGAATAGTTGGTTGACTTTAGATGGTTGACCGACTTGTGATCCGCCTTTGTATGGAGGTAAGGGTATGTCCCCCTCCTTTTTTGTACTTATTTTTGCATGTATAATAAAGCTTGGGGGTGACGCTCAACCCCTGACCGTCCAAAGGAGTGGGGACCCTTTGGCATAGGTCGGTTCCCTATAAAAAAAAAAAAAAAAAAAAAAAAAAGAACCCTGAACCCTGAACCCTGAACCCTGAACCTGAACCCTGAACCCGAACCCTGAACCCTGAACCCTGAACCCTGAACCCTGAACCCTGAACCCTGAACCCTGAACCCTGAACCCTGAACCCTGAACCCGAACCTGAACCTGAACCTGAACCTGAACCTGAACCTGAACCTGAACCTGAACCTGAACCTGAACCTGAACCTGAACCTGAACCTGAACCTGAACCCTGAACCCTGAACCCTGAACCCTGAACCCTGAACCCTGAACCCTGAACCCTGAACCTTGAACCCAGAACCTGAACCTGAACCCTGAACCCTGAACCCTATGAACCCTGAACCCTATGAACTTGAACCCTGAACCCTAAACCTGAACCTGAACCTGAACCTGAACCTGAACCTGAACCTGAACCTGAACCTATGATGAATCTATGAACCCTATGAACCCTGAACCCTGAACCCTGAACCCTGAACCTGAACCTGAACCTATAAACCTGAACCTGAACCTGAACCTGAACCTGAACCTGAACCTGAACCCTGAACCTATGAACCCTGAACCCTGAACCCTGAACCCTGAACCCTGAACCCTGAACCCTGAACCCTGAACCCTATGAACCCTATGAACCCTGAACCCTGAACCCTGAACCCTGAACCCTGAACCCTGAACCCTGAACCCTGAACCCTGAATCCTGAACCCTGAACCCTGAACCCTGAACCTGAACCTGAACCTGAACCTGAACTTTGAGCCCTATGAACCCTGAACCCTGAACCCTGAACCTGAACCTGAATCTGAACTTTGAGCCCTATGAACCCTGAACCCTGAACCTGAACCTGAACCTGAACTTTGAGCCCTATGAACCCTGAACCCTGAACCCTGAACCTGAACCTGAACTTTGAGCCCTATGAACCCTGAACCCTGAACCTGAACCTGAACCTGAACCTGAACCTGAACCTGAATCTATGAACCCTGAACCCTGAACCCTGAACCCTGAACCCTGAACCTGAACCTGAATCTATGAACCCTGAACCCTGAACCCTGAACCTGAACCTGAATTTATGAACCCTGAACCCTTGAACCTGAACCTTGAACCCTGAACCCTGAACCCTGAACCTGAACCCTTTGAACCCTGAACCTGAACTTGAACCCTGAACCTTGAACCCTTTTTGAACCTGAACCCTGAACCCTGAACCCTTTATTGATATGACCTGGAGAATGATGTCCAATAATTGGTATTCCATTATCATCAATGGATCAAGGCATGGTTTCTTTCACTCTACCAGGGGGTCTTAAGCAAGGAGATCCCTTATCTCCTGCCCTTTTCATCATGGGTGCTGAGGTACTTTCCATTTTGCTTAATCAGCTTCACCAGTCTCCCCAGTTCCATGGCTTTTATATGGAGAAGAAGGGTCCCCAAATCAACTATCTTAGCTTTGTTGATGATACCATCATTTTCAGTTCAGGGAGGAGTAAGTCTCTTGAACTTGTTATGAAGACTTTATCAATTTATGAGGATGTTTCTGGACAGCTTATCAACAGGAAGAAGAGTCACTTCATTGTCCATGATCACACTTTCAGAAGATCCATCAACAGAATAAAAAATATTACTGGTTTCTTACAGAAGAGGGCTCTCTTTACCTATCTGGGGTGCCCTATGTACCTTGGCAGACAGAAGATCATATACTATTCTGACATGATATCTAAGGTGGCATCTAGAATCTCTGGGTGGAAGACTAAGTTGCTGAGTTTTGGTGGTAGGGCTACCCTTATTAAGCATGTTTTGCAGTCTCTCCCCATCCATATCTTATCAGCAGTGTCTCCACCATTGACTGTTTTGAGACAAATCCAATGCTTGATGGCTGATTTCTTTTGGGGTTGGCTTGATGAGAAAAGAAAGTATCATTGGTCCTCTTGGAAGAACTTGAGTGGGCCCTATGAGGAAGGGGGTATTGGGGTGAGGATGCTCACCGATGCATGCAGGGCTTTCCAGTTCAAACAATGGTGGACCTTTAGATCCAGTAGCACTTTATGGGGTGATTTTCTCAAGGCTAAATATTGTCAAAGATCAAATCCAGTTAGCAAGAAATGGGATACTGGGGACTCACTGGTGTGGAAGAACATGATGCAAAACAAGATAAAGATGGAACCACATATTTTCTGGAGAATCAACTCTGGAACTTGTTCATTTTGGTGGGATAATTGGCTGGGAGTGGGTCCTTTAGCCCATTTCAGGGAGACCAGCTGTGGCCTTGATAATACTAAAGTGACCTCTTTCCTGCAGAATGGAGATTGGGATGCTGAATTAGTTAATCATGTGGCTCCATCTCAACATCTTACAGATATTATGGAGACCAAGATCCAATTTCAACAAGGGGTGCCTGATAAAGCGATCTGGAAGCTCAATCCAGATGGTGTTTTTACCATCTCTTCAGCTTGGAACATGATAAGAGAGCGTAGAGTCAAATCTTTTATCAATAAGAAGACCTGGCACAAGGATATTCCTTTTAAATGCTCTTTTCTGTTATGGAGAGCTTTCAGAGGAAAACTTCCTACCAATGAGAAGCTTAGTCAATTAGGGTATGATCCTAATCTATGTTGTTGCTGTCATAAAGCTGGGGCAGATACTATTGAGCATATATTTGTTTCTGGACATTTTGCCAAGAATGTGTGGAAAAGAATGGCTGCTTCTTGTGGTATTTGCAATGATCTTCTTCCCTTGCAGCAATTCATTATGAGATGGTGGCAAACTAACCACAAGAATGATGCCCATCGACTGCTTCTACAGGCCCTCCCTATTAGTGTTTGTTGGAATCTTTGGAAGAACAGGTGTGCTGGAAGATATATTGGACAAAAATCTAATATGACCAGGGTCCTGTTTCTGATCATGAAAGATATTTTTTTCCTGATGAATTCAGCATACCCCTATATTACTTGGCCCAGGAATTGGGGCGATATGTTGAAGACCATTGAAGATTGTTATCATGCTTTTAAAATTACTCTTGTCTTATGGTGTAGACCAACAAACAGTTGGTATAAATTGAATTCAGATGGGAGTACTCTAATTAATGGTAACATGGGGGTTGGTGGTATTGTTAGGGACACTCAGGGTGTGGCAGTAATGGCATACTATGTCCCCCTTGGTGTAGGAACTAACAACCAAGCTGAAGTGCAAGCTGCTATCTATGGGTTGAAGGTGTGTCTGCAACATGGTTTGAGGAAGATTGTGCTTGAGGTGGACTCCCAGTTACTGTGTAGATGGATCAACAAGCAATCAACTCCTCCGTGGCATATTAATCAAGATCTCACCAGTCTAGTGATTATTTCTTCTTGTTTTGATGACTTTAAGTGTATTCACGCTTATAGAGAGGCAAACAGTGTGGCTGATTCTCTGGCAAAGCATAGTCATTCTCTAAATTCTCCTCAAAACTACTTTGATGTGCAACTTCTGCCCAAGGACGCAAGAGCTCTTTATTATCTTGACAGGATTCAAATGACGAACTTTAGAAGGAAGAAGCTGAAAACCATTAAAAAACCTCCTTAATTTTATTTCTTTTGTTTTGTAAAGGGAGAGTCTCCCTTATTTATTGGCTTTCTTAGACTACATGTACTGTGAGGAGTCCTCACATAGGTGTTTTCTTTGTTGATGTCTTGCTAGAATTGGGGAAGAGTTGGCCGACCTTAGATGGTTGGCCGACTTGAGACCCACCTTACAGCGGAGGTACGGTTTATGCCCCCCTCCTTGTATTTTGATTTTCGTATTATATAATAAAGCTTGGGGGTGATGCTCAACCCCTGATCGTCCAAAGGAGTGGGGTCCCTTTGGCATATGTCTGTTCCCTATAAAAAAAAAAGAACCCTGAACCCTGAACCCGAACCCTGAACCCTGAACCCTAAACCTGAACCTGAAGCTGAACCTGAACCTAAACCCTGAACCCTAAACCCTGAACCCTGAACCCTGAACTCTAAACCCTGAACCCCGAACCCGAACCCGAACCCGAACCCGAACCTGAACCTGAACCTGAACCTGAACCTGAACCCTGAACCCGAAACTCGAACCCGAACCTAAACCCTGAACCCTGAACCCTGAACCTGAACCTGAACCTGAACCTGAACCCGAACCTTTGAACCCTGAACCTGAACCTGAACCTATGAACCTATGAACCCTGAACCTGAACCTGAACCTGAACCTGAACCTATGAACCTATGAACCCTGAACCTGAACCTGAACCTGAACCTGAACCTGAACCTGAACCTGAACCTATGAACCTGAACCTGAACCTGAACCTGAACCTGAACCTGAACCTATGAACCTGAACCCTGAACCCTGAACCCTGAACCCTGAACCTGAACTATGAACCCTGAACCTGAACCCTGAACCCTGAACCCTGAACCTGAACTATGAACCTGAACCTGAACCTGAACCTGAACCTGAACCTGAACCCTGAACCCTGAACCCTAAACCCTGAACCCTGAACCCTGAACCCTGAACCCTATGAACCCTGAACCCTATGAACCTGAACCCTGAACCCTGAACCTGAACCTGAACCTGAACCTGAACCTGAACCTGAACCTGAACCTATGATGAATCTATGAACCCTATGAACCCTGAACCCTGAACCCTGAACCCTGAACCCTGAACCCTGAACCTGAACCTGAACCTATAAACCTGAACCTGAACCTGAACCTGAACCTGAACCTGAACCTGAACCTGAACCCTGAACCTATGAACCCTGAACCCTGAACCCTGAACCCTGAACCCTGAACCCTGAACCCTGAACCCTATCGCTTTCTCATTTTTCATGCCATTTTCTCTCTCTACGCTCTCTCTCTAAATTTTTTGCTCTCTAGTTTCTGCACAGTGCCAGCTCCACCGGAATGGCGCGTGTGCCACCGGCGGAGGGCAGTAGACCGCCGGACATGGATGTACAGGAGCGCCAGGACATGGCGCACACACTACAACAATCGACGCGCTTGAATTCATCCCCCAGCTCTGGGAAATTGCAATCCAGTCAGGCGATCGCTGTAGCAATTTCTGAAGAAGAACTGACTCGGGCTCACAAAATTATTTCTCTTCTCAAATCTGGTCAGATTCGTGTAATTCCAATGATTGGAGAGGATCCCTCACATGAGGATCTACATGTGGACCAAATTTCAGCTCAAATTATCGAGCCGTTTGTGAGATCTGAAGAGGCGATTTCTGGGAGAATCGCCTCTGAATCGCCTATTTTGCGCCCTCAAATTCGACAATCTTCTGGGGATCTTCGTGATACTAGACCTAGTGGGGATTGTTCCCTGGGACTTGGTGGTTCTACCAGCCAATTTGGGGGCAACTCCACTGACGGAATCGACGGCGGGGCATTTTCCGGCAAGGGTAACGGAGCTCCGGCGAATTTTGGAGGTCAAGGAATAGCTCAAAATGTTCAGGAGGGAATGGTGGACATCCCCAATTCAAAAGCCCCAATTCTTAATGATCAATTGGCCCCGAATTTGAGAATTAGGGTTTCGCAAGGGAGTGCCACTGTTCCGGCGAGATTCGACGGGCATGACGCATACCATGGGATTCCTGGGAGCAAGGAGAATCCCCAGGACCCAAAACCCCCAATTTTTAATGCGCAATTAGAGAATAATTTTGGAATTAGGGTTTCACTGGATCCACGATTGCCAAATTCCAATTTGAATGGGGATGTCATTGAATTGGACAATTCTGATTATGGTGATGATCAAGGGGGTAAGAATGGGCAATTTAACAAGTATAATGGTGATCAAGACTTGCTGAACAAGGTAAATCAAGATCAAAAAGTTTCCTCAGACTTGGATGTATGCAACCTGGCAGGCTTGAAGGATCCACTTGCTGCACCCTTGAGCTCAGGTAAATTTGTTGATCTTGTGACCAAAGACATGCATTTGAATGTGAATAATTTGAGCACCGGCCCTCATATTTCTAATAGTGCTGATGATGCTGGAAATAAGGTGAAGGGTAATGCTCAATTAATTTGGAAAGAAGTTCCTAAGGTAATGGGGGATGGCCCTGTCCACAAACAGCCTACCAAGCATTATAATCACCCTCTCCCTAAGATATCCACTAACTATGAGAGCTATCATCCCCAGAAATCCAAGACCCAGCCCCTTACTGATAATTCCAGATCCAAAGTTGCTTTGAATCCAGTCACCACTGTTAAAAATTCTCATATTCCAACTGAACCAGCTCCCCCTACCATTATCCAATCCTTTGCTACTAAGCTTAGGATGAACCAAGCTAAAAATGAAATTCCTATTCCCATAACCCCTCCTAAAATCACAACCAAACAGGGCCATCCTGCAGTTATCTTTAAAAGGGATGAATTCATGGGTAGATTGGCTGAAAGATGCAAATTCACTCTTATTGGAAAATTCACTAATACCATGCCAAGAATGGAAGTTATTAGAAGAAGCTTCATTGCTCAGACTCAGCTTACTGGTGGTGTTAAGATAGCCCATTTCAATTCAAGGCATATTTATATTGACTTGGACAATGAGGCTGATCATATTACAGTCTGGACCAAACAAAGGATGTTCATTGAAGGTCAATTAATGAGGCTTCAAATCTGGACTCCTACATTCAAACCAGATGAAGAGACCTCCATAGTCCCAGTATGGGTCACTCTTCCTGAGCTTCCATGGCATTGCTATTATATGGAGGTAATATCAGCATTATTGGCCCCTGTAGGCAAAGCCTTATACCTAGACTCTGCTTCTATCCAAAAGACTAGAGGCAGTGTAGCTAAGGTTAAAGTTCAGATTGATATTACTAAGGAGAGACCTCAACATGTTTGGCTGGGGTTTGATGAGGATGATATTTCTATTGGGAAGTGGCAACTGATACAATATGAAGATCTCCCAGATTATTGTATGCATTGCAGACACCAGGGACACTCTATTTCAAAATGTCTTGTTAAAAAAAGGGAGGATGAGAACAAGCAAAAGCAGGAACAAGAAGCTGTTGCCATTCCTTATGGAAAGGATGCTTCAACTGACCAGCAGGAGGAGAAGATGATGAGACCCCCAAAGCATAAGGGTGACAATCAATCTAAGGAGCCTAGCAAGAACCAACAAAAGGATGAACAGTGGCAGACTCAGAGAAAGAAGAATACCAAGAAGAAACAGGCTCAAGTACATGGTAATGATAACATCTCCAAAGATAAGAATGTTTCTGTCCAGAAGGACACCATGAAAGGCCCAGGTATTGTGCAAGACCCTGTGATGGTCTTGAATGATCCTATTTCTGTGGAACAACCCCCAGTTCCCCCTTGTTGTGATTCTGAGAAAATGGATATTGTGCATTCCCATACCCCTTGTCCCCCTATTGCTGGATATGCTGATGTAGTTAATGGTGGGTGGATGGATGGTCAGGAGATCCTATCTAACTTGCAGGGAGGGGTCCAAAGAGGGGGGGATAAAATCATTCATACTCCTGCTACCACTGGTGCAATCCCACAGCAATCCTCAGGTGTTGACAAAATCAGAAGCTCTGAGCCTTCATTGGGAAGGGTGACAGGTGAACAAGATCTGAGGATGCTAGTTGATCAACCTTTGGGTGGCATGGCTAAAGATCTTGGGTCTCTGGCCAGTTCAAGTGGAACTAAAAGTAAAAACAAACCTAGCAAGAAGAAAAGAGATGCCATAAAGAAGAAGTTTGTTGAGTCTGGGAATGTAGGTCATGAGGACAGCCCCTCCAATGCTCAGGGGGGAGGTCTTTGCACCAAATTCATCCTTATTGAAGATGCTCAGGCTTTAGCTATTACTCCTTTGAATGTTCAGGTGTCTACTCCAAGTGGTGAACTTGGAAAGGATGGTCCACCAGAGCTATGTCACTTTAATACTGACCCTACTCTTTCAAGTTCAGTTCAAGATGAATATGGGGTTATAAATTCTGAGGATGAGGTTGATGATGACTCATATCCTATGAGGGAAGAGGAGGAGACTGAGTTCAGTTGTGATCAACCCACTGCAGAGATCAATCCCATCACTGATGTTTCTACTCAGGCTGAAATTCAGCAACTTAGCCAAGAACAGGGTTTATCCCCTAGAGGCCCCACTCAGACAAGGAGGAATGCTGCTTCAACCACCATAAGACACCCTGCCACTTCAGGCAGGCCAAACACCAGACTTTTCACATCCAAATCATCCCAATGATTAATACAATCATTTGGAATGCAAGGGGTATTCAGACCCTGGGAGCCATGGAAAGACTTCAATCCCTCAAGCTTATTCACCAACTTTCAATGATTGTCATCCTTGAACCTTTCTCTACAAATGACCAGCTTCATCAATGTAGAGTTCAGTTAGGTATGGATAAGGTATTTTCTAATTCAAATGGCAAGATCTGGGTTTTCTGGAATCAGGAGATGGAGTGTGTTATGATGGAGCAAGATGACCAGCAGATCACTTTTCAGATTCAACACTCACAGCTAGATCAGAAGTACTTAGCTACTTTTGTGTATGCCAAATGTAGAGAATATATGAGAAGACCTCTGTGGGAAAGGTTGTTGCATATTTCCAATCTGTTCAACAGTGAGCCCTGGTGTGTGGTTGGAGATTTTAATGTAATTACTGATACTGAGGAGAAGTTGGGGGGTATTCCATATAACATGAAAAAGAGTTTGGACTTTATTTCTGTAATTGAAGGGTGTGGACTGACTGACTTGGGTTTCACTGGTCAGAGGTTCACCTGGTGCAATAATAGAGGAGTTATGTTTAGAATTTGGAAAAGGTTGGACAGAGCCATGGTGAATGATAAGTGGCTAGAACTAATGCCTCAAACTACTAATACTCACTTGCCTACTGTGAGTTCAGATCATTGCCCTCTCTTGCTGGAAATGAAGACTAAGGTGGACACAGCCATCAGATATTTTAAGTTCCTAAATTGCTGGACTGAGCAACCAGACTTTTTGGATACTGTTAGGTCCTGCTGGGACAAGAAGATCAAGGGGAATCCTATGTGGGTCTTTCATCAAAAGTTGAAAAGGGTCTCTTCTACTCTTAGTAAATGGTCTAGGGATCAGTTTGGAGATATTCATGCAGTGGTCAAAGAGTATGAAGAGAGGTGTAGAAAAGCTGAAGATGAGCTCCTGAACTTGAACTCAGATGCAGCTAGATGCAACCTCCACTCTCTCAATGCAGAGTATATCAGACATCTTAAAATGGAAGAATCCATTCTTAGACAAAAGGCCCAGCTTCATTGGTTTCAAGAAGGTGATGCTAATACTGCCTACTTCCATGCTCTTATGAGAGGGAGAAGAAGAAGGCTGTTCATTCATAGAGTGAAAGATGAAGATGATACTTGGTTCCAAGGAGATGAGGAGATTGCTGATGCAGCTTGCAAGCACTTTCAGAATCTTTTCACTGGTGATGATAAACATATTGATGAGAATGTCCTGGATGGTGTTTCTGCCAACATCAATCAGGAGCAGAATAACACTTTGGTGAGCATGCCTGACTTGGATGAACTGAAACAGGTTGTTTTCTCTCTGAGCTCACACTCAGCAGCTGGTCCTGATGGGTTTAATGGAAAGTTTTTCCAGTTTTGTTGGGAGATCATCAAAGCAGACCTTCTGGCAGTGATTCATTCATTTTTCTGTGGTCAGGAGATGCCTAAATATTTTTCTCATGCTTGCCTGGTTTTGTTGCCCAAGATCAAGAATCCTAATAGACTGTCTGATTTCAGACCAATCAGCTTGAGTAATTTTGTTAACAAGGTGATCTCCAAGTTGATTTGTATGAGATTGGCCCCTATCCTACCTAATTTGATATCTCCAAATCAGACTGGCTTTGTCAAAGGTAGGAGCATCTCTGAGAACATTATGCTTGCTCAAGAGATTATTCACAGCATCAAGAAACCTAACAGAGGAGGCAATGTGATTATTAAACTAGACATGGCCAAAGCCTATGATAGGGTGTCATGGTCTTTCATATGCCTAGTTATGAGGAAGATGGGTTTCCAAGAAAGGTTTATTGATATGATTTGGAGAATTATGTCCAACAACTGGTACTCCATCATCATCAATGGATCAAGGCATGGTTTTTTCCACTCCACCAGGGGTCTTAAACAAGGAGACCCTTTGTCTCCTACCTTGTTCATTCTGGGTGCAGAGGTACTCTCAAAATTGCTCAACCAGCTTCATCAATCTTCACAATTTCATGGTTTCTATATGGAGAAAAAGGGTCCCCAAGTCAACCATCTTAGTTTTGCTGATGATACCATTATTTTCAGTTCTGGGAGGAGTAAGACTCTTGAGCTTGTCATGAAAACTCTTTCTATATATGAGCAGGTTTCTGGACAACTTATCAATAGGAAGAAGAGTCATTTCATTGTCCATGAGCATACTTTCAGAAGATCCATCAATAGAATCAAGAGTATTACTGGTTTCTCACAGAAGAAGGCCCCATTTACTTATCTGGGATGCCCCATGTATCTTGGCAGACAAAGGATCATATATTATTCAGACATGATTTCTAAGGTGGCCTCTAGAATCTCTGGGTGGCAGACTAAATTGCTTAGTTTTGGGGGTAGGGCCACTCTTATAAAACATGTCTTGCAGTCTCTTCCTATCCATATCCTATCAGCTGTGTCCCCTCCTGTGACTGTATTGAGGCAAATTCAATGCTTGATGGCTGATTTCTTTTGGGGTTGGCTGGATGACAAAAGAAAATACCATTGGTCCTCTTGGAAGAACCTGAGCATGCCTCAGGATGAAGGGGGTATTGGGGTAAGGATGATTACTGATGTTTGCAAGGCTTTCCAGTTCAAGCAATGGTGGATCTTTAGATCCAGAAGCACTCTATGGGGTGATTTTCTCAGGGCTAAATACTGTCAAAGATCTAATCCAATTAGCAAGAAATGGGACACTGGGGATTCCCTTGTGTGGAAGAACATGTTGCAGAACAAGGCTAAGATGGAACCCTATATTCTTTGGCAAATCAATTCTGGTTCCTGCTCTTTTTGGTGGGATAATTGGCTGGGGGTGGGTCCTTTAGCTATTTTCAGAGACACCAGCTGTGGTCTTGATAACACTAGAGTAAGCTCTTTCCTGCAAAATGGTGAATGGGATGCTGATCTGGTCAGTCAGGTGGTTCCTTCTCAGCACCTGACTACTATCTTGGATACCAGCTTCAAGTTTAAACAAGGGGTGCCTGATAATGCCATTTGGAAGTTGAATCCAGATGGGGTCTTTACCTTATCATCAGCTTGGAATATGATTAGAGAACACAGAGCCAAATCCAGTCTAAATAAGCTTACATGGCATAAGAATATCCCTTTTAAATGGTCCTTTCTTTTGTGGAGAGCTATAAGGGGTAAACTTCCCACCAATGAGAAGCTGAGTCAATTGGGATATGCTCCTAAGCTATGTTGTTGCTGTCACAAGGCTGGGGTGGATACCATTGAGCATATTTTTGTTTCTGGTCATTTTGCTAGGCATGTGTGGAAGAGGATGGCTGCTTATTGTGGTATCAGTAATGGTATTCTCCCTTTACAGCAATTCATGATGAGATGGTGGCAAGCTAATCACAAGAATGATGCCCATCGACTTCTTCTACAGGCTCTTCCAATCAGTGTATGTTGGAATCTTTGGAAGAATAGGTGTGCTGGAAGATATGCTGGTCAAAGATCTAATATGACCAGGGTTCTCTTCTTAATTATGAAAGACATTTTCTTCTTGATGACTTCAGCTTATCCCTATATTACTTGGCCCAAGAATTGGGTAGATTTATTGAAATCCATTGAAGATTGTTACCACACAGTTCGAATTACTCCTGTTCTATGGAGTAGACCAGCTGATAGGTGGCATAAATTGAACTCTGATGGCAGTGTTTTGAACAATTATACTATGGGGATTGGTGGAATTATCAGGGATTCTCATGGTGAGGCTGTTTTAGCTTATTCAGTTCCCATGGGACATGGCTCTAACAACCAAGCTGAACTACAAGCTGCTCTCTATGGTATGAGGATGTGTTCTCAGCATGGTTTGAGGAAGATTTTGCTTGAGGTGGACTCTCAATTATTGTATAGATGGATCAACAAATCCTCAACTCCTCCGTGGCACTTAAATCAAGATCTGACCAGTCTGATGGACTATATTGCTCACTTTGATGACTTCAAGTGTATTCATACCTATAGGGAAGCAAACTGTGTAGCTGATGCTCTAGCCAAGTATAGCCATACACTGACTTCTCCTCAACATTACAGTGGTGTGCAACGCTTTCCCAAGGAAGCAAGAGCATTCTATCATCTTGACAAGATCCAAATGATGAACTTTAGAAGAAAAAAGCTAAAAACCATTAAAAAACCTCCTTAGTCTTCTCTTTTGTGTAAAGGAAGAGTCTTCCTTATTTATTGGCTTTCTTAGAATACATGTATTGTGAGGAGTCCTCACATAGGTGTTTTCTTTGTTGCTTTCTTGATAGAATTGGGATAGAGTTGACCGACCTTAGATGGTTGGCCGACTTGAAACCCACCTTAGGTCGGAGGTACGGTTTATGCCCCCCTCCTTGTACTTTGTTTTGTTTGGATTATATAATAAAGCTTGGGGGTGATGCTCAACCCCTGACCGTCCAAAGGATTGGGGACCCTTTGGCATAGGTCTGTTCCCTACAAAAAAAAAAAAAAAAAAAAAAAAAAAAAACCCTGAACCCTGAACCCTGAACCCTGAACCCTGAACCCTATGAACCCTATGAACCCTGAACCCTGAACCCTGAACCTGAACCCTGAACCCTGAACCCTGAACCTGAACCCTGAACCCTGAACCCTGAACCCTGAACCCTGAACCTTGAACCCTGAACCCTGAACCTGAACCTGAACCTGAACCTGAACCTGAACTTTGAACCCTGAACCCTGAACCCTGAACCTGAACCTGAATCTGAACTTTGAGCCCTATGAACCCTGAACCCTGAACCTGAACCTGAACCTGAACTTTGAGCCCTATGAACCCTGAACCCTGAACCCTGAACCTGAACCTGAACTTTGAGCCCTATGAACCCTGAACCCTGAACCTGAACCTGAACCTGAACCTGAACCTGAACCTGAATCTATGAACCCTGAACCCTGAACCCTGAACCCTGAACCCTGAACCTGAACCTGAATCTATGAACCCTGAACCCTGAACCCTGAACCTGAACCTGAATTTATGAACCCTGAACCCTTGAACCTGAACCTTGAACCCTGAACCCTGAACCCTGAACCTGAACCCTTTGAACCCTGAACCTGAACTTGAACCCTGAACCTTGAACCCTTTTTGAACCTGAACCCTGAACCCTGAACCCTTTATTGATATGACCTGGAGAATGATGTCCAATAATTGGTATTCCATTATCATCAATGGATCAAGGCATGGTTTCTTTCACTCTACCAGGGGGTCTTAAGCAAGGAGATCCCTTATCTCCTGCCCTTTTCATCATGGGTGCTGAGGTACTTTCCATTTTGCTTAATCAGCTTCACCAGTCTCCCCAGTTCCATGGCTTTTATATGGAGAAGAAGGGTCCCCAAATCAACTATCTTAGCTTTGTTGATGATACCATCATTTTCAGTTCAGGGAGGAGTAAGTCTCTTGAACTTGTTATGAAGACTTTATCAATTTATGAGGATGTTTCTGGACAGCTTATCAACAGGAAGAAGAGTCACTTCATTGTCCATGATCACACTTTCAGAAGATCCATCAACAGAATAAAAAATATTACTGGTTTCTTACAGAAGAGGGCTCTCTTTACCTATCTGGGGTGCCCTATGTACCTTGGCAGACAGAAGATCATATACTATTCTGACATGATATCTAAGGTGGCATCTAGAATCTCTGGGTGGAAGACTAAGTTGCTGAGTTTTGGTGGTAGGGCTACCCTTATTAAGCATGTTTTGCAGTCTCTCCCCATCCATATCTTATCAGCAGTGTCTCCACCATTGACTGTTTTGAGACAAATCCAATGCTTGATGGCTGATTTCTTTTGGGGTTGGCTTGATGAGAAAAGAAAGTATCATTGGTCCTCTTGGAAGAACTTGAGTGGGCCCTATGAGGAAGGGGGTATTGGGGTGAGGATGCTCACCGATGCATGCAGGGCTTTCCAGTTCAAACAATGGTGGACCTTTAGATCCAGTAGCACTTTATGGGGTGATTTTCTCAAGGCTAAATATTGTCAAAGATCAAATCCAGTTAGCAAGAAATGGGATACTGGGGACTCACTGGTGTGGAAGAACATGATGCAAAACAAGATAAAGATGGAACCACATATTTTCTGGAGAATCAACTCTGGAACTTGTTCATTTTGGTGGGATAATTGGCTGGGAGTGGGTCCTTTAGCCCATTTCAGGGAGACCAGCTGTGGCCTTGATAATACTAAAGTGACCTCTTTCCTGCAGAATGGAGATTGGGATGCTGAATTAGTTAATCATGTGGCTCCATCTCAACATCTTACAGATATTATGGAGACCAAGATCCAATTTCAACAAGGGGTGCCTGATAAAGCGATCTGGAAGCTCAATCCAGATGGTGTTTTTACCATCTCTTCAGCTTGGAACATGATAAGAGAGCATAGAGTCAAATCTTTTATCAATAAGAAGACCTGGCACAAGGATATTCCTTTTAAATGCTCTTTTCTGTTATGGAGAGCTTTCAGAGGAAAACTTCCTACCAATGAGAAGCTTAGTCAATTAGGGTATGATCCTAATCTATGTTGTTGCTGTCATAAAGCTGGGGCAGATACTATTGAGCATATATTTGTTTCTGGACATTTTGCCAAGAATGTGTGGAAAAGAATGGCTGCTTCTTGTGGTATTTGCAATGATCTTCTTCCCTTGCAGCAATTCATTATGAGATGGTGGCAAACTAACCACAAGAATGATGCCCATCGACTGCTTCTACAGGCCCTCCCTATTAGTGTTTGTTGGAATCTTTGGAAGAACAGGTGTGCTGGAAGATATATTGGACAAAAATCTAATATGACCAGGGTCCTGTTTCTGATCATGAAAGATATTTTTTTCCTGATGAATTCAGCATACCCCTATATTACTTGGCCCAGGAATTGGGGCGATATGTTGAAGACCATTGAAGATTGTTATCATGCTTTTAAAATTACTCTTGTCTTATGGTGTAGACCAACAAACAGTTGGTATAAA
Organism: Solanum rostratum; assembly: GCA_029948455.1. Classification (NCBI taxonomy): domain Eukaryota; kingdom Viridiplantae; phylum Streptophyta; class Magnoliopsida; order Solanales; family Solanaceae; genus Solanum; species Solanum rostratum. The sequence continues at coordinate 92,256,937 of CM057045.1, read as the reverse complement.
TTGAATTCAGATGGGAGTACTCTAATTAATGGTAACATGGGGGTTGGTGGTATTGTTAGGGACACTCAGGGTGTGGCAGTAATGGCATACTATGTCCCCCTTGGTGTAGGAACTAACAACCAAGCTGAAGTGCAAGCTGCTATCTATGGGTTGAAGGTGTGTCTGCAACATGGTTTGAGGAAGATTGTGCTTGAGGTGGACTCCCAGTTACTGTGTAGATGGATCAACAAGCAATCAACTCCTCCGTGGCATATTAATCAAGATCTCACCAGTCTAGTGATTATTTCTTCTTGTTTTGATGACTTTAAGTGTATTCACGCTTATAGAGAGGCAAACAGTGTGGCTGATTCTCTGGCAAAGCATAGTCATTCTCTAAATTCTCCTCAAAACTACTTTGATGTGCAACTTCTGCCCAAGGACGCAAGAGCTCTTTATTATCTTGACAGGATTCAAATGACGAACTTTAGAAGGAAGAAGCTGAAAACCATTAAAAAACCTCCTTAATTTTATTTCTTTTGTTTTGTAAAGGGAGAGTCTCCCTTATTTATTGGCTTTCTTAGACTACATGTACTGTGAGGAGTCCTCACATAGGTGTTTTCTTTGTTGATGTCTTGCTAGAATTGGGGAAGAGTTGGCCGACCTTAGATGGTTGGCCGACTTGAGACCCACCTTACAGCGGAGGTATGGTTTATGCCCCCCTCCTTGTATTTTGATTTTCGTATTATATAATAAAGCTTGGGGGTGATGCTCAACCCCTGATCGTCCAAAGGAGTGGGGTCCCTTTGGCATATGTCTGTTCCCTATAAAAAAAAAAGAACCCTGAACCCTGAACCCGAACCCTGAACCCTGAACCCTAAACCTGAACCTGAAGCTGAACCTAAACCTAAACCCTGAACCCTAAACCCTGAACCCTGAACCCTGAACTCTAAACCCTGAACCCCGAACCCGAACCCGAACCCGAACCCGAACCTGAACCTGAACCTGAACCTGAACCCTGAACCCGAAACTCGAACCCGAACCTAAACCCTGAACCCTGAACCCTGAACCTGAACCTGAACCTGAACCTGAACCCGAACCTTTGAACCCTGAACCTGAACCTGAAATTGGGTTGGATCTTGACCCATTATGACTTGCCAAATTGATCAAATCTGTTTGGTTGCCATCTATGATTTGGAAAAATTACACAAAATAGACCCAAAATGAAATTATTTCTCAAATTTGACCCAACCCAAACTATTTACCATGCTATCCCATTTTCCTCTATTATTTTGCCACTCCATAGGTATATTGATATCCTATTTGTCATGACCCAAGCCTAGGGCCTAAATGGCATGACTCGAAATCCAAGTGTCATGACACTCACCTAACCCACCAAGGTGATTCGGCCCAAACCCAAACAACTTAACACTAACAACATAAGTGAAAAATAACAGTCTAATAATATAGATAAACGGAAGAAAATATACTAAAACCATGCCAAAATTGGTGTCACATATACAAGCCTCTATATATAGAATACTCAAATGAAATACAAGTCATAATATCTAGTCCTTAAATAGAACCAAAACATAATAGTAGAATCTCCGAAAGTCTGCTGAAGGAACAAGCAGCTACCTCTCGATAGATCCAAAGCTTGATCGAAAATATATTCACCAACCTACAAAAATGTAGCAATGGGTGAACACCAAACAACAAGGTAATCAACAAAAATGGAACTAACATAAAGTAAAGTAATAAAGAACATAAGTAACTCCTTAAATTCTAACCACAATCCGTCGGACTACAACCTTGCACTTAGAAAAGTCCAGTAAAATACAGTATACAGATCACAACAATTTAGATATACTCATCATCCGATATAATATCTCAGTATACAAGTATATAAGTAGATCTGACACTTACTCTAAATCCGAAATATGATAAGTATACAATTTCACAAACAATATACAACAATATCAACTAGATATGATATGAGATGGAGTGGATGCCATGAGATGTACATAATGCAATACAATGTCAAATAATCGTGATGCATGTCTCGACTCATGCCCACTTGTCTGAAAATAACCTCGAACTCATCCAAAAATAACCTCGGACCGTCAGCATATTACCTCGGCTCGATCGGTAGAGACCTCGGCTACCAATCCACAAGTTATCTTACTCACATCTCAATCGTAACCATCACAAGTTCAATGCACAAATAATAATAAATGCAATGTGCAGGATCATGATTATAGTATCAACATCATAATGATAATATCTCAATATCATCAATAGTTCAATATCATCAGTGTCTCTATACCACTCTAGTCTTAGTATATCAATCATATTACAAATAAGCACCATCTTACTATCAACATCGAATGATTCACAAAATCATATAAGTTATGAATCCACAAATAAGTCAATATATCGCCACATAGACAACTATTCAATTTGAAATATCATTATCAAGCCTATAATATTACAATTCTATCCCCAAAGTACTCGATTACACTCATATAGGAGTATACAAGGTTTATTCATACTTAACAAAAGGTTAGAAGTCCACTTGCATCAAATAAAGTCTCGGATCAAGTCAAAATTGCCGGTTTCTCCTACGATACTCCAAATCACACACAATCTATTCAAATATGACATCACAATCACGTAACGAATCTAATGACACTAAAATCACTTAATTCGAGGAGAAAGGATAAAATAATAAAAAATCTCATTCCGAAAAACGTAGCCAGAAAGTGAAAATTAATGTATGAAAATGTTCTCTACATAATAAGAAATTCAACGGTGAAAGCGGTTTCGAGAACAGAGTTAAGATGAGGGAGAAATCAACTATTAAAGTTTGAAAATCAAAGTCCGAGAAATCCCCAATTTACACCATTAAAATCCCAAAATTAAAAATTAAAATCACAAATTAATCAATGTGAATCAATTAAATAGGTTAGAAAATAGTTATCGAATCACTTTGCCTTGTAAAAATCTCAAAATTTCTCTTGAAAATGAACTTAAAGAGTTGAAAACAGAGAAAAATGAAATAAGATCGTCTTTTAATGAAGTCCGTTGTTTAGGCCCACACAAAGTTCCACGAACATGGAGTCCCAACAGCCACAACTCCGCAAGCGCGGGCCCACCTTCTACGAGCATGGAGGTCTAGTCGCACTGACCTTCGCGAACGCGGAGAAGGAGGCGCGATCACGGAGGGTTAGGGAGAGATGCACCAGAACTGAAACATAACAACAACATACAACAATTGCAAAATAGAACCGAACCCTCGGAAATTCATTCGGAACCCCATGAACACAAACAAAATATAAAACCTTACCAGAAACAATGATTCGAACTCAATAAAACTATCAGATTTGGAATTCTTAACCTCCATGGTCCCGAACCCAAGAAGGATCATTTAAACTAGTTTCGGACTCAAAAATTCAAAATATTCTCAGAATCTTTAAAAATTACAACGAAGGCATTCCTAGCGTTAGTCTCACCACCCAGAACCACTGGAACTGACAGAATTTTGATACGAACCCCCAAACCCCGAATGTTGATCAAAGTCAAACCTATGATCCAAAATAAACTAAAAATGCAACTTTGGGCCTAAAATCTCTATTTTAACTTCGAATTCAGTTTTGCAAGTTCTTCTAGACTAGATTCGACATTCTGGAACTGATGAAATCAACGGAATCAAATTTTGACACTTGAAACTCAAAATGACCTCAAAACTCAAAATTTCCTACTTAAAACCTTTTAAAACTCTTTTTTTAAGACTCCAACTTTTTACAATATTTAAAAATCCGACTTTTGGACTTATCCAAAAATAATTCAAAGTGACTTTTGGGAAGGAAAAAATGGTAAGTAGATCAAATGTTTTGGAAATGACCTTCGAGATCATCACACTAGGTACGATTGACAAATGAGGAACCCGAGGGTACTCAAAACAAGCCTCATAGCATATATAAGCACATCCTTGGTTAAGAAGCATAGTTTAATCACCAACAATTAGTACTAAGGAGATTTGGGACTTAGGACGTACTCTGTGGGGACAAAGGATAAGGAATTTCCACCATTCAATCACATCAAGTAAATCTAAGCGGAAGGGAATATGGGACACACTTTATGGTAAGTAGGGACTTGCAAATTTCATTATCTTAATAATATCATCACAAGCAACAACAAAACATGAGATAGGGACTAAGGAAAAGTCTTTATAGATACATAAGCTTCACATGAGTCATACATAACACATTATCCAACAATACCCCTAACTTATACATGTCCCTGACTCACCCTCAAAAATAAAGTAATAAAAGTATCAATGTCATAACATAAACAAGCTAGATAGAAGATGGATATTAATCTCGAACTAGAGGACTTACTGCAAACAAAATCTTTTTTGATCCAAAGCTATCCACTTGGAGGATATCGAGGAGCCTGGTCCCTACATGGTTAATTCATGTAGGTGTAGAGTATGCGTTAGTACTTTGAATATACTAGTATGCGGGTATGCAAGACAATAAAGTATCATAAGTTAGTGAATAATACGACCGTTTAAAACATTTCTCAAACCATGGAACATAATATAAGGCACGTGGAAAGTAAAGAACATACACTTAGTTGATTTCATGATAAAATACTTGAACTTGAAATAATAAGGAATGTAGGTCATTAAGCATAAGTATAATTGTAATATCTTTAGGAAGACAATGCATTACTTTTTAGGGGAAGGACCATTTTACCACGAATGTGACAGTAGTGATCATAATGAAGAACATCATGCATACTAAAGGAAAATGTCATATACCTTTATGAGAAATACCACTAGTAATAGCAAGGGATCATAAACATATGTGAGGAAATCATTTGAATTTGTAAAACAATGAGTTATATGAATTTGAAAAACACCTACCATACATCTTTGGACATAATACACATTAATTCACTTTGAATATGTAATAATTGATACAACCACATTAAAAGTCTCCAAGTTGATCTCATACGTGTAAGAGGAATGACTCAAGTGTTAGCTTAAGATTTAGGATGTTACACTATTGGCTTTATATAGTTTTTGGCTTTTTTTATAAATAATCTTAATTGTTCTATTTCTTATAAAAAGAGCCCAAAACTACACATACCAATAGGGTATCAATGTACCAATAGAATATCATAGAGAATGAGGCCTCAATCCTATATAGTATCGATATGGTATCAATATATCCATGAACTATCATAAAAAATATATTTTCTACTAATTTAAAAATTAATAATTATTTTTAATTATTTCTTAAAATAATAGCATAATCTTATAAGATATCGATAGAATAATAATATACAGCCAAAATATCAACTCATCTATGATAACATTATTATTTCATGACTGCATCATCTAGGCAGATAAAAAGTGTGATCTTTTCTCTTTTATATTTTTTGAACACAAGTGCATTCAGATCCGGGCATGTGTCTGTTCCAGATGTCGAAGTCGTAGGAGCAGTACTCCCTCGTCCGCGGAACGCCATTCTTCCTTTGTTATATCCCACCACAATAAGTTGCCGGTGCTGGATAGCAAAGTTCACATATTGATGAAGAGGTGAGGCAACATGTCAACTTCTCAAGCGCTAGGCGGGCCTTCCCGCTGTGGCTGGGTGCTGGGTCCGTCTCTTGATAAGATCATCAAGAACGTCGCCTGGAGGAAACACTCGCAGCTCGTCGCTGCCTGCAAGTCCGCTCTCGACAAGCTTGATTCTATAGTTGACGACCCTGTCGATCCAGCTTCCTGCACCCCTCTCTATGGTCTCTCTCCTTCGGATGCCGATTTCGTCTTGCAACCCCTCATCATGGCTCTCGATTCTGCCTCTCCCAAAGTTGTTGAACCTGCACTCGATTGCTCCTTCAGGTTGTTCTCCTTGGGCTTAATCCGCTGCGAGATCGAGACCCCCACCCCCAGCCCCAACCCTAACCCAAGTCCCTACTCCCACATTTTCCGCCTAATAGATTCCGTGTGTAAGTGCGGGGCTCTTGGGGATGAAGCGATCGAGCTTGCTGTTCTCAGGGTCTTGCTTTCTGCCATTCGATCTCCCTACGTGCTTGTCAGAGGTGATTGCCTTGTCCACATTGTTAGGTCCTGTTATAATGTCTATCTCGGAGGCATGAATGGCACCAATCAGATCTGCGCCAAGTCCATTCTTGCTCAGATGATGATAATTGTTTTCACAAGAGTGGAGGAGAATTCCATGATGGTGAACTTCAAGACCGTCTCTGTAGCTGAACTCTTGGAGTTCACGGATAGAAATTTGAACGAGGGCAGCTCTATACAGATGGCCCAGAACTTCCTCAATGAGATTGTGGATGTCAAGTCTAAGGAAGGCATCACTGAATCTAAGTTGTGCTTGCTGTTGGAGAATGACAACGGCGAAAAGAAGGGTGAGCCCATTGACGGTGAACCGGGTGAAGGAGCTGATCTGAGTGGTTACAGTAAGATTAGAGAGGATGGGTTCATGCTCTTCAAGAATTTGTGCAAGTTGTCTATGAAGTTCTCATCACAAGAGCACGCAGATGACAATATTCTGTTGAGGGGGAAAGTACTATCATTGGAGCTTCTAAAGGTTATCATGGATAATGCTGGTCCTATTTGGCGCTCAAATGAGAGGTTTGTTTTTATTTCTATTGCTACATTTGCTGATTGCTTGTCATTTTTGTTTTTGGTTACACAGCGATCCGCCTATTGAACTACTGATCACATGGCCAGGGAAACTAGTTTTATGTTTTTTGACAATAGAGCCTCTTACTTCGAGGAGTTAACCTTTTTCACTAATTTGACAGTAATTTTTTCCAATTTCTCAATAATTAGAACTTCACAGTTTTTTGTTTGCAACAAAGAAAATCTAGTTAATTGATATGATAGTTCTTACATGAAGGATGAAGGTTGAAAGAAAAAGTTGTACCATAAGAGCCAAGTGGGATAGCTAACGAAGTTGAAATTGTCCTAGAATGAATTATATTTGTACTAGTTTGCCATTTAAAGCTTACATTTGTAAAATTTGACTAGACCCCTCAAGTAGGATTGGATTGAGTATGTTGTTGAAAACTTTGGTGTATAGATCAACTTGCATTGTGCACCGGTATCTACTACCTTCCTCCAACACAACTACCGGGTAACTTCGCCCACCAAGGCCTTGCCAGATTGGAAGAAATTGCATAATATTTCTTGTCTTATTCAGTATTTGAATCCTGGTTTCTACTTAACTCTCCACTTAACAGACCACTATGCAACTCTTGGGTGCTCCTTTTACCTTTTCAAACTGACTTTGCTTCATCCTACATCATAGAATTCCCTTGTATCTCCATCTCCATAGGCCTTCCGCATAAGGAAAAATGTCAAAATGATATGATCAGGCCATCTATCGTTTCCAGTCCTATATTTCTCTTCTTCAACCCTTTCCAAAATGCTTGGTTGTTGGTTCTACCTTTTCCGGTCCTATATTTCTCTTCTACAACCTTCTCCAAAGCGCTTGGTTGTTGGCGTCAAAATTCATATCCATTTCCCTACTAAGGCTTTGTAAGGAACCAACATCTTTTACCCATAAGTTCTCCATCTTCATTTTTCTAATGAGGTAAAAAAATTTTCATTTATAATCATGTGACCGAAATAGCTGTGCAAAGGTTATACCCAAAGATCAAGACTCTGCAAAATATAATACTATACAAGATGATGGATTCCCTCGTGAAACACTTTGGATTGAAAAAGTTTGATCAATTTCAATAAATTTTTTAATTTGAAACTTGCTCGAAATGGATTCTTTCGATTTCCATACCTAAGATATATTTATGAAGTTGTTTCGTTTTTTTTATTGATTGACATTAACCCTAAATCCTTGCCCCGAGAGAGAAATTAATACTTCCTACTCGAGCTTCATCATGGACTATTTACATTCCGAGACAAGAATAAACGAGGGGTTCTAGTGAAACAAAACCAATGATGTCGAGCTAAGAGCACCTTCATTCCTACAAAAAATGGTGGATGTACAAATCCACAACGGATCATGTCCTTCAAGTTGCACGTTGCTTTCTACCACATCGTTTCAAACGAAGTTTTACCATAACATTTCCCTCTAAGAACCGGTATGGAATTGATTCAATTATGGAATCATGAATAGCCAGGAAACAGCCTCTCTACCTATGTGGTAGTGGTAAGGTCTGCGTACATCTTACCCTCCCCAGACCCCACTTGTGGGATTTCACTGGGTATGTTGTTGTTGTTGTATGGAATCATGAATAGTCATCGATTGGGCTGATGTATAAACACCATAATCTATAGTATTATTTATATCTATATACTCTCTGCTCAATTGCTCCTTTCTTCTTAGGGATGAGTGCTATGAATGAAGCATTGCAAGATCTTGTCAACCAACTGTGTTGGTGATAATGTTGCAAGGCTGCTAACAAGTCTGGCTTGATAAAGTGCCAAGATTTCTGGTAATATGCCATAGCAAACCCATCAGGCCCAGAGGCCTTGTCAGGTGCGCGGGAATTTATGGCTGTTAATACTTATTCCTCATCAAACATAGCCTCCATGGAGTTGCTCACCTCTTTAGGTAAGGAGGCTATGTCTTCAAAAATTGTTGGTGGCCTCCATGATTCAAGTTTAGTATATAAATTCTAAAAGAACTCGAGAGTTGTCCCTTTTACCATCTTCTTGTCCTCAATGATCTCAAACCCCCAACCCCAGCAATAGCCTGTCAATTCAGTTATATCTCCTGTTTGAATTGGCAATCTTTTGAAAATATCTGGTGTTTCTGTCCCCTTCCTTTAGCCACAAGCATCTGGACTTTTGCCTCCAAGATATCTCTTCAATTTTAGCTAGTTGTTGAATTTGAACTCTCAGAGCAGTCATGGTCTCTACCTCATTGACTAAGGTGTCCTTCCCTCCGTGGTCTGTTCTATTGATAAGAGATCATTCAAGGCCTTTGATTTCCTGCTTTCTAGTTTCCCAAATTCCTCTTTGTTCCAGATAGTGATATCTTTTTTGAGTCTTTTTCACTTTTTGACTGAAGATGAAGCCTGGCCAACCATTAAAGTTGTAACTTTCCCACCATACGTTAAGTTTATCAGTGAAGCCTTCTGCCTCCAGCTACATATTGTCAAACTTTAAGTATGAAGGAGATGGATCCCAATCCTCATTATCCAGTAAGATAGGTCTGTTGTCTGAGATTACCTTTGGCAGAGCAATTTGTCTCACAGCTCTAAAGGAATTGCTCCATTCTGATTGTAAATTGACCTATAACGTTCGGCTTTTTTGTTAAAGAAAGGTCGCCTTATAATCAGTGTAACAAAGCTGAGCTTTGTGTAGAAGTCATTTGGGTTCTAAAGAAGTGAAGATAATAATATGTTAATGTATTTTTATTTTTGAAATATGTTAGTGTAACCCCCACTCCTTCCCTACCACATATTCATGCTTTAACTTTTGTCTTTTATGTACAGATTTCTTAATGTTATCAAGCAATTTTTGTGCTTGTCGTTGTTGAAGAACAGTGCACTATCTGTGATGACGATCTTTCAACTTCTTTGTTCAATATTCAAGAACTTATTATCAAAATATAGATCTGGGTTGAAATCAGAAATTGGAATCTTCTTCCCCATGCTCATCTTACGTGTGCTGGAGAATGTACTTCAGCCTAGTTTTTTGCAGAAGATGACTGTTTTGGGTTTGCTGGAGGAGATATCTAAGGATCCCCAGATTATTATTGATGTATTTGTAAACTATGATTGTGATGTCGATGCTCCTAACATATTTGAAAGGTATGTTCTGTCAATTCTATATTTCAACTAATGGTTTATTTAGATCATATTCAGTAATGGTTTAGTTCACCAGTCATAACTACTGTTGCATTCATTTTTCAAGCTTCTTAGTTGATTTTGGTATTCACCGCATAAAGCCAAACTCATGGTTCTCGGTTCATATTGTGTTTTTGGTTACAGTAAAATGTTTCTCTTTGTTTTCAGGTATGTACTGGAAGATCATCTGACTTTGAGTCTTGTTGTTCTCATGTACTTGAATAGTCTTAATTTCATTATGTATTGTGTGCTGGATATAGAAAAATCACTTTCCATATTAAGTTCAGACCATTTGTGGATACTGGATAGTGTTGGCTGTAATGGGATGCAAAGGAGAATGGGACACACCTTTAGATCATATGGCTGTGATGGACTTCGGGGCTAGGGTGGTCTAGTGCTGAGGTAGTTGTCAAAAGGAACATTGTCTAGCATAGGGGTGGGCATGGCATAGTATATAACGAATACCATATTGAAATTGAAATTGAAATCAAAATTTTTATACCATGGTACGGATTTTATGGTATGTGGTACGGTATATGGTATTTATAAATAAATATTTGAAAAATCGTATACTGCACCTAAAGTTTAAAGTAATATATAGAGCCCATATATGTGTGTGTGTGTGTGTATGTATATATATACATATATGTATATATTTTAGATGTCAACCAACGAAATTTTTGATGTACAGGACTATGCTTAATTTTAGCTAATGTTGTTTAAACTTTATTATATGAATACATGTGAGTCAAAGTCAAACAAACTATGTTTACTGAACAGCCATACTGCAAAATACTGAAATTGAAATCAAGTGAAGTGCATCAAGGATGAGGAGGGTGTGGTGTTGGTGGATGACACTTCCATTAAACAAAGGTGGCAAGCTTACTTTCATAAACTCTTAAATGAAAAAGGAGAGAGAATCATTAAGCTGGGGGAGTTGACCCACTCCGAAAGTTGTCGTGATTTCAGTTATTGTAGGCGGTTCTGAGTTGAGGAGGTTAGAAGGGCTATCAGTAGGATGAAGAGAGGGAGGGCAGTTGGACCCGATGAGATTCCGGTAGATTTTTGGAAGAACATGGTCAAGGATGGCATAGAGTGGTTGACTAGACTATTCAATGCTATTATGAAGACTGCCAAGATGCCTGATGAATGGAGGAGGAGTACAATGGTTCCATTGTACAAGAACAAAGGGGATATTCAAAACTGTAACAATTACAGGGGTATCAAGTTGTTAAATCACACTATGAAGGTCTGGGAGAGAGTGGTGGAGATGAGGGTGAGAAGGGTAGTGGTTGTTTTGAAGAATCAATTTGGATTCATGCGGGGACGGTCGACTACTGAAGTTATTCACCTTGTTCGGAGATTAGTGGAGAAATATAGGGAAAGAAAGAAGGACCTTCATATGGTGTCCATTGATCTCGAGAAGGCCTATGACAAAGTGCCAAGGGATGTCCTATGGAGGTGCCTTGAGGTTAAAGGTGTCCCAATGGCATATATAGGGGGGATTAAGGACATGTACGATGGAGCCAAAACTCGGGTAAGAATGGTGGGAGGAGACTCAGAATATTTTCCTGTTGAGATGGGACTCCACCAAGGATTTGTGTAGAGCCCTTTCCTGATTGCCCTAGTGATGGATGAGCTGATGTGATTTATTCAGGAGGAGGTTCCATGGTGTATGCTATTTGCAGATGACATAGTATTGATTGATGAGACTCAGACTAAAGTCAATGATAGGTTGGAGGCGTGGAGACACGCCTTGGAGTTGAAAGGATTCAAACTGAGCAGGATCAAAACAAAATACTTGGAGTGCAAATTTAGTGGTGCGAGGGATAAAATAGACATGGATGTGAGGCTTGCCACTCAACCTATCCCCAAAAGGGAAAACTTTAAGTATCTGGGGTCCGTCATTCAGATTAGTGACGATATCAACGATGATGTCACACGTCGTATTGGGGCAGCATGGTCTAAATGGAGTCTTGCCTCTGGAGTATTGTGTGATGAGAAGATACCACCTAAACTCAAAGGTAAGTTCTACATAATGGTAGTTAGAGCATCTTTGTTGTATGGGGTGGAGTGCTGGCCAATAAAAAATGCACATGTCCAGAAGATGCGGGTCATAGAGATGAGGATGCTGAGATGAATGTGTGGGCACACAAGGAGGGATAAAATTAGGAATGAGACCATTCAGTAGAAGCTAGAGGTGGCCCCGATGGCTGATAAGATGAGGGAAGCGAGACTGCGATGGTTTGGACATGTACAGAGAAGAGGTACCAATGCTCCTGTAAAGAGGTGCGAGAGGTTGGACTTAGGAGGCACTAAGAGAAGTACTGGGGAGAGGTGATTGGACAGGATATGACAAGACTTGATCTCACCGAGGACATGACCTTAGATAGGAAGGAATTGAGATCGCGAATTAGAGTAGAAGGCTAATAGGTTAGCAGGGTTAGGTTGATGTCTAGCCGTGGGGTATTGTAGGGTGTTGTCTTTATCTGTATTATGTGTGTTAAATTTTTCGTATTTACATAATATTATGTGTTGTTCATTAGTAGTCGCTCTTCCTATTCCTTTCTTTTCCTTTCATTTTTGTCATATCTAGTTTATTCCGCCTATGGGTTGTTGAGACGAGGGTTCCCTGGAAACAACCTCTCTACTTCTATGAGGTAGTGGTAAGGTTTGCGTACATTCTACCTTCCCCGGACCCTACTTGTGGGATTCCACTGGGTATGTTGATGTTGATGATGACTGTACTAAATTTTAAAATACCAAAGAATTTTAAAATATTGTTCCTCAATTTATTTATTTTTAAAAATACCATACTGCCATACCATGCCCACCCCTAATCTAGCAAGATGTAACATCTAAGAAGGAACAAGTGAAGACTAAACAAAGAGGTTTTTGGGAGGGTGAAGGGTAAGATAAGGGAGCTAATTGCCCTGAGTTTGAGGAATTAGAGAGTTAGAAGTGGAAGAAAAAATAGAGAAAACACAGGCGCTAAAAGAGAGAGAGTGCAGTTAGTGATAACCCAGGAAACTCAATTGTGGCAAAACCGAGGCTACTATGGTTGAAGGAGGGGAGGAGTGGATGAGAGTTATAATAATTCTCTTTCTTCTGGTCTGCGCATTTGCCACCTTTTCCTCGCTTGAATGAAGAACTGCAAAACCTCTCTTTTTTAAGTATATACTCAATACAAGATTCTTTCACTGGTAGCAATTTTTAATAAGAGAGGGATTATATAGTCCATGGAATTTGCGGAAGAGGTTAGTGCGAGGGAGAATGAGATGCCGAAGGGCTATTGTGGATTTTCTTGAGAGGCTGTATGGAGGGAAGTGGGTTTGTGGTCCTTCTCTTTGAGGGATGAAGTTGCCTAAATCTAGAAGGGTATGAGGGAATTTTTGAACGCGAGCGTGTCTTGGATCCTCCAAAATTAATACAGTTTTGGAGGATTAAACATGGGTGAGGCATCATTTTTGAAGAACCCAAGCAACACAGATTGAAAAGGAGATTTGAGAGTAAGAGGTGAGGTAGGTGGTGTACTTCCATTTTTTGACGAAGTGATATTTAATAAGGCATCAAGAAGATGCAAAAATTACATGATGTGGCATTGGAGCTTACAAAAAATCATTGTCTGACCGTACAATCTATCTAAGCCAGACCAGTGAGCCAATAAGTCCTGAGATTGCTCTGCATTCACAGCAGGGTACATATACTTTGCCTTCAAAGTACCTAAAGAAGTTGACTCCCCATCAAACATCTTCTTTTCATTTCTAACCAGATACACCAAAATATACAAGTAGGGATTAATGTCCAGATCTTTTGGTAGGAATTTACCCTTCATTTTGGTTTGAATTTTCTTTGACATAACACTGCCTCATTTCAACCATCACTCTATTCTTCCATAACAACAAACCTTGATATTGAATTGTTTGCATCTTGACAACCACAATCCTGCCTAATCTCAATTGTCACCTCATCGTCACTCTTCTTATGTTTGCTATACTTGTGGTGCATATATTCGGTCTTACTTCTACTTGTCCTAAAACTCTTACTCTCTAGAGTGCTTCTCCATAGTTAAAACTTTTGGTACACATGCATGCCTTTTCTCTTTTGCAGCAATACACATGTATGTTGATATCATCTAAATTGAATTAAAACAGCTTTAATTCCATCAGATATTTGCAGGACTGTTAATGGTCTTCTTAAAACTGCACTTGGTCCGCCTCCTGGTTCCACTACCACGCTGTCCCCAGTCCAAGATATTACATTTCGTTCTGAATCTGTGAAATGCTTAGTCACAATTATAAAGTCAATGGGGATGTGGATGGACCAACAACTGAAGGTAGGGGATCCCAATCAAGATAAAGTGTCCGATCATGAAGTGTCAGAAGCGGCTATCAGTGTCGGTGAAGAGGGTAATATAGACTATGAGATGCATCCGGAAGCGAATTCTGAATTTTCTGGTGCTGCTGCATTGGAGCAGCGTCGTGCTCACAAATTAGAAATACAGGTTTATCATCTCGCGTTCGCACATTCCTTTATCTTCTTATCTTCATTTGCTGCTTTCATTCACTTCGTGTTACTTGAGGTATGGTTAAGGTCTGACAACTCTAAATGGATCAAATGCAGAAAGGTGTTTCACTGTTCAACAGAAAGCCTTCAAAGGGTATTGATTTCTTAATGAGCACCAAAAAGATTGGCAATTCCCCAGAAGAAGTAGCTTCTTTTCTGAAAAATACAACTGGATTGAATCCAACCATCATTGGTGATTATTTGGGTGAAAGAGAGGAGTTTCCTCTGAAAGTTATGCATGCATATGTCGATTCTTTTAATTTTGAAGGTATGGACTTTGGTGAATCAATCAGATATTTCCTTCGAGGGTTCAGATTACCTGGTGAAGCTCAGAAGATTGACCGTATAATGGAGAAGTTTGCAGAGCGCTATTGTAAATGCAATCCAAACTCTTTTACCAGTGCAGATACAGCTTATGTGCTTGCTTACTCTGTGATAATGCTCAATACAGATGCACATAATAGCATGGTGAAAGATAAGGTACCCTGGGATTGTCTCTGAAGTATTTTTCTCGTAGTTGTATGATTCACTGCATTTATTCTTAAATTCTACCATTGTTGTCTATTACTTCCATTCATTTTTGAAAACTACTTTTTTTTATTGAAACCTTCTACGTTCATTCATTTCTTACACTTTAGGGGGTTGTTGTTTAGAAACAGGTTATGCATGGATTAGTAATGAAGGGATCGTAATGCAGGAACAGTAGCATAGGGATTATTTCTTGTTAGATGTTTAGTTTACTGCTTCCCCACAAAAGCAACAGTGTGCAACTAGAATGATATATCTCTTTCTCAAGTTTTCATCTGCTCCTTTGCTAGCAACCATGCCACCTTATGAGGTATCTTTATTTTCTAGATTTGTTTCCATGGTCAGTTGGAGTTCTGTGGTACAGTCATGTGATGATATTATATCCTGCACTCACTTTGTAATGCTCCTTACTATGCCCAGTCCACCACAAATGTCCATCCCATCCTTCAGCTGTTAGAATGTTTCCAGAAGTTTAAAGAGACCGACTATCTAGGGATTTCCCACTCATTCAAACTTCTCCTAAAAATCAAATCCCAGCCTTGTGAAGACCACATTTCAGCCACAGTTTACTTTGATATTGAGCTAAATCAAACACGTCAGAGAATCTCTCTTCCAGACTTCTGTTGCCTCACCATCTGTCCTTCAGAAATGTTTTGTGCTTATAAATTCATAGTATAAAGATTGGTTGGCTACAAGGAGAGCTATATTGACAGCTGAGAATTTGAGAAGAGGCAATTATACATATGTCAGCTTGTGCAAATTTTCAGCTGAATATGTGGACTACCACTCTTGCATTTTCCGGTGACATTTGTTTGAGTGCGATTTTGAGATGGTTGGTACTAGCTATGTTGCATGGAGTGGAATGTTGGTTGGTGAAGAATTCGGACGTTCAGAGAATAGGTGTAGTGAAAATGAGGATGTTGATGGATGTGTGGGCATATTAGGAGAGATAGAATCAGGAACGAAGTTATTCAACATAAGGTGGTAGTGGCTTTTGTGGCGGATAAGACGAGGGAGGTGAGGCTGAGATGGTCCAAGCATGTGAAATAGGAGATGCACAGATGCGTCAGTGGGTAAGTGTGAGAGTTGGCTATAGTAGATATAAGGAGGGGTAGTGGTAGGCTAAAGAAGTCTTGGGAAGAAGTGATTAGATAGGACATGACATACCTGCATCTTATCAGTATTGCTATTATTACTCTTTTTACTATTATATTCTTCGATTTTAGTATTACCTATTGTTTTCATTGTTTCAGTTGTCGTATTATGTTTCCCCTAGCTTTGTATTTCGCTGTTGTTACTGCTTTCATGTTCGTATTTCCTTTTGCAAACTGCTTTGAGATGTGTTGTTTGAGCCGAGGGTCTATCGAAAATAGTCTTTCTATTTCAACGAGGTAGAAATAAGGTGTATGTACACTCTAACCTCCCTAGACCACGCTTGTGGAATCACGTTGGATATGTTGTGGGGATGTAATGGGCGATGTTGGACAGTAAAAAAAATTAGTTAACACTTCCAGGAAAATCAATAGCAGCTAATGTCATATTACGATTTATAAAAAGCTTTTCATTGAACATAAACATCATTTTTACCTAATAATTAGTTATCTTGTATAGGAAATTCACCTATAATCTTGAGGTTTGCATGAAATAATTGTGTACAAATCTCAGATATGGGTTACAAGTATTGCTGCCAACCATTTGTTGGATGGATGTTATCTTCATCTTCCAGTATTACTGGTTGGAAAGTATAATTTTTTGTCTGTCTTAGTGTTTATATTTAGTCTATGCACTACATCGTCTTAACTTTGTTACACAACATATAGATGATACTTGTAAAATAGTGCAATTGGTATTTGCTTCTCTTTTGGCTTTTAACAACTGTATTTCTCCGTTTAGATGACAAAAGCTGATTTTATCCGGAACAATCGGGGGATTGACGACGGGAAGGATTTACCTGAAGATTATTTGGGTGCTCTTTATGACCAAATTGTAAGAAACGAGATAAAGATGAAAGCAGATTCTTCCGCGCCGCAAAACAAGCAGGGGAACAGTCTTAATAAGCTGTTGGGCTTGGATGGTATACTGAATCTAGTATGGAAGCAGCGAGAGGAAAAACCATTGGGTGCAAATGGAATTCTAGTGAAGCATATTCAAGAGCAGTTTAAAGCAAAATCTGGAAAATCTGAGTATGATTCAATTCCACATATTGACTTATGAATCTACTTCTCATATGTACTGATTGTATGCTGATAGGATTCTGATTCTTTCTTTGTCATCTGCCAACAATGAGTTGCTGCACTGTGTAAAGCTATAAAATTCCCCATATAAGGATACTATTGAAAGAATTGTGTGCTTTCTGGAGGCTGGTTTCCATAGATGATGGATAGGGTGCTCATATCACGAATTTTCTTGTTTAGGTCAATAAATACAGAAACTTATATCTTGTCCTTTTGCAGGTCTATTTATTATGTCATTGCAGATCCAGCTATATTGAGATTTATGGTGGAAGTATGCTGGGGTCCCATGCTTGCTGCTTTCAGTGTCACCCTAGACCAGAGTGATGACAAGAATGCCACTTCTCAATGTTTGCTAGGGTTCAGGCATGCTGTGCACATTACAGCTGTGATGGGTATGCAGACGCAGCGAGATGCTTTTGTCACCACTATGGCAAAGTTCACTAATCTTCATTGTGCGGCTGACATGAAACAAAAAAATGTTGATACAATGAAAGTAATATCCATTTTCCTTGATTTCTGTCATGTCAGTTTACCATCTTATGTCCAGAAATAAATTTGCAGCAGCTGAAGAGTTTCATGAAAATAAATGCACACCAGTTACCTTTTTTTAGATAAAGAAAATTATCTTATTGATGGGGGAAGTACTCCCGTATACATACACCAAAAGGTAGAGAGCATACTCTACGAAGTACACAATATTTTCTTTACAAACAAGAACCTCTTCAGTGCACTAAAAAGAAACCAGAAACCAGAAACTATTGCTCAACTGTAAAAGTCATTGTCAATTCAATCAAAAGCTCTCCTACTAATCTGAAACCCGTGCAGAATTAACATCCTTTGAATTTGCATGCAGACAATAATGTCAATTGCCATTGAAGATGGGAATTATCTTCATGAAGCGTGGGAGCATATATTGACATGTCTATCTCGATTTGAGCATCTGCAGTTGCTGGGGGAGGGTGCGCCATCTGATTCTTCCTTTTTTACTACCTTGAGCTCTGAATCTGAGGAAAAGACATTGAAGTCAGCTGGATTTCCTTCACTGAAGAAAAAAGGGACACTCCAGAATCCAACTGTTGCTGCTGTTGTTCGAGGGGGTTCATATGATAGCGCAACCGTTGGAGCTAACTCTCCAGCATTGGTGACTCCAGAACAGATAAATAACTTCATTTCAAACTTGAACTTGCTTGATCAGATTGGCAACTTTGAACTAAATCACATATTTGCTCATAGCCAAAGGCTGAACAGTGAAGCAATAGTGGCTTTTGTCAAGGCCCTTTGCAAAGTTTCAATGTCAGAACTACAGTCTCCAACAGATCCCCGTGTATTTAGCCTTACAAAAATTGTTGAAGTTGCGTAAGATTCTGTCTGTGAACTCATCAAATTATACCTCACAAAGATAGAAATGTTAGAAACTGAATATGATGGAAGGTTGATCTGGATTTTGCAGGCACTATAACATGAACCGTATCAGATTAGTGTGGTCCCACATATGGAGTGTTCTTTCAGAGTTCTTTGTGGCTGTTGGTTTGTCAGAAAATCTTTCAGTTGCAATTTTTGTTATGGACTCGTTGCGACAACTTGCTATGAAGTTTTTAGAAAGAGAGGAACTGGCGAATTACAACTTTCAGAACGAATTTTTGAGACCATTTGTTATTGTTATGCAGAAAAGTAATTCTGCCGAAATCAGGGAGCTGATAGTTCGTTGTATTTCTCAAATGGTTCTGAGTCGAGTCAATAATGTAAAATCAGGGTGGAAGAGTGTCTTTATGGTAATTATTACATCTTCAGTTCAACTTCTTTTACTCTTTTATCTTTAGTGTTTTTATGGTAATTATTACATCTTCAGTTCAACTTCTTTTACTCTTTTATCTTTATCCTTAGCAGCTGCTGATAACTAGAGTATTGGTACCAATAGAAATTCCTCTTTTTTCAAACTGCTTTGAAATGCTTTTACTTGAGCACCTCTCTACCTCCCAAGGTAAGGGTAAGGTCTGCATACACACTATCCTTCCCAGACCCCACTTGGGAGTTTGTTAGCGTCTTTCGGTACTACTACTATTGCTTATTAGAATTATATTCTGTCTCTTTTGTGTTGTGAGCTTTCCTTTTCCAGGAATCTATTTGGCTTATTATATCCGCAATATTAACTAATACTCAAACAACACACCCAGAGTAATTCCAAAAGTGGAGTCTAGGGAGGGTAAAGAGGTTGTTTCGGATAGACCCTTAGCAGTATATGCGGCGCCGGTTAACTTGGCACAAAGTTTACGAATAAAAGGAAGACTTTTGAGACTTGTGGTCTAAAATAAATCTTAGATATTTATGTGACTATATATTATTTCATTAAGGATAAACGGTGAATTTTAAAGTTTAGTTGTTTGTAATTATATTAAGGTGACGTTCTTTTTGGGATAGACTAATAAGAAAAGGGTGCGACATAAATTGGGACAGAAGGAGTAATGTTTACTGTATAATAGTGTTGTCTTTTGGTTACTAGTCTTCAACAAGTGTTACTGAAATTGAACCTGGGATGTGATGGGCCTTTATACCACATTTACAGGTTTTTACAGCTGCTGCTGCAGATGAAAGGAAGAATATTGTGTTGCTGGCCTTTGAAACCGTGGAAAAGATTGTACGGGAATATTTTCGTTACATCACTGAGACTGAAGCATTGACTTTTACGGATTGTGTTAGATGCCTCATCACCTTCACAAACAGCAGATTCAACAGTGATGTTAGCCTCAACGCAATTGCTTTTCTCCGTTTCTGTGCTGTCAAACTTGCAGAAGGGGGCCTTATTAGCAACGAGAAAAACAAAAATAATGATTTATCCATTCCTGTGGCCGAAAAAGAAGCTTCGGATGGGCAAATCTTCACAGATAAGGATGACTACATGTCTTTCTGGGAGCCTCTGCTCACAGGTATGTTGTTGCTTTTATTAACATACTTCTACCTTTCTGGAAACATTATCAATGAACCCGCTGAGTTGTATCATGCTGTAACAAGTGGCTAATGCAGCAGGGTGTCCATACACTTGTGGAATGACCAATTTTTTTAGTCAAATTAGTCCCAACTCCTAACTGTAAATTTCAAGTTATATGGACGTCCAGTTATAATAACCTTCAAAATGGAATACCAGAAGTGGCAGTTTTCTGTTATAGTAATTCTCCCCGTGTATATTGACTCATTGTAAATTCTGTTTCAGGGTTGTCAAGATTGACTTCGGATCCTCGATCAGCTATTAGAAAGAGTGCGTTGGAAGTTCTGTTCGACATCTTAAAGGACCACGGTCATCTCTTCCCACGCCTATTCTGGATTAATGTCTTCAAGTCTGTAATCTATCCAATATTCAGTCCAGTAAATGATAGCACAGAAGCTCAAGTGAAGTATGATGAGTACTCATTTAAAGCCAGATACATACCACCACCAGATGGATGCTTATGGGACTCTGAAACTTCTGTGGTGGCAACTGAATGTTTGGTGGATTTATTTGTTAATTTCTTTGATATTGTGAGGTCTGAATTGCCTAGTATAGTCTCTGTAATGGTAGGATTTATAAAAGGTTCTGCCAAGGATCCTGCAGCCACTGGGGTAGCTTCTGTAATGCGGTTGGCAGGTGATTTGAGAGGCAAATTCATTGAAGAAGAATGGAAAGTTATCTTTCTAGCTCTGAAAGAAGCTTCGTATTCCACTCTGCCCAATTTTCTGAAGCTATTGAGAACAATGGACAACATTGAGATATCTTCTAGTCAGTCCGAAAATGATATGGAAACATCTTCTGGGGCTGGATTGGCAAATGATGAATCAGAGGATGACAACCTGCATACTGCGGGATATGTTGTATCAAGGATGAAAGATCATATAGCGGCTCAGTTGCGCATCATACAGGTTCGCCATCCACCTTTCCCTACTCACTGCACATAGCGACTCTGTGTATACGTCTTTGTCGCCTGATTTGGTGTTGTTTCCATGGTCAATAATTATGGATAGAATATTATTTATTTAAGAAAAGATGCATGTTGATTCTTTGAAGGGAAGAAAAAATGGATGCAGATGGGCATGTTACGTCATGCTGTGATTATTCTTATCCTCTGATCTTTGGAAACTCTTGACTAACATAGCAAAAGCATGCAGAATGGAAACTACCAGTCTTAATGTGTTTATTAAATATGTAAAGATGAGAAACCAGTCTAAAAGACAGTCTAGTTTGGGGTTAAGTCACTAATGTCCTTTCATACCAAGTGAATAATTGGACATTGACCCTTGAACTGCCAAAGCCCAAAGTCCTTATAAGGACAGCACAATCCATTCCCTCTACATCACCAGCCAGGACAATATCATGATTGAAAGTTATAAAATTGGAGTAAAAATAGTTCATGCATTAACATTGGGCTATTTCTTAGCTTCCTTTCTTTATCTATAAACTGTTTGGACAGGTATTATAAGAGTTTCCCATGTTCTGGTACTTTCTTATTCTTGAACAATAGAGTAGTCAACAAATCAAAATAGGATGAACAAACTGTTTACAGAAGAGTTAACATTATGTTAAATACACTGTTGGTGTCAAATTAGAGAACAACACGATTCACCCTGCTTCTTATTCATTGTGTTGCTCTTTATCAATGTACAGGTGTCGTCTGATGTCTACAAGATGTGTCGGCAATCAGTATCAGCTGATACTGTCAATGTCCTCCTTGGAATCTATTCAGCTGTCACTTCTCATGCCCGGCAATTGAAATCTGAGAAAGTTGCACAAGTGAAGCTGCAAAAAGCATGTTCTACCCTTGAGATACCAGAACCTCCACTGGTGTTTTTTGAAAATGAATCCTACCAGAATTACCTCACTTTCTTGCATGGGCTGCTTGTGAATAATTCATCATTTGTCGAACAGAAGAATATAGAACCAGAACTTGTGGGTGTATGTGAAGAAATTCTGCACATATACTTGGACTGTGCTGGGTTGAGCTCTGTCAAGAGGAAATCAGATGATAAGGCAATATACCAATGGAATCTTCCCTTAAGTTCAGCTAAGAAGGAAGAACTGGTAACAAGGACTCCCTTGGTTCTGTCAGTACTACGCATTCTGTGCAGTTGGCAAACGGATTCTTTTAGGAAGTACATTTC
The DNA here is from genome assembly GCA_029948455.1 of Solanum rostratum. Classification (NCBI taxonomy): domain Eukaryota; kingdom Viridiplantae; phylum Streptophyta; class Magnoliopsida; order Solanales; family Solanaceae; genus Solanum; species Solanum rostratum. Next base: position 92,234,654 of record CM057045.1, on the reverse strand, counting down.
TCAGTTGTTCCCATTAATGATAGATCTTGTTCGGAGTGAGCACAGCTCAGGAGAGGTTCAGCGTGAACTAAGCCATTTTTTCCAATCCTGTATTGGCCCTATTATTCTGAAATTGTGATCTACACCATTTGCTGAACTATTGGGTGAGAATTTAAAATCTGGTTAGTGTAGATCTTTCTATTCGGAGGCTTCATTTTTTAAGGTTACTTCAACATAACTAGATACCTCATTTTTCACCTCGATAAATTGGCCTGGTAAGTACGAATGGTTAATAGGTGGGTGGATATTTTTCGGTATTTGACCATAGTAATCTCTTTGCCTAATTGCTGATCCTCCAGACACATTTTCTTTATTAACTATTTTGTTATTTTTACGATCTCTCGAGTCATCCCCAGCTGAGAAAGGATGGGAGTGTGTTTCGAAAAGGAGTTTAAGTGCAAAAGTGGCCCCTATTTTGTTTTTCAAAAATGGCCTTTTGGCATAAAAGATTTTTTTTTAGGAAAAACTAAACTTATGCTTTTTTACAATTTATGCCCACGTCTATTAAAATTTCTGTGTTGATGTCATGTTCATTTATTATGATATACCAATAGGGTATATAAAAATATCGAGAGAATTTCACAAGTGAGGTCTGAGGAAGGTAGAATGTACGCAAACCTTACCACTACGTCATAGAGGTAGAGAGATTGTTTCCTGGAAACCCTCGTCTCAAAAATCCATAAGCAGCATAAATTAGATATGAAAAAAAAGAAAAAGAAAAGAAAGGGAATAGAAAGAGTGACTATGACAACATAAGATATAAAAGCAATGTAAATACGCTAAAAGTAAACAAATATAGGACTAATAATAACATACGATGTAAAGATATTACTACTCCTACTAACCTACTATATCACAAAGTCATATATTGACCTATCCTTACTAGCCTATTAGCTATCTACTCTAATAGGTGACCTCTACTCTTTTCTATCTAAGGTTATGTCCTTAGTGAGATGATATTTCGTCATATTTTGTTTGATCACCTCTCCCTCAATATTTCTTCGGTCTACCTCTACCCCTCCGTGGAACCCCTAAATCCAACCTCTCGTACCCCTAACAGGAGAATCGGTATTCCTTCTCTGCACATGTCCAAATCAACGCATTCTTGCTTCTCTCATCTTGTCAGCCACAGGGGCCACCTCTAACTTCTCCTGGATGATCTCATTCTTAATCGTATCACTCTTGGTAATTGGTCAACACTCCACCCCATATAGCAAAGATGGTCTAACCACCATTCTGTAGAACTTGCCTTTAAGCTTAGGTGGTATCTTTTTATCACACAATACTCCTGAGGCAAGCCTCTATTTCGTCCATGCTGTCCCAATACGATATATAACATCATTATCGATATCGCTACATAACTATAAATGGTAAATAATTTTTAAATATGGTATATTTAGGTAAGTTTTCCATATTAGTAACTATAAAGCTAAAAACAAAAATCAAATTAATTCTAATACTAGCAAAAAAAAAATCCAGCATTAAGAATGACAATAATAATGCATATTTGTTATTTAGTTTTACATTAGTTTAAAGCTTTAGATAATTAAAATACAAAACCTAAGTTTAATTTTTCTTTATTGTTTACCCATTTAATTAATAAGTACTTATTACACTTATTTTAGCATGTTTTAATAATTTAAAGTTGTTATATTTTCATTATGACTTATTTTAGCATGATTTAGTACTTTAAAATTATGATCATCTTCATTATGACTTATTTATATGTAATATTTATGTGATTTCATTATTATTTTTTGTTGAATATTTCATATCTTCACTAATATCATATTTTTGTGTTTTTCTTAAAAAAAACATCTTAGATATTTGTATTTTGGTGGGACTAAAGTAATATTCGAATCATAAGTTAATTAAATGTTTTTATAAATTCTTTATCAAAAAAAATTTGAAAAAAACTCGACAACACAAGAATTTTGAAAAAAGTCCAAAAATTTGAGAAATTTGAAAAAAAAAATCAAAAAACTCGAAAACCTGAGGAACACGATAAAATTTGAAAAAAATCGAGGTCGAAAAACCCAATTTTTTTTGTTTGGTTTGATTTTTATATTTAAAAACCCCCCACAAATGGTTTGATTTGGTATTTAAAAAATCTGAACCAACCCCATCCGTGAACACCCCTAATATTCATGTTGACATCGGCATTGACGTCATGGGTGAAATATAAAGGGAAAAGTGGGGTAAGAAGGTAAATAAATTGAGTAATGGATCTATTAAGGATAAATAATTTAGGTTGGGTCTATTAAGGATAAATAATTGCATATTAGGTGTATTTTGTGTAGTTTTCCCCTTTTTTTAATTACTGTCCATAGCATAATTGCTTCTAATAATTACAATTATTTTATTGCTTTCACTATCTCTCTATTTATCCTAGTCTGTTTAGCATTTCTTTTTCTTCATCCAACCTCGCCGGCACATTTTCTTCTCCATCCAACCTCGTCGGAGATGACTTAGCCGGCAAACAGAACAACAAACAAAACCACCTCTACTCTTATTTCCCTTTTTCACCTTCACTACGCCATCAAATAGACCCAACAACAATAAATAATACAACAATCAAATCAAATATTTGAAATTCACGAATAATACTTATAGTACAGTTGTGTTAAAAATATTTTAATTATATATTCACCAAGTACATTAAAATATACTTGTAATATGTATAATATATTAAAATGTATTGTAATTATTTTATTATTTTATTCTCATCAATAGTGCTAACATATATTATTGTATTAAAAATATTTTATCCGTACACTCACTAAGAACCAAACATGCCTAATATATAATATGTTGAATTCAAAATGTATTACAATCATCGTTCATATTTACTTCTTTTATTAATTATGTTCAAAAATATTATATGTAAATTTCAAACATTCAAGTATTATTTAATTAGTTTATACATTAATATATTAAAATTGTGTTAGAATTACATTATATATGCATATTCATATAATACAAATTTAATACATTAACGATCTTGTGGTCGAGCTAGGAGCCATTGGTTAATTTATTAGAAGAGAAAAAAAATTATAGATATTAATGGAGAAGAGAGAAAAATTTGTAGAAGTCAATGAAGAGAGAGAAATAAAGGAAAGAGTGATTCTTTCCTTTTTTTTTTACTATTTCAAGTAAAAAATAATAATGCTATTTGGATTAGAAGCAAAATTTATACTAAATTTTGTGATTAATGCTATAATACCTCTGATCCTTTTTATATGCCATCCTTATTATAAATAGATAGTCTTTCATACATGTCATTTCACAAAATCAAGACATAAATGACATTACTCTTCCTATTTTACCCTTGATAGTTAATGGGTTTTGACTATTGAAATCTTGCATATTTAGTATCATTAATTGAATACATGATTACAAAAAAAAAACATTAACTGAGGGCAAAATAATGAAGTCGCCTCTTTCTTAAGTCAAGCACTATTGAAAAACCAATTATATCAAATGTTATAATCAAAAAGCATAATTGAATATGAGTAGGATTTTAGCAATATTAAATTAATAAAAATTCTTGAGATATATTTATAATACTAAATTTTTTATATAGAAAGAACTTAATAACTTTAGAATATTTTATATTTTTTAATATTAAAATATATAAACTTAATTAGATTACTTATGAGCGAAGCGCGGATTAATTACCTAGTTAGATAATAACCAAAGATAAAATTAGAGGGAAAAACAATGCAAACAAGTTGTTGATTAAAATTGGATAAAATATTATATTTAAAATAACAATGCAATATAGTATGTACCTATCCAAACAAGAAAGTTGATTTAAACCGGAAACAATTTGTCCTTTAAAATTGGTTGGAGGCCGACCTCTGGAGTATTGTGTGATAAGAAGATACCACATAAAAAGGTAAGTTATACAGAATGGTGGTTAGACCTTCTTTGTTGTATGGTGTGGAGTGTTGGCCAATAAAAAATGCACATGTGCAGAAGATGCAGGTCACAGAAATGAGGATGTTAAGATGGATGTGTGGTCACACCAGGAGTGATAAGATTAGGAACGAGACCATTCGGGAGAAGCTAGAGGTGGCACCTGTAGCAGACAAGATGAGGGAAGCGAGATTGTGATGGTTCGGACATGTGCAGAGAAGGAGTACCGATGCCCCTGTTAAGAGGTGTGAGAGGCTAGATTTGGGAGTTACACGGAGGGGTAGAGATAGACCAAAGAAATATTGGGGGGAGGTGATTAGGCAAGATCTGGTGAAACTTGATCTCACCGACGACATGACCTTAGATAGGAAGGAGTGGAGATCGCGAATTAGAGTAGTAGGCTAGGTTAGATAGGAAGGAGTTGTTAATTGTATGCCTTTTATATGCTATATATCTGTCTTTTGTATGTTACTTGTCCCGTATTTACTTCATGTTTTTTTCCATATTTTTTTCATGTTTATCATATCTAGCCTATTCTGCTCGTGGGTTTTTGTGACAAGGGCTCCAAGGAAACAACCTCTCTACCGCTGAGGTAGTGGTAAGGTCTGCGTATATTCTACCCTCCCCAGACCGCACTTGTGGGATTTCACTGGGTATGTTGTTGTTGTTTGTATCACACCTAGCAATCACTCCCGTGAAAATAAAATTTAAAAATAAAAATATTAAAATTAGACAAGAATCTGGAATCTGTATATTCACCTCTCCAGATTCTTTCGCGTGCTTGACTCAATCATCACCATGTCACATGTTGCCAAAGCAAAGAGATGTGACAGTTCAAAGCTATAGAGTAACACTATTGATTGTTCAGTTTCTTGTAGAATCTTACATTTAGGATATTCCGTCCATTCAAATCTTTGGTTCGTTCTTTAACGATCTCTTGTTTTCTTGCATTCTTTTTTTGTTCTCTTCTTGTTTTCTTTAATCCTTTATTTCTTCATTCATTGGATGTTCCGGGGTTGATGGTGTTTATTCATCGTTGATGGATCAGGATTTGAAAGTTGGGGAAATGCTGTTACCAGTTACTATTACACTTTCCAACAAATAAAACATGGGTTCATAGACGGATCTTCCTTAAAATCCTTAAAGGAACATCATGTTGCATCACCATTGCAATAACTTGGATATTTTCTCGATAACTAAATCTCTGAGCAACGAATGGCCAATAGCATTTTGAATTTTGACCACTCTGCAATCTAGGAGGTCGAACAGCAGCTATAAGCAAACAAATGAGGGCAGATAGTTCAAGGTTCAGAAAGATCTCTCATAGTCGAGGTACTGGTGACATAAGATTCTGTACAAAAATTAACAGATAGTAGGATTGAGGTAGCGTAGGAAATGGATTAGAGGAAATGGCATGATACCTTCTGCTATCGAAATTACATCACTGTCGTGAGCAAACTATAAAACCTACTATTTACCCGGCGCTACAAAGCATAACTTGCACTATCAAGCCAAATTCAATATATCACAGGTGAATTCAACACCTCCATTTCCCAAAACAACTCACCCCATGGTGCCATCCGATAATGTAGGAAGTCGCTCGCCTCAGCCTACATATTTGATTGTTCAAATGGTACACGCACAAAGAGCTGCCCATGCAAGGTAACCACAGCAGAGGTCTGGTGAGGATCAATTCTTGAAGGTAAGCTGACTACCTGGAAAACAAACTCCTAGTTTTAATACATTGGAATTGCATGTGGGAACCAATAAACCAAGAAAATAATAAAGACAAACATAACTTCTCCAACTAGTTTTTCCGTTTCTCCATTTCTTATAATAGAGTGAACAGTTCTGAATAGAAGTTCACTAGAAATGTGGATGGGTGACCAAATAAACCTCTTTAAAAAAAGTATATGTTTTATTTGATGTGGCAAGAAAATTCCCAGTATGTAAGAGGTATAAGAACAAGAAATCCTCGATTGCAACTATGTAATTAATGTAATCGATTGTTAAGAGGACATGACTTCATAATCCCTCTAACAACATTTTAATTAGGGAAAAGGGTCAAAAATACCCCTCTACTTCTGTTTGTACTTCCGACCATTAGTTAAGTTTGTCTCTAATTATACTATAGGGCCAAATATAACCCTCCCTTTAAGAAAACTAACACAAATACCCCTCCCGTTAAGAAACTTGACACAAATATCTCTCAGGTGGTCCAGCATGGCTTTATAAAATCTCAGGTGGCCAAAAATTCGGGTGTGGTGGATACAACATCGCATGCCACCTTACCGCCAGATTTCTATTCCTTAATATTCCTTTTCCATTTCTTTTTTTTTTTCCTTTTTCATTCTCTCTCTTTCCCACCCTACCATTCCACAGTCCCAACCCCACCTCAAAATTGTCAGTGTCAGATCTCCCTCTTCCTCACCAGCTAGGGTTTCTTCAGATCCAGATATCTCCTTGATTTCACACTCCATTATGAATTATCCCCCAGTTCTTGCAATTTTGATTAGGAGTTTAGGGTTTTGTTTGGGAGGTATTTGTGGAAATGCCGAATACATTCTTGTCGACTGAGAGTTCATGAAGGATCAGGATAAGGTGTTAATAATATCTTTTTCGATAATTTGAAGAGAATTAGGTGGGATTGGGCCTGTTCTTTCACCACTCGTAGCCGAGGACATGAGGGAAAATGCGGCTGAGTTTCTGAATTCTGCACCGTTGGTTTTTTGGATCACTCGATTCGAATTATCACTGGGTTTGTGGGGTTTCGGAATTATTCAGAAAACTACAATGTGATCACCGAAAGATAGTGAGATTTTTGTTCTCTTTTGGAAATCCAGCCTGATGGACTAACCAGCTTTATTGCTATGTTCATCATTGTGTTGTTTGTGAATTGTTTTCTGATTTCAATGGTATTCCTTTTGTGTTTTTTCTATTTTCTTGTGCTTTTGGGACTGAGATTTACTGGTGGATTCTATTATTTCAATGGAAACAAGATTGTTGAAAAAAGAGAAAAGGAAAAAGAATAAAAACCTGAAATGAAAAAGGAATATGAAAGTAATAAAAAATTGGCAGTGAGGTGGCAGCCATGTGGCATCCAACTCACCCAAGTGTCAGGCTATGTGGGATTTTAAAAAGCTGTCATGGTAGACAACCGCTAATAGGGTATTAGTGTTAAGTTTCTCAACAGGAAGGGTATATTTTGCCTTATACCATAACTAGGGACAATCTTAACTAATAAATGAAAGTGGAGGGGTATTTTTTACCCTTCTCCTTTTTAAATAAGTATATAACTGTATAATATCAGCGGATTCAGAATGGGTCCCATTATCACTGCAATTAGGAGATCTAAAGTTTCTGGGATTAACAATTAATGTAGACATGGCTATATTACACAGTATAATATTATAATTAAACAAAGGGCTGAGACAGTTCCTCACGCATTCTCAAACTTGTAGTTTGTCTGCCCTATTCCCTTCAATTCATTGAACGAGATAAGAATAAATTTACTTTTGAAAACAAGTTGGTGTCATAATAAAGCACTGGTACCAAAATATTCAAGCAGTTTCTTTTGTTTCACTTTCTTTAATCGGATAAATGGGTGAGAATAATAGCATTACAAGTCTATTAGATTGTGAAATCAAAGGTTCTTTCTTCCCTCAACATAAGGAATATGCTTACTAGAAGTGTTGTGGCCAGTTAAAAAAGCACACACTTTATCATCATAAAGCAACACTAACAGCAATGGTAAATTTGTTATGCTATTCAGAGATGATATTATTTCTTACAGTTCATCAGCTAACATCAATGGCTCAAGAGTGTTGAGAATAAACCTTTTTGAATGAAGCAACACCCCAAGGATTGTCCAGCTGTTCAGGTTGACCAGAAATGACCAAGCGTCCAGCAGGATCAGACTGCACACGCACCTGGAAATTTTTTAAATACACCGAGAGGTGTTATAACAAGGAAAGAAAAGACTATTTGGTATTATGCTGTGAATGACAGCTGCAGATAATCAGCACACTACCAGAAACATATTTCCATGTTATGGCAGAGGGTAGATTGTAACTGTCTACTTTTGCATCGGCAATGTTAAGAATAACCATTACAAAATAGGAGATTAGTCTATCAATCAACTGACCAGCCAAAAACATTTTGAGATAGTCCAGTCAAGTGTTGCCACTAAGAACACAGGATGCATAAGAATCCTAATTGGGTACCATTGAAAGTAAGCAGTGTAAGCATTTAAAAGATACTGTTCGTTCTTATATGGTATGTGTAGATAAAATATAATCAAAAGTTATGGCCTAATACATACATTATGTTCAAATTCTATCCAACAGTTATCATATACAGCTTCCCAAGCTCATAGCGCAGGAGAAACAAAATGTCAGAATATACCTCTTCACGCAAAAGGCCAGGAACTAAAGCATAGACTTCATAGCAATCCTTCTGCACAGATAATTTAACATTGCAAGTTGATCCCCATGGAGAACATATAACATGCTGCATTTAAAATCGAGTCATGCCAGTGGAGAGGAGAAACGTACAGTTTTCTGCACATTGATCTTCACCCAGTCAGCAGGAGGGCCAATATCCACCACCATTATCTCCAAACTGCAAATTTCGAGATGTAAAGGGGTTTATTAGTCTTCTGGAACTTAGAGATGCCTCCATGACGAGCAGCAGTAACAGGATGAAATTATTTATATGGAAATCAAATAAATTCCAGGACAGTAGCATAAAGTGCATGCCAATTAGAAACAAGGCTGTATTCAGCAAAGTATCAATAAATCAAGAAAACAAGGACAATTCCACACTTAAATGTGACTATGCGTGCCTTTCACAGAGAGAATTGTTCACAAGATTAGTAAAATGTGCATTCTGCATTTCCTTTACAAAAGTGACATGGATTTCATGTGTGAGCAACGAGTCCATTAAGAATCTAGAATAAAAACAACCAAAAATCTTAACTGCGGTTTTGATACTTTCATGCCAGTAACTTTGACAGCATGCTCCAAGGGAGATGGCTTTTTCCGCTTCAAACCTTAATTGAGAAGAGAGCTCAGTGGAAGAAACTAAAGGCTCCAACTAAGATTGTTTCTGTAAAAGGATTAGGTAAAAAATGATACCAATGCTTTTAAGTTGCTTTTCACGCTTTGGCAAAGACACTGAGTTCTTCTCCTGCCAAAAGGAAAGGAAAAAGAAAGAAATCAAAACACCATTTGGAGATGACGCATTGCTATTATCTTGGGGAATAAACTAGTAAACATCTTCACAAACCTTAATGATAGGATCTGCAACCTCACCATTACCAAGAAGACGTTGAGAATGCCAACCTTGCATGGCCCGAGCTGCAGCATCTCTTCTTGCTCTACCTGATCCAGAGGCCTGATTCCCCTGCAAGGAAAAGTTCTAATAGTATGATGCATGAAGAAATCCTTTCCCATAGTTTGTTTTCTATATGCTGTTTCCTTTTTATCGCATTCCAGTTTATTGTAGTACTTAATCCAGATATAGGAGTAGGAATTATGGTAACTTGGAAGTTCCATTACAATTAATTTCTTATTCAAGGAAGGCCTTAGCTCCGTTACGATAGTGATGCAGCAACCAAGACTAAATGCACCTATATCTTATCATTGTTTTCTATGATAGAGAAGCATTGCATCTTATATATATAGTTATGAAGAATAGCAGGAGAGAGATTTCAAAAGCACAACAACAACATACCCAGTGGAATCCCACAAGTGGGGTCTGGGAAGGGTAGAATGTATGCAGACCTTGCCACTACCTCATAGAGGTAGAGAGGTTGTTTCCTGGGGACACTCGTCACAAAACCCAATAAGCAGAATAAGCTACATATGGAAAACAGGAAAGGAAGAGAAAGAGAAAGTGAATAGAAAGAGCGATTAATAACGAAAAGCACGATACCAAGTAAATACGAGACAATTAACATATAAAAGGCAGGTAAGGACGACACCGGACAACTCCTACCAATCTAACCTATTAGCCTGCTACTCTAATTCGTGACCTCCACTCCTTCCTATCTAAGGTCATGTCCTCGGTGAGATCAAGTTTCACCATATCTTGTCTGATCACCTCCCCCCAATACTTCTTCGGTCTACCTCTACCCCTCCGTGTGACTCCCAAATCCAGCCTCTCGCACCTCCTAACAGGAACATCGGTACTCCTTCTCTGCACATGTCCAAACCATCGCAGTCTCGCTTCCCTCATCTTGTCAGCTACACGGGCCACCTCTAGCTTCTCCCGAATGGTCTCATTCCTAAACTTATCACTCCTGGTGTGACCACACATCCATCTCAACATCCTCATCTCTGCGACCTGCATCTTCTGAACATGTGCATTTTTTATCGGCCAACACTCCACCCCATACAACAAAGATGGTCTAACCACCATTCTGTAAAACTTACCTTTGAGTTTAACTGGTATCTTTTTATCACACAATACTCCAGAGGCAAGCCTCCATTTTGTCCATGCTACCCCAATACGATGTGTGACATCATCGTCGATATCCCCACTACTCTGGATGATGGAACCCAGATACTTAAAGCTTTCCCTCTTGGGGATAGGGTGAGTGGCAAGCCTCATATCAATGTCTGCTTCATCCCTCGCAACATTGAATTTGCACTCCAAGTATTCAGTTTTAGTCCTGCTCAGTTTGAATCCTTTGGACTCCAAGGCGTGTCTCCAAGCGCCCAACCTATCATTAACTTTGGTCCGGGTCTCATCAATCAGTACTATGTCATTTGCAAATATCATACACTATGGAACCTCCTCCTGGATAGATCGCGTCAGCTCATCCATCACCAAAGCAAACAGAAAGGGCTCCACACAGATCCTTGATGAAGTCCCATCTCAACAGGAAAATATTTTGAGTCACCTCCCACCGTTCTTACCCGAGTTTTGGCTCCGTCGAACATGTCCTTTATCACCCTAATATACGCCATTGGAAAGCCTTTCACCTCTAAACACCTCCATAGGACATCCCTCGGGACTTTGTCGTAAGCCTTCTCGAGATCAATGAACACCATATAAAGGTCCTTCTTTCTTTCCCTATATTTCTCCATTAATCTCCGAACAAGGTGAATTGCTTTAGTAGTCGACCACCCTAGCATGAATCCAAACTGATTCTCTGAAATAGACACTACTTTTCTCACCCTCATCTCCACCACTCTCTCCCATGCCTTCATAGTGTGACTTAACAACTTGATACCCCTGTAATTATTACAATTTTCAAAGACAGCTTTCCGAGATTTCAAAAGCACAAGAGACAAAAAACAAGACCAGTCCTATGCTACATAGGACTCGAAGCACAATGCCATTAGCTCAACAATCTGCAGGCTTATAAGGTTATCCAAATAGCTTATAAGTACCAAATCAAGGAAAGCTCTAGTAATCGGTACAAATCACTCCATTGTCTCGTGAATTTAGACCCCTCTCCAACTAGAAAATGAAAACTGACCATCCATTGGATAATCCATATCACATACAACAACAACAACATACCCAGTGAAATCCCACAAGTGGGGTCTGGGGAGGGTAAGATGTACGCAGACCTTACCCTAGCTCTAATACTCTAGGAAAATCCACTTGACATCTTTTCCAATAAAGTAAAAAGATCTCATTAATAGTTTAAGAAAAAACACACCATATACAAGAAGTATACACAAAAGTAAAAAGCATACAAAAAGACGTGATTATCAACAAATACCACTCAATCTTCTATACGCAAAGCAACTTCTTAAGTGCATCAAAAAGGTAAAAGATCTATTTTAGCAAAAATCAACAGAATGATTTTATTACATACAGATGGATTTCTGTCCTTGCTTCTTTGAGTCAAAAAAAGGATGAATAGTTCATCCTCAAAAAAAATATGACCTAGGTTAAAGATGAAGAACTGATTAACAACATCAAGCTAACAGGAACGCCTCCTTTACAACATTGTAATCTTTAAGATTGAGGGTTCAAGGAAAAGGACTTGCGGATCCATAAGTAAATTTCGCTTTTTGTTCTAATTTTGAAGTTAGAAAGGCCATCATGATCACTTTTCAATGTGGTGTGCCTGTCAAGGCAGAGATATAAATTCAGTGAAGAACATCTCCTCTTGCAGCAAGAGCATTTAGAGGGGTCATGACCACCAAAATCTGTAGAGGGCATCATCAGTTGCTAATTTACCACTTACAATTCTCATCACGGAGGAGAAGACATTAAATGGTAGTTTGGGATGCCAAATTTTTGAAGGTGTGAAGGTCTGGCCTTTCCATTTCTCAGATGTACTCTCCAGTTTGGTCTGCAGTCCAGACAACATAGTGGGCTTATCAATAGTAATATTGAACACTTTGCCAACCAAGGCAACAGGCAAAAGCTTTCTGAGATTCCTTTGTTGTCATATTCCATCCTTTATAAAGTCAGCCACTTTGATTTTATTAGATTTAGTGCCCTGGTGAATTTATGAGCCAAAGCTCCATCTCCTAACCAGTTGTCCCACCAGAAGGAAACTTGTCCTGTTCCAATTTTCCATAGGATATTAGATTCGCAAGTCTTCTTGCTGTCCAAGACTCTTCCATGAGTAAGATTGCTGATATCTCCATTTCCTACTCACTGGTACCCTCTCTTACAGTATTTGGATTCTAGAAAATCCCTAATCAAAGAACTTGACCTAAAACTCCATTGGTTCTTAGCGGCAAAAGCATCATAATGAATTGAGTGGACCTGAAGCCAACTACCCCTTCCAAGGAAAGAAAACATAGGTCCTTCTAAGCCTTTAGTAGGATTATCTTTTCCACCACTACTTCCCCAAAAGAAGTTGGCCATAACTTTGTCCATTTGGTCAAGAGTGGTTTTTGGAGGCTGCACCACAGACAATATGAAGTGGCAGAGAAGCTAACATAGATCTTATCAGAACTGCCTTACCGCCAAAGGTATGGTAAAAGGGAAATGGATTTGTGAAAACCTAGTGATGGCTTTGATGTCTGAAATGAGGCTAATGAAGGCTCTAGGATGGACTAAAGAGCCATATACGTCAAGTCTTTTCATCATCATAGCAATAGAGCTAAGATCCATAGAAGAGAAGGATGGTATCATCCGCATAGCAAAGTTGTATAATCACAGGCCCTTTTTATCTGTATGAAATGGAACAAGGTTTTCATCCAACAATTAATCCAATGTTTTGGACGAGTTCTGCCTCAATCAAAAAAAGAGATGGTGATAATGGATCCCCTAGCTTGAGCCCCTTTACTAGACTTAAAACCCCATGTCTTGCACCATTGATATTGATGGACTACCCATTATTGACCATGACTCTTCAAATCATATCAATCCACTTTTGAGGACGGTATAAATAATCCCTAGACACGCTGTCATAAGTTTCAGCCATGTCAAGTTTGAGGATTCCATTCCTTCAGAAGGAACTCCCAAAACTAAGGTATTCTCTCCAACCCATTTGGATAATTTATTCTCCCTTCCAATGATAGCAAATGGCTGTGGATTTATTGCAGATGCAACAAAATTTTTGGAACCAGTGCTAGACATTATGCCCTAGCTGTTAACTGAATCGTGCTGATTATGTAACCCAACACCCCTGTTAAGAAGCCCTCAAAGAGCCTCCCCACCCACCTTGTTTTCCTTCTCTGCCGTAAGACTAGCCCGCTCCCTTAACTCTAAAGTTGCAGGTGCATCATTCTTGCAAGGAATTGGCCCATCAGAAAGAGGCACTCAGGGTCATGTGACCTCTCTGTTTTTGTTTTCCTGTCCCTTCTTCATTCATTGCATCTATCAAGGTCAAAGCCTTTTCAGAACTCGATCCCAGCATCATTTGCACCTTCTCTGGGGTGCGCAGGCTTTGAGGCTTGCTGAAAACCTGTTTCCTCCGAGGACAAGAGGCCAAGGATTCAACTTTCAAAGAAAGAGGTGAAGGCACATATTTTAATGGCAAGTTAGCAGAGCTTTGGAGAGGGCCAGTAACACAGCACTAATATTTTGAAAGACAACTATCCACGTGACCTTTTCTAATGTATTCCAAGCTCCAGTTTGTTCTTCCACAGTGTTTGTAGGTGGTTTTGGGATTGTGGAGACAAAAGAAGTCAAACATGGTTGTTCGAATTTGTGATTACAGTCAGGTTTTCCAATTTCATACGGTCCAACCTAGTTTTATTAGTGAACCAGGTCAGCCTTTGTGTCCAGGTCGTTTCACCAACCCAAGGTCATTCTCGGTCTTCCCCTTTATCTCAAATTCAAAAACACTGGCAGTCTCTTCCTTATCACCCGTTACCAGTGCTTCCTCAATAGTCTCCAGTCCAGCCAATTTCTACTACTCTCCAGAGCCCCTATCCCCACCCCCACCCCCCAAATTATTCCCCTTAGATTCTACCCCATCGTCCTCTATCCTAGAGTCAGCACCATAGGACGAAATTCACCATAGGACGAAATTCTGGGTAAATCCAGACTATGTTACTGGGACACTTCAATGTCGACAGGTGCGTGTCGGATCCTGCAAAAATAGTGTATTTTTGAAGGATCCGACATGGGTGCGGCAACATTTTTGGAGAGTCCGAGCAACTTAGAATCCAGATGCTAAAATCCAAACCCCATCATCAACTACAAAGGAGACATGCACCTTAACACCCCTTCCTCACTATGACTTTTGCCCTCGACATATCATGCATACCATGGAAAAAATCAACAAAAACCTCATAAAGCTCGCCAAAATCCAAACACCACAAATGTGTTGGTAAACCCACAAAACTCACAATTGCAGTTTGCCAAAATAAAGAGGGTCTACACAACATTGTGACATGCTCGACCATTCCAATTTTAGAAAATTATCATCTGTACAACTACTTCCACCTTGGAGAACTTTGGTAGCCTGACCTCCATCAGCGAACCAAAATATGCATTGAGCATCTCCAGCAGCAAGATTTTCAACCCATCATCAACACTCCAAACCTTAATGGCCCAAATCCTGACTGCTGATCTCTTTTAGATATGCTCATCTGATGGCGAAAACCATGCTTCTTTGCCTGAACTCACCTCCTGATATTTTATTTTAGCTCCAAAGGTGGCAAGGAGAGAATTTCCTTGAAAGATCTGAGTTCCATCTTCTATCTGTAACAATTGTTGTTCCTAACGAACAGACAACATTATTAATCTTAAGCTCAAGTGGGACTTTTGTCATTCATTAATACCCCACCTCATGCCCAATGCATATCATATGGTGTGTGGACGATTTTAAATTTGGGGATAATCCTGCTCTAATACCATGTAAAATTAGATCCTGTGTTTAACTCATACCCCAAAAGCTAGCTCAAAAGAAGGAGAATTGTCCAAGCCTTATAAGGAGTCCACCCATCTCATTAACCTTCAATGTGGGACTTTCGTCATTCTTTAACAAGACCTATTAGCTTGATAGATAGTATGAGTAAAATTTTCTTAAAAGTGCTTACTGAGGGCTGAAAAAAGTGATGTCCAAGCTTGTTGATTCTCAAGAACTAGTTTTATTTCAGGGAGACAGATATGATGATGTAATCATAGCCAATGAAGTTGTAGGTTCCAGGTTAGTCTAAAAAAAACTAGGAATTTGAACCCTCAGGGGTTGGCCTGGTGGTAATAGACTTGACCCTTGGGGTTTGCTCCCTTTCAAGGTCTCAAGTTCGAAACCCACTGGGCGCAAACAATTCCTGAGGGTCATCGGACTACGTAAAACCTGAATTAACCGTGGTGCACTTACGGGACATTCCTTCCCGAGGGCCAGTGCACCCCCGGATTAGTCGGGGCTCTGAGAGACTCGACACCCGGTGCAAATAAAAAAAAACTAGGAATTTGATGCAAATTAGACATTGAGAAAGCATATAACCATGTCAATTAGGGCTTTCTTATGGGTATGCTACGAAAGATGGGCGTTGATCACAAATAAAGACAATGGGTTAAATTTTACATATCTTCAGTGAGCTTCTCAGACCTCAGTATCGGTAAATGGCTCTCCAACAGGATATTTCAGGTCATAGAATGGTCTTACGCAAGGTGATCCCCCATCACCCTTCCTTTTCATACTAGTCACAGAGTAAGGGTGTGCAAAAACCGAACCAACCAATAAACCAAATCAAAAAAATGTTATTGGGTTAACGAGTTTTTAATGGTTTTATAAAAAAAATATTGTGTTATCAATTCGGTTTAGGTTTTTTAATATTGGATATTGGGTAAATTGATAACCCATTAAGACTAAAGTAATTTACTACTTTACCCCTATATATACACTAAATATTAATATCATTATCTTACTGATACTGCCTTTTCCTTTTAGCCTTCAATTTATACTTCACATGACTTTGAGTTCAAAAAAAAAAAAACTCTTTTGTTAGTGTTACACTTGTATAGTTCTTTTCATGTTAGTTACTATTGTTTCTATTTTATGAGCATTTTGTAAAGTTACATTATTGTCCTGCCACCCCAAACATGGAAATTTTAAAGTCAATATTTGGAGGTGAAGTGGGTGCCCTCCCAACCACATACTTGGGTATGCCTTTGGAGGCCAAATCCAAGTCTCTGGAAATCTGGAAGCGGGTGATTGAGAAGCGTGAGAAGAGGCTAGCAAGGTGGAAGTCTTAGAACCTTTTACTGCGGGGAACTGACAAACTCTAATTGATTCTGCACTTGATGCACTTCCAACATACATGACGTCATTATTTCATGTCCCAACAGGAATCATCAATAGGTTGGATAGCATCAGGAGAAAATTTCTTTGGCAAAGGAACTAAGAAAGGAAGGGGTACCACTAAGTCAAATGGTCAGTGAAAACAGTGATCACTGAAAAGAGAGTTGGGGTTTACGGATCAAGAACATGATGAGCCAAACCAAAGTTTTGAGGATGAATTGGCTTTAGAACCATCAAATGATAATCAAAATTTATGGGGTTCAGTCATAAAGCCAAAATATGAAGAGTGATAGTTAAATGACAAAGGAGGTTACCACCCTTATGGTGTTAGTTAATGGGAATCCATTAGATTACTTTGGAATGAATTCAAACCAAACACCAAGATCAAAATGTTAGACGGCATAAAAACTAGATTTTGGAAGGATGATTGGCATGTAAAAGGAAATCTGAAGACTCTTCCGTGACCCTGACATCTAAAATTTGGTTCTCCAGCAACAGAGTACTACAGCTAATTTATTCACTCCTCAAGAGTGGAATTTTGTATTTAGAAAACACTTCAATGACCTGGAAATTCCAATAGTAACAGGATCTTTTGGCATCATTCAACAGTTTAGTGGTCTGGAAACAGGGCAGGACAGATTGTTGGGAAATAGTAAAGGGACTTTTAAAGTATGTGCAGCATATATAGGAAGCTGAACCATCTAGATCTGCAATTACCTACATGGCTTGGGAAACATATATGAAAAGCCAAGATCTCATACACGGTGGCCTGCTTTGTGTGGTTACTGGCTAAAGAAGCACTGTTGACACAGGATGACTTGATAAAGAAGGGGATTCCACTTTGCTCTAAATGTTCTTTCTGTGGGGAAACTGTGGGAGCTGTCAATTATTTTCTCATCCAATGCAAAGTCACTGGCTAGTTGCGAGTTTGTTCCTAAGACTCAAAAACATCTGATGGTCCATGCCCGGTAGAATTTCAGAGGCTCCACAGCTAGGAAGAAGCAGGGACACGAGCAAAAAACAGAAGCAACTAGAGAATCATCCTTCCCACTATTTGGTGGACAATATGGAAAGACAGGAACCTTAGAGTTTTTGAGAACAGAGAGAGTAGTATGCGACAAGTCAAATTGAATTGCATCTTGACTTTGTGTTTTCGGTGTAATCAGATCTACTCGAATGATATCGTCTCTATCATTGATATGTTAGACACTTTTGTTTATTGGATGAATTAAGAGGTTGTATTAAAAAGCATCAAGAAGATGCAAGAAGTTACAGAGAGAAATAGGTGATAACTCCAGCATAACAAAAAACAGCTAGGGTTTGGGAGTTAAAACCTAAAGCAAAACCTCAAGGTTATTAAGGCATTGAGAGAGAGCTAATGAAATCTAAAAGGGAAATTACATCATTTAAAGGGGAAAGGTTGCTTAAAGCTTATTCTGCTTATGGGTTTTGGAGACGAGGATTCCCAGGAAACAGCCTCTCTACTTCTATGAGGTAGTGGTAAGGTCTATGTATATTCTACCTTCCCCGGACCCCACTTGTGGGGTTCCACTGGGTATGATGTTGTTGCTGTTGTAAAGGAGAAAGGTTGCTCCAACTAAAAAGATTCATCAAACTTTAAGATTTCAAGGAACAGTTAGGAGTTGAAGTCCCATCATAACACTTATTGTCTCTTTCCATCCATATACACAAAAATATACAGGTTGGTACCATTTGATAGATTTTCTTGATGGATCTATTCGATTTTCGTAATAGATCTATCCACTATAGAGTGAGTGGTGTCGACCAACTGATGCCAAAAGCTGCAAAATACATGGACCAAATGCCTATTGCCCCAGGGCAATGTAAAAACAAATGGTTCATTGTCTCTCATCTATGGGCTATCCAAAAACCCTTCTTCTGGAGATTGTCCAGAGTGAGAGTAGCTCCTAGACAAGCTGTCCAGGTGAAACATTTGATTTTTGGAGGGAGATTAATCTTCCAAATTAGTTTTCAAGGCCAGTGGTCTGTTAAGCCATTTCAGGTGTTGAGTGTTTTGTAGTCTTCTTTGCCCGAATAAGTTCCTTTGCTTGAACAATTCCATTTCCGACTGTCTAGTATTTGAGGATTTAACGAGCAACCTTCCAGCAAATTGTTTAATCGAAGAGCTCTCCTTCTGATGCGCAAGTCCCATATGTTGCCATCCCTGTTGTTTGCAACTGTTGAATCGGAGTCGGTAGCTATTAAAAAAAGCCTTGGATGAGAGTCTTTCATGGAAGATTAAGTAACCACTTGTCTTTCCAAAATTTGGCAGTGATGCCATTCCCAATCCTGAAAGACACCTCTTGAAAGTATTCATCTTTCAGGTTGTTAATGTGTTTCCAAAGTCCCACTCATCATAGGGATAGGAAAGTACTTTTAGAGTTCCTTTTGTATATATGGTTTCACTACAACCTATGTATTGTTTTATAGAAATAGAAACAGTTACCAATCTCAAAAAAAAAAGATGGATACACAGGAAATACCTGGATTCCAGCACTAGTAGGCTCTGTAAAAGCAGCATCAGTGAAAGGAAGCTCACCAATACGCATTTTGTGCTTTTCATATTCCAGTAGGGCCTGCAAAAGGTTGTGACAGCTCATAAGCCTGAATGCAATAAGGTAAAATACAATATACAGCTACAAAGAAGTTTTGACCAACTCGTGAAACACTACTTCAATACCGATACAATGCGACTAATTAACGGGACCATTACAGTTGAAAACATGATTAAATATGGCATCTTTTTTATCAGGTTCCTCATGTATGCATCACAAAGCATTGGACATAATAGAGGTGAAGGCACAGGTGGAAGAAAGAATACTCCAGATTTTACTGAAAGTAGTATTTGACTCCAGAAATTATTTTTGAACATAAAAGGTCTGAAATGAACCATTGAACATAAAAGGTCTGAAATGGACCATGCCTAAATCAACGATAGAGTTTCTAGCTTGTTGGGACATCTGCGAAAGGTTGGATAAACAGAAGAAATGGAGTGCTGTCCCAGCTTGTGTTTGGTGGATGATATGGAGGGAAAGAAACTCAAGATTCTTTGAAGATATAGGCAGCAATACACAGAAGATTAAGGTGAATTGTCTATTTTTATTTCATTTTTTGGTGTAAAAAGGAATTGCTAGAGGAAGTTGAATCATTGTTTTTTTAAAATCAGGTAATGTATGCGATTCATAAACAAGGCCAAAAACTGGCTGCATACAAGGGGTAAACAAAAGGATGACGAAAAGACATGATTCTCTACAAACTCCACCCAACCATCTATACAACAAGGAACTTTATAAGCACCTAACTTGTTACAAATATAATTAATACGAGGACCAATGAGGGACTTGGTGAAAATATCTGCAAGCTGATCACTTCACTTCACAAACTTTGTAACAATATCTCTTGAGAGTATCTTTTCTCTGATGAAGAGGCCGATGGCGAACGGCAACCATAGAAAGGAGAAAACAGACAGATGCCATTTTAGCCACGAGAGCAAACGTATCACTAAAATCTAGCCCAAATATCTAGATATATCTTTTGGCAACAAGGCGAGCCTTAAGTCGATCAACCTGACCATCTAGACCAACTTTTACTGCATAAACACAACGGCAACCAACAGCGGATTTACTTGCATGAAGGGGGACAGTTCCCAAGGACTACTCATATGTAAGTAGACATCTCATCAATCATAGCCTGCCTCCATCCAGAATGAGAAAGCGTGTCACTTGTAGTCTTAGGAATGGAAATAGAGACAAAGATGATACAAAAGCATAATAGGAAGATGTGAGACGATGATAACTCAAGAAAATATAATGTGGTTTGGCATTTCGAGTGGATCGTACACCTTTTTGAAATGCACTCGATTGGCTAGGAGGAGGCAAGTCCGCAGTGGGAGCAGGGTCTGGCGCATGACATGAACTATCTAGAACTGGTGCTGGACATGGACGACGATAATAAGTCAAGAGAGGTAGAGGTTTGTTGGGTTTTGTCAGAGGTAGCGCTACAATTGGAGATTCCTCAAAAGTTGGTTTAGGTAGGACTTGAGGTAGAGGTAAGACCTCAGACTCAGAGATATCCAGGCCAATCAGATGATGTATCGTAAGGTTGAGATTCACATAATGTGACATCCGCGGACATAGGATATCGATTAAGAATGTAAAATTAGGTCGTGGGCCTAACTCACACTCCAAAAGCTAGCTCAAAGGGAGGAGGATTGTCCAAGCCTTATAAAGAGTCCACATCTCATTAACCACCAATGCGGGACTTTCGTCATTCTTCAACACCCCACCTCGCCAGTGCTTAGCATCTGGTGCATGGACAATTTTTTTCCGGGACCCAACATTGGGAAGATTCATCGACCGGAATCCGATTTGTTTCCATAATACCCCATTTATAGACACTACAATATAATCGAAGTACAAGTTGAAACAACATACTACTCCTATTCCAATTCTAAATAGGATTATATACTCATATTCCCATTTTAATAGTATTCACAAAATATTCATCATCCAAGAGATGATGAATTGACACTTACATCCCACAGGGTGATGTGCACACCCTCAAAAGATATACAGAACTAGAATTACAAGTTTCCTATAAAATCAACTCTCTCTATGATTTCCCCTACCAATTCATTTTTACACCAAAAAAACATAAGACTTGGGCATTTCATTTTTATCTTCTGAAAACTTTCTTTTGTCCTTCAAAACGTCTAGCATCCCTCTCTTTCCATAGAGTCCACCATATACAGGCTGGTATACTCTTCCACCATTCCCTTTTTGCCTCTGTTGCCAATTCCTGTCTAGATGCTAAGGAGCTCCCTGGTTGTCTTTGGCATCACAGCTATCCCTAATATACATAGGCTGCTTTCCAGTGAAGGAATATATGGTTATTTACTTCTGTTTTCTGCTCACACATAAAGCACCTTGAAACAAAACTGCACACTCCTTTTTTTTAATGCCTCATGGGTAAGGTAAGCTTTTCTTATGACTAGCCAAGCAAAACATGATACTTGAAATGGGCTTCTTGTCTTCTGCACTAGCTTCCAAGGCCAATTACCTGACAATGATTGATTGACATTAATCCTCCAATAGCAAGATTTAACTGTGAACATTCTAGTGCTGGAAGGTCTTAGCAAGATGCTTCAAAAAATATGTCAAATGAAATGGATTGAAGGCTTCAAGGTAGGCACACCTACTGGCAGTTCAGTTACAGTTCCACATCTGCTTTAAACAGATGATACTTGGCTCTTTTCTGGGGCAGAAAGATCGTAAGCGATTAAGCTAAATTTGATTCTCCACATTTTTCAAGTTGTTTCGGTGTTACATATAAAAATGATAAAATGCACAATTTATAAAGTAAAATCAGTGCACAATCTGGCTGAGCTAGAGGGATCATGTGTTGTAACATTCTTTCCTTTACAACAACTTAGCCTGGGTTTCCTTTGGGTGCAACATTCAAGACTACTGAGAATTAGTCTGGTATAATTGAGAGTTTGAAATAAGGCTGGCAACATCGGAAATGCATTCTCTCTCATTTGAAGGAGGATAACATTGATTAACAGTGTAATGGACAGCATCCCCTTTACAAAATGCTTCTTTCCTATATTCCAGCAAAAGTTCTCAAAGCGCTAGACAGAACTAGAAGGAATTTTCTGTCAGACGACAACAACAACAACATACCCAGTGGAAACCCACAAGTGGGGTCTGGGGAGGGTAGAATGTACACAGACCTTACCACTACCTCATAGAAGTAGAGAGGTTGTTTCCTGGGAACCCTCGTCTCAAAAACCCATAAGCAGAATAAACTAGATATGACAAAAAGGAACGGAAAGAGAACAGAATGACTGACTATTAACAAAAAACACATGTCAATATGTAAATACGATAGAATTAATACACATATGACAGATAATGACAACATATAATATGAAACATGCCCACTCCTGCTACCTTACTATACCTTAAGGCCAGACATTCACCTAACCCTACCATCCAATTAGCCTGCTACTCTAATTCGCGACCTCCACTCCTTTCTATCTAAGCTCATGTCCTCGGTGAGATCCAATTTCGCCATATCTTGTCTGATCACCTCCCCCAATACTTCTTCGGTCTACCTCTACCCCTCTGTGTAACTCCCAAAACCAACATCTCGCACCTCCTAACAGGAGCATCGGTATTCCGTCTCTGCATATGTCCAAACCATCGCAGTCTCGCTTCCCTCATCTTATCAGCCACCGGGGCCACCTCTAGCTTCTCCCAAATGGTCTCATTCCTAATCTTATCCCTCCTTGTGTGACCACACATCCATCTCAACATCCTCATCTATGCGATATGCATCTTCTGAACATGTGCATTTTTATCGGCCAACACTCCACCCCATACAGCAAAGATGGTCTAACTACCATTCTGTAAAACTTATCTTTAAGTTAAGGTGGTATCTTCTTGTCACACAATACTCCAGAGGCAAGCCTCTATTTAGTCCATGCTGCCCCAATACGATGTGTGACATCATCGTCGATATCGCCACTACTCTGGATGATGGACCCCAGATACTTAAAGTTTTTCTTCTTGGGGATAGGTTGAGTGGCAAGCCTCACATCACATCAATGTCTGTTTCATCTCGCGCAACACTGAATTTGCACTCCAAGTATTCTGTTTTAGTCTTGCTTAGTTTGAATCCTTTGGACTCCAAGGCGTGTCTCCAGGCGCCCAACCTATCATTAACTTTAGTCCAAGTCTCATCAATCAGTACTATGTCATCTGCAAATAGCATACACCATGAAACCTCCTCCTGGATAGATCGCGTCAACTCATCCATCACTAAGGCAAACAGGAAAGTGCTCAACACAAATCCTTGATGGAGTCCCATCTCAACAGAAAAATACTCTAAGTCCCTCCCACCGTTCTTATCCGAGTTTTGGCTTCGTTGTACATGTCCTTAATCGCCCTAATATATGCCATTGGGACACCTTTCACCTCTAGACAACTCCAAAGGACATCCCTTGGCACTTTATCATAGGCCTTCTCGAGATCAATGAACATCATATGAATGTCTTTCTTTCTTTCCGTATATTTCTCCACTAATCTCCGAACAAGATGAATTGTTTCAGTAGTCGACTGCCCCGGCATGAATCCAAACTGATTCTCCGAAATAGACACTACTCTTCTCACTCTCATTTCCACCACTCTCACCCAGACCTTCATAGTATGACTTAACAATTTGATACCCCTGTAATTGTTACAGTTTTAAATATCCCCTTTGTTCTTGTACAATGGAACCATTATACTCCTCCATTTATCAGGTATCTTAGCAATCTTTATAATAGCATTGAACAGTCTAGTCAACCACTCTCTGCCATCCTTGACCATGTTCTTCCAAAAATCTACCAGAATCTCATCGGGTCCGACCGCCTTCCCTCTCTTCATCCTACTAATAGCCCTTCTAACCTCCTCAACTCTGAAACGCCTGCAATAACCAAAATCACGATGACTTTCGAAGTGTGCCAACTCACCCAACTCAATATTTCTCTCTACTTTTTCATTTAAGAGTTTATGAAAGTAAGCTTGCCACCGTAGTTTAATGGAAGTGTCATCCACCAAACACCTCACCCTCCTCATCCTTGATGCACTTCACTTGGTCCAAGTCGCGAGCTTTCTTTTCTCTCTCTTTAGCGAGCCTATACAATCTCTTGTCCCCGCCTTTATCACTTAGCTCCTCATATAGGCGCTCAAACGCTGCTGTCTTAGCACTCGTCACCGCCATCTTTGCTTCTGATTTAGCCATCTTATATGTCTCCGTAAGCATTCGTTTTTCATCTTCATCCCTACACTCCAACCACTTCATGTTAGCAACCTTCTTATCTTATCAGAAGACAACAATAAGGATCATATATTTCATTGGGTCAAATGAGCAAAAGTGACAATCAAAATCCCAAGGGGGCCTGGGTACCAATCATCTTGCAGCTCACAATAAAAGCATGATGATAAAATGGTTGCGGAGGTACGGCTCTGAAGACATACGATTGTGGAAAGAGGTGATTAAAGCTAAATGGTAAGCTTACTCATTTCTGCACCAAAACATCAACAGTTGCATAAGGAGTTGGCCTATAGAAAAGCATCACTAAATCATGGCCTGAATTTGCAGAGAATATCATATATAGTTATGGGAAATGGCTTGCACAATAATTTTTTTGGAAGGACAAATGGTTGGGAAATACAACTTTTTGGCTAAGAAATTCCCAAGTTTGCACACCATTGCAGCTGAACCAGATTTAACCATAGCATACAACAGAGCAGGTGACACTTGGGACCTAAGGTTTTGAAGGATCTTACAGGACTGGAAACTTAATGACATGATGGAGCTTTTAGCCAAGCTGCAGCCTTGCTCCTTCTCAATGCAAAAGCTTGATAGTTCGAAATGGGGTAACTTGGAAAGGGCCATTACACAGTTAAGAAAGGATATCATAGATTATGCCTACGGAGCTCAATGATTGACAAATGACCATGGAAGCACATATAGAAGACTAAATTACCTGCCAAAGTGATCTGTTTCAGCTAGACTGCACTCAACAACTCATGCGTTAGACAGGACAATCTCAGGAAAAGGAACTTCCAGCTTGCCAACAGATGTTTCCTCTGTTACTAGAACAAAGTATCAACCATCTGTTACTGCACTGCCCAGTTGCCACAGATTTTTGGAATATGTTTTGCTGTTTTTGTCTCTTTTGGTCACGCCCTTCATTGTTAGGGATTCCCATGAATGCTGGAATTTATGGGAAGTTGACAAAACCAATAAGAATATCTGGAAGATGATTCCCAGCTGTATTTTTGGTGTTTATGGATAGAAAAGAACAAAAGATATTTGATGAAATTTCACCTTCTAGCAAACTATTGAAGGGTACATGCCTAGCTAGTCTATTTAGTTGGTGTCAGTTGACCCACGTAAATAATTTAGAACGCTTCATGGATTTTAATTAGTTCTTTAGTTTAGAAAGAAGTTGCTAACCCCTTTTTGTGACCGTAAAAAAATTATCCTTGTTATCTTTTGAATCTTCTTGATGCCATTTAATGAATCCACTTACTTCATCAAAAACAAAGGATCGTTGTAAAAAAATAGTGTCTATCAGAAAAATGGAGAGAGAGAAGAGATTAGAAGAAGGGCTGTCATTGTAGTTATATGAAGGGATGAAGGTGCAACATAGATGAAACCACAAACAAGAAGTACGAGTCTTCGTCTTCTCACTCTTGTTCCTTTCCCGATTCTTGGCTTGAGAATATTATCAATTATCCTAAGTCAACTTATTCTTTTAAGACCGAACATTCACCTTGTTGGTTTTACCATCCTAACATGCCTATGGATATGCTCAATAACCACTAAGACAACAATCGTACACACCTGAATACTGGAGATCTGCAATGCTCAGCCCAAAGACTAAATTAGCTCAATCAAAATTTAAGGACCGTCTACATGGTTCTTCCCTTTGAACCTTATGAGAAAGACAACTAAGCCTTCCATAGCAATAACCCATTGCCATTAGAATTAGATTCCACAGACACTATACTCACAATACAACTCAATATTAGCCTAACTCCCTTCATGTCACGTTTAAACAAAGGATTAAGCTTGTACAATGCTCCAACACCATAAAGCAACAAACGCACAATAAAAACAAATGGAATCCAGAAATTAGGTTGACCTTCTCGTAAAAACATCGGAATGTCCAAGAGACGGTAGTACAAGTCCTGCACAAGTTTGAACACAATAAATGATCAAGTCGATTCCATTTTTAGGAAAACTCCAACTACTAAAGAAAGTTCTAATAGCATGCAGGAGAGAACTAGATAAGATACTAGAATCAGAAAGAAACAAATGCTAATGGAGTGAATATGAATCATTTCATCACCAACTTATTTTGAAGTTGTAATTCAAAATAAGTTGCATAAGTACTAACATAACAAATACAAATCATAATGTTAAGAGCTCATCCTTTGAAATAATATTCAATAGAGCAAGATGGACAACTCGTTTATTTCATTTGCTTATACTGACCCAGCTTGAAACAAGCTAGGAACATTATAAGAGATCATCGGACTCAAATGCACAGCTTTAAGCAAAAATTTATTTGATCTAACCAATGGGAAAATCCCGCATACAAGATTTATAACAAAATTCATCTACTTGATCCAAAAGAAAGTACCAAATGTAAAAGTTTCATGAAAAAGTGGGAGTTTCTATAAAGAGACCGATGAGTAGTTTGTTTGTTTGTTTGTTTTGAAAAGGAAAATAATTTTATTAAAATAATTGGAGAAAAAAACCCCATATAGTGCAAATTCAGTGTTGCGAGGGATGAAGCAGACATTGATGTGAGACTGGCAGCTCACCTTATCCCCAAGAAGGAAAGCTTTAAGTATCTTGGGTCTATCATCCAGAGCAGTGGGGATATTGACGATGATGTCACTCATCGTATTGGGGCGGCTTGGACAAAGTGGAGGTTGGCCTCTGGAGTATTGTGTGATAAGAAGATACCACCTAAACTCAAAGGTAAGTTCTACAGAATGGTGGTTAGACCATCTTTGTTGTATGGGGTGGAGTGTTGGCCAATAAAAAATGTACATGTTCAGAAGATGCAGGTCGCAGAAATGAGAATGTTAAGATGGATGTGTGGTCACACCAGGAGTGATAAGATTAGGAACGAGGTCATTCGGGAGAAGCTAGAGGTGGCCCCTGTAGCTGACAAGATGAGGGAAGCGAGACTGCGATGGTTTGGACATGTACAGAGAAGGAGTACCGATGCCCCTGTTAGAAGGTGTGAGAGGCTAGATTTGGGAGCCACTAGGAGGGGTAGAGGTAGACCAAAAAAGTATTGGGGGGAGGTGATTAGATATGATATGGTGAAACTTGGTCTCACCAAGGACATGACCTTAGACAGGAAGGAGTGGAGGTCGAGAATTAGAGTAGCAGGATAATAGGGTAGATAGGAAGGAGTGGTAATTGTCTGCCTTTATATGTTATTTATCTGGCTTTATATGTTACTATCTTGTATCTACGTATTATCATGTGTTCTTCTCTTTCTTGCCTGTTTATCATATCTAGCTTATTCTGCTGATGGGTTTTTGTGATGAGGGTTTCCAGGAAACAGCCTCTCTACCTGTGTGGTAGTGGTAAGGTCTGCGTACATCTTACCCTCCCCAGACCCCACTTGTGGGATTTCACTGGGTATGTTGTTGTTGTTGTTGTATACAAGATGTATTCTAAAAGACAATATAGAGAGAACCTACATCAAAACATGATTCTGAAAAAAAGGAGACCCAATCTTCTCATGGGGATACCAAAAGCAAAGTAGAAATAGAAGACTTTTTTGAAGCTTTACAATATTTTGTTTGTTAGAATAGGAATAGGAACAGGAATAGGAATAGTATATAGAATCTTACTTGGAAAATGCTTGTAATATAGTGTCTAAAAATAGGGTTTTAATGTAATAATGTAAGTACACAATTCAGTATTATTTTTCTCTTATATTTCTCCCATGGTATCAAGCTTTAGTGAGAAATAACGGGGAAAGAAAACAGAGTCACAGTCACCATGCCTCAATTTTCCAGCAACTACTGCCGTCATGTTCTTCTATTGGAGTTGTGAGAAAACCAAAACCGCCACAGGATTCCCCACTCTCTGCAAACCAAACCCAGGTCAACCGCTCCGGCACAGCACATCCTATACACACAGACTCATGCACCACCTGAAACTGCGACTCCGGCAACACGTAGATACATATGCCGGCGTATGAGGGTATTTTCAGGAAGCCTTTTTTTGTGGATCTGGTTTGCTGGAGATCGTGTGGCTGTTCTGAGCCATAATATCAAGTTTTCGCTAGTTCCCAGCGACTCCAGCCACTGTTTCAAGCGATTTGAGACTATTTCCGACCACTTTTTCGGCAGAATGTTTTTCCAATAGGGTCACCCAACATTCCGACCCACCCATATAATTTTTTTGATGATTTTAACCACTTTCTGGCAGTCAAATCTGATTTTCCAACAACAGAAATAAGTTTTTTTCAGATTCCAGCAACACTTCAATATTTTTTCAAATTTCAGGCTACAAATTCTGATTTCACAAGATGTCCTTCGGAGTTGATATTTTTGTCTCCAAAATTTCAGGAATTCAAACCCTATGAGCACTTCAGAACCGCTAATGGGAAGCTCAAACTATTTAACTTGGGCTTCCTCAGTTGAATTGTGGTGCAAGGGTCAAGGTGTCCAAGAACACTTTAACGAACAATGCTTGCTTTGGGATGTCTAGCACAATAAATTTAGGAGTTTGGCATGACTTGTGTGGAGATGATCAGTTTGTGTTTATCTGCATTCTGTGCCAAATCTGTGTATTTATTTGGTGGAGAAGAAGCTACCAACTTTTGATTATGCACTTTGTGAGCCTCTTTGTCTATAGGGTAATTCTGCATCTGTTTGGTGTTTTTTAATGAAATGTCTATCTATTCTGTAATTCTGCATCAGTTTGATGTTTTTTAATGAAATATCTACTTCATAAAAAGAGATAACTAGATGACCAAGGAGACAGCCACACCTTGTGGGGTAATCTTATGGAGGCCTATCAGAACTTTGTGGAATGAATTCAAGGCCAGCACTAAGATCAAAGTGGTTAATGAGGGGAAAACTGATTTTTTGAAGGATGACTTGCATAAAGCAGGCAATCTGGGATCTCTTTACCCATACCCTTCGTGTTTCACAAGCAGAAGACTATTACAGAGCATTGGACACCTCAAGGATGGAGTTTTATTCTACGTTTGGTGCAGAATGCAGATAAAACACAAAGTATCTTTTGATACTATGTTTTTGGTGTAATCAGTTACACTCAAATGATACTATCTCTCTAATTGATATTCTAGACTCAATTTAGGAAAAATATAGTAGGATTTTGGAGTAAATTTTGTAAATATGGTGTACAACCTATGCATTGTTTTGCTTAGAATTAAATATATACACCGTTACCAGATTCAAAAAAAGTGCAGTGTTATAGTTTTTGTCAACTAGAATGATAAATTACCGAATATGCTTACAAAATCACCCCATTCCTCCAAAATTGATTACATTTGGGCAAGTTAGGAGCATACAACACGTATTCTCCAACTTGCAGAAAAATGTTGAAAATGCCAAAAGTTCAAAAATATGGCAAGATGAAAATACGGCACAAATTCAAACCACATAACTTTTAATTATGAAAATGTACAAAGTATATACCTTATGCACTCTAACTCGAGAAAGGCTGTTAGAAATACTTTAAGAGAAATAATGTGTTAAAAATGTTAATTATCTGTAAATATGGCAAGCATCCGTACCTTGAAAATACATAACGGTTTAGACTCCTTGTAATTGTGTGATTAGGAATAGGAATTACATAATGCTTTTTTCAGATTACCTGTAAGCACTATTTAAATACTAGCATGTTTGAGCGAATAATCAAGTAATTGTACTCCCAAAACCTCTTTTTTTTCCCTCCTTTCTTTACAATAAGTAGATACTCACAAACTATGTTGCTTAGCAAATTAAATCTACAGCAAATAAAGTATGAGGCAAACCACAAAGATGAGTTTGTCCTTACTTGGGGGGTTTGAACGATTCTCCTACTTGTCGCCATAGCTTGCATGATGTTACCTATAAGACCACAGATAGGAAAATAACTGGTAAGTATGGGATTGTACACTCCATTATAAGGCAAGCATGAATTTTGCTAAGCTATGAAAGAAACAGAACAAATAGACAGCCTAACGTAATCACTTTAAAAGTAGTAAGTTCTACGTAGATCAAAGATAGAGTAGTGCAGTCTCTCCTTCTGACTCTAATGCGTTTCTAGAACTATTGTAAGTAAACTCATATGGTACACATGAGCAAGAAAGTAAGGCTCTTTCCCTTTTCCCATAATAACAGGTTTCACATTTGTCGCTGCTCGTGTCAACACGACAGTCCATAAATAAGATCAATGCAACTCTGTCCATAACCACAGGAAGACAAGGTGGAAAGGGAAGTAATTGATGGTGGAGCGACAAAAGATTTTTGTTCATAGGAGGAGCAACAAAATATTCTTGAGATGATCCAAATAATAACTGGATCAAGTCCTCAAGTAAAATTTAGAGAAGCTAGAATGGATATCGTTGCTATTTTAATACAAAGCAAGTGTCTTGTATTAATGTGCGCAGCTCCCTCATTGCTCAATAATGACCCCAGTAGGAAAAATAAATTCAATTTACTAAGTTGAAGAAGCTTTTCTCACTTCTTTGGTGCTTATCTAGCCTCATTCTGAATGTTTAGCCTTGAGGAAGTGTAGGTCTGAATGCTAGTGTTCTTATTCCTCTGACTTCGGTAATATATTCATCAAGACTGCACCAACTGGTGTTCCTATCAAGACCAATTCCACCACTTTCTCCACTATTCCAGCAAAACTGAACCTAATCTGCCTATCTTCTGTTTTGCTGTGGGATTATTTTATTAAGAGTAAGAATATGCTTTAGCTCACTCTTAAGATCACTGTATACATTCTTCACAGAGGTGATGAAACTTAGGATTTCTTTAAATCCACTCACCTAGGAGAAAGGGAGGAAGGGAACTGGAAGAGACCACTTGGAATTTTTTTAATAATGGAGAAGTCCCCGAGGATCAGTGGCGCACGATCCTACAATTGGTGGATAATGAGCCGGCCCTACCCTTCTCCATTAAAATACCAAGCTTTTGCTGGTGGGGGGATTTGAACCCGTAATGTGCACCTAATGCACACATCAAAAGGGGCAGTCTTACCTAACCTAAGCCATTAGTCATAGCAGACCTTTTTCAATCCAAAGCACTTCTTTTCACCCCAAATTTGCACCATTTTGACCTCAACAGTTATAGAAGTTTGTTGATAAAAATGGTTAACATTACATCAGCGCATTTAAACTCTATACAGACCTGCTCATATCCACCAAGTCTGATTACTGCTCTCCACAACCTGACAAACATGAACAAAAATAATTAGGCCAAGTTCAAAAAATTCAGCAAAGTAAAATCAATGAAACTAAGAAGAACATGTATGACTAACTTGAGACAATTTAATGGCTCTCCGTAGAACCGTGGAGCCTTGAACTCCAAGCACCTTTCTTTGTGGAAAGTTTCTAGCTCTTTCATAAATGCAGCTTGCTCTTCTTCTGTACCAGACTCATCTTCACCCATGGGATTTGTATCCAGTAGAAAGGTTTTGGCTGGTGTTTTCACATCAATATCATGTTCCACATCCAACTCGGGCTTTAGCAATTCATCCTTAGTCTTATTGGCTGAGAGCATCTCTGTCTCTGTCGCCAGATCATCCAATCCCTCCTTCATTTCATTTTCCATTAGTGCCTGCTTCGGAATTGCTCCTCCCTTCAGGTTCTCCTCCATTTCTTTGTTGCTTAAGAATGAGCCACACCTCTTCACTCCCATTTTTAGTTCCTCTGTTCCAGTAACATGTACCATACATGATTCCAGTTGAGTTACCTTATGGACTCCACACAACTCCCCCCCAGTCACCCCATCTTTCCGTGTTTTAGGTTCTTCATCATCAGGTCTTACTTCCACAGGACTCTCATTCTGGACAATGGAGTCCAGTTGTTCAGTAGAATCAAGACTAGTACCGTCCCTATATCCTCTGCGGCCTTGAGATTCACTAGCATTTACATCACCTTCAGCTTTGGAGGCACTGGTGGGAGATTTGAATATAACATTTTCGTCTGCTGAGTGGTCTTCTTCATTCTGAACCTTAAGACTCTTAGCATCAAGTATGCTTGAGTTCAGGGACCCACTATTAGTGCAACTACGGACGTCTTTAACCAGCTCTTTTCCAGCAGTCACCGAGTTCTCTTTTTCTGCTAGTATGTCCTTTTTTAACTCAGTTACATTTGGGTCGTCCTTACTAGAAATGACATCCCCCATCTCTGCCAGGGTGTCTTTGTTATCGTCTATCTTACAATCAACCATGTTTTACTCGAAATGCTTGATCAATTCCCCCTTGTTTGATTACAGCCCAGCAAATTCTGCAAAAACAACTGCACGGAGAATGTGAATCTTCCACTTAAAGTCCTTTTTCAATGTAGAAAGTACGAGGGAAGAAATATTAAATATTTTTTGCTTAAACTTAGCTGTTAAATAATGTTAACACCACTTTCACTTGTGAAAAGGTAAACATTGAAGTATGATATAGCATTTGAAACTCAAACATGAAAGAAGCTTGACTAGCTTCTTGCTCGATGTTCAATCAATGGCCAAGGGCGGCTCAACCCTAAAGCCATCAAAGCAGTAGTTTTACCCAAAAAAAAAAAAAAAAAGAGTAAGGGACTCAAAATTACAAATCCCCAAATTCAGTTCAAACAAACACACATATTCATCCAAAGACGCCAATTCCGGGAGAACAGAAATACATTCGACCAAGAAGCAAGATTAAACAAGAAACACAACTTGAGATAAACCTAAAAGCAGAGCACAAAGACAGCATATACACCGGAAAAAGATAAAAAGACACAAACCAAACACATCTGATGAAGGCACGTAACGCGACACTGCGCTGGAAGGACCAAAATACCTTGGCGGAAGTTCTGTTAAAATATAAATAGTATTGATTTATTATTACTGAAACGTCTATAAGAATTGTAATTGGATATAATTATTATTTAATTAATCATATAATAATTTGAAAATAATTGGATGAATTACACTTCAATTTTTAGAAGGGACCGTGAATTGCTGGTAAATTATTTAGTGTAACTAAAGTTGGTTATTGTTTTTTCTCATTTTTATTTATTTTTTAATTATATTAGTTTTTAATTTTTTATTTTGTTATTTTAATATTTTCTAAAAATATATTTTGTTCATTTTATTTCATTTTTTTTCCTCACTTTCAACCTTTCCATGTAATTCTTTGTATTATTTATTTTTATATTTATTTTGTCAGTAGCATCATTTTGTTAATATTTTACTTTTTAAATTGAAGTAGAAGTCATAATAAAATTATAGATTAATGTTACTTTTTTAGATCATGTTTATGTATGTTGGAATTTGACATATGAATATTATGTTAAATTTTTTACTTTGAATTTGGAACTTGTTTATATTTTTAATTTTATTTGTTTTAATAGTATTTACTTGATATTACATTGTAAGTCATTTATTTTTTAGTTAGATTTGATAGATTATCTTTTCAAAAAATTTAATACTTTATGACATTATATTTATAATATTTATACTTCTATCAAACATGTTGAGATTTTAATTTTATGATGTTCACAGAAATTGTGTATTTCAATCTTTTTATAATTATTCAAGTATGTTAATTTAATAAATATAAATTAGCCATTTTTTAATAATAATATTATTACACCAATTTTCGGAGTCCGGAACCAAAGAGGCAACAATTTTTTTAAAAAATTTCAAAAGGGAAACTTATTTTTTTAATACTGAAACGGTAAACGCGTAGCTACACCTGCGCCTTACCCTCTGCCACTTAACACTGTTCTTCACGAAAATGCGAAATAGCGGCTGCGGCTCTTAGTAAGGCGCACTCTATAAAAAAAAATTTAATATATTTTGAGTTCTTATTATTAACCTTTTTAATAATTGCCTTACCTCTCTTTATTTTAACTTAGCTTTTTCTTGTTTTAGTTTACCTCTTATCAAGTCTTTCACTTTGCTTTTTTTTTCTCTCTCTCTTCTGTCATATAAGAAATAAGAAATATTATATTTTTTATGTGTAATATAAAATATTAAATATCATAATTATAGTTACTTTATTATTATTTAAATTATTTAATTTTACATATGTTGGTTAAGGTCTCCTCCCACATATGTATGATATATTATGCAAGTTTGACTATCTTAATGCATGTTTGACTTAAGCATTGGTCTTACATGTCATATTGATCTCATATTCATTGATTATGATTGTGCATATTGTTTAATTATGGCTTACATTTCTTGTTGCATTACACCCTGCATACTTAGTACATTTCAAGTATTAACGTATACTTTTTGCTTACATAGTATAATGATGTACTAGAGCTCCTACTCATCCACCTCCTCGTGGCTAGACGGATTGATTGAAGATTGCTATTAGTGAGTCCTCCATTTATGGGACAATATTCTCTTTCCTCTCATGTACCTTTGGACATTTACTTTTGAGGGTGAGCCCGAGAGATGTCCTAGTCCCGTTCCACTCACGTTAGAGGTGTTGGTGGATATGAATATGTATGTTATGAGTTTGACTTCTATTATGTTTATGTAATTATTGAACTTTTTTTTTTTTTTGCAGATTTTAAAAATAAAAAAATAAAACAAACAAATTAAAAAGGAAAAAATATTGAAAAATTATAAGTATATCTTTAAGCTGCTCAAGCTGACATGTCACCTGTTTGTGCAGCTTCATTGACACTTTATAGGATAGTAATATATACTAATAGATTATAGATAGATTTATAAGGTAAGAGGTGTAAAAACAATATCAACATATCCAATGGAATCCTATAAATGGAGTCTGGAAAGGGTAGAATGTAAGCAGACTTTATCACTATCTCATAGAATAAAAGAGAAGTGGTGTAAATATATAAATTTAAAATGTATTTTGTGAAAATACAATTTCAAAAGAATAGATTCTGAATCTGAGCTGTGTTCAAAATGATGTATAACTTTCTTCTAAAATTGAAACTGGCGTGGATTTTGAATTGTTAAAAGTGTTTTTTATTTACTTATGTTTTGATTATTACTTATTTGTCTCTGTGTGTATTTGAACATGCACTGAGGTAGTTTTGTTTAGTTTTTTCTAATATTAATCAATACAATAACTAATATCTAATCTAACTAACTTTGTCGTCTTAAAAATGCTAGATGGTTTATTCATAAGACGCTACTTGGCTTAATATGTAGTCTTTATCATCTCCTATTAATAATAAATAGACATGAATAATTTTTTTCATGAAAAAAGTTAAAAAATATTTCGATGAACTTGAACAAAAATATCTCTCATTAATAATTAGGTCTAAAAATACTGTTGCCGTTAAAATTTTAATAAGAAAATACCTTTATTGTTAATATTTTGATCTTAAAATGTCATTATTATTACTTTATGATAAAAAAAAGGCATTTTCCTAATATATCATCGTGTTTATATTTCATTAATATTTCATCTGTCCATTGGTATTCTCTCTAAAAAAAAAATTAGATATGAAATTATTTTTTTTTTTTTACAAAATATAAATTACAACTAGGTTTGGATGACCTAATATCTTATTTGGATGATTGTTACCCATGGTACTATATTATATTATTAGTTTAAATACAATATTTGTTTTCATTGTTAAATTCTGTCATATCATATCATTTAAATCTATTATTAGATAATGACGAAAATTTTCATTTTGTGTAATGACTAATTTGATGTGATTTTGTTGTTATCTTAATACTTTTTTTTCTCATTATTACTTTACTTATTATTTAAATAGTCGTATTTTGTCATTCAACTTATCTTTTTATTGTAGCTAATTTCTTGTATGTTTATTATTCAAATTATGATATATAACATTATATTATGACGGAGAACGTTATAATTTATCCAAACATTATATTTTTTAAAATAATATATTATAATACAACATAATGCAATATAATACATTTACATTATGAAACAATATATAAAAACCGGAGAAGATGAGAGACTGAGTAGAACGGAAGATCATTACGCATCTAATTTCGTCCGTTCACGGTTCTTCTCCACCTCTCTCAAAGTGAGGTAATTGGTTCGCTCTCCGGCCCCATATTTTCTAGGAGATCCCTTTTGTTTGCTCAACTTTTTATTCGAACTTTAAAATGTGAAGCATCTGGAATTGCGTTATCATTTTTTCATTTCATATGTGTTAATTATCTGGAGTTGAGAATGTTGAGATGAATATGTGGACATACCAGGAGTGATAACATTAGGAGTGAGACCATTCAGGAGAAGTTAGAGGTGACCCCTGTGGCTAACAAGATGAGGAAGTGAGACTGCAATACTTTGGACACTTGCAGAGAAGAAGTACCGATGCTCCTGTTAGGAGGTGTAATATGTTGGATTTAGGGTTACAGGAGGGGTAGAGGTAGACTGAAGAAGTATTGGGGGATGTGGTCAAACAAGATATTGCAAGACTTCATCTTACCGAGGACATGACCTTAGATAGAAAGGAGTGGAGGTCCAATATTAGGGTAGAAGACTAATAGACTAGCAGAGGTAGGTTGATGTCTGGTCTGGTGATATAGTGAGTTAGTAGGATTAGTCGTGTCTTTATATCATGTGTTGTCATTATCTAGTCTTATATTTATTACTTTTATCGTATTTAGCTACTATCATTTGCTTTTCATTATTAGTCATTTCCCTTTTTCTTTTCTTTTCCTTTTGTTTTTTCATATCTAGTATCTTCTGCTTGTGGGGCTTGATTTTTGAGACGAGAGTTTTTTGAAAACCGCCTCTCTATCTCTATGAGGTAGCGGTAAGGTCTGCGTACATTTTGTATGTGACGTAACAAAATAAATGTTTAAATCTCTTTTATTGATTATTATTTTGAAAACATTTCAATAGAATTAATTGTTATAAAAACTATCAAAACTTCTCTAAAAGTATTTAAAAATTTAAGACTATTAATATGACAATTAGAGTATCTTTTTCTTATTTATATCATATTTTGTATTACTTTTAGTTACAAAAATCAATATTATAGTGATTGTTGCCTTTAAAACATTCAAAATTAAGATAACAATTTCTAAAATTTAATATTTGATAGTCTAGTTACGTTAAGCTTGAAATATTTTATAAAACATGTCAAAGAATCATTGACAATCTTACAAAGTAACAACAACAACATACCTAGTGAAATCTTACAAAATCAATATTTAAATATGGTTGATAAAAATTGAAGTGAATTATACAAATTAAGAAATAGAAAGTAATTATAAAAGATAACCAATAAGCTATTACTTCCTTTGTCCTATTTTATTGTCATAGTTTTTATTTTTAGAATCAATAAAAAAAATATACCCAATAAAATATACGCAAATCTTACCACTATCTCATATACATATAGAAGTTGTTTCCGAAAAATTTATTTTTAGAATCAAATTGTATATATTTTTTAATTAATTATTAATAGTAACAATAAATACATATTTTTATTACATTGTAGGGTATTTTGTTTCTTCCAAATGTGCTATCGGTCTGGTGCTTCTCACAATTTACATTTTACACGGCGTTCATCGGATCTGGTCGTCTCTTTTTATGTATGTATGTATCTCCTTCATCTGCACTCTTCTGCCCAGTGCTTTTCGTTCTTCGTTTAATCTTGCATCTTAGTCGAACTTATTTCTTTATTGTTCGTCTTGGGATGTATATATATTTTTTTGTATTTGAACTTCGAATTTTGGGGGTTGATTCTTTTGGAGGATTTGTAATTTTAAAGCCCTTATTTTTTTAGCTTAAAGCCACTGACTGCTTTAGTGTTGAGCGCCCTTGTCCCTTACTCATCTATAGGAACATGGATAATGAGGTGATCGAGTTTGATATAGGCTTAGGAGGTGGAGGTGGGAGTGAGGACGGGGATGGAGATGATGTTCTTGACGAGGAGAATGTCGCCAACTGTTCTCCTGTTATTGATGGAAATGTTGCATCAGTTCGAAGTTACTCTCCCCAAGGGGACCTCGATCTTGAACCTTATGATGGCATGGAATTTGAATCTGAGGAGGCTGCCAAGGCTTTTTATAACTCCTATGCACGCCGTGTTGGCTTCAGCACCCGTGTTAGTTCCTCCCGTCGGTCCAGGAAGGATGGAGCCATCATTCAGAGGTCGTTTGTCTGTGCCAAAGAAGGATTCCGCAATTTGAATGAGAAACGCACCAAGGATAGAGAAATTAAGCGACCACGTACTATCACCCGGGTTGGCTGCAAGGCCGCTCTCTCTGTCAAGATACAGGACTCTGGTAAGTGGGTGGTCTCTAACTTTGTCAAGGAGCACAATCACGAGCTTGTTCCCCCTGATCAGGTCCACTGTCTCCGGTCCCACCGCCAAATTTCTGGTCCTGCCAAGACCCTAATAGATACCTTGCAGGCTGCTGGCATGGGTCCCCGTAGGATTATGTCTGCCCTCATTAAAGAGTATGGTGGTATTAGCAAAGTTGGTTTCACAGAGGTAGATTGTCGTAATTACATGCGGAACAACCGCCAAAGGAGCATGGAAGGAGACATACAACTCCTCTTAGATTATCTGAAACAAATGAATAGCCAGAACCCTGAGTTCTTCTATGCAGTTCAGGGTGATGATGATCAGTGCACAGGGAATGTCTTCTGGGCTGACTCTAAGGCAAGAGCAAATTATAAATATTTTGGTGATACCGTTACATTTGATACAACTTATAGGTCAAATAGGTACCGGTTACCTTTTGCACCCTTTACTGGAGTAAATCATCACGGACAACCTGTTCTCTTTGGATGTGCTTTCCTAATAAATGAATCAGAAGCCTCATTCATATGGCTTTTTAAGACATGGCTTGCAGCCATGTCTGGTCAACCCCCCTTGTCAATGACAACAGATCATGATGCCGTGATTAGATCTGCCATTATGCAAGTTTTCCCTGAGACACGTCACCGTTTCTGTAAATGGCACATCTTCAAGAAATGCCAAGAAAAGTTGTCACATGTCTTCCTTGAGCACCCAAATTTTGAAGCAGACTTCCACAAGTGTGTCAATTTGACAGAATCTACTGAGGAATTTGAGTCCTGTTGGCTTTCTCTTGTTGACAAGTATGAGCTCAGGGATCTTGACTGGCTTCAGGCAATATACTTAGATCGCAGACAATGGGTGCAAGTATATCTCCGTGATGCATTTTTTGCAGAAATGTCCATAACTCAGCGCAGTGATAGCATGAACTCATATTTTGATGGTTATGTGAATGCATCAACTAATCTAAGTCAGTTCTTCAAATTGTATGAGAAAGCTGTGGAGAGCCGTACTGAGAAAGAAGTCAAAGCTGATTATGATACAATGAATACATTCCCAGTTTTGAAGACCCCTTCTCCAATGGAGAAACAAGCATCCGAGGTCTACACGAAAAAGTTATTTATGAGATTTCAGGAGGAGTTGGTCGCCACTCTAACTTTCATGGCCAACAAAGTTGAGGATGATGGACTAGTTACCACTTATCAAGTAGCTAAATTTGGGGATGACCACAGAGCTTACTATGTTAGGTTTAATGTTTTAGAAATGAAAGCTACTTGTAGCTGCCAGATGTTTGAGTTCTCAGGTCTTCTTTGTCGACACGTTTTAGCAGTGTTCAGAGTGACAAATGTTCTGACTCTTCCTTCTCATTACATCCTCAAACGATGGAGTCGAAGCGCAAAGAGCAATGTTGCATTGGAATACCGTGTTGCTGACGTGATCAATTATTATTTGGAATCACATACTGTTCGATATAATATGCTGAGACATGAAGCGTTTAAGTTTGTGGAGGAAGGGGCAGAGACTGTTGATTCTCATACTGTGGCAATGGCTGCTCTGGAAGAGGCTTCAAAGAAGGTTTCTCTATCAGTAAAACATGATGGGAGGATGTCTTTACTAAATGGACATTGCAGAGAAAACTTGACTAGGAATGGGGTCTGTGCAAATTACAACATTGAGGATGAACAGAGAAGTCTCGCATGCCCATTCTCTGAGGTTTGCCATTTTTTAATTTTTGTCAAACTACCAGTCACTGTTTCTTTCTTTTGGCTGCATTCTCATGTCTATATGCTTTTTTCTTAATTTCAAAATTTTTAATGAGGTAATTTGGTAAAGTTTTCTGGACTCAAAGAAATACAAGATGCTTTGAGGACAATGCTAATTCTAGCCAGAAGATAAATCTAATTGTATAATATTTTTTTCTAGAGATATTAAGAGTCCCTATAAGTTTACAGCATTAGATGGGATATTCTTTTGCTGATTGTACTTTTTTGCTGCTTCTGCACAGTTTAACTACCTGTGGAATTTCATTGGGTGTGTTGTTGTTTGCACAGTTTAACTACACATCCTTGTTGCTATTTTATTTATAAAATTATTTACCTTCACAAAAGTAGAGGAGAAAGAAACTGAAAGAAGTTGTCTTTACTTCCTCAAAGAATCTGGAGAAGACGTAAATCACCTCCTACTACAGTATTGGTAAGCATCCACTTTGGTAGTGGTGGTGGGGGGAATTCGAAGATCTTGACGGTACACCAAATTCAGGGGACACGAGGAAAAGGTACTCTTGCGATTTGAGATTTAGAAGGGATTTCCATGATTGACTGGTAAATGAGTTTCAAAGGTTATTGGCCCTACTTCATAGGCAAGTTACTTCAGTTAATAATTGTGATGCTTTGTGGTGGAGTTTGGGAATACAATGGAGTTTTCTCTGTCAAATCTTTTTATGAGAAACTTTTGACAAGGGAGGAGATTGAGTTTCTGTGAAATGCCGAATAGACTCCACCGAGGCCGAGGAAAGGGTATTTTTTCTATTGGCTAGTTTCTAGAGGGGTGATCTTGATGGCGGAAAACTTGAGAAAGTAGAAGATTATTTGTGTCACTTGATTCTTCATGTGCAAGGAAAGGAGCTGAGGACGTTGATTATCTTCATCTACATTGTGATTTTACCATGATGTTATGGGATATATTTTGGTGGTTTAGAACTTCTTGGGTAATGCGGAAAATGCTGAAAAATTTGATGTATTGTTGGAGGACCGGAGAAGAAGGAGAAGACGCAGGGCATGGAACATGATTCCTCTTGTGTTGATATGGGTTGTTTGGAGAGAGAAATAAAAGAGCTTTTGAGGGGGTAGAGTTGAGTTTTCTAAGCTTAGGAGTAGTCCCAGTCACTTATTTTCTTTAAGTGTACCCTTTTTTTTTTTGAGAAGGTAACATTTGTATATATTCATTGAACCAGTACATAGGTTGCACTGAGAATCATAATTACAGCTTGTCAAAAAGTAAGAAAACTGAATCTGAATCCTAACAGGAACCTAGGATATCCATAATGGATTTAATGTCCTCTAAATACATCTTGTTGCACCAAAAGCAAAAAAGCCCGAAACAATTTGGTTTGATCTTTTGAAGATCACAACTCTTGCTCTCATAACATCTAACATTGCTCTTGCTCTCATAACATCTAACATGTCTTTCTTTCCAAACAATCCACCAAATACCAGCTACAACTATCCTCCATCTATCACTATTTGCAGCTCCCATCCCTACTTCTCCCCAACTGGACAAAAGATGTGTGATTTTGTTGGGCATAGCCAAAAGGAAAAACCCTGATACTAATGAAAATCCTCCATAGTTAGGATGTTCTTCTGCATTGGAGAAACGGA
This sequence comes from Solanum rostratum, assembly GCA_029948455.1. Classification (NCBI taxonomy): domain Eukaryota; kingdom Viridiplantae; phylum Streptophyta; class Magnoliopsida; order Solanales; family Solanaceae; genus Solanum; species Solanum rostratum. The sequence goes on along the minus strand of CM057045.1, from coordinate 92,192,602 downwards.
TGGTTGATTGTCTCAATCTCTTCATAAATAGCATCTTGAACACATGGAGAACTTCCTTTTCTTGAGATTTTCCGGTGTCAAAACTGCTTATCTTGCTAGAAGCCAAGTGAAACATGCCACCTTGAAAGTAATTTTAGGTTTTCAAATCTGCTTCCAAGGCCAAAGAGAAGGTTGTTATCCACCTTGATTTAGCAAATATGCAGAGTTTTACCTTAAATGTGTCTCAACTATTTTTGCTCCGCCATATTCTATCATGTTCAACTCTTGTTCCTGTAAAAATTTAAAGGTTTATAATAAGTATAAATAAGTCAAGTAACTTAACTAAAGCTATATTTTAAAGAACTAAATCAACTCACTTATCCGGTGTCCTTGGCTCTTTGAGCTTGACCACAACCAAATAGTCCCTCAATATTTTTGTACCTAGGAAGCTCAACGACTAGTAAATCTTGTGTTGTTATATCGGGGTTCATTTTCTTAACACATGCGTGATAACCTATCCATACATTTTGATGTATGGTGCCATCGTTATCGTTATGAGCTTTATAAAACAATCGTGGGATCAAAATATAGCCTACAACATGCAAATGTCGATGGAGTTGGTCAGTTCACCTTAAATCAATGATTTCAAACACTTTCTCATATTACTTCTTAACTCCACTAAAGGTTCACTGAATAACTTCTTTAACTCTATCCATTGCTTCATAAATATAGTCTATTGGTTCATTTTTTTCTCTCTACCCACCAAATGAAGCACTGTTGTTAAAGGACCACAAACTTTAAATACCCCAACATCATTCCAAAAGTGGGCTGAAATAGAAAGGTTGCCAACATCTTTTCCCAAAGTTTCCTTTGTAAATCTACTTGAAGTCCATTCGGTTGAGCGGACTAGCATTCTCAAATTTTCCTTTTGATTGTACATAGCTTTCATAGTCAAGTAGGCCGTTGCGAATCTTGTCTTGGCTGGTTTCACCAAATTCTTTCCTTGGTGAATTTTCTCATCAAGTTCAACAACAATAGCCTTTGACTCATGTAGGATCTTGATGGCCTTCTTAAAAACTGTTAAAGAACTATTATGATACTTAGTAGCTAATAAATATTAAATATTAACTATAAAGAAAGTTATTGAATAGGAGAGTGATATTACCCGAAACATATGGGTTGATCTTGAATATGTCACCAAACATTGAGTTAATGCAGTGAGCAGCACATGGAGTCCAATAAATGTGTGGGTACACACCCATCATCGTGCTTCCCGCTTTAACATTCTCACTAGCATTATCGGTGACAACTTGTGCAACATTTTCTGGTCCAATTCTTTTAATTGTGTTCTCAAATAAGTTGTACATTTTGGTAGAATCGGTTTATTCATTGCTAGCATCAACAAAATTGAGGAATACACTACCAATTGGAGAATTCACCAAAATATTAATGATCATTTTGCCATTTTGTGCCGTTCATTTGTCCATCATAATGGAACATCCAAACTTTGTCCATTGCACTTTATGTTTATCAACAATCTTGTCTACTTTCTTCATCTCTTTTTTAAGGTGAGCAACTCTTATTTCATGGAAGGTAGGATGCTTTATTCCGAGGCCATGCTGTCCTACAACCTCAATAAATTTGTCAAATGATTTGTGACTAACACAATTCGGAGGGAGCCCTGCATCATACATCCACAATGCAAAATCACTTACCGCACGCTCCCTTCAAATTTTCTTGGTTTCGTCAAAACCTGCCCCCTTTTCAAAGCCTCTCTTTTGTTGTGATTTTTTTGAAAAATAGAGATTAAGAGGGCCTTTCGTCACATTCCGCCTCGTGGATGAAGCAGACATTGATGTGAGGCTTGCCACTCAACCTATCCCCAGGAGGGAAAACTTTAGGTATCTGGGGTCCATCATCCAGAGTAGTGGTGATATCGACGATGATGTCACACATCGTATTGGGGCGGCTTGGTCTAAATGGAGGCTTGCCTCGGGAGTATTGTGTGACAAGAAGATACCACCTAAACTCAAAAGTAAGTTTTACAGAATGGTGGTTAGACCATCTTTGTTGCATGGGGTGGAGTGTTGGCCAATATAAAATGCACATGTCCAGAAGATGCAGGTTGCAGAGATGAGGATGCTGTGATGGATGTGTGGGCACACAAGGAGGGATAAGATTAGGAATGAGACCATTGGGGAGAAGCTAGAAGTGGCCCCGGTGGGTGATAAGACGAGGGAAGCAAGAATGCGATGGTTTGGACATGTGCAGAGAAGAGGTACTAATGCTCCTGTAAGGAGGTGCGAGAGGTTGGACTTAGGAGGCACTAAAAGTAGAGGTAGATCGAAGAAGTACTGGGGAGAGGTGATTAGACAGGATATAGTGAGACTTGATCTCACCGAGGACATGACATTAGATAGGAAGGAGTGGAGGTCGTGAATTAGAGTAGAAGGCTAATAGGTTAGCAGGGGTAGCCGTGGGGCATTGTAGGGTGTTGTCTTTATATGTATTATGTGTATTAAATTTAACGTATTTACATAGTATCATGTGCTATTCATTAGTAATCGCTCTTCCTATTCTTTTCTTGTCCTTTCTTTTTTGTCATATCTAGTTTATTCCGCCTATGGGTTGTTGAGACGAAGGTTCACAGGAAACAACCTCTCTACTTCTATGAGGTAGTGGTAAGTTCTGCATACATTATACCCTCCCCAGACCCCACTTGTGGGATTCCACTGGGTATGTTGTTGTTGTTGTTGTTGAGGGAGGCATCATTTCATCATATTCGTCCATATCATCATTATAATCAATATCAACCACTGGTTCTTCTTGATATTTTGGATTTTTCGCCATTTCATTTTTCACATACGCCCTTATTTCTTCTCTAACTTCAGCTGGACAACTTGGACATTGTTTTACATTTCTATTTCCACCCATCAAATGTTGCCTGTGTCGAGTAATATCACCATTATAAGTGACTTTACAAAACATACAAATAACTGAATCTTTTGTTGGTCTTTGCATACCGTAATTCCATCCAATGTCCTTTTTGCTAGCATCAGACGCCATTGAAATCACTATACATGGACAAATTAATATTATATTAATTAGTATAAATTAAATTGTATTGGGCAGAAATAAATAAAGAAGGATTACAACTTTTTTTTTTAAAAAAAATATAAGCAGAACAGTAACAGTAGCTCCACTGCTCCAGTGAATAAAAACAGAGTTGCAGAGCATAAAATAGAGCAAAACAGAGTCGAACTGGGTTGCTGCAACTGAAGAAGAAGAAGAAAAGAACTGAAGAAGAAGAAAAAAAAAGAAGCTACTGGGTATTGCTTCTCGAAGTCAAACTGGGTTGTTGCAACTGGAGAAGAAGAAAGAAGGAAAAAAGAAGAAGGTTTCAAGGAAGAGTTGGTCGCTTGCCTTGCTGCAACTGGAGAAAAAGAGTTGGAGAAGAAGTAGCTGCAACTGGAGAAAAGAGTCGCGTAATCTTTTTTCCAAATAAACCCTAGAAGTTCTTTTTAGTTATTAAATCAGGAGTATTTTTTTTAAAAAATAAAAAGGCGACACCTATGTCGCCTCGCCTCAACTGTCGCCTTTCACCTTTGCATCGCCTAAGGTCGCCTTTTGGAACTGCACCTTGCCATGGCTGTAATAGGCGAGAAGGCCTCGCCTAGCCATTCACCAAAGGCGAGCGCCTTTGAGAACGCTGCAGATTACTTTTGCCCAAAACAAAAAAGGAGGAGGATATACTTAGATATTTGGGTTGGATTAGAGTGATGTTTTCTCTCCGAGGCGAAAATAACATATGTCCCTTTTTTCTATCTATGGTTGTTCTCTATTGGCCTTTTAATCTATTGGACATTAAGAATGTTTTTCTCCACGTTGAGGAAGAAGTCTATATGGAGTGACCACCTGGTTTTGTTGCTCAGTGGGAGTCTGGTAACCTTGTATTATCGATTGTGTAAGTCACTCTATGGTATGATACAATTTTCTCAAGCTTGGTTTGGAAGTTCAACACTTCAATTCAAGAATTTATCACTATGTTTTATCGACATTATGCATCAAATCTAATATATCATGAGAAGACTAAGCACATTAAAATTGACTATCAATTTTGTGAGGTCTAATAATCAACTTGCAGATATTCACCAAGCTCTTCATCGGTCCTCATATTAATTATATTTGTCACAAGTTAGGTACATATGACTTGTATGCACGAGCTTGAGGTGGAGTGTTAGAATAGAAACATGAACAAGAATAATATATACAATCCTACTTAGAATAAGAATAGGGATAGGAATAGTATATAGAAATCTATTAGAAAACGAGTCTAATGTAGTGTCTATAAATAGGGTCTCAATGTAATATTTTACACACAACAGTCTATACTATTCTTCTCCTATAAATCTCACACAGCCAGCTAAGATTGAGGAGGCCTCTTGGAGACAAAAGTCTAGATGCCTGTGGCTCAAAGATGAAGACCAGAATACTAAGTACTTCCAGAAGATGACTAATACAAGGCAAAACTGCATTGCCAGACTTCAAATTGGGAAGATGTTACAGGGGACAAGGAGGGTATTTAAAAAGGAGATTTTGAGATTTTACCAACAGTTATACCCAGAGAATGAGTCTTGGAGACCAACAGCCTGTTTCGAAAATCCGACTGGAAATTGAGTTTGAAGAAGAGGAAATCTGTGCTACCATCAAATTGTGCGCTGTAGACAGCCTCTGGATTTAACAACTTGGGGAATAATTACAAAGGTGGTCATTGATTGCTTTTGTTCCTGAAAGAAGGGAGCAATTGAGCTTATGGATTACAGACCAATCAACCTAATAAGCAGCGTTTACAAGATTGCCTCTAAGCTTTTGGCAGGAAGACTTGAAACTGTTATGTGGAAGCTAATCTCTGGAAACCTTTGATCCAAGAGAAAATTTTTAAGAAAACATACACACCCTAAATCTCTCATCAGAAGTGGAAGGTTAATATCTTGTTTCTGCAGGAGACTAAGATTGAAGATTGCTATGTTAGGATATGATTCAATAGTTATGGGGTAATAAATGGGTTGACTGGGTGGATTTAAAAGCATCACCGAGGGAGGGTTTTTTGGAGCACCCAATAGGAGTTTAGATGGCGCTTCGTAGGTATCTTTTGGCCACATACTTATCCAATTAAGGAAGGTGTGAGTGAAGTTGCGGGGGTAAAGAGGTTATGGGAAGATCATTGGGTTTTGGGAGGTGACTTTAATATTTGCAGATCTGCAAATTGGACATAAAAAAATCCTTTGACAATTGCCCCCCCCCCCCCCCAAAAAAAAAACAAACACATACACACACAAAGAACCTTTGACCTATTGAATTTGTCTTTCCTAATATCCATCCTCTCTTATATGATTTGGAGAAAGGTGAATCAAATGGATCAAGTTCAATATATCCACGTGAATTATTCTGTTATGATCAATGTGTCCAATAGGTTCGGTTTTCTCTTCCCGTAAAAAGACTTTAACTTATGGTGACCTCCTTGGTGATTTCTTTCCATCTATCTTAGCCTTGGTGGATAGAGGTACCTAGTACCTGTTGGTGAGAGGTGATAGGTATTGCGTGGAATTAGTTAAGGTGCACGCAAGCTAGCGTGGACACCACATTTATCAAAAAAAAAAAAGTTATGGTGACCCCTTTTAACTTATACTGGCCATGGAAGGATTGTATAAAATGTTGGACAGAGCTAAGTAGTGCAGTGACTATATGGTTTTGATGTTGGTTGAGGAAGCACATTCAATGTATCCTATCTGCTATATGCAGATGACACATTGATTTTCCTTGGGGCAGACAAAAATCAATTGCTTTATTTGAATTGAGCCCTCCTTGATTTGTAAGCCTTTTTAGCTCTTCATATTAACATGTTTAAAATGTAATCTATCCTGTCAATGAGGTGCAAAACCTGGAGGACTTGAGATAAGTACTAGGTTGCTGCAGTGGGACTTCTCCAACTACCTACCCAGGATTTGCTCTGGGGGCCAAAATTAAGATCTAAGCCATATGGAGTGGGGTTGTTGAGAAGTTTGAAAAGAAGCTAGCCTCCTGGCAGGTGCAATATTTATCAAGGAGTGGCAAGCTTACCTTGATAACAGTTTCCTTTACAACATCCCAACTTACTATATGTCACCTATCCTATGCAAGGTTTTGAGGCAGCTTGATAAGATCGGGAGGAATTTTCTATGGGAAGAGAACAACAATTAAGACAAGTTTCATCTGTTCAAGTGGCCTAAATGTTTACCGCCAAACAACAAGGTGGACTAGGTAGCAGGGACTTATGTCACGGCCTTAGAGCTTCAGCTAAAACCGTGCGGCACTAGTCGATTTGCTTGAACTTAGCAAATACTAGTAAGCCTTTCAAGAGGACCACAAAGGGAACTCAAGATAAGAAAACTTTGGAACTAGAGAAAACTTTAGAACTAGAAGGAAACTTGTATTAGCTTTCAAGAGAATGCTTACAAGTGATTCCAGGATGGTTGGAAATGAAAATGAGGCCCTCTATTTATACTAGCCAAGAAGGGCCTTTATGCAAATAAAATTTATGCTACAAGTCCCTCATATTTACAAACTAGTCCCTAGTCTAGAATATTCACAAAGACTATGTCTTATATACAATTCCGAGGCTGTCGGTCGGATCCGGTTGCGCGCGTAGTCAGGGAATTTGGCGGACCCTGACACTCTCCCCCACCTGTTTCTGCGACGACCGCGGCGCAGTGCTGGTGTCTGAGGAATTCCTGCACCTTGTCCTTGAATTGCCATAAGTCCTCGTACTTCTCCCATGTAGCCTCCTCGGGTGATTGCCCCTTCCAGTGTACTAGGAACATGGCTGTGGCAGGGTGGCCTCGTCTCTGCTTTGCTTGGAAATCGATGATGGCCTCGATGTCTCGGTCGTGCGAGGCGACGATGTTCAGAGGTGCCCGGTCAGATTGCCCTCGGCCTGGGTCTTCCTTGTCCTCATGGTATGGCTTGAGGACGCTGGCATGGAAGACGGGATGCACCCTCAGGGTCGGCGGAAGCTCCAATCGGTAAGATATCTTGCCTACCTTGGCAAGAATTCGAAATGGCCCCTCGTACTTCCGCACCAAGCTTTGGCTCAAGCCTCGCATGGCCTTGAACTGTCTCGGGTTGAATTTCACCAAGACTAAGTCCCCAACTCGGTAGTCTGTCGGGCGGCGCTTTTTGTCAGCAAACTTCTTCATCCGCTTGGCCGCCTTGTCTAAGTATGACTTAGCGGTGTCCAATTGCTCCTCGAACCCTTTGGCCAAATGGTATGCTCCCAAGCTTTTACCTTCGAATGCGGCCGGTAAGGAATGGGGAGTTTGAGGCTGCTGTCCTGTGGCTAATTGAAAGGGTGTCCTCCCAGTAGCCTCACTCTTTTGTAGGTTATAGGAGAATTGGGCCACATCAAGCAACTTGGCCCAATCTCGTTGGTGAGCGCTCACGAAGTGCCTTAAGTAGCACTCCAGTAAGGCATTTACTCTCTCGGTCTGGCCATCGGTCTGTGGATGGAAGCTGGTGGAGAAATGAAGCTCCGTGCCAAGAATATCGAACAGCTCCCTCCAGAAGGTCCCTGTGAAGCGAGGGTCCCTGTCGCTAATAATATGCCTCGGCAGCCCCCAATATTTTACCACATTCTTGAAGAAGAGGTGGGCAGCTTCCTTGGCAGTGCACCCGGCCGTGGCAGGCATGAAACTGGCATACTTTGAGAACCGGTCTACCACGACCATGATAGTGCCGTACCCGTCGGACTTTGGGAGACTCGTGATGAAGTCCATAGTGATGCTCTCCCAAGGACGCTCGGCCGGTGGGAGTGGCTCCAAAAGTCCTCCAGGTGCCTTATGCTCCACTTTGTCCTGCTGGCACACGAGACAAGTCTGTACATACCGCTCAATATCGTCCCGCATGCGTGGCCAGTAATAGTTTGCCTCGATGAGCGCTCTGGTGCGGCGCATCCCCGGATGTCCAGCCCATAAAGTGTCGTGCCCCTCCTTCATGATTCGACGCCTCAGATTTCCGTGTCGGGGCACGTAGACTCTCCGTCCAGTCGTGAGCAAGAGCCCGTCTTCGAGCCAAAAGCGCCGGGTCTTGCCCTGGGAAGCCAACTCCATGAGTTGCTTGGCTTCCATGTCGTGCTGTAGGCCCATTTTTATCTCCTCCCGCACATCACTTTGGGCCGTAGTGATGGCGGCCAGTGCGGCTTTCCGGCTTAGTGCATCCGCCACTACATTATCCTTGCCTGGCTTATACTCGAGCGTGTAGTCAAATTCTGCCAAGAAATCTTGCCACCTAGCTTGTTTCGGCGTGAGCTTCTTCTGTGTTAGGAAGTAGCTGGTGGCCACGTTATCCGTTTTGACTACAAATTTGGATCCAAGGAGATAGTGCCTCCAGGTCCGCAGGCAATGAACGATGGCGGTCATCTCTTTCTCCTGCACCGTGTACCGCCGCTCAGCTTCGTTTAGCTTCCGGCTCTCGAAAGCTATGGGGTGCTTCTCCTGCATCAGGACACCCCCAATGGCATAATCAGAGGCATCGGTGTGTACCTCGAAGGGCTTGCTAAAATCTGGCAATGCAAGCACTGGCTCCTCCGAGATGGCGGCCTTCAGTTTCGCGAATGCCTCTTGGCAGTCCGGACCCCAAACCCACGGTTTGTTCTTCTTTAATAACTCGGTCAGGGGTGTGGTCATTGTCGAATAACCACTGATGAACCGCCGGTAGTAGTTTGCAAGTCCAAGGAACGATCGTAGCTCCGTCACTCTGGAGGGAACCTCCCAATCTTGAATTGCTCGTACCTTGGCTTGATCCATGCGCAGCTGGCCCTGGCTGATAACATGCCCCAGGAAGTGCACCTCGGGTCGGGCGAACTCGCATTTCTCCCGCTTGACATACAGCTCGTTTTCCCTCAAGACTTGGAAGACTTTCTTCAGATGCTGCACGTGCTCCTCCAAGCTGTGGCTGTAGACGACTATGTCGTCCAGGTATACTACCACGAAGTCATCCAAGTAGGCATGAAAGATCCGGTTCATCAGCGTGCAGAAGGTGGCAGGGGCGTTGGTTAGCCCGAAGGGCATTACCAACCATTCGTACGAGCCGTACCTTGTCACACACGCCGTCTTCGGCTCGTCTCCTTCTGCGATACGCACTTGGTAGTATCCTTTTCTGAGGTCCAGCTTGGTGAAGTACTTCGCCTGCCCAAGTCGGTCGAATAAATCGGCAATGAGCGGGAGAGGGTACTTGTTCTTGATCGTCACTTTGTTTAGCGCCCGGTAGTCGATACATAGGCGCAATGACCCGTCCTTCTTCTTCTGGAACAGCACCGGTGCACCAAACGGGGCTTTAGATGGTCGGATGTGGCCAGCTTCGAGGAGCTCCTTCAGCTGCTTCTTCAGCTCCTCCAACTCTGGTGGCGCCATGCGGTAGGCTGGATAGGCGGGTGGCCGGGCCCCGGTCTCCAGCTCGATCCTGTGGTCTACCTCCCGTCGGGGAGGCAGATGTCTTGGAAGCTCATCGGGCATCACATCGGCGTTCTCCTGCAGCACTTCCTCGATGCAGGTTGGCAAGGCTGGTGGGGCACCATCGTCTTCACCCAAACTTGCGATGGTTGCCAAGAACGTTGGCTCGCCCTTTTTCAGCCCCTTCACGATCTGCATGGCTGAAAGGTGAGCGGTATCCCCTGTCTTCGGTATTTCAACCAGTGGCACCATGCAAGCCCCCTCCCTTTCCACCACGAACATCTTTTGGAGGTAGGGGTCGATCATGGTGTGGCACTGTTTGAAGAACTCTTGCCCCAGAATAATGTCGAAGATATCCAGGGGCGCTACGGCAAAGTTCATTTGGCCTTGCCAGCTTCCAAGAGTAACGCCTACCTTATGGGCAACCCCACAAAGCGGCGTTGGCGGAGCGTTGACGGTCTTGAGGCGGGTGTTGCTTGGGCTGTAACGCAACCCCAACCTTTCTGCTGCTGCCTGAGTCATGATATTCGCCTCTGCTCCGGTGTCCACCATGGCGCGCGCAGGCTTGCCGTTCAGAGTTATGTCCACATACTGCGTGAGGTAAGCCTCCTGCTTACCGGGGAGCTTGGCAGTTGTGGCACATAACTTGACGGTGCCTACATGGGTAGTGTCTGAGGCCTGGCCTTGGTCCGGTGCGTCCTTCTTCTCGTGCTCCCTGAGGATGGCACCAAGGTTCTTCATCCGCGGGCATCGGATATAACCGTGCGGCCCGCCGCAGATATAGCAGCCGCTGCTCTTGGGCGTCTGCTCCTTCTTCTCGGCGTAGCCCTGCCGTCCGGACTTCCTGTCGTATCGGCCCTGGTTCCGTGGGGGTTGTTGCTGCTCCTTGCCCCTGCGGTCTCCCCCACCTTTGGCATGGCTATCTTTCGTCTCTTTAGCCTTGCCCTTATCCTGTTTGAAGTCCGTGAGGGCCTCGGCCTGGGCGATAGCGTCGTCTAGCGTGGTCACGTGTCTCCGCTCAAGCTCCGTCCTGGCCCAACCCTGTAAGCCATCCATGAAGTGGAACATCATATCCTCATCCGTGAGGTTGGGTATTTGGAGGGTGAGCGCCGTGAACTCCTTCACGTAGGCTCGGATGGTGCCGGTCTGCTTCAATTCTCGGAACCTCCGTTTGGCCTCGTAGACGACGTTGCTTGGGAAGAAGGCCTTCTTGAACTCGGCCTTGAACTGATCCCAAGTGTCAATGACGCACTGTCCGCGCCCAATCTCTGCCTCTTTGCGTTTCCACCACAACATGGCCATCTCAGTCAAGTAGAGTATGGCCGTGTCGACCTTTGTCTGCTCGGACCTTACCTTGTTGCACCTGAAGTAGTTCTCCAGATGCCACAAGAAGGTCTCCACCTCCTGTGCGTCACGAGTGCCACGGAAGACGGGCGGTTTAGGAGCGTCGATCCTATCCTCCCTGTCGACCGTGGGCGCAGCAATCCTCCCCTCGGCTACACCTCCTTCGAGGTCCCTTATTTTCGCACTCATGGCCTCTATATTGGCCTTCATGGCCTTTATTTCGGTGAGTGCGTCCATAAGACGGAACTCTAGGGAGGTGATGGTCTCCTTCAGCTCGCACTCCGCTGCCCGCCGACCGTCCAACTCCTTTCGGAGGTGGTCACTCTCCTCGAGGGTGAATTCCTCTAAGGTCTTGAATTGACCGTCGAGGTTGTTCACCCGTTGGCCTAGAAACTCCATCGCTTCGCCGGCAGCGACGGCCTTTCGGACCCAGCCCATCTCGAGCGAGACGTCGATAGGTTCCTCACCTTGATCGTCGTCGCTCATCTCCGTGGCCGACAAGGCCTGGGTCGTCAGGACCTCGCTGGGTGCTGACTCGGGCGGTACCTCCTCCGCCCTCTTGGAGCCCTTCTTGCCCTTGCGCTTCTTCCCAACATCCACCAGGACGTTGGTGGTGACGGCGTCGGAACTTCCTCCTGTAGCCATGACTTCCCTGCTCTGATACCACTTTGTCACGGCCTTAGAGCTTCAGCTAAAACCGTGCGGCACTAGTCGATTTGCTTGAACTTAGCAAATACTAGTAAGCCTTTCAAGAGGACCACAAAGGGAACTCAAGATAAGAAAACTTTGGAACTAGAGAAAACTTTAGAACTAGAAGGAAACTTGTATTAGCTTTCAAGAGAATGCTTACAAGTGATTCCAGGATGGTTGGAAATGAAAATGAGGCCCTCTATTTATACTAGCCAAGAAGGGCCTTTATGCAAATAAAATTTATGCTACAAGTCCCTCATATTTACAAACTAGTCCCTAGTCTAGAATATTCACAAAGACTATGTCTTATATACAATTCCGAGGCTGTCGGTCGGATCCGGTTGCGCGCGTAGTCAGGGAATTTGGCGGACCCTGACACTTAGCTCTGCACAACAAATGCTTATTAATGAAGTGACTATGAAAGTACACAGAGGAGCAGAGCCTACGGAAGGAAGTTGTCAATGCCAAGCACAGAATCAAATACCACTGGTGCACTGGATTATCAAGAGCACCCCTTGGAGTTACAGTCTGGAAGAGTATTTGCCAACTCTGGGAGTTCTTGCAGAACAAGCACTTTGGAGTAGGGAATTGTCACCTTATTAAATTTTGGAAGGATTAGTGGCTGGTAACACATTCCTAATGAATGATTGTCCTGCACAATTTCAGATGATTAGTGATCCAGACTCAATTATATACCAGAACAGAAGATGGCAACTCATGAAACATAATATTCAGAAGGAAAATGCAAGACTGAATTTGAGTAACTGGTCAGTCTGCGAGCTACATTAATAGTGTTTTAAGCAACACTCTAGTAACAAATCAGTTCAAATTGGGAACTGCAAATGCAGGAAAGTACTCAGTGAAAGCAACTTACAAGCTACCGGGAACTCATAATGCAATCACCGGCCACTAGCCTTGGAAGCTAATCTTAAAAATTAAGGTACCTCCTTAAGTCATCTGCTTCAGCTGTACTGCACTCTATGAAGCTTGTCTAACACGGTATAACTTTGCCAAGAGGAATCTTCAGATTGTTAACAGATGCTATATGTGCTACGACTGAGGATGACACAGCCATCTATTCCTACAATACTCAGTTGCATCAGATCTATGGAATTTGTTTCTGTTTTTGGATTAAAATGGGTCATACCACAAAATATTTGGGATGTTCTTGAGAGTTGGAATTGTTGTGAAGTTGATAGTCTCATCGTAAAATTTGGAAGATGATTCCTGCTGCTATATTCAGAACAATTTGGAAGATGATTCATGCTTCTATATTTTGGAGTGTCTGGAAGGAAAGGATCAACGTATGATTTGATGGAATATCAACTACTAACCAATCCCTTAAAGCTAGATGTTTTATGTATCTGCTAAGTTAGGCATTTTTTTATAACTGAGAAATCCATCTGTGGTGTGTCCTTTGGACCAACCACAACCTGTTAAACTCGGTGGATAATGGCCCGCCCCTCTACCCCTCTCCACTTAAATACCAGGCTTCACTTTGCATGATGTGGGGCTTGAACCAATGACCTTAGCCACAAATCCTCCACCGTTTGCCGCTCTAGCTAGGCCCTAGGGGCTAAGTTGGCTTATTTATCCCCTATTTTTTCAAAAAAAATTGTTAACTCCCTTAGTCTAATATGTAAATTCATAATGGAGCTAAACAATCATCCTTTTTTGCTATATTAGTTTTGCAACTATTTTGCATCTTTGTGATGCCAACCTTGAAATCTATTATTACACACATTGTTTTGATAGTACTTCTCCAGATCTTTTACCTACATAAACATGGCTTCTCCAGATTTCTTACATATATAAATGGTGAACTAGGATAGAGTTTCTCATTTCTAGTGGGTGAGATTTCACATTTAGAAAAAAGAAACTGGACGAAAGTATTTTTATGGAGGAAGTATGATCCAATATAATATTAAATGAAGCTGCACAAAAAACTTTGTATTTAATCTTTCAATGCCATATTTTTGCATTCACAACTTTAACCTGTTATCATAACCTGTGGGTCAGCATTAGTCACAATATGTGTCTGCATCTTCTTTCATATCACATTTCTTATCCGGGAAAGTTCTAATCATGCAACTGCTGTATCTAAACTTATTTGGGAAAACAAATGGCAGCTCCAAGTTGCCTTAACACTTCAAGAGAACCGTAAGTGAGGTGGAGAAGTTTGATGATTGGATTCCGCAGCAATAGAAGTCATAAGTTGTTGGATAAAAACATGGTTCCATATAGTCTATTTGGTGCATTGAGGGATCTTTTCTCATACCTCAGCATTAACATCTATTGGTTGTTTGAATTTGGTTGAGAAATGCTGAAACAATTCCTTGCGCTCTCCCCAGTTGTAGGTGTTGGATTTGGTCTAATGGGGAATCATGATGGCATAGTTGGTTGTCTATCTGAACTTCTACCTCGTAGGCAGGAATTTTGACTCCCTATCTTGTTATCCCTCCCTTCTTTTCTTCATGTTCCTCTATGTATAGTAAAACTTTTAAACTTTTGAGCTGCTAAGAAACTTTTGCATGCCTGTAACAGAATTGATATAGTAGACGAGAAGTTTGGTTGTTTTCTGTGATTTTTGGTTATTTAGACTGATAAATTATATGCATATAATTGTAGGATGACATGGATACAAAGATCCAGGAGCTTTCATATCAACTGGATTGTGCCAATCAGAAATGCGAAGTTTATCGTGCGAACCTTTATTCAGTTTTGAAGGATATAGATGACCATAAGCAACAACTATCAATTAAAGTCCAAAATATAAAGCTTAGCTTGAAGGATGGTCGCTGAGTTTCTCCTGTTGTGGTATATGTTCTGTAATGCTGTACATAGTTGGTCCTTCAATTTTTTTTGTACACAAATCTTTGTGGGTTGCTTTTTATGGAAATCTCCATGAGCTCATCTGGCAGGTGTAGCCTGTAGTGTTCTATTGTTCTGTCCAATATCCTTAAAGTTGGCAGCCGTTTGTCTCTTAGCTTAACAACACGGTTTATCAGTACCATTTGACATAAATAACGGTGTTATTGTCAAAATCAACATGCAAGGATAGTTTGATGCGGTTAGATTGTTGAAAAGATAGTGCAGGCCAGCATATTTCATTCGAGAAGAGCCATAATGTGTATCGGACTATCGGTGTCTTGTTTCCCATTGATTGAGTGGGGATGTATGATAGGAAAATTATCCATGCATGCAATATTAAGAAAATATTTATCATCTATAATAATGATTTTTCCCAAAAGAGTAACAATCTTTTTAAGAAGGTTAAAATCTGTGTTTCTCTACCACCCTCTTTATGGCTGCCTCTCTCTCTTTTTCTTTTCCCCATTTTTTTGGCTCATGATTTATCTAATTCTTCTTTTTTGCAATTTCGCCTCAAGTACTTCGTCAATTGTTTCTCAAATGGATCGTTGTATTCTTCATTTAGGATTCTTAAATTCTTAATTGAGGGGAATTTCAATCTAAACTCATATACATTTTTTGATAAATTTATCAATGTAGAGGGTGAAATTCAAACTCTTTTAAAATTGGATTGAAGTTTTAAAATAGAAATTCATTGATTTTTGGGTTTTTTGCTTTGGAGTTGTTTACTTTTAGACTCGCAAGTTCTTTTTGGTAAATTTATCAATCTAGAAGGTGAATCTTGAACCTTTTTGAGTCTGAATTGAATTTTTTTGCAGATTTGAACATATGAATATTTTAAGATTGAAAATTCGTGAATATTTGAACGTTTATATTACTCCTTTCTTAGTGATACAAAGCAAAATAGTTTTTAGACATAAATAGATGTTAATTTTATTCATGAACAATATTTTTTAATACATATTGCGGATGATACTCATTTTTTTTAGTGATGTAAATTAGAACAAATTATAATACAGGGTTTATTCATGAATTACACATTTATAATATATATTGCAGGCATTATCCCCTTCTTACTGATACCAATCAGAAAATTAATAATACACTAATAATATATTTACAATATATACACATATATTATTAATATATATATACATCACTCTGTTTCTTAGTGATATAAATCAAAATAATTTATAAGACACATACAATCTAATTTGTTCATAAACAATGTTATATACATTGCAGACATCACCTTCTTAGCAATACACACTCGAATAATTTATAAAACACAAATAATACAAGTTTTTATTCATAAATAATTCCTAAGGACATCACTCCCTTCTTACATATGCCAACGAAAATAATTTATAACACATTTGCAGTACATTTAAAATATACACAAAATATATTTTGGATTTTTTACAGAAATATACTATTATGAGGCCTTAAATTACGTTTACCAATTTATTTACTTCACTACCAATAAATTTACATATTTACCAATCTATTTATTCTGACTTTTGCCATTAATGAAAAGGTTTTTTTTTAAATTTTTTTACGCGCCTGACGGGACAAGAGTTTAATGCGTCAGGCGGCTATTTAATTAAGCATTTAATGCTACTTTCCGTTAATTAGTTAATTTTTTTTTATTGAATCAACCGTCACTTTTTTTATAATAAAAGTAGTATGCATTTAATATTCTGACACAGTAAATTTATTTTAATTATATTCCTCCACACGTTATTTATTATTACACCAAGTGTAATAAACGAGTGTAATTAATGCTCTGACAGACGTGACTGTCTTGACTGACGCGCCAGTCCGTCAGCCGGTGCGTCTATTCACGAGGATAAAAATGATTTTTCATCTCCTTCTTGGTAATTTTATTTGTTTTGCAAGAAATGTTCATCTTCTTCTTCACAAGTACTCTCCATCTCGCGGATTCCAGGTATGGATTTTTTGCATTTTTTTTTTTTGGCTTTACGTTTTGAGTCGGGTCAGCGGGTTAATGGTCATCTCCCATTTTGTCTAATGTTCATCTCACCTTTTTTTATTTGCATTTTTTTCATTCCATGTTTCTGTTTTTCCCCCCAACTCCTTTTTTTCGTTATTTTCGATTTTTTTGCATTCTTTTGGGTTTTTCGTTTATGTTTTCAGAGGGTTATTGGTGATGTATGTAATATTTCGTATTGCGAATTTGGTTTCATGTATGTGTTTTAACCCTTATATTTTTTTTTTTCGGTTTTCAGATTTGTGTAAGGGAACATTATATTTTGCAGGTATGTCTTTATCCCTTTTTTTTTTTGGTTTCGGATTGGTATTTTTTCAAGTGGTGTGTTTACAAAGTTGTTTCTGTTCTTGTTCTCCCATTGTAGTGTGCAATTTTTTTTCCTTGTGAATTCCATTAGAGTTTTACTGGAATTCATTCATATTTTAATATTCTCAAGGTATTCCCTTTCATTTTTTTGGTATTATTTTGCGAATTTAATGTTGTTTGGCCGTTGTTATGCGTAGTGTTGTATATGTAGAAGAGGAATTGGTGTCATTCAATAGAGTGTAGTGAATTGGGGTATTTTTTTTGGTATGCAACTGGTAATTCGGGGTCTGTGACTTTAGTATGTTCTGTATCTCCCCTTTTTTTATTGGTATTATTGTGTGTATTTAATTTGGTTGTCGGATATTTATGTGTATTGTTGTTTTTGTAGAAGAGGAATAGGTGACATCAATAGAATTTATATTGTAATTTTTGGTATTTTTTGGGTATTCTTCACGGCTGTGTATTAAGCATGCTGATGGTTGCTGTGTTGGTATTTCTTTTTTCAATGGCATTATCTTGGTTTTCACATTTTTTTCCCCTGGGCCTATTACAGACTTGGTATTTTATATGGTATCTAAGTTTGCATGCCGGTTTGGATAATTGGTATTGCTGATGGTAGTTTAGAATTCAATGATTCTTTCCCTTGGGTGGTATGCATTATGGTAGTGTCATATGTCTGTTGGTATGCTGTTTTGGTAATTGGATTGGTTTTTCATATTTTGCTGCTTTGGTATGCAATATGTAATTGTGTAGAGGTTGAAATTGTGGTAATTTTTTTGGTATGCAAATGGTAATTTGGTTGTCGGATATTTATGTCTAGTGTTGTTTTTGTAGAAGAGGAATTGGTGACATTCTATAGAGTTTATATTGTAATTTTTGGTATATTTTTTGGTATGCAATGGTGTCGAGGTTGAAACTTTAACAGTCTGATTTTTGGTGTTTTCTGTGGTATTCTGTTTGGAATTTAATATTTGTTTGTCGGTTTTATGTGTAGTGTTTTAATTGTAGAAGAGGACTAAATTACTATGGAAGTGACACCAACGAGGAAGAGCCCTCGGTTTGCTAGCACCCCTCATTCGCTATCTAGACCAAGTTTTGATTTGAATGCTTACACACCATCACCATCTAAAAGGGCATACGGTTCGGATTCAAAAAAGTCTAAGGAAGAAGTCGTAAATGTTACTTCTAGCAGAAGGCCTGGTAAAATAAGTTCGGAAAGTAAGGGAAAGGGTAAAATGGCAGAGGTGAATTTACCCCACGATAGCGACTTTGAGGATGAAATTCCTCTTTCAAAGAGGGCCAAGTTGAATAAAGCGCAGAATTTATCTCCTGATGTGAAGGCAAATGTATGTACTTTGGTACTTTATTTATATATTTGGTATTTTTTTTCAACACCCCATTTTTTTTTTCTAGGTGCGCAACGACTTCAAAGCTCTAGAATTGAAGGTTGAAGCGCAGTTTGGACAACTAAAGGCATACATGGAAGAATGCTTCCAGAATTTACTCAATGAGATCAAGTTGGTACGAAGTGAAGGGTTAAATAACCAAGGAGTAGGAGTTGAGGTACCATAGAAGAGATCATTGACTACCTATTATTGTGAACATCGTTCATTTTTTTTTTATGTAGACATTTAGGGTTCAAACAATTTTTGCAGCAACGATGTAATGTTTTTTTTTTTTATTTTTATGTATGGTTGGTATTTAAGTAAGCATGTTTAAAAATACTTTTTTTAAAAATTAATGTTGGTTTTAACATCTGTGTTGGTACTCCCAATCGTATTATTTTTATATGGTCTGGTGGGTTTTGTGGTATTCTCACTGGTAGTTTCCGACGCATGCTAGTTTTCATATCCACATTGGTAGTCCCAATATGAGTGATTGGTTACTACGAAGGTATTCATGATGATAGTCTATCCCAGGTATGGCTGGTACCATTCATGATGGTTTCCGTTCATCTAGTGCCTACTGTAACATGGTTTTATTATTAGTGCCTACAAAAATTGTGCATGAAAATAATGAAACAAACATGGGCCAGCCGTACATGTTGAGTGGCCTCCCTTATAGGTGGTGTAGGCTGAAACAGTAGGCTGCCCATATGCCATCAAATCAATTAAATTGATTTGATGTGTCCTTTTTAAAAATAATTCAACACCTATTACATTTAAAAAGCCAAATTTTATACATTACATATTTATAGTATAGAACAAGCCAAATATATATGAACATGTCAATAAAAAATTAATTCTACGAATTTGGTTACGATTACCGTTTTATATTCTTTAAAAAAGTCACAAAAAATTTCACATTAAACTCTAATGAAAATTTCATCTTGTATGTTTATTGCAATTATGACAATATCAATTATACGTAAGAACTAATTATTTCTCCACAGTACAATTATTTTGCATACCATTTTTTAAAATAATTGTCTCGAACTTGTTAGTCCAATCAGTTAATTCTTTATTCCACCATTCACGTAAAATTATCTATTTGCATTGGATGTCAGAGCAACAAAATTTTTTTTCCGAATTTACTACCATGTTCGTACAAACATATATAAAAATTAAAATTTTTATTCTCCAAATTTGAAGAACATAGTACTTCTTAGTCAATAATTATTAATAAAAAAAAAGAAAAAAAGTATACATCCATGTCTTACACCAACTTCCAAAAACTTTTAAATATCAACTATTTATTCTTCCTTTTCACCACCTATCACATCACAAATTAATCAACATTATTATAAAAAATTATACTCTCTTTCCTACTTTGTAATTAATTTTGGTATACTTTGGTAATTTTTAATTGGTTGGTAGAGGCTTGTAATTTCCTCTCCAAATATATGCATTTATGAAAACTGCCCTATATTTTTGATATATATGGCAAACATCATTTCTTTTCTTACTGATACAAATTTAAATAATGTATACGACACCTATAATACAATTTATTCATGAACAATATACTTATAATGCATATTGCAAAATCACTCCCCTTTTTAATAATACACATCAGAATAATTTATGTGACACATAACACAAATTTTATTCATGAACAATACATTTATAATATATTGCATACATTACGTCTTTCTAAGAGGGATACCAACCGAAATAATTTAAGACACCCTTAAAATACATTTATAATATATGTAAAAATAATATATTTTAAGACGTATTGTATACATCATTCCAGTTTTGACACAATCTTCCAATATTCATGTCTTCGAATCTTTCAATATTTATGCATCCAAATCTTCAAATAGTCATATCTTTATGTATATTCAAATCTTTGTATTTTCGAATCTTCAAATCTTTTATTGGAGCACTTCAGTTCTCTACTACCTTCTTGTTGAGCACTTCTATCCAACTTTCAGTGATGCAATTTCCATTAACCTCGAATAGTTATTTCACTTGTAATCAACTTTTAATTACTTTTTATGCCCTCTTTCCTAGTAAAAAGTACCGGAAGATTTTAGTATATCGATAAAATATTCTTCTTTAAATTGGTACCAGAGCTTCTACAACTTTGACAGAGAAAATTATAGAAGCTTTGACATCAATTTGAAGAAAAATATTTTACTTATAAATTTAAATAATTCTTAGCTACTTCTCACTATCTCTTTAGATAGAAAATAACTAGCAACATCCCTATTTATAATCGTGTAAATTCTAATTTAACTAGGATCACAAAATCTATTCATATATTATTTAGACTAAAATTTCCATTTAGAGATGCATTATGTAATATTAAATTCTAAACAAATTTGATTTCTTGCTCCAACGTAAAATTTTTATTTTAATATTTTAAATATTCAAATATTCATTTTCTAAAATCAACTCTAATATTCACCAAACACCCTCAACATTGAGATAAAAGTTTTAAACAACAATAACATACCCCGTTGAATCTCACAAGTGGGGTCTGGGAAGGGTAGAATGTACGCAGATTTTACCACTTCCTCGTATTTACATAGAAGTAGAGAGGCTATTTCCTGGGAACCCTCGGCTCAACAACCCATAAGCAGAATAAACTAGATATGGCAAAGAGAAGGAAAGGGAACAAAAGGAGAAATAGAAATAAAAAGAGCGACTATTTACGAAAAGCGCAATATGATAAAATCAACACCATACGACAAATAAATAAAATAATCATATTCTTAAAAAAATAGTGCACAATCAAAGTTTTGAAGCTTTTTAATATCGATTGTGGAGAGTTAACTATTGTAGATGAAAAAGAAAAGAGAATCCTCAATATTAACCTATTAGCTCATATTTATCCTTATTTTAAACAATTTTTCTAAAGTAAAATCAATAAACATTTATTTATTATATTGCCTAATTTGGTTGGTACAAATTTAAATCCTTCTCAAATAAATGATAAAAACCACATATAATTCATAATTTGACCTGATATGCTTGAAAATAATATTAAAAAATTTATCAATTTCATATTCTCTTCCTATTAGCTTATATTTAATTAACCCTCCATTTATTAATCTAATTCGTAACTGGAGATCTAATTAAAATGTATACTCGCCTTGCTCATCTAAAAACATATATTATTTTTGTATCAATATACTTTTTTTTAACCAATAATGCAATTGTCTTGTTCATTCTCTCTTTTTATTCTTAGAATATTAGGGATTCAAACTTGAAATAATTTAGTTTATTCATATTCTTTTAATCAGTATCATTAGCATGGTAGAGTGGAGATGGGAATATAAGAAAGGGTTACTTTCATTCTTTTTATTTTGAATTTTGAACACACACACAAAAAAAGTCATATATGTACACAGTGATTTAAATAAATTATTTTCTATTGAATTAATTATTTCTATATGAATATTATCCTTATTTTTCTCCTTTTTTCTTCCTTGTTTAAGTTGATTTTTTTTTTTTAAATTATGGACAAGATCCAAGATGAGAAAAAAGTGGAAGAGAGACGAGGTGGGGTTAGGGCAGATAAGTGTAGAAAGTAGAAGACTAACCCATTTTTTTTTTATTTTCTGTTCATTATAAAACCAAATCAGACTAATCATATGAGACCATATATTAAGTTATTTTAATGGAAAAAAAACCTAAAATACCTTTAAACTATAAGATTTGGTGCAATATTGCCCTCCATCCATATGGGTTGTTATAAATAAAAGTGTTTTTGCACCAAAAGGTTGACGTCAAGAATATTTTTGAGCCAAAAAGTTAACGTCAGGAGTATTTGGGAGTCGAAAGGTAGTTGTGAACTATTTTAGGCAATTCTCCATTATTCGAAAGATACTTGCCCAGCTAATCAAGTGTGTTTCAGAGAACATAACAGTAATCTAATAGTCTTATGATTGGTGTCGTGTGAGGTATTCATCTAATTTGTATGACAATTTTATTTTGGTTATGCCACACTATTTAGCTCTTAAATACAATAGTATCTTCAATTCTCACTTCAAGAATTCAAATTTTATCAGAATACTTTGTCATAACTCTTTACTCATCAACTGGTACTTTATTATTTTACCTGTCATCACTATAATGCAAGCCAAAATACCTTGTTAAATTCTACCTACTCAAATAATATCATGTAAAAATGGGCCAGCGCAAGCACATTGCAGCAACGACAAATCATCAGGAAGTGCAGTTCGGGAAACAATGGTGGAGGGTGAGGGCGGGGGGTAGGGTTGTTTGAAAAGTCACTAACAATTGACTAATACAGCAGTAAGAAATATAATTCAGGCAATAACAGAAGAGTAAAGTTAATCTTGACAGGGGCATGTAACTCAACACGGAAGTGAATCTTTGGAATTGGATGATGAGTCAGGGTAGTTAGGCAGTGGACTCCTCCAGTGCCTAATTTGAGAAGCAGCTTCAATCGCCTTCAGCTTCAGCTGTGAATCCAGCTTCCTGGCTATATGGTCTCCCCTGCCTATGAACTGAAGATGGTACTCCAAAATCTCAGGAAGACCAAAATAATTGTTTGGATATGCTGATGTAGAAAAGATATTTACGGCATCTTATTATATGAACAAGAAGTCAGCATAGCAGTAACTAATGGATAGATCGCTATTAATCCAATTGTTCATCTTACTTGTTCGACCCTGTTGTACGACAGCGCGAGGATGGATTACTCAAATAATAACCCTCAACATGCTTCACAAGGAAGAACTTATTGCAAACGGGTTATGCAACCTTCAATTAGCCTCTGCTCCATGGAGAACTAGCTAAGCAGTTCTCTAGTAGCTAATGCTCTGTTCCACCAAAGAAGAAAGAAAGCATGGAAAATGTTAAGAGGGGGATTCAAAGGGAACACAAGTGCTTTTTCAGAAGTGAGGAAATTTTCTAGAGGCATTTCAATGGCATCAAGAAATCACTCACTTTAGAACTGGTAAAAAAAGTGATATCATAAATAATAGTGTCCCATAGTGGTTGAGGAGATGGATTGTTGTCTCCTTCTGTAGTCCTAGGCAATCCTAACCTCATTAGCTAACTTTTCTTTTGTTTTCACAGGGATCAAAGCCCGACCTATTGTAATTATTGGTTTATCCAGTTGAACCCTTTCCCTTTTCATGAAGATTGATAAAAGAAGAAACGAGAAGATTGATGAAGCTCCAGATGCTCTACTCCAAAGAAGAAAGGAAGTCCAAAGATCCATATTTAATGTTGAATAATGACACTCTAGAAGCAGGGGGAATTATTTGTGTGCTGATCATCAATGAAAGTGAAAATCATTACTTGGAATGTACGGGGAATTAACAGTACAGAAAATAATAATAGTAAAGCGTTAATTCGCAAACGGAAAGCAGATGTGTACTGCTTGCAAGAAACAAAGATGGAAGGCAACATGTAGATTACTGCAAAGCAGCCAGGTCATCTTATTTGGCACGTTAAGGCTAGAGTCGAGGTGCAATAAAGGATCTGGATGGTGAAATAGTCCAATCAGGCACTCAAAGCATCATTTGTAAATTGTATTCACTGGCAAATAACTTCTCCTGGTACATCACATGAGTTTATGGCTCCAACTGCATGATAGAAATGGAGGAACTAGATTTGTGGCTTAGAGAAGAAGCAGTAACAGATACATGAACATGAGAAATGTTGAGACTTTTCAGAGGCAATTGAAAGATCTGGAATTTGTTGATCCCCTTTATTTGGTGGAAAACTTTCACATGGAACAAAGACAACAATCCGGGAAAGATTTTTATTTTTGACCGAGTGGGATGTCCATTTCAGAAACACCAAACAGTTTCTGCTTCCATGAATAACTTATGACCATACTCTGGTATTGCTACAGTGTGGGGATTAGGAAAATGCAGAGTCATGAGGTGGAGGGTCTTACACAGAGAGTGACAGGCTGGTGGGACTCTTTGAAAGCTAAATAGAAGGAAGGGAATACAGCCAATTATGGAAGCCTACAGGAGTACTAAGCCAACTCACACAGATAATGTAAAGGAACAAAGATGCCTTAGTGATGATGAGATACTTCTTAAGGTTAATTTGGTGTAGTTTGAGAAAATTGCAAAATATGAGGAGACAACTTGGAGGCAGAGATCCAGTGTGTTTTGGCTGGAGACAAAAACACAGTTCTTCCGGAGGATGGCTAATACTCAATAAAGGTCCAATGTCATTGACAAGCTGGAGATGAATGAAGAATTAGAAAGTGACCCTATGAATACTAGGAGAAAGAAATCCTTTTTTTTTATCAGAACTTGTGTGCTGAATCAGAAGCTTGGAGCCGTGGTTTAACTGCATGAACTGTCCTAGAATTATACAGGAGGCAGTGGCGGCGGCATGAAAGCAAAGGAGCTTTAAGGAGCAAGATGTACTGGATACTATTAAACTATACTGGAAACTACTAAACTATGTGCAATTAACAAAGCACCAGGTATTCAGCAGGTTTCCTTCGCTCATGTCTGGAGTTCTGAAAGACCACATTATGAAGACAGTAGAAAACTCACACCAAGGAATAATTTGAAAAAAGTGCAAGACTCCCACCCGGAATACTTTGGAAAAAAGTCTAAATGCAACATATGTGATGTAGATTCCTAAAATTAATGCTGCCAAGGAGTTGAGACTTTAGACCAATAAGTCTGATAGGGTGTGTATACAAGATTATCTCCGAGCTATTGACTGAGAGACTCAAAAAGGTGGTGGACAAGCTAGTTCACAAGCACCATATGACATATATTAAAGAAAAACAGATAATGAATGCAAACTTTGATTGCCAAAGAATGTGTGGTTACTAGAGAGGGGGACAAACACCAAGAATTTTATGTAAACTGGATATTAGAAAAGGATAAGACCATGTTAACTGGATTTTTCTCATTGAAGTTCCAAGGGATACGACTTTCGGGAGGAATGGTCTAAATGAATCTCTTTTTGTTTTAGCACTATCAGGTTTTCAATTCTCATTAATGGCTCTCCTGAAGGATTTTCTCCTTGCAAAAGGGGGTTGCAACAAGGGTTTTCTCATTTGTTCTTCATTATTTCAATGGAAGGTCTTAACATATAAAGTTTGCGTACATTCTATCCTCTCTAGACCCCACTAGTGGGATTACACAGATAAGATGGCAAACCAACGTGTGTGTCTTTGTTCCTCTTGCCGAGGTGGCAGATTCAAGCATCACAGACAAGCCGACGGAGAAAGCAAACTGACAGAATTTCAGGCACTTGGTAAAGAATTTTACTTGAACGGTATTAGAATAGGAACATAAATAAACAATCCTACTTAGAATTGGAATAGAAATAGTATGTAGCATCCTACTTGGTAAAGGATTACTTTGTAGTGTCTATAAATAGGATCTCCATGTATAATTTAGGTACACGATTCAATAATATTTATCTCCATTATTTCTCACATGGTATTAGAGCATTGGTGATAGGTCACCGTGCGTCAATTTCCGGCGGCTGCCAAGGCTGATTTGTGTCGGTATCTTTTTCTGTCAATGTTGTGTGAGAATCAACACTACCATTGGGTTCCTCACTTTCCAGCGACAAAAGCCCACTCAGACCCACCAGAAAATACCACCTCACGTGCCCACACTCGCTGATCAGAGGTGCGACTTTTCCGATGAGATCTGACCATGCACTGTCATGTGTGGTCAGTTCCGACCACTTTCTAGCACCCATTTTTGTAACACCCCACAACTCTATTCATAGGATCCGAATTTTTTCGTCGTAAGTATATAAGATTGAGCCCAGTGACACCTTACATGTTCCTATATTTTAAGCCTCATTCCTATATGTGTGAAGTGTATTAGAAGTGGATTAGGTTCAAAAGAGACCTCTAGTACTTAGTCAAGTTCAAAACTTTCCTATCGATTAAGTTTTTGCATTAGATTATGCAAGGGTCAATTTTAAAGGACCATAACTCTCAGCACACAAAGAATTAGGTGACCCATAGTATATCAAATTAAAAATCTTTGAATTATCTTTCCAACGCCATCAATTTCGCCTCATTTGAAGATCCGAACAAGAAGTTATGGCCGTTTTACTACAGACTGCCAGAGCAGAGTTGATTTTAGGAACATGACTTACGGGTCGTGAATTGAACTACGACCCGTACTGTCAGCTCGTGGAATGCTGCAAGTCCATTTTTGAGTCCCAAACTCTACAGACCCAATTACGGGTCGTAAAAGCTTCTACGGGTTGTTGTTTGGGCCCATAGAATGAGTTTTAGGACCCCAAAATCCACCCCAATTTTTACGAATGGATTCTACGGTCCATATAAGCTTTTACAGACCGTAGATAGTCCTGTAGATGACTTAGACAGTTTTTTTAAGAAAGGGTATTTTTGTTCTTTCTCACCCCTTCTAAGCCTAAACTTGACAGCTTTTCACCTAATTAAACCCCTAAACATTATTCTTCAACCTATGCTCAAAAACACTCTCCATACTTGGAACAAATTGTCAAGAGAAGAAAAGCTACAGTTTCAAGAGAAGCTAGTGAATTCTTCAAAGATTTTCAAGAATCTAGTTCTTTCAGTTATGTAAGGCCCTCCAAAAGTTATCTTACGTTTGTTTTAGTATCTTTAACTACTAATTTCCACCCAAGATCAAGTTTTCTCCATTGCTAGTTAATTTCATTGAGACACTTGTTTATGTATTCTCTTGATGAAAATCATGGTCTATGCTGATTTCACTATTAAATTAAGTTATTCAGTCAAAATTACAAAATTATTGTTGCATTTGTATGAACCCTATATATTTCATGAAAAACTATTATGTTTATAATATTGAATCGAGTTCAAGAAGTATTTCAAGCACCTGTATTTACAAGTTAACCGAGTCATAAAATTATGTTGTCGAGACACATTGCATTGCTACATCTTTCCGTCAAAGAAATGAGACAAGTTGAGAAATAATAATACCTGATCCAGACTGAGCAACCTCAATACCTAGAAAATACTTTAGTCTGCCAAGGTCTTTAGTCTAAAAATGCTTAAAGAGATGTTGCTTTAGACTAGTGATACCATCTTGATCACTGTTAGTGATCAATATCATCGATATAAACAACCGAACAAATACACAGATTTGGTGCAGAAAGTCGATAAAATACAGAGTGATCAGCTCCACTACGAGTAATGCCGAACTCCTGAATTACTATGCTGAACTTTCCAAACCAGGCTCGAGGAGACTGTTTCAGACCATAGAGTGACTTACACAATTGGCATACAAGGCTACTAAACTCCCCTTGAGCAATAAAACTAGGTGGTTGCTATATAGACTTTTTCCGCAAGATCACAATCGGCAGAGGAGCTCAGTGTTATGCTTTTCCTGGGAGGACTGAGGCTTCGACTTCGAATACGGTTGATCATAAAAAATAGGAAGTAGAATCTATAAAGATTTCTTTTTTGATTCATCCTTGGCCATGCATTTTTGCCACCGACTAAGGGTGGACAAATATCCTGAGAATCTCACAGTTCTAGCCGAGATAGCCGTAGTGGCTCATCTACCGGACAACAACAGTTCTCTATGCCGAGGTCTTGTTTTGGGTGCTGGGTGCGGGGATCCAGGCCACGTGATTCGACAGTGTCTCTTTCAGACTCATTCAAGACCATTCATACTTCGTCAATAACTTCGATTAGCCATTCACCACCACTGACTAGGGGTTGGGGTAGGGGTCAGACTACTAGAGGTGGCATGACTTCAGAAAGTGGTGCTTTAGTTGCACATGATGGAGGTCGAGATGTTGTTCAGACTGGGTTGGCAGAGGAACTCAGTGTTATGGTTTTCTTGGAAGGACTGAGGCTTTGACTTTGGATGCAATTATCACGGGTATTGTCCCAATTTGTCATCATCCTGAATCTGTGTTGTTCGATCTTGGATCTACATACCTTTTATCTGGATTTGATGTATTGTGTACCATATGCTAGTACCTGTTCATGTTTCTAGATCGATAGGTGAGCCTTTAGTGGTAGTTCCGGTGTACCGATCTTGTCTTGTTTCTTTAGCAGGGTATGACACTTGGATAGACTAGATATGGTGGATTTTGATGTTATATTGCGTATGTATTGGATTTCTTCATATCATGCCATTCTTTATTGTTACGTCAAGACAGTGACTTTGGTGATGGCTGCTAGGCCGAGGATTGAGTGGAAGGGTTCTAATAATTGCTTCCTAGCAAAGTTATTTCCTATATTCGACCGCAGAAGTTGATTGATAGAGGTTGTTTATCCTATTATTTGGACTTTCATTCGAGTAACTAGTGTCAAGCCACCACCTATGGAGTTTGTTCCCGTGGTTCAGGAGTTTGTTGATGTATTTCCTACCGGTCTTCCCGGGGTTCCTCCCGATCGAGATATTGATTTCGTTATTGATTTAGAGTCGGCACTAAGCCCATTTCCATCCCTCCATACTTTATGGCTCCAGCTGAGTTGAAAGAATTAAAGGAGCAACTCCAAGACTTGTTGAGGAAAGAGTTCATCCATCCTAGTGTATCGCCTTGAGGTGCCTCAGTTTTGCTTGTAAAGAAGAAGGATGGATAGATGAGGATGTGTATTGATTATATGTAGCTGAACAAGGTGACTATTAAAAACAAGTATCCGCTGCCTTGTATCGATGATTTATTTGACTAGCTTCAGGCAACAACTTTATTTTCTATGATTGATTTGAGATTCGGGTACCATCAGCTGAGTATCAGGGCACCTGACATTCCTAAGACAGACTTTCAGACTCGTTATGGTCATTACAAGTTCCTAGTGATGTCATTTGGGTTGACAAACGCCCCTTCTGCATTTATGAAGTAGATGAATGGGGTGTTCCGCCCATATTAAATCTCGTTCATGATTGTTTTCATTGATGATATCTTGGTGTACTCCAAGACCGAGGCCAATCATGTTCGTCATTTCAGGAACTTGGTAAAGAATTATACTTGACCAGATTGTAAATCTTTGATACAAAGTAGGGGCTTGTAATGACCCATTAGGTCATTTTGAGAAATAGTCCTCTTACTCTCATAAAATATACAACAACAACAACAACAACATACCCAGTGAAATCCCACAAGTGGGGTCTGGGGAGGGAAAGGTGTACGCAGACCTTACCACTACCACACAGGTAGAGAGGCTGTTTCCTGAAAACCCTCATCACAAAAACCCATCAGCAGAATACGCTAGATATGATAAACAGGCAATAATACTCTCATAAAATATCTTTCTCATAAATCTTTAAATGAAAATCTTGAACTAATCGCCTATTTATGGTTAACTAGTTGACGGGTTATTTTATATAATTAATTTAATTAGTGGTTAATGGGTCAAATTCGTAATTTATATAATATCTTATTTTACTTGTCCCATATATATTCGAATAAGTTAGTGGGGTTTGTAAGTGGTACATAATTATTCCAGAAAAGGAGGGAGTGAGAAAATTTGTGCGGCGTCAGACGAAAAGAAAACCTGGTGCTTCAAGTTTCCAGTAAGAACCTACATGCGTATATGGATCAACTTGTTATGGAATTCTAGAATGCATAATTAGTATAATTGTTATTGTATAGGCACATTCTGTTTGTATTAGTTATTGTTAACAAGAATTAGTGATCAATCATGAAATAATTATGACCAATAATTGGTCATAATGAACCAACCAATAGAACGGGGGGGGGGGGGGGGGGGGGGGGATATAAATTATAGAATAGGTATACATTGTTGTTGTATACAGGTATCATTATTCTACCTAAAAATAAATAATATTTCATAGGTGATACTGATTGTCATGTTTAAATACGGATTTGCATAAACTGGGTTCTGTTCTCGAAATTTGTTGGTTATCACATTGTAAATTAAATGTTGATATATTGAGATAGGTAGGAGATATTAAGCATATTGTATTGTATGAATACCATTAGATTTTTAATATTGGGGGAATCGAAGCTCAATCTTAGGCTTGAAATTTAGAGAGGAATCGAACCTCTTCTAGTTCTGTGATCAATTTGATATCCCCCCTCCTCCTTGAATATAAGACTTGGCATATTAATTGGCATCAACATTAGGAACTTGGTTATAAATTTAGGTAAGTTTTTTGGGTCTAGGCTATGACATATAATAATATGAGTGCTGTTAGTTTCAAAATTTGAGTGTGAATCCTTATTTAATTAGATTGTGGTGCTTCGAACACACAACAACAACAAGAAAAGAACTACTGATACCTTAATGTTATACTAAGCTGGGAATTGACATGACTTATACTATGGTAATTTTTAGTATTTTATACATATTCAATCTATGTGTCAAAGTCGATCTTTCTTCTTCCCCATATACAATCAAATACTGGCAACATATTGGGACGGTTAAAAACAAATACATGTCAATTGCAAAGATGATGATTAAGAAAAGTTGTACAGCAAGATACAACAACATACCCGGTGAAATCCCACAAAATGGTACCTGAGAAGGGTAGAGTGTATGCAGTCCTTACCACTACCTCTCAGAGATAGAGAGGTTGTTTCCGAAAGACCCTCAGATCAAGCAAATCAAAGCAGTAATAAAATGAAGAAAAAGGTGGTGAGGAGAAACATGACAACGAATAGCAAAGAAGTAACAACTAGATGCTTCAAATATTATGCAGTACACATCCTTTCAAAGGGGAGTTGTTATAAGTTGGATAATAGTAATATAGTGCTTCCTAAGTTACAAGAATGAAGTAACTGTCTATTGCAGTGAGTATTGATGATAAGATGCTACTAGTGGAGAATTATGTTCTTTTGTAGGTTCTGCCAGTTTTTTGTATACCACTTGTATTTTTCCCCCAACTTATCAATGAATTCCTAGCAACTTTCATTTTGCTTGTTCATGGAATTGTATCCGAAATTTGATTATCCACCATTAGTCCACTATAACCCATCGAACCTTTCTGCCCTTTACTACCTGATGACCAGTCAATATAGATTAAATGAACTGGATCTGTGATACTTGGTTATACTCTCACCCCAATGATAAAACTTTCCTTGTATACTCGCCTTACTTCCAAATCTGTAATGACTTTTATGTGACATAGGTTTATTGTATAGAACTCTTGCACATGTGGTGCTAGTGATGAATAGAGAATATCGTGAGAATTTGTGTAGGGAATTCATTGCACAAGTGAAGTTATTTTCTACTTTTGGATGGACAAAATTCTTCACATGCTTAGAATATAACAAGTTTTTATGACTTTCAGAAGTTTTAATAATTCAAATTCACATCACTCTTTCAAGTATGGTGACTTCCCAGTCAAACCAATTTCTTAACCCTACTTTAGTAGTTTTCTTCTTAGTGTCCAGTCAAAGTGTGTTTAGAGTATATTCACTTCTTGGACTAGTGTATAAGAAAAAAACTTTGTTGAATACTTTTGACATCTTAATAATAACTTATCTGGTAATCAATTGTAAAGTGTGACTTCTGCACAAGTTCTTGCAAATTTTATTCAATGGTAAACTGTGGCTGCGGCAGAAGTTTCTTGCATATTTTATCATCAACAGTAAAGTGTGACTTCTGCACAAGTTTCTTGCATATTTATCATCAATGATTCCAGAAAGCATTAAAGTTGAGGCAAAGTTGAATAACAAAAACCTGCAAGCTACACTTATGCATTCTCTGTCCAAAATGCCCACAGGATGTATGCCTTCATCCTCCACATGTCTTAGTATAACAGGTAGCTGACTTAAACCATGTTTCTCCATAAGAGTTAGAGCAGAAAGGAGATCTGTATTTGGAGTCACTGTGCAAGATACCTGGCACTTATTGCCATTTGAAGAGCAAACTTCAGATACTACAAGTTCCTGAACCATATATTTAAAAGAAATGTATTTGTTATACATGAGGATAAAATAGCAAATTTTTAATTAAATGATACAATCAAAGATCCACGTAAATAAATAGTGTGATTCAAATCTATCCTTTGTCTAGCAGCCCAATTTTAGATTTTTTTTTAAATAACATAGTTTGATGTCCAGTATTCTAATATGGTTCAGTAAAATCATAAAATGGTCTATTTCCCGTGCATTGTTAAGATTTTTATCTACCACCATCCTTCACCATCTTCCGACCACTTGCAGAAGTATTCTTCTGTTTCTTTTTGGATCAAGTAAAAAAGTTCCATTGATAATAACAAGGACAACTTGGCCTATACAAGTGATAAACCAAAAAGAGGAGAAACCTACAAAAGATGGTTCTCTCCAAAAGATACCCAATCCTCTATACAAACAGGAACTACATAGGTGCTTCAAAAGAAAATAAGGGATCAGAGATTACTCCTCAATTGAGCAAAGCTCATTTCCACCCCTTCAAAAGCTCTCCTATTTCTCTCTATCCAAATGACCCACATCAAAGCAAGTGGAGACATTCCAAGTCTTGTACCTTCTTCTCCTAGCTCCACTCTTCTAGCTGAGCATCAACCCCTTAATGGTTCTTGGCATAACCCAAGAAACTCTAAACCATCTAAAGATATCCTCCCATAACCTCGTAGCTATATTGCAATGTAACAAAATATGGTCCACGTCCTCAACCACTTCATTACAAAGGAAACAGCAGCTCATGCAAACAATCTTTCCTTTCCTAAGATTCTCCGCCATCAAAATCACTCCTTAAGTAGCTAAACACGTGAAGAAGCACATTTTCCTTGGCACATTCGGTATCCAAGCCAAGACATATTAAAAACTATCCTCTGCCCTAACCAAAAATTTCCAATAGGACTTAACCGAGCACACTTTGTTATTCTCCAACTTTCAATTCATAGATTGGGTCTACCGGCAGTCTTGCATTGCTTTTAAAGTAAACCTAGCAATCTCTGAAACATTATCACCCCCCAATCTCGGAAGGTCCTCCTAAGCCTCAAATCCCATATAAGGTCCCATCCCTATTATCCCCTTAACTTGTTGAATAGACAAGTCAAGAGACTCTACACAATACCGGGAATTCATCCCTAAGCATCAAACTTCCACACCACGTTTGCTACCACTCCACCACAACTAACCCTACTCCCTTCCTCAACTTTGAAACAAATGTTATCATTAAAGGCATCCCACTCGTTAATGATGTTCCTCCATATGCCACACCTAAAGTGCATCGTCATCACATTTGTTCTCCATCCCCTTCCATCTCTCAATATTTATGCACTATCACTCCTCTCCATAAAGTTTATATCCAGTTTATTATTGTTTAGATTTGTTAAAGAAATGGACATTGAATCTAACTCAATTCCAAAAGTTAATCATAAAGTGAGGATTAACAAAGACATAAAATGAGACCATTTTTTTAAAGAAAAAGGCATATAAAGAAACCAACATCCTGTGAGAACCCAATATGAAACTCTCTTCAATTCCCTATTCATGCTCAGGGTTAGACATACAAAGCGTGGGGAAATCTTTTAATATATGTGGGCCCAACATCAGGTAACAAGAATTGGGACTGGTCCTACTCTGTTATCAACCCTAAGTAAATAGACATATCCAATTTCTATATCATTAAGTTTGCCATTTGAGGTACCACATCATAAAAACAAGATATTGTCATTAGTGTATAAGGCACGGACCTTTGCCCAAACTGTATTTACATGTGTGAAATGGATTAAATAAAGGCATCAACTTGGAATTAATATATCTCCACAAGCGACTACAATTGATCATCTAACTCACTAGATTTTTGGTTAAGTGATCTTGAACACCTTGACCTTTGCACATAACTCAATTGAGGAAGCGCAAGCTAAAGAGTTTGAATTTCCAACTAAGGGTTCTCAAGTAATTATAGGGCTTAAATTCTCAACTCAAAATCCGAGAGACATGGTTGGATGGAAGAAAGTTCTAAGAAAATAATCGCAAAATATAACTCAGAGGTCTGCCAAAAAGTGCAAAAGAGAAGCTCAATTGAGTATGCAGCAGCAATGCAAACAAAGAATGTGAGTATGCAGCAGCTTGAGGTGAGACTTTTCAGAAAACCTAGTTGCCAGAATTGGTAAAACTGTCTGGAAAAGCTGCTGGCAGTGTTGGAAGTGGATGGAAATGGGGTATTCAGGTCGGAATCTTGCGATGAACACCACGGCAGTCGGAATCTGGTTGAGCTCCTTGCACACGATGGCCCGTTTGACAGACGCGCACAGGAACCTTAACTTTAGTCGTGCGTGAGGGCCCTGCTGCCGGTGAGATTGACTTTGATTTGGACTTCGGTTGCTGGGAGTTTTGGTAAGGTCTGCATACATTCTACCCTCCCCAGACCCCACTTATGGGATTCCACTGGGTATGTTGTTGTTGTCGTTGTTTGCTGGGAGTTTTGGACCTTTGGTGGTGTTGATTCTGAAAAAATACTGGTCGAAAGGAGAGGTGGGCACAATCAGATCTGAAAGTCACCGGGAAGGAGGCACGGCGATTTACTTTTCCATCCTGGATGTTTCTCATGGTAGCTCTGGCACCATGTTAAAGAAATGGACGTTGGGCTTAACTTAGCTCCAAAAGCTGGCTAAAGATGTGAGGACTGTCCAAGCCATACAAAGAGATCATCCATCTCATAAGAACCTGATGTGGGACTTCCCCCGTGCATTGTACTCTTTTCGTTTGCTATACCATTATCTCTCTTGTGAACAAAATCAAGACTAAAAGTGGCAAAAGAAGAACAGAATAGAGGTGTACTCAATAATTAAAAGAACTATCAAAGTTGTAGAAACTAGTCCAATGCCCGAAGAGTCATTTTGGAAACTAATATATTTTTATTCATAGTTCGGGGCAAGAATTTGGATGACTAGCAGTAGTTCTACCAGGTGGAAGATTGTCAACAAGGAGGCGATCTATGGAAACTAGTTAAGGGAGGGGCCAATAATATTATTTTCACTGCCAGGTCAGTTTCTGTTGGCACTCCAGAAATGCATCAATTGAATGAAGCAGGCAATACAAAAGTTCAAGTTTCTTGGTCAATGGGGCTTCAATGAAATATAGAGATAAACTCATTACATATTCTCCCTCTGACTCAAGTTGGATGTCTACATTCCTTTGGTTGGTTGCTTGAGTAATGCAAATTTAGATAACCAATAAATATATATCAACTATACGTAAATGAATTTCTTCTTGTGATAGTTCTCTCCTCCATCCTATAAGATTCAGAACTGTTGCCTCCAAAAATCCAAAATTAATTTTGAAATTCAAATATTCCTTTATTTAACATTTGACAATACAACCTTCCATTTCATCTTAAGATTCTGCCAAGTCAAAACTCACATCAGAAAACAACCTACAAGACTAGAAGCAATATGTTTAATCCTAAAAATCCAACATAAGAAATATCCACCCAACCCTGTTTTCCTCATTTTTTTTAATTAGTTACAACAACAACAACAACATACCCGGTGGAATCCCACAAGTGTGGTTTGGGGAGGGTAGAATGTACGCAGACCTTATCACTACCTCATAGAAGTAGAGAGGCTGTTTCCTGGGAACCCTCGTCTCAACAACCCATAAGCCTCAACAACCCATAAGCATTTTTTTAATTAGTTAAGATATTGAAATGTGCAAAGAAACTACCTCCTGGCATTTTCCCTCTGCTCTTGGCAACTTGCTGTAATTCTGGATATCATTAAGTGTCACCAAGCCAATGAGAAAATTATTTTCATCAACTATCATAGCATAAGATTGCTTCTCAGCTAGCATGAGAGATATGGTTTCCATTAGCAAGGTGCTCATTAGGACTGTCACATATCGGGTTCTCATTGCCTGTGCAACAAGAACTTCCTTTGGAAAATCATTTTCTTCATCATCAGATTCATAAAGACACAGTGAACTCTCAAGTTTGCAGAGGTTACTCTCTTTTTGTGAAGGTTCTGCACCTGAAGAATAAGTTAAGCTAGGAAGTCCAATGTTGGAGGAAGAAGTTCCCTGCCACTGCATCATCTGGGCTCTTGCATCTTGTAGTTTCTTCCTATCCTTTACTATCCCTTTCCTTGTCTGTCCAGATGTAACCCATGATGACAACCCCACAGCTCCTAAGAGGGGCAGAACTATCCGATAATCCTGTGTCAGTTCAAAGAGAAGCAAAACCGCAGTGAGAGGCACCTGACAGACACCAGCAAGAGTAGCAGCCATGCCAACCTGTTAAACAATGTCTTCCAAAATTAAAAAGAACCCAAAATTGAGGTCAACCAATAAGAATGATAGTATAATTCATGTTGAAAACAAAGAATTACACTATAGATGACAGAAAAGATTAACCAAGACAGATGCTACATAAGCACAAGAAGATAAAGGTAAGAAACATCCATGAAACTCGCGAAAGCACTGATCTGCCCATGGTTTGGTTATGCTTTGACCAACTCAAGGGACGTGATATTCTGAGAAATAGATATGAGGGGAAGAACTTATGGAATAAGAATCACAATGATGTAAACTAAGGAACTCTAGCAGCATCTTTCAACCAAAAGTGATTGAATCTCGATTCAGCCTAGATCCACAAAACAGATCATTATAGGGATACAACTGCACATACCTAAGGTGTGGCAAATATGACAGGTAAAATCTATTATCTCTTATGTGCCCATACACCTCTTTAGGTAGGTAGCTGCTTAAGTTTTTATTCTCCTAAGTTTGATAAAGTACACGTTTAGAGGTAGAAGGAGGAAGAAGATACCATTAACATCACCTAGTCAGATTGACTGGGCATCTATTGCCCCTACATTTTAGATTGTACACAGTATAAATATAGGAGGATCCAAGATTAAAATTTATGGGTTCCTATAGCAACTCAAGTTTTTTTTTTTGGGTAACAACTTTGTATTATAGATCACTATTAAGGTAGTACTGGAAACCCCATTTCCAAAATAAAGTATGAAAGAGGCTAAGAAAAAAATCCTAACAAGAGTCAAATTCTTCTTGCATCTACAGGGAAGCTCTTTGTACACTAAAAACAAAATAGCAAAACATAGTCTGATTTGATCTTCTGTAAGGTGCTACTTCTATCCTCAGAACATCTGGAATTCCTTTCTTTCCAGATAGTCCACCATATGCAAGCTGGAATGATCATCTAGTAGATTCAATTTCTTTCCCCAATCCCAGCCTCCTCCCAGCTAGAAAGAGTGCCAATAATCTTGCTAGGCATTGTCCACTGTATGCCTCTAAGATTGATGAAAATCTTTCATAGCTGGTCAGTGATTCTGCAATGTAAAAACAAATGTCCAGATGTCTCAGCTGCATCCCCACTTAAGCAACAGTGTGTAACTCTTATAATATCTCTCTTCTCAAGTTTCCATGTGTCAGTACAGCCTCCTTTGCTAGCAACCATGTAAAGCATGCACGTTATGAGGTATCTTAGCTTTCCAGATTTGCTTCCATGGCCAAATAGAGTTCTGTGGCTCAGTCATGTTCATGATCTTATGTCCTGCGCTAAGTTTGTAGTACCCCTTAATTAAGCCTGGTCCACCACAAGCAGTCTATCCCATCCTTCAGCCCTTGGAATGATTCAAGAAGTTTATAGAGATCAAATATATCTAGAAATTCCCACTCATTCAGCATTCTCCTAAACATCAACTCCCAATGACCACAGTTCAGCCACAATTTTTTTGATGTGGGGCCAAAAAAACATGTCAGGGAATATCTCCTCCAGACTTCTATTGCCTAACCATCCATCCTTCCAGAAAATTGTTTCGTTACCACTATAAACTGGGTGAAGACAGATTGGATCTTTAAAAGGTTACCACTATAAACTGGGAGATGACAGATTGGCTCTTTGAGAAAGGCCACCATGTTCTAATAGATCTCCAAATAGTTACACCATAGGGGTTGTGGACCACTTGGTAGCCCAAAAATCCATCTCCCCATACTTCGATTTGATCACCTTTCCCCATAATGACTGTGATTCCTGAGTATACCTCCACAACCACTTCAGAAGGCTTACTTTGATTTTTCAAGTTTTTGATGCCAAGACCACCTTGTTTTTACTAGTTATCAAGACATTCTATTTAACAAAATAAAAACACCTTTTTACCTTGTTACCTTGCGAAAAGAACCTTCTCTGTTTTTCCAAATTTTGAACTATACCTAAGAGAATGGGGAATAGAAAAAACATGTATGTTAGAAGAGCATCAAGAACTGCATTAATCAAGGAGAGACTGCCTCCCAGAGACAAATACTACACTTTCCATCTAGACAACTTCTTCTCACACTTCTCTAAAACGTTTAATCTTTCTTTGGCCTCTAAATCTTTAACCAAAAGCTCTTCCACCATTGCTAAACCATTCCTTGAAGATTGGCTCATTTACAGTGGTGTAGGCAGGAATTTTATGAAGGGTGTTCAAACTTTGGATATGTAAATAATTTTTTGTTCGATGATTGGGTGCCCCAAAAAAATTTAAATCAAACTATGCAACATTTAACTAAATAATAAAAACTCTTGTAACAGATTAAAATTGTATAATTTAAAACTAAACATAAAGAAGACAAAAAAGGAATGAACATCACAAATATGTTATTTAATAGCAGTTTTTAGTTTAACGTGACTTTCTTTAGAAAAATTTAAATTATGACTGTTTTGTGTCCATATTTGTTATAGAAAAATAGTTAGGCTTAGGCCCAAATTTTAAAGAAAAAAGTAGGCCCACAAAGTTTTATAACAAAATGCAGCTAGGGAGAATCGAACCTGGGCATCTTACAATTTTCTAAACGCAATATATAGCCATATAAAGTAATATTTGACCTATATACAGTGTGGTCTAATAGTAGGATAAGACTGATGTGAGTATGTAAATGATCTTCCAACCAGAACATGAAAAAGAATAACACGACAGATGAACATTGATGGGTGTTTAGCATGCTATGTAGGTAGCATATCATATCAAGCTCACCTCAAACACATACCATAAACCTTTCTAAACAACATCACCTCTACAGCTCTCCTATACAGATTATTCCGAACTACTATTACTATCATGTTTATTTTATAAGTGATGGAGTCAAGAAATTTCCAATTTGACCATCTAAGAGATGAGAAAGATAAAACAAACTAACCTTAATGCCACAACAACTTAAAACCATCTAGTTCCTATGTACTTAAATCTTGTGGAATCAAATGATAAACCACTGGGTTCAGATGGCTTTATGACGGCATCCTTCTATGGATGCTGGAGTACTATTTTGAAAAAGATATTATGGTGAAGTGACTCAGGTTCTGCCATCTTTGGTAGAACTTAAACTCTTCATACATTATTCTGATAAGAAGGCAGTTTAAATCAATTAGTCTAATTGGTGACATTAGAAATTTTTTTTGCTGGAGTGCTCTAATTCAGATTCGATGTATTAATTCAAGGGCAACAGATTTTAGATGCTTTCCAGATTGGAGATGAACCCCTTGAATCTTGTTTCAAATTGGATGTTTCAACTTTACAATAAGTCGTATCAAAAGGCTCATATGGTCATGTAGCTTTTAAGCATCCTCTTGAATCATGAATCTATAGCAAGATCATATCATGGAAAGTACGGGGGATGAACCACTTGAGTTAAACGACAATCATCTAGGTGGGTATGAAAGAATAGGGTGTGGATGTAATGGTAAGGAGTGCGGCCACGCAGTGTGGGGGCCAATCAGTGAAACATGAGACCGTTCCGGTAAGGGAAATTCAGGCCAGTTTGCAATAACCTGTGAGAGGTCTGAAATATGTTTGAGATGGCGATGCAAGGTAGAGATAAAGTGACGTCGAATATCAGAAGAAAAGATGGAAGAGCGGAAATAAGTAGATTTGGGTGTTTGATTCACTCTTCTTATTACTTTTCGATAATAAACACTCACTTATCCAGACATGTAGCACTACGTCGAGCAAAAGGCAAATTCATACCAGACCATATGCTTGTGGCGATGCAACTTCCAGGATGGAAAGATGAAAGATTGGATCAGCATGAGAGATAATGTAGCTAACAATTTTCCCATATGCAGTCCCAGTAGCAGCACCAATAAATAGAGATGGAGCATAGTAGCCTCCAACCAATCCAGAGGCTCGGCATAATGAAGTTGTAACTATTTTGACAGCTACAAGCTGGAGCAACAGATCAGCAGAGAGGCCTTTCACTAATGGACGAGATTCTAGCAAAATATCAACATTCTCGAAACCCCAGTAAAGGATTTCAGGATATGCTAAAGCTACCAGCCCAACCAGAAGACCACCCAGCACAGGAAAAGCTGACTTTGGCATGCCGCTGGTCGTTTGAATATTTTCCACTATTTGCAACATAAATGATGTACAGCTTGATAATGCCACTGAAACTAACCCGCAAAGAATGCCCAGCAGAAGATAAAGTGGCAATTCTGAAACGGAGACGAACAATTAATGCAGTTGTATGTACCAAAAAGGAGTTCAAAACACATTTGCACTTACCACAGTAAGTAATACCAATGACAGAAATGTGAGCTCTAAGGTGCTATCACAGGGAAAAAGACTGCAGAACCCCCAGTTGAAAAAAGGACAATAATAAAAGGAAAAAATGCTTTCTCCCTCTA
This sequence comes from Solanum rostratum, assembly GCA_029948455.1. Classification (NCBI taxonomy): domain Eukaryota; kingdom Viridiplantae; phylum Streptophyta; class Magnoliopsida; order Solanales; family Solanaceae; genus Solanum; species Solanum rostratum. Next base: position 92,151,994 of record CM057045.1, on the reverse strand, counting down.
GTAAGGTATGGTAATGCTGTAAGCCAAAATAATTTCCTCTTTTGTTCACCAGTGATCTGATAATTCATTAGATAAATGATTCTAGATGGGTAATTACAAAGAATTATATATTCGACTGAAGTTTTAACCACTTCAAGAAAAAAAAGAATCTATACCTTGATTGACCTTCCAAATCACCTAACATAAGAGAGGAACGTGTTAATGTTAAGTCCTGAAACCAATTTATTGTGTTTTGGGAACATTGTGGCTATATGGGAGAATTAATATTTCTTATATATGTTAGTTATTTACTTCGTCAGAGGCTTCCTATGGCTTTCATCATAGATCACTTCACTTTGATTTAACGCTAAATTAGTGGATTAAGCCATAGTCAGGAAATAAGCATTGACTTATAAGAAGATAGGCTTGTTAGAGAAAGTTACCGCATTAGTTTGTAAGGGTTTCCAAGGTGTAAATGGTTCTGGGCTACTCCATCCTTTCCTTTAAGGTTTTGCGTTGGATACTCAATTTTTTTTACACAGTATCAGAGCTAAACTTCGGTGAGTCCATTAGCGAAACTACTTTCTCTCTTCATCTTTTATCGCTCTAGACTTCTGTTTATCAAATCAACTTGTGGAACTGCTCTAGGCTTGTCTCTCTCTTACTTCAGCATATTGCGCCACTAACATTGTTGAAGCATGTAAGCCCAATCATTAGCCTATTGAGCCTAATCTATATCCCTTTATGCCAGATCCAATGCTAATGAGCCTCCTTTTTTTCTACTTCAAACAAAACAGCAATAAAAGAACAGCAAAAATATCATATCAAATCCACCTGTAAACCCTAGAACTGGGTTACACGTGTCAAAGGGTGTTGGAAAATGCTACACTTGCCGCTCATCGGTTGTGTAAAGTCTCCAGTGGGTTTCAAATGGACTTGGCTGCTCCACCCATTGCCTTGAAAGTTTTAGGTTGGATAAGCAAATTCTATCACAAGGGTTATTAAAGTTTTCACGTAAAAGCTATGTCGCTTGGACTCTTCAAAAGTGTTCGCAGGTCCTGTTGGATTCTCCAAAAATGTTTCAAATGGACTTGGCCGCTCCACCCATTGCCTTGAAAGTGTTAGGTTGGATAGGAAAATTCTATCACAAGAGTTATTAAAGATTTTATGTAAAACTGTACAAGGAAAAAAAAGAAGAAAAACACATGTTTTCATTCCGATCTTTTAGGTTAAAAGAAAATGCTATCACAAAAGGCTTCCATCCCTTAATAATATTCCTCCACACCCAGCATCGGAACGACATAGTAATCACGTTTCCATTGTTACCCCTCTCCATAATGCTTCTCCCTCCACCCGAAATCTCTACAAGCATTTGCCCAAAAGTGCTTTTGTTGAAGACCTCCAAGTCCTTAACCTAGAGTCCACCCTGCCATTTAGGAGATGTCACAATCTCCCACCGCACTAAGTGAAAATTCATTTGCCAAACCACCGAACCCCAAAGGCAATTATGTGCAACATTCTATCCTTCCAACCGCTTGGAGCATTGGACAAGGACATAAATAAGTAGGGATACTCGACAAAGTGCTATTAATCAACACTTCCATCTTATGAACTAGTATTTTTTTTGTCAACCAACTCGTCTATTCTCTACCATCTGGATGACTGCATTCCAAACATTGTGATCCTTGTTCAATGCGCCTAAGGAAGTCCAAGGTAGGTTGTAGGACCTAAAGAAGTTCAAGGTAGGTAGTAGGACCTAAGGAAGTCCAAGGTACGTAGTAGGTAGGGACCTTACCCTACAATGCAACACTTGATCCAACAAATCAATGTTATCCACTTCCCCGATAGGTACAATCTCGCACTATTCTGAAGTTGATTTTTAGCCCTAACACCAAAATATCATGCAAAGATGTATAATCCACACAGAACTGGCACCACCAACTATTGCGTTGAAACCCTTGATATATCCGCCTAAAACAATTCTATCCATATCCCTGCTTCAATCCCCTCAAACAACCAAAGAAACTGCAAGGATTTCCATTCACCAAAATTGAGTACCTCACGAAAGAGATGCAATAACTGATCCCTTTCTCCATGGTCAAAACTGATTTGATGGATACTGTTGTTGAATTCCAAGATAGTAATGAGTTCTAAAAGGGTTTAAATGCATCGTTCATTGTCATCATCTCTAATCAGGAGGAAGCTATGAATATGAAAGATTATAGAGTTATTCGTCCAGAAGGAAGCATTTATATGATTATTATTAGGGGTACTTTCCAGTAGACATAAGAATTTGTTGGATCAGACTATTTGTACCTCACATAATGCTTTTGTGGAAGGCAGATAGATTTTGGAGCAACGTTGGTGGCAAATGAAGTGGTGGATTAAAGAAGAAAGCAAGGAGTGCCAGGTGTGTTGTGCAAACTAGATCTTGAAAAGGCATATGATAATGTGAATTGAAAATTCCTAGATTCCATTACCCTCCAAATGGGATTTGGGGAGAAGTGCAGGAAATAGATCTACTTTTGCATTTCTTCAGTGAGATTTTTGTGCTCTTAAATGGTAATCCTTGTGGTTTTTTTGGGAGTTCGAGGGGCTTGAGATAAGGGGGTCCTCTGTCACCAAAGTTGTTTATTCTAGTCTTGAAAGCTCTGACCATGATGAAGCTGTCTAGGGGGCTATTTGAAGGGTTTTGATGCAGCGATTAGGGGTAGAGGGACAATATTAGCGTCTCACTTGTTATTTCGCAGATAATAACATGTTTTTTTGTGATGCAGTTTACACCCAGCTGAATAATTTAGGCTAAATTCTCACTTGGTTTCAAGCAGTGTCAAGACTTGCAATTAATTTTGAGGAAATGTGGGATTAATCTTGTTAGGGAGGTCGATGACATTAGATCGCTTGCTCGGGTAATGTCAGGTTAGGGCTCTTTCAGCTACATATCTTAGAGTACCACTAGGTGCTTCGAACAAGGACTATACAGTGTGGAATTCGGGCATTAAGAGGGTCGAAAAGAGATTAACATAGTAGCAGAAAAATATTTGTCCAACAGCAAAAGGAAGTGCTAATAAAGAGCACACTTTCGAGCTTTCCCACTTAGGATTTGCCTTTATTTCTTGCTCCAAGACTGATCACTACAAAGTTGAAAAGATTCACGGAAATTTCCTTTAGGATGAGGCGGATGGGGCAAGGAAGTAAGGGACTGTCACATCTCCTAACATATTTGGAGGATCTGGAGTTAAAGATCTAAAAGTCTTTAATAGAACTTTACTGGGCATTTTGGAGGTTCGGGGTGGAGGTGCAAGCTCTGTGGAGGGCGAGGATAGTTGATAAATATGGGATTACGAGGGGGAGTTGGAAGACTAGAGATATTGTTTTGCCTTCCCATAATCTGTTGATATATGGCGTAGATCCGGAAGATTGATGGAAAATTGTGGGTTGTGGAGGAATATCTTAAGGGCAAAGAACACCAGAGATCCACCTAAAACCAGTGAGAAATAATCTTAGCTGAAAAAATCATTAATTGTTCTGCTTCCATTTCAAATTCCTCTAAAGCTCATGTTTCCAATCTTCTTTAGTCTGTTGACAGTTGAAAGAATTTATTTATGAATGGAACATATTATTGAATGATGGATTCCAGAGTTTGTACAGAATATCTTGCCAAAGAAACCTGACAATTCAACAAATTAGGGGGACAAGGGGGAGTGACTTTTGGGATTTGAGATTTAGAAAGGATTTCCAAAATTGAAAGTGAGTGAGTTTCAAAGATTGAAAAACTTACTTCATAGGCAAATTAATCCTGTGGATAATCAAGACACTAGGGGGTGGCACTCAGGAAATAATGGAGTGTTCTGGGTGAAGGCTTTTTATGAGAAACCTTTGGTTACAAAGGAGAGTGATTTCCCATGTAACGCAATATAGGTTCCATATGTGCAAGGAGGGTGATTGAATTGGTGTTACATGCACAAGGAGGTGGGCGAGGACCATCATCTTCTACCTTGCCCGATTACCATTGTGGGATACGTTTGTGGTTTCGCACTCATTGGGCAATGTCAAGAATTGTGAAACATCTGATGTTCGGTTGGAAGAGCGGGAGAAGAAGGAGAAGACAAATGTAAGACCCCAGAAGTTTGAAAGTCAGGAAATTGAGATTTGGAAAAGAAATTTTCAAAAAAAGGGCTACAGGTTTCACTAGACGGAGCCATCTATGGACCATTTAAAGTTCCATGCTTTGTAGTGGGCTATCATGAAGGGACTAGGCAAAAAGGAAGTTCTTAAGTTGAGGACCACGGAAAGTTCCACGAACTGTAGATCAGCTCGTGAAGGGAGCTACTGAGATTTGGGGAATATTTGGTTCAAGGAGGAGGTTCCATGGTGTATGCTTTTTGCAGATGACATAGTATTGATAGATGAGACTCGAACTAGCGTTAATGATAGATTTGAGGCGTGGAGACACACCTTGGAGTTCAAAGGATTCAAACTGAGCAGGACCAAAACAGAATACTTGAGTGCAAATTCAGTGGTGCGAGGGATGAAGCAGACATTGATGTGAGGCTTACCACCCAACCTATCCCCAAGAGGGAAAACTTTAGGCACCTGGGGTCCATCATCCAGAGTAATGGCGATATCGACGATGATGTCACACATCGTATTGGGGCAGCTTGGTCTAAATGGAGGCTTGCTTCTGGAGTATTGTGTGACAAGAAGATACCACCCAAACTCAAAGGTAAATTTTACAGGATGGTGGTTAGACCATCTTTGTTGTATAGGGTGGAGTGTTGGCCAATAAAAAATGCACATGTCCAGAAGATGCAGGTTGCAGAGATGAGGATGCTGAGATGGATGTGTGGGCACACAACAAGGGATAGGATTAGGAATGAGTCCATTCGGGAGAAGCTAGAGGTGGCCCCGGTGGCTGATAAGATGAGGGAAGCGAGACTGTGATGGTTTGGACATGTGCAGAGAAGAGGTATCAATGCTCATGTAAGGAGGTGCGAGAGGTTGGACTTAGGAGGCACTAGGAGAAGTAGAGGTAGATAGAAAAAGTACTGGGAAGAGTGATTACTTGATCTCACCGAGGACATGACTTTAGATAGGAAGGAGTGGAAGTCGCGAATTAGAGTAGAAGGCTAATAGGTTAGCAGGGTTAAGATGTCTTTATCTGTATTAGGTGTGTTAAATTTATCGTATTTACATAATATTATGTGCTTCCTATTCTTTTCTTTTTCTTTCATTTCTGTCATATCTAGTTTATTCCGCCTATGGGTTGTTGAGACGAGGGTTCCCAGGAAACAGCCTCTTTACTTCTATGAGGTAGTGGTAAGGTCTGCGTACATTCTACCCTCCCCAGACCCCACTTGTGGGATTCTACTGGGTATGTTGTTGTTGTATTATTGTCCCATCCAATCAGATTGAGATGCGATCCCCCAGCCACCCACATTAGGCCTTCACTCCCGCTGCTTCCTCTTTGAACTCACATTCATAGAACTGAATAATTGCTTCCTCTACTTCCTCCTACCCCACATGTAACTTCCACACTCTTATCAAATTCCTCTTCTATTTGCATTTGCTACCATGTGTGTTAAAATCTCCATCTTCCAACCATAACACCCTTAATTTTTATCTCCAACTAGTCTCTTGGACCAAAGAGAAAGAAACCAGCTCTCCATTCAAAACTTCTTTTTCCTCCTATGTAGCTTCCTTCCCACCTCTATTCTTTCTAACAGCCCAACTCAATCATAACCTCTCTCATTTTCACTTCTACCCTTCCAAACACCTCTTTATTACACCCTTATGTCTTTCTTCAGCATCTTTCATTCCTTTGCAAGTCTAAAATGGTCTCCCCTTTAGAACATTCGGTTCTCTTTGCCTCACTACCAAATTTGAACAAGAAAGTAGAATCTCACATGGAAGACACTTCGATCCATGGAAAGATTTTCCACACTTTAACTTCCCACAAAGAGACCGGACCCAGCGAAGTCACCCTCTTTTCAAATATTCCAATCAAACACAAACTCAGATTAACGGTTAGACCTGACAAGGCTTCAAATACCAAAAAACATTGTTGAAGAATGACAAAAGTCCCACATTGGTGGTTAGTGAGATAGGTGGACTCCTTATAAAGCTTGGCAATCCTCCCTTTGAACTACCTTTTGGGGTGTGAGTTACGCCCAAGACCTAATTTTACATGGTATCAGAGCAGGACCCATCTCACCCAATGTTGGGCCCCAAAAAATTAAAAATTACCCATGCACCAGATGCTAAGCACTAGGCGTGAGGTGGAGTGTTGAAGAATGACAAAAGTCCCACATTGGTGGTCAATGAGATGGGAGGACTCCTTATAAGGCTTGGGCAATCCTCCTCCCTTTGAGCTAGCTATTGGGGGTGAATTAGGCCCAAGACCTAATTTTACAAGAATGATCCAGACAAAGCCATTTGCCTGCTACTTGCATTGCAAAAGATAACAGTTTCATCAACATATCGCATATAGGATACTATGATGGCGAAGTTTCTGTAGAGAAAAATCCTTGCCACCTATTCTAAGGTGACATTTAGATATCTTGCCTGTACAACAGTGCAAGAAGAACAAAAAGTCATGACGTTGTGATCATGATAAACAAAATAACTTGTGCATCAACAAATTAATGATAGAAAGGGTAGAAGATTTGCGAAGTAAAAGACAATGTCAGAAAAAGAAAAAAAGAGATTTCCCAAGTAAAAGAGATCTGTGAAATGTGTAAGCTGCTATAACGAGTGCCTTATTCTTTTATCAGGTACACAATTTCATTTCATAAAGCAAAAGCAAAAAGCCAGTTATATACAATTAGTATACCAAAAAGTAAAGAACCTACAAAAAGATATGGTTCTCTACAAAAGAGCAAATAAGCACAAAAAGGCGAGACAAGGTCCCAGAGGCATAAAGCAGCGAAAAGTAAGGCGCACACTTCTTTGAAGTGAACACACAAATGTCAGACATATATGAATTTAGTTCTTTAGGAATCAAATTGCAATTGAAAAAACAAATTTCAGCATATGATATACAATAATGCAGACATTAGTCCAAGTCCTCAAAGTTGATATTCAAAGAGTCGACCTCTTCTTGTTTGGTACAGTGGATGCGTCATGGTTTGAGGCACACATTTCTTTGGAGCACATGGCTTCACCTATGAATCGCATCGCTTCATTTCTTCAAGCGGCAACGATGGCTTTTAACAACACTGGTTGTTGTCGCTGTAAGTTGTACAAATGTATTTAAGATGCAAACTTAAGGAAACAAGTTCAAAATTACCCGTAGGTGTACGAAAATCATATGCTGGGACTGCAAATGCAGGTTCTGAGCCAAGACCAATTTCTGAGACTACAGAAGCTATAACAGAACTGAGAATAACCATTGAAGTAGTATTTGTCAAGGACAAGGAGGACTCTGCAGGTGATGGCCATAACACAGATTCCACAGCAAAGAAACAACCAGCAACAGCAGCATTAAATCCTTCCAAGTAGAAAACAAGAAGAATCTCAAGGTGACAAACAGTTAAATCATGGAGAGAGTGACTGAAAAGATATTGCAGGAAACTATTAGCAGAAGTAAAATTTTTCCAGAGAATCTACTCCTGCAAGGCAGAAGATGCTGGCAGCAGATGGAAAAAACAACCATAGAACAGGAACTACATTAGTTTGTTAGAAATGAAGAATGACAAAGAAATAGGTCACAATAATCCAGGAAAAGAAATAATTCACAGTTCTTATCACTCTTGCTTTTTCTGCAAAGTTTCCTAAAATGAAATTGCAGTAGGTGACTTTCTGTTCCCCTTTTCTTTGGAATACCAAACCCAATCAACTTCCACACTTTCTTCTCTTTCTCAGCAATGGCAGCAAATATTCTGAACTAAGTTCTTAAATTTTTTACTTGTTAAAGGATTTTTAATCTTCCAATAAACACAAAAGACCTTTAGTATTTATCTTTCTTAAAACCAATCGTTTGAGATCAGATTCCACTAATCATCCTTTAGGACTCAACAACTGTGAACATTTCATTTAGTTTTGGACGTTTGATGTAAAATCGCCAGCTAGATACATCCCTGTATTATTCCAGACAAATGGCAAATTTTTATTGAAGGATAGCATCTTAAAGGCAATGCAAGAAGCATTATCTAAGACAGGGATAGAATGTTCATCTTCCATCGAGATGTCATTCCTACAGAAGCCCTGCTCACCAAGTTCAAGTTCACACGGTGCAAAGGAGAAGTGATGTGGCCATGTAGGCATACAGCATGCTGTAGAAACATTCAAGAAGTGTTATCTTTATTGAGGTATTACTTCATTAGGTGACTCTACAAGGATGGTGGATCACATTAGCAACTAGTTGATGAGCACTCTATTGTATCAAATAGATGAAATTACATGGAGCAGTCTATTCTATCTAATAGATGAAATTATAGCATTATTCAGTAAAAGGAAGTGAGTTTCCCTTGATGAGTTGAACTCTGTACAATAAGGGGAAACTACAAAGAAGTGGAAATCTGGACATCATATCCCGTAGTATAGAGTAGTCAACTTACAAACGAACCACCTACTCTTGCCAGCCCCTTCTTATCTCTTCAACTCTATTTACTACTCCACATAAAACCATACAAACTGATCCATGTAAGCAATTGAATTGCAGGAACCATACGAACCCCATCTATGTTAGCAGTACGATTTCAGCAACATATGAACCCAAAAGCAGTTGCATATATTTCCACAGCAGAGTCACAGTTCATAATTCAAACTTAGACTTACATTTTGTTAATGACTCTACTCGCCCAAGATATTTAAGAAATTATACTTTGACTTTATTTAACTTCAAGTACTTCAACAAAAAAAGGACCTGGTGGAATTTTGGAAATTGGAAAGCCTAGGAAACCTCTAGGAACTAGTTCAACCCTGAAAATAATGACAAGACTATATCTCTACAGAATATGTGCCCCTTCATTAACTTCCAGAAATAACTATGCAAATGCCTAGTTTTTTTTAAATCAACAACAACAACATACCCAGTAAAATCCCACAAGTGGGGTTTGGGGAGGGTAAAATGTACGCAGACCCTACCACTACCTCATAGAGATAGAGAGGTTGTTTCCGAAAGACTCTCGTCGCAAATATCTCATCCCCAAAAGCATAAAAATACAAGATATAGACTAACATTTAGAATGAAAAAATAACCAAAAAAAAACATACCCAGTGGAATCCCACAAGTGGGGTCTAGGGAGGGATGTACGCAAATCTTACCACCATCTCGTAGAGATAGAGAGATTGTTTCTAGAAGAACCTCGTCTCAAAAATATCAAGCCTCAAAAGCGGAAGATACTAGATATGAAAAAAGAAAACCGACTAAAGGAAAAAGCCCAATGATAATATATAAATACAATAAAGAACAAATATAAGCAAGATAATAACACAAGATATAAAGACACGACTAATCTGACTAACTTACTATCACAAGGCTAGACTACATCCTACCCCCACAAGCCTATAAACCTTCTACCCTAATACGCGACCTCCGTTCCTTTCTATCTAAGGTCATGTCCTCGATGAGATGAAGTTTCGCCATAACCTGTCTACTCACCCCACCCCCCAATACTTTTCGGGTCTACCTCTACCTCTCCACATAACCCCTATATCCAACCTCTCGCACCTCCTAACAGGATCGTCGGTACTTCTTCTCTGCACATGCCCAAACTATCGCAGTCTCGCTTCCCACATCTTGTCTGCCACGGAGGCCACCTCTAACTTTTCCCGAATAGTCTCATTTCTAATCTTATCATCTCTGGTATGTCCACACATCCATTTCAACATCCTCATCTCCGCAACCTGGACCTTTTGGATATGTGAGTTTTTGACTGGCCAGCACTCCACCCCATACAGCAACGACGATCTAACCACCATTCTATAAAAAAATTACCTTTAAATTTAGGTGGTATCTTCTTATCACACAATACTCCAAAGGCAAGCCTCCACTTCATCCATGTTGCCCCAATACGATGTGTGACATCATCATCAATATCACTACTACCATGGATGATAGACCCAAGATATTTAAAGCTTTCTCTCTTGGGATAGGTTGAGTGCCAAGCCGTACTTGAATGCCCCCTTCATCCCTGGCCACACTGAATTTGCACTCCAAGATTCGGTTTTGGTCCTACTCAATTTGAACCCTATGGATTCCAAAGTATGTCTCCAAACCCCCAACCTATCATTAATTTTATCCCTGGTCTCATCAATCTACACTATGTCATCCGCAAATAGCATACACCATGGAACCTCCTCCTGAATAGACCATGTCAGTTCATCCATCACTAAGGCAAAAAGAAAAAGACTCAGCACAGATCCTTGATGAAGTCCCATCCAAACAAGAAAATACTCCGAGTTTCCTCCCATGTCTTTACCCTAACTTTGGCTCCATCATACATGTCCTTTTATCGCCCTAATATACACCATTCGAACACCTTTCGCCTCTAGACACCTCCTTAGGGCATCCTTCAAAACTTTGTGTAGGCCTTCTCAAGATCAATGAATACCATATGAAGGTCCATCTTTCGTTCCCTATATTTCTCCACTAGTCTCCGAACAAGATGAATTGCTTCAGCAGTCGATCGCCCCGGCATGAACCCAAACTGATTCTCTGAAATAGATGCTCTTCTCCTCACCCTCATCTCTACCACTCTCTCCCAGACCTTCATAGTGTGGCTTAGCAACTTGATACCCTTGTAATTGTTATAATACATCACCCCTGTTCTTGTACAATGGAACCATTGTACTTCTCCTCCACTCATCGAGCATCTTAACAGTTTTCAAAATAGCATTAAACAACCTAGTTAACCACTTCATACCATCCTTGACAGTGTTCTTCCAACATTCCGCCGGAATCGCATCGGGCCCAAGCGCTCTCCCTCTGTTCATTTCTACTTATAGCACGTCTATCCTCCTCAACCCTAAAACACCTGCAGTAACCAAAACCTCGCCGACTATCATAGTGCGCCAAATCACCCAATTCTATATTTCTGTCCTCTTTCATTTAAGAGTTTGTGGAAGTAAGCTTGTCACCTTTACTTAATGGAAGTCTTGTCTACCAACACCTCATCATCCTCATTCTTGATGCACTTTACTTGGTGCAAGTCGCGAGCTTTTCTCGCTTTCTCTTTTACTCCTAGCTTGACATATAAATGTTCAAATGTCGTTGTCTTAGCACTCGTGACCGCCAACTTTGCTTCTGTCTTCGTCATCATATAGATATTCTTAAGCCTCCATGAACATTATCAAAACCACTCGAAGTTGCACCGATATGCCCATTAAAGTCTCCCCCAATAAAAAATTTTCTGTGTCTGGTATACCTCTCACAATTTCATTAAAATCCCCCCAAAAGAGCTTTTTGACTTCCTCATCTGGGAACACTTGAGGCACACAACCACTAATAACCTTCATTATATGTCTACTGGTAATAAGTTTAATAGACATCATCCTATCAATAATCCTCTTGACCTCAACCACATACTCCCTAAGATCCTTATCTACTAGGATACTTATGCAATTTCAATCCTTAAAGCCTCCAAAGTATCATAATTTAAACCTGTCCACATCTCAAGCTTTGGTACCTACCCATCTAGTCTCCTGAACATATGCTATATTAATATGTCTCCTCTTAAGACTCTTCATAAGTTCTATGGACTTCCCTTTTAGTGATCCTATGTTTCATGACCCTACTCTCAGATTAAGTAAACTTGTCCCCTTCATACCATTACTACCCCTCGCCTCCAACCTCAGACATGACCCTAATCAACCATCAGTCCACAACGCCACTAAACTAAGAATTAGTAACTCGATAAATTACAGAAGATCAAAAAGATACAATCGCTTGAAATCAACAACCCAACGATACAATAACATATGTAACAGTGTAAGTATAAGATAGGAATAACAACAAGCAATTCAAATGATACAACACCCGGCTCAAGAAATTTGATAATTTTTTCACAAAAAACAAGGCAAAAAAGAATAATCCAATTCAATATTCACAATATACAAGTTGGATAACAACAAAAAAAATTCAAGACACTTAATATAAGCAGTATTTTTAAATCGGTATTCTACAAATGAATGAGGAGTTGCACTTCTGTATTTTGCAAGAGCCTTTGATTTGTTGAAGTATAACTCGTGATTTCAGAAAGAGGAGCACTTGGTCACCTTTTATAATACAGCAGCAAGGACTTGAATCAATTATCTACTCCTTCCGAAGAGTGATAGAGGTTTATGCAAGGACTGTAAGGTTATCCCAAGTAAGAAACTTACAATCCAACACAAGCTCGTTGTAATGGATCTAGTGATTAAAAGGAAGAGGAAAAAGAGTTGATCGACTACGAAGGCCATATATCTTTTAAGGAGATTGTTGGAACAATTTAGAGATAGGAAAAGACTTACATATGGTGTTAACTGACTTAGCAAAGACATACGCAAAGCCTGAAGAGAGGTTTCATGGAGATGTTTGGAGTTCAGAGGATCATGTGGCATATATTAGAGATATTAACGACATGTACAATAGAGCAAAGACCCAAGTGAGAATAATGGGAGAAGACTTCGAACACTTCTTAGTCAAGATTGATTGCATCAAGGATCATCTTTTAGCCCCTTTTTGTAGACTTGGTGATGGATGAATTGACAAGGCGGTTCAAGGAGTGGTATCATGATGTATGTTATTTTTAGATGACAGAGTATTGATTGACGAGAAATGCGAAGGAGATAACAATAATTAAAGGTTTAGAAATAGGCTCCAGAAAGTCTAAAGGTTTCAGATTGAGCAAGACTAATATAAAGAACCCGGAATGCAAGTTCCATGACGCATTACAAGAAGTTGATGTGTAAATGGGGATCGATACATAAGTCCTCCATAAGATAAGGAATTTCAAATATCTTGGATCAACAGTCCAAAGATATGGGGAGATTGGTGGTGATGTCACATATTGTATTGGATGGAGATCAATGAAATGGGAACCTGCGGTTGGTTCCTTTGTGATAAGAACATGCCCCCAAGACTTAAAGAAAAGTTTTATAAGGTGGTTGTTAAACCAACTATTTTGTACATAGTAGAGTGTTGGCCAATCAAAAACTCACGCGTCCAAGAGATAACAGTAGCAGAATAAAGATGCTTAAATGGATGTGTAGGCATGCTAGGAGAAAAAAGATTAGGAACAAGAATATACAGCGCAAGGCAGAAGTGGCCTTTATGGCGGACAAGATGGGAGAAGTGAAGCTAAGATGATTCGGGCATGTCGAGAGGAGCGCAGACAGGTAGACAAGGGAAGGATTGGGGAAACATGATTAGACAAGAGACATCTTCAGCTCACCGAGGACATGACCCTAATTGAAGAGCATGGAGGTCGAGGATTAGGATAGAAGGTTAGTAGGTAGTTAAGGGATTTCTCTCTTAGCGGTTGGGGGCATGGTCCTAGTTTAGAACACCTTGTTTGCTCCCTCTTCTCCTTACCAGTAGTATTATTGTTATTCAATCATTATCTTATTTATTGATTGTAGTACTATTATTGTTACTTTTACTTCAGTTATCTTTGCTACTTCCGTTGACAATATTTTTCTTTTCTTCAGTATTTTCATCAAAACTTTTTTTACTTTTCTTTTTTATTTTCTTTTTCATCAAACCTATTTTGTAAAATATTTTTCTTAAGCCGAGGGTATATCAAAAGCATTCTCTCTACCCCACAAAGATAGGGGTAAGGTCTGCGTGAACCCCACCAGACTCCCCACTTATGTGATAACTTGGGTATAATGGTTCTGTTGTTGTTTTATCCTATCAATGCCTAGTATCGAGTCTCCCTAGGAATTTCTTTATACATGCTAGGTCAGATACTGGGAATATCAGGAAAAATAGCAGAAGTCTTAACCAAAAAATTCCACAGTCTTTTGATGAAATTTCACTCCAACTTGCTAAGATTGCTATACATAAAAGTAAATTGGAGTTTTCCTTGTCAAGCTATCAATAGCATGAAGCATTGCTTTTGCTAATTCAACTTGAAGGGAGACAAAACTCGTCTAATAAGTCATTGATATCTCAATACTCTACTACTACATAATTGGAAGAGATCTCAAGCAACATAACAAAGTGGTTGGGGTAAATGTCATTTGTCAATAGAAAATAAAGATAATCATATACATTATAAGAACTTACAACGATGATTGGTTATATCTGATGAATTAGAAAGACAAAGAATAAATTATACACATATGGTAACGTCAAACCTTGTGCATATAGACATGAAATAACATTTTAGGCCTAATCAGTTCTCTGTTTGTTGAACTTTTGATACGATGTGAAAAATTGACTAGTAATTTAAGTCCATAATCAGCTGGATAAGTGATTGGATTCTTACCTGAGGGAGAGTACATCAATGTGCATTCACATTTCTTACCTAAACTTCAATTTAAGTATTTTTACTTTAGACGGTTGCTTAATATGATACTTGAGTTCTAACCCTCAGGGGTTGGCCTGGCAGTAATTGACTTAAGCCTTGGGGTTTGCTCCCTTTCAAGGTCTAAAGTTCAAAACCCACTAGGTGCAAATAATTTCTGAGGGCCATCAGACTGGGTAAAACCAGAATTAACCGTGGTGCACTTGCGGGAAACTCCTTGCCGAGGGCTTGTGCACCCCCGGGATTAGTCGGGGCTCAAAGAAACTCGGATACCAGGTGCAAATAAAAAAATTATATGATACTTGAGTTCATTTTTCATTTCCAGCTCAAGGATTTAGAAGTTGTCTGGCTCAACTTTATTGACAGCCAACAGTTTGAACATATAGAGGATGGAAATGGCTAGACAAACCTTCAGAAATATATCATCGTTCTAGGCAGAACGTAGACACTTGAAATTAATGTGCTAATTACAGCTGATATTGCAGCACCCCTTGAAATCAAGAAGTAAGCAGCCTTATTGTTGGGTTTGCACTTCTTCTGCTGGCTTAAGGGGTTCACCCTTTGTACAGTTTATTTGGTTTGCGAGATGCAACACATTCATTGGCATTTACAAAAAGACTTGTTCAGGAATAGAAATCCAACACAGGCTACACGTAACTATAAGAAAAATGTAGGATATATCATTCAGGACCAAGAATAATGTGGGAACAAACCAGAAGAAATTCCAGCAGCTGATCCAGCAGCCTTGAGAGATAGCTTTCTCTGAGCAGCTTTATCGAGCAGAGCTCCAATTCCCTTGGCAACTGATGTACCAATTTCAACACTTGGGCCTTCTGGCCCTAAGGAATTCCCAGTTCCTAAAGTGGCACAAGCAGCGATTGTCTTCAAAACTGGTGCCAAGACAGATTTAACAGATGATGTCCAATTTCCTTGGTCCAGTGTGGTTCGGAAAGCGTTCAAAAAGCTGACTATTAAACCGCCAGAAGCTGGTACTAAGATTACACGTTGCCAAATTACTCCAATGGGCTCCTCTCTTAACCAGGAGGCACCTCGAGATGGAATCCCGTCCCAACAAAAATCACGTATTTCATGAACCTAACCAAGGGAGATATCAGTTACTATTATATGATGAACATTACAAGAGAAATAGAAAATCTATGACTATGACGCACCGCAAAGTTGAAAAGCACGACACTGATACCGGTGCAGAGTCCAACAAAGCAAGCGGAGATTATTGCCGTGTTGTCTTGTGCATTGCCACTTTCACTATCTTCGCACTTTTCAGCAGAGGAGCGTCCGTGTCCGGAAGGAAGAGACGGTCGAGCCCAACGCGAGCAATTTGAATGACGAATTCGTGATTCATTGCTTGATAGACGACCAAACCGACAGAATGGAGCTTTATCGTTATTACAGCGACGGGATATAGAGTTTAACCACGAATTAGGAGTGCAGCAACCTGCCGTCGACAATGCCACCATCATTATTTCATCTCTCAACAAACCAATAACAAATGTACCACATTCTTTATTTTATTCGAGTTCTTTTTTCTTTTTTTAATTCTCCAATATTGCTGCATCACAACTTTTTAAGAAAAAACCTTCCACTTTCATTTCTTTATCTTTTACTTTTTTTTTATTTCCAAGTGACTAAAATATACTCCCTTAATTCATTTTTCTTTTCCTTTGTACTATTTTAAAATGTCCAACAACATTTATTTACTTTATAAAATTAATAAATTTATATTTAATTCTTAATTTACTCTTATTATTAATTATAATTATTTCTCTATTTTATTTTTCAAAATATTATATTTAAAGAATAATTTGATAAAATTACTTCATTATTTACTACTTCAAGTCAATATTCAAATGCTAATTTTTCTATTAACTAAACCAATGTACATCTTCCAACACATGTACCACACAAGATGTTAAAGTGAAACCATAAGTTATGCCAACGCTTTTGGGAAAATTTCCTGTTTGGGGTCATCTTTCATTTTTATCTTTTAAATTTGTAGTCTTTAAAGAGTAGTATTTATCTTTTAGCATTTCTTTTTAAATAATAAAAAGACAGTATAAACAATTAACCTTTTCTTTATTAAGATTATGGCGACGCAGATGTTTTTACACGTGTGAGAAGTGATGATAAAAATATAATTTTTTGGGAGAATAAAAATGGTGGAAACTGAAAAATGATTTTTTCGGTCCATGAAGGACTTTTAGGGGTCAAAAAATTTTAAAATTGCTTTTTAGGGAAATTAACCCAAATATAATATTTTTTTTACTAGTAGTAGCTTGTTTGGCTAGAGCCTTGGGAGGCTAAAAATGCATATATCAAATAAAAATATAAGGTGTTTGGTCAAGCTTTTGGAAGAAAATGCATTAATTTCACAATATTCTTCAACGCAACATAACATGATTTAGAATTGTACACATAGAGGCGGCAAATAGATGAATTAGATCGGATCGGATTTAGATGGATTGAATATTGATTAGGCCAAAAAGGATTGGATCACAATCCAGCTATATAAAATATGGGTAAATATGAATTTGGTCAAATATGATTTGGGTAAAAATAGTTCTAACCCACTTTAATCTCTTAAAGGGCAAAAAAAAAATCAAAGTTAAATTGTTAATGTTCAACTCCTATCACCCCAATTACTCTCAAATAATTATTATTGAAAAAAATTATATTTTACGTACAAAAATTTAAACTTTTCTACTTCTATACTGTATCACCCACCCTCTCTTACCCCACCCCCAAGCCTCATCTTCACCCTATCTGCACCTCTATCATCTTCAATTTTTAAATTAGGAAACATCAAGAAAAATTCGCCTACCTCACCCGCCCCTCACCAGTCCCCTACACCCCATCCTATCACCATTAAAAAAAAAAATCATCCCCAAGCCCCACCGGACCCCCTACCTTTAAATATTTTTTAAAACTAAAATCATAAAAGAAAGTTAAATTTTTTCACCATACAACCCTTCATTTTCACCCTATCCCGATACTCCCTCCCCCCCCCCCCCCCCCCAAAAAAAAAAAAAAGAAAGATAAAAGAATGTTAAATTTTATCAACCCCACCCACTTTCACTCTACCCCCCCCCCCCCCCAGGACTCGCTACCCTCACGCCCACTCTCAATTTTTTTTTAAAAGAAAATCTTAAAAATTCAAAAAAATTTAATCTTTTTAACCCTCCATTTCCGCTCCTAAACTTTTTTAATAATAAAAAAAAAAGAATTCTCCCACCCCCTCCCCCCTCACCCCAACCTCAAATTTTGAAAGAAAATTTTAATCAAATAACAATTCGTCCCACCTGCCCACTTCCTCCGAATCATCACCCTCAAATTTTAAAAAAAAAAATATTTTAAAAAAATTTAATTTTTTTCGTCACTTCCCCCCGACCGTCATTTTTACCCTACTCCATCCCCTTACCCCACTCTCGCCCCCCAAATTTTTTTTAAGAATAAAAAAAAGAATTGGCGCGCACACAAATTTTTTTTTTAGTGCAATTAAAAAATTTTTATTATGAATGGGAGATCTATAAGTTTATATAGGTTCCCATATTTTATCCATTTTAATCATATTTATATGAATTCTTAAAATAGATCAATCCATATTTATCCATTTAAAAAAATATAAATAATATTAAAATAAATATGAGTTAAATTAACTCATTTTACTTTATATGGATTGAAATTGTCACCCCATTTACCATATTTAAAGTGTGTCCGGGGAATTTATTTAATCAAAAGATGTTACTAATAATGTGGTATAGAGTAATATTATTTTGGAACACTTGAAATACACGTGAAGTTGATAAAAGTATGAGTAGATATATTTTTTTTTTGGTCCAATGAGTAGAATATATTTGTTTTGTACTCTTAAGAGTTCCAATAAAAAGATATATAAGTGATTTATCTTTTTTGATCAACATGGTTATGGTGCAGTAATAAAATTGTTCCACCCTTAATTAGAGATCTTAAGTTCAAGTCGTGGGTATAGAAAAAATCTTAACGTGCACACGTATATTAGAAGCAGCAGTAGCTGCCTACTTCATCTTCCAACTTTCTTCTATGCTTATGATCATGGGTTCAAATCTCAATAGTTGTCATTTTTTATTTGTTTTATATTTTTGTTACCTTTTTCCCTTTTTAAAATTTACTTTTCAAATAAATACTACATTCAAACATATATATTATTTTACATATAATAAAACATTAGTTCACATAGGCTGCTCAAGAACCTACCAAGTGAACATGCAATTTTATTTTTTTTAGTTCTTCCGTTTTAATTTCCCCGAAGACATGCTCTCTACTTCTATGAGTTAGTGGTAAAGTCTGCGTATATTCTACCCTCTTCAAACCCCACTTGTAAAATTCCACTAGATATGTTATTATTGTTATTCTTTCATTTTAATTTGTTGTCTTTTTTTATTTTTTTAATATATTTACAAACTATATAAAAATATTATAAATTAAGTTGATGTGGAACAAGGGAAACAATAATGAAAAATTTTTAAAATTTTATTGATGACACATAATTAGGAGATGGATAGTAACATATACATAAAAAAAATAATTCTATAAATCTCAATAATTAACAACTTTAAATATCTAATAAAAAGAGTGTACGTATATATTGGCGCCGTACTTTTACTTGAGAAATGTTCTTCCGTGGTAGCAGAAGCTATTTATCATAAGTTGAAAAAAAAATAACTTCTCAAAAATACTTTTGGAACCCTGATCAAGCACAAATTATTTTGATATTAAAAAAAGTATTTTCAAAATTGAATAGTCACACACAATGGTTAGTTTTCTGAAAAACACTTTTCAAAATAAGCAAATCTTGGAAGTTCGGGCAAATAGGCAGCTATTAGTTTAATTAACATAAACATATTTATATTAAGCATCAACTTGGTTAAGATAAATTTATCGGAAAGGGGTCAAACGAATAGGCCATCGTTTTAAGGCCAGTCATAACAATACAAGAGAATGAGAACACAAGAAAAGAAACTCAAAAGTATCTGCAAAAAGTTACCTAACGCTGATGAAATGGTACCACCAAAGTCGGATTTAATTCCACGGTCTAAATCTGCCGAGAAAGTGAATTAACGGTATAGCCCATCACCAAAAAGATATCTTTGTTAGTCAATCACTGGAAGCCTTATACATTTAGTACAACAAGTGCAATACATAGCCATTGTTAATGCAATGAAACCCAGTTTGGCGCTGCAATGCCCTGTTAAGTATTCTACCATTATTCTGTCAAAAATTAAGGGTAGTGTCACGATCAGCAGTGTCTTACTCCGTGGGGAAGGGGGGAAAGGGATACAAAAAAGTAATACCACTACAGAAGGCAGCCCTCTTTGATTCCAGACGAGAGGTGGTGCAAACACAAGAAAATCTCAGTCGTGCTCATAGTTTCTATCAGTGAGTAACACCACCAGCAGACAAAGGCAGATTTGAGTTGAACGACTCCCATCGAACATCTCTCAATATTTTAAATCTTTCATCAAATGTAACAAACCCAGCCTGGGGTACTATAGAGCCAGATGTTCCAGCTTTATAGAGCAACACTGTGGTGGCCCCAATATCAGGTCCATGAAGCTTTCCTGTTAGCAACACCCGTAGGGGCATGAACAGAGATTTTCCCTGGTATATAAAGCAACCTCATTAAATACTAAAAAGAAATTTAAGGGAAAAAGAAAATACTCAGATCTAACCTTGCGCTTCAGCATTTTACCGAAGTTCTTCACCCAGCTTTTCCATCCGGGTTGGCCTTCTGCAAGTGCACCAGAGAGCTCACCACTGTCATACGCGGCTAACAAGCTCTTAGCAACTTCAGAGACTCCATCTTCTAAGATCGGTTTTCCTTCTGCACTGCAAATGGCGTACCATAAACAGTGTCACATACTATAAAGCTTTCTTCTTTTTACTTCATTTCAGGGTGTTTCAATTGGTCCTTTCTTGTATCTATCCCTTTCAGCCTGTTCATTTCTTCCATGTAACAGAAAATAATGCCTAAAGTAACACAACTCCAAATATCTCGACTACTTGCACTCCTAACACTGTTTGGCTTAATGATCCTTCCGTGCTTAACGTAATCCTTCAAGATCTTAGCTTATGAGGCAATAAATAGTTTCCAAAACCACCATTCTTCTACACCCTCTCTTCTTTCTTGTTCATGGCTTTTTCTTTTTCTAGGTGTCGGAAATTATTTGGCATGCATCTCTTTTCCCTAGAGACTTGTGCAGTAGACAAGGCCCCTAGTTTAGGCAATTTTACTTGGACTTTCTTTCAACAATGCTGGAGCAGATCAAGGGGCAGCAATAGAGTACAGATGCATTTCAAGAAATCAGGGAGTTCGAGACAAGCCTTGACGAATGTTTTATTGTGATTTTTCCAAAAAGGAAAGGAGTAATTGAATATCAAGGACTTCTTTTTTATAATTGTGGTATCCGGGCCAGCTGGCGCACCTCGACTAATTTCATGGGTTATGAGGTACCTTCTACTTTCCATCAGCAAAGGTAGAGGAAAGAAACCACCTAGTGCTTTTGCCTCCACCAGAATTAGAGAATATAAAGGACTAAGACCTTATAAATTACTAAGAACACAGTGATATACAGGGACGAGGAAGAACACACAAAGACACAGGAAGACCAGTTCAACATTTGTATGACTAATATAGTGGTGTCAGGCGAATGTTTTATTGTGATTTTTCCAAAAAGGAAAGGAGTAATTGAATATCAAGGACTTCCTTTGTTGTATCCTGGCCAGCTGGCGCACCTCGACTAATTTCATGGGTTATGGGGTACCTTCTACTTTCCATCAGCAAAGGTAGAGGAAAGAAACCACTTAGTGCTTTTGCCTCCACCAGAATCAGTGAATATAAAGGGCCAAGACCTTATAAATTACTAAGAACACAGTGATATACAGGGACGAGAAAGAACACACAGACACAGGAAGACCAGTTCAACATTTGTATGACTAATATAGTGGTGCCAGGGAATAAATCAATTAAAACCGTACAATAAAAAGAAAGCTTATCATTGGAAGAAGCTGGGCAAGCAGACAAAGAGGAATCCAAGGCCTTGCAACTGAAGGAACAGGACAAAGCAGCACAATACATTGAAGATGATGTAATTCCTTCGAGAATTCAATTACCAGTGAGGAGACTGTTCAAGACACAAGCACTTCAGAATGGATTCAACAACATCATCAAAATAAGCAAAGAATTGGATGTAGATCTTAAATGGTGCAATGAGAAGGCCAAAAAATTATTTATGAAGATAGACAACAATAATCAGATAAACAAGGGGGAGCAAGCCATTGTGAAAAGGGGGTGGATGAACTGAAAGGGTTAGGACTTGATGCCAAATTCTGGAATAATCGGTCAAGAAGTAGGGGGGGTGGGAGGGGGGGTGTTACATGGCAATACAAGATAAATGAAGTTGGAAAGAGTGCCTTGGAATGTTAGGGGGCTAAATTGTGGCAGAAAGAGGAGGCTAATCAGAAACATTCTACATAAAGGGAAAGCTGATGTAGTGTGTCTCCAAGAAACAAAGCTAACAGGCATATTAAGATACTAAAGGAAGTTTGGGGGAACAATTGGGTTAACCATGTCCAATTGGAAGCTAGTTGGACTAGGGGTGACATTGTCATAATGTGGGACAAAAGGGAATGGGAGATTCATTATAAAGCGAACTACTTTACTATGGTTCTACTAAAAGAGTTGGTATTGACATATGAGAATTTGAATCAGAGGGGCGTGCTTCTATGTTCTAGATGGGTTTCATGTGGGGAATATGTGGAAACAATCAATCATCTTTTTTTACACCCCGAATGTGGACAGACCAGATGCGGAAGATATTCATTTATTTGAGGAGGACTAAATGGGTGAGGCCAGGGAACATAAAAGAATTGCTGAACTGCTGGAACAAAGAGGCCAATGCAGCCAAAAAGGAAGAAAGATGGAAGATTGTCCCTGCATGAATTTCGTGGATCGCGTGGAAAGAAAGGATTAGGAGATATTTTGAAGACAAGCAGAGCAAATTGCAGGATTTTAAAATGAATTATTTTGTGCTGTATCACTTTTGGTGTCAACAGAAACTAATAGCTCAAACAGAAGATATTTTTTATGTTTTAGACTATTCATAGGAACAACATATGTTGCAGGATTTTAAAATGAATTATTTTGTGCTGTATCACTTTTGGTGTCAACAGAAACTAATAGCTCAAACAGAAGATATTTTTTATGTTTTAGACTATTCATAGGAACAACATATGTTCTAGCTGTAAGTTGTAATACTTTTGAATTTTGACAACATATTTTGATGTAGTATACCTGTGGATATATAGATTAACTCTTAACATTCAAAAAAATAAATAAAAAGAAGGTGTTAGACAAGGCATTGTCTTCCAGAAAGAGTTCATGAAAGGAAGAGAGATTCTAGACACGATTTGGTGGCAGACAAAGTTGCCGGCCCAATAAGGGGAAAAAACAAAGGAGAGGGATCTTATGCAAATTGGCCCTCAGGAGATTACAACCATGTGAATTAAACATTGCTGCATAATGAAGACAGGATTAGGGAATAAGTTGAGGAAGTGGATCATGTTCTACATCTCAATAGTCATGTACTGGATTCTAGTAAATCAAACACGTGCAATTTTTTGGTAGCTCGAGGGATCTGTAACAAGGAAACTCATTATCTCCTATGTTGTTCATTATGGAAATAAAAACGCTGCAAAAAATGATAGACAGAGCTGTCATACGAGGCTGAACACAACGCATGCTAGCAAGGACTTGTAGAAGTGGAGAGTGAAGAGATATGGAGTATTCTCAGTAAAGTCATACTATCACAGGCTTTTATTCGAGGACTAGTTGGACTTTACACTTAAACTGTTTGTAACTCAATGTACCCAGAAACAAGTTATTGTAATTGGCAGCAAGAAAGACTATGTCAACAACTTGAAAAAAAAGAGAAAAATGGCATATATCTACTGGTGTTTTATGTGTAAATGTTCAGGCGAAGGTGTGGATTGTCTTTTGTTGCACCATCAGGTGGCGAGAAGATTGAATTGGTTTGAGTTAAATTAGACAATCCCATAATTCCTATCGCGCTGTATAACGCATGGAATGTTACTACTTAGCCTTCATGTGGGTCCTGTGGAGAGAAGAAGAACAAAATTTTTAAGGGGATAGATTATGCACATTTAGACCCTTTGGGGTGGCCCAGTGGTTTGGACTTGAGACTTCCATGCTGGATTTGAAACTCTTCCCCAGCAAAAAGCAAGGGGTTTGCCTTCTGGTCAAGCTCATCACATCAAACTTGACTAGTGCGGGTCTCTTCTGTGTGGTTTGCCAACTATTACATTGGAGCGGGGTTTTTATCCTGTACGCACCCAAAGAGTAGCCGCTACAGGTTTCCTTATCACAAAAGAAAAACATTATGCACATTTAAGCAATATAGCCTTTGTTTGTCGTTAATAGTTTGGAGCATCCACGAGGTCCCAATTAGTATAGGAGATTGTGTCTTCTCTAAAGAAAACATATTTTATCAAGGTATTGCTTGCATAAAAGATTTTTCCCATATTAAAAAAACTACACGGCTCATAAACTGTTGCTAATATGTAAGAGCACAAAAAATTTGAAGTGTTGAATTTGCTTTCCACCTCCAGTTTTTATTCAATGCCGGAATAGGAATTGGAATATGAGAGACAAAGTGGGAGTCGCCTCCATGGTGGACAAGTTGAGAGAAGAGAGACTGAGATGGTTTGGGCACGTGAAGAAGAGATGCCTGGAAGCCCCAGTGAGGAGGTGTGAGCAGTTGGATATACTTGAGTCAATGAGAGGTAGAAGCAGGCCAAAGAAGTATGGGAGGAAGGTGATTAAACACAATATGGCTCATCTTTAGCTTGTCAAGGACATGAGTTTAGTTAGAAAGGTATGGAGATCACGAATAAGGATAGAAGGTTAGTAGGTAGTTAAGAGTTGTCCTATTACTAGCTAATACATGTATTTTGTTTGGGGTAGTACAGAGCACTATGTCGATTGTATTATTAACCTATTCAGGTAGTCTTTGGCGTTTGATATCCGCTATAATTTGAGGTTTATTGTGTTTAAGAGATTGCACCCTGTTGGTGTTGTTACAGTTCCTTGTGTATAATGGCTTCTACTTTGCTATTTGTCATGTTTCTCCACTTGTTTTTTCATTTAATTACTGCTTTGATTTGCTTGAGCTGAGGGTCCATCAAACACAACCTCTCTACCTCGGAGAGGCAGCTACCGGATAGAGAAAAATGAGAGTGATTTGGGTGGGGGGTTAAAAAATGGGTTGGGGCTGACTTTTTCGTTCAACGAAAGCATGACATATTTAAAGCTTAACATAAAGTTTCAATAGGTGAGAGACCTAACTCTAAAGTATGACTATAGGGGTATATTTGTTGAAAAGGCATAACAGAGGATAAGCATAGCTTATTTCGATAGTAGAGGGGCAAATTCGACCCTTTTCCTTGTATAATTAATTGCCCATTACAAAGAAGCAATTTTTTTGTGGAACTTGTCTTTCATATTCACTTGGTAAAGGAGTGAATGGTAATAACTCTCCTTTCTGCTATAATTAATACGTCTATTTATTCAAACAAATTGAGCTTATTAATTAACAAATATTCTCATTGCTTCCTTAATGAATAGACCAAACTGAAACCTTCACGTTTTCTATCTAGACTATTCATTCTCTTTAAGGAAACAACTTTTTATCTTTTAGGATCACATAGGTGTAGTGTTAAAACAGAATTTCATAGATCACCTTGCCAAAGTTTCATATAAAGGATAAGATAGCAAACTTGAAAGTGCTTTCTCTGAATCTGATATCAAGTCAATCCCATCTTTCAGGAGTAGGACAGCATCCTATATATACAGAAAGTTTAACAGGTATAAGAACCATAACTCCAGTTTACATTGAACAGCAATTTTTTGGATTGAGGTTTAACAACTAGAATCTATGCAACAGCCATTGGGGAAAGAGAGGGGAATCTTTCAGCATTTCAAAAATTCATCACGTTTGACATATAGCCAATTCGCTTCCAGAATCATACCAGCAAACAAAATCAAACCGTTGTATTCTACCTCAACTAGTTCAACTTTAGCAATAAGTCACATATCTTACCCCATTGAAATCATGGATAGCTAAACATAACGGACACAAGAAACCAAAGAAGCCTCCAAACTCTCATGGTTAGATCTCCACAAAGATTATTAAGAAAATCCTTCAGTCTCCACCCCACCACCCACCCACCAACAACAACAAAAAAGGAAGAAAATTTCTAATAATTTGCACAATCTGTGACCTACTAACTTATAAGGATCATTTGCATCTTAACCTTTGCCAAAGATCCAGTACAGCGAAGTCCATATTCTGCATCTCGAACTTGTTTATATACTACTACATAACCATATCTCAGGTGTCTTTACTTCCCCTTTGTTTTTGGATGCAATGAATGGAGATCAAACAAATATGCTACGTGTCAAAAAGGACAAAAGGACACATTCAATCCAACACGTCACTTGAACTCTAAGATTCAGAAGTAATATTGACTCAAAAAGGATACTCCCTCCCCATCCCCTTTAATGATTTGGATTCACTTTCGAGAAGCTTAAGAATAACATATTATTACATTCACATTGATGAAAGATGCTTTAACATAATACATTAAAACAGAGAAGATTCTTTTTCTCATAACACTGGTGTTCTGGACAGCTGCATGCACCTCAACAATTCCACATGGTACCAGCTCTCTCCAACCAGCACAAGTAATGAGATACTCTACCGACCAAGGCTTAAGCAATGAGAAGAAATCACCTAGCATTTTTTGTTTCAGAGACCTCATGATTTTCTACTCACTTGAAAAAATGTAGCATCAAATTTCAATATATTCAAATAGTACTCTTTATGTCACAATTTAATGACTATTTTTACATTTTCCAACATCCCAAATTGTTGATACTTTTTGGCATTTCAATTAAGTACTTTTCTCTTTTCTTTCTTTTCTTTTCCTCTCAAAATTTCTGATTATGACACATTGAAATCTCTATTTTTCTTTTGTCATCATAAAATGTTATATCATAAATCAAATGTCCATATTAAAATAGTAGCTAACTAGCAATGGAAGATGTAGCATATAGTCAATGGGTTCAACTGATATTTCAAGTGTGTAATGGGTTCAATAGTAAAAACCTAAAGGTCTAACCAATCAAATTTAAATTTGAGATCTACCTCTTCATAATATTGAACCCATCTTCCTGAATATGCTCCAGAGTACCCAGGAGGTATTGCAAAATTCAACAATTTATAATCCGAGTATCCAACCCTAGAGAATCTAAACTTATCCTAAGTAGGATCTTGAGTTTAATGACCTGGGGGGGGGGGGGGGGGGGGGGGTGACTTTTTTTTTTTTTTTTTTTTGAGAAAGGTAACTTTTCTATTATATATATCCACAGGTATACTACAAAGTAGTCCCCCCGAGCAAAACAATTACATCTGAAAATACTTTCTGAGCTTTTTGTCACAGATAGTCAATTACATCAAAAAGATCTTCTGCCTGACCTAGGATTTCCTGTTTACACCAAAAGTAATAAAGGGCTAAGCAATTCATTTTAAAAGTCTGAATATTGCTTTATTTGTCCTCAAAACACCTCTGATTCCTTTCTTTCCAAATGGTCCACCATATGCAGGCTGGGACAATCTTCCATCTCTCCTCCTTTGTTGTGTCATTTCCCACATTAATCCAGCAATTGAGTAGTTGTTCAATATCTTTTGGTTTTACCCAATTGATTTTTCTGAACTGCTAAATATTCTCCATAGCTGGTCGGCCCATCCACAATGCAAAAAAAGATGGTCGACTGTCTCAAGCTGTTCCTCAAATAGATAGCATTTTGAACTCATCTGAAACTTCCTCTTTTTCAAATTTTCCTGTGTCAAAATCACCTCCCTTGCCAGCAACCATGTAAACCAATTCACCTTGTAAGGTATTCTTGTTTTCCAGATCATCTTTCAAGGCCAGGGCTTCAAGCTGCTTCCTGAGTGGTTGAGGTTGTTGTAAGCAGCTTTGACACTAAAAGTTTCTTTGTTACCAAGTTGCCAGATTACCCTATCTTCCTCTGCAGTCATGTTGTTAAAATCTGCCATTGTGTTGTGAAGCTTCTATGTCCACCAGCTCCCAATAATTTAAATTTCTCCTGAGATTCAGCTTTCAGCCTTGACCTATCCATAATTCAGAGACAGTGGCTTTTGGTTGTAAGCCCAGGCTGAACAACTCTGGAAATAGCTGTTTCAGGGGTCTCTGTGCAATCCATTTGTCCTCCCAAAAGAGCACCTTCATTCCATTGCCCACTTTGAATCTGATTCTAGCCTCACTGATCTCCATATTCCACATCCATAAGGGGTTGAAACCATCTTTGAGATCCATTTACTCTCCATTTCATATTTTGACCTGACCACTTCCTTCCACAGCATATTGTCTCCTGTCATAAATTTCCAAAGCCATTTCAGCATAAGGCCTCTGTTTTGATTTTTCACGTTCCTTACCCCCATGCCCCCTTCTTTCTTGCTTTTCAAAACCTCTTCCCATTTGATTAAATGGAATTTCTTTTTATCCTCAAAAGCCTTGCCAAAGAAAGTTTCTTCTTAGAGCATCTATCCTCTGAATAACATTATCTGGAGCTGGGAAAACAGACATCATGTAAGTGGAGATTGCATCCAGTACACTGTTAATTAGTGTTAGTCTGCCTCCTCTTGACAAATACTGGCTTCTTCCAATTTGGTCAGCTTCTTTTCACACTTTTCTATCACTCTACTCCTGATCTCCTTGGACTTGCTCTTTGCACCCAATGGCATGCCTAGGTATAAAGTAGGTAAGGTGCTGATTCTTCCACCTGAAGTCACATCTAGGTTGTTCACATCTGTCACTTCATTTATTGGATAAATGAAGCTCTTATTCCAATTTATTTTTAAACCAGAGACAGCCTCAAAGATAATAGACATAACAATTGTTCCCTCTCTGCTTCACAAAAAATGAGAGTATCATCTGCATATTGCAGATGAGTGATCTCCAGATCATATGTGTTAGTATTGTCCACCTGAAAACCTCTTACCCAACCCTTCAGTCTAGCTGTCTGCATTAGGTTGTTCAAGCCTTCCATTGCTAGAATAAAAAGGAGAAAAGATAGAGGATCTCCCTGTCTCAGTCCTCTTTGGGATGGGAAAAAACCACAAGGAATTCTGTTGACTAAGACAGAGAATCTAACAGTACTAATACAAAATCTCACCCAGCTAATCTACTTTGCTCCAAAGCCCATCTTTTTTAAAATCACCAAAAGAAAGTCCTAACATAGATGATCATAGGCCTTCTGAATATCAAGCTTGCATAGGATTCCACGTAGCTTGCTCCTTTGTCTAGATTCTACACATTCATTTGCAATCAGAACTGCATCCATTATTTGCCTTCCTTTGATGAATGCCATCTGTTGTCTGTCAACCAGCCTGTGTAAAACCTTCTTCACTCTTTCTGCCAGCATTTTTGCCGTAATCTTGTATACCCCTCCTATGAGACTGATTGGTTTGAAACCTGTAAGCTCCTGCTTTTTTTGGAATTAAAGCTACAAAGGTGGCATTAAGACTCTTCTCAACAGTTCCTGACCTGTGAAAATTTTGCATTGTTTCCACTAAGTCCAACTTTATGATTTCCCAGCAGTGGCAGAAGAAGGCCATGATGTAACCATCAGGACCTGGAGCCTTGTCAGCTGTACAAGCTCTTATGCTGTTCAGGATCTCCTCTTGCTCAAAGGGTGCCTGGAGAAGGTTGTTCTCTTCTTCAGAAATCACAGGGCTATTATGCATCTCCAGGAGTGGCTTCCATTCTTCAAGTTCAGAGTAAAGATTCTAATAGTATGCTACTATCTCTTGATGTATCCCTTCCTGTTCACTCAGCTCTTCCCCTCCCACTTTCAGTTTGGATATTGTATTCACCCTTCTTTGAGCATTTGCAGTTCTATGGAAAAAAGCAGTGTTTCTGTCATCCTGCTTCAGCCATACTGCTCAGGATCTTTGTCTCCAGGCAGTTTCTTCCTTTTTTTGCTATATCTTCAAACTCCCTGTTGACGGTTAATATGGAGGCAATCTCTCCAGGGTCTAATTCCCTTTGTTCATGTATCTCCACTAGATCAGCTATCTGATTCAACACATTTTGCTTTTGAGAGCTTTGAGTTGTGCTACTAACACATAGCCTGGTTTTCCCCTAAAATTGAAGGAATTCCACCATTCTCTGACTTTTGTCATAGAAGCCACCAATTTTCAAATTTGAAGTAGGATCTTGTGCTTTCCAATACACCACATTGCAACATAATGAGGCAATGATCAGAAGTCACTCTATGCAAAACATTTTGTTTTATCTTTCTAAAATTTGCTTCCCATTCTTCAGAGTAGAGGAGCCTGTCAAGTCTAGCTGTTGTTGTATGCATATCACCTTTTTTCCATGTGTAATTACCCCCACAAAGATCAGGATCCACCAGCTCCATATCCTCTATAAATTCTGAAAACTCGGTCATGCTTTTATCGACTCTGCTGCAATTTTTCTTTTTCGAAGGGAATCTCACAGTATTAAAATCCCCACAAAGTACCCAAGGACCTGAAAACAAACACTTGGCAGCCCCTATCGCCCACCGAGTTTCTACTCATTCTTCCTTGGTGTTAGAAGCATGAGTATTGGTTATATGCCAATCAAAGTCTTGATTCACTCCCTTAAGAGAGCATGAATATATCCCCACAAAGCTAACTTCTCCTTCCCAGTCCCTTTTGTCCCACATGATAACAATCCCTCCCCTAGTACCACTAGCTTCTAGCTGTACAAAACTCACCCATTTATTCCCCCAGACTTCCTTCACCAGATTTGTTATGTCCCCTTCCACCTTGGTTTCCTGTAAACATACCACATCCGCTTTCCATTTTCTCATCATGTTCTTGATAACTAGCCTTTTTTTTGCACTATTTATCCCCCTTATATTCCATGTAATGATGTTTAACTTCATCCTTGTTCTATGGCCAGATATCCCCCTCTACTTCTAGTCCTGTAACTCATGAGTTTAGTGTCTAAAATTAGACCCTTTAATTCACTAACCCCCTTCTTCTTAGAGCCTGCAGTGGTACTCTTCCCCCCTTTATTCTCTTGCTTATTATTCTCAATCTTCATGAACAACTCCTCCGCTTTTTCTTCACAACCTCTGAAATCAACATCAAATTCCAAGCTCAATCTGAGTATGTGTTGCTTTATCCAATCGGTTGGGTTAATTGGTTCTTCTAGTGTTCCAGTTGGATACTGAATCTTCAAAAAGGTGACGACCTCAGTTATCTCCATCTCATCCGAGGTTGTCTCTTGTGTGATGGCCATCGTAACATCCTCTACTGGTGTCGCATCTGAAATTATGATAGCATTGTCACCCCTTTCTATCTTCTCCTCTTCTCGTTCACTGGCTTGAGGGCTTGATTCTCTTTCCGCTTCTCCCATTTTTTATCTCTCTGCTGGAATTAATTTGGGACAGATTAGCTTGTATTTCGATACTCACTAGGTCCAGACGCTGGGCCGCCTCCATCTGGGCTCTGTTTGAAGGTTTTGAAACACTTATCATCTTTAATGGGCCACTTGTATTTTTGTCTCCATAAAGGCCCACACAAAGTTGGCCTTTGTTACTTTGATCCTTCTCACGTGTTTTCACACGTGCCTCCCAATTCAAAAGTCCCCCTTCTTTCGAGGTGCTCACATGATTAAAGGCATTAACCACTGGGTTTTCCTTTGTACCACGAAAGAGAGGGTTTCTACCCAGCAGATCTAACTCTTCTTCCTCATTCATCTTTCCCGGCGTGCTGATCGTCACCGGCATCTCACGCCAAATCTGTATGTTATAATCAAAACCACCATAGGAGATCTTCACCTTCGTCGGAAACATTCTACCATCCCCCTTGACCTTTATGCGAGCCCACTGTAAATGATTTTTTAAGCATGTCTCCTCTTCCGTCTCAATAAAGCCCCCACATCGATTTTCGATTTCTATGAAGATGTCTTGCAACCATAGACTCAAGGGAAATCCCATTGCTCTTACCCACATCCAATCTCTCCTCAAATCTGCCGGCCAGCAACCCGTGATAGGTGACCACCATTCCAAGGAGACTTCCATTTTTTTCCAGCCCCATCTCCCCGACATCACGTACTTTGCCGCTTCTCTTGTCGGAAGTTCGAAGAGGAATAAATTATCGTTCATGGCGAATACATTCACCCCTGATGCCGCTTTCCAGGTGTTGCATGCCCATCTTCTGATGTCATTAAGAGTTGGGCTTTCTTGTTGTGGACATTGGAACCTTTCGACCAGACATCTACTAAGCAGATCTGACTTCCCGGTTTTGTTCCATTTGTAACTTCAATATGGGCTTCGTTTCCTTGCAACTCTGTTTTCTTCACTTTCTCAGTTGACCATCTACTACTGTGAACAGCCTCCTTGTAGGACATGTTTTCTTTTCTGCCCCCGTATTTCTTCGATTCTGGCCTTCAGGTTGGTTCGTAAATGAATCTAGCAATTTTGTGAGTAATGTTACTCCATCCCCCTCCATGTGAGGGCTCTGGTGTGATAATGATCTATCTATTCTTTCCCTGAATGGCAATGAAGCTGACATATCTTACACCTTCATTATATTTCAATGTGCCATAAAATTCCTCAAAGTGGTCTTTCAAACTCCATCTCTTGATGATGTTTCCCCTACTCTTTGATGCTTCAATTAATACTGAAACCAACCACTTTAAAACTTTGAGACTGATCTGCACCTCTCATTAAATTCCTACTGTACTCTGTCCACTCGAACCATGATTCCGTTCCTGCTATCCTAGTAACCTTGTAAGACTTGAAGCCTGCGTTGTAATAAATGTTGTTGTCGCTAAGGGGTGTGAAACCGGCCATTGCCGGAATTGCACCTATTTTGGAAAGTTTTTCAAAATAAATGGCGCAAAGTGTTTTCTCAAAGTAAGTGCCTGAGAGCATTTTTTCAATGGGCATTTTTTTGAGTCACACAGATTGTTTTTTTTTAAAGTAACTTATAAGCCAAAAGCTAGAAGCCATAAGCTGGTCA
This sequence comes from Solanum rostratum, assembly GCA_029948455.1. Lineage (NCBI taxonomy): Eukaryota > Viridiplantae > Streptophyta > Magnoliopsida > Solanales > Solanaceae > Solanum > Solanum rostratum. The sequence continues at coordinate 92,119,389 of CM057045.1, read as the reverse complement.
TACCTAACTCTTGGCTTTTGGCTTATTTTTGTACTTTTTGGTCTAAAAGTAGTGCGTTACTGCACTCTGTCTTTCCCAAACACCTCAAAAAATTAAAAAAGAAAAAAAAGAGCCTAAAAGCCAAAAGCTACTTAAAAGAAGTCAATCCAAACACTCTCTTGTGTCGTCTCTGGCACCAAATATCCCTGATTTAGTTAACTGTCGTGTCGCACGAGGTCTATAGAATCAGCCAGCCAAGTCAGAGAAAACATCACATGGTCAAAATAAACACCTACAATGATACTGCTGCTGGTTGCATTTCATTTAAGGGTCTGCAACAATTTTATCCTAACTTGCACAAACTATATGTTAAGAATAAGCTTCATACTCACAATACATAAATGTTGCTCACAACCATACATGAAACTGTCAAGTCACATCATATTGCACTAACATAATTTATTCTTCTTGGATTGGTAAAACTTGGAAGAAAGAGAATCATTATTGAAAGACAAACTACAACATGTGGTTGAGAAATGAAAGAAAGAGGAAAAACTATACCTTTATAAAAACTCCTTCTGATTCTGTTACAATGCCTGCATTCTTCCACCTTTCACCAATAATTTGGTTCAACTCTTCAGATGGAAGTGATCTCAAATGCTGACCATTCATCCACCTGAAGTTCAAACCATGTTTTAAACAACAATCAAGAATTGTAATATATTTCATAATGTCTTGGTAAAGACTGTCTATGTAGCAGAAGAAAATATACTAATGTATTGATTAGAGGAGGAGACAATGTATTCCCAGGGTTCTTTGCAAATTGGAAATTGAAAAAGTTTTCAATCATATATACATGGTTTTGGAAGATGCTTTTTTATATGTGCTTCGGTAGTAAATGTATAAATTGGATTTCTTGCTGCATGTCCAGCGTTAGATTCTCAGTGCTTATTAATGAAGCACCTCATGGATTCTTTTCTATCCAAAGAGGTCTAAGACAAGGAGACCCCTTGTCTCCTTTCCTCTCCATACTTGTCATGGAAAGTCTCCGTAAGATAATGATTGGCGCTTTACATCACAACTGTATCCAGGGCTTCTATGCTGGCTTAAACGGGCAATGCAATCTAGTTATATCACATATTCTTTATGCAGATGATACTTCAATCCTTAGTGGTGTTAAAGTAGACCAAGTCCTTCATTTGAGAATGATTCTACCTGCATTCAAGGCAGTATCAGCGCTGAATATTAATTACCTTTAATGCGAAATGTATGCAGTTAATGAAGTACACAACATTGAGCAATTGGCAGATATAATGGGTTGTTGCATTCACTCTCTTCCTTCCAAGTACCTAAGCGTCCCACTTGGGGCCAAAGCAAACTCCGTAGAAATATGGGACGATGTACTAGAAAAATGTGAGAAAAGATCATCAAATCGAAAAAGACAAAACCTCTCTTGGGGTGGTTAGGCTGGATCACTAACAGAGTCTTCGATTCTCTGTAACCATGTCTTGCTTTCCCTCCCTCAAAAAGTGTCTAAAGGATTGGATAAAATCTGCAGAGAATTCCTTGGCAAGGAAACAGGAAGAAGAAGACTTTGATTTGGTTGATTAGAGAACTGTTGGAACAGCCAAAAAGAATGGTGGCATGGTGGTAAGACATTTGAAGGGACAAAATAGCAGCCTACTGTCAAATGGCACTGGAGATTCAATCAGGAAGAGGAAGAGCATTTTCTGTCGAGTCTGCAAAACTCCTATCTGTGCTAAATATGGGATTTGCAACCTTGATCGTCCAAGCCAACTCCTGCCCTCTTGGCTTTGGATTCTGGAAACACATCATGGACAGGTGGGCTTTTTTCTGATCATTGCACCATTAAGGTGGAGATGGCAAAAGAGTTTGGAAGGATGTGTGGTATGGCAGATCCCCTTATAAGGATGTTGTCCTGGATCTATATAGTGTGACTGCATCCATGACAGCTTAAGGATGTTGTCCTGGATCTATATAGTGTGACTGCATCCATGACAGCTGTAGTCTCATATATAGGCATGACCAGGGATGGCTTATCAATTTCAGGAGAAATCTCAATGATTGGAAGCTTTAACGTTATTTTGGTATTGCAATCTCTCTGTGGTGCCTCACCAGCTACCTCCTCTCCAGATTGTCTCTTTTAGAAGTCACACAAAAGGTTTTATCAAATCTTGTTATTCCATTGTAACATGTTTTCTCCTCGAAATACTAAATGGCCTTGGAACTTGGAAGTCCATCCGAAAAGGGGTTGCTCCCTATAAGGTCAAACGTTTCACTTCGTTAGTCTCCAAGGAAGCATGCCTCACACAAAGCTGCTAGAATAGGAATAGAAATAATACAGAATCCTACTTGGACAAGGATTGTAATGTAGTGTCTATAAATAATGTCAGTTTAATAATGTAGATATACACTTCAATGATATTTTTCTTCTATATTTATCACATGGTATCAAAGCACTAGTGAGGAAATGTCCGTTGTGCAAGATTCCAGCAAAGATCTGGGAGAAAGAAAAATCAGTATCACGCAATCTTTTAGATGGATGCTCACGTCAGAATCTCTATCCCGTAGTGTTGAGCAGAATCTGACACCACCACACCGGAGATCAGGTACAATCGAGAACCCTAGTCAGCCGCTATGACAAGTTCCCCACGCGACCTCACACACTTCCCGGAGGTCCTAGCCAACAGAGAGTCAGGCCCACACGGCAGCATGTGAGAAGTTTCCTTGCCACTTTTTTTTTATAAAAGTACATGTTTCCTGGCCACTTTCCCGACAAATATTTTTCCAACAGGGTCGCCCCATCATTTTGACCCTAAGTGGTCAGATCTAATTCTCCGACAACAGAAACAAGTCTTTTCCATATTATGGCAACTATTTGTATTTTTTTCTCAAATTTTAGACCGAAAAATTCTGATTTCACAAGATGTCTTTTGAAGTTGATATTTTTGGCTCCAAAAATACAGAAATTGGAAGTTCAAGTCCTATGAGCACTTTAGAATCATTAACGGGAAGTTCAAACTATTTAGCTTGGACTTGCTCAGTGGAGTTGTGGTGCAAGGGTCAGGATGTCCAATATTCCTTAACGAACAAGGCTAATGTAGTAGATGAAAAGGCAAAGGCCACTGAGAAAGATGAAAAGGCATAGCACAGTGGAGAAGGTTAACGCTCAATTTTGTAGTCTCCAATGGGCAATCCAGTGATTCCAAGTTGATGTCCTTGTTTCGCTCATTCCAGACATATAGACATATTATATTCAGTTTGGGAAAGGCCGCGGGCTTTATACACTAATGACATATATTGTTTTTATGATGTGATATCTCGAATGACTGATTTAGAGAAACAACAATCCAATATGTTCACTTAGTTGGGACAGGTACAGGCAGTCATAGAGGAATTTGTAAGAATGATGCTAGTCACTACGAACGTGGAAAAACAACAAGAGCACAAAAAGGCGTTCCTAATTCTTACACTTGTTTAACTTTAAATTGACCATGATTCAGCGCATGATCAGATTTTAGCTAGTCCTACAGTACATGCAAATGATGAACTATCTCCACTTACTTTGCCTTCCATGCCTCCCAGTCACAAAGTGGTTTCACCACCCATCATTGACTCAAATGTTCTCGCATCTCAAATCATAAAAAATCAAACATCTCCGCTTATGGAGAATCGACGAGGAGGAGCCACCACTTCTAAAGATGTCGACCCAAATTTAGTTATTGTCATAGGCTTGGTAAAATCAAAAATACCGGTGACGCATGTTATACTCTGCATGGTCGGCCACCCCCTAATGTTCATATTGCTCAAGACGGAATTTCATAAGTTCCTTCAATCTCGAGCAAGTAAGCAAACATCTCCACAAGTACCCTCAATTGCTTAACTTAATGCTTTTTGCTTGTGTTTCACAGTCTAGTATTCTTGGATCATGCATTGAGGACTCGGGCACTTCTGATCATATTTCAGACAACAAATCACTTTTCTACAATTTTTTTGGGAGAAGGACAAAAAAGTTAGCCTCTAGGATCCAAACAAAATTAAAAAAATTGGACAAGCTAAACCTTTGTCCTCTATCACTATAGAATGTGCGCTACATTATGCCATGACCATACTTTGATGATTTTTTTCTCATGCAGGTCCTAGGTTTTCCACTCAAATTTGTGACTTTGTTGAGCTTGAATTGGTGCCCAAAACCAATCTTAACTTTTCTGCAAGGATGCTATTGGAATAGTTTTTGGAAATCTCCTGCTAACATCTGATATATAATTCCAACTATGGTCTAGTGGAGCATATGGAATGAAAGGAACATCAGGATATTTACCCTCTGTTTGGATGGTGGTTTGTCATGGTTTCATAACGTATGGTACTGTATCGTATGGTATTGTACAGTACCATACAATGTTTGGATAGACTGTATGGGTTGCTACTGTTTAATGATAATTTGTTGTTTGATTTAATTGTATAGTACTGTATCGTAACTTATAAATTACAAAAATGTCCTTAATGATTATAAACATTAAATTTATCAATATTTTTTTAATAAATTTTTTTTAAAATAAATACATAGAATCAAGTAGAGAAACATACAAGCTAATGTATCTCCAATCCATACAAATAACACAAGAAAATAAAAAAATAAGAACTTTTAAAAAACTAAACCTCAAAAGATAGACCTAAAGCTTGAAAGAAAAGACGGGAGGCGGAAGAGATGTTTCAAAAGTTGATGCGAAGGGAAATAAGTAACACAAAAGCAGTAAATATATTATGGTAAAATTTAATAGAGAATAAAGGATAAATTAGAATTATTTAAATTTAAGTAAGGATATTATTGGGGGGGAAAAAAGAGAACCATGGGACACCACCAAATTGGTAGTTTCAAAAAGAGAGGGTTTTCATGGTTACAAAATCATGGAACTAAACCATACCATACCATATAATTAATGAAACAATCAAAACAAACATGGTTCTTTTGCTAACCATACCATACCATACCATCAAAAACCACCATCCAAACAAGCTCTTAAAGACGAAAAATGTTCTGTTATACAAGTTAAATACAGATGTTTTTTTTTTTGGCTTAGGTTTTGCTGTAACACGGCAGATATAAATGTTCTGATGCCATGATTGATTTAATTAGCAAATTACATAACTTGTGATGGTTATTGTTTCTGGTTGTAACCTTCCACATTTTGGCTGAGCATATATTAATAGAAGTTACTCTTTAATCAATCAAAACAAAAAAATTTTAAAAAACACGTACATATATATAATACCTTAACTTGGTCGAATCAAATATGGCACCACTTCTGTTTACACGTTCAATTGTGAACTTGTCAACTGCAAAAAAAATGAGAAGCTATCACAGTGGAAATGCAAATATATAGAAATGTGTGCAAGCTACTGAGCTACCATTAGTCATGTGAACATCAGCATAGAGACAATAAAGTACCAAGTTGCTCAAGGGTGAAAAACTCATTTTCTGTACCATCACCCCATCCCAAGAGAGACAGATAGTTCACCATTGCCTGAGGCAAATAGCCCATGTCCCTGAACTGTCAGCAAAAGGAAAATACTGAGATTTCTCACTTCACCAGCTCAAAAGGAAGGGGTAGATAATAACATCCAAAGCAAAGAATATTACATGTTTACCTGACACGTAAGCACCTAAAACTGTTTCAAAAGGAAAGCATGCAACAATGTGTCTGTCATTTACCTGACCAACTGAAGTTGCACCATGCCGTTTAGAAAGCTTGCTTCTATCAGGGGCAAGAATTAAAGAAACATGCGCAAAGTGAGGCATTGGAAAATCTAGTGCCTGCAGCAGGGTAACAAGGATTTTTCTTCATGAGCTTCTAGAAGAGAAATCACATACCCAAAATAACTTACTGATTCTTTTCTTCTTTTTCCATTTTCTTTATATTTACCCCATTAGCTTTTCCGCCATTTTGCTCCTTTTATTTTGGAGGGAGTGGGGAGAAAGGGGAGGAGTCTGGGAAAGCAGTACCTTGTATATTAATGCTTGCCTTAGAGTATTCGGCAAATGTTCCTCAGCTCTGAAGCATCAAGATTTCTATCAGTACTTGAGTAGAACATAATCAATTCAAAAATACATGCTACATATATAAAAGTGGCAGTATCCATGTGCAGCAAACAAAATGGTACAACCTATGTAACAGGGAGTCGTAGCCTCAGCCCTCAGGTACAAATCATGGCAATGGTAAGCTCGATTTGTAGCAATTTTTTAGAGCATTTTCAATGAAACCATGTCGTACCCATTTGAAAATGGAATATGAAGGCAAATGGATGAGTCAGTGTAAGATAGATACAAATGAAAAGGAAACAAAATTCTTCTGGCACGTGTAACTATATCAAAGAATGTCCATGTATAATATCATTCCTTGACAACTTAGGGCCTCACTACCACCAATCTGAATCCACTTTCAAGTGGAATAAGTTTTGCAAATCATCATGTAAGCCCCGCAACTTCTAAGCATAGATCCGAACCTTTTTCCTGTATGCATATAAACACGAACCCGATGATTTCTAAGTCACATGTATGTTAAGGTCCTTTACTAAGTATAGTTAGTGTATTCGACGTGGTTTAGGGTCACAAGGCACCTCTAACACCAACCCAAATTCAAAGCAGTTCCATCGTCTAAGTTTTTGCTCGAGTCATATAACGATCAACTTCAAACTATCATATCTCTCCGCATATATGAAGTTAGGTGGCCCATGACCTACAAATTAAAGATCTATGAGTCTTCTTTCCAACTCCACTAAGTTTGGCATCAACCCAAGTTCAAAAAAAAAGGTTATGGTTATTCTACTGGGATATTTCTGGACTGAAAAATTCAACGATGACACCTGTCAATTCAGCGACTTGCTGAATAGTTTGGCTTATCACTGAATTTTATCGCGGCCCAAAAACCTTCAAGCATTGTTACTATTGGCAATCTAAAGAACCCTTTTGGCAATCCGCTGAATATTTCGATGATGGGCCTCCAGATTGTTGATTGGCCGATGGAATTCATTATAAGATCGTTTTCTTTGAATTTTATGGTCTTCTTATGTTCCCAAAAGCGTATTATTAACCTTTTACCTTCAATTTACTTGCCTAAGTCTATCTTATAGCCTAATAACCTCCCCATTCACGCCTAACCCTCAGACAAATTAAATTCACACATTCTAAGTTCCCTCAAGGAGGAAGCTAAGATTCTTCACCTTCAAGCCTCAGTACAAGGTTCACGTCAGCATTTTCCTTCCAGGTACATAAGGACTCATAGTATTGGACTAAGTTCATCCTCACACCCTATATCTAAATTCAGTCGGTAAAAATGTAACCTAGGGTTTTAACCTAAGTTTTCTTGAATTTTCGAATGGATCTTGATTCTTTGTATTGAATTTTTAAGTATTTCATTGAGTCTATGTTTCTTCATGTACTTCTAGTCGTTAAATTGTTGTTCATGCCTATTTCTCACATGAACCCTATTTAGCTAATAAATTTTAAAGTTTTTTATATTACTATTCATTATGCATGATTTTTAGGATTTAAGTAAGCTCAAGTATTTATTGCATTATTGTTGAGAATGAATTTTAAAGGAACTTGGACGGTTCCAAATGCATTACTTGTATTGAGGAAAGCATGTCTATCTAAAGAAAGCATAAGTAGTTTCATAAGCAGTTTCAGTAAGTTAAAGCAAAGTCCAGTTTATGCTTAAAGAAGTATTTTGAGTATTAACCCAACTCAGATATTCTGTGAGCATTATTGCATGTTTTAGGAGTAGTATTGAACACTGATTTAGATACGAGTTCAGATAAGTCAAACCCCATAACTTGCGCTGTCTAGATAGGATCGGGTTGTTGGTTCGGGTGACTCCTCACCTCAACCCCTGATAAGGGCTTTTTAGATGGATCCATAAGTTCCCTCTTGTTGTCTACACTATGGCAAGGTATAGGATGGCTTTGGCAGAGTAGGCTAGACATTATATCATCACAAGGCTCATAGTGATGGTTGACGGTTAGAGAAACCTCTCAATAAGTAAAATTATTTTCAGAATTGATATATGCATTACCTCAATTATAAAGTTCTCCATGTTTTTACATACACTTATGCTTTACTTTCATTCAAGTTATTTTCAGTATTCCTTTCACTTCGGTTATTGTTTCATTCAGCTTTAGACATATTATACATTCGATGTCGCATCGTTTTAAGATGCAGACACAAGTGTTCGAGATCATCAACAGGTACTTCGTTGAGTTCACCTCTTCATCGGCCTTTTTGGTGAGACCTCCTTGCTTTCGGAGGACTCCTTTAGCTATGGATTTCAGTTTTAGTTTTCAGATATTATGAGGAAACAGCGTGTCTTGTCCCAGCACCTATCCATAGCTAGTAGAGGCTTCATAGATAGTGTAGTGTGTCAAATTACTCTTCAGTATTTTGAGATGTTTAAACCTTTTATCATCTATATTTATTTAGTATTTTCAAACTGCATAAATTATTCTTTAAATGTTTTATGTGCTCATTATTTAAGCTTTCGCATATCAATGTAAAGTCTTCAGCTCAGTAGTCAGTCAGGTCAAGAGTTGGCTTGGGACTAGAAATAATTTTTGAAGCCACCCTAGAGTGTAGACTCAGGGAGTGACACATCATTACACCATAACGTTGAGAACTATTTTGAACACGCTTTTACATCATGACTGGTATTCCATTTTAATAACCAAAAGATAGAACTATTTTGAACACGCTTTTACATCATGACTGGTATTCCATTTTAATAACCAAAAGATCACTATAACTATATTACCCTCTTCATCGTTACCTCAACTTCTCAGTTAAATATTACAATGTCCTTGCCCTCTAGTGTATAGCATCAGTTCCATCATACAGTATGTATTTTTTTCCATCATACAGTATTGAAATTAGAATAATCTATTACCTTATGACATGGGAGACAGCCATAGTAGCATCATCAACTGTGACACAAAAATTGTAAACAGGTTGTCCATTACTTCTCATGATCACAAAGTCTCCGAGCGTGTCGAAGTTCCAACTAACCTTCATGAAATTGTAACAAAGTCAGTCCACCATAATAACTAAGATATACTAGCATTTTGCACTGTATTGCAAGGAAGATTTCCAGCATTGTACTTTCTTGTCAAAGATTTAAAATCTACAGATATAGCATTTCAATCATTTACTCTTTTTCAATGATACACGAAATTTTATTACAAGGTCAAGTACCAAGCAGGTACTATTACACAAATTTTGCAGAAATCATAGGACTTCTCAATTAAAGGAGCACATATTCTACCAGATATTCTAGTCCTTCTACTAGGTACTTCCTAACCCAAAAATAGACTATATAAGTGTTTTTATAAGGTAATAAATATCATTTAAAAAGGGCAAAAAGGTGCATGCGTACAAGGAGTATACCAAAATAGAGACCTCACAATAAAACATGATTTTCTCCGATTGACACTCATTTTTCATACAAAAAAATAGGAACCTAGTGGGTGCACCAATTGTAAATAAGAGAAAAGAGGACATCCATCAAGTGTACAAGATCTTCCGCCACGCCCTTGGAAGCTCTCCTACTCCTCTCTCTCCATATGGTCCACATAAGTGCTAAAGGAGCAACATCCCCTGCCATACGTCTTCGCTTCTGTCTTTTAAAGGCCCATGTAAACATTGATTATTTATAGTTCCCAGCATCTTCACTCAATTCCAAACCAACTTACCATTTCCCTCCCCAAAGAAGATGCTAGCCAACAATGTAAAAGGAGGCTATTCACATCTTATCCTGAGTCTTTACATATGAAGTACCAACTAACACAAGTAATCTTCCTCCTCCTCGAAATTCTTGTCCATCAAGATCACCCCCACCCCACCCCTCATAGCTAACCAAATGAAAGAACACACCCTTCTTGGTACCCTAGAGATCCAGACAGAAATATGTAGAAAATCAACACCTTCCTAATCAGTAGCTTCTCAAAATAGGACTTGACTGAAAATACGGCTGTACTACTGCCCCTTCCCCCACCTCCCCACATTATGCCTATCCATAGTAATTTTTTGTAGGTGAAACAACACTGTTGAAATTCTTCAACCTTAATCTAGCAAATTCCTCCTAAATCTGAAATACCAATGCACTTCTCCACCTTGTATACTCCATAACTGTTGGATCAACACCATTTTTTACAATTCAAAATATAGTTCATGCACCACTTATGTTCCCAAAACCCAGTGTAAATGCAATGTTCAAATTAAACACATCCCACACTTTTAAGATTTCCTCCATAGTCCACACCCCTAAGGAAGTGAGACAATTTTTTTGTCTTCCATCACCTTCCAAAACTCCATACTTCTCTGGCAATCACCTTCCTCCGCATTCACTTCTACCACAAATCTCCACAACCAGTTCTTAATAACTCTATTCTCAAACCTTCCGACCAAACATGTGACGAGAAAATATTTCCTTTGCAAGAAATGTTTCCGACTTAAGACTGTATCTGGGGTCATTTCGGTGAGCCATCTTTCGGCACCCTCCATCTAAATATAAGTACTGAAATAACCAAATATCCTTGTACGAGTGAATATTGGATTTCTCTGCTTTTATAGAGAAGTAGGACTCTCTGTTTCTCTAATATCTATTTGCTTCCAGCTCTCATGTAAGCATTCAAGCTTTACAAAAGGTAAAATAAAAATTATTCTCAAAGCATACATGGTTCCTTTCCACACTGTCCAGAAAATACACAAAGGATTATTTCTCCATAATTTTTTCATCTTCTTTGTGCACTATCAGTTCCATCTGATTAAGATAGCAAACTTAATTTTTAAAAAAGTTTCTTATCATTACCACTTTGGCCTACCGTGCATCGCTGAGAGAAGGAGCCAAAAAATTGAAAGAAATATGCAAAGTGATACTTAATGTATTAGGGTATAGTACATTGCAGTAACTTCTTTGTATTTTTTTATCTAGTTTCTAGTATATCTAGGTTCCCTACCCGAAGGTGGCCCAGTGGTTTGGGCTTGAGACTTCCATGTTGGAGGGCTCAAGTTCGAAACCCCTTGCCAGCAAAAGTAAGGAGTTTGCCTTCTGGATTGAGCTCGTCGCACCGGGCTTGCCTAGTGCGGGTTACCTCTCCTATGTGGTTTGCGAGCTATTGCATAGGAGTGGGGTTTACCCTGTGCGCACCAAAGGGTGGCGGCTACGGGTTCCCCTTGTTATCAGGAAAAAAAAATATATCTAGGTTGCCTATTTCCCAATTTAAATGATTAATATCCTATAGTGTTTTTTATCTTTAAAAATTCCTACAATCTCTACGTTCTACTCTCTTTTACCAATATAAATGTCTCTCTAACAATGTATACATGAGAAAGCAACAACAACATACCCAGTGGAACCCAACAAGTGGGGTCTAGGGAGGGTAAAATGTATGCAGACCTTACCACTACCTCATAGAAGTAGAAAGGTTGTTTCCTGGGTATACATAAGAAAGCAAGACGTTAAAATTATTTAAATGAGAGTAAGCACAAAAGTGAAGCTAAAGCTAATTTTTGAAAGTTTTGAACCATCTCTAGTATAAAAGTGGTCTTCCTCCAATTTCCCATATAGATATTTGAATATGTTTGAAAGCATGCTCACAGCAAAGGTTCCATTTCATGAAAATTGAGAGAATTTTGGAAGAACCATAACATGAGTATGATGATTAATGGTAGATGAATAGTATCAAAGATATTGAGATGACATGAAGAGAGTTTAAAAGACATATTAAACAAGACCTTTCAGTTTTCCTGTGAAAATCAATTAAATTTATTATAAGAACACAAGATGCTATTGGAAGTCCAGAATTGTTGGACTTCCTCTCCGCCTCTTGCTGGAAAAAATATTCAAGGCCATTAGAGGTTGGGTCAAGATGGAGGAGGAGACGGAACTCAGTAACCACCTCAAATGGGCAAGAATTAGAGTCTGAGGTGATAGGTCTAAAATACCTAAGGAGATACCCATTATCAATACCGGAATTGTCTTCTCCATGCAACTCTGGACAGAGTTGCCAGCAAGAATCTGCATCGAAAAAGACAGAAACCAAAACCATCAGCTTTTGAGTCTTTGTACGATGGGTAATGGAACAAACCTTGCAAGTGGCAGTTCTGAACCACAAGCTGTCACTGCAAACACACATGAAGTTTCAGAAAATTCAAAACTGAAGTTGGGCCAGCCTCCTACAGGTAAAGGTGCTTTCAACTTTAAAAAGCCCAAACCCTATTCCAAAGAACCCAATCAGAAGACTCTAGTGTCACACAAGAAGATGTAAGCATGACAGAAGGTTTAAATGAACTTAAGGAATTAGGTTCCAAATTTCTTAAAGCCTTCCAAGGATGGGATGGCATGGCCAAGACACGCAACACTTCGAACTTGCCGGAGGTGAACGGAGGGGAGAAGATAAACTTGCTTCGAAGGATGAAGCCAATGGAGGGAAAGAAGTCGGTACTGAATTTCAAACAGAACGAGAAGAGGAAGGTATAAGGGCCCACGACATGCAAAAGACAGAGGCAAACCTTCAAATCCAGCAAATTCACGATGCAGAACCAGTGAATATCCAAACTCCCGACACCCCAGAAGAAGCTGAATCTGAAGCTTCTAACTGTGTCAATTCCCACATACTGGAACTGATCAACACTTAAGGGGTTGCTTTCGAAGGTTTTGAGAAAGAAACTTTAGCGCTCCTTATGAGAATTGATGAGAGGAAATCTGTTCTGGATAAAAAGGGTCAAGCGAAGACAAATTCATCTCCAAAAAGCAGAGGTATTGGGAAGAATCAACCAAAGAATTTCAAGTCCTGTTTGAACAAAGAGGTAGGAGGTGGCAGGAACAAAGCGAGAAATCTAAGCTTAACTTACCAATGAAAGTTAGATTCGTCACTTGATATGTAAGAGAACTCAACAAAACCAGCAGCAGAGTCCTGGTGAAGACTTTACTTCAGAAATGGAAAGCAGACGTGTACTGCCTTCAGGAAACAAAGTTGAGTAAGAACATAGAAAATGTAGCTAAACAATTATGGGCATGTAGATGGATGCGATGCGGATTCACCAAAGTAGAAGATTACAGGGGGAGTATCTTGCTCATGTGGGATAGCAGGATAAAGACCAGAAATCAGGTTGAGATGGGACACCATTCCCTCACATATGAATTTATATCAACCCAAATTTCTTTCACTTGGTACCTCACTGGGGATATGCTCCTCATACCAAGGAGAAAAAACTATTATGCTGGACAGAAATATCAGCAGTCGGCGAGCTATAAGGATACTGGGCAGCTTGTGATGATTTGAATACCAACAGAACCATGGGGAAAAGAAGAGGGTGTAAAAGAATTACAAATCTGATGGCTGACTTTGATAGATGGATTGAAGATATGGAGCTTCATGATCCTCACATGACTGGAGGGAAATACACATGGTGTAGGGGTCCAAATCATCCTTGTGCAGCTAGACTAGAAAGCTTCCTTTACTCCATGGAATGGGAGGAGACTTTTAACAACATCAGGCAAAAAAAATTGCCCAGGGTGATGTCAGATCATAGTCCAGTCTTACTGAAAAGTGGAAATTGGGATCAAAAGAGGTCAAATTTTAACTTTGAGAACTGGTGACTAAAGGTAGAGCGCTTCAAAGAGATGGTACAGAACTGGTGGGATGAATTTGTAGTAAAAGGTTGCCTTAATTACAGACTTAGTGGCAAACTAAGGATGCTGAAACAGAAACTTAAAGACTGGAGCAGACCTACTTTTGGGGAGATGACCAACAAAAAGAATAGTTTGATCGAAGAATTGACTGAACTTGATTTGTTGCAGGAAAGTAGAGAACTGTCTGAAGAGGAGATGATGGTGAGAGCAACAATTGTAGTAGAACTGGGGGAACCAGCCAAGAATGAGGAGTCCAAATGGAGACAAAAATCCAAAGTTTTGTGGCTAAAACAAGGTGATAACAACACTTAAGTTTTTCCAGAGAATGGCTACTACTCAAAGAAGGTACAATACCATTGATAGATCGGTGGTGAGAGGTGTGGAAATTGTGGAATCTGGAGACATCAAGGTTGCCATGATACAGTTCTACAAAAAGCTCTACTCAGAATCTGAAACAACAGGAACAAGAGTGGTTACAGAGACCTTTCTCAGAAGTTGAGGTGTTAAATATCATCAAAAAATGTGATGGTGATAAAGCTCCTGGCCCTGATGATTTTACAATGAGCTTCTTTAAAGTTTGCTGGGAAACTATAAAGGATGACCTGATGGGAACTACTCAAAATTTCCATCATAAAGAGATGTTTGAAAAATCCTTTAATGCCACATTCATAGCTTTGATACCAAAGAAGGCTGGTGCAGAAGAGCTAAAAGATTTTAGATGGATTAATTTCCAAACTCATCACTGAAAGGTTGAAGTCTGTTACAGGGAAGCTGGTAGATGAACATCAAATGGCATTCCTCAAGGGTAGACAAATTATGGATGCCTCACTCTTAGCAAATGAATTGGTGGATTCCAGGGTGAAGCAAAAGGCTCCTGGGACCCTATGCAAGCTTAACATTGAGAAAGCCTACGATCATGTCAATTGGAATTTCCTTTTGAAAGTACTAGAAGACATGGGATTTGGGAGGAAATGGATCAACTGGATAAAGTTTTGTACATCTAGTGTGGAAATTTCTCTAATCATTAATGGCAACACTGAAGGTTTTCCAGTCCCAAAGAGGATTGAGATGAGGGGACCCCACTTCTCCCTTTTTGTTTGTCTTAGCCATGGATGGGCTGAACCACATGATCAGGAGGACAAAGACAAACGGCTGGTGGAAGGGTTTCTAGGCTCAGACTCAAGGCATTAGAGTAAATGTAATGGGGGTCACCCATTTGCTATATGCAGATGACTACCTCATCTTTTGTGAAGCTGACATATCTTAAATCCGACACATCAGGGCAATTCTCACCATTTCGAAGGCATATCTCCTTTACATGTTAACTGGCAAAAGAGATCCCTTCTATCCAGTCAATAATGTAGGCAATATAGAACTACTTGCTGCTAAGCTAGGCTGTCAAAGTAGCAGTTCTTCCTACTAAGCACCTTGGTCTTCTCCTGGGTGCTACGAACAAAGAACTGGAGGTCTAGAGTGAGTTTCTAGAGGAGTGTGGCAAAAGATTGGCAAGATGGAAAATCCAATACTCATCTTTAGGAGGCAGACTAACACTGGTTAAATCAGTGTTGGATTCCATCACCTCCTACATGATGAGCTTATTTCCCAACCCCAAAAGTGTTGAGAGAAAAAACAATCAGCTTAGAAGAACTTTTCTGTGGAATTTTAAAAAGGAAAACAAAGGCTATAATCTAGTGAAATGAGATGTTGTAACCCTCAATAAGAAACAAGGGGGGTTAGGAATTAAGAACTAAGCCTGCAGAATTCATGCCTACCACACAAGTGGTTATGGAGGTTCTGTGGTGAGGACTCACCTTTATGGAGAAGAGTCGTCACCGAAAAGTATGGCCTTCAAAGCCACTGGAATACTAAAGCAGCTCTGAGAACTTATGGTTGTAGCGTATGGAAAATCATCAGAAGATTTTGGCCTCAATTCCATAGCAACATAGCACTCAAGGTGGGTAATGATTTGAAGATAATTTTTGGGGAGAACTCTGGATAGGAAAGGAGTGTTTAAAACCTCTGTTTCCTGATTTTTTCATCCTGTCAATATCCCAGGTGTGGAGCCCACAAGGCAGGAATTTAATATTCAAAAGAGCCTTATATGATAAGGAAATTGATAGAGATGCAAATCTTCTGATGATACTACACAATTTTCCTGGATTATCTGAAGCAGCTGACAGAACACTATGGAAGCTTCACACAAGGGCATGTTTACTGTGAAGTCATGCTACTGGAACAAAAATACTACTCATACACAATCCACAACATAGCCTTGGAAGCTCATGTGGAAAACCAAGATTCCTCTAAAGATCTCTTGTTTTGTATGGTTAGTGTGTAGTAAAGCTTGACTAACTCATGAAGTGCTGCAGAGAAGAGGTAGACAGATTTGCTCAAGGTGCTTCATGTGTACATTGTATGCAGAAGTAAATAGTCATCTGTTTCTTCACTGTAAAACAGCTACAAATCTATGGAACATTTTCTTCAGTTTGATTAGAGTGCACTGGGTGACTCCAAAAACTACCAGAGGAATGCTTAACAGCTGGAAAGGGAATGGAAGAAGAGAATCAGAGGAGGACTGGTGAGAAATGATACCTGCATGTATATGCTGGACCATATGGAAGGAAAGAAATGTGAGAGGTTTTGAAGACAAAGCCAACAACATGCAGAAGATCAAAATGAACTGTCTTAGTCTTCTTTATTTTTGGTGTAAACAGGATAGAATGGAGGATATAGACCTTTTTGTTGATTTCATAGGGAACTGTAAAGCCACTTAGTCTAGTTTTATTCGCTGGAATGGTGCTCTCTGGGTTGTAAGTGATTTTCCTCATTATCCTCGATGATGAGTACTTTATGAATACACAGTTACCTTTTCTCAAAAAAAAAAAAAGAAAACATGATTTTATGATATGAAAAAGGGCTATATAAGGTCGATAAGGTTCAAACATCCAAGCAACAGTAGCTTAAACTCAATCACCAAAGCATCATAATCACCATATTATTACACAGCATTTACTAAGTTTGAAGCCACCAAATGATAACATAGAGAAGTTAGTCCTCCTATCTAATTTTGGCAAAAAAATCGTGTGATCATAGCTCTTTCTTTAAGAAACAGATAGTCAGCCTCCAACTTAAAATCATAACAAATCTATCCTAAGATAATGGTTACCTGCAAAAAAACTAGTCATAACCACCCCCCTTTTCTTCCTTTGTTTTCCTTGAGAAAGTAACCCCACACCCAATCCCACCCGGCCCTTTCTTCTTTTTTTTCTAATCTTCTAGAAGAACCAATGATAACATCATAACACAATATGTTGGACAACATCCAAAATGACATTCTTCAATTTGTTCACCAGTTGGCAGTTCAACATTATAAGTCTGAACTGCAATTATGACAATAAAAAGAGGAAACCCACCAGCTTAGATAGAAATATAAATTTTTACTGGTAAAAGAATAGTAGAGAAATATAACTAACTTCACCACGAATGAGGTCATTAATTTTTAAACTCCCTTCTTTTGGCACACGAAACCGATATGTGTATGGGGTCCCCTTTGCCAGCTCTTCTTGCACTTCCTCCTCTGTAGCACTGGCCCACCTCCCAGTATATATGGGAGGCAACTGCTTCAATTTTGCCATCTCTTTCATCTTTTCTAATTCCTAGACAACAGAAAATGGGTTAAGTATTAAACAGTCATTCAACACGATATACTAAGACCACAAAGTGGACAAACATATTGACCCATCAAGCAAATAGCAATAGAGCAATTTAAGATGGCATCAAACTTGAAGAGCATCATGCTCCTGAAACTAGTCTTACGGTAGCATATCTGCTTCTGTCAACTTACATTCTAGATGTACAGATTTTTACTGTCAAAACTCTCACTGCAGAACTCGGAGAGCACTACCGAAGGAAAGAAATAAAAGTTCAGTACAATCACCTCATTTGAACAAAAACATCGATAAACATGACCAGATTGTAAAAGCTTTTCAGCAAATTGCTTGTAAAGGGCATTCCTCTCAGACTGCCTGTATGGGCCATAGTTCCCACCAATTCCAGGACCTGCCAAATTTTTTTTAAAAAAAAAAAAGATGTTGTCATTAATTTTTTATTTTTATGTTTTTTTTTTTGATAGGTAAAAGAATATGTCATCAATAATTGTGATCACTAAGAGTTACGTCCTAAGGGGAAAAAATGATGAAGATTAAGACAATTTAAATACTGTCTCCCTTCACAATGAAAGCGACGAGAATTTGATTCCTCGCATTCATTAAGCCTCGTGTTATAGCATTTTCTAAAAGCAAGTTGTAAGATTTTCCTGATTGAAAACTTAAAAACAGGATATTATAAGTAACACGAAATTAACAGGTCACAAAGTAAAATAAATAGATCGATTTGAGCCCAAAGTCACATATTTAATCTAGTGCGTTTGACAAGAAAATCACTGTTGCACAGAGCTGGACAAATGATGGTTGGAAGTTAAGATTTAGAAGAAACTGGGAAATAGAGAGTTACACTGTTATTACAAGTTTTCGATCAAACTAAAGTGATGGATAATCGAAAAGATGATATATGGCCGAAAGAGAAGAATGATGGCAGCTTTAGCGTAAGCCCTGCTGCCAACTTTTGCTAAAGAATAGGACCATGAATTGCGGAGGAACCTTCGAAGAAGCTTTGGAAAACAAAAGTTGGCTATCGTTGGGTGGATTGCTACATATGAGGCATGTCTCACACAAGCCAAGCTGCAAAAAAGAAGAGGTTTTCATTTGTCCAGCAGATCTTTTATGCCTATTATTTTTTTCTAACATTACTTGATTCACAGGAAAAATCTAAAGTATGCTTTTGAACGTATATGGCACCAATTCAGTGATGCCAGGGAGGCAGGGTGTATGAAACAAGCATAGCTTCCTGCTGGGGCTGCCAGGTGAAGGGAAAAAATCAGAAAACTATGACATGCTATTCCTTAAGCACTTTTTAGACAGTTAGTCTTAAAAGAAATCACAAAACTTTGAAAGCAAAAAAGAGTACATTTCTCTTGTAATGCATAGATGCTTATATAATATGAAGTGTTGGGAAAAGGATGTGATGTAAATGACATAGAGTCAATGCTGGAATTCATAGAAGGTCTAGGCACTAGTTGAAGAAATTTCTAACATTTGGCATACTTCTGTACTTTCCTCCTGGGAGCAACAAAATTCTCTTATTGAAAAGAAAAACACATACAATTAATGCAAACTAGTCCATAGTTAAGCCATTTGACTTCAGCATTTAAAGTCATAAAATGTTCATCTTCACTGGATCAAATTATGATACTGAATTTAGCTATTGAGCTTTGACAGTTTTGCATATGCAGAATATTATATTCCAGTTGCACTGACACTAGGTAAATTCTAGCACTGTGTTCAAATATGTCTACTTTAGCATGTCCAATTTGCACATACAACAACAAAAAAATACCCAGTGGAATCCCACCAGTGGGGTCTGGGGAGGGTAGAATGTACAGACCGTACCACTACCTCATAGAAGTAGAGAGGTTGTTTCCTGGGAACCCTCGCCTCAACAACCCATAAGCAGAATAAACTAAATATGACAAAAAGGAAAGGAAAAGAAAGGAATAGGAAAAGCGACTACCAATGAAAGGCACATGATATTATGTAAATACGATAAATTTAACACATACAATACAGATAAAGACAACACATGATATATAGACTTGGCAAAACCTACTACCCTACAATACCCCACGACTAGACATCAACCTAACCTATTAACCTTCTACACTAATTCGCGACCTCCACTCCTTCCTATCTACGATCATGTCCTCAGTGAGATCAATTTTCGCCGTATCCTGTCTAATCGCCTCTCCCCGATACTTCTTCGGTCTACCTCTACCTCTCCTAGTGACTCCTAAATCCAACCTCTCGCACCTCCTTACAGGAGCATTGGTACCTCTTATCTGCACATGTCCAAACCATCGCAATCTCGCTTCCCTCATCTTATCAGCCACTGGGGCCACCTCTAGCTTCTCCCGAATGGTGTCATTCCTAATCTTCTCCCTCCTTATGTGCCCGCACATCCATCTCAGCATCCTCATCTCCGCGACATGCATCTACTGAACATGTGCATTTTTTATTGGCCAAAACTCCACCCCATACAGCAAAGATGGTCTAACCATCATTCTGTAAAACTTACCTTTGAGTTTAGGTGGTATCTTCTTGTCACGCAATACTCTAGAGGCAAGCTTCCACTTAAACCATGCTGCCCAATACGATGTGTCACATCATTGTCGATATCGCCACTACTTTGGATGATGGACCCCAGATACTAAAAGTTTTTCCTCTTGGGGATAGGTTGGGTGGCAAGCCTCACATCAATGTCTGTTTCATCCTTTGCAACACTGAATTTGCACTCCAGGTATTCTGTTTTGGTCCCGCTCAGTTTGAATCCTTTGGACTCCAAGGCGTGTCTCCACGCCTCCAACCTATCATTAACTCTAGTCCGAGTCTCATCAATCAATACTATGTCATCTGCAAATAGCATACACCATGGAACCTCCTCCTGGATAGATCGCGTCAGCACATCCATCAGTAGAGCAAACAGGAAAGGGCTCAACACAGATCCTTGATGGAGTCCCATCTCAACAGGAGAATATTTTGAGTCTCCGCCCATCGTTCTTACTCGAGTTTTGGCTCCGTCATACATGTCCTTAATCGCCCTGATATATGCCATTGGGACACCTTTCACCTTTAGGCACCTCCATAGGACATCCCTTAGCACTTTGTCATAGGTCTTCTCGAGATCAATGAACACCATATGAAGATCCTTCTTTCTTTCTCTATATTTCTCCACTAATCTCCGAACAAGGTGAATTGCTTCAGTAGTCGACCGCCCCGGAATGAATCCAAACTGATTCTCCGAAATAGATACTACCCTTCTCACCCTCATCTCCACCACTCTCTCCCAGACCTTCATAGTGTGACTTAACAGCTTGATACCCCAGTAATCATTACAGTTTTGAATATCCCATTTGTTCCTATACAATGGAACCATTGTACTCCGCCTCCATTTATCAGGCATCTTGGCAGTCTTCATAATCGCATTGAATAGTCTAGTCAACCACTCTATGCCATCCTTGACCATGTTCTTCCAAAAATCTACCAGAATCTCATCGGGTCCGACCGCCTTCCCTCTCTTCATCCTACTGATAGCCCTACTAACCTCCTCAACTCTGAACCGCCTACAATAACCGAAATTACGATGACTTTCTCCTTTTTCCTTTAAGAGTTTATGAAAGTAAGCTTGCCACCTTAGTTTAATGGAAGTGTCATCCACCAACACCACACCCTCCACATCCTTGATGCACTTCACTTGGTCTAGGTCGCGAGCTTTCTTTTCTCTCTCTTTAGCGAGCCTGTACAATCTCTTGTCCCTGCCTTTATCACTTAGCTCCTCATATAGGCGCTCAAAAGTTGTTGTCTTAGCACTCGTCGCCGCTATCTTTGCTTCTGATTTAACCGTCTTATATGTCTCCTTAAGCATACGCTTTTCATCTTCATCCCTACACTCTAGCCACTTTGTGTAAGCAACCTTCTTATCTTTCACTTTGGCTTGAACTCCCTCATTCCACCACCAGTCGCCCTGACGTCCACAAAAGGCCCCTCTTGAAAACCCTAATACATTGGCAGCTACCTTTCTAATGCAACCAGCAGTAGTGTCCCACATATTGTTCACATTACCGCCACCACTCCACGCCTCTAAGTTTCTCAACTTTTCTTCCATCTCTCGGGAGAGAGCAGGAGTAAGGCATCCCCATCTAATCCTCGATTGGGCATAAACAACCTTCTTCTTTTCTCTCTTGATCTCTAAATCCATCACTAGAAGCCTATGTTGAGTGGGAATAATCTCACTCGGAATTACCTTGCAATTCTTACATAGACTTTTATCGCCCTTCCGAAGAAGTAGATAATCTATCTGAGTCTTACCTACCATACTACGGAAGGTAATCAAGTGATTTTCCCTCTTTGGGAAGCATGAGTTAGTTATAAAGGCTTTGGCAAAATCCAAGAGAGACGTCCCACCTCCATTCCTCTCCCAAAAACCAAAGCCTCCATGAACATCTTCAAACCCGCTAGTGGTTGCCCCGATATGCCCATTAAAGTCACCCCCAATGAAGTTTTTTTCTCTTTCCGGTATGCCTCGCACAACCTCATCCAGATATTCCCAAAAGAGCCTTTTGACTTCCTCATCTAGGCCTACTTGGGGCGCATACGCATTAACTACATTCACTATATGCCTACCAACCACGAGTTTGAGAAGCATCATCGTATCATTAACTCACTTAACCTCAACCACATAATCCCTAAGGTCCTCGTCTAATAGGATACCTACACCATTTCTATCCCTAGAACCACCCGAGTACCACATCTTAAACCATCCACGTCTCGAACTTTGGTACCTACCCATCTGGTCTCCTAAACACACGCTATATTAATATGTCTCCTCTTAAGATATTTTACTAGCTCCATGGATTTCCTTGTTAGTGATCCTATATTCCACGACGCTATCCATAACTTACAAACGCCCGTGACCCTCTCACCACCCCTACCCCTTACCCCCAACCCAAACCGACGACATGACCCTAGTCTATCATTCGATCCTGGCGCCACTAAACTTAAGAAGTAATAGACTACTAAGTAAATTCAACAATTAATTCAAATAGAAAATTTTGATTTGCAGCGAACAGTTGATACCCCACAGCCAAGAACTAGTGTAATCAATATTGTAGGCAAAAAATATTAAACAGAGAAGAGTTTTGGCTGTAAAAGTCCAAAACACTAATGGTTAACAAGAAGTACACACTCAAAGAAGTAATGTCCAATTTGCACATAAAATAAGAAATATACATTAGAATTGTTTAATTTAGTTTATGCCAAAGAAATGGTGGTGGTTGATGGAACCTTCATCCCAAGCAAGACCAAGCCAAGAAAGGTCACGAAGCACGGCCTCCTCAGACTCCCTAGTGGATCTTTCCAGGTCTGTGTCTTCAATCCTGAGTATAAATTTTCCACCTTTCGAGCTGTCATAGTGACATAATTGTTAACAGAGAAAGACAAGTAAACAAAAGCGCCATTAACCCTCGTCTCAATAGTATTAATCAAGTATAGCCATAAACTATGGTGAAGAAATAAGTAAATTGGGGGAAAAAACAAAGAACCGGGACGAACCGCGCAAATAAGTAGTTAAAGAGTGCAGTTCTAGCGCCTCCAACGTGGAGATTACCGGTAGGAGACGGCGCAAAACGAACTCGGACAGCCCCTTCGTCTCCAGCTGAAGCGTAAACGGAGAAACTTCTTCCCCGGAAGCAGAGACTTTGCCGATACCTACGGTCGCCGTTGCGACAATGTAGCAGTGACTGGCGATTCTTTAACTCCGGGATCAACCTTGCTCTAAACCACGGCGCCGCCGCTAGCGTCGCCATTCCAAAAGACAGATTTCAAGATATCTATTCAATCTCCAACGTCAGGATAAGGACTTCGAATCGTTTGGGAGTACAAAATCCAAGTGCGCTGTTTTTCGGGTGCACGTTCTATTAACCCGATTAATTGATGGGTTATAGGACTGCGGACTATAGGATTGCCGATTTGGCGATTCCCTGTACAAAATCCAAGTGCGTTGTTTCTCGGGTGCACTTTCTATCAAATTAATTATCCGATTAATTGATGGATTATGACGGAAGGAAAGTACTTGGTGAAAAGGTATGGTGATTAATGTAGATTTTCATTGTAATCTGTGTATCAGAGGTTTTGGCTAGGTCGGGTGGGGTCCGCTTGGTTTTATGTAGTATTGGTGAATTTGATTATTAAATATGTTAAATCAATAGAATATTGCTTTATCGATTTTTTATTTTTAATGGTGTAATTTTCAGTTTACCGAATAAGAAAATACTCATAAAATAAATATATGACTTCTCTAAAATGTGATGAAATACATTAAAACAAACAAATCAAATTAGCACCTAAACTTAATAATATGCAGTATTTGGCTTCATATTCTAATTTATTTTCCAACAGAAAGGTTGTACATTGGAAATCAAGCAAATACATGACTTACGAGTTTCGATTTGGTATCAAGTGATGTTAAATTATTGATATTCAATATTTATGAAGGGATAAAGTAGTAAATTATTATAGTCTTAATGGGTTATCGGTTTATCCAATAACCCAATACTATAAACCGAAATCGAACTAATAACCTGATTATTATTTTTTTGGTAAAACCATTAAAACCTGTTAACTCGATAACAATAACATCTTTTTCGATTTGATTTTTGCACACCCCTAAGTTTTGTGGTTAATACTAAAAGTACTACTTATATGTCAATTCTTCTTTTAAAAAAAAAAAAGAAACTAAGAGGTGGGACAAAGAGACACTTGATTGTAAAGATGTGCAAAAAATTGAATCGCTAAATCGAATCGAAAAAATACTATTGAATTTTTCTTATTTCAACTAATAGGTTAATAGGTTTGTAACAGTTTTACAAAAAAGAATTATCGGATTATCGATTCGATTTTGATTTTTAGTACTGGGTTATTGGGTAAATCAATAACCAATTAATACTATAGTAATTTGTTATTTTATCCCTTCGTAAATTTTTAAATATTAATTTAGCAGCATTTGACACTATATTGATACTCGTAAGTCATGCATCTGCCTGATTTCAATTGCATAAGTCTTCCATCGAGGAAATATATAAGAATATAAAGCCAAATATTTCATATTCTGGCTTAGGTGCTCAATTAATATTTTGTTCACTTCGTATTGATTTAGTTGTTATATTACAATGTTCATTAGGGGATGTGTGTTATATATGCATCAAGTCTATTTTATTAATTTGGTGAGTATTACAAAACTAGAGAATAGATATCTTCATCATTTTTTACAGTTTCTAATCTGTCTTATTCTAGCCTTCATAAGCATTCTGTCATTTATAATTGATTTAATTGTTTCACTGTATCACATTATTTTACTATATTGCATCAAAACTGTTAGAGAAGTCATGTATTAATTTTATAAGCATTTTCTTATTGAGTAAACTGAAACCGAACCATTAAGGACCGAAAAAATCGATTAAAAAATCTTATTAGTTTGTTATTAATTTAGCAAATTTAAAAATCAATATATCAAACTGATAAATAATAAAAGTGAATCGAATCGATCGATGCACACTCCTATCAAATTGAGATCCACTCCAATAGGTTTTAGTCCAGTATTATTCAATGGTTAATTAAGATCATGCCACATCATTTATATAGAATTAATGTCTACTATTTATTTGATACAAAAACATAAATAATACGAGTAAATAATTTAATGTCAATTTTTCTTTTTTCCAACTATCAAAATATTTCATTTTAACTTTTGATAAAGTATTTCAATTTAGTCATTTTCAATTACAATTTTAAAATAAAAATCATCATATTTTCATTTGTTTATTGGGTGGTTAAGTTAACCATATAAAACATATTTTTCTTAATTATATACATCAACCTCAAGTAGAAAATGATTGAAATTTATATTTATTAAGGCAAATGTGCATAGTGAAGAGAAATGGCATATTTTGTGTGGTTACGTTAACTAAGCTATAGACCAATGTAAATATGTGTAATAGCAATCTTTTGAAAAAAATTGAATAAAAAATGTCTATGTTACAAAAGTATAAAGTAAAAGAAGAAGAAAATAAAGAGAAGATTTCTTATTGCTCTTGAATAAAATTGAGGTGTATTTTACAGTGAAGGAAATCCTTATATTTATAGGGAAAAAACTGTCTTGGTCTCCAAGTAAGAAACTGGAATTGGTCTTCAAATAGGATTCCTAACTCTTTAAAGAATCTACATAATAGACATTCTCTGCAAATTAAATATGTTTATAACACTCCCTCTTGAATGTCTATTTACTAAATTATGTGCTTCGTTAAAACTTTACTAGATAAAACCCTGTGGGAAAAATTTATAGTAAAGGAAAAAGAGTACACATATCTAACAATACACATTATCAAATGTTTCATTAAAAACTTTACAAGGAAAACTCAATGGGACAAAACCTTGTGAGGGAAAAAGAATACATCGCGTATTAACTCCCCCTAATCAGAACATCAATCCTAAGACTTGAATCTTCGCATCCCAATCTTGTGTGTCATCTTCTTGTAATTTGCAGTTAGTAGAGACTTGGTGGACAAATTAGCCACATTATTACCTGAATGAATTTGTTGCACATTTATATCACCATTCTTTTGGAGCTCATATATATAGAAAAGTTTTGGCGAAATGTGCTTTGTTCTATCTCCTTTTTATGAATCCTCCTTTAGGATCAAAGAGTTTTGCAAGTCACTCGCTTCAACTTCTTTAAGAAAACAATCTATTGCCTTTTAAAAACTCTTCAAGAGTTTCAATTCAAGTTATCAACTTGCATAACAATATGAAATATTCTTGATTAATTTAATCAATATGAGGATTATAAACAAGTTTTTTAAGAATTTGTATATGATGCAATTTTAAATCCTTCAAATACTTTTATATCAATTTTGTCCAGTGATAATATTCAATATTAAATACATGACATTCTCTAATGTCTAGATTGCAAGTCAAATAAGCTTTACGCTTACCAAGATGCATCATCCCACTTGATAATTAGAGCATGTTTTAATATACCGTAGAATTTAGATCCTCATAATCTTTTACAATATTGCACTATATTGTATCAAAGATATCATTGACAAAATACTTCTTTTGTCAGTTTGCAATGCGACATAACTTGTTGAGATCTCGTCACTTCATTATTTTTAGGTAGCTACCCCTCTCATGAGGTTTCACGAAGTGTTATTTCGTAAGTTCTTCAAGAGTACCTTGCTTCTTAATTATAACCTTTTTGATCATTTGCTCCTTTCCTTTCAAGAATTATTTTATTTGGGATCAATTGCATGTTTCATGTATGTCATAGATTATGTCATTCAGGGACATTCAACAAGAGCATTTCAACTCTTTGTTTCTTATTATCTCCCCCTTATGCTAGACAAACTAACATATATTCCAATCTATCTTGGAAAATCCATCTTTTATGCATCATGGTATATTTATTAATTATATATCGCATATCAAAATTATTAGATGGAAATTATATGGTCCTTGGCCATAAATTAATTGATGGGAAAATTGATCATAATGTATTATATTGATGCATATCTTTGTCTATAATTTGTCATATTTCAGACCATGAAGCTTTGTTCTCATAAGCAATGATTGATTATTTATCTGAGGCATTTAGTGTCGATCAGCTTGAATATTTATCAATATTATCAAGATGCATTGTCTTGATTACGTATTCTGAAATTTGTGCTCTTAACTCAATTATCTTGCACAAATAATTCTGCGAATGTCAAACTTCAAGCTGACAATAAACGCATATGTGATCATCTTATGGATGCATCTCTTTCACATATCACATGATTGTGAACATGCCTATATTCACCTTTTATACTTTCAGAATTTAGGGAGTTCAGTCCCAACATTAGTTGATCCAATCAACTTATTATTAGAACAAGCAATATTGAAGAATCTTTTATTTCTTCAATATATGTCTAATAAGTAAACTTTCAGTTTACCATTACACGTGTCTTTTGCTATAGTAAATTTCTGATTTACTATTACATGGACGAATTTTAGATTTTTTACTTGGAGAGTAAATTTCAACTTCATTTCTTCTCAACTACTCTACTTCTTGTAGAGGTGAGCGATGATCCTTTTTAAATCTGTAAATGCATCTGGCAGTTGATTTGTAATTCTTGCATCCTTCATAAGCAATGGTCTTGCTATCAATTGCAAGCGTTTAATTAATGATTCGGCAACGCCATTTTGAGTATGAACATGAGCAACAAGATGTTTAACTCTTATCCCAATGGATAGACAATAGTCATTAAATATTTGGGATGAAAATTTTGCAGCATTATCAAGGTGAATGGACTTAATTTGATTATCAGGAAATTGTGCTCGTAATCGTATTATTTGCAAATGCCAAATTACGAGATTACAAGAGGCACACATGAGACCATCTAGATGAAATATATATTAGGACCATAAAATAACTAAATGTCCACTAGTTGGGTGAATAGGTCCTAGTTGGGTGAATAGGTCCATAAATATCTCCATGTATACATTCCAAAAATGCAGGGGACTCAATCCCAACTTTCGTTGGTGATGGTCTCACAATGAACTTGCCTTGATAACAAGCAGTACAAGAAAATTCACCATTTAAAAGAATCTTTACGTTCTTTAATGGATGTCCATTTGAATTTTTTTTAATTCAAGTCATTATCAAAAATTCTCATTCTTCATGAATGGAACACAATCACCTTAGCATATCAATTTATGATAGCTTAGTACCTCATTCCATGTTCGTACGAATTATTTAATCACTTGTCTTCTTTCACACATTATGCACTGCCACTATATTCACTTTAAGGAATGGAACATTTTAATAGAATATATTCTATGACTTTTCATCAAAAGCACATTATTTTGCTTTAGTCATTATTATATTATTAATATAGTGCATTGGGACTTGAACCTAATGTCTTATCCATATAAAGGCATCTTACGCCATAAATTGATGGGGCTTGAACCCAACATCTTTTTATCATACTTTTAGATGTATGACCATCTTTAAGTGATTATATCTTTCTTTTAGGCTTTCCCACAAAACAAGTGAATCCTTAATTGTGAGATATTTATATTTTTAAAATTTCATCAAGATGACGACACAAGAATATCGTAACATTAACACAATTTTATTTTGA
Organism: Solanum rostratum; assembly: GCA_029948455.1. Classification (NCBI taxonomy): domain Eukaryota; kingdom Viridiplantae; phylum Streptophyta; class Magnoliopsida; order Solanales; family Solanaceae; genus Solanum; species Solanum rostratum. The sequence goes on along the minus strand of CM057045.1, from coordinate 92,090,862 downwards.
TGTTTTATTTTCATTTTTAATGAACTTCAAGACGCCTAGCATCCAATACCCGTGAAGGGTAGTTCTTGCCAAATCTATGAAGGGCAACAAACTCAAGTTTCTTAAAGTTAACGATATCAATAAAGAGAAAATAAAAAAATAAATAATACCCTAGCCTTGAAACTTAACCTTCACTTTTTAAGACGGTACAGTCTCGTGCTAATAACGTGTCATGAAAGTATAAAGTGAAAGAAGAAGAAAATAGAGAGAAGATTTCTTATTGCTCTTGAATAATATTGAGGTGTATTTTACAATGAACGAAACTCTTATATTTATAGAAAAAAACTGACTTGGTCTCCGAGTAAGAAACTGAATTGGTCTTCAAATAAGATTTCTAATTCTTAAAGGAATCTACATAATAGACATTCACTACAAATTAAATATATTTATAACAGTCTAATTGAAACACTACTAGGAGCTGGGATATTCAATTGGAACAAAACAATAATTTGAATGTCTAAATAAAATATTCTAATAAATTCAACTATATAGTTATATAATATGTTATTTTGCTAACTTATCAAATACTAGAAAATAAAAAATAAAAAAATAAATTTAAGAAATACTTTTCTTCCCATCAAACACATCTATGTCTTTGTATTTTAGTGTGGATGAAAAGGAGGCGTTGGATAATACAAACACGCATGATATGACATAATCTTAGCTTACTGTTGAACAATACTAGACCTAAACCTACTTGGGGAGATTTCCCAAAGTCCAATCTTATAAGGAAACTTACATAAATATACTAGATTAAAAAATTATTTATTATTTATAGCAATATTAACTTATTTTCACCGAACACTTGTAATACATTTATATTGAATAAATAATTCACTTTTAATACAAATGCATATTTATGATAGTATTGCTATATATTGCTATAAATGGTCATTAATAAAAACTATCGCTAAAATCAGTAATTATTTATTAAAAATGATCTGCTTAAGTAATTTTTTCAATATTTTATAACCATCATGTTTATTTATTCAACTCCAAACTTAAATTTGAAAATAATTAATTCGATTAATTTTACCGAATTAATCCGTTTGTGAAACTCCAAAGATCGATTAAGGTATTTTTTGTAAGTACCTTTTGTTTAACAACATATTTTAATGTTTATGAAAATTCTAGGGCATTATCTTTTAAACTTACTAGAATTAGAGTATGTTAAGAACGTCACTTGACACTTGTAATTAGAGATAGCAAATGCTTGGATTGGATCCGATCGAATCAAATCAAATTTGAATGAATTGAGCTAAAATGAATTGGATCACATATCCATATAAAATATGGGTAAATATAGATTTGATCAAATATAATTAGGTAAAATGTTCTAACCCATTTTAATCTCCTAAAGCAAAAAAGAAAAAATCAAAGCTAAATTGTTAATGTTCAACCCCTGCCACTCCAAACCTACTCCCAAATAATTATATTTTAAAAACTTATTTTTCTATACAAACAAAATTTAATTTGTTTCTACTTCCGTATCCTATCCCCCGCCCACTCTCACAATGGGAGTCCCACCCCACCCACACCTCTATCACCTCTAATTTTTAAATCAGAAAATATCAAAAAAATTCACCCATCCTACCGCCCCTCACCAGTCCCCTATTCCCTATCCTATCACCATTTCACCCCAAGCCCCACGAAACCCCCTACCCTATTTTTTTTAAAAAAAAAATCAAAAAAGAAAGTTAAATTTTTTTTACCACCCCAACCCCTTCCCCACCGGACCCCTATCCCCTTACCCCAACCCCACCCACACCCAATTTTTTTTTTCATTTTAAGAACGCTAAAAAAAAATTCAAAAAAAAGAGTAAAAATTTTCAACACTCTTCCACCCTACTCCCAACCCCTAACCCCCATCGGACCTCCTACCCCTACCCCCACTCTCAATTTTTTTTAAGGAAAATTTAAAAAAAAAAGTTAATATTTTTACCCCCAAAAATGCCCTCCCCTCCCCAACTTCCACCCCACTCACCATCCCCTACCCCTACTGAAGCCCCTACCCCCACCCCCAATTTTTTAAAAGACAAATTATAAAATTTCACCCTTCGACCCCTACCACCACCCCCAGATTTTTTTAAAAGAAAAAATAAAAAAAAGTTAAATTTTTTTCATCATCTTTTCTCCCCGTTCCACTACCCCCTATCCCCCCACCCCCAATCGGACCTCCTATTCCCACCTCCCACCCTCAAATTTTTTTAAGAGAAATAAAAAAAAAATCACATGCAATTATGAATTTTTTATTATGAGTTGGGGATATACTGGTTTATAGGGATACCTATATTTTACTCATTTTGGTCATATTTGTACAAACTTTCAAAATAAATCACTCCATATTTATCTATTTAGAAAATTTGAATGATTCATTATAATAAATATAGGTTACATGGACTCTTTTCACCTTATTGAGTTGAAATTGCCGCTCCTAATTTCAACATAGATGGATCTTGAAGTTGAGAAGACAAAATGAAGAGGTAATAAAAACTGTAAAAAATTGTAAAAGCTGAGTCCATGCTACATCCATATACCCCTTCACATTATGCTTCCTAATTAATTACAATTAACGCCTTTGATATGATATCAATACAGTTTCAATATATTGATGGAGTATCACAAAGAATTAAACTTAGTCCTATACGATACTGATATGATATCAATATATTAACGCAGTATCACAAAGAATATATTTTATTTAGATTTTAATATTTTGCCTTGGTTATCTTTTATTTATTTCTTTAAATAAGCTCAATCTTATATTATATCAATATGATATCAATAAAGTACCATAGAAGATTAAATTTAGTCTTATATGACGTTGAAGGAGTATCATAAAGAATTAATTGATAGTTGTGATAGCGATTAAGCCACCAAGTAACCCGAACAAGGTTAAGAGCACTGGAGTAAATACCTGGGCATAATATCTCACTCGAATAAATAGATTAGGATGGGTAAATATTTTGTCAAATTGATTTAATTTTTGCAGTTTTTCAGTAACTATTTAAGACATGAGTTTTAAAAGTATTTTTTACCCAAGTTAAAGTAAAACGTGGAATACAAATCTCCCATTCTAATTGGAGTTGGGAAATTTGATTTTTCAGTTGAATCGAAAGTGATGAGTTTTTGCAGCGATCATTTGTGTGTGTCAGTGGTTTTGCTGGTGACACTCACAGCCACGACGGCCGCGGAGGATCCGTCTACAATCCTATCAAGATTCCAGCAGTACCTTCAGATCAATACAGCCCAACCTCATCCCAACTACTATGAAGCTGCCCAATTTATCACCTCCCAGGCCAACTCATTATCCCTCGACTCCCAGACCCTGGAGTTCGTCGACGGCAAACCTCTGATTCTCCTCAAATGGCCAGGCAACGACCCAACCCTCCCTTCCATCCTCCTCAACTCACATACTGATGTTGTCCCTTCCGAGCATCACAAGTGGACCCACCCACCTTTCTCTGCCCACTTGGATTCTACTACCGGCAACATCTTCGCCCGGGGTTCTCAGGATATGAAATGTGTGGGCTTGCAGTACCTCGAGGCCATTCGCAAACTCAAAGCTTCGGGCTTCCGCCCCCTGCGCACTGTCTACCTCTCCTTCGTCCCCGACGAGGAGATCGGCGGAAATGATGGTGCCGGAAAGTTTGTTCATTCCGACGTCTTTTCCAAGATGAATGTTGGGATTGTACTTGATGAGGGCTTGGCTTCTCCCACTGACAGCTATCGTGCATTCTATGGAGAGAGGTCCCCCTGGTGGCTCGTCGTTAAGGCTGTAGGTGCTCCTGGACATGGGGCTAAGCTCTATGATAATACTGCCATGGAGAATCTACTTAAAACTATCGAAACTATAAGAAGATTCAGGGCTGCGCAGTTCGATCTAGTTAAGGCCGGACTGAAACCTGAAGGCGAGGTCATTTCTGTGAATATGGTCTTCTTGAAAGCTGGCACCCCTTCTCCCTCTGTAAGTCAGGCTAACTGTTTCATTCGGACCATTATTTCAATATTGCACTTCACTTCGAGATATTGTAGCACTTTGTGTACCATTCCTTTTCTGAGGAATTCGAGGAGTCTTTGGGTGACCTAATTCACTCAATACCATCAAATGCTGAGTAGTAACCTTAAACGATTTTTGATGGTGTTTACATTTCTGGAAAGTACTCACACAAGAGTTTAAATGTTTCTTATGAAGTATAAGAACTTAAATGTATCTGAAAAACAAAAGAAGAGCTTAAAATGTTTCTTTATTAAGTAACAGAATTATTACTGCAGTTAAGTGAATGGAGATAAAGCTAACTCATTTGAAATTTTTGAACTTACTATTTCGCAGTTTGTCTTGATATGCGTTTCCGAGGTTTAGTCTAACAAATATTTGAAGTGATCCATAACAGATTTAGGGTGTTTTACCCAACAACGCTCTCTTGTCAAACAGTGGCCCTTTTCCCTACACTTTAGAATCAGAACTGAGATAAGCTTAAGATATGGACTTCTTTATTTCTGTGGCAGGGTTTTGTCATGAACCTGCAGCCATCCGAAGCCCAAGCAGGATTTGACATCAGAGTACCACCAACTGCAGATCAGGCATCCTTGGAGCGGCGAATAGCTGATGAATGGGCACCTGCTTCGCGTAACATGACTTTTGAGGTATCAGGAGTCATAATTATCCTTGCTTCTACTTTTAGAGATAAACAACCTGTAGTCCTGTTTGCTATACTCCCATCCTTTTCCAAAGTGCAAATTCCCTAGAACAGTTTAGAATCAACTCCTCTCTTTTTTGTTGGAGAAGGGGTGGATATGCCAAAGAAAATTGTCTCATGCCTTCCTTTTCCTCTTCTAATTTGGCATGAAGAGTTAGCATAGTAGCCTATCGACCAGCAGTTTACTGAAGCTTTGATTGAGTGTGTCTTCCAAGCTGCTACAGTTTATGAATATAGGGAAGTCTAATCTAGGACTGAAAGAGTTCTTCATTCCCTGATTGTTCTCATCCTTTCCCTTTTTAGGCCCTTTAATCAGCCTTGTTTTGTGTCAGGTAAGGGAAGTATTCTCAAGTGGATAATGTAGGTTTGGCAGGTCCAACTGATTTGCACAAAATTGAGTTGCTTTTGTACCCCAGAGAAGTTCTTATTGCCTTCTTTTCTGGGTCCTTTAATCAGCCTTGTTTTGTATCAGGTGAGGGAGTATCCCACAGTGAAAAATATAAGATTTGGCTGGTTCAACTGCTTTGAACAAAATTAGTTGCTTTCTGGGGTTCTTGTCTTACTAAACACATAAGTAATGATTATATAACTTTGATATCTTAGTATTTGCTTCTTTGACCCCAACTAGTTTGGGATTGAGACGTCTTAATAATATTTGTTGTAGTCTTTGCTTCTCCAAGACTAAACCTGAATGATCCATTGTGGGATTTGTTACTATGTCCATGTCATTTTTAACTATTATGTTTTCATCAACTTTCCTTCATTCCCTTTCAGCGTATTCATTCATATGCTGTATCTTATGTGCACAAACACATTTGTTACTACCTTATTATGTGCACAAACACATTTCTACTTCAAGGCCTGCCTGCTACACGTGAACTGTATGATATGAAATGCTAGTTACATGTGGATGTCTCCTTTTAAAGGATATCCTTGCAAGCATATCAGATAAAGATTTTGCATAGTCAGACAGAGTTTTTGAAAGAGCACGACACTGCTCTAAGTATAACTGGATGTGCACCATATGATTGATGTGCTTGCTGATGAGATTCATAAATGAATCCTCTTTCCTCGCTTACATATTATTTGAGGTTTCATTTCCTCAACCTCTTCAATCCAAGAGGCTGTTAAATCGGTAAAGATTATTCATCTATTTATGGCACCAGTTCTAATCATTTTCCGAAGGAACTGAAAAAAAATTAGACTAATATTGTAAATGGAAATTTGGTCAAATATTAACTCATCCTGAGGTCGGAGACTGGTTGCTTCCTTTACTATATCTCCTAGAAGTTTACGATACGATGCTGTCATGTTCCTTGTATTAATTAACTAAATCTTATTTGTTATACAACAGGCTTCCTTAAAAGGTTAGTAGAAAGGATAAATCACCTGACCCTTCAGGGTGGCCTAGTGGTTTGGGCTTGGGGGCTTGGACTTCCATGTAGAAGGGGTTTGCCTTATGTGTCGAGCTAGTTGCACCGGGCTTGCCTAGTGCTAACCCTCTTGTGTGGTTTGTAAGTTATTGCATAGGAGGGGGAGGGGGGGTTATCCTCTGCTCACCCAAAGAGTAGTGACTGCGGGTTTCCTTTGTCATAAGAAAAGAGGATAAATCACCTGATTTGATTTTCCTGTTTGCTTTTGGAGGGATGAATTAGAATCGTCGCACTATGTTTACAAAAAAAAAAATTGATAAGAAGATTTGCAACTTCAATTTTTAGAAGACAACATAACATAATGAGCTCAATTTTACAAGTGAAGCTGGTCAAATAGACCCTCCAAAAGTGGAATGAGCGAAACAAAGCAGGATGGGTGGAAATAGTTATCTGAGTGTCTGAAAAATGCAATATCCTGCTGGGACCTTTGAATAGCCTAGCTTTTAGGGAGAGTCTCTGAGTAACATGACATAGCTTTTGTTGTCCTGAGTTCAAACATGTGTTCACATTTGAGGGACCTCTTGTCTGAAACTCTTAAGCTAGCTAATGTGAAAGGACCATACCATCACTGCCTCGTCTAAAAATCGTAAACGGATGGCAAGTACCTTGCCTACCATGAATCCACGTCCTTATTCATCCCGACCTTTTGAATTCTGTGAAGAATAATAGTTCCCAAGTTATACTACTTGATAGATTCCTCGCTGGTTATTGTTTGACTTCGTATCAGCAGTCTATTTGAACAATATTTAGAAGTGCAGTATGTTAATTTAAGAGACTGGACAATGTCCTTGCTGTTGGACAGTTCAAGCAAAAGGTAAATGTGAACGACAAGTTTGGAAGGCCAGCTGTTACAGCTGTTGACAGTTCCAATATTTGGTGGGCACTGTTTGAAGAAGCTATCGTCAAAGCTAATGCCAGGCTTGGAAAACCAGAAATATTTCCTGCATCAACAGATGCACGCTATTTTCGGGATCAAGGCCTGCCAGCAATAGGATTTTCTCCGATGGCAAACACTCCAATTCTCCTTCACGACCACAACGAGGTGAGCATTAATTACTTTGCTGACTTGGTGACACATGGTGGAAATGCTTACTTTGGCCTATAGATAATATGCTCTCTCTTTTGCTGCAGTTCTTGAACAAGGACGAGTATTTGAAAGGTATTGAAGTTTATGAGTCAATAATCAAAACATTTGCATCTTATATTCAGCATCCAAGAGAGGATGCTTCGAGAGAGGAATTATGAGCAAGTTTATATTGAAGAAACCTTTAGCTCGTCTTGTCTTGTAGCATTATACCAGCGAAGGCCGTAGAGCAGTGGAAGTCTCTCCTACATCGTTATGCTGTATGAATAAACAACACGGATATTTCACAATCATTGATCAATGTGAAAAAACTCTTGATTTGGTATGTAAGTATTTTTACGATGATGTTAATAAATAAGTACTTTTGTTGAATCCGCTAGTATTGAAAAGGTCATTCTCCGCGGGAAGTTGCGTGTTCGATTCATCATTCTTTTACGATTTTACCACTATTTGTTACTCCATTCAGCAAAATGTACTACTCCTAGTCCCACTTGCATCTTTCTTTTTTTAAAAATAAAATAAAATAATTTATTCTTCATTTTTTCCTTTTAAATTACTCAGTAGTACTACTATTTACTTCGTTTTTTTTTTAAAAAAAAGACCTTTCTGCTTCTTTTTAATTACTAGACCGAGGTGAGTCCAATATCTGATTTTTCTTCTTCTGAATTTATGATACGTAGATAAAATTTAGAGAGTCAATTAAATTTGAATATGAATTTTAGATATTTTAAGTTGTAATTATTGTGATTTATAAAACAATTTTCAAATAATATATGTTAATTTTTCTATTCTAATTTATGACACTGATAAAATTTTTAATTATTTTTAAATGATATACGTTACTCATATATCCCTATTTATGCGGCACTTATTTGAGAGTCAATCAAATTTTTTATGTCTTAAATATTTTAGTTTGTTTATTATTATTATTTATAGTATTTTTTATGTGATTTTGAATTGAATATGTATCACTCCCTTTGTTCTAATATATGTAGCACAGATAAACTTTCAAGAGTCAACCTAATAATGTTCATTATGGAGATTTATAAAAAAGTTTTCAAATTAAATAATACATGTTACTTCTTCTATCTGGTTTTGTGTGATATCGATAGATTAATTTCAAGAATCGATCGATTTTTTTAGTGTTTTTAAAAATATTTTAAGTTGCTAATTATTAAGATTAAATAAGACAAACAAATTAAAAAGGAAAGGACTACCAAAAAATTGTAAATATACCTTTAAGATGCTCAAGTAGTTATGTTGACCTGAGCTTGCTTAACTCCCACTCAGGATGAATAGGAAAGCACAAGTTTCGTAGTTTTCAAATTAAACAATACACGTTACTCTATTTATTTCATTATATGGGACATCGGTAGATTAAATTTTACGAATCAATCTATCTTTTTATGTTTTTAAAAATATTTTGAGTTGTCAATTATCATGATTTATAATATTTTAATGTAATTTTTAAATATATTAAAAAATTTAAATAAGACAAACAAATTAAAACAGAAAAAACACCACATCATTATAGATGCACCCACAAGCAGCTCAAGCTGCTGACATACTGCCTGCTTGATCAACTTGACTTTTTCTTACATGAGAGAATATTATTGTCTTCCTTTCCTATTTATTTCATTCTTCCCTTACTGCTTACCGTTACCAAAACTTTCACTCCCTTTGTTTGAAAAAAAAATTATTTTCTTTTTAGTCTGTTTAAAAAAGAATGATTCTTTTTTTTTTGGCAATGTTTAATTTTATCTTTCCACATGACATGTTTAAGGCCACAAGATTAAAGAATATTTTGATACATTTGATAGAACTTTAATTTAGAACTACACAATTAAAAAATCTTCTTTATTTTTTTAAAATTACGTGCCAAATGAAATCATTATAACCCCTTTTTAAATAGAGGAAGTATCATATGAGTATATGTGTTAGAGTTTGCTGTGAATTTTCTATCTTATTTGGACTCCATATAGAATTGTGTTTCAATTCAAAAAGATTTTCTCGGTACAATGCGTTTTTTCCTCTTTTATATCTATAACTTCTATAAATAATAGATCTTTTATCCTCTAAGAACATAATATTATTAACATTATAGTCCTTTAAAGTGTTTGTTAGGGGGTTATTCTCTCAAAAGCTTTAACATATTTTTATATTAACATTATCACATATAAGTTAACTGATGAAACTGATATCATAAAGGTTTTCTTTTTTTGTAGTTTTCCTTTATTGTATGATTTATTGGCGTCATAATTTATAATTATTAGCTTTTGCATGGAATTCTAATTATTTCGATGACAACAATATGCAAATTACTAATACATATATAATGCTTTGATATATATTTGTTAAAAAGATTGTGTCTAACAATTTCAAATTTTAAAATAAGTATTATTTTTATATTGGGTACGCGCGTTGCGTACGTAGCCAATATTGATAAACATAATATTTAAGAAAAACACATTATCAAGATTAAAAAAAAATGCAAGTTTCTACTATATGGCAGTTGAATATGTAAACCATCCGGAGAAAAATTCTATTTATAAGTAATAGTAGTATCATTACAATACAAACAGAATCATAATAAACGAGATTAAGGAAAGATAAAACATTTAATCTTCACCCACAATTACTTTCTCAGGAAGATGGAAAATTAACTTGCACTTTATAAAGTCTTTGATTCTGAATGAAACTTTTAATATGAAAGGAACTATGATAAGATAATTGAATAGTATTAAGCAAATCATAAAACGTCATAACAAATATTCAAAATCAAATATTTTATAGTTAATAAGTGACTTGACAAGATGGTATATGAAATCATTGAGTGACCTGAGGCTCACGATTCAAGTATCTCCTGAAGATTTCTTGAAATTGAGCTGGTGCATGAGATTTGAAATGTACTTCTATTCCAAAAATTTTAATATGCATTATTTGATTACGATTTTGTCTATCATTCATGATTCATGACGGATATTTGATGGAGGGTAGAGGAAGAAAAAAAAAGGGGAGTGTAAAAAATTGAAATATTGTTAAAACCTTGAAGTGGAATTATCAATTAAGTGAGCTGCATAGTAAAAGTACTTTGAAAACCTAATAATTTCTATTTGAAATTACGAAAAATTCTATGTAACGTTTCATGGGGTTACCACATGTACATTGTGTATTAAATCCTCTGGAAAAAAATAAAATAATTTCGAAAAAAAACACAATCCATTATACTCTTATATTTGTAGTTTTATTTATTATTAATAATAAATAATAAATAATAGGAACATGAAAGACCTATATTCAATAATCGCGAATGCAAATATTTATTATTTACTACGATGTATAGTTACAAATATGAATGAAATGATTTTGTCCTTTTGTATTCATACCATGGATGTGCTATAATATTTATTAATTACCTGTAATGTATATTTAATTTACTTGTGGTATGTGAAATTTTTTGTCACCCCTCTGAACATTACTATTGATCATTAATCTATTTATATATATATATATGGAAAAGCAGATACGTTTTCGATCGACATGATTATTTCATCTGCTTATTTTTATTTTATTCTTTTTATTGATTATTTTCTCAGTTGCTTATTATCCTTAATAAATTATTTTCTCAATTGTTTCAACACTGATTTTTATTATATCATCTTAATCAATTATTAGGATTAGAATAAAACAAACACATGTACGATAAATTAAGTCTCTTCTTAAAATTAGACAAATAAAATTAAATAATTCATTTTCTTAGCTGCTTCACTTGTGATTTTACTATATCACTCTAAGCAATTATTTTAAGTAATACAAATATTAGAATTAGGATGAAACTAACACAAAATTGATAAATTAAGTCTTTTTTAAACAGGACAAATAAAATTAAATTATTATTTTAATATCTTTCGATGATTATATTTGTGTCAAAAAAGGAGTATTTTGTACAAAAAAAATATAAAAAAATCATGTATATTACTTGAAATGATGTAAAAAGTATTATAAGTCACAATAATTTACCAATTTAAAATTTAAAAGATATATAAAAAATTTGGATGGTTCTTGAAATTTTATTATTGCTACAAAATCCAGGACAAAAAGATAATTTATATAAAACGTATTATAAATTACAACATATCAATAGTTTAAAATATCTACAAACTAATTTTTTTTTTAATTGACTAACTAAATTTTATATGTGCAACATAAATTGAAATAAAGCAAGTAATATATATTATTTAAAATAACATAAAATGTAGTATAAGTCGCGATAATTAATAACTTAAAAATTTATAAAATATATTTAAAAAATTATTAATATCACACAAATTGAGATTGAAAAATAATATATGTTGGACTCGTGTTAATGCGGGCTCAGATAACTAGTTTCATTTATAAGGGCTATGAAGAAATAATTTATTTATTACTCAACTTTATAGAATTATATTTTTGTCTTTCAATATTTTAGCTAGGGCATCTTATCTTTGATATATAGTACATAATAATATAATATACTAAGAAAATATATAATAAGTTAGATTTTTTATTTAGTGTAAGGTAAAATGGTAATCTACCTTTATATTTTGGAACTTTTCACTTTTAGCATCATATTATTATTATTATTATTATTATTATTATTATTATTATTATTATAATATGATACAATTAGTATACTTATATGATATGATTATTATTTAATGTTTAATTAATTAGATATTTTTTAAATTTATGATAAGGGTAATTGTGTAGTCCACTTTTAGTAATATATGATGATATGATGATTAGATTTTCTTTTGAGCCATCTTTAATTTATTTTTTATTTTTTCTTTCATGATTTTTTCCCCTCTTTCCTTACATTAATGCATTTTGTCATGGTTGTTTTATCTTTTAAAAAAGTTGGTTTAAAGAAGCATATTATTACTATTAGTGTATCTTAAACTTAAGTTTGATTTGCATATGAATCATTATGGTTTTTAATTTTTTTTATTATTCATTTCTGAACTTCTTTATCGAAAATTTTGAAATCGTCATTGTATATTCCCCTGTTTATTTCACCAAATGGAGTTTCTCCGGCTACATAGGCAAACAAAATGTCAAAGCTTAGCCTGACTTGAAAAATGGAAATGAATAAATGAGAAGAGAATGAGAGGAAATAGAAGAACAGTGCCTTTTATCTAAATAAAATATCAAACTTATTTTCTTTTCTTCAATGTATATTCCGCGCAAATGTCATTAGTGCTATATATGATTCACGCTCATAAGTAATCCATATCAATAAATGTACAAAAATCTTAAAATATAAAAAAACTACAAAAGAGTAGTCAATTTATTTATTACTCCCTCTGTTCATTTTATTTGTCTCTCGACTTTTAATAGAGATTAAACAATAGTAAATACATAATTCGAGAAAGTCACAATTCTTAGGAAAAGTTACAATCCTTCAAAAAAGTCATAACCCTTTGAAAAAATCAAAACCCTTTGAAAAAAGACACAACTTTTCGCAACAATCACAACTCTTTGGAAAAGTTACAATCTTTCTGTTGACACCCAATTTTTACCCTCCACAGTACAAATTAATCATCGAGCTATTAATTTTAACGATTTGAATTAATTAGTTTTCAAAAGCGCAAAAAAAAAATAATATTTTTTCGAGTAACTTTAGGTTTGAGTTTTTAAATTTTCAATTTTTATTAGGTTTATATATTGCGTATTATTTATATCTTAAAATACTTTACTTTACTCTTTCGTATTATATTATTTTAATATTGCATGTTGCTTCACTTTACTTTGTCGTATTATATATTTTTTATGTTTATATGTCGCGTATTATATAAATCTTTTAATTTTAGTTACGTCTAAAATATTTTCTTAAATAGATTCTATCTTTACATACTTTACTTTGTTCTTAAGTCGTTAATATTTAAAAGCTCCTTAATTAATTTTTATTAATTCATTTCGTGTTCGAATTAATCAATTAATTTCAAATTGGTCAAGTTTGTAATTTAATTGGCTAATTTTTAAATCAATTCTTAATTATCCTAAATCTAAAACCCAATTCCAATTTTAATACCCAACCCATTTCTTTTTTTTTATTTTATTTCTAAACCCCAGGCCTAATATCCTAATCCGGCCCAATCTTCCTTTTAAATAAAATATCCCCAACCCAATATCCTAATCCAGCCCAATCTTTCTTTTAAATAAAATATCCCCAACCCAAATTCCCCAAAAAAAAAACCAACCCAAACCCACTCCCTCCCTCTTCTTCCCCAACGTTCAAAACACAGAAAAGAATGAAAAGAGAAGCCAGAAATCAGAAAAAAAAGGACGGCTGCCATGGCCATTTTTAGCCAAAAAAGACGGTCAACTCGTACCCTTTCTACTTTTTCCCCTCATCTATTTCAAATTTTGAATGGAAATTGACTCAAAATCTCGAAAATACCCATCCGTTTTTCCCCCTTTTTTCTACCCTAATATACTCCTATAAATATTTATCTTCATCACTGTGAAGAGGAGGCGGAAAAAAAGGAATCCAAAAATCACCATTTATCACCATTTTTCTACTTTAATGTTTTAGGAAGAAGAAGAACAAAAAAATAAATAAATAAATAAATTTGGGGGATTTTTTGGATCCGAATTTTGGAGAGAAAAGAGGAAGTCAGTGAACTGAGAAACCCCCCCCAAATACATAATAGTCTCATTTTTTAAGGAACATTCTGAGAAGAGTGGAGGGAATCCGAGTTCAAAATTTCTTAACTATAGGTAGACGGAATTAATATTCTGGTGGCATCGAGTCTCGTTTCGGTTCGTGGACGTCTCAGCTCGCTGCTCTTAACAAGGTAAAATTCTCCACTCGTCTCTCGGAATTTCCTTTCAAACGTTTGTATGTTCCATTTTGAATTTATCAAGTGTTCGTACCTCTGGAATTCCTGCCTTATTGAAGATTTGCTATGCTGAACAATTTAATCAAGTAGGGAGTTAAATGGTAGTATTGAGTTAAATGTCCTTCATCGTAACAAACGTTTGGTTGTTGTTGCTGTTTTGTTGTTATTTAAGCTAATGTGATGTTGTTGTATTCTTGTTAGTTTGAAATAGTATGATAAAATCCTACAGATTCAAAAGTTTAAGTATTCCAGTTTTGTCTCTCATGTAGATTGGTTTCTTCTTGTCTTCTCATGCTGTTTCGTATCGGCGTCACCCTTCTTGTCTTGATGTTGGGGTTTAAGTCTTGGTCGACTTATCCTTTTCAACCTCTCTCGATGGTTTGTTGAAGCTTTGCTTGAGTATAGGGAGTCTAGCTTAAATTTCTTATGCTATTTTTTTTACAAAAATAAATCAATATTTGAGTCCGTATTTATGCACCTCGCTGTTTGAAATAATAATAATACTTTGGAGAAATGTTGCCTGATCCTAATGTACTGTAGGAAAGTATTTTGGTCGGAGTCGTTGATAATGCTCTTGTTTTCTGTTTCAAAATGGCTAACTTTGTTGTTCTTCTCTAGTTTAACATCTGATGAGGAACTATAGTTTGTGCTCACTTTTGAAGTTGGCAAACTCATTCAACCCTCCCTGTTTTATCCTCTTTATTTGTATTTTTCTTTGCAAAGTATACATGATCACGCCTTTGTTTAATCTCGTCTGGTAGTTGACAATATTTTACCACTGTTTGTTGTTAGTGTGTGGTTACCGTTAGCTTGAAACAAAATTTATGGATAGCATGTGGTAGTAAAAAATAAATAAATAAGAATGACATAGGTATTGTTTAGACAAGGTTAACATTGTCTTAGAATATTCAACATTTTTGGGGTGATGATTTTCCCGTGTTTAGTTTGGGACTATTTCTTTCTCCTGTCTTGTTTTCTTGTAGACTCGAAACCGTAGCATGGGTTGTCTTCCTATATTAATTTTCGCATGTTAAATGTTTGCAATTTCCTTGTTTACGTATTTTTATTCTTTGGTTGCATGTGACGATTGTTGGAGTCCATTTTGGACCTTCTCCTGCATATTTTGAGTCGACCTCCGTCGGGACAGCGTATGTGCTCGAGGATAGGCTGACTATACAGGTTTCGGAGGCCGATATACCTATTGTATACACTGGTATACAACCCGTGTATACCACAGGTTAATATAAAGAGAAAAGGGCCAAAGCCATTCAGCTGAAAAGGGCATTGGGCCTTGAAGCCCAATCAGCAGCAGCCCTTAAAATTGAGCATGGGCTGATTCTAAAGGGAATGGGCAGGCCTAATTTTAAATTTAATAACTATGCAGGTTTTGGGAATTGGGCCAGCCCAGGCCCAAGTCATTTTAATTTATTTTAATTATATCTTTGTTTATGATATTTGCCATATTTTTATTTATTTGTTCTAACACTAATTTTAAGTTTAGGGTTATTTTATAGGTTTTAGTCTAATTAAATTTCCCAAAGTTAGCCACCTATGTTATATCATGACTTTAGATTTGGGTTATAAAATTATTTTCAAGAAATTAGGTTCTAAGATATTCTTTAAAATATTTCAAGTACTTTCTTTCTTTAACATAATTTTACTCTAAAATACGTCTTCCCTTTTAAACACTTAGAATCTCGTAAGTTTAAAATTCTAATTACTTAATTAAATTTGTCAAGTTCCTTAATTAAATAAATGTGGGTTGGATTCCAACAATATGCCCTATTGAATTTTAATTAACCTACTTAGTTAATTCTAATTGAATAAAATATAAGCAAAAAATCTAAATATTATATTTTTCTACTTTTAGGATATTTTACTTTTTATCTTTTAAAATTAATGACTCAAGTTATCTTATTTTTAAAAGTTAGTCAAATTATTTAATCGTCGGATAACCGCGTGTTAGCGGCCATTTCGAGTGCGTAAAACCTTCTCGAAATGGAAATGTGAACCCGAACCCTCTCTTTGGATTTTAAAAAGATTTTTTCTGTTTAAGTCTTTTTAAAATAAAATGTTTTAATCGGTTTTCTTGATTTTTCCTTAAAAATTAAGTGGCGACTCTAAAAAATTTGAAAATTCGGTTTTACTTAAACTAATTAAGTCTTAAATCGAATTTTTCAAAACCCGAAGCCATTTTTCGACGTAACAGAAATGGCGACTCTGCTGGGGAATTTAATTAGGTTCTAACCAATAGATTAATTTTTTTTGACTAACTCTATTTATCGTTTATTTTATTATCTGCTTATTTGTGTTAATTGTCTGATTTTAATTAAATTGTATAATTAAACTGTCATACACGCATAGCATTTTCCGCCACTTGGCACTTTTTTATTTTCCATAAAAACGACGGTTATGCGGGTCGCAGCCGTTTAGTCCAAATTCTTCCATCGGGGTACCCTGACGAAATGAGTCGATCTTGCGGGGTCGACGGTCGTTAATTTCCCCAGCCCGGGTTGTCCGCTCGGGTCACCTTTTCCACAGTCAAAAATAAACCCACTCTTAGATGCCTAGGATAGAACGAAACCAAAACCCTGTAGGTGCATTGGCCTAAGTTGACCCGATACGTAAGGCGTATCGGGCCCATTAGTAGCCCACCTTGAGTTCAAAGTGGCCTCCGGCCCAACTGAACGATCATTTTGTCTGTTTTTGAAGGATGTATACGTCTTTTAAATAAATCAGTGTTCGTGGGCCCGGGGTATTATTTTTTAAGTACAGTTTTCTTGTAGATGGCTAGTCAGTTTTCGAAATTCGACATGGTCACCAAGACCCCGAATTTTCCCCGTGTCTGGTGGGACACCAAATCCGGGGAGAAGTGGATAAAACCAGAAGTCAAGCAAGATCTCCTTCTATTTAGTTTATCCCCTGCGCGGGAATGCTTTTTTGTATTAGTATATTTTATTTCTTCCCCTCTCCTTGGAAATGTATCCCTTATTATTGACATTTTGTAACGTATGTTATCTACTTATGGAATTTGTTTTGGGGGAACAATGAGATATTTAAAACGATGTATATATCCTTCAAATCGATAGGCCAACCCTTGGCATAAAAGGGTCACATGCTCTCTAGGACGCGCAATAACTGTTCTATGATATTTGTTATTTATTTGATCTATGTGATAATGTTGTTTATTCGGAAAATTCTAGCCCACTTCTTGCCAAAATAAATATATATATCAAATAAATCGCCAAAAGCGAACCCCGACTACTGTCAGAAATACAACCAAATATTCTTCAAGTCTCAACTTCTCGACAAAGTCCAACCTCAAAATACCCTCGGAATCTTACTTTTCCCAGCTCAGAAAAATCACACAGACAAAAAAAAAAAAACCCGGAATACTGAGATACACCATTTCCAAATCATACAGACGAAGCTGACCCGTTTGCCGTGTATCCTGGACCAGTGGGTTAGTCTTTTCCGACTAAAGCAACGACCGTGTGTGTGATATCTTGTATAACCTGTTAATCTAAAGACACTGACATATCTGTCTTTGAGTAATTTTTCTTGCAGGTGATAAGAATTGGTTTGTGTTGATAAAACCGACTGATCATCCTTACTTTACTAGATCGAAAGCCTACAGAGATTCCTTTCCGGTTAAAGCCAAACAGACGTATAAATAAATTTAAATTTGCCAACATCATGTTATGTCAAAAGATGGGTGAACAAAATGAAGGGAGCTGTAGAAGCCACCAATAAGAATATCAAGAAGATTTTAAGTAAAATGATTGACAAACATCGAGGATGGCATGAGATGTTACCCTATGCTCTATTGGGTTGTCGCACGACTGTCAGAACATCAATTGGAGCAACTCCGTATTTGTTGGTGTTTGGAACAGAAGCGATAATACCTTGCTGAAATTGAAATACCATCATTAAGAATTATTCAGGAAGTTGAGTCGAGTGATGCCGACTGGGTTCGTAATCGGATCAAACATTTGGCCTTGATCGGCGAGAAGAGGATGACAGCCGTCTGTCACGGTCAATTATACCAACAGAGGACGCTTCGTGCTTTCAACAAAAGAGTAAGACCGCAAACATTCAAGGTTGGGCAACTAGTCCTCAAACGTATCTTTCCTAACCAAGACAAGTACAAAGGAAAGTTCGCGCCTAATTGGTAAGGGCCGTACATGGTTCGTAAAGTTCTGTCAGGAGGAGCGTTAATTCTGTCAAACATGGAGGGTCAAGAGTGGCCAAAACCAATCAATTCAGATGTTGTTAAAAAAAAATATATATATACTACGTGTGAAGATGAAGAATTTTCTGTTTCTTCCCCTGCAACGTACTATGTTACTTGTACCCGTTTCCATGTTTTATCCCTTTGTATTTGAACTACGTTTGACCTGAATTCTCAAGAATGAGATACGTAGGCGGCCTATGTCGGCCTCGGTCATTTCCTTATTAAAATTCATATTTTTCCTTATCTCCCGAGAGGGGAACTACGCTTGGCCTGATTCCTGCCTCAACGGGATACGTAGGCGCCACGACGGTTCGGCCATATTCCCATAAAGGAAACTGGGACAGAATTTTTGAAAGGAACTCAAAAATTCTGAATATAAAAGCACGTCTCCGACAAGATAGAATTTGGGGCATCAGAAATTTCAACTGGGACAGAATTTTTGGGAAGATCTCAAAAATTCTCTGGGTTTCCCTAACAGATTAACGATTTGGTGCGATTTGTAACTGGGACAGAAATTTTTGAGATCATCCACAAAAATTTCATCGAGTGTCGTTAGAAATTTGAGAGCAACCTTGGAAATCTCAACCTAATCAGAAATTCAAAGACAATTGTGATACGTCACAAGAGCTGAGTCAGAAGCTGAATGTATTCGTCTGAGATCGGGATGGTCCGTCAAAGACGAGGCGGAGAACGGACAATCGGAAGATCAACACAGATCAATTCGCCTCTCAAACTGAGAATTTTTCTTTGGATGCAGGAACAATGAAATCATAGAAATGATGATGTCAAAACTTTCAAGCATGAGGCGCCACTTACATACACCATGGCCTCAACATAATTAATCACACGATTTCTCATCTCATCTTATCTTCAATTAATTATATTATGTCAAGGTGATTTCTAATGACTTTCACTATATTTTGCAGTAATTAGACACAAGTTTGATGGATTTTTCAAAGCTCAAAAGAATCAAGCCAGCATCACCGGATACGGAGCGTGTGTAAAGACTACAAGATTTGCAAAGGAGCAAAATCAAGTAGTGATAAGTCATGATTGAGATCACCGCTAAGTTTACCATGACCTGATCTTTATAGATGAATGACATAATCTCATACTTTATCTTAAGTGTAGACTTTACGATATTATGATTGTTAATGTTTGATCTCAAGTTTTGCAGGTGGCTATGCTAGTAAAGTTGGGACAATGTTGAAACCAATGTCAAATCTGGAGACGATGCTATTGCAAAAGTGTTGCGAGGACAAAGCAAAAGGTCTATCGAATCAATAGATGCTGAAGATTACATGTCTTCGCGATAATTAAGCTTACAAGTTAATTTAAGTCTTCAGCAATGGCTAAAGATTTCGTGCGATAAACTCAAGGTTTATTGAGTTTTTCAAAAGAAGATGAGAAAGGCTTAAATCTTCGTGCAAAAGAATTCAGCCATCTCACTTCGATTGTTCTATCTCTTAAACGAGGTAGTCGTAACCATGACAAATGTACATGTCAATATGGTTTCTACTTTGTCCATTAAGATGATCGTCACGTATCTATATAAGCATACGTGTTTGTTGACCAAGTGAGGGTTAATATTCTAGATTTTTGGGTTGCCCACCCCATAAGTGGTTTATGAATTTTACTTGTTTATTCGAGGGCCTCGACATATGATTTTGTTGGGTTAACCACCCCATAAGTGGTTTTGCACAGTTTTTTTTGTCTATTTCAGGGACCTTATGCTGAATCAAGCTGGATTATTGTCGGGTCATCCACCCCGTTACAGTTGGATAACTATCGAGCCATCCACCTCGTTACAGTCGGATTATTATCGGGCCACCCACCTCGTTACAGTTGGGCTATTATCACAATTATGTTATTATCAAGAGAAGCATCTATGCATACCGTCATCAATTTATTTCCAGGACTATCATCATATTTATATTACCGCCAAGAGAGAATGACATTATATCTATATTATTGCCAAGATGATTATCGGGCCATCCACCCCGTTACAGTTGGAAGATTATCGGGCTATCCACCCCGTTACAGTTGAAAAATTATCAAGTTATTAATCATCGCCGAGAGGGCCATTGCATATTCATCGCCAAGAGGGCCATCACATATTCATTGCCGAGAGCGCCATCACATACTCATCGCCGAGAGGGCCATCACATATTCATCGCCGAGAGGGCCATTTTTCAAGCTGCCGAGAGGGCTATTGCATATTCATCATCAAGAATGCTATTTTATTTTTTCAAGTTGCCGAGAGGGCCATTGCATATTCATCGCCGAGAGGGCCATCACATATACTCATTGCCAAGAAGGCTATTTTATATTCATCGCCGAGAGGGCCATTGCATATTCATCGCCAAGAGGGCCATCACATATTCATTGCCGAGAGGGCCATCACATACTCATCGCCGAGAGGGCCATCACATATTCATCGCCAAGAGGGCCATTTTTCAAGCTGCCGAGAGGGCTATTGCATATTCATCATCAAGAATGCTATTTTATTTTTTCAAGTTGCCGAGAGGGCCATCGCATATTTATCGCCGAGAAGGCCATCACGTATTCATCGCCGAGAGGGCAATTACATTATTTATTGCCAAGAAGGCCATTATCATACCACGTCGTATCAGCTCATTATCTATCACATTAAAAAGAAGAACATGCCAAACATGGTAAAAGACATCATCTTCGTATTTACAATTATTTACTAACAATTTTGTCTAAGTTGTATCGGGAACATCCAAAAGGATGAATCCTCAAAACAAACCACAGGTGTGGACGTCATCAACTAGGAGGCAGCACAACGTGGAACTTTGTCTTAGCAGCGAACTGGGACATAGTCTGAAGAGGGGCGTCAAACTCTTCGGACGCGAGCTGAGAAACGACTACCACCACAATCCAACCACACCCCTATCAGAAGGCATGTGGGTATTGTTCTTTGAGTCTGTACTCTTCAGTTTCGCATCCAGGTGATTTCAACTCTCACTGGACGCAACGTTTCCAATCTGAGGGACCATATACCAAGAATTTTGGAAATTATGTCCGTGTAAGTTCTTAATTATGGGTGTGAAGTGCACCACATTTATGGTTAAGAGGTTACAAGCCTTTTTTTCATAATTCGTTTTGTTTGTCACTTCTCCTGAACCAAGGGTTATCTCAGAATAAGAGATTTCCTTTTCAACCGATAGAGTCGAACTACAAGCAGCCTGATTCCTAAGTCCAAGGATATGTAGGCGGGCTCAACTTTGAAAACTCGGCTGTATTCTAACATTTACCCTCAAAATCTCATCCCAAACATTCCAATTTCTCTATAATTCGATATTGGATAGCTTTTGAACTTTTCAAAATCGTGCGTAAAATCAAGCGTTTTTGAACTACAAGTGGCCTGAATTCTCATGTAACCTGAGATATGTAGGAAACCCAAAACCAGGGTCCGGCCACAATTTTCCAAAGCCCGTACCAAGACCCTTCCATGAGATGAATATGTGGTCGGCTAAAAATTGGATTGGTCAAGTTTCTTTGTCTACGATCTCTTTCATCGATCATACCCAAAGAAAGGGACAGCTGTTGACACCCAATTTTTACCCTCCACAGTACAAATTAATCATCGAGCTATTAATTTTAACGATTTGAATTAATTAGTTTTCAAAAGCGCAAAAAAAAAATAATATTTTTTCGAGTAACTTTAGGTTTGAGTTTTTAAATTTTCAATTTTTATTAGGTTTATATATTGCGTATTATTTATATCTTAAAATATTTTACTTTACTCTTTCGTATTATATTATTTTAATATTGCATGTTGCTTCACTTTACTTTGTCGTATTATATATTTTTTATGTTTATATGTCGCGTATTATATAAATCTTTTAATTTTAGTTACGTCTAAAATATTTTCTTAAATAGATTCTATCTTTACATACTTTACTTTGTTCTTAAGTCGTTAATATTTAAAAGCTCCTTAATTAATTTTTATTAATTCATTTCGTGTTCGAATTAATCAATTAATTTCAAATTGGTCAAGTTTGTAATTTAATTGGCTAATTTTTAAATCAATTCTTAATTATCCTAAATCTAAAACCCAATTCCAATTTTAATACCCAACCCATTTCTTTTTTTTTATTTTATTTCTAAACCCCAGGCCTAATATCCTAATCCGGCCCAATCTTCCTTTTAAATAAAATATCCCCAACCCAATATCCTAATCCAGCCCAATCTTTCTTTTAAATAAAATATCCCCAACCCAAATTCCCCAAAAAAAAAACCAACCCAAACCCACTCCCTCCCTCTTCTTCCCCAACGTTCAAAACACAGAAAAGAATGAAAAGAGAAGCCAGAAATCAGAAAAAAAAGGACGGCTGCCATGGCCATTTTTAGCCAAAAAAGACGGTCAACTCGTACCCTTTCTACTTTTTCCCCTCATCTATTTCAAATTTTGAATGGAAATTGACTCAAAATCTCGAAAATACCCATCCGTTTTTCCCCCTTTTTTCTACCCTAATATACTCCTATAAATATTTATCTTCATCACTGTGAAGAGGAGGCGGAAAAAAAGGAACCCAAAAATCACCATTTATCACCATTTTTCTACTTTAATGTTTTAGGAAGAAGAAGAACAAAAAAAAAAATAAATAAATAAATTTGGGGGATTTTTTGGATCCGAATTTTGGAGAGAAAAGAGGAAGTCAGTGAACTGAGAAACCCCCCCACCAAATACATAATAGTCTCATTTTTTAAGGAACATTCTGAGAAGAGTGGAGGGAATCCGAGTTCAAAATTTCTTAACTATAGGTAGACGGAATTAATATTCTGGTGGCATCGAGTCTCGTTTCGGTTCGTGGACGTCTCAGCTCGCTGCTCTTAACAAGGTAAAATTCTCCACTCGTCTCTCGGAATTTCCTTTCAAACGTTTGTATGTTCCATTTTGAATTTATCAAGTGTTCGTACCTCTGGAATTCCTGCCTTATTGAAGATTTGCTATGCTGAACAATTTAATCAAGTAGGGAGTTAAATGGTAGTATTGAGTTAAATGTCCTTCATCGTAACAAACGTTTGGTTGTTGTTGCTGTTTTGTTGTTATTTAAGCTAATGTGATGTTGTTGTATTCTTGTTAGTTTGAAATAGTATGATAAAATCCTACAGATTCAAAAGTTTAAGTATTCCAGTTTTGTCTCTCATGTAGATTGGTTTCTTCTTGTCTTCTCATGCTGTTTCGTATCGGCGTCACCCTTCTTGTCTTGATGTTGGGGTTTAAGTCTTGGTCGACTTATCCTTTTCAACCTCTCTCGATGGTTTGTTGAAGCTTTGCTTGAGTATAGGGAGTCTAGCTTAAATTTCTTATGCTATTTTTTTTACAAAAATAAATCAATATTTGAGTCCGTATTTATGCACCTCGCTGTTTGAAATAATAATAATACTTTGGAGAAATGTTGCCTGATCCTAATGTACTGTAGGAAAGTATTTTGGTCGGAGTCGTTGATAATGCTCTTGTTTTCTGTTTCAAAATGGCTAACTTTGTTGTTCTTCTCTAGTTTAACATCTGATGAGGAACTATAGTTTGTGCTCACTTTTGAAGTTGGCAAACTCATTCAACCCTCCCTGTTTTATCCTCTTTATTTGTATTTTTCTTTGCAAAGTATACATGATCACGCCTTTGTTTAATCTCGTCTGGTAGTTGACAATATTTTACCACTGTTTGTTGTTAGTGTGTGGTTACCGTTAGCTTGAAACAAAATTTATGGATAGCATGTGGTAGTAAAAAATAAATAAATAAGAATGACATAGGTATTGTTTAGACAAGGTTAACATTGTCTTAGAATATTCAACATTTTTGGGGTGATGATTTTCCCGTGTTTAGTTTGGGACTATTTCTTTCTCCTGTCTTGTTTTCTTGTAGACTCGAAACCGTAGCATGGGTTGTCTTCCTATATTAATTTTCGCATGTTAAATGTTTGCAATTTCCTTGTTTACGTATTTTTATTCTTTGGTTGCATGTGACGATTGTTGGAGTCCATTTTGGACCTTCTCCTGCATATTTTGAGTCGACCTCCGTCGGGACAGCGTATGTGCTCGAGGATAGGCTGACTATACAGGTTTCGGAGGCCGATATACCTATTGTATACACTGGTATACAACCCGTGTATACCACAGGTTAATATAAAGAGAAAAGGGCCAAAGCCATTCAGCTGAAAAGGGCATTGGGCCTTGAAGCCCAATCAGCAGCAGCCCTTAAAATTGAGCATGGGCTGATTCTAAAGGGAATGGGCAGGCCTAATTTTAAATTTAATAACTATGCAGGTTTTGGGAATTGGGCCAGCCCAGGCCCAAGTCATTTTAATTTATTTTAATTATATCTTTGTTTATGATATTTGCCATATTTTTATTTATTTGTTCTAACACTAATTTTAAGTTTAGGGTTATTTTATAGGTTTTAGTCTAATTAAATTTCCCAAAGTTAGCCACCTATGTTATATCATGACTTTAGATTTGGGTTATAAAATTATTTTCAAGAAATTAGGTTCTAAGATATTCTTTAAAATATTTCAAGTACTTTCTTTCTTTAACATAATTTTACTCTAAAATACGTCTTCCCTTTTAAACACTTAGAATCTCGTAAGTTTAAAATTCTAATTACTTAATTAAATTTGTCAAGTTCCTTAATTAAATAAATGTGGGTTGGATTCCAACAATATGCCCTATTGAATTTTAATTAACCTACTTAGTTAATTCTAATTGAATAAAATATAAGCAAAAAATCTAAATATTATATTTTTCTACTTTTAGGATATTTTACTTTTTATCTTTTAAAATTAATGACTCAAGTTATCTTATTTTTAAAAGTTAGTCAAATTATTTAATCGTCGGATAACCGCGTGTTAGCGGCCATTTCGAGTGCGTAAAACCTTCTCGAAATGGAAATGTGAACCCGAATCCTCTCTTTGGATTTTAAAAAGATTTTTTCTGTTTAAGTCTTTTTAAAATAAAATGTTTTAATCGGTTTTCTTGATTTTTCCTTAAAAATTAAGTGGCGACTCTAAAAAATTTGAAAATTCGGTTTTACTTAAACTAATTAAGTCTTAAATCGAATTTTTCAAAACCCGAAGCCATTTTTCGACGTAACACTTTCAATGTGAAAAATTATCTGCTTTCAATATAATATAACATAATTAAATAAATATAATATACATTATAAAAAAATAGATAATTGATTTTTAAGTTGGGTTATTATAACAATTTAATATTCAAGTTAGGGAGTTCATACTTAGTATATACCCTTTGAAAAAGTTACAACCCTTCGAAAAAGTCATAACTGTTTCAAAAGTCACTACGCTTTAGAAAAATCACAACTCTTCGAAAAAGTCAAAATTCTTCGAAAAAGTCACAATTCCTTGAAAAACTCACAACCTTTCGAAAAAGTCACAATTCTTCGATGTGAAAAATTATCTGCTTTTAATATAATATAATTAAATAAATATAATATAAAATATAAAAAATAGTAAATTGATTTCCAAGTTGAAAGTATTATAGTAATTTAACATTCAAGTTAGGGAGTACAAGTACTATTGAAAAAATAATTATATCAAAAAATAATATTATAATTCAAAAATATAATTGAAGATAATCAAGACTTTAGTTTTAATAATATTATATTAATAAAAATTCTTAAGATAAATTTATAATGCTAAATTTTTCATATATAAAAAATTTAATAATTTTAGAATATTTTATTAATTTTAATGTTAAAATATATTATTCTTGGGCAGATGATATTATTGGACATGACGGACAGGGAGAGAGTACGAACCCTTTCCTTTTCCATTTCTTTTGTGTAGGGAAAAATAAAAAAGGAGGAATAGCAGCGAGGTGTGTAGAGAAGGAGGGCGCAGGGAATGGAGAGCTCCGGGGAGTTGGTGCCTTTTCCATTGCTGATGACTTCCAGTTACCGGGCATGTACCATTCCTTACAGGTCCCCTTCCGACAACCCCACTAACTCAACGCCCACTGAGCTTTCCTGGATCCACGTCTTCATGAATTCCATCCCTTCTTTTAGGTGCTTCATCAATTCTCTACTTCTCCCCGTCAACCATACTCCTCTTAATCCTCTTGTTCCTTTTTTTTAATGGTTTCTGAAAATATTTTTAATTTAATTCAGGAAGAGGGCCGAGAGCGATGATACTGTTCCAGATGCCCTTTCTCGAGCCAAAAAGTTTGCTCACAGGTAACCTTTTTGTCCTTACTTTATTCAATAGCAGTATTAACCGTCATCAATCCCTATTTCACCTGGCTTCATCTCTTTCTCATCAGCGCATAACCTTCCTTATGAAATAAGCTGTTATGTATTTAAGGAGAGTTATAGTAAGATGTTCATATACCACAAAAGTGAAAATTAAAGTTTCGGTTAGGTACACTGAAATACTCGAGGATTTGAAGAAAGATCCTAAAAGTCACGGAGGGCCGCCTGATGGCATTGTAAGTATATCCTTTTTATATAAAATGGATCCATTATTTTTGTGTCCTTCCCTTTTTCTTGCTAACCTGTTTCCTTCTATGTACTCCGTTTTAGCTTCTTTGTCGACTTAGGGAGCAAGTGCTTAGGGAATTGGGATTCAGAGATATATTTAAAAGGGTTAAGGTGAGTGATTTCTCCACTTAATTCATTTATATGCACCTCGGTTGAGTTGTTCATCATTTCTTAGAATTGGAAGTGCTAACAACAAATAAAGATATAAAGAACGTTAATAAAGATGAAATCCACCATAGTTATAAAAAAAGGCGTGGATCATCTAAGTCTGAAGCTAAAAAAAAGTCATTATGAAGTTGGAAAATGGTATTTGGAAGTTGAAGTTGTGTCTTGACTTGTATTTCACTTGTAGTTATTGTGAGTGGGAATACAAAAATCCACTGAAAAAGAGGTCAAAAACAGTATCCAACAAAAAAAAAATGTTTCTTCAAAAACTAACTGAAAAATCATTCCAATTTATAACCAAACAATATTTATATATATACTTTTTTAAAATAAGGAAAAAATTTTTGTCCATAAACCGGTACTTCATGCATGACTTTGCAAAAACACACTTTGGTCTCTGTTATTGATCTGAGCATGCCTTATTGTTCAAATAAGCAAATCCCAACTCTCCTTCGAGAATTTTCGCGGATCAACTTTTAGGTCAAATAAATTAGCTCATTGGTCATTTGAAAATAATTTTTGTTGTTTTTTAATCCATTATCTCACGTGAACCAAAATTTGTAGAAGATTTGACTTTTTTTGTTGTTGGGCACATGTAAATCCACTAGGATGAAGAAAATGCAAAGGCTATATCCTTATTTGAGCATGTAGTACATTTAAATGATGCTATTGAGGATGATGCTAAGCGTATGGAGAACTTGGTTAAAGGAATTTTTGCCGGAAACCTATTTGATCTTGGCTCGGCACAGGTAGGTAATATTTCATAGATGACTTATATATATAAAGAAATTTATGTTCTTATCTCTTAACATTTGTTTGTACCTCTAACTTGCCACGACTATACAGAGGTATGCCATGCCCTTTCATGAATTACTCCCGAATAAAGAAATGTATGCATATAACATTTATGCCTTTGATTATGTGGCAAGAGTACTCATATACCAATTGTCGTGGGAAGGGGTGGGGGAGCCCTGTGCACTAAGCTTCTGCTGTGCGAGATTCAAAGCAGGGTCTGGATAAAAAATAAGTAACGGCAAAAGTTCCTCAAAAGCGGAGAAATTTAAGGAACTAAATTTGTGTTTGTTAGACATATGCTTTGTCATTAAGTGCATTTTGAAAGAATGACATTTTTAAAGTTCTTCACAGTAATTTAACCTCAATAAGAATGTGGGAAGAGCAAGTGATCAATGATTTATTCATAACTATCACAAAGAGTTTGTTTATCTTCATCACGAGTTTGGCCAATGTTGTATATTTGTATTATATATTATGAGGGTGAATTGAGTGATGTAAACCAAATATAATGCTATTCTTGATTAAAAAAAAACACTAAACATAGTACTATTTCCATTAGCCAATTTGAGTCCCTTCAAAACATTTTGAATATATTGCGACCACTTCTATTGCTTCCAAAGGCACATGCAAGTGCACATGGTTCCAAGTAATTTAGTGACTCAAGCTTCAGATATCCTATCCACAGGGACTTCTGATTTATGGTTTATTAGACTTCACTATTACCAACTAATTAAAAAAGTATCTTCTCCCAAAGTTGATTTGATTATAAAGTACTCAAAAAATGTAAAACTAGATTAAGATGCAATTTCACACTTTAGAATTATATATAGAGATGGGCATTAATGTTTCAACATTTGATTGAATGTGACACCTAGGTATATTACTATCGGAGTTGCAAATCCTTGCCTTACGTTTAGGGATTAGATCACACCCTCTTTAACCTTCCTCTAATCTAACAACACCTTTTCCAAGTATGTGTATTAGATAGCCATAGAACTTAATTGTTAGCTACACAATCGAACAACCAATCACAAGGCTGGAAAAACCATCACAGACTGATAATCAAAATTGAGATGAAAATTTTCTTCAAATGATAATATTCATGGCCAAGCCACAACCATAGCAAGGGAATTAGCGGCTCATGTTCATGTTAGAAGTCATGAAAGCAACTAATAATTGAAAGATAGAAGAAAGACCGATGATTGGTGACTTCGAGCTTAATTAGTCCTAGACTTGATAATCATCATAAGTAGGGCGTGTTAAACACAATTCATCTCTGAAAAGCGATAGAAATGCGAGTAAAGTAATGTGTAAAGAAACAATATGCCTAACATCAACTTCTATTTTGTATCTTTTGTATATGATCTCCGTTTGTTTGCTACCTTTATTATTCTATGTGCAATGATGAGCGAATGACAACATTTAGAAGTAGTAAACTGCTTGACTATCAACCACTATTTGAATTGACACCTAAATATCAAGACGATACCAAGCTTTTTATTATAGGTTGTCAGAATTCTTCATTAGAGGACAATGACTATCTTCAAGCCTCAAGTATAAGATCAAGAAGTCCATGCTTAGAATTTCTGGCAAACCTTCACAGCTGAGTTGTTGAGACTCTTTAATAGCATGTAATTTCTATTCTATTTGTTAAGTAGATTTCTTTGCAAAGAAAGTTGAAAGCATCAACAACTGCCTTGTTTTTTTTAAATAATGAGGAGAACCCGCAGCTGCTACCCTTTGGGTGTAGACAAGGATAACCGCTGCTCCTATTCAATAGCTCGCAAACCACATAGGAGAGATAACCCGCACTAGACAAGCCCGGTGTGATGAGCTCGACCTAGAAGTAATTTATCAAAGGATGAAAAGGTTGGGCCTTAAATTTTGTAAGATTCTTCCCGGGATTAGTCGGGGCTCAAAGGGACTCGGACACCCGGTGCAAATAATTTTTTTTTTTTGTAAGATTCTTCATAGAGTTGTTTTCGCATAAGGCACGTAGAGAGATGTGGCAATAGGAATTGGATAATTAAGAAAGCATATGATCACGTTTCATTGGACTTTTTGCTTAGTGTTTGTACCGTATAGAGTTTGGGATGAAGTGGATTAATTATTTCACCCACTAAGTTCTCAATCTTTAGTAGTGGAAGTGTTACGCCTCGAGCCTACATCTTGGTGTGGCCATTTGAAACTATTATTGGTCCCAAACAAATTCTTGGTCTGGCCTGTTATTAACTAAGTACGATAACATTGTGCAAAACCTTTTGAAAAATATGAGCATGCATATGCTTTAGAAAAACAACTCAGTAACTTTATAAATAAAAAGTTTGAATATAGAAGATGTTTGTAAAACAATTGAGATTATAACTCAACCGACTATGTATGAAGCTTCTAATGTACTGGAAATGGGAGTCCGGGCAAGATCCCCGGCTACTTGAACGGTCTACTAGCTGTATCTAATAACTACTAAAACTCTAGATTCATCGGAGCCTTCTGAAAATAAGGAGGTCTCATCGAAGTTGGATGAAAGTGAGATCCTAGAAATGCGTCTGCTGCCGATCCAGAATACCTAAATCTACATCTTAAAACGATGCAACGCCAAATGGCGTCAACACATGGAATGCACGATATATAAATAGTTGAATGAAACAATTGAAAATACTAAGATGATAGGATAAATATGAAGATAGACTGTAATAAAGTCAACTAAATAGTAAAGCCTGCATATGTACTCTAACAACAAAATTTTACAACTGAAAATATGCAATAATACCAAATATTGAAAATAATGTAACTTTACTTTTCTTAGGGAGTTTCTCTAACCGACAATTATCACGTGAGTCTCATGATGATACGACGTCTTGCCCACATTGTTAGAGTCATCCTATACTTTGCCTGGACAAAGAACAAACTTTACTAATGGATCCAATCTCTAAAACTTTACTAGGGGCTTTCTAAGGAGTTGCCTGAATCAACGACATGATCCTATCATATCTGGCGGCGCAGTTTCTAAGGTTTGGATTATTTTAACCCTTACCCAATTTGGTATTCAATGCTACTCCCACAGTACTGGTGCTCAATAACTTTAAAGTGGTCCCACTTTAGGGGAAAAACTAGAAATCTCTTTCTTTGAGTCCTTGCTCAAAATAATTCTTTAGAACTGAATTAACATACTTTGAAACTGGTTATGATTTCTTTAAAACTGACTATGCTTTTCTGAAAATTTGACTATGCTTTCTCAAAGTTGAAATATGCTTTTTTCTAAAGTCTTAACTTTTGTTTTCTCAAAAAAAAAAAAAATCTAACCTTTTGTCCTTTCTAAAAATAATACTGTTGAAGCTAAATATACTTTCTCGAACTCTTTCTTGAAATACTTCTTTGAAATTTGTAAAATACTTTACTCATGAAACTAA
Source organism: Solanum rostratum (assembly GCA_029948455.1). Taxonomy (NCBI): domain Eukaryota; kingdom Viridiplantae; phylum Streptophyta; class Magnoliopsida; order Solanales; family Solanaceae; genus Solanum; species Solanum rostratum. Next base: position 92,059,600 of record CM057045.1, on the reverse strand, counting down.
TGCATAAGAAATAGTATGACAAGGTTTCAAAATAATTTTAGCTAAGAAAGGCCATCTTTTCCTTCCCATTTTTTTCATATCTAGTTTATTTTGCTTATGGGTTTTTGAGACGAGGATTCCCAGCAAACATTCTCTCTACCTTGTGAGGTAATAGTAAGGTCTGCGTATACTCTACCTCCCCAGACCCCACTCGTGAGATTCCACTGGGTATGTTATTGTTGTTGTTAGCTAAAAAGGGCCATGTGGTAGAATAAGCATGAACTCTTTTTTTATGACAAGGGAAACCTCAACCGCTACCTTTTGGGTGTGAACAGGGTAAACCTCCGCTCTTATGCAATAGGTCACAAACTACATAGGAGAGATAACCTGCACTAGGCAAGCCCGGTCAATGAGCTCGGCCCAGAAGGCAAATATCTTACTTTCACTGGCAATGAGTTTCGAATTTGAAACCTCCATCGTGGAAGTCTCAAGCCCAAACCACTGGGCCGCCCCGAAGGGTAGAATAAGCATGAAGACTAAATCAATCAAAGATCACCAACAATATGAAGCATAATGATTTCAATAGGAGAATCAACAATGAGCAATTTGAAATAGAGAACTTCAAAATAATAGACATTGGAGTAAAAATCCTAGCTTTAAATCTGACAAATTTAAACTGTAGATGTAATGCATGAGGACAAACTATGTTCCTCAATATGATTGCCTTACATACTTGGAAGAATCGACAATGAAGTAGATGGAAGAACTCTTGATGGACTTACTTGAACAAAACCCCTAGGTTTAAATCTTTGAGACTTCTGTGTCTTGAAGTTCTTGGAAGAGAATAATGAGGAATCCCCTTGATCTCACACTTAAATGAGACTTAAAAGTTGAATGAGGAGGTTTCCTAAGGGAACAAGGACCAAAATACCCATAATTAGACGAAGTTGGGTGTGTACTTCAGCTGGGATAGGGGTGCTCCTTGAGGTCCATCGTGCCCCTATTGACTTGGCCTCGTGGACCCCATTGCCAACTAAGGTGGTTTTTTCTGGCCTTTGAAATTTTGTTTGGTGACAATCTCAACGCATTGCTCAGTAAAATGAGCATAACTTCTTGCTCACATATCAGATTGATGAACTGCATTGGAAACTAGACTCATATACTTTTAATTTGATAGGTTATTTGTATTCTAGGAGATATACTTATTTGAACTTATATGAAAACTTAATCGTTAGGAAAGCTCTCAACTCGACTTTGTGCTAGAAGTTCCTTTTGACCTTAAATTACATCCAATATTTAGGAATTGACCTTAATACCTATGTACGGTTGGGATTCATCGTGTTCAGGCATATATGCATACGAAGAATGGTTCGGAGCTAGCTTAGAATTTGCGGGGTGTTATAGGAAGCTAGTTGCTCGGACTTTTCATTTTTGGTGCCGCACCGGTGTCGACACGACATGGGTGTGGGTGTGGGATACGTTTTCGATTTGGTCAACCGGTTTCGGGTACTTTGACCAAAACTGATGGGGAAAGATCGGACGGTTTCAATGATTTCTATAATCAATACAAAAGTTAAGGTGAAATTGAAGAAAATGGAATACCATTTAAATAGAAATTTCTATGTCACGCCTTTTCCTTTAATCTCCTTCGAAGATTCTCTCCAAGTTCTTCATATAATATCTCATAATTTAGGTTTTATCAACCTATTTTTAGATATTTTCATTATTTTTAGGCGAATCCCCGCACCCTTAATCCATACATGGATCCATATCCCCGAATCTTAAAAATTAGATCATGAAGGATCCGACCTCTAGATCTGCACTCGTATCGGACACCCGCACCCGAGTCCGAGCAACTTAGACTGGAAGTAAGGGTGACTGCTGACTTATTTGCTTTATTTTTGGATTTGGCTTAGGCTATCCTAAGTAGCCAAAAATATCTGTGGTTGTCATGGAAAACGGTGTGGATTTCTATATATAATGTGATTAAGTTTATTGCTCTGTGTACTAATTCGCTGGGGGGAAAGGCTTTTGGTAGACTTCCAATGTAGTAATATCAAGGCTGCGTGAAAACTAGACTTCAAAATGTGAAATTATCTGGTGGGCAGAGAAGTTAATGCTCCCAAAGACCAAATTCATGTGTTTGAAGAAGTAGATATGCCTCTGATTTACTAATGAACAAGCACAACTTGTGGCTTAACCAAGTCTTGAGGGAGTTCACTGCATCATGCCAACTTAGTTCATCAATTATATGAAGTACATCCATGCTATCATCATGTAATCAATGTTCAACACACATTCTTTATAAGCAAATGTCAAATGCTTAGCTCTACTGGTACTAACAATGTACCATCTACAAACTATATTGCTAGAAATTTAAATTTAAACATTTCAAACCCTCTCAACATTTTGAGTTTGGACACTATGATAAAGTTGAAAATTTACCTTAGATCTTTCTTTTTTAAGGTAGAACTCACAGAGACTTTTACAACCTTATATCTTGGGAGTGGGTATGAACTAGTTTTTGGATTATTGGCATGAGAATTTCATTAATTGAAAGGTATATACAACTATGCATCTCCAAGTATAAAATGGTATTTGAAAGAAATCACGTATTCTCATTTTCTTCCGACTCTTTGTTACATCCCTCAATTTTATCTCTAGTTTAATACTACTCATTTACAGTCACATATTGGATCTGTCGCTTGGAGCATTGATGATTAGATGTAGGGCCTCTACCATGTAGAATATGTCACTGTAATGTTCCATGATCAACATTGATTAGATGCATGTGTGTTGGTTCCAAAAAGAGCAAGAAGTCCGACCTCTAATATTTTGGTTATATAGTGTTGGTGGGGAAGTCCTTTGAAGTTCCACTTGAGCACTTAGCAATCCCTTACTCTTGAAGTTGATATATAGGGCTATAGGAAAGCCCTTTGAAATTCCACTTAAGCACTTAGCAACCCTTTAATCTTGAAGCCCACTATCAGTTGCATGAAAATTATAAGGATGATCTAATAGATCAAGATTTTCTTTAAAGGATGAGTCTACCATATAGTCAACAAACCCTTGCTACTTTCTTTGAAAGAAAAGATATAGATGAGCTGCATCAATCTTCAAAACATGATGTTTCGACTAGTAGTTGCTCTGTGATAAAAAAAGTCCAAATTCTTTCATTTCTAAATAACTTGAATGGCAAACGATGAGTCAAACATAATTCTTTTTTCACTAGAGCTCATGCATTCTCTTAGAGGGCGCTTGATAAGCTTATAATAAGCCAAAATCAGCTGAAACTATGTTGACCAAATATTGTATTATTTTATCCTGAATATCTTTTTTCATTCCATTTCATTGTTTATTCTTATCCTTGTTCATATAGTCTTAATCTATAAAATTTTTTTGGAGATAACTCCAAGGACATATTAGTCATTTTAGCTGAAAAAATGCTTATCAGCACGTTTTTACCAAGCATATCAACCACGGGTTTCAACACTTCAACCCAAACACATAGCTTCTTATTTATTAAATCAGTTTTAGCACCAAAAAGTGTTGGTCAACAACACTTCATGCTTATCAACTGCTTTCTATCAGGTAAACCAAATGGACTCATGGTAAATGATATTGATTTTAATTGGAGGACATGAAGTCATTCAAGAACTAACATACAAAAAATAAATTGGTTCTGCCTTTTCTTTTTTTTTCCCCCATAAAGAAAGAGTTTGTGATATAAATTCAAATGAAGAGTATATATAAGAAAAAGCAGTTTCATTTTGTTTGCATGTAACCAACGGTAATTTGGTTCTGAGCTCGATGTAAATGAGTTGACGAGTCTAGAAATTCATTTTGGTACTTGCTCGCACAAAGGAAATGAAATGGCTTTAAGAAATCCCTTGCACTAAAGGATGACAACCCTAAATTTGTATAACAATGTTCATGAGATTTATATTTTGTCTCTTTCATGCACACAAGATAGAAACCCCGTGCTTCTATGCAATAGCTCGGAAACCACATAGGAGAGGTAACCCGCACTGGGCTGCTCGATCCAAAAGACAAACCCCTTGCTTTCGTTGATAAAGGGTTTCCAACTTGAGATCTCCAACATGGAAGTCCCAAGCCTAAACCACTGGCCACCCTGAAGGGTAGGTACACTTTTTTTTACTCTTTAATTCAACTTTTTAAAGTGGTGCTCTCATTGGTGCTGATGTACCTGCGGGGATTGCATAAATAACTTCGTATGTATTCTTCAAAATGCACTCCTATAAAAAATAGAAATTGATAGTCCAAGTTTGTGAAGAGTTTTACTTACTGAGTTAACAGACTCTATTCAGACTCTTCCACATCCTAAAAATCTTTCAAAGTTGATTTTTGAAATATCCTTAATCTTGCTTTAATCACAACTAGCATTTTGAAAATGAACATCTTCAAGGTTGAATCAACCGTTCTTAATGAATATTTTTTGAAGCTTGCGGAGCTGTTTACAAGGGATGGTATTTCTTTTTTAGCTAGTTGCCAAAACCTTGTCCCTCGACCTTGGGTTATTGATGACTTGGATAGTTTCATAACAAAATGGAGCAGAAAATCATGGAAAAAGGTTAGTGGTAACCATATGTGAAGCTTATCTTCTCCAGGGGCCTCTATGTTTTTACTTGTTTATGACAATTATGCCATGCATTTGATCTATGCTGGTTCACTGACTTGCTTAATCCTATACAGGCTGTAATCTTTGTGGATAATTCTGGTGCAGATATTATTCTGGGCATTCTGCCATTTACGAGAGAATTACTTCGTCATGGGACACAGGTTTATTTGGGAGCCTTGTTTCTTTCTTGCACATAAAATAGAAATTGTCTAGAGTTTTCTAAACTGAAAATGAAAGACAGGTTGCAAAATCTTCTTCAACTACATTGCAAAATCTAAAATGCCATTTTATAGGCATCTTTAATATGCTCAGTTCTGTAGATATTGAATATAGTTGACACCAATAAATATTTTAACATGCTCCGATCTGTATATTATGAGAGTGAATGTATCCTCTTGTAATGCTCTTTTTTTAGCGTATTCAGTTAAATGAATGTGGTTTATTTTTCAGTACAACATTAGGCAGATAGGTGTTCTGTGATGCTTTTATGTCTGAATTGTATCTGTGGCAATTTTTTCCTCTTTATAAGGTAATAATTTTAATTGATAAATTTGGGGAGTGCTTCATAAAAGTGGTATATCATAAAGTAGCGAATCCACACAAAAATATGATTATCTATGATTTGTAATAGAGTACCCAATCATTTATACTAACAAGAATCTGGTAGGTATTTCATATTCCAAATGTTTATAAAGGAAAAAGAAATTTGGCACCTTGAGGTCATCACTATTCTCTTATTTCTATTCCCTCAATCCAATGAGGTGTAGAAGTTATAGGATACAAACTCTGATGCTATTGCCATATAGTTAAAAGTTCAAAAATACTCAATAGACCAGATTTTAAGTATGAATGGAGGCTCATCATATGTTAACAGTTTTCATATTAATAGACTTGATAATTATATGAAGGTAAGTTAGATTGGATTAGACTTTGGCTGTTGAGTGGTCACAGCTCAATTAAACTATCCTTGTAAATGATGTTGGCAATTTTTTAATTTTTTTAAATTTTTGCAGGTTACTTTGGCAGCTAATGACTTACCTTCTATTAACGATGTTACTTACCTTGAGTTGGTAGAGATAATATCTAAGGTGGTAGAAATGTTATGTTTAGCTTTTTGATGCATTCAATTTGACCTACTTCAGTTTAATTAACATGTGTTTTTGCTTATTAACAGTTGAAAGATGAGCACGGGAAGCTTGTAGGTGTGGACACATCCAACCTTTTAGTGGCAAATTCTGGAAATGATTTGCCGGTAAGGGGCAGTCACTTATCTGCTTCATTTGCATGATGCACTGAACACCCCCCCCCCCCACCCCCACCCCCCACCCCCACACACACTCTCTCTCTCTCTCTCACATCACCCCCACTTCAAAGGAAAAAAGGATGGAATCATGTGCCTTATTTCTTAAACTTTAGATTGGCCCTCTAAATTGAGGTTTCTGACGAGAAACGAGCATAGCCCTCTACTTCCTAGCTTGTTAATCTTTCCTCAAGCTAAGATATAGGCAGTTACCCCTTTCACATATCCTTGTGAAGTAAATTGAAGTCTAGTGCCAGCATTTATAAATCTAATTGTTAAATCCCAAAAAGTAAATGCTCAGAAAAATTCAATGCATCAAGAGTTAACACAATAAAAGTAGAGTTACTAAATTGCCAAAGGATGATACTATGTCCAGAATTTATGGATATTTCTAGCTGCTCCACGTTAATTGACAGGCTTACTTCATTGTGACACAGGTTATTGATCTTAAAGAAATATCACAAGAGCTTGCCTACTTGGCGACCGATGCTGACCTTATCATTCTGGAAGGCATGGTGAGCCTTTTGCTTTCAATGCTTTGCCACTGGAACACAGCTTTTGTTTCTTACCACAATGCCATCAGTTATATACGTCATAAGTTTTATCCATATATGTTCTGATCAGAGTTTACCCAACTGCATTTTTATTGGAATTGAGATAATACCCCACTAAATCACCACCTCTCAAGTTAAACTGGTGCACCAGGTTCCATGTTTTAATAGAAATTTCTCGTGGATGAGCTACAACAATTTCACCAATTAAAGCATCTAGAATGATTATTTAAATCAGTTCAAATGGAAGAAAATATTACTTTTCGTACTATTGCTCCCTCCTATAATCACGTAAAAAAGATGAAGCATAAATTTATTTTTGCATCACAAAACTTTTGTTGCTTTCCAGTACTTTTCTCCTTTTTTTGTGTGTGTGGGGGTAGTCTTTTCTAGAAAAACTACAAACCTCTAATGGACTAACTCAAAAAGACTCTCTTCTATGTGATTTTCCATGTGTAGGGATGCTAAACAATTCTCTCCTTGTCTGTATACTTAAAAAACCCAGTCACTCCTTTACTTCTTAATTTGTTTCTCTCGTCTGGAATCAACAGTCTCTATTATTTGTCAGTGGATGCATAAGTTTTCAGGTGATATTATACTTTCTCTAGGCAAGTGCAAAAGGGTTTCCACTACCCTGATTATCTTCCTCATTTGGAATCTCAGATTTGAGCAATTTTGTGTATGCAGCGTATAGTTTCCTGTATTTCCAGGTTTCAAAAAGATAATTTTCCCCTGAACAGCAATGGATTTGATTTAACAAGTAGATCGTTTTACATAGATTAAGACTGAGATGGTAGTTCTTCCTCAGGTACCTTGGAACTTGTAAATTACACTGACTTTCTGGGCTGCTCTCATATAAGCATTTGACAATATCAAAAATCTAAGTGGATAACACTTCTGTTCAAATTTGTACATGCAAAATAAGTTGTCATACTTAAGTAATTGTAATTTATTAATTTTCATAAAATTTCTCTCTCCCTCTCTCATGTTTAGCTATCACATTAATTTCTTTTGCCAGGGCCGTGGTATAGAGACAAATCTTTATGCTGAATTCAGATGTGATTCCCTGAAGATTGGAATGGTAATAGTAATGCTTTATAGATGTGCATGCCAAACCCATCCACCCAACTGCAGCCCATTTCACCTTCTGGCTTCTATGGGGAACAAAGAAGGGACGAACTCCCTTTTTGAGGGGCCGTATCACTAAAATCCGGGTGGAGGGTGGCAATATTTCACTTGATAATTTTGATATTCATTCACCTGGAACCCCCTCTCTCCCTTTTTTTTCTGGTGTTTTCAGGTTAAGCACCCAGAGGTTGCTGAGTTTCTTGGAGGAAGGCTTTATGATTGCGTGTTCAAATATAACGGAACCTTGGAATAGATGTAGTTATTAACTACATATATCCTACAATTACACACAGTCAACCACAAAAAAAATCTTGTAAAACTATTTGCAAGATCAAGGCAATAAACTAAAATTATTGAAGAAATTTTAGTGGACATCCACAAGTAAGATTGTTAGTGTCCTATGGAGCCTTTCATCTATTGGTATTGTAAACATGTGAGTGAAGGATAGTATGTACTATTGGTAGTTGGTTGATAGATATTAATGAAGGAAAATAACTTGGTTAGTGATGGTAAGTTATGTTCATTTGTACTATAGTGTGTTCCTTTCATTCGGCATATGTAGGCATCAAGTGACAACATATTTGAAGCACGTATCTCTGACTTTGGCTTTGCGCTGGAAGTTGAAATAGTGGAATTAAAAGGAAACAATTCATGGTAAATGAGTAGATAAAATTATTATGGGTACAGCCTGGGTGCTGGTCATCACAAATTAAAGGCCAGGGAGGGGCAAAAGAGTCCCATAATAAATGATTCAAAGAATATAACAGGCTGTCAATGGAAACGTAGGAATGTGCGGGTGACGGTGAGTGTTTATAATTGCTAATATAGAGAGTTTTTTTAGTTGGGTGGCTTTCATATCATTTCATCTTCCCGAAAGCCACATCTGAACTAGACTAGATTGATTTCCTCTTGAATCACCATGTCCATGAGCTCTCTTCTTCAAAGTTTTCAGAGCAAGGAAGCTCTCCCCATGTCGCGACCGACACAAGGAGAAGGACTTGGCGTCCGCAAAAGGCTGTCTTCTCTCTCCCTCAGGATGAATCAACAACAGCCTATCCTCTCATTCTCCTCCTCCTCCTCCTCATGGGCATTTCGCCGATCCATATCCCAGTCGTCTTTATCGGCCGCCGGCAATTCGATTAGGGAATGGTGGGACTGGGGATTGGGCTGGATCATGTCCAAGAAGCCCACTTTCGCTCACGATCTGGAAATGAATGAACAGGAGAAAGCCGTGTTGGGATGCAACAGCAAGGGTAGCTGGAGGCACGTATTTTACAAAGTAAGGTCGGAGATGCGGAGGTTCATCGGCTCCGGCAACAATGTCGGTCTACCTCAAACCTTGCGGTACGGGTATGACTCCTTCAACTATTCCAGGAAAAACTGATTGATTACTACTAGAGCAGTGAGTATGGGTTCTTTTGTGATGTTGGTTGATTCATTCGGAGTGCGAGTAGTTACGTAAATGTATAAAGTGAATTATTTCATCTTCTTCATATGGTCCATTCAGCCGTTGTATTATTAGTGTTTTTGTTTTAATCCTCTTCTTGTAATTCTTTTCACCATTCTCGTGTCATATTATATGTACGTTTGATTTATAAATTTTATTCCACTGGTATATGGATGGATTCAGGACAACCATATCAAAATTGACCAACTGGAACTTCATCACCGACAGCTATTTGTCGGTGTTCAAATATGCGCTTTTTGTCGTATTAGTACTGCGTCAATAGCGGGGTTGAATCTCAAACATCAATTCCCTTTTTCTTGGGGAGGCCTCTCAACTTGTCTCATTACAGTTATACTCCTCTCTATTATTTTTTTTCCAACTACCAAAACAGCAACAACAAAAAAAGCTAGCAGACAGTTGAACATGCAACTTTTCGAGAATTACCCATGTCAAGAATTAACACATTTGAGCAATGTCTTTCTTTTTTTTTCATCGAAACTAACCACTTATTACTGTATCAAGGAACTAAATAATTTCAATATACCCGTGGAATCATGTACAATCCAAGAGATTCATTCAGCATAGAATATTTATTACTGTTTCCAAATCTCAAAATTTTGAACGACAGGAAGAAATGTCCTAGAAGTGACATTGCATCTTGTCATCCCTGAAGTTATTTCGGTCACTAAAACATGCTCGTTTGATACTCCTTTAGGTTACTATCCTTCAGGAAATTGCCTGTACGTTAGATGAAATTGTAGCATACTCTCAGTAACTAAACTTTGCAACAGAGGGGGCTGAAACAACAGAAGCTATGCGGTTTGGTCTCAACTTGTGACCATTGCCGTCCTTCAGCTAAAAAGGAGATAATCAGAACATGTTGTGATTAATTAAGGACGTCATCATAAATGACTGACCATGTTGTGCAAATATGACGCGTAAATTGTTACAACAAAACGTGTACCAACGAAGACAATTTCCCAATAGAAAAAAAAATACATGGATAAAATACATAATTATGTAAATGTGAGACTAATTGAGAAGGATACAGCAGCCTTCTTATGGACGCAAGCATGAAGCCTCGACTAAAGAACGCTAGGTAGTTGAAATGATTTCACACGCTAGGGTCTACAGAGGTTTCAACATTTTGTTGAGGCACACAATCTACAAGCTCTTTCAGTCGTCCTCCTCCACTCAAACTTCGAGAGCATGGCATGCTACTTTTAGACATTGTTATGACAGTTTCATTGCCTCTGCTCTATTTTCAGTTAAACCTGCAAACCAACCAGTATGAAATACTTTGCACATAACATGACCAAGAGCAAAACAAAATTTCATGCTCCAAATAAAACATGCACGCACCAGCTTCTGTAATATTTAACCTAGCCTAGAAAGCCATAACAGCATTTTGCTGTAATTGCTGGAAATTAAAATTAAAAAGTATTGTACACAAGAACGTGTATGGAAATGTGTGCGCACGCGTATGAAATTGGAATGAGGAACGAATTTGTTTACCAATTCGAATAAGTTTCGAACTATTTTTTCATCATATACCATCCTAATATGCTCATTGTAGGCTATTTTATGTTACTTTTTAAATTTTCATAAATTTCATTTCATTCTCTCGTTTTTTGTTACCAAAACCCTATTGTTTTCTTCCCTTTTCTTTATCACCTAATTTATGGAAATAATCTATCAAAGTTTTTTTTTTTGGAGGGGAATAACATAGTCACTCAATTATTATTATTTGATTCAGAAAATAAAAAACATGATTTTGCATGTCATGTCATATTAAAAAATAATTCCATGCATTCCATATACCAAATTATTAATATTAAATGAATTACATAATTATGAAATTGGTCCCATTTTACTATAAAGTCTATATCAATTTACACTACAAGGAGCTGCTCCTAAATGAAAAGCTAGTACAAATCTGGGCTACTTTTATGGGGTTGAATGCCATCAGTTATAAATTATAGCAAAGCCCCACGCGCCCCTACCCACACACATTTGACACCCTTAGTGCTCACTTAGGAAGGCTCCTCACATAACCATGTAGGAAAATTGTCAAACTTGATCCATCAAACTTTTGCCAAAAAGGAAAGAAACCAAAAGAATAAAAAAGATGGAATGCAATAGAACTCTGTATCTGAGATGTATTTTTGTTATGGAGTAAAATGGAGCATTGTAGAGGAAGCTGAATCTATTGGTGGCATGCTAGAGTCCCTACAGGATTAGATTGGATATACCTTTGCAGAATGTAATTTTTTAGCTGCACCTGTACATTTTACAGCATAAACTTAGTGCTGTTTTCATTTATAAATTTAGGTTATCCTCTCAAAAGAAAAAGGAGAAAACTCTGAATCTGAAATTGATATACTCCAACCCAATTCAATTGCCAAAGAAAGGGTTACAGGAAAAGAAAAAAGAAATACCTAAATGATGTGTCCATTTCAAAAAGCTAATGAGCTCCGGGTGCATCTCTCATACTGAAATTCAGACTATTTCGCATTGTTCGTCTTCCTATGCCTGGATTTCCTTTTTGCATCATAGCAACAAATTCTCCATAATCAATGCGTCCATCCTAAAGAGGGAGTCCACAAGGAGATAAATTAATAGTTAATAAAATGAAGCAAGAGATATAGAGATGCCAAAAGAATCATTCCATCCATATAAAATACAGATTTCCTAAAGCGTAATAAATTGCCTGCATCACGGCTGCCGTTGAGGCCATAATCCCAATACTGAGGCTCTGGATGATTAATCAAAATACAACAAAGATCTGTTTGATATGAAGGACAGAATCTGTAACGACGCCCACTCATTTTTATTATGCTAAGATTTCTTTGCCCCTTTTTTTTCTTTTGGACAAATATCTCAGCTTTGTTTTCTCATCATGCCTTTGAATACACAAAACTACTTGGATAATGAACTATGAAGTGACGTCAAAAAGTGAGTAGCTGGCACGACTACGGTCAGACCAAACAGTACAGGAAGTTCTTCAAAAATAATTTACAAAGCAGTGTCTGAGCAATTATAAATAAATCAGTAAAACTGTAAAATATGAAGAATTTTACAAATTGTAGTATCCCTGAAACATAATCATAATCTCCTATAATAAGTTAATTGACTTACGTTATCCTGATCAACTTCTCTGATAATATCCTCAAAGAAAACATCTGTAATGTTATGATCTGCGCACGCCTGCTGGAGCTCATCAACTGTAATATAACCACTTCCATCCTTGTCAAAATATTGAAATGCTGCCATGAGATGTTCCTCGCGGTCCAATTTGTTAAGGTGAATAGTTGCTGCTATGAATTCTCCATAGTCAATTGTTCCACTATTGTCCACATCAGCCTTGAAAGCAGTAATATTACATCAATGGCCTTAAAGAGTTAGATAAGCACTTCCACATGAACCTCATAGACAAACATGTTTAGGGAGAAATATAAAGATAATCACAGGCCTAATTAAAGACGCCTAGAACCATTAACAGAATGGTGTTTATGATGAAGCATGTATGCGATACAAACTACTTGGTAAGCCTGCACAACCTCCTCAATTCCCGGAAACTATCACATTACACGCAAAACCAAAAAATAATAATAATAAATGTTGGGCGCCTTTCCGGTGGGAGCTTTGGCAGCTACATTAGTTTTAAGTGCTCCTTCAGGATTGTCTGTAATTAGTTGAGTAAAGTAAAGAGCTAAATCCCAATCTGACTCTAGTCTTTGCACATCAAGTAACCTTGAGATTTGACCTTTAGTTCATGATCTTATATAATCATACATTTTTCTGCTCCTACCCACCTCAGCATACAGTCGCATCATCAATTGGATAAAGATGAATAAAACAGATACAATTAATTTGCAGTCCAGGTTTTCTTACCGCATCCATAAGTTCCCGTATCTCTATATCCTTTAGAGTAGAGCCGTATTTCCTCAAACCAGCTTTTAGTTCATCGAATGTAATTGCACCACTGTTATCAGTATCCATGGCCTTAAACATCTCCTTGAGACCAGCAATCTCCTCCTCTGACAAGCTTTCTGCAATCACCTGAAAGCATATTAAGTATGAAAACATCAATGCATTCATTATTCAGTTACATGCCTCCCAAAGCACATAATCAACATTTTCTTTTGTAACTTCTACACTGAGGTTTATGGCCCATGAAGAACCATAGTTAACAGACTTGAGCAAAAAAATTACGACCATATATATATGCATACCCGCAGAGCCATCTTTTTTAATTTGTTCATTGCAGAGAAGTGTTTGAGGCGAGAAAGTACTGCAGGATCAAGTGCTCTATCAGGAGCAACACCATTTTCACAAATCCAAGGATGACCTGCAGAATTTTAGAGAAAACCGTAACACCAGATCAGCAGTTGGTTACATGGAAGCCACCGTACATGCAGGCATAGATAGAGAATACAATTGAAATTTGAGAATTATAATGACTTGATCCACTTTATGCAGTGCAAATTGATCTATTATGACTTGTAGTCAAGACAAATTTATTATTTGAATCAGAAATGCAGAAAATAAACCTGATACATCCAAAGGGCTCCTAGATAACCTGACAAGTTATAGTTCAGGTATGAGAAACTATTCTCTGCTGTTAAACTAACACTTCTATAAATTAGATAAATTAATAGTAAAAAAGGATTCAATGTTCTGCCACCAGAAGAACAGTTCAGAAGAAAGGTTAGAGAGTTCCTATAACTCTGAAAGAACAACAACATTGTCACAACACACTATCTCTTGATATCACAACTATCAAACAAGCAAAACCAGATTAATTTCATGGGAGAAAATAATGAAATAGCATCAGTCCATTCAGTACCCAGTCAAATCTAAGGTGTCCATCAGTTATAAGGTAAATAAACTTACACAACACTTCATGAGCAGTTAATCGCTCTGAGGGTCGCATGCATAACATCTTCCGGATGAGATCTTTTGCACTCTCTGATATTAAAGGCCAAGGGTCTGAGTCAAAATCAATTTGCCCTTTCAGAACTGCATCAAATATCCCCTGCTGTGTCTCTGAAGAATTTAGATGGTAAGTTAAAAAGACAAAACAGAAACGCTACGGTTATACTGCATAAGATTATAGATGTACCAGCCCAGAATGGTGGAACTCCACTTAGCAGTATATAGAGTATGACCCCTGCTGTCCAAACATCTGCTTCTGGACCATAATGCTTCAAAAGCACCTCAGGAGCAACGTAGTACGGACTCCCAACAACATCTGTGAAAATTTGGCCTGGAGAAGCAAACAACAAAATTCATCAAACCAACATACAATTAAAGAGAACTGCCATCAAATCAATGTTAAAAGCAGCTAACTATTCGTCTAGAATTTCCAGAAATGAGAAGTGGTGCATAAAAGCATCTCCAAGATCATACTTTTTAGTAGTAGCCTATACCAGTATCCACACCAACGACACATAGGTCCACCGCACAATTAAAGGAATAGGTGGACTCTAACCTAGAAATAATTAGCAGCTGAGTCAAAAGTGAACCTGGGTTAAAGAAGACTGAGAGTCCAAAGTCAATGGCCTTTAGCGAGAAATCGTCATCCTTGTTAACCAACAAGAAATTCTCAGGTTTGAGATCTCTATGCATCACTCCAAGTGAATGGCATGCCTCAACAACCCCGACAATAATTTTGGTCAACTGAGCAGCCTTTCTCTCGGTGTAGTGTCCTCTTTGAATGATGCGGTCAAACAATTCACCTCCGCCACAAAGCTCCATGACAATATGAACATACAAAGGATCCTCATAAGCACCCTTGATGGAAACGATGTTTTTGTGGCCAGACAAGTGGTGCATTATCTGAATTTCCCTCCTGACATCTTCTACATCCTCCTTAGATATGAGTTTTCTCTTGGCAATAGATTTACAGGCGTAGTCGAAGCCGGTGGACAATTCGGTGCATAAATAAGTGGTGCCAAACTGTCCTTGTCCTAGTTTACGACCGAGGGTGAATAGATCGCGAATGTTGGGAGTCTTGTGACCGAGGACGTAATAGGACTGATTAGCGCTGCTACGATTCATGGTGCTGCGAGGTTGTTCGGGGTTATTATTATGGTTGGAATTGGAGTTAGAAGACTGATGTTGAGGCTCAGCGCTGCCTTGATATGTTTTGCCTCCGAAAGATCCACGGCATGCGTTGCCCATCAAACAATCAAAAGCACTCAGCTTTCCTCATCCAAACAACAACACTACTACTAAGATAGATAGATCTAACAGGAATTCCACCGGAGGAAGAAGAAGATACACGCAGGTCAACGAGCGATCTACTCTCCTATCCTACTTGCCACTGTTTTTTATTTTTCAATTTCACGTCTTCTGAAAATAATTACACTACATTTTTCTTTCTTTCTTTCTTTCTAACCAGTAAATACACATCATTACTTAAATTTTTTGAGTTGAGATAGAAATGAATTATTTTTTGATTGTGCTTACCTTTCACATAGTCTTATAATTACAAAAGAAAGTGCCTCATTTTTATTATGATTGTGAATTGTAGTTGACAATTTTTCTCATTTTTAACTTGTCCATTTCTTCTATTCAATTTTAAACGTACTGCTTCTCATATTTATTACTCTCTTTGATATGATTTTCTTGTTCATACTTGCTTGATAAAGAATATGTAAAATAGAATATTTTATGAAATTAATAAAGTACAATCAAGTATATAATTTTTTTTTATATATATATAAAAAATTTGAAGACGAAATATTCTTGTCCTCATAGACTCCTTTCCTGTTACATATTTATAATTCATAAGTAAAAGTGATGGAAAAAAAAGAGTAACTTTGAGGAGTGTTCTTGAAGTAAAAATAGAAAAAATTGCCAGAAAAAATCATTTAAGAGTATTTACTACATTTTTGTGATGTGTCATATTATATTTATAAACTTAATTTTTTATTTATAAAAGTATACATGTCAACAATATCACCAACAAATATCATAAAAAATCACCAATATCACCGATATAATAAAAAAAACACCAACAATATCACCAATAACGTTTCTATCTTATTTTGATATGTTAATTTTTTTATTTAGGATTTGAGCCACACATGCACACTTTTATAAAAAAAACTATAGACATTTGATGATAAATATTTTATATTGACACATTAATGTAATATACACTCTAAAAATGAATAGTAATATAAATATATGAGTTTATATAGGTAAAATAGAAAAATTCCGTAAGGGGTTACAAATTAAAGACCGGGGTTATAGACATGAAAATTATGGGGGTTATTAATACTATTAATAGTAAAAATTGAATGGGTATAAGTTATGAGTTGTTACTCCTTATAATCACATTAAATAATTAAAAACAAAAATATTTAGAATATTAATTTTTTTAATTAATTCATAGTTAGAAGAAGGTCAAATAAAAGAATATAATAAATTTCCTAATCCAAAAAAATGTAGCAGCATTGTTCTAAGTGTCAAAACATATCTAAATTTTTTTTTTTTTTAGTTTCATACCTAAATTATTCCGCTCTCACCATAGTGTATACTACACTCTCTCTTTTATTTTTTAATAAAATTCATGTCACATCACACTTCACATGGACAAACATTCCACCTTGGCAAAAATAAATAAATTATAGTATAAGTTAAAATTAAATATTAAAATATTATTATTTTAAAAAAATATTATAAAATAAAACAAAAAATATTTTTCTTACCTCACCCCACCCCACCCCACCCCACCACTTCCTCTCACTGTATCCCCTCAAACAAATCAATGTTTTTTTTAAAAAAAAAAATGTATTTTTTTTAAAAAAAAACTTACTTCACCTCCCTCTTAAGATAACAATTTAGATATTATTTTAATTTTTTTTAGAAAAAATAATTCTACTCTATCCACCTAATCCCCCGCTTTTATTTTTTAGAAAATTATTTTTTATTTATTGCAAGATTTATTTCAAAATAACTTTTTTATTTCTGTTATATTCGATAAAAATGTAAAAAAAAAATATTTTTCTAAAAATATGTGTACATATCTATAAAAAATAAAAATAAAATTAGGAGCGGAGGGTTAGATGCAGGTGGATAGAATTTTATTTATTTAAAAAAAAATCAATTTTTTTTAGGTAGGAGTAAAGTAGGGGCTGGAGCTTGAACTTTTAAAAAATATTTTATAAAAGAGATTAAAAAAATAAAAGGTCAGAAATTGTTGGGGGTGGGTAGGGGGTACGCGGGAGTGTGGGTGTGGAGTAGGTGGAAAAAATATTTTAAATTATATTTTTTAAAAATAATTATTTAAAAAATAATATCTTACTTTAATCTTTTATTTTTAATTAATATAAATAGTTTATTTAATTTTTGTGAATGTGGCAAGATTTCCTTCAATAAAAGAGAGAGTGCACTGAGGCGTGTTTCTCAAACTAATAAGTGATAGTTTGTGTATAAAACTCACACTCCCACTAATGTAGGTATGAAACTAAAAAAAAAATAACTTAAGTGTGTTTTTGATACCTATCTCTTTATTTTTTTATATAAATTAAAAAAAAAATGGAAAGTGAAAACTTAAACAAGAGTAGTTGAAAGGAATTAAGAAAGGAGAAGACATGGAGTGACTTTTCCAATTCTTCAATAATATATAGGGAAAAACATTCCTATACCATTTATGAGTAATTAATAACTACTGTAACAATTTATACACAATAAATAAATTAATATGATTGTGAACAAATTTAATAAAACTTCGTAAATAAGATATAATATGATTAATTCTTTAACTAATTTTTTTACAAAATAGAGAAAAATGTTTTAAAAAAAATGTGAATGGTGACCTTAGAGAAGTGTCACATCACCTTTTCTACATTTATCTTTATATTATATATATAGATCTTTTTCCAATTAAACTTAAGATAATTAATTAATTCACACAAATATTAAAAGCACAAACACATTTATATACCAACAAAGTATTTCCTCTTGGATTGATGACGTCAAATATGTCTTATGGAAAATGTGTTCTGTCCACAAATGAATGTCCTATTTTGTAATTCTCAAAGTTATTCTTTTAAGCTACTAATTCACACACCCTAATAATAGTAGTATATTAGTTTATGAAATAAATAATAGAAATGAGCTGCAATTATTCATTACCAATTCTTATCCTAAAAATCAATATATAAAAGCTAATTTGAAATCTCAAATCGAAACCCTTCATATTTCTTGTAAAAAAATAAAATAATAAATTTGATCAAATATATATTAATTTCACTTGCTAGTTCATTTCTTACACCTTTTATTAGTATTTTTATTTTTTATTTTTCAACTAATGTGCCTACATTCTATTTTCTCTAACTGGCATATTTAACATTATGTTGATATGTTCAGAATATGAGTGACTCTGAAACTCAAAATGGTAATCTTCTTATTTTTCCAAGGAAGAAGGAAATGTCATCGCCGATGAACACGGTCCCGATTATAATTATCTATCTTAGATTCTGATTATCATACATTAGCAATTTCTTCCGTTAAAAACATACTTTTTCTTTTTCAAGAATTTTTTTACTTCTCCGTTCAAAAAAGAATGTTATTTTACTCTCATTGAAAACAATTTAATTTTAATTTTTTTTATCCTTAATAAAATGATTCTGAGTCACGCAAATTGTAAGAATAATTTCAAAAATTTTGCTTTTCCTTAAATACCATATCAATTAAAAAAAATCACATGTTTCAAGTCACCTGCACTAATTAGATGCAGAAGGGAGTGTCGATATAATGAGGGTCCTATTCTGTCTTTTTCACTACTACTACTTGTTTACTCATACCTACTTCAATTTTTTTCTTTCAACATAGTACAATATCCTGTTATACCGTTACTAATCATCAGTAGAGCGAATTTAGAAAAGGGTGGCAGGTGTCACACTGCGAGTATAAATTTTTCTACTTGCTCTACTTTCCTAATTCCCAAAACCCACTAATCATGTCGTTTTCTCACCGGCGATTGCTAGCCTCCTCTCCCCCTTTTTCCTTCTCTCCCCTCAATTGAACAGTTTTCAGGTATCTTACGCCCTCTCTTTTTTAATTCTAATTACTCCAGTTTACAACTGCTGCTACTTTCAATTGAAAGGTCGTATAATCATCAATAAGAATAACCGGCAGTTGTAATTTATCCGGTATCTAAAGGAAATGAGTGGAGCTGTGCTTGTAGCGGTTGCTGCTGCAATTGGCAGCTTTTTGCAAGGATGGGACAATGCCACTATAGCTGGTAATCTTTTCCCATATGGCCTATCTCTCTCTCTCTCTTTTGAATTTTACTTAAAGACTGCTAGTAATCGTGATGCTATCATCTTGAAAATCTTGTTGCTTTTGCGTATCATCTGCTATCTGCAGTCGGTGTCTCTGATAATTTTTTTTCAAATTTCAACAAGGTTATCCATTCTGTTTTTCCCCTCCGCATATGTTACTTAATGATATCTTTCAATTGTTATGATTCTCTACTCATTTTTGTTTCAAAATACAGGGTCCATTCGATACATTAAAAAAGAGTTTAATCTGGAAACACAACCCACCATGGAAGGACTTATTGTTGCCATGTCACTTATTGGTGCTCTCTTTATTACAACTTGTTCTGGTACAATAGCTGACTGGCTTGGCCGTCGTCCCTTGCTCATAACTTCTTCGGTTCTTTATTTTGTTAGTGGCCTTGTAATGCTTTGGTCTCCAAATATCTACGTTCTACTTTTGGCAAGACTTTTGGATGGGTTTGGAGTTGGTTTGGCAGTTACTATTGTCCCTATATATATATCTGAAACAGCACCACCAGAGATAAGGGGTTTATTGAACACTCTACCTCAGTTCACTGGCTGTGTTGGCATGTTCTTTTCATATTGCATGGTTTTTGCCATGTCATTGAGGAGTTCTCCCACTTGGAGGCTGATGCTTGGTGTGCTTTCTATCCCCTCCATTCTGTATTTTATATTGACGATATTTTACTTGCCCGAGTCCCCCAGATGGCTGGTGAGTAAAGGGCGAATGCTAGAAGCGAAGCAGGTCTTGCAGAGGCTCCGTGGACTGGAAGATATCTCTGGTGAGTTCGTGGAATTGTATTTGATTTTATTTGTTTCCTAAAATTTGCTAAATATAGTGCAACCTAGAACAAATGCTTCCCCATTACATGGCTTTTCATAAGCAATTTGGAGTATTTCCTAGAGCCAAATTATCCCCCTGGCAGTTCACATCTTGACAGGTTCACTAAATTGATTTTTTCCCCCTTATAACTTAGTCATTGAAGATCGAGTAAGATGACTAGTTCATATATACAAAAATGTTTAGAAATAGTTCTGTAATGAACGTAATCGGTAGTAAAGTCATTTGAGAAGTGGTGATTTATCAATCTTCAAATTTAACTTCTCTTGATCACCAAATTTGGGGAAAGATTTACACCTTTGAAGCATCTAATTTTGAACTTTTCTCAAGAGCACTTTTGCATGATGTATCTTTAATTGTTGGGCTTTTAAAAGATGGTGCAGCAAAAAGGTTGGAAGTACAACAGTAGCAATAACATATCCAGTGAAATCTCATAAGTGGGGTCTATTGTGGGTAGAATGTTTGCAAACCTTATCGTTACCTCTTGGAGGTAGGAAGGTTGTTTCCAAAAGATCTTAGGTTAAAAGGTTGAAAATATTGATTTGAAATGTCTCTGAATGATTCTATCAAATATGGTAGGCTTTTAAGTAGCCACTTGAAAACATAATCTTCAGAAAATCTGCATAGCAAAAATTCCCAAAAGCTCAAATATCTCAACAAACTAAAAAAATCTATTAGAAATTTAAAATTCAAATTCATTCTAAAAGTAAGCAACTTGGTATGCTAAAAGTTATTGTAGTAACTGAAAGCAAATTTCAACACTCTTTTGCATTAGTTGTTGCAAGCTAAAAAAGTTGCTCTTCCTCAATTCCTGATTCTGCACTCGGTGCTTGAGGTTTGTTTCCAAACTTGCATACTTTAGTAACATGATATGTTTGTTTGCAATTTTCACATATTGCATCAGGTCTCCACCAACAAAGATTTTCCAAATGTGTTTTCGTTTTACCGTATTTGCAAAGATGATAGTTAGAATTTTTAAAAAAAAGAAGTTTGTGCATAAAAAGCACCCTTAGCAACATTGTCTTGTCTGAAGGTTCTTCTATGCTTTTGTGCTTGAAGAGCAGTTATAAATTCTACAACAGAGATGGTAGAGAGATCCATAAACTCTTCTAGAGAGGAGATCTTAGACTCGAATCTCTCTGAAAATAGTCACAAGAATTTTTTTCAACTATACTGTCATCTTTGAAATGCTCAAGCAACCTAATTCTATCAACAATCATAAATCTTGTCAAAACACTTAGTAGTAGTCTCATCCTCCTGCATCTTAAGAGATTCAAAATGCCTTTTTTTATTTAAAATCTGCATTTGTCTGACTCAGTCACTTCTTTGGTACTTTTTTTTTTAGTTTTTTTCAAGCTTCTTTTGCTGTCTCACAAGCAATGAATTTTGAAAAAATAAAAACTGACTTTTGAGTTACAGTTTTGGGTTTGTAGTTTTTGGTCTTTTCTGAATGAGATTAAATTTGAGCAAGGGTAGGATCTGCAGAGAGTGATTGTAATGGTCTATCTATTGTTACAACTTCTTATGCTTGGGTTCTTCTACACATGCCATCCTATGTCCCAATTTTGTATGACATTCCTTCAATTTTGGGACATTCAAAAATGTTTGACAACATTCAATAGTAATATTATGTAGACAACTTCCTTAGATTTCAATAATTTAAATTCATTTAACTAGTCAATGCAGACTTTAAGCTTTGCAACTAATAAATATTTTATTTAGTACTAATGTAGCAAAACAAGTGGTTAAATCCTAGTCAAAAGTGTTACATCAGTTGGCGCAAGAGGAGTATGAGATACTGCATCTTTTTATTAGTGCTCCCTGAATGTTCTTCTATTTCTTGAATAGTTCTTTCTTGGCAAATTAAATGTAGTGGAATTTTAGACTTATGGAATAGCAAGAGTGATAATCTTGAACTTTGATGCATTATACACTATAGATTATAAGGCATGCAAAATTGGGGAGTTCTGATTTTCTTGGACAAACATGTGCAAGGTCTTTCCATACTTACTACTTTGTTGAAGTTTGTTTTTAGTTACTGCAGTAGTTTTTAGCAAAATAAGTTATTTAATTTAAGATAAATTTGAATTTTGAATTTTTAGTTAGGTTGTTTGAGTTGTTGAGATATTTTAGGTTGTTTTTAAATTTTAAATTGTGTAGATTTTATGTCTTACATTGGCTATTTTAATAAAATTATTGAAAGTTATTGAAAGTCATTTCAATCCATTAAGAGGCTCTTTCAATCTTTTTGTTGCCCCATTCGTCTTTTTAAAAAAACCAACAATGGTATCAGAGCCTCATTGATCTTACGGGATCTGTGAGTTCTTCTAAAGAACTACCATATCATTTTCAACCCGCAAAGGCTACTTTTTAATCCATTTTAACCCGTCAGGGCAATTTCCAACCCCTACTTTTTTTCTATGCACAAGCTTTTTGAACTAATTTCTAACATAAGAATGACAAACAACAATGTCTCTTTGAATGCCCCACAAATTATAACTGGCAAAATTTATCAAATTTGGTCAATGATAATAAAATCTCATTTTGAGACCTATATTTTATGTGATATTGTGATGGAAGAAAAATCATCACAACAATTCTCTGTAAGTCCTATCAGTTTCCAAATGAAAGCACTTTCAAACCAGAGAAGATCATTGATGTGTTTTTTAAGCACAAAATCAAAAGAAAAAAAAGATGAAATTTCGCAAGTTAAAAAACAATCAAAATATATCAGCACCAACCACTAAAGCGGAAATGGAGGAGGAGCAGTTTTTAAAATTGCAGTAACTAAAGCAAAGGAGGAGTGTTGAAATTTGCTTTTAGTAAAATAAGTTATTTAATTTTAAGATAATTTTGAATTTTAGCTAGGTTGTTTGAGTTGAGATATTTTAGGTTGTTTTTAAATTTTAAATTATGCAAATTTTATATTTTACATTGGTTACTTAAAGCCCTCAATGCTTAATAAAATTATTGACTTGAAAGCCATTTCAATCCATTGAGAGAGTCTTTCAATCTTTTTGCTGCCCCATTCGTCTTTTTAAAAAGACCAATAGTTTTATTAGTAGTAATAATTGTTAATTGCATGACCACCTCATCTTAAAACTTAGCGGTTGGATAGGGTATACTTTTATTTTCTTAGTTATGCCCTTAGCAGGCTCACTTGTCCTTTACATGGGCCAAGTGTGTGAGCTATACTACCTCAATTAGTTCAGTTTTTACCTAGGCATATAGTCGGAACAGTAAATTTTGGTAATTTTACTTGCTCGGTTCTGTAAAGGTGAAAAAGGTCATGGAATTTTCCATGTAAGATGCATATGACATCCTGCCTTCTGCACTTAAAAAGTTCTGTAAACTTTTTCTGGGGTTTCGGCATTTGGCTTTTGTGCTGGTCCTTTCCTTTAGTTTATCAGCGCTCATCGGTTTCCTAAGAACATGGCAAGGTTACCATCTGCCATGTATTAATAATGATGTAACTTCTATATACAGGGGAAATGGCTTTGCTAGTTGAGGGTCTTGGAGTCGGTGGTGAAACATCAGTGGAAGAGTACATCATTGGCCCAGCAAATGAACTTGCAGATGACCAAGAACCAAGTGCTCAAAAAGAGCAAATTAAGTTATATGGGCCTGAACAGGGACACTCTTTGGTTGCTCGACCTGTCACTGGGCAAAGTGTACTTGGTATTTCATCTCGCCAAGGAAGCACATTTGCACATATACCCTTCATGGACCCTGTTGTCGCTCTGTTTGGAAGTGTTTATGAGAAGCTTCCAGATGCAGGAAGCAAGGGAAGCATGCTCTTTCCACATCTGGGCAGCATGTTTAGTGTTTCTGGAAATCAAACAAAAAATGAAGAGTGGGATGAAGAAAACCTTGCCATTGAGGGCGATGATTATGCATCTGAGGCTGCAGCTGAAGAATCTGATGACAATTTGCAGAGCCCACTTATATCACGTCAGACAACAAGCTTGGAAAAGGACATGATTCCGCCTCCATCCCATGGAAATATTTTTAGCATGATGCAGGGAAAGGATGGTGAACCAGTTGGCAGTGCTGGCATTGGGGGTGGATGGCAGCTTGCGTGGAAATGGACAGAGAGAGAAGGTGATGATGAAAAGAAGGAGGGTTTCTTTAAAAGAATCTATTTGCATGAGGGTGGTGCTCAGGGAATTCGAAGGGGGTCTTTAGTTTCTCTTACTGGGGCTGATATGCCTGCTGCTGGTGAATTTGTCCGTGCTGCTGCTTTGGTGAGTCAACCTGCTTTATATTCAAAAGATTTGATGGATCAACATCCTGTTGGACCAGCTATGATTCATCCATCTGAAGCATCTGGAAGAGGGCCTAGTTGGAGCCATTTGTTTGAACCAGGAGTCAAGCATGCATTGATTGTTGGTGTGGGGATTCAAATACTTCAGCAGGTAATCGCTAATTAATAGAAAATAATGTATCTGCTGTCTTTCTTCCTTGCATTTCCGTGACATTCTTTCTCTTTCGCAGGTTGGTTATGTTCCCTCCTTTAATATGGATTTGAAATCAGTAGCTTTCTTGCTATATTTTAGAAGCTTTTGAGTGTCCATTTGGCGCAATTGCTGTCTTAACAGTGATTCTGGATATCTTATGCAGCTAAGAGTCAACTGGGAAGCATATTTATTTCTTCAAGAGTAGTACATAAATTCTTTCCTGACCTTGTTATTTGGATCTGTCTTCCCACTATCGACCTAAATTTCTGTTGATAGCTTAGGAATTTGGGAAAATTTCTCCACAGAATCGTAAGAGGTTAGACTCTCCGTCTTGAATTGAATCCCAAGCTTAATCTTGAGCATTTATTGTAGATCATGGGAACCAACAAAAATAAAATAACTTGATAACTAATAGGGCGATGAATGGCCAGCGTTCACAGAGATGGACACTGGTGAGAATTCAGTCAATGCAAAATGATATTCAATGTGTCAGTTTTTGTAAGGTAGCATGAACGAAATATAATAGCAGTGATTCGTTGGTTACATAAATTTACTCATTCAATTAATTGAATAAGACTTGCCTATTTATCTTTTCCTTTTTGATATTTGAATAAGAATTGACGGAGAAATTTCTGGCAGGCATGGTATATTCATTTGCTGAAGAGAGGGAGTATCCCTATGCTTCATGCTGGTTGTTTATGTTAGAATAGGAATAGGTAAATACAATCCTACTTAGAATAGGAATAGGAATTACAATAGTATATAGAATCCTATTTGGAAAAGGATTGTATTATAGTATCCTAGTTGGAAAAGGAGTCTAATATAGTATCTATAAATAAGGTCTCAATGTAATAATGTAGACAACAATTCAATAATATTCTTCTCTAATATTTCTCACATGGTATCAGAGCTTCTACGGTCTTGGTAGAAAATCAAAGAGCTTCCGCTGTCGGGGGCGGTTATGACCCATATATGCTGCCCGTCTGGCCAATGATTATGTTAACAAAAGTAAGGTCAGTGATATATATATGACTCTCATCTTCAAGGGAAGAAAATTCAATCAAACAAGTCGTCAATTTTCGGTGTCTTTCTAGGGTTGTTATGTGGCAACCCCACATCTTTCAGTGTTTGTGTAGCACCGCCATCATTCCGGTGACTACTTTTTCTTATATCTAATTTGGGCAGCACCGTATCAGCTTTTTGGTGACTGTTTTTTCATATTTATCATGTGTAGCACCGTACCATCTTTCCGGTCACTACTTTCTCATATTCGATTTGTGTAGCACCGTGCATCTCTCCGGACTCCTCATATTCAATTTGTGTAGTACCGTGAATTTTTCGAACTACTTTCTCATATCTGAGTTGCATAGCACTGTGTCTTTTTTGGTGACTCAGATTTGATTTGCGTAGTTCCATTCGTCTTTTCGGTGACTCATCAAATCTAGTTTGCGTAGGGTCGTGCCATCATTCCGACCCTATCCATACAATTTTTCTTTTGCAGTAGGGTCATGTCGTCAATATGATCCTACCTATATAATTTCTATTTTCCAGTAGGGTTGTGCCATCATTCCAACCCTACCCATATAATTCCCCTCTGTAGGGAAGTGTCATTATTCCAACCCTTCTCATATCATTTTATTTCTCAATTTGTGACCATTTTCAACCATCAAATCTAATAATTTGGTGCATAAGTAGGTCTCGAGAAGTTTTAAAGTGACTTTCTTAGAGTAATTTTGAGATGATCCATATTGTCACTCTCCATTGACCTTTTAATCAGTTAAACATTAAGAGTGCTTTTCTCTATGATGATCTCGAGGAAGAAATCCATATGGAGCATCCACCTGATGTTGTTGCTCAAGGGGAGTCTGATAACATTGTATGTCGGTTGTGCAATCTCGGAATTGCATGAGAAGACTAAGACATTGATGTTGACTGTTAATTTTGTGAAGATCAACTTGTTGATATCTCAACACGCTCGTCATCGATTCTCGTATTAATTACATTTGTAACAAGCTAGGTACATATGACGTGTATGCACTAGCTTGAGGAGGAGTGTTAGAATAGGAATAGGTAAATACAATCCTACTTAGAATAGGAATAGGAATTACAATAGTATATAGAATCCTATTTGGAAAAGGATTGTATTATAGTATCCTAGTTGGAAAAGGAGTCTAATATAGTATCTATAAATAGGGTCTCAATGTAATAATGTAGACAACAATTCAATAATATTCTTCTCTAATATTTCTCACAGTTTATATATGAAATGTTTACAAGTCTCGTAGTGCTAGACTATTGTCCTTTATGCCTCGGATTTATATATTTCTTTTATAAGGGGTTGTTCAAGATTACAACTTAATTTAACGTCCAATGAAATACCAAAACGACACTATTTTTGTGTAAAAATTGACGTAGAAATTTCAGGCAGACATGGTGTATTCATTTGCTGAAAAGAGGAAGTATCTCTATGCTTCAAGCTGGTTGCCAATATATGAAATATTTGCTAGTGTTGCTCGTACTGCTAGACCATTGTCCTTTATGGCCTCGGATTCAAATATGTCTTTTATACTTAAACTCCAGATAAATACCAAAAAACACCAATTTAAAGATGTTCTACCTCTAATATCTTCCTGATTTTTCTTTTTCACTTCTTGATTCGGCATCCTTGAACAAGAATGCTAGTGTCAGCTTAGTTAATAGGACAAAATATGGTGATGTATGATGTATCAAACTACTGTCTGCTTTTCTTTGAAGCACTCTTACGTGGAACTGATGTTCATGCAGTTCTCAGGAATTAATGGAGTTATGTACTACACCCCGCAAATACTTGAGCAAGCAGGTGTAGGAGTTCTTTTGTCAAACTTTGGCATTACTTCTGCTTCAGCACCCCTGCTGATAAGTGCAATCACAAATTTCTTAATGCTCCCTTCAATAGCTGTTTCCATGAGGCTTATGGATATCTCTGGCAGGAGGTAACTTCCTTTTGAGTAATTACCGTGGAAAAAGTGAATATGATGTTTTTCATACAATGCTGCTTTAATTAACCTCCCAATTCACTCACTTATCCTCCTCTGAAATCTTTAGTGCTTTGTCCAAATGGCTCACAAGGTAGTTTGGTTTGATTTCTCATCTTCAATTGTGTGGTGTTTCTTTTCACCCCCCTCTCTTTAAAGGTCTAAGCCTCGCGTCAACTAACATGCCTGAAATTTGGATCTCCGCTGCATTAGACTGTTTGCTAGATCGAGATGAAGTGATGGAGAAATAGCTAAAATTCTGCTTAAATAGATGGAAGGCTGGGTGCGCTTTGCCGTTGTTAGCTGGAAAAGTATTATGGTAGCAGGATGTAATGAGAGGTTTCCCATTCAAACCAGGGTCTCAGCATACAAGGAAAAAGAACCTTCCCATGCACTAAATTGTTGTCTCTCATGAGGGGAGAAAGCATTCAAATCCCTCCATTTTTGCTGTCTGACCTGCTTAAAGTTAAGAGTACAAGCACATTTCATTGCCTCTGGGAAGCCTTCCCACTCATTTTAAGACAAGAGGTCTCTCATACATCTTATGTTTGCTTTGGCAAATGTATAAGCTTCTCCTCCACAATGCTTCTCACTATAGACCTTATCATCCTTTTTCCCCCTCGTATATATAGTGGATTTTAGCATTCAATGATTACTTGTGCTTAAGGCTGAATAAGAAGTGAATGGATGTCCTATTGTCCTTACATTCTAGTCCTGCAAATCTGAATACCACCCTTGCCTTCCTGTGTATTGTTGTATTGCAGGAGTCTGTTGCTAGGCACAATTCCGATCTTAATAATAGCCCTCATTGTTTTAGTCATTGGAAGTTTAGTGACTATGGAGAATGTTGCGAAGGCTGCTATATCAACGGTTTGTGTTGTTTTGTACTTCTGCTCATTTGTTATGGGGTTCGGGCCCATTCCCAACATACTCTGTTCGGAGATATTTCCAACTCGGGTCCGAGGTACATGCATTGCCATATGTGCCCTAGTGTTCTGGATTGGGGATATTATTGTTACCTACACGCTACCTGTCATGCTGTCTTCTATTGGTCTTGCTGGTGTATTTGGCATATATGCTATCATCTGTGTTATATCATGGATATTTGTTTTCTTGAAAGTGCCTGAAACCAAGGGGATGCCTCTTGAAGTGATTTCGGAGTTCTTTGCTCTTGGTTCAAAGCAGGCTGCTGCTGCTGCAAACAACTAATATTGACTGTTTGACAACATGTTCCCTTGCTAGTGTAATTTGCTTTTGTTTTATGGTTGCATTGTCTGATAAAGTGGTGTTTGCTATTCAATTTGTGAGTTGTGTATACAAGTACAAGATTTTTTTAAATGAGCTTTAAGACCCATATCCTGTCAATTACAACTGCAGTTTCCACATTTCTATGCCCAGTTATCCATATTGGGTTCGAGTTTTGGTCAGTTGATAGTGTTCATGCTTGTGAAAAGCTCTGCTGAAATGCTGAAAAGGTGTTCACTTGATCTGTTTTAAGGATAACCTATGGTGATTATATGAAAAGCTTATGAATCGTAAGGGTCCATTAATTACTGTTATCTCCTTGATCGGTTGGTCTGGCTTCATCCATAGCTAAACTAGAACATCTGGAGATGATTTCAATTAAGTGTTTGTTTATCAAACTGACTAATTATTTCAACTTCAAACTTTTGAAGAACAGTTACTGAGTTTTCCAAGTTTTACTAGTAAAATTCAACTATGTTTGCATGTTCAAACATAATTTCAATTGTGAAATACTCTTTTTCGAACTCGTCTTAAAACTATTTTGATTTTAAGAAAAAAAGATAGCAACCAATTCATGTCCAAATGCATTTGTCACCTCGTTTGATGAGTTATAAGACGAGTATGGAAAAGGTAAAGAAGGTTTGGTTGGAAGCCAGCGTCTGGAGCTGTTTCATCCGATAGATTCAAAATCAGAATCGAGGCAAATGGAACTTGAATAAAATTCTTCAGACTTAGCGAGTGGCAAGAGTCGCAGGGAAGGATGGGTTAAAGCGAAATGAATGCTAGTATAAATGTCAGTGCTAAGATAATGCTCTCTATCACCCAATGGCCCTTTTTCCTGCTAATATGACAATGTGGTGCCAATTTGCCAAACAATCATTTGCAACAGTAGGAGGCGGCAAAATATGAAGTTATTCCTGAACAAAAAATGACCAGCCTCCGACGATCACAATCCCTAAGGAAAGGTGGAAGAACTTCTGTGATTAATGTTTACTAACAAGCAGCATGATACGATTAACACAGAAATCATATGGGATGGCTACTGACAAGCCTGGCACCAACATGGTCGAGTTTCTTCACCATTGCCAAGGCCTTCAGCTTGCCTTGTTTCAGAAAAGCCTCTACCATTCTTTGCCCGATCTCTCTCCCTGTCTCCTCATTGTCGGTCACCGCTACTGCTGTGGGGCCAGCTCCGCTTATGGTGCAGCCAAAAGCCCCTGCTTCTATTGCCGCTTTCTTCACTCCCTCCATTCCTGGAATTAGTGATGCCCTCCTTGGCTCCACTATTTTATCGGAGGACAGTGCCTTACCAAAACCAGACACGTCTCCCATTAGCACGGATGCCACCAATGCACCTGCCTGACTACAGTTCCAAATGTGATGGGACATGGTTATCTCTTGCGGCAGTGCCATCCTCATTTTCTTTGTGGAGGCCTCGAATTCCGGATTCACCAGCACAAAGAAGAGGTCTTTTTCACGTGGGAAGTTCAACCGAATTAATTCAAGAGGATGGTAGCTCCGGATCAATACGAAACCCCCCATAATAGCAGGTGCCACATTGTCCGCATGGTAACCGGAGACCTTGGATTCCGATTGTAACCCAGCAAGCACGAGGTCAGTCAGGGTCAATTGGCGGCCAAAAAGCTCGTTGACAGCAACGGCGGCAGCAGCTGCACTAGCGGCGCTGGACCCCAGACCACTACCCAAGGGAAGCCCCTTGTGAAGGGAGAGCGCGAGGCCCACCGATCGAATGTTGAGCATCTTCATGACGGAGATGGCAGCGATGCCAGCACAATTCCATCGGGGGTTTCTTCTGAGCTTCTTTCCGGCGCCGGAGATGTCAGAAATAGAAACCTCGCCAGGGTGGACGTTGGGGTCAAGACGGAGAGTGACGTAGTCGCCGATGCCATGGACAGCGCAGCCAAGGAAGTCGAAACCAGGGCCGAGATTGGCGACGGTGGCGGGAGCAAATGACTTGACAGAGGTGAAAACGGGTGGGGGCTCACTGCGGGAGTGATTTAATCTGAAGGAGGGATTAGGATTGCCATTGCCATTGCATTTGCTTGAGAATGAGGAGGTTATGAACTTCAGATTCAGATTCAAGGGAGACTGACATAATAGGGCCATTGCAACAACCAACAGTGTTAGTGTTAAAAGCGAGAGCCAGCATCAAAGCTAAAATCTCAATAGTACTTTATTTGCTTTATCTGTTTCTCTGGCACAAGATAAGGTAGTATTTACTTATTTATTATAGCTTCAATATTAGAGCTACTGATTTATCTAATGCAATCGCCCTTAATTTGGAAAACGTTCAATGTGAAGGGTCATGCTGAACCATCGTATTTGGTAAATAACCCTTTGGCAACCCTATGGGTGTAACAATTTGGTCCAGACACGATATTCCATTCTCTCTCTGGGCACCATCGTTCATCTGGAGTTGTACATCAAAAGCCCAAAACTTAACATCTTATTTTATCAAGTCATTGGGTAATTCTTCGAACACTAGATGTTCTCTACACTACCATGATAAAAAACAAAAAAAATTGGATGTACAAGAATCGAAATGAGAACAGCTTGAATCATCATTGGCATTAGCTAAGGGTTCGCCATTTCCATCCGCTTTCTTTTCAACCTATTTGCTGATATCTCTGCCTTCTCGTCCACAAAAGATAAGAATTTTTTAAGCCGTACCACATGGGATATTCTTGTCCTACTAGAAGTAGAATGCTGCATTAATTCAGGAAAATGTCGTTTGAACTGGTGCAACATGAAGCAGAAATATACAAGCAGAGCAAAACAGCAAGTAACTCCAGCAATGAGGAATAAACCCCAAAAGCTCTGTAATGGGAGTTGCTCTGAATCTGCTGCAGAGCTCTGGCCCCCACAGACTTTTCTGTTTAACCACTTCTTGCGGATCTTCTCTAGCTCTCCATTCTCAGATAATTCCAAGATTGCCGTCGACATGTCAATGGCTAAGGGGGAGTCTCTCGGAAATGCCTATAAAATGAATTGGATCAAGCTATCAGCTTTTTAATTCATTCATGTAGTGTTACTTAGCTGAGTGAAAAGTAGTATTTTAATACGATACAATACTGGAGTACTTACAAATCCCCATCCGCTTTTGGTGAACTCTGGGCCAACTTTTTGGAACCCACAGTAAGTTGATAAAAACAGATCTGCATATGGACGTTCATCAACCACAGCAGCAACTCTTCCTTGTTCAAGGGCATCGGCATATTCTTCTGGTGATCCAAGAGGAACAAGCCTAGACTTCGCAATGTTAAGTTCTTCATATAAATAGTTCTCAGCAAAAGAGCCTACCTGGTACCCAATTGCGTCTTTGCTTGTTATCAATGAGTCAATTCCTCGTATAGATGAGGAGAGCTGTTGAACCGTTAGAAACGATGTCAAGCTTGCGGTATAGCTCGACGTAATTATCAAGATTACAAATAGCCATATAAGCAGTACAATTCGACCCAAGGTGCTCACTGTGTTCTCTCCTGAAATACCGATCCATTATGCCAAAGTTAACACTACAAATGAATACAATTACTATTATCTTGACTTTTGTAAAAGAGAAACTAGACTCTTACTTGGGGCTCCAAAAATAGTTGAGAAACTAAACCTGCAAATGATATATGGGCACAAGAAGACGAGTTCAAATCCCAAAGAGAAATATGCTCTCCGTTAGCTTTTTGCCTAGTACTTAAAGGACTAAGAGGAAGGCATCAAATTAATTAACTCACCATAAAATTGTGACCACCTGCTTCTTGGGTGGGCCACGAAATTCATCATTAAATTTGTGCTCTAGTATCCACACTACGGTTCCCACAACAAGACAAAAAGCGGCTATGACTCCCCAAGTCAGCGGAGTAAATGGCCGCAGGAAAGCCCAAGCAATCGATTTTATCTTCTTCACATGTACCACCACCACCAACCCCGAGTCTACATATGGTTGACTAAAATCCAAAATCTTTGTGCGGTTGGTTACTATTGTAATGTCACCCACTGCAGCATCAAATACCTATCATGGAATAAGAAAAACAATGTTACACTGATTGTTAAAAATGCAAAAGCGTGCGTGAACGTACTTGCAATGACACTCACATTAGCTGTGATCATGTTTACTAACTGACTATAACTTGGATTTTTGTGTCCGTCACCAAACATGACGAATTTATGTGGTACAGGGTATGGAAGACACTTTAAGGCTGCAAGGAAGACATCTATGCTGTATCCATGGACCACTCCACTTCCTTCTTCTGAAACAAAAGCTTTGTAGCTCACTCTCCTTGGCACTCCAATCCGTAATGGCCTACCATTGTCTGGAAATACCCATCCACGTGGTCTTTTTGTAATTTGCCCAGGCCACATAACCTGATCCAACCGTTGAGCTGAACTTGACCTGTTTGCTGGTTTGCCATAAAGAGACTCTGGAGGCACAGCGGATAGTCCAGAGTAGTTACACCAGTATCCTATTTGCCTCAACAATCCTTTGCCAACTACATTGAGAATATCAAATGAGGGACGGGGCATGGATCTATCTGGGTTAAATGCAATGGGACCACTTACCCCAGTCATATTGGTCTTTAATATGTTACTAAGCAGTTGGCTACCACCATCAAATATGCTGAGAGCAGAAAGATTCATTGTCTTTCCAGCAAAACTTTTCAAATTGGAATCATACGAGTAGGTGACTTTGCCTCCATGATCGAAAAACTCTTTGACTGCATGGGCAATTATCCAAACAGTATCGTAGGCATATAGACCATAAGCATTCAAAGCTATGGAGCCATTGCTCAACTTGTTCCACCTTGATGAAAAAGCCCTCTTCTTTGGGGAATCAGGCGTATGGGAGCGAAGGGTGAGAGCACCTTGTATAGAGGCAGCCACCTTTGGTGAAACTGAAGTTGAATCGAGGGTACTGGAAAGCCAAGAAGTAGCTATCCAGACGTATCCGCTAGTCATCATGCCAAGCTCCTGGGCAATCTCAAAGACCTTGAGACCTGTTCTGGAAAATGTATGTAGAACAATGACTCGAGATTCCATGGATGCGACCTCAACCAACTGGGCCACGATGAGGTCACGAGTAGATATAGGTTCAGGGGGAAGTATTGCCTTGTAAGATATCTTACAGCTCCTCTCAGCAAGTTTATCACCTAGAGCTGCAATACTATTTTTACCCTGATCATCATCTGAGAAAATAGCAACGACCTCTCTGTATTGAAAATAACTAATCATATCTGCTACGGCAGTCATCTGGAAAAGATCGTTGGG
Organism: Solanum rostratum; assembly: GCA_029948455.1. NCBI lineage: Eukaryota > Viridiplantae > Streptophyta > Magnoliopsida > Solanales > Solanaceae > Solanum > Solanum rostratum. The sequence goes on along the minus strand of CM057045.1, from coordinate 92,025,421 downwards.
AGCGGTCTGAATGAAATAGGGGTACTGAAGTGGTGAGAGTGTTGGGTCCAATGCTGTGAAAGACAGGAGGGGGACATGGAGTTCGTTGACAAGGTGAGAGAGTACATGGGCCATTACAGAAGTTTGAGGGCCAATTACAGCTACAGTATCAGTCTCCATGAATTGTAATGCTGATCAATAAATAAAGTCGGAGCGTGTTAGGATCATAATAAATTAAAGAAGAATTGTGAAAAGATAGATGGATAGATACCTCCAACGATCCCTAGGAATCCGCTGTAGTTTGAATCATGCAGGGTGAGAACAAGTTTTCTTCCACCGAGAAGAGAGGGATCAGAATTAACGTCTTGAACAGCAGCTTCCATGGCAATTCTGGCAACTCTGCCGTTTGTGGTGCCAAACGAAAAGATGGCACCAATTTTCACCTCATCAGCTTGTCCAATAAAGCAGAGGGATACAAGCACAAACCACTTTAAATTCATGAGTGATAAATGCAGAGGTTGAAGGGAAGAAGTAGTTGTCACTTTGAATCCTGGAGGATATGTATGTAGTTAAGGAAAAGAAAAGCCAAAATGATTTTATTAGTGTACAAAGTAGATCATTCATCATTACTTAAGTGGATGGACGGTGAGGAGAATGAGAATACTTGAGAGTAAAGGAACTTATAAGTAATTAATAACGTCATTCAGTTGGACAACCACTCCACTTTCCCGCGCATAAAACATAAAGAAAACCAAATCAATGATTCTTCACCACTTTACCCAACTCTGCTATATTTTCTTCTCATTATTAATACTTCCTAGCTCCATCAAATATTCTAAAGTTGATGTTATCTTGGGACCGCCAACAAAACACACTCTTGTATAGTAGACTGCCCTAATGTCCTTGTTAATAGGAGATCAAATTGCTAAACTATTTATTCAAATTTGATGGACTCATGGCCCAAATTATTTACCCATTTTCTCCTTTTCTATTTCGCCAATAACGTCAGCATCAGCGGGACATCAACATAACTGCTATAAATTAATCATCTGTGATACACCGTCGATATATTACCCTATTGGTATCATATAGAATTAGACTCTTTTTTTTTTGTTGGTTGGGGTTGGGGGGGGGGGGGGGGATAAATAAGAAACAATTAAAAAAATTATTAAAGTCGCAACCTTATTTATTAAACTCTAAGTCAGTGGGAAATATAGTTTTCTGTAATATTTCGTCAGAATATTAATATCATACCGGTATCATATACGAGTGAACTTAATTCTTTGTGATAGTCCATTGATATCATATACAATTGGTCTCTTTCTTTAAGAATTAAATAAGAAACAATCAAAAGAAGAATATTAAACTTTAAATTAGAAGAAAATATATACTTTGTGATACAATATCAGTATATTGATGTCATATCTGTATTCATATAGGACTGAGTTTAATTTTCTGTGATACTCAATCGGTATATTGATACCCTATTAGTATCCTTTGTGATACTCTATTGATATATTAATACCCTATCAGGTTTTTTTATATGATTGGACTCTCTTTTTAAGAAATAAATAAGAAACAATTAAGATACGATACTGATAAAGTATCACAGAAAAGCAGGTTCCCATTCTATATGATATTTTAATGGTGAATAAATACCCTATTGGTAATCTCTGTGATACTTCGTCCGTATATTGATACGCTATCAGTATCATATAGGATTGAACCTTTTTTAAAAAATAAAATAAAATAAAGATATGATATTTATAAGGTATCACAAAAAAAAAAAAAAAACGATTATTCTCTGTAATACTCTGATGGTATATTGATACTCTATCGTATCCTTTATGATACTCCATCGATATATAGATACCCTATTGGTATCCTCTTGATAGTACCTCGGTATATTGATACCCTATCGGTATCCTCTTAATACTCCCTTGGTATATGTATATACATGGTAATATTTAATTTGAAATCATATTTTGATTTTTACCATTTATATACACGGCAGTTTAAATAATATTCTTCTATTCCTCATTTTCTTTTCTTTTTTTACTTTTATTTTTAAAAGTAATGTATTTGCTAATTTGATTATTTTTAATCTCTTAAATAAAAGATATTATTACCATATTTATTAATTTTGTTGTCCTAAAATTGCCAAGCGGCTTTTCGATAGCTTGCCACTTGGTTTAACTACATCGTAAACTACTCTCTTTTATTATATGTATAGATTTTCATTTTCTTTTCTTTTTTTACTTTTATTTTGAAAAGCCCAATATATTTGCTAATTCAATTATTTTTAATCTCTTAAATAAAAGATTTTATTACCACGTTTATCAATTTTGTTGTTCTAAAATTGTCAAGCGGCTTTTCAATAGCTTGCCACTTGACTTAAACACATTGCAAACTACTCTCCTTTATTATATATATAAGATTCTCATTTTTTTTTACTTTTATTTTTGAAAGTCTAATGTATTTGCTAATTCAATTATTTTTAATCTCTTAGTTAAAATTTTTTATTATTATATTATTTAATTTTGTTGTCCTAAATTGCCAAGTGGCTTTTCAATAACTTGTCACTTGGCTTAGCCACATTGCAAACTACTCCCTTTGTTATATTTTACTAGTTGCTAGGCACGCGCTTCGCACGTGTATCTTATATGAGTATAAGAAATATATATATTTTTTTGCATATGAAATACTTAAATTATATAATAAAAAATATGATCTTCTAACAAATAATTTGTGTTAAACTCATTTTATAAGGTAAAATAATTGAGAAGCTTTTGTTCAACTGAATTTCCCTATAGCAACTGATTCGCTGAAACAATATAGTGACTGATTCGCTGAGACAATATACTTAAGAATTTCAATAGTTAAGACGAAAAAGGATTATTGAGGACATTTGCAAAGCAGATTTATCAATGAAAAACTAGGAGGAGAAGAAAGATAATGGAATAATTCATCTATCATTTATATTAAAGTAATAAATTGATATAATTGTGGAACTAAATAATATTCCTCATTATCAAATAAAGAATAAAATAATTTTATAAGATATTTCAGAGACATTACCCATATCTCACCAATTAAATAAATCGATCCTTAACTTCTTGGGAATCGTAGACAAAAATATTGTTTTAATCACTTGAGTAAGTTTAGAATATCGATATATCAAAAGAATGATCTAAAAATCAGTGAGTATAATTTTTTATCTTATAAAATTTAGTTTAAATAAAAGAATGAATAAATATGCATACTAAAAATATATTTACATATCTACTTAAACAATTTGACATTATACTGTAATTAAAAAAAATCCATATATAAAATATATAGCCTCCAATGACTAATCCATTACTTTCATATTTGTCTTGCTTTCACATTTGGAACGCCCTAGCATAAAGATACAAAAATTAGCATCACTGAAAAAAGGTTTAAAAAAAAAAATTAGTTGACAAAGCAAATAATTTTTTTGAAGAATTGTTGCTATGATTATAGAATGTAGAGAGAAATAGAACTATATATTGCTCAATTATAATGTAATCACATTCTTTTAAAAGAAATAGTGAAAGGAATCGAAGGAAAAAAACTGCAATCGATATTTAACTCTTCCATTTAAGTATTAAAAAGGTAAATCAAATACTCTTATCTATTAATTAATTTGAATTATCTTCTCAAATAGCTAGATATCTTAGCATAAGAAATTATTATGCCAACCACAATTATTCATTCAAAGGCTAAAACGTTTAAAATTTTACAATGACACTCAGATAATAGTTATCTTTCAAATCAACGTTTTCTTCAATTTGTGCTTTTGATCTTCTCCTCTGTTCTACAATAACTTCTCTTTATAGGAATGAGAATATCATGTTGGTTTGATTTTTCAATTACTTGACATAAATTTATACATTTAATAGAGAGGAGGTTATGAAAATGAAAAACTAAGAAATATGAATATTAGTTATTACCAATATCATTTAAGAGTAGTAATTATGAACATGAAGAAGTGTGGGTTATGAAAATGATTTTTTAAAATAAAATAATTTTAAAAAAATGATATACATAGACAAAAAAGAAAAGAAATAATAAATATAATTCTTGATAAAAAAAATATACCATTTTAAAGAGGACGAAAAAAAAGAAGAGACAAAAACATTGGCCAAGGACATGCCACATTCTTCTTCTTTATAGATACTATTATTAATGATTATAATATTAGTACCCTTATTAGATCAAAATAATTATTCATATGAAAAACGTTTCGGGAAATAACTAAAGGTCTAAATGAGTGGTCTCAATTTCATTATTAATTGAATATTTATTGAATTAATGTGTGAATTAAGGATTTTTTTTTTATTTTTTTAATGATATTGTTGTAGTAACTTAATTTTACTATTTTGATATCTCAAAAGGAAGTAGTACAAATATATATAAGACTTTAAAATCACTTATTCATAAAGTTTAATTAATATTAATAAATTTTATTAAATATTAATTTTACCGAGAAAATTTAATAGGATTTAATTGTATCATTTTTTTTTTATATAAATAACTATGGATACATATCAAGTAATAATGTAATAAACATTTAATTTTTGGCAAGTTATAAACAAATTAGAGGTGATGTTAAGTGACCACGGCTTTTTAATTAAGGGTGACAAGAATGTTTTAAAATTAAAAAAAAGTGACTCAAGTCTTAAGAATTAGGTGTAGGTGACAAAAAATTAATTAAGGATTAATGGTTTAAGTTGACTTTGCAAAAAGGTCCCCAACTTCAATTTGTTACACTTTAACCCATCAATACAAAATATCCAAAATACCCCCAACCCTCCCTTCTTTTTCACCTCCATTACCGCGACGCCCCACCCTTCCCCGCGACGCGGAAGCCCCTCCCCAGCGACATTTTTCTCCCATTTGCATCGTTTCATTTGCTTTTGTTGTTGTTGTAGTTGTTGTTGTTGTTCTTCTTCTTCTTGTTCTTGTTCTCCTGCTTGGTATTGTTGTTGTGTTGTTGTTGTTAGTATTTTTCCCAACACAATATTTGTGCTTCAAATTGGGTTGAAAAGAAATCAATTTATTTGGGGCATTTGTTCGGATAGCCGTAGAAATTACTTGAAAGGTAAGTTTCCATCCTCATTATGCTTGATAAAAGTGTATTTGGTGCTATTTATTTGTGTTTTGTGGTTTTGTTGAATATTTGGCCATTGTTGCCATTTGTGCACATTGGGGGCGATTTGGAGAAGACGCAGCAGCTGCTGGACTGTGCAGCAGCTGCTGGACTGTTCAGCAGCTGCTGGATTGTGTGCAGCAGCTGCTGTACTGAGTTCAGCAGCTGCTGGACTAAATTCAGCAACTGCTGGAGTTTTTGACTGAATTAGTTGGTTTCATATGATGAAGTAGCTGCAATTGTTGTATTTCTGTACATGTTTTCTGATGTTGCGCTTTTAACTGTTATTCATATAGGTACCTTGAAGATCAACCATGGCAGACAGAATAGTATTAGGAGTTGATTGTCATGGTGAATGGGTTGAGTCTAATAATCGATTTATTTGGCGTTACACACTTGTGCAAAAAATTGAACGTCAAAAATAACCATTCTGCGCGACACGTGCGCGACGCGCATGCGTCGCGGAGTATTTTCCATGTCCAATTTCTCAGCAGCTGCTGCATATTGCCCAGCAGCTGCTGGACCCGACCTTCGATTTTTCGTTAATGCGTATGGGAAGGTGCCTATAAGGGGATGCTATCGTCCATGTGTAGTGATAACTTGAGTTTTGTTACTCATACTACAACTAAAATGGTAAATTCACCAATGATCTTATACATTGCCTTCACTATCTCAGAAGTAATAAACAATCAATTGATCAATTGCACATGTAAGTGATGCTGACTAAGTAAATCACACTTATTTCGGTGGTTGTTTCGATTAATTGGTCGACGTGGTCATCGTTATACATGAATATGAGGAATTTGGTCCAATTCAACACTAGAAATAACTCGATCGAAAACATTTTTTTACAAATTCCCAGCAGCTGCTGGGAAATGTACAACAGCTGCTGGGAAAAACACAGCAGCTGCTGTACATTTCCCAGCAGCTGCTGGACCCGACCTTCGTTTTTTCGTTAATGCGTATCGGAACATGCCTATAAGGGGATGCTATCATCCATGTGTAGTGGTAAGTTGAGTTTTGTTACTCCGACTACAACTGAAATGGTAAATTCACCAATGATCTTATACATTGCCTTCACTAACTCAGAAGTAATAAACAATCAATTGATCAATTGCACATGTAAGTGATGCTGACTAAGTAAATCACACTTATTTCGGTGGTTGTTTCGATTAATTGGTCGACGTGGTCATCGTTGTCCATGAATATAAGGAATTTGGTCCAATTCAACACTAGAAATAACTCGAACGAAAACTTTTTTTTACAAATTCCCAGCAGCTGCTGTATATTTCCCAGCAGCTGCTGAGAATTTCACAGCAGCTGCTGGACCCGACCTTCGATTTTTCGTTAGTGCGTATCGGAAGATGCCTATAAGGGGATGCTATCATCCATGTGTAATGGTAAGTTGGTAAGTTATACATTCACTACAAAATAAAATCCTAAATTCACGAGTGCTCTTATACATTGACTTCACTTACTCAAAAGTAATAAACAATCAATTGATCAATTGCACATGTAAGTCACACTTATTTCGGTGGTTGTTTCGATTAATTGGTCGACGTGGTCATCGTTGTCCATGAATATAAGGAATTTCGTCCAATTCAACACTAGAAATAACTCGAACGAAAATATTTTGTTACAAGTTGTTGTAGCAACTTGGCAACTTGCTGGATTATTCTCAGCAGCTGCTGGGAAATTCTCAGCAGCTGCTGGGAATTTAAGTGCTTGTTCGCGACACATCCGCGACGCGGACAGGTCGCGGATGCACACTGTTTTGGTGACCCAAAATTTTGGGTTTTTTCGTTCCGGGCCCCGAAAAATCCAACCAACACCTACACAACCTTCAATATGTTAAGACAAGTGGGTTCACCCAAAAAAAGTCCCAAAAAAACTCCCGAATCGATCGCAAAACCACGCAACATTTTAAGCACAGGAAATGTGCATGTCCGCGACGCATCCGCGACGCGGACACGTCGCGGATGCACACTGTTTTTGCTTTCCAAAATTTTGGGATTTTTCGTTCCGGGCCCCGAAAAATCCAACCAACACCTACACAACCTTCAATATGTTAAGACAAGTGGGTTCACCCAAAAAAAGTCCCAAAAAAACTCCCGAATCGATCGCAAAACCACGCAACATTTTAAGCACAGGAAATGTGCATGTCCGCGACGCATCCGCGACGCGGACACGTCGCGGATGCACACTGTTTTTGCTTTCCAAAATTTTGGGATTTTTCGTTTCGGGCCCCGAAAAATCCAACCAATACCTACACAACCTTCAATATGTTAAGACAAGTGGATTCACCCAAAAAAAGTCCCAAAAAAACTCCCGAATCGATCGCAAAACCACGCAACATTTTAAGCACAGGAAATGTGCATGTGTGCGTTGCATCTGCGACGCGGACAGGTCGCGGATGCACACTGTTTTTGCTTTCCAAAATTTTGGGATTTATATAGTCCTAGGGTCACGCGGAAAACGAGGAAATAAATACACTACTTCGCGACTGATCCGCGACGCGGATCGATCGCGGATCGACACTTAACCTTTAAAAAACTGCTTACACAGTTATATGCTTCTACGCGATCAGTCCGCGTCGCGGACTGGTCGCGGAACATGCGAAAACTACCGCTGGTGATTTTGTTTTTTTTAAAAAAAATTTTAAATTTTTTTTTTAAAAAAAATTATTTTTTATTTTTTTTTTTTAAAAAAAAAAGTTTTTTTTTTACATATGGGTTCCAAAAGTTTTAAAACTTTACACTTACACCCATCATTAACTTAATCAAATAATTAATTTAACTAATGACAAGTTTGACCGGCACCAAAATTAATTTGGAGACTTTTTTGTCACTTGTCTCCAAATTTTCACAAGTGACCATTGTTGACTTGATCGTATGAAAGGCAACACGAAACCCTTGTATTGAATTCATTCGCATTTGGCAGAGATGAGAGGGAACAGGTTTTGCTTTGATTTACGATACCTTCTCGTCGTGGCTGTTCTCGCCTTCATCTACATACAGGTTCTCAGATCTATCTTTCTTCTACAAACACAATTTAAGGAATTAGTCGAGCTAATTTTGAGTTCAAGTATAATACAACTTTGTTAATAGTCTCATGAAACTATCACCTTTCAATCCCGAGCTCCTTGGGGTCAATGATATGAATCCTCATGAGGAATTCTAATGAGGGGTTTGGTTTAAAAGAAATGCAAACTTCTGAATAGCAACTATCAAGGGGATGCAACAATTTATAAGTATAGAAAAGAACTGCTATTTCCCTGTTTGTACAATGTAACATTTTCGCAATAGAGATTCATTTGATTTCCCTTCAACATACTAAGCTAGGCCACTGGTCTCTCTTTTAGGATTTTGGGTCGCAATTCCCCTTAGCAAAAACAGGGTGAGCGATTAGGAAAGAATTGAGATTCACATGTCAAAAGATCTTTCCAGGCTATGCAATTGAAGATTTTTATAGCTTCTAGGCGATGAAATTGAAAATTTCTCTCTGCTATTGCAATAGATTCTGATGATACTGTGACATCTTGTGCAAATAACTTATGTTACCTTACTGTGTTGGTTTATTTTTGGTATCTCTTTATTAGTATGTCTTTAACAAAAGCAAAGTATCAACATATGAATTTTAGCCACAATCAAAAAGTTGCTGTAGCGAAATTGGGAACCAAGGTTGGAATCCCAACAGAGGAAAAGGTACAGAAATTCCTCTCATCTGCCTAAGCTCAGTGTATGTAGTTACCCAATATTTCTGTCGGTAGCAGGTAGACAGTACCTAGTGGATTAGTAGAGATTCCCACAAGTTAGCCTAGATACCCCAATCATAAAGAGAAAACTTTATATTGCTTAGGTAAATCCACAACTTGTCTACTACCCCATGCATTCCATTCTTTGCACGATTAGCTTGTTTCATCTTTACATTGGCAGGTTACTTGGTTCTGCTGACATAGGTGTTAGGAGAAGAAATAACCTTCCCTTTTTTTTTTCTTTCTGGATTAGTGTTTACTTGATGGTGAAGTAGGTACATTTTAAGTGGTTATTTTGGTACATTTCTCAGATGCGGCTTTTCGCGACACAGTCAGAATATGCAGACCGCCTTGCTGCTGCAGTGAGTATCTAGGCTTATTTAGTCATCCTTCCCGAATGTAATCTAATTACCATAGACATATTTTCTGTGTTCTACCATTTATGTATTTATAATTCATTTCATGTATAATGAACATAACGTTTCTAAAAGCTTCAATTTTTTGTTCAATCTTAAGCAGCACACGACTGCATCCTACGTTAATGATGTAGCCAAAGAAAGAAGAAAGTTACTTTCAATTGCTTATAATGTGTACAAATCATGTGAATGACACAGATTGAAGCAGAAAATCATTGTACAAGTCAGACTAGGTTGCTTATTGACCAGATTAGCCAGCAGCAAGGAAGAGTAGTGGCTCTTGAAGGTGCACTGTGTTCTCCGGTGTAATCTTTTCTTTCTTTTTTGTCCTCTTTCCGACTATTTGAGAAATGGATTTATTTCCTTCATTCGTAATCTTCCATTTGACAAATGGAGCTATAGGAAATTGTTTATCTTGGAAATTTTTATGTAACTTTTCGTCCTATTGTATATGAGTGTGGTGAAAAAAAAAATTGAGTAGATCTGGTTTCTTTCAAAAATAAAAATAAAATAAATTACTGTTTTTGTGTTGTATGTCGTAAAATATCTTCCTGGATGAGCAGTGAGGATAGGACCTTGATGCAATGCCAAAACCAAATTAAACTCTAGTCTAAGAACAAGAAGTTAAAAGATAAATATATAGACACAAGTATGGATTATTTTACAATTATGGTTCTAAGATAACCAAAACCTGTGATTGATGGAACCCAAAAACAATCACCTAATCTCTAAAATGAACCTCAAGTGAATTGAATTTACTCTGCAACACACCTCTCAAACAATGGTCCAACAAAAGCTTTACCAAATTCTCAAATCCCTCAAAGAGAAGAAAATCAATATTCATCAAAATCTGTCTAATGAGCTAGTCTCAACTTTTTATAGTTTAGGCTACTTATTACAAAATGCCTAAAAGTGGCATCCCTTGGAAACTGCGAATATAACCAAATTGCACTGCCAATTGTGACTTGTGGTGGACAAGCAGCCATATGTGGAAACTTACGGTTCTGCATGTTGCTCTGTAGGTTGATGCTTAGTCAGGCCTGAATCTGGGCAGTGTCCGGTTCTGATATATGGTCCAAGGTACGGGCCGTAGGTTGATTCTTCGGACCTTATGTCGCTTCTTTCCCTGCCGCATCTGGCTGTTCTTGACTTACGGTTGAGATATGGCCTATATGTTGCACTGTTTGTTGAGTCATTGTTCCCTCCTTCTATTTTGTCCTCCATGGCTATCTTCATGAGATGGCGTCCCTGGTATGGCATCAAAGTATGCTCAAGCACTTCCACCTTCATAAATAGTCCCTGTAATGCTTGTAGAACTCGAGCTTGACTCCTTGATGTCACTTGGCTTGCATCAGACTTGTTCAGTTTCTTCATGCTTCTCTTTCAATGCATTGTTCCTTATTTTTTCTGTGATCATGTAGATCTCAAATAATAAAATCTGTGTTTTACTCCAATCCCCCCTCCAAAAAAAAAAAAAAACTAGTATTTGCTGTCAGAAACTGAAATGCTTCTCTACTTTTTTATATGAAGGGTAACGGGTAGTTGTACTTTCCTTATCTTCTCTTGCTTCATTTTCAGAACAAATGAAGCGTCAGGACCAGGAATGCCGACAATTAAGGGCTCTTGTTCAGGATTTCGAAAGTAAGTTTATAGACTCCTCTTTGTTGTTTCAGCTTTTTGTCAAAAAGCCACTGCTTTTACTCACAGTAATATGAAATATATGCTGTAAAAATTATACCCATTGTATGTGATAAATAAAGATCTGTTAGTTTCAATGTGGCAGTTCACATCATTGAGTTATTAATATTGTGAGTTCTAAATCTAATACTTAGATATATTTATGCCTACAAGTAATCTTACCTTAATAAATAAATCGATACTCATGCCTACAAGTATTTGAATTTATTCATATATTTGATGTTTATAATTTACCTGTTGCAGGTAAGGGCATAAAAAAGTTAATTGGAAATGTGCAGGTTTAGATACACTCTCACGTCTTCAGTCATATATTTGCTACCACAACTGTGTCAAATGTTTGTTTATCAACTAATTACTATATCTACTAGATGCCAGTGGCTGCTGTGGTTGTTATGGCCTGCAATCGTGCTGACTACCTGGAGAGGACAATTAAATCCATCTTAAAGTATGCTTTCTATCTAAACAATTTTATTTGCTTCTTATTACATAGTAGATACCTCAGCTGATAAGCCCGGTACTTCCATTGTTGCCATCAGATACCAAACATCTGTTGCATCAAGATATCCTCTTTTCATATCCCAGGTACCCAGTTCTTACTTCATCGAAAATAAATAAAACAAAATATCCCAGGTACCCGTTTATTTTCCCTCATAGCCTTCTATTGTATGCTTGTCTTCTTTGTCTTGCTGGACCTACTTTTTGTTCTACATCCCTTTGGCAGGATGGGTCAAATCCTGATGTTAGAAAGCTTGCTTTGAGCTATGATCAGCTGACGTATATGCAGGTACTTTTCCCTACCACTTGATAAAGGGAAAACGGGATTCATTTGGGGTATATCTATCTGTGAAAATTTAAATCAGGCAGATCCTTACTTGGAGAATAAGTATAGACTGAAAAATGTGAATTCATTGTTGTCAGACTTGATTTTTACTTGCACCGCTCAGTCATCATCATTCCAATAACAAGATCGTGTACAGGTGAAATAAGTTTGTAGAATAATTGCCCATAAGGAGTTTCTATCTAGTAAAAATGGAAAGGGAAAAGATAATCAATATTTGACATGTAAATGTGTTCCTTATCATTTTAACTCTTCCAATACTTCATTTATTCATTGTGCGACACAATTTGCCCTTTCTCCCATAAGACAACACAAGTGGAAGAGCATATGTTGTTTAATTTATGATATTACGCTGCAACTTTTCCCTCTCTTGCTCTCTCTGCGATTTCCTTCTCTCTCTTCCTCTGAGTAGCCATACATCTGTTTTATATATACATTCATCTACTGCTCTATAAGATTCATATTTTTATAACCTATCAATTGCTAAATTTTATTCCGGTGGCAATTGACTTGAGCCTTGGGGTTTGCTCCCTTTCAAGGTCTCAAGTTCGAAACCCACTGGGTTCAAACAATTTCTGAGGGCCATCGGACTAGGTAAAACCTGAATTAACCGTGATGCACTTGCGGGAAACTCCTTGCTGAGGGCCTGTGCACCCCTGGGATCAGTCGGGGCTCAAAGAGACTCGGACACCCGGTGCAAATGAAAAAAAAAAAAGAAAAGCTTGCTTTGCATAGGAGATGAATATAGCTGCTTTCTTATAACGTTTAGTTTTAGTTGGCTGCAGTTGCTTCCGTCTGTTTCTTTAATGTTTTGCTGACAGTTCTGGCCTCACATTGTGAAGTGTAGTTACAACCATTACTTCTGTTTAAGCTTGGTATCAAACTCTTCTTAGCACTTTTGTTGACTGTTCTTAATCTTAGTAGAAGACCTTTTAAATTCTTTATCGACAGCACTTGGATTTTGAACCTGTGCATCCTGAAAGACCTGGGGAGCTGGTTGCATACTACAAAATTGCACGTAAGCATTTTTTTTTGCTCATTTTTTTAAGCTAGTGTTAGTCTTGCATTAGCCATTGGACCACTCTTTCCTTAGGTCATTACAAATGGGCATTGGATCAGCTGTTTCACAAGCATAATTTTAGCCGTGTTATCATACTAGAAGGTACTGCTGATCTATCTTAATATTATGTTGCATATTCTCTGCCTTTTTTCCTTCTCACAATATCTGTTCCTCTGACATGCAGATGACATGGAAATCGCCGCTGATTTTTTTGACTATTTTGAGGCTGGAGCTACTCTTCTTGACAGAGACAAGTAAGGCATTCCCAAAGGATCTAGATTTGCCATGCTTTACTTTCAAAGAATTGTTCACTTCATTCTCGAATCAGGAAAATCTGTTTTTTCCTCTAGTTGGCCAACTGTCCCCATTCAACCTTTTGGATCTTTTTCTTTTTAAATAGAACCAACACAATTGGATCAGATTCAGCAGATATCCAAGATCTCTTGTTCTCCCAGGCACGTGGTAGGAGAAAATCTGATGGTAGCGAGGGGGATTCCATTCTGATTATATAACATTCTTAGCAAAAAGACACAAACTTCTCCTTGCATAAACTGGTGGCCGAATATGCTAAATGGGATAGTACAATAACAACAACATACCCGGTGATTTCCCAAAAAGTAGGGTCTAGGGAGGGTACAGTGTATGTAGACCTTACTACTACCTCATGAAGGTAGAAACATTGTTTCCGGAAAACTCTCGGCTCAAATATATCCGCCCAAGTAAAAGAAGATAACAATATATGTGGAATAACGCTAAAACGAAGAGCAATGTCAATCCTACAAGGAAAAAAAAGTAGAAGTAGCAGAGTAATTGAGTAACAATACAACCATAATAGCACGATTAGTCCTATGACAACCTAAAACGACGTCACAAGGCAAGACTACATTCTACCCCTACTAATCTTCTATCCTAATACACGACCTCCGCTCTTTTTAATCGAAGGTCCTATTCTCGGTGATAAACTGCACGGTACCCTGTCTAATCACCTCTTTCCCATACTTTTTTGATCTACCCCCGCCTATCCGCGTAACCCCTAAATCCAACTTCTCGTACCTCTTAACTAGGGTGTCGACGCACCTCCTCTGCACATGCTCAAACTATCTCAGTCTCACTTCTCTCATCTTGTCTGCCATATAGACCATTCCCACCTTCTCCCGAATAGCTCTATTCCTAATCTTGTCACTCCTAGTATGTCCGTACATCCATCTTAACATCTTCATCTCCCCAACATGCATCTTCTAAAGTGAATTGGCCTAAAACATGGGGATGATAGGTTGCAAAATGCCTGTGCTGAATGTCCCAAGTATAACATTTCTTACATCCTTGTGATGAACATCCCAGGTCGATCATGGCTATTTCTTCTTGGAATGACAATGGACAAAGGCAGTTCGTCCAAGATCCTTGTAAGTTATACTTTTGTTGCTTCTTTTTTCCCCTTTGGGATTGATGGTTATGACTTTTCTTTTGAACTCTTCCTGTTTCAATTGAAATGTTTATTGGTCTCAATTCAATAAAGAAACCTAAACACACTGCTTAGACCAGATGGTTTCTCGTTTCTGTTCTGTTGAATAGTTATACTTTCATTTTGTTTCTGATTCCTTGGAAAAGCCTAAACAGCAGCAGCGATTTGACGTTGTGTAATTTATTTTGGATATATTTCTGTTGTTGTTTCTTTATTCCTTTCCATTGACTGGTCCCTGATTTATCTGCAACATGCGTCTCTTTCTGTGAATGGTTCCTGGATTTCTGTGGCATTTGCTTTCTCCTCGATCAACCCATATGCTTTCCAATCATCAACTTGAGCTTGAATCATTTTACTCATGCTGATACAAGTGTCAGGATGTTCCCAGGAAACAGCCTCTCTACTTCTATGAGGTAGTGGTAAGGTCTGCGTACATTCTACCCTCCCCAGATCCCACTTGTAGGATTCTACTAGGTATGTTGTTGTTGTTGATTCAAGTGTCAGGATGAAGCACTGGGCTGTAAACTATTTCTTTATCTACGAATCTGTCACCTGTATGTCGTGGTTGTCTAAAGATTCTCCGCTCACTTAAGGATGTCGGATAAGTTGATAGTGTGAGAATAGAATGAATTTTAACTTCTCCTCTTTTCATTCTGGCTACCAATGAAAAAAGAGAAAAGTAAATAAAAATTGGTTCATCTGAGTTTTTGATAAAGTTAAAAATTCTCATTGAATGGGAACCAGGAAGATGCCAAATTACCAAACGTGTAACCAGTTAGCTCCATACAGACAGGTAAAAAACATTTCAGCACTAGTACAAGTAGCTAAAGCTAAGTAGTTATCAAAACCCAAGAACATGTTGACGCTATTAACAGGTGAAAGAAAATTCCAACTGAATAAATTAACCAAACATCTAGAGGGTGTTTGATTGGCTTATTTAAGTAGATTTAGGCTTTTAAGCTATTTTTCTGAAAAAATTTGTAGGTGTTTGGGAAAGACAAAAAGTGTTTTTAAGCACTTTCTTTTAGGCTAAATATGATATAGACATAAGCCATAACCCAAAAGTTGAATAAGGCTATAGTGTTACGTTTTCTCTTCTTCAATATTACCAACATTTATAATATTAGCATTTTTGTCAAACATGCATTTTCTGATGTTCATCAAAATTTTCTACTTTTAGTTTTTATGATTAATTTAATTAAAAAAAATACTAATTTGAAAAATATAAATAAATTTTTTATAATATTAGTTAAGAATATATGTTTACTAATGAATATATTTTCAAAAGACAACATATATCTTAAATATTTAATGTAACATTATTTATAAATACCTTTATTTTTCTAAAATAAATTTTTAATTTTAGTTAATTAATTTTTACTGTTGAAATTTAATATAACTTTGTAATTACATTGGTGCAACCAAACGGCACACTTGTAATTGTACTTTAATTACATTGTGACTAACAAACATCTCAAAGTAATCACTAGCTGTATAATTACTATGTTGGTAATTACACCAATTCTAATTGCAGGTGATTCTCCAAACAGACGCTAGATTATAACTTTCCTTGACTGTGTATTCCCCCCTCTTTAAATGTATCCTATATGATTTTGTCTGCTTGATGCTCATAAATGTTGAAATCTGCTAGTGTTGCAAGTAGCGTAATCATGTCATTGATTTTCCAGTCCTGTGGGTTCCTTCTGTGGATTATATTGGTATTATTTCGGTGTTTTTTAGCAAAGTAAACAGTGCTTCACTTTTCTAATCTCACTGATATGCTTTGTATCTCACTGCAGATGCTCTTTACCGCTCAGATTTTTTTCCTGGTCTTGGATGGATGCTTTCAAAATCAACTTGGTCCGAACTATCTCCAAAGTGGCCAAAGGCATATCCTTTCCAACTGATGTGCTTATTTCTTGCATAAATTAACTGCCCTTGGACCTTCAAAATTTCTTTGACCTTACTTTTACTTACTGGGATGACTGGCTAAGGCTCAAAGAAAATCGCGGAGGTCGACAATTTATTCGCCCAGAAGTTTGCAGAACGTACAATTTTGGTGAGCATGTATGTGTATGAAATCTGCCTTTTAAATCAGTGCTAGATGACTTTGGCTGAGTAAATGTAGTTGAACTTGAACCTTTGTTTTCAATAGTGTGATATTGCTGTTCTTACTCATTTAGATACTTGTCAAGAGAAAAAATTATTTCTCGTTCCTTCTAAAGCTGTTTTACCTTATGAACCAGATACTGATGTGGAAAATTTTATCAATTTCCACCATCTTACTAAAGAAGTGGGAATTCCTATAGCCAACCCAACTTGTTTGGAGGGCTTGAGCAAGATTTAGATAAAGCCAGGGAATTGCAAGTATTCAACGTTTTGAAATTGGCACCTCATACAGGGAATACATTGGCTATCTCTCACCTGCTGTATGTAGATGACACTTTAAAATCTTTTTTGATCAAGTAAAGGTTTTCATTAATAATAACAAGGCAACTTGGCCATATAGAAGTTCTATACCAAAAGAGGAGAAACCGACAAAATATGGTTCTCTCCCAAAAGACGCCTACATGGGTGCTTCAAAAGAATACTGGGCTTGCCCTTTGGAGACTACTCCTCAATTGAGCAAAGCTTCTCTCTACCCCTTCGAAAGCTCTTCTATTTCTCACTTTCCAAATGACCCACAACAAAGCAAGAGGGGCAACATTCCAAGCCTTGTGCCTTCTTCTCCTAGCTCTACTCTTTCCATCTGAATATCAACTCCTTTACGGATTGACATTACCCAAGAAACTTCCAACCATCTAAGGTTCCTCCCATAACCTCGTAAAATTTGCAACGCAATAAAATATGGTCCACATCCTCACCCACCTCATTGCAATAGTAACACCAACTCAAGCAGACACCTCTAGTAGGTAAAGTCCTAGACCTAAAATCCTATTCAGTCACCTTAGGAACCCAAACCGAGGTATTTGAATTTGGCGCTTTGTGATCTTCGGTGGAGTAGAAGTGTTATATTTTAATTTGGCACTTCAAATTCTTGAAGCTCTTTCTGGCCTTCACATCAACATGTTAAAAGAGCATTATCTACCTTGTCAATGAAGTGCAAAATCTGGATTTGTTGGCTGGAATTCTTTACTACGAGCCAGAACACCATATACTCTAAGTTGGGAATGGGGCAAAAGTTAAATTTTGGAACGATAGATGGTTAGGCTCTTTGGCATTGCAATCTGACTCCGCTAATATTTATCAAATTACTAGACGACCTGACTTTGCCATCTCTCAGAATCTAGAAGCCAATCCCTGAAATCCAATCTTCAGGAGGAATGTGAATGACTGGAAAATGGGGAAATACTTGGCTTCCTAGGCAGATTGGGAAACTGTATCATCAGTGTGACATTCATCTGGGAACAAGTCCATAGGGAGTTTACACTGTCAAGTTAGTTGAGCTACACAACATCAGTCAAATGAAATGGTGGATGATTGGCCTTTGAAACTTATCTGGAGAACAAAACTGCCCCTTAAAAGTCATCTGCCACAGTTGGACTGCTCTAAATGAAGCCTGCTTAACTCAAGATAACTTGTGCAAAAGGTCCTTTCACATAGTTATTAAATGCTATATGTGTCATCAAAACATTGAAACAAATAAGACACCTTTTCCTCCATTTTGCTTTGCTTCAGGCATCTCGAACATTTTTATATTCTATTTTTGGACTCAGTTGGTTGTTACCAGAAAGTATAGCTGCTGGAGTTTATGGAAAATTGGTAATCCATCAGGAACATCTGGAGAATGATTCCTGGATGGTTATTTTGGACCATTAGAACAGAAGGAACAGAAGGTGTTTGATGGTTTAGCAACTCCAAATTACTCCCTTAAAGCTAAATGCTTAATATCTTAAAGTAGTTGAAGCAACCTCTCACGTATTAGCTCTTCTGAGTCTTTGTTGGATTTTGTTATCTCCCTATAGAGCTCTCAATCTACTTTTGTAACTGCACTAGTACAGTGCTTTTGTGCATCTTTTTGATGCTTTTAATATTAATCCTTCATCAAAATAATTTCTCCTTGAACTTTGTCAATAATGTTTTTTTATTTACAGGGTTCTAGTTTGGGGCAGTTTTTCAAGCAGTATCTTGAGCCAATTAAGCTAAATGATGTCCAGGCATGCCAACTCCCTTGAATTATTTTGTTGCCATCATCCCTTGTTTTTTTCTACTCAATTCTTTCCATTGTGTGACATGTATTCTACCTGGAATTTGTTGGAAGGTTGATTGGAAGTCAATGGACCTAAGTTACCTTTTGGAGGTATTGACTTGAGGATTATCATGTGCTGAAGATTAAAGAACTTAATGCTGTCACATTATTAGATGGTTGATTGAGAAATTTGCGATTTAAATCCTCTTGCGTTTGTGTCTTCTGGTTTCATGTTCTCAGGATAACTATGTGAAACACTTTGGTGACTTGGTTAAAAAGGCTAAGCCCATCCATGGAGCTGATGCTGTTCTGAAAGCATTTAACATAGATGGTGATGTGCGTATTCAGTATAGAGACCAATTAGATTTCGAAGATATCGCACGGCAGTTTGGCATTTTTGAAGAATGGAAGGTAATGCATATGTGAGCCCTTTTATATCATATAAAATTGATTTCAACCTGAGATTTGGTCATAGTTTTTTGAGTGGGTTCTTTTGATGCAGTCATTACATATGTTGGGCATGTCTGTGCATTGCATATTAACCATCTATTCTACTTAACTTTGAAATAGATCGTTGAGGATTTCAAAATTCTTGCCTGATTTTATCCTTTTAGCACTTGGAGATTTACTGTTTCACTGTCTTACGATTTTTTTTAATTATTTTTGGTATATCATGGATGTGAACAGTTGCTGATTGCTTGTATAGTTTTGCAATACAAAAGAAAAAATGCAGGTGCTCTTAGGGCTAGAGTGAGCAATCAGAATCCAATTCCATAACTCATCTCCTATTCCCCTTCTAGGACGGAGGGGCAAAGGGAGGTCAAATTTGAAATGCATGCTTTCCCTCTCTCCTTTCACTTGTAGGCATCTATGGGCTTGAGGCTCAGTCAACTTTGTCAGTCTGGGCTTGAACAAATGAGTTTGCCAATGGGCAAGACTTGGACGGTATTAATGGCTGTGTACTGGCCGTTCTGGCCTCATATTTATTATAATTCATATTTTTTGATATATAAATGATATTGAATTTATATTTTACTAATATGTATTTGCTCTAGAATATATACCTACATGTATGGAATTAACAAAGATGAAATAGGAGGTGATTTATTAAATATTACTAGAAGAATTTGTAGCCATTTACTTGTTTTATTTGTGGCTTTGGTTATTTGGTCAATTTGATTAAAAATGCAAACCAAGTTGCTTTTTGGTAAATAGAAGTTAGATTACATTTAGCCTTATGTTTCAAATTACAAAGATAAATTCTTATAACGCCCGTTTGTTGCTCATGGTCAGTCCTACTCTGGGGAAAGGATGCTCATGGAATTGAAATTAGGCCTATGATGGGATGCAAGTGAAACACGGGTTAGGGTAGTCTGTGTTTAATATGGATCATTGACTGGCCCTTGTCAGTTCTCTCCCCGGACCATTGACAGGTCTACTGCTAGACCTGCTGTTACTACGGTCTACAAACGCGGGAAGAAGTCTAAAAATAAGGCCTAAATATTACAGGTTTATTTAATTACTATTATGTATATGTATTTTTAGCAGTTACATAGAAGTTAAGATGGTTTTTAAGGGGAAAAACAGTTTATTATATAGGATTTGGTTCTGAAGTTAAACTGGAAAATCCTCGAAATACCTTGGTTGTCTGTGAATTATCATTCATAGATCTTGTTTGTCTATTTGTAAACTTGTTCTACTTTTTTTGGAAATAAATAACAGTGTAGTGTGTTGTTATCTTTTTGTTGTGTTTAGAAATTTACAGCATAAGGTTGGAGAATTACTGGGTTCCTAACATCTACTCACACCAGCTGTGAGCCTGTGACTGGTCTGTCATGGACTCATGGTTCTTCTGCTTTCTGTAAAACTTGCATTAACTGATTGTTTCATCAGGACGGTGTACCACGGACAGCATATAAAGGAATAGTAGTTTTCCGGTTTCAAACATCTAGACGTGTGTTCCTTGTTGGCCCTGATTCTCTTCAGCAACTTGGAGTTGAAAATACTTAGCAAAGACATAATTGGTAAGTTTATGCCGTGGTAAGTTAAACTATTGAATATTCTTTATGCAGCTTTAGTAGTTTCTGCATAGAATTTTGTTTGTTCATCATCATTAAGGAAAATACTCATTCTAGAATGCTCGTGAAATAAAGAAAGAGAACACCAGAATTTCATAACTGTTATCTAAACAAACCGATGACCTAAATCAGTCACTTCTTATGACCAGTTTCATTTACAAGGTATACACATACATTCTCTTTTTCTTTTCCTTGCGCTCATGACCTGCAGAATCCTTTCCATGTCTGTACTTGTGTATTTGACCATCTCTACATAGACTCCACCTTAGGGTGATCACATGTTTTGTCCACTGTAAGGTGGAGTATAGGAACACTTTAGTGTATAAGCAACATGCATCAGTTTACATGAGTTGTATCATAACTTTATGGCACCTTAGCAACTATCTCACTCTTTTATGCACTGAGGTAAGCATAGTATGCAACAGTACGGCTCCGCTTTACTCCCTTCAGCCATTTGTATCAGTTTATAGTTAGCTGCGGCAAAAGAAAATATAAACATCATTTCAAACACCTCTGTTTGATAAAATTAAGTGGATTCAAAAGAAAACCAACCTCTTTGGGGATTCATGTATATGTGACTCTGGTTTTTTTGAACTCTATCACAAAGCATTGTAACTTGCAGATTCCTTCAAATGAGAGTAATGTGAGAATTTATTCGTAAACCTCCGTAAAAACCACTTATAGCATCAAATATTTCGAGGTGCACGTGCTTGGAACTAAAAGTATGGTAGGTCTTGTTGGAAAACTATAGGAGTCACGTAAAATGGAGGATAAAATAGCAATAAACTCCTCTTTATTCTTTGCCATCATGTTGCTCACTAATGTGTATTTGTCTTTCTACTCAATTCAACAGGAGCCTGCGCAACAATTTAGACTTACTTGGTAGGATACATTGGAATGAGATGACACCAAAAGCTTGAGTACCTGTAGTTTACATACAACGTTTAATATCAATGGAGGAAGTCACTGCCTACTGTTCGAATGGATGAATCATGACCACAACCTACTATTCAAGTATTACAAACATAAGGAGGAAATGTACAATTATGCTGCTAAGAGGAACATTACAATTACCGAGGAACTTTGAAGAAATATGAGCACGCTCCCATATATCAACTACCCAAACATACTGACGTTCTAGTTTTGAGATTTAACCCTACTCAAATGTGATTTATACATCTGGGCCACTCTGATGATTGAAGAGTTGGTCAAACATGCTTAAAATAACTCAATTCCTTTACTCAATGTGTTAACCATGACTGTAGGAAAAAATTATTTTTTATACTAGTTTTTTTATCTCACAAGTAGTAGATTCTTAGTTTGTGGACGCATCAACTTTTAAATGGAAAAGAGAACTTACATAACTACTATTTTTGCTCAGAATAAAAATTTTCTGACGGTACTATCTAAACCAAAGTAATTAAAATTTTCCCACTTTTTTTTTTTTGTTGGTAAGAATTCAAAGAGATCTCATTTCCTCGGACGCTTCAAGCGTTGGTCGTCTCAATACAATTTGGTCTGATCAGCTACCTGTAACACTAATGGTTCAATATATGTTTTGTTGGTAATTCCTAACTGTAAAAATCAGGCCAAAGTGGAAAGAGTCTTAAGATTTACATTCTTTTGTAAGTCGGATTTCATGGAAGGGTGTTTACTTTATTTTGTAGTACATTATCATATTTAAACTCTTTTTGTCTAAATCTATATGATGATTTTTTTTAAAAAATATCATTCTTATATAATTAAGAATAATTGAAATATTAAGATACTTTTTTATGAATTATAATTACATAAATATTTTGTTAGTATAAATTAAGAATTTTTAACTTTATTTTTATGTCAAATCATGAAGTATATAAAAAAGGAGGGAGTACTGCTTTATGTTGATGAGTTGCAAGTCTAAGGAGCTACATGCTTTATTGCGCAAGTTATAAATGGTTAATTCAAACTTACAGTAAATACAATAGCTAGAGAGTCGTGGTTGAAAATGACGAGAAAAAAAAAAGAAATGGAAGTGACATTTTGTTTTTATATATGGAGGGTGGAAATAGTATTAGTATTATTATTATTAGGAAGAAGTGAAACATAAGGAATAATTTTAGATAATAATAATAGATAATGGTGAAATTTATTTATGTCATTATTTATATTTTAATAATTAGTAGCATTTGAAAGAGTATGTTGGTGGCACAGAATTAAGCGGGGAGATGGACACGTAATGGGCAGGTGTCGTTTACCTGGACGTGCTTCACTCCATATTTAAGCGGAAGGGGTCGTCTCTTTGGATCCCATCTACTTTTGCTGTTTGATTTTCACAATCTACTCCTACTTGAATATAAGAATTAATTGATTCATTAGATATGGCTGATGTAAGAGGGAGTTCTGGTACATGCAATGAAAGGTGTGGTTGTCCTTCTCCCTGCCCCGGTGGTATCTCTTGCAGGTATGTATGAATTTGATTTGAGTGCATGCTAATGATGTAGAGGTTAAAATTGTGTGTATGAATGGGCGCAGGTGCGGGTCTGATGCGAGCATGGAGCACAAGAAGTGCTCATGCGGGGAGCACTGCGGCTGCAATCCATGCAGCTGTCCCAAGAGTGAAGGCACCACTGGAAAGCAGCACTGCAAGTGCGGTCCTGCATGCACCTGTCCCACCTGTGCCGCTTAATTAATTCATTTTATTCACTTCATGTATGCTCACTCAATAAATACACCTCCCGCTTTCATGCAAATCTCATATATCATTGCATCTGAATCCATGTATCCTAACTTGTTAACTTCATTCATTTCTTTGATACATATTTATAATTTTTTTGCCATTAACATCTGAATAATTAATTAATAATTATTTCAAACAGATATTAATTGGATACCTTTAATCTATTTTAACAATTAATAATTAAAAAATAAATTATTCTTCTGTTTCATTTGTAATTTTTATTATATCACCTTAGTCAGTTATTAGTGATACAAATATTAAAATAAGGATAAAACAAATATAACTATGATGAATTAAGTCTCTCTTTAAAATTGAACACATCTGTGATTTTACGTATTCGATTTTAATTTTCTATTTATTTACAATTGTAGAAATAAAATAAAATTACTATTTAAATATCTTTCGATAATTATATTTGTGTTAAAAAGGTATTTTTTTTAAAAATAATATGAATAAATAAAAAAGTTGATGTATATAAAATTTTACAACATATCAATAGTTTAGAAAACTAAATAAAATTTTGATCTCACTAAATATGTTCAACATAAATATAAATTAGAAAAAAAGTAAGTAATTTACTCTTGGAGTTGGAAGAGTAAATCTAAAATTTTGTAGCATTTCCCGATATTTATCAAGTACAACAGAGAGGGATAAAATATGTTGTGTGTAAAATTTTGTATCGTTTCTATTTATTTTATCTCGAATGATATAAAATCATGTATCCCTTTTTGTATAAGTACAAGCGAGGGGATAGAATATGTTTAAGTGTGTGAATTTTTGTATCAAATACATCAATTTTTTAGTTTCTATTTATTATGTATCCCTTTTTGTACAAAGTACAATCGAGGGGGATAAAATATGTTTAAAGTGTGTAAAATTTTATATCAAGTACATCAATTTTTTAATAAAAAATTGTATTTTTATTTATTTATCTCAAATACAATATACATACAAAAACAAGTTGTCTTTTTTTTAGTATCAATCACAACAGAAAGAGGTACACAATGAGTTGCGTAGCTTTAAAATTTTGAACTAGGAGAAGTTATTACAAATGAAAAGTTATTACGAATGAAAAGTTTGATACCAATTAGATCTAGGAAAAGAAAATTATTAATGTATTATAATTTTTATATTGCAACCTTATTTTATGTATCCACGCAGTTCAAACTCTTAAGGGTAAATCTATGGAAGGTAATATTAACACTTCACTATCCAGATACAAATTATTATAGAATGAACGCATTTGCATTATAAGAAGAGAAAAAAAAAATGTTAAGTGTACTTTTAAAGAGCCATTATATGATTTATTTTTCTAATTGAATCTGATCACAACATCTATAGTTTTCAGGTTCATATATGATACTTGAAATTAGTGGCTTTAGTCTTATCCCCGACCCTTTATTTTGTCAAGATCTTAATATATGAATTTGTAAGATTTAACACAATTACACTTTTGACCACTATAATATAACAATATTATGTTTTCTTTCATGAATCTAATTTATCATTATTATACTCTTATCAATAACATTGATGCTATCGCAAATTAATCAAAATTAGAATTAATTTCTTAAAATAAAGTATCTAATATAATAATTAATTTACTTTTTCACTGGTTAAAGTTAGAGTTTTTGTAACTTCAGAGTAAGCAAAAAAATTTACTTTACTTATTTCAACAAAAAGCATAATTTTTTTTTTATTTGTTTGAACATACCAAATATTCTTAATGTAAACACAATATTAACTAAAATTATTAGTCACATATCTCATACTTTTAATGTGGTTAGAGCAAATGTCTTTTTTGATTGTCACATCATTTTCATACAAGAATTTAAAGGAGTTGCATAATTCATACCATCAATAAAATTGTATTTTACAATTTATTCAACATAATGAGACTTGTCAAGAAATATTTTGTCACTTTTTTACCCAACAGTGAAATTTATCTCATTAAATATTTGGTGTTAATATGGCCGCTCAATATCTTTATTTGATAATATATTAGAATCGAAACTCATCAAATCATATGCAACAATAACATGTGATTAATATATGCACTTCTAATATTCTTTTTAAGAGCATTTTTTAAAAAATGCAAAAATTATGAAATTTATTTATTTATTTCATGAAAATAAAATATATTTTATTTTATTTAAAATTTATATATCACCTTTTTTCATGAAAATAATACCACTTAATTATAAAGAACATTAGGTAAATATTTTTATTTTTTCTCTACTTCAATTAAAATATATTTTATCTGTTCATCTCTTTTTCTCTATTTCTTGAAGAGATCTAGATGCAAAATGAGCAAACAAAAATATACTTTTCTCTACTTGAATTCACACTTTTAAAAACTTTTTTTTAAAAAAATCTCCTTAAAATTGTTAATGTATATATAATAAATTAGAGGCGATCTCAAAAAATTCTAAAGCCTCTTCATTTGAAAAAAATAGAGAGACCAAATTCTAATTTTATGAGTGCTCATATTATAATGACACTAATGAGAAGCTTAACTCAGTAAATCTCAAGTTCAACAAAGTTGAATCTCATAGCTATTCTTTTTGTTTTTATCCTCTATATTATTTCTTGTTTCTGTGTTTGAATCTATTAAGCATATTTTTTCTTTTGTTCATTTTATTTTTATTGCATAATTCTCTTTTCATGAACTAATTCAAAGAAATTCTTTAAAAAAATGATTAAACTTGAAATAAGAAAAAACATTTATGTAAAATGAGTTAAATTAAAATTAGTGAAATGAAGAAATTTAAAAACCATTAATATTTATTTACATCTATTTAAAATAGTAACTTCTTTCATAATATTTCTTTTCAATACTATTTAAAAGAGATACAAACTAAACAAAACTTATTATTTGTCCTTTTTAATAGAGATATTACTCTATTTGCTATTTATGCTTTGGCAGAGATCTTGGCTGCGTTACTACAATAAATTACAGTTGAAAAATAAGGAGATTCAAACTCATTATAGTATAATCTACATCTATCTAGCAATAATAGCCCCCAGCGCCCCACCACCACCGCCTCTCTCTCTCACAATAACTCGCCTCTTCTACCTTCTAGCATATCGTTATGAATTGTAATAAGTAAATCATAACTATTTTTTCCTCGTGACAAACCAAAATAAGGAGGTTAATATTGGTGTGAAGTGGATGGTGATAGAGATTACGTTGTTTCACGTCACATTGTTATATAACAAGCTAAGGTGCCGACATAGGCAAACGCAAACATGAACTAATCATTTATACGTACTACTCGCTAATGTAAAACAACTACTAATTAATACACATACTATTTTACTTTTTTATATTATCAAGATATCTCTTTTTGTTTTTGAAAAAATTTACGTTATGATTATGCAATTTTCAAAATGAAAAATGTGAAAGACATGTATAAGTTAGTGAACTTGAATAATAGAACAAAAAATAGCTAAATTAGTAATTCTATTAATAATACATATAATTGCTTCTCCAGTAAAATTCAAAAAAATGATTTATAGATATAAGTAGTAGGTAATTAAAGGAGAGATAGATATATTGATGGAGGCCGCTTTGAGCCAATTAATTTTAGCTGCATAACTACTTTTTCCTCCAAATTATATTCACACCCAATAAATACCTACCATTCAATAATATATATAATACACCCTTTTTCCTCTTCCTATCTCACCTTCAAACTTTTTCTCAACAAAATAAATACTTCAATTTATTATTTTCTCGGTTCCAATATACTTTTCTGTCCCACACAATTTATAATTGGTTAACTTTAAAATTTTTATTACTTTTAATGAGACAATCTATATGTATAGTCACACAAATATATTGTTCTACTAAAAATAGATATTCAATTTGAAAAATCAAATTATAATTTACTTCTATTATTTATAATCATTTTTCAATGTAACCATGGACTTTATTATATAAATTGTTGACAAGTCAAGTCAATATTGGACTAGTAATTAAATATATATTAGTAATTTGGTGTTAAGTGTATAATAAAATGGGTCCAAGTCAAATCAAGTATTTTGAGAAGCAAATATAGACGTAAAGTTGAATATCTATTAAAGGAAGAAAGTGGGGATGGTGGACTTTGAATAAATTTGTAGCTACCTTCTCTATTTTCATTCTTGGCCTTCCTCCTTTGACTTCTCTATTACATTTCCTTGTTTCTTACTCCTAAAATACTTTTAACTCCTTTTCTTTAATAGCATATTGTTGAGCAATGTGTAACAAGCTAATGAGGATTAGAGGAGGTTAAGAGTTTGTTAGAAGGCTGTTAGATAGTAGTTAAGAAAGTTAGTTATAACTACTTTACATGTGGCTATTATTGACATGTGGATCTTCATTAATTCCACATGTTAATCTTGTATATATATATCTCATTTTACAGCTCCTATGCTAATAAGAGATAGAGAGAGTATTCAGACTCTCAAACTTGTTCTTCTTCTTCCTTCTTACTGTTCATCACCAGAACTTCCTTAGGGAAGTTATCATGGTATCAGAGCCCATGATCGAAGGGCCAATTTGAGTTAGACAAGTAGATTTGAAGGAAGCTGACCTTGAGAGGTTGAAGCTTGAAGCAAATCAACGGAAAAAAAAATAGAAGAAGACAGCTGCGAAAAGACTGAGTTCAAGTATAATCAGGTGAAGAAAAGAGTTCTTAGCTGAAATCAAGCTAGGAGAAGTGGAATTTCAGCTAAGATTAGTTCAGTCCAGAGTTGGAGATCGAAGGGAAATTGGCAATCACCATGGAAAACACACATGCAGGTCCAAATCTAGCAGGATCGAGGGGTTCAGGAAGAGCAGAAATTGATCACAATCATCCTCTATATCTGTTTCCAACAGATACACCAGGTAGCTCATTAGTTTCAGTGCAATTACTTGGATCTGAAAACTATGCATTGTGGTCTAGATCTATGACTATAGGCTTGTTAGGGAAAAGTAAATTGGGGCTAGTAGATGGTCGACACAGTAAGGACAAGTTCGATATATCTCTGCATGAGCAATGGGAGAAGGTAAATGCAATAGTCCTGTCTTGGATTATGAATTCTGTGAGTAAGGATCTTCTGAGCAGTATCATTTATGCATCTAATGCTCATAAGGTGTGGCTAGACTTAAAAGAAAGATTTGATACTGTTAATGGTTCAAGAGTATTCTATTTACACAGAGAAATTGTTACTTTAGCTCAAGGAACCTTGTCTGTAGCTGAATATTTCTCAAAATTAAGGAATTTATGGGATGAATTTGATGCAATTATGCCATGTCCTGGTTGTAACTGTGCGGAGTCTAGAAACTATGTTCAACATCATGGATATCAAAGACTGTTACAATTTCTTATGGGCCTAAATGAGACATATACCCAATGTAGAAGCCAAATATTGATGATGTCTCCTATTCCTACACTAAACAAGGCCTATTCTATGGTGGTTGATCATGAAAGTCAGAGATCCATTACAAGTGTAGCTTCTGTGGTAAGTGATATATCTGAAGGGGCAGTGTTTTTCAGTCAAAAGGGTGGCATCAGTTCAAACTACAAAGGGAAGAATGTGGGCACTGGAACTCAGCTCAGTTCAGGTAAAAACAATCCAGGAGGGAGTTGGAATTCAAGTGTGAATTATAATAGAACTGGAAGTAATCCAAGGTATCAGAAGAAACAGTCAGTAGTGTGTGAACATTGTGGATACAATGGCCATACTAAAGATACCTGCTACAAAATTGTGGGATATCCACTTGACTGGCAAAGAAACAAGAAGAAAGGGGGAGCTCAGTATGCAAACTTTGCAGAAGATAGTGCTGGTGATTCAAATTCTAACTCACAAAATATAGTTCAGCTACCATCCTACTTCACTCAGGATCAATATCAACAGATTGTTCATCTACTAAAAAAAGGTAATGAAGAAGGCAATAATACTACCTCTGCAGCCAACTCACTGAATTCAGCAAGTTCAGCCAATGCAGGTACTTATCTTAAGTCCAATGAAGTCTACTCTAAATGGATAGTAGATTCAGGGGCTACTAATCACATGACTTCAAATTCTGATGAGATATATGAATATAAGAGACTTCCAGAGCATGAAAATAACTTTGTACATCTACCTACTGGTGCTGAAGCCAAAGTCACTCATACTGGAAAATCATATTTGTTTAAAAATCAACCAGTGTCCAATGTGTTGTTTCTTCCAGATTTCAAATGTAATTTACTGTCAGTATCAAAATTGACTAAGGAATTGCAGTGCTCAGTGAATTTTTTCCCTGATTTCTGTATATTCCAGGATCTTTACAGTGGCTTGGTGAAAGGGATTGGTAAGGAAGAACAAGGGCTATACATTCTCAGAAGCCATACTTCACCTCCTCAAGCCAATCAATGTTCTGTTAATTCAGCTGATCACAAAACTGAAAGAGTACCTTCTTCCACTACTCTTTGGCATAGAAGATTGGGTCATGCTCCTATAGATATCATTAGAAAACATAATGTTCTTCATCATATTGCCCCTGATAATCACCTATGTACTATATGTCCCCTTGCAAAACATACTAAACTACCTTTTTCCTTGAGTACTTCTTGTTCAAAATCTGTATTTGATCTTCTGCATTGTGACATTTGGGGCCCCTATAGGGTTCCTACTTACAATAATAAAAGATTTTTTGTCACTATTGTAGATGACTATACCAGATATACTTGGTTATTCCTTATTCATTCTAAAGCTGAAGTGCTAGTAGTCATGAGAAACTTCTTAACAAAAATAATCAATTTTTTTGATACTTCTGTAAAAACCTTAAGGACTGATAATGGCTGTGAGTTCCTCAGTCATGATTTTCAACACCTTCTGGCTACATTAGGAATTTCTCATCAAACCTCCTGTGTGTATACCCCACAGCAGAATGGGGTAGTAGAAAGGAAACATAGAACAATCCTTCAAGTAGCCAGAAGTCTTAGATTTCAAGCAGGCATTCCCTTAAAGTTTTGGGGTGAGTGTGTTGCTACAGCTGTATATCTCATCAACAGAACACCATCCAAGATTCTTCACTACAAGTCCCCTTTTGAGCTCCTTTTTAAGTCAGTACCTTCACTCACTCATCTGAGAGTCTTTGGTTGTCTGGCCTATGCATCCAACACCAAGACATCAGACAAGTTTTCCTCTAGAGCTATACCATGTGTCTTCATGGGATATTCCTTAACACAAAAGGGATATATTCTCTTTGATATTCATTCTAAAGTTTTTTTTACAAATAGGAATGTGGTTTTTACTGAATCAATATTCCCTTTTCTACACACTAAGTCTGTTGGAACACCCTTGTTCCCAGTTCTTGATATAGCTTACTCAGACTCAATCTCTATTCCTGTGTCCACACTTCTCAATGTTACTACTCAAGAGGACTGTCTTGTTCCCAGTTCTGTATCCTTATCTAATCCAGCTCAGTCCTCTTCAGTGCCTCCCAGAAGATCCTCTAGAACAAAGACCCCTCCTAGTTGGATGAAAGATTTTATAACTACCTCATCCACCTCATGTACCTATCCTATATCTTCATATGTCACCTATTCCAATCTCACTATACCATATCAACAGGCCCTAGCTGCTTATTTTTCTGTTTTAGAACCAGATTCTTTTCATCAGGCTTCTCAAGATCCCTTATGGATTGCAGCCATGCAATCTGAGATAAATGCACTTGAAGATAACAACACTTGGACATTGGTGGATCTGCCACCTGGAAAAAAACCTATTGGATGTAGGTGGGTGTACAAGATCAAATACAAATCTTCAGGAGAAGTTGAGAGGTATAAGGCAAGGTTAGTTGCCAAGGGGTATAGTCAGAAGCCTGGATTGGATTACTCTGAGACTTTTTCACCTGTTGCCAAGATGGTCACTGTAAGAACTCTGATTGCTCTTGCTGCTGCATCAAACTGGCAAGTGTTTCAAATGGATGTGCACAATGCCTTTTTAAATGGAGACTTACTTGAGGAAGTATACATAACAGTACCTGAAGGGTTTGCTAGACAGGGGGAGATTCAACAGGTCTGCAAACTGAATAAATCTCTATATGGCCTTAAACAGGCCCCTAGGCAATGGAACAGGAAACTTACAGATGCTCTATTACAGATGGGGTTCAATCAGAGTCATTATGACTATTCTCTATTCACAAAGTCAGCTGGTGGAGAAAGGGTGATTATCCTAGTCTATGTTGATGATCTACTGGTTACTGGAAGCAATGAAAATCTGATTTTACAGACAAGAAAGGATCTGCAAGCACAGTTTAAAATGAAGGATCTGGGAGAATTGAAGTTCTTCCTAGGTATTGAAGTGGCTAGATCATCAGAAGGGATTGTTATGTGTCAAAGAAAATATGCTATGGAATTGATATCTGAAACTGGACTTAGTGGATCAAAACCAGCTAATACACCTATTGAAGTAAACCAGAAACTGACATCAGTTGAATTTGATAAATACTTTCCAAGGAAAGAAGAAAATGAAGATGAAACAGTTGATGATCCTTCAACCTATCAAAGGTTAGTTGGAAGATTACTGTACTTAACAATGACTAGACCAGACATAGCATTTGTAGTTCAAATGCTAAGTCAGTACATGCATAATCCTAAAAAATCTCACATGGATGCAGCATTCAGGGTGGTCAGATATATAAAAGGGACAGCTGGTGTAGGATTGTTTATGCCCTCTAACAGCACTAAACAGCTAGAGGCTTATTGTGATTCTGATTGGGGAGCTTGTGTTGAGACTAGGAGGTCCATAACTGGTTATGTGGTGAAGTTTGGGAATGCATTGGTATCCTGGAAATCAAAAAAACAAGATACTATATCTAGAAGTTCAGCTGAGGCAGAGTTTAGAAGCATGGCTTCTTGTACAGCAGAGGTAATCTGGCTTATAGGCCTACTCAAGGAGCTTGGGATACAAGTAAAGCAGCCAGTAGATCTCATGTGTGACAGCAAAGCTGCAATCCAAATTGCAGCAAATCCAATCTTTCATGAAAGAACAAAACATATAGACATAGATTGCCACTTTGTAAGAGAGAAAATCAGTCAAGGAGTACTCAAAACTCATCATGTTTCAACCAAAGAGCAACTTGCTGACATACTTACTAAGGGATTAGGAAGAGCAGCTCATGAATACCTACTTGGAAAGCTTGGAATGAAGAACCTCTTCAAGCCATTAGCTTGAGGGGGAGTGTTGAGCAATGTGTAACAAGCTAATGAGGATTAGAGGAGGTTAAGAGTTTGTTAGAAGGCTGTTAGATAGTAGTTAAGAAAGTTAGTTATAACTACTTTACATGTGGCTATTATTGACATGTGGATCTTCATTAATTCCACATGTTAATCTTGTATATATATATCTCATTTTACAGCTCCTATGCTAATAAGAGATAGAGAGAGTATTCAGACTCTCAAACTTGTTCTTCTTCTTCCTTCTTACTGTTCATCACCAGAACTTCCTTAGGGAAGTTATCACATATCAAGGAATTCTAACTTAATTTCTTAAAACTATTGATTTTTTTTTTTACTAAAGTCATTTGTAAAAGGAAAAGCTATATTTGATACTCCATTGATACGCTAGCGGTTTCCTTTGCGATACTCTATCGATTTATTGATACCAGATCAGTATCTTCTGTAATATTTTGTCAGTGTATTGATATCCTCCGTGATACTTCATTGTTATATTAATGCCCCATGGGTATGACATAGGATTCGATTTCTGTTTTTAAGAAATAAAACTAACAAATTATTAAAGTTACAATCTTATTTATTAATTTCTAAATTAGTAGAAAATATATTGTTTGTGATACTCTATAGGTATACCACATCGGTATTATATAGGATTGAGCTTAATCCGTTGTGATGCTCCATCTGTATATTAGTACCCTATCGGTATCCTCTATGATACTTCGTCGGTATATTAATACCCCCTCAATATCATATAGGGTGGGTACTAATATCTACATGCGAACTTTAAAATAAATCTATGTCATTTTAGAATAAAAAAGAAATATGAAAGTAATGTGGTATTTAAGGATATATACCTTCCCTTTCCCTTTTTTAAAATTTCCCTCCCTATAAAGTCTCTCAACCATAACTTTTTGTCCTGGAAAGAAAAAACCCTCATTCTCTAAATAAACTTAGTTAGCATATGTTATGCCATATAAATTTCTTATTTTTCATGTAGAAAAATAAGACTAATTTTGGACACGAGCCGTTAATTTTAAGTATATGTAATTTTATAATCCTAAATCATTTTGAAATGAAGTCTTATTATTCTTAAGAGGAGGATTTTTGGTGCAGTTACAAATGAATATAAGGATAAAAATAGGGCTCTTATTTGATTTTGAGGTTGAACTTATATATCTCTACAAATCAAGTAATTCGTTTGTTAGGTGCTTGAATAAAAATTATTACAAATGAAATTATATTTTTCTGAAATAAATAGTTAGTTGAGAGGAGTCCTTCATATAAATACAAGTTACTAATTTGTAATGATTAAAAATTTGGATTCATATTATCAGATCAGAGTTACAAGCGGAATAGTAACATTTTTTCTAGGTAAGCATCTTTGTTTGATGTACTTAAAATTAGGTGACTAAATTCATTTTCTATATATCTAGAATTAGTCTAAAAATCTTGTCTTACATGACATTAAATGTATATTTTTTGACTTGGCATTAAAATCGTTTAGCTTTGTAACCGAAAAGTGGTCACATTGAACTTGTGCAATTAAATATGGTATAATGTTCTCCTTTTTTATTTGTGAAAGATGACTCATTGAAGTTTCTAGATCCAACATTGACTAGGAAAAGGTAAAAGTTGTTTTGGTTTTATATTGGTGAATAATAATTAAATTCCTTTTTTAAAAATAAAATACAAGTTACTAGGTGGATGTGGGTGTAAGATATAAGGAGGTGGAAAAGTGAATGAGACCAAGTCGTAGAATGTGGACAACCCCCAACTAGGACTAGAATAGAAAATGAAGGTACAGTATTAATTTGAGTCAAGTCAAACAAGGTTTTAGCTGAAGAAGAAGAAGTAAAAGGTGCAAACAGATCTCATTCCTCATCTGCCATAACCGGAGATATGGGAGTTTGTTTCAGTTGTACTCGTAATCAAAGCCCATCTACCACTGCCCCTTTCAGCTCAGGTACCTTTTCAATCAACACCTTCACTTTGTTTTTATGCGGAATAATAAATTCATTGTTCATTGCAGTCGGCATATCACAGACGACAACCACATCCTCCACTGTAAGCAACGTCTCCGGGAATAGCCAATTCTCAGCAGCCAGCGGAGTGGATGAGGTTTATCCAAATGGGGCTCAGATATTACCGCACCCTAATTCTAATTTGAGGACATTCTCTTTTACCGAGCTCAAGACCGCTACCAGAAATTTTAGAAGTGATACCGTCCTCGGAGAAGGCGGCTTTGGCACTGTTTACAAGGGTTGGCTTGATGACAGGCCTTCACCCAGGACGGCTTCTGGCACCGTCATTGCTGTCAAGAAATTGAATTCTGAAAGCTTACAAGGACTAGAAGAGTGGCAGGTAATTTCATTCATATCTATTGTTTTCTGAACCACACCCGGCAGCTCTTTGATTTCTGCATCTCATTAGTGTGAGGTCAATTTTCTCGGAACACTTTCACATCCCAACCTGGTCAAACTCTTGGGATACTGCTGGGAAGATAAAGAACTGTTGCTTGTCTATGAGTTTATGCAAAAGGGCAGCTTGGAGAACCATCTTTTTGGAAGTAAGAGAGTTTTCTACATTAGGAATCTGCCTCTTTTCTTCTCCGCCTAAAACGTATTTGTTCTCTTTAGGGGGATCTGCTGTTCAGCCACTTCCATGGAATATAAGGCTTCAAATTCTGATCGGCGCAGCACGAGGCTTGGCATACCTACATGCATCAGAGAAGCAAGTCATTTACAGAGACTTCAAGGCCTCAAATATATTACTTGATGGCGTATGTTTCCTTTTCTTTTTCCTTCGAATATTGTTTGCAAGTAATATAGAGAACACAGATTGATTATTTCATTCACCACAAATCCTTGCACCTTTGTGCTTGGCTTTATGTTTTGTCTCAAGTTTATGCGCTCTTGATCTCAGAGTGATTCTTTAATTCCTTTTGATTTCAGTCTTACAATGCAAAGATATCAGATTTTGGCTTGGCAAAATTAGGTCCTTCGGCTAGTCAATCACACGTGACAACACGGGTAATGGGAACTTATGGTTATGCTGCTCCTGAGTATGTTCAAACGGGTAAACTTAGAGTCTGTTCGACTCCTATACTTGCAGATCTCCTTCTCTGGAATCACATCTTGTGCATACAGTTTCAAACATTTATATAGTCAAATTCTGAATAAATGTATGTTCATACTTGTATTTTTCGACAGGACACTTGTACGTGAAAAGCGATGTTTATGGATTTGGTGTTGTGTTAGTGGAAATGCTAACAGGTCTACGGGCACTAGACACAACCCGCCCAAGCAACCAGCATAACCTGGTTGAGTGGATTAAGCCGCATTTATCTGATAGAAGGAAGTTGAAGGACAAGATGGATTCGCGGCTGGAAGGAAAATATCCATCCAGAGCTGCAGTTCAAATAGCACAACTGGCACTGTCATGTCTTGGACCTGAACCTAAAAGCAGACCAGGAATGAAAGAAGTAGTTGAGAAACTAGAACAGATTGAGGCAGCCAATGAAAGACCCAAGGAGCCTAGATTAACCTCCAGACATCAGACTGCTTATAGATACGGTCAGCAGCCTTTGCACCATCGTTCTCCACTTCATCCAAGGAACGATGTAAATCGAGCCTATCCACTCCCAAGGAGAGCATCGTGAATATGATAACATTTTACTATATAGCTATGTTAACTTAGTTGTCCAAATACAAATGTTTTCTGCTTTTTTTTCCGCCTGACGTCTGAGCTTGTGAGATGAGGCTCTGTCTGACATTGGGTTGTGCTTGTTTCCACGATATATATGTAAAGAGTATTTGTACATTGAAGGAGATTCAAGATTTCAAAGTCCTATGTTATGGATATGGTTGAATATGCATGATAGTTAGCTGGTGGTGACAAGTTAGAAACAACACCTGCACTGCACACAGAGTTGATGCTTCTGTTAGTTTTGAAATATTTATATCAAATCACCATCTATTCTAATCTCTGCTTCATGGATCCTCCGCCACAAAAAGAATATACAAGTCCTGACTACTTGCTTTAAGATCGATTTGCTGTTAGATTTTAATGTTTTATCTAAAATTGAATGTGTTAAAAGAAATAAGTAAATTACTATTTGTGAAAGAGGTAGCTTAGCATGCCATCTAAACTGAGACAAATAATCAAAGAGAAATCAGAAATCTCATGTATAGCTTAATTAGAAGGACTTATCATATAATTATTTTGTCAAGATCGTTTGATTGATACGAGCAATAACAACACTAAAATGTGTTTCATGTTTGACTGAATAAAATTATCTATGTATACCAGAAAAATCTAGATTTCATGACGTTAACCTACAAATAAGTTATCCTAACCCTACTAAATGATACAACGAGAGAATTTTTTGTAGCACTATTTTACCAATAACATGAAAAGCACTACAAATAAGTTATCTAAACCTATTAAATGATGCAAAAAGAATTTTTAAGTAGCATTATTCTAGCAATGACATGAAAAGCACAAGCGCACTCAATGCAGGCAAGTTTATTGGCTCCTAAATTTGAGGGGCTCCAATTTCTTTTTTAAAATTATAATAAATTATAGTAGAATTTCCTCTTTTTTTTAGTAGTGAGTACCATTGGTAGAATTTTTGGTATAAAAGTAAAAATTTATTAAAAGAAGTTTGATATATTGAAATACTATTCTCAAGAAAAATTAAATAGATAGGTTTTTTTACCAATTGAAAAAGAATAGCTAAAATAAATCAATTATAATTAACAACTATGCCTTTCAAAAACTTAGAAAAAATAGATTTTATAAGATAAAATATTAGTATTCTTTTACTCCCTCGTGCAAAAAAGAATTATTTACTTTCCTTTTTGGTATGTTTAAAAAGAATGATTCATTTCCTTTTTTGACAAAATTTTAATTTGTCACATGATATATTTCAAATCATTCAAGAATATTTTGGTACATTTGACATAAATCATTCTTCTTAAAGAAAGTAATATTTAAGCACTCATTAGATTTTGACTTAATACTCCAAAATTAAGGAATTTTAAACTAAAACAGAGAGAATTTTAATAAAGGAAAAGAGGATAAAAGAGTTAAATTATGTGGAATATTGTTCCCGAAAGTGGAATTTTATGGTAAAATGTAGAAATTGGTTGCCCGCTTATGGTAAAATGTAGAATTTGTGTCCCTCATATCAAATTGAGAATAGATTTTCTTCATCAGCCAAGCTGAGTTGAGGTTGAATGCAGAAAGAAAAAATGTGAAGAGAAAAATGGCGCAATACTACTACTGCTGCATATAATTGGCTTGGATTTGATTTGATCCCCGCTCTTCTTTCTAATTTTGGTCGGCTATGGAGGCTGGATCCTTCATCTCCCTTGCTTTGCTAATCTTCTTCTTCTTCCTGGTAAGTTTTTTCTCTCTGAGTATTATCTTTGCGCATCTAATTGTTGAATCCTTCATCTCTTTCTTCCTGAATCACTTTTCATTAATCTTGTTAGTCTGGCCTGGATCTCGTAAATCTGAAGAGGTTGTCCTTGTTTTTTATTCAAAATTATATGATTGCAGCTTCGTTTTAGCTCTCTTTTTTTCCCCTTACATTTTTATTCAGGTTGCACCTTCCCGAGCAGACTTGTCAAATGTATCATCACTGTAAGATCATTTCTTCACTATACTTAGTAAATTTTGCTGCTGCAAATAATATTACCTGACTTCTATGTGTTAAATTCTCTTCCTCCTGTTTTCAGTCAGGGAGAGCTGAAAGGTCTTTTCCCCTCATATGATTGTCCGCAATGCATTAATAGAAAGGTTGGTAATACATTCTCTTTGTTTATATGTATCACTCGTGTTTCTACCATTTCAAAAATACTAGAATATTGAACATCTTTACCCGCCTCAAATCCATGAAAATACCCCAACAAAACTAGATTGAATTCATCCTCGGAAATCTGTAGTAATTGTTTAGGCAACTCTTTCGGTTGCTCTTCAACTGCCAGTTCATCCTATGCTGATCCTGGAGATGGGTATCACCTATCTTGTTTCCGGTATATTGAGAATCTGGTTATGTTACAACCACTATTTTGTTAGCTGTGCAACAATTATCACCTTCTCAGGGAAAGAATTCAATCATCACTAGCTGGTGATTGTTCACTATTCTGATGATATACTTGACGATCTTTTATTTCTTAGACAGAAATTACAAATGTTTTTTTTTTTGTTGATGTAGCTTTTAATTGGAGTTGTCTTTTACTTTATGTTTTGACATAGCTTAAATGTCCTAAGAGTGTATTTCTAGAAATGTTGATATAATGCTAGGAAAAGAGACCAGAAAATTGTACACTTGGTGCTCAATATGATTACTTGAATGTTGAGTAAGGAGAGTCTATTTAGTTGATTTGAAAGTCATTGTATATGTCTCTTAAGATTTTTGCCTCTATGAAAAACTGTCTTCTATTTTTGCATCCCATTTGCCTTTATATGACATTTACTTTGAAATTTCTTTGCAGGAATATGGTCGAATTAGTGCTGCTCGTCCTGATGAGAAAGTAATCAACTGGTTTTTGATTTAGAAAAACAGTATATTAGTGACTAGAAAATTCTTTTCTCCTCTAGATTTATTTGCTTTTGATCCTTATATACCATATCATGATGATCTTCTGCTCTTAATGCAGAATATTGACATCCTCGTGACATATACTGATGCTAATGGTGCTGTTAGAACTAGGAGCATAAACTCCAAGGACTTGTCAACTTCATGGGTATGGAGATATCCTAGTGATGAGAATGGTGATCACGAGAAGAGTTCCAAGGTGTGTGTCTCAAACTTCAACGACTCCTTCACTTGGTGATATTAAATGGATACGACACTTTGAAACGATGAGGATGTAGTAGTTTTGAATTTGTTGATGAGACTGCAACTTTTGGTTACTGCTTGTTCACAGGAAGTGGAAGGGAAGTCTCAAAAACTGGATAAGTTTGAGGGCACTAGTGAGCACTCTAATGGAAAGGAAAATCAGTATGGAGTCGTCGTGGAGCATAAATCTGCATCTGAGCTGCATCCAATCAAACTCAAACGCCAGGTGGCAAAACTTATATCTCTACATTTGCCATGCATGTTCTTTTTCAGTCATTTGGATTCATAGATACTTCCTGGTTCTTCAGAGGCTAAGAAATGAAAGGAAGGAACGACGGACTGCAGAGCTGATCCAACAAGATAAGGACATTGAAAACCAAATTCAAGATGCTGCTATTGAGCGTGCTAAAGAGCTTGACACAACTGGCAAGGATCAATACGATATATGGAGGAAAGAATATAGACACCTTAATTCTGACTCTACCCTTAAACTTATGCGTGACCAAATCATCATGGCAAGGGCTTATGCTACCATTGCAAAAGCTAAGAATGAAAATTCTCTGTATGATTCTTTAATAAATCAATCTAGAGAAAGCCAGCTTGCAATTGGAGAAGCCACTTCTGATGCTGAACTACCACAAAGGTTGGTGCTTTCCAGATTTTGTTATTTTTAGATGTTAGGTTTTGTCTCTGATGTTGGGTTAACCTACAGTGCACTTGACCAAGCAAAGGATATGGGCCGTGTTTTAGCTGCTGCGAAGGATCAACTATATGATTGCATGACACTAGCAAGGAAACTAAGAGTCATGCTTCAGTCAGCCGAAAATGGTCTAAATCTGCTGAAGAAAAGGAGTGCATTCTTGATACAGCTGGCTGCTAAAACGGTTCCCAGGCCTTTGCATTGTCTTTCTTTGCTTCTCACAACAGACTTCTTTCTACGTCGATATGATGAGAAAGAATATCCGAACAAGGAAAAACTTGAAGATCCTTCTCTGTTCCATTATGCAATATTTTCTGATAATGTGCTTGCCACATCTGTTGTTGTAAACTCTACTATACTGCATGCAAGGGAACCTGAAAAGCACGTTTTCCATATAGTGACAGATAAATTGAACTTCCCAGCAATGAAAATGTGGTTCCTCGTCAATCCTCCTGTTGCTGCAACAATTCACGTTGAGAAAATTGATGACTTTACTTGGCTTAATTCCTCTTACTGCCCTGTACTACGTCAGCTTGAATCTGCTAGAATGATAGAGTATTATTTCAAGGCACATCAGTCGAATTCTCTTACA
This sequence comes from Solanum rostratum, assembly GCA_029948455.1. Taxonomy (NCBI): domain Eukaryota; kingdom Viridiplantae; phylum Streptophyta; class Magnoliopsida; order Solanales; family Solanaceae; genus Solanum; species Solanum rostratum. The sequence goes on along the minus strand of CM057045.1, from coordinate 91,984,722 downwards.
TCTGGCACCGACAATCTTAAATATAGGAACCCAAAGTATTTGTCAATGCTGAACCATCTTAGGTTTTACCTTCCTGAAGTATATCCAAAGCTGGAGAAAATCTTGTTTCTGGATGATGATATTGTAGTTCAAAAGGATCTGACACCACTTTGGTCTGTCAACCTACAAGGGATGGTCAATGGTGCCGTGGAGACATGCAAAGCAAGCTTCCATAGATTTGATAAATATCTTAACTTCTCTAACCCAAAGATATCTGAAAATTTTGATCCAAATGCCTGTGGATGGGCTTTTGGCATGAATGTCTTTGATTTGAAGGAGTGGAGGAGACGCAACATTACAGGAATATATCATCATTGGCAAGAAATGGTAAGTTCGTATGACATATTCTTTAGTTGGTGCTTTTAATCACAATTAGCAGAGTTTTTTTATATTATCATCATGAATGTTTTACAGTTTCTTAATTATTCTTTTCCATGTCAATGAACTCAGCACAATTTTCAAGGAAATGATCTCCTATGACCAATTAGAATTTGATAGAAGAAAATGATCCTTCAAAGATATCTTGTGTTTATTTACCTATATCTTGTGTATAAAAGGGCCATATAGCTAAAAGAACATTTGCAATGGTCCATCAACCCATCTCTCCCAATTTCATATAGGTTTTCATGAGTTTCCTGCTGCGGGGATGGCTATAAGGCTAGAAAGTCATTGTGTTGATTTCCATTTTAGTGTTAATTAATCAAGTTTTAATGATTTTACTTGAAAATTAAGACAGTAGTGCACTAAACTAGATAATTTATAAATAAAGATGCTGCTGCTACTGCTTTGGATGGTCAAATGAGGTGAAAAGGCATCCAAATTTGGCATTGTTTAGTCTTCAGAGTGATGGTGGGTCCCAGATAATAAAGTAAGGGGAAATTAGAAGGTGGATAATAATATAGAATGGAAGACTAGGCTGTATGGCATCAGTGATGTCTCCTGGACAGTGTTCAGGTTTTGAGTAGAGGTGATAAAATGGTACATTAATGGTAAGAGCTAAACCCATTTGTCTCCTAGACCATGTAGCTTATCTATTTATGACCTATTTACCTATATTTTACGATCTCTATTTTTTGTTTTGGAAAAACATCGTATTTTATAGTTATATTAGGTTGCAGCCCTTGTTATTCTCCGTGCCTCGTCACTCCATAAAAGGAAAAGAAGCATACCCTATGAATGATTGCTCATTTTCCATTGAGCTTTATTGCAATCTTCTAGAAAAATGAACGATTGCCAACTTAGCAGGCTTTTTGCAAACTCTTTCTACAATCAACCATGTCTAGAATGCAGCTATCTATTTCTTTGACCTCTTGATTTGAGAAGTGAGGAAATTTAGTTCATTTTCTTCCAAACATTGCTTCTGAACATGGAAAGGGCAAGCCTTAAAATGTCAATCTCCCATAGCAAGCTTTGCTCTTGCACAGAGTGGTAATGCATTTGATGTTCAGGAGTGATTCTGTTTGAGGAGAAAAGTCATTTGATTTTTCTTTTTTTTCAAATTCTTCATCCTTGTGTGGTCTTTCTGCTGACTATGATTTCCATTGCAGAATGAGGATAGAACACTTTGGAAACTTGGCACCTTACCTCCAGGGTTAATAACTTTTTATAACTTGACCCATCCTTTGGATCGGAGCTGGCATGTCTTGGGTCTTGGCTATGATCCTGCCCTGAACAAAACAGAAATACAAAATGGAGCGGTTGTTCACTACAATGGAAATTACAAACCATGGTTGGATCTTGCAATTGCCAAGTACAAAGCTTATTGGTCTAGATATGTAATGTTCAATAATTCATACCTTCAACTTTGTAACATCAGTGAGTAGTAGATTCATGTTTTTTGCAAGGAAGTTTTGCTTATAATTGATTTCTTTTACTCCTTGTGCAACCGGAAAAAGGAAAAAAAGTCTTACTATAGTCACTCTTGAAGTTTCTGGTATCAAAAAATTTTGGGAGAGCGTGGGTAAGCAACAGAGTACCCTAATGATGTTGTATAGGTGCAAATGGGCGTACTTGTTTTTCCACAGCTAACAAAGTAATGGGTATAAAGAAGGATGATGCATATGGTTTTTTGCCCATTTAAGACTGTTTTGGCTAATAATATTAACCATCTGGACTAAGTCTTTGTGCTTACTGTCTCTTTTCACACCCTCACTCGACAGGCATTCCTGTGTGGAAAGCTAAACGCACCCTCAAAGTTTGGATTAAAATTATGATCGAACCATTCTTTCTAATAACAGCTCGTCCTTTACCCAACTTGATAATTTTATCTGGTATCCTGTTTTTTCTTTGTGATAAGTTTATTCATGTGTGGCATTATAAAACCATGAAAGTGTATTCAAACATTATAGTGAGTTGTGATCTCGTGTTTAACTAAATGCGTGTCCCTTGGAAATCTAAGTGGTGTAGTGGTAGGTTAAGAGAATTACTATGTCATGGCAAATCCCATGACGTTCTTCTTCACTACCGTGAATTGAACAAGAGCGGAGTTGTGTTGACCGACCATTCTGTTTTCCCCGTCCTTGTTAAAGCATGTTTAAATCTCTCCGCTACACACAGGCATGGCAACTCTCTTCATGCCTCTCTGGTAAAGCAGGGATTCTTAGCTTTCACTTCCGTCAGTAATTCTTTAATGGACATGTATGCTAAATCTGCGGATTTGGGTTCTGCCCTTCTTGTTTTTAACTGCATGCACAACAAAGATTCAGTTTCCTGGAATGTAATCATTCATGGCCACTTATTAGAGCGAGCTGCTTCTCCCCGAGGATTATGGTTCTTTACTCAGGCTTGGGCGGCTGGGTTTGAACCCAACATCTCTATTTTTGTGCTTGTCATTCAGGCTTGTCGCAATCTCAGAGCTTTTGAGGCTGGCCGGACCATCCATGCTTCTACCCTTCGCGCTGGGTATTCAAGTATTACTTCCGTTCAAAACTCGCTCCTCAGTTTCTATGCTGAACTCGGAATGGACCTTGCCCACAACCTTTTTGATGAAATGACTCACAGAGACGTTATTTCTTGGAGTGTCATGGTTGCTGGCTATGCCCAAAGTGACGACGAAACACTGACTGCACTCGAGGTTTTCCAACGGATGATTGATTTTGGGATAACACCAGACGGACAATCGGTGGTAAGTGTACTCAAAGCCTGCAGCAAATTGAAGGCTATTAGAATGGGACAGTCAATTCACGGATTTGTTATCTCTAGAGGTCTGGGTTATGATCTGTTCGTATACAACTCTCTGATCGACTTGTATTCTAAATGTAATGACATTGATTCTTCCTTCAGAGTTTTCCATGGAATTCCTGAGAAGAATGTCGTGTCCTGGAACTCTTTGTTGTCCGGACTTGTGCAGAATGAGATGCATCGTGAGGCCCTTAATTTATTTGACTCGATGCAGAAGGATGGAATTCAATCTGATGAGGTGACTCTGGTCAATCTGCTGCAGTTATGTAAGTCCTTCCTTGACCCTGACCAGTGCAAGTTGATACATTCCAGAATAGTCCGACGAGGTTTTGAGTTGAATGACTTGGTTACAAACTCTTTGATCGATGCATATGCAAGTTGCAATCTCATAACTTATGCATGGAGTCAATTTAGTAATATGAGGACACGAGATGCAGTAACTTGGAGCACCATGATTGCTGGCTTCACCCACTGTGGCATGCCTGACGAAGCAATTGCTGTTTTCGGAGAGATGAGCCACACTTCTGAACGGCCCAATGCCGTTACCATGTTAAATCTTCTTGAAGCTTGCTCTCTTTCTGCGGATATGAAAAGATCAAGGTGGGCTCATGGTATTGCTATTCGAAGAGGGTTGGCATCTGATGTGGTTGTGGGAACTGCGATCTTAGATATGTACTCAAAATGTGGTTCTGTTGGATCTTCAAGAAAAGTGTTTGACCAGATTCAACACAAGAATGTCGTGACCTGGAGTGCCATTATCGCAGCATATGGTATGATTGGCCTCCCAAATGAAGCTCTAGCCCTACTTGCTGAGATGAAAATTTGTGGTCTGAGGCCAAACCAAGTTACTGCTCTGTCTCTTTTATCCGCTTGTAGTCATGGAGGATTGGTAGAAGAAGGGCTCTCTCTTTTTGAGGAGTTGATTTGGGATCATGAAGTTGAACCTTGCTTAGAACATTACTCTTGCCTCGTAGATTTGTTAGCTCGGGCTGGAAAGGTTGATAGTGCAATGAATTTGATAGGAAGGTTACGTGTTGGACTAAAGCCCGGTGCAAGTGCATGGGGGGCGCTCTTGAGTGCTTGTAGGAACTACGAGAACTATGAGTTTGGTGCCATTGCCCTCCCTCAAGTACTTGAACTTGAGCCATCAAGCTCAGCTGGCTATCTGCTTGCATCAAACATGTATGCATCAGGTCATTCATGGGTTGATGCCACTAAAATGAGAATGCTGGCTAAGGAAGGAGGTGTCAAGGTTGTAGCTGGCTATAGCTTAGTGTATGTAAATGGCAAGGCGTGCAGGTTTGTTGCGGGAGATAACCGCCATTTGTCTGATGAATTGCAGTTAGCTATTCAACAACTGCACTCGAGCATGAAAATGGACGTAACCTGCAGATAGGGAATTCTTTTTGTTTTTTAAGTAAATGCGATACCTTTCCACAGCTAAAGAGCAATCTTTCTCATGCTGCTAGGAAGACGCAAAAGTAGGGAATTGGAACTCTGGATTGTTGGAGTGGAAGCTTGTGAATTCTACTCCAGAGAAAGGCGGTAAGAGCAGCAGGAAAAGAATCCACCACAGGCGACTAGATTTGATAATTGGTAGGCTTTCATGTTGTGGCCATGATGTTTAAGAGCGATTATATGCTTCTGATGCTTATTGTAACTTTTGTGGGTTTAGGGAGTAGCCGTGAGGAGGGATGATTTTGCAGGGTAAAAGGGGCCATAGCATTTAGTTATAATGCTGCTGTGTGACGGAAGAGGCTCAGTGGCTGCTTGGAAGTAACCTGGATGAGTGAGGTGATTCATCACGACAATAGAAAATGAGAAATGAATATGCTGTTTTATTGGTATCTTCTTTTGTTTTTTGATAGTTACAATCCAGCTAGGAATTGGTGCTAGTTATGCCATGACAATAGTAGTACAGTTGCTAGCAGCTATGGGGTTATCAAATGATGTTACCTCATGTCATCGACATGTATTAGGTGTAAGTAGAAGCTATTAATTTCGTTTATCTAAATAATCTTTTCAAAATATAACTAAATTGAGCCACCATAAAAAAAAGTGAGGATATCTTGCCAATCTCGTCACATAAATTAGAAACCTAGCTATTAAATCAGTTTGTCTAAATGCAATAACTACACAAGGTTGGACACATAGAAAAAGTAGATGATTAGACACAGAAAAAATCATCCAAAACATTTACGCTGGTATCCTTGAATGCGAAATGACTATTCCTCCTTTCCCACAAAAGTGCACAATAACGTCCATCTCACTTCATGCTTACTTGTATGTTCTATATTACATCCCCATTGATTGATTAAAAAAAAAAAGATACAATGGGTATGGAGTGTCAAATAACTGCATATAGGGTGGCGGATTGACCATGGAATTAACCAACTCTTGACACTAAGAAAGAAAGTAAAATAAGCCGTTCTTTCTACTTACATGCAACTGCCAAGAGCCAATATAGCTTAGATCTGGAAACAATTATAGCCTAGACTGGACCGCTGCTACCAAATGAACTTCCAAGATTCGGATGGTGGAGGCAGACTTTAATTGTTCTCCTTTTAGATAATTTATGTATATCAATACATTCCTCGAGATCAGCATCACATGTCAGAAGCACCCACTCATCATCATCATCCAAATACTTTAGGTCGATTTTACCAACATCTTCTACATTGAAACGCCTCAGGACCTCATGCTGAATATCTCCAAAACCCCAGTGTGATTGCAGGCTGAAACGGATTTTTTCCTTCCCAAAAATAGCTTTTACTTTAAATGTACCTGAATCCCGAAAGACCTGATTGCTACTCGTTGGCAAGGGACACTGGAGTTCTACAGAATTGTGATTGCTTTGGATCTTTTGACTCTGTGATCTGACCAGAAGCTTGGTTTCTTCTTGACCCATGTCGCGCAATTCCGTTTCTGTATGTGCTCTCTTTAGCATTCCTCCAGGATGTTCCTCTGTTGTGCTAAGGACATTATTTATAGATAATAAATTCTTTGAACCAGTGGAACAGAACAAACTTGAGCTGGAGTTATGACTGCCAGATGAAGAAGTTGACTTGGATGTGGTGGTCACAGGGCTGCCATCAGGTTGACTATTTACTTGCTGCAGATGACCATCGTTCTTAGAGGCAGAGAAGTTCCTGGTCCCAGGATTATTTGGAGAGCTCAGTTCAGGGAAGTTAGTGTAGAAAGAACTGAGTTTAATTGCACCCTCAGCACCATGGACCGAATCGATCACAAGTTGAAGTTTCTGTAATGAGTGGCCAACTTTCTTGATCTTGCGAGAAGGCCACCTAGTGATTCCATGTTGCCTGCATATTCTTTTCAAAGTTGTAGGGCAGACTGCAAGTTCCAAGAAATTGATAAGTAATCAACGATGAGCTCAGATGGCAACAATGATATTGCTCAAGACACGGATTTGACACCACAAGGTAAAGTAGAGGACTTAAGGAAACATAGAATAGACTTTGCATTAATTAAATCATGGATGCACGAACTTGTAAGAAAGACGAAAATAGAAATAATCTAAAATTTTGAGATATTAGGTCTTGGGGGCAGATGCAAAACTGGAAGGATCATATGAGCATTGTCTGAAAGGATTCCAAACTAGATAGTAGTAATTAACTAAAATCATACAAAAATTAGCCTGAAAAAATAGTTGATATCTCTGGAGTATGGAGTCATTTTAGCAAAAAGAGAAGTTCCAAGACTTCTGAGAACTGAAAATGTCCATGGATTTCCAATGCATCATTTTAACAGTTGCCCAACGGTCCATCATGCCATGAAAGGCTGAAGAAGCATATTTCTATAGTTCCAAATACACAGTGAATGGACTTTATAGTTTTAGGCAACATATCCTACCTCCAATACTTTTCGCAGCATCTTTGAGGCTCCCTGCAAAGTACTGCCTGAGTACCTGCAAACTGATACTCTTCTCGGTTTTCGACCGTCTTCTTTCACCTGCTCTCTTGGAACCTGAGGAATGAGATCCTGTACCAGAAGAAAAATCAAAGGAACCCCCAGAACCTCCTTGGGGTTCAAAATTTTGGTTTTGCTCTGAGAATGTAGATGCGTGAAGGGGTTCCCTCTGAGTGTAATCCCAATGGGTTGCCGTGACATTAAAATTTTCTTCTTGCTCATCTTTATGATTTTCTGAAATAGCAGCAGCTCCTTTCCCCTTTCTTTGGGCATCCATCATTTCTGAAAGCCAGGAAGAAGCATCTTGATCCCTGTAAGGTGGGGAGACTGGTTTTCTTGATTCTTCTTCATGCGATCCACCAATGGGAAGTCTGACCTTTTCACGTTGCAGGAGTTCTTTTTCCTCCTGTAATTCTTGATCCGTGACAACACGTAAGCTTCGGCAACTTTGTTGTATCACAGAAGACAGTGAACTTAGCATTGTTTTTTGATCTTCAGTATTCTTGCAATCAAGTGGCAAAAAAAACTCCAAGACAAAGTCAGCTGACCCTGTATATATACTTCGAAGGCGTATTGCTACAGCAGAACATAGTCCAAACATCCTGGCGTGGTGTGACAGTGGATATTCTGTCTTGCTAAAGGCTGTAATATCTGTAGCAAAACATGGCTGGTTTGTATTGAATGCTCCACCTGCAACTCCTTCACCTTTAAGCAAGTGATGCTCGGAACATGCAAAATGAAAAGGCCCCACTTGTGGATCACGCACATAGCAAGCTGAGTTGACCGTAGAAACACAAGAAGCAAAGTTCTCATCAGATTGCAAGCATCCACCTTTACCTTGTTGTACGCATGGAGCCCAAGTCTGAGCCAATGGCAACTCGTGTGTATTACATACACATGTCAAAATATATTGAATCTCGGCCAATGCAGCTAGGTAAGACTCATTGCAGTCCTGATATAGAATCATAACTACAATATCAGAAGCTGAATATGGAGCTCCTAATGAGAAAGTTTAAGAATAATTTCTGGATCTACCTTGATTTTGGAAGGATTTGATGAGATACCAGAACTTCTTAGATTAACAGCCTACAAGGAAAAAAAGAAAGCTTCTTTAAATGACTTCATTCTCAACAGAGAATCATAGATGACCAAAATTAGTAGTAGATGTTAAGAGTCCTTTTTGTTGATAACTTAAGGAACGGGGAGTAATAACTACCAAAGAAGATTAATATTGTCCCCTTAATCATTAGAACGGAGGATACAGGACAAAGTAGTGAAGAAGTATTTAATGATAAGTTCCTCTACCAGCACAAGTGTCACATGAAACCTCAATGATGATACAAGAGTTCATTAACAATCAAGGTTCAAGAAAATTCTCAAAGTCTAGGTAAAATGAGTAGGCGCTAGAACCATGTCACATTTAATTTGTTCGTCTATCACAATCTTGGCCCAGGAGAAATGACAAACAGTTACTGATATTTGAAGATTTAGCATGTTAATTCTTCAATTGAAGTGTCCCCCTCCCCAAGAACTACATGGACTAATATTGCTAATCTAACTATTCTGAGAAAGGACAAAGTTTAAGACGCCACTAGAGACAAAAAGAAATACCTCAAGAGCTCTGCAGACATCTTCAAGCTCGGGGTGATAGTGAGTTTTCTGAATCGTTGTCACAATCTCCACAACACCCAAGCAAGTTCCGCTGCCACTTTCAAAAACAGGAACAGCAATGGATCCCCTAACATTATGCTGATGAGCATAATTAACTCGTGGATACTCCTCCCGTTTGAAAAAACGAACATCAGGAGTCCACTCTGGCAGCTTCTTCAAGAACACGCGTCCAGGCAACCCAACCAACTCCTTTGAATCCTTCTCAGCAGCAAATTGATAATTTTGAGAGACATTTCTGTACTCTAATAGACTCTGGGAGTTTGGATTGAGGAAGTATGGTTGATTATGAGTAATAAGTACATGTTTGCCGCCTCTGTTAACAGGCACCCATATCTGAATGAGGACATCTTTGTCCCTTGTGGAATTCTTTAGGTATTCAATGGCCTGCACCATTCTCATCTTTACTGATGAAGTAGGATTTGGGCTTGTGAGACTGTTTGCTCCAATCCATAACCTCCTGCTATTCATTTGAGTAGTGCCTTGGGCTGAAGAATCAAGAGCGGAAGTGTGTGTGTTTTGTGTTGTAGGTGCAGAGAGTTCATCCATTTGGGGAGCAAACGAATTATCTAGTTGAGATGGAGGAGAGAAACAATTGGATCCGTGATGAGTAGTAGTCTCTAGCCAGAATCCGTCGGAGAGGAATTCACTAAAATCAGCAGTGTTGTCGGAGAGCTTAGCCAAGATGTCGTTAAGCGTAAAGGGAGCATGTTCCATAATGACATCCCATACATAAAGAAGAAGCCTTAATTTTAGCCAAACTAAAGGAGGAAACACATCAGGAACCAGAACACAGAAGCAGCCTAAATATGAAAAACAAGAAGACGAACTTCCATGAAGGATTGTTGTTCCAAAAACCAATCAGCCCGGGCTCCACAAACATCATGCGTTAAGAGTTTTGCTTGCGAACTGCAATCACATTTCAGACCACATTTTCCATGCATCAGTTTGGGCGGAGTTACAAATTGTGAATCAGAAATTGAACATACACGTTCCAAAAGGAAAGATGTGCCTTGAGAATCCTCACCATAAATAGCAAAAGAAAGAGCAACAGTAACGGCTACAAAAGTAGGAAAAGCAATAACTCACTTTGAGAAATGAATGTGTGGTTGTAGGCTATAAATGGGATTTGAACAAGAAGTGAAAAGGGGTGGCTAATTAGTTTGCTGGGAGTGAGAAGCAACCCGGTGACATAACATCCACAGAAATAGGAAATTAATGGAAGAGAGATTCCTAGCTATGAATAGAGACCTCTATATCAAGTACAATGGCTTGCTGACGGAACCCAACTTTTAAGAATAGAATAACATACACACTTGCTCCATGGACCCCTTATATATTCTAATCATCCTCAACTTTATAACATTCTCAAAAAAAAAAAAACTATTTTTCTACTCTTACCTCCTTTACCTAATAATAATAACAAACGTCATCTCCTATTTCATTTTTTTTTCTATATTTTATTACTATCGAGGTAGAGAAATAATTTAATCTCACAAGATTTCAATACCTCGAGGCACAAGCTATCTTTTAAGAGTTTACAAACCCGTTTGGTCATAAGAGTTATTCAATTTTTATTTTTATTTTGAATATTTGACCATAAAAATGTTTATTCCAATTTTCAAAATTTAAACAGCTTATGCTATACATACATGTTTTTCACTTGTAAAATTGTATCTGGGTACGATTCAGAATCTTATTTGTAAAAATAATATTTGGCGAAAAGGCTAGTGGGTAATATAGTGTAAGCCATGTTTATATAAATATGATTGTGATCCCAGCAGGTCAAGAGGACTCTCCGGAGTTGAGAGATGAGTAACGTGCACATGAGTAGCTAGATGTTGTTGGGTTCTTCGTGTTCAATAGAATCTACCTTTTATTTAAGCATAGGAAATCACAAATGTTACTTAAAGTTGGCCCATAAATAATCAACTGTCTATAAGCTGTCAAGTTACAAGGATTGAGCTTGAGTCAAAAACATTTTCTTACAAGAATAAGTTTGTGTTTTCCTTTTCGAGAAAAGAAAAACTCAATTACTATAAGAAAACATATGATTTTCATCAGCTCTTACTTTGTATCAAGCAAAACATAATTACAAATTCAATTATTAATCTATGTTTTAGATTTTAGGCTAAACAATCGAGTTATCTTTATTTGCTGTAGTGCGTAACTTCATCTTATTTTCAAATTTCACATTGTAAGACAGATAACCTGTAGATATTCATTGGATGGTGTAATAATGTAAAATATTATTTAAACCAACAATATATATAGAGAGTATTTGTTTTGATATAATAAGCAATTTGTATGTTGGGTAAAATAGTGATGATAAACATTTTTCGATTATAAGCATGTCTTTTATGTTTATTCAATGAATAGCTAATGAAACTAAGAAAGTGTTTGAGGATTTTCGGCGTAGACACAAAAAAATTGGAAAAAATGAAAATTAAATAGGAAAGAATGAGTAGGAGTTCATCATTATATAAGAATCCATTGACCAAAGGGATTCTGATAAAAAGCAAGGACGAGTTAATTAAAGAAGGATATTCATTCATGTTAAATAAATAGCAACAACAATGTGTAAAATCCTACCAAATGACTGAGGGACTGGAGTATACATGATATGCGGCATCTCGTCTTCTACAACTTGCCCCTTTTAAACCTCCAATGAACTTTGGCCCCTTAATTATCACACAAATAATATTTAAAATGGAGGATGAGCAACGAACAATGTGGACAAAGAAAAAGATCGATGTTGGGCAGCCTACAAAAATCAATTCTACAAAAATCATACTACTAATTTGGCCCACCATCCATTTTAATTGGAATCTTGACAAAAAGATGTTGGGCAGGGTCATATTTATTCCTTACCTGCGACTCTCTAAAATGTAAAAGGACACCTCCATGGCAGCAGTTCTCCGCATCACACCAACAAATATTGGAATTGCCCTCAACTCACCACTCTTTTTTTATTTATCTCATTTTTAATAAATTAATAGGAAGGATAGTGTCGTTTGTGGATTCTGGGAGTGCGGTAGTGCTCTTTTTTTAATCTCGACGTTATAGAAAGAAGCTGCCGCTAATGAGGAAGCAACACACATTACAACCCCCCCGCCTTCCTAATTATTACAAATATATATATGCTGATATCATCTCAAATATATTAATTATTCCTCTTCCCATCAAAATTAACAAGATTCTTCATTAGGGATCAAGATTCTTTAACGACTCTTATTTCTATGTCAAATAAACTTCTCCTAACATACATATACCCATTTTTTAGATAATAATGTTTCAGAAAGAGTAGGCTATCAAAACCATGGGATATGTTAAAAAGGAAAATGATGACAACCTCCCTTCCTCGAAGGTGGTGGTATCTTTATTGCTTTTTGTTTAGTATGATAATATTTAATAGTTTATTATCTAAAATAAAGATAGATAGAATATACAAATAAAGCATGACTACTAATATACTTTCTCATCCATATATGATCCTCTTCCTCGCTCACTTCTTTTTTAATTTTACACCTTTAGGGGTCGTTTAATTATCAAGATAAGGAATAATAGTTACATGATAAAATAATAAAATGAAATGTCAAGAACATTTAGAAGCTCTAATCTTGCAATCGTCAAATTATTGTGATGTACCTCTTCATCTTACACATTCAACCTTTTAAAAGTACCTTTTACACAGTTTTTTATGCTTGACCAATATTTTAAACATTTGCATCAATAGAATTGTGATACGTCTTATCATCATTTAAAAAATATTAGAATTTATCATTATAATCCTATTTTCTATCTGTCCTAGCATGGGTGCCACTATCATGGGTTTCCGTGTGAAAATTTGAAACAACATCTAAACGACTAACCAACCAGAACTCCACAACTAATATATATGATTGAGTTCAAGAATAAACAAGACCTAGAAGATAGCTGTTCAAGTTTTCTCAATGCACCTATATAATAATGGTGAATTTAATTTCTGAAAAAAGAAAATTCACCCCGCCTTCACCAAAGCTTTAACATCTGACAGAAATTGTTGAGGGCTCTTCACAAAATATGGTTTCAGACATAACTACACCTATTTTATGTCTATCACATCGTAAAAATGGTGTCTTATACTGAGGGAAGGAGTGTTCATGGTTTGGTTTAGATTGATATCATAATCAAATTAATTTAGTCGGTTTTTAAATTTCTACCAAACAAAAAAATAACCGTCGCTTTGGTTATTTTTTGTTTGGTTTTTTTCCCGGTTTGAAAATAATAAGTTTGTTAAGGGCATACACATTTCAATAGACACAGACATCTAGTATATGAATAATCCACAGAAAGCTATTATGGATTCAATTAAGCAATAATATTAGAGTTCTTTTTACATGAACAAAAGGATTTAGTTAAGTAATACTCAAGTTATGATACACAAACAAAATGATTTAATTAAGATATACTAAAGTCATTATACACCAAAGATCAAATCTTTATCGGAAAAAAAATCAAGCTCAACAATCAAATAACCATCCAGGGAGGGGGTACAAGAAAAATATATACCAATCACTAACAAGATAATTTTCAAATATAAATGGTAAAGTTACAGATTTAAGTTAATTAAATCTAACAAAATATTTATATATTATTTATAAATACTATATAAATAATTATAAAATTTATATATATAATTATTAAGTTTGGGTTTGATTATTTTTGCAATTTTTTTTAGTAAAATTAAAACCAAAATAAATAGTATCGATTTTCAAAATTTAAAAATCAAACCTCACCAAATCAAATCAAATTAAATCAAATATCAAATTGTTTAATCGATTTGATTCAAATCACACGATTCAATTTAATTTTTTAACCAGGCCCTACTTTATATAATACAATGAGATTAGCTACGAAAATTCCTACTTTGACATTATAATGAATTTCAGTATGTCGTTTTTTCAATAAACAGTGTGATGTAGATCCGATCAATGAGAAATTTTATGAGCTTCCGGATTTTGCGTTTTCTTATGGAAAAATGAAAGGTTCCGGTTAAGAATTTGTTCCATTATTATACCATCTGTTTTTATTTAGAAAAACATAAGGTGGAACTGTATTTATCCAAGGGCGATCAGATGAACACTCTTCGTCGGAAAATATTTTATAATATATAGGTTAAACATATATATTTTGATATATATATATATCAATTGTTGAACACGTTTGATATAAAAATAATCGATCCATGTTCTAAAAATATAAATACTCTTAATAAAAATATTGGCTCTGCCAATGGACAGACGCATGCAATATAATGGAACGATGTGTTCGTTGTTGAGCTAAATATTTTTGGCTTCACATGCTTAACCACGAGTTATTGGTAATGACATATGATGTAATAATGGTGGAGATTATTTTATATTGAAAGTAGTAAAAACTTGAATTAAAAATAAGGTTGATGTGTCATCGAAAAGGATGTAAAAGTACATTAATCTACATGACAAGAGCACATGGTCGCACTTCCAAATTAATGTGTTTATGTCTCTTTCATTGGCTTATGTCATATATTTAGGCCTCATTATTATCTATTAACTAATCTTTTTGCTTACGTGCATTCCACACCAACTCTTTTCTTTATTCTTAATAATAATTTGTGGAGCATTACTATATTGCTTATCATGCTAGTTGCTGGATCTAATATAACCTTCTCCACACTTTTACCCTAATATGACTTCATAATTCTATTACTCCTCCTAATTTTTAATTTGTATATATTTATTAAGAAAATATTTTTATTAAAGTGGAGTATGAGGAAGATAAAATGTACATAAATTTTTTCCTTATTTTAGAAGTAAAGACACTATTTTTAATAGACTTTTGGCTTAAGGAAAAATAACGCAAAATTAGAGTACAAGAATTAACATATAAGAACAAATATGTATGGACTACAAGACTACTCCTTCGATGCTAATATGTGTTCCACACTCTCTTATCTAAAATCATATACTTGATAAATTAAAACTATCTTATGTCTTATCTGATTCTCTCTGCAATATTTCTTTGGATCACCCCTAGATTCATTTACAAATTTACTACAATATAATATATTAATTGAAGATGCTCATAACTTTAATTTGCATATGGATGGTATCCCCCCACCCCGCTCATGTCTCTTTCACCTTTTTTCATATAAACTCAGTAGCTTGGAATCTCTATGCCGCTTACGCCAGCATTAATTTATCCTCCATCTTAATTTACTTGCAACTTGTAATGTGATACAATTAATATATTCGTTAAGAGAGTGATGTATTTGTTACCTTCAGGTAGAATGTAAAAAGATATGATTCCAAAAATATTTATATGTAATTTGATAAAACATTATTGGGGTAGAATGAGTTGTGAGATGGGGGCATGGGGGTTCGAGTTGGGTGGGGAGAAGATAATGATATTGAAATATTACTTACATAGGACTAATTATATTATTTTTCTTGCTTCAATTAGGAAAGTCATTTTAAAGAAACTTACTTTCCTAGAGATTATATTTTTCGAAATATATTAACTAACTAAATATGAGAAAATTAAAAAAATATATATATTTTCCTTCGAACGAAACACCCTCAGCTTCAAATATATAGTTGATCATATCTTAAATATAAGGTTGAAGAGTAGTTACAAATAACTGCTCCTGATCATTTAATGAAGAAAAGGGTTTTCATAACCAACAAAACAATTAAGTTATGCATGTTGAAATTTCAACTATAGAGATTGATGAGTTACTTCAACATAAGAACAGGCAAAAAGTCGATTAATTCTTTGGTAAATACAATATGTCAAAAAAAAAAAAAAAAGAACTATGGAGATTATTTCTTTATTATTTTGACAACATATATAGTAAAAAAGAAGAAATATATAGCTTGGAATCTCAATTCAGTAAATTAAGAGATGTGATATGTATATGAAACGCATGCATCTTTTCAAAAGTATACACTTTTAATTAAAGTTTTCTTTATGAAGTATGTCAAATAGTAATATAAAAAGAAGAGAATAACAGAGAGGCATTTATAAAATGATTAATTCCCTGTTCTTTTGTGCATAATAATTCACAAATCAATATGTTATTGTTAATATCTTATTGAATGAGCCCTATCCATATAGCTCCTCCTTTGTCAAAGGGAACAGTTGTACCAATTTTTGTTAATGGGCGGCCTTGAAAGTGACCATCTTCATTAATTTAATTTTCTTTTTTCATTTTTTTACTTTTTCTTTATGTTGTGGGTTGACAATTATATATAATCACCGCAAATTAGACGACTGTGCCATTAGTTAATCGTATCACTATATCTATTTATTTTCCAATTTTTCTTAAGCACATGTCCTATACCCTACTATTTATCTTAATTAATCCAAAAAAAAAATTAAATTGTGTAGCTAATTAGGGTATGAAGAATAAATATATGACAACGCATTTAAGAGCGTGATCTAATAATCATGAAATTAGTGACGTGAGAGGTGGCAATGTATGTATTTGATTCCATGGATGGAATTGGTATTAGTAACAGGAATTTGTAGTGGTACTACTACCACATGCAGAAAATACAAGTAATGGTAAACTCAAATTAGGCAAAAAAAAAATGGGGGGCCTATTGGTATATTCAAAATTTGAAGCATGTATTACAAGTCAGCGCGAAAGAAAGTTAATTTTTTATTTTGTGTGTGGAAGGAGAGAAAAAGTCGTGTTGTGCTAAGTAGGAAGTATTATTATATATTGTATTATTGATTCCAGGCGAACACGATGAAGCTCATTATTGGATCATACCCAAGATTCAAACAAGATTCTTCTTTCTTAATTTAAAAACTTACATAATCAACTCAAATTAAATAAATATGTAGATAAGTATGTGGACAACACATACCATTTGCACATATTTTACTAAATTTTGGAGATAAGGTGGTAGCTAGATGTGAGAGATTCATTGCATCTCACTCACCAATACAAGAATTTGAATATTCTATCTCCTTACACAAGTGGGCTGACAAACACAATAACAACTCCAACTTCATCTCAAATTAAGGGGTGAGTTAGAAATGAATTTACTCCTCTGCTAAAACTACACACACTCTGCCAATCACTCTCCGACTAGCCAGCACTGACGTAATAGGTTTTCAAAATAAAATTCATACAACTAATAATCTACTTGTTCCAGCACAAGCAATGAACCAAACAAACACTGTCGCGTTGTGGTGCTATATCATTAAATTTTGACATTACCATCAAAACTTGTCTAAGCTAACGTGTAATCTGTAAACCACACTGCCCCAAACAAAAAAATTAAATGAATCATCGCACCATATTCAGGCCAATATACTATCACTGATTTACTGATCATAAAGGGGGAAAAGAGGCCACAACACAACATCAACAAATGGAACAGGGAAATAATCTTTCTTTCTACACAAAATGGGACAGGGATATAATCTTAACCAGTGCAAATCTGATTATTACATCAATACCAATTACAATATGTAAAATCAATCAACTAGGTCTCGATCCAAAACTGGTATGGGCTGACTAAATGACCAGTAATTCACAATATCTGCATAAATACAGATTGCAATCCCACAAAAAATTCAGCCAAAATCTGGTTCCACAACCGAGTAAAAGATTCTTTTTGATAGGTTTTACGGTAGAGTATACATAGAAATAGAAGAGGATTAAATGATAATGAGCACAAAAATTCAATCTCAATTGTTGTTGATGAACCTGAGGAAAGCCATTTCCATTTCCACAATAAAAGGTGCTATGAGTAGTGTTAACAAACGATAGCTACAACATATTAACTAGCTAAGACCAGACAGATACTTGTAACTACAACAGCAGCGAATATCAGGCTACAACATGTACAAATTCTGTTTAATAATACAATTACATTTCCCTCTTCTGAGGCTGTTCAGGACATCAAGCTAGAGAAGCTCTGGGGTTCTTCGGATATTTCCCCAAAATATCCAAGGCTCTTACTCGTTGTGCCTCTTTCGCTGAGAAATTTCAGGAGCAAACCAGAAAAAAAAAGTGAAATTTAGAAACAATACCAGCACCAGAAAAGAAGGTCCTTTTGGCACTAATTGTGCTAAAAATCTATAAAATAGGAAATTTTGAATGAAATGGACTGAGAACATCTGAACATGGCACAAGTTTTTCACCGTCTCATTGGAACAGAGAACACAGAGTCAAAGGCCCAATTATTTTCAACAACTAATAATAGGTCCAGTATCAAATATAGCAGCAATTCTCTTTCTGATGCCCCAATGAAGTACCTTGTTATCAGAGACCAACCAATGCCATTATATAACCACTCCAAACTTAAACCAAGAGGAAATAACAAAATGTTAATCAAGACAATGTACGAGTCGTCCGCTTTTGAGAATTCAAACTTACCAGAACTTAAGAGGGAATTCCCAGGAATTGCGGAAAGCAACAACACACCCAGGAATTGTGGGAATGGCTTACCAAAAATATCAATACTATAAAATCAAAATTAACTTGTAATTTCATTAGAACCAAGGCACACACACAAAAGACTTTAGGAGATATCAAATACCATTTGTCGTTTCTAACCAAGTAAAAATCCAAAAAAGATCAGAAAATAATTCTTGAAACAAAATGCATCTTACATCATAAACCAACGAAAACAAATAAATCCAACACAACAAAAAAATGGAAAAAGACGAGTCAAGGCAAATCTGACAGTACAGCAATAAAGTCAGCAGGTTTACTTACTTTTTCATTCAAATCACATCTCTACGACTATAATAAGGTAACAATAAAAGCAAAAATCGTAAAGTACCTTCCTCCAAGGCAAGCCGGATGGACCTCTTCTCCAGCTCAACAGCATGATTGCTTAGGTCAACAGAGGAGAGAGAACGAAGCACTGCCCAATGAGATTATATTTGATAAAATGAGTAAGAAGACGATTTACAACAGACAGATAATTCACTGGACAAGCCTCAAAAAATTAGACTACATACTCTGGACATAATCCTCTTGCTTTGATTGCTCCAGTCTATGCAGCAAGTTCTGCAATTGGAAATACCGTTCTTCCCACTGCTTAAAATTAACCTTATTGGGGTTATCCGACAATAGTCTGGTAGACGTGACTTGAGGGTTGCTAACATTAACTGACGCTAAATTGTTGTTTGACTCTCCTGTAGTGGGAAGAACTGAAGGTTTTGTGGACAAGGAGCACCTTGAAGGAGTGCATGAGATTGATGAAACTTCTGGAATGCAATAACTAGCTTCTTTCATCTGGACTTCGGTCTGAGTTTTCTCATCATGTTGACTAAGCTTTTTCAGTTGTGGATTATCAGTAACACCGCTTTGGTTGTTATTAGCAGCAGTTTTGCTTAACTCTCCTTCAGGTCTTCTACGAACATAGACAAGATGTCCACTAACAGAATTGTTAGTTGAGCATCGGTTGAGTGGGTTCACTAGGCATTCTGGAGTAGCTCTTTTGGAGCCAGTTAAATTAGAAACTTTATTCACCATATCATTCGCTTCAGGAAATAGTGAGCTTTCAATGGATTTGGAGGAAGCAACCATATTCTCGCCCTGTGAATCTTGTAGTGCAGGTCCCACTATCGCTACTGGCACTGACAGCTGTTTATCATGCTTGGGTAAACCAGATTTAGCATTACTCTGCCCATGTTCGCTTGACTTTGAATCTACTGTTTGTTGACCCATCTAAGAGAAGGTGTATGTCAGACAATTAAATAGATCTTGCTTTTTCTAGTAATTATGAACAAATCTTGTGTTACACAAGTATAAAAGTTAAGAAGTTATTTAAATCTGAAAGAGAAATTCATAAGTCCAATATTCTCTATTCCATCTTATATGACACTCTTTTTTCTTTAGTCCGTCCCAGGAAAGAGTCACACCTTCCATACATGGAACATCTTTAATTTAAGTATTCTCATTTTTCCTTATAGAGTTGGCATGGCATGTTGCAAACCAGTATATCTTACAAGTATTTGTGGTGTATATACATACATATTTATTATGTGTAGAAGTCCTTTCTTTCATAAACAGTAAACTATGTGCCAAGTGAAATATCATCATATGAAATGAAGGGAATATATACCATCATATCAAATGAAATGAAGAGAATATATAACTAGCAATGCAGCCATAAGCAGCAGTAAATTCTTTGAGAAGTTATGGATCTTAATTCTCCATCAGATGGTTTATACGTAAATGCATGTTCCTAACAACCTAAACTTGAGATATGCTTGAAAGCGACAGCTTAAACTAAAAATGCATCGTAAAAGATAATTGAAGTTTAGCAAACAAGCAAAAACCAGATCATGACAAAAGCTACTAATTTTAACCAAATAACTGTTATTATCTAGTCAAGTATTCCACAAACATTTTAGCGCAGACAGACTTATAATTTTTTTCTCAATAGCCACGATAGAATGGCTTAAACTAGACAAATTTTGAGATGTAACAACAAAGAAGTATTCCTCCTCCTTCTTCTCTCTTTCTATTTAAAGGATAAGCAACAGGAATGAAGGCAGAAATCCATCCAGAAAGTGTATATCCTATAAAGCCATTTAGTTACCAACTTGAACAGAGCTTGCTTCATTCCTAATCTAGAACCTTCCCATGGAAAAACACCTACTAGTTCCACTTCCACTTATCTTAACCAATAAAAACATTAGAAACTTTATAATTTTCTGAAAATTGTGCACTTCACTTCTTGCTTTTCACTTCAAGCCCATGCACAATGTTGCTTCTTTGTGCTTTTTGCTTTAAACAACATTGGTTTTAATAAAGAAGCCTTGGCCTGCTATCATTTATTCGCCATTTATTGGAAAAGATGATGTTCAACCATCACAAGACAACTCTTCCATCTAATAACAAATTCAAGACCGCTTCTTCCTATGCACCGGATATAATTGATGTAACAAACGTATACCGATAAATAAGCTCCTTAAGTGGTACACATGCATCAGGCTCAAGAATCAACTGAGAAGGTAAATACCTTCTATAGATTTACGACATCAGATCCCAAACAGCGAAAACTAGAACAAAGTTAGGTAAAAATTGCAACCCTTCCACACTCAATGAGTGTGTTTATGTTTTTAAAAGTTTTCTTCAATTGTAACTTTTAAAAAGTTATGACTTAATAATCAAATTGTTTTTCCAGAATATTATAAAGAAAAAACCGGAAAGTTTAAAACAGAAGCCAAGAAGATAATCATTCGGAGCTGCAGCGTTGAAGAGAGACCAATTTATCCCCCCACTTGTTGAAAGTAGTTGAGGTAACTTGGTCAATAATCTAGTTTTACACTTTAGGAAAAGTTAAAGGAAGATACTTAAGGGTACTAATTTGTCATAGATGACTGTGATCTAGATTAGTGTAGCAACAGAGTCAGAACCCACCACAATATCACAAAAATGATTTTATTTTAAATGCTCATGGGCAAGGAGTGGTGGAGGGAGAAAGAAACTAGAATATGGTTTACATAAAACAATTGAATAGATGACAAAGAAAATTGATGAGTGATGATGATACAAATGCTCCATTATGCACTTACTCTAGAAGAAAATCTAGACAAGCATGTGGAGATAATTTATCTTAGTTTATTTGTTTTAAGTAGGATAAAATATGTAAATAGTAATTATCCATAGTAATTATAAGCAGCAGTTATTACCAACCACAATTATCTACAACAATAACTATTTCTATCTCTAACTATCAAGATTTTAGTATACATATGTGTATTTAGGAGAACTCTGCAGGAATAAAAGTATTATTATTATCTTTGTATCCGGAAATTTGTCCACTCCATACTGACATAGTTATTGGTTAATGTAGTGTTTAAGATTCTTGCACTTTATTTAACCAGTAAAGTTACATTCTCATCTTGTTTCATTTTAGTTTCTATCATTTTGGTATTAGAGCAGCAAGATCCAGGATGGTGGTTTCTACATGCTCTTCCAACAAACTGTTATCACAACCAATCACAAATCATTCTAGTGAGCCCTCTAATGATCAAATTGTCCAACAGTTAATGATTATAACATCACGTTTGGAAGCTTTAGATGCAGCAGTGAAGGCCCTATCCAGTGATACTCAATTTGATGCTCATCCTGGTACATCTGCTAGAGGAAAGGGTCCAGAATGTACCAGAGGTCCTCGTGATACCAGAAGGTCTTCTTGGGTCGAGGATGCTGATGTTGATGTGGATATGCCTTGGTGGGTGAAGAATCCATCTCATAGGCCACACACAAAGATGGAATTTCCTCGATTTGAAGGAGGAGATTTTCGTGGTTGGATTTTGAAGGATGAAAAGTTATTTCGGTACTATCAGACTCCCAATGACCTAGAGGTAGATGTTGCAGCCATGTATTTGGAGGGAGATGCTCTTGATCTCTTTGCGTGGATTAACAGTGAGCTTACCTATTATATTGGGAGGCCCTTGTTAAAGCTTTACAAGAGAATTATGGTCCTGCTAAATTTCAGAATCCAAATGAGTATTTATGTAGCATTCGACAATTGGGCACAATACAAGAGTATCGCTAGGAATTTGCTAAACGATCCACCCAAGTCAAGAATCAGCCCAAACATTGTCTTTTGGGGGTGTTCCATACTGAGCTTAAGGAAGAACTCAAATCAGATGTGAGAATTCATAAGCCTAGAACTGTTTATAAAGCCATGAGCTTTGCAATGGAATTTGAACAAAAAGCAGTTGCAATCGTGGACATAAAGGGTCTCAATGGCCAAATGTGTCACGATCCAACACAACCCAAATTGATTCTGCACGTGAAGTTCCTTACCAAACAGTAGTCAACCAACTCGTATCACGAACCAATCCAAATTCTGCACAAATGTATCCTTGGCCTCTGAATTGTGCTTGGGAAATAGAAAAGTAGAGTCGCATAGCCAAAGAATTCTGCTTTGGATTTAATGAAAAATTTGCACCAAGTCACCGTTGCAAGACAGCATCTTTCACTCTTATTAGCAACAGTAGCGAATAGTTTGTTGACAGCTAACAAAAAAGTTAAGGAGGCGGTGAGACAAATGACAACACTAAAGGTGGTGAATCTGTGCAACAAATGCCAAGGACATTGTGGATGGGGATGCAAGTACAACTGACCTTGCTGAAATTTCATTCCACGCCTTTCTAGGTAACACAAAGGCACAACGCTGAAACTTCAAGGGACCTTAAATGGACAGAAGGTGCTGCTTCTAGTTGATAGTGGGTCATCCCACAATTTTATCTCTAAAAAAAATTATTGAAGAATTACAGTTGCTTGTTCAAATTGTGCTCTATTTTGGAACCCACATCAGCAATGGAGATATTATACATTGCAATCAGCTATGCCAAAATCTTGTTATGAAATTCCCTGGATTAACTATTGATCAAGATTTTTATCCTTTCGCTATTGGAGGAGCAGATTTGGTGCTTGGAATTAAGTAGCTTGCTTCTTTAAATACAGTCTAGGCTAATTGGAATGAGATGTTTTTGTTTTTTAATTTAAATGGAAAGCAATATAAGCTTCAGAATCAAATGCACCTGTTTTTTCCGGTATTTTTCCAAGGAGATTGATACTTCAGATAATCTCTGCCCGTTGATATTCAAAGCTTACTTCATAAGTTTGAAACAATTTTTGAAGAACCTAATGTCCTAGCACCTTTTCATCATCACATTCACTCCATCCCTTTGATTCCTAACTCAAAACCACTCAACATCCGTCCCTACCGTTATCCATACTTCCAAAAGAAAGAAATTGAAAAACAAGTGTCTGAATTACTCCAAAAGGGTTTTATAAGGTCAAGTACCAGTCCATTTGCTAGCCCTGTCTTTCTCGTCAAGAAAAAGGATAACATATGATGTATGTGCATTGATATAGAGGTCTCGACCAAATCACCATTCCAACTAAATACCCAATTCTAAATATTGATGAGCTTCCTGATAAATTGCATGGACCGGCTATTTTTTTCAAAGATTGATTTGCATTTTGGTTACCACCAAATACGTGTCGATCCGATAGACATTCATAACACTGCTTTCCGTACGCATTCTGGTCATTATGAATTCACTGTTATGCCATTTGGTCTCACTAATACTCCTACGTTCCAATGTGCTATGAATGATTAGTTCAGGCTACACCTGCGCAAATTCATTCTTGTATTCTTAGACGACATCTTGGTATACAGCTAGACCTTTGAGCTACACATCAGTAACTTGCAACTTGCTCTCCAACTTCTCAGAGATAATCATTTCTATGCCAAAACTTCTAAATGCTTATTTGGGAAGTCCATATCTTTGGGTCAAGTGATTTCAAAAAAATGGGGTTGGTGTTGATCATGATAAAGTTCAAGCTGCCTTGGAGTGGTCAATACCAATCAATGTGAAAGAGTTGCATGGATTTCTTGGGTTAACAAATTATTATCACAGATTTGTGAAGGGTTATGGAATGATGGCTCAACCACTCATTGAACTTACCAAGAAAAATACGTTTCAATGGCCGAACTCGGCTGAGAATGCTTTCCAACTTCTAAAGCTAGCCTAAAAAGTTGTCCGATACTACAACTTCCAAATTTAACTCAACCATTTGTGGTGGAATGCGATGCCTCTTCAGAAGGAATAGGGGCTATTCTTCTTCAGCAATCCTATTGCTTTTTTTAGCAAGGGACTTTCTTTTTTCAGTCGTTTGAAGTCTATTTATGACCGCGAATTGCTTGCTCTTGTCTTAGCTTTGCAAAATGGAAACACTACCTCCTGTGCCATCATTTTTATGTCCAAACAAATCATTGCAGCCTTAAGTATATCCTGTCCCAGGTATTACCACTAATGCGCAGCAAAGATTACTAATGAAATTGCTTTCCTTCGAGTTCAAAAATTGTTTACAAGGCTGGGAAAGATAACTTGGGAGCTGATTCTCTTTCGAGGAAGCCATTAAATGCTGAATTTCTAGCTCTTGCTATTCCTGTGCCAATGGATTTTTCGAATTGGCAAGATGCTCTCCAAGCAGATACATATACTCGTGAGATTATTCAAACCATCCATCAAGACCCTTCCTTACAACCAGTTTTTCACCTTGTGGATTAGAAACTTTATTTCAAGGAAAGGTTGGTTGTTCCAGATCAATCCTCTCTTCAACAAAAGATTCTTTCAAAATCCCATGACACACCTTTTGCCGGACATGGGGATATTTGAAAACATTGAAGTGTCTTTCCTCCAACTTTTCCTAGTCAAGGGAAGCATGATGTTAAGATCTTTGTTCAGAATTGTTTGGTTTGTCAATAAGCCAAATACCAAGTTCTAGCACCTACTGGACTTCTACAACCTTTGCCTATACCTGATAGCATATGGGAAGATGTTTCACTTGACGTGATTATAGGACTTCCCAAATCTAGTGGTTTTGATACAATTTTGGTTGTCGTAGATCGTATCAGCAGGTATTCTCATTTCCTCCCATTTTCTCATCCAAATACCGCCATGATTGTTGCACATCAATGGGTCAAAGAAGTTGGTGCTGCTTCTTTGGAACTGCTAGTTCAATGGGTTGACTGTCCACTTGAAGAAGCTAATTGGTAGAACTATGATCTCATTGTTGATCAGTTTCCTTCTTTTCACCTTGAGGACAAGGCGACTTTTCAAGGGGGATGCGCTGATAATCTATCTTAGTTTCTTTGTTTTAAGTAGGATAACATATGTAAGCAGTAGTTACTTATAGTAATTATAAGTAGCAGTTATCAACAACAGTAATTGTTTCTATCTCTAACTGTTAGGGTTTATCTTAATAACAACAACAACATACGCAGTAAAATCCCACAAGTGGGGTCTGGAGAGAGTAAAATGTACGCAGACCTTACCACTACCTCATACAGATAGAAAGGCAGGGGTTATCTTAATGTTTAGTATAAATATGTGCATTCAGGAGAATTCTACGGGAAGAAAAGTATTACTATTATCTTTGTATCTGGATATTTGTCCATTCCATACGGACATAGTTATTGGTTAATGCAGTGTTTAGGATTCTTGCACTTTATTTAACCAGTAAAGTTACATTCTCATCTCGTTTCATTTTAGTTTCTACCAAATGAATGTAGAACATCAGCAATATATGCCTACATTTGCATGTCAAGTATATATATTTCTAAGCAAACATCTTTATAAAGAAATATGAACAAAACGGACGAACTGTATGTCATCTGTTACGGAGTCAAGAATTTTACTCACCTCATAGGCTCACAACATCAAGATGATGAAGCAGGACATGAGAAGAATATGTTCCATTCAAAGTGGTTCCATTCCAATACATAATGAAAATGATCTGCAGTTCTGAAAAGAAGCAGCAACTCACATGAGAACATATTCCAGTTTCAGTGGTTTTCAACAACCAAAAAACAAAAATGGAAGAACATCCGACTTTTGGTAAAAATTGAGATAAATAAAATAAGCTCTGCTAAATTGGTTTGCATCTGTCCACTTAATCTGCATGATTTAGAGAAGTAATTTAGCAAGTACTACTTCTAAAAATGTTGTAAACACAATTGTCAATTTGCCAACTCAATGCCTAGTCCTTTTTCCTTTTTTTTAAAACACCCTACTGCCTAGCAAAGAAAATACAACCAATTACTGAGTCATATTGATGCTCATAAAAGTTTAGTAACATTATCCACTGTATCAAGAAATTTGCGACCATAAGAAAGACAACTCCAAGTAAACAATTTTGCATTTGGTAAGTTAACTCTTTAGATAAAATAAGTTAAGACTTTATCCCCTAGAAACATTCTTTTGTTAAATTTATCCCAAAAACGTATTAAGATAAAGTTTGAAAAGATAAGACCTTAAAACTGGAAAATAACACGTTTTATAATCCTCAAAATGGAAAGAAATTTAGCATTCCAATAAATTCCCTTGTCTATTTTGTCTCCTTTTTGGGTAGTACTCCAGTTCTATCTTATTGTGAACATAAGCAAAGGACTTGTTTTCAATATCATTTCAAGTAAGGTAATCGGAAGAGTGATGCAATAGTATGATTCATCTTGCAAAAAGATCATTGAGGAAATAGGCAAGTCATTTGATCCAAGAAAGGAAGTTGGTAAATTATAGTTCAAGCTAATAAACGTAGTTGTCTCTCTTCCGCTCATTTTTATTCTTTTAGTGATTCAGAATAAGGCAGTTTAGAATGGGTTAATCTGCCGAATGTTTTTGTTCTTTTCTGGGGATGAGGGTTAGGGTCAGGATTAATGTAAGATTCTGAAACCAAATTATGAATAAAGAATCGTCCTAATCCAACAACAATAGGTCTAATGCAATCGGGGAATACAGTCTTGAATGTCTAAAATCCAAAAAAGCACATATAATTGATTGAATAAAAGAGGAATCATGAGGTATACCAAACAGAATATGAATTCGACAAGCAATGAAATCAGACCTTAGTATGCGTATGCTTCCAACTTGAGGAGGAACTAATTGTTGGTCGAAAAGGGACAATGGCTCTCAGACTGTTGATCGTATTCGGGCCTCTCTGCTGTGTGCAAAGATGGGAGCTATTTGTTATCACTTGTTCTAACCCGTTACAACCCAACTCACCTCTCGGGTTGTGCTCCTATAGATACATCTGGCGTTCTCAAAATGAATTGGCCTAATCCAACATATTCTAACGGGCTAAAGGCTTCAATAAGTTAGGACGGGCAGACCCTTTTAATTAATAAATTTATAAAATAGCAATCTTATGCGGACCAAAGGTTAGGACGAATTGATCCTTTAATCAAAAGATGATCAATATGAACTTCTTGGAAAGATTATGCAACATTCATAAATATTAAATACAACACCAATAGGCAATAAATATAAAATTTTACATGTTCATGAGTTGCTCATACTTAAGTAGAATACTTACAAAATAATAAAATAGGCAAGGTATAATATTCATAGGATTCATCAAAGTAGCATACATTACATGTTTTTATAATCATAAATAAGACAACAAAGGAAAAAAGAAAAATTAGGGATAAGTACATGCTTCAATGCCCTGCCTAAAATGAAAGTAAAAAATTGTGGTAAAGTAATTGCTAAGCCACAAGAGAGGCAAATGTTATATTAAATGAAAGTGAAGTAGAAAACCTAATGGAGTAATGGACTAATAAGTAAATCTAATGGGCTAAAAGCCTTAAATGTAAAAGTTAAGCAAATGAAATGAGTTCGACTTGATTTATATTTTTCAAGTATTTATTGAAAAAATCTTAACAAATAAAACACTATTTAAAATATATATAATAAATATTTTTTAAAGTTCATTGCCGGCCTCTGAGGTTCGCGGGTTGGACTTATGAGGCTAGCAGGCTTAACGAGGGCGGGCTAAAAAGCCTCGTTCCTAAATGGGCTAAAAAAATTTAGCCCAACCCCACTTAATTCAAGGGTTAGTTGGGCTGACTTCATGAACCAAGCCTATTTTGACAGCTCTAGACCCATCTAAGAAATAAAATGGAATTAGTTGTAAAATTATTTACTAAATTTGTTAGATATGTTTTTGTTTTGACAAATTGATTATTAATTATTAATTGCAAGTATATATTTTGACATAATGCTAATGTAATGATCTTTCAACGTCAAGTGGGAATCGATCTTTACCCCTCAAAATAAAATTTTAGTTTCCAACTAAGTTTATTAGCATTTTTATAGTAGGATTATAAGAAGGTAATACTAATCAATTCTAGATAATATAAATATAAAATATTTAGTTTTGTGACAAGACTATGAGTTTATCTATATCATAAAAAATTTACTAAATTTGTCCATGGAGGATAAAACTTCTATCTTGACAAGATAGAAAGAAGTTGTTTCTTCATAGACCCTGGACTCCTAAGATGAAAAAAAGGGCAAAAATATCAAATTGTTTGGACCACCAGTGTAATCTACTTATTGAGTTCCTATTTACAAATTCTTCCATTGAGAAATCTCATGCCATTTTTAATCCAAGTTTTGTCGAACTAAACAAGTTTCTGTCGAAGGTCAGCTTTCGTCTCTAGTTAAATTTGTGTACTAGTTTTTCTTCAAATACATTAAGTCCTTAATTGATCATACACTGATTTTGACAATAGTTGTACTACCTCATCTTGGCAGCACCAGAATTAAAACCTTAATGCTGCATGAATTCAATGGCGTTGTTTTTTTAACTTATATTACTGTATATATATACTTCATTAGATGTGGTTGTTTATAAGATGTATTCCGACCTTTAAATTGTTTGATCTATATGAACCATCAACCTATCATTTGTAGGTGCAACATGCGTTCTCAGACTTAGAGAGGTGAATTTCTTTTTATTGGTGAAGCGAATCATTTAGTACTTCGCATGTCACCGGTTGGAAATATGTTTTGAGAAAATTAATTCTGGTATTTTGAATTAGGGGTCATGGATTCCTTGTCCCAGACGGTGTATGTTTTTAGGCAAGAAATTCCTTAATCTCAAACTCTTGCATTTGCTCAGTACATTTCAGACTGTGCAAATGGGGAAAGAACACTTGGACTGCTAAATGGTCTTTAAATTTTCCATCACATTGATTGAGGACTATTGGGTAAGGAGAACACAAAAGCACCACCCTCGAAGGAGCGTTGTAGTGCACAATCTGAATTTTAGTCAAGGCTCTAATGCGAGCTCCAGACACCAACTGATCACCAGAAGAAAAAAAAGCTCTCCATTTCATAGGAATGTACTCAAGTACAGCAGCTTACCTCCCCTGACAACAGAGATGTCAAATTGAATATTATTTTTTTTATTTAATATTGTTTATCAGACCAAATTATACAGATAAACGAGCAAGGGAGGCTTCAGAATTTATATAGAAGAATAACAGCATGAGCTGAAACAATGTTTCAGAAGAGCAGTTCAAACTGTGGATTAAACTACTGAACGCAATTCTCCTGTTTGTAGAGCAAACTTGCGGTGCTGTGAGAGGACGGAAGGGATTTTGACTGCCTGTATTCTTGACACCAAGTCATTTTCACAGGATCCCTTGTAACCCTTCGCTGCATTCAGTATTGTCTGAAAAATTTGCAGAGGGTCACCATGACTCACCACCAACACTGTGCATCTGCAATTGAAGTGTCCAAATCACAATTACCTAACGGCTTCCTTTACACTAGAATTCTCCTACTTGACATGATAAATTTTGGAGGTAAAAGCATAAAAAATACCCTTGAAATTGTGACTCCATGATAATCAATGCATTCGTGAGTCTAGACACAACATCTGCAACACTTTCTCCACCTTCAGGCTGCTTGAATGGATCCTCCTCATCAAGAGCCCATATATCAGGATACTAAATCAGAAATAATCAATCAATTCGAGAGCCACGAGCCAAGTACAAGTGCTTATAAATGTTGAAGTTCTTTAAGATTGTGCTACATCCACTTGATTTTGAAATGCCGAAGATTACCAACTTACTTTATCATGAGACTTAAGTTCATAAGAAGGACCAAAGAAGCGCTCCCGAAGATCATCTAGAACCTGTTATAACAAAATTATCTTCATTCAGAGCTTACCAACAGAACCTACTCAGATTAAAGCCAAAATCATAATGGAGCCCCAAAGAATCCTTAAATAATACTAAAAAACTTTGTAAGCTTATTGGTGATCGACTTGAGTCCATCAGGCAAAGAATGATATAAAACATGAAAAGTTTATAACAGCTAAATCAAATTCATCTTCAGAAGAAAAGTACAGAGCAGTTCAGCTTAACCATATAAATTTAGAGATATGCGCATTCAAGGAACCAATGACATAGGGTAACCCTCAGGGGTTGGCCTGGTGGTAATAGACTTGAGCTTTGGGGTTTGCTCCCTTTCAAGGTCTCAAGATCGAAACCCACTAGATGAAAACAATTTCTGAGGGCCATCGGACTGGGTAAAACTTGAATAACCATGGTGCACTTGCGGACAACTCCTTGCCGAGGGCCCGTGCACCCCGGGATTAGTCGGGGCTCTAAGAGACTCGGACACCCGGTGCAAATCAAAAAAAAAAAGACAACAACAACAACAACATACCCAGTAGGAAAAAAAAAAAAGACATAGGGTGAAAAAGAGAAATAGCCCAAACAGTTCATCAAACAACAACATACCCAAGGGAATCCCACAAGTGGGATCTGAGGAGGGTAAAATGTACGCAGACCTTACCACTAATTCATAGAGGTAGAGGGGTTGTTTCCGGAAAACCCTCGTCTCAAAAATAGCCCAAACAGTTCATCCTTACTATTTTAAATGACCATAACTAAAGTGAATAGCTTATATCAATAGGGAAAAAACTATATTTCATCCTATGAAGAAACAGTCCCTTTTACTTGTTTCTACAGATCCTTGCTGGGTTTGACCTCAATTCATGTCATGTATGTTGTAATAACCGTAATCTGAGAGAGCTTCATGAATTGATCCTTTTAAGAATGTCTGCCAAACAAAGTACTGCGATACAACTTAAACACGACTTATTTGATCTTTTGATAAGCCAAAATTACTTGTATACAATCTTGCAACCAAATAAATAAATAAAAGTACAAAAGGATGATAAAAGATGGCGTATATGTCCTTGATGATGGGTAGATAGACTTACCATACACTGTGGTCCTTCAAACGAAATATGTAGAACTGATGCTACCACTTGTGCTGTATGAGCGGTTCTTGAGAAAGGAGAGAAGCAAATTCGAACATTTTCAAGTGGTATGTTATCTTCTTTGAGTACCTGCTATCAGAAAACATATTGCCTGTAAACACCATTAATAACTTAAGCTTATAAAAAAGATATAAAACCCTTTTTGGCCAAATAGAATAACTTAGAACATAAATCACTCAGAATCAGGAACCATAGGATAGCCTCTCTTTACCCTCTCTAAGTGAAGGACAGATAACAGAAACATATACATCAAGGTGCTAATCATCAGAAGACTCTGTTACTGGCACTAGTCGTCTCCAAGGAAACGTGATTTTGCAACTGAAGAAAGTAGTCATTTTGACAAAAGATTGTGCTTCCAAATGATAGTGTTTTAAGGGGGATATAAGCACATGCATGGTCCTTTCAGAAAGCACTTCTTTTTTCCCCTGTGCTACTTAGATGTTCATGCTCAGGCCTTCCTTTTTCTGCTTAAGACAAGATTCACGTTACATTGAGGACAGGATTCATTCGTACACTAGCAATGTCTCTCAGTGTACTAGTTTTCTTTCTCCGTGATGTGCAGGCTTACTAGTTTGCTTTCTCCATGATGTGCAGGCTTTCTTTCAAGCACTACAGTTACTCCAACTTGATCGATTATTGACACGGAAAAGGAAACAACTGTTCACATGTGATCTGAGTTTTAGTAGTTTAAACTGTCACCATTCCAGCTATCTATGTTGAATGAGGAGGCATTGCTAACATAAAGACCAAGAGATCAAAATGATAGTTCTCATAAAAGAATAATGGACATGTAGCACTAAAGCTTGTTACTATAGAGGTATTCAAATCCCACGGGGTTTCATTGGAATAATAAAAAAGAGCCCTTTGATAAGATTCCAGGACATACAACGCCATGTATAGTCAAATGTTAATAGATGACTTAAAAATACGGTCTATTTAACCACACACAAGACAGGTGGAACATCTGAATCATGAATTGTCCGCTGGGAAAAAAAAATCTGAATTTAATCTGAATACAAACCTTTAGAAATGACTCTCCAGCCAATTCTGCTTGTTTGATTCCTTCAGGAGCCAACTTATATTGTTCAAGCATTCCATTTTCCTGTAAAGGTCATAGGTCCTTTCAGTAATTCAAAATTTAACATTTGTTATTAAATGGGACTTGTTATGGAATAGTAGTAAGGTGTGGGGAAGAGGTGCCAGATCCAGTACATCATATTCAAACAAAACATACAAGTAATGTATAATGCGTGAATAGATGAGGTTTAATGATATCGAGAACAAAAGAGAAAGAGGAACTGACCATGGAGGAAACAATGAGACCCATTTCATTGGGAATGCTTTTTCCATGCCTCACCACCCAATATCTGTTCCTAACGCCACGCATTCTCTCCCAACTTCACAACCTACTATTGCCCTCTCAATCCCTAACTTTAGAGATAGCAATCCGGGTGGTTTGAGCTTCCACCCATAAAACTTTTTCTTTTTACCGTCTTAAGCCTACTTTTCTCAACCCATTCCCGTTCCTTAATAATTTTTTTTTTAAAAATCTAGAAAAGTTAATATGACAATTATATTTACATCTTCCGTTTACAACTTCTCTTTTTACATAAAAAAATAACTACTTTAGATAGCTTATGTACTTCAGGATTATATAATTTCTTTAATTTTAAGTACTACTATACTATACGTTCATAATCTCACTTCATAAATTTTCTATAGTTATATTTGTGGATGAAAAATTTAAAAATTATTGGTATGTGACGTAAATTTAATATACAGAACCTTTATTTTTTTCAATGATATTTTTTTAATTTTTACTTACAATTGTGTGCATAAATTTGTATTAGATATTCTCTTTTCAACGTTGGATTAATTTTAATGTGTTGAGATTAAATGGGTGATTGCCTATTCAAATAATTTTTTTTTAGTTGTCAAACAATTTCTGTTAGAAATGTTATGGTTGGAAATAGAAGGAAGGCGGTGTTGTAAAATTGGTATATAAAATTTATAGTGATTTGGTTGTAAAAAAAATTAAATGTCGTTTGTCAAGGCACAAGCTATTGGGAGCCTTACTTCTTTTTTAAAATTTTATTTTCCTTTTCTTTTAGTTAATTTTCTATGTATTTTTTTTTTAACTTTGCTTTTTTGATATTTTGCTTTCCTTTCCTTTTCATTTTCCTCGGTCATATAAGACACATCAATTATTATAATTATAATTATAGTTATTTCATCTTTATATTACTTTTTTCAATCAAAAAAATTTAAATTTAAAATTTTGTCAAATAACAAAAGTACATGAAAGACCATCGTAATTATAATCATAATATGCATTATACATATGATTAATAGTGCTTTCAATTACAATCTCATATCTGAAAGATATAACATCAAAAAATTAAATATGACAAACAATGATCATGAATTTGATTCATCCTATGACTAAACAAAAATAATAATCTTTTTGACAAATAAATAAGTAAAAAAAGAGTGAGAAAAAATAAACTTGTAAATTAAAGAAGAATCATCCTTATAACTTTAGTTATTTTAATTTAAAGTAAATAATATTTTTAATCCATGGACAGATTCTAACTCAAATCCTATCAAGTTTCAGGAACTAAGAGCTTAGTTGAATGGAACTTATAGATCCTAATTCTAAATAAACTTAGAAAAATCATATCCCAACCTTCCTCTAATAATGAGTGAGGTCGGATCAACATTATGGCTAAACCCATTTTGACGGCCTTGGTCGAATGTATCAGTAATAATTCACGAAGCATCTAAACAAACGTACAATATGGCGACTCGGGTTAAGCGGATTCGGTTTTGGTGACCCGGAAAAAAGAGAGAAGAGTACAATACGTTAGGCGCAGTGAACAAGCTTATACGAGATCTCATCAATCCTTCCTTTACAAACCCCATTTCCTCGTTCGTAATTCTCTGAAGCTCGAGAACAATGGCGCTAAATCTTCGTCAAAAGCAAACTGGTAATTGAATTTTCTTTTTCTCCGTACATCCTCTCTATCTCTGCCCTTATCCTCTATGAATTTAATCACTTGTTGAATTGCAGAGTGCATTACGCGGATGTTAAATCTGAACCAGCCGGTGAACGCGGGTGCCACTGCCAACGAGGAGGTATACAAGATCCTGATTTATGATCGATTCTGCCAAGACATTTTATCCCCTTTGATTCACGTCAAGGACCTCCGTAAACACGGCGTCACCCTCTACTTCCTTATCGACAAGGATCGCAAACCCGTCCACGATGTTCCTGCTGTCTACTTCGTCCAACCCACCCATCTTAATGTACAGCGTATCGTTGCCGATGCCTCCAAGTTTCTCTACGATTCCTTCCATTTGAACTTCTCCTCTTCTATTCCCAGGCCCTTGCTCGAAGATCTCGCTTCAGGTGCTGTATATCCCTTCTTCTTTTGAAAAAACTCTATGCTTGAAACGCTAGCTGATACTGGAATGAAATGTATCCAATAGAGGGACCAGCAATACTGTTTCACTCACCCCAGCTAGTCCAATTTTTCCTCCGGGTGGATAAGGGCTAAAAAGATCTACTACTTCAATCCTTTTTTTTTTGAAGAAAAAAAGATAATTTTGTATCCCACTGTATAAAGAGGTGCTTAGATCTATGGAGAGAAGACAATTGGTTGACTTAAGCTTGAAGCACTTTATAGTTAATGCAATTTTCTGGGCGGTGCAGGGTGAATATTTGAAATATTAACTGCTGCATGATTTGTTTCTGCTCCAGGCACTATTAATTCTGACTCGATTGAACGGATCTCAAAAGTGCATGATCAGTACTTGGAGTTTGTCACGCTTGAGGATAATTTGTTCTCACTTGCCTACAAGAACTGTTATCTTCAACTGAATGATCCCTCTGCTGGGGATAAAGAAATCGAAGAGATCATTGAAAAGATTGTCAGTGGCTTATTTTGTGTGTTGGCTACTCTTGCTGTTGTCCCCATCATCAGATGTCCCCGTGGTGGGCCTGCTGAGATGGTGGCATCCCTGTTGGATCAGCGTTTGAGAGACCATCTGTTAGCTAAAAATAATTTATTTTCCGAGGCTGGGAATTTCACTAGCTCATTTCAGAGGCCAATTTTGTGTTTATTTGATAGAAACTTTGAGTTGTCAGTAGCTATACAGCATGATTTTAGGTATAGACCACTTGTTCATGATGTGCTTGGTTTGAGATTGAACAGGTTGAGTGTGCAGGGAGAGAAAGGTGGTATGAAATCATATGAGTTGGACAGATCTGATCCATTCTGGGTGGCAAATTGGTCATTGGAGTTCCCAGAGGTTGCTGTGGAGATAGAAGCTCAGTTGAACAAGTATAAGAAGGATGTTGAGGAGGTAAATAAACGAACTGGTGGGAACTCAGGGGCTGAGTTTGACGGGACAGACTTGGTTGGCAATACCAAGCATTTGATGAATGCTGTAAATTCCCTTCCTGAGTTGACAGAGAGAAAACAAGTCATTGATAAGCACACCAATATTGCTACAGCATTGTTAGGTGAGATCAAGGAGAGGTCCCTTGATTCGTATGCCAAAAAGGAGAATGATATGATGGTAAGAGGGGTCATTGATCGCAGTGAGCTCATTGGAGCTCTCAAGGGGAAAGGGACTAAGGTGGATAAGCTGCGTTTTGCTATCATGTATCTTATCTCGAGTGAAAGCTTACCTCAATCAGAAGTTGAAATGATTGAAACAGCACTTAGGGAGTCTGAGGTTGATACCACAGCATTTCAGTATGTAAAGAAGATAAAATCATTGAATGTCTCTTTAGCATCAGCAAATTCTGCTAGTAGGAGCAACATTGTTGATTGGGCTGAAAAGCTCTATGGGCAGTCTATCAGTGCTGTAACTGCAGGTGTGAAAAATCTATTATCCAGTGATCATCAGTTGGCTTTGTCAAGAACAGTAGAAGCATTAATGGAGGGGAAACCCAATCCAGAAATTGATTCTTATATTATTTTTGATCCTCGTGCACCCAAGTCAAGCTCTGGGATGAGTAGCAGTCATCTGAAAGGACCATTTAAAGAAGCTATTGTCTTTATGATAGGTGGTGGTAACTATGTGGAGTATGGAAGCTTGCAAGAGCTTGCCAATCGTCAACAGCCAGTTAAGCATGTCATATATGGGACGACAGAGATTCTTACAGGAGGTGAGTTCATTGAGCAGCTTGCACTGCTGGGGCAGAAGATGGGATTGGGAACTAGTGTCGCAACACCAGCCCATTAATGCAGATGCCACTGGTGTACAATCCCTAAAGGAAACCCTTTGTTGTTCAGTATTGAATGTGCACACTTCATCAGGCTACATGAGCAATTCATACACTTGAACGTAGTAAAATGTTGAGTTTCTGGAGAAGAGTTTCTTGACCCTGATGCATAACGATCTTTAAATATAGAAGAATTCATTTATAAGTTCAAACTTCTGTGTGGAGTTGGTTTATAACCCCTGTTCTGTAGTTGATATACTTGAAACTGTTTGCATACCATCCCTCACTGTCCAAGGTGGTTTCTTTGTATTCTTGATTTCATACAGTTTTGTGGTAGTTTAAGTTGCTTTTCTCGTTCCTGTTGTTGTCTATGTTATTTGCTTAGACATACTTGCAGTAAAAGCATGTTTTTGTTCTTCTCTTTGTAAAGCTCGATAATAGGCACAGCTAGACTTGAAAACTTGAATATGCATGCGTTGCTGACATTTCAAAACGGCTTAATTGCAGCCACTAGCCTGCAAGCTCCAAAAGAGAAAAGATGCCCGCTTTCTATTTGATTGTCGCAATTTCGTTTTGGGCAAACAAGAAGGCAGTTTGTTCTGACAGGCCACTTTTCATAGTAAAATGTATTCAATTAGTTAATCAGGGCGATCATATTTTTTTCATTATTTATTAGCTGCACTGGTTTATCAGATATTGAGGAGACAATGATTTTCATGAGAAGAAACGCGGAGGGAAGCAGTAATGTATAAGGACCTCTGTAGTTTTGCGATGAGTATTGTGTAACCGTTTTGCATACATAATCTTGATATTTCATTCTACGAAAATAAAAAAATGTCACTAGCGCCCCGAGAGACGTAAGATTATAAGTGAACAGAACTTGACATGAATCACGAAGTAATAACCAACCACCCTAACAATTATTTAATAATAGCGTTAGGTGCCATTGCGCTAAGCAGAGACTGTAAAACACAGACTAGTACTAATTAACAATATTCTAATGCAAACGTTTAGTTCATTATGGAGAAAAATATGCATTATCAGGCCTGTCGTTAGCTATTAATTATAAAGAATTCTACAACTATTTCAAATTTAATTATATAGAGGGCAAGTCAAGCTGTTACATCAATCATTATTCGAACCTCAGTAAAGAAATGGCAAATTTTGATGGCAGAAAGAAAGAAGTGATAGCAATCATTGGAGCTGGAATCAGCGGCCTCTTAGCCTGCAAATACGCAATTTCGAAAGGATTTGATCCGATTGTGTTTGAGTCGGAGAGTAGCATTGGGGTGTTTGGACTAAGACCATTGGGAGCACCAAGCTGCAGACACCAAAACCCGTTTTCCAGTTCTCGGATTTTCCATGGCCCGATACAGTAACCCAAGTGTTTCCTGACCAGCAATCAGTGCTGGAGTATATTGAATCCTACGCAACTCACTTTGATTTGGTCAGCCACATTCACTTCAACAGCAAAGTGTTGAGCATCAGCTATGAAGATGGTGGCGACTCATCAATTGTTAGTGGAGAAGGGAATTTGTGGTGCGGAACTGGCGAGGCTTTTAGCAGTAAAGGCAAGTGGAATGTCACTGTACAGGACACTCGAACCATATCCACACAGACACAGGTAATTCTTTCCATCAATTTCTTTGTATTTGATCTAAATGGAATATGTGTCTCTTCCACTCTTCTTTTGCTTTACAGCTTGTTTGGATGATGGTTTTCCGTAGTATGGTATGGTATGGTTATTAAGAGAACGACGTTTGTTTTGG
Source organism: Solanum rostratum (assembly GCA_029948455.1). Lineage (NCBI taxonomy): Eukaryota > Viridiplantae > Streptophyta > Magnoliopsida > Solanales > Solanaceae > Solanum > Solanum rostratum. Next base: position 91,946,243 of record CM057045.1, on the reverse strand, counting down.
TTGTTTCATTAATTAATTATATGGTATGGTATGGTTCTATTTCATGGTTCTGTAACCATGAAAACCCCCACTTTTTGAAACCACCAATCTGGTGGTATCCCATGGTTCTCTTATTTTTTTTCCCAATTATACCCTTTTTTAAATTTAAATAATTCTAATTTATCCTTTATTCTTTATTAAACTTTACCCTAACATATGTTATTTTTTTATTACTTATTTCCTTCCGCATCAACTTTTGAAACTTCTTTTCAACCTTCCGTCTTTTCTTTCACGTGTATTTTTTTGAGGTTCGTTTATTTAAAAGTTCTTACTTTTTTTATTTTCTTGTGTTGTTTGTGTAGAATGAAGATATATTAGCTTGTATGCCTACTCGATTCTATGTATTTTTTTAAAAAAAAGTTATTAAAAACTATTGATAAATTTAAAATTTATAATAATTAAGGATATTTTTGTAAATTTATAAGTTACGATACAGCACTATACGGTCAAATCAAACAACAAATTATTATTAAACAATAGCAACCCGTACAGTCTATCCAAACATTGTATGGTAACCATACCATACCATACCATACAGTACCATACATTATGAAACCATGCATCCAAACAAACAAGCTGTTAGACGAAAACATGTACATGTCCCTTTTCCTTCCCCCTCCCTCTGTTTTATTCAACTTGGATTATGTGGCTTTGTACACCTTGCCCGGCTTAAATGTTCTTTCTTCCTGCCTATACTTAGTGCTCATCTTGTGTTGATAATTGGCCCCATATTCACCGTGCAAATGTTTGGTGATCTAGGTTGACTTTGATGATTAGAAATGAGTTCATTCAAAAAAATTAAGGTCAAAAAGAGAACTGGTTAATATGTAGGAGTCTTGCTTGTTCCTTTGTCTCTTCTGTTAGTTAGCACGAGACCACCACAGGTCGAGGGATAAGGTTCTGGACTATAGTAATCAGAGAACAACAATAATGAAGCAGTAAAGTAAAGCTTTTACCTGGAGACCTCCTTGGTCAAGGGAGGAGAAAACCACAATGGCCAACTTGCAGACATTTAGGACAATATGCAGGGATCCGTTCATATATCACCTTTTGTCTTTTATTTAAGGATAGTTGCTCAAGTTTTTTTATTGAATTGGAGTGGTTCTTTGAAATTAGTGTTGATGTTACTACTTTAAAAAAGCGTCCCCCCGCGCCCGATTGTCACACCTCTACACCCCCTCTGTCATCTTCTTCTGCCACAATCTCCTCCTTCGTCTTCCCCTGTCGCGATCTCCGCAGTTGATCCAACAACTTGCAACAAATTTTGTAGTTGCAGAAATTATCAGAATTGTTGGAACAAATTTGATAATTGTTTACCATAAGCATCCATATTGTTGCAACAATTTACCAAAGTTGGATTTACTTGCAAAATTTTCTCAAGGGGTCAAAGATAATTTTCCCCAAATTTTATCGCAAACCCAAAAACAACCCATAGATTTTTAAGCAAAAAGAGAAGAAAAATTGATGACGACGAGGAAGACAAAGAAGAGTCTGCAGTAGCAGAAACAATGATGATGAAAATAGATGAAAAAAGATTGGTGAAGATGAGAGACGGCAGGAAATTAGCGAGAAAAATTGTAATTTGAATATGAAAAGTACATGTATAAATTCATGTTAAAACTCAGTTATTTAATATTTATCTTCAAAACTTTAATATTCTAAGTAGGGGCGTCTTCACTTAATCATGGTTGATTTAGCCATTTTTATCAAGACTTTCTTAAATCTTCTACAGCTACTTATCTTTTCCTATTTAGACAAGTAAGTGTTTAGTTCTCTTCTAGATATATTATTAGTTTATACAAATTTTTATATCTGTATACTAATTACTTATAAAGTGGAAACAAAAGATATATGTTGGGAAGTGTTAATTTTTTGCATGCAGATATACCAAGTTGATTTCGTAGTAGTTTGTGTGGGAAGATTCAGTCAAGTCCCAAATATCCCCGAATTCCCTCCAAACAAAGGCCCTGATGCATTTGAAGGCAAAGTAATCCATTCAATGGATTATTCAAAGATGGACTCTGCAACTGCAACCAACTTTGTCAAAGGAAAACAAGTAGCCGTAGTTGGATTCCAGAAATCAGGAATGGACATCGCCATGGAGTGCTCTACAGTTAATGGTACCTCTTCCTCTTGATTTCTTGTTTGTTTGTAAACATGATCAACTTATTTCTTGGTCTACACTATTTAATTAATTTATCTCACAGGGGTTGAATGTCCATGCACCGTGGTAATCAGGACACCACATTGGAACCTTCCTGATTATTTTCCGTGGGGACTCAATTTGGGGTATCTATTCCTAAATCGATTCTCTGAACTTACAGTTCATAAACCCGGTGAAGGCCTTCTTCTAAGTCTCCTCGCCACAGCTCTTTCACCATTAGTAATTACTTTCTTTCCTGATCGACTAATTAAACTAATTAATTTGAATTCTACTCTCGTCCTCTCACAAAACTACTGATCATTTTGACAGAGGTGGGCCTTCTCAAAATATATAGAAAGTTATATAAAACACAAAAACAGGCTTGCAAAACATGGAATGGTGCCAGAGCATAGTTTCTTAAACGAATTGAGTTCCTGTTCAGTTGCTTTAGTGCCGGAGGGCTTCTATGACAGAGTTGAGGAAGGAAGTATCAAGCTCATAAAGAAAGCAGAGATTTTTGGATTCTCGAAAGAAGGTATGGTGCTTGAGGGTCAGGCTGAATCAATCAAGTCTGACTTAGTCATACTCGCCACAGGCTTCAAGGGAATTGATAAGCTCAAACACATTTTTGAATCACCAAAATATCAGCAACTCATAGCAGGCTCAGATGATTCTGCTGCAGTTCCCCTCTATAGGTAAGTACATATACAAAAGAATACTTTTTGCCAGCATGCATGCTCCAAAGCTATATCTCGTGGAAATAATGACATTATCAGGGAATGTATTCATCCACGGATTCCACAAGTGGCAATAATTGGATTCTCAGAAAGCGTATCTAATCTACACACCTCGGAAATAAGGTGTCGATGGCTGGCAGAGCTTCTTGATGGAAAATTTAAGGTACCTAGCATCAAAGTGATGGAGAAAGACATAGAAGAATGGGATAAATACAAGAAGAGTTATTCTTATAGGAAGTACTACAGGAGATCATGCATCGGTGCATTGCACATTTGGTACAATGACCAACTCTGCAAAGACATGGGATGGAATCCTAAAAGGAAAAAAGGTCTTTGGGCTGAGTGGTTCGAACCTTATGGACCACTGGATTACGCTGGCTAATGTACCTAAATGACCTCCAAAACTTCCCATCTCACTTTCAAGAATGAAGCTTTTTTTCCTATGTTTTCTTTTACCATAACTACTAGAAGGCTAGCATGTTAATTAATTTGCTGTAATACTTTCCGTTCCTACGGGAATATCTTACAAGAGCTACAAAGAGTGCTTCTGCCCAACCCAATATGTATATTGGTTACAGCCACGTGATTGTTAAGTTACTCATCTCACAGATATGAAAGCGTTACAGTTTGTTCCAGATGGCTCCGACTACAGTTATCCGTCAGTATCCAATATGCTCCACTCTTTCTTATTCCAGCTTCTTCAATATGCAGCAATTTATTTTCTTAAACATCTCCACTTTCATCCACCATCTGGGTCTAGCTGTTGTTAGGCAATTAGGCAAGTACAGGTGCGGACATGGAGTTAAGGGAAAAAAAAACTTATGAAACATGTGCTCAAATCAAACGAAAGTGATTCACATACACCCTTTTTAAAACCCTTTTAACTTTTCCTGAAAGTAGAAAAGACCAATATAACCCTATTCCGTAAAGTCAATTGATATTTTTGAAATGTCATCTTGTGTACCTTACCAAACAATCCGTGACATGTTAAAAACATGAGGGAACGGAACTGATTAAGTAATGCACCTCAGCCTAATAAAGGAGCCTAGCGAAATCAACTTGGTAACAAGAAGATTTCAATTAGACCAAGGAGAAAGCGCAGAATTTTGATTAAAGTGGAACGTTTAAATAGATTTCTGGTTATTTTAAAACCAGTTAGTTCATCTTCGTGGCAGGAATGTGAAACTTAAATGTTAATGGATGAACATTTTAATAGTTTCCTTGATTAAATACTACTAGCTATTACCTAACTCAGCATGGGCTACGAGTTTAGGGCATGCATGTAAGAAATCAGATTATCTTATCTTCTCAGTATAAATAAATTAGGCAAATTCAAGCTCTCTAGCTAGTATCAGTCCATTACAGTAAGGTAAAAAGGAGTAACTAACAATGTCTCATTTTAATGAGAGAATAGCGATCATTGGAGCTGGAATCAGCGGCCTTTTGGCCTGCAAATACTGCCTTTCCAAAGGATTCGATCCAATTGTATTCGAGTCGGAGAGTAGCATTGGAGGTGTTTGGACTAAGACCATCGGGAGCACCAAGCTGCAGACACCAAAACCTTTTTACCAGTTCTCTGATTTCCCGTGGCCCGATGCAGTAACCGAAATGTTCCCTGATCAGAAAACGGTGTTGGATTACATTGAATCCTACGCAAGTCACTTTGATTTGGTCAGCCACATTCAGTTCAACAGCAAAGTGTTGAGCCTCAGCTATGAAGATGGTGGCCACGCATCAACTGTTAGTGGAGGATGGAATACAGGCGAGGCTTTTAGCAGTAAAGGCAAGTGGAACGTCACCGTACAGGACACTCCAACCCTATCCACACAGGTAATGAAACATCCCACCAAAATGGGATGTTCAGTTTCTTAGTAATTTGTTGGAAAAATTATATCAAATTTAAGGCTCTTATGTGCAGATATACCAAGTTGATTTTGTAGTAGTTTGCGTGGGAAGATTCAGCCAAGTTGCCAATATCCCTGAATTTCCTCCAAACAGAGGCCCTGAAGCTTTTGAGGGTGAAGTAATACATTCAATGGATTATTCCAAAATGGACTCCACGGCTGCAGCCAATTTTGTCAAAGGAAAACAAGTAGTCATCGTTGGATTCCAGAAATCAGGAATGGACATCGCCATGGAGTGCTCTGCGGTTAATGGTAAGTTCTGCGGCTCGCGAGTTAGTTGTCATCTTCCGCTTGATTTTTTGTTTGTTTATAAACTTCAAATTGACTCTTGGAACTAATTAATTAAGGTTGCAGGGGTTGAACATCCATGCACAGTATTAATTAGGACACCACATTGGAACCTTCCTGATTTTTCCCCGTGGGGACTCTCCTTGGGATATCTCTACTTAAGTCGATTCTCTGAACTTATGGTGCATAAGCCTGGTGAAGGCCTTCTTCTAAGTATCCTCGCCACTACTCTTTCGCCATTGGTAAATGCCCATATATCTATATTGCATATCTGTTTTCTACTTTTCCTAAGCTAACATGCAATGCCACTTCACAGAGGTGGGCCTTGTCAAAATATGTAGAAAGTTATATAAAACACAAAAACAGACTTGCAAGATATGGCATGGTGCCAGAGCATAGCTTCTTAAACGAATTGAGTTCATGTTCATTAGCGGTAGTTCCGGAAGGCTTCTACGACAGAGTCGAGGAGGGAAGTATAAAGCTTATCAAGAAAGCAGAGACTTTTGGATTCTCAAAAGAAGGTATCGTGGTGGAGGGTCAGGCTGAACCAATAAAATCCAACTGTGTTATACTAGCTACTGGTTTCAAGGGAATTGATAAGCTCAAACACATTTTTGAATCATCAAAACATCAGGAACTCATAGCAGGTTCAAATGATTCTGCTGCACTTCCCCTTTATAGGTGAGTAAGGAAAAAATTACTACTTGTGCAAGCATGTATATGCATGTTAGTTATGTGGAAATAATGATTATTAATTATTAGGGAATGCATTCATCCCCGAATTCCACAACTTGCAATCATTGGATTCTCAGAAAGCATAACAAATCTGTACACCTCAGAGATAAGGTGCCGATGGCTGGCAGAGCTTCTGGATGGAAAATTCAAGCTGCCTAGCGTAAAGATGATGGAAAAAGACATAGCGGAGTGGGATAAATACAAGAAGAGATATTCTTATAAAAAGTACTACAGGAGATCCTGCATCGCTGCATTGCACGTTTGGCATAATGACCAACTTTGCAAGGACATGGGATGGAACCCAAAGAGGAAAAAAGGGGTTTGGGCTGAGTGGTTCCAACCTTATGGACCAATGGATTACTCTGCACCCTAATATATATCACATCCTATTTCAAGAATAGATAATAAACTCTCTCTCGACACATGATCTGTATATTGCTGAGCTATAATAATGTCAAAACGATTAAAATAAAGCTCTGAATAGAAAAAAGTGCAACTTGTTTTCGTTATTACTCATGCAGTCATGCTAATTCAACACAATATTTTCATTTGTACCTAAATTGTTTCAATGTGATGGTACTGATTAAAGAAAAATCAAGTCTCCTTAGACCCAGTTTGAACAAGATTTTGGTTCCATCAATTCATTGCTAAATCCCTCTATTAGTACAGATTTAGGAAGTAGCCAGATTGCTATTACTAACAGGTAACTAACCGTCTACGACCTACGTACCTAATATGAAATGGATGTGATTATATACAAATATAATATATATGCCAAACATCACTCATTTTCTTAGCCATACAAAATCGGAATAATTTATAAGAATATAACAAAAGTTTTATTCATTAATAATACATTTTAAATACACATAATATACATTTAAATACACATGATATCCAAAAAAAATTTGCAGGTTAATTGAGAATTTTATGGAATTTTTTTTTTTGGACTTGCAACTATTTATTTTGGGCTAAAATTTAAAAAAACAGTATAATTAACATGAAAAATGATGGTGGAGAGTGCCAAATAGAATAAAAGTGTTTAATGAGATCAAATCTTAGCAGTTGAGGTGTCTATTAGGAACTTGTCTTAGTTTAGGTGTCTAAGTGAAAAATGAAAACAAATATCTATTTATGAGTTAAACCCAAATTAAAGTACATGATATTATTGTCAGTTACTATAAAAGAATATGTTAAAGAAAATGACTAGATTTATTGAAAAAATATGCACCCAAATTTGATTGAAATACTTAATATTGAACCTTACCAAAATAAAATGAAATTTTGTCCAAAAAAAAAATGTAGTATTCAAATCTGATCTTTGTTTTACTTGGTGAGACAGTAAGAGGATTTTGTTTATTCTAAAGGGTGTTTTACACAATTATACAAAAAAATTTAGTAATTACAAGTCCATGGTGTTTTAGGTTAATTAATGTTGAGAAAGAGATCATGTGATTTGTGTTGGGAAATGGAAAAAAAAATTGTTAAGGCAAATGTCCAAAAGGTGAATTTTTTTTTGTTAAATCTAATGTGTAGTCCTCAGGCCGTATGGATCCATATGAAACACCAAAAAAAATTGGTTTTGGCGCTATATTGAACATTACATGTGGTAGGATCATTTGTTTGCTTTCCCTTTTTTTTTTCCCTTACAAAAACTGTAGTGTTTTCCTTCAAACCATAATGAATCAAATCAATTAATGTGATTTGACTGCATAGTGGTACGGTATTTAGGACTCTATTCATGGTAGATGGAGGCACCAACCTTTATGCTTTTGTCCAAATATGATAAAAGTATATTTTGGCTTATGCTTTATATGATAATTGGAGGGAAATTGTTAGTATATTTACCATTGGTTGTGATTAAAGTTTTGGCTAACATTTTAATAAAATAATTGAGGAAAAATAACGCAAAAATGAAGGACTGAAAATTAAATATTCTTTTTTAAATATTATAGATTATTCATGAATATCTATTATTGAGTTTCAAGCTTTTCGATGCAATTGGCCTTCGAAAAGGTTAAAAAAAATTGTTGAGACAAACTTCCAGGCATCTGGATCCATAACACACACCAAACCAATTCTTGTGGTGGTATATTTAGTGTCATGTATAGTATGACAATGTAGTTGGTCTCCAGTTGTTTTTTTAAAAATAAAAGTGTTTTAGTGGTTTCTCTTTAGCACAAGCCATCATATCAATTAATTTGATTAGATAGCATGGCAACCTATTTGATAGTCTATTTATTGTTGATGAAACTACCAATTAAATGTTAATGGCAGCCTATTCGGCTCACATTAAATGCTTTGACTGAAAAATAATTAAAAGAATAAATAAAAATGGCAATAAAGTCTTAGTCATTAATGCGTTGTTAGCCGGTAATTAAATAAAAAATAAATTCTGACATGCATTGGTTTTGGTTGGGGGGGCAAACCCAATAAAAAAAAATTTAAAAAGGGAATAAAATCTGACTCCCGTTAATGCATTGACTGTAAAGAAGCTTGTATATTTTGGTAATTTTTGATAAATAAAATAGAAAGAGTAATTTGTATCCAAAAGTTGTATAGTTATTTGAATTTTCCATTCTTTCTAAAAGTAAAACCGGTAGATTTGCAACTATTGTAATTGTAATGCCAGTGAAGACAAGTAGATATGGTGGTAGGATTAAGAATGGAGAAGAAGGTGAAAAAGAATTATAGTGTATACGTGTCTTTGATAAGTGCATTACACACGTTGTATGAGAAAAAATAATAAATAAATAAATATTAATTTTAAGCGATAAAGATGTTCAATAGGTACTGATCTTAATTGAGGTATGTAAGCGAAATATGACTTAAGCTTTGTAATTTTTTTTTAAAATATATCATAACAGATTACATGACTAAATCATAATACCTAATAGATTCCTTGTATCATGATAAAGTGTGATTTATAGAGGCCATTTCTATGAAACGTATATATTTAGGTTTTTTCTATCCATATTGGTAATTCCATCTTATTGTAAAAATGAGAATCCTAAACTAAGATTGAATTAGATAAATGTTCTTGTAAAACCTAAATATCCTATCTTCTTTTAACCTTTGTGAACCCACTGGTTGATGTGAACAGAAATGTTCCTTAATTGACATTCCTTAGAAATGTTCCTTCCATCTAAACACACACAATTTATACCTCTAAATTTCAAAGAAGCATATGACTAATATATCCATCGAGAAGACTCAAAACCTGAATTGAACATGTCCTTTCTAATAGGGGAAAGTATATGATGAGGACACAACAGAGTATAAAGACAACTAACATGTTCAATTCTATCACACGTGTTGTGCACTGAATATGACGGGGAAGAGGAAAGACAATTAAGAATTTTATTTCTCATTTTGTATTACTTTACGAAGAAACTACGTAATTTGCATGTATCCTTGGCCGCAAGAACAATTCATCTTGGGAAACAACTCACACAAGAGATGACATACAACACAAAGTAATAAAAATCAAGCTAACCTATGACGTAGTCACTCGTTTTTGGATCATATCGACAATAATATTCTTAGCATCAATGAAATATTCACTGTCTTCCGTCCAGTATTAATAGCTCATTCAAGCAACTTCCTAATAGCAATCACTTCAGCAGTCAGGACTTTTCTAACATATTGGATTGAAAATCCATCAGCATGAAACAGTTTCCTAAGTCCATCCAAAGCCGCAAAACCAATACTTGTCCTAAAAGAATTAAGAAATGAAGGATTTTATAAAATAAAAATGGACACGTTATTTTTAATTAGAGGACACATAAAAATATGATAGAATAAAATGAAATATGTGGGTGCACAAAAGTAGCGATTGTTTATTATTACTTGTTAGAATATATATATCTTGTGATTGATTATATTACCAATTGAAAAAATAAATTAGAAAAATTAGTATTAAAGATCAGATTCATTCAACATTTTCCGTTAAAATAAAATATATGAGTTAAGGTTTCTTTTTTCACACATTAGTCCACTGATATCTTTTGAAAAAATATCTCATTTCTCCATCACATATCATTGGACACCCATTTTAGAAAAAATATCAACCACTGAAACAGGGATGTAAAAATATCAGCTAACGGGATTTCTCATATACATTCTTACTTATTTAGTTGGGTGAATTTTTCATTTTTGTCTTTAAGGTAAAATTTTAAACAACGAGAAAAAAAATCTTCAATCATGCGAGCTCAGTATTACTAGTGAAGAGAAAGAAAGCAATAATGGCAAATTTAAATTTAAGTGATAGAAAGAAGGAGGTGATCGGAATCATTGGAGCTGGTGTGAGCGGCCTCTTGGCCTGCAAATACTGCCTTTCCAAAGGATTCGATCCAATAGTATTCGAGTCGGAGAGTAGCATTGGGGGTGTTTGGAGAAAGACTAATGGAAGCACTAAGCTGCAAACTCCAAAAATATTGTATCAGTTCTCGGATTTCCCATGGCCTGATTCCGTAACCGAAATGTTTCCTGACCAGAAAATGGTGCTGGAGTACATCGAATCCTACGTAAATCACTTTGATTTACTCCGCCACATTCAATTCAATAGCAAAGTGTTGAGCCTGAGCTATCAAAGTGATGGCGGAGAAGAGAATTTGTGGGCCGATGCTTTTAGCAGCAAAGGGAAGTGGAACGTCACCGTACAGGACACTCCAACATTATCCACACAGGTAAGTCGTTAATTATCATGATTTTTTAACATTAAAAATAAGATAAACAAATTAAAATGAATGAATCATAAGAAAATAACGAATATACCCTCAAGCTGCTCAAGCAGACATGTCGATCTATTGCTTGCTTGAGCAGCTTAACTACCAGTAAAATGAAATTATCTTCCTCCAATTCTCTTGTACAAATATTTTATTAATGTAATTTTAATTATTGTAAACCATGAATCGTTCACATATTTTCTGTAAAATAAATTGCAATGTAATGAAAGTCAATTTTAAATCTATATAAATGATAATTTAGTTAAATATACTCTAAATCTAAAAAAAATATCAAAAATGCTCGAGCTAAGTAATTTGAAATGAATCTTAAAAGATGTGTCATATTAATATGAATTATGTAATATAAAATGGAGAGAATAAGATTTTAGCGCTATAAAAGTATGTCAGGATGAAATTTATCCGCCAATATTGTGATGGATTAATCAACATTTACATTTTATCAGTACAAGGTCAGATTAATAAATTATTCAAGAAACGATTAAGCTCTATTTGGGATTAAGAAGGTTATTACAGTATACATTCATTAAAAAGAAAAAAAAATCCCATTGAACTGGGAAAATGTAAAGAGAAGTCATTTCATTACATGTTTTTTTCCCCTCTTTTGTGGGTAAAGCAATTTGTTACAGTACTATCTTTGTCCCAATTTAGTAACAATAGTGTTTTTTTAGAAACTCAAAAAAGACTATGTGAACTTACAACATTTGAATATCCAAATTTCAATTTAAAATAATAATGAGTTAGATCTACTTTTAATTAATTCTCGAGAAGTGAGAAGTGTCAGGTTGAGGAAGGAGTATTATCTAGAGGAAAACGCTAAATTAGACAGACATCCATACTTGGCAAGAAGTATTACTTGTTTAACTAAAGGTATATCCTCCCACTTATTTATTATGACTGGAATAGATAGTCTAATTTATGAAGATGTGATACACACAAAGTAATATTGAAATCGCAACATTAATTTTTAGGAGCAAATAGAGTGGCTAGTTCTAATCAATAATTATAGTTGATCTTCATAGTATTTTGATAAAGAGATGAGTTAAAATGTAGTAAGTCGTGATATATATGTATGTTTGTAGGTATACCAAGTTGATTTCGTGATAGTTTGCGTGGGAAGGTTCAGCCAGGTTCCCAACATGCCTGAATTTCCTCCCAACAAAGGCCCCGAAACTTTTGAAGGTGAAGTAATCCATTCGATGTACTATTCCAAAATGGACCCCAAAACTGCAGCCAATTTTGTCAAAGGGAAACAGGTAGCTGTAGTTGGATTCCTTAGATCAGGGCAGGAAATTGCCATGGAGTGCTCTACGGTTAATGGTAATTAATTAGTAATTCTGATATTATATAGGTACTCTAAAATATCACCTTGATTATTCTTGGGCTTAACGTTGCAGGGATTGAACGTCCATGCACAGTATTAATCAGGACACCACATTGGACCTTTCCTGATTATTTCCCATGGGGAATCCATTTGGGATATCTATACCTAAATAGATTCGCCGAGCTTATGCTGCATAAACCTGGTGAAGGCCTTCTTCTAAGTCTCCTCGCCACAACTCTTTCTCCATTGGTAATTTATTTACTTTCCTCACTCACCAATCATTTAGTCATATCCATCTCATTCTTCCTAAACTAAGACACCGCTAAATCCTTTCTCAAGTTATCATCATCCATCCCAAAGTTATGATAAGTCGTTTTAAAGTTACTACACTCATATGCTACTAGTTACTCCCCGATTTCTGCTCTTCCTCCGACTAACCTGTGTGTATTAATTTTACAGAGGTGGGCCGTGTCAAAATTTGTAGAAAGTTATATAAAACACAAAAACAAGCTTGCAAAACATGGAATGGTGCCAGAGCATAGTTTCTTAAACGATATGAGTTCATGTACACTTGGTGTAGTGCCAGAAGGCTTGTATGAGAGAGTTGAGGAAGGAAGTATCAAACTCATCAAGAAAGCAGAGAATTTTGGATTCTCGAAAGAAGGTATTGTGCTGGAGGGTGAGGCTGAACCGATCAAATCAGACTTAGTCATTCTAGCTACTGGCTTCAAGGGAATTGACAAGCTCAAACACGTTTTTGGATCACCGAAATATCAGCAACTCATAGCAGGCTCAGATGATTCTGCTGCAATTCCCCTTTATAGGTGAGTGCATATACATATATAACAGAACACTTGTTTATTTCATATGAAAATTGATGTTATTTAATTATCAGGGAATGCATCCATCCCCGAATTCCACAACTTGCAATCATTGGATTCTCTGAAAGCATAGCGAATCTGTACACCTCGGAAATTAGGTGTCGATGGCTAGCAGAACTTCTTGATGGAAAATTCAAGGTACCTAGCATCAAAGCGATGGAGAAAGACATAGGAGAATGGGATAAATACAAGAAGAGTTATTCTTATAGGAAGTACTACAGGAGATCATGCATCGCTGCATTGCACATTTGGTACAATGACCAACTCTGCAAGGACATGGGATGGAACCCAAAGAGGAAAAAGGGGTTTTGGGCTGAGTGGTTCCAACCTTATGGGCCAATGGATTACTCTGCACCCTAATATAAGGCTCATCCATCCCCTCTTTTCCTCATTGCTTCTCCGCATGCTTGTTAGATGAAGACCCAATATTTCAATAGACGATTACATTTTCCTATAATTGATTCTTCTCATTATTTATTTATTCTACACTCGCTTCTCATTCTATATTTTCTCCCTGTTTATATTTAGACTTGACGCATTCATTAAAAAATTACGCTGAAATTCGAATCATGAAATTAGTCCATTGTCCCCTTCTTGTCATTAGCTATTTATATACTAGGTAGAGGGCAATTCAAACTCTTTAGACCATGTCCAACTCAACACCAAATTTTACATCAAACCCTATTTTGATGTAAAATTTGATGTTTGGAAGCTCCAACCCAACATCAAATTCTACATTATTTTGATATGAGAATAGTGTTATACCAAATTTGAGGTAACACTATTTATCACTTCAATTCACTTTATTGAATAATTTAATATCATTTTATTATACAAAACTTTTAATGAAATATTATACAGATTATATAATTAAAATCACTTGTATATTTAATTATTTTTATGTAATATTTTTATAATATTGATTTTAGATATAAAAGTTAGTTTTTTATATAAATAGAGTTTTCTATATATGACTTTCATTAAAATTAACTTATATCAATTCTTCAATAAATTATAATTGGATAAAAATATAATTAACCTTCATCAAAATTAAAAATGCAAACATATGAATTATTAGACAAATAATTTGATGTACTTTAAAATAATCGAAAATAATAAACATTCAACAAAGTAATAATTGAAATATAAAATACATAGTAATTTTATAAAGTACAACAAATATAATAATTTAAAAAAATTACAATAATAACTTAATAATCTGACAGATTCTTTCCAAATCCACCAATACTAAATATGTATGGGGTCGAAAAATGTTGTGACTATGGTTGCAGCTGCTGAAATTGTTAAATTTTTTTCCTCGTTCAAATTTTTTCTTGTCAAATAACATTACGAATTTTCTGTATCAACAATACCATCCAAATTCATTAATATAAATTCTTCTTCTTATTAATAATAATAATAATGAAGAGAGGGAAAAATATTCCTTTTTAATGTAAAATTTGGTGCAATGAGTTGAGTTGATTTACACTAAGAGTGTGTTTGGTATGAAGGAAAATGTTCCATGCGTAAATATTTTTTTAGAAAATAAGTTGGTTTCTAACTTGTTTTTTTTTTATGTTTGATGGTGATTGGTGAGTGAAAAATATTTTTTATTATTTGGTTGGTGAATGGAAATATTTTTCAAAACATATCAGGTTGAATTATTGCGACACTATGATCAGTAGGGTAAAACTAACCTATCTCACGACGGTCTAAACCCAGCTCATGTTTTCTATTGGTGGGTGAACAATCCAACACTTGGTGAATTCTGCTTCACAATGATAGGAAGAGCCGATATTGAAGGATCAAAAAGCAACGTCGTTATGAACGCTCCACAACTTAAGAAAAAGACACCAATGAAAAGACGAAAAGAATAGAGGAATGATTATCTATCTCTTCTTCCTCTTTTTTTTTTTTTGGGGGGGGGGGGGGGGGAGTAGACAAATAAAATGAAATCTTACTATTTATGAAAAATAATTCATTTTTCTATTCACCCCAGTGATCTTAACTTTATGCAAAGTTCCATCTAACTTCGATATCTAAATCTAGACATAATTTATCAATTTGAGATCTGACCTTTGGTGCGGAACCCAATTTTCAAATAGGGATTGACTCAACTTTTGACCCTAAATTCCTTCCAAATCTAGAGACGACCCCAATTTTTGAAGAAAAATTCGATCACACCCGACTCCAAATCAAATTGGACTTTCAAATCAAAATTTGTTTTTTTATGAAAATATTTTTTTAAAATTTCATTTGGGGGTAGGGTGGTGCCGATAATTGAAAAATACTTCAATATTTTTCCAAATTAAATATTTTTATGACGTGGGGTGGGTCTGGTTAGGGGGGTCGAGACATTGGTGGGAAAAAAGAAATTCAAAATTTAACATAATTGTTTTTTAAAAGAAATTAATTTGGGGGGCTAGGGGGAGGAGGAGAGGGGGCTGGTAAGAGAGTGGGGGTAGGGGATGATGAATTTTTTTTTTAAATTTGAAATATTTAAATAATTTTTATTTTTTTGTTTGGGATGAGGGGTGGGGTGAGAGTTGCGGGTACCGGAGGTTAGAAAACAATATTATAATTTGAGATTAGAGGAGAGTTTTGAAAAATATTTTTTTTTAAATTTTTGGAGTGAAATTATTTTTCCCAAAGAAAACAAATTGATTTAAATAATTTTGTAAAAAAGTTAAGCCAATCAATTATGTAAAAATTGAACAACATTTTCTTTCATACCAAACACACCCTAAAAAATGTTGACATCAATTTAATACTCGTTTTGTCTCATATTATATGAGCACTTTCCATTTTGCACGATTATCAAGAAATCATTAAATGCAATAGTGAACTTTATTATTTTATCCTTTACTTATATCAATGTACATTAAATTAAATTAGAAAAATTATTAATACACTAATTAATGATAGAATAAAATGAGAAAAAAATAATTAATTCTATTCTAATATCATAAATAAATTTTTTGGGCAGGAGATGCCGTTATAGGAAGTAGTCGAGGAGACGTGCATCCCAGTGTTTCAAGGACATGGGCTAATATAAAAGATAGATCCCACAAACCAGCGATTTGAAGTTTGTCGTTTCCTAAACAATGTAATTTGGCTTTAAGACTAGCCAGGAACAGCTAATCTTAAATTCATTTTTTGCTCTTCAAAGAATGTGTCGGTGAAATATACATTTTAATATTTAAGTAATAATATTAATTTATATCATGAGTTAGTAGTAGAATGTGGCAATAAGTTCAATTATTCTACCTTATTATTTCTTATAACTCATAAAACTACTAACTCATATTCTACCTATTAGTGTCTTGTAACTCATGTAACCTCCAAGACATGATTCCTCCATTCATATACCTACATTACTATGTACATCAATCCTATTCAAAACGAGGATGAATTCTCACCTATAAATAGTGATGTTTCTTCCTTTGTGAAGAGGTGATATGAGGATAGAAAAAATGCAAAATGTGGATAAAATATTGGTGAAGTGAGCAATAATGAAAGAAAGAGTTGAGATAAAAAAAATATTCTAAGTCCTTAACTATATTCACTATAAAAAAAAAAAAAGTAATTATATGTTGAAGGAAGGTGTTCTTTTTGTAGAGCTTTGGACTCTTTAACTAATCTGGAGTTATTTGAGTCATACAACATTGTTGGACTGTTGTATTCTAAAGGGAACAAGCGAAGAGATGTACTGTTGGATCGGTGTAGATTATGTCGCAGTAGGCTTGAATCTCCTTAAAGAGAGCGAGTTATCTATGTCTCAGTCTATATGAATTTTTTATTCAATTTGCTATTTTATTTTTAACTATAATCTATTGTATTTGCGGTGTATTGCACCAACATAATCACAATTCAACGCATCTGAATGAGTCCCTTCAATTCCTCTAACCCCATAAATTAATCCAAATATGATATCTATCCAATAAAATACAAAAGATTTCATCATAGCTGGAATGGACCATGATGTTACTCTTCATTGTTCAATAATGTACTAAATCAGCATCATCTTCTAACCTATTTTTTAATTCACGTGTCAAGGCCTGATAAAAATATAAATTCATAAGTCAAACACGAGGCAATGAGATAATCTTTAAATATTCAATCCATCTTTTGTTAGTGCCATCCCTTCATTGCTGGCACCTGGAATCAACCGACTTATCCATTTTTACTATATTAACATTTTAAAACTAACAAATAATACCTGTCTAAAATGTATTTTATATATTAAATTTCAAAATAGTATAATATTAGATTTTTTGCTTTAAACTCGGGATAATGGAAGCGATAATATAGTTTTATACTAAAAAATCTTCACCAAAACTTACTATACTATTCCAATTGAAACTAAATTTATTTTAGCTCTCGAGCAGTAACTAGTAAACTACAAGATATTCCAATGATATTGGATTAACAATCTATAAGTATAGTAATAGATATTCTTCCTCTCTTTCTTATATTTTAATTGAATATTTAAATTAAATCTTGAATTTCATCTTAATTGATTTCTTTCTGTTCGTGATCTAAATTTCTATTTGTTTTCTTTGTTTTATATTATTTTCCACTACAACAATAAGATAAATCTTACTCTTCAAGTTTTTCTTGATCCATCACCTTTTAAACAATAAAAATGATACACAAGTATGATGCATTGTGTTATATTCTCTCCGTTTAAAAAGAAATGACCTCGTTTGACTTGACATGAAATTCAAGAAAATAAAGAGAATTTTTTAATTTTGTAATTCTAAATTAAGTTATATCAAATATACCAAAAAGACATTTGATCTTATAACTTTAAACATATCATGTGAAAAGTTGAAATTAAAATATTACCAAAAAAAGTCATTATTTTTTAAACAAACTAAAAAAGAAAGAAGATCATTCTTTTTTAAACCCAAACCATACGGCCCAAATAATAATTTTAAAAATAACTTCTACAATTGTGTTTAAAAAATACCAAAACTTTAACTCGAACCATGCGGGCCCAAGAGTAACCGAGAGAATGGAACTATTTCCTAAAGCCAATCTTGATTATATAACATAAATTTTACGGCAAATTCCATACTTTTTGAAGCTAATTCCAACTAATTTTTTCTAAATTTGGAACAACGTATAATGAGAAAATCGACCCCGAATGAAGTATGGTAATATCAAGTTTTGTCTATATCGACCTGGCCAAATATACTATTTTTGTAGTATATATTTATTGATTGTTACCTGGCAAAAAACTATTCGTTCCTTACTTCATGCTTATACCAAAAAATAGATTAATTTAGTAAATCCACTGTAATAAAAAATATCTTAAGAATTGTGTCATGGAAGAGAGTTAAATAGCAAATGGTATTCCTAAATATGAACACGTTTATAGTAAGAGAGAGACTGTGGGTTGCAGCAACTCACCATGGCAAATTGTGATAAAAGGAAGGAGGTGATAGGGATCATTGGAGCTGGAATCAGCGGCCTCTTGGCCTGCAAATACTGCCTTTCCAAAGGATTCGATCCAATTGTGTTTGAGTCGGAGAGTAGCATTGGTGGTGTTTGGACCAAGACCATTGAGAGCACCAAACTGCAGACACCAAAACCTCTTTATCAATTCTCTGATTTTCCATGGCCCCATTCCGTAACAGATCTCTTCCCCGACCAGCAAACGGTGCTCCAGTACATTGAATCCTACGCACGTCACTTTGATTTGGTTCGCCACATTCAGTTCAATAACAAAGCATTGAGCCTGAGCTATGAAGATGGTGGCGATGGAGCCGCAGAATGGATGTCTAAAGGCAAATGGAACCTCACTGTACAAGACACTCGAAACCTATCCATAAAGGTAACCAACTACACCCTTATTAACTTCTCTCTAAGTGACCTTTTACTGGTGTACTAAATAAATACTTCTTCGGTCATCAATCACACTTGGAAGGTAAAAGTAGTTGTTCAATTCCAATCTCGTAAAAGAAAACTGCAAATCGACGAGATAAAATGGATAACTTTGCATACTGTAGGTACACCAAGTTGATTATGTAGTAATTTGTGTGGGAAGGTTCAGTCAAGTCCCAAACATCCCTGAATTCCCTCTAAACAAAGGCCCTGAAGCATTTGAAGGCAAAGTAATCCATTCAATGGATTATTCAAAGATGGATTCTGTAACTGCAACCAACTTTGTCAAAGGAAAACAAGTAGCCGTTGTTGGATTCCAGAAATCAGGAATGGACATTGCCATGGAGTGCTCCACAGTCAATGGTAAGAGGCGAGTTCAGGATTTGATGCTATTAGCACTCATTTGTGATCTTAATTGTTATTTTAGAGCAACAATCAATCAATCAATCAACTTTGCAGGGATTGAACGTCCATGCACAGTAGTAATCAGGACACCGCATTGGAACATTCCTGATTATCTTCCTTGGGGATTCCCTATGGCAAAACTCTATTTGAATAGATTCTCCGAACTTACGGTGCATAAACCCGGTGAAGGCCTTCTTTTATATCTCATGGCTACAATTCTCGCACCTCTGGTAATTGCTCTCATCTAATTACACTCTTAAAAGTGACTACTCTAACTACTAAATCATATTACTGATCGATTTAACAGAGGTGGGGCTTCTCAAAGTTTGTGGAAAGTTATATAAAACACAAGCTCCGGCTTTCAAAACACGGGATGGTTCCAGATCATAGTTTCTTAAACGAACTGAGTGCCTGTTTAATTTCAACCGTGCCTGAAGGCTTCTACGACAGAGTTGAGGAAGGACGTCTCAAGCTCAAGAAAGCAAAGAGTTTTGGATTTACCAAAGAAGGTATTGTGCTCGAGGGTCAGGCTGAACCAATTAAGTCCGACATAGTCATACTCGCCACAGGCTTCAAGGGGATTGGTAAGATCAAACACATTTTTGAATCACCAAAATATCAGCAACTCATAGCAGGCTCAGATGATTCTGTCTCAGTTCCCCTCTATAGGTGAGTAAATAAAAGAACATTTCTGTGAGCATGCACCAGATTTATATATTTCATGTGAGAATAATTCTACTCTGGATTATTATTATCAGGGAGTGCATTCATCCCCAAATTCCGCAACTGGCAATTATTGGATTCTCGGAAAGCGTAGCAAATCTATACACCTCAGAAATAAGGTGCCGATGGCTGGCAGAGCTTCTTGATGGAAAATTCAAGCTGCCTAGCGTAAAGATGATGGAGAAAGACATATCGGAATGGGATAAATACAAGAAAAGATACTCAAAGAAGTACTACAGGAGATCATGCATCGGCGCATTGCATATTTGGTACAATGACCAACTCTGCAAGGACATGGGCTGGAATCCTAAGAGGAAAAAGGGTCTTTGGGCTGAGTGGTTCGAACCTTACGGACCAATGGATTACACAGGTCCAATATAAGATCAGCACCCAAGTTTCCCTTCCCAAGCATTCTCCTCCCATTCTACTGTGTTTTTATCCCTTTCATGTTTTACCGTTGTAAAAGTGTGATTTGTCATTGCTCTCCCTTTCTCATTGAAAATAAAAGCTTAATGATTTCAACCAGGAAGGCTTGACACTCAGTTCATACTGTGTTCCTCTTAATCTCGGCAACACTTCAAGAAACTAAGGTAGAATGACGATACAACAGTGATCTTCTCACAGCTGAGGCCTCACTATGATAGGCGGGATATAAAAATCCACAGGTAGGCCAACACAGATATCAAAACTCCGCGTATACATCCAAAGTATTTTGCCAATAGATAGCCATAGAAAGGCCATTCAACATGTTTTTTGTGTACAAGTAGTTCGCAAGACCTTTGGGGATTGATTGACCTTGAGAAATTCAAGCAATGCTATTTCCTTCCCGTTCTAGCAAAGCTGACTTCTTATCCAAGATGCCCAACATCACACAATTCATCTAAAAGCAAAAATTGTACATGTGTACATAAGGAAGTAATGTCAGTAAGTATAGTTGTTCCAACATCATATGTTGATATGTACATAGGCCAGACCGAGCACTAGGCATTATCACAGTCATGATGAATCTTCTAACATCCACCTCCCCAGAAAACTAACCCAAGTGGAGGGGTAAAAGGAAAAACAATAACTAAGAAAGCAAGTACCCATGGAGGAAAGCGACTCAGTAAATCCTATTTTCAGAGAAAAAGAGAACATCTAAGAAAGCTGAGTTAAATAGGAATATGAAAGGAGGTTTCATAAGTTTCAAAGCTCTGAAATTTATCCATTCAACTAATAACCTGAAAGAGAACGTGGAAAAAACAGATTAATAACCAGAAAATAACATTTATCAACTGAATAGCAGCACTGGACTTTCTAAAAATTTCAGATACAAAGAGAACTAAAAATAAATAAAGAAAAGCTAATGGATTATAATGTGCATTGCATAGTTCAAAAATATTCATTGCTTTAGTACTGAGATCTAAGTTGCGCGGACTCTTCACTTTTAATGCCGCACCCATGTGAGATTCTCTGGAAATACACTACTTTTTGGAGAATCCGACACGTACCGCTGACATAGACTAAGATAGCAGACCATCATTTCAAAACTGCATCAGATAAGCCAATTGGTTGACATCGTTATGACTTCAAGGTTGATTCATCCAATAGCAAGGTTATCATATATTTTCAGGTTTGCTCAAATTAATTAGTTATGCAACTATTGTAACACAATACATTCAGCGACTGTCATGCAAAGCCAACAATGTAGGAACTTGTTATGTGTGGGATAAAAAAGTTCCATTAAAACTTTGTTGCCATACCTTCGAAATGAAAACTCTACTAACCTTAGCTTCATTTGTGTCACAATGCAGAAACCACCAAGGACTTTCCTTTGACAATAACCTGAATGCAAAAATGTTTTGAGATAAAACATGTGATATAACTGGAAATTTGAAATTTTTCAGTTATTCAAACTACTAACACACTAGCATGAGCAATGATCATCTCGAATTCCTGAAACATCATGCATATCTAACATTAACTCGTTAAAAGCCTCCAACCTCCTATTGAAATCAACAGTGTTTATTGCTGAATCAATAGAAAATACCTCTCAAAAGTCAGAACACAGACGAGGAACAGTACACAAAGCATCAGAAGAATTTTGTCCATGAAAAACATGCAACCGCATATATATTTCCACAAAAGCACAGTTCTAGTTTGCATGCAAAAAGGAGGAAGATGGAGAGTATCCATTACCTGATAAATCCAGCCATCATGCGTAATCCCATGAAAAGGGTCAACCCCAACCAAACACCAGGAAGACCAAGAAATCTAGGAGCACAGAGCAGAAATCCAGATGATATTACCCCCACCAGCATCTGTATGCCAAAGAAAGAGAACGACCTGTGTGAATAAAAATATATATACTTGGTAAATATTGAATCATAATGCACTACAAGCTTACCATGGAACGAGCTGCATAAGCGAAGTCTGAAACACCATAATGCAGGCCATCAAATATAAACGCAAGAGCATTTATTGGTTGACTGGCACTGACAAACTGCAGCAATTTTAAACTTCGTTTCTAAGCAATAACCACACTCTTAAGAGAAACATTCAAAGATAAATCACTGATAATTTAAATTAAATGAAATACTCTCCAAAGGTATAGAGACATACCAATAAACCTGTACTAACCACACCTAGCACCTCTGTGTCCTTGGTAAATAAAGTAGATAAAGAGCCAAAAGAAACACCCAATGCAGCGGCCAAAAACACACCTGCAACTAGCCCTATCTGCAAATTATAGGCCCAAACTCATACGAATTACTGTAGAGCATCTCACTATTGGCAGAGCTCAACGGCACAAAAAAGAAGGGAAGCACAAACCTTTAGAACATAGTATGTAATTTCGGTTGCTACCACGTAATTGCCTTTTGATAAATAACTAGCAACCAGTGCCTGGAAACATAGTAAAGAGTAGTTGCCTCAAACTGAAAAATTGTGATAAGATGCAAGCGATCAACTATTACTGGTCAACTCCTATAATATATCATCTGACATATGGTATTTAAAAGCTTTGAAGCACCAGAAGTAGTTGCCGATTCGAACATGATGCACACACCATAAACAAGAAAAAGAATTGAAATAAACATATGGGACAAATATACATGCACAAAAAGACATATAGGTTTTGACATAGGAGGTACATGAGAAAAAGAAGTTACGAGTAGAATTAGATCCATGGGGATAAAAAGGATTTCATTTATATCAATTTACCTGTGCAGATGCAGCTAGTGCATCTGTGAGGAGGGAGACAGCTAGCCAAACCTGTAAGCATATTTGGTGAGCAGCCATCGCTACAGCACCTTGACGGGCAGCCATTGATGTAGCAAGTGTCATTGTGAAAAGGACAGAAAGAGTTCTTCCGATGAGAAAACCACCTAAGGCAGCAGAAATACAAAATTAGAAGAATCCCTTAACTACCATGGAAAGTATACAGACACAAAACACAACAAACATCAAGAGATTGTTGTGGTACAAGTACAAAGGTGAACTTGTTTATCAAATAGGAGGAATCTTGGAATACGCCTCAAGAATAACACTCACCAGATTTTAAATAGCCACCAAATTGCAGCTCTTCAAATCGTGGAGGTAATATCATTACTCTCTGATTTAAATACCACATCATAGAAAAGGCCACTAGGTATCTAGAAAATTGAAGCTTATAAGTAATTCAACATGTAAAAATATGGAGAATTGATTAAAAGAACAAAAGCATAAGACAGTAGACAAGAAAAGAAACATGATTAGAAAGACTAGAGAGGAGTACATACTGTGAAATGACAGTGGATATGGCAGCTCCGGACACACCCAAGCCGAAGTAGTACATAAGTAAGGGAAACAAAAATATAGCTACAAAGTTTCCAACGCCTGCAAATAATAATATGCTGCATCACTACAAAGTACGACTATAGCTAAATTAACATATCTAGGAACAACAAAGAATTGCATTTGTAGATTACATCAAATTGTATTGATTAATGGCTTTAAGAAGGGGAGGAAAAACTTATCTTTTGGGCATTTTTCCCGTATAACGCTTAAACAAGAATCTTTTCACTATCAAATTATTTATTTAACAATAAACATTGATCAGATAGTATTTCCATTATAAAAAAGCTTCAAATTTTACCCCCTCCATTTTATTTATTTTACCACACTATTATTATTTTAGGGATCAAACGATGTTTACATGATCACACGTTTATGACTACATCAAACATAAAAACGTACCTAGTGAAATCCCACAAAGTAGAGACTGGGGAAGGGAGGGTGTACGTAGACCTTACCACTATCTCATGGAGATAGAGAGGTTGTTTCTGAGAGACCCTCCGCTCAAATGTATCCGCCTCAAGTAAGAAAAACAATACATATAGAATAACGGCTAAACCAAGAGAATTGTCAATTCTTCAAGAAAAATAAAACATAGCAAAATAATCGAAAAGTAATAACAACCTATGACCGGTTAACCCTATGACAAACATAAAACCGTCACTCCTACTAACCTTCTACCCTAATATGTGACCTCCAACCTTTTCTATTTAAGGTCATATCCTCGATGATATGAAGCTGCGTCATATCCTATCTGATCACCTCTCCCTAATAGTTTCGGTCTACCCCTCCCCCTCTGCATAATAACGGCTAGCAAATATATTCCTTTTAGGAATCTTCTTACTTGTAGGACTCTTTAAATTAAATTTGTACTTAACAGCTTTCTTATCTTTACGATTGTAAGTACGTAGGTTTCTCCAAGTTGTTATTTATTTTCAACCTTGTATGTAATACACTGGCTTTATAAGAGCCAACACAGCAATCAATAAAATATATACGTTCATCTATTTCAAGCTGCTCTCTTGCTCTTTACCGCATATCCCCTAAGTCCTACCTCTCACACCTCCTAATTGAGACGTCGACAGACCTCCTCTGCACATGTCCAAACCATTTCAGTCTCACTTCTCTCATCTTGTCTGCCACAGGGGCCACTCCCACCTTCTCCCGAATAAACTAATTGCTAACTTTGTCACTCCTAATATGACTACATTAAGCGTAAAAAAATATTTCTATGTAATATATATAAATAAAAAAAATTTATGTAATATATAAATGTAATTTTTTAAGAATTAGGGTTTTGATAGTTTTGATTAAGACCACAAATTAGATAGTTTGACCTTGCACTCTGAACTTCTCATTCTTGTTGAAATAGAGGGAGCATCTAATTATTGCCAACAAAAGGATACTGGCCGGATGAGGATTGTCTTTTAACTCAAATTGCTGATTAACTTCTGATCGTCAAATTATTTATTTTACTAACTCTTTTTATTTTTTTATTTTTTTATTTTTTTGAAACATAAAATTATTCATTTTACTATTTAAATTCTTAAGTAGAGAATATTTCATTCTCCACTGAACTAAAAATTGTTTGCTGCAAGAGCTTTACTATGCAATAAGAGGATAAAAGAATTAACTTGAAGCTGAGGATGACGGAAAAGCTTTATTCATACATCACAAGACAGAGAGTTTGTATTCTGAGCAGAAATAGTTCTGACAACGTGAAGTCCATCACAAAAGCAATAAAAATTTTGGGTCCTTTTTAATAGAGATTCAACTATCACTTAACAGTTTGCACAGAGTAAGGAAACTAATTTTTAATCTGAGCTGACCCGAGACTTCAAGAAAGATGAAAAATGAATTTGATCTGTTTATCTACCAAAATCAATAAAAGGTTGAGAAGTTCCTGGAAATTTAAGCTTTGGTTAAAGTCCATAAACAGAAACTATATAAGAAGGCAAAAATATTTATAACAAGAATCTCTAAAAGTATTACCAGAAATGGATTAAATTAAATTTATTCTATTAAGTTTTAGGTGTCTCAGGATTTGGAATTGATCTGTAGTCTTGGAAAATTCAACTCCACTCAGCCTACAACAAGGCTATCTGCCAAACTAGAAGATACTTTTCTCATTCAATTCAGAGGAATCGTTATCAGAAGTGAAGGAAAATAAGCTCAGCCAGGATGGAAATTCTGTTGTTTTATATAACTATTTTGGAGGAGAATTGGGTTAGTCTATTTATACTCTCAATGTAAGAGTCACTCGACAAAATGGTGTAATCCCTGAAACTCTAGGGAGCACTCAGCTTTGTTATAGAGAATAACCTCCAACTTGCAGTGTTCTTAAAGAACCGTACAGATTAGCTTAGAATGATCCAAACTAAATGATCCAACTAACAACTTGAAAGATAAGCAGGTAATCGTATTGCTTCCTTATTTTCTGCAAGGAACCACCCTTAATTAAGTAAGAGCCTTCTGTAGACTGATATATAAAATGGTTGGACTCCAAATAAATTATAAATTAGAGAACATTTCAAACTTTATTTTGTTACTTTACTGTAAAAGAGAAACGTTACGACTATAATAACAACAAAATAGCATATAATACACAAATCCGTCTAGCTTATTGCACATACTGAATAAACTCAAGTGCAAAAAAGCAATTAAATTAAGAATACAGTGATCAGAGGAGAAGATAGATATGACTTAGATGACAAAGGTGTTCCAGGTTATTTAGAACGTTGTCAAACGGCACATTGCCTGCCACAAATTTAGGATACCCAAAAGTTGGAATTTATATGTGAAAACTGCATAAATGAAAAGAACAAAATAGATATTTGGCAAGAATTATGATCACTTAAAACAACCAGGGATCCAAAACTTGCCTAAACAGAAGACTGGAGTCTTTGTATCCTTAAATCCACGGAATATGCCTTGAAGGGCCAAGGAAACTACAAAAGCAGGAGCACCAATAGCACGCAGAGCAAGAAATTGTTTCGCTGGAACTCTCATAGGTGAAGCCTACAAACAAAACAATTTTCGTGGTAAGAACTCATAGGAAAATTATTATGCATATACACAACTATGTGCATTTGAAGGGCCTACACGATGAGAAGAATATTGTCATGAAATATATTATGAAGCCACAAATAGCTTTGTTATATTCCTAATCAAACATTGCCTAGAAGTCATCAGGATTTTTTCTCCTCCAATTAACCATTTGAGAATTTAGTTATCCTAAGAAGAAGCCTAGTCTTCCTTAGCCTAGAAGTGCAACTGTTGTTACTAAGTAATATTAGCTAAATAACAAAAAACAACTCAATCCACTGTAAACATGAAATATTACTAAAATGAAAAACTAAGACAATACAACTTAGTCAAACTAAATAGGTTTTGTGTTCCTTGAGATGGAATACACTATTATTTTACACATTCAGATTATAAGCAGACATCATCAAATTACAGAGGTTGATATAAGTTGCAGCCTAGCCTAATGATTGCAATTTCACTCTGCACCCAAGTGGTGCATCTACCAATTTCATAAAGGTCTCTCTCTCAATTGACTTCTGCTTTCCCTATTAACAGGCCCATCCTTCCCAGAAAAGAAAAAAGGAAAAGTAGAATTAAAAAGTAGTCCGTAAAACCAAACAAATTTTTCCACAGAAAAAATAAACATAAAAGTTGTATGAGTTATAAATTAGCAGGGACGAAAATGGTCTCTTGTGAGCCTTATTTAAAACTTTTCCTTCTTCAGGACATTATGTGCACTAACGTGCTGAATACATACTTTACACAAATGAAAGCAAGCACAAAAAGAAGGAACTCAAATGAAAGACTGGGAAGTGAGAAAATATATATGCCATCATACGGATGATATGCCCATCAAACCAAGGAGTAGTTCAGAACCCAATGCCAAAGCCAAAGCTTCAATTATGCCAATGCCAACTGCTAAAACTAATGCAGTAGACACAGAAGAAAACTGATGCCTTTCTGCTACCCCAGTGGGAAGTCTACCATCAGTGCCTTTTGCCTCCTCTGCACAACACACAAACAAATGTGCATCATAAAAGTCGGAGCATGAGTCCTAAAGCTATTAGTAAGAAGATCAACTCTAGTTCAGTTGATACCTCAGCAATTATAACATAATGAATGAGAAAAAAGAAGATCAACTCTAGTTCAGTTGATACCTCAGCAATTATAACACAATGAATGAGAAAAAAGTGAACACTCCATTTACCTGACATATAGACTTTGGTTGCATTCTTGGCAATGTCTTCAGCCACAAAAGATGTAGCAACACTGAGTAGAGGAATATTAAAAAGCTTTGATATGATGTTAAAAATTGATATTGAGACACCAGCTGAAGCTAATTCCACTGAACCTGTAAGACAGAAATAACTCCCAAGCTTCAAACAGTAACAGGAAAGAAGAGAGCATAAAAAAGCCAACCCTCCCTCCACCCCTGAAAAAGGAAAAGGGAAGAACCTCCGTTCCCAGCTTCACCGGACGCAATGAAGACAATCAAATTCTTTTAAAGAACATAGATGGGGAACATCATGTTTTTCTAGTCACGAGCTGAAGGATCGCACACATATTAAATAGTACAGAAACTAAAATACTTCTGGTGGCCACAACAAAATTAGTTAAGTTATATATGTTTAAGAGGTCCAAGCATAACCGCTATGCCTACACCATAACAACTAGCTCCAGAAACTTGTAGTCCTCATTTGATGAAGTACCAGCATCGACGAATTAAGGGTCATCCTCATATAAGATCCTTAATGACGAATTAATGTTAGTTGTTGACATAAGTTTTCGACCCACCCCCCAAATAGAAGGTTTTTATACCAGTTTATCAGTGATCTCAGGAGATTGTAAAATTCCATTAAAGAGTTACATAAAAATGCTGAATGTGCAAAAGTTCCACCTTACCTACGCGCCCGATATAAGCAGTCTCCATTAATTGTGCCAAAGGGTCAATGGCCTGTCCAGCAATTGCTGGCAAGGACAGCATCACAAGCTCGCGCCTGACATCCTTTGATTGAGATGAACTTGTAAAAGCCTCTTCTATTGATTCACTTCTGACATTTGTTATAATGGGAACAGTCTCAGTCAACTCACTAAACCAAGGATTTGAGAAAAAGAAATCTAGACCAGCAAAGGGAAGTGACGGGTTGAGTGTCTTAATGCTTATGAGAATATTTGCCCATACAACCAAAAGTAAATAATAAAACTATGATAATGACGTCGCCAAGAGGATGAGGACCATCAACATAAGCTGACTCATTAAATTATCAAAAAGACAAATC
The DNA here is from genome assembly GCA_029948455.1 of Solanum rostratum. Lineage (NCBI taxonomy): Eukaryota > Viridiplantae > Streptophyta > Magnoliopsida > Solanales > Solanaceae > Solanum > Solanum rostratum. The sequence continues at coordinate 91,917,311 of CM057045.1, read as the reverse complement.
AGTAAAGCCACCTGTGTCGAGATTTAACCACATAAACTCAATATATATTGTAGCTAGCTGGAAAATCCATGAAGGGAATTAACATGTAAACATCAATGTATAGAATAGATTCTAAAACCCCTTCCCTTCCCCCTGTTGCCGCACCGGATATGATCCACATTATGACATATTAAAAGTTTAGAATACATTCTAGGTCAGTTAAGATCTCTAAACTTCATCAATGAACCTAACCTCTGCAATAATTACTTTTAAAAATGTGTAATGCAGAGACAACAATTGTGAAGGCTATATAACTTCAATTTTTTCATAATTGCTAAATTTCCCAAACCCAAGCAATTAAGCCAACAACTGTCCGTGCCCATTCTAGGAGGGCCTTCATTTGAGATACCAAAGCTCACAGAAATACCAAGATCTTGGACAGGTTATAACCCTGTTACAACAATGTTACTGTAAATGCTCTGATGCAGGATGAAAGTAAAAGTTCAGTGCTAGATACAATGGAAACAGGACAGCATAATAAGATGTGGGAAAGTGCAGCTGTTAGTTGCAACCATCCTCAAGGGCAAGCAACACCAGGTTCTCTTTTTTAAGCAGTCAACTTCAATGTCAAGAAGCTTTGTAAAGCCTTAACTATTCCAGATACTCCTTTTTCAGGGGAACAATCTACAAAAACAATAGCATACCTTGTGTAATCCCACAAGTGGGGTCGGGAAATAGTCTACCACAGGAAAATAACTAGTGAGAGATTCTTTTTGGTTTCTACCAATTCTAATTAGATCTTACTTAGATAACACATCATAATCACAGGAAGAACACTCCAAGTTAGACAGAGAGATTGAAGAAGTGACCCTGACAAGAGATTTAGTGAAAACAACTTATGCACATAACGACGGGGAATGACTGCTACTAGGACCCTATTCATGTCTGCCTAGCATCAGAAAAAGCTACAATCCAGAAAACTTAAGTGAGATCGGGGTATTACTCTACTTCTCCACTTGAACTTGAGAGATCATCCCTTCCTTTTACAGCAGTGCTATCCTGCAAATCATGAGAGTCCGCACCACTCTCTGAACCGAACTTATAACGAAACCTTAAAGATTTCTGCCTCCTAGGGAAGAAGACAGGTGAAGATGAAAATCCTTTGCTTTCTCCAATCGATATAGAACAATTGTTTTTACCATAAACATATTTCAAGTTGTTGTGACCGATTCTTGGAAAGGAATTACAATGACAGTGTGAGTGTCTTAACAGGCATCTTTTGGAAATCTCCTCTTTCACTTCCAATTGAGTAAACCCATTATACATAGCCTTAGTGATCAATTGTGCAGCAGCCATTTTTATAAGCTGGTGTCCCTCACTTCATGATCAAATTAGAAGGACCTGATAGTCATAAAAAATGTTAAAGAACAAACATATTGGAATACAGCAACTGAAGAGAGTGAAAAACAAGAAATGCTCCCAGCTGTTTAATCCTAAAATTGACACTACTTTTTTGTTTAGTTTGGGGGGAGAGGAGGGGTGAATGTCTAAAATGATGAAAAATTATAAAAAATAACAACAGTAACACTGTAGGGGATGAGAAAAGGCAGCATATTGATTTCCTAGAACAGGATTAATTGTACCGTTGAAGCTATACAGTGTAAAAACTCTACGCAAGATGGCAACTTTTTTTTTTTTTTGAATTATAGACTATGATGATATCAAGGTGGCAACCTTTTTCCCTCACTTCGCCGAATGGTAAATTGGGATGGTACCTTCAAAAAATGCAATATGCTAACCATCTTTCCCTATAATTCTGTAATGAAAAACAGAGGAGTAAAAGAGCGAATCGAACCCCCAATAGAAATAGTATTTTTCACCGCAGCAATGGTCATACTCAACTTAAAAAAGGTAGGAAAGAGTTAAGAGCAGATGGAATAGAAGTAAAGGGGAGAATTCAGGTTGCGGGTATATAGCGAAGGCACTGTGGGAGATTATCGTACGTGTAAAAAAAAAAAGAAAGGAAATTGGGTATCATACCTAGTGTGTCGGCGTCGGAAGAGCGTGCCGGCGGTAGAGGAGGCTAACCGGAATTATTGGGAATAGGAGGATGAGTCGGTAAAACCAATTTTGGCTCGTTGGACGTGACTTTCCATTGTGATATTCCCTCATTTTGCCGCCTCCAACCTTAATATTACTACTTCCACCCTTTATTCTTTTCTTTAAAAAACTTACAAGTCTTTTTAAATAGAGTTTTCAATCACAAGTCTTTTTCAAGAAAAAGAAAATGAGTAGTACTTGTCATCTTAAAAAAAATTGGAAGAATAGCATAGATTGAGCAAATTTTTCGAAATTCTTTTGAACTTTTGGATTTTCGAAAGCTGATATTTGAATATAGTACTTCAAATTTTTGGATATTTGAAAAATCATGTATATATATATATATAAAAAAAAAAGGTTTGATATGTTATCCTGTCCATTAGCCATTACTCTTATTCTTAAGTCATTAACTTTTTGTCAATATTAGAGTGTACTTGTGCTGGTTCGATATTTAAAAAAAAATTATTTTTATAAAATAAATTTTAATCTGAAATGTATTTAAATATTTTAATTTTTTAAAATAAACACTTTTAAACATTAGGTAAACTTGATCAGAATATTTCTTTCACGTATTTGGTTAATTGGTTGGATAAAAAAGGTATTTAATTTGATAGTAATATATGGTACAAGATGTTTTTTTTCTTGTAAGTATATGGTGCACATACAATATAAAATTGGGGCATTTATGTCTAGTTTAATCAAAATATTATATCGTCTACCAGGTTTATTGTTTTTGTTTTCTTGGGTATGGACCAAATTAGAGAGAAAAGAAAAGGCACGCAGTTCAAAATCACTATGCTAAATGAAGATGTAATAACCACATCTCCAACTCATTAAACCACATTTTACGCTAAAAAGATATTGGCATTATTTTAGTATAAATTAACTTCAATATGTTGCACCAAATTATATGCCAAAGAAAAAATATTTCTCGTTTTATTATTATATTATTATTATTTTTATAAAATAGATTCTTGTTAAAACATTTATCATATATAATTCATATTCTTTTATTTTATAGCATTCGATATAAAATTATTTATATCGTAACTTCAAATTATATAAATTGCTAGCAAATATAATAATAGATAATACAAAGAAAAGTGAAAATAATTAATGAAATACAATTAAACAAATACTATAAAATTGAAAAGTTTATTTTAAATTCTATATAAAAATTCAACTTTCAAAATCGCTATGTTGCTCCAATAAGTGTTCTATTGATGCATGGTGTAGTTCAAAATGAGCTTCTTTGTCCTTAATTTTTTATGTCGAGCTAAAATTTATTGAAATCGATAATTTTTATCTATTGTCTTTTCTACGATTGGAGTTGAACCTTCTGATGCATCTTGAATTGGTGCATAAAGATCACGCTCATCCTCAATCATCACTAAGTTATTGCCTTTTTTTTTTTTACTTTTTAAAATTACTATGTATTTTATATTTCAATTTTGATGTATATCAATTATTATTATTTTCGATTATTTTAAAATACCTTGTATTATTTATCCAACGATTGATATGTTTGCATTCTTAATTTTTGGGAAGGTTAATTGTAGTTATATCCCATTATACTTTATAGTAAAATTAACATAGACTTAACTTTAAAAAAAGTCATATATATAAAAAATTAATTTATGAAAAAAGCTAACTTTTATATCTAAAATTTATATATAATAAAAACTATTACTAATTAAATATACAAGAGATTTAATTAAACACATAATTTATATAAAAATTTCTTTATAGGGGAGTTTTCAAAAATACCAAGTTTTTGGATAAAAATTACATGCCCCTACCGAATCATTGAAAAATACCATATAAAATAGCAACTTTATTTACAAATTTAGGAGAGAGAGTGTTTTGAGTGTGATTATTGTGGTGTGTGGTATGATATAATAGTGTTGGAAAATGAAAAAGAGTGTGTTTTTTTTGGTATTTTGATAAATAAATTTTAAAGTGTAATTTTGGGGGTGAAAGTTGTTATTTGGGTAAAAATTTCTTTATTATTTATTATTATAATATTTAATTAAAAATGATATAATGAAATAATATTAAAATATTTAATAGAGGCCGAAATGAATTAATGAAAATGATTATGACATCCTAAGTGAAGAACACAAATGGCATTCAGCAGAGATGAATTATGTCTTAAGTGGGAAAAGAAAAAAGATTATCTAAATCATGTTCGTGGAAGAAAAAAAAGTAGACCCTTTTACAGACTTGATATAACAATGGAGTTGAGTTATCTCAAATACGAAACAGATAGCAACAGCAGATGGATAGCAACCAGAATGACATTCCATCTCCATGCCCCTCCCCTCATTCCAGAAGCGCTACTCTCAGAGGCTGTACCAACAACAAAACATGTCTTAAAAGTGTTATCAACTGTGTCATGGACGAATTAGAAACTGAATAAACTTACCAGGACAAGTTAACTGAGTGCTTGTGGTAAAAATGGTCTGGTTGCTGTAACCACCATAAACACAGGCTCTGGAATTACAATCTGAAGACGTGGAATTACCAATGTACAAGTTATCTAAACCTTGGCACTGCATAGAGGGGCATGTCTTCCAAAGAGATGACTTTATCTGGGAAGGTTGGCATTGCAAGCTGAGGATGTAACAATGTTAGGTTATATTGGCAGTCAAGATGTAACACAAGCATAAATCAACATCATCGGTTCAGCTACTTACGTCCAGTTGTTTGCAGCATTGCACTTGCACGTGACACAATTGGCAGCAGTGAAGACATATGTGTCGTTTGGTACGAGCAAAGGATAGTCCAGTGAGGTATTGCTCACCGCTGATTGGCAAGCTGCAAATCAAACACTTTGGTAATCATGGGAAAATCCCACAAGGTGTGAATATTCCAGAATATGGTTAACGATGATTTCTACTACTAGATTTAGCAATCTCGATCACCAATCTTCTCTTATCATTTTTTTTTTCCAAAATCTGGAAAGATATGAGTAACTTCTTGGGAGATCAACATTTAGCCCTAAGGCCACTGAAGTCAGTCACTCAAATATCACAATTAGAAGGTAATCTAGAAATTTTGTAAATTTGATCTCAGCAAGCCATAGTTCATCGAAACATAATAGTTGATAAGATATTATGAGCACCTTCTGGTGCCAGAAGCTTTTTCTGTTGTAGGAACGACTACAGATACAAGAATCAATTCAGGAAGAAGTTACAAGAAGCGGTAAGAGAAATTCTAATGACCATGAGCTTTTAACAAGCCAATAGGGCAACACAACTTTTTTTTCCTTTTATAACAGTGGTGTCCCCCAGCTTATGCACATGATAATACCTGCTACCTTACAACATAACAGATACAGGGACTAAACCCACTAAGGTATAGGCAGATGGAAAAAATCAGCTATAATTTTTTGTCTTGAATCGTGATCTCCGTAGATCAAGCCCATTTTGTTGACCACTAAGTCACACCCTTGGATGTCTAATAGGGAAACACATCATTTCTACCTTTCAAAGGGGTTAAAAAGATGTAAGGTAAAAGTCAACTACTAACCAAACTGCACAAAAAAAAAAAGCCAACTACGAACAACTAAGTGACTCCGTCTCTCTGTTTCTTACAAGGTAGGATTGATCATTTGAAAACAAATATTTTTTTAACTAATTAAACCAATAATTAGTCTATACCATTCATCATTTAGAAAAATGAAAAGACTATAACTTCATCATTTAATTGATGTATGCTCTGTAAGTATAACGAGCCACAGGACTCTTGAACTTCAGAGTCAATGAGCATCTACAGGCTGGGAATTAAAAGGGGATGACTAAGGTGCAGCCACTACCTATGCCAACGCATAATTGCTGGTTGTTCTGAGTTTGGTTTTGTGTCCTCGCAGTTAGCCAAGAGCCAGTTAATTGGTACGTTAGGGGATTGTTTAGAAATCAAAATCAACCAAGAAGAAATAACATTGGTGTAAAATATGCAATCACAACCACTAAAAACGAACCTCCAAGGTGCCAACTTTGTTCATGGTTTTGTCTATTCATTTATTCCATAGAGCCAATAAAAACAAATTTAGTAGTGTAATATACAAAACACAGTTAACAACTACACCTTCACCTTTTTCCCCAATTGGGGTCAGGAAAGTAAAATGGAGTACCTTTAAGTGGAACGTCAAGAACAGAGCCAGCTAAAAGTTCTTTAGGATTTGCTAAACCATTGAGTCTCAAAAGGGTGTCCTGGGAGACATTGTACTGCTGAGCAATGGCCTCAATGCTGTTGCCAGAGCTCACCAATCGACCATAGTGAACAACCTTTTCTCCGTCAACTTCGTCGCAGCTGCAAGGCAGTGGGATCCACAATTTATCCCCGGGTTGTATCAAATTGGGGTTGGATATGTTGTTCACCGTCTGGAGTTCCTGAACGGTGAATAAGCCAGAGAAGATGTCGAAGGCGATGTGGGTGAGGAAGTCGCCGGGGACGACGGTGTAAGTGGGGCGTTTGTTGGCTATTCCGGTACCGTTTCTACAGAGGCAAGGAAAGGGGATTTTGATGGTTTGGTTTGCGGGTAACTTCTGATCAGGAGGGGTATTGATAGGGAGGTTGTTGACGCCCAGAAGGGAACGGAGATTCTTTAGGTTGAAGAGTTTCTTGACGGCGTTAAAGGTGGTGGCGTTGGGTAAGGTATAGTCGATAATGGCGTCACAAGTAGCGGCGGAGGTGCAAGTGAAGGAAGCTGCTGCCGGAGATGAAACGGTGAGCAGCGAAACAAGGCATAACAGAGTAGTTGTCAGCCTGGAAAAAGAAACCATCTTTTTTTCTTTCTGTGTGCAAATGGAAAAGTAAGAATGGATTATTGTGGCAAGTTACAAAATACTGGCGTTACAGAGTTGAGTAGTGGAGAGAGAGTGGGGTGTATTATAGGGGTATTAATGGGTACTAAGAAGAGGGTCTGAATATGAGAAAAACGGAAAAAAGGAAAACAGTTTACTGCACGAATGTCAAAGACTCGCCATGTACCCGCTCTCAATTTAGTTAAATTATTATTTCATTACCTATTTAAATTTTGCTTTTTTAAAAAAATTATGAAAGTTTCATATGTAAATTCATGGTCAAGATAAAAATTTGAAATCTCACATAAATTAGGACTAATACTTAATACTATATTTGAATTCGTATTAAGTTGTTTCCACTTTCCAAGGCGTTCCTTTTTCTTTGTTTTTTGGATCAACAAAGATGTTGACCTATTTAAATTAGATTCTTTGTTACAGATCAATTTAGAAGTAGTATTATCATTTTATACTTTGTATATTCTCTATTTTCAAATTTAAATGAGTGATAATTTTCTATACTTCACTATTTCAACCATCATTTATCACCTAAAGAATTAAGTCAACTAAAATGGAAGAGGAAATTAATTATCGAAACAGTCCAAAACCGTTGAACATAAAAAGAAACGCAAGTGACTGAAAATGGGAAAGAAAGACTATTTCATACTAATAATGATGCATTTTACTCCTACGATAGTGGATAGGAACCCCACCTTCACGTGAAAATGAATTTTCTGAAAGATGAATAGTCCTAGTACCGTAACAGATAGGGACCCCAAAGTTCCATTTTAAATTTCGAATATTTCCCTCTGGCTTTAAGACAAAAAGTGTACTACATGGTATAAAAGATTTTATACCATATCTGTGCGGTAGTTGATGAAAAGTTTTGCTGGTAACCAATAAGACTTGTTCATGATGCTTGAGAGAATAAACATGTGTGAAAAATTTGAGCAGCAGACAAAACAACCTGTGTCCAGGGCGTTGTCGTCTTGTAACTCATCTGCCTTGGGTTTCAAAGAGAATCATTAAAACAAACACACACTTGAGGTCATATTACTCACTCTGTCTTAATTTCTTCCCCTTGTCTTAAAACTTGTGCAGCTTTATTTCACAAACGACAATGACTGGGAAAGCCACGTGCTCAAGATTATTTATTGAATCATTCAAAGATGGAATTTGAACCCATATATCATGACCTAATATTTGGCGCAGTCATGATGGCTAATTTACCTCATTAAAATACACTATTCTTTATTCTTTAAACACGCTCAACAAACATCCAAAAAACACAAAGACTAAGCAAAGAGCTTCACACAAATTTCCTGCCAACTTTGTACTACTAGTCTCTTTACTATGGTTGAAGAAAGTTATCAAAGACATCATCTATTCTCAATGGGAAAATATCAGATTGAACAGCTCTAAACAAACTCGAAGCACGAGTGAACATGGATACATCCAATTCTCTATTTCTCTTCCAATCGACGCAACACTGATTCCGCAAAATTCTGTTGCCTGGAGATGCAAAACAAACAAAACTGTGACTTCAAACACACATGCAATTTTAGTATCAGTAGAGCTTGCTTATCGAAAATTCAAACAAGGACAACAATGTTACTGTGACTTCAAACACACATGCAATTTTAGTATCAATAGAGCTTGCTTATCGAAAATTCAAACAAAGACAACAATGTCCGCGGCAGGAGAACTACACAACTTCATTCAACAAGAACAAGAAAAAGGATAGTTCATATTACCATCATCAACATAAAAGCCCAGGGGACATCGTATGAGACAGAAAGAGACATCAAATTAGATTAAGCTTCCAATAAAAAGAATACACACAACATAATTTAAAAAATACAAAATGATCAAGAAATCAATAAAAGGCAGGAAATATAACAGGTAAAGGATCAACTCTGTTACTACAAAAAATCAAAGCAAAAGTTAACAGCACATGGCATTAAAAGTCTAATACTTTTCTTTTTGTGCATGGTGCATGTGCATGTGATGGGTGTGGTGGATACAGGAAACATACTTCCTCTCTCGATGCTTGGGGCTAGGACGAGAGTATTTCAAATATCCATCCCAGGGAACTTTTTTAAGACCTGCTCTAACAGAAATGATGTCCCTAACCCTGAATTGAGAAAATTGTCAATGATTAACTTCAATGCGAGAATAGTCCAAAAATTAATCTCTCACATCTGATAAGATAAATTTTACCTCTCTGCAAACTCAATTGGAGTCTCCCCGGGTCTTATGTTCTGAGGCTCCAGGTACCAAACATCACAGACTACAGCCCAAGATGTCATGAGCTGCAAGAGGTGCATTGTGAAGGATTGTCTGCAATTAATAGAAGAAAGGCAAACTTCAAACAGTAAAGAAGAAAGACCATAACACGATGAATACCAACAAATAAACCAAATAAGCAATTTGACATTAACAAATCCTTACTTTCTACTATTCCAAAAGGCATCAACAAAAATTTTGTTGTACTTGATTGCAATAGGACAAACAGTGCAGCCGAGTTCAAATGCTCCCTATTCATCACCAAGAAAAAGGATAGAGGCATCAAGCCCATAAACTTAAACACTTGGAAACCACATTAAAAAGTGACTTGTGGTAGCGTCCTTTGTACGTGTATTCAGTATGAAGGAAACACTTCATTTTTTTAATGTTCAGTTGGTCAAAATTTTTGGGAAATATTTTCTCTAGGAAAACAAGTTCCTTAAAATGAAGAAAATAACTTCCTTGGGAGAAATAGAGAAAGCAAGTTTCACAAGTAGCATTTTTCATTTTGCCCTCCCCACCCTCCAACACACCTCACCTTCACCCCCATCCCCACCCCACCTTCCATTAGTATTTGTCTGAATTATATACTAATACTTTTACGATAATATTTTTTGCTAATGTACCCGGCACTAGAAAATAAGTAAGACACTCACTAGTTCCCTATTTTCCAAGGAAACATTTTCCTTCATACTGAAAGCACCCTAAAGATACTAAAACACTATTGAAGACCAGAAACACCATAAAATGTATTTTTAGCTTCATGCTTCAACCAATTACTCACAAGTAACAACTCCTCATAGTTGAAGGGGGAATATTCGAAAGACCTATAACTTGGGTCAAGGAGAGCTCAACCATTTAAACTTTTATAAATGAATGAAATAATCAGGCCTACCTTTTTGAACATGACAGTGTAGTGGTTATTTACACAAGTTCCCTCAGGGAATATAAGAAGAGGGTTGTTATCAGCCCCTTCAACATGTTGCCTCAACCTGAAAATTAAAATATGTAAGAAAGGAAATGCAGACTGTGATGTCTATTATGATTCTTCTGACATCACATACTTCCGTGCTACAATTTCACGATCCTTGGATTCTGTGCGGTTAAACCAGATGCATCCAACACCTTCTAAAATGGTGCTCTGCAATAGTCCTGCAAAAGTATTGCTTTTCTAAGAGATTGATAATCAAAACAGGAGATATAGAAGATCACTTCATAAAATAATCTTGCAGTTATACAAAGACAAGCTTGCAGCCCAAAGTTCTTAAGTAGGTGCACTTCAGCAGAGATGGGAATTGCGCCTTTATACTCCTTAAGGTTTGAACATAAGCGAATGAAATGCTAGAAACTAAAAGTGATTAGCAAGTTAGACAAACTTTGGCCTGGACTGTACCAGCAGGGTAGCAAAGAAGATCTGGGTAACTTTTTTTTATAATTGGCATGGTAATTTAATAAGACCCAACGCATACAATATTCTTTGCTTACAGAATAACCACTTTATCAAAACCGGAACAATCTTTTGCGACCAAAATCAGTGAGTGCTCTTTTAAGACGGAGAGAAGACACAAATATAGAAGAATTTAGTGGGTGAGTTTTATTCCAACATGGCAGTCCACAACAAAAATTAAATAAGTTTAAAATATGTGAAAGAATGAGATCGAGGTCTGTTAGTTCTTAAGGGTATATATGGCCAATTATATTAACGGCAGGGGTATATTTGGGACTATATTGCAAATGGAAGGTAAAATTGGCCCATTTTTCGATAGTTGAAGGGCGATTTTGGCCCTTTTCACTAGTTGTTAATATACATCTCTTCATATCAAAGCTTCAGATGCTTTAGACCTCTTACCAACCCATCCAGGATGCTTCTGCATGATCACTGCAAATGCAGTCATCTGCTCTAAGATAACAAAATCAATCATTGACGTGTGATTCGCCACAAAAACCTGTCGATAACACGCACAACGCGACTTTAGATATTTAGAGAAGATGGTTCACAAGTGAGATTTCAACTATAGCAGAAGACATACCTGCTTAGGTCGTATGCTAGGCCGTGGACCATGGTATTTGACAACCCCAGTCCAAGATGCAACAAAGAAACTGCACATCAGCTCCACCAGAATCCTCTGAGAAATTAGTCAAGGCAAGGATGCCAGAAACCTTAGTATGTATAGATACTCTTCAGGAGAATAAAAGAAGTGCAAAATAAGCAAGTCTAGGCATCTTAATTCATAATAGAGAATTTCTAAAAATATTGACAATTTATCCAACTCGGGTGGGCCCCAAATTGGATGAGGTACAAGACGCTATTGGGTACCGCCAGCTGACTCAAGTTGATTTGAATATCTGGTTGAATACTGATTTGAATATTGTATTTCTTATTTGAATATTCTTGTTTGAATTTGAATGCCTTTTTTAATACTACGTATTTTAATTATATATTTGAGTACTGGTAAGTTCGGTTTGTTCCATCATAATTGCTAAATTTTAGGGATAGTATCCAATAAGACACGGTGTCATTAAATACCGAGAATTAGTTTCTAATTAGGGATAGTTTCTCTGTCTCCTTCTCTTGGATGGTTCTCGTTTAAATGTTAACCAGTTACTAAGGAAAAAGAAGAAAAAGTTCAGTTTGGTGGAAAAAACAAAGAAGAAAGAAACAAAGAAAGTCGGGCAGAAGCTTCAGCTGAAGAAAAAAGAACTATTAGCATAGTCCATAGTGTATCTGAACATTTTCTATGACTACTTTTGTTTGCAAAATCTAAGGATTGAGACAGATTTAGCGGATTCCTTGTGTGATGTTTCAATGTGCTTTACCACATCTTTTATCCAAGATCATACTAGAACATATACACAAATGTTGCAGAAAGCTAGTCCAGACACACTGAGCAACTTCCAAAGCTAATCAACATAATGAAGTCTTCCATTGATAATTGCATTACCTAATATCTGCAGCTGTAGTAATTCTGTTCATACACTGACGGACTGACCTATGCTTGCTTCAATTGTTTGTTTTGGAACATATTCCTATTTCTTGGAAAACATAGCACAAGTTTCAGTAATTTCTATCCATATGACAAGATAAAAGAACTAGTCTTTCCATCATCTTGACCAATGGTGTAGTGTAAATAAAGAAGCTTTAACAAATTGTAGAGATCAGTATATAAATGTGAAGCTCTCTCCAAAACCAGTTTCAGTATCAACATCTGCTATAATTTGCCAAAGTCTTGTGAACTAGATTGGCTTCCCCAGAAAGTAGTGTCTGCTCTTGTTTGAACCCATTGTTCAGCATTCACTAGATAGAGTGCTGAATAACATTACAGCTGATGAACTCTCCAGATAGCTATAACCATATTTCTTCGAACAGGTATTTCATTTTTTATTCACAGTTCAGCATAAGCTAATTGGTTAAATTTCAATGGAAATTCTTTCTTAATCTAGAGACCTTTTCAATTAGCGGGTGATGTTCATCTCTTCCTAGTAACAAAAACAACATCATACCAAGTGGCATCTCACTCAGTGGGGTCTGGAGAGGGTAGAGTGTACATAGATCTCACCACTAGCTCATGATGGTAGAGAGACTATTTCCAAAAAATCCTCTACTCAAGTGCATCAAACCCAAGTAGAACGAGAAGAAAATAAGGAATAAAGCATAACAAGTAATATTAAGAATATTGTAGGGTCTACAAGAAAGAAACAACAATATCAACAAAATAGTATGATGATCAAAACACAGTAAACAACATATAGCAAGAACTACAAGAACACTCAACTACGAGCTGCACTAACAAGCCTAAGCTTTCGCAAAGCAAAACAACACTCTACCCCAACTATCCTTATATACTTTAAGCGTCATGTCATGTCTAATCACTTTTCCCAATACTATTTCAGCGTCCCTCTACCTCTCCGCGTACTTCTCACACCTCCTCGTTGGGGCATCGCCGCACCTTCTCTTCACATGTCCAAACCATCTGAGTCTCGCTTCCCCCATAGGCCATGCCCACCTTCTACTAAATAGCCTCATTTCTAATCTTCTCGCTCTTGGTAATGCTCACGACTTCTTTGTAAGATGAATATAATTTTCTCCACAATAGAGGCCAAGGATAAAGGCAAAATTTATCATAATATATTGCAAGCAAATGCCAACGAAAGTGCAGTCCATAACTAAAGCAAATAAAAGAGAAAATTTAAGTAAAGTGGATAGCAAGAGAAATACCTCTAGCTTTTTCCTGAACTTATAGTGCCCTTTAAGTAGGAAATGCACCAGGAAATAGCAAGAGAGAAATATTATCCATCCCATTGTCAAGACAAAAACTCTGCAATTGCATTAGAAACAAAGGATGACAAAAGTGAGTTCTCAATGGGGCAGTAAACAACTACTGCAATATGCATTAAAGGGTTCCACTTTCCATGTTCTACATATAGATGGCCAAGCTGGGTAAGTAAAGTAAGTGATGATTAAGACTCGAATGAGAAAAAGTAAATAGGATAAACCTTATAGGGAAAAGAATCCCATATCTAACAAGGACGCCCAAGCACCATAAAGGAAACAAGTAAATATTCCAGTTCCAAGGTTCTGGTGGATTCGACTTGAAGCATCGGGTGAAAGAATCCTGCAATAAGAGAATCCAGCGGAGTCAAATAGGTTTTATTAATAGAAGAATAGGCAATTGTTCAAGGAAAGAATGGAAAGGTACGTCAATAATGGCGCCAGCAGCCTCAGTTAGGGTGGGGGAAATATCAAGCAAATCACGCCTGGAAACAAAGGAAAAAGAGATGAAGAGTCTGGAAGAAGAAGAAAAGGGAATAAGGGATGGAAGAATAGGGTTTTACAGGCGAAGCTTGCCATGGGGTTCTTGGATGGATCCAGCAGGAAGATAATCTTCAAGATTGGGTCGATCCAACTCCAATTCGGAGCTTGAATTATTCATCTTTTTTGTTTGTTTTTGAATCTCATCAATACTATCTATATACTCTTAAATCAAAATGAATGTCGTCTATCCCCGAAGCTTCGCTGCAATCCAAACCCTTTCTGACACGTGTCATACTTCTTTTCCCTACTTTATGATGCTTAATTATTTGTCGGCGCATCGTGTCTTGGACTTAAATATGAATGGAGATAACAAAAGTATGTGTTTATGTGAAATAAATTAAATTTGAAGTCAAAATGTGTGTTTTTCATGTATTTTAAGTTGTTAGTAATTTTGATTTATAGTAATTTTTATTAGTATTTTTTTTCAATTTAAGTAGTATAAATAATTTTTTGAGAGGCAATCAACTTTTTTTTATTTGATCTGATAAAGAAAAGAGAATTTAGTTGATAGAGACGTTAGATTTGGATGAGGCATTTGATCATATATTCAGTTGTCAATATCGAGTGGCTCATCTCATCCGCGGTAGCCCATACAAGTTTTAAAATTTGAAGGACAAAGGTCAGGCTGGCTCATTTTTTGTGAGTCAGAAAACAACTAACTCAGCTCATAAGTACGTGGTCTAAGGGCCTCGCCGGGCCAGCCCTCATTTTTACGAGTATATTATTTTTACAATTTAAGTTATAATTCAAAAATATTAAAATAAATAGCAACAAGATAATATTACATGATATTAGTATTACTATTACATATTATAAAAACATAATTTGTATCTAAATTTAATATTTAAAATTTTGAATGAACTTTAAGTTTAGACTCTTATTATTTATAATACTCTATTTTATTTTTATTTATAGTAATTTTTAGTTCGGCCCATGAGTCAGTCCAACTAGGGAAGAGACATAATTATGGAATAATTTTAAATACATACAATAAATTAATTAATTTATGATACATATAGCCAATAATTAAAAATCATAGAAAATAAATAGTGACTATACAATATAATTAGCCAATAGTCATAGAAAGTATATACTGACTATACAATATAGATTATTTGTACATGAACTATACATTGAATGTGCATTATGATGCATTTAAAAATCGAATATATTTGAGTATACATGAAATATTCATTGAATATACATGTCTATATAACAAATGACAATTTTTTTGGTAATTACATTGGTCGAATGGTCATCTACTGTAATTATCCTAATACTTATTTATGTCTTAGCTACATTTCACCTAATTACACTCCATAACTATAATTTCATTTGCTATGGGTATTTCCATTTGTATATTTCGCTTGCCAATATACAAATGTGGTAAGTATATTCACAATCTGTAGATACAATTACAAATTTTTCATAACTTAGACAAATCAATTGTATCAACAAATTGTATAGAAATAGCTAGGATAAGTATATTCAAATTCATGATTTATACAATTAGAAATCAAATTATATAAATTATAGCAAAAAATCAAACTATAGTCGTATTCAATAATTAATCAAAACTATTGCTAAAGTACATAATAGCCATTAAGTATTTGTCATTTTGATTAGGGAGGATTTCAAAAATGCCCATTCTAGGGTATGAAATTACAAGCCCTTACCAACTTGGTTAAAATTACCAACTTTATACCAACTTTTATTAAAAAGTAGGAAAGAGAGTATTATTTTTTATAATAAAGTTGATTAAAGTGTGATGTGATAGGTGGTGAAAAGGAAGAATAAATTGATGATATTTAAAAGATTTAGAAGTTGGTGTAGGAAATGGGTTTCTTGTTTAATTTTTTAATTTTTTTTTTAATAATTAACAAAGAAGTAGTATGTTCTTCCCAATTGGAGAATAAAATTTTCAATGTATAAACGTAATGTAAAGCGTAAAATGATTGTACTATGAACAAAAAAATTTGGTGTTCACGAAAAAATTAGTCTTACGTATAATTGATATTGTCATAATAGAAAAAAATTTACAATATAAAAAAATAATTGATAATACAATTTTTTATTAAAAAAAAATAAGAAGGTAATTGTAGAAAATTTCGTGGAATTAAATATTTATTAAGATGTTCCTACATATTTGTCTTATTCTACACAACTAAAAAATGTTATGTATTAATTATGATATTTTAAAAAATATTTATGGGAAATGTATTGAAAATATTTATTAGAAGTAGACCCATCAAATCAAATTAATTGATTTGATGGAATGATGGCAGCCTACCACACCCTATAAAGGGAGGGCACATCAATGCGGTACGGTTGGGGGCCTTTGTCCTCCATTTTTTTCATGCATAATCTTTACCCAAAAGATAAAATGGAGGAAATGTTTTTGGGGTATTTAATAAGGTGTTGACCAAAGGCTTTTTTATTGGATGGGGTTTGGTCAGCCTAGTGTTTGATACAATCCTTTGCAAGTATTAATAATATAACAATGATAAATATTTTCCATTAGTGAAGAGACCAATTCCAGTTGTTTGGTGTTGTTTGTGGTATACAACATGGGTTCCATATTGGTTTTGTGAAGGATTTGTAAAAATTGGTAAGGAGGTTAATTATTCATCCCATTTGACATATACGTGTGGGGTAATTATGCATAGTGCCTGCATAAACGTCACGAAATATCACAAACATTTATTTTATTTTTTTTGGGAGTGAAGATACTAATAGTATTTCTTTGCTATACTTGTGATATTACGAATGGTTTTCATTTAGGTGTAATGGGGATGTTGTGAAATAAATTTAAAATAAAAAACATGTCAGTACGCATAGCTTTAACCTGGGACAGTGAAACATGCAAATTTACACCAAATAACAATTGAAAAAAAAAAACAACTAGAACGAAAAAATGGAAATTTAATATTAAAAATCAATCCACTGGGAAAAAAAAATATACAACATTGTTCACAAAATCTGCGGGGGGGGGGGGGGGGGGGGGGGTATATTATGTCCAACAATACAATTAAAAACTACGATTTCCTCCTCGGAACATACTTAGATGCCGGTACTCTTTCACTTTGTCCAACATGCTCAACCTGCCTCCTCGGACCACCAAAGCGGCTGACCACCTTCCCCGTCACCTCACTTTCACTTATGGCACCATTCTCATTTTTTTTTGGTGCCATAATCCCATAATAAAGTGCCATAACATAATCGACAGAAGGCTGGGTCAAAAGACTTTGATCCGATCTGAACATAATCATACCCATTAGCTATACCAAAATAGCTAACATACCAAAAACCATCCCGTTACCAAATTAGCATACAACCTTACCATCAGCAATACCATATAAAAATACCAAATCTGACAATAATGAATAATACCATAAACTACACCAAAAAAATTACATCTTTCATACCAAAAAACAGTAAAAATGAACAAAACCATACAAACTACCATCATGCATACCAAAACAGCAAACATAACAAAACCATCCAATTACCAAATTATCATACAAACTTACCATCAGCAATACCATATAACATACCAAGTGTGACAATAATGAAGAATACCATAAAATACACCAAAAAATTACATCTTTCATACCAAAAATCAGTAAACATGTACAAAACCATACAAACTACCATCATGCATACCAAAAATAGCAAATATACAAAAAACCATTCCATTACCAAATTAGCATACAACCTTACCATCAGCAATACCGTATAAAAATATTAATTCTGACAATAATGAATAATACCATAAACTACACCAAAAATTTACATCTTTCATACCAAATATCAGTAAACAAAAACAAAACCATACAAACTACCATCATGCATACCAAAACAGCATACATAACAAAAAACATCCAATTACCAGATTAGCATACAAACTTACCATCAGCAATACCATTATCCCCAAACCGGCATCCATAGTTGGACACCATAAAAAATACCAACTCACAGCCATGCCTAATACCAAAAAAAAATACACCAACATTTGCAATACAAACAAACATTTGCTGCCAAAAAAAAAAACAAATTACATACAAACAAGAGGATATACAGCACATGCTAAAGTCAAAGACCCCCTAATTAGCAGTTGCAAACAAAAAAATAAAGGCCATCTAACAGTGAAGGAAAATAACAGTGAAAGAAGAACGACATGGGATGCAAAAAAATTCAAAAAAAAAAGGTTGAGATAAGCTTTACACAAAATGGGAGATGACCATTACTTGAATCTTAAGATTATTGAAAGCAACCCGCAATACAAAATACCAAGAACCCACTGAAAGAACAACAACAAATCCAAAAAATTTCATAACTTTCGAAAATAACGAAAAAAGAAGTTGGAAGGAAGAACAACGACATTGAGTGCAAAAAAAATTAAAAAAAAACGTGTTGAGATAACCTTTACAAAAAATGGGAGATGACCATTACTAGAACCCGACTCAAAACGAAAACCAAAAAATAAAATTCAATAAATACATACCTGAAGATGAAGGAACGTTGTGAAGAAGAAGGAGAGAAATTCTTGCTAAACAAATAATAATACAACAAAGAAGAAGATGAAAAATCAATTTTAACATAGTACATTTTGTTTATTAAAAAAAAAATTGAAATGGTGCATTTAATAACCCTCTGACCGCATTTAATGCTCCATTTAATGAAGTCTGACCCGCATTAAATGCGGGTCTACATCACCTTGTCAAAAATTAAAAAAAAAAAAGGAAAATGATTAAATTAATTGAAAAGTCAAAATATATGACTTGGTAAATATGTAAAATAATCGGTATTCAAGTAAATAATTTCGAAAATGTAATTTCAGTGCTCAAACTTGTATATTTACTTAAAATTTCTTTTGATTACTTGGATAGATATGGGCTCAAGTGGAATGGGGCTTGGACTTGATACTTTGTAGATTAATGTGGCCCACTGGAGATTGGTCTCCAAATCCTATTTTCCAGGACTATAAATAGTGGTGGAATTGAAAATTTAATTAAGGAGGTTTAAAATCTAAAAAAAAAAAATAAACATACAAACTAGTTGAAAGGGACTTAGCATCTGCTTTATATACATAGAAAATAATTTTAATATTATATAAATAGTATAATTTTTCATCAAAGGAGTTTGGATGAACCCCGACAATAAGATGCCTCCGCTTCTGACTATAAATTGTTACAAGTTCTTTAGAGGATCCTAGAAACTCATAGATGAACCAACAAAAAATGCAGTTCGCTTTAATTTGTGTATATCAAATTGCATTGCACCCTTTTTAGAGTTGTTTTTTCCTTTTAATGAAAGTGATGGATATAGATTTACAATCTTCGTATAACAAATTTAAAACCATATAGGCATGTGAATTTTATATTTATGCACACTAAATCGATATTAAATATCACAAGAAAGTATTAATAGCAATGGTTTATATAGCAAAAAAAGAAGAAGCTTGGTTTAGTAAGTTGAGTTGTTTGATCAAACCTCAATTATACGAAAAAAGTAAGTGTTTTTGAGTAAACAACTAATTTTTAGCAAACTGAAGACAGTAAACATTTTGTTACTTTGAAAACATTTTTTATTGATAAAATTAAGTAATCGAATGAAAATCTTTACTCTCTATAACATTATCTGTAAATTCTAAAAGGTAAATGAAAGAAGATAAGAGTATTTATCAATTTCCATATTTCACGTGGGCACAAAAAAGCCAATGATGTGTCGTTGTAATTGATCCATTAACTCATGGTATTATTTAAATTAATGAAGTTTGAAGTACACAAGTGCTTGTTTCAGTAAACAAGTAATCATATTCACGTGACGTTGTTTCTGCATGTTGTCTTTGGGCATTTATTATGTATAAAAGTGTCCGTTACTAAGAATAGTATAATTTTTGGATGAATAAGTTAAAACAAAATGAGTCAGTCCCCACATTATTTAACTTACTAATAGTTGTTTGAGTGAATCTGAAAGACATGCAGGATCCAGAGGCTCCTCCTTTCAATAAAATACTACTCGTTTTGGTCCGCATAAAGGCCGCACAGCCGATTTTCATGGTGAATGAGGTTAATTCAATGAGTTTTATTGGATCGAATATAATGTTGAAAAAGTCAATTAAATCTTTGTGCATGAATATTTGAGTAATGAGTCTCTTTCAGCATAGCACATGTACGATCTTATATTTACCTTACTTTTTTATTTTAACTTCATTTGCATACTCAACATATGATCCATTTTGGGAATTAATTACTTGACATATGCATTAGTTCCTTCAGTGATGGTAAATATATATATTGAACTGCTCTTCTCCATTCATCAATATATGTTGACTTTTGTAGGAAGCAATGGACTCAATAATAGCAAGCAGTGAAGCTTTTAATATTTATCAATGTTCCATAAATATTTATGAATATACTCTATATAAAGTTGTAGTGGATAGATGAGAGAAGTTCAAAGTTCAAAGGTGTCAACAGATTAGATTTGTGAAGGGAAATGTAACATATTCAGTTGTTGTCAGACCAAGACAATGATTTCCTACAAAAGGAACAGCTCAACCCCTTCACTGTATTTGACGATGTTCCATCTCAGATTAGCCACTCCTTATTGTTAATTTGGGGCTGCATAATTAGGTGCAACCTACCTAATATCTTAATCATTACCATACATCATCCCATCTTATTGACTACTTCATCAACACCTAACCAAACTTACTTTTTTTGTATATACTCCATTTGAGAGGTCTCTTTTATTAAATTAATTGTATATACACGTCAGACCAACAGCATCCATTTGCTTGTTGACCAGCTAATATTTTAATCAATTTAGACTCTGGAACTGATGAACGGAAATGTCTGGTTAAATAATCCAAACTCAGAAATCGTGCCAACCATAAATCTATTTTGAAAGAAAGAAATAATAAATCTTAATTTATGCGTTGCAACTATGAATAAACAAAATTATCAAGGACGGTGGAGCACGTGTACTTCTTGGCTCCCTAGAAGGAGGAGATACCTTTTAGTTACATGCCTTTTTTTTACAAAGATCTTGCTTGAATTTTTGTCCCACAAACTTTTAATCAAACCAAAAAGGATTGCGTCTACGCATATTTCATATCTTTAAATTCATTTGGAATCGGCAATATTTTCAAGTTTATCTTATTTTACGAGAATTAAGCTTAATTTTTATTTTAGGCTTAACGACATTTAAACTTGTTCTCATTTTTCACTTAAACACCTAAACTAAGACAAGTTCCTAATAGACACCTCAACTGCTCAGATTTGATCCAATTAAACATTTTTATCCTATTTAGCACTCTCCGGTACTATTTTTTTAATTTTTCAGCCAAAAATAAATAGTTGTCTAAAAAATTTTTTTTTTCATAAAAGTAGGTTCTCAAAATTCGCCGTTAACCATATGCGGAAAAAAATTATTACAATTTTAAATAAAATTTTTTTGCACATGATTAACTGAGAATTTTGAGAATCTACTTTTATGAAAAAAAAAAAAATCTTTTTTTGGACCGCAACTATTTATTTTTGGCTGAAAAATTAAAAAAAAGTACCGGAGAGTGCCAAGTAGGATAAAAGTATTTAATGGGATCAAATCTGAGCAGTTGAGGTGTCTATTAGGAACTTGTCTTAGTTTAAGTGTCTAAATAAAAAATAAAGACAAGTTTAGACGTCTATTTATGTATTTGACCTTTATTTTATATTCCTTCATAACTAGTTACATAGTAAAATAGAAAGAACTATGATGATACGTCCACCCTTTAGACCTTCGGAAAATAAGGCCTAAAATGGTTTATTATTATATATAAATATAAGTAATTATATATTTATTATTAGTATTAATTAATTAAAATTTTCTCAATAGCTATTGTCAATATTTCATTAAATCATCATGCATATATTTTCAAACTTTCACTTATTTATGATTGATGTAATTATAATTAAAAGTCGTAGACAATTAAATTTGCAGTTCCTTTTTACTTTTTAATTTGTCTAATTTACTCTAATTTAAATTAGTCAAATTTTAGCATTGACTTTATAAGATTGTCTTTAATTATTTGAGGTGTTTTCTTAGACATTTCAATCTAAAACTAATTATACTATCAAATAATTAAATCTTAAAATATATTTGTCTTACCATTGAACGCTTCTAAAGAGTTATTGACAATCAGTATAATTGATGATTTAAATCTACTTTTGTAATTAAAAATAATATGATATGTAATACAAATAAAAAAAATACTCTGTTCGACAAACTCAATCAAGTGAAATCATAATTAACATTTCTAAATAATTCTAGAATAATTTTGTTGAATTTTTATAACTGACTCAATTGAAAAAAATTCAAAAATATATTCAATAAGAACTTACCTAAGATCTAAATATCTATTATGTGGTATAATATACAATAATTTATATTTTATATTTGTATCTTACAAAATAGTATAAGAAATATTATATTGCCAATTGAAGAAAATAATAATTATCAATTATAATTAGTTACCATTTATGTTAAGAAGTTATGAGTATGAAATATATAAAAAATATATTAAGTAAATGTAATGGTAGTTTTCTAAATTTTAGTTTTAGGTCACCTATTTTATTTAGCCGAGATATATGAAATATTTGTAAGACTAAATAATTTAATTATCCTCGATTAACTCTTCACTTAAAATATAAAATTCTAACTGTAATTCAAAGTTTCATGCAATTGCTTGAGAGGTCGTATTGTCAAGTTCATTTGCTAGTACAATTTACGTTTGAATTAAACGAGGAAAAAAAGGTAAGATTATATTAATTAATTAACTAACTGCTCAATGAAAGTTGAATAGTTCAACTAATTGATAAATAAAAAATACAATAGCATTAGAATCACATATTAGACTTAAGACTCGTTCTTTAGTAAATATCATTATCAATTTTGAGAAAGTAAAATAATATTTAAAATTTGTAAGATAATATATAAAAATAAAAAGCATTTGACCTTGCTAGGTCAAATCTAGTTGTTCATTTTTTTAGCAAAAAAGAACGAATCGTATTTATCAAATAATTACTAAATATGTAGATTTTCTCATACTTGAAAAGATGGGTGGATTAATTTCCCCATAAAATTTTATATACAACAACAACATACCCAGTAAAATCCCAGAAGTGGGGTCTGGGGAGGGTGAGATTTTATATATTTACAAAAAATAAATCACATATTTTTATTATAATATTTGTATAAATTAGATTTGAAAGATAGTTTAAAATAAATAATCATTGTTAAAAGTAAAATAGAAGAAAAATCTCATGATATATTAAAGTGAACAGCTAAAAACATAAAATTTGTTTTTTATATTGAACAAATAAAACAAAATCTATTTTTAATACAGGTCAAAAATGAATTGAGAAATGCTTCCTCATTTTATTAAAAATTATTTGACCCCTTTTAACTTCACATATCCCAAAAGAAATTTTTGAGTGGATTATTACAACTAATTTACATAGTTATTTAATACTAAAGATAATATAAGAAAAAAAATATTTCCTCCATTAAATTTACATATCTCTTAAAAAATATTGATAAAATATGCATATTCTTTTTATATTATCTATATTAATTGATGTGTAATCTTAAATCTTAAAAAATGATTTGGAGAAAAGCAATTAATGTTAAAGGTAATATAAGAAAAAATAATTATCCTTTTTTGTTATGTTAAAAACAACACGTAAAAGTGGAAAATTATTTTTAAAATATTGGACAAAAAAAGTAAATGGATTGAGAAATTAAATATTGTTGATTTGCTATAATGGACAAGTAAAATAAAATATTTATTTTTATTAAGGAGTCTACTAAAATTTAATTTGTTTGTCTTATCTTTTCTTAGTTCTTAAATTAAGAATATCTCTATCTTATTTTGATAATTTTACTAAAATAATTTTTTACTTACACATTTAAAATCTCAAGACTGCAAAATATTTTATATTTTTTAATTTAAAAATTTTCTTTCCTTTTAAAAATTCCATAAAAAATCAAAATCAAACAAATCAACTAAGAGCACATTTTTGCTTCTTTTGTTTTCTTTTTCGAAGTTGAACTTGAAATAGAATTTCAAAATTTTTGAAAATTTGATAAACAACTAAAGGATATTTTTACCTCAAATTATTCATAAAAAATTAAAAATAACTTCAATTTTTATTCATGATAAAATATACTTTTAATTTTTATACATTACTTCCTTTTTTTGGGGGAGGGGGGGGGGGGGGGGGAGGTTAAGATATAGTACTTTCTCTACTCCAAAGTAATTAAATTGTTGGAATATATGATACACATCTTTAAAAAAAAAATATAAATTAGTCATGTTTTTTAAATTTTGCCATTTTCAAACTCCAAAATATTAGTAATGATTATTAATTAGTAAGTCAACAAAATATTAATCAATGAAGAATAAATTTGAGAAATTTTTTTAACATCTCTTTTAAACAATGTACAATTCAATTATTTTGACATAAACAATACTCCAATAATTTAATTATTTGAAATAAAGAGAGCATTTTTCACCTTAAAAGTATTTTTTTATTTTCAAAATTTCAACCAAGCGCCTACCAAAAAAAATAAAAATAAAAAAAAAAATATATAAATAGAATGGTGGGTGGAAAGCACCACCACAAGAAGCAATAAAAAGCACAGAAACTTTTGGTGAACAAGCCGTACCTGGGATGGGGGAAAATGAATTAATGTCGACGTAAATAGTCTTCATTTTTTGAGTATATTAGTTTAGGAAAGTTATGATATTTGAGAAAAATAGAAAATTATAAGTTATTTCCGATTTGGATTAACCCTACTACTCCAATCGTATGTTAAGCATTAGTTAAACCACTTGTCAATATTTCTCTCTACCAACTTCTTCTTCTTCCTTCTACTCAACTCTCACCTACACGCACGGCTTCATATATATATATATTTCTCTGCTAAAAAGTAGTATTCCTTCAAGATTAAGATGAAGAAGAGAAAACATGAGACATTGTTTCATGGAATTTTCCAAATCATTCTCCATACGCTGTTTTTCAGAAGAAGAAGAAGACGCATTCATCGCCTCCTTCCTCTTCTCTCTGCTTTATCCGGTCTTCTTCTTCTCTTCATGGTGTTTTTCTATCCTCCCATCATCAATCCACACCACCAGCACCTTATCAATCCAATAGCGGTATGTGTATGTATTCCCATTCATCCTTTACATCATTTTTTCTGGCCCTCTCTTTTGATTTTGATTTTGATTTTGATTTGTTACTGCATTTAGTTCAATAACGGAACGGGGTTTCAGATGAACCTGCAAAAGGAACACGTCTTTCGCGTTCCGGTGAGCGTTAGTACAGCTCTTTTGACTGGTTCCGTTGATTTTTGTTTTTATCTGAATCTCCTGATTTTGAATGCATAGATGGGTGGGGGAACTTTAAGCAGAGACGTATGGATTTCGAAGCAATCGAAATTCTACCATGGCTGCAGTGATTCCAGTAATAATTTTCCAAGTGGGTGCATTTTGTTTTACCCATTTTCTCTAGTTTTTGTTTTGTTCTGTACTGTATATTCGTCTCATCTGTGACGCTCTGCCATTTGCAGCTGCAGACGTTAATACTCATCCCAATAGGTACTTGATGATTGCAACTAGTGGAGGCTTGAATCAACAGAGAACAGGGGTAAATATATAAGCCGCTGGTTTATTAGAAATAACACCTCATTCCTGAGATTACACTAATATGTTGTTGTTGCCAAATTTTCCCTAATTAAAGGTCAACAAACATGGATAGACGCATACTTGACCATAGATTCTATGTCGTTTGAATGTTGTTCCTTATAGGATTTAAATTCTCAGACACGCCCCCATTGCATTTAAGATATAATAGATACTTTTTGAGGTGCATTTTTGGAAAAGACACAAATAGTGCAGATTTGGATAAGATACAAGTTCAAACATTCAACATATTAAAACCTCTAATAAGCCATGTCCTTTCTGATACCTGAATGACATCTTCCATTATTTGTGGGCTGCCCATGTTTAAATTGTGTAGTTGGCATTGGTACAGTGAAGAAAGAAATTTGAATATTTCAGATTCTGCTTTCTAACTCTGAACAAGAAAATTTCCACTTGGAAATTGGAATTCTGATCTGGTGCATTGATACACCAGCAAAATATTACTATTAATGTTACCTGTGACATGCAATTGCATAGGGATTGCAAGTTGTAGCTTAAGAATAATACCATGGATTAATAGTCAAGGGAGTATTCTAGTCTGCTCCCCAATCCCAATTTAGCCTTTACCATTACTCAGTTTACTTTCATTGAATTTCCTTCCTTTGATCTGGCAGAAACTAATTAAGAACATCATTTTGATGGTTACAGGCTAATTTACTTATTAGTGGTCTTCGTTTACTAGTAATGGTGTATGTAGTTTTCTGTTGACACTGACTTGTCTTGCTGGATTCAGATTGTAGATGCAGTTGTTGCGGCTCATATCTTGAATGCCGTCCTTGTAGTTCCAAAACTCGACAAGAAATCCTACTGGAAAGATTCAAGGTTTTATTTGGAATACTTTGTGCACAAAGGCATTTTGTGAGCTATCTTTTTGTTTGTAGTGCACTACTATTCAGAAACTTAATCCTTTTTTACGTGCAGTGACTTCTCTGAGATTTTTGACATTGACTGGTTTATCTCTCGAATGTCAAAGGATGTCAAAATTATTAGGGATCTCCCAAGAATCGGAGATAAAATCATAACTCCATATACAACGCGCGTTCCAAGGAAGTGCAATGCCAAGTGTTATCAAACTCGCATCCTGCCTATTTTAAAGAAAAAGCACGTAAGTCTCTTTATAAATTAATGGGACATGTTTGGATTGCCCAGTGTGTCAGAAAATGATATCATCCCACGACATAGAAATTTGTGTACATCACATCCCCATCCATATTGCTCTAATGCACAACCAAGTCATAGTAGTTCCAAATTCGAAAGTTCAAGGTACAGAAAGTTAGACGCGGGTTTAGGTCTTACTTTCCTGAAAAAGTTGCAAGCCAAGTATCTTCTTGACAATGTCTGTGTTGTTGTATATAACGCAACCTGTTGGGTGGGGTGTTGGGGATTTAACGTCTTATTGTACAGAGTGGCTGTGGTGTTTATTGCATATTTCTTGTTTGAGGTTTTCTTACTTTCTCTTTAAATGTATCTAGATTAACAAGTTTATTTTTGGATGTGGATTCTCATTTTTTTGACTCTCTGCTTTGTTTGACGCAGGCCGTTCAGCTAACAAAATTTGATTATAGGCTTTCCAATCGGTTGAATACAGATATGCAGAAGCTGAGATGCAGAGTCAATTATCATGCATTGAAGTTTACTGATCCCATAATTGAAATGGGCAGAAAATTGGTACAAAGGATAAGAATGAAAAGCAAGCACTTTGTTGCCTTGCACCTGAGGTAATTTGATTATGTCCAAAAGATGTTTTACACACATGTTCTTTCTTTGTTCATGAATGTGTTTTTTCAAAAGAATGTTTTTTCCCCAACAACACAAGCTGCTATATTGAAATAAAACTCTAGCCTTTTGGGCGTTGCATATATTGCTGATCTGATAAAGTGGTTTTATGTGTGTTTAGTGTTATTTTCCGATTCAGTGACATTCCTTTAGGATGTGAATGTTGATCTTGTCATTGTGGATTGTACACTTCTCTAATTCAATATTCTACAACTGGAACATGCTTGCTGAAATTTGTTTACCATGTTCTAGGTTTGAACCAGACATGCTTGCTTTCTCTGGATGCTATTATGGTGGAGGAGACAAGGAAAGGAAAGAACTAGGTAAAATACGAAAGAGGTGGAAGACATTACATGTGAGTAACTAGCTATTTTAGTAATTATTAGTCCATACATTGCCCCTACTTATAGTTAATATAGTATTTTCCTTCTTTGGCATTACTTGCAGGCAAGAAACCCGGATAAGGAACGAAGGAATGGAAAATGCCCTCTCACTCCTGAGGAAATCGGCCTTATGCTTAGAGCACTTGGTTTCGGTAATGATGTTCATATTTATGTGGCATCTGGAGAAATTTATGGTGGAGAGGAAACCTTGGCACCTCTAAAGGCTCTATTTCCAAATTTTTATTCCAAAGAAACAATTGCCAGCAAGGAGGAATTGGCACCATTCTCTTCCTTCTCTTCTCGGATGGCTGCATTAGATTTCATTGTTTGTGATGAGAGTAATGTTTTTGTATCCAATAACAATGGTAATATGGCACGAATGCTTGCTGGAAGAAGGTAAGCTACTTATGTTTTCTACCCGAATCAGTTAGCTATCTTCACAAAAACTTTAAACGATTTTGTCTTATAAAATAAGTTTGACAAAATGATCTCCTTCATATGCCATATTCTTTACTCAGATACCATTGTTACTTTATTTGCTAGTCTGTTACTCCAGGAAAGGGTAAACTTTTCTAAAATCCTTATCGTGTTTCAGGAGATACTTTGATCACAAGCCAACTATCCGCCCAAATGCGAAGAAACTTAATAAGTTGCTCCTCAATCGAAATAACATGACATGGGAGGAGTTTGCCTCACAAGTTCGAACGTCTCAAATAGGTTTCATGGGCGAGCCAATGGAGATAAAGCCCGGCAGGGGAGAGTTTCATGAAAACCCATCAGCATGCATTTGTGCAGATTCTGAAATGGGTAGTGGTTCTGTTACTTACAGTGCTAGGAGAGATATGGGTGAAGTGACTGATGGTCAGGTAGGTGAAGAAGAGCAAGAATGGTCTGATACAGAATACGCGGGGAATGAACTTGAAATTCAATGAAGAGGGCTTCCGAAAGACATGATGCAGATTCTGGAAGGCCTTTTAGAACAGAAGAGACAGAAATAGAAGATAATTTTCTTGGATCAAAGAAAGTTGCAGATGGGGCAGGTCCTCATTTTGAGTACTAGCTTCCATTCATTGATAACAAGATAACCATATGGAGCAAAACAATTGTACATAAATGCAAGCGTAAACTTAGAGCTTGGTTCTCCAGTTTTGTTAGTCAATGGTGCAGAGAATGAACTGCATCATTGAACTTTAATGCATTTAAATACACAGAGAGCAGGATAAATTGGTGGTGTTTCATGTCTATAGTAGTATTTTTAGAAGGAAAACTGAATTGTATATACTCAGCTTTTCACATGAATGAATGAGTCATTGCTAGTTAGACGTCAAGTGCTTAATGTATTTGTAGAATTTTGACGATCAAGTGCCTGCAGTTATTTTTTCTCTTTTAGCTGCGCCTTTAATTTAAAATTCACCTAGAGAATAGTTATATATAAAAGAAATGAAGGGTCCCATTAAATTTTTAAAGCCGGGAAAGGTGATGTGGAAAGCGGGTAACCAACCAAGCATAAGCCTTCCTGTTTGGCATGTAATCACCAATAGTCGACGTGGCCTCTTCTTCCCCAATCTATAGTTATACTGTCGTTCATCTCCATTTCTCACTCTCTAATGGCCTCCACCCTCTACGCCCAGCTTGCTACCCCGACTCTTTCCTCTCGCAAGCTCTCTTCCTTGTCATGGCCAACCATGTTCGATTCGCCCTTTTCCCCTTCCTATTCTCCCATCATCACTACTAAAGGTAATTACTCTCCTTTTTTTTTTTATGCAGTGTTCTGCCCTACCCATCATGGCATTAATTTATTAACTCATTCCAGTATTACCCACTAATTTTCTTGTGGGTTATTAGGGAAATATGATTCCAACTAATTTTCTTCCACATAGGCAAACATTGTTCCGTACCTAAGGTGGTGTGCAATGCTCAGAGTGCTCCGGCCGCTGTGAATTTAGCTCCGGGAACACCTGTGAGGCCCACGAGTATACTAGTTGTGGGGGCCACCGGGACATTGGGAAGGCAAGTAGTGAGGAGAGCACTGGACGAGGGCTACGACGTCAGATGTCTTGTAAGGCCGAGGCCTGCTCCTGCAGATTTTCTTCGTGATTGGGGCGCCACTGTTGTCAATGTAAGATCCGCTGCAATTATGAGTTCAGAAATTAATATTTGCTGAAATGTTGTGTCCATTGAGCCCATATTGCATCCAATTCAGATTTATGAAGTTATCTTGTTTTGTGCACAGGCGGATTTAAGCAAACCTGAAACGATTCCAGCAACATTGGTTGGAGTCCATACAGTTATTGATTGTGCTACCGGACGCCCTGAGGAGCCTATAAAAACTGTAAGCATCCATACTGACAAAAAAGGGGTGGATAATTGCTGGGAATGAAAATGATCTGATTATTATCTGTTTCGATTCTTTTTTCTACGTTGTTGTTGTAGCCGCTTGTCAAGCTCATTTACTTTATCCATTCATTTTAGGTAGATTGGGAAGGAAAAGTTGCTCTTATACAATGTGCAAAAGCCATGGGCATTCAAAAATTTATATTTTTCTCGATTCACAACTGTGACAAGCATCCTGAAGTTCCTCTGATGGAGATCAAATATTGTACAGAGAAGTTTCTCCGGGATTCAGGCCTGAACCACATTGTAATTCGGTTATGTGGCTTCATGCAGGTATCATCCTCTAATGGTTTTATTTGGTGTGGCGAAAGTATGCATTGTATACGCACATTTTAACCACAATGTTGATACAAAAGTTATATCTGAAAACTCTTGAAAGGTTTTGCAGTAAGTTAGGCTTATAATATTCTGGTAACCTATGGAAAATGGGAAAGCATCTCTTATGCTCAAAAGATTGTAAATGGACACCTCAGAGTGTCACAAGGCTATCAATATACTAGTTGAAACACCGAGATGTTGCTACTTGAAATTTGTAATGCAGAAATAGAGAAGCTTGTCACATTATGTTCTTAGTATCGACAAAATTAAGATCATTTTTCGAGTTCCGGACAAGGTCTACATATCTTAGAAAGAGAATCTTGTGAACTTTAATATGGAGTGCCTTTTGATCTTATTGATTAACTCTCAACTGTTGGAGATACAAAGCTGCCCATACAAATAGTTTTTAAACCAATAGATAAGGTGTCATTCCTGTATGTATTGTCCTAAAATTGTGTTATTCATTGACTTATTTGTTAAAAGTTATTTTTCATTTGCTCCAGGGCCTTATTGGTCAATATGCAGTGCCTATATTAGAAGAGAAATCTGTATGGGGAACCGATGCTCCCACTCGAATAGCATACATGGACACCCAAGTAAACTTTCAACTTAGTTTCTTTCAAGTCTATTAACATAATTGGTTAATAATTCTGTGCTAAATTGCTTCTAGGATATTGCTCGCTTGACATTCATAGCTTTACGCAATGAAAATATTAATGGGAAGCTTCTCACTTTTGCTGGGCCTCGGGCATGGACAACCCAAGAGGTAAGAAGGATCTCCATTTTATGCATTAAGATTAAAAGTTTCTTTGGCAACTTGCAATGTAGCCTTTTGTGGTATTTTTTTGTTTCTGGTATTGGGGTAAGCAACAACAGATGCTGTTAACATCGAACTCTTACCTCAAAACCAAGTACATTTTGAAGCTTCCTTTAGGAGTTAGGCCATCAAATTTCTGTTAAAGATACTCTTGATCTGCTATATATGCTAGACGATAAGAAAAAAGGTTTATTACTTCTTCAGAGTCGCAATACCTTTCCCATTGTCAATCCATTACCAATAATTTTTACATAGATACCCAGTGGAAACTAAGTTTCCCGCAAAGGCTAGAGTAAGCTCTATTTCATTTCATATACTACTCTTTTGTTGCTTTTTCTGTCTTTGTTATTCTCTTCCTGCTCTCCTGTTTGGATGATATCTATCACCTTCTTGTCAAGTAAGTCTCATTGAATCAGGTGATAACATTGTGTGAGAGACTTGCTGGTCAAGATGCCAATGTGACTACAGTGCCTGTCTCAGTTTTGCGATTTACACGTCAGCTGACTCGGTTGTTTGAGTGGACGAATGATGTTGCTGATAGATTGGCCTTTTCAGAGGTAGAATTTCTTCTAGCTTTGTGCTTTTTCTTCTTTGTTTAAGGAGTATTTTTACATTATTAAATGCAGTCTGATGCCACTGGAATATATTGTTCTGGTTATTCGTTATATTTACCACATCATTTCCTTTCTTCTATTAGATCACTTCCTTTCTTCTAGTTGTTTGCAATGGTTTTTCCAAAAAATCAACCTATCCTAAGGTAGGGAAAGGTAACTCTTTTAACCACAGAAGTTGGGGTGACTGGGCAAGGATGATGTATTTGGATGCGCTTTTCTTACTGTCCTCGAAAAGTAACTCTTTTAATGAATAAATGAAGAGTTGGGAGGCTCTGCATGGGTAAAATTTAGGATGTGCTTATTGTTAGTGTCCTTTGAATAGTGATTGTATTCCTTTGCTGCATCATTTTTTAGTAATTAGCTGCCACAATTTTTTTGCTTGTTAGTCTGTTTCCATGTTTGACAGTTTACCCGATATTTTATGAAGGATAATCTCAGATAAGATCTTTGAGAACTTCTGCTCTTTTTAGTTAACAAAGTCATTCACATTTAAGGTATGGCGATTGTTTTGATTGATTTTACTTGCTGCCGCTCTTTTCATTAGATAAGAAAATGTTGTTATTTTCATTTTTCTGTCTGCAAACAGCTTTCTAATCTGTGTCCAAAGAAATAGAAAAGAATAATAATGGTGCATGTCAGTGTTAGATGGCAAAAGACAAAGCTAACGTAACTGGTCTGGTGTTAATTTCCAGGTTTTGACAAGTGATACCGTCTTCTCAGTTCCAATGGCAGAGACGTATAACCTTCTCGGTGTGGATGCAAAAGACATCAGTTCACTGGAAAAATATCTGCAGGATTATTTCACCAATATACTCAAGAAGTTGAAAGACCTCAAGGCTCAATCGAAGCAAACTGATATTTTCTTTTAAAAGAAATGCTTGTTTTTGTTGTTGTACAAGTAATATACCTCGTGACACAGATACATGTCCTCTCGGAACTCCCGATGTTCCTTTTCATCATGTATTCATGTATTATAAAGAAGATAAAAAAAAAAAAAAAAACTTCGAGGGTTGGCCTGGTGGTAGTAGACTTGGGCCTTGGGGTTTGCTCCCTTTCAAGGTCTCAAGATCAAAACCCACTGGGCAGACACCCGGTGCAAATCAAAAAAATAAAATAAAGAAGATAAAGAAAGAATATGACTGACTTTGATTCAAATGAAATGTTGAAACTTTCTGATCTAGTGAGTAATGAAATCTGGATATGATAAGTAAGTATGAGAGCAGCTTCTTTACCAACAGCCTCAATACAATAAAAGCAATTTCCTGCAGTGGAATGGAGGGATTCAGCAAGTATTCTTGGATGTTCTTTCCAAAAACTCGCCCTCAATTATATTAGTGTTCAACAACAACTTTGTCACGGGCAACATCATTTTCCACTTGATTCCTCCTCCTTCACCAAAAAGGCAAAATAACATATATAAATACGTATAAGCATTCCATCATTTTCTTCACAAAAAGTCAGAAGTGACAGTGCACATAGCCAAGAAACCTAATGTCTCATGTCTAGCAGCTGGATGCAAAAAATATAGATGACTTTCAAAGGATAATAAAGATTTGTCCACTTGAATACTATTACTACAATAACAATTACCCCCGAGTCCCAAACAAGCTGGGGCCAATTATATGAATCTCCACTTCTTCATTTTAAACCCATTTCATATAGATGTCATACTAAATAAAATAAAGTAGAAAATAAGTTAAATGTATACAAATAATAATAATATTAGAAGTTCTCTTACAAGGCTAAAACCATTTCTCAACTATTAGATGTCGTGAATCTTTTTCTGCCATTGTGCCCTATCTTTAACTAAGTTAGCATTGATAGAAACTCTTATTATTTTAGCAATGAAGTGAAAGAGGTTTCCCAGACATATTTATGCAGCAATAATATTCTCGAAGCACTTTTAAGTAGCTCGGAGCTTCAGTTATGCTCTTTCAGACTTAACAAGCATCCAGAAACAAGTATTACATTGATTGTTTATGTGACCTACATTGCATTGTGATATGAGATTCATGCATCCATTTTCTTTAGCTTGACATCTAGAAGAATAGGTCACTATCAATCTTATTGATTTGCTTAAACTCTTCAAAACATTTAACTAGTAAATAAAAAGTACTCACAGTCAACTTGTCTCCAAGCTAAATAGTCTCAGAGCATGGGTGGTAAATAGATCGAACATCAAAGTAAGGTGGCTCCTTTTAGTCTTTCTCGGGAAAAAACTCTTAAACATGGAAGAGAAAAGAGATACACTGGCGGATAAAATTTCACTGGAATACGATCAAAAGAGCATGTCAATATTAGGCAACTCAATGGAGGAAGGCTGAATGCACTCCTGCAATTCATCAAATTGACTTACATACTGAAGAAAGTTGGTGTAGGCCAGAGAAATTTTCATTGTGCACTGTCACTATCAGGATCATTTATCATGTTAAAGAACATGATCACATACTGAAGAAAGTTGATTAAAATAAAACTAGAGAGGCATAAAGTGTTTTAATATGCCAGAATCCATTTTAATCTAATTCAATTAAGTCATATTACAACTAACTGTAACATATTTGCCATCTTAGATAGGAAAGCAAGTGTGTGGTCTGCCATAAAATGACTTTTTAGGTTAAAAGATTGTGATGAATCCCCACTTTGACCTCTAATTATATATTTATCCCAAGTCACCTGTCTAATTGCCTTCAAAACCTAGATGAGTGTACTTCTCATTACTCATCCTAATGATCCAATCTTTTCAAAGGTTAAAGATATTTGCCCAATCGTTCAATACAAGTAAGAAAAGACATATACCTGATGAATCCATACCCAAATACAACGTCAGATAAGTTCTCCAGTACCTTATTAGCAGAAGCATTCAAGTTCAAGGATTTTTTCATCATTTGGCTTCGCAAATCCATACTCCTCTAAGAACCTATCTAGTTATGATGCAAATTAGCAACCAAACACCCGTAGTTGAAGCGCTCAGGCTATATTTACAGTATTAACACCGGTCAACCATACTTGCTGTTTTTGTGTTCATACTTGCTGTTCGCCTTCCCCAAATACCTCCATTGAAATTTATGTCAAATGGAAATTTCAAATGTTTAAGAGCTGCCGACTGAAAGATGATGGCCGCCGGCAGAGTGGAGCCGAGGCTATGGAGTTACGACGGCGGCGGCGACGAGGGTATTGGGGAATAGTTTACTGTTCTTTGCTCATGTAAACTATCATAAGAATATGGGATATTATTTGAACATATTTCTTTTTGTCTCATTTTGTTGGCAAACAAAAAAATATTATTATAATTTAAAATTATTCATAAAATATTTATATGATTAAAAAATATTTTTTTAAAAGTAAAAAACAAAGAATTCTATAGTTAAAGTGTTATTAATTCTAATAAAATAATATAATTTTTTGGATAAGTAAAAAAGTATTGACGAAATAAATATGTAGTTTACATCAAATAAAATATAAATTTAATTTTAAATTTGTATATCACATCCAACTTGATTATGTTTTGCGCGTCTGAATGAAATAAATTATTTCAAAATAATAATGTCAGGACTAGTGTTTGATGACTCTTGGGTTTGTAATACAGCCCATCTAGTACGTCACCCATTATTGAAAAAAGCAAGTCAAAAAGAAGGCAATAATTTCTTTTTTCTTTTTTCTTTTGTACCTGTACATCTCAATAATTATTAAACT
Source organism: Solanum rostratum (assembly GCA_029948455.1). Classification (NCBI taxonomy): domain Eukaryota; kingdom Viridiplantae; phylum Streptophyta; class Magnoliopsida; order Solanales; family Solanaceae; genus Solanum; species Solanum rostratum. The sequence goes on along the minus strand of CM057045.1, from coordinate 91,881,587 downwards.
AATATCCAGAATACCCAAATTTTGTCTTGTTATAACTGTAGTTATCAAGTATCACATGATATTCATATTGTTATTTTAATCTGAAAACTGTAGTTAGAATATACCAACTTCCACAATGATACTAAAAGGAGATCCTTTTTTTTTAATTGAAATATACTTATCAATTGACGGTCTCTGTCTAGATTAGCCTAATAATTTGCCAATTTGAAGCTTATTAAATAGGACTGTTGTTCTGATTCTCAATTTTGTTCAAATAATATGTGTACATCTTAAATAGTGTAGTGGCCATAAAAGTCACGTCCTTTTCAGCCACTTAGTCATTTCTTTCTTTTCTCTTTTTCTATTTGGGTGGTCAAGTTCATTATGAGCAACTATTATTATAAGCAAAGGGAAACATAGGTTCCATTTGGACTCGCTTAACAAATGTATATGGATCATGAACTACTTCATGACACAATATATATTCTGATTATTAAAGAACAAGTATTCTGATTAGAACGATGGAAAAAATTATATTTAATTTGAGTAATGTATGCAAAAATAGTAAGAAGTGAAATTAGAGCAATAATGTAACACATGAATAGGAATAGTAACAAGCTGGAAAGTTTGATACAAGAGTCCAAAATATACACAATTACTCCAGCACATGCACATCTTCTACTGTTAGTTAGCTAGTGGGGAGTGGGGACCTATGATTAATACTGCACATACCATATTGTCAAAGTTAAATAATGTTGAGTTTTTTCTGTTTATGAACCACCTACCTAAATATAATGTTATGTAGCAACCATAGTACTTGTATTAAACTAGTGGGATTCGAGGCTCAGAAAATAAAGCAGCATTTTCACTTTCTCAAATTCCTATGAGGAGAAAGCATTTAAGTGATTGGTTGGACTTGATACATAAAAACTACAGTATATCTAAAAAAAGAGGCACATGGGAAATTAAAAATGTGGGTCTCATTTTTTCACTTTATATTCAGAAAGACATGAAGTCATGACAATTGACAGCATGAATATTCTCGTATATAGTACCCAATTTTTCATGCCTTACCTTTACTGAAGGAAAATATTTTGAGTTGATTTTGTTTGGTCACTAAATGAAAAATGTATTTTATTATTTGATACGTGTATGAAAATATTTTTTATTTTTGGCTAGAGAATAATTTTTTTTTTTAGAAAAATAGTTTCTGACATAAAAATCAACCCCAGTAATCGGGACCTAACTTCGACACGAGAGCGATTTGACTTTCGAATTTAGACTCATCCCAACTTTCAAATTGGAATTAACCATACCCGATTCCATAAATAACTTTCTAAATAATTTTAATCTTTTTTCAAAAAATACTTTTTTGGTTTTTTTTTTTTTTTGTGTGTGTGGGGGGGGGGGGGGGAGGAGGCAAGGGGGTCAAAGGTTAGGATAGAGTTAAGCAAATAAAATTTTAAAAATTATTTTTTTGGGTGGTGGGTGGGTGGGTAGCAAGGTCAGGATGGGGGCATAAAAAAGAAAAATTTTGAAATTTAAAATATTTTTTAAAAATAAATTTTAATTTTTTTTATTAGGTGTATTGGTAGGGGGCTGATAGAGGGGTGGTGTATCGTGGGGGTCGAGGCCGAAGTTGGGCCGAAAAAAGTAAAATTTTAAAATTTTGAAATGTTTTTCAATATATATGATAAAATTTTTAAAATGTGAAATATTTTTTTAAAAATAAATTTTTAATTTTTTTTTTGAAAAATAAAATTTTAATTATTTGGGGGAGGAGGGTCGTGGTAGGGGTGGGCTAAAGAAAAAATACATTGTAATTTGAGGTTGGAGGAGAGTTTTGGAAAATATTTTTATTCAATTTTTCGAAAAAGTAATTTTTTTTTAAATTTGAGGAAATTAAGTTGATTTGAAAAAATATTTTTAAAAATATTTAAACCAACCAAACATGAGAAAATTAATTTTTTTTTTTGAAATATGTTTTCCTTCATACCAAACACACCCATATAGTTAAGTTTCCATTTTAATTTGTCTCTTCTATTTTTTTTTTTCTGTTTTGAAAAATACGTTTCTTTTCTTTTTAATAACTTCTTAATTTTAATTTTTCATTAGTTATGTTTAACACTATAAGATTAAAGAATATTTGACATATTTTTAATTTAAGATCACAATATTCAAAGGTCTTTTTTTTTTATTTTCTTAAAATTTTATGTCAAGTAAAAATAGGACAAGCAAATGAAACAGAGGGAGTTAAAAAAAAAAGGGAGAGATCTTATGTTTTATAATTTGAATGAAAGAAAATGATATTTTCATACTCTTTTATGTGTAAAGATGAATTCTCTTTCATATTACGATTCGAATAAAAGAAAATGATATTTTCCATATATCTCATATGTAAAAATAAAAATTTCTTATGAAAAATATCACAAACTATATTTTTTTATTTTATAAAAAGATAGAAAATCATTTGTAAAAAAAGAATATCAACCGTAGGCAGAAATTATATAACGTACTTTTCTATCGCATGCATGGATTTGAAAATGTAGAAATTATTATAAGTTGAGGACCCCGGCAATCTCCTTTTCTCTCAGGTACTTATTCATAATTTAAAAGAAAATGATGTACCTGTGACTAGTTCCAATCAAAAGTTTTGGATTTCAGAATTAGATATGAACTCACCTTTGCCCAATGCAAAATTTTTGGATTTTCAATTGGTGCCTTGCTTTTTTGCCTCTATTCTTGTTGATCGTTATTTTTCTCCATTAAAATATTTTTTTGGTGTGTTAAATGATTGATTTTTTATTTGCTAATAAATTGAATTTATCCGAATCCAATCAATCATGAGATTTTTGAGTTGAGATAGATTACATGACACTGACATGCAACGCAATTCAGATACACTTAATATATATTTCGATCGGAGAATAATTTTTGAATGTCTCGAATAGGGTGAATTAAAATAGACTAAATTAACAAATAGGGCAGATGAATAACCTATCCAAATTTAATTTAATTAAGCTTATTATTTTTTCATAAAGTAGCTATTTACAAATTTTGTTACAATTATCTAAGCTATAGTGATTTATTTTTTAAGACAGTAAAATTTTGAGAGTTGGGAGAGCAGAAAGTATTAAGACTGAAAAGGAGGTCAGATTTGTCAAACAGAAAAATGGTATAACAGTGATTGTGGAGATGTTTGTGGATGATTCATGCATATTCAATTTTAAGAAATATTTGCAGATTTGGTCCAAAAACCTTTCCCAAGTTTATGATTTAGTCCTCAGACTTCAAATTTGGGTAAAATTATCCTTGGAAACCAAACTTTGTTCCCCACGTAAGTACTATTTTGTCAATGTTCGGTTGATTCATTTGCGGAAAATACTTCATAGTATAAACATTAATTATTAAAGATCGATAATAGTCTTAATATAGGATCTTGCAAATTAAACTAGAAGATATGTATACACGCACACCAAAATAAAGACAATGGTCAATCACTACAAATAAAGATATTTAATTTTTTTCCTAAAGAAAAGAGATCTAAATTATATACTAAGTGATGACATTTGTACGTTAATTTTTGGCAATTTATTTTTCTACTTTTAAGGCTATCTTTGTCAGTAAAGGTTTATAAAATATGGTTATGATGGACCTAGGGGTCATTTGATATACGGAATTAGATTGACTTGGACTTATCTTTGTGTTTGGTATATTTTTTAAGTAAACAAGAATGTTCTATCACCTCTAATTTATAAATATTATTTTACATTTATAATTTTTTTTGTAAAAGTACACAAGGAAGACGTCTTCAAATGCATTTCTTTCAAGAAAAAGTGCCAACCACATTGGACTCGTGGAAGCGTTTTGACCAAAAATATAAGACTTGCCAAACTAAACCAGAAGACTCAGTAATTTTTGATTAACTTTTCCCTCATTTGAAATAAGTACCTTCCATCTAATTGGGGTAGGTTAACAATTGAAATTGCATGTTAAATGACATTAAATCAGCCATCTGAAAAGCAGAGTATATTTGAGATTCACCGGGCTTCGTCGGAGCAATGATTTTTCTCTTATCTCCCAATAAACGGACGAAATCTCAGCTGGCAAAGATTCCATCTTTGTCCCTCAAGCACTTGTGGGTAGGGTGGGTGAGTGATGCTTCTTTCTCTTTACCCTTCATTCGTTGATCCATCCCTCTCTGTTTCTCCACTAATTCTCTCACTTTACCATCACCATGACTTCTTTCTTTTTTATTAATCGCTAGAAATCCCCCATTTTTAATTACTCATTTTCTTCCAATTATGGGGTGCGCAACCTCTAAGCATGATGACTTGCCGGCGGTGGCACTCTGCCGTGAACGTTGCACCTTTTTAGACCAAGCTATTCACCACCGTTACGCTTTTGCTGAAGCCCATGTAGCTTATCTTCACTCTTTGAAATCCGTCGGCGCTTCTCTTCACCGGTTTTTCGAACATGATCTCGATCTTTCTACTTCATCCTCCGGCAGTCCTCTTTCTCCGCTTCTCAATCTCCCCCCTCATCGGAAAGGTGACCTTCCAGAATCTTCCTCTTCACCTCCTCCTCCAGTTAAAAAACCTGCGGCTGCCATTCATCACCGTCACGATTCTCACTCTAGTTCCGGTTCACACCTTCACTTCCACTCTGATTCCGAGGAAGATGATGATTCCGGTTCCGAGTCTTTGCATCACCCTACGGAAACCCCTACTCATGGTAATAAGTATGGTCAGTTCACTTATGCTGATCATGAAACCCTAGGGTTCGGAGCACCACCATATCAAGTCGGTGGGAGTGGGGGATTCGGAGCACCACCGTATCAAGTCGGTGGGGCTGGTGGGTTCGGACCAGCGTATCAAGTCAGTGGGGGTGGCGGGTTCGGACCACCATATCAAGTCGGTGGTGATGGGTTCGGGCCACCATATCAAATCGGCGAGGCTAGTAGTGGGTACGCAGCACCATATCAAGTTGGTGGAGGTGGTGGGTTTATGCATATGAATTACATGAGGAAACAGACGACGCCCTCGGTGACCTATCATCAACGACCCATAAGTCCCGAAACTGTTCGTATGGGTGAAACGTCTTCTTCCTATTACCCTTATCCTTATCCCAATAGTAATAACCCTAATTCTTACAACAATTATTCGAATTATCCGAATTACGGTGCTGAGTTTTTTTCCTCATCGATTCAAAGGCCGTACGGTGTTTCATCTCCGCCGGCGCCGTCTGGAGCTGGACCTTCATCAGCGCCATCAACTTCGAAACCACCTCCCCCGCCGCCCTCTCCACCTAGGAGCTCACCTTGGGATTTTCTGAACCCTTTTGTCACTTTTGAGAATAATAATTACCCTACACCTTATACGCCAAGCCGAGACTCGAGAGAAGTGAGGGAAGAAGAAGGTATCCCTGATTTGGAAGACGAGGATTTTGAGCACGAGGTTGTTAAGGAAGTTCACGGACATCAAAAGTTTGTTGAAGGCGAAAGCGAAGGCCACGGAGGGAACCATTCAAAAATAGTGGCAGAGGAGGAGAGAGAAAAGCAAAGTGATTCGGAGTCGCTATACCGTGGGAGGCCAAGCACGTCAATGGAGGATGAGCAAGTGGAATTTGAGGTACACGTTGTGGATAAGAAAGTGGTAGATGAGGAAGGGAAGTCAGGGCATGGGGGTAATGTTGCTGGGTTCAAAGCTCGTGTATTCAAGGACGATTCTGATGTTGTGAAAGAGATTCAGGTTCAATTTGAGCTAGCTTCTGAATCTGGAAATGAGCTTGCTAAGATGCTGGAGGTTGGAAAGCTTCCCCACAATCGCAAGAATGCTACGTATCAAGGTACTTTGTTGTGCTCTCTCAAGTTTTTTTTTTATGCCTCCTTCCACATATCTAGGTACTTCATTGTGATATCAAAATATGATTTTCTTTTTTTTTTGTTATTCATCATTATGCTTGAGAGATTTGTGGATAAGAATACTCTTTTGTTTGTGAATGAAGCCTAAGTCTTGCCATTGCATAGTATATTGGACATTTTAGTAATTTGATTTTCAGGCAGTCTCAGTTAATTTTTAACTTCTATTTCTTGGGAATTCGTGGAGACAGTGTCTTCCAAGATGTTGCATGCAATTTCACCTTCAACATCCGTAGTATCGTCACAACCTTCTACGTCAAAGAATGCCGCCATTCAGATTAATGATCCTACTGCTTCAGATGTGGAAGGAGATGTTAGTTCAAGGACCAGGAACCTTTCTTCAACGTTAAACAAGCTGTACCTCTGGGAGAAGAAACTGTATCAGGAAGTTAAGGTATTATTTCGTTATGTATGTCTATTTTTTCATTGTTTGCTATAAACATACTTGGACGACTTCTTTTATTTGGAGAGCAGTATTTATTGCTATAGTTTTTTCGCGCTGAGTAGTTCAAGTGATTGGAGGATTCAAAATAGTGTCTTCCTCATCCGTGATTATTGTCTCATTACATCTCTTGGTGTGTCTTGCACATGGTAAATCATGTGGTTAAATTGGTGCTTGGTATTCGATTCATTTGAAGCTTTATGGACAATCTCAATAAATCTGTGATAATTCTGAGATGCATATGCAATACATCTGAACTTATCAATCTTCTGTTATTTGCTAAGGTTGAATCTTAACTGAAATGGTCTGTAAAACTTCTATGTCTAGTGTTGCTTGTATTTCCTCTTCCTTGGAACTTCTGTAGAAGTCTTTTCCTCTGCAGAGGATTTGAAGCTTATGGGTTCCCAAGAAGCCTGTTTGGATTGACTTATTTTTAAGCGCTTTTAAGTCAAAATAGCTTTTTTAACACTTTGTGGTGTTTGGGTAAGATCAAAAAGTGCTTTCTTTTAAAGCCAAAAAGACACAAATAAGCAAAAATCCGTAAGTTAGAATGGCTAACTTATCAGCCAAAAGCTATAAGCGCATCTAAACAGGCTCTAGGTCTGCTTATCTGTTGTTCGATTAAATTTTGTATGTTATCAGTTATTGATTTGTTAATACGCTTAACCAATAATCGGACCAATAATATTTCCGTCAACATTTAATTAGTTAGTAGTGCTTAATGATTTGGTTAATGGTTTAACCGATAATAAAATGTCTTCTAGGTGTCAACCATCAGTTATCAATTAACTGATAACCCCATATCAAACATACTAACATTTTTATGGTTCAATTCATCACTTAAAACAAAATCCGCAACTCTTATTTCTAGCAATTTCAAATTAATATACGATAGTTACTTAATAAAGCCCCAGACCCCACTTGTGGGATTCCACTGGGTATGTTGTTGTTGTTGTACTGAATAAAGTAACGAGATGTTCAATATATATATATTTTTTTGACTTGCACCGGGTGTCCGAGTCTCTTTTTGAGCCCGACTAATCCCGGGGGTTCACAGGCCCTCGACAAGGAGTTTCCCGCTAGTGCACCACGGTTAATTCAGGTTTTACCCAGTCCGATGGCCCTCCGAAATTGTTTGCACCCAGTGGGTTTCGATCTTGAGACCTTGAAAGGGAGCAAACCCCAAGGCTTCAAGTCAATTACCACCAGGCCAACCCCTGAGGGGTTGTTCAATATATATCTTTTAAAAAGTAATAAACCACTATATATCATGACAATAGTTAGAAAAACTAAGAGAAACTGTATTTTCATATAAGAGAAAAATAAAAAGAATGAGAAAGAAGAACGGAGGACTTGACAATGGCTAGGCAACAGCAAAATGGAAGAACCAACGACAATTTTCAGAACCCTAAGTTTTTCTTACTTTTCATTTTCTCTTTGATTTCATAATTAATTTGAAAAAATGAGTAATACTATCAGCAAGTTTTTGGTTGTGATATCTTTTTAGTTTGACCATTGTGTGTATTATAAAAAGAAAAAGAGAAGTAAAATGAGGGCCATGTGTTTTTAGTTTACAACAACAACAACATACCCGGTGAAATCCCACAAGTGGGGTCTGGGGAAGGTAAAATGTACGCGGACCTTACCACTACCTCATAGAGATATAGAGGCAGTGACCCGGGGAATTGATCCGGTTCAAGATTGGGGAAAGATTCAGCTGGTCCTCATTCTCCACTGAGCCAACAACGTAATTTATGACTGGGTTCTCAACTCAATTTTATTTTATATTTAAAGGGTTTTACATTATAAATACAAGGTTCAGGTGAAAGTTACTGGTTTCCGGGAACTCACATGGGAAACTGTAGATCTGCCCCTGCTCCTCTGTCCCCCTTCCATTTGTTATGGATAACCTTGACCGTTAGTTTTGTTGGGCCTTAAAGAGTACTTTTGAGTTTTTCCCCTCTTCCTTTCTTGCAATGGGAATACAAAAATGTCTTCCCTTCGATTACATCATCCCCCATGTGCAAAGGTTGCTGTAGTTCGTAATGTAATTCACATTAGTGTCAAACATATGTCGAACTAGTATTGATAGTGTTTCCTGTTATATAATATTTTTCCTTCGCTTATTGTGGCTGTTTTGCAGTCTGAGGAGAAGATAAGGGTGCTTCATGAAAAGAAATCTGAAAAGCTGCAGCGATTAGATCAAAAGGGTGCTGAGCCTCACAAGGTTGACATGACACGGCAATTGGTTAAAAGTCTCTCCACAAAAATTCGAATTGCGATTCAGGTTGTCGATAAGATCTCTGAGAAGATAAACAAGATGAGGGATGAAGAGTTGTGGCCGCAACTAAATGCACTTATTCAGGGGTATGTCTTTTTTCCGAGTCTTATGGATTAAATGGATACCTTTCGTTTTAATGAGATATAAAAGAACACTGTCTGGATTGGCTATCATTAGATTTTCTGTAGAAGCACTAGATGGAAGAGAAAGAGTATTGGTTTGCCACATTTTGATTACTATTTCTGATTTGTATTCCAAGATTATCGTAATGACATCATTGTACTCCTCCAAGCTACTGCACCATCTAAAGTCTTGTATATTGATCTCCCAAAATGATTTGGAAATTGATTGGATTCAAATGTGATGTTCTTGTTTCATCATTCATGTATCATTCCAGTGGACGAAAGCTGTAGAGATCTAAGCTATTAAAACTCTTGTGATGAGTTTGTCAAGCACTTTTGTATTAAATCTTATACTGTGTTAACTTCATTAGCAATATGGTAATTGCGTAAAACTGTTCTTCATGCAAAATTCAAATTGGCTTTTTTTTTTCTTTTCTAGTTTTTAGGGGTTAGAGAATGTTTTTGTAATCTGAGAGACATCCTTTTAATCCTAGTTTCTTTTAATGCACACATGGTACCAATTGGTATAGAAGACTGGGTGTCTTTGATTGAGAATCATGTATTTTTGTAGGTCTTCTACTTTTGGGTATACCACTTATATAGGTGAGGTTTTTGTGCTCCCAGTTCTGTTGAACGTACTATAACTAGCTTTGTTTTCTTAAAAAAAGTTGACTTGTTTATTAGGATGTGGAAGCTATGACCTACATATTCAGCCTTCACAAACACACATTATACTGTATTCATTAGAAAGTCAAAGGTGGATGAATGTATAGTTGTTTGTCCACTGTGATACTCCTGAAGAGGATTCTTGCTTTCACTAAAATGTGATGCGACATCTGGAGTTGCAAATGCATATCAGTTACAGCTGGGCAATCTCTTATGGGATGCTGGGATTTATCTTGACATAGACGGATCATTAAGAGATTTTTCAGCTGAACTTTTATGTTTTTCAAATAGTTATCTAATGCAAGTTTTTCTTATGTGGATTCTCTATGTAGGTTAAGTAAAATGTGGAAAGCCATGCTTGACTGTCATCGTAACCAATGCCAGGCTATTGGAGAAGCCAAAAGATTAGATGCCATTGCATCTCACAAACACTTGAGTGATGCTCATCTTGAAGCCACTCTGCAGCTTGAACATGAGCTTTTGAACTGGACTTTGAGATTCTCTTGCTGGGTGAATGCACAGAAGGGCTATGTGAGAGCACTAAACACTTGGCTCATGAAATGTCTTCTGTATGTGCCCGAGGAAACAGCCGATGGAAGAGTTCCTTTCTCTCCAGGCAGGATTGGTGCTCCCCCAATTTTTATCGTCTGTAATCAGTGGGCTCAAAGCATTGAAGGGGTTTCTGAGAAAGAGGTTATTGACTGTATGCGAGATTTTGCATCAAATGTCCTCCAGCTCTGGGAGCGAGATAAACATGAAATGCGGCAAAGGATGATGGTACACAAGGATATGGAGAGAAAAGTGAAGAACCTTGAGAGGGAGGACCAGAAGATACAAAAAGGCATTCATGCACTGGACAAAAGAATAGTACTCATTTCTGGGGATGAAGCTGGTCTCTCACTAAATAGGCATGTCGTTTACCAGAGTGACACAAGCAAAAGTAGTAGCCTTCAGGTTGGTTTGAGACATATTTTTGAGGCCATGGAAAGATTTACTGCCAAATCCTTGAAGGTGTATGAGGAGCTTTTGCAACGGATTGAAGAGGATGATCTGGCTTGAAGAGCATGAGAAATTGGTATGCCTCTACCTTGTGAAGGTTATGTCTTCTGGTTCTCTGTTATTATGCTACTGCTGGAGGTTATTGAACTTTCAGACAGGGGACAATGTGAAATGGAGCAACAGAAGCCTTGTTGGCTTTCTCTGCTCTTGCTGTAGCATCATCACAGCTTGATCAGTTTCAGTTTGGAAGCGCGGCTTATGGCAGATGTAACACCTGATGATGTGCCTTTTGAGGGTGTTGCAATGGGATCTTTTTGCTGATGTCAGAACAGATATTCTTGAATATCCTATTTCAGAAGTCCCCGTGGATCTTGAATATTGCAATAATTGATGCATCAGCAAGTATCCTGTTTACAGTGTTAGGGCTCCGTGTCAGGCTAGCTGTGAACCTGAGAGAAGGGATTAAATACTCTAGGATAGGCACCAATCCTCAAGTCACTAATGTGCTTACCAGGGGGGACCTGAGCTAGTGGAGATGCATATATTATGATGTCATGCCTCTGTTACGTGCGAAACTGCGAGTATTTATGGTTGGAGAGAGTATGACATGCTATGACCACCTTGGTGCAAAGTGGCATGGTGGGTGTTTGCTCCATTGGCATCACCGAGGCTTCAAGTGCACCCTGCAGGAGGCCAGCTCGTCCCTGTGGCAACTTAGGCAGCGACCGGCTATATTGAGCCAGACTGGGAACTCTGCTCCTGGAGCTGCTATTGGGTTGTTATTTGGAGAAAATAATTGTTGAGAGATATCTGAGCTACGGTAGGCCATGTTTGTGTACAGATGGGATTCATTCTTGTGATAATTGCAAATAAGCAAGGAAGGGTGGCATCTGAACTGCAAGCAGGGGCCATCTAAGGAAAAAAAAAAAGCGTGATGAGCTGTTTGTTCATGGCTTATGGTGCTTTGGGCGTTTTCCAATTAGATTTATACTACACAAGTGGAACATGGGAAGAAGCTGTTTGGTAACTTAAGTCGTTGAGATTGCTGGTTGCCTGGTACCAGATCTGCCCGAGAATAGAGGGATAATACTTGTAAGTTGTATTCAGATTGTTCTTTAAATTCTAGTAATAATCTGTATCTTAGATTCTGTGTATATATGACTGGATAGATGACCCAAATACATTCTTTATGATAGATATATAGTGCGTTCTATCTGACGCAGGACCAGTAGTAATAATAAGATCGAAGTATTAACATATTGCAATAATGTTCAAATTTATTTAGGCATTATTCATCTCATCCGCCGATTCTATCTTAAACTCATCAAAACCTATCTGTTTATACTTTTCACAAATGATGTGGCATGTTATAAATCACATTTTTCTTTTGAATTGAACAGTCCCACTTCATTCTGTGAAGCCTCAAACGGAATAAGCCCTATGAGTCACTGAAACGACGGCAGGAGAGTGCCCTTTTTCTATCAATAGAGGGAGCATGGAGACAAGACTCACTTCCCCCTACTTTGTCAATCACAATCGTCTCGTCTATTCTATTTCTCGAAAGCGTGTAGACAGAAGGCCCTTTTTTCGGACTGTCTTGTTTTCAGGCCTCCACGGCCGTCCGGGGTTCTCCTAACTTTCTCACGTGTGCGCAAGCTTGCGAACGTACGTTATGCAGATGTTGTCAACTTTCTTGTTAGGATCAGCACCCAAAGAAGAGTAGTAGTAAGTAAAAATATACGTGCAGGATACAGCAGTAGCAAAGTTAGCAAGCAACTGTTACATTTCACCTCAACACGGTAGGTAATTAAGACTATCGAATTAAGTGGTTTAAAAACATGGTGTTTGAATCATAAGTCGTCAGTTGAAGCAATACTCCATGAGTCCAATCGGAGTTGGGACTTCATCTTCACTGGTGTAGAGAGACATTTTGAAATCATGGAAGAGTGGAGCTGTTAGATGAAATAGACTTGTGGGCACAAATATATAATTAACCCGTTGCAAGAATGAGCCTGATGAATTTGAAGGGGAACATCAACGCCCAAATTAAGATTGTAAACACTATATGAAAAACATGGATAACACAACCACCTTCTAAATTTTCTATTGACATCCACTATGTGTAAAGAGAATAAAAAATGTAATGGAACTAGACGATGAAAAATCATAATGATGAAACAGATTTAACGGATTTTTGTTATTAATTCTAACCCATTATTATCCATTTTGAGGCTGAACTCATCAAATAAACACATTAAAATTGTTGTAACGTCGAGGTTCATCCAACCACTATATGAATAGGAGTAAGTTAAGCAAAGGTTTTTCACCCAATATACTTTTCTTTTCTTGATGCTCTAAATTGAAAGCATGATTTTACAACTACTTTAAAGAGATATTGTTTTATAGTATTTTTCTTCCTAAGATACCAGTGACTAAAAAAACATCCAATTAAATATTAATGGCAAGAGAAAATTAAAGACGGATAAGAAGAGGTGTTTCTAGGTAGATGCGAATGTACCTTCTTCCTTCCCAAATAATTCTGAAATAATAAATTTATTAACAGGACTATTTTTTTATTAACTAATTTGCAAAGCCTTGTGAGTTCACTAGTACTATATATTTTTTCAATAGAAAAAAAATGACCCACTTTTCTTTTTGATGTCTTTGATTCATTTCTTTTTTGGCAAAATTTTAATTTCAATTGTTAACCTAAAATGTTTCTAAAAGACATTCTGATACATTTAACATAATTATAATTTAAGATCATAAAATTAAAAAGTTTTTTATTTTTTAAATTCGGTATCAATTGAAATTAGATAATTTTTTTTAAATGGAGGGAGTAACATAGAATGGTAAATTAAAAAAAAATTACATTGGTAATCCAATGAATTACATGCATACGAAAAACTGTCACGATAACTTACCAATAAATTTTTTAATGTGCAACTCGAGTGATGGTTACACTAGTAACCTATTAGAGCTTTGACTCGCCATGGCATCGTTTAGAAAAATGTCGGTGAGAACAAAAATCAAACACCTCCCGTGCACCAAAATCATCGGCCGCCTCCGGCAACAGCCCCGCCACAAGGAAGATCCTCATTCCCTCTTAAAGGAAGATCCGTTGGAAATCCTGTCTAATCTGTGGATTAAAACTTTCTCTGAACCCCAAAAACCCTTCACTAACCTTACTGGATTTCTCTCAAAACTCGATCTCTGGGTGCTAGCTTACCAACGCACCTATGCTCATTTCACTGGTTCATTCCCCCCTAGGAATGCTATCCACTCCCATGTTCTATCCGACCTCTTAAACCTCCGGAATTCAGTTATCCGGGGAGAATTCCTTTGGCATACAAAAATCCATCAATATATTCGTGGCCCTAATGAACAACCCATTACCGAGCAGCTTTCCAGGAGTCAGCTCCAATCTATACTCGCATCCAAAACGCCTCCCTTTCAGGATGTTGTCGTACAACAAGCTTTACTTACGATATTGGAACCCATTTTTGAGCCTAGGTTTTCAGCAAAGTCCCATGCTTTTCGCCCTGGAAGGAATCCCCATACTGTTATTAGGACCATTAGGAGTAATTTTGCTGGTTATTTGTGGTTTCTGAAAGGCGATATTAGTGAGATTTTTGATAATGTTGATGTTGATGTCGTTATGGCTAGTCTCGAAAAAGCTATCAAGGATAAGAAAGTGTTGAACTTGATAAAGGCGGGGTTGAAAGCTCGTCGACGTGGAGAGGAGGGCGAAGAAGAAGAAAAGGATAGCAGGAAGAGAAAGAAGGGGCGAACAAAAAAGAGGATTTTAAATGAGAATGAGCCCAAGCCAGACCCTTATTGGTTAAGGACATTTTTTGAGTTTGCTCCGCAGGAGGCTGCTGAGATACCTAATTATGGTGGTTGTGGAATTCTCAGTCCTTTGTTGGCTAATGTTTGTCTTAATGAGCTTGATCATATGATGGAACAGAAAATAGTTGAGTTCTTTAGGCCGTCTGTGGGAGACACAATATGGAAATATTCTATAGATGATGGTTGTCATAATCCTGCTTGGCCTGAGTTTGTCCCTTCAAGTGGAAAAGAGAAGACCAGGAAAATGGATTTCATAAGGTTTGGGGGTCATTTCTTGGTTGGGATTCGAGGGCCTAGACAAGATGCCGTGGAAATGAGGAAAGAAATAATCGAATTTTGTGAGAGAATTTTAGGGGTCAGGTTGGACAATTCAAAGATAGAGATTGAGCATATTTCTAGGGGATTTCAATTCCTGGATCATATTATTTGTCGTCGTGTTATTTATCCAACTCTACGTTACACAGCCAGTGGTGGTAATATAGTGAGTGAGAAAGGTGTAGGGACTTTGCTTTCAGTCTCTGCTAGCTTGCAACAATGTATTCACCAGTTTCGAAAGCTCAAGCTGGTGAAAGGTGATAAGGATCCAGAGCCACTGCCTTGCACACCAATGCTTTACTCTGGTCAAGCTCATACTAATTCTCAAATGAACAAATTCCTTGAGACAATGGCTGATTGGTTCAGATATGCAGATAACCGGAGAAAAGTTGTTGGCTTTTGTGCATATGTGGTGCGTAGCTCTCTGGCTAAGTTATATGCTGCCAGGTATAGGCTGAAATCTCGTGCCAAGGTTTATAAGATTGCGTCACGTGATTTAAGCCGTCCATTGAGGGAGCACACCAACAATTCTGCACCTGAGTATTCAGATCTTTTGAGGATGGGACTTGTTGATACTATTGAAGGTGTTCAGTTTTCCCACATGTCGTCAATCCCATCATGTGATTACACTCCGTTCCCAAGGAATTGGATCCCTGATCATGAGAAGGTGTTGCTTGAGTATATCAACTTACAGGACCCCAAGTTTTTCTGCCGGCTGCACAAGTCAGTTAAACAGCATGGTCTGTGTTTACCTCAAGATGAGATATCTCAGATTGTGTGGCAGTATAAGACTCTTGGTGTGCGAAGCTTGTCGCGGAGGTTATGTGATGACAAGGGGACAGAAAATGCTAATGATAAAGTAATGGTGGCATCATCTTGAAGGTGTCATGAGATGTGAAAGTTTATCGACATATATTGCTATTGATGGTGCCAACTGAACTTATTTTTCTGAAGCTAGACGGTCAATGTCTATCTTGATGGATAATAAGTAAAGTTGGAAGTTGATCTTATTCAACAAGCCTTGAGAGCTGATTAAGCTTGATTACAGTGAACAGATTCCTTTATAAAGCTTTTTTAGTCTATTTCAGTGAACAGATTCCTTTACAAAGCTTTTTTAGTAAAGATTCAATTTCTCAATTCAGATTTATGAGACCATTTTATAGTATGCTTTTTGTAAAATTCTGTTCTTATGGTTGAGACCTGAAAGGAATGACTGCTCCAAGTAAGCATCTATAATTTGGATGAGTTTCTGAAGGCATAAATTATTGACACCAACATATGTGCTTTTAGCTTGGACTGAAACACTCACCATATCCACGCCCCCACCACAAAAAAAATAGCTTCATATAATTGCATATATAAGTTGGATGGGTTCCATCAGAGACTTGCAGTCTTAACACTTCAGAGATCTTCTCTTAGCTTCGTCCTTAAACCCTAGCTTCCACTTATCTTCCCCCATGGAAACTGTGCAATCTGCTGCAATGGGATGAAGCAGAGCATATCACTCCAAAGCTGAACTGAAGTCATGGCTATGATGTGATGGCTCATAACTTCTGCTGAAATAAATGTAACCAACAAAAAGAAAGTTGCATTTCCTGGATTTTTACTGCAGCAGACGAAAAGTTCATCCTCTGCTCCATGTACCCATATATAGTAAACATAGAGCTTGAGGATTGCCTTCATGTTTTCTGAAGAAGGATGAATAGTAAGCTGTGTGAATGCTTTCACAAACAATGGCTCCTCGCTCTTACTTGGGCATTTTTCAGTTGGATCGAGACTACATCTGTGTCTAATGAGAAGAGGCTGTTTGGATGATGCAAGTCAATTGAGACTGCTGGTTGCTGGGCACCAGACCTGCCTGAGAAGAGAGATATAATACTCGTAAGTTCATTTTATTCAGATTGTTGTATGTGGCCTTGTTCTCTAAATTCTGAGAATAATTTGTATCTTAAATTATGTGTATATAGGACTGGTTGGATGACCCAAATACATTTTTATGATAGATATATGGTGCATCTATCCGACAGGGGACCAGTAATAATAATATCAGCTTAATATAACATTTTGCATTGTTAAAATTTGTTGATTGAGTCATTTTCATCCCATGTGCCTATTCTATCTTAAATTTATTAAAACCCATCTGATGAATACACACTTTCACTATTCTTTAAGAAAGACACACACTTTCACTAATAACATTGCAGATTAGTGAAGTACTGGGGTGTGGTGATTAGCCAGGACATGGCATAGCTTCAGCTCACCGAGGATATGGCCCTTGATAGGAGGGTGTGTAGGTCAAGGATTAGGATAGAAGATTAGTAGATAGTCGAGTGCATTGTTTCCCCATTGCCGGAGTATTAGTTATAGTCTTGTATTTTCGTATTCGTAGATTTCTCCTTCTGTTTCTATTTGTTGATTCTTTAGCCTTGATTATTGTATTTTGTGTTCGTCCTGCTTGTTACTGTCACACTCTTTTTCATCTGTTTTGAGCTAAGTGTCTATTGCAAATAACCTCTCTTCCTTTTAAGGTATGTGTGAGGTCTGCGTACACACTACCCCACTTGTGGGGTTACTCTAGGTATTTTGTTGTTGTATTATTGAAGGCCAAAATCAATTTTTCTTTGTTCTTTTGAACTGATCAGTATCATTTTGGGCTGTCGATTCCTTTGTACCTAAAACCAACCAGAATGCTATACAAGTTTCCGAAGCCTCAAACATAACGTGCATTCCGCAGGTGTTGTTGATATACAAGTTTCAGAATTCTATATAATGTCATCACATTAATTTGTTGATCCTTTATTTGGGGGGGGGGGGGGGGGGGGGCAAATTGAGCTTTAAGCAAAGTTGATCCCGTAATAGTATTATATTTAAGACCTACGTGTCTTATTTAATTTCTCAAAAGCTGGATGAATTTTCACAAACAAATTAATGGACATTTTGAAAAATTTAACAAAATGTAACCGTAGCATCTAATAAATTTAAAATTTTGATTTCTCTAATAGTTTCTGGCGCTGACAACGGAGGGGCGATCCAACTTAGATTAAAGCCCTAAAATTCTTCTTCCAGGAGCTTAATGTTGTTCTTGATTTTTGAGATTATCAACTAGAATAGTTTGCTCACCTGTTTTGCTGGTTAGGCATATTCCATTTTCTTCTCTTCCACATACTTATCTGCTTGAGGCAATATAAATGTAAAAGCAGCTTATTAAGACTTGAATCAAGCAGAACAAACTGGTAGCCCACCCTTGATAGCAGAGTTGTCAAGATTCTTGTTATCTGTAGGAGATGATAAAGTAATGCAAGGGATACATAGCACAAACATCACCTAAGTGGTAGCTTCATACAAATCTAAAGTCTTCTTATTCTGTCATCTTGTGGGGTTGCTTCCAATATTTGTATGAAATTGAATATAAAATGCTGCACGAGTGCCATTTATAACTTTGATCATCCATGTGCTGGAAAAGAGTAATGTGTTATTGCATTAAGATAGGCACTCTTGGCTTGAAGAGGTAGGGTGCCATTTATCAATGCAGAGTTGTCAGTTTTCTTTTTCGTAGGAGGAGGCATGCCACAAACATCGCCTAGAATAAATAAGTTGCCTGTTAGATCTAGATCCAACTCAAGTCATTTTCTCTAGTTTCTCTATATATATGAAACAAAAGCCAGAAAACAACATAGAGTTAGACCTTTCAATAAACTTCTCAACTTCAACAAGAAAAAAAACAAATGGCTCCCTCACCTTTGAGATCAAAAACCACCCTAAAACATGCTCGTTCTAGCAGCTTTCCCTCTACATCACACCCTTTTGTGTCTCAATTCAATGAGCAGCTGTCTAGACTAACATCTTCTTCAGAGGCTACTTCGTCCTCCCTTTCATCCTTCACTTGTAGACTTGGTGATCTTGAAAACTTATTGGATTACACGGAAGATTTGCTTCAACTACCACATGTTCAACAAGCCCTTGTGCCACCATCGATGAATTATTAGAGGGGTACCTCAAGGTATTAGACATTTGTGCCACCATCAGAGATCTTCTATTGAATGAATAACAAAATAGCCTAGACCTTCTTTCAGCTCTTCGTAGAAGATGGAATATGAATGATATTTCTGGCTATCTAACCTCTAGAAGTAAGTCCAAGAAGATGATCCAAAAACTTCTTAACAATTTGAAGAGCGTGATGCCTGAAACATCGGCTGTTGTTGCAGAATTGCAGGATGTACAGTTGGTCATTCTAGGACTATTTAAGGCCTTGTTGTCCTATGTCAATGGAAAGGGATCTCAATCAAGTAATTGGTCCTTGTTGTCCAAGATTATGCTCACGAAAAGTGAGGAAGTGGAAGCCAATGAATTTGACAATGTTGATGCTGCTTTGTGTTCACTTCTCAGTTACAACAACTA
The DNA here is from genome assembly GCA_029948455.1 of Solanum rostratum. NCBI lineage: Eukaryota > Viridiplantae > Streptophyta > Magnoliopsida > Solanales > Solanaceae > Solanum > Solanum rostratum. The sequence goes on along the minus strand of CM057045.1, from coordinate 91,862,616 downwards.
GAAAATACGAAGAACTGACCAGTCAGTTGCGAGAGATGGAGGTAGCCATTAAGGTTCTCGAAGAAGGGCTTGAATGCTTTTTCAGGCATTTAATCAAAACCCTAGTGTGCCTCAATGTTTTGAATCATTAGCTAGTCAAGAATGGAAGGCCATAAGGCTATCCAAAAGTTTTGTAATACAGTAACACATGTACATATGGAAGGCCATAAGGCTATCCAAAAGTTTTGTAATACAGTAACACATGTACATTTTATAATGTTCATCAAAATGAAATACAGGATCAAGTTCATTTTTCCCTTTACTACTTTTAATCTCTTTTGAATACATGTCAAGTGCTATCTGCTACTGTAATGGTCCTTCCCGTTGCTTGGATTAATGTAGATGTTGATTGACTTGGAAATCTAGTGTACTCAGTTGATCTTAAGAAATTTAATCCGCCTAGGCTAGTTTACCATAGGCTTTTCAACAGAATTGGTTTGTACATTAAAAATGGTAGACCGATTCGAGACTGTCATTTCATGTGTACAGATTCTAACTTTTCGACAACATCAGCAATTTTCAGACCGATATGCTTAGTTTGCAATTTTTAAATTGATTTGTGTCTCTCTTTTTTGATCAAAAACTTGGTCGAAGTATGTGGATCTGTGGATGAGATTGCAGAAACATAGCCGGAGTGATAGCTTGATACAAATCAAAGCCACGTTACTCGTCATCATGCGTGGGATTGCTTTTATTATTTGTATGAAACTGAGAAAGTGCACGAGTGCCATTTGTGCTAGTAGTTGTCAAGATTCTTTTTGTCTCTACTAAGAAGAAGATTATATCGTAAATTAATTGTAGACTAAGACTGTAATTCAATGTGTACAGAATTATCAAACTTTTTGCACGTTTGCATTGACAAATAAGTAAGATTATGTTGTTTATCTTAGAAGCTGGGACAGATTTCTGTGGATCTCACCAGGCATTTGGTTGACAAGATCCAAGAAAAGTGGCAACAACTAATACTCAATCGTGTAATGATTTAAAAATAATACTCCTATTTGTGCCAAGTCAACGCTAGTAACTGGTGCCAAGCACTGCTGGCAGGCAGGGGACAGAGCACAAACATAGTCTAATTGGTAGTTCGATCCACATCATATCTTCACCTTCTGGGTTCTCATAAATTGAATGAGGTGCACGAGTGGCTTTTATGAATGCAGAGTTGTCATTATTCTTTTTGTCTCAAACAACATAAAGATATAGTTTCCTAACAGGTTTACAAACAACCAACTTGCTAACATGGCCTAGAAAAGCGAGTTGGATGTTAGATCTAGATCAAAGTCATGTCTTTTTCTACAGTTCTATATATATCAAACAAGAGCAAGAAGAAGGAGCACAACTTGAAAACTTAGAATTGTTTGACAAAATGGCCTCCTCATCTTTGAGACCAAAAACCACCCTGAAGCATGCTCGTTCTAGCAGTTTTCCCTCTACATCTCATCCTATTGTGTCTCAACTCGATGTACACTTGTCTAGAGTAAAATCATCTTCTGAGGCTACCTCTTCCAGCCTTTCCTTCTTCACCAGCAGATTAAGTGATCTTGAAAACTTATTAGATTACACGGAAGATGTGATTCAACTACCACAGGTTCAAGCCGTTTCACAAAATAAATTGGACGAGTTATTAGAGGGGTACCTCAAGCTGTTGGACGTGTGTGCCACCGTCAAAGATTTCTTGTCGAATGAAAAACAAAACCAACAAGGCCTTCTTTCAGCTCTTCGTAGAAGGCAGAACATGAATGACATCTCTAGCTACCAAACATCCAGAAAGAAGTCGAAGAAGATGATCCATAAGTTGCTTAAAGATTTGAAGAGTAGAATGAAGGAAAATGTCGAGAAATCTGAAACAATGGCAGTTGCTAGCATGTTGAAGGAAGTTCAGTCAGTCACTCTAGGCCTATTTAAGTCCTTACTGTCGTATGTCAATGGAAAGGGATCTCAATCAAGCAGTTGGTCATTGTTGTCCAAGATTATAAACTCGAAAAAAGAGGAAGTAGAATCATCCAATGAATTTGACAATATTGATGCTGCTTTATGCTCACTTCTTGGTCACAATAAGACTAGTGAATATGAAGAATTGACGCGTCAGTTGCGAGAGATGGAGACAACCATTGAGGTTGTTGAAGAAGGGCTTGAATGTTTTTTCAGGCGTTTAATCAAAACCCGAGTGTCCCTCCTCAATGTTTTGAATCATCACTAGCTACTCAGGAATTGATGTTACACCTTTGCCAAAGGCTGTAATACTTGTAAATTCATATAAACATCAAAAGGAATACAAAAAATTAACTTCACTTTTTGAGTTTGTCAACTATAAAGATCTTCACTTTTTAAATTTATGTACTGAAAATAAGATCAAGTTCAGTTTTTTTCCCCTATTAGGGAGATCGAACTAATTAATCTTGGGTAAAATGTTGAGTAAGTTGGCAAATTGGCTATTCAAGATGATTAGATTGCAAATTGGAAATTTAGAGCCTTGCAGCATATCTTTTGTAGTGAACTAGTAGAGATCTTTCGATCACAATCAAGATCAGAATCACTTCCCTCTGGTGTAGAAATTAATTAATAATGTGAAACAAAGAGTATATTTTGGCCTTTATCTTAAGTCTTCTCTAGCCTCTATGTTTGTAAATAACATAACGGTATGGGATACGGACTCGGCTCTCCTTGGGTAAGGAACTGTCCAATACACTTCTTTTATCTTCTTACATCTATCAACTTAAAGATTAAAGGGTCAATAATTGTCTAATCAAAATAAACTCCGATTAAGCTAAACTACGTCTATTCTAATTAGTGTATGTCTTCCAATTATATAATTATGTAAATTGGCTAAACAAATAATTTTCTTATTCTTCCTTCTGAAAAATCACTAATTGTTCTACCCTTTTTACTTGGTGCAGCTTGTTGCTTGGTCTAGGGACAGCTCTTGCTTACAAAGATTAAGGCACATGCCTCAACTTTTACCAAGAATAAATCATGTGCTAATCTTTTGATACAAAAAAATTAATTATTTATAACAAAAAGTATTTTTAAGAAATTTATGTTATTTTATTCTTCTTAAATGCGTTTAAATATAAAAAATCAAAGAAATGTTATTTTGCCTTTTTATATGCTTTTCACTAATGCTCACATTATACTTTTTTTAAATTCCTTTTGCACTCTATTTCTTCAAATCTTTGATAAGTTAGAACGATACTATGTCAAAAATATTATTGCAAATTCTTTTTTTAATTTTTTTAATTAAATTTTCAATTATTATAACAAATATATACTCTGTCCTATTTTATGTAGCACCTTTTATTCTTTGGTCCGCCCGGAGAAAAATGTCACCATACTCTAATTGAAAATAATTTACCTTTAAAAATTCTCTTTTACCTTTAATGAAATTATTCTCAGCCACACAAATATCTACGAATGATTTTAAACCACAAGTTTTAAAAGTTTTTTTTTTTAAAACACCGTTCCAAGTCAAAAGGTGTCACATAAAATGAAAATGGAGGATTATTAAAGTAGGGTATAACAAATTATCAACATCTTAGAATCAATTTCTATGGTTCTAATTACTCTTATATTTATTTAAAGTTTGTCAACTTATCACTTAGAACAAACATATAATGATTATCTAAGTAAAAAGATGCTTTACAAAATTGAGTAGGTAAAATCTCACCTAAAACAGATAATTATAAAAAAGGTATTCAAAGAAGTCATTGATAAGAAAATATTAGCCCCTTGTTTGGATGCTTGTTACTCGTTATATTGTAATGTATTATTAGTTTAAATATAATATTTGTTATTTAGATTCCATTATATAGTATACCCATTGTAAGTAACGACAAAGACGCATTTTATGTAATGACCAATTTGGTGTGATTGCATCATTACTTTAATAATATCTTGTCAATTCTTTTACTTTATTTATTATTTACTAATTCTAATTTAGTGTTTATCATATCTTTTCATGGTATATACCACATACCCTAAAATTTCTTGTAGATTAATCATCCAAATTATAGATGTATGATGTTATGTAACAATGAAGAACAATACAATTTATCCAAACATTGTATTCATTGAAATAGTACGTTACAACACAATACAATACATTATAAAAGAATACATAACAACCATCCAAATAAAGTGTAAATAATGATTTACATATAAAAAGTTAAAATAATACATGTGAAGTTTGTTTAGATTTTAAGCTTTTAATAGAATTTTGCAATTATGTTGAGTTGTCTCTACATGGGTCATGAGACCTTGACTTGTTATTGCATATTCAATTCTTATAAATTTAAATAATTTCTGTTATTTGTCGTTAATAAATAATTAAGTAGAAAAAAAATTTATTTTTTGCGGTATGACCCGAAGTTAACCCGTCCTAACTCACATTAGCCACGTAGGCATAAAACCTCGAGCAAGGCCGAGGGTTTATTTGTTTCTTGAATAGTGATAGTAGTTGATGCTGCAGCCATGAAGCTCCTCAGAACCCTCTCTGGTACTCACTATTCTTCTTCCTCATATACTGATTCCTGTTCATTTGATTGAGGCGTTATTGTTTCTTTTTCAGGCCCCAAAAATCTACTCGTTCGAACTATAGGACTCCGATACTTCGCGGCCACACCGGAAGAGTACGCCAAGAGAAACTATGCCAACAATGAGTCTGAATACACCACTGTCATTACCTCTCTTAATGCTCAGAGAAAGTAATTCTCATCATTCCCTACTTCAATTTTATTTTAGATTAAGCCCTTCTTGATTCTTTTTTATTTTGATTTCATATGAATTAGGCATTTCTTGTTGAGGGATGTTTATGATGACATGATGCTCGATGGAGTAAAGCCCGAGAGAGATACTTTTCATTCCCTTATTATTGGAACCATGAAAGGTGCTCGCTTGCAAGATGCTTTCTTTTTCCGGGACGAGATGAAGGCTATGGGCTTGATCCCTGATGTATGTCTCCTTCCTATGATTCCTAACTCTTCTTCCTTCCTATTATATCTTAAAGCAATCTTTTTACAGATCCTTCCCGGTATTTCATATCTCTTGTATTACTCACTTCTCATACTTGTATGTGTAGAGCCACTGGCTCTTTTGATGGTTGATTTATATGTAAGTTATACCCACCTTTAAAAGTATAATAACAATAGGGCGCTGCCAATATCACAGGTTTCTTTGTTCAATTTCTTGATATCTACCTGTGGAAAATGCAAAAATTCTGAACAAGCAGTAAGGGTATGTATCCTTACTTTGTCTTGCAGGGTCCGCTGCTTTATTATTCTGAAATTATCTTGATTCATTAAAATAATTAGTGCTGTTTTTCTTCTTTCTAAGTAGCTCTTGGAAGAAATGAAGAGATTTGAAGTCAAGCCTACGGGACAAACCTATATCTGTCTCCTCAATGCATGTGCAGTGGATGGTCGGGTAGACAGAGTGTAAGAAAGCTGTTCAACAATTGAAGCAGCTGTATCTATTGCTAATATACATTTGGTCATGCCTGCATGTGAAGGCTGATGTCTGTTTAGTTAGTTGCACTATTAGATCCTTCATGCAGAACATTTTTATTTGTAATTAGCGAGACATAGCACCATGATATAATTAGAGTTCATTTCACTGAAGAACATCTGCTTACTCAGTGAAATGATATTTGATTAATATGCTCTTCTGGATGTAGAGCCTTAAACTTTCCTGCAGTCAACTTCTCCGTGCTCATTGTTCATGTTTCAGTGTCATACTTCATCCTCTTTTGAAACATGATGTTATGGGGTTTATTTTCTGCTAAATTCATAATCTTTGTTTACTCCGTCATCTGATTGGCTGCCCTTTCAACATTGCAGGTATGCAATTGTTCGGGACATGACTGCTGCTGGTCTTGGTCTGAATAGATTCTGCTATGCTGGACTTATAGCTGCTCACAAGAATAAGGAACCGGTCACAGATGATGTAGCTTCTAAGGTGAGCAACAAGTGCGTCCATGTGCTTTTCAAATTTTCCATTTTTATTATATTTTGACTTATTAGATTTTGTTATTTCTTGGAGTAGATTATTGAGCTAGTTGAGCAGTCCAAGGGTTGGTCAGCAGTTGAAGCTCCCGGTGACATTCCTGTAAGGTCCATGATGGGCATCTCTCAAGAAGAACTTTACAATATCCCAACTGCTGAGTATGTTTTTCGGCGGGGATTTTTAGATAAGGAGTTGACAGTTTACCATGTTGCATTTCATGCCTGTGCAGACCTAAAAAGTGTGGAGGTACCGTACTTGACATCCACCATAAAGATCATTAGATGTGATTCAGTTTTGCTTTATTATCTCTGGCCCAAATCTTTCTGTTGTTTTTTCCTGTAAATTATCCTGCATATACTTGGCATTCATTTAATTTAATCATTCCAATTCAAACATATTATCTGCAGTAGGCTTCCCCCTCACCGCTTCGGATTAAATAAGTACCTTAAATCACTGTGTTCTAATATGAGAACAGATAAGATAGATCTTAAGTTGTCCAATTATTTGAATGCATATTAAATTTTATACATCCAAGATGAACATTCATTTATTATAAATGGTCGCTTTTGGATTTTGTCTGGTTCTAATCTTTATATTGGAAGTCCTTTTGCCGAGACGAGGGAAAAGAGAAGTGAAATAAGACTTGAAGATTGAATTCAATCTTTTGAAGAAAACCTTAGGATGATGTCATAATGGAATATTTTGTTGATAAAAATAAGTTTTAATGACACCAGTGGATCTTAAATCTGTAATACAAGCAAGGTCAGTCTTGTTAGGAATTAGATCGAGGTTGAAGGTATTATTGTCTCTACTGCAGTACAGTCATTGAAGACTTTGGTGATCAATTTTTTCCAAAGACTTTTTTCTTCGACAAGCAAACAAACATTTTCTTGAACCAAAATAAAATAAAATAAGTTGTGCTGTGAGTAATGACTAATGAGTTACATCAGGATACTTACGAAAGTGACAATTTCCTTTTCTATATCTTGGGAGTGTAAGTCATAAGAAACATCATGTGCTGGAGCCATCCTTGCAGTACCTGATATTGCATTTTCATACCATTTCGTGATTTTTTTTCTGATAACCGTGGTGTTCGGACCACCTTACATACCTAGGCTAATTCCACGGATACCTGGTACCTCCCATCAGCACAGGTAGTAGGTAACTCTACCAAGGCGTGAACATATAGGAAGAAATTCTCTAGTGCTTTTTGTCTTCACTGAGAATGAAGGTGTTTTTTTAACAAAGGATGATTGCTAGGGGTGCAAGTTGGTGCGTATGAGTTTCTTTTGTGAAGGGAAGATAGCAGTCCTTGATAAGTTTGTCTATCATTGTTGTCAGTGGTTAAATGACTACATTAAACTTTGTTGCTATAAATATCTCCTTCCGTCTCCTTTTGAGTTTTTATGAAACATGGTCAACCTAGATGTGGGAAAGGGGGGCAGGATAAAAATTTGGACAGATTCATGGATTGGAGATGATCGCCTAATGATGAGATATCCAGACCTGTTCAGATGTTCTCTTAAAAAAGGGATACATTTCTGAATTCTTTTCAAGTTCAGGGTGACATAGTCTTCAGGAACAATCTAAATGATTGGGAAGTGAAAATTTTTGTCGGTTGCTTCAGCAGTTGGAATCAGTGACAATTGATCAGAATAAAGAGGATAACTTGTTGAGATCAGCAGCAAGGATAAAGGATTTTCAGTCATATCACTGCAGCATTTCTAAACAATGTTGGGAGCTCTTTCTAAACATTGCTGGTATTCTTAGGTCATGCCTTAGAAGATCACATGTTTACTGGAATGCTAGTAAAGCTAAAGAGGCTCAAGAAATATGAAACAAATATGGACGATTATTCCCACTTGTATATTTTGGACCACATGGTTGGAAAGAAATAGTGCATGTTTTGAGGGGAATAGAAGTCACATACCTAGAGGGGAAGAACCAATGTTTGGATCATTTATTTCTGCATAATAATAGCACGATAGAGATTATGAAACAATACTTGGATTTCTTGTATCTGTTGGGTGGTAATATGTAGCTTTATCTGGTTGGCAGGATGCTTAGTCATGTACTGCTTATGTACCATCTTGGTACTTTATTAGTAAAAAAAATTTATCTTATCAAAAGTATAAAAAATAGAACATGACCAAGCTTAACAATTTGGCGATTCTCTGTTTGATCTTATGTTTCTCTTTCATGGCAGTCAATCGATACACTTCATGAGATGCTTAGCAAGGATGGTAAAACACCTGATGTGTTCATTTTGATGCAAACGATGAGGTATTGTATTATATCCTCCTTTCAATCGTTTAACTCAATAAGTTGGTTAAAAGGGTTGTAGTATCATAAACCTCATAATCTGTATCGAGGGGAGAGTAGAACCCTAGAAAGTATTTAAGCAACTTGAATTGTAGCTCCAAATTACTAAGTGATACATATTGTAATTGCGCCATGAGGTTTGTCAGAGTTGGTTTCCAGAGATGTTGCATTCAGTCTAAAAGTTTCTCGACATTGGATGAGACAGGGTAGTCTTAGTCTCATCAGGCTCTTTGATTATTCTAAAGCGTTTTTCATCTCTTTCATGGTAGGCATAAGCTTCATATCCTATGATTTTGTTATTGTTCAACTGAAATTTGAATATAACCTAAGGACCTCTATAAAAGCACGTATTTTACTTCCACAAAAAGAGCGAACTCTGTGAACAACCGACCTTATCCTTTACAATGAAATGGCTCTCCGGAAATCTTCTTGGACAGTGAGCTTTTGATCTAAGACCTTCAAGCAAATCGAGATGAAACTACTTACTTTTAATTTGTAATAGTTCATTTTCCTCTATCAATATCTCTAGGTAAGTTTAAACACTTACAACCAAGAGATGATGTAGAAAGTGGCTCCTTGGTAAAGGTAAAAGGAAAAGAGGTGTTAAGAAACACGTGTTTGATATAGGGGATGATGGCTCAAGTCTTATTCAGGAAACTTATCCATAATTAGTATTTTACTTCCTGGTCAAGCACGAAGTAAATACTATTGGCTCAAGGAAGTGGGAGGAGAAGAAGGTATTAATAACCATCCTATTAACTTTTGGCAGTAGGTGATCAAACAAAAATCTCGTCCCTTAGTTGGCATTTGTTTTCATGCTTTTTTTATTATATTATATCCATTGACTGACTTGGACTGACCATCTAAGCATATCGTCTTCCCATTTGTTAAGGAGTATGTTACTTTTCAGCTATCTGAAGTGTTTGTTCTAGAGGGTGCTTTGGATTCATGATCATCTTTTAAATTCCTATAGAGGGTTAAGCCACATGTATGAGCCTGTGAACTAAGTGACAAGTGTTAGAGACTGTTTAGATTAGCTTATTTTAAGTGTTTTTAAGCAGTTTTTTAGTGTTTGGGTAAAATAAAGGAGTGCTATAAGCACTTGATTTTAAGCTAAACTGATTAAAAAAAAAAGCAAAAAGCCAATCCAAACAGGCTCTTAGTCAACTTGGAAGTATTGGACCTATTGGCCTGGCTTCAAGGGAGTATGGTCACACCAAATTATATTTAGTTTTTTGCATTTTTCTTCATCTATAAACTTCTTCATTATTTTTATTTTAATAACATCACCAGTTGTGCTGTCTTGAGTATGGTCACGCCAAATTATATTTAGCTTCTTTTGCATTTTTCTTCATCTATAGACTTGTTCATTATTCTTACTTTAATAACATCACCAGTTGTGCTGTCTTGGCTTCTCAGGTGTCGTTTGCTTTATGTCATTTAAATATGTAATCTGTGTTTTACTTCCAGAACATAGCATTAAGCTACTGTCAAACTTGCAACTTTATTATGACTCCTTGTACTGTTATTTTGGGATCTCCAGTTGAGTTTGAACCATTAAAAAAACTATGTTAGATGTTCCTTGCGTCATTGGTTAAAGATACACTCTAACAAACATTTTTATGAGTCCGTTATGCATCCCATGTCCTCTGGGAATCCGGGTGCATAATCTGAGAAACAAGTAACTGAAACTTCTCGATTCAATGGTATTTCAAGTCTTATATGTGAATGGGGAAGTGTCTACAGTTCTAGTCTATCTTTTATTCGTTGGAAAATGGTGAGAGAATTTTTCATAGTCAGTAATTCATTTCTTTTGATTTGCCTCCCTGTGTTTGTGCAGGTGTTATCTTCACTCTGGGGACCTTCAACGTGGTCGGAAAATTTTTGAGGACTACATGCATTCGGGAAGACCACCTATGGTTGAATTATATATGGTAAGTTCCAAGATATATTTAAGTTGCGATATAGTCTTGCGTCAGAAAGTTGGCATTCCATCATAACATAACACCACCATATTTAGGATTTTATACTCTTATCTTCTAGTATCGGTAATCTTAACTCATGTATGGTCTTTTTTTAAATTGTTGGATAAAGAACTCATGCATGGTCTCTTTTAGGGATTTCTACCATTATGCAACGACGACAACAACAACAACAACATACCCCAGTGAAATTACACGAGTAAGGTCTAGGGAGGGTATAGTATACTCTGACCTTGCCACTACCTCATGAAGATAGAGAGGCTAGTTTCAAAAGACTCTCTCCGCTCAAGTATATCAGCCCCAAGTAAAAAGAATATATATAGTCAGCAGCTAAAACATAAAGCAATGTAAATTCTACAAGAAAAAAATATATCACAGTAGCAATCTTTCGCGAGCCTATACAATCGTTTATCACCACCCTTTTCCCCTAACTCGACATATAAACATTCAAACGTTGTCATCTTAGTGCTCGTGATTGTCGACTTTGCTTCTGCCTTCACCATCTCATAGATATCCTTACGCATACGCTTCTCATCCTCATCCGCACACTCCAAGCACTTCTTATAGGCAACCTTCTTAGCTTCCACTTTGCCTTCAACTTCTCCATTCTACCACCAATCTCCTTGAAGACCACAATTTATCTGATCAAAGTAATTAAAGTAGTTGAGTAGGAAACTTCTCCAATCTGATTCTCGTTTCAATTTTTTATTTGGCTGTAGACACTTATTGAGGGAGCAATGGTCGGTTACACAGCCGAAGGGATGCAGCTCGCTGAAGAGACGCTGGTATGGTGTGTTTGTCTATGTTATAGCGATTTCACTTTATGTGAAGAGTGGATTACATATGATAAAGTTTTTCACTTGTGCAGGTAAATATGAGCTCCAGGAACTTCTTCCTAGATCTTAAAATGGGAAGTGATCTCCTTCTTGTTGCTGCGGGTGAAAAGGTGGGATCGCAGAAAAGGAGAAACCTTTAGCTCTTAGCTTACTCTTACATTTCTCTTCTATATTGAGTTATTTTATGCTGTCTTTACTCTTTCCAGGCTGGTGGGTATACTGCAGCCAATCTGATATGGGACATGATGCAAGCTCGTAGAATGACACCATCACTTCCTGCTGTTCAAGCATATCATGATGGCTTGAAGGTGAGTTTTCTTTACTTACTGACAGATCCATGGGTTCTTCCATCACGCTTGAGAAGGGCAATAGTTTAGACAAGGCTAGGATTGTAGATTGCAAGCAGCTCTTCGATGCTATAAACAGTTCTTGGTTGCTCTGCAGTTGACAACTAAACTACCAAGTATCTTGTCCAACCAAGTTCCCGTATAACCATTTAGGGTTTCATTCCCAAGTGTATTCATGCCTAATGGTTTGTCTGGGACAGCAGTAAACTGCATGTGCTTACATTCTTGCAATTTGATTTTGTGGAATGTGTTGATATAGAATGGTGCAAAAACTTTTTAAGTTCTGGTCCACCAGGAATAAATTCTTCAGCCAATAGCATCTGGAAATATGGCATTTTCCTTATGGTGTATGTGGTCATAACTTTTGGTAATTATTTATTTCTCTCAGGTTCGGGAGATACCAGCTGATGATCCAAGACTGCAGCTAGTTTCTCAAACCTACAACAATCTGAGAAGGAGGTTTAGTGGGTGAGGAGCTGGAGGACCATAGATAGACGACTCAGGCCATGCAGCAGCTACATTGCCCTGAACCATTGGGTTCTTTGTACCCTACAATGTCTTGTCTTTTCCTTTCATTCCATAATTTGGCCCATTTGCTCATGTACCCGACTCAAGCAGATACACAGATTAAATGTCATGGTTACCAAGGTAATGAGATTTACTGCTAGTCACACTTTGTCTTGACTACATAATGCCTAGAGAATGTATAAACACCAAGTCTTTCACTAGCATCTTATATGATGAATTTTATTATTTTTAGATTTAAGGCAAAATTTATACATTTAGTTGGGGGGAAAACAAAGTGTTAATTATTTAGACAACCTCTTAATGTTCAGATTTACACGTCTTAATTTTAGCATGCATCTTAATATTTACATATATGTTCAGATCCGGACGTCTTTGTTAACCAATATGTTTGTTCATCTATAGTAAACTATTTTTTGGGTTATGTAACTGCTATATTAGCTTGGAAATTATAATCTAAGCAATAAAAGAAGTAATTGTCTAATACCTTCATTAAAAAACAAAAAGAAGTAATGTCTAATGTTTTGATGGATTAGTAAAGGCCAAACACATATCCAGACCTTCAAAACTTGTCCCTAAATTTTATTTTGACACTTTAGCTCAACATTGTTGCACTTTTAATTCTTCAACTTTAATTTTCATGCTTCATGTTGACACTTTTGTTCAGAGAATCAATAAAACGGAGAGACTGTGCTCCACATGCTGTGACATGGCACAAAAGTCAATCAAAAATACATAAACAATTACTTTAACTTGCCCTAGTTTTTAGTTTGACATTCTATTTTACCTTCATTTCATTTTATCCTTCAATTCTATTTTTTATGTACCATATAAATACAAATATTACTTTCGTAGTTTCTTTATTTTTATTTATACTCTTTATGTTCACTTTTTATTTTATAATCTACGTTTGTCCATTATTTTTTAAAATATTTTTTAAAAAAAAATTGATGGATAAATTTATTTTTCTAAAAAAATATTTTTTTCAAGTTTCTCTGTATCTTTTCTTGAAAAATAACTGAGGAAATTGCGTTGATTTTCTTTCTTAAACAATCAATTGACTTATATATTTTTTTCAATATTCAAACTATTTGGATTTAATTCAAATATTAGCTTTCTAATTTTTCATTCAACTTAATAGGGGTAAAAAGAACTTATTTTCAACACAAATAAGAAAAAACTCTTGTACATTGTTAGTAATGCTATTAAAGAAACGTTAAACTTGATAGATTTCGTTGAGTTGTTATTGATTTTTTTAAGAAAGAAAGTCGACACACTTTTGACGGTTATTTTTCATTTAAACACACAGAGTAATTCTCAAATAGAAATTATTTTTTAAAACAAAATCAATGTTCATCCGTCACATTTTAATTTATTTATTTATTTACGAAAGCTAACATACGAATGTTGATTTTTAATATGCAAAATTATAATTGAAGAGCATATAAAAAAGTATAAAATTAATATTTTTTAATTTAAATGGTACATAAAAAAAATAGAGTTGGAATGACTAAAATGGAACAAAACCAAGGTAGAGTGCCAAAATAAAAATTAAGGGCAAGTTAGAGGGGTTATAAATGTGTTTAGCCCCAATTAAATAAATATTGTATGAAGTTTTAATCGCTAAATAAAGTTTTAAAATCTTTTAATCAACAAAGATTTTTTCTTTTTTAACTTCAACAGATCCTATCTCATGAGAATGGTGGTATTGAGGGTGACAATAAATCAAAAAAGAAATAAAATTAAATATTTTAAAAAATAAATAAATGTATTTTTTGGCTTTCACTCTCTTAGAGAAAGTGTGATGTACATACTCTACGACATCACTTATTTGTGTTTAAATGGTACACTCTGAATGATGTTAAAATGTCTACTTGAAATAAGCCATAGTTAAGGTGCCAAAATGAAAAATCGTGTCAACTTTAAGGGTCCCTCTTATGTGTTTGGCCATTAGTAAACATAAACTTTGTAGTTAAACATTGTCACCTAGGACTTCCACGAAAGTAAATTTCCCTATTCTTAACAAGCTTACGCGCTTTTGGCAAAAGATCAGACAATCGGGGTGAAGCTTGATAACTTTCGATAGTTGTGGTTTGAAAACGTGATTTTATGGTCAAACATCAAATATTTTTTTGTTGATTTTTAGTATACTTGCAGAGGTAAACGTTTAAATATTTTTTATTTCGATGCATGTAAAAATTAGTTGAACTTTCCATTATTTATGTGTGAACCTTTTTATGTAAGTTTGCATCTCAGTTATACATAACTGAAACACATAAAAATAGGTTGAAATTTCACATATATGCTTTTGAGCAAAAGATAATAGTTTGTTCTTTAAAGTTCAATATTTAAACATACTCTATATGAGCTCATATTCAAAACATAAGGTTTATATACGTTATAAAGGACAAAACAAAATCACCCATTTATAAAAAACACAATAAATTCATTTAATACTTTTTAAATTTTTCTCAAGTTAGTACTTTAGTCATGCATCTATGACTGACATGCATGTGAGTTAGAAAATTTTTGCCCAAAAATTTCAACATCTAAATAAACTCAAATTTGAAATGTAAGTTTTATGTATCAAAAGAAAGAAACCTCAATCGTCAATTTGTCAATATAACCACAAATCTATCTAAAATTCATTTAGCACCTTTTCAATTTTTTACGATATATTTTGTATAAATTTGACAAATACCAAACTAAAAAGTAAAAATATCTAAAAATGTCGACTTTTATACAAATTACTAAAAATACCGATTATTTGGAGATATTTGATACTTAGTTATAAAAGGCTGATACCCTAAAAAAAAGGCTGATACCTAATAATTTCCTTATTAAATTTGCATCAGTTACTATAATTAAGGATTCATAACAGATCTTTTTATTAGATCCCTTAAATTACGCCGACTGAGTTGTTTTTCCATAATCACACGCTTCAAAATCGCAATAGATCCTATTTACCGTATTTTTTGATTTTTTACGTAGCACTGATTATACTTACCGTGTTTTGTATTTTTTTTCCTCAGAAATTTTATCTGTAAATTTACCAAAAAATATACCTTATTGTAACAGATAAAAAATGTCCTTTTTTAATAAATACATTACTAGTATTTTATTTCTTTTTAACATATGTATCCGTAACAAAAATATTACCATTAAAGAACCCAACTCTTGTTTCTTTCTTTTATAATTACTTAAAATAATCTTTTTTTCTTCTTAATCTCATTTTAACAACTAAAATAAAATAACTCCTTAAACTGTTTTAACTAATAATCTTGCTCATGTATATAAGATCATAGTAATTCTATCGTTAATTTTCATTGAGACAATAACAAGAAAATCCTAATAAAACAAAAAATATTTTATTTCTTAATCTTTTTCAAATTACGGTAGGAGAAACATCTTTTAATTAGAAAAAGAATGTGTTTTACAAAGAAAAGAAATAATATATTTTCGTGCAAAAAGGATAAATTTAACCCATTAAGTAACAAAGGCATTTTTAGACCAAACAATTGACAAAAAGATATTTTTACACCAAACTATTAATAAATATTTTTATCGATTTCACATGACTTAAGAATATTTTTGTCCATTTTCTGTTCCATAATCTATAGTAGATGGCTTATCAATAGTTTAGAAACCATGGGAAATATTGTAGTTACATAAAAAATGACATATTGTCAAAGTATCCAAAAAGAAATAAAAAGCTGGAGTTCTACTAAGATAGAATTAAAAAATAAAAATCCTTCCTACAAAATAATATTATCAGTTTTTTCTACAAAAGAAGCACCACTTTGTCGTTGTCAGCTGGGCGGAATGGTTCTTTGAGCCTAGGAGGATCATCGTTTTCGCTTTCAAAACCTTCATTAGCCTTGTATAGTTCATATTTCCAAAGAATAGCAGCATATCTTCTCCGAAGATAAAGTCCAAAAATAGTTTCTCTTGAAAGCAGCCACACCATCATCACCAATAGAGTACTTTATATCAGCTAAAAAAAGAGGTATCACCTGCAGGTATCAAATATCTGGACTGATACCACTTGCTGGTATCAATTTAGCATGGAGTCATAGTCATGTCTTTTTAGAATGAAATTACAGGTATCACTTTGTGCAGGTGTATCACACTATCAACATAAATAATGATACTTGATATTCGATCAAAAACTACAAGTATCACCTCCATATATCAATACTTGGTCTGATACAATGTGCAGGTATCAATTTAATAGGGAAGTATAGTCATGTCTTTGTAGTGTGAAATTACAGGTATCACCTTGTGCAGGTATCATCACACTAGCAACATAACATTGATACTTGATATTTCATCTAAAGCTACAGGTATCACTTGCAGGTATCAATACTTTGTCTGATACTATTTGCAGGTATCATCACACATCATTACATAAAAAATTGTAAATTTTTGGGAAATAAACAATAACATTAAACACACAGTAGAAATTTATGGGAAATACACAACAATATAACTTTAAACAAAAAAATACATGTGTGGGATTTGTGTGGAACTGATAGAAATGAATGTGAGGCAAAGAAAACAAAATAATGTGTTATAATTAAAACATCTGAGCAAAAGTATGAAATATGCACAAATCAGTACACACAGAACACACAGTAGAAATTTATGGTAAATGCACAAATCGGCATTTAAGATTTCGCTTACATAATGAAATGCATGTTATCAAAAACAATTTAAGATATTATTACAGTGAAGAAAAAATGAAACTAGTGAAAAAAAAACAAACCTTTTTAAGCGATGGACGAACAACAACTGGTTCAACTTTTTTCTTCTTCTTTTCATCCGACTTTTTGATGGAAGGCTTTGAAGTTGAACCTGTATCCTTCGGAACACTGGTCTCTCCTTCAATTTCTTCATCGACCGCATCAACTTGTTCCATTGAAATCGGAGAAGACGATGGAAGTTCTTGATTATCACGAGGAGTTTGGGTTAAACCTTTACTAAATGAAGGAGATTCCATTGGACAAAAATGGCGGAAAAACAAGGATGGGAACGCTGCAATTGAAGCGGAGAAGAAGAACAGAAAAATGGAGAGAAAGCGGAAAATTGGAGAAAAAGAAAAGAAGTTGCATAAAAAGGGGGACCGGTTTTGTGGGGTTCCCAATAAAATTCAAAAAGGTAACTACATGTTAATATAACCGGAAAAGGAAAAATATTAATTAACTGATTTATTGATTGATTTTAATGGGACTGTTACCAAAAAAAATTGCATAGAAAAAGGAAGTGGACTTCTTATTTGATTAGGTATCAAAAAAGGATGGAAAATTTTAGAAAAAAGAGAATTTTAGTAATTAAATAAAACGGTTAGCAAAATTAGAGATTATGAAAAAATTAGTCGTGTATTTCTGTAAATTTACCATATATTTTTGCGCTCAGTCAACGCATATTGGGCCTATTGTTTTGGTTAGTTGGGCCGTTCAAATTCAAATTCATATAAGCCCAAATTAGTTCTTCTTCCTCAGGTTAATACTTTGGTTGAAACTTGTTCCAGAGAGTTCCGTCGCATCAGTTCTACTAGCCGCAAAATGCTCTGCTTCGTACATCTCCGGCGGTGAAAGTTTCTCCTCTGCCATCTCCTTCTCCGGCAAAGTTCACTTGTACGTCCTCTTCTAACTCTCTCTTCACTGGTTTTTTGATTATTTTTATGAGCCAAAACTACACATTATTAACGGCCTATTCTGTGATTAGATAGTGTATTCTTTGTATAGATTAGGGCTTGAAATTGACAGATTGTAATATCAATTCCCCTTTGTCTCTATATTGGGTCCCTTTTATCTGACCCCGCCGGCCGTGCTGGCAACTCTGTTCACGAGCTATTCTGTGCCTTGGTTCTTTAGGATTTTCCTCTGTTTCTGTTTGGATCGTTACAATTGCTTGGCTTTTTTGGTCCAACTTCGCGACGGTGATATTTTATCATTCTACTTCTTTTTCAGTTCTTTAGTTTGGGAACACTTACTAAATCCTTTTAACTCCAATTCTGTGGTTGATATCTCTGTAACTCAATGTTTTCCATCACTGTGGATTTTTGCTACTCCTTTATTATTGATTCATCTTGTTTCCTTTTTTGTTTCAGCTTGTATGTTGCTATAATACATATACACAAAACTGTTTGTAATATGCTTTCAGCAATGATTGAAAGCTACTTGTGTTCTTATTTTAATAGTAATTAGTAACCAAAACGACATACAATATTAGTAACTTTCTTATTATCGTTGAAATTCTGTTAGTAGATTTTGTTCTTCTGAGCTACCCACTATTTGGTGAATCCTAATATTAGTATGTGAATGTGGGTTACAATCTTTTTCAACTTTCCTCGGGGTTGATGGAATTAAAATTATGATTTCTAAAATACATTGGAAATTATTCGTGTAGCTTTGACGGACAAATTCCACTATAGCAGAAGATTTAACTGTTAAGCAGAACTGCTTTTCTCTTAAGTAGTATCGTTTTTATTGGATGGGTGAGAAAGATTTGGAAATTGAGGAAACAAGTCCAGCACGTTCAAAAGGTGAGAGGGGAGATGAAGCTAAAACGGAAGTGCGAAAAGTTAAAAAGAAGAAGAAGTCTTTTAAAGAAGCTGTGAAGACGGAAAAGCATGGAGTTTGTCACGTAAGTAGAGTACCACCTCGTATGGACCACGTGAAACTTCGCCAGGTTCTTTCTCAGTTTGGAGAAATTCAGAGAATATATCTTGTACCTGAAGGTTTGTTGAGTTCCTTGTTTTTTATGCTCTTATATCTTCACTACTTTTCATTTGGTCAACATTTTCTTCACTATGCAGCATTTCCACCCCCCACCCCTCCCAAAGCCTGGTTGGCCTTACTAATTTGCCTTGCATACAGCTGCTGCTGCTCAAATGAATCGGAAACAGGCAGGTGGGTTCCGAGGGAAAGCATTTTCAGAAGGGTATGCTTATATTGAAGTTTCTGTGAACTGAAATCAGATCATCTGTTATTTAGCCTTCATTACAATGATGAATTCTGAATCTTGCATCTGCATGATTATGACATTTTTTACTGAAGATAATTAAACAATCATCTGTATCTGTAGGTGGGTTGAATTCACGAAAAAGAGTGTTGCCAAGAGAGTTGCAAATATGTTAAATGGTCAACAGATGGGTAAAGTAACGTATTTTCTTGGCAATGCCTTCATTTTCTTCTTGATCTTTTTCCAGTTTAAGGAATTCTCTTTAGACACTCAGGCTATTTACATGGCTTTTCAGCTGTTTGCTTTTACTTGGATAATAGAGTACCATCTTAGGATCTTGTAGAATGTTTGACAAATGTTTCTATTTTCTTGTTGAGATGGCTAGTTATTGTGCTTATGCACAATTCAGGGGAAACACCAATTATTTAGATACTAGCCAAAATTTCGCTAAGTTACGAGTAGACTAACATTATTTTGTTGCATCATGCCTTTTCTGTCAAAACAATATTATTTGGTTATCCTTGTTTATATTCTTCCGATTCAGCTCTCAACTTCTGTTTTTCTTGTATTTTTAGTGACCTTGACAGGTTATTGACTTTACTGTCAAATTTCTCTTTGTATAGGCGGAAGGAAAAGGTCATCATTCTATTATGACATTTGGAATATCAAGTACTTGTCTAAAATCAAATGGGATGATGTTACTGATGAAATTGGTATGCTGTTCTTTTTTTATTATTATTTATTGGGTAATGTTGCAGTCCTCGATCTCCATTCACCTCTTAATTGATTACAAACATTTTGCAGCACAAAGGCATGCAGTGCGTGAGCAGAAACTAGCTTTGGAGCTTTCTGCTGCTAAGAGGGAGCGTGATTTCTACCTTACACAAGTTGATAAATCTCGTGCTTTAATTTCTATTGAAGAACGATTGAAGAAGGTCAGTGAGACAATCTTTAATGGATTCTGTAGCATGGAAGTAATTGTTAAGCAGCAGTGTTTTGAACTCCTGCGATTGAATTTCTTATTTACAATCTCCTTATGATTTTTTATTCTTTAAATAGTAGGTTACAACATGAGATACCTCTAGCTTTTCATTGATAAGCTCTAATGTAGATTGCTAATTCATCGATTAATATCTTTTATGAAATCTAAAAAAATATAGATGTTACTTTTGTGTGTACATTAGAAAAAGTCTCTTTTCCTCACCCCGAACTAATATTGCTTTATTTAGGTATTCAACCAGTCAGTTTTACCTTACCTTATATCTTTCTTTCACAATTTAGTAAATATAATATATATACTTTTTAACTGTTCCATCTTTACAGAAACAAAAGGTGCAACAGGAATCTGGGGTAAATTCTGATTTCCCAAGTGAACAGTTTGCACCAAAGGTGATACGACAATTTCCCCAGAAAAAACCGGTAGCAGATGAAGCTGGGAAAATCAAGCCTAGTCTGTCTAAGGACGTTTTGGCCGGGGTAAGTTCCATTTCCACCCCATCTCCTGCTGGTAAAAGAGGGGGAAAAAAGACTTGCTAATGTTCTGATGGAAGCTGCTCTTCATTTTTTACAGGTATTTGGTGGCCAATGTTAAGGGCGTAGGAATTTCAGCATTTCAGAAATTATGCTTGTCAATTTTTTCAACCACGCATTTAATTTTGTCGCCTTCAAAAAAATTCATCTAGACTGTTATTAGATGTTGGAATTATAGGTGAAGCTCGAGTAAAATTTTATCTTTATTTGCAGTTGATTGTAGATGTCATATTAAATGTATTTGTAACCTTTCAACTTGTCTGATTTTAAATGAATTACTGTGTTTCTCATGGATCAGTGTATGAAGCATTGTAGCTACGGTTCTTAAACTGAAGGACTATACTATTGTTCAGTCTCCGAGGCATCTATCCTTACCTCGAAACAATCTTTTGATTAAATACTTAAAACGTTGATCAATTTGGCAAAGCTATATAGTAACCCTGTCAAGGCAAAAAGTCTTGGCTACTTTTCCCACATGCCTTCTGAGATAATTTTAGTTTGCAAATGAAAATTTTGCAGCAAGGCTATCGTTCAACGTGTGTAAAGGTTTCTTCTTTTGGATCAACATAATCAAATTGAAGTTGTTTTAACATGGATGGAACTACAGATTTTCACGGTCGAAATTGGGTTCATGTGCACATATCCTCATAATCACTTTAAGTTGTTTAAGAAGACATGTAAGGTTCTTTAATTTGGCTCTTTCTTTTCTCTTTCGCCATGTAAAGCACAGCTCCAGGTGGCTTAATCTGGTCTTTCACATATGTGTAATCTCTAAAAATTATCCATCCATATGAAAAGAATGTCCAAAAAGGTCTTAAACTGAGCATTTATTTGAAGAGCT
Organism: Solanum rostratum; assembly: GCA_029948455.1. Taxonomy (NCBI): domain Eukaryota; kingdom Viridiplantae; phylum Streptophyta; class Magnoliopsida; order Solanales; family Solanaceae; genus Solanum; species Solanum rostratum. The sequence goes on along the minus strand of CM057045.1, from coordinate 91,841,231 downwards.
ACATATATTCTCTTCAATGAGTCTAACTAAAACGAGATCAAACCAAATATTGCAACACACGTTACATGATAAATGCACTGGAAGAGAGAGTGATCATTGAAAAGAATGTGATGTTACAGTACTAATATTACTTAAAGAAAAAAGAATGGGAATTTAATTTATATCCCTATATATGTCTACTCAAACTGCATCAATGTATAATTTTATTTTGAGTATACATTCTTTGTGCTTTTAGTTCGTGTATTCACACGGATTGTTACAGTTGAGAAAAAGAAATTAATGAAGTTTCCAGCTTCCATCATCACATGGCGAACAACCTTCTTGAGCAATGTCAGTAATTTGAAGTCCAGTGTCATAAATCACCCCATTTTTCCAATCTGCTGGCAGCACTAATTTTGCCCAATACCACTTGCCATCGTACCCTGCTGTCACTACAAACCTAAACTGCAATGCCCCACTTGGCACTCTGCTTGTGTCCCAAATTGCTCCGTGGTTTCGGGTCAGGAAGTTCCAGTTCGATGATCCAACCTAAAACATGGCAAAAGATTTATTAATTCGATCCATTTTGACTAAACATCAAGATGGAAAAGAGGGAGTAGTATTTTTTGTTACCTGAGCGACATCAGCACTAACAATTTCAGTTTGACCAGCCTGGTAGAATAAGCTAATTGCTAGATAGTTTGGCTTCTGGCTTGATTCATCTACTCGAACAGCCAAATTCTTGCCTTTATAATCACAAGGAACTCTGTCCCCACAAAAATAACATTATTAGTAATATAGTATTTGCCATCCATTTGATTAATTTACTAAATAACACGTACGCACATATCATTAATTGAAACTGGATTAGAATTTAGACTTGTTCAATTGACCGTTACTGTTATAATTATGAACGTACTACATGTCTGGTCAAGTGGGGCATGTAAATGTCAAATTTTACGTATTAAAAAAAAATATGTTTTGGTAGTTGCAACGAAACCACCAAATATAAGATTTAACACAGTGTGCTGACAAGGAACGTAAAGTTCGTATTGTGGGCTCCAGAACAATTATCATCCAAAGTTTTATTTTATACATATCCATTTTCTTATGACATATGGGAATTATAACGTAGAAATTGCAATTCTGAAACTAACCTTTTGTATTCGACATCGGCGATTCCCAATTTGAGGACGTCTTTTTCTTTTCCTTGAACAGCCATAGCCATAAAAGCTCTGCTACTGATCACAAAATCGGTCTTGTTATTGGTATTTAGATCAGTTACCATTACAGTTGTCCCGTGTTTTGAACAAATACTTGGATCCTTACATCTCATCTGCAAATCAGACAAATTTATTAGTCTTCTTAATCATCAGAAATTAAATTGTTATTGATGGAGGACTCAATTAACCTGATAACAAGCACCACAACCAGCACCCTCTTTGTAAAGTCTAGGAACTGCTGCTGCAAGTCGACCTCCATTAAAACCGATTGCGAAATTTCCATAACCACACGCACCAGCTACAAAAAAAGAAATTGGATTTAAAAACAAGCGAAAGTATGTTACGGACTTAATTTTAATTAAAATTAGTGAGTAGGCTTACAGAGAAGAGCAGAAGCACTGGAAAAATAAGCAACTTTGGATTGGTGAACACAGCGATCGCAGGCGGTAACAGAGGAGACAAAAAGAAGGAAGAGAAGGAAGAGGACAGCCATTTTTTGTTTTTGTTTTTGTTTTTAAGGATTTGAGTTAGTAAATGGGGAGTGATAAGGGCCCTTTATATAATAAGTTTGAGATAGTGGAGATGGGGTTAATTAATGGGTGCACTGAACTATTTTTAATTTTTATTCTTATTAGAAAGTAGACGAGTAAATCAGCGATATGGTGGAATAAAAGGATTATAATGCTCAATACGCGGTGAATTATGAAATCTACATTAAAATGAAAGGAATAATAATAAATGACTTGGGGTGTGTATGGTAGGGAGGAAAAATATATTGGCTGATCATAGTGTTTTCTTTAGGAAATATGGTGCGTATCTTTGGGAAAAATATCAAAAGGATTTAATTTGAATAGCACCTTTTCATATTGAAATGTTGTGACTATTTCAATGAGTTATGATTTTACTATAAAGGTTGTAACTTTTTCAAAGGTTGTGACTTTTCTGAAAAGTTGCAATTTTTCAAAGAGGTTATGACTTTTCTAATAATAGTACTCAATAAGCATCTATTCATAATATTCTTTGTTGACTAAAGTAATATGTTTTTTCTCATCTTTCCAATATAATTTCTTTTCCTCTTCTTCTTACACTTACGCTTCATTGATGAGCAAATCATTTTATCCTAGAAATATATTCTATTACCTCGGATATATTATGAAATTCAATGAGCCCAATTTTATCCTATTCGTTTTGTATTTTTGGGGGTTTTATTATTTTTGCTTATCTTTTGAATATAGATTGAATAAGAAATTAAATATAAATAAATTTGAGATAATATTTTTTACTTTTAATTTTTTCATAAGACAAGTATAGTGGGATGGGGACAGTTTTGGACCCTCGACGCCGACCAGCTGCGTATGCAACATTTACAGCTGTGCAGTGAAAACCCACTAATCAAATTCTATGGCTTCTTTTTCCGGACATTTTTGTTATGTATGCGTTTTATCTAAGTTTTAAATTGTTTACGAGAGTATACTTTTATAGTTTTATTTAACTTTTTGAAGGTTTTTAATAACTCTATTTGTGGGAAGCCTCCTCATATTACAGATATATAGTATGAAAGTTGAATTCTGATGAATCCTCACCATACAAAATGTATAATTCAAACATTAATTATGTAAAAAACTTTTTTATAGATCAAAAAGTTAATTTAATGCCCGAATATAAAATAACTACACCCTATCTCTGGATAGGGAAGGACGTGCCTAGGCTTGAGACTTATTGGAGACATGTAGCCACTTATTTTCCAAGGTGAGGTCCTAAGGCCACCCAATTACGGAGTGGCATTGGTTGTGTCAAGGAAATATCGATCCCCAATATTCTGCAATCTTCAAAATTTTTCTGAGTCGAAGTCATCAGAATGATCAGCGTCTCTTATATTCAACCACGTGTCTTAGTCTAGTTCATCCATTTGCCAAGTGCAAATTTTGCCTTGTACATTAGCTGCGATGTTTTATTATATTGTCGTTCACGCATTAATTTTTTGCGTGTATATATATATTGTATCAAATATTTTTATACTAGTTAAAATCGCCTTATCTAATGCATCAGAGCCATATGTCATCGTTTGAAAGTATTTATTCTTGTTTTGATTAAAAGTGTTTGTGTGTTTGCGCGTTTCTCCCTCAAAAGTGAGAAAAAATTGGCCCACATTGACGACTTTCTTTGTCATGTTAGAGTTTAGATTACTTGCTTCCACAAAGGAACAATAAGAATTGGTTGTATTACGAAAATTAAGAGGTATTCTTTTCTTAAATAGAAGATATTCCAAAGATGAATAGCAAGTCACTTTTAGAGGTTACCTAATAAAATAATATTGCTTCAAAATGTGTAGGTGTACAGATAGGATCACCATCATAATCATAATCGTAAAACAAACATAATAGCAAACAGCTTGCTTTTGGACCCCTTTCTTCTTCTTTGGTTACATTATTTCTTTTCAACAATTAAAGGAAAGGGACTTTTTGTAGATTCCAAACTTAAATAAATCAATTTAACGTCACTTTGATAGCAGTCGAATTATTCTATATTCGACATCACCTATTTATGTTTTCTAATCAAACTCGTGACACAAAGCTTGTCTAATTCAATTTACGTCAAATTAAATTGTTGAGACTTGAGACGCACTACTTGAAGTTTACAATTCATGAATGCAACATTTAACCAAGTTGGTTGGCATGAGGAAACAAGACAAAAGCCAGGGAAGGAAGAATCCAAAAATTGACGAGGCATTGGTTGGGACACAAATTAATTGGCTCTCAAAAGTAAACCAAGCTAAAGCCAGCTACATACTTTTATATTACTGTCTTCTTAAAAGTCTAAATCCTCTGCCTGACTGTTCATACCTTCACTTGATTATTACTCATTGGACAATCAAAAAAGCTGGAATATTAGCATTTTTGGTTTATGAAATCTGTTTTTGGATCCTGTGATATATGACTCATCATTTGATTTTCTACTAGTTTAAATATATTTTTTCATAGTAAAAAAAATTGTTATATTTGACTGTATTTATAGAACTATATTACCATCAAATTTGTGAACGTTCATAAGCAATGGAATCGAAACTACATAGTTGAACTAATTGAAGATTTAATTTGTTTAATCATGTATCATAAAGATTATAATCAATCTAACTAATTTGGATTGCACACCGCATAGGGCTCCATTCAAGAGGAACACCCGCGATCTATTAAAGATTTTCTCATACCCAAAGGTCGAATTCAAGATCTCTAATTAACGAAGCAGGAACTCCATCCATTGCACCACATCCTTTCGTGTTCCCTTAAAAGTTACTAATGAAACAAAACCAAACTAAGTCTATACATGAAAGAAGTTATTTTCGTTATTTCCTTAAATCCTTATCATCCTTTTGATTATTCCTAAATTATTGTTTTAGAAAATATAAAATAATTAATAACCTCATTGAATGAATGAAGGATAAATACTTTTTAAAAAAAAATCAATAATTTACTTATTTTGCACTATTAAAAAGATCTCAACAATTTATTTAATATGAATTGAAGGAATATTAAATTTTAGTAAGATAAAATACGATTATAAATAACTATAAAAGAAACGTGAAAATAAAATATTAAAATACATTGATATTATAATTTTATACTACCGATGTATAGAAGCTAAAGTGGCCCAAGAATACCAAAGTTTAAATTCCCTATAATTTGTGCGCATAACAGAAACATATATTTCACCAATGGCGCAGCCTATCTTCATCAATGGCGTCATCTTCTTTTAAGTATAAAAATCTTGACTTCTTATCTTCAAATCTGTATTTACTTTAGCAGAGTTCACAAAACCAGGGATTGACCAAGGAGCACGTATAAACCCAAAATCCATTAAATATATTTATGCTCCTTTAATTAATTACAGTAAATGTCCCCTAATTTATCTATTATTAAAATTCGTGCATTAACATTATATCAATATTAGTACTCATTTTATATAGTGATAGAGTATCACGTAGAATACCGATAGAAAATTAAAATATCGATATTGCAAAATAAAAAAGGAAAAAAGTGAGGTGAAAGGGTAAGGGTAAATAATTAATTATGAGTTTTAGTACATGTTTTACTTTTACCAAAAATAGTTATACCTTTTTTACTCGAAATAGCAAAAAAAAATAAAAATACTTTTCTCTTTCTTCCTCTCCTTCTCTTTTTCTTTTCTATCCATGTCTTTCTCTTCTCTTTTCTATTTTTCTCCCCCTTCTTCTCTCTCCCTTAAAAATAATAATTAATTATTTTAATTTAAAATTGGATATTACGCAAATTTTATGCTTTTATTACTCTTAAATTAGAAGAGTTATTTTTTGTAGATACATATATAATATATTTTTAACATAATTTTAATGTATTACTGACATTTAAACTAATTTAAATAGTGCTTGAATGTCTGAAACTCAAGCATAATATTTTTTTTGACAACATTAATAAAAATAAATAAATATAAACTACAATTGTAATATATTTTAAATTCAATACGTTATACATATTATACAAATTTTTCAATGCATGTGGAGAATGTATAACTAACATATTTTTAATACAAAAATATATTTTAACATCGTTAATAAGAGAAAAATACTAAATAATTATAATATATTTTGAATTCAATATATAACAAAAATTATAAGCATGTTTCAATGCACGTGGTGATTATATAACTAAAATATTTTTAATACAAATGTGTCAAACTGAATTTCAAATATCCTCAGAAAATTTTAAATTAATTCTACATTATTGGAAATGTATTATATTTGTTGAAATAACAATAATCAAATTCATGATAATTATAATTTTGAATTTAAATTGTATTACAAGTATTGTTTATGTTTAATACACTTTGAATACAATTATAATATAACATTTTAAAGATGCATCTCTTTTCTCCGATGAATCACCATCATCAGACTACAAATTACTAGTCAGTCCACCTGCAGCCATTAAACTCCTCCTCTTCTTTTTTCGGTCCAAACGCCACTACTAGATCTAAAGCCGGAGAAATTTTTTTGATGAGATCTAAATATTGATTTTCACAAAGCTCACCGGAGTAACCAATACCATTGAAATTCTGTTTAGATTTAACAACACCATCAATTTTTTGTTCTACACTTTTACTTGAGCAACGAAAAAACTACAATGCCGAAGAGATAATCTCTAACTGAAGAAGATAAGGCATGGATAAGATTAGTTGAGAACCGTAAAAATTACCCGGAGTAGAAAAATATGCCGTCCAGACAAGGATTTTTCAAGAGATGCTTCACTTAACCCCAAAATGTAGACACTATTAAGGCAAAAGACTATTAAAGCAATTAAAGCTAAAGCTTTGTCATAGACGATAATAATTTTAAAGTAGCATCAATAAGTGTAATTAACCAAATAAATTATATTAATTAAGTAAAAATCCCTTTATTTTATGTAATTTTCCTCTTTTTTTTTGGTTCATGGTATAAAAAATATATTTTCATTATATATTCATTTTTATCTTTAGCATTAACTACTTATTTTATAAATCCATTGAAATTATACACTAATATCTAATATGGATATTTTACACTTTATTTGTTATTTGTCTAAAATTGAATAGACGAAGTATTCAATATAATGGCACATGGAAATAATAGCAAGTTGTAAGATTTGTAGCAACATGCAAGATTGAGCTTAGCTGGTGTTCATGACAAACCATTAATAGTTGCAGATTATATGCTTCTTATGTCAAGTACAAGCACTGGGGCACAAGCTTCTCTTTGCTGTCCACCCTCAACGGCTAGTGCCGCCACAGTTTTATACAATCTAATATATTCTCCAGGAAATCGTGACGGAATATTGCAAAAGAATCAAATCTGATTTTATCTTTAGGAGATCCGCGGTCTTCGTCAATGAGTTCATTGGCATCCCGCATCCATAAAGTTGAAATTCTGAATTCGTCCCTATGCTCTGGCAAAGAAACAGGTGGACCTTTCAAATACGAAGTAGAGACAAATTTTCATATACAGATAAACGCGAACAATTTCCCGTGGGGGTCCAAATTGATCATATTATTACAACGACAATTTTGAGCAATCTTTGTAAAATCATTTGTAACAAGATAACATGAAGTTTCACTTGAACAGACCCTATTTCTGTAAGTGTATTAGTTGATAATGTACAACACTCCCTCCGCTCTTTCCCTAGAGCAGTTACCACTCTAAACAGAAAAAACTAAGGAATAAAAGAAAGGAGGAGAGAGACAGAGAGTCTGAACTAGTTGTGTGTGGAAATGTTGGGATGGAAGAAGAAGCCTCGCATCATATGTGGCAAGAGTTACTTACTTCAAAGATCAATACATGAAGACTTCTGTTCTGCTTCACCAATTGAAAACTCATGATGCTACCATTAGGCATCACTTATCAAGCAGATTTTTAAGCTGTTCTCGAGCTTCTTCAAGAGCGCCTAGCAAGTTCTCTGGTTTCCTCCCACCTGCCTGAGCGAAATTAGGACGGCCACCCCCTCCACCTCCACATGATTTAGCTAGAGGCTTTATAACTTCACCAGCTTTAATTCCAAGATCAACGACTCCTGGTGTAAGAGCAACGACAAGGCTAACCTTTCCTTCTCCTGGGCATGATCCTAGAATCACAGCTGCTGGATCCTTCAACGAATCCACTAGATATTCTGCAGCACTCTTGAGTGAATCGGCATCAATATCATCCATGGACTCAACTAGGAGCCTGGAAAACATCAATTGTAACAGTTTAGAAGAACTAGAGTGTTGATACTTATTGATGACAATTAAGCAAATAAACAAAAAGATGTAACAGCAGAGAACATTTTATCTACTTCTTTTGTAAGTTGTAGTCTAAAGTCACACGTGCAGTGGACTTTGAGATGCAAGATGGAGTAGAACCAATCACTGACTGAGAAATAGTTCATGCACATATATGTATTGATTTTGCTGGATTAGAATTGCAAAATTTGTTTATGCGTCTTTTGTTTGAGATATTACTCTACACAGTACCACTTTCAAATTAAACAACGAACAAAAAAAGAAGTCTATGAACAAACAACAACAACAACAAAATACCCAGTGGAATCCCACAAGTGGAGAGGGTAAAATGTATGCAGACCTTACCACTACCTCATAGAGATAGAGAGGCTGTTTCCGGAAGACCCTCGTCTCAAAGAAGCCTATGAAAAGGTAATTTAAAATGTAAACTTTTCTTTACAAGGACAAAGGTTATAACAACATTTGGTTACCTAATACTTTTTGAAGTTCCAATAGTAGATGCTCTGCTAGTAAGTGTTGATGCCTTATAGATTGCTGCTTTTGCCCGAGCAGCTGAAACTTCATTTCTTGTTAATCGTAGTTCTTCCAGAAGTGCATCTACCCTGCTAGTTACTTCTTCCGCTTTTACCTTCAAAATGTATGATTTTACTTCAATATCATCAAATTAATCAAAAGTACAAGAGCTGTCACCACTAGACCATTTAGATGCACAACAGTGATTTCTTCACTATCCAAATAGCATTATTTATACAGAAAGAACCAAACAATTTGATTTCAGTAACTTTAAATTTCAGAAATTTTTCGAAAATTGAAACCAACTTAACGGAAACAAGTGTTTTGGTTTCGAAAATCAAATTAAAATACTTTTTCAGAAACAACAAAACAATATTTTCAGAAAATTAATACATAAGTTACAACAAATATTATCCAAAATAAAATCCACATGATTTTTTTCCTAATATTTGTTCAAAAATTATTTTCCTTGAAACCTTGCTCGATTCACTTGCAGATACCCATAATGTTATCTCCAATAACATGTTGAACAAGAAAAATGTAGAAGAAATCTTCCACTGAAAAGATGTTCATAATCTTACTTTGAGAGTGGAGCACAGCTGCTTCATATAATTATCTCTGGTAAGGACATACTCAATGAAAGCATCCCCGGCTACAGCTTCAATTCGCCTAATTCCTGATGCAATTCCCTGTTCCGATATGATTTTGAAGCCACGTATCTCAGCAGTACTGCTGACATGGGTGCCACCACATAATTCCATTGATACGCCAGGAACCTCGACTACACGTACCTATATAGGTTTTCATTAGGAAAGACATGAATCGAACAAGTTGAACTTTAATACATAGTAAAATCTCATTAGCAGAATTGGTCATCAAAATGGAGTGATGTATAGTTCAATCTCTAAGTTTCACACATTCATAGAAGAGGATTGTTGGTCACTCCATATCAGCTTTAATAGCATAAATTTGTAAAACGGATAGCAGACAGAAGAATCTCTCCTGCTCTATAATCATCGCATTCTTAACATAAAATGGTAAGGATTCTCACCTGTTCTCCATATTTTTCTCCAAACATTGCTATTGCCCCAGCTCCTTTTGCATCAGTCAAAGACATGACTTTTGTTTCCAGAATTGTGCCATCGCCAATCCACTGGTTGATCAAACCTTCGATTTCTACGATTTCCTTGTCTTGAAGAGGCCGATGGAAGTTGAAGTCAAATCTAAGACGATCAAAAGCAACCATTGATCCTGCTTGAGATGTTTCCTGACCGATTACTCTTTTGAGTGCTGATTGAAGTAAATGAGTAGCTGTATGGTGAACCTGAAAAGAAGCACAATAACTATTAGATAAACTTTGATCAGACCAAATTTTCTGGAGACAACTGGTTAAAATCAACAAAAATTGAAATGCAATAGTGAGGCTAACATAGATGATTCAGGAATCCATGCTACCACAGAATCTCACATCAAATTTTCTTCTTTCCTCAATATGATGCATATCCATTCAAGTTTTACATTATACAGCATAATACCTTAGCTCGTTGTCTCAAGTTTGCATCAACAGCTGCTTCTACTTCTCGGCCGACCTCTATAGTACCTTCTGTAATTGTCCCTTTGTGGACAAATATATTACCCATAGATTTTTGAACATCTTTTATCTCTACAATAGCTTTCTGTTCATTTTCGGCCTCCGTCATGTATAGAAAACCGTTATCCCCAATTTGGCCTCCCGACTCAGCATAAAATGGAGTCCTGTTCAGCAAAATTTCCACTTCACTTCCTTTGGAGACTTGTGCTACAGGACTTCCATTTACCAACAAACCCTCAACCACTGCCTTGGAATGGAGAGTATTGTAGCCAAGAAACTCGGTATCAGGGATATCTTCAGCAAGGTTCGCACCATTTTCAACAGCTAGTTTAACTGTATCATGTGCTGCTTGAGATAGCTGTCTTTGCTTCTCCATTTCTATGTCAAAGCTATTCATATCTATACTGATTCCACGTTCTTCAGCAACTTCCTTTGTTATCTCCACTGGAAATCCATACGTGTCATACAATATGAAAGCATCCTTTCCCGACAGACAGGGTGCAGTCCCAGTTCCCTGAGAATTTAATATTGCATCTGCCAGCATCTCTTCAAGAAGTTTTTCTCCCCTCTCTAGAGTCAAAACAAAGCGAAGCTCTTCCCTTTTCAGTTCCTCAAGTATGCGGGATGATCTTGTCTTCACATCAGCATCTATATTGGTGCTTAGTTCAATCACTTTTTTGGCAAGTATTGGCAAAAATGCTCCTTGAATATCACCCATACCATCTCCCTTCACACCAAGTAATCTGCCTGTTCGAACAACCCTTCTAATGAGGCGACGTACCACATATCCCCTCCCAATATTTGAAGGGTTGACACCATCAGATATCAGATAAACAACTGCACGCATGTGATCTCCAATTATCTGGATTGATCAGTATTAGAAGGCTTTCAACATATTAGAAGGTAAATCAGTTCACAAACAAAAGACTGGTACAAATACAACAATTTTTCAGTTGCAACATACTTTAAGCTTTGTTTTTGTAGAATCATCCGCAAGAGCATATGAGACATTTGCCAATTCTGCAGCCTTCTCTATGATGGGAAATATTAAGTCGGTTTCATAATTGTTGGGGACCTGTGAAAAATGAAGAGAACCTCTATATTAATTGATCTTTTTGGTTGGTTGGGGGTGGGTGGGGGGAGATAGATTCTAATTACCTTGAAAATAATATATTAAGCAAAAGTATCATAAATCCAAAATTAGGTTTTCTTTGCCACAAAACCCAGTAGCAAAAGAAAAGAGAGATGTGATACCTAATCTGTTCCTACAGTCATTCAGAAATGTTGTTGTCTCACGATTACCTTCTGCAGAATCCGGGCCATACGCTCTAAACCAAGTCCAGTATCTATATTCTTTTGCTTTAAAGGCTCAAGCGAACCATCATCCTTCTTATTGTATTGCATGAAAACAAGGTTGTAAAACTCTATAAATCTTGTATCATCTCCAAGATCCTGATATTTAGACCACAATAAAAGAACAAAAAAGAAGGGCCAAAAAGAAAGGAAATTGAGAGACCACCTCACCTGAACATGAAATTAAAATAAATATGAAAAGGCAAAATATGCATGTTAAACATCTCATACTTACAACACTGGAAGTACCCCTCTCAGGATGGAAATCGTAATAAAGTTCAGAGCATGGACCGCAAGGACCAGTTGCTCCACTTGTCCAGAAGTTGTCATCTTCTCCAAGTCTTTTTATTCGCTCTTTAGGAACACCTAGCTGCAGACCAAGATAAGGTCAAAGATATTCCATTTAAGATTAAATGTTGAACTACATGGCAGTTATTCCTAAAACTAGGTTACAACGGACTCCTCCTATTAGGCAGCATGCACTCCAAAGTAGAAGAGGTTTCTTTGAGTTAAACTGAGGTAGTTGAACAAAAAATTGTGTTCTTCTAACTTATCCAAAAGAAAGTGCTCTTTGGAGTCATTAACTGAGTTATCCCAGTGGAATATAAGCCATAATTGGGGAGACATACTGTTCATCCTTCAAACTCATCTAAGCTTGAGAACTCATCTAGGTTTGGTGATACATTGGCAGTTCAAAATACGAACAGGATACATATTTTAGGACCCTAAATACAGTAATTTAGTTGTCTGATATGCTTCTCTTCACTCGGAAATACACTTCTGCTCAGTTTAAATGGAACGCCATGCTCCATCATTTATTTACAAGATCCCTACCATACATATCTAGTTAATTGCACTTGGATTTGATGTTACCACTTCACTAAAGATATAATGCATCAGACAAATCTTTAAGTGCCTACCTCATCATGCCATAATGCAAAAGTTTCATCATCATCTTGGTAAACACTAATCCATAATCTATCAGCTGGGAGTCCATACCTGCAGGCAAAAACTATTTGACAGTCAGTAGTTTTCAAAGAACAAAAATTGGTAAAGCTATGCATATGTTTACATGGATGTAAATGTTGGGTTTTCTTAAAAGCTATATGACGGAAACTGTGTCTCTTAAAATTAAGTAATTATATGGTCAGTTATTCAGAAGGGCACCATATTATATTTGGTCCATTCTCTCATAAGGTGTGTTGTATTCATATTATGCAGGAAAAAGCCGGTTGCTGTGTGAAGTTGTTTCTTCATTACAATGCACAACATACAAAGGTTTATTGAAGTATTTCCAGGAGATGCAGGCTATATGTTGTAGAGGTGGCAACCAGGACATTTATGCAGAGGTAGCACTTATGTTTTGTACATCTGGTTATCATGTATTCCATTGGAATGGCTAGACATATCAACCTAACTGGGCCTGTTAAATGGATTAATCTATTAGACTCACACAAGAACACAAAAGGAAGAGCCTAAGCAGCTAAATAAAAAGTACACCCTTGCGTAATTTGCACAGTTAGCCCTCTGCTGTGCAACACATTCTTTTTTCTATAAGAAAAGCACTCTATTTCAAATTTGCTGATGAAGGATGATGACACTGTTCAATTGGTTGTTAAAAGGTCTCTATTTGAACAAAGTCATTAACAGATAGCCAAGTTCATTTCTGTCCTTAATTATATGCCTGAAACCATCATATAACAATGTTTTGAATGCTTTTGTCTCTAATTTATGACATTCTAATATTCTCATTCTTGAGAAGGGTTCATATAAGCAGAAAATATGCTGACTACTTGGATACATGGTATCATCATACTTCAATCACATAGCACACAAACTAGCTGATTATGAGCCTGCATAAACACGACTTATCGTACTCCAAGGTGGAGAGCTCCCATGCCCACTTTATAGCTTCCTTCTTAAAATAATCTCCAAAACTAAAATTTCCAAGCATCTCAAAGAATGTTTGATGTCGGGATGTTCGACCCACATTCTCAATATCATTTGTCCGTATGCATTTCTGAGAAGTAGCTGCACTAGGGACCTCTCTGGGCACCTGAATAAAGTAAACCAGAATTTCTTAAAGTCAAATAGTAGTATTCACACAATTCCATCAGCTTGATATCAGCACCAACAGTAAATAAGGAAAGAGAATCACATAATTTTGGCAGATCTTTAGTTTGTAAGAAATTAACTCCTTATGTTTCCCAGGTGAGATAACTAATAAAGATTACAAAAATTTATAGTTTTATGTAGATTATTATTCGTTTGTTTTGAATAAAGTTAAAATATGATACCAGTAATAACAACAAAAAGTTTAGTCTGACCTCATAAAATCAGACACAACACTCAGTTTGAAATGGATGGAATAGAAGGTTTCTTCTGTTTAAAGCAGTTTAAGCGCAATAATACACTTGAAGGTATGAAAAAGAATAATGAAGACATGGATGGCAATTTACTATTTAAGAGCCAGCCCTTATCACAGTCAGCAAGAGATTCCATGCATTTCACTACTAGTTCTATGTCTTTTAGCTTTCAAAAATGCCTTCAGAATTAAAAAGCCATTTGACAACCTTTGCAAAAAAATTCTTTTTTTGCAAATACTTCTTGGAGAAGAAGGTTTCAAACTTTGGTGGAGCGACTGTCCTTTCTTTGAAGATTTGTGAGTGGGGGAAGGGGTTTTCAATGAAAAATGCCCAGAAATACCTTCTTCAATGAAAAGGTCTTTTGAGAAAATTTCTGGAAAAAAAGACATAATACATAAACACCCACTCAAACTTAATCTCCGCTGATAGGTAAGCACATCAATTTTGAGTATACATATCTAGACACCTTAACTTGTCTCTATTGTGTCACTTGAACACTCCAACCTACGAAATGAACGTCTAGACACCTCCAAAATTATGTGTAACGTGTGCATTGGGTGTCCATAAGACACAGCGAGACAAGTTCAAATGTTACTTGCCAGTTGAGACCAAGTTGAGGTGTCTAGTATGCTGTCTCAAAGTTGGAGTGCTTACCTACAGCTGAGCCAAGTTTGAGTATTTATTTATGATTATGCCAAAAAAAACTTAAACAAAAAGAACTGGAATGCTTGAGATTTGCAACTTTGTGGATCAAGTAATGATGAAAAAGGACATTAAATACAAGCATTAATATGTCATAGACATTGTTGCTTGATATCTAGAAAGGTTTTTAAAAGAAAAAGAAAGATGCATAGAAAATTGACAGACATATGAAGAAATAGATTAAGTACATTTAATTTTCACCTTAATGCTTTTCGCCAATTAAATGTTAGTAGAAGTAAACCAAGAGTTAAAGTTTTTGGGAACTCCCATGTAAAACCTTTCCAAGGAATATAGGCTTAAACTGAAGCATTCCTGCAATTGTCAATAGAACTGTCGGATCATCTGGAACAAGAGAAGCACTTGGAAGAACCTTGTGACCTTTTGCAGCATAAAATTCAAGGAAGCGCCGACGTATAGCATCCCCACTTGTCTGGGGATCCCTCAACTTATCCTCTACAAGTTCCTCAGCCACAGATTGTGCTGAAGGTGAAAATAAGGTCCTATAAAATTTATATACTTCCCAAAATGAAAGCTGACAAGAGAAAGAAGTTCTTATTATCAACAAAAGAGAGGATATACCTTTGGCGGCAAACTGTATTTCTCTTGGTCCCTTTATACTAGCATGTCCATGGGATAAACTACTTGCATAGATTAAGGTCTGAATCCTAACAATCAAACCTGAAGAACGCCTATAACCTGCATTCAATTGTTCGCTTGGTGGTTCAATAGTTAGAAGAACAAAATAACTTTCTTATTTTCCATAATCTGTGGTTGATTGAACAATCAAATGAGAGAAATCTTTCAATTTGTTTTTCTTCCAGATACATTCCAAGTTGTGTACATAGGAGACAATTATACTGAGTTTGAAACAATTTTTCAAGCTATTCTCGAATTCAAACTCCCAGCATACACAACCAGAAAATGTCTTTAAGCAAAAAACTGGGAAAGCTATCATTCACAAACTGTTGAGTGAAAATGGGCAAAATGTAAGAGTGGAAGAGGAACCTAATTCCTCAAAACAAAACTTTCAAGTTTAAAAGGATAAATTCATGAGTTACATTTAATCATTAAAGACGAATTACGAATTCTAAAACCGCCTAAACCAACTGCAGTTTTTTTTGCTATTTTTTTTTTTTTTTTTGAGAATGTAACATAACCAACTGAAGTTTCAAAAGTTCACTTGATAGATTTTGCTTTCAGAAATTTAGATACCAAAACCTGATTGACTAGTATTGTCCAAAACAGTGTCAATGAAGTATGAAGAGACAATTCCAAATATAACAGTATCCAAAAGAACTAGTATATTATGCCTAATTGATTAGAATATAAAACTTCTATTCTTATTGTTTTAAACATAATGTTCATTGGTGAGATAAAAAAATTGATCCAACCAAGTGCACGCGACCTGAAAGAGCTCTGCACTAATGGTTGAGACCTAGTGGTTAATGCAGCAGGTCCAAACGTTGGAGACTAGGTTCAAATCCCATGAGAGACCAAAAACAAATAATTTCTTCACATCTGCCTATTTTTTGGCAGATAAAAGTTACACCCAACTTGTGCTAGTGGGAAATAGCATGTACTTGGTGGAACAGTCAAGGTGCAGCCCAGAGATTTTCTACAATCTCACTCTTTCCGTTGATACATACTTAGAAACCACTATCTAACCCGTAATTCAATGGCATAGATAGAAGTCTAAAACAAATCAAATGAAAAAAAAACACAAGTGAAAGGGGAACTAATGGTTCTAGAATTCTACAGTCACTTAAAAAATAGTTATGAGAATAGTTATCCAGTATAACTACTACAATAGTTACAAAATGCTACTGGAAAAAAGAGATTACCTGTTGAAGAGGGAAGAGAAGGTTTTGATTGGAAGCGTGAAGCGGGAAATAGGAGTAGAGAGTCCCTGCCATGGCCAGGAAACTTGAGGCTTATCATGGAGTCTTCGTTTCAAATTGGCCGTTATGCAGATAAAGCCTCTGCCTTTGTGGCCTTGTGGGTGTGGTTTATCACATATCCACATACTCTCTTCAATTTATACTTTGATTATTGCAAGTCCCCGCTAACCCGATAGGATACCGGATTTGGACCTCTACTTCCCCGCCCGATTAAAACCCATGGAGACTACTCAATCACCAAATTCTCATTTAAATTTCTAACTAAGTCTTAGACTGTTTTTAAATTCGGAATTTCCAAACGTAAAAAATAAAGAATGTATAAGACATGTTTCTTGCAATTAATGATTTGGAATACTAGGTGAAAGCAAGTGTTTTTTCTTTATAAGAATTGTTCACTGTGAACACTATTTCCTACCATTTCCCAAGTTTTAACCATAAGCTTTACATCATTATGGACTGTTTGGAAAATTACCTGCTAATTAGAATTGGTACAATTGTTATGTCCTCTTTATTTGTCATAATATAATTGTAATGTAATTATAAGTGTTGTATTTGATTATACACGTATAATTATAAAGTTATATTAAATTTTAAAAATAAAAGTTAGTTATGTAAAATTAAAAAATTATATTAGACAAATAAGGATATTGTCTTTCGAAAATATATTAATAGGTAAACATATGTTTTTAACTAATATTGTAAAAAAAAGTCAATTAGTATATTTTAATTAAATTAATCATTAATATTAAAATTACAAGACTAATACGAACATATGAAATGCAACATTTTGACAAAAATCTAAGGCTTGTAATATAAAATACAAAGTCATAAACTACTAACACAAGTGAAACTGGAATTTTATAACATAAGTTCTAAATTCAAAATAAAAAAATTAATATGATATCCTTATGCCAAATTTCAACATAACATACATAAATATGAATTTTTTTTAAAACGTAATTTTATAACTTTATTCAATAATGAATTAAATTTTAATTTAAAATTAGCATACTAATACTAATAAAATCATATTAATGAAAAAAATAAACATAGAATAGATAAGATAGATAATGTGAAGAAATACATGATATCACATGAAATAAAGGTTGAAATGAGAAAGAAATGAAAAATAAATATTATAAAATAAAAAAATGCAAAACAATAAAAATAAAAAGAATTTAAAATATATTTAAAATAAAAAGAAAGAAAGAAAGAAAAGAAGTAATCAGCTTATAATTACATCATGTAATTATCAGCAAATTCACATACTTTTCTTGTGAATTAGAGAGTATAATTACACCTATCAATTATATCAAAGTACCTGCTAATCAAGTAATTATCTGGTCAACTAAACAAACCAAACAATGTAATTACACCAAATTCAATTACCATGGTGCCTTTTCAAACAAGCTCTCTATGGTGAGTTTACATATTTCCTATAGTATTTTATTGTGGCTTTTTATTTCACTTACACTGAGTTTTTTTTCTCTATGTGCTTTGAAATGTTTTTTGTTGAATTGAGAGCTATAGAAATCACCTCGTTGTCTTTCAAGATATGAGTAAAGTTTGCATAAATTTTACATTCTTTAGACTTCACTTATTCTCACTTGTGAAACTACACTAAATATGTTATTATTGTTGTAGCACTGAATAGACAAATTGTCGAAGAATGAAAAAGTCTCACATTGATAGTTTAATGAGATGAGTAGTCTCTCTTGGAGAATTCTTCACCATTTGAGCTAATTTTGGGATAGATCTAAGACTTAGTTTTATATGGTAATAGAATATTACCCTTCTCACCTGACGTTGGGTCACAAATAAATGGATACCTTATAATTTAGGCCCAAAACCTTTTTATGTTTCCTAAGTTTTTCAACTCTAACATCCTACTATTTAAGAAGCTTAAAAGCAGAAAATTTAAAATCAGTCTTCATTTCTTAATTCTTTTGACTAATCGCAAATATAAGTAGTATAATTTATTTTTCTTTTTCGAATAACATAACAATATGCTCCCTTTATTTCATTTTATATGATTCACTTTCTTTTTTAGTCAATTCCAAAAGAATAACATATTTCTATATTTAGTAATAAATTAACTTTTAAATATTTATTTTTTCTTTAATAAAATAATTTACAGTCATACAAATATTATCATTAATTTAGATCATACACTAAAGAAGTCTTTCTTTCTTTTTAAATTTCGTATTAAATTAAACTAACTCATATAAAATAGAACAAAAGGAGTATAATAAAAGGTATAGTTAGTAAATAATTTCATTTCTTCATTGCCCTACCATGGGCTTTCCAAATCATGTTGAACTATGTGTACAATATTTTTCAACTTTCTTTCATCTTCCCGTTGAAAAAGAAAATGTATCTTATCGAAATTCATTTGCAAAATTGTCTTTACCAAGAGCACTAGTCAACATATCACACGACTATATTAGTATTAGTTAGTATTAGAGCTGCTTGGAGCTTCTTCTATGCTGACACATGCCCTTCCCTTCAAATTCACCGCACCTCAGTCTGTATCTTCTCCTTTATTGTGTGGGACATATTTCATGGGTTTTTTAATTTAATTTTTTAAAAGCAGTTGTATATTAATGTATCTGTTTCAATTACTCCATGATATTTTTTTAGTTGTTTCAATTATAATTTTATAATAGTTTTTTAAATATTTATAAAAAATCTATCGGTCACATCAATCGAGATTAAAAAATAATTTATATTGGTTGTTTGCTTGAGCAGCTTCCGGTGGGCTAATAAAAAATAATTTGTGAAATTTTTAATTTAATCTTTTCAAGGCAGTTGCGTATTGATATGTCTGCTTCAACAACTTCGTAAATTTCTTTAGCTGCTTCAATGATAATTTTACAATATCTTCTAAAATATTTTGCGGGCTTTTTAATTAATCTTTTTAAGACAGGTGTATATTGACATACCTGCTTTGATTTCTTCATTATATTTCTTCACCTGCTTCAACTATAATTTTATAATATTGCTCCTAATAAATCATTTTTTCAGTTGCTTCAACTATACTTTTACTATATCATCATAATCAATTATTTAAAAATCATGTAAACGTTGAAATTAGGATAAAATAAGTATAAATGAAATTAAGTCTTTTTTTAAAACTAGACAAAGAAAAATAAATAATTATTTTAATAATCTTTTAGTGATTATGTCAGACTCAAAAAGAAAATAATTTTAAAAAATATATAATTAAATAAACCAAGAAGTTTATGTATATCAATAAATAAAATTCTAATATACTCTAAAATTTTATATGTGCAAACATAAATTAAAACAAAACAAGTAACATATATTATTTTATTTACAACTAACATAGAATGTTTTATAGGCCTCAGTAATTATCAACTTAGAATTTTTTAAAATATATAAAAAGAATCTATTAATACCACATAAATCGAGATTAAAAATAATTTATATTAAATCTGTACTCATACGATTTTTTGTAACTGGTATATATATACATGGTTTCTTTTTGCAACTTATTGCATTTCCTGTTTGAACTAGACAAATGCGACTTTTACTAACCTGCTCGCACAACATTGCTTCTTTTTTTATGTGTGGTGGGGAAGAGTTTTTGTTGGCTTCACGTGACGGCTAACTAAATGATGTGAGTGGCAAAGTTAGCCTTTGAAATATTGGTACGCCCCAAATTAGTAATTTATTTCGAACTTTTACGTGGACATATGATCAGTTATATTCTGTTGTATCAAAATGTTATTCTCTCCGTTTCAAAATAATTAAATTATTAAAGTATTTTTTAATATTTAGTATAATTGAACTGTTCACTATTCAAGATAGATGTTGAATTTTTTTTTTTCAATTTTATCCTTCATTAATTAAGTTTCCAAAGTTGAATTCCAAGGTAAAGTAATATTGTTTTAGAGTATGAAAAGTGTAAAAATGAAAAAACATGACTAATTTATATTTGTATTTTCTCTTAAAATGTATGTCATACTCCAATAATTCAATTATTTTAAAATTGAGGGAGTGAAAAAGTTATGCTAGTAATGACTTAATTTGTCCGTTGTCATTACGTAGCATGGGCCTAACTCCTGTGCTGTTTGAACCTTATTTTGATTATTCTCAACTACTTTTCCTTTTCTCTTTGACAATCAAAACCAAAAGACAAGCAGTTCAAAAGTTGAACCAAATAATCTTTCAACGTTTTTCCTTGTTTAACCAATCGGTCTAAAATTACTTCTTCGATTGAGTTGATTAGATTTGTATTAGGAGTACCAAATACCCATGATTAGGAATTTGAACAAGCCCAAAAGAGCTTTATTTGAATTCTAAACTTGAAATCCTTAATTAAAAATGCAACACTTTTTACTATTGTACCATCACATAAATCCCCTTAATTTCTTCTCAAGAATATTAATATATACTCTAGAGTTCTCTCTTACTAAAGCAGTGTTCACATTTCACACCACCATTAATTCTTTTATTGACTTTCTTATTATTGTAATAATTTCTTTTTCCAACTAAGAATACGACTTTCACCTACCTCCTCTCAAACTTTCTAATAATATCTTCCTGTCAATGTCAAGTATTAAATTCATAGCATGCACTATAATACTTTCATCGTACATCTTTACTTGTTCACTAAACAAAAAATAAACGTCTAACACCATTTATTCAATTTAAAAAATTAATAAATTATTTATCCATTTTACCCTAGCTTTTAAATGCTATTTAATATCTAATATATTTTTCAAAATATTAAATCTAATGAACTTAAAGGATAATATTGTAATATTATTCTTATTATTTATTGTTTTTTAAAGTGTGTGCGAGATCAATAATGAACAACTAGGATGGGAGAGAGTGATATACTTGGGTAAAAGATAATCATTAAATGGGAGGTAAGAAACCACCTTAATTTAGTATACCATAATGTGGCATCAACTTTATGGTCAACACCTTATCTTTTTGTGTTTTGAAATTATGGTCTACTCCGATGAATGTCAACACATAATTAGGAGAGAAATTAAAAGAAACATAGCATTTTTTCTTGGCGTTTTCTCAGGAGATTTAATTTTGTAATGGATTTCAAATGTTATTTTAGTTTATCATTCTTTTCACAAAAAAGATTAGCAAAAATACCATAAGTGTCTGTCAGAATAATACAAGGCAGTTCTTGTAGGAATATCGTTTTTCTTTTTCTATTCAATTGTAAATAATTGGCATAAGAGATTAATTCCTTGGTTTTTTATATGTAAGTTTTACTGAATTACTTTATGTAACCTTTATTATTAATAAGTTAATCACGTTATAAAATGAAAGTTTTTACCTCCAGTTTCTATGGGGGAAAACGTAAATTTATTTTAGGTATTCATGTGTATAAATATTTAGTTATGATTCCACAAAAATTAGTACTCATATTTTTTATTTTATGATAGTAGTACGTAGCAGATATCTTAGCTGAATTCAAATTGTATTTCTCGGAGAGTACATACAATAGTAACACTATTTTATACTGTAAAATATTTTGTTCTCTTTTATGATTAGTTTTTTCAAATAAAATATTTCAAGAGACAAAATTGAGCGGCTCCATAATTTTGGGAAATTTTATTGAACTAAAAATATTCTCTTTGGAATGGAGAAAATAAAAAATGAAAAATATTGAATATTTGATTTTCTTACTATATATATATGGTGTCATATTGGAGGTCGAAGTAATATTATAACTAAATTCAAAAGAGTTTAAGTTTTGTGTATCATTAGTCAAAGTAAAGTTGACCTACTATTGCAGGTTACCTATTTTTTCAAAATTTTTTGTTTCTTTTATCTATTTTTAACTTTATTTTCTAGATTTTCAATCAAAACTTTCTCTCCATGTTATCTTTCTTTGCTTGTGTTTTAACCCGTATTCATCTTTCTTTAATGTGATAATTGAATTTTAAGATTTTGATGCAGATTTTTATTTGATGTTTGCACTTTAAATGTTTCTTCAAATTCATTTTCTAAGAAAAAACTTAATATCCTTTGCAAAGCTTTCAGATATTATGAATTTTGATGCAAATATTTTCTCTCCAAGATTAATAAGTTTAAACATAGAGGAATTATTTCTTGCAATTTTAATAGTATTTGAGGTGAAGAATTGCTTTATTAATTTTGATGATTTTGTTGAGAGACAAATATGAAAAAGTTAGATTTGATTTATGCAAATAATAACTAATTTAGTTAAAGTATAATTAGGATTCTAGTTTTAATATTTTTTTCTAAATTTAAATTATATAAATCTGATAGTAATTATTTAATTTACCTGATGGTATAAATTATTTTATAGTGCACAAAATTCAAATTCATTCGGAAATAGGAGGGAGAATAATTAATTTAGTAGGCACGAAAGGATCACGAGAGCATGACTAGCATGGACTTCAATTCGACACATCATTTTTTGATATTCCAAATTGGCAACCAGTAGGTCATGAGATAGGAATCTGTTTGTTTCATGCATGCATGTCTGGCCTTTTAACTCTTGTTAACTCTTAGCTAAGAGAGGTGTTAAAGGACACATGTTATTATTGTCGTGATGCTTAGTTGCTTACCTACTACTACACCAAGTTGCTCAGCCTAAGCTTTCTCATTTTCGTGGTAGGCCAGGTCCAGGTCCAAGTCAAAATCAATCCATTTCATATAATGAAGAGATGATGATGAAATTCTTTCACTTTTATTATTTCAAAAGAATTTTGTAAATACCATCTATCTATCTATTCATATTACCTTAATAATATGAACTCTATTAAATTATTTTAATATCCTTTCTGAAAATCTAATAACCCTACTTATTAAAAAAAATTGCCGCCCAAAAAGAAAACGCCTAAGCAACGCTTGCAGTGATTCAACCTGTGAAGTTCCTGATCCAACCTAGATTGGTTTCTCGAAGCAACCAAATGACTTTTCCTTTTATTTGGATTTGGGTAAATGGTACTTTTGGCGTTCAATGGTTTGGTCTTTGTGGAATAAAAATTAAATTACTACTTCTTATGCTGAAACTTTTAAAAAGATATGTTTAGATGTACTTTACGTGAAATCTTGACAATGCAAATTAATGGTTTAAATGCTCGAGTTTTGAAGACATCTAATTCCTCCACTTTTCATTGAATTTGGTTGAATAAATGATGTTTTTAATATTTTTGACCAAATACTAGAGAGAAATATGAACTCCACGCCATTGCTCAATGGATTTAGGGGGAAGAAATACCAAATTTAAATTTGACAAACACATGTCGTGGCACACTTTCTATCAAAATGTGAGTCGAATTATACTTTGAGACTTCAAATATTTGTATTTTGATGAAAATTAAGAATTAAAAGAATATAAGTAAAAAAAATTGCACAATTTTCATCAAGTTCATGAAGTTTTTCATCCAAAATATCATGCCTATTATTTTAAACAAGAGGTATTCTACCCCATTTCATATCTAGGTAATGAACTTCATATTTTGCTGGAAACTTATTTTTAAGTTATTTGTATAGGCTCATTATTTGTCAAATCATTTCATTATTCGCTCTTATCTAATAAACTACAAATTTTTACTTATTTTCCTGTTTCTTAGTTTTATAATAGCATACCTGATACTTGATCGGCTAATCTATATTTAAGTTTCTTGGGATATGGAGAACTTTGAAAAACATAGCCACAACTACTTACATATATGAATAGGAAAAGATGTATACAATAGAAATAATGGAGAGTGAAAGTTAGGGAAGGCTCATCTAGGTGGATTGTACATGAGATAATTTAATGTATTATGGAGATAAAAATCTTTTATATTTGTCAAGTTATTTTTATTCTTTTTTAGTTGTCATGTTGTAATTATCGAGAGGCAATTTGACTAATTTTTAAAGCTAAATTAAATTATATTAACTTGATATTTTGAAATAAAAACTTAGATTTTAAAAATCTATAGGAAAAACCTCACGTGCCAAAAATACTCGGCACACAAATGAACTTTGGAGAAAGTAATAAAATATGTGGACGACAAATTTTGAATTTGTTTTCAATTTTTCTTTTTTCTAAAGCTTGGAGCCAAGTTTGGTCATCCATAGAAAGTTGATCATTTTTCATTGTTTAACTAATCATTCTAAAACTCTTAAATTCTTGTAAGAGTATAGAGTTGAAAGAGAAATTCTTTCTGGTGTAATTGAGATATCTCTTTCTTTATTAATAATCATTGTTCTCTAGTTAATTTTGCATTCTTTCTTTTATGTTTCCACTAACACATATGTCTTATTTACCAGCCTTAATCTTTAGAATTTTCCTCCACTATTTGTCAACAAAATGCATTAGAAATTGTATACACTTTATGAAATAGTTCAACAATGAATTTCAACCAAAAAAAAATTCATTCCTCTACAAATGCTTTCATGAAGAGTCTGTATTAATGCTAAAGTAATATCTTTTTTCCAATATCAACTTTAATTAATTGAGTTTCATTATACATAGTTAACTATACATGTAATTAACGATATCAAAATTTTATATTTCATTAATGATTTAAAATTTCAAATATGACTTGACATCCACGTGTGATAAAACTAATATGTAAAATAAGGTTAATTAATCAAAAACTACTTACTAATTATGTTACTTTGTACCTATGATTGTTTTTTGTAAGCATAAAATTAAATGGCAACTTGAAATTAAAAAGGTAACGTAACCTGCTACATAATCAAATAAAAACAATTACATACCTATAAAAAACTTAATTAATATTATTTGCTGTGCCAATTTAATATGACCCTCGTTGTCTTTTAAAATGTTATAAAAAGAGTCTCGTAAGGTCTGCTTAATTTCTTAACCGTATCTTATATAAATAATCCAAATGAAGGGAATAATATCGGATAGAGATCCTAAGCAGCCAAGTTTGTCAAACTCATTGGTTGCGTTCCTAGCTGCTTCCAGGTTAGACCATGGTCAGTTTCTTAAAATAATTATTATTTGCCAATTTGTCATGTAAAGACTTTCTGGTCAAATTATCCCAACTAACCACTTATGTCCTTATATAAATACCTCCATCCACATTTTACATTCCTCATGCAATTTAAGCATATACAAACTTAAGAACCAACCAAGCTATCTTTTAAGCTCTTGTGACTTTTTTTTTACAAGTCCTAAATTAAGACTTGTGGAGATATTTGGACACAAATTAAGGATGGCTGGTGTTGATGATCAAGTTAGCTCTTTACCGAACTCGTTACCGTTAACGCCACGGACGGCAACGACAGCTCCAGTGTTTCATCATGACGACCAATTCGGTTCTTTACCGATAACTCCACGGACGGCGTCTGTAGCCCAAACGCCGTCCATAGTATCGTTACCAATAACTCCACGGACGGCTGCAACGCCGTCCATCGTATCGTTACCTCCTTCACAGCTGCACTCACCTTCTCTTTCTCGATCACCTTTACTTCACACGGGAGATCATGCTAGTGGTGCTGCAAATCGAGCGGTTAAAACTCCAAGGTCACGTGGACTAACGCCGCGTTTCATCACTCCCTTGGGTAGTCCTCTTAGAAAGGCTCTTAAAATGACGAGATTAGACCCGCAAGACGCGTGGCTACCAATTACCGAGTCCAGAAATGGAAACGCATACTACGCTGCGTTTCACACTCTTTGTTCTGGGATTGGTATACAAGCCCTTGTTCTGCCTGTTGCTTTTACCATACTTGGCTGGTATATATATATATATATATATTTTTTCTACATATTAATTTTATCAATTTTCTATTTACTAATTGACTTATTATAACCTATGATGTGTTGTATTATTTTTTAATTTGCAGGGCTTGGGGTATCATTGGCTTAACGCTAGCATTTATATGGCAGCTTTACACTCTATATTTAATGGTTCAACTTCATGAAAATCATGAAACGGGTTTACGTTACAGTAGATACTTGCAACTGGCGTGCGCAACTTTTGGTAAGTATCATCAAACATAAATATTCTTATTGAATTATTCTTCGATCAAACTTGAGAGATCATGATTTAATTTGTCTAAAGTTTGTTTTGGTCAAAATGGCCTAATAGGTCAAATAATGTGTCTGTCCAAGTTCTAACGTGTCCCTACCTTCCCTTCCCTTCCGAAACATAATTATGACCAGGGATGAAGCCAAAAACCAGCTTGCGTAAACTTGGATGGTTTAGTATGAGCAGACTCTTTATATATATTTAAAAATATTTTTTTATGTATATATAATAAATATAAAATCCCCTTTGGCTTTTTATTTGTGTTTTTTCTTTTTTCATATTTTGAACCTAATTTGTGAAAATTTTTAACTCTTGTATTGAGTCTATGGACATGTTGATTTTCCCATCTCTATTTTAACACGATGAACTGAATACAATTGGAATACGTACTTAGATTCTTGATAATTTTTGCTGAGGGTAATTTTTTTTTTCCAAATGTTTGGGTTGATCAGGTGAAAATCTAGGGAAACTATTCGCAGCGTTTCCAATCGGGTATCTGTCAGCGGGGACATGTTGCGCGCTGATTATTATAGGCGGCTCAACAGCGAAGCTATTATATGGGACTTTATGTGGGGCAACATGTAGTAATCCCAAGCCACTAACAACAGTTGAATGGTACTTGGTGTTTACATGTGCCGCTGTGGTTTTAGCTCAGTTGCCAAATTTGAATTCTATAGCTGGAATTTCTCTAGTTGGTGCTATTACAGCAGTTGGATATTGTACAGCACTTTGGGCGGTTTCAGTTGCTGAGGGTAGGCTACCTAACGTGTCTTATGATCCAGTGAGAAAGGGAAGCCTAGTGAATAGAATATTTGATGTTCTTAATGCTTTTGGTATTATTGCTTTCGCTTTCAGAGGCCACAATCTCATACTTGAGATTCAGGTAATCATCATCTTCTTGATTCGTAAAACAAAAACCTTGTGGATTTTACCTAATTAAGGTTAGAAAGTCGTCATAAGAGTAAGAATGTTATTTTACTACATGAAGTTAGGTACCGCCAAATTGAATTAAAAAGCAGACAGAACAAAGTTTAATTGTTGACTTTGACTTTTGCTGGCCTTTCTAGTCAGACACTCAGAAATTTCTTACCAACCTTTTGGCTGTGATACCTAAAAATAGATAGTATAAATTATTATTTTTTACAATTGGTAAAAGTCACATGATATATATGTTAAACAATTATAATAACGTTTTGTTAATTGATTAATTTAGGCCACAATGCCTTCAAGTGAGAAGCACCCATCACGAGTGCCTATGTGGAAGGGTGTGCAATTCTCATATCTACTCATAGCAATGTGCTTATTCCCTCTTGCAATTGGTGGCTACTGGGCTTATGGTCATTTGGTATGCATCCATCCCCTCTTCAAACACTTCAACAAATTACGATATGATAGATACTTGTAATTATCTTTTAAATAATAGACAGTAATTTTAATATTTATCTTGTACCATTTTATTTCAGATTCCAGCAAATGGGAACATTTTAACGGCATTATTTGCATTCCACAGTCAAGACGTTTCGCGATCAGTGTTAGCTTTGATAAGTATTTTTGTGATAATAAATGCTTTGAGCTCATTCCAAATCTATGGAATGCCAATGTTTGACGATATGGAATCAGCTTACACAACAAGGTGCAAAAAAGCATGCCCGTGGTGGCTCCGTTCCATATTCAGGGGGATTTTCGGGTTTGTGTGCTTCTTCATAGCCGTGGCTGTTCCATTTTTGGGTAGCTTTGCTGGGCTTATTGGAGGAATTGCTCTGCCTGTTACATTTGCTCATCCATGTTTCATGTGGCTTAAAGTCAAGAAGCCCAAAAAGTACTCTCTGAGTTGGTGGGTAAATTGGGGACTTGGGCTTTTGGGAATGGGCTTAAGTGGGATTTTGATTGCTGCTGGTTTGTATGTTGTTATTGACACTGGTGTTAAAATTAGCTTCTTCAATCCTCAATGAAGGAATAGTTTTCTACGACCAAAAGTGTGGAGAAAACTTTTACTAGTATGAACATGATGGCCAACTTGGAAATTAATACTGAAAAGGGTTGGTTTGAACAAGAATTTAATTTGTTGTTCTCTTACTTTGAGTTGGTAGATTTTTTAGTTTTATTTTTTGGTAGTTCTTTATGGAATTTCAAAGGAATAAATCGATGAAGAATTTCTTGGTTCCACATGGACATGTTTGAATATATACTTTATATTTACTGTACAGATGCAGTTTTTATTTGAAAGAAGGTGCAAAACATCAAGATGCAAATTCAAATCATAACACAAGTGGGAATTCATGAAAAAGAAAATGATCATTGTATATGAAATTTCAATATGTATGGAAGTACCACAGTGAGACTAATTACAGAAATCAACCTATAAGCCTATGTCACATACCACTAAATAAGGGTCCGTCCCTTAATACAACAAGAAGAAATCGTATTTGCAATAGCGTAATTCTACAAGTAGGTTAAAAAAAAATAGGATATAAGGCACATTTTATTTCTAATTTTAAATGCTGGTAAAATTGTTTTTGATAGATTCTTAGAAATAAGTCATTGGCTAAACTGTCTACTAAGTTGTTTGAATTCTTAAAAGTTGTCTATATTAATAGTATTATTTATGAATTATGTGAAACATATGTCAAAAGAAAAGGAGTTTCATACAGAATTAGAACACAGGAAATGTGTTTCTTTTGTAGGTCAAAAGCTGAATCAAATATATAAAAGTCTCTGCTGTTTGTGAGCAAGCAAAAATGAAAGTGATGCAATTGAAGAGCTTAACAATATAGGAATTGGACTAAATCAATGTCTCCATATTTTAAAAACTATTTATACATATATCAAATTACTGAGTGACACGTGTCTCTCCATCTTATTCGGTCTTAAATTTATCCAAGACTTAGTTAAACTATAGTTTTATATGTGTATTACTTGTCAATCCCCACCAGATTCCTATCATCTCCAACAAGTATATGCATTGGAAAACTATGCCTACTGAAAATTGAATAGACGTGAAACCATTAAGAATGTATTTCATCTCAATAAAATTTAAATTTGCGATCTCATAATTCCTCATACAATTTATTAATTACTGTTGCATTACATGGAAGTTTTGATTAGTTCTCATTCTAAGCCAATTTGAAACTATATTAAGATTTGTTTTGTTTTTTCTGCTTTGATGTTACTATTACTTTTTTTGTTTGACTTTGATCATCATACTATTCGTTATTGCTATTATTTTTTATCTATTATGTTTCAATCTGATTTTATTTTTCTTTCCATACTTAGTTTTATCATGCTATATTAATGTCGAGGATTTATCAAAAATGACATTATTTTCATAAGATAAGGATGAGACCGCGTACACCTTTTCTTCACTGGATTTCACTGGTGGATAATACTGGATAGTATCATTGTTGATATATCACTATTATTATAGTATTAAAATGTGAAGTAGAGCCGTCCAATACATCTTTTTTGAACCAATGAACGTGTTTCAAAGGTCTCAAACCTGGTCGGTGTTAAGATTCTTTGCATTTCATAGTCCAAGAGGCAGCCATTAACATTACTAGAGTACTACCCTTGGCATTAACAAATAAAAAAAGCCATTGGCTTTTCACTTTACACAAAGTAATGTACGACTAAACGCATAAACAAGAATATCATCAAAATGAGGACAACATTAATTAAACCACATGATCATAAACCTCAAATTGCGTAAACCGTCCAAACCGACATTTCAGTTTTTTTTGCTAGCCATAGCACCAAAAACCGACGCATCTCTACACATTCCCAAAATCTCCTGCGATTTGTTTCGCCTATATAACATTGTCTTGAACAAGACTATAAGGCACTCAAAGCAATTGCAATTTGTAACTTCTATTCAATTTCATAATATATCCTAATTAACTTGTAGTAGCTAGTCAAAGAGGAAATGGCAGGTCACCCAGAGGAGACAATCAACAAGGGTGTAGCTCCAGAGATTAGTGATCGTGGATGTGGATTGTTCAATTTCATGGGAAAGAAAGACGAAGACAAGGACCACAATGACACTGTCATGATTGATGATAAGCCGCCCAATGTGGAGGAGAAGCACAGTCTCATGGAAAAACTTCACCGCGATTCTAGCTCGGTAAGCTACTTTAGTAAGTCCTCAAAATTTGTAAGATCCCAATAAGTTTGATTTTCGTATATATAATAGATGATCAATTTCTTAGTAAGTAAAATCATGTCTCAACTACTGCGCCAATGACAATGTTGTTGCAGAAAATGCATAAAGGGCGGTAACTTTCTCTGTTTTCTTCTTACGATTTCTTTGTTTGATCACTTGAAAATTCAGTCAAGCGATGAGGAGGAAGTAGAAGAGGGTACTACTGGAGAGAAGAAAAGGAAGAAGAAAGGACTAAAAGAGAAGATCAAAGAAAAGATATCGGGTGATCATGAAAGCACTGATCAGAAAAAAGATGAAGTGATTCCCATGGATAACTGCCCTGCTCCTAATTCTGCAGAAGAAGACAAGAAAATAGGATTTATGGACAAGATAAAAGAAAAACTTCCAGGTCACCACAACAAGAGTAATGATCAAGAAATAGACAACGTTGCCCCTGCTGCTCATACTACTTCCCATGATCAAGTCCATGGAGGTGAAACACAAGACCAGAAGAAAGGATTACTTGAAAAAATCAAAGAGAAATTGCCTGGACATGGCCACAAGAACAATGATGACGAAGAGAAACACAAGTCTAACTAGAATGCACTACATGCACATTGCAGTTTAATTTCACTTGTATCAATTCGCTTTGTTAATCATCTTTTCATTTGCTTTAGTCTATGTTTGGAGTAGTGATGTGATCCTTGTAATTGGCCTCACGTGCCATTGCTTTTCTATTGTATGTTTCATTTCCAAGTAAATGAAATTTTCTTTTGTGTGTAGGTAAAGTATTGATGTGATCTTTCCTAGCATGATGAAAATGCAAATATAACAGAAAACAAATAGAAAGGTGTCGGTCTTTTTGGATAGACTAAAAAGAAAAGTGAGTTATATAAATTGGGATAGAGGAGTATAATGTAATCTCAAGCCAAAAACGAAGGCAAAAAATTCTGCAGGATGAAGTGGCTATTTATTTTACTTCTACTTTGTAAATGTATAATTTTGGGGAATATAGATTTCCTGAAAACGAGAAACTTGATCAGTGACCAAAATGAATTTCCAAAACATAAGAAATAGATTGATCTTAAATTTTAAGAAAGCTGAGTTGGGTAATCTATAGCCCAATCAGTTGTGGGCTGCAAAAAGAGCTCCTGGATAACAAGCTAATTTTAGCCTCTGCCCTCTTAGTACTACATTGAGAATGGCCCAAAAGTTCAACAGGCCTGCTAGGCCTTGGATGCAGCATTTTCTCGGGTCAAATTTTATAAAATAGCCAAAATTCAAAAAGTAATCGCAAAATAGCCAGATTTTGATTTTACAGCCATTGTTAGGTGTTTGACTTTTTTTCAAGTGCAAAATACATGACAGTATTTTAAATCTTTCACTTATTTAAATTTCGAAATTCATAAAAATGTTACGGTTTCTCTACATCAAAATAAATAAAATTTTGAACATCAAAAATGGATCTGAAAAGTGCTATAAGTTAAAAATTGTTTTATTGCTGGCATTCTAGTTGCAATGCCTATGGTAAATAAAAAGAAAAACTAAAGGAAGCAACATATAATAATAAATGAAAGGGGGAGGAAGGGAGAGGGTTCCCATGGATGTTTTAAATTATATAGTGTTTACCTCAACAACCCAATTTTTTGCTTAAAGAAGAAAGGCATGCAGTTGTACTTGTACAAATTAAATACTGAAAATACGCACAAGAATTCCGTGCGTCCCGTCAATAATCACGGATACAACAAACTTTCCAGCCTTATAAACAAATAAAATCAAATTTACGAATGCCATATTCAACGCCGCGTAACACTAGAAACTAGAAGAATAAAATTAAATAAAAATTGCATGCCACCTTTTTATGTTGAAAATTACCTGTTCACACAACATCAGAACAAAATTTATTTTATTAATGCAGTCCCAAAAATTTTCTCTCATTATAATGTTATACATTACGGAAATTAGTTTTGTTTAGTTAAGTCCATCTTCATGCATTAATTATAATAATTCTATGACAAAGAGCTTTAAAATAATATAAAATAACTTGTCTTAGGTAATTAAGTTATTCTAATATATACTTAGTGTAAGTGGTTTTTTAACCTCGTCAGTGAAGACAAATCCAAAATTTTAATCCAATGAGTTTCTATATTAAACTTTTTGAAATTATGAATTTCTATATTATTTTTTAAAAAAAAGATTTAGTAATTTTTCATATGTATATCTTTATGTTTTGTATCAAAAATATTATATCACGTTTGATAGAAATAGTTGAGAACAATACTTATCTTCATCCACCCCTAATTACAAAGCACTCAACCTCATCGTATCGGATTTATTTGAACTTGATTTCTAGTGCGGAATAAATTTATTAAAATCACAATAAATAGTAAGTTTGACCCCAAACTTTTAATAATATGCAATAGGTTTAATGCTAAGAACCTTAAAGATTGAATACGATTGAATACTATAACGTAAATTCAGTGTAAAGATAATTTTTTGAATTTCAGAAAGCTATCTTTGACGTGATTTAGCACTTTCTTCCTGCACCTTTAACTATTTTGTCATCAATCTTTTAAGGAAATTTTATGCTCGAGTGTACGTTCAGAAGCTTTAATTTGTAGTCTAAGGAACTCAAGATGAGTATTTGATAATATTCCATCACATTAGTATAAATTATATGAACGACTTATTCACCAAACAAAGTGATTTAATTAGCCTTTATATAGTCGCCAATCATAGTGAAAATTATGAATATACATCAATTGATTACGGTTAAGTAATATAGTTGCAAAATTTGTTAAGAGTTTGTTTTTAGTTGAGCAATCTAGCACATCTACTCTTTCAACCTTAATGAGTAAAAGTTCTTAACTTCTGAAATTAATACTCCTAGTACTCTTTTGGTATTCTTCCAAATAACTATACGTCCAAAATTAAAAAAGACCTAAGAATTTTGGGATATTAGTTTTCACAAGACTAACATATATTATAACAAGATGATAAATTTAGACCTAGAGGCTGGGTTCCACCAACAACATTTATCCGCTTGAATTTCACTGTCGAAAAACTTCACTTTAAAATAACTTTATATTTCAGAATTTAATTTTAATCATAAAAGAATGTACACTTATCACTTTATCATAATACAATTTTTTTAACGCGACGACTCCGATAAACAACATTATATTGAAACTACGGGAAGAAAAACAAGTGGTTGGTGGGGTCAGTTTTACAACTAAAACACAGCATGAAGAAGCGAGTTTCTTATACTAGTAATTATCATACTTATGCCAGCCTGGCAGATTAATGGCGCGTAAGAGCGTGCTTTCCATTCGTAATTAACTAAAACATACCTTTACGGTGCGATGCTTCTTTTCTTTTTCTAATTCCATACGCAAATTAAACTTGCCACTTCCAAACTCCTCTCTATATATAGTTTAATAATTAACTCTTCTTTTCTCATTTTCCTATATGCATTTTGCACTATTCATACATTTCCCCTATATATTTATTAATAATACATAGGTTTCAAGGATCATCAATCTCCACTATTTATATATACTAGTACGTAAAATATTAGTTGCGTTGTTGAGGAGAATGAGGTTGGAAAATGGAAGAAGGTGGTGTGGGATTGCGCTAACACTGGCGCTGTACATGGCAGCTGTTTATCAAGTAGTTGGGGAGGATCCTTACAGATACTTGGACTGGAGAATCAGTTACGGCGACATATACCCTCTCGGTGTCCGCCAACGGGTACTGTCTCTTTATATTATGAATTATGATTATTATAAATGTAAACATTGATTCTTATGATTATATTTGTGGATGATGAACAGGGAATTCTAATAAATGGACAATTTCCGGGTCCTGACATATACAGTGTTACCAATGACAACCTTATCATCAACGTCCACAATGACTTGCCTGACCCTTTTCTTCTCACCTGGTATTATCTCCTTTCGTCACTTTTTCCTTTTACAAAAATAATAATATATATGCACCAGTCATTTTTGTTATGACATGTTATATATATTGATAATGTAAATATTCGTTGTACAGTCCATAATTTAAGTGGCACTCTTTTATTCTCGTTTGCATGCATTCACTAAATTGGTGTTAACATCTTTTTAGCACATCCTAAAAACTAAATATTTTCGTTCCAAGATTGTGACTTGATGATCATGACTTAATTCAACATAAGTAAATATAATAACTGAATAATATGAATCGATCATTCAATTTAGGTGATTTATTGAAAAGTAGCCATACGAAACGTCAATAGTATAAATGAAGAAACAGAAGTGTATACTATCACGATTTTCCATCTCCTTTTTATTCTTGGCTTTACAACTTACTGAAATTTTAAGTTTTCTAGATAGATCATTTTAGACTTTGAGTATAAAGAATATGAGCAATTTTTGATGAGTTGAAAAATACTGTATTATAATTAATTTCAAAAATAAAACTAGCCAGATCATCAATTTTTTTTTCTTTTAGGCAATAGAACTTATCAAGTATTAGCTTGACCAAATTTGTATTTGACTTTTTCAAGATGAGAAAAGTCATCAAAAGCCGGGCGATAACCATTAACTAGCACATCTAGGACTATAAGTTTCTACGCTAAATAAATTAAATTGTTAGGCACCTTATTAGTTTGGCAAAATTTCCAAGTATTTTTTTTCCGTGTGAAGTATTTTTCAGAAAAATTACTTCTGAAAGGTAGCAATGTATTATTTTTTTTTTAAACAAAGGTTTGGGGCTTAAAGCCTCTTCTATTACCAAATCAATTCTGAATAAAAGAGTAGCAATTTATGTTTGATTACTCTCTTGTCAATATTATAGCAACAATATGAAAGAAGTTACTTCTTGAAAACAAATTTTCCAAAGCACATACTTTATCCTAAATATTTGGTCAAACAGACTATAACACCCTGACAAAATTCTAAAATCTATTGTAGGAAAAAATGCCAAATTAAGATTCATGAACTAATTACATTTGGTAATATTGAAATGCAAATAACAGTGAGTACAAAATCTACAATGCAGGAATGGACTCCAACAAAGGAAAAATTCATTTGTAGATGGTGTGTATGGAACAACATGTCCCATCCCTCCAGGGAAAAATTTCACATACATAATGCAGGTGAAAGATCAAATTGGAAGTTTCTTCTATTTTCCATCACTCCAATTCCATAAAGCTGCTGGTGGATTTGGAGGAATTAGGATTCTCAGTAGGCCAAGAATTCCAGTCCCTTTTCCCGAACCTGCTGGAGATTTCACTATTCTTATTGGAGATTGGTACAAAACTGATCACAAGGTAAATATTGTATTTAAAAATGACTTTCGTGGCATTATAGCATCCTTAAACTTAGCATATTGAATTGTTGATTTTGGATATATTTGTAGGTATTAAAAGCAATCTTAGACCGCGGAAAGAGGCTTAAATTCCCTGATGGCATTCAGATCAATGGCCTTGGTCGTGATGGTGCAAAATTCACTGTTGAACCAGGTATGCCAAGAAACAAAATGGACTCTCTGTTTCAAGAACCATTTATTAATTTTTACATGTAGAGTAATGAGCTGAATATGGGTGATAATTTTCCAGGGAAAACATACAGGTTAAGAATATCCAATGTAGGACTTCAAAATTCACTCAACTTTCGAATTCAGGGACACAAAATGAAGTTGATTGAAGTTGAGGGAACTCACACAATTCAAACTACATTGTCTTCTCTAGATGTTCATGTTGGCCAGTCCTACTCAGTGTTAGTCACTGCAGATCAGCCAGCTCAAGATTACTACATAGCTGTTTCCAGCCGCTTCACCACTCAAATTCTCAATTCCACAGCCATTCTTCACTACAGCAACTCAAAAAAGACAGTTTCTGGATCACCTCCTCCAGGGCCAACCACCGGCATTTCTTGGTCCCTCAATCAGGCTCGTTCTATCAGGTATGACACCTTTCTTGAATTTTTTGTTGAGGTGCGTGACCATCTCATTGAAAAACTTTTAAACTGTTAGAGAGAACACATGGTGACTTAATTATGTCATGTCTCAAACGTACTCACTTGTGGAGTTTATTCTTTTTTTCATGGACCAACACAAGGAAAGTGGCATTGAGATTTGAACTCAAGACCTCAGTCTGCTCTGATAACTAATTTAAAGTGTTCTCTCTAACATGTTAGCCATTTAGATGAGGCGGTCAGAAACTTCAACATTTTTTCAATGATGTGTATAACTGCTTTATTCTTGAATTAGAACTGCAATATGAAACAGTTTCATTCCACAATTTCCAGGACTAATCTTACAGCCAGTGGGCCCAGACCAAATCCTCAAGGCTCTTACCATTATGGTCAGATCAATGTCACTAGAACAATAAGACTATCCAATCATGCTGGCTTAGTTGATAGTAAACAGAGATACGCAGTTAATGGAGTGTCCTTCATCCCTGCTGATACGCCGCTTAAGCTAGCAGACTATTACAATATCAACGGAGTATTCAAAGTTGGAAGCATCCCGGATCAGCCTACAGGTCAAAAAATTCACCTTGACACCGCAGTTATGGGAGCAGACTACAGAGCATTCATAGAGATTGTATTTGAGAACAGAGAGAACATTATCCAAAGCTGGCATCTTGATGGATACTCTTTCTTCGTCGTTGGGTAATTACTCCTCCACATCTAATTCTATACACAAAAATCACATGCATATAGTTACTAAACAGCGATATGCTGTAATTTTCACAGAATGGATGAAGGTAGATGGCATCCTGCAAGTAAACAACAGTACAACCTTATAGATGCAGTTTCACGCTGTACCACACAGGTTAGAATCAAATAATCAACTCATTAATAACTCAATATTATGTCTCACCATGCCATTTGGCTAACTATTGAATAAAAAGTACAAAATGTGACGTTTCTTAAATCTTGACATTGACTTTGACAGGTTTATCCAAGATCATGGACGGCAATATATGTGCCCCTGGATAATGTAGGAATGTGGAACCTGAGGAGTCAATTCTGGGCAAGGCAGTACCTTGGCCAACAATTTTATTTGCGAGTTTATACACCAGTTCAATCATTCCGCGATGAATATCCTATTCCAAAAAATGCTTTGCACTGTGGTAGGGCCAAGGGTAAAGCCATAAGAACATTATAGCTCCTTAGATCAAGAAGAAACACTTACTAATACTTCACAAAAGGAAAAAAAAATGACCCTCTTGTCATTATTTCATTGCTGTTAATCATTTATCACTTCCAACTATTCTCTACTAATCCACCCCATTCATTCCCACACTGTAATTCGTATTATTGCTTATTAGAATTTAGGCATTTATCTAGCATTGGTGTTTGTATTAAATCACTAATTATGTATAATGTTGTTTAAAGTTCCCCAATTACAGATAATGTTTCAAGAGTTTACACATCATGCTTTCCCTGTTAAGAGGCATAGGTTACTGTAACAAATATAATTAATTGATAATCTCATCAGCCAACATAGTAACCATCTCCAATGTAGAATAAGGCCAACAACAAAACACAAACATATAAAGACATTTCTCACTTGCTTCCATCGTAGTAACAAGAACTTTTCAATTTGCTTCCATAAAGCAATAATAGAAAAATTTCCTCAGGACAACAATAATAAGACTAATAATCCAAGTTGATAAATAAGCATGCCAGAAATGCATATAGACCGTTTCATCAGAATATGAAATAATTAATTCTAAACAGTGTAATTAGAATTAAACAAACCAACTATTGGGCAATCCGCCCCAGCTTAAATTAGCTGGTATTCTATGTCTTCCTCTGCTTTAGAAATTAAACGCATAATTCATTTATGCTCAATCGAATAACCTATAAATGACCTTCTCTCCAGGACGAAAGTTGTGCAAAGGTATGTGTAACTAACTCAGACATACCAGAACATAGAGAGGAGAGACGGGCACTACACTAAAACGAACGTCACCAACCTTGTTTCACCATGGAAAAAATGCGTCCTTTCTCTCTTCTTATTCTTCTGGCTCTATCAATATTTGGTCCCAACGTAGTCAAAGTTGATGCACTGCACCCAACGCGACCACCTATTTTCATACTAGGGGATTCAACAGCAGATGTTGGAACTAATTCTTACATCCCTGACTGCAATGTAACAGCTAACTTTCCTCATAATGGCATTGATTTTGTAAACTCAAGGCCGACTGGAAGGTTCAGTAATGGCCTCAACATTGCTGATCATCTTGGTTAGTGTTACCGAAGTTTTAGTATTAGATCTAACAAACATAACTAATAAGAATTTCAGCAAGCATTCCTACTTATTCTACATCTATGTCATATATAGAGTCATTTCACTATCCCTTCCAAAAAATTTTATATGGTGGTGTTTCAGCTCAGCTTGAGCACACCTAAACTATTTCACGGGGTATGCGCTACATCCCGCCAGCACATATATCAGATAACTCTGCCTTGCCAACTAAGTCTTAGGTAGATGAGACGAAATCACCTAGAGAATTTGGTCTCTAATAACTTTGAATACTAGTTTCATATGGTTTTTATTCATTTCAGTGACCACTAGGTCACACCCCTGAGTGTGGATATGCCACGATTACATGTACAATGCTAATGTAGAATTTTGCACTTTATAAATGCAGCAAGGCTTTTCGGGTACAATAGTAGCCCACCCCCTTTTCTATTTCTTCGCAGCCTGAAACACGGTCTTCGATTGGGTATATATCGAGGTGTAAGCTTTGCCTCAGGAGGTTCTGGTCTCCTTGATGTCACTGGTTCACAGCTGGTAAGCCTTTTCACTACTATTTTCTGAAGAATATGCTCAATAATCATCTCTCACAAAAGAGTAAGGAAAAAATTTTGATCATTCCAATGTCTAAATATATATTCATACCTATTTCTCTCCAAACAGAATGTCCTTAACTTGCGACAGCAGATCAACCAATTTGTTACTGTACGCGAAAATCTGATTGCTTCGCTTGGTCATGAATCAACAAAAGCATTGCTTGCAAAATCATTGTTCTGTATCAGTACCGGAAGCAATGACATCTTTTTTTATTTCAAGACCAGAAGTACAGTGCCTAAAGAAGAGTTTATCAATCTTCTCATGGAAGCGTACGAGAACCACATAAAGGTTGGTCTTGTATCTTTATCTCTTCCTTCAACTTGCATAAACAGAATCCTTAAGCTGGTATTTATCAGAAGCTAACACATTTATATATTATAGACTTTGTACAGCCTCGGAGCACGGAAGTTTGGCATCATAAGTTTGACGCCAGTAGGTTGTTGTCCAGCAAACAGACTTTTGAATGGGACAAGGTGTTTCGAGCCCATGAATGATTTTGCCAGATGTTTCCATTCAGCTCTTGACAAGCTATTGTGCAACCTAACCTCAGAACTACATGGGATGAAGTATGCTCTTGGGAACACATACAAAATGACCATTGACGTTATGGATAATCCACGTTCCTTCAGTAAGCACTTCTCTGAACAAATTACTCTGTGCTAAGGGTGAAACGTTCTACACCTAAGATTTTTATCAAGCGGATATGCCATATGAAATCCATTATGATGCACACTAACAAATATCCAATTTCATTCTCTTTACTACCATGTGAATACGAAACTAATTGAACTAAACGTGAGAATGGTGTTTCCTTGCATTTCAGACTTCAAAAATGTGGACACAGCCTGCTGTGGACATGGAACACTAAATGCCGAAGGAATTTGTAATGCAACAGCAAACCTCTGTTCAGACCGTAGACAGTACATGTTCTGGGACTTGTACCACGCAACACATGCTGCTGCACAATTGGGAGCCAACCTAATTTACAGTGGTCCAACACTCTATGTTTCTCCCATTAACTTTGTTCAGCTGGCTGCAGAAAATTAGTGTCAGTGAACCTATGTAATAAACGTCACAGATTGTTACTTTGTCCTCTTATACTTCCACAATAAGTTCTATCAATGGATCATCTTCCTAGAAGATCTGGTATCTTTTTCGTTATGTGTGAAGTTATTTGTAGTCACTCCAAACATCTCAATATTAGTTGGAGACTTGAGAAGACAGAGACGATGTTTCTCTTGTTCTGTGAGGTTTTATGGAATTGAAGAAATAAATCAGCAAGAGAGAAAACCAATAATAAGAATAATGATGTAAGGGCACATGATATTGATCTTTGGAATTAGGAAGAAGAAAATTAAATTCTAGGTCAAAAATAGTGCTGGCTATGTCATTCAAATAAAAACCTTCAACATTTTTCTGAGGCGAAAGACAGAATAGAGCTTACACTTCAGGAATTATGTTAGACAACATAATGACGTTTCTATTGGTACTCTAATAGAATAGAACTACAATTACTAGAGAAAAGGTTCCTTTAATTCCTTTTTCTCTTTTCGTCATTTTAATTTAGTGACAAGGTTGCGAGTGTGGTCCACAACAAGGAAGGATTAAGGTCTGCATACGCTCTACCCTCCTTAGACCCTATTTTTGGAATCACACTAGGTATGTTGTTGTTGAGAGAGAATGTGGCATCGTGAATAAACGATAAAAAAGTTTATATATATACACCAATATATCATGGAAAACTCAAGATAATGTGGTCAGCCATCCTCTATGAAAATGCCCTCGTCTGAATCTGATCTGTAGTATCTGCTCAAGCGAGCTTCATCTTCTGAACCAATTCCATCGAGAAGCTCTTCTCTCTTTCTCTGAAGCTCTAACCAGCGGTCTGGCTCCTCAAACAAACGCAGGATCTGCAAGCCAGCAAAATCTAAATCTTTTGACTATATCACTTATAAACTTTGATAGTGGAAATAATTAAGTTTCCATCATCATGACTCACAAGTTTATGCCAGCATATCTCCGTTAGTTTATGCCAAAGTATGTTGAGTTGATCAAATGAAAAGGAAATTTATTTTTTGATGACCAAATGAGAAGGAAATTTAAGTGTATGCTTTTGTTTTCTATTGGTCTCTAGAATGGGATTTGTAAACGAGGCTGAAACTTCCTTAGATTTTAGAATCCCTGGAAGAATAGAAGGGAAGATTCTTGTTTTGCATTTTGTCGTAAATATTGCAGCATGTTCTTAGAGCTGGATGTAATTAATAAAATGTTAACTGATCAAGAATATTAGAAGTGGAATCCAAAAAAAAATCCAGTTAATTATGATTCAAAATTCATCAAAACCAGCAAGTATAAAAAGGGTTCTCTTACAATTGGTTAGCAGGCTGTTGAAATTGACATGTCAATATAAAGGAAAATGATTCAAAGAAAGAACAAGACAAAAGAGGACTAACTGTTTTCATCTTTGGCCTTCTTGAAGATGAATGCAAGAGGCAAAGCCGTGCTGCAAATATCATTGTTTTCATCTCATCTTTGTTGTAGTTCTCCTTTATGTCAGGATCAAGAAGACGGTCACTAAGACCACAACTGAGCATTGACCTCACCTGCAATTCACATTATCTAGAGTCAAATCATTGAAGAAACATCTTTTTTCTGTAGGCATACATGCTTCATATTATTACCCACAACACTAAGCTTTCATGATGAGCTTCCAGGTCCTTTTCAATAGCCTGTTTCCCTGTGATCAATTCCAGCAGGACCACCCCATAAGAATATACATCTATCTTCTCATCAACTTTGCCATACATGATGTACTCAGGTGCCAGGTATCCAAATGTCCCAACAACGTGAATTGGTTTCACACAAGCTGAATCTTGCTGACTTTCCTGGTGTACCACTGCTGCTCCAAAATCTGATAGCTAGGTTTCAGCTTCAAAAATCATCAAGTGTAACAAAAGCAGATGTATAAATTTTATTGTCTACAGGCTACAGTTTATCAGAATTGAGCATCTAGGCATCAGATATTCATTAAAAAAGTTATTGAAGTAAGGACAAATCCATTCTTCGCTTATTTGGCCTAAAAGCAACTAATTGATTTAGAGTTCACCAAGTATTACATAAAAACACCATGATTCCGTCTTTTTTTTTTCCCTATCTTCAAAGGTCCCAAATATGCTTTAGATTGCTTAAGAGACTTATCATAGTTATACAGGGGAAAACCTAAAAAGGCAATTAGATAACCCTTACATCTGTCAGAGTAATCAGAAAGCATCTCCCCATAGCATAGTTTCGTAATGGCAATCAGTGAAACACATACAGGCCAATAAATATGAGAAGCCATCTACTGTAGGAAAGCAAGCTAATAAGAGACTTACTTGAGGGCGGCAATCATCTGACAAGAGAATATTTGACGATCTCACATCTCTGTGAATGACAGGAGGGGTTTGAGAATGGAGGTATTCCAATCCCTTTGCCACTCCTATCGCAACTTGCATCCTTGTGCTCCAATCAAGCTGTTTTAGTCTTTGCTTCAGACTGTCCTTCAGTAGATTATACACGATTGCTTGCATATCCTTACTGTAACTGTAACCGATAAGCTGAATTAAGTTTTCGTGTTTGAGATTACTCAATATTTCAACTTCTTGAAAAAGTTCATCCTCGGCATGTCGTGTGTTTTTAAGGATCTTCACTGCTACACACTGGCCATTCTCGAGATTGGCTCGATAGAATCGACTATGTCCACCCACTCCAATCAACAAATTCAGATTGAAGTTGTCTGTTGCACGTCTAAGTTCATCCATTGTGAAGCGTCTCGCGTGACCCATTAATTCTAAGCAAGCTAATCTCTGGAACAGACTCGTAGCTGCAGCATTATTGAGCTTCTTGACCCTAGGAAAAGTTGCATTTCTAGTCGGTTGTGATGATGTTGTCGCTGAAGAACACGTCATTGACAAAGATTTTTGAATCTGATACTTGTCTCTCGACTGCGTAGAGCTGCTGGACACTGACAGGGAAGACTCAGATGATTGAAAAACTTTAATTGGAGAGCCTTCTTGGGAAGTTCCCGGCCTTTGGAGTCGGATTTTTCCTCCATTATCCATTACTAGAAGGGAGCAAGTAGGAGGCAATTCTTTCAAAATTTTGCCAGCAATCTGATCACTTGGCCTGAACATCAGAAGACAAAATGAGACAAAAGAGGGAGAGGAACCGCCTCTACCTATAGACAAAAGCAGGAGAGGAAAAATGTATACCAGTAGCTGCTGCATCCTACGGCAAGCATTGTGGCAAAGTTTATTCGTACTTGATTACTCAACTCAGTTATGTACGTCTCTCCTGGGCAAACCTTGATTTGAAAATCCACCTGAAAGAAAAATATTTGTAACAAACAATTGCTGGGCAGTACAAAATGAAACTCGGGAACGTAAAA
Organism: Solanum rostratum; assembly: GCA_029948455.1. Lineage (NCBI taxonomy): Eukaryota > Viridiplantae > Streptophyta > Magnoliopsida > Solanales > Solanaceae > Solanum > Solanum rostratum. Next base: position 91,797,399 of record CM057045.1, on the reverse strand, counting down.
TGACCTGCTTGGATTTGCATAGATCCTCATGAATGTGAAAAGTATTTGGATCAAAGGTATCATTTGGTTCTTGTACATGAACAGACAAAACATAGTCCCCGGGCATTGCGACTAAATTGATCACACGAAGCAGCATTTCTCTGCTGCTGTTATCGGATTTGAGACCAACAACAATTGTTCGCTTCTTGGCCTTGGTAACTCCCCTGCATCTCAGGAGTGAGGAAATTCCTCCTTTGCCACTTGAACTACCAAACATTGCACACACTCAGAGTCAGGATCAACGCCAGCATGCTTAAATAAACTTAGAATCTAAAACAACTATTGGAAACATAAAAATTGAATCGTTTTCAGGGTTCCCATGGAAGCGCTTCTTAGGTTTTAAGTTACCAACATAAATCAGAGAAACCATGACCTAAAACAGCATAATTTCTGGCGGTTGATGCGATTTGTGGTCCCTCACCATAAATAATAGTCGCTCATTGTTTGTTATTAGCATTTACTATAAAGTTGATACAAGTACCATACCATCATTAACACAAAATTTGACTCAGCTCCTAGTGGACCGACACTTCAATTATGAGTTTACATGTAGTATTTCTATTTTGACAACTTGTGGACCAATGAAATTTTCAATGTGTTCGCTTGGTGCCATAGCAACATATCTTTATTTTGATAGGCAGAATTACCCAATAGTCTGTGCTAGTATGCATGCAAGCTGGTTGAGACATTACCATTATCAATACCACCCTCACTGATTTAAAATATAGATAGTTTGCTCTCAGGGTAAAAAAAGAAACGGAAAGATACAAGTAATTTTAAACTGTCGATGAAGCCTCGTTCAAAGAAGTAAGCAGACGAAAGTTTCTCAAACACCTGAAAGGTATTCTCCAAGAATGCATTTAGGAATATCATTCGCTTTGTTATTCGGCAGACATTGCGCACAATGCAATAAAAGCAGAGTTTAATGGAAACCAGAAGTATGGTTGGTCATCAATTCATTGCGTGTGAAAGCTCCATTCTGAATTCTGATTATGGGTCTCCCTTTTGTGCCTTCCTACCTACTCATGTGATAGGCAACAGAACATACACACTGTTTCCAAGATGAGTTTCTCTTTAATTACTTTATCTGTGCTCGATCTAACAAGCTTACGTACATTCTCAAGCATCAACTCCACAAAGTACTTTTACACTAAAGAATGTACCTGTCATACCCAATATTTGGTCACAGATGTAGATACCCTTAATCTCTAACCTAACCTACATTGGATGTTAATATGATCTGTACTCCTCTCCACAAATTTTTAGCATCCACAACTATCATGAAGTGTCCCACGCTCACCAATTGAACAGCCAGCTGAACACAGTCGTATCTGCTGAAAATGGAGAGAGAAAAGAAACGGAAATATTCATAGAATTGGAGAATTCATGCTTCTAAACAGGACATTATCTGATGCCTTTGCACATTTTCCCTTCATATACTTGATCCAATTCCTCCTATTCAATCTTTCGGCTACTGAAAAGCATCAGAAAGCCATTGATTGGATTATTCACGGTCAAATACAGCGGACTTATTTAAGTATGTTATTTACTGTTAAACAAAGGGACAACATCACGAGTACCATGGTCTAGACATTAATTGTCATAATACAGGGGATATAGTATCTAATTAGGAAGCATTACACTTAATCCAGAAGCAACATGCTATAAGCACACCCCAAATATCTTTGCAGAAGACTGTCAACTCCAACCAGGTCACACAATATACCACCACCAACATATCCCCAGCACAGCAACACCTTTCTCAAACCATAGGACTATTGCCACCCACATCAGCATAAGTGCACCTATGACTTCTCTGCGACCTGCACAAAATAAAAATCATAAGATCAAGCAACTCCGTTATGAACACTGCAAAGGCTAAACATGACAGTAACTCAATAGGAGGGAAACCGAAAAACCCCAACTCCACAAATAATCCAGCATCCATTAACTGCAGATCACATTGGGACTACGGACACTTCCATTCAGCAAAGCTCTTCAAATGTCTCTTGCATTGAAATCTAAAGCTTTCCATCCTACTTAATGATCAACATTCAGGGAGACATAATTCAATAATTGAGGGTTTTTAGCTTATTGTCCCATAAGCTAAAAATCACTAGGATCCCTAAAACCGAATATCACTAGAATTGTTTTCATAAAGGTAAAACTAAACAAGGGAAGGAAATGAAGGACTTCTTGAGAGCAGAAGTGCATCTGTGATTAAAGTAAAGTAAAGATGTATATCCTTACTTTCAAGCTTTTCGGTGAAACATGGCTACAATTAATGATGTCAAGGCAGAGGTTTTTTAGCACATTACAAAACATGTAATGTAGCTTACTGTACCTACTTAATGTTGGTAGTCAATGAAATTATATGTCATTAATTAATACTTCCTCCGTTTCATTTTATGTCTTAATTTTACTGGCACAGAGTTTAGGCATCAAAACTTCTCAATGTTGTGGTCTTCAACTAAAAGTGTATATAGTGTATCAACGCCCTTCAAATCTTGTGGTCTAAAATATTATGTGAAATCTTGGAATTAAAGAAATACTAAAAATAGAAAATATGATTCTTTTTTCAACAAACAAAAACAGAAAGCAACACACATAAATTGAAACAGAGGGAGAAAAAGGTAAAAGTAAACAGGAAAGTAAAAACCACAAGTCCATACAACTGTAGCAATTTTTTTCCTTTAAACTTTCTTCTTTTAGTATTTACACGTCATAAAAAGAAAGCAGTAAGTATATAAGTCATTATAAGAACTTATGAAATTTAAGCAATGCTTGGCACTAAATTTTAGTTTTAAAGTGAATTCTTGTCTTGTAAAACACTTTAGTTAAATGTTTTCCAACTCACTGACCCCTATCCTCCTCCTAGGTTTCTATATTAGGAGGACGATGGGACATCAAAGTGGGTAAAAGTTGACTTTTATACTCCACCCTTGAAAAGCTAAACATGGTTCACTCCATTCTTAGGGATAAGAAGTATCTCCTTGTCTCACTCGATTGTGAGCCTTGTGGAAGCTGGATTGTGGACATCTTATGCACAACTTCTTAAGCAGAGGTACTATACCGAATTACACTCCATTGAATTTATATTTCAGTACATAATAAATATAAACATATTTCCTTTGTTTTTTCATTTCAATGAGAAAGGGATTCACAACCAGATGGCCATCCATTGTGCATATATAGATCAACCTTCACGTTATCATACTTCCATCTGGCATCTTTGTTGGTTTTGTCTAATTAATTTCTACAGCACAAAAGGATACAGATCACAGATAAAGGGCAGGAAGAAGTTTAATTTGTTCCTCCGTTGATGTTACAAAAGTTGCTGTCCTGGTTATTGGAGTTGAAACTACAAGACGTATTGCTTGTTTTAATAATTTATATGGAGATTTGCCTAAACTAGTAAAAGGTTAAAATAGCATAAGTAGCCCAAAGACCCGGCCCATATCGAACCGAACTAAAGAGAACCATTGTTCAGTGTATTCATGTTTCCTCAAATGTGATCCAACATTTCACCAGTGTTGTCAAAGGCGCACTTAAGCCCTGAAGCAAGGCTCAAAAAATGTTGAGCGCTTCCCATCGCTTATTGTGACACTGGGTCACCATTAGGTTCTAAGACATAATTTTCCTTGCTAATGAGCCTCTTTTGAAGAGGCGACACTAAATAATTGATTTTTTCCACTTCATAATTTTAAAAAAAGATCAATTTACGTTTATATATTTGGCATTCAGGACTAGACATATATATTTGTATATTATTAAAGCCCACGTTTTATTTGCGCTTTGAGCTTAAACGCCCGGTGGACCTTAGAGCTTTTTTGTGTTTTTTTGCTTTTGATAAGATTGCGTTTCACCATCAATACCTCCACGTATCCAAACGGAAAACCAATTAAACTCTCAAGTAGCCTTGAAGCTAGAGATAAAAGGAGAACATCCAACAACTGGAAAAATAGATCCCAACTACCTCCTTAACCAAACGATGGAAATAGACAAAACACCAGCACAGGATTTGGAAAATGAACTCAGGTCATTTGAACAATCAATTGCATGAGCCTGAAATTGTTATAATTGTGAAACAGGTGAACATAACATTATATGCTCTTTGCTATACAATTTGCCTTTTACTAGAGAAGAATTGTGTCACTCGCCACCAAATAATCACCTCCCAGCAAAAGTATTGGAGGGAGGTGATTACACAAGATAGGACACAACTTCATATCACCGAGGACATAACCTTAGATAGAATTGAGTGGAGGTCACGTATTAGAGGGTAGAAGGCTAGAAGGGGTAAGATGATGTCTGGCCTTGTGATAGATTAGGTTAGTAGGATTAGTCATGTCTTTATATATTGTATTGTTATTGTCCGTCATTTGTTTTGTTACTTTTATTGCCTTTATAGATTGTCATTTACTTTCCACCCTAATCTTTTCTTTTTCATATCTAGTATTTTCCACTGTTAGGCTGATATTTTTGAAATGGGGGTCTTCTGGAAACAATCTTTCTATCTCTATGAGGTAGTGATAAGGTCTGCATACATTTTACCCTCCCCAAACCCCACTTATGGGATTTCACTAGGTATGTTGATGTTGTTGTAGCAGCTTTAGTATTCCTACTTTCATAGATTAAATCCCACGTCAACAATCACACTGCAATGTGTCGGAAACATCAAGATGCAACAACATATCCATGAGGAAACATCAAGATAATGACTTCATTTCAACCAATTTGTAGTCAATAGAAGTCACGCAATTAATAAAGAAGATGTCACTGAATGTGCTAGCCTTGGTATGGTAATCATCCAAGGATCACAAGGTTATTCAATTCTGACCTATGCAATTGGTGTAATTGAGACAAATACCCGGAAACTAAGCATAAAAACCATTTAGAAATGAAACCAACAAAAAGAAAGGCATCAAAAATTAAGACCCCTCTCATGTCCATTCTTGGAAATTTAGGCACCTGATTAAGAGGATTATCCGGAGATTTCTTCCATAGCTTCCAAATCAAGTCTTTGTACTGAGTGTGTGTTAGACCTGGTTTCTCCTCCTTCAGAGCACGAAGCTCAGCCTCCTCAAAAGCCTACAAGTACAAGAATTAACATCCCAAACAAAAATGTGCAACCGAATCTTAATACGCCAGTGTAAAGGTAACTCTATCCACAAAAGATAGAACAAATGGAAAGAAATCACCTAGTGCTAGTGTCTCGCAAGTTGCTCCAACAAAGAACAATCAAACAACCAAACAAGTTTGACATTGGTTATATGTATCCTCTATAGCATTCTGCTCTAATATACCCCCTTTCCTTCCAATACAAGAGTATATTTTTTTCTCCCCCTTCCCGGTAATATAAAATGCAATGAGAGACTTCTTAATCACTAGAATTATATCTAAAACAGCAAGCAGGGCTACTGAGGAATACCTTAAATGCTGCCCTGAGTCTCTTCTCAGGATGCCTATCCGGTGGCAAATTATCTGAAATAGCCAAGTGAGCAATGGCATCATCCACGGTACTAGCCTCTATAATTGAATCATCACGATTCCTATTGGTAACGAGCACCATTTTTTCATACTCCTCCTCTGCAGCCATACGGCTCTGCCTCCTCTTGTCCTCCTCCGCCTTCTTCGCTAATGCTGCCTGCTCCGCCTCCTTCCTCTGCCTTAGTTCCGCCTCGGTCACCTTTGGTACCGGAGCGGCCACACGATTGGCTTTCTTATCCGGCTTCTTAATTGACTTCTCGAGCTCTTTCGCCTCCAGCTCCGCAAGCCGACGCACCTCGGCTTTCTTTGCTGCGGCCTCTGCTCGCTTCTCGGCTTCTTCTTCTCGTTTCTTGGCGGCGCGTGGCTTGGGTCCTTCGGCCTCTCGCCAATACTGATCTTCTTTTTCTCGAGATTCACGTTCTTTGCGCTCGGATTCGACGGCGCTCTTCCGAGCCCTAGACGTTTCGGCCTTACTATTCACTCCCATTTTTTTCGGCATCTTTCTTCGCCGATTTCACTATCAATCTTCCTCTATTCTTTTTCTGCGCTCGGCGATAACGTTCGATGATTCCTGGATTACTTGGAAATTGGAATCCACTATGTCCCTGTAGATTGCAATTGCCTTTTGTCAAAAAACTAAACGGAACAGTTGAAGCAGATGCTTCTACCAAAATTTCTCAGGAACCGACTTTGATGAAGTGGGCTACCATATATTTGGGCTGAGCCCATACTTCATTGGATTTGTTTGCACCAACTAACCAATTTCATATGTGCTATTTAAGAGTAAAAGCTTAAAATAGTTCACTGTATTTGAATTTTAGCACTGCTAGTGGCTCAAATCGAAATTGTGTTTTGAATCAGAATACAACAAACAACGCTTGAATCCTGAATTATTTTCTGAACTTAATATACAATAAAGTAATAAGTTTACGAAAAATATCATGTGTTTAATTATATAAAATATTGCCAAAATATAACATTGAATATAATTTAATTATACATGAGGTGAGTATCCAGACTATTCAATCTTGATCAACTCAATTTAGAGTCTCAAAATTTAAATATAAAATTCTCTCAATATTTTAAATCTATTGATATTTAATTTATTGACATAATTCATAATTGAGATATGTTTAAATTTAAAAAATAAAAAGAAGGAGAAGTAGGAGGAAGAAAAATGGGACGAGAAAGACGAATAAGATGCATTTTTTGGAAATATTAGTTGCTCAGTTGGTTGACTACCTGAACTCTCACCTCATTCCCACATTGTAATTATTCTCTCATTTTCTCTTACTGTACCCTGAATTTAAAAAAAAAAGAGAGAGAGAGAAAATAAGACTCATTTTTTTGGAAAAGAATATGGCCATGTTAGGTATTTTTTAAAATTAAGCTACAAATGTGTTAAGTAAAGCTTATGAATTGATTTTTTTTTTTTTGGTCCTATTATTTTATTCTAAAAGTAAAATAAGAGATTTTAATATAGGAGGCAAAAGAAAAAGACGAAAATAAGAATGGTAGATTACTAAATCTTATTCTCCTCTGATAACGGACGTATAATTAGCCGATGACTAGGGTGATGCAATAAATGATCAATTAGTTATTTGGACTTTTAGCTAATTCTCACTTTATTATAATCTAATTTAACTAGATATTTAATCAGCCTGCTACAATATAATTCTAACAATCTAACTAGGAAAATTGTCTAATATTTGGAGCAGTTCCCCATTTGGTTTGGTGTTGTCCTCTCGTGTGTGGAGTTGAAGCATGATTTCTCTGGCTCTATGCTTGTAGTCCTTCTGATATTGTTGAAGTCTTCTAATATTCTGCTCAATCCAAACATGATAGATGCAAGTGTTGAACAACCATCCTAGCACTTGTGTCAACCATTGAATTTTAGACTCTTAATTTATATTAAATTGTCATATTTTAGATTTTAAAACTCCTTTTATCACTATATTGTAAGGTCAATGCACCAGCCACCCGATGCAGTGGCAAACACGTGATACTCTACGCTAAGTTATTTATCTTGTAGATGGAAGAAATAGAAAATTTTGTCGTACTTGATTCATAAAATTCTATAATCAATAACATTAGTATATTATTTTGCTTCTCTCATGACTTTTCAAACCAATCAATTCAGATCTGTCTTCACATATCTGTTTACATAAAAAAATAATGAATCAACAATTTACATGTATCAAAAAGAGACTTACTGTTGCATTATTTGTGTTATACATATAAAATTCTAACGAAGAAAATTCAATTGCACTTATTAATTATAAATTTAATATAATTTCTTTCCGACCCACCAATATGACTATATAGCGGTGCTTGAGATGATTTTGAAATGACTATGACATGATGTGGTGTAGATGATCCTAAATTCCTTGTCAAACAAAGAGTTGGTGAAAGACATAATAAGTCGATATTTTAGATGAGTAACAAAGTTAGGACACAATATTATAGAAGCCAACCATTGTCTCACAGGCACTAGCATAACTACCAGTACACAATAATCTTTAATGTGACATTCACAAGTACTGTGAACATGAAATAGATTAATTTAATTTAAAATTTTTAAATAAAAATTTATATATTTAAAAATTCTATGAAAAGTATTACTCTTATTACTTACAATTTTTTTCATATCAATATAATAAAAAATATATCTTAAAATATTACTAAAAATTAATACAATTTAACTTTAAAAATAAAAATTATAACAACTAAAACATAACAGGGCAGTAATATAATAAACAAGGTGACATAATTCTCAGTGATTGTCCCAAGTTGCAACCTTGAAGGAGAAAGGGGAAAAAGCATTTCCACTGTTTGTTTTCTTGCTTCCATTTCGCATCAGATGCAACCTCCTTCCCTTTTTAGTTGTCTTGTAATTTACTTTTTGAAAATCAAATAATATAAATTTTTATTAATATTTTAAAAATATTTTTTTATCATATTAATAAGAAAAATATTATAATTTGTATAATTTTTTTATATAATTTTTAAATATTAAAATTTTTATTTTAAAATACTGATTAATATAATTTAATTTAATTTTAAAAATTAATTTGACCCTATAAAAATACAAAACATAATAATTTAAAAAGGAACAAAGACAGTATACTTTATATAGTCCAAATTAGTTTGAATTATTTGTAGGCCATAAGGTTTACTAAAAGAGGAAATTTTTTTTGGGCAATTGTCTTTTTATCATTTTGAGATTCAAATTCCATTACTCTTGTTAGCAAAAGCCAGTGGTGTTGCCATTGTTATCGTTTCTTTTTCTCATTTGCTTCACCAGCGCAAAGTTTGTAGTAACAATTGATTTTGAAGCCTCTTATAAATTTATTTTATATTTTATATCCTTTCTACGAGAAATATTTTTACATAAAAGAAAATCGATGATAAACATACAAAAGCTTTATCAAATCATTTTATTCTATTTCAATTTATAAAAGTTTTTATGTTAAATTTATATCCCTTGGTTCCTTTTTAGTAATCAATTTTTTTTTTCAAGTCAAATGATATGAACTTTAACTAACATTTTAAGATGTGTTTTTCATTATATTTATGTTTTTTTTACAATTTATAGTATTTGTGGTATAATTTTTAAATATCTAACTTCTTTTCTTAAAATATTATACTGATATAGTTTAATTTTACTTTTGAAAATTGGTTAAATTAACTTTCGAAAAGCATAACATGACAACTAAAAAAAGAAAGAATGAGTACTTTATTAAGGGGTGGTTTTGTAGTTGATTAAGAGTAGGTTATTCATTATAAAATTAAGGCATGTCACATAAATATACCCTTTAATATAGCTTAGTTGTCAACTATGCTATCAACTTTGGGTGGGCTCAAGTCGCACATTGCTTTTTACCACATTGTTTCAAACGAAGTTTTATCATAACATTCCTCTAAGAACCGGTATGGAAGTGATTCAATTATGGAACCATGAATAGTCATTGGTTAGGTTGACGTATAAACACCATAATCTATAGTATTTTCTATGTCTATAGTATATAGATAGAAATAATACTATAGATATAGGTGGATAATAAAGATTTTTCTGAAGAAGTCTGTAAGACTTCATCGCTAATATTAATTTATCTAATATTATAATATTAATTAATAAATGTATATATTTATATAAATAATAATCAATAAGACGAATACACGAATTCTTTTTTATTCTGCATCTTCACATGACTTAATAGGAGAGAAAGATTTAGCTTCATTCCCACAACTAAATACTTAAATTTGTATAAAATTGAATTAGTAGACACATAACTCATAAGTGACATAGGATGCCACATAGATCATAAAGTAATCACATAGGGCGAATGTATTTACTTATTTAATTTTATACAAATTTAAATGTCTAAGATATTAGTTCAAATCAAATTAAAGAGTACATTTATATATTATACCTAACATTAATGAAATACGCATAATTAACATGTATAAGTTATAAATAAATATATAAAATAAAAATAAGCAAATTCCATACAACTAGTGCTTATATAAAACAATACATAAGGAGTTGCGTCAAGTTTAAGACTTAGATTTGGAAGAAACGTAATTAAAGTGGCAAGTTGGATCAGAAAAAGTGTATTACTTAATACAATAATATAAATGAAAATAAAGGAAGAAGGCACATGGGAATCAGCATCATTAACTTGGGTCATTCAGTTGACTGACCTTGTTTACGTAATTTTTATATTTTCCAAGTAATTAATCTGCACCAAATTATTGATTGCACACCGAAAAATAGCACGAGACTCCTCAAATTCAACAACTATAAGCCTACTACTCTGACCTTTTATTTTGGTAAAACATGACATTTAATTCATTTAAATTAATAAAGCATCATCATTAGATACATTATTGTTCTCATAGTCCCTACTTAACCCAACGCTAGTACAGTTAGCTCTTTCTTTTTCCTCTTCACATATTCGTTCACTCCTTTTAAATATTTTTTAAGGATTTTATTAGATGGTTCTAATCATAACAAAATTAACATATTTTATAATTGTTTCAGTCTGAGAGAGAAATTTGTCAGATCACTTTCCCATAAGCACGCTGGACAAAGAAGGGTCCATCACGCCAACTGCAACCCTATAAGTCTCCGACCAGCCGACCTATCGTTTCTGCCCGTCACGTGCAATCGCGGCTTCTCTGCCCTAAAAATGGAGTAGCAAATTATGCACAGTTCCAATCATAAACTACACCAGGTCCCATTAATGCCTGATCAGCAAATAATTATTCATCCTATTTTCCTCCGCCGGTCAAACTGAAATGTCTTATCGTGACGTCGGGAAAATCTCCAATCTCTCAGACACACCCCGAGATATATATTATTCGCGGAATCCAATTTTACGTCTCTGTCAATATCTTCATTCTTATCATCTCTAAAGCTTAAATTGGAATGTAAATTTTTTTAAGAAAAACACTTTCTTACTGCCAAGTGCCAATCTCCCATATATTTTCAGGAAAGATAATTCTCAAAGCGAATAAAATCTCCGTCTGGCCTTAAAGACCGAAAAAGAAATAACTTTCTCGTGAATGGAAGTATCTCTCTGCATAGGAAGGAAATTAGGAAAACCAGGCAGCGAAACTCGTACGTATAAAAAGTTTCAAATTCCCAATAGCTTCAGAGATCCGACGCCTTGGAAGGAGAGCTTTAATTATTTTCATTAATTCAACAAGAAAGGCAGAGCAAACAAACCAAGTTAATCTTTTAGACTTCTAGAGGGATGGGAGTTTGTAATGTAGATGTTGTACAATTTTATAAACTAATAGTTTGATATTCTATATTTAATTATTGATATTAAATCAAGTAATGTAGTTTTAATATGTCAAAATTATGGCGAAAGTGTAAGCAACAAATTAGTTTACATTCATAAGCACCGTCGCCATGAATATACTTTACTCAAGCTTAATGTATTACATGAATTTTAATCCTTTTCAAACATAAATATATTTCTCTAATTTAATTTAATTAAACATAAAATATTATTTAATTTTATAATCTTTTTAATATCTCATGTAAAATATTAAAACTAAAGAGTTACTAAATTAAATGTATTTCTTACGATGTCAATCCACCTTTATATGAAGAAATTAAGTAAGTAAAAGAGAACAATACTACATATTATGTTTTTCTCTGATCAAAACTTATGTGGTCTTGTGACAATATGATACACACGTATTACACTCACATGATGCATATTTTAATCTTGATAATTCTTTGTCGATTTTTTCCTATTACCAGATTACTTATTACTAATTTAAAAAGTGATTCAAAAGTCATTCTCACTTAAAAAAAAAATTAAGAATTCATTAAATTAAGATTTTAATAAGGCAAATAAAAATATTACGTAATAATATAAAAAAAAATGGGATTATAATTTTCCCTATGTTTCTATTGATCTATATTCTACAAGAATATATTTTATTTTCTTGAAAACACATGCAATGTTTTCCACGAGTCATCAAAATATACAGGTATGATAGGATGTCCGTTAAATTTTCCTCAAGTCGTCAAAAATCCCCGTGGATGAGGTGGGAACAGGCAAAGGCAAATGCTCCGTAATGAAGAAAAGGACCGTGTCGGCTGGTAGCTTCCTTTTTGTCGTCAACTCCTCAACTAACGTCGTTTTTTTCACCCAAACGGACGTCCTCATACTAACGCCGTCTAATCGTACAGTAGAAATCCCACGTACCACTCTTTTGTCACAGTACTTATTTTTTGAGAGAGAGAAACAGCGACTGTGAATTAGTACAGTGTCTGTGTGTGAACCTGCTTTTTTTCTTTGGTTTGCTTTATCTTCTTTCTGCTTTTTCACTCTCCACCATTTCCTTCTCTTCCGCCTCCCGTTGCCATATCTCATAATCTCTGCCATTTATTTTGCTTATCATGTGCATCTCGATGAAGGCCATTTGCATCTAGGATCTTCTTATTTACTACTTTCACTAAAGCATTTTGAGTGTTGATCGAAGAAGGTTTCGTATGGGGAGTGTATCTTCTGAAGAAGGTTCTGATCAGCAGAGTGAGAGATGTGGAAGCTACAGTTTGAGTGCCGATGTGAGCGAGTCTGAAAGTTCTTCAAGCAGTTTCTCTTGTCGCCGCTATGATGCTGAAGGCGCTTCAAGTTCTATGGCCTCGTCGCCGCTCGGTTGTCGGAGATTCGCTGCGAAATCTGAGTTCCCGACACCAATGTTACCTCCATTCATGTTCCCGGTGATTGGCGGGAAAGATGTGCTGCTCTGCAATCACAAGTCCGAGAAACGCCAGGCAGATTTATCTGGTTTGTGCATTTTTTGTGTTAGTTTAACTATGCGATTTCAAGCCAATCTGGTTGTTATTATGGAAGTTTGATGTTTAATATTTGTACTACTGGACTTCATTATTACCTCCATTGACTAGATTCGTCGCTATTGGACATTTAGTTTGTTTCTTCTTCTCTCTTTTTACCTTCAGAATGTGGGTTATCGTTTTTGACTTTTAGGTTGTGTGTGTGATTTAGAAATTGATCTGATGAAGGAGAGATTCGCCAAGCTGCTTCTTGGTGAGGACATGTCTGGAGGGGGTAAAGGGGTTTGTACGGCACTTGCAATCTCAAATGCTATCACAAATCTGTCTGGTTAGTGTAACTAGCTCTTTCTTTTGAACTCAAAAGAGTAATTTAAAAAACAGATTGCACATCTGATTTTGAATTGAAATTGGGTTTTCCTGTATGATAATTATAGCTACTATATTTGGGGAACTATGGAGGTTGGAGCCACTGCCCCTACAAAAGAAGGCAATGTGGTGTAGGGAGATGGAGTGGCTGTTATCTGTTAGTGACTCTATTGTGGAGCTTGTGCCTTCCATTCAACAGTTCCCTGGAGGAGGTACATATGAAGTAATGGCAACACGGCCTCGTTCTGATTTATATTTGAACTTGCCTGCTTTGAAGAAACTTGATGCCATGTTGATTGGCATTCTTGACGGATTTCGTGACACGGAGTTTTGGTATGTGGATCGAGGGATAGTTTTAGCTGATGGTGATGACAGCGACTCCTATCCTTCTGGAATAGGATTTGGTAGGCCTTCGGTTCGGCAGGAAGAGAAATGGTGGCTGCCTTGCCCAAAAGTTCCCCTAAAAGGGTTGTCAGAAGAAGCTAGGAAGAGAGTGCAACAGTGTAGGGATTGCACAAACCAGATACTGAAGGCAGCCTTAGCCATCAATAGTAATGTGCTTGCTGAAATGGAGACTCCAAGTGCCTATATGGATACTTTGCCCAAGGTTTGCTCCAGTTAATAGTTTACTTAAAGATTAAGTTAAAGTTAAATTTATTGGAAATTTTTCATCCAAAAGAAAAGAGCTGGTATCCACAGCCTATGTCAGTTGCTTTAGATAATACTATATCTTGACTTCCTGTGTTCGCCGTACCTTCTTCGTTGCCCAATAGTTATTGTTGCTGTATCTGTTATCTAGATAACTTAATTCTTATTGCAGAGTGGAAAAGCGTGTCTAGGTGATATCATCTATCGCTACATCACTGCTGACAATTTCTCACCTGAATATCTTCTTGATTGCCTGGACTTGTCATCAGAGCACCATACGCTGGAAGTTGCTAATAGAATTGAGGCTGCTGTGCATGTTTGGAGACTTAAGGACCAAAAGAAGCATCCACATAAAAGAAAATCTAAACGCAAATCATGGGGAGGGAAGGTCAAGGGCCTTGTTGCAGATGGTGATAAGAATCAATATCTGGCAGAACGAGCAGAAACGCTCTTGCATAGTCTCAAGCTTCGCTTCCCTGGTCTTCCTCAAACTGCACTTGACATGAATAAAATACAGTATAACAAGGTAGGTGATACAAACTCACATGGAGAGTAAATGACAAAGTAGAGCTGATAGGGGACATAGTGATATTTATTTTGATTAGAGAAGATTTTTACTGACATTTTTTGCCTAATTATAAGAAATTCCATGCAATGGGATGTGTAGACAGAGGAAGTTCTAGTCATACTTGGTCTCAAGATGTGAACTGTGAAGATGCCTTTATTCTTCTGTTATGGAACTTCATTCTTGGTTCTATTTCTATGTTGTTGATATTGTGAAATGTTTCTGATGGCAAGTGGTGGATAAATTAGTGTGAAAAAGGAGAAAATGAATCTTGTCCACTGTCATATATGCAATAACAACTGGATACACAGGGACATAGCTGTCTTCATCTGTTGTGCTTTCTGAAACTTAATATGTGTTCTACTGCAGGATGTTGGGCAGTCAATTCTCGAGAGCTACTCAAGGGTCATGGAGAGCTTGGCATTTAACATTATGGCCAGGATTGATGATGTATTATATGTGGATGATGCAACCAAACGATGTGCTGCAGCAGAAAATGTATCCCTTTTTAATAGGGGAGGTTTGGGTGGTCTACCTGTCCAAAAGCGAATGTCACCAAGCCCCTTCTCTATACAGCATTCCCCTTTTACCTCTCCATTTGCTACACCAACCTTTTGCTTGTCTCCCCTGATTGGTAGCCCAGGGAAGACAGCTTCTCCTTCTAAGGCTGGTTCAAAGGTACCACCAACAGCTAAACTGGAGAAAGTGACTCCAACTGATTTGGATAAGTTGTGGTCTTATGCAGGGAACCTTAGTGCCAGAAGACCTTCTAAGGATGCTCCTGAACGAGACTGAGAACTGACAGATGACTAGTTAAGGATGCTTTGATCTCAATTATGTTCTTTATCATGTATATTTCTTTTAGGATAGTGCGGTTGTTCAATACTCTCAACCTGATCTTCATCAGTTGTTTCATTGAGGAGGATAGCATTAATGTAGTTGCACAGTTTTCGCTTGGCACTGCAAAATAGCAGCTTTCTTATGGTATAGAATAGAAAAAATTGCTGCTTGACTAGCTACTATTAGATGTAGCAAAGTTAATGCGTCTTACTGGAGATCGCTCCATAGTTACCTTTTATATTTCAGTCTAAAATAGTTGCATTCTGACATACTCACCGGAAGCTAAGTTGTTTTTAGTACTTACCAACTATCTCTAATGGGCTGTCACGTGTACTTCCATCAATGCAAGTCTTACTTTCCTCTCCACTCTGTTTAGTGTCCTACAGTAAGCCCTGATGGGATATTGGAAAGGTATTTCTAGTATAAGGATGTGACAACTAAGTAAGATTTGTGTGTAAGAAGTTACGGTTTAAAAGAGGCTCAAATTCAGAAACCTTAAAGCTCATGTTTGACCGCTATATAGCTCTCATTCTTCATATCTAAAATATCAACATCATCCTTGTATCCTGCACAGATTCAACAAATCAAATGCAAGAGGCAACTCCCTTCCTAGAGAAAACATGAGTTCTCTTCCTATTCCTATACCTATCATTGTTCTGCACCTTAACAGTTTGCCACCAATAAGTAAAAAAAGGACAAGCTCCCGCTATGTGCAGGGTTTGAGAGCTTTAGGGCACCGAGACCAACATGAATTTCACAACCGAGTGACAGATTATTTTCTTGAAGGGAGAGCAACTTGGCACATATTGGTCCAATTGGGTGGCTTATGCATGCTTCTTTATTAAGGTAAGGTGTCGAAGGTGATTTCTTCTTGTGTTGTTATTGAAGTAGAAGACAAAAGTACTCTAGCAACATTAATGGCCCATTCCAAAACAACAATTAAGATGCTCAACTCCTACAAGAGGAAACGCTCCCATGTTATAAATAAACAAAAATTTCCTTCTTTCTCAAAAGTGGTGTCCAGCGCACCTTGCACACTCCACACAAATATTCATAACCTGCCAGGTCTTACAACTCTATGTATAATGAAATAAGTGCCACACAATCAAATGATCAGAGGGGACCAACATAATTCTCCTAAGTGAGCAGAATTGCACAATCCTCCATTCAGTGACTGGTAGCATATTCTTGTGGTGGTTAGTTGAAACTGAACTTGAAATAAGAAATGTGAAATTTATTTGAACCACATCAAGTAAAAAACACATAATGATCCTTATTTCTTCACCATAATACCATCAATAAAAATAATTTAGCTTGTTCATTTATTTGTGCCGGTCAGCGCCATACAGCACGCATGAGGGTTAAAACTTGAGCTAAATGTCAATTTCCGGGGAAAACCATATTTACAGTTTAAGGAAGTCCAGCATATCATCAGCTCTGGCTTAGCTAGTTTCTTTTTATTTCCATTAAGTTCCAAGAGAGTTAGATTTTCAGCTCATTCAACTCAGCCTGCATGAGATAGCAAATGTAAGTTAACACAGATAAATTTAAGCCCTTAAAGGGTGCGAAGTAAATCAAACAATGGAGAAAAAGAAAAAGCAGGATAGTTGCTGTGCTTTTTGGGGGGAGTTACCATAACATAAGGGGAAGTTGAAGTTGAAGAGGGATATTGGAAGTTGTGTTTCTACATGAATTTCACTTGGAAAGGACTTTTGAAGCTTTTTGGGTAAACCATTATTTCACTAAATTATATTCCTCAAGCAAGTATTCCAGCTTTTACATTCTCGATTTCAACATGACGTTGAAATAGTGAACTAAATTGTAAGACAATCATTGATATGCAAATAACGTCTCATGTTGAAGTTGAAAAATGAAATAGTTATCAGGCAGAGTGGTTCTTGGCTAGTCATATATACTCCTAGCACAAAATATTATTCACCAATGAGCTGGGGCATCAGCTGGTGATTGTCAACAATTCAATTTTCAGCCATCATTAAGCCGAAATACTATTTTCGTTCAAAGGAAGGTTAATAGCTAGTTTATCCATCTTTAACTACATTTTTTTTTGGGAGAAGGTTATCCATCTTTAACTATTTCAATAGTTCAATTGCCAGAGTATCATCTAAAAACAATGGGTTGTCCAAACACTAGATTAGACATAGATAACGTGGTGATGAACAGATATATAAGAGAACATATATACAGAACCAGGCGTAGGAAGAGCCTCTATCTCTCCCACATGAATCAGCAGCAAGACATGGAATAAACATAAAAATAACACATTAGCCTAATCAAATGCACAATATCTTATTGCATAAGCAGTGTAAAGACAGTAAAATCGAAAACAAGAACAAAAGCACCACTTACATCGATGGTTCGAGGAGAACAAATCCAAGGAGGAGGAGGCCAAAACAACTTAGCATAGCCATGGCAACTTCTTATAGGAACAATGCTGCCATTTTCCATACTAAACACACCAATGCCGTGATATTTCCACAATCCTCCATCATCCTCCGTGCTGCAGAAATACTGATCCGAGAAGAGTATACAGTTCCCTTTACACCCAGAATCAAACTCGGAGACCAACGCAGAAAACGTACAATTATCCCCCACAAACAACATCCTATCTTCCAAACAATGGACCTCAACCCACCTCTGCATATCTCTATCCAACTTATAAACTTTGAACTTTACCGTCCTTTCGCTCATGTAGCAATCAAATTCCTCATAAAACTCAACATTCTCATTGTATCCAATATCATCTTCCGGCCCAATACTCAAATACTTGTCAACCATCAACAGGTCCCCACAAGACTCCACTAGGAACTTTTTATCTCCCCCAAACACAGACTGAGCAACAACTTCTAATTCTGGCGCTGTCCCAGGGCTCAATTTGACAAGCACTCCCTTCCCAGTATTATCAACAGCATAAAAGTTCCCATCTTTCATAATAACATCATCGTACGGCAGAGATGACTCATCAACTATAGACCACTTGGTATCCCCAGATCTATACGTCACCAATTTCCCAGAAACATGGATTGTCAATAGCACAAACCCATTATTTTCCAAACGCACAGCAACTTTTTCCATGTAGAGATTCCCAGCATCAGCAATCGAATTAGCCCTAGGTCGGTACTTTATAAACTGAAGAGTGTACTCTTGGCATAATTCGCGAATTGGGTATTGCGACGAATCCAAAATCTTGGGGAAATCAGGAGGAAGGGGTTTGAATTGGGATCTGGAAAGAGGATTGAACAACCGTATTCTCTGGGGATTTTCTCGATCGAGTTTGATGATCCATCCATGGTTATCAGACGACGTCGGTTGATCAGGTGAACGGATAAGGTAAAGGGGTGATTTGGAAAGTTTAAAACCCCAGCTGTTCTCAGCGATACCGTTATTGGGGAGAATGGGAAAACGGGAAAGGGAAGAAGGATAGGGTTTAGGAGGAAGAGCGGAACGCCATGAAGAGCAAACGGAACGGAAACGGAGGAAATCTGTTTCCGTGGAAAGGTGTTTGGATATGAGTTCTACGAGTTCTGCGGGGAGTTGAGACCACTCAGCCATTATAGTAGATTGATGATGGATTCTCGAATGGTGATGAGAGATTTATACATACTTTACTTTGAGCGCAAATCACAGAAGATACTGCCTGGAAATGGCTTCTGCCGTTGACACATGGACGAAATATTGAAGGTTGCTTTGGGCCTTGGTAACCCTTTTGGGCCACCCACGGACCGGGATGTGGGTCAACGGTTGCCAGTTTCTTCATCCTAAAAATCTGCACACTAATATTTTAATTTGAAACTAAATATATTACATTTATAAAATACTTATTATTTATAGCTTATATTGCATGTGTCATTTATTTTTTATATACATACATAGTGTATATTTTCTATCCAAGTAAGCCTAATACCACATTTATAATATATTTTGATTGCAGCAAAATTACTTTAATACGATATGCATAAAAGCAATAAATACTTTATAAATGAAACTTAAAAAAGATAATTATCCTTATTTGACTTTTGTTTGTTAGAAATTTTATTTATATTAATGCTTAGTGAAACACAAGTTCTGACAAAATGCAAGACGTTATTTATGAAATATTATAATAAACTTTTATTATAAAAAAATAAAAAATTATATGAAATCAAAATAACAATGCAAACAATCATAGAAATTGATGATTTTGTATTTTTTTGATTTATCACTTAATATTTATATTTATGTTAGAGTCAAATTACATTCGAGTTTTGAATTCTAATTCAAATATAAAATATTATTTGGATCATCATGTCAATGTATCTCAATTTCCAATTAAAAGGCTGAAATTGACCAATAAAAGCAAAACAAGGACCAACACAAAAAAAAATCTTTGTAGTAGCTATTTTAAAATAATTTTATCAAAACTATAAATTAT
Source organism: Solanum rostratum (assembly GCA_029948455.1). Taxonomy (NCBI): domain Eukaryota; kingdom Viridiplantae; phylum Streptophyta; class Magnoliopsida; order Solanales; family Solanaceae; genus Solanum; species Solanum rostratum. The sequence continues at coordinate 91,777,701 of CM057045.1, read as the reverse complement.
TTTATCTCATATTGATTTTACTTTTGTCATTTTAAAAGTGGTTATTTAAAAAAAATTATAATATTATTTTTAAATCACACTCAATATGATCATTAATTCGAAACAAAACACCAAAATAATAATTTTAAAAATATCACTCTCTAAAGAAATTCTTTTAAAGTCCCTTTTCAAAAACAAAAGTTAAAATTTAAAATAAACATTAATCCTAACACTATCTTTATCTCATATTATATGGACATCCATTTATAAATATTTATCTCATATTATATAAACACTTACTAAATTAGGATAGAATTAATTTATTTTTTGACCATTTTACTTCACAATTAATTAGTATATTAATAATTTTTTCTAACTTAATTTAATATACATTAATTTAAATAAATAATAAAATTTATTATTAAATTAATAATAAAATGTCCTTATAATAAAATAGTACAGAGGGAATAGTGCTACTATATATATTGTTTTTAAGTCAAACAAATCAAAAATCTCTTAACAAAAATACTTTAAACAGAGAATTTTTTGCCCCTTCAGTCTATTTTTTCCCCTCAGCTTCTCTTTCCTCTGTTCTTTGGTGGCCGTACTATATTTCGAGATCGTCTCTTTCTTGGGCCATTTAATTAAGGGTGACAACTTTCTTTGAAAATTAAAAAAAAGTGACCCTAGTTTTAACAATTAGGTGTTGGTGACAAAAATTTAATTAATTGTTAATGATTTAAGACAATGTTCAAAAAGGTCCCCAAGTTTAATTTTTTACATTTTAACCCACCAATAGACAATACCCAAAATACCCCCAAACCTCATCTTTCTCTCCCAGCTCCCAACTCCTGCGCCCCCATTTTTCCCGCGACATTTTCTTCCTCCAATTGCATCGTTTGGTTTTTTTGTTGTTGTAATTGTTATTGTTCTTCTTCTTCTTGTTCTCCTCCTCCTTCTTCTTCTTCTTGTTGTTGTTGGTAGTATTTTCCCAACACAAGATTTGAGCTTCAAATTTGGGTGAAAAGAAATCAATTTTTTTGGGGCATTTGTTCGGGTAGCCTTCGAAATTACTTGAAAAATAAGTTTTAATCATTATTATGACTGATAAAAGTGTATGTGGTGCTATTTATTTGGGTTTTATGTTTTTTTTTATGTTTCCACCATTGTTGTCATATCTTCACTGTTGAGCCATTTTGGGGAAGACGCAGCAGCTGCTGGACAAAGTGCAGCAGCTGCTGGACTGAGTGCAAGGTTATTTCCAGCGGAGGAAATGTTTCGTTGCTTTCGTTCTCCCCCGGGAGTTTTTTTTGGTGAACCAATATGTCTCAATGTTTTGCAGGATGTGTAGGTGCTCGGTGAATTTTTCGGGGCCCGTAGCAAAAAATCTCAAAATTTTAGGGCACTAAAACAGTGAGCCTCCGCGACACCTCCGCGTCGCGCACCTACTACGAAATTCCCAGCAGCTGCTGGGAATAATACAGCAGCTGCTGGGAATAATACAGCAGCTGCTGTACATTTCCCAGCAGCTGCTGTACATTTCCCGGCAACTACTAAGAACAATTCAGCAACTTGCGAACTTGCTAGAACAAATTCAAATAAAATGTTTACTATTGTCATATTGACGCAATGTATTATAAAACATATTGATTGTATATTATAAAACATATTGACGCAACCAAGTAATACTCAATTTTCATAGTCACTAGCACTTACATATGCAATTGCTCAATATATTATTTATTACTTCTGAGTAAGCGAAGTCAATGTATAAGATCACTCATGAATTTAACATTTAATTTGAAGTCAGAGTAACAAAACTCAACTTATCACTACATATGGCTGATACCATCCCCTTATAGTCATCTTTCTATAAGTTTAGAACTTGTTGTAGCAAGTTGGCAAGTTGCTGGATTATTCTCAGCAGCTGCTGGGAAATGTACAGCATTTGCTGGGAAATGTATAGCAGCTGCTGGGAATAATACAGCAGCTGCTGTATTATTCCCAGCAGCTGTTGGATCCGACCTTTGATTTTTCGTTAGTACCTATAGGAAGATGACTATAAGGTGATGGTATCAGCCAAATGTAGTGATAAGTTGAGTTTTGTTACTCCGACTTCAAATAAAATACTAAATTCATGAGTGATTTTATACATTGCCTTCGCTTACTCACAAGTAATAAACAATCTATTGAACAATTGCATATGTAAGTGATGGTGACTAAGTAAAGTGACTATTACTTGGTTGCGTCGATATGTTTTGGAATATATTACTAGTTATCTTATGCGTTGAGGTGGAAACAGTAGAGATCTTAGACATTGAGATAGTACTTACACAAGTAATACGATGGCAGATCTAAATCACACTTATTTCAGTGTTTTTTTCATTAATTAGTCCATTTGATCATGGTTATGTATAACAATTTTAGTCCAATTCAACACTAGAAATAACTCGATGGAAAACATTTTGCTAAAACTTGTTGTTGCAAGTTGGCAAGTTGGCAAGTTGCTGGGAAATGTACAGCAGATGCTGGGAAATGTACAGCAGCTGCTGGGGAATTCTCAGCAGTTGCTGGACCCGACCTTTGATTTTTCGTTAGTAACTATAGGAAGATGAATATAAGGTGATGGTATCACCCATATGTAAGTGATGGTGACTAAGTAAAGTGACTATTACTTGGTTGCGTCGATACGTTTTGTAATAAATTACTACTTATCTTATGCGTTGAGGTGGAATCAGTAGGAATCGGTGGCTTTTTCCATTAATTAGTCCATGTGCTCATCGTTACAAATGAATATAAAGAATTTAGTCCAATTCAACAATATAAATAACTCGATGGAAAATATTTTGTTAGAACTTGTTGTAGCAAGTTTGGCAAGTTGCTGGATTATTCTCAGCAGCTGCTGGAAAATGTACAGCAGCTGCTGGGAATTTCGTAGCAGGTGCGCGACACCTCCGCGACGCGGACATGTCGCGGAGGGTCACTGTTTTCGTGCCCCAAAATTTTGGAATTTTTTCGCTACGGGCCTCGAAAAATTTACTTGTTATAGCAAGTTAGCAAGTTGCTGGATTATTCTCAGCAGCTGCTGGGAAATGTACAACATTTGCTGGGAAATGTACAGCAGCTGCTGTATTATTTCCAGCAGCTGCTGGGAATTTCGTAGCAGGTGCGCGACACCTCCGCGATGCGGACATGTCGCGGAGGGTCACTGTTTTCGTGCCCCAAAATTTTTACAGCAAATGCTGTATTATTTCCAGCAGCTGCTGGGAATTTCGTAGCAGGTGCGCGACACCTCCGCGACGCGGAGGTTCACTGTTTTCGTGCCCCAAAATTTTGAATTTCTTACTACGGGCCCCGAAAAATTCACTGACCACCTACACATCTTTCAAAATATTAAGACATGTTGATTTAGCAAAAAAAACTCTCAAAAAAACTCCCGGGTCAAATGAAAAACAACGAAACATTTTCTCCACAGAAAATACGCAAGTGCGCGACATCTCCGCGACGCGGACATGTCGCGAAGGGTCACTGTTTTTCGTGCCCTAAAATTTTGGAATTTTTCACTACGGGCCCCGAAAAATTCACCGACCACCTACACATCCTTCAAAATGTTAAGACATGTTGGTTTAGCAAAAAAAACTCTCAAAAAAAACTCCCGGGTCAAACGAAAAAGGACGAAACATTTTCTCCACAGAAAATAGGCAGGTGCGCGACGCCTCTGCGACGCGGAGACGTCACGGAGGGTCACTGTTTTGGGCAAATTTTTTTGAAATTTTTTTTAGATAATGGCTCCGAAAAATTCCCCGAACAATGGACTACGCTTCAAAACAACAATATTTGTTATTTTAACCAAACAAATGACAAAAACAAACCTCGAATTTCAGAAAAAAATGAGGCTACAATTTTGGACCAATTCATCAACTGTGTCCGCGACAAGTCCGCGACGCGGACGTGTCGCGGAGAGTCCGAAATCTCCCGACTGGATTTTTTTTTTTTTAAAAAATTATTATTATTTTTTAAAAAAAATCTAAATTTTTTTTGAAAAAAAATTATTTTTTTAAAAAAAATTATTATTTTTTTAAAAAGAAATTTATTATTTTATTTTTTTTAAAAAAAAAGTTTTTTTCTAAAAGACATTTATTATTTTATTTTTTTTAAAAAAAGTTTTTTTTTACAGATGAGGACCAAAAGTTTTAAAACTTTACACTTACACCCATCATTAACTTAATTACACAATTAACTTAACTAATGACAAGTTTGACTGGTCAAGGTCAAACTTGTCACTAATACTAATTTCAACTCTTTTTTGTCACCCTTCTCCCAATTTTCACCTCTTTCTTTACTTAAAAGTTAAACCTCAATACTGCAAAAACCCCATTTTTGAGACTTCCTCCATCGAACTTCAATACCATATTACTGTCATATTTTTCAAGATTATAAAAAAGATTGTCAATGAAGAACGCAGACCCCAAGAAGGCCGCCACGCAAAAGATTTTTGGAACTGTTATCAATGAAGATGATGCTTCCCATCTGGTGGGCGGCATAGTTGAAAAGGGGTTTTCAGAACAACCATTAAAACAACCTACAAGTTGGTCTTCTGCACCTCGCCCTACTGTTCTTCCTTTTCCTGTGGCCCGCCATCGCTCTCATGGTCCAGTAAGCTCCTCTTCTTTCTTAATCTTTGGCTATTCTGCATATATTTGAATTGACGAGTTTAATTTGAGTTCCCACTTTCAAAAAAGATTTGATACTTATTGTCATTATAAGAGTTGGTGAATCTTTCTCATATGTAGTTGAGTAATTTCCTTTTAGAAGTGATAACAACTTATTTTGGCCCGTTTGGCCATGACAATGGTGAAATTTAAAAAAAGTACTCTTGTTTTCAAAGTGATATTTGGAAATTGGAGTTGTGTTCGGCTATGGATACATATTTGGAGTTGTTTTTTGAATGATTTGAAGTGAAAGAATCCGAAAACTAATGACCAAAGATTTCTGGAATTCAACTCTAGAGAAGAGTAAAAAATATTCTTGGCCAGACGGCCAATGGAAGTAGAAAGTACTGGAACTTTTCTATCTTTTCAACTGGCATAAGAATATCTGATAAGGCTAAAGACACCTAGAAAGCTAGATTTAAAGTAAATGTACTAACAATCCTAAAACATGTTATCAACTAGATTTTCTCGTATCTGCTATATAATTCCAAGCCAAGAGATATACACATACATTGAATGTGTAACGTACTCGTATGCATTAATAAATAAATATGTTTTTTTGGCGATGAGCAATATGCATTTGTTTTGGCACATTATAGTATAAAAGTAACCTTCTTTCTTTTTATTATGTATTGTGATGATATGGATCCGGGAGAAGCTCGGGTAGGATCTTGATGAACATGCTCAGAACTACTTTTTGAAAGTCATATGTGTAGAAGGAACTATGAACCTTTTCAGTTATCTAGGTGTGGTTTTCTTACTTGAACTAACAAGTGCATCTCTCTGCGTATTTGTATAGCATTGGACCCCAAAAGTTGAAGTCGTTCGTGCTAACAATGGTCACGATGGTGAAGAGAATGAGGAAGATTTCACTGGAATGGACAAGATTGGAGCTTTTGCTAAGCCCATGGAAAGAAAAGAGAATAAAGGGCTGGATTTTAGTCGATGGCGGGAGATAGTGGCTAGTGATAATAGTTCTGAGCCATACGAGAGGGAAGAAAGCGCTCACAAGTTGAAATCAACATCAAAAGAGCGAAAGGCTGTTGCAGAAGTATCTCGAAACAAAAGCAACTCAAATGAACGTACTCCAGATAAATATGGAAAGGGTGCTATGTTATCTGTAGAAGATGGTGCAAAATATCAGGACATCAGCATGGAGGATGAACGTATGGTTCAAGAGCAAGAGGAAGGCATGGCCATGGACATCGATCAGGGAGGCATTGAACAGAGAGCTAACCATTCTGTCTTACCTGAGCAGAGATGTGGAAATGGTATCACTGAACAGGAGGAAGTAATAATTGAGGATATGCATCCTACCTTACAGGTTCACACACAGAAACATAACATTCCTGCAAACAATACTGATGCTAGCTTTGACCCCCAGGAAGTGGAAGGAAGTCAGAATGCCAGCAGTATTGAGAGTGAAATTGATGCAGAGAATCGAGCTAAATTAGCAAGAATGTCAGCTGATGAAATTGCTGAAGCGCAGGCTGAATTAATGGCAAAACTTAGTCCAGCAATGTTGGCAGCACTGAAGAGGAAAGGCCAAGAAAAGTTGAAAAGAGGCAAATCTAGTAAATCTGGTTCTCAACACAGTGGCGAAAAGCGTAATTCGCTTGCTGAGATGAAGAACGCAGCCTCACAAGGCACACTGGAAAATGTAAAAGATGATACTCCAAAGTTGAGTGCAAGCACTAGTTTATGGGATGATTGGAGTAAAAGAGTTGAGAGTGTCCGAGAATTAAGATTTTCTTTGGATGGCAATATTGTGAAGAGTGAGTTTGATGTCCCAAAGAGTGGTAAGCCTAAATTTGTTTATACCTTCAAAGCTCCTACTCTCCAATGCTGTACGTTTTGTCTTTTTATCTTTTCCTCCTAGTGTATGATTCATCTGTGGAAGATATAAATTTACCAAGTGTTATTAATGAGTACTGTTAAATACGAGTTTACTGACAGGCATACTTAAGCTGGTCGAAATACTCAAAGATGACTAGTTAGATCAATCTTATGTCTAGTATGAGCTACATTTCTGTGGTTAGCTCAGTTGCATCCACTGATAAGTCCTGATTCATTTGCCCAGTCACCAGTTTAGTGGCAGGCATACTTAAGCTAGTCAAAACAGTCTAAGATGACTAATTAGATCAATCTTATGTCTAGTATGAGCTACATTTCTGTTGTTTGCTCTGTTGCATCCACTGATAAGTTCTGATTCATATGCCCAATCACCAGTTTAGTGGCAGGCATACTTAAGCTGGTCAAAAAGCTCGAAGATGACTAGTTAGGTCAATCTTATGCCTACTATATGTTACATTTATGTGGTTTTTCTTAGTTGCAGCCACTGATAAGTTTTGATTCATATGCTTATGTGTATTTCATTTTATAGTTCTAGTTTGCAGCAAGGATAAGGGTGCTGGACCTCTCTGGTATATTTGAAGATACACTTTGTGTGCACTAAGAAAATAGTTTTTCACAGGTCAATTCCAAGAGGAATAGGAGCTCTTCAAGTTTTTCACCAAGTAAAGATAGATGTGCCTAGGCTGTCTTCATGATGGATACTACTTTGTTGTAGTGGTATCTTAGTTTTTTTTTTGGGGGGGGGGGGGGGGGGGGTAGGGTGGGGGGTGCTAAAAGCCATTTCTTCGTAATACTGGAGAATTTCCAAAGGAGCTTCCTTTTACAGATCAATTCTTTCTACGTTCATTGCTCGAGGTTCAAACATATTTTTACCTAGGAATCTTTTCCCGTTTAACATGTCTCTGTGGGATTGGTTTTATGTGGGTTTGGACACACCTTAATTTCTGAGATGCCATGGAATGTGATGGCTATCTGCATATATTTGTGACCTGCCAGGTTCCGCCCGATGTTTTTGTTCAAGGGTGGACGCTGTTGCTCTTTTGAACTGTAAAGTTGAGAATTCACCTTTGTGTGCTTGTACCCTAGCTATTACTGTAGACTTCTATCAAGGAAAAAAAAAACAATTTTGGTGCCTATTTATAGCCTGGTAGTTAAGAACTGACCTTTCCTTTGTAGATTAGGCAGGCTTTCCCTTTGTAGATTAGGCAGGTTTTTTCCTCCCTGAGCACTCTCCCACTCTCATTTCCTCATATTGATTAGCTGATCATCGAGTGGGTTGATGATACAACATAATATCTAATTATTCTGCTTAAATAGATGATGCTCTAAATCAACTTCCTATAGAATTGTAGAGTGCCTCTCGTTTTATCCTGTAGCTCTATGTTGTGTCTCACCTGATCTGGCATTTTCTGAATCTTCCAGCTGTTAGGAATGCCTGAACCCATGAAAGATTTTGATGGGTATGCCCTGTTTTGTTGCAGGTAACACATCAGCTTATGCTGAGCAAAATCTTACCGAGCGTGACTATCTACGAACTGAAGGTGATCCCGGTGCGGCTGGTTACACCATCAAAGAAGCAGTTGCTCTTGCAAGAAGTATGGTTAGTTACTAAATTTTGAATCCTTTGGATGTGGATGTTAAATATCATGCTTCTTTGTGTCTGCATGTCCGTGCTAGTCTAGTTGTCTGTTTTAAGTATTTGAGCTCCTTGACTACAGGTACCTGGACAACGGGCATTTGCATTCCATCTTATTGCATCTGTACTTGATAGAGCAATGCATAATATTCAGCAGAATCCGCTGGGGTGTCTCTTAAGATCTCAGGATAGAGATGGATTTTCTGACTGGGAGGCCATTTGGGCTTTTACACTAGGACCAGAACCCGAGCTTGCTCTATTATTGAGGTAGATTTAAGTATTTCTTTGTCTTCTCTTGTGATAAGCTAAATAATGGTTTGTCTATGAAACAATGTCATGTTTGTTTATTTCGGTGAAGTAGATTATATCTGTTTTTGCCCCCCCAAAAAAAAAAATTCTCCTTCAAGTTGTAATGCTTTTTTTTGGTTATAGACATCAGTGATACTGCATTTATATTGTCCATGCATAGTCAATTAACAACAACAACATACCCAGTGAAATCCCACGAGTGAGTAGCTCAATTGGTGAAAGGCAATCCTCCTTGAGAGGATGTAAAGGGCCAAAGGTTCCGGGTTCGAATCCCATGAAGCGCTGCAGCGTGAAGGGTGGATTGAACTGGTTGTACCCTGGCTACACAATACCTGAGTATGTGATTGAGGTTGAGTGACGCCGTGAGGGAGTGAGCCCCAAGACCGGTGTCGTGAGGGGGTGAGCCCCAAGACCTGCAGAGGGAGGATCGTCACATAAAAAAGTGAGTGTGGGGAGGGTACAATGTATGCAGAGGTAGAGAGTCTTTTTCCGTAAGACTCTTGGCTCAAATGTATGAGCTCTAAGTTGAAGAAGGAAAAAAATAATAGACATAGCATAGAGGTGAAAACAATGAGCAGTGTAAATTTTACAAGAAAAAACAATATTAGTAGTGTTTCTCTTTTGAAGGACTCTAGCATATCCTTAATGCTGAGGAATACAACATTACCGTTTTTTTAAAAAAAACAATATCAGTAGCAAAGTAATGTGAAACAAAAAGCAATAACAGCACAACTATAATCCATGCACAGTCAATTATTCAATTTTCTTCTCCATTTGTCCATAATCTTCTTTGTATTTAGATTTTTTTTTCACTTGTTTCTTTTGAGCCTCCACTTGGAATGGGAGTAGGGAGGCTGTTGTGGTGGAAGGGCAAGTTGTCATCTGCTTTAGAAGGCAAAAACATCCAACGAAGTGTTAAGTCTTTTTTCTTGGTAGAAGGGAAAAACCTTTGGATAATTGATTTTGTTAAACTTCTCAAAATTATTTGGAGAACGACTAAAAAAGATTATAGTGGGGAAATAGGTGGAAATTGTGAAGTACTTTTGAGAAAAAGAGGACGGTTGTGTTTAAAACTATTTGTAAAGTTGATTGCAGAACTTGCAAGTAGCAAAATTATTTCTCAGTTTTTTTTGGGTGAACATCCTTGTGGAGAATCTCAGTTTCTGCTGTACTAGATTCCTCTCCCTATCCCACCCTCATTTTTTTTATTTTAGTGTGCCTTGTAGAATCTCAGAACCAAATTAGCCCCTTAAAAATCTTTTTTTCTCTGGATGGGCCTTGTTAAGCATGGACCCTCTAAAATTATTGGGTGGTCAACAGCTCAGCTGATGGTAAATTTTTTGCCTAGCATTTTGAGAAATCCATGTTTCATGGTTGAAAGATTCAATTTTATGGACTCCTGGACTTGTTACTTCGCAACAATATGAGAGATGCTCTGATCTCTTTACTGCTATGCAGCCTGAACTACTCAGCATAGTAGTTGGGTCAAAACCTTGGGTTTGTAGACTAAACAACATGTGTACCTCTTTGTTTCGTTCCTTAATAAATATGAAACCTGAAATGATTGTGGTTTGTATCAAGGAAATAAAGTTCATTGCATTTGCCTTATTTGTGATTTTTCATGTTAGTTGAAGGATATGGACCAGGACTAGTTGGATGACAGCACTTTGATCTGAAAATACTGTACTTCAGCATCTCTCATGTTAAATTAGAATTCCTGGAAATGCTGCACACACTCCCTTTCCAAAAAAATTCAATACACCAAGCACTGCACTTGCATGGAAAATCATTATTCTTTGAGACAGCAGATGTTGCATTCTTTCTTACTCAAAGGAAGTGTTTGATGAAAATGCATTTTTTTACTTGTAGGATGTATCTGGATGACAACCACAATTCCGTAGTTCTGGCTTGTGCTAGAGCTATTCAGTGTGCTCTTACTTTTGAGATCAACGAGGAGCTTTTTGAAATTGTGGAGGTAGGACTTTGAATTTTATTGCCTCTATGAACTTTATTGCAAGATAGTTTATACTTGACCTCTGTGTTTTTATTAGAGGATACCAGCTCTTCAGAAGGAGGCACCTACTGCTCCTGTCTTTAGAAGTCGGCCAGAGATCGAAGATGGTTTTCTCCATGGTGGTTTTTGGAAATACAATGCAAAACCTTCCAATATACTTCCTTTTGCCCTGGATTATCTGGACAATGATGAAAGTGGACACACTATTCAGGATGATGTTGTTGTTGCTGGCCAAGATATAGCTGCAGGATTAATTAGGATGGGAATCCTTCAGAGGATTCAATATCTCTTGGAGGTATGTTTTGTCTATGGACCCTTGTTTCTTTTTTATTCTAGCTTGTGATTGTGGGAGCAACTTGTCCAATATATAAATCTGACTCATAAATGATGAATGCGTGTTGTGTACTGTAGCATGACATGTTATCTTTTTTTATTTCCTGCCAGACTGAGCCTTCAGCAGCTTTGGAAGAATGCCTGATTTCCATATTAATTGCGATAGCTAGGCATTCGCCAACATGTGCGACTGCAGTTATGAGGTGTCAACAGCTGGTTCAAACAATCATCAACAGATTCACTAGTAAAGAACACATGGAGATCTGTACCTCAAAGATCAAGTCAGTTACACTCCTGAAAGTAAGCATCAAAATCCATGCTTGAAACATTTGTGCCTGTAATAAAACTATCCAAATTTTAAGTTCATTCCAGCTTTAAATTTTGTTATTTAATGTGACAGCTTTTGGCTCGATTTGACAAGAAGAACTGCCTAGAATTTATCAAGAGTGGAATAGTTCAAAAGATGATATGGCACTTGTATTGGTATACCTCTTTTGACCATTGGGTAAAGTCTGGAAAAGAAGCTTGTAAGCTTTCATCAGCGCTTCTGGTTGAACAGTTACGGTTGTGGAAGGTCTGTGTGCAACATGGATACTGTGTGTCATACTTTGATGATCTATTTCCTGCCTTATGCATTTGGTTGAATGTGCCTGCATTTGGAAAGCTGATTGAGAACAATGTCCTCAGCGAATATACCGCCATTGCCAAGGAAGCATACCTTGTACTGGGTGCTTTAACTAGAAGACTGCCAACTTTTTATTCCCACATGCAACATTTGGATGGGGGTATTACAAAAGAAGCAGAGAGCTGGTGTTGGGCCCAGGTTGGTCCTATGATTGATTCCGCCCTAGAGTCTATTAGGATAAAGGAGATACCACTCCTATCTAGTCTATTTGAGGGGCAGAATGAGGAGAAATTGAATGGTGATATGCAGGACTCAGCAGTTCCTCCTTTGCTGTGGTTGATATCTTCAATTATGGACATGCTTTCTGCCGTTCTTGAAGCTGTAATCCCAGAAGATAATGCGGAGTTGTGCCATGGGACTCTTCCATGGCTGCCAGACTTTGTCCCTAAGATTGGACTAGCTATTTTGAAAAATGGACTTGTGAATTTTTCAAGCATAAGTAGTGCAAGCCACGATGGTGCTGACGGCAGCAGTTCGTTCCTCCAGAGTTTGTGTTATTTGAGAAAAACAAACCAACAAGAAACAGCAATAGCATCCAATAGTTGCCTTCAGGGATTGTTGCGAGTTGCTTCGTGTGTTGATAAGCTGATCTCACTAGCTAACAATGAACCTCGGAAGCCATTGCAATACCAGGGTTTCACAAGAGAGGAAAAGACTCTTGCTGTTGGGATTCTTCGTTCCTCTCTTCCTGAATTAGAAGCTTTGATGACAAGTGTAATGGAATCAGATGGTTCTGAATGGTGTCATATGCAATCAATTGAGACGTTTGGCAGAGGTGGTCCAGCACCAGGAATTGGTGTAGGCTGGGGTGCCCCTGGTGGGGGATTTTGGTCTAAAAATATTTTATCAGCTCAAGTAGTGGCACGATTATTCATTTACTTGCTCGATGTTTTTCCCATTGTATCTGTCAAAGATCAGTTTACAACTGAAGGGATGAATTGTATAATACAAAAAATAAATTCTGTCATGGGAGCTTGTTTATTGCTGGGGCCAATGCATAGTTCTGCTGTAGAGAAGCTGCTTGATTTCTTGTTTCAAGTTCCCACTCTAAAGTACATTGGTTTCAGTATCCGTCAATTTCTTAATCTTAATCAGGGGTTTCAGTCTTTCGAATGGGTGTTTCAAGAAGAGGATTATTTACTGTTGAGTGATGTCTTAGCTTCTCACCATAAGAAGAAATGGTTGTCTGCTAAACAAAAGTGTAAAGCTGCTGCTAAAAATGAACAAGTATTACACAAGAACTCTAAAAATAGAAGTGTCTTATTGGACACCATTCCTGAGGAAACATCTGAATCAAACCCCGCCAACCAAGAGCCTAAATGTTTGGTGGCTATATGGGCTCACCAAAGATTGCCTCTTCCCTTGCATTGGTTTCTTAGTCCACTCACAGTGCTTTGTTCTACCAGTCATGAGTCTCTGCATTTTCTTAAAGTTGCAAAAGGTGGACTCTTCTTTCTCTTGGGGATTGAAATAATGTCAACATTGCTTCCTTCTGAGTTGCAAACACCAGTTCGAAATGTGCCTATTGTATGGAAATTGCACGCGTTGTCTGCGGCTTTACTTTCCGGAATGGGCATTTTTGAGGAGGACAATAGCAGGGATCTCTACAAAGCTTTGCAAGATATCTATGGACAGCAGCTTCTTGATAGGGAAGAAAAAGTTGATGCAAAGAACCTGAAATTTAAGACGGACATACATGAGAACTACTCCACATTTATTGACAATCTAGTGGAGCAATTTGCTGCTGTTTCTTATGGTGACATGATATTTGGTCGTCAAGTAGGAGTCTATCTGCTTCGATTTGTTGAAGCTCCTGTAAGGCTTGCTACATGGAATGCACTGTCTAATGCCTGTGCTCTCGAGCTTTTGCCTCCTTTGGAAAATTGCATTGCTGCAACTTATGGGTATCTTGAACCTGTTGAGGTATTGCTTGCTTAAACACTATCAGCAAATACATTTAACACTTGACAATCACATAATTATTAAGTTGACCTTTAGTGTAGTGAAAGTTATATGAATTCCTTTTCTGTTCTGTGTATGTTTGTTGATTACACAATACCTTCCGAGTAATCTAAAGTTCTATCTCAATTATTGGGTAAACCAGGATTCTGGAAAGGCGCCCATGCAGGAAAATTATTTTTCCTGCTCAAGGATATTAATATAATTTCATTTTGACCCAAAATCAATGGGATATCCTACGCCAGATGAAAAATACATCTCCTCTCACTAATGCAAGTTTGATGTGTTTCTCTTAGATGGATGCTCTGAGTAACTTACTGATGGTTTTGAAGACTCGCTTGAGAATACTTAAGTTTGACACTGATCTAGATCTGTCATTACGAGTGTGCTTACAGAAGAGGCGATGCAGCTATAACGACTTACTAAAATAAAATATTTCATGTTATTGTCCCCTTCATGTCTGGAATTTGGGAGGAAAAAGAAATAGCCCAGACTTTGCTCTTCCTCCCTCCTTGCACTTTATATTCTTAAACAAGAAGGAATTGCAAAAGAGAGATACAGGAAAAGGAAAGGAAAATGAAACATGCTGTTTGGGGGAAGGGGCAGCTTCTGGGGATGATGCAGTAATATAAATAGTGTGGATGATATGGATGGTACACTGGGTGTGTTGTTGTTATGGATGATTAATAAGAATGACACAAGATTTCTTGTACTTTGTGAACCAGGAGTTGATCAGAAATGACGCCTCTACCCCACAAAGGTGGGGGTGAGGTCTGCATACATACCCTCCTCAGACCCTACTTGTGGAATTACACTATGTATGTTGTTGATGTTGTTTGTTACTTGTTCAGCATGTCATATATAAATCGAGATGATAATTTATTTTGTTCAGTATCTTGCCTTGCACAAGACACGTCATCCTATGAGCAATGCAATCAACTAAAAGTTACAAGCTAAAAGGGAAGTCGAGTTTGTTTGGAAAAGAGTGAATCTAGAGTTCGATTGATTTTGTTGTTCAATTTTTTTTATAGGAGGTTTCGAGTTGAGGAAAGCTCTTATAAAATTTTTGATGTAAACAAAGACATAATTATACTTTGCTTGTTGATAATTAAATACTTTGATGCAGGATGATGAGAAGATGCTGGAAGCTTACTGTAAGTCATGGGTTTCAGGAGCTCTAGATAAAGCAGCACGTCGAGGATCTGCTTCGTTCACTTTGGCCTTGCACCATCTATCATCATTTATTTTCCAGACTTGCTCTGGAAATATGATTCCTTTGCGAAACAAGCTTGTCAAATCTCTGCTACGAGATTACTCCCGTAAGAAGCAACATGAGGTATGCAAAACTGTTACTTAATTGTGTAGTTAATTCCTTATTTTGCTGTAAAAGACCCTCTTAAGGTGTGATTTAAGGTCTGAAGCAATGCAGATAGCAGTACGCGTGCTTTGCAGTTTGCTCTTCTTACATGATGCATTAGCAAATATGTCAAAGGCTCTGCATGTGCCTTCGCAAATTCCTGCCAACCAATAGGCTTTTTTGTTAAAAAAAAAATGTTTACTTATTAGGTTGATTTCTAAGGCTTATGGGCCTCTATCTCGAAGAGGACACTGCTAACAGATAGATATCACCAGTGAAGAATATACCACATTAAGAAGACATAATGGACGCATAGTCGCATTCATTATAATTAGGAAGTGGAAACTAGAAATCTAAATTAAGCAAACTTATTCATCTTCATTTAAAACTTAAATGCTTTCTGTATTTGATTCAGAATTTAAAATGGATTCTGAACTCAATTGACGTGTTCTTTTCTCCATATTAACTTAATTTCAGTTCTTCTAAATCTTTTTCTTCATTTTGTGTCATTACTCACAAATGCCTGTGCTTCACTGAGCTTGTCTGTTAGCTTACATAGAAGTGGACACTTCCATGTCTTTTCACATTTAACAATGCTCCCCTTTGGATGTTTGCCAGTTGAGAAATTTGTTGTCGTGCACATTAACAATGAAGTAGACCAAAGGATTATAACATGTGGTAATTCTATTGCGATGTTTATTTTTTCTCCATGACTCAATCATGTAAGCTTGTAGTTTGAGTAAAATAATTGACCGTATCACAGAGAGAAAATGACAATAAACGCCCCTTATGTTTGAGGGTTGGTTCAAAAGAGCCCCTTAAGTATGGATGTAATAGTTTTAGTCCTTTAAGTTTGCCATAAATTAACAGAACTGGTCCCTTATGCATGCCCTTCACAGTTTTGATCCTTTAAGTTTCCCTAAAATTCTACACTTTTAAGTCCCTAACAAAATATTATCTGGAAGTGTCGTGCCTGGGTTCTGTAATTCTAATTTTAGTTCTCATTAACACTTGGTTTATCCAATTACAGGTCCTTTTTATTAACTTACTCGAGTACCCAAGGCCGGACACCAAATCTGAGCCCTTCCAAAAGGAATGTATGCCCTTTCAAAGTTGTGATGTGGTAAATAGATTACAGATTTTGAAAGAAGCATGTGAAGGAAATTCCTCATTGTTGAATGAGGTTGAGAAGATCAACTCTCTGATTACCAGGAAACATGTGGACAACTAAATTTTCTACATGGTGGGGTTTTTATTTTCTTTTACCAGAGGATGTATATATGAACTGATTTCATTTATTACTTTACAAAAGGAAGTTCTGTACATCTAACTTGTCTCACTCTGTTGTTTAAGATGCATTGGCATTTTGCCTCTCTTTATATGCGTTCCACCTGATATCTGCTTAATTTTCTTTTGATTGAAAATTATAGGTTTTGTGACAGTACACAATGACATACTTGTCGATAAATTACACTGTTATGTTCAAAAAGTTGGTTATGCACTGCACTCGCATCATGTAGTTGTTGAACTTTTTAAAAAGCAAACAATATACTTTTTCTATTGAGAATTTTATTAGAGAAACGTACCAAATGAGAATAAAATAATCATCTTGATTATGTATTGGAATTAAATGTCATTTCTTAGTAAAAAGATTGTGGATATTTAATGCTTATATTCTTGATTCGACAAGGACACTATAATTCATGATATAGGTGTCTCCATCCGTTTATTTCCAAATCCAACAACATGATCTTTTGTGGTCTTTTCAAGTAACTAAATAAATGTTATTTGGAAGGAGACAAAATATGTTAGTTGAGGTTAGGGACACTTTGTCGTTGAGGTTGCCCAGATATTGAAGGAATCAAAACAACTTGAACATGTAATGCACACCAGAAATTAAGCTATACACAGAGGAAAAAAAAGCTCATTCAACTTAATCTAAAAGTAACTTTTCATCAGAAATAAATTAAATCTGCGTGAATGAATTCTACACAGAGAAAAAAAAAGGCTCATCCAACTTAATCTAAAAGGAACTTCTCACCAAAAATAAATATAGAATTTCAGTTATGTATCAGCGTGAATGAATTCTAAACAGAAAAAAAAAAAAGCTTATCCAACTTAATCTAAAATTAATTGGTGGATTGTATAATATATGTATAACCAACGTATATATCTGTTAAGAAAAGTAAACAAGGACCAGATCAGTTATTTGTTTATAGATCGAAAATTTTACCGGTTTTAGAAGTTTGTTTACTTGTTATTTTTGCATGTCAAAAAATTTATCTTAAGGCTAAAAATAATCATTCTCTGTTGATGAGCAGAAATTAAAGTTATAAATCAAAATTGACATAACATATAAATGTACTTTTTAATTTGGTTTTAGTTGATATCTATGTCTTTCACTTTGGGTATGTATAAAAAAGTACTTAAACTTATACAAAATTAAATAAGTAGACAAATACATATGTGAGAATTCTATATGACCATTTGTACCATACATATATTATGCCACGTAGGATAAATGTGTTTATTTATTAAATTTTATATAAATTTAGTGCATATTCGTGTTTGTACACACTTAAAATGAATAACATAAATATAACGTGAATCCGAGTTACATGACACACTGCATTATGCCATCAATAATTAAACTTAAACTGTTGGGGACATGCACCTTGCTACTTACTATTACAACTTTTGGCTAGAGGAAAGTGTCATTCTATAAATAGCTGAATCGCTTAATTAGTATCTTATCTTTTCAGTAGCTTTATCACAGCAAAATTGTTATATGGCGAAAGAAACAAATGGAGTTGCAAGGTTCATCCATGAAGGAGAGGAAGAAGAGTCTCAAGTTCAATTGGATATATGGAAGTGCATATCTGGTTTCACTGAAATGGCTGTCGCCAAATGTGCAATTGAATTGGGGATTCCTGATTTGTTGGAAAGCCATCAAGAACCTGTTCCCTTAAACCAATTGTCCTCTGCATTAGGCTGCTCTGCTGCTTCCCTGCATCGGATCCTCAGGTTCTTAATTAACAGGGGAATATTCAAATTGGTGTCAACTGGAAATGGCGAAATGGGTTATGTACAAACACCTGTTTCTCGCCTGCTGAAAAGAGATGGAGAAAATAGCATGGCTGCTCTTATCTTACTTGAAAGTAGCCCAGTTATGCTTGCCCCGTGGCACTACCTCAGTGCCCGCGTTTTGTCAAACGGTAATGAAATATCATGTTCAAAGTCAAATTGGCTAAATTAAAATTTAATTTGACTAAAGTTTGTTTGGGTCTAATAACAAAGAGTTAATATCACATATGGTCACTCAATTATAAATTTCTTTCACAGAAAGTCACTCAATTTTTATTTTTAACTTCAAAGTCATTCAACTATGAGTTCTTTTCTCAGAAAGTAACTCAGCTTTGATTTTTAACTCAAAAGTCACTCAACTATCAGTATTTTATTTTTATAGTCACTCAATCTATTTAATTAATTTTTATTTCTTATTAATATTTTGTTTAAAAATATATCCATTTAAGTCATTTAATAATTTTTCTTAAAAATATAATATAGACACAATTATTTATTTTTTCCGAATTAACTAATTTTTCATCTAAAAAAATCAAAGTTAACAAAAAGAATTTGATAGGTCTAAGAGAACGCAGGTTTTGGAGTTCTCCTAACGTGCTCAACTATTTGGTATCATTCCTAAAAAGTGGTATAATCATGAAATATCGTTTGATTGAGAAAAATTAAATAATTGAGTTCATATTATATTTTTAGCGGATTGAATCATTAAATAATTTGAATAGATACATTTTCAATTTTTAAAATATCGATTAGAAATAACAATTAATTAAATAATATGTGTGAGTTACATGAATCATATTCTAAAAGATTAAATTGTTTTAGATACACTTAATTTTAATTATTTAACTAGGTTTATTATATCTGGACAGAAAATAGTGGAGCATTTAGTGCGGCTCATGGAAAGGACTTGTGGGAGTATGCGAAAACGAATCCGGAGCATAGCAAGCTGATCAACGACGCATTGGCGTGCCATGCGCGGGTGACAATGCGCGCGATTATCGATACTTGTGGGGAGATATTCAAAGGGATAGAGTCATTGGTGGATGTTGGGGGTGGTAATGGAACAACTCTTGGCATGTTGGTGAAGGCATTCCCTTGGATGAATGGGATTAACTTTGATCTCCCTCATGTTGTGTCTGTTGCTCCTCCTTGTCAAGGTGTTGTACATGTTGAAGGGGACATGTTTGATTCTGTTCCCAAAGCTCAGGCTGCTTTCCTCATGGTAAGTAGGCTAACTTAATGAAACAATTTATCTTACATCCATCCATTGCGTGAGTCAAATATATTATAAGTTGATAAAATTAACTTATAAACATATTTTCATTTGTTGATGTTGTTTGCAACAAATTTTAAAGTGATAGAAAATAAATTGTAATCTCAAAATAAAATATAAAGTAACATAATTTTATTGATAAGATAATGTGGGTACAAATCTGTTTTTACTCTGTGATTCGAGAACCATTTATGGCAAATTTGTCGAACTAGAATGATTTGTACTTGATCTCCATTAAAGAAATTGTGACTTCTTAAACTACTTGATTATGAAGAAGAATTTGTGGATCTTCATGAAGTATTTGATTATAAAAAAAGAATCTCTGTGCAAAGGATATTCAAGATGCATATATTAAATCTGTCCATTCCTTAATTTTATCGAGAAGAGTTCGATCACATCTTGATATGATCTTTATTAATATCTCCAACGCTTATGAGATATTTCAGATACCTTTTAAGGGAATATAATACTTTATTGGAACCAAACACATCTTATTAAAATTTTAATATCTACAAATGTATTTCATGAGTTAACCCAACGACAGTCATAATTAAGTTGGTCACCTTTTATGCGGATCAAACTAACTAAATTTTTTTGAATGTGCGTTTATTATGTTAATTTTCCTTTAATTAATGTACATTCTTTATTTCAATTTAATTTTCTTGGTGAAAAATAGTCGGTCTTACATGACTGGGGTGATGAGGAATGCATTCAAATCTTGAAAAATTGCTTAGAGACTATTCCAAAGGACACAGGAAAAGTGATAATTGTGGAGGCAGTTCTTGATGAAAAAACAGGTAAAGGAAAAAGCCTCAAGGATGTTGGTTACATGTTAGATGTTATAATGATGGCTCACACAACTAATGGAAAAGAGAGAACTGAAAAAGAATGGATTCATATTCTGACCGCAGCTGGATTCAATAAGCATTCGATTGTGCAAATTCCTGCTATTGAACATGTTATTCTGGCTTATCCTTGATTTGCAGTTGTATTTGTTTTAATAAAAAAAGAATAAAGTATGTTTTGAAGAGAGGAGCAGTTGCCAACTCCCCCAAATACAAGAGAGCGGACACTACTCTCAAGCTGTTATAACAATAAAAGAAAATTTCACATATCGAAAATGATCTTCTCTAATAATTTGTTTTATTGTTTTTTGGGTTTGTTTTGTTGAGTATTTAAATTTATTTTTGGGATCATTGTTTGGACTAATGTGGAATATTTTATTTTGTATTTTCAATATTGTTTTGGGCCCTCATACGTGGGATTATATTAATTTTGTGTTTGTCGTTGAATATTGTGGTGTGTCAACATGTCCTATTGCTTGTCTAGTCGTATTGCTTGAAATGGTTTTCCCTTTTTGTTTATCCATTTTGTAATTGGAACTTACTAATTGGGAGTTGCATTGTGTATCTCTATTAAAGAAGTTACGTTTTTTATGAGAAATTTCTTCACTTTCAAAATTCAAATTCAAAATTTAGTAAAAAAATATTTTAATTATAATAATAATCAAAATACACAATAAAAATATATTTAAAAAAACTTATAGAGTTATTATGAGTCATTTACTCATGAAATAAAAATAGTACAATATATATATATATATATATATAAAACTCTAAACATATATTCTACAAAAGATATCATGTATTTTACAAAATTTATTCAATACTTTATGAATTCATCATCACAAACTTTTGTAGTGTTCCATTTCAATATTGATTTATTTATACGCAACGGTTTGAAAAATAAAATTGTATATATATAAATAATTTATATTAATAAGTTCAAACAAATTTATCTCGTGAGAGTATATTATCTTGTGATAGTATGTATCCAAATTACAGATAACTTAAAGTTAATTAGCGTCAATTAAATACAACATCAATCTAGCTTATTATTGCACCTAGCAATATAATTTTGTTGCTGGTAAAATATCACTTGACATATTTTATGAGTTGCTCAAAATTTTATCCCAGTAATTAAATTGATAATAGAGGCAGTACAAACTTAAGTTATCTATCTATACTAAATTAAAAGTGTGAAGGTCCTTAGACATGTTATTTGAATTTTTTGGCGTTCATTAAAATATTTTACTTTAGACAAAATCATCAGTTCACTATTTTTCTTGATTTATTATTTAATCTTTTATTTATTTAATTTCAAAAATCACTTTTGGATTAGAATTTTTTTATATTTGGGATTCACTCTTGATTTAGAACTATTTTATATAAATAATTAACTAAAATTTTGACTATCAAATTTTTGGTTAATAAAAATGTGTAATATAACAAATTTAAAAAGAAAAAAATTCAGTAAAATTATGTTGGAAACATGTAACTACTCCTTTTATATTTAGGAATCTTTTCTTGCATTAAATTTTAATCAAGTTAATTATTTAACTTCTGATTATTCAACTCTAAATTATTACGTTACGTATTAAAAAACTATTAACATATCTATATTATATGCAATTGAATTGATTTTCTCATCTTTGTCGTTTCACAATAAACTGAACTATTGCATCAAATTAATAGTATTTATTTAATTTCGTTTACATGAATATTGTATTTATTTAATAACAAGTATTATTTACATATAATTTTTAAATTGACGTGAAATATATGTGCAAAACACGTACATTAAACTATTAAAACTGTGACCCTTAGAAATGTTGTTTGAACTTTTGCTCCTTCATTAAAAATTTCTTCTTTGGATAAAATCGTCTTTTCACTATTTTTTAAAAATTATTATTTAATTATATTTATAATATTAATTTTTCAAATATATGGAAAGAAGTGATAAAATAAGGACTTATACTTACCGAGGCTAAGAAAAATCCTAATTTGTCTTGGGTTTTAGTTAGTGATAGAATCTCTATAGGACTTTTATAAATAAATAATAATAACATACCCAATTAAATCCCACAAGTGAGGTCTGGAGCTTTTATAAATAAAAAAAATAAATAATTCAATAATTTGATAAGTTATTTACTTTTATAAATAAATAACTTAGCAAAATTATTGAATTATTTATTTTTTTATAAATTCATAATTTAATTTAACTTTTTTTAATAATGTTTGTTATCAAGCATGTACTAGTTAAGTTAAAAATATGTGTGTAATATTTCCATTTCCATCAAGAGGTCAATCGCCTCACTCTTCTCGACTCCACCGGCGCCTCGAACTCCACGCCCCAACACGAACCCACACAATTCGGACTGCGAGTTTTCTTTCCCTCTCTTCTCCGGCAAACTTATCCGGTAAAATTAATCTCTTTCGTGCTTTGATTCTCCCACCAGATTAGTGAATAACTCGAGATTCTTGCGATGGTCAAGTCGGGAATTTGTGTATTAGAAATTAGGGTTCGGTGGATCTTGTTGTAAATCTAGCATTAGAATGTGCATGTTAAGATCTTATTGGCTAATTTGCTTGTATAATTAGTAACTAGTCTGATATCAATTTTACAAATGAAATTACAAGGAGTACATTGTATGTTGCAAATTCCTAGTTTGATAACTAGGAGCTTATAAATGGAGGTTACAGTATATATAATCATTCCTCTGTAGATTTTATGCATTTTTTCTAGTGACTTTGTCTGACTAATGAAAAAGCAGAAGAGAAACGCAATCAATGTTGCTTTGTTTGTCCTGAGAAAGGGTATCTGACATCCTCTTTCAACTGCCAACAACTAAGTGATTGGAGCAATTGACATTTTCCAGTTTCGAGCCCTTATCCACAACCTACATCTCATTTGCACATTAATTCAATTTGTTGCCTTCTCGGAATCTGGTCTGGCAGAGAGGACAAAATGGATAAGTCTTCAGGTTCTGCGACACGCCAGCAGATGAGCCTGGACCTTCTTCCATCAGCACTATTGGCCACTGTGATGACGAAGCTGGACATAGCTTCCATTCGTTCCCTGGCATGCACTTGCAAGGCCTTTCATTCATGTGCTTCACACATGCTTTGCTTCATTCCTAATTTCCATCTCCTCGTAAGTCTATTTCTAATGCTCTTCTACATGACTGGGCATCAATTCTCGTTCTCTAAGTTAGTGTTTTCTTATCAGGATATTGCTCCCTCTGCTGAATTTTTAAGGCCATTGCTACCTCACAATCCTTACCTTCGTAGCTTGAAGGTAGATTGCATGCGACTTGATGATTCATCCCTTGATTATCTTCTTCAGCCGACTTTACAAGAGCTTTGCCTCCATAACTGCGCTGATTTCAGTGGAAGGCTTCTGTCTCAGGTCGGCCAGTGCTGCAAAGATCTCAGGTGATCTCTCTCAAAACTTTGGATTTTCTCTTTCTAAATCCATGTATGAGTTTTTCTTGGTTTCTCTTTATTGTGGAATGAAAAGAGTCTAGTTTGGGCTTGTATAATTGTGAGAAAAAAGAAAGAGGACCGGAAAACTCATCTGATGATTTGTTCATTTGGTCATTAGCTTGTTGTTATCTTTAATTTTGTTCTTCAGGTTTCTTTATTTGAGCTCTTTGGCCGAGAAGAGAGGCAGATCAATTGATGTATCTGATCTAGAGGTCTTATTTGGCGGATGCACTCAACTGGAAGTAAGGCTTCTTGAAAGTCGCATAATAAAGATTTAAGTTATTAGGATAATTAATTGGCTAAGCAGTTACCTCCCAAGATAAATAAATGGGCTCATCAACATTCTTTTTTGATTGAAAAACATTAGATAAGATATTGTTTGAACAACCTATTCAAACAAATGAAAATTGAAATCAAGCATAACATTTAAAGTGGTACTACTGTAACTTTAACTCAGATGAGAAATATCAACGCTGTAACCGTCCTAAAGAAAATATTATGTTTTGCCAAAGTTCTTCCCTTTCATGGTTGTTATCATAGCCTTTATGCCAGGGAGGGATTCTCGATGAGTTTCTCTGTTTTAGTTCTCTCACTTCACGATTGTTTGTGCTAAGAGTAACCAATGGTGCACATACTCTATCCAATTTCATAATAGTAATTTGCTAAAAAGGTCAGGGTGTGGGAAACATTCCACCGTTTCACCATTGGAATTTTGAGATTTCTTTTGCTTTTTCTTTCTTTCTTCAGGTTTTAAGAAAGACTTAAGCATTTCGGACTTGACTCCAAACTTTTTTCTTGAGAGATAGTGGGAATAAACCTTAATTCTTTTTTAATAAATTAGATATATGGGTCTTGTAACTTTTAGTCGCTGGGACTACTGGGTATCTGATCTCCAGTCTCTCCCCTAGCTTTTTTAAATGAAGTTATTTGTCTTATTGCCAAATTTGTTCAGATGGCATTATCTATGCCTGTAATTTGGAGAAAGTAGCATATCAAATTGAAGAAATAAATCATCACATGACAATGCCACCAGTCGTCTACACGTCTTGTTTATGACTACCTTTGTACTACTTCGTTTATATTGGGCAATGTTTGATTGAGCATGGAATTTATAAAAAGAAAGGAAGCGCAAAGAAAATGAATCTTGAGCCTAATTCGATCCAAAAGCTAGCTCATGGTGTGAAGATTGTGCAAGACCAGATAAGGAGACTTACAACCAAGTAGTCCACCATTATCGGACATTTAACATCACCAGTGTAGTCAAAGGCGTGCTTAAGCACTAAAGCGAGGCCTAAAACATGTTGAGCGCTTCACCTCGCTTATGTGCACTTCATCATCTTCATCATCATCATCATCATCACCAAGGTTCTAAGGCAAACTTTTCCTTGCCAATGAGCCTCTTACGAAGAAGTAACTCTAGACAATTGGTATTTCACTTCGTCATAGTTTTTTTCAATTTCTTTGGTCATATATCTGGCATTCATGTTTATAATTATTAGTCTTGGGCGTATATATTTGTATTTTTTTCTCCTTGTGTGCCTATTTTCACTAAAGCTCACGCTTTATTTGCGCTTTGTGCTTAAAGCCCTAATGGACCTTAGAGCTGTTTGTGCTTTTTGCTTTTGATAACACTGAATATCACCCACACACTCAAGTCTTCCTTCTTCTAAATGTCTAATTGCAGAGTGTCTCCTCCCCTGTGCCTGAGATAATCCATTGCAGCTCCAACCATCTCAAAATCGCACACCGTAAACTAGTTCCACATGATTATGTAGGAGAAGGTGGTTCACATCTCTGCCTGAACATTTGCAAATGAAGTGCCCTAGAATAGAAATGGTCAAGATCAAAGAGTTTTTGAATATTGAATCTTTGGCAGACTCTGATCCCTATTTCCAAGTTGGTGGAGTTAGATCCATAACTGCTGACCATTTGAAACCCTGTCTTTATCAACTTCCTGCTTCATCTTCCTCCTCTCACAGTACGTCTACAATCCTCCACATGTGATTCCATCCCAAGTAGTGGAGGTTGATGAAAAGTTGGCATATGAAGAAGTTCCTAATCATACTTGATGGACAGGTTCCATAGTGTGTTACATCTCTTAGCATAGTTTGATGTTATTCTCAACGATGTTCAATACCTTTTTTACATCCAACCATGCTTTTGTTTTGTATTTGTATGCTTGGTTTCATCATCAAGCATTTGACAAAAACGAAAGTGTCATTAAAATGGAACAAAAAGAGTATCAATTTATTGAACTAGTTTTTCTCTCCTACAATTGCTTTTTAATAAAGAGTGGTAAATATGGTGTGATTTTTGTGAAGGCTGCTCCATTTTTTACCTTTGCAAAATAACTCTGGAACTCCACACTGTATTAATTGAAAGGTAAGTTAGGTTATTCTATTATTAGTGAGGAGTTATTCTCTTTTTGTTGTTGTTGAAATTGGTACTATTGTATTCCTCGGCATTAAGGGTATGCTAGCCACCTCCAAAAAGTTTTACAGAAGAAGTTATAATCTAGATTTACAAAGCTCTGATGAAATCTACCAGATTACCTGCTTCCTCTATGCAGTTCTCTTTACACCAAAAAGTTAGAGAAACTAAACAATTCCATTTCACAACATGAATGGATTTAATTTTATCTTCAGAGAATCTCCCATTTCTGTCCTTCCATACTGTCCATCATATGCGGGAAAGTATTATCCTCCTCCATTTCTTGTCTTTTGCTTCCACCTCTTCCAGTCCAACAACTTATTAGGTGTGCATTGTGTTCAGGCATTGTCCATGCTATCCCTGTGCGGCTAAAGAACATGCTCCATAACTGGGCAGTGAATCTGCAATGCAAGAATAGGTGACTATTAGTCTCACCGATCTCCTCACGCAAAAAACATCTGGTTGCTACTGGTCTCCCCTTCTTTTGCAGTACTTCATGAGTGAGGCGGGCCCTCTTTGCCTCCAACTAAGTGAAGTTCCACTCTTCCTCTCTCATCACCTGATGTTCCACTGCGTTTTGGGAAATAAGCACATCTCAAATAACTACATTTTTTGCATTTAAGTGTGTGGCCTAGTGGTTAATGAAGTCGCTTGGGAATCATGAGATTTCAAGTTCAAATCCCAGTGGAGGGAAAAAAAAGCTAGGTGATTTCTTCCAATCTAGACAGCCTTGGTGGACGGAATTGGTTGGCACTTGTGGGAGTTAGCACGTACCCCTGTGGAATTAGTCGGGGCACGTACAAGATGGCACAGAAACTAGCTTTGGTCTTCTAAGGCACCACAAGTTAAATGTATTTTAGTTCTAGGCCGTTAACTCCCCTATTTGCCAAATCCTTGAGGGAGGGACACATAAACTGGCAAGATAAGTAGAGTATTATGGCTTTTTTGTTTT
The DNA here is from genome assembly GCA_029948455.1 of Solanum rostratum. Classification (NCBI taxonomy): domain Eukaryota; kingdom Viridiplantae; phylum Streptophyta; class Magnoliopsida; order Solanales; family Solanaceae; genus Solanum; species Solanum rostratum. The sequence continues at coordinate 91,750,799 of CM057045.1, read as the reverse complement.
CTGTTCATAAACAGAAAATGGTGAACTTGTTGGCAGCATTTTGATTGATAATTTTGCTATAACTTTTAGATAACATAGGCTTCATAGCGATTTGTATTGGAAATAGCACCTTGGTTTTTCCTAGGATTTCTGCTGATTTTGTTAAAATCTAGGCTTACATTTTGGTATAATGAGATGCCTCCATGAATCTGTTTTAACCTAAGATTTCTCTGGAACTGCGAAGCAACACCATATCCATTTGTTGCCAATCATTTAATCAATGATTTGGTCCTCTCTCTTTGGAACTCCAGCCTCCCATCACCGTCGAAATTTTGATGTTGTACTTCACTTAAGCCTGTGATCTCCCGTTTCGTTGATTCATAAGTTGATCTGTTATGCTCCTTACTTTCTTCATCACAACTTGTTCTTGTTTCAGATCCATTTCCCTGTTAACTAATCAAAATTTGCGTTCTGATTTTTGGTTTATGTGGACATCGTATGCAATTTTGACGGTTGGCTTATTTGTAGAGATGCGAGTGAGAGTGATAAATACATTCTTTCTGTTTCTAAATAGCTTGCTGCAAATTTAAAGTTCAAACAACAAAATGAGTACTCACGCAGAAAGCAAACAGCAGAACTTCCCTGCACCAACCTTTATTTTCACCAACTGGTCTTTGTGTCCCACCCACCTCCTCTTGCAACTAGGATGGATAAATTTAGGAGGGTCTGAGTTTATTGCAGTTCCTTTTATGCTTCTAATGATACAGTTTATGCCAACCGTGTTGTTTTGCTTTGTAGACACTGATCCTGATGTTTGACGTCTCAATGTTTTTGCGGCACAATTTTGCTCGTGTTTGGTCTATAGCCCCTCCAACACTGTTATCTCTTGAAATGGGCTACATTTCTTCGGTAATGGTGACAGAATTGCTGAGCCCCCCTGTAGTACCTTATCAGTCAATTGAGCATATTCGGCCATCCATATTACCGGGAATACAGAAGTTATGTCTTTCAGTGGATTATATTACTGACACCATGATCAGCACAATAACTAAAAATATCAACTGCTTGGCACATTTGGACCTTCGAGACTCGCCAATTATGGAACCAAGAGTGGCGTTTGATCTTACCAATGCAGGTATGCAACAAATCAATCTGCACGGGAGATTGAAGCATCTGTCATTGGTGAGAAGTCAAGAGATTTTCCCAGCTTACTTCAAGCGAGTTAATGATCTTGGTATTCTTCTTATGGCTGATAGATGCTGTGACATGGAAAGTATTTGTCTTGGTGGTTTTTGTCAGGTTACAGACACCGGTTTTAGAACAATTTTGCATTCATGTTCTAAACTTTTCAAGCTGAGGATCTATCATGGACCCCACTTGACTGATCTTGTATTTCACGACATTGCTGCAACTTCACTTACTTTGACACATGTCAGTTTAAGATGGTGTAATCTTTTGACAAACCACGGTGTTGCACGATTGGTTTCCAATGGAAATCTTAGTGTGCTTGACTTGAGGGACTGTAGGAATATTGGGGATGAAGCCCTTCGAACCATTAGCAACCTTTCTAAATTGAAGGCTTTACTGATTGATGGTTCTGATATTAGTGATATGGGATTGTCCCATTTATCAAAAGGAGCAATGAGTTCACTTGTATCGTTGTCTATACGAGGGTGCAAGAGACTAACAGACAATTGCATTTCCTTTCTCTTTGATGAATCTTCTCATTGTGAATTGAAAGAATTGGACTTGTCAAACATTCCGAATCTATCTGATGCTGGTATACTTTTGCTTGCAAAAAGACGCATTCCACTACTTGAGCTTAGAATGCGTCAATGTCCATTGATAAGTGATACTTCAATTATGGTGTTAGCATCAATGAAGGTTGATGAGGAAGGATGGTACGGAAGCAGTTTATGTCTGTTGGATCTCTATAATTGTGGAGCTATAACTCAGCTTTCATTCCAATGGTTAAAGAAACCTTATTTCCCGAGATTGAGATGGTTAGGAGTATCTAGTAATGTCAGCAGGGATGTGCTGGATGCTTTTTCCCGGAATAGACCATTTCTGCATATAGCTTTTCATGGGGAGGAGCTGGGAACTACTGGGCAATGGGATAATTCAGATGATCTCTATATGCATGACTATGATGAAGTTGATGAGTTGGAACAATGGCTCGAGGGAGAAAATGATGATGATGATGAAGACATTCAAGAAGCAGAAAACAACGCAGAGCTCATGCTGTAAGATGGCAACTATTTTATATAAATGTGTTACAAAACTAAAAGTTCTAGTTTTGTATAAATTGTTATGATTTTACATCCTTACGTAGCTAGCTCTACTGTTGTAATATTGTATGGAAAATATTGGCTCCTGAGTGTTGAACAGATTGTCATAATCTGCCTGTTACGTAACAATCAGTTTTCCGAGTTAATATTTGTTTTGGTATTTAGCAGTTTGAGTGGTTTGTTCAGCAGCAGTTCAAATACTAAAAGTCTTTGATGTGGGAATAGGGTGAGACACTCTGTATGCGTTTGGTGAGCATCTTCTACTAGACTACTACACTGCTGCAAAGTGAGAATTCGAAGCTGTCCATGAATCTTGTTTATTTCCACATTTTGGCCACATCACTTTTTCCGTTTATCTATGTATTTGTTGCTTGCTCAGAGTCCTGTCCAGTCAAATGGATTTTAGCAGAAACACCCAAAAGGACTGGCATTTTGATGGTAACATGGGTGGCAGGATATCCTGTTCTTCACGAGGTTATGGCACTGAACAACATTGTCCTAGCGCATGTTTCCTGGAATATCCTGTACTTAAGTGCCTGTTACTTGGAATATTTGCATGGATATCCCAAATGGCATTTTTAAGCCCACAAAACAATATCAACTTTGAGGGTCAATACGTGGAGGAGAGTATTTTTTAGCCAAATGCAATAGGTTAAGGTGTTCTTTTTAGCCCTTTTTCCTTTACGTAAGTTAAAGTTCAAATAATTGGGTGGACAAAGCATAGAAATTTTAAACATATAAGGTAAAGCTTACCACACCCATGATTTTTCAAGATGAACTCTAATGTGAAATAATCAGTAAGAACTTACTTACTCGCCCAATTATGTGTTTGTATCTAAATTTTTATTACTTAACCATGGTTAATGAACAAGTATTTTCACCTCATTAAACCTCTTTATTATAGTAAATTTATATTGTTTTGTGTAAACACTTTGTGCATGTACTTATTGATCAAAATCAATTAAATTGCATGACAATGCAAAAACACTTCTACGATGTTAACATGCATAACGTAAATTCTATTGTATGCCACTCCTTATTTATTTCTATATCTACTCCAATTCCTTATTTCTTAGCTTGCTAACAGCTAACTAGAGACCTTTTTTCATTCTTGAATCAATATTGGTATATTGGATAAAAGAAAAATTCTAAATTTGTTAAATAAATACTCTACTAAATACAATAATGTTGACTTTTCGAATTTTTTTAGAAATGGTGTGTTCGGTACGGTGGACAAAATATTTTCTATTTCATGTTCAATCAATCAAAAGTATCTTCTCTGGAAAATAAGTTGCTTTAAAAAAATAAAACAAATTTTACAAATGTTATTCCACATAACTTGTATCCCTTCCGTCCTTTAGGCTTCAAGACAATTCATCACTTCGTATCTCCTGTATTTACATTTCATCCCCCCACAATTATTTCTCATACTATTTATCTAGACTATAAACAATATTTTTGATATATATACTAAAATAATAAGGAACGTATTTATTTTTCAAGAAAATATTTTCCATACAACATATTTTATTTTATATTGAACACATCCTTAGGGAGACTCCAATTTGGGATGGTATATTTTTCCAAGTTGAAGCTCAGATGTTTAAACCAATTATCGTTGGACAAGAAGTCCATTGACGTCTCAAGATTGTACTAACTCTATTTTCATTATTTAATATGTGCAGAACATTTGTCATTTAGATAATCTAAAATAAAGAAAAGCCAGATATCTCAAACAATAATTAATTTCAATTACATTTTCCTATATTATCCTACTAAAAAAATACCTTGGGAGAAACAGCTACATGTCCAGATTTAATAAAAAGACAAATATTAGATGTAGACAGTATTCGTTAACTCTACTTGGTCTCTGAATATTTGCCATACAAATACTGCAAAACAAATAAATAAATAAACTGTTTACTTTCAATTTTTTAGCATTGATATTTTTTATTTTACTTAGAAAAGAAACCTTGATAGCTCAGCTGGTTAGCTACTAAAACTTGTAATTCTCTCCCCATTTTTTCGAGCCTTATCAATAACAAAAGGAGAATTTTCTTTTAAAAAAATCGACATAAATCGTGTGAGACTTCATTTATTTTTTATTCGTGAACCTAAAATTTGTGGAACAAAAAATGTAAGATTTGAATTCATTAATTTATATAATAACGTTATCGTAGTATAAAGAGACATTTATAAGCAGGATTCTGGATTCGTTTCCTAGTAGTAGTAATTAATTGGTTGATTAAAGTTATAATAATGTGAATAATTGTAAAACAAATGGAAGTGGAATAATGTCTAAATTCAATGAACTTATGATACTCGTCTAGATTCAGTGAACGTAACATAAACATGGTCTTCATCCTTCTTGTTATTATGTATATCACATAATTGTACACAGAATGGAAATAACTTCACATTGTTAATTACACTGGCTTTTATTTTTCAGAAAATTATCTATTAAATAAAATAAATGTAACGTGGCTTTTAATTGATAAAGATAAAGAGAAAGTAAAACTTATTTGGTTTAGAAAATAAAGGAATAAAACTTAGATCTACTACTAACAATTATTTAAACTTTTTTTTTGTCAACAACCCTAGCAATCCCTAATTTTGTCAAAAGACATTTCCTTTCTTCCTTTGAATATTGATATAATCCTCCCATATGTGGGATAAGGAAAAATAAAAGAAAACATGCTTGCTGCAAACGTGTATTTTTTTTAATAATTTATTTATTTGAAAGATTAGATCAAAAACATTCTAGGTGGATCCAATCCAAAATCTGATCACCTTGTGGCTTTGGATTCTTTCATGGAATTGATATCTAGGAAAAATCAATCAAAACAAATGAATTAATAGGGACCATAGCAAGAGACATGTGACCCCTCCAATAAATTACTACAAAATTTTCGTATCTAAATTTTTTTTTTCAAGATTGTCAAAAGAATATGAAGCTTCAAACATTTAATTTATTGGTTGTGAGTTTCCAATAATCAGGTGAAATGGTTGTGTGGACAATAAATGAAGCCCACAACAAAACACGACATAAAAAGGGAAGATTTCAAAAATACCATTATTTGGATAGGAAATTACAAGCCCCTACCCAAATGGTTGAAATTACCAAAAGGATACCCACTTTTATTATAAAGTAAGAGAGAGAGAGATTTTTTTAATAATAAAATAGATTAAATTATGATGTGATAGGTGTTGTAAAGGAGAAATAATTTGTAGATATTTAAAAGTATGTTCTTCAAAGATTGAGAAAATAAAATATTATTTTGAAAACGTAATGTAAATCGTAAAAGTAGTAAATTTCTCGCAAAAAACATTTCAAAAAATGGTATGTATAATGATTGTACTATAGAGAAAAATTAATATTCCATATAAATGGCAAAATTTCCGAAAATTTTGTTGAACATTCGATTTTTTTTCTTAAGATTATAAAATGATTATCGAAACCAAACTCGTGGAATTAATTATTTATTAACATGTTCATATAAATTTGGCTTGTTCTATACTCAAAATAATGTAATGTATAAATTTTGGTTATTTTAATAAATAATAAAATATGAATTGAAGAGGACAAATCACATCCAATTAATTGATTGGATGGAGTTGGACAGCCTATTCCTAGCCCCTACCCGCCCCAAAAAGGGCTGCCACATCATGATGTCAGCAGCCCATGTGTCTTTCATTTTTCCCCATGCTCAAAAAGTAAGAAAAAAGAAATTGGAGGGAATTTGTTTGGTGTATTTAATAAGTGTTTGACCAAGAATTATATTTTAGACAAAAAAGGCTTCAACAAGTAAATTTTCTTTGAACAAGGGACATGGATAGCGAAAAAGTGGTATCTATTTTGTTGAAATATGATGGAAGATGGGATGTAACAGGTATATTGTTATGTATATATTATATATATCGTTGGTCATTCTTATTCATATGTTGGTGAAAAAGAATAGTTGAGATCTTGGAGCTTAAAGGTGTTGTTGGCTGATGGATTTTTTGGTATAATTTGTATTCTAACTGAACATGACATTGTGGAAGACTTTTGGTATTTTCGTTGGAAGCATATATGGTATATTATGTGGTTTTCAAGAACTCATAATAAAAAAAAAAGTTACCAACATTATTTTTCAAAAATAACACTGTTCCATTCGTGGTATGCTCATTGGTATGACATCTGATATTCCCACTGAAAATTAATCTATGTGGCCAGACTGGTGGTCGTAATGGTATTACTGTAAAGATTAGGAATTTACTGTTTATGTTCATATTGTATTTACAGGTGATTACAGGTGATTACAATGATAAATACCTTCCATTAGTGAAGAGACCAATTCCAGTTGTTTGGTGTTGTTTGTGGTATACAACATGGGTTCCATATTGGTTTTGTGAAGGATTTGTAAAAATTGGTAAAGAGGTTAATTATTCATCCCATTTGACATATACGTGTGGGGTAATTATGCATAGTGTCTGCATAAACGTCACGAAATATCACAAACATTTTTTTTGGGGGGAGTGAAGATACTAATAGTATTTCTTTGGTATACTTGTGATATTTCGAATGGTATTCATTTTGGTGTAATGGGGATGTTGTAAAATAAATATAAAATAAAACATATGTCAGTACGCATAGCTTTAACCTGGGACAGTGAAACATGCAAATTTACACCAAATAACAATTGAAAAAAAAAACAACTAGAACGAAAAAATGGAAATTTAATATTAAAAATCAATCCACTGGGAAAAAAAATATACAGCATTGTTCACAAAAACTGGGGGAGGGGGGGGGGGTATATTATGTCCAACAATACAATTAAAAACTACGATTTCCTCCTCGGAACATACTTGGATGCCGGTACTCTTTCACTTTGTCCAACATGCTCAACCTGCCTCCTCGGACCACCAAAGCGGCTGACCACCTTCCCTGTCACCTCACTTTCACTTATGGCACCATTCTCATTTTTTTTGGTGCCATAATCCCATAATAAAGTGCCATAACGTAATCGACAGAAGGCTGGGTCAAAAGACTTTGATCCGATCTGAACATAATCATACCCATTAGCTATACCAAAATAGCTAACATACCAAAAACCATCCCATTACCAAATTGGCATACAACCTTACCATCAGCAATACCATATAAAAATACCAAATCTGACAATAATGAATAATACCATAAACTACACCAAAAAATTACATCTTTCATACCAAAAAACAGTAAAAATGAACAAAACCATACAAACTACCATCATGCATACCAAAACAGCAAACATAACAAAACCATCCAATTACCAAATTATCATGCAAACTTACCATCAGCAATACCATATAACATACCAAGTGTGACAATAATGAAGAATGCCATAAAATGCACCAAAAAATTACATCTTTCATACCAAAAATCAGTAAACATGAACAAAACCATACAAACTACCATCATGCATACCAAAAATAGCAAACATACAAAAAACCATCCCATTACCAAATTAGCATACAACCTTACCATCAACAATACCGTATAAAAATACCAATTCTGACAATAATGAATAATACCATAAACTACACCAAAAATTTACATCTTTCATACCAAAAATCAGTAAACAAAAACAAAACCATACAAACTACCATCATGCATACCAAAACAGCATACATAACAAAAAACATCCAATTACCAGATTAGCATACAAACTTACCATCAACAATACCATTATCCCTAAACCGGCATCCATAGTTGGACACCATAAAAAAATACCAACTCACAGCCATGCCTAATACAAAAAAAAAATACACCAACATTTGCAATACAAACAAACATTTGCTGCCCAAAAAAAAACAAATTACATACAAACAAGAGGATATACAGCACATGCTAAAGTCAAAGACCCCCTAATTAGCAGTTGCAAACAAAAAAATAAAGGTCATCTAACAGTGAAGGAAATAACAGTGAAGGATTACATACATAACCCCAAAACAAAAAACACAAAAATATATTCAATAAAATCGAAAATACAGAAAAAGGGGACTTCGGAGGAAGAAAAACGACATGGGAGGCAAGAAAACTCAAATAAAAAATGTTGAGATAAACTTTACACAATAAACCATTACTTGAATGACCGGATTCAAAACGAAAAAAAAAAAACACAATTACATACCTGAAAATCCGCGAGTTGAATGGTAATGAAGAAGAAGAAGATGAAATCTTTCACAAAAACAAACAATATTACCAAGAAGAAGAACAAAAAGCACAATATTTGTTTTCTATTAAATCGGCGAGTTGAATGGTAATGAAGAAGAAGAAGATGAAATTTTTGTCAAAAAGAAACAATATTACCAAGAAGAAGACCAAAAATCACTTCTAATTAATGCTTCTTGTAGAAATATAATTCTTTAGCCAATGAATATAAAAGTTACTTTATTAAAAAAAAATAATTAATTCAAGTGTTGCATTAAATGACTCCATTAATGAGCCGCCCTTGCATTTAATGCTACATCCAATCGCGTCAGCTTTTTTTAAAAAAAAAATTGCTTTATTAATGAAAAAGTCAATTGCATTAAATGATGGTGCCTTAAATAGCACTCCTTGCATTAAATGCTGCGTCAGTGACGTCAGCTATTAAAAAAAAAAATTGATTTATTAATGAAAAAGTGAATTTATATGACTGGGTAAAAATGTAAAAAAATGTCAAAAAGTGGGTATTAATGTAAATAATTTGAGAAGTGTAATTTCAATGCTCAAAGTTGTATATTTGCTTAAAATTTCCACATAAAAATGTGGAGAATAGCGCAGAGGATATATAATGTGGTCTGTGTTTTTGTCTGTTTTACTACAGCTCAAACATACCCATTCAAAATCTATGAGCACTTAAACACGTGATAAAATATTTTTATTTATATTTTTATTTCAAATTTTTGAAAATACTTTTATGTGTATTAAGTAAATAAGTTAATCATATAAACTTTTTTCTTTTAATTATATACGTTGGCCTCAATTGGAACAAATTTAAAATTTTACAATCTATTGGTGTTAATTTGTATAGTTAACAAAGGAAACATATGTGGTTAATTCATCCGAAAAAAATTCTAACTTTGAATTAATAGGGTCTAATATGAATACTTTATCAGATGATAAGTTGAAATGATCAATATGTTGGGTATGTAGGTGAAATATATTAGCAAGTTTAAAAATCATCGATATGTTAAAGACTTAAAATTAAGGGTGTCATTCAGTAATCAATTAGTGAGTTAAAAATTTTTATGTATGAGATTCATATTATCCCAATGAAGACAAGTATACTAGGTAAATTCATTTTGTTTTAGCCTTGGTGGTCGGATGCAATTATTAAAAAAAACAGTAATTTAGTGCATATTTGGCCATGGGTATATATTCAATTTTTTCCAGAATATTATGTCGCAAAACTTTTGAAACTAAGGGGATGTTTGGTTACTGGATAGATTAGTAAATTAATTCTTATTTTTTATTTATCAAATTTTTAGTGAGTTAATATTTGTTATAGCCATTACAATAACAAAAAAAGAAGTCATATATGTCTTTACACTATTAGAATTAGTTTAAATATATTTATTGTTATATTTTTAATTTAAATATATCCCCTTCATTATATTTTCGATCCAAATATATTCTTCTTTTATACTTTAGAACAAATGTACCCTTAATTTTAACAAAGAAACACGTGGAAAGCGCAAAATTAAATAACTCATTCTCAATTTAAAATATACTTAATATCTTCATTTGTTTATTTTTTCTCACAAGTTATTTTTAATAAAAATAGAGAATGTTAAATGCTCCACTTCAATTTAAAAAAAAAAATCATAAAAAGGGAATCAGTATTCTATATTTGAAATGACATTTTATAAATATCTATTTTAATTATATAAATAATATAATTTATCATTGAAGGAGGTTCGAATGAATCTCGCCCTCATAATTATATTCTTCAAATTTGAGAATATTTATGTGAAAATAGTAAAATTTGCGTACATTTTTATTCTCAGTGAAATCTCATTATGTATGTTATTGCTGTACGCGAAAGTGCCAACTTCATTGTGTATTATTAAAAAAATGTGGGGCCGTATTTGTTGGAGCAAATTGAAAGCACGTTGGAAAAACATGTATAAATGAAAGACGAATTGATGACTCCATTCCACGTAAGAAGCGCAGTACTACTTGGGGAAGCTGCTATTCCGCCCGGCTACAGGTCTCCGCTTATACACACCAAAATGACCTTTCCGGACTCCCAAAGGTTCTCATAACACACACCTGCTCTTCCTCATTCCTTCACCCATCCAACCATAAAATATATTTGTTTTATTAGTTATCTCATATGTTTTTTTTTTAATCTTAATTTACGTCATATTAATAAATTTTGATGAGTTAATCAAAATTTTATTTAATTTTTAGATATTTTAAATTATTGATACGTTGTAATTTATAAATTTCAAATAATGCATATTATCTTTTTGTCTCAATCTTTTTAGCATTAATAAAATTTCATGAATAATTTTGAATTTTCTATATATCGTTTAAAATGATATTTATTATGAACTATAGTACTTTTTACATCATTTCAAGTAATATACATGAACCTTTTTTGTTTATTTATTTTTTAAAAAAATACTCATTTTTTTACACAAATATAATTATCGAAAGATATTAAAATGATTATTTAATTTTACTTGTCCATTTTAAAAAGGAAGACATAATTTATCATTTTGTGTTTGTTTCATCATAAATCTAATATTTGTACTACTTAAAATAATTGATTGTTTAGGGTAAAAACATAGCTGAAACAACTGAAAAATGATTTACTAGGGGTAATATTATAAACTCATAGCTTAAGTAACTGATGAAATAATTAATAGAAATGATAATATAAAAATAAGCAACTAAAGCAGTTAATCAGCAAATAATTGAAGCAGACACATCAATCGGCAGCTACCTGTTTAAGCAGACACGTCAATCGACAGTTTTCAGCTTAAGCAGACAGCTAAAGCAGGCATGTTGACCAAGAAGTACCTATTTATCCACACTTATATATATGTAATACATTATAATAATTTTTCTTTGATTCTATTGAGTATGTTATTGTATATAATAATTTTTCTATTCAAGAATTAACATACTCAATTACAAAAATATATATACATATACACATGCAGATACATAATGACTTAATAAGGTAAAAAATATATATATTTTACTTTAATTTTATTTATTTTCAGAATTTTGACACTTCTAATTAAGGATAAGAAAGCACTATAGTAATTTACTTTGATTTGGAGATGGTGTGAATTACAAACTTGTCGTATTTTGCTACTGTATGTAAAATTTTCTCCAAATTTTTTTAAATTCATAATGATAGAGATACTGGCTTAATTTGTGATTTAAGATACATTGTCTATTTGATTGCTTGTGATACTATTTAGCTATCTTTTTAATTAGTTATAATTTGGATAACTAAACAACATGATTAATTTCAAACGCTCTTTACTTCTATATTTTTTTCTCGTTTCTGTTAAAAAAATGTTCAATTCAACTTATTCATCTTTTATATATAAATGAGAAATGGCATTCATCATAAGTTTTTTTCTTTTTTAATGCGTTGTGTTAATCAATTTTCATAGAAGGTAACGAATAATTTCAAATATTAATTAAATTACACCTGTTTAATTAAGTCGAAAAAGTCAAAAGTATATTATTTATCACACTTTTATATTTAATTGAATATTACGACATTGTTACGACAGACTAGTTAAACTAATCAATGAATTGTTTAGATACTTGTGATTCAGTTAAATTTATGGACAAATTTAAATTCTATACGTGTGAGAGAGTACAGGTACTTCTCAACTTCATATATATTAGTACTTTGTACTAGTGTCAAATATTGATATTAGAAATTTTCATTAGGTTAATGTATAGCTTGGGTTTATTCCGTTTGTTTATGCGCATCTCCAGTTTATGCAATAAGGTCGCCCACTTTAATTAGTGGCATGGGATTCTAGATTATTCTAATTTTATACTTCCTTCGATCTCCTTTTTATACGTCGTTGTTACTATAAATAGATGATGATTAATATATGTCATTTCACAAAATCAATGCACAAATGGCACTATTCTTTCTATTTTACCTTTGATATATTTGTCAACTAGAAGAACTAAAAAAACAATTAATATATATTGAATAAGAGTAAAATAGAAATGTCATTTTTTTAATGCAAGTGCAATCACAAAAGGTGACATATAAAAGAGACCAAAGAAATACTTCTTATTATGATATGATTAATTAAGCCTAAAGACCAAAATATCATGGCGCCTTTATATATCACTGGAAAAAAAAATTGCAAGTTGAATACAAATCTCATGGTATACTTTGCACTTGATTAAAGATGTAAAAAGTAGTGCATAAAGGCAGATAATTCAAAAAAGAAAAAGAAAAAGTCTCATTAATGGAGGATCCTACAGTTTTAACAAATCACAATGGAGTATCTAAAATAGGAAATCTGCCTAATTTGATCGTGAAAAAAGATAATGATGACGTACGAATGTTTGAGAGCCAAATTAAACAACAAAGAAGAAGATTAGAAAGAGAGTAATTGCGTAATTAAATTAACCTTGGAGGTAGGTGCATGCATGGATATCAAAGCTAAACCTTCAACTAGGAAAATAAATCCTTAGTATTAATGCAATAAATCACCTAATTAATGGAGTACCATTCTCCTTAAGCCAAAAAGTCAACAATAAAATATTATTTACATTTTTCGGACACTTAATTTTTAAAATCAATTTTCTCAGATAAATTAATTTCGTCATTAGAAGGAGGGTTTAATACGTCGTTGTTGCAATTTAATTGGACCTTTAATATTAGCAAATGCACTTCAACTTCAAATTAAATTAATCAGCTTGATACAACGATAGTTACCACGCTTCAATCTCAATTACTAAAGTTGCACCCAACAACATTAACATAATTTTGTTAAGTCCGTTTTTTCATATGTATGTATATATATATGCACTAGTTATGCTCCTGTTTTGATGATTTGATATAAATTATGCAATGATAAATTCATATTTAATTGTATTATATTGTCAAAGTAGACCAAAAATCTTTTGCAAATGATCATTAAGGATCCCCCACTTTCTCATATCTACATTTCTTATCTTTCCTATGACGTAAACAACAAGGTACGCTCCTTTTCAATCCCAAAGTTCACGAGCAAAAAGAAGCTCCAACATTGACCTCTATAAAGTCTCATATATACTCTAATAAAAGACTAAAACAATCATTTAATAACTGAAATTATCCTCATAATCCGTATATAAATATGTAGTATATCATTATTAATTCAACCAGGCAAATCGCAATAATAGTATTTACTATTATTGAAACTGAATGGCATATTATCAAAATGATTAATTCCCTCTATGATTTTCTTTTGTGTCGAAAAATTAAATAATTTAATAAACTAGAATAAAATTTTAAAAGATATAGTTCTTTCAATCAATATAGTTGTTATTTCAGAATATTCATAACATTCTTTTTAATATAAGTCCATCTATTCTTTGATTGTACAAACAAGCTTTATATTACTATCCAAACAAACCATAATTATTGTGTAAATTAGTTGTAATCTTTTAAATAAGGTTCACCTACTTAATTATGTAATGTTCCTGTGAGAACACCGACGTTGATCCCATTTGTGAAAGGCTCATTGGCTACTGCTGCGGTGAGCTTGGGCTTACTAGCCTGGCTAATAAACAACAACGTAATTAGATTTGACAAATATAGAATATACATAAAATAAAAATATTAGTTTTGATATCTCTATTCGAATCAAATTAAAAAAATAAAATCAAACTAGTTTAGAAACCAAAAAAAAAAAAACCAGACGTACAGGGAAATTTTAAAAAATTACTCCTACAAAAAATAACTTAATTGCTCCGCTAATTATTCGGGGAATATCCATAATCTGTTCCTTTTTCTTTTCTAATAACCATCCCTTCCCACAGTTTTGATCTGTTCCTATAATTAGTAAAGATTAATTTTGTAATTGTATAGTACATGTATCTTATTTTAGATTCACATGAATTAGGTTGTGCTGGGTGGGTTTCATCATGACTAGCTAAGCCACCTAAATATAAACTTTATATCGTCAAAGCTGAGATTATGTATAACGGAAGGTAATTAAGAGGCATAAAAGGCTAAGATAAAGCAAATCCACGTCAAGTTGACTGTACATGCGCGGCGGAAAAAACCTTCTCCTATCCGCCTCCGGGTCAGGTCAAAAAAGGGGCCACCAACAAAACACAATACATAAGGAGAAACGCCAATGGTATGAACAAAGCCTTCCTCAAAACCACTCCACGAACATGCATATATTCATAAACTTGAATTTTGAAAGTTCTGGAATCCTTATCTCCACGACGAAGATTCACTTTACGTAAATTGTATCCTTACCGGTACCGGTATCTCCATTGTTAAGTTTTAAAGAGAGACGTGGAATGGCGATAAAGGATAACGAGAGTTGTGGCAGTAGAGTGATGGATTCGGCGACTACCAGTGGTCGTTTCCAGAGGAAAAAATTAGAGGTTTACAATGAGGTTCTTCGCAGGCTTAAAGAAGAATCTAACAATCCCGAGGCTTTACAACCTGCCTTTGACGATGAACTTTGGGCTCATTTCAACCGCCTCCCCACTCGGTACAACTTTACCTTTATTCTGATTACTCCGTTCATCATTTACGTTTTGTACGGGTTTTTTTTTTAAACGATAATATCATGACATATGATCTCCAATGTATGCGTGTTTATCTGGACATTGAGTGCAGTTGTCCATTTCCATTTGTTTTTGTTGTGCTTCTAGGAGATTTTAGGAATTTTGTTTAGTTTCAATCTTCTTATCATATTTAATCATCAATTTGGTAACATCACTTATTGTTTCATTTAAGATTTCGTTGAACCAAATGATGGATTCGATATTTAAGTAGTTCAATGATGTTGTGAAATGCTGAATACTAGTACCACAGCCAAAATTGATTGATCAATTATTTATTTTTTGAATTTAAGGTACGCATTAGATGTGAATGTAGAAAGGGCAGAAGATGTACTCACACACAAGCGATTATTACATCTTGCACATGATCCCGCAAATAGACCTGCCTTTGAAGTCCGGTTGGTGCAGGTAAGCCCGTGGGGTTGAGGTTCTACAAGCTTGCAAACAACACCTTATTGTTTGCTTTTGTTTTTGATATGGTGTACATTAAAATATGCCTTTTGGGGATTTAAGGAGGGTGCATTAGATGTTCTTTTATTCTTAAGTAGTTCAGTGGGACAATGCATCTCCATGTTATTTTGGTCCTTTGTATTTCCTTTTTATAGTTGCTTGCCCAGTATCTAATTAGTCCCAGTTTATGCTAGTTGTGGATTGAATAAAACTTGGCATCACGCAGGTTGCTCCCATTCCTGATGAGAACTCAATGAATTCTGGTTTTTCCCACTCTGCAAAGACGGAAGTTAGCAGAAGGTAACTTTACTCTCCTTTTTAACTATCTAGTGATTAATTGAAGCCCTTTTCCACTGTCTAAGTCTCTTTCTGTATAATTTCGAATTCTTAGTTGTCATTAACTATGCTAAATAATTACCTCACTTTTGATATGCAGCGTCCATCCTCCACCTGCCTTTGGTTCTTCACCTAATCTCGAAGCCCTTGCTTGTGAAATTATCAAATCTGAAGTTCAAGATGAGGATGCTGCTCCTTGTGCAAATATATCACGGTAAAATTTTGATATCTGCGGGAAACTCCTTGCTGAGAGCCTGTGCACCCCCGGGATTAGTCGGAGCTTAAAGAGACTCGGACACCCGGTGCAAATTAAAAAAAAATTGATATCTTTAGCACCCAAGGATGTGTGTGACCTATTGAGAACCATGAGGTCTCACGTTCAAATACAAGCGAAGACAAAAAGAATAGGTTATTTCTTCCTATTTGTCCTATCCTTTTTGTATAGAGTGACATGGACACATGGTACCTGTTGGTGGTGGGAGGTATCTTATGGAATTAGATGAGGTGCGCTACCTGTTGGCCCGAACGCCATGGTTATCAGTATTTTTTTCTTGTTTGAGATTTTACACTTCTCTTAGTTTGTTTAACTAGATTTATCCTATATAGCACCCATTTTAGGGTAATCAGAGAGGATGTCTATAATGCTTCCTGAAAAAACTATCCAATTTACACCAAAATCTATGTATCTCTTGTCATTACTGTGTGTCCAAGTATGCCTATCATAAACATGACCATTTTTATATCAAAATTCATCTAGTGCTTTCACTTCTTTCCCTTTTCTTTCTACATGCCACTTTGATGAGTATGAAGTGTAAAATTTAAATAATTATGCAGGCCCATGCATGAAATAACGTTCTCAACGGATGACAAGCCAAAGCTTCTCAGCCAGGTAATTGATGCGCTTACTCTATTCAATACACTATGTGCTTGATAGAAATGTATTACATTTGTTGGTAGACGTTAGATACAGTAAGCATTTGATGCGACATAAGGAAAGGTCTATTTATTATTGAAACCAATTGTTGACCAGTGAACATGTATAGTTTTTAGTTCTTCAGGTAGATATATAATTTAGAGACCTTGATTTATGAAGGCCATGGCTTTGTGTGTTACCTTTGTTTCATGAATCAGACAACCCTCATCTAAATACAAATTTTAAGCTGTTGCATGATCTGGAATGTGCAAGTAAAGCAGACATAATCATAATTTATTGCACACTAGAATTCGTAATAATTGCCAGCCTTCTTGGTATTGTTAGGTTGTGCCGTGAGAAAGGATTGTGTATTGCTGGAAAATAAGTAATGCTTTGTATTATTTTGTATATCATGAAGAAGAAATCTGAGATGATGAACCTTTGAATATGGCAGTTAACGTATTTACTATCTGAACTTGGGCTGAACATCCAAGAAGCACATGCCTTTTCCACAGTGGATGGCTACTCCCTGGATGTCTTTGTTGTTGACGGTTGGCCCCATGAGGTATATCTCTGACATTATATTCTCATTTGCTGACCAGGTCACTTGATCTGGATTCATGCTTGTTATGTTTTGTGACCTAATATCAGGAAGTGAGAAATAGTGTATGCATTGTTTAAATTCTGTTCCATTATCACCTTCCATGGTTTCTAGGGCATGGTCGGTGTTGTCTGTTATTCCTTCTGACCCCATTTCCTTACAGGAGGTTGTGCAACTACGAGCTGCATTGGAGAGGGAGCTCTTGAAAAGTGAGGTACTTTCTTGTTATTTGTTCCATACAGTGGCATTGTTATGCCGAGATTTACGTTTTTTCTTCATTGCACTAGTTAAATCCAACTAATGTATGGCGGAATTTGGCATTAATTCTTTGAAAATAGAAGTATCATTCTCCAATCAGAAGGACTTCCAGAACTTAGTCTTTCTTAAGCTATTTAGCGTTGGGTCCTTCATTTTCAAATATTCTTTCCTGTTGATCAAATGTTGCATCGTGCTGGATAGAATTTGTAGGTCAAACCATGCTGTTATAACTGTTACTTATGTTTTATGGTTCTTTTTTATTTTGCCAAGACAATTGTTTTCACGTCCTAAGGTTATGTATTCGGCTAGATTACGTTTTCAATATAGTTACTTCTAGCAAAGTTTGGTTACACAAGATATATGAACATCTGAAAACCTAGTTTAATTAGACAAATCAATTATAAATTAATATGAAGATAGATCTACAATACACGTTAAATTGTGAAATGCTAGCTTACAAGCTCCCACTTTAGTATTTAATTGTATTTCATATATGTGGGTTCAATGAGAGAGAAAATACCAGAATTAATAATCAGGTTCATTTTATGTTTGTGTCCAAACCTATTGGCTTCTGCATGCGGCCATGAAATCCTTGAACAGGGAAAGGAGCGGTGATGAGTTTGCTATCTGTATTAATAGATTCATTTTGTAGGTAACTTTTGAATTATAGTTCCTATCTCGTGGAAATATACCAGAAGCTGTACTAAGAACAGAGCTTTTGCCATTTTCATAATGATGATACTTCTGCAGTTACTTGCATAAGTCGTTTCCTTGCTCTCCTTTCTAAGCAATATAAGTTTTTGCCAGTTGTCTGTAAGTTTTGTGTACTTATCATATAACAAGGGTAGCTCCATGCAGAAATCATGGCCAAGCCCATCACAATCACAAATAAAGCGAGAGCAAGACTTGATCAAAGGTGAATTTGACCATTTGACAATACCTTTTGATGGCATAGATGTCTGGGAAATTGATCATCAGCTTCTAAAATTTGAATACAAGATTGCATCTGGTTCATATGGTGACTTGTAAGTTTCTTATGAGCTAAATCATTCCTCTGACAATTTTGGTTTCTTGGAGACTTAATTAGTTAGGTAATTGTTTTAGATACAAAGGTACATACTGCAGTCAAGAAGTAGCTATCAAAATCCTAAAATCTGAGCGCTTGAACACGGAATTGCAGACAGAATTTGCCCAAGAAGTGTATATCATGAGGTTTGTCCTATTACCTCCCCATGAAGCTTATGGTTATTATCTTTGATGTATTTCTCTATACTTAAACTGTGTTCAGACAATGTGGTATTGTTGTCACTTTCAAATATACTTTATAGCTTTACTTTTCAGGACATATAGAAGATTACGCACCACGTCAAATCGTTTATGTTACCTCTAATACTGTGTTTCATTTATTCTTGCAGAAAAGTTCGCCACAAGAACGTTGTGCAATTCATAGGGGCTTGTACTAGGCCTCCCAACTTGTGTATAGTTACAGGTATTAATGTGAAAATCAAAACCATTCAATGGACAGAATTGTTTCAAGATCACCAATTGCTACTTTTTTCAAGACAATTGCTCCATATGTATTTCAGTCTGAATTTCTTAGAATTTGTTTATTTTACATTTCTTTGGCTGTAGAGTACATGCCTGGGGGAAGCGTGTATGACTATTTACACAAACAAAAGGGCAGTTTCAGACTACCTACTCTACTTAAAGTAGCGATTGATGTATCCAAAGGAATGAACTACCTGCATCAAAATAATATTATACATAGGGACTTGAAGGCTGCCAATTTACTGATGGATGAAAATGATGTAAGATGCTATTTCAATTAGACTGAAAACCATATACTTTATGTGCTGTATTATTGCTTAATGTTTTCAGTTGCTGTGGTACAGCAATGATTGATTAATTTATACTCATCTATTTTGATCATGTCTAACTAACTATGCTTGTAAATATTGACGTCTTATTTTCTTTGGCGCAATGAACAACCGTTGGATAGTACTCAAGGGACAAAAACATGAAAGAGGCTTATTTCTTGGATGAGTGTAAGTAGCTACTGAGATGTCGCCAAGGATTCAGAAAGCTGCTTATTTTATAATACCTCTGAATTGCTATTCACTCTTGTGCTTAGCGACAATGGCCCGCTTTAACTTGGGATATTTGCCAAAGTTTGTATTATCAGCCCATAGGAAATCTGCTAAAGGCTAATCATTGTGGTTGCGAGTATATGAAATAGTGATTTGACTCTGTTTTCTTCTAGTTTTTTCATGTAAATTATGTTGCTTTTCTAGAAAGTATTTGAGAACACAAGTAAGTTTTATGGCTATTTTTGTTATTTGATGCTTTGACGGAACAGAAGTAACAAAACATTTGTGAGTCCAAAGCCTCTTTGAGTTGAAACACTAACGGTCTGAAAGGCTGACATGCTGTAATTCAACATGTAGTTTCAGTTGCCTCCCATGTCTTAAGATTGTAGAATGACTCTTCTCCCTAAGTTAACCTTGAGATCCCTTTTAATTTGAGTAAAAAATTTGGTCAGTATACCTAGGCTTGAATAAAATATGTGTTTTGGGCATGCATGGTTCTATTACAGATTCATTTTGATGGCTTGAAATTTGCGCGTCATCCGCCCTACGATATTCTGATTTCAGTTGATGGAATATTTTGTGGCTAAAATTAGATATCAGTTGTTTGTAATCAGTAATTTGCTATAATTTTCTCAGAAAAAATATGGGGATCATATTTTGTTTTCAACTAAAAGAATCTTTCGGTGATGCTTGGCTAAGTGTTAAATTACCCAATATACCTTTTTATCAGCTATATAATTCTTAAGTGGGTATCCCAGAATGATTATATTCAAGCTGTATCTTTGGTTAACTTAGTCAGTTGCTTATAATGTTCACATAATGTCTTTTGCAGGTCATTAAAGTAGCTGATTTTGGTGTTGCCAGGGTTAAGGCACAAACCGGTGTCATGACAGCAGAGACCGGGACTTATAGATGGATGGCCCCTGAGGTAATCCTATAGTTACAAGCTAATCTTAATGCTTTTATTGGGAAGAAAATATGGTTTATTAGGGAGCATAACTTTTTTATATTTCCATCATTGGAATTAGAGGAGGTTGAAACTTGTAATACCTATCAGTTTTTTTGTGTGTGTTTTGTTTTGTTTTGTTTTTGCTTAATTGGGGTTGTGGTAACAAGCACTGGATGTCAACACTCTGCCCAGTTCATTGATGAACCCAAATTCTAATATGTTGACTGTAGTAGTGGCTCTGGGGTTTTGGCTGTTTGAAGTGTGTGCTTGTATAAGCATGAGGTATTTTTGTTGGTTGTTACTGGCCTAGAGATGCAGAATGTGTTAGATATGGCTTCCTAGGTGTCGGTGGTGGTTGATGAAACCTAACAAGGTTGCTATTTGGTATAGTGTATGTGTTGTTGTAAGTGTCACTGCAGTTGCTTGAGTTGAAGTTAAACTAGATGGAGCATGGGAAGGGTTATAGAAACTTTGCAGAAAACAACCAGCTAGTTATTTGTGGCACTTGTGAGTTCGTTTTAACGTGGGAGTTTCTCCAACCCAAACCCAAAAAAAACTAGTTGGATGGTTAGACTGCTGCATTGACTTATTTCAGATCTTTCTTCTTGAAGGTAATTGAGCACAAGCCCTATGATCACAAAGCAGACATATTCAGTTTTGGGGTTGTGTTATGGGAGTTGCTGACAGGGAAGGTACTAATATGTGATTGGAAATTTTTTTATTATCCTGTGTTTATTGTTTGTATTCTTGGCTTATATTTACTTGATTTGGTTAACCCAGCTTCCATATGAGTACTTAACCCCATTGCAAGCTGCTATTGGAGTGGTCCAGAAGGTAATGTTTCTTTTATTTAATTTAATTTGTCGCGTCATTTGACTATAATGGTTGATTGCACATGCTTTCTCATCACTTTCATGCGAAAAGGCATATGCGCAAATGGTATGGTATTAAGTTTCTAATTGCATCCAGGGTTTGCGACCAACTATACCCAAGCACACTCCTCCCAAACTTGCTGAGCTGCTCGAGACATGCTGGAAGCAAGACCCAACTTCCAGACCTGACTTTTCTGAAATAGTCGATATTTTGCAACAAATAGCAAAAGAGGTATTTGTTTTCTGCCTTGGAATTGGCCTGTTAACAATAATTTGTTGTTCTTGATAATAAATATATGGTACGCGTCTTGATTTGGGTTTATTGGGAGGTGAAAGGATTATTTTCTGCCAAATCACCATTCATATTCGATAATATAAATTGTAGTCCAATAATGATAATTTATAGGGAGGGGCAAAAAACATTCACTCTTCTTCATATCATGCTGCGGTTCCATTTTCTCGTCTTTTTTAACAAAAAAAAGTTATATATTGTACGTTTTTCCAACGGCCGTCCCTGCACACAAGACTGTTTTAAACATTTAGCTATCTATCTACATATTATCTGGGTAACGCTTGACGTGTCGATCAGGTTGAAAAAGCGGATCGTTGCAAGGAGAAGACATCTGGGGGATTCTTTTCAGCGCTTAGACGTGGACATCACTGAATAGATGCAACACTCATATAGAATACTCATAATATTTTTAGTTACATCTAGTTACACTTTTTTAGCCTTATTTATTCTTATTGTATACATTCTTCTTTTTCCCTGATTAATGCCCCAGTAGTCGAATAAATTTTTTGTTTTCCATTCTTTGAACATGTTCTTCGGCTGATTGCAATATTTTAGAATTGGATGAAATTAAGATCTAATCTAGTTTTGAGCTAGTATCCCGTCAACAACCACACCTTCATTTTCAGTGTTGCGGTATGTTCCATAAACCAACCGAAAGCAGAGCTCTTTAGGGATATAATTACACTAGATGTCATTTGACAAAAGTAATTATAAAAAAAATAATTTGTGTATATTTTATGTATAGATAACTATATTGAATTCTTTTAATGTATCATGTATACGTAGTATATAGCTCATGTATAAATAATTTATATTTTTTAGTTAGCGTACACAGTATACTTCATATGACTTTTGACAAGTTATATTGTACGATCATTATATATATTTCTTATGATTTTTCTCTATTTTTTTTATATAAATTAAATATGATTATGTTTGTTATTAATTAATTGGTCTATTGGAAATTATCCCTGATTTCTATTCATTAATCGGATATGTTGCTTGGATGATTACTGGGGTTGGGGATTGGGGGGGTGGGTTTATAATTTAGTTTAGGCCTCCAAAATTTAAAAATAAAAAATAGGTGAGATAGACAATTAAAATTTAGCCACGAAAATAATAACTGACAAATATAATCCTGAATAAAATGTGAAACTGTCCTAACACACATTTCTAGAGCTTGACGCACAATGAGTAAAATAATCAAGAGAAAATTATCAAAGTTACAATTATTTTTTAAATTCTTAAATTAGTAAAAAATATTTTTTTATGATACTTTGTTGGTATATTGATATCATGTTGGTATCATATAGGAACGAATTTAATTCTTTGTGATATCCTATCGGTATATGTATACCCTATTGGTGGATCATACAAAGTGGGCGCTGACGCCAGCGTGCGAATTTTAATAGAAGGGGGAGGGTGTATAAATATAAGGGGTATATGAATGTAAATAGTTTGCTTCAAAGGGCCATAAATTTAATTTTTTCTATTTTTTTTTTAATTATTTCATTTGGACGTCCCATTTATGGTTTATTTGAATTGAGCATGTAAAATATTTTTATTAAATATTTTAATTTTTTTTTCATGTTATCTCAAATATACATATAGGTCTCAATTTTGATATTTTACAATTTATTTAGACTAATGCGTATGATTAAAAAAATATATTTTAAGTGATTAACTTACATACCACTTGAGTAAAGAAAAATTTAAGTCAAGAGTATCTAATATAAATATATTTTATCATATTTTTAGATACTCGACTAAAACAAGTAGTAAGGGATCATTTGATTTGAATACAAGTTATGATATAATAAGTTATGTTGAGATTAATAATAGTGGGATAAGTTATCCTATGATTATTTTTTATTGGGTGTTTGGTTTGTTGCATAAATTTTAAGAATATGTTATTTGTTTACAAAATTTTTAATTTTTTTTCTCTACTAGCTTTAGTTATATTCATTTTAAAAATAAATCTTTCATCTTATTTAACTTAAATACTTTTATGTATACATTTCCATGATAATATATACCATATACATTTAAAATAAAACTCTCTTCTTATTTAATTTAAAAATAAAACTTTTATTTTTAAGTTTGTTAAAGTAAAATAGGGATTTGTGAATAAATAAATAAATATATATATAAAATAAGAATTAATCAACAAAAATTATATTACATAGTGTATTTTTTAATAGAAAAAATGAAAAAGTATCATAAAATGAGGAATGAAGGTTGTGAATGTTATTATATATTGTATTAAAAATAACTAGTCATTGTTGTATGCACTTTACGCATGATCAAAGTGTGTATCTTATCTGGTAACAAACATTACACTGAAAAATTAAATTTAATTATGAACTTATGAAAAGATAAACAACTCACTACAAAGGTAATTTTGATAAATTATTTATTTATAAAAGTCATATATATCATGGTAAATTAGAATTTTTTCTTAGCGAATATAGAGTATTTTATTGATTCAAATAAGGAAGAAGTAGAAGTATATTAAATAAAGAAGATTTAATATAAAACTAAAAGTCTTTATTTTATCATTTATTTTCATATATTTTAAAAAGTCAATATTATAAATATAATTAAATAAGAAGTTAAAGAAAAATAAGAGTTTTTTAACGAAGGGCAAAAGGTTCAAACAATATTTCTAAGTACCTTCACACTTTTAATATATAGTATAGATAGATAGATACAGATGTAAATATATACATAAATACGCAAAATGAGATATAGAAAAGGTTTAAAAGGATATCTTTGTCATTTATCTTTTTTATCTCGGGATTAGTATACCTTCCTGGGATTAGTATACCTTCTAAGAAGAGGGATAACTTATCTCGGGATTAATTAGTCCCAGGGTAAATTATCTTGATTTTGCCAATCAAACATCAATTTAAGGGCACTATATTTTATTTCAGAATTATTTGTACTTATTCTTCACACCAAATGACTCGTAATATTTTTAAATATTCAAATTAAAATTAATTTAGGGACAAGTTTAAAAAGTTGGGCGAGTTTCCCTCCAAATCCGAAGAACACAGGCAACCTGGGAAACACGAATCGGGTCAATCCGATTGAATTAGGGAAGACAGAAACAGAAGAGTTTGAAAAAGGAGGGAAGCAAGTGAAGCATCTCGTTCATGGCGAATCTCTCGAGTTTAGTCCACGAACTTCGAGAACGCATAGCAGCTTCATCATCTACACCTCCAAATATCCGAAACGACGACGCATTGGAAGTCCGATTTCGTGCCGTACTTCCCAATCTTCTCAATGCCTATGTCGTTCCGTCTGCCTCAGGTCTCTTCTTTTCTTCTAGAATTTTCTCGTGCTACTCTAAATGTTAAGTATTTTGATTATTCCTCTTTGTTTGAATATCTTGTAGCGAACGAGAGAGAGGTTTTTGCAGTGTTAAAGCTCATAGCACACACAGCTAAGAACTTTCCTGGAGTATTTTACCACGGCAAGGCTGGTGCTGTTCTTCCGGTGATAGGACGCATATTGCCATTTTTGGCTGAACCTGCTTTCCGGTGAGTTGCTTTGAAACATTATTTTCTGCATTACATTTTCATATTTTAGTAGCCTGAGACGTAAGGTTTGAATCGTGACTATAGCTCTTCATGTAAGGTTTGAATCGTGACTATAGCTCTTAATTTTAACTAATTTTCCCCAGCCTTGGTTGGCAACAACTGTTCTTGTGGTAGTGGTAGGTTGCGAGATGAACTAGTGGAGGTATGCCTAAGCTGGCCTAGACATAACTGATAACAAAAAGTTTAAATGAATTTATTAGTTTTGCTTTGTGATAATCTCACATTATTTATTGCTAAGAAACATGTAGCCTCTTTAGTCATTGGATTTTGGATCTTTGATGAGAGCCACTTTCCCTTTCTTGCATATTACTACTGAAGAGGTAGGGAGTTAGATTTGAAGTTTTATGAGAGACATCACTTTTGTCAAAAACAAGCTTGCATGAGTTTGTTATTCTGTGCCTGATATTTCCAACTCTAGACACACAGACATCAGATCTGTTAAAAAAAGGCATACTTGAATCTGTTAGTCTGGTCTTTCTATAAGCTGTTCAATTATTTGCTGCTAAACAACACATAGAGTGGTAGCATTTGCCTATTTGCTCAGTGGAATTCTGACCCTTGATTAGAGTGATTAGAGTCAGCATGTCTCTTTTTGATGAGAGCCTCTTGTCTCCTTTTGCATGTATCAAGATGCTGATGAGCTAAGGAGTTGGATTGATGTTTTATGATAGTTACCTAAGATTAATTCCATGTAATTAAGAGTAACAGCTAACAAACATTCTGATTTTTCCAGCTCCAGACATGCTGTGATTATTGAAACAATTGGAGCCCTATTATCTACTCTTCGTACAGGAGATCGAGATGCTTATCGGCAATTCTTTATGGACATGTTATTGGTGGTTGAAGGTACACATTAAAATTGTTTTCAAGTAGTTCCAGGAGATACATGA
The DNA here is from genome assembly GCA_029948455.1 of Solanum rostratum. NCBI lineage: Eukaryota > Viridiplantae > Streptophyta > Magnoliopsida > Solanales > Solanaceae > Solanum > Solanum rostratum. The sequence continues at coordinate 91,724,489 of CM057045.1, read as the reverse complement.
ATTGCAATGTGGATTGGTGGTAGTTAATCAAATAAAAGTTTCAGTGTGACTAGAGACAGCAAATTGCTAAAGTAGTGCCTTTGGGAGAAAAACTATTCATATGTACAATAAAATTATTTCGATCAGGTTAAAGGGAGCTCAAAAGAAATACATCAATGCAAATAATGACTGATGAGGAATGCCAGATAACACGAGAGATAAGTCAAACAATGTTCTGACTTGTCTAAGATAGAGTTAAATGGAACAAAGAAACAGATTACTAAATGATTTTTTCTTATTTGGCTTCTATTGTAAGTATAGTTGAGATGTGTGTTTGACATTTCTGGATTGTGACTATGCTCCCACCGTCATGAACATTTCTCTAGTATTTCTCTTTCACAACAAATATGTTGATGTTATGCTTATTTTCACTAAGCTTTTCATATGTAGATTTTCCAAACGTCATTTGAGAAACTCAAACGATCTGGCAGGCAGGTTTACTCCTCATTTGCTTGCTATTACCAGAAAACCTGACTTATTTTTTCTTCATATAGATCTTCTTCATGTTGCTTCACTATGTGATAAACGAAGCTCTACAAAACCACAAGAAGTATTATTGAGGTGTTTCAGCATGTCATTCGGTGGAGGTTGGAGCAACCCTGAAACAACGATACTAAGTGATCTCCCCTTGTGTTGTAAACCCTCCGATGGCAATGGCATTCTGATTAATGTCAAAGGAAAAGAAAGGTGGCAGCCTTTTGCTTCTTCTTCCATCAAGATTCTCTGTAAATGTTTAACTGAAGGAACTCTATATGTTGAAGGACTCCTTGAGACCTCATCTGTTTTGTCTGCATGTTCACTTCTGTGTTACGGAGATGTTGATGTGCACATGGTTGGTACTTCCATAGCAAGCTATCATGCTGTCTTCATAACATGCTTTGTAGTTATTCATAGCTTGTGCCTTGAGGTCCTTTATTCTCTTTTTTGCTTTTTTAATCTGATGTTTTCCTCGTCAAAAACTCAATCAAGGCATGTTTTGACTTTCTACGAATCACTGGAGCAGCTATGAATCATGAAATCATTCCTGCTGAGAGATTGATTCACTTGATTACGGCCATATTAGGCGGAGAGGAGGATGGGCTTCCAGTCTTCAGGTACTGTTAATTTGACTTTGGAGTTCTGATGCTGTAGGGGAAAAAAGGGCGAACCTCCTCTAAGTTTTGAGTAACACTGTATTCCTCTCTCTGCATTTGGCTTAGTGGATATGAATACCAGCTGAGCGTGCCACTTATATTAAAAAAAGGAATTGATGGAGATGCGCAAATCTGACTTCTTTTCTTAGTACAAGTTCAAAAATACTTTTGTGTATTCTTTTGCCATTTAATCCATGGATATAGGATATTTGTTTTTCTAGTTTGTGGACTTAAGCATTTGAGAATCCATAGTGTTTCTTGATCTAGGTTGAGGTTATCATTCTGACACACTTTAGCAATCACATAACAACTTCATGGAAACTTTTTCTAGAAATGGTGAAGAACATCTCTTAAACTCGCACTCAAAATGGTTATGGCTCAAAGCTCAAGTTTGTCGAAGAGCAACATCCGCCTTTAACAAAATCTTGAAGCCATTACCGACCCATATTTTTTTTAAGAGATTGGGAGTTAGAATTGAAATTTTAAGACCAAAATCCCATTTTCTTTGTTTATTCTGAATCTCTCCTTGCTTGATTGTTTTCTTCTGCACATAATCCCTTATTTCACTGCAGCAATACAGCTTATGATTCGTCCATTGGCGGATGCCTTCATGTAATATACACCAATTGTCCAGATGACATTGTTAGATCGACATCTGCCGATTTAGTAAATATCTTTTCCGATTCGTTGCTTAAAACAAGAAGTCTTGACCTGAAGGTGCACTGAATCTTCTTCCTTCTTCCTTCTGTTTATATCTGTTTTAAGCAAGTAATTTTCTTTTCTGAATAGTCTAAGCAACCTAAATGAATTGATTTTTGCCCTTTGATTTAATTGTTTTAATAGTTGAAAACTTTTTTCAGGATGCTTTATGTCTTGCCTATACTCGTATTGCAAAGAGTTGCCCTCCTCATATCTGGAGACCTGAATCTCTTATATATTTGCTTTACTCATCCACACCTGTCATACCTTTAATCGAGTGCTTTCAAGTGGCTTTATCTAGGCTTTTTCCTGATCTTACTAGAGGTGAAAGTGCTAATAATGGTGGAAAAGGTTTATCTGACGTTCATGAAAGTCCCAGGGCTGCAAAGAAAAGACCAGGTGAAGACTTGGAGATTTTAAATGCCAAACATCAGAAAATTGATGATGAAAATCGATATTCCAGTGTGAAATATGAAGATGTGATGCATTGCAGCTATGGATTTGGCTCTTTGGGGGAGAAACAATATGCTGATCATATGCATAATTCATTGACTCTGTTTATTAAACTTCTAAAGCCTCCTAGTCAGGAATCCAGTTCGTTGGGCCCAGAAGTTGCATTGACAGCTCTTAGTACACTCTGTATAGTTTTCTGTAGATATCCTCAAGCAGAACTTTCAATTCAAATATTCCATCAGATGTATGAATGGGTCCCTTGGGTGTGTGAAGAGGTTGGTGATCAGTTATGGATGTTCATTTGAATTTTGCACTCCTTCGTCCTCATAATTATGGTCATTGTCATGCAGGCAAACCAGAAATTTCCAAACTCTATTGATTTACATTTCTTTTTAGAAGCAATTCATAACCTATTGATCATAGCAGGTAAATACTAGATCTATGCTAATTCATTCAGCTCTTCCTGTAACGTTTGATTGCTTATACTCTATCAGGGAAAAAAATATTCATTGCCTGTAAAAACAAGGTCGAGTGAAGAAATAAGAGTTCCAGCATATTTTGTTAACAACTTCATGACTAGTCAGTTTGTTACTCTTGTGAATCTGTGTGTCAATCATATGCTCTAATTGCTTATTTTGATTGGTGTATTTCTGTTAGTTTGTACTGGTATTCAAATTCTGGGAAATTGGAATGACTGGCATTTTCTTGCTTGCTCTTTCGATTCTGATATTTCTTGGAGATGACATATCAATTAAAAGTGTTTCTGTTGGTTATTAAGGCAGCAGCATATTTTGTATTAATTCTTAAACTTCTGCCAGAACAAAATATTACCGCTCTGTCCAATTTCTAAAGTGATATCATCCTTGTGAAGCAATTGCAGGGGTGGATAGGTTTTTAATTTAGGTCGTGATGTCTTGGTAGTTTGCAGGGAAGAGTCTTTGGTTTATTGTTTGATAATTCTCTCTTGTTGTTTCATCTCATTATGTTTCATTCATTGAATTAGCTAGGGCTAGTGCACATATCAACATAACTGGTTGCTATGGTCATTATCAACATAACTGGGGATACCTTTATTTTTTAATTTGAATTGCAGCTGAAATCTACTTGCTTTGTGTCATAGCACTGGGAGTAATTTAAATTTGTCTGTTATTTATGATATCCTCTAAGAAGGTGTGTCTCTGAGAATGTGAGTCAATGAAAAGATAAGTATCAACCTTCCATTAACTGCATTTTTCTTTCTTTGTTTTGTTTTTCTTTCGTATTTAATTTTGTAAAATCTATTTAGGCTCCCTTCCCAGTGAGAGTGAATATTTCAAGGTCAAGGGTGGCAACTTAGCACTTATGCAGTCATTGCTAAGGCTACCGTGGATCATATCTCAACCTACTGATACCTACTCATCATTGAAGGCAAAGATCCTTTCTCTGTGCGTGCTATCTAAAATTGGGCCTGTACTTCAAGGTGGAAATGATCTTGATATATTGGACTTGGGACTCCGTGATACCTCCGAAGATGTTAGGATTGAAGCTATCATTTCCATGCCAGTGATATTAATGTGGTCTGGTTTTGGTTTACTAAATCACATTTTCAAAAGGCTGGAGTAAGTGAGAAAACGCTTTATATATATTTTAATATATACATTTTGTATAAACTAGACTGCGTTATATAACAATCAAAAGTAGTTTTTAAATTTGGTATATTATATGTTTGTCATGCGGTTTTGTACTTATCTGCTCATATCAAATTTGACATACATGCATATGGATGTGCTAGTAAAGTTGGAGAAATTTCATAAATTTTCAGCTTCTCCATCTCTTTAATGTCAAGTAGTCTGGCCATATCATTGATGTATTAGTTATATTTATATGGGTTTGCAGGATCCTGGAAAAAGAGGTGCATGGTCGAATTAACAAAGTAATCCCGGGGTGTCTTGGTTATTTGGCATGTATTTATGGATCCTGTTCAAATGGTGTACTACGCAAATGCCAATGTAAATTTTACTTGCCAAAGAGTAATATAAGATTAAATATGACAATGGATGACCTTGTGGGAGGATTTTGGTGTTCAAAGTGTGACATAAATGCTGGACTTGTGAATCGATCAAATTCAACTGTTTGGCGTTTTCCTGACATACACAAGAAAGAGCCTACTACAGACCGTGATTATATTCATTTACAATCCATCTTCTTCCGTCTTCTTTTTGACGAATCATCAGAAGATGTTCAATTAGCTTGTGTAGGTGTGCTTCAGAGAATACTCCTCCATGGAACTGAAAGTATTCTGCTTAAAACAAGATCTGAATGGTTAAAATGTATTGATTTCCTACTCATCCACGGGAAAAAGGCCATTCGAGAATCCTTTTCTAAACAGATTAGTTTCTTCATTGAGGAAACTATTCTGAATTGTTTGTTCTTGGATGAGGAGGGCCACAAGGCCGCTAACAGATCCAAAGAACAAAAGTTCATGGACAAAATAAAATACTTTGTGGAAACCGCGGATGATCCTCTGGTTCTCTCAACTCTTCTAGAAGCTACAGCTAAGATTATGGAAGTGGTTGATGTGCAGAGCCAATCTTTTATGTTCTCTCTTATTTTATTGATTGATCAGCTTGACAGTCCCCACGTGACAGTTAGAATAATTGCATCAAGGTTGATAATAAAGTCTTGCTACTTTCATCTTAGAGGAGGATTTGAATTAATCCTGTCTCGATTTCTTCATATTCGAAATGAGCTATTTGATTACCTGTGTATAAGGCTTTCTAGCCGACCAAAAATGGTTGAAGAGTTTGCGGCAGCTATTCTTGGCACTGATACTGAAGAACTTGTCAAGAGAATGGTTCCTGTCGTCCTCCCAAAGTTGGTTGTTACTCAGCAGGACAATCAACAAGCAATTTTCACTTTATATGAGCTCGCCAAGCGCTTAAATACAGATATGGTGCAACTAATTGTTAATTGGCTACCTAAAGTACTTGCGTATGCTCTTCATCGAGCTGATGGCCAAGAACTGCTCTCTGTTCTGCAGTTCTACCACGAGCAGACTGGTTCTGACAAACAGGAAATTTTTGCTGCTGCACTCCCTGCTCTTTTGGATGAACTTGTATGCTTCACAGATGAAGATGAGCCAAATGTGATAAGTAAAAGGTAATATAGCTTCAGAAAGCACAAAGAAGATTACATTGATGAGTTTCTTGAAGCATAGATTCCAGTTTCTACTGAAGAGGAAGGTTTTGCCTTTTGTTCTTTATTTATTATTTTTTCTGTTTTACTGTTCTTTTTCTTCATTTCACTTATTTTAGCTTTTCTCTCGGGGTTGGAGGAGCTGCTGAGGTGAGGTTGGATTATTCTGAACTTTTACCTTTCTTCTAGTGGGTTATTCTTTCCGGAGATGGAAACAAATTGATAGTATCTAAAGCAGGTAGAGATCCTAGTTTCCAGTATCACTGTCATGGTGTCATTGGTTGGCCATTCTGCTTGGCCCCCAAAAAGGAATTGAGTTGGAAATGATGGATGATGTTGGAGATGGATTTGGAGCTCTCTTTGCCAACTACTTCTTCCTCTTTTTTTTTGTGTCTTTGGGGTGGCGTGTCGGGTGGAGGTAAAGTAAGGATATAACTAACAAAACCAGCAGTTGAGGTAGTGCTTGTAAATGATTGTGCATATGTTATAATTTTAAATGATTGTACATATGTTGCTAGACTTTACTAGTTCCCTTTGATTCCATTTGTTCTATTGGGCTATAGTAGTGTCTGGATAAGTGGATAATCAGAAAACATATAATTACTTCTTCCTACACAAGATTGTGATCGAGCAAGTATCCCTTTAATATTGTCTTTTTTCCATCTACTATACGTCTGTTCGGAAATCTTCCCATAAATTCCTGATAACCCCACTCTATATGTATTAGAAACATCTTTAGTGCATCAAGAGCCTTCCAAACTATATGTAGCATCCATAACCTTTGTCCACAAGGCATCTTATTCATTTAAAAAACCTCCTATCAAGATAATTAAATATGAAAAGTAGCTAATATATAGAATGAAAAGTAGCTAACTGTATTCCAGAAAATTACTGTCAGCTTTACATTGTATGAATGATGTTTGATAATTTCACAGGTTAATGAAGGTGCCTCAGGTGATAAAAGAAGTTTCTGGGATTCTAACTGGTGAAGAAGATATTCCTGCGTTTTTGAGGAATCATTTTGTTGGTCTCCTAAACAGCATTGATAGGAAAATGCTACATGCTGAGGATATATCACTGCAAAGACAAGCTATCAAGCGAATTGAGATGCTGATAAGTATGATGGGTCCCCATCTTAGCACTTATGTACCAAAACTTATGGTTCTTCTCATGCAGGCTATCAATAAGGAATCACTTCAGGGTGATGGTCTTTCTGTCTTACATTTTTTCATCAAGCAGATAGCACAGATATCACCATCTAGCACGAAGCACGTGATTTCTCAAGTGTTTGCAGCTCTGGTTCCCTTCCTGGAGAGAGAAAATGAAAGTTCCTCCTCTCATTTGAATAAAATTGTGGAGATCTTGGAAGAACTTGTACTTCAGAATAGATCAATTCTAAAGGAACACATTGGGGAGTTTCCGCCTTTGCCTACTATTCCTGCTTTAGATAGGGTGAACAGAATGATAAGTGCAGGACGTGGAATGATGACCTTGAATGATCAGTTGCGGGATATAATTGATGGTTTGGATCATGAAAATTTGAATGTCAGGTATATGGTTGCATCTGAGTTGAGTAAATTACTCAACCTTAGGAGGGAGGATATCATGGCTTTAATTACTAAGGCAGGAGATGCAAACATGGATGTAATGAGTGCGTTGATCACATCTCTGCTTAGAGGATGTGCAGAACAATCAAGAACAATGGTTGGTCAGCGTCTGAAGTTGATATGTGCAGATTGTCTTGGAGCACTTGGTGCAATAGATCCCTCAAAAGTCAAGGGATTTTCAAGCATGCGATTCCAAATTGCTTGTTCAGATGATGATTTGATTTTTGAGTTGATTCATAAGCATCTGGCCCGGTCCTTCAGGGCTGCTCCTGACACCATTATTCAAGATTCTGCAGCCTTGGCGATTCAGGAACTACTAAAGATTGCAGGCTGTGAGGCATCTCTTGATGACAATGTTGTAGCTTCTACTTCACAGACAAGAGGGAAACAACAGGTGAAGTTGCCTGTATCCATGGTGGATGGTAAGTCGACTGAAGTGCAGGGAAGAGGTCAGAGATTGTGGAATCGTTTCTCTAGTTACGTAAAGGAGATAATAGCCCCTTGCTTAACCTCCAGATTTCAGCTGCCAAGTATGTCGGATTCAACATCTTCTGGTCCAATTTATCGCCCTTCAATGTCATTTAGAAGATGGATATTTTTCTGGATTAGGAAACTGACTGCACATGCAACAGGTTCTCGAGCAAGTATTTTCTACGCCTGTCGTGGTATAGTCCGTCATGATATGCAAATAGCAATGTATCTTCTTCCATATTTGGTCCTCAATGCAGTATGTGATGGTACTGAAGAGGCACGCTGTGGAATAACAGAGGAGATTTTATCTGTTCTGAATGCTGCTGCATCAGAGAATAGCAGTGACGTTGTTAACGGTATAAGTTCAGGGCACAACGAAGTTTGCATTCAAGCTGTATTTACACTTCTTGATAATCTTGGTCAATGGGTGGATGACGTACAACAGGAACTTTCACTTTCCCAGTCTATTCAAACTTCCAGTTCGAGGCAACAAGCTCTCAAGTCAAAGGAGAAGACCATCAATCTGTCAAGTGATTCTGACCAGGTGCTTATTCAATGTAAACATGTTTCAGAACTCTTGGCTGCAATTCATAAAATGACTCTTGCAAGGGCATCTTTCAGATGCCAAGCTTATGCACGGTCCCTTTTGTACTTTGAATCTCATGTCCGGGAGAAGTCAGGATCATTTAATCCTGCCTCTGAGAAAAGTGGCCTCTTTGAGGATGAAGACATCTCATTTCTGATGGAAATATATAGTGGGTTGGATGAGCCAGATGGCTTATGTGGATTTGCGTCCTTACGCAAGTCGAAGAGCTTGCAAGATCATCTATTGATAAATAAGAAGGCAGGAAATTGGGCAGAAGTATTGACTTCTTGTGAGCAGGCTTTGCAGATGGAACCAACTTCTGTCCAGAGGCATTCAGATGTTGTCAACTGCTTGCTTAACATGTGTCATTTGCAGGCCACAGTCACCCATGTAGATGGATTAATATCTAGAATACCTAAATACAAGAAAACTTGGTGTATGCAAGGTGTTCAGGCTGCATGGAGGCTTGGAAGGTGGGATTTGATGGATGAATACCTTAACGGGGCTGATGAAGAAGGTTTAGTATGTAGCAGTTCTGAGAGTAATGCTTTATTTGATATGGATGTCGCTAAGATTCTTCAAGCAATAATGAAGAGAGATCAGTTCTCCGTTGCTAAGAAAATTACTCTGTCGAAACAAGCTCTGATTGCTCCTTTGGCTGCTGCTGGCATGGATTCGTATGCTAGAGCTTATCCCTTTGTTGTCAAGCTTCACATGCTGCGGGAGTTGGAGGATTATAGCTCTCTCCTTGGTGGTGAGTCTTTCTTAGAAAAATCATTCATACTATGTGATTCAGATTTCTCAAAACTAATGGAAAGCTGGGAAAATCGACTCAAACTCACTCAACCATCTCTCTGGGCTAGGGAACCACTCTTGGCTTTTCGGAGATTAGTTTTTGGTGCAAGTGGTCTTAATGCTCATGTTGGTGAGTGTTGGATTCAATATGCAAAGCTCTGTCGTTCTGCTGGTCATTACGAGACAGCAAGTCGAGCAATTCTAGAAGCCAAGGCCTCAGGTGCACCTAATGTTCACATGGAAAAGGCTAAGCTTCTGTGGAGCACCAGACGAACTGATGGTGCCATTGCTGAGCTGCAACAGACCCTTCTGAATATGCCTGTTGAGGTTGTAGGCTCTGCAGCAATATCGTCAATCACTAGCCTCTCATTGGTTCCATTGAACCCACAGCCTCTACTTTGTGGTACTCAGTTTTCCAACGAGAACAGAGACGTTGCCAAAACTCTGCTACTCTATTCAAGGTGGATACATTACACTGGTCAAAAGCAGAAAGAAGATGTGATTAGTCTGTACTCTAGGGTCAAAGAATTACAGCCCAAGTGGGAAAAAGGATACTTTTACTTGGCAAAATACTGTGATGAACTACTTGTTGATGCCCGAAAACGGCAGGATGATAAAGAACCATGTTCAAAAGCAGTCGCTGCGAATTCAACCCTTGTTGCTGCCACCAATATGAACACTGAAAGAAGTTGGTGGTCATATCTTCCTGATGTGCTCTTATTTTATGCAAAGGGCCTTCACAGGGGCCACACGAATCTTTTCCAAGCCCTTCCTAGATTGTTGACACTGTGGTTTGATTTTGGTAGCGTTTACCATATAAGCAGCTCTCGAGCCAATAAAGAAATGAAAACAATCCATGGGAAGGTGGTCAACACACATAAGCTTTCTTTTGTGTTGTGATGCTGATATCTTTGGTTTCTTTTCTGAACTTTTCCTCTTTTGCAGGTTCTGAGTATCATGCGAGGTTGTTTAAATGATTTTCCAACATATCAATGGCTAACTGTTCTCCCTCAACTGGTTTCCAGAATTTGCCATCAGAATGAAGAAATTGTTCGGTTGGTGAAATACATAATAACAAGTGTTCTCCGGAAATACCCTCAACAAGCCCTTTGGACAATGGCAGCTGTTACAAAATCTACGGTTCCTTCAAGAAGGGAGGCTGCTGCAGAGATTATAAATGCTGCAAGAAGGAAATCCAATGAAACTAGTGTTAGTTCTTTGTTTGCGCAGTTTGCTATGCTCATTGATCACCTAATCAAGCTATGTTTCCATCCTGGTCAAACAAAGGCAAGAACAATCAATATTTCAACTGAATTTAGTGCTTTGAAGCGGATGATGCCCGTGGAAATCATAATGCCAACCCAACAGTCCCTTACTGTTAATCTGCCTACATATGATGTGAATACACCTGAGTCCATTACATCTGAAATCTTCTATTCAGCAGACCTTCCTACCATTTCAGGAATTGCAGATGAGGCTGATATTCTTTCCTCGCTTCAGAGACCAAAGAAAGTAAGGTCTTCTCTTTGTGATGCTTTTACATTAAATTTTCTCCGAAGATATTCTTCCTTCTAGGAAATTTCAATATTCTATCTACTTTCACTTACATGATCACCAAAAATCCATAAGAGAGATATTTGTAGTTTATGTATGTTTCAACTTTGCTTTCGAAGCTTCTAAGATTCCTTTCTTTTCAGTCTGGAGGGCTTTACTGCAGAAAAGGGCAGCCCAGTGTACTAACAGGGTAAGGCTGCGGATAATAGATCCTTGTGGTCCGGACCTTCCTCAGACCCCGTGCATAGCGGGAGCTTAGTACATCGGGCTGCCCTTTTATGACGTGAAGTCCTCCAGACTGGAAACAAAGGAACCTAAGATGCTTCAGAAGCAAAGTTGAGAACATACATAAACTACAAATGTCACTCTTATGGCTTTTTGGTCGATAATGTAAATGAAAGTAGATAGAATATTAGAATTTATTAGTTGCTTTACATTATGAAGAAGATGATCACTACTGTAAGCACCCTCTGGGTGCTGCTTTTTTCCAGTTTTTCACTTACCTATCAAAATAAAAAGTCTGCCAGAAATGCTTCACCCTTAACGAGTAATTCCTCTTTCCTCCTCTTTAATTATAGATGACTTAGTGTAAGTACTGAATGTTTAACTTAATGCAATGCCCTATAAAGTTTATGCACCAAAGCTGTTGCTTAGAACAAATATGGACGCAGCAGCTATAGATGAATGCTTGATCAGATGGTTGTGTACAGCTGATATTTACTTTGATGAAGGTGAATTATCATTAACTCTAGCACCAAAAGGGTGCTAGTTGGAGCATGTACACCATACAACGTTTTCCCCCTATTTAAATTGGCTAAGGAGCTAATAAAGTCGCACATTCTTTTCCGCCTAATAAAGTCTAACAATTGATATATATCCTCTTATTTATATCAAAAGGAAGAAACCGGAAACATATACACTTAAGTTGATGCTTGGTCTTATGCTTCTTAAAAGAAGTTGCTATTTCTCTCCATAGTACCCAGAGTATGCCCTGTGGGATTGTGCAGACCATATATTCCGATTAGGTGGATCTCATTGATTTATGTCGTTCATATTTGAGCAAATCCTCTTTCCTTTCTTTTGTGTTTTGCAGATTATTCTTTTGGGAAGTGATGGAATTGAGCGCCCATTCCTTTGCAAACCCAAGGATGATCTCAGGAAAGATGCACGTATGATGGAATTCAATGCTACGGTTAATCGTCTACTATCTAAGTGCTCTGAAAGTCGTAGGAGGAAGCTTTATATTCGCACATTTGCAGTGATACCACTGACAGAAGATTGTGGTATGGTTGAGTGGGTTCCTCATACCCGTGGGCTTCGACAAATACTCCAAGACATTTACATAAGCTGTGGAAAATTTGATAGACAGAAAACAAATCCTCAAGTTAAGCGTATTTATGATCAGTATCTGGGTAAAATGCCTGAAGATGAAATGCTGAAGAACAAAATCCTTCCAATGTTCCCTCCAGCTTTCCATAAATGGTTCTTGAACATGTTCTCAGAACCAGCTGCTTGGTTCAGGGCTCGGGTCGCATATGCTCATACTACTGCTGTTTGGTCAATGGTTGGTCATATAGTGGGCCTTGGAGATAGGCATGGCGAAAACATCCTCTTTGATTCAACCACTGGTGACTGTGTTCATGTTGATTTCAGCTGCTTATTTGACAAAGGTTTGCAGTTGGAGAAACCTGAACTGGTGCCTTTCAGGCTAACACAGGTAAGAAGAAGAGAACAATGATCTTTTGCCTTATTAGCATTGGTGAAAAGTTTGAAACTTATCTTGGTAATCAGTTCAGAGTTGAATTTGTAGGAATATTCATGTTTTATGACTTACTCATTGCATTGACCACATGCAGAACATGATTGATGGCTTGGGTATTACTGGTTATGAAGGGATCTTCTTAAAGGTTTGCGAGATCACACTTTCTGTGTTACGGGCCCATCGAGAGACACTAATGAGTGTCCTTGAAACTTTCATCCATGATCCTTTGGTGGAATGGACTAAATCTCATAAATCTAGTGGAGTGGAGGTCCAAAATCCTCATGCACAGGTTGGAGCTTTTATCACTTGTCCTTAATATTTGTGCTACAGTCTCTGTTAAACGTTTATCTCTGGTAAATGAAAATTAATGAGTTTGGATAGGCAAATTCTTTTGTTTCCTTTTGTTTTGTGAGTAACATTTTTATACATTATCTTCCAACTTGTGGGATTCCACTGGGTATGTTGTTGTTGTTATCTCCAAATTTTGGCACTTTTGACCTTTTAACTGATTGAGATGCCCCATTCTGATGCCCACTTGATGGAAAACCTTATTGTACCAAATTGCCAATGTCATCAAACATAAACTCCTTAAACAATGATCCCCATTTTTCTCCAACTTCACCTTTCTTGTTGCCAAACCCGTCCTTATCTCTTTCCTAAATCTATACCCTAGTATTTTGGATGCGTGGAATACAGGTGCTTGATGGTTGGTTGGCTATGTTGTGTTTGAAGGAAGTTATTTGAAAGTCTCATGAGATGGGTGTAGTGGTTGGTAGTTAAAGAGGGAGGCAGTGATGGTGTTTGGGGTGGAGGTAGACGGCGGTAGATGGGAAGGAGAAGGTGAGCCAATGGATGAGACGTGGAAGGCTAGCAGGAGCGCCACTGCCAGGAATGTGAACAAATGAAGGACTTGTAGGGTGGGGTGCAAGAATGGAGATCTTGCAGTAGGGAGGGGGTAGAGAATGGGTTTTGCTGATGTTTGAGGAGGCTTTTAGTGCCAAAATGTCAATCACTTGTTAGCCTGTTAGACTGGAAGAATAGAATGTTATACATTAATTACTAGTGAATGGCATGCGGTATTATCTCCCAAAAATTATTGGGGCTAAGAAGGGAAATTAACAGAGCTTATAGCTAATGCGCAAAACAAAAAGCAAATAACCACCCCACTCCCAAACAAATTGGTCAGCTATATGAATCCTTACATTCTCCATTTAATCTCAACTCATGTTATCGTCGTACCATATAAAAATAAAAGTGAAAAATAAGTTCAATATGTATAACCAATGATGTTAATAGTTTAATACAATTAGAAATTCTCTACAAGACTAAAACCTTTCCTAATGAGTAGATATCACCTATTTTTTTTTATGACTGAAAAATCTGTTTGGAGCCAAGTGCCAATCCTAACATCACCTATATAGATATTCTTTCCCCATTGTGTCCTATCTTTAGCTAAATCTGCATAGGTTCCAAGAATTGTAGGTCTTTCGAGACAACTTCCTTCCATGAGACTTTAGGTCTACATTGTCCCCTTTCAACATCTTTACTCACCCTAGTTTCACACCTAAGGATTGTTGCATCTGTTGATCAACGATGCAGGACATGTATAATCCATCTCAAGCGACCTTTTATATTATCCCCAATATGTGTTACTTGCACCTTCTCGCAAATGTGGTCATTTTTGATCTTATCTAATAGACCCTTGTGATCCAACCCTCCCGGACCTCGCACATAGCAAGAGCATATTGCACTGGACATCCCCTTTTAATCTAATTTGTTATGACCACATCCATCGTGGCATCTGCATATCAGTGACACTCAATCTTGTGGATATGTTGGATATTAGCAGCCCAGCATTACCATATAACATTGCCGATCTAATAGTTGTTTTATAGAACTTACCTTTCACTTTGATGGACATCCCTATATCACATAACACCCCAAGCACTTTTCCGTTGCTGGTGTGCGAAACACTAGAGAATGATGCAAGTAGTGCCATAGACAGGGTCATAAGTGCAACATTCCAATTTTTGAAAAAGACAAAGTAGCAGCCTTCTTTTTTCAACAAAATCAAGTAAAGAATATAATCTTTAATAAAGGAATAAAGATCTTTTGCATACAAGAGCTATACTGAAAAAGTAAAGAACCTGCAAATGTAAATGGTTCTGTACAAGAGACACCCATCTTTCAATGCAAACGGGATCCTCATGGGTGCATTAAAAAGATATCAAAGATAAGAGACTATTCTTCAGAACGTATATGCAGAATGCATATTGTGTATATAGCTTTAAATTTCCTGAGTTATCTTCTGAAGTAGACTATGTAGGAACTGAGTTTTTGCAAGTTAACTGGATATGGATTCTGATACTTCTGTTAGACCCTGATGTTTTTGCATCTCTAATGTAAAGTTCTCTTTGCTAATAAATGGCAATAATGAAGGCTTCTTTTCGTCTGAGAGGGAGTTAAGGCAGGGTGATCCCATATCACCTTTTTTGTTTATCTTAGCTATGGAGGTGCTTAATCACATGATCAGGAGGGTAAGGGCAAATGGTTGGTTAAAGGGTTTCCAAGCTCAGGCGCTAAGGACATAGAGATGATGAAGGGAGGGGGTCACACATTTGCTCTATGCAGATGACTCGCTAATATTTTGTGAAGCTAAAGTATCACATATCAGATATATTAAGGCTATGCTCACTAATTTTGAAGGCAGTTCTGGTCTTCATGTTAATTGGCAAAAAGGTTGTCTTTACCTAATGAACAAAGTTGATAATATGGAGATATTAGCAAGTAACTTTGGATGCCAGGTAGCCGCCTTACCCACAAAGTACTTAGGAATGCCCCTGGGTGCAAAGAACAAAGAGATGGAGGTCTGGGGAGAAGTGCAAGAGAGATGTGACAGGAAATTGGCAAGATGGAAGAGTCAATGTTTGTCCTCTGGAGGGAGATTAACACTAGTCAAATCTGTGTTGGATTCCCTTCCTTCCTATATTATGAGCCTATTTCCTATACCAAAGAGTATCGTGAAGAGAATAAATTTGCTCAGAAGTTTTTTTTTTTTTTTAAGATGGAAACAAGGAGCAGAAAAGTTAGATTGTTAAATGGGATGTTGTAACACTTCACAAGAAGCAGGGGGGATTAGGTATTATAAAACTGTATCTCAAAAATTCTTGTCTTTGCAAAAATGGTTTTGGAGATTCTGTGCTCAGGATATGTCTTTATGGAAAAGAATCATCATTGAGAAATATGGACTTCAAAGTCACTGGATCACTGAAGATGTCCTTTGAATTTTTGGTTGTAGTGTCTGGAAGACTATTCGGAGAATCTGGCCCCAGTTTCAAGAAAATAATTCAACTCATGGTGGGTAATGGCCTAAAGATTGAGTTCTGGAATGAATTTTGGATAGGTGAAAGGAGCTTGAAATCTCTCTTCCCTGATTTGTTCCTCAGTCAACAGACTAGGCCCACTATTGCTCAAATGTGAAGCATACTAGGTTGGAATATCAACTTTAGTAGGGCCTTAAATGATTGGGAGGTTCAAAGAGTTGCAAATTTGCTTATGATGATAAATGATTTCAATGGAACTACCAATACACCTGACAGACTGGTGTGGGAACTTTATAATGAAGGTACGTTCACTGTGAAGTCATGCTACTGGAGAAGAAATTCTGGCCGACTACAAATTAGGAACTGGCCTTGGAAGCTAATATGGAAAGCCAAAGTCCCCCTGAAAATTTCTTGTTTTGTGTGGTTAGTTTGCAGAAAAGCTTGTTTGACTCATGAAGTACTACGGAGAAGAGTTGGACAGATTTGCTAAAGATGTTTTATGTGTGACCAGGATGCTGAAAGAAATAGCCATCTTTTTCTACACTGTAAAATAGCTGCAAATCTGTGGAACATGTAGTTGTGTATACTTGGAGTGAGTTGGGTGGTTCCAAAAACTACTAAAAGTATAATGGGCTGCTGGAAAGAGTTTGGAAGAAGAGAATCAGAAGTGGTCTGGTGGAAACTGATCCCTGCAAGCATCTGGTGGACATTGTGGAAAGAAAGAAATGCAAGAGGCTTTGATGATAAAAGAAACAACATTCAAAAAATCAGAATGAATTACCTTAGTCTTCTATATTTTTGGTGTAAACAGGATATATGGTCGGGGATATAGAACTTTTTATTGACTTTATAGCGAAATTGTAAAGATCCATAGACTAGTTCTTTTTGTCTTCTTTTTTTTACCCAATGGGATGTAAATGCTCGCTCTCATATTTTTCTCTTTGAACTACCCACATAACACTGACGGAGCAAATATCCCACGCCTTGCTTAATCTTACGTCTTCTAAAGGCCCAGCTGAATCGAGCATCCTTCACTTTAGCCGGCGCATCACCCTAAACCATCTCAAAATTTTCTCCGACTAAAGTTGTGATGCTATGTGACAATGCAGAAGAAAGTGGTCCACATCTTCCCACCACAACCATGTTAGTAAGACAATAGTTTCTCGTGGTGATGCCTTCACAAGATATAATGTGAATTGCATTAGTTGCCTTAAGCACAGGGATTCTTTCTACTATTACTCTAATTTTCCTTTTAAGAATTACTCTAATTGTACTTTTCTCTTGTAATATTTTTGACATAACTGCTAAATGGATTTTGTTGAGATTTGCAGCGAGCAATCAGTAACATAGAAGCACGGTTGCAAGGAGTTGTAGTTGGTGTTGGAGCTGCACCGTCGTTGCCTCTTGCTGTGGAAGGGCAAGCTCGTCGTCTGATTGCTGAAGCTGTTTCACATAAAAATCTTGGCAAAATGTATATATGGTGGATGCCGTGGTTTTAAACCTCTGTGATGCCAACTATGTACAATATGCAGATCTATGTTCTCTTTAACTTCTGCAAAATTAGTTAAAACCTTCAGCATCAAATTCTGCAAGATTGGTTGCGGCCTCATCAGGTATCTCTGAGAAGATACAGTGTGTAAGTAAACCATTTACATTATTGAAAATTTAGAAAGTATATGCTCTCCCTTGCAAATGTTCTGTATAGTGATCTTCACGAGCATGTGTGTGCATGAAATGATACATTTTGGAGGCACCTCACTTTTTTTTTTGGGGGGGGGGGATTAAAAATGTAGTGCTTGGGATTTGAAGAAAGAACCTCTAGGTGAATTTTGAAGCCCCTCCTCACATGGTTCTTATTAGCACTTTTGTACTGCCAGTTTTCACAAATCTGCTTGGGAATTTTGAGACTGCTTAAGTCCTGGTTATTTGATTTTTGTTTGCACCTGTAATTGGTCTGACTGATTGCTTTTGGGAAATTTAATTTTTCTACTGCCTAGTGTGTGAAAGTGAATGATCCAACTCATTCAGTCGTAATAACAAGAACTCTGAAGTGTTTATCAGTCACCTTTTTTTTTTTCAATGGCTTTTCGGCACCATGAAAGTTTGATAAGGAAAATATTTTCCTTATGGCGGTGGTGTTCGGGCTATAGCTTGGGCGCAACTTGGCTAATTCCACTAGATATTTACTACCTCCACACAAGTATCAAATAATTTTGCCCTCCAAGGCTTTGGCATTTGTGAATAAATCACTTAGGGGCAGTGTTATCAAAAGCAAAAAGTGCAAAAGAGCTCTAGGGTCCCTTCAGAGCTTTAAGCGCAAAGCACAAATATATGAACAAATAAACTGAAATCGTCTCTTCAGAATATAGGTTAATTGGTAGGGAAAAATGTCTTAGAACCTTGATGACAACATTGAAACGCGCATTATGTGAGTCAAAGTGCTCAACAGTTTTGAGCCTCGCTTCAGGGCTTAAGCATGCTTTTGATAACACTGCTTAGGAGTCGTTTGGTAGAGTGTATTAGAAGAAATAATGGATGCATTAGCTTTGTGTATTAGTAGTACCTTGTTTGGTACACTTTCTCAACCTATGTATAACTAATGCTTGCATTAGTTAATACTTTCTATTGTGTATGAAGGGGTGTATTACTAATATATGTAAATCCATGGTAGTAGTAATGCAAGGGATTTTGATGCATGCATTTGCATAATTAAAATCCCAATTGTCCCTCAAAATCTTTTTTTACATCTTTTCCCCCATATTTGTGGAGGATGTTTGTAAAATAAATATTTTTAAAAAATTTGTACAATACATGGTACTTTTAATACACCAAACCAAACAATGTATGAGAAATAATGCAAGCATTACTACTACACGCTATTTAACATTATTCTTACACCCTACCAAACGACTCCTTGGTGTTTTTTGCCTCCTTTGAGAGTTTGAACCTGAGAGCTTATGGTTCTCCCATTTTATTGATCACTAGTTCACACCCTACGGTGTAAACCTAACAAATTAGTTAGAATACATGATTTGGGACCATTCCTTTGTAATTAGAGCATTTTTTCTTGATAAAGAAAATATCTAGGTGAAGAATTTAACTCATTACAAAATCCAAATATTTCAATTATTTGAAGAGGAAGTAGTAATAGTCCCGCAATGAAATTTGCATTCTTCTTTTTTATGCATTTTATCTAGTATATCTTTATTATAAATAACCTGCAATTTAATGGATATGGTGCATTAGATTGTTTGTGTGATTTATCTTACTGTACATTTTTGTGTGGGGAAGCTGAAAAACAGCAGTCACACATTTACGTAATTATTACACAATAACCAACAAATGGAATTACAGTAGTCACATATTTGCATATTTGCCATCAACATGTCTTGATGATTCTTGATTCATCTAGCTAGTAGTGCAGGTATAAACAATTGATTTAGAATAGGACTGATTTCACAAAAATCTTGGTCATTTCTTGTGATGTAACTTTCTGGATAATATATGAGAAACCAGATGAAGTGGGTTTGACCCTCTTGGCCTGGAAATCTTGAATACACTAGTAAAATTCTGCTGATGGATCTCATCTTTCTTGCACACAGGAGGATGTGGTTGAATAGTGGCTGGCAGGCTGTAATACACTAGTAAACAGTGTGACAGTCATATTAAGAAGATCCTCCAGTCTTCCTTGAAATATGCTCACGTGCACTGAGTACATTTTCTAGCACCTGTAGAAATCTTGGTTGATTAGTTGGGTAAGAGCATCCATGCTGCAACTTGGATTTGCTACTGCCTTTGTTTTACTCGAGAATGCTCCATTCACACTAGGAGCTCAATGATTTTGGTTTGCTTAGCAGGACTTGCAATTGCTGAGGTCGATGTCCACTTGGAACCCCGACATTCATATATGATAACCAAGTATCAGGTATTTGAATTGCTCTTGAAGAGTGATTATTCAGCAAAAATGCTGATGGTTCAATGGTTAAAGATGAGTATTGCCGTGGCGGAGTCAGGATTTTTAATAAGGGTGTCAAACAAAAATTTATATGTTGTTACTAAGGATAAAACACATGACCTCAGGCAATTTTTGCAATCCCTTCACATTACGCTAAATATTTAGCTTGTGTCAAGAGGTGTCAATAATTGTATAAATATTTATTAAATCCCATTTCGACCTATATATACAATGTAATTTTCTGACAGAGATGTCGCTTGACACCCTCGGCCAGGGTGGCTCCGCTGGTCCGCCCCTAAGTATTCCACACAAGTTGCAGTCTTCTCCTAAGTCGTCTAATTGACTATGACGATTAAAAAAAAAAGCAGTTGAGGGGTATTAGGGAATTGACGAGGATTAACGTTTTGTATTCGAAGCCACCCTATTTGCCAAATTAGGCGTGGATGTAACACCTCAGATAATGGGATCAGCCATTTGTGCAAGTCAAAAATCCTACTCCTACTTAGAAAGATAAAAGAGGACGAAACACATGTATCCAATTAACTTGAATTGACCAATGGTACGAATAAAACCCTATTTGAGGATACAATACTTGATTTCTTCGAATTGGTTATTTTGAATTTGGCCTGTGCAAATTGTCCTTTTGGAAATGTGAGTTTGTTTCCGTGGTTTCATAGCTTAAATTTTGGTAAATCATAAGCACGTGTCACTTCGACTGCCATAGTTCCATTGACTAAAGCTTCATAAACTATTTCTATATTTGCTAAGTCATGACTCATGACAGGCCTCGAGAATTTAAGCAATATCCATCAGTAAACAGGCATTACGATGTTTACGTGGGACGTAATATTAAAATCCGAGGACCTAATATCCTATTGAATATAGCATTCACTCTTTATGACTTTCACAAACGTTAAACTAAAAATATGTGTACCAAAATATTTTTAATTTTTTTTATATTAAAAATATAATAAAATATTTATCATTTATAGTAGTAATAATTTTTTGTTGAACAACGAACTATTTATGAGATATATAATACAAATTTTATTGATGGATAATATATTTATCGCACATTTTAATACACATCGTGTCAATTTCTTATCAAACAAGCACATATATTTTTAAACACGTATAATATATGTATATTGCATACATAATCTACTTTTAATACAAGTAAAGATTTATCATAGAATTGCTATGTATTGCTAAAAATCTAATAAATAAAAGATATTGCTAAAATTTACAATAATTTATTAAAAGGACAAATTTATTAAAATGGTATTAAAATTTGTAATAAATAAAAGATATTACACAACTCTTGCAATACCTTGTATGTTCTACCAACATGAAAATCCAATTCTTTTTTAATAATCCCTTGAAATTCAAAAATCCTAATGTTAAGTTATTCCTTTATCCTCTCATTATAATGACTAGCCAAAAACTTGCTATTAGAGCTTGTTCATATTAGCAGGGTCACACTTGTGGACTGAATTATATGTCTTGACAACAAAATTATTTGTCTTAGAATCAACGCTAGCAAATAGAACCCAAGGACAAGCAACTACACATCTAACCCTTACCCTTGCAGGTTCACTAATATGCATTTCAATAGCAACATGCTCATCAACAACATATTTGGTAACAACAACTCTAAATGCATCAACACTTTCAAATGCAAGGCCCAATTCCCAAACTACTTTCTGACAGGTAGAATCAAACGAAGTTGTTTTTACCTTCTTTCTCTTTCTTTGTTTAACTTTCTGTTCAACTACTGTTTCATCATTACTGTAATTATCTGGATCTATTTCAAAGCTAACAGCTTCATCCGAGGGATAATAAGGTTCATCACCACCTAACTTGCCTTCTAAATTGTTTCTATTACCACCCATTGATTCATCATACCCAACATCTGGTCCTTTTTTTTTCTAGTAAAATCTCAAAGTAATCAAATCAAAGGACATTTTTAACAACCTGAAAATAGATTAAACACGACATGCAAATCAAATCAAAATAAAATTTTGTAGAATTTCACTTTATACTCGACATGACAAACACATACAACAACAAAAAACATAGAACATGAAGACAAAACAAATTTTGCCATTGTATAGACTCAAAAACCCTAGCCTACGTAATACAGAAAGTGAGCTGACCTTTTAGCAACAAAGAAGAAGACACAATAAATAAAATCGAAGAACACTGCTCCAAACGATGAACTTGTTGAATGGAACACAATGAGTAAAAAACACAATAAAATCGAAGAAATTTGTAGCAATTTCTTCGAATACCGGTTGATGTTCTTGGAGGAACTAAATGGGTAGGTCAAATGAATGGGTTATGGGTGAAATGAATGGGTTTTGGGGGAAACAAATGGGTTTTGGGTAAACGAGTCGGTTCAAAGTTAAATGAATTGAGTCAGATTACTTTTTATCACGTGGCAATTGACAATCACTCGATCTCTTTACGCTGGGTCTGGGGTTAGGAAGGGGGAAAATAATTCACTTATGAGTACTAATGGTGTGTAATAGGTCGGCCTAATAGTTGAAGCGTGTATTTTGTATTTCAATATAACTTTAAGTGTCACTTTATACCTTTTCCCTTTAATAATTACCAAATACCATGTAATATTATTTCGTCATATTTATATCAACATCTTTTAAAAAAGTAGACTAACTCTGTACGGCCCATAATCCAAAATAATTGTGAGTTGGGTTGATTGTTTTTCGACCTATAAAAATAATGAATCAGGTCAATCTAACTCGTAAAATTTCAAAACGGGTATGAACCGGTTGGAATGAATTGGGTCAATATATTGATAGCTATACTCAAAATCCTATTAAGGAAAAAAAAGGGGTAAAATAGAGGGGAAAAGTAACTTTTAACCTGAAAATAAATAAATTGTGAGACTACTAAAGACGAAGTGCAGGGTGTTGGTTTCCCCTTGCAAAATACAATCAGTAAAGAAACAAAGTGTTGTAGTAGCGGCGAGATCTTCCAAGGGCCGTTTGATTACGATTTCAAGTTGCAGTCTCAATCAATCAATTCGATTGCCATTGTCTTTGTCTGCCTATATATATGTAGAATTTCACTCCCAGTAATTTTATTTATATAAACAGTCGAAGAACCATCAAATTCACTCTATTCTGAACGCAATGTGGAGGAAAACGACGAGAAGTAGCGTCGATTGTGCAGTTGTTGATGTTTGGAAACGGGCAGTCGGGGAACTCTCTACCAGAAACTTCTCCCAACGTCTCGCTGCCTCTGAGGTGCTTTCTTTTAATTCCTTGTTCATTGATAATTTTTTTTGGAAGTTTTGATGAATTCTATGTGTTGTTACATGAGTTTAGGATCATCGGAAGATGTATAGGTGAACCTGTCACATTTTTTTCTCCGCCTGGATACTCGCAAATACAATCTCGTTATTATTCTTTTATGATTTTCTCATAGTTTTTAATTTAGATTATCACTTGGGTTTTTGGTACTTGGGTTATGGCATTATTTTATTGCTATTACTGTTCTTTTCTTTCTCTGTATGTTGTTTACTGCTCCCCTTTCTATCGGAAACAATCTCTATCTCCACAATGTAGGGATAAAGTTTGTGCACACTCTAGCTTCCTCTCTGGACCCCACTTGTGAGATTGGTATTTGTTGTTATTCTTTTACTGATTGTTCAGATGAGTTTGGGATCCTTAAAAGATGTTAAGATGAAAAGTATTTTCATCTATTATATTTATCACTATTCTTTCTGTTAAATCAATAACATTGGATCATTATAGTTGTTGTTGTTGCTTCTTTGCGTCAATTCATGCTTATATCCTTGGTTTTGCTGACCATATTATTATTATTAGGGAATTAGATTATGTAGCATTTGTTATTTCACAGAGTAGAGCTTAGGACAATGGCAGAAGTAGGTTGTTTTGTATTCTCTCATCTCTTACCTCATTTCCTTTCTTTAGTTTTGCCTTCTTGAGAAATCTTGAAATATCCATTTCATTAGGAAATAGAAAGAGGCCGAACTATAAATTTGAAACAAAATCAATTTGCTTAATTGTTAATTGACTTAGATGGTGACTGTAAATTTGTCCGGGTGTGCCTTAAGTGATTGTTAAGTACACTCGCCTTCTCCATTTATGGCCTTTGTTATTCTGAATATGACCTCAGCTGAAGAGCTTATTGTCCTTTCTATAAAAAATCATTTTAGCTCTGTTCTATTTATGTTCCAAGTGACGTCTCAGAACCCAGAGTGTGTTAACTGTTATACCAGGATCTTGTGCTCCGGCTTGATGTCTTCCGGAAGCTGGAAAAACATAGGGGCTGTGTGAATACAGTTAGCTTCAATGCTGATGGTGATATAGTCATATCAGGTTCTGATGACCGAAGGATCATTCTCTGGGAGTGGGAAACTGGGAAAATTGTGCTTTCATTCCATTCAGGTCATCATAACAATGTCTTTCAAGCAAAAATCATGCCATACACTGATGATCGAAACATTGTTACCTGTGCTGCCGATGGACAGGTAGCTACTTTTTGTTGGTTTCCTTCTTCATGATGTTTCATGTAGGTCATCGTTTTCCTATATGGTTCGCCTTATATTTGATTTTTTTCCTTGATCTTCCTGAAAGGAGGGCACTTATTTCCTTCTTCCGTGTTGTGCATGTACGTTGAAACTACAAAAGGATTGTAGTTCACTTCTGTTACTACATCCAGTGAGAAAAAAGACATTGTTATTTTACACTTTTAGATGATAACAATCGTGCAGGTGAGACAAGCACAGATTCTGGAACATGGGAAGGTGGAAACAAAGTTGCTGGCCAAACATCAAGGACGAGCTCACAAATTGGCAATTGAACCTGCAAGCCCCCATATTGTTTACACCTGTGGAGAAGATGGATTAGTTCAACATGTGAGTTACCTGTAGTTCTATAGTTGTTCCCTTCCTCACTGTTTCTTTCAAATTTTTCTCTTTTTTTGGGGGGTTAGGAAGACTTGGATCATGTGGCGCAGGGAGAATATATGAAGAAAAACAGTTAATATAGTTCTTATGGATTAAGCTCTCTTGAAAAGTCACATTTTTTGAAAATAATTTTCATACATGTGTGCATATGGTAAAAATAGAGCACAAAAAAATTAAGTAATTCGATTTTTTTATCAGAATCATTTATAAATGTGAATCTATTGTATTTTAATTGCCTCATTTTGAAAAATTGTAGAGGATTGCTTCTTTTCTTCTTTTTTCCCATCTCTCATATAACAGAACAACCTCATCGTCTTCTGTTTGAGAATCATATGTATATATATGAACATTAGTTGAGGCAAAAACACCAGGTGCCTTCTTTCCATATATCCAAATTTTGGTGGATAGAGTTATTTGATACTCATGTTTGGTGGAATTAGTGGGGTGCGCAAGCTAGCCTAGACACTAGCGGTTATATGAAAAAAAACATAATTATAAATCAAACTCTTGAGAAGAGTAATATGTTGCAGGAAAATAATGATATAATGTCCTTTATATTGTTGTAAATGATTGCTCAAAACATAATGGTTTTACGGGAATAAAGAGTTCAAACAGAAAAATTAGAACACTGAAATACAAAGAGATTGAGACTTTGACAAGTAGGTATGGACGTGGTTGAAGTTATATGGCTAATGGTTAGGTTCAATGTGTTCTTACAGATAGACTTGAGAACAGACACTGCTACGGAGCTTTTTACTTGCCAACCCCTGCGGATGAGGAGATATATGTCTGTACTTCATCTAAATGCAATTACGATAGATCCAAGAAAACCCTATTTGTTTGCTGTTGCTGGATCGGATGAATTTGCTAGAATTTTCGACATTCGCAAATATAAGTGGGATGGATCCACTGATTTTGGCCAGCCAGTTGACTATTTCTGTCCCCCACATCTAGTTGGTGATGAGAATGTGGGGATAACAGGCTTGGCTTTCTCTGACCAGAGTGAGCTTCTTGTTTCATATAATGAAGAGTTTATTTATCTTTTCACAAAGGACATGGGGCTGGGACCTGATCCATCCCCTACTTCGCCATTGTACAATGAAAGTGATGAGAGTGAAATGGGCCAAGATCATGAATCTGATGTATCTGCAATTGACATGGGGTCTGGAGCAAACTTTGGTCCAGAAGTCTACAAGGGGCACAGAAACTCTGAAACAGTTAAGGGTGTGAATTTTTTTGGGCCCAAGTGTGAATATGTTGTGAGTGGATCAGATTGTGGTAGAATTTTCATATGGAAGAAAAAGGGTGGAAATCTTGTTCGTGTTATGGAAGCAGATAAGCGTGTAGTGAATTGCATTGAGTCCCATCCCCATACCGTGGTGCTTGCCAGCAGTGGAATTGAGAATGACATAAAAATATGGACTCCAAATGCCACTGAAAGAGCTATCTTACCTAAAAATATCCAAAAGGTATGTGATATCAGAACAAAAATTTAATTATGAAGTGCATGAGTTTCTTTATTGTAGGTTCATTAGCTTGTTCGTGTTAACCATTTTGTTGAAAATAATACATAAGTCGCTTCTGTTGATGGATGATGGAAGGAATTTTTTTTTATGACAAGGGGAACCCGCAGCCGTTACCCTTTGGGTGCACCAAGGTAAACCCCGCTCCTATGCACTAGCTAGCAAACCACACGGGAAAAGTAACCCGCACTAGGCAAGCCTGGTGCCACGAGCTCGACCCAGAGGGCAAACCCCTTGCTTCTGTTGGCAAGAGGTTTTGAACTTGAGAACCTTCAACATGAAACTTTCAAGTTCAAACCACTAGGCTATCCCGAAGGGTGGACGATCGAAGGAAAATGTTATTAATTGTTCTCAATATCTCAAGATTTTATCATTGGGTCATTATAAACTTGGTTATGCTTTTTCATGCATTACCCAAAATTGTAGGGTAAATAAGTTATACATTAGCAAGTTCTCCTTGATTTCATCTGCCTACATATCCTGATCACATAAAGCTAAGCTAGTATTGGACAACATTTAGTCGGATTGCTACTTATTTAAAACATTACCATATGACAAATGGTCGATAGTTATATATTCAAACTTCGTACCTGATAGATATCAGAACATGAAATTACATCTCTTGAAATTTGAATGGTTCTTTTTTTCAATTGCATCCCCTATTAAATTCACTTACGCTTCATTTGTTTTCATTAAGATTAATATGTCTGTATCTAAATGCCCATCTGAATATTAAGATGTTGCATTAAGATCAAATATTGAATAAGTAAGACTGTCTGTTTTTTCAACATCTAAATGTATAAAGTTTGTGTTTGTTTAAAAGATGATAAATAAAAAATTCAAACAAAATACTAAATTGATCTACTAATATTGTATCAATTAAATGCTTTAAAATTTGTAAAATGCAATTAGTGATGGTGATGACTAACAATGGTAATGTGTCTGTCGATTTTTGGATGGTGTTGACTGATATGGTGGTTGTGGGTAGTATTTTATGGTATAGAGGTTGAAAATAGTGATTAATGTGTCTGTCGATTTTTGGATGGTGTTGATTGATATGGTGGTTGTGGGTAGTATTTTATAGTATAGAGGTTGACAGTAGTGATTAATCGTTGTTGGTGGTGGCAATTGGTAATTAATAGTGGAATGATACAGATAATTAATGGTGGGTGGTGAATGATTATGCAGTTAAAAATGTTGACTAATGGTGCTAATTATTGATTGTGATTAGTAGATGTGATAATGCTTGGTGGATGAGTGCAAATGATAGCTAATGGTGATGATGATTGGTTTTGGTGATTGGTGCTAGTGGTGGTTATGGTTGGGCTGAGGATAATGGTTGTGGATGGTAGCTGTTGGTGATTTACAGTGATGGTAGTTGTGGTTGAAATGGTGGTTGTGGTTAATTGGTGAAAGTAGTTAGAGTAATTGTGAACTGTCATCTTTGTATAAATTCTTAAATAGACATCTTAATAATATTAAGACTTTGTTATAGATTTTTTTTTTATTTGCACGGGGTGTCTGAGTCTCTTCGAGCCCCGACTAATCTCGGGGGTGCACAGGCCCTTGGCGAGGAGTTTCCCGCAAGTGCACCACGGTTAATTCAGGTTTTACCCAGTCCGATAGCCGTCAGAAATTGTTTGCACTCAGTGGGTTTCGAACTTGAGACCTAACTTTGTTATAGATCTTAAACATTTGGACTGTTTAAATTCCATTTAGTGTTTGTAAAATAAGAAAAACAAATGCAGTTGATAATTAAGATCTGAATAATTAAGATTCAAACTTTGAAAACAAAAAAACTGAATGACTCAGATCTGAATGATTAAGATTAAGTCCTTCATTAAGTGCATTGAACCCAAGTTATAAGAGAATTAAAAGTTTTACCCCAAAACTTGACTATAAAGATGTTAAAGCATTGAACTAAGACACTTATTGTTGTAAACTTATTTCTAACTTTGTTCTGATCATTCTAATAAGAGATGAATGTAAGGCTATTACAACCCTGATTGAAGTCCTTGTTCATTATTATTGTATTTATCCAAAAAAGTTCAACTGTTATGGTAGCTGTCATCCAGAAAGCCACAAAGATATAGTGCATGGATGAGGTTCCACGTTCCACATATTACAGGTGATCAGATGTTATTTGTAGAGAATCATGTTTCTATGTAGATTCACCACCTTTTGCATACCTCTAGTATACTGGGAATTTTCCTGTGACATTACTAGAACTTATCACCTTATCATGAAAAGAAAGCCACAAAAGTAAATGAGGTTTCCCTTACCGGAAAGAAGAAGAAGACATGCAGTTTCACTGAAGTATGTTACTGTGAACTGATCTTGTCTTTCCCAGGGGAAAAAAGAATAGAAACTAAGTAAAGGTGCTTGGGAAAAAAGGAAGAAAAGAAACTAAAGGTACTTGGAAAGTATCTCAGAAAGGTGAATGATCAGGTGAATCTGGAAACCAGAAATTTTAAAAAGATTTGGGTAGGTCACTGGAGCTGGGAAAGATTGTTTTCGTTATTTATTTTATTCCATTAGCCAATTTGTCCTACTATTTCTAGAGTGTAGTCCTGATCCATATCTGTGCATTGTTCCATCATATCTTTATGCTAGAACTCTTATATTGACATTATGTGTGTCATAGAAAAAACTTAGAACAAGTATTTCTGTTAATACTTTAATCAGCCCCACTATAGAGTCAAATGTCCCAAAAGAGGCCATCTTGACCTGACACAGTCGTTTGTTATCTTTGTTTGTTATGCATTGTGGTCCTGATCAGTTTTTGCATGTGGTAAGGATGTTATCCAAGAAAATGATATTAGATCGCAAATCTGTGCTATTGATCTTGTGGAAATATAAGTAGCTCTATTTAACTGCTAATATTTCTATTAATTAAGGGTTCAACACCTCGTCAATTTCATTTGTTCGATTTTGGCGGTGATGAAGATAATCGCATCTACTTCTTTGGTGATGGAAGTGACTATGATTATGGTGGTAGTAGTGACGATGAGGGTGAAGATGATAGTGATATGGATGAAGATGAAGATGACTTCTCCGATGGTATGGATGATGATGATGACGACTACAACAATGATGATGATGGTTTTGAGGATTTAGATATCCACGAAGATGGAAATGGTGATGAGTTCTTCGACACTGTAGGGGACCCTGATTTTGACGATTCCTCGGATAATGATCAAGATTCCCTTAGCGATTCATGCTGCGAGGATGATGACTCCAACGAAAATGACGACGATGAATGATGATGTTGAAACAGTAACATGGATTATGTTACTTCTCATGAAGATGATATAATGCTTCTTACATGTGCTGATGATTTTGCCCTTTCTGTTTCCAGCAGAGACCTGAAGCAAGGGACTGGATGTATCAGATGGCTTCTCCTCAGGACCTAATGTTGAACCTGGAGAGCATTGAAGAGAATTCAGATCCTCTGCAACTCTTTTTGACATATAATGCAAATAGTGATAATTCCTCTGATGATGGTGAAGATACTACTGGTGGTCAAGACTCTTTTGGCTGAGTGGTTTGATTGCAACCTTTATTTAATACATGTTTAGGAAGTGTACATATATAAGATACTGAATTAATCAAAATGTTTATACTTATGATATTTGTTTTTACTTTGCAAGATTTCCTTTTAATTAAGCCGGTATCAATTGTTGTCTATTCCTTGGATCGCCTCGTTTGGATTTGTGCTTTTGTTCTGCTTCTCTTTGTTGGGCATGATGGAACTTCCTCCAAACAAGTTATTACAAAAATCTTAACCTACTTATTTTATGTAAAAAGCTATGACATATAACAATTTTAAAAAAAAAAATAAATTTATATTATTTTTCTTTTTGAGTCAATTACACTGTATGTGTAGTAGCTTTTTAATTCTTTTAGCTGTCAATATGAGATTTTATTTGATACCAACAATCTCCAGTCAAACTAAGTTACATTCCTCGAGTCCACCATGACAAATCCACAATCAACAGTCACTTTCTTAAACTAAGTTCCATGTGGATTCACCAACAAAATTTTGAAATTCAGTAGCTAATTTTTTTATGAATGTGATTTTCAAGCTATCCTTGGATAGTTAAAATTGTAAATTGAGTCCTAAGCTACCCACTCTTTGATTTAATCAATAAATTTTGAAAACGCTTTCGAACAATAATTATTATTTGGCCCAAGAACAATATTTTTTACTGATGAATAGATACAAGTGTATGTCCTATTGTTATGTGGAGTTGTTCAGTTACGGTGGTGTAGGAGATAATGGCAAAACGAATGAAAGGGGAAAATGGAAAAGAGCTTTGTTGTGAGATTTCAAAAAGAATGATAAACTATAAATGGAGAGTAATACTCATGTTTTTATAATTACAAATTTAAATACTGTTGGATGAATTAAAGTGGAAAATTTAAAAGTTTGTTGTTGCAGCTCTTAAAAGATTGAGAACTCACAAATGGATTTTGATTTTTCAAAAAAAAACACTATATATGACTGTGGTTTGTTAGGAGTGTCATTTCAAAATAAAACGAGCGGGTTGAGTTGAAATTGAAAACGTTAAAATGGGTTGAAATAGGAATTGAGTTGGGTTATGACCCGCCTGAACTTACTTTGAGCTCAAATGGGCTAAAATTCGGGTTGGGTCATGAACTTCTCAATCTAGATAACTTTAACATATTATTATTTACTATTTATAATCACAATTTGAATTTCAAATCAAGAAAAAGAAATAAAAATAAAAATGGGTTACAAATAGATGGATAAATCATGAAAAATATAAAATAGAAAACATACATTACATCTATACAAGAAAAGAGTCTTAAAACGGGTTGAAATTGGAG
This sequence comes from Solanum rostratum, assembly GCA_029948455.1. Classification (NCBI taxonomy): domain Eukaryota; kingdom Viridiplantae; phylum Streptophyta; class Magnoliopsida; order Solanales; family Solanaceae; genus Solanum; species Solanum rostratum. The sequence continues at coordinate 91,693,607 of CM057045.1, read as the reverse complement.
ATTAAATTGAATCCAATTAAAGATTTTTTCAAAATGAATTAAGGTTTGAATTGGTTGAGATTGAGCTAAATTCAAATTATCTTGAGCCATTAGACAGGATGGCGCATTGACACCCTTAATTTATACCTTACATTAATTTTTTTCCTAACTTACTCCTTTCGCCAGAGTTCAAAAAGAATGAAAAGGACAAGCATTTATTAGTTATTAACTATTATAACTATTGATATTATCCGCTATAATGTTTAGGAGATTTGATGGAATTAATACAAAGAAATTATTACTCTGTATAACTGCTAGAAAAATAAACACATATAGCGCGAAAAAAAAAAGTTTCAAACATGGGAAATTTGTTGTATGTGACACTATTACTTGTCCTGTTCTCAAATATCTCAGTTTCAACAAATGAAAACTTTCATCTTTCTCTTAATTACACATCCATTTTGCAAGCCAGAAAAGATTTCATGTCTCTTGATATCTCCAATCTTTCTTATCATTCACCATACTCTTATAGTGTTCCCATTTACCATCGGAGTGTATTTGAAAAATCGGAATTTAAGGACTATGACTCATTACTCAATGCTCGTCTTGCTCGATGCATGGAGAGATCAGAATATTTATTTTCCATGTCTGAATATTCATCATCTGATCAAGTTAGCCCAGTTAACCCAATAATCACAAAAGCCTATTCTTCTGATGGTGAACTCGTAGCCCCCCTTTGGATTGGCTCTGAATTACAACATGAACTTATACTTGTTGATACTGGAAGTCGTATCGTTTGGTGGCAATGTGGTCCATGTGAACCAAACAAATGTTACGAACAACAGAAGGATACGTTATTCGATTCATCTGTATCCAGTACTTTCGAACAAATTAATTGTGTCACCGATAGTCCAAGTTGTGTCGAGACTGGTAGAATTTACTGCTCTAAAAAAGAAACAAAATGTTTTTATGAAGTACGGTATGGATCTGGTGGAGCTGCAATTACTGCTGGATTTATGGCTTCTGATCATATAACATTTTCTAATATACTGGATTATGCAAGAATTATATTTGGTTGCGGAAAGGATCAAATGAGGGGGGTAAAAAGATTCTCAAGATTATTCAGTGGAATAGCAGGTCTTGGTGCTGGTCTATTTACAAATAAATATGAGAAATATTCATTACAATCACAACTTGGTGCCGTTGTATTTGCTTTATGCATTCCTACTCCAACTTCAGGGAAGCCCTCTACCCTTACCTTTTACGGAACCCCATGGGAAACAGGTCCATTCGTATTTAATTTGTTTGTATGATTTTAACTTAAATCAATATGAAATCAGTACTCATACGATGAAATTAATTCAACAACAGGTATAACGGCAAACCTGATGCGGAACAACAGATTTCCTATATTTTACTACATATCGAACATGGACAAAATTACGATCAACGATAGGGAAGTTCCTATTGATCCTTCTCATTGGGATTTGGGCCCAGATAATGATGGTGGCATATTTGTGGATACAGGAGCCTATGCATCCTTATTTGCTGATGATGTTTATGTCCAATTTAGGGACATATTTAGATCAGAAGTTGAAGATATGTCATTGGATCCAAACCCACCAGATTATTTTGATACTTGTTACAGGGCTGATGAAGATGTTAATTGGGCCAAATTTCCAGTTGTAAGATTTTATTTTAAAGGTAGTGTAATCCCTGTAGAAGTGAAACAACAACAAGTGATGATGCTATATGATAATAGATATTGTATGGGCTTTCGTAGTTCGGGTCGTAAATGGTCCATAATAGGTTCCAACGTGCTGCAGACATTTGGGTTGACCTTTGATCTTCATATGTGGAGTTTGACTTTTTCCCCAGATGCTTGTGAATGAATAAAATACTACCATTATTCATTAGTTTGAGAAATTGAACATGAAACAGAAACTCTATACGCTGCCATTCTTGAAATTTGAAATTTGAAATTGAATCTTTGTAAATAAACTCTGTTTTCATTATGAATTGAGGAACCTAGCTAAATCTGAAATTGATTGATTCAAAATTACCTTATTATTACTTAATGATGCCTTTTAATATATTTAGTTTTTTCTTATTTTCTGTTAATATATTGTTATTATTGACAAATGTTTATCCTACTTCAACTCAAAAAAGATTAAAATAATAAAAATATTTTATTAAAAAAAATATCTATTCGTATTTAAATAAAAATTAGTGATGGAGTTAATATGATCATATATATGACTTGTATTTTCAGTCAAAAAGGTACAAAAAGAAATTCTATTTTAACTGAGAAAATGAAATTAAGATGAATTTTTTTTACTTTTTATTTATTTAGCAGTTAAAGTGATTCAAAGGAAAAAGATACTCTAAAAGTAAAAAAATTTATTTGGATTGGAATGATGATAATTTTTTATCCATAAGTAACACTAGAGCATTTTTGGATTAAATTATTAGATATAAGAATATTTTTTGATCAAACTAGTAATGGTAGGAATATTTTTAGGCTAAATATTAATGTAGGATTTTTTATTTTTTTGAATTTTGCATGATTTAAGGACATTTTATAATTATTATTTTTTTCCAGAAAAAGAGAGAGAGGTTTGTCCTGGGTCTTTAATCCGTTCATGGATTTTTCTCCCTAGCTCACTCTTTTCATAATTTTAAAAAAAAAAAAAATGGAGAATAGCATTTTTGGGAGGTGATCAATCATAATTAAATAGTCAAAATGTACCATTTGTATATTCATTAAATTTTTTCCCTAACTTTTTCGTAAAATCTCAAATAGAATGGAAAGGAAAAAAAACAGAGAAGAGCTTTATTGCGAGTCTTCAGCCCATTTATCAATTGGAACAAAATATTCCCTCCATTCACTTTTACTTATCATTATTTCATTTATCGAGGTTAAATTATATGAATTTTGACTAATATTTTAAGATGTATTTTGTCATCATATCAATATAAGAAGGAGTATAACGTATAGTATTTTTTATATAGTTTTCTACTATCTAAATTTTAGATTTCAAATATTTAAATTTAACCACTTCAATTTAGCTTTGAAGTTTAGTCAGATTGGCAGCCTAAAAGCGAAACAGTGACAAATAAAAGTAAATAGAGAGAATATTAAATATGTATCATTTATTTCATCAACAATTTTTTCCTGAACTTACTCCTTCCATAAAATTTTAGAAAGAATGAGAAGGAAAAAATGGAGAAGAGCTTCATCCATTGAAATAAAATATTAAAATTTTACCATTTATATCTTCATCAACTTTTCCCGTAATTACATCTTTCATCAGATTTCAAAAAGAAAGAAAAAGGATCAATTCTAATTAGTTAACTATATATAAGTTATGCCATTATCATCTATCAATGTTTTCCAAGTTTAGGAGATCTGATATACTGACTTAGTTTGACTTGGCACGAAATTCAAGAGAATAAAAAAGATTTTCAATCTTGTGGTCTTGAATTAAAGTTTTGTCAAAATGTACCAAAATGTCTTTGAATCTTGTGATTTTAAACATGCCATGTAAGTTAAAATTAAAATTTTATCCAAAAGAATAGTATCTTTTTTAAACAGACAAAAAAGGAAAATAAGTGAATGGAGGGATAATTAAAAAAGAAGCCAATCAAAACAAATTATTACTCTATAACTTCTAAAAATTAAGCACATAATGTGCAAAAAAAAGGTTTCAAACATGGGATTTTTCCTCTATGTGACAGTATTACTTTTACTATCCACAAATATCTCAGTTTCAACACATGTAAACTTTCATCTTTCTCTCAATTACACATCCGTTTTGCAAGCCAGAAAAGATTTCATGTCTCTTGATATCTCCAATCTTTCTTATCATTCACCATTTTCTTATAGTCTTCCTCTTTACCATCGCGATGTATTTGAGAAATCAGAATTCAAGGACTATGACTCATTACTCGATGCTCGTCTTGCTCGATGCATGGCGAGATCGGTGGATTTATTTTCCATGAATGCTCAAAATTCCAGTAGTGGTAAACAAGTTAACCCAACGGAAACAGTAATCTATCCTTCTAACGGTGAAGTTGTGGTCGCCCTTTGGATTGGCTCTACATTACGACGTGAACTTTTACTTATTGATACTGGAAGTCGTCACGTTTGGTGGCAATGTGGTCCATGTGAACCAAAAAAATGTTACAAACAAAAGAAGGATTTATTGTACTATGCAACTGAATCCACTACATTCCAACCAATTAATTGTGTCAGAGACAGTCCAAGTTGTGTTGAGAGACTTAATAGAGCTTATTGTTCTAGAAATGAAACTAAATGTTTTTATGAAGTATGGTATGGACATCAAGGAACTATGATCACTTCTGGATTTATGGCTTATGAAATCATAACATTTTCTAATATACTAGATTATGCAAGAATTATATTTGGTTGTGGAAGAAATCAACTTAAGGGGGTTAAGAGATTCCCTGGATTATTTAGTGGAATTGCTGGTCTTGGTGCTGGTTTATTCTCAAATGGATATGAGACATATTCATTACAAACACAAGTTGGTGCAGTTGTATTTGCTTTTTGCATTCCTACTCCAACTTCAGGGAAGCCCTCTACCCTTACATTTCACCAAACCCCATGGAAAACAGGTATAACGGCAACTCTGCAGAGGAACATCAAGTTTCCTTCCGGTTACTACATATCGAACATTGACAAAATTACAATTAACGATAGGGAAGTTCCTATTGATCCTTCTCATTGGGATTTGGGCCCAGATAAAGATGGTGGCATATATGTTGATACAGGAGCCTATGTTTCCTCATTTCCTCATGATGTTTATGTCCAATTTAAGGACATATTTAGGTCAGAAGTGAAAGATATGTCACTGGATCCAAACCCACCAGATTATTTTGATACTTGTTATATGGCTGGTGAATATGTTGATTGGACCAAATTTCCTACAGTAAGCTTTTATTTTAAAGGTAGTGTAATACCTGTTTTTGTGAAACAACAACAAGTGATGATACTGTATAAGGAAAAATATTGTTTGGGGTTTCGTAGTTCAGGTCGTAAGACCTCCGTAATAGGTGCTAATATGCTACAAACTTTTGGATTGACCTTTGAGGTTGAAATGTGGAGGTTGACTTTTTCCCCAGATGCTTGTGAATGAATAAGATACTAGTATAATCATTGTGGTATACAAATGGCAAATGATGTTGCTAAAGAAAACAAGGAAATTTGGGTTCTTATTTTACTTTTAGTTTTAATTTAACATTTAATGAATTAGTTAAGATGTGCTTATGTTAAGTTTGAACACGACATTCAAAGGGGTTGAGAGTTGGCTCACTTAGTGAATTTTCTACCTTACACATTGTGATGAAAGATTTTATAAATCATATCAAGAAATCTGCACAAAGTAGGACCAGATCAAAGAATCCCAGCAACCTTAGGAAGAGGAAAGAGAGCAATATACTCCCCTGCTTCACCTGAAACCTCTATTCATTCAACAGAAGCCAGGGGCTGATTGAACGTGATGGGTTACTGCAAGACCATACACATCATCTTTTCCAACTCATAAAATTACATTGGGACACAAAGACTCCTACAAAATACATCATTTTTGATTGCATGAATAAGATGGATTTTGGATGTACAAATTAATATAGCTTGTTGAATCATTCTCCTTCAAGCTTCCTAGCAAAGGACGTCCCTGATTTTGTGTCTTGAATTATAGGTACCAAACCAGCTTATCATCATGCTAGGTATAATTGCTATCAACTGCACAAAACATTTGACGAAATTATCATGCATTAATGTTGCTCAATACTAACGTATCGATAAACAACAACAGCAACATATCAAGTAAAATTTTACAAGTGCGATTAAAAATATTTACACTATCGGATCAATAAAGTAAAGAATCGAAGTAAAATGAACAAGAAAAAGGTTTAACATATATATGTTGAACTAATTAAACTAATAAGTATAGTTGCTTACCCAAGCAAGGCCGATGCAAAACATGCTAAAACCAGGATAATTAAATGGAGCTCTCTCAGATAAGAAAAGATCTATAAACACATGAATTGAATATTGTTAGTTTGTCATCAAATATTGTAAATTTTTTAGATTAAATTAACACAAACAATTTAATATAATTGAATAACTTCTTAATTACCTGTCAAAGGACTAAATATAAATGGAGATAGAATGTTTGCAAAGGAGGCCATGCCAGAAATGCACCCTTGAGCAATTCCCTACCAAATTAGAAAATCAAACAAACCATTCACTAATATAATAAGCAATGTGTTGTAACAGGTTACTTGTCTTATTTTTCTGATCACTAAGTCCACTTATATGGACAGTTACATGTAATTATCTTTTAAGCAATTTGATACTATATAATTCTATTATAAACTCTTATACCACGATAATACAAATATATTATGTTGATTACCTGTTCATTTGGTCCAACTTCTTTTGAAACAATGCTTTGTAACTAAAATGGATAAAACACTTACCATTAATATTCATCAACAATGATAAAATCAATCAGCAAATTGACTTCTTTTTTGTTTTGAAGTGAAAAAGAGAAAACTTACAGCTGGTTTTGCTAGGTAGAGAAACATAGGAAACAAAGCAACTACATAAGGAACCTGAAATATATCATGAAAAGTTAAAGATCTTTGAATTGGAAAATATGCTAAAACTACAAAATGTAAAGTTCAAAGCTTTAGCTTACCCAAGCTGCCCATGTAATGCTATCTATTAGCATCTGCAAAATAGTGAGAAAATTAAAGAAATATCAATCAACTAATTACACTCTAAGTTTAAAATTAGTTTGGATTGACTATATAATCATTTGAGTGTGGTTGGTACGATAGAAGTCGGTTGAAAATATTTTTTTTGAAAATGTAAAAAAATATTTTCTAGAAAAAAGAAAAAAGAGAAATGACACGAATTTGTAAAAAGGTACATACGTTGGTAAAACCAGCTATGAGTGCCACGGAAAGTATTGTGTCCTCTCCAATTATAGGAGCCAACTTAGGCATTAAGATTAACTGATCCAAAAAATAGACAAAGAAGAAAAAATTATTGTAAGAACAACTAAAAACTTAGTACATGAAATTAATTAAGTTGATTTTTTTTTTTTAAAAAAAAAGAATTAGTTTGAACATGTACTTGAGAAAATGTTGCTCCGCCGTAGCAAATCAGCATTAGGACAGCAAAATTGTCTTTGTTGTATTGAAATCGAGCCCTTAAGAAGTACTACAAAATAATAATACAAGAAAAAAATGTTTGTTGTTAGCTATTAATTAAATTTTCTATGCCATTGGCAATTTTAGAGAGCTAGATTTACCATAAATGGAGTTTGTATTCCACCCTCACCAAGACCATACAAGAATGAAATAAATGTTGCCAATAGAAGTGTGGTGCTGCAAAAATAAAAATTAAATTAAATGAATTATGTTATATTATAAGAGGGAGTTTAAGTAATTGATCGAGGCAGAAGGTCAACATGCCTGGGTTCAAATGGTCATTTAATATACTTTTCTGCTTTGATCATTTGGACATTTTTCTTTTAAAAAAACTGAATTAGTCGGTAGGCACAAGTTTAATTTGTTCATAAAAAAAATTAATGGTCAATCGATTGTAACTTTGTAAGGACAATTAAAGCAATTGCATTTTTCAAACTTTTTAGGAGATAAAATAGCCATAAGTTCATACCAAAGTAACAGGGATGCAGATGGACTGAATTGGTTTGGGCTTTTTTAAATACCAAATTAAATTATTTATGCTAGATTTTTAAATTTATAAACAAATCTAAATAAATAAAATTCAAAATTTTCAACCTCGGGTTTCTTGGATTTTTGGATTTTTCGAGCTTTTCTGATAAAATATTCATACAAACATATAATTAACTTGTGTTTCAAATATTTTTTTAGCCCTACTAAAGTATAATTATCTAAGGTGCTCCTTAAGAAAATAACACAAACATATGATATAAGTGATGACACTGAAATAGTTCACAAACAATAATAATGAAATTACAAAAAATAAATATTGCAAAAAAAAAGTCATAATGAAAATTGTCATAATAAGTATTGATTGTATAACTAAACATTAAAGAAAAACTAAAATTAGGCTACTGCATTTTAATTGTCTAAACTAATATAAAATGAAAGAACAAATATTCAACATTATTATCATTCTTAGTGTCGAAATTATTTTTGTAGCATAGTATTAATTTGAGTGTTGATTTAAGTTTTATTAGAGTTACTAATATTTACTGAATATAACTTTTATTGGTTCATTCAAAATTTTAAAGTTAATAATTCATATTAAAGTAAATATTTTTTATGTATAAAATAAATTTTATAATTTATATATACAGTGTTGAGTTGACTTTCTTGAGCTAAAAAGAAACACAAATTTAATGGAATTTTTTTCTAATAACAAATCAAGTCGCATCGAATTACTAGTTGGGAATTTTTTTTTCTCTAATTACTCAATTTGTTGATGCTCTTTTTGTTGCCTCAAATACAACTTTATGTCTTTTTCAACAACAATATCATGATTCATTAGTGGTATTAGTTTCAAGTTGAATGAAAACTTTATGACTTCTTCAACAACAAATTCATCATTCATAAAATACCAAAAGTTGGTGTTACGTGGTATCATGTCATCAAGATAACTAAAGTCTTCTCTTTTAAGAAAAAATAATTGACCACGCTTATCATGTGTTTCTGTTCAATTATTTTTACCTACCAAATGATTGAATCTTAATAAACAAAAGCTAAATTAGCAATTTGCAGGTACAAGGCCAGCCATCTTACCTACTCTTGAGCAAGCAAATAACATGAAAAAATGGTGGAGTATTTACAGGACTCAGTGTCTTCTCTGAGGAGGATTCATTAGCATGGTTAGCTAATATGGGTTGATCCAGAGCATTATGAATGTGACGATTTGTGTCCTTTAGGAATATTGTCATGTATAACGCGGCGGCTGATGAAGAAATTGATGAAACCTTCAAATTTGATAACAAATTATAACAGAAACTAAAGAGCAAAAAATTAATTAACCATAGAAATCATAAGAGTGAAGCAAACCAGAAATATTTGAGCAGTCGAGAGGAAACGAACAGCAAAGGTAGAGCACACAAATGCAGCAGAGCCGACACCGCTCAAAATTCCGATAGCAGAAGCACGCTTTTCTGATGACATGCAATCGGCCTGATTGAACAGAAGCGAATTCAGAATTCAAAATTTTAAGTTAATATAAATTGACCAAAAAATTTACCGCATAAGCAATGGGGAGGCATTGAATGCCAGTGTCGCTGATCATGCCAGTCAAGGTCCTTATGACATAGTAAGCATAGAAATAATTTGTTGTCCTCCTGTATGCCATTATCACTTTAAAAATGGAACAAATTAGGATAGACGCAATTTATTTTTTCTTATTGAATTCCTGGCAATGGCATGACAAGATTTACCTGAAGGAAAAATCAAGAGCGTGACGGGAATTGTGAGCAGAGCTTTCCTTCCATATACATCAGATAAATTTCCAATTAGGGGCATCAACAACATTGATCCCAATCCCATAATCTGCAATCATCTTCTAATTACCAAATTAATATTTTTCAATAGAAGAAGAATTGGATTGACCTACTTACAGCTTGCTGGAAACCAGAAAGATAAATAGCAAGAGAACACTTGTCTTGGGAAGGGCAAATTGCATCCATAGTGATATCAGTAATTGCTGGAGTCACCACATTTAAAGCAAAATGTGAGAGAAACACCGTCACAAATAAGTGTTTCAAACTGCTAATCTTATCCATCTTGTGCTCTGTTTTTCCTCTGCTTCAAGTGCTCAACTTTTTGGTAGCTTTATGGTGGAACCTTTTGAACTCCCAGCATTAGTTTGACTTGTTCGATGCCGACATTTCACCAAGACTATATTTGAATTTGTGCTCCGTAGGAGTTCATTTGGATGAAAGCACTTTCTACTGTGGATTGATCTAACTTAAAACAAAATTGTTTCACAAAAAATATTTTGTGAAAATGATTTTGTTAGACATAATTTTTTACTTAACCGAATAGTTTTAAAAGCAAATGGGTTAATATATTTCATGGTCAGTCAACTATTAGTTATTTTTACTGAAAGACATTCAACTTTCTTTTTTATTCTCAAACTTTTCATAAAAAGGCACTCAACTAAGTTTTTTTCCACAAAAAGTCATTCAACTTTGTTTTATAACTTAAAACTCACTCAACTATAGATATTTCACTTAGAAAATCACTAAATTATTATCATTTCACTTAAAAAGTCACTCGGTCAATTTATATGATTTTTTCATTAAATTTTGTTGAAATACATTTTTTATTTTAAATGATTTTAAAAAAAATTATTTGATGCTCTTTTTAATTATTTTATTTAATTTTGTTGAAACATAAATTTTACTTTAGACTAATTTTTTTAAAAATAATAAAATACTCATTTTGATTATTTAAATTTTCTTGAAATATAATCTTTATTTAAAATTTTGTTTTTAAACACAAATATTTAAAGACATTTGACTTTGGAAGAACAGATTGCAGCCAAACCACAACAACAATCCGTAAATACACCAAAAAATCACAGGAACATTTGAATCTGACAAAGAAATTAATTCTAGAGGTAATTTCATCTTCTTCTTTTTTTTTCCTCATGTAAATTGCATTATTGGCACACACTGTACAGTTTATTGCTGCAGTTTTAACATTTTAAAAAAAATAATAAAAATACTCATTTTTATTATTATTTTATAAAATAAAAAATATATTTCAATAAAAATTAATAAAATAATTAAAATGTGCATCTTATTATTTTTAAGAAGTTGTCCTAATCCTTTTAGAATGATGATTTTTTTCTATTCTATATAAATACTCACACATGAAGCTAAAAAAATACATTCTGCATTAGCAATTTTCCTCATCACTTCATTACATTTTTGTCAAGACTTCTTTTGTAAATTAATCAAATCAAATGGAGGAGAAATCAAATACCAAGGGTGCAACAACAATTGATGACTCCACAAAGATATTCAAATACGTTGGGGCATTATAAATCTTTTTACTTTTATAAGTTCTCTTGCATTACTAATATCTAAAAATCCATAATATTAATAATACATACTTCAATACACTAAAGAATATTAGTTATACGTAATATGAAAAAGTATACCAAAAAAAATATTACTAATATACTACACGCTGTATTTTTGCTAATAAGCTTCACCAATGACTAAGCCTCTAGCAGTTCTGCAACTGGTAAGCTTTTTTCATACAACTTGGTTTATTTTATTTTATTTTTGGTACTGATAGTTAAAGAAGGATAATCTGATCGGAATTAATTACTTTAGCGGGTCGGATAGCAAGCAATGAATTAGGTAGAATGAGTTAGAATTTGAGTTATAAATTGGATCAAAATGAATTATTTAAATTTAATTGATTCCAGAAAAAATTAAATAAAAAGCTGTTAAATTAACCTATTTCCTGTGTATACCTATTGGAGTATTTTGAGAAATTGAGAATGTGAATGTTCAAATGCGTAAGCAGAGAATTAGTTTCAGGGGGCTGACACTTAAGAACATATATGATGTCTTGAGATGATGGTGGAAACTTTTTAAATCCCAAAACATTACCAAAAATATAAATATGAAAACTAACTTTGATTCCTTTTAGTTATTATTCTCGATTTATCTTCCCTTGCCTCCTATACTATTTTGGAATGTTCAATAATATTTATCCATTTTATAAAATCAAAAGATAATTTTAGTTCTTAATTTTTTCTTGTCATTAATGATAATCGTTTCTGTATTATATTTTTCAAAATATTGCATTGATTATATTCAAAGAGTGATTTGATAAAATAAAAATGAATCGGGTGAGTATTATTGGCTCCCGGCAACATCCGCCGTACAGTCGGGATAAATACCCAAAGTACATTAGCACCATAAAGTGACTTCAATTAAAAAAGAAAAAAAGTTTGGAATAAGAAAAGGTAAGAATAAAAAGATAGTGGATCTACTTTATAATTTTGTTTGAAAAAGTTAACAAAGTATATTAACAGTTGTCAAGACAGATCACATTCCAACATAATATTATATTTAGTTCTCAAAAATTAATTGGGCTATCCTCCTTGTACCAGCTCTTCTTCTTTTATAACTTCACCTGTCTTTGCGATACACACTATTTATATGAAAGTAAAAAAAATTGATATATTAACCAACTGCCTTATTAAAATCGTTTTATTGCTTACTTTTAATTTACTTTTCTTCACGATTAAAAAAGTATTTGGATAACAGTCAAAGTTGAAAAAGTATTAGAAAAAAAAATCAAAAATCAAATATAATTTATAAGCCACTTAATAAAAATAATTCAAACACTCTTTAAATATTAAATATAGTCTAATAAATGTAAAATGGAGATAGTGTTATAATTAAAAATAAAAGAATAATCACAATAAATTGAGATACAGAGTGGTTTCTATGACTTTTTAAGGACCTGAAGGCACAACAGTTGTTTATTATTTTCTAAAATAATTTTGACTTTATTAAAAAATTAATATTTAATCATGAAAATTTATATCACAAAAACTCTCTTATATATACTCTGCTTAATATACCTTCCATATCAATATACTTGTCAATATTTGACGATTAATATTTTAAAATATATTTTTATCACAATAGTAATATGAAAAGAACAATAACCTATAAATTTTTGTATATAATTTTTAATTTAATTTTTAAAACACAATAATAATTTAATTTAGTCTGGAAGTATTCAAAAGTTAGAATATGGTATAACATATTTCTTCCCTAAATTATCCCAAGGGATAGTGATGCAGCGAGTACGGGTGGGTTGAGTCAAACCTATAATATTTTTTTAAATTGCCTCGCCCTACGCTGTATGTTGACTTTTTTCATTTTCTATCTGTTCCCTCCTCCCCCCCCCCCCAACCCAATAAACCCGCCCCGCATAAATCCACCTAGCTTAAATTTTTAAGTTTTTTTATTTTTTAATTAAAATTCATATTTTTTAAAAATTTTCACTAATTAACTACTTTTAATTGACATTTCAACGATTGTTTCTTAATCGTTAATTAAAAATTTTTAATTAATATTTTAACAACTAATAATTTATCGGACATGTCTAATTTAAAATTTAGAAAAAAAATAAATTAAAGTCAATATTTAATATAAAAAATTTATATCTTTAATTTTTACTAATTACGAATATTTAATTTTTTCGAATTTGTAACCCATCCGCTCCACATTAGTTTTTAAAAATAACTACTTCAACTCACTCCGTACTCACTCCATTCCACATAATTTTTAACCCGCTTCACCTCATATAACTCTAAATTTGCCTCGCCCCGTTGCTATCCTTGCCCAGGCTCAACATCAACTAGCTGTCACCCATTTGAATATGGGAGTCCCCCTCACTTTTCTCAACAACGAATTTTCCTTTTTAAAAAGTACGACAATAGAGTAATCTTTAATGGGATAAGTGCAATATCCCACTGGACTTGAGAATATTTCGTTTTTTCTTATTTATAAAAAAAATACTTTTAAATATCATGTAATATAAATATATGATATTATTAAAATTTGATTTCGAGTGTAGTATCATGTGTTATCCCTGCTGCCAAAATAAAAATAGAAATAGAAAATTAGTGAAAGAAAAAGCTTTGTTCTAAGGTTCATGTTTGGCCCCAAATATTCTTCGAAAAAAAATTAAGGTGGCATATTTGGTCGAAAATTTTGACAAATGTTTTTAAGAAAATTCGCGAGTTTTCAAATATTAGAAAAAAAGTAATATTTGGAAACTTGAGATACTTAGAAAGTTTTAAATATTTAAAAATTACCTTAAACTTTTATATTTTTATAAAAAATACTTATCATTTATTAATTCAAACTAAATATTTATCTGTCAATTTACTCTATTAACATGATCAACCAATTCATTTATTAACACCAACCAATTTATTTACTAACACCATATTTCACCCATAATGTTTGAGTGAGAATATTTAAAAAAAAGAACAATTTATTTTTAATGCAATTAATGTATTGATCTTACTCATTTTTTTATTTTTTATTGTTATCAATTGTGTTATATGATTATTATTTTTTAATTGAACATGTTCATCATAGAATGGTAAGAGAAACTTATTGGGTTTTTAAGATAATTTTTAGAACTTTTGGGTATAAATTATATTATTTGAAATAGCCAAATATTCTTGGGAAACTTGGATCAAACGCATATTGCAACTTCACCAAAATTTACCAAGAATATTTAGAAACTTGGAGTCAAACGCCTTACTAAATTCATAAAAAATTATACTTTTTGGGAGGAAATATTTGGTCTTCTCACACTTGTTTAAGATATGAATTAATTTCCACCGGATGAAATTTATTTTTCTCAATCACCGACTATTAAAATTATAGAACTTCAATAAATAAAATATATCGCACGACACTTACTTATTTTAGTAGAATTTTTGTTATTCAAATAAAAAGAGAAAAAATATATCTGCTTTTAGAAAGTAGAAGATTTTGTTCTTCAATTTTTTAAATGATGTGAAACCTCCAAAAATTTATAGCATGAATAGGCGTGAAGGCAATTATTGGGAAGGAAAATAACTCAAAACTTTTTGTTTAAAAGGAACATATTCTTTAATTAACTTCATCAATTAATTAAACAATAAATAATTTTATGAATTAATTATTAGTATCACAAAGAATATAATTAATGAGTATGAACGACAAGGATAGCAACTTGAGAAAAAACCTCTTCTAGAATGTTTAATGAGTGTTTCTTACTAAATGCACAAAAAATTTCTTCCTCACCACCAATAGGGAGAAATGCATTTTAGTATTCTTCCATCTTATTTTTCTCTATTTTCCGATTCATATTTCACCTTATCTTCAAGACTTTAGACATCGTTTGATTAAATAATTTATTTTGAGATAATTAATTTTGATATAAGTTATTCTATCATAAATATGAAATAACTTATTATATTATTAAAATAAAAATTGTGAGATAAATAACTATTTAATACCTTCCATCAAATATTAAATAAAATAATTTTATATTTTATTTTTAAAATTATTACATTTTATATTTCGCACAAAACGATAAAGAAATTTGACACCATGTTCACTCCTCTTCTTAACCAAAAAAAGAAAAAACAACAACATGTACCACTCTCACCTTTAAAACTCAAGATAAACGGTAAGAACAACAAATTGAGATATTACTATAAGGAGACTCCTCTTCATGTTCTCTCTTTTCATTTTTCTCAAATTTTTATCTTGATGACTGACATAGGATATAAATTAGATTTAACCTTAGTATGTAAATAATGTATTCATCCTGATAGGAACTTGAGAAAAATGGAGAGAAAGTAATTGAAGAAGACTGTTAATTTTATTTTTGTTTGACAATAATTAAGAAAGATTCAAATGCTTAAATAATTAAAATAAATTAATTTTGGATTAAATTATTATTAAAAATTTATTATAAATTTATATATTTTTTATTTATTATTTTGGATCAAAATTCAAATTCATTGTATTAAACTAATGAAATTACATACATATTTTATACAATTTTGATTTGAACGTATTCTCTAAAGTTACTTTCGGTTACAAGTAGCTATAGTAATTTTTCTTATGCATATCAATGATACTTTTTTCTTGTTTTTCTCTTCTTTTAAGATTTTATATTAGTTGTATATTCACTTACTTTTCATTCAAAAAATTATGATTAAATGCAAAATTAATATTAATTATGTTGACTATCAATACTTTTTATGGAATAAATTCATTATAAATAGCTATATAAGTTTATGAATATTTTAAATAATTTTCTATATAAAATCATATTCTGAAACAGTATGGTCAAATGTAAAATTTCACTAAGAAAGAATTTGTGAAAAGTATTTAAAAATGAGTCAAACTTGAAAAAGAAAAAATATGTGTAGTAACTTTTGACGTGTCTATGGACCCCAGCAAGCTGTTCCCATAAAAAGAGCCCACTCAACTATAACGCTCCACTTTCGTCTCTCATTTTTCTTCTTTTTCAGTTCCCCTCCCAATGGATTCTCTCACCCTCATTTGTACCGCCGCGCTTCTCGCCGCCGGCGGGCTCTACTGGTTCGTTTGCTTTTTTGGCTCAGCCGAGGTCAAGGGTAAACGTGCCGTCCAACTTACCGGCGGCTCCATCGACAAAGAGAATGTCCAAGACAACTATAAACAGTACTGGTCCTTCTTCCGCCGCCCGAAGGAAATCGAAACCGCCGATAAAGTCCCCGCATTCGTCGATACTTTCTATAATCTCGTAACTGATATTTACGAATGGGGATGGGGTCAGTCGTTTCACTTTTCCCCTTCCCTCCCAGGGAAATCTAACCGCGAGGCTACCCGTATTCACGAGGAGATGGCCGTCGATCTATTGGGCGTGAAGCCCGGGGCCCGTATTCT
Source organism: Solanum rostratum (assembly GCA_029948455.1). Classification (NCBI taxonomy): domain Eukaryota; kingdom Viridiplantae; phylum Streptophyta; class Magnoliopsida; order Solanales; family Solanaceae; genus Solanum; species Solanum rostratum. The sequence continues at coordinate 91,677,108 of CM057045.1, read as the reverse complement.
CGATGCGGGTTGTGGTGTGGGTGGGCCGATGCGGGCTATCGCGGCCCATTCCAAAGCTAATGTCGTTGGAATTACCATAAATGAGTATCAGGTGGAGCGAGCCCGGATGCACAACAAAAAAGCCGGGCTCGATTCCCTCTGCGAAGTCGTTTGCGGCAATTTCCTGCAAATGCCTTTCGCCGACAACAGTTTTGACGGAGTTTATTCAATTGAAGCCACATGTCATGCTCCTAAGCTTGAAGAAGTGTACCAGGAGATCTACCGGGTGTTGAAACCCGGATGCTTGTACGTTTCTTATGAATGGGTTACGACGGAATTGTACAAACCCGAAGACCCGGAACATGTGGAGATAATCCATGGGATTGAAAGGGGTGATGCTCTGCCAGGGCTAAGAAGCTACAAGGACATTGCTCAAGTTGCTAAGAAAGTGGGTTTTGAAGTGGTGCAAGAGAAGGATTTGGCTAAGCCTCCATCCCATCCATGGTGGACAAGGCTGAAAATGGGGAGAATTGCCTACTGGAGGAACCACATTTTGGTGTCAATTCTTGCTTTTCTCGGAATTGCACCAAAAGGTACAGTCGATGTTCACGAGATGCTGTTCGTGACTGCTGATTATTTAGCTAAAGGCGGTGAAAAAGGCATTTTCTCTCCTATGCATATGATTCTCTGCAGAAAACCAGAAGAGTAAAAACCCAAACTATTGATGTGGAGAGATTGACCATAGGTTAATTTCACTCTGTTGTTGCTAGTTTTGTTTTCTCATTCAATTTAATGTCGTTACTTTCCTTGTTTCTTCTAGCTTGAATTTAATTTCTTTTTGTTCTTGTTTTCGATCTATAAGCTAGAAAGAGGATCCATCTAGATTTGTTAATCACTTGATATCAATTTCAGAATGAACGATAGTTACGCTTTCTGCTTGGGTACTCTCTTCTTTGTGGGTTAGTCTCTGTCGTATCTTGTGGAATTTCTGGACATATTATGTGGCACTTAATTATTTCACAGGACATTGCATGTGATCAAGTTAGCTGTATGATCTACTTTTTCACTAGTCCCTCCTCATAGTGGTCCTTTCGAATAAGCTCTCTCTATATTTTACCTTTCTCAAATTTTATGTTATAAGAATGCATATACATGGTGTTCTCAATAATTAGGTCCCGTAGAGATGAGCATAGATTGCGAAATGTCGAGTTGGCGGAGAATTCAAGATCAATTTGGAATTTTCTTATGGCTCAATCTGGGGTCCACCATCTATCAAGTGGTTGCAAACTTAGAAAAATCAAAGCTTTATTAAGTAATGTTTTTTGTATATACTTGAAAGCCAGCTAAGATTAAAAAATATTTTTCCAATTGGTATTTACTTAAAAAGCCAGCTAACTTTTTTCAAAAAAGAATAATTTTTTTATTATATATATTATATTTTAAAGAGAATGATCTTAATTTTTTTGAAAAAATTGGGTATAGGGGAAGTGGAAGGAGAAATGGAGGGATAATGGACCCTCACCAACAAGAAGCTACTAAGATTCCTCTATTTTTTTTTATAATACTTTAATATTAGTCAGGTGACATTAAACGACAATAATAACAATATACTCCTTATCTCAACAACTCATAAATAAAATAAATTAAATATGACAAAAATAAAAGAAAAAGGAAGGAATAGTAAAAACGACTACTAATGAAAAACACATAATATTATGTAAATACGATAAATTTAACATAGATAATACAGATAAGGACAACACCCTACAATACCCCGCGGCTAGAAGGTGATATATTAAAGGTCATACAATTAAAAAAATATTTTAGTACATTTGATACAATTTTATTTAGGATTACAAAATTAATTATTTTTTTATTTTTTTTGAATTTTGTATTAAATTAAATTAAGTTATTTTTTTCAAAATGAAAGAAAGTTTTTTTAATTTTTTTTTTAAAAACTCCATAAATGGTCACAGAATTAAGAGAGAAACTGTTTTTAGAGATTACTCCTCCGTTTTAAAATAAAGTAAATTTTAGAAAGTTAACTGAAGACATTAATTGAAAAGGAAATTATCAATATCAGTTCGACCTTTTCTCAAAATTTTCAAAAAAGGAGTAATTTTGAAGAAATAAATATATTTGTTTCTTTCCATTTTAATTTTAATGAACATAATTATTTGACAGTTATGCTTAATTAAAATCCTATTTGGTCAGAATATTTTTTTTCATTGAATGTACTCGGCCCTCATAATTTAAAAAAGAAAACAAAAAGTAACCAATAAGATAAAAAGGGCATGCCGCGCATGAGCCAGCTGCTATGAGTAGTTTGCAGGCACTAGACGCATTTTTTCCTTATATTATTTGTATTAGTATTTATGTGGCACATAAGTTGAAATATTTGTTGTGTGATGTTAATTTCACTTTCTAGTAGTAATTAGCTACTAATAATATTGCTGGCATGTGCCTCCGATTATGAATTGGGGGTTAATTTAATTATTAAATTATTTCCAAATCTCGATCTACTTTCTTAATTGTAAACCTAAGTTGGATCCATCTGGTCATATACTTTGATTAATCAGATAGTGAATTGTTAATTGCTGTCTAGGTTCATTACCCCAATATGTAAAGATCTATACAAATACCTTCCATTATACATTCGGCACACCTTACTATGCCCCTAATTTGTATAGTTAATCTAATTTTTTTTAACCTTGTTTCTAGAGGCAAAAAAAAGAAAGATGTCTCATCAAATTGCTCATAAGATGGAAAGTTAATGATATTTCGTAACTAATTAATTATATCTATCATAAGTTTGTCTCTATGTGTTGGTGTTGTCACAGCCTTCAACTTAACGTGGTGCTTCGTGAACTTACCGAAAGTTCCAAAATGTGCCAGCTTTCATATTTTCATCTCTCTCATCGTAAAATACCCCATGAAACGTACAAGCAATGTGGTCTACTTGTCTATCCAAATACTCTTAAATTTGGATGGTTGCAGAATGCATATACTATTTTTTTTTAAATTAAAAAATGATGGAATTTGGAAAGCTGTATATTAATGGGACCATTTATTTCATTAAATAATATACCTATTACTGTAAAAAAAATGGTCCCGGCAACTGTTTATTTTCTGAGCAGTATTATTCATTTTTACGATTCACCAAAAATTAATTCTAAAAACATCTTTCATTCATCTCCATAAAGACTGATTTTTGTTTTGATGATAAAACCATCATTAATTTGTAAAGCATAAATCCCCAAGCCCTGTTTTGGTATCCTTTTTTCTCTTTCTAAAAGAGGGCCTCGAATTGAGCCCTCCTCATAGCTCCTAAAAGTCGTTAAGAAGAGATTTCATCAGCCAATGAAATAATTTTGGTCTATAGAAAAACCTATAAATAGAGAATATCATCTTTCAGGAAGTCCTTTTCTTTATTTTCCCTACCTTAAATTTTGAATTCTCTTCACGCTTTTTTATCATGATATTTTCTTTGGGAAAACTTATCGTGTCCATTATATATATATATATATATATATGTTGAAATTCCTTTAATTTTTTTTTTATAATTTTTTTTATATATTTTAAATTCTCTCTGTAAAAATTTTGAGTCTCCTACCGATCAAGAAGACAATTTAGCCAGACAAAACTTAGGATAAGGGGAAAGACTTCATCGATTTTGGCTCTTCTACCGATCAAGAAGACAATTTTGCCGGACAAAACTTAGGATAAGGGGAAAGACATCATCGATTTTGGCTCTGCTACTGATGAGAAGAAAATTTTGCCGGACAAAACTTAGGATAAGGGGAAAGACATCATCAACCAGATATTTTTGTTATTATCAACGTTTAAATTTTGAAGCACCAAAGTTTGCATGTAAAGCATTTATTTAATTTATTGAAAATAAACATAGTGGCTTGATGGACCCTCAAATTGAATTGTAACTATTTTGTGTTGAAATAGTACTCCATAACAATAGCAGATAATAAGTCTTATCAGTATTACTAGCTGTTTAAAATATCATATTAATTAGTATCAATCAAATGAGATGTGAACTTATAATAATTAATTAACCATGAAAAGGTGAGGAAGTTTATGTTTTGCCTGTAACTAAATGGAATAATTAAACAATGATCATGGTAAAATAATTTATTTTCACAAACATACAATTTTAATATAAATATTGTTGATGATATTTGAAATAGTTGGGCGTTATAACTTAGGACACAACAAGTCAGTATTTCCAAGTGGAATAATGAAGTGGCATCACGTTGCACCTATTTTTATAAAGTTCTGCCATTAAAACCAAGAACCAAATGTAAATTATTGGGAATGAACAGTTTCTACTCGAATGTTAGCACTGTGCAGATATATATATTTTATTTTGTTATAGCTTTTATTTAATTAATCTTTAATTTCTATTTTTTAATAGATTAAGTTTAAATTTTATCATTAGGAATCCAACTCATATCTAGTAAGACATAAGTTTTGGCTGTGACAGCCTAACGAAAGAGAGGAGGCGAGGTATTATTCATTGTATGGTGTGTTATTTATTTTGATACACCTAATAAATTATTAATTTATATCAAATAAAAATTTTTATAATGAATCACCGTATTCAATACGTACAATGCTAATGAACCAACAACATATATGGATCACTATATTTTCATAATGAATCAAATAACGATACAAATATACAACCTCACACCCACATATGTATAGTGATTCATACACAATTAGTTACTTAATCCAAAAAACATCCAACGTCTAAATTTTCAGCTACGCATTTTATCAAACACCTCACGTGCACAATTTTTCGCTACACCAAAACTCACTAAAATAAAATATACAAAATACTTACTATCTACATAAATCACTATATTTCATAATGAATCGAACAACAATTTTTAGAATCATTGATAGTTAATGTGTTTGAAAAAACAAACCTTAGGCAAAGAGAGTCAATTAATTACGGATTGAACTTTCTTCTTTAGCTTTTTTGAGATTTTTAGATCTGGGGAATTTGAACTTGAAGCTTTGTCCTTGTTCGATTTGATTTCTCCCTTTTTCTTCATGGCTATCAGAATATGAGTGTGTTTAAATCTGTTTTCATGAAAAGCTTCATCGTTAGAGTCATACACACCATCTCGAATAGCTTGTTTTTGCTCTAATTGAGTGAGCCCAATGCTAAAGGATGATGGACCCATATGTATCAGTATATGAAAGTCGAAAAAAAATGCAATTTACAGTGAATTTAAAAAAGAAACCGTATGAAATTGGAATGGGGAAGATGAAGTTAACCTACTTTTTTTAAAAAAAATTGATAATAGAGGGAGAAAATGCCGGTTGAAATAGGAAAGAAGTTAGAAGTAACTGAATCAAGTTGAGCTTGATTTTAGGAGTAAAAATAGGGTTTGTAGGGGATGAGATGGGATTGTGAATGAAGTGTAATCAGGCGTGTAGAGTGAAAAATAGGAAAAGGGAGATTTTAGAAATTTGTAAAAATAGTAGGGAATATTTGAAAATAGTGAAACATAATGTGTGTACTTTCGTAAATTTTTCTTAAAAATTTGATATTATGATATTTGATATATACTGTATTATTTTAAATTTTTGATATTTGATATAGTATTTTGCATTTATAAAATGAAATAAAGATTAAAATTGTCTTTAGATTAGGTAAAATTGAACAAAGTCTCGTTGATAAATCAAAGTATGTCGTTTTTTTTTAAGTTGTATTTACCTTTCAATTTTTTTGACTTCTAGCCTAGAGTTCTTTTGTAAAATACTACCCTGTAAAAATTTAAGTACTCAGTTAATTTCAATGGTTATCACTTATTCAAATGGATTAAAGGTCTTTTACGTAAATGGCATACAAGGATTTAATAAAACTCATGATTGGGTGGGTTTAAATTATTGTGAATACGTATGACCAATTAGAGAATGTCACGTGAGTTTTTAAAGAATTAAATAAATTATTGTGAATACGTATGACTAATTAGAAAATGTCATGTGACTTTTTAAAGAATTATATAAATTATTGTGAATACATATGATCAATTAGAAAATGTCACATGACTTTTTAAAGAAATAAAATTGATTTGACTATTTATGTTAAGTTGAGGGGTGTGTTTGGACCTAAAAATAAATTGTAGGGGTATTTTTAGGCTCAAAGGTGAAAGAAAGATATTTATGAGCCTTTTCCATCGGTTAAAGGTATTTATGAGCCTATCATTTTCAAAAAACCTATTCTTGTTTTCTTTCTTTTAAAATCACTTAACCAATAAAAATGTAGGAAATAATTTATTTTCCAAATCTCATTTTATCAAATAAAATAGAATAATTTCATATACCTTTTTAACTGATAATATAGGTTATAAATATAAAATGAAAAAGTAGTCAAATGACTCCCCTATTTTCGAACTTTTAACTATATACTTATACTTCACGAAAATCTTATTAGGAAAATGGTTTTCAAAGAAAACAAGTGTGAAAATAGGAACACCCAATTCACTCCATCAATATCTATGAAGCCTCTATCTCTAAATGTCTAAATGGTGGCACTGACAAATCCATAACTACCTCAATAGAAAAGAAACAAATCAAGGCGAAAACAAAAGTAAATAGAATGCCAGAAGCAAAGAGGTCTCTCCACTGTTAGGAATAGAATTGATCTTAATGAAGCGTCTGTTGATGATCCCTAACACTCGTACTCTGCATCATAAAGCACCAAAAGTGTGTTAGTAAATGGAATATATGGTATGTAAACTAGATGGAAAATAACAAGCTCAAGATATGCTCAACTCAAAGTAATTCAACAAAGTAACACAAGTTTATAGATGAACTTAAGCTTTAGGATGATTCAATATTATGCAATCAAACCAATGATATTGAGTATGTGCACTACTAAAAAAAACAGGAAATATCGACCACAGAATACTGACTTCCAGAAGTCGGTATTTTCTGAAATACCAACTAAACACCAACTTCCTAGCCGAGGTCAGGAAAAGCTTGGTCGCGTTACTGACTTCTGGAGGTTAGTATTTACTGACCTCTGGAGGTCGATTTTGATTTTAAGTCAAAAAATTATAGATTTAAATTTATAATTTTATTATATCTATATCGACCTCAAGAGGTCAATTTTATTTGATTAAATTTTTATTTGTTTTATTCTTTCCAACTTTCAGAAGTCGATTTCCTTTTTTTTAAAAATAATATTCGAATATAATATTTATTTTAAATATTTCTAAAATTCCGACTTCAAAAGGTCGGTATTATTTTTTTTCTGAAATTCCTACCCGAAGAACATGATATTATTTAATTATCTTTTTTATTTTTAAAAATTCCAACCTCCAGAAGTGTTATTTTATTTTTATTTTTTAAAGATTCCAACCTAATATGGTATGTGTTATATAATTTATTATTCTTCAAATGATTAAAACTTGAAAAATATTTACATCTCCATTTCACCAAAATCATGAATAACATCCATATGAACATAACCAAGTTCATCTCTACACTATAAAAAGTCATCTCTAAATGAAATATTCCAACACAAATAAAAGAATGTACAGAAAACATCAACACCAGGATGATATGTATATTTTCATGCCCCAGTTAATAGCACTTCTGCCACACAAAGTGTTGAAGGAGTTAGTTACAAGCTGATGTATTTAGTTAGATGGTTAAGAGTTTGTTAGAGATTAAGAGTTTGTTAGAGGGTGGTTAGTTAGTTAAGATTCAGTTAATGAGTCATTAACTAACTAGTATAAATACTAGTGTAATGAGCTCATTTAGTGCATTAGAAAGAGAGAGAGCCTTCTGTAAGTTCCTCTTCTTCACAGAGAGAGGAACCTTCTACAAGTAATACAATTTTTCTCTTCTTCTTCTTTGATTCTGTTTTTCTTCTCTGATTTGGTGTGAGGATTTCTACATGGTATCAGAGCAAGGTGCGAATTTATCAAATTAGAGCTTTGAGAAGCTCAATTAGAAGAAGAGTGAAAGGAGAATCCAACAGAAGAGGAAGAAGAGATTGTAGAAAAGCTATAGAAACTGCCAAGATAAGCTAAATTCCAGGAATTCAGAAGAGAAACTACACAAATGGAGACTGAAAATCCACATGCAACTCACAATTCGTATGAAACAAGGAGTTCCAGTCGCATAGACATCGACCACAACCATCCACTTTACCTATATCCAGCTGATACTCCAGGTAGCTCCCTAATTTCGATACAACTTACTGGATCTGAAAACTATGCTATATGGAGTAGATCGATGACTATAGGATTGTTGGGGAAGAGTAAATTGGGATTTGTAGATGGTAGATATACAAAAGACAAGTTTGAGCCTGCTTTGCATGACCAATGGGAAAGGGTAAATGCTGTTGTTCTATCTTGGATAATGAATTCAGTGGAAAAAACCTTACTGAGCAGCATTATATATGCTTCAAATGCTCATAAAGTATGGATTGACTTGAAGGAGAGGTTTGATACAGTGAATGGGTCAAGAATTTTTTATCTACATAGAGAAATAGTTACTCTAGGGCAAGGTACTATGTCTGTAGCAGAATATTTCTCAAAACTCAGGAATCTATGGGATGAGTTTGATGCTCTAATGCCTTGTCCTGGGTGTAATTGCTCTGAGTCTCGAAGCTATGTTCAACATTATGGGTATCAAAGGTTGTTACAGTTCTTAATGGGGCTAAATGAAACTTACAGTCAATGTAGGAGTCAGATTTTAATGTTAGCACCCATTCCCACCTTGAACAAGGCTTATTCTATGGTGATTGATTATGAGAGTCAGAGGAACATTACTAGTGTGGCAAACAAGGTGAGTGATACAGTGGAGGGTGCTGTGTTTTTCAGCCAAAAGAGTGGGTCATACACTCAAGGAAAAGGTTACAATACTAATACTAACTGGAACAACAACAAGACAAGCCAAAATATTCAAAAGAAAACACCAGTGATATGTGAGCACTGTGGGTACACAGGACACACAAGAGATAAATGCTACAAGCTGATTGGGTATCCATCAGATTGGCCTAGAAACAAGAAGAAGATAGGAGCACAATATGCAAACCTTGCAGAAAGTACTCATGAAAGTTCAAGCTCAAAAACCAGTAATCAACTGCCCCCTCATTTCACTCAGGAGCAATATCATCAGATAATTCAACTACTAAACAAAGGGACTGAAGGAAATGACCAACCTCCTACAGCAAATGCAGGTACAATGTCCTTTCTAAACACTAATACAGTCAACTCTAGATGGATAGTGGACACAGGAGCTACTAATCATATGACTTCAAGCATTGAGCTACTCTATGACTGCAATAAAGTTTCACAGCATACACACAGTTTTGTACACTTGCCAACAGGTGATGAGGTTCAGATAACTCAAACTGGGAAGTCATATATTTTGGGAAATCAACAGGTGTCCAATGTATTATTTCTCCCAAACTTCAAATGCAACCTGTTATCAGTCTCTAAACTAACCAAGGAATTACAGTGTTCTGTAAGTTTTTTCCCTGATTTCTGCATATTCCAGGATCTCTACACTGGCTTGGTGAAGGGGATTGGTAGAGAAGATCAAGGCTTATACATCCTCAGAGGGTCTACATCTAATATTCAAACTTCTCATTGTATGTTGAATAGAATTGATAAATCAATTCCTCCAGAAAATGCATCCAGTGCTTTGTGGCATAGAAGGTTGGGACATGCTCCATTGGACATCATCAAAAAAAAACACAAAAGTCTTCAATCTATCAGGTCTGAAGATCACAAGTGCACAGTCTGTCCCTTAGCTAAACATACCAAACTTCCTTTTCCTGTAAGCAACTCTAGTACTAAAGCTCCCTTTGAATTGCTACCCTGTGATATTTGGGGTCCTTATAGAATCCCCACACACAATAATAAAAGATTTTTTGTTGCAGTTGTTGATGACTACACTAGATATACCTGGATTTTTCTTATACAATTCAAATCTGAAGTGTATATAGTACTCAAAGACTTCTTTACTAGAATAAACAACTACTTCTCTACTTCTGTCAAGACTATAAGGACAGATAATGGTTGTGAGTTCCTTAGTAAAGACTTCAAATCCCTTGTGTCAAATCTTGGATTACTTCATCAAACCTCCTGTGTTTACACTCCTCAGCAAAATGGGATTGTTGAAAGGAAACATAGATCTATTCTACAAGTAGCTAGAGCTCTTAGATTTCAAGCTACTATACCTCTAAGATTTTGGGGTGAGTGTGTACAAACAGCAGTATATATTCTAAATAGAACATCCTCCAGAGTCCTAAACTTCCTTTCTCCTTTTGAACTACTGTTTAAACATCCACCTTCAATAGATCATCTCAGAGTGTTTGGATGTTTAGCCTATGCATCCAACACAAAAATGTCAGATAAATTTTCCCCAAGAGCCATTCCCAGTGTGTTCATGGGCTACTCCTTAACTCAGAAGGGGTATATTCTATATGACATTCAGTCCAAGTCCTTCTTTGTAAATAGGAATGTAGTGTTTGAAGAAACAATCTTTCCATTTCTTCATGTTAAGTCCTCTGGAACACCTCTATTTCCAGTACTGGACCTTTCAGTAACTAGTGAGTCTTCTTCATATCCTGAATACACTCACAGTCCCACAAATACCATTCCTCCTCAGGGGGAGAATATCCCTTCAAACTCATCCATTATTCCAGATCCTGTCATATCTGATCCATCTAGCACTCAAGATTCTACTCAACCTGATCCAAATACATCCCTTAGGAGATCCTCCAGAGTCAAACACCCTCCAATTTGGATGAATGACTTTGTCACATCTTCCAATACTACCTGTACATATCCAGTATCATCATATATTTCCTACACTAATCTTAAAGGTCATTACCAAAAGACTATTGCAGCCTATTCTTCTATACTTGAACCAAGTACATTTCATCAAGCCTCACAAGATCCACTTTGGATTAAGGCAATGGAGGCTGAAATTGCTGCTTTGGAAGAAAATAATACTTGGACCTTAGTTGATCTTCCTCCTGGAAAATCACCTATAGGTTGTAAATGGGTATACAAGGTAAAGTATCAAGCTTCAGGAGCTGTTGAAAGGTACAAAGCAAGACTAGTTGCAAAGGGGTATAATCAGAAACCTGGTCTGGACTATTCTGAAACATTTTCACCTGTTGCAAAAATGGTAACTGTTAGAACTTTGGTTGCTCTTGCTGCTTCTTGTAATTGGCCAATCTATCAGATGGATGTTCACAATGCATTCCTGAATGGTGATCTGCTAGAAGATGTATATATGTCCCTTCCTGAGGGGTTTGCCAGACAGGGGGAGATTACAAAAGTCTGCAAACTCAACAAGTCTCTGTATGGCTTGAAACAAGCCCCCAGGCAATGGAACAGGAAGTTAACTGATTCACTCATGCATATGGGGTTTGTTCAAAGCCATTATGATTACTCACTATTCACAAGAACTGAAGGAAAAGAGAAGGTAATAATTCTAGTATATGTAGATGATATTCTAATCACTGGAAGCAGTCAAGTTCTTATAGAACAAGCTAGAAAGAGTCTTCAAATGCAGTTCAAAATGAAGGACCTTGGTGAGCTAAAGTTCTTCCTGGGAATTGAAGTGGCCAGATCACAAGAAGGTATAATCATGTGTCAAAGAAAATATGCCCTTGAGTTGGTGTCTGAAGCAGGATTAAGTGGTGCTAAACCTGCTACTACACCCCTTGAGACAAGTCAGAGTTTAACCTCAGCAGAATATGATAGACATGTTCCAAGGAAAGAAGGACATGAAGATGAAGCAGTGAATGATCCCTCAATATATCAAAGAATAGTGGGAAGATTATTATACTTGACCATGACTAGACCAGATATTTCTTTTGTAGTACAGGTACTCAGTCAATATATGCATAATCCAAAGAAATCACATATGAATGCAGCTATGAGAGTGATCAGATATATTAAAGGGACACCAGGTCTGGGATTGTTCATGCCTGCCAAAAGTTCAACTCATTTGGAAGCCTATTGTGACTCAGATTGGGGAGCTTGTGTGGAAACCAGAAAATCAGTAACTGGATATGTTGTTAAGTTTGGAGATGCCTTAATATCCTGGAAATCTAAGAAGCAAGAAACTATTTCTAGAAGCTCAGCTGAGGCAGAATTCAGGAGTATGGCCACTTGTACAGCTGAAATTATCTGGCTCACTGGAGTATTAAAAGAACTGGGAGTAGAAATCAGACAACCTGTGGAACTCATGTGTGATAGCAAGGCTGCTATCCAAATTGCAGCCAATCCAATCTTTCATGAAAGAACTAAACACATTGACATTGATTGTCATTTTGTGAGGGAAAGAATCAGTCAAGGACTGCTGAAGACCAGACATGTGTCTACCAAAGAACAAGTAGCTGATATACTGACCAAGGCACTGGCAAGGACACCACATGAATATCTTCTAAGCAAACTCAGTCTGAAGAATATTTTCAAACCATCAGCTTGAGGGGGAGTGTTGAAGGAGTTAGTTACAAGCTGATGTATTTAGTTAGATGGTTAAGAGTTTGTTAGAGATTAAGAGTTTGTTAGAGGGTGGTTAGTTAGTTAAGATTCAGTTAATGAGTCATTAACTAACTAGTATAAATACTAGTGTAATGAGCTCATTTAGTGCATTAGAAAGAGAGAGAGCCTTCTGTAAGTTCCTCTTCTTCACAGAGAGAGGAACCTTCTACAAGTAATACAATTTTTCTCTTCTTCTTCTTTGATTCTGTTTTTCTTCTCTGATTTGGTGTGAGGATTTCTACACAAAGAATAAGTGGGCTTAGCTTATGCCAAAAATGAATGAGTAATTTGTCTTTTTTCTTCTTCTACAGCAAATTTAGCTTGTGCCAAAAATGAATAAGTAGTTTGCATTTTTTTTCTTGTGGAAAAAATTCTTAAAATTAGAATCATATAAACAAATTGAATCGTCACAATAAAATTATAGTTTATGATAGCATTTAGCAAGGTATTTAGGGCAGCCGCGTTCGTAATGATTAATTGGCCGCCTTATCAGGATTTGCATGTGAGGCCTTGTTGCACTTTTATTATTTAAACAAAATTAGGACAACATTCCACCAATAATACTTGTTGGTTCAACAAAATAGAATGTCAAACCCCAAAATATTATTATGATTTAAATTCACAAGTTAAAAAATGGGTAATTATATTATATTGCTACACTAACATGGTGTTGTAATGAATTGGTTTACGTCGTTTCACTCTTAACCAAACATCATTGAATTTAGTACACGCAGCTAAAAAGGGGAGATATCCAATTATTCATGCAAGAATAATCAAAACACACTCCTCATAGAAAACGACTTTTAACTTGACAGGAAGATTAAAGAGTATTTTATCACATATCTTTAGTTTAAAATCATAAGATTCAAAAGTTTTTTTTTTTTTAAATTATGTGTCAAATCAAAATTTAGACAAATAAATTGAAAGTGTATAGTTTTCAACAACTAGCATCTTTTGATTCACATTTGTATGTATATATTGGAGTATTTTGGCATAACACGTAATGGACGTTGTACCCGTTTGACAGATGATCATCTCCAAAGTCAAATACTTTGGGTATATCAGAATGTGCTGTACTGATAAAACATAGTATTAAATTATTATTAATGTAGCGACTTGGCCTTTTTGTATATTATATAGGTATTTCTGTTGATTCCTATTGTAGCAAATCGTCACGTTATATATAAGCTCATCATATTCATTATTAGAAGAGGAAAATGGAGGTGAAATTTGCAGAAGATAGATGCGTGTGGCCAAGGAGATCATCAGAATCAAAGATTTCAAGAACAAGGAGCCAAAAAGTTAATTATATGATGACCAATATTTTGGGTGCAATTGCTAAAGTTAATAGAGATTGTTTTTCAAGTCAAGAAAATGAAGGGGAGGTGGTGAGGATGAAAATTGTGGTGAGAAAAGAAGATTTGAAGCAAATTGTTGAAGCATTAGGGAATGGTAATAATATGAATGAAAATAGATCAACCCAAATTTCACCTTCTTTGGAACAACGCTTGAATTTCATGAGGAAAAGGCAGTTAATTAGAAAAGCCAAGCTGAGAAACAATTCTTCTTGGATGCCTGTTCTTCAAAGCATCCCTGAGGAATTATAATCCTTGATTTTGGGGAGCCGTGGTATCAGTTACTAATATTTTGCATTATGGTAGGTTGTCTATATCATACTCTTTTTTCAGATCTGTTAACGTAAAATATTTTGTGCATCGAGCTGTCTGTACCATAATTTTTTATTGTTGTTGTTGATTATTCATTTTTAATAATTCTTTTGTACTCATATGACTTACTATCTACTATTTATTGACGAAAAAAGAGTTGCACATTTTTATGTAGTGCTTTGATTTTGTGTTTCTTTTTTTTCCCTATTATTTATTCTCTTTGTATTTTTTTGCTTGTGTCATTGTATTTATCTTCTCATTAAATAGATATCTTAGCAAGATATTCATCTTCTTTAGTTTTCAGCATTTCGAAGAGATTAAGTTTGTGATTCCTTCTTTTAATTCCTTATAAAGTCTTATCTAGTTATTACATCCTTGCTACTAAGATGAGTGGATTGTTCTTCATTTATAAAATTAGCATTAAGTGATGAATATTTAAAGATTAATATAGAAGAAAGGAGTTAAATATTCTTTCGTTAAAACAGCTAGCTTTTCAAAAATTTAGCAATGTTGTACAATCGATTAGTCGAGAAATTTTAATAGCTCAATTGATTGACTATCAAAATTTTCACATTATTGATGAGGATGGGATTCCTCACTTTGCAATTCCCCGACCCCCTTTTTTTTAATTTAAAAAATAACAATTGATATTTTGATCTATTTAAAGACCTATAAAAAAAGGGGACTTTTGATAAATACTTTGACTCATTATACTATCTTCATAATTAGGCAAATATATATGGAATAATAACGGGCCTAAATTAGTTGGTCATTAAATTTATAAAATAGTATACAAAGTGTGTATAAATAATACATATTTTATATTAAATGTCCATATACTATATATATAATACACAACATATACATTTTCATTAGACAAATGAGATATATGTGTATATATATGAGTCTAAACTATATATGTACAAGATTTTTTACACCAATATCTACACCTTTTCAAAGGAATATAATTATAAATTTAAGAAAATATTATATTAAAGGTAATTTGAATCCTAATTATATTCTAATTCAAATTCTTTCCTAGCTTTTAGACCATTTCTTGATTAGTTGCTCAAGCGATAGTTATTATTATATCCAAATTACTAGAAAAAGGGAAGTTATAAATTAAAAATATAAATTATCAAACTACACTTCTTTATTTATCATTTTTTTATTATTCTCATTCATTTTCAAAAATTTTAAAAATCCCTTCTTTTCCATCCAGATACATTAATTAGTGATCTGCATACATTAATTTTAAAAGTTATTATATTCACTTTTTCGTTGCATTTTATGCTTCTGCATTTTAATTATATTATACTGGGAATAATATTTTCTAGTAACTAACTATATATTCTTTGATATATAATTTTTCCACATTCAACTAACAATCTTGTCATGGAAAGCATGCATTTTTAGATTTGATAACCTAAAAAGATAGAAATTTGTTGGGTCATAAAGAGATGGGTTTTATTTTAAATGAATTATAAAAAAATTGGGATAAGTTTTATAATATAAAAAGATTATACCAAAACATTTGGCCCCAAAACAAGTTTTTAGTAGGTTTTGGAATTTGATTTTAAGAATTATATAAAAAGTAGTTAAATTCCACATTGGTCTAATAAAATCTGTGAGTTCAACTTATTAAACATACAAAATATATTTGACTTTAGGTGCGCGTACACACACGAAAATCATTAAAATTAGCAAAATTTGAATTATGAATTTTAAAACTGTAATGAGTTTGATAACAAGAACCTAATGATTGATCCATCAAATTTAAATCTTGAATTTGTCTCCGCGGCTCATACATGCTACCTAGATGATGCGTCAAAATTACCAAATGACAATTGATAGAGATATAATACTATAGTAGCCAGCCAGAAGGATCCAAATATGTATCACTGTGTTAAGCCTAAGGAAAAAGGTTGATGGGAGATCTCGAAGATCCTTATGTTAAAAAAAGGTGACAATATTGTCTTCAGATAATACAATGGTTTTTGCCATTCTTAATTATTGTATCTTGTCATTTTGCATTGTTCTGTCCATAGGTGACTATGCATTTATCTCATAACATTATAAGAAGGACCCATTGGGTGGAATGCAATTCCTAGTTAAATTAGGAGCAATGCATCCAAGTGGGTCACAATATAATGTATTTGACATGTATATTGATGTACCTAATATACATCTGAATCAGTACTAAGTTACATCATTGTCAACATTATTGTCTTTCTATCCATTTTTTGTTTATACAACCAATATTCTTATGGATAATGATATACATGAACTATTTGATGGTTATTGACACTAATGCAAAACCAATTTGTGATAGTCGCTAAATATTGTGACCTGATTTGTAGAATTTGAAGAGCATTGTTGGTGAGGATGATCTCACATCAGACCAGGAAGAGAATTCTACGATGCTTATGAGGCTTAGCACAATATAATACTTCTCCTTTTGAGCTAACTTTTGAGTCGTGAGTTCGACTCTAATTTGATATCGTATTTGACTAGACAATGACTAGCTCATAAAATTTGAACAATAAAATATTATATTGTCCCCATAGGAGTTATATCAAAGAAATTACAAATATACATGACGAGGATACATGTGCAAAAATATAGTTGAAGTTGAATTATGTATCACATCATTGATAGACAAAAATAAGTCATTTAGTAGATAAAGTTTAATAACTGGCTAAAGCTGGGTTCCAGCTCCCAGGCTGGCCATTTTCTGTTCTATTTCTATTCTTCCAAGCCAGGCTGGTTAAGGAGAACCAACATTTTGCAGATTGAAGGAATTTTAATAAATTTGCATTTATTGTGATTTAGACTTATTTGTCTACAAGATAACACTCACATCCAAGGATACAAAATGTATTATTAAACCAAAAGAGGATAAACGATCAACTGTTGAAAGATCATATAAAATCAATATGACATCACCCTCCAAATTAAACTAACTTTTTTGTAAAAAAATAAAATAAAATGGTGATATTCGGGCAGCTAGATTGTACATATCTTCGTTATTGCATTATCAGGTATCTGCTATCTTCCACTATCACAACAATTTTATCCATCAAAAAGAAATTTGAACCTCGATCTTCAAGATTTGCATCCATTTTGCTTTGCTGACCAATGACAAAGTTACATACATTAAAGGATAGTTGTTTGGACGTCCTTCATTTAAAAATTATTCCATATATATAAAAAATTAATTGCACAGATAAACTAAAAATACATATTTTTAAGGATTGAACATACTTAACGAAATTTTCTCCCTTTAACACTATTATTGACTACTGCATATCCTCTTGGTGCTATCAAAATTATTAGAGTTTCTCCTACCTGAACACGAGAGAGACTGTATATAAAAGATCTTCGACTCAAATAACACATAATTACATCTTAAATGGACTTTGTGATTGCAGCATTGAATGGTCAACAGTGGAAAATGATTAAATAGATAAATTAAGTTATCAATCGAACAAAAGCAACTTTGCTTCTTTTGAACAAATGATACACATGGAGTGTCCAAAACTCCTGTTGCAATTTTAACATAGACAAAACATTATTGTCTAAAGTGGAACGTCTTAACTTCTAAGATAGAATTGATGACACGAAATCAAGAAAAAGACAATATTATTATGTCACGATATGTCTGTGTATTATAAACATTATATATATATAAAATGTCATTTTCTGCAATATATTTTATCATATTAAAGTAAAGAACAACCTATTTGTTCGTTTGAAGAAGAAAACTGAAACCTACTTCTGTCAGTTTTCTGTCTCAAACCAAATAACAACACTTGGCTATCCCAAAATTCCACGAATAATTAATTATGTTAAATTATTGTCAATTTTCTTCTCCTTTTAATGTCATGATGACAGTCTATCTAACAAGAAATAATTAACACATTATCTGTTTCAAAAGATTGACCACCTTGAAACAGGCCCCTATAAATTATGTACATAAATTTGTAGTTTTCTTGCCTATCCCAAATCTCGTGAATTGCAATAACAGTACATTTTCATTTGATAAATTAATTTGACTCTCAGCATAATAATATTTCCATTTAGTGAGATGAATTAATTAATCACACTTCAATTTTTCAAATTAATTTACATCGACTATAAATTATTTGGGTACATTTTTGTTGTTAAGTTGGAGTAGAGAAGGGGAAATGAGAATGGAGATTACCAAACAAAAATCGAAGCAATCAACTGATATATCCCACAATCATCAGTATTAATCCCTAGTAAATCAACTGATATATACATAAATTGGCAGTCTAACAACCAATCAGTCACTTGCTAAACAAAAATTTGTTCTCCGTCTCTGTTTCAATCCTCTGAAAACAAACCCCTAAACATGGCAAAAATGACATCATTGAAGCAATCGAACAAGCCAACGCACTTGTCCTTCATTTTCTCGGAGAAACTCCGATCAGCCTCCGGTACAACCGCGGGTTGAAGGTACGCCCATGCCGCCTGTTGTAATAGCGGGTCCTTCATTGGAATCTCCCTCCAGCTATCTTTACGGCCAGTCGTTGGTGACAGAATCGACGGCGGTGATTCCGGCAAGAGATCCTTGAGGCTGGTGTAGGTTAGGGACTCCATAGTGACCATTTCTATGTGTGAAACCTGGAATCGGAAAATGCTTCTGTGTATATACATGTACTTAATTAAAGAACCTTCCATATTAGCAACAGATTATACTTTCCATACAAAACAATTCTAATTAGGAAAATAATTTAGAGGTGTTTAATTAGATGAATGTGTATCCATTCATTTTTTGCTTTTGGTTTGGTTTGAAGAGAGAAATGTTTTGTGGGTATCCAAACCTTCTTTATATATAAAAAAAAAATTAAGAAAAGTGAAGTGCAAACTAAAATATTCTAAATTATTTACACTTCTTATTTATTTATTTATATATATGCTTTTGGCGTCACCAAAAATTACTTTATCATCCCTTCTTATCTGGCTTGGGGTTAGTTATTATTTTATTTCAGTTTTAATAATCAATATTAATTAGTCTCAAAATCTTTTATATAAATAAAATTTTATATTTATCTCATTTCATCAACTAAACAATATTTAAAATGGACTCAAAATTATTTAAATTTTTCAAATTATAAATATTTATTGTTAATTTGAACTTGTACTTCTCCATTATTAAAAGTTGGGAGCTTTTTTTTTAAAAAAAAATATTTAATATTTATATTCAAACAACAACAACTCTAGTAAAATTTATTACAGTTTTGATTAAATTTAAATTTATACTAAAACTTTTTTTCATAATAATGAATTAGTGATAAAAGTTTCTATTAAAAATAATTTTATACTTAATGGTCAAATTAAAATTTTTTTTGTGACGAGGGTTTCCAGGAAACAGCCTCTCTACCTATGTGGTAGTGGTAAGGTCTGCGTACATCTTATCCTCCCCAGACCCCACTTGTGGGATTTCACTGGGTATGTTGTTGTTTGTTGTTGTTGTTGGTCAAATTAAAATTTTTGTGTTGAATAGAATGATATAAAGACAAATTTAACACTTTTTACTCAATAAAAAATGAAAAGCGAGTAAGAAACGAGTGAATGGAGTGACGTAGCATAGTGTTTTAGGTGTGATTGTAGTGAAAGGAGATTGGGTCCACGTATGGCAAGTCAAATATGTCATGACCAAGTAAATTCTTATTTTTATATGCCAAATTATGCCACCTTAAACCTTGTCACATACTAAATTAGTTCACAAATTTAGACACCTTAAAACACAATAATATTATTATTTATTAAAGCAAACATTAACTTTAGTTAATAAGAGGTTAGTCATTTGTTTGCAATACTAATCCTTGGATAATGTTATAGATTTTTTTTATATATTAAAACAAATATTTGTGTTATTTAATTCAAAATTTTAAAATACTAATGATGAAAAATAGATAGTTCTTTTTAAAAAAAAAAAAAAAAAAGAGTGCATTATTTTTTTATGATGTTTAATATCATTTCAAGGGAAATTGAATTCATTAAATTCACTATTAAAATTTGTTCAGGCCTACAAAATAATGTATTCATTAATTAAACTTAAACTTCTTACATTCTTCTGATAGATGAAAACGTAAAATATGACCATTTATTCTCTTTTTCATCAATTCTTTTATTGTCTCAAATAATCATTTTGAAGGCCTGAAGCAAATGTTATATTAGTGCCACCCTTGAGCCGTCTCTGATTACAAGGTGAGAATTTGAAGAGATAAAATTTCAAGTAGACAATCAATCGCATAATTAAGATTTTTAATACTCTCTATCTTAAACGATTTGTTTTTATTTTCTTAAAAAACTAATCTTGTTTGCATTTTGCGTGTGATTAAAGCGTATACGTTATTATCTGCTAATAAACTTTACACAGAAAAATTAAATTTAATTATGAATAGATAAATAATTCACTAAAAATCTAATTTTGATAAATTATTTATTTATAAAGGTCTTATATATCATGGTAATTAGAATTTTTCTTAGCGACTATAGAGTATTTTCTTGATTCGAATAAGGAAGAAGTAGAAATTTATTAAATAAGGAAAATTTAGGAGTCTTTTCACGACTAAAAGTCCTTATTTTATTTTTTATTTTCATATATTTTAAAAGTCAATATTATAAATATAATTAAATAAGAATTTAAAGAAAAGACGATTTTGTCTAAAGAGATTTTTTAATGAAGGGCAAAAAGTTCAAACATTTCTAAGGACCTTCACGCTTTTAATATACTCCCTCTATTTCAAAATAAATGAATTATTGGGGGATTTTTGAGTTTTCAACGTAATTGAATTGTTCAATGTTCAAGGGATATGTTGGAATTTTTTTCTAATTTTGCCCCTTCATTAATTCAATTTCTAAGGTTGAATTTTGTATTAGAAATAAATGATGCATTAAATGAGTGTTTGGAGTTTGAAAAGGGTAAAACAGGAAAAACATAATTAAATTTGTCTTTATTTTTTTTTCTTAATATGTGTGATATAGCCCAACAATTCACTTATTTTAAAATAAAGGTAGTAGTATAGATAAGTTTCTTAAATGATTTTTTTATTTTATGGGTTCAAACAAAAAACTTAATGATTTCTATCTCATTTTATCATTAATAGTTGTTCTTGAAGGGTACAAACACCTTAATGTAAAACAAAAGATTATATATTAAAATATAAATATAGGTATAATATTCAAAAATCCCTCCTAGTTAATATTTTCATAAAAGACATGTAAAAGAGAAACATAATAGATAATTTAAAATTAAAAAAAAAATATTTATAATTTTTTATTTATTGATAAATTTAATTTAATTCACGTGATATGTATCTACCCCCATTAAATCTGCAAATAGTGTGTGCGTACACTTTTGATATATTTACTAGTGAATATTCATAAATTTACTATAATTATACCACTGAATTTGATATCTTTACTAGTGAATGTTCATAAATTTGTTATAATTATTAATATTTCATATCAAGTTCAACATTATATTTGTATAATTGATTGTTATTATTTGAATCAATATTGTATCAACGAATACATATATATTTGTATTTTGTATCGCTGAAAAGGATATGTATAACTGACACTTATCGTTTGTATTCCGTGTAAACGATGGTTAACATTTGCATTTGTATAATTAAGTATTATAATTTATATTTGTATTGATAGAGAGGAGGCAGAAACATGTGAGAGAGAAAGGGGACAGGAAAAGGAAAGAAAGAGGCGAGGGAGAGATGACAGAAAGAGGTGAGCGAAATTGCAGAGAGAAGAGAGGTGAGGAAGAGAGTAAGAGAAGAGAGAGAAAATCACAACATACCATAACTATAGCTACAAATTATATTCCTTTAAACTATAGTTATGTATTGGGTCAAGTTGAGAAATAACTTTAAGATGGGTTAGTCTTGATATTTTGTCCCTTTTAAGAAAAAGTCTTACAAAAATAACTTTTTAAGGGATATTTTTGACATTTGGCCCCGCTTAATAGTTTTTCATAAAATAGCTCTGCTTCATAAAATTCTAACTTTTTTATTAGATAGACGTTCAGAATATTTCAAGATAAATGTATCTATTCAATTAGGCAGACATTTAAACTTAGATATGTTGTCCATTAGGCATAAGTTTTAACCATAAAGAAATGTTTGAACAATGAAGGTGCTCAATTGACCAAAACTTCTGTCTTATATTTAAAAGTTAGAAGTTAAAACTTAAGCATGCGCTCTAACATTTACTCATAGGACATTTCAAGATATTGAACGTGTTTAATTGACCGAAAAATCTAATTTATTGACAAATAAAACTTATGTACAATTTTTATGAGGCATAAGTTTTAACTAAAGCCATTCAAGATATTTTAAAATTGTGAGTTGCTTAATTGACTTATAGTTGTGCTTTATAAGCAAACATTAGTGTGTAAAGGGAAATATAAATAAATGTTGGATATAAGATTCTATCAAATTTCAAGGATCTCCAAATCTTTATATATGATGTATACAGGAATCCGTTGACCCCGACGTGTTAACGCCCTTCTCCGATAACTGACACGCGTCCCTGACACATAATCACAACCGTCTATTCTACCCGTGTTCTTCTTCACATTATTATTGCTACTAATAATTGTCTATTATGAAATATTGACTTTGCTCTGCTTGGCTGTGGATCTTCAGAGGTAAAATTCTCATCCCTTTTTTATCCCTTATCTAAAATTTCTATAACTTCTACTCAAAATTCATAGATATTTTAACTTTGAACTTTGTTATTATGGTACATGTTACTGAATCCATCTCTGTTTAGTAACTATTTGATAAGCAGGACCTGAGTAGTTGATTAAAGCCAATGATGTGTCATTTGAGAACTGAATTTTATGTTTCTTCTTTCTCAGTTTGAGCTATGACACATCAGTTCTCAGTTTATACAGAAAAAACTGTTGAAATGGGAGCAGAAGATAATGTTGAATATACGAGTTTAGACAGAGGAGCTTCAAACATCACAAAGGTTTCATTTATTCCTCTTACGTTTCTTATATTCTACGGTGTCTCTGGTGGTCCTTTTGGTCTTGAAGATACTGTCCGTGCAGCAGGTCCATTTTTAGCAATTGTTGGCTACTTAATCTTTCCTATTATATGGAGCATTCCAGAATCCTTAATAACTGCAGAATTGTGCACTATGTTCCCCGAGAATGGAGGATATGTTGTTTGGGTTTCAACAGCTTTAGGTCCTTATTGGGGATTTCAATTAGGATGGGTGAAATGGATGAGTGGTGTAGTTGATAACGCATTGTACCCTGTTTTGTTTTTAGACTACATTAAATCAGATTTCCCAGCATTGGCCAATGGTCTTCCAAGAGCTCTTGCGATTCTTGCTTTAGTTATAGCACTTACGTATTTGAACTACAGAGGTTTAACTATTGTTGCTTGGGTTGCTACTGCGTTAGCCATATTTACACTCCTTCCTTTTGTAATTATGGGGCTTATCGCGCTTCCTAAGTTAGAGCCTTCGAGATGGTTTGTTGTAGATTTGGGAAATGTACAATGGGGATTGTATCTAAATACACTTTTTTGGAATTTGAACTATTGGGATTCAGTGAGTACTATGGCAGGGGAAGTGGAGGATCCTGGTAAAACAATTCCTAAGGCTTTGTTCTTTGCGCTTCCTTTAGTTGTCTCTGTATATATTTTCCCACTTTTATTTGGCACAGGAGCTGTTCCGTTGCATCGTGATCTTTGGACTGATGGTTATTTCTCGGATATTGCTAAGATCATAGGAGGAGTTTGGTTAAAATTTTGGGTTCAAGGGGGTTCGGCTGTGTCAAATATGGGAATGTTTTTAGCCGAGATGAGTGGTGACTCGTTTCAGCTTTTGGGAATGGCAGAACGGGGGATGCTTCCTGATTTTTTCACCAAGAGATCGCGTTATGGAACCCCTCTTATCGGTATTTTGTTTTCTGCATCAGGTGTTGCGCTGCTGTCTTGTCTTAGTTTTCAAGAAATTGTGGCTGCTGAGAATTTCATGAACTGTTTTGGAATGATGTTGGAATTTATATCTTTTGTGAAGTTAAGAATAAAATATCCAACAGCATCAAGACCTTATAGGATTCCACTAGGAACAGTTGGTTCAATTTTAATTTGTCTGCCACCAACAATTTTTATTCTTGTTGTTATGGCACTATGTTCATTTAAGGTCATGATTGTCAGTTTCTTGGCTGTTCTTGTTGGCCTTATTATGCAGCCTTGCCTAGTTTATAGTGACAAAAAGAAATGGTTAAGTTTCTCTGTTAGCTCTCATCTTGTTGATCTGCAGTCCAGATATCATCAGGTTGGTGAGGCCTAAATTGAGCTTTCGCTGTATGGAGCTCGAACCTGTAACCAGAGCTAGCTTAAAATGATGAATGAGACTTCTGGATATTAGAAGCATTATATTTTGGCATGTTGGAACCCATGGCTATTGTAAATATAAGTGTGCAACCCACTCTGATTTGGTCTGTATATAAATCACCATCATTACAATGCAAACAAGTTCTAATTCTGAAGAGAAAAATTCATGCAAATATTTTAGCACTATTTATATACTTTTACCAGTTTAATGTTGCACAATTATGAAAATTACTCTTTATTATAATCTAGTTTATACCAGCTCCAACTATTGGACATAAATGGTATAGGAGCCTATAGTACCATTCTTATTAATAGATGACAACATATTGCAATATTTCATTTCATAATATTTTTTTAGGAAAAATAACTGAAAAAGGAATATCCAACTATAAGCATAGTTAGTTTGATGATCAAGTAAAGAGATATGAGTATCTATAAGAAGCCATAGAGCAAACAACAAAGTTCACCTTATCTTTACCTGTCTGTCTTCACCTTAAAACCTCGTAATTGTCGGTCATCTCCAAGAGTCTTTCCTCTTAAACATCGTACTTCTTGTTCCTATTTTACACTATACAAGAAAGAATAAGTAGTAATCTTTGTTTTAAATAAGCCATTGACCATCCCATCCCCTCTCCTGTTACCCTTTTGAGGCAGGGACCGACATCAACTAATTTCGATCAACGATCTCAAGCTTTTTTATTTTTTTCAGAAAGTCATATCTGTCAGACAGACGACTTGAAAGAGGCAAAAGAACAATGGGTGGCTTCCATGGAAACAGCCCAAGAAACTCTCCAAAAGCTTCTCCAAGGAAAACATTTAGCCCAAAAAAGTCTCCAAGAGACTCACCAAGAAAATCAAACACAACTCTAAAACAACTCCTTTTAGATTCAAGGAACATGACAAATTTTCTTGATTCTGAGACAGAAGAATTACTTTCTCTAATATCTTACTGTTCTTTCACATATACCTTCACTGATCCACAAGAATTCCCTTCACAACAAGATTTAAAGAGACTAAAACTCATCCAACTCCTTTCCATCATCAAGACCCTCACAAAACCACTTGATGATCAAGTTCTTTCACCACTTTTCATAATGTTGTCATCTCATCTTTTTAGGCCACTCCCTCCACCAATTCATTCTGCTGTCTCAATATTACCAGAAGACGACGATCTTGTCAGCAACCCAACACCCTCCTGGCCACATTTGCAAATCATTTACGACATTTTCCTCAGGATTGTCATTAGAACAAGTGTTGAATCGCTCCGTATTTACATAGACCACTCTTTCCTCCTTAATCTCCTCACGTTGTTCCAATCCGAAGACCAAAGGGAACGCGACAACTTGAAGAATGTGTTCCATAGAATCTATTCAAAATTAACATTTTACAGAGCATTCATGAGAAAGATTATGAATGATGTTTTCTTGCACTATGTTTTTGAGACTGACCAAAGGCACCCTGGAATTGGGGAGCTTCTTGAAATATGGGCCACAATAATAAATGGATTTAGTGTTCCTTTGAAAGAAGAGCACAAGCATTTCTTGAATAGAATTCTTATACCTTTGCATAAGCCAAAAGGGATGCAGGTTTATCATAGGCAGTTGGCTTACTGTGTATCTCAGTTTGTGCAAAAAGAGCCTGAGCTTGGTGAGGTGGTTATACGAGGGATATTGAAATACTGGCCAGTTACAAATTACCAGAAGGAAGTTCTGTTTATTGGTGAATTGGAAGAACTTGTGGAGACTGTTGATCCCCAACTCTACAAGGAACTTGCACTGCCTTTGTGCACCAGAATTACCAAGTGTTTAAACAGTTGGAACTCACAGGTAAAACCAACTCGGACTACTTTGGATTTTGCTACTATACAAGATTCACCATTCAAAAATGGTTCATCTTCAAATATCACTATTTCTTTTCAATAATATTTGCAAATTGGATAGTGTTTTAATGAGGCTTTTAAGTGCACTAAAGATCGAACAGTCACGAGGGAAATGACTTTCACCCAAAAATGAGACGACATTTTACTGCCATTTGGTAAAAACATTTTTTGTCACACCTAACCTGAACTAATGGTTCTGGTTTTAGGTTGCTGAACGAGCATTATATGTGTGGAACAATGAGCAATTCTGGAAGATGGCATCACAAGCAATGGAAGAAGTATTCCCAGTTCTAGTTGAAGGGATGGAGAAGAATCTGGAAGGACATTGGAGCAAAAATGTTCGACAATTGACACAGAATGTGAAGGGAATGCTGGAAGCTCTAGCACCATTTCTCTATTCCAAGTGCCTTGTACAGCTTGAAATCCAAGAAGCCGTTGAACACATAGAAGAAATGAGAAGAAAAGAAATTTGGGAAAAAATTGAAAATGCGGCAATGTGATAAAGATTACTGCAAGTGCATTTCATAATCGACAGACAAAAAAGAGGCCTTCATAGAGTGTGTTCCCAAAACATCATCTCCCGACTCACCACAATTGAATATCTTCAATCTTACCCGAGTATTTGTCGTTTCAATCAGTGTGATCATGAACTGTCCAAGGCTAAAACAGTTCCCCAATGTATCATATTTCAATAAAGGGGTGATGCTTCATATTTCAATGAAGCAGTTCTCAAACAAAATTCAATTGAAAATCAACACACAGCATCTTCAATACAGCATCTTCAAATACAATTGTCACTTTGGCATTTCTTTTCAAATTATGACTATCAAATATTTTTTGACCTTCCTATAGACGAGAACTGAAAAAATAGAGCAGGATAAAAATGACATGATATTTTCTCTTAAATGATACATAAATATAAACCCCTCTACCAATAACCACATAGTACAGACAACAATTATTTCTCTAGCCCACCATCAAGATCATTCATACCTCATTCGACCTCCCAACAGACCAACTCTTTCGAACCTCCAAATGAGAAGGTGGATCAACAAATTCTGAGACATCTAGCTATGATTTCGTAGTCTAAAACCAACAAATGGGACCTTATAATGGAAAGATAAAATCAGGAAAAGTTGCTCCATAACCCAATATGAAATTGTCACACCCAATTATCTAATACTTTAGGATCGCCCCTTCAGGACAGACACCGACAAAATCAAATATAATTGTTGCGTAGCACACCTGTACACTAAATTTGTCAAACCTCAGCTTCTCCAATTTTCCAGCTAACTGTTGCACCCAAAACCAGCAGCCCATGCGAAGCTTTGAAAGAATAAAAATAGCTTCAATCTTCAATGAGCATGTTGCCCGGAGGAAATTGAACCCAAGACTCTGTGTTTGCTCAACATGCATGGGAACAATAACAAACTGACAATGTTAAGAGTGACACAAACACAAAGCCAATAGATCCATAGATCTGAAGTGTCACACAGCCGAGATGACAACATGCATCGAAACTTGGAAGATTCACCGTCAATAATTAATTAAACTTGATACATTGACAGCTTGTCCTTCACTGAGGGCTCCAAAGCAGACATGATCTGTTCCCAACCACCATCCTTGAGCATCTGACAAAACATCCCCAAGCTCAGAATAATAAATCGGACATCTTTATACCCAAATACTATACCACTGAGAGCTAATGAGAAAAATAAGATTAGTTGTCTTCATTTCCCATTTCTTCACCTGGTTAATCTCCAGATGAAACTAATAAACCATAAAAAGATCTCCAGAACTTTTGGGAGGATGCAACTCAAAAGTAAAAAAAAGGAAGAAAAAGAATCAAAGAAAATGTGTATAAAAGTTGCTCTCCATTCACAAATTAGCAAGTAAAAATTCAGTAAGACATGAAAAGATACCCATTGGAGTAGCTGAAAAAGAAAGAACTATAGTATCAGGCAATTCTTACTTGCTTATAGCCTTGCAAAACCAAGCAGATTTCATTGCGTAGATCTGCGCTTCTTATCTCCTGAGAAGGATCACAACATGAGGATAACAAAGAAAAGAATCTTGGAGTTTCTCTTCCACTGTTGAAAATACAGAAACTGAAAACAGAAGGCTTACATGCCAACTTGCAATGGCTTTGCACATAAAGACAAGTGAGTTTAATGCACCGGTTGGATTTGCCTTTACCTGAATAAATTTGAACCAAGACAGACACATCTGCAGTTAGATAACAACTTTTAACAGGTTTTAGAAAAGAAAAAATACTCATTTCCAGTTTATGAGAACTACTTGCATTTTTAAAGTGTAGTTCTTTAAGTACAAAATTCTAAATTAGTGTAGAGAAATGGATCTTGGACCTAACTCAACCCCAAAGCTAGCTCAAAAGGTAGGATTGTCCAAGCCATATAAAGAGACCATTCACCCCATAATTGACCGATGTGGGACTTCTTTAACACCTCAGCTCATGCCCATGGCTGGATATTTGAAGCGTGGGCAATTTGATATGGGGGCTCAACATCGTGAATGAGAATTGGGATAGATTTTGCTCTAATACCATGTAAAGAAATGAATCTCGAGCCTAACTCAACCCCAAAAGCTAGCTCAAGAGAAGAGATTGCCCGAGCCATATAAAAATACCACCCATCCCATAATTGACCGTTGTGGACTTTGCTAAGTCAATTTGGCTTCTCGGATATCATCATCCATAAGTGGTCCAGTTGGAGGACAAAAGGACAGCAATTTAAAGCTTTCAATAATAGGAAATTTATAATAATTTGGCAGTATTCAATTTTTTGTTATCTAAATCGAATAGGCAATATCAGAAGATGAAACTACCATAGCACATAAACCACAAAATGCGTCCTCCTTCTCAATGTCATCACGTATCCTGCCACGAAGTGAGAACAAATTGGAGGTTATCAATGAAGCTTTTTGTGCGTTGTAATATGCTGATAAATATTGATGCAAGAGGAGAGTCAGAAATGGTTGGGTTACCAATCAAAATTCTTTTCAAATTCATCTCTATGAATTGGAAAGGAAAAGACAAGGTTGCCGCTTCACATTGTAGAAGCAAGTTTTTTTCTTATTAGACAAGCTTGACAAGTTAGTTTACTAGTAATGCAGCAAAGAAGAATGGGTGCCAAAGATTCTATCTCCTTTTCCCCTATGCTTTTTTCCTCTCAAAACTTGATGATCTTGAAAGAAAAGTAACACTATGAAAGATAATGACATTCAACTATCTGCACTAAGACCTCCAACATGCACATCCGTTCGCATTACAGAATAGTAATAAAAACACAAAGGGATACCACGGCTTCAAAGAAAACATTATTACTTCCTACCATGTGGTATTATCAAAATAATACTCCCTATGGGTTTTTTTTTGATAAGGTGTAATACTCCTAATTCTTACCTGTCAATTAAGGCTTCGACACACCCATTAAGAAAGATAGCATTAATCATAACTCATAAGTGTTGTACCGTAATTTGACTAAATTATTCCTATCTTTTCCATAATTGAGGTAATTAACGATTAAATAGCCCTTCTTGTCATAGTAAGGGACCAAGGGTGGAATTGGAAAATAATATTGTAAATGCTTTCTTGATTTTCTTAAGTTACAAAAGTTTTGGCCAAAATTATTTCGTCTAAAATGACAAAATAAAAAGGACCGAAGGGAGTATTACTTTCTAGGCCGGCAAAGTTAACACAAATTAAATTTGCTAAAGCGTCAGCATGACCACATTACTCTCTGTTTCATGCAAAAAATCCTATAGCTCTAAAGTTTTCAATGCATGAGCATGTAGAACTACCAGTAACCAGCAAATGGAACAACGCAGTCGAAGTGAACTTACATAGACAGAGCAAAACACCATGCTTGCAGAAAATGCTCCATATGTGGTGACACAAGCTCCGGACAAACCCATCCAAGTCTTCCGAGGGTGATTGCACTGTTCTCTATCAGTGACTTATTCAGACCCTTCTTAGAATCAAATATAAAATGAGAACAAAAACACACACTTAGGCACAACATACACGCATTTTATGCATATACAAACAACAGGATCAACCAACCAATCATAATTATTTCAATCTTAGATACGAAGAAAAAACCTCAGCATGTTGAAGGATTGGTACTAAGCATGAGACCACAGTCAGGACTACCGGAGATATCTCTTTTTGGACCTGAAATCATAAAGTTTAACATCACACTTGTAGTCCATAAAACAAGACAAGAAATTCATATTATCTATTGGGAACTATGTTTGACACAAAGGAGCACAAGAACAGTTGAAACAAGAGCACCAGCACCTTAAATATTAAGGTAAAAAGCTCAGTGCAATCACAAAGATGCATTTACAGTTCCACGTCATTATCAAAGATAAGAATCAATGTAAGATAATTACCAGTAAGCAGCAGTGGTAAATTCAATAAGACCCTGTTTATGTGAATTGTATTATGTTTCATGTCAATAGATTACTTAATTTGAGTTTTTAGTATAACCTAGCATTTTTTTTACCCAACGGTCTACGCAGGATTTTTCCCAGTTGTGGTAAATTCAATAAGACCCTGTTTATGTGGATTGTATTATGTTTCATGTCAATAGATTACTTAATTTGAGTTATTAGTATAACCTAGCATTTTTTTACCCAACGGTCTATGCAGGATTTTTCCCAGTCAGTGTCAAATTTCAACATAATATCAATGTCAGGTCAATGTGGTATTAACAGAAGGGTTAAAAATGATCTTAAACTATGTGAAACGAACAAAAATGCCCTCAATTGATAGTTTGGTCCAAAAATGTGCAACCTTCAATAGTTTGGTCCAAAATGCCCTTATTGTTACTTAATGAGTCAAAAATGTCCTTTTTCAAAGGAGTATAATATTTCTTTCTTTTTAAACACATTCTTTTCCTAATGATGATTCTTTTAATAAGAAAGCGTTTATCCTACTTTAACCCGAGCTCTATACCAAAAGTTAAGCCATTTCACCAGACATTACCCTGTCTGCATGTCCAACAGCGCACTCCTGCGCCAGGTGCAGAGTGCAGACAGTGCATGAAAGGCAGTCTTTTTCCATTTTTGTGCGCTCGGCTGCACGTTCAACATGGCAGGTGTGCAACAGCACACTCGGAAATGTTATAAATACTCCACTGAGAGGATTTTCGTTTCAAAACATGGTCAATGATCTAGGGCACGACTGCAATGGAGATATTTCACCTCAAATCTATTCCCAATCATCAAGATGAGTATGTAATGATGTATTTTGGTTATGTAAACACCACTAGCAAGAATCTTACCTCCAAAACACGTAATTTGTCTAGAATCTCAAAATCTCACAAGAATTCTTCAAAGTGGAGATTTTCAAGATTTGGCTACATAGAGGTAATTTCTCCATCCTAGCTTTGATTAATTATGGGTTGAGCATTTGGAAGGTGTTTGGAAGTAGGAAACACCATTTATTTAAGGAATTACATGAAGCATTACGATGGGTGTTCTTGACTTTTAGTTGGAAAAATGGTAGAGAATGAAGGAGTTGTCATTATGATGGGATTGTGTGCTGGGTGGGACTGTTGGACTTATTGGTGGTGAAAATTGTTTTATATCTATATATTGTGGTAGTCTCTTTTGTTGGCAATGAGAACTTTTGGGATGACGAATGGAAGTTGTAGAGCTTCAGGCTCACGGCTCACTAGGTGTTTGATGAAATGCCTAAACGGCGTAAACATGAGTGTTCTTACATTGCTAGGCCTACTTGGCGTATATCGTTGTACATTAGAGTTCCAATGGTGATTGAACATTTTAGTGCGCTAAAAAGACGAAATTGAGGTGTGTAACGCAAACCTTTGAATTCATCCCTTATTCCTAAAGTGCCATGGTCCTCTTATCTTGACATCCTCCCATTTCATGTCTTCTCTGACTCTTTTATCTATGGAAATATGATACTTAACTTCTTAATGGTTCAAGTACATTAAGCTGATCCCTTACCTACAGAATTGTGGATTCTAATTATACCTCATGACATATCAATATGATACGTGATTGTATGCTTTTCCAACCCTTGTATGTATAAGTAAGAAAGACGAGTCATAATGTACCACCCCTATTGCTCAAATGCTATGACTCGTATGGTATGCATCACAAGATATAAATGCTAGGAATGATTCACGTTTTCAATGACTAGAGATTTCTTACTTCTAGATATAATAGCATTTTCGCATGGGCTCTCTGTTTTTGATATGTTTCTTGTCTACTAGTTTATTCCAATTATTTTTTAACAAAAATTAATGTTACTTGATTAAAAGAACAATCTTTTCAATTGAATTATCCACCCACGCGATTTTAGTCACAAGACCACCAGAGAACAGATGCTTCTCTGACACTAGAACTAATTCTGCGAACAGGGAAAATGACAATAATCAGATATGAACACAAAAAGGTCTTCCTTGTATTCTGCTTCCTTAAGTTTCTCTTTATTTTGATAAATCGTGGATGTTTTCATGTATAACTACTTTTCTTCTATGAAGTTTCATGTATAACTACATTCTACTTACATTCAATTACTTCAACTAAGCCTGATCAGATGATCTTGGAAAGCAACAAATCTATCAAATTTACCTTGATTGCTAATTCTCCAATTGCCCAACATGCATTGTTGGCCACAGAGATGGTTTCCTTCAGCTTGGAAGTGTTTTGCTGTAAGAGCATCTCTTGAGTAAATGACAGGGAATCAAAGTGCTGGAAACATGTCAAAGAAGAGAACAGTATACCATACCAGTTGCTTAGTGGCAGCATCAAGAAATTCAGCCAACCGAGGTTGCAAATGAACGGGACATACCTAAATGCAAGAAGGAAAAGTATGTTAGCAACAAAAGAAAGACTGTTCCAAAGCATTCAATTTTCCTAACAGATATCACAATGCTGACCCTATTAGGACCAGTATCAATGAAACTCACACAAACTGAAGACTATGAAGTGGATTAAGCTCAAAGATTACACATAAACTTACCCTTGCAAGATCACCAAGCAAAGCAAAAGCACTCTGCCGCACATCAGGTGCATCATCCAAGCAACATTGCAACAACAAATCCCTTAAATTACTTTGTGAAACCTATAGAAAATAGTTCCATATTGAAGCATAAGTTAAAATTGCCCATGCAACTTTATATCAACATACTGAAAGTATCCTATCAAAGACAGAAAACTAAGCATAAAACATCAACATTGACGTTTGGTGATGGGAAGGGAAAAAGAGGTAAGCAACTTGAAATTCAATGCAGACATTATTTCTGGTGGAAAAGGAATTACCAAACTCTCAACACCACTACCAAGACCTTCAGCAAGTCCAGACAGCAGATCCAAGGAACAAACAATGAATTCTCGGTCATACTGTAATCCAGCTGAAATAGGATCAACCTGCAGCCAGACTCAGTAAAAGTGGAAAGAGAAGAGTGCATATTAGAAGAGGCCGATCAAAATATAAATGAACAGACTGCCTATTAAGAACAAAAAGAATGCAACTTCCAAGAAGGCTTAAGAGGAGGATTCCCATACTGTGTCCATAAAATGCAAATATAAACTATACTAGGATTTGAAAGGCGACACCCTAAATTCAAAAAGTTGCCACAATAACATACTATTTTAAAATAAATAGAAGACTTGAGAAAAGGATTCCCCAAATTTCAAAAATACAAACACAGTAGATTTATTATAGAGAGGGAAAAAGCAACAGAGACACAAACTCAAGAAGGTTGCAAATACAGCCTTAACCTCCAAGCTCGCTCTTTTTGGGGTGGGTGGGGACTTTGGGGGGCTGGAGAGGCTGTGCAATCGTGTGAATGCAGGTGACCCTGGGAGGATGCTTAGAACATCTAATCAAAACAGTGAAAAGTTGTCTTTCCTATAAGTATTGGCCTCCACAAGTGCCGCGCAAACACCCATAAGGAGGAGAAAAATTAAAAGAAGGGGGTCTCAGATCAGTGACAGAAAGCAGTTTGGTATCATATGATACCTTTGCCAATAGTTGTGACTGGATGATGGTAATGCACCTCTGAAATACCGGTTGAGCAAATTGTGCAAATCCAGTACCCAAAGCCTGAAATAAGAGAATGGTTATCGGCAATATATAGACCTATTTAGCTCACTTCTCACAGTAAATGCATATGTAGTTTTTTTCAGCAATAAATATCTATCCAGTATAAACAATGTTTAGCATGGTCAGATACAGTGCTACCTAAATGAAATAAAAGGTATTCTTTGAGAATTTGAAGGTATGGACCAGATTCAGGACTAGGAGGTTGATTCTCCTCCAAATAATGAAAAGCAAACAAGGTATCTAGCTTAGTTTGGTGAGAAGGTTACCAGATTGATAAAGATCCACCTAGTCATATAAATAGCATGTAAACCTCCAAATTTGTCAAACAGATTCATGTACCTCACCCCCACCCCCTTTTTATAACACTTAAATTAATGACATTCCAACAGCATCATTGACAAAGATACAGCAGTCATAGGAAGCATTCAAAATAAATTATAAAGAAAAGCTCTTGTTAATTTATTAAGCTAGAACTGTCGGTGTAAGTCAGAGATGCAAGAGATCCACTATTCAATTAGTTTGCAGCTCTTCAGCATAGGATGAACCAATTGTCTAGTAATGACCATTATACTTTAAATTCAGAACTCCACCAACCAACCAACCCACTATCATACCTAAGATTCAGAACTCCGCCAACCAACCAACCCCCAAACCAAAAACAGATGAAAAAGAGACGCATAACAAACTGATGCACCTATTGTTGCCGTCCAGGAACCATAAGATGCAGAAAAATCAGATCAAAGCCTCACAAATAACAATAAGTCAAGATATTCATGCAAAAGTTCCTTCATACTACCAACCATAAATATCATATCAACCTTGTCTCAATTTAAAAAATCCAACCTGAGCGATTGAGGTAAAGCACTCAAGTAGTGGGAAAAGATCCTTGTCTGAATTTGGGAGCTGTTCCCACTTTCCAATTAATGGGGGCATTAAAATCTCAAGATACTTGGGCTGTCATAACCAACAAAAAGAATTAAAAAGGCAAATATTAGATATCACAGGCCTTCAAAATAATCATATTTTGAAATCATAAAATAAGAGTAGTACTAACATGTTACATAAAACAGAAAGAGTGAGCTATATGATTGAACCAACCTGATTGAGTTCTCCTCCAACTGCATCTGCCAATGTTCCAATGGCATCATACACTATTCTAAGGTTCCGTCTCTATTAACACATAAAAGGTTATACTCTATTAACAAACAGAAGTACAATATGGTGCCACCAATATACAGAAGACAAAAGGACCTGGTATTTTCCGAAAGCACACATCAAGTGTTGCAAAATGATTTCCAAGCATGGGGCTAACTCTTCCGCAGCCTCCTGCAAAAAGTAAACCATCAGTTAGGTACAGATAAAACAGAACCTGAATATCACAAACAGCTTATCACTAAGACCTCTTCAAGAGTAGCAAAGGCTGAACAAGCAGCTTCTTGCACTCGTTTATTATCATCCAATACTCTTCGAAGAAGACCCATTAAAATTTTGTTAAATTGCTCACGCCCTTCTTGATGATCCGTGCCCTAAAAGAAAGTCATACAGAGAACAGTAAATAACAAAAAGGTTAAAAAGAAAAACTCAAATAGCAAATAGAACTTCGACAGGTGGACAAGAGAAGTAATGCAGGGTGACTTTTTTCTTAAAAAGAATGGGTGCAGGACAACTTGCCCAAGCTAACATATAAAATTTAGTATATATACAACAACAACAACAACATATCCGGTGGAATCCCACAAGGGGGTCTGGGGAGGGTAGGATGTACGCAAACCTTACCACTACCTCATAGAGGTAGAGAGGTTGTTTCCTGGGAACCCTCGTCACAAAAACCCATAAGAAGAATAAACTAGATATGGAAAACAGGAAAGGAAGAGAAGGAGAAAGTAAACAGAAAGAGCGATTAATAACGAAAAGCACATGATAGCAAGTAAATACGAGACAATTAACATATATAAGGCAGATAAAGACAACACCGGACAACTCCTACTACCCTACTATACCCCATGGCCAGACATCAACCTACTAACCTATTAGCCTACTACTCTAATTCGCAACCTCCACTCCTTCCTATCTAAGGTCATATCCTCGGTGAGATCAAGTTTCACCATATCTTATCTGATCACCTCCCCCAATACTTCTTCGGTCTACCTCTACCCCTCCGTGTAACTCCCAAATCCAGCCTCTCGCACCTCCTAACAAGAGCATCGGTACTCCTCTGCACATGTCCAAACCATCGCAGTCTTGCTTCCCTCATCTTGTCAAATATAGGGGTCACCTCTAACTTCTCCCGAATGGTCTCATTCCTAATCTTATCACTCCTGGTGTGACCACACATCCATCTCAACATCCTCATCTCTACGACCTGCATCTTCTGAACATGTGCATTTTTTATTGGCCAACACTCCACCCTATACAGCAAAGATGGTCTAACCACCATTCTGTAAAATTAACCTTTGAGTTTAGGTGGTATCTATAATTAGGAAAACCCACAACTTAAAATAACATTCAATATTACGGTATCCATATTGCATATTAGTCAGATATGCAACAGCACATTGGACCAGTTCATCTAATCTCACAATACAATATTTCTAACCCTAAAATCAACACATGCAGATGTGTCAACAACAGAAGCAACAACCATACCCCTTTTGCCAGGAATGGCTCAAGGCTGAAACTATTTTCCAGTTTGTTAATCTAGTAATATCTATGCTCTATTACAACTGAAATATTAAAACATTCCTACAACTATATCTACTTCAGGAGAGCAGCAATAAACCCACAAAAAAGAACATACCATTGCATTGTGGAGAAGAATTTGACCCAAGAAGGGTTAGTGTAGGATTTCTAAACTCTATACAAATATGACGGCCGATACAATCATGATGCTGTAGCTTTGAACTAGAGAAGCACTAATTACCAACCTGAACAATATATTTGCTGAAGCGGGACAGTGTCCAACAGGAAATGCTTCGTATTAGAGGAAACTTGTCATCTAAAAGTGGGATGAGAAAGCTAATGATCTGAAAGGGAAGAAAAAAGAGAATGAAAAGCATGAAAGGAAGATGTTATAGAACACAAGTTTCTTCAATATGTTTGTAGGACAGACAAAAGCTATTACATAATATGGCGGTTCACTCGGAAGACAAACCTCCCACACATTTTATGCACAAACTCCTCCATTAATATGAAATTCTTCTTTGGGAAGCTTGACAATAATAGTTTTACCTCTGATAAATGAGGAAACAGTCCATTTATGCAGCCCTCAGCTATAGCACCCAGAACTAGCACAGCTGCTTCCCTTTCCTTCCAGGCTTCATCATTCTTACTTGATAATTTAGCCTGTCCAGATACAAGAAATTTGTTGCATATCAGATCCATTTGCAACGAACTATTAGCACAAAAGGTAAAAAGGCAATAAATCCAGCTCCTAGTTTATCTTGTTTCCTTTATTCATCACTAGTATGATCAATATTTCTTCCAAGACGATAAAACTTTACTTCTTCAGATTCATGCAACATTGATCCTCTTAGAGAATTACGGCTTAGAGGGAAGAGCTCCGCCATTGTCATGGCTATCAACCACAAATATGATGAGAACAAATACACTATAAATGACAGTAATTTCATCCCTTTATTTTGAATGTTAAGGAAATGAACCTTGGACCTAGCTCAAACCCCAAAAGCTAGCTCATAAGGGAGAAGTTCCCAACACCATATACAAGGAGACCAAGGATCCCTTATTCCACGGATGTGGGATTCCAACAAAAATTCAACTTGCTATTTTCACAAAAAACATTTATATATAGAATTTTGATCAATTTCATGGAATTAATACAAATCAAAATCAGGATGCGCGCACCTGATTGAAGAATTTCTTTCTTCCCACACAAATGAAAGAAGGGAAAGGATAGCTAGGTTCATATTAAACATATTCAATCACCTGAACAATAGGCATCAATGTGGGTAGAATTTCATCACCAAACACATTAGAGAGAATGTCCAGAGCAGCCGCACTACACTTGCGTAAATTCCACACATTTATGATGTCTTCATCCTATAATCAGAAAAGGACGCATAACACAGGTGTCCAAGCTCATTCAAAAGTGAGCATTGACTAAGAAATTCATTGGTTACAAGTAAACCACATACATCGTCTTCACCATCCTCGGAACCATGAAAACGTGAAGAATGAAATCGAGGTTTGATGTCCTGTCCACAATGATTTCCAGTGTAATTAATTTCGAGTTTCCAAAAGGATAAAATCAGCTTTTCAGCTGAAAAAAAAGGAAGAAAAAAGACATGGCAACCAAACCTGATCACGATCTGGCAGAGATCCATCCTCCTGTAATAACGTAATAATGTTTGGTTAAGCAAAAATAAATCTCAACATACTATTTCAGACTTATTTGAAATCTTAATATGAATCAGAACCAAACCTCAGCCTCCAAAAGTGACTCGTCATCATCAGCATAAACCATGTTAGACAGCAAAACCTAAAAAGTGGTGCAGGAAATATTATGCTAACGCATAAGAATATTCTCTCACAAAAGACCCATATACCCATATGGTTCTGGAAACAAAAAGACAAAAATAACTAGTTTGTGAATAAAGCATACCGGAATCAACCGTGGCAAGAATTCTCTCAAGTTCTCAGGCGGCAACTGAGCATCACAGTACGCGGACCTGTCAATGACACCCACATCAAATCATATTTGACAAGTGAAATATATTCATGATAAAAGATACCCAAATAATACACAATCTATTCACAACATAATTAAACAAATAAAAATGTATTTCCTCTAAAAGCTTAAGCTTTTACATGAGATGGTCAAGCATTTCAACATGGTATCACATGACTATGTCGTTGTGCTTCTCAATATTAACCCCCTGCATTATGTTATCCACGCTCCAGTTGTTTAATCTTGAGCATGCAAGGAGTGTCAAGTCCCACACTGGTTGCGGGAATGAGTTGTGATCTCCTAATATGGTCTTGGCAGTCCTCCCCGTCATGATCTAGCTTTTGAGATTGAGTTAGGCTCAAGATCCATTTTTCACATGATAGCAAGCATAGGCCCTGTGTTCGAGCCTTACCGCCACTCATTATAAAAAAGAATTCACGTGTTTGGTCCATAAGAAAGTTCCGGCCCGCAAGTGAAAGAGCATGTTGATGACATAATTAAGCAAATAAAAGTGTGATCTTTTTAATAGTTTAACATTTCAGATGACATGGTAACACTTCAACAAATTCTCAACCAGAAATTAAGATTTTTGTCAAAGCGAATTTAAAAAAAAGGGGAAAAGCAAAGATTACAAGCACCTAAAAACATAATTCATTCATGAAATATAATGCAACCACAACCATTAAAGAAGAAGATATAATAGGTTAGCCTAGAAGACCGCAAGCAAATCAACCCTTTTCTTCTAATAGGTGAGATCCTTAGATGCCATAACATTTTCTACATAATTCACATAAGAAAAAATAAAGATCCTTCGGTGAGAACTCTTTTTTAGGCTCTACCACACTTATTCCTCACATCATTACCTTTTTTATAAGGTAAAATGATCATTCCTCACATTATTTCTATGCTACGCTTCCATATCATAAGGTCACTGAATAGGTTAACAGTGTCATCAGCACTAACTTCAGACAACCAGTACTTTTAAGCTCATCATCCCTATAATATCTAAAACAATTCTCTGGCCCTTCCCTCCCAAAAAAGAATTTCCTTATTCCTCAACTCCCTATTCATAGATTTACAAACTATTCTCCCCGGCCATCAAAGGAAAGTACTTGCATAAATGATACCAACTAGTTGAGTTAAAGGTTTGTCGTTTTCCACTTTACAACAGATAGACTATTGATTACTACAATAAAGCAAGACCAATAGACCAAAATTAATATCAATGCTTGCTATCACAGACCCCAATGAGCTTGACATTAAGGCATAGTTATTGTATCTTCTCTCCCCATCTGTCCTAATTTATTTTCTATTTACTCCTTGTATCATAAAATGATTTAACTATTGTTTTGAAAAACATATCCTACGATAGTCTAGTCCAACTTCTTTGCCTACTCCCCATCCTGGCTAACATTTTTCTAACAATATGAGTGTGTCCAAAACATATCACGTTGAAAAAATGTATGGGGCTCATGTGGGCTCTTATATTTTGCATAGCTTTGGGACAAGTAAATTTGAAAATTGAATTTGGTCCATTCAGGCAAATGAAACCTACGCATGCTTTAAAAGCAAGAC
Source organism: Solanum rostratum (assembly GCA_029948455.1). Lineage (NCBI taxonomy): Eukaryota > Viridiplantae > Streptophyta > Magnoliopsida > Solanales > Solanaceae > Solanum > Solanum rostratum. The sequence goes on along the minus strand of CM057045.1, from coordinate 91,636,275 downwards.
ACCATATCCAATTACCAAAAGGCTATAAGATCTTACTGCCATCATAAGTACATAACAGGTCACCAAAGCTTCCCAGATCATGTTAATTAAATCTATTGCATAATTGTGAAAGATAATTTGTTCTCAAAGCAACGTTACTAGAGCATCCCAACATTATATTCTTCCTTCCCCACTTGACATGATATGATGCCAGTGGGACATATGGATATTTTAAAAGAAGCATCAAGGGAAATTACCAAAATTCACAAGCTTCGAGCGCCACTTCTTCATCTGGATCCTTGTTGACTTGCAATATATATTCCAAAACATTCCTCAAGTGTGGCTGTGTCAAAGCATCAAAAGTTGATCAAGAACATGTAAAATAAGGGTGTGAGTTCCATGTTACTCTCAAGGAAAGACCACAAAAAGCCGACAAACTGTTCAGGGCTTCCTTAAATCTCATTGCTTATCATATATACGTAATACTTCCATAACGAAGTTAACTTCCATGCAGTGCCCATATATAGAGGATTATTTGAAAATGATGCATAGTTGATTGTTTGATTGATCAAAAGTTTACAAGTGAAGCTGCATTTTGCAACCAGCCCCCGAAACCCAATAAGACAATAATTAGACCTTCTTGGTGCAGTTCATTGACATCTTTAGTTATTTAAAGGTTAAAGAGAAGACATCAATAAGATCGTGAGCAATCAAAAAGTGCAAATCATTATATGGCTAAGAACTTAATTACCATTCTGCACAAAAATATAGTTAAAAACCTTTTTTTTCATAATGTTTATTATATTTTATTTAAAATTTCATAAATTCTAGAAATCTGGACAATTATCCATACCTAAAAGCAAGTGTGAGCAGAAAAGAGGTGTGACAGAGAACAGATACAATTTAGAATGAAAAGAGATGCACCTCCAAAACGGCAGGACGAACTTCAATTAGTTGAACAAATGCCGCACAAACCTGTTGAACAACACAAACTGAGTAATTGGTGGCACCAAAAGAGAACTCTCTACAATGGTGAGATATGTAATTAACATCGGACAAAAAGAGTTCTAAAACCTCTTTTGCAAGTGAGCACGTCTGCAAAACATTGCATTTTCAGAGAAGAGTAATAAAACAAAATGTGATCAGCTAAGCAGAACAATCAGATCAACTGGCAAAACACTTTCCCAGTCAATTAACCCTTTGTTTGGATGGTGGTTTGTCATGATTTCTTAATGTATGGTACCGTACAATACAATACAATGTTTGGATAAATTGTATGGTTTGCTACTGTTTAATGATTATTTAGTTGTTTGATTTGACTGCATGGTACTGCATTGTACCTGATAAATTTACAAAAATACCCTTAATTATTTTAAATATTAAATTTATCAATAGTTTTTAAATATTTTTTTTTTGATAAATACATAGAATCAAGTCGGAAAAAAGCTAATATATCTCCAATCCATACAAACAACACAAGAAAATAAAAAAGTAAGTTACATTAAAAACGACCCTAAAAGAATAGACTGAAACGTGGGAGAAAAGACGGGAGGCAAAAGAGAAGCTTCAGAAATTGATGTAGAGGAAAATGAGTAATACAATTGTGAATGCAGTAGATATATCAAGGTAAAATTTAATAAAGAATAAAAGATAAATTAGCTTCATTTAAAATTAAGGATATAATTGGAAAAAAAAAAAAAAAGCATGGGATACCATCAAATTGGTGGTTTCAAAAAGTGGGGTGTAACCATGAATAGCCATACCATACCATGTAATTAATGAAACAATCAAAACAAGTAAGTTCTCTTACTAACCATACCATACCATGCCATGGACAACCACCATCCAAACAAGCTTTAACAGACAACTGAATGTCCTACTCCCATCATACTTGACGTGAATATCATAGACTAACATGGAAAACATCTAAGTTGTAACAGACATACGAATTTACCATCTTATGACCAAGCTAAATAACTCAGAAAGCAACAGCCCACCTAAAAGAACTCAGAAAGCAACAGACCATCTTCCAAATGTACTTCAAAGGACCGCTTTAACCATTAAAATTTCATTACAAATTTGATCAGTGAAATAGAAGTCATAAATTTCTTAATAGAATTAGTTCTCTAACAAGATCAATCCATCTTGCTAACGTGTCATAAATAACTGTAATTTGAATGATATTAACGGTGTCTTTTATTATGTACATCACTTTACTTTAAACATGCAACTCATAAGCATAAGTCACACCACCAAACAAGCAGGAAACACAACGTACTTGTAGTCTAGTACTAAGCCAAAGAAATTACAACAAAGCAAACTCGGCACTGATGAGGTGAAAGCAAACATGAAGATCAGATATTACAGCAGTCCCTTACCAATTTCCGCACTTCTGCAGCAGGATCATTGGCAAGAAGAAACAAGCCTTGAAGGTATTTATCCATGGATAGATGCAAAACCTTAAACACGAACACCAATCAAATGAGCAAAGAGGTGAAAATAGTGCACAACAAGAGAAACGGAAACAACTGGATAGGTCAATTGGATGGTACTCACTTTAGGCATCAGCATTATATATTGATTCACAGAACTCAATGATAACTTTCTGAGAGAAGCATGAGGTGACTGGAAAAGCTGTTCATGAAAGATCAAGTTAGAATGATACTATAACTCCAGCACTGGGTGACAAAATTAACAGCAAACTATATGATAAAATAAGCTACCAAATCAAAAGCTGGACAAATAAGTGAACAATAATAAGGAAAGAATTAGCTTACCTGGAGAAATCTTGGAAGGAAAACAGTAATGGGTCGTTCAGATAATCCAGAAATATCAGAATCAAGGAGTTGAGGGACATCCTCACAGATCTGCAATACTAAAGATGTTCAGCATGCCAATAAAGTAGACGACAACGATTTCATCTCGTGATTTCAATCATGAGATGAAATAAGCGTTTGGACATGCAATTCCATCTCACGATTTCATGATTTGAAATCATGAGATGAAATCTTAAATTCTCCAATAAGCTTAATTTTGGAATTTCATATCAAAATTTTACATTTTTCAATACAAAAATTATTGCATGAGTTTAAATTTTGAAAAAAGAAATCATCATTTTATATTTAGATTTTTTTTTGGGAAAACGCCAAAAGAGTGATTAAATATTCACGGAATATGAAGATGATGATATATTTACTAATGATATTGACCAACAAATGGCTCAAAGTGAAGAGTAGTACACTACAACTCATGTTCAATTTTATTTTTTTATTGAACTAAAGTTCAACAACAACAACATACCCAGTAAAATCCCACAAATGGGGTCTGGGGAGCAAAATGTACGCAGACCTTACCACTACCTCATAGAGATAGAGAGGATGTTTTCGGAAGACCCTCGTCTCATATTGAACTAAAGTTCAACAACAACAATAACATACCCAGTGAAATCCCACAAGTGGGGTCTGGGGAGGGTGACCTTACCACTACCACACAGGTAGAGAGGTTGTTTCCTGGAAACCCTCGTCACAAAAACCCATCAGCAGAATAAGCTAGATATGATAAACAGGCAAGAAAGAGAAGAACACATGATAATACGTAGATACAGGATAGTAAACATATAAAGGCAGAAAAATAACATATAAAGGCAGACAATTACCACTCCTTCCTATCTACCCTATTAGCCTGCTACTCTAATTCTCGACCTCCACTCCTTCCTGTCTAAGGTCATGTCCTTGGTAAGATCAAGTTTCACCATATCATATCTAATCACCTCCCCCAATACTTCTTTGGTCTAACCTCTACCTCTACCCCTCCTTGTAGCTCCCAAATCTAGCCTCTCACACCTTCTAACAGGGGCATCGGTACTCCTTCTCTGTACATGTCCAAACCATCGCAGTCTCGCTTCCCTCATCTTGTCAGCTACAGGGGCCACCTCTAGCTTCTCCTATTGAACTAAAGTTCAATCAATAAAAATTGTAATTTTTTCCAAAATGGCAATGTGAAGTGCATTATACTTAAGTTATGAACTTTTGCTCACTGGATAAGATTGTATAAGAAATTAGGGCAACTTTGATAGTTTTCACAATTTGTGGAATTTTTACGTTTATCAGCAAAATATACAACTTAAAAAATCCAAATTACATATCCAAACAAAACTTTAACTTCAATTCATATTGTTTCATATCATGATTTCATCTTACGTGGCTAAACGAGCCCTAAGTAGCTACAAACACAGATCTGACACATGTTCACTTTGGCAATTTTTACCGCGTTGACCGACAAAGTAAGGAGAAACAAAGATCATTACCTTTATAACATATCCTAAAAAAAGAACTTAGCAGTCCTGAGGGTCTCATGTAATGGACACAATACAGGAGAAAAAAAAATTTACTTTTCATTATAGTTGTGCAATGATTTGCTATATAGAAATAGGCACCAAGATCACACTGCGTCCTCTGTCTTGGGCCGTATGATTAAGTAAAATGCGTGCTAAATAACAGAAAATGGTACCTTTGATAAAGCATCCATGGCACCTTCCACATGGTTTACGTCACTACTATCCAAACTATTGACAAGTGCCTGTAGCAACTCTGGCCATCCAGCAACTCCATCTATCTGTACAAGAACGCTAATGATGGTTCCAGCTGTAGACCTAATGTGTCTATCTGCTGCACCTAGAGAAGGTAGCAACTCTGATTTTATGTATTGCTGGTTAGCAAGTGGCATGCTTTGGAATGCAGATCTCAGATTATTTTTCAATAGCAATCCAGCTGCTTGCCGAATGTCAATTGACTTTCCCTGTTATAAAGATCAACCAGATAGTTGAGAGGAAAAAAATATTGTAGCTTTCCAAATATCATAGCACATTTAGGCCAAAAACAATTCCCATTGCATTGCAAAATGCAGAAGACCATCTTCCATGCATTAAACCAGATGTCTGTACAAGCCATCTTCTTACTGTTATGAAATCTACAATATGCTGGCGATTAAGAAAGTTAAATTCCTATGCAATAATATCAGGGAAGGAAGGAAAGAGAAAGAATTGACAGTATCCGACTTGGACTAAATGCAACATTTAACTCTCATCGGCACTACCCAAAGATCAATCAACTATCAAGAAAGCACATAGGGATGACTTCGCTAACTCCATAAATAAGTCGTGTAACTTATGCAACAAATTGAGTTCAATACACATTGTCAAAAAGTCAATTGTGCTCACATAGTGACAAGAAAACAATCAAATCAGAAACTATTTCGACAAGAAAGCTTCATACAAGGGAAACCTCACTAAAAAGGAATCAATCCCCTAAAATTGAATTCATTCAGTAAGAATCAAAGAACTTTATCAATAAATTTTAAAAAAAAATCAAAAAGGAACTGAGAATAATGTGTAACTAACCTCAGCACGAGAGAAGATAAAAGCGAGATAGTTATTGAAATCCGGAAACTGAGAGTAGTGTTGAAGTTGTTGCCAAATCTGAGACTTATCTGAAGTCGGAGACATCTGTTGCTCCAATAATCCACAGATCTCTTTGAACCCTTCTTCTTGTGGCTGCCATGTTCCACTCACCGCCATCTTCCGATAACAGTGATCGGAGCAACGGGATATTACTGTTTTTCCGATGAGTTGTTTTACAGAGAGAAAAAGAGAAGGTCGACGAGGAGGCTTTTGTGTTTTTTCAAAAGAGGGGTTTGGGGCATTTGTAGAGAGTGGGATCAGGTGTGTGAGGGTTTACGCTTTTAATGTGCGACTCAGTGGGACCCAATTAAGGGGCCGTGTGGGTCAATGATTACCCTCCGAGACATGTGCGGAGGTGTAGTGGAGACTGGAGCCGCCCTTTTGTCCGATTTGTTTTATTCCTTTTTTTTCTGTTTATTTTTTTAAAAATAATTAAACTTTTTGGGTTTAACCATAATTACTGTAACCTTAGAGAAGTCTTATTTATTTATTGTTCTTTTTTTAGATATGACATGTCAGTTTTGAAAGCACGGGATCAAAAGTTTGTCATTAAGCTTTAAGCCTAAAGATTTTAGCTTTATTTTCATCTAAAATTCAATTTGTTAATATTAAATTCTGTATGAGTTTCAAATTAAGTTAATATTTGAGCATAAATATTTTGAAAAATGGATTGTATAGAAGTTTTAACGTATGTTTGATTATAATTTTTGAAAATATATTTCACTTTTTATTAAAAAAAATAAACATAATTTATACTTATAAGTTCTAAAAACCATCAAAAATACTCACACAAAATAATTATTTTTATAATAAATTCAATATACACTATCCAAAAAATATAACATGATATTTTATCATTAATTATTAATAACACAATTATTAGCTTCTACAATTAGACGACACAATTAGTTACAAAGCTTTTAAAGATGAAAAACAACAATAACAATAATAACTAACTACTCTTTAATACAATATTTTCATATTTTATGAATAGTTTTCTTGGACGAGCATACATTTTCATATCATGATTCGATTTAATGAGGAAAAGTGGTTGATATAATTAGTTGAACATAATAAGATGAATTTTTTTATAAAATATGAAAAATTGGGATTTTAAAAATTTAAAAGAACTCAAGCAATTTTTGGCCCAAGAATAACTCTTCTTGTTCTTTAGATTTTTGGAAAAATAAATAAATAAAATCAAAACACACACTCTTTTTGTACCTCGGTGATTAGTACTTTAGTTGTTGCTAGTTATGTTTAACGTCAAAGAATTTTTTTTTTTTTTTTAGATTTAGCTTTAGAGTCCAATGAGCTAATTGTGTACATTGATCTACTCTGTTCAATAAATTTTTTCTTTGTTTGATTGGAAAAAAAATAAGAGGCAAAGGAATTTATTTTATTATTATGTGTATACACACATAAAAGAATACTATATTAATACAAAATGATTGAACGACTATTCTCATCCTTATGTTATTTTCTTGATTTATTTTTAAGATTGAAGATTTTAAAAAAATAGATTGGAGAGTTATTATATTCGTTGTTTCCTGTGCTGTCAAAGTATGAGTAACTGCATTATCAAAAAAGAATATAACTATATGTTATTATTCATATAATTTTGACTTTTTTTTATAAGAAATACGCTTGAAGAAAAATACTTTAATAACATCTTTTTTATAATCAATGTGAGAAGTATATTTTAAAAAATCATTGATGCAATTTGTACTTCAATATATATTATGTTTTGAGTGTCATTTGAACAATAATTCTTCAAAAATAGTCAATACGTAGTGATAAAATTGTTATATAGTTACTTATTTCAAACAAAAACAACAATAACAACATACCCAGTCCCACAAGTGGGGTTTGGGGAGGGTAAGATGTATGCAGACCTTACCCGCTACCATATAGAGGTATATAGTTACTTATTTCAAAGAAAAATAAAATTGCTAGTTCAACCCAATCGCCAAGTAAGTGTTGCATAAACAATTATTTCAACAACATCGATCGAATGATCATGTATATTTTATTATATAATTGCATGAATACTGAGAGAAAAATTAAAATTATTTATTTGTCAAAGAGTGAAATTGTAAAAGAGAGAGAGAATAAAATAAAGGAAAAACAATACTTCTACGCAAAAAGATAATTATAACTTACAGAATATAGTGAAACTTCATCTCACCGAGGACATGATCTTGAATAGAGAAGAGCAGAGGTTGCGTATTAGAGAAGACGGCTAATAGGTTAGTATGGTATTTACATTGCCTTTATATCTTGCGTTGTCATTTTTCATTTTGTTATGTTAAATTTATCGAATTTGCGTACTATTATATGTTTTTCCTGTCCTTTCCTTTTTTCTATATCCAGTTTATTCTGCTATTGAGTTTTTGAGACGAGGGTTCTCAGAAAACAGTTTATCTACCTTTAGGAAGTATTGGTAAGGTATGTGTACATTCTACCCTCCCAGACCCCACTTCTGAGATTCCACTGGGTATGTTTTAAGTGTTGTAAGTAAGATTTAATATAATTTGTCAGTACTTTCATTCAATTATTAAATAGTTAAATAAACTAATCACATAAAATATTTTATTTATACATATTTACTTTAAGTGGAAATATTGAAAATTTTACGACTTATTGTGATAAATAATCGATTTAAATTACAAAGAAAATATCAAATTTAAATAAAAAAAATACTTAATTAAATCACTCTATTAGAAATTGAGACAATTCAATTAAATAATATTTAGTTTAAGTGAAATAAAAAAATCATTATAAATTGAACTTAAGCCCAATTATTGTGTTGTGTTCAAGTAATAATAGCCACACCGTAAACGACATCGCTTAGTGCTCTCTTCAGCAAGATTCGTCGGCGTTCTTTCGCTAATTCAAGAAAAGCGCATTGAATAATAAATCTAGCAATTTTTATTAAATTAATAACAACGTCTCCCATTCAAAGCCCAGCGTACAATCTCTACAAGCAACTCAATTTCAGGCCATTTCCAGATCGTATCATAAACAATTTCTACAATACTCCATAGATTGGGACAAAATCTGGTAAAAGGAAGCTGCTTTTCTTCGATTTTCAAACTGAAAGGTAAAGTACTCAAAACCCATTTCAATAAGTGTTAATCTTGATTAATTTTCGAAATTGGGGGTCTAACACAATCCATTTTTGATGCGTTTTTCAAGATTTACGCAGTTCACCATTTTAATCAGCTCGAGTATCCATCCCCTCATAATGTATTGAGTATGGACAGCAATTTCTTGCCATCCATTTCTTTAAGAGCCAGCCGAAGGGCAGACCGTAACTATCCTCAATCTAGAGGTAAAGCGAAATGTTGGTTACTGATTAGTACTACTCTGTGATACACTTTCCCTCTCGACACTATTCAGTTAGTTAAATGATTTTGAATAATTCGAAATTGTTGAAGTAGTACAGAGAAATTTATTCTGTGTCTCATAATAATGATGAAGGGGTGTCCTGCATTGCAATAGTGCCTCTAACCCTGCTGAAACTGAATCTGAAATTAGTGTAAATATGATGAAGGGTGTCTTGTTCAATAGTAGTACACGCCGGAACTATTGAACCTGAACTGGACATTAGTACTATAATTATGATAAAGGATGTATTGCATTGTAGCAGTGGTAGTGTTTGGATTACTGCTGAAACTGAAAAGAAAAATTATTTGTAAATGTAGATGATAAAGAAGGCCTTGCAAGTGGGAAGTCATATCAAGACTCCCCTATGAAGATTATATGGAAAAGGGGTTTCATTCGGCTGGTTCTTGTGGGAGGAATTATTTGGGTTCTGCTCATTCTAACTGCATTGTTATTTCATGCTTGGTCTTGCCAGTCGTCTATTGCTTTCTTTTCAGGTAACTGCATTACACGTTCTTGTTTTCTTTTCCGTTGCCATATTTACTGTAGCATCCAATTTTGCTTTTGTTTCAAGTTACTTTTGAGGATAAGGGGATTGCGAAAATGAACAACGTGGTTCATCATTGCAAAACCCAATTGGTAAACCTAGCATATTTAGCTTCTGGACTCTAAATGTGAATGAAACTTTACCTTTTTTCACAAGTTCTCTTAACTTTATGGTTAATGGGATCATGATGTTTTCGAAACTGGTAGTATGTATGATCTTGTTACTGCCGATTTTTGTTTCAGTAATTAATTAGCAACCTAGGGATTTTACCTCTCAAAATGAGTTCTGCCTTTGTCTTCCTTTCTTTACACGCAGCCCTTTGTAACAAAAGCAGTGTAATTTATGGAGCAATTCAGAGCCTGGGACTTGTGACACCTCCACATCGTGAGTTTCTCAAATTTATAAACTTTTAATTCTTGTATCAGAAAAATGGTAAGATAACTCTTTTATCTCTTGTATTTGTGTAGGTTGTTCTATTCCTGTAGCAGATGACCCAAATAAGATTGTCATTCCAAAAAGCAGATCTCCGGATAAATATGTGCAGTCGCTTTCTTACATTATGGAGGATTTTCCAGAAACCAATGGATCTCAGTCACCACCTCTATTTGGAGGATATATAACATGGAAAGATAGAGATGAGAGCTATAAAGTAAAATCAACCATGAAGGTAATTGAACATACCGTCTTATCTAACTTAATTTTAGGCTTCTTCTGTCTCTGTACTTGTTTGTTGCATTTTCCTGGCCCAGTGTCCTCTCCTTTTTTAGACTTTTGGTACAGACCAAATTTTGCTCATACAAAGAGCAGTGAACAATGATGTGAATATAAAATCTATTAGCTTTGGCATAGTACTATAGTTCGAGTACATATCAGGTTTTGTACAATCCTCCTTAATTACTTTATTTTTGAGATGTGTTTGCGTATTGTAATCAATAAAGTATCTAGAGATAAGTGTGCACCATTCCCCAGTGATAACATTAACTATATGCCTTTTAAAGACTACTATAATCACCAAGTGAATGTGACTATTATTATATTAATAATGCAATTTACCAGGAAAGAGGAATGAAGATATGACACATACTCGGGGCACCCTATTCCCAACTCTTGTGGATTTGGTTTCCTCTTAATATTCTCAAGAACAATTTGAGTCTACTGCTTCATATCCGTCCAGCTTTGATATATATTCATCTGTAGGTGCATTGTGGATTTATACGAAATGGTGGTGCAGAAATGGCTCAGAAAGACGTCAAATATGTCAAGAAATGTCGGTTTGTTGTTGCCTCTGGTATTTTTGATGGATATGATACACCTCACCAGCCATCAAATATAAGTGCACGTTCTCAGAAGCTCTTTTGCTTTCTTATGGTTGTCGATGAAGTATCCCTTGAGTTCATCAAGAAAAATGTAACCGTTAGAGAGGACAACGAGGGGGGAGAATGGGTTGGTATTTGGCGTTTGATTCTGTTGAAGCATCCTCCATATGATGAGCCCAGAAGGAACGGAAAGGTTCCCAAAATATTAACCCACAGATTATTTCCTCAAGCACAGTACAGTATCTGGATTGATGGTAAAATGGAGCTGATAGTTGATCCATTGCTGTTACTTGAAAGGTAATATACTAGTTATGATATCTCATGGTACGGTCCAGTTATGTTGCTCTCACTTTTATGTTCCTCATGGTCCCCCCCCCCCCCCCTTGTGTATAACGGGTAGATACAGGACTTGCTTTGCCTGATACATAAGCCACAACTCAGCTACGGTTTTTTACTTGTACAACATCTCTGTCTTGTTAATCTCCTTTGTTAAATTTTAACCAAAGAAAGGAAAGTCTCCTTTGTTTAGAAAGTATTGATCTTGATTGAGCCTGAGTGGTCTAACATAGACGGTGGCTACTTGAAGATACTTGTGGCGTGAGAAGAATACATTTGCAATTGCTCAGCACAAGCATCACCGCAGTGTGTACGAAGAGGCTGATGCAAACAAAAGGAGAAAACGATATGCTCGTCCATTGATTGATCTTCATATGAAGATATATCGCTACGAGGGAATGGAACCATGGAATCCAAAGAAAAGTATTCCTAGTGGTAAGCTAAAGGGCTTTGCTCTATGTTCTATAATCACTAAGAGGAGTGTCAACTTCTCCAGGACATTAATTTTTTCATTTTAGTCACTTCTCATATATTTCCATTATAGTGAAAAGTCTTTGGTAATTGCAGATATTCCAGAAGGAGCTGTTATCATACGAGAACATACTGCACTGAGCAACTTGTTTAGTTGCTTGTGGTTCAATGAAGTTCACCTCTTCACACCAAGAGATCAGCTGAGTTTTGGGTATGTTGTCTATAGATTAGGTGGCATTTTCAAATTTTTTATGTTCCCAAACTGTGAGTATAATTCCATATTTATTCTGCACAATCATACCCGCGAACATTCATCCAAAGTAGAGTGGGTAAAATCTTTGGATGAGTTTAAGAAGGATAAAACGGGTGGTTTGAAAGAGAGTAGGGGAGGATTAGGCTTGTGGACTCCTTATCCAGGGGATCTTGATTCGGTTGTGTTACCATCTGTAAAGAGAACTTCAAAAGCTGGATGAATTGGCGTTTCCTTTCTTTTTCAAATTTTGAATAACATTGTAACACGTTGTTGTTTTATCCTTCATCTATTTGAGCTTTTGTTTGGAAGCAAACATGTGTAAATCTATTGTTTGATCATCTGAAAAACTAGTTCATCTAGGACTGTCACTCTCTGCACAGAGCAAATGCATAACCCTGCAGAAAGATAATTTGTCTTTTGAAGCTGTTGAAGTTCTTTGGATGCTATTTTTTGCCTGACTGGTCAAATCGCGAGAGCCATTTCTGTTTTGTAGTGTTTATTTATTCCATTAATATAGGAGCAAATCGAGACTATTTCATACCACAAAAGAATGCACTGCTTATGGATTTCTTTTATAGAGTTTTCCCTCCTCCTAACATTGGTTCTTTATCTTACTGTATCAAATACAGCTCTTTTTAAGTTTCTTGAATTATCCAAACAATATCTATATACGTATCGCTTGTATCAAATATGGTGTTCCTAGTACGTGTTTGGGAAACAATGAAAGAGAAGATGTTCCTTCGATGAAAAGTAACATCTTTGCTGGGAAAAAGGTTTAGCATACGCAATAAATAATCTTGAAAAAGGCTGTTGAAAACAGTTGAAGGAAAACTAAGCAGACGTGATAGACATCATTTGCCGATGAATGTTTGGTTTACTACTGCAAATTCATGTCCAAACACAATTCTTTTTTCAACTTCAATCTCAAATTACTCATTATTTGAACTACAATCAAATATGATGGATCTGTGAACGCGATCCCTTAGTAATTGATTAGGTATTTGAGGTTTGAAAACCCATCTGGACGTTTGATAAATATGTTCATACATCACAGGCAACAGAGTAGAAAGAGAATGCAGATAATATTCAGTTCTATGTTTGAGCTTTTAGGTTATGTCGCAAAAATCCAATGCAGAATAGACTAAATTTGCCATTATTCAGAAAGAGTACATTTCTATGTTTACCTGAAATATCTTAAACTGAAGTTGCCAGTACTAAAGAAGCAGCTCACATAAGGTAGCATTATTCAAAAAGGATGCCCAAAGAATTAGCTCATGGTCCACATAAAACAAATAAATGAAAACAATATATAAGAAGGGTTTTGTAATTCCTAGAAACCCAAACCCTGCCATATGAGCAGATAACACAACACAATAAATTACAGCACGACTTAACTGGTTCTCAAAAGAATATAAATGTCTTGCAAATGCCGGAGAGCCTTGGTTCCGGGAATCCAGTAGAGAGAGCTTTTATTGTTGAGCTGAAAGGAGATTCATAGTTTAACGAGGCAAACCACATGATACGTATCATCAAGCTCATACCAAGGCAATCACACAGGTAATTAAGTACAAAGCTGGTTCCTTCAATTAGAAGCATCACGGCTGTAATACTGATCCAGGGTCTTTGCAGGGATACGGTGGAGAAGCTCACGTGGGAAGATGCGAAGGAGTGTCCAAGCTAAATCAAGTGACTGGAAGATGTTGCGGGTGTCGTAGGCTCCTTGGCTAACAAACTTCCTCTCGAATTTGTCAAGAAACTCTAAATAAAGCTGATTTATTCAAGAAATATTTAATTAGTGAAAAATTGTTGACGTTAGGACCAAAGCAAGCTCAACTAATTTATCTAAAGTTACAAACCAGGTCCTCGGAAGATAGTGCTTCTTCTCCAACCACAGCTTTCATTGCCTGGACATCCTTGCCAATAGCATAATTTGCATACAGCTGAAATTTTTTAAAAATATTTCCAGTAAGCATCACTTATTGCAAATAATGAAACACATCTTTACTGAACGTCTTACCTGGTTGGATACATCAGAATGATCCCTCCTAGTCATACCCTCACCAATGGCACTCTGCAAAAGTTTTAAGGGTGAATCAATATTCACACTTTTGATGTCCCCTCAGTCTGTAAAATGATCTAAATGAATTCACATCTAAACAGATCCTTAACCTCACCTTCATCAACCGAGACAAGGATGGAAGCACATTGATTGGTGGGTATATCTGTTACAATTCAAACGGAAAAAACATTTGATAAATTTTCTATTCATAAGCAAAACACTGTTAAAAAATGTAAAGATATTCAAAACATCCACACTCATAAGCTTTATTCATAGTGGCTTTTGACTTTTAAGAACTTTTTAGTTTTGAAAGTGCTTGGGTAACATAAGAAATGCTTTTAAGCACTTTTTTAAAGCTGAAAAGTACAAAAAAGCCAAAAGCCACAAGTTTGGGGTTCCCAACTTATGGCTTTTGACTTTTAACTTATAAGCCACTTAAAAAAAAGCCAACTCGAACACTTAGTTTCTTAAAAATAGTAATGCTAAATCATAAAATGCCGAGGTTTTTGATCACTTTCTCTGCTGAGACACTAATTAGTTATCCAGTTCAGTGAGAAATCTCAGGCTATGCACAATCTAAGTCAGATGATCTCTGAATCAAATAAATAGAAAGATCTAGAATAAAATAAAAAGAGAAATTCAGGAGAAAAAAATATTGAAAAGGCAAAAGGCTTGTAGTGTGTGTAATTAGTCAGTCCACAAGGCTTGTAGCATACCTGCCGATTGTGAAGCTGTCGATCAATATATATTTGTCCTTCGGTGATATAACCTGTAAGATCTGGGGTTGGATGTGTAATATCTGCTCGAAATAATAAAAGAAATTAGAGATTCATCAAATATATATTAGAAAGCGAAGTAGTAATAACAGAAAATTGCTGCTGGCTCAGATTTAGTGATTTACCATCATTGGGCATGGTCAGAATTGGAATTTGTGTGATAGAGCCCGTTCGTCCTTCAATACGTCCAGCTCGTTCATAGATTGTGGCCAGATCAGTATACATATAACCAGGATATCCACGTCTTCCAGGGACTTCTTCTCGGGCAGCAGATACCTGTATGACAATTTATAGTTTTATGGTGTCAGAAGTCTAAGAAAAAGAAGCCCCCCCAAAATTAAAAAAGGTAACTGGTAAACCATTTGTATCTACTTAAAGGTCCAAAAATGCTCCAAAAATACAGAATCGTGATTGTGTGGTTGAAAAGGTTGCAAGATACAATTCATGAACAATACCTCACGAAGAGCATCAGCATATGAACTCATATCAGTCAAAATTACAAGAACATGCTTTCCACATTCATATGCTAGATATTCTGCAGTTGTCAGAGCAATTCTGGGAGTAATAATACGCTCAATAGTAGGATCATTGGCCTGCAAAACCATAACATTCCAATCAAACTTGACATTCACTTTCAATAGCTGCATTTGATTTAACAAAAGGAAATATCACTATTTGTTCATGTAAAAAAAAATAATCCAAGCATTACCAGGTTTAAGAAAAGTGTCACTCTCTCCATAGATCCATTTTCCTCAAAATCACGTTTGAAAAATTGTGCTGTTTCCATGTTGACTCCCATAGCAGCAAAGACTATGGCAAAATTGTCCTCTTCGCCACCCTTTGACATCAAGCAAAAAAAGTGTAATTTCAATTTGCATACAATAATCAACAGGCATAATGAACAGGGATACATAAAAGAGCCTGTCCAGCTGTTCATTGGTAGATTAGAGAAGCAATACACGAAAAACTAACTAGTAAAACATTCTTAAGTGTTAACCTCTATAGTTGCTTTGGACTACAAATGTGACTGTTTTCGAGGTATATGTTAATGAACTACCATCAATAAAAATAAAAATGTGCACACACATTTTGGTCTTGCGGCACTAGGACATAAGCTGGTGACCAGGTCCTCTAAAATGCAGCAAATGTAAGCCAATCAAGTCATGATAGTGGTAAAGTTTCAAACAAAATCAGAAACATTTAGTTAGGTGGAAGCACAATCTTCAAAGGCCATTAAACTCTCAAGCAATGTAGCAGACCTCCGTTACCAAGGTACTTAAGCAACTCCATTATAATAATCAGTTATTCCACACAAAAGATGACCTTGATACGATTGGGGAAAATGACAAACTACAAACCTCAAGAAGGTTGTCAGATTTTTCCAACCTCTTCACCAGTCCAGCCTGACGACAGATCTGGGCGGCAATTTCATTATGAGGAAGACCAGCAGCAGAGAAAAGAGGAATCTTCTGCCCTCTAGCAATTGAATTCATGACGTCTACTGTAGAAATTCCTGTCTGTATCATTTCTTCAGGATATGTTCTCTCACTAGGGTTGATAGAACTTCCTAGAATTTGACAAGTTACACGTATGATAAGGTTAGAGAGAAATCACAGATAAAAGAACTAAAACAATGGACCGTCCAGAACTCAGTGCTTACCTGAAATATCCCTGTAAGCCTCAGGTAAAATAGGAGGACCATTGTCAATTGGTTTGCCAGAACCATTAAAGATGCGTCCAAGCATATCCAAAGACACTGGTGTCTTTAAGACCTGAAAGCATATTTGACGCTATTAGTAAATCGAGTAGTTTATGACAGAACCACACAAAAACATATCCAGTACCATAAAAGAATTTTAAAAATTCCAATTGTCTCCATCTTAGGATCCATCTGGAATTCCACTATTTTCTCCAATTGCAAACACAGAATTACTCTAGCAACATTTTCATGTTTACAATTGACTGCTTTCTGTAATACAAGATTTCGTAAAAAGATGGAAATGCAAAGTGAGAAAATTAAAGGCTAAAGAAAGTTGAGGATGTGAAATTTTCAGATCACGGTTTGTTAACCAACAGACACATGAAGAACTAAGGACCTATACTCAGGATTTGCATATTTGGGTTCAATGAATGAAGTCTAGAAACGGATATTAGCTGCCGTGTATTGTGTACCTCCCCAGTAAACTGCACAGTTGTGTATTTGTTGTCAATTCCAGATGTTCCTTCAAAAACCTGGGAAGAGAGGAAAAAATCACCGTGCTTAAGGAGATTGAGCACATTTATACATAGCGGACAACTAAATCAGCAAAAGTATTTCCAAAGAACCTGGACAACTGCCTTTTCACCATCAACTTCCAGAACTTGTCCACGTCGGGTAGTTCCATCCCCCAAACGAATGTTAACAATCTCCTGGTACTTGGGTCCCTGATAAGAACATACATGAACATTCCAGTTGCATCAACACACACAAGTACAATAAAGTATCACACTAAGGAAAAACCAGAAAAGGACATTCGCAAAGCATACAACAATTACCTTCACTTTTTCTAGGATGACCAGCGGTCCAGCAACACCCGAGACAGTTCTATATTCTGCAATTGTACATAATGTTAGAAATCTGCAACAAACTTTTAACTGCCAGATTTTATAATTTAAGATTTTATATATAATATAAAAACAATGCAACGACATCAAAGTAGTTAAGTTTGGCTATATGAAGCCTCAATATGCACTCCGCACCATAGGACCTGTTTCATTCCATAACCCAAACCTATGTAAGAGTATCAAAACTACTAGGCATAAATCTCTACAAGTTAGTACCAATCATTTGCAACAAGTACGTCTTGTCCTTCACTAAGTCCAAATAAATCTCCAAAAGATTGTAAGAATTTTGTGAACATCCACATGATTTTAGCCCTACCTTGTTCGCTTTTGTTTTAACTCCTCCAATCACCACAGTGCAGCACTTTCTTAAAATAAGAAAAAGAAATCATAGCACCACACCAACATAGCGGCATATTAGGAAGTACATGTAGAACGTAGTCAAACAATTTTATCTTATTTCATCCTTTATGTATGACTTGTACCTTATGTCAGGAGTGATCATTTCTAATATTGTCTAACCTTGATATCAACATTTCTACAAAATTCATCTTTACATCAATATCCCAATGACATTCATCCTGTAGATATAAAGGGTCTTAGAGGCCCAACTCACCCCACATAACGTTAACAGAATTATATCGTCTATAAGTTTGCACTGAGTTCAACAAAAACGATAAATAAAGATAAAAAAGGAGCTGCCAAATCGTCTGCCTGTGCTTGATGATCTACTCAAAGGTAAGTTTTACAGAATGGTGGCGATATCGATGATGATGTTACACATCATATTGGGGCAGCATGGTCTAAATGGAGACTTGCCTCTGGAGTATTGTGTGACAAGAAGATACCACCTAAACTCAAAGGTAAGTTTTACAGAATGGTGGTTAGAGCATCTTTACTGTATAGAGTGGAGTGTTGGCCAATAAAAATTGCACATGTTCAAAAGGTGCATGTCGCAGAGATGAGGATGCTGAGATGGATGTGTGGGCACACAAGGAGGAATAAGATTAGGAATGAGGCCATTCGGGAGAAGCTAGAGGTGGCCCTGGTGGCTGATAAGATGAGGGAAGCGAGATTGCGATGGTTTCGACATGTGCAGAGAAGAGGCACCAACACTCCTGTAAAGAGGTGCAAGAAGTTGGATTTAGGAGCCACTGGGAGAAGTAGAGGGAGACCAAAGAAGTAGTGGGGAGAGGTGATTAGACAGGATATGGCGAAACTTGATCTCACCGAGGACATTACCTTAGATAGGACGAAGTGGAGGTTGCAAATTAGAGTAGAAGGTTAATAGGTTAGCAGGGTTAGGTTGATGTCTAGCCGTCAGGTATTGTAGGGAAGTAAATTTTGTCGAGTCTGTATATCATGTGTGGTCTTTATCTGTATTATATGTGTTAAATTTATCATATTTACATAATATCATGTGTTTTTCATTAGTACTCACTCTTCCTATTCCTTTTTTTCCTTTCCTTTTTGTCATATCTAGTTTATTCTGCTTATGGGTTGTTGAGACGAGGGTTCCCAGGAAACAACCTCTCTACTTCTATGAAGTAGTGGTAAGGTCTGCGTATATTCTACACTCCCCAGACCCCACTTGTGAGATTCCACTGGGTATGTTGTTGTTGTTGTACTTGATGATCTACTGGATAAATCAAGTACATATGAATCGTCCCCTCAATGACATCCCATAAAGTTGGAATCACAAAGAGAAGCTCAAAAAATTGTACACGAATTTACAGAATCCCGTTGACCTCAACAGTAAGCTATGTTGCTTAGACTCTTCAAAAGTGTTAGCGGGTGCATGTTGGATTCGCTAAAAGTAAGTGTATTTTTGGAGAATCCGACACAGGTGCGGCATTGAAAGTTAAAAGTCCGCGCAACTTAGACAGTAAGAGATACCTTGTATCATATAATCTCACAAGAAAAAAAATTACCTTCGACATTAGTTTTTTAAGTGTTATTTCCTACTCAAGTTTTTCTTCAGCCATAATGCACATACAACATCACCCCAATGCTAAATATACTTTCTACTCCAGCAAATAGATGGATTGGAGAAAAAAGAGAAGGATCAAACAAACTTACCCATTCCAACCTCCAGGGTTCCCTCCTCCATCTCAATATTGTTTGGTGCAGAACCCATACTTAACCTGAATGTCACGATTAATGACAAGTTACAATTAGTATCCACAAAATGACACAACTATTTCATCCTTGATCATCAGATCACAAACATCTACACCAGTGGTGAAGCAAGAATTTTCATTAAATAGGTTCAACTTATACTATATATGCATAAAAAGATAAATCAAGTATAAACAGTCTAATTTTCCACAGAAAGGGATTTAGGTGAACTCCTCCGCCCCTACTTGGTTCCGCTCCTGATCTACAGATGATCAAAATGAAAGGAAAAAATGCAGTTCAAAAAGTAGAGAAACGCATCCATTTACTTCAGTCAACATCAAATATGAATACAGTTTATAGCAAATTAACGGAAACGGAAAAGTCAACAGTGAGATGGAACCATACAAGTAAAGTCAGAATCAGCAGATTAGAACCAGATGTAACTAGAAACCAAATCGGATTCCGGTGAATTGATTTCATCCAATCGCAAAAGAAGAAGAGAAGATTCGAGAATGGATCTGTAGAAGGAAACATACCTGTTGTTCTCAATCACAAAATTTTTAGAGAGAGAGAGCAAGGTGGACCGTGGAGAAACAATACCGAGATCTAATGGCAGAGATAAATAATTGGGACCTTTTCTTATAGATAGCTAGAAAAATAAATATGAGAACGTGAGATGGATTAGTACTGTAGTATGGAAATCAACATGTGACATGAGTAAAGCTGTTACTGTTCAATTTCTTAATTCATGATTTTGATTTGGTCTAAAATTCAAAAAATTAATATTAAATTAAGGTTTTACAAAATACACTCATAAATTTAAAATATTTGTGTGCAAATATAAAATTTAAAAATTATTATAATTTTTTTTTTTAATAATATGATCAGATAAGATAAATAAATTGAAATCAAGAAAGTACTTATTTTTGTCCAAAAAAAAAAAAACTTCTATATATAGATCTAAAGTTAGAATTAGAAGATTATGATTGAATTAAAAGCTTATTAATTACTCCCTCCATCCCGTTTTATTTGAAATTTATGAGATAATGTACACATATTAAGAAAAATATTTAAGAACAAAATTTAAATCATACATTCCACTAGTACCCTTTGTGAAGTCATAAATATGTTGTGTAATTTAACCCTCAGGGGTTGCCCTGGTGACAATTGACTTGAGCCTTGGGGTTTGCTCCCTTTCAAGGTCTCAAGTTCGAAACCCACTAGGTGCAAACAATTTCTAAGGGTCATCGGTCTAGGTAAAATCTGAATTAACCGTGGTGCACTTACGAGAAACTCCTTGCCGACGGCCTGTGCACCCCCAGGACTAGTCGGGGCTTATAGAGACTTGGACACCCGGTGCAAATAAAAAAAAAAGATATGTTGTGTAATTTATTTCCTAAAAATTTATAAAATTTCAATAAATGAGAGGTCAAATATATTTAAAAAAAAATTCAAACATTCATCTTGAACTTTGAATAATTCAATTATTTTGAATCAATTTAATAAATTATAAATATTGAGTAACTAGTTAAAACGAATTATTGTTATCGTCACAGGATTCATGTAAGGAAAGTTCCAACGAATATTTCTCTATTCATTTGATAGAATGTAGGTTCATTGATATAGTCCTACTTAAATGTTAATATAGGCTCATAAAATATAAGTTTATTGATATAGTCTTACTAAAAGTGTCTGAAGATAGGATTTGTCTTATTTATGGATGCAAGATTATAAGTTGAATCGAGGAAGACAAACATTGCTTTGGTTGCTATGAATAGCAAGGGTGTGTTGCTTCATGCTCACGGATCTCTGCTATGTTGGGAAGTGTATGATCGTTGAAGCATTTGCCATAAGGAAGTTTGTGGAAAATGGGTTACAATATGGTTGGAGAACACTCCATATCTTCTTTTGATGCGAAAGTTGTAGTGGATATATTGAAAAAAATATTATTTGTGAAAATATTTGAAATATATCTATATCTTTAGAGCATGTTGTATTTATACATATTTTTAGAAGATTTAATGTCAAAATTCACAACGTAACAAAATTTTCTTGGAAAAGACTATTCTCAAGTTGCACTGCAAATGATGCTATACAATTTTTTACACATGCTATGTCCGTAATGAAGTAATAGAATGATAATTCCTATTGATAAAAAAAAAAATTAAGTAATATATCTAAATTTTGTCTACTTTAATAAATTTTAAATTTATGAAAATTTAAGGAATTGAAAAAAAAAAGGGCAGTAGTAGATGCTAATCCAGAATTCCTATTGTGTTGTTCAAATCAAATAGCGACACGGTAGTTGAGTGCTTGATTGGCGCGCGGGACCAACAATGAGCCGTGCCCCCCTCTAACACTTGCCAGTAATTTGGACTGCATGTGATTTGGAAATGCTTAAAATATCTGAACTGGGCCCAAAAATAGGTAGTAGTAATAATAATGAAAAGAAATGGACGATTAATTTTACGATCTACTCCATTTTTATTCTAGTGCACTAAATTATAAATTTTTTTATGACGAAAAATTGATTTAACTTTACTAAATTGTTATAAAAGTTGCTAAAATGACCATAGAGATGAAAAAATAATCACACATTTTTACTTAAACATCACATAAAGTCACCGGAAGGAAATACATATATGGTATTATATGATACTTAGACAAAATTTAGTGATTCTTTTGATTATTAAATATCCTTGATGACTTTTTATGATACTTAATGGTGTGGTTTGCCAAGCTTCTAATTCTAAAAGCATTTATTTGTATGAAAAATATTTATTTATTTTAGAGAATTAAAGTGTTTGATCAAATGTTTATCAAAATTAAAAAATAAAAAGCATTTTTGAGCAATAACACAAGTTATTTTTAAAAGGTGAAAATTTAGCTTTTCCTTATTAGTATTTTTGGAATATGTATTGGCCAAAATATAAATTCAACGCAAGGATGATTCAAAAGATAACATATTATAGATCGTATGTAGTTAGAACCAACTCAAGAAAAATCAAAGTGCAAAATTATGCATCATTCTCTAGGTACGTTCTAATTCACACTTAATCCTAACCCAATGGCTATAAATTTGCGTTGCTCTTAAGTAAAGTTGCAGTTAAGTATTTAGCAATCGGGTAAGATAAACCTCACAAATCAACTGATTTTGCATAATTACTAATCTATTTTAATGGTTATATGTCCACAAGGGCAACAAAAGTCAACGTGTAAGCAGTGATAATGAGCGATTGTACACGTGGTAAATGTTAATAAGATTAGATTTTATTCTCCCCCCTCTCCCCTATCAACCCATCATTTATAGCTCACGTAATTTCAAAAACATCGGGATTATATTAACTTACCACCTGTAACAAGCAAATACATATTTTCCTTGATTATATTATCTATCGATGGAGAAAATCTAATAAAAAAATCGTAATTTTTTAAACTTCTTACATGTTCTCAATCATAACAAAATTTAACATTCAAATAGTGATTATTAGGAACACTAGAATGTGTTTTAGGTTATATTTCCCTCCATATATAACCCATTTGGTTTCAAAAATCATGATTGTGTTAGCTTATTAATTGTAGCAAGCAAACACGTGTTATTTTGAGATATTTTTTACCGTAGAAGAGAATTCAATAAAAAAACTTTTACTCTATTAAACTTTTTTACTTATTCTACTGCATTCATAAGCAAGTTCTTAGCATCAAAAAATTAGTACTCAATCATTATCTACCTATCTTCAATCACCCAAGAATGTTCACTTGGCCGCCTGCCAATGAGCACATACCCAAAGGTTCAAGCCAGATTGTAGGAAGTGAACGTCTTTGCTCTTAAAAATATTTGTTTGTTCGTTGAACTTTGAATTTAAATATAATGATTTATTTAAGCCACAAATCTATAAGTAAATAGAATGAACATTGATTAAATACAAATTTATTGCTCTCAATATTATTAAAAATATTTCAAATTGATTAGCCAAACACAAATTGCTATTGATGTTTTAAATAACAACTCTCCAAATGGCTAATAGTGCATTTAAGAATTCATTTTCATTTAATTTGTTGACCCCCAAAAGTACATGTACTAGGATGAAGATCCATCAAACTAGATGGTACGAAGTAGGAATAAACACTAACTCAGTGGACCAAAATAACAATTAGTTTACTTACACATCAGCAGTTGTCTAACCAGAAACGCCACATATTACACACACCCCCGTTGCTTCAACCGTTTGGTTTCCTTATTTGTACGATCGGTTTTTTGTCACACGTTCAGATATTCACTGTGCCTAAACAAAATATGGCCACATCTCTCTCGGTTCGGCCCAACCGCACCATCATCGGTAG
Source organism: Solanum rostratum (assembly GCA_029948455.1). NCBI lineage: Eukaryota > Viridiplantae > Streptophyta > Magnoliopsida > Solanales > Solanaceae > Solanum > Solanum rostratum. Next base: position 91,612,630 of record CM057045.1, on the reverse strand, counting down.
TGACCCGGCCGGTTCAGCGCGGCCCACTCTAATCCGCCGCCGTCCAGTCTCCGCTCATTTGCCGAAAATTCCGAACTCCGATACTTCCCGGCGGAGGCTGCCGTTTGCTTCTCACCGCCGGAAATTGGACACCGCCGTTCAAGCAGGTTCTAGAGCTGACGATTCGGCTCCTTTCGAGATGTCGGTAGAGAATGCCCTGAAGTTGTTAGGTGTCGCTGAGGGTGCGAGCTTCGATGATATTCTTCGTGCCAAAAGATCAATTATTTCTTCTTGTAAAGATGATCCAGATACAATTGCGCAGGTCTGTGAGTTTATTCTGCTTATCTTTTCTTCAATTACTGTAGAATTGTTGTTTTTTAAGTACCTTTTAATGATAATTAGTTGCTTCCCTGCTTATAGTTTATGTTTTGTGCATTTGGAACCCCGTAGGTCTGTTTGAAAATCTTATTGCTAAGAGGTATTAGTGAATGTTTTGGGTTTTGACCTGTACTGTATTGACTAGATTGGAACAATGATTAGTAGGCTAAAAAGTGGGAACATCCCAAGGTTTTGCTTTCCCGTGTTGATACTGGACACTGGTTGTTGTTGTTATATATAATACTGGAAAAGCATATGTGTCTCTGCAGCTAACTGCCATTGTCTGTTATTTTATGTCAAGTGGACATTAATCAATCAATCAACTATACCTCAGTACGAAACTACTACTGATGGGATATATGAAGAACCTTACATCCGTTCTAGCAAATTAAATGTCTGGAGGATTCATGATATATTATGACTATTTTTATTCGGATCCTCAATCTACCTCCGTATTTAATATTAGGACCAGCTATTTGAAATTCTACGTGGTGGAGTTATTTAAACAAGCATAAAGTCAGAACTGTTAGAATAAAAAGAACAGATCTTTGAGTTCAAATTAGTCTCTGCCTTTTTCCTCCTCCACATCTATGTGTTACTGACTATGAGAAGCGGAACCTTTCAACAACTTTCAGGTTGAGGCTGCATATGATATGCTTCTCATGCAAAGTTTATCACAGAGGAGATCTGGAAAAGTTGTGGATAATAGTGTACGCTTTGCTGATGTTAAAGCTTCTAATGCTTCTGGGATGGGATCAATGCCCAAATGGCTGCAGACGACTGTCAAGACCTCACCAGTCTCAGTTGAAGCACCAGCTGCTAAAGAGTTAGGTGTTCAAGCAGGAGTCTATGGAGCCTTAATGGTCTTAACATATGTGAATGGAGCCTCAACACCCTTAGGAGTATCATATGGAGCTGATGTTCCTGGACTAATCTTAGCCACGAGCTTTGGAGCCACTTTGTACTTCATGACCAAGAAAAACGTCAAGTTGGGTAAGGAAGATAGGTTGCTTTTCTTTGTATCACTTCTAGGTTAAATTAAAAAATCTGAGAGTCCAAATAGAGACACCAGTATGCAATTTCAGTCATGCTAGAGTAATGGCCAGGCTGTTACTTGAAGCTATTAAGGGGCTGAAGAAAGAAAAAAGAAGAATGAAATATATGAAATGCAAGTAAAGGGACGCATGGCATACGAGGACAATAAAGGAAGAAGGAGCTTTCTGATGCAACTAGTATTTTTTTTTTTGATTTGCACCGGGTGTCCGAGTCTCTTAGAGCCCCGACTAATCCCGGGGGTGCACAGGCCCTCGGCAAGGAGTTTCCCGCAAGTGCACCACGGTTAATTCAGGTTTTACCCAGTCCGATGACCCTCAGAAATTGTTTGCACCCAGTGGGTTTCGATCTTGTTCTGATGCAACTAGTATTTTTGACCCTCACACATCTCCCTATACGTGTTAAGTTTGTTCATTGACATTCTGTGCTAACTGGATCATAAGCATTATCTTTGGATCATTTTAGCTTTAACAATTATAACTTACCCTCAAGAGAACTGTAACTCAGTTCTAATCCTTATCATATGCATTTCATAGCCAAAGCTAGTTACAACTTTTAACCTTGTCTAATGAGGAGACCTTGTTTCCATGCACATGCTAGTATGCATTTACAGAGAAAATCTTTTTGGCGTGTAACAATTGTCTTTCTCTTCAACAGTTATTAACATCATACAAGGAATTTTCTGTGTTGCCATTTCTTTTTTAAGTAATAGGGTTGGATTGTTGTTGATGATTGAATGTTGATAATGAACATACATTTTGGTCTTCAACTCCTGAAACGCCCAGTAAATTGAAGTTGTTGACTCTGATGAAGACCTCCTTTTATATATTCCCATAATACAAAAAAACTACGTGATGGCTTGGTTTGGTGAGAGTTATTGAGGTGAGATTTAGGAATACATATCATGAAATGCAAGTATGGAAGAAGCTTGTCACCTGTACATCAATTCTTCAGGTGTTGTGAACTGAAGAATTTTTTTAGTACAATTATTTGAAGAAATATTAAAGAGGGGATAAAATAGGTTCCTTAAAGTTTGTGTCACGAATTGAAAATAGGTAGGAAAGATCACATTATACAATTTTTCCATCTCACAGAAGTGGAAATCTTTTTAAGGTAGTTGAGAGTGGAGACCATGCTTTTTTTAAAAATTGAAAACAGGTTTATATAATTCTTATAGTATATTATATGGCAATGACATGAGTAGTAGCCGCATAAAAGCCAAAGAAATTTTGAAGGAGTTGATATGTGTGGATGTACTGGCTTCTGGATAATGCAAATGAGACTTTGGAAATATCACCAATGGAGTTGTACTGAGTTATGATTCGGATTCGTGTTTTTTATTTCATCTAAACTGTATTTCTGCTAAAAAAATATTTGTAGAACTAGATATTGGCTTTCTGAGAAAAAGTGACACAAGCTTTACTTGTGAACAGGGAAAGCAAGCGTGATAACAATTGGTGGGCTGGTTGCTGGTGCGGTGGTAGGTTCAGCAGTAGAAAATTGGTTACAAGTAGACATTGTCCCCTTTCTGGGTATACACACTCCTGCTACGGTTGTTAGTGAATTTATACTTTTCTCACAATTGCTGGTCTCGTTGTATCTGATATAGGGCAACTTTAAGGCTTGTATGAATTGCTATTGCAAGGTCTGTGGCTATTTGTTGCCTACTCAGGTTCTTATCTAGGACCAGTAATTTGTTAAATGTACAAAAGTATGTTCCTTATACACTGGAAGTCCTGACATTTGTTTTATAAAGCTAGTATAGATTCTCAGTTTTGCTTCTTCTATCAACTGTATCTTAATCCCCCAGTTTATTCTGATATAAATTTGTGGCTTACCATGTTTTAATTTGGATTAGATGTATTCTGAATATCTTCTCACGGAAGGGTATATTTGATTATAACAGGCTGGGACTCCTGCAGTGAATTGCAGTAGTTAACTCCTTTGAAATCTTCATCCATTTAGAGTATGCTTTCATTTGTTTTGTTAAGATTAAACTCTGTTTGAGGTTAGATATTCAGTAAAGGCCAAGTCAAGAAAATGGCCTACTTAATTTGATTCATAGTATTCTATGACTAATGGTTTGAAGTTATGACGTGGTTTTCCTTTGGCTCCCAGTTCTGCATATGGTAACAGAGTCTACATATGCAAATGGTGATGGAGCAATACCATTTCCATTTCTTGCTGTTGAACTTCTGCCTTGCCTGTCCGGCAATTACCACCTTTGAGCCAAAAACCACAGTTGCTTGATGATAAGTACAGACTCAATTTTTCAGTAGCTTTGACCTAACAAACTATCCAGAAAAGGGGAATCAAAAACTATCCAACGAAATCTGGCCTTTGACCTTCAATAAACTCAATCATGAAAACAGGTGACTACATCTCAGCGAGCTGCTTTGATGCCACCGTAATATACAAACTAACAATTCAACCTATGCATTAAATTAGGGAGTCTAAACCAGCCAAAGTCATCTTTTGACATCTTCACCAGCTTGGGAACTCTCTATGGATGGCGGGTTACCAACTTTCTCACCGCTGCTAAGTAGCTCATTGTACATTTTCAGTGCTGCACCGGAAAATTCTGTTATAGACTCAAAAACCCTGCAAAATCCAGTCTGAAAGCCGTTCAGAGTGCTGCGCTGAGTTTCTTGCATGCATTTCTGGTGCTCTTCCTTCTCTAGATCAACCTTTTTCCTGAAGTTGTCCAGCAAGTCTTTCCTCTCCTTCAGATACTCAGCTCTATGATCAATTTGGAGCTCTGAGCTTCTGTCCGTGAGCTTGAACTCATAAAGCTTGTTCTCTACCTTTTGGAATGCCAATGTTTTCCTATCTAATTCTTTAGACATGCTGTCAACTTTTCGCTTTTGTTGCTGTTCCTCTCCCTGCTGAACCCACAAAGCTCTTACATCCTTCCCGCAGCCTTTTAGGGCAACAGAAACTGCTCTATCTGGCAACTTGTTCATGGCAGACAACCAATCGTGACAAATCATGAGAAGTGGAGGACCATTAGCTCGACAAGCTGGAGTTGAACTCCTACTTTTAGAGTAGAATTCAACTTCGGGGACCGTGAACTTGGACAGCCATCCATGGAGTGCCTCCACATAAGCCTTCTGGGCAGCAATATAATCTTGGAAGCGAGCGCGCCAATTCTGAAGCTCAACGTCAAGCTGGAGCGTGGCAAGCCGATGAGAGTCATTGCAGAACTTTCCATATGTAGGACAGGTGAAACTTTTCACGTCGAATATAATCTTGTATTGGATTTCATGGGATTCCAGCATAATCTTCCAAGTTCTCATCATACTGTATCAAATAGACAAAAAAGGGGTAAATAAAGTCGGTAGATGAAGATCTTGGATCAAGTGATATTTTGCTATCCAGGTAACTCCTCCTTACCCCTGAAGCAGTTCAATGATTTGAGGCTGCAGTTCTTCATCTCGTAGTTCATCAATTCTTTTTGATATGGTCTCGGCACTTCGAATCGTGACTAGGATCCTGCTATATAGTTCTTTTACTGCTGCTCTGGTTTTGTCGGTTGTCCGTCCTTCATCTCCTCTGGCATCATGATTTTTTAGTTGATTACACTTCTTCTCATATAATTTCCAAGTGCTATCTCCAGCCTGAGGGTGAGTGTAGATGTAAGGAACTGAGCCAAAATGATCAATGGAAAGTGAAATAATGACAGCACTTGACAACTGAATGTAGTAGTAAAGACGTTCCATGAAATTGAAGCATTGTTTTAACCATGAGAGTGGTGTTCCCCTAATAATAGCCCAATATAGGTAAAATATCCTAGGAAGTCTATAGAAAATCAAAGTATTGGTCCTACAGTAGGACTTATATCAGTCTAATAACAAAAGTACTTGAACATATTGATAGCATATGCCAACTTATCTACAGACAAAATGACAAATACAGATACTCCAGGTCCCATAACAACCAACTACTGGTCATATCAGAGATCTCAAAAGTATAATTAGCCACTCACATTTATGTGTAATCTTCTGCAAATTTGAGAAAAATGCTGATTGACATAGGTGTGAGGCAGGCTTAATATTAATAGTGTTCTTATATAACAGAAGATGTTATATGACTTGTTTTGGGCTTAACTATTGCAGAACGTATCTAGCGAGCAACTTTTAAAGATTCAATTAGAGAGTATTCATATACCTTAACCTCGTCATACAACTTCTTCTCCCAAGCATATAGCCTTCCTAGTGTCAGCAAATGGCTCCCAGAACCCATTCCACCATGGTCATCAAATAGATCATTCTTGAATTCTGTCCATGTGGAAGAACTTTTGGAACTAGATGCTACGAGACTCTTGCATGATGGCGAACGAGATGCAGGAGACTTCCAAGTAATAGCTGGGATGATCTTTGTTGAGTTGTCTGCATACATGAGATAATTGAACAAATTCAGGAAATAATGAAACCTGAAAACCCCAATACATACTCCACAACTAGCCACTAGGTATAATAGATAAGTTCAGTAATTTGACTCTCATCAACAGAACAACCTATATCCCACACAGACCAGCCAAGACTATTCTCTTATCCTCAATTGATCAGTTAGTGTGAGAAATGTGAAGTAAATCATGAGGGACTTAGATACTAATAGGGTGAATAATCTTCATAAAACACCTCCATGAGAACAATAGGGATATGAAATTTTTACACAAGTTCCAACGATTGGATATCACTTTGCACTTTGCCTGCTCAGGAGAAAAAAAGTTTTTTCTATAAAAACAATTGGATGCTACTTTCTTTTCCAGGAAAAAAAGATTATCGAGTAAGACTAACTGCAATAAAACTTCTTAGCATTTCGTAGTGGAACCAAAATCCAATTAAAGAATCCAATAGATGTAAAGCAAAAGATTATCATGTAAACCCAGTAGCAACATAGTCCTAACAGGAAATAGTAATGGAGCCAAAACAACTGAAGAGGAACATAAACCTAGAGCAAAAGAAGATATTTCAAGAAAAGTAGTACAATGAAAGATTAGACTATGTTGAAGAATTTCAGAATGAAATTTCTCACTCAAAAAATGACAGCAACTTTTTTATAATATGCTTTACCTTTGGGTTCCCCCAAATTAGGCTGTGAATGTACCCAATTTGCCTCCAACATCCTTGATACTTCCTTGCCAGCATCATATGCCTTGACAAAATGGTCTTCAATGTCAATCAATGCTTCAAGTAACTCCCTCCCCTGTAATGGATTATCCACAACTGTCAAACCTATTTTCTGGTCCTCTTGGTTTACGTTAGCAGTATGCACTGCTTGTTGTACAACTTCAGTCCCATTTTCTCTTTGCTCCATATTTTCTTTTTCTTTAGTGGCTACTACCTTGTTCTCTTCCTTCATTCCATTCCCTTCTTCCTCATCTTCATCTTCCTCTTCTTCTAAATCTGGAATCCCTTCTTGCTCCCTCACTGCCCTTAAATCCTCCTCAGAAATCCTATGATATCCACTAATCATCTCTGGCCTTACACTATTAAAAGGGTTGAAAAAATCCCAACCAAAATCTGTTGGTGGTGAATGCACCATCTGAGGCATTTCCATGTAAAAATAGCCATAGCCTTGTGGCTGCTGCTGCTGCTGCTGCTGTTCCTGTTTCACAACTTTCTCTTCTCTCTCTTCCTCAGAAGAATCTGATGGGGTTGTTGTCGGTTTGTTGCATGGCTCACAGCAAATGGTTTCTTGAGTTGGCTCAGAAGGTGTTTGCTGAAGAAACAAGGGGTTTGAAACCACATTCTCCTTTTTTGGAGAAGATGGGCAGCAAGGTGGTGGGAATGTGATGAGATATGGAGAAGTAGGAGTAGAATGTCGAGCAACAAAGAGTTTTAGAGCTGCTGAGACTCCATACAATGCTTGACAGTACTTGTAATGTGCATCAGCCAGTGTGTACCTCCTCTCTACAGCCAATTTCAGGTACTGTTTTCTTTCTTTACATATGGATACCACCTCCTCTTCTTCTTCTAACTTGGATGCAACACACCCCATTTCTCCCCCCTACTCAGTTTTACAGCTTTGCAACAACAAAAGATACCAAAAATTAGGAGATTCTTGAAAAAAGGTGGTCTCTTGGATGGATGTGTGGGGGTGAAAAGGGGCTAAAGTCAGTTCCTTTTTGGTTTATTTTTGAACAGAGATTCTACTGTAGCGAGAAACAAGAAGTCGAAAAATGTCCCTTTTAAGGATGGTTTCAGAACAACCCATTGAAACATAAAAAGAGGTTTCTAGGTAAAAAAGCAAGTATTGGGAATTACCCGCTTGGCCTTTACCAGCAAAGCCATAGCCATTTCCCCTGCAAACAAAGAAAAATTTCACAAACAACTGAACAAGAGAGAGAGAGAGAGAAATACCTCTTTTTTTAAAAAAAAAAAAATGTGTCAGTGAAAGAGGATGTTTTTTCCCCTTTCTTTTCTTTTTTCTAAAGAGTAAAAAAATGCTGTAGGAAATTTCAGATAGAAAGAGAGAGAAAATCAAAAGGTGAGTTAAGAAGAGATGAATAGGGGCTCGAGGTAAGGGAAGAGTGATGAGGGTATTCTTGTGTTTGGCAAAAAATAATTAAAATGTATATACCAACAAGGTAAAGAATATTTATGTCCATGATATTGATAATCTAATTGTATAAATATTTGAATTTATGGTCAAAGATACATTTAAAATATTTTTATTTTTTATGTTTTATACCTAAATTATTAAATATATGAATTTTTTATCTGCCTATCAAAACACATTTTATCTATCAATAATTCTCCGTACAGATAAAACAAAAAAGAAATATAAAGGGTGATAGGTGTACTTTTGCATTTTAATTGTGGTTGAAGTCCGTCACAAGCTCTGCCAGCTGAGAATCTAAATGAGCTTCTTTCTTTCTCACTGCCATAATTTAGCAGAGATTTTTTGGTTTTTTAGGGAGAAGAGACAGAAGAGAGTCAGTGACACAGTGAAGGAATAGAGGAGTCAAACGTTGGTCAAACCTCAAAAAGGGTAATTTAGTCTATTCACTATACCAGGTGGTATGGGTAAGAGCTAATTTTGCAATTATTTGAGGATAATTACAGTTTTTTCCACTTTAAAGCTGATTAAGTATTCCAGATTTCCTTAAATTCTTATACACTGTCACTTTCAGTGATGGAAAATGTCGATTTTATCCTCCCCTTTGACGGCCTTCTTTGAACTGTTGGCATTACTTTTGGAAATTTAATTCACTTCGATTCTGGAGTTCGTTTGTTACCTTCTTTTTATTTTTTTAATTAAAAAAATATACTTATTTTATTTACTTGTCGTTTTTATGGAGTAATTTCTTGCAATTGGGAATAGTGCAATTAGCGGGAAGGGGTTTTCACCGTTGCCTTCATTAAATGGTGAATGCTTTACCAGTGGGAAATGTTGTGGTTTTTACTAAAAATATTTTTTTCACAAAATGAAATGCACTTGCAAGTTTTTGAAATTTACTTTGTATGTATATAATACAAAAAATTATACATGATTTAATAGGTTTTATTTTTCTTTCTAAATTTTGATTTGCAAAAGTAAAATAAAATGAGAATCGGTTGGTACTTTAATGTACTCCTATTTCATTTTACTTGAGATTTGTATGAAAAAAAATTATTTATAGCAAATCAAGAGAATTTTATTGGTTTGATGATGAAATTTGATTAGATTTTGAAAATTTAATCTTCAAATGATCATTTTTTGAATTTTTAACACTTTCGATCACAAAACTTCAACTTTTTTCTTAACGAAATGCATGTTTAGATTCAACTTTAAATTTAAAAGATAACAATTTTAAAAACTTAAATTTTTATGTTTAAAATTGAATTAAAACACACACAATATAACGATTTTGAGGTATTTTAGTTGGTAATGGACTAATTAGTGGCTATTTGTATAATAATCTTTCTTTTTTAAAATAAAATAAGCACACTTTTCTGTTTACACCTTATACGAGAAGACGACATTGACCGAATCTGCACCATTTTTGTGGTTGAAGTTGAACAGTTGAACCAAACACCTTGCCCACTAGCCATTACTAACTCCTCCATCGATTTTGTCGTAGTTTTAGATTTTACTTCAGAAAATTTAAAATAAATAAAGCTGTTTAAACTGCACGTTAAAAAAATATATAACCTGTTTTCAGTTCCCATAATTAACGAAAGTCATTATTATAGAATTTCAAATTTGACATCATGCAATTTGTACCTATATTATTGTTCATGATCATGCACATGGATGTCGTAAAAGAAAATGGTGAAATTATTTACTTAAAAATAGATAACTTTACCCATTTGATAGACTTACTCGGTGCAAATTTGAATTAATATACTGGTATTCAAAGAATTAATTCACAACACGTGTCAATATTGTTTGTTTACAGCCATTGGATAAGTGGATTAAACAGAGCAGGAGCTTTTACAGGAATTACTCAGCCATGAAAATAAGTAAAATACCATGATGGAGTCGTTGATAATAGAGCCTTTGATTTAGTTTTACCAATCTACTAGTGGTTAAAAAAAGTATTATTGTAAAAATTGAATACAAAATTAGTATAGTTGGAAATTATAATAATAATCTTTAAGAAATATTTATATTAATTTTTAATAGACGTGTTTAGTAAACTATAATCATATTTATAATTTTGACCCAACTGACTACTGGATAGTGTGAAGAAGAACGTCGTCTTGTGGTAGGGGGGAATATGCCTGACATTCTGACAACTTGTATATATTTAAATCTTTTAAAAAACAATAAAGAAGTTCTCTCAATTCTAAAAATAAAATAAAACAGGATACTGCTATTAAAGTTATTCCAGACAGTACTATTCTTTAATTTTAAGTAAAACATATATTTAAAAGTACCTCATTTGTCCTGGACAAAATGGCGACTTTGGCTAAAGCTGGAATAGGAATTTTCATTTATGAACTCTGAATCATAATTATTTTTATTTATTGAGCTTTGAAAAAATTATTTATATATATTGAGTAAATTTTTAAATGTAAGTAATAGTTTTTGTCTCTGTCTTTTACTTACTGTGATTTTAGGAGTAAAATTCAAAAAAGATGTTATTTCGATACAAATAAAACATAATAAAATCACATATGAAAAAGTAATATAACAGTGAAATGGTCATAGTGAACTTATCGTAGAAAAAAAAATACGTCCTCCGTCACAAATTAATTAAATTTTGTAAGACTTTTTTAATGTTCAAAATAGTTGAATTGTTCAAAATTCAAGATGAATATTTGGAGCTTTTCCATATTTGCCCTTTCATTTGTTGAAGTTTTATAATTTTCTAGGAGATAAATTATACTACATCCTTATAACTTCACAAACTTCACAAAGGGCAATAGTGAAAGTACAGTTTAAATTTTGTCTTTGAATATCTTCTTTAATATGTGTGCATTATCTCCTAAATCCAATTAAAATGAGACGGAAAAATTAGCAACAACACAAAACACAATAACCAAAGCAAGGAAACAACATCATAATAGAATTGAAGAATAAGGTAGTATATGAATAATAACAATAATACAGATAAGAAAGACCAGACAACACTCATCCACGTAGTGACTTTCCTTGATCATACTTTGTTCTGTAATCTTTCAATTACCATATAGGTTCTATAATATAATGAAAGCTATATGTCATCGATTGTGACGCAAAATTGCAAGTGTATTATATACTTATGTCTAATTATCTTTTCCAATACTTCTACAACATACCTCTATCATAGCCAGCCTCTCGCAGATTTTACGACTCATGCATTGGCTATAAATCACAGCCAGAAAACCATATTGTTAATGATGCTTGATTACCAGGTATAAAGAATAACTAGAATTATTTTATCCCGTGTTCGATTAAAACTTTTGTGCTATATAAATAATCCCAACATTGTTTTACCATATCGTAATGTTAGTTTTACATTATAGTAACCAAAATATATAGAGAGAGAGAAAGAGAACAACAATGCTAAATAAAACTACCAAATAACAAAAATTGCCTTCTTCGAAGTTTTTTTTCCAAAATCCTATAGAAAATCCAAAACAAAAAAATTATCCAAATTTAACGAATGCATTATGCATGTTTCGACCTTACCTTTTAATGCGGTCTTTTGCCAACAAATCCAACATCTACCAACAAAATATATCTATTGATAATTTTGTCATTATTTAATTCCCATAATATAATCCCCACATTACAATCCCAATATAGCTTCTTTACAAACCAAAATGTCCCCTCAAAAGATTAGAAATGAAATTATAGCATAATAATTATACAAAAGCCAAATGAAATTAGGAAAAGGAAAAGGTGAACAACCTGAGAAATAATAGAAGCAAGAAGAAAGGAAATAACTCAACTGATATCTGTAAAGATACTCTTTTTTTTGTTTGTTTTTTTCCAGTACCTTTCTTAGGCACTGGAACTAAATCCAAGTACTATTCTCAGTTAGATTACATTTTAAAAAATTTGTTGGCCTGCTTTTGAAGCTACCTGGTATTCACAACATACATATTAGTACAACAACAGCTTCATAAAGTTGCACCAACTTATGTTGGGGTAGTCTTTGTAGGCAAACTAATGCCACCTCCTTTAACAGAAATATTAGGACTCTTGACAGAGCTAGCCCGGCTCACAAGATTCGAGTCCAGGAACACAACTGCCACTGAGATGTCATCGTGGAAATGTCGACGAACTCCACGGTCGATTTTCTTCAAGTCTGAATACCTCATTTCCCTTTTCTTTGCTGCTTCTTGTAGTGCAGTTTTCACTAACCTTCTAGCTATCCCCTGTCAAGTGGCAAAACATGCCTCTAAGTTTTGATCCAACTGTTAATTTTTTATTCTAAAGGAGCTTAGACATATATTTTTTGTATTACATATCCAGACTAAACGACACTACACTAGGGACAAAGCATCCCATGTTAACAAGGTCCGGAGAAGGCTGCACCCCAAGAGGTGTGATGTAGACAACCTCCCCCTAATGCAAGCATGAGTGATTGCTTCCACGGCTCGAACACATGGGAACAACTTTACCTTGATCCCAGGTTCCTCTCTTAAATGACACTACACTATATTACGTTTATATAGTAAGCGATACACTACACTATATATAAAAGTAATAGAACCTAAACTGGTATTCATGCAATTGATAGAGTGGCTACAAATTTTAGTTAAGTGGCTCTCATTGCTCGGCATTTCAGTGGAGATGGAATGGATGATTTGCCCCAGCCCATAAGAAATTTAGATACAATGTAATCAATTCTAATGCTAGAGCATCAAGAATTATTCACTACCAGCTATATGTTACTAACTCTTTCAGTGATCTATCACATATAGGAGAGAAGCAGTAAAATGGACGGATTAAAAAAATCATCAACAGTTGAGCAATCAAAAAACTGCTTCACTACATGTAGAATCACCAAAAGACTAGACAGATCCATGAAGCATGATGGGGGCAGATATCTTACATTTCGTGGGTGATTTTGTACAATGTCAACTGCTCCTTGGTTACTTAAGTGCTCCCAGAGACCATCCGATGCAAATATGATAAATTGATCATCAGGTTGCAAATGGTGCTCTGAAATTGCTGGATCTGAGCTCAATATGGGTTTTCCAAATGGTTCTCGAAGGCGAAACTTAGCATACAATGGCTCCCTGTTGAATTCAGATTTCTTTAAGTACACATCACCAATGGATCTTGAAATCTGCAAAATAGAGTATTCAGTCATCTTGGAGTGCAGATCGAAGTTTTCTGAGTCGTGCAAGACCCAACCATAAATGTGCTTCCTAAAGAAAGCATCCTACCCCATTAAATTAACAAACAAAAGATCAGTATTCTGAAAGATTGAAACAGCTAATGAATGTCAATAGCCATTTGTTAGCACAGGGAATACTTTATCAGAAGATCTGCAACACTTCAAGAAATAAATCTAGCTCTCAATAGTCTAGTTGCAGACTCCACTAAAGAGAAACTCAGTGTCATGATGGCTCCTAAGAATGCTTTTTTTTTAAAAAAAATAGATTGCAATGAACTAGCAATTTCTTTAATGTGTAAGAAATTGAAGGTTCATATTTCCATTCTCAACCATCCAAAAATTATACCAAAATCCCCGATGAGGGGAATTTCCCTTGTTCATGAGACTACAATGTACGATTTAAGCTGACTAGAGTACTACAATAGGAGTAAAAACAAAAGGCACAGTAGCAATTTCCATACATACGATGGATTTTTAAAATTTAAGAGTATATATTAGGTTTAATTAAAACTTTACCAAAGATATCAAGAAGTTTAACTGGATGAAGGATCCTTCAAGTCATCCAGCAGTAACTAATTATCTTGAATTCTCCCCACTCTATATAGTCATAAGTATCTCTTGGGCGATTCTCTTTATATTCCTGTGTGAGTGCAATGACTCTCTTTCTTTGCTTTTTGAATTAGTTGCTAATCATTCTTATCATGAACTCGTTTTGATAAGTAAAAGTTTCTGCAACAAAAACCTTACCACATCAACCGAATACTTACAATTGATGATAGTTTTCTATTACTTTAATGACCATTTCATTGTTCTGCCTGCTCTACATGGCTGCAGTTCTGGTTTCAATAATAACATTAAAATTGATTATTCAGGATTATATGGACACAATAAGATATGTTCCAAATCTCAGTTGAGTAACCTAGTTGTGTGTTGCTTGAGAACTAAAGATTTGAATGCACACTCTTCTCGGACTAAACAACATATAATATTTAATAACAATCAGACTGCTGCTGCTGACTTACTAGGAGAAGTTGAAAAATGATGGGGCCTTAATTGCTGTTCTTACTAATTGATAAAGGGGAAATTAAAATACCACATGCTTACAATAACTGACATTTGCTACTCTCATTTATATTACTCATGTATTTGGGAATATTTTGAAGATACTATATCTGCATTCTGAATATCACGGAGTCAAAGATATCAAATTGAAAAGAATAATGAAGCCTCTCCATAAACGACGACAAACAACACCCAAGAGTGTGTGGCCTAGTGATTACTGAAATGGTTAAGAGCCATGAGGTCTCAAGTTCAAATCCCAACAGAGACAAACACAATACGCGATTCTTCCCGTTTGGCCTAACCTTGGTGGACAGAGTAATTTGGGACCTGTTGTTGGTGAGAGGTGACAAGTATCTCGTGAAATTAGTCGAGGCCATCCTGAACACCATGGTCATGAAAAAATGAAAAATATTCCCCTTCACATGTAAATATAAAGGCAGCCAATATACTTGTTTGCCCAAAAGAATATCACGCCTATCACCCTTATCACAGAAAGGGGAACCATTTCCACCACGCAAACCATAAAGTGGTGAAAAAGAAGCATTTGGTTCTACAAATACTCCTTTAACAGTTTCTTTTTATCCATTCATTTCTCAAGTTGAAGCAGTCAAGTAAAAAACAAGAATCTCCAATTTCAGTTTCTTCGGATAATCGTGTTTATGAAGGATTTACTTCCAAAAAGAATAGCTTGCCATAAAAACCATTTCCACCACGCAAACCATAAAGTGGTGAAAAAGAAGCATTTGGTTCTACAAATACTCCTTTAACGGTTCCTTTTTATCCATTTATTTCTCAAGTTGAAGAGTCAAGTAAAAAACAAGAATCTCCAATTTCAGTTTCTTCGGATAATCGTGTTTATGAAGGATTTACTTCCAAAAAGAATAGCTTGCCATTAAAACCTCGAGATTTAAACGTTTTAACCGTTTGTCACTCTTAGACAAAAGTTCAGTTGCTATATGTGAAAGCAAAGAAATGTTCTTAACTCAAACTCAATGAACCAAAAAACACCTACGATATAGGCTGCTTGAAGGGCAATATTCTACATCTCCCAAGAAACGGAAAATACAAGGACATCAGAAACCCCCATCTTAACGTTCTAAAAAGGCATACACGATTAGGGGGCAAGTGTAGTATGAAGAAATCTAGAATTTATGAATATCCCAATTAGTAAGAGATTTAATGAGTATATTGTTATTATAAGAACACTCATTAATAATAAGATGATCGGTACTTTGCGCTGAGCAAACATAAAATATAAACTGCTTAGTAAGATGCTAATAAAAATTACCTGTATAAGTCCCTTGACACGCCAGACATTGTGCTTTAAGACTACAATTTGTGAATCATTTGGATGCAAAGATTGCATCTCCTGCCTTACAGATTCAATGCTCACATTGTGTTCTGCAGAGAGCTGTATCGCAAGAACCTCACCAGTTGACTTGACAAGTCTCCCTAACACTGCCCTCGAATCACCAAGGTTGGCTATATATAAGGTTCCACTGCAGATAACTCCAACAAGACAGCATGATCCAACAGCAGCAATCTGTGGTTTTGTTGGCCATTGTCTGGTCACAACAGATAGAAAACCTTCTTCTGTTGCTTCAAATGCTTTCCGAATCACCTCAACAGACATAGACTGGTGCTCAGATGTGAACCCTATGCAATTTGGTGCAAGCCATTGAGTGAAGACTAAAAAGGAACAAAAATCATACATAGCAGTCGATGATATTCCACACTACTATACAACAAAAAGAAATATGCTTTAATCAGAAGCAAGTTGGGGTTGGCTATATGGATCAAAACTATCCATGTCCCTCCATTTATTATTCCACAGAAAACCTAGATTCAATAAAATGGCTACCTTACTGCTATATACTTATGCTTCTGATTATTTAAGTAATAGTCTATAAAAGGTAAATGGTAATAAACTTTTACACATTCTTGAAAGCTATCAAATTTCACAATAAGATAAGCATGAATCAGATAAAATCAACCTCTTTAGCTCTGAAATATATACTACCCTCGCTTCAATTTATTTATTTCATTTTCCTTTTTAATTTGTTCAAAAAAAAAAGAATGTCTTTTTCCAACATTACCAATTTAAAAAAAAAAGCTTTTTCCTTTTTGGACAACTCTTTAGTTCCAACTTTCCACCTGACATGTTTAAGATCACAAGGTTCAAAAGTCTTTTGTACTTTCTTAACTCTGTGCCAAATCAAAACCAGATACACAAATTGAAAAAAAGAGGGAGTAAAAAGCTGTGGTATTACTTAAATTAGTTAGAAGAACTCACTCTTGAGATTTTGAAAGAGGTGTTCATTGATGAATCTTGAAGTTTCAGGTCCCCCATGCCCATCATAAATTCCAATAAAAGTACCATATGGCCCAGAATCCTGCAAGCTCAAGCACCCTGATTCAATTTGGCTCTGATCTTCCAGTAGATTATTAGCCTGAACTACAGCCATAGAAAACTCTCCATTTACATGTTGTCCTGTATCCTTGTACCATAAAAGCCCATCTTGACGACCGCCGGCATCTGAAGAACTTGTATGAACATGTCCATCAGCCCTTGGCTGAAAACAGGCCCTCAAGAAGTTCATCAGTCCAGATGTCATACCTCATCTCATCCAAAACACCCTCCAATTATGTCTCCACATTTGACAGAACTCATTTCTAAGTTTGCTCATAAAAGTCTCAACTTTCGATTTGTTGCAATACAATACTACAAGTCCAACAGTAACAATGACAAACGTAAGATGAAGGAAAACAGGAACATACACAGTGCAATCACACAAGTGGGGCCTAAGTATAAGATATATGTAGACGTTACCCTAGCTTTTTGTGGGAGTAGAAAGCGGTTTCCTATAATGACTAAAGTAAGATAAAGGAAAATAATGAGATTGACAACTATTACAATCTTAAAACTTGCAGCTGACAAGCATATGATACACCGAGAAGCCACCTCCAGTTTGACACTGAATTTAATGCAAATGCAAAGAAATGATCTATGGTGTATTAATACTGTTTCACACAGGACAATGAATCACCCTAAAAATGGAAAATTCAACAAAAATACAAACATAAGACTTTCAAAGTAGTCATTCAATATAGAACAATATGGTCAAACAGTTTGAATCCAGAAGGTCTGACTTTGGCAAAAATAAAAAATAAAACTGAAAACAAGATAAAGAAAGACAATTTTTCTTGAATACCCAAATTCCAAGAATCACAAGTACTATTTCAAACCAAATATAGTAAAATATAGCTGACCAAAAATAAGATAAGTTCAAAAGGGAAAAAAAAAACTCACCTTTGAAGATCTGAAAGTGAAAAGGAGGTTTAGATCTTTGAAACAATCAAATCAAATGAAAAGTGAAGTGGGTATTGAACATTTTTCTTTTTTTTTTCTCTAAGTTTTCTTTGAGGATGAAGGAGATTCAAGAAAGAAAATAGTGAAAAATAGAGTGATCAAATAGAGAGAGAGAGAGAGAGAAGGAGTGTTATTTGTTCAATTAGGCCAAACTGAAAACTATGGTCACACAGAGCAGACAAATCCCATTAAAAACCAACAATGGAGAGCTTGAAGCCAGCAAAGCAGAGGACCATTTGGGCTCCACCCCCCCAACCCCCCAAAACCCCCAGACCCCAGCTTTAAGGTTAACGCCTTGTTTGGATGGTCCTTACACGTTTTGTTATTGTATTTCACCTTTATGTTCCTTTTTAATTCGTTCAAAATATAAATACATTACTATTGAATAATATTATCAATAATTTATTTATGTTATAAATTTAAAAATATATTTATAAATTTTGTAAAAAATTAAGTAATGTTTTTTAAACGTTATGTCAACTCAAACTACGTCACAATTGAAATAAAAAAAATATTATATTATTAGTGATTTATAAATAATATTATCATATTTATGTAATGATTAATTTGATATCATCATATAGTTATATTATTTTTTTCTCATTTTATATTTATATAATACTATTTAATTAATTTTATTCTACTTTTTTATAGCAGACAATCGCATAGAATCATGATTGTGAGTTCTATAATAATAAAAAATAATATAAGTTACTAAAATACCATACTATATATAAATTTACAATATATTATAAAAAAAATATATGACATTCATCTAGACTTGAGTGTAACGAGTAACAAAATGTATATAGTCTATTTAATTCAGAGCCATGAAATTTCCATGAAATACCTCCATATCAGGCCACGTGTCTCGGATTTCATAATACTACCACTGCGTTATCTCTTAAAATAAAAAAACATTTATTTCCCTTTTTATTTTTTATTTTCCCCTTTTGATATAGATTTTTAACGTGCACTGTTGACCCTAAAAATAATGCTTTAATAAATGAAAGTAATGCCAACCTACCTGAGAGTTTAGTTTCTTTTTTTTATCCAAAAAATTATTAACAATTATATTTGATTCATTTTTACAGTATAGAATGGTATAGCTCTAGAGAAAAAAAATATTTTAATTTTGAATTCTCTTAACTGAACCACTTCTATATTGTAATTCATTTTTATGCCTTCCTTTTTTTTTTTTTTAATCAGTTAAATAATTAAACTTTTCTTTTGTTTTATTTTTACAATAAAGATAAGAAATGATAAATGCAATTGCTCCACAAAGTAGACAGATGTCGAAATATGGAGAGATGAATTTATGTCCAAGCAATTTGTTGTTAAAATCATTATCCACTTTTGTGGGGAAAAAAAGGTAGTAATAATTAATTAATCTAAAAACAGTAACAATATGTGACACCTTTTGTTGCTGTGCTGGGACTTATTGTATATTAGACTTGCGCCGACCTTTAATGAACTTTTGGACGTTGGCCTACCTTTTACTATACTATTAATTATTATCTTCTCAATTATATATATCTAATCCACTTATTATAAGAATGGAAATTTATATATAATCAATCGTTACCCAGATAAATGATCGCATACACTTGGATAACTGTTTCTCCATTAAGTTAATTCTAAAATTCATTTCTTTATGAATTTATACAAATATTCATGATTAAAAATATTAACTTGATATAATTAAGTCATGATTACAATTAACTGAAGTAATAAAAATGATGAAACTTGAGTAAAGAATAATAAGTTGATTTTTTATTTATTTGTGGAAAGTAAGTTAAAATTGTGAAGGTAGGATTACCTTTTGTTTTGGGCATTTGGCATTAATTGTGCACACGTTTGCACATTGACTTACGTCTTATTTGACCAATCACTTTAATAAATGATCACTTTCGGGAGTTTCATGCACCTATTAATCAATATCTTTAATTTATTTGGTGTCTGTTTGAAAAAAAAAAAGAATTTTGAAATTAAGATTGAGTGACTATATAATTAAAAAAAAAATATTTTATACAGAAAATACTAATAATAGTACTAAGTAATCATGCAGTTATAATAGTACTAAGTAATCATGTAGTTTTCTATACTTCAATATGTTTGTATTATTTTTTGCTTCATCTTAATTGCTTTATATACATATATTGATATTTCATTTTTCTTACAGTTATTTCGTGATTTTTTTTTTTCAATCTAAAAGCTATTAAACATATTTTTTTCTATCCTAAAACGTTGGAGATAAAATTTACTCCCTGTATTCACTTTTACTTGTCATTATTTCGTGTTTTGAGATTAAATTGACTAAACTTTAAAACTAAATTAAAGTAGCTAAATTTAATATTTGAAATCTAAAATTTATATGGTTGAAAAATATACGGAAAAATGTTATAAGTTGCAATCTTTCTCATATTAATACGATAAAAAAATTCATCTTAAAAAATTGTTGGTCAAAGTTCATATAGTTTGACCTCGATAAGTGAAATAATGACAAGTAAAAGTGAACAAAGAGAGAAATAGTTTTAAGTAATCATGTAATTTCTTATTTTTTGATATATTTCTATTATTGCTTGCTTTATATATTGATATTTCAAGTGTTTATTTTTCTTGCAGTTGTTTTGTGAAAAAGATTTTTCCTTGACATTAGAGATAAGATATATTCATAATTTATTCTTTTTAATTAATCTCACTCATAGATTTACACCGAATTGATTATTGTGTATTTATTAGAGTATGTACGTGGGTTTTACATTTATGTCTGTTTTTATGATCACAAATGAGTAATGAGGTGTAGTTATAGTATTTCATATCCACCGACTTAAATTTTAAAATCTATGTCTACTACCAGTCCAATTGGCCTACGTAAAAAGGGTTCAATCAATCTATTCATTCCAAATTGAATTATATTTCACAGAGAACTATTAAATTATTTTTTAAATGTGTAAGTAAATAAAATATTTATCCTAAATCTCTGCGGGCAATAAGAATAAATTAAAAGGAGATGATTCATTCTACAAACTTAAACTAAAATTTATATAAGGAAATGATTCATTCCTTTTTTATTTGATGTATGAATCTTTTAACAATCTATCTCATATTCAAAACAGGATATTTAATGCATGGACAATTTAATATGAAGGTCTAATATTAGTAAGCAATAAATTGTATAAATCTTAAGAAACGAATATTGAATCTAACTCAACTCTATAAATTAGCTCATGAAACTTTTTTTTCATCCGAGGTGAAACTGTTTGACACACTCACAAAATTTGCATACAAATTAAATATTAAGTGTAGTTCTATTAATATGGGACTCATCTCTATCTAGCTATTTGGTCAAACTTAGAAAAATTGGGATACATTGAATTCTTCATCAATTTCGTCTAAAATCCAGCTATACCTCGTGAAAACTATGATCTTCATGAATTCTTTTTTGACATTAATTTGAAGCCCTAATTAATACACAGTAACACATCATATCTTTGTTTGGTCCACTTGGAGACGTATATATGTAATGATTATTAAGTACTTGGTGTAATATATAGTACAGAGTACTGTTTTGATCTTTAGAGTTTAAATTCTCCGACAAATGAAATTAAAAGTACAAAAACATGAGCTTTTTTTTTTCTATCTTTTTAAAGTTTTGTTAGTGTAGCACATTACTATTATATGCCATTCCAAAAATGTGTATCATGCACAGTACGTGCATGCTAAGATTACAAGTTGTATATTTTATGACAAGGTGCAATGTATTTCATCATTACTAGAATAATTATGTTGGACATTTCATACTATTTAACTGACTCTGTCAGCTATGAAGTGGGCTTGAATTTTTCAGACGAGGGTTTTCTGAAAACAGTTTCTCCATCTATGTGAGGTAGTGATAAAGTCTGCCTGTGGAATTCCACTAGGTATATTATTGTTGTTGTGTCAGCTATGAAGTACGAGCGATAAAAGTAATGTAACAAAAAGATCCTTTGATTGTATTATTAACTCGATTTAGTGGTTAATTACAGAAAATCCAAGCAATAATAATGGGGAAGTAACTCAGGAATGAAGATGAGGAGAAACAGACTTTAAGAATTTAGACTTAGCAAAAGGTGTATAGACCAAAGTTGAGTTTAAGAGTTAATAATTATATTCATTTCTTTTTCATAATGAGTTAATAATAGAGACAAACTTGTCCAGTTCTGGTTTCATTCCATGTTAGGCCCTCATTTATCTTTTCCACACTCTACTCTCTAGCTATAGTTATCGATGTTAGAAAAACTTTGAATAATTCATCAAAGATCACAGGCAAATCATAAGACAGAGATGAAATCGTAGGAATGAGGAAAAGAAAAACTAATCTTGTTCCATAGCAATAATTTGATTCAAGAGGACATGAAATTCTGAATTAAATCTTAAAAGACTGTTTTCTTTAGTTCTTTTCTTAGATGGAGATAGAAGAGGAAAAATGATAGACCTTCTTATTTAAGGACCATGAAATTTTAAAGATTTTATGGTGTCTTTTCACATTAGAAAGGTACCTTTTCTATAAGTTTCTATTGTACTTAAAAAAAGGTTAATGGGTTCTTAAGTTTATTTAAACTAAATCCATATAAATAGATATTTACTTTTAAGACTCAAAATTTTAATATTTTATTAGACCAATACAATGAGTTTCATTAAGGATAGTCTATCTATGTATATAATATATTTATATATGAGTCGATAAAAATAAAAAATTACCAGCAATCAAACCTAGGAGTGTGGGTATTTGTAGCCCATATATATGGATGGATGAGATGATAATTTGTCTTCTTATATAATTTTGAACGTAACAATTCATACTTCTTGAATTAATTTGTAAGATTAAGTTAGAATCATGGTCTATTTTTATTAATAAACTTGAAAATTATTTGATTGATGAAAATTTGAATCTAATGTGTTCATTTGTCATCTCTTTTAAGAGTCTTCGTGCAAACTTCAATCATCAGAGACCCAACCACCAGCCCTTAAAACAAGAAATTAAACAACTCATATATAAGATATGGTTTGAATTTTGGAGGGACAATGAATTGATGGATGAAAATAGATAAGAGTAAAGTAGATATGTCCACTTACCTAACTTAAAAAGAACAGTACTAGTAGGAGTATTATATTTCACCATATATATCACATGATTCAAGGTCCACCACAACACAAAAAAGGACAGCCCTACCTTCTGAGTTCTGATTGGACTGGTTCCCATTTTATCTATTTAAAAATATGTTATTTTTTTTTACAAAATATTGCATAAATTAAAACAAATGAAAAAATATATTATTATAAGATGAGTCTGTTCTTCTATCCAGCAAGAAGATGATAGAACGTTTTGTGGCTAAGTCTTTAGCATATAATATATGCCTAACCTGACACCCTGGTGTATAGAGTAGTGCTTTTCCTAACCTAACTACCATAATTTAGAAACAATTATATTATATGCCTAACTCGGCACCCAAGTGTAGTATCAAGTTAGAAGGTGTCACATAAGTTATGATCGAAAAAAGTATGTATATACATTCAAATCTTGTTATAGTGATGACCTTTGTCTGAAAATTTTATATATATAGTTATTATACGCAAAAATTAGTTTAGTGATCCGTGTCATAAAAAGAGAGGATGTATTTGTTAATCAGTTTAATCAAAAGAATAGAAAGAATATGAATGTAAGTTATGATTTATAACTATAATTAATGGGCATCACTTAAGTACATTTTTTTCCTCTTAAATATTTTGTAAATACTTGAAATTTACTATGTAATGTCATGATGAATGTCATTAATGTTTGTTATAGGTAAAATATGGTTAAAGAGAAGTAAAATATAACATGAAAAAATAATTCAGAAAAAAATCAAATTATTAAAATATAATATCATTATAATGAACGACTGTTATAACATATTTTGAGAATAATAAAAGAATCTAATTCCTTGTCCATTAGATATATTTTTCAAATTGTCGACATGATAATACAATAGAACTAAATTAATAAGTTATCCTGAGTAATTTTTCAATGTGTATTATTCTTTAGTGTGTGTGATCTTGTCAAGGACTGAGAGGGCCACCCTGCAATAAGAAGCAGTAGGTGCAAAATTAAAAGAATTTGGCCTTTCTTCATTGGCAGCTAGCATTGAAAGTGATTATCATAAAAAATATATATATTTTTAAAAAAAGTGCATGATCTCTCATATTTTCTTGGCTTTTTGTTTTTATTCATTCTCATCGATAATGATATTCATCAACATGGATTGTGATAAAGTGGTGGAACTACTTCACCTTTAATTAGAGATATCGATTCGAACCCTGGAAGTGAAAAAATTTCGTTGAGAGCGTCACCTTGAATGGACCCTGCAGTACGCGATCCAAATTTAGTCAGGATTCTACAAGCTTTGAACATCGAGTGAAAAATAAAAAAAATCAACAATAATATTCTGATAAATTCATAAATTTTAAATTTTGAATCGTATTATTTTAACCACTAGCTAGAAGAGGATGACAACTTGAGAAGCTACATCAGTAGGAGATCCATCAAGTCAATGACTATGGGGCTTATAAATAAAGTTAAATAAAATATTTTAATAAAAATAATAATAATGTTCTTCTGCTATTAAAAGATGTGGTGCAGTGGATGAAACTATTTCTCCCCTCATCAGAGATTTTGAGTTCGAGCCCTAAAAATAAAAAAAATCCTTAATAGGAAATGCTTCTCCTCAAATGGGATCATACGACCTCACACTCAAAAAAAAAAAAAAGTTCTTCTTGTTCTTATGATTATGAAATTATATATATATATGGTGTACTACCTGAATCTAGCTATGAGAAGTCATGTCTTCATTAAAACTAATATTTTCTGTCCTAAGTATTATTGCTGCATTTAATTTGTGGACCCTGACGTATATTTTAATTTCTTTTGTGGCCCCCTCAATTTAATGTTCTTCTTTTAATTGAGTTAGGATAGAATAACTGTTTAGTAAATGACCGTCTAACAACTTTTACATGTACAAATTAAGTTAACCTTGATTTTCTCTTCTTCTTCTATTGGTTATTAATAATATGAATTATTGGTTCTGCATTGAACTGGATCATCATTCAAAATAGAATTAATTTAATCAGATTCAGATTTGATCAAGACACCTTTTAAGTTTGGAATTTTCTAATTAAATTGTTCACTTATTTTCTTGAAAGAAAGCTTTTTGAGCAGAAAAGGAAAAGATTTTGTTCACACCTACATATATTGTTAAATTGTATAATTAAGATGAATAAGAATTTCCATTACAAAGCTCCACAATTCCTAATTGTTTAAGTATGTTAATACTTTGTTTAGAAGAAGAAAAATACTACTATGTTTTTTTTTTGCCCGTTCATATATTAATAAGTCAAATTATCCAATATTTATATTAAAAAATAATAAATAATTTATAAAATTAATTAAAATGCGTGTGAGCTGGTTGAGCAGGATCAACTATGCATCTGTCTAAACAAACAAATTGTGATTGGATATATGAATCCCCATTTCTCAAAATGGACCACTATTAGGGGGGTGAATTCGTTTGTGTTTACATCAGATTTGACCAAAGTCTTGGAATAAATAGTGGACCACTTTTAGGCAAAAGTTCAAATCTTGATGTTTACATCACCTTGGTAGACATATATTTTGAGAAACTTCATTTTTTCCTTTTTTATTTTTGTGTACTCTAATATTTACATAAGAGCTCAACTAATATTAAATTCTTGCATTATAAAATTAATTTTCTGAGCGAGAATTAAGATATTATTTTTTT
This sequence comes from Solanum rostratum, assembly GCA_029948455.1. Taxonomy (NCBI): domain Eukaryota; kingdom Viridiplantae; phylum Streptophyta; class Magnoliopsida; order Solanales; family Solanaceae; genus Solanum; species Solanum rostratum. The sequence continues at coordinate 91,587,207 of CM057045.1, read as the reverse complement.
AATATTAAAAGGTTTGAATTTAAAATTTTTGATTACAAGTAAATGGATCTAATCATTCCATCACAAAATAAAAATGATTTGTTAACTTAACTTTCATATTTAAAATTATTTTTCAACAATACTATTTGTGGAATTGATTGTATCAACAATAAGTGTTTAATTTGCACCAAATGATTCTGTGGTTGAACTGTCAAAATTATGAATAAATAGTACAAATTGTCATTATTATTTCATTTTAAGTATGAGATATTAATATTACAAAGCTCTCAATGACAATTTTTTCGATTGAGAGCCTTGTGATTGATACTTAGTACGTTAAACATTAATTTCTTTTGGGGTCACAAGACTTCTGGTTGTGTTTCGCATGGAGAAAAATGTTTGTTTCGAAAATTAATTGATTTCTAACTCTTTTATCATGTTTAGTTGGTGAGTGAAAAATATTTGTAAAAAAAATAATTTTTAATATAAAAATATTTTATAATTTATAAAAATAGATATTCTTTGGGGTGGGAGGGGGGGGGGGGGGGAAGGCGAGCAACGAGGGGGGGAGGCGAGCAACGAGAAGAAGTAAAAAATAAAATTTTCAAAATTTATTTCTTTCAAAAATAATTTTTTAATTTTTTGTGTGTTTGGGGGTGGTAAGCGGGTGACGGAGTGTGTTCGAAAAACATTTATCAAAAAATATTTTCCTCCTTACTAAACACACCCCTAATGTTACATCTATTATTTAAGGAATCTTTATATAAGTAGTCGGCCGAATTTATTTTTTATTTTTTATTATATATATCCAATAATTGTGTGGAATGTTCTTTTAAGTTAATTCTTTGTTATCGAATCAGGTAAAAAAAATTGTTGTACAGTAAAAATTAAAATAGGCCAAAAAGAACCCAGAACAGGAATTTATGGATTTTTGCTTTTGAATTTCAGTCCTATAAATTAAATATTGTAAACTCTATTTTTTCTTTATAATCTTTGTGGTAGTTCATTAGCATGTATATTTAATATTGAGTTAATTAAAATTTGTAGGTTATATGATTCCATTACGTAGGAAATCGATTATTAAATTATTATAAGAACTATGTTATCATCAAATTAAATATTACAATAATATCAATTTAATAGAACAATAATTATATATCCATTATGATTTCATAGATGTAATATGGAAAGATAATGCACGAAGATCTTATTCATCATTCGTAAAGATAAAGAAGTATTTTCAACAAATCTTTTAAGCAGAGAGATCAAAAATGTATATTTAATTAATTAAATGCACTCAATTAAATAGCATAGAGATCAAATTTTTTAAAAATCAATATTTAAGGATTGAAAACATAAAATTCCCTTTTGCATACGGGATAATATATATAAAAAAATATATATAGATGCATTTAAAGATGAATCTAAAATGGGGTCAATATGAGATGCTAATTGATTAGTACTAATTATTTACATAAGTATCACAATCATTATAAGTCAGCATTTAATTGCAAGAGTCAACAACAGGGATTTTGGTTTTCATAATGGAAAACAAATCTTAGAAAATGATTAGATTTCACACCAAAAGTTAACTTACTTAGAAAATTGTTATTGCTAATCATAGATATTAATCTTTTAAAATTATTGCAATTTTCGTGGTGTCCAACCAAGCAGCAATCTTGGACCATACATATTTCAAGATTAATATTCTACTTATAATATAAATATGCTTTTTTTCTACGATATTATATGTTATGTCAAATCCATTCAACCTTTGAGAAGATGATATTATTTACTATTTATACTAATTTATTAGTTTGTCATTTCTTCAAATATTGACACTTCTTGCCAAAAAATTTTTATGTGCGATAGTGTCTTTGAATTTTTGCAGCTTTGCTATGCAGTGACGTAATAATTGTACTTGAGTATTTAGATAATATAAGTTGAAAGGTCTAAAAAATATTTACTGTATATTTATGCTGGGTCCATGCCTATTGTCAATTTGTCATTCTATTTAATAATCAAAAAGACAATAAAGGAGTATCGATGTTCTTATTAGGAGGTACGAGAGGTTGAATTTAGGGGCTATACGGAGGGATAGAGATAGATGGAAAAAGTATTGGGGGAGGTGATTAGATAGGATATGCCGCAACTTCGTATTATCAAGGATATGACTTTAGATAGAAAGGAATGGAGCTCGCGTATTAAGATAAAATATTAACATGCTAGTAGGGGTAGGATGTTGTCTTGCTTTATGATGTAATAGGTTAGTAGGATTAGTCACGTCTTTATATACTGTGTTGTTATTGTCCGTCAGTTATTTTGCTACTTTTAGTGTATTTGTAAAATTATCAATTGCTTCTCATTCTAATCGCTAGTCTATATCTAGTATTTTTCTGCTTTTGGGTTGAGATATTTGAGTTGATGGTCTTCCGGAAATAACCTATTTATCTCTATGAGGTAATGATGAGGTCTGCTTATATTTTACCTCCTTAGACCCCCACTTATGGAACTTCACTGAACATATTGTTGTTGTTGAATCAAAAGATAATACATAATTATGAAGTGAAAACAACGAAAAATAATAGATATGAGATAAACTAATACTGTATGATAGAATAATAGAATCTGATTCAAGAAAATTGATCAATTGATTTCATTATATTTTTTTGCTTCTTGAATTGTTCATCGCAATGCTTGAAACGTGTGGAAAGAATAATTCTTATGTATAGCAATATTTTTGGTAGGAAGTAGTTGTAAAACAAGAACTATGTGACAAACCTATTTATTCATTGCTAATAGTAAGGATTACTTGGTCACATTCTTTTCACTGAGTTTTTACTTGCATTTTACTATTTATACATAGTTATATTTGATACTGTTGTCTTATATTTGGATGAAAATGAATAACAATAGTGAAACAGAGGATACTTCAGTACAAATGTCATCTCCGAAAAGGTTAGTCTTTGATATTGAATACAGACTGACTTTTCATTCAATTTAAGTTATATCACTTTTAAAAACAATGTAAAAATCGAAGGAAATTAGTAAAATTCCAGTTGAACAATATAAATAAAAACGATAGACATATTATGTGGAAGAATAAGTGTGGTCGAGTGGTAGAATCAGTGAAAAACATAGAAAATATAGTTTCATTTTGAGAAGCTACATTTTTTATGTATTTTTTTTTTTAAAATCGACTCTGTCCTTGGATTTCTAACCATCATTGTATAGAGCGTAAACTCTTGCCGAAATATAATGTGTCAGGTTGAAGGGAAAAGTTGCTATTATAACGGGTGGTGCGAGAGGAATAGGAGCAGCAACAGCAAGAGTTTTTGCGGAAAATGGAGCGTATGTTGTGATTGCGGATATACTTGATGAACTCGGCACAGGTGTAGCTGAATCTATTGGAGGTCGCTACGTGCACTGCGATGTTTCCAAAGAAGAAGAGGTGGAATCAGCTGTTAAAATTGCAGTTGAATGGAAAGGTAGATTAGACATCATGTTCAACAATGCTGGAATTGCAGGCTTTGGAAGGAGCATTACCAATATCAAAATGGATCAGATGACGAAACTCCTGGCTATAAATCTTCATGGTGTCGTACATGGCATCAAGCATGCTGCACGAGCAATGATAGCAGGCAAATAACTCTTTTTGTTTCAATATAAGCATGATGCCATTTTGGTACATTTGACGTATTTTTAATTTAACACCACAGACTCTATGTCAGATCAAAGTTAGACAACAAACTAAAACGGAAAAAATACATGTTAATTAGAGTCTAAATTGTGCAGGCAACCATGGAGGCACGATCATATGCTCGTCAAGTTCTGCTGCAATTATGGGAGGATTGGCATCTCATTCCTACACAATGTCGAAAGAGGCAATCTTAGGCCTTGCCAGGAGCACAGCTTGTGAATTAGGAGTTCATGGGATTCGCGTTAATTGTATTTCTCCTCATGGTGTCCCTTCTGATATGCTTGTGAGTGAGTTTCAGAAGTTTCTTGGTAATATGGAACTGAGGCCTAATGAAGTGAGTTCAATTGTGGGGGAAAGAGGAAGTCTATTAAGTGGGAGAGGTGGAAGATTAGAAGATGTGGCACAAGCTGCCTTGTTTCTAGCTAGTGATGAATCTGGTTTTGTAACTGGCCATAATCTAGTGGTTGATGGGGGGTATACCTCTGCTTTTACTCATATGAGGTTTATATACAATGATTGAACAAAGAACAAAGGTAGTTAGTTTCTCCATTCTTTTTAAACTTTTGATAAGTATACTACTCATTTTTCTGTTCAACTGATGATTTTTCTCCACAAAAGTAGTTTATCTTTTCACCTCTTGTACCTTGTTTATCCTGCATTTGTCCACTCCTTTTGAACATGTGTAGATACAAGAAGCACATTTACTATATTTTGAGCATGTATATGAGTATCTTCGTAGACATTGAAATTTTATACTACTCTATAAAGATGAGTCATATTTCAGACATTGCAATATCCACAGATTCATTGCCAAGGATTTCGCTGGAGGGGACATGAAGAGAGGAGTGCGGTGGAATTTTCGGGATGGCATACATTAGGAAGCCCTAGGAAAAGACCAACAAAGGGTTGGTTAATGGACCGGGTCATGGGGGTATTCTCAGCTTTTGTATTGCTTTTGGGCTTTGGCCTCATGTGTAAGAATTTTCGGTTGGTGCAATGAATAAAGGAGTGAATAGCTCCACAAAATTTAATTTAAAAGAAAAGGTCCGATTTCAGCTAGAATTTCTCAGAGGCTATTATCTAAACCCTAGCTTATGTCTATATAAAGAGTATTATATTCTCTTAAAGAGAGATCTCAAATATTTCATGAATTTTGGAGTATTCATAAAGATGTTACACCTCAAAAATTACTAAAATAACCCTCAACGAAAGATTGCTCACACAAAGTCGAAACAACGATTAGTGTGAAAATTGCATGGGAAAGTGATCTCGGTTGAATTTTAGGCCAATTGGATAAAAGATGATTTTCCAGAGCAAAATTGCTTAACTAAAAAAGTGTGCAATAGATTCGTAAAGTCTCAAATGTCCTAACATTTCACACAATAATTATTTTTTACACAAAATTGAAAAGTGGCTTGACAGTATTATTACATAACCATGTAGGAAAATAAAAAGGCCCAATAAAATGTCGAAATTGAGGCTAAATGCACAAATACCCAGTTTATGAGTTGTTATTTACTTCCTCTTGCAAGTTTACATTATTAAAATTAAAAAATTCACGCCTGATTTCATATACAATTGAAATGCACATAAAAATTAGTTAAAATTTTTATTCTATAAAAATGTGAAGAAGCAAATAGATGTTGGACGATATACCTGTTTAAGCTGCTTGCTTAGATAATACGTAATTTCATATATAATTGAAAACTAGGAAGTGTAGGTATTTGTCAGAGAAATTTCGTAATTAGTCATGACTAATTTTGCTTGAGGGCTTTGGAGATTTTTTTTCCCTTCCTAATAAATTGGTAAATGTCTTCAAGGTGCTCTTTGGGTGTACAGGATTTGTTTTTCTATGGTAATATTTTACATTGTATTATAAAAAAAAGTTAAGTTGATTTGAATTTATTTCATAATTTTTTTTTCGATCTTTGAATTTCAACAATTAACATCAAAATCTTCTCCAAATAAGTTAAAGTTTTAATAATTTTATATCATTAATTTGTCAAAATACAACAAATCTACAATGTTTTTACTTAAAATTAATGTCAAATCATGTGTGATTGGCTCCCCCCACCCCCACTTCAAATAAACTTAATTTTGAAACACAAATTTCATGTATCACGATGAATAAATTTTAAAAATCAAGTTATCAAACTATCAATAAATTTATTAATACTTTTTGTATATATGTTTGCACTTCAGTTATGTATGATTGAATTGTATGTCAAAATTAACCAAAATTTAAGTCATATGTGCATGCTTTCAAAAGCAGAAACAAAAGAAGAGAAAGAATAACACATGATATATCCAGAGTTACCTAATATTGGATATTCAAAAAAAAAAAAAAATACAAAGCGATTACTAGTTAAATTGGCCACCAAAAAAGGAAGCTCCATGAATTTTTTGCCCGAAAATTGAGTCTCATGAATTGACTTGATAAGGCCCAACTAGAAGCCCAAAATTGAATTCAGACGGATTGATTTTAGAAGGCCCAACTATATAACTGTCCTATTCGGATCCTCCCGCATAACCCTATTCTTCTTTCGGGGCAATATTTCTCCACCTAAGTTCCAATGGCAATGTTTTGGGGTTAGGGCTTCAAGGTACGTGAAAGTACAACAATGGCGTTTTGGTGTAGAGTGAAGAATTCCAAAATCAAAAACCTATCAATTCATCTAAAAAGGTGTTATTTTGAATGCCATAGTTCCAATTCGCTCATTGCTAGTGCTTCACACCCTTTAGCTCGAGTTCTTAGTAACTCTAGCTTAACTATCCCGAAGAATCCGTTCGGGTTTTCGCAAAGTGTCAGGTGTTTCGCTGCACCTGTACAGGTACCTAAGTAGTCAAGATCACGTAGTTTTTTTTTGTCAATGGATACGCACACGAATCTTACGTTTAAGTCATCCGTGTAATTGGTTTGGCAGGCGAAGACGAGGAAGGAAGAGAAGGATACGAGTGGTCCTAGATTAAATCGCGAAATCACAGCAGATGTTGTTAGGCTTGTTGATGACGAAGGTGATTTTATGATGAACTTCAGCTCCATTTTTTTCTTTGTAACTGTTGTTGTTTTCTATTTGTTTCATGAGAAGGAAAGTCGAATTTTTATGAAGCAAGACGCTAAGTTCGTCATAGTATTCTATTGTACTACACTATGTATTGTGCTTAATGTTGAGGGAGATATGATTTTTGTGGAATTGGATTTCCAAATTCAATACGGTTTTCATATCAGATGAGGTCACGAGAAACAGCTCTCTTTGGGGAGCTCAAAAATGATAATGAAAAAGACAAAGTTCTAGTGGTATGAATATTTTACCGGCATATACATAACTAGAACACTCATTTTGGCATGTTATGACTACAGTTACTTAATGGAACAGGAAGTGTCGTGTGATTGTGAATTAAGCAGGATAGAATCGTTTGACCTCTTGTTTGTTGTGCTAAATGGAACAAATTCAAAAGGAACACTTTAGTTGCTTTATTTTTTTTATTGCCATGGTTGAGAACATAGCAAAGAATTTTAGCAGAGAACCAAGACATCAGCAAGAGTTTGGTGCTTAACGAACATGTGCAGAAGGTTGAAAGCTTAACGAACATTTGAACAATTCGTTATGTGTCGCAGAAAATATCAAAAGGTTGCAAAATTGTTGGATGTTCTAATACATAACAAGCATTAGTTATTGTATTTGAAATTCTGGACCAAGCTAAGGACTCCTTTCATCATTTTAGATGCTCTCTTCAAGAACTCTCCGGATCACAAAACCAGTGATCATGTGAATCTAAAATTTGAACTGTAAAGCTGAATCTTGAAGAGTTTGAAATGGGTCTAAATCAGAGTAGAGAATCAATTCTAACCTATTCATAAAAGAAAAAAAATTCTGAGCTGCACAAAACAACTTAGCATATTTTTGCTTTGCCTCGGCTTCTGTGTCAACAAGCCTGTGACCTAGTTATTCATGGCCTTTTTCATTGTACACTTCTCTTGTATTTCTCTACCATAAATTCTGTTTGAAAATATTACTAGGGAGCTTTAGTACTATGAGTTTTAAGTCAAGCAGTTCCTGTTGTTCAAACTTTATACTCATATCTCAGAATTCAGTGTTGTACTAGTTGCTGTTATATGATACAGTTTTTGTTCCTGTTAGGTCTCATTCTTTGCATTTTTTCAGGTCACCGCATAGTGTCTATACGTGAAGCTTTGGAACTTGCAGGAAGCCTCAATCTTGATTTGGTGGAGGTAAAGAAGTGTCAATCGTGAGACTCATTACATGTTACCAGTTTGAAAAATAAAATGAAATCATGATTCTCGTTACAGTAACAAGAGCGATACTACTGATAGGAAAGTGTACTAGGATAAACTAACACAAACATCAAATTAGTGCTTATTATAACATGAAAACACAATAAGGAAAATAAACTTTTTTGTTGAAGACCTTTTTACCTTGATATGGTGATGACTGAGCAAGTCGGTCATATTGATCTTGTTTCTAGTTGATAGGGACCGTTGGTTCCTAGATCATTCTTCCCTTTCCTAAATTCTGCACTCCTCATTCCATGTATTGTATTATTCAATTCTGCATTAATCATTTCTTATTTCACGTCAAATCAGCTCAATATGCCATTAAGTGGCACTAACAAGAAAAATCATAAAGAATTGATTTTATCAATCCGGTGAATTTTATTTTGGTTTTGTTGTCAACACATCTGCAATAGACACTAAAAACTCCATGATTTAAAATTTCCTATTAATTTGACTCTGTTGCAATTTTGGGATCTTATGTACATAATTCGTTGGCGAAATGTAACTGATATCTGTTCATGGAGTGAATAAGATGATTGCTTCGAGAAGATTTGAGCATAAAGACGTCTAGTTTGTAGAAAAACAAAAGACTTATTGTTGTTTAAACTTGAAATAAATGTATACCAAAATGTTTTCTTGGCTTCCTTGCTACTAGGAGAAGATTATATTGAAAAGGTAGTCTTATTCTAACACAAGCCCTTAAGAGTAGTCTTACAACCAATTTGATGTAATATTGACATGTGAAGATGAGAGTGTTTGAATATCAAATACGTCATCTTTGGTTCTTGAAACTTACAAAATTAGTACAAGGGGACTTCTGTTACGGGATGTTGTATGCTTCTCGCTATTTTCTATGAAAACAAAATGTGAATTAATCAAATTTTCAATGTTACCAGCTTCAAAAAAATAATTATCAAATTTTCATTAGTATTCTTTTTTATATACCGAATAGGTGGTCAAATAAGGAAAAAGGAGGTTTGTAAATGCAAGCTCATTTTTTTATCCACAGTGAAGGTACTTTGAATTTGAAATCTCTCTCTAATGTACCACTTATCTTGCCAAAAGATGTATATGGACCTTAATATTCGGGAAAAGATGGTGTTGCTGATCCATTTTCTGCAATTCTCTGTACCATTGTTTGCTTCCGCTTATATGTTCAATCCAACATTAACAAGGAAGATAGAAGGGAAAGGGTCTAATAGGTGTAAAATATGATTATTCTGATAAGGCAGAACCATTTAATAATATGTGGTACCATAATTTGGGTTTTGTGACTTTGCAGGTGGCACGGAACAGCAAACCACCTGTCTGCAGAATTATGGACTACCATAAAGAAAAATATAAACAACAAATGAAGGAGAGTGCTAAAAAAAACAAGGCATGTTCTCCATTCCTAATGCCCGTGTTTTGCAATGTTGCTAGCATCAGTTAATTGGTGTTATATGTTGTATATGCAGTTGTTAGCTTTGACATGTGAATAGGGTATTAATAGTGAAGTTAAAATTGTTTAAGCTTTAAAGCCTACCATGTTATTTGAAGCTTGACTTTGAGAAAGTCTGATGGAGTCGAGCTCAATGAAGCTCCATCCATTATTTTGTTCAAGCTAATTCCTTAAAGTCACGTTACCTAAAAATTGAATCTTGGATCAGCTTGTTCAACTACTGCATCTTTAATGATGATATTCATACTTGATGCATGTGTATAGTTATTAAAAGCAGGCATTTTAGTCATGCATGTTCTATGCATAAATGGTTTTTCCTTTATGATATTGTGGTAGTGTTGTGTTTGCCTTGAGATAATTAGCAAGAATCAAATTAATCTGGCATGCATAAAAATCAGATGTAAAGGGGCACTGTGCAGTGGTTAGCAATCCCTTACCCTCTGTTTTAATTAAATATTTTCAACACCTGATTTTTAATGTAATATTTTGCAGTCTGAATTAACTTTGAAGAAGGGGGATTGTAAAGAAGTCCGATTTGTTGGTAAAATTGTAAGTCTCTTGCTTTTTCCTCCCTTTATAGCATTCCCCTGATCCATCTTGATTTTTCAGATCCCGTTCCTTGCGACTACACTACAATTGAACCAAGACTTTTGTTAAAGTCTGCAAAAAAAATTGGTATTTCTTATGGAATCAATGACTAAGCTGATTGGTTTTGGGTAGTTTTTTACTTGAATAGAAGAAACTTGAAAAGGATTCCCACCTTTCGAGGAATAAAAAACCATGGAAGCACACCACATAATTGAAAATTGTTTTGAGATTTTGTTAGAAAAAAAGTTGCTCGAGATTCTGCTGTTCTTAGTTACGATGCAACGACGACACAACATACCAAGTGTAATCTCACAAGTGGGGTTTGGGATCTTAGTTAAATGCATTGAAAACTAATTGTGGGATCTGTCTCCTTTAATTCAGGAAAAGAAAGACTTGCAAATTAAAGCAGATACAGTTAAACGAATGATGGAGCGTGGCTATCGGGTGAAGGTAATCCCCCCACCCCCCTACACAAGCCCAAAGATAAAAAATCAGAGGAAATTGTTTATTGTTTGGGTGTATGTATGTTCAAAATTTTCTTTTGCATCATGTTATTTTCTGTTTTAAGAAAAAAAAATGCAAATAAAGGAGGGTTTTTTTTTTTGGCCTCAAGGCTTTGGTCTAGCAGTAAGCGTGTGACATGTGATGTGTGTAAAGGGACAGCCCATCATCCGCCTTGTTTCTAAACGTGCTCCACCAACCCTCGGGGATTAGTTTGATTATCAAAAAACATAAAATGGTCTCTTGTTGAATGATCAATTTTAACTCATAAAGAAAATGAACAAATGAGGAAAATATCTCCTCATTCTCACTCATGCTTCAACATGTTCTTTGTGGCTCACAAAATGTAGAATATCTAATTTAATTGATGAGGTAAAAGCTTGAAGATAATCAATTGCTAATCTTAGAGATTGAAATTTGAAGACCATCACATGCTGTAAGATGTCTTTTTTTGTGCATTTCTAAAGAATTCAAAACTTTTAGGGGTTGTTCGGTAAGGTGTATTAGGAAAAATAGTCCATGTATTATGTATGGTACTATTTAGTAATGTGTTTCGTTGGAATTTTTGGCCTATGTATGACTAATTCATGTATTTGTTATACACTCTACTTGGTATTATAGGATATAACAAATACATTCCATTTGGTGATATTAATAATACATAGGATTTAATATCATAGGATTAATATAGGTATAGACAAAAATGCCCCTCAAATCCTTCTAATCATTTTGTTTATTTTCTTGATTTTTTACGTTTTATATTTGTACTAGTAAATTTATTTATTTAAATTAGCTTTTAAATTTTTTTTATTTAGAGAGAGTTGTTTGTTGCTAAATAAATCCAATACAATTCAATACAAAATTTGGAATGAGTTGTTTAACATTTACTAATAGAAAAAGCAAATATATGAGCACATGACGTTTGTGCTTTTAATTGAATGTATTATTTATTGATATAGGTGTGATTTTCTAATTATTTGTATTTTGAACAATTTATAAAATTGCGTACGTATTAAAGCTACAACTTGCAAATTTTATATAATGTAGATGGTTTATTTGGTTTTACTATTGTTTACTTTTTTTTTTGATTTTGAAAATAGATGGTCTATAATTTTTTAAATTGAAAATTATTGATGTGAATGGTCAATTTATTAAGATACAATTAACCTTCGGGGGTTGGCCTGATGTTAATTGACTTGAGCCTTGGGGATTGCTCCCTTTCAAGGTTTCAAGTTCGAAATCCACTGGGTGCAAACAATTTCTGAGGGCCATCGGACTGGGTAAAACCTGAATTAACCGTGGTGCACTTGCGGGTAACTCCTTGTCCAGGGCCTATGCACCCCCGGGATTAGTCAAGTCTCAAAGTGATTTGGACATCCGGTGCAAATAATTTTTTTTTATTAAGATACAATTATTCACCCGCAAATATGAGATAATTTCAAATATATGAACTAATTAGTTTACAAGAAATATAACCATATTTTATTTACATAAAAAATAGCCAAAAATCATAGAAAATATTCAGTGACTATACAATATAGCTTGCCAAAAGTCATATAAAGTATACCCTGACTATGCAATATAGATTACTTATACATAGGATATACACTGAATATACTTTATGGTACACTCCAAAATTGAATATAGCTTGACATGAAATATACATTGACTATACATTCCTATATAGTAAATGACCAATTTTTTGGTAATTACTTTGGCTGAATGACCATCTACTGTAATTGTCCTATCAAATAATTCAATTGAGGATATAACAAATATGGCGACAAAATTATGTTTTTCCTAGCTAGTCAAAAGGCCACAAAAAATTAATATCGTTCAGCAGTTATCTACGTTGATCCAATTACATTAAATAAAAAATCTCATAATAATTCAAGGATATAATTGGAAAGAAGCTTTTCGTAGAGTTTTAATCCAAACACAAGTTCCGGTGGAAAACAATGAACAAAACACTTGATAATAAACAAATCTTGCATTACTAATCCTTGCGTTATTGATCTTTCTACCAAACCCCGTAAGGTTGACAGGCTGGTTTGGCAATGCATGCATTTGAATTTTGCTGAGTTTAACTCAAATATACTTGCATATGTTTCTTGGATTTTTCTGAAATATATTAAAGCCGCTTTTAGGTAGATGCTGGTTTTAGTATGCATGTTTGAAAAACTAGGGTGCATAATAAGCAACATGGATGTTGGTCTTTTGCTGTTTACCTGAAGCTTGGCTTCGTGAAAGTTCAATACATTGCCTTTGTTATTTTCTGAGAAATCTAAACCAGTTTTGGACAGGGTATTTTGGTAGCAAGGGCATTTTTTTTCAAATGTGACATTGAATCTTGAGGATCTATTGTCTGCATTATTTCTTCTAAAGAAGATAATGTTGATTGCAAGATAATGTATATTTGGTTCTCCATTTATCGAATTAACCTTACAAATATAATTAATTATGATCTTTTCTTTGTTCCTGGACAGTGTACAGCCATGTCCATGGGCAATGAAGGAGAGGATTTGGGAGCAGTGCTATCACGTTTCTGTCCTCTGGTATGATACACTGCTATTCTGCTTGTAGTATCCTGTGCGAAGCTATCACTAATTGGTATTTTGTTATCTTGTGCTGTGCATGGGGCCGGTGTTGTTTTCTTTAGATTGAAGATGTTGCATATGTTGAAAGTGGACCAAGAGTGGAGAAAAAGCAGGCATATATTGTTGTCAGGCATGTCAAGTTTGGTCCATCAAAGAAAGGCTCAGGAAAGAAAGCGTCAAAAGAATACAAGACTGCCATCTCTGCAGAGGATTCTAACAAACCAGCATCAGTAACACCTGAAAGTTTTTTACAATCAATGCAAAATTGTGATACTTCTGAATCTAGCATTAAAAGTGACGATGATAGCTGCGTGGAAGCAATGACTGATGAAGATGTTGATATCGCCAGATCAGGATGGAGAGCATCCAGTGCAAATGGTGATTCTGACAAGGTTTTTGATTTTGCAGAGGGCGAAAAGGAGGGTGCTAAAAGACCAGGTTCTGCAAATGTTTCTTCAGATTTTGCAAGCGTGAGGTCTGCACATGATTCTTCTCCTCGAACTGGAGTAGCTGTGCCTTCATCTGGAGGGCAAAGTAGTTTCAGAAGAGAATCAGGAAACACGTTGCATGGTCCGTCAGGGGAAGAAAATAGGTATAGAAGAGACCCGAGTTTGAGGAGTACAAAGATGGCGGACACCGTATCTGATCTAGGAAGTCAATTACCATTGGACCGGAGTACTTCGTCACATACTAGAGACCTTGGATCTCAGTTCCCGAGGAAGTCTCCTGAGCAACATGTTCCTCAGTCTATTGGTCGAAGTTCTCCATCCCGTGATTTTGGTATTTTTAGCAGTACGCAAGCAGATAGGACGCCAGGCAATGAGAACAATGTTGCCGCACAGAATAGGTACAAGAAAAGCGAGCAGTTCAATTGTGGAAGGAACTCTAGTGCTTCAGATCCTAGAGGTTTACCTATGGTTAATGCTCAAGCAAGAAGACCTGATCTTGGTAGGAAGGATGGTCAAGGGAAATACCCTATCTTTGGTGACAGTGCGAATATGAAGCCAAACCACAGTTCAGAAACTCAACGCTAAGTTGCAGAAATGAAATGACATGCTTCCAAATTTTGTTTCTATATTATGAGCAAAGAAAATAACCTGATATATATTGAGGGGATGCAACTGATATACAGTACATCTTAGGGTGATTTTCTCTTTTCCCATGTCTGCCACACCCTCATTCAGTCGATCTTGACAATCAGACTACCAGAAATGTCTGGTATGACATTCATTCTTTTGAATATTCAGGATTTCTTAGTGATCTCGGGGCCTCGAAACTGGTGGTGCATGCCTAGTCTCCTTATTAATTTATTTGTAATTCAATACGTTAACATTATGTATAATGTCTGTCTATTGATTTCTCTATTAGATGGAAATAGATTTTCTTATTGTTCTTACAGAGGCAACGAAACGATACTTCCTCTGTTTCACATTAGCTGTATTACTTTTAGTTTTCCCCTTAATGCCGTCCCCCCTTCTAATAAAGAAGTTATTTTTTTTAAAATTCAAAATCAATTCTAGGATTGTATGTAAATTTTCTTATACCCGTCCATATTTATGATATTTGAAGTTTTTACTCCTTTTCATAAGGTAATTACTAAGCGAAAAATATTTTGATGAATTTGTTAGATTAATTAGCTATTATATGCTAAGAGAAATACTTGGGCATAGGATATTAATGCAACTATTTTAATTATTGCTCATGTATAGCAAGTAAATAGAGTATATGATATGACAATTGTTACAACAAACATTGACAGTTGATTCGGTATTTTCAAAGTTTAATTTCAATAATTTGGTACGATAAAATAAATTGCAGTACTACAAATTCCAACTTGAATTGATAATTCAATATGCTGTGATTTTTTGTCCAAAAAAGTAGTCAAAATTTCTTATATTGTTTTTAATTTTAAAACAGTAAATACGAGAATAATATGTATCGGAAAAATTATTTTCTTTATGTTTGTTTTGAGCTTTTCACTACACCCAATCTATCGTAAGCAACAAGAAATAGAGAGAGTTAAAAGCAAATAAAAAAGGAGGAGCATGGGCAAAATAGTCAAAAAGAGGGTTTGCAGTGTGTGAGGTTTATCAGAGCATCGACTTGCTGAATTGGACATTGTTGGGTTTCTTTTCAGATTTCTTCGGCGAGAAAGATGACTCAAGATGTGGAGATGGCGGAGAAAGCACCTCCTTCCAATTCCGTGGAGACGGCGGAGAAAGCATCTCCTTCCAAGTCCGTTTCATCTGCTGACCTTGCTGTCTTGCAGCGTAAGTTCAATCCATGTGTCATTTGTGTATATCGATCTGATTTGTTGTTTTTATCTTATGGATATGCTTATTTTGACTGGAAATTTGTGGGTTGTTGATTTGATAGATCAATTTTAGGGTTTAGGTCTTTTTTCTATTTTGGGTGTTAGGGTTTATTTGGGTGGAAATTTCTAGGGGTTCAATTTGATAGATCTGAGTGTGGTTTCTGAAGTAAGATCATCAAATGTGGGGTTTATTTTGCTTTTTCTTTTGGGTGTTTTCTCAGATTTGAAGGAGATAGCATCGTTGATTGAGACTGGGGCACATGCTCGTGAGGTGCGGAGGATTTCGAGAGCTGTGAGGCTCACTATGGTACTGAGGAAGAAGCTAAAGGCTTCTTCACTGCTTGCTTTTCTCAATTATGTTCTAGTGCCTGGATCCGAGGTTCATTCCCGGCTGTCTTCCTTCCTACCCAAGGTAATCTTTGAAACTTCCAGAGAGTTAAAATGGACTATAAAGGCACTGTTTGGAAGTGAAAGCAAATGATACTGTTATTATGCCAGATAATGATAAGGCACTATCTGTAAGCATTTTATATTTGAAGCATAAGTTATCTCTTTATGATCATGAATAAGCCACCAATTGGTGTGTAGATATTCAAAATTATCAGTGGGCTTATCTCCTCTAAATCCTGAGCTAACTGAGGTAATGCAATTATGTGGATGCAGACCGGGTCGGCCCTTCTGGCCATGTTTTGAACTTTTTTTTTCTCTTAAGAGTCTAGTAGTTCCATGTTGTATGTTATCCTTGAAACAGTGTTCTTTTATTCAGCAAGATATGGATGCCAGTAGAACATACAGAGGAGAACCTCTAGCCTTACCATATCATTGAATTTGTCTCAAAAGCGAAAAGAAAAGAACCAGTTGACTTGAGCCTTTGGTTTGCTCCCTTTCAAAGCTTCAAGTTCGAAACCCACTGGGTGCAAACAATTTCTGAGGGCCATCGGACTGGGTAAAACCTGAATTGACTGTGGTGCACTTGCGGGAAACTCCTTGCCCGAGGGCCTGTGCTACCCCCGGGGGTTAGTCGGGGGCTCAAAGAGAATCGGACACCTGGTGCAAATAAAAAAAATAAAAAATTATTAGGTAGTGAATGAAACTGCTCCATTTCAGGTATCACATACCCGACACTAATTAGTTTGGGATTCTCAACTAGTAGTAGTAGTAGTAGTTATTGTTTATCCTATGCACCAAAGTCACCTTCAGACTTGTAGGGCATTGCTCGAAATTTGTCTGGAGGTTGGTGGAATTATTATATGCACTTAACTTTCATTTGGGTTCAGACTCCAGATGCTCTTGATATTTCTCCTTAGCAGCAAGTGAAACAGTAAATGAGGTTCTGATGGGAACATTTTTGAAATGGTGGAGTGGTGTATGTGATGTTGGTTACCTATTGGTTCTTTGCTTTAAATTATTTTCTTTCTTACAGGAGGATAAACATGATATGGAAGTTGATACTGCACCATCCGGAACTCCAGCATCAGTCAAGCATCCTTTGCCAGAACTTGAGATCTATTGCTACTTGCTTGTTTTGATATTCTTAATTGATCAGAAGAAATACAATGAGGTGGGATAAAGTTACATGTTCTATTTCATATTGCCTTTTTTCATGTTTAAGTTTTTTGTTATCATGGATTAGAAAATTTTCCTGCTCTACATTCAGGCTAAGGCGTGCTCCTCAGCAAGCATTGCTCGTCTAAAAACTGTGAACAGGAGGACTGTTGATGTATTAGCATCTAGGCTTTACTTCTACTACTCTCTGTGTTATGAACTTACTGGTGATCTTGCCGAAATTCGAGGGTGAGTCTCAGTTCTAAATTGTTCAAGCTCTCATGTAACATATATACCATGTCATGAGAACAGGTTTCCAAATGAGACGTTGAGAAAGAGAGAGTACTGAGCTAACTACCATTTCCCTTATGCTTACTTTATGCCTCCATTTTGACTTTTCTGATTGTCTCTGATTGAACTTATAATTTACCAACAGTAATCTCCTCGCATTGCACCGTATTGCAACATTACGCCGTGATGAGTTGGGTCAGGTTTGTTAATTTTGGATCTTTCGGTGCCTCTTTGTATTAGAGATATGATATTTTTTTCCCTGATACAATGATTATGGGTGCAGGAAACACTTCTTAATCTGCTACTGCGGAATTATCTTCACTACAACTTGTATGATCAAGCAGAGAAACTGAGGTCAAAGGCCCCACATTTTGAAGCTCATTCAAATCAGCAGGCAATTTTCCATCTGTATTCATCTGTTTTTAAGATCCAAGATTGTTTTTCTTTAGATATTCCTCTTGCTATTGTTGATATTTGATCCACCATGGTGTATATAGATAACTGCTGTATTTTTGGGAATGCTTATTCTAGATTGATATCAGTATATTTCATCTTTGTGATCAGTGCAAGATGTGAACTACTTAATTTTTTAGGCAGCTTGATTTTAGTGGTAGCTCAACTTGATTTTAGCAATTATAGACTCGTTCACTTGCTCGTTTTCATTTTTTATTGTTGTAATTTGCTCAAAGAATTTCTAAAATGTTTGTCCTTGCTAGTTGATCCTCCTTTAACTTTTGAGGCAGCTTGATTTTAGTGGTAACTCAGCCTGATTTTAGCAGTTATTGATTAGTTCACTTGCTCGTTTCAATTTTTATTGTTGTAATTTGCTCAAAGAATTTGTCTAAAATGTTTGTTCTTGTAAAATGATCCTCCTTTACTTCTTTCTCGTATCCTTCAGTTCTGCCGATACCTCTTTTACCTTGGAAAGATCAGAACAATCCAGTTGGAGTACACTGATGCTAAAGAATCTCTTCTTCAAGCTGCTCGCAAAGCTCCTCAGGCTGCTCTTGGTTTCCGAGTTCAATGCAATAGGTGGGCTATTATTGTCCGGTTATTGCTTGGAGAGATTCCAGAAAGGACTGTTTTTGTGCAGAAAGACATGGTGAAAGCACTAAGGCCATACTTTGAGCTGACAAATGTATGTATGACACTATTTAACTTTAAAAGTTCATTTTTGTAGGTCATATTATGAGATCTTAAGTATCAAAGTTGACTTAGTTGTTGATCTTGGAAGAAGGATAGCTCAAGATTTCTTTGCATGCCTTTGGGTTATTACATAACATATTTGGAGAGATATCTTTTTGCCTTTCTGTGTAGAATCAGACCCAGGTGTACTATATGTATCATGTTGCAGAGTATTGTCGAGTATCATTTGATGCATTCTTTGTAGCATGAGTCAAGTCTGAAGAAAAGCTTATTTTTCATATGAGATCTCATTTACTTGCACAATATACTATAGATGTGTGTGTGAAGTGCCATGAGAACCTGTCTGGTAGAATCTATGTTTCATGTGTCATAAGGGGGTGCGTAAGTTGGAGTGGGGGATAACAACAGGTGAGTCATAATGATCCTGCTTAGGATGACATTCCTCCTTCCCATTGGGTCCTTTTCGATTGATCTCTTGTCAAATCTTGAATTATATGGATGAATATTGTTGGTTTTCAGGCTGTTCGCATAGGAGATCTGGAGTTATTTAGGAATGTTGCTGAGAAGTTCTCCAGCACTTTCAGTTCTGATCGAACCAACAATTTGATTGTGAGACTCCGTCACAATGTCATTAGGACTGGGCTACGCAACATCAGCATCTCATACTCTCGGATCTCACTGACTGATGTTGCTAAAAAGCTGAGGCTGGATTCTCCAAACCCTGTTGCTGATGCTGAGAGTATTGTGGCCAAAGCAATTCGAGATGGTGCAATTGATGCTACGTTGGATCATGCCAACGGATGGATGGTATCAAAGGAAACTGGAGATATTTACTCCACAAATGAGCCTCAAATTGCTTTCAACTCGAGAATTGCTTTCTGTCTCAACATGCATAATGAGGCTGTCCGTGCACTTCGATTTCCTCCAAACACCCACAAGGAGAAAGAAAGTGCTGAGAAGAGGAGAGAGAGACAACAGCAAGAACAAGAGCTTGCTCAACACATAGCTGAAGAGGATGATGATGACTTCTGAAAAAGTTTATGATCAGCGACATTGTGAGATTGCTCAAAGATGATGCCTTTTTAAATATTTCCCCTCGAAATTTGGATGTTAACCTTTACCTTGGTTTAAACAAATATGTCTCATTTGGCAATTTGTCTTGGCCTTCTAGATTCAGATAATAGGTTTCATGATTAAAGGTGTTGCTGTTTTAGTAAAAACATTTACTGCCGGATCCTGCCCTCATTTTTCTCCAACTAGTTCTTGTTTGTAACATTCACTTTTGCGAAAAATTTGCTATCCCTTAATTTTCAAGTGTTTTTTTAGTAGTTTCTTCTCCTTCAGTTTTTGTTTCTGAAATGGTTATCACACTATTTTGTTGGATTTACAGTTCATCCTTTTGTCATGCTTTTCCTAATATTTTGCCAAGATTTTTTAACTTTGTGATCAGCACTTTTTCTTTGAGCTAATTTAGTTGTCAATGTAAATTAGGATATTAATTTGTCATCTTGTAACATGTTTGCAAAATATGTAAAAGACAGCTAGGAATCACCATTTTTGTAGTTAAAATGAAATCAAATAGTAAAGTATGAAGCCATGCGCTGTCTCATTGTTGGCCAAAAGGAAAGCTATTTCTTCATTCTCAATCAACGAATTTCAAAATTAGCTCTTCTCATTGTTCATGGATAAATATTCTCTTATACTTGTTATCAAAGCAAGCCATCCAAATTCTCTCGAAATATATTAGGGAGTATAGAATACCGAGATAATGATTTTTTTTTTCTTTTTACAAAATGAGAGCTTCAATTCATAGGAATCCATAAACATTTAAAAGAAAAAATACACAACTAAGGAAGATTTATACTTTCCTTTTCAGGAGGAGCACAAAACCAGTAATCGTGATGCGGTTCTCTTTTTACCTTTTCCATATAATAATTACTCGTGAGTTCAGTTACTTCTTTGTCTCTCTATATAAGCCTAGTTTGCTTTTCAGTATCTGACAACATCAACCATGGCCTTTTTAGTTGTTATACTATTTTTTGTTTCCTATATTGCAATGGTGGTTGTGTGGGTTTCTCAGGTTTTCTTTAAAATGGATGATCAAGAGGTTAAGGTTGAACATCAATCACCTCCTTCTGTATATGACTTCTCAGTTGAACCTTCTGTATTTCAAGGTATGTCCATCCATCTATCTCACTACATATACAAAATGTTCATGTTACATGGCTCATTTACAGGTGCGTATCTATTATATTGTTCACGCTCTAGTTAGTTGGTAGGCCTTGGCATACATGTATCGTGTTGAGTTGTGTCAGTGGTGGCGGATGGGGACTTGGTTTCTTTATATAGTCTCGGACAACGTGAATTAGTTTTTAATGGCTGAGTTAGCTCCAAGGTCCATTTTCTTATCAGATAGGAATATAGATAGTTTTATTTTTATCAGAGTAGAATTTAAGAATTCCCCCTTTTAGTAAGTATATATTTTCTTCATGCAATTTTTTTTGTGATGGTTTAGATTTGAAGGAAGTAGCATTACTGATAGAGAGTGGAGCATATACAAGTGAAGTCAGGAAGATATACAGGGCTATGAGATTGACCATGAAACTTAGGAGCAAACTAAAGGCTTCATTACTCTCTGCTTTCCTGAACTATGCTCTTGCCCCTGGTTCTGAGGTCTATGCGTGGCTATCTCCATACCTGCCCTCGGTAAATTACTAGTCGCATAGCACTTTGAATGTTATGTTTTTAAAGGTCATACTTAGTTTCCCGAGCCTTTGTCATTGTCAGTCGATTATGTAGGACCTTTGTCTTGTGCTTTGGTATCTATACATCAGTTATTATTTTCATATGTTTGGTATTTATGTCAATGAGGTAAGACAAGGAGAGTTATTTATCTAGCATCTTAAAGCTGAACATTGTCAAATATAAGTAGATACCTATGTAGTTGTATCATGTATTACATGTTGATATGCCATATCTACTCTATGAATTATTATACTTTTACCGCAGGATAGGTATGACACCCAAGATGTGGAAATGCCTGCAACAGTATCCAAACATCTGTTGCCTGAACTAGAGATCTTTTGCTACTTGCTTCTTCTAATATTTTTGATTGATCAGAAGAAATACAATGAGGTGAGTGTCTTTTACGCGATCTCAATTTCTTAAGGATATCTCTACTTAAACATCATGGAATTACTAAGCATTCGTTTTAAATTCAGGCTAAGGCTTGTTCCACAGAAAGCATTGTTCGTCTAAAAAGTATGAATAGTATAACTGCTGATGTTCTTGCATCAAGACTCTACTTTTACTACTCTTTAAGTTATGAACTTGCTGGTGATCTCGCTGAAATCCGAGGGTAAGTTTGTTCTCTCTTTTTCATCTATTACTGCTGTGTTTGGCATCTCTACCTCACAAACATAGGGGTAAGGTGAGCATATTTTGGGATTACACTAATGTGCTGCTGTTGTGATTTCTGCTGTGTTCTATCTAACAGAAACTTTTCTTTACTAACAGTAACTTGCTTGCTTTATACCGGAGTGCAACAGTACACCATAATAAGTTGAGTCAGGTTTGTGAACCAATCCATCATGTCTTGGTGTTCCTTCGATGTTGAAAATTGTTATCGCTTATGTCTGGTTTATGACTTGTGCCACAGGAAACACTTCTTAATCTGTTGCTGCGGAATTACCTTCACTACAACTTGTATGATCAAGCAGAAAAGTTTCGCTCAAAGGCTCACCAAGTGGAAGCTCTTTCTAACCAACAGGTTTGTCGTCTAAACGAGCTTTTCTAAAGGCGTATGTATTCTATATGGATTTAACTTATATACAGATTAACAATGTAAAAAACTTTTACACTATCAATATATTATTAACACGTCGTAGAAGGTTCCATGCCTTGTCCTCTCTATGGTTTCTCTTACTGGCGCTGGCTTTCTTTTCTTTACAGTTTTGCAGATACCTCTTCTACCAGGGAAAGATAAAGACAATTCAGTTGGAGTATACAGATGCCAAAGATTGTCTTCTTCAAGCTGCCAAGAAAGGTCCAACAACTGCTGTTGGTTTCCAAATACAATGCAACAAGTGGTCTGTTATAGTCCATTTATTGCTTGGAGAGATCCCTGAGAGGACTATTTTTACACAGAAAAGAACGGAAAAAGCATTGAGACCATACTTTGAGCTGACAAATGTGAGTATTGGATGATCAAACTGAAACGCTTAGTTATAAGCTGAAAAAAAAAGAATATACTCCAAAAACAAGAGAATCTGTTTGTGACAATTTGCCTAATGCCTAATTGATAAGCATTAGGAAATAGTTCAGATAATCTTCACGTCATGAGTTAGTTTTTGGATAAGTTAGGTACAAGGATTTACTTTTTTGACTCGTATCAGAGTCAGACTCATCCCTGGTCTTGGTTTACCCAATGTTAGGCCCTATATTATGCTGCCCACGCTTCAAATGTCCAGCTTGGGTGTGGAGGGAGGAGGTCTTGTTGAATTAGATGTTGGCACATAAATAACATGGCATAATCTGAGTTTTATAACTGCTTATTGTAATATTTCCCTCTGCAGGCTTTTCGGATTGGAGATCTAGAGTTATTCAGAACAGTAGCTGAAAAATTTTCCAGCACATTCAGCCAAGACAGAACAAGCAACTTGATTATCAGACTCAGGCATAATGTCATTAGAACAGGGCTCAGGAACATCAGCGTCTCGTACACTCGCATTTCACTGGCTGACATTGCCAAGAAACTAAACTTGGATTTTGAAAATCCAGTTGATGATGCTGAGAACATTGTAGCCAGAGCAATTCGAGATGGCGCAATTGATGCCACATTGGACCATGCCAATGGATGGTTGATATCAAAGGCAACTGGTGATGTTTACTCCACAAATGAGCCTCAAATTGCTTTTGACTCAAGAATTGCCTTCTGTCTTAATATGCACAATCAGGCTCTCCGTGCTCTTCGATTTCCACAAGATTTGAGAAGTAAAGCAAGTGTAGCAACGTAGACAATGTCTTTTAATAGAACCAAAATCTTGTTAAATTGTCATTTGGATTTAAGTTATATACACTCGCGATGTATAGAAATTTTAGGTATCAATGCAATTTAATTTGATATAGTATGTTAAGTGCGCAGGATATATCCTCTTGTCATTTTAAATTTCTTTAATTTCTTGGAACATTCATCAAGTCTTTTTTTGCACATGGAAAATCTCACTTCTGTTAAAATGAGGGAAAAATTAAAGAAGATTATGATACTGCAAGTATCAAGTGTTCTACGATGGAGAGCAGAATGTTAACTATTTATAGTGACTCTATGAGAAAATATCGTTTACTTGAACAAAAGCAACTGTCTAGCAAGTAAATATGTCCCAAACTGAAACCAGTGATTACCTACTCCACACTGTGTTCAGTAAATCTTAAAATCAATGAAATAAAATACACAGAAAGTACTCGTCTGTTTTGGTTACTCTCGTTTGGGAACGCAAATTTGACAAATACCCTTCAGGTAGTTTGCAAAAATTACTCTTCATTCTTACATTGTTTGCCAACTTGGGGCAGAGATACACTGGAGTGCCTAGCAAAATGACTACGAGAGAAGTCATTCAACTGGCTGAACTCAAACCAAAAGACTTGACGATAGTGCTAACCCTTTCAGCAAAAGTTCTGGACGTTATCTTCTTGCCAGGAACATGAAATGGATTTGACACAGCATCAACATATGCAGCATGAAATTTCCTGAAAAACTGTGAATAATTTCCACCAAAACAAGATTAAGCAAGCTGCTATGCTAAAGGATGATTATCACATTTCACCACCATAATATGCTTCAACAGTATTTGTTCAACATATAGCCATTAAATATCATACAAACAAAGTATTCCCAGATTTCCTCATCCCAGTTTTCACATAGAGGTACCATTTTGACCCAACTGGAGGATTAAATTATCTCGTTTGCAGTTTTTCATTCATTATGATAACAGTTGTTTATGTTTTACATTGGGGGACTGAATGCCCATTCTTTTTGTGCTATTAAATACATTAATGTAGTTTTACGTACTAAGGAATACGTTACTGTTTTTTTCCTATGGAAAACCCTTGGGCAAGTGGCAAAATAGTCAACCTGAGAAACTAGATTGTCTCAACTTCTATGGTTTTCTTTTAACTTTTTCCTAACTGCAGTGATTGTGACAACAGTAATATCCATGAGGTCTCTGGTGCAATTCCCAATGGCATGATTTCTTCCTATTTGTCCAAGCGTTGATGGATAGAGTTATCTGGTACATGTGTTGATCAGAGATAGCAGGAATTAATAGATGTGGTGCAGACACCGCGCTTACAAGAACAAAAGTAACATCCTATCATTGCCTCACCCTCACTGCACTAAACATAGGGAAGTTATGCCGCCTTAAGTTCTCCAATTTGGAGAAATACATGATGTTTATATTTCTAAAAAATACAAAAGGAAATTGCTAATGTTTAGATGAAGGTAGGTTAACAGATCACCATGATATTAGAAACCTATCATAATGAACAATCTGTTCATTCCAAGATATAAGGTAATAAAACTGGCTTTGACTTCTTTCGCCACAGACACCCATACACACGTACTAATCCACTTGATTTTAGTGAACAAGACTAATGGCCTCAAACTACAAAGAGTGGAATACTGTGAACAATGATTATATCTGAGGAGCTCGTCAAAGAGTTACCAAGAACAAGTCATCAAATATAACAAGATGCAGTACCAAAGGATCTAAGATACACAAGGGTCTGTTTGTCCATGTTTTTAGTTGTTTATTTGCAGAATGTACCAAACGGGCTGACAAAATTTTCAGATATTTATTTTCAGTCATAAGCAATAAAGAATAACAAGAAGAAAATCCTCCCAATAACTTGGTCGTTCTTACATACAAATCATTTCAGTACCCAGGTCAGAAAGAAGATGAAGAATAATTCCACTACTTTCAGTTTTTTTTTTTTCTTGATAAATCCACTTCTTTCAGATTTTTATCAACCTTGGATCACTAAATTCACTACTTTTACTCAAAAATGGATTATGCCTCAATAGGAGCAGATGGGTTGGTTTGAAATAGGGAAAGAGGATGTAAATCAACCAATATAAGATCAAAACTAGGAGAGAATCAGCACTTACGTTTCTCACATCAGCATCTCTTACATCAAGATCTGTTGTTACCAATATAAGTTTCACTTTTGTATTAGTCAAATAACCATACCTGAAAACATATTACAGATGTATTATACATAGTGGAAGACAAAGTTAAATGTTAATGATCTTATATATTCAGAAAGGCTATCTTAAGTGGACTTTGGTACTAAAGTTCTTATTCAGTTTATCTTCAGTTACTCATTTGGTATGGGCTACATCAATTTGTAAGCAGGATTTTGGTGAATTTTAAACGATCTATATGAAACAGCTACATCATGCCACAGACATTTTATGCAAATATATCAAGGCAAATCAAGAGTTTATTTAACATAGCTCAAAAATTATACCACCAACTCCCCCAACTCTGAACCACCAAAAGAAGTATTTACTCACACTTTGTAGTTTTCGGTTGGATATAGAAGGCCCAGAAATGTCTCGTTCAGAGTTGGGCTGGATTTTTTTGGATTGTTCACTGTAATAAACAACAGATGAGTTGTCAAAACAGTAACAATGCTAACTGAGTGTTGATGATCATTACGTTTTAATTAAGCAAAATTCTCAGGAAAATAATAAATGGCTAGAAAATATACAAGTTCACAAGGTGTAATCAAGTGATACGAACTATATCACACAATCCCATTTCCAGGATTTCAGAGAAAATCCTCCTTTTTCCTATTAAAGAGAAAATTTACTCCATAAACAGGATGTCTGGTAGGTCAAGTAGCAGGTAGTGAAGTGGTCAGTTGATCGTTGTCCGACTGTCCAATAGTCTTTGGTAAACCAAGACTTAAGTTGTGAAGCCAAATAGGTCAGGATGATGATTATGTTTAGAATAAAGAGCTCCATTTACAGCAGCTTACTTTCATTTTCCACATAATACAACAGAAAAATCAGATCTAACAAGAAGACTAGACAAGAGACCTAAACCTAGTAAAGTCTCTGCTGCCATTCAGTAATGTAAGATCTAATAGAAGTCCATTAACTTGATTAAACTTTTGAGACTATCAAACAATATTCCGAAGATGCTATATATTATCCAAGTAGTTTGACTTCTGCTTTCTGACTTAGTAATTGGATTACGGGATTTGATGTTTAAAAAGATAAGTAAAAAGGATGGTATCTGGAGAGGGCTTTCAACTCAAATGCTACTTTTCAATTTTTTCCCTGCCACGACCACCTTATTGGACTGTTCAAGAAGGAAAGTTTCCTAATAATGTTTGCTAATTCTGCAATTTGATAGCATTTTACCATAGATAATCAAATTAAAAAAATAAAAATAAACCAAAGACAGCTTCTTTAGCCTCACAAATGCAGATACCTGGATCATTCTACCATTTTCTTATCCAGATCTTATTGAAAATACTTGCTTTACTATCTAAGGAAGAATCTCCTGAATGAATGAAACCAACTAGCTAGTATCTCCTGACTAAATAACACTAACTAGCTATGACTGACTCTAATTATGCACATTTGCCTCAAAAAGCCCTAATTATAATGGCGCAAATCTTTTTAATCCATACAAACCATAGTTTAGGAATCAAGTGTAAATTTTTTAATACAAGTTGCTAAGCTAAGTTCTTTCTTATACCTAAAATCAAGTATTACAGAACTTTAAGGCGTCAGATCAATTGGCACTATAACTATAAACTAGATCAGCAAAAATCAGATGACGGTTGTTTGCTTTTGTGTTTGTTGGTGAGAAATGAAATACCTCTTTCGTCGACAACATCAAGGGAGCAATGAACAATGTGATGCAACTTTAGGGCATCATCTGCTTCAGTGAAACTCTGTATGTAAAGTGGATTGTTCTGTCCCATCACAAACAAATTCGTCAGCTATATTTTTCTAAGAAAGAGAGAAGAAATTGAAAGAGGATAAAGAAGTTGGAGTACCTGGTGACCGACGACGGCAACGCAAACGATCATCTTCTCCGACGGGAAGATCACCGGAGAGAAGAAATTTACAGTGTTCCCAACTGTGCAAATCTGGTAATTCTAAACGCTCCCAGTGTTAATACTTCTGTTGTATGAAAAATCAATTTATTTATCTTAAACCATGATTTTTATTTTAAAAAATATTTTATTTATTAATTAGTTATAATTAATACTTTAATGCTTTTTTGAGTGTATATAATGTTTTATTATGCAATTTCAGATTTTTAGTTTTCTCATTTATAAGCATTCAAAAGTTTTCTAAGTTTTTGTTGTTTTAAATTTTTAATCACCAATAAATATAGTAGCACACAATTTTATTTTTTTATTTTTTGAAAATTATAGAATGATCGAAAAAATTGAAGTCAAGCTCTTATAAGCTAAAGCTTTTTGTTATCCCTAAATAATGAAATTTCAGAATTTATAGCATAATGATAAGATTATATTGTTACTCCCTCGTCCATTGCTAATTGCTTACTAAAAATAATTGAGCTAAAATAATTATAGGAAAAATTAATACTATATTTAATTAAGATTAAAAAAATAAACACAATAACTTCTTTAATAAATATTTTTGTCAAGAAATATGTAAAGAAAAATATGACAAGTAAAATGAACGGACTAAACATGTATTACTCCTTGTTGCAATTAATATTGGTTTGATTCTTCCTCATAAATTTCCTATTTTAGTTGATGTTTTCTCAAGACAAGTGTAAAAAAAATATATGAAAAGCAAAATTAATAGACTACTAATATATTCTTCTTTATTACAATTACTATTTGTTTAATTCTTCTTCATAAATTCTTACTTTTCATGTTTACTAGATTTTTTTCCATCTATACGTCAGCCAGCCTTGCGAGAATAACAATTCTCTGTGTAGAAAATATCTATCATTTTATAGCGTTATTTGCTCAATCTTAATTTGACATATTTTGTAAAAATAATAATTTTATTATATAATTCATATTTATCACTATAAATCATTTAAATATTAAAAAATAAATACTCCATATTTAGTAATAAAAGTAAAATTTATACAGTAAATAATAAATTATTTCATAATTTTTCAAATTGAAAAAGTAAAAATGAATATATCTTTTTGAATATAGTAGATAAGTAAAATTGGGGAGGGGAAGTAATTTTATTAACTCTTATCATCTAAAAAGTGAATTGAAAATAATTAAAATATTAATAACAAAGATATATTTTGTAAATTGAACAAATTAAAGCAAATATCGATTTGTAATACAATAGATAAGTAAAATACAACGAATGAAATAGTTATATAATGCAATGTTCATCTTATATTATAAAATTAGTTGATCTTATTGAGTTTAAAAACTCAAAAACATAAAATTGAAATAATTTATTTCACATTATACGTAATTTAATTCCTAAATAAAAGGGTAATACGTGTAAGAACCTCATACATTGAATCAAATATTGCAAAATTGTTGAAGTACCATAAACGAAAAATAATTAAGCAACTTAATGTAATCTTATCTGCCTTTAATATGGCTAACAAATACACATAACTTATTTGTATTATAAATTGGTAAATGTAAAATTATTGTTAATAAAGATAAACCTACTTTTATATAATAAAAATCGATTATAATATTTTTATTAATTAAGATAAAAAAAATACTCACACTTAATATATTTCATCAATCATGATGATAAATTTTAACTTAATCATAATAAAATAATATAATTTAATGTAAACATCTAATGCTAATAAATGTTTTTTCAAATCATTAATCAAAACCAAACAAAATCTTTGATTCCCCATTTCCTCAAAATAATATACTTAGCTCTTTGTTAAGGGAAATGAATTTCCTAACAACATTGTTTTGCTTCTTCCAATATTTTAAGAAAAGCATTATTCTTTTCTCAACAGGAGAGATATTCTATCTAAATGGACAGAAAATTGTTAGAAATAAAACATCTAAAAAAAAAAAACTATATTTTTAAAAATTAATTAATAAATAGAAATAATAAAATCCAAGGGATTATTTTGCTTTTGGATTTTTAAAACGAGTTCCCAAAAAATTTTCTCTCCCACAACCAACCTTGTGGAATTTCAGCTATTGTTGAGGAGGGGGTCATTGTCAAAAGAAGAAAAGATGAGGGTAAATTAGATATTTTATAATGACCTATACCATCAAAAAGACTTATACGGCACGTAATGACATTTTTACCCCTCACCTTACGGCTTGGCTCTGTTCAGCCCTTTAGCTCATTCTGCAAATGTTGAATGGAAGAATATATACAATTTAAACACGCATATATATATTGACGATCAAGCGACCGGCGAAGAGATAGCCGTTCATTCTGAATGCAATCGCAATAGCTTCCAGCTTCGTGAGTCCTTAACATCTGCTAATTCTCCGATTCCGAAGGTATATTCGTTATCTCATTCATCTTCATTGACATTCTTGAAATTAAATGGATAAAAAAGATTTAAATTCTTCTTTTATTGCTTGGAAATTTCTTGTTTTTAGTTCTGGGTAATGAATCTTTTGGTTGGGTTTTGTTCTTTTTGATGTATTATGCGGGAATCTTTGATCTGAATGTGTATTAAAGGAAGGGATGTTTCCAGTTCGTTGCTGGATGAATGGAAAGTTTCCAGGAATGATCGGGTCATTCTGGTAAATTGAAGCTAGGGTCACATGACTTGATTTGGATGGAGGCTCTTGGCTTGAGAGAAGATGAAAATCTTGAACCTTTTCTATAGGTTCTCCTTTTAATTAGGGTGAGGTGAATTCAAACTGAGTTTAACTATTTAGTTGTTCTGGGCCATTTGATAGAGGCATTCCTAAACCTTTTTTTGGTCATTACTGATAGATGGCGTCTCTTCTATAAATTAGTCAAACCTTTACAGCTCTAAGCTACTAGCCCTAGGTGGTTTATTTGGTCAGGGTCATTTCTTTTTAATAGGCGCATTAGATAATTGTACGGAGTCATTGGTTATTGTATACAGACAATGTGTCGCTTCATATGATTGTGCTTCGTTCGAGCTTGAGAATGCAGTCATGCTGTTATCGGAGGTACACTAAAGATTTGCATTTGTAGTCTATTGCATTGCGGTGAAGGTGCTTTTATAGTGGGTTTCCTTTTTCCTTGTTATAAAATGAATGGGCTTCATTTCTTTTATTTCAAATGATCGAACTGAATATATTTAATTACATGATTTTGTTGCTTCATATTTCTTAGAACTGATAGATTTATTAGTAGCTTTTATCACTGATATATGGACTAAATGGTCAGGTTATAAGATGTGTTTTTTTATGAAGGTTATAAGGTTGTCTTTCTTTTTTCATAAACCAAAATGATTGAATAGTCCAGTTAACTCTCATTCGCAAACGTGACATTTGTTTGAATTGTGGGATGTATAATAAGGCTTCTCAATGAATTTCTTATATAGTCTTCTTGTTTGTGATTGTTAGATGGAAGCTGGCCAACCGCATGATGCTTCCCATAGTGCTGAACCCACTGTAAATGCAAATGATTATAGCAATTTGATAGAAGGCAATTCTTTAGCGAATGGGGATAGTATTGATCCAAAAGTTAGGACAGAATGCAAGCCGGGAGAGATTCTCCGGAACTTAGAGAATGTATCCTATATATATAGACAAGATGTTGTGAAAAGCAAAACTGATGGTAAGATTGGGATTGTGACCGAGGTTGCTGGTGACTCAGATTCAGATAGCAGCTTAACTGATGAGGAGGAGGAAGATGAGGATGAGGATGAGGAAGATGGAGAAGAAGAAATAGAGGATGAGGATGAGGATGATGGTGGTGGTCATGATGATGATGATGATGAGGAGGAGGAGGAGGAGGAGGATGATGATGGTGATTCCAACACAGAAGGCGATAGGGATAACAATGAGAAAGCTGAGGAAGCTGATGATGGGAACAAAGACGGCAGTAACTATAAGAGTGATCCGCTTATTGCAGACCATGTTAGAGTCCTCTGGATGGATGAGTCTGAATCAACAGAGAGTATTAATAATGTCATTGTTGTTGACAGAGGATTTCTGCATGGTGATTATGTCGCTGCAGCTTCTGATCCAACAGGTCAAGTAGGACTGGTGGTTGATATCAATATATCTGTGGATTTATTAGCGCATGATGGATCTATTTTTAAAAATGTCTCATCTAGGGAGTTGAAACGTGTTCGGAATTTTACAGTTGGTGATTATGTTGTCCTTGGACCTTGGTTGGGTAGAATTGATGATGTTTTTGATAATGTTACTGTGATGTTTGATGATGGTTCTGTATGTAAAGTTATGAAGGCTGATCCTTTACGTCTTAAACCAGTTGGTAGGAATGGCCTAGAAGATGGACATTTTCCTTTCTATCCTGGTCAGCGTGTAAAAGCAAGCTCATCATCAGTTTTCAAGAATTCCAGATGGTTATCTGGTTCGTGGAAAGCAAATAGGTTAGAAGGTACAGTAACTAAAGTTACTGTTGGTTCTGTTTTCATCTACTGGATTGCATCTGCTGGATATGGTCCCAATTCCTCCACTGCTCCAGCTGAAGAACAAAATCCAAAGAACTTGAAACTGATGTCTTGCTTTTCTCATGCAATCTGGCAACTAGGTGACTGGTGTCTTCTTCCTTCATCATCTTCTGCCTTGGACAAGCACTTGTCAAAATTACAACTTTGTGACTCCACCAAAACTGTAGCAGAATCTTCTCAATGTTTAACAGATTGTGATTCAGAGGTTCTCAATTTGGAGGAATCAACAGGGAATAGTGAATGTATGGATATTGATGTGGAATCTTCTGTGGATGGAAACAGCGATACTTTAGAGCATGATTCCCTTGCAGAGTCTAGTACATGTGCTAATTCATTGTCACTTTCCAAGGAATCAGGCCAAGAGCTGTGGCCCCTTCATCGTAAAAAGATCCGCAAAGTTTTTGTTAGGAGAGATAAAAAGGCACGTAAGAAAGAGGAAAATTTTGAGAGAGCTCTTCTAATTGTGAATACTAGGACCTCTGTTGATGTTGCTTGGCAGGATGGAAAAATAGAAGAAGGCTTGGAATCTACATCCTTGATCCCTATTGAAAGCCCCGGAGATCATGAATTTGTTGCTGAACAGTATGTTGTAGAGAAAGCTGCTGATGATGCTGACGATTCTGATGATGTTAGGCGTGTTGGAGTTGTGAAAAGTGTTAATGCAAAGGAACGTACAGCTTCTGTAAGGTGGTTAAAGCCAGTTACCAGGGCAGAGGACCCCAAGGAATTTGACAAAGAGGAAATGGTCAGCGTATATGAGCTGGAGGAGCATCCTGACTATGACTATTGTTACGGTGACGTTGTTGTTCGTTTGTTACCTGTTTCTCTACCAGCAAAAGTGGATTCTGTTGTGAAACCTACAGAAGAATCAGAACATCTGTTGGTTCCAACTGAAGCCAAAGAAGATGAGAAAAAGCTTTCGAAATGCAATGAAGCAGAAGCCGCTCCAAGTGATGATTCTTGTTCCCAATTTTCAGATCTCTCTTGGGTTGGGAATATCACTGGACTCAGAAATGGAGACATCGAAGTCACGTGGGCTGATGGGATGATATCCCTGGTACTTCCCAAGATTTTTTATTCTTTCTCCAATTTCTAAATGCATGTTCAGGATGCCCCTAGTTTCTAAATAATCCTTGAGAACTTGTATTGCCCCCCGTTTCCATGTGATTGACTTTTTGTCTGGGTATTTACTATTGAAAAAACAGTAGGTCAATTCATACTCCGTTGCACTGTTAGACTTGGAAAAGCAACAAAAAAAAGTGGGGGTGGGGGGGGGGGGGGGGGGGTTGGACTTTGATCATTATGCCTGACAGATCTGTTTTTCTTATTTGTATGAATGCACTCATTTTATTAGAACATCAAGAGAAAATTTTCTTTTTGAGGTGGCGGTGCATTCTTATGACAGTTGCCAGGAATTTCAATTCATCTCGTGATGCTCCCTTTCTGGTTTCTTCAGGTTGGGCCTCAAGCAATTTATGTTGTTGATCGTGATGATGATGAGTCTATCGCGGCCGGAAGTGAAGTTGGTGACGATGCAGCTAGCTGGGAAACGGTTGAAGATCATGAAAGGGAGACCATGGGGAATGTAGAAGAGGTTGGTGATTACTAGAATTCTGTTATTATCTGATATTATCTGTTATGTTTGATTTAAACATCAGATTCAACCAGTATCACGTGTTTTCTATTTATTTTCATTTCATCATCATAGAACTTCAAAAATTTCATGCCCTTGATAGTGCAAAAAACTGTTTTTTTCCTGCAAATTAAGTAGAGGCTTCATAGTATGTCTGGTTTTTAATTTTGGTGCAAATAATCTATTTCAGTCAACAACATTCTCATATAGTACCGCAAGTGAGGTCTAGGGAGGTAGGGTGTGCGCAAACCTTACCCCCTACCTTTTTGGAGTAGAGGGGTTGTTTACGATAGATCCTTAGCTCAAGAAAATCATGTTTCCAAACAGGTTTGAAGTAAGTTCTAGACACAAAAGCTATGATGAAAATATAGAAGAAAGAAAAGTTCTTTTTTTTGATTTGCAAAGCCATATAGAAGAAGGAAAATTACTGGCACTAAAAATAGTAAAGATACCCGAAGTACTAGAAACAACAATAGTAATAAAATTGATGAATAGGACAATGCAAATATAATAATAATGCTGGTAAGGGAACATATAGGTGCTCCAGACTAGAACCTTACTAACCATCTATCCTAATCATTGATCTCCATGCTCTACTATCTAAGATTATGTTCTCTGTGAGCTGCAGATGTGTCATGTACTATTATCACCTCTCTCCAATTCTTCCTCGCTCTACGTTCCTCTCCTCAAACCTATCGCCGCAAACCTCTCGCACTTCCTCACTAAAGCATTTGTGCTCCTCCTATTTCAATATTCAACTATTTATCAAAAATGAAAGGTATGCACATCACCAGCAATCACTTGATTGCTGGCATAAAAAAATGTTTTGTCACTTCTCAAAAGAAAAAGAGTAACCCTTCAAAGGGTGGAGCTTCTGTAGACACAAATGCCTTCTTTCTCTTTCCTCCTTGTATTACTTCATCTTTTCATCAACAAACATATCTTCATTAGATGTAATGTCTGCTGCTTAGCTTACAACTTCACACATTATTAATATAAAAAAGAGATGTATTAGCTGTGAAGAAAGCTACCGTATTTTACATTTAAGGTAGGTTAAGAGATGAACTAAAATAGTACCTTTTCAACTGCTTTGTGAGAATTGTATTAGTATGAAGTAATGAACAGCGAGATCTTCTTTAGGAACTTGGAGCAACAAATGCTATTGACATCAGTATTGAAGATGAAGATGGTGCCATGGCCACTGAAGATTCAGGAAGGAATGCGGCTCTGGCTATTCCCCTGGCTGCACTAGGATATGTGACCAGGCTGGCCTCTGGAATATTTTCTAGGGGCCGCAAACAGACTGATTCTTCAAGTTTAGATTCCAGAAGTGAAGATGAAGAAAGGGAGGGAGCAGTGACCAAAATAATCACCAGCGATGAATCGTGTCCACAATGGTCTGGAGACCTTGATAATTCTCCAAGGCTACCTGCTGCCGGAAATGGGGAAGATCATGACACTATGGAAGTGACAGAGTTGGACGTCATTGAAGATAACTTGAAGTCAGGAATAGGAAATTCCTCAGATCAACATGATGACCAAACATACAGTTTTAAACGTTTTGATATCACAACAGATCCTTACGATCATCATTTTCTTGGTACAAGTGGCCAGGTTAGTCTTGCCTCCAAGTTCTTCCTCATAAATTGTTCTACTTCTTGACTAATATTTTAGAATATGTATTCTATATTCTGGTTCTCGTAAGTACTTCTTTTCCCTGCTTAAAATGGTTCCTTGATCCATCGCTCTTTTCCATTTACAAGGTGGTCCATAGCTTGCGTTACACTATTTGTTCTCCATTTCTCGAGTAGGTCTTAATAGACGGCATACTTTTTTCTATTTGAGTCAGGGGTGGGGTTTGAGAGGGCAGTGTGGTGTTGCATGATGTCATAGTTACTTCATATCATGGTTTCTAAAGGTGAGCTAGTTAATGAGTGACTTGGTGAGCGTCCTTTACTCTGAGTCCCAGCAAGGACTAGTTCTATCCCATTTCAAATTTAAAAGAGTTCATCTACTGAGCCTTGTTTACCATTATGTGCAGAATAATGCTGGGAGGAAGTGGCTTAAGAAAGTTCAACAAGATTGGAACATCCTTCAGAATAACCTGCCAGGTATCTTAACGGATAGATTTGTTTGTATCATAAGTAGGTGTATTATCATAGGATTTATCTCTCTATATTTTATAATTGTTATTCTCATTCAAGCGACACCATCAACTTTAACATACATTACATTAACTGCACCTCAATCTCAAACTGCCGGCTATCCAATCATCAGCTTTAACATTCAGACTTCTTTTATCAGATGGAATATATGTACGTGTTTATGAAGATCACATGGATCTTCTAAGGGCTGTGATTGTTGGAGCATATGGTACTCCTTACCAAGATGGCTTATTCTTCTTTGATTTCCACCTTCCACCCGAGTATCCTGATGTTCCGCCAGTAAGCTT
Organism: Solanum rostratum; assembly: GCA_029948455.1. Classification (NCBI taxonomy): domain Eukaryota; kingdom Viridiplantae; phylum Streptophyta; class Magnoliopsida; order Solanales; family Solanaceae; genus Solanum; species Solanum rostratum. Next base: position 91,551,089 of record CM057045.1, on the reverse strand, counting down.
ACTTAATGTTTCTTTCCTTGATTCCTTCTCCTCTTGGTCTTGGGGGGTTATAGTTTGCCTCAAATCTCCTTTTGGCCTGTGATTTCATTTTATATTTATTTTTTGAAATGTTTATGTTATACTGCAGTCTGCATATTATCATTCTGGTGGCTGGCGGATAAATCCGAACTTGTACGAGGAAGGGAAGGTTTGTCTCAGCCTTTTAAATACTTGGACGGGCAGAGGGAATGAGGTCTGGGATCCTTCATCCTCGAGTATACTTCAAGTCCTAGTTTCACTTCAAGGGCTAGTCTTGAATTCCAGGCCATATTTCAATGAAGCTGGTTATGACAAGCAAGTTGGAACAGCTGAAGGAGAAAAAAATTCACTATCATACAATGAAAATACCTTCTTATTGAACTGCAAGACCATGATGTATCTGATGAGGAAGCCTCCTAAGGTATTTAATGTTTTTATATCTTTATTTTCCATCTCTTATAACATCTACTGTCGACATCCTTGATAATTTTCCATTTTGGATTTCATGTTTGTTTTTGAGGTGTGTGAACCAATTATAACATCATTATTTGAAAATTTAAAACCAATTATAGGGGATTTGTCTTTTTCTCTTTTTTTTTTCTCCCCGTACAAGAACTGTAAATTCATAACTCTTAGGGCTTAGAATGTCTTCTCATGTATTATAGTTCCGATGGACCAACTACTAGCCATAATATTCATGAGCTCAGTTGAAGTTAGTGCCTCTTGGATCAGTTTGTTTTGCTTTCTACTTGGCATTTCTCAGTTATCTAATCCATTTGTGAGGAACAGGTGTTTAGTGTATATCATTGGCTCAGGTAGAAAAATGGGACCTCTTAACTCAAAATTCCCTTTTCAAAATGCTTTTTCTTTTCTTTTTCATTTTTAGCTGATTGCTTCCATAAGGCCAATTGACTTAATTGATATATCATGATGTCATAAGTGGTTCTTGACCTTGTTGAAACATGTGTATGTTATGTTTACTGGGCTAGAAAACTATGGCAGTGCTGATAGTAGTTAGACTAGTAATGTTACATCCATCAAATAATGGTATAGGCTTCTAATCTGCCAATTTCCTACATAATACTTATGAAGCAGGCAATTGATACCTTTACTGTCAGCAACTCAATACAACAAATTTCTTGATGGAACATAATAAGAAGATACAAAACATGTTAAGATAAATAAGAAAGAAGGGGGTCTTTTGAGCCATATCAAATTGATGTAGCATTAGGTCTTCCTCTCCTGTATTGCTTCCTCAAGATGTCAGCCTCAATGGGACGAGTTCCTCTTCATGTCCCTTCTTCATCAAGATTAGCCTACATTCACCACCTCACTAAACCCACCAAGCACAGAATGCACACGAACCTATTACCATAGGCTCTCGCTTATGGACAACCAACAAACTCTGAATAGTCAAAGTATAAATAAAATATTTTAAATAATGTATAGTCCATTTTTAAACATTGGTGGGATTACCCGGGGTATGTCATTGTTACATCTATTTTGTTTCCTCTTTGTGTTTATCCATGGGTTCGCTGCTCATTTCACCTTTTTAGTGAGAATCATATCTACATCTGCACAGAGAAAAAATAGGTCATGGAACCTACTTCTTCTTAAATGAATACTAGGAACAAAGGATGGGAGCATTTGTTGTTTATTGTTCTTGTTTGTACTATGCTTTACTGGTAAAACAATTCTTTTTGTATCAATTGTATAGTAACTTGTTCCAAAATTTTGGATTGAAATAGGATTTTGAAGAGCTTATCAGAGAACACTTTAAGATGCGTGGTTATTACATTCTCAAGGCCTGTGATGCTTACATGAAAGGATTCCTTATTGGCTCACTCATAAAAGATGCTTCTGTAAGCAGTAACAGCAGCGCTAATTCAAATTCAGTTGGTTTTAAGCTAATGCTGGCTAAGATTGTACCAAAACTTTTCCTGGCTTTGAAAGAAATAGGAGTGGAGTGTGAAGAGTTCAAGCATCTCCAGCAATTGTAGCAGAGATCTTGAAGCATTTGGTGTATACCATTGTTCAATCCAGCCAAGGTCAGCCTTTTAAACATTTTCGAATGTCAAAGGCATTCGATGGTTTCTTGTTTGGTGTATTTTTGTTTGGGGTATGATTTCATAGTTACCATGGCTGATAGCTGGGCTATGTCATTTTTGCATAAGGATGGAATGCAGGGATTACTGCTATACTGTGACATTTCCTTAACTAACACAGGTGATTAGGAATGAGTAGGTTGTGTTTGGACTTCGCTACTTGTTTGTCCTTGCCTATTAACTTTCATGTTGTTGTAGTCCCCTCCAAATTCTGGGAGGCAGTCTACTAGTAAAACATTTTTTTCCCTGAATGATTGGTGGCGCCGTTAGTTTAACTCAAATTCTCTGTTTGGAGAACTCTGTAAAAACACTTGATTCTTAGATAATGATTCTTTTTACAAGCTAATTGTACTTGTCAATAGTCATTGAACCTTCAATTCTGATTTCGGGTGGTAGACTGCTATGCTGGTTTTACAAGGCATGAAAAATGGATGGCTAATTGTACTGTGAATTTCTTTCATGGTCCCGTTCATCCATTCATCTTTGAAGAATATAATTCAGGCCGTTGAACAAATTGACAGTGAGATGAGAACGGTGCATTTTGTGCGTCCAAGTTCAAGCTTATTGCCATTTATTGTGGTTAATGGGGCAAAGAGATGATTCTTTAAGGTTAGCAATGGTAAATAACAGGAGTCATACCCAACAGGTGGTTTGTGTCATTCTTTGCTTTTGGTACTTAGACCATTTGTATCTCATTACTTGAACGGGCTGAGTTTGGGATGCCTTGTAATGATTGGAACTGCTATTTTGTGTGATTGTGGAATAAAATCAGTTCCGGTTTCTCGTTCTTTGGGCATGTCTTTCCATCTTTAGAACTGTCTGAATGACTCCTCATCTTCCACTAAATAAATACTTAATCTTTTAACTTGCATTTCAAGGATTCCTGTTGTAGAACAGGTAATTCCAAGTATTATATGCAGAGGAATGACATTAAATCATAGCGGAGATGAACAAAAGCCCACATTTCGTTCTTTGTTGTTTGTAGCAATAGAGCTGGCTGATGTTAGTAACAAAAACAAACCTGGGGAATTCTGATTCAAGATATAAAGCTTTATAAATTACCCGGCTTCCAATAGATTATGCAGATCATTTGTTATCAAATGATCACAGAAATATCCCAGTTCTCAACAGTCCAATTCAAACCAATAACGGCTGCTTCAAATAGAGAGTGCAGTAAGCGCCACATAATGGTTCAGTGAATATTAGGCACATGTTCAAAAGAAGAGGCTGAAACAAATACACACACCTCAATTGTTGATCTAACTTTCATCAACACTTGCAAAGCCTTAATTCAACATGATTACTACCACTGAAATTAGATCACTCTACTCAGATGCAACGAGCACTCGTCGTGCTATTAGTTTATCATCAGTCCCACTCAGCAGGAAGGACGAGCAAGCAAATCTTGAAGGGTTACCATATTCAGTAATTTTGGAAGTTGAATTAAGAGATTTAGTTCCACAAGAACTGTACTCGAGACAACTTCTGTCAAATCTTGACATCTTAACATGGAAATGTTCAAAAATGCAGCAACACCAAAACATGATTACAACTGAAATTGGAGCAAAGTATAGAACTGTCAATTGCATATATCTATAACTATTTCTCCTTGGATGTGTTTATCAAAATACATCTCCAACAAACCAAGATCATATTTTTAAGACTGGCAAATCTCTAATTGATCATCCCTTTTACTAATTCGTGACAGTGTAAGGGAAATCAAAGTGCAGAGAGATTAAAATTATTCAGAAAAACAAAAACTCGTTTAGAAGAAACACAAGGAAAAAATATATTCATCATACACTATTGTTGATAATTCTCCGCCTTGCAAGAAACCTAGCGATCGGCGGCGTAAGACCGAGGGTTATCGGAACCCTAACAGGGAACAGAGCCTTATTAAGCAGCACAGCGACAGCAAGTGCGCCGCCACTTGACGCCGCCAACTCAGCAGTACGATTCCTCTGCTTTGGCGGCGGCGCAGCCACACCGTCCTGATTAAAGGGTTCTTCAATAACGAACCCATCAGCAGAAATCACTTGTGGGTTTTGCTGGGGTAGATTAGGATTTTTATCTGCTTCTTCTCCTTGTTTGGATAGAGCTGGCATGCCGATCTTTTCAAGCATGGCTTCAACATCTACATTGTTCTTGACAGCAATATAAAGGCCTGTAATTGAAGCTGCTGAAACAGAGAAGTGAACACCCAATGCTACCTTTCCGTATTTCCTCAATAGCTCTCTGAATCTTCCACCTGCCATTGCAGCAATGTCTATAAGCTTTTAGATTTACCAAAAGAGATAATGGAATTGTTCGTTAGTACTAGGACTGTTATCGGCTAGGGTTTTTCAGGGAATTTGAGTTAAAACGTTGTCGTCGAGAAGATCTTGTTGACTTGAGAGCCACGTTGGCCCTTGCAATTTGTTTAATTTTTGCAATTTGGTCCTCAAGAGACAAGAATATTTCAATATGACCAGTTAGAAGATTTATAAAAAGTTGTCACCTTATTATAATTAGAAATAATTTAACTCTTTTATTCTTGATGAAAGTAATTGAATTTGATGGAATTGGATGTAATTATATTGTTTGAGCTATTTGGTTAGACACATAATTACATGGTCAACAGGCAATAGTTATGACTTGGCGTAATTACTTTTAATTTCTTTCTTTTATTTTTATTTTATATTTTCATTTTAATTATTTTTTATTTGATTTTTTTTATTCTAATTTTTTCTAAAACTATATTTCATTTATTTTTCATTTCTTTCTTATTCTCAATCTTTGTCATGTGATTTGATACAAATTTTCATATTATCTTCTTCTTTTTTTATTCTATGTTTTATTTTATTTTTCACTAGCATAATTTTATTACTACACCAATTTTTAAATTAAAGTTGAATTCATTGTCGGATAAAGTTATAAATATTTTTTCTTTTAAATCATATTTATATATGTTATATTGAAATTTTGCATAAGAGTATTAAGTTAAATTTTTTTATTTTGAATTTAAAATTTATGTTATATTTTTTAATTTCATTTTTTTTTTTTGTAGTATTGACTTGATTTAACATTACAAGTCTTTTATTTTTTTAAGTTATATTAGATAGATTATTTTTTATCAAATATATTAACAATTTTACTATGACATTATATTTATAATATTTAATATTTTTGTCAAACACACATTTCATAAACTTATATTTTTAGTTTTTATAATTAATTTAGTTAAAATATACTAATTTCAAAAATATAAATTAATTTTTTTATATTATTAGTTAAGAATATATATTAATTAATTAATATATTTTTAAAAGACAAATATTTTAGTTTAACTAATTTTTTTTTATAAATACTTATATTTGTCTAATATAAATTATTAATTTTAGGTAATTAACTTTTATTTTAAAATTGAATATAACCTTGTAATTACATTCGTGCAACCAAATAACATGCTTGTCTGGTAAACAAACAGGTAATTACCAAGATGTGTAATTACAAGGTGTGTAGTTACTACCATGATAATTACATCAATTCCAATTACCAGGTGGCTTTCCAAAACAGGCCCTTGAAAATTATTTTAGATTATAAGTTTCAAGATTTTTTTTTCTTAAATACCGTGTCAAGTAAAATAATGTGATATAAAATGTGGCGGAGTGAATATTATTTTTTCTAGATAGAAAACACGACAATTCATCATTTTTTGGGAATCTTAGTAGCTCAGTTGGTTAACTACTTGAACTCTTACCTTGTTGGTGAGGGTTCAATTCCCACATTGTAATCCCCCTCCCCTTCGCCTACCCCATTTTTTTTTTATTTAAAAAATTATTATAAAAAACACACCTAAACTATCCCCTTTTGTGAGTTTCATTTTTAAACTATTGGGAGCGTAAGTTTCATACCTAAATTATCGCTTATTAATTTGAGAAAACACCTCAGTGGTGTGTATAAAACTCAAGAAAAGAGAATAGTTTAAGTGTATTCTTGATACTTATCTAAAAAAAAATGGCCATTAATCATTTATATAATTGAATATTTATCAATCTATTAAAGCAAAATGTTATTGACTTTCTTTACACTCTTATAAGTAAATTGAACATGTTTCATATTGAACAAAATTATACCGATTTGTTGAACTTTGAATGAAGAAATATGCATGACTTTGAAGTCAACTTTCACTTTTCTAGAATCCCCAAGTTAAGCATATACTTCGAAAAGAAAATTGAGCTATATTTATTGGGTATTTGATAAAATTGAATTATTGAAAGTTGAACTTATTTGTGTCACTTTCCCCCTTTCAGAATATATATCAAACATTTTTTCAAATAAAATGCATGCCAGAGCCCATACACTTTGGATATACTTAAATTGTATTAATGGATGTTACATGTTGTTGTGAGAAGGGCTTGTACTTTGTGACCCTACGTTTTAACATGTAACTTCATATCATAATTTAATTTATCGCTCAATTAGAGTTGTGGCAGAAGATAATGTTGAGGTTATTATGATCACAAATTCCATTGTCATCTCATGACCTCTCACCTCACATGACATGTGTATTCCAGAGTGGCTTTTTTTTGTCCATATCATCTTTTTTGGTCCCTAATGTAATGAAATGGTTTTTCTCAAATAGGCCTAGTGATGGTCTTACATAGCCTAAAACAGGGCAGGCACATGTCATCTCAGCCCTGCAATTATTTTTCAGACCTTTTCTTGAGTATGAGGAAGAGGGACCAAACCCCAAAACATAGAGAAGCATCTTCTTTTCTTAGTGGAGACACGTGGCATCATGTATGTGGATGGCTTGTCACAATCAACAAAGCTACCCAAATAGATATAATGCAAAAATATAGAGAGAGGGATCCAAGTCCAAGATTGAAATGAAAAACATCATCAATACTACTAATAATCATACAAATAAATAAATACACATCCAAGGCTAACATTACACACACATAGAATTTAAATTAAATAAATAAGCAAAAGATCAAATCTGGACATATGAATGCATATTTTGGTTTAATTGGTGGCGCTGCTGCGGAAAGAACCCAATGCCTTAATAGCTGAAGCTCTCAAGATGTACTGGTGGTATGCTGCTGCTGCCAATGCTCCCACAAATGGTCCAACCCAAAAGATCCACTGCACATTAATCAACATACAATTTATATAAACCGGCTATTTGTGTAAAAATGTAGTACAGCAGTGAAGAACTTACATGGTCATCCCAGACTTTTTTACTGTTGTCAATAACAGCAGCTCCAAAGCTTCTAGCAGGGTTGATACCAGTTCCAGTAATAGGAATTGTAGCCAAATGAACCATGAACACAGCAAACCCAATTGGCAATGGAGCCAACACCTTTCAACATCCAACCAAGATAGTATCACAAATTCTGTTTTATACCACTATTAAAAAAACGCAAATTTGACAAGAGTGTTTATCAGAAGGTACTTACAGGGATATGTGAGTCGCGGGCGCTTCTCTTAGGGTCAGTAGCAGAGAAAACAGTGTAAACAAGAACAAAAGTACCAATAATTTCAGCACCCAAAGCAGTGCCATTATTGTAACCAGGTTGTACAAAATTAGCACCACCACCTAGTGTGTTGTAGGAGTGCTTCATGAATGCCTTCACAAAACCAACTCCGCAGATTGCACCTAAACATTGTGCTATTATATATCCAACTGCTCTTACCAATGACACTTTCCTTGCTAAAAACAACCCAAATGTCACTGCTGGGTTAATATGTCCACCTATACAACACACAAAATAATAAAATATTAAAACAAAAACACTAATTTAAGCATAGTCGGAATATTTTTGGGGCAAACTATTTGCATTTTTGTTCAGTTTCACATAGTTGAAGAATATTTTTAACTCTTTTCAATTTTGCTAAACATATGTACATTTGGTAAAAAAACTAACCTAAAATTCTAGATCCGTTTTCAAGAAAGGAGTTATGAGGAGAGTATGTATGTGCTCACCAGAGATACCGGCAGTGCAGTAAACAAGTACAAAAATCATGCCTCCAAAAGCCCAAGCAATGCCGAGAATACCAACTCCGTCACATTTATCAGCAGCGTTCAACTTCTTGTGGCCGATGACGGTGGCGACGGTGACGTAGAGGAAAAGCAGAGTAGCAATGAACTCAGCAATAAGAGCTCTGTGGAAAGACCAGAGCTTGAGTTCAGCAAAATCAAGCAATGGTGCTGGTGGTGGATCCACATAGTCCTTTCCATGCTGTGGATGAGCTTGTCCTTCCTCCATCACTTCCTTTGACATTTTCGCTTCTGATTTTGTATCAGTTTGTGTTTGTTGTGAGTAAAGGTGAGGGGTTTTGTGAGCTTTTTATTGACAGAGGAGAGGAGGGTTTTATGGATAAGGTAAAGGGTACTAGTGGAATACAATTTTCAATTTCAAATAAAAGAAAAGGAAACTATACTTTTGAAACAAAAATTCTCGTATTGAAACGTGACTAATTAATATTTGTATCTAATAAGACTCATTTGGAGTAGTGTTTTTTATCAAAAAAAAATTTAATACTCAAGATTCGAAAGCAAGACTTTTAGTTAAGAAAAGAACAATCGAAAGATTCTAATATTTTAGAAAAACAACAGGATGCAAATGATGATTAAATGATTTAGTAGAATAAGAATTTGTATGTGAAGTTCAAAATGTAGATTTTAATTAGGAAGATCAAATATGACTAACAAACTAACAATTTCATATAGCTGATATCAAAAGCACAATTTTACAGGTGCTCTAATGGGACCATATACAGCTCGACCATGTGAGTTGTATGAAGGCTGTATTTGCCTTGTTGTGGGGTTGGAGTTTCTTTTGTCTTTGCAAATAGCCGTTATGTGTCTTTTTCTTCAACTTCTCTCTTGGTTTTTTTTTGGATAAAAATTCAAGAAAGACAACTAAAATAAACAATAAATAATATATTCAGTGAAATTTAACAGGTGGGTTTGGAGAGGATACAAACTACCTTATAGAAGTAGACAGACTGTTTTCTGAGAGGAAGAGAACTCATGTCCATAATAATATCTTTATTAATATATAGTGTTGTTTCTCATCATTAAAATTCAACAAGTTTTAATACGATTAATCATTAAAATTATGTCTCCAAACCAGGTGGTTTGATAGAAAGATAATGACACAAAAGAACTACTCTAGTTTTGAAAAGAGAAGAGTCTGCCAAATTAAGGTGTGAATAGATCGGTTTGGTTCGATTTATCAATTTTTAAATATGTTTAATCAATAAAATATTTTTTATCGATTTATTAATTTTGCCCTTAACAGTTTGATTTTTGATTTACCTAATACGAAAATGCTCATTAGATAGCAATACTAGTAACTAATATGAAAAAAAAATATACAACTGCTACATAAATAAAAGAATTTATTTTTTTAACTCAAAATCTTTGTGAAGTGTGAATTGAAAGCTAAAAGGCAAAGCAATAACTAGTAAAATTGATATTAATATCTATATAAATCTAAAATAGTAAATTACTATAGTCTTAATGGGTTATCGGATAAATTTGATAAACCAATATTATAAAACCAAAATCAAACTAATAGCTCAATTTTTTTTTTATAAAATCGTTGAAAATTCGTTAATCAATAACCATAAGTTAAGAACCGAATCAAATTGACCGAATCGAATCGAAAAATTGAATGTACACCCGAATTATTATTATTTCACCTACCCCTAATGAAAGGAACTCCTAAACAAAGTTGAAACTTTTCATCCACTTGGCAATTTCACTTGAAGTAAAAGGAATAATTGAGTCCTATGAAAGAATTTTTACAATCTTTTGGACTTTAAGATTTCATGCTTACAACCTAAGTATGACATTGAGTTATTAAAGTTAAATTTGTTTCCACTTCAAACCTCTTAACTTCCCTTGGAATCCCAAGAAAAAAACAATCTTCCTTACTCAAACTGACATTATGAAATTTATGAAGAAAAAAAAAACTCATCTTAACATTATTGGCATAGTAAAATAGACCATGAAACTATACAGCGTATCAATTAACTCTTGTATTTTAATTATCGTAAATGACAATGTGCCTACAGCCTTATCCTCTTCAAAATTTGTGAAATCACACTGGTATGTTATTATTATCAATGTAATTAGCTTAACAAATAAATTATGATACTAATTATGTACAATATTTTTAAATCATCAGGTTAAATTATCTATAATACTTAGGATAGATGATTCGTTATTGATAAGTAATAACTTGGTATGAAAAATTAAATTACATTGCTAAGTGTATAGGAATAAATTATAATGCAATGTCTTTTTTCATAAACTCTATTGAGAGGGTAACGGACGCATGTTTTTATCCTTATGTTTAACTTCCTAATTTAATATTAAAGCATCCCCACGAGGAATAATATTGATTCTGCTAACTCATAATCAAAACATTTATTTATGTGGTTTTGTACTTTGATCAATCATTAAACATAAAATTAATAATTGCTGTACTTATCTGTGTCTAAATGATTATGACACGAAAATCTTAGCTTGTATATGGAAAGATATAAACAAAACAATTTTTTGTTGTTTTGCGGTAGGTAGAGTTAAATTTTGTTTTTAATTAATAATTAATGTGCTCAACGCAGCAGGATGCTAATTTATTCTTAACATTTCTCTGATGTTGCAAATTTACAAAAATTTGTAGTTTTCTTCTTATGATTTTTTTATATTGCTCCTGTTCAAGAAAAATGACGAGTATAATTATATATAATATGAAAAAAAAAATGAAAGAAAAATAGTTCACTAGTCACAGAATTTAAGATAGAAATATTCATGATTAAGTTTGAGATTAAAATTATAGTATGTGTGATTGGACATATGGGGTAAATTTGTATTTTCAAGTGAACTGAGTATAAATTTAATCCAAATCTTAATTCTGAATATCCCGACCAAATGACTCCTTAGAACTATTTGAAAAACGCATTTAAAATCATGTCAAAGGATTATTAAAATGATGAACCACCAAAATAAGTTGGAACTGTCGTTGTTTTGCCCTATGAATTGAAATGTCGTTATTATTATCATTGAGTTTCAAATTTCAAAATATTATCATAAAATTTGAAACTCAGTAAAAATGGCTAATTTTCAAAACAATCGGTGAATGTCCTCATTTCTACCTAAAAACTCCCAAATCGCTGTAATATAAATATATATATACTACAACGTAAGAATGATTTGGAAAGTCAGTTTTATGGAATAATTATTTATTTATTGTGTTATATTCTAGGACTAGTTTTAAAGACACGGGCCCAATAAATATTTTTTTTTTGTTAAAAATAATTAATAAAAATGATATAGTAAATTTAGATAGATATTTCAATAGCCACCGTAACACTAAGCAGACACGTTATAGCCACATGCCTGCAGCAGACAGCTGAAATGCTCAGTTCTAAACAATAATTTAAATAATAATTAATAGAAATAACACAATAAATTTAAGTAGATACTTTAATAGCCATCGCAAAATGAAGTAGACACGTTATTATAATTTTATGATTAAAGTTGATGAAGAAATAATTAAATAATCGTCAATAGAAATGACATAAAAATATTGACATTGTTGAGATTTGATCTCGAAACGTTGAATTTAAGATATCAAATTTGAATCATTAAATCAAACCGTTAAAGCAGACACAACAATCCTAAGCTGATGAACTCAACGACTTATTATATAAGAGAAAGTAGGTAGATTCTTCTTTAGAGCAAACATCATTTTGAGGTTGAGAAAAGATTTTTTTTTAAGAAAAGATTTTTGGTACTTGTTGTATTGATTGCAACAAGTGGAGGACTACTTTTTGCTTGGAAACCACCAGACTAAAAGATATTATGGAGAAAATATATTTTGCTTTTTTAGATTTAGTTGGTAATTTTGAAATGAAATTTTGGAGCTATTGATAAAGTTGTTATTTTGTAGTTAAAAAATAATGAGTTTAAATTTTTAAAATAGTCTTTGACTGGAGTTTTAGTGCACCGAATAATAAGTTCTTCAACAAATACTCTTCAAAATAGTCTTTGACTAAAGTTTTAGTGCATCGGATAACAAGTTATTCAACAGATACTCTTCTACATTGATTGTTGGTATGCTTAGATTCCGGTTCCCCAGCCGACTGTTGAATCTCTTTTTGCCTTAGTGTGCGAGACAACAGAGGGGCAGCTTAGCCTTCTTCTCCCTTGCGGATCTATTACAACTAGCGATTCTGATAAACATTATTATAGAAATTGGGGCTAATTCAATAGAAATTGATCGTTCCTAGCCTCGATTCACGTCGCAAACATTGTCCAATGATTCATGAAAACATGCAAAGAGGTCACCAATCTTCTTTTTTAGGGAGTCGGAGACGATCGAAGAGGCAGCAAAATAGGAACTTTCGATCAGGGAGAGCTCAACAAGGTCTTAGTTGATCCATGATTTATCTTTCATCTTTCGTTTCCTCTTCGTTTGTTTTGAAAAATCTATCGATCAATTCCGATTCTTTCTTTTTCTCTTGATTCTTTTTCGATCGAGATGTATAGATCCTGTCATGGATTAACGTCCATTTTTAAAGTGCATGTATCCTCTCTATTCTCTAAAACTTGAAATTAAACACGAACTTTAAGAAATATAGAAAAAATTATAATGTTTCAAAACTATATTTGAAATAAAATTTTGAATAGAAAAATGTACGTTTGCAGACGTTTTTGCCAATTAAATTAGACCCAATTTTGATAAAATATATAGTGCCGCGAAATAATATTTTTTAGAATGATAAAAAAAATTATTATTATATATAATAAGCAGGAGTTCACCGTCAACATGCCTCTTGAGTTGCCTACTTATTTTATTTTATTGTAAGGAACTCATAAAAATATTTTGTAGTCCTTTTTAATTTAATCTTCTTAAAATAGTTGCTTATTAATGTATTTGATTCAATTGTTTAATTTTACTATATCGTTTCTATTAATTATTTCTTCAGTTACTTCAATTGTGATTTCACAATAGAAATAAATAATTGTTCCGATGGAACCTTCTTTTATACCGTAGATTAGACGTAGATACACGACCCAAACCATTATTCTTTTCTATTATTATCTCTAACAAATCATTTTTCCAGATGTTTCAACTGTGATTTTATTATACCACCCTAATAAATTATTTTAAACAAATACTATGATTAGGATAAAACAAACACAAAATCATAAATCAAGTTTTCCTTTTTAAGTGAATAAATTAAACCAATTAATTATATTTATGTAAAAAAGGAAGTACTTTTTAGAAAATATACTATAAATAAACCACCAACAACAATATACCCTAATTTTATATATTACTTGTAATAATCTAAAAAATACTAATGGTCAATTTTAAAATTTTGGTTCTTGAAATTTTATCAATGCTGCACAACTCACGACAGAAAGAGTAACATATATTATTTAAAATTTTATGTAAAATATACGATAAATTACAATAAGTAATAATTTAACAAATAAATAACATTTTATTAACTCAAAAAAATTTGCAAAAGGCAGTTGTGTTTCTAGAGAGTTCGTTGAACCCGTTGGGGATAAAGTTTGAAAATTGATACACAACGGTTGAATCTATCATCGTTCCGTTAGGCAACTTTTTGTGGCAATCCATTATTTCAGTTTTAAATTTAAATTTTGATTTGTGCAGTATTCTATTGAGGTACTTATTCAATTATGAGATTATTTATCTTGATTATAATCGTTTTACACCAATGATAATAACAATAACTTGTATTGAAATTTCACAAGTGGAGTACATAATCAAAGATCGATTTAAAATTTTAAATTGAGGAATTTAATATTTAAATTTGCTAGTGACAATGTGCTTTTAGATATTGATTAACAATCTAATATATGTTTACAAGTTACTTATTTATCTATCCCAATTGATTAAGAATCAAACAGTTTAATTTTGATCATAAATATAGTGATAAAAGATTTAAATTTATAAATTTTGAAAAACAACTAAAAAGAACTATAAGACAAAATAATTGTCTATTAAAAATATTTTGAAAAAATGTACGGGTCAGACTTTTTTGAAGGAAATAGTATTATATTTCATATGTATGTATATTTCACACAGCCCTTTATTAATTACTGCTCTTTATCTCGTGCTTTCCTTGCAAACAAGTGACTCAAAAACGAAAGAAATATATTCCTGCTTTTGAGTATAGCTAGATAAAGGACGTAGCTAACGACTTTAAAATTTGTCTACAATACAGACAGGCTCGTGTTCTTGCCCAATTGTTCATAACAAGGAAAAGAACGTGATAAAGAAATCACACATACATCTCGGATGAAAAAGGAATCAATGGTCTCGTTATATGACTTAAATCCACCCATGACAAGATTCATTTGTTTACCTAATCACTCTTTCCCTTTGACAATGCAGTTGATTTAAACAGGGAACATAGCACAGAAAACTTGACCGTAAAGTCGATCTAAACAGAGAACGCAGTTGTCAAGAGACACCATTTTTCTCCAACCGCTCCTCCTTCAAAATTTGAGTGACTCTGAAATTGGCCAACTTACTTTGAGGATCCTCAACACAGTTAACAGAAAGACACCGTCATTAATAACATCCATGGGTTCCCCCTTCATCTAGAATCAGTACAGATTATGACCATGAATGTTGAAATCGATTCACTGGTGTTCCTTCAAGATATATTAACCACACTCATGACGGGAATTAGTAGTAGTACACCCACCAGCTATAGCAAATTAAGTTGCTATAAATTGAACCAGGATATGGCCATATTGATGTCCAATAAATGCACGACTGCAAAAATATAATAGATGAGTTATACATCGTAAGAAAGAAGAAAAAGCCTGAAGTGCTTAAAAACACCAGCACACAGAAAAAGTGCAACATTTTTCCCTAAATACTCTACAAAGAGCGATTAAAATATACACTCCCTCCTTCCCACTTGAAGGGACGTTCGGTTTTTGCTAAAGTAAAAACAGTATAATCTTGTCACGGGTTTGTTTCATTTCTCCTGCTCTTTCTTTACTTCCAAAATGTAAGATCCTCGGTCAGATGTCCAGCAGGCGTCATATGTTTGGATCATTTCAATTCCTCTTAGAATAAACATGTACAACTCTGGGATGGGAGTCAACACCATAAATATCCAGGATTTGATACTACCCTGCAAGCAAACCCATGACCAATAATGCCTTGGGAGAAAGGCCACTTCCCGCACTACTATCCCCCGAAACCAAAGCACCCTTTCGACCAATAACACTCGATAACATCAGCATCGACACAAATCTCCGGCAATTCACCAATAAAAAACACAGCCCCTTCTACACGATTCACAGGTATTCCATTTAAAACCAATCACATACATCAAATACTTTGAAAGAAACCATGCATATCCACAGCAGAAAGAGGTTTAATTTGTCTTCATAGAACGACAACTTGTTGCAATGCAAAAGTTATGACGAACCAAAACAAGAGGTTCCAAAAACAAAACATTAAGAACATATTTACTACTACATAACCATTGTTCATAGAAATCTACTAGGGTCTATTATAATTCCATCACCAGCACATCAAACCAGCGTCTTCATTCAAATGCCCATGCATTCTCCCTCCTAACCTCCTCCTCTTCCTCAGGAGTGAAGTCATTCTTGATGTTGAAGGTCTTGCGAATCTCCTCAGGAGTCTTTCCTTTGATCATGTCTGCCACAGTCTGACAGGTGAGATCAAGCAGGCTCTTAATGTTCAGGTAGTTTGCAGCCTGTAAAGTTTCAAGAACAGTGTCCATTAGAATTTTTAAAAAAATCACAAATATAACATTGCAAAGTGAAGTAACAAAGACGGAACACACAATGGATTAAAGCAACAAACTATAATTATCAGGCTCCACAGTTCATCTCTTATACTTTGGCACAAACTCATTGTTTTAGAGGTTAATTTTCACAACAAGAAGAACATCCCCAATTGTAGCCCCACAAAGTGGGGTCTGGTAGAACTACTAGTTTTGAAATATCTAGCCTAACAGACTTCCAAAAAATAATAATTAGCAAGGAGTGCCAGACCCAAAGTATAAAACATAAGCAACGATTAGCCACTTAAAGGGTTAAGATTTCCCACAACTACTGAATTAACACTAGGAACAAAATCTAATAAACATGTAATTACCACCCTATATTTGGTTAAATGCTTAAGAATTATTGCATGCGGATGAACCCTAAACGTACAATAAGGCAAATAAAACTACCAACCTATCAAATAAAAGCATAAACAATCCAACCGAATACACGAGCAGTAAAAGCAACAGAGGCAGAAATGGTAAAGGTATAAAAAGCAGATGTACCACAAATATACAGTCAACCAAACTACCTATTAATCGACTAAGTAACAACAAAAGCATAAAATTTAAAGCGATTACACAAACAAGAAAAGCAACATAAGCATTATTCGTAACACATGACAAAACGGTACAACTACATCTGAACCCTAGAACCGAAAATCGGGCAAATCATCAACTAATCAGTCAGATCGGTACACCAAAACCACGAAAAATCAACTTAGTCCACACAATTTTCCCGGAAACGGTAAAAATTAAAGCATACCAGAATCAGATCAAAGAGAGTTCCCTGATCAACTTTCACAAAATCAGCGTCAAAGTTCTTCAACTCCTCCTCCGAGGCCCTTTCGTCAGTCTTAGAAGCGGCATCCACATGGCGATGACAGTACTCAAGTACTTTTGCCAAGATCTTGCTTGTCACATTTGGAAGAGGGATGACTGAGTTGGCGCAATCGTCCTCGATCATGTGCTTGATGGTCTGTGATTCCAAAGCAACCAACTCAGGCACCTCGAAACTCTCGCCATCAGAACTCTTCAAAGAGATCTTCTTTAGAGAAGCCATAATCGGTCGGTCGATCGAAGAAGAAAGCAAACCCTAGAACGAGAGATAACAAAGACGGTTGGGGATTTTTTTTTTCCGTAAAGCGAAACTGAGAACTTCAATAGGAGAGGGTGTCTATATATAGAGGCGTTTTATTGTAACTACCCATTTTATTTTAACTGCGGTAATTCTCTAAACTAAACCACACTCCTATTAGGGTTAAAAAAAACTGCCTTCTCGGTTACACCGACTCAAATTTTTGTTTACAGCAAAAACATTTTATTTTTTAATTTTAAAATTTAAAAGTAATTTCATTCAAATGTGAATCTTTTTCTTTTGGTTATTAATTAATAAAAATGGCAACAAAGTTTTATATTCTATTATGAGTAATTTTAAACAAATAAATGAAAAAGTAGAACATTTGAGCACTAAAATCCATATTTGAAGTCGTAGCTCTATGTTCCATAATCAGATAAGAACTTTGCTACGTGTCTAACATAATTTTTTCCTTTTGGGGATAATAAATTTGAGTATTTCTTTTAGATAAAAAGTTTACATAGTCTACAATTTAGTATTTACATTGACATAATATTCTCTTAACAAATTACTCGTCCTGAATATCGTGCGTTGCACGAACTCAATATATATATTTTTTAAAATTTATGTTATTCAGATAAAACTTAAAAAATCAATAATTTTAATACAATTTTTGATGTTTTAAGTTGCTTTTCAATTCATTCTCTATTTCATTTTTTTCTAGTATTATTTGCTTTTGGGATAATGTTCTTGAGATGAGGATCTTTCGAAAATAATTCCTCTACCTCTATGAGGCATTAATATATTAAAAAATCAATAAGATACGACAAAATAATTACTGAAAAAGCACAGATACATGTTCAAGCTGCTCAAGTAGGCATGTAGACTTGCCCCGAAAAGACCATGAAAATTGACTAAATTGCCCATGAATTTTTTTTATGTGATTTTTAGGTAAATAAAATAAGAGAAGCAAACTAAACACGAGAAGAACCACAATAAAACTACAGAGATACACCCAAGAGGCTCAAGCAAGCATGTCGATCAGCTGCCTGATTAAGCAACTTTATTGCACTAATAAAATAGTAATAGAAATAAATATTGATTTTTGAGACCAAATTCACATAACACCTACATAAAGTATGATAGTTCACTATCAAGAAATATGATTGGATGACTCTTATATCGATAGAAAGTGTGTCATCATTTTTTATATAATATGAACTTGAATTAATCGAGCAGGTAGTGAATATTAAATTAAAATTTTAAAATTAAATAATAATTGTATTGATCATTTGTTTATTATTTATTCATCCATTGAAAAAATGGTGCTAAATCTCAAGTGTAACGTAACGATTTTCTCTTTTTCCTTTTTTTCTTACTTTGGACTTTGGTATTCTACTTTTTGCTTTCTCATTCTTTTCTTTTTTCGGATAATGCCAACTTTCTATTGCAGCTAAATTATCATGATGATGCTCGTTTCTTACTTTGTCCATATTCGTCATATAAGTTAAAAATCCACAGAATATGAAGAATTAGCTGGCAATTCTCGTTCAAACCATTTAAGTTGTCATTTCATCCGAGGCTAACTAATCTCATTGTTGAAGTTTTTTGTTGCTTGTTTAAGCAGCTTAACACCCTCTGAGAATTGGAAATTTACTGAATCCTTTCTTGAATGATAGGGTAGTTGTTGATTACTATCCATGTCATATCAAAGGAGTTAGAATGGTATACTTCCTTAACCATAAATTTAAGATTATGTGTACATAGTATTTTATTTGGGTGAGCACATGATAAACTCCGCTTGTATGTGATATATGTGATAGCTCACAAACTATAAAAAAGTAGTAATCCTCATTAGACAAGTCCCGTGATAAAAACTCGACCCAAAAGACCAAACCCTTGTTGTGGCAAGCAGGAGCGGAGCTAGTGGTCCACATTTAGGTTGGGCCGAGCCCAGTAGATTAATTATGTTTAAAGCTTGTGTTCTAATTATAGCAAAATTATGTAAAAACCAATATAGACAAATGAGAGATACATGACATAGTATATGTAGCAAAGTTTCCAAACATTATCAACTCCTATTCAAGCTTGAAATACACATTTCCAATATTCTGGCATATGTTGGTTGATTCACTTAAGCATTTGGACTTCACAGCTTTGAAACAGGTAAGCCTGCAACAAGCAACCATTATGTATTTTAGCAAAAATCCCTCAAACAAATGTGCAGCTCTTACAAATTGCAGATACGAGTTAATTACCTAAAGCTTTTGAGTTCACAATGCTCGGGCATGCAGCAGGGGGCGATGCATTCTCATTTAAGAACGCGTCCACGCTGTTTGGATTACTCCAAATTGGATAGCCTTTAATTTTTCCCTGTAAACATCATCAACAAACAAATGCAACATTCAGAATCCAAAACACAACAATGTCTTTATGTTCACTGTGATTTCAGCACAACAGTGTCCTTCATTTTGATTCAAAATTGTGTACCAGAACGTTCAGAGCAGCCAGTGTAGCCATTCCCTCACGAGTCCACTGCATTAAAAATCAAGAGATTTAGTTAATCACGAGAATTGGCGAATTAGATTGGACGTAGCTGTCATAGTAGAAAATTGCTTCTTAGTTTACACAGTTAAGCACAGATAAATACATATTTACGAGTAAAATTACCTTAGAAGCAGAAGCTATGTGGGGCACCACAACAGCATTCTTCATGTCTGCAAGACCGGGTTTCATGAAGGGCTCATCCTAACACAACGTAATAATTAAACAAGTAAGAGCAAGACTTGAACTTGTAAGACAAAATCGTCACATAACCTACATTACTCAGGTAGTTTATTTCTCTGCTCTTCGCTTCTTAGAACTGGTGCAAAACAAAATTTGGTTCGCCATTCACATGTTCATAGTGGGAGAATGGGATCACCAAAAAGGGACAGATTACTATTGTTTACCTCAAAGACATCAAGGCCAACACGGAACATGGGATTTTCCCTCAGATGCTCAACAAGAGCTACCTCATCAATCACAGGCCCCCTACTACAGTTCACAAGTATTGCTTCCTACAAGTTTGAGCCGAGTAATATCAAGATATCAGATTTTGTCTAAATCAGCAAGCAAAATAGGTATATTCTTGCAAATGAATATTACCTTCTTCATCATTGCTAGCCGTTCTTTGTTCACAAGATGATAGGTTGTTTTATCAAGGACTGGATGTAGACTTATCTAGCGAAGCATTTTGATTACAGGTAAGAACTTGAATGAGAATCCAGCACTATGTATACAGACAAATGAATACGATATCTAATAGTGAACTCTCGTCATTGATACTTACCACATCAGCCTCTCGGAGGACCTCCTCCATGGATGAAGCTCTTTTCCATGTTACAGGCTGTTCTCCATTGGCTTTCAGAAACTGACCATAGGCTGCAAAGGCGAGAAAACATAAGTACATGCAATGAGCTTAAAGTTTGTTGATGCAGCAGACTGATTAAAACATGCCTGTCACAAATTTTTCTAGACGGGTAGATTGATACAGGTCATAGTATATCAAGTTCATTTTGAAGCCTTCAACCTGTTGCAATAAAACACCAAAGTTTCTCCAATTAACATACAATTTTATAATCATGAGTTCCAGCAAAGACTGAAGTTTTGAAACATGTAGAGCAGGAGAATAACCCTGACTACAAATTGTTTTCAATCAACAAATTCAGAAAGATTGTCGAGCAAAAAGCACAAAGCAACCTAGCTGATTACCATCATTCTAGCATAAGCAGATCCAATTCGACCAGCCCCAATTACACCAACCGTTTGTCCTTTAAGTAAGTTCCCCACAAACCTGGCAATGAAATCATTGAGGTTTTAGACCAAAATAATTTAGTCATAAACTTGAGAAGATATAATAAATATAAATTGAAGATTTTCATACAAATGTGGAAGCCATCCTTCATATTTGCCAGTTCTCATGAACTCATCTGCCTCCACAATTCTTCTAGCTGCAGCTAAAGAAAGTGAAGCCGCTAACTCTGCTGTAGTCTCTGTCAGTACTCCCTGATTATAAGAGCATTACGTCAGGAGATAAAAGAGATGCTTCGACATATATGCACATATTCAGGTCACAAATAAGTTTACTTGCATCATTTGCCATACCAATCAAGTCTATTTGATCCAACAAAATAACTCCTACTGCATCTACAAGCTGCGGACTAATTTAACACACATGTTTTTTAAAAAAAAATGCTTTACCAACTTGAATATCAAAGTGAATTGGGGTATTCCCTCATAAAAGAAATTCCAGATAAAAGACTTGCTGTCATTAAGAGGAAACAGAACTGACTGTAAATTCCATATTATATAATAGATTCATTTTTTGTGTTGCATTAATTGACAGTTAGATAGGTATCAGCAAAGATTCAGTGATTTTAATGAGTTCAAACGATATCTTTGGCTCAAATCCACGAAATAATTTAATCTATGGACTTTCTAGTCATCCTCCCTTCATCCAGAGGGGATGCAGGACAAATTTTGTGGGTTCAAATTAACGCATTGGTTTTGGCTCTAACTAGGTATCCATATGCAAAATAAAATACAGATATAATAAGATCGCCTTATTTCCCCGTCCAATAGAAAGATAGAGACAAAAGATTACAAGGTTCCCAAATTGTCTACTATCCAAAACATATGATCAAGCATGTCATGCATTTAAGACATTACAGGCTTATGAAGGTGTCTAATCTAAAATGCAAGGTTTATGAACTTACAGGTGTGTTTCCAACAGCAACACCATACTTGTTGGCAGCTTCAACATCAACGTTGTTGTATCCTACAGCCATGTTACTAAAAGCTTTCCCTCCAGCCCTGCTTAATGCAGAGAAAAGTGTCTCTCCCCAGTCTTCTGTCAACTGAACAACGCAAACCCCGAAAAACAAATCATTTGAATTTCACTTCCATAGACAATCACGTCACATAAATATAGCCATCTGAATTAGTTGTATCCGAAAAGTTTTAGAAGAAAAAACAGATACTAGGAATTAACAATTATGATTACCTGACCAATGACTCCATCACATCTGTCTCCAATAAGAGCAAGAATGTCATCAACTGATAAAATAGTTTTCTTCTCAGTGCATATCTACAAAAAAAAGTTAATGAAAGCCTATAAGATATATGAACTAAGAAAGAAAAAATTTGATTGAATATATGTATGTTACTTCTAGGCGACAATCTTGTTGAATGAGAAGATTAATCCATCTGGTCCCAGGCATAGGTTTGGTGCTAACAACTCTGTATTTCCCATTTGGATTCCACACTTCAATTTGCACTGGCTTTGCCATATCTGCTCCAAATATCTCTCCTCACTCTAAATTCTCATCTTTAAATCACTTGGTTTCTATTATTCCTCATTTTGGCCTGACCACCTCTCATTCTGCAAGAGGATAATGAAACTATAATTTTATGCCACGTAACTGCCCTTCCTATCTTTATTCAACTACGACAAAAATTTGCATTAACAATGTAATCTCTCTTGAGAAGTTGTGTTACTAATAAAATTTGGACAATATAGTGCAACTTCTTGGCGTATTAAAATGTTGTATATGATATATGGCTGTTATAGACAATCCAATTAATTTGAAAAAATAGGTGCAGAGTTATTATTTCGAATATTCATATGTAAATATGGCAGATTAATTATTGACAAGGTTACCAGCTACATATTTCATTAATACATGTGAACTAACTTTGATTTTCAATTGGATTAATATGTGTAGATCTGTTGAGAGGGCTAACACACAAACTATTAAATGGCTGAGACCTAAACAACATAATATAAAGATCCTTTGAGCAGACACTTTATTTTTGTTCACATTTTTATATAGACCCAACACATCATGATTAATTCTGAAATAATTTGTTTTTTCTAAAGAGGCTCGAGAATCTTCAGAAAGGATATTTAAGACTAAAATTTTAAAGTAAATTTGGAAGTTCAATACTGAGAGAAGTGGCAATCTGATCGTCTTGCATGTTGGAAGAGAGAGGAAGCTAAGCTTTCGAGCCATCTTTTCTAGGCAGATAGTGAATGATCATTTTATATTAAATCATTAAACGAAAGAGACCACTAGAATCAAATTAAATCGATCATTTGATTGGATGAACAAGGCTACCAGAACAAAAACATTGTAGTTTTTTTTTTTTGATATAGTCTACTAGGTTTAATACCCTAGTTAATAGAAGTCATTTTTATTTGCCTCTCAGACACTTTAGAGTCATCCTAACCACTCTACATATTATTTTGGAGGCTAAGATATACTATATATGTCTTTCTTTCTTTGTTTGTTTATTCTCTTTGTTATATATACTCTTTTAATACTGAATTTGAAGCAGTTTCGCTTGGATTTATTGACTTTGAATACTGAATTTCAATGATAGTGTACATATATTAAGGTTTGGGTTGACTTGGATCTTATATTACTAAAAGTATATTTTAAAAATTTATCCATCTAACAAATCAAGTAGAAATTTATATTACTTATTTTTCTTCTAATACAATTCTTATTACTCCATCATTTATCTTTATTATTTGTCTATTATATTATTTTTAATTATCTAATAATATTTATCTATATATAAAATCAATGCATAATTATATATTTTATATTTATTATTTTTTAATGTTTAAATTCTTATATTTAAATAAAAATAATTTAATTCTTTATTATTTAATATTTCTTAATTATTGTGCATGCAACTATTATTGGAGAAGGGGGAAGGGAGTATTAAATATAACTACATACTAACGTAAATAAAGTTACACTGTTAATCAGGAAAGATATTTTTTGATAATTTTTAATTATTACTAAAAGTTGCTAAAAATAAGGAATTCAAAAAGGTGCCATCTTTTGGTGAAGGGTCACGTCTCTTACCCATCCATCCCTTCCGGAAACAGTGTGACGCTTTATACAAAACCGTAAAAGAAATATTTATTTATTTTTCTTCTTTTTATTTTAAGAAAAATGGCAGAAATTATGAGAAAGGATAAAATTAATTTTCTTTTTATCATTTGTTTTGCTTTTTTTACTTTCATTTTATCGATCCCAACAATTTCGTTTTTCCCTCCTCTTATATAAAAATTTAAATAGTAATTGCCGAATAAAATTAAATTGAAAGAGTTTACGCTGTAGCTGTTAAATCACATTAATTCAAAGAGATGTATTAATCATCTCCTAAACTGCAAGGTTTACTTCTATTTCAATAAATTTATTAAAAAAATCACTAAATCACGAAAAAAATTGGGAAAAAAAAAGGAAGTGAAAGTCGAGTAGTGGTTTGTTATAATTGTGGTGAGAAATAAGCCACACCTTCCACTAATCGCTTAGCAAAATGCACATTAATCAGTCAGACAAGTTAGGTATTTGTTCCATCAACTATCCACACATTTTAGTCCATACATAACAACTAACAGCTTGTTTGGATGGTGGTTTTTTATAGTATGGTATGGTATGGTTACTAAGAGAACGACGTTTGTTTTGATTGTTTCATTAATTATATGGTATGGTATGGTTTAGTTTCATGGTTCTGTAACCATGAAAACCCTCACTTTTTGAAACCACCAATTTGGTGGTATCCCATGGTTTCCTTATTTTTTTTTCCAATTATACCCTTATTTAAATCTAAATAGTTCTAATTTGTCCTTTATTTTTAATTAAATTTTACCCTAATATATATATTGTTTTTGTTTTACTTATTTTTCTTCGCATCAACTTTTGAAACTTTTTTTCGCCTCTCGTTTTTTCTTTCACGTTTTTTTTATTGAGTTTTTTTTTAAGTTCTTACTTTTTTTTATTTTCTTACGTTGTTTATATGGTTTGGAGATAAATTAGTTTGTATGTTTCCCTACTTGATTCTATGTATTTATTTTTTAAAAAAAAATTAAAAAGATATTGACAAATTTAATATTTATACTAATTAAGGACATTTTTGTAAATTTATAAGTTACGATACAATACCATACCGTCAAATCAAACAACAAATTATCATTAAACAATAGCAACCCATACAGTCTATCCAAACATTGTATGGTATTGTACTGTACGATACCATACCATACCATACAGTACCATATATTATGAAATCATGGCAAACCACCATCCAAACAAGCTGTAATTGTATATTAATTAAAACCGGAGCTGCTGGCTTATTATAATTCTAATCTATTTATCTCATATTTAGTTTTTACGATTTACTAATCGAATATATTTAAATTTGTATCGGTGAGAGTCATGTTGCCCAAAAAAAAAGCCTGCTCCAATTCTACATCTTTTGTTATAAACATACATCTTCTGTTATTTTACTCTTCAAGTGTCTACTATATTATTTTAATTAATATGATATTTGAATTGATCGATTATATCGTTCATCATTATTACGTAATGTCGCATAAAAACATAATATACATAGTTATTAGAAAAAGGTATAGTTATTAGAAAAAGGTAGAATATAACGTAGGATTATTAAATAGGGGTAATAAAACTGTAATTAAATTTAAACAATAATCAAAATAAAATTTATCGTTACACAAAATAAAACTTTTAAATGAAACAATACGATATAACTAAATATAAATTACAATCAAAATTAATACTATTACACTTGAATTAACAATATAACAGATAATAAGATGTTAAAAAATTTGTTAAAATTAATGAATTCAACTTTTTTATAATTAAACTTTAGCCCTTCCTCCTTCACCTTTTTAATTTTCATGTTACGCTTCTCAAGAGTCAAATTGACTTTCAAAACTAAATTAGATTAGATTAATTCAATATTTTAAAATAAAAGTTTAGATATTTAAAATTTTACGAAGAGTAATAAAATGACATTTTTTTCAACGTGAGGAAGAAATATATGTTAAAATATTGGCCAAAGTTTATATCATTTGACCCTAGAAAAAGAAATCCTTATAACTAAAAAAAAGGGTAAATGTTAAGAGTAATTTTACGAAATCACTTTTATTAAATTTAAGTCATTTATATTGAAAAATGCATACTACTATTTAATAATTAAGATAAATTATTTATTAATTTTTATAAATTAAATACATTATTGCATATCTTAAAATAATACAGTGAATAAATAAAAATGGACGGGATAATCAATTATTTCGTGCTTAACCCACAATTACATGCTAATGATGGCACATGATTAAAGAATGGATCAAAAGAAGGAAATGTCATCAACTACTCCAGTACATTTGCTCCTTCAACCTCCTCTCTTCTCTTCAAACCTCTTTCAGAGATTAATAATCCAAAATTGAGTCACAGAGAAGATATATTTGGACGAAAAGTGCCAAAAGGGGGCTACCAATTGTACTCTAATGGAGAGGCTTATCTATACAAACTCACTTCCCTCTAAACTCAACCTAAAGCCCTTTACTCGTCTTCCTCAACTACAATTTTCCTCTCCAAGACTTCCTTCCCTTCTCCGTCTCGACTCTCCCACACCCAATTTCCTTTCTTGCAAGTGTATTCACCAATTTTCATCATCTGGGTCGACCCCTTCTTCCAGATTTGGTGATGATGGCCATGTGGGTAATTCCTCCACATCTGAAGAGTTGAAAGATGGGTCGGGTTCGAAGCCCCATTTTCTCAATTGGGTTGCTGAAACTCTGTCTCAGCAACGCAAGGTACTAGCTTTATTCATATTTGCTTTTGTATCTGAATTTGGTAATGGGTATTAGATAAAACTGAGCTCCTTAGAATTAAGTTGAAATTCCTTGTTCGTGTATTTACCAGATGTAGATGTGTTCACCGATACAAAATATGTGTGCTATGCTGTTATTAAATTAGTTGAATTGCACGGGATGACCATTGATCAGGTTAACATACTGAATGTTAGTATCTGGTGGAAAAGTGCTACAGACTTGTATTTGCAAGAATAGTATCTGAATGATGACGTATGCACAGAATCACAAGCGTAGTATTTATGCTTGCCTTATGGAGAGAATCTTTGGTTAGTACACAGAATGTTAGTTTCTCATAGAAATGTTTCGCGATCTTGTGCTACTGGCTTGTGTTTGCTGAAATTGTATCCGTGTGATGATTAGCGCAAAGAATTCCAGTTTCTTGAATATGCTCTTGTGATAGTAATTTTTATACTTGCTTGACGGGGACAGAATCTTAGGTTACTTGAAAGTCAGTAAAAGCTTTTATGAGTCATAACTCAAATGAGTATAACATTCTTATTTTTACCAATATTTTCACATTAATGCCAAGTAATGAGTAGGTGAGTGAAACCTTTTGCATGTTTTTGCTTGTTTTGTTCAGCTTTTGCAATTGCGGTTATGGTCTTTAAAATCTTTGTCCTCCTAATGCAACAAAGCTTCTATCGGTTGGCTTTGATAGTGACAACCTTTTATTAACTTATCAGTACCATGATCAAGAGGATTTTTTTTCCAATATTGAAGTTGTTGCTTTATCTTCTTGAACAAGATCTTAAATTTAGGTGTTTAAAAGTGATCAAAAGGACTAGATAGTTTGAAATGTTTTTCACTTTGAGAAAAACAAAAATAGTTAAAGCTTAACATGGGACTTGTCAGTTGTCAGCTGTGATTTTTAAATGTAAAATGTGGTTTTGATTCCTGATGTTACGTCTCTCATATTCTTACAACTGGATGTAGAACTGTTGAAGGGAGAAACTACTCACTTTTAGGGAAAAAAAGTAGAAGTGTAGAGATATCTAGCTATGATGGACCGACGGATAGGCTAGCACGGGTTTAGGTCAAGGAATTATAACTTTACATAGGATGAGGCCACAAGAGTAATGATGCTATTCTGATGAATGAATCTGGCCTGCTTGCAGTATGCAGTTTGAATCAGCAACTACCAACTACTCATTCCTAGGACAGTCTGTAAAGGTATATAATCAAAACAGTGTAGGAATAATGCAGGAGTTGCAGTTGCCAATCTAGCCTTATTCATTTGATGCTTAGGATTGGCAGGTTATAAGGACTAGTCCAGAGACATTGGAGAACTCAACTTTGGTTATTCCATTCCTATGATATCCAATTATCCATTGTAGGACTAATAATGACATTGCTTATTATGAAGATGCTGGTTTAGGGCAGTGTTTTGAGTGAGTATGTTAGTTGAAGCCTTTTAAAGTGATGGATGACAAGTTGCGACTCGTTTTTGCTCTAGAAACCAAAATGTCTATGTGCTACTAATATTAGTATTATTTGCGTTTGTACTTGGGTTTTAGATTCTCATCAACTTCCAATTAGTAAATTTCAGAAGCATTTATCATCTGGTGTAGTATCCTTTCTCCTAGTTCTTCTTAAGAAGTTTAATCTGGAGAGTGCCCTAGATTAAACATAGGAACCAACAATTCTATTTATGTACCGGTACATTGTTAAAACTAAAGGTGTCCATACTAAATCATTTTCTGATGAAGCAGGAGGTAACTCTTTTCTAATGATGATTAACTTATATGAAGGAAGAGCAAGTAAAAAGTGCAATCCAAAGCACAAGCTTATATAAGAACAACTGGTGCAGAGCTTTTTCATTTTTATCACTTTGGAAGTACAAAGAAATTCAGGAAATACCACATACCAACTAAACCATTTTTGCTATAGATGAAATTCTGTATAAGTTGAATTCTGCCAAGAAGTACCTCACCCTTCTTTGTAGCCTTAAAAAATCTCATACAATGTTCATATCTACAGAAATTGAACTTAACTTAGAGGTCTAAAGAATAACTTAGAAGTCCAAAGAAAACAATCTTGAATTTAAGAGAATAAAGGTTTCAACCAGCTGTATGTGTCAATAGAATAGCTAGTGCTGTATTCATCACCATGGACCTTCTATTGTGAATCTTTTAATTTAGAAGTATTCATATTTTTGCATTTGAAGTCTTTCATTTTCAACAACCTCTTGCTATTGTTCATCAACGTAGACCTTCTGCTCTCTTGCCATTGTTCATCTCTTTTGCACATGCCTGATTTTAAGTATCAACAGAAGTTGGAAACTACAAAGTCTATTAAATTGTAGCATGTATGGAAAGATGATCCTGTAATAAAAGCATTTATCAGCAGATCGACCTTTTAAAGCAGTTCTTTTAACCACCAGGATGTTAGGCCTGGAGATACCTATATGATTCTATATTTTCTCAATGTTACTTTGTATTTCATTATCACGCCGCGCAGCACCACACAAGGAAAATGAATATGAAACCAATTTGTTACATTTGCTTCTATGGGACACTACATTATTAGAAGAAGAAGAAACATCTGTGGCATTACACTATGCATTAAACTTTCATCCACCGAGAGAAGGCACTTATGCTATATTCCTCAATATGGCTTATGATTACTTTAAATTTCTTGCAGGTGGTTTCGTCTGGTACGGCAATCCTACTCTCAGCCATGCTTGTTTTGCTCATCCACCCAGTCATTGTTTCACCTGCTTTTGCTAGTTTCCAAACTGCAGCTAAGACCGGGGGTCCAGCTGCAGCAGCAGTTGGGACTCAACTTGTACGTAATGAACTACTAACAAGTGCATGGGCTGGTTTCTTTGCTGGTTGCCTTCACACCCTATCAGGTCCTGACCACCTTGCGGCTTTGGCTCCTCTGTCCATAGGCCGTACACGGATGGAGAGTGCAGCAGTAGGAGCCCTCTGGGGTTGTGGTCATGATGCTGGACAGTTGATCTTTGGCCTATTATTTCTTCTCTTAAAGGACCGACTCCATATTGAAGTTATTCGTACATGGGGGACAAGAGTAGTTGGCTTCACTCTTCTTGTCATTGGAGCAATGGGAATTAAGGAAGCATCTGAAGTTCCTACACCATGTGTTGCCCTTGAAAATGGCGACTGTGATGTTAGTGTGTATGAAGGCATGGACACCCCTGTTGTTGGGAAGAAGAAAAAGATAGGCTTAGCAACTTTTGCTACTGGAATTGTCCACGGGCTGCAACCAGATGCACTGATGATGATCTTGCCCGCACTTGCTTTGCCTTCTCGCGTGGCTGGTGCTGCCTTCTTGGGTATGTTCTTGGTAGGTACTGTTATAGCGATGGGTAGCTATACCGTCTTTATAGGCTCGTGCAGTCAGGCGCTGAAGGATAGAGTTCCTAGAATAACAGAGAAACTCACTTGGGCTTCTTCCCTAGTCGCAATTGGCTTGGGACTTGCTATTATCGTCAGTCAATTTTTTGGTTTTAGCCTATATTAGCTCTAATCCGGCGATAAAAATAGCTATGTTCAGTGTTAGGGAATGTCATT
Organism: Solanum rostratum; assembly: GCA_029948455.1. Classification (NCBI taxonomy): domain Eukaryota; kingdom Viridiplantae; phylum Streptophyta; class Magnoliopsida; order Solanales; family Solanaceae; genus Solanum; species Solanum rostratum. The sequence continues at coordinate 91,520,768 of CM057045.1, read as the reverse complement.
TTGATGAGGATGCATCTTTTGTGATTGAAGAGAAATCTTGTAGTATTTTGCTTCGAGGGGTGGAATACAACATTTGATTTTATATAGTATTATAACAATTTGAAGATTATTTGGTACTTGTTTGAGTAAAGATATGATTTGTAAGTGTTTTGTTGAAATTTGTGGAGTAGAAAGGTTCTTTCAAGTCTGAACTATCAGCAATGAAGGTTTCACAATACTTGTAATGCAAAATCCATATTTTTTTCATATTTCTCAGGTTGATTACTTGCTGAGGAAAAAAGGGCAAAAAACTATGGGGTGGTTTGAAGAAAGAAGTTATTCATCTATTAATTTTCATATAACTTATATGATGTTTCGTGGGTAGATGGTAAATAAGTTACTCAATTGTATCATTAATACGATGTCCGGTTGACAATTTAGAAATTCGCATAAAATACATGTATAAATTATGTTGGAGTTTTATGTAGAGTAGAAGATGGAATAACTAATACATGTATAATTAGTTTCTACATAACTAATATCTACATAAAATAATACATATTATTTATCTCTACGTAACTAAGTTGCTACTAAACGAGTTATACAGTGTAAAATGGAAAGATAATTATGGAAGTGTTTTAACATAATTTCTTGAGATGGTAGAATTTCTTTCGGAGATTTTTCACAAATATACAATTTTGGGACAAAATTACATGCCCTACCGAACTCTTTGAAAATACCAAAAAAAGTACACTCATTCATTTTTTTTTCATTTTCCAACACTATTATATCACATCACACACCACAATAATCACACTGAAAATACCAAAAAAGTTGGTATTTTACATGGTATTTTTCAAAGAGTTCGGTAGGGTGTGTAATTTTGTGCCCAAAATTGTATATTTGTGTAAAAATTTCTTTCTTTCTTCTATATAACATGTAAAATAATAAAACAAAAGATGATTTTTTATTACTTAGAAAGATAAAGAGGGGATATTTACAATAGTATACAGCAAACGAAACCTTACCATACATCAAAATATTAATTAACTTCGTAAAACTTTGATTCAATAATTCCCCAGCGATCAATACTTATGTAATAATCAATTAGCATGTTTTTTGCAACTACATTCTTACCCTCTGCTTCCTCCGTCTCATATTAACTTAACTTTTATGGTTCAAAATAGTTGAATCGTTCAAAATCCAAGATGAATATTTAAAAAAAATTCCATATTTGGTTGAAGTTTTATTATTTCAAGGAAATAAATTACACTAGTTATAAAGATATATTAATGATTTTACAAAAGTAATAATAAAAAGTATGTTTAAATTATATTATTACACAATCTCCATTAAACATAAGGGTATAGGAGCAACTCCAAAGCAATATGAGAATCTACATCTTGTGATTAGTGATCTCATAATGGACGTAATTTTAATTTCAATGATATTTATTTTTGAGATAAAAAGTCATAACTAAATTTAGATTCCGATAGAAATGTGTAACCATACGTTGATTTCAAGTCAATATGAGTCAAATAATACGATGAAGATGTAGAATCTGATGATAAAAAAGAGTGAGAACGTTACGTTATGGGCCCACATAATATGGACAAAAGAAAGCCCAATTCCACTCTTTGGCCGTACACTGCGCACTGTACAACACGTAATTTCCAGAAAACTGCCCCCACCCCCCAACTACTACTCTATTAACCTAACTTTCAATTTAATACTGTGCTATCATTTTCTTTTCTAAAAAGTACGTAACATCTCAATAAAAATAGTTACAACACTGAATGAGTAATTTCCAAGAGCTGATGAATTTTTTCTATTCAAGATCTCTGATTTGTTCACTGCACTATATTCTTTGATAGTTATTTCTCTAAACATTTTCTGTTTCATATCTAATTTGTTACAGTATTTTAAAAGTAGCATCCATGAGGGTAAAAAGGACTAAGAAAAAAATGGTAAACCAACCATCATTTAATGAGATTTTGGACAAAGCATATGACTTCTTCTTTTACGCTCTTTTCAAATTTCTTCACGCCATTGATTTACTAACATTAAAGGGTAGGCTCATTCCATCGGTTGGTAGTACTACCTCTAACAATATTAAATCGATTTATTGTTCAAAATAATTGAATTTTTTAAAATTTGAGAAATTTTTTTTATTTGTTAAAATTTTATATTTTTAAAAGATAAATTACATATATTTATTATTTTACAAAGAAAAATAATAAAAATTATGATTCAGGTTATGTCCTTAAATATTTTTTTTAAAATAATATTATACAAATATAATTATTTATACATTAATTATTTTATTTTTATATTACATAAAACTTGGTGATTTATATGTGTTGATTATGCAGCAATGAAAGTTATGAGCCAAATGGTACATTGATAATATTATGTTTTATAAAGAGTGATAAACCAAACATGATATAGCTTATGGAAGAATCAATATCGAGATTATTTTTTCCATTTTTCTATAACCAAATAATGCATAAATTTATGCAATCTTAATACATGAATTATTCATTTCTAATAAACAAACAAATGATCCCTAACTAATTTACTAGATACCCAAAAATTAATAATTACAATTACATTAGTATTACTTTTTTAGAAGTATCATAATTTTATTTTTGCATTTCTCTCTTCATGACACTATTTGATTCGACACGTTAAAAAATTAAATTAAAATTATTTTTAATAAAAAATGGCAATAATTTTTCTAAACGAACTCACCTAAGAAAAGTTGCATGCCAAACTAAAGCTCATCTTCCGTCACTCTATCCATGCCAAACTTTTCTAACTTTACGCCTAGTTATGTAGCAATAGGCCTAATCAAGCTAAATTAAAATTCTTTCGCTCTTAATTACGATTACGATGATAAAAAAAAAAGTTGGCAATTCAAATAAAATGAAACTGGAACAATTAATTTAGTCGAGTCATACTGACATATTGCTATCAACTTTATATTATTTTTCTGTCACGGTTCCAACTTACACTAGAAAAACGACTGCAATGATCAGTCAGATATGAATAATCAAATCACTGTAAAATCCAAAGAATTAAAATCCCACCAAAAAAGGTAAAAAAGTAACGCCTCCAACAAAGGGTAAAAAAAGATACTCATTTTTTCACTGTACACTAAACACTATTCATCATTTCATCAGCATCAGCAGGGGATTTCATCAAAAAAGTACACAAAAAAACAAAGCCCAAAAAAAACATCAGTAAATCCCCCTGACAAAAGAGTTTTTTTAAGAAGAAAAAAACACAAAAGAAATTAATGAATTTTAACTACTCATTTACCAATGTTTTTGTTTTTTTCTTTTCTGATGAAATTATTTTTTTTGCTTTTGATCAAATCAAGGCTTCAATGGTAGCTTTCTTGGGTATTCCACAGACAGGGCATTGATGGAGAAGAGAATCACAAGGCTTGCATGAAGAAAGATGTCTACAGGGCAAGAAAATCATGCACGAAAATCGAGAATTGCAGCTTTTGCAAGTCATCTTTCTTGTTTCTTGTTCTTCATCATGAACGTCGCAGCAAGATTCTGCATCTTCTCCATTGGTGGACAAACAATAACCACTTTCTCTTAGCTGTTCGATGGTGTTGTTTAACGACATGACAATGGCTTCGTTCTCATTGGCGATTCTCTGCCATGCTTCATTCTCCATTTCCATCTTTTTTAAGAATTCTTCAAGCTCCCTTGTCCTGTTCTCTGCTTTAGCTATTTCTTCATCCTTCTGTTTCAGCAGAAACTGAAGTTTCGATTCGTATTTTCTCCAGATCAATGCTAGTTGTTGCTTTTTCTGCTCGTTTAACACCCATCTCAATTTTTCATTCTGTTTTTCACCAAAAAATCAATCGTTTAGTTTCTGCAAATCGAACATGAACAATCAAAAATTTAACACCCAAAATTAAGAATCGCATACCTGTGAGGTGATGAACTGATCGATTTCAACCCTCTGTTTCTCCATCTGGGTCGCTAGAAACTGGGAAAAAGGCATTGATTCAGTAATGCTGTTATTCATCAAATTCTGATTGATGATTTTCTGGGGAAAAATCTGTTGCTGCTGCAAGAAATTCTGTTGTTGATGAGTAGTGAAACAAAACTGATTGAACCCTCCACAAGCATTCTCCATCAAATCCTGCGACCCCCCTAACGAAAAGCCAAGATTATCCGTATACAACTTCGCTTGAATCGCCATATGAACAAAAGAACAAAGTTGTTCAGGGAGAGAAAAAAGGTGTTAAACCCATTAACAAGTAGTCCAAAGGTATTGTTAAAAAGGGGGAAAAATCATAAATGGTGGGGTGGGGACTGAAGATAATTGAATTATCTTTATTGAAAGAAACAGAAAACCTGAAAAGGGGGCAGGGAAGGGATTCTCTCTCTCTTTCTTGTGAAGAAAAATGGCATTTAAAGAGTACGTACACATGCAGATTTTGTGACTTGACTATCGGGTCAGACATCATAAAGGACTCTATTCAATTAATTTTTTTAAAGAAAATTTAGTTGTGATTGAATTACTACTCCTAATTCTGGGGTTTTTCAATTGAATTAACACAGAAAAGGTCAGCTTTTTTTTACGATTAGAGGGAATCAAAGATTTGTCTCTTTCTGATTTGGATTCCCACTCTCTATTTTCCTTTTCTCAAAATTATTTTATAAGTGAGAAAATTAAAATTTTCACCGACAATTTCTTTTATAATTTTGCAGTAATTTAGTCCTCTTTTCGTTAAAAAGGAAAAAACAAAAATACTAAAAGGAAAAAAGCAATTTTTTTCAATAATTACTTGATTGTACAAATATATTAATACTAAGTAATTTGATATAGTACTTTAGTTTTAAAAAATAAAATAAAATCATTAAAACTAGAGATGTGAAAAATCAATTGAACCAATCGAATCGAACTATACGAAATCATAAAAAAACACAAAAATCAATCGAACTGTATTGATACCGAAAAACCGATAGATTGAGATGGTTTTAAAAATTTTAATTTTGATTATTAAAAAGAAATTGGGATGATATAGTTTTTAAAGCAGGGAGAGTACTATTTTTGGTCTCTTTAATTATAGCATTGGTTAATTCTGATTTTAATTTTTATGATGTTTGTCAAAATATATTTAACATTATGATACTATTATGTTGGAAAGTATGATACTTGGACTATTTAAAAAAACATATTATTCTCGAAATATAGAATAACAATATAAGATTAATTGTAATGTACATGAGTAATTATGGAATGATTAATGATTGTGAAAATTTATGAATATTCATAATCAAAAGGATCAAAAGTTAAATGTATTTGGATAGATATCATAAGGATTAAACCTATAATTTAATAATAACCCAAGGGACAGAAGATGATATTTAATGGTAAAAATATTTTTACAAGCATACTTGACTTACCTCTAAAGTTTAATTATTATATTTCTTGCTAACCTAATCCAAGCTGGTTAATTGATAATATTAATCCAAATCAAAATTGATAATTGACTAGAATAGATGAATTTCAAAATTACAAATCTTATCAAGAAGCATAATTTGCTGTTTTATTACGTAGAAATCTTCAAGGAAGAGATAAAACCAAATTTATGGAATTCACATCAACGTATTGTAGTGGAATTCAAAGGAATGTCCTTTCTTCTTAGTTCTAACTTAATTGACAAGTTAATTTGTTTAAAATATTTTCTAGTCTTAAAATGGAAAATAAAATCTTCTCCTTTTTTTTATAGCTAAGTTTAAATATTGAAAATAAATAAAAATTAAATAAATAATGCATAATTATAATTCGTATAGCTGCCCCTCGCATTAAAAATTGAGGCGTGTCTTAATAGTTGTGATTTGCATTAAAAATTTCACGCATGTAAGTCATAATGGCGATTCATTCCTCCCTATGGTCCACAATGTTTAATTAACTAAATTAATATTTAGATTCAGAAATCATGTGATTAAATCTTGATTAGCCATTCAGAATATTAGTTACTATTGGACATTACAAAAATAACTCTTGTGTTATTTTCAAATTTTATAGTTTTAAACTAAAATAAAAATTCTTGCTACAAAATATAAATTAAAAATAAATTTGAAAATAATTATGAAATTAATTTCACGCGTCTAATTTTTTTAGTTGACATTAAAAAGTTGTTTGATAGATGATTAGAGTAATGCATGAGTACTAATTATAGTACATGAATTAGTTATAAGATTTTTTAATTCAAAATTCGTTATAGGCAAGATTTAGTTATTCAATAATTCTGAATAAAATAATATTTAAATTTCTTCATAAATTGTGTACGTATTAACTATGTGAATTTCTTAATGCGAGTCAAACAATGTATTAATTTCAAAGATGAATAGCTTATCTCCTAATTATTAAATATAATATTACTTGTATAAATTTAATACATGCTTTCTAAACGAATTGCGTATCAAACGACCTCTAAGTATATAATGGATATCGTTCCTATGGCTGTTAATTGAATACCTACATCACTAGTGTTAAAGGTGTATATGATCGGATTAATTTGAATTTTATAAATATTAAATTAAATTATTTGATTTATAAACTAAATCAAACTAATAGGATTTAGATTTTTCAGTTTCAATTTCAATTTTTTTCAAAATTATTAACAAATGACAAAAAAAAATTACATTTGCAATTATTATCGATACATTATTTTTGTCATTATAGGAAAGGTTCAATTTTTTTAATTTTTTTTTGATGTGCCAAATGTGATGACTTTTAGTTGGAAGTTGAAATTTTGCTTTCCCATAATTTGGCAGCAAGTACTGGAATTAGACATAATTGATGATGAAACCTTTTTTTGTTATATGTCGCTATTATTTGTTATTTGGCACAACATTTCTGACTAAACTTTCAATATTTGTTATACAACTACGTAACAATTACGATTACATTTTTATCTTTTTTTTCAAATGAATAAATTTTGATGATAATAAATAACACATCTTAAAATAGGCCAGTTTTATCTGAAGGATAAACTCATTAAAATTAACTACACACTTATCCAACCTCAACAATACCAAAGGGTGTATTATTATCTCTATTATTATTCATCAAAAAATTGTAGAAGTATTTAGACACTTGAATCAAATCGTATTTCAATCGAACACTTCAAATTCTACTATATTTTCGGATAAAATTTAAGAAAAACTTTTGCGATTATTTTTATTCATTTATTTGATAGTTAAGTTATTTTTTTTTTAATTATAATAAAGTATGAGATATATTGTTGGAAAGACACAGACAACTCATGAATAAAGCAATTGGGAATAGGTATGTTTTATGAAAATTCATCAATTTCTTGCTTTTTAACCTCCTTAAATTAAATGTATTTCAAAACTGTGATCTCCCAAAGAGTCACTTTGGGAAAATAGCATTAGAGATCATATTGGATAATCACGCGTTATGTATTATTTTTCCTCTTAATGGCCACTGTATCTATAAATAGTGAGAAATTAAAGATCTTGATATAATTATAAGTATATCAAATAGGTGAATTGAGCTGAATTTAAAAATGAGTGTGTTAAAAGTTATTTGAACTAAAAAAGTGCACCTTGAGTAGGAGTACGCAAAAATCGAACTAACTGATAAATCAAATTGATAAAAATGTTATTGGTTTATTGTGATTAAGTTATTAGGTTATTGGGTTTTTAGTGATTTTGAAAAAAAAATTATTAGGTTATAGGTTCGATATCGATTTTTACTATAATATTATTGGGTAAACCGGTAACCCAATAAGAGTATAATAATTTACTAGTTTACCCATTCGTCAATATTAAATATTAGTAATTTTATAGTAATAGAATATTATATCAATACTTTACCTATTTCAATCTTTACTGTATCTAAGTGATTAGTTATCGACTTTAGTATTTAGACTTTAATCTTTACTTTTTCGTACTCCATTTGCTTTTATTAATGCAAGTTATTATCATTATCCTTATCAGATAAACTAAAAATCGAACCATTAAGAACTTAAAATCGATAAAAATTATTCTATTAATTTATTATTAATTTAGCATATTTAAAAATTATAAACTAATAAATCGAACCGAACTGGTCGATGCTGATCAAAGTCACTCAATTTCTACTAAAATTTAATTTCTTAATTTGTTGTTATATAATTTGTAAGTAGTAAATTATTTTCTTTTCATAGCCTATTTTTGGATGGATTGAATAGGCAGAGTTAATATGGGTAAATGAATGACCCGTCCAAATTTAATGAATTAGACTATTGTGAACTAATTACTTTACCATCCCTAAATTAATTATAGCAAGTATGGAGGAAAAAAACTTTATAACAAAGATAAATTGTAGGTACGCCAAAGTTGTTGCCTCCCAACACCCTATTTTCTTGTAAGAAAAATTCTAATGTGCGGCCCCGTTTGTATGCTCAACATAATCAATAACAATTACTCTTACCTTGAATTTTTTTGGCTTTCCTTTTCGCTACTCTATCTAATGTTTCCGGTCCTTTTTCTCATCCAGCAAAATGGCAATGGCATTAGAGTACGAGGGCCTTCCAAAGGGCTAGCACGACACGAAAGAGGTTCGGTAGAGTATATAGTTAACAAAGTGTACTACTAATATTTGCATTAATTATACATAGATTATTTATTATGTATTATTTGATTTGGTGTATTAAAAATAATATATATTGCATAAAAAAATTTATTTACATACGTTCACAATTGAGGTGGAAAAGATGTAAAAAAGATTTTGAGGGGTAAAGTGGTCTTTAACCATTATAATACATGCATTAAAAACATTGTATTACTAATACCTATAAATTTATTCTATTAGTAATGCATACCTTAATACATAATATAGTGTATAACTATATAATATTTGCATTATTTTATACATAGTATATATGAAAACGTGTACCAAACAGGAGATTATTACTATAAAGAATTAACGCATGCATTACTTTTGCCAATGCACTCTACCAAACAACCCCTAAGTATTTTACCCACTCCGACCCAAATTAATTGAATTTTTGAGTTTTTTCAAGGTTCAAAATAATTGAATTGTTCAAAGTCAAGATGAATATTTGGAACATTTTTCATATTTACCCTTTCATTTATTAAAATAGTTATATTTTCTGGAAGATAAATTACACCACATATTTATGACTTCACAAGGGGCTATAGAGGAAAGTATGATTTAAATTTTGTCTTTGAATATTTTTCTTAATATGTGCGCATTATCTCGCAATCCAGGAAACAGCCTCTCTACCTGTGTGGTAGTGGTAAGGTCTGCGTACATCTTACCCTCCCCAAACCCCACTTGTGGAATTTCACTGGGTATGTTGTTGTTGTTGTGCGCATTATCTCACAAATTCAATTTAAATGAGACGGAGAAAGTAATATATTTAGTATTCCATTGGTTTTAGTTTATATGACATAATTTTATTTTGATCAATCCTAAAATAATAATACTACATTTTAATATTTAGTCAAAATATTAATCAAAATTGATATTTGACTCTGGAAAAAGAAAAATATGAGAATTAAAAAAAGGAAGAGGGAGCAATAAATTGTGTTAATCCCCATGCTAATCTATAAGAGCATTAGGAGAAGTACAGTTTCCTACCTAAACTGGTAGCCTTTTTATGAATCTGAGCGTACTAATTCACTTCTTCCAAACTCTAAAATCTAATCCCTAGTGCCCTATTAGCACTATCATCTCCTATTAATAATCACATATATATGTAACCAAAAAGAAAAAAATATGGTACCGTTATCTTATTCAGAATCTCACTTCACCTATAAAAGGTTTGTTTCAATTGTTGAGACAATATAACTACCAAAGAATTAACTAAATAAACATCAAACTCTCAGAGGTGAAAAGATATATTTTGTTAACTAACAAAAGAGTATATCAAAGAAAAATGAAAAGAAAAGGAAAAAAAGTGTTTTTTAAGTATCGTGGGGCATGGATTATGGTAAAGGTGAGAAAAATAGTAGGAAAACAATGCAAATAAAAAAAAGTGTAAGAAGTTGTCAATGGTCATGTTAATAAGTTCAAATTTTGATGTGTGCCTGTTTTCTTCTTTTTATTTCAGGTTGACTTTAAAGAAGAAATTAAATAACATATTTTTCTTTGTTATTGACACATATCATGTCCCCAACTTAATTAAGTGTATCTAGCTATATGTAGTAAGCTTGACTCATCCCATTTTAAATGGGTGGGCCAAAAATATTTTATTTAAAAAATTAAGTAAATAATTACCATCTACTTTAATAGGATTTACCTTCTAAGTTTTTTTAACTTTAAAAAAATGTTAACAATTTTATATTGTGCGTTGAAAATAATAGCCCAAAACAGAAAATAAAAAGGCATTGCATTAAGGGGCCATGTGCTTCCCACCTACTAAATGCCTCCAATCTTCTCTTATTTCACTACGTGCCCATTCCCTTCACATGACATGGGAACACTATTGCTATTTTATTTTAACAAACAAAATAATCGCTCGATTCATTTTTACTTGTTTATTATAATATTTTAGAATATTTTAAAATACTTATATATTATTTTAAATAATTTATATATAATAAAAATAATTTAATAAAGTTATTCTTATCATTTATTATTTGTTAATCTCTATATCAAATTAAGTGAACAATTATTTTTAGACGGAGGGAATAGTTCCAATCACTCATCTAAAAGGAAGAAAGGCAAAAACAAAAAAGAAAAAAAAAAGAGGGGGCTGGGGGAGAACATTAACTTAACATTGTTTCGACAAGGAACAATTCACAAGAATTTCTCATTACATTCATGCTCATTTGTTTGTCTCTTTTTTGTTTGTTTGTATAAAAAGAAATGTCTTTTTTTTCGTAATTCTTCGGTTTTGATTTTTTACGTAATATATTCAAGGTTACGAGATTAAAAAATATTTTAATATATTTTACACATTATATTTGAAAAAATTAGAGTTCGAGTTGATTATACTTTTTGTAATAAATATTTTTTTGTGAATAAAAAAATATGAAATATAATTTAAATAAGTGAATCTAAATGAAATATAATTTTATACTATTACTTGATCGAAGGCTCTATATATACTAGTAATTTTTAATTAATAAGTTCCCTTTGCATTATTTTTCCAAGCAGTGTGAAACTATTTACATTATATATACACATTCCTTTCACATGTATCTATCAATCTATTTATTTAAAATTAATATTTGAAAGTGTCTGTGCCAATACTATACCCATGCCCAACAGTCCACAAAAAATAAACTGAACATGTCTAACCTAATGTTGATGTGATTTTTCAAAAAAATTACTTACCACTACCATTTATATTCAAGCAAACAACATGTACTAGCTGATCATGCATGATGCTCCAGTGCAATAATTTTACCTACTCATCCATGTTTAACAGACGTACAATTGATCCATGTATTGTTTTATAGTGGTAATTGCATCGGGGTTTCGAATTTCAGAAGTAAAAAGTATTGTATTATTTCTTTTCATCTATTTTAATCTTAGTGGATAAAGTTAGTCATATATATTGTTGATTAAAAGTGATTAATAGATACCTCATAGAATTTTTTATTTATTAATCAAGAAATTTGGCATAGTAACATACAGCCCAATGTCTAAAATACATTTTCTATTTGTTTAACTATCTATTCTCGAGTTCGTAACCATTTCAGTCTCGGATTTTTAATCATTCCAATATCGAGTTTGATCAGCTCGACTAATCTAGATTCACCACGCCCGAGGCTCCACCACTAAATGGACCTGAAGAAAAGCTTAGTATGACTTTTCACAGTGTATCAAGCTTCCAGCTCCCAGGAAGAGACGAAAAATGACAACACTTTCAAGAATAGTTTGTTCAATGTATTTAATTTTCATTAGGCCAGGAACCTTGTATCTAACAACCTCTTATGTCCCACCTCTTATGTCCCATAAGCGTCACGGATCGCAACGTTGACGGCGGCACCAATAGCGCCACGGATCGCAACGTTAACGGCGGCCCCTACCATCACACACGCCAGGCGGCTATCTCTCGCCATCTCTCTCTTTCCGTTGTTTCTCTCTCTTCAATGGCGAGTTTAAGAGGATACCTCATAGAATTAATTGGGGCGCGACAAAATTTTCCTGTTTAATTAGTTAAATTTACCTATCCAAGTGACATGTATGTTAAATTTGAAAAATGGGAAGACATTTTCTCAAAGAGAGGATGGGCCATTATCAGCATTATTTGTTTGGTCTTGTGGTCCATTTTGTGGACTAAAGAGACATGCTATTAGTGCAATGTATAGTCAGTCAACTGAACTGTTCTTTAATTAATATATTTTCATTTTCGAGGAAGAAACAAATTCAGCATTGGTCGATTTATAGTTTTAGATCTAGCTATGAATAAAAGCTCAATTCAAGGCATTTAAATGCTGTATTATTTTATTACCATAGATGTGGGTTTTATTTTGACTAAAATATTTATAAACTGTTTAATTTTATATATAGTTCTTCAACTCTGTGCTACGAAATATCGCTAGTTAAAAGTGATCGTAAATAATATTGAGATATAATTATCACAGTCATAATAAACGAGTTGAACAATATATAAAAAGAAGGGATAACTATCTTTTTTAATCTATTTTATAAAATATTTATTGTTTTTAATATATATTTTTATTTATTACCTAGATATTTTATATTTAAAAAATATTTACTAGTTATAATAATTGCATCATTATGTATTAAAAGTAAATTATACACGTAATATATATATATATATATTATAAATGTATTATACTTATTTTGATTAAAAAACTGCACTATATATATAAAAATAAATTATGCATGTAATATTAACGAACTACACTATGTATAAAAGTTATATTAAAATTATAAAGACGTGAGTGTATTAAAATATATTAAATTTATATTTTGATAAAAAATTAATATTATATATTAAAAATGAATTATATATGTATTAAAATTGTATTATTATAAATGATAAATATTTTTAAAAATAATATATATAGGTAAGTTTTCCTGTAAAGAAAGGTTTGGGGGGACCCATCCTTATCCAACCAAAGTTTATCGATTCTTTTTCCTTGAAAAAATATATTATGTAGCTATGTTATTTTTTAACCGTACGTATATTATATGTTGATTATTTATTTTTTTATTTTTGATATTATGTATGTATATTTTTTATATTATAAAAAAATTGGGAAATGGATGAGTGGTGTGGGTCACTTTTATAGGTGGCAAGCTACCAATTTTAATAGTGGCAGAATATTAATAAGTTCATGAAAAAACATATATTTGATTGAAAGTAGTGATATGTGCATCTCATCTCTTTGGAAATTATTATATTTCACGTATGACGTGCCATTTTCACTGCATAATACCGTGTCAATGCAGTTTCCTAATTTTGACTATGCTTTTTATTTTTTTTCTGACGTTTCAAAGACTCCAAGATTTGCTGAGATATATGGTCTACTTATTTTGGAATTTATATATTATATGTCTTGATTTTCGATATTGGGATTTATTATTGCGGTGAGCCATAAAAGGGCTAAACATGTGAGTCATTTTTTACAAATTTAAATGTCAGTAAAACAGCTTGACTTTGAATATACCAGTCTAGAAGGTAGAATAAATATCAATTTACTGATAAAGTTTTAATTATTTATTCAAATCCAAAAAAGACATCACTCGGTGCATGAACCCTCCTAATTTGATTTTAATCATTAATTGTATACTTTTAATTATTTTTTATTGTGTGATATTCCTAGCCAAGGATCGTTTGCATAGCGAATCATTTCGAATCTTTTTTGGTCAATATCAAATTAGAATATTTAAAGATGTTCAAAAATATATATCAAAATTGATTTAGTGAAATTTTTTGTCAAGTGATTCAAAAGATAATTTTTCAAGGTAAAAATGCCTGATTAGAAGGATGCACAACATACAAATCTGCCTCAACTTAATATTTTATGTGTTGATGACTTATTTGTTCGTAAGACGTACTTAGTGCATGCATTTTATGTGTTGATGACCCCTTTATTTATAAAACGCATTTTGTGAATGCAATTTACGTGTTATGTCTGTGTCACAGTATTTGATTTCAATTTTAACGAAGGGCATTCTGATCTTTCTTTCACGTTGTCTTGAGGATAAAATCGATCCTACATCAGTTCCCAAACATATTTTTTCCCTCAATCGTCTTTTCCAATGAGAGGGCAGAATCGTCATTTTGAGGTTGGTTGTTAATGTATTATAACCATTTATTTTCTTTGTTCATGAGATCAACACTTGTTTTCAATTATGTGGTTTATAAAGAAGAGGATAATTATATTTGATTTTGACCTTGGGGAAAAAAGAAATATAATGTTTGCAAAGGCTGTGAGCCCTCCCTTGCGTGCAATTTTGACTAACACATTATTCTAAATCTAACTAATATGATATCCCATTGTTTTGATTAGACTCCACTTTTTTTTCTCAAAAAGGAGATAATGACGTTTATCTCTTTTCTTTTTTTTAAAAAAAAATTAGCTACTTTGTGCCTTAACTTGTTCGTATGGTTAGGTTTAAGGAGATTTAAAATATTTTAATCATATATTTTAGCTGTAATTTTTTTAATTATATTTCATAGCTATAATTTCATTTGTTATTGATATTTCTATTTATATATTTCGCTTGCCAATGTACAAATAAGGTAAGTGCATACAGTTATGAACTTTTCATGTATAAATCAAACGTATCAACAAAGTGTATATAACATGAGTATAAGGTTTGCATAACTTATACGAATCAAATTTATCAACAAATTATATACAAACAACAAGAGTAAGCATATATAAATTCTAAATTTAAATAATTAAAAATCAAATTATATAAATTTAAACAAAATTAAATAAAGTATAACCATACTAAATAATCAACTAAAATTATGACTAGAAAATACAATAAAATTATTAAATATTTATCATTCCGTTTGATCTTTTTCCTTTTTCGTTTCCTTTTCTCAACGTTTCTTTCAATTTAACACGGTTTTGCTTTCTTTATAGAATGGCCCGCAATTTTGATTTCTTTATCAAATTTAACCTCCTAAATTTCTGCCTTTTCCCTTTTACTAGTTTCCAAGAAGCTCAGCTATCCCTCTCCGCGTTACTATTTGCGTCCCATATTATATGACACTTTTCATTTTATATGAGCACTTTTTATTTATATGATGATTAAGAAATCATTAACGAACTAAGAAACTTTAAAATTTTATCCTCTGTTTATATCAAAGTACATTAAATTAAGTTAGAAAAAATATACATAAAATAGTTTACTCTTTGAATGCCTCTTGAAACTTTCAAATATTATATTAATGGTGAGGATAAAAGGGAAAAAAATAATTAATTTTATCCTAATTTAATAAGTGCTCATATAATATGGAACAAATATTTATAGAAAGATGCTCATATAATATGGGCCAGAGAGAGGACTATATTCCACCACTATAATAATATATCAAATATAACTTCATAAATGAAGATAAATAGATTATTTATTGAATTTTGAAAAATAGAGCATCATTCAAAAATTAATAATTGTAAATTATATCGATGACAAAAAATATTCAAAAATTAATAATTATAAATTATATCGATGACAAAAAATTATATTAAAACATGTTATTTGATATAGTTTAGTTAAGTGACGTACATGTATAAAAACTAATACTGAGAAAAATTATTGGGAGAATAATTTTTTCCTAAATAAGATTCTTAAACAACTATATTATGGATGCTTTTGTGTTCTGGCAGGAGAAAGAAGGATCTTCAATTAATAAATTTTCAAACTTTTTTTCTCAAGAAAAATACTAAATAAGGAAGAAAACTATATTTTTCTTTTAAAAAAGAATATGTCATTTTTATTCCTACTTCTCTCACAAATAAAATCTGAATGGATAGAATATACGTAGACTTAATTTTTATTTTTATTTCAAAAAAATTAGCCTTAAGGTATAAGAAAATAAATATCAAAAAGATGGATGTGTTTGTCCTTTCCGTACACATGGAAAAATAGGCGTCTTCAATTGAATGATTTAAAAAGCCAAGAGACAATTAGTACATAAAGACAGAGAAAATTATTAGGAAAGTTCAAAGCAAGATAGAGATTTATCTGACGTCCTTCACACCATATAATAATAGAAAAAAATTTCTTCACCTAAGTAAACATAGTTATTTATAAAAATTCCTCAATAATATTTTGGTGAAAATTATTTAGGTCTTCAAACTTTGATTAATTATTAAGGAGCCGTTTGGTAGGAAGGATTAGGGGAAATAATCCAGGGATTAGGGGGAGGGTAACAGTTAATACCATGTTTGGTAGAAATTGAACTCATGTATTAGTTAATACCTCATACATGGTATTAGCTAATACCTCCCATTTGATGGTATTAGCTAATCCCTTAGATTTAATACCATGGGATTATATATAAAGACAAAAATGTCCCTAAAATTCTTTTACATCTATTTTTTTAGTTTTCTTGATTTTATATTTGTAGTTTTGTACTAGTAAATTAATTTAAATAAATTATTTTACAAAATTTATTTATTTACGGGTTCATATATTCATATTATAAAAATAAATAACTTTACTATATCAAAATTTTAAATTTATTTATTTGTGGTTTCATATTTATATAATAGACTAAAAAATATTTTGCCATGTCAATTTTTTTTATAATTAATTTAGTTGAGTGAATTTATTGATACAAAACAAAATTCAATGATGTTAAATATAGTTTCAATGTTGAGTGACCTTGTAAAATATACACGCTATATTAAAATTATAATTTCCAAATTTTTATGTGTAAATATAGATTGTCTATTTTTCAATTGGTTACCATCTTTTCTATTTTAATAATAGATGACATATCTTTATGAAACTAAAGATTGACATTTTATTAGAGATGAATTTATAGAGATTATAATTATTTATTCTCAAATAATTCAAGTGAGAAAATAGCAAACATAATGAGAAAATTATTATTCTCCTAACTAGTTAGAAGTCACAAAAAAATAATTTACTTTGATTTAGTTACATGAAATAGAAATTCTCATAATAGTTCAAGGGCATAATTGGAAAGAAACATTTTATAGAATTTTAAACCAAACACAAAATTAAATGGAAAGTAATAAACCAAACATGAGCTAAAAAATAATCCCAGCATTACTAATCCCTACATAACTAATCCATGCATTACTAAACCATGTATTATTAATCCTTGCATTATTCTATCAAACGACCCCTAAGAAATTAAATGTTTCCCTCAACTTTGAGATATAATCATTTCCCCCCTTTATCTTATGCAATATCTATTTTATACTTGTCTTTTTTTTAATCCCCCATATATATAATTAGTGCCGGCAAAATAAATCTACATTTTAGTAATCCATCCATATTTTAGTAGTTTGGGTGAGTGACTTTTTTACATGGGTAAAATATGGGTATTCATGGGTAAACCCATATTCAACTCATAAAAATATGGGTATTCATGGTAAACCCATATTCAACTCATAAAAATATGGATATTCATGGGTAAAATATGGGTAAACTATGATTTAATCAAGTGGGTTAAGTTTTTAACTTCTTCTCACTCAAAATTCATTATATTTTCTTATGTTTTGTTGACTTAAATATTTTGAAAATTAACTTCTTCTCACTCAAAATTCATTATATTTTCTTATGTTTTATTGACTTAAATATTTTGAAAATATAAATTTAAATAAACTTATTTTCTTAAAATTTATGAAAAATAATTTACCTCTAAAAAGTAGGAAAATAATTTATAAAGCCAATGAACTATTGTGCATCTATATTTAAGTTTTACTTATCTCTTTGGCTTTATATTAACGTATTTTTTAAATTGGCATTACTTGACATCTATAAGCACACGAAGTGTTTAAATTTGTATAAAATTGAACAAATAGACACATGCATTCTACACACAGTTTTTTACATGGCAAAATATAATCAGTTTGAGTGTATGTCGCGCAAATTCTCATATAGAAAGCATATGTCTGTTTATTTAATTTTATAAAGTTTAAATGTCTACTAGTGCACGCCCAAAGTTGGAGAGCGCAAATAATAGCTGAAACCATTAGTTAAGAGGTCACATTTATGTAATTATGTCTATCTTTTATTTTTTACTATCTACATAGATAAAAGAATTTTGTCTGTTATTATAAATTACTATTTAAAATTTATTTTACAATATAGATAATATTCAAAGAAATTATATGAAATATCTTCACGTATATTGTTTTATTTTTATTACATGCATGAATATGTTTATAAGGTTATCATATTATAGATTTCGCTAAAATTAACAACATTATTATTTATTTTATTCATTTCTTTTATTATACGAGATTAAATTATATACTCAATTAACATTTTTTTTCTTTTCTTCTTTAGATAAAATTATGATTTTTTTTTAAATGATGATTTTGAAAAAAGTATTAAAAAAAGATTGATAAGTAAAGGTAGAATAGACATTTAAAAAAAAGTTAATCAAGAAAAAGGGGGAGAGTGATTATTTCTCTAAGTCGGGGGTGGGGTGGGGTGGGGGGGTTGGTTTGATTTTTAAAGTAAAGTTTCGGGGTGTAAATGATCTTTACTCAATAATTTTTTCAAAGGTTTATGTAAAAATTTATCTAAATACACATCTTATTTCATCATAATCCCTGAAATTTTTTACCATTTTAAAAAAATCTCTCTGAATACATTACTCCTCCTCTCACTTATTCATCCCTATCCCTCCTTTACGCATCCAAATGTCTTATCCCTTTTGCGATATATCTCTATCCCATCTCTGATACATAGCCTCCTTTGATACATCCCTTTCCTATATATTCGAATATTTTCTTGTGTATCCAAAAGTTTAACGATGTATTTCAAAATTCATAAATTAAAAAAAATATAATTAGCTCTTAATTCTATAGAATTTATGTAAATCATCGAATTTTATACTCCTTTGTCCTTTGGGTCTTTCCTTCTCTTAAGAATTATGGGCTTCCTTTGTTGGGATATGAGGCCCATTTCCAATCCATCTTGAAGATCTGGCAGAAGTCTTACTTGATAGCCCAATATAAAAGAATGAATTTGTGTCCAGATCGATGGGCCTCATTTAGCCTTAGTAGTGCCACAATTTGATTTAATAATAATTACTCATTTTATTTGCATTTATTTATCTTATTTTTTTCTTTTAAAAAAATGTCTCTTCCATAATTGAATTTTTTTTTATTTAAGATCAATAATTAAAAAACAATATTACTTTCCAACATTTCATTAGCACAGTGCATAACAGAATGGGGAAAGATTTGTATTTAATACAATTAAAAAAAACTATGATATGTATGGGAAAGATGTGGACTAGTCGTCAATGCCATAAATATATGTTCATACTTGCATGTGAAATGTTGTCAGTACGTAATAGGTCAACCTTAAACCTATATATATGCACAAAACATTAATTTATTGAGATAATAAAATAACCTAACAATTATAGCAAATAAATAAAGAATTAAACAATACCTTTCAGTAAAAAAAAAAAAGAAGAGGTGAAATTGTGAAAATGATTAATACTAGTACCTTTTTTATTCTTCTTTATTTTTTGACAATAATTTTATTTATTTTCAAATATAGCCAGAAAAGTCTCGATTAGTGAAGTTTGATATTCCCAATTAGTTCCTAGTTATCATCAAATAATATTATAATGGACATGACTGTTTCTTTTTTAATTAGAAATTTTTTATATAAATTTTTTTGATGAAAAATTTTTTTTTTCTCAAACGGAACGTTATTTGAAATAATTCCTAATTTGAATACTGAACCCCGGGTTGAAAAACAAAATTCCCGATCAGTTTGGGTGGGCCGGCCGTGTTTTGATTGATTGAAGAGGAGCCGTGGCCGGTTCAGCGTTATCCATGGATATCCAGCTCATGTGGGGTCTCAGTCATGGTTGGTAATAACCCTGCTGGTCAATACTCTCTTTATCGAGCAATTTTCATTTTACACGATTATTAAAAAATTAAATTTTATTATTTTATTTTTATTTATATTATTATATATTGAATTAAGTTAAAAAATTATTAATTAATATCGAAATAAAGCGGAAAAAAATTAATTTTAATCTAATTTAGTAAATGCTCATATAATATATATAAGATAAATATTTATAAAAAAATATGATATGAGACGGACGTAATAAATAATAAGACTTAAAATTTGGAAAACAATAAATTAACGACTTGGACTGTATCATATGTTTGCAGGATATAATCCAAAATATATAGTGATTGATTTAAGTAGAATTTCATCGGTTGATTGGCTCGTTTGGTTAAAAACCAATTACGAGTAGATGAACGTCAAATATGACATAGAGTTAAAAACTTAAAACATCATCATTTTAATAATATTTTTAATTTTCATTTCATGTGATATATATATATATATATATATTTTTTTTTTAAAATTTATTTAATTAGAAATAATTTATTTTCATTTTTAAAAAAATAATAATTTATAATCATATAAATATTTAAAAATTATTTTAATCACAATTTTTTAAAAATATTACACTAAATTGCATAATGTCACGTAAAAAAGGACGAAGAATTTTTCTTAAGGTGTTACCAGTGTAATTTAAAATTTTATATGGCTTACTTTTCCTTTTATCAATTAAAAAAAGAATGATATATTTTTATACTTAATAACAATTTAATTTTAAAATATTTATTTCATTCCTAATAAAATTAATTATTAATCACATAAATATTTATAATTTTATATTAAATTAAAATAACTCGTATAAATTCGTATTAGAAATAGGTTAAATGAAGAATAAAAAGATAGGAAGAAGAGGTTGGCATATGAAGAGTACACCGTCATAAGTATATAATAAAAATAAATATTTTTAAATATAATGGAGAAATGTGATTGTGATGTGGCAGCAAATTAAGTGGGATATTTCTCTCATTTTAATCATTACTTCTTCTTTCTCAGCAAATACACACTCTGCAGTTTACTCAACCAGAAAACAATGGGTGTTCTTGACCATATATCTGATATGTTTGATTGCTCCTCTCAACACTCCCACCACAAAAGACGCAAACAATTACAGGTATCTCTTTCCTATTCTGGGGGCCGTTGCTGTTTTCTCTTTTAATTCTAAATCTGCAGTCAGATCTGGTGAAATTTGAACTTCTCAACATTTACTCGCATTAATTTTGTGATCTCTACCTATTACAGAGTCTAATACTGTTACTACCCTTTTCACAATAGATTCCAAATATTCATTCGAATTTATGTAGCTGCTGTTGAAAATATACTTGAATACAAATTCATGGAGTTTGAAAACAGGATACAAGCTATTTTCCTAATTGGATTTGAAATTAATCCTGAAAAAGGTCCTTTTAGACTTGGGAAATCTAGTTTCCAGGTCGTCTTTAGTTTTTCCTTTTAAATACAGTTTGATTTATAAACCATCTGACGTAGCTGTCTAAGTTTTTATGATCTGTTTTATATCATGTACCTGCCACTTATTAAAAGGGCTTTTTTACTAACACAATTAGCACTTTACCTTCATCTTTTCTGTTCTTTCTTGCTGCCTGACAGTATCTTGTTCAATACTTGTAACTTTAACTAATAGAAAATACATTTGTATGCTTAAATTTTGACAATAACAAGTCTTAGACAATTCTTTTTTGTTTGACTCCATATATGTGCTGGTTGGAGTTAGTCCTAACAAGACTCCTCCATATATGGTTTAACTTAGCACCTGCTCTTAAGCAATCTTTCAGAATTCCAATGTTATTCCATCCATTCAGAATTTACATGTCACAATAATAGCTTTATAATTTTACTATGCCAGTCTTCAAATATAATCTTTCAGTGTCCATTTTTAATTGTCCACTGTACTATTTTTGTATGTCCAACAGTACTTGTCAAATTTGTAAAATCGATGAATAAAGTATTCATTTTTCATTGTTTAGATGACTTATACTCCTCCCAACTTAGGCA
Source organism: Solanum rostratum (assembly GCA_029948455.1). NCBI lineage: Eukaryota > Viridiplantae > Streptophyta > Magnoliopsida > Solanales > Solanaceae > Solanum > Solanum rostratum. The sequence goes on along the minus strand of CM057045.1, from coordinate 91,498,688 downwards.
TCCTTTGATTTGACATGGTGTTTAAGTAAAAAATGAAGAATTTTGAAACTTGTGTGCTAGAACAAGTTAGAGATATTTGTGTGATGGGAGTTATTTCATTATTGATAAAAGATGAATTTTAAATTTTTTCTAATTATAGTAAGGTGACATTCATTTTAGGACAGACTAAAAAATGATGATACCAAAAAATGAGACAAAGGGGCTTTTTAATTGTGATAATTTTACCAAATTATTTCCATCATTTAATGTTTTTTAATTCAATTGGACAAAGAGAGTAAATTCAATGTTTTGGAAATTGACTGTACTTAATAATAAATTATGAATTTGTTGATTTTGTAAATTGATCAAGTGGAGTAAATGCATGCTAATAATAGATTTTGGGGCGGTCTTCCCATGTGCACGCTCTCTTCTCGTTAATAGCATTTCTCCTATAACTATGTCTATCATTTTTCTAGTCACATGATCTTCTTTATTTATTGTTGTCCTTTTGTTAAAAATGTTTCTTTACCTTTTTCTCTTTCGAGTATTTCTTAGCTTTTCAAAAGCAAAAGTAAAAGTAGAAATTTTCCATTAAAGGTGGTGTGTTGCTGCAAGGCCTTGCAGAAAGTATAGTGCAGATTCAGTACACCTTTGGGCCTCCACTGAAATGTACATATCTTGGCTGGGCCATATCATAACTTTATGAATCTGCCTAATTTGACTACTTTCTGTAAACATCAATTGGATTGACAATTTACATGACATCGTTTGATTTCGAAAAAGAAAAAGAAAAACTTTTGAAGTCATTAAAGATAAAAAGTGAATTTTAAAGACATGTGACATTCTTTGGGATAGCATCAAAAGAAAAGGGCGTTACATAAATTAGAAAGGAAGGACTATCAAGTTATATTTTACCTTCAACCGCAAGTATATAAAAGTTGAACTCTTTCCGGTCCATATTTACTATATTACTTACATGAATACCACCTGACTTTAACTATGACCAAAATGTATGGCCAAACGGGAGTCGAGATAGGTGCCAAGGTAGCTTAGTAGATTTTAAGTTGCTACATTTCATAATATGTAACTCTGGATTTTCAGACAGTGGAGATAAAAGTGAAGATGGACTGTGAAGGGTGTGAGAGGAAAGTGCGAAGGTCAGTGGAGGGAATGAAAGGAGTTTCATCGGTGACAATAGAGCCTAAACAGCACAAGCTCACAGTAGTAGGCTATGTGGATCCAGAGAAAGTTGTGGCTCGTGTAGCTCATCGCACAGGCAAGAAGGCAGAGATTTGGCCCTATGTCCCATATGACGTCGTTGCTCATCCCTATGCACAAGGTATTTATGATAAGAAGGCTCCTGCTGGGTACGTGCGAAGAGATGATTTCCAAACTAACCAGCTTGCACGTGCCAGTTCTACTGAAGTTCGCTATACTACTGCGTTTAGTGATGAGAATCCTGCAGCCTGTGCGGTCATGTGAACTAAAGTATTGCTGCTGTTATGTTTACTATATTATGAATCTTGTACCATAGCACATTAGTACCCTGTTATTGTTAAATTTGTGTTGGTTTTGTGGAGTTAATTCCTACTTTTAAGTTTTGATCCTGTTGAAAGCTAATGTTTTATCATGATTGTACGTACTGTATTGTTAAATCGATGAATAATCTGTTCTTGAAAGATAGGAGGGAGTACTGGAACGCGTTAAATTGGGTGTTTTTGTTTTCAAAAACTATAGATTGAATGTGAGATTAGTGAGATTCAAAGTGTGAAGTGATTCTTGGTCATTGAACTTTTCTCTTAAGAATTGTTGCTTCCATTAACATAAAGCAAATGTCAACACTGTGGTGATTGGCATTTAGGTATAACAGTGGGATTTTCAGATTGTTGCTTTTTGTAAAGTAGCAGGGCATGGCAAAACTTTTTGTTTGAGATTGTTTCTTTATACAAGTTTAGTGGGAATATAGGTTGGAAAGTAAAGAGTGAATGGACTTGTTGGAAAACTTTGAGGAGTATTATGGGATTTTTAGCTAATGAATTCCATAATTATTTGGCAAAATAAAAAATATTGGTGACTAGTATGGAATTTTTAGTCACGGGAATAAATCTATTTTGATCGTCCAAATACAATTAGTAAAACGGTGACTATTCAAAGACATTAATAAAAACACGACAAAAACCTCTTGTAAATAGAATTAATTGATTGGTTTGATCCCAACTACTTTTATTTTTTTTTCTCTTAAAAGGAATCAGAAAAATAAGAAATTGCTAGGGTTTGCTCGTTTGAATATTCCACATTATTTTTTAAATATAATTGACTAAGCTTGGTCTGTTTTATTTATAAAAATAATTGAGGGATGGATCAAAGCTCGATCCTTGTTTTGGTTAAAACTTTAGACAAGTTTTCTCAATAAATCGACTAAGCTCAATCAATTTTTTATTTTTTATTTCTCAGCGCAAAAAAAAAAAAAAAATAGCAGCCAAACTTCATCCGTTTTATTTTTAAAATAATTTGAGGATTGCAATTATTCTTTCTCCCGTTCAAGTCTAAGTGTTGCCTGATTAACAAAAACCTTGAAATCTTTATTTACAAATACTTCTTTTAATCTTAATTTAGAAATAGAAAAAATCTATTTTATAATTTAGTGTGAAGAAAATAAGTGAAATTCCAAAAATGGACCTTGGCCTACCACAACACAGGCCCAAGTCCACCGCGATTCACTGGAGCAGAACGCACAACACTTATAAGCTATAGCGATAATTTTCTAACCACCCTTCGTAGACTCCATTTTCCATTTTTGGCGGGAAACAGTAAACCCTCATTATTCTCCATTAACGATGGCAGAAGAAGAAATGGAGGCGGCGGGAGAAACGGAACAAGACGTCGAAGAGGAGTTCGCCGTTTGGAAGAAGAACACGCCGTTGCTCTATGATCTTGTCGTTTGTCATGCCCTTGAATGGCCTTCCCTCACCGTTCAGTGGCTTCCGTCACCCACCACCGCCGACGGTGCTTTTAATGTACACAAGCTCATTCTCGGAACTCACACCTCCGACGATTGCCCCAACTTCCTTATGGTAGCAAATGTCCATCTCCCCCGTAATCCTGCGTCAGGACTTGAACACAATCTCTTGAATCCTCAAATCCCTAAGGTCTGTAATTCCTTACATTCGGTTAAACTACACTAATATTTGCAATAAGTAATTGTCTGATATATTGATCATACTTCAATACATTTTTACTAAGACGTGTATAAATTTGTGTTAAGTAGTGCATATGTGTACAGATATTAACTGTTTGATGAAATATCCAATTGAAGAAAGTTCTTTGTTATTGAATCATTTATGCATATGTGGTGCCTATTGGTGTTTATATGAAGGACGTTTCATCTGGAATTTTTTATTTTAGTGTTAAGACCTTCGAATAAATTGGTCTAGTGTTCACAGGTTGAGATAGTACAAAAGATTCATGTTGATGGAGAAGTGAATAGGGCGAGATGTATGCCACAGAAGCCAGCTGTAGTTGCAGCAAAGACGAGTAGCTCTGAAGTTTATATCTTTGACTCTGAGAAACAGCCCCTCAATCATGAAGGGGGGTCTTGCAACCCTGATGTTAGACTGAGAGGGCATGATACAGAAGGTTATGGCTTGTCGTGGAGCCCATTTAAAGAGGGTTTTCTTTTGAGTGGTTCAAATGATCGTAAGATTTGTTTGTGGGATGTATCTGCAATGCCTCAAGATAAAGTTCTTATGGCCCATCGTACTTATGAGGTAATGTGATCTGTGGTATTCACCCATCAGTCTCGAGATGTGCCGATCAAACTGCATTTCTTTTGTTGATTTAGGAGCTGGATATCAGTGTGGCAGGTATGATTTTAATTGTGGTATTTTTTGTGTAGGAGCATGAAGATGTAGTTGAGGATGTGTCATGGCATCCAAAGAATGAGAATCTTTTTGGTTCCGTCGGAGATGATTGTCGTCTGATCATTTGGGACTTACGCACAAACAAATCCCAGCACTCAGTTTTAGTGCATGAGAAAGAGGTCAGTAATCTTTAAATTCCATCTGCTTAATATTTTACTAGACACTTTTTGATCTGTATTATTGAGATTGATCTCAACTATGTTCATCTAGTTATTTATTGATAACCCATTGATCATGTGCTGACACCCAACATGGTGTTAAGAGAATCATATGAAACTATGATGTGGAACAAAAAGTAGATTGTTATTCATGACTAATGATCTCTTTATTATACAGAAGAAACATTCTGAACTTCATTCACGACTTATGTACCCTGTTAATTGTTAAGAGACTAGATAAGGGGTCTTGGGCCGCTGAATGATACTCATATTAGTTATGAAAGCATCATATGGAACAATTTGATAGGGCTGTTGAGATGTCATGAGTATTGGAAATAATGACACCTCCAACAATGGTTATCATTGGTACATTTTAGTGTTTTTATTTGTATCTGTTGAAGAGGTTAATTTACATGCATTAATGAATTGCGAAATCAGAAAGTGAATAGCATGTGCATCATCTGATCAAATTTTTTTCAATATTTTTCCTGATGAAGTCTCGCTGATCTTGTTTTTTTCTTCCTCTCTCCAGGTGAATTATTTATCTTTCAACTCATACAATGAGTGGTTTCTTGCTACAGCATCATCAGATAGTACTGTTGGTCTGTTTGACATACGAAAGCTGAGTTCTCCTTTGCACGTGTTTGGCAGTCATACGTAAGTCCTTCAGTTTATTTTGAGTCTCCAAATTTAGTATGGTCAATTTTTTAAATCAGTCCATTACTTTATTGGCTTGGTGACTTGCAAATCACAATTTGCTGATGCTCATCTCTGGTGATGATTGACTTATTAATATATGGGTCCCTTAATTTGCAATACCGAGCTCCGTTTGAATCAAAAAACATATGAAAACTATGCAAATCTACTTGTAATGGTGCAGTTCTTTCGTCATTGTTGAAGTATATTGCCTGTGTATGTACACAGAAAATGGTCAAATCTGTTGTTGCTTTATTCTCTTCCTCAGCTAATTCATTATTTCTTTTCCCGCCATTGCAATAGGAATCCTCATGTTCTCTTACTAAAATGTGATAACTGCTCTTACCTTTTTTTATTGCAGGGATGAGGTATTCCAGGTAGAATGGGATCCTAATCATGAGACTATACTGGCATCTTCAGGTGGTGATAGAAGGTTGATGGTCTGGGATCTTAACAGGTACATCATGCATCAAATGAATTCCACCACTAAAGTTTAAACCAAAGAAAGAATTACTGTCTGGTTTACATTTTTTTTTTCGCCTGAGAATAAAATCGTTTTCAGGATTGGTGACGAGCAATTGGAAGGTGAAGCTGAAGATGGTCCATCAGAACTTCTTTTCTCTCATGGCGGTCACAAAGCAAAGATATCTGATTTTTCATGGAACAAGAATGAGCCATGGGTAATTTCAAGTGTGGCAGAAGACAACAGTGTCCAAATCTGGCAGATGGCTGAGAGCATCTACCGTGAGGACAATGATAATGGCAACTGTTGAGATGTTTAATTTTATTGGCATTTGTTTGTCTGAACTTGAAGAGTGATATGTGGCATTGCATATCAACTTTATTAGGTGCAGAATTGTTAAAGTAGAAGAGTACCGTTTGCTCTTCACTTCATATCCAATCTCAAAAATCAATATATCAAGCATCATGTACATGGTAGATGTTGAGCCAATCGGCAGGTAGTCAACAAATCTACCTATTTGCTTGCTCCAAGTATGCGTCCCTGTTATCCAAACTATCAAAGCAAAAGATAATTTAAAGACCACCTACATTTACTCGAGTAAATCTCAGTTGAAACAACAAAGTCAACTCTCAAATAAAGGAGGGAGGCACAGAATTTGTTCATCCTTTGCCAATCACTCCATGACCAACACCATAATTGATCTTTGACCCAATGCCAAAAATGGACAAAATGAAACATAGAAAAGGAGAAAACACCAGTCGAGGGCATATGGAATACATATTTCAACCAATCATGGTTTCAACTTCATGAGATTTTTTGTACTTCCTGCAGCTCAAACTACTGAACACGCCCAAATTTGTCAGAAACTGGGAAACCAAGCAAATGCACTTCTCAATAATTTGTCAAGAATGTTTCAATTTTGCCACTCTTGACAGCAAAACCACGAGCAATTAAAAAAAGTAAACATCTCTTTAAAATTTGGCAGTTTCAAATCCACATAATCTAAGAACGAGATCAATTTAGAAATCCATCGGCAAGAGACGATATTCATCAAAGAATGAACAAATACAACAGCAAGGAATAAAGCTTCCAGATCTTCACAGAAAACCACAAATCTAGGTTATCCTCTTCATGAGTTCTGCTAGCTATATTCGTTCGGTTGTTTCTGCTTTACATGACTGTTGATAAACGACGACACTCAAACAACTACTAGGCCACAACTCAACAGCCAGAAGAAGATTCTCAATTTGAACCCAGCAAAGTAGAGAAACTGGGAGAAATCCCAAGACAGGGAACATAATTTCTCCCAGTAGACAGCACTTAACTTAACATACTTATTCTCAAGAACAAAGATGCTCTCCTAAGTAGTCCATCAACTTCTTGATGTCGTTCGCGTGCCTCCTGAAAAAAGCAAATCAAAGATCAACATAAAGGAGGACAGCCAGGAGGGTTAAACACAGATAACTATATACATTTAATAATACAAATTTCATCAACCGATGCATAGCATAGAAACTTGGGAACAGTTATTTTAACAGCCACTGCAAAATACATGGATATTTCTTTTATCTACAATTTGCCAATTTTAATTGACCTCAATGAAATTAGAAGGAAAAGAAAGAACTTTTTCCAAAACAGATCTTAAGGACAAATGTCCTGGCAAAGATGCCATAAGCCACCCAAGATCTCAGACACTACTTTTGGATCAAGAAGATCACTTTTCTGTTTCAGTTCATCAATTTCAGAATGAAATCAAACACAAAAATTCCTCTTTTGGCATTAATGGAACTAACAAAGTTTACAAGCCACATAAAAGGGGTACAATAGGTTGCATACTTCAGCATTTCAAATTCTTGTCATCATACTTTTAGAAATTCAGTCAGAGATAAATATTTCAGAACATTAATCAAGCTGAGCAAGATATTTCTCCCTTTTTTTATAAGGTATGCCAAGATTTTTATTTACATGGAATCCCTTATATGCTCTATTTGCAGCTAAATATCAGACAGCTTTAACATTCTTTTTACCTAATCAGCATCTCAGGGACCAGAAGGAATCAATATATTCTTCCAAACCATCTACTAAATCCAACTTTTATCAAAACCTAAAAGATTTATACAGTTTCCCAAGGATGTGCTGGTCTATTTTATCTTCAAAGCATCATTAATTCTACTCTTCCCAAATCGAACTTTCACCAAAACCTAAAATATTTATACAGTTTCCAAGGATGTGCTGGTCTATTTCATCTTCAAAGCATCATTAATTCTACTCTTTCCAATTGCATCAGGAAATGTGATACAGACTCTCTTGAATTTTTCCTAGTCATCAATCATATTAGCAGGTATTATTAAAACTACTTTTTCTTTAGCAATCGTATAAATAGTTACAAACAATTCCTACGGACTTGAGGACAACCCTGAAAGGCTTAGCTAATATTGGATATTCAGGAAATGGTATCAGAATCTGAATCATTCATATTAAATATCAATATTTAAAGTTCAGATATACTTGAAAGCCATAATTATCAATAAGAAAAAATGTTTAAATGCACTTGATCTTAGTTCAGATGTAGTCATAATTGTTTTATAATGAGTACTATATTAGGCCAATTTTTTTATTAAAGATTTGTCCAATTAGACCGAAAGTAGATGCTTGGACTCTTGTTACTCAGAAGCCCTTCAACTTTTTCTTTTCCTATTTCCTGTTAAGAAATCGAGGGAGTACTCTTAAGCATGCCAAGGTCCACGCTTTTCCTTCATCAAAGTCCAGAAGAATAAGGTTTACTACTTCAAACATTTCCAGGTTAATTTCAAGAGAAGAAATGAATGGAAGACTACTTACAAAGCCAGAATAGCCTGATAATTTTAGCACAAAAACAAGCACAACACTCCAAATATTGTGTTAGTTTTCCAATTTACTAACCAGGATTGGGTTAGTCTCAAGCTGCTGCAATGCAAGATAATGGAGATAGCTTTTACAGTCGAGTAATTTTTGCTTAATGGTGAGTAGAAGCAAAGTCACAATGGCATCTACACCATTTCAAAAAAAGGGGGGAGGGGGGGGAGGATGAATAAGTAGTTTTGGATTTTTGTTTATTTGTTTTTCTTTCACATGGGAGGGTGGTTGGATAATATTGGGTTATTAGCAAAATTACAATGGCATTCCTAATGATACTTGTGTAGTGCATTAGTGCTATTACTTAGCATTTGGTCGTTGGTGATGGTGGAGTTCTTGAGGAAGATGGTGGTAGATATGGTGTTTGATCAAAGAGGGTCGTAGAGAGAGGTGTAAAGTGGAGAGTGCTTCGCTGTGGATGAGAAAAATGGGGAAAATATGAACTAGGCTCTTCTATGCGTCGCTCTGTTATGTGGGTAGAGAATGGTGACCGAGGATGTATAAAAGGAGGAAGAAGATGCAGGAACAAGAAATGTTGGTACCTTTTCTGACCATGTCAACATAATATAGCCTATTCATGTGCTCAAATACAAGTGAGAATCACTGTTTACCATGCCAGCTTGTTGTTACGCACAGTTTAGTGATTGTTGAAGTGTTTATTAGTGCAAGTTGAGGTGTCAAAATAAAAGTGATGCCAACTTGTGACTCAAGTGTTTAGTAGCACATTTTGGTAGGCCTTGGAGAATCTAAAAAGCTACAAAAGTCAGTTGAGCTACATTTTTTATGTATATACACATTTTTTCCATATACATTTACAGATATAAGATTATTTTATATATACACGCCCTTCCTCCTTCCATTTGTTTGAGAAATTGATCTGATTTGTGAATTATATTTTAGTTAATAATACAACAACAACATACCCCATGTAATCCTGAGAGTGGAGTCTAGGGAAGGTAGTATGTATGCAGACGTTACCCAACCTAGAAACATAGAAGGTTGTTTCTGATGGATCCTTAGCTCAAGGAAAATCATATCAAAGCAGTTCAGGAAAAGAATTATGGAAGTGAAGAAGCCACGAAAAAAATACTAAAGACAGCATAACGACATGTATTAGTCAATAGTTACCGTTAAGAAAATATCAAAGTAGTGGTTTGACTAGATGAGTAATTGTACGCAATAAAGATATCCTTTTGTGAGAGTAATGAACTTTAGTTATTGTCTTAAATGGATACTGCACTCATGTGACTGAAGGACAATGCTTAGTTAAGTTTTAAAATAGTTAATATAGTCCAATTATAAGATAGAATCAACTTTAAGAGAAAATGCACATCAATTCACCTTTTCTCTTGCTTCGACCAGAAGTATTTGCAGTAGGTGTGCTATTACCCACCACACACCCAGGAACCTCCTCCAGCCCAGCGGTTTGATTACCCAAGCATTGGAGAGTCTCAAATTCACAGTTGTTGAAGCCTTGTGCATTTAATACAGTGCCATCTGAGCTTTTACCTTCTGCACCTGGGTGGAGGCAATAAACCTGATCATCACATTGTAGGTTGCAAGAGTTCACCACATATGCTCCAGGAAAGCTGGGATTAACTACGTGCTGATATGCATTGCCACTCTTTATGGGTTTCTGGTATGGAAATGATCCAATTTCCCCTTCAATTCTTCCTCGTATATCCACAAGCAAACACTTGAGCCTAGCAACCTCCGCTTCCAATACAGCCTGACCCTGCAGCCTCTTCAAGAGTTGCTGATTTATAGCCCTCAATCTAACAACTTCATCCTCCAATGAAGCAGCGCGAGCCTTCTTTTTCTCACGATACTTGCGAACAGCTTCCTTATTACCTACCGGGCGTTTCTTCCTTTTATTCTCTGCAGACTCTGCAGTATCGTCACTGGGGTTCTTATCCTCGTCTGTGGTAGGAACTAGTTTGGTGTGAACATGGTAACAAGTGTGAGTATGAGAGTTATCAGGACCAGGCGGGTTACAAGTGTGGGCATGAGTACAGGCATGAGCATCCTTGAGAATCTCATTAAAAAAGCTGTCCATTGAACTACTAAATTCACCAAAATTCGAACTTGACAACATTTCTTGGTTAGAAATGTCCAGCTCCCCGTCAGCCATAATAGAAACCTCAGAGTAACCAACAGATCAAAATCTGCAGTAAAACACTAGCAATTCAGAAACCCTCTACGCAATTTTCATACTTCACTCAAACTAAAGGTAGAAAAAAAGCCCTAACTACTATTCCAGTCGATAACAGACCAAACCCCCAGAAAGGAAAAATGCAAGAACACAAGGCATAAAGTTTTCAACTTGAACATAAAAAGGTACGATATTTATAATTTCCGGAAAAACCCCAAATCTTGAAATTGAAATTTCAATCTGGGTCAAATTCAAATAGCTTAGGAGAAACAACCCACCAAATCCCTCCTCATAAAACAACAAATTTCAAAGAGAAGAACAAAGCTAAACCATGGATTCCGATTCTTCGAAATCAATAATAACCAAGGACTAAAATTGAATAGAAAAATCATCAAAATTAACTGAAAAAACGAAAGCACTTACAGTGAAGCAGAGTCTGAGGCGTGAAAAAGGAGAAAAAATGGGGTCTGCGAAACCCTAGAAAAGGCTAAAAAGGGGGTGTTGAGATGTCAAATTGTTTTAATGGCGGAAAAAGAATGGAGGAAAACAGAGGGGCCACTGGTCAAGATTCCAACACACACAAACTAGTGCTGGCTGCTGCAGAATTTGGCACCGTCTTTTCCCCTTTCTGAAAATCTCAGGACTCAATTTGTTATTTATACCTATTTGAGGGGCCAATCGTAATTATTTTTTTATACGGACTCAATTAACGGTGCACAATCAACTACTTCCTTTTCGCACTTGCCACTTTCTACCACGTCCTATTAATTTATACACATGACTAGCGTTTTCTCGATTTGACATTAGCTTTTCATGTTTAAAGGAATTCTCGTTTTATTCGCAGATGTCTCAAAAAATTTATGTTTCAATAACAATATTGATTCGTCCTCATTATAATTGTGGCTTCCTCTTTGAATAAGTTTCTCAAGTTCAATAGCATCTAACTCGGTGAATTTCCTGAACCTACAAAGTTTGTGTATCAAAGACTCAAAACATCAAGACGTGATTTTGAGTTGTATATCAAAATTGAATAGTCATTATATATTTCATGTATAGTTAAGTTGTTTTTCTGTTTTTAAAGTGTACTAGCGTTATAAATATTAAATATGTAAGACTTTAAAATTTAATTAAAGTTATAAATATTAAATATTTACTCATTAAGTATGTCAAAATGATTCAATGTTTAATGGATGTTTGGTCAACCAATACTATAAAACATGTAGAAATTCTCTATTCATAGTTTACTTGAAATACATTTAATGTTAGTTAAGCTCCTACTATTTATAGGATAATATGTATCATGCAATAAACTTAGTCCTAATAAAAATATGTTTTGTTTAGTCTTAGTATAAAAATACACTTATAACCATTCGTAATTTTTTAGATGGAGAAAATCTTAATTTAAAAAGGGCAAATAAGTAAATCAACTTTTATTGAATATTTTGGTCAATCGACATTTATATTCATGCTTTTATAATAATATAGATATATATGGAAAATTACACTAAGAGACACTTCACTTAAAATAATTACACAAAGAATAACCCTCGTTGTATAGACATGTCTAGTCAGTCTATATTTGTTTATCATAATGTATATTTAGTGTATAGCTCATGTATAAGTAATGTACATACTTTTTATAACTTTTGACAAACTATATCGTATAGCCGTATATAGTTTTGCTGATCTGGGGCTATTTTTTTTATGTAGATAAAATATATGCTACTTTTTTTTTTAACTTTTTACTTATATATATATTTATGCAATAATTTCCCCTAAACTATATTGTATACTGAGCTTTTTATGACTTTTGTTTATATTTTTTATATAAATAAAATATAATTATTACTTTATTATATATATTTGAAATTGTACGTGCTTTCTTTTTACTTTTTCTTGTTCGATATTGTATAGCTATAAATTGATCTTGCTTCTCTTATTATTCTTCCTTCATTGTTTTCTGTAAATTTGACTATAAGATTATTTTCAAATTATTATTTACCAAAATCTTCATGTCTTGATTCTTGATTTAGATTCACTAAAAGAGTGGTTGAGAACTGTAACTATGAGGTCTCTCATATCAAAATATTGTAGGTAATAGTTATATATTTATATAAATATATAGTTACTATACAATATAATTATAAAAAAATGTCCACCCAAATTTATATTCTAATGTTTCCGTTTCCTGGGGTTTAAACAGAATATATGACATTGACAAGTGGCTAGATTTATATATTAGTTTGTACTACAACTATTTTTGTGTACTAATAGAAAAACGTACTCCATAGTTTTTTTAATCTTCTTGTTTATTGACAAAATCAATAAGCTCCATTTAAATCTGTAGATTCTTTTTGTTGTTATTAATTTAATAAATTGATGATAAGAATATAATCAAATTATTGTGAATAGACATTGACATTTAAGTAGATTACCCAATCAAAATACCACTTGTTTTTTGGGCCCCAGTATAATCATTGACTAGAAAATTCAAGAATAATTTTAGTATTAAATTTCCAATACAAGAACTAAATTACTGAGTAATTATTGCTCTTTCAATTTCCTTCACAATATAAAGCTGAAATATGAATAGTAGTATTATCCATCATTCTATATCCAATTGCTTCCTTCAAGTTCACTAGTATACAAAAGCGCTTCCCTGGCGCGCTGACGGAGAGATTGAAAGAACAGAACTCCAGCAAACTGATTGAGCTAATCAATTTTTCTCCGAGGGCAGTGAAATGATGATATTTCTTTGGCAATGAAACTTCTCATATCTCAGGCCCCCATTTGAAAATTGAATCCAATAAATAACTCCATTCAACAAATAACATCTATCTCATAAAATACTCCGCTTATACCAACGACAATCTGTAATTACTTAAATTCAAAATTTTGGTTGTGTATTTTCTAGTAGGAAACAATTAAATAGTATTGTACGTGAATTTGGTTTCTTCCCCCTAAACAAATTAAAATTAAAATCAATTTATTTTCGTGGAATAATAAGTGAAAGAATAGAATCAACCTACGGAGTGTTGGAGAATTTAATATCAAGTCTCTTAATACTAATTAACCAACCTCTGATACCTTGCGTAAAACTTGAATTTGAAAAGATAATAAGATATATGTTCAAAATAGAAATAGAAAAATTGCTATTTTGTTTGTAGACCTTTGATAAATTTATAAACTAATTATTAATAAACTAGAAAAACAAGTTCTAACAATTTTTTGAGTTATAAGAATGAAGATTTCTATTTGAAAAAACCTATGTAATAAGTATTATAGTAGTAAAATTATCAGCTAAAGAGGATCAAGTTGGAAACAAGATCAAAGAATTATGATTTTACCAATTATTGAAATCCTAGATTTCAAGCACAAATTTTAAAGATTTGGTAAAAAATAATTAAGTTTGACAATTGAAAGAATAGTTATATCAAGAAAAGGAGATCAATCGTAGATTCTTTCAACATCAATTCCCTAGAAAACAAACTTTGTGAAATCTAATACTTATAGCATAATTTTTTAAATATTTGGGTTAGAATTGTTTCCATAGGAAATTTGATAGTACGACTACTAAGTTTTAAGTAACGTTATATGGATCATATATTTGGGCTGGGTCTCACTAGGGCTTTATTTAGATTTTAGGACAAAACTGATTCATTTTCCCTTGTTTAACTAGTAATTGGAAGTCAAGTTAAATTTGCCAAGTTAGAAATAATATTTGTTTTAATTATTACTTAAAATTTATATAGTATCATTTAATTTGCCATGATTATGTCATCGCCTTTTCTTTTTTCTCAATTTATCTTTACTTATTACCTAAAAATCTTATTTTATCTTTTATCGAACCTTTCTATAATAGTTCTATCTCGTATTTTGTGATTTCTATGTAGGTTTGTCATTCAAATTACTGATGTGTGATATTATATAACAACGAAAAACGATACAATCTACCCAAATATCATTTTTATTAAAACAATATCATACAATACAATAACGCCATACAATATAAAAAATGACAAGCTCGATGCACTAAAGCTCCCGCTATGCGCGGATTCGGAGAAGGACCCAACCACAAAGGTCTATCGTATGCAACACAATACCATATAATACAATAAAAGATATGTAGCTTGATTAACTTGTGATAGATTGAGAATTCAAAAAAAAAAATCTCCTCCACCAAAGTTAAACTTTCAAAAAAAAAAAAAGCAAAAGAATAAATACTAAAGAACTTTATTACAAACACAAAATCTTATCACACTCAAATTTCAAATCTAATCCACAGAACTGCAAAATATCTGTGGGACTGACAAACTTTGTTGCTATTATCACAAAGTTTTTGGTTCCTCCCTACATTTAATCACCTCAACAAAGGGCGCTTTTTGTTTTTTCAACTGTACAAACACAGATTTCAAACTTGTTATAAATTAATTAGAAGCTAATATTCAGAGCTTGATGATCTACTCCATCTTTTTCTCAAATATTCATCAACAGAAGACAGAGGACTACTTTGGTCCTGACTACTGCTGAAGCATGTCGAATTATCGTAATTAACATCAAGAAATGCAATACTTAAATGGGACTCTGCACTTGAATCTGGATATACTTCATCATCATTATATTCTTCAGTATTGATGCTTCTAGCAATGGCTTCTTCATTTCCATCTTTCTCTCCTTTCAGCATCTTCAGGATCTACGTAAATCGGAACATGGTTGAGTTATACAGAGATTATACATAGCTTGTTCAAACTTTACAAAAATATTGTTTGGGTGCCTCTCTGATCCTCCAAAACCTATGCATTTTCTAAGGATCCGACACAGGTGCAGAATTGTTTTTGGAAGGTTTCCGTCTCGTATAATAATTGCATAGATTCCCATAACGAGTGATTTTAACAAACATCGTATATCTTATGCAGAGTTAAATACAAACACAAAGAGATGCATCAGTTGTATTGAGACTATATTACTTACATTTACAAGTACTGCAAGAACTTGTAATTACCTGGCTTATGTTAGGACGTAGCCGTGCTGCCTGTGTAAGACAGAGTCTTGCTGCAAGAATCATTCTTTGGACTTGATCATCTTCGATATTTACATTCAAGTTCTCATCTAGAATGGCATTGAAATTCCCACTTTCTAACTTAGGTTTCGCCTGGAAAGTAATATTTTTTTTCAGATGAAGTGACTAATGAAAGTATCGATTTGGACTGAAAATGTCATGTTAAAGTAGAGATGATGCTTACCCACATGACTAAGCTTTCTTGACCACTGGGAGTCTCAAAGCCAATAGCTTTTCTCCCTGATAATAGTTCCAGCAGAACCACTCCAAAGGAGTAGACATCAATCTTATCACTTACTTTCCCATACATAAAATACTCTGGTGCTAGATAACCAAACGTTCCTACCACATCACTATGAGTCAAGAATGACTCCTTTGTGGGTCCCCATATCGCCAACCCAAAATCGGATAACTGCAAACAAGAATTATCTAACGAGTTTAACTTCTATCCAGTGATAATATGAAATATATTTAATAATCAAATCAATCATATGATAATCACGGATTAATCTGTTAGTTTGAAAAGCACACCTGTGGTTCAAAATCATCACCAAGAAGAATGTTTGATGACTTTACATCTCTGTGTATAACAGGCCTTGGACATTCATTGTGTAGGTAATTTAAAGCTTCTGCAATTCCAACGGCTATTCTGAATCTTCTTTCCCATCGCAACACTGATTTAGTTCTTCCTGCTTTCCAAATTAACTCAACATGAACGAATAAACACCGGTTTTATGTACTTAATATAATCTTTGGCTTGTAGCTTACCATGTATATTTTCTTCTAAATTCCCCTTTGAAAAAAAATCATAAACAGATATCAGATCAGAATTCTCTATGCAAATTCCAAGTAGATGAGCAATATTCTTGTGCTTCACTCTGGTCATAATATCCATTTCCTGCCTGAAATTCTTCCTTGCTTCCTCTGATGAATTCAAAACCTTCACCGCCACTGATTTTCCATCATAAAGGACTGCTTTGTATACACTGTTTCCCCCTCCTTTCCCAATCAACTTCTCTGCACAAGTTTTTAATGTTAAAGAAGCAAGGCTGAAAAGAGTGGCATATGTGACCCCCCAACCCCCAAAAGAAGAGAATATGTTGTAGACAAAAAGCTAGAGAAACCAACCTGAGGAGAAGTTTGAAGTCGATGATCTTATAAAATCATAGCTAAACCATTTGCAGCCAAATGAATCTTTTATCAGCTGGTTACAAACTGATGCACTTTCCTTTTCAATACAATCCATGATGGAGCAACTATTTTCCATTCCAAAAGCATTTTGGTTCTCTTTCGGAGAAGAATTTGATTTAGGACTATCTAACATATATCTGTTTGGCAAGGTCATCACCCACTGCACTACCGACATCTTTCTTACTACTTTAGCAGGTTCATTCAATGAACTTGCAGTTTGTAAAAGGGGCCAACCAGGAGTAGCATCAGCAGCAAAATCTTCCGCGGGGAGAGAAATTGAACCTAGTGAAAGAGAACCTTTCTTATGCTTTCCTGAAGGACTTGTATTTTCCTCTTTTATGTTTTGTGTACCATTTGTCCATCTGTCCAAAGTTCTAGTCACTTCACAACTGAACCTTCCCATATCCGATATCTCAGATTCACCAAATTCAGATTCGCAATCCTTTAAAGTAGAAATTCTTTCTAGATAAAGACTTGGTTTTGGATCACCAAAAAAACCTATCATCAAGAACAGAACAAATTCAATTTTCTTATTCAAAAAGGAAATATTTTTAGCTCAAATGTGCAATCTTGAAGTATCATCTACCAAACCTTTGAGTTGGGAAGTAGAGGTTCTTCTAAACAAAACCTTCCCATTGTCGATGGCCATAACTTCAGTAGTGGTTGGCAGCCTCTTTGCACAATATTTAGCAATTGAGGTCCAGCTCCTATACAAGTCACTTTCAAATTTAATAAGCACGATATATATGAATTGAAAATACAATAACCAAAATCTGGATTAGTCGAGCTAGTATATACTAGCTTTTACTTACCCAAGAGCACTATGCTTGCTAGTTCCTACTATTACAGCTAATGCAGCATGGTTCTTTGCTTCCCTTACCAAAGCTCTTCTAGTAGAACTTCCTTCAGACACCAGAGAAATAAGATCAACCTGAAATTCCCAACTCACATCAATCACAATCGGTGCTTTTCTTATTTTCCAAAAAGACAGCAAACAATTTAAAGAAGAATTGTATTTGTCACTTGGAGCAACCTGCTTTTTGTTACACAAGCCATCGTAATCATATAGGTAAGTGTCCAAGGATGATTTAATGTTTGCGATTGAATCTGAAAATGATAAAATTAACAATGTCAAGACAAAAATAACACATTTTAGTTTGACAAAACATAATTCAATTAGGACAAGTAAAATTTTAAAATATCACATACCGGCATTTCGACAAACATGAAGAGCAATAACTCTGTCTCCAGGCTCTGCAACTTTTACAATAGCCCAATTCAACAACTCTCTAATATGGCCATCAAATCGAATTCCCACAATCACATTTCTCTTTTCTGATTCTAATATCTTTGCGAAGATCATCTTCTCTTCCTAATTGACTGCCAAAAAAGTGTTCTTTTTTCGTCTTCTTGATGCAATCATATGATCATTTAATGTTTTTTGATTCTGCAAAAAGAGGATGCTCCAGCTGACAAGACAAAGGAAGTGCTTCACAAGACACTAGTCCATAATTTAAGCCTTGATTTGAATGGTCAAAAAAGAAAAAGAAAAACCATTAACAAGTACAAGAAGAAAATCCAAATCCTGAATTCTAAAGAATTAAAAATGGATGATTTTCATATCCGTCCAATGAATATTAAATTAAAAGTAAACACCCACAATGACCAATAATCAATATATATAATTCTGCTTAAAATTCTTCTTAAGAAACCGGGGAATTACCTAAGGCCATTGAAAAAAAGAAAGAAAAGCCGCCAAGGTTATATACAAACTTGTATGAACTAACAAACAAACAAATACATGCCAAAGGTAGGTGCTTTGCTGACAATAAAGCTTACTTCAGCAAATGCGCATTCTTGAAATTCAATATTTTTTTAGAAAAAAAAACAGAGAAATTCTTTTTGGAATTTGATACCTAAAATCCAACGTAGTATAGTGAAGAAGGAAGGAAGGGTAAAGAATAAAGAGTTGCCGGGAAAAGGGGATAAACAAAAACAGAAATAAACGTTAACCAACGTATTTTCAAAACAGAGGTTAAAAATTAAAATTGTTTCTGTATTTGTTGGGTTCTGTTGAGGAAAATAGGCAGATAATTCGCGGTGAAAATAGTGAGAAACAGTTAACCACCGACAGACAGGGCTGAGAAATCTCCAGCGGCCAAACTATATTGTTGCCAGGGTTAAATAGTTTGCCGCAACGTTACGACAACGATGATATTTTCCAAACATACTCAAACATCATTATTTGGGCTTTTGAATTTTAAATTTTTTTTGTCACAACTTTAAATATTTATTTCCAAATAAAAACTCTTTGATTACTAGAATTTTTATATTTTTTGACTATCAAACTATGCAAAATATATTTAATCATAAAATTTTGAAATTTTACCTGAATTTTTCAAATATTTAAAAAATAATAAAAGGATATTTTCATTTTTTTTTACTCTAAATTACTCAAAAAGTAAATAAAACAAAAGTTTCCATTTGTATTCTTGATCAAACACAACTGTAATTTCTAAATATCATTTTTTTCACTTTCAAAATAAAATCAATTTTTTCAAATTCCACAATAAAACATAGTCAAACGTCCACTTAAATTGATAATCTCAAAAATATATAAATATATAATTATGCCTCGCGAGTTTTTTTTTTTTAATTACGAAAGGTGTAAGTTAAAGATTAATGCACTCGAATTTGAAAAATCTAATTAATTATTTATATATATATATATATATACACACTTGTCATCTCACACGACATGATTTTTATTGATTCAAATGGATGACTTGAACTTCGTTTTAAATCAATAAGCAATTTGGCTCGTTTTAAATCAATCAGCAACTCAAGATTATTTTCATTTATTTATATATAAATCATATTAAAATTTATTTTTATTTATTGTATTTTGGTCCAACATTTATCATGATTATATATACCAAAAAAAACATTGAATTGTTTTGAAACATTTAAAATAACCTTTGGGATCACCGTCCTTAGTAGGATGCTTTTAATACTAAGAGCAAGACATTTTGGTCAACTTTGGGAGGTTATCATTTGTTACTATAATTATGACTAAAACAAATTTGACCGCCCATAAGAAATTTATTCCCAAGCAGCCTTTTAAAGAAAACAAAAAGATACTGAAAAGATAAGCATTAATGATCTTATGAAATTTAATATTTATATAATTAAATCGAAAATGACAAATTATTACTTCATTATATTTTATATGGCTTCCTGATATCATTATTTGTTTCTATTTTATTGTTAATAGGAAATGTCAAATTATAATTTACAAGCTTTTGAAAGGTTTAGTTTAATTTTAAAAGCAAAATGAGCAATGTAAAATGGACAAGTGTGACTATTTTTTACCACTAATTAACAGCCAATATCTTTTCTATTCGAGTTACGATTTCAAGTTGACTATCTTATTCGATATTATCTCTTTTATCTTATTTGATTTCTACTAGAAATTTTATTTTTAATCACTAATTAAAAGCCAATATCTTTTCATATAGTAACTATTATGACTTCAACTGACTATGTTATTCGATGTTATCTCTTTTATCTTATTTGACTTCTACCAGCTATTTCTCTATTCTTAATGCTCAAAATGGGGAGGGCTAATTAAAAGGAAATCCCTTGTTATTAGGATTTTATTAACAAGATCATTGTATATTGCTTCCTTTTTTTTTTTACAAAAGATATTAAATGTTAGATTTAAATTTAAAAATTATTTATATTTGTTGTTCTCTTTACATGGACAATCAACGTGTTTTGATTATCTTGACTCATACTTATGAATCAAGGGGGTGTTTTTAGCCCTATGAATATTACTTATTCTGAATCAACAGAAAATTGATTCCTTTTTTTTTTATATATATATAATTAAATATAAAATTTCAAGAGAGTCATATTTTAAGAATCTAAATTATATTGTAGGATAAACCCCTCTTAAGGATTTAAGCTCTTTCTTTCTCTTCTTTTTTAAATTCTGATTCATAATTTTTAAATAATTAAAATCTCTGATTAAAGATAAAATATAAACCGGATGTTTTTAATATATCATCGTCTGTCCATATTAATTTAATTTTAGGGGTTTTTTTCATTGTCAAAATAATTAAATTATTCAAAGTTCAAGATAGTGTTTAAATTTTTTTTTCATATTTGCCCTTTTATTTATTAATATTTTACGTTACTTACAAAGTTATATTTATAATTTCACAAAAAATTATGTCCTTAAATATTTTTTTTTAATATATAATATTATTTTACAAATTAAGTTAATATAGAGCAGAAAAAACGATAAATATCTTAGATCTTGCATGTGCAAGCTTCCATTAATTATCAAAAAGAAAGAAAAAGAAATAAAGCAAAACACTCATAGTTTGAACGTGGCGATAGAAGTTCGGATTCATCTATTATAAAGTTTAAATACCTTTCTCCAACAAAAATGAGATAACAAAAACATTTTGGGCATCCTTTATTTTCTTAAAAGTAACTTTCAATGACTCTATCCGTTTCTTTTTAATTATTATATTGCAATTAGATTATATTAATTTTATATTTTTAAAATAAAAATTTAAAGATTTAAAAATCATACGGAGAGTAATATAAATTATTAATTTTTTTATATTAATATAATGAAAAGAATATTAGTCAAAATTGATATTATTTGACTTTGATAAAGAAAATTATGACAACTATAAAGGAACAAAGAAAATAAAAAACTATTATACTTTATACATCTACAACTTTCTTCACGTAATTTAGTTTACACTTGGCATACCTCATCCTTTCATCGGTTGTATTAATCGTTTTTCTAATCATGGTTAGTTCAAAAATTGATGATTCACTATTTCAAGTAAATTATTTATATATATGACTTCATTTTCAAACAGTAGATAGTTACTATTTAACTTTAGACAAAAATTATTTAAGGTCATAATTCAGGGAAAATGCTGTCAAAAAGTTAAAAGTAGAGTGGTAAGTATTAGTGACGGAGTCAAAAAATTTATGAAGAGGTGTTACAATATTTAAAAAAAAATAGTTATACACAAAAAAATAATAAGAGATTCAATATACATGACAATCGGGTTTGAAACTTTACTCTCTTTTGGATATTAGGATCGAGAGAGAGAGGTTCAGACGCACTTATTCTTTATAAAAATATCTGTGTCTTCTTGTTGTCGATTCGTGAAATTAAGAGCTAAGATACTGCTATTACCTAATTTCGTATATATAAAATTATTGACTAATTAAATAATTTAATTTTTAATTTAATGAGTACCATTTGACATCTCTTATCATAAGATGACTTCGCCACTGAGCACTCCATCATCTTTAACTAAAAGTTTCAAGTTCCAAACATGAGAATAAAGTCGCTTTTGATAATGGAGTTTTTTATCCCCAACTCATAAGTAAATTCAGAATTAAAATTTTGTGAATTTTAGATAGTAGGAAAATTATCTCAATTATGCTAATAACTGAATTTTAAATTTATTTTGTTTATATACATTTAATAAATTTATTCACATATAATTTAAAGTTTGAATCAGAACTACTTAATTTTTATCGAACTGACTGAAACCTCAAAATAAGTCTTATCTACACAACGTCTATTTGTTAGACTGTAAAATAAATACCAAACATCGAACAAAAATAATAGAAACATACTAGGGAAAAACCACTTAAAAAATAAAAAAAAGGAAATAGGTGATATGTCTTATTCTGTCCCATATCGTATCAGAAAAATAAATTGACAATAATGGAGTCACCGACGATTGTATAGTATGAGCATTACCACATGTTTATTACTTTTCCCATCAATTTCCTGGCCCCCTTCCCTTTTCTTAAAATTTCAAAGAATAATATCTCAAACACTATTCATTCATTTTATGCTAAAACCCTAAAATATACAAATAAAATGGAAAGATTATATAGAGATCCAAATTAAAGAATAACCATCTATTTATATTGAGGATTATGAATTATGACAAATCAAAACCTTGAGAATATTATTGATTGAAAGAAAATAACAATACTTAAATGTCATATTGCTTTTAGCAATTTGTCCTATCATAATTATTGCCGATAAAAGCACAAAATAGAAGCACAGTAAAAACTTATTTGCACATAATATTTATATATCAAGATGATGAAGTATGACATGTATACTTTTTTTTTTATATCACATAAGTATGTTTAATTAATGTGTATTTTCACTTGATTTATTACTTAATCAAAATAAAGAATCTTAAACTTAACAAATGACTCATGACTTTGTTGATAAATGATCAACAAAAAATAAGTAGGTTTTTAAGTTGCCAAATAAACGAACAAGTATTTTTTCCATTTCTTTATCGAATTAATACCGAACATTAGCTAGTTTGACCCTAGTATCAAGCTACATAAATTAGAACAGAAGGAGTATATCATATATCATACATGTAAAATATTTAATTCTCACCAAACTCTTACATTTCCTAGTCAATTAAAATATATATTCCCCACAACATTAAATATAAAAATAGTAGAGACCTCTCATTGGAGAAAAATCGAACTCAAGATCCATAGGGCTTCTAACATGAATGGAAAAGATTTGGGTTGAGGCCCACAAATAGTGGCCCATTAGGGTACAGGCATGTAACCCACAAATTTTAAAAAGCATCAATCACTTTCACATGAGATTTTTTACAGGAAACATATGTAATATTAGCAGATTATCTTTCAATTATTATGATGTAAGGACTGATAGAGGAGCGTATGTGTCTATTAATAATTACAGATCTTACCTAATCTATTTAATTTGGATTATATACATTCATTTTTTAACTTAAGTCTCGTCTTCCACGGATTTCAACACGTCTCATAAGTCGTCATTCGCACTTTTGCTCTAGTGAAATTTCACGTGAGAGGATGAACTGTACGAAAATCTTATTCTTAATCTGTGAAGATAGAGAATTTATTTTCAAAAGACCTTATGCCTCTCATAATAGAACGTTTTGCGAGTCATAAATTTATATTTTTCTTATTATAATATTTTACAGATTATGTTCGATCATGACTTCAATTGTTAGAGAACTTATAAATATACCAACAGAGTATTGTCACGAATATATTTTCTACTAATTTATAGTTTAATAATTTTCTGATTTGTTTCTTATTTATTTCTTAAAAAAAACATAATTATATATGATATCAATTGAGTATCAATATACGCCAGAGTATCATAAAAGATTAAACTCATTCTATATAATACTTGTATGGCATATATATACTACTGGAGTATTAAGTGGGTAAAAAGGTAAATAGTTTGGATCATGAGTCCATTAAGGGTAAATAATTTAGATTTGGTCTATTAAGGTTAAATAGTTTCAAATTAGGTTTATTTTGTGTACTAAAAGTATAAAAATATAAAACTAATTGTAATACATAGGCCCTAGGAAATAGTAGTATGTCGGTCGTAGGAACTGAGAAGTGCCGAAGTGGGAATTGACCCAATTGACCAATTGGGTCTGGGAAATACCAGTAATTTATATCGGCCTGGTATCGAGTTATCGGGTTCCCCGATATTAAAATCCTAAAACCCGAATCAATTATCGATAACTCGTTAATGTTTTTGAATAAACTGTTAACCGATCCAATAAGCCAATTACCCGATCCAATAGTCCAATAAATCAAAAAATCAGTTCGGTTTAACGATTTGACGCGAATTTTGCACAATTTTAATTTGAACACCTAAAAAGCAGATCCGCTCATGCACCGATGAGAAGGTGTGAAAGATTCATTACAGAGGGTACTAAGAGAGGCAGAGATGGGCCGAAGAAGTATTGGAAAGAGGCAGTAAGACAAAATATGACCCAACATCAGGTTACCAAGGACATGATCGATAAGAAGGTGTGGAGGACACGTAATGGGGCAGAATCTTAGAAGTATTGTCTTATCTATGGTGGTTGGTGTTTGTCATTATAGTAGTTGTAATATTATTGTTTAGTGTGTTTTCATTATCACACTATTGTATCGATTGTTTTGCTTCTTCTTAGTAGACTTAGCGTTACTTACAGATTATCTGCAATATTTTCTTTACTTTCTCCTTTATACTTGAATTTGCTACCGAAGGGCTTTCAAAAATAATCTCTCTACATCTACGAGATAGTAATAAAGTTTGCATACACTTTATCCTTTTCCGATCTTTACTCACAAAATTTCACTGAGTATGTTTGTTGTTGATCCATGCGTTACAACTACTTCGTCAGATTCTTAGCTGTCTCCCCTAATTTAGATATTTTTCTTCTCTCTTGGTGAGACAATTTTTTATTTTAGAAACTAATTTTACAAATTTTGTCATTTGTCTTTGTCCCGGGTTTCTCTAACAGCTTGTTTGGATGGTGGTTTGTCATGGTTACATAATGTATGGTACTGTATGGTATGGTATGGTATCGTACAATATAATACCATACAATGTTTGGATAGACTGTATGGGTTGCTACTGTTTAATGATAATTTGTTGTTTGATTTGACTGTATGGTATTATATCATAACTTATAAATTTACAAAAATATCCTTAATTAGTATAAATATTAAATTTATCAATATTTTTTTAATATTTTTTTTTAAAAAAAAATACACAGAATCAGTACGGAAACATACAAGCTAATATACAAGCTAATATATCTCCAAACCATACAAACAACCTAAGAAAATTAAAAAAGTAAGAACTTAAAAAAAAAACCTCAAAAAATAGATTAAAACGTGAAAGAAAAAACGGGAGGCGAAAAAAAAGTTTCAAAAGTTGGTGCGGAGAAAAATAGGTAATACAAAAATGATATATATATTTGGGTAAAGTTTGATAAAGAATAAAGGATAAATTAGAACTATTTAGATTTAAATAAGGGTATAATTGGAAAAAAAGAAAGGAAACCATGGGATACCACCAAATTGGTGGTTTCAAAAAGTGAGGGTTTTCATGGTTACAGAACCATGAAACTAAACCATACCATACCATATAATTAATGAAACAATAAAAACAAACGTCGTTCCCTTAGTAACCATACCATACCATACCATGAAAAACCACCATCCAAACAAGCTGTAAGGTTCTGTTTTTACGTCATTCAGATATCTAAGCTTTTTTTTATCATGATATTTTTGCTTCATGTGGCTAGATTTTTTTAATTGAACTATTTTCCTTTGACGTCTGAGAAAAAGAAAAGCCACCTGATTAATGCTTTTGATTATCCTTTCTAATGGTAATATGATTTGAGTTTAATTACGATAAACTAGAAATCTTAATAACCACAAAGTACATGGATTAAACCAAGACCAAGTTGTGCACAAAATCATAAAGATTTGAGGACCCATTAGTATTGAACTCAAAATTTATTAAATGTTTTTTTGAGAATATCAACAAAGTATAATAGATAAATTACTTCTAGATGTTCGAAAACCAAAGCCAATAATCACTATATATTGACTTTAACATATTACAATTCAATGGCATAAATTCAGACTGCATCAGTTGTTTGGAATTGCAATATGCCACTTATTTTAGAACGCTAGTCAATTCCCATCTAGTGGCCTAATAGATTCCATCACAAAAACATAGACAGCACCATTTTTATGCTTCAAAACAATGACAACAGCAAATCAAACTAGTTGGACAATCTACATTACAACATATAGCAGATGCAAAGACAAGAAATCATCATAGTAGTGTTACATAATAGATTATACATATTTTAGAACAAAATGAGATGATTTTTGCACATTTGTACCCCTAACCACACTGCGGATCACAAATATACATCTCGGCCTATAATCATACGGATAACTGCAGGTTGATGTTTTCCAGTTATAGTCAGTTAAGACTAACAATGTTGCATATTTGGACTTGGAAGACGTTGATAAACAATCTACATCTCCTTCATTCAGCTAATGATTTTAGCAATCACAAGATAGAGCAGGCTTTCTGACCCTTTCTCTTTTTCTTCTTCTTTTGCTTGGGTGGTTGTAGGACCACCTTAATGGCAGCATCAAAAACAGCTTTAATGTTCTGCAGTTTAGGCAATCGAAATAAGTGACGACATTTACTTGAAAATTTAAATTATATACTTGTCTTTGAATCAGAAAAGCACCTGTTGTGTTTTTGCACTACATTCAATGTAAGCAGCAGCACCAATCGACTTTCTCAGCTCCTCACCCTTAAAAATAAGCAAGAATCAAGGTTCCGCTAAAGGGCTAAGGAGACATAAAATTTTAAATCCAAAAACTGAAAGCAGAGAAAGCACAATTTTTATTCAAGACATGTTGAAGGTTACCTGAGCTGTGGTGAGTGGAACAGCACCTGGATGATCCACAAAGAACTGCTTATCCTCTCGGAGATCTAATGGGAACACATCAACAGTATTAGACTAAGGAACATGGAAATAGATGAGAAAAAAGTTAACGGAGGCAATAAGAACGAAGGGAATTAGACTCATGTAAACTGAACTTCAAGGAAGGAGAATTTAAATTAAAACTTGCTAGAAAAGGAAGGTACACCTAGCTAAAAATAAGATAGAAAAAACACAGTTCTTTAATCTACTTGGATGTAAGAAAAATTGTACTTTGATGTAACATCAATAAGATATATCCTTCATGTTTAGGTTAAGAATATGTTGTGAACTTTAAAGTTCAACAATAAGATTACAATAAACTTATCTGTTTAAGTTCATTAATAACTTCCAATTTCAAAGTCGAGGCAATGTGTTTTCTACTACTTAGAGCAGCTTTTGGCCTTAAAATTTGAAGGAACACATATTTCAATCCTAATTTGTACACTAAGTAATGTCATTAGAGTCCTTCCCTTAGTGACTCTTTTCAAAAGTTAGGCTAGCTAGGCAAATGCAAAACACAAAAAATTTCTGCTTGCTGCATTGTGTTAAATGAGACATGGAAGTTTTTACCAAAATTTAACCTCTCATCTATCTCAAATCTCAATCTGCAATAGGTCACTTCTAGCAGGAACTTCTCCGGCAGTTTGACGACATAACAATTTAAGTTACTGAAAGTGGTTATAGCTGAGATCTTAGAGTTCTAGCTGTATGGACCGAATTACCACTCTACCTAACCATATCAAATTCACATTTTTCTCTGTGACACCATATGTAGTTCCTCAGAGTTGGTTTTACGGCAGTTTGACGACATAACAATTTAAGTTACTGAAAGTGGTTATAGCTGAGATCTTAGAGTTCTAGTTGTATGGACCGAATTACCACTCTACCTAACCATATCAAATTCACATTTTTCTCTGTGACACCATATGTAGTTCCTCAGAGTTGGTTTTACGGCAGTTTGACGACATAACAATTTAAGTTACTGAAAGTGGTTATAGCTGAGATCTTAGAGTTCTAGTTGTATGGACCGAATTACCACTCTACCTAACCATATCAAATTCACATTTTCTCTGTGACACCATATGTAGTTCCTCAGAGTTGGTTTTACGGCAGTTTGACGACATAACAATTTAAGTTACTGAAAGTGGTTATAGCTGAGATCTTAGAGTTCTAGTTGTATGGACCGAATTACCACTCTACCTAACCATATCAAATTCACATTTTTCTCTGTGACACCATATGTAGTTCCTCAGAGTTGGTTTTAGTTTAAAGGGCATCTGAAATTTAAGGTTGCAGTCTCCTACAAGTTCCTCTTGAATCAGCACTCTATTAAATGAGATGATTTCGTTTCATGGTTAGCATTTATCACTTCGGTTATTTCTTCCACCTTAGCATACATGAATAAACTGCATCATAACTTCTGAAATTGGTCTCATCCATAAGAACAAGCTGGACCTAAAATGGTTGATATGAAATCACATAATAATACTTTTCAGTTGTTAAGATAATAGGAAGATAGACAGCACTACAATAGATTACTGGGAAGAAACTAGCAATAATGAGAAGGAAAACAACCAAACAATTAAACAAGATTAAATAGGACAATGCTAACCTAGCTTTGTTCCAACAAGAATAATTGGAACTCCAGGAGCATAATGCCTCAATTCAGGAATCCACTGAAATTCAATAGCAAGAAGATGAAATAAGTATTAGTAATTGTGGAATATCACCAACCATACATTTTACTCATTTCAATTTTCTAATAATCAACTTTTACTAATTTTTGGCTAAGAAATCCCATGTTGACAACACTGGAAATACTAATTGGTAGGTAGTTTACCATGCATTTTGGTACAAGTATTCAAAGTGAAAGTCAGACAAGTCATTGTTTTATAGACACGTTCAACTTAATGAGACTGGCATGAATCATTTATAATGTCACATCCAGTTCAACTTGATGAGTGTCGGTCTCATTGATCTTCCCACATTCTTGTTTGTTTCCCTGACCAAGTACTATGACAACTACACCTCAATCCCAAATAATTAGAGGTCTTCTACATGAATCCTAGTTGACCATCTTTCTTTGTTTAAGTTCATCTCAGGCCAATAATGTACAAAATAAAAATTAACAAGTTTTATAAGTTCTCTATATTTGCTACCGACATAAGAATCTCTGCAAGCATAAGCCCTAAAGTAAACATAAATATGACAAAACATATTTACAATAATTGATACACCTTTTCCCTGACCAAGTAGAACCCAGAAAAAAAAAATCAAGACAAAGGATGCAAGAGAAGGAACTCACCTTTTTGGAGACGTTTTCATAGCTCGCCTTGCTAATGAGAGAAAATGCCAGTATAAATACATCTGCCCCACGATAGCTCAACGGTCTTAATCTATTGTAATCCTCCTGACCTGTTCAATAATAAAGAAATCAATATGTTCCACACAACAATGGCAAAAAAAGGAAAATGGAACTTCTGATGTGGGGAAATTTTACCTGCAGTATCCCAGAGACCCAGATTAACAGTGCTCCCATCGACAACCACATTTGCACTAAAATTGTCAAATACAGTTGGGACATAATCCTGTTTGGAACACAACAGACAGTTACCAAATGTGAAGAAATCACCCACTAGTCTAATAAAACTAATTAGAACTTATAGAAGTGATCATCTCAATTAGAAAGAAAACATATCTAGTTTAGAACCTGAGCTATTCAATTCAGAGAATGTACACGGATAGGTCAGATGAGCTTGTATACCATCTTGCCTGAGAGTTCTAAATACTTCTTGTTTTAGTCCACAGTTTGTTCCTGATACCTTATTTTATAAGAATATTTAATCTTTTACCTTTAAGGACAAAAAGATTTATGTAGGTGATCCATGAGGCACCAAAAAACATGGAAGACAACATTTTCGTAGTTTGTCAACCAACTTGACAATAAGCATATAAAGCCTGAGTTCACCAAGACGATAGACACAAGGTAGTTTCCTTTCACCTTACCTTGACTATAACCTCTCATAGTTTTCACTTTTCTCAATTCCCTAAACCCTCGCCCCAAAAAGAACGACGGTAGTACAGTAATTGTCAGACACAACTACGGACCATCCATTTTCTCTCATTTCTCTTCACTGTAAAAACATGTCAATCGGGGGGGGGAAATTAAGAATTAATTCAGGAGTTCCACTGCTTCATCGGAATATTTATTAAACATGTATAATTAATTAAGAGACAGAACAAAGTGAAGGACAAATAGCATAAATAACACCAGTTGCCACAAAGAGCCACACAGCTCATTAGGTCAGGCGCCTTAGTTTTCAATATAGATGCCAGGAGTTTTAATCGTGGCGGCCTCATTTATTAGTGTTTTAAAGTTTTAGCCCTTCAGTCTATGAAATGATGCATGTCCAGGTTCGAACTGCTGACCTCTTGGTAATTAACAAAAAGTCGAACCAATCACTCCAAAATCGCATTAATAAACTTCGGTGACAAAAACTATGTGTAAGTATTGAGAAGGATGTTGTTTCTTCCCCAATTAGTAGTTCCGATATGTTTTTTAGTTTCCTTTTTCTTCATTCAATGGCGTTGATTATCAACAATTTGTAGAATCAAATGAATAATGACTTGTTTAGTGATCATTTGACTGCCAACATAAAAAAGTATTTAGTATCATTTTTAATGAGGTAATTTAATTTTGAATACATTTTAGAAAAAAACAAAAACTCATCAATAAGAGTTAGAAGTAATATACGTGAATTGTGTTTTATTTGCTTCTGTGCAATAGCTCACAAACCACACAAGAGAGGTAACCCGCACTAGGCAAGCCCGGTGCGACGAGCTCGACCCAGAAGACAAACCCCTTGCTTTCGCTGGCAGGGAGTTTCGAACTTAAAGACCTCCAACATGGAAGTCCCAAGCCCAAACCATTGGGCTACTTTTTAATTATGTTGGAGGTCCCAAGCCCAAACCATTGGGCTACTTTTTAATCTGACAAATTATTATATTTATTTGTTTTCCTTTTAAAATGTGACAACGCTTGCGAAAAAATCCCTCATACACCACAGTCATTGCTAAGTCAAAACTCATAATTGGGAAATGACGACTACTAAAAAGACCAAAGGAACATATTTGTTGTTTTCGCCATCACCAACATCCTAGAAAATAAATGTCTATCCACAAATGGAGAAAGTGGATAACGATTTCATGTCCTTCACCTGAAATCCTCTCAAAACTCAAAAGACTACTCAAGACAAGTTCGATAAGAGATGAAAATGATTAAATCAGCAAAACAGAGCAGTCAACTCTAATATACGATCCGGCAAAATCACTTCTTTTCCCCTTAGAAATACCAAAAAAGTTCATTCTTTGTGGCAAATTGGAAGTAAAACTAAAACAACGCTACTCCAATACCTGATACCAAATCCACAAGCAAGCATGATTCTCAAGAAAAAAGCAATTTTAATTTGGTCTTTGGTGTTGCAATTAGAAAGAGCCCCATTTGGTCTAATTCAAGCAAAACCCAAGTGGGCAAAGCCCCATGTATCCCAATCGCAAAGACTTTAAAGAAAATGCCCGACACCTGTTTGACAAAATTCCTAAGAGAGACATATAAAGAGGAAATACTCACAGTGGGAAAAGTGTTGCTGGTGTACGAAATGAGAAGACAAGTTTTACCCACAGCACCATCGCCCACAGTGACACACTTTATGAACCTGGAAGCACTCATTCTTCAAAACCCAAATCGCCCTTCTCAGCAACTCCTTCAGCTTCTTCTTTTATAAACCGAAAATCTTTCTCTGTATCTCCACCTACTCTTCAAAACCCAGAAGTAGTTAGTTAAACATAAAAACAGAAGCAATTTCAAGAACCCCAAAAACCCAAATTGGTTATGTAAAAACCCTATAAGGATAGAATGATGAAAGCAACGCAACACCTAACTCGACAGCCACATTCATTGAAACTGAAAAAACCCACCTTTATCACATACAAGTGATGATTAATATGAATGGAGTAAATTAAATGGATATGAACAGAGAAAGATAGCAGAAATGGAAAATGAAGAAAAGCTCAGAAAATTTTTATGGGAATAAAAAAGACAGCTTCGAGCCAGCTATTTTTCGCTTTGAGATGCCACTTATATCAACCTATCTTTTTTCGCCACATAACCAAACATCCCTTTTCTTTTTCTTTTTTTGGGTTATTTTTATTTTTCAATTTTTCGAACCAAATTTTATTTGAAATAATTCACTATTTAAATGGACTCATTTGGTACGACTATAGTCTATACTTAGTTAAAAAATTCACTATTTGTTTGACTTAGTCATTTAATTTACTCGAGAACTTTCACCTAATTCACGTAGAGTGAATTTTTAAAGAAAAGTATTAAAAATATTTTTGAATTTGACACAAATTATTAGTTTCGTTTCTAAGTTATTGAGAGGTTTAAAAACATCCCTGAACTTGCTGAACTAAGCTTTAAATACACCCTCGAACTTGACACAAATTATTAGTTTCGTTCCTAAATTATTGATAGGCTTAAAAACACCCCTCAACTTGGCAAAGTAAGCTTAAATACACCCTCAAACTTGACACGAATTATTAGAGATGAAACTAATGATTCATGTCGAGTTCGAGGGTATATTTTTGAGCAACGTGTCAAATAAATTGAGCACATTTTTTCTCTTAATAAAATAACTCTCTAGAGGTAAAATGTAGCATCTTAAAATAAGGTTACTACAAGTAAAATTCATATATTAGAACATTTATGTGAAGTGCAAAATAGTAGTAATAAATAGAGCGATGATAATCCCATTTATTTTTGTAATTTGTAACGTGGTGGCATAAATTTTTCTTTTGCCACGTTCATAAATATTCAACCTTCATATGGAAAAGTTTTAATCAAATCAAAACTCAACCTTCATAAATTTTACAAACAAAAATACAGCAGCTTTTAAAGTTGTACATTCAATAGTCTCCTACTATTATTTCTCATTAATAATAAAAAATTTCTTCAAACTTAGGATGATTTTTTTGGGTACAATTTAACCTTATGATGATTGGCAAGATGGGAAAGTTAGTTAGCTTGTGATTGACAAGTATTCTATATAACAAAGTACATTAATAATTCGATTCCTCTGTCCACTTTTATTTATTTACTATATTAAATATAAATATTAATTTTTGCTTGTTCAGTTTAGAAAATCGAACGATAATTTATTTACTGTATTAAATATAAATATTATATATTTCATAATTTATTTTATTTCTAGTTTCCTCGCTAAATATATAAATAACATTTTAATAAATTAATAGATTCAACGTAATGACATAATATTTATATAAAAACAGTTGATGATCGTTTGGTGCATTGATGTGAAAGCTTTCACCTAACGTCTTAAAAAATGATTATATCTTATTTCATTGAAGTCAATATTTATTATTTGAATGAAGGCCACAAAAGTTTTGCACTGAGAGAGGGGTACACTATATAATATATCATGAATGGGAATTAATCATTCTCAAACTCTAACTATTTCTCAAACTCTCATCAAGAACTAAATAAGATTACAAATGAACGTGCATGTCTACAATAAGATTTACTAGTACACTAATCATTTTCAGACCGCAACTAGAGCTTCTATCGCATGCGAGGTTATAATGCAAAAATTTTAGTTCAAATTTAATATTTAGATTTCAAAATGCATTAAATATGCGCAAATGATTTATCAAAAACTCAGTAAGCTACACTTTCTAAATTCATAAATTCAAATTTCTAACTCTATTTCAATTACTTCGAATACCGAGAATACACACATACGACTTAAAATGATGCTCCCTTCGGCCCAAAGACACTTTAGGCAAAACTTATGTTCTTTAATAAATCAATAAATAGAATTAAGTATCAAAAACACATTTAAACTAATTTTTTTGTTTAAGTTTTATATGTAAACTATTGGGAATGTGAGTTTCATAATTAAACTATTACTTATTAGCTTGAGAAATGCATTTCACTCTTCACACTTTCACTTCGATAAAATATTTCATTTTAATAAAAATTAAATAAACTATTAATATTAATTAAAAATTAACAAGTATTGCTATATAAAAAAGTGTTGCTATCTCAAAAAATAAAAAATAAAAATATTTTTCTTACCCCACTCTGCTCCCCGGGACAATCTCCCCTGCCCCCAATTTTTTTAATAGAATTTCTTAAAAAGTCTTGCTCCAACCCCCCCCCCCCAAAAAAAAAGGGAGGATTTCAAAAATGCCCTTTTTAGGGTATGAAATTACAAGCCATTACCAACTTGGTTAAAATTACCAAATTTATACCAAGTTTTATTAAAAAGTAGGAAAGAGAGTATTATTTTTTATAATAAAGTTGATTAAAGTGTGATGTGATATGTGGTGAAAAGGAAGAATAAATTGATGATATTTAAAAGATTTAGAAGTTGGTGTTGGAAATGGGTTTCTTGTTTATTATTATTTTATTTTTATTATAATTGTCAAAGAAGTAGTATGTCTTTCCCAATTGGAGAATAAAATTTTCAATGTATAAACGTAATGTAAACCGTAAAATGATTGAAATATGAACAAAAAAATTTTGTGTTCACGAACAAATTAGTGTTACGTATAATTCATATTGTCGTAATAGAAAAAAATTTACAATATAAAAAAATAATTGATAATACTATTTTTTAATAAAAAAAAATAAGAAGGTAATTGTAGCGAATTTTATGTAATTAAATATTTATTAATGTGTTCCTACATATTTGTCTTATTCTACACAATTAAAAAAGGTAATGTTTAAATTATGGTATTTTAAAATATATTTATGGAAAATGTATTGAAAATAATTTTTAGAAGAAGACCCATCAAATCAATTTAATTGATTTGATGGGATTATGGCAGCCTACAAGCCCCTATAAAGGGAGGCCACATTAAATAATTTGTTGATATTTAAAAATATGTTTTTCAAAGTTTGAGAAAATAAATGTTAATTTGAAAACGTAATGTAAATCGTAAAAGTAGTAAATTTCTTGAAAAAAACCTTTCAAAAAATGGTATGCAAAATGATTGTACTATAGAGAAAAATAAATCTTACATATAAATGATAAACAATGCGAAATTTTTGTTGAACATTCGAATTTTTTTTTTCTTAAGATTATAAAATGATAATCGTAACCAAACATGTTCATATAAATTTGGCTTGTTCTATACTCTAAATAATGTAATGTATAAATTTTGTTTTTTTAATAAATAATAAAATAGGAATTGAAGAGGACAAATCACATCCAATTAATTGATTGGATGGGGTTTGGACAGCCTAGTGCTAGAGCCTACCCGCCCCAAAAAGGGCTGCCACATCATGAATGTCAGCCGCCCATGTGTCTTTCATTTTTCCCCATGCTCAAAAATTAACAAAAGAGAAATTGGAGGGAATTTGTTTGGTGTATTTAATAAGTGTTTGACCAAGAATTATATTTTGGACAAAAAAGGCTTCAACAAGTAAGAATTTTGTTTGAACAAGGGACAATGATAAATACTTTCCATTAGTGAAGAGACCAATTCCAGTTGTTTGTTGTTGTTTGTGGTATACAACATGGGTTCCATATTGGTTTTCTGAAGGATTTGTAAAAATTGGTAAGGAGGTTAATTATTCATCACATTTGACATATACATGTGGGGTAATTATGCATAGTGCTTGCATAAACGTCACGAAATATCACTACCATTTATAATTTTTTTTTTTGGCAGTCAAGATAGTAATAGTATTCCTTTGGTATACTTGTGATATTTCAAATGGTTTTCATTTTGGTGTAATGGGGATGTTGTGAAATAAATTTAAAAGAAAAAACATGTCAGTACGCATAGCTTTAACCTGGGACAGTGAAACATGCAAATTTACACCAAATAACAAGTGAAAAAAAAAAACAAATAGAACGAAAAAATAGAAATTTAATATTAAACATCAATCCATTGGGAAAAAAAATATACAGAATTGTTGACAAAATCTGGGGGGGGGGGGGGGGGGGGGAATATTATGTCCAACAACAAAATTAAAAACTACGATTTCCTCCTCGGAACATACTTGGATGCCGGTACTCTTTCACTTTGTCCAACATGCTCAACCTGCCTCCTCGGACCACCAAAGCGGCTGACCACCTTCCCCGTCACCTTACTTTCACTTATGGCACCATTCTCATTTTTTTTGGTGCCATAATCCCATAATAAAGTGCCATAACGTAATCGACAGAAGACTGGGTCAAAAGACTTTGATCCGATCTGAACATAATCATACCCATTACCATCAGCAATACCATATAAAAATACCAAATCTGACAATAATGAATAATACCATAAACTACACCAAAAAATTACATCTTTCATCCCAAAAAACAGTAAAAATGAACAAAACCATACAAACTACCATCATGCATACCAAAACAGGAAACATAACAAAACCATCCAATTACCAAATTATCATACAAACTTACCATCAGCAATACCATATAACATACCAAGTGTGACAATAATGAAGAATACCATAAAATGCACCAAAAAATTACATCTTTCATACCAAAAATCAGTAAACATGAACAAAACCAAACAAACTACCATCATGCATACCAAAAATAGCAAACATACAAAAAACCATCCCGTTACCAAATTAGCATACAACCTTACCATCAGCAATACCATATAAAAATACCATTTCTGAAAATAATGAATAATACCATAAACTACACCAAAAATTTACATCTTTCATACCAAAAATCAGTAAACATAAACAAAACCATACAAACTACCATCATGCATACCAAAACAGCATACATAACAAAAAACCTCCAATTACCAGATTAACATACAAACTTACCATCAGTAATACCATTATCCCCAAACCGGCATCCATAGTTTAACACCATAAAAAATACCAACTCACAGCCATGCCTAATACCAAAAAAAAATACACCAACATTTGCAATAAAAACAAACATTTGCTGCCCAAAAAAAAACAAATTATATACAAACAAGAGGATATACATCACATGCTAAAGTCAAAGACCCCCTAATTAGCAGTTGCAAACAAAAAATAAAAGGCCATCCAACATTGAAGGATTACAACAGTGAAGGATTACATACATAACCCCAAAACAAAAAACACAAAAATATATTCAATAAAATCGAAAATACATAAAAAGGGGACTTCGGAGGAAGAAAAACGACATGGGAGGCAAGAAAACTCAAATAAAAAATGTTGAGATAAACTTTACACAATAAACCATTACTTGAATGACCGGATTCAAAAGGAAAATAAAAAAAAATTCACAATTACATACCTGAAAATCTGGAGGTTGAATGGTAATGAAGAAGAAGAAGATGAAATCTTTCACAAAAACAAAGAATATTACCAAGAAGAAGAACAAAAAGCACAATATTTGTTTCCTAATAAATCGGCGAGTTGAATGGTAATGAAGAAGAAGAAGAAGAAGATGAAATTTTTGTCAAAATGAAACATGTGAGGGAATATATGATTCTAATTAATGCTTCTTGTAGAAATATAATACATTATCCAACGGATATAAAGGTTACTTCATTAAAAAAAAAATTAATTAAAGTGTTGCATTAAATGGCTCCATTAATGAGCCGCCTGACCGCATTTAATGCGGGTCAGGTCAACACGTCAAAAATAAAAAAAAAAAGAAAAATTCGTTATTTTAATTAAAAAGTCAGAAATTTGGACTTGGTAAATATGTAAATTAGTTGGTAGAGAAGTAAATAAATTGGTAAACGTAATTTAAGAGGGCAAAGTTGTATATTTTCTTAAAAGTTTACAAAAAAAAAACCACCCGTCCATCCCAAAATTTAGGTAATATTTTTATTTTATATAACAAAAGAGCCTATCGATTCCATCTGACCCTCCGTTCTCTTTTTTAATTTTTCACTTTTCTTATTTTCTATACACACACTTACACACATATATATTTAAAAAAGTATTCTTTTCTACTTACATAATATAATTGAAATAAAAAATCATTTTTAAAAAATTGCAACGAATAGAAAATAGTTTCCTAATATACATATATACATACATACATAAATAACAACACAAAATGAGAAAAATAAAAAAAAAATGAGAGTAGACGGTTAGATGAGATAGCATAGGATTTTTTAAAAAAAGAAATATCTTATATTTTTTTTTTTGGAGCGGGTGTGGGGTGGGTAAGGTAAGAAAAATATTTTAAATTTTATTTTTTGAAAAAAAATTATTATTTTCTTTGTAAATTATGATACTTTAAACTTCAACTTTTACCTAATATCAATAATTTATTTATTTCTGTCAAGGTGAAATATTTTATTCATGTGATTTTTATTTTATTTTTGAATAAAAAAGAGAATGTAATACATTCATCATTACAAAAGTGTAATAAAGAGGGAAGATATATTTATCAATGAGCGATAATTTAGATATATTTTTGATACATCACTCTTAATAAATATCTTTTGTACCGCTGATGTAGTGCGTGGTGCCAACACATGAGTGTCCATTAAGGTAGTGACTCAACATGAACAAGCATGGT
Organism: Solanum rostratum; assembly: GCA_029948455.1. Classification (NCBI taxonomy): domain Eukaryota; kingdom Viridiplantae; phylum Streptophyta; class Magnoliopsida; order Solanales; family Solanaceae; genus Solanum; species Solanum rostratum. The sequence goes on along the minus strand of CM057045.1, from coordinate 91,460,217 downwards.
ACATTAATTTGTATAGTCATGGTAGATGAGAAGTTGGTTTTGAGTGAAAATGAGAGGTCACATACCTCTAGTGATAAAATGCCATATGGGGGGTTTACAAAAATGAACCCACAGCATTCATCCGTGCATGCACTACAAATATAATCTAGTAGGCCAGCATCATATTATTTAATATGATATTAGAGTAGACAAATTTAAATTTCACCATCACGTACAATTCAAGAAATGAATCAAACTACAAGCGAAAACATTATAATAAAATAAAATGTAATCTTTTACCATACTATAATGCCAGCCTTAAACTTCAAGTCAAAACAAATTAAAGAGTAAAATGATTAAACCATCACTAATGGTTTTCTGAACACTCAATGCTAATGAGGAAAAAAAACATAATAAACAATTTTCCTGTTAAAGATCAAGGATATGTTTAATGATTCCGACGTAAATTTTTTTAAAGAAAATTAAAAATTTTGTGTACCCATTAGGATCTTGAGTAAAATTGGAGAAGAGTGTCAACAGCACTACCTAACGGCTGATTTAGAATCATATTTTGTATTATTATGATCCCCAACCCCAATAAGACAAGTTGCAGCTGCCTACTAACTCTTTTTTAGGAAAAAGAATCTAAAGACTTTTTAGTCCCTCACCTAATTATTCTGTATTATAGTAATAAAACCTTATCTTAGTTGCAAAACGTACACATATTTGGCAAGGGCAGGAATTTTGGGTGCACATGGCCTCGAAACAAATCAACTCCCATGTGCATGCATGACCTACCATCCTTTGGACCACTTCCAAATATCCGTGACACAGATTTTAAATTTTAAATTTCAATATACAAAAGTTCAAGTCACCTACAAGTAATAGCTCCCATTGTAATAAGATTAAAAAGTTCTTTTCAATAAAAAAAACTTTCTGAAACAAGCTTAAAATTTACTATATGCGAGAGCATAAGAATACATTACAAATTACATCAGATTGATTATAAGTCTAAAGTTCATCATCTGAACTGACAAGGTCTAGTTCTATCATTTTTTCTTTAACCTGCTCAGGTTTTTGTCCTGAATTTTGTTGCGCCGTTTTTGGCTTCTTGTGATCACAACAGTGACTTGGTCTTGTTTCACTTAGATTCTTTCTCTTGGTGGAGGATGACCTGGAAAAAATTAGATAACACGGTCATCAAACAGACAACATAATATAAGGTCAAAAAGTTGCAACTCTTCTTTATGTCATTTGTCACCTTTCGTTTGTTGCCATATTTCTTGTTTGATCTCGGTCAGTAATAGATTCTTTGGTATTATTTGAGTTCAATTTTCCTGTAACTCAATTAGAAATGCAATGAGCAAAACTAGAATTAAGAACATCACAGATGTTAGGGAGTACTAGAACAGGTCTAAAAGTACTAAAGTTTTAACCTGTAACTTGACTGAGAAACCTTATTCCTTGAGAATGTACATTGGTAGTCACTTTCCCTGCATTGCTGTTCATAAATAAGTGTCTTTGAGTCAGTAAGGAGTACTAAGCAATACGCAAAGTCAACATTTTTTCAAGTTTAAAGCTATGACACTAAGTATCTTGAACAAACCTTAATGCCTTTTTCAATCCATCTACTGATAGTAACTTCAATGGTGCTGCAGACTTTTTGAAGTTTGTCTTGTCAGCTAAAGGATTTACGACGTAAATTCCTTCAGACTTGAGATGATCTCTGAAGCCCGTTCGTAGGTTCCTGGATTAGATAGATGAACAGCTATTAGAGAGCTAAAGAACTGAAGTAATGAGAAATAAGTTTTCGATTCTCTAAGTAAATGCAATATTGAAAGGTTGAGAAGGTAATCACTCACCCGCCTTTGAGTTCAGCCCTCGTGCTGGAAGAGTATTTCTCAGATGTTCTCTGAGGAAGAAGTAACAGAAACACAATCAGTTCATTATCTTCTTTCGCTAGTAAATCAAGTTTCAGTTAAAGAGAACACGGAGAGGAGGGAGCAAGCAATCAAGCAGACTTAATATTCAAGTGTGGGAAGTAAATTGACCTGCTTATGGTAGCTGCAATATGTTCCAAGCCGCCTGCAAAATGTTCTCAATCCATAAGGCATAAGTCCTATCCCAAGGAGTACAAACAAGAACAACAAGTTTCCATAGGCTCAATATTATTGGGTAAGAAGCAACCATAGTTTATGATAATCTGCATTAACAACTGGAGTGTGTGAGCATCTCCATTCCCTCTTGTAAAGGGCAAGTTTATTACTTTTGTACACAATTTGACCAACCAATTGCAGAAGCTACTTCATATGGATGACTAGCTATTTTACAAGATTACTCTTTTGATTCTTGCACTCTTGCCATGGGAAGGAGGACTACAATTTAGATTTGAGATACAAACTTCATATTGTTAAACTGAACACTCTGTTCCAAATCAAAACAAACTGAATTAAAAGCCACAGTAATAACTGGATTACCACCACTGAAGCAAAATCAAAACCAAGCGACATAAATGAGAATTGTGATGAGCAGCAGTACTTCATTCTTCTTACATAAACAGTGGATTCCTCTTAAGCAAGGACCAGGCAAGATCACTTTCACTGCCCGAGGCCATGAAACCTCTAAAGCAATAATCCAAGAGTTTTTTCATAAAAGGGAAGAATATTTTACTTTAGACTGTCCAAACAAAATATTAAATCAAGAGGATGCCTCTAGAACATAGATGAGACATTAAGTCCCCTCGTAATTAGAGAGAAACAGTGTACTTAGAACAAAATTGAGAATAAACAGAATTTTATGCAAATCTCATGAACATCTTATTGTATCTGACGACCATTTCTTCAGTACTTTGCCTGAAAGTACTCAGTTCAGTCATGAATATATGCATGTAACGAATAACAATACATAAAACCAGGGGTCATACTTATTAATGATTACAGTGCAAGCCATCCCATCCTTCCTTTTCCCCTTGCAAACTCCATAATCCACAGATGTGCCTATCTTTAAAATGTGACTGGCTGAATAGACACTCAATGAAAATCCATGTTCCTGGATAAAGGGTGTTTAAGAGGTGTCAGCAAACCACCAAAATCTTAAGAAAAATGAACTTACTGATAGGCATGATAACAATACCGAGTTGTCCTTGCGTGTGCTGCAATTAAACAGTGCAAAAACTGCACCGGCCTTTTCATTGCAGTTCTTCTGATAAGCATCACCAAAAACAAAAAGAGAAATAGTTTTTTCATCCAAAGATCCAATTTTCCAGATTGCATATGTCTTCCCTGTTGAACTTGTTCTTGGTTGCCCCTTCTCAGTTAAAACACCAACAGTTGCCCAACAGCCAGAAAGGGTGTCACCTAGTAGCAAATTCCTGCCAGATACGAAAATATATTATTATATAGTCCACCAAACTATTCAGGTAACTCGATCAGCATCTTAACATACCTTATTGCTGATAACCTGATGAACCTAATATCAGCAAAGTGGTTGCTCAGTTCTACAGGTGAGATTACTTGATTTCTGAGTGAACGGACAAAATTTAAAATATTAGTTGGATGTTCAATATCTAAATAGAGCATTCATCTTGGTACATCTTTACTGAAGCAACAAACTATCTCAAACCAATCTAATCAAAGCATAAACACAACTGCAACTTCACCAATAACAATCAAATTTGACCTCCATTTTGAATTAATGTACTTAACATACAAGCACCTACGTGGCATTTCTAACAACAGTAAAGACAAGCCACAAGCATCGAATGGCCTTCTAAGAAGCCAAAATAGTATATTCTCAGTTGGGACTTCCTCTCATCAAAATTTGAAATGCAGGCAACTAAAGTTACTGTCATCTGAAAAAATGGCGAAGTCTTGCAGAAACTTTTGAAACAAAAAAATTCCAGCAACACTCAAATTCATATAGCAGAAAGAGAGTTCTGCAACAAGAACCCATTGGATATGCACCCATAATCTTTAACCTTTGTCAAAGAACATACCGAATTCGCAAACCTGAAAACTTTTCAACCTCAGCCTCACTTGACCCCTTTGTGTGCTTTGATTTGATAGCTTTCTTGGCAATTGCAGTATCATAATCAAGACAATCCTGAACAGCATCCCTAAAGATAGACATATCTGCCTCACCCAATCGCTTTGGCGATCCATCATCTGACAAATAATCTGTAAAAAAAAGAGAAATAAAATTTTCAAAACATCCCACAGAAATCCCATAAAAACAATCTCTCACAATCCAATAGATTCGTATCAAACATTACAACAAGTTTTCAACTAGTAAACGATGTAGTTTGTTAGCTCTTCAATCATTTCGTCATAAAGCTATCAAAACAACCCACGGAAATGCCATAAAATAATCTCTCATAATCCAACAGATTCATATGAAGAAACTAATTACTAGTAACATATACTATTAATGTCTTTTATGTAGAAAAAACACAATGACGAATTGATGTAGTAGTTTCTTCGCTCATAAATCTATAATTAGACACACACAAAAAATGATTATCGACATTTACCTGGGAAACGAGACGAAGGAGAAGCTGGAGGGGTTTCCAAAACCCTATCTGGAAGTGAAAGAAGGAGATCCAGGTCTTCTTGGTGATTCGAATTCGACATTCTTTTAACTCAATTGAGAAATTAGGGTAGGGTTTTGTTTCCTTGTTAGTATTACTGTGATTTTAAATTTATTTGGAAGTTGGAGGGAGATTGAAAGCCTATGGCGGGAAGCTTTACGGGTTGTGGGCTGGGCTTTTACTTTAAAGATTTGGGTCTTCATTACTCTTCCGCATAATAGACGTTACTTATCTAATATCTAATACTGTGAATTATAAAGGTTGTTTTTTTATGGTTCTTGTTTTTTCGTTTTATGGATTGAAGATATGTTGACTTGTATACTTATTTGATTCTATGTATCTATTAGAAAAAAGTTTTCTTAAAAAAATTATTAATAAATTTAATATTTATATTAATTAAAGGTTATTTTATAAATAAATTATTTAAGATATAATACCACACAATCAAACCAAACAACAAAAGTTATCATTATACAATAGCAAATCATACATTCTATCCAAATTTTTTGTTGTACCGTGCCATGTGACATCGTAAATTATGAAACAATGGCAAACCACCATTCAAATAGAGGGAAAAAAATAGATTGAAATGTGGAAGTAGGAGAAAAGATTGAAGATGGAAGAAAATTTTCAAAAGTTGATGCGGAAGTGAATGCGTAACACGATTATGAAAGCACTATAGCATTATATATATTAGGGTAAAGTTTAATCAAAAATAGAGAATTCTTGTTCGATGTAAAATCTAAAAAACTGCACAGCTCCAAAAATCTACAAGTTCACCACCATCTACTCAATTTCTCCCCCTCTTATTACTGACAAATTGGGTTCTTATTTGGTTTTTTCTTGTGGGATTTCAGCTATTATTTTTGGTAAATTTGGATGCGCATTTGTTGATAACTTTAATGTAGCATGGGATTTGGGTTGAGGATGTGATTGGGGGATCAATAGGAAGCCTTCTTTATGATTTAATTTTCACTCTGTTTCAAACATTATCTATCCATTGTAATCTATATGTCTAGTATATCATTCTGTCTAGGGATCTATTTTCTCCTACAATAAATACTAGCTCACAACGTTGCACAAGTCATATATTTATCCCCCTTCTGCCTGCTATCTTTGCTTGGTACATTTTAATGTTCTATTAGAAAATTAATCAGTAAAATTGCTAACTGATCTATATCTATCTATACTATATTAAAAGCGTGAAGACCCTTAAAAATGTTGTCTTTGTCCTTCATTAGAAAACTCCTCTTTAGGCAAAATCGTCTTTTCACCATTTTTCTTTAAATTCTTATTTAATTATATTTATAATATTGACTTTTAAAATATATGAAAATAAATGATTAAATAAGAATTTCTACCCGTGGAAAAACTCTTAAATCTTCCTTGTTTAATAGTTCTTCGGACCTTATAAATAAATAATTTATCAAAATTGCTTTTGTAGTGAATTATTTATCTAAATTTATTTTTTTGTGTAGTATTTGTTACCAGATGAGATACATACTTTGATCACGCACAAAGCACATACAACAAGACTAATATATTGTATATGTATTAATCATTCGTAAGGATATATTCATAAAATTACTAAACATAGCTATACTTTGTGTTGAAATTTTGGAGCATTTTAATATTATAAAATGTTTAGGAATCACATTGGTATGGCTTTCCTTGGAAGTTAGTTGGTATGTTCATCTGTGTGTATTCATTTTTGGTGTACGTTGAGTTGTGAGGCATTTGCACGTTAGTGCATTTGTTACTTCACATTATTTCATCCGTTATTCCTCGATTATCTCCGTTAACTTATATGACCTTTTGATCAAGCTCTTTAATTTCTTACCTAGAAGATTTTAATTACGTTATTCCAAATCACGCGAGTAGCCATTAGACATTATTAAGAGACTTCCCCGGTATATATATATTTAGTGATTCGATTAGTGATTCGAGAATAACCCGGTTGAAGCGTAATGAACATACGTCTGTAATGCATTGTATGTCCCATAATAGGTCCCATTCTTCTACTCTTTCCCGGAAGTCGATAGCTTCAATTAAATTATAGGGAAATAAAAAGCAACGAGCTTTTGTTCTTAATTTGAATGATTCCCAATCTAATTAAACGTTAAAAATTTATTAGTGTCTTACTTTTTTTATTCGTCAGAAAGTCTTTCTCATCTATAAAAAATTAAAGACAAAATTAAATGTCAATTCCACAAATCACACAAAATAAATAATATCAACATCTCTCAAAATTTAAGAACCTCAAATAATTCAAATTTCAAATTTTCTTCTTCATCCATTTTTTTTCCGGTCATCTGTTACCAATTCTTTTTTTTTTTTTTAAATAAGTCTTTTCATATGCAAAACCATATAAATGATAAAAACTTTTACTTATATTGGAAACAGCTATATATCAAGTACAGAATCATACAAATGATACATATAATTTTATGATTGATAGACTTAGGATTATGTATAAAAGATAATCATATGTTTTGAATGATACTAGTTGAATGTATATGATATTAACTTGTACTTAATTTTACAACATTTATGTATTTAGTATATATAGAACCAACAATATACATGATACATAGAATTTCATCGTTGACAGACTTAAATTGTGCATAAAAAATAACTTTTAAATTTGTGAATAATATTAGTTGAATATATTTGATACCAAATTCTACTTAAATTTGAAGAAGTATATATCTAGTGCAGAATCATACAAATAATATGTGAAAATTTATGATTCAAATATTTTGGATTATATATTAAAAATGATATTTGAATATGATACATTATATTATAAGCTCCAATGTATCATAATGCTGAAAAGTACTGCTTATACGTGATTTGGAAGATTAAAAAAACCACCATATACATTAAAAATTAAAATCTTTGGTAAAAAGGATGAGCAAGATGTGTAGTAATAGGTGCAACTTTTTCCTCCCTCTTCTTAGCTTTTTCAACTTGGGATTTTGAAGTTAAACTAACATTCTTCTTTGCTTTGTTCTCATGCAATTTCTTTGTAGTTAATGGATCAATACGTGTTTGGATCTATCTTATTAAAAAGTGGATTTTTCAAAAACAACCACCTAGTGAAACATAATATGTTAAAATAGTCATAGTTTAGAAAATTACATTATATAACCTTTTCGTGTACTATTCTTTTTATAAAACAGTATTAAACTAATATTTTATACAAAAAAGAATAGCTGGCATTAAATGTTCATTAATTGCTGATTGGATACAATAAAGGAAACGTTCCTTTAAATAATGGAAGGTAAATATATGCAATAATTATTATCTATTATGAATCTGTAAACATAAATCTGAAAAAGGAAAAATATTTGGAGACAAGTAATGCTGTAAAAAAAACCGTTGATCTATACCAATTTTACTGAGGTAAATTTGATTTTTTATTTTGTTTTTTATACGTTTGATCCTATGAATTCATGGTATTATACGAATTACTAAAAATCGTGATGAACAAATATTGTGATTTATTTGAATTTGAAATTCTTGCCCTTCTTTGTTAATAGCAATCTCCATTTTATACGAAAAAAGATTTTTAGTTGTCTTTATTTCTTGATTTTTGGATCGTAGGAACATGTAGCAGTAGTGGTGTTACTGGACTGATGTGTGCATTTAAATGTTAATTTTGTTGTATAAAATGGTACAACTTGATGTTGTTGTTCGTGATTGCGCATATATGTATTTATACGGTTGATTAATATCTAACATTACGATAGATAAAAGACATCTTAAACGTGTCCAGGTATAAAATTTGTATAATTACTCATACACATCTTAAAATATATATTGCAATTGTGTATATACTTGCATTTGCGTTTGTGCTTGTGCAGTTGTATAATGTGTTGGCAAAAACACAGTTGTAAGTGTATAATTACTCAGACAGTATGCTTGTATAACAAAAGTGTATAATAGTATAACTTATACATAAATGCTATACTATAACTTATACATAATAATACAATTTAAATACCATTCACTTTACATAAATGGTATATATAAGAAATATATAATAATACCATTTACATCTTACATAAACAGTATACATAAGTGTATATCTTGTGCTTTTAATTTGAAAGTATAATTTTTTTTTACAAACAATTTTTTTTTAATACAAACAAAAAGAAATTACTTTCATATTTATATGCTTACCTGTATGTCAAACGATTTTTTTCTAACAATTTTTTTACAAAAAAGAAATAAAATTGAACCTCGTTGTCCTCTTCGATTTCGTTTGGTTTGTTAAAATCAGAGCCGTCCCCATTTTTCTTTGCTTCGCCTCTGTTGGAATCCAGATCCACATCTTTCATCTTCCTTTTGGAAGTGCTTGGCCGATGAACATTATCAATCCGCTTCTTGGAGATAATTTTTACACTAGCCTTATCTCTTGCAATGCTTCCTGCAATGGATTCATCCTCTTGGGTTATACCCAACGAAAAAGACGGCAAATCATCTATACTAAACTTATCATGTAAATCTATACCTCTAGTGATCCTCTTAGATGATGATTCGTCGGCCATTGTAGTGTAAGCTTGTGATTTATCCGGCTGTTAGAAAGATTTAGATTTGTGCAATGGGGGAAAGTGAAATAAAAAAAAAATTTAAGAACCACAAAAAAAATAGAATTAAAACTGAATGAAAATCTGGAAAATATGCAGAGAAGATTAAAGAGAAGAAAATGGAAAGATCCAGAGAGATTGAAGGAGAAGAAAATGGAAAGAAATCTTTGAAATTGTGTATAGAAGAGAGAGAAATAAAAATGTTTGAAAAGTTTTTGGTTTTATACAAATTGGGTTGGGACCACGAATTGTAACCATTTTTTTAAAAAAGGTTGGTTATTTTGTATAATTTTTTAAAACTGTAATTAACATATGTGATTTTGTATTTAAGGTTTGCTTATTTATGAAATTTTTCCTATTAAAAAACATTATCATCCAAAGAACCGTATGTCAGTTGGAGGAGAAAAAAATTTTATTAATGAAGTTGAAAATGAGTGACTCAAAAAAGAGCAGAACAAATTTGAAATTCAAATTTGTAATGAATATAGTAACTGTTGTGATTGATGGAGTGAAAATAAAAGAGATTTCAAGATTAAAAAAGAAGAGAGAATCGTGTTTGTGAGAAAAAAAATGGTGTATCGAAAGAATGGGGTTCGGAGGAAAAAGAGAATTTTTTGAAATTTCAAAAATATGTTGTCGTCGTGGACTTCGTTTCCAAATTCTCAGATATCAATTGTATAGCCAGATAAGAAAGAAAATCATGTCTCCAGACAAATTTCAAAATAAGAAAGATATTCAACGTACGATATATATATATATATATATATTAGATAATCTTAGGCCCGTAAATGGGCCCAATATCTTCTATTATTTTTCCCACTTAAAAAAGTTATTCACAAAAAATATTATTATATCAATTTAACATATATATTGTTAGCATCAATTTTTTAAGCATTCACTTTTATATTGTGAAACTTTTATGATCTAACATTATTATTTTTTGCTATTGCATAATAATATTAATTTATTAGGATTTGAAGTTAATCGATTTATCAAATTAAATTAAATAATATGATAATCACAAATTGTGTATTACTATATCAAAGATCAATATTTCTTAGTAAATTTTTGTAACACGTATTTGAATTTTAATCCTTGGTCATAATTCATTTCATCTTTCTCTATATAGAAAGATGTTTCTAGAACTATTTATTTTTCTTGATAGATTTTTGGTTAGTATGAAATTACATTTTCATTATTATCTCGACCAAAAATAATAATAATATTAAGTTAAATTGAAAAATAAAATAAGTAATCTACTATAATTAATTAAAATATTGATTTGATTAATTTCAAAAGTGTGATAATGTTAAAAATACTCTATTTTGTTTGTTTTAAAATCAAAATTTCGCTCGACAACTTCAAATTTAAATTAATACATTTTAAATCAAATAAAATACAAATTTGATTATATCTTTAAATAAAGAGCTACTCTTAATAATTTAGTAGATATTCATAGTTGACTTTATATGCAAATATGTCATCCATCATTTTATTTGTAAGGTTACTAATTATATTTTAAAATAATAAGTTTTTATATTGAAGTAGTTATTTTTAGTAAATATAATGAATAGAAAAAAATATTAAATAATTGAAAACCTAATTAGTTTAGATATCACATTAATTTATAAAAGAAAAGAAAGTGAATTAATAACAAAATGAATTCATAGTTGATTAAGACTTCTCATAATGAAGATGTGCATTTAAAATATGTCAAGTTCAATGGAGCTTTTAACTATTAACTCATACCAAAATGAAGCAATTGGATTCTTGAAGTTATTCTTTTAAAATATAACAATAAAAAAATTTCATAATCTTTTGATGAAATAATTCAATCCCATATCTTAAAGTACATTTGATTTTTTTTTATATGTCTATTGGAATTTTCTAGAACTTGGATTATCTTTTATGGAAATCTCATACACTCTTGACATAATGTAACAATTACTTTAAACTTATTTTAGTAATAACTGTAAAAGATGTTTTTAATCATCCTAGTTATAATTGTTCTGTATAGTAAATATAATTTTAAAATGAAAAAATATTTTTATAGAAAAGGTTAATATATGAACTTTGTTTTAGATGTTTAACCATATTGATTGAATTTAGAGAACAAGTGTAATGCAAAATAGTAATATTTTAATGAATTAAGGTAGAATGATAGATATATCCTTTATTCCTAAAATTATTTATTTTTTCTTGTAACATGAAATTACCCTTAATCATAATCCATTTCATCTTTTTATAAAAAATGTTTCTAGAACTATTTAGTTTTCTTGATATCTTTTTAATAGATATTTTATTAGTATGAAATAACAATTTTATCCTTGGTTGTCCTTGGATTCACTCTTCTATATAATAGAAATATATCGTGTTTTGTAATCTTGCGGCTATTGTCAAAGGGTGAAGCTAGTAAAGCATTTACTTTACGTCCCCTAAATTATGAGGCAAAGGTATCTAATGATTTGTGATTTTAGTTTCTCTCGACAATATTGAAAAAAAAAAAAAAACCTAAATCTATATAAAAAGGAAAGAAAGAAAATTCATCTATTTTTTAATAAAAAATATTTTAAAATATTGAATTAAACTATTCAGATCTTTACGATAGTAAACAATTTTTTTTAAAATAAGATCCAAAATATTATATTGAAAACAAATGACTAACATCTAATAATTTTGAATTGTTTTTTTAGATTAATAATAACACAAAATACAATACCACATTAAAAACAACTATTATGAAAAAAATAAAATAGGCAATAATATTCAACATAAAATATTCAACACAAAATAAATAATCACACTATAAAAAATATCATTGTATCTGAATCAATATAGATAAATCATAATTAATAAAGTTTGCGTACATAAATCAACCGGCATGTGACGTTGCCCATTAGGCATTTTATTTAGTTGGAGGCATAGATAGCATGTTTGTGTGCTTCATAATTTCATGATAAAATCACCAATTTTATGGGACGGTCAATTTTATGGTACTTTTTCAAGATAAATTAGTCACTAAATTTATGGGACTTTTCAAGATAAAATAGATTAATAGGACTTAAACCGTGATTTCTTTAGAATAAATTGGAGTAGTAGAATGGTCCCTTCTGTATATAAATTTTTCAATTTTGATTATGGAGTTACAAATGAATTTCAATTCCGCTTTAACTTATGTTTGGTCAATTGATTGTAAAAAGAGATTGTTATAAATATTATTTTCTAATTAATGGTGTCTAAGCGGAATCAAGACTTATAATGGTGTCTAAGTCGAATCAAGACTTATAAGATTCTGATAATCAAGAAAAGTGAACTGGAATTTTTTTAGTCGACTCTTCCCGTGTTAATTCACAAGTAACAATAATAAAGAAAATAACAAAGAATTAAAAGGAGAGAGATTTTATACTCGGATCAATGGTGTGGTGATAAGACTAGTGTCATTGAATTACAAGGGTTTTAGAGTTCTAATCTAGAGCGGTGATAGAGTTTTAATCTAGACTTGCAAGGATTTCTTTAAATAAAGAGTTTTACCATCCATGTTACTGCCTTATACAATGTGTTGAATTCAAATTAACACTTTTTTTATTTTGGCAATTTGAATCTTAAAAGTTTTATTTTGGGAAATCAAAATATGAATTTGGAGTAATCGTTTGATTTTGAACTTAAAAAGTTTATTATTAGAATAAGAAAATAACAAAATAGAAATCCTAATATAGATGGATTTGGTCAGAGAGATGTTAGGGGATTTGGTCAGGAATATGCGTCCAACACTAACTCTTCGATATATTTCTTGCTGGATGTACCCCTAATCCTGTTAATAACAAGTGGGCTCAAATAATTCAATCAGAATAATTCTCTAATCACAAATAAAATATATCATTCAAGGTATTATCTCATAAAGTAGAACTTTCCTATTTCCTTAATTTGGATAACAATAAAATTACATTGACTATTTACTAATTATATTTAAAAACTAGGGGAAAAAAATGAACTAATAGTATTTACATTGATAACAAAATCATAAAAAATATTTGAATATCGTCGAGGGAAAACACTTAATTGTGAATCCTTATGGAAAAACACTTGATAAAAATCTATTAGGTTATTGATAACAAAATTATAACATATTTATATATAGTCAATAATAATAGCCGATACAAGAGAGATAAGCGGTAAAGAAAGTTGATAAAAAAAAAATACACGAGGAATGTATTTTCTAAATATGCTAAAATCACATATATAATAAATATATGATGTATTTCGTAATCTGGTAAAATGTTGTCAAGAGTGAAGTGAGTGAAGCCAGTAAAGCATTTGCTTTAGATCCCTAAATTTTGAGGCTAAACTATTCAAAATCTTCACAGTAATAAACAATCTTTTTTGAATAACATGCAAGATGTTATCATGAAAACAAATGATTGTTATCTTATTAATTTTGAGTTATTTTTTATTGTTATAAATAATAAGTTAATAGCACTATTACCTAGAATATAATACTACTCTAGAAACACCATTTATGAAAAAACCAAGAAGGCACCATTAATTTTTTTTAAAATTCTATATATGCATATGTATGTAATGTTTTAGATTTAAATTTGACTTTAAATCACTAATTTTACCGAAAAGATCTGACAAGAATTGAAGGATAATATATTTATCATCAAAACAATAATAATATATTCGATATACATATAAAAGAACATGTGAAATGTAAAGAAAATATCATTATTATAAATAAAAAAGACTTTTTTAATACAAGAAGGGAAAACAAGTTTCACAAATGATGTTCCGAATTTATTTTCTATTCTTTTGTCATTCAACACTTGATCCTTGAATTCCTACCGACCTTCAACACTTAATCCTTGACAATCCCTACCCACCTCTGGAACATGTTGCTAGCTAAACATAAATGCTTTTATATTCTTGCTTATTTATCAAATGCTGAAAAATAAGTAGGAAACGAGAGAAAATTTTGCTTCATCTGTTTATTTTCTCTGGCAAAATTAAATTCTTATTACGAGGCATTAATATCTTTACCTTTCTTATTTTTTCTTTTTGATGATAATGTGTTGTGCATAGAAACAACCTCTGGTAAGGTCTGTGTACATTTTACTCTCCCCAGACCCCACTCACGGGATTTCACTGGGTATGTCGTCGTTGTTGTAATATTGTCCAAGAGAAACTAAAATCATAATTTTTACCATTAAAATTTTTTGAGGTCTCAAAATTTGAAGGCTTAAACAAAGACTATTATCTTCACCCTTGATCCACAGTTGATCATAGCTCACACAACATATATTATATGTTGATTTTGGAGATATGTGATTAGATCGTGGATTTTGTTTTTTCATCCTTTGTATTTTCTTGCCTGGTGTACTAGCCATTCTTCTTGTTGTGGGCTATATTGGGATATTTTATTATTTTATCAATTATATAAATCATTTCTTGTAGATTTATGAGTACTCATAACAATGATCCACAATATTCTTAATTAGATGAACTCACCACATTATCGAGGTGTTACTGATTGGTTGAATATCATTTTCTTGTCATCCGTTGTTCTTAACAAAAGTAAGAAAGCATTTTCCAATCTTATAAGTTCTTTGTGATAAAACAAAAAAGTATCCCGTCTCAAGGACATCAATGACCTTTGAACAACAACAGAAGAAAATCCTACAGAAAAAAAGAAAAAAACTAAAATGTGTATCATCTAAAACAGCGATTTTTATCGCTTGGGCAACTCTAAGCTACGATATTACCCAATCATAAACTAAAGAAAGTGATATGATCCTAATTAATTCTTTTTTGGTGCAACACACTTGACTTGGACAGCTAAAGTCTTAAAGACTTCAGGGCATGGATCCTTATTTGGTTCATCAAATGTTTCTCTCTCAACTGGGATTGAACAAGTATGCTTTCCCAAACAATATTTTTCTGCAATTTTTATACTATTTGGTGAATTGCATTTTCCCATAGTAAAATTTCCACATGCACCATCTGGATCACCATAACTAGCAAACTCAACTCTTTCGATCACATTATCATCCGGGCAAGTTAAATGTGCTCCTGCTTTAAGATTTTCTACGACCGCGACGAATTTATCGCCTGATCTCTCAAAATCTTTAACATTTGGAGGAGTATATTCCGTGAGCATACTGCAAATTGTGTCTCGATTCACTGTTAAAATTACTATTTTTTCTGGATGACCTCCCGTTTCTTCGAAAACGACCAGGAGATTATTTTTTGGCTTCAAATAAGCTCTTGGAACATGATACCTGCAAATTAATTTATATAAGTTACTATCGTTTTTTCTTTTTTACCTTTCAATTTATGTATATATTTGGCTTTTTCCGTGTAATACTTACTCAGATTGAGTGGGCTGTCCAAGAGGAGAGAGGAATGATACCCAGTAACGGCCAAGGCTTTTACCATTGACCCATATCATCCCTTTTTGCATTTGGTCCATTTGCAAGGCTACTGGATCAGTGCCTTCAGGGGCATCGAAATATGTCTGTAATATAGTCCACAAAAATAGTTTTATGACTTATACCGTAACATATATGGGGTCTGAAAAGGATAGTGTATATGCAAATCTCGAAGGAATACAGAGGATAATATTTCAAATGAAACTGAATAATTTTCTCCGACTTACCTTATACCAAGTAATATGTCCTGGTGGAGAACCAGTTACGGGAGTCCATTTTACTTTCTTTGCTCCCTCTTCAGTGAATATTTGTTTTTTTTCTCCAAATACACCAACCTGAAAGATAACCAATAATGATTTGGAGTTTTACTAGTTGATTTGTCATTTGAATATAAACTATTGTACGTGAAGTATTGATGAATACCCCATGTCCCCAAACATTTAGGGTGATATCAAGAGTTCCAGCCATTAAACCTTGAAGTGACACAGCACGGGGTCCAGCAAACCTCTTTTCCATAAAGGCTCCACTGTTCTGTAATATTTATTGGTTCCCATTAATTTGTATCAAACAAGTCGTAAAACGCTCTCTAAACTTAAAGACTGTTTGTTAAGAATTCTTTGCGTGTAATGAAGGGTTATTAAGAAAGATGAAAATAATAAATACCGGGTATCCAACTAGCTCAGCCAAAATGGTGATGTCATTAACTCCCGGTTTCAAGACGACGGGTTGCCGGAAAAGAAAGTTCTTATCAATATTGTTCCCATGCCCAAATCCTAAAAATAAGAAGTTAAGACTTAAAATATTTATAAACAAAAATGACTTCCGTTCAAAAACGAGGCAAGCCATTTCACTCCGTGTTGATGGAAAATATTTTGAAAAGAACTTATTTTTCTAGAAAATATTTGACATATCAAACACACCCTAAGAAAGTATATATCTCATAACTTTCTTACAAGAAAACATACCAACATATTGTCCATTGACAAACGCAAGCAATGCATGGCCCATACTTGCAATTTGCAAGACAGTGTGAATATCAGATCTCATGGGCAAGTCATGTCGACAAATTTTGATGCTGTGTTTTTTAAAAAAAATATTAAAAGTCAAGTCCGAATTTAAATTATATGCACTGACAAAATAATATAATTACCTTGTGGAATACCAAGCGTAGTCTGTTTTATCCTTAATCAAACCATAGAGCTCCAATGGTTCTCTGTTCTTAAGTGCCAATTTATTGATAGTTGGTACTTTCTCTTGATACATTTCCCATTTAAGATTCTTTGCTTTTTCTGATGGTACAAAGTTTCTTGAATTGTGTTGAGAGACTACCTGTTTAATTTAATTGCAGTTATACAATAATAACGACGATAATATATCTAACATAATTTCACAAATACAAACTAGGATATTGTATGCAGATCTTACCCCATTTTTGTGAGGTAAAAAGGTTATTTCAAATTATAATTTTTTTTTGGAAGTAAAATATGTATATAAATAAATTGGGTAAGATTTATTTACCGTTTGAGTGTTGTAAACGACGGTCTTACAATCAGCAAGAATGCTAACTGATTTTTCAGGCAAGAAATATTCATTTCCCCTAAATGTAATCTTGAGAGGTTCAGTGCTGTGGTTGTTGGTCAAAAAGGCAGAACACATATGCTCAGCAGTGTTCTCATACACAGTGATCTGCATTTCATAATCAAGTTACATAATCTTATTACTAACAACATTTATGAAAATTGCTTGTTATAATTACCTCAAGGTTCTCATTGATCTTTTGTACTGTGGGAGTACCCCAAAGAAGAGCCCTTCTTGATAATCTCAAAGCTCTGTGCAAGTCTCTCAAGTGACTCCATTTTGGGTCCCTTTTTAAACCTAATCAGCATTTAATTAATTAAAATCAAAGCGCTTTAATTAATTATTCGTTATACCATTCAGAATTAAGTTTTAAATGAGCCTAATTAATTACCAAATTCATCAAGAGGAGCCTCATCATAATAACGCGTGGTCACAAAAGAAGAGCTTGATCTTCCAAAGTTTGTTCCACCATGATACTGAAAAATAAGAATGAAATTATAACATGCTGATTAAAATACACATCTTAATTAGTTAAAAATTAAATATGTTGATTTATATATCAAAAGGATCAAAATAAAATTTATCAAACGTCAAAAAGGCTATTATCCTTTTAAAAGAATACCATGTAATAATTTATAAGAGTTCCATTCTTTGCAAAGAAACGAGCCACAGAAAAAGCAATATCTTCTGCTGCTCTTTGTGATGGAGGGTCTCCAAATGTTCTATACCTATACGTCATTAAAATGCAATTATCAATAAATCTCTATGATTAAAATTATACTAGTTATCAATATATATCATTTGACCATCTAATTTATCAATATTGTCAAAGTGTATATTATATATATTTTGCATAAAATATACGCTTTGTACATATTATTTTTTAAAACAAGTGGACCAATTGATTCAAATTCATAATTATCCCTTAATATTAAGAGTTTGTTTGGATGATCTTATTGCTTTTGACTTATAAGTCAAAAGCTATAATTTAGGATTTCTAAATTATGACTTTTAGCTTATTTTGGTCATTTTAGCTTAAGAATAAGTGCTTATAAGCACTTTTTTAATTTATCCAAACACTCCATAAATGCTTAAAAGCTATTTTGATTTAAAACCTCTTAGAATAGGTACGATTATCTAATTACACTCCTTATTTATCATATTTTCCATTATTCCCATCCATTCTCAAAAAATTCAAAAACCCCTTCTTTTCATTTGGATATATTAATTCAGTAATCCGGATACATTAATTTTGATTCTTAAATTATCTCTATATTTAACATATGATGCTTTAAATATTACCTGCAAATATTTAAAATCCCTAATTTTTTGTATTCGTAATTGAATTAATACGAATTACTAATTGTTATCTAACCACTAGATAGTGAAATTGAACTTACTGGGCTGTCCAATTTTCAGTCCACAAAGTAGGCTTGTTGGGCCCATTAGGGCCCGTGAAAGTATCCGCACAATGCCTTCCATTGCACGTGTTTATCTGATAGAAAGAAAATGTTTTTACATCGTGTTTTTTTACTTTATAAACTAGTATTATTTTTTTCAATAATAATGATTTCATAAAATAAATTAAATGAAGGTACCACTGAAGGAGGGGCATCTTTTTGCTTGCACATAATCCAGGGGACACCATTGTATAATCCCACAGCCAAATTTGCTGCCCACTCAATATATTTCTTCCCTTCTTCTTTATAAGCAGCTTGGACATTGTTGTACTCATTTTCTATCTGTTAAGTAAATATTAAATGTCACCCCTCATCATTGTCTTATATAACAACTTAATAACATTATATATAAATTTAAACTTTACTAAAATTAATAACAAACCTGAGCCAAGATAATTGGTCCTCCTTGGGGTGCGAATAACTTCTCCTTTTTCATCATCTCAATGACCATTTCTGAATATCTTTTCATGTGGTACTGCAACAAAGAGACAGCAAATTAATTAAATAAGTCTTTAATTAATTAATTAAAAGCATGCAAATTGTTATTACGTACCACAAATGGCTCGTTGTAAGAACGGAATGTGATATTTTTTATCTCTCTTAACCAATATGGAAACCCTCTGTTTACACGATCAGATATTGATTAATAGATCACAATAAACATAATTAATTTCTAAACAACTAATATAGAAATTAATTAACACTCCATAAATTAAATAGAATATTGTGTATACCCTAAACTCCATTCTGCTTCAATATAAGGTCCAATTCTGAGAGTTACATACATATCCTGATTAGCTACCTCCTTAATGAATTTGACAATGTCAAAATTTCCTTCAAAGTTGAACTACAAATCAAACACAACCAAGATCAATCTCGATATGCTCAAAAATTAATAATCGAATTAAAAAAAATATATGTACATACTCATTCTTGACTATAAATTCTAAATTCGTCTCTGACAAACAACAATATTAATTACCTGGTCTTGAATGGGCTCGTGAATATTCCAGAACACGTAAGTCTGGATGAGATTAATACCTCCTTCTTTAGCCTTTCTAATAATCTTTGGCCACATCTGTGGGGAGAAATTCCATTCATAATTTAAGTACTAAATTGTTAACCAAACATATATAAATAAGCTAGAATCATAATTTAAAAGTCACCTCAGGAGGGCTACGAGTATAATGAATAGAACCAGAAAAGAAGAGTTCCCTGTTTCCATTGACGATCAATGAACGACCATCGTAAGTGACGCCACGTGGCTTTTCGGCACCGGTCGCCGATGCAAACAACAAGTAAAACAGGAGAGCTAACGTTAACATTTGAGACATTTTCTGTTTTTCTGTTTTTGTTTTTTTGTAAGTGTAAACTTATATATTTTAGTTAGTGCAAATTTAAGAGATGAGAGCTATATTAATCATCTTCTATGTATGTAATTGGAGTTCTACTGTTTTAGCTAACAAGCCTCGATCAGTAAATACAATATGAGGCTTGTAGAATTTCTCGTATTTTACACGATCTATTCTTTTGTGTTTTGTTACTTGCTTGTGGTTTCTTAAATTTCTAAAACAGTCTTCTAAAAATTTATAATATAAAAATTTGTGATTTATAACGTAATTATTTTTAATTATACAAATCTCAACGAATCAATAAATTGATTCTTGTATTTACATAAAAAATTTATGTGTAAGCTATCAAACTCCGAATTCTCGATTCTTATTAAACGAAGGAAAAACTATTAATCAATTTGTTTAAAATCTACTGACAAACTGAGTAGTCTAAACTCAATGATCAAGTACGAAACATTACATAATATTTAATTGTTATCGAGAAAGACTTAAGCATATAAGTGGCCTAAGCAAAAATTAAATGGAGAACTTACCCTTTGAGAAATATTTTCTTACGAAGTTTATTTTCTTTGGGCTCTTTGAGATGTAGAAGTATTAATTTTTTTTACAATTTATTTCTTTTAATAATTTTTTTCAATCAATACTATACATTCAATTTAATCTTTAATCTAAATGTATTGATCTTCTTCTAATCATTCTTTCTTTTTATATGCAAAAATAACTTCTTCTTTTTTTTCTCTTCTTTTTTTTTTATAAATAATGCTTACTCAACTTTTTTTTTAAACTTTAACTTATTATTGCTAAAAAAAATAAAGCCCCTCAAATTTAAGGGCCTAAAACACTGTCTTTTTTCTAACCCTATTAAGCAGTCCCAAATTGTCATCGTCACTATATGCGTTAGAAAAATATTCATTGTAAATTGTACACCAATTTTTAAATACTGTCTTTCCAAACAAACAATTTTTTTTGTTTAAAAATGTCAAAAAAGGAGGCAATACATTGATATTCTCTTATACAATGAGCTGCTAAGTTGAACAGTTTAGAATCGCCATGTCTGTTTTAACTACTTCAAGCAGACAATGACTACTGAGTTGCTTGATTTGATGGTTTAAGTCTGACATCATAAATCTAATGTTCTGAGAATGAACCTGAACAACACCAATATTTTTACGTTATTTCTATTAATTATTATTTTATAATTTCTTCATCAACTTCAATTATGAAATTACCATAACGTATCTACTTAATTTTGCGATGGCTATTAAATTGCAGCTGCTTGAAGCAAGCAGGTGACTACAATGTATCTGCTTAATGTTACGGTGGCTATTAAAGTGTCTGATTAATTTTACCGTGTCATTTCTGTTAATTATTATTTAATTATTTCTTCATCTACTTTATTAAAATGTCTACCTAAATTTATTATGTCATATCCATTATGTGTATTATTTAAAGACTACTTAAAAATATTAGAAATTCAAATAATAAAAAAATCAAAAATATATTAAAATGATTGACTTTTCAAATTTTATCTAGATTAAAAAATTTAAAAAAAAATTATTGGGTCCGTACAATACACGATCTTCAAAAACTAGTTGATGTATATAGATAGGAAACTTCAAATCATTATGAACTAAAGAAAAAAAAAACTAATTTACTTATTATTGAAAACATTTTAAACTTTTGAACTAATACACTCAAATCTTCAGAGTAATAAATAATATTTTACAATAATATCCAAGGTATTGTATTGAAATCACATGACTAACATCTTATTAATAGAATTAATTAAAAATAATAATATTACTGCATAAAGTGTAATGCTACACTAAATGTTAGAGAACAACTAAAATAATAGATAAAAAAATTGCATGAAGTATATATACAATTAGGAATTGAGATATACAGTAGGAAATTCAAATTATTTTAGAAACACTATCATCCCATAAATCTGGACCCCTCCACAATCGTCCCATACCTCATTTGAATAAGAACGAAAATAAAAAATATAACCAAAGAACATAAGGAAAGTGTGGAGGCTTTACGGTTGCTGGTTGGTTTCTTGCTGAAAAAGGAGGAGAAACGAAAAGGGATTTGTTGTTTTTCTAGTGAATGGCATTAAATAAGCTAAATCTTTATTCCTAACTCGATTTTTAGGACGATAAAATAGGGTGTATTCCTATCTAAATAGATAATATTTTTACATATGAATTCCTACATCATTATATTTTATTTGGGAAATAATTCAAATTGAAGCAATTAGATGTATTTCACAACATATAAATTTTAGCCATATTAAAATTGTTTTATCTAGCATATCGACCCATATGAGTCCTCATATGCTTTCTTCCTCTATCTTCTATTTGTAAACCGTAAGAATCAGCCTCATTAATCTAGAGATGGCAAATGAATTAATTGGATTAAATTTGATGGGTCAAAATGAATTGAGTAAATAAATTAGCAGGCTATCCATACTTATTTATCTAACATATTCCTATATTTGTGTGGTTTCGGATCTTCTTATTTTTGTTATTATTATTTGTATTTTTGTGTTTTGATTATCGCATGACTTTGATATTATAACTATTTTCTTTTCCCGTAAATAACAAATTTATTGTTAATAAAAGGCTTAAAGTGTATAATCTTGTAATTTTTTCTAAATTTGATAGGGCAAAATGAATTGAGTAAATAAATTAGCAGGTGATTACTTGGCCTTCAATTAATTAGGTTAAAAAAGGGGTCAAAATGTAAATTTCGCTCAAAAATTACTTGGGCTAGTTAGGTAAGCGTTATCTCACTTTCTTACGGGTTAAACCTGGAATGATATAACATCCATACTTATTTCTCCTTTAGTATCAACAATATTTCTATTCTTGTGTGGTCTCCGATCTTCTTATTTATGTTATTATTGCTTGTGTTTTTGTATTTTGATTATCACATGATTTTGATATTATTACTATTTTCTTTCCCCGTATTTTATATGATGCTTTCTCTTCAACCTAAATTTTAATGGGTTGAAGTAGATAAATACAACACAGGTTTGCACTGTCAAGTAATTTATTTTCCACTAATAATGCATAAAAAAGCTACCCCAATAATAAGAGTATTTATTTATTTAGTTTACAACAAAAATTAAATTTCAATTTACAATTTAAATGAGTATTTTGGATATTTTGTTTCATAGGAGTCTATCGTTGGACTTGCTAGACACTGGGTAGTCAATTTGGCCTGGCCACTAGGACCGTATACAAGTATGTGCTACTATAATAGATATAATCTATCTTGTTGGTATTTTTGCACCAGTTTACTTACAGTAATTTAAAGTGCGGTTCCCCCGTTATACTTGGAAAATAGTTATATAACTTTTGAGGTGGAAGTAGATATTATATTAGATATACACAAATTAGCCATAAAATATTTAAAATATACACCAAATACGAAATTTTATATCGATCAAGATTATTTCATCTAGCATATCAAACCATATAAATCTTCAATATGTTTTGGCCATCTTGTCTTTGATTCGCTAATATACAGCACAAAGTATCAACTATACTAGTTAAAAATATATGATCCATCCAAAAGTTACTTGAGTTAGTTAGATGAGCGCTCTCTCATTTCCTTATGGATTAGGCTTGGGGTTGTACGGCATTTGTACTTGTACTCATTTCTCCTATAGCATCAATAATATTTACAATTTTCAGCATAGTTCTCCTATCTTGCGATTTATGTCACTATCTGTTTGTGTTTTGGTAATCAAATGACTCCGATTTTGTTACTGTTTTACTTCCTGTACTCTATGTGGTGCATCCTCTCTGACCCAAATTCTTTTAATGGGTTGAAACCACAGCAAATCCAGGATATGTTTGATGCGTCTATAACAACAACACACCTAGTAAAATCCCACAAGTTGGGATCTGGAGTTTCATATGTCTAGTAATTTGTGCATAAAGAACTACGCCCAAGACTTTCAAAGAGAATTTCACTTTTCCTATTATTTCCCTTTATTAAGTCTTAAGGTCTCATTAAACAAGTGTCCCATCTATCAACACATTTACCAAGATCTAAAGGATAACAGTAAAATAGAGCGATCATATTCTACCCCTAAATCATCGCTCACTTTTTTAGTAACTTGTCATTAATACGAAAAGACAAACACTTCAAATAGTTAGACCCCCAAAAACATGCAGCTTTGTGAGCCTCAGCTAAATTGGCCAATTTATTGGGATCAATTTACTTACTACTAACTGGAATGTCAAAGAAACAAACATTTCTCATATCTGCGAGAAGCTGAAAGGCGGCAATATTGGTGCCCTTACATGTATGTGCTGCACGACCTTAATGTGTCAAAATTTGAAAGAAGAAAATCTTCCTACATATTTACAACCGTTTGTAGCAAAAGTACCCCGCAAAAAGAATTCCATCTTCATCATTCAATCGAAGCAGGGTGCCAATGTCAGCTGCGAAACAGAGCCAGCCAAAACACAAATGATGCTGGAGTAAGATAAACTGAAAATGCCAAAATACATGAAGGCAGTTAAATCAGCATATTGACACGTCTCAAAATCAAATAAACAAATCGTTCATTTTTACAATCTCCACAACACCGCAGTAATGAAACTAGCAATCAAAATAGAAGGGAAGTAGTTGAAAAGGAATATAACTAGATAAAGATATACAACATCAGATTCTGATGCATACAAACCTAGGTGTTGTTAGTTGAGGATGGGCAGAGCTGCCTTTATTGAGGACCAGACACCAATAAGTTGTATACACAAGTCCATTGTCATGCAACTCATGACAAATCAAATGATCCTTGACCTTCATTGATAGCATAGAGCAACTTTTTGTACATTATTTCCTGCAGAGAGAGGTGTCAGGATTAACAATATCAGTTGACCCTACCAAGACAGAGACAGAGATAGGGACAGACCAGAGTAGGAAAAATTCTACTACTGTGAAAGGAAAGCAGATGATTACCCACGTATCAAGAAGATACATCACAGCCAGCAGCCAACAGATTGGGAGAAATCATACCTTAGTAGAATAGGGAGGCAGCTTCAGGTAGTTAGCACATGTCATCACACTAGGTAAGTCGTCGTCTGCAGATTCTGATTGCATATTACCATTTGGTGTTGTATTGCTAGCACTAGATGAATGCTGCTCAAAAGATATATGACAGTCAGCCTCTGCGGAGAGAATTATCAGATAGGGCTAATATTTTAGCCAACTACAGCTATACCTTTCTCACTATTGTCAACTTAGGATTGAGCACAGCCAGACCACCTGGAGGAAGCCGGGGAGCACCAGTGACGAACTGACAGAATGCTCGTTGCTGCTCGGGAGTGAACTCTCCCATGATCTCTAGTAACTGATCAGAAGAAAATTAGACAGTTGGCATCAGTTTGAAGCCAATAGAAAAGACAGAATAAGACTAACTCGATAGCATTACTGTCTAAGGAACTACACTTCCACTGACAGCTGAAGAACAAACTTACATGAACGATGGCGGGACTCTTGGCTGTGTATCCATGATCAAACTTGATATGATCTACAAGTGTCTCGGCCTGGATAAGCAAAAGAATGAAATTCAATAAAAGCTGGACGCTTACATATCACATTGGCTACACTTATTCATGAGAAACAAAATATCACCTTCCATAACTCTTTACGGCCACAAAGCAGGTAGTCCAACTCAGTAGGAGAGAATATTTGCAGAGCTGAAATGTCAAAAACCTGCAATTTGTGGAGCCTAAAATTATTTCACTATCACAAGATAAGTGATGATATCTATAGATGTATCAAGTACCTGATGAATTCATTTAAGTGAAAGTTGCACTAAGTTATCAGTTAACTATCATCTCTAGATGCATCTCTAATTATAGCTAAATCCCATGATGGCAACAAACCTGATTGAAGCCAGATCTAAATGCTTCCATCTGCCGCTCAATTCCAGTCTTCACAGTGGCCTCAACCACCAAAGTAATATATTCTTCCAAGTTATTAAGATCCACCTGCAAGTTCCAATTGAAGTATACAAATCAAACAAGATGATAGAGGACAAAAATAGAATTGGCATCCAAGGGGAGGCAGTATACATTCTCATCGCCTGCTTTCAGAACATATCCAGGATAGCCTGGGAGTGTGAAATCTAAACAAAGATCCTCAACTGGGATCCCACGAAAATGCAAATCATTAATGTTCTCTTGGCTCTGGCCTCCAATTGATTCTAGATTTTGTTTACGGCTAACAAGAGCTTGCAACTCATGTAAAGTCTTTCCTAACTCAGCATCAAAAGAGAGAATATCATACAGGTCAAGCTCCTACAATGTTAAAGCACAGAAAACATTAGGAAAGAAAAACAAAAAATAGAAAGATAAATGTAACAATTTGATCATAAGACGGTAATTGCGTGCAAAATAAAAAACAGTGAGAAGCCCTTACTTGGCCAAGGACAAGCTTGTAAAATGCAGTTGACAGAGGGAGATCCAAAAGCCGCCCATCTTGAAGTGCTTTCGCCATCACCCGCCCTAGCAATCTGAAATACTCTATCACCTTCGAGAATTGGTTGCCATCAGCAGTATCAACAGCTGGTGACCAGGGACGTGGGAATAATCCAAGAGGTGCTTGGACAAGCTCTTTATCACCCCCACTCAATTTTTCATCCACACCCGCTTCAATTGAATGTTCATTTGATGAGGAATTTGTTCTCCACATCCTCAGTCCAACTTTTTGCAGATCACGACTCAAAAAGGTATAGAATTCTAGAGTTGGGCCCAAACCAGTGCCAACTTCACCAAAATATTCGACCTCGAGAACAGCTTTTTGGCTAGAATACATCTCCATTACTTTTGCAGCAGAATCCAGAATGCGATTCCTAGAGACGCGGACTTTCTGGCGCTGTAATCTCCCAACCCTGACTTCTCTCTCATTGGTGGATCCGTTGTTATCTGCACCTTGCTGCTGTTGAAGTCGATATAAAGCCCTAGATAATCCAAAGGCTGTCGAATAGAAGTACTGGCGCCGAGTCTCAAATGGAAAAAGAAATGGACAGGACCTTGTCAACTGGGAACACCATGATGGAAGAGACCCACTACAAAGGGCTAGAGCATCCTGAATCTGTCGGGCCAACTTTGGAGTGAGCTTGCTGTTTACAAATTCCTCCGAGGGAATTTTGACACCAGTAGCATTGAGCTCATCTAAACCCAATATTTTCCCTTCAGAAAAATCATCAATAACTGACTGCACATGTAACCGTGGGGCCAGCTGGTTTAATCCCTCCACTACACGCAAAAGGGCCAAAATGTTGTAAGTAGGATTGCTTTTGTCCATATCACAAGGAAGTTCTCCCTGTAATATACTATCTAACAATGATGCTCGATGCAATGAGGGTTCTGCATTGGCACTTGCTGAAGAACTAGCTTTATTAGACTTGGTGGAAGTTGAGCTTCCATCCCCTTTTGTAGACTTTTCTGCTTGGCTGTCAGCTCTTTGGTATGTGATGGTGTATATGTCACCCCAAAGTCTGCTTCCGTCACTAGACAAAAAGTCAGTGCCACCATACCTCTCTTCGTCATCCTCGTCAAGGACAAGTTGCCGCTGGATGGCCTGGTAGATAGTCAAGTGCCTATTAAGCTGCTTTCCACCTGCAGAAAATACAAGTCTGGGTGGATCGCTGGTGCTAAATAGAGGGCGTCCATGACGATCTCTAGCTCCTCTCAAACCTCTACCATTCGCAGATGCAAGCCCAGCCATGGCAGCAGCAGCAAATGACATTGCACCCCTTGAACCATAAGAACTCCCACTCCTGAACTCAACAGAATCAGATACCTGAGCCGAAGCAGCTCTGCTACTTGAACCACCACCCGCATTGGTCTGGCTATCATTTGGTGTCTGTGTGGCAGGACTATCTTCCGAAGAATCACCCAATTTGACATCATGAACTTTGTCCGGCATGCAAACAGGAAGAGAATCATCGCCCAACACCTAAAGCATTGGCAACAATTTCAGAAAAGCATCTTTAATACAGCTGCGCATGAAATTAAAAGAGCTGCTCAAGTTGATCTGTAGAGAAGAGGCTGAAAACATGCATATTGGAAACACAAATCTGCTCTTAACCATGTTGCTCGAACTCTAGCAAAGAGTTGATGCACGCATGGACATTATTGAAGAGACCAAGCAACACAGACCGAAGTGAATTAAAAATGGTAGAATCTGAAATTTAAAAAACAAGGATTTTGACACAAGGTTTTAAAAAAAGCAAGGAGAATTTCACTAGCTTACATCATCATGGTCATCTTCATCATCATCAGATATATCTTCATCCTCAATAACCAAAGCATCATCAATTTCAACAGGTGACATATCCAACTCATCATCCTAAACCACAACAAACAGTGGGATGTAAAAGTTCATGTTGTCATGTGAACCAGCACTCAGGAGATGAAAAATGGAAGCAAAAAGATTCAAAGAAAGCATGAAAGTTTTATATAAGCATCTGTCTGTTTCATTTCAACAAATGACACCTAATGGTGAAGAGAGAGCCTTATCAAAAAACGATTAAGAGAGAGACATAGCTAATTCAAATTTAACTCAAGAATGAAAAAGCTAAATCATGTGACCACTATGTTACAATCTTCGGTTTGAGAACCATGCGACTAGGTCAGAGAACACAATTTTCCCTACTTATATTGCGCAAGACCAGACGATTCTGCTTTTGTTTTTTCAGTGCAAATGAAAAAAATTACTCCACTTGTATCTTTTTCTTTCTTTTATACTATTTCTGAATGATATTCCTTATCATCAAGGTTATCTTCTTCATTTTGAAGGATATAAAATTAACTTTCCGCTGTGATATTGATGAAGATGATGATGCACCAAGTACTAATTTTAATCATATTAGTCCTTGTCCACTTGTATATTTTTTTTCGTATAGTATTTTGATTTATCTATTATTCCTTGATTTTCTATATTTAAACAATGATCTTCAACAAAGAAAAGAAATGTATGAAGAAATATACCTCAGAACTAGATTCCCCATTCACAGGTTTCACTTCTGCTTCTTTATCCAATGCTGCTCGTCTTCGAGCAGCATTTCTTGTCTGGGGTCCCCTGCCATCTTCTTGAGCAGGCTTCAGAACAGCCTTTCCTTTGCCCTTGGATGAACTACCATTTTTTTCCTGTGGTGGGTCTTTCTTTGCATTGTCATTTATATTAACTGCTGACCTAGATCGTGTACGACGAGATCCAGAAGCTGGAGTAGAGGCCGATGGGCATGAGGCACCAACACCTGTAGCGGTAGTCCCAGACTCAGAGTTGCCTGCTGATGCCAAAGCCTTTTGACCAGACTCAACTCTCTGAACTCGAGGCCACAGAAAGTCTTCAATAGCCGCCAGACTTGCTAAAGGATCAATCAACACAACATTTGAAGAGTAGTCACGGAGGGTCTTGTCTCCTTGAGCTCTGCAAAGGCGTAGCTTGAATGGTTGGGACAAAGCACTTAAACCTGAAGAAAGTCGTGCATTTCCAGTAGATGATCTTGAAGAATGACTCAGAACAACAGGGAACCGCTCCAAGGAAGACAGGGCATTTTGAAGCTTTTGAACCAAAACAGTCATAGGAACCTTATTTCCATCAACACTTGAAGGAAGGGCAACTGCAATAAAAGACTTGTATCTTCTGATTGCTTGTTGACGAAGCCTAGACAAATTAGCATCTGAGATTCTTTCCTTTGAAAAATATCCACATGTAAAATAGTTAAGCAATGCTGCAACAACTCCACTTCCAATGAACTCAAAAGTTGATACACCATCCCCTTTGCTGAGCTCCCCCAGCATGGAAGCTAACAGTTCGGCCAAGGTGTCTTCCTTACTGGCAGAAATATCCCCAAGCTGAGGAACAGAAGCTTTTGATTTTCCTTTAGGTTTAGATATTTGTTCGTCAACACCACTATTCAACTTCATACAGAGATTCTTCAATCGTAGAAGATCATCTGTAACACCAACCTCAGTAGCCCCTGAATCTGAAGGGAAGTACTTATCTTTGAAAGATTTAGCACCTGCACTGACTGCAATCCGCAGGCTAGAACTGGTCTTTGGTGTTTCCAGTGAGTTTGGTGGAGAGCCACTCTCTGGAACTGCACTCTTAGGATCCTCAATGGAACTTGTATCTGCATTGGAATTACTTCCACGACGTCGGTTACGCCTAGAACGAGATGACCCAGGTATACAATCATTGTCCTTCTCAGCAGACGATGGCTGGGAAGTAGCAGAACCATGGGAGGGAGACAATATCAGAGCATCAACAGCATGCACAACACCTTCTCGCACGAACATCTTGGAAAAAATCCCAGGAAGCTTTTCCATTAGAATTTCTGCTACTTGAAGAGCAGGCACCAGCACTTGGGGATCCTTCCAGGCCAATACTCCAGCCAAGAAACTACATAGGAATCATAAATGAAGCACTACTTTCACTATCAAAGAAATATGATGCATGAAAAGAATGTTCCTTGGATAAACATTCCATCCCGGACCAACTCCGAAGAAAAATTGCGAGCTTGTATTTGTTTATATTCATACCTTGATATGTTAGTGACATTATTTAGAGACTGAATCATATTTGGACCGCTGAAATACATAAGTTTTCCAATAGCTGAGAGACACTTGTGGCGAACTGGACTATTCACACTGGACCCATATACCTGACGAGCAAAACAACAGGGTTTAATCTTGTAAATCTCTACCATGGCAGTAGTAAGATGGTTGCAGCAATTTACAATGGGATTATAATACTAACCTGGATCAAAACAGGAAGAAGATCCATTCCAAATTGTTGCAGAAGTTCAGGTTGATCATTCAACAATTTTTCTCGAGCTGAAACCTCCTGGGAAGATGGATTCGTATCCTCCTGTTTGGTAGAACCACTAGCAGAAGATTTCTTTATAGAAGAACCTTTAATGAGAATATTAGTGCTGGTTGGAAGAGAGATGGTTCCTTGAGGCAGTGGAGGGAGAAGCTCATTTGCCAGGTTGACAATCTCAAAAATCTAACAGCGCAAAAATTCATTGGATATCATTATAAGAGATAGAAGCAGCATTCAGAAGAAAAAGTTTGTACACAGCAAAAAGAAGGCATCATTTTGTGGCATTAGATTGAGCACCAGCATTCCCAGGAAAGAGCCTCTCTACTTTTATGAGGTAGTGGTAAGGTCTGCGTACATTCTACCCTCCCCAGACCCCACTTGTGGGATTCCACTGGGTTTGTTGTAGATTGAGCACCAGCATCCATGAAACCAGATGATTTTGGCAACAAGAGTAAATTTAACAAGTGGTAAGATTGTCATCTAAATTCACAAGTGAATCGAGTCAACTAGCAGATTTAACACACCAGAAAAAATTTAAAGACCCGCAAAGGTACCTTCTACCTATACCAAACCCTACTTGTGACTACTAGCTATGTTGTTGTAAGGTTCTTCATAACATACTCCATATATGGAAGCTCTTGAATTATTTTAGATGGTTCTTTCTGTCCATGGCAAGCTTAATTACATAGTCATATTTACACTATTAATGTTCAATTGATATCAGTGACGAACAATTCGAGTCTTCAAGTACTAACAAAAATATTAACAAGAAAACCATGGGTGTTCTAAAGCTTTTCTATTAGAAGGTTGTTTTACCAATTACTCGTAGTACTTGATTGACAATCTAGAATACTACATTCGGGTATTCAATATCCACCGAGTATTGGAGCAAAAAACAACAGGTTTCTCGATAACGGAGGTGACCTCCAGTTCTCCACACTAGGACATCAAGTAGGGATTTGGAACAGTTATAATTTGAAGTTGCAAAAAAAAGTATTTCAAGTAGAAGTTTAAAAAAAGTATTTGGACTGCCAACACATTGTGATGATACTACCTTGCTTTCAGAAGGTGATGAGTCACATGAGTATACATAATAGATAAACATGATGAATGTGATATTTTTTGGACGTGTCACAGTTGACTTTTGATTTAATTTATTTAATTTGGATGGTAAATGTATGTTCAAAGGTGCATGACCCGGGTAATCCAGGTTCAAACAGGGAGGAGAAGTACCAAGAGAGGTCAATATTTGAGGTTGGATCTGCACAAGGTTTTGCGCACTGGCCCAAAAGGCAATCGAGATACTGCCTAACACAACTCAGATATGTGATGCAGCCACAAAGCAAAGCAGAACAGGAACATAATATATACTACAGCACATAATGTTTATCCATTTAGCAAACAGCGTTTGTTCTGTAAGGATAATTTGTCTTCTTCACATTCCCCCAACCCTATAATAAATGCATATGCTCGTTCCATAAGCTAGGTATCTACAGTTTCGGAGCCGTACATTGAAGTCTCGACCAAAAACATGGCTTGACTCCAGAGTCCTGATTGGGTTGTTATTACAACTCTTCTTTCTATGATTCATGATATGATTTCCTTCATGGAGTACTTTTTTTTTTTATTATCAGAACTTGATGAGGTGGTAAGGTTTGCGCACATTTTACCCTTCCCAGACCCCACTTGTGAGATTTCAATGGGTATGTTGTAGTTGTAGTAGTATCAGAACTTGATGATTGATGTACTAGTTTAAACTTTAGTTTCTTGAATTAAATCTCTATTGAACACCCGTGACAGTTAATCAGGATGAAATATGAATTAACTCCAGAGAGGTATTAAGAGGGACTCGTCTCTTTGAATTGTTCTCAGTGGTGGTTCTATAACCTATTTATTCGAGAGAAGAATTGACCATCGGAGTGTGGTATTGGAGGAGGAGAGAAGCACATCGTTATCTAAAATCAGTCATTTTTACAAATATTTTTCTACTTCTGGGGCTGAAATTTTTTAGTTGATGGTCTTCCGGAAACCACCTCTCTTTACCTCCCCAGACCCCACTTGTGGGATTTTACCGGGTATGTTGTTGTAGTCATTTATAAATATACGTATCTATTGAACTCCTAACATGTTATAGGTACTTGAAAGACACCTTAGAAGTGTTAGTTATTTTTTAAATGAAGAGTTAAGAATTAGTAGTGATGCGAATAGATAACTATATTCACGAGAAGTAATGCATAGTTATGACTGAGAATAGGCAATTAGACATATCAAGGAGAAAGATCTTAAACTAACATTCATAAGTCAAGCCGTCAAGTTCTCCACTTTCTTACTTTGGGAATTCTCTTTAATCTTAGTTCAAAACTTTTTATCACTATAAATATTTGGTTTTAGGACATTAAAACAACTATTAGATGTTACTTGCTTTCAACTACCAAGAATAAATTACAACATACCCAATGTAATCCCATATGTGGGTTCTGGGGAAGGTAGAATGTACCCTTAGCTCTACCTATGCAATGTAGAGAGGTTGCTTATGATAGATCCTCTCAGAGTTTTCAGAGGTAACACACGGGAAAAAAACTAACTCAAAAAAAAAACTTCCACGGGAAAAAAATGAATATTACTCATTTCATCATCTTGTTCTATCTTGACATCCAAGTGACTCCTGAAAATGTAGTGTTTGAACTTGAACAAAAAATGAAATGTAAAATGCCGCACATCTGTGCATTCCTACCAAGCAAAAAAAATTCTCATAAAGACATCTTTGGGCACCTACACACACTGACTAGCATAACAGAGAGGGTGACTTAAGACAACGAAGTACAGTACATGAATCTGACCTTTCCGAATCCAATTATTATCCAGCATCACTTTATCCGGCGGAAAATATGCTAAGAAGCCAATTATCTTTCAACACTATAGAAAATCTATACTAATAATACGCACTACTTGTTTCACTTGTTTACAAGAAACGCTAAAAATTGTAGCATGAATTTACACTAAAGCTGGTGATGCATACCTGTTCCGGAGGTTTGCTCAAGGCAGGTGAAATAGACACAGCAGCGACGAGATCAGAACCTGATAGAATATCCTTGAGTATGCCACTTATTCCAAGCAGCAACAAAGTTTTAGCTCCAAGTGGAGAGCCACTAGCACATGTCGAAAGAAGCCTGATCAAACCCTGCAAGACTTGTCAAGTCAGAATACAGCCATCAAGTTTGCAAATAACCCACATATGGAGGATTTAAACATACTGTGTAGGTTGACGTGCTGAGTGAAGCCTGTCCACCTCCAGAGTTGCTGGTTGAGATGAGGGAGGCAGCTTGGGTAACAAGTCCGTGATTGCACAGCTCATCTAGCTTTTCTGGGTATGACGCAAATGCTTCAGCAATACGGGTCAAGCAGATAGAAGCATGCTCTAATACCTGCAGACACAAGCACCAAAAGATGACACTAAAGAAACAAAACTGATATTTAACCAAAGTAGAAGGGGCTTGGAAAGAGGAGACATCTTCCTGCAACGGGAAGATAACATGATGATAACTCACCTTTGCATCATGATATTGGAGGAGATTCGTTAAGAGAGGAACAGCTTCCATGACAAAGTCAGATGCATCTGAAGGAAGCTTCTTGCACATATTAGCCGCAGTTGCTAATGCCACTCTCTATGGAAGGATATAAGCAGTTAGAAAATCATATAGGTACTATAAGGAGATGGGAGGTTGCTTGTTTCACTAAAACTGAATTCCATAAAATCATGATAGTGTTAATCAAAGATTCCACAAAACCATGATAGAGATGATCATGAAAGGAATTCTTCTACCTGAACACCAGTGGAAAAGAAATCGAGATATGAAAGCACCGCCATCAGTGCACCAGCCCTCAAACAAGCAGTTGGGTGTTCCTGAGATATCTTCTTTAGAGCTTGCAAAGACTGTTAAAGGCAAACATTAGCATCACTGCTTAAAAAAAACAATTTTTAACATGTACATTGTTCCAGGCAAACTAATTTACTACCTGTTCAGCCAAGTCCATGTATTCAATTGTAAGCAGGCGAGCTACAAAGCATGAAACAGCACCATAATGGACAACAGCAGCACATGAAGAAGGTAGAACGTCAACCAAATGGGTAAGAGCTCGGGCCGCAAGAAGCATAATGTCGGGATTGTTCTCGTGATTGAGCAGTCCTACAAGTACCGGTACAAATGAATCCACAGAAAATGCAGACAGGGAGTCTTCTGTTCCAATGGATAGCATCTCACACAGCTGCGTCAAAGCTTCTACCTGTTTCCCTTCCTCGCCGTCCGCTCTTAAACCAGCTAATATCTTCTTGAGCCGGCCACTTAGGTGGGATGATGATGCTGACCCCATGGCGGAGCTAGGGAGTAAATCATCCAATCCAGCACCCAATTTCCTAAGCAGTCCCTGAAGTGCACTACTTGCTGATGTTAAATTCTGGTGCAAAATCCCAACACCGCCCTCGCTATCATTATCATCATCCTCGCCACCACCCGCACCACCAGAATCTATGTTCAATCCCAGACTCCGCTCAGCATCCCTATCCCTTTCTCTATCCCTCACTCTGACCTCATGTTCTTTCTCCTTACCTTTGTCCGAATTATCCTTATCGGAACCATGAATAGGGTTCTTACCGCGGCGAGTTCGGCTAGCTGACCCGGAGGATTCATTAGTGGAGTCCATAGGTGTAGATGAGTCCTGAGAACGAGTTGTGATGCGAGAACGAGTTGAGATCGATGCAGTTACGGTAACGGGAGTGGAATTGACGGTGGAAGTAGAAGTAGAAGCGGCGGAGACACGGGCTCGCTTGGCTGCGCGGGTGGTTGGACCAGAGGAAGAAGAAGAAGGCGCTGATGAGGTGGCCTCCGCCCGCTTCCGGCTCCGAGTTTCCATACAAAACCCAAAACCCCTTCAGAACCGTGAATCAGCTCGCCGATGTATCGGCGATCAGACACTTCCCGATTCGGAAATCATCATCATATATCAGAAACCCTAATCCACAAAAATTAAACGATTTTAACCAAAAGAAGTGATCTTTATTGATTCAGCTAAATCTCCAATCACAATCGATTAAAAGTCCCAAATCAGTATACGATAGAAATCCAATTCAAATGAAGTGCTTTGAGTAATCAACACGATTGCAGAGCGATATAGAGAAAAGGAATAGAACTGAGGAAAGGCAAGATGAAGAAAGCTAAATAGAAAACCCTAACTTCTATAAATAATTTTGGGTCTCTTGAATTATTTATATTTTCCGTCCCTGAAAAAACCGAATAAGATGCTATAAAAGAAATGCCTTTGGTTCATTTTATACTTCCAACTTTTTCTCTTTTACTTTTGCCTTCCCCTTTTTTTTTGCTTTTTTTTTTTTATGTGTAGCCCCCTTTCTGAGTAATGTCTGGCTGTTTCTTCAGTCGGTTCAATCCAGTTTCAAGTGTTATTGATTTGATTTATTATTATTATTGATTTATGAGTATGTTAAATAAATAATTAAATTAATAAAATATTTTATTAATTTTTAGTTCTTAACGGTTGGATATTAAATTTATTTGATTACAAATGTTAACATAATCACATACACATGATATGCATAAAATAAAAATAATGGAAATTTGTCTAAAATATTTTGAACTATTGAAGATGATACAAAAATGTCTTTCATACTGGGCCTAAAATAACCTTGTCATCCACCTTTGGGTCCAAAAATACTCTTTATTAACCTTTTTGGCTTATCTATACTTTTGAAACTAACTAACATCTCCTTTTTTTTAAAAAAAAAATATTTATTATTTTCATTTTTTTATGGAATAAAATAAATCTTCATCTCTATTAGATTTCTTTTGATAATTTATTCAAATTGAAATAATGTATCTCTTTAGGGATCAAATTGATTTTTTTAGAAGTGATTAAAGTGATTTATTAAAATAATTAACCGATTTAGCTTTAAAAAAGAATTTAAAAATATATATATATATAAAGTTAAGTATTTTGTCTAAATAAAATACAAGTATGTGTAAATTTTTTTAAAAAAATCAAAATATGTATGGTTATAACTTTAGATTTCTTAAAAGATTTTTTTTCCATATTTTATTAAATAAAAATAAAAAAGACCATCTTCATGACCCTTTTTTAAAAAAAAAAAAAAAAAACTAAGTACTAGTTTATTTTTTTAATAAGATTTTTCACATATTTTATCCAGACCAAAATAGTATTTTTCTTTATAACCCCAAAATAAACTTTGAAAAATTAAAAAGATCATAAAATTTTTTTGTGAAAAACGAATTGAGGATGGGGTTTACTTTATTACATAAGAAAAAAAAACACAATAAATATTTATTTTTTTAAAAAAAGGGGTGATAGTTTTAAGGATACAAGAGAGCTAAAAAGTGAATGAAAGACATTTTTTAACCCAAAGATAAATGATAGGGGCACTTTAGGCCCAATGGGTGGATGAAGGACATTTTAAAACTATTTTCTATAGTTTGAGGGCATTTTATATCCTTATCCATAAAAATAATAATAAAATTGGAAGGGTAATACAAATCTCTTTGTTACTTATTTTTTAAAGATAGAATTGTTCGAATTTCTTCAATAAACTCATAAAATAAATTATGAAATAATATTAATTGTGTGCCTTTGTCATTGTCAAGTCTAATAAGATTGAGAAGAGAAAAAATAATATTAGTTTGTGTCAAGAAAAAAAAATGTCCATAAAGAAGAGAAGACTAGTTTGTGTTGCTTACGATCAAAAGTAATGCTAAAATTTAAAAAAAAGAAGATTGATAAAATGTTAAAGTTATCGTATATAAATAGGAGAAATAACAATAGCCATATTAGATTATATGATTTAACCATTGATAAACAAATAGAAAATAGAATTGTATCTCAATTTTTAATTTGAATCACAAATATCAAAAAATTAAAATGCGACATTCAAAATTTAAGAAAGGTTAAACTTGTGAAATTAATGTCAATAGATAGAGCAGAACTGATGTTAATAATATGAAATTGACGTTGAATTTTGGTGATTACTAAAAGAATAATGGATTGAAAATGGTGTATGGAGATGGGGATAAATATGGAGGTTAAAAAAGGCATCAACAGAGGAAGATAGTATTGAAGAAGAAGAGGAAATAAAGAGGACAAAAATTAAAAGATATTTTAAAAAAGGGACCCACGTTTAAAAAATAAATCTTTTAGATAATTTTTAAAAGTTATTATATCAAGAAAAAAATTATTTAGAATATTAATTATATATTGACCAATAAAAAAAATCATATGTCTGATTTCATTAAATCGTACTTTTTTTAATCTTTTCACGCCTTTCAAGAGAGTGTATTCACTCTCTTTGCCACATCAGCTCTTTAAGGGGGTGATTAAATCATTTGAAAATTATTAAGGGAGTATATAAACGTCCGTGTAGTTTGGACGCTAATGTAAATTTAGCTGCCAAGTTTTTTTTTTTTATGTCCTTTTCTCTTTTCTTATTTGTTTATTCCTAGAAATGGATTCATTTGCTTCACTATTGCAACTGGTATGGTTATTTGCTTTGATAATAAAAAGAATAATGAATAGAAAAGAATAATAATTTGGGTAGTGTATCTATATCTAATCTACGGTAAAAAAGAAGGTTCCATCAAAACAATTATTTATTTCAATTGAGGGTTCTTCATCTTTTTTTTTTTTGAAAAAGTAGGTTGGAAGGAGAAATGACAAGAAGATATTTAACCATAAATTTGAAAGAGAGAGCTCATCTTGATCATGATTTTAAAAATGAAATCCTAAAATGACGTCCAATTAAACATATAAAGAAGGTTGATATTCTTGCATTGAACTTATTAGATACACATTCTCAAAATGAAAATCATAAATAATTTTTTCATAAAATAAATCAAAATTTATAATTATCTATATATATTTAAATTTAAATATATTATGCTAGCACAAACGGATTTTTTTTTTTAATAATAGAGGATGCGGCCAACCAAACCAAATTGACCATACTAATGAAATTTATATGACTTTTACTGGTGGGCCCGCCGTCCTGCTAATAACGTCGGCAACCCAAACGGTTGATTAAAAAAGAACAAAAAAACGCATGATATGTATCGCCGATCGCTTGCGTTTCAAAAAAGACAAGTTTAACGTGTCATCTTTTTCCTTCTTACGCCGCTAATGAGAGTTAATTTAGACACTAATCCATTAACCCGGAGCGTCCTTTGCGCTACGCTTGTCCAAAATATCTAATGTCTTAAATACTTGAAAAGACTTGAAAGGACACAGTTTCCAAGGGATTGAATGCGCCAAAAGAACTAGATCATTCGAGGATATATTTGTCATTTTACTTCTAAGTCGAATGCCTTGTTCTAATCATAATAATGTCGTTGGCATATATGGTTAAGAATTAAGAGAGAGGGAATATCAGATTTACAAATGTGCTTTTCTTGAGTTTGGAGAGTGAGAGAGTAGAATTTTTTCGACATGGGTTTCGTGAGTACGATATTGGGTTTCTGTGGATTTGGAGTTGGGATTTCATGTGGCTTGACGATCGGTTACTATCTGTTCATTTATTTCCAGCCTTGTGATGTTAAGGTGTTGCATTCTTTTGTTCGATTTTTCTGTCTCTGATTCTGTGTTTCAATTGCTATGGGTTTATGCTGTATTTGGATTGGTAATTTCTCTATTTATTCCTGTGTTATGTGTGTGTTTCCGTTATTATTTGCGTCGGTCCGATCGGAGAATGAGGAAAGTAAACGAGTTTCTTGATTTTGTGGGTTAACAATTGAAGAAAACTTAGGGTGAAGAAAAATTCAAGTTAATTATTGGGATTCGAGTTAATTGGAAATGGTATGCGGATAGGAATAGTTGCACACAATTTCCTGCTGTTGTAGGGACTTGGTCTAGTATAGTTGTCCAAGTCAAACCACGGTTGACCTAATTTACTGGAGGCAACACATTTGCCCTTGCGAACTTCTGGGTTTAATTGTTTGGTTCAGTTTTTAGTGCACTATACGTATCACTGCTAAATTGGATGCCTCAGTTGTAGCCTGGTGCATAAATAAATTAAAGTGTTGAAAACGTTAGCTAATTAATATGAAAGGAAGGGAGTATGCAGGGTCACTATTGTTTCTGACTAGGACTTCAATAGTAGAAAAAAGTTTTATTGAAGTTCAAAGTGGTCACTGTCTAATAACCCTCATTTGGTGTACTGAAAATTTTCATTTACAAAGACATTTTAGACTTAAAAATGTAGAGTTGTAAAAAGGACAATTTTATTTTCTTAAAATAAGAAATTTGGAAGACAATACATACACTGTACTTAAATGTATTTATAAAGATCAGACATTGTTGTCTTTGCAGGAAATAGAGTAGTACAATTTGGAAGTAATTAGATCACATGGATATGAATAGACACAGATGTTATATGCATTTGTTATGATCATTAACTGGGAATAGCAATGTCTAACTAGAGCCATTTGAAAAATTTGAGAGACATCTATGTATCTGGTAGCACCTATTTAGTCTAACTATATATCAAGCGAGAAAAACTTGAACTGACTAAGTGTATTTTTACTCTAAAGATTCCGATATCTTCTCAGAAGCATACCTGCATGCTTTACACTAGTGTTTTGTTGGATGGATCACTGTTTATTTTAGTCTTATTTATTTGTTAAGTAAAACTTGATTTACTAGCACAATATCTTTCAAGCACAATATGTTTTAATTGAATTCAGTCAAATATCAGGTGAACCTTGCGTCCAAACAAGTGCTTGCACAAATATAACAGCCTAACAATTGGTTTTTGCAAAGTTAAGAAATAGGTGAACCTAAAAGTTAGCCTGTCAAATACACCGGACTAATTTATGTTTTTCTCGAGATCTTTTTATTAGATGGGTTGGCCAATACTCACTTGGCTGTTTGATTCATCTACTTTATTATGATATTTTTGGATTAAGTTTTTTAACGAGGTGTCACACAATTCGATATGCTGTCAGAGCAAGCAAAGGTCTTTGATTCAAATATAACTGTCAGCCCTTCATAAAAGAAAGATTCCACACGTTTGACCAATGAAAGAATCAAGCCTTCACATTAGGAGGCTTGCTGAAGACATAATTAAGTGAATCAACAATTGTCCTCTTCAATAGTTCAATCTTTTAGATGTGGCATTCACACAACTCAATATTATGTTAGAGTAGACAATGATCTAGGGTCCATGATTTGGATTTTCACACATGAAAAAGAGAGTCTGAACGTGAGGGGATACCTCGAACACATTATTATTAGTTAAGTAAATAGACATGTGCCTCCTCCATATCTTTAAATTTTTAGATAGAGACATTCACACAATTCAGTGAGGAGAACACAAAACTTGACATGGGTCTGTTAAATGTGACAGTGGTTGGTTTGTTACCAAATCACACATCTTTCGATCATGTCATAATTATAAGAGATAGTGTTTTGGGGTCTCCCCAAAGGTTATATGCTTTCAGGAAAAAAATTTAATTACCATTTTTGTATTTTTTGTTTGTTTTTTGACGAATAGGAAGTACATATTTCCAAATATTTTGTACTTTCCAGCATTATGATTGTAGGCAATTTGACTTCTACTTGTTGAAACTTTTTTGGAGGTTTGTAGATGAAACATGAGTTTCACAGAATCATCAAGCATGTTAAGTTGGCAATTGCTCTGTTAGGTCATTGGTAAAGTGAGACATGAATGAGTAATTTATACTCCGATCCTTCTTTGTATAAATTCTTTCTA
Organism: Solanum rostratum; assembly: GCA_029948455.1. Lineage (NCBI taxonomy): Eukaryota > Viridiplantae > Streptophyta > Magnoliopsida > Solanales > Solanaceae > Solanum > Solanum rostratum. The sequence goes on along the minus strand of CM057045.1, from coordinate 91,418,609 downwards.
TTTTTGATATTATCCAATAAAGAGTTTTACCTCTTTCAAGAGGTTCAGGAACATCTCCCCCACCCCAAAACCAAAAATCCAAGTGAGGAAGTAAATAGATAGGATAAAAATAGAAGGGAATAGGTGAAACATTTTGCGAAGAAAAAGATAACTCTTATTTTCATAACTCTTATTTTCGTTTTGTTAAAATTATATCTCGTTAAGCTATACTTAATAAAATTAACGTCTTTATCAAAAGAATCTTAGAGGTGGTGCTTATATACAATCCTATGAATGTCCTAAATATCCAACTAGCAAGCTATAAAGGGCAAAGTGATTTTTCTTTGTTGAGTATCATGTTCTCGGCAAGTACTTTCTTGAGGAGTCATGTCTTTACTTTTTGCTTTATGGACTGTCTGCGTACCGTCTAATCATTGAAAACGCTACTCCATGAAGATCTTGTTCCGTGGACGGCTATGCCTCAAAATATTTGGTACCATTTCATTAGTATACTAATATTATTCTATACAATTTTCACAAATTGCACAATTTTAATATTCAATCTGGCAAAATTTTAATGTGATGCTTAAAAATGTAATTGTAAATGGCCTAACTTACCTGCCAATCAAAAAAAAAAGGTCACGACTTACTTGGTTGCATCTGTCTCTTTTAAACATTTTCACTTATTCTTCAGCTTATTTCATTTTTTTCCTGTATACTAACAGCTATTTATTTTTAGTTGTACCCAATAAGTATTTTGTTTGTGGCGGCTAAAGTATTTCTTCTAACTATCAGGACCCCGTTATTCGTCCATTGGTTGAGCGAGATTCTAAAAGCTTGCAGCAGTTGCTGTCTGAAATTCCTCTTTGGGTCAAATGTCCGGATTATGACCGTGTATGAATATTGAGACCTTTAACCTGCATTTAAAGTAGCTCATCAGTGAACATATTTTAATTTGCTTCATATTTTTTAAAACTTAAGGTGGACTGGCTCAACAAATTCATTGAGTATATGTGGCCTTACCTGGACAAGGTACTTTCATGTCTGAACAATATTCTGGATTATCTGTCTCCTCTATATATTTGTTAAAGTGAAATAAGCTAACTAGTACTCAACTATTTTTAAACAGGCAATTTGCAGGACTGCAAAAGATATTGCGGCACCAATTATTGCTGAACAAATACCGAAGTATAAAATTGATTCTGTTGAATTCGAAACACTAACTTTGGGGTCCTTACCTCCTACATTTCAGGGTTAGTCGTTTTCTATGGCGATTGACAAATTTTATTTATTCTTTTTTTCCTCTTACATGGTGCTGAGATTATTAGAACAATAATACGTAGCATAAGTTATGATTTGCCTAAAATGACATAAACGTGGCTTTGGAGAGAATTTGATTAACTGATTATTCTCTCTCATTGAGACTGCCATGTGTTGCTTTGGTTGATACATTTATTTGTTGAAATTCAGTGAAAAGTTATTGTCAATTTGACACTTATAATTACTTTCCGTACAGCGTGGATGTAATTGACTGCAATACTGGGAAGCCCCATAGTATTTGGATTAATATAGCATCTACCTTTAGCTTTACAAAGTGATGGCTAGACCGACAATGTTGTATGGGGCATAGTGTTGGCCAATTAAGAACTTTCATGTTCAAAAGATGGAAGTCGCAGAGATGATTTAACAGATGTGTGGGAATATTAGGAGAGACAAGATTTGGAATGAAGATATCAGGGGCAAGATAGGAGTGGTTTCTCTGCTGGACAAAATGAGGGAAGGAAGATTCAAATGGTTTGGGCATGTGAAGAGGAGAAATATAGATGTTATAGTGAGGAGGTGTGAGTGATTGGTAGTGGACGATGTCAAGAGAGGTAGAGATAGACCGAAGAAGTATCAGGGAAAGTGATTAGACAACGTATGTCACATCTTGATTTTACCAAGGAAATGACCTTAGATAAGAGAGCTTCGAGGTCGCGATTAGGGTAGAAGGTTAGTTGATAATAGATCATTCTCTCACTTCCCTGTGGGATAGAGTTGGTGGTCATACGTGGACCTTCCTTCTTGCTAGTAGTATTAGTACTATTCTTGTAGTTTCTTGATCATCGATTTTGGCTATCACTGATTTTTGGTGCTCAGATTATTGCATTATTTTGTTGTCGTTATTGTTTTTTTGGGGGATTTTTGTTGTGTAATGCTCCCCATTTCACATTATTTTGTTGTTATTTCTCCCATATCTGTATCCCTTTTAAAAACTGTTTGGCAATTTATTTAAATTGAGGGTCTATTGGAAACAAGCTCTCTACTCTACGAAGTAGGGGTAAGGTCTACGCTCTATCTTAGATTAAACTGGGTATGTTGTTGTTGTTGCTATATAGCATCTACCTTTAATAAAAGGATGACATACTCACAATCAAATACTTAGGCAGCTTGCAGGTTGGAGGGGAAAAAGTGAGAGTTTGAACTTTAAAGGATCTGCTTTTTGTTAGCTACCTCTCTTCGATTGAGAAATAAAAATTGACGTTGCAAATTTGTTGAGCTCATTCACCTTAATTTCCATGATCATCTTATTTTAATGGACTTCACTTAACATGATAGTGAATGCTCTCTATGCCATAATTTTTTGGGAGGTGTAATTGCGTGTTTGTTTTTTCAAGCATAGGATATTTTATGGCATAGCAGGCTTGTAGTGTTGTAGTTGATGTTGGTCACATCCAGAAATATGGTTTTACTTAGTTGGATTCAGTGATCACACTAGCCTGGTAGATCTCTTTAGTCAAATGCCTCTTAATTCATTATTAGTTCTAATATTTAATTCTCTCTAAACGATTTAATCCACTCCAAATCATACTCATGAAGGACCTCATTTTAGTTATTTTCATCATGGTTATTTCCATTGTAACACATTTCGTAGTACGCTCAAAGCGATGTACATTCCAATCCAAGGCTTCAGAGTAGTTACTGGACTTAGGGACTTCTATATTCTAATTAAGGTTCATGGCATTTGCTAGTCTTCATTGTTAAACAGGTAAATGAAATATCCGTCCTCTGAGTTTTTCAGAATATCTCCTACATTTTTCTCATGCTTTTTAATTGGTATACCTGATCATGTTATCTTGACACTTTATCTTCTTCGCATTCCCATATGCTTTCGACTTGCGGAGTATGTCAAACTTGGATGCTATAGATTTCCAATTATATATCTTGATTATGATTGTTTGAAGATAAGATATTTTGTGTTTGATTTTTGCTTAAATTCATCCAATGCTTCTATTTGGTAGGGATGAAGGTCTATGTTACTGAAGAAAAAGAATTGATCATGGAACCATCGGTAAAGTGGGCTGGAAATCCTAATGTCACTGTTGCTGTCAAAGCATTCGGACTGAAAGCAACTGTTCAGGTTTTGCATTTTTCCACGTCTTACATTATGATAAGATTTTGACACGACAAAAGCCAAAATTTAATTGCTCGAGTGGATATTTCAGGTTGTGGACTTGCAGGTGTTTGCAGCTCCACGTATTACTCTGAAGCCTCTGGTTCCAAGCTTTCCATGTTTTGCCAACATCTTTGTGTCCCTCATGGAAAAGGTAGGTTATGCATCTCGGATTCTTTTTAGTAGGTATCCATGTGGGGGAAAAGAAATAAATGAAGGAATTTTGTAAAGCAAAACTATTGTGTCTTGTTTCCTGGTGTGATTATGTGGTTATATCGTGGCATGTTTCCCAGTCTTTGATTAATCAAGAGGATCACCACTTTCTTTAGTAGAAGCTCTGATATGAAATAACAATCATTATAGATAGACTTGGAGATGCTTGAAACATATTTGATGGTTTTGAGGCTGGTAAAGAAAGAATAATATATGGGTGTTTACATTCATCTTAGTAGAATCTTATTTTTTGAGAAAGGTAACAGTGTATTAATGTCAGCACAAAGGCTGTGCTGAAGCAATATTTACGGGTCGGAAGGCAAAGACGTATGTCCTTGTCCTATCTTACAAGGAGTCTATGCTGTCCAGTAAAGATTCTGCATCTTGTTTTTAGCTTTCTTTAAGCCAAAAATGAAACAAAAAGCTCATCTTAGTACATTCTTATTGGCTCGCAGCCACATGTCGACTTTGGATTGAAGCTTTTGGGGGCTGATCTTATGTCCATCCCTGGCTTGTACAGGTTTGTCCAGGTACTATAGTTTCTAATGTCCATTGTCTTTTATTTCATTTTGAAACAATTTATGCCTCTCATTTGCTCTATTTTGGAATAAACAGCCTGGATCCTTTTTGAGATTTTTCCTGTATTTTACTGATGTCTGTAAGCATATCTGTTGCTTAACCTCTAAGGTTAAGAATGCTAGGAATTTCTGATCAAAACTTTGAGTATACAGGTTTGTGTTTAATGAGACAAAGAAACTGCTATAAGTGCATGTGCAGGGGATACCACTTCTGTTGTAGCCATGACCAAAGGATCTAATATTAATATTTGGGGAACTCTTTTTGCAGGAGACTATTAAAGATCAAGTTGCTAACATGTATCTTTGGCCTAAAACTCTAGAAGTGCAGATATTGGATCCATCCAAGTATGTCTTCTTGTAGATTTTTTGTCATCATATTCTCCAAGGTTTTGCCACCCCTTTTGAGGTAGTTGAATAACTTTATTTTCACTTTCCAAACATGTAGAGCAATGAAAAGACCTGTTGGGGTCCTGCATGTGAAGATTCTAAGGGCAATGAATCTGAGAAAGAAAGATTTATTGGGTGCATCTGATCCTTACGTAAAACTTAAGCTCACTGAGTCGAAACTTCCTTCAAAGAAAACCCCTGTAAAGCATAAGAATTTAAATCCAGAGTGGAATGAGGAATTTAATATGGTTGTTAAAGATCCAGAATCACAAGCGTTGGAGCTCTCTGTTTATGATTGGGAGCAGGTAAACTTTCTAGTTCCACGAGACACATTCTTTTTTTTCATTCCTTCTTTGTGCTATCTCAAACTTCACTCTCTTCTTTATTCAGATTGGCAAACATGACAAGATGGGCATGAATGTTATTCCAATTAAAGATTTGACTCCTGATGAAACAAAAACTATGACACTGAAGCTCCTAAAGAATATGGATGCGAATGATGATCAAAATGGTAAGGACCGCGGTCAGATCATGGTGGAATTAACATACAAACCATTTAAGGAGGACGAGTTGCCGAAAGATATTGAAGAGAATGATGCAGCACATAAGGTTCCAGAAGGAACACCACCAGGGGGAGGCGTCCTTATGATTATTGTCCACGAAGCTCAAGATGTTGAAGGAAAGCACCATACTAATCCATATGTCAAGATTCTTTTTAGAGGGGAGGAGAGAAAAACCAAGGTACAAAGTTGCTTCTTTTTTCTAGCCCTTCATTGGTTGCTTGTTGGCTGGTAATGATACAAATTGGTGCGATATATATGACTCTTTCTCACTTATTTTGAACCTTTCAACCTCACACCTGAACCTCGCAAGTGTTTAGGCTTCTTGCTAAAAGCACATTTAAGTGTTTAAAGCTAATTTAAGAAATGAGTTTTTACGTGTTTGGATGGAAGTAGTGAAATTGATAATAAATACTTAGATGTGTTTAGTAAATAAGACGTTCAGAGGACCTCAAAACTATGTTTATTCTACTTCTCTGAATCTGCAGTATAGGTATTTAGGTTGAGTTTGCAATTGCAAGAATTTCCTGCTTAGATCTATATTATGTCTAATCTTGCTCACATTTCATTTGACATGATTTTATCCACCTTGACTACAGCAAGTCAAGAAGAACAGGGATCCAAGATGGGAAGAGGAGTTTACTTTTGTGTTGGAGGAGCCTCCTGTGAATGATAGGGTGCACGTGGAAGTTGTCAGCACCTCTACAAGGATTGGCCTATTGCATCCTAAGGTACATATGTTGCATTTTCTGTTATTTTTATACCTTAAGGCCCAAGGGAGGAACAAGGAGTGGTGCAATTAGTGTTTCTCTGGAAACTTTGAGATTACCTTTTTGAATATGCTGTTGAAAGTGCACTGCAGTCAATAGTAACAACAACCCATAATTGGGAATTGCAATGGTCTTTTCTAACTTTTGTTTCAAAAGGTGAAAGATGTTTGTCATTTACTGATTTACTGTACGGTAACACCTGTAAAGATAAAAAAGCAATGCATTCTTGCAAGATTATGTAAAATGTTAATTTTGCTCGTTAGGAGGTTCTGCAACTTGTTAGTTCTTTATGTTTTCCAAGAAGGATGATGGGATGAAAGTGTTTTTCTTTCCACAATCTTGGTTTGTGTAAGAGATTGCTTTATCTATGGGTTAATTGTTTATATACTTTCTTCTTAATGCAGGAGACATTGGGTTATGTTGATATAAATCTTTCCGATGTTGTCAGCAACAAAAGGATCAACGAGAAGTACCACCTCATTGATTCAAAGAACGGTCGCCTTCAAGTCGAGCTGCAATGGCGGACTGCTTCATGATCTAATTTCAAGTTCCATGCTAGAAAACTTGTTCTTTTTCTTCTATTTTCGATTTTCTTATTCTTCTTTTCATGATGGATGTTTGAGGTGTGAAAACAGAAATATTTCTTTTTCAGTTCTTACGCTGGAATAATCTCTGAAATTGTTTGTACATTAGTACATAACAACCTTGTTTAATTGAAATGTTCTTTTTGGTTGTTGCTCATCTGTATTTTGTTTTAGAGGCCAGAAAGGCTTTGGTATAGAATTTGTTCCCCCATGAAGGACAGAGGCGCAGCTTGAAAGATCGCCTCGTCGTAAATGTTTGTTGCCGGTGCGGGTGTGTACTGTGTACTGAGTCTAAGGTAAATACGCAATGATCATACAAAGCTAAAATTTGTTTAGAAAAAGAAGGGAAAAAAAGAAGAAAAGGGATTATGGTGCTTTTTGTTGTGGGTTTTATTGGACGATTGGTAAAAATTTCCTTTTGAACATAAAAATTAAAATAAAAGGTAATATAGTGCTATTACTAGATTAATAATCTAGTAGAATGGGTACATAATGCTCTACTAAAGTATGAGTGTAATAGTCTTTCAAAGGACTTCTCGAGTAAGAGGAATAAATAAATGTATTTATTAAGTGATGCAATTGGAGCACCAAATGTCCACTAGTAAATGAAAAATAACATATTATTTGTGAGTCAGAAATGACGAAAATTAAAAATTTATGATAACATACTCAATAAAATTTAATAGAGAAATCAGTTTTAAAAGATTAAAAATTAAATGAGACATAGTTGTGTAGTCTCCTTTCCTTACCTACAATATATTTATATTTATCTTATTCGTAATATAATAGAACAAGATGATGAATTCAATAAAATCGTTCGTTTTTAGTGATGTAATAAATAGTGACATAATATGGCAATAGTTTTTGTTGCATAAAAGAAAAAAGAAAAAAAAGGATATTCCAAATGGGCTAAACTTGTTTGACCCGCCTCTTTTAGCTACAAGTTCCAATAACCAATTGAAGCCTCAAATACAAAGTCGGAAGTGTCTCCATTTCTAGTTTTGCTAAAAATCTTATCCTCATTCGCGTTCTTCGTTGATCGGTTCTCCAATGGCGAAACCAATCGTCGACACCGAATACATCAAAGAAATCGAGAAAGCTCGTCGAGACCTCCGCGCTCTCATCTCCAACAAGAACTGTGCTCCAATCATGCTTCGCTTAGCGTAATCTCACTTCCTTTCACTCTCCACACATACGTATCATGTATGTTTTTTTTATATATACGTTTATTCAATTATGTTTCTTCTGTAGATGGCACGATGCAGGAACGTATGATGCTAAATCAAAGACTGGTGGACCGAATGGTTCTATCAGAAATGAGGAAGAGTACACTCATGGTGCTAATAATGGCTTGAAAATCGCTCTGGAATTTTGCGGTAACATTTTTTCCCTTCGACTCTACTGGATTTTGATTGTTCAGCTTCATTCGCTATGTTTTCGTAGTATTGTCGCTCATGTGTTGTTGATTTAAGCTTATTCGGTTGACTAATGTATTAGCTGTATATGCTTGCAGTTTCATCTATCTGGCATTTTGAAATCGTTTGCGTATAGACTGTACCAGTAGAATTAATCTTTGATCTGTGGAATTTACACTTAGGATAGCTATAGATTGTATAATTCAAAAGAAGTTTAGCAAGTTGAGAAATTATCAGAACTCAGTGTTGCAAATAAGACTGTTGATATATCTTCCTACTATAGCCATAGAATTTGAACTATTAGACTCCATATTTAGGTGGAAACGCGATAAGGGGAGCAATGTTGAATAGGTAAAATTGTTTTAATTGATTAGCTAGAGTTTAAAGATGGGAATTGGACGGTTGCACCACCCCTACAAGCACTGATGGGAATCTAGGGGTTGTTACTGCCTTATGGATATCATCATGTGCTTCAGGCGGTCACACCGAAATTATCCCTAGTGAAAAGCAGTCAATATTTGAGTTTAACTGTTATAAATGATGAAAAATGGATCCTGTTCCCTTCCTTGAATGGAATGTCGTGCCTTGTCACAGACTTGAATGTTAAATTGTGCAACTGTCCACCAGAAAACACTATTTTATATAAACTCCTCTTTAAAATTGTGAATGACATTATCATTACTTTTTTAACATGTTATGTTTCTCCTTTCAGAAGAAGTGAAGTCTAAACATCCAAAGATTACATATGCAGATCTATACCAGGTGCTCCATTGTTTTATTTCTAGAAATACTTTTCTTTGTTTTTATATTGCTTAGAAAGGATGATCATCAACTTGATCATCTCTTTATGTGAATGAGTGGCTCATCGAATGAAGAGTGAGGGATTCTCCAATTTTGTAGATCAGTTTTATAGAGAGGAATGTACTTGTAAGTTTTAGATTTCAAATGAGATCTATTGTAAATTTTGTTTCTAGATAATTCTCTTCGCTATACAGAAGTTACTTAATCAGATTAAATGGAATCCTTGCTTAGTTAGGCCATAATCCCTCCACGCTACAAAGGATACAGATCTTGCATACCCTCAATCAATCCAATATGTGGAGAAAGAATGAAGGAAATGGAACGTGAAGCAGTCTGTTTAACAGTGTTGCTTCCCCTGCAGTTGGGCATGATAATCCACCGAGTGATTATAAGTTATAACATATAAATGACAGTCTCACCCAACAGGTGATGTTTTGCTGACATGTCTCATGAAAGTCAAATTCATATGGAATGATGAAAATGCGCCTTTCATTTGGGCAAGCATTGTTTTTTTCGTTCTTGGTTAGACATGTAGCAATGATATTATCCAGAAAGGGGATCCTAGATCCTTTACTTAATAACTGAGATTTATTATGATCTGCTACATTTCAACTGTTGGTACTGTGTATTAGAAAGATCTTTTAATGCACACAGTTGAGGGGAGCTGAGTTCTTATCAAAAATTTGTTCCATGCTTAGCTTGCAGGTGTTGTTGCAGTCGAGGTCACTGGTGGTCCGACTGTTGATTTTGTCCCTGGTAGGAAGGTAAGAAAGTTTTTACGTTTCGTTCCTTCTTTCCAACCACTTAATATTGAAGTGCCAATGCTTTTATTCCTCTGTATTTTCCGCAGGATTCCAGTGTTTCTCCAAAGGAAGGGCGGTTACCAGATGCTAAACAAGGTTTCACGAACTGATTTTCTTCTCTGTTTATGTTATCATGTTGGCTGAAAAACTTTTTTTCCCGTGGGAATATGAAATACCTACTAATTAGCATGCATATACCTGCTACTAGGATATTTATATTAGTAAATCATGCTGGCTATACCAAAATCTTCAGATCAGACAACATATTAAAATCCACAACCATCCTTAATTGGAAGTTGAACTAGACATGGCATGGAGTGTATCCTAAAGATTAAGTTATGGACGAGTGGCAAAATAAAACATTAGTGTATTTTTGGGGTTTCTAGTTGATCGGTATATCTAAAGGGGTAATACAAGTGTACAAAAGAAGATCAGATAGGATGACATTGTTTAGTTCATTATGGACGTTACAGTGGTGTTTGATTAGTTCCAATGTCAAATTTGAATTTAGCTAAACCTGAAATATCGAACTTCTATTCTCTGTTGATCTTATCAGGAAAAAAAAAAGTTGAAGGTGGCGGCGTTCCTGACTGATAAGTCCTGTTGTACCCTAGTGCTTGTCAGTCTATAAACAAACTCTCTTTCATTTGACACTTGTTTGCATAAGAATAATATTTTAATGCCTCCTGCAAAATATCCCTCCAACAAGTCCAGTATTGAAGGTCTTAATGCATTGCTGTTTGGTTAATCGTTGGGTCGATGATATGAAGATGCCACAATACTGTACTGCTATGTTGATAAGATTGAAGTAGAGATGTTGACTGTTGAGTATGAGCTGGTAAAACAATTCATAGTTCCTATGATTAGTCTGCCTTGATTTAGCTGTCATCCATCACTTTGTGATGACTGTAGTTATCTCAGCTTTTAATGATGTTGCTCTTGAAATTTTTGATGTTGAAAAGAAAGTGTTCTTATCTAGGTAAAGCATTGTTTGAGCTTAGAGGTTCACCGTTTGCTCATAGTTTGTATAAGTCATTCTTCGGTTTGCAGTGTTAACACGATTCAATTTTTTATATCTGTTAATTGTTTGATAAAATAACTTGTAGAACGTTGAGATTCTCTGACGATTTTGTCATTGATGATAGGTGTGCCACATCTTAAAGACGTATTTTATAGGATGGGTTTGTCTGATAAAGATATAGTGGCGCTATCAGGGGGTCATACACTGGTAAGTTGCCTTCTCTTCCCATAATTGTGGACTAGTTTTCAATTTTTATGTTCTTCTCCTCTTGTACTAAGAACCACAACTAACATGTTGTACTGACGAAAGCCAAAACACTCTTTCAGACTACATGCCAATTAGTTCATTTGACTTTGTCTGCAGGGAAGGGCACATCCAGAGAGATCAGGCTTTGATGGTCCATGGACAAAGGAACCACTGAAATTTGACAATTCATATTTTGTGTAAGCACTCTGGGCATATAAGCTAGTTGATGGATAATTATGACCTTTTTCTTTAAGATGGACTCCAAGCCTTTTTCTTTTTGAGGAATGGCAGTAGTAAAAGTATATCCTCTAGGTTGCGGACTAATTATTTTACTTATTTCTGAATCCAGGGAGCTGCTTAAGGGGGAAAGTGAGGGCCTACTGAAACTTCCAACAGACATTGCTTTATTGGATGATCTGGAGTTCAGAAAATATGTTGAACTGTACGCTAAGGTAGAAGTTAGTTAAAGGATGAACGAAATTTAGTTATTTCAAGTTCAAGTTATGCCAATTTTGAGTTTGCTATCAGTTCATAATTTGATTAATGCATCATGAAAAGGACGTTTTCTAGTTTTAATCTTCTGAGTCTTGTTGCAATTTGTAGAGGGGACTGCATCATTTAAACATATATGAGTCATTAGTCTTGGTTCCACAATTATAACCTCCAAGTGTTAGTTTAGAAAATGTGTTCTGGATTTTGATTTCCTGCATTCTTGTTTTGGGTGCTGTTCCAGTAATGATGACTGCTCTTCTGTCTTTTTATGAGAATGATTAAGACATCACAGTAGTACTAAGATTTAGACTGGGGCATAGCTAAAAATTTATGCAAGGGAATTCAATTTTTTTTTAAATTAGAGCGTCACATCTAAGGTTTGAACTTGTGACCCAAAACAATATTTGAACCACTCAAACCTTGAGGACAAGGTTCTTATTGAGGAGGGGAGAACTTTTATGAATATAAATAAGATGGAGGACCCATGTGGAAGCATGTCAAATTACATTTGGAACCCTGGAAAAATGCCTATACGTAGAACAAGGAAATTACTATTAGAGCTTATATTAAGACGTGTTATTTTCATTTCGTTAGCTATTTTATAATTCACAGTCTGGAACCTTCCTTTTATTTACCTTTTGTTCTTTGGTTGCTGAAACCGTTGAATAATATGATTGTGAGTTCCTTTTATTGATCGATACAAAGCTTAGTTTGTTATGTAATGTAAAATCAAAGAAGAAATTTGCACAGTATAATTTTCCAGCAAAGGGGATTCAATTCAACCCCACCCCATCCCCAGATCATAGAACTTGAAGGTCCAAAAAGTTGGTAAACTTTCAAATATTTGAGTTTTACTAGAAAGAGCTCAAGACAAGGTGATATTTACTATGCATAAGGCAGATTGTGTAACGCTGACATGAAGAGATTTGAAGAAAAGAAAGCATTCCGAAAAAAATAAAAAAGAACTGCCAGATTCAGATTTTGGAAGGTCTGGGTGAAATCTAGAGAGATTTTTTCACATTGCAGCAGTGCCGGGAAAATCTGGAAAAGATGTTGCCTTTGAGATTCAAATATCAAACTGCACCGTAGATGCTGTCAAGCTTTAGGGAACAATAATCAAGCAAACCTCAATGGTATGGCTAGATAGTAATGTTTGGGTAGAAATAGATGCTGACAATGCACATGAAGCATGTGTCAGGTGGTCTCTGGATGAGAGTATGCAAGTTATGTGACCTAGTTAGTGCATATGAGAAAGATAATATTATGGTCTTTGCAATGCCTTATGTATAGACGCTTCAGATTCCGCATAGCTAAGGGCATTATGGACCCAGATATATTAAACATGAGATTGTCTATCTTTACTTAAAAGGTACAAACCTGAAGAAATAATGTGAGATTGCCTATATGGATCATTGCAGAGGTTTGGAGGACCCTTACTTTCTCCTATACCTATTTAAAGCAGGAGGAAGATTCTAGAGACTCCAAGCCCACTAACTTTATCATAGATTGGAAAGAAATGAAGGAATTGGCACAAGTTTCAGAAATGCACATGCAGTAAGAATCCAAGTTTTTTTTCCGACCCTTATGGCTAATGAAGCCAAGTACATTTAAAATTCCCTTCTATGATGCTGAGAACAAAGTAGCATGGTATAGAAAACCAACATTGCTTATACGTTTTGAGTAGTTAAGGGCAGATAGAAAGTTAATTGAAACTCTATGGTAGGTGTGTTGGAAGGAAGCAATAGAACCAGAGGACATATCCAGATACAAAACGTCAGACATCCTTGTTAATGACAGTTGGAAATGGGTCTTTTGCTAGCATGGGAATCAAAGGATATTGCAGTAGAACAAAAAAACATGTGAAACACAAAAGATCTGCAAGTCTATCAATAACAGTTGGAAGTTGTACTTTTGCAAGTGGGAAGTTGGAGGATGTTGTCAAGTTCTTCTTGACAGACTGTAATAGGGTGGGAAACAGTACGGATAGAACAGGTTTGACAGCTTAACTGAGACTGACTTTTGTGTCCTACTTTTTCAATCTCAAAGGGACCTTTGACATTAAGTATGACCTAGATAATATCTGATCTTATTCATTTCAAGGGAGTTTTGTTTGTACTTTGAGTGTCGGAATTATTGGCAGGGCATTTTGCAAATATGTTGTGTAATGGCTAATTGTGCTATTCGTATTTGTCTGGCAAGTGTCTGCAAAATTTGAAGGAATCAATGTGATCTTTACTGTTTATTGATCCCTGTACTATGATTCATATTATTAGTCATACATACATTTCCTTGAAATCATTTCTCCACATGCTGTTTGGTTATTACGGATGCTGTTTGTTCTGTGTGGACCATCTTTTTGCTTGCTGGTATGCAAATGTTAGCGATTAATGTCAAATTTATTGAATATTCCAGGATGAAGATGCCTTCTTTAGGGATTACGCCATATCACACAAGAAACTGTCAGAGCTAGGGTTTACCCCAAGTTCTGGTTCCAAGGCTACAGTGAGGGATGGTACTATTTTAGCACAGAGTGCTGTAGGAGTAGTTGTGGCTGCTGCAGTGGTTGCACTGAGTTACTGGTATGAAGTGCGGAGAAGGATGAAGTAAATTGCACGGCGACAGATTGCATTCGTACCTCCATATGCACAACCTCCTACCCGTTAATTACAAAACATACCTTATTTTTATGGTTTAACACACTTCCCTCGAATAAAAGCATGCAGTGTCGACAAAATGGATTAGTAAGAAACTGGTTGTACTATGGAGTATATGTTTATATTTGATACCCATACTTTTGGAGGGTTTCTTATTCCTCTCTGCGTTGGCTTTTGTCTCATATGCCTTTTGAGTTAATCCTGTTAGGAATTTGACAAAGGAAGGTAGGTCAGGTCAGATAATTTATATTGCTACGATTAATTTGATTGCACGTTCCATGTGCGAATTATTGAGCGGCATACCTGCTTATTTTCCTAACATTGTCAGCTATTTTCTGGTACTGTACTTGTATATCCCCCACAAATAAGCAGGCTATCTTTTGGCATTTCTCAGTTTTGGAGTTCCTGTTGCCCCAACTTTTCTGGTTTTGGTGCATGAATCTGTCCCTTGTCATGCATTTACACCTCCCCATGCCTTTGCCAGGAAAGACTCTTTACCACTCTGTTTTTATACAACACGAAAGCAGAAAAAAAACACCAAAAGTATGATTTCCCTGTTGGGTAAGTCAATATGGATTATGTTTCACTGCCTAAAAGCTTGTGAGGAAGGTTTGAAGTTTGGGTGCACTGTATTCGTAATTTTTGTTTTCAACCTTGTTAACTATAACAACAATTGTATGCAAACTCATGACTATGACTTGGTAGTACACTTTGCTTTCTAGCGACTGTTTTACTATTATAATCAAAGGACTAAACTCTATAGTCTTTTTTTTTTTTTAACTGTAATAAATTAAGCTTTACTTTTGCGATCTCCATAGGAACAATAATTAAAACAAGCTCATTTAGTTACTAATAGCACAAACTATCCATCACTTGACCAACTACCAGTAGTACAGTTCTTTAGCTTTATCTATTCAAACTCGTTTAATATTATTGTGGATAGCTACCAACTATTAGATTTCCCAAATAGGGAGGTGGTCTCTATCAATAATTTATAAACAGTATTTCCAAGAAGAACAAAAATAAATAAAGAGGAAGCAATTGCTAAAGCTTTATCCACCAAATGTGGGACAGTGGACAAAGACCAAAAATTACAATTGCAAAGAAGTCACATGGGAAGAGATATAGAGACTAAAGAGGTTGGTAAACAATGGTGTTTTAAGACAGGCCCACGAGTCTTGTTCTCTATACCTAAGCACATGATATCCACGAGCCTTTCACCTTATTGTTCCCATAATATCACTTTGCCCATTACCAATCATTTCCCTTTCATTATCAATTTAATTTGTATACGCTAATAAAATAATTTCTCTTCTATACTATTTATATTTTTAGCATGTTATGTCTATCGAAAATAATTTTTCTTTATCTTCATAAAATAGGAGTAACGTTACGTGTACAAATGCAAGATTTTGGTTAACAGTAAAATTTGAACTTTTGCCTCGCATCTATAAAATAGACAATTATATCTCAAGACTGGCATGTGGTTCCCATTTGTGAGGAAAGAGTAAGGATACTAATTAGGGCTTCATATTAATTAACTGGGCCTTACTGGCCGGTGTGTGGGGACATTACAATTAAGTGCTTGGACTAAAATTTTCTTTTTAATTAGCCAATTTGCACGTATAATCTATTTTTTGAACGAAAGAGATTCAATTGAGCTCCTTCAAAATATTTACCTCCATCTAGAGACGGATTTATGTATCGTATTAGTTATGAGTTCGATGGACTCAATAACTTTCCTCCGAATCCTATATATAAAAAAATATATATGTAAGTCCAATAAATAGTTATAAATATCTAACTTTGAGCTTCATTGTTATTGATATATTTACTTAAAGAAAAACACATAAACTTAAAATTCTGAATTCGACCTCTTATACGAGCCTTTTGTGTTGGGCTATAAAGATAAGGATGGAGTTTGATATCTAAGCACTTTAGTGGTGGTAGTATTATTAAGATGGAAGCCAAAGATCTTGGAGAAGATAATGGATAAGCTTATAATTTTTATTTTTATTTTGATATATGATAAAATGAAGAAGTACGTGTGGCAATAAATCCAAAACCGTGCCATAGTTCAACATCATAATTTTAGAGGTGGGCAGCCTTTTTTCTTTTTCTGGAGGTGACACAAGGGAATACAAAAAAGTTGACAAAAGGTAGGTAAAACACACACATGAAATTACACAAGTGGACAACTCTCATCAAAGCCAAGTTGATAAGATTAGGGGTTTAGTATCGTGAATTATAGGCACAAGTTATCATAGTTGTTTTCAAGGAGAAGAAAGATAGGGGGGAAAAAAAGTTTTGTGGTGGTGGTAAAAAATTAAAATTTTTAAAAAAATGGATTGGAATTAATTTGAGCGAATTAGAATTGATGGAACGAATAAATAAGTTATGATACAATTCGCTAAAAATTTACTCAGATTAGAATCAAAATTGACTTAAAATGAATTAAATAATAAGAGACATCTCCTTTTAAATTTTAATAATTTAACTATATGACTAAGTTTAAACAAGTTGAGTTATAAGTAATTCTTTTGAGAAATATTACATATATACACACACATCTTCAATATTGACTACATTAGAAGAAGAAAAAAAGATGTTGTATAAATAACTAAAAGAGGAAGAAAATCATATGTAGCAAGAAAAGGAACAAAAAGGTGAATCAACCTTACCATCTCTTTTAACTTTTTTGCTTAAATTAACTTAAACCACAAGTCTTGGGAAATATACATGGTCTCTCTCTAATAATGAAAACAAAAAGAGAGGAGTGGAAGGTGAACCAAAGCCCATATACAACAAGAATCACACCCCACCTCCATTTTTTCCTTCCACTATTCTCCAACCTCCATTTCTTTTTCTTCTAGAAACCCTTTTCTTGCATGTTGGAGTACCAAGACAATAAGAAAAATTAGTGTTAATTAATTACTTGTACTAGCAACAAGATGTAAGCCTAAAGGACTATGAACAATTCTTCACCAAACCGCCCACCACCTACAACTAAACAAAATCCTTGTTCAAAAGAAACGACAAAAATAATCGGTCAATTTTCTTTGCACCTATTTTTCTTTTAAACATATATAAAAAAAATAGATTTTTTTTACAAAAATCTATAAATAATCTCATTAATATTGAGACATAAATAAGAGTAACTAACTTGTTAGTCTACGTTCAAAATTATTACTAGGTAAAGAAACTTTATATACAAGTTAGATCCATAACACATATATTCACAAAATTGGTTCAACTTTGACGAGTTGTTAGAACAAATTCTCTGCGTTTAGGGTATCAATCTATGTAGAACAACATAAATTAAATCTAATAAAGTTGTTAGTTCAAACAAGAGCACAACGATAATAATATTATTATGTTATTTTTTTTAAATTAGTTGTCTGCAAGAAAAGTGTCTGGTACATGTCGTCCTTTGGTTAGGGGAGATTTGAATAGTTAGCCAAATTATTATTATTATTTATTTATTATAAGATGTGGTTGAGAGTTTAGTCACAAACAGAAATAAAATAATAATAATTAATAATAATAAGCTCACACACTCATTTTGTCCTCAATTTACTGGATCTTTGATACCTCACTTTGCACCTACCTAAAGTTTACCTTTAATTAGCTAATCAACTCCACCTTTTTACTCCATTTTCTTCTAGTTGGATTTCCTTTAGGATTAGTATAGCAGCAATACTATATAATTCAACATTTTTATACTATTATTATCTGTAATTTAAACTCTAATAAATTAGATATTTAACCTATTGGATTACTTATTAATTACGTTTCAATTTATTTTTCATCCTCATCTAACTTTTTATACATAACACATATATCATCACAAAAAAATAAAAAATTACTAACTGAAATTAACTTCGAACTCATTACCCCTCGCTAATTTGCTTAAAGCTGGTAAAATATGTTGCTAAATAAAATTAGTGACAAATTTCGTAGTGAAAATTTTGTGGTTTCATCATAAAATTTGTTAAATTATGTGTCAAGTTAAAATTAAATAAACAATTTAAAACGGGGCGGATAATAATCGTGATGGTCATATTATTTAAAGTTTTAAAAAAAGGAGAAAGAATGGGTACCAGCCACTCCCCTCTAACCTGTCTTACCAACTCGCATCTAGAAGCATAAGGTCACTGCCCCACCCCCAACTCCCTTTCTCCCTACCCCACGTCAGTGGGCCCCACTTTTTTAATGGAGTCAAAAGCTTATAAAATCCCACCTCTCAGGTCCTGAAATAAGCCGGCTTTAATTCTCCATAGATACTACTCCAATAGTCACAGAAGAAATAGCTTTAAAATTAGGTAGATCCAATGGGAAGATCACCCTGTTGTGAAAAAGCACATACGAATAAAGGAGCTTGGACTAAAGAAGAAGATGAAAGGCTTATTGCTTATATTAGAACTCACGGAGAAGGCTGCTGGAGATCACTTCCCAAAGCTGCCGGACTTCTCCGCTGCGGTAAAAGTTGCCGGCTCCGATGGATTAATTACTTGAGGCCTGATCTCAAACGCGGTAACTTTACTGAAGAAGAAGATGAACTCATTATCAAACTCCATAGCCTTCTGGGTAACAAGTACGTCCATTTAATCAGAAATTCCAATAGTAATTAGAAATTCAACAGTTTAATTTTACTTAAAATGTGAACTAACTTTGCATTTAACTTGTCCAGATGGTCACTTATAGCGGGAAGATTACCGGGAAGAACAGATAACGAGATAAAAAACTACTGGAATACACATATAAGAAGGAAGCTTTTGAGTCGGGGCATTGATCCTACGACGCACAGGCCTGTTAACGAGCCCAGTACGGCACAAAAAGTGACAACAATTTCATTTGCAGCTGGAGATCATAAAACTACAGATATTGAAGAAGTGATTAATGTCAAAGCCGAATCTGGGCTGAGCCAGTTAGAAGAGGAAATTAGTAGCAGCGAACAGTGTCCTGATTTAAATCTTGAGCTCAGAATTAGCCCTCCTTCTCTGCAAAATTACCAACAGAGCCCCTCTAGGTGTTTTGCATGCAGCTTGGGTATACAAAATAGTAAAGATTGCAACTGCAGTAAAAATAATAATAATAGGGGTAATATTGCTAGTTATAATTTTTTAGGATTAAAGACTAATGGTATTTTGGACTATAGAACTTTGGAAACTAAGTGAATTTTTACTATAAATCTTTTTTTCCCCTTGTGTTTTGGGTTTAAAAAGAAGAAGGGAGAACTAAGAAAGACATTGCTATTAGTTTAAGATCTTTCGAATTTTCTCTTATTTGTAAAATTGAAACTATTACTATCATATTAAGTTGAAAGAAGTATTATAGTGTACCTTTTATGTCATTTTACTGATTAGTAGCTCTGTTGTTGTACTTTTTTTAATTTATTCCTATTCCTTTGAGTTAATTTTGCTACTAAATAAACCAATAAAAGTGTAATGAATTAATAACCTAACAACATAGATTTTTTTAATACACTCATTATATGAAAGAATTTTTTTGTACCACTATTATCATATTATATAAAAACAACTACAACCAAATTACCCATACAAAGCAGGATTGATAGCCTGAAAGATAAATATATTACATATTACAACATTGTTAAAATATATTTACTAGTGTGATGTTTTTAACATGTTCAATATATCTAGGTTAAATATTTTTTCCTGATAAGCTTTCACTCGAAAATAATTTTTTTAGCTCTATGAAATAGGGGTAAGATTTGTGTATATTTTATCCTCCTCATATTTGTATATAAGATTAGTTACACCGAACATGATATTATTGTTGAAAAATATTTTCCTCCTTATAAAAAAAAAAGGAGAATAATAATTAGGATATATATGTCAGTGAATATTGTGGGGTAAAGGATAGGAGGAGAAATGGATAAGCAGTGAGAGGATGAGAAGAAAAGAAGAGGTGGGTAACCTATCTCTTCCATTAATAACAATAATAATAATTGCAATAAATAATAAGAAGAAAAGTGTCTGAAAAACTAATATAAAATGAGTGAAAAAACTAACAAACAATTAATATTAATATATATCCGTAGTACCATCGTAGCTTCCACCAACCTAACAATTATTGTGGCCATATATACCAGACGTGACCTAACCAACCACGCCAAGATTTACATTTCTTGTCACTACCAATCTTTTTGGATATTAATGTTGGATCCCTACCTTTTCCATCTTCAATTTCATTCAAGTTCGTATCTAAACTCTGACAATTTTATATTTAACATTTAAAATTTTGATGTTTTGATTACTATTTATTATAATTTTAGTGTATTTTATATATAAATTTGTATTTCGCGTTGAAAATATTGAGTTTGAATGAATCAAATTCTTCTTACGAGTTAGTGAACTTTATATATCACAAATTCAAATTAGATGAATTGGTAAATTTTGCAAGTACTAGGGGTAAGTGAGTCAAGTAAAAAAAATTCCTAAGGCACTTCAGAGGCATAAAAAAAATTAGGATAAGGATTAAAATGCTGCATGACATTCAAAATTAGCTAAAGATGTATATTACATGTCATAATCCATCTTTTTCACAAATTAGAAGTGAAATTAATATCAAGCGGCCGCTTTTCACAGTTAAATATTGTACACAAACTTGAATAAGACAGAGAAAGGGAAAAGTCATCGTTACTTTTTGTTAATTAGATGCAAATGATGGATAGGTTAAAACTAAAATTTTCTTACCAGAGTTTCTTAGCATGAGGTTTAATTTAATATAATAATATACATTATTTTTCACTTTTTTAAATCAAATTATGAATATAATAACACGTACACTAAATTAGATGAATATACAATTTATTAGATTAAAAAGTTTAAAATTAAATCACTATACACTAAACATTTAAAGTTGATCAACACATATATTTTTATTAACAGTTATATATTTTTATTAACAGTTATTTAATGCTTTCTCCATCTCAATTTACGTGACATCTTTCAGATTTCGACATTCAAATCAATCTATCTTTGATTATAGAATTTTTCATATATTTTTTAAATATTTTGAGTTATCGATTATAGTAACTTACAGTACTTTTTACGTAATTAAAAATATATATAAATTTCATTTCAGAAAATTTGAAGATTCTGCACACAATTTCTCGATCAAACTTACTCTGTTTGACTCTCAAAAAACAAACAGTGTCACATAAATTTGGACTATTTGAGGATAATTCACTACTAATAATGTAGCTTATATGATTTTTTTTTTTTTATTTTTATTTTTTACATAATTTACTTAATTAAAGATCATATATACTATGACAAGGGCCGGACTAATAAAGTTACTTTTATCCTTTCAAACACAGTTTATGTACTGGACTTTGATTAAATCACGTCTATTTTTCTATATAAACCTTTCAAGTGTTCTCAAATTCATTTGAGATGAAAGTCGTCAAAATTAAATAAAAATATTACAGACCATATTTCAACTGATATGTAAAATTCAAACATAAAATGATTATCAAGTAGCTAATAATTCCTCGAAATATTTCAAAAAGCAAGAAAAATAGGGACAAGATCCCCTCATAACGCAATTTGAGACATGTGTGACAAATCAAATCAAGAAAACATATATATTACCACAATATAAAAAAGAGAAGGAATATAACAAAGCAATTGAAAAAAAATTAAAATGTCTCTTCGCACAAACGAAAAGAGGTCACTTTTAAACCTATCTACCATCCTCTTTCTTCCTTTAACTTCTTATTTCTTTAATCATGTTGACATGTGTTAGGTAGAGACAATAGAAGCTTCCATTAGATTGTTTTCCCCATCCCAAGTACATATATATATATATACGCATAATATTTTTTCCTCTTTCCTAATTCTTATATTATGAATTGTCTTGAAATAATTGAACCCCCAAGAAACTCTGTAATATTTTTTTCTTTTTTCTTAAGAATTGGATCCAAAATTTGGACTAGCTACTTACCTTACCAATTTAATTAATGTATCTTCCCTCACTCTTTTCTCTCACTGGCCTCATATTTTTCCTTTGCCTCATTTTATTATTAATTTTATAAGTCAAAATTCCAACGTCACAATGTCACATGCATAACTACCCCGTCTCCTCTTTGTAAAAATATAAGTGGACCCAACAAGCCCACTCTATAATCCAATCTTTGCCTTCCATTTTGCAATAACGTCTGTTGCTCTCCCTACCAATATTTTTCTTTTTTAATAGTAATAATTTCAGGAATTTTTTTTAAAAAAAACGTCTTCGTCGTTAGAGAAAATGTCAAGTATTTATTAGGTCGATTATGTGAGGTTAGATTAGGAATTATTGGGGGAAAACATTATGTATATAATTGCAATATTTAGATTCATAGTGAAGTGAAAAAGAAAATAAAGAACTCTACAAGAAACAATTGGACTTGAACACACAGATGCTGATTTTTTATTTTTATTTTTATATTTAGTTTTGTTTATTGGATTCTGAATATATGATTTATACGTATACAACAAATTATTTAACACAAACACAAGAGCTTTGAGCCAAAGGGGTAATGTCTCAACCTCGGGACGGATGTAGACTATCACCTGACACTTTAATTCTTGGCTCGAATCTTGAATATATGTTAAATTTAAAAAAGATATAGATTAAATTTAAAACGAATTGGAGTATGATATTTTAATATTAATTTTTAATATTAAAGTGTAAATAGATATAAATTGACATGACTTTTCTCAAAAGGAGCGAGATGTTCACACTTCAGCCCGAATATATTTCTATTTAATTTTTGTTATTTTAATTTTAACTGTAATTTATCGTATTTATGATATATTATACCAACGAAAACTCAATAGTAACGGGTTATATTAAATTGGAATTCAAGAGTAGGTAGGTTATGATAACGAAACATGTCTTAAATTTCCAAAATTCAAAATGCATGCGGTATTAGTATGTTTAGTGGAGTACATAATATGGACTAAATATTTCTTCGTTTCCTTCGAAGCTTCCTACAAAAGGACATGACAAAAGAAAGAAAAAGGTCACATTTTTCAAACGTCAAAACATGCAGTATATTTTTGTGAGAGAAGTAGAAGTTATGATTATTGTAACAAAAATTCCTCGTAATTTATTAGAGAAAAAAACAAAGCACGTAAGGGTCAACCAATTATATAAGCTCCTCAAATAAATGGAAAGACAAGAAAATTTGGTTACAGCATAAAGCATCAAATGTCAAACAGTCTAAAGTTAAACTATGATTAGCAACATTATTTACGTACCTAACAACAAAAATAGGTAATTAATGTTGTTGGCTGGATGAAGTTCCCATATAGTAATTTTTACAATCATTACTCTCTGTTTTCCAAATTTATATTCATCCTCAGATCCTCCTAGTTTAAAATTTTGACACACTCGTCGAAGAAAAGATTTAATAACAATAACTAAAAGGGTCGATTATTTGACTAAAATGTTTTTTATTTCCTCAAAATGCATAATAGTTGTTCAGATACGTTTTAGTAAATTTATGACTTTTTGCGTTTTAATGCGACACTTATTTTGAACATAATTTGTCTAATTAGATGATACTTTAAAATGGATAGAAAGAATTTTGATATATTTCCTTTTTTTCAACATGAGTAGGTATTAAATATAATTATGTTTCTTACAACTTTCAAAATCCTAAAAAAGTCATAAAACAACTAAAGTTCTAAACTTGATGTAATGTAGTTTATCAAAATAACTTGCACAGGCATGCAGGTCAATTTGACAACTTACCTTCTACAATAAGAACGCAATCACATAATATGACACGAGACGAATATTCCTACTGCATGCTATAGTTTGGTATCATTAAAAGAGTGAAAATAAGTTTGTATGTCTTATTTAAAAGTATGATGCTTTGGATTAAAAATTTATATTAGTAGTCTTTTTTTTTTTACATAAAATTATAAATCAGAAAGCAAGTTTTACTAATAATTATTTACTCTTAAAGTATTTTTGTTGGAATTTTATAAATTTGTTTACATTTTGAAAAAAATAGTAACTGTAAGGGTAAAAAGTAAGAAAAAATTAATTCAATTTTATTTTGATTTATAAATTAACAAGTCATTTAGGACAACTAGTTATAATAAGATATATAGATAACTAATATGAGATGCAAAGAGTGACATTTATTAAAATGATCAGTTATTTGACTAAATTGCCCTTAATCTAGGGATAGGCAAGAACAAATTGTTATTGACTGCTTCGCTTGATATGAAACTTATTTTAAAAATTCCTCTGATTAATCTAAAGGCACTATATATTTCAGTTTGTTCAGCATGTGAAAATTAGGGGTTAAAAAATTGAACCGAAAATCGAATCAAACCGCAAATCGAATTAATTCGAGAGAAAAAATTTGACTAATTATTTAGTTTGACTTGATTTGGTATTGGCGAAAAAAAAATCGACTATATTTGGTTTGGTTCGATTTTAACTTTAAAAATCAACCCGAGACTAAATCAATTTGATATTATATTACACACACATATATATGCCAACCGAAAACCGAACGAAACCGCAAACCGAGTCAACCCGAGAGAAAGAATCCGACTTTAGTTTGACTTGGTTTGGTATTGAAAAAAAATATCGTCTATATTTGGTTTGGTTTGATTTTAACTTTAAAAAATCAACTCGAGACTAAACCAATATATATAATTGACCCTTTTAACATATTATTTTAAATTTGACTCAGAATTTTGGATGGTCTAATAAAGGCTATAGTTCATAGATATTAGTAGGGGTAATTACCTATTTGAGTTATTTTACTCAAATATTTACTATTTTTAAATATATTTTTTATTTATTATCTAGGAATATCATATTTAGAAAATATTTATCATCTATAACAATTGTACTATGCACTAAAAGTAAATTATATATGTATTATATTTATTTGAATAAAAAAAACTGTAATATGTGTTAAAATCGAAGTAGGCATGAAAGACTATTTTTATTATAAAGAATTTATATTGTTTGCAGAGAATAAAGATGCTTTTTAGTCTTAATTTAAAGGTAAGTATGATTCTGCAATTTCAAAATTCAAATTAGCATTTCTTGACTATAAGCTCAAATAATTTATCTCTAACATGCAATCATTGGCTAAGTTTAGGGGGTAAAAGGGTGAATGACTAAAGATAGTGGTACAACTGTGAATTTTAAGTAGAAGTGGTGGGCATTCGTAATTCTCCCTTTTTAGGGCGGTTGTTGGCGGCTGCGGTGGCGGGGCCCATTGTAGCCCCAGCCCAAAAGCATTGCCCCCACCACAACTTTTTCTATTTTTATAGTATAGATTTTATTCAATATATCCAAACTTTTTATAAATTTATAAAAACCTTTTATAAATTTATAAAAATTCTTTAAAATACTTATTAGGTAGATATACTGTCGTGAAAGAGATTCATATATAATTTATATGTCATAATTCATTGTAATTAATTTCAGTTACAATTTAAACGGAAGGTAGATTCAATTCTTAAAAATTAGCTAAACAGATCATAACAAAATCCCTGACAAAACGACAACAATACGTTTCAAAAATCCGAAAATTTGTTCTGTAATTTTTTTTGTTGTCCCATTGAATCTCAATTAATTGAATATTCTATATTAAAATAATCGTTTGATTTAGTCTTAAAGATATGCCTTATTCTGGATGATTCATTGCATTAAACCAGTTTATTCAAAACTCCTAAGATGAACCAAGTTATATGGTTAAGAAAACAAGTTACTGGGTAGATGCATCAATGAACTTTCATTTTGGATGAATCATTGCAGCAAAATAATTTAACACATGCCTGATTCAGTGCATCAGATAATTTATATAAGATTGTATGACTATGAATTTTGCAATATGATGTATCATGTGTTAAGATACACTGCAATGAATACAAAAAATCTGATTCACTGCATCAGATAGTTATAGTAAAGTTGTATAACCATGAATCTTTCAGGATGATTCATTACAAGAAAATAATTTAACACATACCTGATTCTATTATCCAAATAACTATAATTGGTATATAAACATGAATCATATAATAAGATACACTACATGAAAAAATAAATACAACTCAGACCTGGTTCAAAGAAT
The DNA here is from genome assembly GCA_029948455.1 of Solanum rostratum. Classification (NCBI taxonomy): domain Eukaryota; kingdom Viridiplantae; phylum Streptophyta; class Magnoliopsida; order Solanales; family Solanaceae; genus Solanum; species Solanum rostratum. Next base: position 91,392,555 of record CM057045.1, on the reverse strand, counting down.
CAAATTGCTATAGTAAAGTGTATGACATGAATCATGTATTAGTAATGTATCTAGTTTAGCTATTTGAATCACTGCAAGTATATTTATTTTTCTCAAAACCATATACGATGGATCACCTAACGTTTTTAATGTTTATACTTGATGTATCACATATATAGATACACTATAATACAAAATTTCTTCAGCACATTAATAGTAATATATCACAATGTATAATGTCACCTGGTACATGAAGCTGACCAGACTTTAATTGCAGGCACACTTGATTTGTGGACTAATAGGAAAATCACATTAATTTTTTAAAACAAATTCTCCCTTTTTTATGGCCATAAGATCATGGGTGTGTTTAGATCTGTTTTCCTGAAAAGATTCATCGTCAGAGTCATACACACCATCTCGAACAACTTGTTCTTCCTCTAATGGAGCGAGCCCAATGCTAAAGGATGGAGGATCCATATGTATAAAGTATATGAAGGTTGAAGAAAAACGAATTTGCCAGTAAATTTCAAAAGAAATCATATGAAATTGAAATGGGGAAGATGAAGTTAACCTACCTTGATTTTGAAATTTGATATTGATAATAGAGAGAGAAAATGTCGATTGAATTGGAGAGAATGGCGCTTAGCTTGATTTTAGCCCCCAAAAAAAAGGATTTTGTGAAGGAAGAGATGGGAGTGTATCAGTCGTGTAAAGCGAAATTATGAAAAAAAAAAAGAATTTTTGAAAATTTTTAAAAATGATAGGAAATATTTGAGGATAGTGTGAAATAGTACGTGTAATTTGGTAAATTTTTCATTTTTATATTGCTATGGGCTCCATCTTTTTATCAATTGTCAAAGCGTCATATTTTCATGTCAAGCCTTTTATTTTATAGAAAATTATGGATTTTGATTTTTTGTATATTTTAAAAAAATTAAATATAATAACAATAACCTAATTTTTAATAGATATACAAAATGTACGTATTTATGCATTTAAAAATTCTAATAGTAAACACTCCCCCAATAGAAATAACAGCAGATATTGACATACACATATGCCAAAAATATACTACTAATATATATTTTTAGGTGTTAATATCTACATATGTATAACATACACTTCAAATTGGCCACACGATAGATGATGCATTGACATGCATATATATGCATTTATTTTGAAAATACCCATGCATATAATTAAAATCATATTTTGTATTGGCGCAATTTCAATTAGAATGAAACATATATTACATGATTACAAAGTATTTGTTATGTTTTGACAAGAAAATGCTGCTGTGTTTTTTTAAATAAAAAGTATCTCACTATATATTACAAAATGGGCATTAGTTGTGTTACTTATGAATTTTTCCATTTATTTTATGTATTGTTAATTAAAATGAATTCTTTTTGGCCTTTTTCCATAATTTTGTTTAACTTTTATATACCAATCTTATTAATTTATTTAGGTTTAACTTTTATATATTGACAGACTAACAGTTTAAAAAATATTTGCATAATCATATCACCTATTATTTAAAAGTAATTGTCAATAATAACTCAGATTAATCATTAAAAAACAAGACATCTACTTGCATCCTTCAACAGATAAAATATATATTGATATTTAAAAAATTCATAATACATTTGGTGTATATAAATTAAATATTTTTGACTTAAAGAGTTTAAAGCCTGTATTAGTATAGTAGAACATTTTAAGTAGGTATTTACAAAAAAAATATTTAATATTGTAAAACAGAAGTTCTACCTTCTTTTCGATTTATATATGTTTGGAGAATTTCTCACTACTAAACAATTATTTTTAAAAAAAAGTGGCCCTACTATAGAATAGCAATTAATATTTTGGAAGTTGTTTGTATCCATGGAAGAAATCATAAGATAAAGAACTGAGCTAAAAAATAATTAAAAGTACGAATTTAGCGTAACAACTATTTATGGGGAGTGAGACATAAAGTTTTGCATAATTGATTAGATTTTTTATTTAGTTATTTTCTTTCACTACTCAGTCAAACAAAAATACCCTATTTTTATTTTTTTTTCCTTTTATACATTGAGAGACAATTTATTTGTGTATTAATTTTTGCTTAGGTTATATAATATTTGGTAGCAAATGAGAAAGTAAGTTATATTATTCATGTATACATTTAGTATGATGTTTGGTTTGCATTAAGAAACCCACGTAATCAATATTTATATAAGTTATGAAAAAATACGTATGTTATTTTATATAGAATTGATTAAAGGATTTTTTAGAAACAAACTCTTTATTTTCACTAAATAAAAAATAATAAAATTATGTAATATCATAATTTAAAATTATGATATTACATATAATATATTGACATATCAATCTACAGGTAATGATTCATAACTCTTACTCCGAAAAAGAACTAACTTAAAATTCTTTACTATAACATGTTGATGTATTAATCATGCTAATTTTTTTTATACTGTTAGTGTATTTCGATTTAATTCTGATAAAAGAGGAATATTGGTCAATTTTCAAAATTATAGAAAAAGAATCCTTCACCTATCTTACCTTCTTCCTTCTAGAAACAAATACTTAATTGATTATTGATGTTGATTTGGTTTGGTGAGTAAAGAACTTTTTTTAACTAAAACAAAAACAAAGAGTCCACTTCCTTCCCTGCTCTTTTCTTTGTTCTAAATTTCTTGGTCCAGAATATTTGGCCACTTCTCTATTTGTCTTTGTATTTTATTATTTGAACTCATCCTCCACATCACCATGTTCTTAAAAATAATATAAATAGATTTTCTTTTTGACCTATTATTTCTCATTTTCTTGGTGATGGAGAACCACCACCTTCTACAAAATATACTTTTATAATTGGCCTTACTAGCTAAGTCGCTACTTTTATCTTAATTAATAATTTTACACGAATAAAATTTTGACCACCTAATGTCATTATTAATTAAAGTCAATCTAACTTTAGAAAATCATACTTATATATATAAAGAGGGATCTTAATATACCTACACTAATCAGAAGGTGGTAATTAAGCAGACGTTATGCTTTTAACCAGAATCACTCATGTTGCAAAAAGATATATGGGAAACGAATTAATCATAATCACTATTGTTGATATTATGATTAGTTTAGCCTAATCATAATGTAGGCCAACTTTAATTCATTCCTTAAAAAGATACCTAACTTGGACACATTGGTCTAACTAATTTCTAGAAAATGTGTGGTTCAAACAAAAGGACAAATATTAGGCATGAGAAATAACGTATTTGTTCTTAAGACTTGTTTTAATCCTTGAATTACAATTACCAAACAAGTAGTTAATAGTCATAATTATTTTTTTAGCCTCTCAAAACTATCTTTCCTACTTGTGTCATAAATGCAATTTAGCTTAGGCCATTAGTGGGGCACCTGTTATACGTAATTTCTATTAAATGAAATGATAAAAGAAATTATTTCCAAAAAAAGTTTGGCTCAAGTAACTCCTAACAAAGACGGTAGAAAAGAAGAGTATGGAATCAAAACATATTAAATTATAATACTGAAAGCATTACATATCATTTAGAGAAAAGAACAATAATAACAAACACACGTGAAATGAATTGGTTCGGAATTTTTAAATATTAAATCAAATTATTTATGTCGAATTTTTAATCTACAAACCAAACCAAATTAATGAATTGTGGTTTTTTAACCTCGATTTTTTTCAAGTTTCTCGAGTTTTTAAATATTTTTGATAAAATATTCATACAAACATATAATTAACGTGTGCTTCAAATATTTCTCCTTTCCTACCAACAACTATCTAAGGTGCATGTTTCTTAAGCAAATAATACAAAATATGAGAATAAAATATATATTCAACAAAAAATAACAATAAAATTGCATAAAATAAATATTGTAATTTAATTAGTCGTGATGAAAATGATCACAATTTAAAAGTACTAAATCATATTATAATAAGTCTAAATAAGTATTAATGACATGAGTAAATATTAATAAAGAAAAGTAAAAATTAGATTACGTATTTTGATAAATCTATGTAAAATTAAAGAACAAATATCCATCATTATTGTAATTCTTAGTGTTGATTTCTTTTAGCATTAGTAATAATTTTGATTTTGATTTGAGCTTTGTTTGAGTTACTAATATCTATAAATTACATAATCTTTATTGGACCATTCAAAATTTTAAGTCTTATACTTGAAATAATACGTTAAAAGATAAAAACTATGAAGAAATAAAAGAAATATTTATAAGTTATATCAAATTAAATACTTTTATGTATAAAATAAAATTTAAAAATTATATATATAATATTGGATTGAGTTTATTTCAAGTTAATTTTTTTTTAGTTAAAACCAACCTAATCCAAATATAATCAGATTATTTTTTTTAATATCAAATCAAATTAAATTAAAGCGCTAATTTATTTTTAATTTGTGATTTAGTTCATTTTTTTAATTTAGTTTTGTTCATCCTAACAACTTCCAACTATTGCAAAAATCGAAACACAAGAAACATGTAGTAAATATAGACCGGAGGAGAAAAGACTAGGACAATAATAATGCTTTGCTAGTAGAGGTTAGTCGGTGGGCATATTACCAAATCCATTAAATTCTGAGAAAGCTTTTGGCTAATAATGAGGAGGAAGTTAGATATTTTTTCAGAGACATTTGGGTGTCAGAATTTGGTTAAATGAGGGGTCAATCGTAATTTATGTGATATAGTTTAAAAAATATAATTAAAAAAATAAAAATAAATTATAAATTAAATATAATTATTTTTTAATTTTATAAAATGAATAAATATCGTTAAATATTTATTTTTAATATAATGGACGGCTATCATTATGAATTGATGTATATATATCCAACATCGAATTCAATACTCTATATCATGTCTATCAACTATATTTAATAGAACTAGTTAATATTAAGTCCATGTAGAAGATAATCCTCCATGGAGTTATAGTTGAAAGGAGGTACCTATAGCATAAATATGGCAGGTGAAGGAAGTTAGGTCAGAAAAAATAGTAGTATAGAATAAGAGAAGAAAGGGCCACCTGATGAAGATCTCATACTCCCAAATAAAAGCAAGTGTGGCCCATCTGTGGAAACTGTTGAGCCAACTACATTAAAGCCAGATTGGCCCATTTTTGTTAGTACTATTACTCTAGTGGTTGGTACCAACTTCCTCCCTCCTCCATTTAATTCATAGCCCCACCATCTAACTCGATTATTATTACCAGCATCTCAACATTTCTGGTCACATGGTTATAAAAATCTCCACATTACGTCCAGAGATCGTTTGATAGAGTGTATAAGAATAATGCTAAATAAAATTTATTAATAATATTTTGCATTAGTAATACAGAAGGGGAGTCTTGGGATAATTGGTAAAGTTATTGTCCTGTGACCCAGGAGATTACAGATTCAAACCTTGAAAACAACATCTTACAGAAAAGCAAGATTTATTACACCTAATTTTTTTTTTACTAAAGTTGCGTTTTTGGAATTCAAAATCTTAACTTTTGCTTTTGATTTTTGTGTTTTTTAAAAATTAGAAATAAAGATTAAGATTATTTTATGCTGATCTTATTTGGATATTTCCCGTGTAAAAGTCCCACTAATATTTTAATGTTTCTTCTCCCATTCTTTTTGGACCCCTCTACGAAAAATAACGTAGATAAAACAACTTCATTTTTCTAATCAATTATTGATTCTACTAAGGTTGTGTTTAAATATTTAGTATAATTATCTCGTACTAGACAACAACAGTACATATATAGACAAAAAATGATTATTCGAATGATAAATATCTTTTATGTTTATTTTACGATCAATAATTTAAATCATAATTAGGGAAATAAAAAGGATGAAAGTTCCAGTGGAGGGATTAAAGCAAAAATAGCATGCGTGTATAATGTCTGATTTCATAGTTGAAAAATCCATGCAGAATTATGTGTGAAAATTGAAACGCAATTATTTAATGAGATGCTAGTGATGTGTTGCAAGTTGTAACATCCAAACAATAGCTTCTTTGTTTTCAAAGTCAATTCTTTTTTAGATGGTAGATTAAAATAAAAGTGACACATAAATTGACTTTTCTGTTTTATAAGTCTCTCCATCCATCTTTATTTGTCTCTATTAATTTGGCATAGAAATTAAAAAATAATAAATAATAAGATAATTTTACCAAATTACCCTTTGAATAAAGTATTATTTTCATTCTTCCACATTTTTCTGTTTCACCCACTTGACTTATGAGATTAATTTGGAATTGAAGTTATCCTAACTTCTCCCTAAGTCAACTCTGCCAAACAGTAATTAATAGTAAGGTCAGTTAGTAGTTTTTTCTTTGTTTGACCACAATTAAGAAGATAAAATTTACGAAATTTGAACCGTTTACGACTAATTTACTTCTTTTTTTCTTTATTAAGGTAGTAATCCAGTGAAGTAACATCAGATATTGCACATCAAGCAAAGATTGATAGCTTTGGAGGGAAAAAAAGCTAAGACGATTAAAAAAATTCACTAGAAAACGATCAGATTTTTTTATTTTTTTTTTGAAAAAGGGGTACTTTAAATTAGAAGTGTCAAACCCTCACTGAAAATGAAAGGACAGTAAGAGCGTATGTTCAGTACGAAGGATTTTCCTTCTTTTTTTTTTTAACATATATACACACACGTAACTTTCCCTTTCTCATCCTACTTGAGTCTTAAATGCAATTTGGGTTAGGCCGCGTGTGTCTAGTGTTTAGTGATATTGTTCACTTTGGGTCTAAATTAATATGGTTTTAAAACGCATCCCTAGCAGATAATGTCTGTTTTTTATATACTCAACATTTCTCGTGTTTTGCCGATATGAGATTTCTGTCTAAAGATAGGTTGTTATACCGTGAATGATTACACCTATTATGAGTAAGTTATGTTCAACGAACTTTTTCCCATGTTACCTCAGAAATAGAAACAGTTTAAGTTTTGTGCAAGATCACTAGATATATAAATTCTTATACTATCAGATAAAATTGCCTTATATAACATCACATATAGTTAGCAAACAAGAAAATAAAATAACAACATACTATAAGCAGTATAGAATTGTTGAAAGTTTAAACTGGGTGAATTAATTCAGTACCAGTACAGGTGGGCTTAATACTAAATTGATTTAATTCTTTTGGCTTATAAATGTGGAAGTTAGAGAGTGTTTGGAGAAATTTGTGGTCAAATCATTGGACAACTTCTACTACTTCACATCAAGTTGCACCTTCTAAGTACTAACTAATTTATTATTGGGCCACTGGATTCAATTATCCTTAGGATAAAATTAGACAAAATGTCTATTTAGTTTAAATGGCTTATCTAGAATAATTCAATTATCACTCATTATCTAAAATATTCATTCGGCCAATGACATTTAACTGCCTTCTTCTTCCTTTTTCTTTTCCATTGGTTTTCTTCTTCTTTGTTAATGAAGCTTGATGATTTCATTATTCGATTATAAAATTTGACTTATTGTAAGCATAATTTTTTTTGAATAGGAGTATGTCAAAAGATTCAAAACATCAGGAATTTTGATTACAACTTGAAAAAAAATGAAGGGACATTTAAGACTTCATGTTCATCCATTAAAGCTTTTTCAAAGCTCGATTTTAAAATTTGACATGCAGTCAACTTGAATTATTTCAAGTGAATGATATATGGAGAGACTCAAAATATCAAGAGGAACTCATATCTAGAATTTGGGATTGTTCAGAGGAGATTTGAGTTGGTTGGGATTGAAAAAAAATTAACTCGCTGAGGAAATGAACTGCTGCAATATAAATATTGTATAACATCGTATATGGATGTTATATGCAACTCTAATTCCATGGTTATACATAGTGTGACACATATATATTACATGCATAATTCGTTTTTAATATATAATATAATTTTTTAAAATCAAAATTATAATATATGTATATTACATATACAATTTACTTTTAATGCATAGTATAATTAAGGTAAAATACATAAACAGACACCTAAACTTGTCCTCATTTTCTACTTAGACACCTAAACTAAGACAAGTTTCTAATAGACACCTCAACTGCTCAGATTTGATCCCATTAAACACTTTTATCCTACTTGGCACACTCCGATACTTTTTTTTAATTTTTCAACCAAAAATAAATAGTTGCGGTCCAAAATTTTTTTTTTCTTCATAAAAGTAGATTCTCAAAATTCTCAGTTAACCATATGCAAAAAATTTTTATTTAACATTGTAATAATTTTTTTCGCATATGGTTAACGAAGAATTTTGAGAACCTACTTTTATGGAAATTTTTTTTTTTTGGATAACTGAGAATTTTGAGAACCTACTTTTATGAAAAAAAAATTTTTTTGGACTGCAACTATTTATTTTTGGCTGAAAAATTAAAAAAATAGTACCGGAGAGTGCCAAGTAGGATAAAAGTGTTTAATGGGATCAAATCTGAGCAGTGAAAAATGAGGACAAATTTAGATGTCTCTTTGTGAGTTAAGCCTATAATTAAAATAGATGAAAATATTTTCTAATTATGATCTAAAAGCACTAAATATTAGGAGCTAAAAGAACCATAGCATAAATTTGGCAGATGAAGGCCCACCAGATGATAGAGATCTCACACCAATTAAAGCAAGATTGGCCCATTTGTGGAAACTGTTGAGCCCTAACGCCTCTTTTCTCCCTTTGTATTAATAAAATATAAATAGGTCCACCATCTAACTCTATTATTAGTATTAGCATCTTGACATTTTTAGCAACTCTTAATTTTTGTTTCTTTTTATATTTTTTGTAGTAGTTTTTGGTGTATATTTAATTTAATGTGCAATAAGCCTTATAATGAGTGTGGAGGCAGTACTATAATTCATTTCAATAAAATTCGATAGCTTTGATTCAGGCCTATATTTATATTTAAATTTTTTACTTAATATATAAATAATTTATTCATAATACATAAATACAAAATCCTGTTTCGTCTCTAGTTAATTAATTTTTAAGAAATAAATATTTAAAATTTTAGGTCATGTTTGGCTGCTGCGACGTTTAAAATTCCCACCCCCATACACACGAAAAAAAATCAAATAATTCTATTTATCTAATCAATTATTCATTCTACACTTGGGTTATATTTAAGTATTTAGCATTATCCCGTTCAAAGCTAGATAATAATGATAATATGATATTATAATGTCTGATTTCATAGTTGAACATGCAGACATGCGTGTGGAAATTGAAGGACAATTAATGAGATGCTGGTGATGGTTGCAACCTGCAAGTTGTGAGTGTACCTTTTTTCAAAATCAAAAAAATTATTGATAAAAAAAGTACCTCCACTGGAACTATATATTGACTTCTTATAATACCTCTACATTTTTTTTCCTTTCTCCCACTTGAGTGATGATTAATGTGGAATTGAAGTTAAACTAACTTCTTCTAAGTCAACTTTATCAAATAATCAAAACGTTGGTCTTATTTTAATCCATATTAGATGGCTAATTCTACATCAAATTTATTGATGACAATTAAAACTTAAAAAGGAAGAATTTGAACGTTCGTGATTTTTATTTTTATTATTATTATTATTGTAACACTAACACCTTTACTAGTTTTCTTAGCCCAACAAGATTTCCTATTGGGCTTTAATCAATAACGGAGGTGTCAGGAGAGCCCAAGTTTAAGTGAAATTGAACTAAACACTGCGGAGATGATCCTTCCATAACGAAGCCCAAAATGTTGATTACTTCAAAGGTCTTTTTGCTTTTTTTACAGGTAAATTACGAACTAGACAAATATTTAATATGTATTTATATTATATTATTATAGTTTGAAAAAATTACAAATTATAACTATAGTCAGAATTTTGTTGTTATTTTCTCTCTTCTCTCTTCCTCTCTCTCGCTCTCTCTGCAATCTCTTCTAGATATACAAATGCATATGTATATCAGTTGCATATATACTATTATTGGATATTTATAATAGATATACATATACAATTCTTCTCTCTCCACTCTCTACCCTCTCTTGCTCGTCTCTCTCCTCTCTCTCTCAATCTCGATATGCTTCATAATATACATATATACTTGTTTGTTTTACTTTTTTCTTTCAGATGTTGTATGTGATAGATACTAACAGATTTAAGTTTCGATATGTATTAGAGATTTTGCAATATATATTCTTTCATCGTATTTATAATTTTTTATTCTGTCTTCGCCAGCATATGCCTAGTAGGTACTCCATTTGTCCCACTTTATGTGGCGTGATTGTAATTTTGAGATTCGTATTTAGACGTTGATGTTTTAAGTGTTTCGAAATAAAAGTTATATAATTAAGAAGTATATTAAAAAACACTATAAATCTCTAATAATTAACAAGTACATTAAAAAACACTATAAATCTCTAATAATTAACAACTTATCAATACCTACTTATATAATCAATCTAAAAAGTTATGTGGATAAGCAAACATATACTAGTTAATTAGCTAATATAGCTATAGTTTGAATTAATTACGTCTCGCGACAAACATCTAACTATAATTACATGTTGAATTTTGTATAATTCGGACGATTTATACGAATATTGTACACGTTTATACAAAACTTGTGCCTGAATCAAATTGTATAGCGAAATATACAAATAGTGTGAATTGTTTAGCGAAATATACAAACGTTATACAAAAATTGCGAATTGTATAGCGAATTGTACAAACGTACTATGCAAATATTGCGCGAATATACAAACATTGCTATAACTATAGTTACAAAATGAAATTACGAAACTATAGCTATCAAACATAATTAAGATATTTTTGAATGATTATATGTGAAAATTCCTCTAATAGAAATGCAACGATCTTTAATTTTTATTCCTCAGATTTAAGATATTTAGTATTTGTTCTTCATCATTTTAATTAATAAAGATTATATCGAAAAAAACCATAATTGTAAGACAAAAATTATAATGTCTAGACACATATTTATGGTCCTATAAGACATAAATTTGACTTTAAAACATTATACCTAAAGAACTTTATACATCGAAGTTGTGTCTATAGGATATGAATTATATTTTTGGAGATTTTTTGTTTATCTTAAATAGAATTCGTACCTTGAAGTATAAATTCATCGTATAAACATCTTAAGACATATTTATGGATTTCTAAAAGCATAATATTTAAAAATTGAACTTAGGTCTTATAGAGCATAACTCATCACTGACAATTTTTTATTAGGCATGAATATTATTTATTTATTTTATTCTGAAGTATTCACTTTTTTTTTTGATACATTCTTATTTGCCATAAGAATACAAATACAACTTCAATTTAGTGATTTTGAAAAATGCCTCAAGAATATTTTCATTTTTGGCATTTCACTTTTTAATATCACTTTATTTTTAAATACACCCAACTTTTTATTTTTAAAAATCCCATTTATTGTACCACCAATCAAATTTAAAAAAATATCAATAATAATATCCTTTTCTTTTTATATTATGCTATTGTGAAAATTTTACTAAAGAATAAATACTTACTAGTATTATTTAATTTATGCATTAATGAATCTTTATAATCTTTGTAGTTAATAATAAACGTTAAAAGGAAATGAAAGCATAACTCCACGCGATTTGCTTTCAATGTTTAATAGTAATAATGTTTACTTTTTACAAAAATTACGTTGAAATTTTACCTATTTCTAAAAATTAAAATTATAAATAATATTTATAAAAAATATATTCATATTCTGAAAAAAAAAATTTCTTTTTTATTTCCATCCGATGTTAGGTATCCACATTGGAGTCCGACTAAATCCGAACTCATGCCCGAATCCCACATTGAGGTAAAACACTCCCTAACAAAAATGACTCCGTACTCAAGGAGACTCAAACTTGAAATCTATCATTAAGGACGGAGAAACACTTACCACTCTACCACAATCTTTGTTGGTATATTCGGGAAAAAGTTAATACTACTGATAATATGACCAACTCCAATAACCAAATGCCAATTAGACAAGGCTACACTTGTGCACCTGACGGACCGGGACAGGAGCTCAGTAGAAGAGCGAGCTTAGCTTCGATCCTTAAACTGAAGCCCTTCTTTCCCACAGCGCACTCTGTGAAACCCCAGAATCATGAATTCTTCATATCCTCCATTGAAGCCTTGTCAACTAGTCCAAACAATCACCACTCTCCTTTCTTCCTCCAAATCTCTACCCAAATCCTCTCTCCAATCCTATCTCCCTCACCTCACTCCTCCCATTATCCACTCCATTCTCTCTTCCCCAACTCTCTCTTCTCGCCCTTCCACTCTCTTCTCCTTCTTCCAATGGTCTCAATCCCACATACCCTCTCTCTCCACCCAACCCCTCCCTTTCCATTCTCTTCTCCCTCTATTATCCTCCCTCTTATCCCATCGAAGATTCCACCTCGCAAGATCCCTTCTTCTCACTTTCATCCCTTCTGATCATTCCCAACACCTTCTCCACCGTCATCTCCTTCACCCCATTTCAAATTTCCCTAAACCCTCAACGGAATTGTTGGATACTGCTATAGGTGCTTATTGCCAATGCGGGAAACCCCATCTCGCCCTTCAGATTTTCAAGAAGATGAAGCGTCTTCGACTCTGCCCTAAGGTTATAACTTTCAATACTTTGATCAGTGCTTTGGTTAAGTACCCTTCTACTCACTCTGTATATTTGTGTAATGAGTTGTTTGATGATGCACTTAAGCTTGGTTTGGTGCCTACTACAATTACTATCAATATTATGATTAAAGGGTATTGTTTAGTTTACAAGTATAAGGATGCTAATCAATTGCTGAATAGAATGAGTGAGTTTGGATGTGTGCCGGATAATGCGAGTTATAACACTATATTGGATGGCTTGTGTGAAAAAGGTAGGTTGAATGAGGTTAGGGATTTGTTGTTGGATATGAAGGGTAAAGGTCTTGTGCCGAACAGGAATACGTATAATATTTTGGTACATGGTTATTGTAAAATTGGCTGGTTGAAGGATGCTGCTCAGATTATGGAGCTGATGACGCAGAACAATACTTTGCCTGATGTTTGGACTTATAATATGTTAATTGATGGTCTGTGTAATGAAGGAAAGATTGAGCATGCGATTAAGATCCGCGACGAGATGGTAGGATTGAAATTGTTGCCTGATGTGAAAACTTATAACACCCTGATCAATGGGTGTCTTGATAATAAGAGAAGTTCAGAGGCCTTTGATCTGCTTGAAGAGATGAATCAGAAGGGAATCAAATGTGATAAAATTACATATAATACATTGATTAAATGGTATTGCAAGGAAGGGAAGATGGATAAAGCTAGAGAGGTACTTCAAAAGATGGAAGAAGGTGGTTTATGTCCAGATTGTGTTTCCTATAATACTTTGATAAGTGGATATTGTAAAGCAGGAAATCTGCCAGAAGTATTGACGATAATGAAAAGAATAGGTGAAAATGGTTTGAAAATGGATAATTTCTCTCTCAATACTTTGCTTCATATTCTTTGTCTAGAAAGGAAGCTTGATGAGGCCTACAAGTTGCTCTCTGTTGCTCATACCAGGGGCTATCTTGTTGATGCAGTAAGTTATGGCACTCTTATTGCTGGCTACTTTAGATGTGCAGATTTGGAAAAAGCTCTTAAGCTTTGGGATGAGATGGAAGAGAGAGAGGTAATTCCCACTATTGTCACCTACAACATCATAATTGGAGGGCTATGTAAATCGGGCAAAACTCAGCAGGCGATTGTTAAACTGAATGAACTTTTGGAGAAGGGTATAGTACCTGATGAAATAACATATAATACCATTATTCATGGATACTGTTGGGAGGGAAACATTGAGAAAGCATTTCAATTTCACAACAAAATGGTTGAGAATTCTTTTAAGCCTGATGTATATACGTGCAACATTCTTCTTCGGGGACTTAGTAGGGAAGGCATGCTTGAAAAAGCCATTAAGCTCTTTAATACGTGGATTGATAAAGGAAAGACCATTGATGTAGTAACTTATAACACCTTGATAACAGCTCTTTGTAAAGATCAAAGACTTGAAGATGCTCTGGGACTTGTCGCTGAAATGGAAGAGAAAAATATCCAGCCTGATAAGTACACAAATAATGCTATTGTTGGTGCACTTACTGATGCTGGAAGGATTAAAGAGGCAGAAGAATTTATGACAGCCAGAGAAAGACCATCTGAGCAGCGGCTGCAAATGGATCACAAGGAACATGAACTCAAAAATGATGAACTAGATTCAAGTTCAATTGCTTATTCACAGCAGATTGATGAGCTTTGTGCGGAAGGAAGATACAAGGATGCAATGCTTATCTATGCACAAGTCACTCAGAAAGGTATTGATCTACAAAAGTCCACTTATTTCACTCTGATAAAAGGACTCATCAAGAGGAGAAAAAGTATATCGAAGACAGGTTGATAGTGACACCAAATGTTTGGCTCTGGCTGAGTATGATGACTTCAGTTTCCAGTATGCTACACTGCAAGGATCCAAGGTAAAAGGTTTTCTCCTTGAGCGCATAGCACATGAACTTTTCTCTTACACTTCCATTGTTTACATGTTTGTGAAGGCCAAACAGACTCTTAAATCAATCAACTTGATTTAGTAGAATTATCCAACCTAATCCCCTTAATGGAACTATTTATTTACTTGTTGGAGCCCCTTGCTCAACCCTGCACTTAATGCCAATTTTAAGTAAAGCAAGCTAAGTTGTGTGAGATTTAGAAGTTAGATAAGCTAAGTTATACAACGTACTCATCCCCAGTAGGGAACTGTTAAGGAGCCTGAGGCGCAAACATTGTTCTAACCTAGCCAACTTTATGGTTCATTTCCTCCCCCCCTAGATAAATCAAACTTTAGTGTTCATTTCAGGAGATCACTTACACATGTGAATTTAGTTGTTTGCATTCCGAGCTGCACTTTGATCATATGCTCCAAAAGCTTTACTTCCCACGTGGCTATCGCTGTATTCAAATCCCTAAGGGTGGGGATTTGGGAAACCATTGTTGGGTTGAGAGTAGGTTAAGGGACTTAGGGTTGTTTTGGAGAAACAATTTCAAGAGTTTTTTTTCCCCGAAGTTACCAGTTTCAAAACTACGGGAGTGTTTTGGGGGAAATAATTATAAGGGACCCATATTGGAGCTGGTTTGACCCGGGTGGTGTTTTAATTGGATGTATTTTACTTGTGAACACACATTGAACACTTATACTGGGTAAAGATTTTTGTGTTTACATGGTACGTGAGTAATGGAGTTAAAGCCTAAAGGGTTAAAATGGAACAAGGTTGAGTTGGACTACCAAAACAAAATTTATGGCAAGTTAAAGGGGCTGTGTATGTGTTTGGCCCCCCAAAAATAAGTTAGTAATATAAATTAGAAACTCGCATCTGGATCATGTATAATGATTTTTGCACTTGATTGACAAATTTTTGCTAGTTGCTGCGTGACCGGGAGATCATGGGTTTAATTCTTGGAAATAGCCTTTGGCAGAAATGCAAGGTAAGGTTGCGTACAATTGACTCTTGTGGTCAGACCCTTCCCCTGACCCTATGTAAAGTAGGAGCTTAAGTGTATCGGGCTGCCTTTTTTATATTTCTGTTGATTGCAGTTATCTAATTCTTGTCTACATAATTGTTGTTTGTATTGCATGTTTTTTTTTTGGTTCATCACCGTCTACCTTTGCTCTTTATCATGCATTGCACTTCCAAGTTTCACTTGGTGTTTTTCTGGCTATGATACAATATGATGTGCTCTACGGATGACATTCTTCTGCATCTTTTGAGGCATAAAAAGCTACTCAGAATTGAATCTAAATTATTTATCCTTTTTCTGCTACTTGTAGGCCGGGGAACCATTCAATTTTCCTTCATCAGAGTGGTATTTGAGGTGTTCTCTCCTATGCTCCTATTCTACAAGTTCTCTCTTTTAACTTTGATCACCAATGTTGACTTTTGTTCATGTTTGGAAGATTTTAATGGATTATGGGTAGCAAGTGAGGATGTTGCATGGGTAAAACATGAAGTCTTGCTCTCGTTGATGCCATTCTGACAAGTTCTTATTAGGAAAACAATAGAAAACAAGGAAAAAGGAAGTTAAACCACCTTCTTGCCATAACCTTGAGGATGCGAACACTGATTCTCTCAATCATTGGATCAGGGGAATGCTTAAGTCTGTTGATTCTGACAGAACTTGTCATAGACAATTGATAGAGAAAACACAGCAGCTGGCGTGGAAAACGGTTTAAATTGGATGTGATTAATCTATTACCTAAGAGTTCGCTCAGCTATCTATTACTGCCTGGGAATTATCTCTTCAATTTAGGATACAAAGGTTATAGAGATTGTTCTTGTCAAGCTGATATCACTATTTCAGCCACATGAAATCTTGTAAGTTTTTCTCTGTTTCTATCTTAGTGGCCAAGAGATAATATTGGAGTAGGACGAGTCTTTGATAAACATGTAATATTGTTCACTAAATGGAACAATTTTTTAGGGGAAGTATGCTTTTGTTTCTCTAGAAGCTATTATTGTTCCTTTATGGTTTAGCGATTCCACCTCAGGAGCTTACTCGTACATTTTTTACTCGAATTCGAGATGTTTTCTTCTCCTCTGCCTTGTAAATTCTTTTATTATGTATAGTCTTCTCTTGAAACACAAAATAGCCTTTGAAGTCGAATTATCATTTGATCATCCTTTTCTGTTCACCTTCTGATGGCTCTACAAACTACTTCTATATTGTCTTTTCAGTGATTAAAACTGGTCCTGAAGTAGGTTCTCTTGCAGTTAAGAATATTCCTAAATAGTTCAGAGGATCAGTCATCATATTATGCTTATAATTTATCTCTAATGGCTACGAATATCCTCTAACTTGATTGTAGAAACACATTTTATTATCTTTGTGTGTCTGGGGGCGCAAATAGATGATATATCCAGGTGAATTGATGGAAATTCTTGTTGAAACCCTGTAAATCTAATTGTCAGTAGTGGTGCCTTGATATAGCTAATAGATGGTTTTGCTGGTATAATTTTCTATCTTTTTGTGTATTGTTTTCTTTTCTTGACAATATCTTATATCGGTACAATAATATACTCAATATAATTTCACAAGTGGTGTCTGGGAAGGGCGTAGGATGTGCACAAGCGGTATTTCATTTGTACGATGGTGGGTTGGGGTATTTGTGCTATTGCAATTCTGTAAATTACAGAAAGGAATGGAGTCTCTACATTTTATGCTGGATCTAAACAGAGAAACTTAATTCTCTACCCATTTCTAATTCTAGATTCATGTTTGGCATCGCACTTCAGGTTTTATACAGAGCTGAAAAGGCATAAATTTGAGTTAAGCTACTTGTTAATTTTTCTCCACAACGAGTACATATGAAAAAGGATTTTCCAACAAATATAACTTCTAGATGTTCACAGCCAGCCACCGTCTTGTATTCATGCAGAACACTACTAAAGATTAGGCCTCTACCATTTTTTGAACTTTCATATGACTATCCACATCAAAAACTACTTCGTTAAGACATCACAGTTCTGACAAAAATGACTAAACTTCAATCATATGTTCAGCCTATAAATCAAATACCCCGTATCTTAAGTTGTTCTGAAGTAGGTACACTCGCAAAATTTCACACTACAGGAATGGCTTAAATGTTGATCCCAAATCGACTATCGCTGCACTTAGGCTGTGGATCAAAACCTATGGTAAACCATTGGAAAACAAGCCTTTCTGCTCCTGTGTCCTCCAATTTATCACCAAGAAACCTTCAGAATTCAGCACAAGCAAACGATGATATTTCACATCCAAAATTTCCAAACTACAAGAACTACGAAATAACATGATAAAACTTCAAAATATCAACCAACAACCAAATAGGGCAGAGATCAGGAGCATGAATTCTTTAGTCCCATAAAACAATTTTAACAAATGCCAAGTATTAGACAGACCAAAATCTTAAAATTCAAGGAACACTGCACTTAACTTGATCCAAAAGAAAAAAAAGGGACTCGGGGATAGTTAAGAATGAATTTCAGCAGAACTAGGTTTCTTTCGGCAGGGCCTTTTTGGCTGCTTCTGCAGCTGCTTTCTCTGCTTCAATCTCAGCAACAATGACATCTATTTCAGCTTCCTCAAGTTGCCTAAGCCCATGCTCTTTTGTCATCACAGCAACTTCTATGTTTTTTCCACCACTTTCAACAACCTGATTGTAGGGAAACACATGTTTAAAATCATTGCAGCCAAAACAAATGCTCACATTCAACTATGCTCTTTCCAGTTTTGCTAAAGGTCTAGTTAGATGCGTGCATTTGTTCCATAAATAACAATGCAGAAATCTCAAATAGAGGCTGTTGTGTATTTCAATCCACTTAAACAACAATATAATTTAGTCAACAACTTGACTCACCAAGAGCAGTGTTAAAATCGCAACTTACCGAGTGTGAGCACATATGCGAGTCAGAAATAGATGATCTAAAATGCAGGTCAAGTAACCTCTTATATTGAAGAGGTAATTACTTCCTGTGAATGAGCAAGTCATAATTCATAAATTCTTGAGGCAGTTTAAAAACCAAAAGTTTGCCATGATAAACAGGGATTTTGACATATGTGGAATCCATTGGAAGACATTCTTCAAATGTCTGCCTATCTGCAGTATTCAATTGGTCACACCTAAGTTACCAAATTCAGGAGCTGCTTCAGTCACACCCACAATGTACATATCTTTTTTTTGTATAACAGTGTGTCTATTCCAATTTGCACGCACGCTCAACTAATCCATTGTCAATGCGTTTTAGCGCACAAGCACAAGTGCCTGATAATCCTGACCACTAAGGCTGAAAGTGAATGGACTTTCAATCAGGGATTTTCTGGTTGTTACTCCAATCTTACCAGCTCATCCCCTAGTGGACCACGACAATAACATACATACAAGGATGGCAAAAATATTAAGCATTTCAATTTCTTGACACTATAAATATGAAGTATGGAGCTGTCACCAGCTTCTAAGAGGGGGCAAAAATGATAATTTCTGGACAACCTTCCAGAGGTAAGCACTACCTTTTTTAAAATAAGGGTGGTGTCCAGGTCAGCTTGCGCATATATCTTCTATGCTATTGGGTACCAGCTACCTCCTACCGGCACATGTACTGTGGAAGTTTATGTTCCAACGCTTAGGTGAATGCGAGATAATCAACTAGTGTTTTGTCTTTACCGGAATTTGAACCATGGATTGGTCCCCAAGGTTTACACCAACTTCTTGACCACTAGACCACAACCTTGGCGAGAACTCATTACTTTCCAACATGTAAATGAAAGGTATATGCTGTAAGATAATCATTTGAGGCCTAATTACATATCGTGTCTCATCTTAAATGATTTTTACATCATCAGACACCAAAAAAGGAGTTCTTTTATAGGTGTAACAACTGCTGAACAAATTCATGCTTATGTTTGTTGTGCATTGAGTTGAGGAGTGACAGGAGTTGGCAGTCCCCTCAAAAATCTAGATCACCAGGCATCACATTGCAAGCAAAAATGACATATATTTCCTAGAGGATGCCTCAAACAGGAAAGAAGGAGCAAGCAGCACATATTACTTCTAAACAGAAAGATCTCATCTCAAATAAATAATGATTTAAGCAGGGTCATATATAACAGCCATATAATTTCAAACTTACCTTCTCAGCACACAAGTCATTGGGACTTATATTTGCAGGGTTAGTCTCTTGGCATAGGAACAAAGATACCAAAAAGAGAGCCTACCAATTGCAACATGAAAGGTTTCACCTAATTTCAGAAAATGAATTACATGTGAAACCCACTCCACCATAAGTTAATTAATCAACTTGTCATACTTAAAAGTGTAAAACCATACCTACAATAGTTTTCAGCCATCAAAATCTTTTTTTTTTTCGATAAGAACTCAACCACCCAATGATTGTCATTACTGATCTAACTGTTTTTAAGAAAAACATAATCAACCATGGATTACGGCATTACGCAGTTCAAGTGCCTAAGGTTGTCTGTCAGTAGATTCCAGGAATCAACTGATCTTGTATTTCCACCAGGTAAGAGCTGCTAATGGTCACACACTAATTGTTCCAAGTCAATGGCCCAGTTCCTCGGCTTCCGAAACCCCGTCTCACACAACTCAAAAAATTTTCTGTAAATGTGATTTTCCAATACTTAGAAATTATAGTTGCATTTAATCATCAAAGCGGTTGCTCATTATTACCCTTCACAATATTACCTATTTCTTTTGTGCTCTACTCATTAGTGCAAAAAATCTTCTAAAGTGCCCAAAATTAGACATCAATATGATGATCTGAAGAATCAATAATTAAATCAACATGATATTCATATTATCTGTTGGTGAAGAAGGCTATATAATCTTAGGTCAATCTCCTCACATCTTAATAGACAAACATTTAGATCACTTTTTTTTGGAAACAGAATAAACATTTAGAGCACTATTTTTGAAGGAGCTGGATTTCTGGTAATAAAAGCTCATTCCTGAGCAACAAATGCAGCTACTTCTTTTTATCCTCACTTAGCAATATGTATAACATCTATCCTAAAAGACAATAAACTTTACTTCCGCCCTTGTAACTTCACAAATATTACCTTGTAAATGCGACTGCATAGATCAGCATGGATAAAAGAGTTTATCAACCATCTTGGAAGTGGCATGGTTGATTGAACTAACTAGGAAGGAAGGAAGAGTTTAATAACTGACTAATCCCCTATGTTCTGAAGATCTAAAATTAGGATGATGAAAAGCACTGCAAGTTAACATTGATATTTTAAGAGAAGCAAGATAATATCAAGCCCAGATCTTAACTTGCAACAGAAACTCACATCATCTATGATGTTGTGAAAGGAAAATATATTAACGAAAAGCTTGAGAACAACTGTATTTAATAACCTAAACGGAGGCCACTTACTTCAAGCAAAGCACGTATTGCTAGCTTCACAGTTTCCTGGCCAGATGTTTCTTTGTAATTCTTTTCCAAGAACTCCCGAGTAGAGTTGGAGTTTCTACCAGTTGCATTGGCTTTCCAAGCTGAGAATGTACCCGATGGATCTGTTTGATAAAGTGAAGGGACACCTGTGTGTGGGTCAAAACCAATGATCAAGGTAGATAGACCAAATGGCCTTACCCCACCACTTTGAGTGTACTTCTGCTGGAGGCCAGCAACGTAACGAGTTATGTACTCAACGGTAACAGGATCTTCAACTGTAAGCTTGTGACTCTGACACTCGATCCTTGCCTTGTTCACAAGGACGCGTGCATCTGCTTTCAGCCCGGCACAGGCCAAAGCAATGTGATCATCTAGACTTACTATCTTCCTTACTGACCTGTAAACCCAAAAAAGATTAATTAGCTTAGAGTTCTAACACAGATGGACAACTAAATTAAATGCAAAAGCAATATCTAATCACCGAGAACACAAGATCACAGTGATCAAAGTGAACTTAGGTGTTATGTATTTGACAGTACACATCATCTCATAACAGAGTAAACAGATAACCAAGCATACATACAACAAAAGGATTACAAGTGCGCAGACTCCTATCTTCAACCACCAGAGAAGAGACACTCTTTTGTGCTGGTTGTTATTACCTCATTGAAGTTGTCATTTTGAGACAGTTCAGTCTTGAGGATGGGATAGCTGGGGCATAGCACAGAATATGTCAGAGTAGTCTTACCTCCACTTGGTTAAGCAAGCTCTTGACATTGATATCAATAATAATCCAATATTTCTTTTTAACAGGTAATATGTAATTCTATTAAAAAGAGATAACTGACACTAAGATGATGCCAGGGAATTACAATGTCTGAAACCTTCATGAGCAAAAACAAAAAGTGAAGGTTCCACCTCTACAAGCACCTACTCCTGTATTGAGTCGATAAAATCAAGCATGCTACTTTATCATTTACATCCAGAAGATTCCACCAAAAATCCAAAATCCATTAACAGGAAAATTTCAATTTCTGAACAGCACCTATATTTCTTTCAAAGCACCCTGGGTTGCTTTCCGTCCATATTACACAACACACACAGGATTGAACTGTAAATATTTTCCTCACTGATTCGTAGTTCCTCCCAACACTCTAGCACATCAAATAAGAAGTACATTTATATTACACACAATTAGTTCCAGTAGATAATAGAACTTCCGCTAAACCACTTGCCCAGGCAAAACACAGGAAAAACCCCCTCCATATATTGAACATTTTATTGATAAACTGAAAGTAGTTTAAAAGCTACCTCTCCCTCCAGTTGAACTACCCAGCAACCAAATACTATTTAACAACATATAGACACTATCTTACTGAGCTACGCACATCAGTGTCATAGCCCAGAAACTTGAGGGGAAAAACCCTAAATCTCGCGGAATCACAGAGTAAACCTAATGATTGCTTTATCAGATCTTAAAACCAAATAAAATAAAACAAAGAGGTACCTGGAGTCCTGAAGCTTGGGAGTAGACTTCTTCTCGACCCCAAGAACAACAGTGTCAGTTCCACGTACTCCGACGGCGGCGTTTCCTTTGCGTACGGCTTCCATGGCGTACTCCACTTGGAATAGATGGCCGTCCGGCGAGAAAACGGTGATCGCTCGGTCATATCTAGCCATTATCTGATACAAAAAGCTATAGAACAATTTGGACTCTCTGTGATTTCAGTTTCTTCCGATCTCTTGAGTGTTAAAGAAAGCTCTTCCTTCCAACCTTTTTATGTTTGCCTCTGAAAATACTCCTATACACTCTTCTTGGGCGACAAGCCAATTGCCTCCAACACGACGCCGTTGCAAACACCAAATCCTCTAAGTTATTAATAGAACTATCTTTTTTAATTAACTTTAGTTATCAAGAAAATGACCCCCCAAAAGGAATTGTCCAATCATGTTTGAGGATAAATTACAAGCAATACTCTTAAATATATTTTTGACTAATTTAAATCTTTTAAATTTTTAAAAAAATTGAGCATTTTTATTTACATCAAATGTTTAACTAACTCTAACTATTAGATTTACTGTATGTGTGTATTTATATATATTTAAAAAAAATCTAAAATTCAGTTAAATCAAAATTACATGAGACATAGTAATAGTAAAGAAAACAAAAAATCACATAAATTTCAAAAGTTATATCTCAAATGTGACACTATATTAAATTCACTGTCCTTTTTCATTACATTTTTTTGTTAAATTTAATAACCAATTTTTCTTGAATATTTGAGGATGCAAGGAATTATTTACTTTTGTACAAACATAAAAGGACTGAAACTGTTTATAATTGGATTTACAAATTATTTTAACCTTGGTTCAAATCATTCTTATTAGTTTTTCTTTTATTTTATTGCATGGAATAGTATTTTCAACTAGGAAATGATAGAAAAGGATAGTATATGAAATATCTCAAGTTATGCTTTGAAGTTATTCATATATACATTCGTAACTATCGTAAATAAATTAACTCGTATTTGCACTTAATCCTAATATAGTAACTGTAAATCAAAATTGAAATTTAAGCTTTTTTCCAATATATTTGGAGTTGGAGTCCACATAATCCATGTTGAAACTTCCACATATCTTGGCGAAGAAGAAGAGTATAGCATCTATTAAAGGGTAAATTTGCGCCTTCTTCATTTCATATTTGCAGTTCTCCATTCCTGATTATTTGAACTTTGATGTAAGAAGTCTGTGATTTAAGCACAAATAGTATCATTTTTCAACTTCAATTTCAGCAACCCTACATTTTCTTCTGCCAAATTTATGTCCAAACACCTAATAAAATCTCCAGGTCTTAACAAATTGAGTTGTCAACTAAAAAATGACTATATAGTAATAAAGCCAATGCATACGATCGTTGCTGCAAATTCAAGGTTCAGATACATCACATAATTTTCTCTCATAGCATCTCACCGGCAAAGACATACTCTATAAAGCAATAGATAAAACAAGTGGAAATGGAGGAAGTTAGAGATGTTAAGAGATGGCAGGCGGAACATCCACATCATATTCACTTCTGCTTGCTCTTCAGCTTAGCAAGGTTAGCTTGAGCAGCCGCTTTTGCAACTGTAGTAGGCTTTATAGCACCCTTTGGATTCAGAGCTTTTCTTATCTTAAACACAGCCCACGCAGTCCCTAAAGCATGCCCTGCAGCATCGAATCCTTCACGTGTCATCTGTGCAGCCTGGTCTCCATGCCTGCACCAACATGAGTGCCACCATTTAAGCATACTGACAGAGAAATGGATATGGAAAGTAGGAAAATGAAAAGAGATATCAAAGGCCTGTTTGGTTCGTTTTCCAGAAAATATTTTTTCAATTAGTCAAAAATTTTGAAAAAAAAAACATTTTCTTTAAAAAAGATAGATTCCTTAGCAAAGGAAAATAACTTTCCTAGTGAAAAGACTGAAAACAGGTTTCACCAGTGGCATTCCACGTTGATATAGACCTCACCTTCACCCTCACCACCCCTAGCCCCACCCACCTTCCATAGTATTTGTCTAAGAGTATATACATATGTTTGGAATAGTATTTTTTACTAACGTACCAAGGCATAAGAACAAAATTCACTTACTTTTTTGAAAAACATTTTTCCTCCCACCGAACACACCCTAAAACAGACAAGACCCAAGGCTTATGGGACACTTCTTAGAAAGATTGATTGCCCAAAATTGGCGGAAGCAGCTCGGGATACAATAAGTCTATTACTACAATTATCTAAAAGTGATGGTTGTTTTCGATGATGTTTATTCTCATATTTGGAAATACCAAATATGTTCATATTTATGGAAGAGAGCTACCAAGAAATTGAAAGGTTCACAGCAAGCAAAGCCGAATCTTTTTTGTTGATAACAACTTCCATCTTACATGATATCCATCCTAAAAAACCACATTTAATGTTCATCCCTAAGTGAGTTTGGAGAACTTCCAGTTCTCTGCTTCAATTCTCATTTAACATCCATATTTAGCAACAAAATAGAACTTACTTCTGTTGAACAAGACCAGTTGTCACTACTGAGGTTGTTGACATCACATTCTTTCCAGCCACTTCAACGGCATCACAAACCTTATCTGTTATAATGTAGCAAAACCAACAATATCAGGTGTCTCGAAAGAAAATAACATAGTAATTGTGTTCTTATGAACACAGCAAGTGTAGTATTGATGTTCAAAAAACTTTAAAAAGGTAGTTCCTTGAGTAGAAACACATACTGAATCCATCCAAGGAAGCAAGAACAATTTCTCCGGGAAGAAGGCTAAAGAATCTCTGACCAGCTTTTGAGTTCGCAATAGAACTTGTGAAGAATCCAGAGACCTTCACTACTCCTGAGAGTATACCAGTTGCCACTTTCTCTGACATTTTTGTCATCTTCTTCACCCTACAAGAAACATAATCAAAATATGCATAAAATTTACACAAACGAAACTCTTATCAAGTTGTAACAAACTCAAAAGAATAGCTAAAAAAATTGATCAAGTATTGCTACGTCTCAATTCCAAACAAGATGAGGTAGGCTATATCAATCCCAAAACTGATTCAGCTACACTCCAAACTAGTACTCCCTCCGTTTCAATTTGTTCACCACTTGACCTTTTAGTCCATTTTTCAAAAATAATGTCTTTTTCCCTTTCTGACAATTTTTAATTTCAACTTTCCACGTGACAGGTTTAAGATCACAAAATTAAAGAGTATTTTAGCACATCTCCATGTTAAGTCAAAAATAAACAAACAAATTGTAAAGGACAGAGTAGTATATTGCAAATCAATGCTAAAAGAAGAGCAAAATTCAACAGAAAAATGGAAAGAGACTGAACCTTTTCATCCTTCTCATAGCCTCAGGGCTAATCTCAGTGTTACTTCCTTTTCCCATCCTCTTTATCAACACATCATTCCCCCACTTCAACCTATCCACAGTAACATCCCCGCACCACAAAATCCCCTTTATCAACTGACCCGACCCGGCTGCGATCATTCTTGCAATACTGCTACTATAATCCTCAACGTTCGGAGCCAAAGTTGTCCAGTACGCCGCGGAACTCCTCTCCATATCCTCCTTTTTCTTCTCCATCTCTTCTGGTGAGACATCTTTTGGTGTCATCCACCATTTTTCTACAACCCCTTTATCCTTCTTCACTTTCTCCACTCTAAACGCACTGTACTTCTCCAATACTAAATCTAACTCCTTTAACACCTTTTCTTGCCCTTTCGATGCTATTGTCAACCCATAGTTGAGTAAATTCTCTGCGTATCCATCTTCATCATTTGCTTCAGAAGGTACACGAAGAGTGAAGAAATAGTGAGATTCATCAAGTTTTACGGCAGCTTCATCTTTCGCTAAAGGCCATTGAATTTGATCTCCGATACGTGCAAGAACAGCGACAACGTTATCCCCCTGTTTTAGTTGAACAATCTCGAATTCACCACTAGCAAGTTCGATGCTACGTTCTTTATCAATTAGATGGACAATCGCACCTGGGATTTGGACAATCACTTCTTCTACTGACACAAAGTTAGAATTTTGATTAGACTGATTGTTTTCAGTTTCTGGGAATAGATTCTCTGCTAGATCTTTCATATCAATAGTTGGATACATAGAAGAAGAAGTTGATGTGTTCTTCTGGGTATTTGTAAGAAATGGAGAAGTTGATTCTGGGTTTGAATCAACTACTTCAGGGTATAATTTGGGAGGTGTTGGATTTTGAGAAGACATAGTTTTTTTCTTGGATTGTTGATTCCCCAGTTCGGGCTTTGGACACAAAAAGGAAACAACTTTACGAAGATCTAAGATGGGATTTCGAGATTTATGCAAGTTTTAGCTTAGGGTATAAGAAAATGGATTTAAAAAAAGGCGGTTCTAAGGTTGAAGACGAGTTGACGTGGCTTGATGTGTAAAGGCCGTGTGGAAGCCGAGGAGATTCTTTGCCGTGTTTGGGGTTAACCAAAAAAATAACCGTCACTGTAGGACGTTAAGTTTACTTTCGTTGGACTAAAATACCCTCTGTTTTTTGGTGGAGAATATTGCTGATGTTTCTTAATTCAGTTAAAAAATATTGCAGGATAATTAAGTATTTCTATTCTTCTTCACCATGGGAATGTTCTGCTAAGAAGTATGATTTACATGAATTGTCAAGAATCTTAAGTGAGTTTATGAAAATGGGCACAGTTAAAGATGCAGATAAGCTGTTCGAGAAAATACCCGAAAAGAATGTTGTTATTTGGTCTATCATGATCCATGGATATTCTAAAAATATGTTACATGAAAAATCAGTTGAAAGTTTCAACTCAATGAGAAATATTGGTTTAGTCCCTAACTCATTTACTATTGTGGGTGTTCTTGTGGGGGTCTCAGGATTGAGAGACTTAATACTTGGACAATCAGTTCACGGGCTGATAGTGAAGTTGGGGTGGGAAGATAATTCATTTGTGGGCACTTCACTTCTAGAGGCTTATGCAAAATGTGGAAATATCAGCGACTCTTCCAAGATTTTTGAGGACATAAAAAGTCAGGGTCTGGTTCCTTGTAATGCAATGATTAGTGCATTTGTGCATAATGAGCTCTTTGAAGAGGCTATCTTGTTATTTAATAGGTCTAGAGAGTCTGGCTTGTTTCCTAATTCAATGACAGTTATGGCCTTGACACAGAGCTGCGTGGCTATGGGATCTAAATGTCTCTGTGAATCAGTTCATGCCATGACTGTTAAGTTTGGTCTTGTGTCTGATATTCAGGTCAACAATTCACTTCTTTTTCTGTATTCAAGTTTGATGGAGTTACCTGCTGCTTGGGAGATTTTCGATACAATGGAAGAGAGAGATGTCATCAGTTGGTCAACGATGATGAGCTTACTGGCTCACCTAGAATATGCTTCAGACACTATCATGCTTTTCCTCCATATGAGGTATTCTGTGAATGTATATGACCACCTCATCCTATTGAATCTCATTTCAGCTTGTGGGACTATGGGGAACTTAAAGATGGGAAAATCTGTTCATGCTCAAGTAATAACTCATGGTTTTGGATCAGAGCTTCCTTTACTAAATGCCATGATTACCATGTATGCAAGATGTGAAGACTTGAACTCTTCAAGAACTGTTTTTGATCATTCAACCACGAAGAGTATGGTATCATGGACATCTATCATTTCAGGACTTCTGCATAATAGACGCCCCAGGGAGGCACTAGATATGTTCATTCGCGTTAGAATGGAAGAAAACTTCTTCACTGAATCGGTCCTTCTGGTGAGTGCACTAACTACTGCTGGTGAAATGGTTGCTTTAGAACTCTGCATGCAGCTCCATTGCGATACTATAAAAACAGGGCTTACAAACTATAGAAGTATCCAGAATTGTCTCATATCAACCTACTCAAAGTGTGGGAATGTTGAACTTGCAAACAATGTTTTTCTGCGAATGGCATCTCTTCGTGATATTGTATCATGGAATGCTATTATAAATGGGTATGGTATCAATGGCCAAGGAGAAGCTGCTCTTTCCCTATTCCATGAGTTCAGAAAGAGTGGAGGAATACCTGACAGTACTACTTACTTGAGCATTTTGAGTGCTTGTAGTTATTCAGGATTGGCAAGTGATGGTTTGTTGATTTTCAGTCAGATAATAGAAGAAAAAAGTATCAGAGTTAGTGCAGAACATTATGGCTGTATAGCTGATTTGCTTGTTCGGGCAGGTTACTTGGCTGATGTAAGTTCTTTCTTGGATAGAGATGGCAAGACTCTTTGGAAGGCTATATTGAATGGATGTGCACGTACTAGTGATTTAAAATTAGCAGAATTTGCTGCAAGAAAGTTTCATGAGCAGATTAAAAAAGATCCTGGTCAACTTGTGCTACTCTCAAATCTTTATGCATCAGTTGGGAGATTCAAAGATGCAGAAGCCTTGAGGTTGAGCATGGACACACAGAAATTGATTAAAGTTCCAGGATTCAGCATTCTCACTGGAAATCTATAGCATGTTGTGAATCCAAATCAGTCATCTCGTCAATGAATAAAGATTATGCAACTTCATATCATGAGGAGCTTTTGTAACACCTGCCATAAAGTTTCAAGCTTTGAAAGGTAAAAAGGATTAAACTTTGATAGTTGTGCTCTCCAAAGAGAGAACAATCGCAGAAACAACAAAGAATGACAAGCTAATGTTGTGACTTGTGAATGATGTATTTTCTAAAACTGAGGTCTAGAGATGAGCAAGAGCAGGATGCAGCTTTGTGCCAATGGTTTAACGTTGCAACAGGTAAAGAGTCAGAATTATGCATCAGTAATATAAATAAGCTTGAACATCTTCAGTTAGCTTATCTAAACAATTTGTACCCACCATGGCTGAAAATCAATCATGTGATAGATTCATTGAACCATTCCCTTTGTAAGGGGAGTTCTTTCTGGCAGATTACTTCTTCAATCAAACTTGGAATCTCTTACTTTAACATAGAACGAGAGCCTATTATTAGTGTATGCAAGAAGAGGGGCAATCCATCTGCTACATGTAACATGCCTCTATCGCCATAGGCTGTAAAGCAAGTAACAAACTAGCTTGGCTAAAGATGGTCATAATGCATCATGGCTATCAGTGGGACTTATACATCCTTGAATATTTTGGTAGAAGGTCACTACAAAAACCAAAATTTTTCAATTTGAACATGATACACATATAAAGCCAAATAAAACAAAGGTGGACATGATACGCATATAAAGCCAAATGAAACATAGGGTGGACATGATACGCATATAAAGCCAAATAAAACATAGGAAAGCATGTTACAGGAATCTCTATAATCACTATTCACTAATGATTAGCAGCCACAAGGATAAAAGCTTTGAATAATGTAGCACAACCTTGATCTCAATATAGAAGAGTCATCTGCTGACAGCATATCTAATTCCGAATGATGTACTTCCTTCACACAATGATAGTATTATTTTACGAACAATAGGAATCCTATTTTCTCCGGCATGTCCAGTAATTGCTCCATATGGAGGAAAATAATTGAATCCTAGTCCTAGTAATATGTCAGAATCAACAAAAAGAAAAATCAATCCTGCTAAAGTCTAGGTACATCGTTAGTTGTTCCCTAGTAACATTTAATCAGGCAGATCAAATGGCAACTTCCAGCAGCCACTTGGAATCAAAAAGCAACTTCTTAAAGAACCATTTATAAGTAGATTCTCTTCATCTCGCATAGGAAGTGAACTTATTATCAGCATAGGTAGTGGGGGCAATCCATCTACTAAATGCATCATTACCAGAGACAGTACAGCAACTAACAGACTAGCTGCATAAGACAGCTCTAATGCTATTATGCTCTCTTGAGACCTATTCATCTGCGAATAAGAAGTTGAATGTAGGAATAAAGGAGATCCAATATGAACTTGCTACTCACATAAATGAAGCCAACTAAAACATTGCAAAGCATGTCACCAGAATGTTTAAACATCATTAATGATTAGCACTGAAAAGGATTATAAAAATTCGATTAATAAGCATATCATGACAAAGTCAGCTGGTTTCAGCACATAAAAATCTGAACTATAAATTTCTTCAAATTCAAAATTGACAAGATGGCAAAAACAAAAAGCAACGATATCTAAATAAAAACAGGTGATGAAAAATCTGCTTCAAAACAACATCTCAGGCACAGCCTGCTGAAGACTCCAAAATATAAGTGATCTGTCATCAGTAAAGCTCTTAATAACACTGATTATTCTTATGCTGTTATCTTGCTTCTCTTACTCTTTACCTTCGCTGACCCATCCTTCAGCTTTTTCTCAAGCTCGGAACTCTTCTTCCTCTTTCCATCTTTCAAAGACAACTTACTTTCCTTTTGTTGCTCAGCTTTTTTCAACTTCTTTGCCTTCTTCTCACTCGGAGTACTACCCTTCTCAGCTTTCCCCTTTTTCACTTTCTCAACTTCACGATCCTCAATCTCTTCAACACCGTTTTCCTCTTCTTCATTATTACCAACATCATCGTCATCACTTCCCAGTTCATCTACACCAGTGTCAAAGTCCATATACCTAACTTCATGAATCCTCCCTTTATTCTTCCCCTTCTTCTTCCCTGACCCTTCTTCAGCTTTCCTGCTGCTGTCCTTAACCTCAACCAAACCACCACTCACTTCTTCATCTCTATCCTCAGCTTCTTCCTCCTTGAATCCCTGAATCTTGAGTTTGATCTCAGGCAATGCCTGATACAATGGCAATGCCAAAGAATCAGACAGTCTCAAGTGCAAGCTTCTCACACCACCCCATTTCTTGGGAACCACCTGAACAATACCCTTTATTGCTTCAACCACATTGTCAACAATCTGTGCGGAGTCCATTGAACCCTTGCCAACCCTCATCATACAACAAGTTCCAGTCCTCAAGTAAAACAACCCAGAACCACAAGCCCTTTCCACTTGTTCCTTCCAATTCTTGTGTGTCAAATCTAATGGCAAAGGCAGCTTCTTTTTCTTGAAAAACTGCTTACCCAGAAGCTTAGGAAGCAAATGAACAATCCTCCTATCAACCAAGAAAAGATCATATGAATCACAAAGCTTTCTCTTTGCTTCAAAGGGTTTATAGTTA
Source organism: Solanum rostratum (assembly GCA_029948455.1). NCBI lineage: Eukaryota > Viridiplantae > Streptophyta > Magnoliopsida > Solanales > Solanaceae > Solanum > Solanum rostratum. Next base: position 91,360,927 of record CM057045.1, on the reverse strand, counting down.
GTCTTAAGCTTCGAAAGCTTAATGACTTTGGTGATGGGTATGTTTTGGGATTTAATAATCTTTTTCGCAGCGTCGGATGTCAGCTTCGAATTGGGTCTGTCGTCAATGATAAGACAGAGTTCGGAGGAAGCATCATGAAGAGGGTGAGGGAAAGGGATTCTGAAAGCGTTGGTACGAGGTTTTGGTGGTATTTTCTTAAGAGTGAGGTTAAGGTAGACGAAATCGTCTTGTGGGAGTAATTGGGGTTTCTGGGTTTTCGACTTGGAATCTTTCCATTTGAGAAGAGCGTCCACTGCCTTCTCTACGGTGGAGCGGCTAACCTTGGTGGCGGCGCCGGCGGACGATGGTGGAGCAGACTCCATTGGAATTTTCGGACAAGTGAAAAACAATCCTGGATGAAACAATTCAAAGCAAGTACTTTAGAAAATCTGCAATCAACAGAAAATTAGAGTCCAATCACATGAAAGCTATAGAAAAGCAATTACCTTGAGCCGAAAATTGGAAGTGCTGGAGAGGAAGTAAATAAGAAAAGAAATCTTAAACCCTAAAACCCTGTTGCTATCTAATGAGGAATTTCAAAGCAAGTACGTTAGGAAGATTAATTGATATGTCCAGCCCCTGTACTTCGCAAAATTACGAATGACTCCCCCATGTGGCAAAGCACCTTTCCTTTTGCTCCTTTTTTTAAACAAAAATAAAGAAGCAATTATTGTGACAATATCCGAATCACCTAACACAATTACACAACAAAATAGGATCAACGACTGTAATATAAACTCCACGACAAGAACAGACTTCCGTCAAATCTAATATCTACCTTGTGATTTTAATTTTTAGTGATTTTCTTGTCTGTAGTAGTTGATAAATAAAGAATTTATTATACAACTTCTTGAGATAAATTACACTTTGCAATTTATTTATCATAATAGGCACTAAATTACCAAAATATACTCTTTGTTTTTGTTGTCAACGCATTAAATGAAGTTAGACTTTCATCATTTTTTTAAAATAAAATTTGCACGTCCGTCGCCAGCATTTAATGCACGTCAGACGTGTTTTTATGGTATTAATTGTGCTCTGACAAAGCATTAATGACTAGGATATTGCTCTGACAAAGCATTAGTGACTAGGATATTAACCACAGGTTTTATGGTGTTTCAGATGGTTCTTCATTGGGGGTTGTCCATTACACAGTGGATATTATTTTGCAGACTGATTGGGGGCTGTCCAATTATGGTATTTATTTTTTTTCTCTCATTTTCCAACACAATCATTTCATATCATTTCCACACCAACCAATGTTGCTATTTTAATGGTAATTATAAAAAAGTTGCTACTGCCTTGTAAATACCATTATTTTTTGATATACTTATGTGAAAGCCCTAAATAAAATCAGGCTTGCTACATATTCAGCAAGACTGGAATGGCATGAAACTAAAACAAGCCAATCGTGTAATCTTCCAACATGTAAAGAGTCAACATTTTACGTCGTTAATATAATTAGCTCATAGATCATCAGTTATTTTTGGAAAAAAAAAAAATCAAGTGAAAGACTAGTACTACAATGAGCTCAGACATCATAATGCCTACAAGCAAATCATCTTTATATATCATTAAACCATCCTCGGTAAAGGTGATCAGTAAACGGCTCTTTGGCCGATAAGGCATTTTTTGCAAGTTACCAGTAGTTAGTGTGATAATTTGGTCATTCTCAACAACAAACAACATAGGCAGTGGTGCAATCCCACGAGTGAAATTTGAACAGGTGGGGAGAGAGGCTGTCATGTCTCAAGGAGGTAAAATAACATGCAGCAATTTGGTCATTATCACTTGCAGAATATAGGTGAAGACTGGACTCCTTCCTGGTAAATCCAAACTAAAGCTACGCAAGTATTTTCAAGAGGAGCACTTAGAATAGAGACGCAAATTCATTGAAATATATCACAATTAGGTTCTGTAGAGACATCTCTATCGCAATAATTAGCTGGGTGTATATACAAGTTGCAAAAACATAAGAAAGTGCAGAGGCAATGCATCTGTGCACTGAAACATGCCATGTCACCGGTTAACCACAGTTAAATCGAGCATAGCTGACTGCTTATTAAGGTACTAAAGTTTTAGCACAACGAATATTTTATTCTGGTTCTTCTTTTTCAGATGTATTGCTTTTGCTGGAGAATAGTGTGACTAGGAGACTCAACAACAACATACCCATTGTACTCCCACTAAGAGGGGTCTGGGGAGTGTAGAGTGTGCACAGAACTTGTGGTCGGGCCCTTCCTTGGACCCTGTGCATTGTGGGAGCTTAAGTGCACCGGGCTTGTCGTTTTTCGAAGTCAAGACAACTATTCTACAATTTCCTCATTTTTACTTATTGTGCTTTCACATAGCTCGGGCAAAGAGTTCCAAAGTAACCTCTTTTCCGGGCATACATTAATCAGGAGTGACTTCAGTCTGCCTGTTTCCACCTTTTTAATATCAATCGCTAGAGCCCCTGATAATTGCTGGTCAAAAACAAATAAAATCAACTGCATGGAAAGTTCAGAAATTACTGCAAGCTTGAAACAAATATGAGGCACAATACCTTTTTGAGCCACACCATATAAGTAGCAGCAAAGGTTGCTTGAGCTTGATAGTCCTCAAAGTCACTGTCAGGTATAACTGTGCAGGAACGAAATAGTTCTAGCTCTTTATCAATGAGTACGTCAATATCAAACATCCTGATATTTTTCTGGTTAGAAGGAAGGGGTCTATCTTGACCACTGCACGCAAAATATCTTATCCAGCAGGTCAAGAGGAAGCGGCGATGAAGCCACAATGCCTGAGAGGATAAAAAACATGAGGCAGGGTGCCCATGAAGCTACAAGCTTTTAATAATTTAGATTCTCTTCATTAAGCAATTAAAAGACAAGCCAGATGCAGAAAAAAGAAAGGACTGACACAATCAATTTTATGCATGGAACTGATCATATTTTGTAGCTGAGGCATTAGATGTGGGAATAAATGAAAGAGCACAATCAAAACATCAAACAATCATTCGCTTGATCTCATTATGGATATAATAAGATGAAATAGACAGGCAATTCAAAATGAGATAATCTCCATAAATTTCCAACAGATGCGTATATATATAATCCAACACCTAACTAATAATCTGAAACTAGTATATCCAACTGCACGATGCGTGGTCATTATAAATAGAAAAATAAATCATGTAAAAAGTATTGTGCATTTAAAGTTACAGATTGAAAATCATATGAAAGAACTTATGATTTATATGAAAATGTACTTCGTCCAAATGAAATAATGTGTTTGAGTTGAGACATGTCTTGTTATTTACCAGAACAGGAGTCATTAATGTGGCATTTTCACTCCCATACATTAATTGCGTGAATAAATAAATGTAAAATAAAATTCAAGCTTAACCGAAACATTAAAAAGGAATAATTGTAATAATATATGAAAGTAGAAATGTAGAATTGCTGAGCACAAAACTACAATTTCATTTAATTTGTAATTATTTTATTTTTGAAATAGGATATGGAAATAATACATATGAAAATAAGATCCTTTAGAGAGGACACTTGACTGGCGCCTACTGGGATTACCTTCTTAGAGGCACATATTCACACAAGCATTAGACCAGTCAATTTCATTTTATGAGCACAGAAACGGCAATAATGGATGATGTAGATATGAATGTTACGATTCTACGTGCACTAAAGGACTGTCTGGCGACTTTGGAAAACTTTCCGACCTCACTAAGTCATCTAACCAAAAAAAGTGTTCTTGTGAAAACTTTTGTGATATACATACCTCTCTCCCCACATAACGTTTTATCAACTTCTCCACCCAGTTGAACTCATCCTATCAGTAGACATTGAACCAGAAAAAAGGCTTAGCAAATAATTGTAGGATTTGAATTACGTATTATTTGCACAGATGCAGACAATTAGATTATTTTACCGCTATCAGAACAAACAAGTATGTGAAGGAAATACATTTTCAATCTTAAAAAGTGAAGGAATACTATTTCAGTTCCAGATATTACTCCAGGATTTTTGGCATTAATATAAAACTTAAAAGCTTCAGAACAAGTACCAACTCCACAACGGCAACTTTAATTTTCGATGTTTCACACTGATCATTCCTGCAAAACCTCAACGCACTTTACTAGATAAAGTGATTGTGTGGCGTGTGTGTGGGGGGGGGGGGGGGGGGGGTAGTTGTTTGGGACCAGCCAATTTAGTGCGACTCATAGTTGGCTAAACTAATGTTGAGCCTCTGTGATTTCTGAGGAATCTTCATGAAATTTTCAGTGAAAAGCATATATTAATTTTCAAGAAATCCTAAACATTCACAAAATGATGCTAATTCCATCTCCATTAAGAAAGTTATGAGTTCATTGTCGAAAATAGAATCTGTACACAAATGTCATCTACTGCTGAGAAAACGACAACATAATAAAATCATACCTTCAATAATTCATGAAGTTCTGGATCAAACCTAGCATCTTGATCCTGGCTATGTTGTGATTCTTCAAACAGACGAAGCATCAACCGCTGCATATATCGATATACCAAAGGAACAACATTATACTTTCATGGCTTCCTTTATTTGTACTTCCAATGGAACAAGTGATTCCACAAAACATTATACATTTATAGGCTACACGATTTGATAAGCTCTTTCAGGGACTACCAAGCAAAGAGACAAGCAAATCAAGTTTCTGATGGGAAATTCTAACCTATATAACAAAAAGGCATCAGTAAAGCTTTTCACACTCTACAAGCAAGGGCAATCACATGATTAGTTCACAACCTGTTGACAAAAGATTATATAAAAATAACAGCTCCATAGTGAAAACTCACTTCACGGTAATGAAAGCAAGAGTTATCAGCAACATGGAGGCCAGCCCACTCCCTTGACTTGTTAAACTCCTGCAGCACCTGGATGCAGGAATTAGATTCATTTGTTAAGAATTGATTGTGTCCTGATGTATAGAACAGTTAAAACAGGACAAAGCAACATGAGAAAGTGTTTCAAAGATGATTGACTGAAGTTGAAGAAAACTAAGCCCATGTTCAACGGAAGATCAGGAGCAATCAAAAGTCAAAACACTTTATCACACTATGGCCATTGACCAGAACTTTGCCTGCTCTGCATAGTCTCTGTAATTAAACTGGCAGGAAACCAAAAAAGGAAATATCATATCAGGGACCTTTCTCTCACCTGTTCCTCTGACATGTAGGAAACTAACCAGCAACGGTGATACCATGCACGATAATTCATCTTTGATCTCTGTAACAAAAACAAGTGCCTACTTCGATCATCTTTTTTAAAATAAAAAAACTAAATCATGTATAACAGGGAAAATCAGTAACATGCAGAAATGAGTACTGACACTGATAATAGATAAATTCAAGTGACCAAGGTGTTATAGTACAGTTTTAACTAGGGGTAACACCTAACCACCCCAAAGTACAAACAAAACCTTCATTATTAATAGCTCAATAATTAATGGCACTAGTAAAGAACAACTGAGACATTAATTCATCCAAGTCATTCAACTACTTAAGCTAACCTTGCTGAACCAGTGACCTAGTTCCCAATTTTGAAGTTTCTAAAGGAAAGTGACCATCTTTTAATTAAATGACATATGATTTAGATCAAATCAGCAAATGATGTTGAAGTTGCTATGCTTAATTTCCCCTCAAAGATCAAAATACATGGCTAAAGAGAGTTTTTCCTTCTTGGGCCAATAAACCTACTCTATCTTCTATTTATAAAATATAAAAATGCCCTACGGACTTACACTGCCAAATAGAGTTTTGCAGTTATTCTAACAAAAAGGTTTAGTTCTATTTGCATGCCAGATTGCCCTGAAATAACATAAACAATAGATAAAGAACCAAATCAAAATTCTTAGTCCCTAGGAGGATGTCATAAACAATAGATGAAGTACCAAATCAAAATTCTTAGTCCCTAGGCAGATGTCCTAGTGGTTGTGCTGTTGAGGCATGGAAGTAACAACCTGATGATTCCAGGTAAGTATACCAGCTACAACACTAGGTATGAGCCCACTTAATCCAGCCTAGGTGGGCAGTTTACCTTGGCAAAGTATGCTTGTGAACTGCACAAGCTATCGACGTGTGTGCAAGCTGGTTCAGATACAAGAAATATTCCAGCAAAAAAGACACTTCTCCGGAAATTATATGAGCTTCTTTTGTATAAAGAAATTCATCTGAAAGAAAATTATCATACGTATTCTATTATAGAAACAAAGTACATCAAGAACAGTGGAAACATTCCTGGTGTCAAGGAAATCAACTTTGCATTATAATTCTTATATAATGATCAACCAATAGGCTATAGATATTCATTAGTTTATAGTATAATCCAAAATAAGACCTCTGCCAGTTTTTTCACTAACTCGGATTCTCTTTCCATAATCTCTTGCAGATTTGAACAATTTCCAGCAATCATCTTGATCACCCACCTCCTATCAGTAATTAACAGTAATAAGAACAGTGAATGACTGACCATCGAAAAGGTAAAATAAAGTTCATTTTAAAAACTAACTCACAGAAAAGACAGACACCAATCTCCAAGAAGAGATCAAAAAAAGTTGTATCAATCTCAATTCGAGAAGTACGTGTGTCATTATTTCTTCTTTTATTCCTGTGGTAGATAATATGTCTCTCACTAACTTATAATCAGATTCAAGTAGCATTCCACAAGTTGAACCCTAATTGCTCTCTCTCTCTCTCTCTCTCTTTCTCATTAAATACTTTTTTCCTTTTTGAAACTAAACTTGCATACAGCTGGAACGTGCAACTGTAAACAGGCCTGCTAAAAAAGGCCCCAAAAAGGGGATTCGAAGAGAAGATATGCCAATTTGCCATTACCATGTACCTTAAATCAATATCTAAAAAGAATTTACATATGAAAAGAGAGGTATTTAACCTTTGGCTCCATGCTTGTTCACTTTTAGGTGAATGTGAGAGAATCACAGATGAAAAGATAAGCTCATTCATGAACATTGAAAGAGATTGCTTCTTTGACAGAACTAGCTTCCTGAAAAAGAACAAGTGTGTATCTGGTCAAAAAACTATTGACAGATGTCATCATTTATAAGAACCAGAAAACTGTATTGTTATCAAAACAAACCTGGAATTCCATGCTGTTCCAAAATCACAACTGAGAAGCAATAGTGCCCTGCTGTGCTTCATCAATTCACTTTCGTGACTAAGTGTAGAAGATGAGAAACAGATTGAAGCATCTTTATCATCACTTTGGTGCACTTTATAATTTTTATATGCTTCCACAAATGCATTTTTAGCCGCAACATAAAGTGGAAAGAGAACCTTGGTTGAGATGCCCAGCTTGTGATCCCTACCCCAGAAAAAGGTCCCAAAAGTTGTTTTTTGCACAGAACCAACAGATGTTGAAGGAGCGCCAATATCTTCATTCAATATGTCAAACTGGGACGGATGAATGAACCCTATTTCATCACTGGAAGCATAAGGTGCACGTCAGAACGCAAATGACAGCATCATTCTTGAACTCAACATCTCAATAAAAGTAAACATGATAAATAATGCAGACATAAATTATGGATAGGTGAAAAATGTTAAGCAGAAGAGTCTGAAAATGAAGTATATCACCTTAGCTGAAAGGTATAATTACAGTGCCTTTTAGAGAACCTTCATATAATAAAGATATTTAAAGATTAAAAAAAGGGCACATCCTTGTTATGATTTGTAAGCAATACAGCTTTCTTTGAGAAATCACATCAACCCAACTTTATAAGTTGAAATGCGTTTAACCACTCCATAGAGTTGCTTTTACTGCAAATAGATTTCTTATCAAAAGAGTGACAAAGGAGATCCAACGCGATTCGCAAGATAGAATTTTCCCTGGTGTGTCTATTGAAAAGATTAGCTAGTCATTGTTCAGTTACTTAAAATGGCAAATCGCAATGAACTATGTAAATCACAATAATCCAAAATTACGTCATTTCATTAGCTATATCAAAATCCAGATATAGTTGTCAAAGTTCATGTGTATATTGCTACTGCAAATGTTCGCAATCATGGCTCTATCGGAGTCTACATTGTTAATTCAAACAAACAAAAAAAATTAATACGTAATATTATAACACAAAAAACCACTAAAATTGTGTCCATATACAGAGAGAGTGAGACGAGACTTACATGTGAGGATCGGACTCCAATATGCTGTCTAAATGATTCAGAAGCTCCAACGGATCAGGCTCCTCCATCTACAACTGTTTTATCACCCAAATGTCCGCCTATTTAACGGAGAGTAAGATGAAGAAACTTAAAACCCTAAAATCATTTTTCTATCTCAACAGCAAGAAGTAAGGAAATTCAAAGCATGAAAATGATCAACTAAAAAACAAAATGTTACAAAATTGTCTCAACGAAAGAGATTGAGAAGAAGATTTACGGCGCAGATCGCCTAAACAATCGGTATGTTTCTGGCGGAGGGAATTCAACTTCGAAAGCTGGTGGCAGTATGGTATTCCGGCGGGTGGACTTCCGGGTTATTAAACTAACCTCCCCTACACTTCTCAAAATGATGAAGACCTCCCCCATACTTCTAAAAATGGCGAAGATCCCCCATGCACTTTTCTTTTTGTCCTATCGCAATTCTTGCATCACAAAAAGTTTAAAACCCGACATAATTAATAAAATCGACCTAATAAACGGATTTAAAGTTAACTTAGTTTAATTTGATATGAATATAAAAAAAATTATTAATAATATGATATCGAATAAGTAAGACAATCAAACTACATTAATTTAAATCAACAAATAAAAATCTATTTACTTGTAATGATTTTAATGCTTACTCAATATAGTATTATTGATTAAACGAATTTTGAATAAAATTATTATACGAAAAAAAGGAAAATTACACAAGCAAAATTACATGTATTTTACCCAATATAGACTTATTTATTCGTAATGTTCATGTAGTTGAAATTAATTATCGGTGTGTTTGGCACACGAAATTTTTTTTTCTTCTGAAAAATGCTTTCTTGGAAAGTATGTTTTCGAAAAATAATTAAATATTATTTATGTGTGTTTATTAAGTAATAAAAAATATTATTCCAACTATATTTATATACTAATTTAGATAAATACTATGAGAGATAGAATGATGAAATTGGGATTGGGTGAAAATGATGTTAAAAGTTAGAAAAGGCATCATCAATGTGAAATGTTAAAGTAAAACTTATTTTCTCTACCTCTTTTTTGGGAAAATCAATAATTTGGGTGGGGGGAGGTGGAAGGGGCAAAAATGAGATTTTTTTTTCCTTATTTTCCTATATTTGGTTGGATAAAATTTTGGAACTTTTTTTCTAGAAAATAAATTTGTTAAAAATAGAGAAAATGACTTCTTTTATAAAAATAGGAAAAACAAGTTCTAACATTTCATATTTATTATATCCCCCAATACTTCTTCTTGACCATCGCTTCCCTTCGGCCACCCTCGAGGTTCTAATCCCCACCTTCTTTCACTCTTATACAATTTTACTAGTTTAGTGCGTGTTTTGCATGTATATATCATGTCAATTTAAAATTTATACATAAATAATATTTACCATTTAAAATAAATACAACATTTATATAAATAAAATTAAGTAAATGCTATTAATTTGTTTAATCTATTATGACCGGGCTAAGATAAGAAAATCAATTTAATTACTTGTACTATAGAGATATGTTAATAGTTTATGAATACATAAAATAATAATTAGGAGTTAAAGAGTTAGAAGTTAAATAATTAATTGATTAAAATTAAATTTTAAAAAAAATTCGTAAATATAAAAAGAGTAGTTTATATTTTAACGTAATTTTAATTACTCTTTTTATTTTAAAATTTGCTACATTACATACTTTTATTATCAAAATATTTGATAATCAAAATTTTAATTAATATTTTTTCAAAAATTAATAACTCACTCATTTATTAACTCGATTCCATTCAACCCCTAATCGATCTAAACCACTCATTGGACACTTCTACTCTATACCAAACACCCACTCATTTTCCTTGCTTTGCTCTAACAAAATTAATAAGCACGCCTTGACCAACAAGCCCTAGAAGATTCTTAAAACTTGTTTGAATAAGATTATTTTTATTTTATTGAAATACTTGAAAATTATTTTAACTTGAGATACTAAACAAGCTAATGCAACACGCTATAAATGTATTCATGTTTGAAATGTCAATAGAATTATATTGCGAGAGTTTTTGTTAGGAACCTCGAAATTTAAAATAAATATGATACTTAACACTTTGTTGGATGGTTATTATATATTATTCTATAATATATCATATTTTACTATTTTATGTTATATTGTATTGTATTGTATTATTTTCATCAATACAATATTTGGATATATTGTATTATTCTCCACCCTTATATAGTGTTACACATTAATAATTTAAATGATAACTCTACAAGTAAAATAGGTCACAGAAAGCACGATAAAAGATAAAATAAAATTACTAAATACAGTAATAAAGATAAAAAAAATAAGAGAACATCAGGAGCAATGAGATAGTATTCTATATTTCTATAATTAGTTTATGATTCTGTTGTTGATCTCCTTGCCCAAGAGAAAATAATACAATACTTTTAAAAGGACACATTCCAATCAAAAGTGTTTTTTCTCTTTCACTATCACTATACCATTTGTACTGATTCTTTTCATGCTTGCTTTATTGTCCCTTTACATTATGGTATAATAGTTTTCTTTTAGTTTTATTTTCAATTTTCTTAAATCATTTCATTTGAAACGTAATACGTTGGTTTAATTTTCTTATAGGTGTTTTGTTCAGCTACCTATAGGGATTGATATTTTTAAGAAAAATTACATGAATCAGCAAACATATAACTCGAAATAACAAAACTCAACTACATTTTTATATTATTATTTTTATGATAAACACTTATATTAAACTTCCCTAGCTTCTCTCTCCCATATATCGGCCCCATTTTCATTAACTGTCCCCCATTTTTCTCCATTGTTCACAACCCTAAAATTTTTCTAAAGGATTCTATAAATCAGTTAACAAGGGAATTTTTTTTTCAAAATCCATACAAGAAATCACAAGTTTTAATTTTTTTGGCGGGGTTTAATTTTTACAGATAGAGTTCAAATTTTTCCCCATTTTGTACAAAACCCGCCACTGAGTTGAAGCCGTCTGCAATACATTATGGTGGAAGACTCTTCATCCAAAAGGGTAACGCTTTTGATGAACCAATTTCCAAGTTAAGGAGTCAACCTATGCATGCATGAAATTGTGTATTTTGTATAATTATAGACTTCATGTACAAGTCTAAATTAAGCTCATATGTATAAGCCTCAAATGCATAAGTTCCTGCACATTTTATACAATTTTTGATATGTATAAATAAATCATCTGAAATTTTGGGAAAATATATATACATTTATAGAATTGTGTATTTTTATTTTGCAGATAAGTGTATACTTATACAAAAAAAAACTTATATATTCTTGGCCAAAATCAGAAATTGTATATAATTTGCTGGGATTTATACATATAATCTATATGCACACAGAAAATAGTGTTCACTATTTTCGTAATTAGTCTACAAGGAACATTTTTCTTTTTTTGACAAAAAAGTACTAGGAAAGAAAATATATTTTTTATTGACAAGGAATTCTAATTGTTATTGACTTCCTTTATTTATGGAACCATTTTCATAATTAATAGCTGAAAAGTCTCATAATTTAATGAACAAAGTGTTGAATTTTTTGTTTTATACATTACGGATTTATACATTTCCTTTGCCATGACCAAAGTTAGAAAACGTAATTTTAGAAACATTAGCTATTTTAGCCCATTATATTTCAAAAGTTTGTTGTTTATGAAAATTCCTCATATTTTTATCAATAGTAACTATTTGATTTATAATATTTTGAATTGTCAATAATCCAATAAATTGGTGATTGAAAATTATTTTTTTTAATAAATACGTTTGTCTTCAACCCTTTTTATTTATTTTAAAAGACATAAAACTTTCATGATATAGTCATGTGTTTGCAATCCAATCCATTTGATATTTTTCTGTAGAAAATAAATATGTAAGTAGTTTAATTCAAATTCTAAAATATTTTTTTTTTATGAAAAGTAGATACTTCTATCTTTTTAGAACAGTTTTTACTTTAACTTTTTCTTAACAACAATACTTTCTAATAAAATTATAAAATTTCTATTTAATTTTCAAAAAACGAGGTCTCAAGTTTTTGGGACCTAAAGCAAAAGTGTTATTAACATCTCCCTTAATCCACCCCACTCTTATATACGATGCTATAATTTTATAGCATTAGTGGCGCATATTTACGTATATATATCTAAGTTGGTTTCTAATTACTTTACTAAATACAATTTACCTTTCTACCTGCTTCATTTGTTGGTTACATTATGGTACAATTTCTTATTTTATTAAATTTGTTACATATACTAATTATTTGAAATACAAACTTTTGATTTTTGTATAGATATACTAATCTGCTGATTTATCACCGCGATGAACAACAAATTTAAAAGCTCTTTTTTTTTCTTCTGTTGATATAACTCATCAATTGATTAATAATAATTTAGTACATGAATTTTTTAGCTTGGAGAGACCCGAAGGTTGTATACTTATTACATACACTGAAATATTTAATAACATAAAAAAAAAAATGGCGAGCACCTGTTTGCATACCCAATACGCACAGACATTATATATATTTCATACAAAGATGATATATATGAAATCACTTTATAAACCTACTCCATTCATCAAACAATCCAAAGTAAATAAAATATCACAATGCATAGGGGTGAAAATTGTTCACACCCTCAACTTTAAACAATAGACTTTTTCCCTTCTCTATAGAGAAAAAGATGATTTAATTTTCAACTTTCTTAAGGAAAAAATGATTTGATAGTGATCCTGTTATTGCCCTAAAAAATTTGCAATTGAGCTAACCCCTAGAAGCAACCATTTATTTATAAACTCTACACACTTCCATTGTGATATTACCAAAGTTACTAAAATCCACCTTCTCTCACCTCTATAAATTGCACTTTTTTTGGCTATAGTTGATCATTCATTAGAGCCATGAGAAGTAGGAGAGTTTCTGATATTTTAATGTCCAATTGGAACTTTGTATGGGCAATGAACATTATCACATTCAAGTGCTTACAATTGTTTGGCTACTTCAATATTTCAGGCAGTTTATGCCCTTCACTTTTCTTATTACTCTTTTTCTCAGCAAATTTTACTTTGCTGCTCATATTTGTAGCACTTGTTATTGACATAGTTGCAAAACTTTGTGGACGCACTTCAAACTCCTCAAATGTCATTCTTCACTTGAAGACATGCAAAGGACACGGCATATGTTGGCATGCTTATCCAAATTGCTATATTCTTTATGATTATTGAAAATAATTAATGTAAACTCAATTTTATAAATTGTATCTTAATTTCCTGGTTTATGAATGTGCAGTGCTTATATCATTTTCTCGATTGCTTCGATACGCTTTTTCCTAAGCCGAAGGTCTAGCGATCAACCAAATGTTGTGCTTTTTTTTTTCTATCCAATGGATAATGGACATTTACCACAATCCATCTGATTTACTGTGGTAATATTATGTTAGCAGTGGTGAAAGAACAAGACGGCTGAGGTGGTGATGTGGCATGTCTGTTCACCTAGTTAAAATGTCAGTGTTACCTGAAATGATTATCAGTTCTAGTAACACAATTCCGAAAAATAAATTGTCACACGCATAGTTTCATACCTTTCCTAAATTTTTAATCGAAGTGCTCTTTTCTAATAGGAATAAATCACAAAGTTCTCCTCTCAAGTAAATGTTGTCATTGGGTATAATAGAAGTGTAAGATTTGATAATTCGTAAAATTACACTTTGACGAACTGCTAAAATAGTTATCTTGTGTATCTTTTAAAGTGCAAGATTTGTTTTCACCTATATCTCCATTATTATTTCAAGGCACAGGGAAAACAAATAATTGAACCTGGGGCTAAAATGTCTATCATCAAAATAATTAAGGGAGGTCCACATGTTTCATTTTTCCTATTATTAGTCCACTTTTTTTTTGTCCCACTTTAATGCTTTGGCCTTATTTTCAACCAATTCTTTAATATTTTCTTTTTGGCTTTAAATCTTGCTGCTTGTTCATTGAGGAACTAAATTTATGAGCAAAAAGAAAGCATTTGCACAATAGATCATATATTGCCAATATTAAAGCAAAATTGAAAGTCAAAAGCAACCACTGTTAATCACTTAACAGACAAGAAATAAAGAGAGAAAAAAAGAACTACAAAAAACTTTAAATAAAAAAATTTAACCCCATATTTTGACCCTGGGTTCTAGCTTTCTTCTAACCCCAAAAGCCAAAGTAAAATAAGGTTAAATACTTAAAACCACTCTAAAAAGTGTAAAATCTACTTGTTTAATGTGCTGTCATTAGCACATCTATCCATAATTACCACCCATAAATCTTGATCAAAACAAAGAGGATCAAGATTAGTTTACTATTTACAATGGACTCATTTGGGTTACTACAATGGGGCTCCGAACCACATGCTTTCCATCAACCCAAGAAAGTGACCCGAAAACTGCACCCGAATCATTCAACACCAGATTCTTACTGTCCACTGTTATAGTTACGTAGTAACTCAATTTCCTTATCTTCTCAGAGAACCCCAATTTATCCGGCTTTACACTCACTGTCACCCCTTTTGGTGCCTCAATTTTCACTCTGTACATGCTATTTGCATCGCCGACGTTCGTCACTGTTCTGAAGAATGTCTTGCTTGAAACCCCTTTTGCTGCGGTTGAAAAAAGTGCTGCTATTGATGGATAGTTCAAATTCTCCGGCAATGGCTTCTTCATAGGACAATTCACTGCTGATTTAGTGATCACTTGGATTGTCTTGGGGCCGTATTCGATTGCACATAAGAAGCTTACGTAGTCTTCATTTACTAGATCGTATACTAGCCCGGGATCCAATGCAAGATCAAGATTTAAGTGTCCTGCACCATAATCGTACGGTGTAGCTGGTTTTCCAGTAGCTTCATCGGTCATTGGTTGCAGCCTGTTATCAACGAGGCTAGCTGTGGTCATCATTGCAGATCTTATTGCTGCTGGACTCCAATCAGGGTGAGCAGATTTTAGCAATGCTGCAGCACCACTTACATGAGGACAAGCCATTGAAGTGCCTGAAAGTATATTGAACTCTGCTTTTCGATTGTCTAAATCCAAGCCAGTTGGACCAACTGCATCAGTCCATGCAGCTAAAATGTTAACCCCAGGAGCTATAAGGTCCGGTTTTAGGATTTCAGGGTTGAGACCATTTGGTCCTCTCCCCGAAAATGATGCCACAACTGGAGCTGGTTTCACTCCAATTACAGTCCCATGGAAATTGATCGTTGCTGTTGCAGTTGGATTCTTTGATATATAGGCTTTAATTGCATCACCTTCGTTAGCACCAACAGCACAAGTCGGTATCAAATGAGCATCACCAACAAGACCTTCACCATTTGATACTCCATTTGTGAGGATCATTCCAACACCACCAGCTTTATTAACAACTAATCCCTTAGCAACGCGGGGGTTGCTACCGCGATCACAGATCACTATCTTACCTCTAACTAAATGAGGATCAAGTGAATTTTCCATACAGAGTGAAGCAGAAAGAACACCTGATTTCCCAGGGTACACTATGGGATACATTTTCCCATTAAGTGGCTTTCCAGCGTATAATGATACACCGGAAAGTTTCCTTCCGTCACTGAGAATTACCTCTGCGGGGAAATTCCGATCAATTGTGCCAGCTCCAACAGTAGTTAACCACGGTGCCAAGTTAGTCACTGACATTCCATTAGGTCCATCATTTCCAGCTGAGGAAGAAACAAATACACCCCTAGAAACAGCACCATAAGCTCCGATAGCAATTGGATCGAGATAGTAAGGTGAAGAGATTCCATCGCCGCCTCCAATTGAGATAGAAATGACATCAACCCCATCGGAAACAGCAGCATCAAAAGCCGCAAGAATATCGGAATCAAAGCAACCAGAATTCTTCCAGCAAACTTTATAAACAGCTAATCGAGCTTTTGGGGCAACACCTTTAGCAATACCGGATGCATAACCAGACATGCTAGCTCGAAAAGCATGCCTACCAGCAGCTGTAGAAGCCGTATGGGTGCCATGACCGTCAGCGTCTCTGGGTGATCGAAATTCAACGGTATCATTGATTCCCCCACCAATTGGGCCAAATCCAGGGGCAGCTTCATGACCTTTAGAGAAAAATCGAGCACCAATAATCTTCCGATTGCAATTCCGAGCAGTAAACTTAGCTCCTGTTTCACAAACCCCTTTCCAACGAGTAGGAACAGGACCCAGATTCAGATCAGAAAAACTCCGACGCTCCGGCCAAATCCCAGTATCAAGAACCCCAACAATAACATCAGAACCATAATCCGACTCCGACCATAATCCCTTCTGGTTTCTTAGACCCAGAAACTGCGGTGACCTTGTAGTATGAAGTTGCCTCCGACGATCCTCGAAAGACGCAAGAACTGAAGGATGTTGGAGTACTGAAGCAGCTTGAGAAGGACTCAAGGAAGCTGAAAATCCATGAAAAACATTGTCATAAACATGAAGGATGTTCACCGGTTCAGTGAACTCGGAGCTGTACCAGTGGTAATGGCTGGGGAAAACCGCCGGTTTGGAGAAGCTGTCGACGCGGAATATGTAAGTTTTAAATTCCGGTTGAGCAGAAACCGGCGAGAAAAAGGGTACTGAGGTGAAGGTGAAACAGAGGAAGAGCGTTAGAAGAAGAAGCGAAGCCATGTGAGGAAAACAGAGTAGGGTTTGAAAAGAGAGTAAAGTGTGAAGTGTGAATTACTGACAACTAAAGCTGGTGTGTTATAGAAGGGATGATTGTCCTTTTAGATCCGTTATTCAATTTTTTTTTTTAATTTGAATAAAATATAAAAAGCTGTGGGACTTGTTTAATTTTATTTTAATTTTTAAATAAATGTTTAAGGAATTTTAGATAGGATTTTGTCTCTGAGAAAGCTGGACTTGTTGACGAGATTAGCTTATGTGTCTGACCCCAATTTCTGCGGAAAAAGTGGAATAAATTACCTAACTCCTATCAGTTTTTTTTAAAGTATAATAAATTGTTAGATTTTAAATTCGAACATAAATGAAGAGAAACTAGGAGTTAATTTGGATTAGAGAACCGTAAAAATCAATAAGTCTTAAAATGTAAAAAAATAATTTTATAAATACGCAATTATATATTTAAATAAAAATGATCAAATCAATAATGTTCGTATTTATTTAAAAGGTGATAATAAGCTAGTATTTTTTAAAATAACTAAAAATTCTTAATATTTCTATCAAGAAATATAAATTTAATTAGTATCCCTTCTGTTTTATATTAATTTAACTTTTGAAATTTTTTTAATTATTTAAAATAGTTGAATTATTCAAAGTTCAAGATAGATATTTGAAATTTTATTTATGTTTGCCCTTTCTTTAATAAAATTTTATATTTTCTAAAAATTAAACTACACTACTTACAAAGATATTTATAAGAGTAATACTGAAAATAATAGTTAAAATTTTATTCTTAATATATGTTGATTGCCCAATAAATTAAGCTACTATGGAATAAAGGGAAGTAGTATTTTCATAAAGAATCAAATATTTTATTTTGAAAATTTAAAAGGCTATAAAGAAACAAAATGCTTATAAATCAATTTAATTCACTTGTAAGCTCCGTCAAACATGCATCAATCAGCAAGCTACCTTTTGCACGAGGACTCAACTTCATATAACCTTTTCAATTATTAATATTATAATAAAAATGTAGTGGAAAAAAAAAACAAAATAATTGAGATGTGAAATTGTATCTTTTAGAATACTCCTAATTGAATTTGCTTTAATAAAAATCTTTGATGAAGGAAAAATATGACTTAATTAGCCAAAGGAGGCAAAAAGGAAAAGTGGGTCAATTGGAGAAGTGATGATTTGTGTTTATGTCTTTTTCCCTTTGTTGATAAGAAGTGAAGGTGGACCAATATTGTTCTAATTAATATGATTGCAATAATGCAACAACAGGACAACAAATAAATTTATAAAATTGGGTAAATAGTGTAGCATGTCGGAATTGTTATGAAAATAAAATTGTGGACGTAGCACCAGCACCACATCTAATATTACAAAGTAAAGTAGGAGTAACATAAATTGTGATCCTCCAATTCTAAATTTGGACGATTACACAAATTGGCCTCCACTTGTCAGGTCGTGACCAAAATGGAAGATTTATCGTCACATGAATTAGAAAATATGAACAAGAAAAAAATTATTTTTTTCAAGCATGGACTTGAAATGAATAATAAATAATAAATCAAGGAGGAGAGATGAAATTAATGTTGGTGGAGTGATTAGCGAAACTTGCTTATTTGATGAGATAATTTCACTTTTAATCCATAAATTTAAGAGTTTGTGTACAAAAGTATAAATGAAAAATCAACGATTGGGGAGGAAAAGAATTAGCACAATGAAATTAATTTTGGTGGATAATTAAGGAGCTAGTTCACACTTGGATTTGGTTATATTATTTGGGTAAAAATAATGTTCACAGAGCATATTTTAGCCAATGATTATTCTAATATAATCTCACAAGACAAGAGTAAAATAAACATAATTTTATTCCTATTTTATAGAATTTTTTTTTTTTACTTAACTCAAATAATGCAATTAAAAAATATGCAGAAATAAATAAAACATGTACTAAAGGTAGGAAAGCATCACATAACTATAACCAGCATACTTAGAATAGAAACAATAACAACTACATGATAATGCAATAATCAAAACACAAGACGTTAGTCGTTAATGATAGCAACATAAAATCGCAAGATAGGAAATTATGCAAGACCTATTAATACTAGTGTGATCAAAAGAGAACCAGGTATGGACGCTATATTATCCCAAACCTAATTGATACGTCGAAAAGCAAGGCAGTGCTCGCCTAACTCCGGATCTGCCATCCTAGTTTGCAGTCAGCTCCAAATCCTTCTCTATATGTTGTATTTCAATATTGCTAAAGTTACGTTATATTATTATATCTAATCACCTTTTTTCAATATTTTTTCAATTTATCTCCCTCCTTTTCCACGTATTAAAATCAGTTTATATTTTGATATTTCAAATTTTACAAGTATAGCTGCATAATAAAAGTTAATATGTAAAAAATATAAATGCTGAAAATGATTATTTCTAAATATTACGTTTATTTGGTCCAACAATATTTATGGATTATGAAAGCGTAAATAGTTGCGTGATTAAATAGAAACACATATGGGGCTTTGATAGAAGATGGCACGTGTTAAGCCAATATCATGCAAAATAATATTAGGTCCCAATACATTAATATATGACGGCCCAACTAACTATACAAGAAAATGACAACCTTGTGAATATCACTACTTTAATTCACGAGCTCTTTCTCCATTCACTTGCCTAATTTCTACAACCACTCATCCTTTTCTAAACTTTATTTTTTTTAATTAATTTATTTAATTTTTATTCGCTATACAAAGTAAGTCGATTAAATTTATTTATCAAAGTCGGAGAATTTCTTTGAAATTAATTAGCTAGATATTTTTATATCATTGTGCTCCATACCAGATTAATAAGTTTCATAATACCCACAAACATAGATAACGGAATCGTCTCGGTCATAAGAAATGTAATGATTTCCTAACAAATAGTTAATGTCAGTTATTACAAAATTTAATTTTTACATATAATAAGAATGTAACTTCATCTATTTCCTTTGTGTACTTTAATCTTCTTCTTTTTTTTCAACTTAAAATCATTATTTCCAACTTTTTGCTTTAGATAAGAGACTTAACTGACAAGTTTCATTGTATTTCCTTTTTATTCCCTCCTTTGCGTTTACAGAGGCCTCAGTAGTTTTTAGATTTTAAAAAAATATTGAAAATGTCTTTGAACTTGACAAAAATTATTAATTTTATCTTCAAACTTTTACTAAATTAATTAAATTAAAATATACTCCTGATTTATCTGTTAATAATTTTGACCACGGAGCGAAAAAATAAGAACATAATTAGCAAAAAGAGGGCAAAAATGAGAATGGAGACACAGAATAAATTGAAAAGACTGAAAAAGAATAAAGAAGCAGAAAAAAGCAAAAGGAGAAGAGAATTAAACCTACAAATATGAAATATGGCGGTGAACGTGTACTCATAATTGAAACGCCGGACGGTATATATTCGCTGTCGGCCTTTTATTTTGTGGCGGACATGTTATCATTCAACTCTTTGTAATTAAACCTTGACCTAATTACTACCCATACTTTTTCCTTTTAATTGCTTCGTTTTACTCTCTTTTTAACTTCTATTTGATATATTTAAAAATCACAATTTTTTCTTTTTCGAGATTTAAAAAGAAAACACTTTTTTCCCATTCATATAACGCAAAGTGATCCAACTAATAATATAGCTCAAATTGAATGATCAAAATTTTAGTTGCGCTCAAATTGACCAATTAAAGAACATATAATATTCATAGTTTAATCTGTTAAAACTGGCCAAAGCTTTGAGGATCTGCAATGTACCCAATTCGATAAGTAAGGTAATGGGCTTTATAGGGGTAGCCCAAAACTCGTTTTGAGGCCCGAAAGTCTAAACGAGAGAGACAAGGGAAGGACTGTCATGGGCTGGGCTAGGCTGGGCTGGACTGTTTGTTTATAGACAATACCCAATCTTCAATCCAGAGGTTAGTGGGATAACCATATAATAGTGATTATGGTGGGAATAGCCATTTTTAGACATTATTTTATGATAGGATAGCCACTTTATGGACATTGAGTGATGTTGAAAAATGTATTTGGAGTTGAAATTGAGAAGAAGTGCTATTTGTAAAAGATTTATGTGTTGTGAGTGAAACTATTATTTCATTTGGTATATTAATAAAAGAGTTATTTAACTTCAATTTACTTTATCTAAAATATTCATATTTGAATCAGCTTTCGCTCGTCTCGACTAATTTAAGAGTACTTGTTATCTTCCATTAACATTGGTGCTAGTAAATTGGATAAATGAGAAGAGATTATTTAGTATCTTTGCTATAAATATGAGAAAGCTAAGAAGATTTCATGATTCTCAATTTAATTTATTAACTACCATAAAACACCTTATGCATGCACCAAAGCTAGGTGGACTATACGAGTTCAAGTAACAACAGTAATGTACACTCGTGAACAAAGACGGAGTCAAGATTAGGAGTTTACGTATAAGCTATTGGGTTCGTCCAATCCATGAACCCCCATTTAGCTCCTCTGCTCATGAATATGAAAAGCAGAATCCTCATAATCATATGATTCATATACGTAACAGCATGAACAAATAAAAAAAAAAGTAAAATAGCTAAAATGATCCATTTCAAGGTTAGTTGATTCATCTCTTTGTTCGCTTGAGAAAGCTAACTCAATTATGTCGGGTACGAGGAAAAAGTCCATAAAAAAAAATCAGATGCCCTTTTCCTACTCAATGTGGAGAAAAGTTTACCATTAGAATGTAGCTAATTGTCACCCGCTAGCACAATTTGTGGGATTATGAATCTAATTAATCATTTTATTTCTTAACCTGACAATTTTTTTAAACTACTCATTTTGACATTTGGTCCTTGGCATGATTAGCTATCTAAATGGTTGCACTAGGCCGCATGATGTTCGAAGTGTACCAGCTTTTAATTGGAGTTAGTTCAGCAGTCAGCTTATAACAATCATTTCCTAATTTCTACAATTTATATATATACACACACATAAAATACAGTACAATTATAGGCAGATGTGATGTTACTTCCCATAATTACACTTCTTGTATTAGATAAAGATATTACTTTCGTAAATAAATGCATGGACCCCATAATAACTACCTAATAATTAAGAAACTGGTAAGTCACATTCTTTCTAGTAATTATATAACGCAAATGATAAAACGTTAACTTAGCAAATTAGATTAAGGTAAACCGAAAGAAACGCATTAAGGGTTTTATTAATCATGTTAGCAAGATTTTACAAAGTATCCACGGCAAAAATATTGGATTACTATTCAAAAATGACAAAAGTTCCACATTGATGGTTAGTAAGATGGGTAGACTCTTTATAAGACTTGGACAGTCCTTTTTCCTTTGATCTAGCTTTCGGGGTGAGAGTTAGACTCAAGACCTAATTTTACATAGTATTAGAGCAAGACCCCATCTCACCCAATATTGTTGAGCCCTCGAAAATTAAAATTGTCCACGTCCCAGATGCTATACTAGGGACTGGACGTGAGGTGAGGTATTGAACAATGGCAAAAGTCCAACATTGGAGGTTAATGAGATTGATGGACTTTCTATAAGGCTTGAGCAATCCTCCTACATTTGAACTAGCTTTAGGGTGAGAGTTAGACAGAAGACCTAAGTTTATAAGCACCATTTTCATATTGTCTGCATAAGTTTGAAGTGGAAAAGAAAGATAAAAGAAATGGAAACATTAAAAGAAGTATTTTCCCTTGGTATAATCATAAGTTTGTTGAACTCAAAATAATTTCCTTTTCTTCAACATTATTTAACCAAGGTCAATTGAGGACAGTCAGATCACTAGTCAGGGTGTAGATCCATATTGATTTTAATAGTACCACCCACCCCAATTGATTAATTATTTTTAATTTATTCGCGTTTGAATTAACTAATGTATAACTTGACTAATTCTACAAAGTAGTGGTTATATCGCTTCCTCCCCTTCATATTTCTAATTTTTGCTCTTAAATATCTTTATTTAATTTGAGGATCTACACTTGAAGTACTAAAAATAAGTGGCTCAAACTTCTCACTAAACAAATTAAAATAAAATAGACAAGGCTATAAAATCAATTTATGATGTGACAGTAATAATTAAGAAGCTAGTTGAGGATTAATATTGAATTGAGCATGTTTGACCTAATTACGCTACACACATGTTCGACCCGAATAAAGACATGTTTGACAAGTTGGATCATCTCTTAACAACGTTTTCGAATTCAACTTTAAGGTATGAAATTTTCAGTAAAAACGCTTTATTTTTTTAAGAGTTAAAAAAAATTAAACTTTATCTTATATTTAAATTAGTCAAACTTTAAAATAAATATGAAGAAATTTTTTATAATAGAAACTTTCACCCATAAAAGACAATTGTTATTTCCCAAAAAACCCTTGCCGCCAGGATAATAGCTGCCAGGCAAAGATGAATGAAAGGAAGATGTGGTTGTCTCCTCATTGGATCCGTTTGGTAAACATCTATTCCACTTTATTCTATACTGCTCTAACAGATTTGGTGTAAAAAAGTTGCTTTTTTTTTAACAAAAAAGGTGGCTATTTTTAACCTTCTGTAAAAGGTTAAACAAGATGCCTTCAAACTTAATTAAAAATCTAAAATTCAAATTTTAAAAATATTTTAGAAATTCAGGATTTCAAATTAAGCAAGCCAATTCATCTAGAATATTGAAAAATTATATGAAAATAAGTAAAAGGATCTAATGTGATGCAAATTTAGATTGGCCTGAATTTGCAAGAAGTAAGATTTATGTGATCAAATAACGAAGTAGTTCTACAATAACATCAAGACATAATTTTACAAGTTGAACAACGACCATAAGTGAGGTCTTGGGAGGGTAAAATGTACGCAGATCTTACCATAACCTCATAGAAATAGAGAAATTATTTTCGAAAACCCTCATCTCAGGAATCAAGCCCCATAAGCCGCAGATATTTGATATGAAAATAAGATTTATATAGATTTAAATTTTACTTTTATCTTTTTTATGAGATAGACGGATTATTTTCGATATAACTCAGACTCAACTCCATTTTCCTTAATTGTCTAAGAATTTCTACTTTGATGATAACAAAAGCGTAAAGACAAAAAATGAACATTTTAGAAAAGTATTGATTGCTTTACCCTTATCTTGGCAACAAAGTATGTAAATTCCACGTATGGACACAAGATAAAGTTATACAAAACTCATAATTAGCTAGTAGAAACACTTTGTAGTTAAATTAGTAGAAAAGGACATGATAATTATCATAAATTAGAAGGTTGGATCAACCTCACATTAGTAGATCTTACCAAAAAAAAAAAAAAAAAGTCACAATAGTACCACTAAGAAGGAAAGAAAGAAAGCATCTTTGCCCTCTAAGTGGAGTCATTATTATTATATTAAAAACAAAGTTTGAAAAAGATGGCAAACAAAAAACACAGTGCTTTAGTTTGTTTGCTAATTAAAAATAAAATTATTTGGCTGTGTCCTTGATCACATCAATTCCCATCTCAGTTGGATCAGTTGCTTGAAGTTCATAACTAATTCCATCTAGCACTCTCCTTAGCCCTGCTTTTGATGTTGCATACAATATTTTTGCTCTAATTCTTGATGCTGTTGGTGACCTGTTTTACAAAAATTCTAACTATGATTAGATACGGAAGCGAATTAAGAATTCAAACTTAAAGATGATTCATTTATAATCTGAAAAACTTTGAGTGAGTGCAAAAAATTTTATAAAGTGACGATAACTCATGTAACCCATTTAAGTTTAAATGAGTTGAGGTATGATTAATCAATCGATTCAATGAGGTAATTATGATACATCAAATTATTGGATTAAATCGAGTCAAAAAAATGTTATTCGGCTAGTTAAATGCAATCCAACCCAAAAAATATATTAGCTTTCACAAATTTTTCTCAAAAATAAAATCAGGTAGATTGAAGTATGATGACTTGTTATTTGACTCAGATGGATTGTGTTATAACTAGTAAATTGATTTAATTTGTTCAAATTTGACTCAATTCGTCTAATTAATGACCTATAATGTCAACGAATTAAAAAGAAAGTATCTATACTAACCAGGCAATGAAGAAGATCTTGCTCTTTTTGCAATTATCAACCGTAACAAAATCAAAATCAAAGACCGCATATCGACAATCATCTTTAGGAAGAGCTGCAGCCAAATCTTCATAATTTTCCCCAGGTCCACCAACTTTGTCAACTGTCACCAATCTTGATTTCTCATCAATTTTGTAAACTATGTACCTATGATTTTTCTTCCATTTCATATCCATGTAAGAATTCTTGCATTCATCAGTCACCCACATGCCCGTTGTCGCCTGTCAATCAAACAATCGTCAACTTTAAAACAACAGTTACGTCTCAATCTCAAACAGATTATATGAATCATTATCGACTATGTTGCAACTATCAACAAATGCATACAATAAATATTATTTTTTTTTTTGACTAAATGTATACCATCTTAAAAGCCATAGCCATGGTGAAGGATGCAAGTAAATTAGAGAGAAAATTTGATGTTTTGTTTTCTTGTATGCTAAGCAAAGTGAGAAAATTGGAAAATAGAATTGGGGGAAAAAAGGTTGAGTGGAGGGGTTTTAAATAGGATTTGGTTAATCAAATGCCATTAGATTATGAGTAATATTACAAGTTTATCTTATATTAGATCTATGGAATTTTGTGATTGAATGACCAAATTAGCCTCCATTGGGATTTCTGCTTTGTCTTGGAAGCTGTTGCCTATTGGGAAATGGATTATTTCTCTAAGAATGTTAAGTGCATGTAGGTCCTTTTAATTTATAATTGATTATTAGTAGAATTATTAGTGGATTGAGGACATAGTAAGGAAAATTATAATATTGCTTGTGGTTATCATCATTATTATAGAAAAACTGGAGACTCAATGCCACATCAAAGGAATTTTTTCCCCCAATAATGGTAATGTGTCAATTATTGTTTGCGTATTTTAATTGATTTATTGAAATAACTCTACTAGAATAAATATGGGATAGTCTTGAAACTATTCAACTATATCATAAACATTAGACTAATTAAATGTGACAAACTGCCAATAGTTTTCAATTGTTATCTCAATTTTAATCTTGAGCTTGACAATTTATCCAACGTAATTGACTACCGATCATATCCTTACACAGTGGCGGATTCAAAATTCGAAGGTAGTGAATGTTTTAATTTTTTCCACATAAAGTTAATCGTTTGTTAATATAAGTGCAAAGGCTAATTGAACACAATCGTGAAAAAAGTTAAGTTATAATGTACTAGATGAGTTTTCATATCTTAAATTAAAATAAGTAATACTTCCTCTATCCCAACTTATGTGGTACTTTTCGTTCTTTGAGAGTCAAACAGTTTGAGTTTGACCGAGAATTTGCGCATGGAATCTTCAAATTTTTTGAAATGAAATTTATATATTTTCAAACTACATAAAAAATATTACAAGTCGCAATGATTGATAATTCAAAATATTTTAAAAAATATACGAAAATTTTATTATCTTATAGATTAGTTTGAATCTCGAAATCCGAAAGGTGCCACATAAATAGGGACGGAGGGAGTAATAGCATCACTTACTATCTTATCTTTTGCATAACGAATTAAACATCTTTTTAAATATATACAAATTACTTGTTATGTAGTTTGGATGAAAAAAAATTATGATTTCCATAAAGAAAAAGTGGAGCGTTAATTCAAGAAGTTTGTAACTAAAATAAATAAATTATTAACTATAAATTTGTTAGAACAAGAAAAGCAGAATACATATGGAATATTGATAGGTCCAGGCGTAATAATTGATAGGATAATCTTTTCTTTTATGACGATAATATTTAGACTATATTTATACGTGTTTTTTTTTTTTTTAATTCTATCGTTTACAAGTATTCGCATATCATTTTCAGGTTTTTTTATATTCCTTTTTAACAACACATTTTGTTTTTGAAGTAGAAGTAACCGGGAATATAAAATCAACTTTTTTGGCATGACTATTATAAAGCTTTATTAATCAGAAAAATACCCTTCATTTTAGCTGAAAAAAAAGTGGTCCATTTTAGGATAGCACAAGCACATCTCATTTATATATTTTCTCTGGATTTCTAAAAAGTCTTGGCGTGAAAGCAAAGGTGAAAAAAGGATTGGTCTCACCCTCTTATCCATCTCTACATCTAAAAAGAGAACTTCTTTCTTTGAAGATCCCAAACACACCAAAAGAAGAAGAAAAATAAAGAGTGCATCACATTTACCTTGTAAAAGTTTGATCCCTACTTTATTTTGGATATCGTTATTTAATGAGAGAAGTATTAAGAACGTTTTCAAACTTGACACGAATTATTGATTTCGTCCCTAAACCATTGACAGGCCTAAAAACATCCTCCAACTTGACGAACTAGGTTTAATTACACCCCTCCCATGCGGCATGGCATAACAAGTCATTTATCTAATCTATGACTTGTTATGCCATGAGGCATGAGAGGGGTGTAATTAAACCTAGTTCGTCAAATTGGAGGGTATTTTTAATCCTGTTAATAGTTTAGAGACGAAACCAGTAATTCGTGTTAAGTTCGGGGGCGTTTTTAATAGTTCTCTCTTATTTAATATATTACTACTCCCTACGTCCATCTTTACTTGTCCCCTATTGATTTGGCACAGGGATTAAGAAGTAGTAAATGATAGGGGTAATTTTACCAAATCACTCTCTAAATATAATAAATTCAATATCTTGAAAAATGTAATAGGGAAATGACTATAATTCATATAAAGGGTAAATTAGGAATTAAGTGTAAAATTATCTCTTGATTTCATAAAGTGGACAAGTACGGTTAGACATCTCAAAATAGTATAAGGGACAAGTAAAGATGGACGGAGGGCGTACTTATTGTAATTTGTTGAAAACAATGACGTTTGCCACTTCAGATCTAATAACCTCAAATAAACATTTGAAGTTATAGATAACTGAAGTTCAAATATGTCAGCTTGAAGTTCTGATTGATGTGCTTAAACTTCAGATAAAAATGATAAACTTGAGTCATATGAGGCAGACACAACATATTTTGAAATTGTTCCAAAATAGGAAAATCCGCATACTGTTATGCACTATGAGTATGACTTAAATGGTGATCCCAAAATCTGATATTTTAATGCACTTGTCAATAAGAAATGAGACCCTAATATCAAAGATGTAAATCCCAAAGGTTGAGTTTACCCACAAGATTGTCTAAGAATGTAGTGAATAACCTCCTTATTTTAATGTTTTATGTCATCAAATAATGGTGTATGTATGAGGTACATGAACAGCAAATTCATGCGTTACAACAAGATATGGTAGAAAAGAAAGAATCAGAGAAATATTAGAGAATTACAAACACTAAAATCTAAGAGAGCCCATCAAAGCAAGTAAAGATTTGGATGTAGATGAGGAGACATGTCATATTATCAACTTGGCCCTGTGTTCTTTCTGCACCTAAATCCTATCAGCCCACAATTGGATCATGTGCTTCCACTATACTTATCTTGGTATTCGAAATTCACTGATTCAATTAATCAAAAGTTTCACTAATTATTTTTAAAAGTAATGTATATTGCAATAAATATTACTAAGCCATTAGATATTTTATAATGAATAAGCTCAAAAGTCATGTTTTTAACAATAAAGGTGGTACTTATTTGTTGGAAATTTTATGTGCAACCTCTCTTAATTACAATATCACTTGTGCTATACGCTTTAGCAAATAAATGATATTTATTTGCTTTGAAGTTCAATTATGAGTGTTATATATTCATTTTCAAGTTAATTGTAATATAATCTCTTTTCCTTTTGATTTTTTCATTTAATTGCACTGATAATTAATTTATATGCCTCTTGATACTCTTCGTTATGCACTATACATAACTCAAGTGAATTTTGTATATACTTTAATTTGCATGCTCCAACATATACTTTATGTTGATTTTTAGAAATAGGTTATTGAAAATGAAGAGCTGAAGTTGTTCTTGCCATCATGTAATGAGGTAATTATCAAAATTATAATCTCAGATATATCTAATATGCAAAAAAAATTATTTAATGAACCTAGAAATTTGTCATTAGAACGAGTCTTTTCCTGTATATCATTTATTTTATGTCCTTTCACACTATATTTTCTATTATGTAATGAATAAAACATAAATGACAAAAGCAATATTGTTAATTTAGCATTTCTATTTTATAACTCAATTTTTTAATCAATAATTTTTTTTTTAATAATAAAAGACAACGTGCAACGTACATTCTTAGAAACTAGTACTTCTGTAGTATTCTCAAGGTAACTATGACTACAGGTGGGTAATATATGAATATAGCACAATCTAATAACTTTGGCTCAAATTATGTACGTGCTAAGAAATTACTGCATATTTATAAATTAAATTGAAAATTTAAGTGTTAATAGCTGTCGTTGTATCTCAGCATCAAGTTCAAATCCTGAATTTAACTCTAACCATGTCCATATTGTATGCAGGAATGAGGATAACATACGCTTACAACCTAAATGTATTTTAGAACATGTTAGGAGAAAATAGTTGTTCAATGAAACATCCTGTTCTGATTTCTTAGTTGTAAAGTGACAGATGATTGTGGTTATAGATGAACAGTAATGATTGTGGATCTTCCTAATGGATCTATTCAAGTGGTAGAGCATTATTTTCCCTTACTGTAGATGGAGGCCATTATTTGTATGGTAGCTGAAGTTTTGATGATTTGCAAATATTCGTCACCACTAATATGATTGCTTGATATAAACAATCTGCAGTAGCTGTCTGGTTTTTTCTTCTTGGTAGTTTTGGCTGTGATGGCAATTGCTCTGCAAAATTGACTTTATATTATCCTTTGGGATCATACATACAACAGCTATCCAACAAAATTTGGATCAAAATATATTTTCCAACATAGAATGCTCAAACAACTGTCAGCATCACAATTTTACAGATCATAAAGATGACCTTCAAGCTAGGCACATGCCACGAGTATGAATCTACCTCGAAGTAAAAGCATGGTATTTAAGCAGAGAAGGATAAAAGAACAAGTTTGGTGCCACGCCAGAAAATTCAAGCTTTGAATCATAGCAAAAGTTTGTTAATTAGAAAAACAGCCATTTTCCACCGAGTTCCCAATCATGCATCAGCTGTTCCTTGGGAGATATTTAGGACACAACTTATTTCCTAACTTGGTCCCTTGAAGACACGATGAAAGAGTACAAACAAGGAAACATATCGACCAATCAAACTACATGACATGATACTGATAGCTAAGACTTACCACATGTGTGATTGCACGATATACACAATCTGCATTGTCACCCTTATAGCTTTTTCTTCTTTGTAGTTCTGGCAATCTGGCCACAACAGGGATTGCCCTGCAAACTTGACTTCCTGTTTCTTTATCCTTTGGGATCATACAACAACTATCTGCCAAAATTTGTAGCACAAGCATTTTCCAATATAGGATGCTGAAACAAGACTATCAACGTCATAATTCACATCTCATAAAGAGGACCTCAAATCTGCAAAGTGTCTTTCCAATATATGTAGTTAAGCAAACCTACGCTGTCCATGTTTGTATTTATTTTTATTTGCAAGAGAAACCATAAAAGGTTCTTTTCGCCAAAAAATAAAATAAAATAGAAATAACTGATTCAACAATGTAAGCTCTCAAGATTACTTATTCCCTAACTATAGAAATCATGGCACAATTAACAAATATTTTCATTTTTATTGGAAAACCACTGTTATACAGAGAATAAATTTACCTCAACGCACAACGTACCTAACAGGAAAATCCGGCAATTACAAAGGGAAACGGAAAAGGAGAAAAAGAATTACAGACAGAATACAACACATTTTAGTCAACCAAAGGGTTTGGTTATACAAGAAGGGGGCTTCTGGCACCATAAGCGGCGGAACTATGACTCCTACTGATAGGAAGGTGCACATAAACATCATGAACCTCCTGTTTACATACCTCTCCTCTGTCCCTATCAATCGCATAACAGACATATACTGTGTCTATAACGTTATCCAAAACAAAGACGAAGAAACCAAGAACCACCATCAGCAGCAGCCATGCCAGAACAGCAACAAGGTATGCTTCGACTCCAAGATGACTAGCAGCTCTTACCACAATAAAAACCTGGAAGCAAATAATCAAAGGCAATTTCTTTTAAGGCAGACAATGGAAGTATTTAACTATGTAGCTTAAGAAAGAAATATAACTCAAAAAGTAAATCCTAAAAAGAAGAAAAAAGTATAAAAGATACGCCACTTCACATCTTGAGATTTTTGTGACTAGTTCAACTATGTCAGAGCTTTATAACATTGATAACTTCCATTCACTGATATGCAAGGTGAGAGGAAGATTGAGACCAAATCTTGATATTCTTAATGATCATCTACAACTACTTCACTCCAAATCTTTTAAGAACAAAGTCATGCACTTGCAATAGACTAAGAATAATTGTGCTCAATAGACAGTCAAAACACAAGGAACCTGATAGGAAGTTTCGAAAAAAGAAAATTGATCAACACCCAGAACAACTCACCAATATTGCATATATTGTTGAGAGAACAAAGATTATTCCAGCCAGTAAGCGAGTGGAGACAGTCTCCACAAACACTGGAGAGAGAAGATTGCGCTTTAGAAGTTCATATGTCATCTTAGCAGAAGTGCAGTATGCTTCACCAGTTATAGCTGCAAAGCTTATGGTGAATTTATTCACAAACTCAACCGCTGACAGCAAGGTATTGGCACAAAATCGCAAAATAAGGTTCACAATTCCAGAATCTTCTTGTTTTGCATTATCAACCATGGCACGAACAATACGAACCACACCAATCAGTAACCCAGAGAAACATACTGTGCCTGAGGATGGGCCAAATGCATTTCTGCAGAATTTCACAAAAGAATAATAGATCAAACATACATCTGATATTTTCAGAGGATTTTAGCATACAGAACTACACTGAGAAAGACCAGAAAATTTTGGTAAAGATCCAGGCAGTTAATCGTGAAGCTGAAACAACAACGCAATGCAAGGATTCCATCATTGAAAGGAAATAATAAAAATGACAAATCCTTAGTCCAAACGAGTTTGCTTCGATATATGAATCCTCATTGACCATGTTTCTCCATCTAAATTAGTCCAAGACGACATTATACAAAATAAAACTAATATATATCCCTAATAGGGTAGAAATGATTCATGAAATGCATAGATCTAAAGTAAACGTACTAACATGACTAGGATATGTTCCCAACAAATTGGTATTGCCTAAATACATCTTTCCATCTGTTTTGCCCTTTCTTTTGCAAATTTGCATGGATTTCATAGGATTGTAGGTCTTACGGGACAACTGCCTTCCATGTAATTTTACGGCAACCTGCCCCCCTCCTTTAACAACTTCATTTACCATGTTTCACACCTAAGCCAAGACAAGCTCAAGTCACCCGGGATAAGAGAAGGTCCTATCCGAATAAGCCGGGGTAGGACTGGTCAAATAAGCAGTAATTCATCTTTGCGTAGATGAAGAATGGCTACTTCGTCACAGATTGAAGACTTCAATACCAAGAAAGATCCTTCTAAAGAAGAATATTTTACCACCTCAATAAATGCTTGAGAGCATTCAATAAATCTTCTCTTCCTCTATCTACCCAAGCCTCGGTTCGGTCGTTCATGGGGCTTCCCCTTTACCAAGAATTGAAAGAAGATATTTTGTTTTTACTCAGTACAAAGATTCGGATTAGCCAAAACAGAACTAGACAGATCAAGGTGTAGAAAACAAACAACAAATCCAATCCTTTTAAAAGAGAACCTGAATCCCCTCTTTCTGTGTTGTGTGCATATGGTGGTCGGAATACATGACCAAACCATCTCAAGTGTCCTCTCATTTTATCCTCAAAGTATACTATTAGCACCTTTTGGCGAATGTGGTCATTTTTAATCTTGTATGGAGACACATCCATCCAAGCATTCGCATATACATGACACTCATACAACATTGAATGTCTTATAGCTTACCATTCATTTTGGTAGCCATCCTTCTATCACATAACACCTTGGTAGTAGTTCTATACTACTACTTTTTTTTTATAATTTTGTGAACATCTTTGTCCCTTTTTTTTTAAATGAAGATGATGTTGTATTAGAAAGGTATCAAAGAGATGCAAATTACATACACAAAGATATGGTAAACTCCTTAGAACAAAAACACCTATTTAATCCAGGTGTACGCCACAAGCAAAAGAATGGTCGCTAAGCCATATTGAAGGAGCTAATGAAATCTAATAGGGGCAATGTATTATTAACAGGGGATAAATGCTCCACTGGAAGAGATTAATAAGGCAAAAGGATTTCAAACTGCTAATTGGAGTTGAGATACCATCAAAACATCTGAGATTCCTTTCCTTCCAAATACACCAAAAAATACACGATGGAATCATCTGCCAGACACATCTTTGTCTATTTATTACATTTTCCTGAAACAATGAACCTAAATATTTGAATTGATTACTTTTAGGCTCCATTATTCTGGCTAACCCAGCTAAACCTCACTCTTATTTTGCTGAATTAATCTGAAATTCACATATTCATTCTTAATTATTCTAAAATTCTAACCCTCAAGGGTTGGCTTGGTGGTAATAGACTTGAGCCTTGGGGTTTGCTCCCTTTCAATGTCTCAAGATCGAAACCCACCGGGTGCAAACAATTTCTGAGGGCCATCAGACTAGGTAAAACCTGAATTAACCGTGGTGCACTTGCGGGAAACTCCTTGCCGAGGGCCTGTGCACCCCCAAGATTAGTCGGGACTGTAAGAGACTCGGACATCCGGTGCAAATCAAAAAAAAAATTATTCTAAAATTCTTACTCTCCAGAGTGCTTCTCCGTTGTTCAAGGTTTTGATCGATACTTCTGTCTATTTTGTCAATTCACATTAGCAAATAGTATACACAACACTGCCTCCACATGTATTGTGTTGATTAACTCATCTATAACTAGGGTAATCAAGTAGGGGTTCAATGTCAATCCCTAGTGTATGCTTCTTCCCTCTCTCTCTTAACTCTTCTCTCACATGGTTTAATTACAGAAAAAACAATCCATAATCCTAACACAGTTAAACTGAGACATTTCAAATTAGAGTTTACATGGGGAAGAGTAGTTGTAGGTTCTTTTTTGATAATCAAGAAATCCGCTTGGTGGACCCTTTTCTCCGCTTAAATAACAAACTTGGTTAGCTAGCACGATTTGAACAAGTGACATGCACCTACCACACATCGAACGTGGAACGAACGTTGCTGCTGAACCAAAGCCCTAACCCCTAGGGGTCATGTTTTTCCTATATTCTTTTTTTTCCTCCTCCGGATGCATTATTTGATACTGAATCATACTGATAACTGAGTAAAAATTGAGAGCATGAACAAGTCAAATGGTTGAGTTCCAGTTAGTCTAGGATCATCTAGTCAATGCAACACAACTGACTACTGTCAATTAGTTATTGAGGCTTTATTCCTATGCCAAAGGAAGTAAAAACAGTCAATAATGTAAGGCCTCAGCAATGAATTCAGGCATACTACAAACATCCTTCAGAATTCCAAAATCAGTTCAGGTGTAGACAGCATAACAGAAAACAGTCATTGCATGCAGAAAGGACACATAAGGTGCTCTCTACAACTACTTCTCTGCTATCATTTGCATACATAATTAACTGGAAAAGAATAAGCTCATATTGATAGGCACTACAGTCGATGTTAAGATTATGAAAACTCACCTCAAAGCACTTCTCATAGACTTTTTGGGACCTGATTCATCCTTGGAGAAGTACCATTGTGCAATTGTTCCACTTATGACATAAACATGTGCCTCAATCATTGATGTGGCAGACCAAAGCATGGTTAGAATGGCAAATGTATAATATGCAGGAACCCAGCTATCCTGTTTCCATACACAATAGTACTCCCCATTCTTTTCCTTGGGTACCACCTCTCCATTAAGCCTAGCAAACACCAAGAAAACAACAATGGGAGCATAATAAGCCAACAACCCCAAAATTAATGCTGGAAGCACCCCAAACAACCCCAAATTCCTTGAGAGAGCAGCAGAAGCAACCCCAATAATCTTAACAGTCAACTCAATCCTATGCCAATTCGCTATGAAAATCCAAACAAGTAGCCCAATTACCAACAACACGAAAACAAGCACCAGAATCCTATAGGCCAAAGGGAAATCCTCACTACATTTGGAGCTCACAGTGCAAGCAACAAACCAGTAGATGTCGAGAAAAACAGGGACAATTACAAAAAAGGGAAGTGAAGCATAAACTATCTGCTTCGTGTAGCGCTTGAGCAAGAAAAGCACAAAAAGCACAAAGGGTACGCTGAGAATTAAAGTAACTACAAGGGTCCAAATCAAACTCTTCAAGAAACTAGAATCAGAGGAGTAAAGTGAAAAAAAGTCACTAGAACTCTCAAGGGTAGCACTCTCAAGACTACAAGAAGATGAGGTGAAGTTGTAGGTAAAAGAGGAAATTTGGGAGTGATGGGGATTTCTATTAACAGAAGCAAAGATACCAAAACCAAAAGTGCAAAGAACAAGAAGAACAAAAAGGATAAGAAAAGGGAGGTCCTTAAAGGGTCGATGTCCAAAATTGTAAGAGATCTGAAGGAACTGAGTTTGGTCTTCTGGGTCTATAGAAGATTGGCCAGGGTAGTTATGGGGTGTTATGGAATCATCAACAGGGTAGGGTTTGGAGAGAAGGGGTTGTGTAGTTGGGTCAGCAAGAGTAGAAGAAAGCTTATTTGGGTCTTCACTGGTTTCCATGGCGAAAAAATCAAGAATCTTTCTTGGGGTTGGGGTAATTCAGATTGTGAAGATGAACGAAGAGAATGGGGTGGTGGGGGTGGGGTAGTACATGGTGGTGGTGATGACGATGATGACGAGGTTGGTCGGTGATTGCTAGCTAAGACCACCCACGTGAGACAATTTGGTGTTATTCTACAAAAAAATTGATCGTTTTTTCTACGTGCCAGTAAATGGTTGTGTCACTAACACTGCTGGACATTTCCCGTTTTCCGCTGTAATTCAAGATTCATAATTATTCGTATTTAAAACTTATTGTCTTCATTAATTAAAGACGTATCCGTGTAACATCATAAGCTTTGTATTCAATGTCTCTTCATCATTACAAGAGTATAGTTGTATGAATGGATCTGATATATCCTTCTACACATCCCGAATAATGAATCAACTGACCATTTCTATTTATAAATAAAGTGACCATTCTTTTTAAAAATCAACTCGATATATCAATATGCTGCCAAATATTTTTGGAGATCCAAATAAATTTAAGAATATATAGAATTGTACTCACAATCTTAAAGAATAAATACTTTTTATATATATAAAAAGATGAACTAATCATTTTATTCATATCATACTTAACTAATACTTTAATAATTTGTGTTGATTGTTAGCAAATTTTTATTCTGCAATTCTGAAGCTGAATATGCTTTGCATACATCATAAAGACGGAAGTAAGAGCATATTTGTTGTTGCAGAGATTTTTCTTTGGCATTAGATAGACGAGAAAGTTTTTTGCATTAATTAGAGCTTCTTCTTTTTTCAGTAGATGTGTGTTAGATTATGACAGTTCTTAGAGAGAAAAATACTAAATTCTAATAATAGCACTATGTTTTGTGGAATAAATAAGCACACGATACTAATTAATGCTTACTACAGAAGGAAAACAAAAGAAAAAATACTCCTACTTTTTGAAAAGTTCAGAGAAAAGGAAAAAGTTGATTCCAACAGAAAAATGATTCATGATAAGACATAATGAACATCTCTGGTTTTTTTTTGTTTTTTAGCAAATCAGTGAAAATTGGCATAATATGTGGTCCAGAGAGTTTCAACTTCTTGATGCTGACAGTTCCAACAAGAAAAACAAGACTTCTTCCATTACCTCACTACCAGGTAAATAAAACAGTAACTATACCTCAATTCAAGTAAGACAAGATGACTATATAAATCTCATCACTATCCATGTTGTCTCCATTTAAACCCATCTCTGTCCAATATTAGTCATGCTAACTCTTTGATCAAGGGACTTGGCACTTGGCAGTATGCAATGGTGAATAAAACCAGAAAGCCAGTTGGAATGTAAAGAAAATGTATAGTTTCAGTTCAATTCCTCTACAAAACCGAAAATATTCACAACCAGTTCTAGGAATAAACAACACTCGTATCCGTAGGGTTAATGGAATCAAAT
Organism: Solanum rostratum; assembly: GCA_029948455.1. NCBI lineage: Eukaryota > Viridiplantae > Streptophyta > Magnoliopsida > Solanales > Solanaceae > Solanum > Solanum rostratum. The sequence continues at coordinate 91,323,634 of CM057045.1, read as the reverse complement.
ATAGGACCTCATAATTAGCACCACATATATTAAGCTTGTGATACACAAGAATAGTACGTGTGTCGAATGTATATAAGCCTGGTTAGTAACCTCAAAAACTTTGACGATATTTATGAAGTTGAACTCTGGTTGTCCTCATCCCACTTGTTCTTAGGTATTTCTCCGGAGTCTGCAATAATCACCTTCTTTCTAGGTTTTCCGCTGTAAGTTCCTGCTCCCCCCTCTATTGCAAATACTGCGTCCATACCTTCAATAACCTTGCCAAATACCACATGCTCCCCATCCAACCTGCTTGTAGCTGTGGTGTTAGTATGAGAAATTCCCAAACAATCAAGGCTTATATGGTTCTTCCATAAAACAATACATCAGCACCACGGAAGTGCTGAAGCAAAAGTTTCAAGATCATTGCTGCTTTATGATTTCACAAACATAGGGTAATGTCTGCGTACACCACACACTCTTCAAAATCCACCTGTGGGATTACACTATGTATGTTGTATTGTTTCACAAACATCATGTGCACTTGCTAAATCATTTATGAATTAGATGACCATTCACTGGTTTAGGTATAAGCACGTTGAAAGGAATGAAGCACGTATTCACTAGGCATTTCTTAAAGACTGTATTTTAGTGACTGAGAAGCTATCTGTATTTAGTAGATACTAGTTACTTCCAAGTACAGTCATTTTGAAACCTTACCAGCTTGCCTTCACTGTCGGTATAAAGAACTGACAGCCATTGGAGTTGGGTCCTGAGTTCACCATGGAAATAACACCTGCAAAAGCCAAGGATGCCATAAATGTACATGTATCCACATAATTAAACTTTCCCTTGGTTTTCCTGCGGAGAGAATTAGTGCAATCAAGTGATGATTCCAGACCTGCATGAGAATGTTTTATCTTGAAATTCTCATCAGGAAAGGGACCACCATAAATGGAAATGTTTCCCCTTCCATCACCAGACACAATATCTCCACCTTGAATCATGAATCCCGGTATTATACGATGAAATGGCTTTCCCTTGTAGTGAAGAGATATTCCATCAGCAGTCTTGCCCATTTCCCCTGAGTCAACAACAAGAAGTGCAGCAATTGGCAGTCAAATAAATGCTTTAAAAGATTATGCAGCATTCACAGAGAGACGCGTGGTTATTTGTATGTGTAAATGTGTAAAGAAGGCAAAAAACAGTGACAATTATAACCACAAAAGTACCTGTGCACAACGCCCTGAAATTCTCTGCACAGAAGTAAAATTGCAGGCATTATGCAACAAGGCAGAAGTACATAATAAACTGAAGACGAGAGCAAAGTATGGGAAAAAGATGGATAAAGACGTACCAACAGTTTTCGGCACAACTTGCCCATATAATCCTATCACAATTCTTCCTGCGAATACTCAAAATTTGGGTCGTCAATACACAAAATTCTTTCCCAGCCTTCAACGGTTTCATAACGATTTTCTTAAACGATTCCTAAATCTTCATAATTTTTAAAAGGAGTGGGTAAAATACTTGTTATGGGGTTTTCAACACTACAAGTGTTCTTTAAAGATCAATTAGTTGAAGCCTTGAAGAAAGCCATCACACTCCAAACCATGTTAGTTGGGAACGGGGCTAAGTATATTGCAATGGAAGTTCACAGGCATCATTGTCCTTGCATGGGAACATACCATATTAAACGACAGCTTTTCTAATCATTAATAGATTAAGTCATTATATATCTTCTAATAAGTTGGTTTTCGAATGAATACAGAGCGCAATCATCAGGATTCTTCACTGACTACTAGCATGAGCATCAAAAAGTGAAATTGTGGACACTGAACAGGGAGTTTTCAGTACAGATTACAAATGTAGGTAAACAAAAAGGAAAAGTAACTTTGTCAGCAATACATAGTGGGACAAACTTCAGAAAGGATGACAAGGAACATTCAGCCCATTTACATTTTATTTCCTCTCCATCCATTATTGTGGGCAGAGCACTTGCAGGGTTTAAGCACACTTGGGATTTTTTTTTATTTTTTATTTTTTTGTAATTCATTAACTCAGTGATATCTAATAAGATAAGAATGTCAGCAGAACGAGTCCATACCTACACGTTGTTTATCTATATCAACATCCAAGAATACTCTATGGGTAATTTCATACACCTCGTCCACCTTTTCCTGTTCCTGAGAAATCAAAGAAGGTAAATAAAAATGCTCAGTAAACTGTTAGATATACCACTAGGCAAAGGGGACTCATAGTAATAGATTGACCAACTTGCAAATAAGACTCCAAAGTTACACTGTAGCTTTTAACGAGCAGATCTAACTCCTGCTAAGAGTCGGAAAACCAAATAGATAGATGAGGATTTACCAATCTATCTTGCAACTTATTATTTAGATTTGCATATTAAAAGCTTAAGTCATCGTGCAGGTTTGAACGTGTTAGTAGTTTGTCAAGAAGCAGTCAAATGTCAATGATGTCCTCAAGTAAGCATTTCCCTAGTTTCCCTCTTTCCTTTTTTAAAACCTAACACAAGTAGGACAATTTGAAGAAAGAATATAAATAGTAAGAGAGGTCTCTCTTACATAGTTTTATACCAAATAATTTAGCAAACGTAAATAGATATTCAGCCCAGAGAGAGCCAAGAGAGAATCAAAGCGGCAATGTAAATAGATATTCACCCTGGGGAAGTATATCAAAATAAGTTCTCTCAGTATGAGAATATCGAGACAGGACAAAGCTTCCAAGCTTGCTACTTAAGGGTAACAAAAAAGGATCTGCAGAATGAAGACTATGGTATATGACCAAACTTTGCACCTGTCCATATCTGTGTATTTGCAGATTATCAAAACTTTAAACTTTAGGACACTGCTATATATCCGTAAATCAGCGTCTGAAAGTTTAACTGGCTCAGGACACGATCAATTTAATTTATATCGCATGCAAATTGGAAAGCATGACAGATGGGAATGAAGTATAGAATACAAACCAGCTTTAGATTGCTCTTCAACACATCTTGAAATTATAAAGTACATATCATTTAGTTAACATGCTTGCAGGATTGAGGGAAACAAGCTTACAGAAAAAGGAATAATGTGAGAGAGATGTAGCAGCTGACATCTCAATGTTTTGGGTGACCTGTTCTTGCTTCTGAGCGTAAGTCCAAGACTAGCCTTTGGGATCTAATCTGAATTCTGAAGAGGATCTATTCCAAGATTCGAGTTCTTCCTTTTCTCCCCCACCTCCTCTTGTTTTTATATTATTCTCCGATTTGGAGCTGCAGTGGATGACGTCAAACTAATTACTCATCAGTCATAATTCCTATTAACTATATTGCCACAACTATCCAAATCTAACCTCTTTTTGTTCCATGAATTGATTCTAACTAATTATCCAAATCTCACAGAAATAGATCAAAATAAAGTATTTCCTCTTCCCAATTTGGCTAATGGTGGTAATTAGACTACATCCTATGCCTGCTAGCACTATTAAATTCGTAAAGAAAACACACTTGTTCGTAAAACAAGAAAATGTGTTGATGCTCATTGACCACATATGAGAATTAAAAAGAGGAAGTCATGTTTGAAACATATTAACTCCAACCTGACAAAGGATAAGCTAAGGAACCAAGAATCTTAGACTACATTAGCATTGATTCGAATAATGCTGCTGAGGTGGATATTCGGCACACCATCTGGAATGTACTTAAGGAACTCATCAGGATTCCAATGGCTTTTGAAGTCATTGCATCATTTTAGAGAAAAAACGCGAAAGCAATTGTATGTGCTTTATTGGAACAAGAAAACAGGCATCCCCAGAAGAAAATCAACACAATGCCTGCTCTAAAGGCTGTACATCCCTTTCAATCAACTATCAAGTAACTTAGTAGACAATTGTTTAAGTTACGATACTGTGACAAAAAGACCAGATCTTTTATACCCATAAGCAGGAAAAACCAATACCCAAATAGGCTTTATGACCATAGTGTACAATCAGATCCAAACCCATTAGAACAAATTACCTAAACTTCAAAGATATAACACAAGAAAGACAGAAAGATAAAGAATTGAGGAAAAGGGGGTTAATAATATAGGAAGAAAAATCGTACCTTTAGGAAGCTGGAGGATGCAAGAAAAATAACAAATAGAACACCAAGAAAGATCAGAAGCCATCGAGGCTGCAATAAAACTGAGATTGCTCTACCCATCTCTTCTTTTACTCCAAGAAAAAAAAATTCAAGAAACTTCAAGAATTTCAGCTGTTCTCTTCCATTATCAAAACCAATTAAACATTCCCTCAATCATTCATGTATGTGAGGCAATAATGGAAGTGGGGATATGGAGAAGTAGTGTATAGTTTATTTAATTTTGATTTTTAATTCAGTGGCAGCAGAATCTCAGAGGATGAAATTGTTGTTCTTGTTCAGCTTTGTCTACCCCTGTTCAGTGTGCTGATTTATATTTGATTATTCACATATTAATTTTGGGTGTTATTTTGACTTTCTTGTTTTCTTCAGGGGACTTTTTTTGCAAATCATGTTTGGGCCGCAAATTCATCTTTGGGCTAATGCAATTAGTTAAGTCCAGTTAGAATGCGGGCTATCATATTCAAATCTTATTAGGAAACTTACAAAAATATACAAGATTAAGAAAAGTCAAAATTATGTAAATAGTCAAGATTTTCAACTTATTTGTTAAAAATAGCTATCTCTAAAAAATTATTGATTACAGTTATATTATAATTAATTGTCAAATTAAAGTTATTCTAATAATATTTTTTTTCTTAACTTATTTATAATTTTTTGTTTAAAAATATTTTATATTAATAATAGAATCTTCTCTCTCCTTTTTTAACCAGATCCACGCTATTTTATACCATTTATGTTTTAAAATATTTAAAATTAGAAATAGAATTTTTTTTTCTCTCCCATTATAAACTTTTGTACCTTATTACAAATTAGATACTTTTTTCAAAATTTGTATTTGTGTTGAATATATATACCTTTTTCCAAATTTGTAATTGTGTTGAATATATCTTCAAGTTCAAATTCGTATTCATATTTATTTTTTAATGTATCTTCCAAGACATTTACTATTTTTTTTACTGCAAATACAAATTAAAGAAATGCAAATATATTTTAAAAATTATTAATATATTCATAAGCTAAAATATTTTTTTCGATTCAAATTTATATTAAAAAATGATTGAGAAAGCAAATTTTATATCAACAAGATTTAAACAAAACAAGCATATAAAATTCATTTTAATTCAAAATATCTCTAGAAACTAACTTTCAATTGATAGTTTCACAACATACTAAATTTGAAATAAAACATTCAAAATTTTGAGGTTAAAAACAATTTGAATTCAAAATAAAAATGATTTGAATAAATACTTGATTGATATTTGCACGAATTCAAATTCTAAATATCAATCTCTTTTTTTCAACCACAAATTAATGAATCAAATTGTCATCTACAATGGAGAATTGAAACTTGATAATGGAAGAAGATGGAGATGGAGAAGATGAGAGAATAACGGGAAATATTCTCTCTGAAATGTAACATAAGTAATTGAAAATTTTCAAGAAAGAATCACCATATTTGGAAAATTCTCTCCCATGATTTTATTGCCATATTCGAAAAATTCTCTCTTGTGATTTTCTTCAATTATTAATTAATTAATTATATATATTAATTCAAAAATAAAGAATACATAAATCCTGTGGTTGACAACTCTAATAGAGGTAGAGAGGCTAACTCCCTGAACAAGACCTACCTCTACTAACCTATTAGCCATCTACTCTAATACGCAATCTTCACTCTTTTCTATCTAAGGTCATGTCCTCGGCGAAGTGAAGTTTCGCCATATTTTTTCTGATCACCTTCCTCCAATACTTCTTCGGCCTACCTTTACCCTATGTGTATCTATTAAATCCAACCTCTCGCACCTCCTAACAGGAGCATCGATACTCCGCACATATCCAAATCAACATAGTCTCGCTTTCCTCATCTTGTAACTTCTCCCGGATGATCTGATTCCTAGTTCTACCAATCCTGAAAAAATCAGTAATTATTTAGTAAAAAACACCTGCCTCAAGTAATTTCTTCAACTTATTTTATTTTAGTGAAAAACTACTCATTTGGGCTAATTTTTAAATAATCTGTGTTCGCTTTATTCCTATTCCAGTTTATCCACATAAATGGGCTAAATCTATGGGCCATTAACTATGTTTTTGCTCTGTCCATTTCAAGTTTCTCATAGACAATGTACTGCAACTTGAGTTTAAATTAAAGATTTTAATAATCTTAATTAGTACTCCAACTAGTCAATTGACTATTCATTACTCCACCAGTTTATTAATAGTCTTTTGTTTCCTTTATGAATCCCAGTGCAAACCAACCTTTAAATAAAAATTTTAGTTTTGTGCATCGTTAATGTATTGAATATTCTATATCACTGGGTAAAGTTAATCTATGATTAAAGGTTATTTATTTTTTTTAAGTGTTTTTTTTCTTTTTCCTATTTATAACTTTATTTTCTAAAATTTGAAAGAACCTCCTCAATTCATCTAAGCTAAGTTCAAAATAACTTTCTCAACTCATCTAAGCTTAATTCTCTCCATATTATCTTTCTTTCTTTATTTTTTTAACTACGTATTCATAACTGCTTAATGTGATAATTGAATTTTAAAATTTTGATGCAGATTTGTATGTGATGTTTGCACTTTAAATGTTTTTTTCTCAAAAAAAATAAATATATAGTATCATTTGTAAAGTTTTCCTAGATTATGAATTTTGACGCAGATTTCTTTTCCCTCCAAGATTAACAAGTCGAAGCATAGAAGAATTACTGTTACAATTTTAATAGTATTTGAGGTGAAGGTGTTTTATTAATTATGATAATTTTGTTGAGAGATAAATATGAAAAAGTTAGATTTGATTTATGTTTTAAAAGAAAATAATAACTGATTTCGTTAGAACACAAATGAGATTCTAGTTGTTGTGATTATTTTTTACAAGAAATAGATTTTTTATTTTTATTTTTTGAATTTTGGTTGAAAGATATCTTTCCGAAAATTGGTTTAGAATTCTCTTTCAAATGTACGAACCAAACATTTGAAAGATAGGATATGTGTAACTGGCCCTATTTAATTTGGACGGATTGAGTTCACGTTTTTCATGCCAAATCAATTTGGGGTGCAATCCAATTCAGTTTATCTTCCATTGAATTATTTACGAGCTAATATGTAATTTAAATTGGTCTATAAAAAATTTATCAAGAAAAGATGAAAAAAGAAATTATTTAATATGTTAGATATTGGAAATTATTTAAACTTGATTAGATTTACATAAAAAGAAAAGAGATGTATACATTAAACAACAATGATAGAACCTAGTCTTACATTGATGGAAATGAAGTCTTAGGTAAAGTAAGAAATTCATCATCAAATAAGACGATGAACATAAATTTTAAGTCCAATCTTATAAATATATAATTTTTTTGACATAACTAATTTACCTTTATTTATCTGTTTCAAATATCGATGGGTTAAATAAAATAAAATAAAAAGCTTATTTAAGTTTATAAAAAGATGCAGGAGAATGACAGATTGAAATATTTTGTCAAAATTAAATTAGCAATATGAATACATAATAATCAAACGGAAAATGGTCTTTGTTAAATCAAAAGATTCGTCATACTATATTATTATTACTATTTTCGTCATCTCATATTATGAAATTTATAGTCTAAAATAATTTTTAAATATTTATGTGATTATAAATTATTTTATTAAAAAGAAATTTTAAAATTCAGTTATTTCTAATTATATTGAAGTAATATTTTTTTGGAACGAACTAAAAAAGAAAAAGTGTTGCGGACGAAAGGAGTATTATAATATTGAAATGATAGCAGCCAATTAGCACACGTTTTCTGTGCAGGATAAATCAAAGGTCAGAAACTAGCCTATAGTTTTATAAAGCTGTTGTACTACATAGGGTGTCCTCCTCATGCAACTTGCATAAAATCATCAATATGGAAATTAAACTCAGTGCTACAATTAAAAAGTTCAATCCACTTGGTTTAAATATAATTACTACGCCGTATATTGTTTCAATTAACACCTGTTAATTTAAATGTCATTGTCATTAATTATGTACAATATTAATGTGGCACGATGACCTTTACAGATATTTTTGTAAGGTCTTTTCAAGATACGCTTTTAGAATAAATATTTGAATCAAAAAGTAAAAAGCATATTATATGAGCCCTACTCTTTAACATTATCCTAAAATATTGAATATCCTCCATTTATGAAATTAAGATGGTCACAGCCCCTACTAAGAAGGACAAGGCATACACAAATACTTTATTTATTTTGGTGTGATAATAATTTTTTGATCAATAATATTTTTTTTATAATTTTAAAATATTAAAATTTTTATTTTAAAATATTAAATTAATTTAATCAAATGAACTATGAAAATTAACTAAATTATTTTTAAAAAATAGGACATGACAATTAAAAAAGTGAAGAAAGTATTAATTGTTATCTTTTTTATTTATTTTATATTTAAAATGTATCAATAATTTTTTACGGTAAGTAGGTAAGCAAAAAATGATGAATTCCATGATTAAACAAAATATTCAAAATTTTATTTCTTGAAACAACAAATTCATTTTTGGCTTTTGGCAGCTACATTGGGTCACTGGCGAGTTGAGAGTAAAGCTGAAAAGACGAAACAGTCCCTGAATTAAGTGGAGCCGGACATCGTTTTCAGTTCTGTCAATTAGCATATGGAAAAAGAGCAATTGATGTAACAAGGATGGATAAATACAAAAAATTATAACAGCTCACACGAATCACGACTGGTACCGGTTGTTTAAATATATGATAAAAAATTATTACTTTATATTATAATATAAAATTAAATTAAAATTTTAAATATATATTTAAATATCGTATTAAATTAATAAATTCATATAAAATAAAGTAAGTAATAGTTAATTACTTCGAATCGAGGGCCCTAAAATATCTAAGCAATTTGTGGATCTGAGGAAGACAGGCTGTCACTCCGTTATGCACCGTACATATATTCAAAATCTATTATTTAATCTGATAAGCAGTCTGAAACACGCCTGCAGCTTTTGTTGGATTAATATATGAAGAACATGAAGTTTGGTGTGCTTGGTATTATATAGATTAAAATATATGAATTTATGTACAAAATTTAATATATTTAAAATATCAATATATTGGTACACGAAAATATGATAATGAAGACGATTTATTTTTCGTGTATCAAACAATAATGATTTATCATTTAGATTCAATAAAAATAATGAGAAAAGTACTAAAAGCATTCTTCAATTTAGCATGAATTATTGGTTTCGTCCTTAAATAATTGATAGATTTAAAAATATCCTTCAACTTGACGAACTAAACTTAAATATACCCTCGAACTTGGCACGAATTATTAGTTTCGTTCCTAAACTATTGATAGGCTTAAAAACACTCCCCAACTTGGCGAACTAAGCTTAAATGCACCCTCGAACTTGACACGAATTATTAGTTTCATCCCTAAACTATTTATAGGCTTAAAAACACCCACCAGCTTCATGTTTCTGTAGCTTATTAAATTTTGATTTGAAATTTTGTAGAGATTTATTTACTGTCATATTTTTACAATCCCAAAATCTCATGTTTCGTCCCTAAACTATTTATAGACTTAAAAACACTCACCAGCTTCATGTTTCTATAGCTTATCAAATTTTGATTTGAAATTTTGTAGAGATTAATTTACTGCCATATTTTTACAATCCCGAAATCTTCTTACGAGATTGTCAACCGACCATAAAATTTTTATCGTTGCTGCAAGTCCACATTGACAAAAAAACAATCATAAACAAAATAGAAAAAGAAAGAGAATCAAACAATTAAAAATGAGAATGAAAAAAAAAGAGATCCTGTTTTGAGGTCACCATTAATAGAGTAAAAATTAAATTGGAAGGAGAAGGGTATTCTAGTAGTTGATAATTAAAAATTGAAGGGATTTTTTTTTAAAAAAAGAGAAAATTAAGGTCTTTTTTCTAACCTTTCACGCGCTTTAATTAAATTAGACTCAATTGTTATCCCACGTGATATGAGAGGTGTGTATCCAAGCTTAGTTTATCAAGTTGAGAGGTGTTTTTAAGTCTATAAATAGCTTAGGGACAAAACTAAAAATTCATGCCAAGTTGAAAAGTGTATTCAAGCTTAGTTCGTCAAGTTTATGGGTATTTTTAAGCCTATTAATAATTTAGGGACGAAACTAATAATTCATGTCAAGTTCAAAAATGTTTTTAATACTTCTCTAAAAAATAAATAAACGATTCTTAAAAAAAGCAGTGCACTTGATAATTTGAAACTCGTATAACTTCACATATATGAGATCCTTACACAGTACACCACCATTCACGCACTTTTACAATCTTCAAAATTTGTGTTTTTATTTATTTTCAAAGTTGTTTAATATCATACGCAGCAAACTCCTAAGCTCTATTTGAATTTCAATAACAAGGTAGTAGTTCACTAACTTATTCTTTCTTGTTCTGGATTTGCATTCAAGTCTTTAGGTTTAATCAAATTTTCTTTAGATAGTATTGATTGAATATATTGGAGTTAGCCGTAGCATCGAAACTTCTATTTTATTGATGATGATGTAAATTCTAGAGGAATTATGTCATTATCTCAATATTACAACGGAGTGAAACATTTAAATTCCTTAAGGACGGAGGTTTCTCTACTAAAATCGAATTAATTGGTTAATTTCTGACTTTTAGAATTTATATATTTTTGGAAAATTAGATTTCTAACACAATATATAGGTCCCTATCAATAAACTTAGATGTTTATTAATGGGTAATTATGTAGCTAAACAAACATATGGCATGTATTTACATTATATCAATGTAGTTTGAAAAAATAAATTATAATTTATAGCTATAGTTAGAGTTTTGTGGTTATTTTCACTATCCTCTCTCTCGCCTTTTTCCCCTCTCTCTCTTCAAAGCCAGATATACAAATACACATGCATACCAGCTGCATATATACAATTATTAATATACATATTCAATTTCATAGATATATACGTATATACATTTCGTTTCTCTCTACTCTCTGCTTCTCTCACTCACCTCTCTCTTTTCTCTCCCAATTTTGTTTACCAGATATACAAATAAATTTGTATATTAGTTACACAAATATAATTATTTGGCAGAATATACACATATAATTTGACAAATATACATATACAATTCCCCTATCTCTGCTCTCTACGCTCTCTCGATCTCGCTCGCCTCTCTCGTATAATATATAGCTACAAATCATAATTTTAGCAAACTATAATTATTTTTGCCTAACTATAATTATTTTTACTTTATTATATTTTAAGTGTCTGTTCTTTTTGAAAAATCCTCTTTATTAATTATATAATAATTTTATTCGCAATTCATCAAGAATCGTTATTGAATTGGATTCTTTGGTAGCTTGAATATTTTTTTAAAATTAGCAAGGAGCACATGGTATAGTTCAGTTGTCGGTTGGTGTTTTTGGATTTTGGACATAGCAAAAAATGTGCGATGCCGTATAAGTTTAACTTATAAGGCAGCTCCCTTATTAAACAAACACAGCTTATCAACAACTTGTGTACCAAATTTGCTTTACACTATTTGAATGATTGGATTTTTAGCAAACAAAAAACTTATCAACAACTTGCGCACTACACTTTTTATTTTTAATCACGTTTCTTACTTTTGAATTATAGTCTTTCATACAGTAGGTATGATGTGACAATTATATTTTAAAAACCTCTTCAATCATATTATATAATAATTTCAAATACAACAATAAAAATATAGCGCGTCAAATGAAAACAATATAAAGTCTACTTAAAAAAATAGTGTAACAATACAACATATACATTCACATAAATTGAAAACCAAAGATATTACACGGAAGAAGTAGCTGAAAGGTCACTAATACGAATAACATATCACGTCAAAGTACTTTCATATATTACTTCCTTGATGTAGGAATTATATTTTCCAATGCTATGTAATTCTATCGTTTATCCTATCGAATATTCATCGAGGCTTTTTAATTTGTCATTTTTTCACTTAGTAATAATACGGATATTCCCTGTTTATGACTCGGATAAATAATAGCCTCAGTCCTGAACAAATAAACAAATCATAATTTTTTTTAAAATAGAACTAAATATTGATCCATGCCGTTTATTTTTCAAAAATATAAGATGCCTAAATGCGACAATTGGCAATCATGGAAAGGAAAATATTGATATCTCACGAATTGCTTCATGTAATCACTTGGAAATGAGATAAAAATAATTTTATGTGACTTTATTATTCGGGATAAACTAAAAATGAATTGGAACATACAAAAATACACACAATTTTAATCATCGATATAAAATATAATACTATAAATTGTTTTGAATAATTACTACAAAATTTTGATTAGTAGGTAATACAAATGAAGTTGTTGTTGATGGGATGTTACGTCCCGCGGTTTTGTAGAGAAGAATCATTGTGAATGAAACAAAGTTGTTGTAATTAAGAAATGCCGTACAAGTTGACAATTAACTATTTCAAGAGATAATCTAAACCAATTTAAACTCCATTTCTTCCTTTTATTACTCCCACGTCTCATTTAAATTGTCAGGTATATTAAAAATATTCATATCAAAATAACTATTAATTTAGATATTTAAAAGATAATCTTTTTCCAATTTTACCTTTATTATTAATTATTCTAAAATTAAGAAATACATATAAGATAAAAATTTAATTATTTATAAAAAATATATTAATTAAATGATATTTTTAATTAATCTTTTTTAAGCATCATATCAAACTTTATCATAGACGGAGGGAGTAAAATCAATTTAATTTGTACCAGAAATTGTTTGGCTGCTGGATAGTTACTTCACGTACATTAAGTAGGCACCTACACTCTTTTTATGACCTTAATTTCATGTCAATTATTAGCAGAAAACTTACATAAATATATCATATCAGGAAATATTTATCATTTATAATAATAATAATTTTTTATAAACACTTATAATGCAAGTTTAATATACATTATTAAAAATTATTTATAAACATATATAATATAAATTTTTTTGATGAATAATATAGTTATCCACACATTAATACATATTATATCAGTTTCTTATGAAACAAGTACAAATTTTTTTTAAACACTTATAATATATTTATATTGCACGTATAATTCATGTTTAAAACAAGCGTAGATTTATCATAATATTGTTGTGAGGTAATGCACACGTATTAAGAAAAACATTCAAAGACAAAATTTAAATCATACTTTCTACTATTGCCCTTGTGAAGTCATAAATATTTAATTCAATTTATTCCTAGAAAATATAAAAGTTCAATAAATGAAAGAGTAAATATGGAAAAAAATTTTAAACATTCATCTTGAACTTTGAACAATTCAATTATTTTGAACACTAAAAAGGTCTCAAAAGCTCAATTAATTTGAGACGGAGGGAGTAATAAATAATCTAGTACTAGCTCCGCCCCATATTATATTGTACTTTTCATTTCACACGATTATTAAAAAATATTAATACACTAGTCGGCTTTACCATTTTACCCTTCATTTATATCAATGTACATTAAATTAAGATAGAAAAATTCATTAATACACTACTTAATGGCGAGGGGTAAAATGGGAAAAAACAATGAATTTTACTCTAATTTAGTAAGTGTCCATATAATATGGGGCACATATTTATAAAAAGATAACCATATAATATGAGACAGAGGAAGTAAAAAGTATTTTTAAAAGTATTTGCACAAATAATTTAATCATTATTAGGAGTAAGGCCTAATTAATCCATGCCAAATAGGAATAGCAGTGAGACTAATAGTCAAATTCAAAGGGAAGGATGTACATTATATTGTTAATTGGTAGCATTATGAGTATAATATCATTAAGCTTTCATTGACATATATGTTTTCTGTATGGCATTCACAACATATTCAATATTAAATATCTTAAATAACAGTAAAAATAAAAATGAAAGTGAAGTACATAATAATTGATGTTCAGTACTCCATTGGTCCAGATAATGCAATCCGTACCTTTACTCGGGCTGATTCACCCCAATTGTCCCATCAGCGATAACAATTCTTCCATCGTCATAGTTTGGCAACTCGAAGATAAATTTAAATTAATCAATATTCAAAATAAATAATAAATGTTAAAATAATTAGAAAAAAAACGAGAACATGCACATTTCTTTTGGTGTGTTCGGTTGTTAGAAAATATAAGTTTTTTTACTTATGTTTTTATATTTGATATGTAAAAAAAAAGTAATCATTTTCGTATATATTTGTATAATTATCAAAATTAATAGTCCTATATATGAAAGGTGGGGTGTGTGAGGTGGTAGAGATGAGGCTACGCGGTAGGGTAAGATGAGATCTGAAAAGGACACAACTTAATGATTTAGGTAAAAAATCATTTTGAAGTTTGTCAGTTTATTTACTTTTTTGTTGTTATATAAAATTCATTTTGTAATTTTAAAAAAGATTTAATTTTTTAATCAATCAAATATAAAAATAGATTTCAAAAAATATTTTTCTCCCTGCCGAACACCCCCCGTTGGTGTCATGTTGATCCATGCTATGTTGTGGAGGTAAAACATATATTTCTGATCACATATAAACTAAGTAGTTTATTTATTTTTACACATTTTTTAAAATAGAGGATCATCAGTGCATAAACTATATTTCTTTGGAAAATATATGTATAAACACATACTCTTTTATAATATATCATGTATTATTTTTATTTTATTATATTATATTATTTTATTAAAAAATTAATTAATATAAATTTACAATACACGCAAATATTTATATGTAGTTATAGCATCCATAAATTTTTTCCCCGAAATGATTGATGCTATCATTTAATTTGTATTTATTGTGAATTTATATGATCTACCTACCGTGTAATAAAAATGTAGTACGTAATCTAATTTGTAAACGTAAAAAGTTTTTTTTTTAAGGAAAAAAAAAAAACTCTAATTTGTTTCCCAATTGCAAAAGCGATGGGCAATTTATGTGTCTTCGTAAAAACAACAGTCAGCAACTTGACAACAACAAAATTTAATGAAAATAAAATAAAAGTCTCTAAAGTAATTCTCTATATAATAATCAATACTTTTGCTTCTTTGAATCAGAAATTTCGAACCAAAAGTCTCTGTTTCCCTAAAAAATCTTTTTCTTTTTTCGGCTTTCGTTGAATCAATTCCTTTGTACAGTGTACACTGATGACTTTTGTATTTAGTTACAATTCTCCCGTCGGGAAATGGCTGGGCTTCGTCGCCGCCGTTTGGGTACAAGCTATTTCCGGCAACAATTACACTTTCTCTAACTATTCCGGCGCTTTAAAGAATTTAATGGCACTTACTCAGCTTCAATTAAACAATCTCTCAGTCGCTAAGGATATCGGGAAAGCGTTCGGGATACTCGCCGGACTTGCCTCCGACCGTCTATCGACTCCGGTAATTCTTCTAATTGGAGGAATTGAAGGTTTCATTGGTTACGGTGTTCAATGGCTTGTCGTTAGTGGTATAATTAAACCTCTTCCTTACTGGGTCATGTGTATATTTTTATGCATGGGAGGTAACAGTACAACATGGATGAACACGGCCATATTAGTAACTTGTATAAGGAATTTCAGGAAAAACAGGGGACCTGTGACAGGAATTTTGAAAGGATATGTAGGATTGAGTACGGCAATATTCACCGATATTTGTTCGGCGTTATTTGCTAGCGATCCTTCTACTTTCTTACTCCTGCTTGCCGTAGTTCCTTTTATCGTTTGTCTCACGGCGATTGTCTTTCTCCGTGAAATTCCACCTTCCTCAACTTCCGTAGAAGAAAAGGAAGAGGTCAAATACTTCGGCGTCATTAACATAATTGCCGTTATTATAGCGGTTTATTTGTTAGTATTTGACATTTCCGGCACTCATGGCAAAGTTTTTTCACAAATTTTTGCTGCTATACTTCTAGTGCTTCTAGCATCGCCTTTGTTCATCCCGATTCAACTTATGATGAAGAATTTCATCCGTAAAAATTCCGATAATATAGACGTTGAAGGGAATAACAATATTGTTGAGCCATTACTGGGCGTTGAAGAAACAGTTACAGAGGAAGTGGAGACAAAAAAGGAGATTGTTGTAGTGGAGGAGGAAAATGCGGTGCCAGTTGTGGTGGTGGAGGAAAGGCCACCAGTAATTGGAGAAGATCACACGATTTTCGAGGCAATAAGGACTCTGGATTTTTGGATCTTGTTTGTATCATTTCTATGTGGAGTCGGAACAGGTTTGACTGTGATGAACAATTTGGGGCAAATGGGATTAGCTCTGGGATATGTTGATGTTTCCATTTTCGTCTCACTCACCAGCATTTGGGGATTTTTCGGGCGCATAATTTCCGGTTCCGTCTCCGAATACTTCATCAAGTAAGTTTACTTGAACTATAATAATTAAACTGGTTATTCACTGGAGCATCTAACTTTTGTTCTTGTTTCTAGTTACACCTTTTTCTACTTTGCAGCTTCATTTAGATCCCGCTTGATTGTAGATTTAAATTTTACTTGAGATTTTGTGAGTGAAAGTCCCAAGCATACCTGTTTCTAGAAACTTGAACAAATTTGCAGATTAGATTCTCGAAATCTAATCGAATTTCACATTCAAAGATGACTTTTCCAAAATCTATACTCAAACGGGCAGCTCAGCATGTGTTGCTTTAAATTTACTTCTACTTCAGTTTGAGTTTAAAGCATCTTTTCTGCATTTTTACTCTCTTTTAACATCAATTCACTCATCCATATTCACCTTTGGATAATTGGCTGAAATTGGAAATCTGATGTTTAGATGCACTTCAAAGTAGGTTTTGCTGAGATTCCTTTTCCATAGTCTTTTTGTAACAATAGAAACAGAGGGAGGGGGGTTTCCTCAAAAAGCAACCTATGTTAAATTATTGTTTGGTTGAAAGAAATTGGAATGTAAGGGAAGAAAGATAGGACATATGGCATTTGATTGAACCTTCTATCATTCCCTTCAAATTTATCTTTTCCCTTCTAGGCTAAATGGCTTAAATTTCAAGTAGTCAATACTTGTATAATATATGTTTACTTCATATATAGTATGTACATATAGTGTATAATTTATATATCAACTACGCCATAAAAGTAAATAGTAAATCCATCCGACTATTTTCATAAATATCTCCTCTTCGGTCATTAAATTTACCGAAAAAGAAATCTGCCTCACCCCACTAATTAAGTCGATGAGGACTTTTCTTTTTGATGGGGTAAATTGGTGGGACATAAATTGTCTGACTTTCATGTGCACTGAAAGTTTTTCAGTAAAAGAAGTTAAAAAAGTCTATTCCTGTATGAGGGAACTTGCTTATGTAAACTATATGTTTAATAGATTTTTCTATTAATAACATTTTCAAAGAGATCTAAGAAAGGTTAGAAAATGGATATATTCCCTTTCATAATACTACCACTAATTATTTATTGTATAGCCATAGGCTTTTCTCGGGGAACTTCCAAGCTATAATATATTTTAATCTTCACTGCTTCAAATCTTGCGAAAAGGTCAAGGACCACACTTGTCTTTTATTTCCTTCCCATCAATTTTTGACCAATTGAGATGGCTTCTGAGAAAGATATTATTTCTTTATTTTGAAAAAGGTTCGCTTTATTCTCCAACTTGGATGGTGAATTGCGGAACTTTAATACGATATTTTTATAGCATCAAGAATTTAATTAGAACATATTGGTCTCTTTCAAATAGTTTAGGGACAAAAGGACCCCTTTCACATCCAAGCTGGAGTTGGACTTTCTATATTTTTGTACATCTACTAATTTTGAACCACCTAAATTAAAGAGGAGATATAGCTTAATAGTACTAGACTGTCCAACTTGGACCATAAATATTAATTTTATACTTTAATTCACATATTTATATATTCTTTGAACTTTCTGAATGAAAATTCTGGATCTGTCACTGGCGGGAGCAACCGACAGTAAAGAAGGTTATTATTGATACTCGGCTAAGAAGGTTATTTTGAGCTACTTATTAGTGGTAAGGGGAGTTTTGTACCAAATATGAAATGGAGGGCAAATTTGTCTACATTTGAAAAGTAATGCAATGTAAACCTCAAATCCCAGCCAGTGAAACAACAGACTTGCAGGCTCGCATAAAATTTTGTGCAACGCCACTGATACTAATGTTAATTCCCTTATTTGCAGGAAAGCAGCACTGCCAAGGCCAATATGGAATGCGGCTTCACAGATTCTGATGGCTGTTGGATACATCTGTTTAGCAATGGCTATGCCAGGATCACTCTACATTGGCTCCATTGTCGTTGGAATTTGCTACGGTGTTCGTCTTGCTATCTCTGTTCCAGCTGCTTCCGAACTCTTTGGTCTCAAATATTACGGTCTCATTTATAATGTCCTAATTCTCAACCTTCCACTCGGCTCATTTCTCTTCTCCGGTTTGCTTGCGGGTTTGTTGTATGATGCTGAAGCTACAACGACTGCAGATGGCGGAAACACTTGTGTAGGTGCTCACTGCTACAGGCTTGTATTCATAGTTATGTCTATAGCTTGCATCGTTGGGTTCGGCTTGGATATTTTGCTAACGATTAGAACCAAGAGCTTATATGCAAACATTTATGCAAGCAGGAAAGCCAGGAAGACTATGTTGTCTTGATCAATTTTGTTATGAGGTGAAGTGGGAGGATTGGAAGGAAATGTTAATTACCTGATGATACCCTTTCACTTGCACTTGTGCAATTTGAAAAGTCAATGGTGTTTGATAACTGGGAACTTAGTTATTTGTACTGAGTAAATCTGAATTCTTTGTATGATGCTAAGCTTGTAAAACTATCGAAGTTGTATTTTTACCATGTTAATACGAAACAAATATTATTTCTCATTTGATTTGTCGACAAGTACATTGGACTATGATGCAATACAATTTGACTACCCATGACAACCCACAACATAGTAATTTCATGCAGGGATACATATCTTTTCATAAAATATTTACTATTTTTAAATATATCTTTTATTTATTCTTTAGATATATCATATTAAGAAAATATTTATCATTTATGACAATGTACTATGTATTCAATAGGGCCTGTGAAAAATTCTGAGTTTAATACCAATTTTACAACATGGGAACCCAGATTTAGCAAGGTCATTCTGTCCTAGGAACAAGAATTTACAAAATGCTACCTTCCAGTCCTCCCCCGGTTGGAGGGGAAAGTGGTGTAGGGCGATGTTTCTTCCTCCCTGAAAGGCTGAGTTGATGCATCTGCTATGCTAGGTAACCTTGAAATACTTCCTTTCCCTTTTCTGGCATTTGGACCGATCTCCTCTATCATATACTTCCAACCATCTATAGGCCTTCTCCGACTAAATATATGAGTTTTAATAAAACTGGCAATCTGCACAATCAACATTTATGCAGCATAAGAAAAAAGACCAAACAATAGATCATGATGTTTCACTATCCAATGTCAGAACCTTATGTATCCAGTTAACATTCTTTTACTAAATTGCTATCATCCAGTAGTGAATAGAATTACAGAGCAACAGCTGGTACTTCGTAGATGTTTAAAAAAAAAAAAGAATGAAAGATGTAAACTTAAAAAAGCTATGTAGCAGAGGCAAAAGATTATTTTTTAAAAAATATCGATAACCGCAGTGTCTGGGTCAGCTTGTGATCATCTCGACTAATTCCACGGGGCACTTCGGTCAGTTCAACTATTGAATAACTCTGTCCTTCAAGGCTTGAACAGATGAAAGGAAATCACCTAGATTTTTGTCTCTACTAGGATCTGAACCTAAGAACTCAGTGGTTCTCGACCCACTTCATTGACCATTAGGCCACCCCTTTGGGAGCTGGGCAGAAGGGAGAGTTCAAAATGAGGTCTATCAGACATAACGGAAACATGTAGTTATACTCCTGTCAACAAATAACTCACAAGTCGACATCAAGTACCATAAAATCCTGGAATTGCACAACAACTTACAAAGGAAGCGTGGAACTGAGCTTAGAGGACATGACATTGGAGGATAAAGTATCTCTTCAAGCTTGAATAGTTAGAGAGTGAAGATTCGTGAAAAAAGGAGCCAAGCCATGCTACTGACCAAGGTATCCATCAGCCACTGATTTTAGTGATCATACTAGGATTATAAGGAAAGGTAAACATTCTCAGTGAATGATGTAAAGCAAGAACTGAATACAGAGCATGGACTAGCCATCAGAAATGACTAGCTCCACAGAGAATGATTACCACCAAAAATGTGGACCTCCAAAGAAGATGAATAAGGAGTTTCAGACGCTATAGTTGGTTAAGAAGACACTTGTCTACACTTCACTAGTCTAGACTTATTGAGGACACTTATCTACACTTCACTAGTAATGGAGAACAAAATCTTTTTCCCCTAAGTGTACAATGCTCAGAGGACATACTGCATTGATGACCTCCATACAAGTGGAAGTAGTAGCAAGAGAGAGAGAGACCGACGAATGTGGTAGTGCAACTTATGGAAACCTCTATGCAGAGAGATCCATTGAGATACGACAAAATAGACGTGTCCCAATCCCTTTACAAGAAAAAGCTTGAGTGACTAGAAAAGCCAATCTCAGAGGAAGATGCAGTATTGGAGATATGGATCTACAATGCAAGAGGAAGAGGCTCCAAAGATCAGACAGTTTTGCTTTTGCCTACATGGCAGAACATTCTAGTAGCCCTCCACCATTTTTATTTATAAAAATAGAAGATTTGAATAGAACAACAATTTGTGCCTTGCCCCAAGAACTAATGGAGCGCGTGGTAAGGAGATAGTAAGCTTATTATCTGGCTTGGTTTTTCTTCTTCTTTTTCGTTTCATAAACTGTTGTGGAAGTGACTAATCCAAAAACGAATTTTATGAAAGTTAGGCTAATGACTGAAATTTTATCACTCCTTCAGGTTCAATGTCTTCATCAAAGACATGTCCTGGATGCTCAACAGAAAAATACACATCTAGTTTGACTCTTGCAATATTTGGATGAGTTAGCTGTTTTTGTTAATGTGTAGCACAATCTTGCCCCACTTGGTCTGTGCTGTTAAAAGGATCTTGCTACCTTTCTTATCAAAGGAAACAGATAAAAGGGAAAGAAAAAATGGAGGATCTTAGCAAACTAATATGCTTGTCGGAAAAAGACATATGTCTAACTAAAGATTACTGATTCACCAGAGCTAACAACAAGTTTGTCCAGCAACCAAACTTGAATTTTTAAAATTGGAATTTCTCCACAAACCTGGAATTTGTTGAATGCAATTCGGCGTTCAAATTCTTGGACTAAGATATCTTCTTCTCTTTGTGACATCTCCCATATATTCCCATCTTGTGTTTTTGAAGTTGTTTCCCAGCCATCAGGTTTGTTTTTGAACTCCGAAGTTGTGTTTGAATTGCTTGAATCTTCATTAGGTGAGTCAAAAATCCTACAATTATTCAGAGTGTAATAAAATTAACAAAGACATGGCAGGTGGTCATGGTATAAATCTTAGCCTGGCAAGTTATTTATCATCAAACTACAATGTTGTTACACCTCAACCCACCCACAGAAGAAGTGGAAGAGCAATACAACAGAGAAAACAGCATCAATCAACCAACAGCATGGTAAAGAAAAAAATCAGTATTTTTTGACAAATTACTAAAAAGTAATTCCGTACCATCTTGTTTGATCATGCATTCAAATCAGCATGATATTAGATCAAATAGTAGATCTAACAATAGCCAAGTATCAAAAAAAATTAACCAAGAATAAAAAATAGAGGATAACATAAAATTAGCATACTTTTAACACCATGATACACATCTAATTTATCAATATAAGTCTATAGCTGCAAGTCTATTACTTGCAGTTTGCTTTCATCATGAGTCTCTTCAAGGCAATGTTTTGGTATAGGTACTTGAAAAACTTCTGTCTCGCCAAAATGAAGATATGCTTCCCCTTATAGGCTGTGCCGAGATTCTTATATAGGAAAAGAGGTCCTGTAAAGCCCTTAGCACTAGGTTTAACCAAATGACTTGTACAGTACATGCATGCAAAAGATTTCAAAATATCTTCACATAACAGACTTCAACTTATCCAGGCCACTAACTCTCAATTCTAGATCCACCTCTAAGAGAACCATTAAAACTCATAATCACATGTAAACTAGTTGAAGATCTCACTATAATTCAATTCAAATCCACATCAAATAAGCACAGTCAACTATATTAATCAATGATCAACTATGCCTCAATACAAACTCTTCACAGTCAGTTATAGGCCTCGAAACATCCATAAGCACAGTCAATCACCATAAACCTATGCATCGAACCTACTTATCCTATGGGGAAAAGGAAAAGAAAACTACTTAACCCGAAAAAGAAAGATAAAAGACTATGCCTGATTCCCAAACTATTTGGGTTCAACTATGAGCTTTCCATATCCATAAACACAAATTTATGAATCAACAATCAACCACGCCACAATCCCTACCATAAATGCATTAAATTATATTGATCAAGAATCAACTAAACCCCAATCACAAACTACTTGGAAAACTTCTACATTATAACACTGACAATTATATCAATATCGGAACACTCTGCCTCAACTTCAAACTAGTTGGAGTTGACCACATGAGTCTTCTATATCCATATGCAAAATCAATGACCTATTATGCCTCAATTCTAAACTAATTGGGGTCAATGTATCCTCCATGTCCATAAACATATGCCACTATAAAACATATTCATAAATTTCAAACCAAAAACCAAAAAAAAAAAAAACCAAATAAATAACATTAAAACTGCAACTTTGAACAAAAAAAGAAAAAGGAGATCATACTCCGAGCAGCTATCCAGAAGCTTTTCGATATCATCAGCATCGCCGCTACCACCGATAGAATCTCCTAGCTTAGCCTCTTCCATCTTCTCAATCTCCTTCAACCACAAACCCGCATGTACTCTCTGCTTCTTCAACCTATAATCCCTCTTTATATTCTCCAAACTATAAAGAGAACATTCATTTTCGTTCATATTTATGCCCTTTTCATTATCCCTACCATCTTTCTGCAGCTTCCCCTTTCTTAAGTGCCAATTCTCATTCATGTCCTCCACAAAGGCTTTAGTTTCCGCATCAATTTCCGGAACCCTAGGCTCAATTTGTGTATTTTTGGCAGTGTTGTTGCTGGTGTCGTCGGGAAGTGCAAAATTTACGTCAGTTTCCCATGGAGCTCGATTCTTTCCAGAAAGATCGTCGGGAAGCCACGCAGCTTCCCATGCGTCGTTCCACTCGTCGTTGCCGCTTTTGGTGGACAAAAGCCGGCGGACGGCGATGGAAAAGGTGGGGTTTATGAAGGGTTTTTGGAGAAAGGTGGATGAGAGTTTGCGGATCGGGTTCATTAGGAAATGGTATGGATACTCGCAAGTCGCAACTCACAAGCCAAGTGAAAAGGACTCGAGGGGAAAAGAATTTTTAAAAGAAATAAAAAATCCTAGTATGAAATAATGAGGTACTTCCAAAAAAAAAAAAAATCTCATAAATACTCATAAATATCTTTTTTCCATCCTTAGATCTAAAAATACTCTTAACATTTATTATTTGGTCCAAACATACTCCTCAACTCAATATAAATAGTTAGAACAATTTTAATTCTTTAAAAATTAATGTGACATTTTTTCAATGGTCATATGTTTTCGATTTATTATACTTTTGTTGTAAATCTTCTCGTTGGTAAATTTAAAATATATAATTTTATTTTATTTTTTAAAATTGTATCTGCCTATCTTTTTTTTTTACTTCCAGCTTAGAGTTACTTGTAAAACACTATCGTGTAAAAAGTTAAGTGCTCAATTAATTTCAATGGTTATCAAAATGAGTTAGAATTTTTTTTTTTTTACGTAAATGACATATATGAATTTTACATGATTACCCTGTATATTATTATTATTATTTTATTATAACTCCATATAATTTAAATGTCATATGTGGTTAAGCTTTTAACTGTCAAATGAGCTTGCCTTTGTTTAATGGGTGTTGTGGAATGGCTAATGAACCCCCAATTAATATATACCCATGTAATATAAATATACATTATGCTAATTTATTTCCAACGTTTGAGGTCAAATTGGTCATAGGTTTGATTAATTACTAGTATAATATTTCATTTAATTATCATGTTCTTCACAACTCCTAACTTCATTTCTTAAAAAAAAAAAAAAAATCTAAGATTTCCGAACCATATACATCAAACAAAAGAGCATGTCATTTAATTTCTTGATCATTTATAAAACGTTACCGATATGCATTAGTGTTGCCAATCTTTTTCTTAAAATTACTAACAGTTAAATATCATTATAATTATATTTACATAAATATTTATGATTCGTTTTGAAACAATAAATATTAAAAAAAAATTCATTCATTAGTGTAACCACGCCTCAAATAATTATTACAGAAATTGAAAGAGAGGTAGTACATCAAATTAAAGAGTAAGATTTACTTTTTTTAATAATAAATTGAAAGAGTTTTGGAACCTACATTTCCACTCAAATAATGTGATAACACCATACTGCATTCTGGCATCATAAACTACAGGCTTCTTGTCATTTTCTTCATATTTTATGAAAAGAAATTAAGTTAATTAACTAAGTTGAGTACTATAAATAACCTCAGAAAAATTCTAATAGTCCAAGGAACAATTTCCAAAAACATTCCAAAATTACTAAAATAAATGGATTCAATCATGTGATTGGTCACGGAGATACTTAGAATACAGACCTATTGTTGGATATCTCATGTAACCTGTGTTACATATTTAACTTTACATGAAATTTCATTTCCTGTCAAACTTTGAGGCATTTTATGTATTGAATTTGTTTTAATGTTTTTTCAAATTTGTATAGTTTTGTTTTGGTCTGTTGAGAGAAAAATGAAGTGTCAATACTTGCTTTTACTCATCATAGGGCTCTTTCTCAGCGTACTTCCCTCCTTTGCTTCTTATGGTATGGTCTTGAAATAATTTTTTTTGGATACTCTTAATTATGTTTAATTGATATGTTCCTTTTTTTTGGGGATGTTATTTTGATGCAGAGGAACCTATTTATGATCACTCTGCATATACTGAGGTGACATTTTTGTTATTTTTCCTTTTGTCCTGATTTAAGAACGATGATCGCGTTTTAAGTTACTTAATTTCTTCTGTTTTAGTGTAAATCAAGTCCAGAAGACGCGCTTTATAATGGTGGGATAATGAAGGATTATTGGACAATCGAAAATCAAGTCATTCGATCTGAAACTAATTCCTATGATTTTGTCCTCAATGATCTCTCAGGCGATACCATCTATAGCTTCTCCAGTTAAGTTGTTGCAACTGAAATTTCATCACTTAGGCATCTATTTTGTTGCAAAGAATATGTACTCATCGTGGCACTATAAACTTGTATTAATCAATCGTCGTGTTTATTATTAGGTTGGGTGAAGATATTTGATGCAGATTCAGCTGTGATAAAGGCAAGCCTGAAAACAGCTAATGGTATAGTTAAGTGTGTAGGAAATGTCGTTGCTAGATCTGGATGCTGGTCATTTTTAAAGGGTGGATTTGTTCTTGATTCGCCTTCCTCCTATGCTCTACTTTATTTCCAGGTACGTCTTAATACTCATAACTTCAGGTTTTGAGTTAATATCTCTGCAGTTGTTTGAGTGCTGCAAATTTGATGCAGAGATCAGATAAGGCAAAGTTAAATATCTCGATTTCAAGTGTTTCGTTGCAGCCATTTACTTATCAGCAATGGAGAAAAAACCAACAAGACATGATCGATAAAGTAGACTCCTGAAACTCTATGCTACTCAAGATTGTAACTGAGGCATTGTCATGTAAATGGCTTTTAGCATCTTAAGTTTTATTGATCACGCGTGTGCTTATACTAGTTCTGCTAAATTCAACTTCTAGGAAAGAAAATGCACCGCGATTATACACATATTGGATGTGCAAGGAGAAAGAGTGCCAGGAGCATCAATCAGAGTTGAGCAAGTTCATAGAGATTTTCCACTTGGTTCTGCTATATCAAAGACAATTCTTGGAAATCCAGCATATCAGGTAACATTCTGACTAACGCGAAGTTGATTCGTTACAAGCACTCTTTTGGCTTTGTTTATTGTCAGTTTCAACACTTCTAGCCAAATACATAACTGCTTATTTACAAAAATCAGTTCCAGTACTTAAGTGTTTTTTAGTACTAAAACTTGTTACAGACGTGGTTTAAAGAGAGGTTCAATGCTGCGGTTTTTGAAGATGAACTCAAGTGGTATTCAACAGAACCTCAACAAGGAGAAGTGAACTATACCATACCTGATCAAATGCTGGAATTCGTCCGAAAGAACAAAATCATTGCCAGAGGGCACAACATATTCTGGGAGGATCCGAGATACACTCCTTCGTGGGTTCGACATCTAACTGGTCGCAAGCTAAAATCAGCAGTTAACTCCAGGATACAGAGTTTGATGAAAAAATACAAGAATGAATTCATTCATTGGGATGTCGATAACGAAATGCTTCATTATGATTTCTATGAACAAAGACTTGGCACCAACACAAGTCTTGAATTTTTTCAAACAGCACAACAGTTAGACCCCTTGGCCAAATTGTTTATGAATGACTATAATGTAGTAGAAACCTGCAATGACATGAATTCTACAGTTGATGCCTATATTTCCAAATTGAGAGATTTAAAACAAGTTGGAGTATTTATGGATGGAATTGGCCTAGAAGGACATTTTACAGTACCAAATCCTCCATTCATCAGAGCAGCGTTAGACAAATTGGCTACACTAAAACTTCCTATATGGCTAACAGAAGTTGATATCAGCAAGAATCTTGATAAAGAAACTCAGGTAAGGCGTACTTCACCTACTATAACAGTAAAATCACAAAACTACTTTGATACGTTAAAGTAACTGAACTATATGTGTGCATTGCCTCGTAAACTAAAAACGACATAAAATTAAGTTTCTATTTGCTTGCCCTACTTTATTTTTTTTCAGTCTAACATGTTTAAAACCACAAGACTGAAGGAAATTTTTGTACATCAAACATATATATATTTGTTTTCTTAAACTTCATGTTAAGTCAAAACCTGACAAACAAATTGAAGCATAAGGAGTAATAGTTTTTGTGAATTTGATGGCAGGCTAGATATCTAGAGATGGTTTTGAGAGAGGGATTCTCACATCCAGGTGTAAATGGAATCATGCTTTGGGCAGCATTACATCCAAATGGATGTTATCAAATGTGTTTGACAGATAACTATTTTCATAACCTTCCTGCTGGGGACATAGTTGACAATTTGCTTAAAGAATGGCAAACTGGTGTGGTGCATGGTAAAACTGATGAACATGGTTCATTTAGCTTTTCTGGTTTTTTAGGTGACTACAAAATTACTGTCAAATTTGGAAACACAACAGCTAATTCAACATTCTCGTTATACAGAGGTGATGAAACCAGGCACATAAATGTTTTGTTGTAATGTACGTCAGTTTGTAAGTGCTTCAACTATTTCAAGAGATGTTTTCTTTATTATCTTTTCCCTAGTGCAAATAAAAAAAGTCACTTAACATTTTTGTTTATTATTTATGCAAGATTAGAACACTAACTTCTCATTACTTTCAATCGTTTTCATCAACCACATGCTCCAACGCAACCAAGTTATCTATGATGTGTGCTTTAATATATAGCTTGTGATAGTTTATATATGTAATGAAAATATTGTCTAGTTAAAATATTAATGAACCAAATATCTATCACTATGGATAAATATTCACATTACTTACAAACACTCTCTATATATAAATGCGATGATATATGTTAACTCAATTGTCGCTAAATTTTTTGAATCTATTACCACTATATGTCTTTTTTATTGTAGTGAATTTTTTTTCCATGAGTTCACCTCCAACTATATGCAATTTTTTTATCTATTTAAGCTATCATTACCTATATGTTCAAACACACCTCGTTGAGTAATTAATAGTGTGTAATGTACGTGCTTTATTTTTGTTTGAAAAGGGTGTCAAGTGGCACTCGATGTGGATAAATATTTTCATCATAATAAATTAAAACACATTTAAACTATCACATTTTCTTTAATTTTTACATTAAGGATCCAATATTTCCATTATATACCTAAACTGTTAGCTGATAGAAACACCAGGTGGACCCATTTTTATGAGGTTTCCAGCTCTCACGCATCTATTATCAGTTATTTTAAATATTTTATCAACTCAATCGTGAATTATATTTTAATATATATAGTTTGTGATAATTAGATATTTATATATGGAATGAAAATACAGTATAATTGAAATATTAAAGTGGATTTTATAATTTAAGTGTGTTTTAACTTTTAACCTATTGAGAAAATGTGTTTTAACTAGTTTTGCATGAGCAAAATGGGGACTAATTTCGTTCCCTATTTTTGACCCTACCCTCTTTATAATTTGTTTTAAAAATGAATAAAGAGGAAGACTTTTATCTTAAAAGATTGAAACTTGTCTAAAAGTGAAGAGAAAAATCAGCTTGCTTTTTTATAAAAACACCTCATAAAAGCAGAACAAACAGGAATTTACTCTGCTAAAAAGTCATTCAGTTGAACAAATTGTTTTACTTTCGTCCTTCTAAAGTGAATTTTGACATAATTACCTATATATATATATTTGTAGGGTCCTTACAATCTGGGATTGTGGGGACTGGTAGCCTCAAATCACATTTTAACCAAACGACTAGTTCATCGGCTGAACGTTGTGGAGCCTAAAGTCTCAAAAAATATTTCCCTCAGTTTCAATTTTTTTATCTGAATTTAATCATGCACGTGAACGAAAACGAACTAAAAAAATAATGAAAAACATTACTCCCTTTGATTTCATTTACTTATTACGATAAAATTTGACATACCTGTTAAAAAATAACTTCTTAATTCTTTAATTTTTGCTTATATTTAGGTCCTCTTGATTTTAGAATAAATAACTTCTCTATCATATATATATGACATTAAGAATAGGTTTAGTACGAAGGATAATGTTTTTTCATAGTGCTAATGTTTTTTAGGAAAATAAGAAGATTGATTTCATACTTATTTTCTAGTGTTACGCTACATGAGCAAATAATATTATCTTAAAGACATTTATATATAATGTAGACAAATATAATAAGAAGTGGGCATAGAAGTGGTGGAAATGGGAACAATAGGGTGCAGTGAATATGAGGCGTGTTGGAGGGTGCAGAGAATATAATCAATACCAAATAATATTTGTGAAACTTACTTGTCTACTTTCATTAAAAAAAGTCATTTTCCTTATTTTTTTCAGAAAAATTATTTCAATTTTTTTTTAACCTCAAACCTAGAAAAATTAGAGATATCAAACATAATCTAAATAGGGACCGAGGGAGTATGTAATTGTGATTATTTAAAGGAATACTCATTCACTTCTGAGGTTCGTATTTCCTCGGTCAAATAATATTTGTTGACTATTGAATTTATACATTGCTTGAGAAATTATAAATAGAAAGATAATTTTATCATAGAAGTAATATTTTAAATATAATAAATATAATATTTTGAAAAATACAATAAAAAAAATGACCATATAAAAACCACTAAAAGGTTCATGCATCATTACCCTGATGATATAACAAAATATAAGCTTATCCTATCTCGTATGATAAAGCCAAGAGAAAAAAAAGATAAAGACTAGAAAAAAAGATAGAATTGAACAACCGTTCAGACATCTTTTGTGCATACGGTTCTACAAGAAAATTGACCCATCTCCAGACTCAGATGGATAAATAATCAAATTGTCATCCTTCTTTTCGGAGTAGTTCAAAAAACTATGATGGCTCCGTTGCTTTACATATATATATATACATATATATATATATATATATATATATATATTTATTTTGGTGTGTGATTCAGCAATCCCAAAGTTTCTTTTTAATCCAATAAAATAAGGATTTTTTTTCGTACTCTTTTATGACATAAATATTGTTAAGAACTCTCCGGCATGAAAACAAAAAAGTTTGTGTCGCTGAACTGAACTCCTGATTGATAAGAGAAAATCGGAAGTCCCCCTTACCTCATACTACTCTCTCGATACAAAATCTAATATTTTGAAAAAAAAATACAAAAATTTTTCATATCAAATTTGAAGTGCCAAAATTAAATATAAAATTATTTCTTAAATAATAAAAATGATTAAATATCTATTTTTAACACAAACTATAAACTATTATTGTACCTCAGAGATATATAATTGCAATTCGTGTGGGACAAAATGATTAATTTTTGCATTAAATCCCTAGTGGCTTCATTATTCTCTCTTGGGGTCCTGAATCAAATACTGTTTTGTAATATTTCTAAGGACCAATTATTTAATACACACACGATTAAAGAGAAGTTCAATTTATATTATACTATGCCTTTTTTTTATATATAATATACACCTATTAAGAAAATAAATATTAATATTGTAAGTTAATCATTTTATCTCTATTAACTGATTGAGTCGACTCATTATACTTTTTAAAGTCATGAACTTAATTATAATAAACTGAGAATATAATAGATAAAAAATTATGCTAGCTTAATTTATTAAATTTTGACAAATAAAAATAAACGGGAGAGCGAAGACCACCAATAATGCAATTTTTGATGTAAGAAATTAATTGTATTTGTGGAAGGAATGGTCAAAGTTCATAAATTGGGAGAATCATGAAAAGACGAGACACTTTAATTGGGTAATGGAATCCAAGGCCACTTACTCATTCTCCATTGGATGGGGTAACCCCTACCCCACACTTATAACTCACTCATAATGGTCATATTGTTTTATTATTTATAAAAAACACATTAATTTTTTCTTTTATAAATATATGTATTAGTTTTATGAATTTTTAAATTAATCATATTAACTTAAACATGAGTAATATATTTCTTATCTATATATCAAATATCATATAAATTATATGAATTTTAATTAATACATAAATAACTTATTTCTTTTCTAACAACTAAACGATCCTTTATTAAATAAGATAATTATTTCATTTTATTTTATTTGACTTTTACTTTAATAATAATATTCCCAGGAAACAGTTTCTCTACTTCTATAAGATAGTGGTAAAGTCTGCGTATATACTATCCTCCCCAGACCCCATTTATAGGATTTCACTGATTTTTTGTTGTTGTTGTTGTTGTTATTATGTTAACAATAATTTTATTTATTTATCCATTTTTAACACATATCAAATGAATTTGTTGGGAGTATTTTCTTTCAATATTATTTTTATTTTAAAATAGTGACATTACTCAATACTATTTCATTCAAATTTTTATTATGTTTAATTTAGTAAAATAAATTAACATAAAACGGAAGGTAGTAAGATATAACGATTCGAATGTAATTTTAAATTTGTGAGGAGATCAAACTCTATTTTCTTAAGGACACCTTCACAAGTAAGCAGATCTTGTTTATATTTGTGATCTTCATTTGCTTCAAATTTTGGACATTAATTCTCTTAACACATATTTAATTATTATCTTATAATTAGCTTCCTACAAATATTGTATGTTCTCTCACTTTTTCTAAAAAAAAAATTGAGGGCAAGGGAACGAAAAATGAGGAAAAGATTACAATGTGGAGGAATAAAATCTTTACTAATAAAGTGAGAGTTCAGATAGCCACCTCATATTCAATTTTACGCTAAATTTAACAATGCGGCAAAGTTGTTTCTTTGTATTCCACAAAAGTCTCCATCTCATCAGTTCCGTGCTAACATGGAGCAAAATCAGCAAAAGTGACAAGTAAAGCGACATTAATTCAATATTTAAAAATAAATTTATAATATCAACTTTCAAAATATCAAAACACTAGCTAACTCGATTTTCATTTTATTTTCTTTCTCTCTTTCGTCGGGCAGGGAAAGCAAAATTCCTTTTATTGATACACAAACATGTGCTCTCATATCTAAAGGCATAAAGTTTACGATATGTGTATCTAGTATCTTTATTCTCCTTCTAGTCTAAATAAAACCAAGAAATAGTTTTCTCACCCTTTACTCCATACTCCTTACTAATTAAAAGTAAAAGACATCACAAACAAAAAGGGATTGATTGAATTTTCAACCTAATTTGTAGATTAATAAGTGTTAGATTCGATATTTTTTTAAATAATCGTATATCAACACACAATAATAGATAACTTAATTCATCAAAATTTAAATAAATAGAAAAAAGTCTTTATCTTAGACTTCATAACGTTGAACTTATTTTATTAACAATTAGAGCACATCCTTGATTATTTAGCCGCTACATTCAAATTCCACCGATTTTCTATCTATTAGATTAATCTTTTTACTAGAAAATTAATATACCAAAATAAACTCACATAGGCGACGTTCATAAATTACAGTTTTAAAACAATAAAAATGAACAATGTTTATATTGTTTATCAAAATACCATATTGAATAAAAAAAAACTCTTGTGATCATATATTTGAAGTTAAAATGGAAAAAAATAAAAATTTGAAGGTATGTTTGAACATGCATTTTATTTGAAAAATATTTTAGTATATTTTAGTGGAGGTCTTAAAATCTGAGTTTGATCCAATTTTTAGAAAGTTGAAAATATTCGATGTTAAAATATTTAAAATCGAATTAAATTTTATAAAAAAAAAGAATTTAAATTAAATTTTCAAAATTTATGATCAAATATCAGCAAAATTTATTTTTCCCCTTTATTTCATCAAATTAGATTAGAAACGTAGCCTCAGGAGCTGGGACAAGTCATTGATGATTGAAATAAGCCCAATTCCATATATTCCGCTGGTTAACAAACATCTGGTCCCAACCTTCCTGTTAACTCTACACCATAGGACTGTCACTAGCATTTATTAAATTAAAATAATGTGATCTGACTCGACAATGTTAGAAAAAAGACAAGCATCTTAAACTTTTAAATTTGAGAGATCTAAATTTTTATTTTAATAATAATAAATTAGAATTTATTTAGAAAAATATACTAAATGAGTACTATTTATGTTAAAGATTATTTATTTCATATAAAAATAAAGAATTATTAGAATAAATTTGATACATGTGAGTATGATTATATATGCCATTGAAAAGATTTATTGAATGAAATCAATCATAATTCTTTTTTAAATAATTTTATATCTCAAAGAGCTAAAAGAATAAGATTCATAAAAAAATATATTAATTTATCTTTTGAAATTTAAGGCTCCATTCGATTTTCGTCTTAGGTCACTCTTCAATATAACTCACCTTTATCTTTTTTTAAAAATTAATTCACCTTATCGCATATTGCATTAAAAAATAACCTATATAAATATTTTTTTTAAAAAAAAAGTAACATAAGTGCATTGTGCACAGAAAAGATTCTACATAAATTTATTGTACTCTCTCAATGCTATGAATATTTCATCTTCCTACTGACATTGCCATTCCTTGCATCCCCATTTCTTTTTTCTTTATTTGCCTCACAAAATTCATTTTTGTTTGTTTCTGAGCACTGAAAAAACCCTACGTACCCAAAACCTCATTCCCATTTCTCATTTTCTTTCTTTAATCTGCTATTTCCTTATCACTATCACCTGCAGTTGCAGCAAGAAAAAGCCTTACCTGAACCCCACTCCATTGTCCTCTTCCTCCTACCTATCACTCTGTTTTTTAATAATTTTTCCTCTGAACTAGTATAACATTACTAGTATTCAGCAGCTTAAGGAAATAGCAAATACCCACATGGATCTTTCATCTTCTTCTCATTCACATTTCATTCTCACTCTCTCTTTTGCCTTCGTCATTCTATCCAGAGGTATAAATAGAATAAACTCATTCTTATGCCATAGTAATAGCATTTTCTGTTATTTAGATTATACATAAATGCAACATTGTTATTGTATTTTTTAATTTACAGGTGTTTTAGGGGCTACATTTACATTTGTGAACAAATGTGAGTACACAGTATGGCCAGGGATACTAGCAAATGCAGGTAGTCCAGCTCTTCAAAGCACTGGATTTGAACTTCCCCAAGACTCTTCACGTGCATTCACTGCACCTACTGGTTGGTCCGGTAGGTTTTGGGGTAGAACCAGTTGTTCGTTTGAAGGGTCCGGGTCGGGTTCTTGTGGAACAGGGGATTGTGGCTCCGGTGAGGTAGAATGCAACGGTGCCGGAGCTGCTCCGCCGGCTACCCTGGCGGAGTTCACGCTCGGAACTGGTGGGCAGGATTTCTATGACGTGAGTTTGGTGGACGGGTACAATTTACCCATGGTGGTAGAAGCATCGGGCGGGTCGGGTATGTGTGCGACAACTGGTTGCGTGACGGATCTGAATCAAATCTGCCCGTCGGAGCTGAGGAGTGGCAGTGGAGAGGCGTGTAGGAGCGCGTGTGAGGCGTTTAACAAGCCGGAGTATTGCTGCAGCGGCGCGTATAACACACCGTCAACTTGTAAACCGTCCATGTACTCACAGATGTTCAAATCTGCTTGTCCAAGATCATACAGCTACGCTTATGATGATCCTACCAGCACTTTCACTTGCAGCGGTGCTGATTATACCATCACATTTTGCCCCTCCACCCCAAGGTAAAAAAGAAGATTCCTTTTCGTCCCAATTTACGTGACATAGTTGAAAATTTCGATAATCTAAGTGAATTTATTGAGATAATTACTTCAATAAAGAGTTGAAATTTGGAGTGTTGTCAAATTCCATGCTTGATGCCTCCATTAATTCATAACACATGCCATGTTTTGGTCACGAGGGTATCTGACAAAAGGTTGAATAATTGTATTTGTATGGGTTGTGAATAATTACTACTACTACATTGATTTTGATTTTGACATTTAGCTAATGTGCAGTCAAAAATCTACAAAAGATACAACACCTACGACAGCAACACCCAATGGTGATGGGTCTTATGGTGGTACTAGTACAGGAGTTGTGGACCCTGCAGTAGGAGGAACCGGGTCAAGTTCGGGTCAAATGGTAGGTGGATCAGCCTCCGGGTTTGAGTATGGTGCAGGAATAGGATATGGGTCAGGATCAGAATACGGGGCAGGAACCGAAACTCAACCCGGATCCGGGTCACAAGCTATGCTAGCAGATGGGTCATATTTAGCTGGATTAGCAATGGGAGAATCAACAAGGGCTTTCTCTCCAACAGCTTTGAATTTAGCAGGCACTGCTTTGGCTGCAGCTTTGGTTTCATTAATTTTCTTGTAGCTGTAATGGGCAGTGGGGTTTTGGGTTTTTTTTTTTTTTTTTGGACTTTTTTCTAGTAAAGCTGATAGATTCCTCCAGATTGTAAGCCATCACTTTCTATTAATTAATTAAAATGTTCTCTTCTTCTTCTTGTAGTTGGCCATATTTTTCCCTTTTTCAACGTGTAAATTATAATGCAATATTGTTTATCCCTAAGCCCCTTCTCATTATCCAAGATTTTGTTGGTGAGATTTGCAATTATTAAATTTGTAGCATAATAATATAGCTTGATATTGGGGTTGGAGTTCTACTTTACCTTTGATTTGGGGCTCTAGATAATAGAGAAAATATTGAAAAAGTGAGTAATATAATATGAATGTAGAAGATATAGAAAATGGCTGGGCCAACCTTGGACGATAAAATTGACTTTGCGGAAATCACAAGCATGGCTTTTCTTACTTTTGTCTGCCATACATGGCCTATACTCCCTCCTCCCAATATACCCTTTGGAAATTAAAAATTATTAGTACTTTTTTTAATAGTGTTTTAAGGACTGAAAATATTTAACTCACCTAGTATCACTTAACACACTCTTTAAACAAAAATAGTGCGTATATTTTACATACCATCAAGGTGTTTTTTAATATAATGTAGGTACAATTTTTGACCAGTAATTCGAATTTATTAGATGAATCATCATCGTACAAGATGGAAAAGGTAGAGCACGGGATAAAATAATCTCATAATTTATTAATTTCCATGTGGAATATATTGTTAAGAGGAAAAGAAAAAGCAAATTGGAGAGGCAGAAGGGCTGGTACGAAAGTAAGATACGTTGATCAACACTTTGGCAGACAAGCTTTATTTCTTTTCCTCATTTTTCTCTCTTCTTCTAATTTTCTATAGAGCTTTATGCCCTGTCTCCATAGTTGAATTTGTTGAAACTTCTTTTCATTGCTAGCCTGTTTAATGACAATAACATTATAGTTTGAACACATTTACAACTTTAAAGTTAGATTTGGAATTTTTATGGTTTAACTCTAAAATCTATTAGAGCTCCACCATATAACAATTGGTGAGCTAGCAGGAAATTTGTAAGAGAAAGAAAAAACATAGTATAATGAATTGTCCGTTAAGAACTTTCCATTATGGAGTTACAAAATCTAAAGAAAAATAACATCCATGAATCATGATGCAACCAAATACAATGTAGCCAAGTCTCACCAAGAATTTCAACTAGACTATGCTCTTTATCGCAAATCATGATACATGTTTTCTGAAACCTCCCATAAGACCTATATTTTAGTTCAAGTAGTTGCTAAAACTTGCTAAAATCAGTTCAAGAGATTGCTGCCATTTCTCAGTCAATTGAGGCAAGTAGGCATCTCTAAAACGGCATTTCAAGAATTAGGCGATCATTCTTCTGATAATACTGGGCATTAGACTTCAATGGACTGCCTGTGAAGGCTAAGAGTAAGAAGAAACTAACCTTCATTCATCAGAAACCAGTTGGTTTCATCGAATTTTAAGAACTCGTTTCTTCATTAGCTATCAGCACGGAACAAAAAGGGAACTGAAGAAATCCTAAAAACTGGTGGTTTTCACAATGACCAAAATCATTAGCAAAGTTCACAAGTAGCATCAACGCCTAGTAAAACTAAATTTCATGAAGGCATGCTATCAATTCATGAATCGATTCTAGAGTAGCTCGACTTAAGAACCAAATATCAACTTTGAATCAGTGGCTAACTTATATGGTATTCTGAACATCAATGAGACAAAGCTAATGATTTTGGGTCATTTGTATGTAAGGCAAATAGCTTTAGATGCTAAACACATTTTCTTGATTTAAGCATCTTTCCCAGTTTTTCTTCAAGGGTGAAAACAAATTATGGTTATATTCTACGCACTAGTTTACGGGCGTTTGAACCAAACAGAGTAAAAAAGCCTTACTCTGCCTTGGTCCTCATCTTCATCCTTTCAAGAACCCTATCAAAAGCTGGTTTCCCAATTGTCTCCCCCAAAGCAGCAATAAGATCTCCAACATGGAAGTTCCAAGCCCAAACCACTAGGCCACCGTGAAGGATCTCGGGTTGTATTTTCATACAACATGCCCCTTTTCTGAGTAAATTCTTGTGCTATGCCTAGCATGTTTAGATTGGCTCATGCATCACTCATTTTCAAAAACATCCAATTTGGTTGTGTATTTGTCAATTTTTCTTATCAGGTAGTATAAGAAATTCACTAGCTATCCATAGATAATTAAATAATTAACTGAAAATTCAATTCTCACAAAGTCATATATTTCAAATCTTGGATCCATCCCACATTGGAACAGAATTTGAAGAGAGAAAGCCAGACATGTAGAAAACAATAAACTGCATTGATCAATCATACACTAAACAAAAACTACTTCTCAATCCCATGCAAGAAGAGATCGACCATATGAATCTTCACTCAATGTTGCTCCATAAAACTCATCACAGTGCAATATTAAGTAAAATCAACCATAATATCAAAACTGTACGGAAAAAAACTATTTCTATTCTAGGCAGTTCAACAATCTTAACACCCAAAGAAAATAAATTATGTACTTTCAACTAGTTACAAAATGCTTTGAATTGTCCACCCCTAACACCGAAAAAAACATAGAAAGGGAGGCAACAATCTGTTTGTGACTCAACTGAAATACAGTTTAAAACTTATGACTCTACACTATGGACCCTTTCAAGAGTGTAAAATGTAACTGAATGAAAAAAAAAAAAATAGCATTCTTATAAGAAGCTACAGGCTCCTATACACAATTATTGTCATTTGTTATCGACGAGATCTGCAGATGTGATTTTACATGAGAGATAGTCCGTGGCATTGGGTTTCATGATAGTCCAAAGCTTCAACTTCTGTTTGTAAATTAGCCTGAAAGTTGCCCATCAAGGTCAGTTACAATGTTTTAGGAGTACAGATGCCATAATGTGAGGTAAAGATGGTGGATGGATGACTCACCGCTTCAATGATGCCTTCCTATGTACATCATGGTTTTGTTAACAAGTGGCAACTCAGCTGAATCCTTCCGCGCTCCCAACACTTTCTGGCTGTACAATTTTCAATCAAACATCATTAAAATGTGAGTTTAATAGTTTGTTTTTTAATCAGTTTTGAAATTGCAAAGCAACAAATTTCGAGATTTATCATATTGTTTTTTCAGATCAGACATAAAACAGCACATAACTTTTCCGTTTTCCTCAGAACTATCCAGCAATTATCTGTAAGTATAGTCCCCTTAGGTTCTGTGTGAATGTCATGATTGTCACACATATCTTATAACAATGGCTTTGACAATTCTTTCCAATATTTATCTAAATACTTTTACCAATGAGAAGATGTGTTATCTTCTGTGTAAATTAAAAAATAATGACAACTAGAACCAGTGAAATTCCAGAGTGGGGTATGAGAAGGGTAGTGCACATACGCAGCCTTACCCCTGTCCTGTGAAGGTAGAGAGTGTGGTTTCTGAAACAGAGATTTATTTCAAAAAGTTCAGGAATTGATGTCAGATTCCAAATGGAAGGTATTGCCTTGATTCTCATTCTCGTACTATGCCATTCATTCTGAGAAAGTGGAAGTTTTTTCTTATAACTGAACCAAATATGTGTGTAAGACACACTTCACTTGAGAGGGCAGAAGAGGCTAGATTAAGATGACCCTCTCAACGAAATAATCACAGTTGTAGTAGGAAGAATTAGATAAAACAGATAATATTTTTACTATGCTACAAAACTTTTTTCTTACTTTAGTGAAGAACGATTAGTTATAACAATTAAAAATGCCGATGAATTGACAGCTTAAACGTTTCCACAAATACCAAGGTGTCCTCTTTTTTCTGTAGAGGACATCTTATTTAAAGATAATACTCATATATTAAGTGTCGAAAAGAAAATGTACGCATTACATCATAAGTAAACTCCAACACCTAAACACCTTGAAGAAGAGTGCTAAACCACACACATATCTCCATCACTGACCTAGTTTTAGAGAGGACTGCTTAACAGGCACAATGACAAACGGCTTTATCAAACCAAAGGAGGGGTTATTAAAAGAAACAAAGACTAGTGAATGATTCAATGGCGGGAAGCTGAGAGATGAAGTTGGCAACCCTTGCAAAAATTCGTAGCATGTGCGTGTGAGGTTTAAGAGGTAAAAATTGTATTAAAATTTAAATATTCCCACTTTACTCTTGTTAAATTGACACAACTACCGGATTGTCCCTGACTTTGGGCAGTTGTATGCAGTTGCGCAAGGAACTCACTGATTGAATTTACTCTTGTTAAATTAGTACAATGCCCTCACTCTGCCTGATTATGGGTTTATTTCATGGTATTGCAAAATTTCACAAAATCAGATATGAAACCGTAAAACAAAAGGATACATGCGAATTGTAAAGTGGAAAAAATGATAAGGTGCAAGCAAACTTTCTATTTGTTCTAAAGAGGTAAGTCATGCGAAAACCTCTTTTACTATTATGAGATTGCAAAAGGTAAACAGCTTGAGAGCTAGATAAGCGAGTCACCACCTTTGCATCTCCAATAGCAAGTTCAGGCTGAAACCATAAGCACAGATGGGCAACTCTAAGGCAGCATAGGAAGCTCAGGATAGATAGGCTCGTAAGACTTTAATTTATACAGGTGAGGTAGAATGTTTAACCTAATCTAGCCATTCAGCATGCTTTGACATGCTCTTTACAGTATTTTGACACAACTTCTTCACTCCTGTTAATTCTGTTTTCCTGAGCCAAGGGTCCTTCACAAACAACCACTCTACCTCCTAAGGTAGGCATACACTCCACCCTCCCTAGACCCCAGACCCCACTTGTGTAATTACATTGGCTATGTTGTTATAGCCATCTAGCTCATCCTACTTACTAGGACGTAGGATTTATACTGCCCAACTCTAGCTACTACCTTCATATTCATATTACTAACTTGGGTGCCTAGAATATGCATGAATGGCTTTAACATATCACCCCACAATTACACTATGTTTAGTTGCTAAAGTGGGAGGGGGGTCGGCGAAGGAAAAGAGATGATGAATAATACTCCTACACTTTTTGTTCAAGAATGACTTATACTCCTCCACTTTTGCTTCACCCCTTCTATTAGTATATCAAGTGTATACCCCATAAATGCATAGCCTGCAACATTTTGAAGGACAAGTTGGCAATTCTTTCTTTAACACTCACACTCACACCGTTTCAATTTATGTGATACATATTAAAAAGAAAGAATTTTTAAGGTAAAACGAGAAGTTTAAATATTCAACCTTTGCTGTTGGTATGTCAAAGGAAGAAGTTTGGCTCCATGGATTTCAGGTGTCTGTGAATCTCTCAAGCCACAAAATCCAATATCAAATGCTCCTTCATTATGAATATGGAACACCCTCCCTCACCACAAACTTCACTATGCATTGATACTAAATAAGGAGAAGTCAGACTATATAAATTCTCTACACCTGTATTTAACACCACATTGAGGCTGATTTTAGCGCATGCTTAGGTTTAGGCTTCACCCATCAAAGCTTTTTATAACAATTTAACTATCATTTCCTTGCTCTCATTTTATATGGCAATGTTTGACTGAGAAATAAAAAGAAAAAAAGGGTGTAAAAGTAAATTCACCTTGTATAAGGAGGAGGGCAAAACATGATCAAGTAATCAGCAGAGGCACAAGTGAAGGTACTAGTCTTATCATCATAAGCATAACTGTAAGAGCGTGGGCACGCGTGCTTGAAGAAGAGCGAGTAGCTCGAGGGGTGACACGTGTCAGGCGTATTATACGCTTCACTACAACAGTATATCGGATCATTAAACGCCAAACACGCGCTCTTACATCCAACACTCTCACTCCCACTCGCAACCCTCAAATCCCTCGGACACGCGCCGTTCAAGTCCACTAAACATCCCGTCGCACTGCATCCCCCTTTTGTACCTCCTTTAGCAACTATAAGCATCGGAAGGTTGTACCCATCCACAAGGCTGACATCATAGAAATCCAACCCCTGGTCGCCGTTGAGGGTAAACTCCGCTAAACTCGCCGGCGGGATAGCACCCGCTCCGTCGCATTCCACCTTACCAGACCCGCAATCTCCGGTGACACAGGTGAATTTCCCAGTGGAGGGGTCGTTGGAGCAGAGGGTACGACCCCAAACCCGACCCGACCAAGCTCTGGGCATTTTCAGAGTCCTTGACTTACCACTTTTAAGAACGAAACCGGTGGGGCGGACGGGTGGTCTGTCAGCTCCGGTTAGTACTCCGGGCCATACTGTGTGGCGGCACTTGTTTACTATCTTGAAAGTTGTTGACTGCACCTCTGTAAATAAAAAGAAGTTTTGATTTTTATAATCAAGATTAGCGAAAAAAAATAGAGAAATTGGAAATGATTGATTACCTGAGAAGAGAGA
Source organism: Solanum rostratum (assembly GCA_029948455.1). Taxonomy (NCBI): domain Eukaryota; kingdom Viridiplantae; phylum Streptophyta; class Magnoliopsida; order Solanales; family Solanaceae; genus Solanum; species Solanum rostratum. The sequence goes on along the minus strand of CM057045.1, from coordinate 91,281,747 downwards.
GAAAGTGATGAGAAGAAGAGAGAGAAAGATGGGTGTGATGAGAAGACGATCCATTGGTGATGAGTATTGGAAGGTTAGTGGTTAAGTGAGTGATTGTTTTTCAGGTTTCAAAGCTGTCAACTTTTTCTTTTTCATTTTTATTTTTGAGGTGGAGATGAATAAAGAAAGAAAAAGTTGAAAGAGATGAGAAACAGCGCCATAAAAATACAAGAAAGAGAGAAGGAGGGAGAAATTAGAAACAGAAAAGAGGATGTAACTTTATGGGAGATTTAGGCTTTTTTTTTTTTTGAAGTTTTCATTTTTTATAAATTTAATTATTACTTATGAGCAAAATTTTATTTTTTATTTAAAACATCAGAAATATCTTTTTATTAAATTTGTAAGTATTGTTTCCACTAAAAATGATAGAATTATTGGGCATTCTGCCTGACTCAAATTGTCTTACTTTGAAAGAAATTTAGCAAATATTTTTTAAACCGCTAATCAAATTTTAACTAGCATTTGAAACCAATTAAAATCTAGATAATTTACAATACAAAAGAAAATTTAAATGATGATATTAATAGACTAAAATAGGAGAATATTTTAAAAGTTTGGCCATACATGAGATATAAGAGCTCCGAGAAAAATTATTGGAGTTAGAATTGACACTATTCAAACTCTAAAGGATTGAAGTTCAAAATATACAGTTCATACTCCCAAAAAATAATCACATAGTAGCTTCAACTTTTCTTTATTTAATCTTCATGATTTCTTGTGGTGTGTGTATTCACTTTTGTAAGTTAGAAATTCGGGATTATTCTTACTCCTTGATAAAATGTTCGAGTTTTAATTACATTATTGATGGCTTGCACGCGTTCACAATAATTAGAAATCAGATTTTTATATACAGTGACGATGTAAGAACAAAAAGAATAAATAAAGGACATGGATATTTTAAAAGAAATCTCCTTACTCAAGGGAGAAAAAAGTTACAACCTGTCTCATAAGATTTCATCAAGACTTCACTAATCCCTTCTCTTTTACGATGATACCCCGAAATCTTCAATCACTAAGCAACACCTTTGTTGCCTATTAAACTAATCCCCTCAAATTAGTCTAGACTTCAAAAACTCGTCCTAACTAACTCTAGCTATGGGTCACACAAATGAGAGGATGAAATGATTCAAGATGAACGCTAGGTTCCTTTATAGATCAAGACTTAGTTTACGTGAAATGAGCAAAGAAATAACATAAAGATAAAATTCTGACATTCTTGAAGTTCATTTGTTAGTCTTTGTTGATATTTCTGAGGATATTTTCAGTCTTCTTTGGATTGTGAAAAAAATGATGTGCAAAGGGTTATTATTCCCGATGGAAATAGGACATAATGTAGGATGACCATCTTTCTTAGAGTGATTCTATTGGTCAAGAGGCCCATCATACTACAAAAATTCGAGGACAACCAAAAGTAATTACTGGTAGTGTACTATCTATAACTGTCATTTTTAGTTACAGTCATCAGCTCTAACATAGGATCAGGTTTCATCCTACAGTTTGTCTTCTTTGGATTGTGAAAAAAATGATGTGCAAAGGGTTATTATTCCCGATGGAAATAGGACATAATGTAGGATGACCATCTTTCTTAGAGTGATTCTATTGGTCAAGAGGCCCATCATACTACAAAAATTCGAGGACAACCAAAAGTAATTACTGGTAGTGTACTATCTATAACTGTCATTTTTAGTTACAGTCATCAGCTCTAACATAGGATCAGGTTTCATCCTACAGTTTGTCAAATCATCAAAACTTTAAACTAACAATTACTTTATCTTTGAGTACAAAAGAAACACTATTGCCAAAAAAAAAAATTATTTCATATATCTTTTCACTCAACATACGTATTTTTAAACTTATAATATATAATATAGCCCAAACTTCAATCTAACAATTACTTTGTCTTTGAGTACAAAAGACACATTATATCATATATCTTTTCATTCAATATACGTATTTTTAAACTTATAATATATAATATATTTTATCATTGTTTTACTTGTAAAACGAACTCTATATCTAAGCAATGTGTATATCATAAATTAAAAGGCAAAAGTTTAAATATAGTATATATAGGTAAGTTTCCCATTAACCTAACTCCTATCTCCCCTTCTATAATCGGCCCAAATTTACTTTCCTATATTGGGCCTAGCCCAACTAGAGGAAGAGTTCCTTTCAGCCTGAATCCACTTCATTAGACTCTCATATTTGACCCTACAGCCTATAGACATTAGAATTCACAATTAGATTAATTTGTTTATAAAATACTTTAATCATTAACAACTAAGTACATATAGCCAAATAAGATATCTAGTATTAGTCCTAATTTTATAGATCTAATGTGCTTTTTAATCATTAATGTAGTTCATTAGTTGTTTGGCATACTAAAAGAAGTGCATTAATGACCCATACAGTTTGGTAATTCAACAAATAAGGATAAAGTTTGACACCCATTACAAAGAACCAATCATTTTCCAAACACTAATTAACTACATTTTAATGCACCTTTTTGTGCCAAATATAAGTCCCTAGAAGTATTATTAGTGAACATCAATGAGGTTGTTTCTCTAATGGACCTTTTGCTGTATATCATTGTGCTTAATAAAGAGTGCTTAAAAGGCATTATTTAGAAATAACTGTTGATCATCATATACATTGGCCCTAGCGTGCATATATACACATTTTCTTGTCAATCATAAGTCTAATCCATTTATTCAAAAATGAATAATGATATTTTTTTCCCCAAAAAGAAAATCCCACATAGATTGGCATAACTGATTTTGTCTGTCCTTATTAAAGGTCAACTTAACTCATCATGTTTGTCTCTTAACTTAGATCCTCCCAAGCTTTTTCAAGATATCAAAGAATAAAAACGTAGAAAATTTTATGTAACAATCATGTGTGTGTGTATACCTATAAAGATGCATGATACAATTATACAAATGCAATCTTGAGTTAGGTTCAAAAAGCATAAGGTTTTTTATTCAATGGCTAGCTAGGGCATTGAATGAATTTGATGTTTTTGAATGCAAATATATAGGCTTAGTGAAAAATTATTGAATCCACGTGAATCCAATGCTTTAATGTTAGATCTGCCTCTATACAGTATGGTTAGTTATCATGTTCTCTTTATGTTATGTAAGGAGAACTAAAGGTGATATTGTTATATATAACTACTAAATAGTTAATTAAGGAAACATAATATACTCTCATCAAATGCCAATAGTTAATTTGTCTTGCTAAACCAACACATACTCAAATTAGGATCAGATTGTATATTCTACGAATCGCTTATTATTATTTTTAGATAGTCGTTTAAATTCTATTGTAAATTTAAGAAGAGGTATAAGTAAATTGAAGAAATTCTGGAAGAGATAATAACATGATATTCATGTATCTTGTTGAGGACATGACCTAGATAGATATGGATGTAGATTAGTACGTAGTATAATCTGTTTTAATTTCTTTTTCAGTTTCATTAAGTATTACTCTCGTCCAATCTTATTCTTCGATCTTAATATGACATGTTATTTTCCTTTTCTTGGTAACTGTATATATTATTGATTAATTGTTGATCTTCATTGCTTTTACTTTACATGTTATTTGGTATACTTTACTTGAGTCGAGTATTTATCAAAAATAATTTCTTTATTTTCACAAGAGAAAAATAAGGTTGCACATATACACCGCCCTCCAAAACATCGCTTATAGAATTACACTGATACCGTGAAGTTTTAATTCTCATCTTAAAAGAGAGAAGGCAATGAATTAGGGTTTTTAAACCAACCCTAGATGTCTCGAATTCACAAATAAACCAGACAGTATGCAAGTAGTATAAACATATTAGACGTGATCATAATTCATAACTTTTACTAAATTATTGCTGCAAGAGAATGACGTTCACTTCCTTATTTGTTTTGAATGTCACGCTTTATATTCTCTGAAAAATCTTGGGACTACAAACCTGCAATGTTTAACTAAAACTAATAGTAAAAAAATTCAGTAGTAATGTTCAGCCCACCACCGCCATTGACAAGAAACTTGAGCCACCAGTAATAATGATAAAATTTTGTACCAATTAAATTAGATGTATAACTAAGAGTAGGAGTAAGATGGAGTGTGTACTGCAAAATTAAGACAAAAGAGAGTGAACAATTTAGCAGTCAAGGGAGACAAAAGTAGTAACTCAGTGAATGTTTCTGGTCCCATGAATATATATATGTCATGTCATGTCTGCAAAGCGTGACAAAAAACAAATTATAAGTGCCAATTTTGAACTCCTATTTATCCAACAACTAACATCAATATATTGCACTTCATGAGTTTTGTGTATCTGCTCAAAACAAGATGGAAGGAATTAAAGAAGATATGCTCATTCACCTAAATTCACTATAGTCTAGTAGTCACTATAACAATAAAATCATGAAACTGTATTTTGCTATGTATTTTGATATCTTATAGGTTGGCTAGCGCATTAATAAATTTAAAAAATTGATATTCGATAAGTCAAATCGTGAAAAGTGAATTTTTTTTAAAAAGAAATGATCTGACCTTATTATGTTTTACCATCATAACATTGCAAATTATGAATGATAACTCTAGGTGACACATTCAAATTCAGAAAGAGCTCTGTGAAAAGCAGAAGACATATAATTAAAGGTTCTTGGGGACTGAATAGTAACAAAAAAATATCTTGCCTTCTAAACAAAAAATGATAATAAAAATGCATGTTAAATATTTAAGCACTTTTTCTTTTGTGAATTTTCTTTTTGTCTTGCACTAGCAATCAATATGCTCTATTTAGTCCCCCTAACTTTTCTGAGGGAATGGTGAAATATGCTATACTTTTATCACTTTTTGCTGTTTTATTTTATGATAAAAGCACTTGTCCTTTTATTCTTTCTCCTTGTCTTGGTTTTGGGACTTTTGGTTTGCCTTTCATTCTTTCTTTCGAGCTTGGTGTCTTCTACTTGTGTTATGATTCGACTAAATTTAAATTTGCATTCAAAAATTTCAAGTTGAGAGAGAAAGTACTCTTTAACGAAAATAATCTTATATCTGATAGGACTTGAACTCAAAACTTCTAATTGTATATTGTGTTTCATTGGTACCAATAAGGAAGCATGTTTAGCAAAATAAACAAATTACTGTAACATTAGTAAAAAAAAAATGAAAAAATTTGTGGATAAAAGAGATGGAAGGAATTACAAGGGAAAGCGCAGTTTCAAAGGCACATGATCTTACAATTCTCAAAGAAATAAGTTTGTCCTTATGTCTCTAAAATGTGTGAAGATTATAGTGTTAAGAAAACATGATTTTTTATGGGTAATTGGAGCATAAAATATATAATCCTAATTGAAAAAATAGTGTAAGAGTTTAAGTTTGAGAATATAATATAAATCAACCTGAAAAATTAGCTTATGAGTGAAAATTGTTCAAGAACACATAGAGAGATAACGATTCATTAATTATCTTAACTAATTCTCAAGAAGTAATTATATAAATTGAAACGAGGGAATAATTTATATGAAATATTTAATTTGAGAATGTGTAATATAGAAGATGGTAAATTGAAAGAAGCAATGGATTGGATGAAATTTTCGAGACAATAAAGTATTTTCGTCCCAAAGCCATGTGATAAAAGCAGCTTTTTTCTCTTGTTATTCTTGCTATAAAGCGACCACGCCCCTTTGCCTCTAATCATACGGTCCATTTTCTTATAATTCTCTCGTTTTCAACTTTTCTATTTAGATGTTTCGTGTTCCTTTAATTTATTTGAATTTAGATTGCATAAAATTTTTGATAAAAATATTTCGACTCTCATTTTTTCTAAATTCAAAATTGAAATCTCGAAATAATATATTAATTGTGTTACGTTTTTTAGTTGTTCATTTCATTTATTATTACTTTCCTTGAAAACATCACTAAAATTCTTGATACGAATTATTAGTTTCATACCTAGTTATTGACAGTATTAAAAATATTCCTCTACTTGAATAACTAAACTAAAATGCATACTTGATCTATCACAAGTACTAAAAATAACCCTTAATTTGACAAGAATTTAAGGGTGTATTTTACTTATGTTACAATATTAGGATATATTTAGGTTCAGTTAGTCAAGTCAAAAAATAATTGTCAATAATTTAAAAATAAAATTAATAATTCATGCTAAATTTATGTACGGTTTTTTTTATCCAAACTTGACACGGGTTTTAATTCAACTTATAACGACATAATATCTACTACTGAGTTCAAGTTGTGTACTTCTCGTTTCATGTGACATTCAAATAATCTGTTTAATTTTTTAAAAAATAAAGAAAAGACATTTCAGATTCAAAGTTGAACTCCATTATATAAATTAAAAGGAAAAGAACAAACATAAAATTTTGTCTGGGATTAATTGTCATATTTAGTTTTGAAGCTCAGTCTTAACTAAATTTTAATGTTAAAGATTAGATTCATTTAATATTTTATGATATGAATATTAAGAAATTATGCATAAACTATTATAAATTGTTTAATTTTTTTTCATAATTATATCTTATAACATTGATTAAAGTTTAAATTATTTGACTTTTGAAACTTGCACGATAGGCTATTAGCTAAGTGGTAACGTGAGTTTTGGATAATTGTATCGTGTGTTCCTGATAATTGTATTATTATACCTAGACTGTGATAATATATATATATATATACACACCCCTAAACAATTGGCTTTTGCCAAAGTTATAATGCAAAAAGATGTTTGAAGAGGTTATTACTCTTAATGACATAGAATTTGACGTCATTACGACATCATAACAAAATAGAATTTAGAATGATTAAAAGTAGAATGTGATTTAGGCAGTGTTCATGATTGTATTTACTTTAAAATTACAACTACAAAACATATAGATTAGGGTAAATTACATAAAATATCATGGGAAGAAGAGAAACCCACTCGTGCAAAGAAGGCAGTCACGCTCCCATAATTACATTAACCTCTGCACTAAAAGACAATATTTTTAATCTTTAATTTACTTAAAACTAAAGATTTAATGATAGGAACAATTGCTTTGGGCACGAAAACCTCGCAAACTTGGACTCTTTCATCTTCCACATTTTTATACATTTTCCAAAAATCATAACTTCAAACACCTAATACTAAAGTGATTAACATTTTAAAAACATAAAAATTAAAGTGCTTATATGTTAAAATCATATAAAAGTATATGTTGATTATCCCATTTATTATACTCATGTTTTCTTTGTTCGTATATATTTGATTTAGTATATCTCTTAGGAAGCGATAAATAAAATAATAATTTTAATATATCATCTCTAATTATTATTAGGATTCATTTCATATGAGAAAATGAAGAGTAATTCTTTTGATAAGGAAAAAATAGGCATGAAATTATAAATTGTCTTTTGATTTTCTAAACTGAATAAGTTAAAATATTTATTTACTGTATTTTTTTAATATAATGATCAAGTAAAAGTAAAATGGACGAATGAAATAGCTTATAAACATTTTTTTGAAAAATTTGATTACGTCTTACTATTTCATCTCTAATTAATATCATTTGTAGTCATCAAATGCTCTTCCTAAGACGAAGTAACTACTAATGATTGTTCTATTTCTAAATTCGTTTATACTTCTAATGAATATCATTATTTATACTCTATTTCTTTTTTGAATTATCTTAAGAGTTTTCAAACATTTTAGTATGAAAATTCTTTTATCTACATATTTTCACCAAATGAACTAAAGCTTATTATCGGATCCAACACTTTTAATCAAATATGTAACTGCTTATATATAAAAATTAGCTTCCGCACCTAAATATTCTTTTCAAAATATTTGATTGTTGTACATAACAAAGAAAAAATCGTTCTCTTATTTTTATTTAAAAAAATAACTCTGCCTCATATAGATTATATTATGTGTAATATTGTAAATTAATTCTTTATAGTATTAACGTGTGAACAATATAATAACAAGAAAAAAAAATATAATTTATTCATATGTTATTTTACTAAAATAATAATAATATAATATGATTGATTATGAAATAGTAGGTTAAAAAAAACCGTTTTGAAAATAGAAAACCTTCGAGTATTTGTAGTTGAAGTTACTACTTGTGGACACATTCTAATCGTTGAATGCTACTCACGAATTCTCATCCTTCAAAAACACCATACACCCCCCTCCCCACCGTTACTCCTCTCCCATCCACGTGGTACTTTTGTAGATTATATAAAATATTTTTGATATAAGTATTTTTTAAAAAACTTTTTTCTGATCATAGTTCTCTTGATACAAAATATACGTACCTAAAATATCATTTTATTTAAAGGGTTTATTTAAATTTTCTTTAACTAAATAGTAGATATTGAATACTTTTTAACTTCTTTATGGGTTCATTTTTCATATTTTAAATTCTTACCAGAAAATTCTGAGTTCACAGTGTACAATATAGGTTTGTAATTTAAGTTACAACTAGTGGACACGTCGTAATCGTTTAACCCTAGTCACGAATTCTCACTTCTTGAAAGAACACCAATTCCACATTTTATTCGACCCTTTTTATTTTTTGGGGAAAATGAAAGGCTAAAAGGAGAGGGTGAGGGGTGTGTGGTCAAGGCCCACCCAACAAAATAAAGTTTTTCAACATTCATTTTTCTCAATATAAATATAGCATAGAGCAGTATTATGAGAGAACCAACTCAACTCTGTTTTTAAGTCCATTTGATCACTAGTAAGAAGAAGAAGAAGAAAGATGGAATCTTCAGACAAAGTAGTGGAAACAGTGATAGTAGGAAATTATGTTGAGATGGAGAGTGAAGGAAAGCCTAATAATAATGACATCAAATCCAAAATTTCTAACCTATTCTGGCATGGTGGCTCTGCTTATGATGCTTGGTTTAGCTGTGCTTCTAATCAGGTACTAATTTTATTCACTTCCTGATCGTGCATAGCGAGAGGTTTATTGTATCGGGTTTACACTTTTTACTCCTCCTTTCACCAACACATTGATGTATTTCAATTAATTTCAGGTAGCTCAAGTGCTATTAACACTACCATACTCATTTTCTCAACTGGGAATGCTCTCTGGGATCACATTTCAACTCTTCTATGGTTTATTAGGCAGTTGGACTGCTTATCTCATTAGCATTCTCTACGTTGAGTATCGAACTAGAAAGGAAAGGGAGAAAGTCGATTTCAGAAATCATGTCATTCAGGTAACCAAATCAAGTAGCGTATGCAGAATTTTTCGATGAACTTTTCTGGTTTCGAAAGGGTGGTTTTTTCTTGTATTTAATATCAGGACACTCCGACACGATATAAGTTAATGTTAGATATTTTGTCTACGACACAAGACGGAAAGGACAACTGTATAAATCCATTTTTTCACATGGCATTCTAATTAAACTATAGTATTTTAATAAAAAAAATTTGTGTGTGTACACTGTACAGTGGTTTGAAGTTCTTGATGGGTTACTTGGAAAGCATTGGAGGAACGTTGGTTTGGCATTTAATTGCACTTTTCTTCTGTTTGGATCTGTCATTCAACTTATAGCCTGTGCAAGGTTTGTTTCTTTAAATTTTTTTAACCTACCCCCTTGCCCTGCATATTCTGTTTTTTTTTTCTACTGATGTTAATTATTTTATTGAAATTTTGCAGCAATATATATTACATTAATGATAATTTGGACAAAAGAACTTGGACTTATATATTTGGAGCTTGTTGTGCAACTACAGTATTCATTCCCTCTTTTCACAACTACAGAATCTGGTCTTTTCTTGGCTTATTAATGACCACTTACACTGCTTGGTATCTTACTGTCGCATCTCTTCTCCATGGACAGGTATTTAGTTTCACGTACGATTACTAAACTTTATTAGGAAGCGTTTACATAAATTCACAATTCTTTTCTTATTCCATTAGAGTATTCTCAATATTAGTTGTCAGACATGAAAACCTATTATCGTATTTATACATATGTGGAGATTCATGAATAATTGATTAGAGTAATTTGAAATGTTAATTATGAATTAATGTCTTTTATTTCTTGTAATAAAATCAGGTGGAGGGAGTGAAGCATTCAGGTCCAACAAAAATGGTTCTATACTTCACAGGAGCAACAAATATTCTCTACACATTTGGGGGACATGCCGTCACTGTGTAAGAAACATTATCTAATTTACTCCAAATTGAGTATTTCATTTTTTAATAACATTATTCTTGTGTGAAAATGACTTAACCTAGACTATTTTCGACATACTCTGAAGAGGTGGACTGTATAAGAGACTCCCACCGTCCCATTTTATTCGATATCTTTTTACTTGACACGATATTTAAGAAAATAATATTATTTTGTCTAAGACATTAAACATTCCCTCAAAACGTTAACATTTACTACGTGGTGACCAATCCTTGTCAAAACACTATTATTGTTATTCTCTATACAACTGGACATATAACCTGTTAACTTTTACTTTAGCTTTTTACATGCATTCTGCATTGTTTTTAATTAATTGATTTCAATTTGGCAGAGTGCCTTTTCTCAGGCATGGGAAGAAAAAAGTCATTACTTCCTATGAGTCCTTTTTGAGTTAGAAAGCAAAATATCTTTTTCGAATCACTTTTGCTTTTTTTGTTACTGAATCAATGAATGGTTAAATGCTCTGAACATCTCTTCCTTTTATGTTCTTTTTTGCTGTTTTCTAACATAATTTAAAGGAACCATTAACCAACCATAACAAATAATTAAAGTCCTATTATAAATTTATGGGACTGCAAATAAATCTTCATATTTACTCTACTAGATTTTTAGCTTCTGTCATCTGTAAAAGTCATTTAATTGAAGTAGATAGTCAGTAGCTTGTAGGTACATTGAAAAAAAATGTTACTTCCTCGTTTCAAAAATAATTACTTTAATTAAAAAAGAATAATCTATTTTCTTTGATAAAAATATTTTAATTTTAACTTTTCTGACATGTTTAAATCCATAAGATTAAAGAATGTTTTCAAGTCAAAACTAGATTATTCTTTTTGAAATAGAAAAAGTATTTGAAATTATTCCAGAAATAGCACTGAGTTGTTTGAGAATAATAGAAGAGCGGAAGTAGAAGAAGAAGAAAGAAGAAGGAAGAGTAAATTGGGAGCAGTTCTTATTCAATTTTTCAGATTTCCTTTTTGTACTTAATTACATTGTTAAGTATCCTTATATAGGAATACTTAATAACTAACTAATCCAAGTTAGTTGTAACTAAGTCTATTGATTGAAAAGACAGAAATGCCCTTAGACTAGATAATTCTTCTATTCTCAACAGTATTGTCCATCTGTTTAATTTATGTAACGATATTTGTTTACCTGCGGTGTAAATATGAAAGAAATGTTTTTGAAACTTCTAATTTACATGAGTCAATAAATATTTATGTGACTATAAATCATGTGATAGTGAATAAAATAGAAAATGTAAAGTTAATTGTTTGTTTATTTTGGGCAGAGAAATAATGCACGCTATGTGGAAACCCCAAAAGTTTAAAGCAATTTACTTATGGGCAACTCTTTATGTGTTAACGCTGACCCTTCCATCAGCAGCATCAGTTTATTGGGCCTTTGGAGATTTGCTACTTGATCACTCCAATGCCTTTTCTCTTCTTCCTAGATCACCTTTCAGAGACATGGCAGTTATCCTCATGCTCATTCATCAGGCACTTTCTCTTTTCTTTCCTTAATTAATTACGCTTATCGTTCATTTTTACTTGTTCAGTATACTTTCTTCGTCTAATAATAGTTGTTTAGCACAGGGACTAACACGCAGTAAATGATAGTGGATAGTTTTACTAAATTACCCTTTGAATATAGTGAATAAAATGTGTTAAAAAATGTAATGGAGAAATAATTATAACTAATTATAAAGGTAATTTAGGAATTAAGCGTAAAATGGACAAGTGATGTTGGACATTTATTTTTAGTATAACGTACCAGAGAATCTAACTTTGAGTTGTTTTATTGCAGTTCATAACATTTGGTTTTGCATGCACACCATTGTATTTTGTTTGGGAGAAGGCGATCGGGTTGCACGAGTGCAAGAGCCTATGCAAGAGGGCGGCGGCACGGTTGCCGGTGGTGATTCCGATATGGTTTCTGGCCATAATCTTCCCATTCTTTGGCCCTATAAATTCCTCCGTTGGGTCACTCCTCGTTAGTTTCACCGTCTACATTATCCCCGCTCTCGCTCACATGTTCACATTTAAATCTGCTGCAGCCCGAGAGGTACCAATCTCTTTAATTTGTCAGTAATTTATAATACTACTTCAAAAATTAAAGAATCTTATATTATGATTCCCAAGGACCGATGGGAAATAAAATGAAGCAATTTATAAAGTTAAGTCACATCTCACATACTATAGTAAGTACTTGGATGTATAGTGAAATGAAAAAAGGACTATTTAGTCTTGGAGCTAGGTGTTAACTGTTAAGTCACATCTCACATAATCCAGTTGACTTTGATTTTAAGTAGGAAAATAAAATCTTAAAAGCAAAAAAAAATTGAAGAATCAGATTTTGAATTTAATTTATGTCTATCCACTAACAATATTAGTTGAATGACTTGATAGTATAAAAATATTTTTTAACATTAACGATATAGATTACACTAAATTATTTTTTGTGACAATTATATGTGTGCTGATTATAAGCTTCACGTTATGCAGAATGCGGTAGAGCAACCACCAAAATTCGTGGGACGTTGGGCTGGAACTTTTACAATAAACATATTTGTGGTAGTTTGGGTACTGATTGTTGGATTTGGATTTGGTGGTTGGGCTAGCATGACCAATTTCATTCATCAAATTGATACATTTGGTCTTTTCACCAAGTGTTACCAATGTCCACCTCCACCGGGATCCCCGCCACCATTTCTCCCTCATGCTGCCGCTCCACGTCCATCTCCCGCCAACGTCACTCACCATCACCACCTATGAGGTTGTCACTATCATGCCGGAAATTAAATGGGGTTAAAAAAGATATTTGAACCTCAATTGGCATGACGTTATGAATTGGAACGATAGATGAAGATACGTGAGTTGTATGTGTAAATCTGCTAAGTTGTCACAATCTCCAACCCCCCACCCCCCAATGTCTTGAAATTTTTTACAAAAAGTTAGCTTGATTTTGTGGATTTGGTTAGTGTTGGTTAATTAATGTAATATGCGACATGTTTCTAGAGAAAAAGATTTGCAACTCTTTGTTCTGTTTTGTTAGATTTGCAATTTATCTTTCTTAGCTTAAATATTTTAAATTTGATTTTTTTTTAACAGTTAGTGAATATTGGAATACAAAGACTTATAATACTCCAAAGAAAAAGAAGAGTGACTCCAATTTCTTCAGTAGAATGTTAAAAGGGAGAAAAGAAAAGTATTATTACGTGGATTGGCAAATATCTATTAATTATAATATAAAAAGAGTATAGTTTCAATTAGTTATAAACAATAGGTATATTTTATTGAATTTTATTATAAATTATGGGATTCACTAATTTAATTTATATAAACTCATTTTTTCAGTGTTTTATATGAATCTCTATTTATATCTTCTCTCTCCATTAATTAAATAGTTTTGTTCTTAATTGTGCCAACCATATCAATTTTTTATATTTAAATCTATTCTTTCAACCCCATATCATCCATTCCCCCAAATTGTGCTTTTTCTCCACTGCAATTTACTGCTAGGTAACCTCCTTTTTTTTTTTTTTTTTAAAGTTTGTATATGTTTACATTTTCTTCATAATTTCACAATGTTTCATCTTTATTTTTCAATTTTATAGTCATATACAACTTAACATGTAAATAAGTAATCTTCTATTTGTTCGTTATTATTTGATATATTCTATGTACTTGATTTTTAACTAGACAAAAAAAAGGAATCTTACCCATTGGGCATAAAGTTCATGCGTGTGAGAGTATATAAGACATAGAGGTACTCATTTCATCTGTTTTCGACGATTTCATTCAACGATAATATGTGATATTCCTTGATTCTCATTCTCTTCATCATTCTTTTTTGTTCTTCTTCTTGGTCTAATCGGACTACTAGACATTTCAATTGGAGATGTGAGATGCAAAATTATAGCCTAAAACGGAGGAAGAAAATCAATTATATACACATACAAACCAGTAAGTTATATAAATAAATTAAAAGAACATAACTATTATATATATATATTCAATTTGCGTGCAATTGCATTTTATATTAGTTACTTTTGTATATAAGTCTAATAAATATTTAATTTATATTACTGTCATATATATATACAATTAAGTACTAGTATATACAAATTTTTAACTCAAATGTGTGTGTATACATTTATATTCAAATATAACGTATAGTAAAATTATATACAGATTAACACATTCTTTCACATATACATACATCATTTGTACAAGTATAGTCTTTTTTAAATAAAAAAATGTAACTGTACTTATATACATATGATAATAAAATATAGAATCGCCATAAACATATAAAGTATATTGACATTATACATAAATTTACATATCCCTATAATATACGTATATTTTTTGTATATTAATAGTGTTTTCTATAAAAATAATTGTACTTATATATACATATCCAAATTAGATATATAAATATCATATCACTATAAAAACATATAAGTTCAAAAGTATACTTCTACAAAAATCACTAATACGAATCTCAAATATACTTTAGAGATTACAAATTTAATTTAAACTCCACAATAATGAACACAAAGAATTGTGTTTCGACCATGTAATCAAACCTGCTAAAAGTTTTACACAAACTATCTTGATAACTAAACTTACCTGAAGAACTCATTTTAGGAAAAGACATTTTTTTTAGTATACAAATTCCTTAAATCATGGAACCCACCATTTAAACAACATAATATTCGCAATTTTCTGCATTCCATTTTAAAAATTGATTTGTATAATCTTTAGAAGGCAACAACTGATATACAAAAGAGTTCTTTTACTATAGTTATGGGGTGTAGTTAGGAAAACTATACCCATAGAGATCGTTCAGTAGAATATATAAAAATAATGAGTGTATTAATAATACTTGCATTAATAATACATGTATTAGTTATACTTACGTTAATTATATATATAATATTTTTATGCATTGTTTGATTTGATACATTAAAAATAGCATGCATTGAATAAAAATTTTTATTTGTCCATAATTATGATGGAAAAGATGTGAAAAATTAAGGGGCAATCGAGTTTTTAATCATGCTAATGTATCAAAAGCATTGCATTATTTATACTTGAAAATCCGTAGTATTAGTAATATAACCTTAATACAATAAAGTATATAACTAATATAAGCATTAGTTATACAAAAACATGAACAAGTATACGAAATAAGATGCTACTAATACATCATATTAATGCATGAATTAGTTTGACTAATATATATACTCTACAAAATGACTTCACAGAATATTATTGTGATTAATGTGTTTGCCATTTGTAAATTTCTTGACAAAAAAATAATTTCAACTATTTAGAACTGAGATTTTAAAGACATTATCTGTCCTAAGTTGAAAGGTACATCCCTAGAGTATCCAACATTGATATGGATTGGAAAGTGACTAAGGAACAATTATATATAAAGAATACAAAATCACATATTTTGACTACATTTTGACTTATTCCTAACCCCTATTATTGCAAACTTGTGGGACCATGCAAATGGGTAATATCTCATCTTCCACTTTTTAAGGAGATTTTTTTCAAAAAGGCCAATTAAATGAATTTATATTTTCATCTATCTCTATTATTATTTATAAGTAATGAATATTTTGAACCAAGTTCTAAATGAGAAAACGTTAGATTAGAGATTAAAATGTTAGCAACTATTTGAGACGAATACAAAATTTTGAAGTTGAAAGCATCATATGAATGATAGCGTCATCTTAAAATTTATATTGGAGATAATTAATACATTGTTTAACCCAGCAAATGCTTATTTTTAAACCAAAAATAGACGTTTGATCATTTTTTGAGAAGGTAGACAACAACAACATATCCAGTGGAATTTCACAAGTGGGATCTGAAAACGGTAGAATGTATGCAGACCTTACCACTATCTCACAAGGTTTTTGAGAAGGTAGAAAAATATGAAAATTTAGTTTTTTAAAAAGTATAGTTAGAAATACTTTAAAATTTAGTATTGCCTCATAACGTGGGACTTTTCAAAGTGAATTCAGATTTAGTCGAACTTAAATGTAAGTACCGAATACAGGGTAAGAAACAAAAATAAAACTTAATTACTTCATAAAAGTAATTTTTAGTTTATTGGTCAAACGCAAACTGATTCTCATCAAAATATTTATTTTTCAAAACATTTTTAAATAAAATAATTTTAAAGTGAGTCGATTTCAAAGATTTAATTAAAAATTATATAAATATATTTTAGCATTACCATTATCAGTAATGATTGCTTTGGCTAGTTTGTTTGTTTGAACATTTTGATAGGTGAAGTCAAAGGGTTCAACTCTAAGCTTCCACAATTAAAAAGTTTTCAGGCTTAATTTGCGCAAAAGTTTTGATAGTTGATGTATAATGATTTGACGATTCACATGATAATATTTGATAATGAACACTTTAAATGACTCATAAGATGCTAACGTTTGGTGTGCAAAGAAATTTTTGCTCTTCGAACGAAAATACTGACTTTGCCGTAGAAAGAGTAGTGAGAAGAAACTCTTAACATTCCCTTGTTTTACCAATTAAATTCGGACATTGAAGAAGATCACTCCGTAGTTATAAAGACGAGAGACTGAGCCCTTGAAGCGAAATGGAGCATTATTCCCAGAAAACGTGCAATCAACCTTTTCTTCCCACTTCTTTTTTGAGATTCGATCTCATAGAGTTCAGTTCTCCTTCTCAACTCATAAACAATATGAGCTCGGAGCTTCCTTTGTAACTCATGAATTTTTGTTATATCATTGTGGTTAGCGAAAAATAGTCATCAGACCAAATTTATCGTAAAATTGAGATTATTTCATCTCTCTTCTTATTTATTGAAAAAAGGGAGTGATGTGGGGGAGAGGGGTGAAGAATTGAAAAGCCGGAACTACTTTATTGATATGACATTTTAAGCCCTCTTTTCTCCTCATTCTGGTTCAGGAAATGATCCACACAAAGATATTTGTGAAAAATTCAAATTGTCAAATATATTCTACTTAATGTTGGATCGTCTTGTTTGGGCCTTTGATGGCCTCGATTATTATTCAAATAATTACCTTTTTAATCATTTTTATGAAATAATTATTATTTTTAAATATATTTTTTTATTTATATAACTAAATATTCCATATTTGAAAAATATTTATCATTTATAGTTGTATTATGTGTTGTATATGTAATGTATATGTATTTTTGTTACATATTAAAAATGAATTATTCATGTAATATAACTGAATTGCACTATGTATAAAAGTAATTTTGCATCCAATGAAGATGTATTAAAAGTGAATTATATATATATTAAAATGATATTGCTATAGATGGTAAATATTTTTTAAATAGGATATATATATAGATAAGCTCTCCATAATTATTCTTTTGCTAAAAAGTCCATTTTAGAATGAAAAAAGCATACTTGTACCCAACAAGAAAAATTATTTACAAATGGATAGTCTTTTACTTTCATAGCCTCTATTTTTAACTTTTTCGAGTGTCTGATGTCGTAAGGGCATACGTATACACCGATGATATCAAGAAAGAAGAGGTAATGCTCCAGTGAAATCATTTAATACATGTTTATATAATGATATCAAAGAGAAAGAAGTTCCGATGAAAATACTACTCAATTATTTTTTGATACTATTTTAATATATAAACTTTGATGGCATCAAAAAAGGACATGTGGTGTTCCAATGAAAAGATTGGTCAATTACAACTTGATACCATCAGAGTATATGAATACAATCAGAGTTTAGAGTTTAATAAATAAAATTGTGATTTTAATAATCTTCTCTTGATTATTTTTTTATTTTATTAAAAAAAGAGTTCAATCCTATATGATATAGGGTACCAATATATTGATCGAGTATTACAAAAGATTTTAATTAGTTGTATATGATATCGATATGATATCAATATACTAATAAAATAAAAGGATTAATTCATAGCAGTGATTTTAAGCAAAATAAGTAAGATAATTGGATTAATAGTTTGCACTACTGGTTCATTAAGCCTAAATACATAAAATTGGATCCATTTTTATAAATAATTTCACAATGTAGCGGTTTTATTTCTAGGATTTCTGAGTTGAATGAGGTCCCACACACAGCATAACAACTTTATACCTCATCACATTGGAATAATGACCCCTATACAGATTCTTTCTACACTTTTCTTAGTTTCTATATGTTTTATTTATGTGCTGTAAGTATTTACTAGTTAATATTTTGTTGGAAAATTAATCAATTTTGCATTTTCTTTCGTAGTAAAATAGACTTGTATTAATAAATTGCATTAAGTACTGTTTCACTCAGAATTTTTTCAAAGTAAAAATTCTTGAAATAGGACAAAAGAGTTGTCAAAGGAGATGAAAAGACAAGAGTAAAAAATTATATATGAAATCAGATTATCGATTTGAGGGAAAAAATTAACAAAAAAGAAGGGGGAAAAAGGAGAGAGAGAGAGAGAATTCTAAGGATTAAAATGAAATTAGTTTTTTTTTTTAAAAAAAAGGAAGAACACATGAAAAACGGAAAAAAAAGTTAAATAAGAGGAGAAAAAAAGATTAAAAAAGGAAAAAAAAGATTATAATGAAAAATTAAGTGTAATTACGTTTTAGGAGTCCTGGCCCACAGTGTTGTTGGGCCCAGCAAATGTGGCACCGAGGCTCTCACTATATAAGTTAGGCATACCCCTTGTGTGGAAGGGCACGGTGACAATACCAAAGGAACACAAAAGGGTTTTTAGGGTTTCAGTGTGCGAGTGAAAAAATGGCGGGTGAGGGAGGGCAAAGGGCCAAGGGGACGGTGAAGTGGTTTAGCGACCAGAAAGGCTTTGGGTTCATCACACCTGATGATGGTAGCGACGATCTGTTCGTTCATCAGTCAGGGATCAGATCTGAAGGCTTTCGCAGCCTTGCTGAAGGGGAGGCTGTTGAGTTCGAGGTGGAGTCTGGAAACGATGGCCGTACCAAGGCTGTTGAAGTCACCGGCCCTAACGGAGCCGCGCTCTCTGGAGGATCCCGAGGAGGCGGTGGTGGAGGTCGAGATGGTGGATACGGTGGTGGCCGAGGAGGTAGCCGTGGATATGGCGGCGGTGACAGTGGCTACGGAGGTGGCTACGGTGGAGGCAACCGTGGATACGGTGGCGGTGGTGGCTACGGAGGAGGCGGCGGCTACGGCGGAGGCAGTGGTGGAGGCGGCGGCGGCTGTTTTAAGTGTGGTGAATCTGGTCACTTTGCTAGGGACTGCAGCCAAGGCGGCGGCGGCGGCGGAGGAGGTAGTAGGTATTCCGGTGGCGGCGGCGGTGGTGGCGGTGGCGGTTGCTACAAGTGTGGCGAGGAAGGTCACTTCGCCCGTGAATGCAGCAGTGGTGGGCGTTGATGATGGCCTGAACCCCTCCTATGCTTTTATGTTTCAAGTTATGTTTTCCGTTGTTCAACTCTAGTGTTTCATCGGATATGTTTGCTTTTATATCTTTATTTTCAGCTCTTTAGTAGTAATATTTTGAAGCTTTTAGTAATGGGGAGTCTTATTTTGTCGATGGTGAAATGCATACTCTCTGTACATGTACGGATACATGTTTTCGAAGCAATATCAATTAATCAGCTGCTAAAATCTTTATCCCTTTAATTCGTATGTATTAATATTCGTTGTTTCTGATTGCTAAAGTCCAACATCGACCTTTGTGTACTATTAAGAGCTTTGAGTTGATGCTTTTTGTGGGTTGATGGAGACATGGGTGTATTCTATTTATGTTGGAATTACTCTTATGTCTATTTGTGTTGCTTCTTTTGACTATGCTTTTACAAAATGGTTTCATACCAACGTTCTTTATGCTGTGGAGATATTTATTGAGTGGTTGGGTCTGATGGAATAACTTTCGACTCGCTTTTCCGCAATTATTCTATCTAGTATAGATAAGCATTGAGAAAGGTATTTTTCTTTTCTTTGATGTTTAATTGTTTGAAGGACTATGGTTTAGTGCAAACTGAAGAAGTATAGTGCAGTAACACTGGAAGTATTTTCAGGGGTAAATGTACATGATCTAACTATATTACAAGTGCAAAATTCAGGATACTAAAGAAGAGTATAAGCGTAATGTGACATTTGCACATTGCGAGTTACAAAGTGGGGAATGAGTTACATCTAAAATAATCTCGAGGTAACAGTTGAGTAATCAAAGAGGTCACGTCTCCAACCATTCCGACTTCCAATGCAAGACCTACCAGTTTTTGTTCATTTATGCCTTGATTACCTATCTCTAGCCAGCCTCTTGGACTGCTCCAAAAATTCTACTCTCCATTTGCCTCTAGAATTGGTAGGTGTCTTGGTTTGGCTGGCTACACATTTGATATCATCAATTTTGGGTCCGTCATAAATAGGGCCTCGAGTTTCAACCTAAACCATGGTAACACTTGCAAAATTGAATCAAACTCAAGGTAAATGCAAAAAAAAAATTCTTCATTCATTGCAACTGAAAAGAAAAAGAAGCATAGAATATGAAACAACCACCATAAGATACGCACACACCAACTCTTCAATCCCAAATAAGCTAGGGTCTGCAATATTTAGACTCATAATGTCTGATGCAACACATTTCTTAACGATAGAATAAGAGGATTATTCATGATTGGCTTTATGTGGTTTATCACCCTACCATAAGGGAGAGATTCACATCGGGAACGTGTTGCTCATTTGAACATGTTAGTCAATGTAGGATGAAGCTAATCTTGTATATACACTCCAGCAACACCACACCCGATGTAGTTCTACAAGTGGGATTTGGGGAGGGTAGAGTATACACAAATCTTACCCTTACCTCGTAGAGATTGCATACACTCCCAACATAACTGAAAAAAAGTAGAAAGTTTAAAGAAGTACCCTGAAAAAAAGTAGAAAGTTTAAAGAAGTACCTTAAGTTGAGACGCATTATAGAAATTGATAGGTTCACAGGCGCGAGCCTCTGGACTGATAAAGTTCCATGCTTTCTCTGCCTTGGTTCACTAGTTCTTCAACTATAGGATCTTGCATTAGGTGTGCCTGCTTTGTAGCCCACTCCAACGCTATATGTGCATTGTCATCAGCTAATGCCTCACTGTCTGGAACATGAGTTGCGATATAACTCAAGAGAATCAAACAAGGAACCTGAACCATTTGTTCCGCGAAGTAAACATGTGGAACGAGGTGTTTGGTGCCTCCTGCCTGAATTATGGCCTTGCAGTGATTGACTCTGAGGAAATTATCAGAGCAAGCAAATTTGTTGAGTGCAATTGCAGCTTCCCTAGTTACTTCTGGTTCCCTATCATCTAACAAAGCCACCAAAGGACCAATGATTCTGGTTTCTGTTGCTCGAAAGGTCCTGGCCAGATGGCCTATAGATTTGATGCTTGGATAAAGCAATTCTGAATCTCCCTGGTTGATAATTCTCAAGAATTGATCAAGCACAGCTTTGGCAGCAGGTGCAGTCGGCTTGAAAGCAGCACGTCTCAAATCTGAATTTTGCTCAGCAACTCCTGCATTTAGGAGTGTCTAATGAACGAGTTGAGCTAAATCCACCAGGGTTAAAACGAATTGAGTCAATAAACATGGTTAGATCAATTAATGGCTCATAATCCGACCTTCCCTATTCACTGATTTATCAAGAATATTAATCAAACAATCCTTAAAAGAAATTTGGATGGGCTAGCTTTGGTTATGCTCTGTGAGCTAAATGTGACACACTTACCTGTGATCTCCATAAGTGCCATGGCTGAATGATATTTTACTTCATCAGGGCCTTTCTCTAGCAAAACGGCAAAGCATAAAAGAGCTCGTGATTCTGTAATGTGATTACAAATACTAACATTTCCTGCACAAAGATGCCTAAGTGCTCTGGCAGCCATTGCTTTCATTTCAGCTTTTGTGGCAGGATCTTCATATTCCCTCCCTTTAATGCTAGTCCCATTAAGTCCGACATGGTGGCTCCTCTGCGGATGCGGGTTTTGTCGCTGCTGCTGTTGATTTGGACTTGCTACAGGATTGTTGGACTCATTCTTTGTCTGGGATTTCAAGGCTATTGCACTTGCAACCAAACTATGCATTTGGTTGGTTGTTTGATTTTCCATAGGGTGAAGAATTTTACCCTTTTTATTTTCATCATCTTCAACTTTACCTCCAGTGTCACTGAATTTGCTAACACCAGAAGCATTAGAGTGGGCCATCGCAGCAGCGTGTATCGACATGTTCTGGTGTTTGGTAGCAATAGCATACTTACTATGTTCTTGAATTGTTTCAAAAGCAAGATGACTAACCAATAGCCTAATAGTGTTTGCTTGAGCAAAATGATCTTGACATTTATGGTGATTTGCAGCCAATTCTGAAATTGCCCAAGCCACTACAATCTGAATTTTCATAGGCCCATCTTTTAAAATCTTGGCAAACACAGAGCAAACACCAGCATTCACAATTTGTTCAACGCTTTCAGGGTCTCGACCAAGAAGGCCAATAGCCCTCGACGCGTTCTCCTGACCCTCCATTCGTCCTTCTTTAGCCAATTTCAATAACGGTACAACCCCACCTTCTTCTATAATCAACTTCCCATAACGCTCATTGTCCCGAGCCAACGACACGAGTGAAGCCGCTGCATCGGAACGATCTTCTAACGACCCAGTACACAAAATTGCAATCTGTTCCCATATGAGACACAAAATGGGTTCATTAGCTGCAATCGGAGGAAGCCCGAGGTACTCATCATCACGATCATTCGCTGGAGTGGACACACGCAGCAGCCATTGAACATCACCGCATGAATTCTCAAGCTGTTGTGCGGTTTTCTTCAATGCAGCATTTGGGATGATGGTGAAAACCCGACTCAGTCCCCTGGCGCAACACTTGAACACAAGGGTGAGTGCCTTGTCCAAAACTTGCTCCGTGTCATCGATGATTCGACGCGTGGGACGCTCGTACAAATCATTGCTCGCGCGCGCTGCCTGTCTTAGCAGCGCGGCGAGCTTCTCTGTTTTGGTTTTGATCTCGAGGCAATCTGCCTTGAAATTACAAACCCCGTCAGCTGCTTTTGTTATCTGGTCCGCCAATTGTATTGGCCGTGCTAGAATTTGTTTCACTATGTCCGCCATCGTAACAGCGGACTTTCAAATTTCTCAAACACCACAAAGACGAAATCAAGAACAATGTTTTCCTAAGGGGGGTTTAGGAAAATGATGAAATTGGCCATACAGGGAGGTCAGGAGGTGGCAATAGGAGTGATGGTGGGTTGGTGGGGATGATTCAGTATGGGTTTTGCAATGGTCAAACGCAAATTTCTCTATAGCATTCCAAGAAAATGGAAAACAAAAAACTCATGGACGTTACAACCTTATTTATAGGAAATAATGTTTGTAGTAGCCGAAGAAATTGAGTCAAGCATTTTAGCCATTGGATATCTTACAATGTCAGTTGAGTGAATGGAAATGCCAAAGGTTGGCTTACCAAGTAATGGAGCTGCCAATTAGTTACTACTATATACTATCTTTTTTTTAATATTCATACTATTTTTGTAAACAAACTCTGGCAAAAATGCAAGGTAAGACTGCGTACAATAGATCCTTGTGGTCGGACCCTTCCCCGAATCCTGCGCATAGCGAAAATTTAGTGCACCGGGCTTGTTTTTTTTTTTTTTTTAAATTATATTTATTAGGTAAACACTTTTATATGCTATGTAATTTGAAGGTACTCCAAAACAGTGGCTATTAGGGAGGTAAAAGATGATTATTTGTGAATTTTATCGAGAGATTGGTGTGTTATTGTTGTAATAATTGTTTGGCTTTCAAGCTTGATTTGCGCTGTAAGAACTAGTAAAGAGGAAAGACTTTCCCACCAAATACTTTTTACGATTACGATCGAGATATATATCTAATTCTTACAAATATTATATTTTTAGCTTCCATACGGCATACAGTATGTTGCTTGTACAAACAAACTTATTGATTGTGTTGTTTTTTAGTCTAAAAGGTGTTTATAACAAATACTTGAACATGCCCTCTTAATAAACACATTTAATGTAATCTACTATGTAAATAAGTAAAAAGAACGTAACATAGGATTGAGAAATATCACTGCTGACTACACCCATAAATACTGCGAAATATCTGCAAAAAAGTTAGTTGAATTATTCAGCTATTACTTTTCTGTAACACATTTTTAATTTCCAATCAAATTATTATTTTTTATCACAACATGTTTATATGCCTGTTTAAATATTATATATTCTCAATTATCATAACCGCAAATAATATTTTTATATCGTTGAAAATTATGCAAATTTTATTTGGAAAAATTTTAAAAATTTCACGTTGAAATTTAATTATGATCAAAATTTATAAATTTGACTAAAAATATAGAGAACATTTATCTTATTTCATCAGTTCTAATTTATGACATAATTTTGAGAGTTAAAATATTATAAATATCAATTACTGTAACTCTTTACATAGTTGCAATACATAAATTATATTTCAAAAATAATTAAAAATTTCATGTCAAAATTTGTTAAATCTACATATATCCTATCCTTTCCAGATATTATTTATGAAATTATAGTGATGTAGTCATAACATGAACGGTTGAATGGAGCCCTAAAAATTATTCTCTCTCTTAAAAAAGACACACAAAACTTTTTAAACACACAAAACTATGTATCGTGTGATGATGTTTCTAACTCTTTGCGTGTAATAAGTTTAAAAAATAAAAGTTAAAAAAATCAAGCATGGTGCATTGTATCGTTTACTATCATTATTAGTGGGGAAAAAAAATTTATATGCAAAAAAGTATGATGACCCTTCAACTAATTCTTCAAATTATCGTCATGTTCCATGAATACATTATTTGTAACAGAAGAAAAATGGGTACTATAGTTCTTAACATGATGTATATATGATTGCTGTACTTTATAATATGAGGAGATTCTTTTAATTAGTGCAATAATTGATTTAGGTATTTTATTAGGGTCCAAACAGGGCGACTCAAGCATATTAGTGGCCTAAGGCGAAACTTAATTATAAATAGAACTTACTTAGTATTTTTCTAAAAATATCTATAACCTATTATTACTAAAATAAAAATTGAGAACCCTAAAATTTGGAGGCCTAAGCTGCTTGCCTTTTTTCTAAAACTGTCGAGGCACCCCTAGATCCAAACATCGAGAGTATATATAAATGGATTTTGAATTTTGTTCCATTGTCTTGTCAATATCCCGCCTACTTCTTCATTCATTTATTTTGTGAAGAATTTTATACACTTTAATGTTATATAAGAGTGAATGTTATTGGGATATTAAAATCCAATATATTCATCAGCTAGATGTTTGGTACGTCTTACAAAATATTTCATTAGATTTAAATTGACTATATTCCCTAGAAGGTGCAAGTACCTCAATGAGCTAGCTTAAATCATGAGGGTTGTTTCTTAGCGGAGGATTTTTCAAAAAAAGATGACACTTGAAATACAATAAAGCATAAAATAGTTGTAGTTTGCTAAAATTACGATTTATAACTTCATATTATAGGAGAGGCGAGCGAGAGAGTGGAGAGAGACAAATTGTATGTGTATATGTGTCAAATAATTGTATATATGTTACTGATATACCTATATATATTTATATATCTGACAAGCGAGATTGGGAGAGGGAGAAGATAGGCGATCGAGATCGAGAGAGGGCAGCAATGGAGAGAGACAAATTGTATATGTATATTTGTCGAATTGAATATGTATATCCGTCAAATAATTATATATATGCAACTGATATACATATATATTTGTATATCTGGCAAGAGATTGTAGAGAGAAAGAGGAGAGGCGAGAAAAAGGAAGAGAGAAGAGAGAAAATAACAACAAAACCTTAACAATAGCTATAAATTATAAATTTTTCAAACTGTAGTGATATAACGTAAATACATATCATATGTTTGTCGAATTACGTAATTTACAAGTATGAGATGATGATATGAATACGTTTAAATATGTATAGTTGATCTCAGTAATTTATTTGGAATTGAAGTATAGTTATTATTTTTTATGCACTAATAATGCAAAAAATAATAATAGTAATAATCAATGTGTTTTGACCGATTAATTGTCCCGAGTTATTTATTATATTTTTTTAATTATTATATTACTTTACCTATTATTATAGATTAAATTATATAATTTTTCAACTAAAAATACTCATCAATTAATCACCCTTCCATAATATTCATTCACAGGAATTAACAAACTCAGAGATGATTGAGAATTGAGACATTTAATAACATACATATATAGTTGTGAGTTGGCTTTCTTATTGTTAAAGTTGAACATCACTGGAAACTGCAAAGAAGATTCACATTTTTGGACAAACTTGTAATATATGGATTTTGATATTTTAAGTTCGTTATTTTTTGGTTTTTCTTTCTTTCCTTATTTAGTACATAATGGTTATCATAACGATATTCTCTTTGTCTCAATTTATGTGACACTTTTTTTAGTTTCTTTTCAGTAATTGGAAACAGTTTTACTTCAAAATTCTCTTTTTACTCTTAATGAGATAATTCATGGTCAAGAACTGCGTTAGACTATAAATTTTGAAATATCTTTTTTATAAATTGAAATGAAAAAATATATATTTCTTAATTTAGGATAGGCATGAAGCAGCTTATCACTAATTCCACCTAATGTTTTATATGCAAGTCCCTAACTTATTTTCTTTAGAGTAATGCCAATATGTATGTAACGTCCAAGCCATGTTAATACTTAAATTGGAAACATAATTTTCAACTACTTTTTGATGCATTCGATGTTATTTCATGGGTTTTCATTTCACTGTGTATATACTTTTCCTACATGCCATCGTACTTATAATTATGAGAGATCAGTACAAAGGGAAGTACAGAAAATCATAACCGTGAAAGCACACTTAAAAAGTAAATATGTTTTTCTTTTTCCGATTTTCCCATCGGAGTTATGAAATTCACATGAGATTCAATAAGTTTGAATTCGTATATTGTAGGGCGTATTTCTAAGGGTAATGTTCCTAACAAAAAAACTTCATTCTCAAAGCTCGTGCAACTCTAATTAAGGGTGGAAAGTGAATAATTTGATTTGTCTTTGCGAAGACATATTCAGCTTCATTTTTTGGATGCAAGTAAATTTAGTTTAGTTTTTTTGTCTGCGTGGGAAGTTCTGTGTGTATTACTATATATCATTTTAGGAAAAAAAAAGTGCTTTCATTTTGAACGAATTGCTTGGCAAGAATCAATTATATTTTACACGACTACGCAAGTATATATTAATTAATTATTTATCATAACTATAGTTTTAAATAATTAGTACTCGCCACTAATGCTTTGTCGGAGTTGCTAGGCCACTTCCAAATTTGTTTATTAACAGTGAATTATACAAATAAATTTATATATCAATAACGAATTATGCAAATTCACAACAAATTCTCGGACTATTTCTCATTGAGAAAGCGATTGTTTGGGGCGAAATTAAATGAACTAAACTTATGGGCCACTGAACTTTTTTGGAACAATATTATAGTTGGGCCTTAACATTGGGCTTTTCATAATCAGGCTTTACACTGGGGTAATTCTCTTACACAAATATAGTCATGTTTTATTTAGTAAAAATTTGACAAATACCAAACTTATTGAATGAAATTCCCAAAAATGCCGACTCTTAGTGAAATTACAAAAAATACCGTTTTTTTAGTGGATTTTGATACACAAGTATAGAAGGCCGATACCTAATATATTCCGCATGATACCTGTAAATTAGTTTCAATTATGGAAACAGTTACGTTTTTTATGGAATTGTAACATTCATTGTGATCCGGTTCCTTAATTAACGGAGTATTGAATATTTGAGTAATATCAAATCCCTGAAAACACTCAAACGAATTCGCAATGATTTAATAAGTTTTTTTTTTAGAAAAGAAAGAAATTAAAACGTACAGAAAGTAAGAGCTGCCATTGTTGAGGAGCTTTGCAACAAAAATGAATATTTCGATTTTGATTCGTCATTCAGGAATATGGGAATCTGATGTGATATACACTGGATACAAAAGCGATGGCATCGTAGTAGGCGATAATATTTCTTATATTAACTTGCGTTCGGCCATCGTTACAGAGTTGGGTATTGATGAGAAGAGAAAGGAAATAGTGATTCAATATGTTGTTGATGGCAATTCATCGCCAATAATGATTCGCAATGACATGGGTGTGAAGCTTTATGTCGAAATCAAGAAAAAAGAACCTCGGTTTGAGATGTATCCATTATGCGTGGATACAAGCGATGTTGAACAGCCACTCGAAGATGTGTTCGATGCGTCGACTGGAAGAATTGATCATGACTGGATTGATTCGGAAAGTGTGACTGATATTGATGTGTCGAAGGTAATAACGGATGTCTCGATTGTCGATGTGAAAGCCAAACAAATCTACAAAGACAAAGCTACGTTGGTTGCAGTGATGAACAAATACAAGATTGAGAAAGGATTTAACTATCGCGTGAAAAGGTCGGATAACAAAAGGTAATTTAATTGTAGCCGCGTTCTTTACTGTTTTAGATAGATTTAAAGATGTTTTGCTCTCTGAAAAGAGAAACTTTGGAGTACAGCAAAAATAAAAAATAGCAGGTATCAATCTTATGTTGATAGTGTGATGATACTTGCAAACGGTGATATATGTAGGATAATAACACATAGACATGGCAATATTTCTATACCTGTTGACGATACCTCTTTTTAGATAAAATATAAATGCGTTCTTTACTGTTTTAGATAGATTTAAATATGTTTTGCTGACTGAAGAGATAAACTTTGGAATACAGAAAAAATAAAAAATAGCAGGTATCAATCTTATGTTGATAATGTGATGATACCTGCAAACGGTGATATATGTAGGATAATAACACATAGACATGGCACTATTTCTATACCTGTTGATGATACCTCGTTTTTAGATAAAATATGAAGTATCGAAATCTTAAAGAAATATAACCTTTAATCCATATGAAGCTGTAAGTATCAATTACAGGTATCAGTTACCAATGATCTAACACTGGTCTGATTGTGATTGGTATTTTGTTTGATGTTTTTTGTTTGTAATTTATAATGTTATTGTAATTGATAACATTTTTTTTTTTGTAAATTCAGTTACGTGTTGCGATGTTTTTCTGATGATTGTGCATGGAGTATGAGATCATCAGCTCCCAAAAATAATGAATTCTTCAAAATTAGGTACTTTAACGATTCTCATACTTGTATGATGAGGGATAGAATTTTGAGCAAAGTGGAGGCAACACTCTCATTTGTAAGTGGAGTGACTGCCCCAAAGTTGTTGAATCACAAAAGAAAACACTCTCCAAATGACATAAAGGATGATGTTAAATCTGCATACGGTGTTGACATTACGTATCAAAAAGCATGGCGAGCAAAAGAACGTGCCTTGGAAATTGTACGGGGTAAGCCAGCTGATGGCTATAAACAGTTACCCATGTACATACACATGTTAAACACAGTGTATCCAAATTCGTATATTAGAATGCACAAGTCAAATGATAATGAGTTCATGTATTTGTTTATTGCCTTAAGACCTCTCATAAGAGGATTTCAATTCTGCCGGCCTGTGGTTGTTGTTGATGGAGCCCATTTAGGAGGAGCTTACAAAGGAACGTTCGTATCAGCTAGTACAATGGATGGTGCAGGTACATATAAAATAGTTATGATTATCTTATTATGTGATATTTTACATGGGTATAAAATATAGACACTATTTTATCATTCTGATTGGATATTATAATTTTGTGTACCCATAGGTTGCATATTGCCGTTGGCTTATGGTGTTGTTGATACTGAAAATGATTCCTCGTGGACTTGGTTCTTTCAAAACTTCAAGAATGCTTTTGGAGAGAGGGATGATATGTGTTTTGTATCGGATCGTAATGAAAGCATAATCAAGAGTGTTTGCCATGTCTTCCCAAATGTACCTCATTACGCTTGCATTTGGCATCTTTGGAAAAATGTTTGCACAAATTTCAAGAAAAGCAAAAATATGATCAGCGAAAAGTTTTATGCTATGGCAAAAAGCTACCGGATTGAGGATTTTAACAATATAATGGCAAAGGTTGTTGAAATTGATCACAGAGTAAAGGATTACCTTGACGATGTTGGGTATGAGAAGTGGTCCAGAGTGCATGCACCAGTAAAAAGAGGGCAGATTATGACGTCTAACATTGCAGAATGTATCAATGGATGTCTTGTCGATGCAAGGGATCTACCAATTATTGACTTCCTTGAAGAAGCAAGAATCTTGTTTGGTACATGGAACTGCAAAAATAATGAGAAAGCATCATATACAAAGGAAACTTTGGGTAGAAAATTTGAACAAATGTTAATTGATAATACTGTGAAGTCGTCCATGATGAAGGTACGTGACATGCATATTGTTAATAAAATTTAAATTATTTAATTTTTATGTTGTGGCTCATAAAGTGATATAGAATTTTTTATTACGTAATATTGTGGATGCAATTGATGAATGTTTCTGTAATTTAAGTAATTATAATTAACAACCTGCTGTGTTTCTTTTCGACCACAGGTTGTTCCTTCATCTGAATTCATTTTTTTTGTGTATGATACATCGCGGAGATACATAGTTTGTCTGGAAAGAAAGACTTGTAGTTGCGGCAAATTTCAAATTGATGAATTACCTTGCGCACATGCAGTTGCAGCACTGAAGAGTAAGAATGTAGTTGATATGCACCCATATTGTTCTGATTATTATAAGCCAAAAGCATTAGCAAACACGTATGCAGTCCCAATGGTTCCTATGCCTGATCGAGCTGATTGGGATGCCCCGCCCAAAGTTCTTAAAGAAGTTGTTTTGCCACCCAAGTACAAAAGGATGCCAGGAAGGCCTAAGAAGGGTAGAAAGAAAAGCGCAGGAGAAAATTTTAGCACGAGCACAAATTGTTGTACTCGTTGCGGACATGAAGGGCACAATAGACGAACGTGTAGTTTCTTTCCCCAAAAAAAAGTGAAATGAACACTTATTGTGTTGTTGAAATAACTAATAAATAAATTCATTTTAATGTTTTTGGATAAATTTGTTATGCTGTAATTAATATTCAATTACTTGCATAGTTTAAAATATTTAATGCTTAGTAGGTACCGACATCATTATGTGTCTGATACCAAACTTTAGTTAATAAGTAAATTTTTTTTTTTTTTTGTTATGTGTGTGTGGTAAAATGGCAAGTACAAAAATGTGCAGAAACAAAAAATGGTATGAATATACTATTAACAGATACTTATATGGTCATAAATGAACAATTGTTGTGTTGTTGATATAACTAATAAATAAATTCATTTTAATGTTTTTGGATAAATTTGTTATGCTGTAATTAATATTCAATTACTTGCATAGTTTAAAATATTTAATGCTTTGTAGGTACAGACCTCATTATGTGACTGATACCAAATTTTAGGTCAAAACTCTGTGTAATATGCATATACTATTAACGGATACTTATATTGGTGATACACTGGTATGATACAATGTATGATACCCACAAGTGATACTTTGTCTGATACCTGCCCATATGTGATTTTTTTGTCTGAAACACTGATATGATACAAATTATGATACCCATATGTGATACTTTGTCTGATACACTGGTATGATACAATGTATGATACCCATATGATTTGACTGTTGTGCTATACAAAAAACTGATACACATTTTTGATACATTATCATTAATATGGTACTCCTGTCTGACACTTATATAGTGAAAAAACTTTGACTGAAACATACTTGAATAGTAAACATCTGTGTAATTATATACTAACAATCACCAAATTATAATGTAAATATATTTAACTTGAACAACCATAAAATATGTATCTAGAAAAATAGAGCAACATAAATTTTACCTAAATAAATGAAAAGTGCTGATAATCTGTCCAAAACATATTATAAAAAAGTATTTATATTAAAAGTTAAACTAATCAAACGCAGCTACGAGAGAATCACAACGTTGTCGGTATCTGCTGGACCAGATGAATCTCTCGGCCTCGGAGGATCGTCATTTTCACTTTCAAACCCTTCATTTGCTTTGTATATGCCGTATTTCCATAGAATTGCTGCGTATCTTCTCCGGAGATAAACAGGGTCGGGGGATTGGGATGGAACATGAATCCCATCGCTTAAATACTCAGCAAATGCAGCGACATATACACCGCAGTCGCTGTGAGAAAATGAAAAGAAATATTTACAAAGAGAAATATATAAAATAAAAAGAAAAGTTAATATTAATAAACAGAGAACTTACACACTATCACTTCGTTGCTGTGCTACTCCTTCAACAAACTCAACTCTAAAAGGTACTTCTTGACCAACAAGTTGACCAGTCGAAACATCTTTATAGGCATCAAGGTTTGACCAATCTGTTCGAGAATTTTTTTCAAAAAATCCGCTGTCCAGCAGATATGTAGGCAGCATCACAGCCATTTTCTGAACTTCGACAGAAGGTTTAGCACGCCGTGATCCAACAGATGAGTCATAGACACGTATCACCCTTTCTTTCAACGCAATGACAGCAAGTACCCAATGAAATTCTTCATTGCAATTAACTGGAACATATACCTCATCTACTAAGTCCCATGGATATCCAGCAGGGATAGAGAATCCCTTTATCATATTCATTATAGATCTTTCATGGGCAGAAACAACAAGACCACGTTGATAGTGTTCTTGAGTACTAATAGCGTCATCATCCTTCGTATCGTAGTATCTTGAATGTGTGGCCCTTATGAAGGTATTAAACAAACAGTTTGTGGTGGTGTATTTGTAACTATCACCAAATGCGCTCTTAGATTTCTTGCGGAGGTAGTAGAAAATGACATCTAAATGCTGCGTATAGGCAAAAAAATTAAAGATCAACATAACGAAAAAACAAGATTGGTATGAAAAAAATAGAAACTGAAAATTAATGGATAGTTGCAAATTATCAACAGTTACCTCATCCGTCCAGCACGTGTGTTCCTGTGACATGAGGTAGAACCAGTCTTTGTCGATAGGAGATGCAACCACAAACTCAAAACGTGGAACACTCAGTGATGTAAACCCTTTCCGGTAGTGAGTATCCACTGCTTTCCTGGTTACAGATAGCAAGAAATGATTACGTATCTAACAACACAATCTTGTTGAAAAGTATATTCAAGCTACAGGTATCAATAGAAAGATACTTGATAATTCATATAAACATGTGAGAATCACTTGCAGGTATCTAATACTTGTAAGATTTTTGTAAATAAACAGTAACATTAAACAAACAGTAGAAAAAAAATGACAAAATACACAACAATATAAATTTAAAATAGGAAAAAAAAGGAATTTTGTGACTTACTTTCTTTTATGGTTCTTTAAAAGACCTTTCTCAATCCATTCATCAAATTCATGTAGAAGATCCAACGGTTGTTCGTAGCATATACCATAACCATCGAAAGGCATTTTTGGGCGAAGCGTATAATTCACTTTCTCTTTGCCTTTTGAGCTCGAACCGAAATCTGCCAAAAAAGGTGACTGACAGAATTTCGAAGGGTTCCTGCTGCGATGTAATGGCGTAATCGACGATGGATGCAAGACAATATCTTTGCATTGGAGTGTCGTTGGAAGTTGACTGTCGGGTATAAGGAAATCATCTTCTTCCTGAGTTGCTGACTTCACTGGTGTATCTGTTACTGGTGCTTGAAGCTGTGCCAAAATTGTCTCTATGGCTTGGTTTGTGCCTTCCGAAAAAGGAGTGAATCCCGATGAATCCTGAAATTATAAATTAATTAAAAGCTTCTTTACATTGGGTTATTGGGGACAAAAAAATACAAATGCATATTACCATTGGATCATCAATCTTTGGATCAGCTTCAATGTTAGACTTGGAGCTTTGTGGTGCATCGTTAACACTTGATCGTGCAGCGTCTCCCTTTTAGATAAAAATTGTGATAAATGTCATCAACACAAAAAAATGTAAAATGTGATAACTGTAATCAGGATTGGAAACATGAACATTGCAAGGAATTTTTTTTTTTAAAAAAAAACAGACTCATATCATGAAAAAAAGTTAAAAAGAAATATGTATTAACTTATGTTGTGTAATTCGTAATGTGCGTATCAAGAACCAACCTGCCTAGTTCTTGTTTCAACCTCACTTGACACATTCAATGGTGCGTCGTGAACTCTTGATTCATCGACTTCAGACGGAACTCGAGGAAGACTTGATGCACCAATGCCCTACGTTAAACAGTGACATACAAATTAAATTTGATTTTGAGGAAAAAATTTAACAGCTCATTTAATACCTCGTTAATTGGTTCATTTGTTGAACTGGAAGGGATTGTTTTATCCTTAGCGACATTCACATCAACTGAAACATTTTGAGGCAATTCCTCGGGAGTCGAAGAAACATGAGAAGCCTGCTATAATTAAATGCAAAAAAAAATTTAAATAGTTAAAACAAAGTGTTAAAAAATTAAAAAAGAAATGGCCATAATTGTGATATTTTTATTAATTAAAACAGACCTTGTCGACTCGTTGAACAATGTTTTCCTCTGGCAAATCAACAATATGAATAGAAGGTGACTCCTTTCTTACAGAATTGACCTCGTCCTTTATAGCTTTCAATGTGTCGTTGTGATGTTTAAGCATCAACTGCTCAAGGGCATCAAATCTCCGGTCAACCTAAAATTACATATAACGTTGATTTAAATTTTCAAGTATAACCAAACAGTGTGCATGTATAACCAAACAGTGTGCAGGTAAGTATCAACATCATTTAGGTATCAAAAATAATAACAGAATTTTCAAGTATCACAAGCTTTTGACTCTACAGGTATCACAAAGCATTCTATACTTCAGGTATCACAGTATCCATCATGTATCCCAGTATGTTTCATGTAACACAAATAATAAAAAAATTACGTATCCTAATTATTTGTGTGCTTCATGAATGCAGGTATCAAAAAGGACACATGGGGGCTACATAAATCCAGGTATCGCAAAAACATTTGTGTAACACAAAAATTACAAGCACTAAAACAAATGGGTGACTTCAGAATGAATATATAACCAAAAATTTCTGACTAAAAAAATACAAGTATTAAAAAGAAAACAAAACTTCAGAATATCAAGTAACAATGAAGCATAAATTTAGTTAAAATGAGCAAATGTAAACTGGAACTTACATAATCCATTAAAGATTTCTTGACTTCTTCAACCTCTTCACTCGTCATGTGCTTCCCACCAACTGAAACATGGGGGGGGTGGGGATGGGGGAGAGAAGAGCTGGACCGTGTCTTTATTTTCTTGGGTTCTTCAGAAAACTTAACTGATTTCTTCACCGTGTCTGCTCCAGTTGGCCTGGGTTTGGTTGGACTGACCATCCTTCTTTTATTAGATGTAGACGGGGATGATATCACACATGAACGCTTTGACTTTCTGAGTAAATGTTCCGGTGGTTCAGTTGTGAAATCATCATAGCTGGATTGTTCGCGACTACGGACTTTACTCGGCCTACCAGAAGATGAAGATGGGACGTCTGGTAAATCTAAAGTAGCAATTTCTTCAACTGTTGGAACAATATTGGAGCAATCAATCTACAAAAAAAAAAATATATAAAAATCAAATAGTAGACCATAATCAGCAAAAAAACATAAAAACAATAATTTGTAAATCAATATAAATGTAATGCATACCTCGCCGAAAATGGATGACATGAAATACTCATATTTTGGCCTAAGACCAACTACTTCCCAATTCAAAATCCGAGGAATGTTATTCCCCACTCTAACAGCAACATCGTCAGGAACCTTGGATGCACACTCGTAAATCCATACATTTAAAATGTATGGCATTCCCGATAGACGATAAAGCTGTTTAGCCTCCTTCGAATGTTGTCTAAAGCTTTGTATCATTTTAGCAAATGATACTTTTCCCCATGGATATTGTGCATATCTCCCGTCTTCAACCATGCGAAAATGATCAGCGGGAATAATAGACTCGGATGTCTGGGAAAACACAAATGTGTGGATGAGAAATAAAATAGCCAACTGGACAGCATCTTGAATTGTGTCCCAATTGCCAAGCAAGAAACGCTGCACCAGCCGAGCTTTGCTTACTCCATGAAACGCACCCGGAAAATAAGTTTCAATGAGTCTACTAGGTGTGGAATCTGAATACGTAAAATCATCCACCTTTCCAGTGCATTTAAGTCCACTGATTATAGCAAAGTCTGTAACAGAAAACTTGAGAACCTTCCCCTTGGTGTGCCAAATGTGCAACTCCTCCGTGTTTTGTTGCTTAATCTCAAGCAACATGATACACTTGATACTTTGGCCTTGGAAATTGCACTTTGGAGTATTCAAGTAATTTCCAAAGATTGTTTCCTTAAAGGCTGCAACACCGTCATCCCCAATGGAGGATTTTATATCCGCCACAAAGTTTGAGTTGTATGAGGCACCAAATCTCACAGTGCCTCTAGGAATATCTTTTATAACATAATTAATCCCCTGATGAAAACAATACAGAAATAAAGATTTATCAAAAGAGTCCAAGTATTAGAATGCAACTGTAAATGCAGTTTATGATACCTCCTGCTGATATTCAACTTAACATGTAGATACTAGCAACATGATAATGATACTTTATATTTCATCTAAAAACAGAGGTATCATCTGCAGGTATGTAATTATAGTCATGTCTCTGTAGCAACAACATAATGATACTTTATATTTCATCTAAAACAGAGGTATCATCAGCAGGTATGTAAGTATATTGAAGATACTAGCAACATGATAATGATACTTTATATTTCATCTAAAAAAACAGAGGTATCATCTGCAGGTATGTAAGTATATTCAAGATACTAGCAACAACATAATGATACTTTATATTTCATCTAAAAACAGAGGTATCATCTGCAGGTATGTAAGTATATTCAAGATACTAGCAACATGATAATGATACTTTATATTTCATCTAAAAACATAGGTATCATCAGCAGGTATGTAAGTATATTCAAGATACTAACAACAACATAATGATACTTTATATTTCATCTAAAAACAGAGGTATCATCAGCAGGTATGTAATTATAGTCATGCCTCTGTAGCAACAACATAATGATACTTTATATTTCATCTAAAAACAGAGGTATCATCAGCATGTATGTAAGTATATTCAAGATACTAACAACAACATAATGATACTTTATATTTCATCTAAAAACAGAGGTATCATCAGCAGGTATGTAAGTATATTCAAGATACTAAGAACAACATAATGATACTTTATATTTCATCTAAAAACAGAGGTATCATCAGCAGGTATGTAAGTATATTCAAGATACTACAACATTGATACTTGATATTTCAGCTCAGAATAGTGGTATCACAGACATGTATCCATACTTTACCTGATACTAATTACAGGTATCATCATATCTGATACTTAGTCTAAATTTACAGGTATCATTGCATGTATCATCACATTAGCAACATAAAATTGCAGAAAAATACATGTATCACTTGCAGGTATCATTCATTGTCTGATACTATCTGCAGGTACCATCACACAGCATTACTTAAAAAAAATTGTAAATTCTTGGGAAATAAACAAAAACATTGAACACACATTTGAAAAAATTGGGGAAATGCACAACAAAAAAACTTTAAACAAAAACAAACATGGGTCAGATTTGTGTGGGACCGATAGACCAAAGTCAAATGCAAATACAACAAACTAAAGAATGTAAATATTCCCAAAAATCACAAAATCATGTTCAAACAAGACCCCATTGTGAAATTTTTAGGGTAAGTGCACAAATCGACACTTAAGATTTCGCTTACATAACGAAATGCATGATATCATCAACAATTTAAAATATTATTACATTGAATAAAAAACCCAAAATAATGAAAAAAAAACAAACCTTTTTTGTAGACGGACGAACAACAACTTGTTCAACTTTTTTCTTTTTTTTTTCATCCGATTTTTTTATGGAAGGCTTTGATGATGAACCCGTGTCCTTCGGAACACTTGTATCTCTTTCAATTTCTCCATCTATTGCATCAACTTGTTCCGTTGAAGAATGAGAACTCGACGGCATTGAAGACGTAGACGTCGCCGGAAGTTCTTTACTATCCGGAGTATTTTGGGTTAACCCTATACTAAAGGAAGGAGCATCCATTAGACAAACAATGGGAAAGATCGACGGAGAAGAAGACTGAAAGTGAAAGAAGAAAGTGAACGAAAAAAATGGAGAGAAATTCTGACAGCGTATAAGAAAGAGAACCGAAAAATAGAGAGAGAAAAATGTAGAAAGTAAAGGAAGTTGCAAAAAATAGGGAACCGTTTTCTGCATGTTCCCAATAAAAAGTAAAAATTTAAAAGGTAACTTTGTTAATTTAAAATTTAAATTTTAAAAGATAACTTTATTATTTAACTGATAATTATGTGATTTCCCAATTTAAAAAGGTAACTGTTAATGTAACCGGAAAAAGGAAAAAAATTAATTAACTGAATTATTAATTTATTTTAATATGACTGTTACCAAAAAAAAGTGCATAGAAAAAGGAAATATAATTCTTATGAAATAAGGTATCAAGAGAAGATGGAAAATTTTAAAAAAAAGGGAATTTTAGTAATTAAATAAAACAGTTGGTAAATT
This sequence comes from Solanum rostratum, assembly GCA_029948455.1. Lineage (NCBI taxonomy): Eukaryota > Viridiplantae > Streptophyta > Magnoliopsida > Solanales > Solanaceae > Solanum > Solanum rostratum. The sequence continues at coordinate 91,242,740 of CM057045.1, read as the reverse complement.
TAGAGATTATGGTAAAATTAGACGTGTATTTCTGTAAATTTTCCTTTTATTTACGTAAAATAGTCATAATCCATAGAGAATGTACAGAAAGTATATACTAACTATACAATATTAATTATTTATACATTGAATATACATGAAATATGCACTAACTATACATTACCATACAACAAATAATTATTTTTTGATAATTATTTTGACCGAATGACCATCAACTGTAATTATCCCTTTATTGTTTGTGTTTTCTTGGAGGTCTTTTCTTTTCTAATAGGCTCCCATATATTCACGAAAATTTTGTCTCATTTCCATTTATGTCTCAAAAAAAAAAAAAAAGGATGATTGTTAAGAAAAAGTAAATTGAGTATCACGAATGTGTATGCGATTAAAACGAATTAAGAGTTCTACTCAAGGAAGAAAATTAAATCATAAATTGAGGTTTTCACTATGTACAAAATAATGATGCCTATATATAGATGAACAAACTTGAAATACTACTATAATAAAATTGGAATTTCTTGTTACTATACATCTTATCTTTTAGAATTAGCATATTAATCATTTGTGTTTATCCATTAGTTAATATAGATTTTTAGATTTATTTGTTAGTCCACGTTTATCTCTTAATTAGATAGTTTTGATTAAAACAAGTCCCCTAATAGTAGTAGTAGTACTGCTAAAATGATTTTGGTGCCTTACTTTTAATTTTTAATCTGTTTAAAAATGAATATTCCAATCTTATTTTACACTCTTTTTGGCTCTATAAATGTAATATTCAACATAAAAAGTTTACAAAATTCAAAAGGGCATGTCTCTTAATGGTATCTGTAATGTGATGTATGAAATGATTGTTAATTTAACTAGTTGAATCTTTGTTGCAAATCACGTCTATCCACGTCTAGTCACCAGCTAATGTAGAAACAAAGCCCATGTGCTATCAAGTACGATTTTCTATTTAATTGAGATGTATACTCGGAAATTTTTTTTTATAAAAAAAAAAAATTCTCATTCGGAGAATTTTTCTATACTCAAGGCTCGAACTCAAGACTTCTTGATAAGAGAAAAGCAATCTCATTCACTGCACCACATCCTTTGATATGATTGCACACATATAATCATACTGATATTAAATGTATTCTTCAAGAGTTGGTTATTAATATTGTATTTTCTTCAAGAATGTGGGTAATTGATTTTGGTCTGCTGAATTTGATTACATCATATTATGACACTGAGCTAACGTTTGATATAAATTTTGGATCAATTTTTAAAAATTTATCTATAAATAAATGTAATCTCTTCGGCGAGATTATTTTGGATAAAAATTTTAAAGATTCGTCTTCAAAATATTTTTCCGTTCCAAAAGTTGGTCCGTCCTGACTAGTTTTTGGGCAAGTTTCACTTCACTCATGAAAATTCAAACTTATTTCAAGTTAGAAGCATGTAGAAACACAATTTGAAGTTCAAAAAATCACAATTTCAATGCCTCAAATTTTCAAGTTCAAAAAATCTCAATTTCAAAACTTCAAATTTTCAAATTTTAACTTCAAAATCTACGACGACATAAGAATTGAATACCTTGTCACGAGTTATAGTTTTGGGGCCGCACTCTCATTTTAAATAGCGTAGATATATAGTTTACATAATGGAAATGAATTTGTAGTGGGATAACTTTCATTTATTACTATATAAATTAATAGAAAAATTTACGCGGATAAGCAAATATATACTAATTAATAAGCTAATATAGTTGTAGTTCGAATTAATTACTGCTCGCAACAAATATCTACCTATAATTATTAGTTTGAGTTTTGTATAATTCGCGCGATTTATACAAACGTTGTGTGCAATTATACGAAAGTTGTGCGAGAATTAAATTGTATAGCGAAATATACAAAAATTGTGAATTATATAGAGAATTATACAAACGTTATGCATGAATTGTATAGCGAAATATACAAATACTATATAAAAATTGTCAATTATATAGCGAATTATACAAACGTATACAAATGTTGCATGAATTATAACACACTATTATAACTATAGTTATGAAATGTGATTGTTCAAACTATAGTTATAAAGCACAATAGAAATATTTTTAAATTACTATATGCGAAAATTCCTTAGATGTTGTTATTTAATTCCTTTTTAGGCTCGTGTTATATTTTAGGTAAACGGTATCGATAACCTTGAAGTTGTCAAAATTTTCTATGATTATTTTCTTCATATTTGCTGCCAAAAGAAGGTAACCTCTGGTTGACAAATCATGGACTAAGTAGAATATATTGTTTTCATGATATTGATATGTTGGTTTATATAGCCTGCTAAAAACATTTACCTTCTTGTAAATTCCGTCCAGTTAGGTGGGGTGACAGCTTATTAAGAGTAAATGGAACATCTCCCATGAAAGTGACCGTACAGCTAAAAGAGAACTTATTTTAAAATAATAAAATAATAATAATAATAATTCAGTGCATAAAGTATTCCGTATTAACAGAGTCAAAGAGTATGATATAGATAATATACTTTAATTCAAGCATTAGCGATTATCTACCCGACTTGAACAAATACCTAATAAATTATTTATGAAGATTAAGTGAGAATTGATGGATTCGGATGAATTCAATAGCGCTATTCTGGTCACTATTCATTTAGGTTAGTGGATAACAATGGGTGTCAATCACATCACTTTCATCATTTTGCCAATGTAGCCATTTTTGCTTTACAATAATGTATTTTTCTGGCCTTGTAGATTGTGAATTGGATTGGAACACACGGCATAATCTGCCGAATGTCGATAATAATATCATAAAATAACTCTCCATCTTTATTAGATATAATTCCATAATTTATTCGAATTAAAAATAATTTATCTTTTTAAGAATTAGAGTGATTCTTTTAAAAAATAATTTATTAAATAATTAATCGATTTAACTTTCTAAAAGAGAAAATCTTTTAAAAATGAATAAATTTAATGAAAAAATAAGTTTTAATTTATTCAAAGAGTAAGTTTTTGTTTTTTCTAATGTTATATTAAAAATAACAAAAAAAAATCAAATTTAATTAAATACAAAAATTAAAGAAAGCTAAATTGGTTTTAATAACTTGTTTTGTTCCTTAAGTAGATGGAGAACATTTTTATACCAATTAAAGGGCATTTTAGGTCCTTCTATATTATCTTTTTAAAGTACTCTAATAGTGAAAAACTAGTCATATACGTAAATTGTAAAATACATATCCTTCCAAACAATTGAATTTCAATACAATATACCTATAATTTCATTTACACACAATTTCATTACATGTATGAATCTCAAATTCCAATCCAAACAATTTTTACGGAGTACAAAAGTGGTAACTAAACAATACACACACGAATCTGGTAACAACACTGAACAATTACACACCATTGATAATTCTTGAGTCAACTTCTCAAATGGTCCTTCAACCAATAATTACTTTGTCTGTCGACTGATCTTCTGAGAAATCAACGTGTAAAATGTAATATGAAAGAATTAAAAACTTCCCATCAGAGCTTGCCTTCAATCCTTGCATTTGTAAGTCCAATACAAGCGTCCACAAAATCTTCATCAATGAAATCAGTGGAATATATTTGTAACCGATCACCATAACCTCGACAAATACTCTCCTTTATAAACAACCTTGCATGTGGACGAATCCTATTCGTCACCGGTTTCACACACAACACCGGATTATCAGCCTGAGGCGTCACCGTATTCTCCACTCTGTAAAAATATTTCCGGGATGTCACCGGCGGCTGCTCGCTCAAATGCTTCATATTGCTTTCAAATTTTGTTTCAGGCAAATCAGTGTCAATCCAATTGTCCTTCAAATACCCAGCGCTCCATAACGGACTTCCATGTTTTGGCTGAGGTGATTTTCTTGGCTTCCATACACATATTACTCTTTTCGGCAATAACTCTGCTACTGTCTTGTTGAAAACAGAGTCGTCTTGGTGGATAAGAAATTCCCCCAATTTATCCTCCAAGTACTTATCGAATTCCGGTGGATCATCGTGTCCAAACTCTGTTCGGATTTCGAGAATTATGATCTCCGATTGGGTCTCCGATAGGAATTTCTTGACGTCGTTGATGACAACGTCAATGTTATAAGAAACTAAGATACCATGACAGACACGACCATCTTTTTGAACTCGAATGTCAAGAACTCGGGTGCCCATTACCTGTTAAAAATATAATTAAGTAAATAATATCACAGAGCTTAGTGAGATGATCGCATAATTTAACATTACCAGCTGTTTGTAAATGGACAGAGACTGTGTTCGGGCAAAAGGGCGAGAAATAAATGGGATCCCGATTTTGTTAGTTGCTGAATCATGTGTACCGGGCCAAACAATCATATTCACGTGAAGTTTATCGAGGGCAAGTGTTGACATCCAATTTTTTCTGTCATTTGGACAATAATCACAACCAGGGAAATCGGTGCTATCTTTTTCCTTGAGATCACAAAGGAGTTTCTTCTGAGTACGAATTGCTTTCCTTCTTTCCATCTGTTTAGAGAAAAAAGCACCCATTTTCACAATACCTCAAAAAGAAAGAAGCTTTCTGGAACTCTTTTTTTTCCCTTTCTCTCTAATGTTTGTAGCAGGAAAGCAATAAAGTTTTCTGCGTTTAATATAACGCCTTTTTTTTTCCAATACAGAGTACAAAGTTTCTTCAATTATTATGAAAAATAAAGAAACTTCCTTTTCAATATTTTAATATCCATGGACTGTCTTGAAAGTAATTGGTCCAGTTGTCTTTACTACTGCGGGGTCGGCTTCAATGGAATTATTGGAAGAAAAAGTCTAAATTGCTAATATTATATTTTATAATTGCTGGATTGAATTAATAGATTTTTCCACTGGGCTGGTGAGATATGCGCCACACGGCAAACGGAGAATTCGACAATAATTATGAGAATTATTATCCAAGAAGCTGTGACAATATAATATTGGAATTAAATGTGTAGCAGGTAGAAAAGATCAGGCATATAAAAAAGAAGGCTTAATTCATAAATAAATATTTAAACTTGTCCTCATTACTATGTCTTACTACTGAAGCATTCTGCAATAAAAGATGCATTTAGTATCTTTATTTCAATTTGTTGAGTACCAGGATTAAACTAATTAATATTTGATGTGAATTTATATACATAATTTTAAATTTTTTAACATAAAATTTATTTGTTTAGACACTATATAAAAAGATGCGATAAATCACAATAGTTTATGATTCAAATTAGTTTGAAAATATTTGCAAAAATTATAGACATAAAAAAAAATCTTATTTGACAGTTCAAATAGTAATTAACACAAACAAATTAAAATCACGATATGCATTTACTAGGTGAAATAAATTTGGGCTTCCCAAATCCCAGCCCATGTTTATGATTTGGTCACATTCATCTTCTGAACTCATGAAAAGAATGATAAAGGAAGAGTTACATGAATGCTCTGCATACAAAAAATTGAAGTTATATCGTAATAGTCACAGAGTAAAAAAAAAATTGTTTCGTTCAATTGATTATAAAGGTTATTAATTTATATTTTATGTTTATCATATCATTTGATATGAAGACCTACATATTGTTGTAAGTTAATCTAATATGAAGATGGTGAAAAAAAATAAAGAGAAGTATTGAAAATACTTTTAAACTTGGCGTGGATTATTCTTTTTATTTCTGAATATTCTTATACTTGACTAACTGAATTTAAATACACCCTCAATCTTGTAACATGAGTGAAATACATCCTTAAATTCTCGTCAAGTTCATGGGTGTTTTCAACACTTCTTTCAACTTTTTACTAAGATTCTCATGCTTCTACGAGAATTTGAGACCATTTGCTATGTCATGTGGAAAATCGGGATTGGTCGGACGGGTATTTGAATTCAATTAGCCTTAGTCAAATAGTTGAGTATTTTTAAGACTATCAATAATTTAGGGACGAAATTCATAATTCGTGTCGAGTTTAGGAGTTCAAATACTTCTATCAGAAAATATTATACACTTTAAGTTGCGATCAATGCATTCTTTGGCCCCCCAACAAGTGAAACTTGTGTAAATATATTCTTTGGCCATCTAATCATCAATATGGCTGAAATGTATATTATGTATACAATACAGATATATACTTTGTGAATATGTATGTATATTAACGTATAGTATAAGTATATCTAGTACTATAAAATATACACTGTCTTAAGTCTACATATTTTGTAAATTAAATGGTCCAAAGACATTAAATTTTAATTTCTCCTTGTAGATGCATTCCTCATAGTTTTGGCATTACGAATTAACTTTTTTTGATGTTTCGAATGCTCTTGATAAAATTAAAAGACGAAAAATTATTTGATTTTATGAAATAAAATCGATAATACCGTATATTTTCCTACATAAAATAGCATGGATATGCAGTTTGTTCCTACTTAAAATGGTGGTATGCAAATTCACAATTGATAGTGCTTTTCAAGACGTATGTTACTTCCTATCACATCATTTCAAGAAAAGTTTTATTATTACTCCTCTAAAATTGATGTGGAATTATCAATTTCTTCTCTGTTTTTTTATTTATCCTTAAGGAATAAAAATAATATCTGTGCCTTTTAATGTTTTATCCTCAAGAGGGATCAACTATATGATTTTCACTCACAAGATTCTAATAGTAATTTAGAGAGACGAAAATACTAACTTACAATATGATAAAAGAAAATGATTTCTTCTGGCCCTATGAATGTGAATGGCATTGTGATACATGAGAGTTCGAAGCCAAAAGGACGATAAATTTATTGAAATTTTTTAAAATAATAATTATTTTTTTCGATATCAAAATAACATAAGTGCAGAAATTTTATATCTTACCCCTGTATCATAACGACGTGGAGAACGGAGCAAAAGGCGGCTGATAATTTACACAAGGCGCAAGGTACTTTGCACCTTTGTCCTTTTTATTCCCCCCTTTTTTGATAGTTATTTTTCCTTGTTTCTCTATTTTTTTTTTTGGCTTTTCTCCTTTCATTTTTAAGGTATCATTAACAAATATTTAAAAAGATTCATGTGATATTTTATATTTTTTAGGCTGTTTAAATTAATAATTAAAAGTATGAATAAAAAAATATAAAAATAAAATAGGCAAGGTTTAAATATGTGATATTATATCATAAATTGCTAATTATTACAATTTATAGTTATTTTTATTAAAATATCCAATATTAATAAATATATATAATTTTAAAGTTGAAAAATAATAATGAAATTGTAAATGGATTAGATAGAAATACGCATTTGAAGTTTACCTTATATAAGAAATGACAGTGTAGTGGCTTTACCGCTTGTTTGAATGGTGTTTTGCTGTGATTTCATAAAAATATAAAATATCATATAAAAAATTGGCCAAATACATCAATCTAAACTTGTTCTCATTTTTCACTTAGAAATAGACACCTCAACTGCTCAGATTTGATCCCATTAAACACTTTTATCCTATTTGGCATTCTCCGGTGCTTTTTTTTTAATTTTTCAGCCAAAAATAAATAGTTGCGGTCCAAAAAAAAAAAAATTCCAGTAGATTCTCAAAATTCTTAGTTAACCATGTGCAAAAAATTTTATTTAAAATTGTAATAATTTTTTTTCGCATATGGTTAACGGAGAATTTTGAGAACCTACTTTTATGGAAAAAAAAATTTTTGGTTAACTGAAAATTTTGAGAACCTACTTTTATGAAAAAAAAAAATTTTTTTGGACCGCAACTATTTATTTTTGGCTGAAAAATTAAAAAAAGGTACTGAAGAGTGCCAAATAGGATAAAAGTGTTTAATGGGATCAAATCTGAGCAAGGTGTCTATTAGGGATTTGTCAGTTTAGGTATCTAAGTGAAAAAATGAGAACAAGTTTAGTTGTCTATTTGTTTTATGATGTGACCCTGAAAGGAAAACAAGAAAAAGTTGTTAACGGAAAAAGGAAAAAAAACAAAAAGAAGGACAAATGCGCAAGTAACCTGCGGCGTGTGCAAATTCTCAGCCGCAGTTCCCAGCAGATTTCTGTTCCGTTCTTCACGCTGGAATAAGGCTACGTCTTTACCGTTTTGATACAAAGAAAAAATAATTGCCGTTTTAAAAATTTTCAATAAATTTATCGTCTATTTAGCTTCGAACTCTGATAGATGGCATAAAGTGATACATATACTTCTTCTGCTTATTTGGTTGGAAAATGATCGATAACTGCCACTAATTGAACTGGTCAATCGACGTTTAGGTAAAAGTACACATCTTTCCAAACAATGTGGGATTTCAGCACAACTCACAATCAATTCATTTACACACAATTTAGTCTGAATTTCATAAGCAAACAATTTTGACATCATCTTTTATCGGATTTTCCCGAAGGGACAAACACTTTTTACCTAATAACAAGTGGTAATAATCAGAGTACACACGACCTTGAGTATGCGCAACAATACAATCATGATAATTAATATGCATATTTTATGAAACGAACCAAGACACATACGTCGACACGATTTATTGAAGGAAGCTTAGCTAAGATTCATATTATGTTTTAACATCCGCGAAATACATTTAGAGCTTGCCTTCAATCCTTGCATTTGTAAGTCCAATACAAGCGTCCACAAAATCTTCATCAATGAAATCAGTGGAATATATTTGTAGCCGATCACCATAACCTTTAGAAATACATTCATTTAGAAACAACCTCGCATAGGGACGAATCCGATTCGTCACCGGTTTCACACACACCACCGGATTATCCGCCTGAGGCGTCACCGTGTTCTCTACTCTGTAAAAATATTTCCGGGATGTCACCGGCGGCTGCTCACTCAAATACTTCATATTGCTCTCGAATTTTGTTTCAGGCAAATCAGTGTCAATCCAATTGTCCTTTAAATACCCAGCGCTCCATAATGGACTTCCACGTTTTGGCTGAGGTGATTTTCTTGGCTTCCACACACACATTACTCTTTTCGGCAGTAACTCTGCTACTGTCTTGTTGAAAACAGAGTCGTCTTGGTGGATAAGAAATTCCCCCAACTGATTCTCTAAGTATTTGTCGAATTCTGGTGGATCATCGTGTCCGAACTCTGTTCGGATCTCCAGAATTATGATCTCCGATTGGGTCTCCGACAGGAATTTCTTGACATCGTTGATGACAACGTCAATGTTGTAAGAAACTAGGATGCCATGACAGACACGACCATCTTCTTGAACTCTGATGTCAAGGACACGGGTGCCCATTGCCTGTCAAATATGTACTCGATGATCACTTCATTTAAAGTAATATCAAAATTAAGAAAATAATATTTAACGAGATAATCACACGATGTAACGTTACCAGCTGTTTGTAAATGGACAGAGATTGAGTTTGGGCAAATGGGCGAGAAATAAATGGGATCCCAATTTTGTTAGTTGCTGAATCATGGCTACCGGGCCAAATTATCTGATACACGCGAAGTTTCTCTAGTGCAAGTGTTGACATCCAATTTTTTCTATCAGTTGCATGATAATCAGAACCGGGAAAATCAATGATAGTTTTTTTTTCGAGATCATAGAGAAATTTCTTTTGAGTACGGATTGATATTCTTCTTTGCACTTGTTTAGAGCAAAAAGAACCCATTTTCACAATAGAAGAAGCAAAAGCAATGTAGCAGTTCTCTTCTTCTTCTGGGATTTTTTCTCAATGACGTTTTTAGTAAGAGAAAATTAAGTTTAATATTTATATGTATTATAAGGCCTCTCCCTCTGTTTTTTTTTTTCCATGCAGAGTTACTTTGTTCAATTACGAAAAGTAAAGAAACTTCCTTTCAATATTTTTAATACTCACGTATTGTCGGAACAAATTTTAAATTGGGTAGGTTACTACCTGCTTCTTTGGAATTATTGTTAATAGCATTTAATAAAATAAGTTGACTCTAAATTTTTATTTTTAGGAAATGAATTTATAAGTTCTTTAAAGACGAAGAATATAATATATGAAATATTATGACACAAAAATATAAATTTATATATTACGAAAAAAAGTTATTTTTCTTAAACAGCAAAAATTAAAGATTTTCATCAAAGAAATATGGCCAAATGTGCAAATGACGTTTGGTAAATAGACCATTGGAAGTCACAACTGTTAACTATATTTGTCCAATATTTGGCTTTTGTCCTTTATTTAACTACTGTTGTGTTGAATTTCATTTTTTTTTCACCCACTCTTCTCTTTTGTATAAAAAAAGAATATAGTAAATACTCATAGGTTGACATGCTAATAACATGTGGTGGAGCCAAAATTTACGAATTTAAAAAATCTAAATTTCCACACTTGTGATCAGAACTTATATTTTTCATACGTTAAAAGTAAGTTTTATAAGTCGTATTAAACAAGTTAAAGTTATTGAGTTTGTATTTGTTTTGTTTTTTCTTTTTTTGATTATTTTCATAAAAAATATTTCTTTCATCTTTTAGCAATTTTTTAATCTCAACTTTCCACGTATTATCACACAAATAAATTGAAACGGGAAAGGTATAATTTTTAGATAAAGGAAAATTCAATAGAATATACGGCATCTTAGAATTATACAAGAAGTTTCAACAACCAATATGAACACAATAATGATATATTAATCCCAAGTCTTGAGTGTAAGTCTTTTATATTTTGAAGTAAAGTATTAAAACGTGTAGCAGGTGAAAAACATTGTGTCACTTAGAAAGAGGGAGAAGATTTAAGTTAGAAACAATTATAAATATATTGAATGTGTTATAGGTTATAAATCATTATTAAATAAAATTGTTTGCAATTACGTCATGGTTTGATTGTATAATTTTTAAAATATATATCAATATCAATACATAAAACTTACACTAGAAAAATGCTAGGTTATTTTTAAGATTGTTGACCAAAAAACTTCTTAATTATATGTTGAGATGGAGTTATTAGATGATAAACTTTTAAGGAAGCAAAAAGATAGCTTCTAAGGAAATATGCAAAAAGAAAAAAAAAAGATGTACCAAACTAACATGACTAGTAACTTAATTACAAAACAAATACAGACTTCAATTTAGAGACGAATTTGAAATTTAGAATCAATGGTTAAGAAATGGATGCAATTATTATATAGGAAAAATTATGGGAAATGACAAATATTTAATGGTTATTATGTATTTTAGCTATAGTTTCAGATATTTACCAAACACAGCTATATTTTTGATTAATTTTTCTAGAATTTGTGAAGTTCGGTTCTAATTGCATAAATTTAGAATTAGTATATACTTACTCTACTTGTTTATATACACTTTATTGATACAATTTGATTTATAAAAATTATGAAAAAATCATTACTGCTAACTATTTGTATACAATTTGTTGATACATTTGATTTTGATGAGTTATGAAAAATTCATAGCTATATGTATAAAATTATATATACTTATCTTATTTGTATATTTACAAGCGAAATATGTAAATGCAAAAAACAATTAAAAAAAAAAGAAACTATAGCCATAGAGCATAATTAGACAAACTATAGTTATAGAGTCTTATTAAGCTTAATATATTGGCTATTTGTGAAATTTTCCCTATTTATATCTGGCTAATTTTTAAACACATTCTTTAAATTGAAATTTGGGCTTTTCGGCCCATCCTCTTTTTTAACTTTTTTTTTTATATATAATATATAATAGTTTTTGTTTAAAAGTAACTTAAATTAGCTAATTCAAGCGGACTCTTAAGGTAAATGCTTAAAATGCAATTTTCTTGTTTGGTAAAATTATTGGTTACTTATGTTAGTATGTCAAAATGATTGATACTTAAATTTATATTCATCTATACCATAAATTACTTGACTCTACAATAAAAAAAGAAGTATGAAAACTTAATGTCATGATCTTTCATCTTAAAGAGACACAAGTCTCTGTCCTCAGCTTCCAGGCAATTTGAGATACGCTACATCAACCCTAACTCCTACAAAAACAACACCATCACAATCCCGTTTCTATCACCTCTCGAAAGGACAACTACTACCCGTCCCCTTCGCATTTCATCATTAAATGCGAACTACAAATATTCAAATCAAACTTCCTGCTAAGATAAATTTCCATCAATCTTTAAGGAAATCAGATGCATATACCATCTGCTTTATCCTTAGTGCAACCTTCTTCGAATCCAATAGTGCCAAATTGTCAAAACGCCAACTACAATGTGTACACACAAATTTTTGTAAATTGAATTCCCATTCAATAATTGTGATACATCTAACAGTCCATATAAAGTACTAAAATATTATATAATTATATGTTTGTTTTAAATAGCATACAATTGATATATGATTTTTATAAAAATTGAAAGATAATTAAGAGTGGTTAATTAATTTTAAAAGGTAAAAATTTAAAATTTGAATTTAACTACAATTTATCCCCTTTGTCGGAATTATAGGAGTATTTCAAATTTGTATTTATTGAGAAAGTTATGTTTTTTTTTTACTCTTACGCAATAATTTTGCATTTCTTTATATATATTTGCTTCCATTATTTATATAATAATGCACATTGTATAAATACAAAATAAAATATAAAGTACAATATTGTGCACATTAATTTTTTTTAAGTCTGATTTTAACAACTTTTGCATTTCTATTTTGCAGGATTTTACATACCATATTTGTTGCAAATACTACTGCCAAGAACAGCCAACATGGATCCAAAAAAAACGTTGAATATGTTACTGTATGAACAAGTCTTGAAGAATCACAATTTGATTTATAATTGTTATATTTAGTTCCTACAAAATTTCTTCAAATTATAAATAATAAATATATTTATGTTTTTACTATCTTTCCGTTATTTTCTTCTATGAAATAATATTACTCCTCATCTACTATTTATTTTTAAAGTTTATTATATTTCGTTAGTTTGTATAACTAAATATATTAGTAGTATAATGATTTGAGTTTCTAATGATAGTTATATTCGTTAATTATATGATTAATTATAAAATTTGATAAGGTTACAATATTATTCGCGCAATGCGTAAGGTACTATAATATTTAAAGATAAACTACTTTTATAAGTGTGTTAAAATAGAAAAAGAAATAGCTAAACATAATCAAGAGACATAAATGAAAAGGTGAAAAAAGATACTATATTTCTTATAATTTAATGATTGGTTATCAATTTTACCTGACTAGCAAATTTGTGAAAGATTATTTTACGGTATTTAATTGAATTATTACTTAATCTAGGTTTTGAAGCTTGCGCACACGAAAGATTTGAACTATGTATATTGAATTACTAATGTAGTAAAAAAAGTTATTCCATCGTTTAATTCAATGAACTATAATAGGTTATTATTCCTTATTTATGTTAATTTAATTGTTGGAGTGAAAATATTATACTTTTACATATTTAGTTGGGATTCTATGCCCCAAGTACTGCAACATAAATCTCAATGAGATATTTAGCTACCTACCATTTTAACTTTGCATTTTCAAGAATCCTCCGCACACCAAAGCATATTCCAAAAGCAATTAATTAAGTTTTTTTTTTAATGCAAATCTTAATTAGTTGGATTTTAAAAATGAATATCGAACTTAATATGAAAATGCACATAAAAAAAGGAAACATTAAATAATAAAACTTTCAAAAAAAAATTAAATAAAGAAAGTAAGAGAGTATAGACAGTTCATTTACTATACCTTGCTTATATTTTTCAGCAAGCTAAAATAGTTAATAATCATGAAAAAATAAATTTTACTACAAATAAAACTTGCTCACTTTAATATTTAAAAGTTTGATTTTTAACTAGATCTCGAATTCGAAATTTGATACTAATCCAATTGTTAGATATACCAATTAAAATAACTTAATTTTAGAAATTTAAATTTTAACTAAATCTCAAATTCAAAAACTTGAATCTAACCAAATTTTTAGATATTCGATTTAACCTAATTTTATTAAAATATTATAACCCCCCCCCCCTCTTCCCCCAAAAAGTTAAAACTTATAAGACTTGATGAATTTAGTCATATAATTATATTTTCTTATATAATAAGCCGTTAGAGTGAGGAGCTTAGGGTCATTGCAAATAGGTGACTATTGAGCTACCTCGCTTGATGGTTCAAGCATGACATCTTAAATTCAACATTCCGAGATTGAACCCCAACAACACCAATATTTTTACGTAATTTCTATTAACTATTATTGAGTTATTTCTTCATCAACTTCAACTATGAAATTACAATAACGTGTCTACTTAATGCTAAGTGTTACAGTGGCTATTAAAGTGGTTGCTTAATTTTACTGCGTCATTTCTGTTAATTATTATTTAATTATTTCTTCATGTACTTCAACTATGAAATTACAATAACGTGTTTACTTAATTTTGCAGTGGCTATTAAAGTGTCTACTTAAATTTACTATGTCATTTCTATTAATTGTTATTTAAATTATTGTTTACAACTGAGCATTTCAGTTGCCTGCTGCAGGTGACTACAACGTGTCTGCTTAGTGTTACGGTGACTATTAAAGTGGTTGCTTATTTTTACTGTGTCATTTCTGTTAATTATTATTCAATTATTTCTTCGTCTACTTCAACTATGAAATTATAATAATGTATTTATTTATTTTTGCGGTGGATATTAAAATATCTACCTAATTTTATTATGTTATTTCTTCTAATTACTATTAACAAGAAAGAAAAATAATATCTACTGAACTCGTACAACGATTAAAAAGTGCTTTAATATATAATATTATGGAATTGGTATATAGAATCAGATTTTCCTATTTTTAGTTAGATGTTTTAAATTTGAACTTTGAATTTTTTTTTTCCCAAATAAATAGGAAGCAGATTTATTTGTCTTGCTTTACGTTTTAGTTTCTTTAAACAAATTAAGTTTTTTTCTTTTATAATTTTTTAATTTAAATGTTATACGTAATATATTTAAGATAATGAAATTAAAATATTTTAATTAAAAGTGCTGTTTGACTAATACAATAACAACAATCAATACACCCAGTGAAGTCTACAAGTGGGGTCTGAGAAAGATAAAATGTACACCTTACCACTACCTCGTAGAAATAGATAGTAGATTGATTAATACATCTCTTATAAATAATTAAATTTTTATTTATATATGTGCATCTTAATTTTAAAATAATTAATATTAAGAAAAGGTTAAAAAGGATAATTAATTTTTATTGATCATTTAAATTAAAAATTAGTTAAATAAATATATTTTTTTAGGTATATATGACAATTAAAATGGAAGGAGGAAATATTATCATATGAGTTTTGATAGAGCACGTGATAGTTTGATTTTTTAGCAGGACAACCTCGGGTTGATGTTATCACCGTTGGATCTTAAAAGGCGTTAACCCTCTTAATCCGTCGATAAACCCCTTATCCTCACCTACTGCTCTTCTTTTTCCCCTTTTCGCTTCTCCAGAAATTGAGGCAAAGAAAGATCTTCTCTTTTAAGCTATATTAGCAAATACCTTTTTTCTTTCACCATCTTCGCCATCATCATCCACACATACTGGTATTTTTCCTTTTCCTTTTGATTATTTTCACTGTTTTTTGTTCGTATCTATTCTTTACTGGGGTTTTATTTATTGAGGAAAACTAATGGGTAATCTGAGCTCTATTCTGATCTGGTTTAACCGTGGTTAGTTTAATTTCTGGGTTTTTAATCTTTTTTCTATTTGCTATATGGGTTCGACGAGAGAATGTGATCTTTTGGGTGCTAGGGTTTATTCTGGCTTGACTCATGCTGCTGATATTTAATTCTAGACCTCTAGTTTAGGTTATTGTGAGATCTCATTTACTATTGTGGGTTTCTGTTTTTTAGTTCGTTTAATTAGAATTAAAGAGAATACTGATGTGCAGTCTAAGCTATTGCAAGATCTCATTTTGATGTGGTAAATGAGATTTTAATTCGATTGGCGGTATTTCTAAGGTATATTTTAAAATTTTACTGTAGTTAAGACTGTTTTTAGGGATTAATCAGTTTGTATTGCTTTATGGTTCGGAATTGATAATTTGGTATTTTGGGGTGCTAGGTTTTTTTTTTCTTGATTTTTGTTCACTGCTGATAGTTTTATGATCTGGTTTCCTTTTACTGTTAGTTCTTTTGTCTGATAATAATTCTGATTGTTGTTCATTTTGTTATGTGAATCTAGGTTTTGTTGAGGTTTATTTATGATGGAAAATGGGGAGGAAGTATTTGGCAAGGACAGAATAGAGGAGAGGAATGGTGTGGTAGATGAAATTGTTGAAGCTCGGCCGGGCGATAAGGTAGCTGTGGTGTCACATGTATCAAAGGAATCGGAAGGGGATGAAGTATTTGAGGAGGCAATAGAGCCAGACACTCCTGGTGTTGGTGATGGTGAGGGAAGAAATGATGGCAACTCTGAGATTGTTATTTGTTCTCCTGAGGTCAGTGGGAACTCCGAGTCAAGGGATGATGTTGAGAACTTTGAGGAAGCAGTTGAAACTTTGCATGAGATACAACATGTTGATGATGAGTCTAATCAGAAGGTAGATGTTAATTTGAAAGAGGAGCCTTCAGTTGAGAAGCCATGTTTTCATGGAATCCCCGCACTAGATGAAACAAAAGTGGTTGAGCAGAATATCCTAGCAGAGAAGGGTAAAGATGACATCACTGAGGTTGCAGATCTGGCTGTTGCTATAGAAACTGAAACTTCAGTAAATCAGGATGAAGGGAAAGATAAGTTAGGCAAACCAGCTGAGTTTGAGAATGGAGTTTTTGATCATGTGAACTTGGGAGAAACTCGAAGTCATGATGATGCAAGGGAAACAAATTCTGATCAACAGGATCAAGAGGTTCATGGAAAATTGGATGCTCAGGTGGAAATGGGTAATAATGTTCTGCAGAACCAGGTGCATTCTTACAAAGATGCTTTGCTGCATGAAGAAAAGAATGTTGATGTGATAGAAACACCTGCTGTTCAGCCTGCTGGGCATCAGGGCGCTGCTGACATCCACAACGACGACTCAGTTATTTCTGGCTCTGTGCTGAAAGATGAAGGAGATACTGAACGGGACGGAGTGCATTCACTTCATCTCAAATCTTTGAATTCTGATGTTAAGGATGAAGAGCATAAAGATATTTCCTCTAATGATGTTTCCACAAATGGTCACCTCAGAGAAAGCTTGAACCCAAGTGACGAATTCAAAGAAGCAGCAGGGCCTGGTCCAGAAAATGAAGAGCAGATAGATGTAGAAAGAACAATGCCTAGTCCAGAACCAGTTAACATTAGTAATAGGGGTGAGGAGCAGCAGATAGATGGAGTAAAAGCAGTGCGTAGTCCAGAACCAGTCATTGGAAGTGATAAGGATGAAGAGCAGCAGATAGATGGAGTAAAAGCAGTGCATAGTCCAGAACCAGTTAACGGTAGTAATAAAGGTGAAGAGCAGCAGTTAGATGGAGTAAAAGCAGTGTGTAGTCCAGAACCAGTTAACAGTAGTAGTAAGGGTAAACAGCAGATAGATGGTCCAGACGACAGCGCTGTTTCTATTCTACAAGGAGGAAGCTCCCCCTTAAAGGCAGAAGTGACAGAAAAAGAATCAACTGGTCCAGAACCAATGGGTGATGCTACTGATGGAGGACTAGGGAATTTGAATGACAGTGCGAAAGATGCTTCTGTTTCTTCTGGCACTTCAGCTTCTGTGAACTATACCAGAATTTCAGTAACGGGCAGAGAGAATGCAGATGATGAAATGTCTAAATCATCAGAAGCGTTGCCGTCTGACAATCATGAGGTCTCAAAGGTTTCTCAAGGTGCAGGTGTTGGAGTCGATAAAGTTGTAGCGAAGGAATTGGTAAAGTCAGTTGTAGAGGACCAGAAACAAAATGTTCCTAGGGTCAGGGAACCTGAAGCCAGATCTGCAACAGAGTGCCCATCATCTTCCAGTGCATCTGCAACTCGGATACCGGCACCTGCCGGCCTTGGTCGTGCTGCCCCACTATTAGAACCTGCTCCCCGAGTGGTTCAGCAGCCTCGTGTAAATGGAACAGCATCTCCTGCACAAAACCAGCTTGTTGAAGAGTCCACAAATGGAGAGGCTGATGAATATGATGAGACACGTGAGAAGCTCCAGATGATAAGAGTCAAGTTCTTGCGTCTAGCTCATAGGAATGGACAGACTCCACATAATGTGGTTGTTGCTCAAGTCTTGTATAGATTGGGATTGGCTGAACAGCTGCGGGGGAGAAGTGGAGGTCGTGTTGGTGCTTTTAGTTTTGATCGTGCAAGTGCTATGGCTGAGCAACTTGAGGCAGCTGGACAAGAACCCCTGGACTTCTCTTGCACGATAATGGTTCTTGGAAAAACAGGTGTTGGTAAAAGTGCAACCATAAATTCGATATTTGATGAAGTTAAGTTTGACACTGATGCTTTCCAGATAGGGACCAAAAAGGTTCAGGATGTTGTTGGCACTGTGCAGGGAATCAAGGTTCGGGTAATTGACACTCCCGGGCTTCTTCCTTCCTGGTCAGACCAGCGTCAGAATGAGAAGATCCTTCATTCTGTCAAACGATTTATTAAGAAGACACCCCCAGATATTGTTCTGTATCTTGACAGGTTGGATATGCAGAGCAGAGATAATGGTGACATGCCATTGTTAAGGACAATTACTGAAATTTTTGGACCATCAATTTGGTTTAATGCCATAGTTGTTCTCACACATGCTGCGTCTGCTCCACCTGAAGGACCCAATGGTACTGTAACAAGCTATGACATGTTTGTAACTCAGCGCTCACATGTTGTCCAGCAAGCAATACGTCAGGCTGCTGGAGATATGCGCCTTATGAACCCTGTTTCGCTAGTTGAGAATCACTCAGCATGCAGGACTAACAGGGCTGGACAGAGGGTGTTGCCTAATGGACAGGTTTGGAGGCCTCACTTGTTACTTCTGTCATTTGCATCAAAAATTTTGGCTGAAGCAAACACATTGCTTAAATTACAAGATAGTAGCGCACCTGGACAGCCTTATGCCAGTAGAGCTAGATCCCCTCCTTTGCCTTTCCTATTGTCATCCCTTCTACAGTCAAGGCCACAGGTTAAACTACCAGCAGAGCAATTTGATGATGACAATGAGGCTTTAGATGATGATCTGGATGAGTCTTCAGAGTCGGAAGATGAATCAGAATATGATCAACTTCCACCTTTCAAATGCTTGACCAAAGCTCAGCTGGCAAAGTTGTCCAAAGAGCAGAAGAAGGCGTATAATGATGAGTTAGAATACAGGGAAAAGCTTTTTATGAAAAAGCAGTTGAAGGAAGAGAGGAAGAGGCGGAAGATGATGAAGAAGATGCAAGCTGCGGCTGAAAAGTTACCACCAACTGATTCCAACGAAAATGTAGAAGAGGAGACTGGTGGTGCAGCTTCAGTGCCAGTACCCATGCCAGACTTGGCGTTACCTGCTTCATTTGATTCTGATAATCCAACTCATAGATATCGATATCTCGATTCTTCAAATCAGTGGCTTGTGAGACCTGTCCTAGAACCCAACGGTTGGGACCATGATGTTGGTTATGAGGGCATCAATGTAGAAAGATTGTTCGTTGTCAAAGACAAGATCCCTATATCTTTGTCCAGTCAGATTTCAAAGGACAAAAAGGACACCAATCTTCAAATGGAAATTGCAAGCTCAGTGAAGCATGGGGATGGAAAAGCAACTTCTTTAGGTTTTGATATGCAGTCAGTTGGTAAAGACCTAGCTTATACTCTTCGCAGTGAGACCAGATTCTGCAATTATAGGAAGAACAAGGCAACAGCTGGTCTTTCAGTAACTCTTTTAGGTGACGTCATGACAGGTGGGGTGAAAATTGAGGACAGGTTAACTTTTAATAGACGGGGATCATTGGTTGTGTCTGGGGGAGCCATGTTTGGCCGTGGTGATGCTGCTTATGGTGGTAGTTTGGAAGCGACACTGCGAGACAAAGATCATCCTCTTGGTCGTTTCCTCTCAACCTTGGGGCTCTCGGTTATGGACTGGCATGGAGATCTTGCTATTGGATGCAATTCACAAACACAGATACCTATTGGACGATACACAAACTTGATTGGCCGTGTCAACATTAACAATAAAGGATCTGGACAAGTCAGTATCCGTTTGAACAGTTCAGAACAGCTTCAGATCGCTTTGATAAGCTTAATTCCACTTGTCAGAAAGCTGCTTAGCTACTCTCAACCAGCACAATTTGGATGATGATGAAACTAAGGCCAGACAGTGCACCATACAACTATTCAGTGACTTTCTAATCACTTCTATAGTTGCCATTAGCTGATCGGCATCACTAAATGTGAGTATTTTTTTTAAACCTAGTTTCTTTCTCAGCCATAGAATGCATGGATTTCAGTGTTACTGTTACTTCTCATCCGCATTTTATGGAGTTGTTTTTGTAACCTTTTTTTATCCGTAAAATATGTTTTCCCACTGGTATTACAATCATTTTCTTCCATGACAATGGTACTGCTTTCTGGTTTCAATTGCTTTTTTTGGGTTATCTTCATCTGTTTGCATATTTTCTGAACTCGGATCTGCTGTAGTTCTTTTTCTGTTTGACCACTGATAAATTGCATTTGTAATCCTTGCACCTGCACTATATATGTATTTTTTACTTTACACTTGGCTCTCACTGTTAGCACACTCTGTATGTTGATAATCTTTGGTAGGTGCATCAAGATAATGATGCTGGAAAAAGTTTTTTGCAAAACCCTTTACCTGTTTCTGTTTCCTTGACAGCTTGTTTGGATGGTGGTTTTTGGTGGTATAGTTAGTAAGAGAACTATGATTGTTTTGATTGTTAAATTATATGGTATGGTATGGTTTGTTTTCATGGTTCCGTAACCATGAAAACCCTCACTTTTTGAAACCACCAATTTGGTGGTATCCCATGGTTTTTTTTTTCAATTATACCCCTACTTAAATTTAAATAATTCTAATTTATCCTTTATTCTTTATTAAACTTTACCCTAACATGTGTATTGTTTTTGTATTACTCATCCCCCCCCCCCCCCCCCAACCCAACAATCAACTTTTGAAATTTCCCTTCCGCCTTCCGTCTTTTCTTTCAAGTTTAGTCTATTTTTTGAGGTTCGTTTTTTTAAAATTTCTTACTTTTTTGTTTTCTTGTGTTGTTTGTATGGATTGGAGATATATTAGCTTGTATTTTTTCCTACTAGATTCTATGTAATTATTTTTAAAAAAATTATTTAAAAAATATTGATAAATTTAATATTTATAATAATTAAGGACATTTTTATAAATTTACAAGTTACGATACAGTATCATACCGTCAAATCAAACAACAAATTATCATTAAACAATGGTAACCCATATAGTCTATCCAAGCATTGTATAGTAATGTACCGGACAATACCATACCATATAGTACCATACATTATGAAATCATGGCAAACAACCATCCAAACAGTGGGTAAGTGTGCATGACGTGGTCTGTTTGCCGCTTCTAAATTCCCCTCTCGTGTCCATAACCTCTAGTGTGCAACGATACATGTAGAATGAATGCATGTCAAAAGTTAAAAGCATGTGTCTTATGTTTCTGTCTAGATACATCCTTTTCCAATCTGATTAAGAACCTTTGTTTTGATATTGGATAAATTCCACTGTTGTTCCAATATTTACTCATGTCTTACTCTGTTGGAGAACGGTGAAGTTGATATTCAGAATTCCGTCCGTTCACCTAAAAATTTGTCTTACTGTAGTCAAGACTAGTACCTTGTAGAGTTGATTGTAAAACTTCCAGTCTTGTACCTTGTAATATAGACTTCTCGTTTTGCTCAAGATATATCCATATCAAGAGACTCTGCAATTGGCAGAAGTTCTTTGTCAGCGTGCAGAGTATGCAAAGAATATGCTTTAAGTTGATCAGGCCCATGCCCAAGCCTAGGCCTGTGTAGTGATTTTGCTGGTTGCACTACTATTAGTTCATGTACGCACTAACCAATTCAGGCTGCGTCTAGTAATGCTAAGGAATTAGATAATGGAGCATTGATCTACTTTGGAATGGAGCTGGATAGATTTCTATGAAGTGTATTATTGACTGGAAAACTTTCCTATGCTTTTGCAATTGTGTTTCAAGGAACAGTGATCTTGTATCTAAATGATGCTTCCCAATATAGCAGGCACTTTGCAGTTATATTTTTTCCCTTAATCCTGTTTAAAGATGCAATTTAATAGGTTTCTTGTTCTAGCATAGGAGGAAACAGTAGTTTAGGATTGAATTGTTGTGTATTTCAGCTTTAGCTGTATATTTGATTCCAAGTTCTTTGCGTAGTGGCATATTGATAACTTCCTTTGCTGATATAACTGATAAATGTGCAGATGCATTTTTTTTCTTGTGAGGAAATGAAGGTCTTGCATTGTCTGGTTTCATGAGGAAAAGTGTTATCCAGTTCATCCGAAGGCCCCTTTTCATTGTAGCCTAAGAAGAGTTTAGCTTACGCTCATCTTCAAATTCCAATTTTGTTTGTTATCATGATGTTGAGATTGGTTTTGCTTGTAAACTCTTTCGGGTTATCCTCCTAGACTGAAACTTAAGTCTTGTTAAGTTAGTTTCAAATGTTGATGATGAAAAAGGAGTTAGCGGTATAGCAAGTAGAGTTGGCTATTGCAAGTGCCGTTCTGTGGTCTTCTTTTCCCCAGGTATATCAAATCGCACTTTTATATGTGTCCAGTGGCGGCAACCTTATAACTTTTTCCTAGTCTTGATATTGTCCTACGAAAATCTGATGGCTGGATTTTGTTTGGCCTAGTTGAATGGATGCTTGTGCTTGTATATTGTTAACAAAACATAAGGCCAAGTAGAAAAGCCAAACCAGAATCATGATCATCTGCAGTCTGTTTACCCAACATGGTGGCCCTCAATCTCCTATTGCCCAATAATGGTCTGCCTTGTTTCTCTTCTTTGATTGGAAGTAATTATTTTGATATGTTCATCGTTTTCCTATTGTTTTCCAACTGCGAATCCATGTGATCCTCAATAATGGATGTCTTTTTCGATTACTGTACAAATTTATCATTATGCTGTTTGAATCTTTGCTTCTCATCGTCGACTACTTGGACCATATCTCTTGATTTGGTCGGCACGGAGATTGATGGCCCTTTAACAAACTGGGGAAAATGAAATCTATGTACCAACATGAATGATGCAAAAAAGGGTATATTGTAGCAGGGCAAATTTTGATTCTGAGTTTGGCTGTATCTAAAAAGATACTAATACTGCATACTGGCAGAACGATGTTAGGAAACCACGGATTCCTTTTTCTTTTCAAATATTTCATTTTTCTCATCATGTGTTTGAAAAATTCAATTCATTGAGTTAGTTAGACCTCCTCTTTTTATATGGGAGCATCTATCCGTACTTTCAAAGTTGGAAAAAGAAGTCAATACAAATTTGTATTCCTGAGATTCAGCGACCCGGCCCATCACGTTCACAGTACTACCATTATACAGCCCATCACTCATCGATGGTGACCCATGGATTCCTTGGCCCGGCCCACTTGTTTCGAATTGGGATCCGGCCCAACAGTCAACGGGTTGTCGAACATTCTCAGCATGCCAAAGAATGTGGGTGATTGAGCTGTAATGTTGGCTTGAGCAATTACAGGACCTGTTTGGTTATCTCCTCCAAATATTTCATGGAAGTAGAAGTCAAATTTGGTGGTTTTGGGCTTTGCATTGGGGAGATTTTTGAACCATTTTTTCTACTGCTTTTGGGCCTTTTGAACTATGGCTGCTGCTGTTTATTTTTTGGGTGGATTTCAAAAATGCCATTTTTAGTTTATGAAATTACATGCCTTTACCAAGTTTATTTAAATTACCAAATTTATACCAACTTTTATTAAAAAGTAGGAAAGAGAGTATTTTTTTTTATGATAAAGTTGATTAAAGTGTGATGTGATATGTGGTTAAGAGGAAGAATAAATTAATGATATTTAAAAGATTTAGAAATTGATGTTTGTGATGGGTTTTTTGTTTATTATTATTTTATTTTTTTTATAGTTGACAAAGAAGTATTATGTCCTTCCCAATTGTAGAATACAATTTTCATTGTGTAAACGTAATGTGAACCGTAAAAATGATTGAACTATGAACCAAAATATTTTGTGTTCACGAAAAAAATTAGTGTTACGTATAATTCATATTGTGAAGATAGACAAAAATTTACAATATAATAAATTTAATTGTTATTTTTTTAAAAAAAAAAATAAGAAGGAAATTGTAGTGAATTTCATGGAATTAAATATTTATTAATGTGTTCCTACATATTTGTCTTGTTGTACACAATTAAAAAGGGTGATGTTTAAATTGTGGTATTTTGAAATGTATTTATGGAAGATGTTTTGAAAAGAAGTTTTGGAAGAAGACCCATCAAATCCATTTAATTGATTTGATGGGATTATGACAACCTCAATCCCCCTATGAAGGGATTGCCCCAAGAATGCGGTACGGTAGGGGCTTTTGTCCCCCAATTTTTTCATGAATTTTTTTTACCCAAAGGATAAAGTGGATGGAATGTATTTTTGTGTATTTAATAAGTTATTGACCATGTGCTTATTTCTTGGACACAAAAGGCTTGAAAAACAAAGGCTTTCCTTTGAACAATAACCATGAATACTGAAAGAGTGGTATCAATTTTATTGAAGTATGATGGGAGGTGGGAGATAACAGGTATTATTATTTAATTATATATCTACTATATTAATTGCAACAATATTGTATTATATTGAAGTTGGTGTCGCACCTGGTCAGTTGGTGGATTTCTTTTGTTCAGTGATGTTGCGGTTTGAGAAAGGCAAAGGTATCTGTATTTGATGTATGGTATATTAATTGTAAAATATTGGCGTTTAACAAGGCTGCTGCATTGATTTTTTATTTGGTATAGGGCATGGTGTTTGTTTTTTGTTCAGTGTTGTGGTTTTTGTAAGAGTTTATGGTATATTTATTGGAACAAGTTGGTGTTTAACAACGCTGTTGCTTGTGTATTTTGGGAAGTATCGCTCAATAAGCCTCGACCTCCCCGACAAGTTAATGGTATAATCATCAACGGGTCCACACTTCAGGCCGGTGACGGCCCGAAACTCTCTTAACCCAAAGGTTAACTCTTCCCCATTCAAATTAAAAATAAAAAAATCGCCAATATTATCCTTGTTGGTCATGTAATGAATCATGGCTCGGATAACCTGAGGTTGGACTGACAACTGAGCCAAGTCAAGCAAATTACCAAAAGGACCGGATTTAAAGCGATCGAGCATACCGAACTTGGTCAAAAATTCAGAAATTTCCTCAAAAACTTTCACATTAACATACGAGCACCATCGAGTAGCTTTTTTGGTGTCCTGAGAAATGTCCAAAGAAAATAAAAAAAAAAATATGTATTTACATGAATTGTCCACCCCAGAAAAAAAAAATCAGCCAACAAAAACTTGGGGGGTGATGGTGTGTACGCATTCAGGTCAAAACTTGGCCTGGATGGCGAATGAAGTGTGCTAGTAAAGCGTGGGCTCTTCCTGGGTGGTGTCACTTCCATGTTAATTTAGTCCTGTTAAACACAAAGAATAATACCACAAAATAAGAAAACTAGGTAAAAACCAAACACACATAAAATATAGTCAAGTCACATGCCCCAAAAAAATACCATTTGATCACCATATACCAGTTACATGCCCAAACCCCCCCCCCCCCCCCCCCCCCCCCCCGAAAAACCCAAACAGAGCACCAATATGATCACCATATACCAGCATCCATGAAAACACAAACACCATCCCACAGCAGCATACCAAATGCATACCAATTACATGCCCCTCATAGTTGTACCAAAAATCATACCAACATGGAATACCAAACACAGCATCCCTGAAAACAAAGGCCACCCCACAACATCATACCAAATGAATACCAATTGCATGCCCCCCAAGAAATATATACCAGCTGCATACCAATATAAATACCAACAACAGCATCATGAAACAGCACCATCCCACAAACATCATACCAAAATGCATAACAAATCCGTGCCCCCAAAAAAATATCAACTGCATACCAATATAAATACCAATTGCATACGAATTCCATGCCACCAAAAAAACCCAATTGAATACCAATATAAATACCAAAAATAGCATACTAGTTGCATACCATGATGCATACCATACAATTGCATGCCTAAAAAAAAAACCCTAATACATACCAGCAGAACCCCAAAAAATTGGCTACCACAAACGCCAAAGATAATGCCATATGACAGTGAAGAAACCAAATACATCACCCATCCCCCATTTACCAGTTGCAATCCATAAAAGAAAAAAAAAACCCAAAGGAATACCTATATAAATACCAAAAACAGCAACCATGCAACAACCCAATCCGAAAAAACTTTAACATGCCAACATAAAAATGACACAACCATGATGCAACTCAACCAAAATTGCATACTAGTTGCATACCATGATGCATACCATACAATTGCATGCCTCGAAAAAAAAACCCCAAATGCATACCAGTAGAAAACCCAAAAATGCCTACCACAAAAGCCAAAGATAATGCCATATGACAATAAAGAAACCAAATACATCACCCATCCCCCCAATTTACCAGTTGCAATCCATAAAGAAAAAAAAAATTTGGTCGTGAACCCGATAATTCGCAATAACAATACCCAAAACCCACTGAAATAACAACAATATAAGAAAAAATAAGCAAACAAGAGGAAAAAAAATAACAAAAAAAGGGAGTTGTGGGAAAGGAAAACAACATTGGGGGCAAAAAATACCCAAATGGAAAGGGATGACATGATTCTTACAATACCGAATTCAAAACGAAAAAAAAAATAAAAAAGAGGAAATACATACCTTTAAATCGCCGGAATGGAGGAGATTTGTGAAGAAGAAGAACAAGAATTTGTGCTAAACAAAACAATAATACAAGAAAGAAGAGGAAAAAATAAACTTTTAATGAAGTAATTCAAAAAAATCATTACTTGAATACCGAATTCAAAACGAAAAAAAAAAAAAAGGAAGAAATACATACCTGTAAAACGCCGGAATAGAGGAGATTTGTGAAGAAGAAGAACAAGAATTTGTGCTAAACAAAACAATAATACAAGAAAGAAGAAGAAAACATAAACTTTTAGTGGCATTAATTGTGCCATTAATGACACCTCGGAAATAATGAAACGTGTGAGAGAATATATTACTCTAATTAATGCTTCTTGTATGTATAATAAAAATATCCTTCCTTAAAAATAAAAAAAAAAGGTTCCATTAAATGGCTCATTAATGAGCCGCCTGACCGCATTTAATGCGGGTCAGGTCACGCACGCATATATATAGAAAAATAAGGAAAAATATTTATTTTAATTAAAAAAGTCAGAAAATTGGACTCGGTAAATATGTAAATAAGTTGGTAGATACGTAAATAAATTGGTAAACGTAATTTAAGGGTGCAAAGTTGTATATTTTCTTAAAAGTTTACTTATTTTTTTCTTTCAAGATTTTCGAATTCCTATAAATGAAAAATCGTAATAATTCTATGTCAATAGTTAGAAATGAACTTCCGGAAAAAAAGAAAGAAGTGAGAATTAGCATGGCCAAACAGGTAATTATACTACATGATTTTTAACTAACAATATGCATATGATATATTAATGTTATTACATTTAGTATCTGAAATCAATGGCGTAGCTGTATAGAATGAAAATTGATCAATTGAACATTTTTTCATCAAAAAATCATACTGAATCTGGGCTAATCATACAATATTAGATAATTTGTGTAATTATATCGTGAAAATAGAATTGAGGCATAAATGATCTTGTTTTTCTTTAAATGATCTTATTTAAGTTCCTAAGTTAAGAAATCTATACATAAATGATAAATGGATTATATGGTTCGTCGCAGATTGTTTTACAAGAAACTTTCATTTTCTTTTTTATTTGTATTTTCACATAAAGTCTAACCTGCCCCAACTAAAACACTATGCATTATATGGTTCAATCATTCATCATTTGTGCAGACAAATTTGACAGTAGGTAGTTGCACGACAATTCCATCTTTTTTCAAACATTTACTTAATTATGAAACTGGGCCTTCCAACAATGAAAAATAGAATATCGAAAATTAAAGGAAGGAGGAGGAAAAAATCAAACATAGGTGACAATGGTAACATTGTAACCAACAATTGCATCACCATTAGCATTTGCGGAATAAGTTTGAGCAATAGCATACCCACGGGCCAACCGGAAAAGCCCGGTCCCACCGACGATAGCCATCTCACGAACCGGGTTCAGTGTGGGGTTCAGGCTTAATAGGCTAAATGTACTCCCTTGGTAAATACCATCGGTGAACCCATAACTAACCACCATGATAAGGCCTAGATCAGTTTGACCAGCGGAGCCATATAGTCCGCGGGCTCGACCAATTAGCTTTGAAGTCGGGTCAGGTCCAACAGTAAGTGGATCATCAATCATCAACAAAGACCCAAATAAGGTTCCGGAATTGTTGGTCCCAGTAGCTTGTGCTATTTGGACTGCACTCGGATTGGATCCACTGAGTTTGTCATGAAAGTAGAATTGAAGAGTTGTAATTACTTCCTTGCCCGTCTCAACTCTCTTGGCCCATGACGGTTGCTCTTGTCCTTGAGCCACCCATGTTAGTATCGTCGCCATTGTCACAACCAAAATAACTTTTTCCATAGTAAGCTCTTATTGGCTGTTGCAACACAAAATTAACCAAATAAGATATGATGAGGGATGGTATGGTGCTTTTTATAAGCAGAGATTAGTTATCAATGGCTCTTTATTAAGGAAGTTACGTTATTAACTAATCTAGCCCCACATAAAAGTTGGTAGAGTTTTTGTTGAATTCTTGAGATTTTGAGAATTCAATTATTGAGCATAACTCCTCTTTCTTCTCTCTTTTTCCATATTTAGTTTCTTCCGCTTTTAGGACTTGATATTTTTCTAACGAAAGTCTTCCGAAAATAGCCTCTCTATCTATCTGTATGAGATAGTTATAAGGTTTATTCTTCTTAGACTCCATTTATGGAATTCCACTGGAGTTGCCAAGTCTCTGACAAGTAATGGAGTTGGTGAGGGAAAAAATAAGTGACAAAGGATATTTCTTAAACTCAGGCAAGAGATAATTGTTGGATCATTTTCGTCTATTTAAATTATAAATGGCTAGTCGAACAATTTCTTTTATAATTAATCGATTCCCAGGTGAATAAAATTAAAATGACAAATACCATGTGAAATTAACATGCGCACAAACTGATTTAGCTACCATGATTATCAAGAAAAATAGGAGTTGGTATTTTCTGTGCTTAGTTCATCAATATTACTTGCCCCTTAACTACTTTATATTCTAAGTGAACAAAAGTATCAAACTCAACAGCATTTGAAATGACACACCAACCACGAGAATGTCTCGTAGTTGGGAATATACAAAACTTTTCAGAGTTCCAAGTTCGGACGTAAGTGCATATTTTTAGGGATTGACAAAATTAGTAAAAAAAAAAACTGTGATCTTTTAATTCATAATTAGTTTGATTTGATTTTACATTTTAAAAATTGATAATATTTGGTTTTGTCTTGAATTTGTGCAAAAAAATTGAAACGAACCAGCAAATTATGTATTTTTTATGTGAAAAAATGAGGTATCTTATTGAAAAAGAGTAAGGTATGATGTGTCTTTTATTTGTGCAGCAATACCGATAGCTTTATGCCTTATTTAGTAAATTTATGTTGTGTAAACATGATTGGAGTTTTGATATAAAAATTATAAGATTCAAAATGACACGAAGATAATTCATTTTCTTTTGAATGAATTATTGTCCTTTTTTTCCTCTCCTTTGAATGAATTATTTTTCTTTTCGCGTATAGTTAATAACCAAACAACCGAATCAAACCAAATCGAAATTAATATTAATCAAACCAATAATATAAATTGTATTTGATTTAATTTAATTTTGATTTTAATCAAGAACTAATTAAATCAACTGGTGAACATCTCTATCCGTGACTATGCTCAATGAAAGCATTCAAAATCATCTGTCATTAAAGTAATGGCGAAATTAGAATTTTGAGTTCAAGAAACTTATGTGCCATTACCTAAACCTCTAGATGATATGGATAAGTTTAGTCAACATTTAACTAAAGGTCTTTTGAGTTCCAATTTTGAAAATGAAAAAATTTCTAGCAAGAAGTACTTTCGATCTTTTTCGTGCAATACAGTCCATATATGATGCAAACTTGAATTGGTCGGAGTTTGTGAATTTCAAATAAGAAGTACACAAAGCAAAACGTACAAAAGAAACATACATATCTTTCTAATTGTACATTTTTTAGGACAAAAATGTAGGAGGCTTCCTAATTAGGGTTGCTTGCTCAAAGGCATAGGCAATTTCAATTAATTTAGGCTCTGAGCCTTTCAACCCACTAAAACAAATGCCAATAGGCACCCCTTTGTCATAAGCAGCTGGCACACTTATTGCTGGAAATCCACCAATTGCAAGAACAGCAGCAACACCAGAGCCAGCAGTCACCAGTGCATCCAACTTATAGTTTTTCATCAACTTTTGGAATCCATTTCTTGTTAATCTTGACAAATTACTCAAAGCTTTCAATTCTGTTTTCCCAATTCCATTTGTAGCTTCAGCTGCCAAAAATATATCTTGACCAAATTCCTTTAGCATCTCCTGAAATGACAAATAAGAGCTGAGTGACTTTCGTGAAATCGACTAAATCTTGTACGTAGATTACTTGATCATGAATAACATACCAGTTCGGGATTTTTTTGATTAAATATTATTATATCTGATAAAGATCGAACAGGGGAATCAACTAGTTCTTTTAGATAAACATTTAAGGCTATCTTGAATTCAGCCAACACTGCTGATGCTTCACCGCTCAGATTGAAGTCTAAAATTGTCTCAAGGTTGGCTATGTTCACACTGTCAACCAAGATTGCACCCTGTCGCCTGCATTTGAGAAAAACAGGAAATTGTCGAAATGTATAACCAGGTTATGTGAAATGGTCAACACGCTTGTTTAACATGATATTAGAACAGTTGATCCCAAATTCAAGTCCCACTGTCACTCGTTATATCTTCAGCGACACTTTAAAGATTAAGTGTACCATCTCTATGGTTAAGCTTTTAGATGAAATAGACATACTTTTTTAACAAAAAATGATATCTTCAGCACCAATTAGCTAAGCTACCTGAGTGTTTGGAGATGTTTCTCAAAAGCTTGAGCCAGGATAGGATTATCAGTGAAATTGAAGAAGGGGTCCCTAACTATTCCAATTCTCTTGTACTTAAGGCCATCTTCTTTTAGAGATTGAGTATAACCACCACGAGGAATAAATTTAGCTGCTGCACCAGTTGCCACTGCATCATTGTGGTCAAAGCCTACGATGGCATCAAGAACATGAACAGCATCTGCTACTGTTCTACCAATTGGTCTGTCCAGTCAAAGCATATGAGAAGTTATTATTGTTGTATAGTTATCCTTCAGAAGAAGTATCAAATTAATGGATGTGGATTTAGAACGTGTTATACCCAACGGTGTCTTGTCTAGGAGTGATTGGAATGACCCCTGCTCGGCTAGTGAGTCCAACGGTTGGTTTGATGCCTACAACTGCATTGGAGCTAGCTGGGCATAAGATTGAACCACGGGTCTCTGTCCCTATTGACACTGATACCATGTTTGCTGCCACTGATATTGCTGATCCACTACTTGAGCCACAAGGGTCTGCTGAGAGAACGTAGGGATTCTACATAGGAGTTCAAAAGAGTGAGTACCTCATCAGTTGATTACATAACTTTGCCAGCATAGACGTTGCTGTAATTAGCTAAAACAGAAGTGCTTTTCCATACAAACATACTTTTTAAAAACTCCGTTTGACGTATATAACTTACCTTTCCTTGTCCACCTCTAGGGCTCCAGCCATTGGGCACCTTTAGTGTCCGAAACTGAGCCCACTCGCTGAGGCTAGCTTTCCCTAGTACAATCGCCCCTGCTTTTCTCAGCTTTGTCACTACACCCGCGTCACGGGGTACCACTGATCCCAGTAACGAAAATGATCCAGCAGTGGTGTTAAGCTTATCTTTGGTTGCTATGTTATCCTTGAGAAGGATTGGAATACCATGCAACATTGATGAAGAGCAAGCTGAATCCTTCTTTGCTTCATTCCTCTCTTTGTCAGCCTTGTCAGCCTCCAAGAGTGCATCGGGATTTGTCTGTTAAGGACATAATTAATTAATTAAAAATATACATTTATATGAGATGATCACATAATTCAACATAATTACCTCAATGACACCTTTAAGAACAGGATTAATCCGTGAAATTTCTCCTAGATAGAACTCCACGAGCTGCCTCGATGTAAGCTGGTTTTGGCTAAAAGCAAGCTGCAGATCACTAATGCCAGCTTCTTTAATCGAGAATGCATAACAAGTATCAGTATGTGACCATCCAAAAAGTGATATGGCCGTAAGAGTAAGTAATGCAGACAAAGAACAAACGTTCATGGCACTAAATTTAGCCAAGATGCAGCAGATCCCTAATAAGTGGATCTACTTTCACTTCACTCTCCAATTCTTTTATGATTCAATTTAAGTTTTGTCAGAAAAAAGAAGAAGAGGGAATTGACTTTTCTATTGATTTCTGTGAATTGGATTAGAAAAGAATTGAACCAAAAGAGAATCCTTATAGACGCTAATGGTTGGATAATTAGAGCAACTTATATGCTGAAATTGAGAAGGGGGCAGCGGGAAAATGGCAAACGACCACTAAAATCAGAAGATTCTTTGGACATTTGAGTTTTTAAAATCACTATGGAGTGCCAAATGTATTTTTGGTCCCCTGTATGTATGCCGGCGGCATCCGGCAATTGTCTCCATATAAGGAGGTATCTTTTAGATAGACTAATAAGATCCTTTGCCTTGTTCTTTGTTGAGTTATTCAACAAAAGGAAAATTCAGTTCTTGGACATACCTAATTAAGCTAATTAATGACACAGCTTTATAAGTGGCACCATCATATATCTATGGTGCTATTATTCTGAAACAGACAATGGAATCTGGTCATAATAAAGAATAGGTATAAAAAAATAAAAATAAAAAATCTGGGGAAGAGAAGTAAAGTAATAAACAAGTAAGTGAGAAACAATGTTTCTGAAATTGAAGAACTGTTTTGAGTACAACTAATAAGAAATTGTAGCATTGTGCAGTAAAACGAAAGCATTCTTTTCGGTTAGTTCAATAGAGTCAATGGCATGGTAGTCATGGTACCATGTACCATTAGCTGCACACTCAGCGGCAAGCGACGTTCTTTGCTTTCTTCATTTCCAAATGTACTCTATTTTCAGGGAAAAGCAATATTAAATTACAGGAGGAGGTCGTCGAACTTTGCTAGATTGTTCAAAGGCATAGGCAATTTCAATCAGCTTTGGTTCAGTACCCTTCAAACCTCCAAAACAGATGCCAAATGGCATGCCATCACTTTCATAACCGGCTGGAATGGTTATTGCTGGGTAGCCACCTATTGCAAAAACAGGAGAGGCACGTGAACCAGGCGAGATCATTGCATCAAGCTCATGGTCCTTCATCATTTTCTCGAATCCATTTTGTGAAAAGCTTTTCAACTTCTCCACAACTTTCATCTCTTCTTCTCCATATCCGTCCGTCTTCTCAGCTTCTATAAAGGTATGTTGGTCATACTCTGTAAGTTTCTCCTGTAGTGAAAAGGTTCATTGGAGACATCTCGTGTCATTTCAAAGTATTTAATGCTGAAAAATCAAATGACATAGTTTATATTTCATCTCATGTCACAGAGCAGGAGAAAAGCTATTGCTTATTTTTTTTTTGATAACTGTGATGTCTGGGACAAGGAATCACTCAGTACACAACAACTTTATGACACATTTAGCCATTTCATTTGTTATATCATCTTTCGCTAGGTTTGAAATGATCTATAAATTGTGGGGCTACATCAACCAATACTCTGAACTGGAGCAGATCTTAACACGCTGCTGCAAAATTGTCAAGTTATAGGACTTCCTCACATGGACAGAGAGTGTTATACTCGGTCAAGAGCCTAGGGTTGTGATGAGACAAGGTTAGAGGCCAATATGAAGAGCTCAATTCAACTGTACTTGTTTTGTGCTAAAACTTCAAGTTAGTTTTATTTAACGCCAAAAAACCTTGTGTCACAAGGTGAAATTACATACCAACTCAGAGTTGTGCTCATTAAAAGCAATAATGTCAGCCAATGACCGGACAGGAGAAGTGATCAGCTCTTTCAGGTAAGCATTGATTGAGGTCTTGAATTCAACCATCATCACCAACAATTCACCGCTATGATTTGAATCCATGATGGCTTCAATATGTGGTATCCTCAGGTTGTCTATCAGAATTGCTCCTTGTTGTCTTAAATTCCAACATAAGGTCCACCAAATAATTACAAAGTAAACAAACTAAAAAGGAGATATCTTATTTTTATTTGTAATTTCGCAGATAAGATGACTTGAGCTAGCAAAGCTTCATACCTTAACAAATCTAGGTGATGCTCAAAAGCTGATTTTTCGATTGCTCCATGTATCATTTCCACAAATGGGTGTCTGACAATGCCTATTCGCTTCCTTTGGAGACCATCATCCTTGAGAAACTGTTTGTAGCCACCCTCAGGAATATATTTAGCTGCTTCCATGGTGACTTCATCTCTTGGATCTGATCCAACAATTACATCAAGCATGTAAACTGCATCTGTAACATTCCTGCATATAGGCCTGAATAACAAGGAAATGTTCTGTTTAATACAGCTTCCTTAACAATTAACATCAACCTCCTGAACACACCTTAACATGTGCAATGATAAGGTAATGGGACACTGATCAGATTTTGAATAATTAATCTTCTATTTATTGTGTTTCTTAGTAATAGATTCAACAAGAACAAGTAAAGAAAATGCACTCACCCAACAGTGTCCCAGAGGGGCGTCATTGGTATAATCCCAGCCCGACTTGTGAGCCCAACAGTAGGTTTCAGCCCTACAACTGAGTTATGATCTGCTGGACAGATGATGGAGCAGTGAGTCTCAGTCCCAAGAGAGACTGCCGCCATATTTGCAGCAACAGATATTGCACAGCCACTACTTGATCCACATGGCGATCCAGATGGGCAATAAGGATTCTAGAATTTTTAAAAAAGGTAAATGTAATACATTCTTAGGAGGAGCTATTAGATGCTTGTAATGTTAAAAATTGGATAGTTAGTCTTAGGAAGCTTGTAAATGATATATAATACTCATCCTAACTAACAAATAAAAAGACGTATTCAATTCTATACTGATAGTTCTGAAGCATGGAAAGGAGCTTTATCGTATCATCCACATACAATGCCATATGCTGGTAATCTGCACAATATATCGACAAAATACAGTCATCTTTTTTCAATTCTTCACTCTATCGGTGGAAAAAATTATTTATACAATTAAGTCACTTGTAAGGTCAGTTCAATAAATCTCTATGATAAGCAATCTCCTATCAATACTTGTATCGAATAACTCTATTTATCAAGACCTCAATAGACAAGAATAAATCATGACCTCATAGTCCTCAGCCATTTAATTGACCACTAAGCTATACCCTCAACTAGGTGTACGTGTTTACCACTTGTTTGACATCTATTTTCACACTAGGGAAAGATAACAAATTAAGACAATCCGGAAACACAGATCAAGGTCTCGATCTAGAAGTAGGCTTGAATCTCTCTCTCATCTAACTTTTGACCATAGATTTTGAAATTTTATGTTTAAATATTTTCAAGTTCCCAAAAACTGATTCAGAGCAATTTTGGGGTTTTGGGACTTTCACTTGCAAAACATCAACTGTTTTCTGAGATAAAATGCATGTCCAATGGAAAGAGAGCATCATCATCATGTATCAATTGGTCAAAGATGTTTCTCTTGGGACCTTAAGAAAGAGAAAGGTGAAAAGAATAACGAACCACTCCCTGTCCAGATCGAGCACACCAGCCATTAGGAACTCCACTGAGAGAACGAAACTTATACCATTCACTCATACTTGCTTTTCCCAAAATAATAGCCCCTGCATTCCTCAATTTCTCCACAACTCCAGCATCTCGGGGCACTTCAGATCCCAGCAGAGCAAAAGAACCAGCAGTGGTATTCAACTTATCCTTCGTCCCAAATGTGTCCTTAAGAAGCACAGGGATTCCATGTAAATCCCCTAATAACCTTCCATCTTTGTTACTCTTAGCTCTGTTTCGGTCAGCCTCATCAGCTAGATTTTGGGCCTCCGGGTTTACCTCGATTACGCCACGAAGCAGCGGATTTAGGGTTTCTATTTGATGAAGGTAAAAATCAACGAGTTCTCTAGCGGTGAGTTTTCCCTGAGCAAATGCTTGGTGGATTTCTTTAATGGTGGTTTCTTGAATCTTGAAAACCGAGCTGAATTCCATATTCAAGATAATTAGTGGGTTAGTATAAAAACTGTGGGATACTATATGATTCACTCAAGGATCATATAAAGTTCAGTTTTTTCTTCTGGGGCAGAAGTTGCCATGTGCTTTCGTATGAAGCTACATCGCTTCAAGTCTCAAGAACAGGGGATTAATATTATTTTAAGAGGAACTTAAAATTCCTTGATTGCAAATTAAAGTACGTCAGTTTGTTCTTAGATTAGCTGCATTTGGCGTAAGATAGAATATTTTCTGAAAATTGTTGGAGGAAGATGATTTTTCCCATTGGAACCCGGAAAAAACAAGTTACTAATTTTAATATTGATTGTCTTTTGGTATAGTAGAGTGTATATATAAATAATTTTACTAATTTAATGTTTTTCGTGTATTGGCTCACAAATTCAATTAATATGAGAGGAAAAAAGTATCCTTTTTTTTTTTTGTTGTATATCTATCTATCTATATCTATATACTATATTAAAAGCGTGAATATCTTTAAAAATGTTGATTGAACTTTTTGCCGTTCATATACTAGATAAAATTGTTTTTTCACTATTTTTATGTCAAGTCAAAAATTATACAAACAAATTAACTATGATTTTAGTTTTAATAATTTATAAACATGATAAGTCTATCAAGTGATATGTACGAAAGATATCCCAAACTAGTATATTAAACCATATTTCATCTTCATTTCCTTTTTAGATTTAATAATAGGATCATTGAATTAATTAATTTGGAGTCGTGTAAGACCTATTCAAGCAGAAAGTATAATACACGTAAAAATTACTCCAAAACATCTTATAATCAATAAATAACTATAACAAAATGCAATTTCTCAAAAAAAAAACAAAAACAAAAGGTCAATGGTCATCATATAAAAACAATGAAGTTTCACCATGAGTCTAGGTATGGCTTTTATTTTCATACTATTTGAATCAACAACGACTTTGGGAATCAGTAACATCAATAATATACGATGACGGACAGACTACAGAGAAAATGTAGAAATAAAGTATACGCTAAGAAGATAAAGTATAGTAGGAAGTGGAATAAATAATTATCACTTGCAGGGATTGAACTTGCAAGTGACTCTTCCATTTCCAGAATTAGCCCTCAAGAAATTCAAAGCTGTATGCAGAACTTGTTGAGTTGATCCCATTAATGCCCAGTTCATATGTTGAATAACACTCAATGGATGATATGGAAATTGTACACTGTTATAAGAATTCAAAAGTGCAGTTGTCCCTTCTCTTAACAAAGTTTTATAAGGTTCTCCTCTACCACTCATTCCTTCCCATAATGTTAAATCAGTTCCATATTTTCTAGCAGCAATTACACCAAATACAACACCTACTTTTGAATCCGGATTTATTACTTTCCAGTAACATCTGTATTCTGGCATCATCCAAGTCCTGCAGTTAAAAAAGAACGTCAACTTTCTATATTTAAAATAATGTAATGTTAACTTCATGCCAAGTCAAACGATCCAAGGCAACTTCTCTCTAAACAATGTTTTTAGCTCTGTCTGATAACAAAAGTAGTCAAAGTTTATGAACACAAAGACTTACTTGTGTGAGCAAGCTGAAGCTTCCAAATAGGGGAAAGGAGGCATGGGGGGTAAAGGAGGCAATGAAGGTAAATGAGGCAATGGGGGAGTAGGTGGAAATGGAAGTGTTGATGGTGGTGTAGCAGGGGAAACAGGGTTGGGATGTGGCTGTGGGTATGAAAATTTTGGACAGAAAGGCATTGGATCTGCTGGCTGAGAAATCAGTGGATCAATTGTGTACATATTCATTTCAAACATCCTAAATATTAATCTTGGTGACTTCCCTGGTCCTCCTCCTGTCCCACACCCTCTTCTCCCTTGCTCATTACTGCTCGTAACCTGTGCAACAATAACAACAATTGCGTCTCAATCTCAAACAATCTGAGGTCGATCATGTCAGTCTTCACTGACATTGTTGCTTCAATCAATCTCATCCTAATATTATGACGAGTTGGTTTCTCACATGATCATTTTTAGAAAGTCATTTTCTTTGTTGAAGAAATTCTGAGATAATACTCATTAGTGAAAAAAAAAATGAAGTACTTTATATAGACCTGTGCAACACAGCCACTCAAATCTGGATTTCCGTCGAACTTCATGACAAAATTTCCTAGCCAATTTGTTGTTTCTTCTCCCCATGTTGTCATTTGTCCTTTGTTGTCTGGGCACGCCATTGCTACATTTATTCCTGCACACAATTCGCCACTCAAAAACATATCTAGCAACGCTAGGTAAAAGCATTCATTAGAGGATTCTTTCCGAGTTTAATCAAGAGTCACGGCTTAAAGACGAGCTTTGATCCAACCAAAAGAGTCTTGGTCTTAGATTCAAGCCGTGGAAGGTAAAGCTACATACAATAAACCTAAGATGATCCAATCTTTTCTCGACCTTGCGCATAGTAGGAGCTTTGTACACTGTATTTCCCTTATAATCAAGATTTTCAACTCGTTTTTTCTTTCATAATCCAAGAATATGAAGAAACAGGACAAAACATTGGATAAGAAGTAATACCAAAAACAGAGTTGATTATAATGTCAAATGGGAACTTAACCAAAGAAACTAAAAGGATAACTATTACTAATTAAATAGTTTTTACTTACCATTTAGAGGATAGTCAAAGACAGAGATTTGGCCATCTTTGCATTGGTCACAGAAGACTGTGCCAGAGACCATTGCATAACCATGAATTCCAGGAATGGCTGCTGCAACAATTAGAAAAGCTGTAAAGTATAGCTTTTGTGACCAATCCATGATGTTCTCTTCTTTCTTTGTAACTCTATCTGATGGGAAGAGAAAGAGACTTAAAAGTAGTAGTAGTAGTAAAAGCCAGTGATGGGTTGGTTTTGTGTCCAATCTTGAATGTGAAACAAAAAAGCTGGGGAAGAATTTATGAAGCTTTGGTTATACAGCAACACTCAACTGTATCCATTAATGAGCTTTTGAAAAGAATTGGTTTCTTGAAAAAAAAAAACTAAAATTACAAGTATTCCTCCGTCCCATAATAAGTGTGTTTAGCTCATTTTATGCCTACTAAAAAAAATTAAGATATAATTTTCTAAGTTATTCTATTTACTAGACGTTTCTTGAGATTTGGCCACTATTAGGAAGAAATATCAGTTCCTTTAAGATAAGAATGTATTTGGAGACAATTATAGAGATACTTATTTTAGGACGGAAGGAAAAAGTATATTGGTACGGAAATTCATTTAAGGCATTGAAAAATCGTTGTGCTCCAACTTCAAATCTTACAAACCAAATCAATTTATTGCAATCACCAACCTCTCATTTACCATACTGTTTTATACAAATGATACATAACAATAAAACATACTTGCAAATTAAACAGCTACTCTTTTAGAAACTTGGTCCAAGATCTCTTAAATATCCTTTAAATTAATGTATCCATGTATTTTAGGACCATGGATATTATAACTTACAAATAAGATGTCAGTTTTAAAGATTCTTGATGACCCATTACAACATTAATTGTGCAACTACTCTTCGATTGAGGTGTCTAGGCTATATCATTTGAATCAATTTGTGAAATGTGTTTATCTCGTTTTGTTTAATCTATCCTCTTTTCAGTTGAATTATATATGAATTTGGAACCTCCTTTTTCAAAGAACGATTCGAACAAGTTGTATTTTGAAAATATGCATGTATATTTTTAGTGCATTAATTAATTAAGTTTTTTGAAATGCTATAACTATTGATTGATTCATGTTATGCATTTAAAGTACTCTTTTCGTTCACCTTTACTTGTCACTTTTTCACTTATCGAGTTCAAATTACATGAACTTTGACCAACATTTTAATATATATTTTTTCATCATATTAATATGAGAAGGATTGCAACTTATATAACATTTTCTGTATATAGTTTTCAACCATATGAATTTTATATTTTAAATATTTAATTTAGCTACATCAATTTAGTTTTAAAGTTTAGTCAAATTGACCTTAAAAGCGAAACAATGATAGGTTAAAGTGAACCTTACTTAAAATTTACTGTCCATGCATATGGCAATAGAGGAAGCAGTTGGGATGCAAAGAGAACGTGGCAACCAGGAAACCAAGTTTATAGAGGGGACTTGTGCATATTTTTATATATTGACGCTGTGAATCTTTTCTAAAAATATATAAGATAAAATATTAACTAGTAATTCCATGAGAACAGTAATATTAATGTGTTACCACGGGTAAAACTATATTCATAATGACAAACAAAACCTCCCGATCCTATTTGGCTAAGGTTCAAAATCATTTTATTTTGAAAAAAATATTTTTAGTGAGAATAGTTTGTAACTGACCAATGAATTTAAAAAGCATTTTTGAGTAGTAATTAGGGATGAACCAAGCTTTTTAAAAGTGTTTTCAAATATATTTTTCTTCAAAAAGTATTTTTATGAAAAAGTTACATTTTTAGTTTCTGAAAACAGTTTAAAAAGTTAATGGTTGCCAAATGAATTGCAATCATAAATTATTTTATGATACATATGATATGTATTTATAAAGCCATTAGACATTTACTTGACCTTATTGTACTTGAGTGAATCTTTACCGAGCAAACACTTGATTTTTTAAAAATAAGCATTTTTTAGAAAGAAAATAAATAAGCATCACCAAATAAGCTATTAACTCATCCAGATTTATATATTGGACCATTTTCCTCAAAACGAATTTGCGATGGAATGACATTCACACCCCA
Source organism: Solanum rostratum (assembly GCA_029948455.1). Lineage (NCBI taxonomy): Eukaryota > Viridiplantae > Streptophyta > Magnoliopsida > Solanales > Solanaceae > Solanum > Solanum rostratum. The sequence goes on along the minus strand of CM057045.1, from coordinate 91,201,440 downwards.
CTTTTGTATTTTGTCCTTAAAAAATAGTCACTTCTATGAAATTTTAAAAAATTTCAGGTAAATTTTTAATGACAAGAAAATCATACAAAATTGATTGAATTTTAAAATCATAATTTTGTTCTTTTTTTCGCAATTCAGTTGAATAAATTCATCAAATCAAGAAAACTATATATAATAACAAAGACGATACATAATCTATTTAACGTTCTCACTCCAAAATCTATAATTTCAATTATTTTTCAATATCCATAAGGATTGAGAAGTGGGTATTTGTAATTTTAGCAGTAGTCAGAGAGAGTTTGAGGGACAAATAGAAATAATGTTCCTACTATTCTATAATACATCGTTTGGAAGCAAAGAGCAAGTCATATGTCTCATGTGACAAGAAATGCTCATAAGAAAATGAATTATATATTTAATAATACAATTGGAAAACGAAAGAAAGTTGCAATTACAGCTAGCTATGACTTTCAAATTGAGGAAACATAAAGGCTAAATATACATATATGCAATAATAATAGACATCATCCTTTTGAGTAATGCAGTTTACAGTTGAACGTTGACAAATTGAGCAAAAAAGTAGGCCTACTTTTGGGTTATAAAGGGATGGTTGACGTGTGGGTAGTAAATAGTAATTACATACGTAAATACAATAGAATGGAAAAGCACCGACTTTTTAATACTACTTCAATTATTTTCTATGGGTGATTATGATCGAAGATTAGTAAATAGTAAAATATTATTTAATTTTTCTTATTATTATTATTTTCTTATTATTTAGTTTTCCAATTTTATATTAGTACTTGTTATTTCTTCCACTTCTATTTATCAAATTATATGTTGTTACTATTTGCGTATCTATCACCTTTCTCAAATTGTACTTATAAAATTACACTGTATTTATTATTTTGTGATAAATTGGCTAAGATTTGACGGTGACGGATAGTAAATTAGATAGCCGTCCGAATGGTGTAGAGGATTCATGAATAACACTTGCTAAATAATAATAGGACTACACGTAAGTCATAACACAATGATGTGTTGTCGTACCATCAAAATGTATAATGATTGATAATTAAAAGTACATTATTTAGGATCGTTTGGCGTAAGAAATAAGTTATAATAATCTCATAATAAAATATAAAATTATTTTATCTCATATTTGATTAGAGATATAAAGTAATTCTTGAACTATTTATCTCACTATTTTTGTCTTAGTGCTGGAATAAATTATCCCATATATATGATGAGATAATTTATCCCATACTAACTTATCTCGAAATTAATAATAATATACTTAATCATAAAAGGACTAATCTATGTTTGAAAATAAAATATGCAATGCGAAGACTGCCACGTGCCTTGATAATGAATGGACGGCTTATTTTATGAAAATCTTCTTCCAATGTTTCCTTAGTATATGATAAAGGAAGTAGTTGACTATAACGTTTAGTTCCAATATAGCTTCAGATGTAAGAATATTGAAGTTGCTGTTCCTTATCATTAATCTCTTAGGTAAATAAGGGAGGAACTGATACTTGCAAAAAGAACATGCCGACCAACTCGAAACCAGGGTACAACTAATGATCATGTTCAATTGTGTAGAACTTATTTTCCCAAAGAGTTTAAACCATCACATACACATCCCAATTTATAGTGTATTTTATGTTAATTTTTTTTTGATATGTATTACTCAAACCAAAAATCTTTCAAAAAATTTACATATACTCTGTTTTCTGATGAAAATATATATGCATGTGTGTTCAGATCTGAGTTATTTGTTTGTGCTAATCATATTGCGTTATAAAAGAAAAGCTTAACCCTACTGGAGATAATCAGAGTTCAAGTACCTACAGATTAATCTCCATTCGAATTTGAACTTAGAATATCCTGTTCGATAATAAGAAGAGAAGCTTTTATAAGAATTATGGAAGAAGTCCAAAAATAAACGAACAATGTCTTTATGCCCTTTGTGTTCCAACAAACAATCCTAAACTCTGAGTCAACAGAAAAAAGAACAAACATAAATAGCAAAATGATAATGTTGGTGTACGTACACAGAGAAAACAAAACACTACAGAATAAGCAGTTCTATCAAAATTGCCTCAATGCTTCGCATCATATGAATCTATTTCAACCTCTCAAGGAAACATAAACTTCCTTTGGCATCATATTTGTGGCTCACCACCAGATTCAGCAGTTTCATTTACAGCTTCTTCAACAGCCCCGTTTACAGTTTCCTCAGCACTACAAAACATTTTTAAAATGAGTGTCAGGAACCACCATGTCATTTTGGGTACAGACTCGTGCACAATCAACAAATTATGCACAACTCCAAACTGCAGCTTCAAACAAACAGAGGAACAAGAGAAGGTAAACAAATGGAGAGAGTTCCCCAGTCCACACAACGAACTACCCTAATCCTATCAGACTCTACATTTACCGCACTAACCAGTAACCAGAAGCAAGAATCAGCACATCAAGCAATTAAAGCCTCATTCTTTTACAAGTTTATGTTAGGAGTTGGTACAAAATCATATGTACACATTTTGCATCCAAACCCTACTTTATTACCCTAAATTAGGAGGAAACAGAAAACAAAATGTTACTCCGAGGCCAATACACAGGGAAAAAAAGGGGGAAGGCAGCTTATACTGCATTGCTCCACACCAAGGTTGTTGAGTTACGCCTTACCAATGCGTGTCAGGCCCAAGAGCCGCAGGTTAATAATCATTCAATACCGAGCAAGTAAATACAAAACTATTGTTGATCTTTTGCAATTCATCCATTGTTTTACGACTACACTAGGACTATATCATACTTGGTACACCCCATGTTCTAGCATACCGACACAGGAGTTAAATTTAGGGAAATCCAGCAAACAACAAGAGTAAGCTTAATATAACTTGTTAAGCCCCTTAACAAGGCTACCCAGATATTTATAATCAATTAACCAGTCATAGTAGATTTTGCAAACAGCAAGCACCAAAAATCCATGATGTCAAAAAAAATGAAACATCAGTCAGCATACAAAAAGAGTTGATAAATCTAGAATCTAACATAAGAATATATCAGACCTGGAAGGAGGAACTTCATTCAGCTCAGGCTTCCTCCAACTCTTCTCAGTCTTGTCGTCGCGAAAAATCAGCTTCCCATTGGGACTTCCCCAAGCTTTCTTGGCAATCGGAGCACCATTACTTGACTCAGAAGCCTCCTTTACCTTCAAAGACTCGAGCTTTTGGTCAATCTCCTTCCAATCCTGTCCCTTCTCCTTCAATACCTCCTCCCTCGGTCTAGCTGCCCCAAATGGATTGGCCCCTTTAGGCTTCGCGACAGGTTCACTACTGTTCTGCTGTCCTTCACTCAACGGCAATGTCCTTGGTTGCAAATTCAACTTTGGCCTACCACCACCACCAGCGACTCCGTTCTCTTCTCTCTTCCTCCCCCAATTTTCTGAATCCACACCACTGTTGAAATCGTAACCGCCTCTTCTTTCTCTTAAACTGTCGAATGCACCACCACCGGATACAAATCTTCGTCCTCCTTCCTCTTCCTTCCTTTTTGTCCACCGATCCGAATCGGAATCACTACCATTTGACCCAAAACTTCCTTTCCTGTCAAACCTTCGACCAGATGAGGGTACAAAAGCTTTATTCGCAGCCCAATTATCAGATTCATCAGCTTTAGACTGCGAATCGGAGAAAAAACCTCCCCTTTCACCTCTCTCCCTCCTTTCAAAACCGTTACCGGCCGATGTTTTCTTATTTGCACCCCAATCATCAGTCTCGTCAGCACGAGAGGGAGCAATTTCCCTATCAGTATCCCTTCGGAATCCTCCCTGCCTGCGAGAATCGTCCGACGAACCCCTCCCTGACCGGTCGTAACCGTACGATCTGAAACCACCTCCGAGCCGGGACTGGTCAAGTTCCTCGGCAGTGCGCTCGCGAGGACCGGTGGGGAGCATCAATACTTCTTCCGGTGTCAGGCCTTTGGTGGCCGCAGCGGCGGCAGATTGAGACGGCTTAGTAGCGCTGAAAGTAGCGAACTCCTGAAGGGATACGGTTTGTGGCTTCTTCTTCTTCGTTTTGGTGGTGGCGGCAGCGGCCAAAGATGGAAAATCTGAAAGGGCACCGGCACCGGCACCGCCGCCATTGTAGTTGTTGTCTACCTTCGCAGACTCTTCCTTTTGAAGCTCCAACTCGTGCTCCTCCGAATCAAGCGCCCACGCCCCTGGTTTTGACCACGCACTCACGGTTGCCGCCATGTTTGCTCTTTGCTATTGCTTCTTGGACTCTTTATCTCTGTGTAGGTTTTTTTTGAGAGAATTCGCTTTCGTTTAAAGCGAAGAAATAGGTTTTTCATTTATATAAGAGTATCCGTTGATTTGATCCAACGGTCAGCGTACGAAGAAACGATTTTCCGGAATAGATTCGCCTTAATGAACGGTGGAGATTAAGTCCTTCATCTAAAAGGAAATAGACTTTGCGTTGATTTTTTTAATTTTTTTAATTTTTTTATTCAAGACGTGTTAATGTGTAATTGTAGACCACAAATATTGCATTCCATATCTTTGTATAACTAGGAAATTACAGGTAATCCTCACATAATTTATTTATTTTAATGAGTAGAAATAAAGAGGGAAAAAAACCAAGTATAAACATTTTGAAAAACTTAGAAAGGTTAAATGGAGTATAATGAAAAAAAAAAAGGAAGATATTAAGAGCTTGCATGAGGTTTTATTATGAATTGATAAATTTTAATGTTTATGATAATTTACGTTTTTTATATGGACTTAAAGGTTGATAATATGGACAAGCTTATAAGTTTAGCAAAAGCTTTAATAATTTATTAAATTCCTTCAAAAATTAATTTTTACAAGCTTTTCCAATATGTTGATTGTTGAGTATTTTGTTACTGTTTTCGTGGACAAACATTTCTTAACTGAAGCATTATTAAATTGTATTCACAAATAATAAATGGAATCTAATATATATTGATAGTAATTCATAAAACGTTCTCTAATATAAAAATATCAATTACAAGGAAAATTATTATGATAGTAATTGTCAGCTATGAGAATGATGCTAATCTTATCGACATGAAGTTCGTAAAACGAATTTGACACCATTTTATCGACATTAAATTTGTAAAAAGAATTAAATTCTTATCTGCAATTCTTTATGATTATATAAAAGAGAAAGTATGAAAATTCCTCTCCCCCCCACACCCAACCCAACTTTCCTCCCGTCATTTGTTCAAAATGGGTTGGGTTATTTGATCATCTATATATGCTCATATCATGAATTCCAGAAAATTCATAATCTGTCATTCTCCCAAACAAATGCTTGTGAGCCTTCTTACAAACAGAATACAAAACTTACTTCTGCAACCATCTTCTCTATGCTACATTCTCACACTAAAAACAATGAATACTATGTTACGCCAATGCAGTGGGGCTCAATAAATTACAATATGAATCAACTACAATACTCTACACAATATGAACAAAGAGACATCACCGTGTATGTACAAACCTTGATTTGAACGGCAGCTCAGCAAGGATCCATGCCAAGCTTAAATTACAAGGTGTAGCCTTTCCCAAAATTGTGCTTGTAGGAGAACTCGCCTCCCAGTTGTAAAGCTCAATGTTGCGGAGCTTAAGCAAGAATGCTCATCCACAAAGCAAAAACAACAGAATCAAGCATCAGCTGAACATACAGCTTCAACTTGTGCAGTTGATATCTAGAATCTATATCAATGAGATGATATCAGTGGAAATAGTTTGAATCATTCAACATTATGTAATGTCCATCCTCCCTAACTTTTATATCTTCTCCATCATACCACGATATATTTCCTGCATAACCAATGTATTATAAGCACAAACTTGCAATAAACTTGAGTCATAAAAATATATTGAGACCTCAACTTGGAGTTTCAAGTCTAGCTTCCAGAGAAGCATTTTAAAAACTTAATGTGTACTCCAGACCTGAACTTCTACTGAAAGTACTATAACATCAAAATCAATGCCAGCGGGTATTTAAAAACCTCTACCAATCACTAGCTCAAGGGAGTCATCAGTCTGAATGTCCATGAAAAGATGCCACTGTGTCACATGATGGAAACACATGCTCTTTTCAGATGTATAATGGAACCAAGTACTCAAAATTAGAAGAGCATTTAAATTTGTGCACCAATTGAGCAAAACCGAAAATCTCACTGTTTCATCATATGCTGCACCGTAAAAATGTGTGCACCCTTCATGGTCTAGCCCCATAATGAAAAAGAATTATCATTGTCAAAGGTTAAGTAAATTCAGGCAGAATACTAGGTGCGATAATTTAAGTTTGTTTCCTTACCATCTTCATTGAAATCAGAAAAACACAAAGTAACCAAATTTAAAAGTTTCAATTGAAAATAAGTAGTCAAATTGACCTAAAATAGAATAATTACACCCAAATCAACAAATGTTTTTAAGTGTAGCAGACAGAAAGCTCCAATGTTTAGAAGATTTTAGACTGCAAGATATCAAGGATTTACATACATCAAGATGAGAGGTTATACGATTTATATAGCTGGATAGCAGATACATGCTTTGACTTCAACTTTTACCTGGTGGATTTGTTGGTTCTTGTTCTCTAGTCAGATGAAGTACAGTTGTTCCAGAAAGCACTGTTATAAATCCACAGATCTCGGATACTATGCTACTAGCATCTTGTCCAGCCCAGTCCTGCAAAGAAATATGACGAAGCAAATGATGAGTTCACAGCCTTTACTCTGTATACATATTGATAGAGGACCCCAAAAAAGAATAGCTACAAATTGACAACATACCTTGAACATTATTGCGCTGGCAATGATGGTCAAAGTGGTGAACATTACATAATATATTGGAGAAACAATTGCAGCATTGAATGTATCCAGTGCCTATTAAAATGATGCAGAAATGTTAGAAAACGCTTCAGAACACACCCCCGCCACCCCCAAAAAAGAAAAAAATTGCCATGTGAATAATCCTGTGATATCATGCATATCGCAAAACCAAAAACTAGGCATAATACATGCACTTCATTAACTGCAGTTTGTAATGGTCAAGGAGCATCTCAAGGTTCATGTAATACGGAAAATCCTAATATGAAGCATCCTTTTGCTCGATTCCCAACCAAAGCACTTGTTTCAAATATTAAAAAAGCTCACATATCAAGCATGCAAGAAAGAGCAACAACTTTATTGCCAAATCACAAAGATTGAAGAGAGAGATGGAATGTAAAGACTTTAGGAGAATATTGATAGCATAATTAGTATGAAGTATTGATTCTCTGTTTTATATTCGTGTTATTAACAAAAAATACCCTGTGCAAGAATTGATATCATTCCATGGAGATCATAAATCTAAATAACTTCTATAGACATAATAATTAAGTGCAGAGGAATTGACATCATATATACACATGATGTATGATATGAAATAGTCCTGATTATAGGTATTTGTTTTAGAGAATTGGGAATTCACGCATGTAAAGGCAATGCAAATGAGTGATCAGATGGATTACTGCAGATCTCAGTCAAGCTAGAAAGGACCATACTGGCATTACCTTGTTTAGATAATTCAATTGCGTGATAACACAGATTACTGCAACAGCTAAAAAAAACCAAGTCTGCGGATAGGCAATCTGATTCATTCCTTCCAAAGTAAGTTTTATTGCAATTCCAATAGCCTTTATGCTTACAACCTGAAAATATAATAAATTAATAAAAAAGCTACAGAGACATCTTGACGGGTCAGGAAAGTGATCATATATGCAAAACTGCATCATGTCCAAGAAGAATGTAATGTACAAATTCTACCGAAGGAATAAAGATGATGACTTGAAGTAGCCTAGAAGAAAACATAATTACCGTAAGTGCACCCATTAAGGAACATATTCCCAGATATACCAACACGTTTGTCTGCCCATAACGAGGCTCAAAATGAAACATCAAAGCTACTACGATGGATATTGATGCTGCTACATAAATCACAAATGCTGCAGACAAAACCAGAAGGAGAAATTCGTAATGAGCTTGCAGGAGAAAGAAAAATCATATCACAAGATAAACAGGAAAAAACACTAGAGTCAGACCTGGTTGAATTGCCAAAATCCAGATTTCTTGTACAGAAGTTGGCATATGCTCCTGAGGTGCATGTATAACAATGACCACAGATCCTACTATGCACAATATGCATCCCACCACACCTAATCGTTGTAATCGTTCCCTCAACATGAAGTGTGCCAAGATAGCACTAGTCAGATTCATCAAGGTTAGTTATAGAAACATCGTCAGAAATTTTTCTTGTCAGATTTTGAAACAGCTCATAAGACTTCAAAACCTCACCTGATAATTATACTCAACGCACCAAGAGGGGTCACAAGAACCGCTGGAGCATAAATATAGGCCACAAAATTGGAAACTTCCCCAACAATCACTACATATCCAAATCCAAATGACATTAAGACCATAACAATGCTAATGCATGCCTATCCTGGATGAAGTTTACTCATAGAGACAGCTCATGATCCACTTACTTGTAGTCATGCCTGCCCACCAAAGAGGTTCAAGCAAATAAGTATAGCCTCCAACTCCTGCAGTAAAGATTACCATTGTCAATAACTGTTTAACCAGGAACTGAAGTTGACGGAGTATATAATGAGAAAAAAGAGTATGCAATAAAATGTTTACCGTTCTTCTGCCAATTAAAGTACTAAATGAATAATTCACATGCTAGACTGCTGTCTGAAAAACAAAACAGTACAAACTTTCAAGCAAAATATGCTAATCTACAAGTACAGTCATAGATTACTCCATGTGAACTCATGAGTACTTCATGGACATAAGCTTCTGCTCTCATTATAATGTCCAATCGGAAATGGTTCTTCTCATATTATGTATGGATTGGCAAGATCATGAAGAAAAATGGAAGCTGTTCAGACTGGCCTTGCAGTAATTTAGTAAGCTAGAAAACTATTATTTATCAATCTTCCTACTCGTGGTTTAAATTAAAGTTACTGTCAACAGGAAGAAGAGACCTGAATGTCAAGGACCCAATTCACCAATTCACATCATGTAACTGTTAACAGAAAAAGAATGGACCCAATGGGGTTAGAAACGCTGTCAACATACACAGCACGAAAATGTTCAGATGCATTGTTTGCCTTTAAACCTTGTATTTGATATTTAGATTCCCTGCATATCCAAACAATGGATTTCTACGTTTTCAATTTTATTTTCATGTGTTCCATTCCCCACTTCATTTCTATTTCAACACGTGCCTTAACAGTGTAACATCTGACTGAAAGTGATCCTGAATGATACTGAATCCACCACCAAAATGAGCAAAATCCTAGTAAGCTTAGCCCTGATTCTATCTCAGTACCACTGTTTATCAGACGGTGTCTACCAATCCAATAAAGGAAGAAAGAACTATAAAGGTTGTCATGATCAATCAGCATAGAATCAACAAAAATACAAGAAATTCAACAGAACAGTTTCTCCTATATCAAGATTAAACGGGTCAAAAGTGGTTATTTCTGCACTTCCACCTAAAATTTTATCAATCCATAAGAAAAGCAAATGTCTCATTCGCTGGCTACGGTGGCTCTGCCACATTCCCCCACTGTTCTCCCAGCGGCGGCGGGGAAGCAGTCACGTCAGACACCAAACCCTAAAACCCAAAATGGTAAGCGAAAGATAACCACCACCGGCAATCAAGATACAAAGTCATAAGCATGCTTAGGAATTAAGTACTACATAGAATAGCAACATATACCAAATAAAGAATTATAAATGCAACACACTCTTTCACTAATATAATTTTGCCTATGTGAGTTTCAGAAAGCATAGCTGGTCCTAAGCCATGACAAAGGAAGAAGGACGGTCAGTCTAAAGTAATCCACTCTTTCGAATTGCAAAAGGGCCTCAATTGAGAGGAATAGATACGGCGGTTCATAAGCCAAATAATTTGCAGTGGAATGATATATTCTTTCACTAATATCACACATAAAGCAGTTTCTCAACTCAACTCCAACCTTAATTGCTGGAATTTGTGCATCCACACGAATACTGTGTAAAGATATGGCATGTGGGCCTAGCTCAACTCCAAAAGTTAGGTCACTAAGGAAGTATCATCCAAGTAAATATAAGTAAATACTCACAAACAGAGTATTTTCCAAGTAAATATAAGCAAATCACTAGCTCATTCCCCATTCAGTGTGAGACTCTAACACCCCTTCACGGCCAAGCTCCACCCGAGCATGGAAAGCCCAAATATGGGTGGACCTGACGCTGATATCATGTAAAATGGACCTTGGACCTAACTCAACTCCAAAAGCTAGCTCACAAGAGAGGATTGTTCTAATCCATATAAGCAAATGACTCATCCATTACTCAACCAATGTGAGACTCTAACATACTTCAACTTTAATCCACTAGCAATTACATATACTCAAAATATGGATATACTTCGATGATTCCGTATAAATGATTAATCAAGCAGACAATTAAATTGACAAATAAACCAAAATTAAGATCTATCAGAAAGAAAGAGACAAAAAGTAGATTTATTTTTTTCAGACCTGCTGGAGTGCCAGCAGCAGCAGCACGCTTGAGACCTTTTTTCTTCAAGATAAAACTCGTTCCAATGAACAAGCTCGAAACCATTGCTAGAACTAAACCCGTTGTGTTCTCCGAAAAACCCATATTCTTACTTCTTCAATATATATACACACAATCAAATAATCAATCTGGAAGAATAATCACTCCACTATACGTTTCCTACTTCTTCTGTATGTATATGTACAGACACAGGTTCAAAAATGCAAACATATACAGAATGTGAATGACTACTTGTTCCACAAAATCTGAGCAAAATTCATACAACTGTATGTTGGGAAGTGGGAGAGGGAGATCTGAAACAATTGAAGAACAAATAGTTTCAGAGAATTCTCTTTCTCTCCTCCCTCTCCAAAAACCCAAAGTTATCTTTCACTGTGAACTTCCGTAATATGGTTTCCTTCTTCTTCTTCAAAGTTTACCTTGACGCGGGGACTTTTTTTTTTTTTTTTAATTTGTTAACACATGTAAAAAAAAAAAATAGGGAGCGAACTTAACGCCGTTAATAAGAGCTTAGACGCTCTTTTGGAAAATGTTCACATAAACGGTAACAAGTCTAACGACTAGGAAGGCCACGTCAGCCGACATCCAAAAAGCGTATGAGCTGTGACCCAACTCACCCTAATCAGGCTCCTGCATATTCCCTAAATTCTCTAAATTATGCTATTTTTATTATTTACTTTTAATCAAATTAAATTTTTAAGACGTATTTAAAAATGCACTAACAAAATCTACACTATAACTAAACTAACAATAATATTTTTTCACTAAATATTTATAACACATGAATAATCCAATTTAACACATATTACCAGAAATTATGTATAAAAAATATATAATACTCTCTTCGTTTCAAAAAGAATAATTTAGTTTGACCTGACGAGTTTAAGAAAACAAAAAAAGATTTTTTAATTCTATGGCTCTAAATTAAAGTTATGTTAAATGTACCTTGTAATCTTAAACACATGTGAAAAATTGAAATTTTGACCAAAAAAAAAATAGATCATTCTTTTTTAGACAGACCAAAAAGAAAAGTAGGTCATCTTTTTCTAAACTGAGGGAGTACAAGTTTTATTGATGAATAATATATTTATCACACACGTGTTAATATACATATAATACGTTGTATTAATTTTTTATCAAACAAACACAGTATATTTTTAAATACTTATAATACATTTATATTGTATGCATAATGCGCTCTTAATACAAACACAATTCAATTATAATATTATTATAAATAATAATAAATAAAAAATATTATTAAAATCAATAATTATTTTTTAGAAAGTATTTACCCAAATAAATTTTGGTACAATATTTTTAAGTCCATAATAGATGAATGATATCCCTAAAGATGTCTTGGTTCTTGATAGGGACTAAAGTCCATAATTTATTTACTTTTATCTGTACTTTTTATTTTTAAGGGGAGGGGGCAAGAAAGAAAGTGAAAATTTGGGGAGGAAAATATAATGTCTCTCTCTAAACTTTCTTATTTCCCTTAATTACAACATACTATAATCTAAAATTGGCAAAAGAAATTATGGATAACCCCATTATTATGATAAAAGATGTGAAAAACTCTTCAGCTAAGCTACATCCATATATATATTGAAACCCATTATGTATAGTATGTTATAAATCTAATTTTATTTTTATTTTGCTCTATTTACTGATTGTAAGATTATTTTTTCATTAGAACCATCTCCATTCTAATTTTGGTATTCCATTTGATTTGAATACATCATGTAAGAATGAAAATATTGATCAGTCCACATGCATTAACTCTAATGCTTGAATATTCATGTTTCAGACATTTTAGTGTAGGAAAAAAATTTTTTTTGCTATCTTGTGAAAATAATCAATTGTACTTTTTATTATATTATAATTTATATAAAATTGCTTTTATCCTTATCCAAATGGCTCATATGTACACCTTCTATATAAAAGTTGTCCAAGATAGACATCTAATTCCATGAGGCAAAATAATAAAATTTATTAATATAATCTGCATTTCTAGTATATTGATTATTTCAGACATCTATGTTTAATTACATGGTATGAAATCATGATTTTTTTTTAAAAAAAATAATAATAATAAAGATCCTACGAAGGTAAGAATACATTAAACCAAGTATCGAACATAAAATTAGTTTAGAACAAACTTTAAACGTTGATAAAAATAAGTTATAAAAAGGTGAACTACTAAGACTCAATTTTTTTTAGAAGGCCCTGTCAGAACCATCTTTAACGTCTTTTTATCAGTTATGTGTCTTAATTTTCGAGTTCTAGTTCAAAGCAAGGCAGGATGAAACTTACGGGGATTTAGAGGCAATGAATGTGTCTTAAAACTATTGCAATTAGAAAATAATTTTTTTCAATTCTGTAAAACAGTTTATAAGATAACACTAACACATGTTTTATCAAAAAGTAGATAGTATAAAACTAGCATTAGGTATAAAACATTGAAAAATCATAAATGTGAAGATGCATATTGTTAGGCTAGTAATTTATTCAATATATGTTACAGTTGCAACTTGATGAATTGACAATAGTGATAATGATAGAAGCAAAATTGAATCATACACATCTTACTGGAGCAAAATAGAATCACGTACAAAGTTTCTTGTGTTGTTTAGTAAATTCGAGAGATCAAAGAATAAGATGCTCATTCACGAGATTTAATGACAATTTATAAATAAGATAAAAATGTATACACACTTGATGTTAAATTGATTAATTAATTATATTTTAATAATAATATATCATGATACAGTGTATTCCCTATTAACAATGTCTGTCAACGTAATTCTTCGTTATATATAAATTTACTGGGTTGGATCGTGTTAAAATAGAGAAGCAGGTATATTTAAAATTACAGTGAAGTCGAAAATTAAATTGATTTCAGGAATTCAATAAATTAAGAGTACTTTTATTAAATTAGTTTTGATGTATACGTTTTTTGCGTGTGATCAAAGCGTATTTGGTAACAAATATTATAGAGAAAAATTAAATTTAATTATGAACTTATAAAAAGGTAAATAATTTATTAATTTTGATAAATTATTTGTTTGTAAAGGTCCTACATATAGAGAGATTTTATCACTAATTAGAACTCATGCTAAATTAGAATTTTTCTTAGCGATTGTTGGGTATTTTCTTGATTCAAATAAAGAAAAAGTATCAGTCTATCAAATAAGAAAGATTTAGGAGTCTATTCGTTGCTAGAAATCCTTATAATTTTATCACTTCTTTTCATATATTTTAAAAGTTAATATTATAAATATAATTAAATCATAATATAAAAAAAGGGTAAAAAGATGATTTTATCTAAAGAAGAAATTTTTAATGAATGCCAAAAAAATTAAATAACTTTCTAATGACCTTCACACTTTCGATATAGTATAAATATAGATTTAATAACGTTAAGGGGCCGTTTGGTAGGATGTATAAGGATAAAATAATCCATGGATTAACCATGGTATTAGATAATGCTATGTTTGGTTGGATTTTTGGTCCATGCATAACTAATCCATGGTATTAGTTAATACCACATACATGGTACTAGCTAATACCTCCCATTTGGTGGTATTAGCTAATACCTTCGATTAATACCATGGGATTAAATACATAAAGAAAAAAATATCCTCAAATTCTTTTTTCATAGTTTTGTTTTCTTGATTTTGTATTTTATATTTGTGGTTTTGTATTAGTAAATTTATTTAAATAAATTAGCTTACAAAAATTTTATTTATTTGAGGGTTCATATTTTCATAATATAAAAATAAGTAAATTTACCATGTCAAATTTTTTTAAATTTTATTTATTTGTTTCATATTTACATAATACATAAAAAAAAATTTTGACATGTCAATTTTTTTTTTATAACTAATTTTAGTTGAGTGATTTTATTGATACAATATAAAGTCCAATGATGTTAAATATATTCTCAAAGTTGAATGACCTCGTAAGATATAAACACTATATTAAAATTACAACTTTTTATGTGTAAATATAGATTATCTATTTTACAATTGTTTACCATCTTTTCTATTTTAATAATAGATGGTCTATCTTTATTAAATTAAAGATTGACATTTTATTAGTGATGAATTTATCAAAATTATAATTATTTATTCTCAAATAATTCAAATGAGAAAATAATAAACATAATGACAAATTATTATTTTCCTAACTAGTTACAAGTCATGAAAAAATAATCTACTTTGATCGAATTACATTAAATAGAAAACCTCATAAAAGTTCAAGGGCATAATTGGAAAGAAACATTTCATAGAATTTTAAACCAAGCATAAAATTAAATGGAAAACAATAAACCAAACATAGAATGAAAAATAATCTCAGTATTATTAATCCCTGCATAACTAATTCCTGCATTACTAGTTTATTATTCATTTTTGTACTAAACGACTCCTAAAAGTATACATAATCAAATAATATATCATAAAGAACAAAGCTAAAATAAATAAAAATAGAAAGGCATATAACCCTTTTTCCAAGAAATAAAGAATATGACCCTAAACTTAAAGTGGAGCCAATAATGAGGTCAAGAAAGACCACTAATTTCCACCAAAGATTGGAGCAAGAATTTTCAAGTGAATGGCCATTATTCTCATGAGCGGACTTAGAATATTACGGATTTGGATGGATTTAATGATTTTTTTTTAAAGAAAAATATTAAAAAAAAATTTAAATTTGGTACGAATTATTAATTTTATTTTCGATTTATTAATAGTATTAAAAATATTATAAATACACCCCTAATCTTATAACAAGGGTGAGATACGTCCCTAAATTATTGACAATTTAAGAGGTAATTTTAACACTTGTGATAGTTTAGTTTAGTTAACCAAGTAAATAGATATTTTTAAAACTGTCAATAATTCATGAATGAAACTAATAATTTGTGTCAAATTTAAAATTATTTATTAATAATTTTCTCTCTCTTTTTTCATAGATTCTCAACTCAATGTTACCAATGGATGTGGTAGAAAAAATAAAATTGCTTTTATGCATCAAGGCAAAGCTGTCCACTTCCCAATTTACGAATGAATTCCTTTTGAAACATAGAATCCAATCATTTCAAACTGTGCAATGATGCTAGCTAGAGGTGGCAAATGGGTGAATGAATTGAATATGAATTGAACTAAAATAGATTGGATCACAATTTATTCATCTAAAATATGGATTTGGTCAAATATAGTTTAGATAAAAATGGTTCCAGTCGACTTTAATTTGTTAAAGGCTAAAGCTAAAGAAAATTAAATCAAAGTTTGATTGATAATGCTCAAACTCTATTATCTCAACCCTACTCCAAAATAATTATTTTTGAAAAAATTATTTTTTTCATAGAAAAAATTATTTTTTTCATAAAAAAAAATAATTTCTTTCCTATTTCAGTATCCTATCACCCAATCACTCCCACCCCACCCCCAACCCTCATCTAATTTTTTTCTACTCCAGTACCAAAACTTTAAATTTAATTTAAATTTTAAATTAATTTTCAATTAAAAAAAAATTCACTCCACCTCTCCACTTCAATCCTACCAGCCCACATTTCCACCCGCCCCTCCATAGGGGTATGCAAAAACTGAACCGACCGATAAATCAAACTGAAAAAAATGTTATTGGCTTATTGTTATCGGATTTGGGTTAACGGGGTTGTAATGATTTTTACAAAAACAAAAATTATCGAATTATTTGTTCGGTTTCGATTTTTAGTATTGGGTTATTGGGTAAACCGATAATTCATTAAGACTACAATAATTTACAACTTTGTCCTTTCATAAATATTAAATATTAATAATTTAACATAACTTGATATTAAATCGTTACTCGTAAGTCATGTATTTGCTTGGTTTCCAATGTATAACTCTTATGTTGGAAAGTAAATTAGAATATGACGTCAAATATTGCATATAATTAAGTTTAGATGTTCAATTGATCTGTGTTGTTTTACTGTGTCGCATTGTATTGCATCAAATAGTTAGAGAAGTCATATATTTTTTTATGATTTTTTTCTTATTGGGTAAACCGAAAACTGAATCTTTAAGGACCAAGAACTAATAAACCTAAAATTGATAAAAAAATATCTCATTGATTTGTTATTGGTTTAGCATATTTAAAAATCGAAAATCAACAAACCGAACCCATAATACATAAAACGGAACCGAACTAACCGATGTACACCCCTAACCCCCACTCCCGCCCTTAATTTTTTTAAGAAAAATAAAAAAAGTTACACACACATTTTTTTTTAGTGCAATTAAGAATTTTTTATTATGAATAGAGGATTTATGAGTTTATATAAGTACCCATATTTTAACCATATTTGTATGAGTTTTTAAAATAGATCCACCCATATTTATTCATTTTGAAAATATGAGTAATTTATTAAAATAAATATAAATTAAATAAATCCATTTTACTTTGTATTAGTTGAAATTGTCACCACTAATGCTAGTGCACATGGTCACTTGTATATTGTCTTAAAAAGAAGGACCTCTAAAACCTGAAGAATAAATAAATCCCCTAAAGCAAATTAAAATTCAGTCTACGTGCAATAGCGTTGACTTTTTATCACAAGGTCTAGAACATTAATACAACAAAATGTGCACGGTTGGCACATTTCGCGAAATGAAATATTCAATCCGTTCATTTTTACTTGTCATTATTTCATTATTCGAGGTAAACTTGACTAAGCTTCAAAATTAGACTGAAGTAGTTAAATTTAATATTTAAAATATAAAATTTAAGTGATTAAAAATTATATAAAAGATACTATAAGTTGCAATTTTCTTATACTAATAGGACAAAAAAATTATATCTTAACTTATTAATCAAAATTTATGTAGTCTGACTTCGATAAGTGAAATAGTGTCCTCTCTTAAAAAAAAAAGTCTACTATTACTAAACAGCTTGATTTTGCCTTTTATGAATTAATGGAAACAAATAATGACAATTTAGAGTTTAGACCATTCACAAAGTTCACAAAATTTAATTTAATAATAATAGACATAGGAATAGAACACTTTCTTAACCAATGAAAATTATTTCATTTCACATGATTTAGGAGTAATTTTGATCATTTACAAAAAAATATAAGTTCTGCATCACTCAAAATCAAAGCTAGTTAAATGTTATTTTTTCAAAGAAAAAAATAAAACGTCATCGAGATTTTTTATTTTTTTTACCTAAGTAGGCTGTAGCTCTCCGAGGAAGGCCGAAATTTCTGTACCATGAAAAAATGTGACGTCTAATGTGTTAAATAATTTCTTAGCTAAATATATAGACGACTCTAAACTAGACTTGATATTTCATTTAGCCACCCAAAATAAACTTATTTTTATATAAACATTTGATGTATGCTAAAACTGTATTATGGGGACAAGTTATAATCATTCTTAAGTGAGCTCTAGCTCCTAAAATTACTCTTTCCGTTTAGTTTTAATTGTTATGTTATTTTTTTTAAAAGTCAATTTGATTAAATTTTAAAATTAAATTAAATTATATTAATTTGATATTTTTTCAAATAAAAAGTTAGATATTCAAAAACTAAATATATATTACAAAGTTCATATCGTTTGACTTTCAAGAAAAAAAATTATATTCTCTTCGTCTCATTTTATGTGGCATTGTTTGACTTGGCATGATGTTTAAAAGAGAAAGAAAGATTTTTAAACCTTGTGGCTTAAAATGAACCATAGATATTTGTGTGACTGAAAATTATTTCATTAAAGGTAAAAAAAAATAAAAAAAAATTATTATTAATTTAATGAAATAACAATGTTTTTAGAATGAACTAAAAAGAAAATAATGTCATCTACGAGTGAATAACGACTAAGGAAAAATGGAGAGAGAGTATCCATCTATATCTATACTATATTAAAAGTGCGAAGACCCTTAAAAAATGTTGTTTGAACTTTTTGTGTTAAAAATCTCTTTTTTGGATAAAAAATCATCTTTTCATCATTTTTTAAAAAATTATTTAATTATATTTATAGTATTAAATTTTAAAATATATGGAAAGAAGAGATAAATTAATAAGGATTTTTAGCCAAAGACTCCTAAATCTTTCTTATAGACTTCTACTTCTTTCTTATTTGCATCATAAAATACCCTACAACCGCTAATGAAAATTCTAAGTTACCATGAATTTTAATTAGTGATAGAATCTTTTATATATAGGACTTTAATTATAAATAAATAATTTATCAATTAGTAAATTATTTATATTTTTTTTTATAAATTCATAATCTTAATATTTGTTATCAAATAAAATACGCACTTTGATCGCGCATTTTTACGCATACAGCAAGACTAGTTACTCCATAAATGCATAATGGAATTTTACTTTATTTAAATTGTTGACTGGCACGATTATAATAAAAATAGAAAAGATGTTTAGCACGGAACTCAACATAGTAAAGAGACTTTAACACAAATGTATGGCGTTAGACATACAATTATATTTATAGAATTCTTATTCAGTGTAAAAGTCTTCAAATAGCAAAAATCTTTAGCAAATTTTTTCCTGTACCAAAATTAATGCAAATGTTCTTTTCTTTTGGTCAATAAATCAGTT
Source organism: Solanum rostratum (assembly GCA_029948455.1). Classification (NCBI taxonomy): domain Eukaryota; kingdom Viridiplantae; phylum Streptophyta; class Magnoliopsida; order Solanales; family Solanaceae; genus Solanum; species Solanum rostratum. Next base: position 91,182,185 of record CM057045.1, on the reverse strand, counting down.
AGGGTTATGTCTTTTAGCAGTTGAAATAAACGGAAAATCTTAATAGTTAAGTTGGTTGATTATTTGAACTCTCACGTTGTTGGTGAGAATTCGATTTTCTACATTGTAAATCCCCTCTCTATTTCTCCTTCCCCTACCCTTAATTTTTTTTTAAAAAGTAGTTGAGATGTACTTCTCAATGTTTAGAAATGTGTAGTTTTTTCTAAACAAGCAACATCAAAGATCATAATGAAAGCGAGTCACATATACACTCTAGTTAATACAAGAATGTGTAATCTAAATATCTTCATATTGTAATTAGGGATACATTCAAATCTTCTTAGATATGTTAAACCTCCTTTGGTTAAATCTTTTCTGCCTCCGCCACCATAAATAAGCCATTCACACCCACTAAAAATGTGTTCCTTGGAAGTAAATATTGTGCAATCTTTTTCTAACTAAGCAATATCAAAGTTGTATCGCATATAACTATTTTAAAAAAATTTGACATTGCTGGCACTCTTAAAAAGTCTGACAACAACGTAGCGTTCTGCGGGGTATATTTTGCAAAGCAAGTAGCATATTCCAAAGTGATGAAGTAAATTGGTCCTGATTAAAATATCAGGAAACAGTCAAGATAAACTTTTCCTGTTATGCTAATTAATTACACTCTTCGGTGGTGCGCCTCATCCTGCAAATGTGGACCCTCACAATAATCACCGTGTGATCTATATCACCACAAATTAAAAATATCGGAATCATATTCATTCAAAACCCCAAAAAGCAGGGCCCACGACTCTGAGGAATCGAGACAAAATTGAATTCACGCAAACCACATCGGTCAAAAGTCGTCGCATCTTTATCGGCCAAAACAAAAACAACAAAATAATGACATAAAGAGTAAACTGGAGATTAAGAGATCGAGATTAGCAGGAAATCTATTATATTATTTAATTGTGGTCTTAAGATTAAACATAAACTGGTAGCAGCAGAAGCACAACCAGTCACGGTTAAACCCTAGAACTCGACAAGACCCGACCCAAACAAGCAGTAAAGATAGATTGAAATTAAAAACAAAGCCTAAAACGGCGACTCAAATATAAAAAAAGACTGATAAAACTAGATCATCATCAACGTCCATAACATCATCATCAGATCTAGAGTTGACCGCAGTCGGCAATCACCACAGGCTTGGAGCACCTTCCGGAGCTGGATCCAACAGCCTCCACCTTCTTGATCACATCCATACCCTCCACAACTTGTCCAAACACGACGTGCTTGCCATCCAGCCACTCAGTCTTAGCGGTGCAGATGAAGAACTGAGAACCGTTGGTTCCAGGTCCAGCATTAGCCATGGACAGGATTCCAGGACCGGTGTGCTTCCTCTGGAAGTTCTCGTCGGCGAATTTGGCGCCGTAGATCGATTCCCCTCCGGTGCCGTTTCCGGCGGTGAAGTCACCTCCTTGACACATGAACCCTGGGATCACACGGTGGAAGGATGAGCCCTTGTAGTGCAAGGGCTTACCCATCCTTCCAACACCTTTCTCACCGGTACAGAGAGCTCGGAAGTTCTCAGCGGTTTTGGGAGTGGTATCGGCGTAGAGCTCCATCACCACACGGCCGGCTGGTGCACCGCCGATGGTAAGATCAAAGAAAACCTTTGGATTTGCCATTTCTCTCTAGACAAAATATTTCTCACACTTACAGTAAGGTACGATCTGAGCTTAGGGTTTAAGCGAAACGGAATATTATATAGGAAGCTGTGAAAGCGGATAATTTATGGAGAGATAATCATCACCGTTCGATGGGACAGGTGTCTGGATCTTGGAGAGTCTGAAAGAGAAAGGTTCTGAGTTAAATGCCACCGCGGTTGGTGAAAAGTTAACCATAGTTAATTAGAGATATGGCCAATCACGTGATACATGCGTCACTGATGCCAATGGGCCGTTTTAAAGGCCGCAATATCTACAAGCCCATTTCTAAGCCCAAGCCCTTTTTATATGATGAGCCCAAATATTTTATTGGGCTTTATGTGTACAGGCCACAGGGAATCCAAAAGTCGCACTCTGGCTTCCCTTCAATCGACTCTGGTAAAGTGTTTTATTTTTCCTTTTTTTCTTAATGCACGAATTGCCATGCTTTTCTACATTGTCATTTCTTTTTCGAAGTCGATCATTTTATTTTCTCCCTAATTATAAAAATTTAAAACTTTTGAGTTAACTGTGGCACTGGTTTAAAAAGTACTCCTCTAAGATAATAGCTGGACAAATTGAATGGATTTAATTAGGCGTGGTTCCCAAGGAAATGAATTACTCCAGGTCAAATTATAGGAATATTGACCGACATTTAGAAATATATTTTCTTATCATATTAATAGAAGAAGGATCGTAAGGTATAATTTTCAACCATATAAATTTTATATTTCAAATATTAAATTTGGCTACTTCAATTTAGCTTTGAAATTTAATCAAGTTGACATAAAAAAACGTAACAATGACAAGTAAATGTGAAAAATATGTTAACGGCTTAATTATGGATTGCCAATCATAGGAAGTTTGATTGTTTTAGCTAGTTAGATGGAGTGGTATTTATAATGGTATATGTCGGTAGCTGCTACATGATTAATTTCGAGTCGCTATTGCAACCGAAAATTAGCATTTAAGCCAACAATGATTATGATAAAAGATTGATACAAATGTGTCAATCCCCAATGATCACTGAAAATTATGTACTCTGATAAGTATACTAATACTGACATTATCAAAACAGTCTGCAGATTAAAAAGGAGAAATCTTTGTAATTCACCCCCTTGCTTCTCCAGAGCAAGAGGACTGGTACAAGTTTCAATGAGTAACAAAGACCAATACGAAGTATAAAAGTACAAGTGCATACGAATAAGAAAAACCAACATTGCATTAAAAAAGAGATGAGTATTACAAGTTTCCATGAATGAGAAAAAAAAAGTAACATAACGAGAAGACTAAAAAGATCCATTCTTGAACGTATACACTAGCATACCACGATTATTCACCGACCATCATTCACTTGAAGATATACAAACATTTGCATGAAAACTCAACTAAACATAACCAACACAGTGAGATTAACTCTCCACCCCCATTAACTTTTCTATTTCTCTGATCTTTTCCTTGACATTCTCAAGCATCATATCGCTTGAATATTCTGGCGATCCATTTTATTTCATAAATAGCAAATAATTTTCGTGGCTTCAAAACGGAAAAAAGATAAAGCTCTACCTGCACCCAAAGGAGCTCTTCAATTAAATGTTTTGGTCTATGGGTGAGGAACCTTGGGAGGAAGTGGGGGGAAGATTGGATGGTGGAATGGAGGAATTTTAGGGAAAGGTGGAAGTGGTGGGCATGGCTTTTTGTAAAATGGTGGCTTGTAAATTGGAAGATGTGGTGGCAGTGGTTTTACTACTGGTGGCTCATAAATTGGAACTGGAGGAGGAAGTGGTTTCACTATTGGTGGCAGGGGTTTAGGATAGTGGAATGGAGGTAGAAGTGGTGGGCATGGCTTTTTGTAAATTGGCACAGGTGGTGGGAGGGGTTTTACTACTGGTGGCTTGTAAACTGGAACTGGTGGAGGAAGTGGCTTTACTACTGGTGGCTTGTAAACTGGAACTGGTGGAGGAAGTGGCTTTACTACTGGTGGCTTGTAAACTGGAATTGGTGGAGGAAGTGGCTTTACTACTGGTGGCTTGTAAACTGGAACTGGTGGAGGAAGTGGCTTTACTACTGGTGGTTCTGGTTTGGGCTTGGGTTTGTAAGTTGGAACTTTAGGGGGACATGGCTTTTTAACTGGAGGAGGCTTTGGTTTTGGTACTTTAGGGGGGCATGGCTTTTTAACTGGAGGAGGCTTTGGTTTTGGAACTGAAGGGGGACATGGCTTTTTAACTGGAGGCTCTGGTTTAGGCTTGTAAGTAGGAACTGGAGGAGGTTTAGGCTTTACGACTGGTGGCTCTGGTTTGGGCTTGTACACGGGAACCGGAGGAGGAAGTGGTTTTACTACTGGTGGCTCTGGTGTGGGCTTTGGTGTTGGGTTGTAAACTGGAACTGGAGGAGGAAGTGGCTTTACAACTGGTGGCTCTGGTGTGGGCTTTGGTGTCGGGTTGTAAACGGGAACTGGAGGAGGAAGTGGCTTTACAACTGGTGGCTCTGGTGTTGGGTTGTAAACTGGAGCTGGAGGAGGGCATGGCTTTTTGAAAATGGGTGGAAGAGGGAAAGGCATTGGTGGCCAATTGGGGAACTTCTTCATCCAAGGATGATCTTTTGGGAAAGGTGGCAACTGTGGCAATGGTGGGTACTTGAAGTAAGGCCACAAGAAAGCAGAAGTGCACAAGGGTGTTGAGAACTTAATATTTCCAGCTGGTTTCAATGTGTGCTTTCCATCAGTTTTGATGGTCACAATCTTGGAGTATTCAATTCCATTGTGTGCTGGACATGGTGCAGCTGATGCACTGTGTAATTGTGCATAGCATTCCTCTGTCAGCTTGCCATCTTTCATCATCTCCTTAGGAAGTGACACTTCAAACTTGCCATCTTTGTCAAGCTCTCCTTCACCCCTTGTTTTGATTTCTCCATTCTCAAGCTTGCAGTCAATGCTTACATGAAGTCCTGAAACCAATAATATAACATTGTTATGGAAATCTACTAAAGAAATTTTTAGACACGTTGAGAAAGTGAACCTTGAACCTATCTTAGTCAAAAGCTAGCTCAAAAAGTGAGGATCTTTCGGAACCACATGAAAGACAATAGCCTTTTCTTCAACAGATGTGTGAAATGTTATACTCTTGCATGCTAAAGACCAGACATCAGGAGCATGAACAGGAAAATGTGCGATCCAACAACAATAATAGGGATAAGCATGGCTCAGACACCTTGTGTAGTAAATGGACATTGTACTTAACTCCATCATATAACCGTTAATTGTAAGACAGTTAACAGGACATGCATTCAAATTAAATTAGAAAGAACCTGAGAGAGCATGGATGGTGTTTATGTTATTCTCTTTGCAATCAGCACATTCTCCAAAACCAACCACCTTTATTGTCTTGTCATCAGCAATGCAGAAACTAGAGAGTAGTAAAGCCAGGGACAGTCCCAAAAGGACTCTGCCACAAAGGGACTGAAGCCCCATTCTGTACATAATAAGTTCTGAATGGTATTCTTGAATGTGTTTGTCTCAAATGAATAAAGGGTATATTTATAGTACTCTTATAACTTAAGAAGTAAAGAAAAGTTGAGTGTTCATGACTGTCTCACCGGCACGCAGTTAAGGTCCTCACATGAGATTAGGTCCCATGGTCTTGATTTTTAATGAATGACAGAAACATTATAAAATTGAAAGGTGATTTTCGTAAAAAAATAATAATACAGGAATGGATGGTCACAGACACAGTTAGCTGTTTGATAAACGCCATTATCATCATTCAATGAGGTCTCCAACTGTATGCCAAGATCCCTTTTCTATCTGTTAACCTACTTTGTTAGCTCTCATTTATATCACTGAAAATCCTCACTTATATGTGAAACTTTGACCACTTTTTAACTAACTGTCAATAATGGTATGTTTGCCAGTCATTCTACTAAATTTTTTTATTTTGTTTTAAATTGAGTGGAAGGGGCAGGTAAAATGTTAGCATTTATAGTAAGGCTATCCCAATCATCACGTGAAGTATTTGACATTTATCAACTAACTTCTACTGCGGCAAATTATAGAACAAAAATAATTGCTGCAATCATGAAGAAGGGAAATCCATGATTATTTATGTATTATTGCATCCTAGATTACTTCTACCATAGCTGCATCCTCTTCCTACAGTCTAATAACATTCAACATTGCAGCTTTTGCATTGGTTAGTTGCAGATTGAGTCGCGTTAGAGTGAGTTAAACTTCCACATTAAGGTTGTGTTTGGTTTACCTCGGAAAATATTTTCCTAGAAAATAAGATCATTTATAATTTATTTTCTCATGTTTGGTTGGTGAGTAAAAAATCTTTTTTAGAAAAAAAATAATATATTTTTAGCTAAAGAGTAGAAAATATTTTCAAAATTTGAATTTTTTTTAGAAATTAACTTTAAATTTTTTTGGTATGGGAGTGAGCTGGGGAATGCGGGCCGCGATGGAGTAATTTGTAAAAATAAATTTTTAATTTTTTTTCTTGAGGTGGGGATCGGGGTCAGGGCCGGGGGAGGGGGTGAGGGCGGGGGACGGGGGATGGGGGTTCAGAGTGGAGTAAAATTAAAAATTTTCAAAATGCAAAATTTTATAAAAATAAATTTTTAATATTTTCTGTGTGGGGGTGGGGCTGGAGGCGAGTGGAGTAAAAAAAATTAAAATTTTCAAAATTTTAATTGGGCCAGTGTAGGAATGAGGAAAAAAAATAAAATTTTCAAAATGTGAATATTTTTTCAAAAATAAAATTTTAAATTAAAGGAAAATGAGTTGATTTGAAAAACATTATCTAAAACATTTAAGCTAACCAAATATGAGAAAATCAAAAAATGTTTTCTTTCATACCAAACACACCCTAATTCTGGTATGTTTATATGGTTGAGTTAGGCGCAGGTGTTACGTCTTTACAAGTCTGATCCAAAATTACATTATTCATTGGTAAATCTTTTCCAATGGTTGGAATCTCATTAATATAAGGCACATTTGCAGCATTCCTATGTTGCTGCTTAGATTTATTGAATGCGCGAATAAAATTTCACATCGACAATCAGACAGTTTCAGAAGGTGGGCAAATCAAGTCAAAGAAAGAAGTAACTATTCCCGGACCGGAGAAGCTCAATTTCAAAGTAATAGATACCAATTTTTGAATATTTACCATTAATATACTAACTTTATTTACAAAATAGGTAAAAGAAGGTGTTTTAGACAAATTAATATTAAAAAAGAAATGATATGATTTATATTAGAAAATGGGAAATGAACTATTGTGATAAAAAAATAAAAAAAGTAATTTATATTCAAAAATTATATAATTGTGTAAAATTTTCTTTCAAGAAAACCATATTAAAAGCATCTTTGTGTCGGTTTAGCCCAACAAAGTGTGGTATTAAATCCATCCATAATTATACATGATTACCCCCTTTTATGGCTTTTAAAAAAACACATTGTCTCACCCTTCTATGTGGAAACAAATGGGGTCGATTTCAGATAATCATGCAACTATGTTTACTCCCTCCCCATCGAATTTAGTTTGTCAAATATTTTTTAATTTAATTTTTATTTATCAAAAAATATTATTGAAAAATCAAGAATGAGTAATATATATAAGATCTTATCAATTAATAAAGTAAAATAATAAATTTATTATACTAATAAATTTATTATCTGAATGATGAAAATAATTATCTAAATAATCATATGAGAAATCAAGTAAAAACAAGATGGTGACATTTGAGAAGTTCATAAAAATAAATTGTTGGACAGCTGAATTGACAAAGAAGTGCAAAAAGAAATATCAGTCAGTAATTTGTTTGTTATCCCATAAAAGGGAAAACTTGAGTTTTTTTCTAAAAAAAATATAAAAAAGAGAAGAAAATGGCTGTCCTTTGTTTATCCCTACAAATTAAATCCCAGCTCTACCTCGTGGCGGTATCTTCCCCTGTCTATTTCTGAGAAACAATCTCTGCAGAAAATGTTACTTTCATAAATTTGACTTTTCAGCTCAATTTTTTCTTCTTTTATTGACTTATGTACCACTAATAAAATTTGTTTTCAAACCATCCCATTATATGACTTTCATTTCTATCCTATCTTAAAATAATTAAACAAGTTGATTCCAGTTCACTGTCGAATGATTCGAAAAATTTCATACTTCAAGCAATATTGCACACTGAATGCCAATAGTGTGATGGCACTATGGTGATGGGGATGGATTGTCTCTCTTCATCATAAATCAAATATCCGGATTTTGAATTTTTATGTAGAGTATTTTCTTCTTGCAAATTACATGACACCGAATGAAAATCCAAAAAGAATTAGCTTGATTGTCATTTTTGTCCCACTGGCTCTTTCCTACTCAATCCATAACAGGTGAGTTCACATAAATCCTATTGTTTTTGTCTAAATCATGTACACATAGTCACTAACTCTGAATTATGAATCTAGTTATTATTGTGTATTAACTTAAAATTTATGTCTTCGAGTCCTCCATTATCTCTATTAACTAGGTGAAAAAAAAAGAGGAAGTGATTAGACTTTCTCAAAACCGAGCAAGTGAAGCCAGAAGCAACAACATAGTAAAACGTCAAAATAGTGTTTGGAAGCAGGCGTGCAATATTCATTTGCGACTGCTCATGGAAAATATTTTCAGATGACAGTAAATATATAGTGGGGTGAGAAACAAGAGAACATTAGTTTTTTCCTTTCTACATCTCCCCTTTAAAGAGGAAGGAAAATGATATCTCACGGTTAGCAATAAGTTTTGTGAGGATCCACAATTAATGGTTAGCTTTATTTATTTTCAGTAGCATGTGATGATTAAATGTAGCTACTATCTTGGAGCAACAAACAATGTGGACATTAGATATCCAGCCAGGCCAGAAAATAAAATATCTTTAATAAAATCTTTTGCTTTTTCACCAATCTCCTAAATGTCATAATAATGAAGAAAGGCTTGGTGATCTGTATATTGATGTGATGTGCTTCCATCTAAGTTAGGTGTTCACATTAAAATGTGTGTAAACCTTCCCAGGCGACAATCAAATTAAAGATGACAGTACAAACTAAAGAAAGGACAGTCCAATGCACAAAACATTCGACATTAATAAGGTCCAAGGAAGGGACACACCCCAAGGGGTGTGATGTTAGACAAATATCAAACTCAACGAGACAAAAAGCAGGTAAATTCATGGTACGGGAAAAGTGAGGGTCTAAATTTGACAAAATTGTTTCTTTGCATCCTTGATATCCAGTTAGTTCGTTGGCAGTAACAATTGGAGGCTAATAAGTTAAAACTCATGCTACAACAGTGAAGCGGGTCTAACAATTCTAATTTCAAACCTCACATTTTGGTGATCATGTAAAATCCAAGCCGAACTCAGGATTGTAGACTTATCATACTGCTTCATACAGCTAAAGCTAGCGGCTTCAAGCCATTCACTTCTTCTTCTTTGACTTGTTGGCCTGCGACTGCGCATATGCAGTTCCCTTGAAAAACAGAACAGGAAGTTAGTGCATTCTTCAAACCCAAGTTCAAAAATAAAAAGCATTGGTGATTTGAAGACAAGATTGCCAAAAAATTTCCAGAATTATACTCCTAACATTATCATAGACCACAAACCTGCAACCATTCGTCTGTGGATGCATCAGTTGTTGCAGTTCCAACTTCAACCTTTGCCTTTGGTGCTCTCTTAGTTTTCTACACACATCCAAAAAAAAGAGAATGATTCAGAAGGAAATAAAAGCACAGAAATTCATATGCTTAGACCCCCTAATGTGTTTATTGCAGAAAAAAATATTAAAGATGTTTTATACAGCAAAAGCTGCACTAAGTTGCACTAAAAGGCAGGTATTTTTTTATAAGGTCCAGCTCTTTGGCGAATCATATTTTTTAATGACAAGGGAGACCCATAGCTCCTACCCTTTGAGTGCGCACAGGGTAACACCCGCTATTATGCAATAGTTCACAAAACATTTTGTTCTCATATGTAGTGCCTCCTGTCTAAAAAAACCTCTCATCATCACTAGGCATATCAGCTCTAAGTCACTTTTAAAAGCAGATTTCAGGATCCTTTGACATAAGACAATGTCAAGAGGATAATGATGCAAGATATAAAAACAATAACCCCAGATACCAACTACTTGGCACCCCTCGTACTTGCCCGACAGGCACTTTACGAAATAAACTAGATTTTTAGAACACATTTTCCCACCTTACAAGGAACATAGGTAAGTATAAGTACCTTTGAGAGATTTTGTATCTGACCACGGATCCAGAACCCAAGAAGACCAAGGAGGGCTACACCAAGACAAAACAAGAAAACAGACTCAACACTGAGAAGACCACCAGGTTCAGTCACTTCAATAGTTCCATTGTAGAACACATTTTGATAAGCGTTCTGGTCTATCTCGTAAATAATTGTGCCAACGAGATCAAAACTTCCAGGCTGAAACATGATAGAACAAAGTTATCAGATCAGAGAAGAAACTGTGAGAATTACGTGAAAGCAAATCATATGAAAATAAGCTGGACAATTTTTTCTGTTTATTGATGAAATAAAATGGTAACAATGCTGTGTGAACAAACCTGCATAAATTTGCTGACAGCAAATATATATGGAAAGGTAGCCTGAGTTGAAGGAGGAACTGTTGCGTTGTTAAAAGCCTAGTAAATGAATGAACATACATGATTAGCCAATTATCATATCCAAATCACAGTAAACAAAACATGAAATATTGAACAGATGTTTGAACAAACACATAATACACAAAAAAATAACGACGATGACGACAATGCTAAAAACAACAACAAAGTAAAACTGATAATAATAATAGTAGCAGCAAATAATAATGATAATGACAATAATTTTTCACAAAAAAGAAGTTCCAGAAAATGCCAACAAATATATCAATTATTAAAACAGGTAAACATCCTGTGGCAGTATTTCTTAAGCAATTGGTACATGTGATCACCAATTCTCAACCTTAAAGTAAACCAATACCACAAACACTTTTTATATCACAAATTGCATATCAACAAAAACCAGAACAATAATGATAACAATAACAACACCACAACAGCAATAATTGCAATAGCAAAAACATTCAATTGCAAGAGCACAGACAATAACAAAAATAAGACAAAAGTTTTACCAAAAGGCCATAATAGATAGTGGAGATAGAAAGTAGAAAGGAACAACCCTCTGGGAATATTTACTTGAGCAAGCTACATGTGATTACTCGTTGCCCAATTGAATCTCTACATTTTTGTAACATAAAATGTTGGCCCTCACCCTAAGGTACCTAATTGAAAGCAATTTTTAAGAAAATTAACTTTAATGGAAGCCATATCATCAAAAATAATGTCCTTTTATTCTGCCTGCTCTTTCTTTTACATCACCAACAATATTACGTAGTTATTTTCTCTACCTGGCCAACTTCTTGTTTTCACTGGCTGGCCAACTCCTTATGCACCAACTTTGGTGAGAAAGTGGGAAATACGACTTCAAATTGGAGGTTTACATCAATGCTTCAGCACATCTAAACAGAAACCATTCGCCTTACAATTAAAAATCTTTAATTTTAAGTGAATTCCTGTTTAAGAGTGAAAGAACATTGAATAGTTCTCCTGGTACTTAGCATATTCAAGCACTGGATGCCAATGTGCTAAATAAATAGTTCAAGTTTTCTTCCTTAGGCCATCAACTATGTTACTCCAGCTCCTTAAAATCAGCTGTTTCACTCACATAAATTATAATTGATCACTCCCTCAACTAGTTTGGAATGACATAAATGATTGATCACAATACTTCAAGAAGTATTAAATTCCAGAAGCTATAACTCTTCATCTTTGGACCAGATATTTGAAAACCTTGTGAAGATCATCACTCAAAATAAACACAACTCTCAAATGGAACCATATGATTACAAGTCCAAAAGATTGAAGTAAATCAATTTTATAGATCTTTCACCATAGAATTAACAGTCCTTGAGTGATTTATACTAATAAAACTGATACATACACAAGCTTCTCACATTCTTAGCAACTATTGACTCCAACTCTCTATTGAGAAGAGCAGAAAAGCCGAGAACCCAAATGAATGACCACTCATCCCAGTCTACCTTGAGAAAACAGGCAACTTAACAGATCTAACCAAAAAATAATAATCACTAAGACTGGTCTTACAATCTGTGAATTGCAGACCATAAAATACTAAGACTGAAGAGATAAGAAAATTGAGGATTTTAATTTTAAAGTTTGCTCAAAGAAAAATTTAAATGAAGTTCCATTTCCAGACCTTGCACAAATTTTATGATGTGCATAGGAATAAGCTGTGTGCAACTTTTAGTGACTTTTTATCTTAAAAGGTGTTTTTAACATTTAAAACAAATCCAAAATGCTTCAGTTTAAGGAGTACTCCGTAAATTTCCTAGGAATTCAGAACCTTGCAGAAGCTCTAGCCTCTAGGTCGCAATGATAGAATTTAAAACAACTTATTGCTTTTGAGCTGATGCTGAAGTTTATGCTATGCTCAATTTCCTTACAGGGCAAGGCACATAGCTCAACTGTTAGTTGATTTTGGAAGCTCCTTCAGAATACAATTCATTCAAGATCTTTAGAATGCCCAAAATAGTTGAGTTCATTATATGTCAATACAGAGAGGTTTCATGTAAAAAATCATTTTCTTTTGTTCTTTGAAAAAAATGCTAAAGCAATTTCATATCTGTTAGGAATGATCTTCTCTTTCCCATCTTGGTCAACTTAAAAAAGGAAAGCATGGACACTATTGATTCTGAATCTAACAAACAAATTGACAAGAGAAAACATAAATACCTATCCAGCTCATTAGCTAAAAGGAGAGGAGAAAAGGGCATTGCCGTATAATTTTTGTGAAATAATTCTTTGTTAAAAGAAAAGGCAATGAAACTTGAACTGAATAACAGAAACTATTAAGTTCAAACATGATTCATATCATTGAATATCTTCACGTAATATTGAAAATCTTATCACCACAATTTAAAACTAGGTAAATACAAAACAATACACAAACCCAGCTTAAAGACAATAACAACTAAAGATACAAGAGAAAGAAAACACATTTCAGATCACAAAAATTTGAATACACTAGATAGAAACTTAAAAAAACAAATAAAAGCTAAATAATCTAGTCAAGAGAGAACAAAAGCCATTTTGTTAAGTTCAGTCAACATATTTAACCAATAATCTTACAAAGCAAGCAGCATAAAGCGTGATTAATAGGAAAGGAAGTAAGCCAACAATCACCTGAACAGAGAGATTTTGAACCAAATAGCGATGATCAAAAGGAAGGTGAACACTGGCTTGGATGGCAAGGATATTCAGATGTGCTTCTCCTGTTTTCAGAATCCAAATTAGTAAGTAAATCCATTAGAGCAGATAAAGAAAGAGATATCAGAACATTGCCACTGAAGATTTCACTAAATGGGCAAAAGAGAAGGAAAATACAAAACTACCATCATTTTTCATGCCAACTAACAGCTCACTCTCCTCGCCAGCTGCCACTACTGCATAGACAACAAAAAACATGATTTAAGAGATGCAAACCATTAACATCTACTTTTTCCAAAGCAAAATTAGGTAATTATAATAAAGATAAGAGTTGAACACCCATTTTGAACTTCTTGCCTTTAGAAGGGTTTTTAGGGAAAACACAAACTGTTTCAACCCCAGCTGCAGGAGTGTAACTCTCACTGCTAAAATCTTGAACATCCTCGCCAACAATTCCAAGATCCCGTCCTTCCTCAGTACCCTCAACCACTTCTGCTGCAGGGTCGGATTGACCTCTAGCAACTAAAAGATAATAGATCAACACCAAAAGAAACCATAATGAACTTTACAAAATACAGCAATACCAACGCAAAGAACAACAACTACTATGCCTCGATTCAAAACTATTTAAGGCCATCTATACAAATTGGCAACATACATTTTGCTCAAAATAACCTTTACAAAATTATCAACACTACAAAATCAACATTATAAACATATCCGAAGGCACAATAAGTACAAATATAAAGATCTAGCTAAATCAAAAGAGTAAACAATTCTATCAGGGAACAGGCAATGCATGCAACAACAGCTCTTTTCCAAGGCATTACATGAAATGAAATGACGAGAAGTTATAATAAGTTAGAGACAATTAGTTTGACTAACCAAAACTAGCGAGAAAGAAAATCCATAAATTAAAAGTCAACTTTCAATTCTAGTGCTTACTATTTCCAAATGGAGAGGATGTCAAGCATAAAATTTAATAATATTCCAGATTTACTTGAGCAATCATTATCATATTGTGAAATTAATTCGAAAACAAAAAATACAAAATTATTCTACAGTGAACCCCTTAACTAACATTAAATAGTCAATTATCGATGACATCGAAGAGAATCTCAATTCCGAAGATCAAAGAAATATAGTAGATCAAATAAAGCTTAAAACATAAAAATTATTCATGAAAACCGTGCATGTGAATGCAAATGTAAATAATCTAATTAGCATGCGAAGATGAGCGATTTGATTAAGGAAATGAACAAGCAAAGGGATCTCCGATCTGAGAAGCAAACCTCGAAGAAATGATGAAGAGAAGAGGAGAAGAGCCAACACACAGAAAACCCTAATTTCCATTTTTTGAGCGTTAGAGAGAGGAAGATGGAATGCACCAACAAAGACTTTAAGACGAGAGCAAAACAGAAATCAGAGAAGAACAACCGGTCTCAATTTTTTTTTCTCTTTTGTTTTTTTGCTAAACAAGAGATTTATTAGGCCCAAATCTGAAATAATTGTTACGTTGGGCTTGAAAGAAGAAAGAGTTACTGACTACTGTTCTCTCTGGTTTCTTTTATATTGACATTTTAGTATTAATTTTGTAAAATGATATATAATAAGGATTATTTATTTATAATAAAAACGATATATAAAAGGTACTCAAAGAGAAAAGGAAAACTAGTACTTCCCTCATAAGATTTTGGTAATTAATAGTTTTCCATAATAGTATATTATGTGCAGTGTCAATATAAATAATTCATTAACTTGCTATAATAGGCGATTAATCTATTTTTTTCAATTTACCGTATCATATTTACCATGAGAATGGTAAGTCAATTTTAATATGATCCTCGATACTTCCTCTATTTTAATTCATATGACTTAATTTTTGTTAGGCAGACTCAAAAAATAAAAAGACACATTTTTATAAGTAATAACAATTTAACATTGAGCTAGTAAAATGAGTGACTTAATATTGGATCATATGTGTCACAAAGTTTTTCTTTCCGATCAAAGAGAGCATTAATTAACTTGCTACAACAGGGGTAGTAATTGATCTGTTTTTCAATTTACCATAGTAGATTTGCTATGAAGAGTTACCCGGAGGTCAACTTAACATAATCATACAAAAGTTATATTGATGCCAAACTTGCTTTAAAAGGTAAGATCTTATTGGTAACACATTTTTGTCAAATAATTTTGCTTTACAAAATTCGTATCATAGCATGTTCTTCATGCTGAGATCGTGATTTACTATGCCTAGCAAGTGGTGTCAACAAATATAAAATGCAGTGAACATACAACTGAAAGTGGACTTGTAGTGCTCATGTTGCCAACCTGCTAATAAATAAATAAAAAGTTCGACAGGGATATCCTATGGAAACTGGAAAACAACGTAGAATAAGAAATACAAATATTAAAACAAATTTCGTTACACTAATCATCTAGAATAGTTCTTAATGCAACAGCACGCCCTTTGTTCTTACACAAGCATCATACAAGTAAAAACTATAGCTTAAGCCCTTTCTATCTTTAACAAAATGATGGTGAAAAATAGCAATCTCATTGGCGATGAAGATGAAATCAGCTCTACCATTAAATTTAATCCCCGTGGATTGTATATCGTTCCCACTTCTTTGTTGGATCATATATCTGCAACAGAAAGACAACCAAAGGCATGTTACACAGAAGAGAATAGCTATACAAATGTTTTATCGAGGTGTAAGGGTTGTTTCGAGAGCAACTACGGTATTTTGTTTGGTTAGTTGGAGTATTGTATCAACAGCATCATTAAGACTTGACTTGATAATTGTCAATCAAGTCCATTGCCAGCCAGTGAAGAGAAACAACACAAGGGCAAAGGAAAATAGAAATAGAGATTACCTCCCACCGTGAAGCTGGAAAGATATGCTTGTTCTTTTCATACCAATGCCTCTCTACAACTTTCCCAGCATGTGACTGCAAAGTAATTGTAACACAAGTAAATTAAGGAAAATCATTCCCCAGTTGAAATGATGAGTTAGTTGGACAAATATATTAAGCATCAACCAATTTGGTCTTCTTCTTTACATGAGGGGAAATAGATTTGAAAGATCATAAGCACCCACATGCAGAAGTAACATTGATGGATCCCTCCCTCCCTTTCCCTCTCTCGCACACACTCAGGGCTTTTATGTTTCTGGGATTAACATCATTTCCAGGACATCATACTAGATATTTGCTATTGAGGTTAATTTTAGAGGAACAGATAGAAAGAGGAAGAAAAACAAAAAGATAACCTTCTATTTCTATTAGTTAAAGAAGCATACGTCATCCAAGTCTTTTTTTAAAATCAGTCAATGGCATCCCAAATGGAAACAACTTCTCTGTACCTTCACAAGATAAGGGGTAAGGCTGCATATGCACCACCTTCCCCAGGCCCTACTTGTGGGATTTCACTAAGTATGTTGTTGTAATCAACGACATCCCAGAATTACAACATGTATTGTCTAAGTATTCGATAAGATAAATCATGGTGAAAGGTATTTGAACCCATCACAGTTAAAAATCACTTGGGAAGGGAAAATGGATGTGCAATAGGAATTCATACCTCATCTTTCTCAATAGTAGCATCAGCAATGGTCCGTACATCTTCATGGACATCAAAGTGAAAAAGCTGTCAAGAGTAGTAAAGATATTTCTGGGTAACTGCCACAGGATCTAATAAACATGGAAACAAAACTAGAAACAAGGTACTTGACATCACACATCATGACATAACTCGTATGGCTCTATACAAAGACCAAGACACAGACTTACCAATACATAGTTATATATCTTTTTGTAATTACTATTCTTGGACTTTCTTTTCTAATTACACACATGAAAGGATGTGTCTGTGCTCCTTTACTTACAAATTAGCTTTAATTGTAGATCAAATTCTGTTATTTATGCAGAAAGTAAAGCAAAAAATGGAAAATCAAGTTTGATTAGGGAAAAAAAAAATCAGTATAAAAACATTATATATGACGATGTCTGGTATGACTGACTTCATAAAGAGTTACGAGAGATAGTGACGGACGATAGATGTAAAATGGAAACTGTGGATACCCTTCAAATTTCAGTAATTGAGTTAACCAAAGTATAGGTTCCCAGGAAACAGCCTCTTTACTTCTATGAAGTAGTGGTGAGGTCTGCGTACATTCTACCCTCTCCAGACCCCACTTGTGGGATTCCACTGGATATGTTGTTGTTATTGTTGAGTTAACCAAAGTATAGTTGTCGGGAAAAAAGTTAAACCAAAGAGCACAAACCATATACTGAACACACTACACAGATCTTTCCTTGGATGACAAAGAACTCTTTACCACCAGCTGGCATTCTAATGCAGGACTATATATACACAAAATAAATTAAACAGCTAAAAGAAATGAATGTATTATCAGGCAATAAAAATGCTAATTTTGTGGTGGCCACTAGCCAATACTCTTCAGCTCTGCAGCAAGGATTGCATTTGCATGAGCGGCTCTACACCTCTAACTCCTACTATACTTTATCCTTTTCTTTAAATGCTATTTTTGACGAGTAATGGAGTTCTGCTGAAGAAAAAACACACTCAGTACAGCATAGAGATTCTACTTTCTTTGACTGAATTTAATGTGAAGATATTGGAAACAGATATCATAATACTCTTCATTTCTTAGATATAAGCAACAAGCTACATGATGCATCGACTTCACCAAAATATATGTCAGGATTGAACATTACCGGTCCACTCTTTCCCCTTGCTTTGTTTATAATCAGCTCATAGAAACTGTGTTGCTAAACATTCAACAAAATTAGTAGAAAGTCAGCCAGTATTCAGCAAATTAGAAGGTGGGACATGAATCACACAAGTAAGAAGGATCTTACATGAGGAATGATTAGATCTTCTTTCACATAAAGAAGATTCTCCACCGAAGTAGTTCGAACCTCTCGAAACTCAGGCGCCAGCTGCTGCTGAACTGCCCGAAGAAACTCTCCTATGCTATCACCCTTCCGCACCTGGAAATGTTAGTCGTATGAGTGAATTCAAAAGTTTGGACAACCTTTTGGGCTCTTCATGCCTAGTAGTTACTAACCTGGATCACCCGTCTATGGCCTGTTCCATCCCAATAGCTGTAAGTTATCTGTAGAGGCTCATCTAGAAATATTGCAAGAGAAACAATCAGAAGCTAAGCTTCTTCAAATGCTTCAGAATTCTAGGAAGCTATCTCCAAAGACGGGGTGTTAAGGTAATACTGGAAAATGTTCAAATAAGAAAATATACTTACTTTTGATTAGCTCCTGCTCGCGCAACCACTGTTTCCGGAGCCTTTCACGTTCGGCTTGTTCCTCCGCCTCCCTCTCACTGAAAAAGTACACTTTGAATTCCAAATTACATTAATGAGATATAAGGCCAAAAGAGAACATAATAAGTGAAAAAATAGAAGAAAGGGTTTATTTGGGGGAGGCAAATTGTACGAATGCCCAACCTGTCTGGCAAGAAGCTTGTCTCTACTGTAGGATCTTTCCCAAATTTTCTCCACACACGCTTGCCAGATTCTTCATTCTCTATATAGTGGATGAAGAGAAAAGGGAACTATAAGTACCACACCATCACAATCTGAACCCAATTTATATCTTCAACTATGTCGGAAAGATTAGCTAAAATAATTGTTTAGACATGCTCGTGGATGGACCTGAACATATGCACATAAATATACTCATGCATATCTGATTACGCTGGATACTCGATAGTGCCATAGTCGCCCACACCACAGCAAACATACTTAGGAGACTATATCCAGATTGGGAAGAACTGAAAATTTAGAACAAGAGATGATAAATGACGCAAGATTTTCACTAACAAAGACATGACCTATAGGATATCTATTTTCAGAAACTCATGAATTCAAGAGCATTTTCCTCCAAAGCTGAAATCACGCTAAACAACAGGATTATGTGATCGAACAGACTAAGTAGAAAGTTCTCTCAAAAGTGATACTGGGACAATTGTGCCATATGCATGTCAGAGTTCCAAAAATGAGCTGTCACAAGCCATGTACCATCTAATTACTAGCAATATCCCTAAAATCCTTATCGAGATGATAACTGAAAAATTGAAAGCATACAACAACCATGACCTCCGCTTCCCGCCTAATAGTGGAGGGAAAGAAACATCTCACCCTAAGCCGTAAGGTAGATAAACCAAGTGACACTGAATAATGTGTTTTGAAACATGGACAAACTAATATTAAGAATGAGAAGACTGCTAATTATTCAGTTTGTTTGGGAACTTAGATCGAATGTGGTATCAAGAAAGCAAACCAATCTTCACATACAGAAAGAAGACTACATACTTAAATTAAGTATAATAATCTTGGTTGCCCTAAATTTTAACTTCAAAAAGAAGTTGAAGAAGTTAAAATTTAGGGAAACCATGATTATTATAATTTTACTTCAAAAAAATTAACTTAAAAAGAAGCATGTGAATGAAATAGTCCCAATTGCTTTGGAAGACTTCAAATTTCAAGACTAGATAAGAAATTTATTTCTTACTATTTTCCTCCTCTTCGTCTTCATTGCCATTATCCAAATCATCACAAAAGGATAGCCGAGGGTCAGCCTTAATCTTCCTCTTTTTAAGCTTTTGTAACTGTAGCTCTTCTTCCCTATGACAGAAGAATCAGTAGACAAATTTAACATACATCACAACAAAATCCATCAAATTACAATATTTCAGCTTTGCAAAAATGCCACAGTACACTCACTCTTGTTGCAACTTCTGAAGCTTCTCCTTTTCTTCCTCTTCAAGCTTGGTTTTGATAGTGACCCTCTACCACACATGAACCGAAATACAAGAGCAGTCAATTTAACCAAAGATGAAATTGAAAAATAAAAGCAATGCTTATAAGCAAATGAAATTGGCTCACCTTCTCAACATATTGCTCCCTTGTAACAAGGCCCACAGTTTCCTTTTTAAAAGCAGTCTCAAGAATCTGAAAAACACATTTCAATAAGATGAATTAACCTAAGCAACAATGTCTTAAAAAAATACATCAACCTATCTATTCATTGAATCAACAAGTAAAAAAACATAGTTACTACTCTTTCTTGCAACAAGAGAAGGAGCATGTCTAATTCTCTATGAGCAAAAGGCTGAATAAGCTCAGACGTTATAAAAAATTCAAATCTTGGGAGTCTCATTTCAAGAGATAACAATTCATCAACTATGTCCTAATCCTAAACTAGTAGAGGTCAAGCTATACGAATCATTTAGATTCATTCTGCTCTATTGGCTCAATTTCATAACAAATCAGTATTGGTTCTCGGTTCTCCACTCTATTTGAACCCATTATATGCTAAACTAAATACCTTTCGTATCAGTTAAAAATAAATGAAATAAAAGAACAAGCTTTCTATGCAAGTCTAATGGAAACCTCAGATGTGCAAAGGCTGAACTAAGTTTGGGTGTGGCAGAAGTCCCAGAAATCTTGTAAGTTCCTTTTCTTTTTGGATAACTGTGGTATACAGATCAGCTTTTGCCTCTACTAAATCCATGAGATACTCACAACCTACCAGGGGTACCTAGTCTGTCTAAAAAGGCTAAGACAGATAGGAAGAAATCATCCAGTGTGTTTGTCTCTGCTGGGATTTGAACTTGACACCTCATGATTCTCATTCCACTTCCACCACTACGCAAGTTAATTTCAATCTATAACAATTGATCAACTACACCTTAATCCTAAACTATACTAAGTGAGCTCGACTAACTGAATCATTTATATCCATTCTGCTCTATTCGCGCAATTTTACACCAAATTAATTCTCTATATGAAAACTAGGTACGTCTGCATATCAGTTATAAAGAAAATTAAATAAAGAACGAGCTAAATAATGCGAACCTCGGATGTACTGGACCCAAATTGAAGAAGACCAGGTTGGCCTTTAGATGAAGCAGTCTTGTTCTTGAGCTCCTGAATTTTTCGCCTCTCTGCTTCTCGCTGCTTTTCAAGCCGTCGGATTCTGACGGCGTCCTGGGCCGTGCCCACATAACCATCTCCCATGCCCGACATTTTTCCTTAAATATCTTGTTCTAGGGTACAAAGATTGAATTTGAACAAGGGATTCTTCGACAGAAAGATGATTTTTGATTACTGATTATTGGTGAGCGAGGGAAATTGGGGGGTAAAGCCGGTCACAATCTTAAACCCACGGCAACAAAACCAAGTACCCAAAGCGTAAGTATTGGTTAATTACAAAGACCTACCAAAAGGTTTCTCTTAATGACGGTTATCTACCCCGTAGTTTTAAATGTTCCATCATTTTCAGCAACTTTTGCTCAAAATAATATATTTGTGTTTACAAAAATTATTAAATATATATAAATAGTAAATTTGGAATTTAATTATTATCATTTGAAGTGATCATTTTGAAATCCACAATTTGTACAATTTCATTCCTTAATTATTTCGCCTATATGTGCATGTTTTTTATTTTAACCATGAAATATTTGTTCTTAAATTTTTTATCATACACAACAATAACATACTTTGTATAATCTCTATAAGTATGTTTTGTGAAGAGTAAATTGTATGCAGATTTTTTTTTCATGGAGATGGAGAGAGTTGTATCCAAAGGACCATTTGCTTAAGTGCAATAAAACATTTTTTATGAAAAAAATACAAAAATTAAGGGGGGAAAAAGTTAATTAATGAGGAAAGCAATACAGATAATTCAAAGAAAAGAAATAATGACAACGAAATAATGCAACAACTTGAATATAATAGACAATATATGATAACAAGTGTCAAAAACGAAAAATTATATGTATCAGGCTAATATTATGACAGACGTAGCATTCCAAGACTCCCATCAAGCCTAATTCCATTAAAAAATGAGTCAAAGCTCAACCATCGTAGTCTCTGTCTTAATTTGCAACCCTTATACCTTTATATTTATAAGTCATGGTCCTAGTAAACTGAAGTCGTATCATGTTATGATTAATCACCTTTTCTCAAATTTTTTTCGATCCACCTTTACCTCTTCTCATACCCACTATATCCAGACTCTCGTAACATCACACTAGGGAAAAGAACAAATCTCCTCTTAATATGTTCAAACTGTATGGATCTCATTTTTCTCATCTTGTTCATCAAATATAATATTAAAATTTATTCCAAATTTGATCATGAATGCCTCACTTCCAGCAAACTTTGATATTGTACGCAATCTTAATATTATTAAGATATATTTTGCGTATCAATCATAAGTTCACAATCACTTCTACCATTGTGAGACAATCTCCAATCTTACACCAAATTCTATTTTAACGTAAAATTCGGCGTTTTGGAACTCTAACCTAACATCATTTTCTACTTTATTTTAGTGGGTGAATAATTCTATTTTAACGTAAAATTCGGCGTTTCGAAACTCCAATCTAACATCATTTTCTACTTTATTTTAGTGTGTGAATAATATTATACCAAATTTTAGTGTAACACTATTCATCACGCCAATTCACTTTATTCAATATTTTAATATTATTTTATTATACAAAATATTTAATTAAATATTACGTAAATTGTGTTTTTAAAGTTCTTGTATGATTAACTGTTCTTTTATGTAATATTTTATTATATCAATTTTCGATATAAAAGCCAGCTTTTTATAAATTAATTATCTATATACAACTTTTTTTTTTAAAAAAAAAAAGTAATGTTCACTCCACTATAAACTGTAATTAGTTATAACAACTATTGACCTTCCCAAAAATTAAAAGTGCAAACATATGTATAATTAGACAAATAATACAATGTACTTTAAAATAATAAAAAATAATAAATAATCAATAAAGTAGTACCGATATACATCAAAATTGAAACATGAAATACATAATAATTAAAAAAGTACAACAAAATATTCTAAGTTTTGAATTTCATTTTGCAATTATTGCAAGACCAACACGTTTTGGAGAAAAGAAGTGCTACATAATAAATTAATTTCATGTATTGTAATGAATAACATGAAATGAGCGTGATACTGATGCACTAATTCAAGATGCGTTGGAAGATTCAACTTCAGTTATATAAATGACAGTAGATGAAAATTATCGAGTTCTAATTTCTGCTTAACATAAAAAAAAAATTAAGGACAAATAAGCTCGTCTTGAACTACATAATTCATTAATAGACAACATTTATGGGAGCAATATAGTGACTTTGAAAGTTGATATTTATGTAGAATGTAGAATAAACTTTTCAATTATGTTATATTTGATTGTATTCAGTTAATGATTTCACTTTATTTTATATTATCCATTATTACGTATAAAGTATAATACTTGTTATTAATTTATATTATTAATAAAACTATGGTATAAAATAATTTTATATTAAAAAAGAAAAGAATATGAATTATCTTAGTGAATGTTATAGAAAGAATTTGTTTTACGAAATTAGAAATACTCCTATAACAATGAAGGGAGAAAAAACATTTATTTTTTTGTGTAAAATTTGGTGCAATTGATTAGAGTTAATATACATAAAATAGTGTTGACATCATTTTAATGTGAAATTTGGTGTCAAGGATTGGAGATGCCCAAAATCACTATTAGCCTCATTAACCATCAACCATCTTTATCATCATAATTATCATTATCAACTATTATTATTAATCACTATTATAGTTATCACTTTTATTCTCATGATTATGTCCATCTTTCCCTGTGTCGCCATTTCTACTGCTATTACTTTCAATCATTACCATCACCACGTCAGTATACACCATCAATCACCTCTATCATTGTCAATCGTTATATTATGCTAATCACTACAACATCAATTATCTATATTAATATAATTACTATTAGCCATTAATACTAATCGCTATTACAACCATCGTTACAAAACATCCTTTCTATCGCTAGTGAATATAAATACTTTATTTTTTTAGATTCAAATAATTATTCTATTTTATTGTACTTATATTTTTAAAATATTTAATTACTTTTTATTTAAACTAACAGATAAATTATATATTGAGTCCTGCATTCGGATTAGACGTCCTAAATCTAATTGAAACAAATAAGACCCAAAATCCAATTTGGACATTATTACATTCAAATTGACAAGTTGATTAAAAAAAAAAAAAAGAAATTCAAGTAAAATGCACATAGGTTTTATATGCAACTATCCAATAGGAAGAAAGTGGAGAGTGTTATATTTTCAAGAAGAAAGAAGTTGAAAACGAAAGGGAAAATAAAAATTCACTTAAAAAAAAAAAAAGAAGATAACGGATAACGTGAAGGTGGAATCTCGCATCGGAAAGCATTGTCAAAAAAGAGTACCGCATAAATTGTTGTTCTTCGACTTCAAAACCCTAGATTCCCGATTCAATTCGCGGCGGTAAAGTGCAGGAAATGGATCAATTAAACCACGGTGGCCTCTATCAATCGAATCAGCTTCCAAATCATTGTTTGGCAGAGTTAAATCCGCTTCCTTCTGATGTTTCTATGCCTCCCAATGGCTTGCATTCCGAATCAAGGTAAAATTATATTATTTCCAGCTCAGGTTTCGTATCTAGTATTTTGATTGATGTATTGGAGATTATGCACATGTTTTATGCGATTGAATTTTAGTTATGCTGCTTAAATTAGCATTTTTTAGAAGTTCCAGTTTTCAAAGGAATAGTAAAATCGATGGAGAAAGTTGAATACAGAACCAAGTGATTAATGTAGATTCTAATTGATTGCAAAGATCTGTATCTCATTTAAAGTTTTTTCTTCGCATTTGCTGATAGAGAAAGCTGCATCAATTGGTATGTTCTGCTAAAACGGTCAACTCCTTAGGGTTGCGTGGTATTATGAAGGTGGTGTTGTACTTCGGTCAGTGCTTAGTGGGATTTTCTCCATTTCAATATATAGTAGAACTTTGAGTTAAGAAGATACTTGCTCTGGTGTTTCTTTTGGGGTTGTCTGAGAACATAGAGAAAGCGAGAAAACTTGTAAACAGAGTTGTGACTCATTCAGTTCAGTCCTCCACATCTCCTGTTTACTTTTGTGAAATTTTTGTCTATTCACTTGAGACGTAATATCTCCCTCTGAACTATGTGGGGCAATTCTTAGTCAGAGCAAGTGCTGCTAAATTCTGTCGTTCCCAAACTTAACTGTTTTACCAGTATGACAGGATAAATATGCACAATATGATGCTGCAATCCAGAGGCAGAGCTAGGATTTGAAGTTTATGGGGTTCTGGATTCTAGAAGAAACAACTTACTACATTCTGGTTAAATTATTTTATACTTGTCAAGTGGATTTTTAAACACAAATATAGGATCTAGGCCAAAGCTAGTGCATTATGCCAAAACCATTGACAGGCTTATAGCTCCGGCCCTGCTGCAATATCCACATATATTTTAAGGAAAAATACAAACCGAATTCTGACAAGCATCTACTTAGCTACACGTGCAACAGGGTCTTTTCTTATATTTCCTTTTCCTCGGCTATATTACAAAGAAACATAAATGGTGTTTCAATATGAGCTCAGTGAAATCCTCCTGAACTAACTGATATGAATTCTTCTTTATGCACAGTAGTAAACAAAAACCTGAAGCAGAACTCAAAGACTCTATTGCTGCAAGAAAAGTGCAGAAAGCAGATCGAGAAAAGTTAAGGAGGGACCGCTTAAACGAGCAGTTCATGGAATTAGGAAAGACTCTTGGTAAATTAGTACATCTTTGTTTGATTTAATAAACTACTGAGTTCTTGAATTTTGTTTTCTCTGAGCCTGTCGGCACATTTTACTGCTGACTGTTATTTTATCTCATTGAGACATGTTATACTTCCAATTTGAAGCTGTGCATTGACCTTTAGTGTACTTGCTTTTGTATTTTACTATTTTGTAATGTTTTGAGTTTCAAATCAACTTACTATAGCATTCGTCTTTTTAAGTAGGGATCGTATTTGATTTTGTAGGTCCGTGGTGTTTGATTCTGCAAATAGGTTTTATCAATGCAAATGTTTTTATTAATTGTATTCTAGGGTTCATTTTGTATACTAATAACAAAATCTGGGTCCAGTACTATGTTTGGTTTGTAATTTGATTACCTTTTTCCTATTTCAAATTGAGCTAAATTTCTATCTTTGACACGGTGAGGTATATTGATGACACCATTTGTTCATTGGTATGATGCTTGTTAATACAGAGTACCATAGGGCAGACCAAACACCTGAGTATCTTATACAGTGTGTCTACACACAACTTTGGAATGGAGTACCAAATGATCCCTTAGAGTTAATTTTTGTGCACAATTTATGTATACATTCTTTTAGAACAAAACAATCAGCCTTGAAGGGAAAAATAGGTTCAAGCATGTATTCTTATGCAGTCAAAAATTATATATGCAGATCCAGATAGGCCTAAAAATGACAAAGCATCCATCCTAAGTGATACCATTCAAATGCTGAAGGATTTGACCGCTCAGGTCGGCAGATTAAAATCTGAGTATGCTGCACTTACTGATGAAAGCCGCGAGGTCATCTCTTGACACATTCTGAAAGTAATGTTCCACTTTCTCATTTCGTAGCCATAGAAGTTCTTATTGTTTCGGTTTGTTCTCTAGCAGTTGACCCAGGAGAAAAATGATCTCCGAGAAGAGAAGGCATCTCTTAAATCTGATATTGAGAGCCTTAATGCCCAATATCAACAAAGAATGAGGACTATGTATCCATGGGCTGGGATGGATCATTCTATGGTCATTCATCCACCTTCATATCCGTATCCGATGCCTGTTCCGGTTCCAACTGGACCAGTTCCGATGCATCCATCTTTGCAGCCCTATCCATTCTTCAGCAATCATAATCCTGCAGTTGCTCAAAACCCTTCATCTTTTGTTCAATACATGACTCCCAATACATTAATTGAACAGCAACCGGCTCAGTATATGACTCCAATTATACAACCAGGTAGTGTGCCCAGACAAGAATCCAGAAACAAGTCATCAGAACAAGGAGAGAGCAGAATTGAGAAAAGAGAGGATTCCAATGAAGTGGCAACAGATTTAGAGCTTAAGACACCTGGATCTGCATCTGAGCAGGTTAGTTAGTACTGCTGATTTACTTGGCCTACCTTTTCTTTTAGGATATCCCAACTTATTTGACATGTTTCTTAAATGGCAAAATCTGTGATCTCCAATTATTCAGATTAATATTCTACTACACCTTTTTTTTTCTTTTTAAATAAGGAGATTATCAAGCCATTCTACTACTATTATTTTACTCTAGCATTGCATCAATTTCACTTCTACAAAACTGCTATGCTTTTGTATATTTTAAGTTTTAAACTAGCATATTAAGCATATAATATTTACTTATTCTGTTATAATGATTCCCATGATCCTTCAAGCTTTCTTTTCTTAATTTATTTTCTGTGAAAGATCATGAAATAAAATTCGAGAACAGAATATCTTCTATGGCCTAAAGGAACTTTAAATTAAATATACCATCATGACATGCTAGCAAATTCTGCAGGACCTTTCATCTGGACAAAAGAAATCCAGGAAGTTGCCAAAGAAGGATAACAGCCTCACAGATGGAAGTTCCTCAAGTAGATGTTCGTCATCCCATAGTGTACAGGCTGTTTCTTCAAATAGTGTAGTTAGGGGAACAAAGACAGATGATTGACATGTGGAACTGAAAATGAACCAGGTTAGTACCATTTTATTACTTCTCCTCTCTAGTATCTTTATGACCTAAAGGAACTTTGGCAAATTAAACATACAATCATGACATGCTTGCAAATTCTCCAGAACCTTTGATCAGGTAAAAAGAAATCCAGAAAGTTGCCAAAGAAGGATAACAGCCTCACAGATTGAAGTTTCTCAGGTAGATGTTTGTCATCCCATGGTGTACAGGTTGTTTCTTCATAACGTGTAGTTGGGGAAACTAAGACGGATGATTGACAGTTGGAACCAAATAGGAATCAGGTTATTACCAGTATTACTTTTCCTTTCTAGCTTCTTCTGCTCCATCTGTTGTATAAAAAGGTGTACTATACAGAGTCCGGGAGCTGTTGCTGGTGCAATGGGTTCTGAATTTGGATATCTTTCATGTATCCTAATCCTAACAGTTCTAAGGGGGTCGTGACATGGAGACTAGAACTGTGTTCATATTAGAGTAATAGCGAATGCAAGGGAAAGCTAGCTTAGCTCTCCTCCATGAATTATTGGTGTTACTTAGTGCCATACATCCATTATCATCCATCTCCTTAAACATATCTCTACGAAGTTGTACCCCTTTTAGGTGTGAAATGTTTTGGTGCGTTAAGAAAGTTTAGTTTGTTGTTATTTAATTTATGTCCTCTCACAAAGACCTGCTAGTTGTACTGGAACTTCCAGTTTACCGCATACAAGATCCATAGTTACCTGCGAATGTGATGGATTCGTCATCGAAGTTTAGCTGAATTGACATGTGAGTTTATGGGTTCTTTAACTATTCAGGCAGCTGTGTTGACATTGGTAAGTTTGTTTCTTTTATGCAAACAGGGAAGTATGATTTGGTGTAATATGCCGGTAATTATTGCCTCCAAGTCTCTTGCTCCTATTAAGTTCACCCTTAGTTATCCGCCCTTAAGTGGTATTACGCTATGAAATATTTACTCATGGGTGAGACAAGCTCTTCTATTCTGGTTCATGGTTTCTCTTGGCTATATGGTTCATCTGAGGGGAGAGATTGAGCTTCAAGAAATAGTAAAAGTAGGTGGAGTGGTTGGATTTTGCAAGCTGTTCCGACCACTGCCGGATGTGATTCCAAGAGCCGAACGAGAATGAGTACCACACAGAAGAGTCAAGACCATTATTCCAATGTATAAAATAAAAATTCCAATAGTTTTGGCTATTCTAACTTTCCTGACCACAATTTTTTATTTTTTAATAGTAGATAAAACGATTTCTCACTTATTATTCCCAAACAATTTAATAAGGAGAATTTCAACTTTCAATTACTCTATATTAATTTTTCTTACCTAATTTTTAGATCTCAACTGAATCATTCACGTTTGGCCAATTTTATTTTGATAAAAAAATTAGAGTTACTCCTCCCATTTGTTATTTTGCTACAGTGTAACGAATCGCAGAGGGGATAGATAAGAGGCGTTTTCTATGGTAGCAATAATGGTGGAAACGTGGGATTATCCAGACCTTGGGAGAAATATCGGTGAAAAAATAGATATTAAATAAATAAAAAACAAAAACTAGTTAATGACTTGTCACGGGGAACCCAGCCTTTCAGTTGGTGGCTGGACATAGAAAATGACGTCTTCCCTTCTCGACTTCGCCTACGTAGTACGCATCCATCCGTTTTAATTTATTTATTTAATTAATATTTTTAAATTTTATGATTTTAAATTCTCTTTCATGGAAGATTAAATTTAAGATAAATATAATTTTTTTAAACGAACTAAATAAAGTAAGGCAAAGAATTTAAAAGGAAGAAAATACTTCATTTTAATTTTGTGATGAAATTTAGAAGTTAAATTAAAAATTACGTGATTATAAATTATTTATTTAGTGTGTCGTGAGAGTTCAATATTTAATTATTTAAAATGAGAATGTATGATAATCTTTTTGAAATAGGAAGAAAAAATAGCGTAAAGTGTAATTCTAAGTATTTTTGCCGGAAATCATTTCTATCTGTACATAATGTCACAAAGTTTAGTTGTATAAACAATACTTTGATTAGGTGATCGAATATAAAATAATATCATAAATTCTAAAACAAAATATTGTAAATTGGGACGAGGAAAACATTAGTATTTTCTAACCTTGGCAATAATTTCTCGTAACAATGAGACAAAATATAAGATCTACGGATATGTTTTATTTTTATATCAATATAATTTGACCTATAATAGCATGCCAATTAGCAATTTTATAAATTACTTGTTATTATAAAATTTTATTTATAATTAAGCCCTATACCTAACTAATTTGCATTCTATTTTTTAATCAGGATAACAAAGAAATCAGCCGTTGGATTCTGCCTTCACCAACCATAATTTAAAAATAAAAATAAAAAGATATACTATTATAAATAGCTCACCAACCCTTAATTAGGTTTAATCAGTTCGTGTGTTCCACGCTCCGAAACACGAGTGTGTGAATATTATACTAGCATAAATACTGTATTGGTGGCACCGGCACTGTACTCAGGCGCATAAAAGTAGCAGCAGGTGCCGAAACAGCAAGTGTTGAATTCCCCTAATAGTGAAAATGGCGGTAGCATCAACATCTCTAGTTTCTCAAATGTCTGGCCCTAAATCCGCCACTTCCGTTTCATGCCCGCACTTCTCTGGCCTCCGTAAATCTTTCTCCAAGCTTGATAATTCCGTTTCCTTCTCCACTTCTCAAGCTTTCTTCCAAAACGTCGATTCTCACCTCCGACTTTCTTCTGACCGGAAAGGTTCTAGGGCCGTCGTAGCCATGGCCGGCTCCGGCAAGGTAACCTTTTTTGCATTCCTATTACTTCCTCTTCCTCTGTAGAGTAAAATGGTTATTTTCTGATTTTTGGTGAATATACATGTTCTAGTAAGTTGAATAGAATTTACTCGACAAAAGAGTCATCAATGAAAAGTCTGTTTGATATTCCTCTAACTAGTAGTAGTTCCTTTCAGGATCGAGGATGTACATTTTTAGATCTGTTATTGGTTTGTTAACTTTTTTGGATTTTACTCTCACTAAAGTTGGAAGAAGGAAAAAAAATGGCCTTCTGGCTTTTGGTCTAAACTTCTAATGATAGTTGAAGAGTTTGAATTGTTTAGAGCATTGTTTTTTAGACTAATAATTCTAACTTCTCATAGTATTATAGTACAACTTGTGGTGGAGTCAACCAATAATCTCTGTGAACAAATTGGATACTTGCAGCAAGAATTAATTATCTGAACTTACTTGAAGCTAGCACTGTTTACCTGTTTAAGCATCATAAACTGATTTAATAAAAGAGAAATCTTTCTACTTGTCAAAAGAAGGGGAAAAAAAACTTTATTTTTCACCTGGTCCCCACTTTTTTCCTGAATGTAAGAAGCGGAAGTTGAAAATATAGCTAGTATGACATTGTCCTGCATTCCTTCGACTAACTGGATTTAGGCTAGTATCATCTTCCGTTATTGATGAGCATCTGATACAATGTCTGCACTAAGTTCGCCATGTGTCCCTGAGGAAGATGTTCATGCTATACTTGAGGCGAGCCATGCATCTCCAGTTGGAGGTCATCATGGGGGTTATATTCCATAAGACTAATAAATACACCTGAGCATGGAATAACGAAGATTACTCGTTACTAATTGATCTGAAATGCTTAACGTATTACTCCATAAAAGGAAATCCATCTCATTAACTAGGCAGGAAAAAATGTCAAAAACAATGAGAATTTGAAGACATTACCATATTTCTTGTGGCCTAACTTAATTTTGAGAATTGGTATATATTTTTTTTTATTTGCACCCGGTGTCCGAGTCTCTTTGAGCTCCGACTAATCCCCGGGGTGCACAAGCCCTCGGCAAGGAGTTTACCGCAAGTGCACCACGGTTAATTCAAGTTTTACCCAGTCCAATGGCCCTCAAAAATTGTTTGCACCCAGTGGGTTTCGAACTTGAGACCTTGAAAGGGAGCGAACCCCAAGGCTCAAGTCAATATCGAAACTACTATTAGAAGAAGGGAGAGATGAACTTAGATGCAAATGGATCAGTCTAAGGCCTTTTCTCTATAAGGCTTCTATTAGTCCTTCTTTATATGTTTAAATTCCAATTGGGTTTCTGATCTCGTCTTCCTACTTGCTTGCAGTTCTTTGTTGGTGGAAATTGGAAATGTGTAAGTATAACTTCTTTGTTCCCTAGTATATCTATTTAGGTGATACATTGTGATATTTTTGTCTATAGCTGGTCGGATTAACTTTCAATATCCTCCACTTTACTTTCATCAATGTTTCTACCAGAATGGAACAAAGGACTCCATAAGCAAGCTTGTCTCTGATTTGAACAATGCTCAGCTCGAGCCTGATGTTGGTGAGTTCTTCTACATTGCTATCATGACACCTATGAAAATGTATTTGTATATGTCAACTTTTCAAGGAAGGTGGGCAACTGGCTCTGTGTCCAATCTAGATTTTGATTAGAGATGTCTTAAATTTTGTGATTGTATAATAGTTTCCAGGGCATTTGACCTTGGTTACTCATGAATGCTTCTCAATCTTCATTTGTCAATAGTTGCCATGTTCTTTTTGGAATAGCTCAGATGATCTCTGTGATCATACAATAGTTTCCAGGGAACTTAACCGCGGTCTTAGTTTCACAGTAGTGTTTTCACTGGTCATTCTGATGTCCTTTACAAGATGATATCTGTTTTCTTCTCAAGACTACTCAGATGACATTGCTCTTTTATATGTTTTCATGTATATATATGTGTGCGAGCATGCGTGCTGTGTTCAACATTTCCTTTTTGGTCCGTTTAAAAAAGAACGAGAACATCTAATATATCTCTTACCTCAGATGTTAATGCAAGAATCTTCTTTTGGAAATTTTCCAGATGTGGTTGTAGCACCTCCCTTTCTGTACATTGATCAAGTAAAGAATTCACTCACCGACAGGATTGAAGTTTCGGCCCAGAATTGTTGGACTGGAAAAGGTGGAGCTTTCACTGGTGAAATTAGGTACAATTCCATTTCCCCAAGCTTAAGATTCAATTTATTCTTATCTGATGGCTGGATTGATTGACACTCTTGGTATGTGATTTATAAGGATAATTTGAGAAACTCATTAAAAATGATAATGTTAGAAGGATTGGTTTCAATAGACTCTTAAAATCAGTGAAGTTGCAGTCTTCTCAACTTTGGAAAGCTAAGATCAGAATATCTTGGATACATAATTCACATTGGACAGAGTCTCTAGAGATGGCAATTAGGGTAGGGCAGGGCAGGGCAGGGCAGGGTGGGGAAGGGCACACTCTTAATGGGGAAAGCAGGGGAATAATTAAGTGGGGCGGGGCGGGGCAGTGCGGATCTCATTTTCTGAATTACATAACGGGGCAGGGCAGGTAGCGGGTGAAGTTGAATTGCAGTTTTTTTGGTGCTTAATACAGCTTGATATTCATGAATAGACACAGTTGTTTCAGTGGTATATTTCTGGATTATTAATGTTATACGGTGGTGGTAACTGGTAATCAAAAGACCTCCCAGTACCCAGTTTCATCCTTGTGGAAGTACTAAAGCTTGATGAGATGAACCAGACGGGAAGTTTGAGCGTAATAAGATTGGTCCTTTTTATAGAGTCATGAAAGATGCCCCTATAATTGCCACTATCGTACCCATGGAGTTTGCTTGCCTGCTGGCCTTTCTTATATCTTACTTCTCCATTCTGAAAAATACAGAAGCCCCCAAAACATACTGAACATGAACATGCAAAAGAAAAGAAAAAGAACGAACAACCAGATACAACTAAAGACTTGTTGTAAGGGGAAAACTGAAAAACTTAGACGGGGCAGGTCTGGTCAGGTCTAGACGGGGCAGGGCAAAATCATGAAAAGAGGCAAAATGGGGCGGGGCAGGGCAGGGCGGGTTAAAATTTTTAGTGGGTCAAGGCTCACCCCACCCCGCCCTATCCCAATTGCCATCCACAAGTGCCTTTTGTTAAAGGGGCACATTACTATGCAAATAATAATACATGAGCCCAGTAGCTTATTACAGGCAGTGGGTTTAGTGATTTTACCACAACAAGAGAAGTGACAAGATTGCTGTCCACAATCTTACTTGCTTAATCTGATTCCAAGTTAAATTTGATTTACTTATTTCCTTGTCGCATCAACCCTCTGTTTCTCTTGTCTGCTAATATCTGAGAGTGTTACCAGGACTTTGGTTAACATAGTCACTGCATGGCTATATTGGTTAATAAAATGCAGAGAGTTTTAGGTGGGGATCTTTATATGTGGTTTCTTTCACATACTTGATTGATATCTTTGTGATAGGTTTCAGTGTTTTTTGTGTGTATTACATCCTAAGTTGATATAGCTTTTGATTTTTAGATTCCTTGTTGTAGGTTGTAAAATTGACATACTGTGGCTTTGTATTTTTTCTGCAATAAATTCCTGTCGTTGCTGAAGTGAAGGGTCACTGTCGTTGCTGAACTGTGTGGTCTCATGTTCAAATCTGGACAGAGGCCAAAGAGACTAGGCAATTTCTTCCCATCTGCCTATAATTTGATGTGTTGAGTCACTCGGTATCTCTGCTGGTGAGATGAAGTAGGTACTTGGTGAAATAGTCGAGGTGCGCAAGTTGGCCTAGGCACCACCGTCATTAAAAAAATGTAGGATTATAAAATCCATTATTTCTTTGTTGTTTACTGTGTTTGCCTGCAGAACTATTGTAATGAATCTACTTTGAGTTTGCAACTGCTATCCTTGTTGTGTTGTTCTCCAATCCATGATGTTTATCCTTCCATTTGCAGTGTAGAACAGGTGAAAGATCTTGGCTGCAGGTGGGTCATTCTTGGTCATTCAGAGAGGAGGCATATAATTGGGGAAAATGATGAAGTAAGAGTAATCTGGAATTTTTGATTTGTTAATATATATAACCGTAAGAATTAAGAAATTGTATGCAACATCTCCTGGTGCGGGTTAGAGCTGCCTACTAATGACTTGACTGAACCATTCTCATGCAGTTTATTGGCAAGAAAGCTGCTTATGCTTTGAGCCAAGGTGTTGGTGTTATAGCCTGTATTGGAGAGCTGTTACAAGAAAGAGAAGCGGGAAAGACTTTTGATGTCTGTTTCCAGCAATTGAAGGCTTTTGCAGGCAGGTTTTGCTGATTGATATTGTCTCCTTCCTCTCTTGAAACATTTTTTTATATAGACTATAAGAAGATCAGCAGATACGATTGATGCTTCATATAAAAAAATGTAAAAATTCTTAGTAGCTTGTTGGTTGGCTACTTGAAATTCACTTTGTTGGTGAAGGTTCGATTATCACATTGTAATCTCCTCCTTGTTTCCTGTTCTACTCTTCCCTAGATAATATTCTCTCTGTCCCGTTTTATGTGGCACCTTTTCCTTTTTAGTCCGTCCCAAAAAGAATGTCACCTTACTACAAGTAGAACAATTTAACTTTAAAATTCCCTTTTTACCCTTAATGAAATTAATCTCAACCATACAAATATCTAAGGATTGTTTTATACTACAAATTTCAAAAGTCTTTCTTTACTGTGCAAGTGTGTGCCACATAAAATGGAACGGAGGGAGTGTGTGTGTGTATGTTATTTTATTTATTTGTTTTTTCCGAAGTACTTGCTGGGGGCAAAGTTGGGAATTCTTTTAGAGTAACTTGCTTTAATGAGTTTATCTGATATGATAAACACATAAACTTCAAAAGCTTTACTCCTTCTGATCTGTTCAATTGTTCTTTTTTACTGTGCAGATGCTATACCAAGTTGGGATAGTGTTGTCATTGCATATGAGCCTGTCTGGGCTATTGGAACCGGTAAAGTTGCCTCGCCTGAACAGGCTCAGGAGGTGCATGTAGCTGTTCGCGATTGGCTTACTAAGAATGTTTCAGCAGAAGTTGCTTCTAAAACACGCATTATATATGGAGGTATGTTAGTTCACATGATTGCATGAGTTGTTTGAGTTGAATGCATTTATATGTTAAATTAGACATTGTAAAGGTTCCCTTATTCACCTGAGTAAATGGAACCTCTTTGTTAGAAGTTCAAAAGGAAAACCATGTAAATTGCTGAAATCAATGGCAAATGTTATGATACAATCAATGGATTTCCTTTTTCCTTTTTATTTTAGATTTTTGTCTTTTGAGTTTCAGATCAGCATAATGCCTTGTTAAATATGAAGAACTCATCTTTTCTAATGGAAGGGCTTTAGTTGTACTTTTTATCCTTCTCATCATGTCAAATGTGGAGATATTACATTTCAGTGTCATTGACTGATTACTGTGTTCCCAAAAAAACTAAAATGTTGTTGACAGGCTCCGTGAATGGAGGCAACTCTTCTGACCTTGCAAAGAAAGAAGACATTGACGGTTTTCTAGTAGGAGGTGCTTCCTTAAAGGTAATCTAATTATTGCTAATATGTCTTTCTTACTAGTCTAAGCTACAGTTCTTCAAATCCTTGGCCTCTACTGCACATCATCAGTTTTTATACACATATGTTGAGGAGCTTTTCTTGGACCAAGACGTTCTAATAGACCGATGCAGTATACCAGTCCGTGTGTGAATAGCTCTTTTGAACTAAGGAGATAGGGGAATCAACTATAGTTAGAAAATTTGATGCTTTTTATGGTCCTGGTTGATAGGAGTGACAACATCTGATAGGCTACATAGACAATCTTGTTTAGGTGGTAATGTTTAGCGTAAAAATAGCTGTCTGCAGATGCTGAGCTGGTTCTGAGCAGGAGTTATATATGAGTCATGTTGGAAGATCCTTCCCTTGTAGTTGTGTTTACTTCCTGATATGCAGAAATCAAGAATTTGATAGTTGATGGAACCAGTGAGGTTGGTTAAGGAGGGGGTTCTTAGGTGGAGAGGACATCACTGGGTTTCGTCATGTGTTGCTGACCTGATGCCAATACTGGTGGATCCTTTTCGAGCAAGAAAGATGGCGGGCAAGGTGTTCACTTTGATAAGTGTTCTACGAAAATGACTGGGCTCTTGCTATGCTTGTGTTATTGGCATGAAGTGACAAAAGTAGCTTGCCAAAGTTGATTGTATCATAAGATTTCTGCTCAATATATGTTGTGTGTGCACGTGTGAAACTTCCCATGGTTCGTACTGAGAAAGATGCTTGATATTCTACATTGCAGGGTCCCGAGTTTGCAACCATTGTTAATTCTGTGACTTCCAAGAAGGTAGCTGCTTGATCATTTGTCATGGGTTTTCATCACGGAGAAATAAACAGGCATAGAGAAACACTAGACAATAAACTACTGGTTCAGGTTTTGTCAAATTGGAATTCTGATGACATTCCCCCTCTTCCAGCCTTTGTACCATGCTTTCCATCCATCTCCCTGTAATATAAGCTGTACTAGCAAAATAATGAGGTTTATTGTTTAGTCTCCTTGTATTGCGGGGTTTGTTGTACTGCTTGCTACTATAAACTATACCTATAGTTAAGATAAGTTCTATTCAAGTTTTCGAGGTTTAAAAATTTCTGACCCAACCTTGGGATTCCAACTAATTTATCTGGAAATAATTAGCACGCATAAGTGCTGGTTTTGAAGGTATCCTTTTCCACTTAAATATCAAGTTCTTTTAGCTAGTAACAAAGGTTCAATCTAGCAACTTTTTCTAACCTTTTTTGGCAAATACACGTCAATCCAAATTCTTCATTGAAAGTGGACGAGTTTCTGTTTGCCCATGAACAAAAGTTTCTTGAGGATCAAATTAAATGTTTTACTTTTATTTGAAGTTTCCAGAGATTATGCATTTCTTATTATTTTTTACAATAATAATATATCCAGTAAAATTTCACAAGTGGAGTAGGGGAATGAATCTGCCCTCATCACGTCTTATTTTATGCGAGACTTTTTTCTTTTCGGTATCTCCTAAAAAAGAATGTCGTCTTATTAGAACTAAAAATAATTTATTTTTAAAGTTTTTTTAGTCTTAATGAAATGATTGTCAAGCGTACAAATATCTATGGATGATTTTAGATTACAAGTATTAAAAGTATTCCTTTTCTTCTTGAACACTGTGCGCAATCAACTAATGTCACATAAAATGAGACGGAGAGAGTAGAACACATGAATGCACACATGATAGAAAATAAAAAAGTTTATTTGCACTCAATATTTATATCAAATTAATAAATGCAAAGTCATGTTAATTATTTTGCCATTCTAAATTACCATGATTTGGTAAAAACATGGGTGTGGGGACTGGGGACTGGGGAGTAAGATATTAATTCTTTTCCCCTTCAATTGATGACAAGGATTGTGCAAGCAAGCAAAGTCAAGGATTTCAGACTGCTATGAAAGATATACTATATAATTATCTTCTTTTCTTCTGCCACACGCTGTACTACATTTCTTCATCTACTTGCCCTTTATCCATTGAAGGAGTCAAAACCAAAAGAAGACTGAAGTGAGTTAAAGTAGCATGGAGTGAAGTACCTGTGCCATAACTTTTGGACAACCCCATCATATTATAATTTCATAATGAACAGTGTATTCCACTACTCAGCTTAATTTCAGGGGACCACCACCACACTGCAAACAAAGAAAGCAAAGCCAGTAGCAACATACATAATAATATAAGACAGGTAAAGTTATAACATTAGTTACAAGACTTCCGTTTTCGTTTGTCTTTTTGCAAAATTTTGGGTAGCATTAATTAAGATTCCTAATTGCGAGTTTCCAGGGTTTATGTCTAATAATCTTACTAGAGTACTACACCAAATACTCCATGCACCATAATTTGTCTTTTTATAACAAAGTGACTGGTGGAGTGATACTGAATAATCAATTATAGGATTGACATCAAGCCTCAAACGTCATTTTCAGGCCAAATAGGGCCTTGGGGACCAATAATTGCTCTTCACGATTTCATATCTTTCATGATTTCAATTGATAATTCTAATCTCCAACATGATTAATGCTTAAAACCTAAGAAATGTGACAACACTAAAAGTGATTCCATTTTCCCATTTAGCTACTCGCAATTTAAGAGCTTAAAATCTGTGAAATGATCGCCTACTCACTATTCGGCACTCATATTTTTTTATGTTTGCGTGGTGAAATTTTTTCACATGAAAAAATACGTTTCATATAAATGAAAATCAAAATGTCTTCCGTTGTGGAAGTAAGAATTAAAAATTTCACAAGTAGCGTGATACATTGATTAATGTTCTTCCCACCCTCCAAAAATATTATCCTCCCCAAATATCACGGTGTCCTTTTAAACAGGCTCTAAAAATTTTTTCCCCAAACATTTAATGTATAATTATTTAAATTTCATGGATTCTAACCACTTACGAGTCTCCCCTTCTTAAATTTCACTCATATAATGTAATGTACTTGTAAAGCATTATTCATACCAATTTCTTTGTTGTGTGGAAGAGAATATCGTGATTCAACAACACATAACAACTTTTTGCTTAAAATTTGAAAATCCAGTGAAAGTATTACTTCTTTTTTTTTTTTTGGGTTGGGGGGGGGTTAAAGCTTAAAAAGACCACACCAAATAAAGGAGAGGTAACCACCACAAATAATTAACTCCAGATTGTGAGGTTTTAACCATTAAATAATAATCTTTCTGTATCTACCCTACCATCATCATTGATGGCCCATCTTAAACACAATACAATATAAATGATGAAGTAGGGCAATCAACTTTATCTTTAGTTCTAGTACATTTCCACTCAATTAAGGCATTTGGCCATAAATTTCAAAGATAGAATAAAAAACAGATAGATAGAGCACTCTTTTCAAATTTGGAATCAAACTCACTCCAAGTTAGATTTGAAAATTTTACAATCAAATACTAAAGTGAAAAAGTTATTCAAGCAAACAATAATAATAATATATCCGATAAAATTTTATAAGTGTATTCGCAGACCTTATCACTATCTCGCATAAATACTCATCTCATACAAATCCTAAATCTATTTTTATTTCTTTCAAAAATGACTCTATTAACTCATTTACCTTTTGGTGGGGGTGTGTTTGGTATGGTAAAGTCATTTTTCATAAAAAAAAAAAAAGGAAATTAGAATTTTTTTTTTGTGAATTTAGTTGGAAATAATTCAGTAGTACTCTTGAGTTCTTGATTAAAGTAGTAAAATAAAGTCGTGAAGAATTCTTGATCCATGTAATAGAAAAATCACTTTACTGAATCTTGATCTGATTCAAACGAAAATGAAGTTCCATAAATTACAAACAATAGTTACATATTTACACAAATTAATCAACCCATCCCTAATTAATAATTAAAAAGGCTTCGGATCCTTCCCTGAACCACACGAGCACGTCCTCTGTCGCCCACCGCGCTTACTGCTCTATACCCCAACCCAACTTGCTCGAGCACGGGACTTGCCTTTATAATTATAAGAACCACATATCAAGAAAAGTAGACTGGTACTGCAACAATATTAGTAACAAGAGAATCAAAGCAGCCACTCCCCACGGCGAGCTTCCTTCCGATGGCAGCTGATACATCCTCCGCCGTGGGTCCCACGGTGACCCGCCGAAAAACCAGTCCGGCGGATCCACCGTGGATAACCACCGGACGGCGAATAACAAGACAAGTGGCACAATCAGAAGTATCCAACCAAAACTTTCTTCAGTAGCCTCCATCACTTCTTCATAGGAAACAAACCATTGAATACCAAGAAATATGAAAATAACACCTAAAAATAATAAAACTGGATAGGGTAAAGGGTTTAGCGAGAAAACCTCCAAGATTGAGGAGGCTGTACTTCTTCTATTTGGGTACATCAAAAAAAATAAAAGTTTTTTCTTCTTCTTCTTGAAGATTAGAATTTGGACAAGTTCAAGATTGATTGAAACTATATGAAAATTGTAAGGCTCCACTAATTTTATATAGCAAAGGCTAAAGCTAAAAGCTATGTGTGTGTGACAGTTGTCACTCACTGATTCAAACTTGTGTTGAGGGTGTTTCATAGCCGTTGGATTAATTCTCACATTTTTCTGACTTGCAGCTTCTAATTAAGACTTAAAATTTATAAGCTCTCTGATTAGATTTCAAATTAGTGTGATAATATCTTGATTTACAGTCAAATGCTACCTGCATCCTAGATTAACAATTCACTTTAACTTAAAAAAATTATTATAAAATAATTGTCACTTTAAAATCCGAGACTAAATTGATAATTGTTTTTAACTATATTTTATCAAACAATCAATCTATTTTCATTACAAAGGGATAACTTAATAAACTACATAGATCATATTTATTATTCTTTTAATGGGTGTGAAAAAGCTAAAATAACATTTAGGGTGAGACTAAGAAACTATTTATAGATATCTTATATACTTTCTTTTTGTCCCAATTTAGTTTTCATAGTTTTTATTGTCAGAGTCAGATTAATTATATAAATTTCAGATTAATTATATAAATTTTGACTAACGTTTTAAGATATATTTATTTTTATCATATTGATATGAAAAAAATTACAATCAGTAATACTTTTGTATAATTTTTGAATATCAAAATTTTTATTTTAAAATATCAAATTAATTTAATCTAATTAGTTTTAAAAATTAGTCAAATCGACTTTCTAAAACTGTAATATGACAACTAAAAAGAGACGGAGTGAATACTACCTTAACCTCTGATAGATTAAAGAAATGACATTATCTTTAGTTACATGTGAAAACTTTGTTAACTTTACTGGAATTTCTACTTTAAGAGATGCCAAATGTTTTGAAAGAACATACTTTTTATTAGTCTCTTTTAATTTGTCACATACATTGATGTCTACATATCTCCCCATCGATCCATTTGTTTTAAGGCAATTTGTTTTGTTTTCTACATCACAATATTTTCTTTAAAACTAGCCTTTGATCAATAATAATAAAGCGCGATGCCCAATTGTGAGAATACTAATCAAGATTTTCACATGCCATCCTAATAAATTGTAAGTAATTGAATGGGAAATTAAAGCCACAACTAGTCATATTTTGAACCAAAGAGCAAATTACATGTTTTCTAGATGTTCTAGTTTCAGTGAGTACACATTTAAAGTGATACTAGTATGATATACATAAAGTTAATGAGAATAATATCTTTATCATTAAAGGAGACAACAATTGTGAACTTTGAGCTACTTTTTTTAAAAATTGGGTAAAGCAAGTGTAACTTGAGAAGCAATTTAAGAAATCAGAGATATTGAAATTTATCCTAAGTTTATATGCTAACTTTTGAATGGTTCTATAACACCTCTAATTGAAAAGAAAAATAGGATATCATGCATACAACGAAATAAATTTATTCAATATTTATGTTGAAGTACGAACAAATAGACAATTTACGAGATAAATGATCAAAATAGTTCAGAATTTGTGGATGATATGGGCTCAAATATGATACCAGAACCCAATACTAACACAAAAATTGAGGGCCCAAATTGATTTCACGGGTCGGTTTGAGTCGGTCATAGGTCAAAATTAAAATCAAACTAACTTAATTTCGATTTTTAAATTCTCAAAATCAACCCAACACAATTATAATATACATTTATCGGTTTGGTTGTTATCGGTTTCGATTTGATTTAATTCGGTTATTTGGTTATTAACCATACACAAAAATAAAAGTAAATGATACCTTTAAAATGAAGAAAAAGTGACGACGATCCACTCAAAATGAAAAATTGTTAGAATGACTGATATTCTGAAATTTGCAATCATTTACTATGTGAAAAGTTTTAACATTCACTATTTTGGCCTAGAAGGAAGAGATAGTGACATTCTCATCC
Organism: Solanum rostratum; assembly: GCA_029948455.1. Classification (NCBI taxonomy): domain Eukaryota; kingdom Viridiplantae; phylum Streptophyta; class Magnoliopsida; order Solanales; family Solanaceae; genus Solanum; species Solanum rostratum. The sequence continues at coordinate 91,139,732 of CM057045.1, read as the reverse complement.
CACTAAGAATTGTCACAGACATTCATATACATAAAACCAATAAGATAAATTTCTCGTTTTGAGCATTTATGTTTTCATAAGTTGATTAAATAATAAAAATTATTTTTATAAATAATGTATTATGTATGTATAATTAATAAATATATGAATATAATTTATCAGTTCGATTCAGTTATTTCTTTGATTTTTTCAAACAAACCCAAACACTATTGTTCAACTGGATTATTACTAGTTAAGATGTGAGTATTTTTATGAACAAACAACTGTTTTTTAAACTTCATGCGAAACTTTTTTCAATGAAACAAACTAATAATATCATGATAATTAATTTTGATATAACTTATGTTTAAACAAAATGACCTCAAGAGTACATTAATTCATAAATTAAGATACAAAACTCAAGAAGTCTTTTCTTATTCCAACACAATGTTCAATTCAAACTTTAACAGTTTAATTGGGGTAACATGTCATTAATTAACCATTTTGTTATCCATTTGTATGCCTTTTGTGTCAAATGAATTCCATCCCAACTTATATAATTACTTGGATCTGCACACACTGGAACTCCTGAAGTCCCACACGTCATATCTGCTTTAAAATTATAGTCTCCTCCTGTTCCGCAGCATGCTATTTGTATAGTGTTTTTATTGAATCCTGAAAAATTATTTGTAAATCAAACATGAAAAATTGAAAAATTCTATCTTCAAAGTTAAATTATTGTAATTTTGACTTTTGATATAAATCAAAATGTAATCAAATATTTAATTAATTATATATCTGATTTTTATTTATCTCTTTCTTAATTATCACTGGGTGATATCTTTTTTAGAGACTCTTCATTATCACATTTCCTATTTAGATCATACTTAGGGGTGGGTCCGTAAAACCAAAAACCGAAAACCGAACCGAAACCGATCGAAAAATACCAAAAAAAAAATCGCACCGTAAAAAACCGAAATCGAACACAAAAAACCGAACCGAACCGATTTTGTGCGGTTTCGGTTTCGGTTTTGGTCTTCTAAAACCGAACCGAACCGTCAAAAACCGATTTGTTTTGCTTTACTTAAATTCTACTACATCATATCATTTAAAGTTATCATTAAGTAAGACGAAAAGATATATTTTGTTCAACAATCTATTTGGTGTGATTGCATCGTTGCTTTAATATTTTTTCTTATTTTGTCTTTACTTATTACTATTTAATAATTTTGTGTTATTATTTATCCTACCTTTTCATAATAGCTCCATCCCATATCCAACAATTTCTTGTATATTTATCATTCAAATTATGAATATGCGCACATTATATAACAACAACGAATGATATAATCCATCAAAATATTATATTCATTGAAATAATACAAAATAACACATAATAATCATCCAAACAAAGAATAAGTTGCAATATCAAAATGAAAAATAGAGACAAACTTTGATGTCTATGGAATTCTACCAAGGGAAAATGCATAAAATCGCCTTTAAATTTCTGGATATAACTTAATTTAGCACTGTAATTTTATGATATTTATTTACCTCGTCATTCTAGTAAAATTAATATATGAATGTGATTTATAGGTAAATGAATATATCAACATTCTGTAAAATTTGTAAGAAAATTTTATTTAGATAATGGTTGAATCATAATTTGCTCCAATAGACCATCCGAACAAATGACAAAATATTATTTTAATCTTTTTATATATTTTGACTGATATTTAAAAAATATATTATGTGTGTATGCTCATAAATATTTATTAGGTAGATAAGTTAATTATATAAATTATGTCTTTTCTTTTAATTATACACTTCCACATCAATTGACTTGAACCTTCCAAGGAGTATTTGATACTTATTTTTCTAGAACATATGTTTGCAATTTTCTTGGTGATAATTGTAGTTCTTACATTGTGATACTTGTACTAATCCAAACTTTACTCTTTACCAATTGTTTAGCATATCTATACGATGATACGTCTCTACCCAACATATTATTTTACTTTCAAAAATTATTTTTAAAAACCGAAAAACCGAAAAAAACCGAAAACCGAACCGAAAAAAATCGAACCGAAAAACCAATGGTTTACTTTTTTTTTTGGGCAAAACCGAACCGAACCGAACCGCCAAATCACCTTCCGTTCGGTCTTTGGTTTTAGGAAAAAACCGAACCGCAAAAACCGAACCCACCCCTAATCATACTTCCTCCATTCTTTTTTAGTTGTCATCTATATTAAAAAAAAATTATTTATTAAAAAATAATTGTCAATTAAAACAATCAACAGAGAATTAATTATCTTTTTCTAATTTTATTCTTAACATTAATTATTCTAAAATGATGAGGCACACACATAGATAAAAATTAAAGAATTACTCGCTCTATCTAATAACAGTTGTCCGCTATTGACTTGGTAGAGAGAATAACTAAGAAACAATAAGTAAGAGGGGTAATTTTACCAAAACGTCTCCTTTTAATATAATAAATAAATAATATTTTCAAAAATATAATAGACAAATTATTATAATTAATGATAAGAGTAAATTGGGAATTAAAAATAAAATTATTTTTTAATTTTTTAAAATAAATAAGTATTGTTGAAAATCTATTTTTAATATAATGAATAACTATTATTGGACGGAGAAAATTATAAAAATTTTATTAAATAAATAACACTCTTACTTTTTTTTTTCATAAAAGATGTGCCAATAATTAAATGTGAAGTCATACTCCATTTATCTCTTCCCTAGAACTATTTCAATTATTTCTCTTTTACAAGTCTTTTTGTTTTCCAGTTACTTGCATTTTCTCCCTTTAAAATATTCTGCAATTCATCAGACGCTTTTAATAATTATTCACACAACGCATGCAACACATGCATTCAAAAATATATAATAATACTAAAAGTGGAAAGCAACAAAATCATGAATGATTATTATTATTATACTCTTGAGCCTTACTCCCTCCGTTTTTTTTTATCGTATCAATATAATCTAATTAAATTTTTAAAGTTAGTTAAATTAATTTTTTTATTTTATATGATACTTAAGAAATTTCTAATAGATTAATTAATTTTATTATTTTGTCCTTTATTCACGTTAATCAATGTTTTGAAAAAATATTTGCATCAAATTTCTAAAGGACATATTAATTATAGGGATAAAATAAAAAACATAAATTAATTATATTCTAATTTAGTAAATGGTCAAATAATATAAAATTAGTATTTATGACAAGATGCTCATCTAATATGAAAAGAAGGGAGTGGATACTTACCAAGAGCGACCGCATTTTTGTGCAGCCAAAGATAGGCGTTGTAGAAATCACCATAAATTATTGAAATGTTTGGATATTCTCTCTTCAACTCATGAATTGCTTGTCGCAAATAATTGTTGTAAGACATCATTAAATTGTTCCATTCTATTACACAATTGTACTCATCATAGGCAGTTGAGGGTATGGTCATGTATAATGTTAGGATCACTGGGAAACAACCTGCTGGAAAATTGCCCGGAATGACAATTCGAGTAGCCCCAAAGCTAATGACTGTCTGAAAAGAATAAATAGAAGAGGATAAAAAGGGGCCTTAAATTGCAAAATTGGTTAAAAAATACTCTTGATCCAAAAATGCTTCTATTATTATTTTTGGACAAAAAAAAATTTTCAAGTAATTAGGAAAACTATCAACAGTGGCATTTTTGTTCAATTTCAGTTTAAAAACATCTTTGGAAAACACTTACTCTAACACCATGAATGACCGAGTCAACAATTTCTGGGATCATTCTGTGCAACTCGTCTATGGTTTCACCTTTCCTCAAGGGATAAATGAAATCATCTCCTCCTATTTCTCCAAGCATAACAAGTGACTTCTCCAAATATTTTGAGCAATCTAGAAAACTGACGTTAATTAGCTTATTATTATAAGCAGAGACTAATTAAACAGACACCTATTGATGAATTCCTCACCAGTGGAGCAAACGGATTTCAAATGAGTATCCATCCAATGAAGTTGAACACTTAATGTACTATTTGTGTAGGACGTAGCACAATTCATTTTTACAAGAGATTCGACTGATAAAGCAGTAGCTCCTGATACTGCAAAATTGGCACCATGACTAAAATCTGCCGTTTCATCCTCCCACGGATTCAGGAGAGGAAGACCACACTCCAACGCTGTTCATTATATTATTAGTAAAAAATCAAACACCAAAACATATATACTAGTAGTATTGGAATATACCTATGAAATCAATGATGAGCATGCCATCAGAACTACGTCCAGTTGCCTTACGGAAAAAATTAATTCCAAAAGGAAGTCTTCCAGTTTTAGTATGAGCTGCACAATAGCTCTCTCTTAGACAGTTTCCGGTATCCGAAAGTGAGTCACCAAACTGATAAATTCTATCGATTCCGCATTTCTTCAATTTTGGTTTTGCAAGCTCTATTAATGACTCTTCTGCATCACATCCTCTGTTCTGTTGAAGAACCAAAAAACTCATTAAGAAAAGATGAAGCACCCCTGCTCTAACCAATGCCATCATTGATCCCATCACAATTTTGACACTGTACTACGTATTATTAAATAGGAGTCATTATTGTACAACAAAAGAGGGTCCCAAAAAAAAGGAGAGCTACCCACCACGAAGGCACGAACAAATGCCACTTGATTGTGGGGTTTATATGGGGAGAAAAACTTTACCTTTTACTTGTACTATTCTCTTCTATATTTTTCTCTTTCATATATTCTCTTCGTATACAAACTTTTTTAACAATTTAGTAATTTCATAATTTCTATTCTATCTTTTATAATATTAATTTTTTGTTATAATTTAAATATTATGAAAAATAAATTTAATTTGAAGTTTTGTTATTTTTAAATTACTAGTTTAGCATACATGTGTGTAATGTCAATATTATAAATATTTGAAAATCCTTGATATGAAAATAAATTTTTTTTAATTATTCATTAGATATTTAGAATCTACATTGAAGTCCAACTAATTCAAATTTAGACTTATCAAACCTCATTAAGTTGTTGGATCTACATACACTGGAACTCCTGAATCCCCACACTTGAGATCTTCTTTATAATTGTAGTATCCTCCTAATTCGCAACACGCTTTTAGTAGAGTGTTTTGATTGAATGCTGAAAAATTATTTTAAAAAAGAAAATTAGTAAATCACGTACGTCTTTCTTCATTTTACCCAAAAAGCCGAAAGCTTCTATTTGATATACTAAGTATAAATGTAATTTTTATATTAAAATTAAACAAAACATATTTTTATTAGGACTAAGTTTATTTTAAAAAATACATATCCTATTAATACTAGGAGTTTTTATTTTAAGACATATATCCTATTAATACTAGGAGTTAAAAGATTAAATACATTTCAAGTAAACTATGAATAGGAAATTTCTACGCATTTTATAATGTCGGAGACCACATATCCATTCCATTATTGAACAACTTTTGCATCCAACTGAGTAGATATTTAATAGTTGTAATTTTAATCATCTCTTCCTATTTCTGCAAGTATAAAAAGTGACGTTAATTAGCATAGTATTATATAATGAGTATAACTTTGCAAGGAAATCATTTTTTTATTTTTATAAAATAAAAAGTAATTTATAATATATTTAAGTTGTCACATCTAACATTAAGGGCCCGTTTGGTAGGATGCATTATATTAAAATAGTTCATGGATTAAAAATAGTCTTTGGATAATTTAACCAAGCCATTGTTTGGTTAATTTATTTGATTTAACCCATGGATTAGTTATACCTCATTCATGGTATTATTTTATCCCTAGAAAATGGAGGGATAACTAATCCAAGGTTTAACAAACCTTGGATAAGCCCCCTAAATGACCAAACTATCTCTCAATCCCCTCAAATTCTTTTAATCATTTTTTTAAATTTTCTTGATGTTATGTTTTATATTTGTAATTTGTACTAAAATTTTATTTAAATAAATTAACTTATAATTTTTTTTTTTGGTTCATATTTACATAATATAAAATTTTTTTTTTGTCATATCAAAATTTTAAATTTTACCTATTTATGGGTTCAAATTTACATAATATAAAAAATAAAGTTGGCATGTCAAAAATTTATTTTGATAATTAATTTAGTTGAGTTATTTTGTTGATACAAATGCCTTATTGATTGATTTTATTATACAAAACAAAGCTCAATAGATAAATTCTCAAAGTTCGGTGATTTAAGATATTAACTCCACTTAAAACTACAATTTACATTTTTTATGTGTAAAGGTAGATGGTTTATTTCATCTTATTATTATTTATAGTCTTTTCAATTTTAAAAGTAGATGTTCTATTTTTATTAAATTAAAAATTGATGTTTGTGAATAATCAATTTATTAAGATGACAATTATTTATCTTCAAATAACTCAAGTGAGAAATTAAGTAGAAAACATGACGAAAAATTTGTTCTTCTCCTAGCTAGTTAGAAGGCCAAAAAAAAAAATCTCCAGCAATTATTTACTTGACCCAATTACATAAAATATAATATCCCATAACGATTCAAGGATATAATTGGAAAAGAAGGTTTTTGTAAAATTTTAAACCAACCACAAGATTAGGTGAGAAGTAATAAACCAAACACTTGATAAAAAATAATCTCAGCATTACTAGTCCCTGCATTATTAATCCCTGCATTAATAGTCCCTGCATTACTAATCCATGTGTTATTGATATGTGTACCAATCGACCCCTAAAAGAGTATGCAATCTAATATTTATTTAACATTATTTCATATATAAATATTGAATTAAGTAATAAACATGTGTTGGATAGAAAGTATATCACCTCCTATGATTATATGTATAAGTCTCACATCAAAAGGTCGTAAACATTAAGTATATTTTAACTGGGACAGATGCATATAATTAAATGAGATGACATATTTTATGTAGTTAACATAATTATGTTATAGGCATTTGTGAATATATGCGCAAAGTTTTTTCAAAATTTGAACAAAAAAAATAACATTTAAAGCTAAATGTTTATATGAGTTGACAAAGTTATCCTCAATCATCTATTTCTTCACTTTTCTAGGTAAATATTTATAAAACAAGAGTTTGGAATGATATTTTATTCTTAAATATTTTTTGTTTTATTTTTTCTATTTTTATAAACTATTGAATAATTATCTGGTAATGCTATCATGACATAAATAATAACTCAATGTGGCGAATAAAATTTTAAAATTTTTATAAAACAATATCAATTGTAAATAATATATTAAACAATTTATATAAATTATATGTATCATCAACTTTGTTTTAAGAAAGCAAGTACAATTTTCATTATCTATTATAAGTCCATAAATAATGCAAATGGAATAATATCTCTCAAAGTGTTTTAGAGCCCCACTTTAATTTATTCAACTATTGTGACTTAACACAGAATTTTAAAAAATAATAAAAACTTTTGAATTTTGTGGTTTTAATCTAAAAATATGCAAAAAAAAAGACATACTTAAATATTATTTAATCTTGTTATTCTAAACACGTCACATGAAAGTTAGAATTAAAGAGTTGACAAAAAGAAAAAAAAAGTTTTTTTTCTTTGAAAATGATAAAAAAAAAAAGGTCAAACAAATTGATACGGAAAAGAGTAGAATTTTTATACCCCCTTCATTTTAAAATAGTTTTCTTAATTCTGGCTTTGCTTTTCGAGAGTCGATCTAACTACTTTTTAAAGTTAAATTTGAATAAATTAATTTAATATTCTAAAGTTAAAATTCAAAATTTTAAAAACTATATGAAAAGTAATGTCGATTACAATCTTTTTCTCATATCAATATGATGAAAACATATATTTTTAAGTGTTGGCCGATCAAATTTTAAATCATTTAACTCTAAAAAAAATAAATTGTGACAAGTATTTTAGAATGAAGAAAGTATATAAAAAAAAATCATATCATGCCCTTTTTTATAAAAAATAAAATTAAAATTTTGAGTTATAAAATTACCAAAAAGATTACACTTAAGAATTTGTATTGAAAAAACTAACTTGATTTTAAATAGTGCACGTAAGAAATATAGTGAAGTCTGTAATGACAAACGGGGTTCACAAAATATGAGTTGAGTTGATAATAGTTAAGCATTTAAATTTATAAGCAAAAACTTAATAAAATTGAAATAATATAAAGAGAATTAATGAGTCCACGTGTATTACACATATTTAGAGACAATTGATAAGAAAATAAGATAAGGTCAAATACATAGTATAATTTGTATTGCTTATTGTACAACTCTTTATAGCCATGGTTATATATAATAGAAATAGAAATATAAAAAAATTTTGGTTGGTTCTCCTAATTTCTTTTATATCACATAAATTAAAACAGAAAGAATAATATATACTAGTTTGTATATGACATCAAAATTACTTTTAATTAAAATAATTAACAACTTAAAATATAAACAATTAATTTATTTTACAAAATATCATATGTATCATATAAATTAAAACAAAAAATAATACATATTGCGCCACCGCTAAATGGACAAAAGTACTCGAAAAATATAAAGTTTAAAAAGAATCATATCAAATAAAGGAGAGCTAACTACCACGAGTAATTCTGCCGTGATTGTGGGGTTTTATATGGGAAAACGCTGCATTGCTTTTTTTCCCCCCCTCTATTTCCACGAGAAAAAAGTTTTTTTTTTTATATACTTTTAAGTTGAAGTGATTTTAAAATAAACGAAATAAGAAAGTGTTCTTTAAAAGTAGTGTTTTTATTAGGAACTCGATATGTTACAAAGAAAAGAAATAATATAGGTGGGTATGCATAAATCACATAGTGTATAGAGTTAATTATCATTTTTCTTACCCTTTTTAAATTTACAGAAATCCCTTAAAAAAACATGACAATTTGAATACATTAAAAGTAGTGTTTTTATTAGGAACTCGATATGTTACAAAGAAAAGAAATAAACTTAACTCATAAACAGACACTTAAACTTGTCCTCATTTTTCATTTAGACACTTAAACTAAGACAAGTTCCTAATAGACACCTCAACTGTTAAGATTTGATCCCATTAAACACTTTTATTCTATTTGGCTCTCTCTACTGTCCTTTTTATATTAATTGTAATGTTTCTTTTATTTTCCAGCCAAAAATAAATAGTTGCGGTTCACAATTTTTTTTTTCATCATGAAATAGGTTCTCAAAATTCTCAATTAACCACCATGTGCAATTTTTTTTTAATTTAAAATTGCAATAATTTTATTCAAAATACTTTTTTTTTTGCAACTAAAGGAGTACTACGGTAAGCAATACCAATATGAAAGCAACAAAGAAAGTAAAATTTTGTGGGAAACGTTGTTAAAAAATTCACGATACCGTGATGAAAAATATTTTGTCAATAAGTATTTTTTTAGTTGTCTCTTTAATTGTCTTACCTCTCAATCGGTACAATTTATGGGGGGCGCAACTCCATCTTCAATGTGAAGAACTTCACATTCATAATGAAAGAATTTTTCTTTGTAAGTCTTCTTTTTGGTGGTGCTGTAGTTGGCGCTCATTTGGTTAGTGATGGAAAAAGGGGTACAATTTGTAAGGCGACGGAGCGAAGCAGCTGCTTTTCTGGTCAATGTAGTTGGCACAAAACTTAAGTTGTTGTTGATGAAAAAAAGGCATAAGTTCTGAGAAGGCGCATCAAGGGTGGCAAGTGGTTTCTCGTTGATGTATTACGTTGGCGTGAAACTCAATTTGTTATCCACGGAAAAAGAGTGAAGGGGGTAGAATTGTAATTTTAGAAATACAAATAAATTGATGGACTCTGATGGAGCCACGTAGGAGGGATGCACATCCTCTTTTATACATATATGATTGTAGATGTGTGATACTATGTAAGAACGTAGATCAATACAATTTATTCGAACATCACATTTATTAAAATAATACAATACAATATATACATTATGAAACAACATATAACTAACAACCATCCAAATCGAATGTTAATGAAGAAGTTGTTATTTTTAGATAAAATTATGAAAATGACAAAAATGCACTATTGGTTCCACAAATATTTGTTTATCAAATAAGGTGGAAGATAATTTCTTAGACATTATGCGATGCATATTCTTTTAATATAATAAATCAAATAAAAAATAATATTATGAGAATAATTAATTTTAACATAACTTATCTTCAAATCAAATAATCTCACCTGGCATATTAAATTAAGGTATATAACAAAAATCGAAAAGTCTTTTCTTGTTCCAACACAAGGTTCTACTTTCAACAACACTTCTTTTTTTCTTTTTGACTCAAGCTACCTATAGCAATTTTCTGAATTTATTGTACACTAGAAATCGTTGGATTTACTAATTTTTGGGAATCGAAGGCAGTCTAGATAGTAATCCCTTCTCTCTGGTCCATACGAGGCAGATGGTTGGGATATGATACATTTATTAAAATATTTAAAAATATAAAATAAAATATTATAAATATTATTTTAATTATTTTAAAATTATTTTTTTGGAAAGGATAAAATAGTTAATAAGCGTTAATACGAAAAAAAAGTTTCAACAATATATTTTCTTAAATTTATTTTGAACTAGGAAAAAATCTCGACAATTTATTTAACATAAATTAGAGTAAGTAATACTCCTTGCATTCCAAAATAAGTATTGTTATTAGCTCAATTCATGCTTATTAAAACAAAATAATAAATATGATCTAAGTTATAGTTACTTTATTATCTCTATTATTAGTTGTTTCTTGAGAATTGAATATTATTAAGAGGAAGTAATTATTTACTATTTCTTTTAATCTTTGTTAAGTGAATTATTTGATTTTTTGGTACATTTCTTAAAAAAAATATTTGATGACATAATTAAAAGTTACTTTCTACTAGTACTATTCTTTTGGTTATTTTCAAATTCTTTTTCTAGAAAAATATAAAATAGTTAAAAAAAAATTATTGAAAAGAAGAATAAATATAGAAAAGAATCCCAACAAATTTCTCGAATTATGAAAATTCCCTTAATTTGAGTTATAAAAAACATTTCAGTAATGCAATTATTATGGTCAAGAGGGAGTATAAGAATATTGTTGGAGACAATGAGTACTAATTTTTTCTTTAGAATTTTCAAAGAGACTTATTTTGGAATAGTTTTTTTTTTCTTTCTAAAAGGACTTATTTTGGGATTAAAATATTTTTGCTAAATCAATATTTATTTTGGAAACAAAAAAAAAAAATAGTACTCTCTCTATTTCAAGATAAATGAATTGTTTGATTATATCACACATATTAAAGAAAATAAATAAAAAAAATAATTTAATCATCTTTTTTCATTTTTACCCTTTTCAAATTAAACACTCATTCAATATTTCATTTATTTCTAATACAAAATAAAAAAATAAAGGGTAAAATTATCTTTTTTTAAATATAAATCTTAAAAAGTGAACAATTTAATTATTTAAAAAATTAATTTTTTTTAAACAATTCAATTATTTTGAAATAAAGAAAATATTTAAAAGCCTTTTAGTTGATTGTCGTTGCATGCTTTTTGGTAGAAGCGCCACATGCATATGGTTCAAGACAGAACCATAAGTACCAACATAACGTTATATTTATTTATTTCAGTCAATTGAATTTATTTTAGTTTATCAAAAGCTGTTAACTATTTATTTTGTAACTAGTCTTCGTTTTACTGTATGTATTTTGTGCGTGATCAAAGTGTATACATTATTTGATAATAAATATTATAGAAAAAAATTAATTTAATTATAAACTTATAAAAAGGTAAAAAAATTTACTAATTTTGATAAATTATTTATTTATAAAGGTCTTATATATAGAGATTCTATCACTAATTAGAATCCATAGTAAATTAAAATTTTTCTTATAAGCTATTTTCTTGATTCAAATAAGGAAGACGTATCAGTCTATCAAATGGGGAAGATTTAGAGTCTTTCCATAATATTTTAAAAGTCTATTATAAATATAATTAAATAATAATTTAAAGAAAAATGATTAAAAGACTATTTTATCTAAAAAAAAAAATTTTTAATGAAGGGCAAAAAGTTCAAACAACATTTTAAAGGGCTTTTACGCTTTTAATATAATATGGATAAATAAGACAAATCAATTGAATTATATTTTAAAATTTTAATATTGGGTAGTATTATTTTATATAGTTATTCGATGATAAAAATAGTATTGAACAAAAATAATAAATCTGTCTTCATTTGTTAAAATAGGTAAATAAAATAATAAAATAAAACAAATGACAAGAATACCCCTTAAATCATCTAATCAAAGTATAAAAGAACAAGACAATACCATCATTATTATTATCTAAGTAAAATATTATTGACAATTAATTTTAAAAAATTTAAGCAAATTATTATCGACAATACCATCACTTACAATGTAATATCAGAATTAGAATTTTTAATAAAGACAAAATAATAGATATTTAATTCTTTTTTATCACCTATTTAAATCTAGTCTTGATGAGAAGAACTGTGAGTAAATATCCTTAGTTCCTATATTGTTTACTTAAAAAGTAATAGATTTTGTTGATAGATACCATTTACTCCCATAAAATTTTCAAATCTGAGTTGCTACTTATATTTATTTACATAAATTTTAAGGGTATAAAATCTTAATAAAAAAAAATTTATATGCTAATTTATGATCAAAATTAAGTGTTTTGACGTTTTTACCCCCGAACACCTTCATAAAATCCAAATGCCAAGAAATGCAATGAGTAATTGATCGGCAGTTCACATACTCTCCGTGACACTGCTATGGTACGTACACAAGTGCAGCAACGATCCAAAATCCGTTTCGCCATTCATCTGTGAGTAACCTGCCCACTTTCCCATCTCTTTCTTCGTTGCTTTGTCCGCCATTGATGCTTGATGCTTGATGCTGTCGCTCTTTCTAGCCTTTTCATCCCATTTCGGTCGCTGTATGTATAAATAATTGCAAATGCTCATTCAAGAACATGGTTTCTTTTTTCTGTGTGATTTTTTGTTTATATTCATAGTTGATAAATTTATATAGTCGATCGACCCCCAACTAGTTGTTGTATTGGCTTCTTCATTATGTGGCTTTCTGCGAGATTGTTATTTTTAGTACATGCATGCATTGGATTGGGTTCCGCTTGATATGGTTAATTGATTTTTATACATCTGTTATGTTTGATTCGAAAGAAGAAAGAAGAATTAAAGAGAGAGAATCGTTATAGTTTAATCTAAGGTGCACTCCTTTTTTTTGTTCTGTTTGGGTTAATGCCTCTACTGTTTGATTAATGATATCTAAAGGACCTTAAAAAGGGCTGAGTGATTTCTAGGTTCGTTTGGTCTCTTCAAGCTATGCCCCTTATTTCAGACTTTTGTTAGCATGCATGAAACTGAGTTATCATTTTAATGCAGATTGTTGAGCCTCTGAATAGCTTGTATATCCTTAGAGGCTTCAAGAATGTCAACGCATTCCGGGGATGCATCTAACAATGGTGGTGGTATAAGAAATATTGACTCGTTTAGTAGTGTAGCGGAATTGGATGACATTGATTTTTCGAGGTTACCTAGGCCAAGAAATGTGAACATTGAGAGGCAGGGCTCATATGATGAGAAGTCCCTTACTGAAGCTCAAATGGGGTTCTCTCCTCATCCCCCTTCTAGAGCTGAAAATTTCTTCCGCGCATTGGAGCATTTTGATGTTGTATTTTCTCCATCAAAAAGATCTGAGTTCACTACCCCCAGGTCACCTTATGGGCAAGGGCCACATCCTATGATTGCCGAGGCTTGGGAATCTTTGAGGCGTACCTTGGTGCACTTTCGTGGGCAGCCTGTTGGGACAATTGCTGCACTCGATAATTCAGATGAAAAGCTTAACTATGATCAGGTAAAGCCTGTTATGTTATAATTGTTACAAGGTCAGTGACTCAATGGTCTGTGCATTGTTGTTTTGAGCAGCTAACTTTGTCTCTATCAGAGGAAGAACTTTTTTGCTTAGTGTGAATCATTAATTTCATATTTGGCATTTACATGCTCTGCAGTTTCTGTAGGAATTAGAATTACCATTACCTAGTGTAAAGTTATCTGTAGTTGTTTTGATTGAATGATTTTTGCTATGTAACAGTAGAAACAGCTTATACTTGTGCATGGGATAGTTGTATTCTGCAGTATAGTTAATCAGGTCAGCTTAGTTTGACTGTTGGGGGGAACCATGTACCATCACTCTCTTATGATTTTTGGTCCAAATACAAAGTTCCCTTTTGTAACCATCTACCGCTAGGTAATAAATTTGTTGTTTAACAATGTTTGGCTCTTGATAGATTATGCTAATTGCCAGAAGATCACTATTCAGAGGGGAGTGGAGATGCCATCTTATCCTCTGAGCTTGTATTGTAGGGTTTCACTTAATGAGTTATATTTTCTTTTATCCTTCCATAATGATGAAAGTTTCCTTGTTCAATCGAAAGGGTTGATATCTAGATATAATTGATTGCCAATTATGTGTTCTGGGGCTGCATTTCCCAGCTTCAAACTCATGATTTACTGGGATCTACACTCTATCAATCTTCTAGATACACTGATTTCAGGACAGGATGATTTCCTATGCTGTTAGAAGACTCAAAGAAGTCAGATCACTGAGCAATTGAGTTGTATTCTTGTAAAGTTCATTGGCCAATACGATTTTGCTGGAACCTCTCTTTCTTTTAATTGATAAAATGTTTCTAAATACATACCGGAAGAAGTATTGTTTTTGTTGTATATGGTACTTAATTGATAAAATGTTTCTAAACTCATGATTTACTGGGATCTACACTCTATCAATCTACTGGGATCTACACTCTATCAATCTTCTAGATACACTGATTTCAGGACAGGATGATTTCCTATGCTGTTAGAAGACTCAAAAAGAAGTCAGGTCACTGAGCAATTGAGTTGTATTCTTGTAAAGTTCATTGGCCAATACGATTTTGCTGGAACCTCTCTTTCTTTTAATTGATAAAATGTTTCTAAATACATACCGGAAGAAGTATTGTTTTTGTTGTATATGGTACTTAATTGATAAAATGTTTCTAAACTCATGATTTACTGGGATCTACACTCTATCAATCTACTGGGATCTACACTCTATCAATCTTCTAGATACACTGATTTCAGGACAGGATGATTTCCTATGCTGTTAGAAGACTCAAAAAGAAGTTAGATCACTGAGCAATTGAGTTGTATTCTTGTAAAGTTCATTGGCCAATACGATTTTGCTGGAACCTCTCTTTCTTTTAATTGATAAAATGTTTCTAAATACTTACCGGAAGAAGTATTGTTTTTGTTGTATATGGTACTTGGAGGAGGTAGTTGTACAAAAGTTCTGTAGTGGTTGTTATTCATGAGCAAGATATATGTTAATAGCCATCTTTAATTTCAGGTGTTTGTCAGAGACTTTGTTCCAAGTGCGCTGGTTTTTCTAATGAACAGAGAACCTGAAATAGTGAAGAATTTCCTCTTGAAAACTCTTCGTCTTCAATCGTGGGAGAAAAAGATAGATCGATTCCAATTGGGAGAGGGAGTAATGCCAGCTAGTTTCAAGGTACTCCATGATCCGGTTAGAAATACTGAGACATTAATTGCAGATTTTGGCGAGAGTGCAATAGGAAGAGTGGCTCCTATTGATTCTGGATTTTGGTGGATTATATTACTTCGCGCATACACAAAGTCTACTGGGGACACCTCCTTGTCTGAGCTACCTGAATGCCAGAAGGGAATGCGTCTGATACTCAGTTTATGCCTTTCAGAGGGGTTTGACACATTTCCAACTCTTCTTTGTGCTGATGGGTGCTCTATGATTGATCGTAGAATGGTGAGTTCCTTCTTTATCATTGTTCTTACTGTTCTGAAATGATATACATACTCAGAATGTCTGCATATGTTTGATATACTGAAAATTTATGGAGGTTGTAAATTCAAATTACTCTACTTCTCCTTTGGATAGGGTTGTCATTTTTGCAAACTCATAATCATAAGTCTTGTATAATCATTGTTCGTAGACATGCTGCTTTTATGTTGTGGAGTTCTTATGCGAAATTGGATGTTCTTTTTGAATTCTACCAACTACAATTATCCAAATAATATATGATCTTTTTCCATGGCATAATTGTTTCCACCAACTTGAGATAAGAAGAATACTGAACTCTTATTTTACTAGAAAGATAGGACTCTCGTAGCTGTAGAACATGTTGAGATTAGGAGGAAAGTTTCTCAAGAACTAAACATTTTACTTTTTGTTGTCACAAACTCCATGAATGACATTGTATATATCCTGCACAAATATGTCAGGACAAACTATCCATTCCGTTGAATGTTTATGAATTTCTCAAAAAAGAGACGTCATGTGTAATTTATTTGTATTATTACCTCACCCTATACTCATTTTTGTGTAACGTGAAAAGGTGATGTCTCAAATGTACATGATAAAATACCATGTGGAAAGTTGTTATTTGAGAATACTATCTGGTTCTAGAATTTAATATTCATGCCTAATCGGAAGTTTGAATTTTGCATTAAATTTGATTTGCCTTGGAGGTGTTCGATTTCTTCCAAACTTAAACTGCTAATTCAATTAGGAATACACTTCTGTTACTGCATATTCAATTAGGAATACATTTCTGCAAAATGTTATTTACCAATAAATACTATCAACTCCACTGAATGACCAACATTGGTGATGTCCTTAATTAGAACACTTCTGCATAGCGCACACATAGACATCAATTTGCTGATTGCCTCTTCATCTAGTCATAATATAGATAAAAGTGGCATCTCTTTCTGGAGTTTCCTTAACATTTCTTGTATACAGTTCCTCTTTCTCTCTCTCCCTTTTCATCAACCTTTACATCACCATAATGTGCAGATGTTTGCTGCAACTAAATGAAACTTTCCCTTCTATATCTTCTGTGATTATAAGTATGCACTTATATCCTGCAGTTTCACTGACTACTTCGTGGTAAACAAACATATCAGGGTGTGTATGGGTACCCAATAGAAATACAGGCACTATTCTTCATGGCTTTGAGATGTGCTCTTCTTTTGCTCAAGCATGATGCCGAAGGGAAGGAGTTCGTAGAACGCATTGTAAAGAGACTGCATGCATTGAGCTACCACATGAGAAGTTATTTTTGGCTTGATTTAAAGCAACTTAATGACATATACCGATATAAAACTGAAGAATATTCCCATACAGCAGTCAACAAGTTCAATGTCATGCCTGATTCTCTTCCAGAATGGGTTTTTGATTTCATGCCAGTTTCTGGTGGCTATTTCCTTGGAAATGTTGGACCTTCAAACATGGATTTCCGTTGGTTCTGCTTAGGCAACTGTATTGCAATTTTATCAAGTTTAGCAACCCCGGAGCAGGCAACCAAGATCATGGATCTTATTGAGTCACGTTGGCATGAACTGGTAGGAGAGATGCCCCTGAAGGTTTGTTATCCGGCTATAGAGGGTCATGAGTGGCGGATTGTAACAGGATGTGACCCAAAAAACACTAGATGGAGCTACCATAATGGTGGATCATGGCCAGGTACCAATTTAGCTTGTGGTGTTACGGGGTTTCAACTGAATTTTGGAATATAATATTTATGATGATCATCCGAAGGAATAGAAAAATGTTTTTTGATTGTGTTTGAAGGTTGTTTAAGTTGTATTTGAAGATCTGCATTATTTGGCTGGGATATCGAATTACTCTATTAGTTCCTCACAGAACAAGCCCAAGGACTTCCCAAACTGCTTAAAACTGGGTCTTCAATTCTCTAGAAACAGTCATCGACATAAAGTTTTTGTCATTGATGTGCCACTCAGCTTGTGTATTGTATTTTCTTATTGTGTTTTTCCTTGTATGGCCTATTTTGAGCATCTCTCAGATAAAAAGGCAGTCAATCGACAAAAAGAAGCAGTCACTGACAAAAAGTTCCTGCGTTTTCCATTCAGATTCAACCTAGATGGTCTTATGATGATCAAATGCATAAAAATTGAAAAGAGATCTCGACTTGCTATGTGAATGCTTTGGTAGTCTTCTATCTTCTCCAAGATTTTTATAGGCCCCTCTCATATTTGATTGTTGTTGCTGCAGTACTTCTATGGCTCCTCACAGCAGCATGTATCAAGACTGGGAGGCCTCAGATTGCGAGGCGTGCCATTGAACTTGCTGAACAGCGGTTGTCCAAGGATGGGTGGCCTGAATATTATGATGGAAAACTTGGCCGATTCATTGGCAAGCAAGCTCGTAAACACCAAACATGGTCAATTACTGGTTATTTGGTGGCAAAGATGATGCTGGAAGACCCATCCCATTTGGGAATGATTTCTCTCGAGGAAGACAAGCAGCTGAAACCGGTCTTGAAACGATCAGCTTCGTTTTGATTAATACATCGCACCTCTGAGATTCAGAAATTGTCCTAGCTTAAATGTTTTGTCATTTATCCCAGAATGTGGGAAATACAATTGAAGCCCCCAGGTCAAGCAAAAAAGAAGTTTAAAAAAAGAAAAGAAAAAGAAGAATAGTAGAACTAACAAGGCCTTGTAAGACTTAGTATAGAATGTGTAGTCAGATTTGGTTAGTCTGATTCTTTTCTGTTTACCTGGAATTCTTCCATGCTTCCTATTAGTTTCTGTTTCCCCAAACTTGCTATCTTGTTTCTTGAACTCAGTTTAGCTCATTTGCAACCTTAAGATTTTGCAACCACATATTGATTGGGTACGATTATGTTAGAGAAGTCCCAATTCAAATGGGTAGAGTAGTATTACATTCCCAAAGAGAACCATTTATGCGTCGGAGCAATGACGACAACAACAATATATTTATCAAGTAAAAAAATACTAGATATAGAATAGTAACTAAAATAAAATGATCAAAATTCAGTGATCACGAAGTATGACAAGGGCTACATTTTTTTTTTAGTTCCCAAGTAAAGCATATGTGCAAGCTTCTTTTCTTTCCTTCTTGGCTTTCTGGGTAACCAAAGACGTAATTTTCAGCCCATATACACATACATAATACATATACATAAAGAAAAGTGATATTAATTTGGTTTTTTTACTTTCTTTACAAAGGTATTTAAACTTGGTTAAGAAAAGTGTTTTGGTCCAGCGGCCATTTTGAATGTTAAAATCTTATGCATACTCGGATTGTCGTAATGGAAAATTCTGATTTTATTATCTTTAATTTCAAAACTGTAGTTGCAGAATATTTGTTATTAAAAAAAAAAAAAACTTTTGTAGATCTATTCTTACTCCATATTTATTGAAGTTTTCTGATATTACTCTAGATATTAATATCTCAGGGTTATAACGTATCAATATTAAATTTATTTCAAAGTATTTAAATATTTTTTTTAAAAAGAAGGTTTTATTTTATAGATCTATTATTATTTATTGAGACATTTAATTAGAGATAAATAAGTAGTAATTTGTGATATAGGCTCAAATCTTAGTATAATATTGGTCCAAAAAGTATACATATGTTTTGAGTTTTATTTCGAGAGAAGTAATAAAAACCTTGTCACGAATGATTAGTTTCGTCCCTAACCTATTGATAGACTTAAAAATATCCTCCCAATTTGGCGAACTAAGCTTAAATATACACTCGAACTTGACACGAATTATTAGTTTCATCTCTAAACTATTGATAGACTTAAAAACACCCCTCAACTTGGTGAAGTAAGCTTAAATACACCTTCGACTTTGGCACGAATTATTTGTTTCGTCCTAAACTATTGATAGGCTTAAAAACACCCCTCCGCTTCATGTTTCTGTAATTTATTAATTTTTAATTTAAAATTTTGTAGAGCTTCATTTACTGCCATATTTTTACAATTTCAAAAAATTCTTACGAAATTATCATCCGACCATGAAATTTTTAATGTTGTCGGAAGTGGACATTGACAAAAAATAATCATAAACAAAATAGGAAAAGAACGAGAATCGAACAATTAAAAATAAAAATGAAAAAAATAGGTATTGCTTTGAAGCTACCATTAATAAAGGAAAGGTTAAATGGGGGGAAGGAGTATTCTAGTAGTTGCTAATTAGAAGTTG
This sequence comes from Solanum rostratum, assembly GCA_029948455.1. NCBI lineage: Eukaryota > Viridiplantae > Streptophyta > Magnoliopsida > Solanales > Solanaceae > Solanum > Solanum rostratum. Next base: position 91,119,643 of record CM057045.1, on the reverse strand, counting down.
AAGGGAAATTTTTTTTTTTGAAAAAAAAGAGGAAAATTAAGGCTGGTATGGTATTCTTTTTAATCTTTCAAGCGTTTTAAATAAATTGTACGCACTTGTTATGCCATGTGACATGAGAGAGGTGTATATAAGTTTAGTTTGCCAAGATGAGGGGTGTTGGCCAAGTTTGAGATTAATTCACCAAGTTAAAAGATGTTTTTAAACTTAATAATAATTTAGAAACAAACTAATAATTTGTGTCAAATTTAAACATATTTTTAATACTTCTCTTTTATTTACGGTGCAATTTATTTAAATTCTATTTACTTCTCAATGCATAATAATAGTCCAACTCCAAAGAGGATTCCCAAATTACATTTAATTTCCACGAATATTTACCTGTTCCAATATTTCAATCTTAGATTTCATCGTCGAATTTTAGGATAATCGACAAATCCAGAAATATCAGTATGAGGACGACACGGAGGCCGATCCAAGTCGTGTCGACATGGGTCCGCCGGCAACCGCCGAAGGTCAAGGCTTTTCTGGCCGTCATTACCGGTATGGCGGCGTTGGTCTTGCTACGCGCCATCGTCCACGATCACGATAATCTCTTCGTCGCCGCCGAAGCTGTTCATTCGATTGGAATCTCCGTTCTCATCTATAAGCTCATGAAAGAAAAAACTTGTGCCGGTAATTTCTTTGTTTACCTCAATTTCTTCAAAAGAACTTTCTTTTTATTGTTTATTGAACGGATCGATTAGAAAAGATTCTTCTTTACCTGAATTTCGGAAGATCTAATTGCTTTTTAACCAATGATGCTTTTCTTGATATAGTTAAGGTAGTCTAAGGAGATTGGTTTTGTAGGTTTATTGATAGGTAATTTAGGGTAGAAACAAGACATTTTCCGGAAAAAATGCGAACTTTATATTCGAGGTTTTTTGGTTTAGCTGCTGATGAGTTCTAGGGTTTTGTTTTGTTGAATTCGAAACTTGAAATGAAGAAATAGATGGATTATTGCTAAATATTGTGTTGTTATGAATTTTTTTTAATAGATTTTTTCATGTTTGATTGCATTAGACGGACTTTTATAACATATTTTTTCATGTTTGATTGCATTCGATTTCAAATTTACTTTTTTTTAGGTTTGAATATTGGGGTGGTGTTGAAAAGGGGTAGGGGAATCTTGTCTATTGTAGTCATATGCTATGCTCTTTTTGGTTAAGAGAGACAATTTCATTGAGTGGTGTTGATATTGTTGACTCTGTAGTATTTTAATGTGACTAGTGAATTGTATGATCCACAAGTAAATTTTATTAACTCTGCCTTTCGGTGCGTTTCTCTTAAAGAATGCAGTTATTGTTGTGGGTTAACATAAAGTAGCTGCACAACTTGCTTGGTTTTTTCTTTTAAACATTAGTCAGAAGGAGTATCCTCGGCTGTATAAAGCAGTATGCCTTCTCGTGGCTAGCAATTTTAGACCTGCAAAGTGCTAGAGAACTTGCTTCCATTTTTGGAGGTCTTGCTGGTGATGGTGTCTCTTAGCATAGTAAACATGGGGTTTCACTATTATATGTGCATTCTTAGAGTTTCTTTTTTTTTTAATCTTTTTTTTTTAAAATTAAACGCATTCATTAGAAAGAAGTAAAAATATGAGATGGTGGAAGTAAAAGGCAAAATGGAGATAGCTTAACATTGAACATTTTGTTAATTTTTCACGGATTGCTTTCCATTTATTTAAGACCACCCAATTGATGGGTTTAATATTCTTTTTGTAACATGAATGGATCCTAATTTTTGAACAAGCACAATGATTTTTTTGATAAGGTAACTATTTTACGTATCACAAAAACCCATTACCGGAGATGGTGAAGGTGGGTTTCCTTACATTTGGTGTCCAACTGTTAAGGACTAGAAATTGAAAAGATACATTTTCCCTTTGAATTTTACTAAATCATTTATATCCTCCATTAGGTCTTGTTTACACCAGAAATAGAAGAAACTGCAGCGCTTCATCTTGATTTTCTGCATGTGATTGCTTCTATCTTCAAAATGTCCTGAGTTTTTTCCCTTCCGCACTGTCCACCATATGCATGCTGGGATGCATTGCCACCAATCTTGCTCTGCCTCTCTTCTAACCACACCCTTCCAACTGTTAAGCATCTGAAAAGTAGTTTTGAGTATTACCCAGCTCATTCCAAGAACACAATATTACATGTTTCACAAATTTACAGTTGTCTTGCTATGTAGGAATAGATGCTTATGGTCTTCTGCATCCTGTTCACATAGTAGGCATCTTGAGCAAATCTGCGAACCTCTTCTCTGTAGAGTTTAAGTTAAGCAGGCTCTTGTAATGACCAACCAAGTAAAGCAAGAAACTTTGTGTGAGATTTTGAACAAGCACAGTTACTAATAGTACGATGATTTCTCATTAAGGAAAGTGACAATATCTTGAGTTGGAACAAAAAAGGAAGTAATACAACCTTCTTGAGATGAAGTAAAGCAGTCAAACTTCTTTCATGACTTCCCTGCTATATTAACGGTCATCATTTGAAATTGATGAAAGAATTTTCTTTGAGCTATTTGGAAGTCATCCAACTTGACATATAAGAGTGTGAATGGTTCCTTTTACATATTCAGGAAGAAAGAATGACTTAAATCTTTAATATTTGATCATTTTAGCGTGTAGTCAGCGCTGCGCTTTCTGTTGTACCATTTTAGAGAGAGTTTAAGTGAAGAGACAAATCCAAAAAATTAGAAGTGACAGATATCCCTTCAACATAGGTCATCAACAGGATCTCAAAGACTCACCAAAGTACGAAACCTAGGATATTTCAGAAAATAGATTCCTATTCAAAGAGTGCGTAACTGTGTGGATAAGCTCACACTAACCCATCAAATTGTATATTTTTATGGGATCTTGTTAATTTTTTTTTCTCATCTATCCTCTTTCTTTCTTAGAAGGTACAATTTTTTCATCCAATAGGGATCTGTTTCTCAATTTCAATGTGGAAACATGAACATTTATTATGGACCTTGGTCTTTTATTTCTGTTTCAATCCTCTGACTCAGTTTTTTCTGATTAACTCTGATGTATATTATTGCAGGGCTTTCACTCAAATCCCAGGAGCTCACTGCTATGTTTTTGGCTGTTAGACTGTATTGCAGTTTTGTCATGGAATATGATATACACACCTTACTTGATTTAGCTACATTAGCTACAACCTTGTGGGTTATTTATATGATCCGGTTTAATCTTAGATCAAGTTACATGGAGGACAAAGACAATTTTTTAATCTATTACGTGGTAAGTCACAAACAACTTACAAGTACCTTTTTCCAATTTTCTTATTGAGTTGTACTTAGTTGGGGCTAGTTTCTCAATTGGTATTTTCATCTCCAAGAAAGACATATGATATCTGGTTGAGTTAATAGCATGTAATGTATGTGTACGCATGGCTATTACATGCATGTAATGAGGTTAATTAGAGTACTGGACGTCAGAAGTCATTTTAATGAGGCTAATACTACATGTACTTAGCTAACTCTCAAGTAATGAAGGATAACATCTGATGAAAGTTAAAGTAGATGTGTCTTTAAACTTTCTGACACAAAAGGTTTACGTATTTTGACCCTCTTCCTAATTTTTATATCCGAAAACTGTGCAGGTGTTAACTTTACATGTTTTCAGTTTTGTAACATTTCATTATTACATTCCCAGTACAGTTCCACAGTGGGGGGTTTGGAGAGGGTAAGGTGTATCTAGACCTTATCCCTGCCTTCGTGGGAGTAGAGAGACTGTTTGTGACAGATCCTCAGCTCAAGAAAAACGTTTTTCAGAACAATTTGAAAGAAATGCAAAAGTAAAATGCTATGATGAAAATATTGATAAAAGATAAATACTGACTGTAGTAGTAGTTTAGATAACCAAAGTAGAAAAAACAATAGTAGTAATAGAATCAAGAATAAGATAATGCTAACACAATAATAACAAACCTGGTAAAGGAACAATATGTGCTCCAGCCAGACCTGGAGATTCTCTACAATGGGGAAGAGAGAAAATGCTAGAGTGCCTATTAATCGTCTCCCCTGATTCTCCGTGAGAGGTTTGCATTTATCAATCTTCTGTTCCATTTGATAGATGAAAACTAAAGGGTTTATTGAAGACCCACTTAAACCCCAAATGCTCTCCATTGTGGTTATTTTATACCCACATATCTTCTAATTTCTCTGTACCCATTTTTATGGTTATTCATTCTATTTTATAATGTTGAAGCTATTCCGTCAAAAAAATTATTTTACACAACTTTCATAGTTTTAAGATTCAAAGTTTAAACTTTTGATGTATTGTATCCTAATTTCTAATCAAACTACTTTTTTCAACCATTATTTTAATCTTTTCTTCCACAATTACTTGTATTGTTCATAAGTGAAATTTGAAAGCTTAAACTCATTAGCCAATCAAGTTTAGGTAAAACAGAATGGGACTGAGGGTATACAATTTTTTAGATCATTTGGACTGAGTGGCTTTCAGTTTTATATGAACTTTCATGCAGCTTTTCCCTAGCATTCGAGATTAAGAATATGTCTTTTTCCTGTTATTTTCTCTGAGCTCTGAATAGAGTCAGAGTAGCTTTCTATTTTTTTTTTCAAGAATGTGAAATGTCTTTGGTTCTTTCAAGCACAGCTGGTGTCATTATTTCTGTTGTTTTTGCTGTAATTTTGTTTGCATGATTCTTGTATTGCCATCCTCTACACAGTTTTTTTTTCTTTTCATTTGAGGAGAAAGAACTAGTTATTTTTTCCGTTTTCTGCAGGTGATCCCTTGTGCTGCCTTGGCTTTACTAATTCATCCATCTACATCACATCTCTTCGTTAATAGAGTCTTCTGGGCTTTCTGTGTTTACTTGGAGGCCGTTTCTGTGCTACCTCAACTTCGTGTCATGCAAAACACTAAGGTATACTTGCATGCTATCATTTATGAAATGCAGATTTCTCAACCCCCTCTCCCTCATTATTTTTGTGTGGTGTGGGAGCTGCCTTTGACCACCTCTTTGTTGTTTTGTACACAGATAGTTGAACCATTCACAGCTCATTATGTATTTGCATTGGGTGTTGCAAGGTTCTTAAGTTGCGCTCACTGGGTTCTCCAGGTTTGATTTGCAAATTTGCAGTTCTTGTAGTAATTGGATTTTAAAACTTGTCAGATAACTTTTGAATTTCATTCATAGTTCCTGTATGGATGCCACATTTTATGAATTAACCCAATGTGGTTTTACTTTGAAGAACAATTAACGAGCTGAAGTGATGATGGTTATGATTCATCTTCCTTGTTGGCTTGGCCAAATTGTACTGTATGGAATACCATTAGTTGGGCAGGGCAGGAGTTGCGTTGTGATCACATATGAAGTACTCACTATGCTATGTGGAATTCATTAGGGATGTTCAATTATTTTTTAAATTGGTTGATCAAGATGTTTGATGTATTTTGGCAAAACATTCACATATTTGGATCTTGTTAGCATGTTATGTAGCTCTAACAACCTTATGCTTTTTTCTTTGTTTTGTGATAGGTTTTGGACAGTCGTGGCCATCTGCTGGTAGCATTGGGTCATGGTCTGTGGCCTTCTATGGTTTTGATATCGGAAATAGTTCAAACCTTCATCTTAGCAGACTTCTGTTACTACTATGTTAAAAGGTAAAATAAGTATCTCTAAAGTCCATCTGTTTCTTATCCTCTGGCATTCCTCATCATTTCCTGTATTGACAATGACCTTCAACATTTTCGTATTTATGCAGTGTTTTCGGTGGACAGCTGGTAATGCGTCTTCCTTCTGGGGTCGTGTAACTGATGATTGTGATAGTTATGGACAGAAATTTCACATTCGTTTGTCGCTTTTATTTGCTTATCTTGGGTCTCTCTAGAAGTTCCCATCTTTTGTCTAGGACCCTTCAGGCGCAAAATCAGGCTTTCGCCTTTTGTGAAGTTAGCACTATCTTTAATTATATAAGCAGTAGATTTTCTTGCTATCATATACTATTTTACTTTGTTAGCAGTTAGCACTAACATATGGCTTTTGGATACGTACTCATTTTTGTACTTACGTGCTAATGTATCTCAATGAATGATAAAGATTCTGACATGACTTACCCTGAGTGTACACCCTCCCTCCCTTTCCCTTTCAGGATGGTCATGTGACAGAGACATAGTTGTTCGTTTCTGTCATAGTGGCTTTCATTTGGATGAACTTGTGTTGCAATTTTACCCTTTGAATCTGCAATAATAGATATCCTTCCACTATCACAATGATATTGCAACTTCCATTTCTTTTGGATCCACGGAAATCATCTATATTTGTTGAATATGATATGGGGCAGTGGAAAGGTAGAAAGAAGCAGACATATGAAGTAGTTATACACCATATATTTTGAGAATGTATCTTCAAATACTTGTTTGGTCATGGATTTTGAAAAGTTGATCTTCTTTCACTCAAAAAAATTTCGATTTTTTTTCAAGTAAAATTTATGTTTAAAAAATACAACTTAAAAACTCGAATTTTAGCTTCAAAATCTATAGTCACAAGGAGTGGAGTTTTAAGGGGTTCATTCCCCTTGCTTCCCTAGCTCCGCCACTGTTTATGTGCATCCTTTAGACTTTGTTATTCCTACCCTAGCACATTGCTTGTTTCCTGACCAAATTTCTTTTTAACCAAAATGTGTGTTTGGCTCTGGCCTTAGAGTATATAACCTATTTTCAGATATATTTCCACTAATACAGAGAGTCATTTGATTAGGCAAGCGGCTTTTGCTTTATCTTTGTCATTTCATTCTAAAGCTAAGAAAAAGAGAGGACAATCAAAGTTGAATAGCTGCCAAGTGGACATAAATTGTTTTAAGAGATTTTAAAAAATTTGTGGCGCTTTTAAAACAGAAGTAATCATTTTACAGATATTTTATTGATGATAAAGTTGCTTTGCTAGACTTTCTTCTTTCTATCCCACTATGTAAATGTAGGAATAAGATATATGTATATCATGTTGCTATTGTCATCTTAACGACATACTTATTGTAGTCTCTATCTTAAACAAATAATAATATATCTAGTGGAACTCTAAAAATGGAGTCTTGGAAGGATAAAATGTACGCAGATTTTAGTACTATCTCCTAGAGATAGAGAGGTTGTTTTCGAAAAACCCTCGTCTCAAAATGGAGCCCCATAAGCAGAGGACACTAGCTATAGAAAAAAAGAAAAAGAAAGAAAAACGGGAAACGACTAAAAATAAAAAGCAAATGATAGTATATATATACGATAAAAGTAACAAATATAGGACGGATAATGACAATCACAGAATATAAAGACACAACTACTCATATTAACCTAACCTACTATATCACAAGACCAAACATCAACTTACCCTACTAGCGTATTAGCCCTTTACCTTAATACGCGACCGGTCATGTCCTCAGTGAGATGGAGTTTCGTCATATTTTGTCTGATCACCTCCCCCAGTACTTCTTCAGTCTACCTCTACCCCTACGTGAAACCCCTAAATCCAACCTCTCGCACCTCATCAATACTTCTTCTTTGCACAGTTTCAAACCATCACAGTCTCGCTTCTCTCATCTCCATCTTGTGAAGATAAAATCATTTTTAAAAGATTCTCGATTTTAAGAGTTTGCTCCTATTTACCACTGAGTGGTAACATCAATTAAATATTGCCCGGTCAAATTTGACTCTCGTATGTTATCCGAATATGGTTTAAAATGTGCGATATGAAGATGAAAGTGACAGTAGTGTAGTAATTGAAGTAAAAATCAAAAATTTCATTTTCATTCTTGTCCTTTTTCCTTTCAATTCCTTTTGTTGCCTTGCTATCATTTATTTTATTTTTTGTTATTAGTGCGTCCAGAAGTTTCAAAGTGCTAAAATTTAAATAATTGTAGAGCAAGGAAAAGGAGAGCTCCAGGATACAAACAGCTGTAGTGCACACAAGATGCTAGCTGTTGGCTTAACTCATTCACAGTAATCACATTACACAACAAAAAAAAGGAAGTAGCATTCATAATAGTTGTTAGGGGATGAGAATGGCATGGTAGATATTTAATACACACAATATCATAACAAAGTACATAATTAAAATATAAAATTCATAATAGTATAAGTACAAAATTAATTGTTTGGATGTTGAAATTTTAACTGTTCTACTTGATGGAAATATTCCTTTGATAATTAATGAACATTTGGAATTGTTCGGTTTTTTTTTATTTTTTTTGTGGAATATTCTATATTTTCAAAATAATAGGAAAACTGAAATCATAAGCCTTTATTATATGGTTATATGTAATTTCAAGTCGAACAAACTATGATTATTGATTTATTGTATCATATAAAATATCAAAATTGAATAGAAAAATACCCAATAGATTTGATACGATAATGGTATAGAATGCTTATTAATGACAACTTAATCCGCTACTGATATTGTTCACTTGCATGACTTTAAAATCGGTCATTGACTTTTATCTAAAGATGAGTTGGGCCTAGGCCTGCACGATTTTAAAATGCGTCATTGACTTCTATCTAAAGATGTGTTGTTACATACGCCTTGTGTATGGCCTCTGTGTTCTCGCTGAAATTTGCTTCACCGTATGAGATTCACCTACTCTCAGCAATAAGGTTTGTCCGCCTCAAAGAAATTTGTCTAAACTCAGTTGAACTCTGACCCACATCGACAAGACTGACAAAGGAGTGACTCTGATTCCATCTATAACAGCCCAGCCCGCTAGTTATACTGTCTGCTTTGGGCTTAGCCCCTATTTTTTTAAAACTCATCACTAATAAGTAAGACATGATTACTTATATACCCAATATCTCTTTGATGTTTTGCGGATATTAAACTTCTAACTAAAGATGAGTTATTACTATGAGATTCTTGATATAATAATATAATATTTTTAAAATTTAAAATTCTAAAGTTTTATTATCTTAGTATGTAGTTGTTGCTATAAGATGTTCGCTTTTGACTTCTCAAATCATGATATTATCTTTTGCACTTTCCTTTTTTAGCTGTCCCAAAAAGAATATCATTTTACTTTAATTGGAAATAATTTATCTTTAAATTTTTTTTTATCTTTAATAAAATTATTCTCAGTCACACAAATGTCTAAAAATTGTAGACTACAAATTTTAAAAATATTTTTTTTTTCTTAATTATTATGTCAAGTCAAAGGATATCACATAAAATGGGACGGAAAGAGTATTTTTCTATTTAAATCTTTACTCTTATGCAACTTTACAAGTTTTTTGTAATGGCACAATTCCCGAAATCCTAAATAATTGACTTACATACCCATTTAACGCTTTAATTTGATATACTTCAACCACTGGTCCAACGTGTTTTCTTATAAAATGAAACTCTTGTGTGGTCATATTATAGCTTTATTAGCTGTGTGCTAGGATTAAGATAGATGCCCTTTTTTCGTATTAACAAAAGTGGTGGTATCAGTTAATTGACACAAATTAAAATATATAAAAAAAAGGTAAATACACAAAATAGTCAACAAGATTCAATGTACTCCCCCTATTTTTTTTAGTTTGTTATATTTCACTTTTCAATATCAATTCGATTATTTTTGAAAATTAAATTATATTATATTAATTTGATATTTTAAAATAAAAAATTAAATATTTAAAAATTATATAAAAGTACTATAAATTATAATTTTTTTCATATCAATATGATTAAAAATATATTTCAAAATGTAAGTTAAAATTTATTTTATTTAATTTTAAAAAAGAAAATTATGACAACTAAAAAGACGGATTGAATATATCATATATATTTAAAACTTATTCATACCGTGCAATTTCCGATAAGGAATTATTAGTTGACTCCTCCTGTGAAGATATTGATTGGGTTTTATTATTTATATTTTTTTTAAAAGATTGTTGGACTTCACGCTGCACCTTAATTTTATGTTGAAAATTCGTGAATTTTGAACCATTATCTTTACGTGTTGATATTAAACGATGAAGTTCAATATGAAAAGTCTGGAAAAAAGATGCAATTAACCTCTAAATTTATTTGTATATCTAACTGATTTTAGAAACAAAATACGTTTAGTAAATCAAGTAACACATTAAACTATATGTACGAGTTGTAATTATGAAAACATTTGCTAAAGAATCCTAATTTTCTTCCTAAAGTTAGTTATTTTTTGAAATTTTCTCAAATTTGAATAGTATCCCTCTGTGGGGGTTATAGTTTCACTCCTATATACTCTATTGTGCTTTTCTTATAAGTCATTGTGCTTTCTCCACTATTTTTTCTTCTTTTATTTGAAATTGATACACGTAAGCTAAGAATCATTCAAAAATAATCAATTTATCTCCACGAGGCAGTGGATATATGTTGTTGCTGCTGCGTAAATTGACACGGAGGAAAGTACATATTAACACGAAAGAGTGATAATGAAATATACATGAACGGTACTTGCATTTATTTGTAGATAAAAGCTTCAAGTTCCCTTTTGGCCAAGGACAATATAATATTTATTAGTAACCCACTTGTTTTAATTAATTACACGTAATGAAGCTTTTTAGACTTTATGTGTTAGCTATGAAAACACCTAATAATTCCAGACTCTATGATTAAGCTGTTATATATTTTACTAATTAATTAAATTCTTTCTCAAATTAGTAGTATACCCCATTTACCTACAACAATCAAGCTTTACGTAAAAAAATCGCATGCATGATTCTTACTTATGTTTATTTTTTTTTCTTATATATATTCTTTTTTCTTTGTGTGTTTCTATTCTATTTGTCTTCATATACATGAACCTCTAAACTTCCACTATTTCCCCCCCTATAAATACCTCATTTAACAATCATCTTTCACAAGTCACACTAAAATATTCAAGTTGTAGAAAAATATCCATTTTTTCTAAAAATTATTATGGCCATTTCCAAAGCTCTCTTTGCGTCCTTACTTCTCTCCTTGCTCCTTCTCGAGCAAGTTCAATCTATTCAGACTGATCAAGTGGTGAGTAATTTCTTAAGTCAGTTTTTTAGTGCCGACCTCGTATGTTCAATAATTTTATTGTTCATGCTAGGTACACTTTTTTCATGATTAAAAGTTCAAGTTTCAATGTTTTTTCACTACAAGAAAAAAAAAGCTCTACTTTATTTGACTTAATTTCTAAACATTTAATTTAGTATTTAATCATGTTCCTTCATTTCAATTTTAGTTTATTCACTTATGATATATGTTTGACTTTTGCAGACCACCAATGCTATTTCTGAAGCCGCTACTTCCTACAAGAAAATTGGTATGTTCTAATTTCTATATATGCTTTACTACCTTAATGTTTTGTCACCTTCATAGATATGTATTCCCCCCTATGTCATGTATCAATTATACTGTATAGATATATCAAAAATCACTTTTTTTTGTTTCGAACATCCTTAGCGAAATTCGCCACAGCATATGTAAATAACGTATTTAAATTGGTGTTGTTTATGTACAGATTGTGGGGGAGCCTGTGCAGCAAGGTGCCGATTATCGTCAAGGCCAAGATTGTGTAAGAGGGCATGTGGAACTTGCTGTGCCAGGTGCAATTGTGTTCCTCCTGGTACTTCTGGCAACACTGAGACTTGCCCTTGCTATGCAAATATGACTACTCATGGCAACAGACGCAAATGCCCTTAATATACTCATAACTATTACTACATTCTTCTATCCGGACATATATCATTTGTGAGATTACAGTGGATATATATATGTTATTATTGTTTCTATCTTATTGTATCATAAATTTGTGTGTTGATTAGTACATTTGGTGTGATATTTTTTCTGGTTTGTATGGTTGTATAATAAGATGAGGAATAAATGAAGTTTGAGTATAGTTTGTATATTTGTTCTGTTCTTGGATGTTGAGTTTTATAGTAAAGAGTGGATAAAGATTTGTCTCATTTTTCATACTATTGCATTGCCTCTAATATACTTCTAAACACGGATAGTTCAAAAAGAATTTTAATAACATCAGGTCACCAAAAATATAGTCGAGTTACTAGTTCTGTAAATCTTATGTTATTGAACATGCCAGGTAAACGTTATATAAATATAGAAAGCGACATTTTTTTAAAGTAAATAGTTATCGATGAACAATCAAATTTAGATCATTATGACAAACTTCATTGCTCTTAATCAAATTATGTTATATAGTAGAAAATAAATTTAGAGGACTTGCAGTGAGTACTATTTTAACATATTCAAATGGTCAGATTCTTTTTCGTTTATTTTTTTTTTCAACTAATCGAAAAATTCCCAAGGGTCAGTGATGACGATTCAAAGAGTGAGATTCTTGGTAAGAATACCCTCAAATGTGATTCCAGGACCAAATGCCAGAATCAATCCCCAATCATTCAGGTCTTTTTTCTCCTCTAACATGTATTCCAGCACATACACAATTGTATTACTACTTGCATTTCCATAATCTGCTAAAGCTCTTCTGCTAGCACTTAGTTTCTCAGGAGACAATTCCAGTTTTTTTTCTAGCCTGTTTAAAATAGCAGGACCACCTGGATGAACTGCCCAAAATAGCTTGTTGTACTCTCTGTCATTCATTCCAGAAATACTTATTAACTTGTCACAGAAATCTTCAATATTGTCTTCAATTAGCTGGGGTAGTTCTCTTTCTAGCTTGAAGCTAATTCCCTCTTCAGTAAGCCTGCAATAGCAAAATCAATCTATTTTTTCAGCAATCTGTCCAAGTTAAGACGGGTTTGTTATAGGATTGATTTCTCAAATAGTTAGTCAATTAATAGTTATTATTTCAGAAGTCACATTTCTTCTTGACTCGTCCATTTTGACGGGCCAATTTGCCAACATTACCTGCCATCAATGATCTTCTCTGTATCAGGCAAGAAATACTGAATAGCAGTATGCAATTCAAAAAGAGGCCTTTCAATTTCTTGAATCGGGTTAGACCCGATTATCATAGCTCCAGCACCATCACCAAAAAGAGCCACTCCAACTAAATCATATGGCCTATCAACACTTGGTGGTTTGAACCCAATAATAGTAGTCTCAGAAGTAGCTAACAGGACTCTGCTTCCTGGATTATTCTCAGCAATGTCCTTAGCAACACGAAGGCCCGCGACTCCACCAGAGCAACCAGCAAAATACAACGTAACACGCTTAGTCTCCGGTCTTAAACCGAGTCCTTTTGCTAAGTAAAGATCCCCTCCTGGTAATCTAGCTTCACTTGAGGAAACATAGACTACATGTGTAATGTCTGAAATTGGCCTTCCCCATTTGTTAATACAAGATTGTGAGGCTTCAATTGCCATTTCTGTAACTGCTGCATTGCAGATGTCTAGTCTTTGTTTCACCGTTGGAAGGCCTTCAACTGCTAGTTCAGGATATTTCTTTAGGATCTCCTCTGACATTACCACGTACCTCGTTTTAACTGTAGTTGTCTTGCCTGCAAAGTTAAAGCAAAGGAAGAACCAGATTGATCCAATTTGAAAAATCCGTTCCAGAGGCAAATTCAGGATCTTAAATCAGATGATGCAAAAATAATGCACTTACTAATTAGTCGTTACAACTAACAACGTGTTCAACATGCTGTAGCTATTATATATGTATAGAATTCAAGTAAGTCTAGGTAGGTTGCAAGACATTAAGAATGGGCTTCGGGATTGAAACTTAATCTCAAAAGTTAGATCATAAGATGAAAATTGTCTGATACAAGACAACAACACATTCTCTCAATCAATGTGCAACATTTTACATCCCTCCCCCACCCTTGCACACCTAGAAGTGGACAAATATAGCATGGGGCTTAATATTGGTAAAACGTGAAACATGAATGACTCATGACTTTGGCTCTGATGTCATGTTAAGAAAATGAACATAGTACCTTACTCAATCTCAAAAGCTAGCTCACGAGATGAGGATTATCTAATATTACTAAACAGTGTCTGTGTTTGCTATCAGTACCATTGTCCGTTCCTAACCAATATAGATAGACGCTTATGGTTAAAAGGGTGAAAGAAAGGAAAAAATTACAGAGTCGAGTGAGCCTCTGCTTGAGTTCTGGATCATCGCAGTTGGTGTTTTTGAAATAGCCATCAACCAAAAACTCTTGCATAACAAGCTGATGAGGGAATGCTTTGCCCAGAGCAAGAATGGTAGCGTTTCTGGAGTTACTTTCCTTCCTTCCTTCCATCTTCTCCAATATCCCCATAACTCAATAGTTGCCCCTTTGAACGTGCACAATTTTCTTGTTACAACACGTACTAAATAGTTTATGTTATTCAAGACTTGCCCATTTGAAGGTGCACAACTTTCTATTTATAACACGTACTAAATGGTTTATGTTAGATAAATTAAGCTGAATTAAAGGATTTAGTTATATCATCAAACTGCAGAGGGATTCAGATATAGTTATTTATGAAGTTTTTGGGATTAGTTGAGGAACAAGATGTTCATGATTTTGGCAAATCCAAAAGTTCCATATCAATTTAGTACTGCTAAATCTTGATACGTGGTTGGTGGCATTCTGGTTTGAAGTTCAAGAAACAACCTTGAGCAGAATTTGTTACTGTAAGAACAAACAGACACATAATTCCCTGGCATAATGTACAGTCTTGGTGTTACACTAATCAGCTAATTAGGCTTAGTATTGTCCATGTCAGCAGATTCTGTTATAATTGACAGTTAGTTAGTGACCAATTGTTCACATTATAGTTCATAGAGTGAGTTAGTGGATCAAGAAGTTAGTTGAGAATTAGATTGAATATTACTACAGTTATATATAAGCACATCTAATATGTACTCAACAGATCATGAATATATAGATATTGTTCTCTTCCCTAAATCTCATTCTCTACTTCTTCTCTTCTCTTCTAAGTGTTCTTGAGTTGTTCATCTCAATTCTCGAATCTTCAGTGATTCCTGCAAATTGAGCTAACACTTGGCTCTTTCGGAGTTACGACTTGTGCCCTACTCATAAGCCATCATGATAGTACCCCTTGTGTCCCGTTGTACCCTTTTCTTTTTAGTTCGTCCTTTAAAAAAAAATTACCTTAATTTAATTAAAAATAATTTAATTTTGAAACTCCTTTTTTATCCTTAATAAAATGAATCTCAACTGCACAAATATCTAAAAATTATTGTAGACCACAAATTTTAAAAGTCTTTCTTTTTTTTTTTCTTAAACACCTTTCCAAGGCAAAAAATGTCACATAAAAAAAGTGGAGGGCGTATTAAATTAGAAAAATTAAACAAACTCATGATCATTATGGAAGTTTACATCCAACTTTGGACCTCAGTAGCTCAAGCGTCACCCATGCGCTTCGCAGATGATTTCGTCCGAAAACCAAGAAGTAGACAGGAACATCACTCTCTTCCAATACTAAAATTTCCATAAATTTTAAAGACTCATTCATTCATTAGTTTTACAACAGTTTCGGAATAGCAGCTATGTTTAGACACAAATAGCATATGTTCTTCCCACAGGAGCATGCACGGGATGAAATAAGATTAGATCACAGTTCCAGTAAGCATTTCCCACTGATGTAATCAATAACTCGGGTGGCTGTTTGATCAAGTGCAGCAGTTACTGCCGCCAGATTTTCCAAAAACTCTTCCGGTGTTGGTTTATCACCATCCACAATGTCTGTCACAGCTTTCAGAAAAATGGCAGGAACTTTCAACAGATCTGCCACATAAGCTACAGCCGCTCCCTAAAACCAAAGAACACATTGGATCAGAAAAAGGAGCGAAAATGCATATCCTAACAAGAGAGCAAGAGCAAAATGAGCACAATGGTTAGGAAAAAAGAGGAAGTTTATTGAACACTTGGCACAATTTCAGTCTTGAATTAGCTTTTCAAATATCATCCCTAGCACTACCATCAATCACGCCCAAGAGGGAACAATTTATCTTTTATTATTAAATAAAAAGGTGAACCCTGAGATATAAAATATCTTAGACGACAAGAGTCTATACATATTAATGGCCAGAATCACACTATTTGACCAATCTCTACAGCATTATCCACTAAATAATTGGAGAATGACTAGACATAGACTACAGAATGTTCATGGGACTAATTTCTCTAAGTCTTCACAAGAGCCATCATACTGAACTTAGACATTTAGACATTACCTCCATGTCCTTAATTGTTGCATCATTTGCAACAATAGATGCTTCATCCATTGAAGACATATCTAGAGAGTCACCAGTAGACAGCTTGCCAACCTGTAATGAGGAGAGAAATTTCATGATAAATTAATTCAATGTCTTTTTTAATCAGGAAAAAGCTTTTTGCTATTAGAATATGCCAAAGTAGACCTAATGATTTTCTAAGTACATCTGCACTATAAGCTAATCGCGAAACAATCAGATGTTGCTGTGGAAGCAAGTATACACATGGTCACATGGAATTAACAAGTTTGACAACAAAGGCATGTCTCAAGCACATCAGATAAAATCTAGATCATTAATACACTCTTTCTGGAAGAATTCTTTCTAAAAAAAAATATTCATGCACTCCTCCCATTTTCACATGCTGAGTCATGAGCATCCAGATCACCAATTTACAGAAATTGCTAAAATATAAACTATAGGTATATATAAATTCAGTAGACATCACTGCATAAAAAGTTACCACACCTACGTTACTTCTCATACTCAAAAAGACCAAATCGTAAGTTGGTAAGACTTATCTAGATTGTCTATACTAAAGTATCGTATTCAAGAACAACATAGCAGATAGAGTACAGGTACATGCACAAAGTTGACCATGGGAACACTTCCTGATATAGTAGAAGATCATATCTGATAGGACATCAGCACGATTATTCACACTAAAATAATCACTCACCAATCCGAGAAAAGAAGGTTTCACATGAATCAAAATGAAGAGAAATGGATGTTACGATTTCATATAACCAACCATAATTAGTTTGAAAAATGACGCAAATGTGCCCAAATCCAACTCGACAAAATGACAATGAAAGCACAATCTGAACCAGCAAAATTTTAACTCAATGCCAAAGAAGCTACAACCACATTGTAAAAAAGTATATTCACCAGCCATAGACAAGAATAGATATCAAAGCATGTGGGCCATGAGCTAATTAAATTTGGTTCTTTTATATGCACGGGTGAGCAGTATTTACCTTCAGGTTAAGCTCCTTCAGAAGATTGGGTGTGGCAAAAGCCTTCCGCGAACCAACTCCATATATATCAAATACCTACACATATATGAGTGCAGCCAAAGAACTTTAGCTAGTTGCCATAACATCAGCAAAAAAACTATCCAAATCATAAAGTAGGTGAATCAACAAATTTAGTTTTGCAGTAAATAACCAGGAACTTCTTTCACTAGATTATCAATCCCTATCTCCTTAAAACAGTTGAAGCACCAAGTCCAATAAATATACCAGAAAAAATGTAGACTGTAGAACTTTGGCCACAATAATAATAGGAATTGTTATCTCTTGTTAAAGGTATAGAGGCAAAAGACAAATGGTTTGTCAACCTAGTGTAAACTTTGATCCAGTTTCCCACATTCCATATGTTCTTAACAACAACAGAACTCAAAAGACATGATGCAGGGATGAAAGATGAAAAATGAACGTTACCGGGATTGGTATTCTTCTGTCAT
Organism: Solanum rostratum; assembly: GCA_029948455.1. NCBI lineage: Eukaryota > Viridiplantae > Streptophyta > Magnoliopsida > Solanales > Solanaceae > Solanum > Solanum rostratum. The sequence continues at coordinate 91,101,982 of CM057045.1, read as the reverse complement.
GGAAAGCAACTTCTGATGAAATATAAACATCTCCTATTGAAGCACCTTTGGCCTGAAAATAAGTTAACATGTCGAAAATAAATAATCCAAAGAATAATTTATGTTTGCTCAACATAGAGGAAGCATAGGGATGGAACTTTCAATTAATCATCTACTAAAAAAAAATCAATTAGTCAGTCCCAAAATCTTCCTGTCCCGACAAGGTTGTCCCTTTTCATCTGACAATTAATCTTATTGGCGCTCAATAAGTGAGATGACAGAAATAATTATATCAGAATCTATAAACAAAAATCATACCCCAAATCCACCTGCTGTGCCAGCATTTATGATGAGGTCTGGCTTTAATGCTTGGACAGAGGCATATGTCACAAGAGATGCAGAAACCGTGCCCACACCATCAACCCCTGTGTCAAACCATTCATAAGTTAGCTCGACAAACTTTAGGACACCACTAGATTTGATGCATATAAAATATTTGAGATACACGAAGACACACATGTGCAAGAAAAAACATCAAACTATTTAGAGCATCAGATACTTTAGTGGTTTAGCAAAGTTGTTTTCCTCCAAGCCAGAGGAAGGTTTCAAGAGTAGAAGACCAGGCTCTAAGACTACTCCCTACTTCTCTCTGCAAATGGAAACACCCATATATCTACTCATTAACTCTAAATTACAGCCTTGATCTTGGAAATGCAATTTCATCCTTTGACCCAAAATCACTGGTTAGGCCATATGCCTCTCAAGGATGAATTTCCAGATTTTCACCTTACATGTAGAAGCCACCATAACCCAAAGCAAACGCAATCGAGTTCGAATATCACCTTTACAGAAATTGTTAGAAGTTAAAAGGGCAGATTTCATTGCTGAAAACACTAGAGAAAGGACGCTGTGAAGCAGGTAGATCTGATCATATAATCAGGTGAAAGGATGTAAAAAGGGTATTTTACAGTTACAGCATGTACCAAAATATGATCCAGTCTAGAAGAGCTGATGAGGTATGACCATGGAAGATCTTCGGAAGAATAGAGCCCTTACAAAAGTAACCTCTTTTGGATGGATTACTATGCATGAAGCATGTCTTCTTCTTCTTTTTTTCTTCTTTGGAGGGGGGGGGGGGGGGGGGGGGGGTGTAAACTGTGGTTGTTGGATACAGAAGATGCTAAATTGCCAACCACACCTTTGTGGGGCTTCATCTCCGTACATAATAGATACTATTCAAGTCTGATGGATAGTGAAGATTTTAACAACTCAATTTTGCATTATGGAAAAGCAAGGAAGATAATTAATGGGTTTGGATACTTTTGAGTTGGGGATGATGCCAAGAATCCAAGGTGTCGCCTAGCAGTCAGTGAAACGGATAAAAAGTCATGGAAAGCTAGCGCTCAAAACCCCATTTGAGATCAAAAAAATGTGTGTGTAATTTTTTTATAGTAGCAGAGTGATCTGGTCCATGTGTTTGTGAGAGCTACCAGATCCTCAGTTGAGACGATATGTGCACAAACCATAAGCTAGCTTAGACACCAACCAATGTACAGTATAATTGGCCTACTATGCAAATGCAGGGACAAAAAAGTCTACAGGTTCAGTATCCCAGTTTTACTGTTTGGACTCTTGGAAGGAGAGAATAACTAGTTTCTATGAAGCAAAACATAATCCTCTTCATAGATTGACGGCTGTTTACAATTTGCTTAAATGCTTCAGTTCATTAGTGTATATTCAGTGTGTGAAATGTGATTTTTTGAATTTCATGGGCACCCTACATTACAAACAGCGGTAGCCTGGCCTGTTCTGTAGTTCACAACACTCCCATGTATCTATAGAGGTGGACATTTTCCATATACTTCAATTTACTTAATGACTGAACAAATAGGAGATAAACTCCACATAGAAAATGAGAGAGTCTAACATAAAATTCCCCTATTGCAGGTTGAAGAACTAGTTGGTGAAACTATGTCCTACCACTAATTGAGACAATACACAATCTGCTAATACTACAAAGGAAAAAAGGGATTGTTACTGATAAATATGATTTGCTATCTCAAATATGGAAACATTATGCTCATATAATGGTTATATAAGCAGCCACATTCATAAGATGAAATCAGCAAAGCAAAAATTGTCAAGATCAAAATACCCTACCCAATGCTGGGTCCTTCCCAGGACAAACAATATTAATGGCGAGACCCTTGTAATTACCACAAAAACGCACCCAAGGGACTCCCTTTGGGAACCTGCATTGAGCACATCAGATTTTAGATCCAAGAAGAGACAATAGAACAAACCACCAAGCATGGTAAAAATTTACTGCATAAATAATCACACTCTACAATTGAGCACATGGAAAAATTTAGAGGTTCCTGGTCGTCATAAAATTGAAATTCGCAGATCTTCTGAAAGAATCCAACAAGGCAACAACATTTACAAACATTTATATCATTCTTTTTTCTAAATCCCGTGAATCATCCTCAAAACATTTTCAGTTTGAATAAGTATACTACCTCCATCCCATTTAATATGGGACTGTTTGACTTAGCATGGTGTATAAGAAATAAATGAAAACTTTGAAACTTGTGGTAGAAAACAATCCTTGGATATTTGTGTATGTAAATCATTTCATTAAGGTTAAAAAGAATTTTAGAGTTAAATAGTTTATAATTATACCAAGGTGTTATTCTTTTTGGAACTGACTAAAAAAGAAAAGGGCGCCACACAAAATGGGACAGAGAGAGTAATACATATGCAACACATCATAATATTGCTAAGTTGTTTAACATGCAACCTAATACCACATCCACATGATTTATCAGGTAAAAACTGCAGCATTTGTTGTCACATCGAAAATATACATTTCATGGATATTTTATTTGCAATACTCCAATTTTTGCCATATGCTATAACCAACTTTATTTCTTTTTAGGATTGATCCTATTCAGTGTTGAATAACATACTTTGAACCCTATATAAGATTCTAATAACGCAATTAGAAAAAGAAATGCATAGTAAAATCTCTCATAATCAGCTCTTGCTTCATCAATAGGTTATAGCTTCATTTCCAATCCACCATTTTTAAGAACTGGTCTCTCTCCAAGTCCTAACAACCAAGTTTAGAAGCAGCAAATTATAGGGGCTTTTAGATAGATTCGTTTGAAAAAACAGTCCAAGGTATGACCCTCTTATCGAGCAGGTCAACTAGTTAATTCTCCAAAATCATATATGCATAGAGCTTAAAACTCCAATTACCCAAATGACAAAGTTGATTAGTTAAAATTGCATTATAATATGGTACGCCAAAACACAGCTTACACATTCTTGTTGGTCAGAGACTCAGAGCTCTATCATCTAATATATTTGCCACCTCAAAACTCATCTAATAACTACTATTTCAATTCTTCTAATCTTCACATGTCTAGATTGATAATCTCTAAGACACTCATCACTCTGTTCAAAAGAAAAAGTCAAATTCATTGATACGAGGGTTTTCCGGAAACAACCTCGAGGTAGTGGTAAGGTCTGCATTTATTTTACCCTGCCCAGACCCCACTTGTGGGACTCCACCGGGTATGTTGTTGTTGCTGTCATCTTACATATTTCAACAATTTTAATGAATATTTAGCTATGAAATTGTGATTTATTAAATATGTAGATTTATATTTCAAAAATAAACAAGTCATGTCCAGAATTACAACTAAACTTAGATGTATTTAGTCCTCTTACTCTTGATCTTTTGTTACATAAGAACTCATATCCAAAAAAGTAAGGGGAAAGCAAGAAAGGGGAAATTTCTAACTTTTTAGTTGTGATTTTGTACATATCTCTTCAATTCTAAGTGAGTAAAAGCCTCAAACGAGAAAAGATGAGCTTACACGGAATTGAGGTCCTCAGTAAGCTGGAACTTCTTAACAAGAGGTAACGCCTCTGTTTGCATAGCTGACGATTCACAATACAAAGTTTTACCATCAATACGATTTCAAAATCAAACGAAGCAATTACACTTATAAAGCAAACAGAGAAAGTTCCTTTTTTTAAAAAAAAAAAAAAAAAAAAAGAAGTACCAATGATGAAGACGACAGTGGAGATAGGGCGGTTATCAAAAGAGGAAACGATGGCGGCGGCCTCCTCCTTGACTTCTGGTGACTTATCGCCGTGAGGAGGAGCCATTTTTTACAGTCAATTCCTTGGAATACTTTCTTCGATTTCAACTTCTGCGATTGACAAATTGAAAACGTAAATGGTAACTTGAACAGTCTATTATTGGAGCACCATTAACAGCTTTGACTGAAAATGGGCGTCCAAACCGGTCTATATGTTGCACCGACCCGACCCAAGATCCAGTTGAAATTAGTAAAAAGAACACTTGTGCCCAAAAAAAAAAAAACTATTTACAAATGGCTATTCTTGCTTTCATATGCCCTAATTTTAAATATTTTCGTGCGTTTGATGTCAGAGAGTATATATATACTTTGAGTATATCAAGAAAAACACAAATCAATTATTTTTTAATATCATTAGAGTATCTCTAAAGACATCAAGGACGAACACATAGTGCTTTAAAGAAAAGATTGCTCAATTACGGTTTAATACCATTAGAATATATATTCTTTGATAACATTAATAACGTAGAAGCAATCGTTCAGTAAAAATACTACTCATTTACTCCTTGATATTATTAGAGTATATACAATTTAACGGCATCAAAGAGGAAGAGGCAGAACTTCTCAATTGTTTCTAATTTATTTCTTTAAAAGAATTCATTCCTATATACTAGTAAAGTGTCATAGAGGAGTGAACCCAATCTTATATAATAGTGATATGATATTAATATACTGACTGAATATTACAGAAGATAAATTCATAGCGGTGATTTTAACATCATGATGACACCACGCACGAAATGAAAAAAAATATTTAAATACATAAATGCTAAAATTTTGCAATTACAAAGAAGATAAGAACTTTAAAAGTATTAAAGACCCTTTTGAATGTTACTATTCGACATTTTTACCATTAACAACCTTCTTCCCTATTTACTTTTTCTATCTTCTCTTCAACCCCATTTTTTCCCTTCATTTACTTTATCTATCCATTTTCTTCATTTACCTCCTTTTCTATTTAACTCTCCCTGTGCTTCTTTTAATTAAATGTATATAATTTATTTATTTTTTAAATAAAATTTAAAATATCAATTATATTCTACTTTATAAAGGACTAAATAAAATGTTATCATATCAAAATTTAAAATTTTAATAAATTGAATGATGTCAAAGATCAGTTTATTAATGCTATATAAATTTTTAAAAAAGAATATATTTATAATAACATAAATTTGATGTTTATATTAACCTATATCACTAATTGATCTCAGAAATAAATTTTGTTATTCATTGAATATAATTAATTACTAATTTATATTCTTATATGGCTTAAATTATGGGGCAAGTTAAAAGTGGGGTGGGGGGGGGGGGGGGGGGGTTTGCATGTGTTTGGCCAATTTTTTATACAAACCAAAACAATACATAAATATTTCAAACAAAATAAGAATAAAGCATTATATGCTTTTATTCATGCCACATTTTTGTTTAATTCGTGAAGAATAATATATCATTTGTCTCAATTCATGCCACTTGGATAATATAACAGCCTATGTGGATAAATTTATTGCTTTTAATTTATAAGTCAAAAGCTATAAATTAGAATTTAAGAATTCTAACTTATAGCTTTTCGCTTATTTTGGTCATTTTGGCTTAAAAACAAAACACTTTTTTATTTATTTGAGCACTCTAAAATGCTTAAAAGTTATTTTGACATAAAATCGCTTAAAATAAGCCAATTCAAAGAGGCTCTTAATTGCTTGAAATGCTCTACTATATTTTTCGTAACTTTCAAAATTATTAATTATTTTAATTTTAGTTTTGACATAATATTTCTTCAGTTAAAACTAGAAAATTTTGTGTGAATGTACCAAGTACTCCTTCCTTCTATCCCATTTTATGTGGCACCTTATTTTTTTGTTTGTCCCAAAAAGAATGTCACCTTACTCTAATTAGAAACAATTTAACTTAAAATTCTTTTTTACCGTTAACAATGTTACCAAGGTCCATATTTTTGGAAAAAATGTACCCATGAGCCAAAAAAAAATGGAATAACTCTTAACTAGAGCCAAGGAATATGAAGTTGAAGATGCAAAATGTTGATCTAGGACCAGCTATTAAGTGTTTTATAAGTCAAATATATACACAGTACTAGAACAGAAAGATAGCGTTTTTCCTTTGAGCAACCATTTGGAAGCATAGGAAATGTCTGTGGAAGAGGCATTTCACAGTTTTCACCATTGAAATATACTCTTCTTGGAAATGCCCATCCATTACTAAGTGTAAATGAGGTCATGTCCTTAGGTAAAAGTATCTCTGTCGTCACAAATCCCACTTGCTTCTCTTCAGCTTGGAACAAAACGTCGTTGTAGAAGTCTAAACCCCAAAAGAGTGCTACTTCATCTGCATTAACATCATTATGACCCACATAAGAACAAGTGAAAAACAAACTTGATGTCTAAGCACTCATAACCAAAGTTGGGTAAATTTTTATCCACTATTATAGTAGTAAACTGACAAAATTACTTCGTGCCACTTTAAAGTAATTCAACTTCACTCACTATAACGACAAAACCTACCCAGCATTCATCGACAGAACTTTGGTAACGTTTTGTGACTTACTATTGTAGTGGTTCTGTTACTTGAATGTGAAAAATTATTTTTGATTTTACTGTCACAGTTAGTAATGTTCAAATACTGTAGTGTGACTTTAATGTAGAGCAAATACCTGGGACACCAACCGTAGTGAGCATTGTATTGTTGAAGCTGAAGACAGTTGCCTGCTGGCTAAAGCCAGGATGTTGGACTACCACGTTCCAGTTGGAATAGTTTTTACCTAAGTTGAAATTGGAAACGGTGAGTTTCACCCTCCAGTAATTCTTGTAATTCTTCTTAATGTGCCAGTGAACCCGGAGTGGACACATATGATCAGTACACTGAAGTATCTCACGCTCATATGGTGATGATGAACTTTGTCTGTTCCATGTACATAAACCACAATAAAATCAACAATCTATGTGAAATGGGAAAGTTTGAAGTATTTCATCCTATTAAAAGGCTGTTTAGCTTAGTTACCAACCCAATGCATGATTTTGCCTCATTGCCAGCTAATTTACATCCACAGCTACACAAATTGCATGGTGTCACTTCAGGATTGTAAAATGTTGAAAGAGAAACACAACAAGTCGGTGATTTGTTGGCCAAGAAAGTTGAGTAGGTGCATGTTGATTTCCATGTCCCTGAATGCAATACCAAAGAAGAAAGGGGATTTAATGGCCAAGCCAATATTTCACGGTGAAAACTTAAAAAATGAGGCACTTAAGGAAGAACACATAAGGATAAACTCAACATTTATAACTAATAAATTCATCAGATACTCTGCAATGCAAAAGACCAATTGAATTTTCTGTGAAATATATAAACAAGCTCTTCTCAACTTCAAGATTTGCTTCCTCCATACTAATTACATTAGTAGTATTAGTTTTCAAATAGAATACTTACTGATTACTTGTTCTTGTCTTTGTCCTTCTATAACCAATGATGTTGTTGGATCTGTGTCCACAAATTCATCACAAGTATAACCAGGTCCTGGAGTCATTAGAGTGAGATTTAGAGGCCTGTGAGCTGTATAATTTTCCCTCAAGTTTCCAACTTGCATCTCAAAGGACGTAAAAGAATTAGAAGGATTGATAGCTGATGCAGCAAGAAATCCACCATGACAGCAGCCATCTGATCTTTTCTCTTGTGGAGCTTCTGGCGCGAGGTCGACTATAGTAGGATTTTTCTTGCAGCAGTGTGGAATTTCGGACTTGAAGGCTGAACAATTCCCTTGTTGAGTGGAAAAAGCTCCAGACATTGACCAAATAACCTCATTAGTCGCCCATGTCCATCCTAGTTGCCAGCCCAGTTTCTCAATGTGTCTATACTGGTAGTAGTTCTGAATGGTTATCCTTGCCTGAAGCATTATAGTCAAGTTAGACAGCAAAGAATCACTTATATTAAATTACCCCCACCCCCCCACCCCCCATGCATGTCCAGGCCTTCTAGTTGGAGCATGGGTAATGACACTGAAATCGTGTTAAGAACATGGCTGTTGGTCCCTACTCAACTCTAGGTTTTCAAGCTTGTTCAAATTATCATAGCTAAAATACTGACCTGGTAACCATCTTCTGTCCATCTAACTATGTCGTACGTGACTGATATATTTCCAATAGGATCCAGAGGATCATAGCAATCTGGAATTAAGAAAAAGCATCCAACTTAACAGAAAAACCAGTGGCTTAAGTTATTTACTATTTGTAAAATAAAAGCAAAATGGACGAAAATAGGAAAAGGGTGTTTGCCTGAAAGGTTGCACATAGCAATTATCAATACCAACATCATGGGAAAAGACCCTGGTCCAAAACTGATCAAGTCCATGGACCTTTCTGAAAAATGCAACTTGAAACAGAGATATAGTTCTTCAGAAGTAGAGAATGGGACATATGACTTTTCGTTAAGTTCGATGATAGTAGAATAGAACATTCTAATAGTTTGTAGAGCATTCCATCCTGGAACTAAATCCACAATGTTTGGTTGTAACAAAGCAGAAGACCATTGGAAATATCTACAGATGTTAACAGACAAATTCAAAAAGGACAAAGAACTTTTTCCCAGATACTCAACTAACTACGAAGTCATGTTATTTGTATGTTTAACCAATAAAAGAAATCTTCAGGCTTTCTGTCCTTTTCAACATCCTATAAGTAAGGAGGCAAACATGCAATATGCAAAAAAGGTAAACAAAGAATGACTTATCCTTCCAGAATTTCCAATATTATCTACTTTCTGCTTAGGCAAATCAATAAATTAAACTCTTCTTTAGTTGAGAATCTCAGGAAAACTTAATTAATCAATAAATTTAAAGTTTACTGTTTATCCTCCAAATGTCAACTCTAATCACATAGTTGACTTACTCCTGCATCAGGATTTTATTATTCGTGTATGAGTCACAGAATGACCTCACACTTGCAGACAAAACACGAATCTTGATCTTGGAACCTAAAATAGGTTTCATCATGAGTGTCTAAATTCCACATTCTTATAATTATTATTTTTTTGGCTTTATGATTTAGGTATGGAAATCATTGGCCGACTTATCTGGATTCACGCCTCATGTAAAACCATCCCATCAAAATCAGAATCGCAACATTTCACAACATTATAAACAGTCTCAAAAGGCTTTTCGAAACTATCAGTATTGTCACAAATCTCATGAAATACACCTTTACATGTGCTTGCACCATTACATTTCACAAAGCAATACTCCTCCCACCCTTGTTAGTCAGTTAAAAAGAAGAACGATACATTCTCATTTTTTGTAACAAATTTGACTTTACCCTTGTTGAAATGATTTATAAATAGAAAATTTCTTTGACTCGAAAGTCTCTACTTTAAAAACTTTCACATAAATCGAGAGTAGTAAATAAGATGATAGTCGATGCTCATGATTATTTGAATGTGACCCTTTAACTCCTAAATTGCTCTGTCAATAGTTGACTATTAAGTTATTTAAACAGCCACTGATTAAATTCAAGTATTATGAGAATAAGATTTACTCATTCAATCTTTAAAGTAGTCAAAGGAACAAGTGCACGATTAATTGCTGAAGTGGATGTGGTATTAGTAAGGCAGTATCTCTCAGCATTCACTTTTAACAGAAATTTACATCACACATCCCCTGTTATTCTTTTTTGTCTAGTTCCATAAGATCAGTTACATCTCAGAATTAGATGGAGGCTGCAAGAGTGTAGAGGAAGAAGCAAGAGGCTCGTGCACAACAGAGTTCGTGGACACCGAAACTGGATTCCCTTCTAATTGCAGCATCATGCTACCCAGTATTTCTGTCAACAACTTCTTGAACTCTTCCTCTTTAATCATCTTCCCATCATCGGCATCCAACATCTTACAAACTTCTTTTATGACCTTATCCATCTGCAAACACAGGGAATTCACGATCACACAAAACGCCAGCTTGTAATAAAGCAAAAGGGTGATCTATTAGTTGACGAGTTTAACTTTTACACACTGATATGAGATTAACAACTTAAAAACAAAGTAGTTACTTGTTATAATATGTTTAAAACGTCGATATTGTTAGTGCATAAAATTTAAACTCTTAGTTGACAAATACCTGGTCAACAGCACCAATGGGAGGTAATCCAGCTGATGGTGCAAGAACATCGAGTGCAACTCGTATGTATTCCTTCGACATTTTCCCATGGCGATCTCGGGGTATAGTCTTTAAGGCAGAATCCAACGTCTGCACCATAGATAAACAGCTAAATACAAAGAGATGCAAGAATATGACGACCCTCAGGCCAATAGGAAAAGTCTTTTATCGTGACATTTTTTCACTTCTTGTATGACTTAAGTCCCTACGAAGTTTCATTTCTTGTAGTATGACAAGTTACTGTATATTATTAGGTCCAAAAGAGAAACCCATGGATGATATGTACATACCTTATCCAATTCAAACTTGTTAGACAACAGTCTTTTGATTCCACTTCCATCAAATGTGTTCTCACTGTGAGCAACAATCACTGGCTGCTCCTCGAGACGTTGAGCAGCACTCTCCGCAACTTTCTTAAATTCAGCCAAAAATGTCTCTTGTGTAACAGGTTGCTCATTAGATGCTCCAATGCAGGATTCAACAACTGGCTCCACAACATTACTCATTACCTACAGAACAAGATAACAACAAAGTAATATGCTCTAGTAATTAGCAAATTAAAAAACCCTTCATAAATAGATATGTGAAACAAAGAAGTTACACTGGCTAGTAAGCAGCAAATTTATGAATCACTAAGCAATCACATATTAGCCGGAGTAAGAATAGATATCATGCCTAATATTTCTTATCGACTTAGCCTCTATATACACTGATAGTATAAAAGATCTTACTTGTAACTGTTGATTTGACATGCTTTGCAAAGTTGCCAAATTTATGTGATCTAATATTGTAAAATTTCCAGCTAGACTAAAGGTAAACCACTAAAGAGAATAAATGAACTACCCATGAGTCTGATGCAGGAGGCATCCCTTGATCAACCGTAAGCTTCTCAAAAGCCTTGATAATGTAATCTTTGAGGCATCCATCAGGCAATTCTAACTCAGAGTACAGGGACAGTGTCTCTGGTTCGAATGCAGGGCTTCTAACGAACTCAAGAAGATCTGCTCCATCCATACGAAGGAGTACAATTGGATCTCGCTTTAGACCAGCAGCCATGCCTAGTAAAATATCTGAAAGAACTTCTTTAAACTCAGTCTTGCTTACTTTCTCTTGCTTTCCATGAGTGAATTCTTGAAGAACCTAAGTCACAACAAGTTCACTGATCAAAAGGGATGGCAAAATATTTCTTGATTTAGAGATTAACTTCTATACACTGACAGTGAAAAGAACTTTTTACAGGTAACTATCCATAAAAAGTGTGATTAGCATGCCTCAAAGGATAATCTTTATACATTAGAATCAACCAAATTTTGTCTGTCCATCTCATCATTTTCAGCAGATTCAAAAATCAAAGTTGAAAAAGACATTTCTAGGCAATCTCCAACTTAAATGCCAAGACCACCAAAAGTTGATCAAAAGATACAGATAATTATTTGGATGATTTCAAATATTTTCAAACAAGGAGGTTAAGTTACCTATAGATGGTAATTTCTTTACAATATTAGTGCAGTTTAACTGGTTGTTATTTTATTTTCAGTTACCGTATCAAATTTTCCATAATTGTTATTGTAAGTCAACTTAAGTGCCCCCTAGGAATCAGGTGCCGAGATCACTCTACTAGGATTCTAACAACAGCAGGAAAAAATCCTCTGATCCAAAGACTAGTTACTGTTCTTCCTTAGAAGATTCCAGGTATTTGTGGAAGGATGCAACGTATATCCAAAGTTAAAAACAGACATTTTAACTTGCTTCACGGGCAGTTGAACATCCCAATTTTCATTGAGATCATCTAGACACTTCAACTTGACACAAGCGTGTCTCGGGAACACCTGAACTTTGAAAATACACATCTACACACGGTGCATTCTCAAAGTTAGGGTATTTACAGGGCCAAATAAAATTAAGCTAAAGTGTCTAGATGTAAATGCAAATGGAACCAAAATCCATATCATGACTTTGAAACTTGATAGTCAAATAAATGAGATCACATAAAAACTTGAACCCTTGACTAAAAAAAAGGAGAAAATAAACAAAACAGTCCAGGCACAAGAATCCATTTGAGTTGCTGTCTCAGCTCAAGCACTCTGTATTCATTAAACATCTGGCCTCTTACCCATGCCAGTACCACTTTCGCAATTGCATTTACCCTTTCAACTCATAATCAACCACACACACAAAAAAAAAGTATAGATTTGTTTAAAACAAAGCTTCTTCATTCTTGATTCATACAAGAACAACATATATACCCGTGAAGAAATCCCACAAGTGGATTAGGGAGAAAGTACCCAAGAGGCAGAGAAATGATTCGTGGCTCAAGCAACACATATCAAAACAAACTTAAAAGGAGAAAACAAAAGTAATGAAGATATCACAAAATAACAGGGAAGCACTCTAACAAACATAGAAAAGAAACAGTAACCATGACAAAATTATTAAGATAGCCGAAGCACAATCAAGAACCGGTAGCAGCAAAAACTACAAGAATGATGCTAATACTACTGGTATGCAAAGAGAAACATATGTGGTTGAACAATGAGACAATGCTCAACCAACTACCAAGCCACTATCTAAATATGATTTTCCATGTAAGGTCGTTAAATTAGAAGACACGACATGACACGACACCTTTCCATATTTATCATTTTCCAACTTAGGAATTCAGGGGAAATGAAAGTACCTCAGAGTATATATGATCAGATTCAGGGGAAGAACCTTGAGCAGGTAAACCAAGAGCCACACCAATATCCGCAACAGCAGGTTGTAACTCCTTAACTGAAAGCTTACCGTCTTTGTCTATGTCAAGTTCTTCAAACTTATGATCTACAAAGTTACTAAACACAGCCTCATTTCCAACTAACTCCATTATATCTGAACCGTCCATCACCTGACTCTCACTACTTTTCATCTTCATCACTTCATTTTTCTCCATTTTTTAGACCCTTTAATTTAATTCCTTGTCAACACACTTCACTTTCTCCTCGTGACCAACTTCTTTTTCTCTTCTCTTCCAAAAAAAAAGGTGTCTCAAATCAATGTATATGTGTAGTATGACTTATGAGTAGCTACTTCTTTTGCAAAGCAATTTTCTTTTGAGGGAGAGTTCTAGAGAAAGCGATGTCACGAAGCAGGTTAAAAAAGTCGCTTTTAAAAGTGTATCCTTAGTTTTCATCCTTTGCCATTGCAAAATGTGAACACTTTTAAGATTATTAAGAATCAAATGAAAATGAAATAAAATAATAAGAATTCACATTTGAAAATAAGAAATTTTTAGCTTATGTTATTTTGCACCTATTTCAAGAATTTGATGTAATTTTTTTTTGGAGATGCAATTTATGTTGCTCTCCCCATCTCATATTATTAATTAATCACTTTTTTATTTTATATAATAATTAAGAAATCACAAATAAAATGGTCAATCAAACTAATTTCCCTTTTATTCATATTGGTAATCATCAAGATAATTTATAAGAAACATGCTTAATAGCATCGGATAAATAGACATCGTTGGAATAGATACAAAGTGACTGATATGTTACGTAACAATGAAATTTTTAAAACATTCAAATTTATTAGATTTCCAAGGAGTATATACTTTATGGGTAAAAGGAAAAATTTTAATCAAGTTTTTAAAGTAATTTGGGATATATATTTTTAGTAAAATGATCAAGATAAATAGAGTATTTTTATATTCAATATATAATCCTTTATATACAGTGATTTTTAGTATTTGGTGCCGACTTTATAGGCCAAAACTGTGCACTTGATACCACCGAAACATAATAACCCCATTTTCATAATTTTCAACACCAAAAAGATGTTGCACTGTGTGGTTGGGACAGCTGGGGCGGTTAGGGTGGCAATTGGAAATCTTTTCTTTTTTGATTACTGCGGCTTCTCTGTACATGGGACGCGTGTCCGCTTTTTACGGGGCACGTACCCTAAGGTACACGTAATTTGATTCTCCTGGGCCAGGGCTCAGAGTTTAGTGGGCCGGGTGAGATCATGGGCTTCCTTTTTGTGGCTTCAACGCTTTCGAATTGAACACTTGGACTTGCCAAGAATAATGGATTAATGCTTCACGTATTTTTCAGAAAATTACATTTTGATAAAACTTAATCGAACAAAAGCATTTTTTTTTAAGATATTACTTATGAAGAGTAAAATATCAGGACCATCTTTTATAGGGATAACCCCGTAATTTTGTACCAACAATTTGGCACGTGATTTGTGAACATACAACTTAATGGTGGATTTGTCTACAATTTTCACAGCAAAAAATATTATTAATATTACTTCAATGCTTCCTCTCAAGAAATTCTGCATTACAATAGTTCTAACACAAAATCTTTAATTAAGAAATGAGAAATATCAATCATCTCGCTGCAAATTCTTGGTGATAACTTGCATACTTTTTAACACATGAAATCAGTGTTCCCTAATAGAGTAGAAATTAGTAAGAAAATGCAGATGGTACATACCAAGAACTACAGCTTCAAATCACTCAAATCTCATAGAATATATGATACAACTTACAAGCCATTTCCAGTTAGCACAGACAAAATTGTTTCTGAAGTAAATCATCATAACTTCAGCTTGAGCCAACCGATTCTATTAGCAAAATTGCATCTATCTTTTGGAGCACAGTTGCTCTGCCAACAGGGGAGGGGAGATCAATCCCTGAAAAAACAAATGTTAAATCATATAAAATTAGCCAAGTGAACAATTACCTAGATGTGTGTAGGTTAGTAACGGTTAGTAAAACACATCAACCATGATGTCTCTGAGTATGCATTAGCCTGTCCTATATCGACTATCAGAACTCTGATACAGATAAAAATCAGTTGTATCATGAGTTTTAAATTCTGAGCCTATTTCTAATAACCTATTCTTCTCCACCGAACTGAGTAATGAAAGATAATTGGTCTCAAATCTCTACACCAAAAAAGAGAGTAATTTACCTCTACATCACAAAACACAAACATCAGAAGAGATGCAAAGTTTTGAGTCAGCCCCACCACTGATTACACTTTCACCTTTCCACCAATCCGCACACATTACCTGTGTATTGACAGCCTGATGTTTAGGAAATACTAGTGTAAAAGAAGAAATACTCTAACTAAATCTTAGAAGGCAAACATTAGCACCTTGTCCTTGTGAGTGTCGATGACAGCAAGTGGCCACTGCAATACAAATCGTTTTATAAAAAATAGGTGTTTATAAAAGTGATACAAGCAATAATAAGGATGTTAAAAGTGTAGTACTAACCGCAGTTCTCAAGTCCCATAACATTACTTTCCCGTCATACGATGCAGAAAGCAAGTGAAACCATGACTTTTCATGCCACTTGCAGGCGGATATCCAAGAACTATGAGATGAGAACTGATAGACAGGAGCTGAAGTACCTGTTAAGTAATAAATGAAAGAGAGTTTTCACATATCGTTGCGTAATGTAAAATCATTGGTTAATACAGAGAAGAGATATTTAAGCACATGGAAAAAGGGAGTTAAAGTCTAAGGTGGTGTTTAAAAGTCCTCCCGCAAGTTGGACAGAAAAAAAAAAGAAACCTGGTTTGCGAGGATCCCATATCCTAAGAATCTGGTCAGAACCACCAGCAGCAATGAGGGCAGAACCTTCACCTCCAACATCAAGGCAATTAATGACTTTGTCGCAATACTGTTGAAGAGGAAGGTGATCATTATCCATAATTTTAGGATACTACAGTTTCAAACTCCCAACACAATAGACCAAAAACAGAACTATACATCTTGGCATTACAAAGTTCAAAACTGGCTACTTATCATGATGAGGTGGTAACTTTTTCTTCAAGATGGTACAATTTTTAAAATATGATTGTTGACTGCTGAAGAGAAATGTTATCTCTGACAGAAAGCAAAAGCAATATCACTAGGAATAGCCAATTTAAGTGCTACACCTTCCACATCATTTTTCATAATTTCATGTTCTGCAAGTTGGAAATGCCCTGTCCAATCCATTTGTATGTAATTTTAAAAAATACTACTAGCATACATGCACAGGACAGTAGAGACATGACAGGAAGAACAGAAGAAAAGAGATGGCATATCACCAGGTTCAGTGAATCCTTGCCCATCTCAACATCCCATCTTCTAATAGAGTGATCCCATGATGCTGAATATATTGTTTCATCTTGTGGCCACACAACGGAAGACACACATTGAGTATGTCCTACAAATGTAGATTTTGCCTCCGCCTGTGAGCATAAGATGTGATTGAAAACTATTACAAGATTAGGATAACAAACATTAAGAGAACTTTTAAATATAAAAGAGAAAAAAATAGAAGAGGGAAAGAGAAAACAAAGATCAAACTACTCAGAGTCTCCGAGTGAAGCAATATGGGGACATAACCCCTCTCCTGCTAGCCCAAGACTGACATATTTCAAAAATCAATCTCAACATTATCTTGATCCTTCAGTTGCATTGATGAACATTCTCATTTAAGGAAATCAGATGGTTGTTTGTCTTTCACCAAAAGGAACAAAAGATTTTGCTAATCAATATCAATTGTCAATGAGAAAAAACATAGAGAGTCAGAGACATTGGACTGGCACAAAATTGTTGCTGAAACAACTTTGAAAAGAATATAATGGCAATAAGGTGGTAGATAAGTAACAAGAGAGTAAGCTACAGGACAGATTCTTTATTGGGGGGGATAAGCACTCCCTCGAGCTCCAGTTTATGTGATGCAATGTTTAAGGCTACAAACTCCAAAACATTTACAGCCACAGAATGTATTTTAAACCACAAGTACCAAATATCTTCATGTCATTCTTAAAACAACGTGCTGGTTCAAACTATGTCACATAATTTGGAACAGAGAAAGTAGCAACACAAAGTTGAAGGAATTGCAGGAAGGAGGGTAGAGCAAATGGATGGGCATGACATATGAGATGTAGGATGGAGAAGGATGCAAAGGGTTCAAGGAAGAAGTGGTTTTGCCAAAAAAATAAAAGTGGATTGTTTTATTACATGTATGCCTAGCACTGGAAAGTTTCCAAAATCAAAATACTAACAGCAAACATAAACTGTTTTTTCCTTCTAACTGGTTTTGAGAACAGACACATTAACCTTTTTTTTGGATAAGGTAGACGTTAGAATAGACACATTATCTTTGTTAAACAGGTCAGATTTCTATACACTACGTGACATGAAATAGACGTATTTTTCTATCTTTAACCTAGACAGGTTAGAAGAAACGTGGTCATACTTCTACTTGAGAATCCTCCTCTTTGGCGTCCTTCTTCCTTTTCTTGACTGAAACTACATCACCTGTATCTAAGCCACTTGCTTGCCACAGAGCTATTTGACAATCCCAGGACCCTGAACACACCTATCCAACACAATAAATACAGGTAGTCAGTAACACTTCTTATAATCAACTACGTAAGTAAAAAGCTTTAAATGATCAATTATGTGAAGAGATGCACGACCATATCTCCAGCAGGATTTGCTGCAACACTTTGAACAGAAGCATTATGTCCATGTAAAATCTTAAAGGCTCCTATCCTCTTTAGCTGATCTGAAGACTCATCTGCATCAAACTTTAAAGCCAAACAAATACTAATTAGAGGAAGCTCATGAATTAGGCAATGAGTTTATAAGTAGTGCAGGCACATCATATTACCTTCCACAACCGCAATGTCCTATCCTTGGAAGCCGTAGCTACTATTTGATCAGCACCATTTTGAGCCACTAAATAAAGTAAAAGGTATAAATGTGATAAACACAGAGATAGAATTGCAGAAGAAATGAAACACAGAAGTAGATATCCAAGAGAAATTCAAACTATAAATCTACATGATAGCATCACAAGGCACGTTAATGGAATGGATATCAACAAGAATTATTGTCCGAAAAGAAGAAATATCAAAAGCAAGTGATGTGAGAGTATGAGCGGATAAATACTGTGGCAGCAGACACATAGCATAATGTTAGAAAACAAGCAATTGTGGAGAACCTATCTCCCTCAGTACCTCTTGGATTGACAACACAGGATGTGAGAGTATGTACTTGGTGTCAAAGATAAATGATAATGGCAGCAGACAATAAAGCATAACTTTAACCTGTAGGGTTGACAACACAAACAGAAGTAACTGCGCCAGTATGGCCCTCCAATAGATGTGTACAAGATCCGGCAGCCTTCCATATTCTGGTTAGTATTATCAAATGTTAGGTTGATATAATAATTTTTTTTTAAAACGAAGTTCTGAACTAAAAAATGCAATTAGAAAAAGAATATACAATCAGTAGATTACCTTCCTAAGCCATCATAACATCCAGTCAAAACAAACCTGATAGATCACAGATATGCACATCTTGTCAGTTAAGGCAGTATTCATTGGTATGGGAAGAAGACCACTATTACATTCTTAACTGTCACCATCCAATATTTTAGGGAAAAAGCACATGGAGGATGAATTTAACTCAAAAATACTTGGAACAAAAGCAGCACAATCTTATAACATCAGCAACATTGCCCTGCGTAATAGATATCTATGAGCGAAGTGAATGCACAAGGTACGGAGATGCAATAGCCAAAGACATGAAACTGTTCCATTTAGTTATACTATGAGATCACTCTATCTTTTTGGGGATAAGCCGATATTCTCTTTCAGTACAGAAGGTCCTTTAGAAGCATACACACACCAAATCTTAAATATATTAGACAAATAAAGATACACAAGGCGGAGAAGATTACAAGGATAGCACTGAATATTCTTGAAAAAAGTAAATTTCACACTCATGCTTACTTAGAATTAGAACCGTCAACTGCACTGACCCAATCGTCATGCAAAGATGGTTCTTCTTGTTTTCTAGGAGCCACAGCTCTAATGTACTCAATCTCTAAGATTTTCTCCTGTAAAAGATTTAGAAAACAGTAAGAAACAAATAAGTAATATAAGAGCCACTGAATAAATGTATAATAACATAAGTAAAACGTACTGTCAGTAAAATGTGTGGTCAAAAATCTCAATGGCTTGTGAGAAATAAGCCACTTCTGGCTAGTGAATAACGCCATACGAGAAACAACTAGGGAGGAATTAGAATTACAGAATAGCAGTACTTCCAGAACCCTCAGGTTTTGGAATACATACAATCATTTCAAACACCTCAGAAGTGAAGGTCGACCATCTTTATCATTTCGGAAAGAAAATGTTTTCACATTACACTATACTGACTACAATTTTTTGTATTGATCAGTTGATTGGTACTACACTGCCTACAAATTTTGAAAGAGAACTTTTAATACTTTGGAGTTCGGACATGCAAAAGCACATAATAGGAGACAGTATATCTTTGGGTTTTTCAACGGCTCTGAAACTCCAATAAGAGATACAATTACAAGCATAAAAAGAAAAATAACCTACGAAATAATGCAAAAGAACGATCCCACTACCAGCAGCCAGTAGATGCTGTGGAATTAGAAATAAATCCATGTAATGGGGGACAGCATTTGAGATAATCCAACTGTTGGTCCAAGTTCAGCACGAGCTCGGGCCACTTGTATCAATTTATGACTGGCTTCCTTTTCTGGAGTTCATTATTATGATTCTCCATCAGTCATTATGCTCAGACAAGTTGAAGCAACCAACTTTAAACAGAATATCATTACACATTAATGGAGCCACACAACAAAAACACACTTCTTTATCGTGTTTAGAATCAATTAACATGAATGTATGGAGGTCATTCTATATTTTTTTTGTAAACAAGATTAACCGGATTCCATGAGTATCTTTTTATTTTTGAGTTGGTCTAAGAGATAAAACCATTCATTCTAGAAGTTGAGAAGTGATTTCAGGAAAGAAACATACAGCTGAAATGCCCTTGGCTAGGAGAAACTCTTCAAGTGACATGCGGACCAGTTCTCCATCAATGAGAAAATCGAGAGGCTCAGGATTCCAATCATCTTTTCCTAAAAACACCCAAATGATAAACGAGTAAGCATACTAGTAAAAACACAAATAGCAGAATTGGTGAGCAGACAATACAGTGCTTGTCCAATATACATGAGAACAGGTCTTTTATTTAGTTAAATAGAAACCTGAGATCTTTTATCAATGATCCCAAATGGAGACACAACAAAATTTTTGATAGCCATTTCTAAGGATAAAGTAACTCAATTATGGCACCATTAACCCAAAATATAAAAGCTCTTGGACCACAACCAACAATCTATTCAACTTGTCGATGTAGGTTAGCAAATACCCATTTAAAGAAGTTTACACAAGCTCGTCGATTAAACAAGTGAGGTAAGCCAGACAATTAAGCCAGATTGAAAATTAAAATGAATTCATCATTACCCACAAAAATATACTTCAGTAAGAACGACATTATCCTCTATCGTTATAATTTACCTATCTGCAACAGAAAAAGGAACCATTTTCGCAACAAACTTATAACAAAACCAATCAACTACGCCTAAGCCACAAACTAGTTGAGGTCAGCTATATGATCCACATTCCACTTAAAGAAATCAAGAAAACTAAAACTACGCAGAATCTTTTAGACCTAAGAGTTACCAGCTTTAAGGAGGTTGTTGACAATGGAAGAGAGGCCCAATCGGGTGAGGTTGGAGGGAATAGCAATGGAAGTAGGCGGGACTTTAAAAGGGGGCTTCAACTTCGTTACGAACCGGACCTGTACACGCCTTGCAGCCTCTTCGACTTGCCCGTCAATATCCATTTCCACCATTAAAGATATATTGTATCAGTATACAGTGTATGAGGAAGACGTTCACGGCCAAATTCGCAGGGTTTTAAGGCGTTATTTGTTTGTGGAAGTTGGCGGGTGGAAGACTTTGACGACGGAATTGGGCCTTCTTTTTAGGTTTGGGGTTCATGTAATGTGTTTGTTAGGTCCACTCCAATTTTGTTAGGAAAATTACAGCCCAATTCCTTTATGGATAGTAAAAAAAAATTCCACCCATCACTTTAAAGATAATTATTACATATTTAAAAATGTAATATTTTATAATTACAGCTTTTAATATTTAAATTTCGAGTTATAACATATCAGCATTAGATTAAAAGATTTACTTCTATGTTTAAATAATATATATATAATTAAAAATATATAAAAACAGATATATATATATATATATTATACAAAAACGAATTTAATTACATCTTCCATAATAATATTCTACTCAATTAAGGAGATTTGTTATTATTGGATATACTATTTCCTTCAATTGTCAGCCATAATTTTGTCACTCATCATAATTATCACATTTTTCCATGCAAGTCTTTAAATGCAAGGAGTCTCTCCATCTTCCCTTTGTTCCTTGTGCACTCCACCATTAACGGAAAAAATAAGAAAACCAGGTGTAATCAAGAAGGTCACAATAGAAAGTCGTGCTCGAAGTACTCCTCCTTGTAAAATTAATATTTTTTTTCAGTTTGTTTTGTTTTTGTTTTTTTTTTTCAAATATTGCAAAGAGATGTTTGTTTTTCTATATTTTTCAATAATTTTTATATTTAAAGTTATAATTACGTTGTATTACTTGAATAGAGTAAAACTTGATTTGGGATTGATTTGAAATGTTATTAATTTGAGTATTGTATGCATATATGTGTGTGTGTCTTGTATATATAATGTTATAAATATCTTCAGTTAATGTTGTTCATGTATATATATGTTGTATTTATTTGTCATTAAGATTGTAATGACTTATAGTATATAATCTGTGTATAATTGAAGTCTAACCAGATTGTATGCAATAGGTATAAAATGTGTATGTGATTGGGTATGCATTAGGTATATGAGTATGGTCTATTATCATTTTTGGATAATGTATTGAATTGAAGTTGTTATCATTTTTAATAAGTTAATTTTTTTTTTCTTCAAAATAGTGTAAATTTTTTAACATAAAACGTGTACTATTGAACATGATGATTCACCATCACATAACAATTAAGGAGCAAAATTAAATGTACTTGCCAAAATTAACCATTGATATCAAAATTAAAAATTATATTAGTATTGATACACGAAAACACAAAAGATAATAAGTTAAAAGAAAAATAAACTAAAGATAATAAGTTAAAAGAAAAATAAACTATGTGGTATGCAGGTATCATAACATAACACAACTTGTAAGTTGTAACAAATTATTTTGAATCGTCCTTTCATATTAAAGTCTCATTTATTTGCTTAACGATCTTAATCTTAATTATTTGTATCTAAGTCATTAAGTATGTTTGTTTTCAATAATTGAATCTTAAGTATTTAGACCTAAATTGTTAAGTGCGCTTGTTTTTCTTATTTTACAATTATTTAATGGGTTTGTATAGGTCTAAATAATTAAGGTCTATAATAAAGTTTTAATATCTTTAAGAGGTTAATTTATGAATTTCTATAAAGATTATCGTTCACCGCTGCTCCATTGACATTCACCCACAACCCACAACTATCACCATCGTCAATACTAACATCTACCATTCTCAACCAGTCAACTACCATCTTCAACCATACCATAACCATCACTATCAACCACTATAATATAAAATACTACCTTCAACCACCATTACGGTACCATTCTAAATCGACATACAACCACCATCATTAGTCATCGCCATCATTAATTATTATAATATTTTAATATAGCATAGATAAATTTGATATATGCGCATGTTGAGAAAATGAAATCTCTAACTATTTGGTATTTAGCTCTTAATAAATATATAGAGAGAGATTTGTTTTTTGTTTTCTATCTACCAAAATAGTCAATAAAAATAAAAATTCATAATGTAGTATTTATTTTGAACTTTTCTTCAATTTTGAATTAATTTTCTATTTTCTATCTACCATAAGAGTCAATAAAAATATGAAATTAGACTAAAAGAAGGTTTCTATTTTGCCTTTTTTACTGTTGCGTTATATATATATATTGAACTTTTTCTCCAATTCTGATATTTTTGTTTTCTGTTTTCTATCTACTAAAATAGTCAATAAAAATAAAAATCTATAATGTAGTATTTATTTTGAACTTTTCTTCAATTTTAAATTTATTTTCTATTTTCTATCTACCATCATAGTCAATAAAAATATGAAATTAGATTAGAAAGAAGGTTTCTATTTTGCCTTTTTTACTGTCGCGTTATAATACTCTTACTACATAATTTTTTCTAT
This sequence comes from Solanum rostratum, assembly GCA_029948455.1. NCBI lineage: Eukaryota > Viridiplantae > Streptophyta > Magnoliopsida > Solanales > Solanaceae > Solanum > Solanum rostratum. Next base: position 91,078,510 of record CM057045.1, on the reverse strand, counting down.
ACTAAGAATTATTGTCTAAATAAATTAGGTAAATATTTTTCATTAGGTTTCTATACTACAAATACAAACAAACTTTTAAACAAGGAAAGAAAATTAATTACTTTAACTTAATAAAATTAATTAATAGTTTGAAGAAAAATAGTGAAAAGACGATTTTGTCTAAAGAAGATTTCTTTTAAATAACAAGTCTAAGGACCTCCACACTTTTAATATAGATAATATAGATAAATATGGATATAAATATATTAATAGTTAATAAAAAACGATAATTGATGTACTATTATTATATGTATTTGAAAATTATATTTTACTATTTAAAATGATCTATTTGTAATATAGTTAACTTTATATAATATTAATATGAATAAAAGAATATCATAATATTAAAAAAGAAAAGACAACAAAGATTGACAATTTAAGATAGTAAAATAGGTATTGACCGATTGATGATCCTTTGAATGTTATAGCCAATAGGCATAGTTAAATGGCTTTTTAAAATAATTGTAAATAATTAAATCGACATATGAGTAATATACTCATGAATACCGTGATAGATTATTATTAGATAAAACAATAATATTCATTTTGGATTCCTGAAATATTTATTTTACTTATACTTATTTGGTATAACTAAAATAATAACCAAAATTAATGATAACAGGATTAGATATAATAATATTGATTGAATTATTTTCTATTTTTTAGAATATATCCTAACCCTTTTTTAAATAAGAGTAATATTATTTTACTTATATTAAATTTTTCCATACATGTTATTGGATGAAAGTTGTGTTGTATATCTTGCTCTCTAGTCTAATCTTGTCTAAATTATTAAACGATTATGGTAGAGCAATAATATATATATATCTTTTTTACTTATATTTTTGACATAAAACATTTTACCTTTTAAGAGATTTTTCCAACATGAATTTAAATGAGTTATTCTTAAATATTATATTAAGAACAAACGAGGTAGTGGGAAGGTCTGCGTACATTTCTACCCTCTCCAAATCCCACTTGTGGGATTCAACTGGGTATATTGTTGTTGTTGTATTATATTAAGAACAAAGAGAAAAGATTTTATCCTACTCCATCTAGTCCATTTTGTACGGTCACTTAAACTTACTAAAAATGATTGATTCAAACTTATTGTCAATTTAGAGAATCGAAATATAATTAAGCTTAAGTTTCTATCTCGCCCCCCAAGTGTGATCTAATGATCAATGAAGTGGTTAAAAGTCTATAGTTAGGTTTAAATTCTAGTGGAGACAAAATCACTAGGTAGTTCTTCTCATTTGCCCTAGCCTTGGTGGACAAAATTTCCTTATGGGCTAAGAACGATCATCATTTTTTAAATTAATTTTTATTAATGTCCTTATTCAATAAATATGAAAAAATAATTTAATTAGATTATCTGTTTATTAGTTAGTGCTTTTTTTAAAACTAACGCGCGAAAAAAAATATGAACGGGGAGTAGTTATTAGATTGGTTTGTGAACCCGGAGTACTTTTTACTTTTTATCTTTTTCCGGTTTTGTATTTCATCACAAAAGGAAATAAAAAAAAGAAAAAAGAAAAATATCGCTTAACGGTTCAGATTTTGTTACATAAAAGGCCACGTAAGCAACATCGTTCCTTCCGTTAGATGGCTTATCTTCAAGATGAACAAATACTCGTTTCATTTACTCCTCTCCTCCACTTCTTCCTCTTCTTCTTCCTCTTCCTCTCCAATTTCATGGACTCTATCTTCTCCCCAAAATCTCACACGCTTTCTCTCCTTTCTTGCTCTCCAATTTCCTCTCCTTTCATTCCTCCCCGCCTTCGCCATCAATTCCTCTCTGGTTCTAGTCATTATTTACGGCCTCCTGGCCTTCGCTCACGGAGGAGATGCCGAAATATCGGCTTTAAATTCGGCGGTCATACTTCAAGATTTGTTGTTAGAGCTTCTCTGGACTCGCAAACTGTAGTCGTTGTTGCATCAGTTATCACTATCTCCGCTCTTACAATTGTCTTACTCGAGTTTTTCAAAAGAAATGCCAATGACAAAGACAAGTTCAAGAAGGTAAGCTGTACTCCGTGAGTAACATTACCGGTTCACTTTTACGTTTTTTTTGAGAGAGGTGCTAATTTCTAAGAGGTAAACCTAGCAATTACTCGGTGTATAACTTTACTAGTTCAGTTTTGTTGACAGATATTGGTCAAGACGTAATATGGATGTGTCTATGTCTTAGGGATTCTATTGTAGTACATGAACATTTTGTAGTGCAGAATGTAGATGTCCATAGCTGAAATCTTTTCTCCTCATTTAACATATATAGATTAACATTGGTTCAGCAATCGGTACATCCTGTTTGATTGCAACCAGGCTAACTTTAATTTTAATTTTCTAATCTTCAATTAGTAATTTGGAGTTGTATGTCTCTTTAACATGGAGGGGAGATATTATACTAGTTGTTAATGTTTAGTTGCAGAGAGAAATTGTACATCAAAATTTTTTCTGTGAATAGTTACAAATATTCATGAGAATTACATAAAATGGTACTCCTTCCATTTCAATTTCTTTGTCCTACTTAACTTTTTAGTCTGTTTCAAGAATAAACTCTCATGTACCAACTTTAGTGTGGATGCCTATAGCTAGATTGACATTATTTCACCATGAATATTCTCCATGGCAGACTCTTCGCTAAATGTTCCAGGACTAACAAAGAAAGAATACAAGGGTATAATATTTGTACATGTTATAGTGCATGTCCTCTAGTTCTTGGTACAACGGATTCATGCAAATCATGATGTGTGGTTAATTTTCCTGGAAAGTAACTACTAAATAAAACAGTTAGACATGGAAACAAGTCTATTAACGTAGCAGGCTACCAAAGGCTGGGAATCTTTGGTTTGCCAGGATTAGTTCGGACACACGAACTATTTGCTCTTGTTTTCGCCATCTTTAAATTCTTTTTCTAGTTTTGAATTGCTTCATTTGTCATTCTATTAGTTCCCAGGGGATACTTGAATGTCATTTAAAACTGTTGTGGAAGTTAAGTATATTGTATATGAGGGAGCAAGCTGGGCAGAACACAACCTCTAGAACAGAAATATGTTTCTCTTCACACAAATTTTTGGTCTTAGTAGTCGTATCGGAAACATTGGAGTCTGCCATCACAACTCTTAGTTGTTGAATAAATTTGTAGAAATTTAAGATATTACGTCTGAAGTTTTCTGGTCATTGGCATCTATAGTAAGACAAAATTTTTAGTCATTGGTACTTAAAGTAGGACTAATTTTTTCTCAACACATTAGCTAGAGGTGTTACAGTTTTACCGGAGTTTCTTCAGGAGGACCAAATTTCTAATGTACAAAATTTTTCATAGATTTCAGCTGAGTTAATTCTTGCTTTGCGGCGACAGATAAGACATGTGATGAACTGGTTTCCAAGTCATGTATTTGCTCTTATTAACATACAGGAGGAGAAACCCGACAAAACCCAAATGAAGGAAGTAACCAAGGTCACAAATGAGTGTGAGAATGGGACAGACATGCTAAAACATGGTGGAACCTATTCGATACAAACGTCCGTTACCAACAAAATTGAGTCTCTAGACACTAATCAGTTGGCTCCTAGTTCCAATGGCTCCTTGACCTTGCGAACACCTGGGCCTAATGCACACACTGAATCAGATGCAGGACCATCTTCTTTTGTGGCAGAGTCGAATAATATTTATCTGCAGGAAAATGTACAGGGAACTAAAATGAGTAACATATTGACTACAAAGGAAGTGAGAGCACCTGCTCCTATTGCACACACTGAATCAGATGCAGCACCATCTTCTTTGGTGGAAGAGTCGAATAACATTTATCTGCAGGAACCTCTACATGAAACTAAAATGAGAAACATACTGACTACAGAGGAAGCCAGTTCAGAGGGAAGTGTTGCATTGTTTCCTGCAATCAACATAGATAAAAGAATTGAAGAAACCAAGAAAATGGACCAGGAACTGATTAGGAATGATGGATGTAAGGAAGCCAATAAATTTGTCGCAGAGGATGAAGTCAATATCTACAATCTTGTTTTCAGGGACTCTGCACGTGAAGACCTTTACTCGTTCTTTGAGGCCTCTACCAAAAGTCTAAATGGTCAAGAAGCATTGACTTCTCATGCTTCCGTAAAACACATTGGCACCTTTTCACCCCCCTCAAAAGTATTTTCAGTTCGAGCAGGTAAAGCATCTCTTCAGATTTGCATTATCCAGCAGGGTGTTCAATGGAAATGCTGCAACCTTTTCATTACATATTTATTATTTTAATACATCTTCCTTCAGTTTTTTTTTTGTGGTTTGTTTGCTCTTTCATTGGTGTGCTTTAGTATTGATTTTTGACAAGATTTAATTATTTTCCAGAGGATTTTGAGGAGAAAAGGCCTCATGGATGTTATAAAGAAGGACAATTCAACCAAAAGGACTTTGTGAAAAGAAAGCAGCATTTCACTAAGAAGGAGAAGAGTGTTCTACTGGACAATGGTGCCCCAAAACAATTACAAATTCCTAACACAAAGGGGATCCAAGTGTGTGATGGATCTCATTCATCTGACAAGTTCAGGGCTTACCGCCATTTCCTTAGAGAGGGCAGGTAACCTGTTGTTTGACATGTTGACTTCATTCTTTGGAATTGTCTTATGCTTGTCATCAATAATATTTTGTGAAAGGTTTAGCACACAGCAAATGATATTTCTGATGTAGTTAAAAAAAAGATACTTATGATGTCAACATGTTCTCCTGTTGCATTTTGTTCTGATTCTTTCTTTACGAAGGGTTTTCACTTGCTAAAAACATTCAGACTTGTGGTTTTGAACTAGCAAAACTATGAAATGGTGGCTGAATAACAATATGATGTAATTGATTAAAATAAAACTGTGTAACCACTGACTATGGGACATCCAAGGTCTGTTGCTCTTGTTTATACCATTCGAGCTCATGTTCAAGAATTCCTGCTGCAGGTTGATGCACTGCATAGAAATCCTTGAGGATATGGGAAGGAACGGTTCACTGAATATGGATAAAGTAAACTGGGAGAATTTCTGCCCATATTCACTTCATATTCTATATTTATGAAATTTGGCTTGTTCGTAGTTTGTTAAAGATCCCATTGCAGGTGTACCATGCTGGTTTTTTCCAAGTCTGTAAAAGTCAAAAGGCAGTGAAGGAAGCTTTCCGTTTCACCAAGCTTATCCAAAATCCAAGTCTAAGCACGTTCAATATGCTCTTGTCTGTATGTGCAAGCTCTAGGGATTTGGAGAGTAAGTTTTCTTTTTCTTGTTACTTATTCATGTTTCTTTTTGGTTAAGGTTATTTGACACGGATAGAGAGGACAAAGTGCAAGGGGATGTTATTTTATTCCTTAGACTTTGGAAATCAACTTTCAATAATTTCTTCGGGAAATTCCATCATTTGTCTTTATCCTATCGTAACAACCAACAATAACATATCCGGTGTAATTCCACAATCGGGGTTTTGGGAGGATGGTGAGTACGTAGTCTTACCTCTACATTGTGGAGGTAAAGAGGTTGTTTTCAATAGACCATTGGCCACGTAAAGCATATAAAAACAAGTATGTAAAGCAAATACAGTAGCGAGGAAGTCATGGTGAAAAAATGAAGAAGAGAACAATAGCAACATCAAAATAATATGATAATTGAAGCAAATGAAACATCAGGTATTGGACTGACGTTATTACATCGTAATTATGGTCAATTTATTTTGTTTATTTAGGTGCTTTTCAAGTTCTTCAACTTGTCCGTGAAACTGGACTGAAACCTGACTGCAAGCTCTACACTACTCTTATATCTACTTGTGCAAAAGCTGGAAAAGTTGATACCATGTTTGAGGTATGTACTGCCATTATGATTTCTCTTGAAAAACTGTTATATTTATAGCTTATAGGTGATTTTTGCATCCAAGAGTCTTTTATTCTTGTTTAACCTTTGAATATCCTCATGTGAGTGAATGTTGGGCCTTGAAGTCTAAGATAGTGTTGCAAATGTGGATAGTAACTTTGATGTGCAATCATACAAAGATCATATTTAACAAAAGTTACAAGTAGAACTGAGGATAAAATGAAAAAATATCGCTTAAATGATTTGTTTATGTCTTATGTTGACCTCCAGTTGCATCGTCCATAGGTGTGAAACCATGATGATAGAAGGTGTTAAGCAGAGAAAATACTCTCGAAAGACCTACACTTTTTTTGAATTTCTGTAGACTTAGCAAAGAATAGATGGAAAAGATACATATATGCATACCAGTTAGGTTACGAATAAGTCTTGGTTATATTAGCGAACTTACTTCACATCCAACATTCGCTAGGTTATGCAAGGAGGAAGGTGCTTTTTCTCATGGTTAGCTTCTAGAGGGGTCCTTAGGAAAAGAAAGGTTGTCTGTACAGTTGGTGTTACTTATGCAAGGAGGCTGGTGACAAAGTTGTTCATCTTCTACTACAGTCTACGCTGCAGCCTGACCAGGAGATTATGGTGGTATATGTTCAGCTGGTTTGGTAAGCTAAGCTGGAAGAAGCAGGAGAAAGAGGAGGACATGAAATGTTGTTCCTTTGGCTTTAATGTGGATCATTTGGAGAGAGAGAAATAAGAGGGCTTTTGAAGGGGTAAAATTGTGATTTGGGCATTTAAGGAGTAGTATTCCATGCCTTATTTATTTTTGGTGTATCCATGTAGTCCTACATCTTTTATAGGTTCTTTACTGTTTGTATACTTCTTCTATTCGGAGTTTGGACTTTTCACTTATGAAATGAATTTGTTTACTAGATCACAAAAGAAAAAAACTAGGAGTCTTATTACTGTCAGAGATTTGTATGCAGTACAAACTGTAAAGAACTTCTAGTATTAGAGAATCTAAAATTATTGAAGATTAGATCAGGATAGGTCTTAATGGAGGGAGATGGATAGTAAGGGATTGATATAGCCAATCTTATCTACCTTGGAATTAAGGCAAAACTGTCGTTTATAATTTTCAATTACCATCCCAACAGGTCAGTGATGTCAAGGAGTGTACTTCAAAGGGGGAATACTAATTCACGACTTTTCTCATAATTGCACTTTGGAATGAATGGTAGTTGATATGCTTATCCCATTAGTCACATCTAGGGTAATTTGCTTTTGGATATAGGTGGACCTGCATGATTTCTTAGACTTAAATTGCCTATCCTTGCACCCTTATATACCATCTTTTGAGTTGATATTTTCTGAAGTTGTAGGTTTTTCATGAAATGGTCAATGCTGGAGTTGAGCCAAATGCTAATACATATGGTGCGCTCATTGATGGTTGTGCTAAAGCTGGACAAGTTGCGAAGGCCTTCGGTGCCTATGGTATAATGAGATCTAAGGTATGAATTTATCTACTTACGGTGTACAAGAATTTAGAGGGTTTTGCTTTTAACTTTTCATTTGTATCACCTTTCCATTTACCAAATTGTACTGAAAAGTGACATGTGCTTAGACCACTGAATATCTCACGTTAGATTCCTGTTGTATTCAGTAGAATGTGAAGCCAGATCGTGTTGTATTCAATGCTCTTATCACAGCCTGTGGTCAATCAGGAGCAGTGGATCGTGCGTTTGATGTCTTATCAGAAATGAGAGCAGAAGCACGACCAATAGAGCCTGATCAGATTACTATTGGGGCTTTGATGAAGGCATGTGCAAATGCTGGTCAGGTATATGTGCATTCTACTCTGTTTTTAGATATGACATCTTGGTTGAATGAGATTAATGTTCTATTCAGCTACTACTCTATCATAATTAACCAATGACATGAATTGCGTTAGGTTGATCGAGCTCTAGAGGTTTATCATATGATTGATAAATGTGATATCAAGGGAACACCAGAGGTTTACACAATTGCTGTAAACTGTTGCAGTCAAAATGGTAACTGGGAATTAGCATGTAGCATTTACGATGACATGTCCAAAAAAGGTGTTAATCCAGATGAGGTACTAACTTTTAAATTGCTGTGGTTGAATGTGGAGGTACTAATTTTTTAAATTGTTGTGGTTGGAGATTTTTTTTACATTTTGATGTCTTGAAATTCTTATATTTTTTTTCAATATATTATGATGCTGCTTAATACACCTGACTGGGACAAGAAGATGCGGTTTTCGATATGAAGACATCAAACCCGAATTCTCAACCAGTAAAACAGTCTTCAAAGCTACAACCTTAATATTTCTGCGAGTTGACAGTAATTGGAAGCGTACAACAACAACATACCCAGTGGAATCCCACAAGTGGGTTCTGGGGAAGGTAGAATGTACGCAGACCTTACCACTACCTCATAGAGGTAGAAAGGCTGTTTCTTAGGAACTCTTGTCACAAAAGTAATTGGAAGCGTAGGATATCACAAAACGAGTTTGAAATCTGGAATGCAGAAAAACCTGACTATGACACTGCTACTAAAATTCCAGCAGCTTTTGCCTTTCCTGCTAATAGCAGCAGTAGACAGTATCTTCGACACTCGAGTCAATTCTCAAGACTCAAGGCTCCAAAATTTTCAAAACTTGCTTCTGTATTGTTGTGCGGAGAACTCTTGTCCATAACGGTCTCCTCCGAAAGTCAAAGCCCAAATTAAAGGAATTACCAAAAGCACCAAGAAAAGAAGAAATTCACATTTAAAAGACACAACTTAATTATTAGAATAAATGTTTGCACAATCTGCGTTTCTGCTGTGTAACAGCTATATGTTAGTTAACCCAGACCAGTACATGGATTTGCTGGAGTTGGGTGGGAGTGAGTAGCAGTTGATGGTTGTTCTCTGTTTGTCTTTGTATCTTGTTGTACCATCTTGGTGCTGTTCCAACAAAACCCTACTTAATTAAAAAAGAAATACAGAACTTATTTAATATCACAGATAATCAGAATAACAATTCTATGAGGGGAGCCTTTTTGTTTTCCTTTTTTATATCCACAAAAGGATATCCAGTTTTTTTCTTCTTCTTCTTTTGGGAATTAACAAGTAATTGTAAACCTTTACACAATGTCACATCTATAAAGATGTTTGGCAATAGATGCCAAGAAACCCATCCCGTTGTGTTTGGATTTGGAAAGAAAGAGGAACACAGACTATTTATTCCTAGAGCACTAACCCAAAACAGAAGATTGTGCATATAAAAAGTATCAGCTCTAACTTTTAGGAAGAACCACTGTTTGCAAAATCCAATTTTAGTTTAGAGTTGGGACTGGAATTTCATGAATAGAAAAATGATTTATAGTAGATGATTGGAAACAACTAGGTCTGTATAGAAGGTCACAGGAGGTGATACATAAGCATTCTAGGTCTTCTAATGCATATGAATATCCCCGTTTCTCTTGGCATTGTTAAGATCCAATTCTAGAAGGATGAATTCAATAGGCATCCAGTGTTCCTTACCTAGATAGATAAGATAGTCTAAAGTAATGATCATACTCATTTCCTTATCCGTTTGATGAACCAACGGTTTTGTCTGAATCATGAAGTTTTTTCTTTGTGTGGATTACTTGAGCCTTTTCATGCTCCCTGCAAGGTCCTGATCTATTTACCAGCTTGTTAAGTTTGTATTTTACCTTATCAGAAAAAAGGTCCAGGTGATAGTCCTTTTCCCTTTTCATAGACAACGTGATTTAGTGAGGGTAAACTTTTGATCCAAATGATATATATTTGCAAGAAGCATCCGTTTCAGATGTTCGTTATCTTCTCACTGGATTACCTTTTTGAACATTGTGTTTAATGTGTACCCTTTGTTTCTCCTTCTTGTTCCAATTTCTGTTTGTTTGACCATATTCTAGCCCACCTCTGAAGAAATTCTGTTGCTATCATAAAGTATTATGCACTTCCTTGGGGCAATTTAATCCAAGAGATATTCTGGCTTAGGTCTGCGAGTGTGACTGAGTCTTTTTTTGTTTTGATTGATTAGCTGAGTTAGATTTCCTGAAATAAAGATTATTGTAAGCCTTTATCTACAAAACCATGCCTCTTTACCTTGTTGCTGAAGTCGGACCTTAATGCATCACTATCTGTCTCCATCTTTACATCATTTTGTCAGCATTAAATCAAAATTTTGCGTCTGAGTTTTTTCCTTATGTATATTTTTTTTTGACAAGAGTAGTAATTAAATTAAAGAAATTAAGTTAAAGATTCCTTTATTTGTGCAGATGTTTATCAGTGCGCTGATAGATGTGGCAGGGCACACAGGTAAGTTGGAAGCTGCATTTGAAGTTCTAGAAGAAGCAAGGACTAAAGGCATAAATCTGGGATCCATTTCATATAGCTCATTGATGGGAGCCTGTTGTAATGTATGAACCCTGTTCCTTTTGTGTTTCCTCGTATAGACGCATGTACAACCTCTGCTTTCTATCCCCACTCATCTCTGAAATGGAGTGATAGGACTTGTCTGTGTAAAATTTTCATACTCTTTGATTGAGATCTAATATCAATTTTGAGGGTTAAAATCACACATAATGTTAGAAACTGATATCAATGAGTACTACCTGCTCTAAGTCTCAAAATTGATAGTGTATCTGATCTAAGTGTAGTTGGATATACTATAATAGGATGGGAATGTCATAAAATTTGGACGTGCAACATTAAATGCAATACTTCCATCTGTTATATTTTGTGATCAATGAAGCTTCATTATGAAATTTAATATATATGGTCCACCTTGTATGGAACAACGCAAAAAGTTTTAAATACGCACATTATGCTAACATGACATTCCTGTTTTTTCATATGTCGTGGTCAAGTAGCTTATGTGCCAATTGTGTTGACATTTACTTGATTAATCTTGAAACTCGATGTTGACTCCTAAATCTCCTACAATTTTTTCATTCATTATGTGGAACCTTCATTTATGACCGTGAATAATTGTTGTATTTAAGCCACTTTTGTAGTTTTTTGAGCATATGATTTGCGAATGCTTCTAAGAAGCGATCATCTGACACGTAACGAAGAGGGAGTTATAGATGGAGGGGTGTCTTACCGGTCGCTATTCTACCAAAGAGGACCTGGAAGTAATCAAGCATTGTTTACCTGTCTTCGTTAGCCAATCCTGAAGTAGCTTTAGGAAAATACAAAACAGTGAAAAAGCATCAAAGAGGAAGCACAATTTCAGTGCATTTGGTCTCTGACTTATTTCTGAGCACGTGTTATAAAAGCTAATATTAAGAGGAATACGGAGAGGGAAAATCACAAAATATGAAAGTGTGCAAAAGGATGTGATATTCCTTTTTTTCTTTTCCAATTTTTTTCTACTTTCTTTCTTATTAAATAAGGCTATTTATAGCCTTTGAAAATGACAACAATGTGGTCACTCTCTTGCAAAGTTGCCTTGGCCAAGAGGTGACACATGAAGTGTTAGAGCAATGCATCATTCCACTTGATAATTAGAGCAAGCTTTAATATATCGTAAAACTTAGATCCTCATAATCTTTTACAATATTGCGCTATATTCTATTATAGATCTTATCGACAAAATATCCTTTTTGTCAATTTGCAATGCAACATAACTTGTTGAGATCTCATCACCTCATTATTTTCTGGTAGCTGCCCCTCTCATGAAGTGTTATGTCATAAGCTCTTCAAGAGCACATTGTCTTTTAATTATGACCATTTTGGTCATTTGCTCATTTTCCATCTGTCACCTCTTGGCCAAGGCAACTTGGCAAGAGAGTCACCACATTGTCGTCATTTTCAAAGGCTATAAATAACCTTATTTAATAAGAAAAAAGTAGAAAAAAATTGGAAAAGGAAAAAAAAAAAGGAATTCCACATCCTTTTGCACACTTATATATTTTGTGATTTTCCCTCTCCGTATTCCTCTTAATAATAGCTTTTATAACACGTTATTTTTTGAACTTGCTCACTAATTTCATTTCAGGTCACTGCTTGTGTTCTGGTCACATTTTTCAGTCTTATCGTGATGTTTCTGAATATTAACTTTCTTCTTCTTATATGAATGGGATAGAAGGACTCTAAGTATACATATCTTTTGAAACCCGACTCTTCAAGGCCTCCTTGTAATTTTAAGGGGAAAAAAAGAGAATGAAATGAATGGATCTCCTGAAAATAACAGAATAGTGCAGATGAAATAGTAGCATAAAAGACTTCGTGTGCTATAAAATTATATTTTGTCCGAAACAAATTGAAGAAATGCTGATTTTGTTGTCTTATTATTCTCATACCTTTGGGATTGCCCAGTTGAACAGCTTGAAGAGCACCTTATGAATTCCATTTGATAAATTTGGTGCACAGTTTAGACATTTAAAAAGACAGAATACCAATCTGAAGAAACAATATGTTAAGTGAAATCAATATTAGGTTGAGGTTAAGTGTTCCTTGGAAAATCATATATTTAACAAGCTTCCTGTCTAAATTACAGAACTATCTTACTAGCATTAGTTAGGTGAAACTTTCTGACTGCTGCCATAAAAAGCTTGTTTTATGCTGTTATTCTCAGTCATTTCGACAAGCATGAACTTTCTTTTATTCAACGAGCAAATATTAGCCTCAAATACTGAGTTGATGCTGCTAACTTTTTTTTTTGCATATCAGGCAAGAATTTGAAATTGTTTTTAAGATTTCTTTCAAAATCATGCGACTTGGTCGTAAAATACTTCTCCAATCCTTTTGCAGGCAAAGAACTGGCAGAAGGCACTTGAATTGTATGAGGATATTAAAGGCATCAACTTAAAACCAACTGTTTCAATGATGAATGCATTGATAACTGCATTGTGTAAGTCACATCTTAAGAATTTTCTCAGCATAAAGCATCTCAATGATGCTCTCTGTTTTACTCAATATCTATACTCGTGTTTTTCTTTTTCCTGTTTAAATTTGTTTCAAAAGTTTCATAATTCAATATCTTTAAGTGGTCTCAGTAGAGCTAACTTGGAGGTTTCTTTCATGATTCAGAATTAGCTTAGCTAACTGCTTTATAGACTTTCAAGATCTTCATCTAATTTTTTGCGTTGACACCCAATATGATTTTAACAGAGGATGGCCTTTACTTTGTAGGCGTCTGTATAAGTTGTTTCCTAGTTCGTAGGCATTTGCTTATTTTCCTTAATGAGATGTATTTGTCATAGGTCATGCTGATCAATATCAGAAGGCTCTGGAAATTTTTTCTGAAATGAAGAGAGTGGACCTATGCCCTAACACCATTACATACTCCACTCTGTTAGTGGCGAGTGAAAAGTAATACCTTGATTCCTTTACATTGATGTTTATGTATTATGGCCATTTTCTCCTGTCAATATTTTATTTTCTGTGTACCTGACTTTTATCATTTGTTTTTCCCATCTCATGACAGAAAAGATGACCTGGATGTTGGCCTCATGCTTCTTTCTCATGCTAAAAAGGACGGTGTTGCCCCAAACCTTGTTATGTGCAGATGTCTTCTTGGTAAGAATTAGAAGCTTTTCATTGTATTTCTTTTGCTACTGTTGAATCTTGACTTAATATACAGTGCTACACCATCATGTTCATAGTGGTGAAAAATGATGTATGTTTTAGTCTCATCTAACAAATTAAGTTGAAATTGATCCTCTGTCGTTGAGACCAGCGTACATATCTAATGGTTGACAAGAAAATTTTTTTTTGGGAACTTTTCTTTCCAGAGTACCTATTGATGTTTATGTGACGCTTATTGTTCGGTCCATCTTACATGGGGGAAACACAAGGATGTGCCTCTTCTCTAAACCTCCAAGCCAAGGCTAGAAGGGCCTTTAACTTATAAGGCTGCTAATTATGGATTCTGGTGCTGGAACATTTATGCACTAACTGAACCCTTCTGGCAATTCTAAGACCAGTAGTACAACAACAACAATAACATATGCAATATAGCTACACAAGTGGGGTCTGGGTGGTGTGTACGCAAACTTTACCTCTAACTTCATGGAGCAGAGAGGTTGTTTCTGATTCACCCTCACCTATGGTCATAGAAGATGACATCATGGCAACTTTATGCATAGAAGATATTTTTAGCCAATGATAGACTTTCGGTCATGTCCTTGTTACGTGGTGGCCACAAATGGACAGCCTACACAAAAAGGATGGAAGTCCATCCTTTGGGCCAGTCTTTGCTAGGTGTATTTTGGTACATAATACTCAGCAGCACCCATCCCCCCAACCCCCCTTTTTCTAGTCGCACCATTAGTCGTTGGAATTTCCTTCAAAATCAAATGGTGCTTATTGTGGTGTTTGTATCCTCGGGGTGAGGAATACAATAATAACATATGCAGTGTGACTCCACAATCAACATTTGGGAAATGTGGTGAGTACACAACCTTGTCCCTATATTGTGAATGTAGAGAGGTTAAATCTAATAGACCCTCAACTCAAGTAAAGCACATCAAAATCAACTATGGAAAGAAAATATAGTAATGAAGAAGCCATGCTTAAATAAATTAGAATATAAGAAACTAGATAACACTCAACTAACTATAGACCTTCTACCTAATCCTTGACCTCCATATAATGTCATGTCCTTGGTGAACCATGTCCTATTTAATCACCTCTCCCAGATACTTCTTGCTGCCTCTACCTCTGACGTACCTATCATAGTTAACCTCTCACACCTCTTTACAACATTTGTGCATTTTCTCTTCACATGCTCGAACCATCTCAACCATGCCTCCCTATCTTGTCCACTCAAAGGCCACTCTCGTCTTGTCCCAATATCTTCGTTCCTATCTTTACTAATATGAGCATACATCCATCTAGCATCCTCATTCTGCTACTTTCAATTGCATTTTCTAGATATATGAGTTTTTTATCAGCCAACACTCTACTTAATGCAACATAGTTGATGTGCCAACCACTTTATGAAAGTTACCTTTCAGTCTTGGTGACACATTCTTTATCACATCTGATACCAAATGCGAGCCTTCATTTTATCCACCCTGCTCCAATACAAAATGTAACATCATCGTCAATCTCCTAATTTTCATGGGTTTTGATCCAAGATACTTGAAACTTCCTCTCTTAGGAATTACTTGTGTATCAATCCTTCTACATCTATAATACGTCATCGAACTCATCACAAGGGGTTTTCCTTATGGTTTGAGCTCGTCGCACCGGGCTTGCCTAGTGTGGGTTACCTCTCCTATGTGGTTTGTGAGCTATTGCATGGGAGTGAGGGTTTACCCTGTGCGCATCCAAAGGGTAAAAACTGAGGGTTCCCTTGTTATTAAAAAAATACGTCACCGAACTTACACTCAAGTACTCTGTCTTAGTCCTGTTCAACCTAAGCCCTTTAGACTCCAGGGTCCATCTTCAAAGCTCCAACCTATTGTTAATTTGTCCGCATGCCTCATTAGTCAATACTATGTTATCTACAAATAGCATACACTATGACACCTCCCTTGGATATGCCGCATCAATTTAACCATCACCAAGAGTTGATCATTAGTGCAACTCCATCATGATTGGAAAGTGCTCTGAGTCTCCTTGCACCATTTTCACTTGGGTCTTACTCCCTTGTACTTGTCCTTAATCGCCTTAAAAGTAAGCTATAAATACATCTCTAACCTCCAAACATCTCCATAAAATCCCCTAGGGACTGTCATATACTATTTTTAGGTTAGTGACACCATATGTAAGTCCATCTTCCTCTTCCTATATTTGCTCCATCAATGAATAGTTAGGGACTTTGTAGTACGCTTTCTCCAGCTGAATAAACACCATATGCAAGTCCCTCTTTCACTCCCTGTAATGTCAATGCAAAGAATGTTTTCTTCTCTCCCTATAATGGTAAGGAATGTTTTTTAGGATATCGTCTAAATTTCTATAAGAGTGGCATGCTTAGTAGATAAACCAGTATTAGTAATCATGCCCCCTACCTGTTCAATATAATAGTTTTTGTTTTTTCTTGTCCTTCATAACAGAATGTTCACTAGTCGTGCCATTGCATCTAAGTTCTCCTGTAGCAATGGATTTATTTTGTTGTGTCATATGTTTTGGGCATCAGAATTATTTGATCGTGTGGATTTTTCTGTAGCTATGTGCTCAAGGAGATTCGAGAAAGCTTGTACGCTTGGTGAGCCTGTCTTGTCTAGTAACTCTGGTCGCCTGCAGCTTGACAGTAAATGGTATGCTTTTATTTAGTCTGCTACTTATTCTGACATGTCTGTTAAGAAGGGATTGCAAAAGGAAATTATATTGTTATAATGATGATGCTGTTGGCTTTGCCAGCTTTAACGTGATGTTTAAGATCAACATCTCCATCTAAAATGCCTCTGGCGATAGCTTGCTACCTTTCGTTATTGTTACTTTGTTTTATTTTTTTCAGATACGGATTCTAAAAGCTTTGAAATGCTTAGGCCAAATTTCATGGTGTATTAAGATGGATGTAAAATTCTCTCTTAGTAAATGCAGTCAATTTCTTTGTAAAAGTAGTTGATATAAGAGGTCATGTTGAACATATTGTCACAATCATGTATTGAGATAGCCTGATTGTCATTTTGATTTGTTTAGCATACATTCGGAGAAATTTGGCATTCAGTGAGGAATTATCTTAAGAATATTCTTTTCTTGAGTAGATATTCATATTCCTTTCAGGCTCAAGTGTGACTGGACTGCTTGTGCCTAGTCCAAATATAACAGATATCACTAAAGTTTATTATGCATGCTGGCTTGGTTAAAAGACTTGGTACGCATAGATGTCACTACTTCATGGGACATTTGTGATTGAGTCATTTGAAATCCCAGAAGTTTTGGCTGGTCGATTTATCATCACATCTATCGTGTCTCTTTGCTTTTTTAATAATTACATGTCATTGAATCAGAGAAGATATCCACCCCTTAAGTGGTTAAACAGATTTTATGAGGTCAGGAAGGATTTTTTTTTCCCTTTTCTTCCCCACTCATGAAATTCTCAATTGGTTTGCAGGACATCATTGGCCTTAATGGTCTACAGGGAAACAATTGTAGCTGGTGGGGTACCCACAATGGAGGAGCTATCACTAGTTCTAGGTTGCCTGCAGCTTCCTCGTGATGCATCCCTAAAAGAAAGACTTATTGAAAATCTAGGATCAACCGTGGAAACGTCCAAAGGCGTAAATCTTTGCTCTTTGGTTGATGGATTTGGTGAATATGATCCCCGTGCCTGTTCATTGCTTGAGGTTCATGGTCTATCTGAGTTGTCTTTTATCAGGTTTATAGCTTTATCTTGTTGGTTATTGTGGTAGATCATCTTGCATATTTTCTTGTTCCTTAGGAGGCAGCTTCACTTGGAATCGTCCCTTTGACTTCCTTTAAGGGAAGCCCTATTGTTGTCGATGTGAGGAATTTTCATATTCATGCAGCTAAGGTAAGCTCGTCTAAATGGGCAGTAAATAAATATTTAATTTTTTTCAATTGTAACCACACGAGAATATTCTTAAGCTTGATGAGCTTAATGGGTCTTAGTTACTTGTGAGTTTATCCTTTTTGGCTGCAAAGATCTCTCTCTTTTTCTGTTTTTATCTTTCCCTCTTTTGTAGGATTCCTAATAGTTTTAAGAGTTAGGAGGTCAAAAATTACTATTCCTTCAATTATCCCCAAAAAAATAAAAATTACTATTCATGTATAGATCTGTATTCATTTTGCTATTTCTTATAAATTTACAGATTTTCCCATCCATTTTCAAAACACTTCTGTTGCTAATACTTTGTTGACAGTTTTTTTTTTCTTTTTCTGAAAATTAACCAGGTATATCTTTTGACTGTCCTAAAGAGTCTCAAACATCGTTTGGCTGCAGGTATAGAAGATTTTTGTCTTTAGGTTCTCTTACGCACGTATTGCTAATGCATGCATTTTGTTTCCATATCTTGTCCCTCATATAGTATAATATCATATACAATACACCACATAGAGTTTGCTAGTGTTAGTAGTATTGCAAAGTTTTATAGTAGAATTCCACATCCCTTATTCTATCGTGCATATAATATTGTTGCATCGCATAAGGTTTGCTTGTCGTAGTAATGCAAAATTTTATACTGCACGTCAAATATTATACTCCCTCTATTTCAATTTATTTGTCCTACTTTCCTTTTTAGTCAGTTTAAAAAATAATGTCTCTTCATTTTTTGGCAACTCTTAAAGTCTAACTTTTCACGTGGTATGTTAAGACCACAAGATTAAAGGACGTTTTGGTATATTCTACATATCCTTAATTTGTAAGACCACAAGATTCAAATGTCTTCATTACTTTCTAAACTCTGCCAAATAAAAAAGAGTCAAATAAACTGAAATAGAGTTTTACCTCTTCAACGTTGCATTGTATTTGTTATCTAAAGTTTACATTAGCAATGTAGAGTTGTGTATTAGTTATGCTGAATTTTGTTATACCAGTTCTGAATTCTTTATACCGAAAAATTAAATGACATCTTGTTCTTTTTTAGCTCTCACTTCCATTGTATAGCACAAGATGTGGCATAGCCTTGTCAACTAAGATAATACCAGGTTTAGGTTCATTTTCCAATTAGGAGAATAGAAAGTCGAGGGAACACTTGTGATCAGTTCACAAGAATGAAGTTATTTCACGAGAATGAAGTTAATGCTAAGGAAAAAAAGTTATTTCACAAATAACTCTGGAAGATTACAAGACTTTTATAGTTATAAAAGATAAAGAGAGTAGAAGCTTCTTTATTTCCTTGTCAAAAATCATAAAAGAGAAAGTGAATTCGGAAAGATCATGCGACTGGAAATGTTCACTATTAGAATATATTGCTGTATGTTTAACATCTCTTGAAATGATGGAAAATCGTGCAGGTACAAGAATACCGAACATATCCATTCTACTCCCTGTAGAACAGTCACATATTCAGACACCCACTGGCGAGAAAACGATTAAGATTGCTGGAAGGTAATGAGAGTTCTTTCAAGAAGAAATTTTGTTCTTTGTATAACTACATATTTTAAGATATGTACCAGTGAGTAATATGACATAAGGAAAAAAGTAATCCAGTTCAGAAAAAGAAAATTCGTTTGTTTCTGAAATAACATTAATAGCCTAACAGCAGAACACCGAAAGGACAAATGTAGAACTGAGACATGATGTTTATTTGGTAGTATAACAAGTCTTGCATATTTGGCATGGCTGATGAGTGATGCAAATGACGCTACTTCTTTTAGGAGTAAGATTTTTCATGCCTTGCTAGCACTATGAAAGCACTCAATATCACCTACTGGCAAAAAAACAAAACTGAGGGTACCCATTTGGGAAAGTGAATAACATTTCATTCCAAGTTAAGCCTATATGGAATTCATCCTTCATGAGACCCAGTACGTTTTTTACATTCTAAGAGCTGCACGATTCACCATAACATTCGAAATTCTCTTATTTGGTCAACAGGATCAACAGGGCAGTTGCAGCACTTTTGAGGCGGCTTGGCCTGCAGTACCAAGGGAATGAATCATTTGGGAAGATTCGAATCAATGGTGTTATTGTGAAAAGGTGGTTCCAGCCAAAGCTCGAATCTCCTTTTAATTGGGAACAGACAGGTTTCAGCTTCTCCCAGACGCGGCTACGGAAAGGAATAAGCCATCAACAGCGTACTATTCGAACTGGCGATTTGTCCTTAGATTAAGTTCAAGGAAGGCTAATTAAACTAGGCGTCACACTTCATTAATGAATCGATGCTGTGATATAGCTGCCAGTTGACTTTGTAATGAAAATTGCGATACTGGCTTGGTGACTTTTTGATGCCAGAGGAGAAGAGGCAAGAAAAAGCATACAAAACGAGGAAGCCTTGTATTGCAAAATCCATGCTCGTCAATTGGACTGTGCATGGAGGCTGGAGCAATGGAATTTGGCTCCGATTGTTGTATGTGCATTTTGTGATATTGAGTGGGGCTATGCTGGTAAGTTGACGGAGTGGCTGTTTCTGAGCGAATGCTTGAATGTTAGCTAAACAATTGACAAGGACACAAGTTATATATTTACCATGATAGGGATTTTGTTTGCAATAAGCATCCATTTCACATAATATAATAACAACTTATTACATAATTTGCAAAAAAACCACTAGAATCATACTTTTTAGTTCAAATTTATTGTCCAACTCCAATACACGAGGCACAATGTTGAAATGTCGTAATGATTTACGTCCTTCCCCAGCCTCTACCTACTTAGTTATTCTAATGTTGTAGTGATTGCAAAAGATTTAAGTATCAATATATATTGTTTTGTGGGAACTAGAGTATGGAATAAGAACACACGCACTCCAATGATTAAACCAACATAAAAATGCCCTTTAAGCAAGTTCGTTAATTCTTTCATTATTAATCACATGTATAACATAATCATTCATTATCAATCACTTTATAGACAATCCCTACATCATAATCCTACATAACTACACTGTAAACTGGCAAAAACCATTACGACATCTCAGATCGAAACAATGCCTCGATTATAGCTAAGAAATCATGCTTAAATCCATCTGTTTGGAAATGATTCGAAGGAATGATCTTTGTATAGAAGTAGAAAGCAAAACAAGCAAGTCCAGGCCCAACCCAAAAGATCCAATGACCATTCCAAAGGTGGCCTCCTCTAACCATAGCAGCTCCAAAGCACCTCGCTGGATTCATCCCAGCTCCAGCGTAGCCCTTTGTAGCAGTTACAGTAGTTGAGATATAAACAAGAATGCCTGCTAGAAGCCCAACAATAGACATGACAGTAATAAGCCCAAGTGACTTGGATTGTCGATGATCATACGCCATCCAAAGTGAACCAAAAAGCAAAGCAAATGTACACATAAACTCAAGCCAAAATGCTTGGGCTATCTCCAAGCCCACAATGTCCGGCCCATTGGGCCCTGGTGTAATTATTGTAACGGTACAACCACCAAGAGAGAATCTTTGTTCAATGGTACTACTCAACACAGCTTTGAGTGCTAGTGCACCTAAAATAGCACCAAGACATTGTGCTACTATGTAAATTATGGCTCGTGACATTGATATTAGTCCAACAAGTGCAGATGAGAAGGTAATTACAGGGCTAATGTGGCCACCAGACACCGGAAAAACAGCAAGGATTAGAATGGTGAGTGTAATTGCTATGAGAATTGACATGATCAAATTTGGCATCTTGACATCACTTTCAAGGGTGGAAATCACTATGGTGTCCAACATAAAAACAAGAACCGCAGAGCCTAAAAGCTCTCCAATTGATGCTCGCCACACCTACATAAGAAATATAGTCAATATAGGTGGCAAAATTAAACCCCAATCTGCTCAACCAGTTAAAGTTTGGGCGGGTTAATAATTCATCCATTTATTAGCTCAATTCATCAACCCAACTCATTTCAATCCATTTAAAATTGGGTTGATATGCAATCTGAATAGACTCGAGTGAGATCTTGTCAAAATATTTTTAAAACACTTTTTTTTTTTAAAAAATTGGATATGTTTTATATAGCCGGAATAAAGAAAAATATAACTTAATAAAGTACTAAAATATTAAAAAAGAACAAATAAAATAAGTAAAACTTAATAAAAGTCAGGTAGGGTTGGGTCTTGACCCGCTCTATAACCCATTACTCAACCCGTTTTGACCCAAACAATTTTGGGCTGGATTTGGTTTTGACCCGTTTGTTGTTTTGACTTATTATGACCTGCTCAAAATTGACCCAACCCACTCAATTGCCACCCCTAATAGTCAACATGTTATTTAAAAATTTAAGCTTAATTGCTTATAGTAATGAATGTGAATTGATAAATGATAACCTAAAAAAATATGTAACATATTATAATAGGTAAAATTACGTTGATCCTATAAAAGTAATTTATATTATATGTTGAATTCACCATGACATTCAAAGAGATACACATATCCAGTGGTACTCTTGGCTATCACATCTGTTTCATTTTATATGATATTGTATCTTTCAGTTTATTTTAAAAGAAACGCCACCTTTTTACATTTATTTGAAAATTATTAGTTTTAAACTTTCCATTTTGTCCTTAAAAGTATAGGTTCTAGTTATACGTTTGGTATATATTTGATTCTACTTGTACTTCCAGTATATATCAAAAGTTTTCCTTAAACTCTGGTCTTTACAAGGGCACCCTAGCCAAATTTAATTCTAAAATTCAATGAAGCTTTTGAAACTAGATAAAAATAATCGTCATGGTTTGAGTTTCTGCTTTCAATGAGACTTTTTTAACTTACCAAATTTTCTCTCCTTCACCGAGATAATTATCCAATAAAGCAAGATCTTTCATTGATTTATCTCAGTACGGTCATATAAAATAAAACCGAGAGAATAATTAACCGTAAGTAATTGGCTAACTTAAGATGGTGAAAGTCAAACTTATCTCAAAGGTTAAGCTCATTAGATCTCCTCTAGGTTCTAGATAATAACTGTCATGGATATACATATATTGTATAATCAGATATATTGTATATACAACATATACAAGGAAAAAGGATGAGTAAGAGTTGATGTACTAACATCCAAAGAGAAGAAGTCAGGCAAGCCTAGCCTTTCAGCCATTGTGAGATAAGTATACTTCTTTTCATCATCTAAGCTGTTAAAAAAACCCAAAAACTGTACATATATAAGAACAAATTGAAAAGATACGAAATCAAAAGAAATATAACGTATACTTTGAGGCTTATTATAGAGCGGTGAAGTCAGAATTAAAAAAAAAAATACATGGATACTTGCTTTTTTGTAAAAGAGATGGTAGGTTGAATTTTGTTACTACTTCCAAAAGAAAGCTGGCTTTCTTCATCCCCTAAATCATTTCCACTGGTAGCAGCCATAATGATAAGAATTCTAAAAAAGAAAAAATTTCATGAAAAAGTATGTTCATTGGTGTGTTATATATGTACAACTTCCAAAATTAACTACCTTTTTTAAAAAAAAAATATTTGTATGTTTATTTTTAATTTACAGCATTTCTATTCATTGTTAGTGTCAAAATACACTTAGTCTAAGATTCTTTAATTATCACGCATATACCCTAAATATAAGGCATAATGCTTTCCATTCAATACTTCAAGACATATATATTATATTCTACTAAGAACTAAGTTAAAAGACAAACCCATATTTTGGCAGGCTCTGTTTAGTTAAGCTCCTCCCCTTGTAGATAATCCTATTAAATATTATATAGGTAATAGCAATAAATAAATAAAGTTGTAGATACTCGAAACTCTATCTCTGAAGTAGAGGTAAAATCTGCCTACACTCTATCTCTTAGGACGTCACTTTATGAGACTACACTATGTATGTTGCTGTTGTATCTTCAGAGTTACACTAGCTAATCTAGGACATATCATGTGATTCTTGATTCTTACATCATGAGAAATGAATTGTTCATTATTTGAAAAAGTTCTAATTTGCCTTTATGTTATGTCATCTGGACGAAAAAGAAGTCCAAAAGTTTCCCTCTACTATTCATTTGGAGCAATTTTACACACACGTTATTTGAATTGGAGCAACGTTAGTGAGAGAAATAAATATGGTATTTTGTATTCTTTAAGTTAGTCAAAACACACCAATCTTTGTGGTGCTAAGCCTCATTTAACTTGTAACTAATCAACTGTACAATACGGATCTCCTGTTTTAAGTTTATACAAAATTGAGGTCTATAAAAAAGAAAAATGATCTTAACCATATTCTTAAATCCTAAACTGAGAAGTAATGGCAATAAATTCTGGACAGGGAATTGTGACACCGCCCATTGGATGATCAAAGCCAAATTCTTCCTCTGCTTGACTTAGCAAGTCTTGAAATGAAGGTTGGCTCAAGTATGATATTGGTATCACAAATCTCTTTTTCTGCTTCTCCCCAACATAAACAGCAAAATGACCCTTGGGAACTTCCAAGGATGACTTCTTTATCGTACACGAATAGCCATGATCTTTTATTTAAGACGAGCAAAGTATGAAGAGAAAGAATTGCTTAAGATGCTTAAAGAAACAGGAAAGCTTTTAGGTAAATCAAAATGGTTGGCGGTTCTACGTAACATATATATTATATCACATCATTTAGTTTTCCTATACACTCAGTTGGATATTTTGCTTCCCAAAAGCTGCAGCTCTGGTACATTTGAGCTAGAGTAACCATAGCATGCTAACAGCAGCACAGTTCCATATAAAACATATCAATTCTACTCATTCTTTGACTAACCTGAAAAAGTGACCAGTTTGGGCCACTTTAAGATTCTACTCAAAAGGCACATAAGTAGTCGAGCTTAACCATTCATCCTTCGAACATGAAAAAAAAAAATTGAAGTTCAATCAGAGATTATTTACCTTGCAAAAAGCATACAACAGAGAGGTTATAACAACTTTGAGTTCACTTCAGTGAAAACTGTAATAGGTCAAATGGGGAAAAGGCTTATATGAAAGAAGTGCACCAAGTGTCAAAAGTTATGATTTGGATTGACCAAATATATGTCACTTTTACAGAAACAAACAGTAGGTATTTTATTAAACCAACACAGAACAATAACGAAAGAAAAAGGATATCACGCTCGTCGTTTACTCAATCGCCATGAGTTTGGCTCGATATATCTATCATAAAGAGGCTCAATGCATTCCTGTCTCTTACGCTTGGTTAATTTTGTTGGGTCAGCCGTCTTGAAGAATCTTGGTGCCAACTCAACAAGCCATTTAGGATCTACCACTGTCACCTCGCGCATGTACTCCTTTGTTGTCATAACAAGCTCATGATAAATAACCCAGTCCGGCTGTCTTTGGAAAAGAGCACTGCTAGGATGGATGTAAACTCGCTGGTTCTCAACTGAAGTTCGATAACCCTCTTGAGGATCCTTTCTTGCAGCATGAAAAAGGAAACCTGCTCCAATAGCCTTCTGGATCTTTGTGAAATTCTTTCCAGCACTCACAACATCCAATTTATACTTGTCCATGATGGAGAGCAACTGTTTTCTAACATCCTGTGCCCTCCTAAGTGAGCGCGACTGGACAAAATTTTCAAAACACCATGGACCTGAAAAGTTTTTCGCTTTCCAAGCCTCATAAACAGCAAGCAATATAAGATGATCACCCTCAGGCTGAAAAAATTTGGCTTTTTTCTGATCGGCCTGAGCTTGTTTTTCCCTTGGTCGGTAAAAGATGTTTCCAGTTTGAATCATAGCGATGATGGTCAAGATCTCATCACTACAGCCAAAGTCCACACTAGCAAGAAGCATCTTGGACAAAGGAGGATCTAATGGAAATTCTGCCATTTTTCTTCCCAGTTTTGTCAGAAGCCCCTCTTTATCCAGTGCTCCAAGAGTGTAAAGTTGCTCCATGGCAGATATGAGAGCCTGAGGGGAAGGTGGGTCCATGAAATCAAATGACAAAAGATCATGAATACCCATTGCTTTCATCATAATAACGGTGTTCCCAAGATTTATCCTCTGGATTTCTGGAACTGCGGTAGGAGACATTTCACTATGGAATGCACTCTCAGTATATAGACGGTAGCACTTCCCAGGTCCAGTTCGTCCAGCACGCCCTGCTCGTTGCTTTGCTGATGCTTGTGAAATTGGGGTAATGACAAGTGAATCAAGACCCTGTTTTGGATTGTAGACATTTTGCTTTGCAAATCCAGGATCAATAACATAATATATACCATCAATTGTTAAAGAAGCTTCAGCAATATTTGTAGCAACAACAACTTTCCTTTTCCCAGGAGGGGCAGGATAAAAAATTCTGGACTGCATTTCACTGGGCAAGGCACTATAGACAGGTAGTATGATCAGTTCAGGAACATTTTTACCTAGTCCTTTCATCCTGTCGTACAGACACTGGCAAGCATAATCAATCTCTTCTTGACCAGTCAAAAAGAGGAGGATATCACCTTCAGGTTCTGTCAAGTGGATCTGCATAACAGTTATAACAGACGCATCAAGGTAATCACTTTCTGGCTGCTTTGTGTAGAGTATCTCTACTGGAAAAGTTCTACCTGGGATTGTAAAGATGTTGCAGTCAAAGAAATAGCCAGAAAATTTCTCTGCATCCAAAGTTGCAGATGTCACAATTAGACGAAGGTCAGGTCTCCTCTTCATAAGCTGCTTAAGCAAACCAAAGAGAACATCAGTGTTAATCGTTCTTTCATGTGCTTCATCAAGCATTATGACTGAATACTGGGACAAACTATCATCAATCAGGATCTCCCTCAAAAGCATGCCATCAGTCATATATTTGATAACAGTTTCTGGCCCAGTACAATCTTCAAAACGAATAGCATAACCAACCTCTTCACCTAATCGACAACCAAACTCCTCAGCAACTCTCTTAGCAACTGAAGTCGCAGCCACTCGACGAGGTTGAGTACAGCCAATTTTTCCCCTCGTTGTATACCCTGCCTCCGCTAGATACTGTGTCACCTGTGTTGTCTTGCCAGAACCTGTTTCACCAATGACAACCAGGACCTGGTTATCATGGACAGCCTGAATCAGTTCTTTTTTTAATTTGTAAATAGGAAGACTCTGCCTCTGCTCCTGGAGGGATAGCTTAGACCTCTGGCCAAAGGTCAAGGCTTTGCCATAAGCATCCTTCTTCCATTCTGGCATGTCATAGGCAGACAATCCAACACCCATCAGCTCCTGTGCCAAATACCTCTCACCCGTCTCCGGCATTGGGTCTTCCCATGGTCTGTTGAGATCCTTCGGGATAGAATCAAGCATAGTTCTCTGTTGCTGCTCCCTTACTTCCCTTCTCTCCTTTATCAAAGCTGATTGTAGTGCGGCAGCACGACTCAATGATCCTTCAGGATTTTTAAAAATTTTGACAGGGGACATATCAACTGAATAACGACTCTGCCCTTGCAAGAAAGGAGGTTCATCGTCGTTCAATTCAACCTCAAGCTCTTCTTCAACACCACCTTTTTCCTGATATAGCATTCCATCGCCTTCTTCATCAAACATGGGATGTTCCTGCACCCCCAGGACACCTGCAGCAATAAGTTGTTTTGCTTCCCATTTTTCAGGTGAACTCATCCTCTTCAGTGGTCTACGTGATGGAACTACATCCTCTTGCTCCGTAATCCTGATTCCTGACAGGTAAATCCTGGTCTTAGAGCCCTCATTATTCATGCCTGAAGGACTCGTTGTAAACACATCATCACCTGAGCTTTTCTTCAATGGCAGCAGATCCTTTCCTGTATTCTGATCAACATCTCTCATTGACAAACTCAGCTTCTGCCCACTAATAGAGATAACCTTCACAAAAACCTCCTGGTCCCTTTTTACTAAATCTTTGGCATTAATGATCCTTCTAGTAGCAAGTTGTGAAACATGCACCAAGCCTACTTTCCCGCTAAAATCATTCAGCTGAACAAAACAACCAGAATCCATCACCCTTGATACCCTACCCTTATATACTGCACACAACTCTGGCTCATCCGCATGATACCTGGATTTTCTCCTATCCCTCCGATCATCATCCCCATCTTGCTCATAATCATATCTTCTACCCTTTGCATATACATCTCCATCTCCATCTTTATCCCTGTCTGAAGCCCTATGTTCAGCTCTATCATCACCTCTATCTTGATCCCTACCCTTCGCACCTCTCCTCTTACTCTTGGCCTCCAACTCAATCTCCTTCTCCAATTCCTTAACCCTATCCCTATTATCTCTGATCTTCAGAGCTGAAAACTCGGAGTCATTGGCATCCTTGTTCAACTCCTTCTCCGACTTGGTCTTGGCACTAGGAGGCAAAATAGCATGGATTATAGTAAGCAATGTTCTTACGAAATAGTCTGGCATTTCAGCACCGGTTTCTTTCAATTTGGCATCAAATTCATCTACTTTTAAGCAATTTCTACCAAGTTCAGTTATAAATTCAGCTAAAACATTATCACCAAATCCTAAGTGTGCTTCCAACTCAGAACATACCTTAGAAATTAGCGATAGATATTCCAATTTCTTCAATTCGTTTTCTTCCATGCTTGCCCCCATCCTTCAAGCGAATCTTTCGGTAGACTTGCCGGCGGAGTCAATTTGCAAACGAGAAAACTACAGAAAGAGAGTATAGAGAGAAGGAACTCAATTTGACTCTTCAAACTTACAAAATAGGATATTTTCCTCCACAAGAATATAAGGTTTAGAAATTGTTTGTGTCCTCTCAAATTAGGAATGAAGAAAACGTTGACGCCGTCTTTTCTTTTTCCTAGTACCTTCCTTCATATTTTCTTCTGTGAAATTTCATAAAATCAAAATAATACTCCCATTCATTTTGGACGATGAAGGGTGCTTGAGTAAAGTTAAACTTCTAGAGAGTGGAAGCCATGAAAATTGAAAGAAAAAAAAAATTCTATCGCAATGAATTGATTACATTCAATATACGAAATAGATGGAACCATACAAGTAAAACAGTTCATTACTTCAATTTCTTTTGAAGTAGAAAAATGTATCCTCAGTCTACCTAGTGTTTCTTCTAACTCTCAACTGTACATAGTGGAGATCCTGAGCTTACTAAAACTATACAAAATTGTGTAAGGAAAGAATGGGGACTGGTTTCCTTCTCACTTCCGCAAGCGAGATGTGAGATCAATGAACAAATCCTCACTGCAGGGAATTGTGACACCACCCATTGGATGATCGAAGCCGAATTCTTCCTCAGCTTGACTGAGTAAGTCTTGAAATAAAGGTTGACTCAAGAATGACACGGGGATCACATATCTCTTCTTCTGCTTCTCCCCGACATACACAGCAAAGTGGCCCTTTGGAACGCCTCCAGTTGTGGAAGATTTCTTGATTATACGAGGCATCCGAATAGCCATGATCTTTTAGTTATAATACAAATGAGGAGAAAAGGAAGAGAAACGATAATAAAGACCTCAAAAACAGAACAATGTTTGAACACTTTTAAAGTTTGCTGAGAGCTGTGGTGTTAAGACACTCTTTGGATGTGTTTATATAGGCCAAATGGCAACTTGGAGAATCCTGCTCATAGTGATGATTTATTTCTCGTGGGGCATCCTGGAAGACAATAACACCTTAAGGAACATGGCTTTGCTTCCAAACCAATCAACAAAGTATTGATAACTTAAGAATAAATTAGTTCAAGATAAAGACCCCACCTTTTCCCTGAAGTTGGAACATAGCATGTCTCGCAATCAAATTGCCAAAGAAGAGATGTTGTCTGTTAATTGTGACTGACTATTCATGTCTAAATATACACCTAGAGGTTTTCGAGTAAGAATTTCTTCAAGAGAAAAATGGAATATCAATCACCTGAAACCAATAGAACAAAGGAGAGTGGAATGTTCCTTCCATCTGCTTTAAGCTCGGTCCTGAATTTAATCCTACATATTAAGGGAGTAATATATGTATGGAGGTTGTGGAACTCTTTCCCAACAACTTATCTTAGGATGCTTAAAAGAACCAATGTACTGACTTACGATTTTGACTAATTATGGGAATTCAATTGTGCTAGCATTTCAACAGCAGATTTATATGGCAAAGAAAAAGAGAGGAAAAAAGAAAAAAGGCGCTCCTCATTGCTTGGTCTACACTTTAAGTTATAAAGAACTCTACCAGGCAAAATGGAATTGAGGTATTCAGATTTTTTAGTTTGAAGTATGTACAGCCCAAAAAAAATTATGGTTTTGGTTTCTATAACCTGCAAACAAGCAACATTAGTTACTTATATAGCCACTATTTTTAATAAACTGAGCTTAAATATATACAGCTATGCTAAATAAATAATTTTAGAAACAGGTTGACTGAAATAAGGTACTCCATTTTATCCTTATATCATAAGTCGTTCTCTGATGGTTTAATCAACTTTGCCGATCAGAATTATCTCAAGATATTCTATTAAAGCAAGCCAGAGAGTTGTTTCAAAAAGAGCAGAAAACAAAAACATCTGATGGAGTGTAATCTTTTAAAAAATATTTCCAAAAAGAATACTGAAAACTATAATGAATTGGCTAAAGTATGAATCTGCACAAATTTCATCTGCTAAAGATTGTGTTGTATTTCTTTTACACATCACCTACTGAAAATTATATTCAAAATTGGGATCTACTGTTGCAGTTCACAGTTGCCCCTTCTATCTAATTTTCAGTAATATGGTGCAAATAATGTACATTTCCTAATTCCTCTAATTTACAAACTGGAAACCCTATTCTTTACAAAAATGTGAAAGGAAAAGCCTCAGATCCTACGCAAGCAAGAAGTAAGATTAACAAACACATCCTCGCTACAGGGAATTGTGACTCCGCCCATTGGATGAGTAAAGCCAAATTCTTCTGCAGCTTGACTAAGCAAGTCTTGAAATAGAGGTTCGCTCAAGAATGATATGGGGATTACAAATCTCTTTTTCTGCTTCTCCCCAACATAAACAGCAAAGTGGCCTTTAGGAACTTCTCCAGCTGAAGAAGACTTCTTGATTATACGAGGCATACGGATCGCCATGGTTGTTAAATTCAATATAGATATGCAAT
This sequence comes from Solanum rostratum, assembly GCA_029948455.1. Lineage (NCBI taxonomy): Eukaryota > Viridiplantae > Streptophyta > Magnoliopsida > Solanales > Solanaceae > Solanum > Solanum rostratum. The sequence continues at coordinate 91,048,082 of CM057045.1, read as the reverse complement.
TAAGGAAGGGGAAGAATTACTAAGGACCCTGAAAGGCTGAAAGTGGAGAAAAGCTTTGTATGATTTCAAGTTCCAGTGAGAACTGTTATGATAAACACTTCTTAGTATGTGTTTTTATAGGTCAAGAACAATGGATCCGATGGATGTGCATTGATCAATAGGTATTATGTGGGCACCAGCTAAAGACAATAGCACCTGAAGTATCACATGGTTTTGTCTTCCAACTTATTGTCATACTTTAATACATTTGAGAGTAGTCGTAATGCAGAAGGTCCCACTGACGGTCACAACAAAGAACAGATTAACAAAACCTTATCTTCTTGAAAATGGTTGAGTGAGGGAGCATCTGGAGCCATTTCTCGATGTTGAATCAAAAGTTGTAGTCAACATTGTAATGATTGATCAGGAAATGCAAATCTATGAGGGCATATCTTGAGAACTTTAGACAATCTGATCGTCCATAGTGCTAAACCGAGTCTAATGTAGTGAGCAATTTTTGATAGTGAAGGGATTCGAATCCACAAGAATAACATGTTGGCTTAAATCTGTCAAGAAAATCAATTGACAGAGTGCACTTTGAATTGATCAGATTATATAAACAGAATAATGAGTTGACTCTGAACAGTAGTTTATCGAATGGAAATCCAAATCCATATACCAAACTTAGCATTTAAGTAGTTATGAACAACCAGTGCTATGTGTTTTACGTTCATATTGGTGAAGAAATAATTAGTACCTGATTATTGTACTAAAAAATCCTAATAATAGCTGGTGAAAAAGCATTTGATAAATATCCGTATGAAAGACAGTAGCACATGAAGCATCATATGACTTTGCCTTCTATGGCAGTACTTATAATCAAGACCATTTTGGTTGCATATGGAAAGACTGCATATGGAGGAAAAGACTCCTCAATTAAGGTGAGGAGAAATACCAAATGATCAAGTTATTGACCTCTTGGACAAAAAGGTAACCTGAGACATCTTGAATATTAGCACTGTAACAAATTTTTATGAGTACTAATCATGCGAAAGCATCTCCAGCAAATGGGGAGTATACAATCATCATTAAAGAAAGACAGAATCTACACAAAATTTCATAGGTAAACGTCCATCTGGAAGTGCTGAGAGACGGAAGCAAATGAAATACCAATACTTTAGATCGAAAATATCACTTCAAACTATACACAACACAAATATTTTTATAGGAGGCAGGTACCTATTGATTCTTATTTTTGAAAAAACATAAGAGCAGCTAGGAATTGAAGCATTTAGAATATAAAGAACCTCACAGAAATTTAGTTATTTTTTATGTAACACTAATTTCTAGCCAGCAATTATAGAAGTGAGATGCAAGGCCTTGTAAACTGACGGCTCAGACTAAATGCATATTTTCTTCTAAAGATAACTAACCTTGAAGCCTTAAATTTCTGAGCAATAAGTGCAGAATGACTAAAATAGTTCTCTAGAAATGCGAACCTGATCACAACAAGCATCAGAACATGAAGCAGAGGAAAATCACGGGGCATATGAAATGCGATCTCATATCCTGACAAGATTCCCAAGAACTGATTAAATAAGAACCAAAAAAAAAAAAAAAACAGCTGCACATCAGCTGTAAGTATTTTGAAAAGGTTGTAAATCACTAGAACTTGCTCTTCTGGTGGGTTTAACATTAATACAGTACATTAGCTACTTCAGATGAAGAATAATTGACTTGAATAAGGAGTCTCCTCCTTTTAATAGTTGGATTAACTACATATATCCAGTATGACATAAAAATCTGAATTTCATTGGAGCACATTTTTACATGGTGGAATGGGAGTTGTAAAAGCAAAGATCTTTTGCCTTTGTAGGGTGAAAACCACAGGACTTGAGCATATGGAATCATAAGTAGGAAAAATACCAGGCTAACTTAATGGAACCATCAAGTGAAAAAAGTTCAATACTTCAATATCTTTGAAGTAGAAAAATTTAAGTTCATTCATCTCTTTGACATGAAAATGTTTGCGTTGTTATTAGAAACATAGAGAATTTCTAGTATCTTTCTTGGATACTAAAAGGGTTTCATATTATTTCATACAGAAGGATGAAAAAGCCGGTCATAGATGGTTACATTTGATGATGAAACAAGCTAACAGCAGTCAGATTGTCAAGCCTAGGCCATGATACCAACAGCATCATGTGCCTTCTTAAAAGTAAACAATGGCACCAAAACTCAAGTCATTTCTTTGGACGTGTCATTACCAATTTGGATAATACTAAGGACTCCCTTACTCAATGGCCACGAGCAACATACGCAAGAGAAATTGCAGCAAAAAGTGTTGTTGCTGAAGATAACATGGTGAAGAAATTCTTCTTTTTTTGTGCTTGAGCTACTGAAAACTGCAAATGCTCAACCTGTCTCTGCATCTCATCGACTTTGTTCTCTTTACTCTTGATTGCATTCTTGATGGCCTCCAACTCTGCTACGTAAGGCTTGACATCTTCGCCATTCATTTGTTTTTCACCAACCACACTGCCACGTGCTCCTTCACCATCTGAGCGGATTGAATCAGCAGCAGTCCTCAAGGCATTTAAGATTTCCTCGGAATTACTGTTTGCCAACTCAACCTTGCGCTGCATAGCACTAATTTTCTTCTGTGCTTCATTGAATGAGGTTTGGACACAAGCAATCTCATTGTTCAACACTTGACATTGAGCTTCCAACTCTTTCTTTTCTCTAACAACATTGAGGTAATCAGCCTTGGTTTGCTCTACCTCCTTCGCAATTTGTTGAATTTGATTCTCCATTTCTTCAATCTGTTTCTTCATTTTTATACCATTCTGTTCCTCATGGGCAAAACACTTTTGTATCTCATCCTTCTCAAGGGTAACTCGCTCAAATGCAGCTCTGTACTTACCAACTTCAGATTCCAAATTCTTAACCTTCTCTTCTTGACCATTGCAAGACACTTCTAGTTCAGAGATAACATCCTTGAATTCTGCTAACTGTTTTTGCAGTTCAACAATTTGAGTCTCCCTTCCAACTTTAGCCTCTTCCATCTCATTTTTCTCTATAATCGTTTGCTCAATCCTCTTCGTCTCTTCATCTAATTGCTTCAATGCTTTATCTAGTTCCTTCTCAACGAAGGCCTTTTCTTCAATCAAGTTCTCAACTCTGATCTCTTTCTCATTGTTTCCGTTCACAAGTTCATTTATCCTCTTCTCCATCTCTTCTTCCTTCCTTAAGCCTTCCAAACACTTCTTCTCTAACTCGGCCAAATTTTCACGCAATTTCGCCTCTTCCTTTTGCAAACTCAGTACCATATCATTAAGACCAGCGACTGTGTTTTGCAACTCACCATTCTTTTTCATTTCTGCATTTCTTTCCACTTCAATCCCTTCTTTTTCCCTAACAATCCCATCAATCTGTCCCCTTAATTCTTCAATCACTTTATTCAAATCCAACAGGTTATTCGCAACCAATTCCTTCTCTCTCACCATGGATTGGATCGTGCTTTCTCTGTCCTTTATTTCCTCTGTGAGAGCATCGTATTCAGCCCTTAGTTTGCCAACTTCTCCTTCAAGCTCCTTCTCTCGTTTCTCAGTTTCAACCAATCTCACTCTCAAACCATTAGCTTCCTCCATTTGGGCGTCAAGTTTCATTTTCATTTCATCCTTCTCCTTACGACTCTCCTCCGAAACATTCCTCTCGTGGACAATCTGATCACCAACATCATTCAGTTTCTTCCTAAGGCTTTCAATCTCACTCTCCTTTCCCGTCAACAGCTTCTCAATCTCACCCTTCTCTCTCAAAACATCACGCATTTCTATCTCTACACTCTTCAGTTTCTTCTCAACCACATCAGTCTGTTCACGAAACCCATTCCTCTCATTCTCAATCACCTCAGCATGGTAACCAACCTGCACAGCAACAAACACAGACACCAACTTCTTCTCAATCTCCAGCTGAATAACCTGTTCACTCAACTGAGTCAACTCGGCCTGCAACTCGCTGTTCTCCGAGTTAGACCTTTTCAGTTCCGATTCCAAAGACCCTTTTGCCTGCACAAGTGAGTCCATCTGTTGCCGTTTCTCAATGGTCTCCTTGAGAAGCATGCTATTGAGGTTTTTGAGGTTTTCAAGTTTCTCAGAAGCATCTTCCATGGCTGTGGTGTGATTGTTTTCTTTCACTTGATTCTCCTTGACCACTTGTGTAAGGTTTTGTGGTTGATTCACTTGCGGGGTCACCTTCTTTTTGGCCATTGTGTGTGGCGTTTGGCTAAAGGATTTTTGTGGTGAGTTTTGCTTTTGGGAAAATGGAGAAAGATTGAAAGATGAGATAATAAAAAGATTGAGCGGCGAAAAGCAATCTAGGGTTTATTCAAAAATTTGCACATAGCGGCCTATTCGCACGGCGCCTTAAATTTTTTTGAAAATTTCGAGGCAGCCTAACCTGCTTTTCCTTAAATGACGAGGCAGTTATGTCAAAAAAAAAAAAAACTATTATATTTTTTTAAATATTGTAGTTATTATTGGAAAAATGATGGCAAACATATACTAGTTAGTTAGTTAGTTAGTATAGCTATAATGTGAATTAATTATAACTCGTGAAAAATATTTAGTTGTAATTAAAGTTTGAGTTTTGTATAATTCGCGCAATTTATACAAATGTTGTGCACGGTTATAACAAAGTCATGCGCGGATCAAATTTTATAACGACATATGCAAACACTGTGAATTATATAAATGTTGTGCATGAATTGTACAACGAAATATACAAACGTTCTACAAAAATTGTGAAATATATAGCGAATTATACAAGCATATACAAATGTTGTGAGAATTATACAAATGTTGTTATAACTATAGTTATGAAATATAATTATTCAAACTATAACTATGAAACATAATTAAGATATTTTTTAGTGAGTATATGCGAAAATTCCTCTTGATTATATTCAAAGGTAATTTGATAAAATTATTTCTAACAATTTACTATTTTTTAATCTCTATAATAAATCAATAATAGATAACTATTGTTGAACATAGCATCCATATTAAATTTACTAATAATATTAGTATAAAGCAAATCTTCAATTTCAAAATATGGAAAATGAGTTTACCTGTTTGGCATGAAGGAAAATGTCTTGTAAAATCTTTTTCAAAAAAAATAATAATTTACTATTAAGTTTTTGTGTAACAAACACAAAAAGTACTCACTCGGTTTTATATTGCTGGGCCTTTATGTATCTAACAAATAATAACAACATATTCAGTAGTGTCTCATAAATAAAATTTGGGAAGAGTAAAATGTACATAGATCTTATTACTATTTCATAGAGATAGAGAGACTGTTTTAAAAAAATCCTCGTCTAAAAAATCAAGCCCCATAAATAGAAGAAACTAGATATGGGAAAAAGGGAACAGAAGGGAAAAGGCGAACGACTAATAGCGAAAAGCCCCACGAGGACATCTCACCGACCATGTCCTTGGTGAGATGAAATTTCGTCATATCTTGTCTAATCACCTCTCCCCAATACTTATTCAGTCTACATCTACCCTTCTGTGTAACCCCTAAATCCAACCTCTCGCGCCTTCTAAACGGAGCATCAGTACCTCTTTTCTGCACATGTTCAAACTATCGCAGTCTTGCTTCCCTTATCTTATTAGTCACTGGGGCCATCTCTAACTTTTCTCGAATGGTCTTATTCCAAATCTAATCACTCCTGGTATGTCCACACATCCATTTCAATATTTTTATCTTCGCAACCTGCATTTTTTGAACATGTGAGTTTTTAATTGGCTAACACTCCACCCCATATAATAGAGACAGTCTAACTATCATTCCGTAAAACTTGCCTTTAAATTTAAGTGGTATCTTTTAATCATACAATGTGCCCCTAATACAATACTCCAAAGGATCCAGATACCCTAAGTTTAAGTGGTATCTGTATTTAAGGTTATATAGTTCAAAAATTGACCACTTAAATTGTTAACCGCCATACCATGTCATTTTTCCACTGTTTAATATTTCGTGTTTTAAATAATATTATTTTAAAAATAATAGTGTAAATAAGGACAGAAAAACACACACACAAAAAAAAAAAAAAAAAAAGAACACCGGTCAAATTAAATATAATATATTTTTTTGCAAATTCAAATTATTCAAAGGATAAAATCATCCTAAAAAAGGTACTTCTACCACAATAATTTCGATCTGGTGGGTCAATATATATTTGTGCAACTATTTGAATAATTTAAAATTTAAACTTATAATTTATTAAATCGAATTTATTTTTGTTAAATATAAATTAAGGAAACCTGGTGGGTCAATATATATTTTGGAAAGTTTTTTTCCTTTTAGAATCCGAGTTGGTTTAGGAAAGAATGGAAGTTCAAAAAATAAAAAAATTCCTCTGTTTCTTGACAAGCCACTTTATTACTAAATATTTCAGTTATGGCAGTGTATTTCAAGTATAAAAGTGCTAAAGATTATGATTCAATTCCAATTATTGATCGTTTTATTTCTGTTGCAAATTTGAAACTAGAAATATTTGAATCTAAGCGTTATGGTAGGGGTAAAGATTTCGACATTCTTGTCGCTAATGCACAAACTAACGATGATTATGTTGATCATGACACTTTGATTCCTAGAAATACAAGTGTTTTGATTCGTCGCGTTCCTATTGTAATTACAGAGGAGTGGAAACAAGATTTGTGTGACCAGGAGGAGGTTCATTCAGTAAAAAAAGAATATTCTCAAGATTTTGATTGCGATGATGTGTATGCAATTCCAAAAGTAGTGCCGATTCAATCAGGAAATCCAGTGCAGAGTGCTCCAAGTAGTAGTTTAAATGACGAGGAGGATACTAAAGTCAAGAATTTAATTGTCTGGGGAGGAAAGAAATCACCTGAGTATAACACAAGATCGCCTTTTGTTAATGGCTTTGGTTCTGGACGCGGTGGAATGGAGTGGAAAAACCCACCATCCGGATATGTGTGTCATCGATGCAATGTGCCTGGGCATTTCATTCAGCATTGCCCTACAAATGGAGATCTCAATTATGACATCAAGAAAGTGAAGCCCCCAAGTGCTAGTGTTGGAGTTTTGAAGCGTAACGAGGATGCTTCTAAGGAGGTTGAAGGGTTGCCTTGTTCTTCTTCTTCCTTTTCGTCTTCTAAGTGTTCAATTAGGGATATACCACCAGAACTGCATTGCCCATTGTGTAAAGGATTAATGAAAGATGCAGTTATAGCTAGCAAATGTTGTTTTAGTAGTTTCTGCGATAAATGTATAAGGGATCATATTATCTCTAACTCTGTTTGCGTATGTGGGGCTAGAAATATACTTGTTGATGCTCTCTTACCTAACTTGACTGAGGGTCGCAACAAACAGAATCTTGGAGTCCAGTAGCAGTAGTTCTATGGAGCACGGGGTTAGCGTTCACAATGTCCTGGCTAAAATTCCATTCCCATCAGAGTGGATAGTATCTCTACTTCCTCGGAAAGAAGAAGAGACTTATAGGGCATTAAGACGGGAGAAGAGTGTCCACTAGCTGTTGAAGTAGAGATGAAGAAGAGGAAGAAACCAAGTGATGCTGATGCTGCTGTTAACATGCACAAGAACGTGTTGTTGCTGAGAGTAATATGTTGACGATGAATCCTGCTGCATATAATGTCTTACCGGAAGAGTCATTTGGAGGGCAATATGTTGAAACTAGAAAATCAGGTTTTATATCCGTACTTCAGATTTGTTTTTTTCTGGTCTCTGATCTTTTTTCTTTTTTCAAGTTAAATTGGTAATTTTATCATTGTTTGATCAGACATAATTTGATATCTATTTATGCTCCTCTATATTTGTGATGTTAGAACGCATTGCGATGCACTATTTAAATAATCTCAATGTCATTAACTCTCATCAAGAAAACTACCTTAATTCGAATGTCAGGTACTATACAGTTCCTGAAAAATGGAAGTCTTATTTCAAATACAATTTCAAAGAATACTTTTGCAAATGAACTAAAACAATGGGTTAGAGTTTAGACATTGATGGGAAAAAACCCTACAGAAATGAATATAGAAAAATGGCTTAGACTAGAGCCAGTTTTATCCAACAGGTTCTCCAACACCTCAGGAGTCTGTTGAAATCCATCCTAATGTAGATACAAAGTTGGATTAAAACATGCCTTCATCAAAGTTCTCGTTTTGAATCCAAAAAAATCTATGGTTTTTAAGAGTTGCCATGACTGCTTTGCAGTAATCTGCATATGTGATCTGATGGTCAGGGTATATCAAATTGCTTTTAATCAGATGACTTGAACAGCTTTGCTGATCAGATTATTCAAGTTTCCAGCTGATTGAGCCAGAAATTTGCTTTAAAAACAACATTGATGGAAAATTTCTGATGGAGGGTGATCTACTAATGTTAGTTTTTTGCTGCAGCATTAAGTTTTCTTTGTTGTAATTCAAAATATTTCAGTATTCAGGATAAGGTCACAGATGGAGTTAAATAACAGATCCTAGCACTTCAGAAGCTCGTATTCCCATGTTATGAAGAAATGGAATCGTGCATAAAGAAATTTCTCCAACAAGAATACTGAAAAATCAATTGGCTAAAGAATGAATCTTAACAGATTTCATTTGCTAAAGTAAGTCCTTTTGACAACAGCTTCTGAAAATTACATTCAAAATTGGGATCTATTGTCACAGAAGACAAATAACCCCCGCAATCTAATTTTCAGTAATATGGTTATGATATATGAATATTGTGTCTTTCGTGACTCTTCTAATGTACAAACCGGACATGTTAGCTCTTTACAAAATTGTGGAAGGAATAGCCTCAAAACCTGCTCAAATGAGAAGTAAGATTAATGAACACATCTTCACTACAGGGAATTGTGACTCCCCCCATTGGATGATCAAAGCCGAATTCTTCCTCAGCTTGACTAAGCAAGTCTTGAAATAAAGGTTGGCTCAAAAATGAAATGGGGATCACAAATCTCTTCTTTTGCTTCTCCCCAACATAAACAGCAAAATGGCCTTTCGGGACATCTCCAGCTGTAGAAGACTTCTTGATTATACGAGGCACACGGATTGCCATGGTCGTTAAGTTTAGTATAGATGATCAAATAAGGATCGAAAGAACTAGTTAGGAACTTGAAGTCAGAGAAAAGCTTTGTATGGTTTTAAGTTTTGGTGAGAGCTGTTGTGGTAAACCTTTCTTGGTATGTGTTTATATAGGCCAATAACAAGTTGTACAATTCTACTGATGTACATTGAATAGGCATTGTGGGTACCAACTAAAGACAATAGCACCTGAGTATCACATGGTTTGCCTTCTGATCATTTTCATACCATTTATATATTGAGACTATCTAAAAGTAGAAGGTCCCACTGATGCTCACAACAAAGAACAAATGGAAATGTCATCTTCTTGAAAAATGGTTTAGGAAGGTACCACCTCTAGCCATTTCTTGATATTAAATCAACAAGTTGTGGTCAGAATTTCAACGATTGACCAATAAATACGAATCTATGAGGGCATATCCTGAGAATTTTAGACAAATTTGATCATCCATAATGCTGAAGCGGTGGCTCAGGATACAAGTTGGGTCTCTTGTCCTACTCTTGTAGTTCCAAGTGTTGCTGCAGTTGAAAACTTAAAGAGTACACATAAAATGGTCTAATTAGGATGATTATTATAGAGAATTGGATAAAGATGGAATATTCTCCAGTTTCATTTATCGATAAGAAGGTCATAGGTCATAGCTCAAAGAAGAGAAACACAACCCTGTGTACTTCAGTACTTGTATTGTGCCACCCCAGATCATGTGTGGACCTCGGCAACCAGAAGCTTATCTTAATCTGTCAATAAATTATGATAATGGACTGGTATTAATCCACAAGAACGACATGCTTGCTTCAATTTGTCGAGAAAATTAATTGACGCAGAGCACCTTAAATTGATCAGGTGTCATAATCCCACAACAGTTGACTTTGAAAACCTCTTCACTAGGAAACTAAATTACTATACCAAACTTAATACTCTTAGGCATTTCATGTACAGCCAGAACTTGTTAAATCCATTAAATTGTACCTAATATTGTGAATTATCTTAATGCCATTGTATATAACTTAAAACACATTATAACTTCAATGACACTCAGATTCTTGGCGTGGAGAAAACTGGTTACTTTTTGAGAAGCGACTGCTGTATGCTCTAGCTTCAAGCATATTTATTTAGAATCCCGACAAACAAACAAAATAAAACTTCCCATGCATAATAAAATGCATCAATCACCCTACCCATATCTTAAGATTTTAGATTGTATGTATGATAGGATCAACTTTAGTAAACCCACACACTCTTCTAACTTACTTTGATCTTAGGTTAAGGAGTGCAACTTGTCAGATTGACTAGCTAAATTCTTTCAAAACCTCCCTTACCTACCTTACTAAAAAAATAAAAAACCAAAAGGATTTTACTTTTATGCTTTAGTGATGTATCTAGAAGAATTTCTCTATCCTACAAAGGTAGGGGTCAGGTCAACGCACATCCTACCCTCACAAACCCCTACTTATGGGATTACATTGGATATGGTGTTGTTATAGTAATGATGTAGTTTGTTTCGTTGTCAGATTAAAGTGACATATAAATAACACATAAGTTTCTAAATAAATCCCTTAGCTAGAGGAGAATGTTGAATCTGTATTCTTTGAATTAGTCTTCGTGAGTTAAAAAGCACCAATTTTTATGATGGTAAACTTCATATAACTTCTATTTAATGAACTGTACAAGATGAATCTCCTACTTTGGTATACAAAATTGTGAGATCTAAAAGGAAAAATGATCTCAACTATATGCTTAGGTCCTATATTGAGAAGTGATGCCAATGAAAATGTCCTCTGGGCAGGGAATTGTGATACCACCCATCGGATGATTGAAGCCAAATTCTTCCTCTGCTTGACTTAGCAAGTCTTGAAATGAAGGTTGCCTCAAGTATGATATCGGTATCACAAATCTCTTCTTCTGCTTCTCCCCAACATAAACAGCAAAATGTCCCTTGGGAACATCCAAGGATGTTGAAGACTTCTTGATTATACGAGGAACATGGATAGCCATGATCTTTTAATTAAGATGAACAAATGATGAAGAGAAGAATTACTAAATATTCTGAAAGCTCAGGAAAATCTGAGTAGTTCTCTAGTTTTTAAGGAGAGTTGTAGTGGTGGTGAATACTTCTCAAAACATGTCTTTATAAGAAAAAAGCGAGTCAAAAAATCTCCTCGATTTGTGGTGAAGAGCAATTTGAGTTGGGTATCCATGAAAGACAATGACATACTATCAATTACCACATGGTCCTGTCTTCCAGCTTATTGACATGTTTAATTGTTTTAGTTCATATAAGGTCAAGAACAGTAGGCCCTACTTTTTTCTCATACATGGAATAAGGATCTCTCATAATCAAATCCTAAATATGGAAAAGTTCCATATGGTGATTTCAAGGGCAAAAATATATGCAAACCGCGTCTCCATTTACTTGAGAAGAGTAAGAGAATACATGCCAACCTTCTTTTAACATTTCACTGGTGGAGAGGCATTAGTTGCACTATTGATTGGCAATAGCACAAGAAATCAAAAAGTATCACATGGCTTTGCTGTCCAACTCATTCTCAAGAATTTATTGTTTTAGGCCATTGTGCCTGAAGATCAAGAGGCACCACTATTTTTCATGACAAGATAGAGAACACAGGATCTTTAGAAATCAAATTATAGCTGGTGATTGTCTTGTAATGGTTCAAGTCTGGACCACTTGGTCAGAGATGTCTTGCTGTTTATGACAATGGTTGTTCCAACTGGTATGTCTAAGTCATAAATGGACTACTGAGAGTTAGAATTCTACTACAGTACAATTAGAGGTAAATTTACTGAAATATCTGACAACTTGTTTGTTTGGTCCCTCATGCATAGTCATTATGGGGATCGATTTTCCAGATTAGAACTATCCAAATTATTTCAACAAGTCTTGAGAAATGTTTCCAAAAGATAGAGAGTAGTGACGTTTACTGATTATCATTTTACCAAAGTGGTAGTGACCATAATATCATCAATTATGTGTTATGCCACTTTAGAAGACTAGATTCTAGTTCATTCTGATTAGCAAAACCATAAGAGTTAACCAAAGTTTTCTATTGCAATGAATTCGTTACATCAATACATGAACTTTAATGGAACCATAGAAGTAAAAAGATTCATTACTTCAATTTCTTTTTGAAGTAGAAAAATGTCTTTAGTCAAAATACAAAGGAATGACATCCATTTGTTATGTTCTACCTAGTGTATTTTCTAACTCTGAACTGTACACAGTGGAGATCCTGCATTTCTCACTTCCTCAAGCGGGATGTGAGATCAATAAAAACATCCTCACTGCAGGGAATTGTCACACCACCCATTGGATGGTTGAAGCCAAATTCTTCCTCGACTTGACTAAGCAAGTCTTGAAATAATGGTTCGCTCAAGAATGATATGGGGACTACAAATCTCCTTTTCTGCGTCTCCCCAACATAGACAGCAAAGTGACCCTTGGGAACATCTCTAGTTGTGGAAAACTTCTTGATCATACGAAGAATAGCCATAATGTTTTAGTTATAGATGAGAAAAGAAAGAATTACTAAAGAACTCAGAAAGAGAAAAAGCTTTGAATACTTTCAAGTTTGCTGAGAGTTGTGGTGGTAGATACATCTTTGAATATGTTTATATAGGCAATGGCAATTCATACGATTTGTTTTGAGTAGGTATCTGTGGGCACCAGAAGAAGACAATGTCATTGAAGTATCACATGCTTTTGTACTATTTTTCAAGTACAATAGGTCCTACCTTATTTGAAACTTATCAATTACTACCCCAAAACAGGTGCTACCTAGCTTTGCTCAGACTTGAAACATAAATTAACATCAAGTGTTTGTTCAAGGACAATAGGATCTACCTTCTTTTTGAGCTTAGAACAAGTTATCCCTCACAATCAAATTGCTAAACAACACTCATGCCATGTTATTATTTATGTCTGGATACAGATCCCTGAAAATTTGTAGACGGTAACATGGTATTGTTGTAAATAATTTTTTTTATATGACCATAATTTCCAATTACAAGTGCTTCTTAGCTGAGGTCTATAGCTTGATCCAAAATATATGGGACAATTTATCATTAATTATTATATCCCTAAATGGTTGAAAAGAATTTGTATGTGAAGATTTGGGAAATGGTACTAAGATTGTAAATTGTACTTCTGTTCTATCCTATCATCAGAGAGTCATTTATCGTTCTACTAATTAATTGTTTGCGTGTATATAGATGGCCACTCAGAGACTACCTAATCAGTGTTGTGATTGAGAAGCATATCATTTCAAATCATATTGGTGAAGAAAGCGGATGGTACCTGGAAACAGGTAGTAATAATGATTTGATTTATGTCTACGAAAGACAGTGGTAGTACATGAAGGATCATATGGCTTTTCCTTTGCTGTCCTTTTGTGTAGTACTTATAGTTTGAGAACTTTCTAATTGATTTCCATACACCGGCGTAAAAAATTAAGTCAATTGAACAACTACAGTGTTTGGGACTGGTATAGAATTGCAATCACAAGCCACTGGATCAAAGTACTCTATTTACTTGGCCAGAGTGACTACAATGGTAGTCAGAATGCCATACCAACTGGTTTGACTCCTTCTATACCTATGCCCTTTTCTCTAGCCGAGAGTCTATTGAAAACAATCTCTCTATTTCCACGAGGTAGGGGCAAGTTATGCCTGTACGTTGCTGTTGTTGTTTATCCCTGTGCCCTTAAACAAACTAAGCACTACTGTAAATTCAGTTTATACAAAACTAACATTGTCATACATTTCAAATAACAATTTGTAAAAAGAAAAATCAGGTTTCGTGTCATGAACTTTTAGAATAGCATATCTATGAAACTGCCTACCCAATGTTAATCAAGACGCATTGTTTTTATATCTTTCCTTGAACTGATTACATTCTATTGCACTGAATTGATTACATCAATATATGGAATAGAATGGAACCATACAAGTAAAAAGGTTCATTACTTCAATTCCTTTTGAAGTAGAAAAATGAGTCTTTAATCTACCTATTGTATCTTTTAACTTTGAACTGTACACTGGAGATCCTGATTTACAAGTATACGAAACTGGGTAAGCAAAAGTGGGAATGTTTTCTTTTTCACTTCCTCAAGCGAGACGTAAGATCAATGAACAAATCCTTGCTGCAGGGAAATTTTGACAGAGCCCATTGGATGATCAAAGCCAAATTCTTCCTCAGCTTGACTAAGTAAGTCTTGAAATAAAGGTTCACTCAAGAATGAAATGGGGATCACAAATCTCTTCTTCTTCTCCTCTCCAACATAGACAGCAAAATATCCCTTGGGAATATTCCCAGATGTGGAAGACTTCTTGATAATACGAGGCACATGAATAGCCATGATGTTTTAGTTTTGGTACAGATGAGAAAATAAAGAACAAACTATTAAAGATCTCAACAGAGAAAAACTTTCAAGTTTTGCTGGGAGCTGTGATGTTAAACACCTTCTTGAATGTGTTTATATAGGACAACAGTAATGGCTTCTCAGAGAATCCTGTTAATCAGTGGTGAAGAGTTACTCTATGGGAACCAACAAAAGACAATATCACCTGAAGTAACATGGTTTTGCCTTTCAACTCATTGCCAAAATATCGGTGACTTAAGGTCACATTAGTTCAACATAACAGGTCTTACCTTTTCTAGGACTTGGAACATAACATGATGAGTCATCATCAAATACAAAGGAAGAGATGTAGTCAAATGTAATTATTCATGTCTAAAATATTCAGAGACTTTCCTGTTGTCAATTTGATATTCTTAGGAGCATTTACTCTATATAAAAAAATGGAATATGCATCACTGCATACTGGTAGTGAAGACAATAGCATCTGAAGTAACATGATTTTTCCTTCCAACTAATTGTCAAACTATTAATATCTTAAAGCCATATTAGATCAATACATCAGGCCCTACCTCTGGTCTGAAGTTGGAATTTGGAACATAGGTTTGATCAGCGTAGTTGCAAAAGAAGAGATATAGCCTCGTTGTGATTATTCATGTCTACACATACACCTTGACATTTCTTTTCATGAACATGGTTTTCAAGAAAGCATTTACATGAAAAATATGGAATATTATCACAAAATACCGATAGAACAAAGGAAAGTGGGGGTGTTTCAGTTGTTTCCTAATTCAGTCCTGAACTTAATCCAGAATATTTGGTTACTCTTATATCATCTATTAAGAAAATCACTATTCTTTGTTGAAAGAAATTAATTTATACGTGGAGGTTTAGGAGTTCTTTATTAAGTTATAACAAACAAAATAATCTGATGTTTGGAATGCTTAAAAGAACCAGTATCTGATGCACTGACTTCAAAATTTGACTAGTTACAGAAATTCAATTATGAGGTACACTTTGGAGAACAAATTTATATGGAAAAGATTTTTTTTTGAATTATGTTAAACACATAAAGTTATGGGTTTGGATTCAATAACTTGCAAACAAACAACATTAGTTACTATTTGTACTAATCAATGCTTTTAGCAATAAGTTGATTTAAATCAAAAAAAAAAAAATTAGTCCTCATATCACAAGTCCTCTAATCTGATGATTACATCTCCCTATTCCACCTAAAATTCGCGAAATTCGTTGATAATTAGAATAGATTCGTAGACCAGGTCGACTGATTCGTTTTAAATTTAAAATATTTCTATAGGTTCTTTTCCTATTCCTTCTATGTCGCAGGGTTAAAACCAAAAAGTTTTTGTTGTTTTCTTGATGTTTTCTCACGTTTTCAATAAAACCCTCTTGTAAAAGTATTTGCACAATATTTTCGGTAATATTAGTAGATGCTATTCGAACCACCCTTTTTCGATCCATATCAGCATTTCGTATAGAAGTTATTATCTCAGCAATAGTGTCATTGCCCATGATGAACTAAAATTATTGGGGTCTCCAAATTTGACTTATCAGACCAGAATTATCCCAATTAGTTATTCAGAGAGAACTTCTGATAACTCAAGCTAGTGATTTGTTTTTTCAAAGAGAAGAGCACGTAAATGTTCAATTGAATGTGATCTATTAATGTTCCTTAGATGTTTTGAGATTTTCGATGCAGATATAGAGTTTTCTTTGTTGTCATTGACAAAAATAATGAGACTTCAGAAGCTCCATGTCCCATGTTATGGAGAAAATGGCGTTATGTAAGGCACTTTGTTCAACAAGATTACTGTCAAACCCAATTGGATAAAGAATGTTAAAAGATTTCATTTGCTAATCTACTGAAAATTACAATTTGATTGGGATCTACTGTGACATCTGACAGCAATCACCTCTATCTAATTTTCTGTGATGCGTCATTCCTAACTCTTCTAATGTACAAACTGGAAATCAAAGTTAGTTCTTTGCAAAATTGTGAAAGGAAAAGCCTCAGATCCTACTCAGGAGAGAAGTAAGATCAACGAACACATCTTCGCTGCAGGGAATTGTGAGACCACCCATTGGATGATCAAAGCCAAATTCTTCCTCAGCTTGACTAAGCAAGTTTTGAAATAAAGGTTGTCTCAAGAATGATATGGGGACTACAAATCTCTTTTTTTGCTTCTCCCCAACGTAAACAGCAAAATGGCCTTTCGGAACGCCTCCACTTGTAGAAGATTTCTTGATTATACGAGGCATATGGATAGCCATGGTCGTTTTGTTCAATACAGATGATCAAATAAGGAAGGAAAGAACTTGTAAGGAATTTGAAAGCAGAGAAAAACTTTGTATGATTTGAAGTTTTGGTGAGAGCTGTTATGGTAAACCTTTCTTCGTATGTGTTTATATAGTCCAATGATAAGTTATAGAATCCTACTGATATGCATTAGATAGGCATTATGTGGGCACTAGCTAAAGAATACTTGTGTGGTTGAGTTTTGTTGCAGCACTGTTTAGAGACAATAGCACATGATATAACACATGGTTATGCCTTCCAACTAATTATCAGACTTGAAACTATGCCTAAAAGCAGAATGCCCCACTGATATTCACAACAAACAACAGATAGAAACCTCATCTTCTTGAAAATGGCAAAGTTAGGGACCACCTGGAGACATTTCTTGATGTTGAAACAACAAATTTTAGTCATCATTTCAATGATAGATAATAAAAAAGAAAATCTGATTTCATAATTCTAAAGCGATGGCCCAGGATACAAGTTGGTGCTGCAGTTGAAGACTTATACAGTGACTATAACATGGTCCAATTAGGATCATTATTATTTGAATAATAGAGACTAGGATAAGTTGGAATATTTCTCAAGTTTCATTTATGGATAAGAAGGTCATAAGTCGTGTAATGTTTCTGGTCAAAGAAGAGCAAAACCAACAAGTGTCTAATTTTGTTGTTCCACTTCTGAGCATGTGTGGACTCAGCCTGAAAAATATAGAAGATTATCTCTAATCCATAAGAATAACATGCTGTGCTAACTTTAATTTGTCAAGAAAATCAGTTGACTCAGTGCTCCTTGAATTGTTTAGTTTATATTAGGAGGATAATGAGTTGACTTTGGATAGCACTTTCTCTAGTGGCAATCTGCATACATTCCAATATGGCCAGCATTATGGTCCTGTATGGCCTTTATTACTATTTCCAGTTGACTTTATCACAGGTCACAGGGGTAGGAGAACACTTCGTAACTAAGATAGGGTATTTTGCTTTGTATGTTAGATTGTAGATAGATCATCTAGCCTTAAAGTCACGCATTCATGTGAATTCAATTGATTTTGTCCGAAGTGGGTATTTTAGCCCCAATCCCCAATTATGAAATTCCTTGATTTACTTAGCAGATGATGTCAAAATCATATTTTAATTATTGTAGTGAGTTTTCTAGCTTATGGGTACTGTTTCCATGGATTTCACTTTGAAATCCAGACTGTTCACATAAGGGCTAGGTTTGAGTTGACCAAGAGTGGACTTTAACACTGAGGAGTCCAAAAATTATGAGAACAGTTCCCTGGACTAATTTGAGCCAGTTAATGATGAATTTGAATAGATTAAGGACATTGGATCTAGTTTGGGTGAACTTTGGACATTTCAAATGAAGTCTTGCCTATTGTAGATCAGGCAAGGGAGGCTTAAGTTCTTAGATTATTTGCTTTTCATAAAAAGCATATGTTTTGTAAGCATTTAAACATTTTAGTTTGTGTGAGTGGGCAAGCGTGATCTAAACTAGTAGTTTTCAAATGTCTAAGAAATGGCCTTATTAGTCTTCAGGCGCAGTTTCGCTTAGTTAGAAACATGCAGCAGATGCAAAGTTCTGATGTGATATCACTTGAGTATTTCTCCACTTTATCATATCTTCAGATAAACATATCCTGTTCGTTCGTTTGATGTATCAGAAATTATTTACATGAATAACCATTAAGTGAAAGATAAGGAGAAAATTACCATAACTTCAATATCTTTGACCAAATGTCAAAGGGTCATTCATCTCTTTGACAAGAATAACAATCAGGAGTTGTAAGTATAAGTACTAATCTACCTAGTCAGAGGCAATATCCCTCGTTCTAACATCAACTACTATTTTCTTCAACTCGTAAACTTTACATACTGTGCAAAAATCCTGCTTTACTTTTCTATAAAATTGTGAAAGCAAGTTTCCATTTTAGTTCCTCAAACGAGAAGTAAGGTTAATGAAGACATCCTCTCTGCAAGGTATTGTGAGACCACCCATTGGATGATTGAAACCAAATTCTTCCTCAGCTTGACTAAGCAAGTCTTGAAATAAAGGTTGGCTCAAGAATGATATAGGAATCACGAATCTCTTCTTCTGTTCCTCCCCAACATACACAGCACAGTGGCCTTTTGGAACATCTTTAGCTGTAGAAGACTTCTTGATTATACGAGGCATACGGATAGCCATGGTTGTTTAGTTCAATATAATAAACAAATATGAAAGAACGAACTTGTAAGGACTTTGAAAGCAGAGGAAAGATTTGAATGTTTCAAAGTCTTGCTGAGAGCTGTGGTGGTTGAGGCTTCTCTTTATGTGTTTATATAGGCCAATGACAAGTAGATAAGTCCTAGCATTATGCATTGAATATGCATTTTATGTAGGCTCAGTTGAGGACACTTGTGTAGTTGAGTTTTGGTGAGGCACTGTTTAAAGACAATAGCACATGAAATAAGCCATGAATATGCCTTCCAACTAATTATCAAACTATTTAGACTCTGAAACTATGTCTAAAGGCAAAAGGCCCCATTGCTTTCCACAAAAAAAGAACAGATTCATGAAATCTCATTCTCTTGATGTTGATTCAACAAAAGTGTAGTCACCAGTCCACTGATTGATCATAAAACACGAATCTATGTGAGTATCTCCTGAATACTTTAGATAAAATCTGATCATACATAGTGCTAAAGCTGGGCCGGCTCATGATGCATGTTGATTCATGTAGTGCTGCAGTTGAGTACTCATCAAATGGTCAAATTGGGATGATTATTATGGTAATAATTGTGAACTCGATACAGCTAGAAGCTTCCTCCAGCTTCAGTAGTCAATAAGAAGGTCATTGACAAGCAAGAGAAGAATGTCGAAACTTTATCTCTAATTTGGTGATCATTAATGATAATGCACTGGTACAAATTGTTATTAGTCCAAATTGTAATGCCATTTCAGTATGTGAGTTTTAATTCCATTTAATTGAATTAGGTGAGTGGCAAGTAGTCAGTCAGTCAGTCAGCGAGTTCCAGATTTCTGTTAAATCTGTTAAGTGGTTACTGTGCTTTCCGGAAAGTAGTTACCAACTGATTTTCTCCCCTGAAATCTGTAGCTTGTGAAGTCAGTATAAATCATTGTAATAATGAGTTGACTTTATACAGCACTTCTTTAATTGGAATCTAAATTCCGATACCAAACTTAACATCGTATATTTATGGACAGTCTTAAGGCCTGTACGGCCTAGACACCGAAGATCAATTATTCTTGATTTTCCATAAATATTGCAATTGGTAAATTACACCTAGTAAATTGGAAAAAGTTAAAAATCTTATGGTGCTTCTCCTGGCCAGTTTCTGAGCTGAGTCATAATGCTAAACTCTGATCTCAGGTCATATATAGCATGTCAATAAGGTTTTTCCGTTTAGTCACTAGGATGCATTTCCCTAGATCAATTATGCAGCTGCACTTATCTAGAGAAAGTGAAGACAAAGTAGGGGTAGTGACACTTTTCTTCTTAAATTTTATAAGCACAGAGTGCTGAAGGTTAAATTCTCTAAGTTAAAATAGTTTAAATTTGTCTCAAAGAGTTCTAAAATGCCTGCTGTGGGAACAAGTGACAAACCGTTTCCATTAATTACTTGGTTACTTTTGCCTTACATGGAAATGCATGCAGCACAATTCTGTGTTAATCAATTTCTCAGAAGTAACAAGAGGTTGCAAAATTGCTGAAATACTAATTTTGTAAGAGTAAGATTGGTCCACAAATGGGGTAATCAAAACAAAACTGTTCCTCATCTTGACTAAACAAGTTCTGAAACTAAATATGGAATGATAAGGAGAAAATTGCCAATGCTAACTGAAGGAAACCATCAATTGAAGATTCAATACTTCATTATCTTCCCATTTTAACAATCAGGCTTTGTGAATATAAGTTCATTAATCTACCTAGTCAGAGGCAACATCTCTCTTTCTAACATCAATTACTGTATTCTCTAACTTCTAAACTTTACAGCATCCAAATCTTGCTTTAGTATAAAATTATGAAAGCAAGTTTCCATTTCAGTTCCTCAAACGAGAAGTAAGGTTAATGAAGACATCCTCTCTGCAAGGTATTGTGAGACCACCCATTGGATGATTGAAACCAAATTCTTCCTCAGCTTGACTAAGCAAGTCTTGAAATAAAGGTTGGCTCAAGAATGATATAGGGATCATGAATCTCTTCTTCTGCTCCTCCCCAACATACACAGCACAGTGGCCTTTTGGAACATCTTTAGCTGTAGAAGACTTCTTGATTATACGAGGCAAACGGATAGCCATGGTTGTTTATTTCAATATAGATGAGCAAATAATGAAGTAAAGAACTTGTAAGGACTTAAAGCAGAGAAAAGCTTTGAATAGTTTAAAGTTTTGATGGAAGTTGTGGTGGTAGAGCTTTTCTTTATGTGTTTATATAGGCCTATGACAAGTTGTGGAATCCTTTTGATGTGTATTGAACAGGCATTTCGAGTAGGCACCAGTTAAAGATTGATACTTGTGTAGTTGAGTTTTGGCTCGCACTAGTTGGAGACAATAGCACATGAAATAATCCATGAATATGCCTTTCAACTAATTATCATTCTATTTAGACTTTGAAACTATGTCTAAAAGCAGAAGGCCCCATTGCTTTTCACAAAAAAAAGAACAGATTCATGCTCTCGTTTTCTTGAAATATTTAGTTAGGGACCACCTGAAGCCATTTCTTGACGTTAAATCAACAAAGTGTAGTCAGTATCCCATCGATTTATCATAAAACACGAATTTATACGAAGATCTCCTGAATATTTTAAACAAAATCTGATCATCCATAGTGCTATAAAGATGGCTCATGATGCATGTTTGGTTCTTGTCATCAAAAACTAGTCATATAGTTCATGTAGTGCGATGATTATTATTGGAATAATAGAGAACTCAATAAAGCTAGAATATTTCTCAAGTTGCATTAGTCAATAAGAAGGTCATAGCCAAGCAAAAGAAGAATGTAGAAACTCATTTCTCATCTGGTGATCATTCATGATAATGAACTGGTACAAAACCACAAGAATAATACCCTGACTTAAATTTTCTAGAATCATTACATATTCCAGTAGACGAACTCACACAAAGGGCAGTGATTTTAAGTATAAGAGGAAGTTATAATGATCTCGTGGTAACTTAAAAATAGGCATTTGTGAGTTCGGTTTGAGAAATGTTATGGATTAAATTATGAGAAATTCTTAAATAAGAAATGAATATTTGTGAACAATGTGGATATCATTTGAAAATGAGTAGTTTGGTAGACTTGAACTTTTGATTAATCCAGATACTTGGAATTCTATGAATGAAAACATGGTCTCTCTGTATCCCATTGAATTTCATGAATTGAATAATGAGTTGACATTGAGCAGCACTTCTGTATTCCACTAGATTTCATAGAGTTGACATTGGCACTTCTCTAATAGGAACCTAATTTGCTATACCAAACTAAACATTCCACCATAGGCGCTTTAGGTGTGTGTTGACTTTGCACTCTTGCTTCGTGTAATGTGCTTTATGTTATAGAGGTAATGTGGTGGTTGACCTCGGTGATTGACATCAAAGTATTTATGGACAATCAGCATTATGGCATGTATAGCCAAGAAACAAAGACCAAATATTTACATCCCTTCCAATTTACGCCAAATTGATTCAGTATTATGTATTTCAGCAAAAAAGATCATCACTATCTTGATTTTTCCATAGATTTTCTGGTCTTTTTCAGGTAAAACAACAAACTGAGATCAGAAAAGAAAGAATTTTGCTTAGCAATGGGAAAATCAATTATTGTTTTTTAAAGAAAACTGTGCATTAGTATATTATAGACAAGTAGTAATCCTAATGCATATCCAAATATTTAGTACTGTTGAAAAAGACAACAACACATGAAATACAACATGGTTTGCTTCAATTCATTAATTGACAAAGTACTTAGTCCATATAATACTTGTCGAATAAAAACAGCAGGTCCTACTACTTTTCTCATAACCAAAAGCAAGAGGACCCTTTGATTTTGACTAAAAGCACTATGAATGGATGAAGTCTCTTGTCTAATGATCAATGACAACTATGGCCTGGATAACTGGATAAGTGATAGTACTATAATACTATCAAAGATGTGATTATAGGCATCTAAACATGATAATTAGTTTTGTTAAGTTCAAAGATTCAACTAAACCTGGTAACTGTGAAGAAATATCTTTAAACTTTGTACATCACAAATAGATTAAAGAAGTTATGTTCACGTGATTTGACCCATGAAAAAGAATCATGTCCACAAGGCGAACTTGTCACAAGATATAATTAAGCAAATAAAATTACTGTATATTCCGACGTGGCTGTGAATGGTGAAAAGTTGTGTTTTGGTAATTTTTCAGAACCCAAAGTTCTTGAAGTTTAACAAACGAAATTTTATTCAATAAATACTGTAACTATGCTTTGGCACTGTGCCATTGCTCAATGTGGACTACTGGTTTGCAATCTGCAGACACATTTCAACAACTAGTATGAACAATTTGTTAATTAATAATAATGGTTTTGACTTGCTCAATTTCTTCAATAACAATTAACAATGTGTCAACATAAATTGGATTGACTTTATCAAATACTGATAATGGTCTAACTTTTAATACTAATAACACGTTTTGCCATAAATGGATGATGATAGTGATATATAACTATATAGTAAATGGAAATGATAAGGAAAGAAGCTAAGTACAACAGGTTTTGAGCATTTATTGCTTCAAATTTTGTCCCATTTTGTTTACACCAAACCTACGTGAGAAACACTCGCTCTATTTTCGTGAGATAGTAATAAAGTTTCTGTAAACTTTTATTTTTCTCAAACATTACATATGAGATTATACAAAATATATTATCCGTTGAATTTCAGCATTTGCCATAAGAAGAAGCTACATTTTTTAACCATTGAGGCATTTACTTCAATGTCAGCAAATAATAAGTCTTGAACAGAGTAACATAATATAATTCTTGATAAGCGAACACAAACAAAGAGAAAAAAAAAGAGCACTATTTTCAAGAATCTGAATTATGATCAAATTGAGCCACTAACTTTTTCTGGTAAACTGGCAACAGTTGATTTATTAAACAATGCCAAGTCCAGGTTCAATGCCTCTATAATATAGGAAAATGAGCTGCTTTTGTTATCCTCACATAATCAAGAAACACTTTTTCTTTTCCTTTTTTTCTATCAATAAACAACAGTACTGGAAGTGCAGTTAGTAAGTGTTTGTCAAAAGTTATATTATGCGGATAATTTCAAATATATATAATAAACTTATTGATTTGCAATAAATATAGCCATTTTTTATTTACATAAAGACAATCCAAAATCATAGAAACTATACAATATAATTTGCCAAAAGTTATAGAAAGTATACACTGACTATACAATGTAAATTACATATTACATGAGCTATACACTAAATATACATTATTATACATTCGAAACTAAATATATCTTGATTATACATAAAATATACACTGACTATTCATGCATATACAACGAATGACTATTTTTTGGATAATTATTTTGGCTGAATAGCCTTGCATTGTAATTATCCCTATATTTCTATTTACTAATTATGCGCCTAACATATCCCCTAGAAGCACATAGGGGGTCTGAAAATTACATTATGTATACAAGATCAAATACATTTACATATGAAAGCTGCCTCTGCCACCATAATGGTGAAACCTCTGCATGCTTTGGCACCATGTTGACGGAGATGGGTTCAGAATTTTAGATCTATGAGTTTAACTTTTAAGCGAAGGTTCTTAACATTGGGTCCGTTATATTTTAGAATTATGAGTCTATATCTGCTATTTTGTGAAAATTTAGCGGATTTTACACATAAATATATACTCTGCATGAAAAGTATTGAGTTTAATTTCAATGAACCCATTGTTCAAAACATGCATCGTTTCCTGCATGTTGTGATTATCTATCTCATCTAAAAGTTCAAGTAGGAATACATTTTTATTTGCCTAATGATATATTCAACAAAAATCAACATGTCACATTTTTTTTTTTCAAATAATGCAAGATTTTTATTAATGTTGTACCCTAAAGTGGTAGGGCATGATGTCTTGAAATAGATTAGGCAAAACCATGTGATCTCTTACCAATTTCTTCACCTGATATGTTTGCCAACTTCACACATTAATCTTCTTTAATTTATTGCCAATTTGAGGGTTAAAAATGTTTGTATATATAGTCTAGTTTTCCCATCTTCCATTTCAAACACAAGTCAAATTCATTTCACTATACACTTCAAAGCATAAATATTAATAGTAATTCTTTTGTGTTTAAAAATGGGAAGAGGTTTAGTTGGAATTTCACATGCCAAAGAGAAGCTTAGAAGAACAATTTCACCAAGAAATGGAAGCATTTCATCTAGTACAAATGATGTACCAAAGGGGCATTTTGCAGTTTATGTTGGTGAAACATATAGGAGATTTGTTGTCCCAATTTCTTACTTGAATCACCCTTTATTTCAAGATTTGTTGCATTGGGCTGAAGAAGAATTTGGGTACAATCATCCTATGGGAGGTATTACAATTCCATGTAGTGAAGATTACTTCATTAGTCTCATTTCTTTACTAAAGTCCTCATAGACTTCAAAAAAATTGTACTCTAAAGTCTAATCACCCCATAGTCTTAGTGATTTTTCTTCTTTTTTCCCCTCTTTTTGTTATATCAGTCGGTATCTAGAATTCATTGATCCAATTGATTCAAATTTACGTAGCATATATAGAGTCTTATAAGGAATCTCTATATTCCTAAGGTTCAAATCTGTGACTTTTGATTAAGAGAGCTTGATTAAGTCAGCCTTGATCTCTTCAATTTTGAAACATGGACTGTTCCCAATGTAATATGTATATTCAATCTTCAAATAGTAATTTTTTTTTCCCTTCCTTTTTCATGTTATTCTACTACTGATCTTGATCTTAACTGGAAAATTATATTGGCAAAAAGTTTAAAATAAAAAAATAGCTAGCCAGGTTAGGTGCACTGACAACCAAAAGAACAGATTAAATAAATGCATCATTTGCAGTTGAATTAACTATTAAATGACAATGGCACCTCCAAATGATTACTGACAAATTTATGGGAAAAGATTTGATAATATAATTTGTAATTTGTAAATAATGATTAGTGGCAGAATGAGATATCATAAAGTATCCATTTTTTTCTTGCGTTTGCATAAATAAATAGAGCATTTTACACAAATCCCATATTTTTTGGAGCTAATTACAATTAATATCAATTTTTTTCAAAATTATCAAAAATCTCTTTTTTTTAATTAAAAAACGAAATCGGTGATACATGTCGAAAAGGTAGGAGCATTAAGGAATTTTAATTATGATACATGAAGAAGTAGGGATTGTAATTTGTATCAATAAGTGTTGTAATTTTGTGTCATTTAATAGATTCTTGTAATTTTTTAAAAGAGTTGGCATTATGTAAACATAAGTTGTGTATTTCTATAAATTTTTCTAAATAAATAGAGTAACAAATTCAACGTCTTGGACTAATTATGGCTACCCAAATTAGTCATGGATTGTTTAAACTGGAATATTATAGAAAAATTAATGAGCTAAATTATCCTAGTCGATATACATACTATAGTTTTGAAATGTCATGAATACAAAATTGTAGCTCCTTTGTTTATTTTTATTTGTTAATTTTAAATTTTGTATGCCTTTTATAAAATAGTGGAGTCACTAATATGAGTAGTTTAGTATAAAATTAATTTTTAATTTTTACGTTTTAAAAATAATTTAATAAATAAGTAATTATTTTTTAAAATAAAATTAAAACAAATTATTTAATCATTAAGTAACTGCATAAATTATTACTAGTCAAACTTAAAGTTTTCAATTATAACTCATAAGGATATATCCCTCCATCCCTAGCACTTCTTTTTAAAGATTTATTAGTTACTTTTCCAATACCCTTCTCTACCATGTTTTTTTTTAAAAATATCTAGTTTTAAGAAAAGTTTCGAAAAAAGCAAAATGATATTATTGAAAAATGATCCCTTTTTTGTCATTAGCTAGTTTCTTAAAGAGTTATATCATGCCTCAAAAAATTATTTATTTTGAAATGAAGAAAGTATAATTCTATGGAATAAACTTTTAGTAAATAATTTTATAAGAAGATGAGTATTAAGTCAATATTAAATAAAAAGAAATTGGGAGTTCAGTAGATAAATGACCATGTTTGTTAAATAAAAACAAAATTATTATTTTGTCTTGCTTAAAATATAAGTTTTTATTAGGTCAAAAAATGGTGTTAGATTTTATAGTGTTCTTTCTTTGGAACTAACAAAGAAGACAACAATGGTGAATTTTGTTAGTCGCATAAGGCCCATAGTTAAATTTAATATCTTTTTTTTTTATAATAAATATCTTAGATTTAGGATAAAAGGGCCAAAATGACACCTTTTGTTGTACATCAAAGATTATTTCAATCAAATAAAATATATTAAGAACCAAAATAAAGTATTACTGAAATATTAAGGACTATTTTGATCATTTTCTCGAGTTTAGTACATATATATTATGTTGACTACATTAACTTTGCTGAAGAGGCAAAACGGAGAGAGCAAGGTGGGAACATATATAAAATTCAAACAACAAACATTCAAGAAACTATAGCACTTAAAATAAATTTATCACGAAATGACAACGTAATTGTGTATATAAATATGGCACTTAATTAATAATATATAACAACTAGCAAGAAGCAGAATGTACCAAGAACTTGGGGTGCAATAGAAGTTGGGCCAAAATATATTTGAAAAATAACTTATATTTCAACTATTATACGACTCAAGAAAATAGTGTATCGTCTTAATTTAATTATACGACTAATTTCATGACTCAAATTTATATACATTGATATTATAAAAATGTTTATTTTTAATACAGTTTATGTATGATATTGTCCCTTTTGGCACAAAATAATTGATGTTTTAGGTTTGATTACACATAGATTAAGGAATTAACTTACTCGTAGTTTTTAGTTTTAACTAAATTATCCTTAATTATGATTCTTTTTAATCTTTTTGACTATAAAATTATCCTTAACTAAATTATCCTTAATTCAGGTATCAAAATTTTAAAAGTTCTCAAATAAAATTTTTACAATTAAAAAAAAAATTACTTTACACCATCAGAGTGTACAGAAAATAAAACAAAGAATTATTTAACAAGCTTATTATTCAAATTAAATAAGAAAATAAATATAAAATAACAAGCTGGGATTCTGCAAAGCGGTACGCGGTATGAACTTTAAAAAGAAAAAAACTATGGGCTATCGCCATAAAATATTTCATTCAAAAATATTTATTGTTAATTATTTCATTCAAAAGCATTTACGTCGAGGCGGAGCTAGCCCTTTGGCAGGAAGTTCATACGAACTTCCTTCGATAATAAATTATACTATTTATATATAATTAAAATAATTTTTTTTATATATATAGTAGATATCGAATCCCCTTCTATTAATATATGCGATTATTTTTCACATTTTAAATCTCCCGAGTGATAATCCTAGCTCCGTTATTGTTGACACTGCATCAAGTTGGGGATGCCAATTGATAAATGTATGAGATCACTGCTACTATCATAGTAATAATGTGTGGAAGAAGGGAAAAAAAAAAAGAACCATCCACCGTCGAGCTTTCTAAGGGTCCCACACTGTTCTTCCATATTAATTAATAAATATTAATATTATCAATTCAATAAACAATCAATAGAATTGAATCTCTATATAAATGAAACTTATATATCGACCAATCATATTCAAAACATTTAACAAGCTTAACTTCTTCTTCATCTCCTCCTCCTCCTTCTCCTCGTCCAGATTGAAAGATAAGAAAGGAAAAAAATCCTTAGTCAGAGCAGTACGTATTCAGAGAAGCTTGAAATCTTACTCATACATATTAGTGTTTTCCTTCTTTTTAGAGAAAATTAAGTAGTTGACGATGGGGATTATAGGTATAAGGGCAATGATTCGACAAGCTAAGTATAATGTTCTTGTTCGAACAAAAAAAGAGATACCAAAAGGGCATATAGCAGTGTATGTTGGAGAGAGGTATTACAAGAAACATAGGAAGTTTGTGGTTCCAATATCATATTTGGAACATCCATTGTTCCAAGAATTGTTGAGGAAATCTGAGGATGAATATGGATTTGATCATCCAATGGGTGGTCTTACTATTCCATGCAATGAAACTACATTCCTCACTATAATTTCTCATTTGAATCTCATCTCTACATGTCAATGATATTCAAGAATGTTCTTGTACATGCTCGACAGAGGCGGATTCAAGATCAATATTGTTATTATTGAACTCATTGTATTTTTAAACTTATGAGTTCAGAATTTGATATTTATTATTGTAATTCAGTGATTTTTTTCCTCACAACATATACTTATATACACATGCATTTAAGCTCAATATAATGAATTACGGATTCATGGAGATAAAATAATTTTTTTTCACGTTCTGCCTTATTCAGTGATTATTTTATGAATTTTTTAATTGAATTAGTGAGAAAGAAATATAATAGTAGTGTTATTATACTGAATAATAAAAAAACTTAGTATTTTAGTGAGAATTAGTATCTCATCAATATGCATTTTTCTAGTGAACAAGTTCAGTGGAAAATAAGAAAATCATATTTTATATATAATATAATTTTTTTATTAATTCACGATGAAAAAACTTTTATGTCTAGTAGTGCTTGTTTTGAATCTCTCAATCATTTACACTTCTATGCACTAATTATTGATATTTTTTCATAAATCTCACCACACATAACAATATTTTTTTAGTTTACTACATCATAATCCTCCCATTTCATCCCAATTTTTTTACGAATGTACCAATATTATTCATCTTTTTACTAAGATGCAAACTCTAAATTACTTTCCAATAATGCAAATTATATACATTAACAGTATTATAAACTTTTAATTTTTAAACAATAAACTTAAATCTAAATATACCTTCAAAGATCAGCCTATTATTTTCCTCTTCTCACATGCAACCGATTGAGGACCCGTTAAATCTATGGCACTTGAAAACTTGGTTGCCAAATAAAAACAAGCTAGTTTAACTTTCATACATCAATAATTATATTTTTTTCACACGGTAAAACATTTTAAAATTCGCTACGAGTGAAACAATAATACATATTATTTATGTAAATACACCTCATAGTCTCATTTATGTGATTAAAAAAAAAAACATAGTTTCCACTTCTTTGGGACTAGTAATATTCTACGCTGCTTTGCATGGCTGGATTTTCATGTTTATTAAAAAGGGAAATTAATTCGCGGTGGAAAAGCAGGCAGAAAAAGACATATTTAATTAATTTGATTTAAAAAAATAATCTACTTTACAACGACTTTAATTAACGACCTACTAACACACTGGGAATGAGTGAATATGACATATCGGTGGCGGTTATTTATGCTAATTAATTTAGTTGTACGGAGGTTTATAAAATTAGTGGACTTTGTCCACATCTAGAAATTCTTTCAATTATTGTTTTAATCTTAATTAATCATAATCAATTATTGTTAATTGTAAAGTTCTCAAGGCTCTATGTCACGCTGATTCTGTTTAGATGGAAAATGACTTTCCATTATGATATACATTCTTTGGTGTTGATAAAGTATTGCTATATGAGTTGTTAAGTTAAATTGCTTTTCTCTTTAGTACAATAAGAGAGTTCTTCGAATTTAGCTTGTATTTGAACATGCATTATGAAATCATGGATATCGTTTAAATATGTGATTTGAAATTATCATTTCAAATTTCAATTCTAGAGAAAAAAAATACGATTTGAAATTTCAAATCATGATTTTAGATTCTTGTAAAATGTAAAACTTAATAAGTCTATATTTCATAAAAAAAAAAAAAACTTATTGTTTTCAATTTTGCTAAAAAAGAGGCATATTTGGCATGAACAAATTGTTTGTACCACGTGGAAAGATTATATTAAAAAGAACTAGTTATTATAATTATTAATCAGTATATTTAGAAGTTTGTAATCGTAAATATTTATTTATTAAAAAAATAACATAGAGATATTCTTTCATTGTACTAGTACTAGCACTAGCAGTCAAAAGGTACAATATTAAAATATTATGATGGATATTGATTATATTCTTTCATTCCATCTTAATCGAAAATCTCAAATTTAAATATGAGTCATATTTGAAAAAAAAAATCACTTTTATAAGACTTCTCATTTCTCAACGCTAATTCAAATTAATCAGATCTCAAAATAATTATAATGAACACCAGATAGAAAATTTGAAATATGGAATTACCGATCACAAGGTTATCTTGGATGTGAATTCCTAATGACATGACCACATTTTGAATTAGCAATCATAAATTAATTTCAAAACACAATAAACTTTAGTTGCTACTTTCAAAACTAAAAGAGCAGTAATTAAAAAAAAAAAAAAAAGGAAAGAAAATGATTAATATTATATGTGCTTCGTATTTATTTCCTTGAGGCAACTACTTCACAGAAACATCAATGTGGAATAACAATATGTTACGTACATTAATTAATTTAAAATTTATAAATATGAACGCGGAGAATTATAGATATATACTGGCATTATATTATTGGACGTCCATATAATAATCCATTTAGTTTGTTTATTAATTATTTTTTGCTCTAATTTATAATTATTATAAGTAGGAAATTTATTTTATTGACATTTGGGAATTCTTTTTTCTTTCCTTTCACTCCTTTCTGTTACAAGTCATCAACTTGATTGGGTTTGGACGTACAATTACAACTTTATGGTCAATACAACAAACATATATTATTCAATCACCTCTCTTGACCATATAGCATCCATTTAACTATTTAATTTTAAAAAAATGTAGTAAATAAAAGGATAAATATTTAAGTGATAATATATTGATTAATCATGGATATATATAACTTAATTATAATATCCTTTGGAAAAATAATTTAATAGGCTGGAGGCACGAAAGAGTTCCTACATGCATATTTTTTATTTTATTATATATAAAAGAAAGAGTAACATTTAGACAATGACTTTATAATTTTATATGAGGAATTTTCATATTGAGTATATTATACACAATTAAAGGCACAAAAATTGTATTTGGGACCGGAAATGTTGTTTCATGTTTGGTCGTGTTTCGGACACTAACATTAATAGGGATGAAAAATATGTCCAAATTGGAAACAATGGCCAAGTGACGGTGTTGTGTATTATGACCACCAACAAATTAAAGCAAGCTAAATTCAAATATAAGTGGATATAAATAAAATTAATTAAGCTAGCTATCGAAACGAGATTGTAATTTTATTAGCTTTGCGTATTCGCATGACTATATATGTGCTGATACAGGTTGTTGAGCGTGTATTTTTAACTTATCATAATTGTATCCAACCTGATTATACGTAGCCAACACGTACAATCTATGGCCATCGAATTGTATTTAAAACGGTGGGAGTTAGACTCAAAACCTAATTTTACAATTAGGTGCAAATGATATTTAAAACGCCAAAACTATAGTATTTATGGAAGTTTCTCAACTTCACAGAATATGCAATAACTTGAAGTAAACAAGTGGGCTCCTTAATAAACTCTTGGATGAGAGTGATGACTTCATAGAGAATTGAATATTTCATTTTCTTCCCATAGGACAAAAATGAGCAAAGACCATGTGAAGTAGGACCTCCCTTACACAGTCCACTTTGGTGACAACAACAAAGGCAGCTAATATAAATACAACACCTTTCCAGTTCCAAACAATTCAGAACAAATTCTTTCAATTATATCCTAACACCTAATTAAGTCCATTCATCTTAATTACTACAAGTCAATATAAACAAAAAAGTGATCATGGGTATTCGTTTGGCATCCATGTTTTCAAGTATCAAGCAATTCAATAAATTGCAGTTTGTAACTAGGAATCAAATATCAGACGTTCCAAAAGGTCATTTTGCAGTTTACGTGGGAGAAACAGAGAAGAAACGATATGTGGTTCCAATTGCATACTTAAATCAACCTTCCTTCCAAGAATTGCTAAGAAAATCAGAGGAAGAGTTTGGGTTTCAACATCCAATGGGTGCTCTCACAATACCCTGCAACGAGGAAGCTTTTTTTCATGTCACTTCTCAATTGATGAACAAAGTTTAATGTCTTCAATTTATTTTTCGATACGTACGTGTTTTTTTTCCTCTTGCCATGCAAGAGCTGTAAATTTATGTGCAAAACCTATACAGTACCGACTCATACATACTTTTGAGAGAAGTACTGCAAAGGAAAACATTCAATCAAATATTTATTATTCTTCATTGACATTAGGTTTCACTTTATTAAGTTACCATATGTTTGTTATAGACTCTGATTATCTTATAAGTAGCCTATCTAATTAGTTAAACGTTTTTCGAAATAAAATATCAAGATTTTTCTATATTAAATGATCAAATAGCAAGAGAGATTTTGTAGTGAGGGCAGAGAGTGTTCTATTTTACATGTGATATATAGGAATACGTTATAGAGTGGTGCGAGCTTTGTGCACTGAGCTGTCATTTTATATTTTCTTTACTTTACAATGTTGTTAGTAATGTTCCTACTAGGAAGTATACAAGTAACATATAAGGCAATGATTTATGAAATTGACAGTTATTTTGACTAATTTTTTTAAATTGTTGGATGCTAGCAAAGTAGTGTTATTTAGCGTTATTTTGAAGCCAAAATTTAAATAAATAAACATGAATTAATTTTATTTTGATTAATTAATTTGACTAATGAACATGATTTAATTACTTAGACGTTATTCAATATTGGTCAAATGCATACTTTCAAGGATAAAATAAGAAGAATAGTAGTATTTATACATTGATTTTAATAAATAATATTTGTATTAAGAAATATTTATTTTTAGTAAAGACGGCAAGGCAAGTAAGAATGGAGGGAGTAGTAATTTATTCCAAGTATAGTAAGCCAGCTAATTATGTTTAATTTGAGGGAATTTCAATCATTTGCAATTATTTAATTATGTAGATCTGGGTCAGAGACTTGGAATAAAAAATGTCAAAGCACTTCTGTAACACTACTGCTGGAGCAGTTGTCAAGAAACTTCTTTAAATCCTTAATTTTTTTCTTTTTGCATAATTAATAATTACAAGAAATCTAATTATTGAGCAGCGTCAGCAGTGATTGTTAATTGTAGTGTTTAGACTAGTAGATTTGAGCTTCTAATAATATTAATTAGATTAAGTAAACCTTCATAATGGCAACTAATGCCAACTCTCAACGAATTTTTAGATTCCTTCCCATTTGTTTGCAAATGTAAAGTCGTCTACCACCAAAAGATGTGGTGAGGCACTAAATAATTCTTCGTTTTTTAATTAGGTTTGAATTGAAGATAAAAAATTATTTTTATTATGGAATATTATTTTTATTTGTTAAAATAAGATATTCCGATAAACATCTAGATTAGTCGAGATTCAAAATAGATCAGACATTAAATGAATCTGCGGGCACAATATAGAAAGCTTATGATAAAATAAAAAGTATGCAACTTCTTTTTCATTTCCTTGATCAGGCACAATAAATAACGTGTTTCATAAATTCAGAAACATATATAGGCGGAGAATCAAATTATGTAGAAAAGAATATGTGTACAGGTAGTATAATTTTGGTCAAATTTAAGTAATTTATAATGTATATTCGTTACTCCTAACTTGATCAAACTTATTGTAGAACTGAATCTGTTTTTTTTTTTAATTTTTCATTTGGTTTTTGGTGTTCACTATTGGAACCTGACTAATTCGGATTCGCACCGCGTATGATTCATTTTGTATAGCGTTTTGTATCAAGAATTTTTTATATCTAGGACTCGAACTTGAGACCTCTGATTAAGGGAGGAATAACTCATCAACTGCAGCATCCTTTGATGGTTTCCGTTCACATTTAGGAGGGCTTTTACATCTTTTTCTTCCCTTTCACTTTCATTCATCGTAAGTACTCTCCCTTGTAATATTATGGAAATCAAAGTGTTGGTTATAATTGTAATATTTTGTTATAATTGAATGGTTGATTAACATGAAAAAATTCTCATCCCTATTCAACTAAAGTTACATTTGTGTATAATAATTAAATTGTTTCAGGTATGGTTAGTATATAAATGTGATTCGTTCTAGAGAGTACAAAATCTCGTACTATATATGGCAATGCCTATTGTATATTGAAGTCGATTGACTTATTTTAGGTATTTTTAAATTAAAATAGTTTTTCAATAGTTTTGAACTGTTTGGATAAAAATTAAAATATACTCATAGTCGCTTATTTTTAAGTTAAAATAACAAAAATAAGTTAAAAGTTAAAAATATCAACTTACAATTTCAAACAAAACAGACTTTAAATCTCTAATAGCTCAATCTCTCGAATGAAATGATCTCATACTTCAATGTAATATCAATTTAGACAAATATCTTAAACACGAGTAACATCACATCATTATAAAAAAAAATGTGGACTCATTAAGAAAAGGATTCCAGCCATGTACACTAAGTAAAATTATGTGTTAAGGTTGTGTTTCATAAATATGTTCTAAGAAATTGCGATTATCATGATTACATTATACACACATTAATTAATCAAATTTATCCGTAGAAATATTTCCGTAACAACTTAAATTTTTAAAATAAGAGAATACTTATTACAATTCCCAATAAGCAAAATGCATGGGTGAATTGGTTAGACTACGACTGGTTTATTTTCATGCAAGTTGCCACTAGTTGGGAAGAGTTGAAAATTGAATACAGAATTTGTTGTGGTGCCATATTTTTTGAAGTACGAAGACCAAGACACATACCCGTGGGCATGCAGTTATTTCCGCAGAGAAGGCATGTAGGAGTTTGCACCAAAAATTATCTTTAGATCATAATGACTTCACAACTTTTTGGAGCACCCCAAGGACAAGTATGGGAGTTGCAAATGGATAATAAAGAGTCTTTCTGGTTTCATATATGTATATTCCTTCTGTCCATCTTTATTTGACCTTGTTAACTTGGCACCGAGATTAAGAAGTAGTAAATGATATGAGTAATTTTACCAAATTACCCTTTGAAAATAATAAATACAGTGTCTTGAAAAATAAAAATAGAGAAATAACTATAATTAATAATAAAAGCAAATTAGAAACTAAACGTAAAATTGTCTCTTGATTTCATAAAGTGGACAAATAACAAGTAAAAATGGACAGAGGGAGGGAGTATATGGATATGTCCAAAGTGGAAACAATGGGAGGATAGTGGTATGTGTTTAACCAGCTTATGGCCATCCCTCATCACCAAAATTCTGGAATAGATTACCAAGTCAAGTGGCTACATGCATGGCAGAGCAGAAACTTCTTCTCATATTCAAAATTTAATATATATGAAAAATAATTATTGACCTATATACTATGAGAATTTTTTTGAAATATCATAGATTAGTTTTTAGGAATAATCTAGTGTAGTATTTGGAATAAATATCTTGTAGAAATATATAGATATTCTGGATTAGAAGATCAACTTACTAGAATTTTCTTATAGATATTTTAAGAAAATATTTGCAGTAGATTATAGAATAATCCATATTTTTGTTAGATATTTAATATATAAAATATAGATATTTCTTGTAAATAAATCTAGAATGATATCTAGAACCATCGTTCCACAACTATAAATAGGAATGGCCACACTCATTTGTAATTAACCCAAAACAATAACAATTAAATCCAATTCAAGTAGTCTTCTCTCATTTTTAGTTGAATCCATAGTATTCAACTAAGTGCATTTGGAAGCTCTCCAAGTAATTGCATTTATGTTCCAAGTTTTGATTGACTTGACAAGGAATTGAAAATAAAATAATCCATCAAACAATTGGTGGATCAAAATAACTTGTAACAATCGGTTAGCCATTCAGAAGGAAATATTTTAATTTGTTGATGAGCCATGTGAAGTAGGCCCCTAATCACATGGGACCAAGACCAATAGGAGTCACTATAAATACAGCCTTTTCCAGTACAAAATTGAGAACAAGAACAAGTCAGTCAAATCATCAAACACCTTCAGTGCATTACTAACAACTAATTCCACTCAATTATCTCAACATCTACTTCATTAGTCCAATCACTATAAAGTGATCATATCATGGGTATTCGTTTGCTATCCATGATTTCCGGTGTAAGGCAATTCCACAAATTGAACTCTGCTGTTACTCGGAATCAAGTATCAGATGTACCAAAAGGACATTTTGCAGTGTACGTAGGAGAAACAGAAAAGAAGCAGAGATATGTGGTTCCAATTGCATACTTAAACCACACATCTTTCCAGGAATTGCTTCAGAAAGCAGAGGAAGAGTTTGAGTTTCAACATCCAATGGGCGGCCTCACAATACCCTGCAACGAAGATGCGTTTTTTCACGTCACTTCTCGATTGAACAATTCCTTATGATATTACGAAGAGCTTACTGTTTTCTCTTTGTTTTATTTTTTTCCTCTTGCCATTTGCAATGCAAGAGCTGTAAATTTTTGGGCATTGCCTTTTCACCAACTCCAAAGGCAAAGCATACACTCAATTTTATTTTTATTCTTTTTCACTGTCTTACCAAAATTATTTCAGGTGTTTATTTTAACAAGTTGTGCCTACAATTTAACACTTATTTCTTCCCTTTCAATTTTTATTAGATATTATATGGTTTAGGGGTAAACATAAATACTGAAAAATCAAAAAGTCGTACCGAACCAAATTAAGTTGATTTTTTTATTTCAGTTCTTTGATTTTTCTGTTTGATGTCGGTGTTCTTTCCTCAAAAGTTCAATTCTGGGGTCTCAAAACTTCGGTGCACCAAATAATTGAATTTTTATAAAAAACAAAATTGAAAAAATTATATATATAACAATTAAAGCATTCATGAAACAAGTCAAAATAGCAACAAATTTGTAATTCATATAGTTAAACTTGAAATATTATTTTCCAAAAGAAATTCAAACATATTTTTGTCGATTTATGTCATGTAAAAGAAATTCGTCTTCGTACTTGTTTTCCTCAAGCAATAGTTGGAGGTGCAAATTCTTGACAAAGATAAATATAATTTTTTAAGCACAATAAGTGTTCCATGGGACCACATTATCACGTAACAAGATTTTAAGTTTTGAAGTTTCTTATACTATGATTTTGTTCTCATTTTATTTTTCATTAGTTCACACCAAAAAACTGATTTAAAAACACCGAATAAAATCGAACTAAACTTAAAAGAAAATTGAAATGAACCAACCTTGTTGGAGTACTTCTTTTTTGAACAATAAATATTATCATTAACAAACAATATTAATATATCATCTAGGCTCCAGTTACATGAAAAATTGTTAAATCAAACACACACAGAGAGGATAATATGGTAATTAAACCACTTCCTTAATTATAGAATTGCTTCCTTTTGATCACCTATATTACCAACGCTAATTAATTATGTTTAGTTCATTTCAATTTTTTATTAACTACATCTTGTTCACAGACTTGGAATAAAACATGTTAAAGCACTTCTGTATAGCTGTCATAGTAGTTATCAGGCTTTAGATATTCATTTTGTTTTTCTTTTTGCAGAATTAATAATAAGGAAATCTAATTATTGAACATCGTCAGCAACTTGTAACAATATTAATTAATTAGATTAAGCAAAGCTACTGATATAGTTATATCAAAATGGTTCCAATCATTTGATCTTTTATCATCTGAATCTGTATCACAGATTATCCGATATAGTATTATTAGTATATATGTGTATGAACTGATTTCAGTTGATTTTAAATGCTAGATGATATATAATTAGTAGTACTAGTTAATTAATTAAGATAAAATTCTTCTCTTTCTTAAAATCATAACCTTCTCAATCTTTTTAATTTTATATAATCAAACGAGGGAACAGAGGAAATAAAATCTCTTGGCCTCTTACGCTTTGAATAGAAGAAAATGAACTTTTCAGATCTCTTATGCGTACAAATGAAGGTCTCTTATAAAGGCTAGAAAATTAATTCTCCCGAGAAATTTTACGGTGAGTGACCAGAAAATTATTAAGGATCTATTTGGAAAACCAACTGGTAATTAAAATTGGAGTAATTACCTGCAACTCACAATCTCATCCCGTGAATTGAGAGTGTAATTACACCCATCACCTGCTGACCAGATTACTACCTGCCCAATCAAACAGGACGGACAAACAGTATAATTACACCAAATACAATTACCAGGGTGACTCTCCAAACATATCCTAAACAAATTGTGTAACTCATTTATTGTCTTGGCTAGTAGCCTGGTACATATGGATGATATGTATGTGCAGGCATATTAAAAGCTTATGATATATTCATAAATGCGCAAAAACAAATCATTTTCTTGATACGGCAACTTCTTCGTTAGTAGCTCGTTACTGAATTAAATTCAAAAATATATACGCGGAGAATTAAATTATGTACAAAAGAATATACGTACAGGTAGCTGGTTTGGTCAATTTATTTTATTTGTTAATCGTTGCTTAATTAAATATTGGGTTGTTTGTCCAAACTTATAGTACGGAACCTCTGTTTTTAATTTTCATTTTTCTCTCGTTGCAAATCATCCTATACTTGTATTGCTTAGATTATTGTCTTTCACAAACTACTTATTTCAAAAATATATTTATCCCGCCACTTATTCATTAATTCCACGATAACTTACTCTCAATGAAACGACCCTTGCCCTTGACTCGAAAGGAATACAATAATGAGCTGATGAATTAATTAATTATTTGCTGGATATTTTATTTGTTGATGATGGAACTAACATGTGAAGTTGGCCCATTTCACATTAACTGTACACAAGGACAGCTGAGCTACGGTGGAACGCAATATTTGTATATACTTAAATACCCAGCAGATCAGCTACTATAAATATAAGCCTTTCATAATGCAAAATCAGAACAAGTACAAGTCAGTCAAATCATCAAACACCTTAACTGCATCATATATTTTTTCTCAACTAGTCCAAGCTTAATCATAATCCTATCAAACACCAGTCTATCTATATATATATTACCTTTCATATCAAGATCTAGTGATGGGCATTATTCGTTTACCATCTATGATTTCCCGGGTCAGGCAATTCCACAAATTGAACTCAGTTGTTACTCGGAATCAAATATCAGATGTACCAAAAGGACATTTTGCAGTTTACGTTGGAGAAAAAGAGAAGAAACGATACGTTGTTCCAATTGCATACCTGAATCATACTTCATTCCAGGAATTGCTTCAGAAAGCAGAGGAAGAATTTGGATTTCAACATTCAATGGGCGGCCTTACCATACCCTGCAATGAGCATGCATTTTTTCAAGTCACTTCTCGATTGATGAACTGTTTATGATATAAAGATGCAGCATTATATATATTTAGAGCTTAATTGCCATTTTCCTCTTTCATTAATTTTTTCTCCTCTTGCAACGCAAGAGCTGTAAATTTTTGTGCATTGCCTTTTTCACTGCCTCATAATGTTGACAGAATTGGAAAGGCAAGGCATACAATTAATTTTTTATCTGTCCATTAAGATTCATTAATACTTATTCAATTTATAAAATCAAAAAAAATTTATATCTATTTTGTCCTTGGTATAAATAATATTAAATTTTCAAAATAAGGGTAAAGTAATAAAATTAATTGTTGCTTCTTGATTTTTGTGTCAAAATATTAGTAGATAATTATTATTGCACGGATGAAGTATTTTAGTTGTTTTATATTCGCAACTCAATTTACCATACCCACAATTGAAATTGAGGATAAGAAGTTTCTTCCTTTTATCTGAATCTTTTTATGTTCTTTGGAAATGTTCTAAGATATTAATTATTGTGATTTTATATTATTTTTATATATTTTTTAAATAAAAAATGGTCAAAATTACTCTTGAACTGATCGAAATAGTTCACATTTATCCTTCGTTTTTTTTTTGGATGAAAACTACTCTTGTCGTTTATATTTTGAATGCCCTTACAGCATTATCTTTCCCATTGAAACTGACATGATAGTTCAACATGGCAAAAACTACCCTTGCCGTTTATGTTTTGAAGTTTTTTTTTAATGAAAAAATTTATTTGATTAAGAATAAATTAAAAAAAAAATACTTCATATGCTCGGGAAAGGATCCTGTCCAGTAGCCTTGTGTCCAGTAATATTCAATAACTTTACTGATGGTTGCCATTTGTCCACCTAAATTTCAATGATTGAGATTTAATTTTATTTTATATAATTAAATAAATTAAAATTATTATGAACACATACAATAAAAATAGCTTAATTTACGCTATCACATAAATATATATTATAATTTATTTTGGAGTAAAAATTTATAATTATTTAATTAATATCACTTAAAGATGACAAAACACATTATAATAAACAATCGGTTGCAGTTACCTTTATTGAAGTAAAAATTTAAAAAATTGTGCCCGATTTGTATCAAACTGTTGTGGTCTGGACATTGTAAAGGATAGTGTGCACTTTGTCTCAGTATTATCATATAATGTATACAAAAATATACAACTTATATCAGTGTTTCTTTTAATAAAATCCTTGTATCAGTAATTATATAATAATTTTGTATCAGTAGTTATTAGTTATGTATAGTATCTACAACATATTAAAAAATTATTATTTTATATTAATAATCAATGTTCTTATTCATTATCAACTCATTATAATATATCAACTTTTTTGAGATATAGAAATGTTTGTATCATTTTTGTGATGTCGTACAAATGATACAAATTTTATGTTGTTGTTATCCTGATACAATATGACAAGCATAAGTATAGGATAGCATCATGTGTATGTTGTGTAATGATGGTGGTCTACTTTTATTTTGTACCAATTCATAGAATGTTTTTATCGGTTTCTGTAGAGAAATATGAATGATACAATTTTCAAGTTGTTGTGATCTTGATACAATATGACAACTACAAGTATTGGATAGTATCATGTTTATATTGTGTAGTGGTATTGTGCAATTTGTATCATTATCGCTTATTTTTTTGTATCAATGTTTGTCATATAGTATGATACAGAAAACTATGCACGTTATATCAATATATTATTTTATAAAATATTTGTATTGGATCATATAATTATGCATCGATAGTGGTCGATACCTATAATGTTTCACCTCTATGACACTATGTCAATAAGATGTATCTGTATTTTTCTATATATATGTTTATCACTTTTACCATTACAGTATCAGAATTTTTCGTTGACGTCTGTATTAGTATTACTAATTGAAGCATATATTTGTATCGAATTCAGATGCACAACACGAAAGACCGTTTTTCGAATCCACCAAACCAATGACAACAGCCTCCTTTTTGGGAACTTCAGCACATACAATCGAACCAACTAACCAACATCTAAGTCAAAAGTATCTATGCACAAAGGATACAATCCAAACTCAGTCTCCTTTTTCTTCAATTCAACGTAGAGTTTTACACTCATGTCGCTGCAAATTATAATTGGAGAAAAATTACCTTCCATGATGTATCAAATCATCAATCTCTTTCTCTGTTCGTCAACCCCTAGTTGACTTCTCAAATCCCAAAATTTTCGCCACAAAATTGAT
Organism: Solanum rostratum; assembly: GCA_029948455.1. Classification (NCBI taxonomy): domain Eukaryota; kingdom Viridiplantae; phylum Streptophyta; class Magnoliopsida; order Solanales; family Solanaceae; genus Solanum; species Solanum rostratum. The sequence goes on along the minus strand of CM057045.1, from coordinate 91,005,515 downwards.
ACGTTGATATTGCAAATCCAGTGATTTTTTGATAATGGGATTCAAAAGGACATAGTTTTGCACGTATTGACTCTAAAATTTTTGAAAATTTGAAATTATATTTTTGTTATGCATACATAGGGCATTAAATAGAATTCCTCAACATACTTTTATGGGAATTGAATTCAACTTGCAGTAAATTTTTCTTTTTTAGTGTGACAATTTTTAATGCCTCCTAAAATTTCGCTACATATCAACAAGTAGAAACCCATATATCAATGATGCTTCATAAATAAGAAATTTTAAATAATTTTGAAAAAAGTTGATATAATTTGAGATTATCCATAAACAGATAAATTTAAGTTATACAATTAAGCATAGACACGCAATAATGGCTAATGATAAAATCATAAATGTGCCTAACAATTCCTTTTCCTTATGGCAACTTCTTCGTAGTAGCTCAATGACGAATAATTAATGAGTTTTTATCAATTTAAATAAAATCCAATACACGCGGAGGATTATATTATGTACCAAAAGAATACGTCGACAGTGGTGAATTTGATCAATTTAAGCAATTTATTTTATTAATTATTTAGTCGTTCCTTAATAAATTAAATCATTTGGTCGTTCCGTCAAACCTAACAATACGGAATTTGTGTTTGTTCACATTTCGAAATTCCTTTTTCGTCCTTTCCATTTCCTTTGGTTGCAAGTAAAATTAATTTGATTTATTTAGGCAACGTGGTAATTCCCATTTTAAGTTAACCAAGCAATTGCTATCCTTAAGTGAGCAAAGGACAAACCCCCGCTTCTGTGCAATAGCTCTAAAAACACACAAGAAAGGTAACCGCATTAGGCAAGCCCGTTGCAACGAGCTCAGCCGAAAAGACAAATCCCTTACTTTCGATGGCAAGGAATTTCAAACTTGAGACCTCCAATATGAAAGTCTCAACCCTAAACCTAGGCCATCCCGAAGAGTGATTGCACATTTCAATATGGTGTATATAAACCAGATAGGTGTCATGGTTTCTTGTATTACACCATCATTAATAAAAATCACACAATTGATCTTAAAATAAAATACACGGAGGGAATAATATCACATGCATCGTTATACAAATAAACTTATTTTTGCTCTCTCTAATAATTTATAGTTTTTAAATTGAATTATTTCACGTTTCATCATTTGAAATGTACAGTAAAGATACTACTCCATCTATTCACTTTTACTTGTCAATATTTCGTGTTTCGAGATCAACTTGACTAAACTTTAAAGCTAAATTGAAATAGCTAAATTTCCATGCAAGTTGCTGCTGGTTGAATATTACCTAATTAGAAAATTGAACACCAAGAATAATGAGAAAAAAACTTTTTTTTTTTTGTGCCATACCTGACAGAAATTGTGAAGATATTAGACAATGACTTCCCAACTATGGAAAACAGAAAGATGACTTGTACTTGTAAGGACTTGCAATTTGGTGGAGAACCTCAACGGCAATAAGGAGTTGCAATTTGATAACGTGGATAAATATGCATATTAAACTGTCCAGTGGGAGAATATATAGTGGTATATCCATTACCACTTTATGGCCATCCGTCATCAAAATGCCATACTTGGAATGCATATTATCCGTGCTGATATATTGGGAATATGTTAAGTAAATACTCTGATCAAATGACATGTGAAGGAGGGCCCGTTTCACATGGGAATTGGGACCAATTATACACGTTGCTCTCACAAGGACAATTGACCTTGAACACTATAAATAGAAACCTTAAATTTCCAAAGTTGAGAGCAAGAACAAGTCAGTCAAATCATAATCTCATCAAACACCAGAATTAACTTGCCATCAATATCAAAATCTAGCGATGGGTATTATTCATTTGCCTTCAATTATTTCCAGTGTCAAGCAATTTCACAAACTACATTCTGTTCTCACCCGGAATCAAATTTTAAATAATGTACCAAAAGGATACATTGCAGTTTATGTGGGAGAAACAGAGAAGAAGAAACGATATGTGGTTCCAATTGCATACCTGAATCAAACTTCGTTCCAAGAATTGCTTCAGAAAGCAGAGGAAGAGTTTGGGTTTCAACATCCAATGGGCGGTCTCACAATTCCCTGCAACGAAGATGCATTTTTTCATGTCACTTCTCGATTGAACATTTCCTTATGATATGGATTACAGCATTCTACACAAGTCTTCTTTCTTAGCTTTTGACTTTTTTTTTACCTCTTGTCACGCAAGAGCTGTAAATTATAAACGTTCAAAGTTTTTCCTCTGGCTAATATTGTTCAGAGGATTGAAAAGGGAAATATACAATCAATTCTTTTTTACGATTATCTTCATTGTCCTCGAATATCTACTCCATCCGACTAGTTCCGGCTTCGAATTCCTGATAACTCACTATCATATCAAAATTTTAGTTCTCTGTAGAAAAGTCCGTATTTTCTCAATTAACTTCATTAAAAATTTGAATCGATCCACATACACCTTGATTGACACGAGTATATAAGTCATGCTTGCCTCTGGAGTATTGTGTGATAAAAAGATACCAACTAAACTTAAAGGCAAGTTTTATAGAATGGTAGTTAGATCGTCATTGCTATATGGGGTAGAGTGCTGGTCAATTAAAAATTCACATGTTTAGAAGATGCAGGTTGCGGAAATGATAATGCTGAGATGGATGTGCGGACATACAAAGAGTGATAAGATTAGGAATGAGACTATCTGGGAGAAGATAGAGGTGGCCCCTGTGGCTGACAAGATGAGCAAAACGAGACTGCGATGGTTTGGAAATGTGCAGAGAGGAAGTACCGAGGCTTCTGTTAGGAGGCGCGAGAGGTTGGATTTAGGGATTACGCGAAGGGGTAGAGGTAGACCGAAGAAGTATTGGGGGAAGGTGATCAGACAAGATATGATGAAACTCCATCTCAACAACGACATGACCTTAGACAGAAAGGAGTGGAGGTCGCGCATTAGGGTAGAAGGCTAATAGGCTAATAGGAGTAGGTATATAGTAGATAGTAAGAGTAGTCATGTCTCTATATCCTATGTTGTCATTATTCATCTTATATTTGCTTACTTTTATCGTATTTACATCTTTCACTTGCTTTTCATTATTACTCATTTTTCTTTTGTCCTTTCGGTTCCCTTTTTTTTTCCATATCTAGTATTTTCTGCTCATGGGGCTCAATTATTTTAGACGAGGTTTTTTTTAGAAACAGACTCTCTATCTCTATGAGGTAGTTGTAAGGTCTGCGTACACTTTACCCTCCCCAAACCCCACTTTTGGGATTCCACAGGTATGTTGTTGTTGTTGTTGTAACTATTAAGTTCACAGATTGCTGTAAAAGGGTGGTTTGGTGGCAATAGATTGTGGACAACTTTGTTACAAGAACTTCTTGACTTGCTTTGACTTTCTTGGGTTGGTTACAAATGCCTAATATCCCCTTGTATTTGTATATAAATCATTCTAGAGACCAAAGATTTAAAATATTGTACCCTCTTCTACTAACATCTCCCTCAAATATTTAGTACTCTAAAAACATCTATACTTTTTCTAAGTACAAATATCACCCGTAACACTATAACTTTCTAGTTTAAATAATGTCTATGATAGTCATTTTTTCAAAAGAATCACTTTCGATATTTTTGACAATACTATTTTTTAGGCAAGTTGCCACTGCCACTAGTTGGAAACCTAATTAAAGAATTCAACACCAAGAATAATCAGCAGAACACAATTTTTTTGGCTGCCATGCCTGACACAAAATTGTGACAATATTAGCCAAAGTGGAAATAATGGCATAGCTTTACCAAATCACATGAATGTGTGCAGTAGTTATATACACGTAAGAAAAGCTTGTGGGCCAATGAATTTAGACGTAGGAATCTGCACCAAATATGATCTTTTTAGATTATGACTTCACAAATTACATGTACTTCTAAGGACTCTTAACTTAATTCACTGACGACAAGATCACAAGAAGGCAGCATGGCCAAAGTGGTCAAGTTGTGACATAAACATTTTTATTTTCATGTTTTGGCACAAACAATAATGTGGATAAACCATGCATATCCAAAGTGGAAACAATGGGTGAATGGTGGTATGGATATCAGCAGCTTATGGACATCCGTCATCTCCAAAATTCAGGAATAGATAAACGAGTGGAAGGCAGAGTAGAACACACCCTCCAAGTTATTGTATTCATGCTCCAAAAATGACCATTTTTTTCTCCCTAAAATTGGCAACTACCTAGTTCAAATTCCAAACTATTCTAGAACTTTTAGAGGTGGCAAAATCCATCTAAATTTATAGGCATTAAGTAATGACCCATTTATCTCAACAGAATATTCAAAATAACTCAACAATTTATATACAGCGTGTGCACAGTCTTAGCTGCTAAATGCCTACATACTTGCAACTTTTCTCTAGTCCTTGCGCAAATTCCCGAGCCTAGCACGTGCCATTTACATTAAAAATTCAGAGGTCCTCTGTACTCTGTACTAATAGGAACTTAATTTACATCTTTTGTGGGTTTTATTACTTTCTTCATCCACCTTTATTTGTGCTTTACGCTTTTTCAATTTATAAAATCAATAAATAATTATCATTTTGTATTTATTTTATTCTTTGCTATTTAAAAATATTCATTTTCCAGCGTTTAGATGACTTATATTTGATAAGGATTCCTATACCAAGTCAGTAACGAACAACTATTATTGGACAGAAAAGAAAAAGTATAATAACACGCATTCCCAAGGCAACACGCATTGGAACTATAGCAAACCCATAATGCGCTACTTATAATATTAACTTCCGAATATGAACCATGTGAAGTAGGGCCTCAATCACATGGGACCAATTGACCTGCCGTGTCACGCAAAATACTGCCCGCAGTGGCTATAAATATACTTGTGAACAACTAACAATTTACAATTCATCAAACACCTTCAGTGCATTATTCCAACAAACACCAAAACTTCCCTTCAAAATCAAAATCTAGTGATGGGAATCATTCGTTTACCATCAATTATTTCCAGTGTCAAGCAATTTCACAAATTGCACTCTGTTTTAACTCGGAATCAACTATCAGATGTACCAAAAGGACATTTAGCAGTATATGTAGGAGAAACAGAGAAGAAACGATACGTGGTTCCAATTGCATACCTGAATCATACTTCTTTCCAGGAATTGCTTCAGAAAGCAGAGGAAGAATTTGGGTTTCAACATCCAATGGGCGGTCTCACAATACCCTGCAATGAGGATGCATTTTTCCATGTCACTTCTCGATTGAACAATTCCTTATGATATTATGAAGAAGCAACATTAATTTTGAGAGATTATACTAGAGCTTTATTAGGGCTTTTCTCCTTTCATTCTTTTTCCTCCTCTTGCCATGCAAGAGAGGACGTAACTTTATGTACAAAGCCTTGTTTTTTGGACAGCCAGAAAAGAAAATTTTACAATTCAATTCAATTCCTCCCGCCATCTTAAATTATTTGCAGTGATTTTGTATCAGAAGACATGATAAAATAATCTAAAATTCCTTCTAATTAGTATTATTTTTAGTTCATATTAAGCGAGTGAGTAGGCTCGATGAATTATTCATTTGCATGGATTTAACACCGTTTCTTTTTTCTAAACGCGTTGTGACTAATTAACTCAGGTTAAGTTATTCATTCTGCCCTATTAAGGTAACAAAGACTTTCGAGCTTACACCTTCCTATTAGACTTTTCAGTAATGTCCTTAGAATCTAAGCTTTTTGAAGCGTCAGTAAAATTATTGAATTTTTTTATATATATTTATTTATTAATTTAATAAGATTATTTATTAATATTTTTGCAATTTTTCAAAAAGAATAGTTTGAAAATAATTAAAAAAACATTTTTTTTCCCCAAATCACCTTAAAAATAATTTTAAAAAAATCAAAAGCCATTACATTTTTTTAAGAAACGTATAAAAACAATACTATAAATAATTTGAAAGGAAAAAAGCATTAATACCAAGAGTGATTAGGCAGTCATCTAGGATAAGATAATCATCAACACTACCTTTCATAAATCATTTATGTATTACTCTTCTTGTTTATATTATGTGTTCTAGTTACTATTTTAATAATCAAAAGGTGATGTTTAATCGCAGTTTTTAAAATAATTTTTAAGTATTTAAAATTATTAATTATTTTAAGCATTTTAAAGAAATTATATTTAAATTTATATTAAAAATATTAATTTAACTCTCATATTTCATATCACATGAAATAAAATAGAATTAGTTAATGATCTTCCACTGCCACGGCTCATCCATGTGATGAGAAGTTACCAGTACACACAAATTCGTAATATACGAATTTAAATTTAATATAAATATTGAATATGAAAAGAAATAAATGAAAATTTTCAAATGCATGTACTTCTAATTAAGGACATGTGCTCTTAGCATAACCCCTGGAATAAAAAGAAATTACTTCTCCTTTCGTTTTATTTGAGTTTAAGTTTTATGTGTACACAAATTATACAGACAACATGTAATTATACAATTAAATTACTTATAAAATATTTACATATAATATAGTTATTAATACTCATTCTGTTTTAATTTATTTGTCTTTACTCTATTTAAAAAAAAAAAAAAGATTGTCATGTTCTATAGTTAGTAGTGACTCCTACCATCATACCTACCTAATTAAAATCACAAAATTTAAAGATGATTTTGATATAATACCATTTTTAATTAAATAAAATTTATCAAATCGCATTTCAAGTTAAGTTGAAAGAAAGAAATAATATAATAAAAGTGATAATTAATTCACCGTATAATATGAGTTAGTCAATTGGTAACATGACTATTTAGGGGCTAGAGTTGGTGCATGTTCTTTTTCTTTATGTGCATGGAATAATCAGAGTTAAATGTATATATTAATGTTCTGAAGATATTAATTTAAATGTACAGTTGCAAGTTGAACTTGTCCACATTAACAAATTAATTCAGTTCAGATTCACTTAAATGAGTATTAATCAAGTCAACTACGATTTTGTTAATTTTTTTAAATTTTGGAGATCTGTGCCACAGATTCTCTTAAGATTTTGATAAGTCTTCCTCCAGTTTTGTTTTTATTTATTAGAAATAGAAAAATTTAATGTATCTGCGTATCAAAGTCTACATAAGGATTAATTCCTCTTTTAAATATAAATATTTTGCTTTGACCTTTTTATTATACATTTCCTTTGGGCGACTTCTTCGTAGAAACTTAATGCTAAATAAATATAGTATATATAAGCTAGCAGGACTAAATGTACAAAGACAAATATATAAATAGAGCTGGTCCATCTAATATCTAAGTACAGAATTCATGTGTGTTCACATCTAGGAGCAGAATCATATTGACTGGATCCTGTAATATTATTTGTTTTTGAAGTAAATTATGTATGTTTTTCAACTAGGTAGTTAACTGGAAGTTGCAAGTTGATATAAAAAATTGTTTTTGTTATAAAATAAATCTAGAATTAACTAGAATACAGGAGAATCAAAAGCTTAAAACTGAGGAAAAGAGAGAGAATAATATATTGTAGTGTATTTATTTTTCTTTCACTGATGTGTGCAAACAAATGGAATGTTGAGGCTTATATATATATGACAATGGTACCCACTAATGTGGACTACCAAAGCTTTGGAAATTGTAGCACACCACTATTGTGGACTTCTCTTATCAGACAATTCATACTCAACAGTTTTCGATTTATAGTGTGAGATGATTAGGAGTTCAAGCAAAGGCAACATCAATATTTTAGGGACCAAGATGTTGTTTTCTATTTGGTCGGCATAAACATTAACTTAACATTTCCAAAGTTGAATCAATTGGAAATATTACTACTTACTAGTATTCTTATGATCAGATTAAAAAGGACTATCGTCATTCACCAATCAAATAGGCAAGCCAAATTTTAAGTAAATAATATGCTCAAGAACGAGCATCCAATGCCATCCTATCGGAGCAAATTCAGAAAACCGTGTAAAATGTTCTTCTGGAAGCTCAAAGCTTAGTATACATAATCACTTTTTCAAAAAAAAAAAAAAAAATTAAAGGGCCCAACCGGGTTCGAACCGGTGACCTCTTGATCTGCAGTCAAATGCTCTACCACTGAGCTATGGACCCATACGTCGTTTAGCTTAAGAAAGTAAATTTTTAATTTCTGAAGATTTATGTTGCCTCGTTAATGCGTGTATCAAATTAAAAAGTGTGGAAAGGGAACATTTAGCCTCAGATTGAGGGTAGTTAGTAATATGAGTTTCTGCATACAAGGACCTGAAATTCACATGCATCTCTTTCTATTTCCAATGCATCATACACTTTACAATTAGGGGGGGTCCTTTTTATAATCAGCCACCTCAGGATAACTGATCTACAAGTATTTTCTTAATTGAAACTAATAATGTTGGCAGAGGCATGTGAGATTGGGACCCATACTCCATAACAACAGCTGATTTTCGGTGGCAAAACATGTAGCCTTTGTTCTATAAATACTAACCTTTCCAGCACTGCAAACTTCACAACTAGTTACAAATTCAAGTCACAGAAACAGTTAAAAGTCACTCAATCAAAACACCAACATGGGTATTCGTTTGCTATCTATGCTTTCCGGTGTCAGACAATTCCACAAATTGAACTCAGCTGTTACTCGGAATCAAATATCAGATGTACCAAAAGGACATTTTGCAGTTTACGTTGGAGAAACAGAGAAAAGACGATACGTGGTTCCAATTGCATACTTAAATCACACATCCTTCCAGGAATTGCTTCAGAAAGCAGAGGAAGAGTTTGGGTTTCAACATCCAATGGGCGGTCTCACAATACCCTGCAATGAGGATGCCTTTTTTCACGTCACTTCTCGATTGAACAATTCTTTATCATAGGAAAGCAGTACTATTCTACAAACTAGATTAGCTACAGCTTCTAAGATTTTGAAATTTTTTTTCCTCTTGCAAACAAGAGATGTACACTTAATTATATATAGACAAAGCCTTGCAATCAAATTTTTTACTTGGTTTATCCTGGAATTTTCCTCTTTTAGTTTTTCTCACAGTCAGAACCTATATAGACATACAAGATTATAATGTATTTTCTATATAGGTATCCATGGATAAAACTTAAATACTGGATAAAACAATATACCAATCATGATAGTTTATGGCAGGATATGGCAAAACTTGATCTCACCGATGACATGACCTTAGATAGGAAGGAGTGGAGGTCGCGAATTAGAATAGAAGGTTAATAGGTTAGCAGAGTTAAGTTGATGTCTAGCCATGAGGTATTGTAGGGTGTTATTTTATCTGTATTATATGTGCTAAATTTATAGTATTTTACATAATATTATGTGCTTTCACCAGTAGTCGTTTTTCCTATTTCTTTCTTTTCCTTTCATTTTTGTCATATCTAGTTTATTCCGCCTATGGGTTGTTGAGACGAGGGTTCCTATGAAACAACCTCTCTACTTCTATGAGGTAGTAGTAAGGTTTGCGTACATTATACCCTCCCCAGACCCCACTTGTGGGATTGCACTGGGTATGTTGTTATTGTTGTTATTGATAGTTTACGACAATGCGAGTAATAACGGAAATCAATTTATGATAATGTAGACGTACTGAAATGAGAAATCTAGTTTGTCTATGTCTATAAGTTCTTGCAAATTTTTTGGTATTATGTTAATGCTAATCTGTATATCACAGGTCCTATGATAACTGATTAGTGTACTTTCTAGTATTAAGTAATTAGGAAACGTCAAAGCACAACTAATTGTTTGTTATTCCAATAATTCGGAGTTAAATATACAAAAGATTTATATATGTACGTAGAGGTATTAGTTTGGGGATGCTTAGGTTAGCTGACAATCAGCTATCGATCACTGATCATATAAATTCAGACTTAAAACAAATTATTATGGAATCCGTCATTTTGAATAATTATGAACTAAGAAGGGAGTATCAAACAAGTTGGAATATTGTAGGGAGTAGAGTTGGGAGTGTCACCCCTGAATATATGGATTCTATAGTGCACGATTTAAATTTAGTCGAGACTTTAATATGGGCTTTGAGCACCAAGATTTTTTTTTTTTTTTTTTTAAAAATGACTTCATGTTCTTAGAGGGCAAACCGACAAGAGCACTAGGTCGAGAATAAGATTAACAAGCTTCTAGGCTATGGAAGCATATTTTAGGACAAGTAACACATCAAAATAAAAGAGAAAAATGAATAACTTTATAAGAACACAAATTCATAACGTATGTGCTTTTGGGCTCGATGATGGCAATAGCCCACAAGACGAATTTGTAAGAAATTTATTGATCAAAATGTATAATATGTGTCATGAACATCTTATCAATAAGAATTAGATTTTCAATCTTCTAATCCTCTCCTTATTTATCTTTTCCTTATCCAAGAAATTTAAAAGAAGATTTTAAAATTTAAAAAGATTTTACTCAATAATAATAAACCCATTTGAAATTTGAACAATAGACATAGTTAAAATAATATTCGATAGGTTAAAAGAGTTGTATTTTTTTTATCGGAGTCTATCAAAAAAAAAAATTTCATTTTAAAAAAGTAATATAAATGTTAACACGAATGCGCTTTTTTTTTTCTCTCAACCCCCTCTCTTACACCATAATAAAAAGAGTGATTGTTACGTCGGAAAATGACTTTCGGTTTAAAAACTCGATTAAAGACTTAATTAGATTTAAGTAAAACCGAATCTTTTAAACAAAACAGAGTCGCCACTTAATTTTTAAGGAAAAATCAAGAAAACCACTTTAAAATTATTTTAAAAGAATTAACAGAAAAATCCTTTTAAAAAATCCAAAGAAAAGGGTTCGGGTTCATATTTCTATTTCGGGAAGGTTTTACGCACCCGAAATATCCGCTAACGTGCGGTTATCCGACGATTAAATATTTTGACTAACTTTAAAATAATATTAATTTATTGTTAAATAGAAAAGGTTTAAGTAAATGTTTAGGAAAATAGAGTATTTAAAATCTTAGCTACCTTTTTATTTGATTAAAGTTAATATTAGTTTAAATGAACCATTTAAAAATAATCAAGAAAACATAACATTTAAAAATTAACCAAATTTTATTCAATTAATATTGATTTAAGTGAACTACTTAAAAATAATTAAGAAAAAGACGTAATATTAAAACCTAATCAAATTTTATTTAATTAATATAGTTAGTGAATTAAACTACGCGATTATGATTTTAAAATCTACTAAAATGTCTAAGTGTTTAAAAAAAGGAAAGCATGCTTTCGATTTATTTTAAGGAGAAAGTACTTAAGTTATTTTTTAAAGAATATTTTGGAATCCGATTTCTAAAAGGTGATTTTTATAATCAAAATTTAAAGTCATAAAATAACCTAAACGGCTAACTTGGGGAAGTTTAATTAGGCTAAAATCTATAAAATAATCCTAGAATTTAAATTAGCATTAAACAAATAATAACATAATTATCACAAACAAAACAATGGGTAAATAAAATAAATTAGAGTTCGGATTGGGCTTTGGCAGGCCCAATTCAAAGCCTGCACATATTTTATTAAAAAAGAAAGAAAAGAGATTGGGCCTGCCCCAACCCATTATGTCTGCTGCCGATTGGGCCTCAGAGGCCCAATACCCTTCCCTGCAAAAATGGGCTTTTGGCCCCCCCTTTCCCTTTGCATTAACCTGTGATATACACTGGTTGTATACCAGTGTATACTATAAGTCTATCAGTGTATAAACCATGCTTTTCGACCTCCAGAACCTGTATAGTCGGCCTATCCTCGAGCACACACGCTATCCCGATGAGGGACAACTCAAAATATGCATATGGGGAGCCCAAAAGAGACCCCGAACGATACCACATGCAAGAAAAGGAAGGCATGGATTAATCGATTATCTTGGCATTAAATAGAAGCAATAAGGCGTACAATCAACCAAGTGGTCGTTTCAAGAATATTTATGCATATGCCTTTATGTATATATATACATACGTATATATAAATGCATAGACATTGTGATACCATCATATAACCAAATAAACTAACAAACTTTCAACTTATATATATTTATATACACACATGTAGAAGTACACATATATGCATATATATATATATAAAGTGGCAGCCCAACAAACATATTCGGGCACTATTCGAATTGTAGACACATGCTTATATATGTATACGTAAATATTCATATATATATATGCGTAAATATAGCCGCCTATACACTGTGATACGACTATACTTACCATACAACCAAACAACTTTCCAAGTTATACATACATATACATGTGTATGCTGATATATACATGATATACAGCAGATAACCAACGAACCAACACATATATTCAACCATTCTTCAAGTTTTATACATACATATACGTATGTATATCTTCATATACATAGATATACAGCAAACAAACGCCAAAACAACACATATATTCAGACATTCTTCGAGTTTTATACATACATACGTATATATACAGCAATATACAGCCATCCAAACTAATGTATACTCAACCATTCTTCAAGTTTAGACATATATACACAGGTATACAGCATCTAAACTAACACATACTCAACTATCTTCAAGTTTTGGACATATATACACAGATATACAGCAAAACCAGCCATCAAAAATCAACATATACTCAACTATTCTTCAAGTTTTATACATTCATATGCATATATATTTGTATATACATAGATATATACAAATATGTATACCAACAATGTCATACCAACAACATACTTTAAAAATGGTTCAACATTCGGATTCAAACATGTATATTAATTCGATTTAAAGAGTAACGAGTATTACCTTTTCCGGGGCAGCGGACTGGAACTACGAACGAGAATCAACTCCGATCCTAGACTCTTGAACTCAAAATCGTAGCTAAGCTTCTAAGAATTCAAAGATTTTTCAAACACTTCTCACAATGAAATGTTCTCCAATGGAACATGAACTATTATGGTTTCACAATTTCAGAACAAAGAAACTATTTAAAAATCCGAGAATAAAAATCTCCAAAATTTCTCCTTTGAACCGAAAATCCCAAAAAAAAAGTCCCTAAATCAGTGTTGAACAATGATTTATATAGTCGAAAACAGGGGCAAAAAGGGGAAAATCTCCAAGCGAATTCGAAAATCGAGACCACTCTACAAGTCTCACATCTCAACCATCGATTTAAATCGATGGTTGAGATTTGAGACACGTAAGGGGGTCTCTTTGACGTGTAGTGACAACGAAAAAGAGGAGATAGAGTGCGAATTCGACCAAGAAATGGCCGAAATGGCCACTGGTTCGCGGCTGCCTCTCTTTTTTCTGATTTTTTCGCTTGGTTCGGGGTTTATGGGGAGAGGGGACGCGTGGGAGGGAGCAATGATGGTTTCTTGGCATTTTTGCCAAGAAGAAAGCTGCCATGGCTGCCATTTTTTGCTTTCTTTTTCTGGTTTGGCGTGTTGGGGAAGGGGAAGAAGACAAGGGGGCGGCTGGGCGTGGGAGAGAAAGGAAAGGGAGAGGGTTTAATTAATTTTTTGGGCCGGGTCGGGTTAGGAAAGGAAGGGGCGGGTTAGGGTTTAATAAAAAGGGATTGGGCTGGAGGGATTAATTAATGGGATTGGGCTGGGGGTTGTTCTGAAAAGAATGGGCCAGAAAAGGTTTTGGGCTGGGGTTGGGGCATTTTAAAAAAGAATCAAGGGAATTAGGGAAGAATTTAAGATTTAGCCAATTAAATTACTAATTTGACCCATTTAAAAATTGATCGATTAATTCGACCACGAAATGAGTTAATATAAATTAATTAAGGAACTTTTAAATATTAACGACTCAAGAACAAAGTAAAGTATTTAACGATAGAATCTATTTAAGAAAATATTTTAAACATAACAAAAATTAAAAGGTTTATATAATACGCGATACGTAAACATGAAATTCACATAATATGATAAAAGTAAAGTAAAGTAATACACAATAATATAATACGAACAAATATAGTAAAGTATTTTAATACAAATATATATAATAAGCAACATATAAACCCAATAAAATTGAAAATTCAAATATTTAAACCTAGAGTTACTTGAAGAAGAAAAAAAAATAAAATATTTCTTGCATTTTGAAAGCCAATTAATTCAAATCGTTATAATTAATAGCTCGATGATTAATTTGTACTGTGAGGGGTCAAAATTGGGTGTCAACAGTGATGACACTCCATATCACACGACAATATAGTCATGTTAATTTTTTTTTTTACTATTTTATTTTATTGTGTTGAAAATATTATGCATGGTGTAAATTTTACGAACAAGTTACTGTTATAAAATATCTTTCATTTTATTTAATTTTTATTTTTTTCATTTTTAATTATTTATTCTTAAAAAATAAAATTTTCATCTTATTTACCTTATATTTTGTATTCCTATGATGGTACTGAGTATATTTAAAAATAAAATTTTCATCTTTTAAAAATTTCATCTTAAACTTGTTAAAGTAAAAAAGAGTTTATTAATAATATCACTTCATATAAGCACCTACCTACCGTTATGAAGTTATAAATATTAAAGTTATCTTTATTTTAATTAATACTAGTATTGTTGTACACGCTTTGCGCATGATAAAAGTGTGTACCTCGTTTGATAACAAACATTACAGAAAAAAATTTAATTTAATTATAAACTTATAAAAAAAATGAATAATTTACTAATTTTGATAAATTATTTATTTATAATGTCCTATATATAGAAATTTTACCACTAATTAGTATCCATGGTAAGTTAGAATTTGAATATTTTCTTGATTCAAATAAGGAAAAATTAGAAATCAATCAAATAAGGAAGATTTAGTCCTTAATGAAAAAAAATTATTAACATTTAACAAGATTATTAAAAAATAAATTTATAAATAATCCTTGAGCCCATATATTGCACGAGATTTCTGTAAGTAGTTTCGGGATAGAAGTAAGTATTATTCAATGTAATGGCAACACCTCATGGTTTATTAAATTTGACAAAACTAATGTTTTTTAAGAAGCAAGTATTAACTCATTTAATTTTTTTTTTTTTATATATACTAGCTTGACACAGGCGCAAAATACAACTTCACGCTACTAGGCGTATTTTCAAAAGCTCTCCCCAGTCTTGCTACACACAGGTAGATATTTCTTCTTGTTTCATTCCTTTACATGTTGCAATTTGCGTATTCTGGGAATCCTTATCCATTCGAAAACAAATTTTGTTAACGAATTCTTTCAAGATTGGAATCTTGGGTCTTATCTAACTGTTGGGCTGTAATTG
This sequence comes from Solanum rostratum, assembly GCA_029948455.1. Lineage (NCBI taxonomy): Eukaryota > Viridiplantae > Streptophyta > Magnoliopsida > Solanales > Solanaceae > Solanum > Solanum rostratum. Next base: position 90,990,194 of record CM057045.1, on the reverse strand, counting down.
TTGTTGCTAAGTGTTCATAATGCACACCAGGTGTTTGACAAAATTCCCAGTTCTTTCAAGATAGGGAATCTTGGGTCTTCATCACGTTTTATGAGTTGTGATTTAGACTAGGTAATTAATTGCCACAGTGATTTCTTGTTCAAAAACAAGAATTGAATTGTTCCGTATCTGGTGTCATCAGGGTATTGTTATTGGTAATAATTTTTATCTTAGCATTCGTTATTATGATAATCTTGGATTTTCTTCTTTAACTAAAGCAGGGGAAAATAAGAAATATGATAGTGAAGCATTTTCTTGAGTGAGAGTAGTAGAATAGGATCGCTGGTCCGTGGGAAGTTCTCATGTTGCATCATTGGGTGTGTTTTTCTTGGAAGTAACATAGGAAAATTGAACTTTGATTTGGGGCACATTGATGGATGCATTCGATCCCCTCATACATTAGGTCATAATTCTAAACATGAGCTTTGATTTCAACCCTCATTTATTTTGTCAGTTATCCCTACTTCAATTAGACCCTTCCGAGGGCGACCTTCTTCACTGTCTTTTGCAGGTCAAATCCTCAACCCATTTATTCCTATACGTTTTTTTTGTTTTGTGGTGCAGCATTTGGAAGTTTTGTGATCTGTCAGGCAAAATTTGACGGTCATTTACAAGGAATGTTTGAACTTCCGTGAGTACAAAGAAACTATAATGGATGTTTACAAGACTGGAAATCTTGTTTCTCAGCCTGCTTATCATTGGCCGATGGAGGAAGTTAAAGAGTCTACCCTCTTGATTCGGCATCTTCCAGAAGCAATTCCTCATGAAACCCTTTCTAGATTGCTCTCCAATTATGGGGCAACTTCTATCCGTCCTTGTACTAGTGGGAGGTATTCTGAAGAATGATCCCATATTTCTCAATTGTACTACTATATTGTTTTTTATTTGTGTCTTTAAAAACTGCGTAGAAGGTTGGCATTCTTATGTTTCTTAAATCTGTTTGTATGGCTCATTTGTTGGTGTAATTTATATTTTCTTAACAATCAACGGTAGCTTGGTAGTATTTACAACCACCAACCAAAGGAAATCGACTCTGTCTGGGAAAAACGTTTAGAGAGAGCATACTATAAGTTGGACATGTATCCACAATATCATGGGTCTCAATCTTGAGGTTATTAATCTTTAGCATCCCGATGTTGACCACTAGACTAAGGTCACTTTTCTTCCTAATCAACTTTCCTGACAAGCTGTGCCCTGTGTCAGGATATGAATTGTGGGACTAAGTTTGATAACCCATTGGTCTTAATTTTTACTTGCAATAAATGGAACCAGATTTGTATATCTCCACAGTAACCATTTTGTTTTGACAAACAATTTTAGAGATGCGTTTTCTGTACTAATGCCTTTTGCTTCTATTGTCTTTCTAAAATGTAGAGTTTAGGTGAATCATGAGATTGTGCGGCTTCCTGAAATGTTAATAATGTGTTTCTGATCCCTCTCTTTTTGTGCTTGCCAAACTTCTTCTCTCTTTATTGTTAGCTCAAGTAGTTCTGTCATATTATACTCAAACTGTTGAGGTATTCTTGTCTTTGGTACTCCTATTCAATTTTATATGGTATTCTTTCCTTCTTAGTCTATTCCAAAAGTAAACCTTTATTTTATGAACATCGTAATTCTGAGTATAATAGATATTTGATGCCATCAACTGTTGGTCCAATGCTTTTGTCTCTTTCTAGTACATAATTGGAACTTTTATCAGTTCCTTGTATCTTATTTTTTCCTGGACAGAATGAGGAATTGTGCTTTCGTGGATTTCAAGGATGAAGGTATGGCACACCAAGCGCAGCAATATTTGAATGGGTATTTTTTCTTTGAATCTTTTCTAAATTCCTCAGTTCTCGGTCATCTTAGGTAGACATATTTAAATGTCTTCCTCTTATATTTGCTTATCTGAAGAGAGTAAGAAAGTGATTGTCAAATTATGTGGATGTTAGGATACGGTTTCTTGGTAAAATCCTAGCCGTGGAACGAGCTAGTAGAAGCACAGAGAGAGATAAAAATACACAAAATCAACATGGGACTGGAGATGGCTCTGTCTCTTTGATCAAACATGCTGCTGCTAAAGAATTTGGTGGAGCATCTAGGGAAGGTCCTTATCCTGGCAGCGAACCCATTGCTGAAAGACTTGGGGTGGATTATCCATTTCCTCCTTACCTCGAGTATGACTTCAGATGCTTATTTTTAAATAATTTTTTCATTTTTCTATCTTAGTTTGGAAGATAAGTGGCTAGAAGTGGCTCTTCACTCTCTCTCCTAACCTAAAGCTTTACAACATTTCTGATGATTTTCCTTTAAGTCATAGATGACTTGCATCTTTCTCTGTATGCAAATATTTCTTGTGTCTGTAGGCATGCCAGATCTGTTTGACCTGTAAATTATAGGCTCTTTTCCTGATCCTTTTGGCATATATGATGAGAAAACTAGAAAAGGAGAAAAAACAAAAAAATAAGATGATTTAGACCTTCTATCTGCTTGATCTAATGCTTTGTAGGTCTTTATATTGTTTCTTCAGTACTCATAATAAGAACCAGCTTCTATTTATTCTTCATAAAGCTGACTATCCTGCTTGTGTTTCAGATATGTTTACCCTCCACCTGATGGACATATACTTACGAATATTGTAAATGCTCTGATTGCTGTTCCTCGGTTCTACACACAGGTTTTCTTTTTCACAATTTACCATCTCCTTTCTTCTCAAATTAATTTTCTCATTTCCTTGCTATTCATGTGTATTGTTCTGTTTTACATTATTTTTGGATAGTCTACTTACCACTTTTTATACTCATATTTTGAATGGTTTAGGTCTTGCACTTGATGAACAAGATGAATATTCCAGCACCATTTCGTATGGCTTTGCCAACTCCACCTCTACCAGCCTCTCTGTCTGCAGCTCCGCCACCCCCTCCACCTCCTCCAACAGTCTCTAAGAGTAGAATGGATGATCTATCAAGTAGTGAATCAGAAATGGAGTCTTCAGATGAGGTAGTAGTTCCTATGCTATTAGAGATCCTTTTGCTTTTTGAGTTGAGTTTGACGAATGCAGTTAATTGGCACTTCAAACATACGTTATAAACCTCAAGGATATTGGGTAGCTGACTCAAATTTTAATGTTCTATGAAGTATTTCTCTGGTTTAATTCTTTATATTTTATGTTCCTCGTGTTTTCTGCCATTTTACACCATGATCTATTGTGTTTTGCTATTAGACTAAACTTCTGGATGATCCTAATGGCTTTTGTATATTTGATGGTTTAGGATGCTACAAATGTTGGTGGGCCTAAAAAGAAGCGTATCAGACATGAAGCTATCTTGGGCCCTGCAGTTGATAAGGATGTTGCCCATGAGGCTGTCGGATTAAGAGCTGCTGCTTTGGTTCCTAAAGAGATGCCATTAGTTAAGAAGAAGAACCCAATAATTCAGGTGATAGGCTCTCATCTCCATTAGTCTCCTCCCTCTTTGTTGTTCTTTGTTGAAGTTGATGATACTAGGTTCTTGCTTGCTTGCTTGTTTGCTTGCAGATTAAAGTAGCACCTAAACAGGTACAGAATGAAGAGAAAGGTGATGAGAGTGCATCGTCATTAGCAGTGGAAGAAAAAGAGAATGATCATAAACCTTTTACGACCCTTGAAGAGTTAAAAAGTGGAAGATTGCCCCCAGAAGAGATTCTGTCGCTTCCTATGTTTAAGGTATTGTGTGTCTTTACTTTTGTCCATGAATCACTTGCTTTCACATTAAATTTGCAGTTGCTCTTTTAAGTATTGGGCAGAAATTCTGTCACCTGGTTATTCATATTTCTTTTGATGTTGTTTAGTTGATTTGTAAGAGCTAAAAGAGATGGAGGTACTAGGGCAAGGTCTTTAACAGCTAAAAGAGATGGATGTACCAGGGCAAGGTCTTTTAACAGAATGACTAAGATTCTTAGGGTTTGTACAATCCTTGGAACATGCTAGAAGAGGTCATTTCTTTAAGCAGGTATTCTCTGATGGTAGTGTTGAGCATGCCAAAATTCTTTCAGGGGCCATCCTTGGTAGGTTAGTGATTTGTGTTGAGCATGGGCTATTCATTAGTGTGGATTCAGTGGTGTATAACTTTTATAACTCACAAATACATGTTCCAATCATACTCTGCTGTCATCAAAAGTTGGATGTGGACATGAGTGCACGGTTATGATTTTCAAGCAGTTAAGGACAGAAATGTACCTTGTATGCTATATCATACCTGGGCTCTAGATCTTTAACCTATTACATTTTGTTGCTGTATAACATGGTTGAAGATGCACCAGGATTAGCTAATCATTTTAAACCGTACAGAAGTTAAGGATAAAAAGAAAATGCTGTTCTTGGGGGTGGTGAACAATGATGAATGTGGATAGGTTACATTTTTACATTACTTTGGTATCTTAGAGAGTTCCGATTGCCCTAAACAACTCATAAACAACAATACCAGCTCAGACATTCCTTATTGTCTGGACTACAGTGAATTGGTAGCATTATTGAATACCGATTATAATATCTATCTGATCCTACCCTATGAAGGATTTCTTTTTTCCCATGATGGATTTCATGAAGCAACAACTAGGAAAATAATTCTTTCCGTTCTTATTAATCTTAGAAAATTCAAGTCACCAACTTATTGATAATTTGTTTCAGAATTGCTTAAGAATTGGTTTATGAGCTTATGAGATCAGTTCATGCTGCATACAGCCTACTTTTTCTAATAAATTTTAGCTTCTTAGCCTTCTATTTTGAGATGTAGTCACTGGTTTATTGATAAGAAAGATTTTTGCTTAGTGTACTTAAGTTGCAGTTCATTAAGATTGCATCTTTCCAGTCTATAAATGATGCTATTCCAGTTCACTTCCTTATCATTAAATCAAAAGCTATATTAATGAGGAGAAAGCTAAGTACAGAAAGAAGGAGTTCCCTGTACAAGCACAAGAGGGATTTCCTTCTATGTTGAGCTATGAGTGCAAGCAAAGGACTTGAATAATTAACTCGTAAGTTTTGTTCGATGCAGAATTATTGTGCTGGGAATCCTTCTCAGATATTGTACTTGAAGAACTTAGCAAAAGAAGTGATTGTTGATGATATTTACTTCATATTTGGTAAGCATTAATATACAGATCCATTGCAAAGTCAAAACTCCTTTCTGTGACTTCCTTCTAGTATTCAATATCTCACCTACTTAAGGCTGCTTTAAGAAAAAAGATGGATAACCTGAAAATACTTCCAACTGAAATAATTTACTTATATTCATTTGGCACTAGAATCATTGTATTTCTTCTCGTCTGTTATTTTCTTTAGGATCCTTATTTGGAAGCATTGATGAAGCTAAATCCAGTCTTGCAGTGAAGTTAATGCAGGTGAGGTTCATGTATTTCTCTAGTTCTGCTAATTTGGGATATAGTTTTTGTTTCTTTTTTGATGAACTTAGCTAATTTGGGAAATAGTTGATCAACTTGATGAGAAAATTAATTGGCAATCAACTTATCTAATTAAGAAGTTTCACTTTTTTTTTCTATTGGCATTTTGATGATCTCTTTCTTACCCGATCCAAACTTCAAAGTCACTTGCTGGATTCTACTCCATATATTTTGCACCATGAATGTTGCCAAGAGAACTATTAAAAAATGTTGGCAAGAGTCTGACAGTCATGTGACATAAAATAAGTAATCTGTACTTCCTTTCCATCGGTCAAAATGTTATTTATTCAAAAGTTAATGCTGAAGGTTATATGACTTCCATTTCCAGGAAGGGAGAATGCGTGGACAGGCTTTTGTTACATTTCCCTCAGTTGAACTTGCTCAAAATGCCTTGGTATGTTATTTGTGTCTTTATTCCATTTCCTTTGATGATCTATGCATAGTGAACTTTTTATTTGACGTATTTCTTAAAGTTATTGGTGTGGAACTGATTTTTGTAATGACTACATAAGTCATCCTTTTATTGGGAGAAAAATATCCATCCTTGAATTTGGAAGTACCTGATAAAGATGGAGCTAACTATCTATAAAAGTACAGTTATAATTCCCAATCTTATCTTATCAACATGTCACGTGGAAAGTTGGAGATTAAACAGTTGCCAAAAAAAGGAAAGATTCATTTATTTTGAAATGGACTGAAAAGGAAAGTAGGACAAACAAATTGAAATGGGGGAGTATTATTTATACCCATTGTAGTTACCAGTGGAAAATTAATGAAAAAACCACATGCTTCTAGTGTGAAAACACCACTCCAAATCAAAGCTGTTTGTTCCTCTGTATCACCCTTATTTATTGATCCATTCCACTCGAAACCACCACATACATCAATGCCTACTTGTAATTTTGAGGATGCCGTGGAAGGGTCCTTTCCTTTTTGAACTGATAAATTAAGGTACCTTCCCAATTCTATGCATTCATTTATTTACTAAATTTTTTTTCCTGGAAAGGAGATGATCAAGTTCAAGCTTTGAAGTTTGGCTTTAATGAAATCATTTACTTATAAATTTACACAAACACACACAACTTCTAGGAAGTAGCTTATGTAATGGTGCTATACTATACTTGTGATACTTGTAAAGCATTTAATACAAGTGAATGATTGCAGAATCTGGTGAACGGGTATGTGTTTAAAGGAAAGCCTATCGTCATTCAGTTTGGTCGTGATCCTGCTAAAGCAAAAACAAGCTAGAGTATTTTTGCAACAAGGGTAGTTTTAAGCCCTCAGCTCAACCTTCTAAGTCAGGTATATAATAAGTACTATCAATTGCTTAGTCTGCTCTATTCTTTCTTTGCTTATGAGTATCTTAAATAACCTCAATGTGGTAAAGTAGTAAATCCTTAAGCCATGATATCTATATGCAACTCACTTCTTGTTTATAATGACAGCGAGCTCATGTTTTCGGGCAACAATGTTGGTGAGCTCATCCAATGGTTTCACCGGATGTCTGGAGCCAAAAGTGCACAAATTATTATTATTTCTTCATTGAAGCATAACTGATCAGCTAGAGTCCGGTGTTGTAGTGTATTTCTGGACAGGTGTTGTTTCATTGGCAATCCATTGAATTAGGTGAGAGGACTCTTTGCTGTTTCTTTAGTAGTGACTTCTGAGAGTTCTTGTACTAATGACAACAGTGGCATGTTAACTACGAGCTCATATTTCACTATACAGAATCATTTTGCAATGTAAAGTAGCCTAGATGTTCGGTCTTTCCGACGATCACCATTAACCACCCAAACCTGTGAAGATTAAGAAACTGATTTTCTTAATGCAGAATACTAAAGTACTCTTGTTTCAACCAAGTTCCTTTTGTGAGCCTACAACAAATCATGTTTGAAGTCATCTCATTATTCCATTTATGTAAATCTGATCGTTTAAAGGTCCACTGCAACAATTGATGATCTGTGACAAAACATGTTATTCTTATGGATTAGTACCTGTTCATAATTACAATTGTCCTACACAGTAGAGATAATTTCTCTTTTACATCCTTCACGCCTATTGTCTCTTGTTTGTGACAAAATTAGTTGTGCGATGCTCAACACGAGTTAGCCACTGGTTGGTTTAGCTCTTCTTTGACCGGAACATTGCATAACTTATGACCTTCTTATCCATAAGTAATGAAACTGGAGAAATATTCCAACTTAGCCAAATCTCTATTATTCAAATAAATAACGATCGTAATTTGACCATTTTATAATTACTGAAAGTGTTGTTCAAAGTCAACTCATTAGAGATAAGCTTGTATATTGTTGAGACATTTCTTCGCTGAGGGTTACACACAAGTAGACACTGGTTGGTGGCACTCGTTTTTGACTAGAAAACACATTCTTATTGATAAATGAGACTGGGAAAAATATTCTAACATTATACAATTAATATTGGTGCTTAGAACTATGGATGATCAGATTTAGTGTAAAGTTTTCAAGAGTATGCCCTCATATCCTCATCAATCATGGGAATGCTGAAGCAACTTGTTGATTCAACATCAGCAAGTGGCTCCAGGTGGCCCCTAACTTCTACCATTTCAAGAAAATGAGGCTGTTCTTTGGACTGACCATCAGTGGGACCTTCTGCTTTTGGACTAATTCCATACTATGAGAACTAGTTGGAAGGCAGAACCATGTGACTTCAGGTGCTATTATCTTTGGCTGGTACCCACCTAGTTATGTTCTTGACCTATAAAAACACATACAAAGTGTTTTACCATAACAGCTCTCGCTAATACTTGAAATCATACAAAGCTTTTCTCCATTTTCAGGAGGGTCCTTACTAATTCTTCTCCGTCCTTAATTGCATATCAATATTGAACTTTTAACAACCATGGCTATCCGTATGCCTCGTTTAATCAAGAAGTCTTCTACAGCCGGAGATGTTCCTAAAGGCCACTTTGCTGTTTACATTGGGGAGAAGCATAAGAAGAGATTTGTAATCCCCATATCATTCTTGAGCCAACCTTTATTTCAAGATTTGCTTAGTCAAGCTGAGGAAGAATTTGGCTTTAATCATCCAATGGGTGGTGTCACAATTCCCTGCAGCGAGGATGTGTTCATTGATCTTACTTCTCGCTTGAGTAGAATCTGAGGCTTTTCCTTCCACAGTTTTGTAAAGAACTGACCTTTCTAGTTAGTATCATGTTAGTGAAAATTAGATAGAGGAGGGGACTATGTACTGTCAGCTGCAACAGTAGATCCCAATTTTGAATGTAGTTCTCAGTTAGCTGATGTCTAAAAGATATCTTTAGCAAATGAGATTTGTTCAGATTCTATTCCTTAGACAATTGAGTTTTCAGTATTCTTGTTGGAAAAAACTATTTACAAGTCTCTAAACTCTAAAGAAGACAACATATCTGTGACCTTTAACCTGAACACTTAAAATAATTTTGGCTATGAAAACGAAGAAAACTTCATATATATCTGCAGCAGATATTTTAAATTCGAAATCAGATGTGAGATTCATAGATCACACTCCATTAGATGTTTTTGTTTTCTGATCTTTTTGAAACAAATCTCTGACTTGCTTTATAAGAATTTCTTGAGATAATTCTGTTCCGCAAAGTTGATTAAACCATCAGAAAACAACTTATATAGTACAGTAAATTTATTCAGAATATCAGCTTTTGTGGAATTCAAATTCTCAATTTACTTCAATTGAAAACATAATATATCAGTTGCAATTATGTTTTTAATAGCACAGAAGTCCTTGGGGAAACTGGACCAGCCTAGTTTATATGGATTTAACTTATATGCGCTAAAAAAATAATTTTTTTTGACATTATCAGTTATTTTAATATGTTATAGCAGGTGGCTGTGTGAAACATTCTAACTTTATCCAACAAAGCATGGTATATTGTTATTTAGAGGTGAGGGTTCGATCCTCAACCTTGTGTATATTGTTTTTACCTAATCAGTTTCTTTCTCAAAATTATTCCAACTTTATCCAATTCTCTATTATATCCAATAATAATCATCCCAATTTGACCATTTTAAAGTTGTTCTCTAAAATCTGAACTGCAGCACCACTTGGTGAACCACAAGACTCTAGTTTTCTTGTCATAACAACCAACTTGTATCCTGAGCCCTTTTCTTTAGCACTATGGATGATCAAACTTTATCAAAAGATCTTCGGATATGCTCTCATAGATTTGCATTTGATTATCAATCATTGGAATCTGACTACTACTTGTTGATACAACATCAAGAAGCTAGTGGCTGGAGTGGTCCCTAGCTAAAACATTTTTCAAGAGATGAAATTTTCATCTGTTCTTTGTTGTGAATACCAAGGGACCCTTCTGCTTCTAGACTACTTTCAATGTATTAATACTATGACAACTGAGTGGGAAGGCAAAACCTTGTGTAATTCAGGTTCTACTGTCTTTAGCTGGTGTCCACAAAATGGCTATTCATATATCAGTGGGGTTTGACAACTTGTCATTGGCCTATATAAACACATTACAAAGAAGGGTTTACCATAACAACACTCAGCAAAACTTGAAACTGTACAAAGCTTTCTCTGCTTTCAGAGTCCGTCCTTATTCTTTCCACTGTTATTTGCTCATCTATATTGAACTAAAAGACCATGGCTATCCGTATGCCTCGTATAATCAAGAAGTCTTCTACAGCTGGTGATGTTCCGAAAGGCCACTTTGCTGTGTATGTAGGGGAGAAGCAAAAGAAGAGATTTGTGATCCCCATATCATACTTGAGCCAACCTTTATTTCAAGACTTGCTAAGTCGAGCAGAGGAAGAATTTGGCTTTGATCATCCAATGGGGGGAGTAACAATTCCCTGCAGTGAGGATGTGTTCATTGATCTTACTTCTCGCTTACATAGGATCTGAGGCTTTTCCTTTCACAGTTTTGTAAAGAACTAACTGGATTTACTGTTTGTACATTAGAAGAGTTAGGAAAGACACATTATTTGCTTCTCTCCACTGTCAGCTGGAACTGTAAATCCCAATTTTGAATACAATTTTCAGTAGTTTAGCAAATGAATTCTGTTCAGACTCATTATATTCATTATCCAATTTGGTTTATTAGTATTCTTGTTTAACAAGGTTCTTTCATTCTCTCCATAACATGGGAATTGGAGCGTCTAAAGTACTGTAGTTTATGTTAACTAACTCTAAAGAAAACCTTTTTCTTATGCTGGAATAGTTTTGGCGCAGACAGAAAATATAAACTTAAAATCAGCAGCAGAAATTTCAAAATATGAAAGAAATGACATTCATGGTCCATATGCTCTAGTCCCATGGCTTGCTAACAAATATGAGCCTGAATAAAGTGATCTCTAAAGTGGTCCAAGCTTGGCGATAATCAGTCACTTTTGTGTTACTAAAATGGTAAACTATTAGAATAGGAAATTACCCAGGTGAAAGAGCTTTGCTTCCCTAAGACATTATGAATCAACTAGTTAACTGCATGCTTGAATGCATTTAAGTTTGTCTAAACATGTAATATTGATTGATGGTGTACTATGTAATTCTCACTTGCCATAGGTATCTTCTATGCTAAAATCAAGACATGTATCATGGAAATCTTTCAATCCAGAATGTCAACAGCTAAATCATTTGGTCTTTTCAGCCTCTTTTTTTCAATGTACGGTCATGAAAGTAAGACTTAGAAGGCAAAGCCAAATTTTAAGTACTGCACAAAAGGACTTAGAAGGTAATGCCATAAGATATCCATCAGGAGCTTATGAGTGGCCTTCTGCTTTGCATATTTATTTTTATGACAAGTAGAATGGTAAGTGACAGTATGATGATGAGATAACACAACAACAAATTTTACAATCCTAGTACCACTTCCTAAACCTCCATATATAAATTCTTTTCAACCAATTAGTACTATAATGATTAATGAAAAGTTATAAACCTATGCTAACAAGCACTTGGAAGTTGGAATTGAAAACTTATGGCCATATAAAATCTTTTTGTTTTCTCAGGGATAACAATGCTTACAACAGAACAATGTCAATATATGCAAATTGGCAGTGAGAGATACTCTGCTCCAAACTCAAAGAATAGGTAGGGCCTGCTATCCTTGATAACTAAAGCCTTTTAAGTTTGAACACAGCTAGGAAGTGTTTTAGAATAGTATCAATAACATTTATATCCTAATTTGGTTATGTTTTTTATGTGTTCCATCCTAGTGATACATGTTCCTAGTCACAGCTTCTTAAAAATTCTATAGTGAATAATGCTTCTCTCCAAGTTTCAAAATAAGGTAGGACCTATTGTTCTTGAAATAATACCACAATGTTTCCAATACTGGAAGGCAAGGACATGTGATACTTCAGTGAAACTGTCTTCTACTGGTGCCCACAAATTTCTATTCAACACATATCAGCATGAGTTATTATTGCCTATATAAACATATCCAAAGAGTCATCCACTACCACAGCTCTCAGCAAACTTCAAAGTATTCAAAGCTTTCTCTGGTTTGAGTTCCTTAATAATTCTTTTTCTTCTCATCTATACTAAAACTAAAAGATCATGGCTATTCTTCATTTCATCAAGAAGTCTTCCGCAACAAGAGATATTCCCAAAGGCCATTTTGCTGTGTATGTTGGGGAGATGCAGAAAAAGAGATTTGTGATCCCAATATCATTCTTGAATGAACCTTTATTTCAAGACTTGCTTACTCAAGCAGAGGAAGAATTTGGCTTTGACCATCCAATGGGTGGTGTGACTATTCCCTGCAGTGAGGATTTGTTCATCGATCTCACCTCTCGATTGAGAAACTGAGAAGGAAACTAGTCCTCATTTTTTTATTACACAATTTTGTATAGTTGTAGTAAGCCAGGATCTCCACTGTGTACAGTTGAGAGTTAGAAGTAACACTAGCTAGACTAAGGATACATTTTTCTACTTCAAAAGAAATTGAAGTAATGAAACTTTTTACTTCCATGATTCCATTCTATTCCATATATTGATGAAATCAATTCATTGCAATAGAAATTTTTTGCTCAACTTTCATGGTTTGTTAGTCAGAATCTAGTATTCTAAAGTGAAACAACTCATTCAATTTGTAGTTCCAAATGTAGTTAGCACTTGGTAATGTCCATCTTACAATGAAGTATAACTCATTTTGTGCTAGATCTGCCATTCTGCAGCAATGTGAAAGCACTGAGTTCAACTGAACGCAATATAAACTGGATGTAAATTGATCAACTTTTAACAAGACATAATGTCTTAACTTTTCTTGAAGATGGGCTCAAATCTCTGGCAATACTAAGGTTTTAACTGACTCATAATTTGATGGAGACTTGCAAAACACAGACTACTTGATAGCCAATAAACATTTCTGTTATCTACTATTCTGAAACACTTCCAAAAGCAATTGAAATAACTCGGGTTATTCTAAATCCAGAAAGTTAATCCTATAAGCTGTCAGCTGTTTCCGTAAAATTTATCAATTTGATCTCTAAAGATCCTGTTTTCTCTACCTTGTCATGATAAACACTGGGGTCTGCTGATATTCAAGAGAGATGGCTAAGATGGCATGTATTAGACAATGAGTTGGGCTGCAAAACCATGTGATACTTCATGTGCTATTGTCAATCAACAGTTAAACAAATGCCTCTCCACCAGTGAAATCTTTCATATTATTGAATTTTTTTCTCTAATAGTTTTCATATAGGTGGAAACAAAGTTTGCATATGGGGTATCTATTGTTCCTACAGATCATCATAACAAATCCATCAATATTTATGGATTTGATTCTGAGAGATCCTTTGTTCCCAATAGGAAAAATATGTTGGACCTATTGAACTTGAACATGTATGAGCTAAAGCAATTACTCATGTCAAGTAGTTGTAAGGCAGGACCATGTGATTACTGATAAGCGATAAGTCATTGTCTTTAACTGACGCCCAATCCGAATGGCTCTTCACCACAAATCATGAGATTTTGTGACTTCTCCTTGCTTCTTTAAAATTTCTATAATGCATAATGCTTATGTCCGTGTTTCAAAATAAGGTAGGGCCTATTGTTCTTGAACTAATACCACAAAGTTTTCAATACTTGGAAGTCAAGACCATGTGATACTTCAGTGACATTGTCAGATTGTCTTCTGCTGGTGCCCACAAATTCCTTTACAGTACACATCAGCATGAGTTCCCATTGCCTATATAAACTTATCCAAAGAGGTATCTACCACCACAGCTCTCAGCAAACCTCAAAGTATTCAAAGCATTATCTGCTTTTGAGTTCCTTTATAATTCTTTTTCTTTTCTTATCTACACTAAAACTAAAAGACCATGGCTATTCTTCGTATGATCAAGAAGTCTTCTGCAACTAGAGATATCCCCAAAGGCCATTTTGCTGTGTATGTTGGGGAGATGCAGAAAAAGAGATTTGTGATCCCCGTATCATTCTTGAATGAACCTTTATTTCAAAACTTGCTTAGTCAAGCTGAGGAAGAATTTGGCTTTGACCATCCAATGGGTGGTGTGACTATTCCTTGCAGTGAGGATTTGTTCATCGATCTCACATCTCGATTGAGGAAGTGAAAAGGAAATCAGTCCCCATTTTTTTAATTACACAATTTTGTATAGTTGTAGTAAGCTCAGGATCTCCACTAGGTACAGTTGAGAGTTAGAAGAAACACTAGGTAGACTGAGGACACATTTTTCTACTTCAAAAGAAATTGAAGTAATGAAACTTTTTGCTTCTATGGTTCCATTTTATTCCACACATTGATGTAATCAATTCATTTCAATAGAAATTTTTTGCTCAACTCTCATAGTTTGTTAATCAGAATGAACTAGAATCTAGTCCTCTAAAGTGGCATAACTCATTCAACTGGTAAAAGTGATAATTACACTGTATGGTTTCAAATGAAGTTAACTGCACTTTGGCAGTGGCAGTGAGGTATAACTCAAGATGTATAATGTCAGTACTGAGTGCAACTCAATACGATTGAAAACGGATGCAAATTAATTAACTCTTTATAAGAAATAATATCTATACTTTTCTTGAATATGAATCCAAATTTCTGGCAGTAATAAGGTTTTGACCGACTCATAATTTAATGGAGATTTGCAAAACAAAGACACAGACATATAGATAGACAGTATAAGGAATAAATTATATTTTCTACTATTTGAAAACATTTCCGAAAATCTATTGAAATAGCTTGGGTTATTCTAATCTGGAGAGTTGATCCTACATAATGACTTAGTTTGAAGACCAAACAATTGTAGTAAATTTTTGTTTCTAATGACAATTACCTCTTGATAGTTACTCAATGTTATTAAATTAATTTTTAAAAAATCCTCCATTCAAGAGCAATGACTAAGATCATATATACTTGACAATGAGTTGAGTAGCAAGACCATGTGATACTTCATGTGCTATGTCAATGAACAGCACAAACAAATGCCTCTCCACCAGTTAAATCTTACATATGATTAAATTGTTTTCTCTTATAGTTTTTATATAAGTGGACACAAAAGAGTTTGCATATGGCCTATGTAGTCCTAGTGGATAGTGTTCCAGACAAAAATCATCATAAGGCACCACCAATTTTCATGGATATGATTCTGAGAGATCCTTTGTTCCATGTATGAGCAAAAGGTAGGACCTGTTGTTCTTGAACTTATATTACCTTAAGTAATTAACCTTGTCAATTAGTTGGAAGACATGAACATGTGGTAATTCACAAATCAGTGGGGTTTGACAACTTGCCATTGGCCTATATAAACACATACAAAGAAGAGTTTACCATAACAAAACTTGAAATCATACAAAGCTTTCTCTGCTTTCAGAGTCCTTACTAAGTTTTCCCATCCTCAGTTGCTTATCTATATTGAACTAAACGACCATGGCTATCCGTATGCCTCGTATAATCAAGAAGTCTTTTACAACTGGAGATGTTCCTAAAGGCCACTTTGCTGTTTATGTTGGGGAGAAGCAGAAAAAGAGATTTGTGATCCCCCTATCATTCTTAAGTGAACCTCTATTTCAAGACTTGCTCAGTCAAGCTGAGGAAGAATTTGGCTTTAACCATCCAATGGGTGGTGTCACAATTCCCTGCAACGAGGATGTGTTCATTGATCTTACTTCTCGATTTAGTAGGATCTGAGGCTTTTCCTTTCAAAATTTTGTAAAGAATAGGATACTCAGTTTGTACATTAGAGGAATTAGGGAAGACACATATTTTGTTACACATTGTGGAAATTAGATAGATGGGAATGAAATTTGTTCAGATTCATTATATATCCAATTCTAAATGAGCATCTATGTCTTGATTTAAAACTTGAATAACTCTGATCTACAAGATTGCTTAATCTATCAGATTAAAGCGACTGATGATATAAGGGATAAACAATTGTACCTAAATTTAGTCAACTAATTTCCAAGTATCTATAAGTAGAGCTGTATGTACTTACTGACGAATTACCAGTAAAACTAATGTTGCTTGTTTTCAGGTTAGTGAATTGAAACTCATACATTTTGTATTTTTACATACTTCAGCTCTAAATACCTCAATTGCATATGGTCTAATAGAGTTTTCTTATAATTGTAGTCTACAGAATAGCTATTCGCTATCAGCTTTACTAGTTCTTCTCATCTAAACTAAAACTAAAAGATCATGGCTATTCGTATGCCTCGTATAATCAAGAAATCTTCCACATCTGGAGATGTTCCCAAAGGATATTTTGCTCTACTGTATGTCGGGGAGAAGTAGAAGAAGAGATATGTGATCCCCGTATCAATCTTGAGTCAACCTTTATTTCAAGACTTGTTCAGTCAAGCTGAAGAAGAATTTGGCTTCGATCATCCAATGGGTGGTCTCACAATTCCTTGCTGTGAGAGTACTTTCATTGATCTCACATTGCCGCTAGGGGAAATGACAAGGAAATTAACCAGTCCCCAGTTTCTGTTTACACAATTTTGTAAAGCTTTAATGTAGGATATCGAGTATGTACAATTTACGAGTTAGAACAAACACTTGGTAGACTAGGACACATTTTTCTACTTCAAAAGAAATTGAAGTAATGAATCTTTGTACTTCTATGGTTCCATATATTGATGGAGTAACTCATTGCAATATAAAATTCTTACTCAACTTTCTTGATTTGGTAAATTTGCTGAAATAACTCCGGTAATTCTAATCTGGGAAGTTGATCCTACATAATGAGTTAGCATGAGGGACCAGACAAGTTGCCAGATTTTTCAAGCAAATTTGTTTCTAATTGCAAACCAAGTGGTCCGGACCTGAATAATTACAGGACAATTGCCTGTTGTTATCAATTTGATTTCTAAAGATCTTGTGTTTCATGTCATGTCACAATAACAATGGGGCCTGCTGATCTCCAGGCACGATGGCCTAAAGTCTTAAGTACTTGACAATGAGTCGGACGGCAAAACCATGTGATACTTCATCTGCTATCGTCAATCGACAGTGCATCAAATGCCTCTTCACCAGTAAAATCTTAAGTCTGATTGGCATGTTTCCCTTATAGTTCTAACATTAATGGACACAAATCATCATAATGCACCGATTTTTATGGATTTGATAATGATGGATCCTTTGTTCCATGTATGAGAAAGAGGTAGGACCAACTGTTTGTTGAACTTATATGAGCTAAAGTAATTAATCATGTCAATTAGTTGGAAGGCAGGACCATGTGGTTACTGAGATGTCATTGTCTTCAGCTCTTCACCACAACTCATGAGATTTTAAGACTCCCAATTTGACCTATATAAACATGTCTCCACCACAACTCTCCACAATACAAGAATACTACTCAAAGTAATTCTTTCCTTTCATCCTTTAGTCATCTTAAATTAAGGATCATGGCTATCCGTGTACCTCGTATAATCAAGAAGTCATCGACATCCTTGGATGTTCCCAAGGGACATTTTGCTGTTTATGTTGGAGAGAAGCAGAGGAAGAGATTTGTGATACCGATATCATACTTGAGCCAGCCTTCATTTCAACAATTGCTAAGTCAAGCAGAGGAAGAATTTGGCTTCGATCATCCAATGGGTGGTGTCACAATTCCATGTCCAGAAGACATGTTTATTGCCATCACTTCTCAGTTTAGGATTTAAGAATATATATAGTTGAGATTATTTTTTTTCATTTTTATAGGTCTCACAATTCTGTAAGCAAAAGCAGGAGATCTGTCTTGTACAGTTGATTAGTTAGAAGTGAGTCGTAGCACCACCAAATTTGGTGTTTTTTTACTCACAAAAACATACTTCAAAGAATACAAATACCTCATTTTCTTCTCTGAAGATAAATTTATCTTGTAATTCTCAAACCATTCAACTTATCTACTTGGTTAGTTTAGATTTTGATATTTAATAAGTGGAAAAAGACATAAAATCCTCCTAAACTTGGCAACGAAATTTACATTGGTACTCTAACTATACGGGCGTTTAAATACTCCCTTAACAACTCAAAAGTGAATTTAATCCCTCCTAAAATTCTACGTGGCAAAAAAAATAAAGGGGAATTTTTTATTCTTTTTTAGAAAAAAACTGATCTTATTTCTATATATTATATAAAAAATTAAAAAAATAAAAAACCCACCCACCTCTTTCCCCTTCTTCTTCAAAGCCCCCCACCCCATTTTACTTCTTCAGAATATCCCCATCACTCCTCCTCCCCGCACCTTTCTGCACCATTATTCTCGCCCCTCTTTTTATATATATATAAATTGAGATAGTAAAATATTTCATAAAAATTATTGAACTTTATCATTATTGTCTCCCAATTGAAATTAATTTTCTTCAATAATAACCGTTCAAAGTAAAATCGAAGTTAATTTTTTTTAAAATGGCAATTAAAAATTGAAGCTAATCCATTTTTAAAATGGCATATTCAATTATACTCTCAAACTCCACTCCATTTATCAACAAGGTTTATGCCTATATCAAAAGTAACAATTTCATGCAACTTTCTTGAATTTTGGATGATTCATTGTTTGATGTTTTATAATTATTGGGAAAAAATATTTCAATAATAAATAAGATAAAAATTTAAAAATAAATTTAAATATTTTTTTTTTACGTGACACTGACGTGGTGCTGATGTGGCATCGACATAGCGATGACGAAGCGCATGTGCAGTGTACTCTCCACTGTGAGACTGGTCTTGTAATATTAGAGTAACATTAAATTCACTTTTGAATTGTTAAGGGATACTTAATTGCCCACGTAATAAGAGTACTGAAGTAAGTTTTTCGCTGCCAAATTTGTCGGAATTATATGCGTTTACTCTTAATAATTCAATCAAAAACATTACCAGAGCACGATTATTGGGTTTACTACATGTTGATATCATATATTACAACAAAAAAAATCCAATATTCTTTTTACAAATCTGAATCACAATAAATAATTAAAATCATATTTACTGGAGCATGGAAGTTAGTGCTAGGAACACAACTTCTTGACATGGAATGGTGATTCCCATGTCATG
The DNA here is from genome assembly GCA_029948455.1 of Solanum rostratum. NCBI lineage: Eukaryota > Viridiplantae > Streptophyta > Magnoliopsida > Solanales > Solanaceae > Solanum > Solanum rostratum. Next base: position 90,971,242 of record CM057045.1, on the reverse strand, counting down.
ATCAAAGCCAAATTCTTTCTCAGCACATTGTAGGAGGCACTGAAACAGAGGATGAGTCAAGTAAGATATGGGTACGATATATCTAGTTCTATTCTCTCCCACGTAAACTGCAAAATGTCCTTTTGGTACGTCCATGGGAAGGTGATCTACATCAACATACCCCTCTTTCCTTCCCAAATTCGAACACCTTTTCATAATTTGCTTCAAATTTGCAGCTTGTGATAGCTTGTTTGATATTCTTATTACCATTTTTGTATGTTTTCTTGAAGAAATTTGAGAGCTTAATGCTAGTAAAAATGTACTAATAGTCGTGTTTGGGATAAAGAGATGTCAAGCTATTTATGGAGGAAGATCCCAACTTATTTATCCTTGTTTATGAAGATACCAATGTAGTTGTAAAAGAAAACAAACAAGATTATGTACTTAGGACGCCAACTATTTGATACTATGGATTATTAATCTGTTTGATTTTGACATAATGACTTAAGAAATTAGAGTATACTTTTGAATCTTCTGGTTTAGAATATTATGTATAAATATTTTTTTCGTAATAAAAAAAGGATGGAGTTTTCAACTAACACAATTAGATTACTTTCTTTGTTTTAACAACAAATTTAACAAATCTATTTTTTTTGTGAAGTGTGGTCATCAGAAAAGTTTTGTGGAATTTGGATAATTTCCGAGTTAAATCACAAATTGTCACTATGAACGTTTTTCACCAAAAGTCACTCAACTTTCTTTGATTCTAGACATTTTATTGACTAACCTGTGCGACTACAACTAGATAAACACATATTCCGTAGATTTCCTACTGTTCAATAAAATGTCTATGTTGTTTGTTTTATTTATTAATTAGAAGAAACCAAAGTATTTCCAAGCAGAAGCAATTAACATGATGCCAATTAAATAGAGGAAATTACCAGTATAATTAGCATTATTTCACTATTTGCATGCTCTTTTTCTCATTCTCGAAGAAAGTACATCTTGTTACGTTGTTTAATTAACATTTGGAATGAGGAGAATTCAGCTGTATGAAATCCATATAAGTCGTAATCATAGTAATATACGATATATAAAAACGAAGATTATTAATAAGAAGAGGCACACCTAATAGACAATAGATTCAGGATATAAAGTTAATTATGAAATTTTTACGATATAACAATAACGTATGAACCGGATATAATACTCTGGATCCCATGTCCTTGCTTTAATTTTTTTGAAAAAATATTAATGTGGGAACAAGAAATATGATACGTCTTCTCTCATAAATTCTTCAAATAGAATTTTGCATGATTGATACGTTCTGCATATTTCATTAGCAACTTTATATTTATCTGATTTGAAATTCAAAAACTATGACAATTTTATCCTTCATGCTCCGACTGATTTTTAATATTGGAGAAGATTAAAATTGGGCATTTGGAGGAGAATTTTCGATTTCATAAGTTGCATAATATTAAGAAAATTATAAAACGTGCTTTTAATTGTTTAGCATTCTAATTATTAATTAATATAATGTAAAAGAAACATACAAGATTTCATAGTGTTGACACTTGGACAATACATACCATACCAATTCAATGACATTTTAATTTGAAGTACCATATATCAATTCATTCCTCCAAGTAAAAGAAATTAGCATTATTTGACTTATATAAACTGCTGAGAGTAATATATTCTCCAAGAAACTGCCTATATATAGTTGTTTCTTGTTAGCACTTGGAATATACAAAATTTACATGTACTTCTTACGTTTCAATTTAGTTTCACTGACTCAAAAGTTTTTAAAAACATAAAAGATTTTGGATTTTATTATCTTAAAATAAAGATATTTATAATAGAAAAAATTATCAAAACAACAATATTTTAGCATTAAATGAGATTCTATACATATAGCTTGCTTAATTATAGATAATAGCAAAAAAATTGGATTTTTTCGCTGATTCTGGAGAAAAAAAATATGAAGTAACAAAATAAATACAACTTAAGAGGAGAGAGATGAGTTAGGAGTAATTTGTATCAGAATTTTAAATTAGTTACAAGAAATTTTGATGAATTAGCAACAAATTTTATAGTTAATTCCAATATCTTTGTTCTACGGCCACAATAAAGAGAAAAGTAGAGAGTGTTCACTAGGGGTGTCAAAACTAAAGTTAATCCGTTTAACCTGTTGAAAGTTTGGACAGATTGATAACCCCCCATTTATTAGCTCAACCCAACTAATTTAAAATGTGGTTGATATGTAACTCGTATTGACTCGAGAGATATCTTGTCGAAATATTTTTAAAATATTTTTTTAATTTGATATAGTTTATATAGTCTAAATAAAAAAATATATAATTAATTACTAAAATATTGAAAAAGAACAAATAAAATAAGTAAAACTTAGTAAAAGTTGGATCGAATTGAGTCTTGACCAACTTTATAATCCATTACTCAACCTGTTTTGACTCAATTCATTTCGATCCAACCAAATAGGGATTGGATTGGATCGGATCTTGAACCATTTGTTATTTATAACTCGCTCTAATTTGACCTTACCCGCCAAATTATCGTCCCCTAAATTCATGACGTATTGAAAGTGGTCCTGGACTAAGCAAGCTTAGGGGAATTGGGGTAATTTCAAGGTAAAGCAAGAAAACTTATAGTACTGCTATAAAAATTATTTGGATTGATGTTGACTGTATTGTCCCACCACGATTAAAATAAGCACGTTTATTCCGTAAATTTTAGTACTGCTATAAAAATTATTTGGTACCTCAATTGACATTTTCAATTATTGTACATTCTCAATAATTCATCTCAAGAAACCAACTTATTTTTCTTAATTAATTGATCTTAGTACGATAGTTAAATAATATAAGCCGCCTTTAAATACATCAACTATGTGTAGTACAACTATCATCAACTAGTCTAACAAGGGTGATGATGTGTATGCACATCTTACATCTATTTTTTGGTGCGGAAAGATTGATCAAGCTCTTAATTATTAATTATTCGAGCTTATAGAATAAGCCAGAACTTAACTATGTATAGTATAATAACAATAACAACATATCCAGTGGAATCCCATAAGTGGGGTCTGAGGAGAGTAGAATGTACGCAGACTTTACTAATTCTTCACAGAAGTAAAGAGGTTGTTTCCTGAGAACCCTCGTACTTAACTATGTGTAGTACTAGTACAATTTGGTATAGTGAAACAAGTCATTTCTACTCTATTTTGTGAATTGCTATGAATGTGCATGCGTTGTCTGGTGGCTTTAAAACATATCCAGTTGCTATGTTGTACCTTTGTTACTGCATAGTGCATATAAACTGTACATGATATATCCTTATCCTTAAATTTTGTATAATTATATATATTTGATGTTGTACTATGGATCCAACTTCCAAGAGTGTGTATATTTCCTCGAAACTTCCTTACCTTAATTAACAATCCTGTTTCTGCCTCTATGTATAAACACCCCATGTTTGATGGTTTATCATAGTCAGATACTCCAACTAATTGCGTTTTTGGAGATCCATCTTATGGATCGTGATCTATGACATTTGATTTCGAATCATTTTTGCCTAGATAATTTATCTTTATATAGATAACAGATCATCACAACGAAAGGATGTAAGAGTACCTACTGCTCAATATGCTCTCTTGGTCGCTTGCCTTATTCATCATTTTCTTCCTGAGTGGTTTTAATTTTTAGGTAACCTATGAGAATCTTTTTATCAAATACAATCTTTGTATATTTGCAGCAATTAATGAATTAGACAAGATTCCATTTCTAGATTTAAACTCAACTTCCCTCAGTTCCTTGGCCTCAAGTTTTATCATTTATAGCAACTATACTAAGATGAAAATATCAAGAAGCATGGTCCTGGAAGTGGGGCACTCTGTTTTTAGCATTTACTCCCTCCGTTTTCAATATATTTATCTGATTTATTTAACTTGTCACGAAGTTTAAGATGGTAATATATATGTCACGTGTTGTCGAAAAAAGATATTCTTTGTATAAACAAAGCTGATTAAAAAGAAAAATAAGACAAACAAATTAAAATCGAAGGAGTATAAGAGTAGCTAATATTTGTGGCAATAAGAGCATAAAGGGGTTAAGCTAATTAATGATGGCCGTATCAAGTAATTGGTGCTAAAATTAACGAGGGCAGGGCCTTTACAATATTGTCTTTAGTAGTACTAGTTGTCTAGTTATAACATATTTGGGTTTGAAGAGTAACATGGCCTCCATGTGCTATGTGGAACCCTTTGGTGGGGGTAGGGATGTCCTTATCCGATCATCTGGTACTTATATTAAAGTTTAACTAATTTGAATCCACATATTACGGGACTCATTTCTAAGGGGCAGCACTCACAACTAGATTTTGCTTAACTAACAGTATAGATATTCCAACCATCCTACCACAACTCATGTTGGTTAAAATTTAGAGTCAAGCAGAATAGATGTGATATGTCATCTATTTACAACAACTAGAAGTAGTTTCAAAGATTCTTTTTTTATTTCTTATCTCCCATATTAATGGACCAATTAGGCAGCCTTTGTTTGGGAGATTGTATTTAATTCTGTGGAGCTCATTGTGTGATAATTACTCTTCTGCAAATGATAATCATAATCATAATCTAGTTTAAGTAACTCATGAGTCTCAATCTAGTTCAATTAACTATATCATTATCATCAATTTGCATCTCTAAACTACATATTGTTGATGCCCTTTTCCTTTTTTTTTATTTTCTTATTTTATGTCATCAACAATCCCATAATACAACAAATACAAGCCTTTTAGCCTCTAAATAAAGCATCAAATGTTTTTTTTTAAATTCATGTCCATTTGGAGTTTTAATAAAGATATTTCATTTATTTGAGAATGCCAAGCAGCAAATGTCAATTCAAATGAAATAAAACACTTTTATTTACCCACTTTATTAAAAACAAATATTTATTTTTACTTGTTCCGTTTTAAAAAAATCAACAAATAATTTGTCACTTAATTCCTAATTTATCTTTATTATTAACTATAGTTATTTTTCAATGCAATCCCGAAAGTATTGAATTTATTATAATAGAGGTTTCTATTTAATACTCTCTCCAGTTCATATTAAGTGAATCGTTGGGAGTATTACACACCCTTAAATAAGAAAAATACCCCTTATATTATTCTTCTAGAAAATATAAACGTACTTAAAAGTTTCATTAAATTAAAGATAAATATTTTAAAAAATTGCAACAACTCTCTTTAACTTAGAATAAATAATTTATTTTAAACTAAAAATTATTTTAAATAATTAACTTAATTCAAACTAAAGATAGTATTCTTTAAGAAGTTTTGTCAAATCAATACTCCTAAAAAAAGTTTAAAAGGAGGGAGTATATAATTCCAACTAACATAGTTTTTTCAGACATCAAAGGAATCATTTACTTGGAAGCTAAAATTTAGTATTGAATATTGACTCACATGAAAAAACCTGGTTACCTGGGACTGGAAGATTCTCCAGATTTTAAAAGAAGTAGTGTTCTTCCAATTTTGCCCCTAATATGAAATTACTCATTGCGTCTCATTTTATATGACAAGTAAAATGTTTTTTTTTCTTTTTCAGTCCATCTCGCAAAAAAGTTAAATAGTATTACATTAAATAAGATTAACAACTTGTTTGGATGGTGGTTTGTTATGGTTTCATAATATATGGTACTATATGGTAAGGTGTAATATTGTACAATATTTGGATGAATTGTATGAGTTGTTATTGTTTAGTAATAATTTGTTGTTTGATTGATTATATGATACTGTATCGTAACTTATAAATTTACAAAAATGTTCTTAATTATTATAAATATTTTTTAATATTTTTTCTTAAAAAATAAATACATAGAATCAAGTAGGAAAACATACAAGCTGATATATCTCAAATACAAAAGCAGTACACACATTGGGTAAAGTTTAACAAAGAATAAAGGATAAATTATAATTATTCAAATTTAAGTAAGGGTATAATTGAAAAAGAAAATAAGAGAACCCTGGGATATCACCAAATTGGTAGTTTCGAAAAGTGAGGGTTCTCGTGGTTACAAAATCATGAAATCAAACCATACCGTACTATATAATTAATGAAATAATCAAAACAAACATAGTTCTCTTGCTAACCATACTATACCATATCACGAAAAACCACCATCCAAACGAGTTGTAAGAGAATACTAAAGAGTTACATCTTTTTCAAGATATTTATTAAAGATAAGTTAGCAAAAACACTCTTTAATTATAAAAAATGAATAATTTCTTAATAGGTGTACCGTCCACACCAAGAACATCACTTATTTTATTCGCAACGATTAAGTAATTGGGATTAACATATCTTTAGAGAGATCCAAAGGAATCAGTTACATTGGCAGTTGGAGTTGGTTAAATCTTAATTATTATAAGATTTACACGAAAAAATCTGGTTACCTATGAGTGTTTAGATACTGTTGAAATTGAAAAATAGGAGAGAAAGATCAAATGGTATCTCTATGTGATTATTTTGTACTTTAATTTACGTGACAAGTGCACATGCTTTGTTGTTAATCTTGTTGCATCATTTAACGTAACCAAATATTTTTTATATATATAAAAGAAAAAAGACTTCCTGAAAAGTAAGGTCATATTTCGTACTTCTCAGTATACTTACTGTTCGCCCGTGATCTCTCCGCAATGTTTTACTTTTTCCTTTTTATTCGATATTTGAAATTCACATTTAAAATTTTTTTTAAATTATGTAAGGCAAGTTCGAGAGTGATGCTTAGAATAGAATTTTCTTCATACTCAAAATTTTGATAAAAAACGCAGTTTCACCATTAGACCACAATTTATGTTGGTTTCTTGCACTCTACCTCAATCATGTTATGTACACTAATAGCAATATTGTTTCTTTCGTCCTAAAATATTTATTATGTTTTATTTTTTGAGAGTTATAAGATAAGTTTAATTATTCCCTCCATCTCATTTTATGTGACACATTTTTTACTTGGCATGGTACTTAAGAAAAAAAGAAAGACTTCTAAAGCTTGTGCTCTAAAATCATTTTTAGATATTTGTGTGGCTAAGAATCATTTCATTAAGGGTAACAAAAAAAAATTAAAGGTGATTTTTTTTTGGAACGAATCAAAAAGAAAAGGGTGTCACATAAAATGGTAAGACACATACATATATATATTGGTAGAGAAAAATTATTATTTATGGTCTTTATACATAATTTTTTAATATTCTAATAGCATTTTGAACTATTGAATTAATCTAATTTAGTTAGTTGAGTTGAATGAAATTATTTGGGATCTCTAGATCTTTTCAACTTTTCACATTTGTGAGACAGCATACTTCTTATCAGCATAGAAAGATCAGAAACTTTTGGAGAAAAAAAAATCTGAAGAAACAAACAAAAATAAAAGGAAAAAGAATCAATAACAGTAATGTATAGAAATAATTTGTAGCCACAAAGCAAAAGTATTCTGTTGAAAAGGAAAAATAAGAAGAAGTTTGAGACAGCATGTTGGAAATAGAAACAAGTACCATTAATACATTTGTTGCTCAGATTACTTGTAACTTTCTTTCAACAATTAAAGCCTTTTTTTTTCTGGCCATGATAAAATTATTAATCTAAAACAAACCTTAACATAACAAAAATCAAATGAGAACAATAATTTCAAATATATATATAAATAAAATAAAATACCTAGTAGAAATGATTTTTTTTTTTTTAAAAAAAAAAAACATTCACCCTACTACATATATTTGAGGGAAGTGGGATTTGCTCCCCAAGGCCTTCTCCTTGTCATACCCCACCATGTTCTTACCACCCACATGATGCAACATTGAGGCAAATAGTATTTCTTCTCTTTCAAATTATCTCGCACAATATGAATTTCGAGAGTTAATTAATATTTTTTGTTAAATTTTTTAATATATTTTTTAAAAAAATTAATGTATTTTTTCTGTTGTTTTTGCATACATAAATTTTATCGTAAAAATTTAAAAATTTGAATTTAAGATTAAAATTTAGAAGTTTGAATCTCAAAATATCTGTGTAATATATATAATTGGGACAGAGTGAATAGCATATAGTACAATTAATCTAAAACAAACCTTAACACAACATATAGTATTTCTTCTGTTTCAAATTATGTGGCAAATATGAATTTTGAGAGTTAACTAATATTTTTAATATTTTAAATTATAAATTATTATAATTTATAGTAATTTTTGAGCATATAAATTTTATTTTAAAAATTTAAAGTTTGAATTTGAATTGAAAAATTAAAATTTAAAAGTTTAAATCTCGAAATTCCCATGTAACATAAATAATTGGGACCGAGTGAATAGCATATAGTACAATTAATTTTTACTTATTTATTAGTTTTTTCTTCCTTTACTTAACCCCACCCCCCACCCCTCCTAGGAAAAAATATATGGAAAGTTCCTCCATAAATAGGTTCACCTCCCTCTATCCTAACCACCACCACTTCCTTAGTATCATTTCTTTCTCTAAAAGCTCTCAACTTTCTTTACATTTCTACAAGAAACCACACACAAATGGCCATCAAAATATCAAACAAGTTATCACAATCTCCAGTTTTGAAGCAAATTTTGAAAAAATGTTCTAGTTTGGGTAAGAAAAACGAAGATCACCTTCCCGTTGATGTACCAAAGGGACATTTTGCAGTTTACGTTGGAGAGAATAGAACTCGATACATCGTACCTATTTCTTTCTTGTCTCATCCTGAATTTCAATGCCTCCTTCATTGCGCTGAGGAAGAATTTGGGTTTGATCATGACATGGGAATCACAATTCCTTGTGAAGAATTCGTTTTCCAATCACTTACATCAATGCTGAGATAATGAAGAAGTGAAAGGAAGAAAATTGAAAAGAGTGAATATTAGGTGTTAATTTTGGAGTGAAGAAAGATGTGTTCAACATGAAGCAATTTAATTGCTTCTTATTTTTTAACATCTTTCTTCACTTTTTTTAAAAAAAATTATATTTATTTGTTGTTTTGTTACTTTAATTTCCTCTAACCCTGATCTAGGAATCACGTGGATATTAGTAGTTTTTTTTATGGGTTGGTTGGAAATTATTTCCCTTGAAGTGGTGTTTGTTTAACACCCTATGAGAGAAGTTAATTATATATATATTGAATGTGTCTGGAATATATATATATTTGCCATTTTTGATACAAATGTCTCTGTTTTACTGCTCTGCTTTTGAAAGTTATGTCCACCTTGTATCAGTAAATAGTTACCAATATACCCATAATCACGGCCGGAAATGGACTCACTCTCTTCCATAAAAAATGAAATATTTTTATATTTTGTAGTAATAATTTAATTTTAAGATATCGTATAGTTCTTAATAAAATGATGAATAGTTTTTAGTAAAATGATCTATATCTATACGAGTATTTATCATTTATTTTAAATCACATATTTAAAAAAAAAACCTTTTTCCTTAATTAGCTACGTGTTAAATCAAACTAATTCATATAAAATGAGACCAAAAGAGTATATTCTACTGGTTCGCAAGGTCACTCATTAAATCTGATGGTCTAAATCAATGTATAATATATAATAGAATCAAATTGTATACACTTTGTTCCGCATTCAATACTTTTTGTGTAGTTTTTAAATATATAAGTTCAAATTGTAACGTACGGCAACATAATACCTAGTGAAATTTCACAAAGTAGGATTTGAAAAGGATGGAGTTTACGCAAACCTTATAACTACCTCATGAAGATTAAGAAGTTGTTTTCAAAAGACTCTCGACTTAAACGTATCCGCTCCAAGTAAAAGTAGAAAACAATAGATAGATAATAACTGCTAAAACGAAGAGCAATGACAAGTCTATAAGGAAAAATTAATAAAAGTAGCAGAATAATCAAAGAACAGTAACAACACAGTCATAATAATTCAACTAATCCTATGATACCTAAAAACTACCACAAGGCAGGACAACATAAATTTCAATGTAAGAATTAATTTAATTTTAATTTCAAAAATTAATTAAATTAATTCTTGAAAAATGAAGCATACCAATTATTTTGGCATGGAAGGATTAAATATATGATATTTTCCACACTATAATTAAAAAAAAAAAAAAAAAAAAACCTTGAAAAAATAACACAACAGATACTACTATTATTAGAAAATGGCCCCCCTTCGGAACTTGGAGGCTAAAACAATTATCTTTGGTCCTGTTAGTTCGCTTGAACGTAATAGTAATTTTGGTTTAAACGTTGTATTTATTTTAAAAATTAATTAAAAAAATAAAATATTAATTTAAAAACAAATATTTGAAAGGAGTAAGATTTCAATTTCATAAAATTTTAAATTTTGACGGTATCAAATGATTAAAAGGAGTAATTTTATATACTTAAGGCTTAACTCATACATAAACAGATTAACTTGTCCTCATTTTTCACTTAGATATCTAAACTAAGACATGTTTTTAATAGACATCTCAACTGTTAAAATTTGAACCACATCAACATTTTTTTCCTGACATGAGATGTGGCTTCCGCGCGTGAGCTTCACGCAGATGACTTGAATTAAATACCCAATTATCATTTTACACATAATTTCCACTTATTTTTCCCTTCCACATTGGTTTCCTATTTCAAAAGGGTAAAAAACCCTAAATCCTAACTTCCTTCGTCTCTTTTACTTCAAAACTTCCGCTACCTTCATCTCTACCACTGCGAACTTCCGCGGCCTTCATCTCTTCTACTTCATACTTTTGCTGCCTTCATCTCTACTACAAAAAAATTTGGACTGCAACTATTTATTTTTGGCTGAAAAGTTAAAAAAAAAAACACTACAATATTTTTGACTGGAAAAAAACAGCACAATTAATATGAAAAAGGACTGTGGACAGCCTATCACTCTCCACATTTGCATGAGCCACAAACATATTGTCAAGTAGGATAAAAGTATTAAATCGGATCAAATCTTAGCAATTGGAGTGTCTATTAGAAATTTGTTTTAGTTTAGGTGTCTAAGTGAAAAATGAAAATAAATTTAAATATTTGTTTATGAGTTAAGGTTATAATTAATTTATAGTAAGATGAAAATATCAAGAAGCATGATGGTGTTGGAAGTGGGGTAGTGGTTTTCTCAAATGAATTAAATGAGTATCTAATATTTATAGCAATTAATAATGAGATGTATATGAATGAAAAGGAGTTAAGATGGGAGTTTGAAGTAGTTACAGAATTGTCTTTAATAAGTAGTACAAATAATATAACTGCAAGGGTAACATGGCCTCCATGTGCTATGTGGAGACCTTAGTCACCATCATACACCAAATTCTGCTTCACTTATTTGTTGTACACTTCTCTGTACTTTCAACACTACAGGGACCACCTCATCTTTATTCACATTTTATCAAATTGTTTCGATTTTGACTTGACATATAATTTTTTAAAAATATTTTATAACATTGTATATATATGATCTCACTGAAAACATGACATTAGATAGGAAGGAGTGGAGTTCGCGGATTAGAGTAGAAGGTTAATAGGCTAGCAGAGTTAGGTTGATGTCTAGTCGTGGGGTATTGTAAGGTAGTAGGTTTGTGTCGCGTTCGTATATCATATGTTGTCCTTATCTATATTATATGTGTTAAATTTATCGTATTTACATAATATTATGTGTTTTTCATTAGTAGTCGCTCTTCCTATTTCTTTTCTTTTTGTCATACCTAGTTATTCTGCTTATAGGTTGTTGAGACGGGCGTTCCTAGGAATCAACCTCTCTACTTCTGTGAGATAGTAGTAAAGTTTGCGTACATTCTACCATCCCCAAACCCCACTTGTGGAATTCCACTGGATATGTTGTTGTTGTATATATTTAAATCGAGAAGTTTATCGTATCATGAAAGTTCATTTTTAGTTGTGGCCTGTGGGTCGTACGTAAGGCTCACTGAAGCATGAGCCGACAGTGTCCGCAGATAAAAGCTCATTCAGTACATTAAAATTTTGAAATAAATTTTTATTATCAATCAAATATAAAATAAATTACATCGTAGACTTATATTTGGATGATCAACTTATTTTATTTTCTAGCAAATTTGAGATTTTTTTATTTTACATTTCAGGTGAGTTAAATTAATTCAAAATTATAATTTATTTAATCTCCAAATCAAACCACCCTTAAGTTGATATTAATTGTTTGAGACTTATTTTTGTCTCATAAGTTAATAAAGCCAAAACTTCGAAAAAGTCTCGTGACCCAATTACTATCAATCTGTGATACACAAATTTATACTCCAATTCATATAAAATAAATTGTCAAAAATAATCTTATATTTAAAATAATTATTGAGATTTTTACAAAAATAATTATCCATTAGAACTTCTCTTAACTACATTATAGTTTTTAGGAGAATAACTTGAAAACTAGACTTTAATTTATATCCTTAAATATTTTTTTCTATAGGCCATATATACCCCAAGAATGCATTCTTTTGTATAATAAGAGGGAGTCGAAGGTGAAACAGGCACCTCTCTATTAATATGACTGCTTCATCTAACGTTTTACAATTTAAATAATTATTTTTTTACTCTATTTAATATAATTAATGTATAATTTTTTGAAATTATGAAACTTACTTTAATTATAATCTTTTGTTTTAAATTCATATACTTTAACTATAACTTCGTTATTTTGGCTGTCAGTAATATTTGGCGTATCTTTTATTAAAAAAATCAGCAATAAATGATAAAAAATAATTTTAATTAAAGATATCTCAATGAATTTTTTTCACATAAGATTTGCACAAAAAATGAGATAATTTGCTAACACACACACATATATATAGAGAGAGAGAATAAAAATTTAAAATTATTTAATCATTAATTTAAAATTAATTATTCTTTTATTATATAAGAGTCTGTTAGTGCTAAAGCAGGCAACTCTCAGACGACATGTTTGCTTTAGTTGTTGTCCGCTTCCTTTTCTTTATTATATGGGGCCCATAAAAATATTTTAGAAATTTTTTTATTTAATCTTTTTAAGTCTGCTTAGTGATTTTACAATATTACCTCTAACAACTAATTTTTATAGTTGAAGGGCCCATAAAAATATATCGAGGATTTTTTAATTTAATCTATTCAAGGTAGCTGCTTAATGAATTTACGGTATTGCCTCTAATAAATAATCTCAACTGCTTCAACTGTGATTTTACTAGATCGCCTCGATCAGTTATTTTAAATCATATAAATACTGAATTTAGAATTTAGAGTAAAAATTTAAAATCATTTAATCATTAAACTAAAAATTAATCAATATTAATAATATTTATTGGATATTTATTTTACGCTTATAAGATGATTTAGTAATATTTAATTATATCATTAAAAATAACTATTAGGTCCGTGAATCGCACAGGGATCTTTGTGACTAGTAGAGAGAATATTATTTTTATTTTTTATTTTTTTTGTATTTTCCACTCTTCATGTTTTTTTTTAATTTACTGCACCACTGTTGGATAATGAGAGTCTTGTTTAGGGTACAACCAATTCTCTTTATTGCATGTGCATTCTCCTCATTTTCTTCAGAAATTTAAACCAAAATTGAAAAGGCCATTAGTTCTTCAATTGCTTTCACTCTCTCTGTCTCGTATCACTTGTCCATGTTACTAAAAAATATGTCTCAATTAATTACTTATCAATTTACAAATTAAGACAAACTAATTAAAAATTTTCATTGTGCTCATTAAATTAGTTCTTTAATTTAAATTTTGATATTAATGGATGAGACACATATATAAACTGTAAAAAGAATTAACGAATAAATTAATAAAAATACTATACTTTTAACCAATAAAACATATAACTTCGTCCGAGTTCGATCTGATTGATCAGAGACCTACTAGATATCATAAATTATTAAAGAAATAACTAATATCTTTTTTTCTTCTTCCCAAAGATCAAAATATACAAACATAATTAATATATTCAAGATAAATACGTATGTATTTATCAAATACTAAAGTCCATCCATCAATTTAATGAAATGCGTTACATGCAATAAAATAATTGATATGTATGTGAATCTCTTTCAAAGAGCCATAGAACATGCAAATAAAGGAAATTAAACTAGTTTTGCTATTCTCTCATAATGGATCCCACACTTTTGAATTGTTTGGGAATTTTAATTAATTCTGTGGTGATTATATTGGAGTTTGTTATGGGACTCATTATCTGAAAACTACTTCTCATCTCCAATATTATAAAGGACCACTTTATTGAAAGGAAAATATATTCCCATAATGTCATTCTAGTCGTTCTTAGTGACTATATAGTATATCATTTTTATCGAGAGAGCTGAATTCAAACTCGTGACATTATAACTATAACATTTTAGTGACGGAAAAGAAGTTGAAACAAGAGCATCACCTTGTCAACTTATTTCCCCTAATTAAGAGACCATAGGGCTACCCAAATTAATAAACACTAATTAATCAGTCGGACAACTCACATGCAATATAATTAAAATCGTTTATTTATGCTAATGTCTTTTTTCAGGATATTATTTTAAATTGTTTATCCGGGTTTTAACATGGATAATATCATACTTAGTTATCTTTTTTTTTTTGTTGTTGCTTGCATAACGTAAATATAACATGCGCTAATCGCATAAGCTTACTTTACCTTCAATCGATTATGAATTCGACTCACTATAACAAATATAATATCGAAATTAAAATGGTAGTTTCAAGTAGTTGGTGGTGATATCGATTATACAGGTCCTTTTAGTATTGTCTTTACTAGTACAATTACTTATTGTGAGTGAAATATATCTATCTATTAAAGGTAACATGGCCTCCATGTGCTATGTGGAGACTTTGGTCACCAACATATATTTTCCTAGGAACCTCATTCTCATCTAGGACGCAACTTCAAGCTATTATCGATGAATGCCAAGCAACTAAAGTAATTACGATTTGTTGATACTAATCATTGTATTAAAGAGAAATTAATCGACTTTAATTTTCAAATAATGCACATGAGTCATTTTATCAGGGGTAGGGGAAGGGGATTACAAGGTGGGAAATTAAACTGGCCTCATTAACAAAATAACCGTGCATATAGTCAACCAACTGAATTACTAAGGTGCCGGAGTAATTTTTGTTATTTCATCCTTCTCTTCTTTGAAAGCTAGCTCTTAAAGGGGTATCTGAGTAAAGCAAAAGAAGACATAAATGTGAGACATACATGGAGTACGTAACACATGAATAAAAAGTTGATAGGTATGTGAATCACTTTCTGAGCCTTTGAACATGCTAACAGATACTAGTGTCTCTCTAGCTACCCTTCTATTTTTCACTTTTTGTTATCTTTTCTCATAATAGAGCCATTGCCTCTTTAATTGTTGGGGGAAGATTTCTTCAATTATATATTTTGGGTTCGTGTTCATTGTTCAATAGGGGTTATTGGCATAACTGGTAAAATTATTATGTGATCACGAGTGTACAAAAAAAATGCGGGATAAAACTGCGTACAATATGAACTTTTGTGATTCAATAGTACTCCTTTTCAATCTCACGCTAACGCACCGAATTTCCCTATTATTTGATGTAACAACTCTTGAAGTAAAACATATCCCAAACTCTGATTCTAGTTCTAGTTAGTATATCATTTGCATCAACAACTGTACCACAAAAATTAATGCTAGCCCTTTTTCCCCCCTGCATGTTTTCAAAATCATGAACAGTTCCAATACAGGCTGGTGACGTTACAACTCGAATTGAAACATTTAAATTCATGTTGGAAAGTTAAAACAAGGGCTTCCATGTTGTCAATATATTTTCCCATATTAAGAGACCATGCATGGGGCTACACCAAAGACTAATGGAGTTTGACAAGTCACAATTGCAAATGCAATATAATTTGGTTAATTTAGCATTAGAGATGTTATAGATAACGTATTAGATAATATCTCAGATGATCACATATCTTAACGAATAACGAATAACGATGGACTAAACATTTCATATTTCCATGTGAATGAAAGAAAAGCAGAAAGCAAACACTGATTATGTATTCGAAAAAGTAAGGTTCGTGTTTAGTACCACTTTATTGCTCGTCCGTGATTTCTCTGCACTGCCCTTTCGTCTTTGTTCAAATCTAACTTCTTCTATTTTTACTTTAATTATTTTATCCTATACTTTTTGTCCCCAATAATTAGTATTAGTTTAGTACTAGTACTATAAGGGAGGAGCTTTCTATAGTTTTGCCTGCTTTTTAGTACAACTGATTCTTGATGTATTTATTTTTATATTTTTATTTTAATTTTTTTCAAAATTATTTATAAAGCTTTTGCTGCTGATCTTTTATTCATATTTGTATTTTCTTTATTTTAATTCAAGAAATTTATTATATATTAAAAATAATGTAAAAAGTAATATAAATCACAGTAATTAGTATTTTAAATTTTATGTAAAAAGTACTATAAATATCAATAATTAGCAACTTAAATTGGGATAAAGGAAGTAACATATAATAATGATTAGCATTTTAAAATATATATATATATATAAATTATTATTATAAATCACAATAATTAGCAACTTAAATTGGGACGAATGAAGTAACATATAAAATTTGAAAGAGATGTAAAATGTACTATAAATGAGAATAATTATCAACTTTCGATCATTCTGCCACTTCAACAGCTAAAGCAGGCAACTAATTGTTGGTGAATCTGCTTTTATCTATCTTGTATTTTTTTCAATTTAATTTATTTTTTCCTTAAAGTTTGTTATATATTAAATGATAATGTGAAAAGTATTATAAACCACAATAATTAACAATTTAAAATTTTATATATAAAGTATTATAAATCACAATAATTAGCAATATAAATCGGGACAAGGAAGTAGCATATAACAGTAATTTCACACCCCGACTTAACACCCTGAACGTGGTAGGCACTCAAAAATCAACTCCAGCCCAAGCGAACCACTTGACCTAGCTTCTTCCCGGCGGAAGACTCAAACAATAATAAGAAAGGCTAGAATCAAGCATAATAACTATAGTATTGTGAAAATCTCAATAAATATGACAAACAAGTTGTGAAGATAACGATTTGAAATAGATACTACAATACTGTCTAACTAGTCTATGAAGCCTCTAAAAATCTGACTAAGGAGTGAGTACCGCGACAGATCACGGATACCTTATAACTAAAGTTGAAAAGAACATCAAGGAGCCTCTGACTGTAAAGAGGCCTCACCAACTGACTAGGAATTCTGGATTTTCAACAGTACGCCTGTTAAGGACCTCCTCTATCACCTGTGTCTACATCATAAAATTATGCAGATCCACAAGACGATAATACATGGAATATATGAGCATGTAAAATGGTCAAAACAAGAATCTAAGAATAGATCGATACTTAGTCAAGCTTAACTGGGAAAGTAACCCAGTAATAAATCTAAATAAACGTTTGTTTGTATGTGTGATTATAAGTACTCAAATATATGAAAATAATGCACTTTAACTTAGAGAATTTCTCTAACCAATAATCAGCACAATAACCACCACTATGAGTATTGTGATGATACAACATCTGGCCTACGTTATAAGAGTCATTTCATACTTTGCCAGGTAAGGGACAATCTTTACTTATGGATCCATTTAACTTGGCCTTCTGAGATGGCTTATGAGGAGTCATATAATTTTTAGTTCGATCATATCCTATGTTGGGTACGTAATTTATAAGTTTAAACGTTTATTGCTCTTATTCATATTGATGCTCAATACTAATCCCAAAATACTTTATTATATGCTCATAACTTAAGAGTGAATATACTAAAAATACTTCTTTATTCTTTGAGGATTTTAGCCTCGCTTTAACTTTTCAGTTTTCTCATTAAATACTAACATCTTTACTCAAGAAAGATATAAATGTAAAACTTTCTTTTAATTCAGGTTTAATATGAATGTATTTATACTCAAAAATACAGTTCAACAAATAAAAAATAATTTAATTATGTGAATATTATAATTTATTTTAGATGATAAATTTTAGACTTCTTTTTTCATGCTCAATCAAACATCCTATAAGTGAAGATGGAGGAAGTTTTTAGTGATTGATTTTTTTTTAATATAAACATGAGTTGCAATTTTTTACCAATCAAAGTTGGCAAGGGTCCTCTTTGCCATTATTAGGAACAACACATAGTTGGAAAATCCTATGGGGTTTAGGCCCCATCTTGTCCTATTTCCTCTAATCCACAATTCAACATACCCCACACCTCACCCTAATACAAAGAAAACATAAAATAAAAATAATTGGGATCTTCCTTCATAAATAGCTTCATATTCCTCTTTTTCCAAACACCACCTCCCTCAAAGCAAATCACAAGTCAGATTTCACAATACAAGCTCTAAACTTTCGATTATTGATTTCAGTGATATTTTTTTATTTATTATGATTCATAATAATATTATAATAAATTTATATTTGTATTGAAGATGAATTATTAATAAAATTTAAATGTATTATAAGTGTTTAAAAAATATATATATATTGTGCTTGTTTGGTAGTTGACACAATATGTATTAAAGTGTGATAAATGTATTATTCATCAATAAAACTTGTATTATACATATTTTATATTTTATGTAATACCTATTAAAATTGTATTAAAATGTTCAACAAAAAACTTTATATTATTATAAATATTAAATATTTTTTTTAATATAATATATCTATGTACCCTAAATATTTATCTTTTTGTATAAGTATGTAGTTAAAGTTTATAAAGTTTAATATTTTTTTAATTTAGCTTTCAATAAAAACTATAGAATTTAAGCCAAATTTCCTTATGTTCTGTCGGCAAACTCGAACCATAAATAATGTTTCTCCACGAAAAAAAAGGGGGTCTACTTTTCTCTTTTATTCCTTGACCTCACTTTTTACCATTTATGGCAATACCTTAGTTCTTTGAAAACGGCTCTTCTACTCCGAAATGAATTGTTCTAAATATTTTTGAAAATTTTTGTTCCCATTGGACCATTTGTATCTATATGCATTAGGATCCCGATTCATGAATCTCTCGTTTTGAGAAATCAGAATAAAAGGGCTCGAACCATTTCTTCCGACTCTTTTTCAAAATAAGATGACAATATGAAGAAGGATAAATGTATGGTCATGGAAGTGGGGTAATAAGTTTTTTTAAATCAATTATAGGACCATGTAAATTTTGAGGCCTAAAATTGGAGCATATGGATGAGGGAGTATATATAAAGATAAGATATGGCAGTTTGAAGTACGTAGGTGATGCAGATATCACATAGTATATATTGTCTTTTGTAGTACTAAAATTAACTACACATTGTGAGTGAACTATATTTAGAATAACATGCCCTCCATGTGCTATGCAGAGGGACACAAAGATGAAATTGTGGTTCACTCATAATTTGTACATATCTCCTTGCTTTGGTGAGTTCATGGACCATCTCCTTTTTCTCATTCTATTAATTCCACTATCCCAATTTACATACCACTCTTTCTTTTCTTTTTTTTCTCTGACGAGGAAAATCGCAGTTGCTTTTCTTTAAGTGCACATAGGATAAAACTCTGCTTCTGTGCAATAGCTAGCAAATTACATAAGAGAGGTAACCCATATTAGAGAAGCTCGGTGTGACGAGCTTGATCCAGAAGACAAACTGATAAGGGTTTCGAACTTGAGACCTCCAACATAAAAGTTCTCCAACCATTGAGTCACCCTGATAGGTACTCTTTCGCCTTTAGTCCGAATGATAATGATATTGCATCTGAATTTATTAAGTATTTATCAAAAAATTATTACATTTTTTATTCATCAAATAAAACAATGCATAAGAAATAGTCTCATTATAACTAGTAATAACAACATTACTAATATATGCACAACATTCAACACTATTCTTATAGAACGCTTTCTTGATGGGGTATTTGAGTAAAGCAAAAGAAAACATAAATGCTGAGACATATTATAAGAAAAACGTAACACATGAATAAAGGGTTGATAGGTATGTGAATCACTTTCTGAGCCTTTGAACATGCTAACAGATACTAGTGTCTCTCTAGCTACCCTTCTATTATCTTTTCTCAGAATGGGGCCAAAAAGGATTTGTAAGTTGGGGAATTTTAACAAATTCTGTGGTGATTATATTGGAATTTGAAATGGAGCTCATTATCTGAAAACAACTACTCATCAGCATCATAAAGGACCACTTCAAAGAAGGATAATATATATCCCAACATCTCATTCTAGTAATATATAGAAACTATATCATTTTCATCAACTTGCAGGGCATAATTGTTTGCCCTTTTCTCCTTATCTTTTTTTTGAAATTAATAAAAACTGTTGACAATACAACTAGGATTAAAACATTTTAGTCAACCAGTATGTCGATCTTGTCTTTTGGAGGTTGGAACAAGAGGCAAGAGCATCATGTTAGACAACATAATTTCCCCAAGTAAGAGACCATGCATAGTGGCGGAACCAGTATTTTCGTCGAGTGTTCATATTTTAAAATATTGGTGAGTAATTTTCATATCAAGGGTGTTCAACAATTGATATATATCAAAATATTTATATTTAACTTGTATATTTGAAAAAGTTTTTCGACAAAAGATGTTTATCTAATACCCTTGGGTGAATATAATTCCGCCTCTATGTATACGTGAGAGTTAATTTATGCAAATGTTCAAAAAGATTAAAGAATTATTTTTACGTTTTTTACTTCAAATTACTAGGTAAAAATAAAAATAAAGAGTCATATATAGTTCAATATTCTAACGTCACCGTTTAAATTGGAGTATCTTAACTTTTTGAATCTTTCACACAGACGGTGGTACAGTACTTCTCTATTTATTAATTAATTAATCATGTAAAGAAATTTAAAAAAATGAACAAGCAAATACAAAATCACATGATTCCAGTTAGCTAAGATTGATTTTATAGACAAGTCCAAAAGTTGATGAATCAGTTACCTTGTTAATTAAAATTAATTTATAGGTTTACAAGAAAAATTGATTTCAAAAGAAAGGTATCAAACAAAATCAGAAACCAAACAGTCACTACAAACCAAACATCTTCTGAAAAAGAAACGTTCCTATTTCGTACTTCTCAGTACACTTATGCTCGTCCGTTATTTCTCTGCACTGCCCTTTCGTTATTTTTGAGGGTCGTTTGTTGTGAGATATAATTAGGTATAATAATTCCATTTAGAATCATCTTATCTCATGTGTTGGTCGGAGGAATTAGTTAGTCTTCATCATATTATTTATTTCATCATTTTTGTCTTAGTGATGAAATAAATTATTCATATATATTATAAAATAAGTTAAGCTGAATAATTAATCCCGGGATAATATGTTCCCGACCAAACAAACCCTTAAAGATTAATGTGCACCTATATTCAAATGTCACATTTTTTCCCCAAACTAATTTTATGTGTACTTCAACTATTATATATCGGATAATTATATGTATGTCGCATTATCATTAAAAAATGTTCAAATTATATATCCTGATATTATGTATAAATAAAATTATTTCATAATTATTTGATTAAATTTTTAAGAGTAAAATTTATATATAACCTATCTTCCCCAAATTTAACTTACGAAATTACCATATTATTTTTTATTTTTTGAACTTACCTTAGTGGAAATAAATAAAAGGGGTCCTCTTTGGCATGGAGTAATACCCTATGGGCTTTGGTCCCCACCTTCCTAATACACAGAAAATTAAAATAACTTATATTCCTCTATATATTCCAAACACCATCCAATTCTCTCATAGCAAAAAATCTCTCATCTTTCTTTTTTATTTCTACAAGAAAAAAAATACATACCAAAATGGCCATCAAAAGATCCAACAAGCTTCCACAAGTTGTAATTTTAAAGCAAATCATGAAAAAATGTTCTAGTTTGGTTAAGAAAAACGACTATGGTTGTGAAGACTGCCTTCCGCTTGACGTACCAAAAGGACATTTTGCAGTTTACGTGGGAAAGAATCGATCTCGATACATCGTACCTATTTCTTTCTTGACTCATCCCGAGTTTCAATGCCTCCTTAGACAATCCGAGGAAGAATTTGGGTTTGATCATGACATGGGCATCACAATTCCTTGTGAAGAATTCATTTTCCAATCTCTTACTTCCATGCTGAGTTAGTAAATTATTTGAAAAATTAGGTATTAATTTTGGAGTGAATTAAGAAAGATGTGTTCAAGATGAAGCAATTTAATCTTTTTTTGCTTCTCTTTTTTCGAACATTTTTCTTCACTTCTTTTTTTTTTTTTTTTGTTTGTTTGAGTTTAATTTCCTCTAACCCTAACCTAGGAATCACATGGATATTTGTAATTTTTTTTTTATGGGTTGGTTGGAAATTTTTTCCTTGCAGTGGTGTTCTTAAGCACCCTGTGAGAGAAGTGAATTGAATATTTCACAATCTATTTAATTTGTCATTTTTTGGAAATAAATGTCTCTCAATTTATATGCATTTTTACTGCATCTTTATTAATATCTGAATCCAATTGAGCATAATTGTAATTGGTGATTGAGCAAAACCAATAATATCAATTATAAATGACTTTACCAAACCTAATGTTAAGTATATATATATATTATGAATGACTATCTTGTGTGGTTATTAAATCTGGTATTTATTGTCTTTGAATTTGTGCCGAAAAGTCCTAATTTGAAGTTAATATATTCTCTATCAAAGATGTTCTCATTCTTAGCTGGGATATTTAAATCAGAAACATATAATTAAGGATAAAATGATGCTTACCATCAAGTTAAAATCACAACTTTTTGAACAAATATCACAAATTGGATCAAATCTGAAATATCAATTATAGGTTCAGATGAATTTAATAACTTTTACTTAGACTTTATTAGAAAGTTAATAAATGTTTATGATCAAATATTTAATTGTGAACCTAAATACTATTGTAATTTACTAATTTGAGATCTAAATAGGTACCAATAAGCTCTAAATAATCAATAGGCTTATCACCATCGATTCATGTAATTAGGGACAGGGTTGATTATCCCTTTGATTTAACTATATAATAAGCTGTATCCTTTCTAGCTCTCTTTGAGGTGGGAGTAATTTGATAAATATAAAATTAATCTAATTTATTTTAGCATTAATAATTAATCAAATTAACTTTCGATATCTTTGAATAATTCATTTGCTGCTTGAGTATAGCTGAAATTTGTAAGAATGTGCATGCGTTGTCTGGGGTCTATCAAACCTGTTCTTCTTGCTAGCTTCTCTGTTGCTGATTACAACGCATTCAAAGGCGGATTCAAAATTTAAAGTCCCATTGAGTGTCAAGTAAATTAAACTCATCAATTAAATATTAGACGTTAAATCGGATCATTCACCTTTCCAATCTATATAATAAATCAATCCACATAAAATGAACAGAAATAAAATGACAATTTTGTAAAAGAGGAAAAATTACGCAGATAAACAAATATATGTTAGTTAATTAGCTAACATAACTATAGTTTGAATTAATCACGGTTCGCGGTAAACATCTAGCTGTAATTATAATTTTAGTTCACAGAATTTATACAAACATTGTAAGCGATTATACAAAAGATGTGCGTAAATCAAGTTGTATAGCCAAATATACAAATGATATATAGAAACTATGAATCGTATAACGAATTATACAAATATTTACAAATACTGCGAGAATTATACAAACGTTACTATAACTATAGTCACAAAATATAATTATCTAAATTATAACTATAAAATATAATTAAAGTATTTTTTAGCGTCAATATGCGAAAAGTTTCTCTTGTAAAAATTCGCGCCCCACATTCGATAGAAATCCGGAAGTGAACCAAGCTAAAACTTTCAATAATATTACCATTACACGTGATATTCTTACTATTCATGAGTAAATATCCTGGAAACTTCCCTTTTTATCATATATACTCCCTTTAGATCTCATATTTCTTGTCTATGATGTCTAATATGGTATACTACTCTGTATATTATAAAGCGATAAGTATTAAAAACACATCTAAACTATTTCTTTTTTTGAGTTTTATATCTAAACTATTGAGAGTGTGAGTTTCATACCTAAACTATCACTTGCTGATTTGAAAAACTCACACTCCCAATATTTTAGGTATGAAACTCAGAAAGATATGATAATTTAGATGTGTTTTTTACACTTATCTCTATTATAAACCGACCAACTAATATGGCATCTCCATGTTGGATTGTTTATCATAGAACTCGACGGTCACTATTGATTTTATAGGTTCTGAATCTTAACTCATTAAGTTAAGTTGTTCCTAATTTATATTTTATATATATTATAATTTTTTTGAAAAGAAATATTTGATTTGACCAAATTATTCCTTTTAGTGCATTATAAGTTAATTGTTGAGATTTTTCTAACAGCTTAAAATAAATGAACTGTTTAAATTTTAAGAGAATTATTGATAGATTTTTTTTTTTTTCATATTTACCCTGATTTAGTGAATTTATTAAATATTTTATATTTTCTAGAAAAATAGTTTGAAAATAATCAAAAGCCTTATTGTGGAAAGTAGCATTTGATTATCTTCTTAAATATTATTTTAAAAATTATGTTATGCTCCAATAATTTACTTAATATGAATGAGAAGAAGCATATAAGAAGCATTAATAGAATTTAAAGTTTATGAACTTTAAATTTACTATTGACACATAATTCATTTTAATTTAATAAATTTTATAAAATAAATACAAGATCTAAACAAAAAATTATCGAATTCGCCCGAACACATGGCTGATCTGCCCCTTCATCCCCCGAGGGAAAAAAAAACAGAGGAGCCTTCTTTTCTCTTTTTAAGTGATACAAGTTATAGGTCTATTAAGGGTGTGTTTGGCTGGAAGGAAAATCATTTTTTTAGAAAATATTTTTTGAAAAAATAAATTTATTTTTAATTTATTTTTTAATATTTAATTGGTGAGTAAAAAATATTTTTTCGAAAAATATTTTTTATTGTTTGGTAAATGAATGGAAATAATTTTTTTTAAATGTCCTTTATTGTTGGCTAGAGAGTAGAAAATATTTTTTAGAAAAAATAGTTTCTGACATGAAAAATAACCCAGTATTTGATTCAGGATCCGATTCCAACACCTGATGCAAAATCGAACTAGATATCAACCCAAGATTCGACTTTCAAATTTAAACTCGACCCCGACTTTTGAACTAAAATCCGACCATATACAACTCTAGAACTAACTTTCAAATAATTTATTTTTTTAAAAAATAATTTTATAAATTTCTTTTTTTGTTTGCGGGGGCAGGTAGGGGGTGGGGGAGGAGTAAAAAAAATTCAAAATAAAAATATTTTAAAGAATGAGAAGGGGGGCCTGGTGGGGTGGGAGTGGGGTGGGACGGGGGGTCGGGGTCGGGGTCGGGGTAATGAAAAAATAAATTTGGATTATTTTTCAAAAATAAATTATTAAATTTTTTTATGAGGGGCTGGTAGGTGGGGGTAGGGGTAGAGGTAGGGGCAGGAGGTATGGGGGTTAAAAACAATGAAACTTTCAAAAAAAAATTAAAATACTTTTCAAAAATAAAATTTAATTTCTTTTTTGTGGGAGAGGTGGGGAGGGATTTGAGGGGTAGATTTGCCGAGGTAGAGACGGAATAAAAAATAAAATATTTTAAAATTTGAAATATTTTTTAAAAATATTTTTTTTTATTTGGAGGAGGGGAGCTATGGAATAAGAAAAAAATATTATCATTTGAGATTGGAGGGAAACTTAATTTTTTTAAAGAAAGTCATTTTTTCTTAAATTTTAAATCCTGAAATCAAATAGGCAAAGAAGTAGGAGCAGTTGGATATCAAATTATACCCATTTTTGAGCTTTGATTTTGGACTAACATCAAATCCTTGACCTTAAATTTTATTATTTGTCGAAACTATACTAAGATGAAAATATGAGGAAGTAGGGTAGTCTGTATTTTTTCGTTAATGAGTTATAGGACCATCTAAAATTAGAGCATATGAATGAAAGAGTGAAATGAAGATAAGAGTTCAAGTACTTAGTTGATGTTGATATCTCATATGCCCTTTAAAGTATTGTCTTTACTACTAGTAAGTAATTGTCCCTTTTGGAGGAGGCTCCACTCCGATTTATATCTTAATGGCTGATATATGACATAAGTTAAATTTTAATAATTAAGATTTAATTAACTTATGTCATTAATTGGAAAGAGAAAAAATAATGAAGTAAATTTTCAACTATCAAGATTGAAACTTGGGAAAAATGGAGGGAAGCCTTGTCCATCCCTTTGGACATTAAAATTGAGTAGATTTGAAATTAAATTTTTATTTGGAGAATTTAATATATTTAAAACTGAGATTAAAATTTTATCTAAATATCAATAAATAAATATTAATTTCAAATCAAAACTTCAAAATTTTGAACTCCAAATTACACCGTCAAAAGCCTACAAAAAACATATTTGTGGTTGAAGAGTAACATGGCCTCCATGTGGTATGGGTCACCATCATACAACCCATAGATGATATTTTGTGGTTCTTCATTCATTCGGTTCCATATTAATTGATCACTGCATTAAAAATAGTTATCACAGAGTATTAACTGATTAACTTACTAAGTAAAAAAATACCAATTAATTTTTTTCCATATTACGTTGCAATTCATTCTTTTTTAAAAGTATTCATACTTGTAGGTAAATTATCAAGTAAGTTTTTAAGAGGTGAATTGATAAAAACCAGCCTCTTATTAATGATTCCTTAATATGTATGTAAAAAAAAGTGATCAACTACTAATTTCGATTCATTTTAATTATCATAATAATATTTAACACAACTCTTAAAAAGAAATTAATTACAAACATTGTTCGATTAATATACCCCTTATAAATAATTAAATTTATTTATTAATTAGGATAAAATTTAAAAAAATATAATTAATTTTTATTAATTATCTAAATTGATAACTATTTTTAATGGAAGGGAGGGGGTAATTTGTTGTACACTGAGTAGAGGGACCACTTCCTTTTTCTCATTCTATCACTGCTTCTTTGATCTTTCTTAAAAAAACAAAAAGTATTACTATAGGATTAAGTGTAAATCTAAACATCAATTTCTTAAGTTTATAAAAATATACATATCTATATCTATATTTATCTATCTATACTATATTAAAAATGTGAAAGTCTTTAAAAATGTTGTTTGAATTTTTTGTCCTTTATTAAAGTACCCTGCTTTAGACAAAGTCGTCTTTTCGCTATTTTTCTTAATCTATTATTTTATTTTTTATTTATTTAGTTTCAAGATTCACTTTTTAATTTTAGAATTTCTTTATATTTATAATTCACTCTTGATTTAGGACTATTTTATATAAATAATTGTCTAGGCTACGAAAGAAAAGGGGAAGGAAAATATTATTATTTTTATAATATTTACGACTTTGAAATAAACGAAAATTTTGATCATCAAATATTTTGTTAATAAAAGTGTGTAATATAGAAAATTTAAAAAGAATAAGAGTAATTAAAATTACGTTAAAATATTAAAATACTCCTTTTATATTTAGAAGTCCCTTTTAAAATTAAATTTTAATCAATTAATTAATTATTTAACTCCTAACTATTCAACTCCAAATTATTACTTTATGTATTCATAAACTATTAACATATTTTTATATCATAAGCAATTGAATTGATTTTCTCATCTTTGTCTGTTCATAATAGATTAAACTATTGCATCAAATTAATAGTATTTATTTAATTTTTTTAATATAAATATTATATTTATTTTAATAGTAAATACTATTTATATATGATTTTTATATTGACACGACATATAAGCAAATAATGTGGACTTCAGTCAGGCCACTCTAAGAATGGTTACGAGAATTTACGTGAACCAATAATATTTTTTGTCTGAACGAGTAATTAAATGTGCAATTATATTAAGTTTGAAACTCAGTCCATTAATCCCATTGTTATTGTATATAAAATTAAGATTGTTATATAAATTCATAAATTATATTTATCAAAAAAATCTTGAATAAACTACTCTTATTAATTCTTGACTATGTTGAACTTATGTAAGGAAAGGAACACATATTGACAGGTATGTGGATCTATATCTCAGCCTTAGAACATGCAAAGAATTGATAGTGTCTATAACTATCCTTCTTTTTTTTCTTCTTTCATAATAGAGCCAAATGCTTTCTTTGGAAATTTTAATTAATTCTGTGGTGATTCATATTGGACTTTGGATATATATGGGGCTCAATATTGTCTGTCTTGGACCACTTTGAAGAAGGAAATCTCAATCTTATATATTGTTAAAACTCTATCAAAGAATGTGACGAGATGAATAAGATATATCTGTTTTTTTATTATTTTTATTAAAGATTTGATAAGGTTAACGAATATTCATACGATGAAAGAAAAAACTCCCGATAAGGAGCGTTTTAAATCAAATTGAATTATTTGGATTTATAGGATTACAAATAATATGCCCCGAGAAGAGATCAAATAGTTTCAATTTAGAATTTTTAGTAGCTCAATTGAGTAATTCTTTAGAATACTGCTGGATATTTCTTCTGAATAAACAATGGAGCACAAAAAGAGTAATTCAGTCGGACAAGTAAATTAAAAAGAAAAGTACTAAAAACACCCTCGAACATGACACAAATTATTAGTTTCATTCCGAAACTATTGATATGCTTAAAAACATCCCTCAACTTGGCGACCTAAGCTTAAATACACCCTCGAACTTGGCATGGATTATTAGTTTCGTCCTTAAACTATTGATAGGCTTAAAAACACCCCCTCAACTTGGCGAAGTAAGCTTAAATATACCCTCGAACTAGGCACGAATTAGTAGTTTCGTCCCTAAACTATCGACAGGCTTAAAACAAAACCGTCTTCTCACTATTTTTTCTAATATATTATTTAATTTTTTATTTATTTAGTTTGAAGATAGGAGTTTTCTATGTAAATAATTAACAAAATTTTGACTATCAAATATTTTGTGGATAAAAGTATTTTGACTACTCCTTTTATATTTAGGAATTTTTTGTTACATTAAAATTTTCTTTTTATATTTAGGAATCTTTTTTCCCTATTAAATTTTAATCCATTAATTATTTAAATTCTAACTTCTCAACTCTAAATTATTACTTTATATATTCAAAAACTATTAACATATCTCTATTATAAACAATTGAATTAATTTTCTCATCTTTGATGCATCAACATAGACTAAGCTATTACATCAAACTAATAATATTTATTTAATTTTATTTACATGAATATTGTATTTATTTAATAGCAAATACTATTTATATATAATTTTCATTTTGACGTGACTCATATGTGTAAAATATGTACATTAAACTAGTATATAATAAAAAGTTTGAATCTTCTATACTTCTCTATTACAAAATATCACTCTACATGATACTCGATAAATCTAATAAGATTGAACAAAATAAAACATAACCCAAATTTTATTTCTATTTAATAAAAATATTTTGAAAAACCCTTGGCTCAAGGGGAATCGGTTACAAGGACAAATTCAAAAGAATCAGTTACCTTGGTAGTTGGAGTTGGTTAATAATTTATAGATTTACACAGAAAATCTTGGCTAATTAAGGCCTGAAAGATTCTGAAGAATTAAAAAAAAAACAATATAGGAGGGAAAAATCAAAAGATATGTCTAGGATATTGTGAAGCTGTAACGGCTATGTGGTCAAACCTGCAAATAGTCTTTTATTTGTACTTTACGAGACTAGTGCACATGCCTTTCCTTCTGAAATGAAAAAAAGAAAAATAAGAGAATCAAAGAAAATCAGAAACCAAACATTCACAAAAAAACCAAACACTATTCGAAAAAAGTAAGGTTCCTTTTTCGTACTTGTCAGTACCACAACTTACTGCCTCTCCTATTTCTAGTGCAGCATAATTTTTGACGTATAAAAATAGTGTTGGATATGTTAAATATTAATAATATATTTAGTAAAATTTTATAATTGTGATTTGAAAAGAGTAAAATGTAGGCAGACTCTATTATTATCTCATAAGAATAAAGATGTTATTTCTGGAAAATTTTCATCTCAAATATATCAGCCGAGTGTTAAATATGATATATTAATAATATAAATATTGATATTATTTATATTTGATTTAATATATTGAAAATGATATACGTCATAGAATTTTCAAATATAAAAATATGCTTCATAAATAAGTGGCAAAAATTTTAAGGGACAATTTTGTATTTATTAAATTAGTGAAAAATATGTAGTAGTGTTATTTATTTAATCTAATAATAAGTGAATTATTGTGTACAGAAATATTAAGAGTCAAATGCTGGTCTTTGACTAATATTTTAAGTGAATTTTTTTATTATATTGATATGAATAAAATTTACAACTTATGATTTTTTTTTTTGTATAATTTTAAAATATCTAAGTTTTATTTTTAAAATAACATATTAATATAATCTAATTTAATTTAAAAATTAATCAAACTAAAACAACAACTTACCAGTGAAATCTCGCAACCATTACTTCGTAAAAATAAAAAGCTGTTTTCCAAAGATCTTCAACACAAATATATGAGCCCTATAATCATTAAAAAAATATAATTGAAAAAGAACGGAGGGAGTAATTAGTAGTCCCACATCAGTAGGTAGGTTGTTAATTCATCTCATTATTAGTTTCGATCATTTTCTCTACCTTTTGAACTAATTTATTGAATTCAGTAATTAACTTAATTCATATCTTATAATCAAACTTTTTTTTAAAAAAAAAACCTTCAAAGCGGGAAAATGTAGAAAATAATTTATTCGTAAATATCAAAATATCCTCTAAAATTCTTGAGAATAGCTAGTAGATACGAAGAGCTTGACCTACTAGAACACCTCCATCCATCATAATTAAGGATTTTGGTGAAACAAATTTGAATTAATTGGAATCTAAATTATTAATAAAATATACTCATATATAAAAAGAGTGAAGGTGTATCCTATTGAAAAAGAAAATGAGCAGAATGTTGGAAATAGAAACAAGTATCATTAATACTTTTGTTGTTGTAACTTGTAACCTTCCTAGATCAGTGAAAGCCATGTTTGAAGAAAAAAATCAATTATTTTACTTATTTTTTTTTAAATATTACCTTTTATATGTCAACTTTTGTAATTATACTAAAAAAATAATTTTACTATTTTGACCGTATTTAATTTGTATTAATTGCTTATTTAGTATTATTTATGCATTGATTTTGTGAAATTACATATATTCTCTCCGTCCATTTACTTGGCCATTATACTATTTTACAATGTCTAATAATATTATTTAAGGATCATCTGTTCATAGTAAAAATAACATATAAAAAAAATTTGGTTCATTAATGAGAAGGGTCCTCATTGCCATAAAGAGAACCAACATAGAACCCTAAAACCCAATGGGCTTTGGCCCCCACTTTGTCTTTAACTCCTCTTATTCACTTGCCCCAAAACACCCGTGTTCTGTTCCTTGCCCCTTCACACCCCACATCACTTTTACCCCCCACCCCAATAAAAAATAAAAAAAATTGTGGTGTTCCTCCATAAATAGTTTCACATTCTTCTATCCCAAACACCACATCCTTCATCTTCCTAAACCTCTCAACTTTCTTTTAATTTCTTCAAGAGAAATCACTAAAAATATGGCTATTAGAAAATCAAACAAAATGCCACAAGGTGCAATCTTGAAGCAAATTCTAAAAAGGTGTTCGAGTTTGGGTAAGAAAAACAGCTATAACGACGGAGACCACCTTCCAATTGACGTGCCCAAAGGTCATTTTGCAGTTTACGTTGGAGAAAATCGTACTAGATACATCGTACCCATTTCTTTTTTGACTCATCCCGAGTTTCGATGCCTCCTTAGACAATCCGAAGAAGAATTTGGCTTCGATTACGATATGGGAATTACGATTCCTTGCGAAGAAGTTGTTTTCCGGTCGCTAACTTCAATGCTTCGATGAAAAATGACAGTTCAGTGCATTAAGGCTTTGCGAGGTCCCATAAAAAAAATTAAAAGAGTGAATATTAGGTGTGGAGTGAATTTGAAGGATGGGCTAGCTCAAGATGAAGCAAATTTGGTGTTTTTTTTTGGCTTCTCTTTTTTGTAACATCCTCTCACTCTATTTTTTTTTTAATTTAATTTCTTCTAACCCTGACCTAGGAACTACATGATATTATTAGTAGTGTTTTTTATGGGTCAGAATCAGATTTGTAAACAAATCTTGGGAAATTTTCCTTGCAGTGGTGTTATTAAGCACCCTGTGAGAGAAGTTAATTCAATGTCTCTCATTCTAATTGCTTTGCCATTATTTTCCATACAATTGTCTCTCATTTTTTTATAAATGCATATTTTACATTGTCAATTATTACGATTTGTATCATTTTTTATGTAGTTAATAAATATATAAATTTTATTTT
This sequence comes from Solanum rostratum, assembly GCA_029948455.1. NCBI lineage: Eukaryota > Viridiplantae > Streptophyta > Magnoliopsida > Solanales > Solanaceae > Solanum > Solanum rostratum. The sequence continues at coordinate 90,938,701 of CM057045.1, read as the reverse complement.
AAAATTTTTTAAAATCTCTCGTGAGCAAATAATTAATCAAACTTAAACTGTTTGGTTCTTGAAACGAAAAGTACTACGTAAAAATTGTCATAAAATGATAAAATGCAAAAAGGAAATGACGCTTAAAATTAATTTTACATTGATCTCGTGTGTTTATTTATTAGATCCCCCTTGTTAACTTTAATTGATGTGAAAATTGTCATAAAACTAAATTAACCAAAAATTGTACTTATATTTACACCAAACTTATATGATTATATAAAAAAATCCGGTTCAAGATAGGTTTTTACCATAAACTTTCCCTTCACTATTAATATTTGTTCACTTTCGATTTCCATGCGTTCCTTAATAAAGATTAATGTAAGCAATTTATCATAATATCATATCAATTAATCTTAGATCTTTGAAATGCTTTAGAAAAATAACTAATTAACATTGAGGGGAAAATATTTAAAAAAAAAATCTTTTTTATATATTAAAAGTAATAAATAATAATAAATATTTATTTTTGAAATACCAGAGAAGAAAAAGTCATATGAAAGAGTAATACACACTATTCAAGTTCCTACATTGCTTATTTTTTTAAAAATCAACCTAGTTCCCACATTCTTCACCATAGGAATAGGAGCAAAGTCAGACAGAGTCAAGAACATTTATTTGAACTTTTTATGATAAAAAATTAAATTATTTATATATCATTAAATTTATTTTTTATTTATATATGGTATATGTTAAATCTTAAATAAATTATTTGGGACTTTGATTAGGTCTAGAATAATTTAGTTGAGGGTCTGATTATGATTTTAAAAAATGTTTGCGTGTATTAAAATATTCAAAAACAAATTACTTTAATACACGAATCTCTGGTTATCATAAAAACCTATTTAAAAAATTAAAATAAGGACAACTATACACAATATGTTATATTGTGTATAGGATGAATTAAATTGATATTATATAGATGGTGGTGCATTTAAAATTTATTTTACCAAAAAACTTATTTGTATTTAAGTTTGTCCTTTCGTAAGCATCTAATTTCCTCTGTACTTCCTGTTGTAGAAGAATAATTAATATTATAACACATCGGTTAATTAAACTATTAACAATCAAAGTATAAGTTATTAGCACCTATAATCTTGTTTGTTTCTTTTATAAAACTACGTAAGCTGGCTTTTTTTCAGGAATTAATTAATGTGTATATTTAGTTGTAGTCGCACAATTTGGCCTATATCGAGAAATAATACGACCTAATGAATATGAAATTCCACTTGATGTACCAAAAGGACATTTTAAGTTTACAAGGGAGCAAATCGAACTTGATATATTGTACTTATTTTTATTTTAATTCATCTTGATTTTCGATGTCTTCTCCAACGTGCCAAGGAAGAATTTGGCTTTGATCACTATCGCACCCCTATTTTTTCCTCATCTATTTTGCTTTTTTAAAAGAGAACAGATGATTTTCTTGTGGATAAAAAATTATTATTATTTTTAAAAATATGAGTCACTAAATTCGAGGAGGCGAGGAGAGTTGTCTATATATTTCATCAAGGTGAGAATCAGATGCACATAGTTCGATCATAAGTAAAGTTTGTGTTATGAAAATCATCATATGAGCATCATAATTCCTTGCGAAGAAGTGATTATCTAATGCTTATCACATAGATTTGCTTGTAACTATTTTATGTGTGATATGATTGCGTAAATATTATACTCTTTTTGTATCATTGGACATAAAATATAAAATCTTCGCATATATAATATTAGTACATTTTCTCTTATGGATTTGAAGTGATTTCCTTCAAAATTAAATTTAAGAAATCCTAAATAATTTTGTCAAGAATCTAACCGTTTAAAATATTCAAATCACTTAACAGCTTCAATGTAGTGACAAAATTAAACCAACAATGGATTTCATCAATTCTTTCAACAACTACAACCGTTGTCATTACGACTTTTAATATATAAACACTTAGATCAAATTATTTTATTATTATAATTTCATTTCAATCATCATCTATTTTATTTCGCTCAACTTCATTGATTAATCGAAAGACTTTATATTGTGAATAAATTATAATTATCAAATGAGTAGTTTGGTGATCAAAACCTCTTAAAATTTGCTTCCGTCAAGATCAGTCAAATAATAAGTCATAACTTAACTCATCCAACACGATCCAACCTTCTCCCCCTTCTTCTTTATTTTTCTTATTGTGAAAAAAATGAGAAGGTATTTTTTTAAAATTATTAGCTTAATTAAGTCCTTCCAAATTTAGTTAATTTACCAATTTTCAAATTTGATTTTTTATATTTGAATTTAGGTTGCATTTTGATTCACGGTGTTACACTATTTGGCACATTTTAATGTAACTTAATAATTTGATGGGTCGCTATGGGTAGGAGGGGTCATGACGCAACTCATTAAACTTAAATGATTGAACAAGTTATTAAAAAAATGACTGATTTAATTTTTTATGTCCATTATAATATCATACAAATTACTTTATCTATCTCAATTTACTTTTTTTTTTTTCTTTTTAATCTATTTTTAAAACGTATCATATATATTTTCCTCTATATTATATGAGTCAAAAATCGATCAATATACATAAATTGGAATGGAGGATAATTACCAACATACAATAGTGTAAAATCACACACGTAGAACTTGTAAATTAATCAAGGGTGTATCTGGGGGTTATCGGATCGGATTTATGTAAACTCATGCTTTCCTTCTTAATTATATATAAGTGTTCGTTTTTTTTTTAAATGGAATACTTAAATATAGATATGTGAACCCACGCTTGAAGTATTTCGTAATGGGATGATGATTGGATGCACCTTCTTAATTGAGGTTAGAAAGTTAAATGAATTCAATTATAAGAACCTAATTAAAGATCAAATTTATATCTTGAACTCAAGTTTTCATTTTGTACACTCATTTTCTCGAAATTCTGAATACACTTGTGTTGCAAATCATTAGCATATAATCATGCAAATACGTAACGTCTATCATATCTTGCATGAAATGAATAGTACTCCTATGTGTATTCTTGAAGGCTATTATAAATCCTATATAAAATATGAGGTAGCTAGTATATAGATTTATTCATGAGCCTTAGGGACCAACACAATAATAATAATATCGCCTCCATCATTTTACGTGGCATCATTTTTTTTTTTTGGTTCGTGCAAAAAAGATTATCACCTTACTCTAATGAGAGATAATTTATTTTTAACTTTTTTAACTTTAATGAAATAATTCTCAACGACACAAATATCTAAGAATGACTTTAGACCACAAATTTTTAAATTTTTTTTTTTTAATTAAACACTATGCCAAATCAAAGAATACCAAATAAAATGAGACAGAGAGAATACAGTAACAACAACAACAATAATAATAACATCAATAACAATAATAATAATAATAATAATAATAATGAACTAGCTAGCTAGCAAGTAGGCCCTCCTATATATCTTTAATTCTCTCTTTGGGTCATTACCTCTTTTTGTTTCAACCACAAAAGTTTTCTGACTTTAGCAACTCCTTTTTCCAAACATAAATACAACTGCAAATTAATTAATTTGCCTTCTTTTTGTGCCCACAAAAATTAAATATAGTGGGAATGAATTTATATCCTTTTTTGAGCTTCAACAACTATATATTGACTTCTACTGACCAGTTTTAATTTTATTTTGCTTCTCATCTTCATCACACAATTCCCATCTTTCTCTTAAAAATATCTTCCCTAACATCATTAGTGCCATTGGCGATCCTATGAATTCAATTGAACTCAATATTTTTATATACTGATATATATGGGAATAATCATAAAATTTTAATGAATATTAAAATCTAAACTCATATATATGTATCTAAAAGGTACAATGAATTTACGATTGAAGTTTAAATTTTAAATCTGTCTCTGATCAATGAATGCATCTTGCAAGGCCCTCTTTCTTCTTCATAATTCATTTCTTCTATTTCCTTTTCTCCCTAACTCACCGTACTTGATTTATTGCTTGGGTCCAAATAGTTAAGGCTAATGACTATTAATATTTTCTTCGTTTAAAAAAGAATAATCTCTTTTTCTTTGAATTTTTTTTCAAAAAAAATGATCCTTTTCATTTTTTTGGCAACATTTTAGTTCAATTTTCCATGTGGTATGCTTAAGGCCACAAGATTATAGGGTATTTTAGTACATTTTACATAACTTTAATTTAGAAGAAACACAAAATCAAAAAGTCTTCTTTATTTTTTTAAATTCCGTGTCATGTCAAATCAAATCATTATTTTTTAAACGAATCGAGTATTATTTTTGGATTTGTATAAAGTACTTCAGTTAGTAGATAAAAAAGTAGCTTCTCATTGGATTAAAAAAAATAAAGGGAAGAAAATATAGGTGAGATAGAAAAAGACTAAGAAAGAAACAATTTTAGAATATTGAATTTACATTATTATTTCATTTAAAAATGAATCTATTAAAGATTTTTTTTTATTTTACTTACTTGTATCTTCAATGTGCATAACAAAAGATTGGATCATGCATGCACATTGTGGAGTTAAAAAGATTAAAATGAAAACACATAATTTTGTAATGAATATAATGTAAGACAATTCCGTAACAGAGTACAAGAGGGATAGTCCTACCCAACACAAAGAATCAAGAATTGGGACCATATATATATAATTCAGCAGTCATTTTCCTGTCAAAAAGATTTTTGGGTATTCCATAATTGTTAATCATGGTTGGTGAGGGTAGTTCATATATACCTATCAAACCCTAATTAAGATTCTAATAAATATAGGTGGTAACTGGTACCTATATACTTCTCTACCCTTAATAACTAAAGATAGTAAGTTTTGTTGTTCAATCTGTATTACTAAAAAATATTTAGAAGAAATTTTTTTTACAGAAAATTATTTTCCTCAAGAAAAATAAAAATAAAATTGACATGAAGAAAATCGAGCCCACTAAATGCACGATGTTTCCTTAAGGAAATTATTCTCCTCAAGTATTCTCGATTAATGGAATATATCCTTCCAGGATAGAACGATCTTACTCACCAGTGTATATCAATATCTAAAACTATGAGTGTCAACGACCAATAATATCCCCTCAAGTATCCTCGGTCAATGAAATTTGTTTTCCATAGTTTTTGGAAGTCATTTTTCTTAAATTTGAGGAAAATGAGTTGATTTGGGAAATATTTTTTAAAACACTTGAGCCAACTAAATATGAAAAAATTGAAAAACATTTTTCGAAAAATGTTTTCCTCCGAACCAAACACACCCTATGTGAAATTTGATTTGTAATAATAGATTATCGATCATATTTTTGAGTTATCAATTCGATTAATTATTGTGGATGGTTATTAGTAATTGTACATATATATATATATATCTTCCCAAGTGTCAAGATACTGTAAAAATGTCTTTACATTGTTAGTATAATATATAATAGCTAGGAGTAATACAAATACTTTCTCTTAAATAAAGAAGTTATTAATAGACAAGTTCTGCTCAAGGTTATGGATCATGCAGGATTGTTACAGTATGGATTTTGGGTCACGGAAACTTGTGGTCATTTGATTAAATTTAATATATTACTTGTACAATTCTTAAAAAATGTATCAAATATTAACTAAAAAAATTCATTCTCAAAATGAGAAGTTGATTTACTGGTCCAAGGATTTCTTTTAGCACAAAGTGCATTAAATATTTATACACTTTCATATTAATAATATTTCGGTTGTATATATTATGTAAAGTATGTATATTATATGTATAATATATGTATATTCGATATAAACTATACACTATATATACATTAATTGCATATTTTGTAAATTAGGTGACCCAATTCAAAGACATTGAGCTGTAATTTTCCAATTAATTAGGAAATAAAGGATCCAAAATATGGCTACAATTCAACTTTTTTTTTTAAGCATCTCCTTAATTATTTTGTATCCAACGTTGCAACTATATCTATTAGATCAGTTTCTCTTGTATGTATAAACCTTTAAATTAAGAGGAATTTTTACGTATAGTCACTCAAAATGACATGTACATTAAAATGAAAAAAGAGATGGAAACGTTACCTTATGTTACTAAGGAACATGTTGTCTCACTCACTGTCGATTATTCATAGTATTCTTTTTTTTTTTTGAAATATTTAACCTTAAACAAAAATGTTCATAAGGAGATTCAAGCCAGCTTATGTGAATCTCAATTATATCATATAATATACGGACATAACAAAAGTACTAGGGTATTCTTATATATATATATATATATATATATATATATATATATATATATATATATATATATATATATATATTTCATGTGAAGTGTATGATCATTTCATCTAAAAATTTAAGCTTGTTGGAGATCAAAATTTTATTTACTTTCTTATATTCTTAGCGCCCCTAAAAACAAATTGATTTTATTAAATAAATGTGGCAAGGATGGCAATCCCAATTACACCTAGGTATGTGGGCCGTGTGGCCTTAGGTAAGGTGGTTGTTTTTTTTTTCCTTTCAAATTGTCCTAATATATTTGTGAACAAAGTTTATGGGTAAGTCATTATCAGTATTGCCCTCCACTAATTCCATTAATGTCTACTATTGTCCTCTTCAGTACAATATCCTGCGTCCCTTCATTTTACTATGCATGTCCTCTTCTTCTTTTTTCACATGGTTATTGGTGGACATATTGTCTTGAACTTCAATAGCATATAAAATGTGTATTGAAAAGTTTTACATTTGATGATAAAAAAAGAGTATTTGAGATATATATTTGAACAATTTCAATTCTTATTTTTGGAATACTTGAGATAGATTCAAGCTTTATTTTTTACACGTTAGTATATGTCATTTAGTTGGCACTCGAATGTCAAAATAAATAGTCCCTTGAATAACATAACTAAATAGATATACATCTCATGCAAGCTAGCTCGCATCCACTTATTAGAGCAAATGATGATTCTTTAATAGAGAAAAATGCGACTCATCCAACATCTATTAAACCAAAAAAAAATATTTTACAAAGTCATACCATGCTTTCAGGATATATTTAATAAAGTGATGATTATAAAACATTACATTACATCATTCATGAGACTTTAAAATCTACAAATTCATCATTTATCTTTGAATTTTAACCAAATCACAAGAGTAACATATGGAGGGAGAAGGACATAAAATCTTTGTGGGATCTCATAGGCATGTGCAATTCCCTTTCATTTTCTTTTAATTAGTATGTCCCATCTCCAATTTTATTTATTTTATACATATTCAAGCTACTTGTAAGGTGCATTTTCATGTGCCCCTACCTAATAACATCTATGTAGCCTTCAACCTCAACCTTTTTTTTCCCTTTTTTTTTTGTTTATTCGACGATATCGTTTCTCCGACCCCCACCGATGAATAATACGTAAGTCTATACTTACAAAAATACATCGATTTGTAACAAATTATTTATGACTGAACAGGTTTATTGTCACAAAAGTTCCCTTTGTTTTATTCATATACCTCTTTATTTTTAATATTTCTTGTTGAAAGGTATAGTTAAATAAATATTTCAAAAATATGAGATGATAACGTACTTCAATAATTTCATGATATTTACACCTGAATACGGTGAGGAGAGGTCAATATCCTTGAAAACCTAAATTATGTACATTAAAATGAAAAAGATAGATGTGAAGACGGTAGGTTGCAAAGGAAAGACAAGTAGGGATCCATTTAAACATTTAGTTTGTTGAGATATATTATCAGAAACAATTTTTCTCTCTGTTACTCATACAGTATGTATTATTCTCTGACACTCTTCCCCACACACTCTGTATATTCTACGGTATATACGGAGTATTATACACTTGAAAAGATGGAGATATATCATATATATATATATATATACGAGTAAAAATAAAGGATAGTGGGGACATTGATCTAAAGCTCGAGTACGGTCCGTGCGTCCATTTTTCTTCGACAAATCAATTGATTTAATGTAGACATCGCTCTTTCTTTTGTCCTTTCCCCCTATTTTTGCCCTATAACTAGTGGTTACTCCCGATCTGAAGCACCCTTTTTCCATTCACAGAGAGAATCCAACGTCAAAATCAATAAAAAAAAATCATCATGGCCCAAGATCCAAATGGATCAATCTTGTTGGGAGGTACTGCCAAAAAAAGAAAAAGATTACTTCTTGAACAATTTAGTCGATATATAGAAATCAATTAAACAAGACTTGTTACAAAGTCATATCATGCTTTCAAGAAAAAATAGTACTCATGAATTGACTACGATATTCACACCATCACATGCATCAATATGAAGTCTAAATTAATTTATCGTTATCTTTGAATATTATTAGCCAAATAGGAAGAAATATATAGATATAATAAGAAATCTGTGGGGACTCATATGCATGTGCCTGTCCTTTTATTTTCCTTTAATTAGTACGTCCCATCTCCATTGTTTTCTACATGCAACTTGTAACTAAGGAGCAATATATTCTCATATTACTGTCATAACCCATATGATAAGCTAAAATTAACGTTGTGATACTGTTTAATTAGGCGGCTATTATAAGTTAATTAAGTTAAAAGGCTTGTCTTGCTGTTTTGGACCGTATGGGTCGTGTAGCGTAATGGTTATTGAAGGATGGGAGATGCCATGCAAATACGATCTCTTGGTCGGTAGGAGTGCATTTATGCTTGCTGAATAGGGTAAATTACGTAATTAGACAAATATTTGATATATATTTATATTATATCATTATAATTTGAAAAAATTACAATTTGTAATTATAGTTTCTTTCTCCTCTCTTCATCTCTCTTGCCTTTCTCCTCTCTCCCTGCAATCTCTTTCCAGATATACAAATGCATATGTATATCAATTGCATATATATTGACAAGTATACATATTTAATTCAAGAGATATACATGTACAATTCGCCTCTCTCCACTCTCTACCCTCTCTCACTTGCGTCTCTCCTCCCTCTCTCAATCTCACTCACCTCTATCCTTCCTCTCTCAATCTCGCGTACTAGATATACAAATATACATGTATTACACATATACAATTATTAACAGATATACATATAAAATTCGCTTCTCTCGGTCTCTCTAGATCTCGCTCGTCTCTCTCCTACCTCTCTCGATCTCGCTCGCCTCTCTCCTATAATATTTAACTATAAATTGTAATTTTAGCAAACTAACTATTTTAACTATTTTTTGCCTTATTATATTTCAAATATTTGTTCTTTTTGAAAAATTCTCAACTATAACAGTCGAAGCTCGGATAAGTCGATCCATTATACTATCATTGTTCTCTTTCTTTTTTTCAAAAAAAGTATGATTGAGATAAATAATTGGTTCTTTGAAATAAATCGTTCGGTACACAGACTAAATAGAAAAAGCAAATCCACCATGGAAAAACGAAAATAAAAATAGTTTTAATGCACTTTATTCCAATGTCTACTCTTGTCCTCTTCAGTACAATAATATTATTCCTCCCTTACATTTTACTTCATCACGTCCCTTCTTTTCTTCTTTCATATCATGAGTGTATGAGTTACGAGTTCAATCGAATCTTATAGATTGAAATCGAATTTTGTACTTATTTTTAAAAGTCATTGAATAATTTTAAATTATAAAAAAATTTCAAAATATTTCCATTCAAGCTAGCTTGCCCCCACTTAAGGCAAAAAAATTGAGATCCCTTGACCAAGAAAAATACCAGTGGACATCTTTAAACAAGATATATTACAAAGTCATATCATGGTTTCAGAATATATATGTTACTGTTGAATATATAATATATTTATGATTCATCAACCACTATAATTTCATTTGTCTATGAATATTATTAACCAAATTACAAGCGTAACATATGGAGGGAGAAGAACATGATATCTTAGTGGGGACTTATAGGCATGTGCAAGTCCCTTTCATTTTCTTTTACTTAGTTGTACTTAAATATATATATATATATCTTAAAATGTTAGTCGAAGTCTACATAATTTGACTCTAAAAATAAAAATTATGACAATTAAAAGTGAAACGGAGGAAGTACGTCCCAGTTCCCATCTCCAATTTTTTTTCTTCCATGTAACCAGTGGCAGAGCCAGCATTTTCGTCAAGGTATTCCTACTTTTAAAACATGGGTGGGTAATTTTTATATCAAGGGTGTTCAACAATTGATATATATCAAAATATCTTTATTTAATCTATATGTTCATAACTACCCTTGCGTGAATATAGCTTCGTCCCTGCATGCAACTTGTAAGGAACATTTTAAGCTTATGGGGAGAGGTACCAATGAATAATATATCTTCCTATGCAAAAATATTTATCGATTTGTGACAGAATATTTATGACAAACAAGTTTATTGTCACAAAAAACATATGCCACTCGAATTTGTAATGAAACTATAACAAATTCTTGGTCACAAATTTTTTGCTATGAACTTTATAGGTAAATCAACAGATGGAATGTGAATTCGTGTCAACCATCCATTTTTTTTAGTATCTTGCTTGTTGGTTAAAGGTCAAGTCAAGGACAGATTTAGCATATAGTTGTGGATTCATTATTTGAGTCCATAACTTTAGCCTAGATCTACATTTATTTAGGCAACATCTACTGAACTCCAAAAAATATTGAATATGAATCCAGAATTTAAATAGGGTAATCAACTCACACAATTTATTCTAATGCTATGACGGAGTATCGAGGACTTTTTCACTAAAGCATTGCTTCTTCGTTTTTTATACTATTAGAGTGTTTATATACTTTAGTAGTATCAAATTATTCTCATGGCATCTAACGTGTGTGAGAACAATTAAAAACATGGATATGAAGGTAAAAGGGGCCGCTTGTAAATAGTTTCCCCTTTTGGATTATAAGTGTCACTTTCTCTTTTTTAAAAGACTAAAATATGTGACTAAAGAAATATAGATTACTTAATTATTTATCATGGCTATAGTTTTATACAGTTATCTCTTGTCACTAATTAATGTTTCATCCGAGTTTCTAGGGACAACTTTTGAATTTATATAGTAACAGTGAATTATACAAATATATTTGTATATTATCAGTGACTTATGCAAAAAATTGTATATTGACAACGGATTGAGCGAATTACAAAAACGCATTTGATTAGTAGTGAATTATACAAACAAAAATACCCATAGCAATGAAATTATTTACCATATTTGTGTATTGATAGTGAATCATATAAATAAATTTGTATATTGACAGCAAATTGTACAAACGAAAATACCCATGCATAGCAAACAAAACTATATTTATGGAGTATAATTAAATAAATTATAGGTAAGGAGCATAAGTAAAATACTTCTTAGTAGCTATTTATGAAAATTCTCCCGTTCAAAAGAGCAAAGCCCGCCAAGACGACAGATTCAATATTTGAAAACGCAATTCTAAACCAATAGAATTAAAATTCTGAATCTGCCTCGCAATCTAAACTCGCTAAAACTCTAACCCATTTGTTGGATGTGGACTCCAAGCAAGTTGGAAAGGCCTCCAATTTTTGAAGTCCAAATAAAGTTGCTTAATGCTATACGCTGGCCAGCTCTATTTTGTTGTCCAAAATCCAAGTAAATATTCAATGAGAACCAATAACATATAACTCCTATACATTTTTATATATACAATAACATGTCCCATCAACAGAATATTGCTCCTTCCGTCCCAAAATGAATGTTCCTTTATTCTAATTGAAAATAATTTATCTTTAGAGTTTCCCTTTTATCCTTAATGAAATGATTCTCAGCCACACAAATATCTAAGAATAATTTAAGATCACAAATTTTAAAAAAATTTCTTTTTTTCTTAAACATCGTATCAAATCAAAGAATGTCATATAAAATGAAAAGGATGAAATATGTTTCTTTTTGCTCTTATCTAGACCAAGACTTTATAGCCACCAAAATAATCAAATCTCCAACTCTTTATCCATGTTATGATTATCAAAGAAAATTCTTTCAATATCACCAATGACCTCCTCTTACTTGGAAATTTCATGCTAATGGAGGGACCAAAAAAGCACCTTTGGTGAATTATTGCTTTTGACATTTTCCATGCTCTTCTTTTAACCACTCCGTAAGTAATGTATTAGTTAATCATTCAAAATATTTAGAAAGTATTTAAATAAGTTATTATCAAAAAATATTATCTAACAATTCAAAAAGTAATTAAAACAAGTAAATTAACTTGAAATGGAGGGAGTAACACTTAAAATGTTGATAATTATATATTCTGTTAATTCTTTTCATTATCGCTAATTTAAGCAACTTTTTTATATATTATTTAAAGTGACTTAAAATATGAAGCATATCATGATACTTTAGGCAAATCTTATATAGATACGGGAGAAAAGATAATAAACTTTTTAAATCATAACATAAATTGATATAATATGTACACTTTTACGAATTGATATGATATAGCTCGAAAAAATAAATCTTTCCAAGATTACATGGGCTTATTAATAATTAAAATTTATTAATAATCGAGGAATTAAAAGTGCAATTATTTCTTTTTTATTGATCAATCATTATCAATTAGTGCATGACAGCATGTGTAAGAAGGTAAAGTAAAAGTGTAAAATTGACAAATGAAAAAGCAAAGCAGGTAAAGTTTCCACCCAAAAAGTACAGAAAAAGTTGAATAATATACATATACATTCACCATTATTTACCTATGTCCTCATTTTCTTTTGAACTATTTAACTCACTTAAGTACTCCACGACTCGTCGTTACAAAAATTGTGCTTTCCCTAATACTTTAAGAATTATAATTATTATCACTTTTTATGTATTCGTATAAATTAATTAATCTAATACTAAGTGTCAATATATTTAGTGTAATCTCATATGTAAAATTTAGAGAGAATGATGAGGCAGTCTTTTCTCTATCTTGTGAAAATATAAAGTTATTTTAGATAAACTCTTCAAGCAAGAGTGTCAAATGAGCAAATTGAGTTGAAAATAAAGATATTAAAATGCATTGAAAAAGAAATTGAGTTGTGTCATGACCTGTCCGTATTTATTTCGAATTCAAATGGAACTGAACTTAAATGGGCTAAAAATCAGATTGGGCCATAACACGTCCAATTTGATCCATTTAATCTCAATAATTTTAACATATAGTAATTTATCAATTATAACCACAATTTAAATTTCAACTCAAAAAAATAAATTACAAATAGATAGATAAATCCTAGAAGATAAAAGATAATAATATCTTCAACGTGGAAACATATATTACGTCAATGCAAATAACAAATCTTAAAAAGGGTTGACATTGGGGTCAATTGAAAATTCTTTTAAAATGAGTCAAGGCTTGAACGGATTGAAATTGCCTCAATACAAATTATCTTCAATATAATTTATAAAATTCTGAACATATCAAACGAGATCTATATTTGGGGTTCATTTTGAAAACCTACCTTCACGTCATCTTTTGTTGGTTGTCAACCTGAGGCTAAAATTCACAAAAGATTTAACTATAATTTTGCCTTAGTTAACTGTTCTTCAATATTTTGATAAGATGTTGGACATTGTTTTCTGCTATTATTCCTTTTCTTTTCCATATATAGTGCAACAAAAATATTTTTCCCAAATCCAGAAATTAAATATACTACAAAAAAAGAATAAGAACCAACATATAACTTGTATGTAGTGTGTGCATGTGACTCCACTACAAGAATCACAGCAAGGGTCACCAAAATCCAACCTTATAACTCCTCTAATTCTCTCAACTCATTTCAATAAATAATTTAAATTGGCTCATGAAAAATTTTATCAAAATATTTTTAACTTGATATAAATAATAATTTTATTAGATAATAAAAAAAAAAATTAAAAAAAACTAAATGGTTAAACTTAGTAAAAAATTGATTGAATCTTGACCCATTTGTATGATTCAATACCTAACATGTTTTGGCTCAAGCAAATTTGAGTTTGAATTGAATCTTGATTCGTAACATATTATGATTCGCTCAAATTTAATCAAACTCGTTCAATTGTCACTTACTAATAAGTCCACAACACAACGAGTAGCTTTCAAGGAGGAATTTTGAATGTGAACCAACACTTAGACAATGGCAAGGACCAGCAAATCACTAAGGGCCACCAACCGTCCAAATAACATCGACTCATCGAGTGATACATTTACACATCTAAGAATATTCATGCTATTTTCCATTATTCTCTCCGGAGTTCACTATCATCAAAAATTCAAATCTCATACTTTCCATCACGAAAAAAATATATAGTAAAATAAAAAACTTTTATTTTATGATCAACAGTAGTATATCAATTACGGAAGTATCAATTTTTTACAACTCTTTCTCAACAAAGAAAAAAAAAATGCATAGACCGTAAATTTCAGAAAAGAAAAATATAAGATAATCTTAATAGTTCAATAGTTTGATTACCTGAAATTCTATTACCTACCCTGTAATCCTCTTATCATGTTTAAAACAAAACGGAAAAAAAATAAAATAACAGACACTCTTTACAATATAATCTGGTGTCTGTCAGCAAAATATCTGCGGGATGACCTGAACGGATTTTTTTTTCGCCATCTCCATTAACAACATCACAAAATTTCTACTCCTAAAAATAAAATTTTCTAGTCTTTCAACACACTGATTTTTCAGTAGATCCACCAAGTAAAGCCCGAGATTCACCAAAATTATCTATCCTATTCCTGTACCTTGCATGGCACGATTTCTGAAAATCCTCAATGTTTAACGAACGATTCCAGTTACCCGATCCAGATCGAGAGACGAACATAAGGATCTCCTCGAACAATAACTCGTCGCAAGGTATAGCCAACGTCCCATGGTTCGAGAAGCCATATTCTTCCTCCGCCTGAATCAATAGCTTCCTGAAAATCGGATGGTTCAAATACTTCGCTCGCACCACAAATCTCCGGCAACTACTGCCCACTGAGATCGCCACGTGTCCAGCGGGAACATCCGAAGCTATGCATTTAGATGAAGAACATATGGCTCTTTTCTTCCATTGTCGCAGCATCTGACTGATCCTCACAATGCAACGGATCTTATTGAATTTTCCAATCTCAATCGACATCTCCAACAATCAAATAAACGAAATGTAGGTAGAAGGAATACACGAAATGTATGTAGAAGGATGACGGAGTGAGTTGAGTAGAAGAAAACTTTATTGCGTTTTTTTTATTAGTATATGAATAAGGAAATGGTTCTTAGTAACAATGTTATATAGACGGAATGAATGAAAAGACAAAATTATCCTTGAGGATTATAACGCCCATGTGGTGGCAGGGAAAAAGTGATTATGATTAGTTGCTTTGTGGTCCCCTATATTACAACTAACGCGCCTCTCATGAATCTTTGTGTGGATTTTATTTCCCAATTTATTGAATCTTTTATCGTTTTCATTTTTGTCTCTTTTAGTAAATTGAATTTTAATTTCTTTCAAAATCATTGAGAGATAAGATAAGATAAATGTGATTCTTCGGATCTTTGAAATGGTAAAATTGCTGGTAAATATTTACCTTTTCAATAGGCGTTTATCTTGTATGGATTAGTAGATATCGAAAATAAAGGAAAAAAAAGAGTGAATTTAATTATTTTTGGAGCTCATCAAACATAAAACTATATTTTTATCGTATGGAAAAAACTTAAATGCTCAACCGTACAAATATATGTTAAGTGTTGCAAATATTTCGAGCTTTTAATACATAATACTCTAAGATCTTTTATTAAAATAGTACTCTCTTTATTTTGCATATATTTTCTTCGTATAATTTGAAGATCATATTCATTTATTATGTGTTTGCATTTATTTTGAAAAAAAAATATTGAAATGTCAATTTTGATTTTAGATTTATCAATGAGAGAGAATAAATTCTTATGAAATATAATGAAAATTAAATTTCCAGGATTTGATACCATATAGTTAATAGATAAACTAATTTCACCTTACATCCCTTAATTTACTTCTTTTAAAAAATAAATCGTTACAAAATCAAATTATTTGAAGATTTCTTGTCTACTAAAGATCTTTCTGTTCCTGTAATCCAACACTAAAAATGAAAATGGTAAAGATTTGGGGAATATTTTATGGGGCCCTTGCATCTAACCACATGTAATTATTAAGATAATAAACTACTTAATTCCCATTTAAGCCAGGCATTTTTTTTTCTCATCACTCACCTTATCAAACTGGGAAATAAAAAGAGAAAAACATATTGTGATTTATGAAAAAAAAAAAATCCGCACATTCATAAATGACAAATATATAAAGCCTAATTATACTCTATAACTATAATTTGAATAATTATATTTTGTAACTATAGTTATATTACATAGTTTATATACGTTTGTACGATTCACAGTTTTTTTTATAGCATTTGTATATTTCGCTATAAAATCCATGCACAATGTTTGTATACTTCGCTATACAATTTACAGTGTTTGTATATTTCGATATACAATTTGATTCACATACAAGTGTAATCACGCACAACGGTTATATGAATCGCGCAAATTATACAAAACTCAAACTGTAATTATAGCTAGATATCGCGAGCTGTAACTGATTCAAATTATAGCGATATTAACTAATTTAACTAATATATTTTTATTTATCTGTGTAACTTTTCCATAAAACTATGCAAGGATCAAGCTGTGGCCCAATCCAATTTAGTGGACTCTAACAAATGACCACTGAGTTGGTAATGCGGCCCAAAGGCCATGAAATCCACCATATCCTTACAGACTTGAAGATGTGGAGAAACAACTTGTAAAGACTCAAACGTGACAACATGATGATAATACGATGTATTGAAAATGTCATAGTTCTTATAGATTCTACTACTTATAATAGTTTGTATTTTATTATTATTTTTATCTTGATTTATATGATATTAATATATTTTTTATAGTTTTGAAAAAATTTAAGTTGTTAATTATTTCAACAATATGTTATTTATTTTGCTCCAATTTATATTGTATATATTAAATTTTGAAAATCAATCCAAATTTTATTTATTTTTAAAAATTATTAATTATTGTAATTTATAGTATGTTTTACGTAAATATTAAATAATGTATAATACTCTTGAATTCCAATTTATGTGGCGTTGTTATTTAATTTAATTTATTCAATTTATAAAACAATCTAATTTATCATTTTGTGTTTGTTTTATCATAATTATAATATTTATATAGTTTAAAATAATTTATTATGGTGATACAGTATAATTATAGCTAAAACAATCGAAAAAATAATTTATTAAAGGTAATGTTATAAAATCATAGTTGAAACAACTAAAAAAATAATTAATAAAAATAATAAAGTAAAATCAATTAGTTAAAATAGACATATCAATTGATAGTTGAAGCAAACATGTTGATCATGAACTGTACTTATTTACACTTATATTATTAGTAATTGAAATGTAATGACTAAAATTTTTGTTTCAAAAGTTCAAGTGCCTTTTTCTTTCCTCTTTCCATTCAACGTTTCTTCTTGCCAATTATGCTAAACTCCGGCACCATTCCTTTTGGATTTCTTCAAAAACGACCGGTCATAGCTCTTTCTCATTGTATTCTTGAAGCCAATTTCATCATTATCCCAAAGTTAACGTCGTCCTTGACATTCATAAAAGTCAAAACCATAGGATTCACGAATCTGTTGAGCGTATCTCTTGTGAATTTGATCGTTGTCGGCGAGGGGGGAGGGGGCTCATTGCATATAATGGCGGTAAATCCCGTGGGTCTGAGAAGGATAGAATATACGTAGACCTTACCACTTCCTTATAAAAATAAAGAGATAATTTCCTAAAAATTCCCGTCTCAACAACATATAAGAAATATAATAACGGTACATCAAAACGACGAAAACATCCTACACAAGTGTTACATCAACAACTTTTTGACTTTTCCCAACTTTCTTCCTAGATTAGTTAGTGAATATCATGTAGCTTGGAAAATCAATTTACTGGGAATTCAAGTTACCAAAAAGAAAAAATTTTAGTCAATATTATTTGTTCTATGTATTATTTTTGGATGTCCAACAATATTATTTCACTTAATAAAATTAAGAAATAATTTTACACTTAGTTTATAATTTACTCTTATTATTAATTGCAATCAGTTTTCTATTATAATTTTCATGATATTGTATTTATTTTATTCAAAAGACGATTTAATAAAATTAAACTTATTATTTACTATTTTTTAATTCGTATGTAAATTAATTGGAAGTAAATAAAGATGGACGGAGGCCCTAGTAGACCCTTTCGACTTCCCTAGACCCGATTCGAGAAGGAAGAAAAATCCGGTAAATGCACCCATCAACAGTACTAAGACGAGATTTTAAGAAGATAATTATCGCATCTAATTCCAGAAATACCCTTACACAAACGGATATTTAAATAAACCGGTCGGTTGGGTCATCTCTACAACCCGATTACCCGAAGAGCTCTGTAATGCAGAACCTCGTCATCCAAATTCCACGTTTACGTACTCTCCCGCCGTCCACACAATGTCTTTTCCCGGTGACAACGGCTTTCTCGCCGGCGAAGCATCTCAATCTCCGGAAATTCGACTCGCGGGAGCTGATAAACAACAGCAGGAGTGTAAAGCATAGGTTCATTAGATGTATGGCGAATCCTCGGCGAGTTAAAATGGTGGCTAAACAGATAAGGAGAGAGCTGTCCGATATGCTACTTACGGATAAGGTGTTACAGTACGCTGTTCTTCCTGAAGCTGCTCTCGGTGCGGATCGATACCTTTCTTCGCTAACCACTATCAGCGATGTTGAAGTTTCAACCGATTTGCAGGTTCCTTTTCTTCTGAGTTTATGTTAGTTTAAGCTAATTTTGGCTCGAGTCACTCTAGCTTCCTTGCCGAATCTTGTAATGTTAGTATCACTACTAAAGCGATTGCATTTGCATAATTGCATCTCAAAAGTCATATGATATTATAAAACTGGACGTCAATCTATTGACACTCCTATTTGAGTTAATGGTCAATAATGAAAAACACAACAACTGATAGTTGAGGTATGCAACTCACGAAAAAGTGATAGTTCAGCTGATTCCGACTATTATCTCTTCCTTTTTATCAGGGTTTGAGACAGGCTACGTTTCGCTAAGCTTGCATAACCTAGTGTTAGTAAATTATCTGTTGATCAATTTAATAGACTATGAAATTAGGAGGACTAAAGTGCATATGAGAGGTTTTTGTTGGAGGGAATTTGTGATAACTGTTCTTTTTCTTGTTAAAAATGCTGTTTAGTGACAAACTATAGCAGTGTTAACTGAGTCGATATCTTGGTTGAAGAAAAGCCAAAAGCTCCATCTCTGGCTCTCTATGAAAGTCATAGTCCTAATCACATCCTGACCCTATGCATACAACTTTGTTGCTCTGAGCTTAGTCCTTGCAGAAGATATACATGTTCCACCTACTCTTATGTTATTTTTGTAATTCTGTTCCTTAATTTAGTTCCTTCTGAATTCCTTAAGAAACTGAAGTACTTGATTACAGCTATTGGATAATTATTTTGCCGATGTACTAAGCAAGGAAGGATCAGTTAGGTGAATGATCTGTTTATATGGCGGTACTTGACATAATGGAGATTATTATGTCCATTACAGAGATCTTATTTTTCCTGTATTTGATATGCTTTGCCATGCATGTATAGCATCTGTCTATTTTGAAAAAGTTCATCTCAATGAGTTCATTCTAATCAAACACACAAGAGCGAAATTGGTGTGGAGTTTTGACCATATAAAGCCGCTGAATCAGAGAGCCTATTTGCACCTCATAGGCACTAGGAATACAGACGATCATCCCCCTTCTTTATTTCCTTCCCCCTCTTTTTTAAACAAAAGCAGTTCCAATGTTCAGCCTCCTTCTCTATAGAATCTTACTGCTGATATTTAGTTGGGGTTGTTCTCCCGCCACTGATCCTGATATCTGGATTGACATGGGTAAATTGTTTGCATATTAAATGCTTTTTCAACATTACCTCTAAAACTTTCAGTTGCTGAAGGTGACTTCTTCAGAACTCCTGGTTTAACATTGAGTTTGTCCAATAACTTAGAAATTTAATTAGCCTGAAGGATGTTTCTTTACACAGACTACACAATATAAGAAGTTAAGGATGTTCTATGGCCTGAAACTAGAGGTGACTATAAAGAAGCAAAGAAAATTTCCAAATATTAAAAAAAATATGTATGTAATTCATAGGCAGGACAAGTCCATGGTTACTTTCCCCCCTAGGGTAGAGAACTTACTCAGTTTGAATTTGAGGGTAAGATTCGCCAAGGAAGGGATCAAACCCTTATCACCATTCACAAGTAACTAAAAAGAAGATCCCAATCTCAAACATTATCTTTCTCGGGATAAAGTTGTCATATGTGCCTCTAATGTATGCAACTACGTAAAGTGATGTCTGCTGTCGACAATCAGAAATAAAAACCTGAGGTTGAAAAATCTTAGGTGAGAGAGAAAGAGAGTTTCCAGTGTTAAGAAATCAATTTCATATTCACTGCTCCTATCTAGCTGTCACCATGTTACTACAGGATATGGGTGTTTGTGTGTACATGTGCAGGCTCTCTCTCTATACGTGTGTGTGTGTGTGTCTACCTAGGTGAAAATGTAAATTATAAGGATTTCCTGGTGTATTTGTTTGGCCAAACAATTGAAATAGTTCTAGACAACAAATAAAGAATTTCTCTCATTTCCACAAATGATAACTTCTTTGATCTTCTGGGACGATTCCTGTGATTTTGTCATACTCCCATTTGGACTCTCATGAAAAATTCTATGCTGCTGTAGGTTGTAAAGGTCTATGTCTCCGTATTTGGAGACGAAAGAGGAAAGGAAGTAGCTTTGACGGGCTTGAAATCAAAAGCAAAATATGTAAGGAGTGAGTTAGGGAGGCGAATGAAGTTGCGACTGACTCCTGAGATTCGTTTTATTGAAGATGAGTCCCTTGAACGAGGAAGCAGGGTGAGTAACTCTAATCTATTTTCTTATTAGAGAATTGATTCTTTTTGGGTTGGGGTGGGTGTGGGTCTTTGGTGTTATTTACGACTCCAATGCTTTTCTTGAGTTTCTCTTCTTTTTGCAAGGCTGCAGTTGTTTCCTGGCTATTAAGCCTTTTATGACTCTCCTTCCATAGTTTTCTTAACAACCAATTCTCTCAATAATGAGGTTAATCTTTATCTTTGACTTTCCTTTACTCAAATGATGGCCAAGTTAATTGACAACACACCAAAATGACTTGTATCTTGAACGGATCAGATGCCTGTTGAACACTGTTCAGGAGCATCACATATCAAGTTACGACTTAAAATTTGCAATGGGAAGCTAGTAAAACTTGACTAATTGTCATGTTAATCTCTTGCATGGGAAATAAAAAGGAAAAAAGATTATCTTGTCCAACAAAACCTGTAAGGAATTGGTCACTAATCAAGGAAGAGGGAAGTAATTGGCCTCGATGCCCATTTTTATTCTTCCCTGATCTTTCAAATGATCACAGCTCAAACTGTTTCTTGCATTTTCGAGTTGATCTAGTTAGCTCTTGCTTAATCAACATCATTCTCTATACAAGAGAAGAATGACTTATATGGCTTTTGGGAGTAGAATATATTCTCGAGACTGATTAAACCATAAGCCCTTTCTCAAATGGTGCAGTTATAAGGCTGTCTTCTCTTGGTAGCATGGGTACTAAATAGGAAGTAGATTACAACTGTATGATTGCTGTGCTTTTTTCCTGGCAGATTAGTACTTCACAATCCCTGAATGTACTTTAGGTCATGCTTAAGGTTGAACCAACTCTTGCAGGTACTTGCTATATTGGACAGGATTAAGGATGAGAATGAAAATAAGAAATCACCATCGGAAGCTGCCAATGATGGATCATCTGATCAAAGCGATGATGATGGGGACTGGGAGGGTGACGACCCTGATGATGAAGGCATTATTTATGTGAAATAGCTTTCTAGTGCGCTCTAAACTACATTAACTCTGGACTAGACAAAAGATGTGTTCATAACGGTAAGTCACTTGTTTATAAAGTTCAGCACAACACTAAGTTTCCTGTGTTGCTTATGCTACATAATTTTTGCATTTTTATTATCAGTAAATAGCAATATTGTGCTTCTCAGCTCATGTTAGTTTCTTGAAAATTACCCTGCTCATCAGCTAACACTCATATAGAGTGTACTTACACAATCTTTATAAGAACAAGAAGTGAACATCGGTTGAACATTAATATCATTTCTAAAGAAGTCATGCACATTCATTTATCTCCATTGCGTTGTGCTGAGTGAGCTTATTGCTACATACGAATTTTAAAAGAACCTAATGACTTCTTCTTTTACAGGGTGAAGGTGTTTTCCCAGCATGCAAAGAACATTAGTGCAATTCCCAAATTGTGGAAACCTTATTGAACCATGTTCATTATTGTCTAACCAGTTTATTTTCTTGTTTCACGTATAATTCATGTCTGATGAACGAATCAATTAAAGAGTATTACTTGGTCTTCCATGCATGAGCCCGGCTTTGCCCCTCCATTTTAACGTATGTTAGTTTATTAGCTGGCATTGTCTGTTTCTGGGACGAAAGTGAAAGAAAGGGGGTAAGCTATTGATGGTAATAATACTAGAATTTTTTGTGTGAATGTTTATTCTTGACAATTTATCCGTTGGAAGTACCTGAACTTTACCTTACCCCCAAAAATATAACATTGGAAGGAACTGGGTTAAACAGATTCTTGCTGTTAACAAGTGATGAAGATCCATAAGTTAAAGATTCCTACATAGGCAAAACGTACATCTGCATATCCTTTTGTATTGAATAAGTATTATTTCCAAGCTGTATTGCTACTGTGTAGTGATAGTATATACAGCATTAATTGTCTTTTCCCTGATAGATTGCACATTATTAAAGGGGAAAAAAAGAAAGAAAAGAATAATGATACGTCCATTCATCATTGTTCCTGACAGAAAAAAAAAACTTAAACACAGAGTCGGCATATCTTCATCAGTGATAGCCAACAACCACAAACTAAATAAGTCTTTCCCAGGAGGCGTTGATGTAACAAGAAGATTATTAAGCTAGCAGATCAATGTAGTCCTCAAAATTGGACTACTCAATGAACCATAAAAATATTTAAGAACTCTTGAATACAAAATTGAACAGTTACAAGTCGAAAATGATGGCCCTAAGCAACAGGCCAAAATGAAAATTGATATAATGTGAATGTCATATTATTTTTATCAGATAGCAAATGCAGCATACTGCTCTCTTTCAGTGATGCGCCTTAGCTTCAGCTTTCTGGTGAGACTTGGCCTTAGCCTGAAATAAATAAGATGGCAAGGAGGTTATAGAGATAGTCTGTGTGGAATGACAAAGGCATATTAACTCGTACTAAAACAATGTGGAATTCTTTGGTTGAAAGAAAACCAAATATGTGCAGTTGATATAGGGAGATCAGCAAAATAATTAACAAAGGGAAATAATAGCAGCATGTGGAAATTTGAGGTAAAAGTCTTCTTAATATTATCCACTAGAATTTCAATAGAGGTGTTTGAGATTACGTGACAGGAAAAAAATTCCAAACACGTCCTGACTCTCAATGTGGACGGATGAAGGATTTCAGGGGGCTCATCTAACTTGAAGAAGGTCCATTGCAATGATCAAATTGCACCACCACCAACAACAATCTACCAATGTAATTACGGGGCCTGGAAAGAGTAGAATGTATGCGGACCTTACCTTTATCTCAGGAGGTAAAGAAGTCGTTTGAGATCGACCCTCAACTCAAAGAAGAAGAAAAAGTGTGGAGAAGTCATGGCAAAATAATATAATGAGAACTGTTACCTTTCTAAAAAAAATATTATAAAGAGAATGTCAAGACATTCTAAAAAAGAAACATAACAAAAAAAAAAATATATGATGATCAAAGTGCAATAAAACAACAAACATTGAAGAACAAGAAACTCCCTAAGTAATACTACGACAAGTATGGAAAGATAGATGAGACAATGTTCTATTACCTACCAACATCCCATCCTAATTGGTGTCCTCCAAAACCTCCTATTTAAGGTCACATCCTCCAAAAGCTGAAACTACACCATGTCCTATCTAATCACCGCCTCCAATACTTCCTCAACCTACCCTACCTCTCCTGAAACCATTTATAGTCAACCTCTCACAACTCTGCACTGACGCATCTGTGCATTTCCTCTTCACATGTCCAAATCATCTCAACCTAGTTTCCCGCATCTTGTCCTCCACCGAGGTCACTATCGCCTTATCCCAGATATCTTCATTTCTAATATCCCTCCTTGTATGGCCACACATCCAATGCACCATAGGCATCTCGTAACAGTCATCTTCTGAACGTGAGATGAAAGCTATGGAGATGAATGTGTTGCATTGAATGGGCAAATGCACCCTAGATCAAAATTAGACGACTCATAAAAGCTCATTTCGAGTGGAACTTCTTTAGATAAGGTGACAAACTAGATAAATAGTTAAAATAAGATCTACGATACTTGGGAGAGGTAAAAACTACCTGGCAGCATTCAATTCTTATGAGCCAATGGGATGCAAACTATATAGTCTTTTATATTAAGAAAATACAATAACAACAACAACATACCCAATGGAATCCCACAAGTGGGGTCTGGGGAGGGTAGAGTGTACGCAGACCTTACTACCACCTTATAAGGTAGAGAGACTATTTCCTAGGAATCCTCGTCTCAAAAACCCATAAGCAGAATAAACTAGATATGAAAAAATGAGAAGGAAAAGAGAGGGAACAAAAAGGACGACTAACAACACAAAGCACATGATAGTGCGTAAATCAACATGATATAACGATAACACCAACATGTATAAGACAGATAATGACAAACTGCTCTCCTTATCTTTCAGGGCCTCCATTTCAGTTGGTATCACCATCATACTGGCTACGAGAATATATTGCATATTATTTGTGCCTTGCACATTGAGCTGGTTATCAAATAGATCCACCACCTATGAAGGCGTTCTTTTACCTAAGATGAATGTTGCTTTTACAAAAGTTAAGCTACCAAAAACCTACTAATTAGTGAGCTCAAGCTGACATCTAAAAATTGAATTACAGTTTAAAAGACGTTGAACAAACATAGCAAACGAAACAATCCATACAGAGAAATATACAAAATAAAGCAAATAAAAAAAAATACCTTGAGATACTTGAGCTTCATGCTACCATAGACGAGTCCAAACGTGAATGCCGATGTACGAGCCACCTGCCCCCGGAAAACAAATAAATGGATCAATCTACCTATCACCAAAGAAACCAATCTATTTCTCTTCCACTCTATTCCGATCTATTTCACTGAAATACTCTAAGCAATTTGACTCTTAAGACAAATCCAACGCATTTCAAAGTCGACGATTAATGGGTACATGAGATCGAATTACTGAAGAAAGAAGGAAAATAGGCTTACCAAAGCAAGGGTGCTGGTTCCAGAGTAAAGTCCAGGAAGAGGCGCCATTGTTGACTAGCTAGCAAGTAGAGAGCTTCAAGATCTCCTTCAATCCCTAAAATTAGAAACTCGCAAACCCTTAATTCTACCAACAACGATGGTTGGGTTATATCGTGTGAGCAGTGATCCGCTGTGCGCCGGCCTAGTGAATCTTCACAATGTATATTTCCCTTTTTAGCCTTAAAATGAAAACAAAGCCAACTTAATCATTTATTTTTTTTATTAAATTATTTTAAATAATCGTTCTATTTCAATTTATTTGTCTTAATTTCTTTTTTAACCCATTTAAGAATGAATATTTTTTTCTTTTTAACAATCTTTTGATTTAAACTTTTTCCATACGACATGTTTTCAAGATCAAACAGTAAAGGTGCATTTTGATATATTTTACATATCTTTTATTTAAGATCATACAATTTAAAAAAATTTATTTATTTTTTAAACATTGTATCAAGTTAAAAATAAATAAATTAATTAAAATAAAGGTAATAACTTCTTTTGTTACTCAATGATGAGTGTGTGTTAACTCCAATTCTTATTATAGATAACTTAGTCTCTGTTTGAATTGATTTATTTTTAGTACTTTAAAATTAAAATAATTTTTAAGTTGTTTTAAAATGTTTGGATAAAAATAAAAAAAATATAAGCACCTATTTTTTACGATAAAATAATAAAAATAAGTCAAAACTCAATCTAAATAGACACTTAGGATATTTATGTTTTGATTAATAAAATATTTGTTTTTATCACTTTATGCAGGAGATATATTGTGCTTATTTAAAAATTTTAAAAGTATATTACTTTTAAATGTAAAATAATAACACTATGAGTTCAATATGTTATGTAATACATAAATGATAAAATGGTAAATGATTATTATTTCATAAAAATTATAATTATTCACTAGCCCCTCTCTCCATGTAGCTGACACATACATAAATTAAATTTAATAGTTAAAATTTAATTTATTAAATATAATTTAATAATATACAAGAAATAGAGAGGACATTACAGTAGTTTCCATTGATTAAAATCTAATGGTGACTTGTAAAACACGATACAGCGGCATATACAGCAGAGGGAAAATTAGATTCACTCTAACCCACTCCACTACTGGCTTGAGAGATCGGCGGCGAAAGGAAACTGAAAGAAATGGCGTCGAACCAAGTGAGGGCATCACACATACTCATCAAACACGAGGGATCTAGGCGTAAATCATCATGGAAAGATCCAGAAGGTCGCATCATCTCTAACACCACCAGAGACGCCGCCGTTTCCCAGCTCAAATCCTTCCGCGACGACATCATCTCCGGCAAGTCCAAGTTCGAAGATGTTGCTTCTCGCTTCTCTGATTGCAGCTCCGCCAAACGCGGTGGCGATCTCGGTACTTCCTCCATCTACTGTAGCTTATTAGTTTTAATGACTATTCTGGATTTTTATGAGTCGTTTTAATTTTGGTTTGAGATTTGTACGGCTTTTGTAGGGATTAGATCTGAGATTCTAAAGGACTTTCTGGTTGTTGAATAAGGCTACTTTGCTTTGAATTACTTACAAGTTAGGATTAGGAATTAGGTGGACTTGAATGGAGTGTTACGGAAATAGGATCAATTGATTGGTATTTCTGATTATTGGAAGATGATTATGATGGGATTTGATAGGGTTTAACTGGTAACTAGCTTCGATTTTGATCTGGTTGAAAGCAAGGTGTCTTTGAGTTGCTATTCAGTTTAGTTACTTCGAAAAAGGTTTATAGAGACACCAGGAAAGATCTAGAGAAAGTAAGTAACGAAGTTTAGGAAACTGTCAGTTATTGAATAAGCTTATATTTGCTACCATTTGGAGACAACTTTACTGGATAAAAGAGTTGTGAATAATTTG
This sequence comes from Solanum rostratum, assembly GCA_029948455.1. Classification (NCBI taxonomy): domain Eukaryota; kingdom Viridiplantae; phylum Streptophyta; class Magnoliopsida; order Solanales; family Solanaceae; genus Solanum; species Solanum rostratum. Next base: position 90,911,239 of record CM057045.1, on the reverse strand, counting down.
GAAATTTTGAACTTCTGTTATTGAATTGGGTTTAAATTAAATTGTTGTTCCCCATGTTATTGCTGCATCAATCAAGTGAACATGTTCACCCATATTGATTGAACTGCACATGCGATCTCCCCTCCCACCTCTTTTGTACATTTACCAATTGGTTAGTCCTTTCGCCTCTATATGTCAACTCTTGTGTATAGCATCTTTTCTGGAATGGATTGTAAGAAAGTTCCAAAGAAGAAATCTGCTAATCATTTATTGCCAATAAAACCAAAGCACTAGTCTTTTGTTTCTTCGTTTAGTTTGTAATTAGGATGGAAGCACCAGTTTCTGGTCCTGCGAAAATTCACTAAAGAACTGCTTTTTAGCTGAAAGTTTGACTTGTTCAAATCTTTTCTGCACATTCCTGTAGTTATCTGTTTCTCAATTGCAGATAGCTGTTAGTTATCACATTAAAGAGGGTAAGAGCATTAGGAAAACTGAAAGTCCCACGATCTTGTGATTTGCCTATGAGTGAAACAGGTTGTCTTACTTGTTCCAACGAAGTAAAGACAGTAGGTAAAGACAAACAGTTTTTACGTGGAAAACATCCAGCTCACAAAAGGTGTAAAAAAATCATGACCTATACCACTACAAAATTCAACCCAAGCTTAACTAAATCAATGAACCTCAAATAAAATGATTACAGTCCTACGTAATCCTAAGAATTAAAACCCCTAAATCAGCATACACCTCCCAAGGTTTATGCTGATTAGGGGTTTAGGTTTCAATTACATAGGATTGTAATCATTTTGTTTGAGATTCGTTGATTTAGTGAAGTTTGGATTAAATCCTATAGTGGTATAGGTCGTGGTTTCTTACAACTCTTGTGAGTCGGATTTTCCACATGAAAACGGTTTGTCTTTACTTTGTTCGAACACGTTAGACAACTTGTTTCACCCACAGGCATGACCTGTAGTTTCAATATATATCCAATAAGCTTGTCTAAGAAGAAAGAATGAAGAAGTAATGTCTAGTATTTTTCTGCTTTGCTTCTTTAATTTCAATTTTCCAGAGCATTTTCTGTATCGTGTGTGGTTTTTGTGAGTTTTTATAACTTGAGCTGAGTCCCATGTGACTAAATTTCCTATAGCTTCATATAATTGATGTTTTTTGAGCTCTGTTGGTTTTGCTGGAGTGGTTGGTCAATGATCTAATATCTGCATTCTTATTTTTTGTGTCTCTAATAATGTTGTTTGGCTTCAATTATGAAGGTTTACTTTCCAAATATCTTCAGTAATTGAGTGTTTCATTTTAATATCATAGCATGTTTATATATATTTGGTAGATGATTATACTCTTGCAATATTTAATACTTGTTCAGCTATCTCATTGTTTCGTGCTATGAATCTTGTTAGTTTGTAATCTCTAATTCTTCTAGAGCTTTTGAAGTCTAAATTTATCATTCGCTGTATACTTCTGGTCAGAAACTGCCTTTTATGTTAATGGTTATGTTGGATATTGATGTCAATCTTCTGTGCTTGCTCTTGGATTGTCAGGCTGTATCTTTTCTTACCATACAAATGGCTACTGCTGTGCAATTGCTTAGTACTGCACCACAACAAGTGGTTAATATAGAAGCATTTTTTCTTTTACCAATCAAAAAAGAAGAAAGTAACTAATGTAGAGGCACTGTTCCTTACCCCTCTCTTTTTCTTGTTTGCCTGTTTCTTTAAACATCTACCAAGTCTCTGTCTCTGCTGAAGGGCTAAAAGCCTAAGCATTGGTGTCATTTCTGGCATCCTCAAAGGTGGGGAATTCTCAACTTAGTTCCAATGAAGGAGGTGTAGGGCGTTATCTATACTGTGTTCAACTGAAGAAGGGAATTTCCAATTGTAGTAATATACCCTGCAAAGGGCAAAATATCTTTGTGGTCTGTGGATATAGTAGAGCTTCTCTCTTGCTTAATGGCATTTTGGTGTCATTTCTAGCATCTTCAAAGGTTAACTGGTGAATGCTTAATAAGGTCATTTCATTTGCAGGTTCATTCGGTCGAGGGCAGATGCAGAAACCTTTTGAAGTTGCAACTTATGCACTGGGGGTTGGTGAGATCAGTGACATTGTCGATACTGACAGTGGTGTTCACATAATTCTGAGAACTGGTTAACATTGGTGGAGAAAGTATATTCAGATTCAAGAGCAATTGCAAGTTGTAACGTTTCTTTTCTCTTTATTTTGGTGTTTCAAAGACTACCCTTCCTACGCTTGTGTCCTATGGCAGCAGCAAACTTATAAATTTTGATTGTATTATCAGTCAAATACAACTCCATATGCCTGATGTTTATAGACGTTTGTATCCATGTATTGAGAATTTCGTAACTTGTGTCACCTTCTAAATTCAATTATCGTGTGACTCACTGCAATCAATCTCTACGAAATTGCAGAGGTTTTGCAACAAGGTCTTCTGAATGAGGAATCTTTTACTTAAATCTTGTAAACCAAGGTTCGAATTCCTATATAAGAGTAACATGTTAGACATTTTTCTTTCCATCTGCTTAAGCCTGGTGACAGTTACTGCGTAGCTAGGTCCGAATTCTCTTCCATGAAAAACTATATTGTATATATAAAATTAAAACTATTTCTAATGTGTATGTAGATGTTGAATTTTCTTGGCTTTGTTTCGTATTTACTTCCTTATATTTTGAATTTTTTCACGAAAATTTTGATTGTTTTTATTTATTTTTTGAAAGAAAAGAAGTGGAATGTTTGTGGACAAGTTCCGGTGGGATATATGTGGATTAGGTTGTTTTCCTTGTCCATAAGTTCATAAGGCAATTTCATTGGTGCTGAGTGCTTACGTACTCAGTGTCAAGTTGATGTAATTGCGTCTTGTAATATTGATCGAATACTTTGTTCTATTCTTATCCCTTGGTTGAAAGCTGTTTGAACTAAAAGTGTGGACTGCGCACTTCCTTCTTATCCCAACTTGCGAGTTTGACCAAAATTGTCAAATTTCCAGAGTCATTGTCTCTTTGCCATTTTCGCTAAAAAGTTAAGAGAAGTATTCTTCCCCAATAATATTTTTTGTGTGTTTCGGAATGAATGCCTGATATTTGAGCCAAGTGTTTTTTGAAAAAATCTCTTTATCTTCATGAGGTAGTAGTAAAATTTGTGTATATTCTATTCTTTCCGAAATTCATTGATTATGTTGTTATAGTTATTCAGAGGAAGGAGAAAGGAAAAGGCAAAGTGGGAATCAAACTCATTTATTGTGCCTAAATGATAAAACTCATTACGTACTCCTACTTTAATTCATCACGTAACCACAATATGATGTGTTTAGCAGAAACATCAAATGTAAATTTTTTAATTTTTTTTTGTCCCCTCTCTTTTCTGCTATAATTTTATTAACCTTTTCAAGGATAGAGAAGCATTCTGGTATGCATCATGTACAATGACTGTACTATGAGAAGGACATGTGGTAGCTAATCTCAAAACTTGTCAATTGTCATGCCTATTCTTTTCTTATTAAAATAAATAAAGTAACTTCTTTGATTAATTCAAGTCAACCAAAGTAATACTCGACTTTTGGGAATTCAAAAGTACTGGTGCTTGAAGAAGACAAGTCAATGTTTATGGCTTGTTTTCTTGTAAACTTGGATTGCCTGTGCGAACAGAGAAGTTCTTCTTTGGTCGTCCATCCGGTACTCACATTAGAGCTTCATTATTTTGGATTAGGAGAAAGCGCTTTTTATCGAGTATTTTTTTTATATCTAGAATTTGAATCTGACTTCTGATCAAGGGAGGAACAGCCCATCTATTTCACCATATTCTTTATACACATTGCTATATCTAACTTCACATCAATAAGGAATCAAAACATTTTATAATCATAACAAAAATTAGTAATCATTCTGATTCCTTGTCCCCACCAAAAAATTCTTTTCCCACCTTTTTCTTCCTCCTTTCAATTATGTTTTACCATTTTGCATGAGGATTTGGCCATTTCTAGCAAAGTATATTTGACTATTTTATTATTCTAATAAAAGATATTGATTCTGCCTTAATAGAAGGAGAAAACTCTACTCTGCCTTATTTATTATTATAGAGAGAGACTGATTTTGACACATTAAAAAAAGGTTTCATAAACGTATTTTCAGGAAAAAAGTTTGGGAAATTAATTTTGGTCCATTGATGGCCCATTTAGGAGGGACATATCAAATTTTAGAAATTTAATTTATTAATAAGTGTAATATTATTAAAAATATATTTTTGTTTATTAATTTGTTAAGCAAAAAATAATAATCTATTCTTGAGAAAAGGATCGAAAAATTTATAATTAAAATTTAGTTTTAGTAAGAGAACATGTATACCATCATTTTTTATTAAAAAAAATCTGACTTTGAAACTAAAATCTCCTTTAATATGAATATTTTATCTCAAAAGCAGAATTTTTCAATACAAGTAGAATTTGTGGGATTCGCAAATCCCTATACTAATTCCGAATTTTGTTATTAAAGTCTGTTTAATAATAAGTACCTTAATAATTTAGTATATATCTTTACAAAATAATAAAAATTATATTATTATTCTAAATTAAATTTAATATTTTACATATCAAAAGTAAAATATATCATTTCTTAACTTTTTAAATTATATAAAGATTAATCAAATAAAAATGGAAGAGGGAATTACTATACTCAAAAGCCACCTCGGGAATCCAAATTTTATCATTTTGACCAAAAGAATCGCCGAAAGCAAATTCACTTTTTATCAATTAACCATCTCTATTAGTCGTACATTCATGATAGAGTGTATTAGAAAATTAATTACCAAGTTATTAAATGGAATGTATTGATAAAAATAATATATGTATTAATTTTTATATTAACAATATTTTATTTGATATATTAATTATACATTATATTGTTTATTAAGGTGTACATTATTAATATGATAAATTTTTTAGTATTAGTAATTAAGATGATTTTAATGCACCCTCACGGCTCCTCTAGAGATGGACGTAGGCCCAGCTCAGGCTTGTGCGGTTAAGGTTTTTTTCTTTTTTTTTTTACGTCTTTTTCATCATAATTATGAAAAATATCTTGGTAAATAAATATTTTAATATAATGCATGTTATTTATAATACACCAAACCTAACAGTACATAATATATAGTCTATATATAATTAATGCAAGTATTATTAATACACGCTATTTAATATTATTTTTATATACTCTACCAAACGACTCTATAAGCATTAATTATATATTTTATTATGTATTGAAAACATATACTGTTAATATATAAAAAATTTATGGTATTAATAAGAGAAAATGACCAAAATAGTTTATGATGTATGAGTAATAATTTATTTTGGTCTTTAATATATTTAGTTCTTATTAATGTAATAAATATATTTATTTTGGTCCTTAGTTTTTTTATTTGATTGAAATAGTCTTTCATATATAATAAAAGGTATTCATTTTGATCCTTTATCCTAAAGTTAACAGATTTTATCCCCAAAAAATAATTATACATTAAGGATCATTTCAATCGCAAAATATATTAAGGACCAAAGTAAAACATTACCTATACATTAAGAACCATTTTGGTCATTTTTCGTGTTAATAATATAATGAGATTTAATGTGTACTAGTATGATTAAAAATTCAGTTGTCCCTCAAAATTATTTTTACATCTTTTTTAATCATATTTGTACATGATATTTTAATAAATAACTATTTTAAAATATATATATATATGTGTCTGTGTTATTTTTAATACATCAAATGAAATAGTGTATAAGAAATAAATAGTACACGATCAATTGCAAGCATAACTAAATGCAAACAATATCAATAAACTCTATTTAACATTAGTTTTTACAGAACAAACCCTTATGAGTTACGCGCAATATTAGAATCGTATAGACATTATCACTACAAATAGTAATTACGTGAATGAGTATTGAATATATAGTTATTAGTTATTTCATCTTCTACTTAAAATAAGATTATATTTTAACTCCCCCATGATGTATCGTATAAGAATTTTTAAATTATAAACTAAAAATCGTATTAATTTAATACATCAATAAATTACTTTTAAACCAACTTTTAAGTATTGTATAATTCATATAGCAATTAATACTACATGAGTATGTTGTTTCGTTACAGGCTAACAAACAATTCCTTAAGGTCCGATCTAATTGGATATGCAATATGAAATAATAATTCGAAATCAACATCATTTGAATTTGAGATTTTATCTAGATTGTGGACATGCAAATTAGATTTTATAAATTATATTTTGTATTATAAATATATAAATTCAGAAGTAGCGAAAATCACCAATTTTTTTATTTTCTTTTAATAATTTTATCAAATGAGTAAATAAGTAATTGATAAATAAGATACTTTTTCCGTCTAATAATAATTATTTATTATTGACTCGACAAAAGCATTTAAAAGCAGTAAATGATATTAATAATTTTATCAAATTACCTTTTGAATATAATATGTATAATATCTTTCAAATATAATAGAAAAATAATTATAATCAATGACCAGGATATGTTAAGAACTAAATGCAAAATTATCTCTTAAATTCATAAAATGGACAAATATTATTAACCATCTCAAAATAATATAGTGAATGAGTAAAGATAAACGGAGCGAGTAACATTTTTTTTTTTGGATAAATAATTAACATTAAGCTACACTGTTTAATGTAATTTGACCATTTTAGAGTAAAAAATTAGCGAATTAAATTTTGAGGTGAGAAACCCAGTGTCACCACACGTGATATTCAGTCCACAAGAAATAATAAAAGGACCAAAACCTAAACCAGCCTCTTTGGCTATTCACATAGTCCTCTCTGTTTTCTTATTTCCCCTGTTTTCTCTTCCTCGCCGTCTATGGCCGCCGCCGTATCCACCGCCGCCGCCGTGACCAACAAATCTCATCTTTCACCGGCCATCGACAAACCCTTTTGTTCTCCATCCCAAAAGCTCTTATCTTTAGCCGCTAAAACCCTCCCAAAACCCTATCACCACCATCACAGAACTCTCATCACTGCCGCCTCCAAGAACCCATTAACCGACGTCGTTTCATCGTGTAAACCCAATCCCGAAGGCCGGTCTTTCGATTCCTATTTCGATGATGACGACAAACCCCGTGAAGAGTGCGGTGTTGTGGGTATTTACGGTGACTCTGAAGCCTCTCGTCTTTGCTATTTAGCACTTCACGCTCTTCAACACCGTGGCCAAGAAGGCGCCGGTATTGTTTGCGTTAACGATAACGTTCTCAAGTCGATTACAGGTGTTGGGTTGGTCTCCGACGTGTTTAACGAGTCGAAACTTGACCAACTCCCTGGCGACATGGCTATTGGTCACGTAAGGTATTCTACTGCTGGTGCTTCTATGTTAAAAAATGTTCAACCTTTTGTTGCTAGTTATAGATTTGGGTCAGTTGGTGTTGCTCACAATGGTAATTTAGTGAATTACAAACAACTTCGTGGTGAACTTGAGGAGAATGGGTCTATTTTTAATACTAGTTCTGATACTGAGGTGGTCCTTCATCTTATTGCTATATCAAAGGCAAGGCCTTTCCTTTTGAGGATTGTTGAGGCTTGTGAAAAGATTGAGGGTGCTTATTCTATGGTGTTTGTTACTGAGGATAAGTTGGTTGCTGTTAGGGATCCTTATGGGTTTAGGCCGTTGGTTATGGGTAGGAGAAGTAATGGTGCCGTCGTTTTCGCATCCGAGACGTGTGCTTTGGATTTGATTGAGGCTACTTATGAGAGGGAGGTTCTTCCTGGTGAGGTAGTTGTGGTGGATAAAGAAGGGGTTCAATCTATTTGTTTGATGCCTCATCCTGAGCCTAAATCTTGTATCTTTGAGCATATTTACTTTGCCCTGCCTAATTCAGTGGTGTTTGGAAGGTCTGTGTATGAGTCTAGGCGCGCTTTTGGGGAAATTCTAGCTACTGAAGCCCCTGTGGAGTGTGATGTTGTGATAGCTGTTCCTGATTCAGGTGTTGTGGCAGCTCTTGGTTATGCTGCTAAAGCAGGGGTTCCATTTCAACAAGGTTTGATAAGGTCACACTATGTTGGTAGGACATTTATCGAGCCATCCCAGAAGATTAGGGATTTCGGGGTAAAGCTTAAGCTATCTCCAGTCAGGGCAGTATTGGAGGGGAAAAGAGTTGTGGTTGTGGATGATTCAATCGTTAGAGGGACAACCTCATCCAAGATAGTGAGGCTGTTGAAGGAGGCAGGTGCAAAAGAGGTTCATATGAGGATTGCAAGCCCTCCGATTATAGCTTCTTGTTATTATGGAGTGGACACTCCTAGTTCAGAAGAGTTGATATCTAACAGAATGAGTGTCGAGGAGATTAGGGAGTATATTGGATCGGATTCATTAGCCTTTCTCCCAATTGAGAGCTTGAATAAGCTGTTAGGCAGTGATTCTAAAAGCTTTTGTTATGCTTGCTTTTCAGGTAACTACCCCGTTGAGCCAACAGGCAAAGTTAAAAGGATTGGGGACTTCATGGATGATGGATTAAGTGGGGATATGGACTCCATTGATGGTGGTTGGCTACCAGGAAGTAGTAGAGTTCAGAAGACCATCTTGAATGAAGTTAGACCCGTCTAAATTTTACATGTTCCTTTAGTTTTTGCTTTGGATTTTTCGTGCTTTAACTATAGAAAATTCAATGCTTTTTGACGTTTCCTTTTTTTTTTTTCTCCCCCTCCAAGTCGTGCTTCAGATTGTCAACTAATCAGAATGGTTCAATTAGACCATGTTATTTAATTTGCAAAATTCTTTCAATAACCATAAATGCACCTGAATGATGAGGAAAAATATTCAAGTATCTAGCAGGAAGGGGAACAAGGAGTTTGTTGACTTAACTGGTTAAGTTGTTGTCACGTGCAGCTTTTTGCACCGAAAATAATTGTAATTTGTAGTTGCTCATTGAAGAAAAGTTTCATTGACAAGAAACATAAGACTTGACAACTTATATCAAATAGAGCTTCCTATCCTACACTTTCTTCTTCTTCTCCCACGATAGTGATATTCCTTGGCTGCTTAATCCAGAGGTGGAAAGCAAGGAAGCTTGGCTATGATTATCGTCGAATGGATGTCGATCCCATTCCATGGAATCACTAATTGGATCATCTTCCGTATTCCAACTTCTTCCCAACATTTGCTTGCTAGAGAACATTTTCTGTGAGGCCATGGTTTGGTTCTCCTTGTTTTGGCAATCAGTAAAGTCAGAATTGCTTCTCAGATACCTCTCGGAAATAGCTTCCTTCATGCTTTCTTCGCCTGAAACACGGAAACTCCCAAACCCTTTTATTCCAATTGTCACTTTTCTCGCTCTTTCCCTCTCCTTTTTCAGGAAACTCCTGTCTTCCAATAGTTTTATCACCCTCTCTGACATGTTTCTAACACTTGATCCCCAATTAAACCTGTTTTAATGGAAACAAACGTCATGCAAAAATTCAACTCAATCATAGATGATGGAATCATCAAAGATTTGACCTTTCTGAACTGTAAAGGCGTGAGAAACAAAGAGATGAAAGTATAAAGACCAACCCTTTTTCATCAACATATTGGAAACTTCCCATGTGTCTGATGACATCTTCATCACTTTGAAACTCCTCTGCAATACTTGCTGGTCCATGAGTTAACAGGTATTCCAATAATATCACAGCCTTATAAGATGATCGCCAGTTTCTTCCGTCAAACTTCGACAACCTGTTTTCGCGTAAGAACAAGTACACACACAACTAAAAATTTCCAAATCAAGGAAAGTACAGATAATATCAATCACTTTGTAATGCAACAAAACAAATAAAACCTGTTATGCAGAATATCAACGATCCTCCAATAATCATCAACTTCAAAAGCTGCACGCGATATCAGCCGCATGGTTTGCATGTTTGGTGCAATCAAATCTCCACTTGTAGCTTCTTCTGCCAGCCTTCAATTAAATTTCTCATCAATGAAGATATATCATTCATAAGACGGAGGCAAAAATGATGAAGTAACGAAAGTATTTTCAGGAATGCTAAGAAAAACTGGAACTATCTACAAAATTTGTCTGTCGCTAATTCTTGTTTTTTGAGTAGTGGAAAAGAAAGAGAATTTACAGTTGAGTAGAAGTAACATCTGTAAGCGCGAGTCGAGCAGTCTTGATTTTCTCTCTGAGGAAGAAGGAGGCCTGCCTTTTGAATTCATGTAACGGAGGAGAACCCATTTCCCTCTCTTGCAAGTATTAACTAATTTTTGTGATGTGGATAATCAACTTAAATGTAGTTGCAAGGAATTCTTGAATTTAACTGCTTTTTATTAGTGTGAAATGCAACTAATCTATAAAGTGGATTTGTGCAGTTTTCTTTCTTTGTAGTGAGAAGCCACAAATAAAGTTGCAAGGTTGAATCAGCATTCAGCTCTTGTCATTCTCAACTTTCTTTTTTGCCTTCTTGATAAAGTTAGTTTTTTTTTCCGAACCGTGTCAGAATGTTAGCCTTAGGAATATAATTTTACCCTAATCAATCAATTTTATCGAGAAAGATTACCTCTATTTAGGTCAAGCGATTGATGGCGAAACTTCAAATCAAGTCATTGTTGAATAAAATAGTATTTTTTCAACTCTCTCAAAATGGAATCTATTGCCAACGTACATATATGCCATCGCTAAAAGAATCAATTGATTATTACTCTATTCAGTAGGTGTATGACTAATACATAACAAACAATGATATTAGTAATACATGAGGTATTACCCTCAACACATCAAACCAAACAGTGGATAGAAAATTGCCCCAACATTACTAATATGTGTGTTTAGTATTATTTTTATACACTTTAGCTACTAAACGATCCCTAAGTTCTCTGAGTAAACATGGATGCAAATGTAACCCTACATGTTATTATCACCAACAACAATATTTCCTATTTTGATAGACCATCGATTCAAAGAAAATGTTTTCGGAAAGGTAATTGGTTATTGCACTCGAAATAATTGTAGTTGTTCATCATAGGTTCTTCGTTGCAACTCCCAATGCTGTCTAGGATGAATCTCTCTGTTGGAAGAAAAGTTTCTTAAGAAAAATAAAGCACATGGACATGATACACTTTGAATACTCACCTGCAAAACTAGGTTTAAATTACATTTTGATTAACAAGAAAGCACACCTAACCACCTCCACTGAAGCATATACTTGATAACCTAGATCAAACAGAGCTTCCAATCATAAGTTTTTTCTGTTTTCGTCGTCGCGATATTCCTTTGTTACTTATTGCCTTGGCTAATGACAGTACATGATTTCATCCGGATGTGGAAAGCAATGAAGCGCGGCTATATTTATCTCTAGTATCACAGAATGGATGCTGATCCCATTCCATGGCATCACTAACTGGATCATCTGTAACACTTGCCATATTCTTGTGTATTATAAGAGCATTTTCCAATCTTTGCTTGCAAGAGAACCTATTGTCTGAGGCCATGGTTTGGTTTTCCTTGTTTTGGCAATCATTAAAGTCAGAATTGCTTCTCAGATACCTCTCGGAAATGGCTTCTTTCATGCTTTCTTCCCCTGAAACAGGACGTTCACAGAAACTTCCAAACCCTTTTATTCCAACTGTCACTTTTCGCGCTCTTTCCCTCTCCTCTTTCAGGAAACTCCTGTCTTCCAATAGCTTTATCACCCTCTCTGACATGTTTCTAACACTTGATCCCCAATTAAACCTGTTTTAATGGAAACAAACGTCATGCAAAAATTCAACTCAATCTATATATGATGAGATCATCAAAGATTTGACCTTTTTGAACTCTCGCCTCTAACTCACTAGAGGCATGAGAAACAAAGAGATGAAAGTATAAAGACCAACCCTTTTTCATCAACATATTGAAAACTTTCCATGTGTCTGATGACATCTTCATCACTTTGAAACTCCTCTGCAATACTTTCTGGTCCATGAGTTAACAGGTATTCCAATAACATCACAGCCTTATAAGACGATCGCCAATTTCTTCTATCAAATTTGGACAACCTGTTTTCGAGTAAGAACAAAAAACACATTCAAGACCAAAAATCCTAAACAGGAAACTACAAATAAGATCACCTAGTAATGCAACAACAACAATATATCGGTGTAATTCCATAAGTGGAGTCTGGGGTTCTAAAGAACCTTTTATGCAGAATATCAACGATCCTCCAATAGTCATCAACTTCAAAAGCAGCACGCGATATTATTCTCATGGTTTGCATGTTTGGTGCAATCAAATCTCCAGTTGTAGCTTCTTCTGCCAGACTTCAATTAAATTTCTCATCAATAAAGTTATATCATTCATAAGACGAAGGCAAAAAGGATGAACTAACTAAGATGAGCAATAGATTTTGTTATTTAGCTACAAAATTTATCTGTCGCTAATTTCTGGTAGTGGAAAAGGAAAAGAGAAGTTACAGTTGAGGAGGAGTAACATCTGTAAGAGCGAGCCGAGCAGTCTTGATTTTCTCTTTGAGGAAGAAGGAAGCCTGCCTTTTGAATTCATGTAACAGAGGAGAATCCATGTCTCTTTTAGTTTCTTTCTTGTAAGGATAATCAACTGAAATGTAACTACAAGGAATTCTTGAATTTGACTGCTTTTTATCAAGTCCACATGAGATGGAAATGCAACTACTCCATTAACTTCACAACTACTCTATAAAGTGGATTTGCGTATGTAATGTGACATTGAGACTACTGAAAACATTAGGAAGGATTCAACATTTGACAATTAGATATTTTAAACCGTAACGTCACACTGCAAATTTCAATTAGTTTATCAATATCATTAGGATGTCTTGTCTTCTCTGTATGTCTGCATTTCCTTAACCCTGTATACGTGTTAAAATACGTAGAAAAGTTTAATTCAGAACTCAGTTACCAGTATTTGAGACTGTATCGCCGAATCTAGAACCTATAAACTTTAAATCTATGAGCTATTTTGGTCTAAGACAACAACACAGTAAGATATACCTTTCTAAGTCAAATCAAATGTTTGGGATTATAGCAGTTGAATAGAGTACTTAATAGGTCTAATACCACCAGCTTGTAAATGTAAGCCGTTAATCCCGTCAGAAAAAAATTAGACAATGCCTTGATACCTAAAAGAGTAAGTTAAAAGAGCCTAAAGTCCTAAACTATCTTCTTCTTCTTTTAGCGTTTCATACTTAAATTATCATTTATTAGTTTGAAAGACATACTTCTCTTTTATTATACTTTCTTAATAACGTGTATACTACACTTTCTTTTTTATTTTAATAAATTATCACATGGCATTCAACATGAACAAAATATTTCAGCTTGACAAAAATTAAATAAATTATTAGTATCAGTTTAAAATTAAAGATTAAAGTATGAATATCCAAAAAAAATTAAAAAATAAAACTTAAAATATTTTTCTTACCCCACACCATCACCTCTTCCCCGACCCTCCCCCGAACTTTTTTTAAAAATTCTTTTAATCTATATTACTCCACCTGACCTCTGCTCTAGAAACCCCCCCCCCCCTCCCCCTCCCCCTCCCCGTCCCTCTTGATTTGTATTAATTATATATGCATATATTTTTAGGGAAGTATTATCCCAAGAGTTTTTCTAAAATAAAAATTTTCAGTTATGATCGATGTGAAAGTAGCAAAAAAATAACTTTATTACAAATATAGTGTATATAAATATCGAACACAACACATGAAATATATAGTAAAAATAAAAATAAAAGCTGAAAGGGGAAGAGGGAGAGGATAATGAAGTGGCCTAAATTTTTAATTAATACTACTATTTATTTAGTTTTTGTGAATGTAGGATATTTTATGAAATGCCATACGGCAAGATTTCTAAAATAAAAGAGATTATTACACACCACTAAGGTGTACTTCTCAAATTACTGAGTAATATTTTAGATACGAAATTCATATTCTCAATAGTTATGAGTACGAAAATAATAAGGAAAAAAAATTGGATATATTTTTGATACTCAACTCAAAACATGTAGACGACTACCAAAAAGGAATATAGAGCAAACACCTCAAAGACGGTTTGCCTGGATGATCAACCATCTATATAAGTTTACCAAAAAGAATGACCTTCTCAGTCGTGTGCCAATCAAAATTCTGCTTAGTATCTTAAATAGAATGCAACAATAATATTGATTTGAATAAACAAAATTTTAAAGGCCACACAAAAGCCCTATGAATTGACATATCAATCTCGCCTTGATGAAAAATAAGCCGCTAATCTTGAGAGGAAGAAGGTCGCTAAGGGTTCAGCAGAACTAACAGAAACATCAGCAACAACAAAATGGTCTTAGCCGTTCTCTGCTCTATCATAAGCATTGGATTTGTGTTTTGGTGTAAAAGAATAGCCAGAAGGAACCTTGCCGAGTAACATCTCGGAGATCCTCACCTGCCGAGGGAAAATATATAGCATGTTACAATGAGAGAACAATACATGTTTTAAGTGCTTAAAAATACTATGAGGACAAACAATAGATTACGTACCCAATCAGCAGCAGAATCAGAGGCCATTAGTGTCTCGAGGTCATTCCTACCGTAGTATGAGGGTGGTCGCCAATTTATTCTTTGGGGGATAACATCTAACAGGCCAACTGGAACATACCGACATGTGTAGCTAAGCCACTCCAACAAAAAGTGTCTGGTTGTCTCCACTCCTGCGCTCATCGTGCAAACATTAGGTATAGATTACGATAATTTCTCTTCAAAAATTTCTCAGGTAGAAGATTATTGCAAACTGCAGACAGAATAAAACGTATAGAGGAAAACCCCCCATTTATTCAAGACAAACAATGGAAGGTTCTCGCAGCATACATGTAGCTCCTGCCAATTACGTCTTCACAGATATTCCAGAAAAGAATGAATAACCATTGGATGGACATGATGGATATATAAATCACTGCCTGTGTAAAATGGATAACAAAGGGAAAAAAGAAGGCATCACAGCCTCATATTTTCAACAACTATTCTAACAGGAAGCTTTCCTAATATAATGAACAAGTAAACCTAATAGAAGCATGTTACAATCTTAAGAATGTAGATAACAAGCAGTCTCAAATCCATTTATCCTGCTATAAAGCGCCAGAAAGTAAGCACATTTCGCAAGTCTGCACATGCCTGGAACATATTAGCATAGACATAACAATTTCACATGCTATCTCAACTTCTTATATGTATAAATGATATAAAAGAACTAACATTTGATGATGTAAAGGCGGCAACACTCAATTCTATGAGTAAACATGGATGCAATTATAAACATGATAGCTCATCTATATGGCATGCTTCCAATAGGTTGCAACAATTAATGTCAGGTAGATTTATGAGACCAATAGGTTGCAACAATTAATGTCAGGTAGATTTATGAGACAAACTTCTTACTGTCGATAACATTTATATCACCTAAATATCTACCTTTCGAATCGGAACCCCAGTGTTGAAGGCCAAATCGTGCGTAATCCTTCAATATATCTAGCCGCTCGCCAGATGTAATGTCCCAATGCCTCTGTTCCTTGATTTCGGTGAATATCCATGGCTACAAAATTATGAAGTGCTGTTTAGTGCAGATAGAGACGAGGGT
Organism: Solanum rostratum; assembly: GCA_029948455.1. NCBI lineage: Eukaryota > Viridiplantae > Streptophyta > Magnoliopsida > Solanales > Solanaceae > Solanum > Solanum rostratum. The sequence continues at coordinate 90,895,623 of CM057045.1, read as the reverse complement.
TCCCAGGAAACAACCTCTCTACTTCTATGAGGCAGTGGTAAGGTCTGCGTACAGTCTACCCCACCTCAGACCCCACTTGTGGGATTCCACTGGGTATGTTGTTTGTTTGTTTTTTTGTTTGGTGCAGATAGACCCTCAGAGGCACATATAGAATGGAATATCCAACAGTAACGAATTTTACACAATGGAAATAGAAGAGCAGAAAACATTTTACTACTAACCTTTACTAATGCACCTCGAGCAATCATACATGTAGAAAGTTCAGGACACTCAGCTTTGTGCTTGTTCCAGTCTAAATAAGAAAACACATCACCATTTCCAAGGACTTGTAAAGACTTGGGGGTCTTTCGCACGCATTGGTAGATGTAATCCCAGTCCGCAAGCTTACTGTAGCGCTGTTGACGTGATCGGCCATGTATGGTTACTGCAGTTGCACCCCAACTACCCATATCTGCTATTAGAGAATCAATGCGATTTTTTCCCTCAAAATAAGCAGTTCGTACCTAAAGCATGAAAAAGGTGTACTGTCAAGCATCTCCACAAATATCCTTTAAGAAATCAAGGGCATGTGTGAACCAAATTTTGAACAAGACAAACACAGAAAACCAATAAATTACTCCAGAGCTGCCATTGGGGTGAGGACAGGGAATGTCGTATCATAACGCCAATTACCTATGCCCAGATGAGTTGATCTCCAAGAGTTACAAAATAAAAGGGAAGTAGCAGTCCACCCTACCTTGATAGTTATTGGTGTATCAACTGTTGAAGAAGCTGCTTCTACTACACTCTTCATCCGCGTTGGTTTTGTAAGAAGAGCTGACCCAGCACCCTTGTTAACAACAATATCAATTGGGCATCCCATGTTAATATCAATGAAATCCACAGAGCATTCTTGCTCTATAAGCTCAACTGTCTTTGAAACAGTGTCTGGATATGCCCCACAAATCTGAACACCAAACAAGTTTTCGGATGAATGCCGTCTCAGCAGTGCCCACTCAGATGCTTGACCCTGCATTAGCCATAATACGTGAGTTAATAGATGGTTAAGTTACCTCAGGACCCATGCCACCCATGCTCGCATGTCATAAATCACCAAATGAACCTACGGGAAATCCCAAATAAGAAGAAGGGATTCTAGAACTCAGAACACCCAAGCATACAAAAAGTCATTTGAGATGGAAGATGGTGAACAAGAGACAAGGACATGGATTATCATAGAAGCCAACAGTTACATATCCATATCCGAACAAACCATTGCAGGTGTTTCTCTTAACTCGAGGACGAGGTAGCGAACATGTGCATATTTATTTCTTACACAAACCAAAAATAACTCACCCACATCCGAACCAATTGCACTTGAGCGAGCTCATGTGTCAAAGGGTTAACAAGCAAACATATGCAACATTTATAGGAGCATTTCTCAGCTTACTTCCTAACCATTAAATTACCACAGAAAAGTTTTCCACTGAGCCTCAACTCTCATTCTGATTCTATCTCAAGGTGTTCAGGAATAATTTTAATGCTAACTTGTGTTTTGTCCCATCAACAATTAGCAGCGACTGACCTGCAAGAGATTTGTGCACATTGCCATCTCTCCACAGGTTACGTCAGCTCCTAGCACCTTGCAAACTCTACGAAAAGGGAGATTCCCAACTGTGGTCAAAGGAGCAAGATAGAGCTTGTCTCGAAAATCAATAAGCTTTTTTTCACGGGGGTGCAATTTAAGGCTTTTATCAGAATCTGTCATCTCATCAGCAGATGGCTCTGATTTATTCACATCACAACTGCTGTCAAGAACTCCCCCTTGGACACCTGAACCTGCCAGAATAGACAATACCAGGTACATGAGCTTTCATCTCTCCTTAAGAAACAACCTGAATGCTCATAAAGGAATAAAGCATCTAACAACCACTGCTAACTTGGGGGGAACAAATTTCATTGACAGATGACTTTGCCTTCTTTAAAGGTCTAGTATCGTCAGCCAAATTGTTTTCATCAGCGTCATCTTCAGGTGAAATGGAAGGACTGATACTGTCATTAGCAACTTCATTGCTGTCTATTTTGGTGTCCGTGGCTGACTCTTTTGGCACAACTTGGCCATTTTCCCCTTTATCAGCCAATGTTTTATCTTTAGGATTGCCCTGTAATGCGAAGTTATAATGAACATAAGAAACAATTCACAGAAGAAAGTATCAGATAGGTATGAGACTGCTTCCTAATGCTCAAATATCTTGTTTATCAGGCTAAAAGTTGAAGTTTGTCTAATAAAGTGTCACTACCCCCACCCCCCCACACCCACAACCAAATTTTGATATTGAAGAATGGAAGAAATGGCAAGCTGCACAAACCTTGCATCCAAGAAGTTTGAGAGTGGCTTCAGCCTTGGGAAACTTCATTTTGTTTTTCCACAGAAGTTTCTGAGTGTCCTTATTGAAAAAATTTAGTTCAGAACCCTTCCCAGGCAAATTCTCAGTTGGAGCTGAAACATCATCTCTGTGAGTCCCTGCAAACCTACAAGCCAATCCATAAGGACATGGCCCTTCATAAACCAGAAAAGGGCAACTACCCTCTATATCAGCTGGTTTCTGCACTCAAAACAACAGCAAAGGTTGTAAATTTATGGCATCCCATAAAGCATAACGCCATCAGAACGACAACAGAAACCTTATTTCATGGTTTACCTCAGCTTTAAAAGCTTCCACATCATGACTAAACCGGCATTTATCATTATATGGACAGGCACTAACTTTTCCTGATTTAGCCACCTCAGGACAGAGATGCAATGGAGATTTTAATTCCTGCGAGCATTTCATTTGCAACAAAATAAATATACTAACCAAAATCCTAAAATGCACAATTACTCAAATATCAGTTATCGAATTGTGTTATGATAAAATGGAAAATTTTGTAGAGTAACGTTAAACTCATCATTCGAATCAACTATGTGCTGGTTGGGTGGTCTATATAAATCTTATGCATTCTACAGTATTTGGACTACTACATTCCAATACTCATAAATAATTTTTCTTCTAATTCAAATTCGCTTAACAAACCAAAACTTGTTTAATATATAGTGAAAATCACCTGACGGCGCTCACGCTTAATTTGGCGTTTGGATTTCTTGTCCTTAAGAATAGGAGCGCTTTTGGCTTCAGCTGCATCATCATTTTGGACTCCGACAGTGCTGTAGCTATTGGTACAAGGTCTGGAAGGTGGAGGGCGAAGATACGCTCTCTTTACAGGAGCTATGGCTTTAGCTACCAACTGTTCTGGGGTTCTAAACTCGAGACTTACTCCACTGTCATCGGCGTTCGATGAAGGAGGTTGCAGTGGAGTTTCCGGCTGTTCCACCGCCGTCGCCGTCGCCGCCGGCGACTCGTCCATTAGGGTTTCGTTTTCCATTGAGGGGGGTTTTACTATTAACAGATTACGTTCATAAGTCCCGTTGGGAAAATGTGTATGATGAAAAAGTAGCACAGAGATATTTTTCGAAAAGATATTCACCCTCCCTTGCTAAATTCAAAATTAGTAAATTATGTAATGCTGGGAATTTTTTTATTTTTATACTTATAAATATAGGATAATTTTTATAATTTATTTGTCGATAAGCGATTTATTCATTACGATTTTATTTTTCATGAAGAAGATTTTTATTACGAACAGATTACGTTTGCATTCATAGAGAAAATGTGTGCTATAAAAAAATAGTACATAAATATTTTTTGAAAAAGATATTCACCTTTGAAGTAAAAAATTAGTAAATTATATAATACTGTGAATTATTTTTTATTTCATACTTTTAAATATAGAGTAACTTTTACAATTTATTTGTTATTAAGTCGATGGTATTGTCAAGTGCTATAAAAATTTGATTCATGAGATACATATGAACTGTTGGAATGTTGAGCATTAGTGTATTTAGATTCCTAACTGAATGTTTTGGGCATAAGCTTCACATACATATTTGGAAATGTAGTACACTTTATGTTAAGGCCAAATACATAGACATCTAAACTTGTCCTCATTTTTCAGCATCTAAACTAAGACAAGTTCCTAATAGACACCTCAACTGCTCAGATTTGATCCCATTAAACACTTTTATCCTACTTGGCACTCTCCTCTACTTTTTTTTAATTTTTCACCCAAAAATAAATAGTTGCGGTCCAAAAAAAAAAAATTTTCCATAAAAGTAGATTCTCAAATTTCTCAATTAACCATATGCAGAAAAAAAATTTTATTTAAAATTGTAATAATTTTTTTCCGCATATGATTAACGGAGAATTTTGAGAACATACTTTTATGGGGAAAAAAATTTTTTTGGATAACTGAGAATTTTGAGAACCAACTTTTTTGAAAAAGAAAAATTTTTTTGGACCGCAACTATTTATTTTTGGCTGAAAAATTAAAAAAATAGTACCGGAGAGTGCCAAGTAGGATAAAAGTGTTTAATGAGATCAAATCTAAGCAATTGAGGTGTCTATTAGGAACTTGTCTTAGTTTAGGTGTCTAAGTGAAAAATGAGGACAAGTTTAGGTGTCTCTTTATGAGTTAAGCCTTATGTTAATGATTAGAAATATTAGTTAATTTTAGAGTTATTTATGCTATCATTTATATTACAATAAGTTAAATAGTCTTTTTAACTCTATGACGTAAAATCTGCATATATATTATTTTATCTCAAATTTACTTGTGCGATTTTACTGAATATATTACTATCACTGTTATTTTATTACAATGGTCACAATATATTCCATCTTATAATAATCTCTCTATCTCTATAAAATAATTTGTATATATTTTATCTTTTTCAAATTCTACTTATGAAATTTCATTGAATAAATTCTTGTTAATATTATAAAAAAATAATTTTATTTGTCTCACCTTACCACTAAATTCTACAATGAGCTTGGAAACTTTTTCAAATTCTACTTATGAAATTTCATTGAATAAATTCTTGTTAATATTATAAAAAAATAATTTTATTTGTCTCACCTTACCACTAAATTCTACAATGAGCTTGGAGACATTTTGCAATAAATTATTTTTCCATAATCTAAACATAAATATATAAATAGTTGTTGAGAGTAGTGAGAATTGCAATGGGATTTGAACCCACGCCCTCTTACGAAGACCAGAACTTGAGTCTGGCGCCTTAGACCACTCGGCCATCCTGACTTATTTGATATTGTCTTTGTAAAATAATTATATAATAAAACAAACAAGAGATAAACGAACAAAAATTATTGGAAAATATCTTGCAAAATCTCAGAAAATGTAAGAAATAATTTTTTCTACGACAATACTCTCTTCTATTGGTTGAGCAGACTTAGAAGTTAGAAGTTTAAATCAAAGCAATGTTTTATCATGATTAACTGACTTAATAGGGTTAAAATATGTATTAATTAATCATGATTAAGTGATAATAATCTAGTACGGATTACCAAAATGTATGAACTAATTTTATCCGTAGCCGCTTTTCACCTTGCCATAAATGGAGTTCCAGAAATCAGTTCTCACTTTGTCTTGCATCTACGACTACTAGTGTGGTGTAATTACCAACTTATTTGAATTTTAAATACCATGTGATGTGACCACTTTTCGAACTTCAAAAGCTGGTTATTTGTGCAAATTAGCGTATTTGAGATGGCACATTTTTGCAAGAAATATACATTCCCCTCCTATTCTCACCAATCATTTTCATGTGAGTGGTTACATTGGAACGTGGTTACAAGAACATATGCGCCAGAAACAGAACAGGATAGAAAGTTATTCCAACTATTCTTTTCTCATTTCTGCCCACATCGAATAACGTGCATGATTTTGATGGGTGTATGACTTTGAGAAAAGATTATCCAAATACACAACTTATTTTATCATATTTAGCGTGGAATGAAAATCATTCTACTCTATTTATCTATTTTCTTATTCTAAGAAACAGAGGAACTACTAGACAAAATTTGTAACTTGAAGGAGCATAAAAAAACAGGCAAATTTCAATTGAACTTCCCTAATAACAAAACGAGTCAAGTTCATATGACCTCGAATTCAATATCCTTGTTGAACACAGGAAAAAAGAACCAACTGTATACATGAAAAGCCTCTTTGTGACTAGTAACTCCAATGAACATGCATGTCCTATAGATAATAAATACCAAGACTCAGTGTGTTTTGTGAATGCAGAACTAAATGAATGAATGCATTGAATGATATGAAAACACTTGCAACATCTATCAACAACTAATATAAATATTACGAAGACCGGATATTTCCCAAAAGCTACTACTTTGATTCATGCTTTGAAGGTGTAGAGCTGTTAAGTTGTTGATGTGCTTGAGCTTGCTGTTGGGGCTGAGATTGTTGTTGTTGCTGCTGCTGCTGTTGCAACTGATGCATGTTTAGCTGATTAGATTGCTGTTGCTGCGACTGGAACATCTGGGGATTGAGAGAAAGCTGATGAAACTTGGAAGCATCTGCATTAAGTTCTGCGGTAGCAATCTTCAAGCGTTGTACTTCAGCAGTTAATGCTTCGTTTAGAGCTGTCATAGCAAATACTATAAGGTTACATAGTTGTCTTCTATAACACCAAAGAACCTCACAGACAAAGATATACAAAGCACCTGTCTGTTCTCTAGTAGCATTGAGGGAAACAGCAGTCAACATAGAAATCTAACATCACCAACCACCTCCCACACCCAAAGAAACAGAAAAAAAGAAGAAAATGGAAAATTGAAGCATAGACCGATTTATCCACCAAAACAAGACCATGGTTTCACAGATTTCTCTAATTTAAACAATCAAAAAACATGCAAGGGAAATTGTTCATTTCTACTCAGAATTTTCAAGATGAGCATTTCTACTTAGACTTTTGGCATAGAATGTATTATCACCTTATAAATTCAAAGATACAGTTTATCCAACTGCTATATAGTAAGAAGCGAATTGTATGCAGAAATTACTTTTTTTTTGAAAAAAAACAGAGAACTGTATGCATAAACTTCACTTGTAAGGGTGGGGTGGTATCTCATTCTTAAAAGCCCAGAGTAAGTCAATTGATTTCTAGCAAGAAAATGTTGATAATACGCAACAATGGGAGTCATAAATCAAACATGAGCTGACAAATACACAAAGTCATAGCAAGATGAATACCATCACGGAGTTGAGCTTGCTGTTCCATGGCTTGCAAACGAAACTTCAGTTCACTATTTTGGCTTGTTAGCCCAGTCGCATCTCTCTGAATGTAAGTAAAAGTTATTTTTAAGTAGTGCTAATACGATAAGTAGAAGCGATAAACAGGACAACATTGAAAAATTTATTACCTGTAGCAGGGTCAGTTGAGCAGACAATGTGGTTGCTTCAGTCTGCAATGTTTGTACCTTGTGTTCTAACTCTGCAATGTATCTCATCTTTCTTTCTTTAGAACGAGCAGCAGATTGACGGTTGGCTAAAATCCTACAGTAATAAACAACAAAATAAGAAATGTCAGCAGCAAATCAGAGAGGAACGGAAATGAAAATGCAAATACATGCATCACTTCAAAGGAATTTGACCTTTTGGCTCGTTTTGGATCTGCTAAAGCTATCTCTGCAAGTTTCTCATTTGCCATAATTTTCTTCAATTCAGCACCACTAAATTCACCATTTCCAAATTCCAAACTGAAGCTGTTTGAAACTCCATCAAGTGAATTGGTTGGTGAGAGTTGGCCAGGGCGAGGTCCAGGAGATGGAGGCAACTTTGGTGAATCATCAATGAAGTTTAACTTCCCCATAAAGCTATCCATCGAAACACTCCTGTAGTGTCTTGTGGTCGGAGCAATATCTCCTGCAGCACTCCTTTTGATCCCCTCCCTCTTCTCAACTGAAGAAGATATCCCTAGTCTCTGCATACTACCGCTGCTACTGTCATTGACACTGCTTGTAGCTTCATTATCACTGCTATCACCGCCATTCGTCTTTGTACCACTCGCTCTACTATCCAAATCTTCACGGTTCTCAATACCCTGCTTCTCATCAGTTCCCGAAGAATTAAACGCATCAATGTTGTCCAAATTCATATATGCAGAAAACAGGTCATCCACAACTTCTCCTTCTGATTTCCTCTCACCCATCCCTTCAACATTGTTATTATCATTTCCTTTTTCCCACATAGATTCACGTTTAACCAACTGAACTGGTTTACCACCCGAATTATCCCTTGAAGGAACTGACCTTTCAAGAGCACCGGGACTCCTTAACGGAACAAGTGGCGTCGAAGACTGCATCATAGCAGAAAAGCCAAATGGGATATCACTATTAGACCTCCTATGAGCCTTACGAGGAGGAAGACTCTCCCCTGCCCTTGATGAATTACACCTGGAGAAAGGCGTAGGCGGCAATAAAGAATGCGAATTGCCATCCTGATCACCCATTGATACATCAGCAGATATCGGGTCAGACATAGACGTGGACGGGGATTCCCTATACGGTGAAGGGCTCAGGGGTGGCAAGGAATCAAGTGAGAAAAACGCTGGTTGTGATAAAGATCGCGAATGCGATGGCCCTGCACTAGTAAAGTTCTGCATACCCATTTGTTGATTCCCTGGCCGGGTTACAGGGATCTGAGAATATGGCGAAATAGGGGGCATTTGCGGATGAGAAGGCGGTATACCTACTCTTTTACTATTTTCAACACCAAAATTGGGAGAAAATTGCCGGATTTGACCACGAAATTGGGAGGTAGTCAACTGGGGTATGTCCAATTGATTCATTGAAATAGGTTGAAGCTGTTTAGGAAGTGAAGAAGATGATGTCCCAAATGATGATTGAAGTCTCTGGACCATATCACTATTACCTTCGTCATTGTCACCAGCCATTTCTTTTGCCCCAAATTTCAACTCTATCAGTCAACTAAAAGAAACTTCAACTTTACCAAAATATAATCTTTACAGTTCTGTTACACCTGAACTTCGTAAAACCCCAAAACACAAAACAATGCAAAACCCATTAAACAAGCACCATAAAGTACAAATCTTTAACACAAAAATGGACAAATCATTAGAAACAAAGAACTGGGTGTGCATCTAATAATCAAGAAAACGAATTGGGTAACAAAAAAATGGAGTCTTCGACAGTACCTCAGTGTAAATCCACCATTTCCAAGTGCAAACGGAGAGAACAAAGCAGAAGATGAAGAAAACGCTCCTCTATTCCTCTATTTTTTTTCCTTGTTATACTATTTTTTTGGTGATTTTTTCTTTGTTTCTCTCTCTATCTATCTCACTGTTATCAACGAAGATGACTACTTACAACAACTATAATTACACGGATTTCATGACAAGACTACTATACTTTCTTCTACTACTTGAAAGACGCGTGAATTTAATATGAATTTCAATTTCATTTGCATTTGAATTTACATTTCAATTTCATTCCGACTGCATTTATCCGATCATTTTCCCCCCTCTATCACCGCAGATTATATAGCAATGAATCTCTCTCTTTCTTTTTGTACTTACTTATTGTATTTTTCGTTTTTTGGTCTTAAAAGAAAATATATTCTTTTACCTTTTTGGTGTATTTAAGCATCGTTCGATAATTGATTAGAGTCATGCATACGTTAATTACGTAAAAATTAGTTATGTATAATTTAAATATATATCAATTATTTAAAAGTTAATTATTTCACTTTCAATCATACATAAAATAATATATTGATTTTCTTATAATCCATATATGCATTGGCTAAATAGGTTTCTGAATTATCAATCAAATGATGTATTAATTTATTTATGAATAACCTAATTTTTTATCTACCTATAAAAAGTAATATAAGTTGTAGAGAAATTAATATGGGAACAGCTACCACCAATCTCCTTGCAAGAGCGTGTGGGATACTCTCGTTTCAAGAGCGTGTGGATTACTCTTCTTTGTTTAGAGATTGATTTGCAATTGCCATTGAAAATTTGGACTAAGTTCACAAATAACCATCTTCTTTGTCCTCGATATTCAAAGTTCATCTTTTTGGGGTTGTAATTTTGGTAGATATTTATTCATATCGAGCATTTATATTCACTTAATAAATAAGAAAATGTGTGTGTATATATATATTAAAAAAATAAATTATCAATTATTGTGACTTATAACACATTTTATTTTATTTTAAAAAAAATATAAGTTATTATTTTGCTCCAATTTATATTGCACATATAACATTTTAATAGTCAATCAGTTTTTTATTTATTTTTAAAATATTTTAAATTGTTAATAGCTTAAGCAACTTAACAAGATATTTATTATGGGGAATATGAAAAATTGAACAATTGAAGCAAGCACTTCGATCAGCAGCAGTTTTTAAGGAAAGATGATTTATTAGAAGTAAAATCATAAGTTCATAATTAAAGTAACTGAAGAAATAATAAATGAAACGACACAGCAAAACTAAACATTTGAAGCAGGTATGTCAATAGACAACTGTCTTTAAGAAAAAAAATAATTTATTTGGGATAATATTATAAAATCATAGTTGAAGCAACCAAAGAAATAATTAACAAAAATGACATAGTAAAATCAAGCAACCGAAGTACGCATGGACCATATGTTGCCGGCTTCTATACGCTTATATGTAGGAATAATTTTCTTATTATATAAGAGGGAGTTGGGTGAAGCAGGCAGCTCTCCATCAACGTGTCTGCTTGAGCTTTCTGCTTCATCTCCTTTATTATACGGGGCTCATAAACATGTTCTGAGAATTTTTATATTTAATCTTTTAAAGGTAGTTGCTTAGTGACGCATTTACTTCAACTACTTGATTATATTTCTCTAGTTGCTAAAACCGTGAGTTTACAATATTATCCCTAATAAATAATTTTTTCCAGATGCTTCAACTATAATTTTACTATATTGCCTCGATCAATTATTTTAAGTTGTGTAAATACTAAAATTAGGATAAAATAAAATTCTCTTTAAATTAGACAAATAAAATTAAATAATTATTTTAATATATTTCAATGATTATATTTGTGTTAAAAGGGAAGTAGTTCTAGAAAAAATATGATATAAATAAATTGAAAAGTTATATTAAAACGTTTATATATATCACTTAAATTTTTTGAGACGAGGGTTTTTGGAAAACAACATCTCTATCTCTATAAGATAGTGATAAGGTCTGCAAACATTTTACCCTCTCAAAAAACCACTTATAGGATTTCACCAGGTATATTCGCAACGCAAATTAATATACTATAAGAAATAACTTAATAGCTTAAATTTTTTTTAAAATATAAAAAAAATCTATTACCGTCGCATAATCAAGATAAAAATAACATATGTTGGGTCCGCAGTTGATTAATTTTTTAACCAAACTAAATATTGTCTCTATTTTAATTAATTACTCCTATTTAATTTCACCTAAAAAAATATGAAAATTTATAAATTTTGTGATCTTAAATTAAAGATATGTCAAATTATTTGACTCAAACGTATCAAAAATATTCTTTGATCTTGTAGCAACATGTTATGCAAAGAGTTAAATTTTAGAAGTTAAAAAAAAAGAAGACATTCTTTTTAGATGGATTGAAAAAAGACGAATAAATTGAAACAAATAAAGTATCATACTTTAAACCTAAATTTAATTATACGAATGAGAGTGTAAAATCAATCAAGCCTATTTGTTGAGCCCGGACAATGTCCGAGTTACCCTTACTAGTGTGTATATATATAGTTATTACTTGATAGGAACAACTGCTTAAATTTATCATCAAATTTCACTTAAATATTTAAATTACATCTTATTTTAACAAAATATCTGAACACATGTTAAAAATATAATAGACACTTTCAGTTTAAATTCTAGAAAAAAATTGAATGTGTTAGCAAATCTTTATTAGGTAGTTAAATTAATTAAGTAAAATATATTATTTCCTTTAATTATACACATCAATCTTAATTGAAATAAACCTGAGATTTTATGACTCATGCCTATTATGAAAAGAGGACATAACTTTAAGTAATCAACTTATTTGTTTAATGCGGTTGAAAACACAAGTAAATAATTTTGTACTTGAATCGAAAGTGTTTATATATATATATATAAATATAATTTAAGATCATATAAAAAGATACAAATTCATTTTTTTCAACTTTTGTGACACACTTTTATACTCACAACACACATAGTAATAGAAATATCTAGAGCATAAATTATATATGTCAAATTACATGTTAAAAAATACTTACGTCTTCTATATTTCTCATTGTGAAGCGTAATTTTTAATTTATTATAAAGAAACTATTGAATGTTGCATTCTATTTTCAGTTCATTTTAAGTCAAGTGCATTAATTTTTGCCATATATTTTCAAGTTTGAAATATATTAAGTAAATACTGATAGTAGTAAATAAATTTCTGTAACACGAAAGCTCATCTTCCCTTTTCCATGATTCAACAGAACCATTTCACGTTCTTTAGAAATTTACAATATAAGTAAAAATTTATTTGCAAAATATATTGTATATAGGTAGGAATGCATTTAATAGTTCTGCAAACATTTAAGAATCAAATATATATAGTACTTCCTCCCTTCTTTTTTTAGTTGTTATATTGCAATTTTTAGGGTCCATTTGATTATTTTTCAAGATTAAATCAGATTATATTAATTTAATGTTTTAAAAAAAATTAAATATTTAAAAATAATATAAAAATGCGATAAATTATAATTATTTTCATATCAATATAATAAAAAATATTTTGCCTATAGGTTGTTGAGACGAGGGTTCCAGGAAATAACCTCTCTGTGAAGTAGTGGTAAGGTTTGTGTACATTCTACCCCCACCAGTCTGAAAAAATTCATCTACCACCAGAAAACGAGTGTTTAATCCGTTAATGGAAAAAAAAAATTCTTCATCCCAAAATACTTTAATTTATAAATATTTTAAATTTTTAAAATATATTCTCATTATATTAATATAAAAAAAAACTACAACCTATACTATTTTCACATAATTTTTTAAATGTTTAGTTAATCTGATCCATTCACTTCTATAAATCAAGTTATTGAATATTTCGAATAAATCCCTAAATTCGAAACTCCCCGTTATCAAATAAAAATCTAAAATTCCAAATAATAAACAAAAATTCCCAACACAATTAGTTACAAACGCTTAAGTTAAACGGACTTTCTAAAAAAAAAAGCCACGCGGAGCATGTCACGAGATATATCGCTCTCGGACTTCTTGCGGTAAGGTCAATGCACCAGCCAACTAGTGTGGTGGCGAACACGCTGTGCTCTAAGCTAAGCTATTTACTCCGGAGGTTGAGCTAGACCACCTTTGATCGAGAAGTCGGCTAACATTAACATATATCCCAAAATGAGTAACGGTATTAGACAAATAGACTTTTTTTCATAATCAAGAAATTTTGTGACATACATGAATAATATAGACTCTTGTATCATAATCAAGAAATTCTTTAGGTTAATTGATGCATAATTCAAAAATTGATGAAGAACATATTCCACTTTAATATTTAAATAGTATATATATTTCTACTATGAGATTCAAATTAATAACATACATCTGACTCACACATCATTAATTAAAATTTAAAAGGGAAAAAAACATTACAAGATTCCAAATTATTGAATAAACATATATGAAATAAGAAGCTTCCTAATTTTAGGAAAAAAGGACAAAAAATAGGTCAATTTGTTTAGGTAATTTTGAATAAGATAGATATTGAGGGTAATTAAAATTATTGATGTGTTCATGCAAAATCAATAATGAAGCAATTGTGATTATGCCTAAATTATTGGCACACTTTATCGTGACGCCAATTAGTTGACTTTGACCATTGAAATTTGGGGGACTCTTCTATTATACACACCCACGTGTTTAAATCTTAGCTCTATTGGATAATATAAAAATTTATCCTTTTTTCTCTGTTTTTTTTTTAATATTAGAAAAGGAGAAAAATTAAAGGTTGATATGGTCCCGGTCCCACGTGGTCGGCAAAATTGAACTTATTTTTTTTTCTTTTTAGTTTATTAAAATTTTAATTAATTTAAATTCACGTCTTCCCTAATAAGATTCTTTTACGTACCAATGCTTTAATTAAACTTCTAATTAAGAGCGAAAGAATTTGATTTATTCCGTCATAATTTTAATGGACCTGTTATAATTAAGAAAAAAATTATCTAATTAAGGGATTTCTGTAAATTAAAAATTGATAATTAATTCTTTACACTATGTGATTTACGTAAACCGACCTATAATTAATCAGGTAAATGAGGAGCTAAAGTTATTTTAAGATTTTTCAAGAGACTACAAGGTAGGAATCGAACTATCACTAACTGAGCTCCTAAATTTTTCTATTATTTTAAGAATTTCAATTTAAATTACAACAACAACAACATACCCAGTGAAATCCCACGAGTGGGGTCTGAGGAGGATAAAATGTACGTAAACCTTAAATTAAATAACATTTATATTATTGAACTGAAAAAATGGTGCGGAAGATTGTTGACGATTAGTACAAGGAAAACTTATTAAAAACAAGAAAATAGGGTATCAATTTTTCTTTCATTCAATATTTTGATCCCACCATTATCAGGAAAAAAAAGGACAATTTTATATCGACATTAATTGCCATAACTCTTTCGAGTGAAAGCAACATAACATCACCAGATTTAATTTTGCAACTAAACACATTTCTGATTTGATCATATCTTGTTAAAGTTTTTTATTTGATTCTCATCGTCACCTGCTTCATTTTTTATTAAGGAACTTGTATTAGGTTCATGAAACCAAGCAAAAAATGATTAGTGGTGGGATTTCATAGAATAAAGAGCGATCCGTTGACATTCTTTATCGAAAAATTATATTCTATATAGAGAAAATTATATAATATATTTAGATAAAAAACTACTTTCTAAACATATATATATATATATATATAATTATGAATGCTTTTGATAAAAATTTCTGATTTCGTCAATCACTTGACTGTAATGTCACAAAATTTGGTGTGTACTAACATGAGCAAATGTAGGTGCTGTCTACATGATGTCTGACAGTAGATGAACAAGCCACGACCAACTTATATGGTGTTTGATTTTCATGTGTAGGAAAAAATTTCTAGTTGGAGGAGAAATTAATTATGTTGTCTTTGACAAGATACCCATTTTATTTTTCTTGCTTTTTTAAGTTTGAGGGGTTTATGATTTGAAGTAGTGGTTGCAAAGTAAAATATTGCGAACACAACTCATATGTAGTGTGAGATTAGTAAAATCAACAATAACATATCCAATAAAATTTTATAAGTGGGGTAAAATGTATTCAGACCTTACTATCACCTCATAGAGATAGAGAGATTGTTTGAGGAGACCCTCAACTCAAATATATCACCCCAAAAGCAGAAATACTAGATACAAAAATGATTATAGTGGAAATCAATTAGAAATTCATAAATACAATACAAGTAACAAAATAAACGATAATGACACGACTAATCCTACAACCCTGCTATATACACAAGGCAAGACATCATCCTACCCCAACTAGCGTACTAGCCTTCTATATTAATATGCAACCTCCATTCCTTTTTATCTAAGGTCATGTCTTTGGTGATACGAAACTGCGTCATATCCTGTCTAATCACCTCCCCCGGTACTTTTTCGGTCTACCTCTACCTCTCCTCGTAACCCGCTAACTCCAACCTCTCGCACCTCCTAATAGGATGGTCCGCACTTCTTCTCTGCACATGCCCAAACCATCGTAGTCTCGCTTTTTTCATCTTATCGGTCATAGAGGCCACCCCTAACTTCTTCCAAATGATTAGTATAAACATATATTTTTAAAGATTTTAAACTGCTCTATGTAGTTGAAGCCAAAAACAGTCAATATATCTACACTTGTTGCAAGCACAAGAAGGAAGGTCAAGATACCAGCATATTATGTTTACACCCAACTAAATAGTTGATCTTAAGGAACAACAAATAGACTACCACACTTTCTTTTTCCTTGTACAATTTCTAAATTGAGAGGCACATTGGTCAATATTTTCGTCTAGGAATTCCGAAAATTCCTGAGATTTTGATTGAAAGTAAGTAAAATGTTTGGCCTAATTTGACCATGTAGGGATATTTCCTGTTGGATGCTGAAATTCTGGTTAGTTAGGATACCCAACTTTTTTGGACATAATTGTTTGATTGAATCAAATTATCAAACGATGAAAAAATGAAATCTTCGGTGTGACGATATTGTATTTGATATTCCAGATTCTGGAGTCAAAAAGCATTAGGCTTTTCATGTTAAAAGATGTTAAGATAATTAATGACACTTTGCATTGTTTACTTTCCTTTTAGAACAGCATAATCTGCTACAGCATCCAAACCTATTCATCGTACACAAGTACCAAATAACTATATCCACCAAGACTTACGTAGATAGGAAGTAATTTCCTAGCCTGTTGTATCTACTAGAATTTGAACTCTGGTAACCCATAATTATCATCACACTTCATTACAGGACCAGAGAGAAGGAAAAGTTGCAATGAAAATCATGAAAACTAGAAGTTTTCTTATTAGTTATGAGTAAGGAGAGGCTCAAAATAGTATACCTGCAATTCCTAGAAAATCCTTTGTACAAGATTAAGCACGAAAAGAAAAACAGAGAGCTAACAATAAATACCAAAAAAGTACTGCAAATAACTGAACCAAAAGTCAGTTACATGACTACCTTAAGTCAAGCTCTCGGTTTTCCTTCCTCAGCTACCTATCAGGCATCTCTGGCATCCAGGCCTAATATAGCAACTAGCCACAAAACCAACATTGATGCATCACTTAATGGTAATGTAACGATTTGTACCATGCTTAGCCCAATAAGTCTTGAGATCAATAGGAATGGACAGATCATGGTCAGCTACTGCAAGCCTTGTAAGCAATCTGCTAAAAACGCTTCCACTCATTTTCCTACCACCTAAACGGGCATGTCGTTTATTTGGCAATTGTGGTAGAGGATACTCTGACAGATATGTAGTGCAGCAAGATGACTGCCAACCCCCACTTCCCCATTTGTAACACTGCCTTGGTGTTCCTGTACATGTGCAAACAGGTATTGGCATGGTAGACTCGTCAAACTGGATTTGGTTTATTGAGCCAAGATCCTGAGCATCCCATTCAGCTTTAGATCCATCCGTTGTAAGATGCCGATTCAAATCTTCATTCACTTTCTTTGCCTTCCTTGGGGATTTTGCTGACTTCGTTGACATGCCTTTGTTTACTTTTGGTCGTTTTACTTGGAGTGTCTTAGCAGCTTCAGATGATATGGCGGATATAGGAAAAGCATCAGCTACGGGTACATCTTTACTGATACAAACAGAATCAGTGCTATTGTTGCGATGATTTTTAGGTTGCTCAGGGCGCTTTGTCCCACGTGTCCTACAACCCAATGTGCCATTCATGGTACATTCTTGAAAGTGGAGAGCAGCCAATGCATTGTCCCTTTCTTTTATGGCAGTATCTCGCGCAGCAAAAGCGGTATCTCGCTGCTGGATTGCAAAATCTCGCTCAGCTAATGCCGCCTTCTTTTCAATCACTGCTCTATCCCGTTCTTCAAGAGCAGCATCTCTTTCAGCAAAGACCATTCTGATTTTCGTATTCATGATGAAAGCCTCTTGGTCCTTCATCTGGTAAGGAGGTACCATGTTCCACTACAGTGAAAGCAAGTAGTTCACTACATTACTACCAATCATGATGTCAAGATATATTTAAAATAATGAAATAGATAAAGCATTCTTGTTATTGGGTGATACATTATATGCAGTAAATTCATGCAATGAATTCAGTACATTCCCAACTAGCTTGTGATTAAGGTGTAGTAGTTGTATTGCCTTAACCTTTCATAATAAAACAATTGCACTTTTCTTACCGGTGCATAACCTCCTTTGGAATAATCCATTTTGTGTCTCTTACTTTCTCGTTCCCCCCCATCATCCATCTTATCTGCCGTGCTTGATAAGAAGCAGACTTGTATCTGCCTATATATAAAATCTTCTGAATCTAATATCAACTAGCTCTCCACTTAACAGTCATCCTGCAAAAATAAAGAGGTGAGGGAACAAGAAGGTTGCAGAAATGTTTATTCCACACTAGCTATTGCAATGCTGGTATAATAAAATAAACCAGCCATTAGTGAAACAGATAAAGGTTTCAATCAATTGTCCAAATATACAAAAGAAATTGGCACAAGATAAACCACAGATGCAGTGTTCTTTTAAAGAGCTTTCTGTCATGGCTAAGATCAAACACCCCCCACCCCCACCCCCACCCCCCAAAAAAAGGAGATATTATGGTTACATTCAAGTAGCAACAGCGGCCGTATAAATAGTGCATCAAGCCTATTGAAAATTAATTATCCCAAGCACAGACAATCCTCAAGCGGCATTCAAGCCTCAAGGTACGACTCACCTCCATGCAAATAGTAGGTCAAATCGACAACAAGATCTAAGTAATAGATATGAGAAAAGGCTGTCTTCTAGTGTTTGAAGTAAGAAATGAGAAAAGGTTGTCCTCCTCCATAATACTGCAATAGGATATGTATATCTACTAAGCAGCAGACTTGCTCGGAAAAAAACAAAAAAAGAGGGTCTTTTCCTAAAATTGTGCAAATGAGGAGAGATCACTTTTATAGTAGCAGGAAGATGCATTCATTACATAGTCATTTGATCATCATCATTTCAAATAAAAATCTTCATGATGGAACAGAGAGTATTGATCCATGAAACAGATAGAAACATAACGATAATAAATCTACACACCTCTCTTCTCTTTGGATAAGATCTACCGGCTGGCCTGTTGGTTTTATTATAATTGCCAACTTAGTTGCTACCACTACACATGTCTTATCACAGATTTAGAGTTGACAATATATCCTGAGCACATATAATAAAAATGAGTCTGGAGCCAAAAGGGGAAAAAAAAAAAAAGAATGAAAATAAATAGCAAAAATATAGGGGATCAAAATCAAAAGGTACAGGCACACCAGCCCCTGTGCCTCACCCCTTACGCCCTAAACGGCGTCAACTAAATTACAAAGCAAGGCGCACACACAGGGCCTTGTGCCTTTCCAGTTGTGTCCCCCCCTTCCCCTTTCAAATTGTGTTGCTTTTTTCTTACTTTGGTCCTAATTTGGAAACTGAGATGAGCTACTTCTTTAAATTATGGTCAAGTGTTAATAATGATCCTCCTGGTTTTTACATTTTTCTAAATCTAGAAATTTCCAACTACAACTTCCTCTATGCATTTTTTCTAATGATGTTTCACTGAGCATGATGATTTTTTCAAAAAACCTATATCTAAAAATAAGTTAACAAATATTTGTATGACTATAAATTAATCATCTCATTTAAGGTAAAAATTTAGAGCTTAATGTTATTTTAAATATAGATCCATACATATTTAATTATGCATACTAAAAAGAAATGGTTATATTTACTTTTACTACTATATATAATATAGGGAGAATATCCATCTTTGTAGTCCCCAAAAAAAAAAACTTCTCATCTCTTTTCACTCCTCATTATACATGTGAGATGATCAAACTAAAAATACACTTCAATTAAAAATTTACACAACTAATTATAGAAATCAAAAGAAAAATAATCGAATCATCTAGAATGCTTTCTTCTCGGGCATTAAAAGGGGGGGGGGGGGGGGGGGGACCACAATTGGAAAGGGACGAGGCCCCGTGCGCGTTGCTTTGTAATTTAGTTGATGCCGTTAAAGGCGCAGGGGTTGGTGCGCCTTTACCCCTTTGGTTTAATCTCCAATTCTTTTGCAGTTTCAGAATTTTAGCTCAATTTGTTTTCACTTTTGGCTCCGGACTCCAATGAGACAAAGTTTACAAAAAGAATCACCTCTACCAGTAAAATCAAACTTTCAAGAAAAGACAGAGAGGTTTAAGATTACTTATTAGTATTAATGTAATATGTTACCATCTCAGAAAAGAAGAAAAAAAGAAATAGAGAACAATGATACGGAACGAAAAGTCAACTCTGGCGGAAGCAAAACGGTAAGCAAAAAAGGTGGAAATTTGCATCGAAGATTGCACCAAAATATAAGATTGCTTGTGCTAGAGGAAACAATGCCATAGAGAAACATATCAAAGCCATGTCATGTATGTTTACAATAACCTCTGACAGAAAAGGGAAAAGGAACCAATTTAGCATACCAATAATCTATATATCAGAGAGACGAGAAGAAGGAGAAACTTCACATAATCCAACATAATCTCTGCTGGTGCTACAGAAGTCATTGATTATCGAATTAGGCTTATCATGAGACAAAATATGGCAAAATAGAGCAATGGAGCAAGCACAGATACAAACTGATGTTTGACTCAATCTCAAGAGGTTGCTGGAGTTTTGCATAAGTTTCCCAATTTGAGCTTCATTAATTCAAAATTGAATCAAAGACTTTCCAACGCCAGAGTATAGCTAACCACTGGATAAAATGTTACTAGGTTATTCTGGTTTAGAATAATTTCAGTTGGTCTAGTCGATCAACTCGAGAGATTCCAATTAACTAAAACAATGAAAATTTAGAAACTCACAATGAGTCATCAGAATAAATAGTAAACCTACCAATAAATTAGCATGAATTCATATAACTAAGCCAATTACTGGGGTGTGGCCAAGGGCGGAGCCAGAATCTTTATTAAGGGGTTCTACATGAAAAGCTAAAGAAGGTTCAAGAAAATCTACTACATATGGATAAAAAATAATTTTACCCTTCATCGAAGGAGGTTGCGATGAACTCCTTGGCCCTATCTGGCTCCACCCATAGATGTGTTACCCCTATGCCAAAGGTGGTCAGTTGAACAATACATAACATAGTGCTTGTATATTTACATACATCAAATATCACATCTTATATATATACATTTATTTATTTATATATATATATCACATTCTGAATATCCTTGAAGGAATTCCTGACTTTGCTACTGAATTGAAGTACTTGTCTATCCCATCAGTATGCAGCAAAAACAATGAAACACAACTTGTTCATAAACAAAGACAACATCAATTTCCCAAAATATAATATCAGAAAAACGGATAAATCTAGGGTTTCGGCACACAGAAAAACAACACCGACACAACAATAAAGAATGCTTCAGTGATATGCTGTGAGTAAAAAAAGAGAAAGAGATTCTTAATTATAGTAAGAATAATAACGGCGAGAAGAAAAAAGTAGAAAGGGTGAAGATTGCAGAGAGAAACTTACCGGCGAATTTAAACGGCGAGAGAAGAATGATCATAAGCGTATCGCCGGTGAGTGAAAACCCTTTTCTTGAACCGCTTGAATGGAACTTAATTATGTTTGCTACTATAAACTGTTCCTTTTATAATTACAAAAAAAGAAAATAATTTAATTTTTAAAATATAAACATGTTTTAAGAGCAAAAGATATTATATTATACAATAATTTGTAAGTAGATGTCATGATATAATAGAATATTAATATATTAAAAATATACGATAACTAATTGTAGAAAGAAGCCGGAGGAGAAAGATTTTATTTATTTTAAAATTGATGTACGAATAAATTGTTTAAATTTTTATTTATAGCAAAAGAAAAGTCGATCTCGAATTTTTCGTGAAATTGTTGTGAGTGTTTTCAAAAACTGTTTGTGACGTCTCTCTTTGAACTACTTGCAAGTTATTTATTTAATTGCAAGCGTGAAAAAAGCTACTTGCAGCTATCTAATTTAAATACTTGCAACATGTCTATTTAATTGCAAGTAAGGATTTTTATTAGGTGGTTTGGTTATATAGTTACTTGATTTTTAAATATATTAATTTGATTGTCGAAAGAAACTTGCAGATGAATCTAGATGGTAAGAGAAGTATGATCATAGTGAATTGTCAATGAACGAGAACTGTTTTTCAAACCCCTCGAATGAAATTTAATTATGTTTGCTAAAATAAACTTTTCTTTTTATAATTAAAAGATAATAATTTAATTTCTAAAATTTAAGCATGCTTTGAGAGCAAAAGTCATTATATAATAATTGTAGGTAGATGTGATGATATACTCCATATTAATATAATAAAAATATACGATAACTAAATGTATAGGAAGAAGTCGGTGGAGAGAGATTTTGTTTTTCTTAAAATTGACGCACAAATAAATTAATTAACTTTCTATTTATAACAAAGGAAAAATTGGTGCTAGACTTTTCACGAAGTTATTGTAAATCTTTTCAAAAGCTGCTTGTGACGTGTCTGTATGAACTACTTGTAAGTTATTTATTTGATTGCAAGCATTGAAAGTTGCTTACAGGCTATCTGATTCAAATACTTGTAGTTGTCTACTTGATTGTGAGTAAGGGTATCTAAGATGGTGGTTTGGTTATATAGTTATTCGATTTTTAGATAGAGTAATTTGATCGCAGAGAGAAACTTAAAGGCAAATTTAGACGCGAGAAATATGATCATAGAAAATCGCCGATGGATGAAAACTCTTTTTTCGAACCCCTCGAATGAAATTTAATTATGTTTGCTAGAATAAATTATTCTTTTACAATTAAAAAATAATAATTTAATTTCTAAAATATAAGGAAGTTTTAAGAGCAAAAGTCATTACACAATAAATGTAAGTAGATGTTATGATATAATATTAATATAATAAAAATATACGACAACTAAATGCAGAAAGAATTAGGAGGAGTGAGATTTTACTTCTTGTAAAATTAACGTACAAATGAATTATTTAACTTTCTATTTATTGCAAAAGAAAAACGGTGTCAAACTTTTCATGAACTTATTGTAAATCTTTTCAAAAACTGCTTGTAAAGTGTTTGTTAGGCGTACTTATAAGTTATTCGTTTGTCTGCACGCGTGAAAAAATTACTTGCAAGCTATATATTTTAAACACTTGCTACATGTTTACTTAATTGCAAATAAGGATATTTATTAGATAGTTTGGCTTAATAATTATTATTGATTTTTAGATGTACTAATTTGATAACCTAATGAAGATATCGATGGATTTGATAAAACATTAAAAATTATCTACCTACTTATCAATTAATTAACAAAGTTAATGGAAAAAAGAAATTTGAAAGACTTGTAATCGAATCTACTTATGTGTGAAACAAATAAGACAAAAAAATAATTTTCAAATTCAATATATTAAAAATTGCTTGAGAGTCTGAATTGCTAATTTCATGCATCTTTTGGAACTCCTTACGTACAAACTTATATTGACTTTAAAGACAAATTACGCGAAAACACCTCAAAAACTATAATTTCACTGTCCAAAGAAATTTTATAAGCGACTGAAGAAGAAAATAGATGCATCCTTTCAACTCCATGGAGTTTTAACATTTTATAGTGGGTTTTAACTTTCTAAACAAATTTTATATTGGTCTGATTTTAAATATATACAATAAAAATTTGAAATAAATATAATCATATTTTTATTTAAATAACAAAGAGTCAAAAAACATGAGAAATATAAAGTGACTATACAATATAGATTACTTATACTTAATCTATACACTGAATATACATTATAATAACTTGACTATACATAAAAATATACACTAATTATATATGACTCTGAATAGAATGGTCATTTTTTTGGTAATTATTTTGACCGAATGACTACCTATTGTAATTATCCCTTTTATATATACAAGGTATAAATGAAAATTCATTTATTTCTAGTGGACTAGTAATTTACTTTATAAGAAAATTGAATAATTATCCCATACTATTAAATCATTATTTATAAATTTCAATATATTTGCCTAGCATTAATTCTATAACCTAATGCCAATAAATTTATTATATGATTGATTTATCAATTACAATTTGATTTTAAATAGTCTTAACTTCACACTTCAAAATTAATCTCCTCTTTGTCGCGGGTATCCTCATTTTATTAAGTGAGAATTGATCTCCATTTCTTTAGGCAAAAAAATACTTACATATTTTAAAAATCTGTATACATAAAATATTTAAGTGTATAAAAAATCTTGAGTTCACGTCACCATAATTAACCCAATAAATCCGCCCTTGATCTTGAAAGTGCCTAAGCATTCAAAATATGATGAGTATATAAGGTAACAACAAAACTTGAGTGTACTCTCGTTGGTGACACACTGATTAGCGAAACTTCAAGCTTTCTTGCACACAAGGTGTTCGACCAATTGTCCATGTGATTATTAGGCCTCCTAGTATGTTGCAGGCATTAAATTTCAACAGTAGGAAGCAAATGCCATTGAGCCTTCTCTTCATCTTGAAGTTTTCTTGAATTTCGTGCCTTGAAGCATAGCATATCCATTCCTTCACGGCGCTGCATAAAGGACCCACTATTTTTATGGTATCCCTGTTTTCTCTTCATTCACCCGTGAACGCATTGAAGTTTGTCTCTTTTTATATTCATTCTGTTCTGGAAACTCTATGATTTTGATAATCAGTTGGAATTTGGAAACCCCACTTGTGAATTTGAACTAAAGTTTGTTTCTTTTTTCTCTTTTGTTTTTGTTGTGGGATTTTGTAGAAATGGAGTTAGGGATGGTCACCTTGTTGAGAGCTGCATGGGTTGCTGGGACGTTGCCCATTGTCATCGCTTTGATTCCTTTTTCGAAGTTTTGTTTCTTTCAACAATTAGTGCTAGGGTTTGCTAAGCGTGGGAAGATCATGCAGTCTTCGTCAAATGTAAGTATTCTTCTGAAAATTTGTTTCTTGCGATGCACAGTTCAATTGATTAAATTTTTTTAAGTTCCAGAAAGAAACAGTGTATCCAATGAAACGGCCTTTCGGCATCCGCCGGAATCATCCCACAGCGTCAACTCTGACAAGGGAATAATAGCTAAAATGACTATTTTCCCCTCCTTACCCTCTGTTCAGACTCTCAACCTGACTATTGCCAGAACCTTACACATCACTAGGACCAAATTCTGGAACGTTAACAGTCAAAGACTGTAACAAACCCGAATTCCTCACTATATTAATAAGACCAGGAACATGATTACATTTGCAATTGTAATACTCAAACCAGGGGTGGAGCTAAAACTATACTATTTATACATGGTTAAAATATTTATGTATATACAGTAGATGTAAAACCCATTTCCGCTAGTTTGTGTGTCTACTTCTTCAGATTTTGAACTCCCTTAATGAAAATTCTGGCTCCGCCATTGACTCAAACTACTGAATTACAGTGGAAATACTGAAATTACAAATAATTAAAAAATAGGGATAAGAATGGGGATGAGAAACTAAGACCGTTGAAAATGAGATGAGAGGAATCAGACACTTTACTCAACAATGTGCATAATCCTTGAATCACATACCACTTCTCCTTTTGATAAAACTGTCTTCACACCCACTTCTCAACCCGGATCCCAAATCAACCTGGCCCTATTTCTTGTTCTAAGCCCAATAGCTCTTGTCAGCCCAATAACAACTTGCGTAACATTGGTATCTACATTAGGCTAGAGTTGGTTCATAACAGTACCCCTACCCCAATTAAGGACCTTAACCTCAAGGTTCAATTCATGAAATCCATCCACAACTTTCTAAGTTATCTGAAGAGTAGCAATATCCACATGCTGCAATGTCACAAGTGTAAAGTGAGACAACGCTTCTCCATCCAGCTATAAAAGCCAAAGAAAATGATCTAGATGATCTGAGGAAAAGTGCCACTTTATGTTGTCTGTGGAGAGTGTTCAGAAAATTGGCATTACTCCTAGTGCCTCGTTAACATCTTGTCCAACTTTAACCATAAACATTAACACATCTAAAATGTCAGATGTCTCTGCAACATACTTCCCTAGGGTGATTTTTGTAGGATAATGCCTTGAAAAGTGGATTTGTGGAGAGTTTCACTAGTACCAAAGGCAACCCTTGGTCCAACAGATTAAAGTGTCTGGTAACACCATAAACAGTGACCGAGGTGTAATCAAGAATGAAATTCAGATGTAATCCCACCTCATCGGTTATAAAAAAAAGTACTTAATTAGCTGACCGACCAGTGAAATTGTTGGGTTACAAAAATCAATTAGACAAAAAGCTGGCACCACCTTTGACCATTCCAGTGGCTTAAGACGAGTAAACTTATAACTTTCAGCTGCCACAGAAACTGATGTATTCATCTTCTTAGCTACTAAAGCAATCTGGTAGTTTCTCATCCGGTTGATGATACCTCCACTGTCGATCACACCAGTCACCCATAGATGAATCATATAAAGAACATCCATGTTATATGCCACAACAAAATGTAGGAAGATTCTCATAGGACTGTTAAGTGAATTGTTGTCACGATCACTATAGACAGAATAAAACCATGCTAGCAAGTTAGCCATTCTGTCTAGACTAATGTTCAATAGTATCCCGATAGTGGTTAAGCTCCATGATTAAAGAAAGCCGCTTGAAGATTTTATTCGGGAGTGACAAGATTAGGAATGAGGTTATTTGGAAGAAGGTGGGAGTGGCCAGTGTGGTAGAACAGATGAGATAAGCGAGACCAAGATGGTTTGGGTATGTGCAGAGGAGAGAAGGTGTGTCGGCACCCCAGTTAGGAGGGTGCGAAAGGTTGGATTTAGGAGTTATATGCAGGGGTAAGGGTAGACTGAAAAAGTATTTGGGGGAGATGATTAGACAGGATATGACGCAATTTCATATCACCACAGACATGACTTTAGATAGAAAGACGTGGAGGTTAGTAGTTATTAGGGTAGAGAGTTAGTAGGGTTAGAATGTTGTCTTGCCTTGTTAGGTTTGTCATAGGATTAGTCATGCTATTATGATTGGGGTGTTATTGTTCTTCAATTATTTTACTACTTTTATTATTTTTTCTTGTAAATTGACATTGCTCTTCCTTTTAGCCATTATTTTATATCTATTGCTTTTCTTCCTTTAATTGGGCCTAATACATTTGAGCTGAGGGTCTTTTGAAAACAACCTTTCTATCTCCATGAGGAAGTGATAAGGTATCCTCCCCAGAACCCTACTTTGTGGAATCTCACTGGGTATGTTGTTGTTGTTGTTTTTGAGGATGTTCATAAGGGGAATGTCATGGTCATTGGCACAAGGCTAAGGGTGTAATTGCTGCTAGGGAATTGATATTTCTAGTCTTTAAGGACGTTGTTCTTGAAGGAAAAGTCGACATGATGGCATAAATTGAACGAAGAAGATGACTGGTGTCTGCTTGATTAAACATTAGAGCTGTAAATCTGGATATTTGTTCTAAAGTTGAAGCTTTGTTTAAAAATTGCTAATTAGGGTGTGTAAACTTAGGCAGGCAATGTCAGATGAGGTTAAGAGTGTAGATGTTTCATTAGGTATCCAGTCAGAAGCGCTTGGCATGTATACAGAGTGGCTGAGGATCCCCAAGAGCAGATGCTTTTGGTTAGCGTTTGCTGATTTGCAGTATGATAATGCATCATTGATGTCCAATTTGTGGATGGCATGTTGCGACAAGGATGATCCTCATAAAATGAGTGATAATTGCTTTATCCCCGGAGGAAATGTGGAATCGCATTTGAGGCCTGAGTTCTTTCTCTTCTATAGTTATTCTTTGCTCTCACGAGGAGAACTTCTTGTTGCTCCAGCAATAATATTTGAGAAATATCTCCTATTGAATCTGCTGGGGACAGGATCATTTTTGTTATTGCTCTTATTGCTATATAGCCATTGGAGCCTCAATGGATGGTTACTGTATCCTTGCTGAGAGTGTTGGACAAATAAGTTTCTTTGCAGGTGAAGCAAACTATAAACAGTATCCTGCAACAATGTACTGGGGTTTTTGCAGTAGGATGAGACATGACAGAGGCTGCTCACATACTGAGAGTTGCTGATTGGAGTTCCATAGCTCCAGCTTAGAAATCAAATAATTCTTGTTAAGAAACCATTAGTGTTGATTAGTTATTTGAGATTTCAGAGTTCGCATTTTCTCTGTGTTGTATGATCCCAGGTCAACTAACCTGGTGTGTGATTGTAAGGGGAAAAATCTCTACATTTTATACAGTCTGATCCCGGAGGCTGGTAATGGAGCAGATTCGAAGGGGACCTGAGCAGAATACAAATGTTAACACATGATTTTGGGTGAAATTGAGTGTTGAAAAATTGTATCCGCTGCTGCAGGATCTCTAATCGCTTTCGTTGAACCAGCTAGATAACCTCCATTCAACTGATTTAATTTGATTATGGCTTGTGAAGATTCAGGGATAGAATCACCATCAAATTGGACTGGTTCAATGTTTACTAGCAGAGAGTTGTACTGATCAAATTGTGGTAGTTGTCTGACTGATGCATTGGTTAATATGGAAAATGTACTTTCAGAACTTTTCAAGGTTCAAAATAAGATTTTCAGTGACATCTCTGTCTAATTTGTTCATTGGATCCTTCTCATTTTTTTCTTCTTTCTTTTGGGGGGGTGTACCCCATCTTCTGAAGGCAAATATATCTTTCTTGATCCTAGTGTGTTCTATTGTGCAATGTTCACCTTGCTCTTATTCATTGAACTTTAGTAAAAAAATCCTGTTGTTTGAAACAAAATTCAGTTTAAATTATTTGGTGACTTGTATTTAGTTGCAAATTTTTATTCCAAGTATATGGTCACTTGTCTCATGTTACAAGCTAAAGAATGTGATATGTGCAACCATTGTATAACATAGAATGAACCCTTAAAGTAGTTGTTATTATGTAGAAATTAAGTTTGTAGTTGGAATGCTCAACTGTGTTATATGGATGATGACTAGTATTTGTGAAATATCAGTTTGTTTCTTCTTTGGCAATAACTTTTTTATATGAAAAATGGAAATTTCTGCACTTTTAAATGAAACAAAAGCTCTGCAACTACTTTATTGACCTGACGCTCTTTTTTGGCCTATTTGTTCAATTGCAGAAACTCTCTGTTCCACAGAAACTCTTTATTCACTTCTATATTCTAGCTTTTGTTTGGACAACACTTCTGTTAGCTGCAACCTGGCTTTATGCTTATAGTACAACGCCGAAGATCTCAGAACCATTACTTTTTTCTAGTATTGCTAGTCACTTGACGGGAGGATCACGTATCTTCTCTTTACAGAGCTCTCATACATCAAAGGAACATAGAAGCAGAATTGCTGTATCAATATTTCTGCTTTTATTAATGGAGGCTCAAGTACTGCGACGCCTGTTTGAGTCAATATACGTGTTTAAATATAGTCCTTCAGCCAGGATGCACATTTTAGGCTACCTCACAGGTTTATTGTAAGTTGGTATCTCACTTTGTGTCTTTTTTCCATAAATATTTCCATATTTCTTATTGCATTTAATTAGCTGGTAAGTAGCATTCTTTGCCGTAGTCATGGTGGATAGCTAGTAGATTGTCTAAGGGTACAGCCAACTCCTGTTGTGTTCTGTGTATGTCTGTTGTTCCTTTTTTTTTTTTTTGGTTATTTTCTTTTCTTTAATAGGAACTTCAATTTTGGCCATCATATATTTACTTTGATCAAAATTTCCATGGCCTAGTGTGTGTATATTTTATGAAGCATAAATTCTTTATCTATCTGTAGAATTTCTAACTAGGCTTTATTTTTTACAAACTGCCCTGTTATTGTATAGTAAATATTTTGAAATGATTCACACTTTATAGAACTTTTAGTCCCTATTTCCTGTTTGGTGACAATACTAGTATGTTCTCTTTTAGTGCCCAACTTCTTATAGTTTTTATAACAAATAAACTCCAAGTTGTCAGATCGACAAACACTTGCTGAATTTTGTTCTTTCTCGATTCAAGCTTCTATACAGCAGTTCCCATCTCTCTTTGCTCCAATTATGCTACAGAGGTATACAAGTTCGGGTTGAGTTTGATTCAAGAGTTTATTGTCAAAGGAAAAGATAGGATGCTAGCAACTGAGGTTGATTGGTGGAGGTTTTTGAACCCTCTCATGCAACTACGATGGTACTCATGGATTGGTGCAGCTATATTTTGTTGGGGCTGGTTTCATCAACGCCGTTGTCATGCAATTCTGGTAAGTGGCATGTGCTATTGAATTTAGATTCAGATTTGTCTTTGAAGTTAGGCCTTTTGGTTACTTGGTTTATATATTACGTGCTTGTCCTTGTGCCCTACCTCTTCTATATGAGGATTTATTAGTTATCGTCATTTATCTCGTGGAAGACAAAAGGCTACTGGTATTGCCCTACCTCTTCTATATGAGGATTTATTAGTTATCGTCATTTATCTCGTGGAAGACAAAAGGCTACTGGTATTTTCAATAAAAACCTAAAAGAGGTTTCAATTGTAGTGTAAAAATTGTTAAAAGTATTGATCATATTTCCTGCTACCAAATAGTTTCGGCCTCTTAAGCCCTTCTCATTCACTGGAGCTCATCCACCTGCATCTAGGGATGACAACGGGGCAGTGCAGGGCGGGTTTAAAGTTATGTGGAGCGGGGCGGGACGGGGCGGGTTGAAGTAGCTATTTTTTAAACTAATGCAGGGCGGGGCGGGGCGGGTTGTGGGTTTAAAAAACCAAATAGGAATTCAAAGAAATTAAATATTTGTAATTAGTAAAAATTAAAGATATAAACTTTTTATATTAAACATTGACTTTGATTTTTTCTAAAATTAAAATTAGACATGTTCGGTAAATTATTAGTTGTTAAAATGTTAATTAGAAACTTTTAATTAACGATTAAGAAACAATTGTTGAAATATCAACTAAAAATAGTTAATTAGTGAAAAAAAATATGAATTTTAATTTGTCATATTAAATTCAATTAAAAAATACTTAAAAATTTAAGCGGCGCGGGGCGGGTTGAAAATGAAAAAAACCACCATGCGGGGCGAGGCGGTTTAAAAAATTGCGGGTTGAGCTCAACCCGCCCCGCACCCGCCCCATTGCCATCTATACCTGCATCAACGAGAGCACAATCACCACATTACAAGAATTGAACTTAAAAAGCACGAAATTAGTGTGGTGACTGAGAGAGCTCGTATTTAAAATGAAGCAAGAGTACTTCTGATTTTCAAGTTAGAGTTAACTGATTTTTATTTGCATCCATGTGATTTTGTTTGGCTAAATGCGGCAGGGGATATTATATACCTATCCCTCCCCCCCATCAAAAAAAAAAAGGAGTAGCCTGGTGCACAAAGCATCCCGCTTTCATGCAGGGTGTGATATAGACAGCCTAGCCTAATGCAAGCATTAATGGCTTCTTTCACGACTCGCTGGCTTGGACCTGTGACCTGTAGGTCAGACGGAAATGAAAAATCTTAATCTCAATCTATTCAGCATAGTTTCTAGGCGCAGAAATGGACTAGATCTAAGTATATCAATCGTGCCATGCTGGTCAAGGTTGGAGCAAGGTCGGAATACTGATTCTTGACATCAAGAATTTTGTAGGTTCTAGATGTGTATACATGTGCATGGGCGATTGATCTCACTGCCGTTAAGAATGACTCTTAGAGTTAGTTCTTTTTCATATGGGGGCATTGGTGTTTTAAGAGGTTGTGAGTCCTGACAGCCGTAGCTGCTCTAGATATTATTACTGGATGTGGTTTGACTTTTGGTTGATTCTCATTAAGAGATTGCATATACAAGGGTGAATGGATAATGAGGTTGATGATAGCATATGATGATAGTACAATAGATGAATTAATACCCCTGTGAAGATTAATAACCTTGCTTATCCACTTCTTTTAATCTGTGTAAATAAATCTTATATGCTGGATAAATTCAATTCATTAGTAAGCTGAAGCACCGGGCTAGCCTTGTGCAGGTTACCTCTCCTATATGGTTTGCAAGAGATTTTACCCTGTGCGCACCCAAAGGATAGCGGCTGCGGGTTCCCCTTGTTATAAAAAAAAAAAACACTGAAGCAAATTGAAGCAATAAGTAGAAGCCTAGCTTAATGATAATTATGGAAGTGAAAAATACACCGGAACAAAAGTAGAGGAGCTTATAAGAGGTTTGACTAACTTCTATGTCCTTTGTTTCATTCAGCTTAATGATAATTATGAAAGTGAAAAATAAACCTGAACAAAAGTACAGGAGCTTATAAGAGGTTTGACTAACTTCTATGTCTGTTGCTTCATTCAGCTTAATGATAATTATGGAAGTGAAAAATACACCGGAACAAAAGTACAGGAGCTTATAAGAGTTTTGACTAACTTCTATGTCCTTTGCTTCATTCTATTGTCTTTTACTTATTCTGCTAGTTCTTAAAATTCTCTTTACTAACTTTCCCTGTTAACATAATGGTATTTCTCTTTGAACTTGACAGCTGATTCTTTTATTATGTTTGTGTCAGTTATTGAGGCATAATTATTGTATGCTTGTGTCGGTTATTACATTGATGGTAACCTTAGAATTCCTTGGACTTAGCATCATCATTGTGATAATAGCATCTTTACACTGCCAAACAGGGGTCATTGAGGGAGAACAGAGAAGACACTGATGATTATGTTGTCCCTTATGGTGATTGGTTTCGATATGTTTCATCTCCACACTATTTGGCTGAGATTGTAACTTCTCTTTCTCTTACTAATGTTACTCACTAGAAGCCACTGACCTTTGTCATGCTCTAATTTTTAAGTTCTTTTCTGCTTTTCACTTGTACTAAAGGTTATATATGCTGGCTTTGTGGTTGCTAGTGGATGTTCGGACCTCACGATATGGCTACTCTGGGGATTTGTGGTACAATTCTATTCAAAATCTTGATAAGCACCCCCACTTTCCCACCCTGTAATTTTCCATGTTCATTTTCCTTTATACAACGTGATGCATTATGTTGCAATTGCAGGTTGCTAATCTTGCCTTAGCAGCAGCAGAGACACATAGATGGTATCTGCACAAGTTTGACAACTATCCTAGGAATCGTTTTGCTATTTTCCCGTTGGTTTATTAACTCTTAATGTCCCAGTTCTGCTATCTGTTTATGTATATATATATATATTCTTTAGCTAGGTGTAAATTGTTTATAGCCATGAATACAACTGTATGGACCCAACAGTTTTGGTGAGAGCTTCTGATCCTTTTCTTTTCTTTTTGTTTCCCTGTTGCTTTATCTATCATGTAAGATAAATGAATGAAATTTGTGTGGATATTGCAGCACAGGTTGCAGAAATAAAATCAGAGATTGACTTCTGACTTATAATTCCTTCTTGTTTGCGTTATGTTTTAAGTACCTTATTCAGTTTCATTAGACAGCATTTATGCTATTGCTAGAGGTGTCAAAATCAACCTCTTTCTGAGTAATCCGCCGAACTTGTTAAGTTTAAACGGTGGACTTGACTTAAAATGAACTCTAAATGACCTATTAAACTATTAGGCCAAAATAGAAACATGCAGGTTGAAATACAAATTAAACCCAACATGCAATGTCAATTGGGAGATTGAAAATTATATATAAATTGATACAACTTTTAATCAAATAATTTAAGAAACATATATATTAACTCCTCACATTTTTTTCCAAAATCAAGTATAACAGATGGAGGATGAATCATGTTAAATGGGATGGGTTATTACTCATTATTCGTTTCATCTTGATGTTTAACACATTTTGACCCAAGCAAATTTTAAGCAAATTAAGTCATAACATGGTTTAACAACCTAAGCAGGAAACTACACCCAAATGACCTTGAAAATGAGTACTCTTGAGCTTGTGACTCCCGCTCGTAACCTTCAAGGTCAAAAATAGTTTAACTTAGAAGTGTTGCCCAAAGGGTAAGCAAGGTCAAAAGTTCAAGAATCAAGACCGCCCATCTCCAAGGCCGTTCTTGTAAATCACCTCCAACATTTGACTCTACCTACCTGTTGAGGACACTGCAATTTTGATGATGGACAAAGAACATGAAACAAGTTGATTGGGTGGTTTAGACATGTCAGCAACAATTGTGGAATGGATAAATTCCTTTGGGATAAGCTTTGAAGACGTCAACAATTGTGGAATGGACAAATTCTTTTGGGATAAGCTCTGAAGAACTATATTTCAACAACACATGAGGAAAAGATTAATACTCCAGAGTTCTATCTGATATAAAACTCTATGACAAGAAGAATTCGTGCAGATGAGGAATCTGACTTCCCGAAGAACTCTTTGTGGAAATGATTAAATAGAAGAGAAGACTGAGAAGCTGAGTATCGAAGCGCAAAAAAGCAGAGTTGTGATTGCAATCTTGATCAGTGAAGAAACACTTGGAAGATCTGGTTCCCTGTTGAGTCCTAGTTTAGGAAGCTTTTCTCTTTCTTGTTGAGTCTTAATGTATTGCTTAGTTCAGTGATCCGTAAACTGAAGTGAGGTATAGTCTTCAAGTTGGAGACAACTCGAAGACTTGGGAACATAAACCTTGGGAGGCTTTTGTTGTAGTTTGATACTTAGATTACTAGGAATTGTAATCTTTTGTTGAGGCTCATTTGATTAAGTGAAGTTGGAGAAAAATCCTTGTCGTGTTTTTTTCACCTTTGTGAGCTGGGTGTTTTCCATGTTAAAATTCTGTGTCTTGACTGAAACAAGTCTGCAAACTTGGTTCTATAACTAGGCAAATCCAGTGGTTGCGCAAATCTTTCGCTACCCATTCATAACCTATAGCTATTGCGTAAAGAGTTGAGAATTTCTGCAGCATTTTAATAGCCAATAGTTTTATTGCCATTGAGTGGGAGATGTGTTGCCCCAGGAGAAAGGGGCATGCACACTCCCACAAACTCAACCACCATCCATCAGAAAAAAGAAAAACATTACTACATCACAAGTAGAACAGTGATTGGTCTTTCTAATGTCAACATAAATTCACTTTGCCATATTCTAATGAGATGCTGGTCTAAGTATCTTAGTCCTCTTTCCTGGTGCCTTTACCAACCTTTGGAGTCAAAATGAAACACCACGCATGAAACTTTTTAGGCATACAGGTCTATGCCCCAAAACTTTGCAGGTTGGTTGGTCCTATAGTTGCGATCCAAACTTTTGATCAGGTCCATGTCTTCTTTGGTGAGCTCAAAGTCAAGAACGTTGAAGTTCTCCTGCAGTCTCTCTAGTTTTGATGATTTTGGAATCACAACTGTATATCTTTGGATGCCCCAGCGCAGAATAACCTGGGCCACAGTCTTCTTGTATTTCTCGGCTAGACCCTGATGCAACAAGAAAATACAAAAAAGAACCTCAATTACACCAAACAGCAAATATGAATCAATTTTTAGTGAAACTTCCAGAAGAAGAGTTCACAGAATATGGAAATATAAGAGAATAAGGAATTACTTTTAGAGCTGGATCCTCCAGGCATGACACTGAACCAAACCATTCAGTATTAGCGGCAGCACCACCAAGTGGGGTATGTGCTGTAACACAGATACCATGCTTTTGACAGAACTTGACAAGAGATTCACGCTGGAAATAAGGATGAGTCTCGATTTGATTCACAGCAGGCTTCACTTTGGAATATGCTAAGCAATCTCGGGTGAGAAAGATGTCATAGTTGCTGCACATCGATTCCCATTGCAAGAGTAAGAATACAAGCCCATTAGTTTGAAAAACAATTTAAATTTTAATAGCATAAAATGATAGCCTACTGCTTCCGCCTAACTAACGTTGTTATGCACCATAACTGAATGTAAACATGTAAAGTTCTAGGTGATAGAACTGACTTTTCACAATTTTATAATTGCAGTAGACAAGATGAAGTCAAGAAGAACGTGTGTTCATTTCAAGCAATACTGAGCAGTTGAGTGTGATTTGCAATTTTCTAATTTTCAAAAAGTGCCTACATAAGCATCTAAGAATCCAATTTCCTTTTTTAGATTTGTTTGTTTGTTGAAACACTACGTACTTTTCAGAGCATTGGAGTGACACAAAACTAAGAGGAGGAAACTGCTAGTTAAATGGCTGAACAACATCTTGTTTTTGTCAGCAATGCCCGACTTCAGCTAGAAGATTATCCACAGCACAATAGTATCATGAAGCAGTAGAATGAATCTGCCGGCCAAAGCAGCTGAATAAAGGGGAGTACAGCTTTTTTAAGTCGTAAGCCTACCTAATTCCTATGCTGCGAACCAAGCCCAGGGACACTAGATTTTCCATATCGTGCCATGTAGTCTCCAATGATATGGTGGTATCTATATCAAGAACACCATCCTCACCCAATGCACTAGCTGTTGTACCAACTCCTGAAAATGGATTTAGAAGAAACACAATGAGCCATTTCAAGCGTCGAGAAAACTCTTCGATTTTAAATCACGGCCAAGATTAAAGTAGAGTATTGATTACTGGACGTTTAGATCACTACTATGTGTATTGAAATCAAATATTGATTTTGCTGAACAGTTAATTTGGGTTTCAGTTGTATGAAATCAATCACTAAATATTTGGAAATCAGAAAGTTTAAGCATCAGTATTCAGCTAGCTAACAATCACTATGTGTCACTGATCTTGTTGAAATACCAGCTTATTCATTTTTGCCATAAAATTATTATGCACAACATCCTTCAGTGTGAGATGTGCAATAAGCATATTAATTATGATCTGAACGATAAAAATGCAATAGCTAATATGCCGTATCCGCCATAAGTTATGGTCTGACTCTGCCACCCCACCCTCACCCACTCTCTCACAACTCAAAAAAGGAAATGGAAACAAAAGAGATAAACGTATAAAAGTTTGAAGAAGTCAAAGGAAATAGACCAGCAGTATCACCTGTATGTCTTGTGGCTACAGGGAAGTGAACAAGGTAGAGATCCAGATAATCCAAGCGTAACTTCTTAAGACTGTCTTTACATGCCTCAAGAACATGACCATGATCTGAGTTCCAAAGCTGCAAAAAAGAGAGCCGATATTCATTGTCAGCTATATGTAATTCTCTCAGCAAAATGCTAAAACTGAGTCAATAGATGAAATTAACATTTTCGTGCTAACCTTGGTTGTAATGAAAAGATCCTCCCTCTTCACGAGCCCTGTCTGAAATGCTTCTGCTAGTGCTTCCCCAACTTCAGCTTCATTTTGATAGTCAGCTGCAAGCATTACCAAATGTCAGGTTACACTATTCCAATAACATATCAAGTAGCTAAAGACACATACAAAACCTAAGCGGATCAGTGAAGAGTAAAATTACACCCAGTAACATAAATATACATCTTTTAACATTTTAAAATAATTAGAGTGATGTCCAAGCAGCTTGAACACACCTAAACTATTCCACCCAATACCTCTTATCTCCCACTAGCATATATAGTTGTATACAGATAACTATGCCACCAAGGCTTAAGCAAATGTAGAAGAAATCTACTTTTTTTCTGCTGGGATGTAACCATTTTCTAACTAAAACATATATAATTCAGATTAAAGATACTGATGCACCTAAACTTCTGCTTATAGTGTATTCCCCACAACCCCAGCTAGTAAAGAGCAAAACTCTATTTGAAAAAGATTTAAGGGATGAGCCATAACATTAGTTATACTTCTCGTTTCAATTTGTTTGTCCTGCTTTTTTTAATCTGTTTAAAAAAGAATATCTCTTTCTCGTTTTAACTTACTCTTTAGTTCTTGACAGAGCGTTTTAAGACTAAAAGTTCAAACGTCTTATACTTTCTTGAACTAGGTAACAAGTTAAAACCAAACAAACAAATATGATACAGAGACTAATAAATAAATAACAAAAAGAATTTCAAAAATCCAGAACTACCCATGTGTGAAAATCTAGAAATAATATTCAACTAGTAATCTAAATGGGGTACATAGGCTATTTCTATCTACTCAAAGAGTAAAAAAAATTACCAGCACAATCAAAGTGACGGTAGCCAATCTTGATGGCGCTGATGAGAAGATCTTTTATATCTTTTCCTTCCATTCGCCAAACACCAAGTCCAACAATCGGCATCTTGTAGCCGCTGTTCAGGGTTATCGCCATTTCTGATGAATTTTTTGTGCTTTTTTCTTTTCTAAACTTTCTTTGGGACTTGCTTGCTTGGAAGTTGGAACTAGTGAATCTGCAATGGAGGAGGATTCGCTTCGTCTTTTATCTATATCTATATATGGGCCTGCAGTATCATACTCTTAAAAGAAGGTTTATGGGCTTCCAATTTTATATGTTGGCCCAATTAGTCTTCCAAGCAAATGACAAATAATGAATTGTATATTCGAAGACACTTGTGAAACTATATTGGATATATTATTGTTGTATTTACGATCACTTTTTGAGTTAACTGATATTGTAATATAAAAGATTCTTACTCTATGTTCTCTGTGTATGAAGTTAAAAGACTTGAGTAATTGACGTACCTAAGTATGTGATTTAGTGATCAATGAAATGAGTTGAGATTCATGATTTTTCAGATTCATTCAAGCCACAAACACCGAGGTAGTCGGCCCAAACATTACAGATTACGGTTATCAAAAAGCACTTTAATATTCGCAAATGCCAGTTAATGTCTAAATCAACAAACAGGTTTGTGTACTATGAAGGTCCAAACAACCCTTTAGATTTTACTTCTTTAGGTCTTTTTTCTTAGAAGAGGAGCTTTGAAGTAGCTGATAAGTTGCCACCGTGTGACCAGGAAGTCATGAGTTTAAGTCTTGAAAATGGTCTCTGACAGAAATGCAACATAAAGTTGCATACAATAGACCCTTGTGGTCAGATCCTTCCCCGGACCCTACGCATCACTAGGCCTGCACTTTTAGTCTTTTTTTCTTACAATGCAAAGAGCTGCATCTCGTCTTTTTGTGAGTCCAAAAAATTTTCATAAAGATGCAAAGACAAAATATAAGAAGAAAACAAAAAAAAATGTAAAACACAAGAAGAAGTGTTCTTGTCGATAAGAAATTGTAGAGAATCTCATTCACTGTACAAAAGCAACACTAGAAATTTGTTATCTTTATGGTAGTGGATATATGTGGCAATTCGTATCTTAGCAGCACAAACAAAAGCATATAACAAAAAATTCATTTTTAACAGACTTTATACACATAACGTGATCTTCCATGCCCTACCAAACCAAAAAAGCACAATTCTTTTTCTGTTAAAAAGGCCGCTATGTGAATCACACCATATGAGTATAAATCAAGAGATTGCCCACAAATGGAGAAAAAGTCTTAAAAGTTCTAAACAACTCCACCCACCCTGTTCTTAAAAAAATAAAAAGACTAGCCTAATGATATAGGCAACTAGCACAACATTATCATTAACGAATCTAAGCCACATATGATCTTGATGATGAGAATCACCACCTACCCATAAGCTGCCAAATCCTAGGAGGTCTCAAATTTTCAATTCAATTTGTTCACTTACTATTATTTTTCTATTCCAAAGAGAGGAGACGACGACAACATACAAGTGAAATCCAAGAACATCATTATACTAAAACAAAATGCATTAACACAAGCAGGGAAAGAGAGGCCGAACCATACATGAAATTGATTCGGTCATGTCTTGTCCCCTTTAAACAACAATAACATAAGCAAAGCTGCAATAGAGATGTCCCCTGGCTGTTTTCTACTGCATCTTTTTTCAAAACAAGAAACTAAACATGCAACATGCACCAACTAAGGGGATTATTGAAAAAAACAGACGACCTCAACGACAAACTATAACAAACTGGAGATGCTAACGAGACACTTCAAGCACTTCAGTAGGACCAAATCCCATCTTCCTCTGTTGCACAATCTGCAGCATTGTCTTCATTGTAATAGTAATAGCCACCATTATTGGCAGTGGCTGCTGCAGTGAAGCAGCAAGATGAAGATGACACAAGGTAAGGCATGTTGTGGAAGGACTGAGCTAAGCTGCTGATCAAAGATGCAAAGGCCACACCTTTATCTTCTTCTTCTTGGTCCAAGAATTCCTCTGCACGGTGCTTGAGAGTCTCGAACATGAGTTCAGGCTCAAACTGCATCGCCCGGAGCACATCAGCACAGGACGGGCCAGGGACAGAGCGAGTCACCGCGAAGCTGTGAGGGCTATCGCTCTGCAAAACGCGAACTACACTTGGTCCACCAAATAGGTTGTGGAGTCCTCCGAGCGCCTCCTCATAAGCCCCACCCAAAAACATCCCCAGATAATACCGCCCACCATCACCGCCGTTGCTTCCCAATTCATGGAGAGGCAAGCTTGATTCGCCCCCAATGAACTTATCTATCTTCCCATCACTGTCACAAGTCAAGTCCGACAGTATTCCTCTCATTGTAGGCTTTTCATCCAGACGGTGAATTGGAACAATAGGAAACAATTGGCTGAAGCCCCAAAAATCAGGAATTGAGGTGAAAACTGACAAATTCACATGATAAGTGCGGACAGGATCAGCCAGCCCGATAGCCTTCGACACCAAGTCACAGATGCTATCCACTGCGGCGAGCTGTTCAATATCCAAGGACCCTTCTTTGAACTGTTCCACACATCTCTGTTTCAACTGATCAGAGTAAAGGAGACATGTCTCATATTCTCCATGGACCGCAGCAGCAGATAAGTTTCGGTAGTCAACACGGGCATCTTCATTGAGAGTCTCCACCAAGGATTGCAGACCACCGGAAGACAACTGTGGAGAAACATGAGTAGTAGAAGCAGACACGGCTTCAAAAATCAGAACTGAATGGTGAGAAACAATTGCCCTGCCACTTTCGCTGCAAATCACTGGATGCTTTACGCCCTTACGGTCACAAACATATTGGACCGCTTGGACAACAGCAGAGGCATATTCTTCAATGCCGTAGCCAACAGAGACATCAGAATTGCTTGATTTTGTACCGTCATAGTCAATTCCTAGCCCACCACCAATATCAATGAATTTCATACCAGCTCCAAGACGGACTAATTCAGAGTAAATCTGAGTGGCCTCACCAACACCATCAGCAAGCAACTCTGTTGTGGGGATCTGAGATCCAATGTGAAAATGCAATAATTGAAGACAATCTAGCATTCCAGACTCATCAAGCTTCTTCACTACACGAAGAATCTGAGTTGTTGTCAACCCAAACTTGCCTTTTTCTCCAGAAGTCGATCCGAAGTGGCCCGAATGCTTGGTCCTGAGTTTAGCACGAAGACCAATTACGGGACGGACAGCCATCTTTCGGCTGATGTCAATCACCAGGTCAAGCTCCTCCTCTTGTTCAAGCACAATTACAGTGTTCAAAAGGAGCTTTCTTGCGACCAACGCAAGCGAAATATACTCAGTGTCCTTGAAGCCATTGCAAACAAGAAGAGCATCAGCACTGCCCTTGGAGAGGCAGCTCATGGCCAACAGGAGCTCCGGTTTAGACCCGGCTTCCAGCCCGAATCGGTATGGCAAACCGAATTTCACGATATCTTCCACCACGAACCTGTCTTGATTGCATTTCACCGGATAAACACCTTGGTAGTGAGCCTCGTACCCTTGGGAATTCACCGCCATATCAAAAGCCGATTGCAAAGACTCCAAACGGTTCTTCAAAACATCAGGGAAACGGACAACTAGAGGCATCTGAAGCCCAAGTCCACCCAAATTTTCTGGGTCAGTAGCCTTCTTCACGACCTTTAGAAGGTCAATCTCCTGGTGAGGAAGAGTCTCCTTACCATGTGGTCGGACGGAGATATCCCCGGAGGAGTTCACGGAGAAATAAGGAGCACCCCACCCCTCGACCCGGTACAAATCAGATGACATATCCGTTGACCAACGGGAACCGGCGGTAATAGCGGCGGCTGCGTTTGTCGCCGAAGGTACGCCGGAGGTAAAGAACTCCGGCGCGGGAAGAGAGCTATCCGAAGAGAAGGCATAGCCGCGAGGAGGGGAAACAGCAGCGTCTACACAACAACCTAAGGCCGGCATCTCTTCCCCGATCTGTTTGATTTCTTACGAAGAAGAAAGAATCAAAGAATCAAAATTTTAAAACAAAAAACTAAGTTAAGGGTTTGTACAGATTGTTGTTGTTCTTCCCAATGTTGTAATAGTTGGGGGCTATTAAAACCCGCCGAGGCCGAGGCCCCGGCTACCCCCTCAAAAGAAGCAAAAAAGGAAGTGAATCAAAAGATAATCACCCTCTAACACACTCTTACACGATCCAAAAATCCCCACCCTGACTTCAGGAGAAGCTAATTTCTTGATTTAAACAAAGAAATTTAAGGAAACAAGAATTCAAAGCCAAAATCTAGAATTCTAGAAAGAAGAACACCATACAGATATCGATGACGGAGAAGAAGAAGAGAAGTGGACGGAAACCTAGCGGCTGTTATAGAAATTGGGAAGAGAACGTGAAGTATGAAGTGAGCGAAATCTGCATGAGCCGACGACGACTTTAAATAGGGGTAAAATCCGTGGCTGGGCCGTGGGCCCCAATTTTCGGCCCGTTTAAAGTATCTTACTTTCTCTTTTTCTTCTTTTGATCGTAATATAATTAAAAAAATATTAGTTTATTATTGCAATTTAAAAATTATATACAAACGGTACTTGTTAGTTGTCACTAAGTAAATATAATATTCATGTAAATAAAATTAAATAAATATTATAAGTTAGATTTAGTCTATTGTGGTACAAAAAAGATAAAAAAATCAATTCAATTACTTATAATATAGATATATTAGTAGTTTTTAAATCATAAAATAATAATTTTGAATTGAATAGTTAGAAATTAAATAATTCATTGACTAAAATTTAATGTAACAAAAGATTTTGGAATATAAAAGGAAATACTTTTATTAACAAAATATTTGATATTCAAAAAAAATTTTTGTTAATTATTTACATTGAATAGTTCCAAATCAAAAGTGAATTCTAAGAAATTCTAATACAAAAGTAAATTTGTAAATCTTCAAACTAAATAAACAAAAAATTAGATAATAAATTAAGAAAAATATTGAAAAAATTATTTTATCTAAAGTAGAGTATTTTAATTAAGGGCAAAAAGTTCAAGCAACATTTTTAAGGGTCTTCACGCTTTTAATATAGTATAGTATAGATAGATACTCTCTGCCTCATTGAAACCCATTGACTTAACATGGTGTTTTAAAAAAAAATGTGTGATCTAAAATAATTTTAAATATTTATATAACTGAGAATCATTTTATTAAAGATAAAAATGAAATTTAAACTTAAATTATTTTCAATTTTATTTATTTTATTTTTGACATTTTTCTCCCCATGCCCATTAGAAATAAAGATTTTTACAAATATTGATCTTATTTCACTGGGTATGTTATTGTTATATAAATATTATAGCATCATAATTGCTCACTTAACCGTATTTATATAACATTATTTTATTTGACACGATATTCAAAAAAAGTTAAAATTTTATGATCTAAAACAAAATAATAACAACACATATTCAATAAAATTTAATAAGTGAGATCTAAAGAGGTTATCATTATTTCACAGAGATAGTGACTTTATTTTGACAAAAATTCTTAAATTTAAATCAGCTCGAAGTAAATGAATAAAACAATATTAAAAATTATATCTTTCTTTTGATATACATAAAAAAATTAAAAAAATATTTTTAATATAGTGTATAAATAAAAATAAATAGTAGATAGTACAAATTCTTATCCAAAATTTTAAAAATGGCAAGAGTATGAATATTTTTCTTTATTTAGTGGGCTGGAGATTCTATCGGGCCGTGGATAGACAACGGAGGGTTGCCGCGTGGCATAAATTGGACCTGATATTTCGATTTTATTATCGCTAAACGAGAAGATAAGGTAAGCGTGTTAGGTACGATAATATCGTGAGTATTTGACGAGATATTGGTAGTTACTCGGTTACTGATGAACAGGAAGGTTCCTCTGGAATTTTATAATCAAAATTCAAATGTATTTAAAATTAAAAGAAGGAGAAATAGAATATTTTAAATGAAAAATTCAAAAGTTTTATCATTTTAATTTTATTACAGAAAAGGTTTAGCGTAAATAAGTTCTTTTATGTAAATAAAATAAATTTATTCGAGGCAAAAGGTGAAGTTGGGCGATGGGTAATAAATTCTCGCAAATAAGGTTTTATGAGAATCCGTTTTGCCTCGTCTTACCTGGAGAAGCAAAATGGATAAAATTGCATGTTTATTTGTTCTAATTATTTAGAAATTGATTACGGATCAATTCATACTATTCAAATTTTTTATAGGATAAGTTTTTACATGAACTTATCTTCTTCTTTTTTCGCGTTCGGCATCATTTGATATCTTTTATTAGTTTCCTTTTTCTACTTTTACATGAAAGACTAGATTATAATAATCCGTAACAATTTTTTAAAATTTTAAACAGACTAACAAATTTATCGGATGAGGATTGAAAAAAATTTATAAATATGATTTTTCATTCTATATCTCATTTCTCATGAAGTCATGGGCGGATCCAGGTAGTCAAGTGGGGGTGCCATGACATTCGGTAATCTCAATTGAAACTTTGTATATATAGATATATAAATAAAACGAATAAATGCCATCTTCAATGCTAAATGATTGTATAGTGAAAATGGTAAAGCATCTAGTTTTTTTTACCCCGTAATATGGGTTCGAATCTGTTCGTATACATTTTTCTTACAAATAATGTTCTTTTTTATTGTTTTACAAAAGATTATGATCGAGCAGATTTGAATCAATGGATTTAGATATTTGAATTTACAAAAGGCATGAAATGAATATTTATGTTTATGTTATCCAGAAATTAAACTCATGAATTTAGATATTTGAATGAAGGATGTTATTCTGGGTGAATATATTTTTTAGCAAATCAAAGCTGGGTAATGAAGAAGATGAGTTAAAAAAAATAATTAATTTTTAAAAAAATATTTTAGACCAAATTTTTATAATTTCATAATTTATTTAGTACATGATATTTGAAAAAATAAGGGCAAGGAGAATTAAGTGGTGTGTCCGAGAAGGCTATCTTATATACAAACACAAATACATTTTGTGGTTCTTTTTAACGATAGGGGGACCAAAACATAAAACACCCTAAATATAATTTACTCATGAATCACGTGTAACAGGTGAGATAGACATAATTTTAATACAAATTTTATATTTGTGTATTAATT
Source organism: Solanum rostratum (assembly GCA_029948455.1). Lineage (NCBI taxonomy): Eukaryota > Viridiplantae > Streptophyta > Magnoliopsida > Solanales > Solanaceae > Solanum > Solanum rostratum. The sequence goes on along the minus strand of CM057045.1, from coordinate 90,850,669 downwards.
TTTGTTGATAAATTAGTATAAATGGTATAATAGTTATTAAGTAAAATAATAATAAATTTTGCTTTGTTTTTCTAGTAGAATTTCAAAAACACAAGTTTATTTTTAAAATCAATTAATAGTTAATCATGATAAAGCTCTCGGTTGGCGAATGCTTTTTCAAAATGAGGACTTGATAACATAATATGAAAGCTCCTTATTTTTATTTGATATTTTGAATTAATTTTTATTGAAATTAATTTTATATAATAAACTTAAAATAAACTAAATGGAGTGAAGCTTAAGAAATCTCGAACATTATAAATTAAATTGTTTGTATAATTTAAAACTCAAATATATAAAAAGTAAATTTTAAATTGCCCACGTCATGTTTGGAGAGGTATCTTTTTCTCTTTTTGTTTTATCATAATTTTCTCTTTTCTCTCACTTCGTTTTATATTTTTGTTTGTCAAAATTTTTATTTCGTGTAATGATTTTTTTTTTTTTAAATATTTGGAAAAAAAGGAAAAAAAAAAAAATAACTCCAAGTGGTAACATAGAGAATCTCCGTATCTCAATGATAAAAGAAAGGGAGCCCACCCTTGGTGGCCTATTTTTGACGCGCATGCCACACTCTTTACTTTCATTGAATTGAAAGTTCAATGACTCCGGAGGGATCGAGTCAAAATTTAAAATATAAAATATAATTTTAATTTATTGATAATTAAAAATAAAATAAATTTAATTTTTTAAAAAATAATAATATATTTAGTAAAAATTTATAAAGTAGCATTTGAAGAGAACAGATCACCACTTTATGAAATAAAAAAATTATTTCCAAAAGATATTTTACATTATAACTCTTGGTTTGTTTCTTTTCTCCAAAATACAACAATTTAGTAATATTATATAACTCAAACAACTGAGGATTATTAGTCGAAGAATTTAAAATTCCACCAAAAAATTATTTTCTTTTCTCTTTTATATAGGTGTATAATTTCTTTCAGAATGCGAAGAGTGTACTTGAGGATTAATAAGACAATCAATATGGTTACATAAATTATAAAAAAAATAATGACCCCACTTTCTTCATTTAATGCCTACTAATTATTGTATATCATACAATAATTCAGATATTAAAATCCACGTATATACCAAAATAATCTCTTTGAATTATTAAGTTTTTAAATTAATAATTTATATATTACTTCTTTCCTCGTGGAATTTAATAGGAAAGGAAAAAAAGAAGAATCGTTATAATGTGCAATTTAAAGTAAGCTTTATATTTTTTTTTTGTTATGATTATAAGTTATCTTATTAAAAATAAAACAAAGTTTTTAATATTAAATTATTTTTAATTATAAAAATAATAAAATTATTCTTCATCATAAAATAATAAAAAATTATACATGTGTTTTTACAATGGATCGAAAAGAAGTGTAGCACGAATTTAAAATAAGAAAATACATAATTTTGTTACTTTTCTAATATCATATAATTTTTTTATTTAATTTATATGTTTAGATAGGATAAGTTTTCCATAAATTTTGGGCAAAGGAATATGCTTTGCTATAATCGTGCTAATATATTTGTTTGTTTCATTTAAAGATTCTGGAACCCACACACCATCATTTTCCACATCAATTTTTTTGTGATTTGATTTGATAGCGTGATTAACGTTTATAACTATCCTTACGGTGAAATGATAAATATTTTTTTATAATTAATTATAAATTTTGAATTTAAATTTTTGTGAATATAATTATTTTTGTTAGAGAGTACTTTACTATCAACGTAGAACTTCTTAATATGAATTCAAATCTAATTAAACTCTAATTTGAGTACTAGATGCAGGGTGAAAAATAAAATTAAAAATCGCTTACAACTATTTCAAAGCTCTTAAGACGTACCGTTTGGACAGCCTTACGACGAAAACAAGATTGCTGTCGAAAATGAGTTAAGGGTGTGTTCGATATGGTGAAAAATATTTTTTTGTATTCTATATTTAAGTAAAAAGATATCTTAATCAATGAGATAACTTTTTCGATTTCAACCAATTATCTTCCAAGCCAAACAAGCCACTTTGTTTAATTTTAAATTAAAAAGTATAGAATATAAGCAATTCAGAAAATGAACAAATTATATAGGTTATGAAAATTAGAGCCGTCAATATAGGCTAGGTCCGTTGGGTCAGCTTGGTCTAATTAGTGATTTTGCATAATTGGACTAAATTTTTTTTAGCCCATTTAAAAAAATGAGTTTTTAGCCCGACCTGAATAAGCCTGCTGATTTATGAGACTTTTGCCATATGAGTTGGGTAGTCCCGTGGTCGAATAAAAAAACTATTAAAAAACAGTAAAATGATGTATAAAAATAATAAAAGTCCAAACTCAAAGTTCATTTAAAAAATTTAAATATTAAAATTTAGATACAAATATATATTTTTGTAATATGTAATAATAACACTAATACTATGTAATATTATCTTGTTGCTATTTCTTTTAATATTTTAAATTTTTATAAAATTAATATACTTGTAAAAATATGTGCTGACCCGACAAAGCGCATAACTCATATACTAATGGATTGAATTAGCTGTTTTCTAGACCACAAAAAAATAATCAGTTAGGCCTGAGTCCTGACCCACAAATTTCACAGCCCATATACGCTTGCCTGAATTGGTAGGTCAACATTATTGACAGTTCTAATTCAAATAAGAAGTAGAGAAAAAGACCAAAACAGTCCTCTAAATTTGGACAGACTCAAAAAAGTCCCAAAAATATATTTTCCCTTCTCCCGTTTATATGTCGTCCTTGTTATAAATAGATAGTCCTTAATATATGTCATTTCACAAAATTAATGCATAAATTAAACTGTTCTTCCTAATTTACACTTGATAGTTAATGGACTTTGAAAAGATATATTTGACCAACTGGAAGAACTAAAAAAAGCAAATAATGTACATTGCAACTTATATAAGGGCAAAATAGTAAAATCACTTTTTCCTTAATGCAAGTGCAATCACGGGAAGGTGACATATAAAAGGGACCAGAGGGAGTAAATTTATCAGTTTGGTTTTGAAGTTTATCGGTTTGATTTATAGGTTATCGGTTTGTAGATATGCGAAACCGTTATACAACCATTAAGATATTGACTTATCAGTTATTGATCGGAATCGATTTAGCCATTAAAATTTGACAAAAAAATTTGTTTATTGAAAATTACTTAGAAACAAGGTGACAAAATCAAATGAATTATACATATGAGTTGACAAATTGCATTTTACTCAAAATCAAACACTATCACATTGTAGAATAATTGAGAGTTTAAAATGGTAAAAAATAAAAGTATGCAACTATCAAAGACTTATATATCAAATAGTATAAAATAGTTATTTAATTTATTATCGGGTTATTTGAGAAAAAACCTAAACCATTAAAAATTGATAATCCAATAATAAAATAAATTTAAATCGTTATAGAAACTACTAAACTAATAACCCATTATCAATAAATCAATAACTTTTTTCAATTTGAATAATCGATTTTAATTCAATTTTTAACACCCCCACTAATGATGCTTATAGTTTTGGGAAATAGTGCACTTTTAGTTGTTACGGATGGAGACTATTAACAATTAAATGACCAAATTTCAAACAAAACACATGCCTTCTCCCAATTAGAGGAAAAAAAGTAATTAGTATCATTTTTAGTTGGCCAATTTTAATACTTAACCTAATAAATCTCCCATCACCAAGACAATTTGTTGATAAAACCTAAATTACGATGCAATAATTTTAAGTCTAAGTATAAATTTAAGGGATTATTTTAGACAATTTTGTACAAACTTTTAACCTATTTTTCATTAGTATAAAATAAATCATTTTCTATACTAAATTTCTATCTAAATAAATTATTTAATTTTTTTTACAAAATTAAATCAAAATTTACAGATTCAACTTAACGACTCCTAAAAGAGGACAAAGCCAAGCGGATCTTTTTCGTCAAAGTAGAAACACGTGCATTGTCTCCTTTTCTTTGGCACCATGAAACAAGAAGTCCCATTTTTACACGTAATTTTAAAAGTTCTCTTACTGTCTTGTTTAAATATGCAATATGAAATTATAATTTAAAATTAAAATTTTATTTAGAATATACCATTTATATTTTTTTCCATAATCACGTAAACTTCATAAGTTGTAAGAATCATCAAAAATTCTTCAATTATAATTCATAAATAAGATATCAAATATTATAAAACACCTCATTAATAAACCACATTCCTTTTAGAAATAAATGTATGTGATTATAAATTTTTAAAGACACATAATTTATAACGATTCACTAGTTAACAATATCTCTCTTGCACTGAGGATGAGTCCTTTTTCGCAAAATTTAAAAATGATGAATTTTTTACATAAAATATAAACTTATGGATCAAATGATACATTTTTAGAAAAATAAAAATTTCAAATCGTGTCTTTTAAAGAATTTGAAAAATAATATCTAATTTTAATTCGTATATCTAAATTTAATATAAACTTATGAATGAAGTTACACACTTGTCTTGCTAGTAAAATCATATGTAAAAGATATATTTACCAAGGAGCTGAAATCATATATTAGAAAAAGATAGAAATCTAAAAAAATATTGAACATAAATAGTTTAACCCTAATTAGGAAACGTCCAGTTACAAATTAAAATTAATGAGAGGAAACAAATACATATATACTGTTAAGAATTTTACTGACCAATATTCTCCCTCAGAATATTGTTCGAAACATCCTTGAAAACAATATGTATAATTAACTTCAACACAACGTTCTTAAATAATAATATAATTCAAATTAAGGATCAAGTTGCCTACTAGCTATAGCTATAATAAGCTCACACATAACAAAAACTTAGTGCATTGAATAATTCTAAATTAAGAATTACATCGTATTACTAGTAACGTGAAAGCACACGTATCTCTTTTCACGTTTGTGCGGCATATATATATGAACATTTTTGACAACATGATCGGCTAAGGTTTTCACGTGATAATCTAATATTATATGAATTAAAGTGTAATAAAATACACCCCAAAAGAGAATAATCATAACATGTACAAGTACAATAGAAATTAATTGCATTATTAGTGAATGTGAATGTACCGGCAATTAATTAATTATGAAAACCTGCAATCATGATGAAGTCCAAATTGTTTGTATATGATAAATAAAAATAAGAAATTAAATAACATATTCGATTTTATCTTATATTTATTTTGTACGATATAGTTGAGTAGTATACAGTATATATACACATGTAAATGATTAGGAATCTTATGACATATTCGGTGTGTGTCTCTCTCTATATATATACACATATAGACTACTTAGTGTACGTATTTTGCACGTATATGTCGTGTCAATCTAAAAGTTATATATAAATAGTACTTGCTATTAAATAAATACAATATTCATATAAATAAAATTAAATAAATATTATTAAATTGACATAATAATTTAATCTATATGAATGGGAAAAAATAAAAAGATCAATTCAATTACTTATAATATAGAGATATGAGTTTATGAATACATAAAGTAATAAATTAGAGTTGATTAGTTAGGAGTTAAATAACTAATATTAAAATTTTATTTTTAAAAAAATAAATATAAAAAAATAATTTAATATTTCACCGTAATTTTACTTACTCTTTTTCTTTTTAAATTTACTATATATATACTTTTATTAACAAAACCTGCCATCATGATGAGGTCCAAATTGTTTATATATGATAAACAAGAAATTAAATGACATATTCGATTTTATCACTTAATACTCCTCCCCTTTAATTTTTATTTGTTATTATTTGATTTAAAAAATCTATTAAAACATAATTATTTATATAAATATTTGTTATTTTATTTCTATTAATTGATGTTTACTATTAATTTTTAAAAATAATTTGGATAGTAATATTTACCACTAACGATAAAACATAAAAGAAATAATTATTTTTAATATATTAAAGTAATAAATAAAAATAAAATGTCTCACTTTAATAAAAGAGCAAAGTGTTAAAAACACACCTATTTTTTTATTTATTTTATCTTAAGCTATCGCTTATTAATTTGAAAAACAAACCATGTTGATGTGTGTACTATATTTTTTTAATTAAGAAAATGTTGCCACGTGGTATTATAACTTGGCAAACATTTATGAAATTATAACTTCAAATTCAAATAATTAATCTCAAATCACATGCTTACAATTTAAATTCTTTTCTTTTTTAAAAAAAGTTTTTAGTTTTAGAAATTTTTATTTTTACTATATTCAATATGCAAAGAGAAAATATTTTCTTAAAAAACATTTATATATGTTCAATCCAGAATTTTAAAAATATATGTAAAATTCTTTTGGGATGGGCTTATGATTGGAGTAGGAATTTCTTTTCTTTTCTTTTTCAGGAAAAAGTCTCTATATGGGAAGGGAGGGGTAGGTATGGTGGGTGGTTTGGGGGGGGGGGGGGTTTAATTTTATTTAAAAAAATTATAAAAGAAATTTAATTTATTGGGTAGGTGGATACGTGGAGAGATGGGAGAGGGGTACATGAAGGCAGAAGTGGATGATGGAATAGGATGAGAAAAGTATTTTAAATTTTATTTTTGAAAATATATAAAATTTTAATTCTTTTTTTAAAAGGATATTGATACTTTAATTTTTAACTTTTAATTAATATTGATTTATTTAATTTTTATCAAAGTGAAATATGTTGTTCATGTGCTAAGAGAGCGTAATAAAAAAAAAAGATATGTTTCTCAAACTAATAAATGATATTTTATATATGAAACTCACACTTTCAATAATTTACAAATAAAAATTAAAAAAAAGTCTCTCGATAAAATAATACTATCATTTTTAGATAACAAATTAACCTTAAAATATTTTTCTTTGTCTCAATTCTCTTTCTTTACACCAATTTTAAATTATAAACACAATATAATTTTCTTTTTCATTCTATTTTTCATCCACTCAACACAAAGAAGAAAGCATATAGTAAAGGTTATTAGTATGCTGTACGTATGAGATAATGGATAGAATATGTCATAACGGTTATTATATGAGTTAAAAAACAAAAAGATGACTATATATTTTTCTATTTTTTTTTAAAAGAACAATCTGATATAGTAAATTAATTGTCGAACCTTATGTCTCGGGAATTCATTCAAATCTTGAAAAATTATACTATTTATACATGATTGGATTCTCTTTAACTAATTCGTGTGTTTGTTTTTTCAGATTTTGAAACCCCTAAACAGAAATTCTGGCTTGCCACTATTATCCGTGTTACTAAAATTTGTTATTTCAAATTACTATTGTCCATTTTTTTCATTTTACCTTTCAATTAAGTTCTTTTTTTAAAAAATATAAATAAATTTCTTAAAAAATAAAATTAACAATTAATATAATATGAGACGAAAGAGACAATAAATATAGGCGTTATTTGAGAGGGGTGCCTATCTTAATTATTACGCACTAATTTAATGTTGTCACGCACTGTCTTTTTTCCAACATTTTCGTGTTGCTTCATAATATGCGGAACACGTTATTATAATTTTTTTATTCCAGTTTGGTAGGCTAGAGTAAGTAATTAATACTGACGTAATATTTCGAAATAATTTAGTTCTAAATTTGACACCTTCAAATGGTCAAATTACATTAATTGTCCCACAAAATTAGTTTCATAATTCAGGTTATACTTTTCATGGGGAGATAGTCAGGCTAGAGCCAAAATTTAAATCTCATTTTATTATTCCAAAGAAATATAAATGGTACTATAATAATAATAATAATAATAATAATAATAATAATAATAATAATAATAATAATAATAATAATAATAATAATAATAATATATTTAGTGTAATTCTGTAAGATGTGTCTGAAGAGGATAAAATATACGTATTTCTGATAAAACCTCAACTCAAAAGAAAAATTCTTAAAGCAGACTTTGAATAAAATATGATAGCAAATACAAAACAAATGAAGCAACAAATAAAAATCTTTATTAATATTAATTAAGGATGGATTTGTTTGGGGGGGGGGGGGGGGTTGCCCTACCTCTCGACATAAAATATTACGACAGTATTTGACTATCTATGTACAAATCTTCTACTATAATATTCGATAATACTTAGCTACCCACTAATAGAAGTAGAGCTATTTTGTTGTTAGGGGGTTCATCTGAACTCTCTTCGATGAAAATTATACTTCAGTATTAAAATTATTTTTTATGTATACATTAAAGATATAAACCTCCCTTGTCTAGTCCGTGTGTTTACTTTCTCATATTTTAAACTTCCTTAATTGAAATTTTGGCTCCACTACTACTTGGTACGTAATATAAAGGACGATCTCACTAAATTTTCAATTTGAACCTTCATTATTATTTTTCTTTTATTTAATTGCAGATGAGATACACCATATCATCCTCTTTTACTAAGACATTTAACATAAGAAAAGTGATACTATTATACAATATCCATATAAATTGTTAAAAGATAACAAATTAAATAAATTATGCCCTATAGAAATTTTATTAATGAAAACATATTAGGTCATGTTTCATGTTGTATATAAAATGAGTGGAAGTCCTTCAACAAAACCAAAAGACAAGATAAGAAAATTTACTTTTCCAAAGATGGGCTAATGAATTGATGACATTACAAAATAGTATCCATTTTAATAATGTCATGCTAATAATTTTTTTAATTTATCCTCTATGTAGCATTTTATTTATTTTTTATCCTGCAGGGTATATACCAAAAGTAATGTTTACTTGACACAATAATTTATCCTCTAAATAGTCGTTATAGCTCTCGTGAGGTAGAGGTAAAATCTGCTTATACTTTGTTATCTCAAATTTCGCATACTTTATTACAACAACATACCAAGTTGAATCTCACAAGTGGGGTCTCGGGAAGATAGAAATGTACGTAAAACTTCCCACTACCTCGTATTTAAATTTCACATACTTTATTACTCACTGAATATATTATTGTTGAAATAATGAATTACTAAACAAATTTTTAAAAAGGACTTTGCTAAAATCAACTGAATATTTATTATACAAGTGCAAGGTACATCAAAACCTGAATAGATTGCGTAGAAAGCACAAGGAAAAAGAAACCAATGATATTAAACAATTGAAAATCTTTCATAAATGTGAAAATTAGCATTAATTAAATCATGACCTAATTTGTTTAAGTCACTCTTTTATGGGCCATGGCTAACCTAATCCTCCTAAAAGAACATATTCTCTTTACAAAATGTCATGAATTAATATAATTTATAAACACAAAATTGCTGATGCATGTCTTAACTTTATACAATACAAGTTTAAGGTTTTTTTTGTTATATCGATCGATATTGTGAAAGTGGTTACACAACCAAACAACTTATAAGGTGGTTACATGTAAATATTACGATAATAATTAATTGGTGTATAGGAAAAATAAATTTTTCAATCTTATATTAGTTGTTTATTTTTCTCTTTGTATATTAAGAACATATATACGAAGGGTTAATTTTATTTATTTATCCCTTAAGATATTCTTTTGAAAAAGCTTTACAAACTTGTTTGCACTTTTAAAAGGACCTCGTATAATGGTAAAATAAATAAAAAGTAATAAATTCTATCCTTTTTTTTTTTGGTTAAAATTGACTAGTAATTTGGGATAACTATTTTTTATATAAATAATTAATATGGGACGAAGAAAGCATTAACATCAGATACATTGATAGTGTAAGAATTTGTAAACTGAAGTACTATAACTTAAATTCTAAATAAACACATCAATGTGTGTGTAGTTATATTGAAAAGGAACAAGTATTCAATTTACTTCAATTCTATGTGAAATTAAGCAATTTTGCCCCAAATTAAACTTTCGAGTTACTATTAATTTCACCATTACTGAAAGTTTCTCATTTTTCCATCATCTCTTATAATAAAAAGTTTAGGAAGAGTATATTTAAACTTTTTTCATGAAGAATTTGAGCCCGTGAAGTCTATGTACGCTGAAGTTATATTAATGGTTAAAGATGAATACGAGTTTATTTACTAATCCCAAAAGCATAAATGGACGATAAAATTGAGCAATTCGAATAGTAGATGGGCAATTTTTGAACTTTTCCCCTATTAAGAATTTTAAAAAATATGTTTAGGCCATTCCTTTTATTTATTATTCTATCTTATCTGTCCAATTTTAAAAATCCACATGATAAGATTTTTAAAGGAACACATTTTTCTTTTTGTGTCATTGGAAATCAATGCATGATGTTATATAAAACCAAATGAATAGTAAGTGTCTAATTGAGTAAGAAAATGAAGAAAAGGATAACTTTCTTTTTCTTCATAAGAAAGTTGTGAGGATTAATATTAACAATTGTTTTAGCTAAGATTTATGTCTTCAACGGACATCGAGCAGCTTCGAATTCTATTGTTGTTGGTCCACAAAGCAAGTATACAAATAATGCGTAAATCTTTGATCTGTCTATTATTGTCCATGTTGTGCTACCTCCTTTTTTTGGCAAGAGGACCACTAGTTGAATTATTAAACCATTAAGACAAACTGAAAAAAGGCTACTACTCTTCTTCCTCCTCTGCTGAAATTTAAAGTTGGCCCCATATTTTAATGGCTACTATTAATAAATTTGTTATTTTGTAATTATAAAATAATGAGTAATTTTATGCATTAAAATAACTTATGTAATTTATTAATTTGAACGGATCACAATCATAAATTATTTTATAATACACGTAATATGTATTTATAAGGCCATTAAAAATTACTTGACATTGTGCTACTCGACCGATTTGTTGCTCCACTTAAAAGAAGGAAACAAAACAAAAGAAAGAGAAGCACATTATTGCAGCAATTATTGGAACGATTATTATAGCTTGATTGAAGTGCAGACAAAAAACAAATCAAAGAAAATAAATTGTAAGGCAATTTACATTTTTATAATTAATGAAAAATCAAAGAAATACCCCTAAATGGACCAAGCAATAAATAAATTAACAGAAAGGAAAATGTAAGGTCACTTTCATTTTAAATTTTTTATTACACGTGGTACATAGAGATTAGAGAAGGGAAGGCGACAAAAAAAGAAGAGACTTAAAAAATCTGAACCCCATATCTTTATTGTAAGAGACTTTCCCTAATATTATTAGACTAGATATAGCCTATTATATTTTATCCATCTCATTCAATGTGACATTTTTTTATTTGACACGCTATTTTAAAAAATAAAAACTTTAAAATTTGTGATGGAAAATCATTTTTAAATATTTATATAGCTGGGAATCATTTATTAATAGTAAAAGAGAAATTTAAAATTAAATTATTTTTAGTTATAGTAGAGTGACATTCTTTCTGGGACGAACCAAAAAAAGAAGAAGAGAAAACTATTAAGAACACCCTTGAATTTGCCGCAAGTTATTAGTTTTATCCTCGAACTATTGACGGTCTTAAAAACGCTCCTCTACTTAACTAACTAAACTAAATTAAAATACACCCATGAACTATCACAAGTGTTAAAAACACTCTTTAACTTGGCAAGAATTTAGGGGTGTATTTCACTCTTGTTACATTACCAGGGTGTATTTAAGTTCAGCTAGTCAAGTAGAGGGGTGTTTTTAATACTGTCAATTGTTCGAGGATGAAACTAATAATTCGTACCGAGTTTAAGAGTTTTTTTAATACTTTTCTCAAGGAAAAATAATGTCACATAAAATGAGAGAGATGGAGCAATATTATCCGTTTAACTACTTAATTTATGTGGTATAAATGAAATTCAAAGATTTGTATGGTTTTAAATATTTTAATTATTTACTATTCATGATTTATAGTATATTATATATATTTTTAAATTATATATGTTACTCATTTTGTCTTAATTTATATGACACTGATTGAATTTAGATAGTCAATCAAAGTCTTGTATAATTTTTAGATATTTAAAGTGGTTAATTAATGTGATTTATGATATTTTTTCAAATAGCATTTGTCCCAATTTATGCGACATTGATGGAATTTGGAGAATCAATCACTTTTTTATGTGTTTTTTAAATATTTTAAACTGTTAATTGTTGTAATTTGTAGTACTTTTTACATCGTTTTCAAATAATATATATTACTTCTCTCGTTCTAATTTATGTGACACTGATGAAATTTCGAAAGTCAACTAAATCTTTTTATGTCTCCTAAATATTTTAAGTTTTTTGTTATTATAATTTATAATATTTTTTTAAACTTAATTTTTAAATACATAGCAAATAATAAAAAATAAAATAAAATGGAAAAGTACAAAAAGATTCAAAAATAGCATCGGCCACTTTTATATGGTAATACTTATGATAACCTTAGGTGGTAAGTTATACTCTTTATAACTGCTAAAAATTGATTTTGTAAAATCATTTTTTTAAAACCAACATTCTTAGAGTTGATTCAATTATATTACAAGTTAGTTACTCTCTGGCAGTCTTTTGATCAATCTTTGGTTTTGCTTTAATAAAAGTAAGTCCTATCACCAATTTAGCAGCGATAACGAAAGCAGTAAAAATCGATGAATTCATGATAAATTCTTCATAAAAAAAAATAATTAATTCATTAATGATACAATCAATTAATGAATTACGACTTCACCAGGACTCATTCAGTCGAAGTACATAAGAGTAATGCAGTTGTATTCATCCTAAACAAATATATTGGGTAGCAAATCTTTATCTAACTAATTATGTACTTATATTGTATTAATAATATATAATCCTGTGTATATATTATGTATAACTAAAAAAAATGATATGCATTATACATTGTTATATAATATTTATGCATTATATAATAATATTATATATACAGTCTATCTACACTATTATATATTAACTCAGGAGGAGACTCCTCTTCATTTTCTCAAAGTTCCTATTTTGATGGCTAACACGTGGTATAAGTTAGATTTAATGGCTAAACTGTGCATAAATTGGGGAACTTGGGAAAATGGAAAGAAAGAAAGTGGAGAGGAGCCTCGTCCAGCTTGTTTGAAGGAAAATTATGTTCAAACTGTATAAATTGTGCATATTTTATATTCAACAAATATACATACATACATACACACTATACATATCGATAAATTTGTTGATCGAACGATATATCTTCGTAACTTTCCAATTTAGTAATAGTTTCCCCTCCAATTTCTGGTCAATAAGTAGAAATATGGACCAAAAGAACTAGAGACACAGAGGAAGAAGTAGAAATATTGGCCAAGAGAACTAGAGATATAGAGGAAGAAGGAAACAGAGACCTAAAAGCAGCGGCGGAGTACAGACTTACCCACTGGACTTGCATTATAAAATTCTTTCAAGATTCAAGTGTAAACAGAAGCAAGCACATGCAGTTTTAAAATATAATTACCATACTGTGTAACAATATATATCAGGTTTTACAGGCTTCTTAAGAGAAAAACAGCTGTTTGGTTGGTAATTTATTGTTTTAAGTGCCTGTTCATTTATATATGATGTTCTCTTCCTGTCTAATAATGTCTGTTCCCGTCCAAGAAACACATGACTAACTACATTCTTTTTACTGGTTTTACTTCTCTGAATTAAAAGAGCATTTGATCTGCTTTATTTGTTTTACTTCATTGTGTAAAACAAGCATTAGCTCTAGACCTCATTTGTTTTCTGTTGTTAACGATATAAGGCACCTATAACATATATACTACAATTTTACAAGTAGAGTTTTAGATATAAATGAAGGCACCTGTTGTTCTATTTTGGAACCTACTGAGCGTTTTTCCAAGAAGGAAAAGAAAATCTCCATTGTTGTATCTTAGGTATATCAAAGATACCTCCAGGGATCTTACACACAAGGACCATAGTAACAAACAATAACAACATACTCACTATTCTGCAAGTGCTCATTGAAAAGGGTGTGTTGTACTCTAACTTTACCTGATATGGTAGAGATGTTTTTGATAAACCCTCGGCTTAAAAAAGATAACGACCATAATAATTTCCTGATATATAATCCACTCAACATCGAGCCCAGTTCATCCTGGATTAAAATTTAACATTATGATTGCATCTCGATCTTAGAGAACCCCAATTATGACTGAGAATAGAACCATAATTCTGGAAGAGAAAGGATTTCCTTATTATATTCTCACAAAGCATCAAATTTACCAGAGGAGATCATCAATGGTGACTAATATGGTTAATATGAAGGGGAAAGAACACATCCACTATAAGATCTAGTACATGAATTATATCTGCACCTCTAAGTGGCAGCACCCAATAGAATTTTCTCAGAAATATTAAAGGAAGAATGTCATGTAATAAATTATAGCAAAAAATCATACATGCACAACGCTGTTCAGTGATAGCAAATTGCAAAATACAACAAATGGTGATCAAATAAGACAGCTTCTTAAGCTATTATTAAGTAGATAAATACTCACACCTACTTCTACAAACAGCACAAGATAGCCGTCATAACAAACATAGACATATATGGCTTTTCGACCTTAACAAGGATCAAGTTTTGGCAGAGTTTTCTAAAAGTTGCACGTACATCATAGTAAGAGAAGTGTTGATAAGCCAGCTTCACTCTGCTCTGGACTGCCCAGCTCGGGAAGACAATATAATTCCAACAATGAGCCCATAAAGAGCCAAAGCTTCAGCAAAAATGAGAATGAGGATCATCCCAACGAAAAGCTTAGGCTGTTGAGCATTAGCCCTATAAAATAAAAAAACTGTTCAGTACATATTCTTGAGATATGAGATACAATGAACATGACATAATGCAAATAATAGCACACTATGACGTAAACAAAAGAGAATTACTCTTTAATAACCAAGCTGCAGTAGCCTGACAAATGGCTCACTGGTGGTATATTTTCATCGAACAGTGTGGGAAAACAAAGAAAATGCATCATGCACCTTGAACAGTTTGGCTTCACCATTTATAGAAGTCAGTAAATTATTGTGAAGGGTAATCAAAAAAGGAGGATTGACAAAGTGTAAAGGAACTATAGCAACTAAATCAGAGGGGACAACGAACGCAACATGGACAGAAGACCCCAGGTATACTGTAATGTATTACCATGTTGCAGACTTGCAGCTTTATCAAGAGAACATATACAATTTTCTGGGGTCAGTTTGCTGTCCAACCCACCTTCCACGTTATAAAAGGCCATAGGTAAAATTGCATGATTTGAAGGAAACAGTAAGTTCTAGCTATCAGTTGGCTTTCAAATGCAAAAATATTAATCTACTTTTTATTTCCCTCCACTTATTAAGAGAAAGTCTTCAATAGTCATCATGACACTCAGCCGTCATGGTTTATGTTGCAGTTTTTTAATTAGAGCAGGTTGGAGAAGGAATTAGGGTTGTCTTTGCATCTTACCAAAGGCAGAAACTTTTGTAAGAAAGGGAAAATTATAACAGAAAATCATTGGAGCCACTTCCTCACATCAAAGCATAACAATTGCATCACAAGGCAAAGCAGATAATTACAGAAGATTTCTAGGTTGTCTTGGCTTGTTAAAAACTGTATTCTTCATTGACCTCAAATATAAGAAAGTGAATATCACTATAACCAATCACATGGCAAAAATGCTTTCCTATAAAAAAATTTGCTTTCCCATTATCCTTTAGGAATCATGAAACTGGTTTCACGTGTCCAAATCCTGTTCCCACTTCTTCAAAATCTTTACTGAGAAAATCTACAGAAAGATCTTCAGCCCTTAGTTTCATAAAGGATTTGTTGATGTTATAGACCTAAGTTTTCATCCAAAAGTTTACACTGTTAAAAGTGAGAAAACATCATTTACCTTTGCACATTTCCACTACCTCTTTTTTTATTTGCACCGGGTGTTTGAGTCTCTTTGAGCTCCGACTAATCCCGGGGGTGCACAGGCCCTCGGCAAGGAGTTTCCCGCAAATGCACCACGGTTAATTCAGGTTTTACCCAGTCCGATGGCCCTCAGAGATTGTTTGCACCTAGTGGCTTTCGAACTTGAGACCTTGAAAGGGAGCAAACTCCAAAGCCATCAGGCCAATCCCTGAGGGGTCATTTCTACTACTTTTTTGATAGGTTCAACTGTCTCTTTTTGAGGTTACAACACAATCATTTTTGTTACATGAAATGAAAAACACATATGAAAGCAAACTTAAATGTTTACCCAAATTGTTAGTATGAGAAGATTACAAGCAAATCAAAGCAAAATTATTAAATAGATGGAATCCTAGAACATAATATACGGCCCAAAAGGAGCAAGCATGCAAAGGTAAGCAGGATCAAACATCATCTGTATCTTTTAAACTAGTCCTATCACGCCACGTCATCTATTCATCAAACACATATTGGTTATTTACTAAAGCCAAAATTTAGAAAACTAAAGGAGGCAGAAAAGAGGGTTCAAGACTGAAGCTAAAGTTATATAGCACTGGCAGAAGAAGAGGAAACGAATAGAAGTGTAGCAAAATCCGAGTCCAACTACTGGAAAGAATTATTGTTGGTTGACAGCCAGCAAAAAATCAATCTAATATGATGAATCTTCTGAATAGAAATACAACATACTAGAATCAGAGTTGCTTGACTGACTGAACCAGGGTTGCTTGACTGAATGAATGAAAAGTGAACCACGAATTTGTTGAAATTGCAATACAGTCAAAACAATAAAATGAGGATAGAAATGTCCATCAATGAAATGCAGATTATTGACAGACGACTCCAAAAGACAATAATCAAGTTCCTAGGTCATAAGTACTCTCCCTGTCCAAGTTTATGTGATGACTTCAGCCTGAACACGGAGCTCCATAAGCTAGTTGGACTTAAACATGATATGAATGGTACAGCAAAAGATATTAAAAATTGTGATTGAACAGCTAGCTTGATTGAGAACATCATATCATAATCTGGATTTGTATTCTTGAAAGTTAATAAAATAGAAATGATATCAAAGGAGAATGCAGGTTAGCTGAGAGCCTGAGACAGAGTGTTCTTTTTTATCCATTGGTGCAGACGGAGTAGTATTTAGGTTGACTTAAAACAGATAAAAAATCCAAATGTGAATGGAGAATTAACAGTAAACAAAACAACACATGATCGAATCATTACGTTTTCAAAGCCAGTATACTAAAGTACTCCATCTTTCCACAAAACCAACAAAAATCTATCCTTCAACTTATCATATCGTCGCCCAAAATGAAATTTCTGTGTCCCAACTTGATAAAAGAAAACTTTCTATGTCCAAAATTGATGAAATCGAAAATGTTCTATGTCCCAAATTGATAGGCTTCAATTACCTATTAAGTATCAATTTTACTAAACTTTTGAAATGAATTAAACTCAGATTAACTTGCCAACTGAAAATAAAATCAGGTTATACAAGCTGTATGTGACTTCTCCCCACTTAGATACGAAAAGATATATGTACTGATCAAAGTAAACTTCTTGTGAGACTTCTCAAAAGCATAGTAGCAAAACCCTTTGGGGATACTGAGAAATATTTACAACTAGACAGAGACTTGACAAAGTATATTGGCTGGGTGACTTTTACAAATTTAAATAAGACAAAATCCTTTTAACTGTACTTAAACTCTGATATAGGATGCTATTGTGGTTACACATGTCACAATATGATAATTGGCAATTAAAAGTGTGTTGTCTTCAGTGATAAGATAGTTGTAATGTCTGCATACATTTTACCCTCCCCAGACTCCACTTGTGGGATTTCACTGGGTATGTTGTTGTTGTCATCTTCAGTGATGACATCTAATGTACGGGATCTAACTAATGTTAGAGTGTATGGTTGCCGGCTGTCGAAACTTTTCCCAAAAGCAATTCCTACGACCAACAATCTACTTATGATAGAGAAAAATCTGAAAGAACTTTAGAGATGTAAATTATCAGAATAGAGTTTCTCCATGAGCACTTCGGTAAGAGCGATTGATCTGTCTCAAGAGCTTGCCAACTTTGTAACCTAACCCCATATCATTTGTGCTTTTTGTTATGATCTTTCATTCAAGGGCAACTCAATCTATTTATACTTAATTATGTTACATGATTTCCAATATAACTTTAAAAAGGTATGGAGAAATAGTTTTATGCTCGACCAGCCAAAGGTAGATGATACAATTTCCACAAATATAGTACAATAGCATTGTAAACCTAATTATGAAAAATTATGTGAAATGCCTTCCTGTTCACAAGGTTAACTAGCTCAAAACAAAAGTTCACAGCCTCGGGAAGAAATGCAAGGAAAGGCAGCATACAGTAGCCCTTGTGGTCGAGTGCATCAGGCTTACCCTTTCTTATACTACCAACATCTTCCTATAGAAGGTCACAAGCATACACAGCAAGTATCTCTAAGATTTAAATCCATTGGAAAAAGAGATAATCAAAAAGACAGATCCTAATCTTATTCTAACCGGTAATATAAGAGCAGTAGTAAACTTAAACCGAATTTTAAAAATTATAAGATGTCTCAGATCCAAGTCAACAGGCATTAGCATAACAACAAACAAAATAGAATGAATTATACCTAACACCGGCATCACCAACAATACCAATAGCCATTCCAGCAGAAAGACCAGCAAGACCACAAGCGAGACCAGAAGAGAGGTGAGCATATCCATCAAACAGGTAATATGACTTCGTTTTGGGATTAATACCAGTACTGATGATAACAGCAATAATCAATCCATAAATACCCAACACACCAGCCATAACCACCGGAACAATGGATTTCATCACCAACTCCGGTCTCATCACTCCCATAGACGCCACTCCCACGCCACTTTTGGCTGTTCCGTACGCTGCTCCCATGCCTACTCAACGAAAATGGAAATTAGATCCATAACATATTGACCCAGATCTGTAGACGGAGATTGAGAACTTACATGAGAATACCAGCGCCGCGGCGGCGCCGAGGAAGCCGAAGAACGGAGCAGTTTCATCTCCGCTGAAAGTCGACATTGTTGATCGGATTTTGGATCTGAGAAATTGAAAGATTCAGATACAAAGGAGAAGCTCTTTTTGATCTGGTTTCTTCTGCCTCAGAGAAGCAAATCATTGAAATCTCGTGGATAAATAAGTCAGCTTCATACACGTGGCTCTCGAGTTGTGATGCAGTTGGGATTTGAGATTTTTTTATTGTGCATCCGTATTTTACCCGATCCGACCCGACCCGAGCAAAGAGACTCATGTATGAACTTATGAGATTTACGTCTTAACTATTTGACTATACGTTTTAAGCATATTTGGAACTTATTTATCAAATCTTATATAAATTATGTGTTAAATTTTTTAGTTAAATTTTTATAATTTTTAACAAATAAATGATGCTTAATAATTTTTTCATATATAAAAATAAAATAATTGATAGTAATTCAAATAACAAATTGCATTATAATTTAGTTACTATTTAGTTACATTATGAGAATGATTATATATTGTGTAATTTTAAAAACAAAACATAGTAAAATTTTATTTCTTCACTTGTTATTGGTTTTCGTGTTTTTTTTTACATATTCTAAAATTATCATATTTTATTATTTGGCTATTTGAAATTATTTTATTTTATTCATGATTTGTGACTTTATTATAATATTAGATTCACCATACGTGTGTTGCACGTACATGCTTATCGAATATATATTGTCTCAAACTATTGAATATGCATTAGCGAACTAATGCTGCCTTTATTTAGTAACCTGTGGCTGAAATTTTTTATTAATTTCCAAAATTGTAATTTTATTTATCCAGATAGTTGTTCTTTACTGCCTGCATTTTATGTGCTAGGTAATGCGTTTGAATTTTCTATTCCTCTTATCATTAAATCATTTTTTTGTACTTGGATTGAAATTAAATGATACACCCCTTCAGAGACATAATAAGAATGGAGAATTATCGAGGAGTAATTAAGTTATTTGGTGTGATCGTATAATTGATAGTAAGAGTGTTACGAGCATAGTCCAAAATGTGTATCTATTTTCGATTTAATTCGACATAAGTTGATAGTGTAGAAAGTATCAACATTCATGTTTGAAAGTATTTTTTTCCATAAAAGTCATAGTAACCTTAAAAACATAATGATTTGTTTTCTGAATATGTTGCACAGAGGATCGTAAAGTATGTTTTTATAATTGATATGTCTTGAATAGTTGTAAGGTATTGATGAATCCTTCATAGAACTAAGACTCGCATTACAGAATCAAAGGTGTGTTTTGGTATCTTCTTTATATGTTTATTTTGTTGTGTTAGTTCCATTTAGTCACTATATTGATTAAATATGTACGATCACATATACAAAATAAAAAGCGGGTGACAATGTTAATTGCAGACATTAATGATTATTAATAAGGCCCAGGAACCAAAAAGTCCAATATATATTTTTTTATAACCTCAAGTCACTTAATAAGAAACAACTTAAAGTAAAAAGGGATTAAGTATTACCAATGGTGAGGGCTATGTATACTTATAACTTGTTAGTAGTGGTTAAAGTTTGAATTGACATAAATAGCAATAAACATAAGGGTTATCATAAAAAAAAAAAAAAAAAATTGTAACTAAAATAGGATGACGCTATCTCTACTCTGTTGAACAAATAATATTGAGTACATTTGTTATCTCAAGGGAAAGAATGCAATCCACTAAGTGCCCTGGACATCCTGGTTCATAGACACCTTTAATTTGTGAATTGAACCATATGTTATCGTCGGATGATATAGATACCTTAAAATATTTTTAACGTACAATACTTACAAAATCAATGATAAATTTATGCACAGACCTAATAATATTTATTTTGACTGCGACCATAATATATAAGGCAAGAATTATTTTTTTTGAAAAATCAAGTGTTTCGCCAATCAATAATACTACTTTTAAATGAAAATAGAAGCAATTTTTCTGGACTCGAGAAGCTGCTAAAATTTTGCTTCTTAAAGAAACAGAAGCAGAGAATTATTTTTGCTAGACCAAAATATCTCTGCCATATTACATAATTATCAATATATCATTTACATTTATTTATTTTTGTAATAAATTTTTTGCATATAGTGATTTAATTGTGATATAACTTTTAAATTTATATTCCTTGATATTTTAATTGTACTTAAATTATCATGTTAATATTATTTAATATTTTTTTTAATTTTTTCATTGTATATCCTTGATTGAATGTTTGACTATGTACTTTTTTATTAAATAAAATAAAAAATAAAAATTCTATGAAAATTTTATAACAAATATTTGAAATATTTTTTTCTTTATAAAATAGTCTTAATATTATAGAGAGAAATCATTTTAAATATTTATTATAAAACAATCTAAATATTAAAAAACATCGATATGATTTTTTTTTTAGTTTGACTATCAAAGCATTTTTTAAAAGAATTAGTTAAACATAATATATTTATCAAATACACTTTTAAATGAATTAATCAAACATCATTATTTTTCAAAAATATTTCCTATTTCTTTTAAATAGGTATTTCTAAAAATAAATATTCATCTAACAAGAACGCCAAACGTACTAAATTAGATTGGATGATAATTTCATGATTGAAGATTCCAATCACCAAGGAATTTGATTTAGTGAATAAGGCTGCTCCTTTCCTAATCAAAGATCTTAAATTTTAAAAAAATTCTTAGAAGGATATACTTTTTTCAATGAACCCTGTACGATGCAAATTTGGATTAATGAGGCTTCAATGAGTATTAAAAAAAAAATACCCAAAAATAAATTCCAGCCTGGCGTCTAAAAGGGTATTATAGTCTTGTTAATAGTTTCACAGCTATTAATTGATCCTTTGCTCTTCCATCACTTCTTCAAAACACATCTCTCTCGAGTCTCGACTCGTGCTCTCTGTCATTCATCTTCTAGGTATTCTTTCCTTCTATCTTCTATTCCTGTTTTCTTCGTTTCTCTTCTGTGTACTACGTTGTTCTTGAATCTTGAATCTTGAATCTGATGTCTAGTCTTACATACCTAAAGAATTTGCCAATCAAGTGTTCTTGTAATTGCTTTGGAATAAATTTACTTTTGGGAGACTATACTAAACACAACTATAATCATCATGCCGATTTATTCTATCTTGCTTTTATGTTATTCTTAATTTGATTGTCGTGTTGCTTCATAGAAGAAGTTAAGTATAAATTAATTCAAGGGAAAAAAAAGGAACTTCCCCCAAAAGTAAACAATAAATCAGAGAATAAACTAACGCCTACCAATGGAATTTCCTTTTCTGAGTAGGAGCATAGTGGTGGATTATGAATCAAATTTATCGGTGAAACATGAATTTTAGTGAACTGGATGTTTTGCTTTTTTTGCTTCCGTTGTATATAGAAAACTTCAACTTTAATGTCATAGTTACCTGCAATTTTACGAGTTAATAAATTTTCTTGTTTGTGCGATAAAGGCTTGAACTTTTGATTGTGTGCTAAATTTCTTGAAAAATCTGAAATAGTAAGTCATCCAACGACCAGCCATTGTATGATTTTTTTTCTATTTTGCTGTATGCTTGCTGTATTTTAATAATATATGTTTGTTTTGTTTACTGTTCTTTTACAGGTTAGCTGAGACAGTTGAGTTTGGGGTACTCAGAGATAGAAATCATGGTAAATTTTATGTTCTCCATGGTTAATGTGCAGCAATACTGTTATTGGTTCTCAATATATACTCCCATGGTTGTACTGATATTTTGTAACAGTATTTTAAGAATAAAAGGGGCAGCCTAGTGCAATAAGCCGGCCAAGGGCCAGGCAATATTGGATTTATCAGAAGTTGTGTTTCTGCTATAGTCTGTATTCTGTTTTGATAATATCCTCTAATAATTTGTTCTCTTGAATAAATGATGGAATTGGATCCTGATTGAAATTTTACTCAAGGGTATCTTAATTTAAAAAGAGCAGAGATCTAAGTGCCAGCTATACTCAAGAGTTTCTTAATTTAAAAAGAGCTGAGGTCTAAGTGCCAGTTTAGGGAGCTCTGAATTTGTGAATAGAATGTCCATCTGTAGGGGCTCACTTTTCTCCTTTTTGGGAAAAACCTGAGAAAAGAGGAGGAACATGGTCTCTCTATGGTAGTTCGTAGGTTAAGTACAATAAATTATAAAAGTTTGTTCGCAGTTGTCAAAATGGCATGGACAACAGATTTCTGAGAGTAGCAGTTGTATATTTGATTCATTCACATGAGTAAATATTGAGATTGTGGATTTCCATTGATGTTACTACAATGATACACCATGATTAAGTAACAAAAAAACATAATGGTATGAATTAGATGGTTTGCTAATACTATTTTCATTCCTTTGCTCTGTTGTTCTTCAATTAATCGGCTGGGATTCATCTTAAAGCGATACATTCCGTGGAAAGAAATTACATACAGATCACATGAGAGAGAGTGAGAGAGCAATAGAAGGAGTTTTTATCAAAAGGCTTGGTCAATGATTCAAATGACACCTCTTGGAACATCACTTTATAATGGCTTAAAAGGTGGGATAAAATCCTATGACGTTTAGGTTTACCTTTCAAATTCGTTACTTTGCTAGTCCACCCAAAAGGCTGCAAGAAAACAGCCTCAAGATGCAGAGGCCCGAATCCTGTCTCCAGACAAACCTTTGTAGACCCGCAGTAGAAGCAAAATTTTGTTTACAGAAACATACTATTGGGAGTGCAAAACCTTTAATTGAAACTGACTTGCTTTTCCATTGCCTTCCTAACACAGCCAATCATTAAATAATACCTACAAAGATGCCTTTTCCTTGTTTGATGTTATTTATTTCTATTTTGTAGCCTTTAAAAAACTATCATTGACTCTATTGACATATATCTATGTCATTAGTGTTATCTTCATTTATCTTCATTTGTTGTTATTGTACCTTTTGATTTGTGGTCTGCAGTTTTTTGATGAATATGGATATCATGGAAGATCATTTGAGCAGACGTATCGGTGTTATCCTGCATCATTCATTGATAAGGTTAGAATGGTTTTGAAAAGAAAATTTTTGTTTACTAATCTAATCTGCCTGTATTAATTACCTGTGAAGGTTTTCCCAAAATTCTTCTTGTTCTTTTGGCTTCTATTAGTTGAGTCTCACAAAATTTTACTTCAATCTTCTTCATTTTTCCGTTCTAAATTCTTATACAAATGTATGATTTATTTTGAGATAACTTTCTAAAAGAGCTTTCCTCAAAATTAATTTTTAAGTCTTATTACATCTTATTTCTGCAGGTTGCATCATGTGCATTTGTTGTTAAAAAGAAGGGGGTTGTGTCGGGGAGGGAATGGATTCTTTTATTAAGGGGAAGGGGAAGGGGAAGGGGAAGGAATCAACTGTTTATTAGTTCTTCTTGGTATAGTTGTACATAGAAAGAAGTCTTCTTTTTGACTTTGAATATTATAGTGGTGGGAGATGGGTCTTACATGTGTATTAAACTTGTATCTTAGATTTTTGTCCCGTATATCGCTTCTACCACTGCAATTATTTTTGCTTGATATTTATTGTGTTACTTTTTCTTTAATGCTGATTATGTATATTTCATATGCTGCAGCCACAAATAGAAAATGGAGACAAAAGTAAGTAAAGCCAATAGTTCTTTTATGGATCTGCCATAGGTTATTCGAGCATCAAGTCTTATGGTGTTTTTCCATATTTTTTTCCAGTTATAATGCCTCCATCTGCCCTTGATCGTCTAGGTCAGTATCCTTGTTCTGTATCTTGGCATTTTCAGTTATTTAGATTTTGCACCATTATCAGTTGGCGGCTTCTTCTTTTCTTAACCATATTTGATATTGAATGTAAAATTTTGCAGCATCACTTCACATTGATTACCCAATGCTGTTTGAGCTTCAAAATACTTCCACGGAACGTGTGTCTCACTGTGGGGTTCTGGAGTTCATTGCAGAAGAGGGCCTGATATATATGCCATATTGGGTACATGCCATTTCTGTGTAATTCTATTTTCTAAGGTTCAGTTCAACTGCTGTGCATAAACTCATTTTGATGTGGACCTTGTAGATGATGGAAAACTTATTCCTACAAGAAGGCGATATTGTAACAGTGAAAAATGTAACTCTTCCTAAGGGTAAATATGTCAAGCTACAACCCCACACGAAGGATTTTCTGGATATTTCTAACCCAAAGGCCATGTGAGTTTCCTGAAGCCTTTTTTTAACGAACTTTTTTGTGGATCGATTCCATTTTATGCTAGTGGTTGTGGATCCCAGTTGCTTCTGCATAATTTCTATAATTCATGGCACTCTCAAAAGGAAAATTCAGCATATGACAAAAGAAATGCTCCTTCTGTTCCAATTCACCCTCTTTTTTGGGGGCATGGATTATTGAGTTAAGAATTGAAATTTGTGTGAATAATGAAAGTGGGTCCAAATGTTGTAGATGAAGTAACTTGTTGAAATTAGTTTCTTCTTTAAAGTATAAAGGTAGGTGCCATAGCATATTCTAATATTTAATAGGTATCAAATTTTGTAGGTAATACGTTTACATGTCAGGTTTGGAAAAGAACATAAGAAGTAGTAGAGTAAATTGGAAACAAGTATAAGAGATAATGATCATCGAAATAGGAGAGGGGTGCAACAACAACATACCTAGTGTAATCTGACTACAAGAGTTTTGGGAGGGTAGGATGTACGTAGACCTTACCCTATCTTTGTATGTGGGGTTGAGAGGTGTGTATCGATTTTCACTTACACCTTTGCGCCACATGTAATGTCATTGAACTTACACTCCAGGACAGTTTTGTTCTGGCTTAGCCTGAAACTTTTATATTCTAGGGCTTGTCATCAAACTTCTAGCCTATCGTTAACTCCACTGTCATATACCACAACACATTCCCTTAAATATCACCAACTCGTTCATTGCTAAGGCAAGTAGAAACGGACCAAGGGTTGATCCCGGGTGCAACCCTATCATGAAATTTTTCCTGAATCACCTCCCACTGTTCTTGCCTGAGTCATGGCTCCATCTTACAGGTTCCTGATTTCCTTAATGTAAGCTATAAGTATACCTCTAAACTCCAAATTTCTCCATAGAACCGTCCTAAAAACTTTATCATATGCATTTTCTGGGCTAGTGAACACCACGTATAGGTCCATCTTCCTATGCCTATACAACTGCAACAACCTCCAGACAGATAGATAGTTACGAGAATGATTTTCTGTAGTTTACCGCCTCAGCATGAATCCAAATTGGTTTTTGAAGATAGGCACACCCCTTCTCATCCTCATCTCAACCACCCTATGCCACACTTCTGTAGTTTGACTTAATAACTTGATACCCTTACAGTTGTTGTGGACCCAAGAAGATCAAGTCAGTCCATGTTCTTGAGTTAAAATGGAATTTGACGATAATTTTTTGTTTTAACATTTAGGAGAGATCACAAGACAAATTCACTGGAATTGACACTTCATTGTTGGTATAGATAATTACTAAACATTGGAGTTTGACAAGTCTGGTGGCAAAGTGCACTAGGTATTGCTCTTAATAAAGTAAAAGTTGACTTAATTTTAAAGTGAGATTTCTTCAGCAAATGGGTGTATTAAGGAACTTCATAGAGCAATATCACCTCTCTGTTGGTGGATTAACTTTTTGTGAGATAGTTTATGAGGTAAAAGTTCCCTTGTAGAACTAGAATTACCAATCGGGGAGTGCCTTTGGGAAAAGAGAAAATTATGTTATCCAGGATTGAAGTTCTTTTGTCTGACATGTAACTGGGTAGTAGGGAAAAGTGCCTAGGGAAGGTGATAGAGATCCATGCGCGAAGTCGGAATGTCTTTGGAAAAAGAGAAAATTATATTATCCAGGATTGAAGTTCTTTTGTCTGTCATGTAACTGGGTAGTAGGGAAAACTGAAAAGCGCCTAGGGAAGGTGATAGAGATCCATTCAAGAAGTGCTGATTGTTCAAATACTTCCGCGATTAGTTTTTCTCGTTATTCCTTTAAATTGAGAGAAATGATGGTGCAATGTAGTGTAGTCAAAATATCTGCTTTTATGAGTACAGGTGGAATTGTAATGATATCATATTGAGGGATAAACATGATTATATGCACAGGATTAGCTTCCTGATGACCTAATCCATAGTGTTGCACCTATTCCATAATTGCTATATTATTAGTATGAGAATTCCCGCTTGAAAACACATAAGCGAGATGATCAACATTTATTTGAATTAGGAGAATTAGAGCTGCTAACTGGTCTAACCAATATTTGTTGGTTCAGCTGCTTAGTAATTTACTTCATTTACAAAAAACCCACAGATTGATGGAAGTTTGACATCTTTCATTTACTGATGCAGCTTGGAGACGACACTCAGAAACTTTTCCTGTTTAACCACAGGAGATAGTATTATGGTGGCTTACAACAATAAAAAATATTATATAGACATTGTGGAGACCAAACCTTCTAATGCAATAAGTATTATTGAGACAGACTGTGAAGTAGACTTTGCTCCCCCACTTGATTACAAAGAACCTGAAAGAGCGGCTCCTCCTCGTCCAAGCAAGGCTCCAGCAGAAGGTGCATATTCTTCGAATTTGCTGAAATTAATTCTCTTTCTTCACTTTTCGTTCACATTGTTTCTTCCTGTAGAATACTGCAGAGCTTGCTATATCTTAACTTATTTCTGTAGCTTAATTATATTTTGCTCATGCAGTTGAAGAGGCTGCAGCAGAAGTTGAGCCAAAGTTCAACCCTTTTACCGGTGAAGCAAGACGTTTGGATGGGAAACCGTTAAAACAGCAACCTCCATCTTCTTCCTCTTCTGGGTCCTCAGACAAGCAAGTCAATAGTGCTAATGGTAGTAAGAAGCCTGCTGCAGCCCCAAGCTCCCAAATGTCTAGTCGTCAGTCACAAGGGAAGCTTGTATTTGGCTCAAGTGCAAACCGAGCATCTGAGAAACAAAAGGTTTTATATCTCTTCCTTTGGCAGACTCTTTAAGAATCCTTCAAAAGAATCTATGCATATCCATTTGGTAGTTTCAAGTACCTTGCTAGACTGAGACTCAGCTGTTAATATGCTTGTCCATATGCAGGAACCTGTGAAAGAGGAACCTCAAAAGAAAGAAGAACCCAAGTTTCAGGCTTTCTCTGGGAAAAAGTACTCCTTGAGGGGTTAATTGCATATTAACCTTTTGTTTTGTCAGTCAAATATCTGAATTATGTTGAACTTATTGTGTAAATCCATACAAATCAGGTTTCATTGACTGTTGCCAATGATGGAATGTACTCCTATTCAGGAGTGTGATCTTGAAAATGGCTGGCCGGCCGGCGGGCGCAGGCTCTCTTATAAAGCATTGTTTGCTTGATTACTCTAGTATTAGTATAGTGGCCTTTAATTTTAGCCCTCCAAATTTGTGGTTTTTAATTTTTGTCTGTGCTTTTCATTTAATAAAAATTTGTGCACTAAAGTACCATTGCTTGTGAGTTCCACATTGAACTTATGCTTCTATAGGCATAAGTTTGATAGGAATTAAGCGGCACAACATTATGCCAAAGCACAATTTGTGTTATTATATGATACAAAACTGTAAGTATGTGTTAAAAGTGATATTTTTGTTTTATAGGAATTTAGCGGCATAACATTATGCCAAAGCATGATTTGTGTTATTATTTTGGTAAATGTTAAGATTTTTTTTTTTGATTTTATTTTTATGTTGGGACTAATTTCGGCTACTTTTTTTTGTTAATAGAAATGTTGAAGGATAATCTAATGATGGGATGGACCCCTTGAAATATTTTGCGTTTTAATATCTACTAATAATGAACATAATTTTTTTAGTATCATCGTAATAAAATTGTGGCTAGCTTAATTTTAAAATTATCAAATTTATTGACAACACATTCCAAGAATCAAAAGAAGTGTCAATATCATCAAACATTTTTCTTCGGGAAAAATAACACTTGCAATCCCAAAAGAAAAATTATTTACAAGCGACTATATATAGTTTTACTTTCATATTCCATATTTATAAATATTCTCACGTGTTTGATACCATGAGGTACTCTGATAATATCAAGAAGGAAGATGCAACACTTCGGTAAAAATGGTTGATACCATCAAAGAGCCAAATCTTATATGGATACCATCAGAGTTTGATACTATCAGAGTATATGTATACCATCAGAGTTGAGAGTTTAATAAATAAGGTTATGACTTAATAAAAAAATAGAATAAATAAGGTTATGACTTAATAAAAAAATAGTTCTATTTTAATTTTTCTTTTAATTATTTCTTATTTA
Organism: Solanum rostratum; assembly: GCA_029948455.1. Taxonomy (NCBI): domain Eukaryota; kingdom Viridiplantae; phylum Streptophyta; class Magnoliopsida; order Solanales; family Solanaceae; genus Solanum; species Solanum rostratum. The sequence goes on along the minus strand of CM057045.1, from coordinate 90,821,379 downwards.
TCTTTTTAAAAGAGAGCCAAGTCCTATATGATATCGGTACGATAATATATATACCGATGGAATCTTAACTGCTTTATATTTATTTTTTTTAAAAGAAAGCATAATCATATATGATACCGATTGAGTATCAACCAAGTTGCTTGGACTCTTCACTTTTGGTGCCGCACCCGTATCACCACGACATGGGTGTGAGTGTGAGATCCGTGTCTGATTTAGCCAATCGATTTCGGGTACTTTGACCAAAATCAATGGGGAAAAGTTGGCGGTTGTAACAATTTCTGCAACCAATACAAAAGATAAGGTGAAATTGAAGAAAATGAAACACCTTTTACATAGAAATTTCTCCGTCACGCCTTTTTCTTTAATCTCCTTTCAAGATTTTCTTCAAGTTCTCCATATAATTTCTCATAATTTGGGTTTTATCACTCTATTTTTAGATATTTTGATTATTTTTAGGCGAATCCCCTCACCCGCATCCATACATGGATCCATATCCTCAAATGTTAAAAATTAGATCATGAAAGATTCAACCTCTAGATCCGCACCCGTATTGAACACCCCCACCCAAGTCCGAGCAACTTGGGTATCAACATATTAATGGAGTATCAGAGAATGAAACTCATTGTTGATGTCATGAGCAAAATAAGAAAAGAGAGAAAGTGGGGTAAGTGGGTAAATTTACGTAGTTTTCCCTTTCTTCTATGTGGTCCGTTGCTTTATAAATTTATTTAGTTGGCCCATGCCCAAATTCCTCTTATTGGGCCGGCCCAAATTAATAGATCCATACCCGGAAGCCGTCTCCCATCGGCATCAGATTCTTGCTCTTTTCCTCCTTTCTCTCCACGAACTCCTCACATTCTCTTTCTCTGAAGAAATCAAATTTGTATGTGTCTCTTTCTTTTTCTGTCATAATTCACCCTTTTTTTCCTGTATGATTCTAGTTGGATGATGAACTTTTAGTCCTTTTTGCGATGATGCTTATTGGTGAAACACGAATTTTAGTGAATTGGATGAGTTCTAGTGTAATATCACAGTTTTATGCAATTTTTACGAATTGATAAAAATTTTTTATTTGTGCGAAAAGGTTTGAACTTGTTATTGTGTGCTTGATTTTCTGAAATAGTACTAAATTGTTGAAAATAGACTGTATTTTTTAATAATATCATCTTTTTTGATTACCGTTGTTTTATAGGTCAGCTGAGACTGTTGAGTTCGGGTTACTCAGAGATAGAAATAATGGTAAATTTTCTGTTCTCTGTGGTTAATATGTGCAGCAATACTGATATTGATTCTCGACATATACTCCCATGGTTGTATTGATGTTTATTTTAGTATATCTTAGGAACACTAATTTGTGAATGGAAAAGGCAGCCCGGTGCAATTAGCTAGGAATAGGTCCAGGCCATATTAGATATAGCAGAAGTTGTGTTTTTGCTGGAGGCTGTTTTAAGAGTATCATCTAATAACTTGTTCTATGAGGGTTTCCAGGAAACAGCCTCTCTACCTGTGTGGTAGTGGTAAGGTCTGCGTACATCTTACCCTCCCCAGACCCCACTTGTGGGATTTCACTGGGTATGTTGTTGTTGTTATCTAATAACTTGTTCTCTTGAATAAAAGATGGTATTAGATCATCACGGAGGTTATACTCAGGGGTTTCTTAACTTAATACAAGCTGAAGATCTAAGTGCCTGCTTAGGTAGAACTGAATTTGTGAATAGAATGTCCATCTATAGGGGCTAACTTCCTTTTTGGGAAAAAACCTGAAAAAAGAGGAGCATGGTGTTAATGGTAGTTAATAGTCAAGAGTGCATTAAATTACAAAAAGTTTGTTTTCTGTTGTCAAAATGGCATGGACAATGGTTTCTGAGAGTCAGCAATTGTATATTTGGTTCATACCTTTGAGTAAATATCGAGATTATATATTCCCATTGATGTTATTACCAATAATACACCAGGATGCAGTAAAAAAAAATGTAATGGTGTGAATTAGATATTTTGCTACCTACTATATTTCATTCCTTGCTCTGTTGTTCTTCAATTAGTCGACTGAGATTCATCTTAAAGCAATACATTCCATGGTAAGAAAATGCAGACTGTTCACGAGAGAGAGGGTGAGAGAGCAATAGAGTGAGCTAATTGTCAGAAAGCTTGGTCAATGATTCAAATGATGCCTCTTGGAACATCATTTTAAAATAGCTAAAAAGGTGGGGTGAAATCCTATGGCATTTAGGTTTACCTTTCAAATAATCTTCTACTTTGCTGGTGCGCTCAAATGGCTACAAAGTAAAGGGCTTGTTTCAATATTCGCAAGCCCATACCCTGTCTCCAAAGACACCTTGTAGACTTGCAATAGAAGAAAAGTTTGGTTTTCATAAACACACTATTCAGAGTGCACAACCTTTAATTGGAACTGGCTAAACTGACTTGCTTTTCCATTAGCTACCCTAAACACAGCCTGATACATCTACCTTCAAAGGAGCATTTTCTTTGTTGAATGCAGTGTTCCTTGTTTGATGTAATTTATTTCTGTTACCTAACCTTTACAAAACTATCTTTGACTCTATTGACATATATCAATACATAAGTGTTAATCTTCATTTTTCATTATTGTACTTTTTGATTTGTGATCTGCAGTTTTTTGATGGATATGGATATCATGGAAGATCATTTGAGCAGACATACCGGTGTTATCCCGCATCATTCATTGATAAGGTTAGAATGGTTTTGAAAAGACAAATTTTGTTTTATACTCTAATCTACTGTATTAATCATGGATTTTTGCTTAGGCCATCTTCTTCTTTTCATTCTTGTAATATGTGTATGATTTATTTTGAGATAACTTACTAGAAGAGCTTTCCTCAAAATTAATTTTTAAGTCTCATTACAGCTTATTTCTGCAGGTTGCATCATGTGCATTTGTTGTTAAAGAGATGGGGGTTGGGTCGGGAAGGGAATGGGTATTCTTTTATTAAGGGAAGGGGGAGGAATTTAACTGTTTAGTAGTTCTTCTTGGTATAGTTGTACGTTGAAAGAAGTCTTCTTTTTGACCTATATGCAGATTATATGTGGTGAGAGATGGTCCTTATATGTGTATCAAACTTGTATTTCAGATGTTTGTCCCATGTATCACTTCTACCACTGCAAAATTATGCCATTTATTCTCTTACTGTTTCTGTAATTCTGATTATGTGTGTTTCATACTTTGCAGCCACAAATAGAAAATGGAGACAAAAGTAAGTAATGCCAATAGTTCATTTTTTAGATCTGCGGTAGGTATTCGAGCATCAAGTCTTAAGTTGTTTTTCCTTTATTTTTTCCAGTTATAATGCCTCCATCTGCTCTTGATCGTCTAGGTCAGTATCCTGGTTCTGTATCTTGGCATCTTCAGTTACTTAGATTTTGCACCTTTATCAGTTGGCAGCTGGTTCTTTTCTTCACTGTATTCAACATTGAATGTAAATTTTGTAGCGTCACTTCACATTGATTACCCAATGCTGTTTGAGCTTCGAAATACTTCCACCGAACGGGTTTCACACTGTGGGGTTTTGGAGTTCATTGCCGAAGAGGGCATGATATATATGCCATATTGGGTACATTTCTTTTCTTTGTAATTCTATTTTCTTGGGTTCAGTTCAACTTCTGTGCATAAACTTATTTCAATATGGACCTTGTAGATGATGGAAAATTTATGCCTACAAGAAGGTGATATTGTGACAGTAAAAAATGTAACTCTTCCTAAGGGTAAATATGTCAAGCTGCAACCCCACACGAAGGATTTTCTGGATATTTCTAACCCGAAGGCCATGTGAGTATGCTGAAGCTTTTTTTTTTTAAATAACTTTTTTGTGGTTCAGTTCCGTTTTATGCTTGTGTTTGCGGAGTCCAATTGTTTCTGCATAATTTCTAGAATTTACGGCACACTCAAGAGGAAAATTCAGCAAGACAAAAGAATTGCTCCTGCTGTCCCCATTCACACTCTTTTTGTGGGGCATGATTGTTGAGTTAAAGAATTGAAACTTGTGTAAAAATGAAGTCCAAGGCTGTAGATGAATTAAACTTTTTGGAATTAGTTACTTCTTCAAAGTATAAAATGATGATCCATGGCATAATTCTCAAAAAAGTATGATCCGCAGCATATTCTAATGTCAAAAGAAATTGAAAATGTATCAAATTTTGTAGGTAATGGCCATCAAAATAGGAGAGTGGGGTGTGGTAAAAATAAGAGGATGAGTCAGTTTGTGTTCTTGAGTTAAAGAGGAGCTTGAGGACAATTTTGTGTTTGAACATATAGGTGGAATCACTTGGACTAATTCACTGGGATTGACACTTTGTTGTTATATATAGATAATTAGTAAACATTAGAGTTTGACAAGTCTAATGCCAAAATGCACTAGTATTGTTCTCAATGAGTTGAAATCTGACTTAATTTTAAAGTGAAATTGCTTCAGCAAAATGATGTATAAGAACGTTTTTTCGAATTGAGGTGTATAAGAACTTCATAGAGCAATATCACCTCTTTGTTGCTGGATTGACTTTTTGTGAGATGGTATGAGGTAAAGTTTCCTTTGGGAAAAGAGAAACAGTATGTTATCGGTTATCCAGGATTGAAGTTCTTTTGTCTGACATCTATTTAATTATGGGAAAACGGCCTAGGGGAGGAGATACGTATCCATGCAGTGAGTCTTCTTAGGTTCAAATACTTCCCGAATTAGTTTTCTTGTTATTCTTTTAAATTGAGAGAAAATGATAGTCCAATGTAGTCGTCGAAATATTTGCTTCTATGGGTACTGGTGGAATTGAAATGATACCATATTGAGGAATAAACATGAATATATAATTAGTTCTCGCTGTGTTCCATTTATGAATAGCACCGGATTGGCTCCTTGATGACCTAATTTATAGTGTTACACCTACTCTATAATTGCTATATTATTTGTATGACAATTCCTGCTTGAACACTAAGCTTAGATAAGTGAGATGATTGACAAGTGCCATTTATTTTCATTTTTTATTTGAATTAGGAGAATTACATCTGCTAACTGGCCTAACCAATATTTGTTGGTTTAGTTGCTTATTAATTTGCTCTCATTTGCAAAACACTCACATTCCAATGGAGGCTTTGTAGTCTGACTTCTTTCCTTTACTGATGCAGCTTGGAGACGACCCTCAGAAACTTTTCCTGCTTAACCACAGGAGATAGTATTATGGTGGCTTACAACAATAAAAAATATTATATAGACATTGTGGAGACCAAACCTTCTAATGGAATAAGTATTATTGAGACAGACTGTGAAGTAGACTTTGCTCCCCCACTTGATTACAAAGAACCTGAAAGAGTAGCTCCTCCTCGTCCAAGCAACGCTCCAGCAGAAGGTGCGTATTCTTCAAATTTACTGAAATTATTCTTGTCTTCACAAATTCTATTATTAGCACATATTTGTCACCAAAAAGCGAAAACCACAAAAAAGCTCTAAGGTATATCGGGGCTTAATTGCAAAGTGCAAATAAAGTGTGGACTTCAATGAAAGAAGGCGCAAATAGGAAAAAGGTACATATATATGTATGTTTAGTCCAAGACTAATAAATATAAGCATGAATAACAAATATATGGTTAAAGAAATTATTTTTTTAACATAAGGTAAAATACCAATTGTTTAGTGTCCCCTCTTCATGAATCACTCACTGGCAATGAAAAATTGGTCTTTTGGCTGTATTGAAGACATTGAATTGCACATTAAGCAACAAATTGCTCAACTTGTTTTGAGCCTCGCTTTAGTGCTTAAGCGCGCCTTTGCCAGCACTGGCACGTGTTGCGTAATCATGCTTGTGATTTCCATCAACAAACAACTCCACATTTCGAACATATTTAATTTTCTTGGCCAACAGAATTTTTAAAAAAGAATTTTTCCTCTGGGAAATACTGATGATCAACTCCTAAAACATATTCAAACTTTTTATCTTACAATATTCGAATGGATGCATCTAATTTAGATGAAATATCTTGTATGGTTGCGGATAGCAGTTCTACAAATTCTTAATAACACTAGAGCTTGCATGGATGTTACAATTGCCCAACTTTCGACATTAAGTTCATTTATAATCTTTACATTGATGTGGTTAACAAAAGGCAGCCCAGGCCCCAGTGCACTAAGCTTCCGTGCTGTAAATTTGTTTTGTGCACGGTGTATATTTGTACTTGGATATCCTGAACTGGAAAACTTTTGATCAAGAACGTGTGATCCTTTTTTCTATTCTTGGACCTCTTCGAATTGCAAAATATCATTGAACTTCCAGGTTGGGATGTTTGGTGGCATGGTTTGGCCAGTTCTTATTTCACCCATATGGTGAAGTTCTAGGATTTAGCTTTTCATTCATAATTGTTTCTTCCTGTAGCTTACTGGTTACTGCAGAACTTCTTAACTTCTTTCTGTAGCTTAACAGTTCTTCACTCATGCAGTTCAAGAGGATGCAACAGAAGTTACGCCAAAATTCAACCCTTTTACTGGTGGAGCAAGACGTTTGGATGGGAAACCCTTAAAACAGCAACCTCCACCTTCTTCTTCTTCTTCTGGGTCCTCAGATAAGCAAGTCAATGTCACTAGTGGTGGTAGTAAATCTGCTGCTGCTCCAAGCTCCCAAAACTCTAGCCGTCAGTCACAAGGGAAACTTGTATTTGGTTCAAATGCAAACCGTGCTCCTGAAAAGCAGAAGGTTTTATATCTCTCTCTATATGCTAATGTTCATATACATCATCTTCCTTTATTATAAGAATCCTTTAAAAATTTATCCTGTTAATGCATCTGTATAATATGCAGGAACCTATGAAAGAGGAACCTCAAAAGAAAGAAGAACCCAAATTTCAGCCTTTCTCTGGGAAAAAGTACTCCTTGAGGGATTAATTGCATATCAACCTTTTCTTTTATCAGTGAAATATCTGAATTATGTTAAACTTATTGTATAATTTATACATGTTGGGTTTCATTCACTCTAGCAAAATGGTAGAATGATGTACTCTTGATTGGTTGGCTGGCGTACAGAGTAGACTCTCATATAAGTACTCCCTAAGTTTCATTTTATTTATCAAAATTTAGAAAATAAAGAAAACTTTCTAATCTTGTCTTTTCATATCCAAGATGTGTAGTGTGTCAAATGCCCTCTAAATCATGTAGTCTCAAATAAAGGAAAAGTAAGATAAATAAATTGATACAATGAAAATATTATTTAGATTTAACTAGCAACGCAAAGTGTCGAAAGTCATTTTTCCAAACAATTTGTTTTACAAAATGAATTTTTTCTCGCTTTTACTCTTCGTTATTTCGCTTTTTGAGGTCAATTTAACAAATTTTACTAAATTTAATATTTAAAATGTAAAATATAGATGGTTGAAAACTATATGAAAAATGTTATAAGTTGCATTTTTCTTATATTAATGATAAAAAAAATATCTAAAATGTTAATCATAATTTATGTAATTTGACCTTAATAAGTGAAATAATTACAAATAAAAGTGAACGGATTTAGCAGTCAAACATAGAAAATCGACTCATATGATTTTCTAAACATATTGCTAAGTTTATATTATTAAACCTCCTAATAATAAAAAAACACCCAATAATTTTTAACTGATCTAAAATCATAAGAAAAGTCTACATCCTCTTGTACCTTCTTTGGATGATTGTTATTCATTATTTCGTTCTATTGTATTGGATCGTAAAATTTAATTTAATATTTATTTTAATTATTATTTAAATTTAATTATTATGTCGTATTATCTAAAAATTAATTGTTAAACAACTATGAAAAACTTATTTATATAATTATTTGATTTGGTGTGATTGCATTGTTATCTTAATATTTTTTTAATTTTATTTTTACTTATTATCTAGTTATTTTATTTTATCTTTTATCCTGCCTTTTCATTCTAGCTCTACTCGTATTCTATTTTTATTTTAAATTTATCATTTAAATTATAAATATATGACATATAAAATATAACCCGAAGAAAAGTATAATATTTTTAAATATTATATTCATTAAGTCAAGATATAATATACTCAACATAATAAAATAATATAATATAAACAATATTAACAACCATCCAAACAATGTGTTAAATTCGTAAACTTAATCAGACTACTCTTATCTTTCCCCCTTCTTTTTTCATTTTATTTTGCTCGGGAAATTTCCAGTCCAGGGAATTAGGGTTTAAGGTGCAAGAAATTGGAGATGGCGATGACAGAGTGGTACAGCACAGCAGCGAGGGGAATGAAGATGATGATGATGTATGCAATGGAGCAACGAATGGCATATTCATCTTCAGCTGCTGCTCCATCGGCGGCGATGTTAGGTCCGATCCTGTGCGGTCGAGGGGACAAGAGGACGAAGAAAGGGAAGAGATTCAAAGGTTCCTATGGAAATTCAAGACCCAAAAAGGAGAAGAAAATTGAACGCATCAAGGATAAAGTTGAGGTTCCCAGGTCTACCCCTTGGCCTCTTCCTTTCAAACTTATTTGATTTCTAAGCCTAGTTTATTTTATCTACCCTTCGAAACTAAAAAATCTAGTCTTGTTTCTCTTTTTGCAATTCGGAGATAGATACATTATGTTTTTATTATGATGAATCTGAATGTATTCACTTCTCAAGACGTGTAGGCAATTGTGTTTCAATTGCTTTGTTTGGCTTTGCAGTTTGCATACAAAGATATTGGCATGTAGCATTGCAGAATTAGAAGTTCTAGGAGTTGAGAATAATTGCTGAATTAATATTGCTGCTTCATGAAGGACACTTATCGAAACTTCACTTTTGGTTATTTGATGTCAAAAAACAAGTTTGCTTCACTATGCATCAATCCTAATTCAGTTGAGGTTAGCTATATGGATCATAGGTTGACTATATTAAATTACACTAACTGTCGATACAAGGCAAAGCCCTCCTGTTTTATCCGGGTTTGGGACACACATATTTAGTCCAGAAAAACTGAAGATCCAAAATGGGATTAGTTCAGTTACTGCTCATCAATAAAGATATAAAGTTCATAGACATCAGCGTCTCCATTGCCCAAAGTTGGAGTGTAAGAGATACTTCTTGCTCTAATCATCCTGCAGGAAATATTGTGGTGTGACTTTTATCTGTTTTCCGTGGTTGATATGACTTTATGAGCTGATCTGGTCTTGTGCCCAAGTTAAGATAGTGTGAGATTCAAATTGAATTATAAACCAATGGAGAAACAAGGATATGGATTTGCTTTTCTTCATATTACAAATAGTAGTTATAACAGTTACATTCCGAAAGTAATAAAAGTTGGTCTTTCAGGTTCCATGTGACATAGATCAAATAAAATAAGTACTTATAAGTACTTTTTGAACTTACTCAAGCACTCCAAAAGTGCTTAAAGCCGATTTAGCTTAAAAACAATTAAAATAAGCCAATCCAAACGACCTCTAAGTCTTTAAGTATATCAAAGAGGTAGCGAACATATATCAAAGTTCTGCATCAACCCAGAAATGGTGAGGAAGAGAGTCATTCCTCTTGTAGGATAAATTTAACAGGAAAATTGCTAAAGCTACGAAAATTTTCTTCCCTTCTTCAGACCCCGTAAAACTACCATGCAGGCTCAAAGCAAGCATCTATAGTTTTAGAACTCAGCCATTTATGACAAGACGACAGAACTCCTCATATATGGGTGAGATCAAACTACTTAGAACTAGTGGGAATTGTTTGGAAAAAGCTACAAAACTCTCCTTGAAATATCCTTGGGGAGGAAGGGGTTTAGAGAGATGAAATCTGCTGGAGAATTCAACATTGAACTTCATGTTTCGGTATGAGTTTTACATCAACTTCTGAGAGAGAGTGACACCTCTCTTAAGTGACAATTAATTGACTTAATACTCAGGCTGGAGTGCATACAAAATGGTGTATTCACAGATTTGAAGTAAAGGCAAAAGAGTGCAATTGTGCAAAGGAGCCAGGATGATCTCTCTACTCTGTTAAATAGATATTAGAATCGGTATGCGACACAGAGGACTGACTAAAGAATAATCAATTGTGATGTTCTATGATCCTGCCAATCAATGCTTTCTGCTGAAATTAATCTTGTTATGTAGACGCTGTGATACATGTGTTGTGCAGAGTACTGAGTTCGCGCATTCTCATGTAACATGCAATACAACATATAGCACCTCTTCTGAAGAGGGTGAATCGTGCATCTTTCATAATTAGAGCTAATAGGTTGCTTTCATAGGCCATGAAAGTGAATTAGAAAGGATGATTTTTGGTTGGATTCATTTGTTGTCCAATTATAAATCATGTCCAAACGTAGTGATGGTAAGGAATCACATATTAGTCGAATGAACCCTCTCTTGTCTAGTGTTGAACTTGTTGAGTATAGTAAGTTTGAATGCTCCTCTGTTCAGGGGAAACATGCAGCTCGAGGGCCAAAGTAGCATCTTCTTTTTTCTCCTGTGCGAACCCTTTTTGTGTTTTATTGGAGACAAGTTTCATTTAAGGATCTTTTGATGCGAAGGCCAGTAAAAGATTACGAATTTCAGATCTAGTGACAAATTAACAATGATCTCATTTGATTATTACACATTAAAAATACTTATCCTTTCTGGCTTGTTGCCATAAAACACTGTACGGCTAAAGCATAAGGCATGAGTAGCAAAGCCACCTGTTGCTATAGATGGTTAAACTTGGTTTGTACAACTAATTTTGGAGCAGAGAAAGACGAGGTTATAGTTCCTTTTATTTTTCACTTTAAAGGCTAGTTGATGTCAATAGAAAATAAATAAATCAGAGACGAGGCATCAATATAATGTGACTGGAAAATTATATTCCTTTTTACTTCCTCTGCTATGTATCTCTTCATTTTATCCCCCGTCTTATCCAAACTAAAATTTCAAGAGAGAATTACAACATATCTATTCCATCTGCCGAACAGGTGGGACAACTATTTGGCAGTCACTCTAGCAATGAAGGAAAGTATACGAGTTCTCTACAAGAAACAAGAAATTGCCCAAACAACAAAATATTAGTGATGACTCGTAATATTTATCACCCAAAAATAAAAGACATGAATCATGTTTACTTAAACCCGATAAATTGCAATCCAAACAAATCGTCGCATGTATCTATTTCAAATCAAAATTTGACATTTATTTTTGCAATTCTTGGTATGCAGCTCACAACTACTAAACGATCAAATTTACGTGAGCATAATGTCATGCCAATTCCAATTTCTCTAAATATCAAACCAGAAAACATATTTAACGTTCCGTTGTTCAGAGTTAGCAAGCGAAGCAGATGGAATCACTAAAAAAAAGACGAGACTGGTTGTGACTTTCCTTCCATGCCTGCACTTTCTGAATCTGCCACTGAAAATATGAAAATATTCAATCAAACAACAAAGTTTAAAAATATAGATCTTTACCATTGTCAGACATTAATCAGCTTTAGTCATTGACATGTTTAAGGTGAGAAATATAAACACCAGACAAATAAAAGTAAATTGAAATTATTCGCACGACGGATATCATGTATGCCAGTTTGCTGAAGATAGTTAACTAGCTCAAGATTTTATAAAAGTCGGGCCAAAATATTCTTCTAAAATGTAAAAAGATGGTTGGGGTGTCTCTTCAGTTGCTGATGCAGTGTGGGAAGCAACAGAGGAGATAAACATGATGAGAGTATTGCGCACAGCAAATGCGTGAAGATGCATGAGTTAAACATGATTCTACCTTTATTCATTTCATGGGAGAATATCATACTAGTTCAGTCTCTTCCTTGCCATAGTCATACACTATCTCAATCTGCATCAAGAACCACCAAGTTATTAAACATATAGGATCCATGAAGTCTGTTTGGTGTAGTAACAAGAATAATTTGGGTGGCAGTTGACACCAAATGAACAAATTTCTTTTATGAAAAGGTAAATAGTAATTTATTGACCAGCAGCAGTTGCAGATTGAAAAAGCAAAGAAACAAAAGTACTGTCAATTCTGTAGGGGCTAATGAACTCCATCCAGGTGTGCGTCATTTACATCAACTTCATTACACACCAAAACAAAGCAAATCAATACGTAGTACACAAGACACAAAAGTGATTGTATTTGAACCCATACAAATCCAAAAAGTTTTACCTTCTTCTAATTTGTTGTTCTGTCTCCCTCATAGGGAATACCTTTTTAGGGTCAAACATGGTCCTGAATGGATAAGATGAGGATTCAGATCATTCTTTTACACATTGAGTTAGGTTAAGTGGATCAGGCGAGAGAGAGAGCGCATAGAGATAGGTGTAACATTTGGACCAACATCAATCCAAATCTACTCCACTCCAACACTAATTTGTTGGACCACAACTACTCCCAATTGAAATTACTCCAAGATGAAGAAAATACATCGCAATGTGGCCAAGTGGGTCTCTCGATAAGGAAATGGAAAATAAGGACGACCAGTAAGATGGCAACAACCATCCTGAAGACTGACCTGACACGAAACTGCAAAGGTGTGATATAAAAAATAAAATTAAAAAGCACCCCGAGGTCCAAGTTGGCATGCCCGTAGCAGAAGAAGAGATGAAACAGAAGGCTTCTGGGCATCTGATGACATTGCAAGAAATGGATGTTAACAGGTTCGGTTAAGAGGAAGAGGATAGGCTATGCCAAAGCATGAGGTGCAAGATTAGAGGGCCATGTCGATCATCAGATCAGGCAAATTGGGATTGGTTAATATAGAGAAGGATAACCCAGTGAGATTTTCTGTGAGGGTTGATGTACATATGTCTGAGCAAAAAAGAATGTGGGACAATGCAGCATCCCCTGGATACTTTTCTAATAAAAATTTTCACTTATCAAAAAATTACTACTCTGACCTTAACTATCAAGCAGGGTCTAATAAGGACTTGACTTGTATGGAGGGAGCAGAAAATCAAAATACTCCTTCCGTCACAATTTCCTTGTCCTACTTTTCTTGCTACTGTCGTAGATTTTCATCTAAATAATTACCAGTAGTACAACTAAGTATCACACCATATTCGATGTGACATCTTTTTGACAAGTCCCCTCTTTTTACAGTTTATCTAACAATTTTAACATGAACAAATTGTATAAAATGAAGCAAAAAATCATGAATGTGAATATAATTGACATAAGCCACCTGTTTTAGTCATGTGAATCTAGGAAAATAAGGATAAAATTTCAGATACCAATTCATTGTGAGAATAAAGATCAACTCATGTCATGACATTGCCAGAAAAAAGAATGAATAGCATTTGTAAACAGGTAAAAAAGATTTATAGTTGAAGATTACTAAGCAACTTGTGTAAACTGACATACTGAACGTGAACAACACAAGCAACTATCATAAACTGATACATTAACGTGATGGAAAAAAATGTTTAAGCAATTTACCCCTTCTGGCGGCACTGGATTTCTGTTGAACTTGGAACCACCAGGTGCCCATGGAACTGCTCATCATCAAAAGAGAAAAACAATTAACAAAAGTCTAAAGCATAAAAGAGTTCACTCAACTTTTTCTACAACTTGTTACACATCCAAAGTGCGTCAAAGAATAAAGTTTGCTGTTGTATTCATTGGATTGAAACTCCAGTTTATTGATTGATGATGAGCAATTCCATAAAGAAACATACCAATGTAAGGGTCAGGGTGTCGCCACTTATTATAGGATGCTTCACCATCAGCTATAAGTCTATCAATAGTTTCAACATCTTCCTGGATGTTCACAAACCAAGATAGAATAAAATGAATGTAAAGATAAAACTGCAAAAATCAAACATAATGCAGGAAGTATTTAACTAGAGAAATACAATTTCACTTGTTGAAAAAAGGAATGCAGCTCATCAGTCATTTGGCCATGAAATTAGCCATCGCTGAGATGAGAGCAGAGTCATTTCTCATTAACCATAAAGAACCTTAATGCAGAATCGGCAATCCCAGAAAGTGAAAATTCACGATAAGTTATTAATTGAACCAAAACTTCAATCTGAAACTACTTTTTCTTACTGTATAGCAGAATCGGCAACATTGACCTCACATTTTTTCCAGCATCACTTGTGCATCAAAAACGAATTGAGCATGACAAAGGTGAATTCTTTTCCAGAAACACATATGATCACAACATATCATGAAAAAATCACTCAATTTAACAGTAACCATGCAAACTTTGATCCAAATATCGAGCTAAAAACATATGATCCCACCTGAAAATGACAATTTGTATACTCCAAAATGTGCTAGTACAAATAAAAATCACAACAAAAACAAGGAAATAAAGAATGAAATGAGGAGTTGAGAACTATTACATTCTCAAATAAATTTTTTAAGCCTCACTAATACTTCTTTCAATTGTATTTAATACTTCTGCATTTTATTTGATACTTCACTAAAGGTGAACTCTTTTTTGATACAGACATCATCAAAACAGTATACATGAACAAGTCGATCTGTATATACACAAAACATATAAACCTCACTCCCAACACCGAGCTTAAAACATACAATCCTTACCAGAAAAATGACCATTTTTTCTATAACTAGGGTACTGTAAAACATAAAAACCATCCAAAAATGGGAAAATAAGAAGGAAAATGAAAACAAACCACTTTTCTGTTTGCCTCAAATCTCTCCCTTAGGGCATCAGCCTGAAAACAAACAAATCACCGGTTATAAATAAGTAACAACGAGAATATATAAAGAAAATGTACAAAAACCGAATCAATGGAAGAAACCCTAGAAATTGGGAGAAACATTCTTACATCAGGATAGAAGAGATGACGATGGACAGCCCAATTGAGAGTGTCTCTAAGAGCACGCCTGTAGAGGATCCGAACCCTCTCCCTCTGCGCCGCTCGTCGGGCTAAGAACGATGCCGATGCTATTCCACTCATTGCTTTCTCAATCTCTCTCTCGCTGGTTTACTCGGAGCTCTCTCTCCCTTTCTGGATCTTTCTGTTCAAGAACTACTCCGCTACGACGTCGTTCCACACGTCTTATAGGGTTTCATTTTTATTTAAACTTATTATGTTATTTATAATCTTTCTGAATAATGACATAATAATATCTATAACGGTTAGTAAAATTACATTATGTCTAAAAAAATTACACTGTCGTAGTGTATTAAGTTAAATTAACCGGGTATGTTGTTGTTATAGTATATTAAGTTAATTTTGGTTTAACTTTGAAGAAATGTAAACGGAAAATAATAAAAAAACAATTAAGAAAGGAGTTAGATAGGTCTGTTTGTAAAGCCATAAAAAAATTAAAATGGAATATAATTGAATGTGTTACACAATTTGGCACGTTTATGTTAAATTATTTTTGAATATTAGATCTCTTTCTTCATTATTCTTCTTCTAAGTTTATCCTATCCAACTTAGGCTTAAAACTAAATTTAGCTTTATAATCTATAAAAAAAAATGAAAATGTAATTCATAGTTTTGAGCATTATTTAATGATTTTTATTTTTAAATTCAACGATGAGCTTAACTTATAAACAATAAGTTGGATTAGAATATTAATATGCATACGAGTAACAGGATATTGAATAAGCTTTGACGCCACAGGAATCCTTTAATTTTAACCAGAGGTCTGCAGGCCATAGAAATAGATTTTTAAAATTGATATAAAGTGTTTTCTTTTTAACAAATTCTATTCGGCATAAATTCAAGAGTTTCAAATAGGAATTTGTGACGCGTCACATTGTTCTTGTAAGATGAAATCAACAAATTCCAAATAAATTAAGAAAAATATAGCTAGACTTCTTCCATATATCAGCTCACACGATTGTATGAAAAGATAAACAGTGTAAAAAAGACGTATAGATTGCCAAAAAAATTGCTTCAAAATTTCCTCCAATTCCAGAGTTAGATTGTTAAGAACAATATCCATTACTGTCAAGTGTCAAATATAAAGCTACAAATTATAACAGATTCCCAGAGTAGTATTGCGCAAACCTAAGCAAACTAATAAAGGAAACAATACAATCCTAATCAGTGAATTGGCAACATGTATCAATCCAATTCCATTCATAATAAGACTATATTATTGCTAATTTCACCTCTTATCTTTCTTTTCCTACTAAACTTTCAGAAAAGCTCAGATAAGGGATGCCATACTGTTCTTCCAGCCAAAAGATCTCCTGCTCTTCCGCGGAGGTGTAATGCTAAGCCCAAACATCTCCTTGAGGGCCGGACCCTGATCAGAGAACCCAATCAGCTTTGCGACGATGGCAGCACTGTCTATCACATGATTCAGATCTGTGTCACTCCAAAGACGATGAACCAACTGGTGTCTCCTCCTTTTGGAGTTCAAATTTATGCCCCATTTCTGATATATTTCATTTCTTTCAGCTCCTGCTAACCTTTTATATATGAGCCTACAGAGCATATCTCTCTCGCGTCTAATAGCTTTGAGGCTGTTAAATCAAGGATGATAATGAATCATATAAGCAAGATGTTGAAGAGATGGCAGTTACAAATTTGTCGTGATACTAGGTTATACATCAAGTTTAAGCTAGTATTTTCAGTCCATATGGCTCTTATAAATTTACATTGCATCACTTCACTTAAAACTGTTACATAGACCACAGGACGGGAAAAGGAATATAAGAGAAGCAAGGTAGAGAATATACCTAGATGCAAGTGTGATTGTCTGACCGCCTTGCACAGCTGAATTTCCATTTGAAAGTATTTCCTTGAGGAAGGAAAGTCTTCTTACCTCTACCTCCATGTAAATAGAATCCATAGGGTCACCTTTAAACAGCAGGAGGAAGTATGTCCTGTGGATCAATGAAATATGGCAAGTTTGCCATAGTCCAATGATCATTTTCTGAAGCCTTCCAAATTCAAGAGGCCAATCTGAAGGAGCCTCCGATGAGTCCAGCATCGGGTCCACTCCAACACTTTTGACGCTCCTTTTCGACTTTCCCTCCTGATCCTGACAGATATAAATACATGTAATGATGACAAAGTGTGACATAAATATAAATCAAGTTCTGTCAAGTTATAAACTTAACGCTTACTAAACAAAGCATTGCAAAAATAGCTTATACAATTCTCAAAATTTGCTATCTATATATTCATAATTCAATCTGAATGGTTGTTTTTGCATTGGCTAGCACAGTTACCCTGTCATGCCACCCAAAATAAGATAAAAGCAAGAGCAGAACAAAGAGCAAGAACTAATTATAAAAGCACTATCTGTCCTAAAATCGACCAAAGTAAAATGATGCACTAAAACCAAATGATGCAAACATATTCCAGTAATCCGATGCATATAAAAAATATAGAAGCAAAAAAGAGCGAGCAACCCTTCACATACAGATGGGACCAAGATATTTCAAACCTGATTGTGGAGTTGATTATCATAATCAAGCTTAGCCATCTCCTTAAGACCTGCCACAAAATTGTCAACACTCGGGATATCCTCATCTCCAGGGGCATTACTCCCATCCACAAAAGCACTACCAATGGAAGACTGTGAATTGTTTCTCGATAACTTAGATCTGTTTGCTCCATAAATTAATAGAGGAAGTTTCCAGTGCTTCCGTTGGAAACCCTCAGGTCTTCCTGGAAAATCATTATCTAGCATATTAGGGGGGGTGGTCTGGTTTTCTTCAACTATCTCAGCGTCGGGTGAAAGTGAACCAATCATAAAATTAGCTCTACAGCTCCTGCTTCTTGTCAATTTCTGGCTTCTGGAACCTGATATACTTGTCGAAAGGGAAGGTGAAGAAGAATCATCAGGGAAAGGTCTGACAAGAGAATTGATTGTATTCTGGATATCATGCATTTTCTGCTCCCAGGCCCCATGAAGAGAACGATTACTGGTGCTACTTTCTTGTCCAACTAACATTGGTGATTGCTGTTGGAGGTCAGAATGTCTGATACTGGAAGCAGGAGGCATTGACATTCTTTCTCCATACTCAGCGTTTGGAGGCATTGGCATTCTTTCTCCAAACTCAGTGTTTGACAAGCTGATGGATCCAAAGGGTTGCTTTTCACTAGACTCATCTATTTCAATACATCGAACTTCCTTGCAATGGTCATCAGAATCTTCTCCTGTCAAATTTGTAAATCCTTTGCCCCTCTGCTGCTGATCAGTAGCAAGCACAGGATACGATGCAGCATCACTTTCATTGTCCCTGATGTAGGACTCTGCTACAGCTGATGAGCAAGACACAGAGCATTCATCTTCATATGTGTTCACTTCAGAAGGTAGACTTGATATCTCCTGAAACTTAAAAAATAAGAAACAAAGGAACATCTCTACTAGATAATTCAAACAGGTTTACTTGATACAAACCTTTTGACTGGAGGTTTTATCACTTTTAAGCATCTGCAACAAATCCTCAACCCGCGATTGAGCAAGATCACGTTGCTTAGTTAGTTCCCTCACTTCTTTCTCTAGCTGCAGTTTTAACAGATAAACTATATAAACATTCTATGAACGAACAAATATCACGTCTAATTGAACTCCATTTTAGCACAACTGTGGAACCAACAATTTTTCAGATGGACAGATATAAAATTGGAAATTTTACGGGAAACGGCCTCTCTACCTCTATGAGGTAGTGGTAAGGTCTGCGTACACTACCAGACTCCACTTGTGAGATTCTACTGGGTATGTTGTTGTTGTTGACAGATATAAAATTAGAAATTATAAAAATACTTCAATTTGTATAAACCTTGGGCAATTTTTGCTGTAACATGAAGCCAGATGCTTTGATAAATTAAAGGCAAGTGAAGAATAAGTGAAATCAGCATTAGATAAAATCCTAGGCATGAAAAGAGAATAGATGAACAATTGGTTCATTGGATCAATTCAACTGCTCGTGGTAACCTATCCAAAATCTAGAAGCTGAAATATCCGGAAGAAGCAACAGTAAGAAAGAACACTTGCCTTTTCAATTTGCTGGTCTTTCTTTCTCAGCAATGCCACATGATCACAAGTAGTTGTGGGGGTTTTTAATTCACTCTCTAATCTAGCCAACTCTTTCTGCAAATGCTTCACCAATGCCTTGTCAGACATTACGACATTGACTTGTGCATTAGTGGTCACTTCTTTGGCACAACAGGCAAATAGCAGTGTATTTCTAGATTGTTCTACATGGCTTCGGGCAGGACTCAGGGTGCAGATTATGGCAGTTCTTGCATTGCCCCCCAAAGCAGGTTGAAGGATACGAGTTAGCTTAGAATCTCTGTAATTGACATGCCCATGTCTTCCCTTGCTGCAAATTAAGTTAAGTCGTTACATGCAGTGAAGCTTCAACAATAAGGTAGTGGAAAAAGATCAATTGAATGCATGCATCTTGCATGTATATATAAACAGCGAAAGGGTGGGATGGATGTCCATAGTGTGTTTAACATCATCTCACATACTGTTAAGCATACACACACATAGCAACACTATTTGATACCACAAAGCTTATCTTCGCTAATCTGAGAAATGAAAAAGGAAAAAATCCCCTACTTGCAATGTGGACAGCGAAACTGAATTAATGTTTAAAGATCATCAGACTACAATGTAGCTAAGTGAAGAAAATCCAGATGTCTTAGCAAGATGACTTAAGAAACAAGCAATCAACCTTAGCTTGCGAATAACAGTTCCCAAAGTCAACAAACTACGATTAATATGACAGCCTTCTTTCAATCTCTGCCCAACTGATAGAGACTGAGATGCACGTTCGCTTCCTGCCAGATCAACAAAATTCTGCATTCAAAAATCATAAAATTGCCATCAGCAATTCATGTGTCCAAGTCGAGAATGTCAATAAAATCCTAAAGTGAACTAATTGATGCATACCACACTAGCAGAAAGAGTTGTTTTGTTGTCCTTCCCTATAAACTCACGGGCTGAACTCTCAATTGTCTGAAACAGAACAACAAAAAAGCATCAGCAGGATTTGCATGTCTCTATTCCATGATAGTATTTTACTTGTTTCGTACACAGAGAAGAAAACATGCAATATGAACTTTATCAAAAGAAGAAAAGGACAGGAAGGCAGTACCAGTCTAAGAATTTGATGTGACCTGGAGCTATTTTCATTAAGATAAGTCTCACCAATTTGCCTTTGAGCTGCATAAGGCCATAAAACTACTAAATTCTGGAGAAAATTTATATGGGTGCTTAATTTCTATATTGTGATAAAAACTAATGTGTAGTGTTGGAGATCCGCACTACCTTCACATACAGACAAGAGATCTTTCAGATGGTCCCAGTCCCTTAAAGTTTCTTCTGTGAGTTTCTCAATAATGGTCCCTTTCTACAGAACTCAAAATCATTAGAAAACTTCATCTGCTCACTGTTAAAACTAAGAAACAGAAACTTACTTCAGGATCATCAAGCAGCCTTAGTGGAGAACTATCTGAACTGAGGAGGTCACGGACAACTTCATTGTAGATCTCCATTGCAGAAAACTTCAAAACAAAAGCTCTTTCTTCGTGCTGGACACAAGAAGGAAATATCATGTTAGCATTAAATAAAGAACAATAGAAGATAAGATGTATTGTCTCATGCCCTGCTCAAATGTTCCAAGTCAAAGAATACAAGATGATGCTACATAGACCAACAGGTGATTTGAAAGTTTACATTAAATTACCCTTTGCATATAATCATATATGTCTGCCACTGTAAATTCTGTAATTCCATTCATTGTGTATGTCTTTCCGCTGCTTGTTTGCCCATATGCAAAGATAGTTGCTGCATGATATGTTTAGGTAGCCATAACAGTAAGTTCCCTTTCAAATGAATAGCAAACCTGCAACAAAATGTGAAAGGCATATGACTGGAACACTCACAGTTGATTCCACTGACAACAGAAAGAGCGATGTCCTTTGTTCCTCCCTCATACACTTCCCTTGTTGAGCAATCACCTCTATATACCCTGTCTAATCTCAGAAAAGAAAAGCAAGAAGATATGTGTAGCATCAGTAAATCATTTATAAATTTCAGTTGGCTACCAATGAAATTACACCAATAGAAATATATGGTTATGCAGAGTACAACAGCCCAACCTAGGGGGTGATCTCAGCTAAAGTTTGCGAGCTAAAATATCCAGACCGAACCCTCAATTTACCTCTCACTAATCATTCCTCAGTTGACAACAATCAGGTCTAGATGCAAAGGTTGAAATAGGGAATTTTCTTACCGAAGGTATAAGCAGTCGGCAATCCAGATCGTTCCTGGAGACTGTTCCTATATAAGATAGTGGTCTCATTGATACACTCCCAATCTGAAACTTCATTCCTCAAAATTTCCTTTTCACTAAGAGGCCTCAGCCTTACCAACACCAGGATCTTCTCTTCACCGCCCAATGCAGCCCCTTGCATTTTCTCCCACTTCTTCAACTCTTCTCCACCAATAGCTCCCATGCCTATCTTTTTCCCCTCCTCTCTTCGTAGCCACTCTGATCACATTGCCAACAATAGACCCATGATTCAAGGTCACCCAAATGAAAGCGTAAGAAGAAAACTTCTCACTGTCTCATATTGCTGCTGCCAACACCCAACAGAAAAAGGAAAGACGATTAGAATGTTTGAGACATGGTGGTTGTGATTGCCAAAAGAGCACAGTAGCTATTGAATGATCTATAATAAACAGTAGAAAGCATTTAAACAATTAAACCACATGATTAGGTAGGTCCATTCATGGGTTAGTTGAGATTAAGCACTTTGCTTAAAAACCTTAATACCAATTTTTCAAGACCTAAGATTCCCAAAAAAGCGTCATAACTCAATCCACATTACTTTGCTTAACGGGGACCAATATTGGGACCCAAGTATGCTTCAACTCCAAGTGACAGTACTATTCTAAGAAATTTCCACAGTAGCTCTGAAGCTTTTGAAACTTTGAGCAATGGTGGACCCCAAAAACCTATATAGAACACAAATATCCACACAACAACAATAAACCCATTGCAATCCTCACACGTTGTGTCTCGAGAGGTTAGGATGTACCCAAACTAGAGATATTGTTTTCGACAAACCTGATGAAACAAAGAAAAGTCACAGTGACAAAAATAGTAAACTGTTCACCTTCTCTGTTGTTTCCGCTGAAAAATAGGGACCTCAGATATAGATAAGGATTTTCAATTCAACGGTCACAACTTTCTCTGCTTCAATCCTTGTGCTGAGATTTAAATAACAAAAATTTAACGTTAAATAATCCGAGATATTAAATCCTCACAAATAAAATTTACAAGATCCTAACGGTAAGAAAAGTCGGTTTATTCAGATTGAGCAACTTAATAAAAAAATATTGCAACGGAAAAAAATATTAAAAGAACAAGATCCGGATAATTCGATGTTCAGCAAATCGTACAAATTAAAAAAATAAAAAAAGAGCTAGAAAACTGAAAAGTCCTTTTCTCAGAGCTAGAAAACAGAGTGAACTTCAAGCTAATTGAATACTGAAGCATCGTTCTCAGAATCTCAGTAGATGAAGATGAAGCTTTACGCGTCGAATAAAGTCAATAAATAAATAAATGAGAAAAAGAAAGAAAAAAATGTACAGTAATCTTACCTCCATTGTCAAATTCTCCATTAACAAACAACAATTTCGCAGAAGAAGAAGAAAAACACACACTCACACACACAAGAAAACACGCAGTTCACAAAATTTCTACTTCTGAGAACTGCAAACAGTTATATGGATCAAAGAGAGAGCGTCAACGTCTTTTTTTCGTGTGATGACGAAATTACCCTCACGTGACCACGTGGCTCAGGAATATCGGTGAGTAAATACTATGCTTTATTTTAACCGTATGGATATGCGCCACGTGTCACTTTTCAGTCGTGGTCCCTTGAAAGGACTCGAGTAAGAAAACTTTCTGTTCCAGGGACCATTTTGGGATTTAATTATTTTAATTCTATCCATATTTTATTAGTAATTCTCTCGTTTGGTCATTCTCATTACCAAAAAACAAATCTTTAATTAATTGGGGGAACATTTTAATTTAAGTTTCACGATTCTATTAGTATTTTATTATTAAAGAAAACAATTGTCAAAATTAGTATGACTTTTGTCAAATAGCGTATGATGATGATTACTTATTGTATTTTATTTTTTTTTATGCAAGAGAACTAAAAAGATTATTTTTTATTCAATTTGTTAGTGGCCAAGAGAATTCATTTCCTATTAGAATCATATAATGTGTGCTTTGTGTATATATATATATATATATATATATATATATATTTCAAAAAATATTTCTTATTATTTCATATTAGGTTAATCTATACTTTCAGAAAAATATTATTTTAAGAAAAATAAATTCCTTAAAATTAGGAAAATTACTAAAAATAATTCTATAAGTGATATTTTATATTAATTGTACTATTTTAACCCTCTAGCACCTCTTATTTTCACTCTGCCCCTTGGTATATTTGTCTAAATTATACTATAAATATTTTTCTAAGAAATATTAATGTTACTTTTGAAAAATTGGCTTGGCATGCTTAGACACATTCCCACCGGTAAACTTTTGAATTTATTTATATGATTGGCATGACTCTCTTCCTTTCGGCCTTTCGAATATTTGGCCCAATCAAAATACTCTCCGGTTCATATTGATTGTTTATTTTTTAAAAAAAAAATTAAAAATACTCCTAATCTTAAAATAAATTATTAATTTCATATTTGAACTATTGATAGTGTTAAAAACACTCATCTACTTGACATACTGAACTAAAATACATCCATAATCTTGCAACATGAGTGAAATTTACCAAGTTAAGGGGTGTTTTTTAACACTTGTAGTAGATCGAAAGTATATTTTAGTTTAGTTCGTCAAATAGAGGGGTATTTTTAAAAATATCAATATTTTGAGATGAAACTAATAACTTACATCAAGTTTCGGAATTGTTTTCAATACATTTTTATTATTTTTACTGAGAAATTTGAAAAAATATTAGAAAATTTTATAATTTCAAATTAAATATTTATTAAATCAAAGTAAAATATTTATTAAATTTTACTTTTCAGATGTAATTATAATTAGAAATTTTTACACAAATAACAACTTTCACCCCCAAAATTACACTTTAAAATTTATTTATCAAAATACCAAAAAAAACACACTCTTTTTCATTTTCCAACACTATTATATCATACCACACACCACAATAATCACACTCAAAACACTCTCTCTCCTAAATTTGTAAATAAAGTTGGTATTTTATATGGTATTTTTCAATGATTCGGTAGGGCATGTAATTTTTATCCAAAAACTTGGTATTTTTGAAAACTCCCCTTATAATTATCTTCGAGAAAGCTAAATGGGATTTTGAAAAAAATGTCGTTCATCATGAAAATTGAAAGGTACCTAAGAATGAGAAGTTATGGAAAAAGTTGATATGAGTAGAGTCGTGGCCTCTTTGTCGGTTGAAGCAACTTCCGTCCACTTTCAAAAATAACTGCTTGGATTTATAAATTTATCTTTTTTTTAAAAAAAAAAATTCATATATAATTTTTATTAATGAAGTTCAAAATCTAAAGAAGTAAACATATCGACTAATTAAAGGTAATTTGACATCTATTATATATATATATATATTATTCTAATCATGCATAAATAAAATAATTCTCTTGTTGTAGAGGATTTGGATAAACCCTTGATGAGAAGATAGCTTCACCCCTGATAATAAGGTTGATCTACAATAATATATAATGATCAATTGATCATATATTTTATTATGATATCACAAGAAGTTGATGTTCTAATTTCAAACTATTATCACTAGGGGTGATAAAATTAGATACAATTTGCTCAATCCATCTTAGCTCAATCTATTTTAACCAGTTTAAAATTGGGTTGATATACAACTTGAATTGACTCGAAAGAGATCTTGTCAAAATATTATTTTTTTAATTTGATATGTTTTATATAATCAGAATAAAGAAAATTATAATTTAATTAAATAAATAAAAAATATTGAAAAAGAGCAAATAGAATAAGTAAAAGTTGGGTCCAGTTGGATCTTGACTATAACCCATTACTCAACTTATTTTAACCCAATGATCCAAGCAAATTTAAGTTGAATTTGATCTTGACTCATTTGTTGTTTTGACCCATTACGATCCCCTCAAATTCGACTTAACCGGCCCAACTGTCACCCCTAATTACCATCATCAAAAGGATTCTTCATGTAATTAATCATGCACATGAGAAAACATTTATCAAAGACAGGTAAATTATAAAAGAAAAACTTTTAACAGTTTAATTTTTTTTACATGAAATAGATTTTTAGTCAACATAATAAAATTACACTAGTCATACCTCATATAATATAATGATAATTCACTTCTTGCCAGGAGGAAAAAAAAAAGAGCCTTTAATTTGTTGTTCTCATTTCCCAAAAGTGGATCAAATCTGTAATTAAAATGTTGATAAGTTGCTAAGATTTAGCTGAAACGATTTGGTTAACGTAATGTCAAGCCCGCCATTCACGCATCAGTGATCGCTTCAGCTGTCTAGTAATTCATTACAGCTTTGCTTTTTTTTTTATTTTTTTTTACATAGGGTTAGAGATTGCGCGGGTTGGGTCAAATCTGAGCAAGTCATAATAGGTCACAATAAACGGGTCAATACTCAACCCAACGCTACCTGAATTTTCTTGGATCAAAATAGGTTGAGTAATGGGTTATAAAGCGGGTCAAGAGTCAGCCCAACTCAACTTTTACTAAGTCTTACATATTCTATTTGTTCATTTTCAATATTTTAGTACTTAATTAAATTATGTTTTTCTTTATTCTGGCTATATAAAACATATCAAATTAAAAAAATATTCTGACAACATCTCTCTCGAATCAATTCAGATTACATAGACACCCAATTTTAAATGAATTGGATAGAAATGAATTGAGCTAATAAATGGGCAGGTTACTTCAACGAGTTGAATTTATTGGCGGATTGAGTTTTAATTTAGTCGGCCCTAGCGATACGACCGACTCATTCAGATTTATGTCATAAAATTTCATTTCGAGAGAAAAGCCCTTCCATGGACAATGATTTTATATCCAGGACTTGTAACTTAAAATTTTTGATTAAAACTAAAAGTATATCTACCGTTTTCTATCATAACAATTTTGCAGTTGGTGAAACATTAACTTGTTTATTGCAGACTTTTATTATCATCAAGACCACCAAAAAGAGGACTGATTTATTATTATTATTATTATCAAGATCATATAAGGTATAGTTGAAAAGTAAAAGAAATTGCAGATGAAAAGGTCATAGTTCACATGGTTTAATAATTATGAAGATGCTCAACTTATCGTGACACCCACCGCAATTTTCTCATACTTTAAAGTACAATTAAAGTTTATGTTATAGGTCAAATTGTTAAAAGCAGTAATTTTAAGTTGCAGGTAACTTTATTTAATAATGTTAGTTGAATGGTAACTAATTTATTGTAACATGTTAAATTACTGTTTGTGTTATAAATCATTATGATCCTTTCATTATAGTTTAAACCTCAGTCTAATTGGGACTATACCTTATATTCACTAATATTTTTTTATTATTTATTCGTGTAGAGTAACATACTTTATATTTTAAATTAAATTTATTTTTTTTATAAGCAAACGAACTCATAGAATTTATTTTTTGAATTTATTTCTAGATCCCATGAAATGATATGATCATTGTTGAAGCTGAAGGGAATAACAGGAAAGATTCAAGTTATACATACTAGTAGTTTAATGATTTTATATGTTTTTATTAATAGAATATTCTCATTTTATTGTTATGATGTTTGATAGAGCATGCAACTTAAATTATAAAGATTTTTTTTAATTTTATGATCTAAATAAGTCATAGTGCTACTAAAACATTACTCCCTCCATCTCAAATTAATTGAATTTGTGAGATTTTTTTTCAATGTTCAAAATAGTTGAATTGTTCAAAGTTCAAGATGAATGTTTGAAACCTTTTTCATATTTGCACTTTCATTTATTGAAGTTTTATATTTTCTAAGAAATAAATTACATTACATTATTTATGACTTCGCAAAGAATAAAAAAAAGTATGATTTAAATTTTTTCTTCGAATATTTTTCTTAATATATGCATTTTACCTCGCAAATTCAATAAAAATGACACGGAGGGAATATCATTTTTCGAGTGAAAGTTTTCACTGATTCGACGGGTCCAATCTTCTACACACAAATTATAATTTAAGGACTTTTTTCAATTTTACATTTGGTGAAATTTGTCATCTTCACCAGAAAAACATCTGAATGTTCTTTTTTCTTTAAAAAATTAATTGAGAAAGTCATGAAACAGTCATTAATACTAATTATTCATTCCATTTCCCCAACCAACAACACCATTTGAAGCCTAACAGCAAAATATATACATTCTTAAATCTTCCTATAAGTGGAATATATCTAATTCAACAATAAAAGGTTTTCGCATTCCTATTTTCCTCCTCTTCATTCCTATCTCATCTTCATCTTCTTTATGCTTTTTTAACAGTCACACAACTTGCAATTAAAGTAAGACGACGTGTTCCATATGAATTAAGGAAAATGTGCTCCATAATAAAAAAATATTTTTTAAAATAATGTGAGTTATCTATTTGCGTTTGGTACATAAAAAAAATATTATTCCAAAAAATTTGTATATATAGTATGTTTGATAGGGAGGAAAATATTCTTCAATTCTCTCATATTCGGTTGGTCAAAATTTTTGAAATATATTTTTATTTGAAAAACAAATTTTAAAAAATTGAAGAAAAAATCACGTCATTAGTAGAAGTAAAAATTATAAGTTCCACGAGAAACACTAATTTATATTAATTGTGTTTTCCCTAGCCTTTAATACACTTCATCCTCACTCCTACCCCATGGCCACCCCATCACGCCCCTACTCTCACACTCACACTCATCTCACATGATATTTGTTTGGATTATATTCAAATATGATATAAATTAATATATTTTGCTTATTTAGTGAACATATAAAACTAATTAAGAAACTAAGTTTTTTTTATGAAAAAAATATTCTAATAAAATAATTTCATAAAAATAATTCTTTCGTATCTAACACGCGATAATCTAAATAAGTACTATGGTAGTTGGTTAGGGTTAAGGGCATGGGGTGGTTGGGGATGCGACTTGGGAGCTACAGGGTGGGATTAAGATGATGTGTATTGAAGTCTCGGTGGAAGGAGAATGATATAATTAATGTGACATATCACTTGTGAAATTTATTTATTTTCTCATTTTTCAAAAGAAATATTCTTTAAATAAAATATTTACCAAATTTTTTTACTAATTAAATATATATATAAAAAATTCATTTGTACTGAATGCACCCATTATGTCGTTCTATTTTCAAATGCCATAATTAATCCCCCGACCCTCCATATGCTAATGTAATTAAGATAATCAACTCACTTATTGCCATAGTCAAAATAAACCATGAAAAGACTTTGCTACCACTTATAATTATGTTTAGAAGGAAAAAAAAAAAGGAAAATTATATTATTATTATATTATTAAAAGAAAGGTTAATTATATTGTGGATGAGTTTTAGTTTACGATAGCTTATTAGTTATCATGTTTACCAATACTAACATCGTGCTCCTTAATTAAATATCTTATTAGAAATGGGTAGTTTAATTTACCATTTTTAATTATTTCAAATGAAGCAAACGTAACGTAAATGAACTTTGTTTATGGACTAGTTGCAAATATTATTAGTGTTAGGTTCATTTAAGGTTGTCACGTTAGAAACGTTTGCTACTTGTTAAACTAATTAACAAAGAAATGTCGGTTCGTGGTTGGTTAAATATGGTCTAAATTAAGTTATTTAGGTGGATAAGTTGTTATTAGTCATAGATTATTAAGAAATACGAACAAAGTCCTTTCTTTTTTTCCATTTGCTATTAAATGACCGAGAAAGTGCAGTTCAATCTCATTTAACAAAAATATTATTCTATCTGTTTCAATTTGTTCATTTAATTATTATTTTTAAGTCCATTTAAAAAAAAAAAACATGTAAGTATTTTTTTATTTTGACAACTATTTAATTTTAAGTTTCCACATGATCACAAAATTCAAAAGTCTTTTCATTTTTTAAAATTTTATGTCAAGTCACAATGGAATATCTATCTATCTAGTCTTCTCTCTCTCTCTCTCTCTCTCTATATATATATATATATATATATATATATATATTATAATTTACTTTTTTGTTAAAAGAGTTCAGACGACCACTCTACCATCTCCAAGATGCATTCATAATCACGACCATAAGTAGAAATTTATTGTCGATGAGGGTACTTTTTTTCCCTTCATAAAAAAATAAAATGCATAGGAGATCATCCTTTTGTTGCAACATGCTCCTCGGATTTATGGATTTGCAGGGTCTAAGAAAGGATAATCAAATCGAGAGGCAATGGCGGTAAGACTTTAATGGGCCAACATTTTTGGGCCAGAAGGCCCTGCTCCATATATCCAAATTAAAAATGGGCCTAAACAGCTTAGCCCATTGTTGTTGATTGTACCGGTCCGGCATCAGAGAGTGCTACTAATTCAGTTTTAGCAAGTTCCAATAAGAAAGCAAACAAAACTTCAAGTCATTTGATAGAATTGTCTCAACTTTTAACGGTGAAGATAAATAGAAAATTAACAATTGTCCTTTTTTTTTGGAGATTAATATGATTAATTACTTTGTTAAATACAATTGTTATGTATTCTATCTGTTCAATTTTACATGTCTAATATTTTAAAAATAAATTTTTATTTTTATTTATTACTTATCAAGAAAGGACAATTATTAATTTTTCTATTTTATCTTCATCGTTAATTACTTATTTTTCAAATAATTTCTCAAGACTTAAAGATTATAAATTGATTGACATGGATATTGTGATACAATACTCGTAGTAACTATTATTTATTAAATAACGTGGAAGATATAAAATAGACAAGTAAAATTGAATAGAATAAGAGTAGTTGGTAATTTCAAATCTTACTTGTTTAAGACTTTAAATTGTCTCTCTTATATTTTGGTTGATCATAATAACCAGAGTTTTGAATGTTACTGTTTATCGCTTGGTTTGATATAGAGATTAAGAGGCAGTGAATGATAGGAGTAATTTTATCAAATTATCCTTATTAAATATAATCCATCTAAATAATGAAAATAACATTTTATTTAATGAAAGTAATCCAATGCCTTAATTAGTTGGTCATTTTTCAGGACGAGAATGTGAGGCTCAGGAATCCAATGGACATCTTAATGGCAGAATTTGATGCGTTGACCCTCTCCTGAACCAGACCCGGGGAAGGATGAGAGGAAAAGGCAAACAACGAATGCTTATCCGCATACCATAGGAAGGAAAGGGAGCCCGGACAGTGGAAGAGCCAAGGGAGGTTGGGTCATTTGATGGAAATGGAAGGTGTGACCCCTTTCAAGAAAATCCTATTCTAAATTCTTTTTTTATTTTTGTTAGCGTTGTTTGTTGATTTTTAAAAGAAAAGGCTCCCTCATCGCATTTCAAGACAAGCTCCCTCATCACCTAAGGTTCCAAGTATTTTTAATTTATGAAATTTTCAATTTTCTAAAAAAACAAATTATTTATTGATATTATAAATTAACTAAATATTATTAAATAATATGGTGAACCAATAAAAATATACCACGTATATTACTAGTGGATGACATATTTGTTACTTAGTAGACCCTGGAATATAATTGAAAGGAGTGCTAGAAATATAGAAGAATGGATAAAGGAAGATGTTAAAGCACGTCATATGAATAATCATTATTATCATTACAAATTTGAGTGGAACCATTCATCAAAATTATCATGAAAACGTCATGGCATTAAACGTGTAACCTAACCACCAAAATAAAACAATTTCTACCTCGATTAATTTAATATTAGTTTTTCTTTTAAAAAAAAGATTTTTAAAATATGTGATATAAAATAAGTGACAAACAAAGTCGCAAAATTAAAAAATTTAAAAATGATATATATATGTTTTTATATATTTTTAATTGTATATAAATATTATTAAAAAAATAAATCTTTTAATTAAATGCTAATTTGTTATAGCTTGAAATTTAAATGTTAAAACTCATAGTTAATAAAAACTACATTTAAAATGTGTAATAATTATCTTTAAAGTGATTTATAGGAATTACCAAAATTAAACTCAATCTAAGTAATCCGTTTAAGTTTGGACAATCATAACAACCCACTTATTTATTATCTCAATCTATTTCAAATTGGGCTGCGAGAAAAGTTTTATCAACATATTTTTTTTTAAATTTGATATGTTTTATATAGCTATAATAATAAAAAAATTTGATTAATATTAAAATAATGTAAGAAAACAAATAAAGAAAAAAGTAAAACGTAGTAGAAATTGAGTTGAGTTGGGTCTTAGGCCATTTGTTGTTTTGACACATTATGATCTGTTCAAATTTGACCAAACCCGCTCAATTGTCATCCCTAATTTATGTGGCTAAATATAATTTCATTAAGAGTAAAATAGATATTTTAAAATTAAATTTGCTAAATATAAAAAAATATCACTCTTTTCTTAGTCGACTAAAAAGAAAAATAAATCATATAAATTGAGATAAAGATCGTAAAGTTTATAGAGCACCCGATACAATTGTGTGGCTTGGATAGGTCCAAATTATTAAAAAAAATATTAAATTTAAAAGATTATTTCATATAAATTAAAATCAATTCTAATAAGTGTCAGTAGGTAATATTTTATTTTCATCTATCTAAATCTCGACAAGCTTAGTTATCCATTATCTATATTGAAAAAAAAAAAAGAGTAATTAAAAAAATATCAAATAAATCAATGGAACATCACAATTATAAAAAAAAAAAAAAAAATAGTGGTTGAAAAGAAGCTTTGGAGACTTGTGGCTGAGAATTGTCGTTTTGATCCAACTTTGGTAAATCTATAACAACAAAATCTCCAACAGCCACGCTGGCCACAACCTGCTTGATTCTCACGTGTCCAATTTGTTGGATTACCTGGGGACCTCTTTTTTTATCTGCCTTTTTATCCAACACTTATTTCACCCCACAACCCCCAAAAATATACTCAATCTACGTAAAATTTTGACTTGACATACTTACTAAAAAAATTATTGATATAATAAATTTATTATTTTATTTTTATTAATTTGATAGAGTTTATTTAATATATTTTCTAAAGTTATTAAGTCAATGACAATAGATTGAGGGTATAATAGGGAAAACAATCTGTCATGATTTGTCAAAGAATGATAAGTAAAAGTGAAAATCAAATTAGAAAATTGTTGACAAGTAGAAGTGAACGAAAGAAATATTTAGTATTTCCTTAGTCTCAAAAAGAATGATTTGTTTTCTTTTTAGTTTTTTTTTTTAAAGAAATGTTCCTTTTTTCATTTTTGACAATATTTTAATTCAGTTTTCCACGTGACATGATTAAGACCATAAAATTAAAGGGCTTGTACATTTAACCTAATTTTAATTTATGTTCACAAGATTAAATTTTTTTTTATTTTCTTTAAATTTCGTGTCAAAAACGGAGAGAATAATACTATTTTGCTAGAGAACTATTGCCATCATTTATGAAATTTGTTTTAGGAGAGTGTGGGGCATGACAAGGGATAGTGGTGGCAATTTATAACAAAACAAGGCCAAAGTAAGGGTCCTAGGTCGAGGAATGTGGGGAGGGTTTATTGGATTTTGTCAATTTGAATTTAATGTCTCAACATATTGTCTAAAGATGACATTTTGCATTTCTTTAGATGGTTAAGTGGCCTTTGTAGTTATCAACACCAAGAAAAGGGAAAAAAGGTTGTTACCTTTCTTTACTTGCCAACATTTCAATTGAATTCCATAATACATTAAGCAAAAGAAACAAAAAATGACATTCAATAGAGAACCACTAAAGTTGGTTCCAATTCAATTGTCATGCTAACTGAATGCAACACATCCAATATTTCTTCTAACTTTCATATTTCAAACTATTTAAATTTTGACCATCTCACCTAATAATCTCTCTCT
This sequence comes from Solanum rostratum, assembly GCA_029948455.1. Lineage (NCBI taxonomy): Eukaryota > Viridiplantae > Streptophyta > Magnoliopsida > Solanales > Solanaceae > Solanum > Solanum rostratum. The sequence goes on along the minus strand of CM057045.1, from coordinate 90,788,337 downwards.
CTCTCTAGCATGTATATCACATAAGTATGCTTGATTTAGGCGAAAGAAATCATCTAAAGTTCTCGTCTATATCACCAAACTATGTAACATGCTAATTGAATATAAGACAATTAACATACATACATACACACGCGCGCGCGCGCACACACACATATATATATATATAACGATGTTGTTCAGATCAACTTTAATATCATAATTATTTCATAGGAATACCTTCCGCCAACACTTCTTGAGTATTTATAAGACAATTGTTACCTCCCAACACTAGTATTAGAAAAGTATCTCTACAAGCGTTAGGCCAACAAAATGACCTAAAATGTTATTGGCCACATCATCAAACCATGTAAGCCAATCAATATTTTCTTTTATCTAAAAATGTTATTAGGATCAATTTTGGCACTTCAATTAAATTTCACACTATAAAACTCAATTTATTTTATTAAAAAATTGCTATCTTCCATCAACATCGATATTAAATAAATCTTTCTACAAATTTAAATCGAGTAAATAACCTAAATATTTATGTCATAAAAATATAACATGTTAATTGGATGCAGCAAAAGACCATCTGCGTGCTAAAGCAATATCAACCGAATCAAACCAAACCACGGAACATGTTAATTTGGCAATTCATAATTAATTGATTAAAAAAGGCAATTTAGATAAGAAAATGACTAACGTTAGAGCTGGAAGACTTGAGAAAAAAGGCAAAAACACACCTTTTTGTTGGGTCTCTTTGTATGTCTCTCTGTTGATCCCATTTGTCCTACACGCTCTTTTTTCTTCTTCTGTTCTCCTCTCTTTCCTTCTTCACCGTTCTTCCACTTTTCTTAACACCAGCTCAACCACCAGTTCTTTTTCTTCTTTTCTTGTCAAAACCCAAGATTCTCTTTTTTTGTCTTTTCATTTCAATCTTCACCTATCTTGGATTGAAAAAAACTTAACTTTGTTTCATACAGATTTGTGGGTGTTCTTTGTTTTTAGTTAAATCAACAATATGGTAAGTGAATCTATGGACTGAAGTGGATTCTTGGAAAATGAGTAAAGGAACTTGAAGAGTGAAAATATACAAACGAATATGAGAACCCTTTGTGATGTTTGTGAAAGTGCTGCCGCCATACTTTTCTGTGCGGCTGACGAGGCTGCTCTCTGCCGTTCTTGTGACGAGAAGGTATTTATACAATTCCAAGTTTTCAGTATCAGTTGATTTCTTGTGTTTTGATAGAAAATAATTTGTTAAATCATGGGTTATTGGTGGATCGAGTCCTTGTTGTTTGTGTTTAAAGATTGTCTTTTTGTTGTACTATGATGTCTTGTTTTGGTTGTTTCATTATTTAGTCATATTCTAACTCATGGTAGTCCAGAATACCGTGTCTGTCCTAGTATTAGCCTTACTCATGTAATTTCTTGCTTTTGATATATGTTAGTGGAGAAGGATCCTCTCCATTTTCTCTCTCTGCATTTCACTCAACTTACTATCTCTTGATGGATGATGGATGACACATGACATATTCGATTTAATGGCTAAGATTTAACCATACTATGTTATAGATGTTTTTGGTTAATTAAATCTTAAGTATCAAAATTTAGCTGACGCGTATGTCGGTCACCAAGATAGCAACTTGTGAAAAATGGAGAGGAGCCTCCTCCGTTATCATCGTGTTTTGGTTATCACATTAATTTGTTGTTGTCATTGTTCTTTATCTGGATGTCTGTACCGTTTTCCTTATTAATTGCCATATTTTCTTTACTGCCATTTATATTCCTTAACTACTTGATTTGCTGCACTTAAGCCAAGAGTATTTCGAAAGTAGCCTCTCTACCTCATGAGGTAGGGGTAAGGTCTATGTACACTCTATCCTCCTAAGACCCCACTTGTGGGATCTCACTGGGTATGTTGTGTCTTTGACTCTTTGTTGTATTCTTACTTTAAGGCTTCTACTTTATGAAATGAATCAAACTATCTAACTACAGGGATGGAATAATCTTCTTTGAGTTCCATTCTGTTAGTTTTCCTCTTTGTTGTCTTGATTTTTTATTATTTTACATTTTCCACTGATGTAGTGCTTATTCTACGTTTTCTTTCGTTTTGCTTAGTACTTATGCTATGCCTGTTCTTCTAGAGAATACTATTCAATGCTATCGCTTTTGGTACTGCATCTTCTGAATTTCCACATCCGCCCCGTTAATCGCCTGAATGGACTAGAAGCTTTATTTTTGTTTGATGACGGCGGTGTCCATCCCATCACCTCACCTCGATTATTCCTCTAAGTACCTGCTATCTCCCTCCAATATAGCTATCATTCTCTGCCCCCAAGGCTTAGGCAAGCTGAGAAGAAATCATTGGGTTCTGTTGTCTTTGGTGTGATTCTAACCTTGGTTTCTGATGGTTTTCATCAGCTTCATCAATCGCTAGACCATACCTTGGGTGCTAATGGACTATAGGTCTTCCTTTGGAATTATTCTCTCCACAGCACTTTTATCTAGTTAGGCTTGTATTTTCTTATGCGTGTTTGGAAACTCTCCATGTTGATCGTTTCTTATTCATGCTTCGTCCCACCTATATTTACTGCCCTTGTCTGATCTTCCAAGAAACTTTTGGTGTTTGGGAACACAAAAATGATATACTAGTTGTATGCCGAAGAACATTCCTTATAAGGAACTAATTTGGTAAAATATAATCTTCTGGCACATTTGGTTAGTCTGCTCACTTGCTTTTGTAACACGTTTTAATTCATCTGTTGTCTACTGAAAGAAATTCACGGTCCTTGTTTTATCTGATATAAGGTCCATCTGTGCAACAAGCTTGCGAGTCGACATGTAAGAGTTGGGCTAGCTGCCCCAAGTAAAATCCAGCGTTGTGATATATGTGAAAATGCACCTGGTATGTAGCTTCATTTCTTCTCTTTCCTTATCCCGTTTCTGTTGGCCATGATGGCAACATTATATGAAGTTTTTGCTTCTTTGCTGGATACCTGTATGTAGCTTTCTTTTATTGTGAGATCGATGGAAGTTCCCTTTGTTTGCAATGTGATATGATCGTCCATGTTGGAGGTAAAAGAACCCATGGAAGATATCTCCTTATAAGGCAGAGAATTGAGGTTTGTAATTCACGCTAAGACAAACCCTGGTTCAAGTTCTTGTTGTGTCTAGGGAAGAGTCTATTTTATTACTTCTTTTATGTCCTTCTGTAGTTTCCGGGGGATAAATTGGGCCCTTCAAATGAGCTAGGATTGCCATCTACTGAACAAGGTGATGTAAGGAGGGAGCCTGCACAGCCTTTTAAGCTCCCTATGATAGACAATCACCAAACTAACAGGGAGACTGCTATGGCAGCTGTAGAAAATAATGTGAATAATAGTGTGAAAATGGAGAATGAGTTGATTGACCTTAATTCCAGACCTCAAAGGATGCATGGTCAACCGTCAAATAATCAGGTAACCTACTCAAATTTGAAGTATTATTCAGTCCCTTTTTTCAGCTATCGGTCCTCAGAAATTATGAAATTTAATGCAGGAACAAGGAATGGACATGCTTGGTGGCAGCAATCATGAGTCAGTCGGCGTGGTTCCTGATGGACCCTTCAAAAGAGAATCAGAGAAGTGATCAAGGTCTGTACTCTACTCAATGTATTTGACTTTGGAATGTTCTTCTCTCAACTTTGTCAAAGTCTTAGTATTTTGAATTGTAGTATGAATTTTACCATTACGAATTACAATGTGGATGCGCAAAAGCAATATTCTAACCAGTCACACATTCTTATGGTTGTGAGTTGCGACACCTTTTTCCATTAAGAGTGGATGAATATAGCAATGAAAGAATAATTGTCACTTTCTGCAAAAGGATCTGTAGTGTACTTAATTGCAGATTCTAAAGAAGTATTAAGGACGTTGAGGTGAGCCTCGAGGTGGCTGGATTAAGAAAGATACTTGAGAGGCATTTACACCTTTTTGAATGAGATGTGTAGTTGCTGCGATTTTTCTTGATTGACTTGCTGCTGCTAGGCAGTTACATGATGAGGATTGTGTATTAACTTTAACAAAAAGAAGAGGAATAAACCACTTTCCAGCATTTTCAGCAAGAAATTGAATACTTGGTGAGATCAAAATATCTCATTTCTGGAGAAGCCGAAAGGGAAATAGAGCAGGAATGGGAGAAGGAGGATTGCCTTCCCAATTATTTCAGTTTTTGATGGATTTGGTGGTAGTGAAAATAAACTACATGCATAGAGTGCACTTGGGCAGTTTTGAATTAGACTGAAAACAAACTGTTTATTTTGGTTTTTATAAACCAATAACAGAACATAACAGACATAAAAAGGTGGTTCATGCATCAAAAGGGATCATTTATCATTTTTTTTTTGATGGGTTATGTATAACGGTATAAGAATTGAGTTCTTTCTTTTAAGACTGTTACAAAATGTATATAGACATCATTCTTAGCAATATACATAGTCATAATTAGCTAGAAGATCTTTAGGAATCCTTTGTAATTACTAGTTGATCTTTAGGAATCTCTCTTTATTTTCTTTCCTAAATTAGCACCTAATGTATTGTATATATATCTTGCTTACCTATTGAAATAAAGCATCAACTTCTATTCGATTACATGGTATCAGAGCTTATAGGCTCCTTGATCCTGTTTTGGCTTTGTTTGAAAAAAAAAAAAAAAGGCAGCTCGATCTTGTTTTGCTGTCTTTCGGGATTCAACATCTAGTGTCATCTAGTCAGTTACTACTTCGAGTTTCGTTTGGTTTGATACATTGTTTGGAGAACACTTCATCACTTTCAGGTTCCTAGGTTTCTGAAAACTACTTCCAGGATCATATTTTTCTTTGTAGCTTCAACGATTCAGATCTAGTTTTCTGTTTGGTGCTGCTGCGATTATCAAGTTCTGTCCGATATTAGTGTTTTGTGGATGTTCTTGATTTTGAGCATCGGGTACAATTATTTTGCTGGGTGAATTGGCTTCTACTTTTTTTTTGAATCTAATATTATTAGGGACCTTTTGAAGCTTGGTTATTCTTAAGTTCTTCATTGAGAAGGAAGTATGGCTACAAATCAGAAAGGTGAGAAAATTTTGGTTTCGGCAGATGAGTTCGCACAATTCTCTCAGTATCAGAATTCCATTAAAGAATTCACGTCAGTTACTACCCTTGTTGATTCAAGAAAAGCATCTTTGGTCTCCTCTCCGAATAACTGGGTGATTGATTCAGGTGCTACAGATCATATGACAGGTAATTCTAATATATTTTCTACCTTTCGATCACACAAAGCACCCTCTCCTGTCACAGTAGCCAATGGGTCAACATGTAACATTGTGGGATCTGGGACAGTCAAAGCAACCTCCTCCATTACCCTGTCATCTGTATTAAATTTACCGAAGTTGGCCTTCAATTTGATTTCTGTGAGTAAACTTACCAGAGATCTTAACTGTTATATTTCCTTCTTTCCTGATCATTGCTTGTTTCGTGATCTTGCGACGCATAAGGTTATTGGTAAAGGACATGTAATTGATGATCTATATATCCTTGATGAATATGAGCCTCGATTTGTTGCCTGCTCAAGTGTCATCTCTCCATTTGAAGCACATTGTCGATTGGGACATCCTTCTTTACCTTTGTTAAAGAAGCTTTGTCCCCAATTTCAAAATGTTCATTCTTTGGAGTGTGAATCATGCCGATTTGCAAAACATCACCGCATCACATTAGCTCCAAGGGTTAATAAGCGAGTTGGGTCAGCTTTTGAGTTAATTCATTCTGATGTTTGGGGACCATGTCCTGTTGTTTCTAAAAATGGATATAAGTATTTTGTCACTTTTGTGGATGATTTCTCTCGGATGACTTGGATTTATTTTATGAAAAGTCGCTCTGAAGTGTTTACTCACTTTTGTGCCTTTTGTGCTGAAGTCAAAACTCAATTCAATGCTTCAGTGCGTATTTTAAGGAGTGATAATGCAAAAGAATACATGTCAGAGTTGTTTCAATCCTACATGAGACAACATGGTATTCTCCATCAGTCATCATGTGTTGATACACCATCTCAAAATGGAGTTGCTGAGAGGAAGAATAGGCATCTACTTGAGACAGCCCGAGCACTTTTGTTCCAAATGAAAGTTCCTAAACAATTTTGGGCCGATGCAGTCTCTACCGCTTGTTTTCTGATTAATCGCATGCCATCGACAGTGCTTATTAGTAATACACCTTATAATGTTCTTTTTCCAAACAAGACATTATTCCCGGTGGAACCAAAAGTATTCGGAAGCACTTGTTATGTTCGAGATGTACGGCCATCTGTTACTAAGTTGGACCCTAAGGCATTGAAATGTGTTTTCTTGGGTTATTCTCGTCTTCAAAAGGGGTATCGATGTTATTCTACTGAACTTGGCAAATATCTAGTGTCAAATGATGTGATATTTTCAGAGAGTACACCTTTCTTTTATAACCCTCCTAATTCTACAAGTCAGGGGGAGGAAGATGAGTGGTTAGTTTATCAGGTTACTCGTGTTGAGCAATCAAGTGATGCTACTCTTCCATCTCCTAGTTACTCTATTGAGCACCACTTGACTACTGCGCCTTCAACACATGTTCCAGCAAGACCACCTATTGTTCAAGTGTATTCGAGGAGACAAGAGACTAATGCTACATGCCCTGCACCAATTTCTCCTTTATCTGATCCTCCTCCTTCAGACCCTCCAGAAAATCTTGACCTTCCTATTGCTCTCCGTAAAGGTACACGAACTTGCAAATCCACATATTCTATTGCTAACTTTGTTTCCTATGATCGCTTGTCTCCTGCATCTAGATCCTTGATTGCTTCTTTAGACTCTGTTTCTACGCCCAAAAGTGTGAAAGAGGCTTTGCATCATCCCGGATGGTCAAATGCGATGCTTGAGGAAATACATGCATTAGAGGAAAATCACACATGGGATTTGGTGGATTTACCAGACGGGAAGAAACCAGTAGGATGTAAGTGGGTGTTCACAGTGAAAGTTAATCCAGATGGTTCCGTGGCAAGACTTAAAGCCAGGCTTGTGGCTAAAGGATATGCTCAGACTTATGGAGTGGACTATTCAGACACCTTTTCTCCTGTTGCCAAACTCACTTCTGTGCGCTTGTTCATTTCTTTAGCTGCTTCTGAGAATTGGCCTTTACATCAACTAGATATCAAGAATGCATTTCTTCATGGTGATCTTCAAGAGGAAGTATATATGGAGCAACCACCCGGTTTTATTGCTCAGGGGGAGTATAGAAAAGTCTGTCATTTGAAGAAATCCTTGTATGGATTGAAGCAGAGTCCACGGGCTTGGTTTGGCAAGTTTAGTGAGGTAGTTCAAGAGTTTGGGCTGAAAATGAGCAAATGTGATCACTCGGTCTTCTACCGACTATCTGCAGCTGGCAGTATCCTTCTTGTTGTATATGTTGATGACATTGTCATCACAGGAGGTGATTCTGAGGGGATATCTTCCCTTAAGTCTTTCTTGCATACTAGGTTCCATACAAAGGACTTAGGCCAGTTGAAATACTTTTTGGGAGTAGAAGTAAATAGAAGCAAGAGGGGAATTCTTTTATCTCAAAGAAAGTATATTCTTGACCTACTTGCAGAAACTGGAAAATTGGCAGCCAAACCTTGCAGTACTCCAATGGTTCCCGGTGTACATCTTATGAAAGATGATAGCGAGCTTTTTGATAACCCAGAGAGATATAGGAGGATAGTTGGAAAGTTAAACTACCTCACAGTAACTCGTCCAGATATTGCTTTTGCGGTAAGTGTCGTTAGTCAATTCATGTCTACACCTACGGTGAAGCATTGGGCAGCTTTGGAACAGATCCTATGTTACTTGAAAGGAGCTCCTGGACTTGGCATACTGTATAGCAATCACAACCATACTCGTATTGAGTGTTTTGCAGATGCCGATTGGGCTGGTTCCAAAATTGACAGAAGATCTACTACAGGCTATTGTGTCTTTGTTGGAGGAAACTTAGTATCATGGAGGAGTAAGAAGCAAAGTGTTGTATCTCGATCCAGTGCAGAATCTGAGTATAGAGCTATGTCACAGTCTACGAGTGAAATCATGTGGATACATCATCTTTTAACTGAAATTGGGTTGAAGCATCATATGCCGGCAAAACTTTGGTGTGATAATCAAGCTGCCATTCATATTGCCTCAAACCCAGTGTATCATGAAAGAACTAAACATATTGAAGTTGACTGCCACTTTATTCGTGAGAAGATTCAAGAAAACTTGATTTCTACTAGTTATGTGAAGACAGGAGAGCAGGTAGCTGATTTGCTTACAAAGGCAGTGAATGGAACTCAGGTTGATTACCTTTGCAACAAGTTGGGCATGATCAATATCTATGCTCCAACTTGAGGGGGAGTGTTACAAAATGTATATAGACATCATTCTTAGCAATATACATAGTCATAATTAGCTAGAAGATCTTTAGGAATCCTTTGTAATTACTAGTTGATCTTTAGGAATCTCTCTTTATTTTCTTTCCTAAATTAGCACCTAATGTATTGTATATATATCTTGCTTACCTATTGAAATAAAGCATCAACTTCTATTCGATTACAAAGACCATAGACAACTGATAATGATGGGATATTTAGTACAACAATAGCATACTGAGTGTTATCCCACAAGTGTGGTCTGGGGAGGGTATAGTGTGCGCAGATCTTTACCCCTATCTTGTGAGATATAGAGGCTGTTTTTGATAGATCCTCGGCTCAAGAAAAATATTTCAAAGCTGATAGCATATTTAATAAAAGATAGAAATTCTTTCTGGGCATGCATGAATAATGAAGGCACTTAGTAAAATCAGTACTTTCTCTATGATGGTGCACAACTGATAACATATGGATATTTTTAGTAAGATAACGAAATTCTTTCTTGGCATGGACAGAAATGCTGGCACCTGGAACTGCATGATTCTCCCTTACATTGGCCCTATCTTCCAGTTTGGCTTTAACAGTTTTTGTTATATTTAGCAATCAAACACCAAACTATTGAAAGAATGCTTTTTCTGAATTTGACCCATACCCACCCAAACCTAACAATTTTATCCTTTTCTGGGTGGTTTGGGTTGTCTGGGGTTTCCATTGTCTTCCTTGTCAACCCTATCCCTCTCCTCCTTCCTGTGAGAACAACTATTAGGAAAAGCAGGCTTCACTTCTATAGGCAAAGGACTGCAATTCCTCATTCTTTGTGAGTTGCCATTTGCTGCCATTTCATATATATTATGTCCGTTTGATGTTGATGAGAATGAAGTCACTTTACCTTAATAAATTTTCCATTAAGAAAGATCAGAGTGTCTTTACCCTACAAGAAGAGGATAAAACATTATCACATAAAAATATTATTCCCTCAGTTCTCAATTACGTGGGGTAGTATGATTGGGTACGGATTTTAGGAAAGGAGACTTTTGGAACTTGTGATTTTAAACATGGCATGAAACTTCTGTAGCTATAAAAGCATGCCACTAAAGGTAAAATGATTAGCTTAAAGTTGAATTCTTTCTATATATCGAAAAGTGCCATTCTTTTTCTACCCTTTATTTTTTTAATGATGCAAATAAATGTAGAATAGCTACTGAATCCATTGGTGAAAAACTGAATCTTAGGGTCATAACTTGAATATAAATGACTGCTGTCCCTCAAATGGACCTTTGAAGGACAGAGCATTTGCTCAGACCACCACATTTGCAATTTGCTTGGATGGATTACCTTTATGTCACAATATTAATGATTATCTTGTCCTTCGAAGTCGTTCTTAACCCTTCTTTTGTTCCTCTAGTGGATTCTGGTCTTTCGTCGTGTTGCTGGTAACGGATCGTTTGGTAGGATACATTAGCAAATATGCTATGTATAACTACTACATGCCTAACATGGTATTAGCAATATAAGGATTTTTAATACACGTATTAGCATGGTTAAAGACATAATTGCCCCTCAAAAATCTTTTTTACATCATTTTCACCATATTTTGCGGAGAGTATTTTTGTAAACAAACAATTGTTTTTAGAAGTTATGCAATGCATGTTATTTTTAATACATCAAACCAAGCATTGCATAAAAAAATAATCTTAACATAACTAATGACAACATAACTAATATTAGCGTTACTAATACACTCTATTTAGCCCTATTTTTATATACACCCTACCAAGCGCCCCCTATTTAGCCCTATTTTTATATACACCCTACCAAACGCCCCCTAATATATTTGCAAAAAAGCAACTTTTGAAAGCATAGATAATGAACTGAGTGCTATCTTTTCATCTTGAGTTGGGTACCGAATATATACTTCAAAATGTAACATTTCAGTAAGATATTTAGCTTGATAATAGAAATTTTGTTCAATTGTACAATATTCATGGTCAATTTTGCAGCACTCATGTACACAATGTGCAATACGTTTGCTTTGAAACTTATGTTGTTGAAGAATGTTTAAGTTTGAACTCGTGGAATTGTACTTGACAAATACTTTTCAGTTTATAAGGCTTGTAAGCCTGCACTTTCTCTATGTCCTTTACATGCTTATTGTTTCCATTTTTTGAAGTGCAGATGTGAGATTGCTGCTGCCATTCCAAATTTCAAACTTGAATTATGAATTGGAGTTGCCGGCCCTAGCTGAGTTCTATGTTATGTCAAAGCTTTCAGAGAAGCTTTTGAACTAGCCGGGACCAAGTTGAGGTATTTCTTGAGTGAAGAGCTCGCTGAAGTTCATTATTCAACCACTTCATGCATATACTTCGAGAACCGAGAAGAGGATCAAAAAGAAATCCTGCCTTCTCGCTTTGGAGAGAGGATAAGGCTGCAATCACCACATTTGCCTTTGTAATTTCCTGTAATCAGTAATGAGAAAAAACAATCTTTACTGATTCATGATGAACTGATACACTACATACCAGTGACACTCGTTTAATTGTACTTTCTATCCATCAAGTTTCCACAATGAAATTGTACTCTCATTTGGTTTGAATCATTTTGTTAAACTTTATGATCATTCAAGGTTGACACAAACTATTGGGGTGTAAATCCCAGTAACAAACATGTTATGACTGGCATTTCCAGGACAGGATTTAGCATTTTCTTCGTTTGGATGACCATCTATGAAATTAACTCTAGGTGATTTCACAGATTCTTTAACCAAAGGCTTCGAGTTTCAGCCCTTGGAAAGGAAGCACTCTTTGATAGGAGTATGCGCCTATTTTCAGATTTCGTGGAACCATGCCTCAAAAGTAAGGAGGTATACAATATTTCCTTCTACTTATTATTGATCTCGGAGCAATGGTAAAGCCGTCATTGTGTGACCTATAGGTAACAAGCTCGAGCTGTGAAAGCAACCATTAATATTTATAGTAGGTTAAGTTATCTATATCACATTTCTTGGGTGCGACTGTTATGATATTATTGCAAGGAACGAGACTTCAGACCCATATCGGTTAAATGGGGAGTGATGTGGGGCTTATATAGCGTTGGCCTGTTCCATCTCAATTCCTAACTTTTGGGGTGTGGTTCTCCTGAGGTTATATTAACGATTACAGGTCTTGTTTTTTAAATGATCATCCTATTTAGAATGAAGATGACAATTACTACATATTTGGTTAATGGCTTCCAAGTATATGAAGCTTCTGTCTTCAGTATTTCTCCATTTAAGTTCCTCTAAGATGAAGTTTTGTACAAGGGATCTTAATATATATATACAGTGCAGGGAAACAAGATATATGCAGCTCTAAGGATATAATAAAAGAGTAGGAGCTACTGGTAAACAACTGATGCCTTTGAAAACCATATGCTCACAATAAGTAATTTTCATTATTCAGTATGCATAATAAAACAAAGAGCTGGTTTATAATTTTATTAAGCAATATTAACTATTCTCAATCAGCAAGAAAGTTTATTAAAGTTGTTAAAAGAAGTACAGGTAATCAAATTAACAAAAATACTCTTCTCTATGGCTTTACTAATTGCACAACTCATAGTATAAGATAATTCATCATTTCTTTGCTTCACCATGAACCATTCAGCTCATAATCTTTTATTCCCTTCTTCTTCAAGACTTCAGTGCCACTAACTTAGTAGACATAGCCCTTTACAAACATTCCTTGTTTTGCTTCATCTGATTCACCCTCGCCGGTGTACTTCCCAAGCTGAGCAAGAGAGTTGGCTTTGGCTCTAACAAGTAAAGTATCCTGAGCAGCCTTCACATTCTCAGGTTGTCCTCCCCATGTCTTCAAGCAAGTGTTCTGAAGAGCCCTCGCGTAAGAGAACGACACGTGCCATGGGTTTGGAGCTTGGTTCATGGCATTCAAGTTCAAAGTAGCCTCAACTTCTGATTGCCCACCAGACAAGAACTGTTTAACAGGCCAACAATATTGAATCAATTAGTATAAGTTATGTGATACATTTATTCATCTACCACTAGAAATAGACTAACAGTTCATATTCCATATGTTCGAAAAGTAAAGTATGATAAACTTCCTATTTTACCCTTGACGACGTGCTTTTAGAGCCTGTTAGAATGTTCAAGACCTAAGCTCTAAGGGTACTTTTGATATGTATCAAAATATTTCTTTCTAAACACTGGAATATAAAATGAAACAGAGAGACACTTGCCATGATTCCTGGCACAGCTGGGGGAATCCTCCTCTTGAGGAGACTGAGAGTATAGTCCGCGACCTGCTGAGGAGTGGCCCTGTCTTTGCATTCAGCACCAGGAGTAACCATGCTTGGTTTCAAGAGGATACCCTCAAACATGACATTGTTTTCAGCCAAGTAGAAGAAGACTTCAGCCCAGACCTTCTGTGCTACCTCAAAAGTCCTGTCAATGCCATGTTCACCGTCCAACAAGATCTCTGGCTCCACAATTGGGACCAAACCATTGTCCTGAGAAATGGCAGCATAGCGAGCCAAGCCCCATGCTGCTTCTTTCACAGCCAATGCAGATGGTCCGTTGGGAATGCTCACCACGGTACGCCTGCAAGGTACCATATATAGCATACAATCTTAAAACATAACAAAATCATCACAACAAGAAGCTTCAATCTCATGTAAGATGAGGTCAGCTGTATGAATTTTCACTAACTTGTCGCTCTATTTAAATTCATCTCATGCCAATATTGTGCAAAATAAGGATAGACTAGCATATAAACTTCTAACATGATGACAAAACCCTTTGAAAGAGCTATTTTCAACTAATTGGTATTGTCCATATAGACTTTTTCTTCTTCCGTTGTACGTAGTATGGGACAATAACGAAGTGAGTTAGGATTTCGCATGTACCATTTGGCAAAACGTGCTCCCTGTTGGTAGTATGCAGCAGAGCGGGAGGCAAGTCCATCAAGACCTTGACACCATGACTCATCATTTGAACCAGCAAGGGGAACCAAACCCTGTTGACAGATAAAAATGATTAGGAGATTGATAGAAACCTCATTTAAGATGAACAAATTAATTTTCTTCAAGACCAAACTTAAGTTGGAACACCCTATAACAACATGCTCTGGTTAACCATATATAACCCTGCCTTTCCTGTCCTCAATCCCAAGCAAGTTGGGGTCGGCTATGTTAATCGTCACTGACCATGTCATTCCATTTTAAGTCCAGCTCAGACCAATAAAATACAAAATTAAAGTTACTAAATGTTCACTATACTTTTCACCAGCATCATTAACTCTTTTTACTATTATCCTTTTTTTTTTCCAAATTGTGGGTGCAAGTTAACATACCTTGTCAACTTTGATACCAGGAACAATGTTTTGCTCAATAAGAACATCAACTATTTTGCGTCCATCAACGGTAGACTGGTAGAGAGTCTCCTCAAAGAGGATAGCACCAGAGATGTACTGTCCAAGGCCTGGAGCTGACACCAGCAAGGTACGGTAAGCTTGGCGGTTAGCCTCAGTGTTTTCCAAACCAATGGAAGCCAAACGCTTTCCACAAGTGGCATTTGACTCATCCATGGCCAAAATTCCACGTCCTGGCGATGCAATGGTTTTCTACACATAATAAACACTTCATTATTAAAGACTTATTCCATTTTAAGATTGCTATTTTAAAATTCAAAGACAAATTCAACATTAATAAACTTAATCAGTTCAGGATTGATATTTATACTAGTATACCACTTTTCAAGGTTTTCATATACATATTTTTACTATCAGTGTACGGAACACAAACTCAAAACTTAGAGTTTAAGTATATACAGTAACAATGTAAAGAATTTGTATACTATCAAAGGCGGCGTATCTGTGAGCTGAGTTAGAAGGGATGGCATTTATCTCTTTCATGCTTACTACAACCAGTTATTTCAGTCTCCTATTAACGGCTTCAACTATAACTCTCAGGTCTATTTATTGGTCTGAGCAAGATACTGAAAATATAAAATGAACAATTCATAAGAAATCTTTCAGTTTAACAGACAATAGCAGATATATTACTCTATTTTTCAGGTTAACTAATAAGGCATGACATGGAGAAGTACATACTGATAGTGTAAAAAAAAATCCTTATACTGACGGTGCACAAAACATAAACTTGCCAAGTTAAAACTTACAGCGGTTTTAACGAGCTCATCAGCATAGGAAGAAGAAGCGCGGACAGTGAAAGAAGTAGCATTGGTGGGGTGGCAACGGACCACTGAGATGGAAGGCTGACGAAGGCTTTGCCCCTTAATAAACTCAGATTTAAGAACTGGAGATGACTTTACTAGAGATGCTGAGGCCATTTTTACTTTGTTATCTCTCAGCAAGCTTACTTCTCAATGTCAATCTTTGCCACAAGAATTTCTCAAGCAGAGTGCCAAAATTTATAACTGTGCTAAGATGTATCATTTGAGGTTGTTATGAGCCAACCAATGAGTGTTTGCCATGTAATATTGATTAGTTTGTCTAGTTGACACATTGTACAAGTGGTGGTTGATTTAGATGGAATTATTGTAATGGTAGACAAACGTGAGGCTCTGATTAGCAATCCTACCTTGAGTGGCTTGGTTACATTTTCCCTGTTTGTTTTGGTTATCCCAAGGTGATCAGTGGTCATGCTTCAGTTCCAGGATTGGGTTTCTTTTTTCTAATAACGATAGTGTCCAAAATTATTTGCATGCACCTCATCTATTCCACTACATTCCCACCAAGTTAGCGGTGTAAAATGAGCAAATTGGATTTACATTACAGATATTAAAATGGATTGAAATAGAAATCAGGTTAGCTCATGACCTATCTGAATCGAGTTGGGTCACCCAATTTGACCCACTTAATCTCAATAATTCTAACATATTGTTATTTATATATTATATTATCAAAATTTCAATTTCAACTCAAGAATTTTTTTTAAAAAAATGAGTTACAAATACATAGATTAATCCTAGAATAGTAATTTATACCTTCAATATAAGAACATTCGTTACACCAATAAATTGGGTTCAATAAAACTTAAATCGTTGAGATTGATCCAATTTAACTTATCTTAACCAAACTATAAAATTCTGAACGAATTATTTATAGGAAAAATTACCTAATTACACTCCTTTATTTATCATATTTTCCATTATCCCCACTCATTCCCAAAATTTTCAAAAAATTCCTTCTTTCCATCCGAATACATTAATTCTAATTCTTAAATTATCTCTATGTTCAATGTATCATGCTTTAAATGTTACCTACTGATACTTAAAACTCCTAATTTTTATATCCGAAACTAAATTAATGTATCCAAATTACTAATTAATATATCTGACTTGCCATGACTTTTAAAAGAATTTCTATAAATTGAAAAAGATAGAAAAAAAATGATAATTAACTCTATACTATGTGATTTTTGAAATCTCTTTATACTAATTTTGTCACCCTTACACTAAGTATTCAACAAATTTGAATGTGAATGCCCCACAAAAGGCTATGTACATCGAGGCATGTGAACAAATGATCTTTTCTCAGGCTACCATATAAAATCTGTCACCCCAAACCTGTGAGCTAAATTTGTAAACGGAAAATATATCAAACTACTTTATAGAGGCGAGCTTTCGCCCATTGCGGAAAATTCTTCAATACTTTCTGTCTCCCGTCTGAAAGAATAACTCAGAAAAATTTCAAGCTCTTGCATCAGCTAATAGACTCAGTCAAAAGGAAGGAAAACATTACCCAAGTTAATCTGTACCAATATACCAAGCCAAAAGCCTGTTTTCTCTAACTAATTGCTACTTAACAATCAAAAGCTAAACAGGGGTTGTAACTAAAACACAGAAAAACATCTATTAATTTATCTCTGAGCGTATGTCGCCTTTCGTTCCTGGACCGTGCACAGACATGTGACCCTCGAGCTTTGCATCTAAAGCAGCATGCTCCTGACTAGAATTTGGATTTGCAACATAACTTACTTAGTTGGTTTAAGCGACAGGTCATCGAGGCCAGAAATGACATCATCAAGCAACTTATCGGCCAGTACTTCAAGATTTTCAGAAGCTGGAGGGGTGGAGTTCACAAAGCTTCCTGCAAGGGCTTTCTTGAGCTGTTGAACGAGTTCATCTTCCTCATCAGGAATGTCAAGTTCCCAGATCTTGAATATGTAGTCATCCAAATTTTCCTCAACAAATGTTGGAAACTCTGAATCTACTTCAGAATCGGAGGCTTCAACTAATCCCGCGTCCTCATTGTAGGTGGGGGAAAAAACATTTTCTGAGTTAATTCTGGACCAAATAGTATCTGTATCTTTGTTATTAATTAGATGACGAGTAGTGTCCCCTTCCTGTTCATTGGTTGGGGAAAAATCATAGATCGTGTCATCTACAATCCCTGAAATTCCTGTCTCTTCGATGGTGGGGAAAATACGAGAGTCTTGAGGAGAATCATCCCGCATAATTGTGGAAAAGATTGTTTCGGAAGGAAATGTGTCCAGTAAGACATGTTGCAAAGAATCCATGCCGTGGTCCACTATAGCAAGATCACTAATGAGGCATGAGTCAGCCCATGCTACATCCTCAGCTGAAAGCACATCTCCACTCTCATTGCTGTCTGTATGATTGAGATCATGCGGAGAAACACTGTCATTTTTCATGTCATCATCAACAGCCATGGCCATGGCAATGGCCTTAGATAGAAGTTCAGTCATATTCCTTAGCAATCTCCCTGAAACAGAATGTACATACACAAAGCCTTCATGAACCATCAACAAACATTTTATGATAATCGGATCAAAGAAAACATCCCCTCATCATAAAAATACCAATTCTTCTGATTCAGATCACTTTCAAATAATTCATTTGTTCTCGACATAATATAGTATGTCTAACTAACTTGACTAAGCAAATATCATATAGAGTATAGCCTAGCTTCTAAGAAGCCTCTTTCCTTGTTGGGGCAAGTGGGGTTCTATCTCAGGACCTCTATACACATGCAGTGTATGACTCCAAGCACAAGCAATCAAAATAAAACCACAATAGAATGGTTTCAACTCTCATGAAACTGAGGTTTTTTCAATTACAAGATGGCAAAAAGTGGGTTAGTTGCATCAACGGTTCACAACAAGGGAAATCTCGGGGATCAATCCTAACAATTATAATACCAAGAAGAAAGAGACAGATGAATATCTTCAGCTGTTGTGGCAGACTAGTACTGCCTATAATTAATGGAATCAGTTAAAAGGCTTGGTATGAGTGTCATTGCTAAGAGCTAGGCCAGGATTAAAGATACAGAAGCATCAAGGGAAGGAGGATTCAATAATTTATTTCTATTCGACCATATGGAAAGAGAGAAGCAAATTTCATTCAAATGAAAGAGTCGCTCAGTATGTAATGTCTCGGGGTACTCAATGGAATCCAAAGGCAGAACCCCTGCTGGTGCAACAGACATAACCAACAAACATCATTGGGAATGACAAAAAGTAATCACTAAATTTGCATATACTATAACATCAGTGCTAAAACATCTTATAACTAGACATGTCCTTTGATTTTTTTAATTGGTAACATAAGTTATTTGAAATTCAGAGACAATAAGCAGAGTAATCAAAGGGGTCCTTAACATATAGAAACCAGGAATATGCAACTATTCCTCAAGGATGCAATTCTGTGATGAGTAATATTTAAATGTATAACTTTTACTCCGTAAAGTTTCCACACAACACGAATCCAGTACTAGCTCATTGCTACAACTCCTACCTTGCCTCCTTACCAGACCTTCCTTTCCACTTCTGCCTACCTCAAGCCTCTCTCGCACACAGAAAAAAGGTGAAAATAACTTAGTCCATAGTTTTCTTTCAGATCAACTTTGGAATGAATAAGCAGAGGTTTTTTACACGAGATACGAAGTGTCGCAAAGTGCTAAAGCATCCAATCCTTTTCATATTCCCCTACAAAGTCATCCAATTTATCATGTACCCATGAAACAGTCTGTACTTTTTTTTAATAACCATGCTGTCCAGGCAGCTTTCGCGCACCTCCACTACTTCTACAGATACCTGACACCTTTCACTAGCAACAACAAGCACCAGGTAACTCTGTCCACCAAGAACTCATCTCCGCTAAAATTTGAACCTAAGACCTATTATTGACAACCTCGTTCCAACTTCTTCACAATATCCTGATTCTTTATATTGAATGACTGTTGTAACGGATGTCAGCTCAATCCGAAGGAAATTACGTGGAAGCTTTGACTGATTCCACGAATACCTGCCCCCTCCCATCAACACGGGTACGACATAACTCTACCCATACCCACCAAGATTAAGAGAGATGAGAAGAAACCACCTAATGTTACTGTCTCCGCTGGAATTTGAACCTGAGACCTAATGAAACAGTGAATATTTTACAATCGCATGTTCCAAATCAGAGACATTCCGCAAATAGTTACGTTTCATCCATCAATCATGCATTGTTCTTCTAACAAAATTTAGAATCTCATATCAGGTCAACAAGCATCTGTTCTTTTTAAGGTAAAATTGAGTTCAATAGTTCCACCGAATCAAGTTTTCAAAGGAATATAACAAAAGCTGAAACCAACACGAATAAACTCAGTAAATCGCCTAACTTTATATAGCGGCGAAAATTTCAAACGGGTTGAAAGAATTGAAACGATTTCATGAAAACCAAACTTCAAAGCTTAAACTTGATCATCTCCTTTCCAGAATAAAAAAAAAAGTAAATAAATAAATAAATTCATATAAATGGAAGGTACCTTAATTTATCAGTTCAAAAATATGGGAAGCGGAAACCTAGAAAACCCCAAACACATACGTTTAGTTATATGGCCACCGCCCACCGTTTCGTTTCTCTCAAAGAAAAGAAAAGAAGAGGCAAACAAAATAAAAAAGAAGTAATAAAAGCGATTTAATCAATGTTTCAGATTGAGGTGAAAAGTAATAACGAGGGATTTTGAGCTAAAGTAAGAATTTGGGCCTTTAGATAGAGGGATTTGGGCTGTCCTTTTTTGTGTAAAAAGGTAATTTTACAGGAAAAAAGTTGGAAAAAATAAATACTTTTCCGTTGCCGGGACTTGAACCCGGGTCTCTCGGGTGAGAGCCGAGTATCCTAACCAACTAGACTACAACGGATCTGTTATTTACAAACCACTGAGAATTATAAGTCGGTGTGAAAATGAGCACTAATCCCCCCCCCCCCCCCGCCACCCCCCACAATTTTACAGGCTGGAAATTCATTTTAAAAGAGTCTTCAATTGAGTCCAATTTAATCTTCAATTTCAATTCATTCTAAGGCTCTTTATTTGCATTGATGTAATGTATGTTTTATATTTTCTATGATTATCGATCTATTTGTAACTTTTTTTATTTAATTTTCTTGAGTTAAAATTCAAATTGTGGTTATAAAAAACAAGTAATAATATGTTAGAATTATTGAAATTGAGTGGGTCATGATCCAACCCCCAAATTTTAGCCCATTTGAGCACAATCCGTTTGAGTCGAAAGTAAATTTGCGTGGGTCATAACTCAACTCAATATCTATTTCAACCTATTTTAATATTCTCAATTTCGACCTAATCCGTCCGTTTGACAACCCTATAAGTATTAGAAGATTGTCCTTTTTGTAAGAACACTTCATGTGATTTTCTTATGATATCTTATGTTAGTGTTTACCAATTCCACTTATCATAGTATGGTTGACGTAGTATATTGTATAATAAGATGGATGATGAGGGTTTATATACCAATTAATTTATCTCTTTGAAAAAATATGGGTTTATCAGACTGTATGATGATGACGATATAGTGTATTTGAAAGGATGATCAAATAAAATTTAAGAAAGAAAATTCTTTTGATACTTGCAAAAATATTCTTGAAGCATAGGTATTATATATTTTTATGGTTGTAAGAGACTTAAAAAGTGTCAATAATGGTAGGATAAAAAATTTAAAAAACAAAGAGTTTTTTAAAAATAGATTGTTTTTCAAAATTAAACTAGAAGAAATATCATTAAAAAAGGGAAATATAGAAATTAAACATGTATCAATTTGTCACTTTTAAATTTTAAATCATGAATAGTTTAATGTGGATGAAATTTTCTTCACCAAACATCTAAAAATGGATGTCCACGACTCTATCTGCCTCATTTAATGTGTGTGTGAGATTTCCCTGTATCTCTTCCTTTTCCTTTTGACCAAATACTAAAAAAGAAAATTGCAAATTGACATAAAATAATTTATTTTCTATTTTCTTCTTTCAAAGAGAGAATTTAGATGATATCATCAATACTAATAAGAGATCAGAAGCAAACATCTCTTCGCGTAGTATCTACTTCATATTGAGGGTATTTTATTGCTTTGTCAATGTATTTATTTCATGTCGGAATTTTTTTTGGATTTTTATTATTTATGCTTTAGAGGTGTTTTCATATGCTTTTCTGTTGATAATTTGATTCCATAAAAAATTTTTTGCTAGATGCGTAAAATTCAATATGAATAAAATATTGATTACATCATTAAATATATATCAATAACGAACTGTGTCCTTTTTGTTACAATCACCTAAAAGAATATGCAACATAAAAGATCAAGTTTAGTATGATTTATTTGGCCCTTATTGACACGGGGCTTTGCATCTAATATGATTTATATAAAAATGTTCAAATGTTTGAATGGAATTTCGAAAGAGTGGGTTTTTCTAACAAACACTTGAAATGCTCAATGATAGAAAATTAATTCCTTTGATTGAACTAAAGTTCTCATGCTATATATATATATTTGGAAATATGTCGGAGTGAATCCAATTCTTTGATTAAATTACTTTTTCAATTTCAACTCACACGTGCATGTACCGAAGTATATGAATGGGCAACAAAGATTTATTTAGTATAGTTAGCTAGCAAAAATGATGTTAATTGAAAAAGAAAGAGAATCCAACTAGTTCAATTGCAAATAGCCTTACATTCATGTAATGACCAACATAATTCATGATTAAAGAATGCTCCTTTACATTCTTTTCCCAAAGTAAGCAACATGTAAGATGTTTACATGTCAAAAACTTGAACAACTTAATAATAATGCTGACAGTCACAATAAGTTATTGTGACTATACATTCTCACATCATGTAAAATCCAAATAAAAAAAGCCTCTTCCTTCTTTGCATATGCAAGATGAGAGACTATATATACAATTCATGTTTAGTGTGATGATCATCTAATTAATGTTAGGATTAGCTGCAAAATAAGCAAGTGCACCAACAAATGGTGCATTAATATAAGTGGTTGGCTCGGATTTACGAAATTCATTCCTATTATCATCATAAGCATCATCTTCTCCAGGACCACCAACAATTGCACCAACTAAAACATTAGGATTTGGCTGAGTTGAGTTAAAATAAACAGAGCCCTCCCTGCAACCGATGAACTGAGGATGATCTTTGATCGATGGAAGGGTCGATCCACGATGATGAATTTTTTGAGGATAGTAATAACTATAACCAACCATGTATGACATTCCTTTAGGATTTTCTCCTAGAATGTAATCAACTTGCCTCTTACCAATTTTTCGAAGCATCGATGGACTCACACTCACAGTGCCACAGTTCAAGATTTGTGATGATTTTTCTAAGTAATTTGCGTACACTAGTAATAGGAATGTAATTGTTGTGGCATGTTGTAAATTGCTTCCACCAGGCTTGTAAATTAGGCCACCAGGAGAGTATTGTATATGGGAAGATGGCGATTCTGGGATTAATGTACACATGAAGCTATCTGCTGATGACTTATAAGATTGGAGGGAATACATGCTCCCGTCAAATACTTCCTGCACTATTAATCTCTACATTATAATCCTCCTCGTAAATATTACTAAGCTATATAGGTGTCTTTGGTACGACAAAAGTTATTTTTCAAGTGAATGAATCTGACCTTGGAAACAAGAACATTAAGGCCTGCGTGCTTATTTTCCCATCCAAATTCATCAATATTGTCATCCGCCCCAAGTGTCTGCCGATTTTCTTGTATGTAACTTAGATAATTGTCCCCTTGAGTAGCCCTCCTTAGCCACGCTGCTCCCCACAACAATTCATCCTAACCATTATAATTCAAACACTTTAAAAATTATGTCGAAGAAATAAAGATAGGCTAAGCGTTATCATTCACCATGAACAAATATTAGTTTCATATAATGATACTGGTATTTTCACTTCAATTTGTTCATCTGATTTTAACTTGATCGATTTTTTAAGCAAAGAAGATTTTTGAATTTTTCCGATCTTAAACTAAAAATATGTAAGATGTATAAATTAAACCTGTTTGGAAAAAATTAGAGTTAAACATTATTTAAAAAATAATAAAAAGAAAAATAAAACAAATAAACTAAGGAAATTGAGATTAAATAAACGATTCGTGAAAATTATTAAAGTATATGGACCAAAATCCCTCTAACATGGGAACAAATATCAATGAATAGCAAACTAGTAATTAATTAAGAGGCAATCTTTCTAAATTCCTTGGTTCATGTGAATTAACTCTAGAGTCTAAGAGCCTGTTAGGCATTGTTTTTGGAGGCCAAAAACATTTATTTCAGATTTTTAAAAAAAAAAGTTGTTTGGCCAATTAGTAAAATTGCTTTTAAATGGAAGCATAAGCAATTTTTATGCGATTGACAAAAAGTTGAAAATTTCATTGTTAAAAAATATAGAAGCAGAAGTAGAAAATTATTTTTTTTAACATCAAAATATCCCTGCCATATAAACATATTTTTCATATGTAGTGATTTAATTTGCCAAATGATTGTAAAATTTCATTTATTTGATAATTTTAATTATATTTAAATTAGCATGTTAATATTATATCAATAATTTTTTTTTAAAATCTTTTTATGTATAATATTGATTGAAAATCCGAATTTTTACATTTTTATTTAATAAAAATAAAAAAATTATAATAAATATTTAAAATATTTTTCTCTATAAAATAATCTTAATATGAAAAGTGCTTTGATATTTATCCTTTTCGGTGATTTGACTCTTAAAAGTACTTGTTTTAAAAAAATTAGCTAAGCACAATACACTTATCAAAAACATTTTTCAAATGGATTAGCAATCACAAATTGCTTTTTTTAAAGCATTTTTCTAAAAAAAAAACTATTTAAAAAAAATATCTTTAGAAATAAGCAATTTTTAGCAGCAATATCAGACGAATTCTAAAGATAACTAAGTAATACTAATCCGAATTCACGTAAAAAAAAAATTTACAAATGAATTCGGTTAAATAAAACTGCTAATATTCAAGACTACAATAAGTACAATTTTCGCAAAATTTCTTTAATTCCTCCATCCTAAATTAAATGTTGTTTTAGTTCATTTCAATCTTTTAAGAAAAACAGTAAATACCCCTCTTTATTAGATTTTTCTTAAAGAGATTGAACACTAATATAAATATATAGTTGTAAACAATTATTTATGTTGGTAAAAAATTAATGAGTTAATTACTAGTTTGTGGGAAAAGAATGCTTGCCTGATATCCATCAAAATCACAATAATATGGACACACTCCATTTCTAATATTGAGATTATCACTGTAAGCTCCACGGTTCTTATCTGCAAAATCAAACACCCTTGTGGATGTTCTCAAAAGTGTCTCCGCATATCCGGGATCCGATGGCCGGAATGCTATAGATGCAGCTGCCAGAGCAGCTGCAGTCTCTCCGGCCACGTCGGATGCCGGATTTGGGGCGTCCACTGTGTACACTGTCCTAGCAGTGTCCATATCTTCTGGCCTTTCCCAACAGTTATGGTCTAGTACTGGATCACCCACCTAATAATATCAGTATACCAAAAAAAAAAATTAATATGTCAGGTCAGCTACCAAAAGTTATGGCTAGTAATGTCCCATTTAGTTTTTTCTAACCAAAAGAAATAAAGTATCACATGAGATGCTTGTTTTTATAAGCTCATTCGAGACCTTTTACTAAAGTAGGATTCAACTATTTTGGTCCCTCAATTATTCATAAATTTTGGTTTTAGTCCTTGTTGTTTATGGATCTAAATATTTGTCTTTCAATTAATTGAAGTGTGCGATTTTAGTCCCTTTATGTTTATGTTATATTACGACTATATTTAGAAGTATATCATCCTCAAACATAGAGTAACTATACATTAAGAATCCTAAAATTTTGGGAATATTCATAAAGAAAGGTTCAAAAGTGAAAACTTTAGACAGTTAAAAGTTAAATATGCTTAGTCTAATATTTCAAAGGCTAAAACATGGCCACGAGAGTAAAATGAGAAAACTTATAGGGAGAGTAAAAAAAGATAATAAAATAATCATAGCAAAAAGGGACAATAAATCTTGGACCAAGAGAATTATGGGTCCACAGATTATTTGTATATTTAAAACAAGCGTGCTTGGAGAAACACAAGTTATACCTATATATAGCTCCATACTAAACCTATAGTATGAACAAAATTAGAGCTAATTTTGTTTGAGACGAGAAATAAAGATATATATTCGGTTTATATGTGACTTAAGCACATGTTTAGAAGATATCAATTCTTTGTAGTGGGACTGACTTGTGTAATAGGATAAAATAATCTCAAGATATAATATATTAAAATTATTTTATCTTGCGTTTAGTTGAAGGTATTAGATAGTCGTGAAATTATTTATCTCGTCACTTTATACCTCAATGATGATATACATAATGAATTAACTTATTCTGAAATAGTTAATCTCAAGATAATCCTAATCAAACCACCCTGAAAGATCCTAACCAGATGACCAAGCCACATACAAGTGCTCAACAGGAGTTTAATTCTTTTTAGACATACTTATGAAATTATACTATAAATATAATAATAACAATTATTATTATTCTAAATATATCTACAAAAGAATTATTGAGTATTATCTAAACTCAAGCACGATATCCTAAATATGCCCCTGAATCAAGCGGGTAATTCTGTTTTATTGCGTATGCAAATATCAAAAGGATAAAATTAACCCAAAAAGGAACAGAACTAGTATTTACAAAATTGAAGAGGCAGAAAAGCTTCACCCAATACAATGTATAAGAAAATGGTTATAATTAATGATAAGAATAAATTAAAAATTAAGTGTAAACTTATCTATTCATTTCATAAAGTAAATAATTTGACATGGACAAATAAAAATAGACGGGGAGTGAGTATATTCATTTAGCTCCATTTTTATTTTAATAAAGAAAAGGTAAGTCCATCTGCTGAATCAGAGAAAGCAAAATGTTGTATAGGAAGTTGAAGTGCACTGTGTTCAAAGGTCAAATTTTATTGAAACCAAAAATTAGCGCCGTATGACCCAAAAGAGAAAGCAACAAATACATCTATTTCAACCAACCCATCATATCTACTTACTCACATGTTTCTCTTTATCAGAACCACTTAACCTGCCACTGCAACATTCTTAAGCAAATCAGGTCCCTTCTTTCCCACCAAATAATTGAAAATTAAAAAAGAGTTCATCTTTGATTAGTCACTCAAATACTAGTAGTATTCATCAGCTCAGAGTGTCAAAAGTGTGATCTAACCATTAATAAAGTTAACAAAAGTCATGAGAGATTAATGTTCGAGGATTTTTTTTAGAAAATTACTTTTTTAATTTTTAATATTACATGTGATATGTTAAAGATCATAAAATTATAGAGCACTTTAGCGTATTTTATATATCTCTATTTTAAGATCATAATTTTTTTTAAAAAAAAAATCAAATAAACAAATTGAAACGAAAGAAATAAAACAAGTTCCTCATACACACCACCACTGTCTAGTTCAAAGTCACTTTATTAAGCTGTTTAAACCACTTATTAAGCTAATTGGTATCTCTTAGTGACGTATGCACTTTATCTATTTCAACTTATTTATCTCAGAAAAATATTTTCTAAAAAATATTTTTATGTTTAATTAATGAAAATAAATATTTAGAATAATATTTTTGATAAAAAAAATAAGAAACTCATTTACTATTTTGAAAAATATTTTGGTTTTAAAATAATGACAATTTCATACTTCTAGTCAAATTTTAAGTTCTCTCTTAACTAATGTCATATTTTTATCACCACAAAATGTCATTATAAGTTTATAGCCACAAAATGTAAAAAACAGAGGAGAAATAATTTTACTTGCATTAAATAAAAGCCACAAAATCCAGTAGTAAACAGAGCATAAAAAGGTCAACAACAACAACAACAACATACCCAGTTGAATTCCACAAGTGGGGTCTGGGGAGGGCAGAATGTACGCAGACCTTACCACTACCTCATAGAAGTAGAGAGGCTGTTTCCTAGGAACCCTCGTCTGAACAACCCATAGGCGGATTAGACTAGATATGAGAGCATAAAAAGGTCAAATAATTTTAATACTCCCTCCGATCAAATTTAATTTTTGGCGCAAAATTTAAAAAATTAAAAAAAACTTAATCTTATAATTATAAGTAAAAATTATGTTAAATGCATCAAAATAAAAAACAAAAGCATTATTCTTTTTAAAAGAAGAGGGAGGCAACTTAATTTACTCACATCAAAAGGAAAGTAAAAAAGAAAAGGATGAATAACCAACCTGGACGAAAATGCGATTGGGCTGAGAAACAGTTTTGAGAAGATAATCAGTGGACCATCGGATAGCGACTAAAGCATTCCGTAATTCAGCTGGCGGCATATTTCCCCCAAATTCAATTACACTCCACGCAAGCAACGTCGTCGTAAATGCCATCGGAAAATTGAACTTCACATTATCGCCGGCGTCATAGTAACCTCCGGTCAAATCAACGTTCACCGTCCATCCATCGCTCAAACCGGAATGTCCTCTCCAGTTCATTCTCTGGTCCTGCGGTAAGTAGCCGGAACGTTGCCCTTCGAAAAAGAGAATGGATTTTGTTAATGCATCTGCATAGTTAAGGTAGCTTCCATGGCAGCTCATTAATCGAAGAAGAAGGAGAAGAAGCAGCATTAATTTTGAAGAAACAATTTTATTATTCATTTTTTTTCTTAGCTTCTTCTCCTCTTACTACTATACTACTAGTTGTGTGAATAAAAATATTTGATTGGGTTCGTGAATTTATAGTAGTAGTTGAATAATGAATATGGTGGTCTCTTTGTTTTATTTATATTTTATAGTAATACTTGTTAGAACTTGTGATCCTGCGTAAACTGTTAGATGTGGTTTGATGGAGAGTTAGAATTAAGTAATTATTAGTAATATAAAAATTAGTTTCGAATGAATCTATATATTATTATTATTGGGTATAAAAATTAATTATTCTTTTATTTTATTATATTTTTTTTATGTGATATTTTTTTATTTGACATGTTATTTAAGTCAAAAATAAAGATTGATCTAAAATAAGTATTTCCGTGGGTGAAAATCATTTGTAAAGGAAAATTTAAAAGTTAAATTGCTTTTAATTTGAGTAAGTGACTTTTTTTTGACAAATCAAAACGGAAGCATAAAATGGAATAGAGGGAGTATATAAATTTATTATGTATTATTATTTGTTATGAGGGGTTTTAAATTAAATGATCAAATACATAGATAGTTATTTTAATTGTTCTTATTTTTTATTTTGACATTTTATCTTAGTCATGTTCTATTTTAACCCTCTAATTTTACTTTTTATGTATCATTTAGAAACAAAATGTGACTTTATGCTTTTTTTAAAAAAAATTTATATTGTTCAAATGCAGTCTTGCATTTTAAAAGTCGATGTTTATACGTTAAATTTTTATAAAGGAAAAAAATTTAGCTAATGAACATCATTTAAAAAAAATGTATTTTGTGTGAAAAAAAATTCTTTCTTAATAAATTATTGACAACCTGACAAAGTTTGTTGAGTTTTAATGTTTTTTAGCAGTGTTATATTAGCAATGAACTAATACGAAAGTAATGTAAAATAAAGTATTAGTAACTGCAAAAATAGAGTAATGGAAGAGATCACGGGAGAGGAAAAAAGGAGAGCAGGGATTGGAGGAGAGGAAAGTGAAAGCAAATAATCGCCGACACAAGACAAAAGAGGATAGTGTCAGCTAAAATTCACGTGTAGAGAGAAATGTGATTTGCACTACTTTTTTCTTTTTCGCCTCTATCTATATTGAAATTCGATTAAGTTCTGTCTATGACAAGGCCCATGAGGGGGTTGGAATAGATGGGATCGGAGTCATGATCGAACATGATGTTTGCGTGATGGGCTTGGTTAAAAAATAAAATTGCGCCATTACTATCAACTATAGCTTTTGACATGATGGTAAGTGATTAATCCTAACAAGTGATATCTGAGTCAAGCTCATGGATTCGATTTCCACGAGGAACATGCTGAATGAGACAGGTGTTTGGAGGAGGATTGTTGAATAATGCCGATATCCTGCCTATGACAAGGCCCATAAGGGGGCTAAGGTAGTCCAGATTTATAATCGCGGCGCCTTGCATCATGAGTTCGATTTCCACGAGCAACATGCTGAATGAGGCAGATGTTTGGAGGGAGGGAGACTGTTGGGTAATGTCGATATTCTGTCTATAACAAGACTGATAAGGAGATTGAGAAGCCCGAATCGAATTTATGATCGAATATGGCACTTGCATAATGGATTCGTTACTTTGTTTTATGTCCCCATAATACTTATTTTCTAATCTACTCCCAATTGTTCCCACCCACTTGTTTTGCTATGATTCATTTATCTTCAAAAGAGGGGAGAAAATAGTAAAGGATGACGAGACTTAAGTATTTTATTTTTTTGGGTGTGTTTGAAATATTTCTTTGACAGATGGGAGTAAGATAATCTTTACTCAAAATATGATTTTTTTCATTTTTTTTACTTTTTAATGTGTGACAAATAATAAATAAAATATTAATTTTAAAATATTTATATATAACTAACAAAATAGTACTAAGTAGAATATAGTAAAAAATTCAGAAAATATTAAGAAAATTTGAGGAGTGAAGATGACCTAAAGGTGGGATGATCAACAGATAAGGGGTGGTATTGGGTGGATGGAGAACAAATAATGAACTTGAAATATTGCCTATGATATTTATTTTTCATTTTTTAATTAACTTTATATTTAAAATTTGTGAAAAAGTATTTTTCAAAATATTGTAAATACGAAAAAATTAAAAAAAAATTAATATATTCTAAACACGATAAAAATTTAAAAATATTTTTCTTCATAACAAAAACACCCTTTATGTTTTTATTTTTGTTCTTTTATTAAATTTGAGAAGTAGTATTTGATAAATTTTTAATTTAACGTACTCATGTCTTAAGGAATTTTCAGTGATTTTTTTTTTTTTTTTTGGTTTTGACTTAAGTGTTTTATTTTGTTTACAATTTATTTAATATTTTTTTTTATATTTGAAAAGTGTTTAATTTCAGTATGTTACCTGATTTCTTTAATTTTAAAAATTCATTATATTACTGATTACACTCATCATTAATTTTGAAAGATTTAATTTGTAGTTCTTATACAAGCTTATTTTTAGTTTATGTCGTTTTACAGTATATTTTCATTTCTACATAAAATAATATCTTATTTTTTATTAGGGGTAGGTGTTCGAGCCGTACTAATTGGGTATGAAAATTTTAGTTTAAAGATTTAATTTTGGTATTGAAGAAAGTACAATTCAAATTTAATCTAAATACATTCAGATTGATATAATTTATAAAATTAGTTCTGGGTTAATAGATTTAGATATTTTAAATTTCTAATTTTTGAGTCTTAAAACTGACCATATATAACACTTAGCAACCGCAATTCACCTGATGTTTGTTTCTTAAAATGTATAGTAAATAGTGATCGAGGCCAACCTGCCTCTCATGCCCTGCAATTTCATATTAGATTTAATATTATAACAACAGGATACTAATCTACTAAACCATTGAAAATAGAGTTTATTAGCTTTCAACTTATATAATATGAGTAGTTGAGTTACTCATATTATATATAGGCTTAACTCATAAAGAGACATTTAATTTGTCCTTATTTTTCACTTAGACATCTAAATTAAGACAAGTTCCTAATAGACACCTCAACTGCTCAAATTTGATCCCATTAAACATTTTTATCCTACTTAGCACTCTCCGGTACTTTTTTTTAATTTTTCAGCCAAAAATAAATAGTTGCGGTCCAAAAAAAATAATCATAAATTTTTTTTGGATAACTGAGAATTTTGAGAACCTACTTTTATGGAAATTTTTTTTTTTTTGGACCGCAACTATTTATTTTTTGCTGAAAAATTAAAAAAATAGTAACGGAGAATGCCAAGCAGGATAAAAGTGTTTAATGGGATCAAATCTGAGCAGTTGAGGTGTCTATTAGGAACTTGTCTTAGTTTAGACGTCTAAGTGAAAAATAAGGACAAGTTTAGGTATTTGGCCTTATATATAAGATATATGGATGGCAATGGGATGGGGCGGAACAGAGCGGAGCAGGTATAGGGCGGGTTTAGAGTTATGTGGGTGTGGAGCAGGTTGAAGTAGTTATTTTTAAAATTAATGTGGGGGTGAGGCGGGTTGCGGATTTAAAAAATCAAATAGGAATTCGAAGAAATTAAATTTTTGTAATTAGTAAAAATAAAAAATATAAACTTTTTATATTAAACATCGACTTTAAGTTTTTTTTTCTTCTAAAATTTAAATAAACATGTCCGGTAAATTGTTAGTTGTTAAAATGTTAATTAGAAACTTTTAAATAACAATTAAGAAACAATTGTTAAAATGTCAACTAAAAATAGTTAAATTAGTTGTTAAGACGTTAATTAGCGAAAAAAATTAAATTCAATTAAAAAATAAAAGATCTTCAAAATTTAAGCAAGACGGATATATCCGGGGCGGGGCAGGTTGAAAATGAAAAAAATCATCATGTGAGACAAGATGGGACGATTTAAAAAATTTGCGAGCTGAACTCAACCCGTCCCATTACGATCCCTAATAAGATAGTCGTACTGTACGACTAAATATAAGATAGAAATTTTTTGTTACTAAATCAAATATCAAATTCAAGATCCATGGTTTTTAAAAATAAATTCTCAAGTTCAATTCATAATCTAAAAATCCAAAATTTTCAAATTTTATTTTGGATGTCAAGTTGCCCTAACTTTACACAACCCAAGTTTTTAGTCATGAAAAATTATTTTCACATTAAAATTTAAGATTATTTCATTTTGAGCAAAATAATATGGAAAGGCCCATGTTTTGTCGGTCTACATGTTGAAGTTAAAAAAGCGGTTTACTTTCTGTTAATAAACCGTCGGTTACACTCTAACTACAGAAAGCCGGGATTCATGTTTACCTTTTTCTATTTTATTTTATTTATTACACCAGCCTTCATTTACACTACATATCTTTATAATAGCGTCATCCTAAAGAAAAATAAATATGCCTGTAAAAAGAGATAAAGTTGTTACAATAATTTCTTTTTCTTTACTGCAAAAAAGGGTTAAAAATATTTTTATCGAATAAAGATATTCACAGGTATTAGTTTTGGTCCAAAAATGTCTTTATCACAAACAAACAAACAATATATCCAGTGGAATCCTACAAGTGGGGTCTGGCGAGGGTAGAATGTACGCAGATCTTACCATCACCTCATAGAAGTTGAGAGGTTGTTTCTGGGAACTCTCGTCTCAAAAACCTATAAGCAGATTAAGTTAGATATGACAAAAAGGAAAGGAAAGGGAATAGAAAGAGCGATTATTAACGAAAAACACATGTCAATATGCCACACACATACGACAGATAATGACTACACATGATATAAAACACGCCTACTCCTGCTACCTTACTATACCTCAAAGTCAGACATCCACCTAACCCTGCTACCTCCTATTAGAGGGAGGTGATCAGACATCATGTCCTAAGTGAGATCCAGTTTCGCCATATCTTGTCTGCTCACCTCCCCCTAATACTTTGGTCTATTTCTACCCCTCTATGTAACTCCCAAAACCAACCTCTCGCACCTCCTAATAGGAGCATCGGTACTCTGTCTCTGCACATGTCCAAACCATCGCAGTCTCGCTTCCCTCATCTTATCAGCCACCGGAGCCACCTCTAACTTCTCCCGAACGGTCTCATTCCTAATCTTATCTCTCCTTGTATGACCACACATTCATCTCAACATTCTCATCTCTGCGACATGCATCTTTTGAAGATGTGCATTTTTTATTGGCCAACACTCCACCCCATACAACAAAGATGGTCTAATTCTCATTATGTAAAAATGTCCTTATCACAAATAATTTAATCCAAAAATGCCCTTATTATTACTTAACGGGTCAAAATGTCATTTTCCTAAAAAGTCAATTATTTCTTTTATTTTTAATCACATTCTATTCCTAATAAAAATATTATTTTTAGAGAACCCTATTCTTATTTCTTTTCTCTTAAAATCACTTTAATAAATAAAAAGAAAAATAATTTTTCCTTTTTAATCTCATTTTATCAATTAGAAGTAGAAAAACTATATGTACCTTTTTAACTGATATTGTGATAATATATGTCATTTACATAAAATCATAGTAACTACATAATTAACTTTTATTTTGACCCATTAAGTAATAATAAGAATATTTTTAGACCAAACTATTAATTTAGAGCATTTTTATATGATTTAAGTTTTTTCTTTTTTAAAAAAAAACTTTTTCCACTGTTTATGTGTGTATTTGGTTATTAATTATTTATTCCAATTTTGGACCAACGGCATGCGGGTAGTTCAACGTATTGAATTTGATGAATAGTGCAAATAGAGCTACTTGAATATCATCATCAAATAATTTAGGAAAAGACACCACAATTATTATTTATTTATATTCATATTTGTACCCCTCAATTAAGATAAAAGGACGACATGAGTACTTGCTACTGTATACTGTGATGTTTAGTGACCACTCACCAACCGAAGTGCAATCTTATAGTAAAGGATCCATTTTTTTTAATTACACGTATCGAATTTAAATCGCTAGATATCAAATAAATAGTCTAATTTGAGGATAACTATAGGTGAACGTGTCGGTTGACTGTTGGCATAATTGGATGGTGTCTTATAATAGTAGGCGGATATTCATAATGGTGCTTTAGGTTATCAATATTGTGTTTATGACAAGATGTTAGTGTTTTGATTGAAATACTAAAAGAAAAGGACTGAGAAATGTAACAACACAAGCCTCTTCCTTATAGAAAATGCTTAATTGAAATTTTCATATTCAATTTTTCACGAAATGAATTTAAATTTGTGAATTTTGGATATTGAAGAAGAAGAAAAGCAAAGAACCTACAACCACACAAATTCTTAACCAACTGTACAAGATCTACGAACAGTAAAATCGAATAGATTTTTGTTTGGCTCTTTTCTTTTTCTGTATGAGTGGGATAGGAGACGAAGATTGTACATGATTTATGTAGAGTTAGAAATTGAATTTGGAGTTTTGATGTTGGTAATAAGCGATTTTCATGTTGATATTTCAAAATATCAACATACTGTGTTTAAAATTAGTATGAATTATCAATAAATCACTACTAATTTATTTTTGAGTGACTCGGTGAATCGTAACTATCTTACCTATAGATGTTATTGCTTTGATCAACAACAATAACATATCCAGTGGAATCCCACAAGTTGGATCTGAGGAGGGTAAAATATACTCAGACCTAACCACTACCTCATAGAGATAGAGAGATTGTTTTCAGTATTGCTTCGATCAAAACATTAAAATGAAAGCACTAAAAAATGTGACGACATAAAAACCACACGCCCCCTATTAATACATGAAAAATATAGAAAATTTTCATGAAAAAAATTTAAAATTAATCGAGTTAGTAAATTTTGAACCCCCCACAAATCCTAGACCTACTTTACAAGATCTACAAACAGTAAGATCGAATAGTTTTTCTGTTTTGCCCCTTCTTTTTTTGGATTTTTGTTTGAGTGGGATGCCAGGAAAGAATTGTGATTTTGTTTAGATTTAGAGATAGCATCGTACTAAATACTGCACAAATGGGACACATTATCAATTCATCATATAAAACTAAATATAGAAATAGACATACAAATTTCATGCTTACTCTATATTCTTTCAATCCACTTTTACTTTTAGTTTGAAAAATCAAATCTTTATTTTGATATATTTGAGAAAAATCTTTAGTTTATGGTTATAAGATTCAAAGTTTTTTTTCTTTCTACTTTCTTAAATGTTAAGTAAAATCAAAATAGGAAAAATAAATTAAATAGATGAAATATTATTTATTTTTTAATATTTATATAACTTATAATAATCAAAGATGATCCATTAAAATTACTACTTCTTTATCCCATTTTATGCAGCATACTTTCTTTTTTAGTCCGTTCAAAAGAAATATCATCTCACTCTAATTGAAAATAATTTAACAGCAAAACTCCTCTTTTGTTTATAATAAAAGGATTCACAATCACACAAATATTTAAATATTATTTTAAATCATAAATTTTTTAAAAAAAATTATTTTTTTAAATTTTGTGCTAAGTCAAAGGATGCGGACTAGAAAAACCATTTAATTTGTTGGCTCTCAAAAGGCGTGTCAAGTCAAGAACAGTTAAAGTACTATTAAATAAAAGGAGAAATTAAGGATGCTGTCATTAGCTAAGTGGACATACCAAACAATTAATAAAAACGATATCTACAAAAAAGGACCCACCAATTAATTGTATTGCTATAATTGGCCATAAACTATTACATATTTAAGAAAATTGACAAGAATTTTAATTTGCACCATAAATATTGTGGGAACACTTAACCTTATTCTTGTAGCCTATTTTATGTACTACTTTTGTGTCCACATGGGAAACTCCAAATAAATTTTTTTGTTTCTTCTTCTTATTGAAACTTGAAAGCTTTAGACACCATACTGTTTAGTGTGTGAAACACTAATTCCTAGCTATCTAATTGTTCATGCTTCCTAATTGAGATTATTTCCATGCAATCCTTAATGCTGCTATAATTAATAAATTCATAAGAGTTTCAATCTTATCCTTTTAGACAAGATCAAAGGTTATATCTTGAAGTTTATTGTGCAGTAGACACGTGGAGGATGTGGTCTGGGCCTGTGGACCCACATGCTTGTCATCATGGGCGTCGAAAATTAGAGTAAAAAGTTAGTAGATTTAGGCCTAACATAATTTCTTTTTCTCTAATATATTTTAATATTTGTCACTATACTTGCTTTGTACATTATTATTTTGTTGTCTCTTTTTCTTTCTTGCTTTCATGTGTCAGTTACATTCTATTTGAGCTGAAGAATTTATAAATTTGCATCTATTTTATTCTCTTTAAACCTCACTTGTGAAATTACATTAGATATGTCGCCATTGTGCTAGCTAATGATGCTCCTGACAAGTATGTGAAAAATTTGGGCATCACACAACACATCCAACACAAAACTCAAGGCCTAAAATTGACCTACTCACCAAAGACATTTAAGCTAAATGTTTTCTCATTAATGGTATTTCTACCAAAATTTGTTATTCACTGCATTAAGCTTTTCATCTCTATGCAGATCTATCTTTAACATGTAACTGCATTTATCTGAACTACAAGCAAGAGGGCCATTAAGATATTTATCAAAAACAAACAAAAAACAAGTCCTTTCTTCCTGTAATGTAGGGGGGAAAAAAAGAAGCTTTCTGTATTTTGCTGGTGGGAATTTATAGTGCTCTGACCCCAGGGGCACCAAATGTTTCTTATAATATCATAGTATCCAATTACTCTGCACATTTTTGTAAAGGGCAAAAAATTAGGGAAGCTCCAATAGAGTAAAAACAAGATTTAATTTATATGAACTGGGGAATTATACAGTTCATGAATTATTATGACAAATTCATTCAATTATTAGAGCAGGGACCATATGAAAAACTGTCTGATGTTTTCAATACTCTGTACAAGTGGATGAACACATAACAGTCAGTAGCAAGACCTAGACTGCACTCAAAAATCAATGTGATCCAGATCCAATATTGAAAGTCTAAAACAAAATCCAACATTCAAGTCTGTCAGACATGAACATATATCACATATACCAAGAAAATATGTATAACAAAACCCATCTCTTAATCGACCAGCAGAACCATTCTAAACAATAGTAGCTCTAGATCAAAACAAAACGTTTTAAGAAAAGGAATTAAAATTACAATTCCAAAATCCAAGATAGTTCAAATGTCAACCTCACTCAAGAACAAGACATTATAACCGACCATCTTATCGATATGGCAAATTTCATCAGTTAGTATCTCTTGAGGAATGATCTAGAAACCTTCCAGAGAGGCATTTAAATGCTTGATGTCCTTCCCTCTCCCCCACACCCGAGGTGTGGCAAATCATCGTAACAGCTACCTGCTAGCAGTCTTGACATGCAATGTCCTATTATCCTTCACCACCAATGACCTAAGGTCCAGTACCCCACTCTTCAACAACACTGGAACTAGGCCAACTTTCACATTCACCTCAACTATTTAACTGGATACCAGCTACATTCATTATCCTCACATGTACCAAGTAAATCTATCCACCAAAGCTTAGACAAATGGAAGATAAAATAACCTAAATAGGACTAAAGCAATGAGAATTTCAACTGTTCGAATACAACAGCAGCAAATTTCTTGGAAATAAACATGTTTGAAGAGAATGACGCCTTTTCACAGAAGAGCTGCCTATGGGAGGCAACTTCCATAGAAATCAAACAAGTAAACCAATCATATACTCAGAATACTATTATAAGGGTATCATACTTCTATTCTTTGGTATCAAAGAAAAGTATTTAATGTAGAGAAAGCCAATTCTTGCATGAAACCAAGTAATTGAGTTAAAGATATACAACCATCTGCTAGAAACCCGATGTTATCTTGAGAACGAGAAGAGTATTAACCGAATAGATTCAGTGTAAAACATGTAACAGGGATTGGTCTGACTCTTATCGTAACCCTGTATTATAATGGGTAAGAATAACTTTGTTTACTCCAGTTAAAAGAAAGAAACCAGTAAGTTTCCATGCATAAACATGGATGGATTATCCAGTAAATTACTAGAACTGAAATGCACTTGGCTGAAACAGATAAATATGCTTTCTTGAATCCTTACTACGGATCAGAAGGTGTATAAACCAAGAATGAGTCTGAGTGCTTAAGAACTAAACCCTAGCAAAAACTTTCCCTGAATTGAAGAATGAGAAGCTAGTCCAAACTAAACATAAATTATAAGCAATGAAAATATGTGAAGCTTTGGCATTCCAGACTGCAGATGGTAAACAGGTAGTTTAGTTTAAGGAGAACAGTTACTACTCTCTTCCCCCCCCCCCCCCCCTTGAGAAGGTAATATATTTGTATGTACAAAGCATACTACACAAAAACTGTGCCGTCATCCA
Source organism: Solanum rostratum (assembly GCA_029948455.1). Lineage (NCBI taxonomy): Eukaryota > Viridiplantae > Streptophyta > Magnoliopsida > Solanales > Solanaceae > Solanum > Solanum rostratum. The sequence continues at coordinate 90,750,504 of CM057045.1, read as the reverse complement.
TATTTTTACAGTATGTTGCAATATAGATCGAGTATACTGTTGTTAGGATCTTCTCGTACTACATAGATGGAGTACACCATTCTGATCTTGCAAATACTAGCACAACAGGACCCCTACCGTTTATGATTGTTAAGTGCAAGTAAAGAAGAATCCAACTATAAGTTTACAAAGGCACCTTGTCAAGTCAGCATCAGACTACTAAATCAATGAGAACTAGGTTTTGTTGGATCAGTGACAGTCACCTTTCTTCCTTTTCAATGGTCTCGTTTCTCAGACATGAACTTTTTCATTTCCAATTGAAACAAAGGAGAAATTACTAGATTGAACCCCAATAGTTGTCTTTTTAGATTTACATAAGTCAATTCCTTATTAAGTCCTCCTCTGAAGGATACTTCTATTTCAGCAATAGAGAATCCAATTCCAGCGGAGTCTACTTCTACTTAAGTTATAGAGAATCCAATTCCAGCGGAAGACTATAGAAGATATGGCATAAAGTCCAATCTCCTACAGATAATGGAAGGCTATTTGCTGCGGGACCAGAGAATCAATGTGATCTTGATCCAATATTGAAAAGTCTAAAACACCAAATCTCAACATTCAAGTCTGTCAGACATGAACACTAATATCACATATACCAAAAAAAAACTGTATAACAAAACCCCATCTCTTCATCAACGAGCAGAATTACCAAATAAAATGCCCATCGTCTAACTGAAAATCACCATTCTAAACTAAAGTAACTCTAAATCAGAAGGAATAAAAATTACAATTCCAAAATCAAAGATAGTTCAAATGTCAACCTCACTTCACAAACAAGAGGGACAAGATATCATCACCCATATATTATAAATATGCCACATTTCATCTGCTAGTACTACTGGAAAAACGATGTATAAACCTTCCAAAAGGAAACTCATATGCTTGGTGTTTGTAAGCATTTCAATTTTGATTTATTACACCTGTGGGGGAGAGGACACTGTAGATTATAAATATCGATAATCTGAGGTCCAGTACCCACTCTGCAATAACGTTGAACGTGAGGTAGCTTTTACTTTCACCTAGACTTTTTTTGCTGGATACCTACTACCTCCATCACTATCACATGCATCGAGTGTTCAAATAAACTCGGACTAAAGCAATGATAATTTTAACTGTTCAAATACAGCAGCAGCAGATTTTTAAGAAATAAATGTGTTTCAAAGAGAACGATTTTGTACTATAATGAACAGTTTAGTATACAGCCTGGAACATTGCTAGAAATTTGATGCCTTCCTACAGAAGAGCTACCTATTGAAGGCAACTGCCATAGAAATCAAAGAAGGAAAAATCAATCAGATAATCAGAATACAATTAGAAAGCCAATATGCTCCTAGGCTTTGGTACCAAAGAAGCATTTAATGTACAGAAAATGGATGGCTTTCAGTTAAAGATATTACAACCATCCGCTACAATCTGATGTTTTCTTGAGGGCGAGGAGAGTATTAATACAATAGACGCAGTGTAACACATGTAACAAGCTTGACCTGACTCTTGTTTTAACCCTGTATTATACTGGGTAGGAATAGCTTTGTTTGCTCCAGTTAAAACACAAAACAAATAAATCAATAAGTTTCCACAAATGAACATAGATGGATTATCCAGTACATTAATGGACTAACTGAAATATGCTTCTGCTGAAAAGAATCAACTATTTCATAAATCCTTACTACAGATCAGAAGGTGTATAAACCAAGAATGAGTGACTTTGTGTATAACTGGAGATGAAGGCCCTTCCAACTGAGGTTGGTTGAGAATAAGCTAACTCAGAGCGTTGAAGAACTAAATCCTTACAAAAGTTTTCCCTGAATTGAAGAATGAGAAGCAAGCTAAGACTAAATGTAAATCATAAACAATGAATATATATGTGGAGCTGTGTGCATTCCAGACGGCAATGGCAAATGGGGAGTTTAATTTAAAGAGTGCAGTTACTAACCTTTTCTTTTTTTTTAAAAAAAAAAAAGGTAACATATTTGTACATATATAAAGTAGACTCTACAAAGCTGTGCAGTCATCCAGATTTACAGTGTGGAGCAATATAGATGGAGTACACTGTGGTAGAATCTTCTCATACTATATACATAGGAGTCCACCATTCTGACCTAGCAAATACTTGCATAACAGGACCCCTTTCATAAATGATTATTAAGTGCAAGTGAAGAAGAATTCAGGTATAAGTTCACAAAGGCACTCTTGTCAAGTCAAAGCACCAGACTACTCAATCTATGAGAACTAGGTTTGTTGGATTAGTGAAAATCACCCTTTTCCTTTTCCATTGGTCTCTTTTCTCAGACATGAACTTTTTCGTTTCCAACTGAAACTAAGGAGAAATTACTAGTTTGAACCCAACAGCTGTTGTTAAAGATTTAAAGAAGTCAATTCCTTATTCAATCCTCCTCTGAAGGATACTTCTATTTAAGCTTTAGAGAATCCAGTTCCAGTGCAAGACTAAGTAAGGTATGGTATGAAGTCCAATCAATCTCCTCCAACAGACAATAGAGGGTTATGAGTTATGACTTGACCATCAGTCTATTGTTTTCATTTTATATAACCTAACCCTAACCCCACATTTGACAACCATAATAGGCTCTATAACTGGATCACACATGCTACGACGCAGCAAATTAGAAGGGAAAAGAGGTTCCACTCATCAATGTGTGAGATGCAAGGTTAGGAGATATTAACTTCATTAAGCATGCAACATGCTTTCAAGGAACCGTAACTCGAGAAAGTGAAAGGCGTTACCTAGCAGCATCCAGCAAATAGCTGGCTATATGTTTTCTTCTGTTAGAGGGAGTTACCCAAAGGGCTCTAATGCCACAAAACGCTGATACAGCTTCCTTCTCACACAAGACTAGTCCACTGACGCTTCGATCGGATTCTTCACGACTTTTAGTTGAGTGATTTCTTCCTACTATTTCCCGCTGGAAATTTACTCCCCCAAATTGGAGTGTGGTTGAAGTTCGTCCTGCATCTTTCTGAGGTGAAACATTGCACCCGCTGCCCTCTCGTCTGGGGAGAATCTTGTAAGCCTTCTTTATGGGCTCTGCTACAAGACATCCAGATATTCTTTGAGAAGATATAAACAGATACACCTGTTCACAGGAAAAATATTTCAGAGTTTCATCCGCATAGCTAGTCAAACTCAGGCTGTCACATAACCACCAGAGAAAGGGATAATTCTTCATAAAATTTAGACAGCAAAATGAGGACACCAATTCAATGTCATAGGATGATTAAGAAGCCTGATTGAACTCAAGTAACTTAATACTCTATTAGTTAAATTAAACGTAGCAGAGGGTAGGAAGCTGGACAGTTGAGATATGCTATTGATTAGTCCAAAATTTTCAACAATAAAGTTTGCTTTCTATTACGATAAGTTTCTTATAATTGCAAGAGAAGGAAACCTTGCATAACTGATGATATATCCACCCATCTCCAAGTTCCATCTCCATCATCTTCACAACTTCCTGTACCTGTCAATAACACACACTCTCTAAGTCTATGAACTATGTTTAACCAGAGAAATATCAATTGTAAAGTCAAAATATGGTTTTTCATGTATGCTCAAATAGTATATAAACCTTGTTCTTTTGAGGAGGAGGGTCATCGTCCAACACCAGGATAATGCGTCCAATTTCAAGTGAAGGAATTCGAAGATTTCTTTCATTCCGCCAACCCTGGACATTTTATCAAAGCTCAGTACGATAGAACTTTAATCTTTTAATAACTTTATTTCATCAAGCACAATAGAAATCTGTTGCGGAATTACCTTAAATAGAATACCATGAGTATAACTCTTATGAAATGTCTTATGAAACTTTTCATCCTCTTCATCACCTCTGGCATACTTGAAGCCACAGACAGTACAAGTATGTAATAAAAAATCAGACTGACCTAGTTCCAAATAGAATTGAGCGTACTTTCTCTTCTTATTCAGAACTTTCCCCGACTTTGCCACCCCCAGATTTGGAACAATATTCTCTGAGTCTATTTCCTTGGATGCTTCACCAATTGATGCACCATTCTTTTCACTGCAAAATTAGCTTAGCATAAGGAAATAACTTGAAGATAGAACGAAAAGGGTCATTAATGTTAGGTAGTAACAACTCTGATGTATAATTTCCCTTTAAACACATGCTAGCCCAATTTACCATAAAACCTATTTGTTCAAGAAAATTAAGAAATATCATGTTATGATTGAGCTTTCGGATTCAAAAGCATTAGATTTGTTTAATGGTGTGATTTTAAGAAACTGTCGTAAAATCATTTGCCATAATCTGCGTTAAGTACTATGTTTCTCTTAAAATAACCATGTCGCCCTTTAGTTGTAGAGAAATAGAGAGAAGGCTATTACAGTAAATAAATAAAGTAATTTTAAGTAGATGGCAGACATGCTGAATGAATATGTGTTGGCTAACATATTTGTCAATTGATCATCTACATTTTCATAATACAACAATACCTTCTCTTGTTTTGGAGGGCAAAAATGGACTAATTTGAGTTGAAATCCAAGAAGTGGTGACAAATGGCGAAACAATTAGGTGGAGGTGATCAAATCGACTGAACTGGTAAGATAAAAATCTACACGTGCTGGTGTTACTAGTTATGATTTCAGTCACATTGTCCATGCCTCTGCTCATATCATCACTGAAGTCTCTACCAATGTTTATGATATTTGGAATATGAACTAGGGGAAGATCCTGTAGCTTTGAATGTTTATGATATTTGGAATATGAACTAGGAGAAGATCCTGTAGCTTTGAGTGATCAATATGCCAGGAGTTACTCAAACACATGGATGATCTCCATTGCCTCCCATCGGTATAGCAGCCACATGTTACTGAGCCACGATCAGGTTTAAGGAAATGATAGCTAAGATATATAAAAAGGGATATGCATAAACAGTTGATGGCTGAAAAAGGGAAACAATTAAGTGAAGAGAAGTGTGGCAACAAATATCATACCAAATTGAATATTGAGGTCTTCGCTGGTATGTTACCAGAATTTCTGGCTGTACCCTCCCATAATCGAAATCAATGATGCAACTTTGAGATGGGTTTGTACTCTTGCGCGTAGGAGATGAAGAAGAGGGCTTGAAGAAGCTGTTGATCTTCGATTGCATGCTTCAATTTCTCTGTTTCTTCGATATCCTCTCAACCTTTTTTCCCCTTTCATCAGAAGTACATCATAAATGTCATATGAAAAGTTTTGTCATAGGGCCATTCTTACCCAAAAAAAAATGGAAGTAGCAGTCAAATTAGCCTTAAAATAGAGGGTTACCTTCAAACCCTTCACTTAATATCAATGATGACACAACAACAACTAAGCCCTTGTTACTTGAGCCTAACTCAAACCCAAAAGATAGGCCCTGAGAGTGGGATTATCCAGGTTCATATAATCAGACCATCGGTTCATTCACCGATAAATGTGGGACTCTAACACCCCCTTCACACCCAGGCACAACTGGAGCGTGGACGGGGAGGCCAAAAAAGGGATGGACCTAACTCTGATATCACATACAAAAATGATACTTGGGCCTGACTCAACTCCAAAACATACCTCGTGAAGGGAGGACTGCTCGAGTCCACATAAGCAGACCACCAGTCCATTTCCCAATCAATGTGTAACTATTAACACAGTCTAACAAGCTCATTCACATATGTCAATTGAGAAAGAAAAAAATGGCAAAAATCAAAAGCTACCCTAACAATGGAGATAAACTATTGAAGCAATAGTAATTACAAAGATGAACCAGAAACAACAGGGGAATAAGCAATTCTGCAGCACACATTCATGAAAACAAATAAAGAAAATGAAACTCACCGACTTCAAGAGTATTTCTGAGAATCGGAATGAGAAGGACCTTAGCAATACTCTTGCTTCTTTTCAATTCCTTTCTTTCGGGAATTTGGCGGCTTTTGGAATTTGGCGCCTCGTCAATTTGGGGTAAAAAAATGGCTTTTCCTATTTTGGGTTTCTTTTATAGGATTGTGGATGACGATTATTTTTCAAAAAAAAAAAAAATGTGTGATTTTGGCAGGAATTTTTTTTTAGAATTTTAAAAATATATATATAAAAAAGGTATATGTCAAGCTTAATTATTTCTACTTAAGTAATATCTTTCAAGAGCTCGTAAATATTTTTTCGTTTTCAAACAACGTTCAACATCCACTTAAGAGTCCTACTATTTTGGATTCATACCGTCTAGGACCTTATTTGAGAGGAGTTTGTAATTAATTGTTTCATTAAAAAAATATTTTCTTTTATAATTGACTTATATCTCAACTTTAATGCGATCAAATTATTATACTTATAAAAGCGTGCTTGATAATTTGTTTATCTCACGTAATAGTGTTAATTAAGTAGTCGAGTTTTGTCTTGTAAATCTTTTTATATTAGTAGTCATAATATTACTTTGTTAATATCATGTTATTAGATGTATGTTACTATTTTTTTTGTTGTAGCTTAGATATCATATTAGTTTGTTGTTGTTATTGTTTCTAAGTAAAAAAATGCTTTGACATGTTTTTTTTTAGTGGTTGTCACGACCTCTTCATTTATGTTGCTCCGAAATGCTTTTTACTTGAATTGGGGATCATTCGAAAACAACCTATTATTGGTATTTTCTTTAAATTTCTGATATACTCCTTTTGTCCTATTGTTAATTGAATTTGTGATGTAATGTACACATATTAAGAAAAAATTCAAAAACAAATTTTAAACTATATTTTTCACTATTGCCCTTGTGAAGTCATTAATATGTAGTGTAATTTATCTCCCGGAAAATATAAAACGTCAATAAATAAAAGGATAAATATAGAAAAAGTTTCAAATATTCATGTTGATCTTTGAACAATTCAATTATTTTGAATCTTGAGAAAAACCTAAAAAGATTCAATTAATTTGAGACGGAGGGAATAACATATAAAAAAAAATTGCATTCGGAGTCCAAATGTGAGAAAGAAAAACAAAATCACATATAGAGAGGTTGAAATTCATTTCTTCCGCCATAAACAATGAACAACTAACTTATAAAATTCATTAACCAACACAAAGTCACTTACCATTCTTACCTTCAATCTCGCTTTTCTTTCATCAGTCCACACCTTTCAATATTTAAAATATATAAATTCATACATTTATCCAAATTCATCATTTACTTCCAATTTCACTACATATTCTTCTTAATTTCGTCTCCTTCTACCTTCTTCAGTTATTAGTATCTGAAAGAACCAAACAACTTTTTTTTTTTTTTTTGCTCGCAAAATCCAGGTTTATGTTAAGGATAATGCGAGCAAAATTTTGAAGAAATATAATGGCTGCTGTTAAGCGAGTGATTTCATTAGGTGTTAATTACGGTATTAGTTTGTCCAAATTGCAAGGGATTAACAATGTAGCCATTAACGTTCCTGCAGCTTCATTGCTTGTAAATAGGTCACATTGCACAGACGATGGTCATAATGTCAAATTTTACAATTCGTTTTCGTCAAAATCTTCTCTTCATAATAAGTTTGATTATCGGCAGATTTCTCAGATGGCTAAACCGGATAAGAAACGTGCCTTTCTAGTTGATACATTAGCTATGGTAATTTTCTCTTTTTGTTTCTCCGTTGTTCAATTTCATTATAACAACATCATTTGTCCGAATATATTTTTTGACTAATATAGAAAAACGTATAATGTAAATAAAGGATTGGTTTCATAGAAACCGGGTTGTTATAGTGAAATGTTGTTACAGAGGATTGATGACATTTATAAAGAGGTCTAACGGAGTTACAATTTGGTACCACTCTGGTTTGTTGATGTTATAATTTGAATATGTTTATAAGCTTTCTGATACATAAATTGTTGTTTTTTTGTTTTGTTTAATATTGGTCTGAGATGAGTTAAATGGAGGACATTACTGATGAGTGATGAGGATTTCTATAACCGAACTCAACCAGTTCAGAATTGATGTGAGTTGTTGTTATAATTGGAAGTTGGTGTGTTGACAGGTTCGTAGATTAGAAGCACAAGGTGTACCTTCAAAGCAGGCAGAGGCAATAACATCTGTGATCATGGAGGTTTTAAACAACAGCTTGGAAAATATTGCTCATTCTTTTGTTTCACTAGCTGAAATGCAGAAAGTAAGAGATTCACAGATAATTTTTATCTTTGGTTTTATAACAATCTATCATCTTTGTACTAATATGAAATGTTCTTTCATTTGATTGCCTTTATAGTCTGATTTGGTTCACGAAGCCAATCTTTCCAAGTTCAAATCCCAAGTACAAATTTCTCAGGTATATATTCTCCAAGATTGAAATTTTCAAAAGGTTTCATCATGTTATGTATAGCAATCTACCTTCTTATTTCCTGTTTGTAGAATAATTACTCACAACATATCAAATGTAGACTTGTTGATTCTCTTTTTGGCCTATATGAGACAGTAGTCTACCTATGTCTTCTCTGGTTCTGAAATTGTGATGCATGGAGATATATGATTTTGAATGCGGTTTGGAGTCGAATAATTCAATTGTTGAGTTTGTGAAAAGAAGTAATCCTGCTTATGCTACTAAGCATTTTCTTTTAGTTGAATTTAGGTTGGTGTTAACTGTTGGGTGGATTAACTTAAAGTTGGAGAATCACATGACTTTATTGTGAGCTGTTAGAAAATATAAACTGGTTAAAAATAACATGGTGAAACATACAATGAGCATGTCATAAGTGGCAGGAGAAGAAGCTCTCTATTTCAGCTATCCTAATGTGGCAGTTCCTCTCTTATTCCCATTTCGGAACTCCTAATAGATGCATTTTGTTTATTCAAGTACTTCGTGGTTCATGGATCTTCCATTCCTAATCATCTGTTGCAACAGTCATGGTTCGTGAAAGTTTTTGGCTGGAAACTATTTAGATCCCAAGCACAGGATCTGCAAAGTGTTGGTCAGTACATGTATTGACTCATTAGAATTCTTCGTATTTACGCTTCAATACGGACTTTTTGCAATGTAAGTAGATCACGAATCCATTCCCAAACCAATGTGGGACTCCTCCTCACTCTAACAGCCCCTTCACACCCTAAGCTTAGCTCTGATACCATGTGAAGATATGACACCTACACCTAACTCAATTCCAAAAGCTAGCAAATGAGGGGAACATTGCATAAGTTCATATTACCAGATCACCTGTCTATTTTCCCAACCAATGTGGGACTCTAACTCAGTCTAACACGCAGTGGGAGAGGGATATATTCTTCAAATTCGAAATATATAGCTAGAGATGATTACAAATCCATTCACAATACAATAAACTAGGAACCTCTTATTACCTTAACCCTTTTACTCGTGTTAGTTTAAGGGCATGCCATATTGATCAAAATCATGTCAGGAAGAGCTTTCGCTAGTAGTTCACTAACCTAACTTTTAGAGATCTAAGCACAATCCTTCAAATATTTTCTCAAAATTCTTGTAGATGGTTCCTACTAGTTCCTGTTGTTTTTTCATAAATAACACTCCAGTAGTCAAATATTGTAGTGTGATACCCATGATTTCAATTCTGTTCTGACATTTCCTCAGAATTTAGATTTTAATGCTCAAAAGACTAAGGCGTAGTTGTTGTTGTTGTTTGTTTGTTCAAATGACTCTCTGTAGTTCCAGAAACACATTCCTTACCGGTAAAGCTTATCTGAATATAGCCAAACAACACACCAGTATCACCTATTCACCAGTATCACCTATTCAATGATTCCTCAGATAGGTTCTACTAATATATCCAATTCAGGAAAGTGATTTTTCTGGAAAGCTATTGATTGGATCAGATTGTGTATCGATCCCTCAATCAAGGCTCCGTACATCCACAGTCTTATGAACGGATCAAAGAAAGAACCAAACAAATCTAGTTAAACTTGCAAACAGGAAGAATGATGAATTATGTCATATTATGATATACGCATTGGGAGTTAAATTTATAGCATCACTGTGTCCAACTCTTTTTCAATAGGCTACAGCTTCTGTTTAACCGGAAGAATTAGCTTCAAGGAGAAATCCACTTATGCAACTCAGGCTGTTTATCAAATCTTCTAGTATAGAGTAATTCTAAAGTAATGTTATATTACTCAAAATATATACAGGAAGTCTAGTGGCTTGAAATGAAAGTTCAGCCTTGTTCATATGATTGAATTGTTCAGTCTCTCTCCATAGCTAAGTGAGTGATGTTATGTCATAGCTTTTACAATTCTAAAAGTATACTGTTATCTTGCTTATGGTATATACGGATAGTCTGGTGGCTTGAAATGAAAGTTTGGCCTTGTCCATATTATTGTTTGGCCTAGTTGCTGGACTGATGATTCTTGTTTATTGTAATTCCTTGACTTGCAAACATTGATTTTTGAGTTTGATATCTGAAGTTTTCTGATTGCAGGAAAATCATTTTTCTATACTGCAACATGAAACTGAAAAATTTCGGAATGATATTGAGAAAGTGCGTACTGAATTGAGGTACATATGAATTGTGTGAAATCTGATTTTACTTTTATTTGCATGATTTGCAAACCACTTATTTGCTGATATAGGTATGAGATTGATAAACTTACTGCTGGTCAACGTTTGGATTTAAATCTCGAAAGAGTGTAAGTCTACGACATTTTTCAACTCCATAATAAATCAATGACTAGTAATGGCTCACTCCAAATTGCAACTGATTGCAGAAGCATTCGCGATGAGCTTGCTAAGCAGAGTACAGGTACCACCGACCTTACTAACAAGCTTGATCGAGTAAGTGTTTTCTCTGTAGTTACTTCTAGCTCAGACTCTCTGTGTATATATGTATAAAATGAGTGCAGTACCATAAAATGCCTCTTCAAACTCACTATGTTCTGTGAATATTGTGATACATAAAATAGGAAATCCATGCCATGAGGGCTCAACTGGAAGCTGGAAAATATGAAGTGATCAAATATTGTGTAGGTAGCCTTGTATCCATCACAGCTCTTGGCCTTGCTGTGCTTCGGTTATATGCGTAAAGAGATGTTCTATTGCCTCAAAAATAGCAAGAAATATAGCTGTTGAGTAGATGTCTCCTCAGAAATTGGCAGAAAGATTAACAACTTTGTACAAATGAGTATTATTATTTAATATAATGTATCTAATTAGGAAAGAGTTTTCTTGTTTCTTTGTCACATTTTTTGAAGAGACATTATAAAAAGAAAAAACTTCTCACAATAAACATTTTCTCAATTATAGCCTCATTGCCCAAGCTTCTAGGAGGCCAAAAAGAGCACTTCTTTTCTCAAGGAAAACACTTTTTGGAGATCTTTTGGTCTCAATGAATGGGTCTTAGGATTTTTAAAGTCGTTTAATATGCCAATAAACTGAAACTTCAGATTTAGCTATAAATTACAATTAGTACTATAAGTACTATCTGAAAGATCGAAAACAGTCTCCATATCTCTATGAGGCACGGGGGAAGATCCACGTTTAGTCAAGGGGTATCACATGACATGACTTCATAATTTCTTTTACTAAATATACATATGCATCTCTAGACTTAATGGACGTTGTGGGTTCAAATCCCTGCACCTTCACCTTTTTATGTTAAAAGCCTAGTCCTTCTTGACACATCATTAAAAATCTGCAGGCCTATTTTATTTTATTCAAAGCTAACGTACTCTCTTTTGTTATTGGAATAAAATTTAAAATCCTTGAGTCCCTTATAAATTAGAATTCTATTTAGATTAAAAGAAAAAAGTTGTTGACTTCTTACGTTTATGTATTTGTGACTTGTGAGTTTCTTCAAACAATAAATAGTTCTTATTCATTAATCATCGTCATTCGGCATCTTCAATCTCCATATTATATTAGGATTTTTGTTTTATTCTATTTTCTTATTATATGCTTAGTTTTAATTTTTATTTATTCAAAATAATAATTTTATTCTTTTTCTATTTGCATGTTACAATGAAATAATTTAGGATTCATACACACACACACAAAGATATATATATATTTGTTTTTTTTTGAATTTGCATATCATCAATTGACTACAACTTATTTATTATATTAATCTGCAATTCTCTATTATTTGATCCTAAATTACTAATTGCTAAGATTATAGAACTTTATTTAAAGTTAATGGAGCAGTTTGATCTAGCTAATTCCAAACGTAGAAAGTCAAGTTTAACAACTCAATCTTCAGCTTCAAGTAATTTGGAAGAACGAGCTAATGAATTTTAAAAATATTGACCAAATGAAGGAATGATGTAAATTTCTTACCAGTTGATCCTAGGGAAAGATTACCTATTCAAAAATATCATCCAAATGATCATGATGTAATAAGAAGGTCGGTCCTTTTAAACCTCGAAATCATATGTTCATAAAAGACTTATGTATAGTAAATTTTCTTTCTTTAACTATGAATGGTTCAATGAGTATGATTGGATGGAACATAATATAACAAAAAAGGCAGTATTTTTTTCATAAAGTTTTTTATTAATGAGGTCTCAAATTTTTGAAGGCGTAAAGCAAAAGCTTCGTTAATTTTTCTTCTTGAGCTATTTTTTCCTTTAAATAGTGAAACCGCTTAAAAAATAGTGATAAGATCTGGATGCGCTTTATCATCTTCAGATCCCCACATATAGAAAATTTCACTAGTATATGTTGTTGTAATAAAGGAACCAAATCTTTGTGTACGAGCACAAAAGAATCAGTAAACTACCTTTCTCATAATCGTCAAAAATCAGAGATAACAGCTAGCAATCCACTCTATATTGTTTTATTTCTTACCTAAAATAGTGTTTGGATAAAAATAAAAATAACGTAAGAAAAGGACAGTTATGGGCAGAAGAACCCCATGTTCTTTCATTACAGTTAGCACGTCCTTGATGATTCCTAACCACTCCACCGTTTCACATGTCCACATGAAATGCCCCCAATGCTTCCTCCAACATTATTTATTTGTACTCGATATTTATATCATTCAAAAAAATTTAATCTTACACTAAAGATTAATCATAAAAATATAAATTTATATCATATATCAATAAGGTATCTTGCATATATTTCTCTATAAACATGGGATGTGCGCAGTTTTCTATGCGGGTGTTTTTACCAAATCAAAAAATTTAACCTCACTTGTTAAAAATTAAGTAATAAGTATTCTCATGAAAAGTTTATCTTACATTAATTGGTCTGGTGTAAATATCGTATGAGGTGTGTTTTTAGAGAATTTTTTCGCATATAATCACTCAAAAGTATCTTAATTATGTTTCATAACTATAGTTTGGGTAGTTACATTTCGTAACTGTAGTTATAGCAGCGTTTGTATTATTCACGCAATGTTTGTACACGTTTGTATAATTGGTTATACAATTAGCAGTTTTTGTATAGCGTTTGTATATTTCACTATATAATTTGTGCGCAACGTTTGTGTAATTCGTTACACAATTCACATTGTTTGTATATTTCGCTATACAACTTTAGTATAATCGTGCATAGAATTTGTACAAATCGCACGAACTAAACAAAACTCAAATTGTAATCACAGCTAGATGTTTGCTGCAAGCCGTAATGAGTTCAAATTATAGTCATATTAGCTAATTAACTAGTATATATTTGTTTATCCACGTAATTTTGCTTTTACGAATAGGAGTCGCACTATTGATGGGCCATATGTGTATTCCGGCCCAATCGGCCCATCGTTCCCAAGCCCATGAGAGAGCCCAAGAAAATGAGGTGAATTTTAATTGGATAGAAGAATAGAGTGAGTCAGAAAGCATTAAAAGTGGTCACAAGTCATTACTAAAATTCAGAATAATTATAGGTGAGATATTATTTCAAAAACAGCAATAAAAGTGGGCATATATACCACACACCCTTAGTGGGCTCCAACCCACCTAATGACGTAAATACAAAATGGGCCCATTTACCTTTGCCTTTCACGTTACGATAAACTACCACACTCACCAATGCGTTGAATCTTCCCTATTTCTTTTTCTTCTCCCTTTTTAAATTTAACTCGGCATGAAATTTTAATAAATTTATAATATTTTTTAAAAAAATTTATAATTTTAAACTAAAGAAATGTTTCATATATCAAAATATTCCTTGAATTTAGTGATTTTTAGTATATCATATAAGATATTTGGGGGTAAAAAGTTATTCCAAATAAAAAAAATGAGTGAGAAAATAAAATTGATGTTTAATGTTCTAAAAAATAACCGAGTGTATATAGTTGATATTCAAAGAAGGAAATCGTGGGGCATATGTAGACTTTAAGTTTAAAATATATATATATATATATATGAATATAAAAGTTAGTAATTAAAACTTGAGAATCACTATCTTACGATTCTAAAGCCTATAAAATTAAATTTTGAATAAAAAGAAGTATATTACTTGTACATCTAAAGATCATATTTAGATTATTCTTCTTGTACATCCAACCAAAACTATAATAAAATATTTGTAGTTTGTAGAGTGTATAAGTACAAACGGAACAGTTAAAACTGGGACAGTTGCATGCATTGATGCTATCAATCAAAATAATTAAACACAAGACTTTAATTTCCATGATCATCGCAATAAAAGCAAGGATGATCAATTGAACGCCATTTTTCAAAAAATCAAAACATTATACTGTATATAAATCTTCTTAGCTTTGCATAGTCCTTTATTATGTTAAACTAAAAAATTTAAAGAGTTTGTTTGGTCGGAAGTAAATTAGTTTGAAATTAACTATTTTAGGATAAATTATTATGTAATAAAATATTCTAATAGACTAGTAGAGATAGGATGTTATCCAGCCTTATGATATATTAAGTTAGTAGGATTAGTCGTGCCTTATATATTATGTTGTCACTGTTTGTCATTTATTTTTCCTACTTTTATTGTATTGCTAAAATCGTCAATTGCTTTTAATTCTAGTCGGTAGTCTATATCTATTTTTCTTTCTTTTGGGACTAATATTATATGAATTGAGGATCTTTTGAAAACAATATCTCTATCTCCATGTTATGAAGTAGTATTAAGATCTGCATATATTTTACTCTCTTAAGATACAAAGTAGTACTAAGATCTGTGGAATACGATACGAGAAAGTCGTAAGGTCTACATACATTTCACCATCCTCAGATCAACATACATTCCACCCTCCTCGGACATTGTTATTATTATCAAAAAAATACCTCACACCAAACAACTTTTAAAGGTTGTACTTTACGCTGCAGTTTTTGTACTTAATTTGGCAAGTGAAGATATATTTTTTTGTGATGTATTTCATCTTTATATTTCCTTATTATTTGAGCATTTCTATTTCAAAGGGTTGTCAGAAACCGCTCAACCGTTTTGAATAGTTCCAACCTACTTTATCAAAAATAAAAATAATGAAAACAAATGAATGGTTTCTATAAGATTGACCACTAAACTGCAAATAAATTACTAGATTTTACACTGCAGAAAAGAATAAAGTAGCAAAAAACCTAAAGTAAATTACAATAACCTCCCTAGGATTAAGACATGGTCTACCCTCCTACAATCCACAATTTTACCAAAAATTTTCACATTTGAACCGCAACCGAGCTGGACCTACTAGACCGCTTTTTTCAACTGAACCGGTTCTCTATCATTTCAACAAGTTGAAACCATAGAAGCAAGACCGGTGTCAATAAGCTCCCCGGTTTCCTTCTTCCGCCGCATCTCCAAAACTTTCCGGTGGCTATTCGAGTGAACTTCCACAGAAAAAGTTGGACTACAGGCCGGTCTATACTCAGGAAAAAGCCGACCGGATTTGTATCTAACACCACAAGCGTTGCACAAAGTTTTTGGACCCAATGGACCGGCTCGCCACTGGGGTGTTTTCTGAACCTGACAATGAGTACACCGACGGCCTGAACCGGTGTCTGCTGATGAATTCTTTTTTGGCTTCTTCAACGGTGGCTTTTCTACGCTACAAAACACGTCACCGTCATAAACCGGGTTCGTGAAAAAACCCAAAGGGAACGGTGAAGAACCGTACGACGAAGAGGTTGGAGAAGAAGAGTCCCCTGAAACCGTCGATGTCGGAAAAGACCATGTTCTGCCAGCGGCTCTCGCCCGTTTGCTTCTCGGTTTCACCGGAAACGGCATAGGGAAACATGGAACTCTCATTTTCTTAACAACCGGTCTCAATACCGGTTCAGACCGGAAATCCGAAAAACCACCGGTTTTGTCCTTGAAACTTCCGGCAGGATACAACGAGAATTCCGACGAAGTATCATCCACAAATTGGGACAACCATTCGAGATTCTCCAATTCATCAACCTGTTAAAATGTTTTTTTCATAAAAATCCAAAAATTACAAACCAAAAATACGAAAAATTGGCAAATTTCTGTTTCCCAAGGCGAAAGCCATGAGTTTTTACCGGAATAGGTAGTTGGCCGTCGAGAGACCCAAAGCTTTCCATGCCGGAAAAAGTAGAATCCTGTGAATTTCTCTTCTGAGAAGACCCAGAAAAAGAGGTTTTTTCATCATCTTCATGCAGTTCAGAGTCTTTGAAATCTTTGTCAGAAAAATCCAAAAGATCATCAACTGAAAAATCCTCACTCCCTCCGTTATTAATCCCTGTTACACACCATATATCATCAAGAAAAACTTGTTGGGTATTTTTCATAGCCATATCCGAAAGAAAACTAGATTTCAATGCTCTTGCTTCAATCAACTCCATGAGATTAAAAAAAAAGCACAAAATCCAAAACTAGGACCAAAAAAGTTTTGATTTTTTTCTAAGAAAGGCACAGAGAAGTTTACGTTGGCTTTATGGTAGAAAAATTGTGAAGAAGAAGTTGGAGAATTTCTGGTGAAGGCAAAAAAAAAAATTTAAGAAGAAGAGTTTTTGGGTTAAAGCACTGAAAAAGGGGCGAAACTAGTGGGTGAGTTATTGTTTTTTTCCTCTTTTATCTACTTTTCTCTCTCCTTTTTATGAAAAAATAACTGTAGAATTGAATTATTATTTTATTTTTTGGTTTAATAATTGAAGAGTACTACGTATTTATTATTACGGTGGGCCGTTACGCATGAAATAGTAACTTACACATGTTGAAACATTATTGGCTATGTGACAAGTCTTTTCTTTTGTAACTGGTCCAGAATTTCAAGTAGATTTTTTGTAATATTCTGCTTTTTATTTCTATTTGTTTAAAAAATAATTAAAACAATATGGATATTTATTTGATTTTATGGTTTATTCAAAAGCAGGGAAAGTGAAAATGAAAGGTTTTGATTAAAATTCAAAGTTTCTTAGAAGGAAAAAAGAATTAAAAAAATAAAAGGAAAATGGTCAAAAATAGAGAGCTATTCTAGAAAAGACAGCCCTTAGATTGTCTTAAGTAATTACCGCGTTGAATCCCAATTGACGTTTTCTTAATGAAGATAAGCTTTACTTAATTTCAATGCATTTTAGTTATCATATTTATTAAAAATAAAATAAATTTCAATAATTACTATTTCTTTAAAAAGTTTAAATGTATCTAATTATTAATTTGTAACTCTATTCCTAATTAATAAACATGGTAAAAAAAATTAATATTTAATTGAAATTCAAAACTAATTTTGTTTTTTAAGTTAATAGAAATAAGGTGAAATAAAAAAATATGCAAAGAAAAATAAGACAAATAAGATTAATTGTATGAAACAATGAAAGTATTACATTTAGCTATGATTCAGCTGGCATATACGCGGAAATATACAAGTTTAAGCAACAAATGAACCTTGATTTCATCAACGTTGAGCTATACATAAATTCTTCATTTTTTTTAATTTTTAATTTTGTTTTCAGTGACGTAGTTGGAAAATAGTACTACTTTCGTGGACATTTTTCCATAAATATTTGTCACATATTGTATGAAAACTTACTAAATTAGGATAGAATTAATTATCTTTTTCCATTTTATTCTACCATTAATTAATGTATTAATGATTTTTTCTTACTTAGTTTAATGTACATTAATATAAATAAATGGTAAAATAGTAAAATTCACTAATACATTAATAATTTCTTAATAATCGTAGGAGATGGAAAATAGGCATATAATATGGAACCGAGGGAGTAGTAACAATTTTGGTGAAAACTCACCTTTTGGCTTGTTAAAATTAGTTTTATGTAGCACTTCATGAAATATAAATTCTAAAAGTTTAGGCATTTTTTTTTTCCTTCTAGTTTTGGGTAACCTTTTTATTTTATTTGGTTGAAAGATAATATTTTTCATACATAACTACATTATTTTTGGCAACCATATGATTATTCATGGAGTGATTTTTCTTTGAGTCTATTTGTGTTCAATATGTTTTGTTCTTCTATGTAAACATCAAATATGTTTTACTTTACTAAATTTTTCATATTTAATATAATTTAAATTTTAATTGAAATTATTATTCAATTATAAGAGTAAAATTGAAAGAAAAATATCATTTCTTAATTTGCTTAAGTGAATGAGTAAACAATAAGATATATTAAATAAGTAAATTAGAACAGAAACTAACATATTACATTTTTTGTTTGCTCCTAAACAAACAATCCAAAAAATAAAAAAGTCTTATATATGGGATCCATCTGGCAATACTTTCTATTTAGAATTTTTTCACTTTATTTAAAAATTAATGTTTAATCATAATAATCTAATTATATCTAAAATCTGAAAAATACTCAAAACTATGTTTCCAATCTTTTTTTCTTTCAAACAATTAAATATTTTATCACCAAATATAATTTTATATTCAACTTCAACTTTAAAAAAATTAAATTTTTTAAAAAAATTAATTTCTATGACCAAACGCCTACTTAGTCTCATATAGTCCTATGTGTCAATAAATATTACTCACTTCATCTCATTTTATATGACACCCTTTCCTTTTTAGTTCATCCCAAAAATAACATCACCTTACTAGAACAAGAAACAATTTACTTTTAAAAAAAAAAATTATCCTTACTGAAATAATTTTCAACCACACAAATATCTATGAATGATTTTAGACCACAAATTTTAAATTTTTTTTTTTTTAAAACACTATACTAAATCAAAACTGTGTCACATAAAATGAATCATTAGTAGATATTATTCAGATATATAACAGAATGACAGAGATCTTGTCAAGAAATTTGAATATTTAGAGGGACTGATGGGTTTGGTGGGGGTAATAGGTCAATAATCAAAGCTTTAGTTGCGCAACACAATGATTATTGCTTTCATTGTGGTTTATCGAGAAGCATTTGCCCCTTCTTTTTTTTTTGAAATTTACGGGGGAACAAATTTGTCTATGTTAATTCTCTGAGTTAGTGAGTTAAAGCAAGACACTTTTTTTTTGTTGTTGGTGTGCCTGTTTGAGTTGTTTATTTCCTCTTATATATTTTGCAGAGCTCATAAAAATATTTTATAGATTTTTTTATTAATTTTTTTAAAGTAATTGGTTACTTCGATTATGATTTTATAACATTGCTTCTAATAATTAATTTCCAATAGCTTCAACTATGATTTCATAATAATTTTCTCAGTAGCTTCAACTGTGATTTCACTATATCGCCCTGATTAGTTATTTTGAGTTAAGAAAATACTGAAATTAGGATAAAACAAAATTTTCTTTGAACGAATAAAATTAAATAACTATATTATATTTTTGACAAAAAGAAAATATTACAAATATGTGTATAAGAATTTAAAATCACTTAATTATTAAATTTAAAATTTAAGCAAGACACCTCTCCATCGACGTGCCTACTTGAGTTGTCTATTTCCTCTTATATATTATGCAGAGCTCACAAAAATATTTTGTAGATTTTTTTATTAATCTTTTTAAAGCGATTGTTTACTTCAATTATAATTTTATAATATTGTCTCTAATAAATGATTTTCAGTAGCTTCAACTATGATTTCATAATAATTTTCTCAATAGTTTCAACTGTGATTTCACTATATTGCCCGATTAGTTATTTTGAGTTAAGTAAATACTGAAATTAGAATAAAATAATTTTTTTTTGGACGAAGAAAATTAAACAACTGTTTTACTATCTTTCCGTGATTATATTTGTGACAAAAAGAAAGTATTACAAATATATATAAAAAATTTAAAACCACTTAATTATTAATTTTATTAGATATTTTAAAAACTTAATTTATTCATTAAATTTTAAGTTTAAAAAGAAAGAAAGAAGGGTCGGCTCGCTAACAACTCTTCAGGGTCGGCCCGACCATTTTCAAATCCTTTCAAATGAAGAGTTGGGTCGTCATATTCCTTTAAATCCTTTGCCCCTGTGAGACTAGATGGGGTTGATCCCGTTCATTTCGACAACTCTAATAAAGAAGGGTAAATTTAAATCATTTTAAATACTATTAGTTGATATCGATATAAACATGAATTATTCGAATCAATAGACTTCGAATTTAAGTGGCTACAAATTAATCTTGGATAGTGTGTACACTTTGAATTCGATGCTTTTAGTAACAATGAATTTGAAAATAAAAATCACACTATAATAGACTTTATCATGATTTTTTTAAATTCAATTTGTTTGTTTTATTTTAACTCGATACGATATTTTAGTAAGTACATAAAAATTTAGTATCTTATAGTCTTCGTTATAGCCTATAGGTATGTCAGTTATACTAAACTATTATTTTGTCCTGTGTTGTTAAGCATGTCACGTCAACGATATTAAAGAAATGTCAATAAATAAAAATAATATTTATTTTTAAATAATCTAAAAAAAAAGCAGGACGAACAAATTAAGATATATATACACATACGCTCCTTTCTATCTATTGTTACTATTATCCATCAAATATTTTCACTATTTAGATGCACTTTAAAGTTTAAATAGCTTCATGTTTTGAATTTCAAAGTTGTAAAAATGGAGGGATGTTAAATACATCGTTATGATTTTGATGGTAAGCATTTCCAATGCCACGAACGACAAATTATAAATAAAAGCAAAATAAAACCATATAAAGACAAGAAGAGTGTGAATGAACAGTTGGAAAATAATGGCACTTTGAAAATTCAAAAATTTAAAAATCAAAAATCAAATTACACCATCTATTGATTTTTCTTTTAGGTATATTTTGACAAAACTAGAGAAAGTGGACTTGCCGCGTTGATTCCGCCGCTATTATTTAGATTATTCTCCCGCCCCATCCCATCCTATTTTTGATTTTGAATGTTATTCGTGCGCCAAAAAAATTGATGTAACCACAATTGAATTCAAATTGGTGGATATATATATTTACTTATTTTGTGACGCTACGATTCAATTAATTTGATGATTTAAAATTAAAATATATAAAAATATTTTTAATTTTTGTTATTTAATGAAATTCGTATTACAATGAGATATGAAAAAAGCTCGCCACTTTGATTTAATGATATGTTGATTAGACGTCTGTAAAAATATGTAATTCTATACAAAAATATACTAGTATTTAAGCGTGACATAATAAGTCAGAACTTGTTCTCTCGTTCCTTGTTCGAGGAGCGGCATACCCAAAAAAAAAGCTCTTCCTTGTATTCGAACGAATGACTATCTTAGCCTATTTCTAAAGGGCGAACTGATCAACTTGCATGTATTAAGCATACGACTGAAGTAGCTGATCAGACCTTCTTATCACTTTTTCGACTAGCTATACACTTCAACCCCCTTCTCTTACTTGAATGGAGAAACAAGTAAGCAAGATTTTCTACCCTTATTGGGTAATGCACTTTAAGAGCTCAACACTAACATAATAAATATTTGAGACATGCCAATGACGAATATTATAGAACATTCAAGTGTCGTAAAGAAATGAAGGAGATTTCTACGATGAGTGTATTGAAGCGATTTTTTTTCAAAATATTTTAGAAAGTATAGTTAAAAAAAATAAAAGCTGTTGAAGAAACAATTCATAATAGAGTAGCAACTATCCTTGGTTGGATTCTTTAATTTCATCATCGCCGATAGATAGAGATGGTTCATTTGACATGTTTGCATTATTGCATGCTCCAAGTAGAATGAGTCAATTAATTGTGAAAAAAAAAAAAACACAAATTCAGAAAAACATAAATCGAATTAAAAAGTGAAATAGTCATAAACATGAAAAAATTACTATACATAGAAGAAGAAAAAATATATTACTATTAATTTAGTGAGAGAAGATTTATTGTTCTTTACTTAATCCTACAACCTCAAACAAATATTTAAAAGTTTAAAATTTGAAATTTGTTATTAATAACTTCACTTTTTGAGGGCTTTTATTAGGCATCACTTGCCTTGCCCCTACCTTAGAGCTGTCCCTGTTATAATGTAATTTGTGCTCGATATATTTACATGAAATTAAATATTTTTTCTATTTTAATTTATGTATCACAATTTTTTTTAGCTTGTTTTGGAATACGTATATCATATTTTTAATTTAGTAATAATTTAATTACACATTCTTGTTTTCTCCTATTGAAATAATTTATTACCACACCATACAAAATTAGAAGACCATACATAATCTATTTGTCATGCTTTAATTGTCAGGTAAGTAATATGCATTTGATTGCTTGTTTTGATTAAGTAATATGTATTTTAACAGCTCAATTTGATAAAAATATTAAGTGCAAGTAAATATTTAAGATTGATTAATTTTAATAATTTATATTTTATGTTAGATTTCACCAAATTTATTTGTAAATAGAATAATTTAAACACCAAACCAAACTAGTTGACTAGTTAGAGGTGTGTCATTCATGAATAGTTCACATCATGCATAGCTTGGCCGGCAACTACTTTTCCAAAGGGTGAAAAGCCATCGGACCATCCCACCACTTCCTCACTTTGTTTTTATAAAAAAAATAAAATAATTTTTGAAGAAGAAAGTGACTGGAGATAAAGTCAAGAGTCTTTCTCGTTTTTATTTATTTGGTTCAATTTATATGATATAATTTGATTTAATATAAAAAAATTAAAAATATTTTACAAATTTATGATTTAATTAATTCATAGATACTGATATGACTATAAATTATTTTATTAAAAAGAAAATATTAATTTTAAAATTAAATTATTGCTAAAACATAAATCATTATCCTTTTTAAATTGATAAAAAAAAATATTGTGACATATATAAGTTGAAGTTCGAATTTGTAAAAAAGGTCAAAAGCTGAAGCTACGCAGGATTGAGGTGCTCCACTTGTGAGTCCTTTCTGTCAATTTTTTCTTTTTTTAAAAAAATAAAAATAAAAATTATTCGTTGTTTTGTTTGGTTTTTTTCTTACGTCAACTTGTGATTATCAATATTAGTCTAGTAAGTAACATTGAGTTCAACTAGTTTCTTAGAAAAATATATGGCTCATTAATTAGTCAACATTTTGGACAACTTGAACTCTTATATTATGAGTTTTGACTGTTAATGATTATTTATATCACTAATATTATGGAAGTGATATTTCCCTTGTTAATTACTCGTTTATTTATTTAGAAAAAAATATATCTTTTTATTTTTTGCAATTTCTTAATTTCAACTTTTCACATAACATGTTTAATGCCATATAATTTAAAAATATTTTATACTTTATTAAACTCCTTATTAAGTTTAAATAACAAAACAAATTAAAATTGAGAGAGTACATAGATAAAAATAAAAATTGAGAGAGGCAGCTTTATAAACTTTCAATCAACAACCATTTCAAATAAATTGTTTAATAGATAATTTTCCTGTTAAAGTAAAATTTGTATTTACTAAAACAAAAGTTCTTCTAAATCTCTTTTAACCAAAATCGTGACTCATTACACTATACGTTATACTAATTGAATTTCTTTTTTCTTTTTAAAAGAAAAATAAGGGCAGATAAGGAAATTGTGAAAAGGAATTATAAGGTGTGAAATTGAACTCCTATAAAAAAGATAAAAGTTAAGATAGCCATGTTAAAAAATTGATTCAATTTGTTTTATGGACATATTAGAAATATTGCAGTATATTCAATCATCATATTGTAATATCATTAATTTTTAGTTTGCACCGACTAAAATTATAGGAGGGATGAAAAAAAGATCAAAATGTCCTTCACTTAAAACTGAAAAATAGGTATAGAGACAGAACAATGTGGATTCGTTCCATTCGAATTCATTTTTTCGAAACATAAATCCTATGGAAGGAATGCGTTTTATGAATAATTGATATATCGCATACAAGGAATGCGATTTATGAATATTTGATGAATCACATTCCAGAATGAAATTTATGAGACACGGACTTGATACACATTCTTCTGGATAAGGAAATTGATTTCCAATTTCAACAATCGAAAAATTCCACCCAGGTTTGCAATGTGGACCAAGTCCAGTATAGGTTATATTTTCATTTTTTCTTGTTTTAGGGTAATCTCAAATGGGATCATACAAGGTGTTACAATTTATTTTACTTTTATCTTTTAATTTATTTAAAAATATATCGTTTCATTTTTACAGTTTCTTTATTTTAACTTTTCACATGACAAGTTTAAGATCATGCAATTTAATAATATTCATCGTTTTATTTAACTCTTTGTAAAGTTTCAACCATAAAAACAAATTAAAATCTAGTGAGTATATTAAAAAAAAAAAACATGACCGCATTTTGATCTTAAATTAGTTGGATGATAAAATTTATTTAATAGATAATTTTCCTTTTGAAGTAAAGTTTGTATTTACTAAAATAGAAGTTTTTAAAATCTCATGAGTTTTTTATAACCAAATCATGACTCATTTCACACTATACGTTATAGTAATTGCAATAGGAACAACTAAGCACTAATCTCCACTATATGGTTTGATGGTGGCGAAGTCAAAATTTACATTAAAAAGTGTTTAAATATAAAGTAGTAAGTATAAAAAAAATAATAAAATAAATTTTATTAGTACAAACAAAATATAATTACATTATGACAATCGTACTCTATGCGGTTTCGTCTCTTAAAATATTTTTTAGAATAGCATCATTAAAAAATTGTTTCATCTTTCCAAGTATATTGATTATTAGAAGCCAAATTTGATTTTGGTACTTGAAAAAAATTGTTCTTCAAGGATTTTTTAGACTAAATTATAAAATAAATTTTTTACTAGAAATTTATATAATTGCAAACGACAAACCAATCACGAAATACACAAGTAAACACAAATAAGGCATCATAATATTTATTATTTATGAAAAAATATTGAAGTAAAACAGTTAATTTTAATTTAAGTCAATCATTTAACCATTAAAGGAAAAAAAAGCTTCAATTGTCCAAAAAAAATAGGGTAAAAAACACATCAAGGTATGTTAAAATTTAACAAAAAAACAATAAAATATTAAAAACCGTCAACTTCAAACTCTAGACGTCAAAGAATTAACAATTCTGCAATCCCTCAACCACTAAGTTAACTCTTCACTTGTGGCAAGAAGTGTCAAATCTAGTGTATATATAAGTATAAAAGCAAAATTTGACTTATAATGTAATTTTCCGACGAAGGGGTGTCACTTGACACACCTCTGTGAAGGGTAGATTCACCCATGTGTATTTGTTATGAATCATTCCCTTCTTTTCTAAAAAAATAGTTTTAAAAATTAGCGGCACGTAAAGGAAAATGTGAAGAAAAATTACAAGGTGGAAATTAAACTCCTCTCATAAATAAGATAAAAAATTGATATAATCATGTAATAAAAATGTTCTCATTCTCTACTTCCTCTTATTGTTTTCAACATTTTAATTAGACGTAGTAATTAATAAGTATAGCTAGTCAACCATAATATACAACGAGCTAGGACCAAATTAAACTACGAATATGCCAAGATAAATTTCGTCTTCTTTTAATTTAATTTCATCTCGTTTTAAATGAGCCTATATTCTTGTAAGTTCAATATATTACAAACCTTTTTTCATTAACGAAAAAAATACAACTATATTTAATTTTATTACTACATATGATAAAAGTAATACGTGTCTTCACATAATTTGAGTTGGTTCAATTGGTTTCCTTCTTCTTTTTCTTTTTTCTTCCCTTTTTCACGTGTGATAGTGTAGAAGAAGTTTTTTAAATAATAAAAATAATATGCAATCGTAATTATTGTGAAAAATTGCTAATAGAAAGTCTACCTCAAAATAGCACGATTGGAAACGACAAAGTCCGGCCAATTAAATGTCACCCATGCATTCCTTTTTTTTTTTTTTCCTTTTATTATAATTAATAATAATATTTGCTGTCTTGACAAAAAATTGAATAATATATCACACGATATTTAAAGTATTCTTAGACCAGTTTAGCCAAACAATTAGTATTAGAGTTAATGATTTGATATGACGATTGGAGATGGTGGCAAGAGGATATGCGATTTGATTTATTTTTGGTTGCCCATTTATTAAATTGATCTACTATTTTTATTCGTAGCTTGGAGATACACGAACAATGAAAAAGTCTGTACATTTGAATGCTTGGTATACCATGGTAATGATTTTGGTGGGATTTGATTTATTTTTGGTTTCCCATTTATTAAATTGATCTACTATTTTTATTCGTAACTTGGAGATATACACCAACACAGATAAAGCCTGCTTTGTAAATTAAAGAAAAAAAATTTCATATTAAAATTCGGTTTAAATTATATGTGATCACTTATAGTTATTTATCTAATTATTTCCTTTAGATTATCAAAATTCAGATTTATTTAAGATTGAGGCGTAATAATACGCTATTGTTACTGAATAATTCTTAACAAGTGCGTGTTACTGCTGTGCTGTAGAACTATTGTGCTTACGTACGTTGTAAAAATCTAGTACGTATGTATTTTTTACAGCAATTTTACCTAATTGTCACCAAATATGATTTGACTAGCTGGTCACATGTCCACAATTTGATGAATAACAGCTGGCCAATATTTCTTGAATATACTACTTCTCCCAGTAGATACGCATTAAAAATAAATTATTGAGTGATGGGTAGTGGGGAGTCTATGTCATCTGTAACAACAAAGTTAATACTCCTATACTATTGAAATATTATACAAGATAGTGATGAAAAGTTATATACGCGGTAGAAGCATATTAAGATCGTATTGCTTACATGAATAATAGATAATATATACATTTATGCTATAATATAAATGGTCATGTTAAAATACATAGACTTTATAAAATTTAATTAGATAAATACCTGTTGAAGCATAACAATATACCTTTAAACGAATCCACAAAGTTAGACTACATTTATGCGGTCTTCTACCGTAATCCTTTTTATCCAGATCCCCTTTTCTAGATTAGGAAAATCTCTATTTATAGAGGGTCTTTCCAAATCCAAAAGAAAAAGAAAACCCACTTTCCTTTTATTAGAAATAGAATTCTAAGTTTTAGTTAAATATGGGCACCTTAGGGACCATAAAATTCATTATTGAGGCTCCCTATTATGGAAATAATTCAAATAATTAATTTGAAATTATTCTTACCACAATAAATTACAAATTATTCCACTAAAAATTCATAGTTGCACTCTTCTATTTATATTTCGAAATTCCCCATTAAACACTAATGTGATTCCCCATGTTAAGATTACAGATACTAATCAATAAATTAAATTATTGACAAGTTTAATTTAAAGATTAAATTCCTTTAGGCACTGCTTAACTTATTTCATGTGTCGTATTCATAATCCACTTGTAAAGTTTGACATAATGAAAACTTATAAGCTTCTCAAAAGGCATATCATCAATCTCTATATCGAGACATGGATTCCGTCAATTAACTTATTATTTCACCAATATATATTGTTATCATCCAATCTAACAGACATATTGACTAATCTTAGAATCTCACCTTTTAATAAATCTAAACAATAAGTAATATATATAGGTCATAATATTTATATCAGGATTAAGAATATAAGTACATTTAACAGTTTAGAGAATATGTTTTTATTAGTCAATCTAATACAACTATCTCTACTCGGTCTCATTCAATACATACAATAACACCGTTCCCATAATCAAGATAAATTATATATAATCTTGTGTTACGATCATACTTATGGCTTGTCCAATTTTCATCTTAGATTGTGAACGAAAAACTTTATACTTATAAGAACCGGTGATTTAATCTTCTGTGTATAAGCTAAAATTCTATACACTAAATCATCTACTATATAAGTAAATGGACACATAAACGATTACATAATCTATTAAAATTGGATGAATAAGTGTTCTATAATAAATACTATCTAAACTTATGGTTAATAGTATATATTCCAACAATCTCCACTTAGACTTTTAACCATCACAATTATTATAATATACTATATCTAAATGCATAGTTAATAGTATATACCCTAACAATCTCCACTTAGATATTCAATTTTGAAAATTGTTAAAATACTATGTCTAAATACATGATTAATAGTATATACCCAAACAGATAGTACTACACTTTGATTGTGTTGCGTATGAGGGAAAATATTTTTCAAAAAAATAAGTGAATGTTCTATTTATGTTTTGTGTTTTGTATATAAGTGAAAAAAATATTATTTTAAAAGTATAAATTTTATTAGATATGAAGGAAAATGTTTCTCATGTTTCATGACTATTTTTGCAGGAAAATAAGTATAATTTTTTACCTATTCTTATGTGATGTACAATTAAAAGATATTATTCTCAAAACATTTGGATACGACTAAGACAAATCTATGAAGATGCGGTTGGGGTGGAGTAGGGTCGGATGTGAAACTTACTTTTTCTATTTCCATTTTCATCATTTAAAAAAAAAATCTAAAAATTTAATCAATCAAACATAAAAAAAAATTTTAAATATTTTTCTCCACCATATCGAAGCACAAACAATTGTTACAGTTAATCGGATAAGTGATTCACAGGTGGGCACTCCCATTAGTCCTTTAATTTTGCTAATTTGTGAATTTAATGAATTTTTATTTTTGAAACATTTCAGCAAGAAATTGAAACAAATGAGAAATTCCAAATGATAATTGAATTTCGATATATATATTCTCTTTTGGATAAGAGAATAAATAAATAAATTAGGTTGATGTTAACATCGTACACATCTAAGATGCAGGAATCCAATAACAAGAAACAGATAAAAAATGTGCTCAGTTTGTTAATTCCTTTTATTAGTGTTTGGCAGCCATTCCACTTCCACTATGAACTGCTTCTCAAAATAGTATTTGTACTAGAAAGTCCAACAGAAATATAGCTTCTTATATATTTCTTTCTGTTGATTTAAAAATAAATATTTAAAAGTAATTATTCCTTTAAAAAATTGAAATATAATTAATTATTCATTTTATCCTTACTTTTACTCATAAACATGGAGAAATATTAACATGGTATAAAAGAAAAAAAAAATATTCAATAGAAGATAAATTAGTTAAATTTCCCTCTAGTTTAAAAAAAATTACTGAAGGATGTGTTTTTATAAGAAAAAACGGCACTAGTAATCCTAAAAGTCAACTATTACAAGTGAACGCAATTTTTTTATTTTGTTTAGTATTATATGACTAATACTAGTTAATGAGAAAGAGTTGCTCGAGTAATAAACACTTTGTGGTTCTTTTATATCGCACAACTGACACTAATTGGATAAGAATATTAGACGGGGATCACATCTTGATAAATGCAACATGAATGATGAAACTATTTTCATACCGTGTTTTTCAAATGAATTCTCAATTTTAGGTGTTTAAACTTTAATTCGCTAATCAAATCCAAAGTGACTATTTGTATGACATGGGAAGATGCGATATAGCGAATAGAGCTCTTCATCTCTTAATTAAAGATTTGGGGTTTGAGTTTTGAATATAAAAAATTTTTTGATAGGTGCTTTCTTCGAATGGAGTCCTACACAATACGAATTCACAATTATCAGACTCCAATATGAATGCTTTAAAAAAAAAAAAGGGGTGATCTTTAGCCTCGATATTTGTGTCGACCATCTATTACTGCTATATGAAACACTTAATTAATTTTTCTGTTGCATGGTTATATTTTTGCTACTAGCTAATCATTTTATATTTGTCTTTGACCCTAATTAATGAAGATATAACAAAACTAACGTATCCGTCCAATAACCTAACATCATTAAAAATTGGTAATCCAATAATTAAAAGAAAAAAATCTTTACCAAGATTGCTAAAGAAATAACCTATTATCGATAAAACCAATAACTTTTCTTTTATTTAAATTATCTATTTCAATTCGATTTTGAACAACCCTAGATGACTCTGATTTTCAACAATTGCATGTGATAAATTATTCACGGATGGTAATAGTCTAAAACTTATAGTCATTGTGTAAACCAAATATGTATCCCGATGGGTGGCGGATTGCCACAGCCCACACATATAGGCCCACTAAATCTAGAAAAAAAGAAGAGGAGAAATTGACATAAATATATTTACACCAAAGTAATAGTCAATAAATATATATTTTACATATTAATGTATGAAATATATACATATTAATGTATGACATATATAAAGTTTACACTTTTGGTACAAACTAGTGTATGTATTTTGTATGTTTGAGGAGTAAATGTAATAATGTAATTATTTTTTAATTGATTGGCCAACTTAACTTATTATTATATTCTGATTTCTGGGATAATTGCAGTAGATAGCTACTGTCCAAATTAATTATAAGAAAAATGACTCTGTATAATCATGTATAGTTAATACATATTTCATGTATAATAAAGTTATATTCAGTTTTTGAGTGTATCATCATATATCTTTAGTGTATAGCTCATGTATAAGTAATCCGTATTATATACTCAGTGTATACTTTCTATAACTTATGACAAACTATATTGTATAGTAATTGTATATTTTCTATGATTCTTGGCCATTTTTCATGTAAATAAAATATGATTAAATTTATTATAAACTATAGTTATTTTATTGTATATATTTAAAATTGGTCCTATTTTATTTTCTTTTTAGGAAAATTACCTAACTACACATCTTTTTTTTTTACCCTATTTACTATTTATCCCTACCATATTAAAATCTTACAAAAATTCCTATTTCTACTCCTAAAAGCTTCCCACACGGATACATTATTTCAAAACCTTATCTTAAGTAAAATCAACTTCAATTAAGTGTCAGCCCACTCCCAAAATTTTCGCCTAAAATAAAAACACGCCCCTAGGATTTTAAATTTCAAAATCACCATATCTGATTTCTTCTAAATGCATAGTGATTACAGTATACGTCGTCTTCTTCTTCATCCCTTTTTTTTCTTCCATTTTTTCATCTATTTTTTTTCTTCCATTTCTGATATATCTCACAGACAATGCTCCTTCATTCAGTATTGGATTACGCAAATATCAAAATCTGACCGAACTTATGACTATGTAAAGCCAAATTGGGCAGAGAACAGATCAAAGAAGATTCACGATTAAGCATACATGAGGTGACATTTTTGTATCAAGTTGCGATTTAATGTATATGTGCTCTTAATAAATTCAAAGATTTTTAGTAATATTAAAAAGAATAGGAAAAAAATAATAATTACTCCTTTACACTATGTGATTTATAAATTTTTTACTCTATTTTTAAATGCCATAACTTAAGAGTAGCAAATCCAGCCCATGTAAGTGTAACATGTCAAGTCAGCCCAAATTTAGGGGAGTTAGGTTTTGCAATAGACTCCAGCCAAGAATTAAGGCAATATGGCTGAACTTCAATTGATCTTTTCAGAGCACTCTGCCAAAAACTTGATCTTTTATTTAGTATGATTTAATTGTGTTGCCATTTTTTCTCCATGAAGAAATGGAAAGTGCTTTTAGTTTGATATAATAATTAAAGAAGTTATACGAAAATAATCAAATAAATGAAAAATATACTCCTAATATACAGGTCAACTCACATTGAAGTATTGAACAGACTAGACAAGTTTTGGGCTAATTGGTCATGGCTTATATATGCCCTCAGCCCGTTTCCCTATAACTAACATCCTGCTATGAAAAATAATTTGGAGCAACGATAAAATTATTTTTTTGGTAACTTATAAGTCATATGCATGTTCGATTCATGATGGCAGCTATTACTATTTGCATTAGGGTAGATTGATTATCTCATGCCTTTCGAGGGTGTGACCCTTCTCCCGACTCTGCTAACTCAGAAATATTTTATATACTAAATTGTCCTTTTCATTCTTACGATTCAAACTTGAAATAGAAAATTTGAAAGTTCAAAAAGTAAATTTTTAGAAGTATTTTAAATATCAATCATAAAACCTCTTCTCAAAAAACTCTTCAAGTACCAATATCAATCATAGAGAATGTGTTATCCTCCAATGCAACTTTTCAACGCGAACATAAATTTAGTCGAGCTCTAATACGAATATCGAATAAAAAACTCAAATAATAATAATTTTTATGATTTAAATATAAGTAGGTCTAATAAACTAAAAAGACAAGGCAAATTGCTTGTATTTTCAAGATCGTAGCAATCGATTGAACGAGACTTGCTTATTCTTTATTCATATCCGTTTTCTCTCTTTCTTTTTAACACTTGATTGGTGGGGTCTATCTCTTTTTCACTTCACGAGTAAATACGTATTTTTTATTATATATAAATGTGACTTTAAATCTTTATTTAAGCAATTATTTGCTCTAAGATGCAGAATAATCACATATAACAACTATTTTACTTGTTTTAGTTTAAAAATAATTTAGCTACCTTTTCACTTAACTTACTAATTACTCCTTTTATAACGGCATGCAAACATTATAACAAATTTAATATCATACTTTTCCAAAAACATATATCTGTATAATTTGTATGACATATTTAAAATTATATATTATATAAGTATTTACATATTTTTTTAAAATCAAAATCACCAGTGAAATAAATTCACATAAAATCATTCTGAAGGACAATTTATTTAAGGAGCATTTTATAACCAATTTACAAGTTTTTATTTATTTATTTTTGGTTAAAAAAAAAAACAAGAAGGGCAACTTGTTAAATTTCAAAACCTCAGGGGAAACAGCGCAGTTTATAGAACTTGTTCAAGTAATATTTCCCAATTTTCCGAAACAACCCCATTCGAATTCTCTCATTTCGAAATTGCCTGCCCGAAAGGGAATACCACGCTCCGACGAATCGGATCCAATCGCATAATCTCAAATCTCTCTGAATTGCTCTAGATTTTGAAGGTCCACTTGGTTCGTCAATGGAAGCGATCAGAAAGCAAGCTACGAGGCTCAGGGAACAGGTCGCTCGCCAACAGCAAGTACGACCGATTTCCTCTTTCTCCATATATAAGCATTTTGATACTCTGTAATTCGTAAATGCTATAGGTTTTTAATGTATGTGTAGTATATTTATTGATCCGTTGTAAGCAAATTGTATCGATTTTGTTATCGTGTTAATTGTTCACTGATTGGATTGATCTGTGAGAATCGTGCCTTATTGTAGCTCAGTTTCTGAATATTACTTCTTTCGTTGTTCAGTTATTTGTTGATTTATGTGCATCCGTAGCTTTTACATGTCTATTGTTTGGTAACTTTAATTTTTGTATATGTATTTTGATTGATTTTATGTTAACGTAGTAGACTAATTTTCTTTCACTGTTATCATATCCTTGTAATGCTCAATGATAATCAATTTTGTGTTGTACTATATCCTATTGTGGACTTATGCTGCTAAAAGTTTAAATTTGTTTTGATGTGTTGTTAAAATATAATATATATCAAAAACACCCTTCGGGGTGACCCAGTGGTGTGGGCCTGAGACTTCTATGGTGGAGGTCTCAAGTTTGAAATCCCTTGCCAGCAAAAGCAAGGGGTTAGCTTTTTGGGTTGAGCTTGTCGCACCGCTGTTGCTTAGTGTGGGATATCTCTTCTGTGTATTTTGCGAGTTATTGCACAGACCAGGGGTTTTACCCTGTGCGTATAAGCACTGAGTAAGTGTATCACGGAGTCTAAATACTCGAGTTTGGGATCTGTTTGCACAAGTGGTAAACAGAGCATCCTAAGCTGATTTGGATGAGTTGGCAACAACGACAGCAGAGGCAATGGTGAGTTCGACAGAAGCCATGAGAGCATTATGGATAAGTTGGTCCTGACGTAACCAAGTTAAGAAAGTAGGATTGGAGGATATAGTTGTGGCTACAGTGATCATGAGACTGGGGGCCAGAGTGGTCCCAATGAGGTACATAAGCATGGAGAACTGGGTTTTCCATGTAGCAAAATTGTGGCCGCCGCTAAGTTTAATGGGTAATTAGGATGCAAGATTGAATTGAATAATGATGTTGGTACCTGTTGTGTTGTCAGCATTAACAACTTTGGGATTCTTGTCTCCATTGTGATGGGTCATTGTTGCTGATCTGCGTGAGAGATGCACATAAGAGGACAAAAAGGTTGATCTTTCTCGTTAGAGCGCATAGAGCTTTGATACCATATAAGCACTGAGTAAGTGTTGAAAGAAGATGTTTCAGTAATGAACTTAGAAAGTGTATTAAATAGAAATGTGGAGAGAATAAGAAGACCCCTACACAAACACTAATAAAGTAATCTAAATAAGCAATGATTGTTAAAGTAAGTACTGCAGAGTCATAAATAAACTAAACTAACAGTAGCTAGCAGGGCTGGGTCATTTAGTGCCAATAGTTCGCACCCAAAGGATTGCGGTACCGGGTTTACCTTGTCGGGAAAGATATATATATATAAGAAACATACTCATCGTAGTCCCACAAAGTGGGGTTTGGGGAGGGTTGAGTGTATACAAATCTTATATCTATAGCTGAGGTAGAGGCTATATTTTCAATAGATCCTCAGATCTAGGAAAAATATTGTTAAAATTTTCAAAGAGAAAATAATGCGATGTGGACTAACTCTCCCTGGTTTTGGGCAATTTGCTAGACCTCGTAATCTAGGATTTTTGGATGCTTTGAGGGGATAAATAAATCATCTACTGAGATGTGAATGTTTTGTTTGTTCTGAAATGTCTACATTATGAAATTTTTATGACTTGCCTTAGGCACTCTTCAGTTAGTATCATACTTGCATTGTATTTTAATCTTGTTCAGTCTTTTGTAATATTAGATATTGATAATATTGAACCTAAAGCCCTTTGTTATATTTTAGTTGGGGTGTGTGGTACTCAAATTCTTGGAAACAATCTTGCAACTAACTTCTGATGGTTCTTCAATTTATTTATGAAGTGATTTTACTCATCCAAATGTTGCAATATATAGTAGATTGAGTCATATCTTGTACTGTAGTCATATCTTAGGAAATAATATTCAAGAAGCACTGTTTTAGGTGGTCAGTTAGTCTCCTGGAAGATTGAGTTTAAAGTTCTAGTTACACTTTATGTTAATATCTATTTTGCGGCCCATGATTTCCATCACAATATTCATCGGTGCCTCTATCAAGCTCCTTCATTTATAGATTCTTGATCCAGTTTAGCTAGCTTGTTAAGCTTTAGCTTTGACCTCATGATTTGTGGCTCCAATTCATCAGTCTCTTGCCTCAAATCTTCGTTCTTTAGGCTTTTCTTTTTAGTGCATATTTCTGATATTTAGTTGCTGCAATTGATCAAATTATTGTTATTGAAAAGTATTTAATATTCTCTTCACTTCTTTCCTTTCAGGCTGTCCTCAAGCAGTTTGGGGCAGGGGGATATGGAGGTTCAGATCTTGTGACTGATGAAGCTGAGATGCAACAGCATCATAAGCTCGAAAGGCTCTACATATCCACTCGTGCTGCAAAGGTTGCTCTTGTCAGCTGATAATTTTTCCTTTTTCCCCTGATTTGTAGGAGGCCTACGTATTGAAATTAGGAAGTTGAGTCTCACTGGCATATTAGCTGATGTAATCGCTTACATAAATCACACATTTTTTTCTTCTGCTGCATGGTATATCTGTCTGTATGTAGTTCTACATAATCAGAGTTTTGAAATTCTCATCATAGAATCGTTTTGTATATGAAAAGGCACATACAGACATACCTGTAGTGCTTTAGTTGCATTACTTTGAATCAACCAATCAGCCAATTACTTGTCAATACGAAATGAGTTGGGGTTGGTTATGTAAATCCTTTCCATTTCTGCCCTAATCAAAGTCCTTTTTGTTCTAATTTTAAATAGTTGCTTTCTAAGGAAAACTAGATATTTTCTAAATGTCACACTTACGCCTACAAAAATATTAATTTTGTTCCCATGTAGATCGCTTCTTTCTTTTCTAGTTATATTGCTTCTCCTTTCTAACTGGAGATACATATACAGAAACTTTGAGCTATCGCGTGAATTAGAAAACATTTGTCCTTCTGAAATGCAGCATTTTCAAAGGGATATTGTTCGTGGTGTTGAAGGCTATATCGTTACCGGGTCTAAACAAGTTGAAATAGGTCATTTTCCGACCTCTTCCTAATGATTTTTGTAAGGCAAAAACTAAGCTTAGATCTGTTGACAAATATGGGCTTCTCTCGAACAGGAACTAAACTGTCAGAAGATAGTAGGAAATATGGCGCTGAAAATACATGTACAAGTGGTACTACATTGTCAAAAGCTGCATTAGGTTTTTCACGCGCTCGTGCTCAGATGGAGAAGGAGCGAGGGAATCTGTTGAAAGCCCTTGGAACACAGGTTAGTGAAATAGTCTAGCTTTATAACCTTCTCGATTACATATAATGTCACTCCTTGGAGAAAGTAGATCTATCTACTTGTTATTTTGGATGCATAATATTTGTGGTTCATCTTTGTTATTAGGCGGAAAATGAAATGAATGGGCTCCAAAAGTACTCTGTACTTGTAAAAATTTTCTTGTCTTGTGGGATCTTTCTATGTTTTGTGTTGCTAGGTTCTTTTTTAACTCTTAGGAAATGTCATTTCCTTCAAACATGCCGAGCTCTCATTGTCAAAGATAATGAATGAAGGACTAGTGGAAACTTGGAGAATGGTATTCATTATATTCCTTATACATTACAAACCAAGCTGGAGATATCTTATTTATATCTTCTGTTTGTCATATGATCACTCTTTAGTCTTCCATGAACCTGGGATGTGTTTAAAGCTTTTGTTTGG
This sequence comes from Solanum rostratum, assembly GCA_029948455.1. Taxonomy (NCBI): domain Eukaryota; kingdom Viridiplantae; phylum Streptophyta; class Magnoliopsida; order Solanales; family Solanaceae; genus Solanum; species Solanum rostratum. Next base: position 90,713,457 of record CM057045.1, on the reverse strand, counting down.
GGTAAATTAAGCCTCGTTTGTAAATGAAGCCAAGCAGAAGGTTGTAGGTTCTTGAGATTGACCTTGGTCTTACTTGAAGTTCTTTGGGTAAATCAAAGAAAAAGGGTTGGATTGTGTCCCTTAGATCAAGGATGAAGTGGAGTTGTATGTTTCTATAGATAACAATGTTCTTTAAGGTTCCGCACTCATGCTTGCATCAATCAATTGATGATTTTGGTTCCCTATGTTCTATTTGTATCAGCCAAGATTTGATGAGCTCTAGAAAATGTTGTTTATTTTAGATCTGTGAGTATCCTTTTCTTTACTTACGTTGAAGTTCAGAAACACACACTTCATTTTGGTCTAACCGTTTAGGACTTCTGTGTGAGGACCCTTCAATTGTTATCTTTCCGGCATGTCAATCTGTTTCAAGCCATCTACTTGACTGTTGATGTTGTCTTTTCAGGTTGCAGAACCATTAAGGGCCATGGTGATGGGAGCCCCATTGGAAGATGCTCGACATCTAGCTCAAAGATATGATAGAATGCGGCAAGAAGCAGAAGCACAGGTATTTAGTTGGTTCACTGTTTAAAATTGTAACGCAGGACTTCAAAACAATTAATGTGACAATTTATTCCGACACATGAAGTGTTGATGGTGTTGTTTTAACTTGTAAGTTACTTTTATGACAATAAAAATGTTGGAGCAGTTCATTGCACTTGCTAGATTGCAGTTCCCCTTTCTGACTAACCTAGATAGGCTGTAGAAGTATCCAGACGACAAGCTAAATTAAGGGAAGGAACAGGTCACCCTGACATGGCATATAAACTGGAAGCAGCTGAAGCAAAGCTAGAAGACTTGAAGTCAAACACGAATACATTAGGAAAAGAAGCTGCAGCAGCTATGGCTGCTGTTGAAGCTCAGCAGCAAAGATTGACACTCCAACGATTGATTGCCATGGTACCCATCCTCCTAGAGCAATGTGTTGTTAAAAGACACCACATGAAGTAAATTTGATTATCTTAAATGTCTTTTCATCTTTGTGATTAGGTTGAATCAGAACGGACATACCATCAGAGAATCCTTCAGATTCTTGATCAGCTAGAAGCTGAGGTACGTATGATTGTTACAAAGATTAAAATTCTGATTATGATGGACTCCCACTTATTTTCCTACTTAATTTAAGCAACTAAGGATGCTTTGTTTTATAATTCAGATGTTAGCAGAGCGCCAGCGTATTGAAGCAGCTCCTGCTCCTGCTCCTGCTCCTACCGTGGATACTATGCCTCCACCTCCCTCATATGAAGAAATAAATGGTATCCCTACTTCACCTGTACAGAATGGATCAACTGATAATATGGGTTACTTTCTCGGAGAAGTGAGTATTTTGAAATTTCAAGTAAATGGAATAAATCTACCAAACTCGTTGAGTGCTCAACAACTTTGCTTCTTTCTGGGTTGGTAACAGGTCATGTACCCATATCAAGCTGAATCTGATGTGGAGCTTAATTTGTCTGTTGGAGAATATATCGTTATTCGCAAGGTTTGTTAGTTTCGTTTGCTCTACTCAATTCACTTATGCATGATGGTGTCATATTTTATGGTATTTCTGATCTAAACTTGAGGAATGACTTAAACAAAAAGATAGTATGATGTGCATCCTCTATATTTTCTGGAAGCTTTTGGGTTTACTGAATCTCCTCAGCGTGTGATTTAATTCCTACTTATCTGAAGTTATATTTTGTATATTGGTTCACTTGCAAGTTGCAAACTCTACGGCCTAATAGACTTCTAGAAGTATAAGATGTTCGAGAGTGACATTCTATAACGGAGTTCGCTGCGCTGTAACATGTGTTTTGCACCAGTGTATATATATATTTTTTTTTCAAATGGTTGATTTTGTCCAGGTCTCTTACAGATAACTTTCCAATGTGCTTCGTTGGTCTTTGCAGGTTTCCAACAATGGTTGGGCTGAAGGTGAATGCAAGGGCAAAGCAGGATGGTTCCCTTTTGGTTACATTGAAAGAAGGGATCGCGTCCTTGCTAGCAAAGTGGCCGAAGTTTTCTGAAATGCAGGGATATCTTTAACTCTAAAGGAGCCATCAGATTTCTGTATCTTCTGCTGCTTGCTATTGTTGCTGCCTTTTTGTAACATTCTATATGTTGTCCCCTTAAATACTTCTTATGGGGGTCTTTCTTTTTTTTATTTTTCTTGATCGTTTATTCCATCTGTGCTTATATATTCCTCCTTTTAAGGGCTTGAAGATGATCATTGTATGTTGCAATTGTTGTGATTAATTTTGTAGCAAGGGCTATCCTAGTAATATCCGTTCCTCTAGAAACTCATTTGTTATAATTTGTCCCCTTTTTATGTTGGATCTCAGATAATGTGAGCAACTAATCGTGTTTTGCCTTTAGTAGATAATATTGAAGAATTTTCTGCATCAAAATATTTCTAACTGAAAAGTCTGGCCACAACACATAATAAAAGACCTATATGTGTGATGGCTTCTCAACTCATTAACTTACTGGGATTCCACAATAAACAACTCACTCGGAAAAGCAGAGTGATGGACGGGAAAAGGCTGTAAAGTAACACAAGCTGGCGTAACTGAGTTTGATTAGGTCCCACAATATTCAAATCATGTTTTAATTTCTCCTATGATTATTCAGCTACTTTAATATCTTAGTTTTTGTTTTTGTCGAAGAAAGTTGGAATCAAGAAGAAAGGTGATTTTCAATTATTAGTTGAGTGACCATTACAGGATCAACCCTTCAATTCACTCCTGAGCAGAATTAGAATTTTTCATATAATTAGCAATCTCCCAGCAGCATAGAATAACTCTACCAACCAGCTTGGGACCTAACTGTCATCTTTGCATTTTATTTATCACTAGGCCACGCCCTTTAACATAGAACTGGAGAATAATCATGTGCAGATGAAGATAAGTATAACGTGAACGTTCTAGGAATAGACCACATCCAAATCAAAAGTGTTCTCTTCATATTTAAATTACGCCTCAAATAAAAGTATTTTTCTTTGCGTGTATTTTTACAGTAACATTTTGTTGAGCGTATGGCCTCTCTAAGGAATATTGCACCCACTTAAATACTAGTCATCCTCCTACAAATAAATGCATAAATAGGTCGTCACCCTTCATTTAATTATCACTTTAACAATCACAGCAATTTGCTTCCAGTTATGGGGAAACCACTGAAAATATGGAAGTTCAAATACAATGGCTTTTAGTAAATACGCCAATTTACCACAAAAAGGACACACTATTAACATAAATGTGTGTTAAGGTATAACGACTCTACAACACATGGAATTTGCTTTCCTAGCTTGCGAATAAATACATACCCAACAAACTGCCAAAAAAAAGTTTTTTATAGTTATCTTGTCAGGTTGAAGATGCAACTATCACTTAATAAACATAGTAATACAAACATTACAATTTGCAGTACATAATTAGCCAAGACTTGTGCTGTCTTCCTTGACCAGACTTCTTTTTTCTCAACCGATCTGCAAATCAGCACAAATAAAACTGGGCTAACAATCTCCACGATATAATTGAGAAGGTACAATTTCCACGACTCTTTGTTGACTCTTAACATAGTTATGCTTAAATCCATACAAATTTTCTTTTTTCACTTAGAATTGAAAATTTGTTATGGCAGAAGAATGACATAATCGAAATTACTTGTCAATCACTTTCAAGATTAGGATGAAAGTTGGGTTTGTTTTTTCTTTTCTTTCTTTCTTTCTTTTTTTTTTTTTTTTTAAAAAAAAGGGGGTTAAATTGAGAAGAGAAGTGTGTTTATTCGAAAAAACAATGCGATCTGGTGTAGCAGGTAATAGAAAGAAAAGAAAAGAGAGAATACAAAATAATTTGGAGAATTACAGTGCTTATTGTTTAAAGGCTAGAAGGAAAAAGGTCCTACAATGATTTAAAATAGAAAAGGTTCCTATAATGATCTACATGCTTATCATTAGACATTCAAGTCAAAAGCTCAGGTGCATTGAAGGTATATTTCTGAACCACAAGGCATCTAGATAATTGGACTGCTACTCAGGTATATCATGATTAGATACTTACAAAAGGTCTAAGATCGGTTTCCAGATAGCTGTGCAAGAATAATAGCCAGTATGATGAAGATGACAACAATCTGCAGTAAGTTTGAGAGATTAAGAAATTATGTAATGCAGAAAGGCATATTTATTATATCTAAAGTGCTAATGAACAATCAGAGCATTATACACTTACCAGGACTGGATTGTATTTAGGCTCGCTCCTGATTACATAAGATTTCCTGTTGATAGGTACCATCCATTAGTTGATATTCACAGAATTGAGAAGATGAGAGCAACTAGGATGTGTACAAACCTTTTGTTCAAGGTTCCCGAGTCTCTGCAAGTTTTCAGGATGGCATCAAGCCTCTTCAAAGTTTTTGTTGCATTTGGATCGTTATTATTAACCTAAATCAATAAAAACGAAGCTTCTTTTCATCAAGAAGGAGAACTTTTACACTAGATAAGGAAGACAGATAGCAGGCACAGTGAAACCCCGCAAAATCATGATCATTGAGCAAAAGCTTCAGCAAATTCTTTACCACCAGTTCAAATAGCTGATAGATGGATCAGTTCAATGGCTAAGAGATATCAGTATTGTAAAGGCACTTGTTATGCTTAGAAGCGTACTAATTTGTTCTATTCTTGAACTACATCTTTGTACATGAGAGAGAGAGAGAGACTGACTCCTCGGATAACTAATTTGCAAACAATAATTAAGTATTTCTGGAAGAAGACTCTAAATCTACAGAGTGACAGGCATTTGCATGCACAAGGTTTCTCAAGCATGACGCAAGGGTCCAGATAGACGCTATGAGCCACAAAGACACACTGCCTATATACTTATTCCAAGAGAAGAAACGGATTGTTAGCATTAAACAAAAAGGGAGGCGTGATCCTCAATATGACCCAGCAAATTCAAATTTCAACATGACCTCATTATAACAGGGTAATTATGCATGCAGAAATAAATAAGTTCCACACCTTAGATTTCAGCATACAAGAAAAGTCAAAAAAAGCACCATATACATCTGCCATAGTCTGGGTCCGGTCAATGACCTTAGCAGTAAGACCTAGAAAATAGAAACCAAAAGTTACTAATTATGACGGGTATGATGGATATATTCTGAAGCCACAACAATATTCAGAAAATATAAATATATTCTGAATAATTCAATCTGCAAATGAAGTTGAACTAGAACATATAAATGCATGAATAATACATAGATATAGGGAGCTGTGGAAAGATTTCAGAAAGAAATGACCATAAGGTGAGAAAGTTAGATCCTAAACAATCAATGAATATACAATAGACTGTTTAAGATTTAAACCCCTCAATTACATGATGAATTTCTAGAGGAAGAAAGCCATTTTGCATGTGAAAATATTGCTATTGATAAAAGGATGGGATGCAAAAACAAATTGGCTGAACTTCAAGGGGTCAGATTGCTATTGGATATGAAGTCACAAGAAATGCATGTTGACAATCGTAGTTCTTACCACGCCTCATTTTTACCACTCCTCTGAAGACTTCAATGTTGTCGTAGCACATAGCTAATGTCCCAATTGCCATGACCTGATACCATTAGACAATACAACCAGGCAAAAGCGTGGAAAAGAAGGGTGTTTAGCAAATTACTTGTGTAAAAACAATGTTTCTGGACACTGTAAAATGTATATAACTTAATAAAAACTGTAAAAAAGAAAATTTTCTTCCCAGCCTACAAGCTCATGTTTAAAGAAATGTGCACGATCTATTTTTCTTTTTGCTCATTACAGGGAATTGTACACTATCTATTCATTCACCTCATTTAACTCTATGGACAATTAAAAAAGCATGAATATCAATCATGACAACTAGACAATATGGAAGTACCAAATTTGCTGAAGCAAACTCCGTCGAATCAGCCCTTCCCCAAACACAGAACATAAAGTTCCATCATAAGAAACACTTCTTCAAAAATTGAATAGATGGGAAGAACAAGAATTGGAAGTCCAATTAGTTAAAAAAAGGAATTATCAACTGTGATAGAAGAAACGTCTTCATGCAGGAAGCATTTAGCTGGATAGACAAATTGAAAGTAGAGAGACTAAAAAATAACCAAGAGCATATACCTGTGGAATAGCACAGAATCGAAAGATGGCAGGATCACGCAAATTGAACATGTAAGTCAAAGAATCTTCTACATGTGATAAGGCATTGGTGACCATGTCATTGAGACATTGCACTGCCTTGACCGAGTTCTCCTCATACTTTAGGTCCTGTGGGAAATAAAGAGAGATGTCAATGGGATTATGAATGAAGCCCATCTCTGAACCATGTCCAAACAACAGCACTTGCTACCATGCGCTCAAGTTAATTTGATAACCATGATGTCAGGGAAAAAACAAAAGGAGGAACTCAAACCTCAAGCTTGTTAACATATTTACTCCAAATCTCACGTGGCCAGAACATACGGCACTTGGGTACTTCATTTATGTCTTCCAGATAATCTCTGATAATGTTTGTTTTCTGCAATATATAACAAATATGTTAGTATTAGTGCCTTCAAAAATCTCAACGAGGACAGTTATGCCTGCCACACATGTTAAGATCCAAACCTGAAGAAATAAACCCATGGAGTTGGAGAGAGAATCTGAAGCCAGATCTTCTTTCCCAGAGGCATGGAACAGTTTTGACAATCCTAAGCCAACAAGTCCAGCTACATAGTGACAATATTCGTCATAATCATCAGTTGTTTCCACCTGCAGAAGATATTTGTTGAAGCTGAAATACAGGCGGATTGAAGAGCATTCTCAAAATGAAGCTTGGAGTAAAAAATAATTAATTCAGTAAAGTAGCTACACATAGGTGCGCTTATAGGTTTAAATTACCTCTCAAAATCCAACAAGATTTAGTGCTCATCAACCAAATTACATATACTTGTTTTCTAGTGTAAATAACCATGTTTTGCTTAACGGACAAAGACTGAGACGATAATTCGACAAATATGACAGTATTCATATAGGCTAACAATGCTTAACATCGTAGACCAACAATCTTCCAATAAAACGTAGAAAATATATGGATGAAAAAGACATCTGATCTCAAACAGCATAAATACTAGCAATGACCATGTTAATCACAATGTACTGAAGCAGAGACCATGGTTTATACTTTTGCGGAGGTGGAATAATCTAATGGCTTAAAGGCGCGGAATTGCATGAAAAGGGAAACTTGATATATTCTAGCCAATTGAACAAACACCAAAAAGAAAAAACAAGTATAAATTGCATTTAGTGAGTATCAGAAAATTTGATCTTGTTTACATCTTGCATACCTCCTTGCATATAAATTTTGCCATTCCTGCACCCATCCTCATGGTAATATCCTCAATTGCCTGCTGATAACTGCACAGGTATAAGAACATAATCTTCATTAAAACCTACGACTCATACAAAAGGTACCAAGAGTTAATACAATAACATACCTAGTGTAATCCCACAAGTGGGGTCTAGGGATATCAAACCCAGTGTAATCCCCCAAAAGTGGGGTCTGGTATCAAATATGTTTTAAAATTCAGACTACAATCTGAGTTCCCGTTATTTGTTTCATAACTAACATATCTCCCCAATTTTACAGTTGAGGGCAGAGGAAACTGCAACTCATAAGTAACATTTCTGATTCACATTAGGTCATGCCATCATGTGGATCTAGAGTTGAGTTTAGATTTTCTCCAAGCCTTACAAAAGAGCTTAAATTCTGGAGGACGTACTGCTACATTATATACATTATGTGTCTGAATATTGACTCGTACTGATGTGAGACTTGTAGTTAATTGACATGGATTGCCAGGTAATAATCATCACAAACAGGCAATTCGAACAAAGCAAATGATAAAATAAAACCCAAGAAAGTCTCTAGTTTTGACAACAAGAACACTGTTCCGTGATGAATAGGTATGTGTTTCATGCAAAATGATATCCTAAAATGCCTGATAGAATACTTCATCTAACTGTTCAATGAAACTCTTTACAAGTTTCCAAGTATAAAGGAGCTTCTAAATTGTCATCATAAGATAGCAATTTCAGATATTACATAACTATTACTTCATACCAAATTGAAGGTCAGAAGGTCAGGCCCATCATCCCCAGTTTTTTAATGTTGTTATTGGTACTAATGACTGGTCTCAGACCGATTTCTTGGGGAAAAAACTATTATTTTGTACACGTCTTTACAAAATACGCTAATTGTAACCTCTCAAAGGAGCAAAATCTTGGCATGAGAAAAGCACAAAAGCTGGGTAAGAACTCACAGTTTACCGAGTTCCAGAAAAGCAGTTGAAACATGATGGAACTGGTCCATGAGAACCTTGTACTCCTTCGTACCACCTAGACGTGTTAAAACTGAAATTAGTATATCAGTGTATAATGCTCCAAATCAAAATATTAGGGTAAGAAAAAAAACTGCAGTATAAACAGTGAAAGAGCAAAAGAAAAGAAAAAGAGAAAAAGCTTCTATTTAGGTAAGAAACTGCAGTATAAACAAGTACAACGAATTTCAGAAGATTTGTAGCTTGCTTCCTTCCCTTTAGCATCCTACCTTTGAGTCAGGCTCAACCCCTTCGACCAACATGCCGAGACATTTTCAGTAGAGAATTAACAAAAAAGCCAATTACAAACCACTGGTAATGCAGAAATCATTTCAGGGTTGAAACTAGATTATGAAGCTCATTTTCCTATTGTCATCCTACAATTTGTACATCGAAAGAAATAAAATCAACATAAGTTATTTACCCAGAACAAGTTAAAAGTTAGATTAGAGGACCCACTAGAATGTGCTAGAACTGTACATATTATCTTATTCAGGTCAATGTCTGAGTGCTGACCCAACAGGTGTATAACTAGCAATATAAATCACAACGTCCTGCCATCAGCATACAGATGATGAGCTACTAATGATAAGGTCTAACGTTTTTTCCCTCCCTACAGTATGAATTTTTATTTTTTTCCAATGAGGTTGTTGAGACATAATATGATTAAGTAATCACAAATGTGCTTTCTCCAACAATTTAAGTTTTTTTAGATAAGACACTTCAATGTGATATTCGAGAAGGCACAGACCCTATTTCAAATCTCACCCTCACCAAAAAAGAAAAGGAAAATATATTTCCACGTGTTTGGTCCACGAAAAAGAATCAGGCCCACGCATGAGAGGATGTGTTGACATATATGATTAATTAACTAAAATTGTGCTCCCGATAACCGTTAAGCTTTTAGATGAGATCATCACAAAACAAGATTTCAAGGATTATGAATTGTTTGGTGTTGAATGACTGATGTCGACAGAGTCTCTAATGTGGTAGAAGTTAGGAAATGCAAGAGGAAGCTACGGCCTTTTGCAAAGTTTCAGGCATGGGACTCAATTTTGACAGATCACAACTTGAGAAGAGGGAAGTGCGTTATGGACAGCAGGTGGCTGGTGCAGTAAGTGCAAGAAATGTGTGAAGGATGTGTACCACATGCTACACTGCTACTCCATTGTGAATACGCGTCACAGGTGTGGGCGTTAATTTATATACTCTTCAAGATACAATGCGATGTAAGTAAATGATTGAAGGAGCTTATGAGGAATGAGAATAGTGCAGGAAGAGATTTAACACCATGGCTGGAAGTAATACAGACACATGTTTGCTGTAGGCTTAACAAATTAGCTTTAACCTCTTTCAGGTTGATGACAATAACGGTAAAAGGCAAGAAGTTGTAATGGCAACACTCTGATTTTCTTGGATCCTTGGTAACTTTCTGCATATGTGCAGCCTCTAGTAGTTTGACTCCAGAGCCAAAAGAAAAACATTTTTGGGTAGACAGTGAAATATTTTGCATTGGTTCCATCTAACTTTTTCGAAAAAAGTTCCATGGTAACCTCCAAAAAGTAGTTGAAGTCTTTCCTACTTGGGATTCTTCAACTGCAAAAGCACACTCATAATACGAGAGAAGTAATATTGGAATTTAGGGAGATCAACAAGTTGCATTCAGAGACTTACATGAGAAGTGCCATTCGCGATCATAAATATGCTGATGAAAAGAGATCAGAATAGGTACTTTAACATCGGTGGGAATGCTGGTATCATCCTCTTTCCAGAATAAGAACATCCAAATATGAAAAATAAGCAAAATATGAGTTACTCCAAAATGACTGCATTAACCCTTGAAAAAGCTAAATTACAACCTAAAACGACCTTATGAATGTCTAGAATGAAATGAAATAGTAATTAGCTTATGACAATACATGCTAGATTTTAAGCAATAAAAGTTAGTCAAAACCAAATATCAAATATCAATACAACTCGTATGAGGAGAACAACTTGCTTTTTTCCTCTTTTTAAATTAATAAGCAGTTGAAGTTTTCAGTAAGCTATTATTCCCTCTCTCGTCATTTTTCGTTCTTAGCAAGAAGAAATCGAAGAAAAGCATGAAGAATTGAATCAACCTACTTTTTCAAAGAAAAAAGAAAAAATTGCTAAAATAATCACACCAAATTTTGCACACAAATGAAGAACTAATACTAGTCATCTGCTTTCTGAGTATCATATCTCTTTAGAATTCCTAAAGTACAAATTAATTAAGACAACAGCAGCCGAGCTTACCAACAGTGTCAAGTGCTCGAAGGACCAAATAGAAAATGCATACCTGCATGGTTCAACAGAAGTTTAAAAAACAAATCAACCTTCAAGTAACACACACCTATCCAGCAAATTAACACAAATCAACGGAATAACCATAGTTTACAGCAATTCGTTCAATTTACATAAGCAGAATATAAATTCCTTCTAATTAAACAGAAATCCAAACTTCTACAAAACGAATATCCACACACACAGAGACACCATCAGAAGGTCCGCCACATGCTCTAGAATGCATCCAAAAGACAGACAGATTAAAAACCAAGCAGAAATTTTGAGGAACCGCAAGCGCTAAAGCAGAAAAGCTAGAGAAATACATTCTTCTGAAACTTACCGCATCACGAAGCTCTACAGGAAGCTGTTGAATGACGAGAGAAAAGCTGCGAGAAACCTTTTGAAGCATTAAGTAACAGAAGCCCCAATGTGGCTCCGGCGGGATCTGCTTCTCCGCATGTCTAGCCGCTAGTTTCAGCTTTATCAATGGATACAAATCATCGGGATTCTTCAGAATCGCCCTCAATGTCCCCATTCTTCTTCAACGCTCTGCTCCCAACAAATTCAAACACCGTTCCGATCAATCACCGATCCACAATCCAATCACACACAAATACTTGTTGACGTAGAAGAAAACAAATTCAGAAAGCGAACCGAGAGGAATGGCGAGGGAGTATATTGAAGAAGTTATGGAATGATGAATTTGTGGAAACGACAATACCTATGTATAAATTGGTGTAATATTATATAGTCCGTTAGGATACGTTTGGTAATTAAATAAGGGATCTTCCTGCTGTAAAATTTTAGCCCTCTCTTTGATTACAAAATTTGGAATAATTTAGTTCAAGAATAATAATTACTCCCCTGTTTTAAAAAAATAATTATTATTTTTAAATTTATTTTTTTAAATAATTATTTTTTGACAAAATTTTAGTTTTCAACTTTTCATATTAAAGTCGTAAAACTAAATAATATTTTAATATATTTTGCATAAATTTAATTTAAGACAATAAGATTTAAACCATTTTTATTAAAGGGAGAAAGCATAATAATTCTGGATTAATTTATCTAAAAATAAAATTGTTAAAATAATAAAAGTACTCTTTCAAATTATTTTATACCTTACTTTTCATATTATTTATACTTAAGCAGAATATTTTTATAAATAAATAATTTATTTTTAAAAATTATGAAATATATATTATTTTAAATATAATAAATCGATTATTCACTAAAAATAATCTCAATATAATTAATTCAGCATAATTAATCTTATTATAATTTGTTCTCTGTTTGGGTCTCTTACGAAGTATCTATTTTCTCCATATTTTAGTTTCATATATGGGTTGATGCCTTTGTGGGGATTAATGAGAGCAGCATGACACTGTCAGTTTGGCTTAAGCTGTCAATTTGTATATTACAGACACCACTGTAATGTTGTTTAATTTTTCAAATTTTACATGCTATTCTTTTTAATCTCCCAAAAAGTATTTGCGGCAATGTATTATCTTTTTGCCCATGCATGGTCTTTTATGAAAACTTGAAATAATGTTCGCACAAAAACATTTCGTGTTTTAACAAGGTATGTAATCATGTTCCATTCATATTATGCTATACATTGACAACTTAAAACGTTTATCTTTGCAACTGCAGGTATTTTTTCAATTACGATATCGTATCAAGATGAATTACCATCGCTATCTATTTTGTCATTTTTGTATAAATATAACGCGATTTAAACACGCATAATCAGAAAAATAACAAATGTAATATCTAAAAATGTATACGCTAAGTAGTTCAATCACAACTGTAATATCTAAAAATATATATGTATTACCAACCTGTCACTACTTGTCGTCCTACCAATATTAATGACAATTATTGCCTAATATATATTTTTTGCCGTGCGTGCACGGGTGTGTGTATATATATATATATATATTTCAATTTTATTGTTAATACATAAGGTGACTCAAATTCGTCGTACCTCCCCCTTTTTCCTGTGTCATTAATTTGATTAATTGTGATTAAAGTGGTTAGGTGTGATGTATACTTCGATATTATTTGTGTAAATACTAATTACAAAAGTTACATACTTTAACATGCATCAGACTACTTCCATAAAAGATTATCATATAAAATTATTAATATTATATCCTTTTATTTTATACGAGAATAAATTGAGTAATTTGGGATTTTCCTATTTGTTTTACTTGTTAAAAGTAGGTAGCTAACTATTAACGTATTTGTTTTTATTTATTTTTATATTTATAAATTTTATTTTTTTTTAAAAAATCAAGCAGCTTAAGATTGTCCCGTCTATTTCAGCTGCTAGAAGTGGGCAGTTGATTGTTGACATGTGTAGTTTTATTTATTTTTGTATTTTTTTAAACAAATCTTATAATTATTTTTTTGGTTAGTTTGAGGAGCTTTCGGTTGTCCTACCTACTTCAGCGGAGCTATTGATGGGTATGTCCTTTTTGTATTTTATTTTAATTTATTTTTTACGTTTTATTTTTTTGATATTTGTTATGGATTAAAAAATAATATAAAAAGTACTATAAATCACAATAGTAACAACTTAAACTGAGACCGAGGAACTAACATATATGTGGTACAAGAAATCACAATAATTATCAACTTAAAATTTTAATTGATTTTAATTAATTTAAGACGAAGATAGTAGCATTCGGTAGACCCGTGACTTCGCGAATTCTTTGGGACTAGTTAGTTATATACCAATAATATTTTTGAGATCTACCAGGTCTCTCTCTCTCTTTTTTTTTTTTAGAGAGAGAGATAATTATTTAATCATTTATTAGCCCGCATAGTTTGACGAAAGATGACGAGCTTCCTGCTGAAACGGAGTTTGGCAGTTTAGTAAGTCGCGTTTGGCACGATCTAGTTATTTTTCCTCCAATTTTTCTATGGTGCTACTTGAACTGATTGAATGGACATCCTATTTTCTTCCTTTGCTTGAAGGTAATAAAAATAATGCACTAATTATGGTGGCTTAGGATTTTTGGCACTTCACAATGAAAATAAAAAATTGTAAGTGATTGCAACCCAAGTCCACTCAGGAGCAGTAATTGGATATTTGGTAGATATTCCTAGAAGTCACCAAAATTTATTTTATTTTTCGTGGAGTTGATATTGAAATTTCAATTAAATTTAAATTATGTACGGCAAAATCTATTTGAGGTGGTATACTTTATTTTTTGTAATGCTATTTTAACTTATTCACTCTGATTTATATCAAGTGAATTGTTTGAGAACATATATATATATTTCAAAATAAGTAAATTATTTATAGTTAAAAAAAATTATTGAGATTTTCTTTTTCATATGTAGTGAGATTTTGAACTACTTCATATTTTCTAGTATAACAATTTGAAAATATTCAAAAAGCTAACAGTGGAAAGTAAACTTTTTAGGTCATTATATGTTATTCTTAAGGAATGTATTAAATCCCAACACTTCTGGAGTTCATTTTTCAAGGATTTTTTTTTTTTTAATCACGAACAGGTAATTCTTTTTATTATTAGAAAATTATATTTCAAAGAGATATTTTTTAGAATGATTATCATCCTTTACCAAAAAAATCTTTTTAATAATTATTTAAAATTTTAATTCAGATTTTAGTGTTTCTATTGAGATTGTTAATACTCAACAATTTATCAAATCACCTATTGATTTGCTAATATTATTATTATTTATCTGCAATGTATAGTATTTTTTTTTAAAGAGAAATTTCTTCTCACGAAGCAAATATGAATCTTTTTGTGCAAAATATCTTCTATTGTACTAAACTTTTTTTTTTTTTTTAGATAAAAGGCTTATTGTACCAAACATATATCATGTGTAAAAAAAATGTTCTTCGTCGAGGTGCGTTTGATATGAAAAAAATATAAATTGAACAATGACTGTTAATTTTTTTTTCATATTTGTTGATTAAAATATTTAAAACACATTTTCCTTTTTAAAAAAATAAACTTCAAAATAAGAAAAATATTTTTTTCTAATAAATATGAGAAAAATAGGTTTCATAAATAATTTTTAAGATTTATAGTTTCCTCACTTCACTTGTCAAACATTCCATCTTCATAATATTTCGCTAATTAGGCGAGCAGAAGATTGAGGCGGATATTGACATGGGACATTTTTTTTTGTTCGTTTTTTAAAAATAATTATTTTACTCTAATTAAAGATCACGTAACTTTAAAATTTCTCTTTTATCTCTAATGAAATGATTTTCAGCCACACAAATATTTAAGAATTATTTTAGATAAGTTTTAAAAATCTTATTTTTTTAAATATCATGCGAAGTTAAAAGATATCATATAAATTTAAATAAAAAAAGTATTTATTGGTCAACATTAACAATTAAATAAAAAATTATTTATTTATTTTAACGATCGCTCTACTTATTTTTCCTCATACTAAACGCACCCGGAGCTCTCTCCTTTCTTGTTCGAGTTGGTTTTTTTTATTTCTTTCCCGTGTCCGTATTGACTCTCTTTTGCATTTAATCGATTGATTAATATTTTTATTCATTAAACACAAAAAACAAAAGCTAGAATATAGAATAATTTAATGAACAAGCAATAAAATAAGTAGACTCTCATAAGTATACAGTGTACACATGACTTGTCTCTTTCCTAACAATGTTAAAAATGGTGAAATTATTGAGATTTCTTCTATCTTAATTAGATATTTTAAATTTATTTTTGATAAAAATATAAAATTTTGTTAAAAGTGTCAACCTGATGAATAAATCATTAATTAAAGAATTTGAATCAAGTCAAATTCAAATATTGAACATTAGATGAAATTAGGGGCACTGCACAAAGATTGAATTTATTTGAATTTTTAAAATATTATTTTTTTTCCAGTTTTCTAAATTTTTAAGCCAAACTAAGAAAATTCAATTTTTTCAATCATGAGTTTTTAGGGTTCTCGGGTTTTTTTTTTGACGACACTAAAATATTAAATATAAAATAATAAAATTGCATAAAATAAATATTAAAAAAAATCATAATTTTAAAGTATTTGATTATGCTAGAATAAATTTAATAAGTATTAATTGCATGACTAAATATTAAAAAAAATTAAAATAAGATTATGCATTTTAATTGTTCAAACTAATATTAAACTAAAGAGCAAATATTCAACATTATTATTATTTTTAGTATTGAATTGATTTGCTTATGGTTGACATCAGTATTAATTTGATTTTGATTTGAACTTTACTAGAGTCACTAATATTGATGGGCTATAAATTTTATTGGATCATTCAAAATTATAAGTAAAACTTGAAATAATATGTTAATTTTAAACTATGAAAAAGTATAAAAAGTATTTATAAATTATATCAAAGTAAATACTTTTAGTTTAAAAATTATACATATAATATCATGTTGACTTGATCTCAGATTGATTTTTTAAAGTTAAAATTAAGTCAGTTCAATTATAGTCGATTCTTTTTGCAATACCAAATCAAATTAAAATAAGTCAAATCTTTTTTTCGACTTATGAATTAATGCAATTTTCGATTCGATTTAAATCGTAACTTTTTTAAAAAAAAGAAAAAAAAATTGTCTCTTTCGTATGTAATTTACAATCTAGTGCAATATGGGTCCACTCCAATTTCTAGACTTATAATATTCAACATGTGAATAAATGAGTTATTAAGCGGGGGGCTTCTGCGAACGCCAGTTGTTGATTAATTACTCTTTTTTGTCGATTTCTATATTATTCTTTTCCAGCTACTTTTTTTTGGCCAGCCATGATTTAAAATTATACTATTATAACAAATTATTCTGGTTATAATCTTTTTGTGTTTGGGAAGATTTGTACTGTTCGGAATCATTATATATTATAAAGAAAAAGATAAAAAATTTCTTTTTTTAGTCTTCAGGGATGAATAATATAGCATGATAGTATATATTCCACAGAGCAAAATTATTCAATAATATAGCATGATAGTATATATTCAAAACATATTTTTAAAAAAGAATGATATATACATTTAAAACACTCGATATATTCATTTTTTACTTTTAAGACAAAGATTTTATTATAAATAAAAAACGAGAAATATTTTTGCATAAAGCAATTAATTATTAAGTAGGCATAATTGAAAAAATACCTCTAGAAGTAGTATATAGAATCATATCAATTATTGAAATATCAAAATCTCACCGGTGCTCTTTTTAAAGTAGTTTGGGTGATTCACCTAACGATCCAAAAATTTCTATGAAATTATAATGGCCTATCAATTTTTTTATATTTACACTAATATATCAATTTTAATTCCAACAGGTAAAAGTTGATGATTTATTGTAATTAATGTTGATGAAAAGTTGATGTGATTGGTGTTGGGAAAGGAAAAATTAAAATAAAAAATAAAAAAAAACATTGGTAACTACAACATTGAGCCGTGTAGATCTATAATAACACACACACAAAAAAAAAGAACATGGTATAATTTAATAATTTTTTGTTATTTTGATAAATAAAAAAGAAAATGTAATTTCTACATTGCATTTTATTGTAATTTTTCCAATAAGTTTCCGTTCCTCATGTACGCATTTGAAAAGGGCCTCCACATGGCCACGAGTGATAATAATGCTACATAGGTGGTGGAATAGATTTTAAATTAAATGTAACACCCCAACTTTTTTTTCTAAGATTGAGGCATCCTTCATATGATAGGATCAATTCCTAAGTATTTAAAGTATAATAGATGTGATTTATAATTATAAAGGATCTTTTACATCAAGCCAAGTCCAAAGAATTTCTAGCGACTAAATTTTCGTATGAGTTGATGGAAGAGTCAAATTCAAATGACCATATCTCCTAAAGTATAATGAGTTAGGTGACCCATAATATATCAAATTAAAGATCTTTGAATTATCTTTCCAACGCATCTTATTTCGCGTTAAACGGAGTTTGGAGTAGAGAGTTATGACCATTTTACTGGAGACCTGCAGAGCTGTCTAAAGGTCCGCGACGGCTCCGCGACGCGGACCTATCGCGAATCCTTTCTGGATAAGCTAACCGACATTCCTTTATTTTATTTTGAGGGTACTTTTACCCTAAAGCCTTTGGGGGTCTATTTAAGGTCCCAAAACGCATAATACGTCAGTTTCATAAGTCAAAACCCTCTCTTTCACTCCTAAACATAAAACGCTCAAGAATCATCAAGAAAGTCATCAAGTTAGGATTAACTTTCAAGATTCTTCATCAAGGTGAGTTATTCTTCATAAGCTTTAAGCTAATTTCTCTATCTATTCATGAAATCCCTAATAGAATCTTAAATCCTAACCTAGGGTTTCAAGAAAGCGAATTCAAGAATCCCAACAAAGGATTCCTTGATTCTTCTTTCCATGAATTAGGGTTCTTCATCAAGAAACTCTAAAGATTCTGAGTCAAAAAGTCAAGAACCAAAAAGAAGCTCTTCAAACGATGTCTTTCCAAGTTCTTTCACTCTAAAAGAACAACGAGATTGAGGATTTTCTCCAAGAAAGCGAGAATTCATCATATTTTGATTTTAATATCAAATTTCCAGGTATGTAAGGCTAAACTAAAAGCATGAGTTTGTTCTCTCATGTGCCCCATAGAGGTCAAAGATGAGTTGATGGTTGAAGAGTATGTGTGCATGAATATTTGAGAGTTTTTCATTGAAAAATTGATTTGAAATTACATGTTTTCTAAGTTGATGATCATCATACTATTTGTTTTCTTGAAGTTAACATTTTTCATGAGATTTTGCATAACCTTACATGATTATTTGAAAAGCATGCATAATGAACTTAGGGATGAGTCTAGAGCCTTGACGATGATGATGTTGTGATGTTGTGATTGTGTTTCATATTTGATGAGAGTCTTGATGATGATGTTGATGAGAATGACGTTTTATGATGTCTTAAAATGGGAAGTTTAATTTCTAAAAGAGTATCTTGAGTCTATGATGTTGATGTTGATGTTATGAGGTGAGGTACTATGTCCCTCTGGGACCGATGTTGATGTTGAGGTTTTATAATATGTCCCCATGGGACTGATGTTGATGTTGAGATGATGTACTATGTCCCTCTGGGACCGATGTTGATGTTGAGGTATTATATCATGTCCTTATGTGACTGATGATGATGTATTATGTCCCTATGGGACTGATGATGATGATGTTTTATGAGCATGTCGAGTTCTGGGAGGAGTATTGAGCACCGAAATGGGTAGAGAGTGAGTCCCACTCAAACCCATTAACTACGTGGCCCGCGTAGGAAGAAAGGATTGAACCGCAATGCGGATGGCTCCTATCTTGTCCCAAAAGAGGACTGATGTTTGATGTTTTTTTGTGGATCCACTGATGTGATGTCTTTTACCCCGGGCAGGGTATTGGATGGATGTGGCAACGGCATCGCTTCGTTGTATCATCACTGGCTCATAAGTGATGGTTGTCGGTTAGAGAAACTCCCAGTTAGGTTCCTTTTGATAGGACTCTGATGTTGATGTTGATGTGATGTTTGAGTCGAGTTCCCTGAGTTGAGTTGATGTCGATGTTCCCTGAGATGAGTTGATGTTGATGTTCCTTGAGTTGAGTTGATGTCGATGTTCCTGAGTTGAGTTGATGTTGATGTTCCTGAGTTGAGTTGATGTTGATGTTCCTTGAGTTGAGTTGAGTCGAGTCGAGTCGAGTTGAGTTGAGTGGAGTCGAGTCGAGTCGAGTTGAGTTGAGTGGAGTCGAGTCGAGTCGAGTTGAGTTGAGTTGAGTCGAGTTGAGTTTCCTTGAGGTGAGTCTGATGTATTGATGATGTATTGATGAGATGTTGATGGGTCATTGTCTACTCTTTATTCTTTCTTTAGATAGACATTTGACATTCTGATGGAGTATGATGTTGAGTTGATGTTATTCCTATATTATTCTACTTGTTTCTGTTTCACTCAGCTATTTTACATACCAGTACATTCCAAGTACTGATGTCCCCTTCTGGGACTGCATCGTTTTATGATGCAGAGGCAGGTATTAGAGATCATTAACAGGCGCTTCGTTGAGGATCTATTCGCATTCAGCTGATTGGTGAGACCTCCTTGTTTTCGGAGGATTTCCATATTTTTATCATCTAGCTTGAGTTGTACTTTATTTTCCTTGAGTTGGGTAACCATGGCCTGTCATGGTACCATTGAGATGTTTGAGTTAGAGGCTTCATAGACACTGAGTAGAGGATGTGATGTATTGTTTTTCCAACTATTCTTTGTTGGAAATTAACATTTTGTATAAAGGCTTGATTATTTTAATTATATTAAGGTCTTTTCCTTGAGGATGTTTCTTCCGCTGTTGAGTATGATGTGACGATGAGTCCAAGTGGTTCGCTTGGGGACTAGCAATAGTCTCTGAGTGCCGGCCACGCCTAGGGTACCCTCCCGGGGCGTGACATTAAAATTTTTGAAATAATTTTTTTTTTAGAGAGATATCCATCTTATGAATTTTATAAAGATGTCAATTTAAATTAGTCAAGCTAATAATTTTTTAATATCATGTGATTATTAAAAAAATGTGTTAATATCAGAATCACTTCTACTCGTGGTCCATGCACATTGCACGAGGATCGACTTGTATCACATTTTAATTAAAGGTATATACGTATATATATATGTATTTATATGTATATATAAAGCCGGTTCAATTTTTTAATCGTGAATGGCAAATATACTTTTGTATTCTTGAAAATACTTGAAATATATTTTTTATCATATTTTTATTCAAATCCACCCCGTTAGTTGTACTTTTAAGTTTATATATATATTTTCAATCATAGCTTGTATTAATTTATTCTTATTTTTAATGACAAATACGTACTGAATTTAGAAATAAATACTCAATTTTAATATATTCATTTTAATAGTCAATTTTCATTTAAATTGTGGTGTATCTAAATTCAATATATCTTAATTTATTTTAAACAAGAAAATAATGCATGTACGTATGTTTTATTTTTATATTTCTGTTTAAAAAAGTTTGAAACTAATAGATGGTAATTGTAAAGATTTGAAGTCGATATTTATTCATGTCTTATCTTAATATAATAATTAGCTTAGTAGTTGTTGGATTATATATTGAGACTCAAATTTGAAATTTTAATTTGAAATCAACGTTTGTTTGTGAAATATTAATAAAATTCTGAAAAAAAAAGAAGGTAGGAATTTATATTTTAAGAAGTAAGTGAAACTCATTTGGTCCCCCGTTTGAGATTCTTTCGTATCCTTTGGAATTATTTGTCAGATGTCTAATCTCTCAATCTACAAAGAATAAAGGATTTAAATTGTTATTCCTCCGATTTCATTTTAATTGTCATAATTTTTATTTTTAAAAATAAATTATATAAATATTGATTAATATTTCAAAATATTTTTTCATCATATAAATATAAAAAAAATTACAATCAATATACTTTTATTATAATTTTTGAATGTCTAATTTTTATTTTAAAATATGTAAATAATTTAATCTAATTTAATTTTAAAAATTAGTCAAATTATCTTTCGAAAAATTCAATATGACAACTAAATGGGACAGAGGAAGCATTATTGTTCAATAATGTTATTAATACTGCTAGTTTAGAGTACGTGTTTTGCACGTACGTGTCGTGTCAATGTAAAATTTATATATAAACAGTACTAAACGTTAGAACAAAAAATATATTCATATGAATAAAATTAAATAAATACTACTATTAATTTGATGCAATTGTTTAATCTAGTATGAATAGGCAAAGATGAGAAAATCACTTCTATTACTTATAATATAGAGATATGATAATAGTTTTTAATACATAAAGTAATAATTTGGAGTTGAATACTTAAGAGTTAAATGATTAATTGATTAAAATTTAATTTTAAAAAAGACTCCTAACTATAAAAAGGAATAGTTTACGTTTTCAACGTAATTTTAATTACTTTTTTTCTTTTTAAATTTGCTATATTATATACTTTTATTAACAAAATATTTTATAATCAAAATTTTAGTTAGTTTCAAACTCTTAAATATTAGAATAATGATAATATTTTTCTTTTTTCTTTCGTAGCCAAACAATTATTTATACAGAATAGTCCTAAATCAAGAATGAAGTCTAAATTCAAAGAAATTCTAATTCAAATGTGAATCTTGAAACTAAATAAATAAAAAATAAAATAACAAGACGAATATAAATATTTATAGTTATACCATATATTTTATGGCACGAGAAGTCAAGA
The DNA here is from genome assembly GCA_029948455.1 of Solanum rostratum. Classification (NCBI taxonomy): domain Eukaryota; kingdom Viridiplantae; phylum Streptophyta; class Magnoliopsida; order Solanales; family Solanaceae; genus Solanum; species Solanum rostratum. The sequence continues at coordinate 90,691,494 of CM057045.1, read as the reverse complement.
AATAGTAAGAGGTATTTTAGGCTTTTAGCAATGAGAAAGGAGGAGACGAAAAGAGAATAATGTGGGGAAAAAAGAGATATAACAAACTATAATTCTAAATTGATTGAAATACTAAACTTCAGAATTTGTTCAAATAAGAAAAACTTTAATAACTCAAAATTTGTTAGGACAAGAATTTATATTATTATTTTAGAGTAGAGAATGTATATATTTTTTGTTTTTGAGCGCTATATAATTTTATAGTGATATTGACTTTAACATTATTGCCTAATAAATGATGTATACTCAATTTTTTAACTTTCAATTCGTAAAACGTTGTCAGTTAGGCATTCGTTAGTTGTCTATATAAATATTCTTCTTAAAAGGAAAAGTTTATGATTTTTCTTTTTAATCAAGTCTATTTTAATTACGAAAAGATTCCTTAATAAAAATTTGATCATAATAAGAAAAATCTTCTCCATTTAAATTATTACGTTTATAATAGTCAATACTTAATATAATTAAAATAACAGTATAATAATTGAAGAAAAATGATAATTTTTTTTTTCTAAAATAGAGTCTTTTAATAAAGCACAAAAAATTCAAATAACATTATTAAGGACGTTCATATTTTTAATATAGTATAGATAGATAGATTAATAAGACACGTTGATAAGGTGTCTTTTTCAAATAAATTAACCAGTGAGCATGTCATTTTGGTAAACTTTTAGCTAGCCTTTGATCCAAGATTCTCAAATTTTTTTTTTTCAGATTGTCTCATCATGCGTTTAGTCTCAAATTTTTTTAAGAATATTTGACTATTTTTAAAAAATATATAATTTGTACCAATAAATTCTAATAATTATTAAAAATATTTATAAATTTCTATATCATTCTATAATGAATATGTTTCGTTAAAAAAAAACTTTATAACATAATTATTAATCGTCAACAACAATAAAATAACAATATGAGCAAGATCAATATTTTAAACGCATATTCAAACTTATCACAGTTGGAATTGTTATACATTAAAAACGAATTATTCTTTTTTCTCATTCTTGCAACTTAAATTATAATTCAATTTTTTTAAAAGAGATAGATAAGTATTAGTTGGAACAAATAAATGATGAGTATTTTTAGAAAATATAAAAGTTTGAAGCAATTTTTAACTATTTAAAACTTCTCAAATATTATCTCAAATTCTCAAATACTATTTTTTTTAAGTATTTGAAAACTTGAAAATTCTTTAAATATATTTTTTAAATTTTATGGCCAAAACACCATTTTTTAAATTAAAAAAAAAAATTGTGGCCAAACGCCACCATAATTATTATAGTACAGTAATAGATACTTCAAAAAGAAAAGAAAAAGAAGGATGGACCAAACTTTACAAGCTCTAGCGAGAAATTAATATTGAGTGAACTGAAAGTTGAAGAGTCAAATAATTAAATGTTCATAATTGTTGACTTTTTATGCAATGAATTTGAATATTTTTATTAAATAAATTATTATCTTTCACTAATTCAAATATTGATAATTGTATATATTCAAGGGATCATTTGGAAATTAATTAGAATTACATAGACATTAATAATTTCATATTAGCTACGCATTAATTAGAATTACATACACATTAATAATCTCATATTAGCTAGGCAGGTATTATTGTATTAGTAATGTAAGAAATAGTTATATGCAGATTATAGGTAGGATTTAGTAATACATGGGTCATTTGGTTGTTGCTTTTACATGGAGATTATATGCTCATTTTTATTATTAAAATAATATATAAATTTTTTTAATTTTAATATACGAATAACTTACCTCTAGAGAAAAAAAAATGTCTCGAACATATCAGGCTTCTTAATTAGGTCTCATAGAAGAGAAAAAACTAGCATTTAGGGATTCGTTTGTTTTTTCCTACACTTTATGTTTGATACTTATTTTGAGATTTCAATTAATACAAATTCCAGCTGCTTAAGATCTATTAAACATTTTTTAGATATTTTTTTTTGAGGAATTTTCGCTTATAGTCACTCAAAAATATCTTAATTATGCTTCATAGTTACAGTTTGGGTAATTACATTTTCGTAACTATAGCTATAACAATGTTCGTATGATTCGTGCAACGTTTGTATATGTTTGTATAATTCTATACAATTCACAATTTTTGCATAGCGTTTGTATGCTTCGTCATACAATTCGTGCACATAATTTATATAATTCGCTATACAATTTGCAATGTTCTTATATTTCGCTATACAATTTGTTTTGCTTACACGTTTGTATAAATAGCGCAAATTATACAAAACTCAAATTGTATTCGCGTACAGTATTTGTATAAATCGCGCGAATCATATAAAACTCAAACTGTAATTACAACTAAATATTTGCCGCGAGCCGTAACTAATTCAAACTATAACTATATTGACTAATTAACTAACATATATTTGTTTATCCGTTTAATTTTCCCTTTTTTCTCATGCCCAGAAACCCAGAATTTAAGAAGCTACTAAGTGTAAGATCATTGATGTAACTGGGTCTCCAGTACAAGACAAGTGTGAATTGACCCAGAAGAACTTATCTGGATTTATTACTACTCCAGCATTTCAACTTGAGATTTGATACAAAATTAAAAAAAAATTGAATTTTGTGGTATTAAATTATAAATATGTAAATGCATCAAAATATTTTTTAACTTTATGAAAAATTAAAATTAAATAGTTATTAAAACAATATGTTTTTTTTAAAAACTTACTTTTCTGGAACATATTAAAAAGGAAAGACAAGCATATTGAATCGAAGGGAGTAATGAGTTAAGTCATCTGCAACTCTTTTAAGTTGTTCACAAAATTCACTTTGACATCTCAATCCAATTTTATACTTATTGAATATTACTATGTTTTAAATGTTAATTACTTAAACGCTTCTTGCTGAAATGACACGAGTATAATACACTTGATATTAGCGCCTGAGAGATATTTTATCGACCACTTTTTATCTTTTTTTTTCCATTATATTTTTCTTCCCATATATGCCATCACTACTGACACCCTTTTAATAAATGTATTAATTATGTAAATATTAGTTATTGTATTTTTTATTTTTCATAAGATAATACACAAATTTTTTCAATAACTCTTATTTGTATCAATTATGCGAGTTTTCAAATTGCAAATCAAGTGCCGTATCAATTTTATATATGAAAAATTTATTTCTTAATTAACTACTAAATAATGTATAACTCATGCAAAAATCAAAATATGTGTACACTGCCTCTTTGCTAGCTACCTTACGACTTCTTCGTATTTTGTAAATTGTTTAACTTAGTTTGGAGACACAATTTTGAGATTTTTTCCTTAAAAAAAAAAAGATGGAGAATAAGTTTGTTAGATTTATTATCATATTTCAACAAGTTGGAAATTAAAATTTGTTCTTTGTGATAAACGAAACTTATATATTTCAACTTTAATCAATTTTTACGTCCACCTCATTGATACATTTTTAATGGGGGAAGGAGAAAGAAAAAGAGGCGAAGATATTATAATGCGAAAATCTCACTCTTATCAATAAAATAAAAAATTTAAATAATTAACCAATCGAACTATTAAAATTTCTTCACTTCAATTATGTATGAAGTTTTTCTGAAGTCTTTGTTAAATGTTTTTTTTATGTTAAGATATGACTAAAGTGCACACATATATAACAAATCAGGACACAAAATTTTTTTTCACAAAAGATAGCACGAGTTAAATGTCTAAATAAAGAATATTAGATATATGAGCACTTGGCCCTACTGTGCTTTCCCACGACCAGTTTGGGTTGTTGGCAGGACAGTTGGCGGAAGCGCAGCAGCTCAGCAGGCACCAGGTGCCAATCTTCAAGTGGCTCAAAAAAACTTTAAATTTAAAGAAAGTTACTTAAATACACAATTCATTTAATTATATTATCTTAAAATTCTTTACCTTTTGAAAAAGTTACAAAAATCCCACTCTCTCCTAGTTTTAATATATCACTCTTATGCGATGTATAAAATATGTGTGTCTTAACTTCTTGTATCAACAAAAATAATGTATAGCAATGTTGGGACGTTGAACGATATACTGAGATAGTTATGTTTTGTATCAAAAAGAAAATGTTTCAAAACATAATATATTAAAATAACGAGTGATGTATTTAAAATGGATCTCAATTATAGAAACGTTGACGTCTTTTAAAATTATAGGATTTTGCATAAAGTTATTTAAATGTCTATACAAACTTGGGTACTTGTGCACTTGGATCTTTTCAAGTTAGCAGAGTATCGCGAACAATGAATGTTAAAACCGTGATCACTTGTAAATCTCAATTCAATTTGAATTTCCCTGTTGATTTCTCTTCTACTCGCCTCCGAACTTGTAGGGTAACATCATTGTCTCAAATATGCAATCGGAGAAAGCGAATAATCACTGCGTCTTTGAATCATAGACAAGTGATCCCAGTGAAACTAGAGAACTTGAATTCGAATTCGAATTCACGGATCAGCAATGAAGAACAAGTAGAATTGGTAACAGTTCGAGAAGAAATTCCGGTGGTAGATTCAAATGTTAAAGGAAAAATCTCTGGCAATGAAAGCATTTGGGCTCAAGTGGTGGAGATTGTAAAGTTTTCAGGGCCAGTAGTTGGTCTGTGGTTATATAGGCCTTTGATGAGTCTCATTGACACTGCAGTTATTGGTCAAGGAAGTTCTGTTGAACTTGCCGCTCTAGGTAGAGAACTCACTCTTTCCGTTTCTGGATGTCCAACATATTTGGCACAATTAATCCTACTTTTATGAGTACATTTTTTTATATATTAAATGTTCAGAGATTTAGCTCGATTTTTGCAAGTTGCAGGTCCAGGAACGGTGTTTTGTGATAACACAAGCTATGTTTTTATGTTCCTTTCAATTGCAACTTCAAATTTAGTTGCTACTGCATTCGCCAAGCAGGTATGCTTGTTGAAAACTCTTGTTTACTTTAATTATAACGTTATCTGCTGCTTTTTTTCGATACCAAATCAAATCAAACCGAACAGTTAATCAAGTTTTCTTTTTTGATTGACTCAAATTATATTTGATGCGATTTTCAGTTCGATTTTTTGATCCCTAGTTGTGAGCAGGTATGTGGTCCTCCTCATTATAGTCCTCCTGAACATGTTGGATTTATGGTGCAGGACAAGGATGAAGTGCAACATCAGATATCTATATTGCTATTCATTGGGTTGGCCTGTGGTGTTTTGATGTTGATCTTTACAAGATTGTTTGGTACTAGGTGCATTACTGGTAAGCTTCTAATTCTCTTTTTGGTGGTGGATGGATCTATCTTTCAATATGTAGAGTCCCCCTTTTCCTTTATACTGCTGTATTTTTTATGAGCAGCTGATGGTAACTGTCTCACTTTCAGCTTTTACAGGGGCAAACAATACAGAAATAATAAATGCAGCAAATACTTATGTCCAGGTTATTTTGCAAATCCAACTAATTGATTGTTATTGCATTTTTTGCTGGAACTCCAATACAAATTGGATGTATTTATTCCGTTGAAAGTACTAAAAACACCTTTAAACTTGAAATAAATTAGCAATTTCATCCCTGAACTATTGGTAGTGTTAAAAACACCCCTCTACTCGACTAACTGAACTTAAATACACCACTGATCTTGTAACAAGAGTGAAATACATCTCTAAATTCTTGCACCAAGTTAAGGAGTGTTATTAACACTTGTGATAGATCGGAGGTTTTTTTAGTTTAACTAGTCAAGTAAAGGGGTGTTTTTAAGACTGTCAATAGTTAGAAAATAAGACTAATAACTTGAACAAAGTTTAAATGTGTTTTCAATACTTTTTTCTTTCTAAAATTAAAAAAACTCATAACATAATAGTAGCTAATTGAATGAATGATTACAATTTACAATTGGTTATCTAAACTTCTTATACTAAGCTTCAAAGTGGGATTTCATGTGTCCTAGTTAGTAATTTGTTATACTTCCTGAATTCATATTTGTCTGAAATTTTTATTGTTCTGGGTCCCCACACTCTCAAGTGCTCTATAACTTTATTTTTCTAATATAACACTATAATTCTAAAGTTTAGCCTATTACTATTTTAATTATTTTATTTTAGTGGTTGGTTGCACCTTTAATCCCACAATTTTTCATGGTAATTTTGATGAACGGCTCCACTCAATTTTTTAATGGTCACATGATTATTCATGGCAGGTGCTTTCCAACAATCTTCTAGATTTCTTACACTTGTTTGAATTATATTAGATGGTCTACTATTAATAAATATATGAACTTCACTAATATGTTTTCACTAAGAGAGAGTTGAGGGTGAAGTATGCACGTTGTTATGTGCCTGCTTTAATAAGGATATTTATGTAAAAATATTAAAAGTTCATTTTAATTAATTATATAATTTTTAAAAAGTTATGAGACCTCCTTTAGCTATGAATTTTAATTTTAAATTCATATTCATTAGTTATAGTTTTATTATGTTAAATATTTATAATATTTATGTATATTTTATAACTACTTTGAGTGAAAAATCAACAAGCAGTGATGAAAATATTTTAATTACAGATATCTCAATAAATCTCTTTACATTAAATTTGCACAAAAAAAAGAAATTATTTACTACTACACAAATATATACTAAAATTGTTTGATCAATATCATGTAAATTTTTTGTAACTGGTATATATATATATATATTAGATAAAATAGTTCAAAACACACTTATGACTGATATTGACATTACACACCCCAGCTTAGTAGGGATCCGATATCACCTCTAGAGTACTTTTAAGCGAAATTACTAAATTCCTAACTATTTAGATGGCAAAAAAAAAAAAAAAAACCACTCTTCTTAGTTTCGTAATATTTTTATTAAAATATTTACTTTTAAATTTTTTATCTTTCTCTTTGTACTTTCCTATTCTCATATATCTTCTCTGTGGTACTTCAGCCATCATTTTCATCTCCCCAAAGCTCTACAAATTCTTCATCAACCTAAAATTAAACCGATTTCACTTCTCTCTCTCATCACTGTGATTAGAGCTACCTACATCAATATTTCTCTACCATTCATTATCACTATTTTGAATGGTGACCGATTTGGAATAAATTTTTTTTACGAAAAATCGGCCACCAATAATGTACTTTTTTCGATCTGAAAAATATAATTTTTGATTACTGAAAAACATATATACTAATTTAACTTTAGAAGAATGGAATTAAAAAATAAAAGAAACTAAAATGTGGAAGAAATGAAGTAGAAGGGGAAAAAAGTCAGAGGAAGAGCCATGGTTTTACTATCCAAAGAAGCAGAGTAAGTACTGTTAGTCTGTTATTTCAAAAAAAAAAAAAATCAATAGAAAATGAAAAAAAAAAAAAGATTAAGATATAATAAAAAATAATTAAAATACATGGAACACATGACAATGCGTGCACAGCAGTCAGCACCTCTTAATACATATAAGGGTATGACATATTAAGGGATGTATATTCTGTTTTAAATTAGTCCAAGAGTATCATGGTAATTACCATGTGTAACAATAATTTGGATCATCGTCGAAATATGTTTTGAACCATCGGCCGAATCCAAAATCTGGGATGATAAAGTAAAATTAGGGGTCGTAATTGTGCGGATGCGTCAAATTTGAGTGGGTGATAATGGGTCAAGATTTAATCCAATCCGAATTTGTTTGGATTGAAATGGGTTGGATCAAAACGGGTTGAGTAACGGGTTATAGAGCGGGTACCAAACCAGACGCAACTTTTTCTTATTTTATTAGTTCTTTTTCAATATTTTAATACTTAATTAAATTATATTTTTCTTTATTATGGTTATATAAAACATATCAAATTTAAAAAAAATGTTTTAAAAATATTTTTGCAAGATCTCTCTCAAGTCAATTCCGGTTGAATATCAACTCAATTTTAAATGGGCTGATATAGGTTGGGTTGAACTAATAAATAGGCGGGTTAATAACCCGGTCACAGTTCAACGGTTAGATGGATTGAGTGGGTTGAGTTTAATTTTGTCACCCCTAAGCTTGTTTGGATGGTGGTTTTTGGTGATATGGCATGGTTGGTACACGTTTGTTTTAATTGTTTTCATTAATTATATGGTATAGTATGATATGCTTTCATAATTATATAATCATGAAAATTCTCACTTTTTGAAACCACCAATTTGGTGGTACCCCATGTTCTCTGTTTTTTTTTTCAATTATACTCTTACTTAAATTTAAATATCCTTTATTGTTTATTAAATTTTATCCTAATAGATGGATTGAGGTTCATTTTTTCAAAAGTTCTTAATTTTTATTTTCTTGTGTTATTTGTATGGATTGACGATATATAAGCTTGTATGTTTTTTTTATTTGATTCTATGTATTTATTTTTCTAAAATTTTTTTATTAAAAAAATATTGATAGATTTAATATTTATAATAATTAAGGACATTTTACCGCCTCTCTACCTATGTGGTAGTGGTAAGGTCTGCGTACATCTTACCCTCCCCAGACCCCACTTGTGGGATTTCACTGGGTATGTTGTTGTTATTGTTAATAATTAAGGACATTTTAATAAATTTATAAGTTATGATACAGTATTGTATAGTCAATTTAAACAACAAATTATTATTAAACAGTAGCAATCCATACAATCAAGACAAATATTGTATAATATTGTTCAATATTATATCAGTACCATACATTATGAAATCATGGCAAATCGCCATCCAAACAGACGGTAAGTAAAATCCACTTATGCTTGGTTACCTTAGCACACTTCATCTGAGTAGAGTATGTTTTCGTGACAGATTCGAGGATTGGCATGGCCAGCCATGCTGGTTGGTTGTGTTGCCCAAAGTGCAAGGTACCATCTACCTACTGATACTTTTATTTGTACAGCATTATGTAATCAGTGTGCTTTTAGATAATTTGTACTTGAACTGAGTGATCTGTTGGGTTGTGTAGCAATCTATTTGTCGATGTTCTTTTTCTTGTATGCATAATGTCCTCTTTAACGTCGTTCTTGACACAGAATTAATTGTCAGGCAATTTGTCGATGCTCTTTTTCTTGAATGCATAATGTCCTCTTTAACGTCGTTCTTGACACAGAATTAATTGTCAGGCAATTCCAAGACCCCAAATTTTTTTCTTACCATATTTCGTCCCCGCCCTCAGGAAGCACTCATTCTGTTATGCGTTTACTTTATGCATGTCTTAGGAGTTTTATTAAGAGGCTTCAATTAACTTGGGATATAAATTTTTTTTTTTGAAATAAAATTTATATATAAGTAAGTATAACTATCATGTTATAGAAAGATAAGCCCTCACTTCGCATCAACTGATGAAACGATAGCTTTTTATGATCATCTTTGCTTTCGATTTATGCAAATCTGTTCCAAACTTTCAATTGACAGTTTCACGCCTGACACTATTCATTCTTACTTTAATATATGGATAGCTGTCAAAACTGAAAGCTTTTAATGGCTTTCATCCGATACTTAAATGTTTGAAATGTGTATTACTTGGTCCATCTTTTAAGCTTCTGTTTGTGATTTTCTGCTGATGGTTCTTGTGTTTAGTGCATCGGTTAGTCTGTTTTAGTGTATAATATAGTTCTTGTTAATGGATATACAGTTTAGGATTGAAAAACTCATGGGGACCTTTAAAGGCTTTGGCAGTTGCCATTGCTATTAATGGCATTGGCGACATAGTGTTATGCAGATTCTTTGGATATGGTATTGCTGGAACAGCATGTGCAACAACAGTGTCACAAGTATGCCATATAAGCTTTTCTTTCTCTAACTGAATTTGATCTGCTCTTCATCAACTCTCTCTATATCTCTTCATACTCTTTATGGTAATATTCCTAACTTACGAGCAAAATTGTAGGGCGTTTCAGCTTATATGATGATTGCAGCCCTGAGCAAGAAAGGCTATAATGGTTTTGCCTTATCTGTTCCATCATTGGATGAACTTGTACATATTTTCATGCTTGCAGCACCTGTGTTCCTAACAATGATGTCAAAGGTTTGTTTGACTTCGCTGCATTTCCGGCTTGCATGAAAGTAGTGACTGTGTTATGCATCTGATATATTTTGAACTTCAGGTGGCATTCTATTCTATACTTGTCTACTATGCTACATCAATGGGAACACACACTGCTGGTGCACATCAGGTCAGTTTCTGTGGACTAATACTCTAGATGCATTTCTTCTTGCATCTGCCTCTCTATCTATGTGAGGTAGTTGGCAGGGTCTGCATATACTCTATCCTCTCTAGACTCTACTTGTGGGATTTCACTGGTTATGTTGTTGTTATTTCTTCTTGCATCTTTCTAATGTAACGGTTGGACAGATATTAACACTAACATGTTGCTTACCTTATTAGGTGATGCTACAACTATACTGCATATTTGCAGTATGGGGTGAGCCTCTCTCTCAAACAGCGCAGTCATTTATGCCTCAATTCTTATATGGAGTAAAACGAAACTTGCCGAAGGTCAAAAATTTATTTATGTAGAGTTTACCAGTATCTGCATCTATTTTCTTACTAATATACAATCTTGAAAAACTACTAAAATTTTTCATTGTATCTGTAAACACATCTTCTTTGAGAAAAACTTTGACATCCATGAAATTTTGTATGTGATGTCCATGTAAACTGTTGTTTCTATCATTTCCAAGCCAACAACTTTGGAGTTGTGTTCCATGCATTATTCTTTAATAGGACGTTCTAAAAGATGAACACTTTGAATCAGGCTCGGATGCTGCTGAAGTCCCTTTGGATCATTGGAGCATCAAATGGATTAATACTGGGATCTTCTGGAGTGTCAATATCATGGTTTTTCCCTAAAATATTTTCACCTGATCCTTTGATCATACAAGAGGTTAGTTGTATATTATATTGAAATTAAGCGGATCAAATTGGACGGGTCAAGATTCAACCCAAATTTTAGTATATTTGAGCCTAACCTATTTGAACCCAAAGTAAATTTAGGTGGTCACGACCCAAACTCAGTATTTCTCATCGTCACTGTATCAGTTATTTCTTAGTGTCAGTTCTTTCCATTCTTTCATATCATTTTATCCAAACTCAGTAACTCGAATCTACGAAATTAAACCTTTCCAAAAGCACAACTAGAAGTAATAGAAGTGACCTTGTTTGGCACAAACAGTACACTTGCATCATGGCAGCCTAACCAAATGAAAATGAAGAAAAGCCATGTATATTTTGGGTGTTTGCTATACTCTGTGCACTGTATTTGGAACATTAGAACCAAATAAAGTTGTTATGCCAAACGTTCTCTGATCTAGTGATTGTTCTCGCCTTTTGTTGGTGCAGATGCACAAAGTTCTGCTGCCATTATTTTTTACTCTCTCGGTATCACCATGTGTTCTTTGTCTTGAGGGAACCTTATTGGTATGATTTCATACTTTCTCCAAATTATGTTCTGACTATGGTAGATAGTTTAGTTGAATATATTGATTATTCTTATCAACATCTGCCGTAAATTTAAGAAGTATGCTCTGTTTCTTTGAAAATGTCTTGTGAAGCCTTATTCAAATCTGTGATGATCTGATTGCTTTTTAGGCTGGAAGAGACTATAAATTTATTAGCATATCAATGACCATCATATTTGGTTTGACATCTCTTCTCGTCATGGTAAGTCTTCCACTTATTGCCAACTACTGTAAATTTTTGTAAATCCTTAATCAGGAAGCTAGATTTTAAATCCTTTTTCTAATAACAAGAATATCACTCACTAATTATTTTGATGTCAAACAGCTCTTCAGCAGTAAAGGATTTGGTTTGTCAGGGTGCTGGTTTGCACTAGCAGCATTCCAATGGGTAAATTCATTTCAATATTTCTATTCTTTGTTGTTAAAACTGGCTCACGTTGTTTTCTATTTTTAACTTTCTTTTCTTTCCAGGCAAGATTTTCAGTAGCCCTATGGCGACTCACTTTGGTAGATGGCATACTTTATTTGGAAGGCTCAGTTCATAATAAGTTTCAAAAGTTGAAAGCTGCGTAGGGGATTAATATGCTCAACACGAAATTGGCCGCGCCATAAATTTTTTCCTTTCCAACAGCGTTAAAAAGACAAATGTATGCAATTGGTGCTCCGATGGCCTAGGCACGTAGAAAAGAAGTTTTTCGTTAAAGATTTCAGTGAACGATTGGTGCTATCATAATTAATCATGAAAATCTAAATTCTATTATTGGTACTTGTTAATATCAATTCCTTTTTATGAAACATTTATCAATATTAAGTTATTTGTTTTCATCATGTATTATAATTTATAACTCAAGATGAGTTGAGAATGAGTTATTTATTATTTACATATTCTATATTTGGAGCGCAATATTGTAATAGTTTGCTATTACAATTGATTAGTCGCCTCTTTATTAGTTATCAAATGTTTTCCTAGAATTTTGTAAAGTTTTGAAGTTAGTTTTGGAAATTTTGAGATTTCTAAAAAAAAGTTATTGAATGAGTTCGTTAGATTTATTATTATTTTAATAATTTAATTATTCAATTTTTTTAATAATATTTAAAATTTATGTTTTAAATGTAATAAATAATTTTTTACATGCACTTCAATTATTATTATTTTTTAAAAAAGAGAATAGGAAAAGGGAAAATAGGATAGGTGAAGGGGATTAGACAGTCAAACTCTCTTTAAAAAAATAAAATAAAAATTTAAATAGTCAATCAATTGAGTTATTAAAATTCTTTCATTTCAATCATATATAAAGTTTCTCTAAATGTATGTTCAATTTTTCTTTAGGAATAATTACACCCACAAACCATTGAAAAAAATTCTTTACACAAAAATTAGCTCACTATTTTTTTATTACATGAAATAGCCATTCGATTAGCATAGGACTACTCATTTTATAAATTGACAGCAATGACCCATTGCCAATGGGGCCAATTCGGCGGCATTCTCCTTTTTTTTTTTTTTTTTTTTTTTTTTTTTTCTTTTTAAGCCATTTGATTTTTTTTTCTTTAGCATTGTTTTTTCTCATTTGACTATCACATTATATTTTTCCAATTTCAATGTTAAACTTTTTTTATTTGCTCTTTTTAAAAAAGTTTTTTTTTTAAATTATTTTACTTCTTTTGTGTTTTTTTTTTGCCATTTATTATTTCTTGTTTATTCTTTTAGTTTATTAAGATGAGAATACATGTTAGTCAAATAAATATCGACATTGATACATTACATAATCATATATATAATATCATATACGATTTTAAACCATTTATACAAAAATGATACATTACGTACCTATATATATAATAACGATACATGTTTATATATAATTTATACAACATCGATACATATTTACAAACTATTTATATAATTATGATATATGCTGATATACAATTTTATACAATGTTGATATATTTCATAACTATTTATACAATATTAATACAAGTTTATATACATTTATATAGTATCAATACGATACATATACACCACATAAGTATTTACGGCAAGAATTCTAACAAAAATATATTTTTTATTATATAAAATTCAATAATTTTTTTTTTTAAAAGTTTATTTTTTTTTTAAAAAAAATTCAATATCGTAGAGGAAGAGAAAATAAGAAAGAAAAAAAAAAGCAAAAAAAGGCCTATACTGTGGGCTTAAGAGTAACTGGGCCGAATTATGAAGTAAGTGGGCTCATTTTGGCTATTTTTCATGTAAATTAACATGGTTTTTTTTTTTTTTTTAACTTTTAATTTTATATATATATATATGTGTGTTTTTCTCCCCCAATCTTGGCAAACCTTCAGCATGACCGTTACAAGGCTCAAATGTAAATTTTCAACTTCAAAGGACCACACAAAATTGGAAATTTGTGCACTTATTAGCCCAATAGTGCATTCCAAGTTGAGTTTGTCAGGACAGTTACAGAAACACGTTAGCTGGAAGCATATTCGAAGCAGCCGCCAATTTTCAAGTGGCTCAAAAAACTTTCCATTTACGGCCAATATTTTTCCCTCTTTTTTTCTTCTATCTGTTCAATCAAGCACCTAACGATGAATCTTGAAACCCTAACTTGTAAATCTCACATTCCGACAGAAATTCCTAAATTCAATCTGAATTTCCATGTTGATTTCTCTTTCACCCGCCTCCGATGTTGTCGGGTAACATCATTGACACGAATCTGCAATCACCGCAAGCGAATAATCACTGCTTGTGTGAATCATAGCCAAGAGATTCCAGTGAAACTAGATAACTTGAATTCGAATTCATCTATCAGCGATGAAGAACAAGTAGAATCGGTAACTGTTCGAGAAGAAATTTCAGTGGTAGATTCTAATGGTAAAGTAGAATTCTCTGGCAATGAAAGCATTTGGGCTCAAATGCTGGAGATTGTAAAGTTTTCAGGGCCAGCAGTTGGTCTATGGTTATGTGGGCCTTTGATGAGTCTCATTGACACTGCAGTTATCGGTCAAGGAAGTTCCATTGAACTTGCCGCTCTAGGTAAAGAACTTCATGCCTCAGGTTTTAGGGAACTCTTTTCCATTTTTGGATGCCCAAAGTATTTGACATAATCTTAGTTTTGTACATTTTTGTCATAGTGAGTTAAGAGTCGATCAATCTACTTATATGAACTTGGGCAATTCTTCTCTCACGATCTAGTTTTTGGGATTGTGTTAAGCCTAATTCTACTTTTTGTAAATATGGTTTTTTCAGTACTACGTAAGTACCGACTTAAATACAAATGTTACCAGCTTCAAAAAAAAAAAATATTTGCATGGTATCATGGTCCATTCCCATTTGGGCTGCCGGTCCACTCTCCAGTTGGACTTGGATGTGAAGTGGTTGTTAGAGTCCTACATTGGTTGGGGAATGGAATGAATATCTGCTTATATAGCCTTGAGAAATCCGCCCCTCATTAGACCCAAGTGCAATATCTTTACACACAAAAGATATCTTTAGGCATATATAGTGGAATGTATGGAGTGTGATGTTATTTCTGTTCAGTGATTTAGCTCGACCTTTGTAATTGGCAGGTCCAGGAACCGTGTTTTGTGATAACACAAGCTATATTTTTATGTTCCTATCAATTGCCACTTCAAATTTAGTAGCTACTGCATTGGCCAAGCAGGTATGCTGCTGAAAATTCTAGTTATCTTGTAACTGAATCTACTTTCCCCAAAAGTTAGGAGCTTGGCAGTAATCATAGTATGGTGCCGTATATCAATATATAGTCATGGGTATTTTCTATTTACTCTAACATTCTGAGCATGTTGGATTATGGTGCAGGATAAAAATGACGTGCAACATCAGATATCTATATTGCTCTTCATTGGGTTGGCCTGTGGTATTGTGATGTTTCTCTTTACAAGATTGTTTGGTACTTGGGGCATTACTGGTAAGCATCTCATTCTTTTTGTGGTGGTGGATTTATCAATCATTCAATATGTATACTATTTGAAATGTCCACTTTTTCCTTCAGTAGTGGTGTGCTTTTTATGAACTGATGGTCAATTTGTCTCACTTTCAGCTTTCACAGGGGCAAACAATACGGAAATAATAAATGCTGCAAATACTTATGTCCAGGTTATTATGCTACTCCTATTAATTATTAGTGCATGTTCTGCTGGATAGTAAGAGAAGTCTAATAGAAACTGGATATATGTATTCTGTTGATCTTTTAAGAGGCATCTTATCTAAAGTCCAAAGATTCTAAATAATGTAAGGTTTGAATGTTGTGCTGTTTTCTTCTTTTTGGTTGAAGATGAAAGATTTTATTTCAACCAAGTGCAAGAATTACAAAGCCACTAGTTCATTGTACTGTAGAACTAGTCGCACAATTGATCACTGAATCCTATCCATTTATAAAAGCAAAAAAATTCTATGCCCAGCTAGAAAAGTTCAAATGTTATACTGTTTCATATAGCTGTTAGGTCACTTATGTTTGAACAAGTAATTTATTTCTGGAAAAGAACTAGGAAAGAAGTCATATGAGCTGTGAAGTTGTTAGCAAATTGAATGAATGATATACAATTGATTATCTGAACTTCTTATCATTAATCTTCAAAGTGGGGTTTCATCCATCTTAGTTCAAACTTGCCGATAAAGACATTGAGCCATTTGTTATACTTTCTAAATTAATATATTATAGCAGGATAACAGTATTTGGCTGAAAGTTTTTATCGTTCTAGGATGATCAAGTAAAATCCACTTGTGCTTGGTTACATGCACACACTTCATCTGAATAGAATATCTTTCCGTGATAGATTCGAGGATTGGCATGGCCTGCCATGCTTGTTGGTTGGGTAGCCCAAAGTGCAAGGTACCATCTACCTACTGATACTCTAATTTGTATAGCATCATGTAATCAGTGTAATTTTAGATAACTTATACTTGAATTTAGTTAACTGAGTGATCTACAGGGTTGTATAGCAATCTATTATGTTTCTTCTTCATATATTTGCAGCGATTCTTTGACAAGAACCATAACCATATGCACTTAGTTCCTACGGCTACAATTTGTCAATCTTCTTTTTCTTGTTTGCACAATCTCCTGTTTCCTTGCCACAGAATCAATTGATGGGCAATTCTACACCCCCCAAATTTATTTCTTACCATATTTCATCGTCCACTTCCTGTTTTGCTTTTCTCATTGATGCAAGTCCTCTCCCTCAGGAAGTACTCCTTTTGTTCTGTGTTTAAATGATTTTTTGTGTCTGATTAGACGCAGCTAAACTGATTAGTCCACTTTTCTTCTTTATGTGAGAAAAGTAGCATCATTAGCGAACAATAGAGGGTTGCTTAGATGGTAAGCAACCTTTACGTCCAATCACAAGGTTGTGGGTTTGAGTCACCAAAGGAGTAAATAGGTGGGAGCTCCTAGGAAGTGGTTTAAAAAAAAGGATCGCCAAATGCAAACAAAGTAGCAATGTTTAGTGAATATTAAAAACGCTTACTGAACTCTTAGTAGATGATGAAGATGAGCACAAGTTTTTATATAATGAAGATGAAACAATTTTATGAGTTCAATTAGCTTATTACCCTATTGAGATGGATAACAGTGGACTTGAGCTTAGTTTGAAAGCAGTGTCTTTTAAAAGAGAAAGCTCAAAAAAACGACCAAGGTCCATGAAGCTTGAAGCAAAATGTAAGAAGTAAAACACCCTTTGTTGAAGTGTAGCGCAATGTAAGAAGTAAAACAACCAAGATTCTGACAATAATTGAAATCATCAGAATTGAAACTCAAAGTGCCTACCACTTCTCAGTTGTATCATCGTTTGAAGCACACTTTTCTCTGAAGCTGCATTCACGAAGGGATAATCCCTTGCTTCACATCAAGAGATGCAACGATAGCTTTTGACAATACTAGTTGAAGGACATTTGAGCGTGTCTGTCTTTGCTTGACATTTCTTTGATTTATATAAATTTGTTTCAATTGACTGTAGCCTTCCTGATACGATTTTTCTTTTACTTTAACAAAGTCTTGATGATGAAATTTCTAAAAAAGAAAAGACACTTAGGGCTCGTTTGGTGTGAAGGATAAGTGCAAATAATCCCGGGATTAATATATAGTGTTACTTAAATTGTTGTTTTGTTGGCAAGTCCTATCTTAATAATTAGTACTGGGATAAGTTATCCCTCCTCTTGGGTTATAATAATCCCATCATTATTTATCATGGGATAAACTTATAACATGACAAAATTACCCTTCAAATCCTTTATCACTTTTCACATATATATTTGTACCAAGTGTGTGCTGAATGCAGTGAATTTGATGACCAAGTTATTTCCCAACCCTTGTAATGATATTTACTAAGCAACCTTCCATCCAAAACTGGACCAATTTCCATGGGAAAAGATGGTCAATTACTTAGACCTGCTCTCCAGCTTAGCAAAACTAAATAACTCATCCTTAATGTTTTCAAGTTCAAGAATAATTCGATCAAAATGCCGTTATTCATGTGTATTGATTCTTTAAGTTGTTTTGAATGGAGAAAGTTGTTTTAGGAAAGCAGGACAGGATGGATTAGCTATCCATACTGTTGAGCTCCTAAACACAACAAATGATACTTTTCATGTGATATGTAAAAAAGTTTCCGATCATTCGTACTATATTTTGAGCCATAAGCTGCTTCATTTTTATACACAGTTTAATAATAAATGTGATATGTAAAATAATTAAGCTAAATATGGTGGATGTTTTGTTTTTAAGAACCAATAACTAAAGCTCTACCAAAAAAATGTATACAAAAAGCTAAATAAAAAGGGTATTTTGTAAATAAATAACTTGTTTTTAGAAAGTATGTGACAGATGTTATTTTTAGTACAACAAACCAAACCGTCAAAAAGAACTAATGCCAGAATAACTAATCCCAACATACCTAATCCTAACGTAACTTGTATTCAAACCAAATGACCCCTTAAATTTATAGATAAATGTCAATACTGAATGTTCTTAATGACTTTCATCCGGTATTTATATGCTTGAAATGTGCATTGCTTGGTCAATGCTTGGTCAATCTTTTGAGCTTTTAATCTGAAAGCTCTTTATGATTTCTCCGGGTTGTTTTGTGTCAAGTACATTGTCGTCTGTTGATGTTTTGCTGCTTCTGGTTTTTGTATGAACATAGTTCTTGTTAATGGTTATACAGTTTAGGCATGAAAGATTCATGGGGACCTTTAAAGGCTTTGGCAGTTGCCACTGCTATTAATGGCATTGGCGACATAGTCTTATGCAGATTCTTTGGATATGGTATAGCTGGAGCAGCATGGGCAACAATGGCGTCCCAAGTACGCCAAATATGCCTTCCCTTCCTCTAAATGAATTTGATCTGCTCTCCAACTCTCTGTCTCCCTCCCTCCCCCTATCCAATTTCAAACCTTCATGGTAATATTACTAACTTACGAGCAATAATTTAGGTTGTTGCAGCTTATATGATGATTGCAGCCCTCAGCATGAAAGGGTATAACGGTTTTGCCTTATCTGTCCCATCATTGGATGAACTTCTACAGATTTTCACGCTTGCAGCACCTGTGTTCTTAACAATGATGTCAAAGGTTTGTTTGACTCAGCTACATTTTCGGCTTACATGAAAGTAGTTACTATGTTGCATATCTGATAGATCTTGAACTCCAGGTGGCATTCTACTCTCTACTTGTCTACTATGCTACATCAATGGGCACACACATTGCTGCTGCACATCAGGTTAGTTTATGTGAACTAATATTTAGTTTATGTGAACTAATATTTTGTGTGTATTTTCTTTTTGCATCTCTATAATATAACTGTCAGATGGATATTAACACTAATGTATTACTTAACCTTATAGGTCATGCTACAACTATTCTGCATATTTGCAGTATGGGGTGAGCCTCTCTCTCAAACAGCACAGTCATTTATGCCTGAATTGTTATATGGAGTGAATCGGAACTTGCCAAAGGTCATAAATTTATTTATGTAATTTACAATAACCTGCATCTATCTTCTTACTACCATGTCCAAGCTTGAAAGCTATCATAAAACGTTCCATTATATCTTCAAAAAACTACTACTTTGGGTAAAGCCTTGATCTACATGATATTTTGACTGTGATGTACATGTAAACTGCTGTTTCTATTCATTCCCAAATCGACAACTTTAGAGTTGTGTTCCATATATTTTTCTTTAATAGGACTTTCTAAAATATGAACACTGTGAATCAGGCCCGGGTGCTGCTGAAGTCCCTTTTGATAATTGCAGCATCAAATGGATTAATACTAGCATCTTCTGGAGTGTCAATATCATGGTTTTTCCCCAAAATGTTTTCACCTGATCCTTTGGTCATACAAGAGGTTAGTAGTTGTCACTTTTTTTTTTATTCTTTAACTTTGCAATATAGATGAAGTTCACGATGACACATCTTTTGTATGAGGATACCAATACTCTCAATACCTTTTTTTTTATGAATAATTTTGCTACTTGGAGTAAGCAGAACTGATAAAGAAAGAAATCCTGCATAAAATGAAACTTAACGCAAAGGTAGCTGTGTTAACCAGGTCCATGTTATACTTTATTAAGATTGTGTTAGCATCATCTTCATCACTGTTTCTGTTATTTCTCTAGTGTTAGTTCTTCCAGTCTTTCAATAGTAGATTAGAGAAACTCAGAAACTTGAATATATGAAATGAAACCTATCCAAAAGCTCAATCAGGAGTAACAGAAGCTCAAAGGTGGCCCTGTTGACGCAAATAGTACACTTGCATCAAGGCAGCACAACCAAATGAAGGTGATGGAAAACCATGTAAAGCTTGGGCGTTTGCTAGACTCTGTGCACTGCTAGTTGGAACCAAATAAAGATTTTATGTCAATGAAAATAGTTTTCTTCTGATCCACTGATTGCTCTTACCTTCTGTTGGAGCAGATGCACAAAGTATTGCTGCCATTATTTCTAACGCTCTGGGTGTCGCCGTGTGTTCATAGTCTTGAAGGAACCTTGTTGGTACAGTTTCATACTTTCTCCAAATTATATTTTGACTATTGTAGATATTTTGGTTAATTATATCAATTATTTTTATCTGAAAGTTCTGTTTATTTTGTCAATGTCTGCCGTAAGTTTAAGGAGTATCCTCTGTTTCTTTGGGAAAAAAATATAGCATTTCAAATTTATTGAGGGGTGAATCGTAGGAGGGGCTAACTAAGTTGTGTTTATTTGCACTAGTAAGTACATCATTAATTCCTACGAGAACGTATCCGACAATCAGGGACTTAATTAGCCCAAAAAGCCGTAGAGAAGTTTTACTGTAAGGATGTGTATTATGGTAAGATGTGTTTTAGTTACTTGAGAGAAAGAGCAGCAGCCACCTTCCTTCTTTTCCTTTTTCTTGTAGACGCTCAGCACCTACCCAATAATATTTCCATCTGGTATATTGTTGAAGCCATTGCCATTTGCCTTGGGATGCTGTACATTTATAAATATTTTGATTGTTATTGTATGATAAGCTGTTTTTTTATCTTGATTATTCTAGTTATGGTTTCTGAAGCTATATCTCAAGTCTATGATGATCTGATTACTTTTTAGGCTGGAAGAGACTTGAAATTTATTAGCATATCAATGACCACGGTATTTGTTTCGGCTTCTCTTCTTGTCATGGTAAGTCATTCCACTTATTTCCGATGAGTCCCCCAAATGATTTAGTTTGCAAACTAGCTTTTACCCTTGCTCAAGAAGCTGGATTTCTTTAATCTCTTTATAATAAAAAGAATACGACTCACTAATTATTTTGATCTCAAACAGTTTTTCAGCAGTAAAGGATTTGGTTTGTCAGGGTGCTGGTTTGCACTAGTAGCATTCCAATGGGTAAACTCATTTCAACTTTTCTACTCTGTCTGATAAAACTGGATCATGTTGTTTTCCATTTTAATTTTTAACTTCTTTTTTTCAGACACGATTTTTGGTAGCTCTACGGCGTCTCACTTTGGCGGATGGCATACTTTATTTGGAAGACTCAGTTCATGATGAGTTACCAAAGTTGAAAGCTGCATAGGGTTTAATGTGTTCAAGAGAAAAATGTCCACATACAAAAGAAGTTATTCATTAACGATTCCAATAAACGGCAGGGGCTGCAGTGATTATTTATCAAAATCAAAATTTTGTTGTTACTTTTCAATATCAAGTTATTTGATTCATCATGTATCATAATTCAAATGAGTTGAGAACGAATTAGTAGTTACACATTTAATATTCTGAGCGCTGTTGTAATAATTTGTGAAACAAACATTCCTGCAAGCATTATTAAAGTTTATACATTGTAGACCTGTGATAGCAATTTTGTTATCGATATCACTGACTCATAATGTACTGTGCAGCCTTTGACATATAATTACTTTGATGTGTGTGATTTATCTAAGTAACATCAACTAAACAAACATAAATAGATTGACGAAGAGAACTGATACAGCATAATAAAAGAGATTTGCTCAGTGTAGTGACCACAAATCAGAACTATGAAGGAAATGTAAATTTAAGACATCAAAGACCCCCATGAATAACGTCCACTAATCTTTACACTAGTCAAAATTGACGATTTCTTCTTAAAATCATCTGACATTTCACCAAAATTACAAAAGGTACAAATGCAAACTTTTCTCATGTAAATTTCTACTGCTGAGATAGTTTATGTTACGTCTCTGTCCTTCGGATCTTTACCTTCAGAGTTAAAAAAACGTGTGCGCCTATCCATCGAAAGAAATATTTGTGTAGATTCAACCGAGCCATTGAGCACTGTAGTGGCTACTATGTAAAGAGAAGGAAGAAATGAGCCACAATGAAGGATCAAACCCTGCTACTTCCTCGGCGACCACGAGCATATGGTCTAGGTACCTGTCCTTTATCCTGCACGTAAGGAGACCCCAAAATGAACAAGGATGATCATGAAAGAAAAAGGAGGAAAAGGAGAACAATGTGTATTTATTCGTGCTTGAGGTTGTTGCTTGGCTACCATTGAACTTCGCAAAAACCATAGGAAGCCAACACAAAATCTAACACGGTCAAATATGCTAGATGGTCCAAGCCTTGATGGGCAAAATTGCTCCCTACATGAACATGGGTAGAGGTAGCATGTACCCAATGTATAAGGAGAACCCAAAAAAAAAGTCGAGTTTTGCACAAGCTTAGCTTAGAACAAGTGTTATAAAAGAACAATATATTCATTTATTAGAACTATATAAATGGAAAGATGACCTGAAATGCTCGTCTCTCTGCGTATTGTCTTTGTTTTTTCATAAAAAGACTTTGAGCCTGTTTCTTCTTCTCTTCAGCTTTCATTTTTGTCAGGCTTGGACGGTACAGAATCACAGTCCTACCAATTTGCCCAACAACCACTGAGCCAGTTGCTTCCTCTAAATGCTTTACAATATCATCCAGCTCTCCTCCAGGACAGGTACCATGTATTTTGAGCTGTACATAACAAGGCAGCCATAAAAAAAAGGAACCCAGGAGCACTGCTTTTATCAAGTAACTAATGCTTAATACATTGCTAGGAAGGTAAGCATGAATCCTCATCTGCACAGCTGAAACGGGTGCATTCACCTTAGTTGAAGCAAATTAAACTCTATTGTTTGACACTGCAAAAGACCGTTATTCCTCAACATTTCAACTTGCTATCATCAATTTGAAAATTTGACACTTCTACTGGAAAAAGGCGCATACTTTACGAAAATTGACCGTCTTGCTATACCAGCTTAGCCTAAACCATATTGATCATTACTGCTACAATACTATCAGCAGACCAGTTTTAATCAATTACTAAGTTAACACAATCACACACGCTTAGAACAAAATCCCTGCTCCTATGCAATAACTCACAAACTACACAGGAGAAGTAACCCCTACTAGGCAAGCCAGTGCGACGAGCTCGAGTCAGAAGGCAAACCCCTTGCTTTTGCTGCCTCCAACATGGAAGTCCCAAACCCAAACTACTAGGCCGGCCCGAAGGATGACCAAATTGTTACCTACTGACAAGTATACCATCTCTACTTGTTACTTATCGACCACAAAAACCATCTCCACTTGTTAAAAAGGTACTGTTCTTATTACTAGTTCAGAACAATCCAAATTTTTTTTGGTTTATTTATAAGGCAAAGATCAAGGCACACTTAGCTCCATTTGACCATATATTTACAATTGAAACTTGAAAATTTGAGTTTTAAAGTTGTGATATTTGGAATTTCAAGTTGTGTTTGGATATGCATTTTATTTTATTTTTTGAAGTTCTGTGGCAGGAAATCCTAAAAACTCGTAGGAGCTTGTTTCTGGGAACTTGAAAAATATTCAACTTTCCTGGCCAAACATATATTTACAGATAAATTTTCAAAATCTGATACAAAATCTGTGACCAAAAGCTAGCTAAAAGTTTAGAAGACCGATTTGGCAATAAATAAATAATATGAAAAATAGCACTGATTTGAAGATAGCCTTTCTAGCATAACAATTCAAAATAAACCCTAAACCCCAAATATTTGAGTAAATTGTTTGCCAACAGAAAAAAAAGAAGTACCTTGAGAAGCTCATTAGCTTCAAGAGTCTCCTCCAAAGCCATTACTACAGTATCAGTAACACCAGATTTTCCAACCTGTTGACTCTTTAGCTTCTTCCCTAAACTATGTGCATATGATGCCAATTCTTTCTTCTCCTTCACAGTCAGGTTCGGCAACTTCGCCCTTAATATTTTTCTCTCAGACTCGCTGGGCCTGGGGGTATTCACTTCTCCATTTTGTTTTCCAATTTCCTCATCGTTCACGTCCTCAGTAGATTCCAAGAGAGCTTGAGAAGTACAGCTAACTGGAAGGTTCGAGAAAGTTCTAGAGCGAAGGAAGATTGATGTATGGGTACGAAGAGGGGGGAAGGAGGAAACGGAATTGCTTGTGATGGGATGAAGCGACGTCGTTTGATGGGGAAGAAGAGCGAGAGGTTGCTTAAGGAAGGAGAAAGAAAGGATGGGAACAGGTCGGAGCAGGCGATGGAGAGCCATGGAAGAAGAGGAAGAAGATAACATTACACTACTCATTTGCTCTTCACTCTCTCAGTTTCCCACTGTTTGTTCAGGGCAGAAACATTATTGAGATTTTTTTTATGAGTAAAACAAGTGTTATTTGGTGCGCCAAATCTTCCGCTCGTAAATTCGCAAAAGGACGTGTTATATTTTTAAGAGTGAACTGTGAAAAATATATTTAAGTTTTTTTCATTTTATATTTAAATTATTGAAAACTTCATTTAAATTATTGCTTCGAATGTTCTACAATAATTATTCATTATCAAACGATGTTTATTAAATATTAAAAATAAATAATATTTAATAAGAAAAATAACAATAAATACAAAATAATAAATTATTATTAGTTTTTATAAACTAAATAAGTATTATTGAATATTTCAAAATAGTATAATGAATAACTAAAAATAAATAAAGAGTGTACTTATTAATTTAAAAAATATATCTCCTTTTTTATTACACTCTATTGATGGTGTATGTATAAAACGATGCAGTCCAAATCCACGTCAGTATATGGAATATACTGATATGTAAAATGGCTGAAAAGGAATAGGACATAATCAAATCAAATAACTCAAGTCGAGATTAGATCAACTCAAAATTTACTCAACTCAACTCATGTTAAAACATGCAAGCTTAAGAACATAGTCATGATTTGAAAATAACTCAATAATATGCAACTCAGTCAAATCCGTTATGCAAAAGTTAGGGAGTTTTTCTAACCGACAGACATCCCACCACTCTCGTTGATGGTGCACAACGAACACGACACCGTTGCTCGCCCGTTCCGTTGCTCGCCTGTTCATCTTTAGGGACAAGAGTTGCCAGAGTTACACAATTATCCTACGGTGGCAACGTAGTTATGGGATTGAGTCACTCGTATCCTAACTCAGTGCTCAATACTACTCTCAAAACATCCTCTTTAAAACTCATCTCAAACATCATTATCATCATCATCTTCCATCAATAAATATGTTTTGAAAATTTATATATATCCTCATCAAATATATACTTAAAACATCTTTTAAACTCAATGTTCAATTTCATCAAAACATCAAGTGCTTTCTTTTAAAAATGTTTTTCAAAAATCATGCACATATCATCAAGACGCTTCTCAAATCATTATTATGCTCAAAATTAAAGTTATATTCAAAAACACCCTCCATAAGTGGTGGTCTTGATATTTTGTCCCCCATAAGAGATGTCTTATAAAAATACCCTCTTATAAGATATTTTTGTAAGACTTTTTTTTATAAAGAACAAAAGATCAAGACCACTACATTTGATGGACATTTTATGTAATTTTCTACTAAAATTAATGATGTAAAATTAAATTTTAATAAGTTACCTTAAATAGTAGCCACAAGGGCTAGACTTTTTTAATTAATAATCAAAACAAACAACTAATTCTCTTTTTATTAATAATAAGAAAAATTAAAAGGGTTGCCCATTCGAATCAAACGGGTGTCTTTTGACATTGTCTTTGCTTACGGATAAGAGTCAAGTTTCCTTTTTTTTCTTTCTTTTCAATTATTTTTTAATTGATTTTATCTTACATGTAGCTTTGATCAGTACTAATTATGTGTGATTAAGGTCGGACTATATATTGGTATAATTTTGAATTTGAGAATTCTACACTTTTTTTCGGATGGAATTACAATTTTTAATTTAACTAAAATAGAACTAATTTACAACCGTTAACATCATAATTTAAGTTGTTAGCAAACTTCATTTAGTAAAATAAACATTACCACAAACATTATCCTCCGACAAAAAAATCAAACTAGTCAAGACTTGTATTTTTTGAATTCAAGAATTTTATTTTATCATACTATCTGACAAATTAGTGTAGCATCAATTTTCTTGATACTATCTACTAATCGTCAATTAGAACAACCCCAACCGTAAAAATTTTCACCACACAAGCAAGACATGAGTTTCTATTGGTTCTTGTTCCTTTCTATTCGGCGCGTATTTTTTATTTTTCGATTCTTCTACGTGATGTTTGTTCTTCCGCGCATCCCATATAAATGTCCTTTCCCACATGAAGACTAGGACATCAATAGCACATATGTTGTCTTTTGATGTGCACTTATATTTCCATCTTAATCAATAGCAGTTTCAAATTTCTTTTTCCATCCATCTTGTACTTCCCATCAACATTGTCATTTTTGTTTTTACATGCTATTTGTTCTAATATGATATACTTCAAAAAAATCAAGCTTATAATTTCATAAAGTAATATTATTATATATAGAATTCAAAATCAAATCTAATTAATAAGATGTTAAGACATTTTTTTTCCAATGCATTACCTTGATTTTTGTTGTAAAACTTTTTTATTAATATGATAATTTGAGTTGTTTAATTTATAGTTCTAAAATAATTTAGATAAAAAGTATATATTTTTTTCTGGCTTTTTTATTTAAATTTTGTTCTTTATAGTTTTTACAATCTTAAAACTTTTTTATTAATATGATAATTTGAGTTGTTTTCACTGGGTATGTTGTTGTTGTTGTATGATAATTTGAGTTGTTTATTTTGTAGTTCTGAAATAATTTAGATAAAAAGTATATAGTTTTTTCTTGCTTTTTTATTTAAATTTTGTACTTTTTAGTTTTTACAATCTTAAATATTTCTTCAAGTGAAACTAAAATCATAACATTTATTATTAAAATTATTTGGTGCCCGAATAAGTTTCAAAATATCAGTGATTTAGCAACAACAGAATACCAACTTTTATGAGAAAATGAAGAAAAGAGAAAGGGCACCGAAAAAGAACATTGCAATGAAGAATTGACACTCTGGGGGTGTTGCGAGAATCGAACTCGCGACCTCTCGCACCCGAAGCGAGAATCATACCACTAGACCAAACACCCATCCTACAATACGTGCCACATCATATTTCCAGTATTTCATTTTACGTCACCCCCTTTTCTTCTTAATTCATCCCCAAAAAATACTGTTTTACTAGATTTAGAAATAATTTAACTTTAAAATTTTCTTTTTATTATTAACGAAATAATTTTCAACCACTAGTTTTAAAAATCTTTTTTCAAACACAATATCAAGTCAAATGGTGTCATATAAAATAAGACGAAAAGAGTAACATTTACTGTTTCACTTTATGTGATGCATGTAATAGGACATTTTAATTTTGATCGAATTCGGCCATGTAACGTATACCCATTTGACCATGATACATTTTTACTCTTTTCATTTTAAAAAAAGTTTAATGAATTTAAGAAAGTAAAAGAAATTAATTTTACGGTTCGAAACTAAAGTTATATCAAGTATATCAAAATGTACTTTAATTTTGTCGTCTTAAAATGAAAAGCACCATCCATCTTTACTTATTCATTGCCAGTGGCGAATTCAGGATTCGGAGGTAGTGGTTGCTTTAATTTTTTTAACATAAAATCGATCGTTCATTAGTATAAGTGTAAAGACTAATTGAATACAATTGTGAAAAAAGTTAATGAGAAAGTTATGTTTAATATACTATCAGAAAAGAAGGTTTTCGTCACAAATTATAATGTACTCGATGAGTATTATATTTTGAAATTAAAATAAGTAACAATAACATTGCTTACACTTGCAAATGTCTTTTTTTTTTTAATAACGAATTAAACAACTTTATAAATATATAAAGATCATTTGTCAAATGTAGTTTGGACTAAAAAATTTGTGATTCCATAAAGAAAAGGTGAAACATTATTTCAAAAAGTTTTTTGTGATTCATACTTAGATGTGATCCTAATATTTTCTACGGGATTTAGAAAACTCGATCGGAAAAAAATTAGCGAAAAACCCCTAAAATAGGCCAAGTCTGCGACGCGAACTTGGTATGACGAAGTATATTTATTTCAGTTTTCGTGAGGGGCATTCCAGACTTTTTCCAACCTCTCTTAAACTTAAAACACGATCTAAATAGGTCGTTTTTGGTCTAAAAAGGATTTCTAAACCCATTCTAAAGCCTCTTACGAAAAACTTGAGTTAGGGTTCTTGAGAGAAGAAGAGAAGAAAGCTACGGTTTCAAGAGAATCGTGCGAGTTCTTCCAACTGATCCAAAATTCAAATTTTCCAGATATGTAAGGTTACTCATAGTGTTGGATTGAGTTCATCTATGCACCGCACATGTTGGTTCTTTGAAACGAGTTTCAGTATACTTTTTTGACATAAATTATCAAAAAAGTTAATGTATTCTTGGTTTGCCAGTTTGTCATTGAATAAGTGGATTGTGGTGGTTATAAATTGACTATGTACTTTAATCATTCAGGAAAAACAATATGTTTACGATGGTTGATATCCTTAGTTATTTATCTGAGTTTTGAACAAAACCTTTAAAAAAATTAGAATTAAGAAAAACAGTCTAGATTAAAAGCATCTTAAAGTTAATTTCCTCTAATCTAACTGAATTTTTATGTTTGAAAGTTGAGCCATTTTATTCTTCTTCTAACTATTTTGTTATCGTTATTTTTAGAGAAAAGAATAAAAAATAATTTTTAACTTTGTTTATTTTTTTACTTTATCCTCGTCATTAAAAGTAAGTTGAAAACGCCCCTACCGTTATTAAACTATTCATTAGTGCCTTAGTTAGACGAAATCCACCTAATAACATAGCTTTGATCCATTTTATATATTACTCAATCCCTTATCAACCAAACCCGATTGTTCTAAAAAAATACCTAACTTAACCCGACCGATTTACTAAGTTTTATAAATCTATTCAGATAAAAATATATCTATCTATTTAAACATTTAATATGGTGACTTTTGAATATTATTTCTCGATTTATAAATAATATTATCATTCACCACAGTAAAAAAATATTTGAATAAAATGATATATATATTCTTATTCTATTCTCTGTGTCCTTTTTTTTTTTTTTGGATGACAAGGGAAACCCGCAAGCGCTACTCATTGGGTGCGCATAAGATGAGAGTATCTTTTTTTCTTCTTTATGACAAAGGGAACCTACAGTCGCTAACTTTTGGATGCGCACAAGGTAAACCCCTGCTCTTATACAATAGCTCGCAAACGACATAGGGAGAGGTAACTCGCACTAGGCAAGTATAGTGCGACAAGGCAAACCCCCTTGCTGTCGTTAACAATAACTTTCAAACTTGAGACTTCCAACATGAAAGTCCCACGTCGAAACCACTGGGCGATTCGAACGTCTCTGCATCTTTTTATTTATATTGCTTGCATCTTTTATAACAAAATCCATAACTTAAGAAAACTTCTCTTTCAACCTCAAATACTACACCATTTTTCACCAAATATCAATGCATTAGCATTGTTCTCTAATGATCACCAACAAAAATTAGAAACAATTGTCAGCAAAATAACTGCTCCACAACCAGATCAATAACAGACCAAATGATCCTTATTAAGGCAAATAATAATAGCGGCTAAACTCGATAACTTCTTCATTATTTCGCAAACGAAAATACAACAAAAAGTGGACTCCATCAATGGCAACTCAATCAATCGATCACATTATCTCAGAGATTTCTTTAAGATCCAGTTTCCACCCCTCAATTTCTCCAAAAGCTAGGGCTTCTTGAGAATATATGAGCAAGATGGAGTGACTTTGTATTGTCCCACAGTAATCATTTGCACCGATTCCCCATAACCATCTCTTGGAGGACTAAAACAAACTGGAAGAAACTCTTCAGATTCACAATCAAATCGTGTTTGCTTGAATCGGTTCACTAAAGCCTCTTTTCCCTGTCAATAGTAGTAATTGAAATTTTACATCAAAAATCACAAACTTAATTAGCAATTTACATTATTTATTTTTTGAAATTTAACATTCACTCACCTGGATCTTCGCAGTGACAATCTTAACACTCCAAGTGGATCCTGGAAACACGTTTAGTTTGTCATTAAAAGTACCATAAAAGTTCCACGAAGTTCTGTGATCGGTGAAATTCACAAATGCATAGCCTTTGTTCCTCTTGTTTCTGCAAATGCAAAATTAAAAGAGAAGCTAATAGTACAGAAGTTGACTGGCAATGAACGTACAAGAAAAATAATCAAATGGGATTATTTACTTGAAATCCATAGGCAAATACAAGAAATCATAAGCGAAGACATGAATATTTTGTCCATTTGAATCGCTCGCTTTTTGATTCTCCAGTAAGCAGTACTCGTCCAGAAATTGCATCAACATTTCACGGCTATAAACGAAAAATGAAATTAATGTGGATATCTGTGTTAAACAAAAATACCAGAAGAACAAAGAAAATCGGAAAGACAAAAATACTAAATTGTATTAAATATCACAAAATTTACTGTGATTTCTTAAGAAATTTACTGCTCAATACCTTAAGCAAACTCAAAGAGTCAGTTTTCAAATCACAATTATACTTGACTTTTTATTTGTAAGAAAATACATAAAACATGTAGAATTTCGATGTTAACTCAGAAAAACCACATAATTTATAGCCAACAATTTGGATTGCATAGATGTGAATTCATCTTTATAGAACAAACTCATCTATTCAGAATGTATATGATTTCTGTTGGTAGGAAGTATCTGTTTGGAAGAAACACATTCTTTTCTAATATTTACAGCAAATCAATTAAATAATTTAATGAATTAATAGAAATATCAGAAAAACAGAAATTAATTAATAGTGATGACAGATAAATTTTTGTCTAAAAAAATTATCAATCAATCATATAATTCAAAGCCAAGCGAACCACGATAATAAAAAGCAATCTGTTCATTAACCCTTTAAAATCAAAAAGAAATATTTCTTAATATAAGGACAGTTTTTCTTCCATCCTACCGATGACAAAAAGTTACTTTTATTATACGTTTATTTAGTTACCCTCATTTCTCCATTCACGCTCTATTTTTAACTTAAAAAGCTCAATATTTAAATAACACAAACCCAACAATTAATTAGTCATCAAATTCAAAGAGCTAAC
The DNA here is from genome assembly GCA_029948455.1 of Solanum rostratum. NCBI lineage: Eukaryota > Viridiplantae > Streptophyta > Magnoliopsida > Solanales > Solanaceae > Solanum > Solanum rostratum. The sequence continues at coordinate 90,660,010 of CM057045.1, read as the reverse complement.
AGATAACTAAACGACAGCGATAATCATATATGGAATTATAGAGTCGGACAATTAAATTTTGTTTTAATCAACTTCCAAATAAGTAAAAAGTAATATTTCTTTTCCGTTTCTTTTATATATCGTCTTTATTATAAATAGATCAATGATCCTTAATATATGTAATTTCATAAAATCAATATATAAATAACATTATTCTTCCTATTTTGTAATCTCATAAAATCAATATATAAATAACATTATTCTTCCTATTTTATCCTTAATAGTTAATGAGTTTTGAAAAAATATATTTGACCAACTAGAAGAATAAGAAAATAATTAAAATATATTAAATAAGAGCAAAATAATAAAATCTTTTTTTTAATGCAAGTATAATCGCAAAAGAGACTAGAGGAAGTGGTAGTATGAATAATAGAATAGGCAAAAATTAGAGAAATAAAAATTTAAAAATTACTTGTAGTGATATGGGATATTTTTTATCACGACAGTCGTAGGTATCACACCGTATCTCTTCAGCTCACTGTTTGTCAACAACTTCCCACCTCTGATTCCCTTAATCGATGGAGAAAATTTTTGCCTAGCCACATAGCTGTTTATCAACCTAGGAGGAATATTCGGATACCGGCCTTCCGCCGATGGTGGTCGCACATTCTCCCGCGGCGGTGAATCAACGGTAGGAGGGGGAGGAGGAGGCAGCGGCGCGGAAATAGGTATATATTCGGATGCATACGGGTTCAACAAACTCTTACGAACAGTAGCCATGGAGATACAATTGATAGAATTGTGTAGTGATTTTGATTAAAAAAAAAACAAAAAACTGTTTGTTTTTTTCTATAATATTGCAATAGGAAAGAGGAGAACAATGTCTAGTCTAGATTATATAGTGTAAAAAGATTTAAATTTGTTGCAAAAAGATAATTAAAGAGTTGTCTTTTATGGTAAGTGAGTTATTAAGAAATTATGTAGTTCTGATTTCATTCATATTGAAAAGGAAAGAATATGATGAGATAGACGGACTTGAGTGCTCATTCTTAAGAAAAGATTTCAAGTCTGGATCACAAAAAATGAAAATATTTATAATAATTAAAAAGTTTTTTTTCCATTAATAAGATAGGGATCGAACTAAAATGAAGTGAAAAAAATAAAAATTGTCTCTTTAATTTGGACATTGGTCTAAATAAATAACTTGCAATTTTGGCAAGTAGCATTGAAAATCAAACTTTCAATTAAGTCTTTTTTAATAAATTTTATATTTGAATTTGAATTAGTAAATGGTAGAGAAAACATTTTAAGCTAATCATTTATTGAGTTTATACATAATTAACCTATTTTGAAATAATTAATTATGAGAAAATGTTCTGGAGCCTTATTTGTCAAAAGTTGTAGCTCCAATACTTCGAACTTAAGACAAGAGACTCAAAGGATATTTTCCCATACTTTACTTAAATATTTTTTTACTATTGTAGCGCTAAAATTCAGTTGCCAAATAAATTAATTTTGATCAATCACTTTATCATATTCATATTAAAAGTGTAAACTAAAATAGGAAACTCATGCAGATATTATGACAAAATTTGACCAAAAGTAAGCAATTATTTAAATCAATTCATCAAAATAATACGTTTTTTTTTTAATTTTACAAAACTAGTATGAATGTATTTCTCAGTAATGTTTTAGGTTGTATTTTATTTATTGAGTTTATACATAACTAACACAACCAGTGGAGTAACAGACCAAAATCAGCTTTAATGTGTGATATGCATTTGTATCAGAAGAGTAACAGCCCTGCAAATAATGGCTACACAGAACTTCTTTATTTCGTAAACAAAATATAATACAACAATGGCTGGACTCCATCACCTGCTACTCAACAGATCATTAAGGAGATCTCTCAGGTGCCAGTATTTCAGTGAGATATATCGAAGAATGAACTTAGCCTTTTCACCACCTCAATTTTTTCTACCAGAAAGTTAACTAATACAGTATTGGAATTATCATGTGGAGTCGATTTGGTTGTATTTGCCCACAGTTATCATTTGCACTGATTCCCCAGAACCATCTCTTGGAGGATCAAAACGAACTGGCAGAAACCTATCTGATTCACACGGAAATCTTGATCTCTTGTATCGCCTCACTAAAGCATTTCTTCCCTGTTAATTTAGTAGTAGCAGAAATTTCGCATCAAAAATAATCACAAACTTGGTTAGTTAACAATTTATTGTTTTAGTTTTGAAATTTAACATTCAAGCACCTGGATCTTTGAAATGACAATCTCAACACTCTTCACAGATTCTGTAAACACGTTTAGTTTGTCGTTAAAGGCACGAAAAAACTCCCCCACAGTTCTCTGATCGGTGAAATTCACCAATGCATAGCCAAGGTTCCTCCAGTTTCTGCAAACGCAAAAATTAAATAAACACCGCAGTTTCTACTTTTGAGTGCTAATAAACACAAAAATGAATAATTAAACGAGATTATTTACCTGAAATCCATAGGCAAATACAAGAAATCATAAGCGAAGACATGAATATTATCTCCATTTGAATTTCTCGCGATTTGATTCTCCAGAAAGCAGTACTGGTCTAGAAATTGCATCAACATATCACGGCTGTATAGGAAAAAAATGAAATTAATTAGATGATACTGATATGGAACTAGAGAATCGGACGGTTAAATTTTGTTTTAATCAACTTCCAAATTAGGAAAAAGTAATTAATATGAACAGTTAAAGAAGCAAAAAAATTATAAAAATTACTTGTAATGAGACGGGATATTCTTGATCATGACAGTAGTTTCGTCCTTACGTGCCCGTCTTGTAGGTATCACATCGTGTCTCTCCAGCCCTCCTAGTCTTGGAGGAATTTGTCGACGCTGCCGAATCACCGGTGGCGGTCGCACGTTTTCCGGCGGCGGTAAATTGACGGTAGGAGGAGGTGGCAGTGGAATCATTGCCGGCGGAAATGGATAAGGTGGATGCATTGCCGGCGGAAATGGATAAGGTGGAAGCATTTCCGGCGGAAATGGATAAGGTGGAAGCATTGCCGGCGGAAATGGATAGGGTGGAAGCATTTCCGGCGGAAATGGATAGGGTGGAAGCGTTGCCGGCGGAAATGGATAGGGTGGAAGCGTTGCCGGCGGAAATGAATGTAATGGAAGTATTGCCGGACGAAATGGAGGCGGTGGAAGCAGCACATATGGAGGAGGCGGTGGCGGAGTGGAAATAGGGATATCTTCGGGTGCATGCGGATTGAACGAACCACCAGGAACTTCAGCCATGGAGGTACAATTGATAAAATGGGTAGTGATTTTGAAATAAATTGTTTGGTTGTTTCTTTTATATGAAAAAGAGAGAGAGGGAGATTTGAATAGTAATGATGTAAAGGAAGAAGTGAAAGAAAGAAACAGTTATTTAGTTATGCAGGCATCGATTAGAGTTATGGGTATGAAAAAAAAAGTAGTTTAAAAATTAATTAAATTTTTTGTAACGTGAAATCAAAATAGTTTAAACGTGAATATGAGTAATCGTACGCCAAGGGAAAAATTAAAAGAAGTGGAAAGAAATATTGGAGTTGGTTTTCTTCCCTCTCCACCCTCTATAGGCAGCAAAAATGCCCTTTCATAGAAGGTAAATCCAACTAAAAGAACTTTCTCTCCCCCCGGACAAGTAGGAGAATTATTGACAACGAGTCAAGTCGACCTTCCCTCTTATTTCAGGGTGAGAATCTTTTTCTTCTCTTTGATATCGAATATCAATCGCAATGATTCAATAGATAACTCATGCTTCTTCTGTTCATTTTCACTTATTCTTATTGATTTGACATAGAAGTTAAAAAATTGATCATCCTTTAAATATAATAAATATAATATCTTGAAAAAATTGAATAGAGAAATGATTAAAATTAGTGATAAGGGTAAATTAGAAATTGAGTATAAAATCTTTAATTTCATAAACTGAATAAGTATTATTGGACATCCGAAAATAGTTTAGTGAAAAAGTAAAAATAGACGGAGAGAGTATGGTGTTAAAGAAATTGAATTTATTATAGCAAGGATGTATCTTATTTTTCCATACGTTTATTTCAAGTAGGATATATATTTCAACAGAAGAACTATGTCCAACTTATACTCCCTCCGTCTATCTTTACTTGTCTATATTGACTTGGCACATGGATTAAAAAGTAAAAAATAATAGGATAAGTTTACTAAATTACCCTTGTATAATAAATATAATGTCTTGGAAAATGTAATAGAGAAATGGCTATAATTAGTGATAAGGGTAAATTAGAAACTGAGTATAAAATTATTTTTTAATTTCATAAATTGGATAAGTATTGTTGAGCATCCGAAAATAATATAACGAACAAGTAAAGATAATCAGCGAGAGTATAGTGTAAAAGAAATTGAATTTATTATAGTAAGTATATATTTTATTTTTCCACGTTTTTTGTATTTGAAAGATTCATCTATAATCGTGAGTAGTTTAAAAAAATATACAAAAAATTATACAGTGCTAATTATATATTGAGCTAAGCGGGCATTGTGTTTATGCACAAGTGAAATAATTAGTTTTTTACGAGTATGTAAATTATATTAACATTATATTTTTAAATATTTGCATCAACCTAAATGTTGATGGTGCCTTTGACGTGTCTTATAATTATCACGATAATTGAATTTGGGGCTTCACCATTCACCTCATTTTGTTCATTTGTTGTTGAATCTAGAATTTTAATTATTTTTCTAATTATTGATTTACAAATAATAAGATTGTAGAATATAGAGATTTCAACAAGTTAGTGATTCAGATGTTAGTAATGATGAAGAAGAATAAGATGAAGAACAAAAAGAGAAGGCATGATTTTATATCTTGAGATGATATCTTTAGTTACTTGTATTCAGACTCCCTATCACGTTGCTCATAAGCTGATCAGGTGTAGCTAAACTAACTATGAAGTAACTAACTAAACTAAGTGATCACATAGTTATTCTTAGCCTCTTTTAATTAGTGTTTTTGGGACGGACCAAAAAAGAAAGAGCGTCACATAAAATGTGACAGAGGGAGTAGAATTCTACTAAATGAAGTCTGTGAAAAATAGAGTGTATGCAGATTTTAACACTATCTCGTGAAAACAGAAAGTTTATTTCATCATACTCAAATAAACAAAGAAGAAGACATGAAAAAAAAACCCACTAATGAATACAAAAAGTAATATAAAGCATACAAGATAAAAACAATATCAGCAACAAAATATACAAATAAAAAGACAGATTCAATAGCATAATAATCGAAATACAATACACATGAGACATAGGTAGATAACAAGCGAAGCAAAATAACACTCTACCCTTACTAACTTTTTATCTTAAATACGCAACCTCGATTTCTTATCTAAGCTAATGTCTTCGATAAAATGAAATTGTGTGATATTTTATCTAATCGCTTCGCCCCTATATACTATTAATATTGAATAGACAACTTAAAACTAGTTTAAAATTATCAAAAAAATTGTCTCAAGAATTTGAATTAGGCTGCAGAATATCTGTCTAACCCTTTGGTTGGATTAAAACTAGAGAAAGAAGGTCGAATATTGCTATACAGGAAAAAGCTTCTCCAATATAAAATAAGAGAAATGTGTCCATCTCACAAGTGTAACGTTTTTGTATATTACTAGTATAATTTTAATTTAATAAGTTATTTATTATCGTTATTCATAAGTAATTCAATTTTGATTTGTACATATATGATACATTATCAATTTCATTCCTCTTAAAAGGAAAAAAATGTGATGAGATGCGAATTTCATTCATTTTGCAGTAAGATTTGAAGTTCAAATCGCAATAATGAAAAAAAAATAGTAGAAGAATGTTTTCCATTTAATAAGATTCATTTAATAAGATTTGAACTAAACCCAAATTAGTTGAAAAATATTCACTTCTGTTTCAAATCTACATTGAATATAATGCTGATCTGGATTGCACTGTTGTTGTCCACTCACATCTCTAAACTCATTATTGAGACCATGTAAAATAAAATTATAATATGAAATTATTTAAGAAGAAATTAAAATTTTATTTCAACAAATAGTTTGAATGTTTTATTATATTTTTGCTCATAAATGTAAAACATATATTCTGAAGTTTAAGTTATGAAAGTATAACTTCAAGATAATGTTCTTAAGTCTATTTGCGGGAGTTGAAGCTATAATAGTTAGTCTTGATTCAGAATTTAGATAACCCCTTAATTTTTTTTGAAAAAAAAGTGAGTTGTTGGATTTTTTTATTATAATTCAAAATAAGTGAAAGAGAATTATTGGAATTTTTTTTAATCTTTTTTTTATATTTTTCAAGTGATACTTTTAAAAGAATTAATTGTTTATATTAATGCTTGTACTTTAAATTATTTATATTTTTAAGAATAATTAAAAGGGTAAAAGTGAAAAGTGATGTTCAATTTATTGTTAGGTTTAACTGAAATATGAAATGAAAAATGTGGAGAAATCAAGTGAATGAAAAATGAAGAGTCATTTTTTTCCTCATTGACAAAAGAGAAAAAGTTTGTCTTTGTATTAGAAAGGATACCCTCTCACGCCGTTATTGTTGCTTGATTCGATTTCTGATGTGATTAATTGATTAATTTTTTCATAAAGAATTTATTTATCATTCTCGTTGGATTTCCTTTTTGTGATATTTCTAGTTAATTAATTAATTAATGAATTAAAGTAATGAAATTAACTAATTAATTCCATGAAAGTTTTGAAAAGGACCCAAACCTTCCGGACAAAGAAAATTCTTTTTCCAAAAGAACCATGCCCATTTTGGACAGATGATTCTATTTTGAACACGAGTCCGTATTCATTATTGGTTATAAATAAAGAAACTTTCTCTCAGTTTTCAGCATAAAATTTTTCTCTTTTTTTTTTGCATCATTATTTTATATATAGTCTTTGTGTGGTTTCGTTGTTGGCTTTTGAGTTTGTGTTATTAAAGTTTGAGGTGCCGTTAATTCTTTAATAGTTTATCCATTTTATTTTAGAAAAAAATAATCCACAACATCGAGTACAATGAAGGAATTAAATTCTTTAAGAACATACAATAAATTCTATGGACTCGGATACTTCTTCCATTTTACTTTTTCTATTAATTCTGGTTTACTGTTTTGAATACATGAGACAACATTTATGTCTTAAACTTTTTTTCTTAATTGATGTATACTGCCTCAATAATTCACTTATTTTAAAATGGAGGTAATGTTCTAGAGTTTTTATGTCGAAAGTCAAAGCTTTAATTATTTGAACTTAAAGGCATAATACATAAACATATCTATTAACTTGGCTCAAGCTGACATCTATACTCTTCAACTTTCAATATGAATAAACAGACACTTGAACTTAAATAAAATTGAACAAATAGACACATTCATCTTACTTGGCATCCTACATTGACAATTTTGTGTTCTATCCGATGTCCTGCGTATATTATGCCATGTAAAATATGTATTTACTTATTCAATTATATACAAATTTAAATGTCTACTTGTACAGATCTAAAATTGAAGGACATAAATGTCAATCGAAATTAAATTAAAAGGTATATGTAAGTATTATGTCAACTTAAAAAATAGACTCCAATATTGTTTTTCCGTGTTTTAGTTGAAGCTATGTTATTAATTTCACATTAAAATTTAGTATCTCACTAATCAAATATATTAGTTTTTTATCATCGCTTTATGATATTCGTGTTAAAATTTCAAATTAAATCAACAATCCAACATGTAAAATTCAAAGGGGAAACTAGTAGACCTATTATTGGTAATGTGTTCCCTAATACTCCCTCCAATATCTCATTTTACGTGACATTTTTTTTATTTTTTGTCCGTCTAAAAAGAAATGTCACCTTATTCTAATTTAAAATAATTTACCTTTACAAAATTCTCTTTTAATCCTTAATGAAATGATTTCCAGACAGATAAATATTTAAGAATAATTTTAAACCACAAATTTTAAAAGTCTTTTTTTTTCTCAAATATCATATTAATTCAAAGGATAACACATAAAATAAGACTAAGGGCGTAAATTATAACTATAATAAATTCACGTGATATGAAAAGATCTAACACAGCCAGTGGAGTAACAGACCAAACCAACTTTAATGTACCATAGGCATATCAGAAGAGTACGTAACAGCCTTGCTAATGGCTATATACTCAGCTTCTTTTATTTGGTAAACGAAAAATACAACAACAAAGGGTGGACCCCAACACCTGCTACTCTATCGATCTCGATCGGATTTCTCAGGTGCAGTATTCCACCCCTCAATTTCTTCTAACCTAAGCTAAATATAAACCTACTAATACTAGCAGCAGTTCCCTAAAGGTTAGGGTTTCTTGAAAATATATGAACAAGATGGAGTGACTTTGTATTGTCCCACAGTAATCATTTGCACCGATTCCCCAGAACCATCTCTTGGAGGGCTAAACCAAACTGGAAGAAACCCTTCTGATTCACACTCAAACCTTGTTTGCTTGAATCGGTTCACTAAAGCTGCCTTTCCCTGTTAATAGTAGTAGTTGAAATTTTACATCAAAAATCACAAACTTAATTAGTACTTTAACATTTTTATTTTTTGAAATTTAACAGTCACCTGGATCTTCGCAGTGACGATCTTAGTGCTCCTTGTAGATCCCGGAAACACGTTTAGTTTGTCGTTAAAAGCACCAAAAAACTTCCAAACGGTTCTGTGATCGGTGAAATTCACAAACGCATAGCCTTTGCTCCTCTTCCTTCTGGAAATGCAAAAATTAAGAATAAGCGTTGAAACTGAAATTGCTACCAATTTGACTGCAAATTAAAAAAAAATTAAACGAGATTATTACTTGAAATCCATAGGCAAATACAAGAAGTCATAAGCGAAGATATGAATATTTTCTCCAGTTGAATCTCTCGCCTTTTGATTTTCCAGAAAGCAGTGCTGGTCTAGAAATTGCATCAACATTTCACGGCTGTAGAGGGAAAATGCAATTAATTAGCCATCAACTTCAAAGCAGATAACTAAAAGACAGTGAAACATCCACATAAGGAAAAAGTAATATGAATAATAAAAGAGGCAAAAAAAATTGGACAAACAAAAAATTAGCAATTACTTATAGTGATACGGGATATTCTTGATCATGACAGTGGTATTGTTGTTTTGTGTCCAACTAATAGGTATCACATCATGTTTCTTCAGCCCATTGTTTCTCGACCACTTGTCATAGCAAACACCGTGTCTCTGATCATTTTCCACTGATCTCCGCCAAACTAAACCCTCATTTGAACAACTTCCTCTTCCAAAACCTCCTCTGTTTCCGTTACTTGATCGAGAAAAACCTTGCCTTCCTCCTCCTCCTCCTCGTCTAGCAACATAATCATTTTTCAATCTAGGAGGAATATTCCGACACGGACGTGTCACCGATGGTGCTCTCACATTCTCCCGCAGCGATGAATCGACTGTAATAGGAGGAGGAAGTGGAGATGTAGGCGGTGGAAGCAGCACAGACGGAGAAGGAAGCGGTGGCAGTGGCGGTGGCAGATTTGAAATAGGGATATATTCGGGTGCATGCGGGTTCAACAAACTCCTACGAACAGCAGCCATATGCAGGAAAATTTGATAAAATTGGTTTTATTTTTATATGAAAAAGCGAGAGAAATTTGAACAGAAGAATGATAGAAAGTGATAGTGATAAAGCGAGAAATGGAAGAAAGAACAGTTGGTTTCCTGCACTGTCTACTCTCTGTAGGCACCAGAAAGGACCTTTTTATAGCAGCACCTAATCAAAAGAAATTTCTTTTTCGGGAGAGAAAAGTAGGTTACTGCGATGGACAAGAGGAGAACTATGTCTATCTTATACTACCTCCGTCCATTGAGCATTTTTTTATAAATATTGGTCCCATATTATATGGATACTTATTAAATTAAATAAAATTAATTATTTTTTTTAATTTATCCCACTATAAATTACTGTATTAATAATTTTTTTCTAACTTAATTTAATGCATATTGATATAAACAAAGAGTACTATGATAAAATTCACTAGTACATTAATAATTTTTTAATAGTTGTGTAAAATGGAAAGTGCTATAATATGAGACAAAAGAGTATAGTGTAATTGTGTAAAAAAAATACTATAATTATTAAAAAAAAAAAAAATTTAATTGTGATTGAATCTAAACTCACAGCTTTTCTAGTGATCGTTTTACAAATAACAAAAGAAGGCATATCTCTCTACACTGCAAATAGAGATTGATTCTCATGTATTGTACAGAGTTAAACTGATCTCTAGTGTGTATTATTTCTCATTATAGGTAAGATGATGGATTTGGACACAGCAACTTTGTCATACGTATATCACGAAACAAACGCTAATATGGTTGATTGTCTTGCTAAGCATGGCATGCACCTCACTCCTTGTAGTGATTGACTATACTTTGTGGTAAAAAACAATATTAACATTCAATAAAAATTAATTAAATTTAATAATGTCTTATAAAACTTGTTAATAATATTGTGATAAGAGACAGGAACTAGGCCAGGCCTAATGCCACACGATATCTCGGGCACATGAGGGGTGCGGATCAGTCTCAAGTTTTTTTTTTTAATATTATGAGTAAAATTTTAGATATTGATCATTTGGTAAGTTACCTTATTTACTTATTTTTTAAGGTTATTAAATTATGATTATTTTATAAACTTATCTTTCAACTAGAGAAAGTATTCTAAACTAAAGTGCATTGTGTATGTTTACATAATGAAATTCGTAGATAATTTACAAGTATATAAATTATATTAAATTGATCGAATTTCTTTCATTTTTGTTGTGTGTACAGAGGACTGCTCAAATGAAACTAGTCGATCTCTACTCATTTCATGTCATTTTGAAACAAGAGAAGAAAAAAAAAAAGGGGGGGCAAGTGTGTGTGTGGCGCGTGGGGACACGCAGAAGAAGAGCGTGGAGAGGAAATCAGAAGCTCATAATTAGTTTCATTAAATAGGCAGATTCGAAGGCTCGGGGATACGTGCGACAGCGGCGATGAATGTTTCTGGGCTTCTTTCGTCTCTGCCGCTTTGCTGTGTTAGAGATATTATGGATAGCGTCTCACACTTGCTACGTCGTCGTTCCATTGGACAAACTATTTTAAAATATTACTGCTTCAAAGTTTGAAACACATACTCCTACATAAGGAGGACGTATTCCTTCCTTCTCAATTTCTATTTTTTAATTTATTTTATTATTTTTTTACAATTTTATTTTTTAATTAACATATTTAAATCGTAAGTGAGTTTGATTAATTTACTTTAAGCTATCCTTTGATTGGAAATGAGTTATTTTGAAAAATTAATTCGAGATAAGTAATTCTAAAATAAATAATTAAATAACTTATCTCATTACTAAAAAAAAATAAGTTGTCTTTGAGTTTTTACATAAATCGTATAGTTCTTCATGTTTGCAATATTGGTCCTCTCCAAATTTTTAATCGTTCATAGTGTGCTTTATAACGCTTTCATTAGTTAAATATTGTATATTAAAGTGTATATTACTAATATCATATTTTTAGGTATTAGTAATGCAAGGGAATTTAGCATGATTAAAAATCCAACTGGCCCCAACTTTTTTCTAAAAAAAATTTTCCACCATGTGTTGTGGAAGGTTTTTTTTTTTGTTTGTGTGTGCGTATATATATATATATACATACTATTTTGAATACACCAAAACAAACAATTCAAAGAAAATGTCTCTTCATATACAACAACAACAACAACAACATACCCAGTGAAATCCCACAAGTGGGGTCTGGGGAGGGTAAGATGTACGCAGACCTTACCACTACCACATATAGGTAGAGAGGCTGTTTCCTAGGAACCCTCGTCCATATCATATAATGTCTCTTCATATAATAAATGCAAATATGTTAATGCACTTTACTTAGCATTATATTTTTATACACCATATCAAACGACTCCTTAGTTTCTAATTTATCGTTATCATTAACTATAGTCATTTTCTAATACATTGAATTTATTTTATTCAAATGGTGATATAGTAAAATTGTCATTCTATTTGTTCTTTATAAGGTATGTCAAGTGAATAATAAACAAGGAAAAATAGGGCTCAAGGAGGTCAAAACATCCTATATTCGAAAAATATGCCACTAACGGCCCTCGAATCACAAAGAAATCTAAGAATCGAAGGAGAGAAGAATTAAGGGAGGAATAGATTTGTACTCACATTGTTTATGAATGAAGTTATATTTCTTAAAAAATTAAGAAGGAAAAATGGACGAATTGAGTATTTGGAGATGAAAAGAAAATTTGATCCCGTTTGATAGAATTTTAAGTTGAAACTTGAATATTTGAGTTTTTGAAATTGAAACTTGAATATTGAGCTTTTGAAGTTGTGATTTTTGGAATTTGAAGTTGTGTTTAGACATATATTTTACTTGAATTTTTTTTTTTTGAAGTTTTATGAGTGAAAGTCTCAAAATTCCAATAAAAAATCGGTCTAAATTAGTTTTTGAGGTTGAATTTAAAAATATTTGAAGATCAAATTTTTTAAAATTTGATCATTTTCATGGCCAAAGAAATATCTCAAAAATAAATTTTCAAAATCTACCTCCAAAATCTTGCTAAGCTGGAGTTTTTGTTACTGAAAACTTCAAAAACTTATATTTCAAACTTCAAAGTTTATATATATCAAGTTTGAAGTTGAAATAATCAGCCAATTTGATAAACAAAAAGTTATTTGAAACAATCAGCAAATAACATTTCAGATTTTGGAATTAACTAGGAGTCATGGACAAACGAGACCTATAAAAGCTTACCCAGCCATTACATTGAACAAGTGCAAACCATCATAACACATGATTTTATAAACAGTCATATCACTAAATCATAGTTAATTAATATGCATTCTCAGATTAATTTAGAATTTAATCATGAAAATTCAATAAAATTAGATAAATATTTTATATGAATAAATTTTAAACGTATATTTTGTATCAATTGTTCGAAATGAAATAAGTTTTTACCAGGAAATACAGCACATAGATATTCAAAAATCTTTTTATATCGATTGACGGGTATGTAATTTCAACTGCGTAACGGGTGACTCCCAATTATTCTGTGTATAATATGAGTTGTGGGCTTGTGGATCCATTGGGCTTCTACTTTGCTTTGGGCATAATATGAGAAGTCCAAATAAAAACTTTTCATAACATGTGATTTCATCATGCTTAGTTGTTGTATTAAGCATAATTTATAATCTTAATATAATTTATTATAGCCAGTTCTTTGAAAATTTAATAAATTCTTTCAATTTTGAGACTTACTACAACATTAATATTATGAATAATTTTATCCTTCGCCGTAGAAACAAATTTGTAAGGAAATATCTATACCAGGGAGAAAATAATAATATTTAATTTGTGTTCATAACAGTCCAATAATTTTCTTATATGTATAATTTTGACAATATTAATGGTTTGCCAAAATTTCCAACTGCTAAGGTTGTTCACCCACTCACAGTGTACATAATAGTAGTGCACAAGTAAGAATATCCCAACCATACCTATAGCTCTAAGAGGACCACAAATGAGAGCTAGCAGAAAAAGTGAACCATGTGGATCAAATTCACGACAGTAATGCCAATGATAGGAACTCAACAATTCAATTCTTGGCTTCTACTCCTTTACTTGTATGAGTATTTCAGAGATCCCCTCACTCTTCTTCCCACTTCTTTTTTTCCACTCGTATAGCTGTTAGATGATCAAAAACGTATGACGAAAAAATATATATACAATGTATAGAAGTATTAAAGAATTATTATTGGAGCAAGACAAGGCGAATTGATATTTTTTGCGATTTCCATTCTCAAAAATTAAGATTGCACAAAAGGCGAATCTATGATTTTGAATCATTAGGTATAAGAAATTCTTTTGTATGTACATAATGGAAATAACAAATAAACTATGGAGTAACAAAAAGATAGCTCTGATCGGTCACATCTTCACATGGGGTAGTGTATCTTCCACTCCTTTTCTAGGACTATTCAGCCTTTCACAAAATTGTATCAATATATAATTGGAAAGGAAAAAATCATACGCAAACGACAATAATATATTTAGTATAATTTTATTGAATAAGTACATGAATTTTGTTTCTATATCATAAAAGTAAAAAAGACTATTTCTAAAAAAACTTCTTAAGTAATATATATTAAAGTAAAAGAAAGATACAAAAAAACAAACATGACAACTAATAAAAAAAAACATTACACATTATTTTATTTAAAAGTATAAAATAATAATAATAAGGAAATAATAGATGAAAAAAACAATAGACAGTAATATTATTATAGGACAATAAACTACTACCACCTGTCTGAGTATATTAAGTGAGACAATATTATTAAAGAAAAAAAAGTGAGACAATATTGACTTGAACTTTCTAGAATATAAGGCTAAGAAATTTACTTTCAAGTTGCTCACAATTATCGATTAACTCAGGTTCTAATTATTTTTTTTGGGTTTAATAAGTTTATCTTGTTGCATAAAGTCTCTATTTTAACTCTTAAATGATTTCATTGTATGCTCATGTTTAGTGTGATTGATTAATTAAAAAAAACGGAAAAAAACAAAAAAGAATGTCATTAATTGAGTTTTAGCCGCACCAAACTCATGAGAACGGTGAATTTCAAAAAAAAAAAAGGATTAACAGTAATTGCATGTTATTAAATGAACAAATGTTCGTTTCTCACCTAAATCATATCCATATTGCAACAAATTGAAACAGCTGCCATTATTGAAGGTGATAGATAGCTTTAAAAAATATAATTCAACACATTAATTCTAAATACCCTATTATAATTTTTTTTATTAATTTCAACCAAATTATGTGCAGAGATCAACTTAAATTGCATTGTACTTAAATTATAATAAATGCGCTAACTCCTTCTGAAGCTACTTGACACGAATACAATTTATTTGTCATTTTTTTTTTAATTTTTCAATAATTTAAGCCATATATGTTCTTTGCGATTTTTTTCGATGTTCGAAATATTTAAATTATTTTTATATTTATTCTTTTATTCATTGAACTTTTATAGTTTGTAGGAGCTGAATTATGCTGCATATTTATTATTTTATAAAGTACAGAAAGTATTCATAAATTTTATATTTAAATATTTTTATTAATATATGTGTATTATCTCATAAATTTAATTAAAATGAGATAAAAAAATACAAATATTTTTATACGGAGGAAATACTACAGGAGTATCAACCATGTTTATTCCCGCTCATTTCCATTAATCAGTTTTTTCAAATAAAATCTTCCTCCACCGCTCAACGGTGATCGAGGGCCACCTCCTATCTCCACGTCACACCACCCGCCCCCCTCCAACCCCCACAATATATCCCACAAAATATAATAATTTATTTATTTGAAAAAATCAAACTCAGAAAATTCAAACGCCTCCATAGATTCTCACTGTTCTCACCTTCCAACTCCCACGTTTTCCCTCTTCCTTTTTCTCTGCAGCTCTTCTGCAGTCCATTGACGAATTGAAGTTTTTCTCATAGAGCATTGTTGCTGAAAAGTGTGAAATTGAATATACTTGAAGGAGAACACCTACACGCAGAGATTTTTTGTGCTACCGATTTTTGGTTGAGTTGAGTGATTCGGTCGATGTCAGGTTCGTCGTATAGAGGGAGAAGTACTTCGCCATTTCACCACCGGAAGCCTTCGAGTCCGTACTCATCTACTTCGTCATCGTCGTCTTTCATGAACGGTAGGCTCATTCCTCGATCCGGTTCGTCCACAGCGACGTCGTTTTTGGGCTCCGGAACTGGCGTGAGCGCCAAATCTGCGACTCCTAGCCGGAACCGGAGCAGTTCTGAGTATTCACGACGTTATGGAAATCGGACGCCGGTCAGTTATCAGTCAACAGAGGAGTTGATTGCTGAGCCAGTGGATATGTCCCGAGCAGGAGAGAGTATTTCGGTCACAGTTAGGTTTCGGCCATTGAGGTAAAATGTTAGATCTGCTTGAATTGGTCTCAGTCTCTATGTTGTTGAATTGGAGGAATTTAGTTTTTTAAGGTAGGATTTGACCTTGCAATACTTGTATTTCTGGTGACAGCGAACGTGAATACCACAAAGGCGATGAAATTGCGTGGTATCCTGATGGTGATAAAATTGTACGGAATGAGTATAATCCTGCAACAGCTTTTGCATTTGGTACTATTCTAGTCACTGTTGAGTCACTTCCTGTTTCTGATTATTAGTCTTTTTTTGTATATCCTATTTGTGAAGAGTTTGATAGTATTTATTTTGGTTAGAGTTGCTTTATACACTACTTAAAGTTGCCTCTCCAAGATAGAATTATTTTAAGAGTGGACTAATATCTTTGCTTGGATGATTGGTAGACAGAGTTTTTGGACCTGATACATGCACACATGAGGTTTATGAAGTTGCTGCTCGACCGGTAGTAAAGGCTGCGATGGAGGGCATAAATGGTACCATACTTACTGCCATAGAATTTCATTTTTGGGGCTAAACAGACTGGAACTGCATTATAGAATATTCATACTAAATATGAGTTCAGAGGGCATGCTAATTTCGTGAAAAGTGATGGCTTGACATCCAATATATATTGACATTATTTGAGTGTTTATTCGTTGTATGTCCTCTTGATGTGGTGACCTGAATTAGGTGCTCGATACAATCCAAGGTCTACCATATTGAGTTGAACTGTTATCATTCATGCATTGCAAGTTGCATTAGCCAAATAATTCCATTGATACTTAGCTTTTGTAATTTGACACTAGGCCTGCTGTGTATGCAGGCACAGTATTTGCTTATGGTGTTACAAGTAGTGGAAAGACACACACTATGCATGTAAGTTAATATATCCATTGTGCAATCTTCTTCTTTGGCTTGAATAGAGAAAGTGCTTTTGATGCTTCTGTTATATCTCCACCAAACAGTTCAGAGGTATTTAATTGTCAGCAACTGACAAAATTTCAGTTTAGGGGATATTGATATATAGTCAATTTGATGGTTAAAGTTGGTTTTCCAAGTTGTCTTCAATTTGAATTTTGTTTATTTCCCACTCCCCAAAAGCTTTGCTAATGGATCTTTGTTTCCACAGGGAGATCAAAATTCTCCAGGTATAATTCCACTCGCAATAAAGGATGTTTTTAGCACTATTCAAGATGTGAGTTTACGATTAACTGATTCTCACACACCCCTATAATTTGATAATCTAGAGCTCTATAGCCCCTTTCTTGAAAAAAAAAGGTCTCCATTATCTTTTAGTGTTGCTAATTATTGAAATCTGCCTTTCAGACTCCTGGACGTGAATTCTTACTTCGTGTATCATATCTTGAAATCTATAATGAGGTTAGTAGCGCACATCAGCAGATGATTTCATACACGAGGACAGACTCGCATGACTAGAAAGATTAACAACTATATTCTTCACAAGATGCTTTTGCATATATAAGCATCTTTGTTGCAAAGGCTGTATCTATGTTTATATTCCAAGTTCATGTGAAATGTGATTCATCTTAACTGCTAGCCTGCTTCATAAAACAACTTTTAAACAATGTGGAAAATTTGTAGTAGATTTAGCATCTCTTATTATATGCTTGTTGCTTCGACACTTTCTTATTTCTTGTACTAAATTCATGAGCATCTCTCTTTAGGAACTTGCCATCCCATTCATGTTAAAGTCTTGTACTAATTCTGGCTAGAGATCATATGAATGCTTTTGTTGTTCATGGTGTCAGGTTATCAATGACTTGCTGGATCCAACGGGACAGAATTTGCGTGTTAGGGAAGACACCCAGGTTGTTATATAATACAGCTTTCACAGCTTCTGGAAATTTATATCGTCTTTCTCCAGAACTTACGTTTCTGGTTATTTTGTATCCTTCCTTCTATATTTTTGTTGATATACAAGAATATTGTTTTTATGAGAGGAATCGAAGAACAGCCGTGTTCCTATGGGCTATGGACAGCCATTTCAGTAAACTCTGAAGATAATCAGATAAGAACAAAAATGTTTCCCACATGTTATCATATGATCGAGTCTTGAATTTATCAGGAAGATATAACCAAACATATTAAGATTTATTTAATTCCTGACACGTTCCAAGAAATAAACAGAACTTAGCATTCTTTTTGTCACTTGAAGTATCAAAACCTAGCATTACCCACCACCATTGCAGGTGGCGTTTGTAGCATATAATTGTTCTACTAGAAAATAGGTTCTTGATTCTTTTATTCTTGCAATATACAGGGTACTTATGTTGAAGGTATAAAGGAGGAGGTTGTTTTGTCACCTGGGCATGTTCTTTCGTTTATTGCTGCTGGGGAAGGTAATTGTTGAATCTACTCTTATTATTTGTCCGAAAATCACATTTATTCATAGGCAAGCTTTTGTGGATCTTAATGCTGATTACATTCTTACTGTTGCAGAGCACCGCCACGTTGGTTCAAATAATTTCAATCTGTTTAGTAGCCGCAGTCACACAATATTCACCTTGGTTAGTGGATCAGGATGTTCACTTCTCTACATTTTTGTTTGATCTGAAATTGTGCTTATCTAGTGCACATAAGTGAGCGTGAGTTTAAACCCCTCATCCAACCTTAAACATCAGTTTTTGAGTCAGCTGAAGGCTTTAATGTTTTGGTATTCAAGTTATTAGGTTCGAACGCTAGTTTTTGAGGAGTTACTATTGCTATTTCTCGTTATGTTTAAGAGGTCTTCTGAAGACAACTGTAACATTTTAGAGCTACCAAGTGCATTAAGAATATTGGTACTTTTAATATTAGTTGGAATGACTTTGTTGTGTTTCCTTGAATGGGCTGTGATTAATTTTCTGTGTCACAACCTCCTGTTTCTTGTAGTTTAAGTTCTTATTACTGGTAACTGGTGATTGTTATTTATTAGTCAAGTTTGACGGTTGTCCCTTCATTACACATTATGCAGATGATTGAAAGTAGTGCCCGTGGCGATGAATATGATGGAGTGATCTTCTCACAGCTTGTATGGTTTCTGGCACCAGTTGTTTAGCATTAGAAATACTAACTGTTGAATGTTAGCATCTAATATCAATTTGTTTTATCCCACAGAACTTGATTGATTTAGCTGGATCTGAAAGCTCTAAAACTGAAACTACAGGATTACGAAGAAAAGAAGGATCATACATAAACAAAAGTCTCCTGACTCTTGGAACTGTAAGTAGTTAACCAATTATTATTGACAGTTCATATGTAGGTATCCCATAAAAATTGCATGATGAATTTGTCAGTGTTCTTCTGGGTTTATTTCAATCTGACATGTTACTTCTTTTCATGTGTTAAGGTCATTGGAAAATTAAGTGAAGGGAAGGCATCTCATGTTCCATATCGAGACTCTAAACTTACTCGCCTGCTACAATCTTCACTTAGTGGACATGGACATGTTTCTGTGAGTGCAAATTAGGCACATGTTTTGCATTTCCATTCTATTAACCTAATGAAACTGCTAGTCTATCCTATTGGATGTGCATCCTCAGCCTCCTTAGCCTTTGGTGTCTTTTATAAGACAATTTTTTAATCTGATGCTGCTTGGATGAAGTGCATTGAAGAGATAACTAATTTACTTTCTTTTTTCTTGATTGTAGCTCATATGCACTGTTACTCCTGCTTCAAGCAATATGGAAGAAACCCATAACACGTTAAAGTTTGCAAGCAGGGCTAAGCGTGTCGAGATTTATGCATCTCGCAACAAGGTTTGCCTATCTGAGTCATTTCAGTTTTATGGAACTGCAGTATTGGAAGTTGAATGCTGATTATCTTGCTTTCAGATTATTGATGAAAAATCACTGATTAAGAAATATCAGAAAGAAATATCTTGTCTCAAGCAAGAGCTTGATCAGCTAAGAAGGGGGATGCTTGTAGGAGTCAATCATGAAGAACTTATGACCTTGAAACAACAGGTACGCATGCAAGTCAAATGATTTGGTAAACTCTACTTATAACTTGAGGTCAGATAAGTCACATACAACTGGTTATCAGGAAAAAAGTCATGTACCATTCCATATTTTGATGATGTCTGTACTTAGCTTCTAAGATGTTTTCTTTGGATGTTCTCTATCTGTTTAAGTTTATATGAGTGTCTGTCTCAACACAAAGTTTAAGAAAGATGAAAGACTTTTGAGACATAAGCTAAAACAATTAATATACCCAAAGTATCCTTTTGCATCTTGTGGTCAAAAAGTGTCATGTCAATTCTACAATAGTATGTTATTAAGGAAAATGAAATTTTTTATATTAGCGAGTTCCAATTATGAAAAGTTGTCAATTTTCTTGGAATGGACCAAAAAGGAAAGAGTGCATATAAAATGGAACATGGGGTGTAATTGGTTTTGTATTGTGTTATTATTAACATTCTCTTCACAGTTGGAAGAGGGACAAGTGAAGATGCAGTCAAGGTTAGAAGAGGAGGAGGATGCCAAGGCTGCTCTACTGAGCCGGATACAGAAGCTAACTAAACTGATTCTTGTTTCTTCAAAGAATTCAATTCCTGGGTGTCGATTTGCTTCTGAAGATGATGTACGTCACCCTCTATATTTATCTTGAGTTCTATTTCTCTTTCCCATTCTTTGCCCTCTAGAACTCCAGGTGATTATTTCTGAATTTTGATGTTAGCCACATTAGATTTGTTTTGATTTTTGCAAGACTTTTTCATACTCCTTTACAGTTGCTTTTGCCAATGCTGAATATGTTTATTTATTGCCACTGCTCTTGGTATTATCTACATCACTCCCCTTCAAAAGTCTAAATTAAGTTTTTATTGTTTCTTTTGCCTTCTATTACTATTTGCATGCAATTTTCTGGCATCTACCTGAACAACAAAAACAACAACAATATAGTCTCACTAGCGTGGTTTGGGAAGAGTGGGTTTGGGAAGAGTGGAGTGTATGCATGTATAGATTCAAAGTTATTTTTCTGTATTGATCTTTTAATTTTTTACTTTCAAATATAAAACCCATTTTCTAAATTGTTCTTTTTTATTTTTCACCCTTCCACCAGAAACTGAATGGTTCTGGGTCAATAGACAGCGAGAACCAAATAGATTCTTCATCAGAGACTTCTGATTTCAAACATGGAAGATCTTCTAGCAAGTGCAATGATGATATCTCCCAGGCTGGCACTGTGACTACAGAATCAACTCAGGCGGGTGAACTTGTCACTGGTTCGAAGCTACCTATGGTGTGTTTTCTTCCTTCTTAAGACCTTCTAATGGAAGAGACGTCTTCATCTGTTCATAATTTCACTTCCCTATTTCTTGTGTATGACCCTTAATCCTCTGTAGGAATCAAAGGATCCGTCGGTTAATATTTGAAGTTGTTATTTTTTAATCCACATGTGCTTAAAGTTTACTCTTACTGCTTACTAAGCTCTTTGTCTTTGCATGGAATTTGAATTTTTGATATTTGTGTATTATTTTCAAGTATTTAATTTCCAAACTTTCTTGGACAATTACATTTGAGCATTCCCCCAGATTTTCTCATGACTGATTCAATTGGGAATTTATTGCTTTTTTCTTTCAAATCTAGTCTTTTTCACTATTTTTTCCCCCAATGTCTACTTTTTTATGTAGTGCATATTCTTTCATTGCATATCAAATGTCAATTTCTTCGACTTTTATATTTTATTCGTCTTTCTTGTTGCATATAGGAAGGAGTTTCATTGTCAGATCAGATGGACCTCCTAGTTGAGCAAGTCAAGATGCTTGCTGGAGAGATTGCATTTAGTACGAGCACATTGAAACGATTGATAGAGCAGTCTGTCATTGATCCTGAGAATTCAAAAACTCGTACTGAAGTAAGCTTTATTTTGTCTTTGTGGACTGAATCCTTCATACATATGTTGGTTAATCATATGATGCCTATGGGAACAGCCTCTCTACCTACACAAAGGTAGGGGTAAGGTCTGTGTACACACTACACTCCCTAGACCCCACTTGTCGGATGTACGTTGGTTTGGTTGTTGTTGGACTGAATACTTAGTACATATGATGGTTAGTAATACGATGATGCATGTATGTCTATTGTTTGGTCAAATAGAATCTGTATTTGATGTTTCCTCATATAAGGTTATGGTGTTGGTATATTTACTATCTTGTGAAACATAATTTACTATCTTGTGAAACATACTCAGTTCAGCATCTTTGGTGGCTTCTAATCCTCAAAGTCCCTAGATGTGTTAATCCTTGATGAATGTGTAGGATTTTATTGTTAGGCTACTGCAGCTGTTCGATTTTCATGAAAGCAACTTATTGTTTGTTCTTGCGTACCTAGCTGTCTCCTGTTTTTAAGACCTTTGCCCACTGTATGCCTAAACTTGCAACAGATTCAAAGTTTGGAGCATGACATTGAAGACAAGAGAGAGCAGATGAGGATCTTAGAACAGCGCATTGTTGAAAGTGGTGAAGTATCAATCAGCAGTGCATCTTTAGTTGAAATGCAGCAGGTGATGTCACATTATTCCTTTTTCAACCTCATGGGTTTTTTTATGGTGATTTGTGTTCGTCTCATAGTTCTATCTTTTGTCAGACTTTGATGAAGCTGATGACACAATGTAGCGAAAAGGGATTTGAGCTTGAGGTAGTAACTGGATCAGGTCTTCCTTGATTGACCAATTTAATTATTCTAATCAAATCTAAAATTTTCTATTCTATCACAAACTGCAGAACATCTATTATAGTTTTTTTCCTTTTACTTTTGAATACAGATAAAATCAGCAGACAATCGGATTCTCCAGGAAGAGCTGCAGAAGAAGGTGAAAGAACTCCTTATTTGTCTTTGTTAATCAAATGATAGTCATCTTATTGTATTGTTGGTCTGCCAGTGGTTGGTGTCAAGAATTAACGGCGCTATCACCTTTTGTTGTTCCAGTGTTTAGAGAACAAGGAACTGCAGGAAACTATTTGTAATCTTGAGCAGCAGCTAGCTGCAGTGAAGGTGGAAAACTCTCACCCCTCATCAGAACAGGGTCTATCAGACAAGTATGTTGATGACCTTGAAAAGAAAATCCAGTTGCAGGTGATTATATCCTTCACCCTGGGTTTACTGGGTCCATGTTTGTCTTTTGGACTGGTTCTTTGTAAATTCTTGATGTATATGGCATCTTTTGTTGCTTATTTATTTTCATGAAGATGGTCACCCGCAGGGGAGGGATTTGGTTGGAGCTTATCACATTTAATTGACTGGCTAAGAGATGCCCAGCAGGGGAATCATATGAATCCTTAGTGCTCAAAAGTCTAATTACGCATTGAAACTTAAAGCACCGAAGACCTATAGAAGTATTTCTATAACCCCTTTTGTATAAAGCCTAAAGAAAGCAAAAGAAAGATTAACATTAGTAGCACCTGCAAATGCCGTGAAGAGGGTGGCTGATGATATGTTTTTTATGAATGAATTATTTATGATCTTTTAACTTAGGAATTTAAATTACTTGAGATGCTTAGTCTTTTACAGTTTGTTCTATTCTATAAAGACATACTGGCCTGGTGCTGTAACATTCTATTTTGACATCCATACCTGTTCCACGACAAGGTTTTTTATTAAGTCGCTGTCCATGATGGAGCCTAGACACACGATCATTTTGTTCATTCAGTTTCTCTAGGTTAATCTTTCTGTGTTCAACAAATTGCTTTACCTGCATGAAAGCGAGTATTACTCGACATTTCTACATCAGAGTTCTGAATCTTCTATTAGTGTGATATCTACTGTTATTAAAGGACTAAATCTCTCTAGTCTGCTTATTTAGCTTTCTTACGAATACAAACTCTTTAATGTTGCTGCATTTTCTTTAAATGTGTGCATAACATGGTTCTGATAAGTTTTTTGCTTGAGCAGGATATTGAAAATGATAAGTTGAAGCTGGAACTTGTTCAGAGGGTAGAAGAGAGCAGTGGATTGCGAGTACAGAACCAGAAATTGTCTGAAGAGGCCTCATATGCAAAAGAATTAGCATCTGCTGCGGCAGTTGAACTTAAAAATTTGGCTGGTGAAGTGACAAAGCTATCAATGCATAATACAAGACTCGAGAAAGAATTGATGGCTGCTCGACAGCTGTTAAATTCAAGGAGTTCTATTGTGCAAACTGGTAATGTTCGCCACCGAAAGCATGGTGAAAACCTATGGCAAGGACGTAGAGGTCGGGTTTCTGACCGAGAAAGTGAAGTTCCTGGAGTTGTTCGTGATGGATTTGGCACACGGGATCTAGATACTGAAGATATAAAAATGGAGTTGCAGGCAAGAAAACAACGTGAGGCAGCTCTGGAGGCCGCATTGGTTGAGAAGGAAATACTTGAAGATGAGTATCGGAAAAAGGTTGAAGAGGGAAAGAAAAGGGAGGCCGCTCTGGAAAATGATTTAGCAAATATGTGGGTGCTTGTTTCTCAGCTAAGGAAAAAGAATGGTGCCACGCAAAATGTAAAGACAATAACAGAAAGGCAGAATGTTGGAGGAGACAATATGAATTATCCGGAAATGTACGATAGCGAGTACAATGACCCCATCCTCGCTGATGGACAGACCATGAGTCATGCAACCGCTGTCACTGAGATTCTGAAAGAAGAGCCTCTTGTTGCCCACTTGAAGGTAATTATGTTTTCTTGCCACTCAGCACTTGTATGTGTGTGTCCTTTTCTTGTGTCTGAGTTGAAGCTCCATATATTTCCAAAAGCTAGCTAATTTCCTTGTGTTTAAGCATCGTACACCCATAAAGAGGCTAAATAAGCTTTATTTTACTTTTCCTCTCTAATGTGGTCATTTTTTTCTATTCAGTTGTAAAAACAAGTGTGATATATACTTTGGATCCAGTAAGATATGCAAGCTTTTTGGAAGATAGGAAGGTTAGATTTTAGTGGCACACCAGATGGGTCAAAAGAGTAAGTGTCCAACATCTGCAAGTCATGGGACTTAATATGCGTTTTACTTATTCCAACCGTCCACTTTTTTATATCGTATTTGACTGATGATGGGCGTTTAAGTTGTTAATATGACTAAGTATGACTTTAGTGATAACAGGAGAGAATATCAAAGTAATGGTTGAAAAGTTAGCTCTGTGGAATATATCACATCAAAATCTCAAATGTGGATGGTGCAATGAATTTCTTGAAAGTTGTGTAGAAATATAATTGTTTCAAACATTTTGAACATCTTGAATATATAAATAATAAATTGAGAAATAGGAAGTATTTAGTTTTCAGTTATTTGTTGTTCCATATGGCTTCTCACATAGTAATACTTTTGAAATATTCCAATGAATCATCACTAGGAGCCACAATATTGGCCTTTTTATTTACTGCTTTTTTATACTCTAATTGG
Source organism: Solanum rostratum (assembly GCA_029948455.1). Taxonomy (NCBI): domain Eukaryota; kingdom Viridiplantae; phylum Streptophyta; class Magnoliopsida; order Solanales; family Solanaceae; genus Solanum; species Solanum rostratum. Next base: position 90,634,592 of record CM057045.1, on the reverse strand, counting down.
TATTAGTAATGGAAGAAAATGTTGAACTGACAGTTGGCTTTAGTTATAAGAGAGAACATTTTCGACTTTTGACCGTCAAATACTATTATTAGCTAATTTGTATCAAGTGTTTTGAGGTGAAAGGTAAAATGGGAAATGTGATATAACATGGGTACAGAATACATTTTAGTGCTTAGGTTCTTGCATAGGTAGAGGCTACACTAATAAACAATTGTTGTTTCTTTATGTTCCTTGATTCAAAAGATAACATGAAGTATTAAGATCTTTTACATGTGCGCCACCAGGCTCGGATGCAAGAGATGAAGGAAAAGGACCATACATATGTGGGGAATGCAGATGCAAATTGACTTGTATGTGAAGTCTGTTTCGAATCACCAACTTCTGCAATGCTCCTTCCTTGCTGACATTTCTGCTGTAAGTGAACTTTCTGATTATGTGCTCAGATTAGCCTCGCTCCCTTGGGTAGGATCTGCCTAATGTCGAATTGATTTGCAGTGTGTAAATCTTGTTCCCTTGCCTGTGCGAGTGTCCAATCTGTCGAACTGAAATTGCAGATAGGATTTTTGTTTTTATTTGAGACGCCATTTCAATTGCGTGAGCATGGTGAAAGGTTGGTGGTTGTGTTGTCATAACTTCCATTTTTATTTTCAAATATGCATAAATTCTGAAGTCAACTTGCAATAAGGTGCTTACTTTTTTCCATCTCTTTGTAGGAGGGTTCTCTTCACTTGTGAAACTCGCAACTCGCTCTCTCATGACAATTATGTAACCGGATTAACTGTATGTAATGTCGAAGTAGTATACCTTTTTTCCCCAACTTATCCACCAAGTAACTGTAAATTAAGAAAGACACGGGGACAAAGGAAACAGTCGAATTAGTAAACTTTGAACCCAGGGAGTTACTTCTGGCTACAGTTTGAACTCCTTGCACTTTAACTCTGCAGTATATAGAACACAAAAGCAACGACAATGTTGCATCATTTGAGTAAAAATTTTTGAGCTTGTACATTATTTGGGGCTATCATCTTGTTCTCTTTGGTCTGACATTTCTTATTTGATAATCCACATGGTATATTTCTTTGTGGTTTGTTGGTCATTCGGAAGTTAAATCTTTAACAAGAATTAGTTTTCTGTTTTTAAATGAACTTGCTGGTCTTCAACATGTATTAATCACGAGCATTATCCATCTCACCAGTTATTCTGGTTTATTTCATCTTTAGGTGCAATGTGATATGTGGATTACTTTAGATACCAACAATCATATACGGAGATATTTAATAAGATTTGCGTGAACTGGTAGTATTTTTGTAATGTGACATTGTACTTCAAATTGTGTTGGATATTTATTTAGTAGGGTTTGTAGACAAGTTATATCAGAGATTCAACACGAAACTAACATGAATATTATTTCTACCGAACACTGTATTATTAATGAAATTGTTCCAGTAGTGGCCGAATATCCTGTTACCCTCATTAAATGTTCTCATATGAGCTTTTAGTAAGGTCACATTGGATCGGTTTGCTGGCATTAAATTGTAGTAATGGAAGGCATTAAAATAGAGTGAGGCATAACTTAAAATCATCTGAAAGTAAAAATAGGACAAAGTAGAATCAAAATATTCATATAGCTACACTAACTAATTGGGACGAAGGCATAGCTTACTCCTCACATTAGACCCTGTGTTCCACTAGTCTTTCCAATATGTTTAAATAATTTTATGTAATATAGAGAACCTCCAATATCACATAATCAAAAGTTTTGGCTATTAAGATGTTAGAGTATGACACTTTAATATTAAATTATAACATTGAAATGTCTTATTTTAGTGGGATATAAATTGATAAGAATGTGGTTAATTATTCTTGGTGTAACTTATGTAATCACCAAGTTATGTTGTACCTCATTATGCCTTGTAGCTTATGTAATCATCAAGGTATGATTACTTTATTCATTTACATTATTATTCATTTTATGCCTCGGCCTGAATATATTTTTGTCATTTTATTTTCTATTGTAATTTATTGTATTCATAGTATGCTACACAAACATAAAATAAAATGGATCCAAATAGAGCAATCAAAAGGAATAGCGAAAATTCATATTTCAACTAATTTGGGATCGAAACGTAGTTATTTTGATTGTGGTTGTGCCTTATGATAGATTATAGTTGATTTGAATTGACATTGATTGCATAGAAAACTCGTTTTATCTAAAATAGAGTCTGAATGTGAAACTATATTGAACAAAATTATAAAGACGCTGCCACTGAGGTTATCAATTTCATAAACAATAGGAAATCAAAATCGTAAAACAATGCAGATAATCTTTGTATCAATCTCCCATAAATAATTCATTTGGCTATGAATGCTTGAAACAAATAGTAATACCATATTCAATAATCAAAGTGAATAATAGCACAAGGCCATCCCACTAGCATTACAAAAAGACTGTGCTCCCACAAAGCAAAAAACATGAGTATCCCAAAACCCATTCCCAGTCAGATTGACAACTTCCAACAAGTCGAAGTGATTTGACTTGAAAAAAAAAAACCCGAAAACAAAACAGTGGGGCTTTAACTTACAACATGTGTTACATGTCCAAAAACCAAGTAACTGGTCAAAATTAGTAACCAAAAGAAAAGGTCAGATGGCAGCTTATGTAACTCTTGTTTCTTATATCTTAAAAAATATTATGCCCTTTAGTACTACCAAGTCTGTCTTATAAGTTGCTTGGCAGATGGAGAGTTAATCTGAGGAACAGGTACTCCATTTGATGTTAAGAGGTATCCCCACTTATTGTAGTGGAAAAAAAACAACTGGTCGTATTCAACAAAATTCTGCAATCAAACGACATCACTTAGTCGCGTTATAGATGAAAAAGGGTTAAAAAATGTCTTTGATTAATAGTTTGATCTAAAAATGTCTCAGCTATCAATAATTTGGCTTTAAAATATCTCCCGTTATTACCTACTCGCTCAAAAATATTATTTTAATTTAAATAATTATGGTGTTTATTTTCTTTTTGACATTGGAATATAGAGCTTTTGAGTTGTGTTCTGTCATACAACAAGAAAGTAGTACTGAGCCTAATGACATTCCTATGCAAAAGGTGTCACCATTGTTACTTACCATAGGGAAAAGAAGAGGGATATTCAAGAAAATCTTCAACATGCCAACCAGGAAGAGTCTCAGTCAAATATTCTGATATGCTACTAGTTGAAACAGAACCCTCTTGTACGCAATCAACTTGAAAATAATTAGGTGTCGACTCTGTAGTACTGGAAATCGAATTACTCTTCATCTCGAAATTACCACTCCGAGCTTTAGAACTATTTGTAGCAGCATTGCTTGCAGCAGATCCAGTTGGGGATACTGAAGTTTGGTGGTTATTAGAAGCAAGTACAGTAGAAGAGAGCTGAACTCCAGTTAGAAGAAACCTGTTGTGTTTCTTTGTATGTTCATTTGCTTTGTGTATAGGCAAGTCACAATCTTTGCAAAGGATTGCTCTATCTTCTTTACAAAATAGAAGTGCTCGTCTTTCCTGAATAAATAAAAAAATAAAAATTACACCAATACAATAAGAAAAAAAATCACTATTTAATAAATACTAAATCATTTAATTACTCGTATGTTGTTCACCTGTGTTGATTTTGAGTACCTTAAGTCAGTTCATTGCGAGGATAATGTTGATTATGACCACAATCAAGATTATTAGCAGACTCAGCTATATGTACGCTTTCTGCTCTATTGCGATTCCTACTAAGGAGGCAAGTTTGGTGCTCTAAAGCTCGCGCTATACACAGACTTTCGAAAAGAATCGACCACAGGCAGCAACTTTTTTAGTTACTCCATGGTGATGCCTACTCTAACATCAAATTTCTACCGTTATTCTACTTACGAGAGATATACATTTTTGAAAATTACTCATAAACAACATTTTCTATGTAGAAGAATTCATAATAATTCACATTAATAATATACTTGGAGAAAGATTAAAAATTAGAATTCTATAATCAACTCGAAGTTTGTACAAGTGGGGAACATTAAATTAGTACCTGGCAGATGTCACAAAGAGGAGAGTCTTTGAAAGAAGGATGAATTAGAGAAAAACGAAGGTGTTTGCTAGCAAGCTTGTTGGCATGGTGCACTTGATAGTCACAGCTTTGGCAAAGTGTGGCTTCATCTGCTGAACAATAAACTGATGCTTCTTCTTTATCACAAACATCACATTGAATCTTCATTCTTTTAATTTTTCGTTTTCCTTCTTTTGTTTCCTCTTTATTTCTTGTACTCTTCCCCTAAACAGATAAATTATATAGTCATAAACTTAGAATAGATCAAGGAAGTAAATTTGGCAAAAAGACAAAATATTATGGGCACAAAGGAGTTGTGTTTGTTGTTGTTTTGGGGGTGGGTAGGGGGGCTGGGGCTCACCTAAAGGAGTTTCAGAAAGTATTTTTAAATATTTCTTTAAATGACTGATGACTAAAGAGAAATCTCTGGAGAAAATATAGGCAATGGGTTCTCTATGTCCAAATAAATGTAAAGACAAAAGAGGCAAACCAGTTGTCTATTTTTTTAATTTTATCACTTTATAAAATGCTTTCGCACTCAGCACTCAATGGCTCAGTTATATTCCAGCCCAAGTTGATAGTAAAATTTGAGCGATTTCTTTTCACGGAGCTACCTACACATTTGACCGTTAAGTCGTCATCATCCCGGTGAAATTCAATCTAACGATCTCTGTTTGTTTTAAAGTTCTTAGTAAATTTTTTGTCCTCATTAAAAATTTAAATTTTTTTTATTATTTTTCTTTAAATTATTATTTAATTATATATATAATATTTACTTTTAAAATATATGGAAACGAGTGATAAAATAAGGATTTTTAGCCAAACACTCCTGAATCTTTTTTATTTGATAGACTTTTACTTCTTTTTTATTTGAATAAAGAAAATACTGTACAGTCGCTAAACAAATTATAATTTACCATAGGTTCTAAATAGTGATAGAATCTCTATATACATGACGTTTATAAATAAATAATTTATTAAAATTAGTGAATTATTTATCTTTTTATATGTTATAATTAAATTTAATTTTTCTCTGTAACGTTTGTTATCAAACGAGGTACACGCTTTGATCGCGCGCAAAGCGCGTATAAGAAAACTTGTATTATATTAAAAATGTGTGATCATCTCACTTAAAAATTAAGTTATTAAAGAAAATATAATTTTATTATTTAATTATGTTTTCAATGATATTATTTCCAGTAAAATTGGTCAAACTGTCAATAAGGACACGAACTTATCCAAACAGTACCATTACATTTTTAAAAAAAAATATCCCTTGTTACTGTTTCGCTTTTCGAGGTTAACTTGACTGAACTTTAAAGCTAAATTTAATATTTGAAATTTAAAATTAGATGGTTGAAAACTGCGATTAGTTGAATACATCTTAAAATGTTAGTTAAAATTTATATAATTTAACTTCAAAAAATAAAATAATGACAAATAAAAGTGAACGAAGAGAGTAATAAATAACAAAGATAAAGAGAATCTTTAGCAAGCAGTTTTATTGATACGTGAAAAAGGGGGCATTGGTGCATGGGATAAGATGTTGTTTTTATCCCATTTATTGCTTTAGATCGATCAATACCCTCTTAAGCTTTGACCTTGAGAAAATGGAAATTATCATGTAAAATATACATCTTTCTTAATATTTTGGTACAACCTAAGCCATTTATAGATAGATCCACCTAAATATTTTGGTACAAGCTAAGCCATTTATAGATAGATCTACCTAAATATTTTGGTAATAATACTTAAGACATATTAGTGTAGATATTTCCAACGCAAAAATAAATATTCCAAATATAATTGGTATAGATAGTGGGACATGGAATATATATAAATGCAAAAGATGTCAGTTTATGGGCAAGCAAAGCCGGTTGCTTTCGCTTTAGTTTTCTTGCAAAATATTAAAAGGGGTGGGTGGGTGTTTGGCTGGCTTTGACAGCTACTTCTTGAATTCACATCTTACTAGGGTTAAACCTAATATTAATGTGAATTGATAATTGAATAACCTATAGCTACACCCTTTTTTTAATAACAAGAAAATCCAGAGTCGCTATTCTTTGGGTGTGCATAGGGTAAATTTCCGCTTCTACTCAATAGCTCGCAAATCACATAGGAGAGGTAATCCGCATTAGGCAAGCCCGATGCGACGAGGTCGATCCAGAAGACAAACCCTTTACTTTCACGCTGGCAAGGGATTTCGAACTTGAGATCTCCAACGTGGAAGTCTATACTGCTATTTATCCCTACATAGATGATATAGCTTGCCTCTCTTTCAAATCTTGTGGTAGATCTTATAATTGAATTTTTTTAAGTCTACAAATAATTATTTTGGGTTTTCCCTTGATGTTGGTATCAATTTTGAGACTTCTATTCATTTAAATTTTACTGTGGAGATTCATTGTATTAAAGTGTATGCTCCCTATCAAAACTTTTTTCATCGCCTATAACAAGAGTTAGCAAGCGATTGAGTACAAGAGAGATAGATTCTTGAGTCAAATGGGAGGCATCTCTCTTCAGCAGGATTAGTAGTATTCAAGGTTCAAACTCTGAGACTCTTACCTTAATAAAAGGCAGAGAAATCATATGTATTCCTTAAGTGATAATTTTACAAATAAAAGGTTGAAAAATAACCAATTTTGACTGTTTGGTTATATTGGACAAGTTTATAATGTTGGAGGTACATAAAAGTTCAAACAAATAAGCCTTTGAAGTTGAAGTTTCAAAAGGGAAAAGTGAAGGCTAGTGGCATTTTTTTGAAAGCTTTCTTGTCCTTGGAGGCTCATTTTTTTCCAAGATTAAAACATCAAAGGGAGAAAAGAACAATTGTGCCAAATATGACTAAATCAAGCTTTTCAAATATAATAAAAATTCGACGCTTATAGAGTCAAATGCCCTACATTATTAACTTAAGCTTTTCAAAAATGACGACTATTTTTATGAGGTACTGGTAAGGTCGGCGTACATTCTACCCTTCCCAGATCCAGTTGTGGGATCCTACTGGGTATGTTGTTGTTATAATTAAATAATTATTTTAAATTACTTTATAATTTATATTAATCAAGATAGAACTGATTTTTGAAAAATATATATATTATCCTTACAATTAATTATTTTATTAAAAGTGAACACGCCTGTAGATTTCAAAAGACCTTCTTAAAAGTAATTACTAAAATCACTTTTTTTTATTTATTTATGATTTCTGAGAAAAAAAATAAATAATTAATACGGAACAAAGAAAGTACTAAGAAAAAATTTAGGCATGTGAATGTAATCGGTGTAAAAATGGTACAAATTCGTTGACTGAGACGGACAATGTGTTGTTTAATAGGGAGCATAATATCTATTAATCAGTTTAATAGATTTCAAACACTAATTAATTAACAACCATGCATCATAATATTAATATGTAATTGAGGAATTAACCATATGTGTTTCGATATTATTTTTTAGATGATTATTAACTGAAAAGTGTTACGATATCAATTAAATAATTAATTGACTAAAATTATCAGAATATAATTTTGATATGGTGTTACATTATTTGTACTAAGTCGATGGAATTTATCTTGAAATACCCTATTGATCTCTGCATGTTATTTGTAACTTTTGTCTCTTTCAGTTACTAATATGAGCCTTCAGTTTGTTTGCAAATTCAAATATCTCCCTTCCTACGATCATTATAATTCTAAGTTTATTTGAAGATTTATTGTGTGTCATTCACGTTATCGTGGTTATTTATGGCCAAAAAAATCCATAGGCTTTTTTTTGTGTATATGCTCCAAGTTATAAGTGAATATAGTAATTACAGACAAAAGCATTAAATAAATCTGGCCCCATATGCTATTCATATTCGTCTTGCTGAATTGTATTAGTGCCTCTAATAATAATTGTTTTGGACAGAAATGACTACTGAAAATGAAAAAAGAAAGGAGTTAAGAGATGATATTATCCAGCTTGGCCAAGTTGATCATAATGTTTCTTCCTAAAAAATTAAAATCCCATATTAGTAAAAAGTATGAATGTGAGATTTTATTCATCTTCCAAACAAGATAGATAATAATATAATTAGTGGAATCCCACAAGTAAGATCTGAGAAGGGTAAAATATATGCAGATCAGATTTATCACTATCTCATAGAGATAGAGATATTGTTTCCTGAAGACCCTCGTCTAAAAAAATATCAGACCCCAAGAGCAGAAGATACTAGATAAAAAACGCCTAAAGTGGAAAGCAAATGATGATATATAAATACAATAAAGAAATATAAGACGTACAATAACAACTCAAGATATAATAATACGACTAATCCTACTAACCTAATATAACACAAGGCCAGACATCATCTGCCAAACAAGATGAACTTTCAAATTATGTCCGATTGGAACACTAGCTTGTTTTTTTTTTAATATCATATGATTAATCAGTGATCCAAATTAATAATGATTCGACAAATTAATGAACAAATGAAAAAAATTAGTTTTTCCACCTTTAGTTTATGATGTTAGCCCACATTATTAATTGTTGTCTTATTAAATCCTTCATATAGCTGTTAATTTTGGCTTATTAATGCAGTGGGTGCATGGAAAGGTTGGAGAAAGAATAATTCAATATTTTTAATTCTCATAGAAAAGATGAAGTTCTTTATTATTATTAAAAAACCCAGAAAAAGAGTACTTGGTGGGGAAGAATATGCACTAAATGACAAACTACACTTTTTCAGGATTGGGATATGGATGAGATCTTTAGAACATCTTAGAAGAAAAACTTAAAATATTTAAAATTTGTAGATATGCAACTTGTCAAAACTCATTGATTGGATGAGAAGTGAGAAGATAAGGAACAAAAAGTATCATAAAATATTGCATTTGAAGTAGTGAAGGTGGATATGACATTATTTTCAATGAAGAATTAATTTAATGCTTTTAAAGTTCTATTGGTTTCTCACATGGAACTGGATTTTGAGGATCAAAGGTGATGCCTATGGGCCAAATGCAATGTACTAGAAAGTTAAAACCATATGTTCTTTTTTTTTTCCCTCTCATCTCTTTTAAGTTTTTTTTTCTCTTAAGTCAAGAAAATATATATGGAGATTGAGAAGAATAGACCACTCATTATGATGAAGAGAAAAAATATTACTCTCTTCGTTTTATTTCATGTGGCACCATTTGATCTAGCATACTATTTAAGAGAAAAATAAAGATTTTTGAAATTTATTATATAAAATAATTTTTAGATAGTTGTGTGGTTATAAATCATTTCATTGGGTGTTAAAAAAAATTAAAAATAATATTTTTAGATATTTGTGTGGTTGTAAATCATTTCATTAGGGGTTAAAAAAAAGGGGATTTTTCATAAATGGCAAACTTAAAAAATATAAAGTCTATGTAATTACCTTTTCTAACTTTGCTCATAGCAAATCCAATGTATAAGTCGGAATTTTTAGTAGTGTATAAAAGAAAAATGCCAAAAGTTTGTTCATTAAATAGGAGACTTTTTCAGGTATTATATATGGAAAACGGTTCCATAAATAAAGGAAGTAAAATACCAAATATATTTCCTTTTCCTAATTGAACTTTTCTTCTAAAAATAAAAGATGGTATTTTCATTCTAAATAAAAAATAGATTTCCTTTCCTAGTGTGACTATTTAGTCCCCCCAAAAAAAGATCCATCTAGTTCATTGCAGACAAATTTTCAAACGAAAAAAATTTCTTTTTTGCTGTGTTTTTGGAAGAAAATTACTGGTGAGTTTTGTGTAGCATTTCATACGCTGCACAACTGTAGGAGTACCTTTAATCATAAAACAACTTCCTACATGTAAAATACAAGCATGTAATTTGGGGCTTATAAATATGGAACTGTGTATATAAATACAGAAAGTGTATAAATAAACACAGAACATACAGTTTTCTATGACATATCATATGTATGAGTTCCAGCAAAGTACATACAATCTCTAAATTTGGCCAGTAATATATACAGCAAGTTATGCATTTTGGCTTATGTATATGGGCTTAAATTAGATATGTACAAAAAGTGTATAATCATACATAATTTCTTATTTCTTGTAGTTAGGATATTGGCAAACAGTCCCTGTGTGTATATAGCTAATGTGTATAAGATCTATTAAATTTTATACAATTCTAATAATTGTATAATTATAAAGAAATACACAGATCAATTTATACATGCATATCATTAAAGTGTATAAAATGTTCATGATTTTATACATGTGTGCGTACTTGTAATAAATTTATAAACTTATACACTTATATTTTTTTTAAAAGTTACATGGACCAGTTTGTATAAGTTCTCCTTCATAATAATTTTGATAATGTATAAAAGTGGGATAAATGATGCAGAAAAAAATATACAATTGGGGGAAATATACATTATATTGAAATGATGGATTCCATGAATGTATATACATTACCCTTAAATTTTGAACTTGACCCTGCAATATTCTCAATTTCTTGAGTTAATCCGAGTGAAAATGATTGCGATTCTTCCATTTTTTAACATGCACAATGCATACCTCTTGTTATCCTTTTAGAGGAAGATTCTTTCATCATTGTGTATGGAAGATGAGTTCAAAAGTGCGGCTGAAAAGTATAAATTTTGGGGGAAAAATTTTAACAGAAAGAGTAAAAATAAAAAACCGCCAAAAAATAAAACATATAATTTCATGTATGGAATTTGAAAAAAAGGAAATTTACCTTAATTAACTTGATCTTGGATTGATTTGTTGAAATCTTTGAGAGATTTCAGGGGTGATAATGGTGAAAATGGGGGAGCCGTTATGGTAAGGTGGAGGCAAATCGTGTGTATAATGGAGAGTTATTGAAGGAGGGAAAAATTTAGGTTTTATACAATGAGAGTTGTGGGGACCACAAGTTTTGTAGCGAAAAAAATTACGAAAATGTCATAAATGTAATAATATTAAAATGTAGTTAATACATGGTATTTATAGTTATATATTTGCTTAAATATGTTATTTTTCCTAAAAAAATTAAAAATAAAATTATTTCTAATTATAGTAGGATGATATTTTTTTTAATTCATTATGGGTTCACGAACTCGTTTTATTAATTAATAAAAAAATAGTCCAATACATCTTGACTCGGAGGCTCAACCCTATGGCAAAAACACTTAACCCTAAGCTATCGAAGTGTCTAGACGAGTAGACACACTTTCTGCATATTAGTTTTCCGTGTTCCTGATGTGTCCGTTCAGCTCCTCTATCATCAATGGTGATTTGCTCCAAGCTCGTGTTTTTCCTCTTGGTGTTCTCCTCCTCATAATCCTCCTCTTTAGCATGTAAGTCCTCTTCCTTCATCCTATGTGCAGTCTCGTTCATGTGCTGATTTTTCTCCTTCATTTCCAGTATGTCCTATAGGGATCCGCCATGGCCTTCCAGCTTCTTCTTGGAAAAGAGAATATGTGTTTCTCTGAAACTCGATGTGTAGGCCTCCTCAGTTTTCTCTTCCTTTCTCTTCTCGGGTTTACTTGTTGAATGTTTTCCTCTATCTACTGTAGAACCTGGTGGAGCTTCAGTGGCACGCCTAAAGTAAGGTGAAGTTGTCGGTGCTGGTGATGCTTTTGTTTTGATGCAACCCATCTTTTTGAGTGGATGCACAATATATATCATGCACAACCTTTTGCTCCCCCATTCCTTAACCCCAAGGATAAAACTGTGATTTTGTATATATCTGTATAAATGGCTTTAGAAAGAGCATAGAAAAGCTCGATTTCTGTGAAATGCATCCAAATGAAAAATTGATCTTGTAATTAACTCGAAGTACTCTGTATCTCATGTGTTCTGATTCTGATTGCTGGGATCTGGGCAAGCCCATTGCATATAAAAATTATTGTATAAATTTGATAAATATCAAACTGATTGAAGGAAATACTCAAAAATACCGACTTTTATCAAAATTACTAATAATACCAACTTTTCTGTGAACTTTGATACACATGCGTGAACGACGATACCTAGAAAAATTCGGATGATACCTAAAAATAATTGTCAAATATGGAAACAGTTACGTTAATTAAGGAATTATAACAGATCCTGTGATTTGATTCCTTAATTGACGCCGATTGCACTTTTGAATAATAAGCAATTCCAAAAAATTCTCAAACAAAATCACTAAACCAGATTCGTTATTTTAAAAAAAAAAATCGAACACAAAAAAACGCATTTCCGCCATTGTTGAGAAGCTTTTCAACCGAAATGAATATTTCGATTTTGATTCGTCATTCGGGAAGATGGGAATCTGATGTGATATATACTGGATACAAAAGTGATGGCGTCATAGTTGGCGATAACATTTCTTATAGTAACCTGCGTTCGGCCATTGTTGCGGAGTTGGGTATTGATGAGCAGAGGAAGGAAATTGTGATTCAATTTGTAGGTATCACAAATTGCAGGAATCATTAGACTGGAAACATAATAGTGATACTTAATATATCTTTGCAAGTATTAAGGTGGCAAAAAAAAATGCAGGTATCACTACAACTAATGTGTGTCATTGTCTGATACCAATGAGTGTGAGACATGGTGTGAGTAGACTGCATGTGTCAATTAAGCATGGTATGATAGAGAAAACTTGCAGGTATCATAAAGTGTAGGAATTATTAGACTACCACCTGTAGGTATCAGTTAACAGGGAGTGATAGTCATGTTTGTTTGAGAATAAAATTACAGGTATCACCTTGTGCGGGTATCATCACACTGGAAACATAATAGTGATATTCATCTACCATTGAAATAATTAATTAAGTGTTTTTAGTATCAATTTGTTCCATTGAAATCGGAGAAGACGATGGGAGATCTTGGTTATCACAAGGCGATTGGGTTAAACCTATACTAAAAGAAGGAGATTCCATTAAAAAAAAATGGCGGAAAAATGGAGAATGGAGATGGTGCAACTGACGGGAAGAGAGAAGAGAAAGTGAAAGAGGGTGGAAAAATTGAAGAAAAGTGAAAAAGTAACATAAAAAAGGGTATACAGTTTTATGGCTTCCCAATGTAAATTCAAAATGGTAACTGCCTACAAATAAATCGGGAAAGGAAAATAATTAATTAAGTGATTGACTTTGGACTGTTACAAAAAAAAATGCACAAAAAAAGGAAGTGGAATTCTTATTTGTTTAAGTATCAAAAAAAGATGGAAAACCTAGAAAAAAGGGATTTTAGTAATTAAATTAAATGATAGGGAATATTGAAAATTTTGATAAAATAAGTTGTGTATTTGTGTATGCGTACTCAAATTTAAGTATTTTTAATCTTTACAAAACGAAAAGAGCCTTAGACCATGATATTAGTTAATGAAGTCTTTAGGTAAAATGATGCATTAGGAGTATAGTTTCAAATTTTACTTAAATTAATTTAATTCATGCTTTCTAACCCTAATTGGTTCTTGGTTGTATCGTTTTAGGGCATGTTTGGCTATGGATAATTTTCACCTTTTTTTAAAAATATTATGCTTGGTAACTGCTTGGACATACAATTGTTATAGTTTCTTGGAATTCGAAGAACTTCAAAGTGTTTTCATAATTTTTACTTTTAAGTCACTCAAAAATATTCAAAAAATAACTGCAATTAGTATTCATATCTAACATAACTTTCATTTCCAAATACTATTTTCAAGTTGAAAATAAATAATAGTTTTCTTTCTAAATTTCACAATTTTTATGTTCAAATATCCACTTATTTTGAAAAAAAAAAACTACACAAATTGAACCCACTAGGGGAAGTATCCATCCAAATTAGATCCAACCCAATATATCACCCTAACTAGACCACGATCCGAACTATTTTCTCGATTGCCTCGTTGTTAAACCACAGTTTCTGCATCCTCGATACATCGAAGATATACACACACTCGGATAGTATCTATGTACCTAGTAGTAATTGTGCACTCTTTCACCAAAACACTGCATGTTCAATTATTGTTTGATGCCATCAGAGTTTCAATTGTCACAAAAAAAAAATCATCTGAAGCCAATATATATTGAGAACCCTGGGAAAAGATATCATATTTTCAAAATCAACAACAATGGTTACCAAATTTGAGTCAATTGATGCTCAATTACTGCTTGATACCATTAGAATTTAGAGTTTAATATATCAGATTGTGACTTTAATAAATATTATTGTGACTTTAATAATTTTTGCTTAATTATTTCTGATTTATTTATTAAAAAAGTTCAATTCCATGTGATACAAATATATTAATAGAGTATTACAAATAATTAAACTCAGTTCTATAATAATATTAATACACCGACAGAGTATCATAGATTAGCAATGCCGATGTAATGCGCGAAACAAAAAAAGAGAAAGTGGAGTAAGCGAATAAATAATTTGAACAGGATTTATTTTTGATAAATAGTTTCACAATTAAATCCATTTTTTAATGTAATTCTTTAAAAAAAAAAAAAAAATCCTAATCTATAGAACTCATCAAAGGGAAACGTAATGTTGGCTCAAGAATACTGAAAGTCCAAGAGACTCATTAAGTCAAGTTTGTATAGGCCAATAGCTAGAACTTAAAGCCCATTAGGAGATTTATGGGCTTAATTGGGCCAATCAAGAACCCAAAAGCCCATAACGGTTCTTCAACTTTATCTACATCACGGATAATTGTCCAGCCCAATAAATTGGGGCATGGGCCCGGGTATCGCGAGATGAGAATCGTAACATTTGGCTATGTGTCTCCCTCTCAGCCTCTCTCCCGCCAATCCTCAAAACACCGAAAAAAATCAAAGCTCGAAAATGGCAACTATTTTGTCAATAAACCCACCTGCTAATCGATTATTCCCTTCAAATTCACAGCGTTATTCGGTATTTTTTCTTTCGCATTTTAAAAGTTCAATCGATAACTTCTTAATTGGTTCATGATTCATTGTTTTAATGTTTTTTTTTTTCAAATGCAGTGTTATTTGCGTAGAACAATAAGAATTGAGCAAGCAGGGATTCACATTCAGACAAATTATCCAGTTTCTTTCATGGGTTTTCTACAATGCAGAAAGAGGTTCGTAAAACTCTCTTTTATTCAAAATCTCTTTAGATATCTCAAGTAATAGTACCTTAATAAAATGAGACAAAGGGGGTATTGTATTTTTGGATTCTGTACGAGAAATAAAGAATAAAACATTACGCCATGTAATCCAGCATACTTATTATACAATATTGTACTTGAGGAAAAGTATTATTCATGATGAGTTAAACTCGTATAGAAGTGTATAGTAGTATATAAAAGATGTTTATACAACACATATGGGCTAAATAGGGTATAATGTTGTATACTAATAGTTTAATTGCGCTGCGCTGCGTAAATATTTTCTCAAGACTGTACTAGTGAAGACAATTTAGTGATGTGCAACTACTTTATGTTTTTGTATTAGGTGACCTACTGATCATCAAGTTAATTGTTTGGGTATATTAAGCAGGAGAAATTTCATATGTGCAGTCAGTAAAGATGCTGAAGAAGCTTTCAAAAAGACTGTGGAGGTGGATAGGCTTATAGATGCGCTGAGGGAAGCAAGTGATAATGAAGTAAGTAGATTCTACCCAAGATTTTCTCTTACAGACATGTTTATAATGGTGTGGTGTCCAGGCCAACTTGCACGCACCACGGCTTAGACAGAACCTAATGTGTTTTGCCTTGATATTTGAACCATGGTTTCCCAATGGTTCATTCATGCTTGCTCTTGCTCAGATTATACTTATCTTTGTGAAAATGCATATCAAACATGTTTTGCATTCCATCTGCTTATACTTTATTCTCAATTTTATTGTTCAAGGACATCAGATTACCTTTACTGGACTATGAGCCAATTGTTTATCTCACACTTTGTAAAAGGAAAGCTGGTTGATAATTGAAACATTCTATTGCTTCCACTTCCTAAAATGATCTCTGGTAATTGAAGTGTTCTATTGGTTCCACTTAAATTATCTCCTTGTGAAACCTAACAAAGTCAAATTAGCTTAGTGAGTTTCAGATTTACTATGGCTTTGCATTCATGCTGTGAACTAGTAATTCACTTTAGAGATGTGAACTAGTAATTCACTTTAGTGTAATAACTAATAAGACCACAAGTAGAAAGGTAATTCTACCATCTGATGTATACTTGTGAAATATCACTGCAGTAAGTCCAACGATTACCCGATGACAACGAGAATATTGCTTTATGCTAGTTCTTGTATGGCACTCCTCTGATTTGCATTCACTTATATCATTCTGAGGGACCTCTGGTAATTGGTTGGCAAAATAGCTAATAGGGAAAATCTACTGTGTACCTGCAGCAGCTTTTAATATGCACTTCTTTTCATATGCCTGCATTCTATTGCATGCAATATTCTGTCTGTTCAGAAAGTACGCAATTTTGTAGTTAATCATGAAGCTGCTGGTGTGGTTGCCAGTTCTTTTATATCAATTAGTTTGCCTCTGTTTCTTTGTTGGGGAATGCAGGTTTGATTGTCCTGATAAGCTCTATATTGTTTGGATCTGAATGTGCATTCATACCCTCAAGGAACTATGAAATAGGTTGCTATACTAGTCATCAAATTGGGACCATTTCTCTATTTGAGCTTTGATCTACATTGATCAAAATGAACCTTTATCTTTCTATTATGGTTGCAGCTGCCACAGATAGTTGTGGAGAATGTTCTTGCTTTCAACGAGAGCTTTTGGATAAGACTTGCAGCTAGAGCAGAAACCTGCAAATCCGACGATGACAAAGCATGGTTCCATTTCTTATTGTTTTCAGCTGGTTTATGCTTCATAACTTCTTTCAACTTGCAGAATAAATTTCTTGAATTTCTTTTACAGAAAGACTATGAAGAACTGGCATTGACAGTAATGAACATCGTAGATCGTCTTGTTCACAAGACAAACGTACATATTCTATCTCCCTTCTGAACTATACATAACATATATATGTAATATTTGGTGTCTCTCTGATCAAAAGTAACTTCTCTTTAGCATCAGATTAAGGTCTGCACATGATATTGGAGAGATGCAGATGAACCACGAGAAGAAACTGTCTAGATTCCCGATTGTCCTATTAGTGTGTGGTCACATGGAGAAGTCCATTCCATCGTTGGGATCTCTTCAGTGTCATTAGATATACCTTGTATTTGCCACATGATCAATGAAAATAATGAATAGCAAAGCTAAGAAAAGAAATTTCTTGAATATTTCCATATGATAAGATTTGAGTATAGGATGAGTAAATTTTCTTCTTCCATCTTCCTCACATCTCCACACAGATAGCATTCTCTCCTTTTTCTTCTCTTTCTATTCTCAACCCTCATTTACCCTGCCACATAATAGAAGATTTGTTGGTGCTTATGACCACAGTAGTAATACTTTTTCTCCCTGCAGGAAAAGATAGAGGCATCTACTGACGTGCTCAAAGCAATCTTAAAACCCGTGGTTGATGAAGTGGAAGAAATTTCTTGGCCTGTCAGGGATCCTGAGGCTCTCAGTCTTATGGAGAAAGTATGTCTTGTCATCCTTTCTTATTTGAGCTAGTTTTCATAGTGAACTCTTTCGAAATGCGATGCCAGAGTCAAGACTTGAAGTGAACATCATCTTCTCATAAGTCAAAAGTAAGGGGGGGTGCAAGAAGGAGGTTGAGTAATAGAACTATGCTAGAGTTCTATTGAGTGTTTATATAGTCTATTTTACATAGAATTTCTTTCTTTTTTTATGACTTCTTATTGTTTATGGCTATGTGTTGTTAGTGTTTTTGTACTCTTCAACATTCAGGAAATAAATCAAAGGGAGCAAGAAGGCCAACTTGATGAAGGGTTCCTCGCAGAAGTCAATGCACAACTGCGGCAAGTGAGTTAATTTTAATGCCTAGTTCCCTTTTTTGGTATAAGTTTCCTCTGGGTCTTTGTCTGCTGACCTTGCCATTTGGTTTAATGCACATTTTATTGTTTGTCTCTATCTCTCTCTCTCTCTCTCTTCTGGGAGGTAGATTACCATTGACAGGAAGAACCTTCTGCTGAAATTGTAGATTCTAACTTGGACTCTGGAATTCACTCTTTCTGTTTCATGTATGCAAATTGCTACAGAGCGCAATCCATTAGGGCAGCTAGAGACACATACCCGATAAACAAAACCACTTATAGTAATGGACAAAAAGAATGTATAAATGGAACATGTGTCTTTAGGTTATAAGAATTTCTAAGGATTAAAAAGATTCTAACTAGTTATCTGGATATAATGTTTCCTAACTAGCACACTCCTCCTTAATGGTTTGCCATTATGAGTTGTTTTTTAACTGAAACAAAGGGTTGACTGAAAATAGAAATGGCCTCCCTACCCTGCCATGGCCTCCTTCTTTTAATACTTCATTTGTCAGACTCACTTCCTCAAATTTTATTGCCTTCCCGCGCAGAGATTTGATAATTGTACCGAGTTTGTTACTATGAGAAATATTGGAGAAAAAATATTATTGAATTGTGTATCTACATTATTATATAAAGACCCTATTTATAGATACTACAACCTAATCCTAGTCCAACTAGGAAACTACATATTATTCTTATTCCAATTCTAAATAGAACTATATATTCCTATTTCTATTCTAACAGTTACTGTGTAGGCTAAAAAAGATGGGGACAAACCAGGACTTGAAGCGATGTTACAAAAGGTCCTGCAATTGTATGCTTCCAGAGTGCTGTCAAAGCGAAGTTATGCGAAAAAAGGTCTCCTCATCGGTCAACTTCAGTTCACTTAATTTTCAAGTGATGACCAATTTCTATTTATTTTTGGAATAAATCCTTAGTCTGGAAAAGCATAGGTCCATGTATTGGTTTGCTCGGATGTTCAATCTGAAAACATGAATTTTCTAATCCTTGTTTTGCTTTTGTTGCAGGAAATGAAGTGTTAAAAGCTGAACAGTTTCTTGAGACCATTATCAAAGGTATCTCTCAATTGTGAGCTTATTACAAACCAGCATCATGGGATTCATAATTGTCGAATTGTGAGACCACCTCATCTATATGTTTAATTTGTTAGAGATGACGCGCTTGTATTTGTTTAATCATGTTCTCAGCACACGACTCCTCACATTTCATGGGTTGCCTTCCGAGTTGCCATCAAAGGTGTATTTCAGATACTAGTAAAGCCTCATATAGATAGCACGGAGAAAAAGAATCAAAAACTGATGTGATGCATAATAATCAAACTATTTGAGAGGAACGGAAATGGATCATCTGCTCAGCAACCATGGATGGAGGTTTTTGAGCCTTTGTTAATGGAGGTCAGGTGGTGTAATAGGTGTTGAGTTGGTTGGGGTTGGGAGATAGAAGGAACTTCTCTAACTCTTCACATGAACGTAAAATATAGTTTCAGATACCACAAAGGTAAATATATCTTTTAAAGGGCAAAGATAGGGCAACTAGATTCACTAGAGGCAATGAATTTGTCAGTTGATATTGGAATCGGACATACATGACTTTTCTCCCCTTATGGAGTGTGAAAACTGAAGCTTTTCCTCACTCTCTATGGTCCATTTACCATCAAAGATTATGACTTGACTTTACGGTTGCCTCAAATGTTGATTCATTTCTCATGATACAGCACCAGAGGAAGAATGGAACAAGCTCTTGCTTGATGGCATGACTGTTGGGAAAGGTGATATTTCGCCTGAGGAATTGTATGCAGTTATTAAGAAGAGAATGGAACGGACTTTGATACGTACGGTAGGGATTCAGTAGTTGAATTTTGCTTTTTGGCACTCATTGAATGATTGTTGACATGGTTTACTCTCTGTTTCTCTTGCAGGAGGGCGGCTCATATCAGCAGCGAGTTCTGATTGAGTATCTGAAAGGTATTGAGTCAAGAACAGGGGAGATTGTCAGAGTACTCCAAGGTTGAGACATGGTAGTAAACTCGTAACCTGGAGGTACCAAAGCCCACATTCTTTATATGAAAAACATGATGATATACAGACTTATAATAGCATTTTTTTACCATGAGTCCTCATTCTTTATATGTATAGCATGATGATATGCAGATATGCACAATCGATGCCCTTGAGCGATGAGGTCCCTGTCATGTTTAACATCTTCCATTCTTGTCCCGTTGTTTGTAGCATCCCTTTCTCCTCTCATATCTTGCTTTTATCCAATTTCTCTTCTCCTGACTCCTAATTAGTTCCTTGTACATTCTACCTGTAAATTTGAAATAGTTCTCCATAGTGCAATATGGCAATGTGGCCTACAGTTCGGGAATTTTGGAATTGGATTTGCATGGCCTGCATTAATCGATTGTAAACTGGTGGAACTGTACTCCATGTCCTCTGTTAATGAAATCTTTCAATTTATTTGCTTTCATAGTTAATGATTGAGCTGGTCACCTCACTGAAATTTTTCCAAGGTGAACGGCTCCACAGTTGCAAGTGTTAGCTACTTTATTCCACATTCTTTTTGCTTGGTGTATGCAGTTACTGTTTCAGTTGCCTTAAACTATAAGTTGCATGGTCTTGGTTTGTGTTTGCTGGTATTTATTACACTCATTTGCTTTTTTGATAACTGTGGTATACGGGTTAGCTTGCACGCACCTCGGCGAATTCTACAAGGTATCTGCTATCTCCTATTAGCACATGCACTGCGTAGAACTTATATTCTATCAATGTAAATGATAGGTGGATTAAACTTACATGTGATCTTTTATTCCAGCAGTGTAATTATTTAGCAAGTCGCATGTGTTATTTTTCAGGTTGCTACCCACTTATTATCAACAGTTAGCTATAGATATTTTTCAGGTGACATGGTGGTGTAAAATGCATACTCATAATATATAGAAGTTCAATCTAAAGCAAATAACACGGTCTGTTGATATCGATATATTGAGTCAAGGATATATCAGAAATAGGCTCGTTACCTCACAAAGGTAGGGTTAAGATTTATATCCTTCAAATCCCTTCCCCGGAACTACATTAGATATGTTGTTGATATCAACTAGTTGAATGAAAATTCATAAACGCTTCATGACACTACCCACTCATGGAACATTAAAATTTTTATTTTATTGATTCGTAAATCCTGTTCGGATCGATATATATTTGATATATGGAAATTCATAGTTCTAATTCATGCTCTACTTTTGTGCCACTTGGCTGTTTTTACATGTGCATTTCACGAAAGATTTGCCGATACTAACAATTAATATGGATACTAAATTATTGATATTAATATGTAAAAATTTCCTTCCCGACATCGAATGGATTTTAAAGTCGAATCGTTGCTGTTAAATTTACATGATTAATCAAATCATGGTTTTAACACTTAAAATATAAAATTACACCTAATGTTGTACTAAAAAAGCAGATTACATGCTTAAACTATTGGAGCGACCTATTACACACCTATTTAAATTGAAAGTGATATTATTACCACCTTCAAAGCTGATGTGGAAGCAGAATTAAATGAAGAAAAAAAAATAGGCGTGTTTGGTAAAAATAAAGTTAAAAAAAAAATTCTCCCGCCCTCAACCCCTTCTCCTATTTTATGCTCTTCCTCTTGTTCACATACCTCAATTTTTCTTCTCTTCGCTTTTCTTATGCAAACACAATTCAAACTCAAAAAAGACCTCCAATTTTTTATTGATTGTTTTCTTCAATGGCACCGAAGGTAAAGAAGAAACTCGCGGAGAAAGCTCTCATTGAGAAATCAAAGGCTGGTATGAAGCTGCCTAAGGACGCTAGCGACGTTGCTGTTGCCGGATTCAAGAAGAAGAGGCGGTCGAAGAAGTCGATTGAGACTTACAAGATGCGTTGATTTTTCTTTTGTTTGGTTTATGATTTCAAGTAGCTTTTGGAGATGTAAAGAACAGAAAAATTGAGTATAGAATAGATCTGAATGAGTGCAAAAAATGAAATTGAGGATTTCTATTCTATGCACACATTCTTCTTTCTGTGGCTTATGAAAATAAAAAATAAAATTGGGGGTGGAAATCAATTTCTTCAAACTCTTTGTGTTGCTTGGGCTGATTTTTTTTTAGTATTTTCACTATGGTTTCGAAATTGAGAATTGTTGCTGAATGGGGACTCTAAGGGAAGTTGTTACTAGAAATTTATGATTATGATTGTGATGAATTTCAATGGTGGCAATGGTGATGACTTGATTTCGATGATGAATTTAGTCGAATTTATTGTGGTTGTTATCAATTTTTTTTTATGATGACAGTGATTGTAAAGAGATTTTGATGGTGAATTTAGTCGTGGGTTGTGTAATATATGGTGGAGATGTAAATATGATTATAATGGCAACAATGATAGTGGGTTCATGATGTATAAGTAAGACGAAGCCATTTAGGTGACATGGTTTTTTTTTGAAATCTAACATAATTGTTGATGTGGCAGTGACGTGGTGATGATGTGGTGCGAGTGTGAAATACTTTTCATCATGTGACTAATAGTAAATTAACTTTTAAGTAATTCAAGTCTGTCATAGGTCATTCCAATAATTTTAGCGTGTAATCTATTTTTCAGTACAACTTCAGATGTGACTTTATGTTTTTTCCCTAATATATTTGTTATCCTCGTCCATAACAAGTGAACTCTATAGAAAAAACTAATCTTTTCTTCTTTCATCTTTCCTTAGGGGTCGTTTGGTATGACGACAACCTCAAACTCTCTTTTTCATTTGTATAAACAAATAACATTTTAGAAATTATGAATAATATTCTAATACAACGAATTAAATCATTACTAGAATATTAATTTCATTATGAGTAATCCCTTTCAAACCAAATGGCCCCTTAAAATTATATGTCTTTGGACTATTCAAAGACAAATTATTTGAAAGAATCAAACAAACAATATGTTACCACATGTACTATAAAAAATTAGGAAATTAACGTAACTATGTTTTACATTATACAACTATAATTTAAAAAAATAATAATTTATAGCTATAGTTAGGTAGGATTTTATTGTTATAGTTAGGGTTCTGTTGCTATTTTCTCTCTTCTCTTTCTCTATCTCGCATCTTCTCGGTCTCTTTGTAATTTCTTCTCAAATATTACAATTGCATATATATACATATATATATATATATATATATACATATATATATATATATATATATATATATATATAAAATTATTTTGACAGATCTACATAGTCAATTCGACAAATATACACATACAATTCGCCTCTCACCACTCTCCTTCCTCTCTCGCTCGCCTCTCTCCTTCCTCTCCCAATCTTGCTTGTCAGATATACAAATACATATATATATTATTCACGCATATACAATTATTTGACAGATATATATATACAATTTGATAAATATACATATACAATGCGCCTTTCTCCTCCCCTCCAGGTCACAAAACCGAGATTATATCAGGTAATTATATAAAATATAACTATTTAATCATATTAATTTTCAAACTTAAACTATTTATAAAAATTTTCCAAAATTATTTACACCATTGAAGTTAATCCTTTTTTTCCTCTCTTTCTATTTTCCCTTCTCCACGTATCTGGGGTCAAACCAAACTTATCCGTATCCTAGTAGAATTAAAATTGTTTGGTTTGTATTGTTCTCACGTTTCGAGTTCGACGGCACCGTTTTAGATATTCCTTTACTATTTCGGTTTATTCTATTAAAAACGATATCGTTTGAGGTATTCCTAGCAAACGACACGTAACTGAACCAATAGAAATGCAGCAAACCTGCCACGTCACCTCAACTGATCTCCTTATTACTTGTACAGATCTTCTCCTTCTCATTTTACAAAGAAAAAACTCCTCCACAAGTAAACTACTAAAATACAAAATCGATTTTCGAGGAAAAAAATCTGAAGCCAATATGTTGAGGATCCTTGGAAAAGATCTCAGATTTTCAAAATCAACAATGATGGTTACCAGATCCGAGTCAGAAATTGATGCCCGCGATGTGTTTGATGATTTGTCTTCGTGGGAATTTGTTAACCCTTCTGATGATGAACAAGAAGACAGCTACTCTTTCACTGATCACACTGATGATGATGATGATGATGAAATTATGTTAAAAGAAGATGATATATGTGAAATTGGGTCTCCATCTGCCGATATCTCCATGAAATCGGAATCGGGATCTCCGTCGCCAGTTCAAACAACTGGTGCATTGGTTCTTTGCCATGTTGGGTTTGATCATCATAATAGTTCTGATCAGGATGAGGAAGAGGAGGAGGAGGAGGAGGAAGAAGAAGAAGAAGATGATTATGACGATGATTTGGATGATGAGTTGGTGCCATATTGGTTGAGTGATAAATTTGGGAGACAAAGGATTAGGAAATTAGGGAAAAGGGCTTGTTCCAAGTTGAACAAATCCAAGAAGGGGCCTTATATTTTCAACAGGCCAGGATGTGTTCATGGTAAACATGGATTTGGTGTGCAGCACAGTTACGTCTAAAGTAAATAATATGCAGGTTCAATATGGATGAACAAAATGGGAAGTTAAGTTTTAGGTTAATTAATTAACTGGAATCATTGTTGATTTGATCTGAATATACCTTGATGTATTTAGGACTTGGTGGAAAAAGGGATTGTTACCTAATTTGCAACTCTTTGTTGCTTTCTAAGCCTAGGTTATCTACTTGGATTTGGATGTAAATATCTGAATTTATTTATCTAATGCGAATTTGAATTTCAAAATCCAATCTTTTCTCACTGCTTTTATTTGTTCTTAGTGGAAATGATAATCCATTTGGAATTGGTTCCCAATTGAATTATAAATTTGCTCTCTTTTCTTTGTGGTGAACAATATGATTCTCTGTTTTTCATATTTGCCAAATTTCTTCATTTATATTGATTTCTGTATTCATGTCTATCAACTTCTCTCATCTCCAACAACATATTCAATATAATCTATACGTGAAATTCTCGGAAGGCGGGTGAAGTTGTTTCTGATAGATCTTTAGCTCGAGGAAAACAAAGAAACTCTTTTCAGTGACTTGCCATGTTTATTGTAGAAGTGTTGAACACTATATAATTTATGTGGTGATCCACATGTAAAGTGATACCAGCTGGACTTGCTTGTCACTTTTATCTTGCTTCAGAGTAGGGTATGAATTTGTTTTGCTCCATTCTTGGAAGATGAAGTTAACTCATGTTTCAAGGGAAAGCTTATTCATTGCTTATGAAGTTAAGGACTTCTGGTTTACACCAATTTGACCTTAGTGGTGCACACGAAGCATCTTGTGTTCACGCAGAATTAGCATCAATGGTTGGTTTGAGTAGCTTGAATCCACGATCCATGAAGCATCTTGTGTTCACTTATCGTTAGCATCAATGGTTAATTTGAGTAGCTTGAATTCGTGATCCATAAATCATCGCGAGTCATGAATAATCTTTTCATTATTTCAAAGGCCTCTCTTAATCTAATGATAGCAATTATAAACTAAAGTGAGCATTACACGCATCACATCACTTTAACTATCACCAATTAAAAAGTAGTTTCTATTTGAGTCTGATAATATTTTTATTAAAAGTTGTCACTATCTGAAAAGCTTAAGTAATTATGAGTGATAATGTTGACATGATGTGAAGTTGAGGGATCAATTGGCATCTAATTTTAACACAAAAATGCAGACAAATACCACTACTTTTTTTATATATTATAGTTGGTGATGGTTGTGAGGCTGCACAATAAGGAATAAAGAATTTTGGTTTATGTTGAAGTAAGCTCTAGCATTTGTCATTTACAAAAGCCATTTGGCATCTTTCCTAATGTTATTGATTCACGTTTGATGAGCAAAAGGTGAATGATCATGGTTAAAGTTGCAAGTAGGAACTTTTTAGCCCCAAATTCTCTACCAATTCTATGTTTGGCTATTATAAATTTGATTGAACAACTTGTGGGTCATAATACAAGGGGATCTCGAAAAATATAAAATGCTACGTTTGAAATTTGTCATTTTGGTAGCTAGATAAGAAATAAATTTTTCATATATTAATTTTTGTATAATTATATAATATTTAGTAGATAGATAGGAAATAAGTTATCATGTATAAAATTAATATGACATTTAGTCAACAATTTAGAAATTCACATAACTAATACATGTATAAGTTATGAGAGAATCCATGTATTATTTATGCATGATTGAATGCAGAATAACTAATGCATGAATGATTAATTTCTATATAACTAATACCTACATAAAATAATATATATATAACTTCACTAATAATTAATAGTGGCGAAGCCAAAATTTTCTTTGAGAGAGTTCTAAATTTTAAGAAGTAGACATACGAACTAACCGAAGAGGGTTCGGCATCTATTATATATACATAAAAAAATTATGTTTATCATATATAAATAGTATAATTTTTCGCCGAAGGGATTCACTGTAAATTACTTATACCTGCATTGACTCTAATATCTATTGATCAATTAATTGGTCATGTTACAACATCAAATCAGTTGTGGGTAAGTTATATAGTTTTTTTTTTTAAAAAATGGGAGGATTTCAAAAATGCCCATTCTAGGGTATGAAATTACAAGCCCTTACCAACTTGGTTAAAATTACCAACTTTATACCAACTTTTATTAAAAAGTAGGAAAGAGAGTATTATTTTTTATAATAAAGTTGATTAAAGTGTGATGTGATAGGTGGTGAAAAGGAAGAATAAATTGATGATATTTAAAAGATTTAGAAGTTGGTGTAGGAAATGGGTTTCTTGTTTAATTTTTTAATTTTTTTTTTAATAATTAACAAAGAAGTAGTATGTTCTTCCCAATTGGAGAATAAAATTTTCAATGTATAAACGTAATGTAAAGCGTAAAATGATTGTACTATGAACAAAAAAATTTGGTGTTCACGAAAAAATTAGTCTTACGTATAATTGATATTGTCATAATAGAAAAAAATTTACAATATAAAAAAATAATTGATAATACAATTTTTTATTAAAAAAAAAATAAGAAGGTAATTGTAGAAAATTTCGTGGAATTAAATATTTATTAAGATGTTCCTACATATTTGTCTTATTCTACACAACTAAAAAATGTTATGTATTAATTATGGTATTTTAAAAAATATTTATGGGAAATGTATTGAAAATATTTATTAGAAGTAGACCCATCAAATCAAATTAATTGATTTGATGGAATGATGGCAGCCTACCACACCCTATAAAGGGAGGGCACATCAATGCAGTACGGTTGGGGGCCTTTGTCCATTTTTTTCATGCATAATCTTTACCCAAAAGATAAAATGGAGGGAATGTTTTTGGGGTATTTAATAAGGTGTTGACCAAAGACTTTTTTATTGGATGGGGTTTGGTCAGCCTAGTGTTTGATACAATCCTTTGCAAGTATTAATAATATAACAATGATAAATATTTTCCATTAGTGAAGAGACCAATTCCAGTTGTTTGGTGTTGTTTGTGGTATACAACATGGGTTCCATATTGGTTTTGTGAAGGATTTGTAAAAATTGGTAAGGAGGTTAATTATTCATCCCATTTGACATATACGTGTGGGGTAATTATGCATAGTGCCTGCATAAACGTCACGAAATATCACAAACATTTATTTTATTTTTTTTGGGAGTGAAGATACTAATAGTATTTCTTTGGTATACTTGTGATATTACGAATGGTTTTCATTTAGGTGTAATGGGGATGTTGTGAAATAAATTTAAAATAAAAAACATGTCAGTACGCATAGCTTTAACCTGGGACAGTGAAACATGCAAATTTACACCAAATAACAATTGAAAAAAAAAAACAACTAGAACGAAAAAATGGAAATTTAATATTAAAAATCAATCCACTGGGAAAAAAAAATATACAAATTATGTCCAACAATACAATTAAAAACTACGATTTCCTCCTCGGAACATACTTGGATGCTGGTACTCTTTCACTTTGTCCAACATGCTCAACCTGCCTCCTCGGACCACCAAAGCGGCTGACCACCTTCCCCGTCACCTCACTTTCACTTATGGCACCATTCTCATTTTTTTTGGTGCCATAATCCCATAATAAAGTGCCATAACATAATCGACAGAAGGCTGGGTCAAAAGACTTTGATCCGATCTGAACATAATCATACCCATTAGCTATACCAAAATAGCTAACATACCAAAAACCATCCCGTTACCAAATTAGCATACAACCTTACCATCAGCAATACCATATAAAAATACCAAATCTGACAATAATGAATAATACCATAAACTACACCAAAAAAATTACATCTTTCATACCAAAAAACAGTAAAAATGAACAAAACCATACAAACTACCATCATGCATACCAAAACAGCAAACATAACAAAACCATCCAATTACCAAATTATCATACAAACTTACCATCAGCAATACCATATAACATACCAAGTGTGACAATAATGAAGAATACCATAAAATGCACCAAAAAATTACATCTTTCATACCAAAAATCAGTAAACATGTACAAAACCATACAAACTACCATCATGCATACCAAAAATAGCAAATATACAAAAAACCATCCCATTACCAAATTAGCATACAACCTTACCATCAGCAATACCGTATAAAAATACCAATTCTGACAATAATGAATAATACCATAAACTACATCAAAAATTTACATCTTTCATACCAAAAATCAGTAAACAAAAACAAAACCATACAAACTACCATCATGCATACCAAAACAGCATACATAACAAAAAACATCCAATTACCAGATTAGCATACAAACTTACCATCAGCAATACCATTATCCCCAAACTGGCATCCATAGTTGGACACCATAAAAAATACCAACTCACATCCATGCCTAATACCAAAAAAAAATACACCAACATTTGCAATACAAACAAACATTTGCTGCCCAAAAAAAAACAAATTACATACAAACAAGAGGATATACAGCACATGCTAAAGTCAAAGACCCCCTAATTAGCAGTTGCAAACAAAAAAATAAAGGCCATCTAACAGTGAAGGAAAATAACAGTGAAAGAAGAACGACATGGGATGCAAAAAAAATCAAAAAAAAAAGGTTGAGATAAGCTTTACACAAAATGGGAGATGACCATTACTTGAATCTTAAGATTATTGAAAGCAACCCGCAATACAAAATACCAAGAACCCACTGAAAGAACAACAACAAATCCAAAAAATTTCATAACTTTCGAAAATAACGAAAAAAGAAGCTGGAAGGAAGAACAACGACATTGAGTGCAAAAAAAATTAAAAAAAAAACGGGTTGAGATAACCTTTACAAAAAATGGGAGATGACCATTACTAGAACCCGACTCAAAACGAAAACCAAAAAATAAAATTCAATAAATACATACCTGAAGATGAAGGAACGTTGTGAAGAAGAAGGAGAGAAATTCTTGCTAAACAAATAATAATACAACAAAGAAGAAGATGAAAAATCAATTTTAACATAGTACATTTTGTTTATTAAAAAAAAAATTGAAGTGGTGCATTTAATAACCCTCTGACCGCATTTAATGCTCCATTTAATGAAGTCTGACCCGCATTAAATGCGGGTCTACATCACCTTGTCAAAAATTAAAAAAAAAAAGGAAAATGATTAAATTAATTGAAAAGTCAAAATATATGACTTGGTAAATATGTAAAATAATCGGTATTCAAGTAAATAATTTCGAAAATGTAATTTCAGTGCTCAAACTTGTATATTTGCTTAAAATTTTCAAAAAAAATCCTAATATGGTCCTTGAATTAGTTGCTGACATATTCTATTGTCATTCATCAATAGAGTTGTGGATATAGTAGTTTTGCGCGATGGGCGCCTGTTTATCAGCCCAATCTATTGGGCTTACTGAAAAGTAAAATGGGCGTTCATTGAGATGCACTCTGCCGTTCAACCACCACAAAGAGCAAAGATATGAATTTGTATATAAATTTTAAATAAATTAAATTAAATAACATCATCACATATATTGAGACAGGGAGAGTAAGCTATATTATTTAAAATTTATATAAAATATATTATAAATTACAATAATTATCAACTTAAAATATTTAAAGACATTTGAAAAAAATTGGTTGAATCATAAAATTTTATTGGTGCCACATTGGGACAGAGAAAATAACAGGTATTTTAAAATAACATAAAAATATTGTAAATCTTAAAAATTAATTTTACAAGACATGTAAAAAAATTAATTAATTCTTAAAATTTTATCAGTGCCACATAAAATAGGACTGAGAAAGTAACATGTATTTGCAAAAAATCTAAATTTTTTAAGAATATATAAAAAAAAATCTGTCGATGTCAGATAAATCGTGATAAAAAATATATATATTGGGCTTTTGGAACTAGTATAATTAATAAATGGCATCTAAGATACAAAGGCTTTTTTTTCTTAATACAAACTTTAGTATTTTTATTATAAAATCTAAACATATATAAGTGAAAAATGAAGTGCAAAATCGAATGAAAGAATAGGAAGATTTTCAGTTCTCCATGATAAAAAATCACATCTTCTTTTGAGGGGGAAAAGAGGACAAAAAATGAGGTCAATCAAAAAAAAGATATCCTCGGAGACATATAACATGTATTGATTTGGTGATACCATATTTGTGACTATTAAGTTGGACTTATATACATTTGATGATTTGAAAAGATTTTATAAAGCAAAACAAATTTTGAGACAGTGTCATTCTTGTATGCACATCCAAATTTTGAGACAGTGTCATTCTTGTATGCACATCCTATAATACTGTAGTGGCCATGTTTGTAAAAGTGTGACTATGAGTGTGGATGCTGAAATTTTTGAAGAATTAACCTAAATTGTTATCTTAAAAATAGTTGGAGGATATGTAATTCATGTATAATATGTGTATAATTATGTATAATTTAAGTATATTGGCAAAAAAAATAGTAAATCTATCCAGCTATTTGTGTGAAGATTTTGGAATTTCTGGATCCAATTTCTTAACCATTTGATATTCGTACTTCACTAAGCTTGATTAATTCGAATGAATTTGCATTGGATTAACCACTAAGAGGATAAAGCATTCCTCACTAATTTTTTTTTTTTTTTTACATGAGCTCGTGAAACCCAAGATAGATTTCACTAACAAAATTCGACATATAAAAAAAGTAGCACACGAAAAAATCGAAAGATTCATTTTTTACTAAAAATACATAAAAATAATATTGACCCTTGTGATAAAAGGTGTTTGGATGAGTTCCCTTGTACTTTCTTAGCTCTATCACCGTTGATGGAGGGATCGGATTCCAACTATCCCACCACATTTCTCGATGGTATAACTGAATTAAGACATTGATATATATATATATATGTATATATATATCCATTCCCGTGATATATTCATAAGTTTGATACCCATTATGTGACTATATGGCCTTTGACATGAAAATATTTAACCTAGCTAGCTACTCTTTTTAAATAATGTATTCCTATCGTGTGAATTATATGAGCCCAAACATCTGAAAGAATTAAAACCTTACCATTTTGGTTTATTAGTGGAGAATCCAATACAACCAAATAAGAAAAAGCCAAAAAAAGGGGACATTATGGGGAATCAAATTGAGAAAAATTCCAACTAAAATCTCACTAATTAAACAAGTTTCTCACAAAGCGACGCCGTAGTAAAGCGATTTGACATTTAGTTTTTTAAAGGGCCAACATGTTTCTGATGGAAGAAAAAAGTGTAAGCCATTCACTTCTCTTCCTTCTTTATACATAAATTTAATTTACTCATTAATTTTCTATTATTTGTATCTGAGAGTGACTTGATAATCATTTGTGTACTGTGGGGGGTTGACTTTATGAGTTGCACTTAAGGATGTGGAGTATTGGTGCTGAATTGAAATTTTCAGAAGATCAAGAATAAATAAATAAATAAAGTATTGTGTGATTTTTTTTAATTTGTTTGAGATA
The DNA here is from genome assembly GCA_029948455.1 of Solanum rostratum. NCBI lineage: Eukaryota > Viridiplantae > Streptophyta > Magnoliopsida > Solanales > Solanaceae > Solanum > Solanum rostratum. The sequence continues at coordinate 90,602,617 of CM057045.1, read as the reverse complement.
CTACAGAATAATTATTTAGAATATGCTTTAATGGGAGGTAACAAGTGTCTACATAAAACTTAAGATTATCATTATAAATAAAATTAAAAAGAATATATTTTATTAGTTTGAATGGCAGCATCCCAAGTACATATTGCAAAGTTGGAGGGGCCATATTAATTAAACAAAAAGAAATAAGAAGTAAAAATCTGTAATTATTATCTAGAGTTGATATGTTGTCACATACATGACAAAATTTGATCATATATAATTGAAATTCAGATGTTTGATTTAATATATTTTTTTGCTCAAGACTAAATAATAATTTATTCTTTAAACATCAAAACTCCGACAAGGAATCAACATTCAAATCTATTGTAAATGAGCTTAACTGTGAAACGTAAGTTTTAGATATCATAAAATGTACTTAGACGCCATTTGAATTACATTTGACTTATGATTTATAAATAAAAAAATCATCAATTAAAGAAATTCTAACTTATGATTTTTAATTTTTTTATTATTTTGATTTAAAATTAAATGCTTAAAATATTTTTTAAAATTTTTTCAAACATTAAAAAAATATTTAAAATTATTTTGACTTAAAAACATTCAAAATAAGCCGGTCCAAATGAGTTCTTAATTAGTTGAATAATTTACGAGGACAAGATTTTAGGAATTTGTCGATATTAAAAGCACCCCTTAGATAGAAAGGAGTGGAGGTCATGAATTAGAATAGCAGGCTAATAGAGATAGGTTGATTTTTGACCTTGGGGTATAGTAGGATTAGTCGTGTCTTTATATCATGTGTTGTCAGTATCCGTCTTATATATGTTAATTTTATCGTATTTACATATTATCATGTGTTTTTCGTTATTAGTCGTTCTTCCTTACTTTCTTTTTCTTTTCCTTTTCGCTTTTTTCATATCTAGTTTATTCTGCTTAAGGGTTTTTAAGACGAAGGTTTCCGAAAATAGCCTCTCTATCTCTGTGAGGTAATGGTAAGGTCTGTGTATATTTTACCCTCCCTAGACCCCACTTATAAAATTTCATTGAATATGTTGTTGTTTGTGTTGTTGTGGATATTAAAAACACAAAAATTCTCTAGGACAATAATACTAACTGTCCTTTTCATTTCCTTTTTCTTACTTTTCTTTTTCAATATTTTCCAATGAGAATAATTCAGTGAAGCCCCACTCATTTGTTTTTTTCATCCAAATCCAAAATCCTCACATCTTATCTCTTAATTCCTAAAGCATCTTTGTGTCACTCCTAATTTCACCATGCCCAAATATTTATGTGTATCTCAGATAACAGATAACACATGTCAACACTCCAGTCCTCCTCTTCCTCTGCCCCTACAACTTACCATACTTTATAAATAAACACCTGCAGAACTTAATTAAGCATGAACAGAAGAATTGGCACTGGTAAAAAAAAAAAAAAGGAATGACAAAGATAAGAGTAACTGCCAAACTTGTCATATCAAGTAACTTTTTGAAATGTTTTTGACTTCTTTTACATAAAATAATTGTTCTAGCAATTTATACTACACACTATTATTTTACTTTTTGGTGTAATTTTGGAATGTATAACTTTTGATCTTAGAGAAACTGGATTGATTTTGATCTTTATATAACATACATGTAATTTTAATCATGTTAATGCATGCATTAAATCCATTACGTTTTTAATATCATTAGTTATACATACTTTAATACCAAATAAAGTGTATAAGTAATGTTTTGAAATATTTATACATAACTTAAAAAGTATACTAAATATGAAATTGATAATACAAAGCTTATATATATATCCGAATATACTTTATCAAACGATCCTTTTAGCGGTACTAAAGCTTAGATATTAAAGAAGAGAATGCAATTTTAAACACTGAAAAACAATTTTTTGAAAAAAAAAGAAGAGGTAAATAACCTCGATTTTCTTAAAAGGCAACCTCAAATATGAAGTCCGTAAAATAGACCTGAAATGAGAAGGAAAAATATAAGAAAAGTGAAAAATATATGATACCAAAATATTAAAGAGGCAAACCTCTTTCCCTTTACCTACATACACATTTATGAAGTTAAATGATGTGCACCCAACACGTATAGCATCAAAAAAATTTATATTGTCAAATTAAAAAAATAACAAATAATTACTCATATAAAGTTCGATATGATAAGCTCAAGAGTACACAACAATAAAGTATAATTTTTCATATAAAAATTTATTAGCATGTGCTTACCAAAACAATTTCTACATTTATTCTCCTCATTTGTCGTTAGTGCAGCTGCCAGATGGAAAGGTTAAGGAAACTCGTAATATAGCTAGTTATCATTTAATTTATCAATCCCCAATTTTCTTTTTTATTTCTACGATAATTTCATATTATAAAAAACAGAATTCGATATACAAAGCTTCCGTAAAATAATACGTAGAGTTTGAAAAAATCTGACCAGAATTTATTATGGTAATAAAACAAATAAGATACTCCAAAATTAAGCAATATATATGGTAGTTTATTTTCCATTGGAGGTCCAATCATCAGATGTTGCATTTTTGGCAGTGCTGTTTTCACCTACTATGGCTTTGTCCTTGTTCTTCTTCTTACTATTTTTGATGGGTAGACTGTATTCATTTGGGATTTTTAAATTTTGAATTTGAAAATTGATAGTTAAAAGTGGATATTAAATTTTAATTTGGTAATTTGATAATCGATCAATCAAATTTTGATTCAATTTGATTGTTGGTAATATCATATTAAAAGTTATTATCGATTGTCGTGCAAAGTTAATATTATTATTTCAATTATTTCTATTTTTCTACGTGAAGTTATGATATAGTAAAAAAATCACAAGTAAAAAGGTATCAAAAAAAGGCAAATTGATACAACTACAAAGACGTATTTATGTTTAATCTTTAATTTTCTTTTTGGAATGAGTAATGAAATGTTGGTATATAGTATTCATTTAAGCAAATAATCAATATTCAAAATATTACCGAATACCAAATGGTATTAATATCTCGTATCAATCCCAAACTCAAGTACCATAATTTTAAAACTTTACTCCTGAATATTGCACCAATTAAAATATCAAATTACCAAAAATTTTGGATTAATTCGATAATTCGATTTTCGGTATTTTTATGTACAACCCTAATTTCTTCCATTTTAATTTGATTATCTTATTTTGACTTGACCAAACAGATTTTACCAAAGTAAAAAAGAAAACTTTTGAATAATGTGGACTTCAATTAAAAATATGTCAAATACTCCATCTATTTAAAAAAGAGTGATCCACTTTCTTTCTTGGTCTGTTTAAAAAAGGGTGACCTCATTCTCTTTTTTTGGCAACATCTTAATTTCAACTTATGTTTTCTATCTATTTTATACTTCTATGATTTATTTATCTATTTGTAACTTTTTATTTTCTTGAGTTGAAATTCAAATTGTGATTATAAAAGTAAATAATATAATGTTAAAATTATTGAGATCGAGTGGGTCAAATTGGGTGGGTCCTAACCCAAAATTTTAGCCTATTTGAGCCCAAAGTAAATTTGGACGGGTCATAACCCAATTTAATTTTTATTTTAACCGATTTTAACATTCTCAATTTCAATCCAACCCATCCATTTGACATCCTAAGTACTCAGTAATTATGTCCTCGACATAACCGGAAAATCCCTTTCCATTTTAGCGATAAAAAATTGCAACTGTTATCACTGTAACGAAGGGAAATGATCATCCACAGTACACCGCATCACGTGTACGTACGCATAGCAAAAAATAGTACTTTCCCTTTTTCTTTATTTTATTTTTTGCGCTGAGAAAAATTCGATATCGGTGGAAAGGTACCCGAAAAAGCAACGAAAAGAACCCCTAAAAGCCCCAAACATATAGTACTCTAGAGCCATGAACTCTAGAAAGAAGCAAAAAAAACCACACACAAATTCCCAAATTTAGGAACAGAGAAAGTTAAACCAAATGCTAAAATCAACTGAAATTAGTATAATAATAATAAGGAGAATTAATACTAGCTAGATAGTACGTTGGAGATGATGAGAAGAAGGGAAGAAGAAGGAGGAATATCATCATCCTCAAGTAGCAATAGATGTCAAGATTGTGGAAATCAAGCTAAAAAAGATTGTACATATATGAGGTGCAGAACTTGCTGTAAGAGTCGAGGATTTCAGTGTGATACACACGTTAAGAGCACCTGGGTCCCTGTCTCTATAAGGCGTCCAAGGCACCATCTTCATCATCACATTAATACTATTCAACAACAGCAGCAACACCTTCAAGCTGGGCCAAACCCTAAAAGATATAGATCAAATGAAAGTCAAGGTACTGCTGTTGCACTCATCACAGACAATCTTTAATTTTCCACAATGTATAGATCCACACTCATTGCACTTTGCTTGCATCCCTAAATCTACTGTATCGAACTTTTTTTCGTGTGACCATTTCATCTAAAGGCTACTCTACTTTTTTTTTATAATATTGTTTTCGATAATGGGTGTGAAATTCAAAATTTTTAACAAGTAAACACATAAAGATTCAATATTTATAATATTTTGATCTTGTGTCTATATATATGAAATATAATTTTATGAAAAAACTCTTGTGCCTCCTAGCATTCCACTCAACGGCAGAACTAGAATTTTTATCATCAGGTGTAAAAATATGAAAAAATTGAAAAAAAAAAAAAAACAAGATGCCACAAATAGTGGCTCTGCCGTTGGATGGCGGTGAGAATTCAACCCAAGACTCTTATCTGATCGGATATCATGTTGATCAGTGTGACTTTCTCGTTTAAGAGCTTAAGCTATTTTAACTAATTTTGAAGATTATATATGTTTAATACTTGCTGTATACATAAATTATGAAACCCTAGCTATTGCAGCTTTTCTGGGTATGCTTGCTAGCAATCAATGTCATGATACTTCAATTGTGACTATTCATGTTAAATAGCGCAGTTTACACCCATTAAAGTCCCAACTGGGGAAAAAATTGTGGTGTTAGTGTGGGAGTATAGCGTTTAACACGCGTTATTTTTGATGCAGTGATGGGTGATGATCAGGAGGGAGGTGATTTTCCGGGGGAAGTGTGTTTTCCAACCGTATTTCGATGTATTCGAGTAAGTTCGGTAGACAATGTGGTGGATCAATATGCATATCAAACATCAGTGAAGATAGCAGGACATGTTTTTAAAGGGATATTATATGATCAAGGACCTGATCATGAGAGTCCTCGTTACAACAATAATAATATGGTTGGAGAAAGTTCGTCAAGTGGCTTTCAGCTTCAACAACCTTCTAATTTTCCTACTACTACTACAACAACAACTTCTTCACCACCACCATCTTCGACTTATCCCAATCTATTTAGTGCTTTTAGTATGCCTGGTACGCAATTTTTTCAATACCCAAAATCATCTTGAAACAAACTTTCTTCGATCAATTTATTTAACTTATATACGTTGATAATTCACAATAAATCCTAGTAGTACTATTTTGCTCATTGACTAGATTGGGTTTTACCAGTCAAGTGTTGTATTCCAGATCAGACTTAGTTCCCCTCTGTGTAACTTTTGTTGGAATATAACTTACACTACCTTAGCTGACGCCCTTGCCAAACATGCCACTACTTCCACCTTATAATATGTTGCTCGGACTCTTCAAAAGGGTCGGCGGGTGCATGTCAAATTCTCCAAAAATAGTGTATTTTTGGAAAATCCGACATGAGTGCGGCATCAAAAGTGAAAAGCCCGTGCAACTTAGCTTCCACCAACATTGAAATATTCACTCAGGTAGATGATCTACCATAAGTGATAAAGGGCCTTCTAAGAATATGTGGTCAAATATCAGATACATGCTTTCAGAATTAAGCTCAAGAAACACTCAAATTTTTTTTAGATCCTCCTTAAAGTTACAAAGGGGAACTATAGTTTCACTTGAGTACTTCCTTTAGTCTTAGGATACATATTTCTCCTACCTTCCCTCATGTGTTGTGCACATCTTTTGTGAATAATGATATTATCTCTTGAGGTTTCTGGTTTATGTCCCCTCGAATTTATTCATTGTTTAATCAATATACAGGGTAGGGCTGTCTTTGCCAAACTCCCCAACCACCTAGACTAATCTAGGTGGCTAAAATTATTTATTTACTCTGTCTCATTTCATGTAACATACTATTTGTTTTATTTCATCTCAAAAGAGTATGATCTTACTTTAATTTCTATTGAAATAATTTAAACTTTAAAATTTCTCTTTTACCAGCTACATAAATATCTAAAAATTATTTTAGATTATAAGTTTTAAAAGTCTTTTTTTTTCTTAAACACCGTGTCAAGTCAAAAGATGTCATATGAAATGAGATAGAGGAAGTATTATTTAAACCCCCTCCCCTACCCCACCAAAAAAAAGGATAGACATATAGTGTCACTATATTTTAACCCTACTTGGAACAGGTTTAAGAATTTATTATGGACGATTATTTGTATGTACTTTTTTTAACTGACCTAATTCACTTCGTCAATGTATAAAGTAAATCCCTCTAGTTATCTCTCGGCATTTGTAATGTGCAGTGCAATGATGAAAAGTTAAAACAATGTACATTAAACAAAAAGGAAAGAGAAGAAGAAAAGGTTAAAAACGTGTATTTTCTAATATTGAATTTCAATGAGGAGTTATTGGTTGGCATATGGTTCTGCAGTTTGTCTTATCATGAATTTCCCCCATCCCCAATGTTTTAATCTTTGATTAGGGGAATTAATTATGTCTGATTTACTTGTTGTTTATGAATACCAAAGCCACTTTTCTCCTGATTACCCGTTTCTTTGCCGGCTTAAAATGCATGTATCCTTTTTAATGGACACAAGGACAATAAGTGATTCTTGGATCATATTATAATCATCATAATTAAGTTATACTTAGCTTCTTCTATACATAACTAACAGTAGTCTAAAATAATTTATACTGTCACATTAATCAAAAGAGACTACGTGTGCATAACTACGTAGGGAAAAAATTAGACAGGACACAACATGTTACAATAAATAAGATTACAACAGAAACATTTAACATTATGAGTATAATGCATATAAGTTATATTCTAAACTATATGTACCAATTAGGGTGTGTCAGCGATTAGGGGCGGAGCTTAATTCATTCACTCAAGGTTTGTCGAAATTTTTCTCCGAATATATAGGTTAAATATAGATATTCTGATATATATCAATTGTTGAACACCCTTGATACAAAAATCATCCACTCATATTCTAAAAGTATGAACAGCCCTTGACGAAAATGTTGCCTCCGCCACTGGCAATAACTTCATCCTCCCCCATTGAACAAATAAAAGCCAACGTGGAGAAGGTCCCTTTCTTGAATTCTTTTAGAGTTAATTAACACAATAAGCAAATCATACAAGTAACTGAGAAAGTAGGCACTGATGCTTACCCACTATAATTGTCCCCTTATTGCACGTAAAAAGTTCAACATAAACTCCAAGTCTTCAAAATTTTATTATGGCATGCGTGGTTACACAAAGAAAGAAAATTGTTATTGTTCTCGAAGAGTTTCACATAGATGGGTAAAGAGATAGATAGTCTATTCATTAAATAATTTGAACAATTCTTCTCTCGTGAGCTAACTTTTGAGGTTGAGTCAGACCCAAGATTTATTTCCTTAATTACTGTTATACTTTGAATTCAAATAGGTTCCATTGTCTTTGTACATTTTAATTCCCATGTTAATTATTATTGATTTGTGGTACGTCTATTTAACTAAAAGCACTTCTATGATATTAGAGCTTTAGTTAATTATATCTGGGTATCTAGTTCATAATTAATGCTTAAGATCTACCTTCAATAATAAGCAAGTGTTAGACATTGATCATTGTAGCACTTGTGACAATGAAAGGGAATCCTTGATTAGTCTAAGGGGCCCTCAATATGATTACTACTTAAATAAGTATCTTGAAGCAAAAAAAATATTGGGTGGGCATCTTGTGTTAAAAGATAGTGACTTGAAGCAAAAAAAAGTAGTTCGTAAAGCTTCATGTTTAACCTTTTATGCTAAAGAGATATTCACACACCAACCAAAGGTAAAGGTTGATGCCCCTATCAATGACACAATGTTGGAATATATCCCTCTATTAGTACTCATAGAGAAGAAACTAATTAAGAACTAGGAGAATAAATTACATTTACATTTTGTAAAGGGGAGTGTAATTATATTATTTTATAATCGTGCAATTTGGACTAGTTTGAGCCTGTTACTTTTATGAGGCGTGTTTGCTATCTTATAAAACTCAAAATTCTGAGATTTTATGATTCTCATTGTAACCTATCTGTTAAGATTTGAAATTGAAACTTTCTGGTTTTCAACATGACTTATTTCATTAGTCACTAGGTCATGCCTGTAAGTGTGAAATATATGACTATCTTATTTTGAAGTATTTAACACATGAAGAAAAATTAGGCTACACACATATATATCTAAATTAACATAATCAAGTAAATTAAAGATAGACTGATCTCGCAGAAGTGCACAGCAAGAATAGAATGCTATGATCCAATCCTTTTCTGGACCCCATTCATAACGTGAATTTTAGTACACCAACTTGCGCTTTTAAATAAATTAAAGAATGTTATTTTTTATGAACAATATATAAACTTTGATGAGACGATCATACATTTTAATATACATATATTAGATATAAAAAATTCCTCAGAGTGCATTCTCACTCATACCTAACTTCTAGATGACTTTCCCATTTAGTTCTTTAGAGAACCCTCTTTTTAAGGAATGGTTACTTTTCCAGAAGTGGTTCTAGGCAAGCGATTTCCTTCCATTTTTTCTTGATTCTTAAGCAAAGAAATTAACACGATATGGGGGCAAAACAATATAGCTTTAGGCACCAACATGGCTTGTGATGCAATGGTGAGACTGCTTTACCCTTAATGAGATGTCTCAGGTTTGAGCACTGCATATGGAAAAAATCCTACTGGAAGTGCCACCCCCGAATGAGTCCTGCAGTGCGCGATCTGGATTTAGTCAGAGCTGGACACCGGACGAGAAAAAAAATGCATATATGTAACAGATGGTAATGTTTCTTTCATTATAATATATGGTTGGTATACTTTAACATATAAATTAAATCAGATACTTTAGTGGCCTTGGGGACCAGGCACATGATCAAGAGTATTTTTTTTTCCTTAAGGAATAGTATCTATAGCAAGTATTTTAAGATTGTTTTTATAAGTGATCTTTGGACTTATTGAGGAGATTATGATAAATGAGTATTGTGCTTTTCCACCACATGGGCACAAAAACAAGAAAAAAAAAGAATCAGTACTTGTACGGAGTTCATGCATTTATCCGCTCTTTCAAATTTTATGGATAAATGATGACCTCCACATTTTGGACAAAATTATCTGTATCTTATGTTGTTGTTTTTTGTTTTGCTTTGTTTTTTTGTACCTAGCAAATGATCTGGTGACAAAGAAAATAAAGTTTTATTTCTATTCTAGTTTATTTTTGTTCGAATTAAATATAAAGTGTGATAAAGTGATGAATATTTCTCTATTTTTTCATTATAGATATCAGGTTTAAAAATATACTACAAGATATATATCTCGTGTAATTCTATAAGAGGGGAATAGATATATATCGGGTTTGAGTTTTTTCAATAGCTAGGGAATACTCAAGCTGTCTATGGTGCGAATTTTCATTAGTTGGTTAAATCCTTCTCGATACCTCGCAAGAAATATCTCAAATCTGGATCCAAATTGACTGGTTTTGGTGACATGATCGAGTGGTAAGGCAGAGGATTGCGAATCCTTTTTTTCTCAGTTCAAATCCCACTTTCTAGTTGTAGTTGGTATCGCCCCTGTTCACTGTAGCATGCAAATCTTTGACTGCTACTTAGTATTAGCAATAAGTTTGAAAAAAATATCTAAGAATATCAAATTTAAATATTTGTACCCTGTAGAAGTAAGGAACCATGGCATAGATATTCAGCGTCTGATTTTCATACAACAGTATCCAAAACTCCTTTACAAGCTCCGTGACGGGAAATGATGTATTTTGTTAAATAGAGCCCTTCATGTAAATTGCTTTGAATAGGACCTTGGATGCTTGAAGGGGAAAAAAACTTCCATAAAATCTTAGAAAGTACTCTTTAGATTGTTTAATATATAGATCATGAGTTGAATATTTTAGCTAATTAGTTCAGATGGTTGTCTGAACTGATTTGGCACTGATTCAGCAGCTTCATAAATACAAGTTAATTTAATTTATAGATGTTAGAATTTTGTTTTGCATTCAGCATAGCAATTGAGAAATTTAGTGGCATTTTTCTTTTAGAGATAATTGAGTTATTATTATTGCATTCATAGTCGATAAAGTCTTTAGTGACATTTATATAGAGTAATTAGTCATAAATATTAATATTATATTATTGTTGCTTAATATAATGAAAATTATATTATTATTATTAAATAATTACAATAAAATCTTTATTTGTTGTGGCGATTTCACAAATGTTACTCTTTTCAATTTAGCCATGGATTTAATTTTAATTTATTGTATCCAATTTTAAGTTATCAAGCTATTCCCACGAGTTGAATGCGTGCCCGTTAAATTTCTTTAAGGTGAAAACTACTTCATTAGAGAAGATCGAAACACTTGAAGATCAAGATGAACTTGTATGGATAATCTTTAAAATAAACTTGTTTGGAAAGTAGCTATTTTTAAATAACTTATGTCTTTTGATTTACTACGAGCCAAAATATTTTAACATGTTCTTAGGCTCTTAGCTATCTACTATCCCAACGTACTGTGCCTTCACATCTGCGAGAGCTTCAAGACCCCACAAAAATATGGGCCATGAGGAATAACTTGTAAAATCTTTCATCACGTACGCAAACAATTTTTCAAGCAGCTCATGAGTACATATAAATCTTCTTTCAGAAAAGGAATAGTGTTTTTGATCTTTAGATTCTCACAGAAATCAATATGTATGTATGAAGTGAAGTAGGGTGTAAATGAACGTGTTCGATTGAAATTGAGAATGTTAAAATGGGTTGAAATAAAAATTGGGTTGAGTTATGACCCGCATTTACTTTGAGCTCAGATGGGCTAAAATTTGGGTTGGGTCATGACCCGCCCAATTCATATTTTATAATCAGAATTTAAATTTCGATTCAATAAATAAAAATAAAAAGTTACAAATTGATAGATAAATAATATAAAATATAAAATAGATAGAAAACATACATTACATTAATACAAGTAAAGAGTCTTAGAACGGATTAAAATTAAAAATTAAATTGGACTAAATTAAAAATTCTTATGATATAAAATAGATAGTACATGTGGTAATGTAGCTTATCCATATGTACTGGCGGAGTCAAAATTTATATGATCCGATTCAAAGTATTATAGTATTGAATATTAATACAGTACATTTTTTCAACAAGAAATGTGAATTGACTTTCCTTAGACAAGGACAACACCGCCAATGTCCATGTGGTCACAAAAGACAGATTAATTAGTGCTCGAGTTCATTTAAACGAGAAACTCTCCTATTGGTTGAAGCATTTCCACTTGCATGTGAATCAGAATTAATCGGATTAATAAATATTAATTATCATAAAATAGTTATACAGAGAGAGATAAAAATGGTTACTAAATTGTTAGCCTCTCAAACATAAATAAAACCAAGATTTTTTGTGGGGTATTATGTGATTAAACTAAATAGAGATAAAAATGTGAGCTAGCTACCAAAGTTTGCTTTGATAGGAAACCAAACAAACTTTTAAATTTATCTTAAAGTCTGTTTGTGCACTAGTTAAGACAACTCAAGCACGCATTAGGAATTATTAGAGGTCAAGTTGCATGGTTATTTCTTTCGTATAATTGATCTCGAAAAATTATTAATCGAATAAAAATAAAGGTTAACACGCAAATAACTGTGTCCGAAAAATGAAAAGGTTTTAGAGGACTAGCTTCTAGGTTTACTATTTGGATTGTGTTCTTCGACAAATAAGCAAATCAAATATGAGTGATAGTTGATGAAATATCCAGTTCACATTAATTTGTAACAAAAGTCCCGTTAAAAATTAGCTTGTTCATAATAAATTTTTGACAATTATCTAATTTAACAAATAGCTCGTTGTCATGACTTCGAATCTTAATTGTCTCCATCGTAATAACATCACCTAATAAGTCTAATACTATTAATTGGCTAAACTACGTAAATGGACTAGCTTTCAGGTTTGCTACGTAAATAAACATACATTACTACATATATACTAATAATGTCTATATTTTCAAACAATTACATATATTACTACTTTTTATGATTTATACTATCTATCTATCCATATATCAATTGTTTTCTGTCATAATTAAGATCCATCAAAGTCTGTTGCATGCCTGGTTTGATGGACGCCTCATGTTAGGTTGTGCTAAGATAATCTCTACTTCAAAATGTTTTTCCAAATGTCATTCCAAAGAAAAAATGTTCTTATTCGTGGCAAAATTGTGTCCTGTTTTCTATGTCTAGAGGTGAAATTAAGCAATCAGAGAATAATGATTAAAAGTCAAAAATGATTTCCATCAAATTCATATGATAAACTTATATATTTTAGAAAAATTCTGATCTCTCAATTTGTTCAATTAATTTCACAAATCGAAATTGTAAAAATCAAACTAAACCAAATTTATTTTAATTTCATCTAAATTGACATTTTCACTAAACTGAAAAATCAAACCAAAACTTACAATCCTTATTGAATAGTATCCTACTCTTGTCAATCCCTTGGATACATGTAATGTCGAGTTAAGATATATGTATCCAACTGATAAAATACGGTGATAAGAAGTAATATTCGAAAATAACATGAATACAAGTAATCTGGGCCTAAAATAATAGGATATATGTAAGTTTAAAGGACATTTTACACAAATTTCATACTTTTTAGAGCTAATTACGACTAATACCAACTTTTTGCAAAACTATCAAAAATTCCTTCTTTTTAATACAAAACACGAAACTAGTGATAATTGTCGAAAAAGTAGGAGCATTAAGGGATTTTAATTATGATACATGGAGAAGTAAGGATTGTAATTTGTATCAATAAGTGTTGCAATTTTGTATCATTTAAGAGATTTTTGTAATTTTTTAAAAGAGTAGGGATTTTTGGTAATTATATAAATATATGTTGTGTATTTGTGTAATTTCTTGAAGTTTTTAAAAATAGAAGCCCAATAGAATAGGACTGCTTTACGTACGGACTTCGTGAAACACAATACAATGGACCCAGTCCATTTTCCGTTACAGTAACCACAGAATCTAAAAGCCCAGGCCCAATAGAAAGCCCATAACCTAGAGTTCATTAGGCGAATTGGCGCCAAAAGGCTCTGCATTCTCCCGCCAAAGATATCCATCACTTTACATTGAAACCTCCCTCCACAGATCAAGCCCTAACAATTTCTTTCTTCAATCCCAACCAGCAATCCTTACATCTACACCCGGGAAAGCTCCGGCGAACGGGAAATGGCTTCCGACTCATCTCCAGTCAACGCTCGCGGCGGTAAGTGCACCTGCATCTCCTCTGTCGTCTATCCGCTCCTATGTTTAGCTTTTTTTGTAAGTAGAAGTTTCTCAGAAAGAATTTGAAATATATAGGTCCATCTACACCAGATAAGTCCATTTCAAGCCCAATTGGGAACACTTACTCTTCTCCTGGCGACTCTGCTCGCCGGAAGCGTGGCCGCCGCTCGGCCACATCCACACCAGTAGCACCGTCAAATCGGCGATTCACAACTCCTGAGGCTACGCCAACACCGTCCAGTACTAATCCTCGCCGAAGCGGAAGAAGAGCATCCTCCAACACCCCTACTGGTGCTGCGACTCCATCCTATACTTCTGATGTTCCGCCTTCCTCAGAAGGCGGGGAAGGTGATGATGCAGATGAGCCCCCACCAATGTATGTGTGGGGCACAAACATCAGCGTGCAAGATGTGAACGCCGCAATTCTTAGGTTTTTGAGGAATTTCCGGGAGGATTCTTCTCAAACTGAGGGGAAATACATGAGGTCAATTCATAATGTAATTGAAATGGAAGGCGACTCACTGGATGTCGATGCACATGACGTGTTTGACTATGATGGTGATTTGTATACCAAAATGGTCAGGTTCCCACTTGAGGTGCTAGCAATTTTTGATATCGTCTTGATGGACATGGTTAGCAGAATTAACCCACTCTTTGAGAAGCACATACAAGCTAGAATTTTCAATCTTAAGACGTCCACTTCAATGAGAAATCTCAATCCATCTGGTTAGTTTCATTTTAGTATGATATTTTTTTTTTCAGGAACTATGATGATACATGGAACTATATTGATATGTGTCCTCTTGGTCAGATATTGAGAAGATGGTGTCACTCAAAGGGATGATTATCCGTTGTAGTGCAATCATTCCAGAGATTAGGGAAGCAATATTTAGATGTCTTGTTTGTGGATATTACTCCGACCCAATTGTTGTAGACAGAGGTTGGTTGACTAGGTGGAATTCATTACCTTTTGTCCGTTATAAATTCTGGTTCATACGTGCTAAAATTTGACTGTTATCAGGAAGGATTAGTGAGCCAACAATATGCGGCAAGCAAGAATGTCTTGCAAGGAATTCAATGACTCTGGTTCACAATAGATGCAGGTAAACATGACTATCACATGACTACCCTCTACATCTTGATTGATCATACTTGTATAAGGTGGTGGTTGGTTTTTGGGCCTAATTTAATCAGCTGAAGCCAATGTTTGAAAATTTGTTCCCATCTCTCCTTAATTGAGCTCAAGTAGTTGCACTTTGTTCTGAGTAATATTCGATCATCCACAAAGTTAAGTAGTTATTCATATACACTTGGTATAAATGAATGTTTTTATCTGTTGTTTGCATCTCATCCACAGAAAATACTTCCTGTGATATCTAATAAACAATTTATTCAGTTTGCTCTCTAGTGCTGAAAGAGTCATACTTGTTGCTTGATGTAACAAATTTGTTGCTAATTATGGTTGAAAGATAGAAGCATTGCGCTTGGATCCTGGGAATAGTGCAGGACCGATTGGCTTTCAAACTATAACACCACGCCCAACTAAAATCTACCAACTAGCCCTGATGATTCCTTATCACCAATTCATAGCAGTGATTGATGACCTTTCACACTTTATTGCCCTCATCACCTTCAACATATCTTAGCTTGACTGTGAGGCATTTAGCTTAGTATCTTAAGTTTAGTCAAGGAACTTGGACTTTTTATCCAGTTGCTATGATTACAATGATAAATGATTTATTTTTACCCAATCTAGCTACAAAAATCTCTAATCTAGAAGCAATTCTTCCCTGTGGTTCATCTGGTTTACAAGTTTGATCCAAGTCTAGAATAATGTATCACGAATGTTGGCAAACCTTATTGGCCTTCAACAGTTTGAGTGACTTTTCCTTCAAATGTATTTTCCCATACACTCAATTTATTACAATTTTATTCAACTTGTTCCTTGTCGACACAGGTTTGCTGATAAACAAATTGTGAGAGTTCAAGAAACACCAGATGAGATCCCTGAGGGAGGAACACCTCACACTGTAAGCTTGTTGATGCATGACAAGCTGGTGGATGCTGGGAAGCCAGGTGATAGAGTTGAAGTAAGATTCTATGTGATATATTGTTTCTTGTGATTCTTTGTAGAAGTCCAACATCCGGTTCCTCTTTTTTTATGTTAATACTTGGATGGTTATTTTTGTTGGTTAGGTCACTGGAATTTATAGGGCTATGAGTGTCAGAATTGGGTCAGCACACCGGACTGTAAAATCATTGTTCAAGGTAAATCTTCCTATGTGGTTGCTTAGAGTAGTTGATGATTAGGCCATCCCCCAATCTGTAAACCTATCATATATCCAAATTAGACTCTAACAATGTGCAGAAACTGATTGGACATCTTTTGATTCCAGACTTACATTGATTGTCTTCATATTAAGAAGACTGACAAATCAAGAATGCACGCAGAGGATCCAATGGAAATTGAAAATGGTGTTGTTGGAAATAATGAGCCTCTTGATCATGAAGAAAAGGTTACTCTAATTGAACCTTCTTTTTTGAGGACAAGAATGATCCAAGTCTTGTTTATGTTATGAAAGGTTGTTTTGAAATGACAGGTGGAGAAATTGAAAGAACTATCTAAACAGCCTGATATCTATGAAAGGCTGACCAAGTCCTTGGCACCTAACATATGGGAGTTGGATGATGTAAAGAAAGGCCTTCTCTGCCAGGTACCACGACAGTCACCTTTTGTGCTCTTACTACTTGTGCTTTTTAATAACATAATATATTTGATTTATCCAAAAATATTTATCTTGATACTGATGGTTTAAGTGATCTCCTTGTAGCTGTTTGGCGGAAATGCATTAAGCTTGACGTCTGGGGCAAGCTTCCGTGGTGATATCAACATTCTTCTTGTTGGTGATCCGGGTACCAGCAAATCGCAGCTGCTCCAGTATATTCACAAACTTTCTCCTCGTGGTATATACACAAGTGGGCGAGGAAGTTCAGCTGTGGGGTTGACTGCTTATGTAGCCAAAGATCCCGAGACTGGTGAAACTGTAATAACTGCTTGTTCTTCATTGACTTTTGGTTTCATCAATGTAACTGCCAAAATTTGATTGGACAATTTACTTCACAGGTCCTTGAGAGTGGGGCCCTGGTCCTGAGCGACAGAGGGATCTGCTGTATAGATGAGTTCGACAAAATGTCCGACAGTGCCAGGAGCATGTTACATGAGGCGAGACTCCAAGCTCCTATTCCTTCCTAAATATTACAGCATTTTGACTTACAAGATCAAAATAACAATATATACCATCAATAGCTCCAAGCAAGCTAAAATGTTTCTCGTTCATCTTTTTCATTGATTTCTCTTTAGGTGATGGAGCAACAAACTGTTTCAATTGCGAAGGCCGGAATTATCGCTTCACTTAATGCTAGGACTTCAGTATTGGCATGTGCAAATCCAATTGGCTCCCGCTACAATCCCCGATTATCTGTCATTGATAATATACACCTTCCACCTACCCTGCTGTCAAGGTATAATTGTGCAAACAAAAACTGCTAACATGCACTAGTAATTTGATTTCTCATCTGTTTCTTTTAGCATAATGCTACTGGCTGTTGATCTACATCTCGGAATTGGATATCCACAAGTTGGTGCTTGAACTAGTGGCATCTCTGATTAATCTTTTTTTATGTTTCAGATTTGATTTGATATATTTAATTCTAGACAAAGCAGATGAGCAGACCGACAGGCGCCTTGCAAAGCACATAGTTGCTTTACACTTTGAGAATCCTGAGGTTGATTGATTTGATTCAGTATTTTTTCCAATCCTGTAGCTTGGTAAGGAAGTATTAATTAGCTATTTAACTAACTTTCCATCTCTGCAGAACTCTGAGCAAGAAGTAATTGACCTTCCAACATTAGCTTCATACTTGAGTTATGCTCGAAAACATATACATCCACAATTATCAGATGAAGCAGCTGAAGAATTGACTAGAGGTTACGTGGAGATGAGAAGAAGAGGGAATTTCCCCGGCAGCAGTAAAAAGGTCTAATTTTTAAACAATCAAGTTATAAGTTTCATTGGCATAATTTTATTGTGAAAGATACTGATGCAGATTATTATATTGCACTCTTCTACTAATTCCCATAGCTAAGTACTACTATCTGGTATTTGATATGTAATCTTTTACAGGTTATTACTGCCACACCAAGGCAACTAGAGAGTTTAATACGCCTTAGTGAAGCTCTTGCTCGGATTCGTTTTTCAGAAAAGGTTTGTATAGCTTACCTAGTGCTCATCTTTGTGTTTGGACTTGGCCTTATATGCTATTGCCACTTCATGTGCAGGTGGAGAAAAGAGATGTAATAGAGGCTTTTCGTCTTCTAGAAGTTGCATTGCAGCAGTCTGCAACTGACCATGCCACAGGTATAACTTGGAATATCCTTTTTATAATCTGAACATTCAGACTAGCTCTATCCTTATCTTCAAAGTAAACTTTTGCTTGAACAGTCTTAAGATTCCATAAAGCTAAATGTACCTCTTATCATGTTCAATTGAAAACTCTTTTTTAATATTGTCACCTCACTCAAGTATTCTGAGCAGTTGTGTTCTTTGAGCAGGAACTATTGACATGGATCTCATCACAACTGGAGTGTCTGCAAGTGAAAGGATGAGAAGGGAGAATTTGGTGTCAACGACTCGCAACATAATTATGGAGAAAATGCAGCTTGGGGGACCATCAATTCGTTTGCTAGAGGTTTGTAAACTTGTCGAAATTATACTCTAATAGCATTTTGGGGGAGCTGAAAAGAAATTCAGTACTGACTTTTGCTTACTTCAATATATAGTTACTGGAGGATGTAAAGAAGCAGAGTTCTGGCAGCGAAGTTCACGTAGCAGATGTAAATTTCTCTCCCTCTCAACTCTCCCTTTCTTTCCCCCTCTGCACTTTCGGCTGAAAAAATCATCTGATGTTTTTTCTGTCTTGGTGTTGCATCAGCTACGAAATGCACTGGCTACCCTCGGAAGCGAAGGGCTGGTTGTTCATGGAGACAACGTGAAGAGAGTATGATGAGAGGATTGCTCAGGAAACTTGGGTTGATATGCATGTTGGCATTATTTGCCAGAGCACTCACAGGCATTTGCCTTATCCAGTCTACTTCACTGTGCCCTTTGAACAGTTAGCCATATTGTAAGAGCAATATGTACGACTTCGCAATGTAGTGCTTTCTTTGAACTTGAACTTTAATTAAGAACTTGGGTGGACTTAACACCTGAATCTGTATATTAGAAATTAGGTAATATGTTATGTGCGGAACATCGCTGATTTTGGCGTATATCTATTGGGAATTGACAAAAATATTTCATTAGAGTTAATATGATATCTTATTGAATGTTAGATGCGACAGTCTATGTGGCAACTCGTCCATATGACACTCTGAATGTGCATCCTTATTTTTATTTTAATCATGAAAGCAGAGGAGGAATGAGGTAGAAATATTATCAACAAATTGATGTAGCTGGAGGGACAGTTGGAACATGCAAGTTTGTTTGTTTCTATCTGTGGGACCCACCTAACATCATGTGTTCGTTATTTGTCCACAGGTGATCCTCCTCCGGAAATTTCGTCTACAGATTTTTTTAAGGATTAAAAGATTAGCATCGTTTGTACATTGATTTACCAAAGTATCTGCTTCGTTAAAATACAATACATTAAAATTCAATATATATTATATGTACAAAAATAATAATTTTTCTTTTGAATATTATTTGTTTCAAAATTTGCTTATTGGATATTTGACTTGAGACAACAGAATTAAAAAAATAAAGAAGATTATTGAATTTCGTGTTTAATTTAAAAATATATTAAATGTCTCAAATGAATTTTACTTTTGTGTTTTTAAACATAAATAAATTTAATTATAAATTTATAAAAAGATAAATAATTCATTACAAAAGTAATTTTGATAAATTATTAATTTATAAATGATATATATAGAGAGAGAGAGATTCTACCACTGATTACAATCATGATAAATAAAGTATTTTTTTATTCAAATAAGAAAGAAGTAGAAGTTTTAATTATAATTATGCTAAATTAAGTATTTTCTTGATTCAAATAAGGAAGAAGTAAAAGTCTATTGAATAAGGAAGATTTAAGAGTCTTTTTCTGGCTAGAAGTCCATATTTTATCCCCCTTTTGTATATATTTTAAAAGTCAATACTATAAATATAATTAAACAATAATTTTAGAAAGCGGTGAAAAGACGATTTTATATAAAGCTGAAATTTTTAACGAAGGAGAAAAAGTTCAAACAACACTTCTAAGGGTCTTCATACTTTTACTATAATATAAATAGATTGATATAGATATAAATATAGATAAATTAATTAAAATTAAAGGGTTGTTAAAAAATTCAAAAATATTCTTTTATTCAATCAGAGAAAATAAAATAAAATAAAATAAAATAAAATAAACAAATAATATGAAAATGAGCATAATTTTCCATAGAAGGATTCATTTGCACTTCCTTACTCCTACTTGGCTATGCCCTTTATTAATATGTGTACGAACAAATCAATTTCAATATGATAAAATTATATTTTTTAAACATATCTTATGATTTATCAGTATCATTTGACTATTATAAAATTTGTAATTTGTTTTTATTTTGATAACTAATGTAAATATTATCATTAATAATTAAATCAATATATATAGAGAATACCTAACTCAACAACTGTATAGGTTAGAGCTTCAAACATATCTCTAATTATATGATAAATTGCTGAATCAAAAGATTGCATCTTTGGCCTTTCCTAAACTTTCTATGTCTAATTTAAGAATGAAGTATTATTTAATTTGCATAATTTCTATATCTATAGCATTAATTATATTTTTGTACAATTTTCAGTTCCTTACTTGTCACACATGGTATACTACTGAGCCCCTACACATATGTTATGATTGATTTACCATACTATGTTATGTGAGGTTTTGCACTTGTAGCATTTGGATTGGTGGTGACTCCAACCTATTCCATATCGTAGTGTGGCTCGATATAATAATTAAGAAATAATGATATATTGCTAAATTCTAACCTTTAATTTTTTTTTTCAAGAACAAAAAAATATGTTCCTATGTGACAAAACAAAAGTTTAAACAACTCGTTCAAAAATTATATAACAAGCTTTTCATTTTTCATATTTAGTAAAATATTAAAACTTCAAGAATATAAATTAAAATACTATTAGCATAACCAAAATGACAAATTGATATGCCTTTGAATGTTTGATGTATATTCTAAATTTTGAATAATCCATAAATTTTTTGAGTAGAGGTGAATATAATCTTCTATCATATAATTTATTTAAACACAATTATTTGGATGCATAATATA
The DNA here is from genome assembly GCA_029948455.1 of Solanum rostratum. Lineage (NCBI taxonomy): Eukaryota > Viridiplantae > Streptophyta > Magnoliopsida > Solanales > Solanaceae > Solanum > Solanum rostratum. Next base: position 90,581,618 of record CM057045.1, on the reverse strand, counting down.
AATTTATGTGTGTAAATATTTTGTAAAATTATAAAAATAATATACATGCACCTATAATTTTTTTAAAATAAAATAGACTCAATATAAAAAAGTTTAAAAATTGACTCCATTTGAGTTAATTATTTCACCTCTTATGTTGAAGCAATAGTCAAAAGCCAAAAATAACAAAAGATTTATCAACCAATAATATCCGGTGTCGCGTGAATAATGTGTAAGCGGTAAGAAAGAAATAAAACTCAGCAAACTCTTTTCTTTACTGTGATGTGATCCATATATCATTTGTAGAGGAGAGAAGAAAGTCAGAACACAGATTTGAAACTCGGGAGGAGCAGAAGAAGAGCTGCAATGGCGGAGCAAACTGGTGGAGGATGCTGTCCGCCGATGGATCTGTTCCGTTCAGAGTCGATGCAACTCATCCAAATCATCATTCCGAATGAATCTGCTCATCGGACAATCGATTACCTTGGAGAAATCGGACTTATTCAGTTCAAAGACGTGCGTTTCTTCATCTCTATACTTTTTTTTTCTTTTCGAATGTTTATTTGTGTGATTTGTGTTTGATGTATGGGATAATTGTGTGGACTTGCTGTATGGCTAGGGTTTAGCTGTTGTTTTTATGCTTTATTTTAAGTTAATTTTGGACGAATTTGAGATTTAGGATTCAGAACACTGTTAGAGCTTATTTACTTTCGTGTTTCTGTGATATTGATCAAGAATCGGTTCAATTAATCCAGCATTGACATTATAAAGTTTGAACAAATCGTTAATTCTAGATGATGTTGTTTTTATCCACCGCTATCTTTTCATTTTTGCGATGACTTTATTAACAACTAGAAATGTTGATTTAATTGTAGATTTTCACATGGTTTCTGTATGTTCCTTTGCAAACACATTACCCAAGTCACTTAAAAGCAGGATTGGTTTATTTTAGCTATTCCTGTGAAGTGATATTACAGGACATAGAAGGGGGACTTTGATTTGGTAGGTTATTTTATTAGATAAGGGCTTACCAATTTTTCTTTCTGGCTTCGTTCTGTTTTTTGGGTGGGCTGGCTCTATTAACAGACTTCATTTGAGAATTGAGTAACACATGTAGGTGTATTCCATTCAAGTGTAAGATAACACTGATTCTTTTACATAATATTGAAAATTATCTTGGGACTTTTGCAACTTTAGAAAACTTTCCTTCTAAAGTTGACTCATGCACAAATTTACTGTAGTGTGGTATTTAAGGAACATCATATTAAAAGAAAAAGGAACTGCAATATAAAACCATACATAATTTTTTCTTCTTAGATGACAAGAGAATCTGTAGTCACTACAGTTTGGGTATGCACAGGGTAAACCCTGTTCATGCACAATAGCGCGCAAACCTTGCAGGAGAGGTAAACCGCACTAGGCAAACCCTGTGCAAATAGCTCGACTTGAAAAAGCAATCCCCTTGTTGTTGCAGGTAAGGGTATCAAACTTGAGACCTCCATTGTGGAAGTCCCAAGCGAAACCATTTGAGCCGCACCCCGAAGTGTTAAAACATGTGCAGGGTTTACTTGGTTAGTTTTAACTGCATCTTCGATGCTCTGCAATGACTTTGTTAGAACTCTACTCACGATTTGGTTTCCACACAGTTGCTTATGCGAGATGTCTTTATTATACTTATATTGTTGTAGAGGCCTTGGGCTTGTTAATTATAATTAATCAAGTGGAGTGACTCTGCATGTATATTATGTTGACTGTTTAATGGATTATTAGACTTTTATCTTTGCATTTTATTTATCCAGCTTTTCGTTTTTTACAGTTGAATGCTGAAAAGAGCCCATTTCAACGAACATATGCTAATCAGGTATTGCATGAAATAGTTAATAAGCCCTTGAATTCACTCTATTTGTACTCTCATCTTGCTCTTTAGTTTTCCATTCAGTCACATTATACCTATCAAAATCTGCCTAGTTATCCTGTGGGATTATCAACTGTTACTCAAAGATTGGGATAGGAGAATTATGTTTGTTATTTTTGTGGGAAATAGGAAAAGATCCTCTTTATGAGTTGAGAACCTTATCAATATAATTATGAATTTTACCGTTCCTAACTTTTGGGATTTCACTGGGTATGTTGTTGTTTGTTGTTGTTATTACCGTTCCTAACTTTTACATTTGTTTTTGTTCTTTCTGTCAATTAGATTGTTGCGTTTCTTTCTTGATGGATTATACCATTTGCACTCTTTTGAACCAATTTTTCCTCAGAATAGCATTAAACAGAGGGATTGATGAAATTAACCCAATTAGTAAATCCTAGTGTGAGGGGGCGTAGATGTACTCATGCCTTCCGATATTGCTGTCTTATTAACTTCTAAAGGACCTGAATTATCTGGCGCTGAAAAGAACCTTCTTTTGAGTGACTGCCAGTGCTATGAGCTTCCACAAAATATTCTCATCTATTTTTCGGTCTTCCTTTAGAGCCATACAACAATGGTCACGCTCTTTTGCCTGACAAAAGCTACTTCCTGCTGCCAGCTATCTCCCCTTTTTGCGAAGACAATATCCACACCCTTCTGCATCCTTATCATGTCTTTTTATCATGTTGAAGGGAAACAGACAAAAAAAGTAACAAGGGTGGGTTATGGGAGGACTTACAATAATTTAATCTAGTTATTTGTTCCTCCCAACGAAGTAATTAACTAATCCTTAAGTATCATATTCAGTTTTAAATTAAAGACCTTAAGGTTCCTCCTGTGCGTAAACAAACACCTTTTGTAACTACCACAACAAAGTTGTTGGAACTCCTGAATTTTCCATCAGAAACAGTCTTATGAGACTTGCTCTTTTTTGTATCAAGATAACTTATTGTTTTGTCTCAAACTGAAAGCTCCAGTGTAGGTAGTAACTTGAATGACTTTGTGCTAGATGTCATTGAGTTGCATATTGCTACTGCCTGAATACCTGTTCTATTGAAATATGGTTAGGTGCTGTCTTTAAAGATACATGTTTATCTTCTTTTGCATAAATCTTCTTCCTCGCCATTCTGAACTAGTGACTCTATACATATAACACTGTGTTCATTGTAAAGATCAAAAGATGTGGAGAGATGGCTCGTAAATTACGTCTATTTAAGGAACAAATGTCCAGAGCAGGCTTGGTATCTTCTTCTACATCTGCCACACAATTTGACTTAAGCTTTGATGACCTTGAGGTACGTATAGTCTATCTGTTTGTATGTAAATTGCTTTTGTTCAATGGGTCAACACAGCTCATTTGTGCACCAGGTCAAGCTTGAAGAACTTGAAGCAGAGCTGATTGAAATGAATGCTAATGGCGATAAGTTACAACGTTCATACAATGAGCTTGTGGAGTATAAGCTTGTTTTGCAAAAGGTGCAGTTTCTTGGTTTATCAATGCCTGAAGAATATATAGAATTGCATAGTTTCCTATTTGACTTTAAAAATGAATAGCTGATTCCCAATATAGTCTACAACAATTTTGAGCATTCTATTTGTTTTCTAGGCTGGTGAGTTTTTCCACAAAGCACAGAGCACCGCTGAAGCTCTACATCGAGAACAGGCATCAAATCAATCTGGTGAACAATCATTAGAAACTCCTTTGCTATCAGACCAGGTAAACCTTGATATTTAACAAATTGTATACATTCTTCCTTTGGAGTAACTTTGTCGCTGGATTCGGATTCTTAGGATGCAGTGACTGATCCATCCAAGCAAGTTAAGTTGGGATTTATTACTGGACTTGTTCCAAGAGAAAAATCGATGGCCTTTGAGAGGATTCTCTTTCGTGCTACCCGGGGTAATGTGTTCTTGAGGCAGGCTGTACTTGAAGAACCTGTCACTGATCCCGTTTCTGGTGAGAAGGTATTTTTCATCAATTTTCTTCTGTAGGGATAGTATCAATTGTGCATGACAAATGGTAGTAACTTTGAGAAGATTGATGGATAGACATTGATTCACAAAGCATGTCTGTTATCTGGTAGTTTTAGGCTTGTTCACAACTCAATAAAGAGTTTTTGTTCACGTAAAATCGATGGACCCCTCTATTGGATACCGGATCTCGTGGTATGACTTTGGTATCTATATGGTCTAATTGGATGTTTGTTGTGTTCTTCATAGTTTTATAGTGCTCACCAGTAAAATTTAGTAAGTACTTTGTTCCATTTAGAAGCTTTAATCAGTTTCTGTTTTTTTGTGAAAGAGAGTGTTTTCTTTTGCAAATCTCTTTGTTTCTTCTCAACCTTTCAATCACATATATTTGATGGTACATATTGATATTCCTGCTTTATTATTAGCCATTTGATATGAAGATGTTATCATATCTTGGAGAAAACATAAATAAAAATGTTTCATGCAGAAGTTATGCAACTTTTAATTTGATACAAAGCACTGTTGATTATAGCTGCTCCCCATTAGCTAAAATCAGAAACATGGTTTTCATTTTTGTTCGGACTAGCATATATTGGCTAAGGAAAGAATGATTTGTTCTTCATTCTGACTCTACGGGTAATTTCAGGTTGAGAAAAATGTATTTGCAATCTTCTTTTCTGGTGAAAGAGCAAAGAGCAAAATTCTCAAAATATGTGAAGCTTTTGGAGCAAATCGTTATTCTGTCCCCGAGGACCTTGGTAAACAGACTCAGATGATTACTGAGGTATGCATCACATCCTTTTTTCTTTTATATATATATATATATATATATATATATATATATATATATATATATATTCTTTATTTATCCTAGGCCATCCTTGCTCCAGTTCCTTCCTCCTATGTTAAGTCCCTTCTTTGCTTTTACCAACTCTGTTAATTTTGAGTAATTGCTAATTAACACAGCATCTGGGCTCAAATCTTGTGGTAAATTAGTATTTACAAGTCAAAGAAACAATAAAAAGGAACCTATTCATGTATATGCGCAGAACAATAACTGACACAAAATCATCTGTTTTGTTGATATTAACTATAATTCTCAAATTGTTATTTGTTTAGATGAAGTTGCATTCTTCCTAATCTGGCATCTCTGTACAACTATTTTGTGGAAGTCTAGATCTGTCTGGTTGATACTTCTCATTTATTTGGAATACTAACGGTATGAAATACGTCTACGATGTCTGTTTGCAGGTCTCTGGAAGAATCTCAGAGCTAAAGACGACAATAGATGCTGGCTTGGTGCATCGGGGAAACTTGTTACAAGCTATTGGTGAACAATATGATAAATGGAACATTTTGGTTAGTTATTAGTTAAGGAGAAACCTATTTTTACAAGTTCTATTGTTTGTAGAGCTTTTGTTCCATAATTTATATGAATGGTTTAATGTTTGGCTATTGGCTTTTGGTCTATTCACCACATCTTTTTAATTATTTTAGGCGAGGAAGGAGAAATCAATTTATCACACACTCAATATGCTTAGCATTGACGTGACCAAAAAATGTCTCGTGGCTGAAGGTTGGAGTCCTGTTTTTGCAACCAAACAGGTGACTACATTTTTGTCTTTCATTTCTTGGTCATGGTACTCAGGTTCATGTATAGGATGAAACACTAACAGTAAGAGAAGAATGTATTGTTGTATGATATGATGTGGTGATGTCATATTGTGTTACAAGTCTTCACTCCCTTTCCTTAACAATTAAAAGAGACTTCTCTCTGTTTCCTTTGATGTTTCTTTGCAAATTGGTAGTAGAAAGATGTCCACTTTGGCAGATATTTAAGCATGTTGACTTAGTAAATGATGTATGATTGTGCAGATTCAGGATGCGCTGCAGCGGGCAACACATGACTCAAATTCAGAAGTTGGTGCAATCTTCCGGGTTCTGCGAACCCGAGAAATGCCGCCTACATATTTTCGAACAAATAAATTTACTTCTTCTTTTCAGGAAATTGTCGATGCATACGGGTGGGTCTCTAGTCCCAAAATTTGGATTACTTTTACGAAAAGATTAAACAATGATTTCTCTCTTTTTAATAAAATGAGTTGGTTGTTTTTATGGGCCGAGTATCTGTCTTCTGCACTTGTAAAGACCATAGAATTCGTTGGTCGGTATCTCTGTTGCAGTTTCTAACATTTGTAAGATATGTTCTTTTGGGGTAACGAAGATTAATACGAATTGCAATGTTTCAAAACCATATTGTCCCTTGTGTATCACTTGAGTACCTGTCCCTAAAGAATAACTAATATCTATGATTCATTTTGGAAACAGAAATGCCTACTGATGATGAACGACTATAACTTAGCACTTCAAATTGCCAACATTTTTTTCTTAAGTAAACAAACATTTTTTCGATGAAAAATATGAAAAGATTGACTTGGCAAACTGTGATCCCAGAACTTGGTACTTCGTGACATCGATCAATCATGTTTATATCCTTACATATATTTAATGGGATCCTTTAAATGTTATGTTTTCTTAGAACATATTTATCATATGGCCTAAATAAGCCTGCCACTATTTACTTCTGTAGAGTAGGTAGTGATTCTGTTTATTCTTTGTGTTTGACAACTGAAAGTGATAGGGCATACGAGATCATTGGTGCTTGCACTAGTAGAAATACCCATCTTTCTTTAGTGATAGAAGTCCTCAGTTTGTTTCAATCTTTATACTGTTTCTAATACTAATTATGTGTTGTTATTATTTTTCATATTCATGCTGTTTGATTAACTGTTGCAGGGTGGCCAAATATCAGGAAGCAAATCCTGGTGTTTACACTATCGTCACATTTCCATTCCTTTTCGCAGTTATGTTTGGTGACTGGGGTCATGGTATCTGTCTGTTGCTTGCAACCATGTACTTCATATTTAGTGAGAAGAAATTGTCCAGTCAGGTGACTATAGCTTTTCTATTTATTATGTATTACAAATTATCTAGTTAGATTAGTTTATAGACCCAATTGGGTATGTCTGTTACATCAGTTTGCTAAAAAACATAGGAATCACCCCTTATTTCCCTTGTAACAAGCATTATAAAAGATCCCTTGTAATAACGCTTAGGGGATGTTGTTTTGTTGTGTAGTGACTGCAACATGCTAAGACCTAGGTCAGACTCTTACCAATTGTATAAATAGATGTATTTTTGTAATTTGGTGCAATGGTGACTTATGTACTGATGTTGTTGTAATGATTGGAGGTTTTCGAGTCCTTGCAGCTACATAGGATTCATGCGCAGCAATGACTGGACAATATATCTCATTACAAGCTCTAAGCTTTTAGCATTAATAAAATTAACTTGTTCATCAAAACTAGGTCAGCTTCCTAAATGAGCAAGGAATTGTTGTATATTCATCAGGCTGATATTACTCAAGACACCTCTAGATGATACAACCTTTTCATTGTTTCAACAAGGAAAAAAAAACTATAGAAAGTTATTAAGTTGGCAAGCAACTGGAATCGCTCAATGATAAGGACATTTTTCTTGGAAGATTAGCAAAAAAACCTGAATGTGTTGGTGGTCTAGCGTCGTCCACATCCTAGTTAGTCTCTTGTGCAGGTTTTGGTACATTGGGGTGTACTTGGATTATGAATATTCTTAGAACTATAAGCTTGTTATAGTTTATGGAAGCAATGGGATTTTTCCAAGTGAATTACGCCTTTTATGCTGGAGCATGAATTTAAATTATTTGAAACATGATAGATAATGATTCATGAATGCAGAAACTTGGAGACATCATGGAAATGACTTTTGGAGGGCGATATGTGATATTTATGATGTCCCTCTTCTCAATATACACGGGCCTGATCTACAATGAGTTCTTCTCTGTGCCGTTTGAGTTATTTGGAAAATCAGGATATGGGTGTCGTGATCCTTCTTGCAGGTATGGAATTATTACAATAATTTTTTGATAGCTTAGTGTTGTTTCCTATGTTAATACCTTCAGTGTCTTATCTATTGCAAGTTGGCTAATCCTAGTCGGCTTGATTGTAGGGATTCTACCTCAGCAGGCCTAATCAAAGTGCGTGACACTTACCCATTTGGTGTTGATCCAGCATGGCATGGTACACGTAGTGAGCTGCCGTACCTCAATTCATTGAAGATGAAAATGTCTATCCTTCTTGGGGTGGCCCAAATGAACCTTGGGATAATTCTGAGCTTTTTCAATGCTCTGTTCTTTCGCAATGGTGTAAACATTTGGTAAGTTCCATTGCGTTCAGGTTACATTTCCTAGATTTCTGGAAGTGTCAATTATCGATTTGGATGTTGCAATCAAGATGTTGACAGTTAGCCAAACTTTGCAATGTCAGGTGTCAATTTGTTCCCCAAATGATATTTTTGAATGCTCTGTTTGGATACCTGTCCGTCCTTATCATTGTGAAGTGGTGCACCGGGTCCAAAGCTGATTTATACCATGTAATGATATACATGTTCCTTAGCCCGACAGATGAGCTTGGTGAAAACCAGCTTTTTGCTGGTCAGAAGATGACTCAGGTTAAGTATCCCTTCATAACCACATTTCTCTTGATTTCTCACATCTTGATGAATGATGTCTGATTTCACTTCGATTTTTGTTAATATTTGGCCAGCTTGTCCTGCTACTCTTGGCCCTTGTTGCTGTCCCATGGATGCTTCTTCCAAAGCCCTTCCTTTTGAAAGCTCAACATCAAGTATGTTTCTTGCTTTGTTTCTTTGTCCTTTTCACTGATCTATAAGCTTTTGTTTGTTGAATTATAATGATATTTGTTTTGCTACTTATTTAGAGGCACCAAGGACAGTCCTACACAGCACTTCAAGAGGCAGAAGAGTCTTTATTAGTGGAGAGTAATGATGATTCTGGTCATCACGAGGAATTCGAGTTCAGCGAGGTTTTTGTTCATCAGCTCATTCACACTATTGAATTTGTACTTGGAGCAGTCTCAAACACCGCGTCGTACCTTCGTCTGTGGGCTCTCAGGTATGCTTGAGGAGTTGGGATCTGTTGATCTCCTGCTTTACTCTAGTAACACAATTCTTGGTTTGCTTCTATGTTGAAAACTCACTCATAATAGTTGTTGAATAGATTTTAGACAAAATGCTTTTTCGTTAGATTTTGATATCTTGATTATTTGTTGGAATTATCAACTATTATGGGTTTATGTGGTTATCGGGAATGGAACCTCTTCTTGAATCTCCATAACCAGTGAGATGCTTTGTGTTTACCCAATAGGAGTCTGTTCAGAGGCCATGTTAGAGGGGATGTATTGGGTAGTGGCTGCAGGGTATGTTATTTACAGGGGAGATGGCATTGTCATATTACCTAATTGGGAAAATTGCCCTGGGCTTCTATTGACGAGAATCTATTTGATAATGCTGCTGGAAATTAAAAGAGTTGGACCAGAAACCACTCATCCTGTACTGCACTGTAGTCTCCCAAAACACCCCAACTATTGCTATATATCCTGTTCATAATTTGCATATTAGTAAAATCCCCACGGTATAAGCTACCCTTATCTCATCACTGGACAAAACTACCTCACAATTATTATTACATGTCACCTTTTCATTAACAGAATAATTTCCTATGTTGTTTTTTGCAGCCTTGCACACTCTGAGCTGTCCAGTGTATTTTACGAAAAGGTTCTACTTCTGGCCTGGGGGTAAGTCACTTATTCTGTGTTCATTGGCTAGCAGCTTCCTGCACTAGTTTTGGTGTTGGTTCAAATTGATCGGACTTTGTGAAGCTGATCTGTGCTTAAATTAAAAATACATGTTTGGTTCTCTGAGAATGAGCTGTCAATTATCAAGTTTATTTTTGCAGATCTCCAATATATATAAATCTGAATGCCCTAGGATTTATCTGGCTTGTAATGGGAATGAATATTCCGAGAAGAAAAATGATATATTAATATATTAATGCATTTTTAAAATTTTACTTGTGCTTCTCAGGTACAACAATGTCATTATTCTCATTGTTGGCATCATTGTATTCATCTTTGCCACTGTTGGCGTGTTGTTGGTGATGGAAACACTCAGTGCCTTCCTACACGCATTGCGACTTCACTGGGTGGAGTTCCAAAATAAGTTTTATGAAGGAGATGGATACAAGTTTAGTCCTTTCTCATTCACATTGATTGATTGGGGAGAGGATGAATGAGAAAGCATCAAATATTCTTAGAGATGAAGCTCGCTGTTTGTAAAAGAATGTGTATGTTATTCTTTTTGCTTGAATGGTCATCTTAGTGGAGGGGATACAATTTCTTTTCTCCTTTTCATTTTTGGTGGGATGGAGCAGTATTCTGTGAGCACGCTCCACTCTATTTGTTTTATTAGCACCGAGAGAAATAAGCATTCTGCATGTGAGGTTCACAGCAAAGAAAGCAGCATCTGTGCAGCTGCAACTTTTAGATGGTATAATAAGTTATTTATTAATTGTATTTGTTATGTTTTGTGCAACAGATATGCCCGGACAGTTTGCCTGTAAATTAATCATAATCACGTATGTTTAATAGCGTTTCTATTGGTAATATATATGCGAACATGTAAACACAACAAGTGTGGGGCATTATTTCTCATCATTTCCATATGCCATATGCAGTTCACGTTGGTTCGCTGAAAAAGAAATAATTACTGTTTTAGGTATGCATTTTGTCCGCTTGGTTAATTCGTGCTGAAAATAGTTGTTACTGGTGAGACATTTTACTAGCTGTCTGAAGGGCTTGATTGCAGAAAGTACAACCAAGTTGTTCCTTCTGGATGAGTGATATGTTGCACAAACTCCAAATGTAGTTTATATAATAGTGTTGGTAAGGCACAATCAGTAGTATTCTATAGTAAACAAAGAAGAAAAGCTTTTGATTTGCAAAGACCAACACCTCAAGGTGAAAGTTACCTCTCAACTTCAGTGTTTTGGTCTTCTAATAAGACCTTTTTTGTTTGTTGGAGACGAGTAGGGGCTGACAAGCTTATGGAAATGAATTAAGTTATGATGAAGGATGTTTGTAGAATGCAAACAGCCGGCAGTTTACTGAATATCTAATACACATCAATTTCCCGCTTACTGAATAACTGTCTAGTTGAAGAATCATCAGTGGATGAGCACAGAGCCAAGCAGAGTTTTATTTTGAAGTTCAGTTGAATTGGAAATAATAATGAAACAGAAAAGTTCTTCTAAGCAATAACAATTCTCATGTCCCAAATGTATTGATGAGTCCAGGTTAATACTAGCTACACTTAATTTACAGTGTAGTCGGTGAAAGTAGACATTAAATTTCACTATGAGCTGGTACTCACAGCTGCAACTGTTGAAACCATTGAATCCACTCCACAAACATTCGGGCCTCTGCAGATTTTATAGTATCCATTTTCTCCCCATTTCTCTCCCCACGAGTTCTTGATGATCCAGTATGGTTTATCTTTCATTCGAATGGGAGAATAGCCAGTACCATAACCAACTAATAAGACTCCATGATCCAACTTCTTAGAGCATATATATGGGCAGGAGACTCCGCCAACATATGTCTGCATGAACACAGCATTGATAGCCACTGCAAGACCAGCAACAGTTCCAGAATTATTTTCACATCAATGGGAAGTTTAAAACCATTAGCACAAGAAGAGTGATAATTCAAGATCCAAAATGCAGTTTCAAGCTGATAAGAAAGTGTTTCAAGAGGCCATTTACCAGCGAGAGGACCATTCTTTACAAGATTGGCAGCAATTTGTTCTTCATCGAGGGAGACAACACTAAAGTTAGCAACTTTAGCAGCAACCTTGGTGTTGTCAAATTTGCAGGTAGCACGATCGGTGCCAGTATATGGATAATCTTCTTCTCGCATAAGTCCACCAGCTTTGAGAGTGTATTCAAAAGCACTATTCATTAGCCCACCGTTGCACCCAGAATCGCATGAACCTTTTTCTTCTGGATCACACTGCAGGTACATAATTCAGGCCAAATTAGTCTAGACTTACATATTTCAGGGAGATAGATAGAGGACACTGAAATTTCGAAGTAAGAATTTCATTTGACCGGATGGAGTAAGTACTGCAAGAGTTATAAGTCCTTATTATACTGTCTACAATTCCAAATTCCCGAATTCCTATTAGCAATTGGCATACTGAAAATAGCAACAAAATCAAGAGCACGCCAAGCAAAGAACTGTTTAAATAACCATACATGCAGCTCAACTCCCCCTCCCGTAAAGTGGGTCCCCTGGCCTCCGAAAACAAAGAGGAAGAAAGAAAAAAAGAAGACAATAGAACAATACAATACTTGAAGAATAAAGACAGTAACTAAAAGGTTGATGTTGAATAACAAGGCAAAGAAGGACTTGTGTTTAGATTAGTTTCTCAGTAAAAGATAAGGCAAAAAAGCAAGCAAAGGCATAGCAGTAGCCTGCAAATCATTCGGCTTAGCCTGCCCTACTCCAGTTATTTATATTATAGTCGTAAAGAAACTAAAAAAGGAAACTTGACCGGTAATAGCAACAAACACAAAACTCAATTCCAACCACATGGGGTCAATTATATGAATCCTCTCAGTTTCACTACATATTTTACATTAAACGCCAAGCTACCTTCCTCCTTTGTTATGGCATGCAGAGTCAATGGGATCAGTCCTCCATATAAGTGTGTTCCATACTCAAAGTGAAAAAGGAAACAGAGCAAGCACTTTATGCTGTTTAGTATCTCAATTCTCTTTCTTAAAACTGATCCAACATCAGGTAACGTCTTTCACAATAAATGCTACCACCCATCATCAGTTACATGATGAGGAAAAGAAAAAGAAAATAAGGCCTCTACAACACCATAATAATGATAGAACAACTGAATAAAATAATAGAAAATTACAATCGAATCAGTTACACCTCTAAATTTAGCAAAAAATAAATGAATTAACCACTTTACCAAAATGGTTATGTCATGAACTGTAGAGGGAAAAAGGTCAAACCTCGTGATCACAGTCAACAAGTTGCTGCTCGCTGAGGCTAACAAGCTTCCCTGTAGCAAGAAAGTTGGCACCTTCTAATGCACCAGTGGTACTAAATGACCAGCATGAGCCGCATGAGCCCTAGTTTTTCAATTATAAACAATAGCAATTACTTTATTATCCATTGATCATTAACACTGCACGTATCAATCTCGCAGAGAAACAAATGTACCTGATTCTTCACTGGTGTAACGGCACCATGCTGTCTCCAATCGAATTCTGAAGGAAGATCCTCGGTAGGAAGAATCGGAGCTTTGTTGGCATCAGAAGGAAGCCGGAGCTTGCGGTTAACGCCGAGAAAATTCCGGCGGAATTCCGCTGGCGTCATATCGGAAAATTGAGTCACGCCGTGGACAGCAGATGGATCGAGCTTCTGGTGGTGCATTGCACGGCGCAAGTTAGCTTTGAAAACCGAGAATCTATATTGATGCTCCTCATCGGAGGCGTACGATTTGCCGAACCTCTTCTTAAAAATCGAGAAGTGATGATCGGCGTTTAGCATGTGATGATTATCATCGCCGACGACTTGACGGATCAAAATATCGTCGTCGTCACCGCCGTTAATCTCGCCGTTAACGGCCACCAAATATGACGTCGCTAAGAGGATAGAGAATAGGAAAAGATAAGAGAAACGAAGAGCCATTGTTGATTTAGGAGTTACGTTTTCCGTCTTCTCCGAGTTTGATTTTGCTATATATAGAGAGAAGAATGTGTATGTAACCATCAGACTCCGAAAAGCAGAAGGTTGCTTAGAGTTGAGGTGAATGAAATCCAATAACAGACTGCCACGTGCTGGATAATGATTCGATGAAGGATTGGCAGTTACCTCTCGGCGTGGGTTTGGGTAGTTTTTTCAGTTTTGAAGTGGAAATACATAAAGAAATAAAAAGACCGAAAGGAAGAAATTATCCTTAATTTTATCGTTAAAGTTGTTGCCTTTAAGAGACAAAGGTCTTCCAAAAAGCAAAACATAAAAAATTAAATAAAGAACAGTGGTTTTTTATTTTAATTAAAGAAGTGTCGAAGAAATCTATCTTAAAAAAATGCTCTCTTCATTTATTTTTATTTGTCGTTATTTTATTATCGAGGTCAAATTATTTGAACTTTGACCATTATTTTAAAATGTCTTTTGTAATCATATTAACATGAGAAGAATTGTAACTTATAGTATTTTTCGTATAGTTTTCAACCATGTACATTTTAGATTTCAAATATTAAATTTAGTTATTTCAATTTAATTTTAAAGTTTAGTCAAGTTGATCTCGAAAAGCGAAATCCATGTTAGTTGAATCTTTGTCTTGTACTCAATAAGCTACAAAAAGTTCACTCAACTTGAGGTATTGAAACAGAATGGTGATTTAAGAGAAATTCAATTGTTGTAACTTGTAAGTGTTTGATATCTTAAAAGTAATAAAATAATCATACGAAATTGATGGTTATATGATATTGAAACTTTTATCACTAAACAACATATCAAAAAATTATTAAAATAAATATTATATTTGAACTAATAATATAATATTATATGACACTTGACACCGTCCAACATGTTGGAATTCCATAAGCTGAAAATGAAAGGATCATATGTAAGCTGATCTTATACAATTTTGATAAAATAGAAAAATTATTTTTGATATACATATACCATAATCCATATATACAAAGGAAATCAAATATGAGATTTGTTAGACAAAGTAGTTTCAAATTATTCAAAAACAAAATTTAGCAAACATGGTCCAAAATTTAAGTCTCCATACATGTAATAGTTTAAGCTTGGCGGACACAATGGTTACTATTGACAAAGGGTCGTAACGTATACTATGATTAATCCTCCAAATATAGTTAATTTCTTATGTCATTCGACCAAGATGGGAAAGTTTGAAATAAAGGAAGAAAAAGTTAAGCGGATAAATAAATATATATTAGTTACTTAGCTAACATAGCTAAAGTTTGAATTAATTATAGTTCGTGGCAAATATCTATTAGAGTTTGAGTTTTGTATAATTTATGCGATTTATACCAACGCTAGGCACCATTACACAAAAATTGTGCGCGAATTAAATTATATAACGAAATATACAAACACTATGAATTGTAAATTGGATTATACTAACGTTGTGCACAAACTGTATAGCGAATTATACAACGCTATACAAAAACTGTAATATGTGTAGCAAATTATACAAATGTCTACAAATGCTGCTCGAATTATACAAACGTTGCTATGACTATAGTTACGACATGTAATTACTTAAACTATAATTATTGAGCATAATTAAACTTTATATGTTTGTTATATGATAGTTCACTTGATTGAATATTCAAACTTTTTCACTTTATTGTAAATGTTGAATTCCCCACCTGTAATATATTCTTCATTTTTTTTTCTCTACCTCATTTCAAAACAATACGATGATTGAATAATGTATAGAATTATTTCATGCATATACGATCTATTGATATATTTGTTTTATCAGATTAGATTAGATCAATAAATATAATAGCATAATTATAATATAAATATTTTGGAATTGCTTTTAATAGACATAGGCATCTCACAACATCTTTATTTTGTGCATATTTGACTTGACACATCTCTTAAACAATAATAAATAAAAAGGTAAGTATACTATGAGAATATTTTCATGAGATTAAAAGCTGGTCAAATCTGTTTTTAATATTTGACATATTTTAAAATAATTTAAAATGGATAAAAAAAAGTTAAAAGTTGATTTCTTTTTTTTTTTTTTTTGGCTTAAAAGCAATTTATGTTAAATCAATAATTTTATCTTTTTATCTCTAATATTTTTTTAATTTCTATATTATTTTGCTTCTACTTTAAACTTTTCTATTTTTTTTCTCTCGTTCTTTTTTGGATTTTGCTCTTTCTTTTTTTCTGCTTCTTGCTCATTCTGTCATTTATTCTTTTCCCTTCATTTTCTCTTTTCTTCCGTTTTTCTTTCTCTTTCTTTCTTTTTTTTCTCTTCTAAATTATTTTCTCCATCTTCCATTTCTTTTTAATATAA
Organism: Solanum rostratum; assembly: GCA_029948455.1. Taxonomy (NCBI): domain Eukaryota; kingdom Viridiplantae; phylum Streptophyta; class Magnoliopsida; order Solanales; family Solanaceae; genus Solanum; species Solanum rostratum. The sequence continues at coordinate 90,565,708 of CM057045.1, read as the reverse complement.
ATTATTTATGATAAAGAAGAAATATAGCCATTATTTTTTATAAATATAATTAAAATAGTATCTTAAACATTTCATGTGTCTTTATCAAATATATATATATATATATATAAACTAACTCATATAATCAACTTATATTGAAGTTGAATTCAAAATAAATTAATTCTAATTTAATTTAATTTAATTTAAAAATAAAAACTTAGAGTAAATAATGTGTAACAGTTTAAGGATATTTTAAACATTTTGATTTAAAAAAAGCTTAACAGCACTTGTGTACCAAATAAATTAACAATCTTTTTTCAGTTTAATCACTTTTATCCAAACATATAACTATTTATTTTTAAAATAAACATTAATTTTCAATCGCAAAGGTAAAAGTAGGTATAAAATGATATATTATCTCTTGATTTTCAATTTTGACATGTAAAATGAGCATGTATATATAATATAGTAACTAGGGGTATGCATCGATTGATTCGGTTCGATTTTATACATTATCGGTTTGGTTTATTGATTTTCAATTTTTAAATATGCTAAACCAATAAGATATCAATAAAATATTTTTTATCGATTTTTGATTTTCGATTTATCAGTGTTAAGTCCTTAACAGTTCGATTTTTGATTTACTCGATAAGAATGATAATGATAATTTGCATTAATAAAAATAGATGGAGAACGAAAACTATGTTTACAAACTTGCAAGATGTATAATTAGTTAATTACAAACTAAAATAGTAAAGTAGATAACTAATCACTTAAATATCATAAAGATTAAAATATATAAAGTATTGTTATAGTGGCCTATTACTATTAAATTACTAATATTTAATATTTATAAAGGGATAAAATAATAAATTATTATAATCGATTTACCCAATAGTGAAAACCGATATTGAATCGACAACCCAATAATCTTTTTCTTAAAACCATTAAAAAATTCGATAACCTAATAACAATAAACCGGTAACATTTTTATCGATCGGTTCAATTTTTGCACACCGGCCAAAGAGGGATTAGATGCTAATCGTACCTACTAATAAGGAACTGCAGAAGCTTGGAAGAAACTTGAAAATTCACATAAAGATGTGCTTGGAAGGATGCGATAGATGCAAACTTGTAGCAACAGAAAATTAAAATTAAAATGTGTTTGAGATAATTTGAATTTGCAAGTTAATAATCATGAGAACTTTATACTTAGATTACATCTGTACACACTTTCTTGAGGCTTTGTGTTTTTCTTGTTTATGCTATTTTTCTGCCTCAAGTGCACACTCCGAAGCAAAATTTCTAATATTTTTAGCTGAAACCTCAACTCCTCAAGTAATACAAGTAAATGTCTATACATGTCTAGTTTTTTAGCTGATTACTCCTTAAATTCCAAAAGACGAAAAAGATAACTAGGAGAACAGAAATAATGGAAAGCCAATGGACGACCCTTAAGCAGAACCTGGTAGCAGAATCGCAAGCACACCAGTGTCGATAAACTCTTTTTCCACAGCTGTAGCAGAAATTGGCACCACACCTACATCCAGATGAAAAGAGAACTAGATTTAAGGTGTAAAACTTGAAAGTTAACCCTTTCTCTACTTCTTATCGTTTAATATCAGAAAAACGTCATTTTTTTAACAGTGTACAAGCGTGACATATCAATCAAACTCGCGCACAATATCCTGCTCAACACCTGCGTCCCTTTATAAGGACTCGGAACAGAACAAAACCAGAAGAATGTAAGGATTGCATTGGAGAGTATATTGAAATCTCGATACGATACACAAATTGCATAATCATGAGAAGAGCTTTCAGGAATTAAGATACGAACAATATAAGACACTTAATATCTCACACATGCTGATATCTTATGTCATAAATCTGATATATTTAAAAACATAGATCTAACGAGCAACTTCTTTCCTCCCAGATCATTAGTTTGGCTTCAAAGGCACTTTTTTCTTTTACAAGTTATTTATAAGAATGAGATTTAAAATTGAATATACACAGGTTAAGCTCGATAATCACACGTAAAATCCCCTTTTCGTGTTCATAGCCATTATCTTCTCTTTTGTTTCTTTTCTGAAGCAAAGTAAACATTTAACAGTAGCCACAACAAAATAAAAGGACAAGCATTTCATTTGTGAGGTAATACACATTCAATTAGAGCCAAATATTTGAAAACATGTGAGGAAAAGGTCTGGCTACTATAAGTAAATATTGATTGGAACATTAACAAGACAAAATTTGGCAAATCAACGTAGTTGATACACCCCTTGACCCCACTTGTGGGATTTCACTGGATATGTTGTTGTAACATAGTTGATACATGATCTAGCTAGTTTAGGGGATTCAAATGGTCCTCATTCCAAATCCATCCTCTCTATAATGATCGACATGATCATCACCTATCAATGTCAACAAGAAATCTAACAACTGAAATCTCAGATAAGTGGAAACTGAGAATGATCGGCATCTTAATCTCAATTAAGTGGCATTAGAAAATATATTACATAAATTTTCTGCTCATATTACTTTCTTATCATGTATAAGATAATTCTTCTGCTCATATTAGAAATGTCCAAATTAGCTCAGAGAACTACAGAATGCTTCCATTAAATCCATGTGCCCTTCATAACTGTAGCCTAACATTGTGGAAAATTTATCAGCCTAAGAATTTATAGGCCTTTTCATCCCTTATTTTGAAGCTTGTTAATCAGAAGCATATTAGCAATTTATCCCTATTTCTGAAAACACAAAAATATGAAACTCCTGGTTCAAATAAGACCACTCAAAAATCCCATTAAGTAGATACTGGAATGCCAACAAAGATATAGGCAACAACAACATACCCAGTGGAATCCCACAAGTAAGGTCTGGGGAGGGTAGAATGTACGCATACCTTACCACTACTAGAGGTAGAGAGACTGTTTCCTGGGAACCTCGTCTCAAAAACAAAGATATAGAAATCTTTAAAAAACTACTAAGTAGATATACAGTGAAAGTCTGAAAGAAGAGACTATTAACCTATTAATAGCTAAATATTCTGCTGCCAAACAACAAATTTATGGTCCTCAAAAATTCCAGGGAGCCCATGTATGCAGGGGAAGAATCAATGTTACATTCATTTTTTTCTCTTTTGGTTATAACAGCTAAATGCAAGTCTTCAAAATCCTATCTTCTCTGTCCACATTACTTCAAAGCCTTATCAATCAATTACTTGCTGTGCTTCAAGCCTAAAATTCTGATCGATTCCAATTCAACAACAACAACATACCCGGTTTAGGGTCTGGGGAGGGTGGGCATACCCTGCCTTCACACCAATTCCAATTCAATACTAAATATATGGATGGTTATCTTGTTAAGCATTAAAAAGAGTGCACTTTTATTTATTTAATTAGGTCTTCAAGATTGCACCAGGATCAATGCACTTGGAAATTATTAAATCCAGGACGTCTATCAACTCTACTCTGTATATGTTTCTCCCTAATTCTTCTAAAAGAAACAAAAGAAAATTATATTAACTAAACCTCAAAATTACTATACTACCATAGGGTAGGCAAAATTTTTCAATCAATACTAGCCAAAAAGTGCAGACTCCGGTGTAATCCAAACCTTACAAGTTACAACAACAACATATCCCGTGTAGTGGATCTCTGGGGTGTGTGGTGTGTTCGCAGCCTTAACTAAACTTGACTCAAGTAAACCTCAGAAGTTGAACATTTTGCTTTTCTCCAAAATGAGATTTTTCATGTTCGTATTAATATACAACCCTAGGAAAAGGATAAAGAAAATTTATTTAAGAGTAGGAAGATGAGAAAGAAAAAAGAATTAAACTAACCTGCACTTAACAATTTTGCAACCTTCAATAAGTTGAACAAAGTGGCGACACTGTGGACACCTTTTCCACTTGTTAAGCTCAGCAACCACACCAAAAACGACGTCGTTTCTGTCCCTTAATTCCTGACTCTCTTCACACTGAAATCCAGCATGCCATGGAAGCTTACACTGAAAACAAAAATTCCTCTTGCAACTTGGGCACTGCGATCGCTTCGCATTCTCACCACACTCATCCAAAATCAAAGCCGAACAATTCCTATTCGGACAGTAACACTGCGCTAACCCTAAAACAGACGATTCACACAACACGTCGGACCACTTAACAAACAGCTGAGGCCCCACAAGATTCCGGCAAGAAATTGGGTCCAAAAATTTGTCACAACTCAGAGACGGACAAGGAATGTTGCCGACGTTGTCCTCAAGCTTGACGGAGATGTATTTCACCATACAATCAATACAGAACGGATGAACACAAAAATTCTGATTCTTGAATTTTTTATCAGGTAACAACATAGGCTCGATACAAATTTCGCAGGTGAAGGGTTCATTTGGTAACTCCGTCACTGGCGATTCCTGCTGTAGATGATTTAGGCACAATTTTTGCTGTGTGTTTCCCATGATCACTGTCAAATTTTTTCGAGTGAAGTCCTCAGTTTTTCTTTTTTTAATAACTTAAAACTTTTTTGTGTGGGCAAAGGTAGGGTCAATTTTAGACGTTTTAGGTCATAGTATTATAGTAGTGGTTTTTCCCCAAAATTTCCCTCGGCGTATATCTTATGCAGTTATATGCCTCTTTTCCAAGTTAGCGAACTTTCTTGGAATTGGAATACCATAATAGGTCAAAACAAATTTTGTTTAATTTAGAGATAATATCAAAAATACATTTAAATTTATATAATTTTTTTAAAAAAAATTATAATTAGATTGTTGAAAGTTTGAATTTTATATTTAAACTATCATTTATTAATTTAAAAATCAGTAATAATTTAAATATGAAACTTACTTCCTTAATTAAGATGTAAATTAAAAAAAGAGAATAATTTAATTGTTCTGTGACACTTAACACTTTTATTTACAAGTTACTCTTACTGCTTTTCATGATTTAATTACTTAGGCTAATCTAAATTTGTTTACTTACACTTTTATTTGGATTTTGGAGAAATATTATAATTATAAAAATATACACACACTCTTATATATTAGAACTTGCATAATTAATTTCATATTTGGTAGTTGGTTAGGACCAAATATAATATTAATATAATATTTGATTCACAATTTAAAAATCTATATAACTAATACTTGTATAAATTATAAGGATATCTATGTATAAAGTTATGCAAGATAGAAGATAAAATACTCGCTCTGGTTCCTTTTATATATCGTTGTTAATATAATAGATAATTGTTAATATATGTTATTTCATAAAATCAATGCATAAATAACATTGTTCTTCATGTTTTACCTTTAATAGTTAATGACCTTTGAAAAGATATACTTGACCAATTAGAAGAACTAAAAAATAATTAAATAAAAACAAAATAGTAAAATTACTTTTTAATACATAAATAACTAAATCTTACCTAACTAACTTTTACACATATTATAAACAAATTTCTTCACAATTATTTCATGCATACATAACTCTAAGATTGCATTTGGTCATGATTTTTTTTTCTACTTTCCTCAAAGTGAACTCCAGGAAACATGCTTGTCCATAAATTTTTGATTGACAACATCCAAAAAATTATTTTAGCTTCAAATTATCTACGAAACTTCAAAAATAATCTAATTTTTATAAATCATTTTTGTATTATTTTCACTAACTATATAATGAATATTACGCGAAAAAAGAAATAATAAATATTATTAGTTAATAAATGTAGGAAACTTCTGCGATCGTTCCTTTTTGACGTACTGATAAGGGGAGAAAAAGATTTGGCAAGGTGCAAAATCTTTTTGCTTCCGTAAATTAGTGAGAAGTTGTAGGTTCATAAACGTAAGAAACTTCCGCGATGATTCCACTTTTCTTTTTTGGTTACATAAGTAAAAGTGCACCGCAATAACCGTACTAAATAAGAAAGGTATATATGGTATATGAAAGAGAAATATAACTAATTCACCCTTAATGCTAATATTAAATTATGGGGAGTAAAATGTACGAGTGGTTAACTTTTCCTTTCAATTTTGAAATAGTGTATTTCTTTTCTTTTTTTTTCCCATAAAACGTCAATGTTTTTTCTACAGTCTTTTTCTTCAATTTTAACTTTCATAGTTAAAATAAATTTATCTTCTAGATTGCTATAACTAGTATTTGACTTCTTTTTTTGAATTATCTATCAAATTTTTATTTATATAAATTATTTTTTCACGTGAATAATTTTTGTGGTCACTTTAAATAATTTATTAAACCAGTTTATGTTTTTAGCTATTCCCGAAGAAAGTATACTAGCCTACCGAGAAACCCCGACCCAAGGCAGGGAATCTATTTTATCATTCACTTTCATGTGTTGTAGAATCTACATCAATTTGTTAAAAAATAAATAAATTAATATGCATCGTCTCACAAAGCGTTATATATCTTAATATTTTAAAACCCACCCTGCACCGAACTCATAATTTTATTATGTTTTTAGCATGACTGCTTGATGAAATCTGCCTGCTTGTCCATCCCTAACTGTAGTAGAATTAGTATTTTCAACTACTTTTGAGTTTAGCTATAACAAAAACTATATATATAAATAAATTTCAATAATTCAAAACATATTGTTTGCGTGCAGAAATTGATTTAATCAATTATTGAGTTCAGCTACAAACATAAACTGATTTAATAAATTATTTAAAGTGATCACAGAAATTGTTCGCATGAAAAATTAATTTATGTAAGTAAAATTTGATAGATAATTCAAAAACAGATTGTCAAATACTGGTTATAGCAATCTACAAGGTAAATTTATTTTAACTATGAAAGTTAAAGTTGAAGATAATAAACGTAGAAAAAATGTTGACGTTTTAAGGGGAAAAAAAACATTATTTCAAAATTGAAAAGAAAAGTTAACCACTCCTACATTTTATTCCCCATAACAATTTAATCACCCCCAGGAAAGAAAAATCCTTTTATAGAAGCATATTCATAAATAAAAAGATTTTTTATTTTTGAGCTTGTATATTGTTTTGTATTCCAATTTGTATTAGGACATATATGATTAGTATTCTATTTAAAAAGAATTTCTAAAAGTAAGTTAATAAGAAAATGATCAAAACAGTCCTCTTAATATATGAACATTGATTCCATTTGATCCTTCATATATAAATTTAATAGAAATAGTCCTTAATATATTATAAAATATGACTATTTTGATCTTCAGCCCACAATTAACAATGCCCTATTTTTTTACAATCAAATTAACTCTTATTTATGTGTCACTTACAACTATAAATTACATATTTTGCAATTGAAAAATGTAGTCTCAATCCATGGAAATACAAGCCAAGATAGATGTCAATAATAAGAAAATTATATACCAAAAAAAGCACATAAAATTGAATAATCCATACATATAATATTATATTATATACTATATAATGGAGAAAAACGTCATCTAAAGAATATCTAGTGTAAAAAAAAAAAGCTAAAATGAAGACAAATCAACTGAATATAAAAAAAATAAAAAAAAAATGAATGAACAAGAAAAATTGAGATATGTTCATTATCGTTTTTTAGTGAAGAAATTGTTATAGTAAGAAAAAATTGAATGCCAATAAAGAGAAAAAACAAGTCTAAAACCAGCATCTCTCTTAGTTATGATTTATTTTTTAAATTGTGATTTAGATACTTTGTTTGTTTGATGATAAAAAGAATTGGATTAATTAATAATACGTTGAATATCAAAATAATCATATTTTATGATACATTAAGGATATTTTCATCAAACGTTAAGAACTAAGTGAAATCAAAACTCATACATTAAACACTATTTTGATCATTTTCTCATGAATTCTATGTACGGCAACATTTGTATTTTTTTAATTCGACTCTGAAATGGACAAGAAAAATTGAGATATGTCCATTAATCGTTTTTTAGTGAAGAAATTGTTATAGTGAGAAAAAATTGAATGCCAATAAAGAGAAAAACAAGTCTTAAACTAGCATCTCTCTTAGTTACATTTATTTTTTAAATTATGATTTAGATACTTTGTTTGATGATAAAAAGAATTGGATTAATTAATAATATGTTGAACATTAAAATAATCATATTTTATGATACATTAAGAATTATTTTCATCAAATTTATACTTTAAAAACCAAATAAAATCAAAACTCATACATTAAACACTATTTTGATAATTTTCTCATAAATTCTATGTCCAATAACTTTTGTGTTTTTTTAATTAGGACTCTGGACTTTCTATTGCTTTGTGTTTTATTAGGACTTTTACTACCACTAATTTTCAAGAATAAGACAACTTTTACTTTAAAAAGAGTCCTAGAATAGAAAAAGATTTCTTTTTGAGTCCAAGTAGTTTTGTTTTATACTATTATAAATAAAATTGTCTATGTTTTCAAATTGAAAACCTAACATTACTTAGTATGGGAAACACACCAACAAAACTTGCTACAGATGAATCTCAACGCTTCACCTGTGAAATTTGTATTGAGCCTATGTTGTTACCTCACGTAAAATTCAATAATCAAAATCTTTGCATGCATCCATTCTGTAGGGATTGTATAGCAAAATACATCTCCGCCAAGCTTGAGGATAACATCATTGAAATTCGGTGTCCGTCCCTTAATTGTAACCAATTTTTGGACCCAATCGGTTGCCGGAATCTTGTGGATCCCGAGCTGTTTGATAAATGGTCGGAAAAGTTGTGTGAGTACTCTGTTTTAGGACTAGCGCAGTGTTTTTGTCCAAATCGGAATTGTTCGGCTTTGATTTTGGATGAGTGTGGTGGAATTGCGAAGCGATCGCAGTGCCCAGATTGCAAGAGTTTATTTTGCTTCCAGTGCAAGCTTCCATGGCATGCTGGATTTCAATGCAAGGAAAGTGAGGAATTGAGGGATATAAACGACGTAGCTTTTGGTGAGCTTGCTGAGAGAAATAAGTGGATGAGGTGTCCTCACTGTCGCTGCTTTGTTCAACTTATCGAAGGTTGCAGAATTGTCAGTTGCAGGTACATTAGTTTCGCTTGCTGTTTGCTTTCCTGTCTATGCTATAATATAATTATGGCCGATAAAAATTTATTAGTGTCTCATGTTTATATTAGAAAAAAATCACATAAATTTCTTGAGTTAAAGTATTTATTTAAATTAAAACCAATTCAATATATTTATCTTCATTATACCCGCAGTCCAAATTATTTGCGCTACGCGATATCAAACTGCCTGTAATGATATCAAGAGGCACAGCATGTTCCTCCTAAGTATAATGTGTGTTTATACATAGACTTTTAATATTTAATCATGATTAATTAATATGGTTCTTGCCTTATTAAATTAGTACGTGTTTGGGGTAAACAGAGAAAAGGGTTCACCTCTTTATGTGTTTATACTTTACGCTATATTTGGATGGTCGTTATGTATTGTATTGTGGTGTAATTTGTGTTGTAATGTATTGTTTTAATTAATATAATATATAGATAACTTGTATTGTTCTCTGTTGTTACATAATGTCATACATCCATAAGTTGGATGATAAACCTATAAGAATTGTAGGGTATGTGATAAATACCATGAAAAAATAGAATAAATGATAAATTAGAATTATTAAATAATAAATAAAGTAAAAAATAAGAAGATATTACTAAAATAACGATGCAACCACATTAAATCGATTAGTACATAAAATGTATCTTTCGTCATTATCTAATAATGAATTTAAATAATACGCTAAGTAACATTCAAAATAAATATTATATTTAAGTTAATAATACATTACAATACAATGTGAAACAACCCTCCAAACAAGGGGGTTAATCTGATTTGTCTTTTCGTGTGGATATGTGTAGGTGTTGTGCTACTTTCTGCTACAAGTGCGGAAGACGAGTTAAAGGTCACTTTGACTGGTGTGGTTGTTCTACTTTACAGATACCACTACGAGTACTGATCTTCAATTGTTTTCTACTACTTCTTATCCTAAATTGTTACTTTATTTTTATGAAATACTAAACTTTCTATTTCTTAGGGGTCATTTGGAAGATAGTTAAAGTTATGAACGTATTGATAATGCAGAGATTGGTTAGGAGGGAATGTGGTTATTATTTTATGCAAGTATTAATTACACAAGATTTAATTATTCATGCATTAGTTATCTCATCTTCTATACTATATAAAATAATGCATAAACCATCTCATAACTAATACATGTATTACGGATTTCAAAATTATAGACCAAACACCATATTAATTTTAAACATCACAAAAAATTTAATGTAGAATAACTTACCTTCTAACCAGCTACTAAACAACCCTTAGCTCTATTTCTGTGTAATTGAGCTACCATATTTTCTCTACACTTCCACAATTTCATTCTTCAGAAAAGGGAAAAGAGAGTTTTAAAGTTAGCACTCTGGATTAGTAAAAAATAATCTAGATATTTTTACAATAATAATTACGTATGACAAACATCTTTTTGTTTCCAGATCAGTAATACTTCACAGTATTAGTATTCTCCACAAAGGAAAACTAAACCAAAATATATACATGCATATTGTTGGTGAATTAATTCTTGATTTAGGTATCATCATTATCTCTGCATAATACAATTTTTTTTGTGATAAACTATTCAATTGCACAAACATTCATATCACATTTCTTAATTTTCCCTATAGGTGGAAGTAATTACACTAATTAACAATTTTGTACTATATTTCAAATCAGATACAATTGGATACAAGTGCATTGATTATCAGTGTATCTCAAATATATACGATTATGTATATGAGATACATGTGCCTGAGTGCATCTAGATTACACCTAATTATGACCTAATGTATATGAGATAGATGTGTCTAAGCGCATCTAGTACATGTACTAGGATCAAATTTGTCATGAATAGTAATTTTGAAAATTCGTGAGAAGTTATGAAATTAGACCTTAAACTAATAAGATTTGTGTTATTTGCGCATTTCGTTATCCGCAAAACAATTTGGCCCATAAGACTGGTCCAGTCCAGCTCGTGGTTGGGTGAGGTTGACTAGAATCTTTCTTTTTTGGGGGGCCAAGAACTGTTGGCTCAAGAGCTTGGTTGGGCCCTACAGTTAATTACCATTATAAGCATCACCAAATAATGCTTATGAAGAAAGTTTGATGTAGTTATCGAATAATATATTATTATTGTTGTTGTTTTGATATAAAAAAATGATATTATATTTAAGTTTAAGTGTTAGAACAATCGTCTTTCAACAATATATTAATATAGAAACGCGCACAAGAATATCAATAGTTATTTGAAATGAGAAGAAGAGGTCTCAACTTAATTATCTTTACATCATTAGAAGATTATGTTAGCTTTATATATTAACGAATAGGAATAGACCACGAAAATGTTTTAATAGCAAAGAAGAAAAATTATTTAAAAAGGATATACTAATTGCAAGTAGGGAGAGTTAATTAAACCCTCTTAATTAATTTAATTCTTATGCAGTTTAAACTTTAAATATTTTTATCGTATTATAAACATAAATAGAATAAATATACATATTGTACAATATATGTGCGATCAAGATTTTGATTGCTATTTCCTATAGTTGACCCAATGCAAAATTCAATATTCAATCGACTGGTACAACATTATTGTATCCTATCCAAAAATAACGATTATACACAAGAAAAAAGATAAAGAAAGACAACATTGTTTGAAGTGACTAAGAAAAGTGTAGTGATAAAAATAATGTTAATCAACTAAAAATAAATGATTGAAATGGTTAGTGAAAAACATGAAGCATCTTTTTGTAGGCATTGTAGTTAAATAACCTAACTATTTTACTTACGAGAAAATATAATTAAATAATACCATTTAATAAGAATACTAATTTAACTTGGATATTCTACATGGTATATACAGGTTTTTGTCTTTCCAAAGAGTAATGAACCAAATATCATTTTGAAAGCTGCAGTGAATAAATCATAGATACGGTGTAGCCATCTAATTAAAAATTGCAGGTTTTCATGTTTAAAGGAACAACAACAATGTGGAATCCCACAAAAATAAGGTTTGAAAAAAGATAAAATGTATGCAGATTTTATCACTATCTCATAGAGGTAGAGAGGCTATAATTTCCGAAAGATCCTCGTCAAAAAAATTTCATGCCCCAAAAGTAGAAGAAACTAGATATGCAAAAGAAGAAAAGGCGAAGGAGAAAAAAAATCGACTAAAATGAAAAAATACAATAAAAAATAGCAAATATAAACCGGAAAAACAACCTCTTATTTAAAGAACATTTGGTTAATTAAATGTCTTTGGTGAATGTATTTGTGTTTAATGTATGAATATGATAACACACCCACTATATCTATATAGATAATCCTTTTATAATTATTTTTGTCTAGCTTAAAAAGATTGACAAAAAAAATTTATCACTGTGGTGGGTACAAAGTATTGACAAGTGAAATTGCCTATACTTGATCTACGAATTGATCTTATATTGCCTGTGATTTTATTCATTTTCCTTCAGAAATTTTCTACATCACTCGAATATATAGGAAAAATAATGAGTATAGAATTTGAATTGTTTTATATGTTTTTCCTTTTTCTATTTACTTGAAGCATGAAATTCTTCAAGTTTATTTTGTGTACATTCTAATATGAGGAAAGGTTACGTTAGAAAATATCCTCCTTGCTATATGAGCTAAATTTATAAAAATTATAAATTAACCTCAAAAAAAAATAAGACTTCTCTAACTACATCCAATTTTATATATTTATAATTTTGTGTATCAACTTAAATAGCAATTTATGTACAAAGCTAAACTATAACATACATGATCAAAGTTAAAAAAAAATAAAAAATAATAACAACTAAATAAGTATCTTTTGTTTTCCACCTATAAACTTTCATTTCTAAAGGTTTCAATAGCATCATGTCATTTTGATCTAGAAAGTAGGTTATCCTGTGATAATTTACATTGACTATTCAAAAATACTTGTCATTTATTCTTACAACTATAATTATTTCCCAAAGAACTTTAATTTATTTTAATAACAACAATTTAATCTTGGAACATCTTATTTTAAAAATAAATTTTTATTTAAAATCAACTCCTTAACTACACTTCTTTATTTTCATAACTTATATTCTAATAATATTCATTATCTTGTGTCTTTAACTCCTCATATTATCATCTTCATAACTTTTATTTTTAATAATCTTTATTATTTCTATGTCTTTTCAGATTCATAACTTCAAATAATATGTTATAATATTACAAAATCTTTAAATTCAACAGATAATGCATGTAATATTCATTATTTAAAATAAAACAAATTGAAGCTTGATACATTCACATTCTTTTTTAAAAAAAAATAAAATCGTATGTCTAACTTTGTTATTTTATTAGTTTTTGTATTATGAAATTTATACCCTTATTATTATTATTATTATTATTATTATTATTATTATTATTATTATTATTATTACCATCTTTAAATATTTACCTTCACATCTCACATTTTTAATTGTCTAATCAATTATTACTCTTTATATCTATGACTCATATACTTTGTATATTCATAACCTCCAAATATTTAATTTAAAATTTAAAAATATATTTTGATATTCCTCCATTCTTATCTATATAAATCTATCTATCCAAAATTATTCTTTTCCTTTTATAGTTGAAGAAGTGAAGTGCTTATATCATTATTATTTTACTGTTTGATTTATGCTTTAGTTGGAAATATCTGTACTTATGTATGTTATCTTTTTTTCTCTGTTTTTTTTTAAAAAAAATTCTCAATATTAAACTTCTTTAATTTGTAATTTAATTTAGACTTTAATTAGTTATTAATTTTATTGAAATATAAGATACACATGAAAAGCATCGACGCTATTGTATCTTAAAATGATAGCCAAGACTCCGATTGGTAGGATTGAGAGTCACTAAGTTCAACCAATCAAAATTGATTCTATTTGCACTGCTCACCGCCCATAGCATAATAGTAACTTATAATTGCCTTTGCAACTTGTTTTTATCTTTTCTCTCTTTTTCTTGTTCAATGGGGACCTCACATATTGGAATATCGTATTTCCCCAATACAGTTCTCTTGTATATGACTATCCTATATTCCAATAGCCTAGTGCCGAATGTTTTTATCTTATTTTTCTTTCTAGTGCATTTTTTTTTTTTAAAAAAAAAAATTAGTTTTATTTTTTACATAAAATATTTTAAATTATTATTCAAAATAATAATTTTAAATATGTTATGTATTCTTAATTTAAAAACACAAAATTCAATTTTTTTTATTTTTTAAAATTTTTTGTCAAAACAAAATGAGATAACTTAAACAAATTAAAACAACTATTTGATGTTTGGATGGTAAAAGAAAGGAGATCTCTTTGTCCCATTTTATGTGGTATATTTTTTTTGGTCCGTTGCAAAAAAAATGTTAGTTACTCTAATTGGAAATAATATAACTTTTAGTATTGATGAAATGATTCGTAGCTGTACAAATATTTAAAAATAATTTTAAATCATAAATTTAAATTTTTTTTTTGTTTAATATTATATTAAATCAAAGAGTACGATTTAAAATAGGACAAGAGAGCGCGCAACTCATTTCCTGTTTAACCTAGTTTGTGGAAGCAAATGACTTCTCCCAGAAAAAGAAGTAGTAGGCAGTGAGTTTTTTTGACATTTAAAAAAGTTTCACAGAAGTATCTCTACGTCATAGTTAATTTAAAGAAAACTTTTCCAATAAAGTAATTCAACAGGACACGTTCAATTTTACTTTCTTTTGTTAAAGTTTTAAAAAGGAACTTTGCTAAAAAAAAAGGATGGTCCTTATTATTCTACGTCCTCAGTAATAATTTTTCTCCAATTTTAATTTGATATAAAATTTTAAAAAATAAAATAAAACTAAAAATATATAAATTGGATTGAAACATTTTTTAATCTATTAAACATGTTCAATGAAAAATTAAAATTACAAATTACAAAAAATATAATTTTTTTAAAATAGATCAAAAAGAAAAAAAACAAACAATCAAAATAAATGAAAAGAAAAGAAATATCAAATAATTGGATTGATTGGTCAACACCTACTTAAACACACGACAGGAAAACAATAATTGAGAGAACAAATAAAAGGGTGCACCACATCGTACGTGTTTACTCCATCCGTTCATCACATTGTTTATTTATTAAGTATGATAGTTTGCATGCTTCTTATGAAATAACTAATAAAGTATATATTTTATTATAATAATTATATGAATTAGTGTATGATTTCAATAAATTTGAGAAAATATAATTAATATTAAGTATAAACCAAAAGAATAATTTTTTTGTGAGAAGTAAAAATGATTTAACTTTTTAGTACTGTAAATTAATAAAATTAAATGGAG
The DNA here is from genome assembly GCA_029948455.1 of Solanum rostratum. Classification (NCBI taxonomy): domain Eukaryota; kingdom Viridiplantae; phylum Streptophyta; class Magnoliopsida; order Solanales; family Solanaceae; genus Solanum; species Solanum rostratum. Next base: position 90,550,318 of record CM057045.1, on the reverse strand, counting down.
AGGTTATTCGATAAAAGTCGCACTTAGAGACGAAACAACCCTAAGAATGAGAATCTTTAATGACATATGGTGAAATAATGAGTTAAAGAAGGTTATTCAGCATAAATATTGAGATTGTATTGTTATAAAACGAGATATCAGATTAACCTTCGTGCATTTGACAATTGAAACCATCTTTTACTAGAAGTATTTCTTCGGTATTACTTCATCACTTATATCAAGATAGAATTATTTTTTTTATTTCTATAATTAATTTGGTCTTTGAAAGTTTAAAGAAATTTTAAGGATATAGTTTTTTCTCTAAGAGATTAATTAATATAAACAAGGATAAAATGATAAGGTATATCAATCTATTAACGATTTGTTAATCATCCTGTAAAATAAAAAATGCCAATCTAAAATGGGACGGAGGGAGTAACTAATTAGTTTAAGTTTATTAATTTATATTATAGTTACTCCCTCTGTCCAGGATTAAAAAGCAGTAAAGAGCATAAGTAATCTTATCAAGTCATCCTTATTAGAGAGTGAATAAGTTATCTAAACATTGGAAAAAACGAGTACTATGTAATAGTAGGGGTAAAATAGACACCCGATAATAAATTATTCATGGATTTTATACTTAGACAAATTATTGGATATTCCAAAATTTCATTTACGTGAATATTCATTAAAAAAGGCAAGTCGGTCCACTAAAGCTCCAACTATGTATATTCATTAATTTATCAAAAATTATTTCTCACTTATATTTTATCTACATTCTGCATGAACGCGATACCTCTTCAAAAGTTTCATCAAATTGAAGTCATAACGGTATTTGGTAATTAGACAGGCTCGATAAAATTTATTAATTTTAACATAAGTTCTATAATGTATATTGATAAATTTTATTTAACATATATAAATAGTATATTTAGAAAAAAAATTATACCTCCTTAGTTGACCTTTACTTATCCACTATACTAAAAATAGAATTTTATTAATACTTGTCCACTTTATAAAATTAGAAGATAATTTTAAATTTAATTCCTAATTTATCTTTATTATTGATTATAATTATTTTACTATTATTACTTTTAAATTATTATATTAAATTTATAGTGGATAACTATTGATACAAGAGGGAGTATATTGTGACCCAAAGTTAAATGTGGACGTCATTATCGCATTGGTCCAAAGATAATCCACCTTCTAAGATGGGCACATAACAGCTATTTCTCGTTAGTCGTGAAGTCAACACAATTTATTGTCGCCTATGATTATGTAGCTCTTTGATTTTCTGGGTTTCCCATTGATAAATAAATACCAATCCAACTCAAGTCGTTGACTTGGCACATATTTTCTATTATTCTTCTCAGATTATTTAGCGCGAGAGTTGATTTGAGTAATTATTGAAGTTCAATTTTTTTTAGAGAAAATATAATATTTTAAAAATAAAAATTTATATATTAAAAAATTATAATAAGAATATTATTTTATCTATTTTAATGATTTGGATCTATTTTGATATTCGAGAATTTTCATTTCAAAATTTTGTTATAGTATCTGTAACCCTCCGTGCGTTATGGTTTAAATTGACTTAACATGAAATTTAAGATTTTTTATGAATTTTTTTGAATTTTCTATCTTAATACATGTAACATTTAGAAAATTAAAATTAAAAAATTATCAAAAAATTGAAATGAATTAGAAAAAAAGTAAAACAAATAAATTAGTAGCATAATTTATAATTTTGCAGGTCAATATTATGGAAATTCTGGTCATAGTTAACTTAATCTGATGAAAAATATTAATACTGACTTGGGACTGAGGAGTATTTCACCTCGTATAAAAATAGAATATTCCCCGTAATTCTAGACGTATATAGCGGGAATACAGGTATCGATATACTTTTTCGATGAATATATATAGGAGCTCCAACTCTTGATTAGTGTGAAGTTGAGTTTTCCCAAAAGATGTATCTATCAAGAATGGGATTTTTTGGGTATTGCATTCTTCTTTTTCTGGGTTTGATTCTGAATGAGTTAGTTTTATGCAATGGTGGCGTCACAAGTAGTTTCGTTAGGAAAGTTGAGAAGACAATCGATATGCCTCTGGATAGTGATGTCTTCAGTGTCCCTCCTGGATATAATGCGCCTCAACAGGTATCTTCATATTATCCTCCTTTTTTTTTTCTGCAATTTGTATTTGTTTTCTATTTAGAGCTTTTAACAAACACGTTTGATGCATAATGGACCTTGACCTTGTTATGATTTGTTGAATTTTTTATGGATATCTTGATACACTTTTCACTTTTTTCGTTTTTGTTTAATGGGATTCTGGATTCACTTTTACTTTATGATTTTGTTAAATGGGCGAGAGGGGTTTAACTTTTAAGTAATAAATAGTACTAGATATTTTTGGGATCCACTTAACTCATCGTACTCTTGAAATGAAATTATGGTCAGAACTCAGAGTTCATTTTCTATAGCTAAGTCCCAAGGAGGCAGATCGGAAGGTATAGTCTGTGAATAACGCCTTTGAAGGCTGCCCACGGGGTGTGCTATACGGTAGACAATATTTGTTTATGTTAGCTGCTTATTCGGTGCCTTTTTTATGACATTCGACCAAGCCATTATTGAACCTCTTGTTTTAATATTTGTTCGATCTTCTACGTATAAATCAACAATAATATACCTAGTGAAATATCATAAAATGGGGTCTAGAGAGAATAGGGTGTAAGCAATCTTACCCCTACTCCTGCCCCATGAGGCAAAAAAGCTGTTTTTAAAAGACCCTCGGCTCAAGTGAAACAACACTAAGTAGTAATGAAAAGGAAAAACGGACTGATGGGAAAGCAGTGCAGAGCATACAAATAAAGAACAATAAAATCAACAAACTAGTGCAATTACCTAAACATCATAAATAACAAATGACTAGAAACTACATGAATGAGGCTATTAGTACAACAGACACAGTGCACCACTTTAAGTTTAATCAGTGCGGGAAATTCTGGGTTCAGTTAAACCCATTGGACAAATGCTGCACCTGCCTCTGCTATGGGATAGTGTTTGAAGTTTTTATCAGATGTAAAACATTCTGTTTTTGCTTGTCTCATTTATGGAGTATGGTGTATTTGCCAATTGATTCTGTTTCGGGTCTCTTTATAAGGTTCACATAACACAAGGAGATCATGTGGGAAAGGCTGTGATTGTTTCATGGGTGACTATGGAGGAACCTGGTTCAAGTACAGTAGTATACTGGAGTGAGAAATGCAAGCAAAAGAATAAGGCCAGTGGAAAAGTTACTACCTACACGTATTATAACTACACTTCTGGTTACATACACCATTGCACTATCAAACATTTGGAGGTGAACATTCTTTCTTTTATTCCCTTTTTTGGAGATAATTTTGGTTCCTTGAGCATTTGTAAACTACTTTTACCGTCTAAAATGATGCTCAAACTTACAATGGATTACTCCTTTGCAGTTCAATACCAAATACTACTATAAGATTGGGGTTGGGCATGTGTCACGAACCTTCTGGTTCACAACTCCTCCAGAAGTTGGGCCTGATGTACCCTATACTTTTGGTCTTATAGGTAACAATTCCAACCAAATTATTGCTTTTGGAACTTCATGGAGCTTTCTTAGGTTATTTTACACACTGCTTTGATGTATCATTGATGTTGTGCTTTCGCGTACATTACCTAAATGAAGAGGGATTGTAGCATCATGTTGATGTAGATATGATCTAGACCCTGAAGCTACAATTGAGAGTTGGCATATTCTCTAGTTTATTGTGTGAACAGCATTATTTGCACGACGCATGAACTTTGTGAGATGGACATTATACCTACAACATGCTTCTCCTATAGTGCATTTGTTGAACATGGTTCAGTGAGAACCTCTTTGCATACTTACAAAAGAAAAGGAAAAATGATAACTGTAATGCATTGATCTTGTGGTTAGCATTTGTGTGGCATTTCTCAATCAACCTGCATTCATTACAGGGGATCTTGGTCAAAGTTTCGATTCAAACAAGACACTCACACATTATGAACTAAATCCAATTAAGGGGCAAGCAGTGTTGTTCGTAGGTGACCTATCTTATGCTGATAACTACCCTAATCATGATAATGTAAGATGGGATACATGGGGAAGGTTTGTGGAGAGAAGTACTGCTTATCAACCTTGGATTTGGACTGCAGGAAATCATGAGTTAGATTTCGCTCCTGAAATTGTAAGTGATACACTATTTCACTTCTTGCTTAAAATTGATTTCTTGTGTATTTCATGGATGCTTAATCCCATTCTTTTGAGCTAGATATAGATCTTTACCGATGACACAACTGCTAATATTAGCTCATACTGAAATGTTTTGAAGCATTTCTTCACCTGCAGCCGATTGAGAAGAAACTCTGTGTTAACACCCTCTTGCTTCAGTGTATGAACAGAGAGAACACTTGCATGAATTCTACATTCGTACCAATATTGTTTTATCTAAACCAGAGGTTCTGCTCTCTATTTCTAGTTTGAGTTCAGAGAGTTTATTGGAGCTAACAAAAAGATAGATAAACATTTGCGCAACTTTGCCAAGGAAGTGGCACGATATTCATCTTGAATGCTAAAAAATGACTATATTGAGAGATATTAATAATGAGTAAGCATGCATGCTTTAGAGAGAACCAATATAGTTATGTAGTTGATTGAACTAACTCCACAGCAAAAGAAGACAATTTGTGCTTTTCCATACTTTTAATGCTCCATCAATGTCCTAGATTTTAGATGGTTTTGTATGGAATTTTGATGAATACATTCTGATTCTGCCTGCAGGGGGAAACAAAACCATTCAAGCCCTACACTCATCGGTATCATGTCCCATTTAGAGCATCAGACAGCACGTCTCCACTTTGGTATTCAATCAAGCGAGCTTCAGCATATATCATAGTTTTATCCTCATATTCAGCATATGGTAAGGATATGGAATTCTTGTGAATGATACTTAGCATTTAGTTTGAACTGGTTTTTCGCTTTCCCTTCTCCTCTTCTTTAGTGTGGCCAGAGAAGTACTCAACCACGAAATATCATCTACGGTCTGTTACTTTTCCAGTTTCTGAAGAATTAAGAATTCTTTGTGCAGTACGAAATTTCAGTCCATCGTCTTGTGATGAAATTTTATTGATGTCCATCTTTTGTTCCCATTCGCTTTGCTCCCAGAAAAGTCTCTTAGTGCATTTTCCTGGTCTCTAATAAAGGTTATTAAGGAGAGGCATCTGTTTTGAAAATTCAGGACCATGGATTTGTCTATTTTCTTTAAGTTCCTTTTCTTTTTTTCATTTTTAGGCAAATACACTCCTCAATATAAATGGCTCGAGGAAGAGCTACCCAAGGTTAACAGGACTGAGACTCCATGGCTGATTGTTCTTGTACATTCCCCATGGTATAACAGCTACAATTATCACTATATGGAAGGAGAAACCATGAGAGTAATGTATGAGCCATGGTTTGTACAGTACAAAGTCGATATGGTTTTTGCGGGTCATGTTCATGCTTATGAACGAACGGTATGTACAACTCATCTAGTTCTCTGAGCTTTAGTGAGAATCATAGTTTCATCTGTTATAGAAGATCTAAAGTTTTATTGTGTTTCAGGAACGGATATCTAATGTGGCCTACAACGTTGTCAATGGAAAATGCAGTCCTATTAAAGATCAATCTGCTCCAATTTATATAACAATCGGCGATGGAGGAAATCTTGAAGGCCTAGCCACCAAGTAAGATTAATCTAAGTCTAGAAAGTTGCTTTATCTGTTGTGGTTGGCATTTCTGTCAGACAACTAATCAGAATCTTCTACACTAATTTCAGCATGACAGAACCACAGCCAGCTTACTCTGCCTTCCGTGAGGCCAGTTTTGGACATGCCACTCTTGCGATCAAGAATAGAACTCATGCTTATTATAGTTGGCATCGTAATCAAGATGGATATGCTGTGGAAGCTGATAAACTATGGGTTAACAACCGTATTTGGCATCCAGTTGATGAGTCCACAGAAGTCAAGTCATGATGATATACCATGAGATTTCATCTTTCTTTTCTTTCCTTTTTCTCAGTAACATTATGTACTTGTTTTTTGGTCTTCAACCAATAAATTTCATCATTCAACCTCTCCCTGCCTCATAATTTGTAAAACGTCCAACTTGGGTGTGGCAGAAGAGTCATCGTGAGGAAAACGGAAATGTCGTAAAGGAAAATCGGAGGACATATATTTGTTCATAGCTACTCATTTATCCAAGTATGAATGTGATTTAGGTTGTCATATTGAGTTGCAAAACGTGTTTTTTTTCTTTAACAAATATGTTTCCAAATGAGACATATTGAGGCAAGACAAATTAGTGGGGGTACAATTTCCATATGTATATATATTTCCTAACGAGATATACAGAGGCAAACCCTGTTAGTGGGCCGCACAGTTTTCATATGCTGGCATATGTTGAAAAAAAAATTACCCAGCAATATGTAAAGGGTAACATCAAAATACAAGCAGCAACATAAATTATTTTTTTCATGAAATTGTAGTAGTACTTTATGCATATGTAACAAGTTATACAATATGACTACCCATCCTACCTTTTACACCATAAACGTTGTAAACAATCTGAATTGAATGTATCTTTTTTTAATCGATCTTCCGCATTATTTGAACTTTTCACTTTTAGTCAATTTAATGATTAAAAAAAGATAAAACAAAAAACAAATTTATGAGCTAGCTTCATAACAGCATCAATTTATGGCATTTTTGAGTTAGTTTTAAGTTTGACTCTCAAATAATTGGTTTAAGGTCTCAGTTTTAGGAAAACACTTTGTCTGGAATAGATTTTGAAAGCATAATTTCAAAAAACTAATCATATTTTAAAAAGTAATATTGAAATCCTAAAGCCAAATAAATACGTTCCAATCAGTGAAATTGAAGCACCCTCTCCGTTTCAAATTAATTGAATTTTTGAGGCAATATACACATATTAAGAAAAATATTTAAAGACAAAATTTAAATCATACTTTTCACTTTTGTCTTTTGTGAGTCATAAATATGTAGTGTAATTTATCTACTTGAAAATATAAAACTTCAATAAATGAAAGAACAAATATGGAAAACGTTTCAAACATTTATTTTGAACTTTGAACAATTCAATTATTTTGAACATTGAAAAAAATCTAAAAAAATTAATTAATTTGGGACGGAGGGAGTAATTAAAATTAGAAGAAATGGTATTCAACTTATACATTCCTATTTTTGTTTTCTCTCTAGTCTAAATTTGACTAAATTTGGGCATAACTGAGATTTGGGACAACTAGAAAGGCTAATTCGCAATATTTTCGGGGAAGGGAAAAAAAAAAGAAGGAAATATAATGGGCAGAAAGTGGAAAAAGCAAAAGGAGAAGGCGCTTCTCGTAAAGCATTAAAGTTTTGGGGTGTAAATGACAAAAACAGAAAAAGAAGGGAGTTACTCCCCACAAACTTTAAAAGTGTTGTAAGCACCGTCATAAAAAATTGGCGCTGTTGACGGACTCAAGTAAATTGCACATGCGGAACGAGATCCTCGATTCGCATTTTGACAACTCCGTTCTCAGCCATCGCCGAGGGAAGAAAAATAATTTCAAAAGCGCTTCCTCCATGATCTGGTTGCCGGAGGAGGCGATTTTTTGAATGAAGAGTTCACCTGAATTTCCCCCGAAATGGCGGAACCGACGACAATTCAGAGGAGCTCGCCTGAAGGTCATGATCATGAATTGAAGGAGGAGAATATCGAGAAGAAAAAGGATTTAACTGAAAATCCTGAGTTCTTCAGTTGTATGCTTCAGCCAGCGCCTGCCAATTCAGATCCAAATTACATTGGTATTCGCCGATTCCTCCTCCATCGCAAAGCTGAATCCGGTGTGCTTCGTCGCAAGGTACGCTTCTATCAGTCGTATGTACTTACATGTGATTATATTTAACTACATCATCGCTGTGAGTATGTGCGATTTCTCTTCGGGTTGTACGTGTTCACGTTTTTTTTTTTCCCGTTTGATTTACTTGTTCATTGATGATATACAAACTGGTATCCTGGTTCAATCGTAAATAAGATCTAAGTGTGAACAATCTATTGCTTACTTGGCATACATTTGTGGCATTTTGGCTCATCTCATATTTGTGGTTCAGGTGTAAACTATATGCAACTTTATCCAACACTTTTATATATTTGTTGTGCAGTGACTTGATAGAACTTTATTTCTTGTTTAAGGACTGGAGATGCAATGGAAAAGGATACGTAGCTTATCGTAATTATATTAGTAGGCCAAAGAATTGGGAGACACTGCAAATACCAAGCCGACCAAGTACCCCAGGGAACAGGTGGTTGAGATCTATCTTCACATCTCATCATTGGTTATTTACTTCTTACCATTTGTGTAATTTTCAATCATCAAATCACTAAAAACATTGTTGAGAGGTTGACTTTCGGAAATGCTAGGCTTTCTAGAGAGAGATACTCAGTTGACAAATGTATGCAGCCTTCAAAACTCGAAGCTTGATACTTGCAACAGTTTTTTTAAGTACAATTCTTAGCAAGCCATGCATTTTGAAACTACAGATAATAAGAAACCTATGCAACGTCCTGCAAAGTCTAGCAACCATATTGATGACTTTGCTTCTTAGTCTGAAATTGTTTAGACTGAATTTATTATGCTGTACAGTGTACAGGATGGGCCAATGATGTATTCCTTATTTGCTTGACATACTGGGCCATGATTGAAATGAAGTAGGTTACATAGAACCATGAGGTCTCAGGTTCAAATTCAACAGAGAGAAAAAAACTCTAGGTGATTTTGTTCTCATTTGTTCTCAGGGGCCCGACCCACGCGTGGTCAAGGGATCCAAATGAATATGCCTCGTAATATTTTTTAGTACTTATATGGGCTAAATTTGATAAAATCAATCAGGTTATCTTAAATGGACCCACTTAGATCAAATATAATCTTATGGAGTGATGATTTAGTAGGTTTTAAAGAAATTGTTGAGGTCAGGTGTTTGAATGGTCTCTGCAGCAGCTGTCCTATTTTCTTTCTTAAATTTGTGTTTTGTGTCACCATATGTATTACAAATGTGTGCATGTCCAGTCCTATGGTAATACCTTGTTACTTTCCATTAGTTGTTGGACTATTTTTTTTAAATCTCTATTTTCTACTCTTTTTTTCTTTCTATTTTAGTTTGTATTTGATCATTACTCAAATTCAACAAGAATTATCTAGATCTATTTTACTTCAAATTTTCATCAAATTGAAATCAAAGATAATTTTTTCCAACATGTTCAAGTGCAATCATTGAAATTATTGACACATTCTTAGTTTAATCTATTAATATACGCTAAATTGATTGTTTTTGTTACATTGAAATTTTTAGATACTTTATAAGCTCTCTTCTTCTTATAGTTTGTTTTAGTTTAGTTCATGTCCTAATTAATACTTTATTTTTGTTGTCTCTTGTTTGTAGATAATTGTTAATAAATAAGAACAAGAGTTTACATTGGATAAATTTGTATTTAGTAAATGTCTAAACTGGTTAAATAGAACTTCTCTTAAAGCTTAGAAAAATTTAAAATTCGTTGAAAGAAAATTTGTTAAATTAAAGAGATAAGAGTTGTTAGCATTTCAAGTTAAAATAAATTGTTTTTGATAAATATTTGAATTTCTTGCCCTACTATTTTGGAAAGACAAGTATTCACCTCAACTTTTTAAGATTGTTCATTTGGTAGTTGCAATAAACCCAAAAGGGGAAAAACGATAGAGAAATTGCACTTATTGACTGATTTTGCTTTTCATTGGACGTGCTCGTGTAAAATTCTAGGTCCGTCAGTGTTTGTCCTAGCCTTGGTGGACTGAGTTACCTGATATTTGATGTTGGACAAGTTGGCAAGTATCCCGTGGAATTAGTTGAGGTAAACAAAAGTTAGTCCAGATACCATGGTTATAAAAAAAAATCAATCAGCTCTTTAAGTGCTAATAAGAACATCAGATTCTGAAAGGATAATCTTTTACACAGAAGTTTTATATGGGTATTATATGCCCATTTAAAAATGATTGTTGAAGAAGACAACATAATACCATTGTCTTTTGTTTCACGTTCCGTTGAAAAATCAGCTCTCTAGGCGCTATAAGAACTTGAGATTCTAGAAGAATAATCCTTTAACTCAGAAGCTTTATATGGCTATTATCTTTTTAATCTCCATTTTTGATTGTAAAGGAAGGCAATATTATCTTTTGTTGCACGTTCCTTTTCTACCGCTTCAGAATTGTTTTGACATTTTGGAACTTTGGGGAATGTATAACTTTACAACATGAAGCATTTTATATATTTATTTGTCATTTTTCATGTCATTTGTTGAGGTTCGTACTCCATACAATCTGACATCAGGATAATTTATTGGTTGATGCATCAGTGGGCGATGGATGCCTTCAGCAAGTCCAGTTTCCCAGTTACTCGAGTCAGATAGCTGGAATTCTTTAAGGGTATGTGCATCTTTTGGTTGTCTTTGACTCATCTTTTTTCATACATTTTACTTTAGTTTATGCATGCATCTATATATGACAAGTATTTGACTATCCATGACATGTCATTTAAAAAGTATTTGGATGATAGATTGTGTCTACACCCTAAACTAAGTTGAAGGTATAATTCATATAACTAAGTAATTTGAATTACTGAAATCTTTGGAAGCTGTTAACCTGCACCTTCTGAATATTCTTGAGCAGCCCCACTTTCTTTAGAAATGAAACTTAAATTGTGAACTTATTAACTCTTTAATATTGTATAATTTCATAAAGTTAATGTTTCAAATGTAAAAACTTATGTATTACAATGCTTTATTTTGAAATACGTACTAAAAATCATTATCTGAAATACTGATAAAATGTATTTTCTCAGATTAAAAAACGTCTTTCTTATAATTATGGAATTAAAAAATTTTTGGGGATTCATGTTTTTTTAGATACTTAAGCAAACTTACTTTAAATAAGGGCTCTCAGTTTATTTGACATATATGTGGCATATATGAATTGACTATTTGTTGCTTTAATAATACGCTTTGTTGTTTCCATTTGAAATCTGTTTAACATTTTCTGGGTGATCCTTAATGTGTTAAATGCTCTTTTATTCCTATTTTGGGAATCTCTAATGCTAATTGCTCGATACATTTGGTTCAAGTGCTGAGTAAGTTTATTAAACTACCTATTTTTGCTCACTTGTACATATGGTTTCAATACAACCTATGTACTGATTTTATTTATATATACACAAATGTTATAACCTAAAAAGAAAGGATTAAAGCATTTGAATTTTGACCACTGAATGCTGCACTTTTCTCTTTTTCTGATGTGGAAAGGGTTAAGTTGGGGTGAACAACAGTTTCGTGGTATGCTTGTTTGGTTATATGTCTTTCCGATGTTCTCATTTTTCAAATTTTCAAATGTTTATGCTAGCACCATGTTTGACTTTCTATATTTGTGGATGTACCTTAATGTCTCCTTAAAGTCTTTTTTGCAAATAAATTTCTTGCACTTGATCTAGAGATGTTGAATAACAATCAACTCATTGATTGTTTGGGTTATAAATGTATACATAGTTACATTAAGACTCTTGAGTTTAGTGCATCATGATAAGAACATGCAATTGCTCAGTTTGTTTAATCCTCTTGGTCGATATCTCTTACATATGAGCTTTTTATTTTTTTGACAAACTTACATATGAGCGTTTTAGATTATCTTTTTTAGAAAAGATGAATGCTAAGGTTATTGCCAAATGAATTGGTCGAGTCTAGGTCATATTAGATGAACCTTTTTCAGCAAAGATGAATGTTAAGGTTATAGCCAAATGAATTGGTCGAGTCCAGGTCCATACTAACCATATGACAAATGTTCTTGGCGAAGGTTCTTTCTGGTATAAAAGTTCCATGTAAAATAAGAATTCTTTTAGCACAATTTTCACTATTCTAATGTTTATGCAGGATTTACGAAGTCCCAGTCAAGCAAGTCAAGCATTGAGTCGGACAACTAGTTTCAGTTCAAATGCAAGTGACACCGATGATCGGCCACGTAGAAGGTCGGAACCTGCATATTCCTTTGTTGGGATGCATTGCATTTTTGACCAATGCAAGGCCATGGGTAATTGTTTTTCATACCGGAATCAGTCAAATCTCTTTCTTTACCTAGCTTATTTACTAATTAGCTAATCTAATTTTTCAGTTACGGTTATAAAGTTTGGACATATGAGTTCTGATCTACTTGCATATGGAGCATCAGATGGCAGTTTGACAGTATGCAGTGTCTCCATGCCCCCTTCAGTCATTAAACAGTTAATAGGGCATTCAAAAGATGTCACAGGTTGGATTAACTGGTATTGATTCTGCAGTCTTAGTCTTTAACCTTGTACATATATCAAAACTGTTTGTGTTGTACTTTTCCTTTGTAAAAATGTATGAGAATTAGTGGCTTATATTTGTAACCAGTCCTATTTAAGTTGCAATCAACATCCGGTATCAATGTTATCAAAGGCAAAAGGTGTAGAAAAGCACCAAAATCTATCGAGGTTTTAAACTTAAAGCTCAATTCAGGGCTTTAGTGAAAAAGGAACTGAAGAACTAAAAAAGGACTGTCAGGTGCAATAAGCTTCCGCTATGTGCGGGGTCCAAAAAAGAACTAGTATACAGAAAAGGAAAAAAAATAATAAATACAAAAACGTTATAGGTAGGAAATGTTTTAAAAAGGTAGTGAAGGATTGGTAGAAACATTATGTGGAAGAATTCAACTTTCTTAGATCTTTTATTCAGATGCAAATGTTAAGTTGCTAATTCAGTATAGCATCTTCGTTTTCCTTAGTCCTAATTTCTAATTTCCTATTTCTGATCCATAACTTATCCATTCATTATGTATCTGTTCGAATACTAAATCATTTTGATGGCGTATTTATGTTTAGTTCTACCTTACAAGATAGAGTTGTGAGTTCCTTGAAATCAACAAAAGTTTTTCAAATATGTTGGTTTGCTAGTTTTTGGATATTTGCTATGGTGCACCTAAGCGATGTGAAGCTTAGCCCTGTGTCACACTTCAGGTTAGGGGTATGGAAATGGAGAAGTAAATCTTCCAGTATTGGTCAGATTGAGTTTGTAGAAGCATAGACAAAGTGTAACACAGATATTCTTATAAAAGTTCTGACCAGAAACTATGTCCAGAATCGTTGGTTGACTTTTGCGATGTCCAAATGGAAATGGTTTAGTGAACCTCATGTCTTCTGTCCTTGTGATTGTTTGTTATCCCATTCAACTGATTAGCATTTGATTCAAATCCTTGAAACATTTAAAAGAGGATGCTGTGAATTATAGAAAATGTTTAATACTCTGTCCGTTCAAATTTGAATGGGAGTAATAGACTGGATATAGACTGTTAAAGGAAGATAGGAAGGCCTTTGTGACAAAATAATTTGCAGAAAATACCAAAGTATTCTTAATACCAAAATAGTTTTTTTTTTGTGTGCAGCGGGGGGCTGTAGGAAGGGCAAAACAAGTTGCAAATTGGGATAGAGAGAGTAGCTCTTTTTACTCAGGGAAAGGAGTTAGCACCTGCAGTATTTGTTTCTACAACACTGATTCTTAATTGCATAGTCAGTTTCACAATGTCTTGTTTGATATTTCATGGTCGAACTAGTACTTCCAAGAACAGGTCATTCTATGTTTTTTTTCCCATCATTTTTCTTTAGTAGTTTTTTGTTTGATTCATTTTTAACCTTTTTTCTTTTCTTGGTCGAAAGTTTTACGTATTAAATAGTCCTTCAAACATTTGGAATTTTTATCCATTTGGGTGGTTTATTTAATATTTTTGCTTTGATGCTGCTTGTACTGCCCCTATTGATAATTTCGAGTTTTGCATTATTTGTTTTGTTGTATCATTTTGATAAGGTGGAGCCTTGCCTTATATAGGAGCCAAAGCTCAACGAACCAATTGCCATATCTATGGAAATGAAAACATGTTCTTGGGGCCTAAAATGTTAAAAATAGATATTGTTGTCTGTCTGACACCCTCCCCATGTATACATGACCAACTAAAATAGCCCTTTTATTACCTTGCAAAACTTTTAATAACCAGCTTTGCCAAGAGCTTTTATCATCACACACGTCTTTTAACATTTGTTCTTTCCTCAAACCTTTTATTTCAAATTTGATTTTAGTTTTGTAAAGAGTCGTTTTAGTTCTCAGTGTTTTCTGGATATGCAATATGAGTTCATGTGTTTTAGTCTCTACCACAATCCATTGATGGTCTTAACTGAGTAATCTAGTCAGAAACCACACTATGGTGCTCTTATGGAGTTTCTTTTGATTTGCTTAGCATGCCTTTCTGTGACTCCTGATCGCAAGTCTGTTCCTTGGTCAAGAGTGGCGAAATGCTAGCTATGCTTTATATATGTTTAATATGTTACTGATATCATTTTCGAAATCTGTCCTTTTCCAGATTTCGACTTCTCCACAAACAATCAGTACATCGCTTCATCTTCAATGGATAAAACTGTCAGAGTATGGGATATTTCTAGAGGCCTTTGCATTAGGGTGATTTATGGAGTCTCTTCACAGCTTTGTATTCGATTTCATCCTGTAAGTGGTCAAAAATGTACCTTTTGGTTGTGGGTACACATTTTCTGCAACCACCAGAATAGACTTTTCTAGACGGCATTCTTCATAGGTTTTAAAAGGCATGTTTGCATGCAAATTTCTTGTGTTGATGTGAATACGTATTTGCATGTGTGTCCTCCTTGTTCTTGCAGTACAATAAACCATCTTCTTTGGCTTCATGTGCTTTTCAGTTTTTTCTTTTTCTATCGTACTTTTTAACTGTTATCCATTCAATAGAGTGATAGACTATATAACTTATTGCATGAAAGCACCTTCAGATTCTTTTTTAGGCTTGGCATTTACATGCATTTAAATAACTTACTAAAATTATTTCTTTTCGTTGTTGCCTTTTTTATTTTCTTTTACAGGTGAACAACAACTTTCTTTCTGCTGGCAATGCAAAAAAAGAAATAAATGTAATTATCCTTTATTTTTTAGCTGAACACATATTTATTGTTTAGATCTTTACTGTATAAATCATTGTACATTTCCTTGTTGGATTTATTGGCTTAGTTAAGATAATACTCCTCCATGGGCACATGATAGATATTTATCTTCCCTCCAGGGAAAGAGGATAGAACGAAGAAAGGAGGAAAGGATATTTTCATGTGCACAGCATTCATCATGAAATTAGATTATTAGAGAGATAATATTTATAAAATGCATTAGGTACACTTGTTTTTCATCCCCAAGGGCTTGGCTGAGTGGTTGAGGCACAGTTGTAATAATCTGGAGAATCTTAGGTTTGAGTCCATCGCAACAGTGCCCAAGCCTGGGTATGCAGGTTGACTGACATTTCTTCTTGTGGGCTGTAATAGGAGGATGTCTAGTGAATTAGTTGAGATGTACGCAATCTTGATGGGATACCACTGTCTGAAAAAAGAAGATACGTAGTTTTTCATGAAGAAACACAGAACAAGCAGTCACATCAAACTGAAAGTGAACATATCAAACCTGCTCATTTACTAAGATACAGATGAAATGTGGCAGTCAATTACTTGAATAAGTTGGCAATATTTTGTGAGAAGCACATAGACACTTGATAGTCTACACATGAAGCAAAATCTTGACCTTAAGCTTGTATTATAGTAAGAACCAAGAAACAGTGCAAATTTATTCAGGCCCACATTCTAACCTACCAGACTATTCTTTTTGCTTCTAACATTGGATTTGGATATGTTGCACTTCACAAGTAGGTAACTTCATACTTGTACGCTTGCAGAAACTGTTAGTGGATTCATACACATGTTCAAATTACTTCTGATGGTTCGGATGACAGTGCATGCCTGTATATATTTATTTCACCGTATAGAATATGTCACAGCCTTCATTTCACTCTTTATCTTCTACCTCATTGAGCACTAAACCTTAAAACTAACATTCAGGTGTTCAATTTTAGCACGGGGAGAACGATCAGTACAACTGTGGTTGATGGCGAAGTCACTGCCATGGATCATGATCGCACTGGTCAGTTTATTTTCTGCGGTGATGATCAGGTTGCCTGCTTTGTGCCTATTATTCTTCATTACAGTTTCTAGTCCTCTCTGTACCAAGGCTTACTATGTTCAGCTTCATTATCTGCAGGGATGTATTTACACAGTTAGTATGAACTCCCATACAGGTGCACTTTCTCGAACTCATCGGAATAGAAGTAGCAGCAAGCATAGATCTGCGGTTACAACTGTTGAGTATAGGACATTTTCTCTGATGACACGAGGCCCTGTCTTGCTGGCTTTTACCCGTGATGGAAGTTTGTCTTTTTTCAGGTCAAACTGAAACACATGCCTCTCGTCTTGGTTTCCCTTTCTTCTGATTTTCTTTTTTTCTAGTCATATTGAAAGTATTATGGGCTTGCAGCATCTCCTTGGAGATGAAAGGTTATTTGACACTCCGATGCTCACTGAAGCTGGCTCCACGGCTACACAGCATTCGGGCTTCTTTCTGTCCTCTACTTTCCCTTGAAAAGGGAGAATACATAGGTATGTATTGGATTTGTTCATGAAAGTTTATTGTCTTTGAAAGCTGATTCCAATTTGTAAATTTCTTCTTGGTTTCCTCCCCTCTCGAGATCCTAATATTGTAGTTTGTTTGTCTACCAAGCTGGAATTCATTTTCTGGTGGAGAGATTTGTTTTGGTGCAAATCCCTTGTTTTATTGACTTTGACCTTTCAATTTCTATTGTATTTACAATCAAGAAACTACTCAAAATAATGAGAGAAAAAAATGTGAATGGAGTTTGCCAAACGTATAACATTAGAGGAAGTAAGTCCTCCTAGTACCTAAAGAACTGTCTTCGGTTTCCTACATTCATCTCTTTTTTTTCCCTTTTGGAGAAAAAAAAAAGAAAAAGTTATAGTAACTTTGATCTATTATGTTCCTTTCTTTGGGTTGCCCTGGTAACATTTGTGTTCTCTGAAGCTTCATGGATGCAAAACATGTTACCAGTCTCTGCTATTTATGAATTTCTTCCACAACTAACTTAGTTATTGTGTTCTGTCAATTTGAAGTTGCTGGAAGTGAAGATGCAAATGTTTACTTCTATGATTTAACTCGGCCAAGGAATACATGTGTCAACAAACTCCAGGTATAACAAAGATGGGCAAATTTGATCTCCAGAATTATATCATCTCAACGACCATGGAAAGAGAATTAATAAATCGGGTTGGATTTGGCTGCAGGGTCATGGCTATCCAGTAATAGGTATTGCTTGGAATCACGGAGAGAACTTGTTAGCTTCCTCTGATTTTGGTGGGACAGTCATCGTATGGAAGAGAGCAAAAACGGCTTAACATCAATGCAGATCTGAGTTAAACGCAGTTTGCATGCAGTTGATCTGTTCGATTCTGGTGTGGAATTGTAAGGATTGTAATTTTCTATACAAGTAAGATCAGTGTAGCTAACTGAGAGTTTATTAGGAGACTTGAAAAGTGTAATATCAGGCTTTTGCATACTTATTGCACCATTATATTGTCATTTTTTCACCGACTTTGTACAATGTGTATTTGATCGTCAGCGAATTAGAAGGAATTACATGATTTCCAGTCAAAGATGCCCTATCAAGACATGTTAGATGCCTTCCCAGTTCAAATATTCCAACTACAAATGCCACTCACATCTTATATGTTTGTGCAGTGGGAATACTGATGCCGAGTCCAAACAACTTGAAGGGTGAACACCACTAATTGAGGACGCACAGCACAATCAAGAAATAGAGCAGGGAATGACCAAGAGAGCACAAGAAAACAGATAAGTATGAAATCTCTACATGTACCAGAGTTAGGATCATATAGGGAAGATGTTAGCAAAAGGGCTATCGCCTCGAGCAAATGCCAGCACCTATTTACAGTAACACTAAACTACTTTACTTTATTATAAACACCTGTCCCTCTAATAAGTAGCACGGAAGAACAGAAGAGAAACCTACAGTAAATAATTACACACAGCCAAACACTTCCTTGACCTACTAAAAGACAACAAGGTGCATGCCTATCAAACCAGTAGGCAATACAAAGTTCCAGTCAGTTTCCGATACATCAGTCCACATGATTGCCGCTTCTGATGCAATTACAATTGCTTCGGTATTCGTTTGCATCCCATTGGCCAAGTATCACCTCCGTCGACGCTTCGACTCAACCTGAAATACTCAAGTCAAATTTCAAAACCTGAGGCTTCAGTAGCATATCTAGATGACGATGACCACCTAACAGCTGATTTTGTCAGACTTGTGGTTCTTACACTAAAAATCATATGCTTACTCCTACAGAAAAAAGAGTAGTCCGCAAAAAAGATGTTGAATAAAATCTTCAGACTTCCAGCAAAGAGCTTACTCTTAAGGGTCATTTCACACGAGGTATAATAATCTCGAGATAAAATGTAAAATTATTAGGAGATATTAATTAGTTCCAGGATTATTTATGATGGATAAGTTATCCCATATTTATATATATATATGGTAGAATAACTTTGTCCATCCCAATTCCCATACCAAACAACCCCTCCAGAAAATGACTTTTTGATAACAAAAATCAACAGCGAGGCACATCTATTTTGTTTAATTGAGAACATCATGTCAAAACTAAGGTGGATCCTGGTGTCCCCACAACCCACAATCTCCATACTTGACTGCTGTACTATCATTATTCAACATTCTTCCATAGGATCTGAAGGCAACCTTAATCAATGTATTACTCCCTCAATCCCATTTATATGGCTTACCTTTTTTTTTCCAAGTCAATCCCAAAAAAAGACACATTTTTATATTTAATAACAATTTAATTTTAAAATATTCATTTCACCCTTATCCTCTGTTGAATGATGGTTTATCATGATTTTATAATGTATGGTACTATATGGTGTGGTACGTTACTGTACAGTACAGTACAATACAATGTTTGGATAGATTCTATGGTTCGCTATTGTTTAAAAATAATTTTGTTGTTTGATTTGACTATATGACACTGTATCGTAATTGATAAATTTACAAAGTCCTAAATTATTATAAATATTAAATTAACAATTTTTTTTTTAATAAATACATAGAATCAATTAGGGAAACAAGCTGATATATCTCCAATCCATACAAACAACACAAGAAAATAAAAAGGTAAAAACTTCAAATTATAGACTAAAACGTGGGAGAAAAGACGGGAGGCGGAAGAGAAACTTCAAAAGTTCATGTAGAAGATAATGAGTAATCCAATTGATAAAGCAGTAGATATAATAGGGTAAAGTTTAATAAAGAATAATTAATAAATTAGAATTATTTAAATTACGTAAGAACCATGGGATACCATCAAATTGGTGGTTTCAAAAAGTGAAGATATTCATGTTTACAAAACCATGAAACTAAATCATACAATATCATGTAATTAATGAAACAATCAAAACAAACGTGGTTCTCTTACTAACCATACCATACCATGAAAAACCACCATCCAAGCAAGCTGCTAATGAAATGGTTTCTAGGTGTCTAATGACTAGATTGAGTTGAAATTGAGGATAAAATGATTAAAATAGAAATCAGGTTGGATCATGACCTACCCAAATTTACTTTGGGCTAAAATAGGCTAAAACTCGGATTGGGTCATGACCTGCCTAATTTGACCTGTTCAATCTCAATAACATTAATATATTATAATTTACCTTTTATAACCATAATTTGAATTTTTAATTCAAAAAAATAAGAATAAAAAGTTATAAATAGATAAGTTCTAAAAGATATAACATAGATAAAATTCATACCTTTGATATGAGAAATACATTATATCAATGCAAATAAAAAACTTTAGAACAAATTGAAATCGAGACTAAATTGGGTTTAATTGAAGATATTTTTTAAATGGGATAAGACTTGAATGAGAAAAGACACAAAAGGACATCTGAAATTGTCCTGAATTTTCAAAAAAATACCTTAACTCTGTTGGCGTACTATAACACCACAAAGTATTAACTACCTTTGTAAATAGACCATTTTGACCCATTTTCTCATCTATGAACCCGCGCATGATGCACACCCCTTTTTAATTAATTTAATTTAAAGCACATGTTAACTCGATCCAAGTCATTCTTAAGATAAAAATTCTTGGTAATGCTTAACCCACAAAATTCTCCTTCAAAGTTTCAATCTTTAATCAACACAACAACATACCTAGTAGAATCGCGCAAGTAGGGTCTGAGGAGGATAAAATGTAAGCAAACTTTACCACTACCTTATAGAGATAGAGAAGCTGTTTCCGAAACTTTAATCAACAACCCACAAAATTCTAACTCAAATTCACCCGTGGTTCTTGAGTCCGGTTGGTTGCTCCATTAATTGGAGTTGCTAGTGGGGCTCAAAGTTCGAGGGATTTGGCATTTGGTTAGCTGGTTCTGTGGCTTATTTGGGGAGCTGTTGGCCGGGGTTTCTGGTGTAGCGAAGGAGAAAAGGGACTAGAACTGGTCTGGTTCGTAGTTGTGCGAGCTCGAAGCTCGCTAGCTCGCCAGAGATGGCGATGGGAAAGGAGAACAGTTGGGTTCATTTGGCTGTTTAAGGTGGTTGTTTGGTAGTGAAGGAGAGTAAGGGTGGTGGCTCCGGCAGTGAGATGACCGGAGATATTCTTGGGATGAGAAATGATTAAGAAAAAAATTAAACCTTGAACAATTTCAAATTAACTTTTTGGACCGAAAATTAAACATAATTCTTATCTTTTTGAGCTGATTTCTTTAGAGTGCTGATTTTTTTTTTAGAAAAAAGAAAACCTTTTACCAAAAGCTTTTTTAAAAATTTGGGAAGATGGTGTATTTGAAAATAAACTAATTAATAAAGAAAACATCTTAAATGTGTCATTTTTTAATTGGTCTTTGGAAGAAAAAATGACACCATGCGCGTCACCTGTTAACAAACATAGGAGAAAACGGGTCAAAATGGTCTATTTACAAAGGTATTTAATATGTTTGTAGAATAAGACGCCCGCATAGTCAAGGTGTCTTTTTTGAAAATTTGGGACAACTTAAAGGAAGTAGATTGGAAAGAATCTAACAGAACAATTTGAATTGAGTTACCCGGAGAATGAACTCCGAGAAGGTAGAGTAGAAATTAGTATGAGAAAATATGCTTAAGTAGCCAAAATGAACAGACTTTACCTCCGCTCTTATGCAATAGCTCGTAAATCACAAAGAAGAGGTAACCCCCGTTAGGCAAGCCCGGTGTCACTTTAACATTGCCAAATTATTTCTTTAAAAAAAGAAAGATCTAAAAACAGTAGGTCTTGCTTCCCTTAATAAAACAGCCTTATTACTGAGACATAATCTTTTATCATCAAAAGAGAGAGTCTGCCTTACAATCATGAGTTGCCAGGGTGGTATGTGAAGATAAATTTCAGAAACGACGTATAAATCTCAGATGAATTTTCCCTCTGGCATTTCACCTGTATCCTTTGTTCCAATATTCTCCTCTCCTACCAATTACCTTTTCTTTCATGTTTAATATTTCAAAAGGAGCTTTGAAGTACTCAGATCTCTTTCCAACACCCCCACCCACCCCACCTGGTGTAATGACATTTGCTATTTACTTTTCTTTGGCATTACTAGTGTGTTGTAAAAGATCACACCCAAGCTGCTACCCTCATCATATGTAACAAATGGTATGATAAAGCAGCAGCTTTACTAATCATGTATAGTCTAAAATGATCTTTTCCTACCAGCATGTTTGGAATGAACACAACAAGCTATATTAGTGAATGGAGACCAAGGAAAATAGAAAATAAGAACCTTATATCAATTTTGATCATGGAAAGATGGATCAAAAAGGTAACCAGGATGTTTGTGTTAACTAGCAACAGGCTCACCTTCATATCAGAATGTCTTGAAGTAGCATGAGAGTTTAGCAATTTCTTCTGATCTTCAGATGAACAACTTTGGCAAAAGAAGTGGTCAAGTCTCTTGGCTTCCTCTGGCGTCATGTCTATACAAGTAGGGTGGAACCTGGATGAAAATTAAAATATACTTAGTTGCAGTCATCCAGATGTTAAAAGTAGACTAATAATGTACAGTTTAGGAAAATGCTTTGTTGCCTAAGAATCTTCACTAAATCATGCAAATCTGCTAGAAACTTAACTGAGGATATGTTCAGCACTCAAACTAGCTGAAACAAAAATCATATTTTCACTTGAATCCAGTCAGGAAAAGTGATCGAGAATCTGCTTTATTCAGCTCTAAGGCTTCTCCCACACCTTGGCATCCTTTCCAAACAAGATTTTCAATGCAGGAAAGTACATACCCAAGATAATTAAAGGCTTGACAATCTAAGATAGCTAAAATAATGGCGTCTTTCTGTCTTCGCATTCAAGACTCTTGTTTTATCTTTCGAGCAGCTATCCCTGATGGTTACTCTTCTTCATTCATCATTGCCCAACCCCATTTGCAGATAGGCAGAGAGATTAAAGTTCAATATAAGCAGAGTACAAAGCACAACAGACCAATCTCCAAACATAATATGAACGCTGGTGTTCAAACTATAATGGAATAAATTGATTAGAAATATCAAACCCCTCTGAAATAAATGAATTGTGATGAGCCAGTTTCATTTCACAAAAATAAGTATATTAATTTCCATATACAGCCCTCAAGATGGAGTGGAAGGCTTTTTTAACCTTGGCATTGGGATCTGATAGTTTGATCCTTTTGACTTTTTCTTATGTGTTAAAAAAAATGAAAATGTTATGTCCTATGATAAACCAAGTGTGATAACATAGCCATAAGACATAAGTATGACTACTTATTTGGTGAATTAAAATAATCAGTCTGAGTCTGAACTGGTATCTTTTTTCTTACAAGTACCTTGAATCACCAATATCAATCCTCTAACAACAGAAGTACTTAGAGCAGACATTTGCACTGGACAGTAAGAGCACGTAACACTACAGTTAATATCATGATTTTTCTTATCTCAAAGACTCGGAGTATGATATTCCAATTCCAATAGCTCTACAATACATACGCCTTACCTGTCACTCTCTTACCATTCTGAGATCTATAAAAGTTTAAGACCATTAAAATCTCCATACAACTTTCACACTTCAAGAATTCAAATTTTAAAATTTGATGTTATATATTTCATTGTTTTATTATATTAAAATTTTATTTAATAAGGGTAGTGTCCAAATCAAATTACTCGTATAGTCATATCTCTACTAATCCCTCAGCTATTTGCATGTACCAATAACCCTGTCGCTAAGTGTTATGCAAATTGGAATAATCACTACTTCAAATCATTGCCTAAATTATATTCACTATTTCTATTATCTTAAGCTTTGTGTATAATCAAACACCATCAAATAACTCAAAAGAATATTTAACTATGTGGACAAGTAAAGTAGATGGAGGCATACATAAGCTGGAGTCTCTGGAAAGTTGATAAGGCCATCAAGATGATCCAGTTGATGATTTCTGCAATTATTCTTCGGTGTTTGCGGAATAAAAGAAACCAAAGATATTTTGAAGGAATCTCAACTCCAAACTCCTCTCGCAAAACCAAGTGTCTAATTGGTCTTTTTAGTTGGGTCAAGTTAACCCCTGTAATTAAGCACTGACCTTTTTGGGGAACTTATTAGCTCTCTAGTCATACACCAACACCTTGTTATGGACCTCCAAATTCTCATATACATGTATTTTTGTTTTCAGCTTGTGAGAAATATTGGAGAAAAATATTATTGAATTGTTGTCTACATTATTACATTGAGACCCTATTTATAGATGCTATATTAGACTCCTTTTCCAACTAGGATACTATAATACAATCCTTTTTCAAATAGGAATCTATATACTATTTTAAGTCCTATTCCTATTCTAAGTAGGATTATATTTACCTATTCCTCTTCTAACACTCCCCTCAAGCTAGTGCATACTAGTGCATACACGTCATATGTACCTAGCTTGTTACAAATGTTAATTAATACGAGGATCAATGACTGGCTTGTTGAGATATCAACAAGTTGATCTTCCGGCTTCACAAAATTAACAATGTCTTAGTCTTCTCATGCAATTCTGAGATTGCATTGTTAAACTTCCCAAACCAAGCTTGAGAAGATTGTTTTAGACCATAAAATGATTTATACAACCGACATACAAGGTTATCAGACTCCCCCTGAGCAATAAAATCAGGTAGATGCTCCATATAGATTTCTTCCTCGAGATCATCATAGAGAAAAGCACTCTTAATGTTCAACTGATTAAAAGGTCAATGGAGAATGACAATATGGATCATCTCGAAATTACTCTAAGAAAGTCACTTCAAAACTTCTCGAGACCTGCTTATGCACCAAATTATTAGATTTGATAGCTGAAACTGGTCACAAATTGAGAAATAAAATTATATGGGTAGGGTCGGAATGATGACACGACCCTACTGAGAAGAGAATTATATGGGTAGGGTTGGAATGATGGCACGACCCTACTGGAAAATAGAAATTATATAGGTAGGATCAAATTGACGACATGACCCTACTGCAAAAGAAAAATTGTATGAATAGGGTCGGAATGATGGCACAACCCTACGCAAACTAGATTTGATGAGTCACCGAAAAGACGAATGGAACTACGCAAATCAAATCTGAGTCACCAAAAAAGACACAATGTTGTGCAACTCAGATATGACAAAGTAGTTCGAAAAATTCACGGTACTACACAAATTGAATATGAGTAATCCGGAGAGATGCACGGTGCTACACAAATTGAATATGAGTAATCCGGAGAGATGCACGGTGCTACACAAATCGAATGTAAGAAAGTAGTCACCGGAAAGATGGTATGGTGCTACACATGATAAATATGAAAAAGCAGTCACCGAAAAGATGATACGATGTACAAATTAGATATCAAAAAAGTAGTCACCGGAATGATACATATTATAGATGCTATATTAGACTCCTTTTCTAACTAGGATACTATAATACAATCCTTTTCCAAATAGGAATCTATATACTATATTAATTTCTATTCCTATTCTAAGTAGGATTATATTTACCTATTCCTCTTCTAACACAACTCTTGTACTTCGCATTTACATAATTCCTTATGCAATACCTTACTTCATCAAGAAAAACGAAAGAAAATTCCCCTCCTTTTATTTTTTTAGGGGGGATAAAGTGGAATTCACCCCCCCCCCCACCCCACCCCCCCAAAAAAAATCCATAAAGTAGAACTCCCTTTTTTTTTTTCTGTAAGAAAACAATTTTCATAATGATAGGAAATTTTCTGTCTACAAGCAATATGCCAAAAAGTAGAGAATCTACAATATAATGTGAACAAATGACATCCAATCTTCTATACACAATGGAACTTCATAGGTGCACCAAAAAGATATAAAGAATGAGTGATCATATTTTAAACTTCTGATCACAAGTTTATGTACCTTGGAATGACCCTACCTTAATGTTCTACCATGACGTCACTGATTACAAACAAGATAGGCTATAGCATACAAGCTTTTAACTAGATTTAACATATTATGAGAGAGTCTGTCTTATTAGACTTCATCTCCACTTTGGATATAATTGTTAGGCACCAAAAACTTACCAACATCCAAAAATTTTAAATTAAACTCTTCAATTTAACATGATCAAGTAATAATTTGAGGAGATAATGTGTTAATTAACTATGGTTAAGTGATAAAATGCACATGCTATACATTTATTTGGTTGTTGTAAACTCTGTGTGTAGGTAAACTCTTTCCATAATTTGACTTCCTGAACAAGACATATTCCAAACCTGAATAGCCATATAGATATGCATAACACATCAGCATAAGTAATTAAAGAAATGCCAGAAAAGTTAATGGCAGTACAGAGATCTAACGAACATGTAATAGGGAACTTACTAACTTTTTTCATCAGTATAATAAGGCACTAACTACTATCACCTCAAAGGAAACTTTTTTTTCAGTTAGACAAATTGGAAAGCAAAGAGAAATAAGAGTATCAAAGTAGCACATAATTGCATTCCATCATGCGCCTAAAAATGCCGAGTAAATCCACTATGTGGGAAGAAGGCATACAGCAGGTTAAAAGGAATCATGATCCTTCATCAGGAAATGTGTGAGTAACTCCAGATACTCATGAACACTTGAGTCACACATCCTGGTGCCACTAATGGCCAATTTTTCTTTTGAAATTAGCTCTTGCACTATATCGTGACTTATGGAAAAAAGAAAATAGGACACATAGAGCATGCAATAAAACATAGGAATAGGATTTGAGACAGGACACTAATGCATGACCTACACTATTTAGCAGTTATTATTAGCACACCATTTGCCTATTTCAGGAAACTTTAAAGCTTGAGAAGATTTTTAACATAGTGCAACTGAGAACTAAAGAATAACCAGATCATAATATATTACCTGCCATGAGAAAACTGTGAAGAATCAGACTTACCAGTCACTGCAGCCCTCACATTGAACCATGAGATCATCAGGATTGTATGGCATTTCACATTTGCAGTACCTGATGAATTAGGACCAAAAAGAATACTTAATGACAAATCAAGGTTAATAACCTATTCAATAGAGGCAAAACTTCCAAAAAAAATTGTTTCCTAAACATCACGTAGTTAGTATTGTAGCTACATATTGTCAGATTCTGAAGCACTGAATTTTATACGGATGTCTTTAACTGAAAACTTTATTCAGAAAAATAAACTATTTCTCCTCAACAAGCTAATAATTAATGATAATATGAAAATCTGAAGTCAAGTTACCATTTTTTAATGTAGTACTCCCTCCGGGCCTTTTTAGTTGTGATGTTGCACTTTCCCAAGTCAATTTAACTAGTTTTCAAAGTTAAATTAGATTACACTGATATTTTTAAATAAAATTTTAGTTATTCAAAACTCTACTAAAAGTAGTATAAAATACGATTTTTTATATCAAAATGACGAAAATAATGATAATAAAATGATAGTCAAAGTTCATGTTGGTTCTCAAAAAGGAAACTACCACAACTACAAAGAAACGGAGGGATTACTAATTAAACAGAGATTGTAAGGAAAAAGGCCACAATTTTCATCAAACTTTGTACATACACAGCCACTCTGTCAGGATTAAACGCTCCGGTAGAAGAATTGTAGTCGAATCGGCAAAAGAAATCTTCGTTACCAACGGCGTCGAGTTTGGTGTAGCTCTTGAATGTGTGGACCGTACACTTGCCTTCAATTGTGTCGGCGCTTTGTATATCGCGGTGATCGGACATGAATAGTTCCTTTGAGCCGTGAAACTGACGTCGGCCTCCGATCGACTCCTCCGGTCGGTAGTACCACCGGACGTGAACCCTGACGTTGCCACCTCTGCTGTCTGACTCAATCTTCTCAATTCGAGCAACGTACGACGGCTTTGACGACTCCGCCGGTCGCATCAACACGCAGTCTCCGGCTGAAGAACGTTTCCAGGTAGCGCAAGTTAGATTTCCCGACGAAAAGTTTTTGCAGGAAAATTGAGAGAAGTTTTCAAGGAAGAGAACTTACCTCGAACGGTCTTGTTGATGGATTTAACAGTGTAAGAATCTAGGGTTCGACGATTGATTCGAGTTTTAGCCATGGACTGAAGGAGAAGTGTTAAACACTACAAAAATCATGCGCCAGAAACTGTGAACTGTGCAGAGAGAGAAATGGAGAGAGAGATATGAACCCAGCCAAAACCAGCGTGTGTCACCAGAGCTCTTTTTTCTTTTTAGATTTTTTTATTATCAAGTTTCAGGAGAAAGGCTATTTTTCACTTTAAAAAATAAAATCCAAAGACTTGATTTTATGCTTTTATTTTATTTAGATAATATTAAAATTTATAAAAAAAAAATGTAACCAATCTATTTTATTTTGTTTAAAATAAAATTTAAGAAAATAAAAAGACTTTAATGCGTACCAAAATTTAACTTTTAGATAGGAAGGTAAAATGATGATGAAAAGACAAGTATCATTATTGTAGATTTGGATAATTTTGAGAAACTGCTTGGCCATGGATTCTCAATTCAATATGTTAGAAAGTCACGATTAGTTTATTCTGCTTATGACTTTTTGAGATGAAGATTTTCAGGAAACAATCTTTGTACCTTGTGAGGTAGTAGTAAGGTCCACATGCATTCTATAGAAATCTACTCGTGGAATTTCACTGAATATATTATTGTTATTGTTGTTGAATATATTATTAGCAAAGGATGATAAAAGAGTGAAGATTTTGTCTGATGCTATAAGTATTGTTGATATAATTTAGAAATGAGTGATTAGTTCATGCAAGATAAAAGTGATATATGAAAACATTTAAAAGCTTTTAACTATGTTCAATATGTCGAATTTATATATATTCCGAGATGTTTAAACACAATAGTTGATATTAGCTAAATTTTCTATCTCCTTGTTGAAGGACATGTTAGGGAGAAGTTTTTCTCAAGTTGGATCCTCGTTAACGTAAGCAAAAAATAATTATATCAAAGTATGTGTATGAAAAATTTAATAGTATGTTTTTTCAATTATAATCTTACATTATATTTTCAATATACATATTAAATATAGATAATTTAGTAAACTATGAATTGAATTTGTTGATATTTAATGAAATATTTTTTGTCTACTGAGCTTGTTTTGGGACACGGACATTTTTGCATTTCTCAATTCAGTTTAAATCCTTAACAGGCCACCCGTGCACTCTCTGCATATTTCCCATGATCGAAGTTCACTAATGAACTCTATCAGTTACCAGCAACTGGAGCACAAACTCTCACCTTTTGGACGCAAATTGATCTCCTCCATTGCCTTCCCTGGTACCAGTACCGCACTTTATTTCCCAGACCAGCGCTCTGTTCAGTTCCTCACAAAATCAAGAAATATTATTCACTCGAAACCAGATGTTTTGCATGCCCATGTTATAAAGACCCAGAATCTTGAATGCAATACACATGCTGCGAATTCTTTGCTGTATAGTTATGGTGAATGTTCAAGAATGGACAATGCAGCCAAGGTGCTTGAAGAAATGCCTAACCCAAATTCTGTTTCCTGGAATCTGATGATTTCTAATTCTAATAAGGCGTTATTGTACCAAGATTCTTGGAGGATATTCTGTAGGATGCACATGTTGGGGTTTGAGATGAATATGTTTACATATGGCAGTGTTCTTTCTGCCTGTGGTGCTTTGACATCTACATTGTGGGGTGAGCAGGTTTATGGGCTTGTGATGAAAAATGGGTTTTTGGGGGATGGATATGTAAGATGTGGGATGATAGAATTGTTTTCAAAAAGTTGTAGATTTCATGATGCTTTAAGGGTGTTTTATGATTATTTGTGTGATAATGTGGTTTGCTGGAATGCTATTATCTCAGGGGCAGTAAAAAATAGGGAGTATTGGGTTGCTTTGGATATATTTAGCCGAATGTGGGGTGAATTCTTAAAGCCTAATGAATTTACTATTCCCAGTGTACTGAGTGCTTGTGTTTCACTGTTGGAACTTCAATTTGGCAAACTGGTTCATGGGGCTGCTATAAAATCTGGTCTGGTAACTGATGTTTTCGTGGGGACTTCTATTGTTGATATGTATGCAAAATGTGGGTTTATGGATGAAGCATTTAGGGAACTCATGCAGATGCCAATCAGCAATGTTGTTTCTTGGACTGCCATGCTAAATGGTTTCGTTCAGAATGGTGATCCTATTTCTGCTTTTCAAATATTTGGAGAAATGAGGAATAAAGGGGTAGAGATAAACAACTACACTGTCACTTGTGTGCTTATTGCCTGTGCTAATCCTACTATGGCAAAAGAAGCAATCCAAATCCATTCTTGGATCTATAAGACTGGATTTTATCAGGATTCAGTTGTGCAAACCTCTTTGATCAATATGTACTCAAAGATAGGGGAAGTTTCCTCATCTGAACTAGTCTTTGCAGAGGCTGAAAATCTGGAGCACCTAAGTTTGTGGTCTAACATGATATCTGTTCTTGCCCAGAGTAATGATTCTGACAAGTCAATTAATCTATTTCGGAGAATATTTCAAGAGGACTTGAAACCTGATAAGTTCTGTTGTTCTAGTGTCTTGGGAGTTGTAGACCGTCTTGACTTGGGTAGACAGATACATAGCTACTCTCTTAAATCGGGTTTAATCTCTAATATTAATGTGAGCAGCTCGCTGTTCACGATGTACTCAAAATGTGGTAGTGTAGAGGAATCATTTATTATATTTGAGTTGATCGAGGATAAGGATAATGTCGCATGGGCCTCGATGATTGCTGGTCTTGTAGAACATGGTTTTTCATATAGAGCCATTGAACTGTTCAGAGAGATGCCCGTGGAGGAAATCAGTCCTGATGAAATGACATTAACTGCTATCCTTAACGCATGTAGTTCTCTTCAAACCTTGAAGTCTGGCAAAGAAATTCATGGCTTCATTCTTCGGCACGGTGTTGATGAGCTTTGCATTGTCAATGGTGCCATTGTGAATATGTATACAAAGTGTGATGATCTAGTTTCGGCAAAAAGTTTCTTTGATACGATACCCCTTAAAGATAAGTTTTCATATTCTTCCATGATAACTGGGTTTGCTCAAAGGGGTTATGTTGAAGACACACTTCAGCTATTCAAGCAAATGCTGATGAATGATTTAGATAGCAGTTCCTTTACAATTTCTTCTGTTCTTGGTGCTATTGCTCTTTCTAACAGATCTCACATTGGCATCCAAGTGCATGCACATTGTATAAAAATGGGATCACAATCAGAAGTGTCAACAGGAAGTTCACTGGTTATGATGTATTCAAGATTTGGAAGCATTGATGATTGCTGCAAAGCATTTGAAGAAATTTTGGCACCTGATTTGGTTAGCTGGACTGCTATGATTGTAAGCTATGCTCAAAATGGAAAAGGGGGTGATGCTTTGCAAGTTTATGAGTTAATGAGGAATTCAGGAATCAAGCCTGATTCAGTGACTTTTGTTGGTGTTCTTTCTGCTTGTAGCCATGCTGGTTTGGTTGAAGAAGGGTATTCCTTTCTAAATTCAATGATGAAAGACTATGGCATTAAGCCTGATTATCGTCATTATGCTTGTATGGTAGATCTTCTCTGTCGCTCTGGTAGATTAACTGAGGCTGAGAGGTTCATTAACGAGATGCCTATAAAACCCGATGCTTTAATCTGGGGATCACTACTTGCTGCTTGTAAGTTACATGATGAAGTTGAGCTAGGAAAGCTGGCTGCAAAAAGGATCATAGAGTTGGAGCCAAGCGAAGTTGGTGCATATGTCTCATTGTCAAATATCTGGGCTAGTGTGGGCCGATGGGATGAAGTCTTGAAAATAAGAGGTTCAATGCGTGGAACTGGGATATCAAAGGAGCCTGGATGGAGTTCTTTGTGAAATACTACATTTTCAGTGCAATAAATCTTTGCACCTAGCTCTTTACTGGTTGGTGTATGAACGTTCTTCAAGGTGGGCAACTTTCAAAGTAGCTGGGAGAGATCAAGGAACTGATGAGATCTGAATTAGACAATTTACTTTGCTGAATTCAGACGTCACTCATTATTCTCTCATGTGGATGGTTGCAACCACGAAGAAGATTAACATGTGTTTTCTAAAGATTATGTAGTCATTTTCGTGTATACACACACTAAAATACCATCAAGGAAAGGCCTTGGCAGATCCATCAACAATCAGCTAAGCACGTCTACACTGATTTCCTGGTTTAACTTTAGTATTGGATTCTTCTGTCATCCCATGAACTGGTTCTGTTGGATGAGATATCTACTTTATCAAATGAGAGAGAAAAAAAATGTATTTCCCCACAAGGGATTGAAGAGAAAATCTGTATAGTTTTGTTTCTTGTTTACAGTAGTTATATACTGAAATTGTTGAATGGTGACAACTATATCTAAAAAAAATTTTGATAATAGGCAGTGACATACGCATAAAATTTTTACTCCTCTTCAATAGGGAGATTTTGAGGTATACTTACACCGACATATTTTTGCAACACAAATATAATAGTTTAGATTGCAGATACCTTGATGTTTAGAAGCTAGAAGAATAAAAAATCTAAAGCAACTGAAACTGAAAATTCGATCAGAGTTCTTTTTTTCAAAAATAACTTGTAATATATACACTGATGAAGAAGACAAGCAGTGGCACTGCAACCACATTTTGAACAAAGATGATTTTGCAAAGCAAATAAGCTAATTATTGCCCAAAAACTAGCATAAGAGTTTTTCGTAGAACTCTTTCGTTTTATGAGACCAAACTTTACTTTCTAATCAGTGGTACCTAAATAATACTATCATATCTATACATATGTGATTGACCTTTTGACAAGAGAAATCTTTGATGCATCCCCACCTATCTCCTCAAAAACTACCAGCAAGTTCCCAGTTGGCTTCAACCAAGATCGAGGAACGTGGTACCTAAAAGAAACGAATAGGTTTAGGTGTTAGCAGCCAATTTAATCTTCTCATTTATCAAGGGTAAAAAAAATACAATTGTTATCTGCATACCATCTTTGAGTTGGCTGGCCACAACCAGATTGGCACTTTTCTTGTCGGTATGTAGCTGCATAAGTGCAAGGCCCGCAATTACCAGTGGCATAAGCGGTCCAGTATCTTCCGATGCTCTGTCCATTGATCCATACTTGACCTTTTCCCATACTACCCATGTCCAGTGCTAATGGATCACTTCCTCTTGGTGCATTGAAATATACCTGAAAATTTCATGAAGAATCTCAGTATTCATGGTCAAGATCAAGATTTTACCTTTTCAATCATTCTCATTACTACAGCTCTATACGACAGTACCAATCTTATCTTCAAACACCAATAATCTCTCTTAATATCTGGAAGGTGTTATTAATTCTGATGTTTCAAAAGTCACACCAAATAGTATACAAGTGATTCTGATGTTTCAAAAGTCACACCAAATAGTATACAAGTGATTTCCATCAATGAGTACATTTTTTTAAGTGTTCTTCGTTTTACATTTTTCCTTGTAACTAATCAATTATCTGTAAAGCAGTTCAATTTGGAAATTCTTTTGTTGTGTCCTCCGTATAGACAGAAGCAAACATATATACCTTGTACCACGTAAGAGGTTGTCGCTGCCTTGCTATCAAAGAGCCTCCCACCCATTCAGCAGCAGAAATTGCATTTGAAGCCAAGTTCATGGTCTCACCTCTCAACCCCACCTGCCCAAAAATATTCAAAGTTGTGGTAAGGACCTCGAAGATTCCAAAGCATGAATAAGAAATTAGGATATGCACCTGATATGACCATTTCTGCCATGATAAGTCCCTTTGACCCTTATCTAGCCCATGAAGAACGACTGGTCCAAGGACTCCTGTGCTCCATGTCTCATAACGTGCTCCGTTGTTCTTCAAATACAACAAACCAAAACATCAAGGTGAAAATATTTTGGCAAGCAAGAAAGTGATGAGGGATTTGTGAGATCTACAAATGCAGAAATATCTCCCCACCACCCATGCCCCAACTCAAGTTGTTGCTACTAATGTTTATTCCAAAATAAACATTATTGAGAATCTTTGATTACTTGAATGTGAGTTGTAAAAGAGACTAACCGGCAATCCAACAGCTACGCTGAGTAGGGAAATTCTGTTTATTCCAGCATGCAGGTTAACACCTCCTGTAAATGTAACTCTTCGGTTTTCTCGGTTTCCATAAACTGAACCTGTAATTGGACCCTGAATTTCTTAGAAAGAAGCCAACATCTGATGTTTCTCAACACTAAAACATTACCATGAGTCAACTAAAGGAGAGCATTTGCACCTGAAAGCCGTCCATTAATATACACATGTAAGGCATGGCCTGCTGACTGCACAGTCAGAGTCAGATGTTGCCCTCGATGTAGAAATGATTCAGCTGAATTTATCTCAACACTGAAAAGTTCAATGACATGGTCAAACAAATATACGCATTTGTTAACAGGCATATAAAAGGTTTTCGCTCGTACCTAGTGGTGTACCAAAGGTAGTCACTCGCATCCCTGGTAACATTTAATTGCTCCAAGAGACCAACAGCAGTGAGCTTTGAATCTGCATCAATGGTGGATACATCTTCACTAAATGTTTCCCAAGTGCGCAGTTGTACGTTTGTGGGCAGCATTTGTGCAGTGGATGTCTTAACTCCAACCTGATTTGAAGTAAAAAAGATTTCACAAACATTTTCGAGTAAATAGACTGCAAGTTGGCAGCTGAGTACTTCCTATGTATCTTAGCTTCATTTCTCATCTTTGTAGATCATGTTAATGGGAATAAAAAGCCAAGAGTTGTTTAGGAGACACAGTATTGTCAACTTATTATGAAGTATTATTTGCTTAGGAAGTATGGAGTGAATGGCATATTAAGAATGATTACGACCTAACATTAGCTACAGGAAAAACACTTATTAATGAATGACTCTTCAGCAACAATGAATAAAAGAAGAGGATATACAACAGGAGTAAGTAACTGTTGTAACATGTACATACCCTGGCAGTATTAAATACAACATTTTTACAGTCTGGAAGAATGCTTATTGACCAAGGTGGCAGGTCATAATGTTTGTGCTTAAATGTCACCCTTGCAGTGGAACTCAAATGGTAATTTGCAAGAAAAGCAGCACAATGTCCAGAGCCAGAAGAAAATACATGTGCCTGCAAAATCGAGAAGATTTCAGAATTTGAAAAGGCCAACATAGGTGAATCAGATATGTAAAAGAATGTGTCTATGTAATACAAAGAAAGAACAAAGAGTTTTTTATCATCTATAGTCATTAGAAATTTAAACATTAATTTGCATACTCAACCTCGTTGTAGGGCCAAATGCAAGTAAGTTATAGCGGGTGAGCCTGCACCCAGTACTTAAGAAACCAATATTTGTTTTTGATTTGCACCCATTTCCTTGAAGCCATAGTAGTGGGTATTGTTGTACTACACATCTGCTGGCATCCATCTCTACACTAGAAACACCCCCACCCCCAAAAATCTAACAAAAAGAGTCAACAGAAACAGAAAAGATAAGAAATGCACCTGTTCATAGTTCCCTAAGGCAGTAATGGTAGGATCAGCGGAAATCAGTGCTGGTTCACATAACTTGACAGCCTTATGAAGCTCCTTCAAATGGTCATACTTTGGCTGCCTAATCAAGCCTATAAAATAAGCATGGGGAACTAGTCAGTACATACGAGGAAAGTTGAACTACATGTGAAATTGTGCATCAAAATGGTACTAGCTCAGTTTCTGACCATATTCATCAATAGGAGCATCATAGTCATAGCTGGTAGTGATAAAAGGCCCTCCAGCTGTTCTTCCAAAGTTGGTTCCCCCATGATACTGTTCAAAGAGGAAAGAAGAACATTGGTTAAGGTAAAAAGTATCATCACAAGTTGCAACCATGATAGATTCTAGCTGTAAATCTCTTGATTTTTTTTTAAGTTAAAAATCTCTTGATGTCGTTTGCTTACATTCATTTGGGAAGAATTTAATCTGTATTGTATGAAAGAATGAAAAGTACATAAAAACCACTGAATTTAACAGTCTAGACTTGGTGATGGATCAAGATGAAAAACCTGTTAAATATAGAAGATTATTTTCTGAAGCAAGTGTAATTTTGCAATGTTTTATAGTTTTGAGATTCAAACAATCTTGTTCCAAAAAATTCCATGCATTAAATTAATAGATATTGCACTTTTCAGCAACGGGCATATCATCAATCGATATAGAACTTCAGAGAACTAGTTATTAGTTTAATTTCATGATTAAGGAGCTACAGTAATGAGACTTCAAAAGCTGTAGGAAATCTACCCACCATATAATAGTTCACCAAAGAGCCACCTTTTTGAATGAACCGAGCCACTCCAAAGGCCAAATCTTCAACTGGTCGATGATGAACTGGACCTCCAAAATCATCAAACCTTTTCACATGAAGAAACTTGACTATAATCAACCCAACATGGAAATGTTTTAATCACACTGCAAATGCCAAAGTATATTGGTCTTACCAGCCGCTCCATGCCTCTGTCCATATCGTTGGCTTGTTAGGTTTGTTAGGTGAAAAATAATCACAATAAAAACCATTGCATGTGTTTATCTGTCACCAAAACGAAGATTTAAGCATAGCATAACATTAGGTAATCCCAAGAACTCAAAATCAGCTTTCCTGTATAATTGACTTTCTATAGGAATATTTTCCAATCTAGTAATTATGAGGGCAATCAAAACAAGAAGTTGAAATAAGGAACCAGAAGAATTGAGTGCTGCACTCAGTTTACTTGATAAACGAACCCAAGCCAATCTTGTACAGTGTGAAAAAAATCTTACCACTGGATCAGGGGCATCATCCTCCTTGCACATGATCCACGGAACCCCAGTACCCATTTCAACAGCCATTTTGGCCGCCCAAGTCATGTACGCATGACCAGGGGCACCATATTTTTTAATTTCTAACCCATACTCGTTCTCAATCTGCATCAACACTTCTAAACATAAGTATCTATGATGCTTCATCATTGCAAAGCACCATACTGCACATGGGATGAAATGACAAAACAGATGATCCAGTTCATGAGTTTCCTTGCATATCATTAAATTGCTTAAAGTACACACCAGATGCCTCAATAAGTGGCTTTCATCACTTGTCAAGTTGTCATGAGTGAACTAGTAGAAAATCATACCTGAGACAGAATGATAGGACCGCCTTGGGTCTGAAATAGCTTCTCATTCTTCATCATTTGGACAATTTTTGTGGTGAATCTTTGCATTTCCCTCTGCAAGACAAAAATAACAGCCCGCAGTGATGTAGCTTCCCAGATAAACAACATCAACAACATAACCAGTATAATATCCCACAAGTGGGGTTTGGGAAGGATGGTGTGCAAGCAGCCTTACCCCTACATTGTGAAGGTAGAGAGGCAAGATGTTACTATAATACTTTTTCTTTAACCAAAATTCTACCACACATTAGGATGTTCCACGCATACTAATTTTCCGCCTGAACCAACAACAGCATCATATCCAGTGTCCCACTAGGGAGTTCTCGCAAGGGTAGAGTGACCACAAACCTTAACCCTGTCTTGTCAGGTAAAGAGGTTTCAAAGAAAGAAAATACACAACATTTATGAACATATAAGCAGTAAACTTTTCCACTTGAACATTTGCCATAAATGCAATCCCCTTCTTAAGAGTGTGCCCATGTGTGTATGTGTGTGTATGTGAGAGAGACAAACAGACAGACCTTGAAAGGTTCATTATCAGTTCTAAAGCTGATCCCAGGAACATACTTCAACCATACAGGAAAACCACTGAAATCAGAAAGAAAAAAAAAAAGAAAAATTATACAGAGCATTTGGCATCAAAAAGTAAACACAATCATAAATCAAAGCTAATATAGTAAATTTGATAACAAAAATCAAACTTACCCAAAATTCCACTCTCCACAAATATAAGGCCCAATTCGAAGATGCATATACAGCCCTGCCTTCTGAACCAGCTTTATGAATCGAACTAAATCATTACGTCCCTCAAAGTTGTACTATAAACCCACAAAAATTAAACATTAATATAGCATTTTCACCAATGCTTCTCAGAAGAAGAAAGAACTAATACTACTAAAAAAAAAAAGATTTGACAGAAAAATATTCACAATGAACAATTTAAACAGGAAGAAAGAGTAAAGTACATTCCCAGGTGAAGGTTCATGAAGATTCCAAAACACATAGGTTTCTATAACATCCAATCCTCCATCTTTTGCCTTCTGTATAATCCCCTCCCACATCTGCATTTTGTCCATTGTTAAACCCAAACAGAAAAAAGAAAAATTGAAAAAGAGCAAAAAAAGAAAAAGTGTCATACATCAGGGGTGCTTCTGGGGTAATGAATAGACCCGGAAAAAAGAATTTTTCTTTGGCCATTGATAATGAGAGACTTCCTATCATAAGTAACACTGCAATAACCAATCTTGGACCCAAAAATCAACACAAAAAATAGCAAGAACCATTTGGTACCCATTTTGTTTTACTTAAAGGGAAGTAGGAAAAGAACATGCAAAATGCTTATCTCACAACAATGGTGGAGGAAGCAAAGTGGGAAATGATAAAATGTGAATAAAGAAAGAGAGAGAAAGAGCCTGCAGAAGTGCAAACAAATAAGGACACTGACAAGAGTTCACAAAGGGCTAGGAATGTCTGTGACAGATAATCACACACTGAGAAAAGAAAAAAGTAACAGTATTTTGGATTTTGTTACTCTTAATTTAACAATACTCAATTGGTCAAAAATGTCAAATGAGTTTTAAGAGTATTTTTTGTATTTTGCAGCAAATGCCGCTCCCAAGTCTCAATCTTTATAGATACAGCCACCGTCGACCTCTCGCTTTTGGTTCTTCCAGAAATTATGTCCTTTATCTCTCACACAAAATTATGTGACTAACCTAAAATTTAACAATTCGAAAATTTTTAAATTAAACGATTCAGTAATTTAACATACAAGAATGCCGCCATTTGTAAAAATAAAAAAAATTACATGATCAGAATAGAAAATTTTGCCCGTCAAATATAAGTATGAATAAAAGTTGTAATACATGCAGGAGAAACAGGGGTCAACATCTTTTCTCATTTTGGTCCAGTAATAACTTTGTACATTTTTAAAAAAATTAATAAATAAAAAATAATTTTATTTTATTATTATTTTAAATATAATATCTTGAAAAGTTTAATAGGAAAATAATTATAATTAAGATAAGAATAAATTAAAAATTAAGTGTAAAATTATCACTTAATTTTATAAATTGAACAAGTATTGTTGGGCATTTATTTTTAATATAATGAACAATTATTTTAGACAGAGGAAGTATTAGTTACATTTTTGTATCCCCTTCCCCTGCCCCGAATTTAAAAAAAAGGGTTACATTGGTTTAGTATCTTAGTTTCTAATTTTTATTACTCCCTCTGTTCCGTTTTATGTGATACTCTTTTATTTTTGATCAGTCTCAAAAAGAATATCACCTTACTCTAATAGAAAATAATTTACTTTTAAAATTTATTTTTACCGTTAATGGAATGATTCTCAACCACACTAGTATCTGAGAATAATTTTAGACCACAAGTTTAAACATATACATTTTTTCTTAAATACTGTGTCAAATCAAAAAGTATCACAACGAAGATAATATTATCTTCTATTGTCTTATTTTTCTATTATCTTGCTATTCAGTTATTAATATTTTTTTATCTTATTCTGATTACTCTCTTTTTGAATTGAAGATCTATTATAAACAATTCTTTTATCTCACAAAAAATGATAAGAACTTCCTATGCTCCACCATTTTATCAAATTTTACTTAAGAGTGCTATATCTTTATTTAACATTA
This sequence comes from Solanum rostratum, assembly GCA_029948455.1. Classification (NCBI taxonomy): domain Eukaryota; kingdom Viridiplantae; phylum Streptophyta; class Magnoliopsida; order Solanales; family Solanaceae; genus Solanum; species Solanum rostratum. Next base: position 90,510,806 of record CM057045.1, on the reverse strand, counting down.
AGGGAAGCTTCACGATGAAGTTCCTTTGTTGTAAATTATTTGAAATTTAAAATTATTGATCTGATTAATTTAAATTGTATTACATTAGCCTATAAACAATGTAAAACTCCTCGTCAAAAATATAAAGGTGCTCTATATACTATAATAATTAAACCAAGAGATGGGATTCGGTATCATTCCATATCACTCTTTATAACGAGTAAATTGATGATTTAAACTTAATAAATTCAAAATCATTTCAAATTCATTGATTTTGAGAGTAAAAAAAAAAAAGACAAATTCAATACGCTAAAGCTTCCATTATACGCAAAATTCGAGAAGAGCCCTATCACAAAAGCTATATATGGAGTTATATTCCTTAATTCTTTTTTTCTTGCCTTCTCAACATCCAGAGATAAATTATAAAATGTAAAAGGAAAAAGTTCCAATTCCAAATTAATAGTACTGCTACTTTAGTATATCCATTCATGAAAACTTTAACACTATTTGCTTTAATACCTTTTGGAAAAGGCTTCGTGTTAGTTATATTTTCACTTGTAATAATATAATTTTCTTTATTTTTTTTCAACAATAAAGACGGAATTGAAATAATTGCATTTACTCTTTTGGTCCACCAGATATTAAATAAAGGACATCTATATCTAGTCATCTAATTTATGATGGCAACATCAACAGAATTGGAACTGAGAGATTATAAAATACGCAACATATGTAAATGTACTTTTCTCTGTACATATTTAATTTATTCTTCTTTTGACCTCATTCAAAGTTATTGAGAATTTTGGTAATCTTTCCTGACGAGGGCATTTTTGGTATTGAGAATTTTGTGGTGTCATCGCGTATAAATTTGTAATTTATGATATGACAAAAACCTTGGTATTTATTCCCACGAGAACTTAAGTTACAACAACAACAACATACTCAATGAAATTTCGCCACTACCTCATAGAGATAGAGAGATTGTTTCCGGAAAACTCTCAACTCAAATATATCAACCCAAAAGCAGAAAATACTAGGTAAAAACGACTATAGTGAAAAGCAATTAAAAACTCATAAATATAATAAAACTTCAGAATTTATGTTAAATTATATTATTTTATTATAGTTAGTTATGAAATTAATATGAAAATACGTATTCAATTAATTATAAGTGATAGGAATAACATATAAATTTTCTATATTAGTTAAGTTGATATAAATATGGAGTATGAGTTAGTGTGATTTAGTTTGTTAATCAAGTAGTAGTTTGAAAGTTTTCATTTGGAATGATTAATAACTGAGTTGTCAAGTTAAGCACATTACTTATTTTTAATGTTTGATGGGTTCCCTTGAATAGGTAATTGGGTGCAACTGCTTCCTATATTTTGGTTCAATCCTTCTTGGTGGTGATTCACCAAATTTCATATTTTAAAGTAAACTGAAATTATTGGTTAATTATAAAGGCATCCAAAATAATTAGTACTCCTGTTACACAATTTATCTATCTATCTATACCGATACTATATTAAAAGTGTGAAGGCCCTTAGCAATGTTGTTTGAATTTTTTGCTAAGATAAAATCATCTTTTCATCATTTTTATTTAAATTATTATTTAATTATATTTATAATATTAACTTTTAAAATATATGAAAAGAAGTGATAAAATAAGAACCTCTAGCGCTGGTAAACTTCTACTTTTTTCTAATTTGAATCAAGAAAATACCTAAAGAAAATTTTTAATTTACCATGGGTTCTAATTAGTGATAAAATTTCTATATATACCTTTATAAATAAATATTTTAGCAAAATTACTTTTGTATAGTGAGTTTTTTATCTTTTTATAAGTTCATAATTTAATTTAATTTTTTTCGCTTTAATCACGCGCGCAAAGCTCATACGACAAAACTAAATTTGTGAAAATGTCCACGGGAGCAATTGTTCATCACCATTACGGGTAACATTAGATGAAGGAGATAAATTAGTTATCTGTAATGTATATACGGTTAATTTTACAGATAATCATTTAATTAACAGTAACTATTATCTCAAAAAATTATTTTTCTTCTTGATTCAAGTTTCTTTAAGAAAAATTGAGATAATATCTATTAGTGTGTCACATATAATTAAGAGAAAGAAATGTCTTAACAGGCGTTAAAGTATGAATAGGACTTGTCAAATCCTTAAATAACTACCTCTTTTAATAAATCATAGTTAACGTCAAACTTACACTTTGTAACGTACACAGAAAATCTCATTCATTTATTCTTTTCAATAATTTTGAATGCACACTGTCATTATACATCAAGACAGGGCCATCTTATTCCAATTTTAACTCGTTCTAAGGCTCTTTATTTGTATTAATGTAATATATATTTTTACTTATTTTATATTTCTATGATTCATCTATCTATTTGAAATTTTTTATTTTTATTTTGTGAGTTAAAATTCAAATTGTGATTATAAAAAGTGAATAATAATATGTTAAAATTATTAAGATTGCGCAAGTCAAATTGACGAGTCATCACCCAACCCAAATTTTAGCCCATTTGAACCCAATCCATCCATTTGACACCCCTAATTCACACTAATGTTGTACATAATGCAGAGCAACATTGATTTAGAATATATAGAAACAAATATCTTAAGTAGATCTCCGGCCTCATTTTTTTATATACCAACAAAATTATGATAATAAATCGATACTGCTTATATTTGCGTACATACAGATGGATCAACACAATACAAAACTATAAAAGTACTAGAATAATTGCTACTAAATTAAATGCCATCAGCCTAATATTCGAGGGTTAGTTGAAGATTGTAACAGACAAAAGTGACAACATACTTTAGACTAAAGAAATACAAGGAAAGTGGAATATAGGCCATAAGTGGGGTGGACATAGGATGCTTCCCATATATTTGTGTTGCCTTCATATCAATGGAACAAAAATTACTTACTACTTTTTTGAAAACTTTGGCTAAAGGAACTAAACATGACCCCATGTGACCCTTACATGTTCACAAGTCTTATGTTTTTTGTCCTCATTTACAGTGTAACATCTTTTACTGCTCAAATTTAATTACTAGGTGAATTATATTCACAAGTGTTGAGGGGCAAAAAAAATACTCACTAAGTAACAATTCACAAACAAACAACTTGAGAGTTGTCTATTGTCAGGGGGTAGATTCAATTATTCACCACTGGATACATCTAATACTCCCTCCAGATTTACATTATAATTATCCTTATTATCAACTATAATTTTTGAAAGATAATATAATAGAATTGACATTATACTTATTGTTTTTTAAGACATATGTCAATTCGATATTCAATCTTATACTTATGATATTAAAAGTTTAAGGACCTTAGAAATATTGTTTGAACGTTTTGTCCTTCATTAAAATATTTTGCTTTTAGACAAAATCATTTTTTCGCTATTTTTCTTAATTTATTATTTTATCTTTTATTTAGTTTAAAATTCATTTTTGAATTAGAATTTCTTTATATTTAGAATTCATTCTTGATTTAGGACCATTAAAATAATTGTCTAGGCTATGAGGTAAAAAGAAAAAAATGTTATTATTTTTCTAATATTTAAGACTTTGACATTAACTAAAATTTTGATTATTAAATATTTTGTAAATAAAAGTATGTAATATGGCAAATTTAAAAGGAAACTGAGTAATTAAAATTACATTGAAATATTAAATAATACTTTTACATTTAGGAGTTTTTTTAAAATTAAATTTTAATCGTTTACTTTTATGTATTCATAAACTATTAACATACCTCTATATTATAGGCAATTGAATTGATTTTCTCATCTTTGCTCATTCATAATAGAGATTAAACTATTGCATTAAATTAAAGTATTTATTTAATTTTGTTTATATAAAATATTATATTTATTTTAATAACAAATACTATTTATATATAATTTGTAAATTAACGCATTACATACTTGCAAAATACGTACACTAAACTAGTAAATAAAAAAGGACCGAGGGAGCATAGTCTAATTATGGGAATGAGAACTTTGTTATCCTTTTTAATGACTCTCTAATCCCAATTAAACACAGCTTATTGATGTTTCAGACATAACAATTTACGAGTATGTACTCATAACCTCGAATAATATAATGTAATGTTTTTTTACACGCAAAAGAATATTACTAAAGCTTAAAAAGATAATGTGAAAATTGTACTCCAACAAAGAAAGAAAAAATATATGGTATCATTGTCGGTTTGCTTTTGCAACTTGGCAGCTCTTTGAAAAATAGCGTTTTATATTATTGCATGTGACTCTTCGTAAAAATAATGTGTGGGGGCAGTTGCAAAATAGTTAAAAATTACTTCTCTTTTTTTGTTTTGTTCCATTTGCGTACACTCAATAACTTGACATTGATAAATATTTTTTAATTTTTAATTAAAAAATTATTTAAATTTTTTTTATAAAACTCTTTTTGTTAGAGATAAAGACGATTTACTTTCGAGTGGAATTTTGGACGCGCAAATCTGAACTAATTGAGCCGAAACGTATAGAAACAAATAATTTATTAAGCTTATCAGTTTTAATGACTAAATTGTATGGCAAAATTCAATAATTGTGTCACCTATTTAAAACTTAGCTATCCATAAAAAAAATAAAAAAATCTCTGTATGTAAAATTTATAACACCATGACTCAATAATCTTATATTTTATTTAGTTTAATTAATAGTACAAGTGAGCTGGAAATTAGGATCCTTATCATCTATGAACATCATAGTCAAATCCTATTTTTTTGTTTAATAACATGATGTGACATATTTTTCTTGATTTGTTGTATTATATGCCAGAAACAATGTGGCGGCCCCCGGTTGAGCCTGTCATTTGATCATAAATTTTAAGGTTGAAACTTAAAAGTTGAATTTTTCAAATTGTGGTTATATTTGAATATTCATTTTACTCAAAAAATGTTTTAAAGTTTTATCGGTGGGAGTCAAACATTTAAAAACTAACACACGTGAAAATCTGATCAAATTTTAAAGTTAAATAGATATTTGAAGATAAATATACGATCTAGCGTAGCTAAATGACATGAGAGAAGCAAATAAGCATGCATGTAAGAAAAATTGAAAAAAAAAATAGAAGAAGATTTAATATAACATGATTAGATGCAAGCAGGCAGAAGAAATCTTTTTCTTTTTAAAAGTTTATTTTTTGATAAAACTTTAATATAATTGAACTGACAGGACAGATTGTAAGTGGACAAAAATCATATAAAAGAGAGTGAGATGAGATCTAACAAGATAGCCCAACCCCCCACCTTATTGTCATCCTTTTAACGCATCAATCATGAATAATTGTCTAACAAAAAGAAAACCTATAGAGTGCCGTAGTGAACTATCTTCATTTTTCTTTTTCTTCATTTTTTTGGGGAATTTATTGCTCTCAGTTGGAAAAGTGGATTAAGGGAATTAACAAACATATTAAATGTTGTCACCATCATAATCGTCCCAAATATGATCAAATCATATCATGTTTATCAAGATGTGCAAAAGACTGACAAATATGACAGGTAATTTGAAGTTAACGTTTGGTTCATGGATAAGTTTTTAGAACCAAAAACAAAGAGAGAATTGGATAAGCAAACTGTCACTATTCGAGCAGTGAGTATGATGTTATCTTATCAACGATATTTTTGTGCCCATTATTATGACCACATGCAAGTGATAGCTCATGTCCTCGATCATAAACTATTACATCTACATTATGGTATTGTCCTACCAAAACTCTATTCCGTTTTATCTATTTCACTTATACGGGATTGAATTAAGCCTGCTCTCCTGTACATTTGATCATTGGCCTTCATAATACCTTGAAATCGAGGGCATCGCATGGACCAATTGAATTACATGGTGATATCAACTCGTTATTGCCAGAAAAATTTCCAACATAGAAGCAAAGGGAATTCAAAAATGTTTTAAGGAATAGGTACCAACTCACAACTGGGACATTTCTGCATATTTTCAATCCCCTCATCTCTAATCCTGCAAGTTCCCTGGCCTTGGGGACTAGAAAGAACGAACACAATTGCAAAAAAGGAAGAAAATCTTTGACCAAAATTGTTATCCTATATTTATAATTAAAATTGTAATGATATATTTTACGGGGAAAATACAACAAAATACCAACCAAAAACGATAACTCTCAGCTGTTCTTACTATCGCCATAAAATTAAGGTACGCAAAAACTTGCGAATGGTTTAGGATTGGAACCACCTCTTAAGCTGCTGCTTAGAGCGCTGCTGGTTACTATCAGTTTGATTAGAACTGTTGTGTGTGAATTTGGATCTATATTGTTCAATGAGCATATCTAGCTTGTCTTCAACAGCTTGTCCAACGGGGTCTTTTTTCTTTTTATCCTTTTTCCTCGCCTGTGAACTGATATTTTCATTCTGTTGGTTAGTTTTATCCTCAAACTTCCTCTTTTTTGTTCTCACTGCAACGTCTTCTTTTTGTCCAACCTTATTATCTGAACTTTCCCTACCAAAGCGACCGTGTTTGTTCCCTTCTTGATTATCTTTTAGCTTCTGTTTTGCGCCTCCTAGCTTTTTACCTTCCTTCTTGTTCTTCTTCTCATTTCTTTCTTCTGCGGATATAGCAGCTCCTTTAACACCTTTGTTTTTCGGTTGATCTCCATCTTTACTACCTGAAACTGATGATGTGTTGCCTTCCCTCGAAGTGCCACCTCTGACACGCTTGTTTTTTGCTTCATCTCTATTCCCCACAACTGATAATGCGTCTCCTGTGGATTTGCGTTTTCTTGACTGTTTATCACAGGGATCCCCTTCATTTGTATTGTCATTCGGCTGCAGATCTTCTTTGTTCTTGTTGAAACCTTGCTGCTGAAGTTTCTGCCGAAGCTTCATTGTTTGGATATTATCAAGAGCAAACTCCACTATTGGACGATGCTCAGGACCAAAAGTCTCTGTAAATAGATAAGCACACACAAAAACCAGAAACTAAAAATGCTAAAAGTCACCAGAAATAGGCATGCAATATCTAACAAACTGAAGGCACATACCAGGATTGTTGTTAAGAACTCTCAAAGCCACAAGTGCATGTTCGTGCTCTGAGAACTCAAGAAAAGCTACTCCACGAGAATGATTCTTTGCCACTGCTTGTCCTTTTTTCACGTCCTTCAAAAACTTTATCTGCAACACATGAAAGTATAATGAAGTTGCAAGAACAATAGCCAAACTGCAAAGACTGAACTTCAAAGGAAAGCTCACCTGACGGATAACAGGCTTTTGCTTAGTAGCACGAGAAGTAACTGCATCAATGCAAAGTGTCTTCAACTGTTTTTCAGTCATTGACTTGGGAATATTGTACATAATCAGCCGTGTCCTTGACACATGGAAATTCGGGGACTTCAGCTTGATAGTCTTCTTTTCTTGCAGCCTACACAATCAGCAACTTTAGCTCTGCAAGCTATGCAGGAACTTACAAAACAATTTAGAACTGCAATAGAACAGCTCCAAACTTATTAAAGCATTCTGCATCTAATACAACAACTGTCACTACACCGCAGTCCCACACTAGTGGTTAGCAATTTGAATCCTCATTGACCATGTAACTTCATTTAAACTCATGTCAAGCCAGTAAAAGCATTGTGCATCTACTGAGTTCTTTTTTTTTTACCAAAAAAAATTTCCCAAAAAAAAAGGGCAACAAGTATACCAAAGACCATCAAAAGGAGTAAAAGGGTAAATTAATTATATACAACATATTATGATTCACCTAATTGCTTGCTAATCAATTCGTTTTCACAACATAAAGTGAAAGGGAAGGCATAGATAGCTCGAGGCTAATCAAACTCGCAGATCAAATATATATAAAGAGATCGCTTTTAAATGTTGAATGCAGAAACCCTGCCAGAATTAATGAAAAAGAAGCAACTACCAATATAGCAGTTACTAAAAGAACTCAAGTAACTACGCTGCTAGAGTCATTGAAAAGAAGTAACTACCCAAATAAATAAAGTATGGAAAGGAAATACAGTAGTAAAGTTGTCATGTTGAGCATAATGGAAAAGAACAATAACAACATATAATATGATGACCGAAGCAAATGAAACATTGAAGAATAAGATAATATGGGAGTAACAATAACAATAATGGTAAGGGAACTAGGCAACGTTTGACTACCTACTAACCTTCTACTCTGAATGGGTGTGTGGATTGGCTTATTTTTTTTACTTTTGGTCTTTTAAGCACTTTTTAAGTTTTAGAAGTGTTTGGGTAACACAAAAATGTGCTTTTAAGCACTTTCTTAAAGCTGAAAAAGATCCAAAAAAAAGGTCAAAAGTCAAAAGCCAAAAGTTGGAGATTCCCAACTTAAGGCTTTTAACTTATAAGCCACATAAGAAAAACCAGTCCAAACACACTCTAATTCCCAACCTCCTTATCCTTCAATCTAGGATCATGTCCTTGATAAGTGCAAGTGTGTCATGTCCAGTCTAATCACTTCTTCCTAATAATTTTTTGGTGTCTCCACCTCTACCTTTACCTCTCCTCATACCCATCATAGCCAACCTCTTATGCCTCTTCACGGGGACATTTGTGCATCTCCTCTTCACATGCCGAAACTATCTCACTCTCGTCTCCCTCATCTTGTCCACCATAAGGGTTACTCTCTCTTTGTCCAGATATTCGTTCATGATACTATCCCTCTTAGTAAGAGTAACATATCCATCTCAACATCTATCTCAATAAAATACAGGTTAACTAAAAGGTTTGAGAAGGATTTATGTTGCACACCTTGGAATTTTTCATGATATAGTGCCATAATCATCATGCTGAACTACAATTCCTAAACACTTGGCAAATTTCATCATGTTTGTGCTCTCCATTTTTAACATGTAAAGAAATATAGACCTTGACCTAACTCAAACCAAATTTAGCCTATGAGAATAGCTCAAGATCACACCAAATCCACCATATCCTACAATCAATGTGGGAGGAGAGGGCACAACAAAATATGGGGCCCATTATAGGGTAAACCAGGAACTGAGATGGGTCTGGCATTGATACATTGTAAAAAAAATGGACCTCGATTCTAAATCAACCTCAGAGGCTAGCTCATGAGTGAGGAGTGCCCAAGACCATATAACAAGACCAAATGCACATTGCACAACAGACGTGAAACAATTTAGAACAGAAAATTTCTAGCTTAGAGTAGGCAATTTAAGAGAAAGATCACTGGCAAACAAAGGAGTGTCAACCTTCCATAATTCTTTTAAGGAGAGTTGATGAAATAAATGAAAAGAAGATTTTTATCACTGTGAGATAGTGGTAAGGTCTGCGTACATTCTACCCTCCCCAGACCCCACTTGTGGAATTTCACTGGGTATATTGTTGTTATTGTTGCAACTAACAGATTCCTATTAAGGAGTGTCACCTTTCATTGTATTAATGAGAGTTCCAATTCTTTTAACATATTACTCCCTCTATCCCAATTTATATGACTTGCTTTCCTTTTTAGTCAATCCCAAAAAGAATGACATATTTATATATTTAGTAACAATTTAACTTTAGAATATCCAATTTACCCTTAATGAAATGATTTCTAGCCACATAAATATATATGATTTATTTTAGACCACAAGTTTCAAAATTCTTCTTTTCTTTCTTAAACTCCTTGTGTCAAGTCGAACTAACTCATATAAATTGAGACAGGGAGAATATTATTGTTATTAATACCACAAGTTCATCTATCTACCGTTATCATATAGTACCTTTACACTCGGGACATATAGACTTCTTTGAAAGGATCACTCTTGATTTATGAGTCATTGCCCCATATCATGTTAAGAAGCTTTAGTCAAAAAGGAGTTATACACAAGAAATAAAGGGGGCCAGTTCCTAGTCTCCAAAAAATTATAGATGAACTCAGCTGATATGAGGTTAATTGTTAGGATATGCATTATCAAAAGCATGTTTACATTTCAAGGTTCACCATTTTGAGTATAAGAATAACTTTTGTGAGACTCACCCCTTGCGCTTTGACATATCACTCACTGAAACACCTTCAGCAGCTGGGGTGCCCTCCAAAATAAGACCCTCCTGTGTCAGAACAGAATAAGATTACATCTACATTACCTTAAAGAAATCTCTTGTAAGAGAAGTTAAATGCCGAGACAGCATTACCAACAGAAACCAACCTTTGCCAGGTAAAGGTTGCGATGGTCAATATCCTCCTTTTTGGTCTTCTGCAACTCCTTATCGTGAGCAGCTTTCTTGTCCAAGGCCTTTAAAATCTTTAATTGCCGACCCCTTAGAAAGACACCCAAACCATCCGCAACATTGGCAGCAGAAATAGCAGCTTCAGCAGATGCTGCTGTTTTAAATTTGAGAAATCCAGTACCCCTTGGTCGTCTGCAACATGTAGAATTAAGTTTAATGAAGTCATTAAACAGCAAAGTGTAAACACGTAGTAGAGCTCATACTTGGTAACTTGTTCAAGAACTGGAGCAAAGTACTCCACTTCACCAAAAGCTGAAAACCGTTGTTTGACTTCTCCATAATCAACATCAAAAGGAAGGTTGCTAATAAAAACTGTCCCCTGCAGATCATCTGCTCCATCATTCTGCATAGCTTTAATCTCTTTGCCCTTGCCCAAAATGTCATCTAGTGCTTTATTCGGAGTAGATGCATCCAGGGGAAGAATAGTATCAACTTCCTTTCCCTTCTTTTGCGGGCTTGAAGTATCATTTGCGGAAGTAGCTGGACCTATTGAAGTTGGAGAAATGAAGTTCTGAAGAATTTTTTTCGCAATGTCTGCTTCCTCATCAAAGTTAACTTCAGTCTGATTATTTTCTTCTGAAAGGTCAGAGTCATCTTCGTCCCCTTCAGCTTGCTCAGATTTTCCATCAATGTCAATGTCTTCATCCTCCGTATCACTACCAACATCATCTTTTGCACTCTGTTCTGCAGAAGCAATGTAGATTATATTATTCGCGAACTCATGATGCAATATATTTAAGAGCATAATGAAAGTAACTGGCATAGCATTATAACATCACTGTCATCATAAAAAAAGGAAGAACTAGCTGTGGAACAGTTTAGATGAATATGAAGGGAGTCCCATAAAAAAATTCAACATTCTCTAGATCAGACCTAACAAAGGTTTTTTTTTAAATTAGCAAGAGGGCTATCCTTAATTGTACCCTTGAACTTAGGAAGAGGAAATGTGTAATACCCTGGGAGTTGGAAAGTCTGAATCAACAAGGAAAGTTCTGAAAACTATTGGTGCAGGGACCACGAGTCCTTTTTACGGGCCGTAAATGAATCCATGAACCATAAAAAGATGCTCGTGGAAACCTGTAGGGGATTTCAGCATCCAAATTTTGTGAACCACGGATAGGAAGTATGGATCATAGTTGTCCTTACGGCTCGTAGAAAGTGTTCGTGGATGGAGATTCATAGACGGAAAAATTGGACTTAGACAGGATGAAAAGAAACTACAAGTAGTGACTGTTATTATGGCTCGTAGAGTGTGTTCGTGAAAATGACACCTCAGACACCGGACACCTTTGGTTTCCAAGCCCATGTATGGGTCGTAGAATGTTACAAGAGTCATGGATTTGGTTCGTAGAACCCACTGATACTTAGAAAATTCGAGAAAAAGGGAAGGCTTTACGAGATGGTTCCACAACCCATGGAAGGAACCATGAGCTATAGGCCCAGAGAAAAACGGCCAAGACATGGAATTTTACTCTAATTTCCACAAGAGGTGTTCACGGCTCGTGAACTGAACCACAGACCATAGAAAGGTCTCGTGGTTACTAACGACGGTTTTAAGTGAAGGATATTTTGGAATTTTCTACTTTCTTAACCCCTAAAATATGCCGTTTTGGACCTATAAATTACCTTCTAACCATTTTTACTCTTCAAATCACCCTATTACCATTCAATCTCCCAAATTTACAAATTCTCTCAAGTTTTCATCTCTCGATTCTTCTAAGGTCAAGGTTCTTCAATTCCAACCATCGATTACCAGATTTTCTTCAAGGATTTCACTCTAGGTATATGGGTATTCATCCATGGAGCCCAAATATTTTCAAGGTTTTCAATTCAATTTCTCCTAAACTTCAACTAGAGTTTTATGATTCTTCATTGGACTGTTTCAGTTATGCTTTGATTTATCATTATTGATTTAATGAATTGACATTAATTTTGTGAATTTCAAGGGGTTTTTTCTTTGAGAAAAGGTAACTTGTATTATATACCAAAGGAATACTCATTAGGTATCCAGTAATACTTACAATCAAAAATGCATAACTGAGACTGTCCATCATAAGTAATCTAAAATACTAGGGATAAAGACGCCTACCGTCTTTTGCAGTTGCTGAAGATTGACCACCAGATGCATAAACCTTTTTGGAAACAGCCCAATCAACAGCAATAGTTCGTTTACTCATTGTTTTCCCATTAAATGTCTTAATAGCCTAAAAAGAGATATAGAAAAAACAAAACTAGGAGTTAGGATAGACTAGAATCCAAAGGGACAACCCAAAAGAAAAAAAAAACTTCCGCAGTGGTGCAAGCTAATCCCATTCATTGTAAGCACTAGCGTTGTGATTTTGTCTTTTACATATATTCCTTATAAAAGAGAAATTCAGATCATATTTATTCAAAGATGTAAACTGCAGCAAAAAGTATGATTTTTCACTATAAGGAAAATGTTCAATAAGCCTTAGGGCATGTAATGGTTATGTTTGAGATCATGTACTAATTTGTGCTGCAAAAAGTTATATGATATCACAAAAGCACCCTATACATAAAGAGTAAACAAGGAGAGCAGCTAACTTTAGTTGTGGTATTACACCAAATCTTACAGTAAGAGGACAATGTCAATAGAACTCTCTCCTGTCTCCTTCCTCTTTCCACTGAACCCATGAGCAGTTTATTGACAATTCTCCCTTACCCTTGTTTTCCAATAGGTTCAAAGTCCATTTCGTTCCAACCGTCCACCATAAAGAACTTCCCAGAAGACCAAGATTACCTAATACATAAATCACTTTGGTCTGTTGAATTGGAAAGAGTTCACAGATTGCTAATATAACTGTAAATAGCCAAAGGCGGGCTTCTTTAGACCACACCTTTTTAGATAACTGAGAAATCTCCAAAAAGGCTATCCGGTGCACCATCCAAGACCATGTGTATCATGCCCCCCACCCCCTCCTTATTCTCCAACAAGTTCAAAGTCCATCTCATATTTTCCCAATAATCCAATTTAAAGAACTTGCCCGAAGACTAAGATTACATAATACATTGATCACTTTGGTTTGTGGAATTGAAAAAGTTCACAAATGGCTATCTTCACGGTTCACTTCCTCTCAGATTTTAACCGCTTCTCAATTACAAAGAAGAAGAAAGCCTTTGAATCAATCAATTTAAAACCTTATTAATTTACTTAAGATGAATGTGAGTTCATACATTCTCTGCATCCTGCTTCGATGTAAATTTGACAAATGCAAATCCCTTTGATAACCTGCAAAATGCTAACAAAGGTTACTAGTGGCAACTAACAATAACAAACTTTAAATTATAAAGGGAAGTCCCTTACCCTGTCTCAAAATTCTTAGGAATAAACACATCCCACACGAAGCCAACTTTTGAGAACATATCTTTCATCTCATTCACTTTGGCCTATGTTTGATTGTCAAGCTCAAAGGTCAGAGTTCAGTGAGCACACATGAATACAATCAAAAATAGTACACTGAAACTGGATTAGCTTATGGAATAGAACTGATAAAGTAAAGAGCAAAAGGAAAGACCTTAAAAGGAAGATTCCTCACTATAAGCTTCCATTTTTGAGTCTTTGAGCCCTGGTAAGAAATGTATTAGTTAGAAAGTGCAAGTAGATCAGCTGAATATAACACCTTACAAAATTAGGCAGCTTGAAAACAATGTCCAATAAAATGAATCAAGACCTCTTCCAAACAAAAATGTCGCACAAGCCATATATAAAAGTTACAGATGTGCGCAGTGGCGTACGCAATATCTTTCTCAACAGGTATCGATGTTCAAAGAGGTGAACAATGGTACAAATCCCTATATCAAATCATATTAACTCGTATTTCAATGTCGAAAAGGATATTCTTGAAGATATGCTCATTTTATTGCAACATGGCTTCCAATGATGTTTTTGATTGTTAGTTGTTCCCTCACAAGTCGGATCAGATTGTGTAGAAATAAGTTAACTCCTTTACTTTTGGCAATATGGATCCAATTCATTGGTCATTTCTTTCAAGTTTGCTGGACTTTGAGATGTTGAACTTAATTTTGAAAGCTTGGAAGATGTTTTAAAAGATGTCTCTCTTCATTGAAATTGAAGCTGAACTACAAATCAAAATATCAATTGGATAAATTCTAAAAATAATTACAGAATTCAACCCCAAAATGAAAACGCTGAATGCCTTCACAAAATTCTAACCAAACAACAACAACAACATACCCAGTGAAATCCCACAAAATAGGGTTTGGGGAGGGTAGAGCGTACGCAAACTTTAGCACTATCACATGGAGAGAGAAAGGATGTTTCCGAATGACCCTTGGCTCAAATGTATCCGACCCAAGTAAAAGAAGAAAAACCACAGATTGAAATTCTAACCAGAAAGAAGAAATGGAAAAAAAAGTAGGCAGACAAACTTAAAATGGCAACGACCTCAATCCCCAAAAAAATCTAATTGTAGAGAACTATGATAGTTTTTGAGAGGTATGATTTTATTTGCCAAAATAGCTTCACTCTAGAAGCATTCAAATATTTGTAGTGACTAAACTGTTTTTGTTCATTCTCAGTGTATCGGTTATTGGGTTTAGTTTTTTTTTTTCCAGGGGACAGGTTAGTGGCAAGTCACGGTGATAACCTTAATTGCACACTCAACACACAGAAACGCAAGTTACAAGAACCAAACCCTTGCCAGCACACTGAACATTGAGGTGCTCAACCAAAGAACGAGGGAACACTTCATCGCAAGCAGTGTGATTTTAAAGCTTTTATATCACAAGCTCTTGCATATTTTTTATACATATATTTAGTAAACTTTCCGATGAAGCGGTGTTACGTGACACCCCTTCAACCAAAGTGGATCTGCCCCAGGATGTGGGAGAGATGAAGGTAAAATGAGGCAGTTCTGATAGGGATGGCTAGGGGTTGCGGCATAGGAGTAACATGGAAATCCTAAGCTTGAATCGTAGCTACACAACTTGGTGTGAGCCCATTCACTCTAACCTTGAGGGTAGGATATCTTGGCAGCCTGTGCTTGTGGACTGGACACATAGCATAGTGTATTAGTCAAGATGCAAATTGACCAGATACTTCCAATATCAAAAAGGGACAGGGTTCAAAAGGAAGTAATAACACGGAAAACCATGAGGAACATCCACTGGAAACTGATTGGTATGCAAGTAAAGAGAATCACTCATATTCCGTTTTTTCTTTATTTGACCTTTCAGATACTTAACATTTTCTCCTGGTCAACAAAGCAAAGCAATAATTAAGTAGAACAATAAAAACCTGAGACCTAGCAAGAATTATGATTATTTAGAAGGAACGGCAACGCTAGGTCATGCTGGCTAACATCACCAATTTTGGGCTAAGAAGGAGCTTCCAGAATCCTAAGCCAAACATGTATGCGCAGGAGGGGGGGAAGGGGGGGTTGTAAATTGCTGCTGAAATATTAACAGCTATGCAATAGAAGCTGAAAGGAAATGCACATTCCCATATTGGTTCTATTTATTCTGATAAAGCCAATGGACAAGGACTTCTTCCTAAGGATTAGTCCCTTAGTAAAACAGTCTTTCTGCACACCAGGAGGAAGATTTATGACTTCAATTCCTGAGCGTCTGTCCTAGAGGTATGTTATCAATACAATACTAAGGGTGTGTTTTCCTCATCCCTCAGGCATTTCTATAATGGACTTGGATTTCAACACCGACCCAAGTATCTCAACCATCACTGTTTTAGTCACTGATGATTATACTGTTATAGTCTTCACCAAAAGGAAAAATAGTCAAGGTGAAGCAATAAATTAGTTTGGACATATTCAACTATTGCAAAACTGCTTAAACCTTCCCCAGGGAAGCCAGATCACATGACAAAAGCTAATAAAACAGAAGCATCCAATAATCTGAAAACAATGACAGCAACCTAACCTCTCCCCCAAGTTGGCGTGCCCAAAGTGTTGCTCCATGTACTTCCCTTTGGTGTAATGATGCAACACATGCTTGAGCTGATTTGACACTAGTGAAAAGTACAGATGAAGCATCCATTTTACAACCATCGTGTGCTAGCCCTAGAATATTCATAGATTTGTAAAATATATTAGCCGGTGAGTCAAATAACATGTATCTTATAATTTCCCTCGGAATTCACGACTAAATTGTTTCTAATAAGGGAAAAGAGTAATCACTTCAAGGCCAAAATCCTCAACAGCTTTTTGCTGATTTAATCCACTGAGATCACTAATCAAATTAAGTGGTACTAACTGAAAAATTTTAGACTTGGGTCGCTTTTGCCAAGCACATTTTTTTAAGAAAATATTAATGTCAAAGAAATTCATTACACGATTAATCTGGTTCATGAAAAAGATATGATAGCCTGCGGAAGCAAAAATGGATGTCCAAAATAAATGACAAGGGGAAGCACATTTAATTGTTTTTACCATGATTTTCAATCTCCTCTTTTGGAAGAGGATAAGTAACAGAACATACGGTGCCACACTCTGCCGCAAGCTGGTGAGCCTCTTTTGCCATATTTGCATTTATAATACCTCCTATTATAACAGTCCTGGCAACCCTGTTCAACATGAAGGAAGACATGAAAAGTAATTTTAAAGGAGGACTTAAATCAGTCAAATACAGTAAAATACACAAATACAAATTCAACAAGCAAATGCATAACTTCAATTGCCAAACAGTGATGTGGCATGGCTGCGTCCTTTTGATAAATTATAATTAGTTGATGTGGGGAAACAAACTCCCTTCTACAAGTGGTACTTGGTTTTTTTTAAAAAGACACTCAATCATCTAAACAGGAACTTCATGGGTACATTAAAAACAAAAGGTTATTTCTGAGCTATACAAGATCCTTTTTCACCCCACCCCCCCTCAAAAGTTTAATATGCCTGAGCTTTTTAATTAAATAATTAAAGCTCAACGGAAAAATTGCTCTTGGTAACTTTTGGTTTTGGTACCTTCTTGGTACTTAAGTCAATATATCTTTGCCTTATCAAAAAAATAAAAATTGCTCTTGAAAGCCTATTGATACATAGTCAATAAATCTTTGCCTTATCAAAAAAATAAAAAATTGCTCTTGAAAGCCTTCATTGGGTATGTTGTTGTTGTTGCTGCTCTTGAAAGCCTAAAATTACTTCTAGACAAATTCTACATGAATATGTAGCTACAAACTTGGCCTCTCCAATAACTGAGTAAGCACACATAAAATTTTATATTTGGTAAATGAGGTAGATCAAAAAGGTCACAAGTGATCATTCTCAAAAATATAAAAAGTCACAAGTGATTATTAATTTAGATAAATATAAATACCTTAGCACCTGAGTAGTGCCTAGACAGGTACTAACATCATGTCTGACACAAGAACTCCAAAATTAGGCAAGGGAGACAAGAAATGAGAGCACGAATCCACCAAAAATAAAAAGAATCCGAGTAACAATGGATAACCCAGTCCAATGAGATAGCACAACAATTATCATCCTTCAGCAATTAACAGAAGATTGATCTACCTTCTCTGAGTTTTAATACTTCATATTTGGTCCTTAACTAATAGTGCTAAAAATACAACATAAACTCTAGAATGCAACTTATTTGAGACAGAGAAGTCATCGTCGCAATACCAAATTTATTATCAACAGAAATTGGCAGAGTGCAAAACAATATTTTATAGCTAGGTTCAGCAGAATATTTTCAGAATCAAGAGAAATAGCCAAATTTAACAAATGAACGTGCAGAAATATCAAATACACAAAAATTACCTTTGCTTTCCTGAATAATTTCCTTCATCAGCTGCACCATTGCAAAGCAATGTAGCCTTTTTTTTCCTGGTGGGTTTCCCTGAATTTTCTGACAACCCTAAGTTAAATTGTCAGAGGATGTAAACAAATTGAAATCCCACGACGTAATTGAATTTTGTGTTACTGATTAATCTAAATCACCAATAAACATTAAATACAAAAATCATTAACTCATATGATACTTATCATTGAGTCTCAAAGTAAATCATCTCATTTTTTAAGAAATAAAAGTAAAATAGTTTCACTCGATGAATAAATACAAAACTCATGCAAGTATTTTCTTTTAGATTAGAAGTCTCATACATTATTTATTCTAATATCTTTTATGAAGTAAATAAATTAATAAAAGGGCCAAAATCAGCCCCACACAAGTGGTATATCGAAAGAAGTAGAGAACCTACAAACATTTTTTCTAACATAAGTATTCGTTCAGGATATCTTAAAATACTTACTGAAGTGTATTTCTATGAATGTCAAAGAAGAATTGTATTAACTGAATATCTAACATATGCTGTCTCTTAAATTTGAGTTCACACATTATTGAGACATGTTATATGGCAACTCATGACTCACTAACAACCATTATCAAACTAGTGAAATGCCAAGTTGGTTGCCAAAGGTATGTATAAAAGATGTGCATTTAATGTATTAACTGATCCTTTGATTCTGTCATCAAACACATTTAATAACTAACAACTTGAGGCATTCAGTTTTAGTGCATCATTGGGTTCTCAGACAGCAACTTGATACTAAAGAGCTACATTTATATTGAAGATAACAATCATATGCTACAGTTCAGAACCTGTTCCCTGCGGGTTTGAAGCTTGCTTGTGCTCAGCTGCCTCAGTAGAAGGACCATCTTTGCTGTCTTTTGCTTGTGCAGTACTTCCTAAATAATATAATTGATAGGAAAGTCAAACAAGCAGCAGTGGAGTATTTTCTATTAGTGTAATTGTCTTTATTAAATGTGGCCCAATTTTCCATTTGAAACTATAGTACCTGTTCCCTCCAGGTTTGAAGCTTGTTTGTCCTCAACTGCTTCTGTAGAAGGGCCATCCTTGCCATCTTTTGCTTTGGCAGTGCCATCTAAACAATATAAGTGAAAGAAAAGTCAAACTAACAACATTGGAGTATTTTCTGTTAGTGCAGTTGTCCTTATTAAACACGGCACGATTTTCCATTTGAAACTAAAGTAGCACAAACCTTTATCCCCCTTCGATTGCCGTTGTTCACGAGGCGCACGCTGCATGGCCTGTTTAACACCAATTTTCCTTCCTCCAACCACTGACCCATTCTTTAGCTCGATGGCACGGTTAGCATCGTCGACGGATGCACTACGACAACACATAAGAGGAAGAATAAGTTAGAATATATGAACCACATATACAAGATGGGAATACCACTGAACATGATTCTCTAGAGTAAATTTATCAACTAAGAAGTAATGCTTCAATCCATAACTTATTTATAATGTCAAATCATGTAAAGTAGGCACCTTGCATTCAAAAGTAATAAAAAAAAGGTTCCAACGTAGGCTGCATGTTACACCAAAAATCAATTTTGGAAAAAGTTTATGTATATTGGGGTAAGAAGAAAAAGAATTTTGAATAGTTGAGAACAAATAATATAGTTTATGCAGATAATGTGCAAGAATCCCTTGTAATTCTTCGCATTCAGTTTCCAAACTACAACATTAATGCCAAGAATGAGATCAGAAATTTTGAGCAGCGCAAGACATTCCAACTGAGAAAAAAAATAGAAATAAATGCATAGACTCACAATTGGACAAAGCCAAAGCCTCGATGTTCATTTGAACCTATGCACACAAAATTGGAGAAGAGACATTAGCAAGATATCATAAACTTGCAATGAAAACTAGTTTTCAATAAAGGAACAAATGCTCATCAGTTGCCTACTACTATTTCACTCATAGCTACAACTGAATTACTGGGCAACTGAAAAAACAAAACCACTACTTGAATTATAAATTTTGAATTGAAATTACCTTTATTGGTAACCATAAAGCACCGCCTAATTGGTCCAACTTCACTGAATGTCTCCTCCAACTGCAGATAGTTAGAGTACAGTAAGTAGATGATCTTTAGAATCTTTTAGTCAGGGAAGAAGGAGAAAATTACCTGAACATTAGTGAAAGAATAAGGTAAATTGTTAACAAAGATGGTAGAAGGTGAATGTTGGCTTTCGCCACCAGATATTGTCTTCTTGTTCTTTCCCATCTTTTCAGTTGTGAAGAACCCAAACAAGAAGCAACGGCTCTTCTTGTTTCTGCGCTGAAGAAAATTTTAGGGGTTTATGGTACAGGGTTTTTCGATTTCGGGTTAGGACGCTTTCTTGTGGGCTTAAAAAACAATCGGGCCGGATAAGTGAATTGGGCTTGATCCAGAATGAACTGGATCGGTACGATAAAAGTGGGCCGACATTACGGTTCCAAAGATAAGTGCAAATTCGCAAGCAACAAAAACAAAGTAAAATTTGTAGATTAAGCCAAGAAATCTACCTAGGGCCTGCGCATATATATCAAAGGCCCACAAACATTAAGGTTATACTATAGCTTATGACTATAACAATGAAAGAAGGTCAGCAAGGAGAAACGGAAAAATAACAAGTGCTTCACCCGCTAAGCACGTGATAGGAATAGCGGATAAGTGCTTGATAAGCTAACAACTCAATGAATCAGGATGGGAACTTGAAGAAAGAAGGGCACACTTAGTATGAGTAACAGATACATGGGTTGAGTTAAATATGAAAATGTCAAAATGAGTTCCATTAATAAATAAGTGAATTACTAACACGCTTAAATGCTTTTTGGCTACAGCGCATTGGAATGCTCAATTAATAAAATAAGCATAATATTAATCCATCCAAAACATAACTATATTGAGTAGGTCAAAATTTTAAGAGCTGGCTGGAAAGAAAAATCACCACGTCATAGCTTACACCACCCTATGGGCCATTGTGGAGGAACTGATCCTCCTCAACAAGGCGAACCTAACATTTACTGGGCAATTATATAAATTATTCTTGTAATATGATTCATAAATGAGTTATGCATTTTAGAATTATACAATAAAATCCCTTTATATTATGTTATTCTGTTGGTTCTTGAGTAATATTTTTATTTTATAAGACTGTAATTAATTTTGAAATACGAATTAAATTTATAGCCAAGTATTCAATTTAAGAATAACGAGTAAAGAACAAAAAAGTTACGAACAAATTATCCCTATGATTCAATTTTGTAATTTCTAATAGAATAAACATTCGTGTTGAAAACTTTAATTCACATAGTTTGCTTTAAAAAGAGAATAAACATTGTAGCATGTATCTTTTCAAGATCTCCCATAAGAGATTCATAAATTAACTATACATATCAACTACTAGCTAGTATATTAAAGGTTTTAAGTGTCTGATTTTGAAAAGAAGAATTATTAATACTTTTATATTTGTGCAAGATTTCAATAATATGGGTGGTGTATGTGTTTTAAGTTTAATATATATATATACGAATATATAAAAAATTTATCCAATAGTAATTTTTCGCCGTGAACCCCCTCTCCTTTCTAGGTCCGCCCTTGATTATAAGATGTAGTAGAATTTATGTTATTTAAAATTGGTGTGATTAATATTTCAAAAGCATATTTGATTTTTTGAGTTTTATATCTAAATTATCATTTATTAGTTTGAGAAACACATTTCTTTCTTTTATTACACACACTTATCATGATAGGTACTATATTCTCTCTCTGTTTATTGTTTAAAATATTTATCACATCAAACTCCACATGATCAAAATATTTCATTTTGACAAAAATTAAATAAATTATTAGAATTAGTTTAAATTAAATCTCAAAGTATTACTATCCCCCAAAAATTCATAAAATAAAACGTAAAATATTTTTCTTGCCCCACTTCATCTCGTCCTCTCACCATACCCCCCACTAAATTTAGTTTTTTATTTTATTTTAAAAAAACTTTATAAAAAATTTAAAATAAATTCTTACTTCATCCCCGGCCCCCCCTCCCCCTCCCCCTGTCAAATAATAATTTAGAAATCCACCCTCCTGATCCACCATTTTCAACTTTTTTTTTCCTTATCATTTTGTATTATATGTATGTGTGTGTAAGAAAGAAAGTTAACATTTTCTTTTAAAACAACTTTTTTCCTATTATGTTCAATATGCAAGTAGAGAAAAATATATGTACATATCTAACATAAAAATGAGAAAAATGCAAAAAAATAAAAATAAATTAGAATTAGAGGGTTAGATGGAGGAGGGTATTTTTTTTTTTTTTGTAATCATTTTGCGGAAGGAGTAGGGGAGGGGTAAAGTTTGACTTTTTAAAAAAATTATAGATTTTTTTTAAAAAAAAAAAGAATGGGGGATGATCAAGGGGTGGGGGTGGAGGGGGTAGGGGAAAGGAGATGGGAAGTAGGATGATATAAATATTTTAAATTTTAATTTATTTAAATAATTATTTTTAAAAAAATAATTTTTATGTTCAGGAAGGATAATAATATTTTATTCTTTAACTTTTAATAATATCAATAGTTTATTTAAATTTTACATTATATATACAAATAGCCTTTACTTTAACGCTATTTAAGGGCCCAATATCTCACCAAGAAGTTTGATAATCGAAATTATAAATTACTTCTAATTAAATGAAACAAACTCCATCAGTAGGTAATCAAAAACACTCCTTCCAATTGATTGCGGCTACGTGTTTAATCAATTTGGAAGTATTCATGTTAAGGAGCCCATGTTTTAATTTTTTTACATACATAATCCCGTTTTAGTTGAAAATCCAACAATCACAGCAATAATTTAACAGAAATAAACAAGACAAAGTCGTCATAGCTAGTAGTTTTGTTTAATATTTTTTGAATTGGATTTATAATAATCCAAAATGCCGGCTTCTAGGCATATCTTAATTAAGGTGCATGAATTTATATAATGGTGTTTGGTATCAACACTCAACTAACTTTACTAAATTCATTTAATCAATTACTTGTTTAAAACCTTTATCTCAATAGATACGTGGATGGTGTGATTCTATATTGGCAATATGCATTTGTTTGTTGTACTACGTCATATTGTCGTAGAGAGGGGTAATTAATCTGTAGATTTAAGTTATATATATTTGCAATGATATGCAAATTAAATTTTTCTTTTACATATTGTCAGTGTAATTTACTTACTCTTAGTTATAGAGAAATTGGTGAAGCATCAATTTAACATGTTACCGAATATTACTTATCACAATTAGAGCCTTAACACAAAGAATATGAAATTATTTTTGTCTAAATTTTGTAGAACTCTACGAGAGGAGTTATATTACAGTCAGGGTTTCGTGGAGACTATTCTATCCTAAAACCTAATTTATGCCTATATAAAGGTATTATATTCCCTTGAAAAAGCATCTCGAATGTCTATAAATATTGTCAAAATCAGTCCTACATTCGAGAAGTAGGCACGCTCAGTGAGACTAAATCTGCTCTTCATCTCTTCTCTCATAAATCAAATCTGTTAATCTGAAGTTATTTCAGGCGTTGTCTTTGAGTTACATTAAGTGTAGACTCTGATAAGCCTTGAAGCAGGGAACATTTGTAGACATCAAAATTTTATAGGTTTCTACGAAATGAGTTCTATTTCAGTTACTCTACCCTAATACCTAATTTATACCCATATAAAGGGTTCCAATAAGGTTTAACATAATTATTAGATATTTGTGCGGCTTAGAATCATTTATTAAGAATAAAATAAAAATTTTAAAATCAAACAGTTTCCAATTATAGTAAGGTGACATTTTTTTCGTACAGATAAAAAAAGATGTCACGTAAAATGAGATGTAAAGAGTATATAGATCTCGATAGCATTAGTAACTAGCGAGATACTTTAACGAGTCTCTAAATCATAGTTAATTATCCCATTTAACTAACTTTAGAGGAGAGAATATAACAAATATCTTGAAGTTTAATTTATTGTTGCTAGTCTTAATATCTACTACTTATATATATGCGACGTGTATAACATGAAATATATAACTTTCAACTTTGCCTAACGAACAGTTGTATCGTTAGTTAAGGCTTAGGGTTTAGATAAGGCTAGGTGAAGTTAAGTAGATAATTATCTATCTATTTATATTTATTTATATTATATTAGAAGTGTGAATGTTCTTAGAAATATTGTTTGAATTTTTGTCCTTCATTAAAAGATCCATATGTAAATAAAATTGTCTTTTCACAATTTTCTTTTAAATTCTTATTTAATTATATTTATAATATTGATTTTTAAAATGTATGAAAAAATAAGTGATAAAATAATGACTTCTAATGGTTGAAAGACTCCTAAATCTTCTTTATTTAATAGAATTCTACTTCTTATCAAAATTGGCTTTGTAGTAAATTATTTATCTTTTTATAAGTTCATAATTAAATTTAATTTTTCTGTATAATGTTTGTTATTAGGTGAGGTACACGCTTTGATCACACAACGCGTGTAAAACAAGACTAGTACTATATTAAAAGCGTGTCCTTCATTAAAAGATTTCTCTTTAGACAAAATCGTCTTTTCACTATTTTTCTTTAAATTCTTATTTACTTATATTTATAATATTAACTTTTGAAATATATGAAAATAAATGATAAAATAAGGATTTCTAGCCGTAGGATGACTCCTAAATCTTTCTTATTTAATAGACTTCTAATTCTTTCTTATTTAAATAAAAAAATACTCTACAACCATTAAGAAAAATTCTAATTTATTATGATATATAGGACCTTTATAAATAAATAATTTATCAAAATTATTTGTGAATTATTTATTTTTTCATAAATTTATAATTAAATTTAATTTTTTTTATATAATAGTTATTATCGAATGAGTTATACGCTTTGATCACATACAAATCACGTAGAAAGGAACATATCTAAGTGAGTACACACCTTGGATTTTCTTGGTTTTGTTGATTAATTATGGCAGAAAAAGTGTCAGTAAAATTGCTATAGCAGTACTAATTATTAATAATGGACTTGTAAAAAGATCTTTAATTAATTAATCGCACTTTGACTTTGCATGCAATTTAAAAGTTTGACTAATAACAAGAGAAAAAGATGAAAATAACAACTGAAAAGGAAGCTTCATATTAAAAGTTATAAAAATTAGGGAAAAAGGAAAAAAAAAAGGCCTATCTGAAATGAATAAAACACTTTTTATTTATAATTTGGTCCAAAAATATCCTTATCGATAATACTTTTGTCAAAAATAATTAATCTCATCATATAATGATATCATTTAGTTTTATAATTAAACTTAAGATATATGTTTAGTTTAATTAGTTAGTAAGATAAAGATAATAATTTTGAGTTAAAATATAAAATTATTTTATTTTATATTTAGTTATGGATATTAATTAGTTTCAGTATTATTTTATTCCCTGGCTAGCTTATATTTCATAGGATATCTCAACTAACAATGAAATATTTTTGTATGTTCATATCTCGAATAAAGTTAATTATCTATTAAAGAAAATAAATATGCATCTTAGGGAAGATATGTATGGTGAATATTGCAACAAAACATACCTTCCATACATGCTTAAGATGAGAGGAACATAACAGAAACTTAGAAATAAAATAAAAGATAAGAGAAAGAAGCTAAGGCAGGTTTAGTTTTAGGTCTACGTACCAACTGGTAGTTAGAGATTGCACTTCTTAACCAAACATTAAATAAATAATAATAATAATAATAATAATAATAATGATAACATTTTCACGAAACTAAAACTAACAAGTTAACAACAACACAGAGGCTGAAGGATAAAACCCCATTAGGAAAAAGATAGAGATTGAAAGTGAAAGTTGATGATTTTTTCTAGGAAAGTTTCTTTTTCAGTTGAAGAAAAAAAGAACATTTCTTGGAGCTTTCACATAGATATAGAGAGAGAAAAAAGTGAATTTAGAGAGAGAGAGGGGGATGTGCACACGTGTGATATTCTGTATGGTTCTGTGAAACTCTCACGTGTGAAAAGATAGATAAAATGATGGATAGAGAATTTATGATAAATAAGAAGAGTACTACAGGAGTGATGATTTTTTGTACTACTACTTTGTGTTAAAAAGGTTTAATTTTTATTTTATTTTTTTCATATTTTTTTATGGGGTCCTTGGAGTTTCTTATTTCTTGGTCATTTTGACTTGTTTTATGCCTGAGAAGTAGAAAAAGATATGGTATTTGAGTTTAGGGATCAGATTTTTTGTTTTCAGGAAGGAATTTTTTTGGTCGATTGAAGCTTTTCTGTTCCCCAGAGAAGACACAAATATTGCAGGTTTTCAGGTAAAAGATTATTATTATACTTAAAATGTTTTCTCTATTTTGACTTTGTTCAGAAAACAAATGGATTCTTGTCAGTGGCCAATAAAGAAGAAAAGAAAGAGTACTACATAATAGTAGTAGTAATTCAGTAATTCCCAATTTGCTGCTTTCAAGGGACTATTATTGAGAAATTTTAGTAGCTTCGTTACTTTGCGAACTTTCGCTGATGATTCAGTTCACCATGTTATAGTTCTCTCCCTTGTGTCCCTTGCCCCAATTTTTTTCTTTGAAAGTGACTATCATTGGGAAATGGTTGATGCTGAGTTTTATTATTGAATGGGTTCAGAACAGATTACTATATGTTACAGGTTTTTCTTGGGTTTTAAATGGATTTTCAACTTTAAACATATGCAGCAGTTGCATACAGCTTTTGGAGTTTGAAATTCGTAGTGTGTTTGATCGTGTTTTTGTATCATCCTGGAGTTGATTTATCAGACGGTCACTCAACTAATAGTTATTACTATCTCAGAAAGGAACCTTTTTTGTTGAAGAAAATTAGAATCAAGAAGAAAGATGACTCTCTGACATAATAACTATTAGTTGAGTGAATATGGGAAATCAACCTATCATCTTCCAGGAGTTTGAAATTGGTGAATTGATTAATTTCATGTAATTATATAGTTTAGTGCCATAGTGCTAATCATTTGTGTGTCAATAAACTTTTCAACTTTCTATTTGCAGGAGATTGTAATTTGATAGTCAACCTTGTAATTGAAACTCGATTGCTAATCTTCTCCAAGTAAACGAGTTATTGAGAAAAGTACCAAAGGAGCAAGGATGGCAACTTATTTTCCTAGTCCAAACAATCAAAGAGATGCTGATCAGACATTTCAATATTTTAGGCCATCTTTGCCTGATTCTTATCCAGAAGCTTCAAATGCTCAAGAAAACATGATGGTGTTCATGAACTATTCTCCTTCTGGGGCATATTCAGATATGTTGACGGGTACTTCCCAACAACAACACAGCTGCATCGATATCCCACCAGTTGGAGCCATGTGTTCCAACACATCACAACAGGAAATGTTATCAAATCTTGGAGGATCGCGGATGGGAATTCAGGATTTTTCTTCATGGAGAGATAGCAGAAATGAGATGCTAGCTGATAGTGTCTTTCAAGTTGCACAAAATGTGCAGGGTCAAGGATTATCCCTTACTCTTGGCTCCAATATATCATCCAGATTTGGAATTTCACATGTCCAATCTCAGAATCCTAATGAAGGTGGCGGTTTTAATATGTCCTTTGGAGATGGTAATAATTCCCAACCAAAAGAACAGAGAAATGCAGATTATCCTGGTAGCAACTCGGATGCTATGAAAGGGTATAATTCTCCATATGGTACGTTGAGTATTGCAAGGACCATTCCCAGCTCAAAGTATTTGAAAGCAGCTCAATATTTGCTTGATGAGGTTGTTAGCGTAAGAAAGGCCATCAAGGAACAAAATTCGAAGAAAGAGTTGACAAAGGATTCCAGAGAGCCTGATGGAGACTCGAAAAATAAATCATCAGATCCTCCTGCAAATGGGGGTTCAAGTCCACATGAATCCAAAGCCAACCAAAGTGAACTTTCCGCTACCGAGAAGCAAGAAGTGCAGAACAAACTGACCAAGCTTCTGTCAATGCTGGATGAGGTATGACCAAACAAAATAGTGTTTTGTGTATCAATATTGGAGGTTTTCAACGTTTTTGTGGCATGTCTTGCTAATTAATTGGTTTTTTCTTATTTCAATTGATAATTGCGTAAAGGAATCAGTAGTGGATGCAGTCCATTAAGGACTTCTTTGATGGTCCACATTCATCTTTCTGTGACTAACTTGTCTGAAAGGACCTTTAAACTGTGATCACATGTGCTTCTTTTGATATACTACTATGTGACCGAGGAAAGTATGATGTATAAATCATCTTATCTGATGGAAATTCGATTTCCAGATAGCATGTAGAAAGCTGTTCTTAAATATATTTCCATGAATTTGGTAATACAATAGCTTAGTTTAAATTATCACTTCATAGGGATACTTATAGAGGGTTAACTGTTAATTGTTATAACAGTGTCATTACTATATTTCCAAATGGGTGGCTTCTCTAAAATGGCAAAGTCAATGATTATAAGGCATGACTAACTGCAGTATGACACAAGATATACTCTAGGGTGCTCCAATTTACCTGGCAATGTTGACATTGATGGTTGAAGAAATTTGCACCAAGGAACTGTTAATTCAAAAGCAACTATAATTATTTATAATCTTTTTTCCCCCTCCTTTCTTTTCTGGCTGCTACTGGAGTGGCACTAGATGTGTAGCTTGGTATCTAATCTCAGTGGCATAAATTTGTCAGTTTATTCAGCATATGATGGAAACATGAGTGATACTGTGGTGTTGTATCTATCTTTGGCAAATAGTCAATTCCTAGTGTAGGATAATGGTTATTATGTTCAGTTACAACAACAACGCACCTACTCTAATCCCACAAGTGAGATTTGGGAGAGTAGTGTACGCAGATCTTACCCCGACCCTGGGAGGTAGAGACTGTTTCCGATAGATCCTTGGGGTTATTTGTGTTCAGTTAATGAAGGTAATTTCTCGTATATTGGCATCCTTCCTTTTACTCATCCATCTCTGCCAGAGTTTCTAGTAATTAAGTTTATGAATGATGCTGATGGTATTGAGAGTTCACAACTAGGATGCAGTTTATACCTTTGTAGCAGGTATTATTCCTGAATGCATATTCTTCTCACATTTTTCTAGTATGTGTCTAGATTTGTAATTTAGGAGCAAATGTCAAAAAGTAAGAGAGTTCTAAGATCTGTTTATCAAGGATATGACCCGAAGATTTGGAGGTCAAGGGTAAGGGTATAGCAAGCCAAGCCTTGTAATATTAATTAATACATGCATAGCATCTTATTCTCCTAATTTCACTATTAGCTGATGTTTCATTTGTCTTGCTATTTTGCTGTCCGTTTTTCTTTTTTTTTATCATGCTTTGATTATGTTGGTTTTGAGCGGAAGGTGTATCAAAAATAAAATCTCTGCCCGCAAAGGTAGGGGTTAGGTCTGTATACGTTCTACCCTCCCCTAACCCCACTTGTTAGATTACACTGGATTGTCTTCTTGTTGTTGGCATCTGTGATTTGCATAAAGTGGAAGTTGAACTATGGTGTATTGGCACAGATTGATAGAAGGTACAGACAATATTATCATCAGATGCAAATTGTGGTATCATCATTCGATGTGATAGCTGGAGATGGAGCAGCTAAGCCATACACAGCTCTTGCTCTTCGGACAATTTCCCGACACTTCCGTTGCTTGCGCGATGCAATCTGCGATCATATTCGAGCATCACGAAGAAGTCTTGGAGAGCAGGATGCTTCAGAGAACAGCAAAGCTATTGGAATATCACGCCTACGTTTTGTGGATCAGCATATTAGACAGCAGAGAGCCCTGCAGCAGCTTGGTATGATGCAACAACATACCTGGAGGCCTCAGAGGGGTTTGCCTGAAAGTTCTGTTTCAGTTTTGCGTGCTTGGCTCTTTGAGCACTTTCTTCATCCGTAAGTTCATTAATTTAGACAGCATCTACCGGGCGTTGTTGAATTTTTCTTGAATTTGCATTTTTGTGAGACTTAAGTCATCCAATTTATCTTTGAAAAAGAACTTTGGTCGTCTAATTTGTAATGGTTTCTCTTTTCCAGCTACCCGAAGGACTCCGACAAAATTATGCTAGCAAGGCAAACTGGCTTAACGAGAAATCAGGTATACGGTCTTTCTCAGGATGACATATTTTCTTCAGCATGTGTATTTTTGTATCTGGAACATTTTCCACTAGTCTGTCTTTAGTGAGTACATTTATCCTATTTTGGACCTACAGAACTTAGGCACATGGATTATTGCATACATGGGATTAATTTTAAGGATGATGTGGAAACTAAAGCTAATTTGTTGTTCATGCAAAGTGTGTTTACACATGTTGAAACTTCACTTTTTTACCATGAGCGACCGAAAAAATGCGGAGTTTGTGTAAAATCTTAAGATGTTTGTTCATCTCTAGAATGATTGGTTTTAACATATTAGAAATTTACTGAAGATGAGTTCTTAAATTTTAAATCAACTGAATCATGCGACTACGTGACAGAGGGCTCCTTCCTGCATCAGGGCAGTAACGCAAAGTTCTTAAATTTGGGCAGGAAAACTTTCATGCTCTAAACAAAGTCTATAATTTCTTAAATAATAGTTCACTTGGTTCAAAAATAGCAGGCATTTGCTTATCAAAAAATCATATGCATTTGGCTCATTTGTGTTAATGAACGTTCGGTTCTGACTCAATATTTGGTTGATGAATGAATGTCATGTTTCAGGTATCAAATTGGTTCATAAATGCACGGGTACGTCTTTGGAAACCCATGGTTGAAGAAATGTACAAAGTAGAGGCTGATGATGCTAAAATAGACTCAAATTCTTCGTCAGAGATGACCCCCCGACTTGCAACAAAAGACTCAAAAATTGAAGACAGAGAAGAATTGCACCAGAATGCAGCCTCAGAACTTGAGCAGTACAATAGTGGCCAAAGCTTGGAGTCTAAATCTAACCATGCTGATGTAGAAATGGAGGGAGTAAGTAATGCAGAAACTCATAGTCAATCTGGAATGGAAAACCAAACAGGCGAACCCCTGCCTGCTATGGATAATTGCACACTTTTTCAGGACGGGTTTGTTCAAAGCAACAATAGACTCTCAGAATTTGGGAGTTTTGGAAGTGGAAATGTACTATCCAATGGAGTTTCACTTACGTTGGGATTGCAGCAAGGTGAAGGAAGCAACCTACCGATGTCCATCGAGACTCACGTTAGTTATGTACCATTAAGGGCGGATGACATGTATAGTTCAGTACCTACTTCCATGGTCCCTGAAACAGCAGAATTCAATTGCTTGGATTCTGGAAACAGGCAGCATCCATTTTGGCTCCTACCATCTGCTACATGATTTTGTATATGTGATGTAGAATTAAACTGCAAGTTGTGAGAACATCAGCATTCATCGTCCATCGGGTGGTTAGTTTGAAAGATTATATAGTAACAGTCTCATTGATCACTGTTGTAATATAGTAGCAAAATATTGGTCGGGGAGCTCCCCAAGTTGTTAAATCTGTTAAGGTACTGAGAGATTGTATTGTTTTTGATAGTTGGAGTTTATCATATAGTCAATTCCAAGATTGAAGTGTAATTGTTGCTGTTTAGTTGGGAATGTGTTATATACACTTTTCTCATCGCTTAGCCTCAACCTAAGCCCATATAGTCTCTTTTTATCCCCTAGGCCCTTAAGCAAAAGTTTGACAAGTCCATGTCAAATTTTGTGTTTTCCCACTTATCACCAAGAGGGTAGATATCTTCTGTCAATCAAGCTTAATAAACCACATAGTTCAAATTAGTCCTTTCGAGGAGCAAAACAATAACGAGGAGAGGGAGGAGCGCCTAGCAAAGGAACCTTAGTGAAACTTTAGGTCAACTAATTTCCTTTCAAATTTACAGAATAACGCTATAGAGGAGGCAAATGAAGAGATTTGCGCAAAACGAAGTCTTGGAAATGGAAAAATATTTACAATCAGTTTGAACTTTGACATAATTTTGAACAAAACTAATTATCACATATTTAACATGCAGTCAGCAAATAATAACACAGCATTTCCAGTCATATCTCTAAAGCTTTCATTGGCATAATGGACCCCATTTGTTAAACCACCACATCTACAACTTGAGGAGCTGTTTGATACTTTTCAATTACTATCTACCTGAAAATGAAGAAAGAAATCAGAAATACTAGTAAAAATACCGTAGTAAGTTATCACTAGAAGGAAGTAGTTCTCACTGACCGTTTGTACAGAGCCACCATATCTTCATTAAGACGTGATGATTCCAAGAACAAATCTTCACAGTTGTTGATATCGACAGTCTCCATCTCAAAATCAGGCTGAGCATAACTCTCACTCCACTCGAACCATAACTTTGCAATAGACTCCTTTTTAAAACAAGTTGCATGATCTTCCTCCTCAGGTGAATCTGAGGCCACCAATCTATAAGTGTATACTTTCCTCTCCTGGCCTGGTCGGAATGCACGTCCTATTGCTTGACGGGTTACTGAGGGGTTGAGATGCACATCCAATATGATAATCCGTGACGCCCCAACAAGTGATATTCCTTCACCACAAGCCTTAATTGAACCAAAGAAAACACGAGCATCCGGTGACGTGTTAAATCGCTCCATCGAGGACTCCCTGATGTCCGCGTCTGTATCACCAGTGATCATAAATATTTCCTTTCCCAGAGTGTAACCCTTAGTCTTAACAGTCAACCTCTCCAAGAATTTCAAAGGTAAGAGGTACTGGCTAAACACAAGCATTTTTTCACCTTTTGTATCACACAGATGCAGCAGATTCAGGTAGAATTTGGCCTTCACTCCTTCCCTCAATTCCAAATTCTCTAATAGCATATCAATCTTCTCTTCATCAACTCTATCTTTAACAGAACAGTTTCTTGAAAGGCTCTTCAGTTGTGGGTGCACATACAGAGCACTTCCTTCAGAACTGATTTTGAACTTTCTTCCCAGTTTCTTCAGCTCTGCAACTTCACTTTTCTGCTTAGGATGGAGCTTTAGAAGGACAGTGTAATCCACCAATCCTGGAAGTTCTTCGAGGAAATCTCCCTTGTAATAATGAAGCACTTTTTCGGTCATTTTCCGCAGACCTAGTATGACAGCACTCTTTCTTGAGAAATTATCATCCTTTAACAGTGTATGCTCCACCAGCTCATAAAAATCATTGTCATTACTTTTCTTCAGGAGATTTTTTCTATTTGAGCTGGCCACTTTGCTTAGGATTGTCCTTTTAATGCTTCTGGATGTTTCCAGCTTGAGAAATTTTGGACGCACAAGGTTCAGAATGTTAAAGACCTCTTTAACATGATTTTGGTATAGTGTGCCAGAAAGCACCACCTTCAGTCGTGTCTGGACCTTCTCAAGTGAAGTCAAAACATCAGTGTCTTGGTTTCGCGGAGTGTGCCCTTCATCAAGAATGAGAATTGATGGGCACTTCAGCAGAATCTCCTGACAAGCAGCTGCAGTTGTACTACCAACATTATCACACACAATTGTTGAGAACTGCTTATAGCCTAGAAACAGAACACCTCTTTCCTGTGACCATTGCTTCAGAACTTCCAACTGTTGAGATCTATTATCTGCTTTTACCGAGTAGAAGTCATAGAGGGGAATTTCATCCACCTGCCACCTCAAGAACTCTTTCTTCCATGTACCCAAGATTCCTCTAGGCAACACAACCAAAGGCCTAGCTCTATCATTATTAGCCATGAAGCTTTGTAGGAAGCTAATTATCATGAAAGTCTTGCCAGATCCAGGGGCGTGAGCCATGATACAGCCTCCTTTATCTTTCAACAAGTTGCTAACAAGAAAATTAAATCCCTCAACTTGGTGAGATTTCATCTGTTTCCTATGTCTTGGATGAACACAAATTTCAGTCATATCAATGTCATCAGATGAAATGATGCCATCAGGAAGGAGTTCAGTAGGCCCTATATCCTTTGCTGACCGACCTTCGTAGTGATATGTTCTTGTACTCCTGGAGGCCTGTTAAAAAAAAAAATCAAAACTATGTCCATGAAAATAATTCCAGATACTTAGAACTAAAGACAAACTAATGAAGTCAATGATTTGTATTAAACCTGCCCAAAATGTTACCTCAAGACTTGTTAAAACAGGGTCACAACAATTCCTCTGATGATTTTTTTTTTTTTTTTTTTTGAAACTGAAAATTTGGATTTCCTTCTGATGTAGTAGTTATCTAAAAATATAAAAGTTTCATGTTCTCGCCCAACATTTGTTTCCAGGTCACAAAAACATTCATTGAAGACAGCAATAAACTAGGCTAACAGCAAACGACAGATGTTACACAACATAATATCAAGGTCAAAAGCAGTTCAGATGATTTAGCAACCAAACAGTTAACACAGAATAATCATGATCAATGTAATAATTTTTCCCATGCTTCTAAAAGGTGTAAAGAACAGGATCCAAAGCAAAAGATGATCTAGGATTGAAAGACGAACCTTCGAATACTGAAATTCTATGATGGTTTCGATGCTTCTCTTAATGACTCCACATATACGACACACATAACCAATATCATCTTTCAAGATGAAGGAATGATCACACTCGTCCTCCTCGTCAACTGTATGCTCGTCTGGTGAAGGTTCAGCAGCAACATCCTATTTTTACATGCAGCAGAGTTCAAATAATAATATTAATAAAAAATATCTGATATAGGCAGGAATGAATCAATTTAGATATACAAAAATGTAAATGATCAACTCTTAACATTAGAAGAAATACTCTCTTTAAATTGCAACTGCAAGTGTGTTTTGATGTGATCAAATGTACAATCAACTCCACGTGTGGTTTAAAAATCAACTGCAAGGTGCTTTTGTAGATAAATAAATGACGATAAAGCAAATGTTTTTAAAAGATGCTGCCAGAAAGGCACTGCAAGCAATATAGTCTAATATGATTTTTAGAAGTGCAAAAAGATTTACAGTGCTAATACGATCTCCATTCAAGCTTTGTCGTTTCTTTTCATATTTTACTTTTACGAATATATGTATATAATCATGGACAATTTGGCAAAAAGGTTAACAAATAGCAAAAATGGAAAGAATTCACTTCATGAAATAAATTATGGAAAAGGCAAAAGAAACTAATTAAAGCATATGAATAACAAGGATAAATGTCTAAGAATCCAAAGTTATAATTCTTGATTTTTTATATGGAAACTGGTAATGTTAAATCTAAAGTTATAACTCATAGTAAACACTGATTGTGGCATTTCTAAACATTCATGGGTATTACTTCCTAATGATGTAAGGGGCTTATTAAAAAGCTGGCAACTTCAAAGGGTACCTACAGGGCTGAAGCAGCTATGGAAAGCCATCCCACTTTTAATCTTCTGGACTTTATAGCTGGAGAGGAACAAGGCTTATTTGAAGGGCATGGAATTCGCATATCTAGAGCTAAGAATAATTGTTTGCATAAACTGTATGTTTCGTGTAAAATCAGGTTGTAAGTCTGGATCAGTACATGAATTTTTTGAAGTTGTTAGGAAGGAAAGAGTAGGAGTCTGTCTGTTTGGTTTCTTTACATTCACAAAAAAAATTGTAAACACTGAATAAGGCATCCTCAGTGCATCTGTTACTTCTTTTTCCATAGACAATGTCAACGTCAGGCCATAGAGGAGCCCATTCCTACATCCTACATGGCTACAAAGCCAATTTCCTGCTGCTTGCATGCCAGGCTCAGGAAAGGAGAGTTTTTCATGGCTACAGGGTCAAAATTACCAAAGCTCTGCTCCTGGAGCTGCATAAAATATCAAATAAATGTACCTTTGAGAATTCAAGAGCAAATGACATCTCATTCCATATGTCTGTCAAACCTTCGTCAGGCTGTTCAGCATCATTATCAATCTCATCATCATCTTGTACACCGACATAAACACCTTTATCTTTCTCTATTTCAGCTTCCCCAGCAAGGCTTACAGCTTCTATCAAAGTCTGTCTTTCAGCATAATCCCTGCCCTGCGTTATTCAAAAAGATTAGCAAGCATAAGAAATCTGACTGGATAAAAATGACTTAAGAACCTCGGATCAATCATAAACAACAATATATAAAACAAGATGGTGATGCATTTTTTTAAACTGTCCCTCAAGAATCTGTAATATCACTATCCAGAGGAAGGAGAAGTGGGTTTGGAGGAGAAATGACCACCAGTATTGACTGAACATGTCAAAGTGTCCTGAATCCCTTCTACAAAGGAGAAGGACCTCAAGTTAAGCAGATTTTCC
The DNA here is from genome assembly GCA_029948455.1 of Solanum rostratum. Taxonomy (NCBI): domain Eukaryota; kingdom Viridiplantae; phylum Streptophyta; class Magnoliopsida; order Solanales; family Solanaceae; genus Solanum; species Solanum rostratum. Next base: position 90,474,455 of record CM057045.1, on the reverse strand, counting down.
ATATTCTGCAGATCTAGGAGTGAGGGAGCAAAAGGGGAAGAGTTAACAATCAATTGCTTTTGTGGTGATAACCTTTTGAAGTTCAACTTTCCACCCGCTCTTTGCTATCTTAGGAGTAATGGATGCATTAGCATGAGGGAGAGAGCGCTAAGGATCACTTGTGTTGTGGAAATAGAAAAAAAACACATAAATCACGCCCTAAAATTGTGCGGAAAAGTCATCATATGAATAGGAGAAATGATGGAAAATTTTCGGCCTGATCTTTTAACTAGATGTTACTGATACAAGATGAACCAAGACACAGAAATTGGCCTTGGAATCTAATTTGGAAAACGCTAGCTCCACCAAAAGTGATTTGTTTTGGTAGATTGCAGCTTAGACTCTTGTATAACACAAGATAATCTAAAAAAAAGAGTTTAACTCCTGCAACAGATGTGCTATGTGTGAACACACCATTGAATCAGTTAGTCATCTCTTCATTCACTGCAACTTGGCCTGGCGAGTGTGGAATGTGTTCTTTAATCTTTATGGAATCAGTGGGTGGTTCCTTACATACACACACACATATATAAACACATTTTATTCATCTTCCACGAATCTTGTAGCTGAAACAGACAGATGACTAAGAACTAAGAAGAGATTTAAATGTATGGAATAATATTCTGTTGTGTGTAATGTGGGCTATATGGGTAGAATAGACGAGGAGGATTTTTGAAGGGTTAATGATTGTGATTGCATTTCTCATGTCACGTTAAAATGTATCAGAATTTATATTGTTGGAATGTAAAGTAAAGACGAACTGATATTATGTGATATCCTTGACCTTATGGACCCCTTGAAGGCTTAGAAGGAGAACGCCATTTGCATTAAGGTTCTGTGTACAAGTCCAGTCCTTGGTACTGTTTATTAAATAAAAGTTTACCTTTAATAATAAATAAACAAGTCTGTTACTAGGTGTACAGGCAAAGAGTAACAGTTCTTAAGAAATAATTTCCTGGGCTCAAGATTACAGAGAATAGGGATGAAACTCAGTATTCATCACCATGAAATCATGATGATCTGACGTTCATCAATCCAATATGGCAATAATTAGCAAATGACCTTTCACAGCCAGTTTCTGCACCTTTAGCCTCACATGAACTTTATAATGTAGGACGAAAACTCAATCCCAGAGTAAATAGCAACTGAATTTATTGGGATAGGTAACATAAACACACAACAAGACAGCTTATCTTTAACATGATGTCTCAGACAGCCAAGAGTGTCTGCCAAAGTTCGCAACAATACTATATTAAATGCACCTCGCAGATTTTCCCTATATGTTTTGAATTCCTTTTTTGGATCAAATGCAATACGTACGATAATAGATTGGTCTATGAATACATTAGAGAGAGTTTCTTTCTCAATCATCCACTAGATTGTCTAAATACTCAAATCTCTATGACCACACATAAATATAGGCTAAGTTACATTGGTATGGGTGTCCAATATGGGTGCAGATCTAGAGGTCAGATCCTCTGTGGTCTAAATTTTAAGATTCGGGGTTACAGATCCATATATGAATATGAGCATGACATTTGGCTAAAAATAATTCAAATATCTAAAATTAGACTTATAAAACCTACATTGTGAGATTATGTGGAAAACCTAAAGAGAAAATATTGATCAATAGGAGAATCCTAAAAGAAGATAAAAGCAAAGGGTGCGGCAATAGAAATTTATATATACAAGGTATTCCATCTTCTTCAAATTTACCTTGGTTTTTATTTTGATTACAAAAATCATTGAACCTGTCCAAATTTCTCTCCTAAATTTGGTCAAATATCCAAAACCGATTGGCTAGATCGAGTACGAATCTCATACCCACACCCACACTCATGTCGTGTCGACATGGGTGCGGCACTGAAAGTGAAGAGACTGAGCAACTTAGGATATAGGTATTTTCAAACTTCCTATTTCTTGTTTAGCCTAAAGATGCCAAATATTTATATTAAATCGTGAGAAAACTCAAACAGGTAAGATTTAACATCCTAGAAATGACTCACCATAAAATCCTTAATTTGGAAGTCAATAGCAGCATTCTTTAAGGGCATCCCGTGGAAGGGAGAAATAAGGTTTTTCTGAGAGAGTATCCCCGGGGATGGAGAAATAATATCCTTTTGAGTGTCTTCATCATCTGAATCAATAATAACCAGCAGCCCAGCTGGAGGTAAACAAGCAGAAACCATTTTCCCTGAAGCAATGTCATTAGCTTCGTGCCCGTCCTCCAAGTCAATCACATTGGGGGAAGGCTGATTTCCCTTGAAATCCCATTCAAAGTTCCTTTCCGATTCAAAGACTTTGTTGGGAAGTGAATGGTCACTTGCATAACAAGAGTTCACAAACTTCATTCGCCGCTCAAGAAGGTCTTCAATCTCTCTGGTGACACTTCCAAACTTCCCGGAATCTAACACTGCAAGCAAGTCAGGAACTGCAAAAGGATCAGAGCAGTTGGCAACTCTTGAAGACACCTTCTCTTTTCCATGTTCGCATTCTTCCCGCCAACTAGTGGCAGCAGTAGGGATACTCTGGTTTTTACTTTCATCAAATTTCATCTTTTTTATCCCCTTGGGAAACAAATCTGTTCCATGAATAAAAGTTTAATCACAAGACACGAGAATAGAAGACAAGATGACAACGGAATACATGACAAGGTATGGTTAGGTCTGCGTACCCTCCCCAAACCCCACTTGTGGGATTACACCGACTTTGTTATTGTTGTTGATATGCATGAATAAACAGAATTCAAATACATTACTCGCTACAATTTTTTTCACGCAAATGGGACTAACTATTTTATTTTTTGTATTGCATATTCCTACTAGGGCCATGCCAAAATGAAGTCTGCCTCTTTTTGAATGAATGATTTCAATATGTTTTGTAAATCATAAAAGTTAAATGGAGTGCACAGTAACTATTCCTTACTCTTTCATTTTGAATTAAATATCCACCTCTTATAGCATGTGCAAAAGAAATATCCACTTTGTAAAGAGAACTTAAAACATAGTATGATATCCACTTTACCTTCTCCATACAACGATTTTTTTTCATTTGCTCAACAAATACAAATAATTCAAATTTTCAACTCCTCACTCACTCTCTAGGCAAAGTCAAATTTAAAATATTCAATTTGAACAAATAAAGAATATAACTTAACCTCCATTGTGCTCCCATAAGACAAGTCAATATTTGTTGCACAAAATCTATGTTGCTCGTACTCTTTAAATGTCACCGAGTGTGTGTCGTATCCTTCAAAAATGTGTCACGTCCTTCAAAAGTAGAACATTTTTGGAGGATCCAAAATGAGTGCAGTAGTATTTTTGGAGAGTGCGGGCAACATAGCACAAAACCCATAAGAAATACTCCTAATCAAACAATTCTTGTTTCTAGTTCTTTCCTACTAATCATGTCATGTCAAACCAAGTTATAAAATTGGGAGGGAAGGAGTCTTACTCGAACACTTCTCCACTAAATTCAATGTAAATTTTAAGTCAAATTATTTACTCTTAACAGAGTCTCTATCTATGAAAGATACCCGTAGGTCTTGCATTTGGTCCAGATTAAGGCCTGCGTAAAAGTGGCTAAATTAAGATGAATAATCAATTGAATACAGACCTAAATAGAGAAAAACAGATATCGGCAATTCATATGGCTGGCCCAACAAATTTGGGACTGAAGCATGGGTGATTGACTGATTGATTTTTACTTTTAACAAAGACGCAAGACAAACTAGATCTTGTTTAATGCCACACAGTGAGTACATAAGACCCCCTTACATATGTGTGTATTGATAATATGGGTATCCGGATAAAAACAAGAAATAGGGGAATTGACCTCTGGGGCTGTACAGCTGAGACCTTTTCGCCATTGGGTTAGCATAACTGTTCCTCCATCCTTCAGTCGCTAAGTCCATTTTCACTGCAATTCGACAAAAAAGAGAAAAGATCAACACAATGTGGCTAATAATTTCATACTGAAACACATGCATGACAGTGTCAACACCATGATCAAAAACCCATCACAACCCATCCGTCAAATTTACTTTTTTTTCCAAAAATCACTCACTATTTCTAGAACGCAACGATGAATAAAATTTGAAGCGAAAAAAAAGGGGGGTTTGCAGGAAGAGAATCTGATTCAGATAGGAGTTAGCTAGCGGGTGAAGCTTCAATTGGAAGGAAAAGAATTGAACAGACCTGGGTAGTTACTAGTAGAGTAGACTGGTGAAGAAAAATAGGTGGGATTTGCAGGTGACGGCAGGTGCTGGCACTTGGCTGAAAATGGTGCCGTCGACTCGCCCCTCACTCACAGGCCCCAGCCTTCCTTTCCTTTTGACCCTGATTTAACATTTTTCTAGGCTGAGCATAAACCAACGTGGTAGATTAAATATGGGCGTGTTGGGTTGAAATCGAAAATATTAAAATGGTTTGAAATAAAAATTAGATTGGATTATGATTTGTTCAAATTTATTTTGAACTCAAATGAGCTAAAGTTCGGGTTGGATCATGTCCCACTTAATTTCAATAACTCTAACAACTAAAGAGTCTTGGTACGGGTTGAAATTGGGAATTGAATTAGGCTCAATTGAGAATTTTTTCGAGATAGGTTAAGACTTGAATGGGTTGGAATTGAACCCAATCAAAATTATCTTGAAGCCAACCTATAAAATTTTGAGCGAATTTACCTATATTTAGACTCAATTTGACACCCTTGCCTACTATTTATAATTACATATAATACTTACATTTATATAAATGAATTGGATTATATATATAAATTGGATTATTTTATACACCATTTTTCATTAAAAAGTTATTATTTTTAATGGGGCGATTAATTTTATGTCTTGTGCTCACCTCTTAAAATAAAAAGAAAACTACACAAAATAGACCTAATATGAATCTATTTTGTTATTAATGGACATATGATCCAAAGTATTTACTTTCTTATCCTATTTTTTTCCTTTTTCAGCCCACCCATGACATCATGTTGATATCAGAATGAATACTATGAAGTAATCCTCTGTGATATTCGTCGGTATATATATATCATACCGATATCATATAGAATAAGTTCACTCCTCTGTGATACTCTGACGGTATATTAATACCCTACTGGAATCGTATAGGATTATGCTTTGTTTTTTTAAGAAATAAATAAGAAACAATTAAAAGAAATATTAAACTCTAAGGGGTCGTTTTGTTGGGAACAACTTATCCCAGGATTAGTTATTTTGGGATTAATCATCCTGGCATGAATTATCTCATTATGTATATGGAATAACTTATCCCATCACCGTAGCATAAATAGTAGGATAAATTATCCCTAACTTGGCAACCAACCAAGATTTCAAAAGTTTATCCCTTCACTATTTTTTGTCCCATGACTATTATTTTTATCCCTCGCACCAAACGACCCCTAAATTAGTAGAAAACATATTTGTTGTCATACTCGTATATTGATATCATATCGGTGTCGTATATGACTGGAGCTTAATTATCCGTGATATCCCATCGGTATATTAATACTCTATGGGTATCGTATAGTTTTGAGTTCCTTTTTTAAGAAATAGAACGACTAAGAGAAAATTAAAGTCACAAACTTATTTATTAAATTCTAAATTAGTTGAAAATATATTTTTTGTGATACTATGTCAGTATATTGATACTGTATCGATATCATATGGGATTAAGCTTAATCCTCTGTGATACCTTGTCGATATATGCATACCATCTTGGCACATCACACAAGGTGGAAGTTGATGTTAGCGCGCGAATTTTAATAATGTAAGGGGATATATGGATGTAACTAGTTTATTTCGAAGTGGCATAAGCTTAGATTTTCCTAAAATAAATCATGAAAGAAAATTCATTTATCTAGAAATAATATACGTATATATATATATATACTTCTATTATATAGAAATGTGAAAGATAAGACAACCAACGGTAAAAATGTAATTTCACACTAACAAAAATCTATTAAGAAATATCGCTAAAAAATATATATTATTTTTTTATATAAAAGAGTGAATAATAGAATGACCAAAGATATTATTGTAATTTCATATTTTGTTCTCTTCTAATTTTAGCCGCATAGTAAAAACATCTAAACTTTGTTTAGTCTACTGATGACACACGTGTACACCTCTACTCGGTTTCTTTTGCATATTTGCTGCTAGGACTGAGGATGTCTATAACCACGTCTGATTAATTTTTTTAAAAAGAATTTTATAGGTTTTTTTAGTTTAAAATAATTTATGTTTGACTAATAAATTTTAAAAATATTTTTGTATAGAAATTAATGATTAATCAATTCTTTTAAAAAATATTTTTAAGTGTAATTTTCTTGAAAGTATTTTAAAAAAAAAATTCTTGTGAAAAATAACTTTTATAAGCTTTTGTTTTCTCTTAAAAATTTGACTGAACACCTCATATAAATACTTCTGCCTTTCAAATATTGTTATTAAATTTTCTTCCATTTTGATTTCATTGGCTCTTCCTTGGTCATGGAATTCACTTGTGTTAAAAAATAATATGTTGCTAGATGGAACGTCGAATTCAAATCATAATCATGCAGGTGTATAAAAAAGTAATTAATTAGGTCAAATCGTGCAATATTCCAAAGATCTTAACTACTCTCCTAGCAAACCAAAAATTTATAAATCTAGATAAAATGAAAATATATATTCTGAGAATCAAATACATTGCCTAAATGGTTCTTATAAATTAAAGAATATCTTATATACTGCATATGTAGCTATATACATCCTTATTGATATTAGTTTCAATTAAGAAATAAAATTTTACACCTAATGTTATTCTCTAAATTTTGAGCAGGGTGTTTGACACAAATTTTCTTTTCCATAAAAATTTACAAGACAAAATTTGATGAAACTAAACTATGAAGCATGGGCAAAATTCATCTAGTATTTCTAAAAATATTTTTCTATTGTTCTATAGAAATATAAAATCAATTATGATCAAGGATAAAAAAGTAATTTCACATGCTAACAAGAATCTACCAAGAAAGATAAGCGAAAAAAATAATTCTAGAAGCATCTTTCAATAAAAAGATGAATCATAAAAAATTAAGGATATATCTTTCATTTTATCCTAATTTATTAAAATATTATATATTTTGTATTATGATTGTCCCTAAATTCTCTCTACGTAGTTAAATATCATACACAAATTTCAAATATTAACTCTTTTTAGAAAGTTTATTATTATTATTATTATTTCTATCATATTTATTGTATATAAAGCTATAACCAGGATGATCAAGAACATTTTAATAAAATTAATCAAATTCTTTTTAAAGTAATTATACATTATGCAAAACATCTATGATATTTTTAGAGAAATCAGTCCAATTTCTAGAAAATTCTAATTGTCATATAATGAAAAAGTAAAAAATATCGATTAGATGTACATCTTAATATGTGGGTCCAATTATTTATTCAAAAGGTTATGAAACTTTGTTATTTTTTATTTTTATTTCTTATAAGTAATTTAAAAAATTTAATTGCTCTATTTTGTTATGAGTTAATAGCTAAAAGGTTTATTAAAATTGACATACTTTATTAAATGCACATCTAAATTATAAGAAAGTCTTACTTAACTTATTTTGTTATTACGTTACTTTCTTTCTTTTACGAATTATTGTGATATCTAATTTAATTACTCTAATTTTCTATTACTTTAATTTAATTCTTAATATTTTTTATGTTCATTGTGTTTAATAAAAATAACTACTACAATATAAAAAAAATATTATTTTAAAATATAATTCATTATTTTAACCTCTATACGAATTTATATTAGCTACTAACAATTAGCAATGGAGTAACGATGAAGTCAATAGTTAATTTTACATTTTTTTAGAAGTGTAGAAATGATTCTTCATGAAAAAAGAATAAATAAATATTATGTATGCAAATAATCTTTTGTTGTTAATTAAGATACATTGTATGCCGAATATCATGTTTGCGCTTCTTGATTTCAATTTCTACTTGAGCAATAAATTTAAAATATTGATCTTTGAAATAGTAACATACAATGAATTGCCGTTGTTATATAATTCAAATCAATTTAATAAATAGATTGACTCTGATTCCTGATAAATTTGTGTCATTATTTAACGGTAAAAAATAAATTAAATGATAAATCACAAAGGTTTCATAGTATAAAAGTGATTGTTCCAATAATTAATGTCAACAAAATATAGATCAAATAACTATATAATATATTTTACAAATATTTTTTTAAATAGACAATAATAAGACATATTAGGCCTGTTTACAGGTCTTAAATTATCTAGTACAATATAATATGATAAACTATCTAATAATATATATAACAATCATTCAAATTGCAATGCAAGAAACTCTTTGGGATGATCCAGTTGTTTGGGTCGAGGATCTCGAGTTTGAAACCCCTTCCTAGTGAAAGCAAGGAGTTTGCCTTCTGGGTCGAGCTCATCGCATTGGATTTGCCTAGTATGAGTTATCTCTTCTATATGATTTGCAAGCTATTACATCGGAATGCGTGTTTAATCTGTGCGCACCCCGTACGACAAAAAGTTTTTTTTTATTTTTTTATATATATAGATATATATAAAATAATGCATTTCATAAAGGCTAATGTGACCAAAAATATTAGAGCGCCCATAAAGTTAAAAAGCATAAATCCCATCTTAGAAATTTAGTTGCAAAAATGTTTTTCCGTCAACAATATATTTTACTTTTTTGTATAAATAGAACCAAATCCACGCTTTAAGTCATTAACTGAGAAGGAAAAAAGGGACATAGGTTATGTCGAAGGCCATAGGGTAAACTTAAGTCAATCGGAGCAGCACGAACCAGAGGTTCCTCTTATTCCCAAAATAACATCGTTTTTTCACTTTGGCGCCCTTTCCTCGTACCTCTCCGCTAAAATCCCAAGATTCCCCTCACTGTTTTCCCCATTTCTCGCTTCCGATTCCCATTCTCCGTCTCCTCTTTTTCTATGTAGTCTACTCATACTATTTTCACAAAGCATCACTTATTTCTCTTGCGTATCTATCACTCTTCTCAATGGCTTCCGAGGAACAGTTGTCTGCAATTAAGGTATGTGTCTGTTCTCTCTGCAAAAAGAAATTGAGTTTTTCTTGATGTTTTGGGCACCCTTTTTAATGTAATCTTGATGGGTTTTGGTACTTGAGGGAGATTTTTGATGTGTTTCTTTTTGTGTTTTAGGGTGCTAAAGTGCTCATGGTTGGTGCTGGTGGTATCGGGTGTGAACTGCTTAAAACCCTTGCTCTTTCTGGGTTTGAAGACATTCACATCGTAAGTAAGATTTAACCCTTTTTGGGTTTGATGTTTACTGTTTATAAGTAGTCTATGATGATTAGATTTTGGGTCTAGGGTTTCTTGAATATGTTTGGTTCCTTGTAATTATTAGGGTTTTTTCCAGTTATTCCATTGTTGGCTGTACAGTTGGTGCGTTTGACATTTTATCCTCAAGCTAGTTAGAAATTTGAACCCTTTGGGACCTTTCCCTGGATTTTCTATTTTGCATAGTTCATCAATTATGGTTGTCATGGATTGGGAATAAAGGACATGCTTGGAAAGTTGCGGATTAGCCGATATAACATGAATAATCCTGTCTGCAACGTGAACAGAGAGATTTACTATGTGGTTAGCAAACATCTCTCTTTTTTGGATTATTGACTAGCACAGTTTTCATACTTCCTAAGCAAATCGATATAAAAGAAGATGACAACAATTTGATTCAGCTCATCAAATGACACTGCTGCCTCTAAGAAGACCCATGCTATAGCACAGCTAGAACCTTCGTTCCTGACTCTCAAGGTATTCTTTAATTCTTTTACAGTAGTAATATTATTAAGGAAGCCGAATGACCTTACAAATAGGAAACTGGAAGAATGACACGAAGCTGGTTTGAATGTAAACTAAAATAAGCGGCATTTATTCAAACAAAGGGAAACAAAGGTTTCCTTGTTTAGTAGATTCCTACAGCATCCGTTGTATTCCTAGAGTTATAATTGCTGTTAGAAATATATCCATGCAACGCGTTAGTCTTTGTTCTGCAAATAGGAAAGAGTTTGTCTTTATGTTTTTTTATATATGATTTCCATTGATAGATGGATGCTGCCTCGTATGTTGGAATTTACAAGAATCAAAGCTTGCTTGAGTGAGATTCCACTATGTTGCTTGGTAGGTTGTGGAAGGCTGCTGATTACAGATTTCTTGAAAAAATAGAATCCCTGCATCTTATGTCGTGAGAGGGGGGTTGTAGGTGCTTCGACTTTTTTTTGGGGTAGACCCAACCACTTATCTTTTATTGTTCCATTGCTCTCAGGCTATTCAGATGTACATTTGGATTCTACAGAATGGTGAGAGGGCTTTTGAACCGCGTGGGGATCTGCCTCATTTTTTTAATTCGCTTTTCACTTTCCTGTTTCCTTGTGGATTAATATTAGTTTATTTTGTAAATTCTGCTCAAAACAGTCTTGACATTTATATTCTGTGAGCCCATTGTATTGCACTATCCTTGCGTAGAGCTTTCTAACCCAGTTTTATGTCATTTTGTCTATTTGCAGATTGACATGGATACAATAGAAGTCAGTAACTTAAATAGACAATTCTTGTTTCGGCAAAAACATGTTGGACAATCTAAGGCTAAAGTAAGGAAATCTTTTCAATTTTTTCACAGTTTCCATTTTCATTCAGATTTTGAGTCCCTAATAACATACTCTCAAAATATTTACCAGGTTGCTAGAGAAGCTGTCCTAAAATTTAGGCCTCATATTAAAATTTCACCATACCATGCAAATGTAAAAGATCCAGAGTTCAATGTTGATTTTTTCAAGCAATTCAACGTTGTGCTTAATGGCCTTGACAATCTAGATGCTAGGCGACATGTGAATCGCCTTTGTTTGGCATCCGGTGTCCCATTAGTTGAAAGTGGGACTACAGGCTTCCTTGGCCAGGTAAAATTAAGTTTTTCGGTTCTATTTGACGGGGATCAGTCAACTAAATTTTATTGGGCGTACTTCTGTTTCTCACTTATATTGCAAGTGTATATTTTTTGACATCTTAAGATCTCTTAGCAGCATTTAAACTAGCCGTGACCAGCCTAAAATGCTATAGAGGAGGTTACTTGAAATGAAATTTTTAAAAAAGTGATAAGATATATCATATGTCTTGAATGTGATATTCTCAGGTCGTAGATTGTCATGGTTATTTATTTACCAATTGAAAGGTGCTACTCAGTATTTGCTTTTTTTTTTCATCTTCTAGTGAAAATAAACTGTTATTATTCCAATATTTTGATTTTTTTGATGTCGAATGTACCATGTGAGGCTTAGGAAGTAGACTGCTAAGTCTGAATGGAAAAGAAACTCGGTTGGTAGTACGATATATCAAGATTTTTTAAACTATTTGACAGAAACTTATCTAATATGTATGTTGATCATTGTTACACTTGTTACAGCCATAAAATTTTGGTTCCTTTCTTCCAAGACTTGCTTGGAAAATTAGAAAAACTTGCTAGTCGGAGTGGAGTTAACCAAATTTGATCAGATTATATGTCGTATTCAAATGAGCTCCTGCAAGAGCTTGCTCTTCATGCGAACAATGTTTCTTATTCATCTCATTCTTTTGAAGGATGGCAATTTTTTGCTTTGCTCGAGAGTTGTTTGATTCATACTTCCTAACCAAAAGGTCAACCTGTTTTTACACCCTCTAAGATAATAGAAGAAATACATAGTCCAGTAGCTTTATATGTGTTTTTAGAGGTCTAACGTTTTTGTCTGGCTGCACTTTTTAGTATTTGGTTCCATAGTGTATTACTGTTTCTGCTGTTTCTATTTTTCAACTGACTGAATCTCCTTTGACTCTTAGTAGTTCTGTGATTTTCATTGTCTACTCTTTTTATGTGGCAGGTCACGGTACATGTGAAGGGTAAGACAGAATGTTATGAATGTCAGCCTAAACCAGCTCCAAAAACTTATCCAGTCTGTACAATCACAAGCACTCCAACAAAGGTACTGACAAGTCCTTAATCATTTTCTTTCTTAATGTAAAAATTTGAGCTGATCCAATCTGTTTATCTGTAAATGTCATTCTGGTACTGACACTTAATGAAAGAGTTATAATTTTTCAGCTTATTGTACACTGCTGTATGGTGCAAATAATAATGTTTCCCTTGTCAAAAATAAAATAAAATAATTGCAACTGTGTACTATGTAAATTTTACGGTGAAGTAGTGTTACATGCTTCTGTTCTTGCTCCTTATGTGCCACTTGGGCTTCATATCTATTTCTCTAAGATATTAGAGGCTTATGTGGGTACATCACAGTTGTATCTTTTTGTGATGATTTTTTTAATTCATTACAATTGTACTTATCATTACTCTGTCACAATCTCAAGCGCATTTGCCTTAAAAACATTTTGCTTTGAATGGTTTTCTGCATTAGTTTGTTCACTGCATCGTATGGGCAAAAGATCTGCTGTTTGCAAAGCTTTTTGGGAACAAGAATCAGGAAAATGATCTTAATGTGCGTTCTGCTGATGCTTCAAGCTCATCAGAACATACAGAGGATGTTTTCGAGCGTATAGCTGATGAAGATGTTGAGCAATATGGGAGGAGAATATATGATCATGTTTTTGGTTATAACATTGAAGTAGCATTACATAATGAAGAGACGTGGAAGAACCGTAACAAGCCTAGGCCTTTGTACACCAGAGATGTGTTGCCACCACGACTAGTTGAACAGAACGGTAACAAGGATAAAGCTTCAAACACTGCTGACCCCTCTTTGGTATCTGCAATGGCATCTCTGGGCCTTAAAAATCCTCAGGATTTATGGAGTCTCAGGGAAAATTCTGAAGTATTTCTCGAGGCATTAAAGCTCTTTTTCCTGAAAAGAGAGAAGGTTTTGATCCCGTTCCCACTCTTTGATTCTTTTTTGATGAAGTAATCAAATTTTAGTAGGAAAAGGAAAAAATTGCCTGTATACGACCCACTTCCTGAATTCTTTTCTCGTACGTATGTTTGGATTTCTTTTCATTTAGTCTATGTTCTAATGATTTCTGTCTTTACCACTGTTGCAGGAAATTGGCCAGTTGGGCTTTGATAAGGATGACCAGTTGGCTGTAGAGTTTGTGACTTCTGCAGCAAACATTCGTGCCGCTTCTTTTGGGATTCCGTTACATAGCCTTTTTGAAGCTAAAGGTATTGCTGGTAATATCGTTCATGCTGTTGCAACAACAAATGCCATTATTGCAGGCTTGATTGTGCTCGAGGCAATTAAGGTGTTGCAAAATGATGTAAAAAGCTACAGGTAGGGTTGGTTCCACTATCTCTACTTTTGATGCAGTTTTCTTTATTTTGAAGCAGAAAATTATATTTTGGAGATCAACTAAAATGTCTCCAACAATTAATCATTTGGGCCAGCAATAAAATCAGTGGTTTAATAAGTATAATTACGAGTAGTGAAGTCAGCGCCCATCTTATCAAAAAGTTTACACTGTTAGAAAGGAATGAGGACACTTCTGTTATCTATTTTATATTTGCAACATGTCCTCTAAATAATGTTATCTTGATTTTTCTCCTTCGTTTGGAAATATTTATGTTAACAGTGGTGAGACTCAAACTTAGGACTTCTGCATGATCTATGAGTTGAAGTGTGTGACCCAGTCTAAAAGCTTAAGGCCTTAAGTTGTGAAATTTTTTAGGTCTTAAACCATAATTTATTAATTATTATAAATCTGTCAAAAAATCTTTTCTAGAAATTGGAATTTGGTCTCTTTGATGCAGAATTGATAGGAAAGCGAAAAACAATTATAAGTTGTAACTTAACTATGAGGTAGTTGCATAGTTTTCTTTCTAAAATTAATGATTAAATGGGTTTCAAGAACAGTTTGTATGCAGTACGAGTAATATTAATTTAAGTATACAAATGCAATGTGATTGGTGAAAATTGTTTATTATCACTTATGCCAATCTATAGGGATAAGTCTGAGATGTAGAGAATCTCAGGTTTGAAAAATTTGTTTGCAATGAAATGGCCCCAAATACCGCCGGGGTATATAGAGGATCCCAACTAAAAGTTGATCATAAACTGATTAGTCACTATAGAAAATAGTGCACTAAAGTCAAATGAGTACTCTCTAATACTATCTTTATACTACTTTATATTTCCTTTTTTTGTCAGTCAAAAAAATGATACATTTCTACATTTAGTAGCAATCTAACTTTAGAATGCCCGTTTTACCCTTAATGAAATGATTTCTAACCACATAACTTTTTGACTTATTTTAGACCACAAGTTTTAAAAGTCTGTCTTTCTTTCTTAAACTCCGTGCCAAGTCAAAGTAATTCATATAAATTGGGATGGAGGGAGTAGATGTTTTGCACTAAAAGATGTGACATAGTGGTCAATGGGTGTGAGTGCAAACTTTGGAGACTAAGATTCAAATCCTTATAGAGACGGACCACATTAAGTGATTTTTTTCCACCTTTCTTAGTTTTAGTAAGCAAAGTTAGAGTTACCCCATACCCGTGTTTATGGAATATAGCAGGTACAAATAGAATAGTTGAGGTGCGCACCATATGGCCTGGATGCCATGTTAAAAAATAAGTAGAATTTGCTTAGATATATCAACTGTTACCCTCTAAAAAACAAAAGAACTAATATTCTCTCCTTTTAAAAAAGAATGACCTAGTTTGACTTGGCACGGAGTTTAAGAAAGAAAGAAGATTTCTCAATCTTGTGGTCGCAAATTAAAATTATGTCAAATGTACCAAAATGTCCTTTAATCTTGTGACCTTAAACATGCCACATGGATAGTTGAAATTAAAGTGTTGCTAAAAAGGGAAAAGGTCATTCTTTTTGAAACAGACTAAGAAGGAAAGTAAGTCATTTTTTTTGGAAATGGAGTAGGATTTTTTTTGCAAATGGGATAACTGTAGAAAATTGAAAATGGTACTTTTTTGTAGTGTCGTCCAATGCATGCCATCCCGCCTATCCTAACCTCCTTTTCCCCATTCAAAAAAAGTAAATATTTTAGCAAACTGCCAATTCCTCGTAAAAACCAAAAGAAGGAAAACAATCAAAGTACCTAGGAAACAACTTACCGTTTATCTGTTACCATTCTTTAAAAAAACAACTTACCCTTTACTGGTAGAAGTTCCCAAAAATGGATATGATCAAACATTTCTCCAAAGATTTTACCTACCCCTTCTTTTACTTCATGTGATTAGCTACCCAAATATAGACAAATTCCTATCTGAACAATGATGACTATGTCTTTTTTTTGGGTACTATTTTATAATATCATGTGAACTCCCTTGCAGGATGACTTATTGCCTTGAGCACCCCTCAAAAAAGATGCTTCTCATGCCAGTGGATCCATTTGAGCCAAACAAGTCTTGTTATGTTTGTTCTGAGGTATGATCTATGGTAAAGTACAATAGATTGTCTTCCCCCTCTGCTACCTTGTGGAATTTTATTTAGCCACTACTTTCTGATTTAATGCAAATCAATGAACAGACACCTTTAACGCTTGAGATTAATACTCATCGTTCGAAGTTAAAGGATTTTGTCGAGAAGATTGTTAAAGCAAAACTTGGCATGAGCCTCCCATTAATCATGCATGGGGTAGCACTTC
Organism: Solanum rostratum; assembly: GCA_029948455.1. NCBI lineage: Eukaryota > Viridiplantae > Streptophyta > Magnoliopsida > Solanales > Solanaceae > Solanum > Solanum rostratum. The sequence continues at coordinate 90,458,737 of CM057045.1, read as the reverse complement.
TTTATGAGGTGGGTGATGATCTTGAGGAAGATGAGGTTGCAAATTATGCAGCAAACCTTGACAAGGTAAGACACTGTCATGTCTTTGTACGTATGTGAAGAAGCTTTATAGTTATTGACTAAATAGATACTTGTCTTTGTGAATATAAAACCCTTAGGTGCTATCTGAGCTTCCTTCTCCGGTTGCTGGTGGCACAATTCTGACAGTTGAGGATCTTCAGCAAGAGCTGAAATGCAGCATCAATATTAAGCACAGGTCCTCCTTGTTCTTATTATCTGTTGTAGACTCATCTTGCAAAATGGAGGACAGATAACTTTGTAGTGTATTTTCTTGAATTTGCTGAAACATTGATTTCAACTTTTCGTAATGTTATTTGGTGCTAGCAATTGAGAGTTAGCTGATGATCTTTCAGAAGTTAAGCTGTTGGTGAAACTTGTCATGATTGGTGATTCAAGTTTAACTACTCATGATGTTTTTTCTTCTTGATTCATTCATACCCAATTACTCTTCTCTCAGCTTCCTTCACACCCCTAAAACCTAAGCTTAATTGCTTGATCTTGTGGACTCCTTTTTAGTGCTTTTTTCTATAGCCTCCAACTCTGGTAGAACACAATTTTGTAGATGTGTATTGCTTCACTCATAATTTTCTAATCTCAGCTGGATTAATTTTATGGTCTGGATTGATGCACAGAAACATAAAGAAGAGCAAATTGGTGTTGTTCGACCAGTTGTGCTTTATTAAACCTTGCCTAAACTAGTTTTATGGGGTGGAGTGATGACCAGTTAAGAGGTTCAATGTTCAGAAGATGACAGTCGTGGAAATGAAGGAATGAAGATATCTGGTAGGAGTAGCCTCCGTGATGGATGATGAAGAAAGTGAGACTAAGATGGTTTGGGCATGTGAACAAGAGACGTGAAGAGGCCTCTACGAGGAGGTGTGAGAGGTTGACTATGGTGGGTTTCAGGAGGGCTAGAGGTAGGCAAAAAAATATTGGTGAGATATTATTAGACAAGATATGACACATCTTCAGCTCACCAAGGATATGGTCTTAGATAAGACGATTTGAAGGTCGTGGATTAGGTAGAAGCTTAGTACATATTGCATTGTCTCGCTTTCCTGCAGGTTAGGTTTAGTGGTAGTTTGGCATCCTGTACCCGTTTCTCCTTAAATACCAGTAGTATTAGCAGTTCTTGGCATAAATCCCTGTCCGGTGATTTATGTGGCTACCGATTGTGCCTTGTGTTTTGGTTAAAGCATTACTTTGTTGTTGTTATTTTTATTTTCCCATATGCTATGTGATGCTTTCTCTAGTACTTGTTATTTTACTTTTCTTTTGTATGTTCTTTGATATGCGTTACCAGAGCCGGGGCTCTTTTGGAAATAGCTCAGACTAGTCTTGACTAATGGTTGAAATATGATACACAGTTAATGGGCAATCTGGATTCAGAGTCTTTATGACATCTTGCATTTAATTTTTGAAGAGATAGCCTTGACTGGGGGACTGATTGCTCTTTGGTCAAAGTTCCTAGCTAGAAAACCTTCAAGTCTCACTACTTTCATACTAACAGAGGTTTTTTGAAGTATAATTGATTGGACAGCACTTGTATTTAGGACCTTGATACTGGAATCTCTTTCGGTAGACTTCTTGTATATGGACATTGTCCATCATATCTAATTGAATACAGTCAAGGCAGTATGTGTAGCTGTGCAGTTAAACTAAGAATTAAGATGGGAAATTGGTTGGATGTTTTATTGAGATGCTATATTACATATTAGAAAGGAAGATGGAATCTCCAGCTTGGCTCGATTAAGTTTTCGATTGATATGTTCGTAGCTTATTTAAGGATTTTGTGATCTTGCTTTTCCCTGTAAACAGATCTCCCATTGTTGTCATGAAGAATATTACTTCATGGAATCTATCGGCAGTGACTTCTTTGATTAGATAAATTCGGTTGCAAATTGGACTAATCACTGCTGGATTTGTCAAAAAAAAGTTTGTGTTTTTGGTATGTGAAGGAAAACATTTGCTTGTACTTTTGTGTAATTGTTTGCCTCATTTTCTGCTTTGATATTTTCTTTTAGCTTCAGAACTCGCCCATTTCGTAGTATGTTGTATGAGACGTGATGCATTCGAAATTTGTGTGTACCGGATGGTTTGATCTCTTTCCTTCAGTATTGACTTTGGGGGACTCTTGTCTTGGTGTGTTGTTACATTGCTAATGAACATAATAGAGGGCTTTCAGTAGGCAAGAATGTGCTTACTGTGTTTATTTTATCCATTGACTTAATACCCTGGAGACTTTATTTTTCCCTTCTTTTGCTCCACAGCCTCATTTGAACTGTTATATGATTAATGTTTGCAGAGAGGAGTTTGATGAGGAGAAAGAACCTGATGGAATGGTTCTCTCAGGATGGACACCAGTTCTTTCAACAGAAAAGAACACGACATCAGACAATGGCCCTAGCTCGTCCAATGCATCTCAGACAGTTCCACTGGAGCCGGAGGATGATGATGAGATAGAAATTATTCTCAAAGACCCTGAAATTCTTGCTACTGGGAAGAAAAGAAAGTCTACTGATGTTTCAGTTGCCAGCGGTGAAAAGCGGACTAGAAGCGAAGTGGAAGAGGATGATAGTCATAGTGATATTGTCATGGTTGATGGCAATTTAGACACCAACAAGAAAAAGAGGGTGCAATAACTATTTCTTAGATCTTAATTTTAGCTGTGCATCTGTCTAACTTTGTACAATATAGGGAGAAACATTGATTCTTTGTCACTTCCTAACTTATGAGTTGATGTTTAGGTGCAAACTTTATTGAGTTTTGGTACTGGCATGATGCCCTAGTGACTCCAGTTTCTAATTCTCACTTGGAGCCGTCTTGATTCCGACTTGATAGACATCACCGTCTAAAGAATGTCATTCTCACTATTTTACATGGTACTCTCAAATCAGGTGACTTGCTATTGTATCTCCTGTATTTATATAGTGCCTGTATGTCATGACCGCATTTCTTTTTCATTTTTTTTTCTCTCTCATCATGTTGATGTCTATATTGGCTGTATGAATTGTACTAGAAGAAAATCCCAATTGATGGGCTCAAGAAAGTTGCAAATCATTAGGGGCTTGACATGGATTAGTTGCAAATGTTGTTCATATTATATGCAATCGGCAACAGACCTTCAATATTAAACAGGAAATAGTATGGGAATTTCTAAGCGATGGGAAAAAATTATTGAAGTGATGAACTGGCAAAATGTGATTCAAATTCTCAAGAACCTGTCAGCGCAAATAGCTACACATTTAATGAGCATTAGGCCCATAAGAACTGTAAAAAACACCGACAGTTTGCAGAAGAAATTATGAAGTTGATAATATATACAATAGTACATTATTATTCAGTACACAATTTTTTCCAATCTACACATCCAGCACTTTTATGTTAAACAACAACAACATACCCAGTTAAATCCCACAAGTGGGGTCTGGGAAGGATAGAATGTACACAGACCTTACCACTACCTCGTATTCATAGGAGTAGAGAGGCTATTTCCCGAGCACTTTTATGTTAGGAATACAAAAAAAAAAAATCAAAAAGATAGCCTCTGGCTATTGCGACTCATTTTTGGGAAAAAAAATTCCAACAAAAAACAGCCGAAAAGTCGTCAGTAAAAGAGCTGGCTTCAACTACATATACGTATAATTCATCTTGGACATACTAATTGACATTTTTGTAATATTATCTCTGTCAAAGTGATCGTGGGGATCATCGCCCGTTAAGTTCAGCAAATTGAGCAAACATTGCAGTTCCTGAGTGATCGTCAATTGTTTGAAGTTCAGCAGTATTCCTTGTCTGCTCAGGTGAAGAAACTGGTCTGTTGTCAGGAGTCGAGGGAGCAGGGACCGGGACAGGAGGAGAGGCAACTATAGCAGGAGAGGCCGGGACAGAAGATGCTTTGATTTCTTCTTCAGTCTTCCCTTGTAATGAGGCTTCTTGCAGCTGCAAAGCATATTCCAAGTTCCACAGCACATCACCCATGCTAGGTCTGTCAGAACCATATTCTAACAAACACTTTTCTGCTGCTTCAGCAAATTTCTTCATCGACTCTGAGTTTATTTCTCCCACAAGAGTAGGATCAATGATCTTGTCCAGCAGGCCCTTTTTCTTCCATTGCATTGCCCATTCTGCTAAATTCACTTGCTCTCTTGGAAGTGCTGGATTAATAGCAGGACGAGCGCACAAGGCCTCTAGAAGTACCACTCCAAATGAGTACACATCAGACTTGTCTGTTAGCTGCTGCTTGCGGAAGTACTCAGGATCCAGGTACCCAAAACTTCCCTTCACAGCTGTGCTTACGTGAGTCTCATTGGCAAGGCAATCTTTTGACAACCCAAAGTCAGCCATTTTAGCGACAAAGTTCTCATCAAGAAGAATGTTGGTGGATTTGACATCTCTATGGATAATTGCTGTAGATGCACCTGTATGGAGGTAATGAAGCCCACGAGCGGAGCCAATGCAGATTTCTAGCCTCTGCTTCCATGTCAAAGGTGGAAAGTTCTTGCCATAGAGATGATCTCTTAAGGGGCCATTTTTCATGAACTCATAAACCAATATCATCTCTGTGTTTTCATCACAATAACCAATCAATGACACCAGATGGCGATGTCTGAGCTTAGATAACATCTGAATTTCAGTCTGGAACTCATTGATACCTTGCTCAGACTGTGGATTCCCTCTCTTGACAGCTACTTTTGTTCCATCATCGATTTCTCCATAATAGACATTGCCAAAGCCACCCACACCAATTATGGCATTCGAATCCCAATTGTTGGTGGCGTCTGACAACTCAGCAAATGAAAAGTATCGGCCTAGCCCCATGTTTGAAGAGAAAAATTGGCTCTTGCGCGATGATGCAGCCTTGCCTGACGACATAAAGCTTGTGTCTCCAGCATGAAGTGGAAGCAACCAAGAGGAGAAACTGTTTCTTTTTTGCCAATCCTGAGGCCTCTTTTGCCACTTGAAAACTATAGCACCCAATCCCACAAACGCTCCGAACATCATAGCAAAACCAACATAAGCCACTGTTTTGCTTGGGGCACTACTATTCTTTCCATCAACACCATATTCCCCATCAAGACTACCCAAAGAATTATTCATCCGGAAAACCTCAAGACCATTCAGGATTGCATTCTTGAATCCTTGGACATCGTTCACCGGTGAAACCTTTACACTAAGTGGATTAGATGCTGAAGAGGAATCTATCACAAAGTCCTTGTAAAAAGCTGTGGACAACCGCTGTGTCAAAGATGACAAGTCTAGCCCGGAAATTGCCATCTTATCATTAATGTACACATTGAAATATAGTTCATTGAGTGATTTGCTAATGATATCAGAGAAGTGAAGGCGAATGAGGTATGAATATGAGGTGTCAATATCCATCGCCCACGATATGTTGAAATTGGGAATAACAGTTTCTGAATCAGCCATTTTAACTGCAGTACTGTAAACTGTAGGAGGAGCAATTAAAGGCGACCCTCCTGCGGTTGGATATTGAATCACAGAAGGTAGAACAGAAACCACCTGTCCTGTGGCATTATTTCGGAATGGTAAATCGGTTAACCAACTTCTCCCTAAAGTGTCATTTGTTGCATCAAGGTATGAACCTCCAACGTTAAGCCTATAGATTGTTTCCAAATTACTATTGGTAAGATCAAATTTTTGGGAAACGGGGAAAAGGAGAGGGACTGAATAGTCAAGTAAGTTTGCTGGAGCAGTAACAAACTCAAGGGCGTTGATGAATGCAACTGAGCCTTGGGAAGGTGCAAATTTGATGGCAAAACGCTCTGTTGTGACATTTACAAGAAATTCTTTTGTAACTGGTTCATTTTTCTCCATTTTGTAGTCATGGAGGAGAACTAATGTATCCGTTGAAACAGAGAATTTAGCGGTTTGGAGATTAAATTCATTGTTTTGTAAAGGAAAAAAATGAAGACGGATCCAATGCAAGCCAGGACTAGTCACATGAAATGTATAACTAGCTTCACTATCGAAAACTTTGGCATTGAGGTAGATAGGTGAAGGTACATTTTTATTACCAAGCGCAGAAATCTTAATGTCACGTCCGCTATAGGCTAAATATTTAGCTGTGTTTAGATCTGGCTGAAACGAGCGATTTCCTGGAAGATTTACAGCAGAACTGGATCCACAACTAATAAGGTAGTTATCTGAAGGTGTGAATGCTGGAAAAGCTTTTGCTGGGGCAGTAGAATCTGATTGTGCAGAAACTGGAATTACATTCGAGGGGCCGAGTATAATGAGGCAAACAAATGCCACGAGGATTTTAAACATTATTGATGGCGATGATAATGAAACAAAGGGTTGTGGTGGTGGTGATCCTCTTGGCATTTTTTGTCATCACCAGCCCCTCCTAACGAGGATTTGGGGATGAAAGTGGAGATAATAGTATGAATGAAGAAAGTATGGAAGAGGAAAAATTGAGAGATTTGAAATGGGACTGGTTTTGCCCATATTATCGCCATAGTTGTGGGGTGTGGAGATTTTTGGCCTTAGTTTCCAATTTCTGTTACCGTTGGCGCACTAATTTTTCCTTTAGTGGTTGAAATGGTTAATCACCCACCGGTCTTTTCTCTCCGTTGTTCCTTTTCATTAGAGTCTAAATTCTCATTCTTTGACAATTTTATTTTAATTAATCATTTGCTTTAAGTTTCTCCAAACTCAATTTGACTAATTTTAAAAGTTAAATTAAATTGAATTGATTTGATATTTTAAAATAAAAATATATTAAAAAATTATATGAAAAGTATTATTAATTGCAATATTTTTCATATCAATATAATGAAAAAAAATATTTTAAAATATTAGTTAAATTTTATATAATTTGACTCAAATTTTTTTTGTAACAACTAAACTGGAACGGAAAAAGTACTGATAAAGGAACAAATTGATGGGAAGAAAAGAAGCATACAAATATATATGAAAAAACAAATTCTCAAAATAATAGTTAAATTGGTCAATTTTGTTCATGTATTATGGTTAGTTGTACACTTCACTCTGCACTAAGCTTTTCGTATGATAATTTAATTTCACCCTTAAAAAGGAAATCTCTTTTTTTTTTCTCTTGATTCATAATAGAGCTACAATTGAGTATCTTAGACTTAAGTCGTCGTTTTTTTTAAGAATTTGAACACTGGAGGTTTACTCCATTTTAAGTTAGAGCTGTCTTGCACTTTGTTTGGATAGTTTTTATGTATTGTTTCATAATATATTATGTTGTGTTGTGTTGTATTATAATGTATTGTATTGTATCGTACTGTTTCAATGAATACAATATTTTGGATAGATTGTATTGTTCACTGTCGTTATATAATGTCATATATTCATAATTTGAATGATAAACGTATAAGAAATTGTAGGGTAAATGGTGGATACCATGAAAAGATAAAGTGAATGATAAAATAGAATTATTAAATAATAAATAAAGTAAATAAATAGAAGAAGATATTATAGTAATGATGCAACCATACTAACGATTGTTAGTTAAAAATTAATATTTTCATTATTATCTGAATTTAAATGATACGATACAAAAAGACAAATACAAACTAAGAGGCAAAAGTGCAAATGACTGACTTCTTTCTTTCCCCTTTATTGGGCTTTTCACTGGGCTTGAACGAAGTCGCGAAATCCCAGGGCCCAACAAGAAGGCTGCTCCGTATTATCTTCCTTAGGAATAGTATAATTCGAAGATTATATATTTACAAACAACGGCAAATAAATTGGTATTTTCTTAACAGGGATCTATACTTTTCTTGGTCCTCAAGTCGAGAGGTCACTCGGATATCAGAAATCGGTTCAGATCTTTGAGCTTAAGGGCCATGGCGACCGAAGAAGACGCCGTCCGCCGCCGTACAGCACTCGCGGATTATCGGAAGAAGCTCCTTCAGCACAAGGAACTTGATGCTCGGGTTCGGACAGGTGCCGTTCTTCAGTAATCTTAAACCCTAGTGCTCTTATTTTGACATTGATTTCGGTAGCTGAAGTGTTTTTTGTAGGTTTCATTTCATGAACTACTGTTATTTACTCCTAAATGTAGTAAATTCGTGGTAAAATTCAGTTCCGATGCTTAGGAATTTTGTTCTTTTGTTTTTCCTATTATTGTAGGTAAGATTAGATATTGCGTCTTCTGTGGCAAAAGAGGAAACATATAGAATATTGACACGAAATGTTTAAGTGCTAGTAATATAATGCAGGAACTGTTAATGTGATTCAAGTTAGAATTTGTAATTGGAAGAGTTTTTGCTTATATTTTAACCTGCCTCAAACATGTGTGAGAGTTGTTTTGTATTGCCATGTTTATGGCCAATATGCTTTAGTCTGTGATTGTTTTTATGTTGAAATTAAGCATTACTTGAAAGGACTAAGAAGATTAGAGAAAGCATCTGAGTGTCATTGCTTAGTATAAGGATCTATTGTTTTTCTGTGTTGCACTTTGATGGCGCACAGAGAAGTGGAAGCAAAACAAATGTGTAGGAAACCAACAAAGAATAAAAAGTATGAACCTAACTTGAATCTGTCTTCCTGACGGTCTTTCAGGCCCAAAGAAATTGTGACTAGAGGAAGAATACATAGAAAATATAATCAGTCAATTCCAAAACAACTATGAAAGAACCTACTACTATGCCAACCAAGATTCTCAGTCCAGAGAAAGAAAGAAACAAGAGGGAGAAGAGTGAGTTCATACAGGAAATCTTTGCCTAAAAATTCAAGTTGACGTTCAATAGGAACATATGATAAATATCTATGCTTGGAGTGGTTAAGTTTAGGCAAAGCTTCTCATAATTCAACTTCTCCAAAACTAAATTAAGACCCTAACCAATGGACAATTACAAGTGTTTATAATCATGAGGAAATTGTAAAAAAGACCAAAATCTCATTAAAATAAAAGTTTGAGCTCTGCTAGGAGGAACCGTCCCACTACATTTTAGGTCTGCAGCCCTAATCACTTGATTGTAATTTTTCTACTCTTCATACCACAATTTGTGCTGCAGTGCAAATGTGTTTGATAGTTTCAAGTTCAATGCACTTTAACACTAATTTTTGGAGCTTCTTTGGTCTTGTTGTGACTTCGTGTCATCTTCGAATCACATTACAAGCACATGAAAGTATTTGTAAGGTATTTCCACGCCTTCTAGGTCATCTTCTACTTGCTATCTTGGACACTAAGAATTTCCAACACTTCAAATGAGCCAATGATGATACTTTTTACTTGCTTCAGGTAACTAGATCATAAATGATTAGCATAAGGGTAATTAAGTTCATATTTAACTTCAGAAAGAACTTCTAATGATAAAAATGGTGAGAAACCAAATAGGACAAGCCAATGCAAATGAACAAGTCCATTAAACTACATGTAGAAGGGGCCTCCTATAAGAATGTTTCAGTAAAGCTTGAATTTAACACATGTTATTGCTACATATCTTTTCTTAGTTGTCTATAGTTCTTGCTTGTTGGATAATAGATTCCTTTTCTAATAATCAACAGGGTCTTTTCCTGGGAAAACATTGACTAGATCATGCCAATTCTTTTGGTGGTCCCATTTGTTAAATTTTGTTCATTCACTATTATGCATTTATACTCCACAAAAGTACAAGTGCTACTGGGTTGGGTTGTCATACTTCATCTATCAATGAAGTATAGCTTGATCTATTTAAGCATGCTTCGATGTATTTTAATCTCATAGAATTGTCTATCTTTTCGTTCAAAAAGGATGGTGTCCCATTTGTTAAATTTTGTTCATTCACTATTATGCATTTATACTCCACAAAAGTACAAGTGCTACTGGGTTGGGTTGTCATACTTCATCTATCAATGAAGTATAGCTTGATCTATTTAAGCATGCTTCGATGTATTTTAATCTCATAGAATTGTCTATCTTTTCGTTCAAAAAGGATGGTGTAGCTATTCTAATACATATCCCTGCTAAAGAATTCTCATAAACCAAAACTTCTTATTGGAAATGGGAGCTTATGCATGTGCTCGCCTGAGATATTCTGTTGGACTCTGTCCTTTGTTTCCTTGAGTTTTCTATAACCTCATTTGTGATGCATTAGAGTTTGAGAGAGAGAGAGAGAGATATTCTTCCTTCTATTATGTTGTGTTCCTATAATCTTATAAACTACTTAATTTCCCGGTTTTGCAAAACTTCATAATATTCATATTATTTTTGATCTTCTGTATTATGTTTCTTATTTCTTCCACTGATTATAAAGTTGCACTCCTCAGTGAGAGAGAACTTACGGGCTACCAAAAAGGAATATGCTAAAACTGAAGATGATTTGAAGTCACTTCAGAGTGTTGGACAGATCATAGGAGAAGTGCTCCGACCTCTAGATAATGAACGTTGTAAGTACCCTTTATCCTGATTAATGTTTGTTTACTTTTTCACTCCTATGTATGCACTAAGCAACTGACGTAAATTTATGGGACTAATCTGTACCTTCTATACCTTTTCAGTGATAGTAAAAGCAAGCAGCGGTCCAAGGTATGTGGTTGGCTGTCGTAGTAAAGTGGACAAGGAAAAACTGACTTCAGGCACAAGAGTGGTTCTCGATATGACAACACTTACAATCATGCGAGCGCTCCCCCGTGAAGTTAGTACTTACTATTTTGCTTACGAGCATTAAATGTCTGCACGTACATTAAAATTATTGCATCTGTGTATCTCCAATTTCTTTATGATGAGAAATTAATGGCAGGTTGATCCCGTTGTATACAACATGCTTCATGAAGATCCTGGGAACATCAGCTACTCTGCCGTGGGTGGACTGTCAGATCAGATACGGGAACTGAGAGAATCCATCGAGTTACCTTTAATGAACCCAGAGCTTTTCCTCAGGGTTGGGATTAAGCCTCCAAAGGTAAATCATTCAATTTAATTTCTCTGTATTCTGATACATTGTCGGCATGACAAAAATGCTTTTGCTTGTAATGTCATTTCTGAGTCAACCTAGAATTCTGTCTCAGGGTGTTCTTCTCTATGGACCACCTGGAACGGGCAAGACATTGTTAGCCAGGGCAATCGCTAGCAACATAGATGCCAATTTCTTAAAGGTCTGTATACTAGAGTTTATTTATATCTCCAAGCTAATAGCATCTCATATGTGGGCTTTCATAATTGGTGATTGCTGCAGGTTGTATCAAGTGCCATTATTGATAAGTACATTGGTGAGAGTGCAAGATTAATTCGGGAAATGTTTAATTATGCTCGTGATCACCAAGTAAGACTTCAAACGGATTCACTGCTTATATTGGGAGTGTTGACGAATGATTCTGGAGGTGCCTTGAAATGTTGATGCTTATTATATCTTTTTTTGTAGCCCTGCATCATTTTCATGGATGAGATAGATGCAATTGGTGGACGTCGTTTTAGCGAGGGAACCAGTGCAGACCGTGAAATCCAAAGAACGCTCATGGAGTTGCTCAATCAGTTGGATGGATTTGACCAGCTTGGAAAGGTCTGTATTTGATCTTAAACGCACGTTTCCAAGAAAATGTGTTGGGATTTGTTCCATAGTCCATGATCTAAGATGAGCATCCTTTTGATTTACCCTGCCTTATCAAAAAGAGTTCTTCAAGATTGATTAGGTTTGCTGATTAAGACAGGAAAGCTTAGTTGCTTATCATAGTATACGGTTGGAATCTGTGCATAACATGGACCATCTAAATGACCTATGCTCAGGTTTTCTTACTTTTTTTTTGGGGGGGGGGGGAGGGGGGTTGGGGCGGGTGGGGATGGGAGTGATGACATCAGGGCTCAGATTTATTTGTTTTTCTACTCTTGAGAAATTTTGTAATTTCAAACCCAGAAATACCAGTCATTTTTCAACATACTCGTAAAGAAGTGTTGAATGCATGAAACACGAAGGAGATATTGTTTGTTCGCCTGAACCTATTGAATCTTTATTTTATTTTCAGGTAAAAATGATTATGGCAACAAATAGACCTGATGTGTTGGACCCAGCTCTTCTTCGTCCTGGTCGATTAGATAGAAAGATAGAGATACCCTTGCCTAACGAACAATCAAGAATGGAAATCCTCAAGATCCATGCTGCTGGGATTGCCAAACATGGTGAAATTGATTATGAGGCTGCTGTTAAGCTCGCTGAGGTTTGCTAATGATGCTAACAATAAACACTATTGTTCTGCTTCTATTGCATCAAAGTTCTGATGACTTGTTTCATCCTCAGGGTTTTAATGGGGCTGATATGCGGAATGTTTGCACTGAAGCTGGTATGTTCGCAATTCGTGCAGAGCGTGATTATGTCATCCATGAGGATTTCATGAAGGTATTTTTGTCTCTTTTCCAAAATTTCTCTTGGTAAATCGTTAACTTCTTAATTTCTTTGATCGGCTGTTTTTCAAGTTCACCCTGTAGAGGTTTTCAAAGAGTTCGGTAGGGCATGTAATTTTGTCCCTAAAGTTGTATATTTGTGAAAAATCCCCTTTATTAAAAGAGAAATGTAGTGACCCATGGTAAATTTATATTCACATGGTATTATATGAATTACTCTGGTTTAAAATATTGTACAACTACCCTGTGCACTGTGCAGCACGTCTAATTTTTTATTGTAATGAAAGCACACTTCAATATTCTCTCACTGAGAAATGTGAGTACAGCAAGTCCAATATTTCAAATTGAAACTTTGTTTCGGAAGATTATACTTCCCATAGTATTATGAGTTAATTTCGTTTTCCTATTTGTCATTATTAGAAATTTGTTCTAGAAGAGATGTCTAGTGTTTTCTACTTTATTTTTTTTATTAATTTTTGTTTTCCATTGGCTGAAACAATTCTTTGTAGGCTGTAAGGAAACTGAATGAGGCGAAGAAACTTGAATCGAGTGCTCACTACAGTGCTGATTTTGGTAAGGAATAAGCACGAGGGTGAATGCCATGGACCAATTTCGATGATATGACAACACCGGATGGGGTCTTCGGTTTGCTGTAGCATTTGTGTTTGTTTATTCTGTATTTTAAATTATGTGATGCAGCAACTCCTTGCTCTGAAAACAGCTGCATTTACTATGTTTTTGTTCTTGTCATGTCTGTTGAAGGATGGTAGAATAGAGTACACTGTGGATGTTTATTTACTGTTTTTTCATTTCTAAAGTTAATACTTTATGAGGTCGAGATGTCGCTTTTAATAGACCCCTGTCAACAAAAATACTATTTCAAACAGGTTTGAAAAATACAAGAACAATATAGCAGAGGGATTCAATGAAATCCTGTTCAGCTCAGGATCATTTGTTAGTTTAAAGGAAGCCCAGGTGATTGTTAACTGTTTCAGATGGTCGAAAATCTTCAGGACAAGAAAATTCAGATGCCCAGTGTTACTCCCCCTTTTCTAAATTTTTTGTTGAAACAACTTCCACTTGGTACTTTTGTGTTCTATTCCAATTTCAAGCAATCTTGCAACTGTTGAACATATTTTGTCATAAAATAACAGGAACTAGAAACGCAAGTAATCTAATTTAACCCATTATTAGACAGCTTGTTGAAGGTTACAACTTACAACAGAGGACCATCATAATTCAGTTTAAAATTCAATCTAAAGACTGCGGCAGGTAATCAATAACTATGATGTTCGCCGATGAGTGTTGAGCCAATACGGTGAAACATAGCTGCCTCTACTGCCACTGCAATGCATCCAAAGATTGTTGGTGAACTTGTTTATCACCTGCTGCCATTACATTGAAACCTGCCGAGTGAAGTTAGGAGACAATTAACACGTCGAATTGAAGGGCATATTTTAAGACATCCAAAGGTTAGCTTGTGAATATGAAATGAGAACAGCGCTAATAATTACTTGTGGCTGTTGAACCGGCAGAAGCTTCCCAGTTAAATTGTTGTCCTTTCCAGTCAGTTATGATTCCTCCAGCACCTTCTATTACTGGCACAAGTGAGAGGAAGTCGTATGGCTGAAATTATTTGTTTTGACATCAGCATAGAGGTTATGAAAGTTACAAAAGCAATTTAATGTAACTGTAAGTCAAAGAGCAAAAATTTCACCCTGCATCAATATATTAATCAGAGTGTAGGGATATACTGACAGACCGAAATTCCAAATTGACCACTCCACTGGACATAATCAATGAGAATATGCTTGCTGTCCTCTAAGGAGGGAAAACGCTCAACATACATATTTGGCAAGTATAGTCATATCTTTATTGATCTAGGAATAGAGCAGAGTACCTTACCTTAAGACCCGACTCTATTACAAGATCCACAAATCCAGAAGCCAATAGGGCATAAGCATAGCAATCACATCCGTACAATGGAACTTTCACCTGCAACAGAAATACAGGAAGAGATAAGAATTCATAGTGGAGGAAAGAAAGTGCAACTTATTCATTCTCTTCCTCCTCTTTAGTTTCCTCCTACTCAGATCCTCTCATTGCCCTTCTTGTTCCTTCCGCAGTTTTTGCCTATCTTGATTGCACATTATCTGGAACTCTGTCCAATGGTTTCCTTGGCATAATATTACGTACCTTGCTTCTAACACGAGCAAAGGCAATCTCAGCATCCCCTTCGAACAAATGTGGGCTAGTAGTGTACCTGAACTTAAAAGAATGAAATTGAGAAAGTTAATGCAGCACACTTTTAGTATCCCTGATAAGTTGAACAAGTAAGGATGGGAGGGTAACTGATTTCTACTCAAATAATGGTTGGCAGCTAATCTTTAGAAGGGGCCTCAAGTATTGGGAAATCGATGACTTTGCTCAGAAATGCTTGACAGTGTTAAATTCTGGGGCAACTAGAATGATTCACGTTTTGGACAGAAAGCAATGATGGAAAATTCAATGTAAACAGCTGTTACACTATGCTACAGAAACAACATGGTATGTATGAATTAAATTGGCATTGTAAAACAAATGGGAAACAAAACCACCTGTCAAGTGGCATGCTTTGAGGGGTGGCAGGCTGCAAGGGACGCTTGTCTAACACAGGATAATCTACAGAAGAGAGGCATTATTTTAAGTAATAGACACTACATGTGTGAAGAAGTCATAGAAACAGTCTATCACTTCCTCATTCATTGCAAAGTGGCAAGGCAGCGTTGGGAGCTATTCTTTAACAGGTAAGAGTATTAATTGGCTTACGCAACCAAATGTAAGAGTCTACTAGAAACATGGCAACACCAGACAATGGCTAGGAAGGAATCAGCAGTCAATATGGAAAACAGTTCCCTTATTTGTCTTTCTTATGGACAATATGGCTAGACAGAATTTGCATTGAACGGACATAAAACATGCATCCAGGATATAAATATAGATGCCTTTTGAATTTGTTCTTTTGGTGTAAAAGGAGTGTTACGGAAAACATGGATGAGTATTTGAATTTCTAAGAAGTGATGGGACATATGTAGTTTTTCTGCTTCAAGCAGTAGTTTAGTCTACTTTATTTTTACCTTCTTGGTACCTTTATTTATCAACATTTACCTTTTCAGAAAAAAGAAGGTGAGGTTGTATTTTTTGTAGAGAAAGAGTTCCAAGGAAAAACATACATGTAGGCTTTTGAAAGACTTGAACAATTGCGTGTGGAGATTTCTTGCCCATTCAAGGTAGTTCGTCGCCCACTTACACCAATCCACCTCTCTCTCAGTACAGGCTGGTCAATAACGCCAAGAATCTAGAAAAGCAAAAATGAAGAGAAGATCACGAATAGACCAACTTCTGAAATGACAGATTACCTGCGTAGTGAGTCTCACAGTCTTACCATAGCATATTACATATGGTATCATAGGATGGAACTCTCATTACACCAAGGGAAAGCTAAATAAAGTGATTCAAGAGTCGAACACAATATCTTAACACGAGTGAGCCCAGATGGCAATAGGGGAAAAAACACCTACAAGATTTTGCATCAACAACTACTAAGATATAAAAGACAAAAGAATCAACATGATACTGCTAATTTCTTAAATAAACATCAATATTCCAAATTCAGGACAAGGGAATGTCTATACGAGAATACAGCTAAATGGCTAATGCATTCGAGAACTATACACATACCAAATAATCTAGAACTTCACTATTGCGAGACAAATGAAACGAAGAGGTAATTAAGCATGTTCTCAAAATCGATGTTTAGCTGTTGTATTTAGTCCACCAAACACAAAATATCATTTTTCCCAATTTTCCTTTTCTCTATTACTTTTTGTTTATAAATTCATCAGTACTTATCTCCTATTTTTGTAAAGTAAACATCATAATATCTTCTACTAAGAGCAAACTTTATTAGCTATGGTTACAAATCAAAAGTACGCTAACAGACACCTGTCTTGGTGTAAGATAACTCACCTAGGCCCAACAAATGCTGTCACATTGCTAACAGACATTGGGAGAAACATTGATAGTTGACAGAAATAAGCAAGCTTTTATTGATCTAGTAGCTAACAAGGTTTTTATTGATACAATTATAATCAACTGGCTGGCGATTCGTACCGGTTTACCTTTGTACAACAGAGCAATAAGAGTGCCAAACACGGGTTTCCCTGTAAGTAAAAAAGTATCCCGATGAATGAACATTTGAATCATAAGATGAACAGAGTTGATATGGGAAAGACGAGCAGTACCTGTAATGAAACTCTTTGTCCCATCTATTGGATCTAAAACCCAAACATACTCTGCAGTTTCCTCTTGACACCTCCATCCCTTCTCCTCTCCATAACTACCACAAACAGTTTGAACACAGAAATTTTTAGCAGACAAACATACACTGATGGCAGGATATGTGAAATAGAGACGAGATAAATGCAATATAGACAACACACTGGCCATGACACATTGCAAAATATCAAAACAAAAATGGATCTATAAGAGTTGCATTGACTCGTGTCTGTTGAAGTAGAAGTGTGAATTGATATCCGGCTACTACAAGGATGATATTATCATCTCGTAAAATGAATGCTCTTTTCTCAATTCTGACCTTCTGTATTAGCATCATACAAGTAAATTGACTGGCTCGGCCAGTTAAAACTTACAGAGACCTCACTTGTACTCCATTACAGCCTTATCAAAGTTCAGAGGCAAATGTTGAAAAGTTCAACTCAGAGACGGAAATTGTCAAAGATTATACAAAGATATTGGCTGCTTGATATTTGTTGCAGCCAAGAAGACCTTCAAGTAACTGGTTTCACCGATTAAGATCAACTAACTGTACTGTCTCTCTGCTTTTTTTTATACAATTGACCTTTCAGGCTCTTGATAGAGACAAATAGGCATGTCGCAAAATAATTTCACAGCAAGCGCATAACCAAAACAAGATGGCGACCTTTTCCCAATGGCGAGTGTGAGGTTATGCTCACAAATCACAAGTATCGTATGCTAACCGTAATACTAAAAGTAACAGCTAGCCAAGCTGAAAATGCGTCCCAACCACAGGCCCCTTTCAGCTCCGCCAATTGACTTACTAGAAATAGAGAAGTCTTAATTTAACAAGCGCGCATTATCAAATATCATAGAACTATCAAAACCTGTGAGAGCTTAACTAACTCACATTGCATGTGAAGGGAAATTCTCTTGAATTATCTTCACCATGGATTCCTCCGCCGCTTGATCAGCAATTGTCACCGGACCTTAACCACAAATTTATAGAAATATTAATTTTTAAAAACAAAAATAAAAATCTCTGGAAAACTAAAATTCGCAAGCAAAATAAACGAAGCACTCACTTAAATCTTCTTTATCGAGAATATCAAAGCTTTTCCGGAAGTATTTACGGATAACTTCACCAGCAGCATCAGCAATTTCGTTACTAACAGCTGCGAATTTGTCGAGGTCAGAGCTCTCAACTCCTAAATCAGCGATTCGTGCTTGATTAGGGAGCACACAGTTCGAAGTCATCCTAGGCGACACTGATTTGATTCCGTGTGAGATTGGAAACGAATTGATATCGGAACGTGGAAAAGGAAGGGAACCGGAGAGGATTTTCTGGCTATTGCCGCCGGAGATTGATGAGGAAAGAGGAAAAGAGTTGCGGGGATTCAGAGAAAGGAAGTGAGATTGAGAAAGCATTTGCATTTGCATCTGCGTTTGGAGGGATTTGTATAATAGGCGGGGGAAAAGATGGACTCACGAGAAAGAGATCGGGTGGGAGTTGGGAGTGAGAAGGAGCACTGATGGCATAAAGACTAACCCTCCTTTTTTTAAAAAAATAAAATAAAATTATGGCACTCTCTCTCGTCTTATTTAATGTGTGGCACTATCAAAAAAACTTAAAAATTTATGTGCTAAAATAATTATTAAATATTTATATATTTAAAAATTACTTCATTAAGGAAAAAAATTTAAAATTAAATTATTTTTCATTAAAGTAAGATAATATTTTTTAGACACATAAAAAAGAAATGTGTGTCAATGCAAAATGGAAAGAGGAAGTATGATATTTGAATAAAGGCCTTGAATAAATTGTATGATTTAATATTTGACTAATTATTTGATTTGATTGTGTGATATGAAATTTAATTGTGGTATGAAATATAAATTTTCTAGTTTAGTAGGAATAAAATTCAAAAACAAAAGAAAAAGAAGTGTTCCTTCCCTAGTAATATTTGGACACTCTTTTCTTTTCAATTCATCCCAAACAAATATCACTTTGCTCTAACTAAAAATAAATTATTTTAAATTTTTTTTCCCTGAACATCATATCAAATAAAATATATCACATAAAGACTCCACTCCATTTTTTTTCTCTCCAAGAAAAAATAATTAATTAAATTTTAATCAGTATCAGCCACCAAGATAAAAACTGAAAATGGAAAAAAAACCTCCCCCAGACTTTCAGTACTGTTAGTTGTCGTCACTATTGTTCTTATCCCACAATTCTAATTACTATTTACCTCTGATTAAAAAAAATACTCCCTCTGTGCACCTTTAGATTTAATATAATGTCAAGGAAAAAAGGAGAACTTTTAATATTTATTGTTTAAATTTGTTCTTAAATGAAAATCATTTCAAAAGATAAATTGTTTCTCATTCAAGTAAAAGTGAGGTTTTTTTTGGGACATGCCAAAGAAGAAAAGATGCCACAGAGGGAATACCAAATAAGAGAACCAGTTCTTCTCTGCTAAACTGAAACATACACACATTCATGTACATAACATATGGATTGAACAAGTAAAATATCGACCACAATAACATACAGACCAACTCCAATCTTTCTTAAAACTGCTCTACGATCAAAACCAAGCAAACGCTACAGTAATATACTGATCACAAACAACATTCCTTATTTGATTATTTCATTTAGGCTAGCTATCTATATATCTAATGATTATGATGACCAGGTAACTTCTCCTTGATCTTCTCCATCATACTCTTCTTCTCGTGCTCTGGAGCAGTACTACTCGACATGGCACTCGTAGTAGTTGTAGTCGTCGTCGTAGTTGTTCCAGTTCCGTGCTCATCCTTGTGCTTCCCTCCTGTTAATTTCTCTTTGATCTTCTCCTTCAGCCCCTTCTTCTTCCTCCTCCCACCTTGTCCATCATCCTCAGACTGCACCACATTAATTTTACAATATTGTAAGCCAATAATAGCTAGGAAGGGGGATATATTTGACGGGATCATTTCACTCGTTCTGAGAAAATAATTACTATATTCAAAGAAAAACTTACATCAGACATCAAGTTAAATACAGATAGAAAATAGAAAATGACAATAAGTTACGTCCAGTATCATGAGAAACAAATTCAAATTATGCGAGTTATTATTTTCAATTCGGAACGTCAAAAGAGGGAATTTTTGAATACACAATGTACAGAAGGAAAATTCATGCCCAGCAGTGAAATGAGTGAAATCTGACTAGTAGGGTCTGAGAAGTAGAGTATACGCAAATCTTACAACTGCCTCCTGGATATAGATATACCGAGGCTCTATCTGGAGGAGAGAACACGAACGCAGAATTAAGGGAAAAAAACTTATGAAATATGTGGTCAACTAATATATTTCTCAACTATTCGTGCTACTATAAAATCATTATATTAAGTTAAGACGAAAAGGAAAATTCTGAACTTAGGAATCTCTCCAAGTAGAAAAATATGAACTAGTTCTCTTCCAGGATGTCCTAAATATAAAAATGTCACACAAATTGAGAGAAAATGAATAATTAGCTTGAACAAATAAAAAGGATGAGAATTAAGAAATGAGATGCATACCAAAAAAATAGAGACTGAAGTATGAAGAACTCAATAGTCTCAATAATTTAAGGATGAAATTTAAGAAAAAGAGCATAATTTAAATGAATTTTTCACACTTCACTTAAAATAAATAAATGTAAGATATGATACCGAGCTAGAGCTTGAACTGCTGGAGCGGTGAAGCTCCTTCTGTTGCTGTTGCTGTTGCTCTGACTCTGTTTTGTGGTGCAACTTTTCACCAATTGTACCAGCTCCAGCACCAATACCAGCACCAGCACCAGCGCCAGCACCAATACCAGCACCAGCGCCAGCGCCAGCGCCAGCAGTGTGTGTCAATTTTTCACCAATTGTAGGAGCCCCAGCAGCGTGTGGCAACTTTTCACCAGTCGTCATAGTAGGAGCATCATAGCTAGCCGTTTG
Source organism: Solanum rostratum (assembly GCA_029948455.1). Classification (NCBI taxonomy): domain Eukaryota; kingdom Viridiplantae; phylum Streptophyta; class Magnoliopsida; order Solanales; family Solanaceae; genus Solanum; species Solanum rostratum. The sequence goes on along the minus strand of CM057045.1, from coordinate 90,438,101 downwards.
TGGCAATTTTTCACCAACTGACGAAGCACCAGTGCCGGCAGTGGTAGCAACCCCAGTAACGTGCATAGGGTTGCCGTACTCATCAGTCAGCTGCACAGGATGACCGTATTGATCAGTCAGCTGAATTGGATTTCCATGTTCATCACGTAAGTCCGCCATATTAATTTAATTTCTGGAATAAAATGGAAAATCAGATGTTCTTCTTAGATTGTTTTAATAACAAAAGCAAACGGGTGATTTTTGAATTTAAAAGGGAGAACAGACGGTGGAGCATCAGCTGCTTCTGCATGAGTGCTTTTGACTGGATAGTTACACGTAGCACCGCATAAGCTGTCACGTAGGCGACTGAGAGGACACGTGTCTCGGTGTAAAACGACAAGCAAATATAAGATTGTCTCGTTTGGTTAGCATCAGCTTCATTATTTATGCTCATCTTAATGGACCGTTACACGACAATACAATTCTTATACGCTAGTTATTTTTATTTTCAGAAAACTATTAAAAATTTGGGTATGTTATTGTTGAGAAGCCTATTAAAAATAGTTTTGAACTTGACGTGAGTTATTAATTTTATTTTTGAATTATTAATAATCTTAAAAATTATCCTCAATTTGCACTAATTTAACTAAAAAATACCTTTGAACTATCACAGATATTAAATACATCCCTTAACTTTTCAAGAATTTAGAGATATATTTCACTTTATTATAAAATTAGGGATATATTTAAGTACAATTAACTAAATAGCAGATATTTTTAATATTATCAATAATTCAAAGATAAAACTTTTAATTCATACCAAATTTAGAAATATTTTTAATACTTTCCTTTTTATTTTTAGATAAGCTTAAAATTAAAGGGCAATTCTGCTACATGAATTATCTCAAGAGAAAAAGGCCAGATTTTAAGGAGGTGTAAGCAAACTTATCGTTAAATTAAAACATATCGTTACCAAGCTCATTTTTTATTGGTCCAGATTTGTGAACTATGAATTATAAAATATTGAGACAATTTCGGTATTTTACTGTGCTTCATATCTTAAAAATAACATTCTGTGTTCATTGTAATAAGAAAATAATTTGAAAATTTCACCATCTCCTATTATTATTATTATTGAATAAGTAACTACTTAAAGTCGTTGCATTAAACACCAAAATGTCTGATTTATTAATCCAATCGAATGCTCTCCTTCCTCTACATTACATTTATGTTTTCTCAATCAAATAGGGGAAATCACTGGGCTCCGTTATGTTTAAATGATACATATCGCTCATAAGCTTTTGTATGAGATAAACAAAATAGTCTACCCTCATGATTAGACCATTACAGTTTGTTTTCTTTCTGTGGTACTCCTATTTTGGTGAAGTGCCATTATATTTTAGCCAGGGTGCAGTGGAAACAAGAGGGGTTCAACGTTGCTGCTTTATGCTACAATGTCATGATTCTACAAATGACGTTCGTTCCTGTATAATAATTATACTAATTGACAGCGCATTTCCTATATGATAATTGTGAAACGTGCTTACTCTTTAACTGATTCTTGAGCACAACTAAAGATAAGCAAAAGCCCAGACAATACATCCCACGTATCATGGCTGCAAAAGAAATACATCTTCAGGCATGCATATAAATTGTCGACATATCTGTTGCGACTTTAGAGAGAAGTACTTGAGAGCATACAAAAGTCTTGTATACTTCGGAACAAACCAAATTTGAATGTACACCATGAAAAAACTACCAGCTGATAACTACACCTTTTTTTTTTCTTTTTCCTATATAATGAATTGATCATTCAACTTGTATCCCAGTTTCTTACATTGTATACTTCGGAACCTAACCTAAATTCTGGGAATCCATTATCCGCCAGCAAGATCCTGACGCTATTATGCCTCTCTACAATCCTTCCAAGGTGAGAGCGCTGATCAGTGCCACCTGCAGATTTGAACATTCAGAAATGAGATTAAGATGCATTACTAGAGAAGGATCTTTGTGAGTTGCATCTATCAGAACATAAACAGGCACTTCAGAAGAATATAATATGCAAGAGAACACATTATAACATTCCCAGATAAAATTTCTTCGTGAAGATAATTTATGTTACCATTATCATCCACCAAGTGTTACTCCTTGATAGATCTTGTCCAGAAAAAACCCTTTTTCCTAGTAGAAGGGCTCTCGGAAAAGGATTTTGTCCCCTTTGAACCAAATGAAAAATGACGCAGCAAGAAGGGCTTTCCTGGAGAGCTCTTCATGCTGGAACTTGAGCTCTTCTTGAGATGCCTTCCGCCCTGTCCACTACTTCTCTGTCGATCAAATGGAGCAAGATTGCCACTGAAATCACTGTCAACAACCCGATTCCTGGATCTCTTTCGAGCTTTCAAGTCCATCTGACTTTTCAATGCTTTTTCTGACATCTTCAATGCCTGCTTCTCCCCAAATGTACAAACAGGACAAGCTGGGTCATACTTGTTGATTTCTGGCGTCATACTCTCCAAACACTCAGCATGGAAAACATGGCCACAAATTAATACGGAAACAACAGCAAGTTCATTTGAGGCCCATGAAGATCTCTCTGTTAACAGCTTTGTACAAATGCCACAGGTTTGGAGATCTACAGAAGGTGAACCTGAACTTCGACCACTAGCTCTGCTCATCTTGTCACGATGGAAACCCATGGATTCACTATCAAATGACCACCTATCTCTACGAGGATTTGCAGCGAGGTCAGAGAAGGCAGGAACAGACCATCCATCTGACGATCCACCATTTGAGCCCCTGGTTGATTCATTACTCCAACCAGGGAGCACGAAGGATGATGATTCTTCAGAAATTGAGAATGTAGGTGACTTTATTCCGGGTATATGACTATCAGAAACTCGCCGTCCCAGCTGGTGGCTGGAAGAATATTGCGGCAAAGGAGTAGAATTGGCGGGAAGCAGCTGACTGTTTGTTGATAAAGGAGAAGTAGCTAATGATGAAACAGAGGGAGCTGATGGAGACAGCTTTCCATGAGAGGGGCATGGAACCGCTGATGACTCGAACGATTCTTTGACCTAAATAGCAAAATGAATTCAGAAAAGTCAAAAACTTACAACACATGCCTGGAAAAGTATCTTCAGGAAAATTTAAAACTACCTTGTTCTTACCTCGGTGGAATTTCTCACAACCGATGGATCTGCAAAGGCAAGAAAACTATTATTAATCTTACAAAATACAAACAGCATATTATTGTCAACCAATACAGTAACATCAGTTTCTCTTTCATGTCAAAATACAAACAGCATATTATTGTCAACCAATACAGTAACATCAGTTTCTCTTTCATGTCATACAGAACACCCAATCCCAGGAAACAGAATATCCTATTTTAATGTCCTTGAATCTTCCAGGTCACCAGAAGAATAATGCAAATGACATTCCATTTCCTACAGAACTGACAAACTAAACTCACCAAGCTTTTTTCCTTCACAAAAAATGTTCATGTAAAATAGGTGCCTTATCTCTTAGACATAAGCACAAATTAAGCAATATGAGTAATTTATGACTTTATGTTGAATTGAACATGATGATTGGTATCCAGCTTCAAACATTAACAAATTTCAAGATGATCTGCCAAAAATGTTTGAATACCACAAAGTCATCAATGTTTTGCAAGAGTCATTTCCAACTAACTGCCTAGAGAAGATAAAGAGTAACGGATTTCTGTATTCACTAACTGACCATTTAAAATTACTTAGTCTGTGCAATTGACTATGAAGTAAGACCAGACAGCCAACTAGGAAACGGATGCTGATTCAGAAGCCTCATCATTACATACCAACTATATTTCTGTTGGTAACAACAAGGGCAGGAGTAACAAACCTACTTCCAGCAGTCTCCAGATAACTGTCAACGACATTCTCTTCTTTTTTTTTTTTTGAAACAAATAACATAATTAACATTCTTTTTTTTAGAGTCATCATCATTTAATCACAGAAGAAAAGCTTTGAAGACAAAGCCCCAAGGCCTAGGCTGTGGTCTAGAGCTAAGACCATAACCTGTGATATCTAGGCTAGGCACGTCAGGGATTCGAACCCTGCTGCAGACAAAAACCTGGTATTTCGTTGGAGAGGGTAGGCATTCATTTCACAAATAAAAAGTTTTAAAATGGGGCAAACCACACATCTGGTTTGGTTAAGTTCCAGGCTCCAACTCAATCCGACATGTTTGGGGTTCAAATCAACAAAGGAGCCTTGAGGGGAAAAGGCAACTGTCGATTCCCAGCCAAGAGGCCTTTGAAGTTTACCATATAAAAAAATTGCAAGCAATTGGAAAATAAAAATCCAGCGCTACTTCCTAACAGCTGAGGGAATGACCACCAAGAGCAGAATTTAATTATCTTCTCAGCAGTCAGTAGAGCCTGTAAAAGCAGACCCCCTACACATCTATTCGCATAAGCTCTCACCTTATGGAGTGTGAAAACCAGGTCAAGAACCTGACTATTTTTTCACTCAATCTCATAATGCATACACACAGAATTGAAGCGTGCAAATCACAGAGAAAGGAAAACATAGATTGCAAGCTCCTCAATATACAGTCAGGCATTAGATCCTCCCATCAAACAAAGTAAAGAGAGAGCCATGCTGAGGTTTACCAGATAGAGGAAGTGTTGAGTTCCCCGTGTTGCAATCAGAAACTGGTGACTTCTGCAATGCAAGTGAACGAAAACTATCCAATGGACTACCTTCTTCAGATGCATAAAGAGTTTCTACAGTTGTTCCAGATTTAAACTCTAATCTACCGTTTCCACCAACTCCATCGGAAGACCAATTGACTGGTGTCTCCTCACCAGCAACGCGTCCCTGATTGTCCCAACGAAAGCTCCATGAAGGCGAGTATCGGACATTGCTCTGCAAAGTTTCACTGTTTGATCCATTTATTACGGCTCCATCTCTAGCAGCAACACAACAAGCTGAGCCCATGCTTTTTTATGTGCAAAATGTGATATTCATAGGCAGCTAAGAGTCACATCAATGATAACACCAGCAAGTTCACCCCACAATAAAATTTTGAGATCTAAATTTCTGAAACGACAAAGAGAAAATGAAGTCAAAACTCACAAAAATAAACTATCAAAACAATGGATCAAGAGTCGTAACTTATAAATGTGCTTGTGTCTATACATTGCATAATCCTTTTGGTACATGAAAAATAGGAATAAGAAATATCAATTGAAAAAAAAGGGTAAATGACCCCAGATATGTGGCTTTAATACATTTTATAATACCTTAACAATTTCAAGGTAATTCGAGATATCACTATCCATCCTCACAACAGAACAACTTGTGACTATAGGCGTAATTTAAAGACAATTCAAGACATTACACTCCTAACTCGGACAAATCAATCTGGCTCCCAACAAATCCCACATAGAGCACCTCACCCAAATATACCTCTCTTCCAACACAATACCTATGATCTACAAAGGATGCGCACTACAAAAGCTGGGAATCCAGGCAGACTCTTTAGAGAGAAAATGCTTTTAGGAAAAGCCAATAAAAAAATTCATATAAGCTATAGCAATAAGTTGATAATTTTGGAATAATAAAGTTCTAATTTCGTTTGCTCAAAAATCAGACATCAATTATAAATTATATGAGAGCAATGATGGCTTCATCAAAAGAAAGCATCATAGTGAAGAAATGCAATACTATCAGACCAAACACACCTGTCAATGAAACTCCAATTAGCAAATTTGGTAAAACAGTGAATAATCTCGAAGACGCTTAATAATTAATTGCACCAAAAGTACCATATGCAATAAATACAGCTCACAGGATCCATATAACACCGCGAAAATTTATTTCACCAGGGAAAAATAATTTTAAAAAGGGGGTGAAAACCTAAGAACATATAAACAGAAGCTCTAGTCGATTTCATCTGCTAATTTTATAGGAAAAAATATTGCAGTGGAAAGCCAGTCATAACAGTCCAGAAAAAAAAGCCCTAAAAGTAAGTACCGAACACTATGGAAGTCACAGAGATCCGAAATAACAGCCGGAAAAAACAGTCATAACAGTCCATAAAAATAAACACAAATTATCTACGAATAACTCGGAATTTCCATTTATATACTCATCAAACCAATCATACTCGTATCTATTCATAAAACTTACACACATTTTTACAAATAAATCGATATAAATACATACAATACAACACCGACAACTACAAATATTAAATTGCCGTGAGAAAACAAACCGACGTGATCGAACCTACCGCTAGACTGACCGGCGGCAGTCGAGAACGGCGGAGTGGAGAAGAGTGAAGGGGGATATTAGGTGGGAAGGGAGGCGATGTGTGTGGGATATGTAGAGCAAGGAAAAGGTTTTAGAGTGAGAAAAGTTCTGATTCTTCTTCTGCCGAGTTGCAGAGGAGAGAGAAAGACAAAAAGGAGTGAAGTCGTTTTAGACGGCTAATTTGTAACTCCGTCCAACTATCTATACCACGTTCTGCCGTCAAGAATCGTTTCTTTTCACGGCGTTAAATTGAGACATCTCAATGGCACTGCTTTGTTTGTTATGTCTGTTAAAGTTACCCTTTTTGACTAAAATAAATAAATAACGGCAAAAATACTCATCATAATTTCACAAATGAAAACTAAAAAATTAGAACAATCCCTCTAGTATAACCTACTTTGAAAGATTAAAAAAAAAAATCAATAGATTCTTGGCTTAAGAAAAATAATTTAAAGTAAAATTTTAATTATAAAAAACAGAAAATTATTTAGTGCATTAGTATGTTTGCTATACTCAAAATTTTAAAAAAATAATCATATATCAACTATTTTATCAGTTATTTCAAAACTATCTTCTAAAAATATAACGATAATACTAATAACATATTTAGAATAATCTCAATGTTTTGGATAAGAAAGAGACAGAATTTCCAATATTATTTTTCATTTTTAAAATAAAATTCTTCTTATAAATTTCAACAATAAAATATGACTAAACTCATTAAAAAAACATAACCACAGAAGTATGAGGAGATTACAACATTTATAAAAGTCAAAGCTAAAAATAATGAAGAAAAAATAATACAACAAATATTTTCTCGGCTCTAAATTAACTTATTTTTTGAGATTTTTTTTAATGTTTAAAATAATTAAATTGTTTAAAGTTTAAAAAATGAATATTTGAAATATTTTTTATATTTGTCCTTTTATTTTTATTTAATGAAGTTTAGTTTTCTTGCAGAAAAATTATACTTATATATAACTTCACAAATAGCAATAGTGGAAAGTATGATTTAAATTTATTTTTAAATATTTTTAATATGTATACATTGACTTACAAATTAAGTTAAAATGGGACGAAGAGAGTATTATGATAATCGAAGCAAATAATGCTAAAATTGAAGAATGAAATATTTAAAACAATACTAATAATGATGCAAAAATAAGCTGGTGTTCCTGGAAGTGATATGCTGCGTTTTAGTTGTTGTACTTCAGGATTCATGTGCGCTATTTCTTTATTTTGAAAAATTGTCAGAATGGGACTGCGAAAAAAGGGGGAGCTTTAAGCCTTTAAAGTGTTTTCTTATATCGTACGCGGAGTGCGAAGTACGCATTCTACAGCTTACGAGTCACACGAAAGTATCATAAAATTCGAGAAATTAATTTTGGGATTGATTCGTTAATTGTGTCATGTGAATGGGATATTCATCAATAAACTGCAATTAATTTGGTATATTGTCTTCTTAATGGAATGAACCAAGTTTATTTAATATAAATAAAAGTACTATAAGTTCTTTATACAAAATATAAATCTGAGGTGGGAGATATTCCTAATAGATATAGAACCCCAAAGTTAACGTGCTAAATTGACTAAAATATATTTTTATGATTGTCGATTATAGGAGGTTGTTGATTTTCCAATTTTAGCACTTGGGTGTATATGATTTTATTGAGTCACTAAATCATAAAAACAGAAAAATGGTCTAGATTTGACCATTTTGCATACAGTTCCTGAGCATTTCATTCTTTTGCCGTTGTCGAGTTTTGGATACATAGCGACAAATTATGTTAACTGATTATGTACAAATATGAATACTTCTATAATGATAATTAGTGCAATTGGACTAAGATTCATTCGTTCCTCTTTTTATGTAACATTCTTTAATTTGACATAATATTTTTTTAAAAAAATACTTTTAAAATTTGTGATCTAAATTACTCTTCGATATTTATGTAGTTGGATATCATTTCATTAAGGGTAAATTGGAGAATACTAAAGTTAAATTATTTTCATTAGAGTAAGGTGACATTTTTTTTTATGATAAATCGAAAAGGAAAGGCTGATACATAAAATAGAAAATAGTTAATATTTTTTATAAATAGATATGAAGTCTAAACGATTTAGTATAAGTGAGAATAGTAAAAAATAGAGAAAAGTATAAAAAAACACACCTAAACTATTTTTTTTTTTTAAGTTTCATATCTAAACAGATATATTTAGATATGAAACTCACAATTTCAATAGTTAAAACGTAACAAATATAAATAGTGTCAACTATTACGTACGCACCTACTAACCTCTAAATCTTTACCCATAAAAGCAAATTTCACCATTTTCTCAAACTTAAATCATTTTTGTGGGGAAAGAAGATTTTGAAAGTAAAGAACTGGTTGTCAAATCAAATGTGAAAGGATCGCACTAAAATTCAAACACGAAAAGAAAAGTAATATAATCGGTCAAAAGCAAATACTATGACTCATCGGAAAATGTGACGTGCAAAAGTCTATACTTTCCTAATCCTCACATATATAAAGCAATTACATTAAACCTAAATTAATTTCAATCCACCCTCTATTTTAATATAAGAGTTTTTTATTATTCAAAATAATTAAATTGTATAAAATTCAAGAAAAAAAGTTTGAAACTCTTTTATACTTATCCTTTTATTCAATAAATTTTTTTCATTTTAAAAATAATTAATTGCATTATTTGTAAGAATATCTTGGGATAAATAATAAGATAATAGTAAAAAAGTATAATTTAAATATGTTCTTTAATATTTTTTTAATGGATATGTATTATCATAAAATTTAATTAATATAGAATAATAAGAGTAACATATTTTATTTTTCGAAATCGTCAAAAAGGTACCATCCTTGTTTTTTCGCCGTTAATTTTGCTTACATACAATATAAATACTTTAGAATTTTTTTTTTTTTTTATGAATTTTACCAAATAAAAGTACACTTGTGTAAATATTATATTCCACGTTATAAGCTATAAACTGCAATTCAAGTGAATATTCTCGTCAAAGCTGGAGTGTTTCACCAACTTTTATATATGCAGAAATGTTGATAAATAAATGGATAAAAATAACGTGACTTTTACTTGTTTAGGAGCTTTGTGAATATGAGTGAAAAACAGGTTTATACTATTTCAGTGATACGTGTCATGGCACCTTCATGCAATTTTGTTTTATTGCAAATTTGCAATTGCCTCACGCAAGCTCATTATCTGAAAATGGAAAAGCTTTTGTGAAAAGTTGCTTAATGCAAATGTCACTTTAAAAAATTATTTTACGTAGGTAAATATTACTCTTTTTATTTTTTTTAATTATATATTACATTTTTTAAAAATAACATTTTAATTATACAGAAACTTTGTGCCTTAATATGGATTTTATAAAAGTCTCATAATAACATCTTATATATGTAGTAATAGTAATTACCAAAGCCAAGAAGGAAAAAAAAATGTTGAGAGAATATTTATTTATGATTAATATAAAAGTTGGCTTTTATTCAAAACTATGGTCTATCCTTAGAGACAAGAGGATATAATTTACTTTTAGTGATATGTTGGCTTCTCATGCTTTGGTCATCTTTTGCTTTGCACTTGACCTTTTTCTTTTTTGTTTAGTCGATAGTGTTTTTAATGTCTCATTACATGTTGATCAAAAGGAAAAAAGAAATGTCCAAAAAAGTATGACAGATAATGATGGGTTGTTTCAAAAAGACAATTGTGTGAGTGTGACCTAAAAATCTTTGATTTAATGGATAAATTTATTGATTATATCTTTGCATATTTGTATCACGTATAATTTGTTATGTATATAAGAAAAAAAAATCCCCACATCAGTAATCTGATAACCATCAATATAATCTCTTAAGAGTTATTTCTCTTCTGAAAAGATCACTATCAATATTTTATAACATGTGTCACTCTTTTATTTACGAAATTAGGCTATAAAAAATACGGGGAAAGAAAGAAATAAGTCTTCAAACTCGATCGGTTCGATTCAATTTTTAATTTTATCGTTCAACTTATAAAATAACATGTTAAATCGTTATAGAATCATTAAGATATTCGCTTATCAGTTATTGATTTATCGATTATTGATCATTACCGGTTCGGATTTGAGCAAAAAATTTCTTTATCGAAAATTACTAAGAAATAAGGTGACAAATCAAATGTAACATACACATGAGTTGAAAAATTATATTTTGCTCGAAATAAAACAATATTACATATAGAATACTTAGAGTTTGAGACAGTAAAAAATTAAAATATGAAACTAACAAGGACTTTAAATATCAAATAGTATAAATATAATTATTTATTTATTATCGAGTTATCGGTTAACCCGCTAATATAAGAAAAAGACCTAGAACCGTTAAGAACCAATAACCTAATAATAAAAAAAATTAAACCGTTATTGAAACTGCTAATATAAATCAATAACCCATTATCGATAAATTTTTATTGGATTCAAATAATCGATTTCGATTTAGTTTTTAACTACCCTAGTCCTAAGACATGACACATGAAAAAAGCTAGTAGAAATAATTCTTTTCTAAGTGTTCACTAAAACATAATCTCAAATGAAACGCTAATTTTAAAATGTGTAAAACATAATTTTAAAAAATGTACCTATCTCCAGGGATCACATATTATTACGTACATTAAGAGCATTAACAATATTAATTTTGCAGATGAGCACGATTTGTATCTATTAATCAATATTATCTGAAAATGATTAGTCCAAATCGTTCAACCAATTACACTAATGATCACGTTGGTACGGTTAAGAAAATTGGGAGAGTACTTTGAAAATTACATTATATGATTGAAAGTACAAGTCGTGAACGTGCAACTTTTCTTATAGGATAATTAATAACTTAAACTTGTTCATTAATTATTATGATCATAAGTTTCATGTAGCTTGCAAAAACAGAAACGAAACTACAATAATAGAACAATTCATCAAGTTCCTAAGCATGTGTTTTGATTAAACCATATAATACATTTGTATAAAACTTATATACAAAAAAAGAAAATTAATTGATTAGTTGGAAAAAGATAAACACCTAACAAAACTTCAACAAACATTAAGCAGAATCTTGCACGTAATCCTAATGTATTTATTCCCAACTTCCTTCTGTTTCTTGTTTTTATTTTTATCTGGTGAGAAATGTATTTGAGTTTAACTTATCGTTAAACTGCTCAACTAGATCATGACCTTTAGGTAATAATGAAATGATTATGATTTTGTTTAATTGTTAGAGCTCTTAAGACCTAAAAATCGATAAAAGTTAAGTAAGTGTAATATTTTATTCCTTCTATTAATCTATGTAGGATGATATAAGTTTCAAATATTGATACTTAAATCCAAAAAGAACAAAAATATTATGTTCAAGACAACAAAGTAAATGATAATAACTCTCAACATGCCAGTTTTATCCTTATGGAAGGGTCAATCAAGAGAACAAAAAGTTAAATGCAAAATTTGTTTAAGTGTCTACTTGGATATGGATGATTTTCATTTTTTCTGATATTTTATTTAGAAAATTGTTGGACATAAATTGTTATAATTTATCAAAATTTGAGAAGAGGATTGGTATATATATATATATAAATGTATCAATATTATATAAATAATCTATAACTATATGTATATGATTTATAACTATATATATATTTTTTTTATTATATATAGCCATGAGAAGCATGATCAATGGCATTTTAGTAAATTTAAGTTTAGTTATGGGCAAAAATAATAATTGTATAATTAATGGTCAAAACAAAAATTTAGAAGAATCTATACATATCCTTACTTTTGTTATTGGGCCCATAAGGATATTTTTGTAAGGAGAATTTTCAAAAATAGTCTAGGTTTGAAACTTAATATGGTCAATTAGTTATATTTTACATAATTACACGATATGACATGTTTGGATATATGATTCATATCTTTACCAGATGATTTAAAAGTTCTCATTACTTTTTTTTTTAAACTTTATGTCTTGTTATATTAAAGACATAATAGATAAACATGTCTTTTAACTTGGCTTCAATTTGCACTATGTCCTCGAACTTTAGGTGTGCACAAGTAGGCATCTGAACTTGTATAAAATTTAATAAGTAAACATGTGTCAAGAAATGCTCTCTTTTTATTTTTTTAAAAAATAGTGTCCTCTATGGCGTCCTATGTGTATTACACCACATAGGAGACGCGATAAACTTGTTCAATTTTGAACAAGTTTAAGTGTCTACAAGTATATATCCAAAGATGGAGGGTCCAAATTCTAGCTAAAGCCAAGTTAACAGGCATGCGTATGCATTATGCCTAAATTGAAATACATAAAATAAAATAATAGAGTAACATGATATTCTAAGAAATAGGAAAAGAAAATCTTAGTTTTATTGCTTTCTTTCGGATATAATTATAACAACCTTTCAGTCTCTTTACAAAAATCAACAAAGTATTCATCAAACGTGACACTTTTTAAATATAATTACAATAAAGTTCAACATCCTTATAAAACATATCACAAGATTTCACAAAACAAGACCCCTTTTAATTAACTTAAAATTAAAATTATGCGAACTAGAATTCCAATAGAGTCCAATTTCATCACCAACGCTCAATCCACAATCTGTGAAAAAATCCATGCAAGCCAGTACAAAGTCCTCACTTGGCATCATCATTTGAACATAAGCGTTTTTATCATTTTTAGGATTGTTCTCTTCAGTAACATCCCATGATCGAACGCATGTTGCTTGTTCCTCCTCCTTTGTCGCTACAAGTTTGACCATGTCTTTCATCATGTAACGAAAAACATGTTCAAAAGTGTCTTTCATAGATCTATGCTCAAAATGTGTGACAATCTTCTTGATCTTTCATAGATTTTGCAGATCTATGAGAGGAGCTAGGTGGATGATCATCTTCATAATTTCCTTCGGCGAGGGAATTTGGAATGGAGGATCATAATTGTAAAGAAATGTATTTGATGAATTTTTACAATGTTGAGAAAAATGGCCAGTGATTTATAGGAATGTTTTGTTATTAAATTTGAAAAATATATGATATTATAATTATGTTTCTAATAAAGCTTGATTTCATATAAATAAGGTCTGATTATTGTGATTAACCATATTATAAATTTTGACTTGCCACTTTCCTACTACAACTTGATTTGATGAATCTTGTGCACAAGGAACTTTTAATAAATAATAATTAATTAGTCAAGATAAATTAAATTATACCAATGATTAATTATATTTGACATGTATCACATACACAAAAGGATAATTCCATTTAATAATATTTTCTTTTTACTTTTAGTCAACTTATGTATTATCAATAATAGAAAAAAGATGTAAGTAAGCCATCAAACTATTATAAATAGCTCACCTATACATCAGTTAAAGTTTGACTAATTTCTACCATTGTCCTTACAAAATAGACTCATTTATGACAATATATTTTAAAAAAAAATTAGCCACTAGTTATAAATGTATATGCATCCCTATACGTGATTATTCCTTTAGGCTTCTAACAATTACTTATAGAAGCCCAAAAAATTGGATATCATATTGCTCTATGATACCTCTAAGTCATTCATGGCCCAAAAGCAGGTCCCTTCTAGTTTTTAGGAAAAATTATCTAATATCATAATTTTTTAAAAGAAAATTATTGTTTAGGAAGTTAAAAAATTGCTCTTGAGATACATCACTTCCCACTCAGTGATTCATCCCTATCCGCCTCCCAAATAAATTCCTTTTTAATGTGATACATTCCTCCCCTCTCGGATACATAAATCTCCTTTAGGATACATCTTTTCCCTATGTATTCAGAATCCCTTTGAATACATCTCTCCTTTATGTATTCAAATGTCTGTTGATACATCTAGCAATCCAGTATTATATTCCAATATTCATAAATTTTAAGGGATTTTTGTAATTTAGAAAAGAGTAGGAAAATATTATAACTAGTTCTTAACACTAAGGAATTTATGTATATTATACTTATTATTAATGGGCTTTTACATGCTTAAATCACAGATATTTCCACAAATAGTCACTTTTTGGGACAAATATTTACTAAATGGACCTTTTTATTACTTTTGCAATTATTTATAATATATTCAGATAACAGTCGAAAGATTTATTTGAGAAACTAAATCTTACCAAAAAAAATTATTTTATCAGATGATAGATAATTACTACTTTTTATTAAGACCAAGGTATATATTTGTGCAATTATTGAATTATTAAATATGGTCAAAATCTAAATGATGATTTACAGGAATATTTAATGATTAAAATAAAATCAACCCTTAAATTGAAGGGGAGTTTTCAAAATATATAGCCTTAACACCTTCTTTTTTTTATCTACATAGTTGCACATACAATTCCTGTTCAAAATCAATATATCCAAATGACTTTAAATTTTGTAAACATAAAGTTTCATAGATTATTTCCAATAAGTCTATAAGCAACATCCACTTCTCATTTTTCACAATTTAAATCTTGAAAAATTAATCCTCTTAATCACGATTTGAGAAACAAAATAACAAATCGAGTTGTCAATTAACAATCAAGAGGTAGTTGGGTTGAAGAAAAGAAATAGGGAAATGACCTAGCTTTCAAATTATATACAATATTGACCAATTCAGGTATGGATTAATTACTTATTATTTACACTAGCTATATGTTTTCACTATTTTTAATCTAGTGTAACGAATAATTTTCTTATTTTTTAAATTACTAAGTTATTTTTTAATAGACGATTACATGCAATAATCTTGACAAAATATCAAAAGATCATCTTAAATTTGATGCATTTTATTCATATTCCCCTTAAAATAATACATAAATCCTAGTTACCCCTAAAAATGGCTATTGTTGCCCTTACCCTCCAACACCAATTCACCCTAAGAGAGTGAAATACACTCGTCTGCCATGCACACAAATTTATATCGCGGTATGAAAATTTTCGATATTTTGAACCTTCTTGTTGGAATTTTTGGCTCAGCGACCACCACCAAAACGAACTTACTTCATTATCAAAAATCAAAAGCATCCAATTTCATGAAGTTTGATAGACAAGACAAGAAGATACATAATTTATTTGTTTTTTTTTATATAATACATGGATAAGTATATATTACAAAAGGAGAAAACTACATCCATCCAGTACTCATGCAAAATAAAAATATAAGCATAGTTTACAATGATTAGTATATGGTATACTATATATATAGCTGCAAACATATATAGTAGTAATGTAACACATACATATGTAGTACTAGGATAACTCATAATCAACTCATGAAACTATAGGGCTTCCACAAACCCTAATTACAATATGATCATGATTAATTTGGTATGAGTTTGAAAGGAGGTTTGGATAGAGCAGGTGTTGGATCATATCTCCCATAATCCTTTGTGTTCATTTTAAGAACCCTTTCATGCCTTAATTGCTCCTCCTGTTTACATACAAATTATACTTAATAATATGCATAAGTTAGAAAAATTTAAAATTGCAAAAAAAAAAAAAAAAAAAACACCACAAGGCTAGTCGTTTTTTAAGTAGAGTGAAGTGTAAAAAACACAACTAAAGTACATGATTTTTCGAGTTTCATATATCATGAACTATCAGGTGTGTGACTTTCTTACTAATATCTGAATTCGAGCACTCACTATTTACCAAAACATATTTCAACTATGAGTTATCCCCTTAACCTATCTGAACAATGGTGAAATTTCAGGTAGGAAAGGGAACAACTGATAGTTCAGGTTGAAAACTCGTAGACCTCATATAGTTCACATATGAAGCTCGAAATCGAAATACTTTAGAAGATATCCAGTAAAATCCTACAAATAGGGTTTATGAAGGATAAAATATACAAAGATAATAAGCCCTAATCAAGAAGACCACAGTGTGAATCATAATATATATATATATCAAACTCATTGGTCAAAAGAAAATAACTATATAGCACTTAAGTAATCATGATTACTCAAGAAGTTGTATTTACGTGCAATTTATTGGCTCAGTATTCAAAGAAACTAATAATATGATGACTAATTAAATAGAAAAACCTCATGAGTTGCACTTAGCTCTTCCTGATCAAAGTTGCTCAAAAAACTCGACTGTCGACCTGCATCAAATTTGTCCCACATGTATTACTTTAATTTGCCTTAGTATTATTTTTCTTGAAAAACTCGAAAAAAATATATTAAATTCTAGCTTGAATAAACGAAGTATAAACCTAATTAGACTTGTAAAATAACAAGCATTCTAGCAGTAATAATTATTGTTATGATTTATACATACAATATTAGTGGCAGAACTACAAATATTAACAAGAAGATCAAAAGAAATTGCAAAGAAGACACATATTACCATAGCCTGTCAGAAAGACTATTTCGAAAAAATCCTCGCTCAAGTGAATTAAGCAAATAAAAATAGATAATTAAATGAAAAATGATAATGAAGAGAAATATGATAACTAATTAATAGCAAAGCAGTGTGGAGCATACATACAAGAAATCATAATATGAACAAGGTGCGATCTCCTAAATATAGTAAACAATATGTGATATGAGATACAAGAAGCCAAAGACTACAAGAATAGGCTAATTCTACGACAGACTTAGCTTGTTTGCTAGGTTCCAAGTACTTGGTATATATATCTTGTTAATTCTAAGCAAAGAGATTGAATTAAACACATGAAACAATGGACCAGTACATATATAAGTCATTATAGTTAAGTTCCTCATACCTGCAAATGAAGTTGAAAGAAAGGATGCAGATATGATAAGGAAGAAGAGACTAATTTTCTTGATTAGCATGAGACTCCCCATTATCTCTTGTCAGATTTTTTTTTTTAATTAATCTGCAAATCTATCTTTTCCTCTGGCACTCTTTACTTTCTCTATATGTTGCACCATAGAACATTTAAATATATAGTACTATTGTGCTCATAAAGCACATTGGCATGCTTTTGGATAGAAATTGAAGACAAATATTTTATTCTAAAGAATTGTATCCTCCTTATTTGCTTTTGGTATTAAATTTGTATAATGATCAAAAAGGTGAGTGGCACCATTTTTCTTTTGTTGGGGCACTATTAGTCTAAAGAGTTAGTGGAATTAATATTTAATATTATCGTTTAATTAAATCCATAATAGGGAGCATGGACCCTTAATACAAGTTTCACTGTATTTCACTTTATTTTTAGTGTTAAATTCCACTTTTGTTATTTAAAAAAAAATATCATTTCATTGCATATTGGATACCAAGAACATCATAAATCTTTCCTCATGAATCAAATTTTGAATTCCCAATTGTAGAACACTAAAACAAATTGGTAGAGATCACAACTTGAAACTTAAAAAAAATGGACAATTTAATTGGTCTTTAAATCACCACATGATATTCAAGATTCAGACCTACTTGCAAGTCAAATATTGATAATAGATCGATAAAATCTTCAATTTAATTGGTCTTTAACACTAAAAAAATGGACAATTAAATTGGTCTTTAACTTTTGTGTACACCCGAGATGCACTAGCATTGGTTTAATGGTAAGAGTAGAGTATTTAGTAATTTCACTATAACGGTATATATCTCGAAAAATTATGATATATAGATAAATAATCGTCGAGATTGAAGAACTTAGTTTAATAATGATTCAAATGGGGTGTCCATACTTCTCAAAATATGTACAAATTCAAGTATACAGGTCGTATATACTTTATACTTATATATAGAGAGAGTATACTTTGTCCATGGTGGTAAACTAGTTGGCTGAATGATATATATCAGTAAATTTTCATAATTAATCGCTATATTTATATCAAAAGAAAAGGAGAGGAGGATATATTATATGTTAAGTATACTCCGACTATATTAATAAATTAGTTGGTGGAACAATGTAAATCTACAAGTTTTCCATAGTTAATTAATCCCTATATTATCAAAAGAAATATTAAAGTGAGAAAGTTAGTACTATTCAATTATGAGGATAGTGAGAACAATAATTTGTACTTGTCAAATGATAGAATGTGTTGATTTGTTTTACTAGGTCTAGCTACTATATGTAGATTTGCACAACTACAAGGGAAGCAAAAGAAAACCACCTTGAACCAACTAAATAGTAGTAACCACAAAGCTCAATAAGAACAATGCTCGATGAAATAGTAGGGTCATTATTGGATGTGTTTTTGACATATAAGTGGAGCTTTTAGAAAATATTAATAACTCTCTATTGTGAGATTCATAGAATCTTCTGATCCGAGGATTCAAAATATTAAAAAAAGATTCAATAATAAAAAGAGAGATCGATTATTTGGGATCCTTCCCATTCATCTTCAAGGGACTCATATTACACTAGACATAACTGACATCTTAAAAATTAGTTCATAAGGAAGAATGAAGAAACTTAATAAAGAGTCAAGTGATCTCATTCCTCACTGACGTGAGCTTCATTGTACTCATCAACTTGAGTGCATATACTCATAATACTACTTAATATCTATTGGCTTCAATTAGCTTACCAACTTGATAACTTCTTATCAAAACTTAGGTAAATGGAGTTTTCTTTTTAAGAGGGTAGTAAATGAGGAAATTACATAGTGAAAATCATGGCCAATAAAATAAATTTCGATCACTTATGATTTTTTTCTCATAAGTGCAAGATACCTTGTGGTCGGCCTTTCTCCTGATTCTGCGCATAGGGAAGGTTTTAATATGTCGGGTGATTTTAAATAAATCGTCTCATTTTATTGAGGTGTAAATTAATGTGTAAGTAGGGTTTGAGAGATAAATTAGGTAAGCATAAAATAGTTATTTGGGGATTAGTGCTTTCAATTATCCAATACGACAAAGAGAACCTACCAAATGCCATATTGAAAGGACATTAATGGTGGAGGATAAAGTGAAACTAAGCACTATACTTTTGATATCATAAGCTTATCATTGGTAGATATATAATGAATTTCTTTCGATTTAAAGGGACAAATAAAGTTATTTGCTACCCCTACCTGTATGTTTATTAGCAACTTGTCAACTATCTATTGTACATAATAAAATAATTTTACATAAATTAATTGCACTGGATAAAGTATCCAACTTTTTCCAGTGAACGTTGTTTTCCATGTGATTTTAAAATTAAATTTTGACATTTTATATGTAATTTAAATTGAAAATCCAGGTTATTTAAGAGTTCCTTTTACAAGTACGGGACAATAATGTTCACTCAGAAAAAGTGAGATATTTCCATGCATAGGATCTCTAAATTATTTTTTACAATCCTATATTTTTCATTGACATGATATTTTTACTAGTCTTGGAGATAAATATTGACTATATTATTCTCAAAATATTCAAAGAAAAAATTATAATTATGATCAGCTTATTTGCACATTGACTAATTTCATGAAATATCTTTTATCATCGATTAGCACATGCTATCAGTATCAAATAATTCTATCCACTAAAATTTGAACAAACGTAAAGAAATCAATTTTCCTCCCTCACGCCCCTCTAATAATAATCTCAATGGTCTAAATATACAATTCAAACCAAAATATTTTTGTTTATATGACAATGTTCTCCTAAAATTACTTCCATTTGAAATAGGGGAGTTTTCAAAAATACCAAGTTTTTGGATAAAAATTACATGCCCCTACCGAATCATTGAAAAATACCATATAAAATACCAACTTTATTTACAAATTTAGGAGAGAGAGTGTTTTGAGTGTGATTATTGTGGTGTGTGGTATGATATAATAGTGTTGGAAAATGAAAAAGAGTGTGTTTTTTTGGGTATTTTGATAAATAAATTTTAAAGTGTAATTTTGGGGGTGAAAGTTGTTATTTGTGTAAAAATTTCTTTGAAATATTTTCATACTTTCTTACCCTCACCTTCTTTTCAATTATCTTATCTTAAAACAATGCGCAAATTTGACTTTTGATTTTTGAGCAAAAAGATTATGCTTTTTATCCAACTAAAAATGTTTAAGGGATTAAAATAGTCCTTGGTGCTATGTATTGCAAAATAAAAAATGATTGAATCAAAACTATTCTCTCCATCTCAAAGTATCCATCGTAATTCTCTTTTACACATCTTTTAAAAACATTAATTAGGAAAAAGTTTTAATCGTTTTACCCTTCATTAATATTTGAACAATTATAATATCATCTTATACTTAATATAATTGTAGTCTTCAAGTACAATAACTACAAAGCGTGAAATGTTTTAAAAAAAAACATATTAATTTTGACTTTAGCTTTTGAATGACAAATAATATGAGACAAGTATTTTTAAAAGCAGAATAGTTTCAAATATATATAATAAACTAATTAATTTACAACAAATATAGTCATGTTTTATTTATATAAAAAATAGCCAAAATCATAGAAAATATACATAACTATACAATATAGCTTGCCAAAAGTCATAGAAAGTATATATTGACTGTATAATGTAGATAATTATATATGAGTCATACACTAAGTATACATTATGACACACTTAAAAACTGAAAATAACTTAAGTATACAGGAAATACATACAAAAACAACAATATAGGCGGTGAAATCCCATAAGTGGGGCCTGAAAATGGTAGAATGTACACAAACCTTACCACTACCTCATAGAAGCAAAAAGGTTGTTTCCTGAAAACCCTCATCTCAAAAACTCATAAGCAACTATATATACCTATATAATGAATAACTATTTTTTTAATAACCATTTTTACTAAATGGCCATACAATATAATTATCCCTTTTTAAAGAGCACGGCAAAAGAGTATATGAAAGACCAGGTCTCATTTGTTATTTCCTTCTTTTGCTTTTTGACTTAAAACCTTCCCAGTTTTTCAAGCTCCTCCTTTAAATCCCACGTATCATTATTTATTTTTTAGAAAAAGGTAAACAAACTAAATTATGCAACTATCAGCATCTCAACTAATTATGGATTATTATCTTTCAAAAATAAATAATATTTACAAGAAAGTAGTGAACTTTGAAAACCTGAACATTAAAAAAAGGAGAAAAAACTGAAGTCTACAACAAGAAAGTCAAAAGAATGCACTCAAGAAAGCAAGATTAGTTCAAGACTAAGATCAAGCAACTAGCTGATGTACAATTGGATATCGATATATCGCATCATGCTCCCCTATTCCTATACCAAACCAGTACACTGAAATGTAAATACAGATTAGAAATGTGGTCAACATCACGGAGAATAAAGATATACCTCAGATAAAAAAACCGACATTTTCACAAGAAATCAGTTAAGGCTTTCCAAAAATTGAGATTTTGGCTATAGAAGGATAAAACTGTTTTTGAAGAACAGAGAGATACAGAAATGTAATAACAGAGGGGCACAACATAGGAAAAATCCCGAACACAGATACAGCGAAAAAAATATTACTTTATCTGTTTCTCATTAAGACGATGTACCACTACTATCGACCATGTCTGTATTTTCACTGCGCAAACTGCTATCTCTTCTGTACATTGGCTTCGCACCCTGTGAGAACAAAAAGGAAGACTTTTTACATGTCATGAAAGAAAAAAGTTTGCTCCTTAACAATTACTGAACTTAATATTTGCTGATGAAAGGGAACA
The DNA here is from genome assembly GCA_029948455.1 of Solanum rostratum. Taxonomy (NCBI): domain Eukaryota; kingdom Viridiplantae; phylum Streptophyta; class Magnoliopsida; order Solanales; family Solanaceae; genus Solanum; species Solanum rostratum. The sequence continues at coordinate 90,416,180 of CM057045.1, read as the reverse complement.
TACGCTAAAAACCTATGTTCCCTTTTTAAAATGTTCACCTCCGTTTCAATTTATTTGCCTTAGTTTGCTTAAAAATGAATGTCTCTTTCCTTTTTTGGAAACTCTTTAATTCTAAGTTTCCACATGACATGTTTAAGACTACAAGATTAAAAGGCATTTTGGTGCATTCTACACATCTTAAGTTAAAAGACCACAAGATTCAAAAGTTTTTTTTCCTTTCTTAAAATCCGTTCCAAGTCAAAACTAAATGAACAGATTGAAAAAGATGGAGTACTTACTATCTTTTATCACCCAAATGATTATTAAATTTCAGTCATATCTATGTCATCATTGGTCATACATTATGATCTCCAAAACCGTCACCACGAAACTACAATTATAATAATCCTTTAAAAAATTTCTAATGATCTTTTTCTGGGATGAGGGCATATAAATTATGTGTGTAGAGAGTCGAAAGCAATTTTGTTTTGCTGAAATGCTCAAAAGAAAAAAAAAATTGATCCACACTCACCTGAAAAATTGTCCCCAGTTTTTTCATTGCCATAGCACGTAGCCTGAGAGTATCCTTAGGAACATTGGCTTCTTTAAGGACCTAAGCAAAAGAAGCAGAATAAGTGAACTTGATAAACATGTAGAGGCTCCTCATTTCATAAATACATAAAAATTGCACAATTTGTTGTTGCAAGTAACAGAACGTTTAGTCTATAGGGAGTCACAAAGATGACGTAAAAGTATAAAAGGCTGGTTGCGCTCAGATTAGTAAATAAAGTCAAATGCTCAGACCATGCTGACACACTGCGATAATGGAATGTTAATTGATAATTTTTTCTAAAGAGATTCATTTGCCGTTTAATCTTTTGTCTAGATTCATTTCATCCAGTTTGAAGTTAATCCTACTTCATTGAACCATAAACTTTATATAGGCTGGAGCATCTGTTAGCAAGTCATAAATAAGTACCCTACTGCAATTCGAGCAACAATAAGATCTACTAATATTGGATATAAGAGAATTGACAGCGCTTACAGCTTGGCAAACACGCGATAAAGTTAACTCAATATCCACCACGTTAATTTGCCAAAGTGATTTAATCATGATATCTTTCTTTTCTTCCATTGTTTTGATTGCATCCTCTACTTTGTTCTCCTCATGGTACTTCTTCTGTTCTTCTTGTATCTGAAGTAAAGACACAGCCCCTAAAGATAAACCAAAATCATGTCACTATTAAATGTATTTATCAGATAAAAGGGGGGATTTTACTGCAAAATGTTATCTATGAGAAGTTGAATAAAGTAAAGCCTGTTCAATTTTCGTTACCTGAGGCCGCCATTGCTTGTGATTTTATTAGGTGTCCTTTGTCCCTTACCCATTCTGCCAAAAAGGGCACCTTCATGAATCTTTTAGTTTTCCCCATTTCTTTCGCTGCTTGCCTTGTGTAGATATAACCAATAGTATGCAGCATAGCCTCACCAAAAGCTGAAAATATGACCACACAAAGAAAATATCAATTCAAAAACAGAATGTCCTAAATAACTGATGCACACATCATATAATAATAATAATTAGTAGTAGTAGTAGTAGTAGTAGTTCAATGATACAAACATTAATAACTGGTCCTCTATCCCCAGACCTTTATCGCCTCTAATATCTGATCTTGGACTGCAAAGTAAATAGTCGCATCCCAAATACAACAAAGAAGAAGTTCTCAAAGCAGACAGATCTCCTGTTCTCTTAATTTTTTTTCCAAATCAGCTCATCAAAAGCATTTGAAAAATAGTGCAAGCAAATTAATGAAAAGCTTTCACAACACAAGAATGCAGCACCACAGTCTTCGGGCAAAGTCAGAAGAGAAGCCTCTGAAACTCGACAGTAATCAGATGAGAAAGATACAAATTGCTGTTCTCACTGTTGTCAGAAGACAAAAAAGACGACGTGGTTCTAGAAAATAGAAAAATCTAATAGGAGATCCAACTCAAGAAACAAGACTTGCGGTAAATGGCAAGGTTGTAGAGAATTTTAGAAGCATCAAGGAAGAAATCTTATAATTGTGTTAGCAGTACTATATTGAAGAGGAGAGTTTTGGGGATCCTAAGTATAAATGACTTTTTTTATCACTCGAACTGCTGTAAGAGGATGTAAAACATATGAACTACATAACAAGTATGATGATTGAAGGTGTTTTCACAGGGATGAGGATAGACATAGAACACATGGAATGAAGTCACTTGTAAGGATCTACCTTCTCTCAAAATCCACGTGAAGCTAAAAGAACACAAGTATGCAAAAGATCCACAAAGACCATACCAGTTTGTTTGGATTAAGGCTAAGCTATTGTTACACTAGCATTAGGTCCGTCGTTTGCCATAAGCGTTTGGATTGCTTAGAAATTTGTACATAGATGCAAGGAATGGTATCAGATGCAGAGAACTTCTACCTTCTTATTATTTTATTTTTTGATTAGTAGATAACTTCTACCTTTAGAGAAATCCTAATTGTCTTGAATAAAAAATTACTACGCATTGGAATTAAATAGGCCCAAAAAGAGCATATAGAGGATGCTTTATGATGCCAACTAATTCAGCATAGGGCGCACATTAATCGATTAAACGTTTAAAAAATAAATAAAGGACAAGCAGGTGAAACAATCTAACCAGCTTGAGCAAGATGCTGCGCTTCTGATTGTGCCCACTGTAAAAACTCATCCTTTCGGCCATCTACATATGGCTGAAGACGTTCTTTTAAAATTGTTGTGAGCTTCTCTACCCTTTCCTTTTGCAATTTCTGTAGTTGAAAAAGGATTGCCTCAATCTATTGCATGAACAATTGAACTTCTACGGAACCCCGTGAAACAATAATACCTTCAATTTCTCCTGAATGTTCTGCCTACGAAGCTCAGGAACAACTTCATCCTCTTCATCTTCAACAGTTTGCATGGAGGCCAATCTGAGTTCCCCGACATAATCAACAAATACGTCACTCCCAAACAGCATTCCAAATACAGCTGCAGGGTGCATTAAATCCCTGAAAAAGGAGAGACAAAGTAAACACATAAGATAGTTTTTCTCATCCTGAGTCTTAGAAAGGAAAATAAACGAGTCACTGTTTTACTGATCATCTTCTTAAAGTTTACTCCACAAGATCATTAGAAGGATTTTTCTGCTGCTTGGACAAGTTGACTAGGAGCCTTCAACTAATTTTTGCATAAAAGATTTAAGTATGAAGTATGCAAAATAGTTTGACAATTAACAAAAGGGCCAAGGAAAAATAGATGTAGCTTTATATAAAAAGGGGAATAAACTAAATGAATGCAGCTTTTCCTACTGCACACTTACTTGGGCATATCTTCTTTACCATATTTGTCATAAAGTTCACGTTTCTCAGGATCACTCAGCACCTGATAAGCCTCCCCAAGGACCTTCAAAGGTGAATAATAAGGAGAAGAAAAATGAGAGAGAGGTAAAGCAAATCGTTAAGAAGTTTTTGTGACACCGCTCCACTCATACAAGCATTCACTCCATCCCATTATATTGTTAAGCACTTTGAGTAGTCGGATTGTTGGGATATGTTGGAACATAGTGATCTGTTTTCAACTATCACACATAGCCTGATGACCAGATGAATCCAAATAGGAGCCTTAATAGATTGAGACTTCCATAGCATTGCTGCTTTCACGAAATTTAAAGTACAGCAACTCAAGTGTCCAATGATACCTAGTTGACTAGTAAAACAGAAAATTCTAACAGATCTTAAAGGTTGTACCTGAAAATTACGAGCAGCTTGAGGGTCCCCAGGATTCTTGTCTGGATGTGTAGTCCTTGCCTGAAATAGAATTACATATAAGTGCAAGGAAAAACTTGACTTGAATCCAGAGATATATTCGTATAGATAAATATAAAGCAAAGTTTACCATCCAAAAGAAAATTCTAAAGGATAATTCAAGATTCCTTATAAGTGTAAACTACAAAAAAGTAGCTCTAGACTAACTCTGGGAATCCCCTGACCTATATGCATCACATACTTGAAGTGCGGAGGATGTCTTGGAATCAGTCATGTATAAAAATAAACAAATAGTTGTCTTTCCAAACAAGCCACTGATATATTATAGTTTCAACACAAACTTATTAGGTTCTATCTAGCCTAGAATTTCAAGAAAATGATTCTTCAGTCATTCGACATATAGTTGCAACATTGGGAATAGAAATGGAATTTACTAAAGAATGTGGCTTAAGGAATAAAATGATTCTTCCGTCATTCGGCATATACTTGCAACATTGGGAACAGAAATGGAAAAATACTAAGGAGTGTGGCTTTAGGAATAAAATGATCCTTCAGTCATTCGGCATATAGTTGCAACATTGGGAACAAAAATGGAAAATACTAAGGAGTGTGGCTTTAGGAATTGTATCCGTGCTGATAACCGAAATCCAACCTTGTTTAGATGGCGGGAGATTGTGATAAACAGACCAAACAAATGCACATAAAACAACAATTGCACCTCGAAAGGGCAGATGATGATCAAATAGTAAATTCAACAAATGAAACAAGTGCATTGTCAGAATTGGAAGTCTCCTGAAAAAGAAAACAATAAGCTAAAGCTATATCACCTTAAAATAGTAAGCTTTCTTAATTTCAGCAGGAGTGGCAGTCACATCAACCCCCAAAATGTCATAGTACTCTGTGTGCTTCACCATAGCTAATAAAATGCAAACTTCCAATAGACTAAAACCTGCAATCACTCAACTGAGAGCAGAAAGCCAATAACAATTAACTCTCAAATCAAATCCAGATCTAAAAGTTCATTCACAAGGTAACAAAAGAATCAACAACCAAACACTAAACATTTAAGCCCAAAATGTTACAAACACAAATTCCCTCTGTCCAAATTCAAGTGTCTTACTTTATAATTGTCCCTTTCTATATTAGTAAGTTTTCCAATTTCAATGTTCTATATGAAAGTCGAAGACCAAACAAGATTTACAGAGCCACAATATTCATAAATCTCCCTTTATTGCTTAATCAAACTAAAATACTTAAATTGGGTTGGGATGGAGAAAGCAAAACAAAACATGAAACGTGCCGTTAGAATCCAAGAACCAGAATCTTATGGGGAAGAAAGAAACAAAACTTAGAATTATGAACAAATTCCAAGATGGAACATTGATTTATCAAAGGGGAAAAAAACAAGATGAGTAATAAATCAAGAAACTCACTGTGTTGCCAATTTGATAAAAGGGTCAAACTTGGGAGTGAATTTGCAGAAATTTCAAAATTGGGTGTTGGTATGAATGTATAAATCTTGATAATCTGGAAATATTTGGACGTGTGGATGTAAGTTGCTTAAATGCGTAAACCAATCGGCGATGCTCAGACACAAAAGAAACCTTAACCGCGGAATCTGCTAATTTCCTTTGATGATTCATAAATTGTTTGGTTACAGATTAAGACAAAAACAGATTCTTCCATGTGCAATTCTTTGCCTTCTTGGTACTGGTTTTTGCGTGGGCCTCCGAGATGATGAAACGGCCCACACCCTCGTATTGGGTTTTGCGTTTTTTTCTTTATTTATTTAGTAGAGATTTCTTGACAGAGAAATAGCTCGGTAAATAATGGGGTAACTGTAAGAAAAAGATTTAAATAAGAGAAAAAATAACAATAATAATAAATACACTTAAAAAAAAAGTATTTCAGCTAATGCATTTAATAAAACAAATGGCTCATTTTAGCGATATTTTTTATTTATTTTATTTATAGCAATTTTTAGTAATACTATGATAAATTTGTATTTGTATTAAAATTAAATTATGCATGTATAAGTGTTTTAAAATATATTGTACAAATAATTGACAAAATATATTATAAATACATTAAAGTGTGATATAAATATATTATTCATCAATAAAATATATTTTATATAAATAGTTTACGTATTAAATCTATATTATAAATATATTGTAAGTGTTCAATAAAAAAAATATTATTACTATTTCTTTATATCGTATATCTACGTAAAATTCCTATTGCCGAGATGGATCGACGTGAGACTGTAAACCAACAAATATTTGGACCGTATTTCATAAAATAGTGGACTCCTTTGTTTAAAATGCTTGGAGTAACTACGGGCTGAGATTCAAATGGTTTGCTTCATATAGCCCATAATCTTGAGGGAGAGTTACGTATCGGGATCAAAATAAAATGTAATTAATTTTAAATATATCATATTTACGTGAATTTATATGTATATGAGATAAATGAACAATTCTCTCACTTGCCTTTTTCACTCTGTATATATATATTTCAGAATGTATCACGAATATATTTAGTATTATATATATTTAATATGATTTACATGTATCAAGATACACCTCGCCCCTCTCCTTCTTTCATTCACCTCTTTTCCTTATATTTGTCTTTCTAAGTATATCTAGTGGCAAAATACACTATCTAGGTGTATTTAAACTATAGGGAGAATCAATTAATATAATAAGAATGTTGTTATAATTAAGTAATTCACCCTTTTATGCATTAATTGGAACTTAGATTCCCAAAATTGGATCTCATAATATATATAGTCCAAGTTAAACTTCTATTTCATTTTATTGAGGTTCTTCGTATCCCAGAGCATTCTTGTAACAATCTTCTTTACATTTGCTACCCTGCCATCGATTATTTCAGATGACCGATACACATGGTAAGAATTTCAATTTTCATAGAGAGATTAGGCAGGTCAAGATTTGGGTTTCATAAATATCTTAGGTTGTGATCTCAGCTATGTGACCTGGAGGGTAGGAGACATGCGTTCAAGATCAAGAAAGGGGGGGAGGGGGGGAGGCGAGCGAGAGAGGGCATGAAGTGGTGAGAGACGAATTGTTATATGTATATCTGACGAATTGACTATGTATATCTATCAAAATAATTGTATATATGCAGCTGATATGCATATGTAATTGTGTATCTGCCAAGAAATTGCTGAGAGAGAGGAGAGAGGCGAGAGAAAGGAAGAGATGAGAGAGAAAATAGCAACAAAATCCTAATTATAGCAACAAAACCCTAACTATGGCTATAAATTATAAATTTTTTTCAAACTATAATTTATAATGTAAATATATATCATGTCTAATTACGTTATTTTTTCGTTGCTTTTCTAGTTTACAAACTATCTACAAAGTCTATTGGCAATGTATATTTTATACTAAATATACAATTTTCTTTTGCATATAGCACACATACTCATATACATTATGCCGATAATTTCGAAAACTCATAGGAAGACACCTAAAATTAAACTCTAAACTAACGAAATTTATATAAGTTACCAGAAAAATGCTAAAAATATTAAGATAGACATACAGTCACACAAATATAATAAAGATTCAACATAATCACATATGACATAAGTTGCAAGTACTTCCTCGGTCCCAGTTTACGTGTTATCATTTAATTTAGCATGGTGTTTAAGAAGAAAAAGAAGACTTTTAAAATTTGTGGTATAAAATTATTCATAAATATTTGTGTGATTGAAAAATCATTTTATTAGAGGTAAAAAAAAAATTAAAAGTTATATTATTTCTTCTAATTCTAATAAATTGACATACTTTTTAGGACAGATTAAAAAAAAAAAAGTGTCACGTTAAATGGGACCAAGGGAGTAGTACGTACTGAGAAGAGCAGATCATATCATGTATAATCTTCATATTAATTGGTCTACAAGTGTACGATACTGATATTATTATTATTATTATTATTATTATTATTATTATTATTATTATTATTATTATTATTATTATTATTATTATTATTATTTTATAATAGATAGATAATAAATAGAAGGTGATAAAATGGGACAGTACAAGTTGGTAATTCTTATTAATGAAATTACCTTAATTACAAGAATTGTGATTTATACTTCAGAATATACAGTGATGCCACTCGTATTTCATACTGCCCTTTCAATACAGGATCTTATATTTTGAAAAGAAAAATAAGTGTAAAATTTTTCCTATCGAAAATCAACGTACCATCTATTATTACTTCAAGTTCATACGTCGAAGGCATGGTTTTCTCTTTTTTTCCTTTGAAACAGTCTCTCTATTTTTATGAGATAGTGATAAGGTCTGCGTATATTTTAATGGGTATATTGTTATTGTAAACATTGAATATTATTCCACATCATACTTTTGTTGAGGGGGCGTTCACACTACTCTCACAATACATAATCTTATATTTTGAAAAGAAAAAATGGAGAAAATTTTTGCTATCAAATTCGAAGTGCTATGCTATTATTACTCAGTATTCATACCACGAAGGCTTATCTTTCTTTTTTTCCTCTTAAATATCGAATATTATTCCACATTATACTTTTGAGACTCTAGGAAAAAATGAAAGTTTTGAAGCATGTGGTGAGGGACCATATGTTGCCCAAATATCCAGTGATTATCTGTGCCAGAATGATGACTTTAATGCAACTGAATATGGCTTTGGCAAGTAGTAATAATTTGGCTTTTTAAGTCAATAGAGCAAGTTTGTCATTTTAATGTCAGCTCATAGTGACTGCGGATTAAAAGCCTAGAGACCTCAATTTTCTGCTTTCTTTACTAGCTAATGGATGGACACCTTTACGTACATGTCTTATCTCTTCAAAGAGGATCTTCAATTTTCAGTCATTTTTGTGCATGCGTATCATTGCTATGTTTGTGTTTAAAGGGAAATTTTTGTCCAAATTCCCCCCCCCCCCCCCTCCCCCACCCCATCCAAATTATTATATTAGATCTCGAGGGATCGTTTGATTGCTAGTTCATTCATCAAAATCAGTATAATTAGTGAATTATCATGTGTGGTGCCATTTTAGATGCTATGTATAAAATTCAGTATATCAAGTACGATATTTCATTACTAATTTACAGTTTCACATATTAGTACAATAACTAATGTTGCTGAAAAATAATTAATTTGTATATGTTAAAAACCCGTTTAAATACAATCTGCCAAACACGTAGTAAAACAGATTGCACAGTTTAAATACAAAAAAAAAACACTTTAAAAACCAGTAACGTATAGAATTAAAAGATGAACAGGGAAGAAAAACTTTCAGAATATAATCGAGCCCACTTAGTTCAAAGTGTATCCTTATGGAGATTATTCCCCTCACAGTACTCGAGGTTGATGGAATATCCCCTCCCAGGATAGAACGATTATCTTACCAGAATAGTAGTACTCCAAATTCTGGTAGCGGCGAACCACTCAACAATTATATATGAATTTTGAGAGGAAGTTTGATTTCAGAAAAATTCGTATTGAATTCTGGAAACAAACTGGAGTTTATCAGGATCGATCCGTTGGATCCGAAGCCGAAGCCGAGCGAGCGACGACGACGGCGCGAGGGGTCCCTGCCCCCTCAACCCTTTTAGCAACTAGATAAGGTGTAATGTAATAAATACACCTTTCTTTTCCTCTCTGTTTCCTATGTGGGACAAATGTTTTAACCAAAGCAAAAGGAACATTCCCAAAGCAAAAGGACCTTTTTATATTCCTTTCACTTTCCATCCCATCATTTCCCATTCACCAATATCAAAACCCAATAACTAAATCCTACATAATTGATTAATCTCCACCTTACTAATACGAATATGTAAAGTTAACTCTAATCGGCAACCAAGAGACGACTAAACAACTGTTAAGGATATTTATACCCCTTTTGTTAGCAAATCATTTTATATTGATCAAGTTTTAACGTAGACTAGATAAATTCCACATATCATCTTACTTCAAGAAAAATACTTAAATTTACCTTTATTTAAAATTACGCCCATATTATACTTTAGGCTTGAGCTCCATTAGAGTGGCAATCTATGATTTTATAATCAAGCTGAACTGACCTATCTCCATTAGAGTGGCAATCTATGATTTTATAATCAAGCTGAACTGACCTACAACTATTGGTAAGTGTGAAGCTAGAAGCGCAAAATTCAAATCTTTTTAGACAAAAAAACCACCTAATATATATAAGGTCAATCTTTTTTATGTATACATATTAAAATATTAATTTTTTTTAATGAAAATTAGGTCTATACTCTTGTTATTAAGTTAAATTGCATTGATAGTGTGCACATCCACTCATCAGTAACTACTTGAACCACTATGCTTCAAAACTTTAACTCATTTTGTAGACCCAAAAAAGGCTAAATCTATAGTGGAGCCCATAATTTATTATGTAGGCTTTTTCTCCACTAAGGAAATTAGGGCATGTGTATACAAGTAGAAGGGGACCCTATTAAGAAAGAGAAGCACCTAATTCCTCTGTTGGCGCAAGAAATGGCAGCCTGGGAAATTCTGGTAATATTCCTAATCCTTTCTGCAAATCCAAGAAGATGGCATTCATATTTAGGGGAAAATGCACATTTTGTCTTGTCACTGTTCATTAAGAACCTTTATGAATTATGAGCGTGTATCATTCATTCTACTTGTAAAAATTTTGGTGCTTTCCACGTCCTAATTTGCTAAATTTTCTACTTTTCTCTGGAGGGACTGATTGTTTTGTCTAACATATATTCAGAAAAATCCACCAAAATGAACTTATATTGCCTCACACTTGTGGCTACCGTTTGGATAATTATATTTCGTAACTACAGTTATAACAACTTTTATATAATTCAGGCAATATTTGAGCAATTCGCTATGCTTTGGGTTTTGTAATTAATTTAATTTAATTTAATTTTGCTTCGGCTAAATTATAGTCCACTCAAATTTGATCCAACCCGCCAAATTGCCACCCCTAGAAGACAATAAACAGGTCAAGACCCAACCCAACCCAAGTTTGCTTGGGTTAAAATGGGTTGAGTAATAGGTTATAAAGCGGGTCAAGACCCAACCCGACCCAACTTTTACTAAGTTTTACTTACTTTATTTGTTTTTTTTCAATATTTTAGTACTTAATTAAACTATATTTTTCTTTATATTGACTATATAAAACATATCAAATGACAAAAAAAGTGTTTTAAAAATATTTTGACAAGATCTCTCTCGAGTCAATTCGATTTGAATATCAACCCAATTTTAAATGAGTTGATATAGATTGGGTTGAAATGGATTGATCTAATAAATGCCTGCCCAAAATTCAACGAATTGAACAAATTAAGCGGATTGAGTTTAATTTTGATCGTGGAAATTAATTATGAAATTAGATTTTGCTTTGGCTTACTTCTAATGTATTACACAGAGAATCTCTCTGTTTTGGCTTTCTTTAGAGGCACGAAAGTCCTCTTCATTATTCCCTCCAGAACATCATGATAAATTATATATATGCCTACTATCAATTAATTAATTAGTATTTTACTCAATATTAACTTATCACTAATTAATTATAAAACATAACTAAACAAATAGGCCGTCTTTTTTTGCATTGATCATGTGAAGACTTTCAGTGTATGGCTGGCCACATGCTATCACAAACACTTTAATTTGATTTTGTTTTTAAATAATCTTTGCTCATAATATTTTATGAAATCTAAGGGGGGAAAAAAAGGCATGACATGAGATTTCATCACCTTTGTCCCTTCTTGTTAAGAAAAAAAAGATGGGCTTCATTTAAAAAGTAAAGAAAAAGAAAAGTGATGCCAAATGATAAATATTTAATAGTTATTTATATATTTTAGCTATAGCTTCAATTAATTACTCAAAGTGGTTATAATTTGATTAATTTTGCTATTTGTATGTGCTTACTTTAGCTATTTGTATACTATTTATTGATACATTTGATTTATATAAGCTACAAAAGATTCAAAAAACTATTTGTATACAATTTACTGATACATTTAATATGTCTAAGTTAAAATTCATAATTTGATATGTGCTTACTATGTTTATATATTTTCAAGCAAAATATACAAACGAAAATTCTAATAGCAAATGAAACGTACTTAGACAAATTCTAACTAACGTGCATAATTAAATTATTTCTCTTCATATGAAATTTGATTTTTTTTTTTAAAAAAAAGTACTGTCATTAACTTCCTGCCACTTTATTACATATACAGAACACCATTCACCACCAGTCAACATGAATAAAAGTAGAATATTTTAAAAGTATCCTAGATCACAGTGCCATGGAGATTCAGATTTAAATTTTATAAGTTTTAGTTTAAATCTATAAGTAACAATTTGATTTAAATGATTTGGAGTTGGTTTTTTAATTTTAATTATGAAACAGAACATATTTTAATTTATTTAATTATATCTTCAGTATACAATTTAACGTGAGTCTCTTTTTTTTTCCATGGAGCAGACACATGAATAATGACAATTTTAATCCCTCAATTATGAGTAAATTCTACTTTTGATCCTTGGAAGATGTTTTTTTTATGTCCCTTTAGATTGGAAATATGTGACATTTAAACTATTTTTAGAATCACATTACTCTAATTACGTGTGCAGTAACCGTACAAATTTAATATAATGTATTGATAATTCAATTTATCAATATATAGAGACAAAGTACTAATCCCCCATCCCACCCTACCCCCCCAACCCCCCAAATTGAATTTATCATTTTGAAAATTCATTTTTCAAAATGAAGAAAAGACTTGAAAAAAGAACTTTGTTAATATATACTTCTTTTGGTGCAACTTTACTGTACTTTAAGTCTAAAAATATAACAAGCTAGCAATTATAACCAAACATATAGTTTGAAGCATCAAAGAATTTTTCTTTTTGTGTTTATATATCACTTACATTTTTTTTAATGCTCAAAGAAGATGTTTTATCAAAAAAAGATAAAATTACTATGAAAGACCTTAGACTTGCTTAGTGGATAGCCACTTATATAAATATTGAAGATAGCAAAGTAATGTTTGTGGTTTTATGAAATTAGTTTATTGTGAAAAAAAGAATATTTGAACAAATTAAAGTTATTATTCTCTAAACAAACAAATAGAGAAAAAAACGAAACCATTGGATTTCAAATCTTTTATTTTCATGATGCCTATATTCGAGATGATGGAACAACGGTGCTCTTTAATTTCTACCTACTTTATTTGTAAAGAAAATTTAAATTGTACGTCAATTGCCATTATGGAATTCCTTATTTAAAATATTATTACTCTATTAGCTTTCGAATATGCTTTATTTTCCTCCTTTCTAATTGCCCAACTTGTAAAATTCTTCCAAAAAAAGGTTTTGATTAAATATGAAAAAAATATATTGTCTGGTTTAAATCTTCTTTGAATTTAGTTTCAACACTCATATTGCAAGAATTTTTACATGATAGTTAGAATGGTATAGCTTGTAAAAATTAAGGCTAGTAACATGTTGTAACACAAAAAGATAGTTTGATTAGTGGAATATTTAGTGATAATAATCTCGTGATAAGGAGATTATTTTATCTCATCGATCAATTTCATGATGACTTAAATCATATTTATCTCATTATTTTATGTTTTTATGTAGGATAATATTTCGAGAGTACTAATTCTGAGATAAAGCATCAAGATAAAAAATTCTCTCTACTTTAAAATTTATCCTATTCGAAGCGAATATATATTTAATATTACACCACGTGTATTATATAGCTCAATGAACCAAAACATCTATTAATAAGAATATATTATATTCTCTAAATAATTTTTTCATCATTTACATTTTGAATATAATTCTAGAGTAACTTCTTTTTCTTTTTGTTGATTTGTTTTGACAAAGGTTATTTCGAGTTTGGGGAAAGGCACTTTATAATTAATTTATCTGTCATTTCACGCGTGATTACACTAATGTAATAGGGTTTCTTTGAAATAATTAAGCATTATTGAAAGTGATTAAGTTAATAATGGCCATTATTTGAGCGTTTAGTTTGTGACTAATAACATGACACCATTAGTCATGTCTTATACTATTAAAAAAAAATTCTTTCTTTTTTCTGAAAGGAGAGAAATAAAGAAGAAAGAAGACTTGAGAAAGATATGGGTAAATGTAAAAGTTGGGTGAATTAATTTCCACCAAACATCTTTTTCTCTTACTACTTTCTATTACTAATATATGTTACCAGACAACGATAAAGTATTTTTTCATCTTTAATTAAAAACTTTAAATTTAACATGTGAATATAAAATTTTTTTTATAGGTATGATATTTTTGAGATGAGGGTCTTTTGAAAACAATTTTTCTATTTTTATGAGGTAGTGATAAGATCTGTTGTTTAAATAAGCTTTTAATATCATAAAAAGATAATCGGATGTAAATATGAATTTCAATATAGGATTCCTATCCAGAAAAACAAAACAAAAAAATCAAGTTGCAGCACCATTTATTTGACGTATTATTCTCTGTGGGCACTTAATTTCTTAACATGAATTGAAAATATCAGTGGTAAAAACTGAGTGCATTTCCTCTTCACCTACCTAAGTCAAAAGTCCAAACATAGCATGGGAAAAACATGCTATTACTCCTATGTTGTATTAATACACCGTATAAATTTTTTATTTTTAATGGAGGGAAAAGCATCGAATCACGTTGTATTGTTCCTGTAATTAACATGGACTTAATTATGGGCATTATACAAGGATCTAGGGATATTATTTGTATATAACTAGGATTTGTACTTGTCCTGAAAACTTTGTTCCCTGCACGTGCCACTTGTTCATTACTTTTTTTTTTTTTTGTCTTTATAAATTATCATTTACTTTCCCGGTTATAATCGTTTGGGGAGAATCTTTTCGAAACAGTCTATCTATTTCTATGAGTTAGCGATAAGGTCTGTGTACATTTTACTTTCTCCAAACCTTATTTGTGGGATTTCACTTGGTATTTTGTTGTTTTTGTTGTAGTTGAGGGTTTATTGAAAAAATCTATATTGATAAGATATATTGCGTATATTTTATTCTTCTTAAATTTATTTATGAAATTATACTAAATATATTGATAACAATTTTCTCTGCTTTTGGACTTCCATCTCACGTTCAAAATTCCTGGCTAGCGAAAGCAAGAGATTTGCCTTTTGGGTCAAGCTCGACGCACCGGGCTTGCCTAGTGTGGGTCACCTCTTCGATGTGATTTGCGAGCTATTCCATAGGAGCGAGACACACCCAAAAGATAGCTATGGCTCTGGGTTCCCCTTCTCGTAAAAAAACATTACTAATAAAGTAATTATAACTCCATTTTTTTCACCTTTCTAAATCTAATTTACAATTTAAATACGACATCGTTACTTTATTGCTACAATGTTACTTAACGTGAAAATTACAAATACAACTATATTGGTGATTGTTATAAAAGAAAACAGAAATTAAACATCAAGAATTTAACAAATATTGACCGACCAATAGAAAGCAAAATAATATCAATTGCATTAATTTCTCCAAAACAAAACAAAAAGACCCTAAGACATGGACATTTGGATGCTTTGAAAAGGAATAGAAAGCACATTTCACATGCACTTTCCTTAACAGCTAACTACTTTCTATAATTGACACTTTTAAGGGTGTATTAGGTATAAGAAAAATATTTTTCAACAAAATTTATTTTCTTGCGTGAAAAAAAATATTATTTTAAAATTATTTATATATAATCTAGCCAGAAAAATATATTGTAATGTAGGGTGGAAAGTAGTTTTGTCTGGATTGGGGTTTATGGAGGTGGGTGAAATGTCACGTGGAGCTAGGACAGCGAAATATCATTCGTGTAACTTATTTTTTCTATTTTCACTAACAACATATAATCAAGAACATGAAAAAATTATAATTTTTTCTATATCGAACACACCCTTTTAAGTTCTAGAATTAACTCAATTATTGCCTGCACCAATATATACACAAAAAATAGATAAGAGAAAAGAAAATATGCTAAAAGTGATACCAACAAAATAGACAATTTAAATTTTAATAAATAATTTTAAAATTTATTATTTATATACGTTAAAGTAAAATTCTAAGAACTTATTCAAACGCGTTGATCATGTTATATATATATATATATATATATCAATTCATTCATTGACAAGACGACATCTTCTTTATTTAAACTTGTATCAATCAACTTTTTAGTTGATTGATAAATTAAATATCCTCATTTTATTTTGGTTTTCAATAATAATAAAGTAAGTAATTTGATACTCCTATAAATGATATCAAATTCTTTTGAATTTTGTGGGGAAGGGTGTTTTCAGAAAAAGGAAGGAAAAATTGATGGTCTGTAACTGCATAGATCAATTGTTGTTATACTTGTCTGAAGAAAGAATCAATCATCATCACAACAAAAGCCAAAAATATCTCAAAATCCCTTGTGGGTGGTCTCTATGAACCACTTTTATTATAGATTCTGTTGTAATATTATTTTTCAAGAATATGTTTCATAAAGATGGTAACTTTTATCAATCTAAATAATTTTAGTGAAATATTGTTTTTCTGTATCGGATACAATCATGCGATTTGTTATACTTGCAAAGGAGATAGATATTTCTAGACTTATTAGATATATCGAATAAATTTTTTTATCTCAACAATCGAACACAAGAACCGAACGAACCTTTGGAGTTGGTAAAGAAGGAGCCTTTCTTGAAATGATTATTAATAAATTAGTATGATACTACACCAATCAAGGAAAAAGACATCACAATTACAACTGCATAATTAATTCCTTCAAAGAGAAACTTAAAAATGAGATTACAAACCCCACATTTTTTTACAATAAACACCAATAATCCTCGAAAGGATTTATTCTTAATAATAATACTAATACTACTTGACAAAAGATAAAATCTTAGCAAAGGGCACTAGTACTTCTACTACTTAATATGATAATACATAAAAAGAGGATTCACTCTGTTAAAATTCTTTTTTTTCTCATCAACCATTCGATATTCGAAATCAACTGATCTGATTAATTTTGTTTCGAAATTTACTGACTCGACTAATAGTGCCACACGTCAGTACTAGTACTGCAACGCATCTGCAGTCATAATTGGTTGATTGGCACAGAGATAATTCCAAGAATTGGTCATGTTAAATCCATCAAGCATAGTGTCATTTTGTGCAAAATTGAAGCTGTAAGGCTCAGTATGGTCCATGGCAAGTCCATTACAATTGTTGTTGGCATCCAAATATGCAATGATTTCATTAAGTGAGTCAAGCCTATGGCTAAGTTCACTTAATTGAGCTCTCAAGATTGAATTTTCAGCTTCAACATTAAGATAATGTTGTGTGGTAACATTCATGCTTGTCAAAATCTGGTTATTTTCTTTCCTTAGTGCTGAAACTTGAGCCATCAAATCATCCAAATGTTTCTGTTTTCTCATTCTTGATCTTCTAGCTGATTCTCTGTTTGATATCATTCTCTTTCTCTTCCTCTGATCCATTAATTGCTGAAGATCTTCTTCTGACCCTGAGTTTTGTAAAAC
Source organism: Solanum rostratum (assembly GCA_029948455.1). Lineage (NCBI taxonomy): Eukaryota > Viridiplantae > Streptophyta > Magnoliopsida > Solanales > Solanaceae > Solanum > Solanum rostratum. The sequence continues at coordinate 90,398,808 of CM057045.1, read as the reverse complement.
TGATGAACCAGATGATGTACCACTTGATGAAGCCATGACCAAAAATATTCAACAACTTTACTACTATTTTCAAGAAAATCTTAAAAGAGTTAAAATTAGCAGGACCCAGATGGAGTTTTTGATTGAGAAACAGAGTAGGATGAAAATATTTCTTAGATTTAATATTTTTATTATTTTTTTTTAAATTTAAATAGTATTAAAGTAATTAATTACTATATAAGAGTAGTAATAGTGATATTTTAAGGGGACTATGAAATGAAGTAAAACCAGTAGAGAAAAACAACAGAGAAAGATTGCACCAAATGGGTCCTGCGCCTATATGTGGAATTTATCATAAACCCTGAAAGAAACAGTTCACTCAGAATTGCAGACATGAATTTCAAAGATTAAAAATAATTGGGGTAGCATCAAGATTAGTTTAAAAGATGAAAAATAAAAAAACCCTTTATGATTTTGTTAGAAGAGGAAAAATGGCAAAGATTTTTTCCCCCTGTTGAGTACCCAGCCTGATAAAAACAGAACCCAAAAAAAAAGTTTCTTGGTATTTTTTTGAGAGATTCCAATAAAACCAAAAGATCAGAACTTTGAGAGAAGAAAGGAAGAAAGAATAGAGAGGGTTTGAAAATGAAGAGAGAAAAGGAAGGAGAAAAGAGAGAGGGGTTAAAGAAGGTGTTTTGGCTGGGATTTTATAGCAGAAAAAGTGGGTGTCAACAAATTAAAATAATTTGTTCAAATGGGAGAAGTTCAACTTTACTTTATGCATAAACTTTTAACTGATTTATGTGAGGTGCCTTTTCGCTATAAACATATTTTTTTTAAAATATTTTAAGAATTTATATTTGATCATATAACTTTTTATTACATGGCAAATACATTTGATAAATATTTTAAACTTTTGGGTTCTATAAAAATAAAATTAGAGTCAATTTTTAGTATTTAAGAATTTTTTAAAAAATTAAAATTATTTCAGTTTTTTATATTTTATCAAAATATCCATCATTTATAATTTGGACTAAATTTCAATATTAATTTGTCATACAAAAATTATACTGTTATGTATTTTATACGGTTTTATTTGAACTTCTCTTTCAAATCACTTTCAATTACAAATAGTAATAATATTTTTTTATATATATAAATTAATGTTGTTTTTGTTTTCTTCTTTTTTTATTTAAAGTCATATTAATTGTATTTGTTATCGTGACTTTCACAAATATATTCATTATAAAATAATAATATAAATTTTTGAGTATTTAAATAATTTTTAGAATTTATGAAAAATCAAAATATTATAAAATTTATAATCAAACACTAACTAAAGTTACGATATAAAAGAAAAAAACTTATTATATATTTATGTCAAGTGAATAAATGAATCATAGATGAAAGAGAGTTGTTCGACATAAGTAGTACTCCTAGAAAGAGTTAAAAGAAGATACACAAAAATACACTCATACAAGTCTAGTCTCCGTGTCTGCTTTATTAATAAAGAGCAATTTAGTCACTGCTTATATATTTTTAGAATTATGTAAAAAGGTATTATAAATTATATTAATAATTTAAAATATTTTAAAAGTGCATAAAAAGATTTGACATACTCTCGAAATTCTATCTACGCTATATAAATTATTTAAAGTGGCATAAAAATATTATAAATATAATAATTAATAAATTAAAATAATATTAAAAATTTAACTAATTCTTAAAATTTTATATAAATTAGAATACAAACTAAGCAGGGACTTTTATATGCAGTATGTTAAGATATTTCACATAGTTGAGAGTGTTTTTTAACTTACTTTTTTGTTGTTGAAAGTAATGGAAAATAAGAAAAAGATTGAAATATAAAAAAGGAAGTTTGGAATATAGTGTGAGTAAAGAAAAGTAATAAGGGTGAAAGGGACATGTGGGGTGGGAAGAGAAGCCTCCACGACCGTCTAGATCCAGCTGGGGAGCAACATTAAAAATCAATTTTTCTTATCTTACCTCGTTACTCCTCCAACTTTTCCCCATTTTCAATTGAGCCCCACTTATCTTGCTTAACAACAACAGCATACCTAGTGGGATCTCACAAATGGGGTTTGGCAAGTGTAGAATGTACGCAGACGTTATCACTACCTCATAAAAGTAAAGAGGTTGTATCCTGAAAACTCTTGTCTCAACAATCCAAAAGCAGAATAAACTAGATGTGACCAAAAGGAAAGTAAAAGAAAGGAATGGGAAGAGTGAAGTACACGATATTATATAAATACGATAAATTTAACACATAATACAGATAAAGACAATACAACCCCACATATCTTGCTTATTTTCATTAATATATACTCCTTTTTTCTCTAACACATTTTTCTTTTTAATTCGTTCAAAAAATATATTATAATATTTTTATATTGATAAAAAGTCTATAATTTTTTTTTGATATTTATATATGTTGATAAAGTCTTATGATATTTCACATATCATATCGAATTAAATTATATTATATAAATTAAAATTGATGAAGTATTCTTTTCAAGGTAATTTTCACTTTTATCTTAAAGTCCGCGTTCGATTTTGAATTCAACTTCTAAAACGTACTTCAAACTCGTTCTCAATTTTGTAAATTTTAAATAAAATGAAAAATATATGGAATGTGCGGCCAAGCCTATTAGCTTTTTTCGTTTCATTTAATATAAAGTTTTAAAAAGTTTTTTAAAAAAAGTTTAAAAAATTTTACCTTAAGCTAAAGATATATATATGATAAGATATATTTTTTATTTTGTGGTCGTAAATATTTATATAAAAAACATTATAATTGAAGAATTCTTTTAAAAAAATATTTTTTTTTAAACAGATTAAAAATAAAATAAGATGATAAATAAATTGTAACAAAAAAAGTACTTATTTTGCCTCTATTTATGTGACATATTTTTTATGACCCTCCTAAAAGATTTATTTTACCATGACTAAAAATAATTATTACAACCATTTAAATATTTAAATATTAGTTTGGACTATAAATTTTAAATCTTTTTTTTAAAAAATTACATTGAATGTTATAGTATCGCATAAAATCGGATGGAAAGGATAATATTTTTCCTACAATTTCATAATCCTTTTTGTGTAAGTAGCTTATTGTAACACGTGCATCAGTCAATGATAAAAAGGTAATTACAGTTCACATTTATTTCTTTTTAAAATAAAGACTTTTTGCACATCTTGAAAAGGATGGTTATTTATATAAAATGAAAGAAAAATAAAAGAACTACAGTAAATAATTATTTATCTCTCCTTACATTAATAGGTATTTTATCTTTTTCTTAAAACAAATTCAATTAGCTAAAAAATGCTTTTAAATGACTGATCAGGAACGAGCGAACAAATACAAGGTACGTAGAACGTCACACAAATATTTACCACTTAATAATTAAGTTTAGGGGTATCAATGGAACAATTCGATTATTTTTAAAAAATTATACCAATTTAATATTTTGAATATTTTATAATGTATAATCAAAATTAAATTTTTTAAATCAATCCAATCACATCGGTTTCTCTTCGGCATCGATACGATTTGATTAATTTTCGAGTTCTTTTTAATTTTTAAAGTATCACTTTAAAATAAATCATTATTAAAATATATTTTTGAAGAAACACTTTAATTCACCAAAAAGTCAAGAATGTTAAATTTTCTTGGCATATTATTTGATCTAAAACTTTAATATAGGATTTTTTGCATAGATTTTGTCATATTTGTTTGATGAAGTTTCTATTATAGCATCTTTTAATTCTAAACCTACTTAATCAAAAGGCTAATTAAAGAGCAGAGACTCAAAATCTTCGATAGAAGCCTAGGAACTAAGTTGTATTTATATTTTTGAAAAAATTTATAAAATATATTTATATATAAATTTAACATGTTAATATATAAAATATATTTATATACATGTAAAGTTCTTCTCTTCGGTTCGGTTTGGGAATATTTTGAAAATTTTTTATAAACTAAATTCAGGAAGGTTATAGACTTAAATAAATGTCCACAATTTTATTGAGAAAATGATAAAAATCGATTCGATATGGTTCGGTCAATTTTTCATATTCTTTTGACACCACTAATTAAGTTATGTGCATTTTAATTTTAACTAATAATTAATAAAATTAAGTCATTAAATTTACCAATAACATTTGTAAATAAATATTATAAAAGTAAACTACTAAAAAGGACTGAAAGAGTTGCTTCTCCCATCTTCCATGAGTATATTGTAACACTAGCACTTTCACAAAAGTAATTACAAAATTCAAAGGCAAAAAGTAGGTATTTTCCATTTCAGGAAATAACAAGAAAGAAAAAGAAGATGTAATTAGCTCCAACTGTCCAATTCTTTTTTCAGAAATAACTTTATACTATAAGAAAAAAAGAAAGAAAAAACAATTTTGCAAGGCCATTATGTATAGCAATAATATAATTGATCAATATGAATATAATGGTACATGATTGGGACCAATTTACTATTATCTTTTCCTCCTTTTGTGATTAACTTATCAAGAAAACTTTAACAAATGTTTGGTTATAAAAGAATTTTCTTTAATCAACGTGTCACAAGCTTATTTTTAATTTTACTTTATAATAATTTTTTTCTTTTACCTTGTAGAATCTAATCATTATGCTATTAATTATTTTAATTCTTGTGTCAACATATTATTGGTGTTGCCCTTGGTAGTTAAAAAGTCTATTTCCGATTATGTTTTAGGGTCAATTTGAAAAATCACTAAGCCATAAAAATTAGTGTAATTATCAGAGTAGTAATTACACATCTTAATTTTACTGTCATATATGTTTGTCAAAAATATAATTATAGTGTAATTTTCATTATTTTGTTTGGCTGGACAGACGTAATTACACCGTTAATATAACTAATTATATTTTAAATAAATTATATTATTACTTATTTTTTATTTTATTTGTAGGCTACACACGATCGAATTTCAGTGTCTTGTTTGTTTGTCAAAATATAATTATCGTGTAATTTTCATTGTCTTGTTTGGCTGGACAAATGTAATTCCACAGTTAATTTAACTAATTATATTTTAAATAAATAATATTATTACTTATTTTTTATTTTATTTATAGGCAACATAAGATCTAATTTTACTGTCTTATTTGTTTGTCAAAATATAATTATAGTATGATTTCCATTGTCTTATTTAGCTGGACAAATATAATTACATAATTAATTTAACTAATTATATTCTAAATAAATTAATATTATTATTTATTTTTTATTTTATTTGTAGGCTACACAAGATCCAAACAGCCCTCAGAAAAAATAAACTTGCAATAATCTTTTTCACTTTTCTTCTTTTCATTCATCTTTTTCAATTAATTCTTTTTTCTTTTTAATTTATGCTCTTTTGATGTAACATTTTTAAATTACACGTGTCACCTCGGTTACTGTAATATCATTGTGAATTGTGATATAGGTAGGCAGTTATATAAAAAAAGCTTTGGAATTTGAAAGCAGCATGCCAGCATAATGTGAATTGTCTGAAGTACCCCAATATGATTCAGATTTCCGTACATATACAGGGTTAATGATGTCATTTAACATTAAGATTCCTTCAACCTTTGAGTCTGTGTTTTGATCTGCAGATCTGTGGCGGTGCCACTAGGAATTTCCAGACAGGTTCAAAACTGCTCTGGACCAAAATAAATGCTCCAGGATCATTTTATTTATTTCGATTTGGTATATCAATTGTACTATGAAAATATTTTCTTAGTTTAAAAAAAAGGACATAATTTAATTTGTCATGAAATTTAAATAATAAAAAAAAAATTTTAATTTTAAATTAAAATTATATCAAATGTATTAAAATGTCTGTAAATTTCATGACTTCAAATATAGTTGAAATGAAAGTGAGTCAAAAAAGAAAAACAGTCATCCTTTTATACTGAGACTAAGAAAGAAAATTAGGTCATCTTTTTTAAAATAAAAATAAAAAAAATAGTTTTACAACAACAATAATTCCAGCGCAATCTTACAAATAAAATATGGAGAAGGTAAAATTACGCAGACCTTATTACTATCCTATAGAAATAGAGAAGTTGTTTTCGAAAGACCCTCAACTCGAACAAAATAGTTATTAATATTTAATATCAAATTTTGAAAATAATTTTTAATGCTAATAATAAAATTAAAAATCATTAGTATTTTTATATGTCAAATACAAAAAAAAATTAAAAATTTATTTTAATGAGTATAATAATTGAATTTTTGAGTCTTTTTCAAATAATAATAGAGTTATTGGAAATTTCTATCATTGTTCATACATTCATTTATTTGAATCTACGGGAGTAGTATTTAATGTGTATTCAGTTCAATTTGAGTTATAAGATATCATTCTATTTCCATATGACTTATAATTCCAATTATTAAGCCTTTTACACATTAATATTGGCTTTATTTTTGCTTTGTTTTCGATGTATGGTCTTTAAAGAATGAAAATATCATAGAAATAAGTTCTTCTCCTATGATTGAATTTATGCTATCTAAATTAATCGAAGTTAAAAAAGAGTATTATATATTGAACTCGTTAGGTTATGGGTCTTTTTCTCTTTCTATATAGATAAATTAAGCTTAATTTGAATTAATTCACTTTTGCTCGTAGGGTTAATAATATGGGGCGTATATGTAGACTTTTTCTAAGGCCATATTTTACAATTCCTAAAAAGAGTTAACAGTCAAATATATAGAAAAGTGTGCAGATTTTTTTCGTAAAGTCACAACAATTAATTTCAAATCGTAATTCATGTTATGTTTTTTGTCCTATTGAGTTGATTTTTACTTGTTCCTTTCATTTCAACCTTTGATTAGAAACTGATAGAGCTGGATTTGGTGGCCTATAACTTTCGTTTTTCATCTATGAACATTATTTATTTTTTGGTGTAATTTTGTTATGTTGTTCCTTATTTTTTGGCATTTGTATGGTGACCAATTTTGGAGAAAAGCATTGTAACTCTGGATGATTATAGTGAAGATTTTAGTCATATTATTTTTTACTCTTCATGTCGAAGGATTTTTCACGTAAATTTAATATTTCTTATTATTTGTTTTATTCTTACTTGTTGTACTTGTTTTGTTTATTATCGTCATATTTCGATTTATTTATTTTCTCTTGGTTCAAACTAAAAGGAAATGAGACGTTTTATATGCATAATTTTAAATTAAAATACTTAAATCATAGTAATGAATCAAAAAGTTGTGATGCAAGACATTTGCCACGACCCACCAGTCTTTCCATAAAAAAAAGAGAAAGATTCTAGAGTTAAGAAAAGATTAAAAGAAAACTCTAGAATTTTGTAGAAAAATATTGAAAACACTTAGAAAAATCTAAAATAATAACATCAAATTTTGGAAGCTCTTAGAATACTCCAAATGTGTAGAGTTTTCTGCGGATAGAGATTAAATTATAACTATCGAGAGACATCTAGAATAATCATTATTTACATTTTGACCCCTGGTATAAATAAGAAGACCACTTATTTGTACAAATCAACCAAGAAAGTCGTAAGCAATCTTCTTAAAACAATAACAAGTTTCTTCAATCTAGCGTTTCCTTAGCGATATTAGTTGAAAATACTTACTTAAGCTTATAAGGTCGTGAAAGAATCATGAATAAGCTATCAAATATTTCTACTGAAATCTTAATCGAAGTCTAAATTCATGACACATTGCTCTGTTCTCATTATTTTCAAACAAAATCCCAATCAAAAAGATCTACAAGATCAACATTATAGTGTCGGGTAGAATTGGAATCTTTAACAGTGTAGTTTTAAAAGCAGCTTAGAAATGAATCTAAAAGAATCGGTGTCCCCTACGAAAATGAGAACGGTGATGGAAATAAATGAATAGAAAAAGACAGCATGGTGGAGCCATTGGTTTTATTACTCATAAAACAGAAAAAGTACATGGTCCCTATTCCCAGTGAATTTCTTTTTTCTTTTCAAAGAAAAAAAAAGAAATTATGTGAATAATTAAAAAAAAGTAATTTATGTGAACTACATGATAAATAATTAAATATTAAGTAAATAATTAAACAATAAGTAATTTTTGTTATATGTACTCCAATATATAATAAAACATTTAATGATTTGAGCAAAATTAAAACGATATATGAAAAAATGTACATAAGCACATGTGTACATTAGTATTTTTGTTAAGTTTGCTATATTATGTGAAAAGCATGACATTATTATGTTATTTATATAGGTAGTTAATTTTTTTTTTTTTGGTGTGTGTCTATTTTGTTGATCTTAAGTCATTATCATGATTTAGAAGTATCTTTTTTTTGTTGCTTGAATTTCCATTATTCTAGTTGATACTATATTTACATGCTACAATATTTTCGTCCAGGATCATGTACAACATTAATGTGAACTAATCATGTTAAGTCAATTAAATGACATAATTTTTTTGTGTTTAAGAAAGAAGTTGGCAAACATAAATTATGACCAAAAAAATAAAAACTTTGTGCACGTATCCAAAAGTGAGAAGACAGTATCTTTTATAAATCATGACACTGAAAAGAAAAAACAACAAAGTTACTGGCTTTTAATAAATCGACGGTGGAGACGTCGTACTCACGACGCGTGTCTCAAATCATATTTTCTGGTCATACTCCGTGTCCCCCTCGACGTTTAAAATTGAATCGTAATCGATAAATCAATTATACAATAAATTTATTATTTTATTGACATTAAATTGTCATATAAGTGATTGAGGAAGGAATTAAAAATTTATAATTAATAATTTACTATTGTGGGGATGATCTGTATGCAACAAATTTTAAAGTGATAGAAAATAAATTACAATCACAAATAAAATATGAAGAAACAAGAATATTATTGATAAACAATGTGGGTGCAAATCTGTTTCTCCCTTCATTCTTCTCTCATATTTCTCCATGATTTGAGGGCCGTTAGTGGCGTATTTCTCGAATGGAGGAAGATTTTGACCTCCTTAAGTCATATTTTGATCTCTTGATAAATATCCCTAGGGTTTATGGGATATTTGAGATGCCTTTTCAAGGGAATATAATACCATTTATATAGACATGAATTAGGGTTTAGGGTAAAGTAACCTCCAAGAAATCTGACTAAAATAGGACTAGTTTTTTTAGAGTCGTACAAAACTTCAATGTCTACAGGATCATTCAATTTTCTTGTGAGATAAATTATTAACATGTTAAAAATTACTATACTTATATTTTTATTTTAGATATATTAGTCTCGTTTCGATGTTTTACAATAATATTTAAGAATAATTATGTATTTTTTCTTTGTTAGACTTGACTCCTAGAGGGTTATAATTATATATATTTTGCCTTGTTCATTTGATGTACGGCAAGTATTAAAGTGTTTTTACTACTATTATTTTCTCTTTAATTACTCATTAGCTCACTCCATTTAAAATAATGAAGAAAGTTTCCTTTTTTTTTTTTTTGAAAAGATGTGACTATGTGTACGTTTATCCTCCCCTCCAAAAAAAAAGTATGAAAATTAGAAAATTGTTAATATATTGCTCAATAATTATCCGAAGATTACTAATTTGCTACTAAACCAACTGATATCTTATAAATTGCCTAACAAATTAATAAATTTAAAAATTAATAATCGATAAATCATACTGTCAATTAAAACTATTCGCCCAATCCGGAGCCGTACTACAAATACAAATCATCGTGCATGGTGCAATGAGAAAACTATTTCTTTCTCAATTCATATTAGAGAATCAAAATATTTTAAAAAATAATAGAGAATGTTATTTTCCAATGAGATCTATCCAACATATTCAATTATCTCAATTATTCGAATTTTGAGTATAAACATCAAATATTTAATGAAAAATAAAAGAAACAAATGTTAAAATTATATTTAAATTATTATTTTTTTATATTTAAATTATTGAGCATCTGATTTTTATATTTAAACTATCATTTATACATAAAAATATTTTAAAATTTATTTTTTTAAAAAAATATTTTTCAGAGGGTTGATGTGGTGGTATAATAGTACTTTAATCTTCTTAAAAGTAAATGACAAATTTTAAATCTTATTGCAGGCAAAGTATATCTCGTGGAATCAGTCTTTTCACGATATCGCGTATAAGTAATTAATATTAATAATTTATTAATATTAATTATTTCTTTCTTCGTCTCAAAATAATTGTCAAATTTTAATTACTGTAATTAATTATTAATATTCTATAAATATAAAAAAAATTAAATAATGAAATTTACGAATCAAAAAATTAGAACGTAACTAACTAACAACTATTTTGAGGACAAAAAAAGGGAGTAATATTCTATTTAGTTCCTCTAGTAAGTTAGCTTTAAATATGTAAAACATCGTACTTTTTTCTTCATTTCGTCTTAATCTAATATTTCAATGCAAAAAATTAGTTTTTTCATCGAAAATAAATTTTTCATTCGGTGTTTAGTGTCCAGTGCCTACATTTGACTTCGATTATATTCGAATTCGTGCCGCACAAAGCTCCATTTGGGGAAAAACACTCCCTACTATAAATTTTTCCATTCTTAAGGCTCAAACGTAAGACCTCTGATTAAAAAAAAAGCAACTCGATCCGCTGCACCATATATATTTCGTAAAATATGTTTAAATGAGAGTTTAAAATTTTATCTTTAAAGTCTGTATTTTGTGATTAGTTGGGCCGCCGTCAATTCCTAGTGATAAGTTTAGAAATTTTGTTCTCCTAACCAATTAATTTATTATTTAAATGTGATTATGTTCTTAGCTCAATTGGACAATTTGATATTGATAGAACTAATATCCAAATTAATTACTATGGTTTTAATAATTTTAAAATTAAGTTTTTGAAAAAATAGAGACCGTCCACTAATTACTTTTGTGAGCCGCAAAAGGCAACTTGGCTAGAAAAATAACAAATCACTGTCTGGAGTGCGTTGTTACATTTAATACGTTTTTTTAATTTTTATCACTTTCTATCCAAAAAAAAAGAAGAAACACTATTTAATTATAATTAATCCTTAACACAGAAAATGGTTTGGTACAATGTACATTTGGTCATTCCAATCAAATGTACTTCTCGACAAAATCATATGGGTCGGTGATTATTGTTTTGTCCAAAAACAAAAAAATGAATAATCTTCGAATATGTTCTGAACAATAATTTTCTCGTGAGTTAGATTTTTGAAACTGAATCAAATCTAACATTTAATTTTTTCATGATATCAAAGTAAATTTCATCTTGATTATTATTATTGATTTTCAGCTTTAATATTAATTTGTCCATGATTCATATGTTCATGAATATGAGGAAGGGTCGACAAAATTTCAGTATTTTGCAGTTAAATCAATGTAAAAAAATTGGTTTTTGAAGAATTTCACGTATGACAAAAAAGAGATGGATGATTTTCCTAATTATAGAGTTTAAACAATCCTCTCTAACTATGTTTTGAATTTGAAGAAGATCCAAAATCAATTGTCTTACGCATTTTCCAGAGAAAATAAATGGGCATAATCTTTTTTTTAATATTTTTTTTTGAAAAAAACGTGAGATGAATTTGTCATATGAAATTTTTTTTATTGGTCATCCAACAAGTTATGATTAAAAATTGTTCATAAATTTAAGAAGTTTAGCGATATTTTTAAGAAATGAATTGTATTTTTCTAAGTTAAATGACCATTAATTCATTAAAAACGACTAATTAGTTCTTTTTCCTCTATATGATTGTTCCAAAACACATTACGAATCCAATAAATATGAGAAGTTAAGGTGGAGAATTCTACATTACCTCTTTTTATCTAGTAACAAATTAGCGCCTATAACGTAAATTTAGGTACTTTAGTACTTATTTTATAAAAGTTCTTTACATTATCGATCAATATATAGAAATTCTTAATAAGTAAAGCAAAAGATGGACTATCATGAAAGCTTCAAACAATGAATTATGGCATAGCAGTAGATCTATATATGTATTATTTTTTCTTCAATAATGTTAGTGGTTCCATCTTGAATGTATGGGCCAAAATCACATCTACTTTTTTGCATATACATATGATCTTTTTTTCTTTGATACATACGGAACAACAAATAAATGATTTTTCGGTAATTATTGAGTTGTAATAATATAATTAACGTTATATTATATTTAATGATCATAAAAAAGATATGAATATTCATAATCAACGTGTGAGCATTTATCAATGCAAGAAACCATTGAACATGTCGAAAATTCTTCCCAACAAATCGAACACATATCAGATAACTTAGAAACTTCAAATTTGGTTGCTTCATATCTCATCTTCTTCATTTCGATATCTTTCTGTAGAACTTTAAACTTCGCGATCCTTGAATCTAATTCTCCTTGAGCCCTACTACACGACTCAAAATTATATTCTTTGTCCATATTGTTATATATCTCCATGAATTCCTTCTCAGGTAGATGACTAGTTTTTGTAATTTCCAAAACCATGTAGGCATCAGAATTATTCACGGTCCTAACGAACTCCAATATTTCAGAAATTAAGGTTTCCTTATTTTCCAACTTCTCAACCTCTACAGAAAATGGGACATTCATCAATAATATTATTTTAGATATAATGTCGAAAACATCGTTAAATATACGAATACTATCGTACGAAATCCAAAAAGTGCATTCCGCTTTGTGATCTATGATGTAGTAGAAAGAATTTACTTTTGTGGATAGGCGTTTTACGCGAACAGTAACCTTAAGAGGGAACCCAGAAGTGTTTGTTGACATCCAATTCGCATAAATTTGATGTTAATCTTGTACCACCGTAGTTTGATTGTGAGCATGTTACACTCACTTTAGTACCTTCGTTGAAGGTGATATTTTGTTCTGGGTTTAAAACATTAACTCACTAGAGTTAATGTTTTTGGCATTGTTCCTAAAAATTGGTACAAAGGAAAATTGCACCTAAGTTGTTGCTTTTTATAATTCACAGTAAAGAATGTGAATCCTAATAGAATTGGATTTATTTTTTCGATATTCGATAATTTTTCTCTTTTCCCTATCCTAGCAAAATTGTATTGAAGAAGTTTCTTCCTTGCTTTTATAATATTTCCACAATAGAATCCACGGATAATATTGATTCGAAAAAAAATGTTATTCCTTTATTGTTATTTGGTTATTAGGTTAATAGGTTTTTAGTGGTTTTAAAAAAAGGAAAATTATGGGGTTATCGGTTCGATATTGGTATTTAGTGTTGGGTTATTGGGTAATTGATAACCCATGAAGATTATAATAATTTACTACTTTATCCCTTCATAAAAATTAAATATTGGAAATTTAACACCACTTGATACTAAATCGATAGTCATAAGTCATGTATTTGCTTGATTTTCAATGTATAACCTGTTGAAAAGTAAATTAGAATATGAGGTCAAATATTGCATATTATTAAGTTTAGGTGCTAAATTGATTGTTTGTTTTACTATATCTCATCGTATTGCGTCAAATTGTTGGAGTAGTCATATATTTATTTTATGAGTATTTTCTTATTGGGTAAACCGAAAATCAAACAATTAAGAACCAAAAATCAATAAACTGAAAACCAATAAAAAATACCTTATTGATTTGGTATTGATTTAGCATATTTATAAATTGATAAATCAATTTAATAATACATAACCGAAACCGATCGATAATAATTATAATAAAACTTTCCAAATCCCAAATGTTTTTTCTCTCCTTTTTATGGAACCAATTCATAATAGGAATTATTCAATTTTTTTGTTGGATAATTTCTCACATTATTCTTAAACTAGAGTTTGGTTATTAAAAAAAAAATTATTTGGAAAAGTTTCCAGTCTTGCAGTTTCGTCTTCTTAAATTTCAAATAAAATTCTTTGAACTTTAATTTTCTAAAAAATATAATCAAACGCAATTATATCTTCAACTTCTAACTTTATAAATTAAAGATAAAGTAAAAAATATTTAAAATCTACTATCAAACACCTAGTTATATACATGAGCTATACGCAATATTATATAGATTATGATATAATATATTGAAAATATATTGACTATACATAAAATATACTATTTAGTCATCTGTTTTATATTTGTAGGCTTGTCCTAAGCTTCAGCCCTTTTAGAAGTGAGGCTCAATAAGTTAGCCTTTCCTGACCCGCTAGTTTCAGGGGTTGGGCCAAGGCCAGCCCATGAAATTAGAAAAAATATAATTAATTAATAAATTTTTTTTATATATAATCACTCAAAAATATCTTAATTATATTTTATATCTATAGTTTAGGTTTTTTTTTCATAACTATAGTTATAGCAATATTTATATAATTCGCACAATAAAAAATATACGTTTGTATAATTCATTATACAATTCACAGTTTTTGTATAACGTTTATATATTTCGCTATCAATTCGTGCACAATGTTTGTATAATTCGCTATACAATTTATAATGTTTGTATATTTTGCTATATAATTTGATTTGCACACAACTTTTATATAATCGCGAAATTTTTCCTCAATTAGTTTTAAGAAAATTAGAAGTCCATTAAAACAAAAGACAAATTTATGAAAAAAAAATTTAAGAATGTAAACAGTAAATTAAAATTTAGACTTTTACTTTTGTAGTATAATAAATCATATTATGTTGAATTTCTTTCGGACGTGACTTGGATTGGTGAACAAAGATTGTAATTTGTATTTGTTATTTTGAATTGATTTTGCTTCTGTAATGAGAGTTTCTGCAAGAATGAAGTGGTAGAGTATTTCAGATTGCAAGAGATTTCATGCTCAGATTGTACCAAAAATCACTTTAAGAATGATATTTCATAAGAAAAAAAAGGGGCGGGGGGTTAATTTTCACATGTGCCTAAATAAAAATAACTTAATTATGCTATGGGTAATTACGTTTCGCAACTATAGTTACAACCACGTTTGTATAATTCTCGTAGCATTTGCATATGTTTGTATAATTCACTATACAATTCGTAGTATTTGCATAGCGTTTGTATATTTCGCTCTACAGTTCACGTGTTTGTATATTTTGCTATAAAATTTGATTCACATACAATGTTTGTATAATCGCGCATAATGTTTGTATAAATGACTCAAATTATATGAAACTAAGAACTGTAATTACAGTTAGATATTTGCCGCGAGTTCTAATTAATTTAAACTATAACTACATTTGCTAATTAACTAGTATATGTTTGTTTATCAATGCAATTTTTTTAAAAAATAACCTAAAGGGCTTACTTGTCGTCGACCGCAGCCCGCATAGGGCTAGGTTGGGCTACCAATTTAAAGGCCTTTCAATAAAAATAGCCCATTAGTAATTCTGCAGTCCAGTAGGTATGGCTTGAACTAGTCTGGGCCAGCCCATTTTGACATGTCTTGTTATTGGGCCTACAATGCAGTTCCAGGCAGGCCATAACTAATTACCCAAACTAAAGTTATAAAGTATAATTAAGATATTTTTAAGTGGCTACATGCATAAATTCCTGTATATATAATTAGTGTTTATACACAAACTATATAATGATTAAAGACTACATATTTGTCTAACAAAATTTAAGAAATAACAATTCATCATATCTTATTGTTGACTTTATTGGACGGTTGAGTTATTCCAAATTCCCGAATTTAATTGGCAAAATTGGAATCAAGATAAAGCTTATATCATTTAATCCTCTCATAATATTCCACTAAATCGTAGTTATACGAAGTATATCGAAAGAATATTAATCTTTTTATACTTTATTATTTGTGAAAGAATATATTAATTCCCAAAAAAAAAAAAATGCAAGTTCAAATTGAGACAAAGTATAGTATTTTTCCTCATCTTTTTCATTATTTTTTTTTCTTTTCCACCGTTCTAAATAATTAATGATAGGTCATGCCAACAAAGTAAAAGCATGGTCAAAAAGAAAAGAATTAGGCCACTATTGTCTACAATTAAATGCCAGATGCCAAAAGATAATAATATTAGCTGTTTCTGTCTGAAGATATTAGTAACTGATTTTTTTTTAAAAATAATTACTTCTATGTAATTAAGATTAAGATAAGAAGCTACATTAAATAGATACTATATATAATTGATATGCAATAAGTTAATACAATACAATGTTTTTTACTTTTTAAAAATTAGTAATAAGTTTTTTAAGGAATATGTCCGTAGGCCATAAATTTTTGAAATTTTATGACATATTTGCTTATTTGAATTTAATTTTTTCATGTTTAAATTGAAATAATAAAAGAAAGTGTCTAAAGCCGGCGTTGAATTTTCTTTGGTGTCCTTCCTAGATCCTAGTTTGAGAAATTGTTCAAAATGGTCCCCTATGTTTAAAGTTGATTTAAAGTGGTCCTTTGAATATTGTTTGAAAGCAAATTTTTTCTAATTAATTTCATTAAAAATGAATACTTTTTGTCTTTGTCAGAAAATTAAATTTACGTTTATTAAATTTAATAGGATCCATTTAAAATAAAAATTTGACCAACAAACACATCAAAGTCTCTACAAATTAAAAAAATAAAACTACAACAGACACTAAAAGTATATTAAAAGAACATAAAAAATCGAATCACAAAAATTATAATAAACTCTATAGAAATGCTAAAAATAAGCATAAACTACAAAAAGAACTGCACCTCTAAATGTGAATATATGTTAAATCCTAATATTTCTTTTTGCAATTCCTGCTATATTTAACAACTAAAATTTGTTAAAGTATTTGATGAAAGCTAAAAATTGTTTGATTTTAATAAATTTGAAAAGAAATCAAAACTCTTTTAATAAAATGTATTTAACAAAATTATTTCGGACCAATTTCTAATATAGGGTGTATTTGGTACGAAGGAAAATATTTTCTAATTTTCTCATGTTTGATTGAATTAAATATTTTTTTAAAAAATATTTTCTAAATCAACTCATTTTTTTCAAATTTAAGAAAACATTTCTCCAAACTCTCTCTCGTCCCTACACCCACTCCTCCCTTCCCAAAAAAAAAATTAAAAATTTATTTTTTAAAAAGTTCAAATTTTTAAAAATTTAAAATTTCATTCCACCCTCCCCCCACTCTCCAAACACACGAAAAAAATTAAAAAATTATTTTTTAAAAAAAATTTAATTTCTGGAAATTTTCATTTTTTGACTCCCCCTCCCCCCCTCTCCCCCCCCAAAAAAAAATTTAGTATTTATTTTTAAAAAATATTTCAGGTCATAAACTATTTTTCTAAAAAATATTTTCTACTCTCTAGCAAAAAAATAAAAATATTTTCATTCACTAATCAAATAATAAAAAATATTTTTCGCGTACCAATCAAACATAAAAAAAATGAGTTAAAAATTAACTTATTTCTAAAATAATATTTTCCAAAAAAAATATTTTCCCTTGTATCAAATACAAGCATAGAGTAGAATATCTATCATTTTATCATGGTGGTGTTAATAGAGTATTCCAGCGAAGAATTCGATAAATATTGGCATTTGGAATTGTAAGTCAAAAGTGTCGCAAACTTTTGAGGAGAAGAATATTTCTTTTATCCTTCTTCTCAATTTTTGTTATTTTATACTATCATTCATTTTGATTCCTTCATTAAAAACAAAAAAAAACTCTCTGATCATTTTGTTGGTGTACGACTTTATTATAGTCAAATGAACCTTTTACTTTAATTCATTTGGTATAATATTAGTTTTTATGCTTTGGCGCATTTTCTAATAACATTATTTTGTCTTTCAAAGTAGAGATAGAATTTTCCGTCTACTGTAACCTTCTCAAATATTACTAAAATAATTTTATACAATTATAAATTAAAATTATATGTAAGAAATTCTAATTAATGATTTTTAAAATCGTATAAAAATACCAAAAAATATATTTTAAACTTTAAAAACACTTTTTTATAGAGTCAAGATATATTAACTACAAATACATTTTTTAAAATTAATTATAAATCGATAGAATGAGTCAGAATGAATTTTTATGAGTATTTATTGTTTGATTGTTGGATTCGGTAAGCAGTCCTTTCTTTATGCGCAGAACATGTGTTTGTTGGAATTAATAAAGTACTAGCTACCTTGCAATTATTGATGATCTAGGATATGTTTACTAATTTCCGATTAAATAAAAAGTCCAAAATTCCACATAAAAACATCATCATTCAACGTATAAACACTCTCGGGGCGGATCCACGTGAACTATTCTGGGTGCTCAAGCACCCATTGACCCCGAAATTTTTTTGTGCATCTATATAAAAAAAAATGCAAAAACTGTATAAATATTAAAATAAGTACCCAATAAATAAGAAATCCCATGGGTGTTTTGGTTCTCGCAGCCCTCCTAAGGCTCAAAGCAAGCTGCTAGATGAGGGAATCGAATCTACCAGAGGAGCTAGTTGAAGACTTAAAATTTTTTGTTTGTATCAACTCTCTCTTTCACTATACTAACTTCATTACACACTACAATATTTATCCACACTTCTATTTTTTTCCCGCTATAATTCATAAAGGGAGAAACATCACTATTTGAGAAATTCATCTTTGTCTTGAATAGGATTAATGTGGATAATAATGTAGGTAAATAAATAGAGGAATTATGCCTTAAAGGTTACATGAGTTACAAGAAATATTGAGGTAGAATAATGCACAAATTGTAATGCCCCGCTAATTACTAAAATACCCCTAGAGGAGAGGTGCGCGTAAAACGCGTCTTCCAATGCTCGGATTGAAAATCCGAGAGTGGATTCGTGATCAGCACTGAAAATGGAGTGGGAAGAGGGTCTCGGTCGAATTTTAGAGCGATCGAGTCGGAAAATAATTTTTCGTTCCAAAACGAAAAACAGTGTGCCTGCGCGACAGAACCGCGTCGCGGATCGGTCGCGGAGTCACACTTGTGTTTTCTGTAAAATTTTCGACGGAGTTGAATTTCCGAAAATACACTGTCCGCGACAGGTCCGCGTCGCGGACTGTGTTATTTCAGACGGGGGAGTAATTCTTTTAAATTATGGAGGGCAATTTAGTCCATTCCTAACTATTCTAAACGTCCCCCTACGCCTAATTAAGGTCAGTTTTCGAAGAAAAGGGTTTCAAAACCTAAATTCTAAGCGTTCTTCCAAAGAGTCACCTAAGGTAGGGCTTGAAGGAAGGGAGGATTGAGGAGATCAAGAGGAGGGTGTGCTTCCTTGTGTTAGCAAAACCTTCCAGGTATGTAAGGCTAACTTAAAGCATGGGAATGTTCTCCCATGTGCCCTTCTGAGAACTGATGATTAGAGTCATTGATGATGAGGTTGATGTAAAGAGTTGATGCATGTTAAAAATTTACGTATTCTATGTATAAATGATTTTCTTACAGAAATTGATGATCATCATTACCTTGTTTTATACTTAACTCATTTTTGTAAGTGCATTTAAAACCCTATATGAATTGCAAATTGAAAAGCATGCATAATGAATTTAGGGGATGAGTCTAGAGCCTTGACGATGATGATGTTGTGATGTTGTGATTGTGTTTCACATTTGATGAGAGTCTTGATGATGATGTTGATGAGAATGACGTATTACGATGTCTTAAAATTCAAGGTCTAATTTCTAAAAAGAAATCTTGAGTCTATGATGTTGATGTTGATGTGACGAGGTGAGGTGATGTTGATGTTGAGGTACAATGTTCCTATGGGACTGATGTTGATGTTGATGTTTTATACTATGTCCCTCTGGGACCGATGTTGATGTTGAGGTATTAATTATTATACCATGTCCTTATGTGACTGATGATGATGTACTATGTCCCTCTGGGACTGATGATGATGATGATGATGATGATGTTTATGAGCATGTCGAGTTCTGGGAGGAGTATTGAGCACCGAAATGGGTAGAGAGTGAGTCCCACTCGAACCCATTAACTACGTGGCCCGCGTAGGAAGAGAGGATTGAACCGCAATGCGGATGGCTCCTATCTTGTCCCAAAAGTGGACTGATGTTTTGATGTTTTCTTGTGGATCCACTGATGTGATGTCCTTTACCCCGGGCAGGGTATTGGATGGATGTGGCAACGGCATCGCTTCGTTGTATCATCACTGGCTCATAAGTGATGGTTGTCGGTTAGAGAAACTCCCAGTTAGGTTCCTTTGATAGAACTCTGATGTTGATGTGATGTTGAGTTGATGTTTCTTTATGCTGTGTACTTACCCTATTATTCAGCTATTTTACATGCCAGTACATTCCACGTACTGACGCCATTTGGCGCTGCATCGTTTTATGATGCAGATACAGGAGTTAGGGGACTTCAGCAGACGCACCGTTGAAGCCGCAGAGTTCGAGTTCTGAGTTGGTGAGCCTCCTAGCATTCCGGAGGAAACCCTTCTACTTATGTTTTTTCTTTATTCATTGAGTCTGGTAGCCATGGCATGTCACGGCACCACTCTTAGACAGTCGAGTTAGAATTAGAGGCTTTGTAGACATGATGTCGAGGATTGATGCAGATGTTTCCTTTTGAACTGAGTAATATTTCCCTTACTTAGTTGATGTTGAGATTGATGTTGGCCATCGGGCCCTTATTTAAGGTATTTCCTTTGATGTTACTTCCGCTATCTTGATGTTGAATGATGTGAGGAGGCTAAGTGGTTCGCTCAGGGGCTAGAAATAGTCTCTGAGTGCCGGCCACGCCCAGGGTACCCTCCCGGGGCGTGACAAACTTGGTATCAGAGCACAGAGTTCAAGAGTCCTAGGGAGTCTACGAAGCCGTGTCTAGTAGAGTCTCGTTTATGCGTGTGTTGTGCACCACACTTCATAAACAGGATGCTACAGGGCATTTAGGAAATGGTTACCCTTCTTTGATGTTCTGATGTCGTGCGATAAAGCTTGGCTCTATGAGAGTCCCTTTCTAATTCGTGCGTTACGCGTTTGCAGATAATGCCTCCAAAACGCACAGCTGCTCAAAGGGATGCCTCAGTCCCTAATACTGAGAATCCCTTACCAGAGGCCCCTCGTCAGCATGAGACAAGGAGACGGGGACGACCTGCTGGAGCTACTGAGGCTCCACCAGCACCTCCGGTTCAGTCAGCCCCCACTTCGGAAGCGGACTTCAGGGGAGCTATTGCTATGCTCACCCAGTTAGTAGCCTCTCAGAGTAGCAGTCGTGGTCCCCAGGCCCCTAGCTCCAGTTCTCAAGAGTCTACGGCTGCAACCAGGCTCAGAGATTTCCTGAGGATGAACCCGCCGGTCTATACGGGGTCAAAGGTTGAGGAGGACCCACGGAACTTCATTGATGAGATGCGTAAGATTTTGAGAGCTATGCATGCAACTGAGGTGGAGGGAGTCGAGCTGGTCTCTTATCAGCTTAAGGATGTTGCTAATGTCTGGTATAACCAGTGGGAGGATGTTAGAGGTGAGGATGCAGAGCCTGCTGAGTGGGAGGAGTTTGAGAGTGCCTTTCTTGACCACTTCTTTCCCCAAGAGTTGAGGGAGGCGAAGGTCGAGGAGTTTGTGAATCTGAAACAAGAGGAACTGACGGTCAAGGAGTACAACTTGAAGTTTATCCAACTGTCCAGATATGCTCCAGAGATGGTCCTTGATATGAGGGCAAGAATGAGGAAGTATGTGTCTGGATTGGGCAGACACGTAAAAAGGGAGTGTAAGGCAGCATTGCTAATTCCAGACATGGATATCGCTAGACTTATGGTCTACGCCCAACAGACTGAGGAGGACAAGAAGAGGGACAGGGAAGAACAACAGAAGAAGAAAGCCAAATCGGAAGGGCATGAGCCTAATCAGCAGAAGCAGAAGAAAGGTGATAGGACATTCTCTCAAAAGAGGTCTTCTAGCCATGCACCGTCGATGGCGAGTGCACCTGTTCAGCAAAACAGGTATGATCAGCGATCCTATGGGTATCAGAATTTCAGAGCACAGGGACCTCAGTCCCAAGCCAGTGTTGCTCAAGGTCCGAGAGGAATGCCACCCTGTGGCAGGTGTGGCAAACTGCATCTTGGTGCGTGCCGTGAGGGCACTAATAATTGCTTCACATGTGGGCGACCTGGCCATTTTCAGAGCGAGTGCCCTACGAGGACTCAGAGGTGGAGTGACAGAGGAAATAGAGCTCAGTCTTCTACAGCGCCCCCTGAGGGCAATCGTCAGAAGGCAACTACTGCTAATGCTGGAGGCGGGACAAATCGCCTGTATGCGATGGGTAATCGACAGGATCAAGAGGTTGCTCCAGATGTTGTTACGGGTATGCTCCGAATCTTTTCTTATGATTGTTATGCACTACTTGACCCAGGTGCCACCTTATCTTTTGTGACGCCCTATGTGGCCCATAAATTTGAGATTATTCCGGAGTGTTTGCTTGAGCCTTTTTCAGTATCGACTCCTACTGGTGAGTCAATTGTGGCTAAGAGAATCTATAGAGATTGTATAGTGTCCATCTGTCATAGGGATACTTTGGCCAATTTGGTGGAGTTGGAGATGGTTGACTTTGATGTGATTCTTGGTATGGATTGGCTCCATGCGTGCCATGCATCCATAGATTGTAGGACCCGAGTTGTTAAGTTTCAATTTCCTAACGAACCGGTCCTAGAGTGGAGGGGAGGTTATGTTGCACCCAAGGGTAAATTTATTTCTTACCTGAAGGCGAGGAAGTTAATCTCTAAGGGGTGTATTTATCACCTTGTACGAGTTAAGTCTGATGATGTTGAGTCCCCTACTTTTGAGTCTGTCCCGATTGTAAATGAGTTCCCTGAGGTGTTCCCTGAGGATTTACCTGGAGTCCCTCCTGATAGGGAGATCGACTTCGGTATTGATGTACTTCCCGAGACGCAGCCTATTTCTATTCCACCATATAGGATGGCCCCTGCAGAGTTGAAAGAGTTGAAGGAGCAGTTGAAAGATCTGTTAGAGAAGGGTTTTATTAGACCCAGTGTTTCTCCTTGGGGTGCTCCCGTTCTGTTTGTACGAAAGAAGGATGGGTCACTAAGAATGTGCATAGACTATAGGCAATTGAACAAGGTCACAGTCAAGAATAAGTATCCTCTTCCTAGGATAGATGACTTGTTTGACCAACTTCAAGGTGCTTCATGCTTTTCGAAGATAGACCTCAGATCAGGTTACCATCAGTTGAAGGTGAGAGAATGTGATATTCCAAAGACAGCTTTCAGGACTAGATATGGCCATTTCGAGTTCTTGGTCATGTCCTTTGGATTGACGAATGCGCCAGCAGCTTTTATGGATTTGATGAATAGGGTGTTCAAACCCTACCTTGATATGTTCGTGATAGTGTTCATTGATGATATCTTGGTATATTCGAGGGATGAGGAAGAGCATGCTGAACATCTTAGAGTTGTCCTTCAAACTCTTAAGGATCAGGAGTTGTATGCGAAATTTTCCAAATGTGAGTTCTGGCTCAAATCAGTGGCTTTCTTAGGCCATGTGGTATCCGGTGATGGGATTCGAGTAGATGGTCAGAAGATTGAAGCGGTTGCCAACTGGCCAAGACCGACCTCTCCGACGGACATAAGGAGTTTCTTGGGCTTGGCAGGCTACTACCGCAAATTTGTTGAAGGATTTTCTTCCCTATCCGCCCCATTGACTAAACTGACCCAGAAAAAGGTCAAGTTTGAGTGGTCTGAAGAATGCGAGAAGAGCTTCCAAGAGCTAAAGGTTAGGTTGACTACTGCACCTGTATTGACCTTGCCTGATGGGACGGAAGGTTTTGTGGTATACTGTGATGCGTCAAGAGTTGGATTGGGATGTGTGTTAATGCAAAGAGGTAAAGTGGTGGCTTATGCTTCCAGGCAGCTTAAGGTTCATGAGAAGAACTATCCGACCCATGACCTTGAGTTGGCAGCAGTGGTGTTTGCACTTAAAATCTGGCGCCACTACTTGTATGGAGTGCGTGTGGACGTGTTTACGGATCACAAGAGCTTGCAGTATGTCTTCAGTCAGAAAGAGCTTAACCTGCGACAGAGAAGATGGTTGGAATTGCTCAAGGACTACGACATGAGCATCATGTACCACCCAGGTAAAGCTAATGTTGTTGCTGATGCTCTTAGCAGGTTGTCTATGGGTAGCACAACCCATGTTGAGGAGGAGAAGAAGGAGTTAGTAAAGGAAGTGCATAGGTTGGCTCGATTGGGAGTCCAGCTTGAGGAGAACGACGAGGGAGGAATTAGTGTGCGGAATGGGTCTGCATCGTCCCTAGTGACAGAGGTAAAAGAAAAGCAGGACCGAGATCCTGTGATACTCCAATTGAAGGAGGATGTTCAGAAGCAAAAGGTGATGGTCTTCTCCAAAGGGGGAGATGGTGTATTGAGGTACCAGAGTAGACTGTGTGTCCCTGATGTTGATGGTGTCCGAGAGAGGATTCTAGCTGAGGCCCATAATACTAAATACTCCATTCACCCAGGCTCCACTAAGATGTATCACGATTTGAGAGAGGTCTATTGGTGGAGTGGGATGAAGCGAGATATTGCGGAGTTTGTTTCAAGGTGTTCAAATTGCCAACAAGTAAAGGTTGAGCATCAAAGGCCAATTGGCTTAGCCCAAAACTTTGAGATTCCAGAATGGAAGTGGGAGATGATTAACATGGATTTCATCACTGGGCTACCGAGATCCCGGAGACAGCATGATTCCATATGGGTGATTGTGGACAGAATGACGAAGTCAGCGCATTTCCTGGCAGTCAAGACGACTAACACTGCAGAGGATTATGCCAAGATGTATATTCAAGAGATCGTGAGGTTGCATGGAGTTCCCTTGTCCATTATCTCGGACAGAGGAGCCCAATTTACTTCTCATTTCTGGAAGTCCTTCCAGAAA
The DNA here is from genome assembly GCA_029948455.1 of Solanum rostratum. NCBI lineage: Eukaryota > Viridiplantae > Streptophyta > Magnoliopsida > Solanales > Solanaceae > Solanum > Solanum rostratum. The sequence continues at coordinate 90,373,998 of CM057045.1, read as the reverse complement.
GGATTGGGTACCAAAGTGAATTTGAGCACAGCTTTTCACCCACAGACAGATGGTCAGGCAGAGCGCACTATTCAGACGGTGGAGGACATGTTGAGAGCATGCGTCCTTGATTTCAAAGGAAATTGGGATGATCATTTGCCGTTGATTGAATTTGCATATAACAACAGTTATCATGCGAGCATCCAAATGGCCCCTTATGAGGCATTGTATGGGAGGAGATGTAGATCACCTATTGGGTGGTTTGAAATTGGAGAGGCTGAGTTGATTGGTCCTGACCTGGTTCACCAGTCCTTAGAGAAGGTGAAAATTATTCGGGAAAGATTGAAGACTGCCCAAAGCCGTCAGAAATCTTACACAGATGTGAGGAGGAGAGACCTAGAGTTTGAGGTGAGCGATTGGGTTTACTTGAAGGTATCACCCATGAAGGGTGTCATGAGGTTTGGGAAAAAGGGGAAATTAAGTCCTCGTTATATTGGCCCATACCAGATTGTGCGAAGAATTGGGAAGGTCGCCTACGAGCTAGAGTTACCCTCTGAGTTAGATGGAATCCATCCGGTGTTCCATGTTTCGATGTTGAAGAAGTGTTTGGGAGATCCAGCCTTGGTAATTCCTGTGGAGAGCACGGGAGTTAGAGATAGTTTGTCTTATGAGGAAATCCCAGTCCAGATCCTTGATCGACAGGTTCGCAGGCTGAGGAACAAGGAGATAGCTTCTGTCAAAGTCCTGTGGAGGAACCAATTCGTTGAGGAAGCCACATGGGAAGCTGAGGAAAAGATGAAGGCAAAATACCCGCACCTGTTCGTGCTCGAGGTTGATGAAAATGTCGAAGGTAACATTTTTACCTGTATAAAAATTGATGTTAATACCATGATGTGATGTTTATAAAAATTGATGTCTCAATATATGATTAATGAGGTTGATGAGAAGTCGAGGTAATGATGTTATTGAGCGAGTATCGAGGTGAGTCTTGAGTTTATTCGTGCTAAATGTCGTTCCTACTCATCATTCGAGGACGAATGATCCCAAGGGGGAGATAATGTAATGCCCCGCTAATTACTAAAATACCCCTAGAGGAGAGGTGCGCGTAAAACGCGTCTTCCAATGCTCGGATTGAAAATCCGAGAGTGGATTCGTGATCAGCACTGAAAATGGAGTGGGAAGAGGGTCTCGATCGAATTTTAGAGCGATCGAGTCGGAAAATAATTTTTCGTTCCAAAACGAAAAACAGTGTGCCTGCGCGACAGAACCGCGTCGCGGATCGGTCGCGGAGTCACACTTGTGTTTTCTGTAAAATTTTCGACGGAGTTGAATTTCCGAAAATACACTGTCCGCGACAGGTCCGCGTCGCGGACTGTGTTATTTCAGACGGGGGAGTAATTCTTTTAAATTATGGAGGGCAATTTAGTCCATTCCTAACTATTCTAAACGTCCCCCTACGCCTAATTAAGGTCAGTTTTCGAAGAAAAGGGTTTCAAAACCTAAATTCTAAGCGTTCTTCCAAAGAGTCACCTAAGGTAGGGCTTGAAGGAAGGGAGGATTGAGGAGATCAAGAGGAGGGTGTGCTTCCTTGTGTTAGCAAAACCTTCCAGGTATGTAAGGCTAACTTAAAGCATGGGAATGTTCTCCCATGTGCCCTTCTGAGAACTGATGATTAGAGTCATTGATGATGAGGTTGATGTAAAGAGTTGATGCATGTTAAAAATTTACGTATTCTATGTATAAATGATTTTCTTACAGAAATTGATGATCATCATTACCTTGTTTTATACTTAACTCATTTTTGTAAGTGCATTTAAAACCCTATATGAATTGCAAATTGAAAAGCATGCATAATGAATTTAGGGGATGAGTCTAGAGCCTTGACGATGATGATGTTGTGATGTTGTGATTGTGTTTCACATTTGATGAGAGTCTTGATGATGATGTTGATGAGAATGACGTATTACGATGTCTTAAAATTCAAGGTCTAATTTCTAAAAAGAAATCTTGAGTCTATGATGTTGATGTTGATGTGACGAGGTGAGGTGATGTTGATGTTGAGGTACAATGTTCCTATGGGACTGATGTTGATGTTGATGTTTTATACTATGTCCCTCTGGGACCGATGTTGATGTTGAGGTATTAATTATTATACCATGTCCTTATGTGACTGATGATGATGTACTATGTCCCTCTGGGACTGATGATGATGATGATGATGATGATGTTTATGAGCATGTCGAGTTCTGGGAGGAGTATTGAGCACCGAAATGGGTAGAGAGTGAGTCCCACTCGAACCCATTAACTACGTGGCCCGCGTAGGAAGAGAGGATTGAACCGCAATGCGGATGGCTCCTATCTTGTCCCAAAAGTGGACTGATGTTTTGATGTTTTCTTGTGGATCCACTGATGTGATGTCCTTTACCCCGGGCAGGGTATTGGATGGATGTGGCAACGGCATCGCTTCGTTGTATCATCACTGGCTCATAAGTGATGGTTGTCGGTTAGAGAAACTCCCAGTTAGGTTCCTTTGATAGAACTCTGATGTTGATGTGATGTTGAGTTGATATTTCTTTATGCTGTGTACTTACCCTATTATTCAGCTATTTTACATGCCAGTACATTCCACGTACTGACGCCATTTGGCGCTGCATCGTTTTATGATGCAGATACAGGAGTTAGGGGACTTCAGCAGACGCACCGTTGAAGCCGCAGAGTTCGAGTTCTGAGTTGGTGAGCCTCCTAGCATTCCGGAGGAAACCCTTCTACTTATGTTTTTTCTTTATTCATTGAGTCTGGTAGCCATGGCATGTCACGGCACCACTCTTAGACAGTCGAGTTAGAATTAGAGGCTTTGTAGACATGATGTCGAGGATTGATGCAGATGTTTCCTTTTGAACTGAGTAATATTTCCCTTACTTAGTTGATGTTGAGATTGATGTTGGCCATCGGGCCCTTATTTAAGGTATTTCCTTTGATGTTACTTCCGCTATCTTGATGTTGAATGATGTGAGGAGGCTAAGTGGTTCGCTCAGGGGCTAGAAATAGTCTCTGAGTGCCGGCCACGCCCAGGGTACCCTCCCGGGGCGTGACACAAATAAAGAGTTACAAGTTATAAAAGTTACATAGGAACTTATTGTCACATCTGCCACAAACTCATGATACAAATTAATATTATTATTTTACTATTAAAATATATTTTGTACCGACAAATAACTTGATCTGACACCACAATTATCTATATCTATCTATCTATAATATATTAAAGTGTGAAAGCCTTTAGATATGTTGTTTGGATTTTTTGCCCGCCCTTCATTAAAGGACTCTACTTTAACTAAAATCGTCTTTTCACTATAAAGACGATTTTGTCTAAAGAAGAGTATTTTAATAAAGGGCAAAAAGTTCAAACAATATTTTTAAGGGTCTTCACACTTTTAATATGGTATAGATTAACATATGTATATTATAAGTAATTGAGTTGTTCAATTTCAAATTATTACTTTATGTATTCATAAACTATTAACATATCTATATTATAAGTTTTTGAATTGATTTTTCTCATCATGGCCAGTTCACAATAAATTAAACTATTACATCAAACTGATAATATTTATTTAGTATTTTTTACATAAATATTATATTTATTAATAGCAAGTATTATTTATATACGTGCAAAATACGTACGCTAAGATAAAATTGTCTTTTTAGCTATTTTTCTTAAATACACACCTACCGCAAAAAAGACTACTCACTGGAGTGAAAAACTACTTCTTTACCGTTAGAATAATGGCAATAATTCAAGAAATTAAATTGAATTTGTACGTATAGTACACTTTTGCAGAATTTGTACCCAACTCAATAATTTCTGTAGGACCAAAAATATGATTCTATGATACCCTATCTCTTAACCTTTTTACTAAAAAAACAAAAAAGAGAACTTCCCAGGTTCATGTTCTTCTCCATTCATATTATCCATCTCAAAATCAAATACAATAATAACAACATATCTAGTGATATTTCTACATCTGAGGGAGGGTAGAATGTAAACAGACCTTACAACTACCTTACAGAAGTAGAGAGACTGTTTCTTGAAAAACTTCGTCTCAAAAAGATCTCAAAATAAAATAAAGAAAGAAAATTATTCGAAAACAATTGAAAATAATTTGTATGCCTCATATCATAAAAGTAAAAATAAAATTGTAGGTATCTTTATATCACAGGGGCGACTCGATAGTGATAGGAAAGACAAGCATCTTAAGCCTCCAAATTTCAGAGGTTTACAGTAAAAATTATTTATTTTATATAAAAAGAAAGAATTATTAAAATACGTTTGACATGTCTGGAGTATGATTCTATGACCAATTGAAAAGAATTATTGAATAAAATCATTTATAATTTTTTTTAAAAATAATTTTGTATTTCAAAAAGATAGAAAAATAAAGAGTGTTTGAAATTTCAATCCTACTCATTAATATACTATAAAAAAAAAAGCGGTTTTCCTTCTCTTATGGCACTCAATTCATATTTTTATGTTCGATCATTGACTAAATTCAAAGAAAGGGAACGAAATCCCCCTTATCATTTCATCCAGTTGATACAGATAGAAAATCACGTAATATATTTTCTTACGAATAAATTAAAAAAAGAAATCATTGTTTTATCCGTAATTACAGAAAATCAGCCAGTTGGATCTTACGTAAAGATAAAAGAATTAAAATATCTAGCGTGGTCCCCTAGGCAAATTAGCTTATGATGCTGTCTTTGTCGTATTGCAAAACTGGCCATTTTATGTGTTCTTTTTTACTCATTTTAAAAATTTTAATCCCATAATATATTAATTTAAGAAATAAAAATAGCATTACTATTTCTTGAAACATACCATTTATCTATCATTGCATTGATAAAAAGCCTTTCCATACGTGGAGGAAAATGCAATTTAATTAATTATCTTTTACAATTAATGTTTACTAATTTCATTTAATTGTGTTGAAGTTTTAAAAGACATGTAAAATGAAACGGGAACAGTTTCTTAAAGTCAAATTCAAGAATTATTGGTTTGTTTACCTGTCTTTTTTGAGGGGTTAACCTAACTTTATTTAGTTGTAGGATGAAGTGTTATTGTTAAAAAAAAAATTGTTTCTAACTTTTCACTCAAATTCCCAGATATCGTAAGTCTAAGGGCTTGTTTGACATGAGGAATAAAGAATAATTAAATTTAAAATCAATTTAATTATTTTATATTTGTTTAAGATAACATCATAAAATAATTTATTTTGTAAATAATATTAACTTTATATCACATTGAGTATAGGATAGCATTACCGATAATTTTTGTTTCCCAACTAATAGGAAAACTAAGATCTCATAATCTTAATTAAATGTCTTAAAATTTGAGCCTTTGAAATACTTATCGCCTATGTTGTAATGGGATAAATGAACATCGAATGTGTTTATTTATCAATATTCTTATTTTACTGGATTATAGATTCAAGATATTTGAAGTTTTCTCAATTGGAGTTGACTTGTTTATCAATCCTCTTCTCATTTCACCTTTTTGCGATGAGACATTGAACCTACAGGACTGTGTATACATTTGTTTTAGTCGTACATAATTTAAAGTCTTTATACTCTATCTCCAGCTCCATACTTTATCATTAATTTTTTGTGTGTATCTTCAATCAATACTATATCGTATGCAAATAACATATATCATTATACTTTCTTTTTATATATGTCGTGTGAATTCATTCATCACGAAGATAAGTATAATTGGGTTGAGAGTAGACTTATAATGCAATTTCAACTCAATTTGGAAGTATTTCAAGTCTTCTCTTATTGTCCTCACATGAGTCTTGGTTCCATCATATATACATTTAATTGCTTTAATATATAATGTATTCCACATGAATGTTTCTAAATTTTAAGCATCCCTGCAGAGAATTTATCACATGTCTTTTCTAATTATAAACACCATATATAAGTACCTATTTTTTATCCTTATATTGCCCCAATAATTTCCTTAAAAAATGACTTTTATTGTCGGTCGCTTAACATGAATCCAATTGATTCTTGTAAATAGATACATTCCTCCTCCTCCTTATTTCGATCACCCTCTCTCAAATTGATCACCATACCTATATTATAATATACAATTAGGAACAATTCAATCAAAGTAATAAAAATTATACCTAACACAATTCTAAATGAAAAATCTTAACATCATAAAAACGAAATTAAACAACCTATTTGATACGTCACACTTTGCTTGTGCTTTTTTAGAATTTTGCATAAATTTCCTTATGTATAAAGAAGGGGAAAAGGAAAAAAAGAAGTACGTACTACTCCTATTTATTTATTGAAGGCCATACGAATACATACATGGCAACAAAATTATTCCTCTATCTCATTTTATATGACATTTTTTTTCCTTTTATCTATTCCGAAAAGAATGTTATCTTATTCTAATTGAAAATAATTTAATTTTAAAATTCTTCTTCTATACTTAATGGAATGATTTTTATGTTGAGATATATAGTATTAGGCGTTGAATATGTACTACTAATCATGAGTATAAATATAGTATTTATTACAGTACAATTATTTATTAAATTTTAATAGATCATATATTTATTTATATGCCCGTTTGTTTTATATAATGAATGATTCAACATATAGAATTTTAGCTTATACATAGAGAATTAAATAATCGATTCTTATAAGTATAAAAAATTTTGTTCACAATTTAAGATGGAATTGGATAAGCGACCAGTATGATTGTAGCACAGGATTATATATAATTTATCTTGATTATGGAAAGGGTGTAGTTCCAACTTATTATGTCAGTGCATATTGTACATATTGAACGAGACCAAATAGAAATAGTTGTTTTAGACTGACTAACAAAAGCATATCTTCCAAACTATTAAATATACTTATATTCTCAATCCTGATATAACTATTATGATTTGTATATATTAATTATCCTTTTGATTATTAAAGGGTTAGATTCTGAAATGGATCAATATGTCCGTTCGATTAGATGATAATAATATATATTGGTAAAATAATGAGTTAGATGATAGAATCCATGTCTCGATATAGAAGATTGATGATGTGCCTTTTCAAGAAGCTTATAAGTTTTTCATCGAGTCAAATCTTGCAAGTGGATTTATGAATACAACAGATGGAATAGGTAAAGCAGCTCAAAGGAAATTAATTGTTTGAATTAAATTTGTCAATAATTTAATTTATTGATTAGTATCTATAATCTTATCTTAATATGGCGCGAATTACATAAGAGTTTAATGGGTAATTTCGAAATATAAATGAAGAAGACTAAAATGATTTATAATTTATTATGGCAAGAATAATTTAAGTTAATTATTTAAATTATTTTTACAATAAATAGTCTCATTAATTAATTCTATAATATCCCTATTTTACTAAATAAAACTCATAATCCTATTCCTAGGAAAAAAAAAAACAATTGTTTTCAATTCAATTGGAGTGGGAAAAGATCTCTATAATAGGTTCTCCTCACCTAGAACTTGAGATTTGAGGTTTTCTATATGATACTTGTCCATCGAACATTGAGAGAGTTCCACCGTGAACTTGAGATCATAACTGCGGTCTAAATTGACCGTGAATTAACTTGAAGGTATCTATTCGTACATCAAGAAGTATTTATCAAGTTAAGCTTTAAAAAATTTAAGTGTTCTAGGATAATCGTACGTGTTTTAAAATAAACATATGCCTCTGTAGTGTCTATGGTTTTTCAATATTTCAATTACATAAATATCTGAAAATTATTTTAAATCACAAGTTTTAAAAACTTTTCTTTATTCGTTAAACACCAATTTAATCTACTTCTTACGAGGTAGTGAAAAAGTCTGCATATATTTTTATCCTCCCCAAACTCACTTGTAAATTTCAACTGGATATATTATTATTATTATTACACACCAACTTAAATTAAAATTTATCACATAAAATAAAACGATCGAGCAATTACAATAAAGAATGACAAAAGCATTAATCAATCCATATGGCATTTTTACTCCCTCCACCCGCTGTCGGCACATTTATTTTATTTAAATTTAAAAAATCACCCCGACACGTGGCATATTGTTGGGTCCCACACTTTCCTGTTCTTCTTCAAAATCCAATATACGGCTTATAAATTAACCACCAATCTCTCTCCTCTCTCCTCTCTCCTCTATATCGCCGTCGTGTTAGCCGGTGATAACTTTTTCTTACGCCGTCAGGAATTTTTGTTATTCCCGGAAATACCCCTTCCTTTACGCCATTTTTCAGTTACACTTAATTTACCTTCTTTCTAGGGTATGCATTTATTGCCTTTCTTTCAACCTATAAACTTGGAAAAGGTAGAGAGAAATTGAGGAATCAAGATTTATCCTTTTGTATTTTTAGAGTTTTTTTTGTTCACCCATGCTGAATTTGTAAAGGGTTTTACAGGGATTTTGTGATTTGTCGATCTGTTGGAATTGAGGTTCTTGATTTTCTAGTGTCCGCCGGCAACTATGTCGGGTCCATTAGATCGGTTTGCCAGACCTTGTGAGTTGTTTTTTTTTGCTTTTTCCATCTTTTTTTATTTTCAATTTTGAAGTGCATTACTGGTCAACTTTAGTCTGTAGCTATTTTTCTTGATTAAAATTAGGGCTTCTTGAACTTCTTTGAATTTTTCAATTTGATGGCTTTTGTTGACTGTATTGGACAAAAATATATTTTGTTGGATTGGTGTGCTTTTTGAGAAATTCTATAATATTAGAATGAAATTAGTGTTAAAAACAGAGCAGAATTAGTTTTGATCGAGATGAAGCTGTTAATTCTCATAACCTTTTGGAGGAATTTTTTCTCAAGTAATAGGTTGTTTTTAGTTATGTCCTGTCTGGTACATCAGAATGAGTTTTGGTAGAAGTGTGGATTTTGACAAAAAATGAACTATTGGGCTGTGGGGTGGCTTGGAAAGATACAATTGCTTGCTTAAATAGCAATGAATTTTCAGATGATTTTGTCAAACTTATTTGGTTATTCACTTGGTGAATTCTAATTGACTTGTGCCAAGGACTTGTTTGGTCTAGTTTGTTCTCTTTACTATTCCTCCGCTTTACCCTTTTTGATATCCTGGAACTGGTTTTTGGTCCTAATTTTTCTTTCTGCCACTTTACAGGCTTTGAGGGCTCAGCTACACATGATGAGAGAAGAGAGAGAAAATCTGATTTTGAGAATTCAGAGGATGAGAGGAGGACAAGAATTGGTTCCCTGAAAAAGAAAGCATTGAATGCATCTACGAAATTCAAACATTCTCTTAAGAAGAAAAGTAGTAGAAGAAAAAGCAATGCACGGTTGAGCTCACTTTCTATTGAGGATATTCGGGATGCTGAGGAGCTACAGGCTGTTGATCAATTTAGGCAATCATTACTTTTGGATGAGTTGTTGCCTGAGAGACATGATGACTACTATATGATGTTGAGGTAATGTCCTCATACCTATAAAATCTACATGTATGCTGGTCCAAAAGTGATAAGATCTATGCTGCATTGAGTTAGTTTGCTACTTTTGAGTGTTTAGGGACATACGGGTTATATCTTTCATGTTTGAAACTTTATTCACTTGTATCTTCTGTGGAAATTGGATTTGTTTGTCAACTTTTATTAAAAAACTTTCTTACAGGCCTGCCACAATTGGAACAAAAGATAGATCAAATGTGAGTATATTTGTTTTAATCTACAGTTGGTTAGAATGAAAATACTTACATACATGCATGGATGCATGTGTATGGAGAATTAAGCACGATCTGAATCTGGAGTTTTATGATTTCTTCTTGGTGTTGTCCAGTTTAGCAGCATTCCAATTTATTAACAATTGTTCTGTGTGTGTTGCAGGTTCTTAAAAGCAAGGAAGTTTGATATTGAGAAAGCGAAGCATATGTGGGGCGACATGCTTCAGTGGAGGAAGGATTTTGGGGCTGACACAATCATTGAGGTAATATGTTCCTCCCCACGTATTGGCTTAGGAGCCTAGGACAATGTTCTTTGTTATATTTTTATTATATCTTTTTATAACCATTTAGGCTGAAATGCTTTCTGTACTTCATTATTCATCAGGATTTTGATTTCCCAGAGATGGAAGAAGTTGTAAAATATTATCCCCAAGGTTATCATGGGATTGATAAGGAGGGAAGACCAGTATACATTGAAAGATTAGGGAAAGTTGACCCTAACAAACTCATGCAAGTCACAACCATGGATCGATACATAAAATACCATGTAAGGGAATTCGAGAAAAGCTTTCTGATTAAGTTTCCAGCTTGTACAATAGCTGCAAAAAGGCAGATCGATTGTAGCACTACCATTTTGGATGTTCAGGGAGTGGTAAGTTACTTTTGTTGATTTTTCTTTCTTTAACCTTGATGACATGAGAAGCAGTTTTTGCTCTAACTTGGTGTTATTCCTATCTTAATTCTTAATCATTGATTTCTCAGGGTTTGAAAAACTTTAGCAAGAGTGCAAGAGAGCTGATTTTGCGGCTCCAGAAGATTGATGGTGATAATTATCCTGAGGCATGATTTTATCCCCATCTGAATAAATATTATTAATGAGGGTCTCCTAACTGTGGGATCATTCTCACATTTTCCTCCTTTTTTTATGTCCAGACGCTTCATCAAATGTTCATAATCAATGCTGGGCCTGGGTTTAGGCTCCTATGGAATACTGTTAAGAGTTTTCTGGACCCCAAGACAGCCTCCAAGATACATGTCTGCCAACACTTTTCTCCACTTGTGTTGTCTTTGTTTTAAAAAATGTGGTTGCATTTGCATTACTTTTGTTTTGATGTCTCTGTAGGTTCTTGGGAACAAGTACCAGAATAAATTGCTTGAAATAGTTGATGCTAGGTAAAAGAAACTGAATTTTTATCCATTGGACAAGGAGTTTTTTCAATATTTATTTGTTAGGTAGTATCGCTGACAATTTGTTCAATGTTCTTCTGCCGATTTTTTTATGCAGTGAGTTGCCTGATTTCATAGGTGGTAACTGTACATGTGCAGATCAAGGAGGTTGCATGCGTTCAGATAAAGGACCCTGGCAAAATCCAGATATATTGAAGGTACTTTCAAGGCCCTCACAGTTAGTGTAATTTTACTTTCTGATAATGCCCTGTTAGTCACATCTTCAGAAGGATGTTCATCTCCAAGATGTTTTTAAAAATGAGAAACCATCCTTTTTGGTGACGCAGATGTGTTATAATTTCAAACTAATGGAACCCCACCCCTCTCCGTACCCCCACCCCTTCTCTTTTTGGCATGTAGATGATTGGTGAAGCACGGCGTGCCAAGCAGCTTGTTAAAGTTCTAAATAGTGAAGGAAAGATAGTTTATGCTAAGCCTCGCTACCTAACGGTATGATTTCTGTCGAATTTCCAAATTATTAAGAAATACTCCACATTGTTTGCTATCCTGAAGGTCGGTTCTAATATGCTTTATTTTAGCAGGTGAAAGGTAGTAGTGACACCTCTACTGCTGAATCTGGATCAGAAGCTGAAGATATTGCTTCCCCAAAAGCTGTAAGGAGTTATTCACATCTCCGGCTTACTCCTGTCCGAGAAGAGGTATACTTTCCATTTTCGCTCAATGTCATGAGTTGGCTTTTTGTAAAGAGTCGTTATTTTATTTCGATTTCTAGTTCTATTTTTCCCTTTGTTCCCTTTCCTTCCCTTTGCTATATCTAATTTATTCTGCTTATGGGTTGTTGAGTCGAGGGTCCCCAGGAAACATCCTCTCTACTTCTTACAAGGTAGTGGGAAGGTCTGCATACATTTCTACCCTCCCCAGACCCCACTTGTGGGATTTAACTGGGTATGTTGTTGTTGTTGTTGTTGTCGTCATGAGTTGGCTTTTCTTTTACTGTTTCACTTTTTTTGAGCTGAGGGTCTATTGGAAACAATCCTCTACCTCAGAAAGGTAAGGTTTGTGTACATCCTACCCTCCTCAGACCTCACTTATAGGAATATATAGGCATGCTATTGGCTTTTCTTTTACTGAAAGGAATTGTTAAGACATCAAACTGCAATTGTTATTTGATGTTCTTGTTTGAGACGAGCCTGAGATTCAAAACTATGTCACTTAGATTAATCACATTCATGTTCCTTGTTTGAATATGAAGTTGATTATATTATTGGTTATTGTCATACTTAATTTTTTTTTCTCTTCATCACACAGGCTAAGGCTATTGGAATGCCTGGCTACACCACAAACTTTCCAGGATATGATGAATATGTTCCCATGGTTGACAAGGCTGTTGATTCTACTTGGAAGAAGGAACCTTCCATTCAAAGACCCTCGACCCCCAAAGGTTAGAATTATTGAGAAGGGAATGCTCTGCTTATTTACATATTATGAAAGGGGGAGGGGAGGAAGCATAAGTATAGGTGAATTCATATAGTTAATTAAACTGGTAGTTAAAATTTTGCACTAATCAAGGAAAAAGAGAAGCTCACTTTGTACAGGTGTACAGTTCTATGGTTTATTTGAACATATTATGCTTCTTGTTGCCCTACTACATCAGCTGTCTTGGTGAACTTCTTAATTTGTGTTGACATTATTTCCATTGCTATTTGCCTTTTCCAGTGATGCTTCCACCAGCAGACGCCCAAAAGCCTGTAGAAGGTCTTCATGCTCGAGTTTTAGGACTTGTTATGGCCTTCTTCATGACTGTTGTGATGCTTCTCCGCTCAGTTACATCCCGTGTTACCAAGAAACTTCAAGATGCACCGATTGTTGAAGACCAAGCTGTTCAAGACTTTACTTTTGATGCTAGCCCTAAAGAGGAGTTTCGACCCCCTTCACCTACTCCAGCCTTTACAGAAGCTCAAATGCTCTCCGTTGTTCTCAAGAGACTGGGTGAACTTGAAGACAAAGTAAATACGCTTCAAGAAAAGCCTTCTGAGATGCCTTATGAAAAAGAGGAATTGCTAAATGCAGCTGTTTGCCGGGTGGATGCCCTAGAAGCTGAGCTAATAGCAACCAAGAAGGTAACAGCTCATGACGTCCCTCTAAACAGGCAAAGGGAAATCCCATTCTTGAGTTGATAAATTCTTGTTTATTTTTGAACAGGCTTTACATGAGGCGTTAATGAGGCAAGAAGAGCTTCTCGCTTACATTGACAGTCAAGAAGCTGCCAAGTTCCAGGTGAGTTTCTGTTATTGTTGCATGGTAGTTGGACATCATCACGGTAGGCCTTAGCATTAGGATTTGAAATTGCTGCCATAGTATGTTACTTTTTTTTACTTGCTGAGAAGAAAAACTAATAAGAGAAAATGAGTTCTTTTGAATTGAAACGTGCGTGCACTGTCCTCTTTGTGCTAGTAAGTTGGTGTATTCGTGTGGTTGCATGATTGCGTTTTTTTGCTAATTCGCATCCATAATGATTTGTTCCGCAGAAAAAGAAGAAGTTCTGCTTTTAAGATGAAGAAGCTTGAGGACGTGGATCTCGGATTTCGTAGTATCCAAATGAGATGCATATCTGTAATCTGTTTTAGCAATATTCCCAGTCATTGTGCAGTGGATCTGTGTTGAGTGTTTCCTTTTTGGATCGTGTATTTAATTTGCAAAATGAGGTGAACACTTGCTCATAATGTGAAAATATATTTTCTGTAAGTTTGTTGTGAGTTTATTTTTAACATTCTGAAGTAATACTGAAATGATGATATAAAATGAAGTAAGTCGGGATCATATTGCCGACTTCCACTTGTTTGATATTGAGGTGTAGCAGTTGTTGATGTAACATTTGGAAGTGTTTTATTCACAATTCCCCATGATATTTAAGTAAAAATGCACAAACTTTTCTGAACATTTTAGCTGTGTGAATTGAAGTGAAATAATGAAAGCTAAATAAGCTCAATTAGGACAGAGGTGAAAGGAAGCAAACTGGCAAATGATTAGTAGTTTGTACGGATTTGCACAAGTAGAAATTACTCATCTTTGTATCTTAAAGCATAAATCTAATGTGTGAAGTGAAAAATGTTGCTGCCATGGAAAACAAGACTATAATATGAACAGAGGCAAACAGCAAACTGTTTTCATCTTTATTTACAGAAAAAGTACTAGCCGATGTATCTGTAATGTGCCATAATATACGGCATTGACATTTAGAGCTCCATGGAGAGGATGAACAGTAAGTCTCGGCGAAGAGGATAGTACAAAGCTAGGGAATGCGCAGAAAAAATTCAAGTCACAGAGTTCAATTTTACAAATATGTCAGAGAGATCATTCAAACAGCCTGGGCTTTTCTTGGGCAAAAACAAAAATTCACCAACTCTACATCTATCTAAAGAAATTCAAACTTCTTTGTGGCTTTCGCGATTAGAAAACAAGGAACTTCTTCTTCTTCTTTTTCTTCTCAAGGGCGGATAGGAGCTCTTGTTGACGAACAAGAGCTTCATCAAGAGCCTGCAAGTTTAAAAGTATATTAGGCAAAGTCACTCAAAACTTCCTAATACTCCTAATGTCAAGAAAAAGCAGATAATACATACCTTCTTGGTAGCTAAAAGTTCTTCCTCCAAAGTACCAACCCGGTTAATGGCAGCGTTAAGCATGTCCTCTTTCTCAGGTGGCATAGAAGAAGGTTTGTGGCTAAGAGTAATGACCTTATCCTCAAGTTCTTCCAAGCGTTTCATCATGGTAATGTAGTCTTTTGTCGAGATGACATGTCCTTGAGTCTGTTCTTTAATCATGTCAGCATTGTACAAAGAGCCAGCCAAGAGTGTTGCATCTGTAAGTTTCCTTGGCATATTTTTGGTCATCCGAACCAATGTCACAATGCCCATCAGTAAAGTCATTACTCCACTGAATACGGGGTTGCCAAATCCTTCTGATGACTTACAAGCATGCTGGACATGGAAGAGATCTGTTGCTTGACAGAAGAATACATGTTAATACTAATTTGAATCAGCAAACAAGAAATGAAAATATTCAGTAAAGATCCTACCCTCCCTAGACATCATTTGTGAGATTACACTAGGCGTGTTGTTGTTTCTAACTCAGCCTTTAAATTAGCTCATAAGGTGTACATTGACCAATACCATATAAGAGGGCTAAAGCTCATTTTCTCAACCAATGTAGACACTCAACGGCTAGCAGCACTAATGAAAAGACGTGCACAATTGAATACAAGGAAACTATGAACAGATAGTCTTGCACGATCAAGAAAAGACATTTGGAGTGTGAACAATATAACATGGGGCTGGGGGTGGCAATTGGACGGGTTGGGTCAAATTTGAGTGGGTTATAATAGATCAAGACAACAAACGGGTCCAGACCCAACCCAAATTTGCTTGGGTCAAAACGCGTTGAGTAATGAGTTATAAAGCGGGTCAAGGCCCAATCCGACCCAACTTTTACTAAGTTTTACTTATTTTATTTGTTCTTTTTCAATATTTTAGTACTTAATTAAATTATATTTTTCTATATTTTGGCTATATAAAACATATCAAATTAAAAAAAAAGTATTTTAAAAATATTTTGACAAGATCTCTCTTGAATCAATTTGGGTTGAATATCAACCCAATTTTAAATGGGTTGAGCTAATATATGGGCGGGTTGAGCCGGTTGGGTTTAATTTAACACTGTATTAAGAAACTGAACTTTGAGGTGAACTCAATCACAAAAGCTATCTCATGAAATAAGGATTGCTCAACGTCATATAAGAAGGAAACAACATATTTCCTCAACCAATGTGAAACACTTCATAATAGGGGTGGTTTTGTACCTTTAGAATTGGCAATGTTATCAGCTTTTCCATCTTTAGGCCAAGTTGCATAAACAGCCTTGTCCACGATAGGGATATCAAACTGAAAAGTAAAACCAAAACGTAGAATTTAGATAGTGGATGAATCACTGGTGTTACAAATACCCATAGAAGTATTAGGTGAAAAGCAGTTTTGCATTAGTCCAAAAAATTGTGAATGATGAAGCAACTTACTTCCTCGCAGACTGGGGAAAGCTGGCCATGTGCCACACTATCCCTTTGAACCTTGAAAGAGTCAGTTTCCTTTTTAAAAGAAGTGCTCTTTTTAACGTTCTGCAACATTAAGGGACTTCGTTACTCATCCAATATATTTAATCACTTCATAGTTATATGCAGAATAAAAGTAACTGAGAAGAGATGTTGAATACACACCTTGGCGTTGGCGTTGGCATTGGCATTGTCATCCTCTGGGATAGTTTTCTCATCCATTGAGACCACAATTTTGTGTGAACATTTATGCTCACCATTGCGAACCATCTGTCATCAAATCAAATCAATCACAGAGTTCAGCTAATGAGCCACAATATGCAATCAGGTTCTATGTGAAGTGTGAAAAGGATAATTATAAACAGATATATTTTCCAACAATTACATCCATTATAGAAAAGAGTATGGAACAGATTAAGAAGGTGATAAATGTGGAGTGTGGAGTATGGTACTTTCCACCGATTTCGTGATTCAAGAGGAGGTTTCAAAGTGTTAAAACAACTAAAATTTTGAGTTGGCGTACGTGCAAATGAACAAAAGGACAATGTGGGAAGTCAAGTACTGTTTCACCATTTGGAGGTTAGGCCTAAGTGCAAAAGAGAATTTACTTTTATGAATTTGGATTGCATCTTATGGAATTAATCCGTATGAGTTTAAAAATTGCAAATTTGAAAGTTACCCTCATTATTTCTGGATCATTCCATGGACCTTTATCAGAAAGCATGCATCCTCCTTTGTCAGCACAAGTACATGTTCCACCTAAGAACTCCGGTAATTCACTGGTACAATCATAGCAAAATTAGGCTCTATGCAGATAATCTAATTGGAAATGTATAATTTCACCTTAAGTTGAGTAATGTAAGTACATACCTAGCATCAATTATTTCAAGCAACTTGCTCTGGTATTTATTGCCAAGAACCTAGAAAAAAACAAGACTTACTGTTACATTACATGAAGAGACAGAAATAGTGCTTAGACTTGTGGTTGAATGTGAGCTTACATGGATCTTTTGAGTGGTTTTTGGATCAAGGAATGACTTGACTGAGTTCCACAAGAGCCTGAATCCAGAGCCAGCATTGATGATGTACATTCGGCACAAGCTCTAGAAATTGAATACACGATTTTGATTAAACACGAGTACTTAAAAACTCTTATTAAAATATGGAATGGCTGTTATGCAGGGCTGTTGTACCTCGGGGTAATTGTTGCCATCAATAGCCTGGAGGCGTTGAATGAGATCTCTTGCTGACTTGTTGAAGTTTTTAAGTCCCTGAGCCATTCGCATAAGTTATATTAGTAACTCGAAAAATGAGGCAGATACAGACTGATGTGAAAAATTTATCCTTCTAACTTAAGTAGTTTTTGAGATCCTATAATCATACCACTCCTTGGACATCCAGGATAGTTGTGCTTGTGTCGATGTGTCTTTTGGCTGCAAGTGAGCAGGCTGGCATCTTGTCATTAATGGTCCTCTCGAACTCCTGTACATGGTACTTGAGGTATCGGTCCATTGTTGTGGCTTGTAATAGCTTGACTGAATCTACTTGACCAATTCTTTCAATATAAACTGGTCTCCCTTCTTTGTCAACTCCGTGATGCCCTTGAGGATAGTACTTTAGGACCTCTTCCTTTTCCTTGAAGTCAAAGTCCTAATCAAGATGTGCAAAACGTCATCAGTTCCTAAAAACAAAACTTGAGATTATAGTTCTTCCAATAAGTTCTCACTAGCATTATCAAAAATACCTCTGTGATGGTGTCTGCACCAAATTCCCTCCTCCATTGGAGCATATCAGCCCACATCTGCTTTGTTTTCTCAATGTCAAACTTTCTAGCCTTCAAGAACCTGTCATTTTTCACAATTACATCTTGTTATGACAGGTAAAAGGTCCATTTTTCTTGTAGCAATGGTAAATATTAAGGAAATAGTCCAATTTGCTAACGTCAAGAGTATGAAAGGTCCTAAAGTATAAGGAAAGATAACATCAAAACTTTTCATCTGATCTGATGACAAAGGTTTATACATTCTAATATCTACATAAGAAAACAAGTTGAAATGAGTTTGGTCACCTTAGCATCAAATGATAATCATCATGTTTTGCAGGAAGTAATTCCTCAAGGATGAGAGCTTGACGTAAGGCATCAACTGCCTTTAATTCCTCCGCGTCATGCTCATCTTCTAAAACAACGACAGACATGACTCTGCTGTTTCTACGACCCCTTTTTGTTAGAGAATTTCTAAACTTGGTGGAGGCATTAATTGCCGCTTTCTTGATAGACCCAAGCCTTGTCTTCCTCTCATCTTCCGCATCCATATCAAACCTTTCTAGACCTGTGAAATAAGAAACACAAGCAGATGGCATATGCTAGCCAAGAATCAATAAGTTGACATAGCATTTATTAGCCTTAAACATCCAAAGAGGATAATAACATGGTAGCCATAGACTAGCAGCACCACAAAATGGGGTTCAAACTTGTGAAACTTTTGCGTATTCTGAACAGAATGACAGATACACTCAGTATATGTTTGTGGAATCTCCCATACATAATGGAAAATTATAGTATAATGACAAAGATGGGTCAAGAATTGCTTTAGATCATAGACTTTCAATTTCAATTGTGACATTTTTGCATTTTTTGTAATCTACTTGTTAGAGTTCTCGACTCTAACACTATGTACGTTGGTGGGAGGTGATAGGTATCTGCCAGAGCAATCAAATTATGCAAGCTGGTCCCAACGTCATATTTATTTGGAAAAAGGAAAAAAAAATACATATGACAAGATGCACTCCATAGATTTTTACAATAACAAGATCATGAAAATGGATGAAACACCAATTCTAAGGTAAAGAGTAATAAGGGTACAAATTAAATGCAGCAGCAGCAACAACAACATATCCAGTGGAATTCTACTAGCGGGGTCTGGAGAGGGTAAAATGTACGCAGACCTTACAACTGTCTCCTAGAGATAGAGAGGTTGTTTTCGGAAAACAAAGTAAATGCAGCAGAGGTTAGAAAACTTACTTGGCCTGACAGGTCTTTCAAGAGGTCCTGACTTGTATTCACTCATGATTGAATTAAACTATTGGTGATAGTTTGTGGCAAATTAGAGATTCTTGCTGAATTCCTACTCCTTTTCAAGCAAAAAAAAGCAAAGTCAGAGAAGGAAAAAACATTTGAAAACACCAGCAGAAATAGAAAAATATAAAGAGACCAAAAAGAAACCAAAGTTAATTCATGAGACGAGGATCATCTCAAATATTCATCCCTCAATCAATAAGGAACGCGTGCACACCTAGTCTGTCTTTGATAACATGTTAAGAAAATGAACATTGAACCTAACTCAATCATATCAGTTAGAACGACAAATCAATCTCTCAACCAATGCAGAAAAATGTAAACAAGAATGAAGGCAAAAGAAAAATTAGGGAGAAGAACATTATTATTATTGTTATTATTACCAGTGACATAAGTGGCAGGGACATTTGAGAAAATAGGAAGGGAGTTGGCTTATATAACCGAATTATTAGTCTCCTAAAGTATTGCTGTCCCAATAACTTAGCTAATGGACAAGCGATAATATTTCTTTTTATTTTTCTAATCAGAAAAATAATTAAACATGGTGATTTACATAAATAATTTGCCAATTACTACTACTAATTAATTTTTATTTTTAATTTGACCAGGTCCTCATATTAGTCAACTATACAGCTAAGTTAATTTTCACTTCGTGTTTTTTGCGTAGTGCAAACCACTATGTTCAAAATTAGAGGTAACATTTCTTTAGCTTTATCAATGTCATTGTCATCAATGACACGATTATTATTTAAAGAAATAAAAATTTTGGTTTTTATTATGTTCTCTCAGTTCTCAAATGTGATTCTTTTTTAGCAATTTGTCACTCTGGTTGCGTGAGTTTATTCACATTGTCGGTTTCAAGTCTGAATAAAAAAGAAGCGATATCGATGATCAATCTAGAACCACTTCTCTACCTTATGATATGGGTAAGGCTGCATATATTATCATGTATCTAATTATTAAGTTACATTTGGTTGAAGGAATAGCATTAATTTTCCATTATTCCAAAACATACATGTGAACCAAATTATTGAAATTCATAATGCATTCTTAGATTGAGAATTATTAAGACATTGGTATCAATACATATGGGGGATAGAAGGAGATTGATGATTGATCAATTTATTTTGTTCAATATAATATTTAAATTTGCTAAGGGGCTATTTTTAAAGTAATTAATTAATTGAAATTGATGATTAATAAACCAAAATTATCAAGCTTAGATCACTCAAGTCAATTGTCCATAAATCTAACATTATGCTGCCGCACTAAGTGGCATTGCAAGCTTGCAACTTGTTGGCAAATGGACACTGTATCACTAATTATATTACTATATTATATATCAAATATTGAATATATTTATTTATGCATTTTACTATGCTTTTTTTTAGCTTTACAAGAATATTCTCATAGAGAATGGAATAATTGAGCAAGAAGTCGACTCCATTGGTCACTTAACCGTACAACGCTTTTCCTTTTTTTTTTTTACTCGATATCCGGAGTCTATATTGAAGCCCTGACTAATTTAGATTGTACATTGCAGAGCTCATTCGAAGGTGACGCTTTCAACGAGATCTTTTATAGAGCAATATGTTATGCTCTATTTATGTATTGTCAACGAGAAAACGTTTACATCAACAAGTTATTTCAATCATTATTTTTACGTAAGTTATTTTAACCATTATTTTTAAGTATTTTGATTTGAAGTTTATTGTTTTAGCTTTTTTTATTTAGTGAAAAGTTGACAACATATAATTGAGCAATTTTTCTTAAAAAATAATAATTTAAGCATAAGAAATAACCCTTTAATTAGATTATTGTCTATCTATCTATATTAAAAGCATGAAGACCTTTATATTGTTTGAACTTTTTGCTCTTCATTAAAAGACTTTCTTTAGACAAAATTATTTTTTCACTATTTTTCTTTAATTATATTTATAATATTGACTTTTAAAATATATAGAAATAAATGATAAAATAAGGACTTTAGCCGTGAAGAAACTCCTAAATCTTCCTTATTTAATAGACTTCTACTTCTAAATAAATAAAAAAATACTCTATAGCCGCTAAGGAAAATTTTAATTTACCATGATATATAAGACCTTCATAAATAGATAATTTTATCAAAATTACTTTTGTAGTGAATTATTTATCTTGCTATAAATTCATAATTAAATTAAATTTTTTTTACATAATATTTGTTACCAAATGAGATTTGGTACACGTTTTGATCATGAGTGAAGAGGGTACAACAAGCAGTAGGATACATGTGGTTTGGGAATAATCTTTTGGAGACGAGCAAATGGTTATTGGTGTAAGGTTGATGGAACATATATTGGTTAATCCAAATACAGAAAATGGTCAAAATTATCTTTGAACTATTCGAAATAGCTCACATATATCCTTCAACTATTTTTGGGATCAAAACTATCCTTGCCATCTATGTTTTGGACCACAAATGTCCTTACATTGTTATCTTTGCCACATGACAGTCCCCACGTGGCAACAAAAGGGCCAAAATTACCCTGAAACTATTCAAAATTGTTCAAATATGCCCTTTGACTATTTTTGAGATCAAAACTACCCTTGTCGTCTATGTTTTGGACTACAAATGCCCTTATTTTATAAAAACAATAGTGAAAAAAGAAATATATATATTATTTAAGTAAATTTAATTTACACAATTTATTAAATTTTTAAAATATATAGTTTGAATAGATTACATGAAAATTTTAAGATGTCTTTTAATTTTGTTCATGACTAATAGTTTTTTTTTTTGGAATGCCAACTATGTTGGCATATTTGAACTATTTTGAATAGTTTCAGGGTAATTTTGACCCTTTTATTGTCACGTGGATATCTATGTGGACTGCCATGTGACAAAGATAACGGTGTAAGGGCATTTGTGGTCCAAAACATAGACAGCAAGGGTAGTTTTGATCCCAAAAATAGTTAAAAAATATAAGTGAACTATTTTGAATAGTTCAAGAATAATTTTAACCCTTTTCCGATCCAAATAAATCTTCTTTACTAAAAATAGCTTCCACCATTTCACTTGTTAAACACAACTTATTTAACTGCACAAATTTCTCTACCTTTTCCTTTATAAGATGTAGTTATTTTAATCAACATCATTCTTTTATAACATGTTAATCATTCTTTTTGCAATACTTACATTCATGAACTTTAGAGTAGTAAAAGCTAAATCTTTTGATGAAAAATTTAAAATTATTTATAAAGATTGATATATCACATACATGTAATTATACAAAATGTATATGTAATTTATTAGCGTGAGGTTCAATTTTTTTTATTTTAAATAAAATCTTGATAAAAAAAATTACTCTCTTTATTTCAAATTGACTTACTTTTCTTTTTAATCAATTTCAAAAAGTTTATATATTAGTAACAATTTAATTTTATAATGCCTATTAAATAATTTCTAGTCGCATAAATATATATGATTCATTTTAGATCATAAATTTGAAAAGTTCTTTTAAAATTTTATGTCAAGTCAAATTAATTCATGTAAATTGAAATAGGGGAAGTATATTTTATTACTTTCTTCGTCTTAAATTAATTGAATTTTTGAGATTTTTTTTCAATATTTAAAATATTTGAATTGTTCAAAGTTTAAGGTAAATGTTTAAATTTTTTTCCATATTTATCCTTTCATTTATTGTACTTTTATATTTTCTGGGAGATAGATTATATAACATATTTATGATTTTACAAAGAATAATAGTGAAGAGTATGATGTAAATTCTAACTTTAAATATTTTTTTTAATATGTATATATTACCTCATAAACTCAATTAAAATGGAATACTAAATTTTATTTATGGACATGAAATAAAATTGAGTGTTGGTATGTATCTTCTTTATACCTAATCAAAAACAAAAAAAGATCCACGCATGTTTTCTTTATACCTAATCTTCTTCTATATTTTTCTTACTAGACTTATTAGTCCGCATACCCTGGTTCTCTTTTGCTCCAACAATGGCGGCTATCTCACAGACTCCATCAATTACTAAGTCCCTCAAATACCCTTCAAACCCATTACCAAAGCTCTCATTTTTCAAACCCAATTTTTCATGGAAGCCCATTTCAAGAAATCTAAGCATAAGGGCATCTGTGTCAACATCTGAGCCTCAAACTCAGAAATTTCAGCATTGTTTCAAGAAATCTGAAGATGGGTTTTTGTATTGTGAGGGGGTTAAGGTTGAAGACGTTATGCAGACTGTGGAAAGACGACCTTTTTATTTATATAGTAAACCCCAAATCACTAGGAATGTCGAGGCTTATAAGGCGGCTTTGGAGGGTTTGAATTCGATTATTGGTTACGCTATTAAAGCCAACAATAATCTCAAGATTTTGGAACATTTGAGGGAGCTTGGTTGTGGAGCTGTTTTGGTTAGTGGGAATGAGCTTAAATTGGCACTTCGTGCTGGATTTGATCCTACCAAGTAATAATGCTGTTCTTTAGAATCTTTGTTTCTTGATAATTTTGTTAGTTTGTGCTATATCACAATCCAATATACTATTAGTATTCATTTATCTGTAGCTGAATCAGAATTAAGTGTACGTACATATCTTAGGCCCGTACTAGTTTAGGAAACTTTGTCATATAAGCGGAAGTAGTGTGTCCAAAATCATGGTGGAAATCAAAAAGAATTTCTAATGGTTACATTAGTGAGTGTTGCACCAAGAAAAAAATTGTTACTGGAAGAGAGAGAACCCTGCCTCTTACGCTGACAGACATTTCCAGCTTGCCTGGGTAGTAAGGTGATACCTTTTACCATGAGCTTCTCAAATTTGTTGTGCTTCTTTAGGGTTATATCATCCTTTGGACTCAAGCACTTCCCAACCTTTTGTTTTTTAAATAATAATTAGAGGTTATTTCTTAGAAAGTTAGCTGGTGGAAGTATACTTTCTTCAGATAGTATAGCCTCTCACATACCATGACTTCGATTTCTTCTATTTGACTAGGACATTGAGATATACTTGTAACATATTGTAAGGATTTGTGGAGGATATTGAGCAAAAACTGAATCTAGCTTCTTTGTTTACTCTATACATGGTTTTTACTCTTCTGTACATTTTTTTAATGTGATTGCTTTTCATTTAGCCACTCACCATTATATTGCATTAATCTAATTCGTCAACTTTTATCGCATAGGTGTATATTTAATGGAAATGGAAAGCTTTTGGAGGACCTAGTGCTAGCTGCCCAAGCAGGTGTGTTTGTAAATATCGACAGTGAATTTGACTTGGATAACATTGTAGCAGCTGCAAGGCTGGCTGGGAAGCAAGTTAACGTGCTACTCAGGATTAATCCAGATGTGGATCCCCAGGTATTTGCATGCCATGATATGAAACCTTAAGTGAGTGTAATGCTTGGATGTGTGCTTATTTCACTACCATTTCTACTTTGTGCCTCGGCTCTTTGACAGACATTTTATTACTAACATGATCAGTCTAATTTAGATAAAGTTGTCTTGCATATCCAGAGAAAGAAATTAACAATTACATTAAATCACAAACCTTGAATATTCTGTTCATACGGCAGTTGGATGTCTCTGAAGGTCAAGTCCATACTTATATTGCATATTTGAATGGTCAAGTGTAATGTCTGATATTTCAGTTCAGCATTTAGGAGTCTTCACTGATCCTGCTCTTAGTTTTCCTTTTATTCTGCTATCTTCTAATAAATTTTAAATGTATCTGTTAGATAATTATTTTCATTAAACCTTTTCATTTGAACTTTCCGGATATCCATTCACATAATCTTGTCATGAGAACTCGCAAACTGAAAATCGTGTATGTGTCAAATCTGGTTCATTGTCCCTTCTTTGAAGCCCAAATTAGAAGAGGTTTAGATGGTAGGTGCATTAGCCTCCTTTTTATTGCTGGATTTTTGGCTTTAGTCATTGCACCAGATACCATCATGCTTACCTATCAACTGTCTCCATGTTTGCCTGATATATAGTTTCTAAAACCAAACCCATCCCTCATTTCTAACTTGCTGGTAGTTGCTTGGTTCAAGTTCAATCTAGACTATGGCTCCATTCGAGTCAAAGCTGATCCAGAAAAGGAGGATTTCATGCTTTTCCAAACTAGGATTGCAGCATTAATACAAATTTGATTTTTATTACGTTATCCGCGAAAAACATTATACAAACTTGCTTCCGCTAAATTTGGAAATTAAAGTTGCTAACATTTACTAATATTTTATACTGGCTGATGAATCAGTGTGCTAGTAATCATTTTTGTACTGACTTCTTGGGTGGCTTAGGTTCATCCTTATGTTGCCACCGGCAATAAGAGCTCCAAATTTGGCATCAGGAATGAGAAACTTCAATGGTTTCTAGATGCTGTCAAGGCACATCCTCAGGAATTGAAACTTGTTGGAGCTCATTGTCATCTTGGGTCAACTATCACCAAGGTAATATTAGGATTGTCTGCATTGAATTATTTATAACATGAATTGCTCTACTTTGTAGATTTCACATTTTTTGCCTTGTCTGCACTTCTGTATTTGGATATGACCTGGTTCTTTGATATCTTCAGTTATGTTTAGTATCTATGGGGAAATATAAATCATGACCTATCTTCTAATGCCTTTATCAAGTGTCATTTATTTGGTGGCTGGCATTCCCTTGTTGCCATCTAAGCACTCTAAGATACAAATATAATTTAAATTCACTTATAACTTATTCACTAATACTCCTGTGCTCCTATTACTCCCTTTAATTATTTGATATATATATATATATATATAGGTTAAGACAAAGATTTGACGGGGAAAATGCAGGAATTTAGCTATCATTCCATATGCATATCAGACTCCCCTCCTAGTAATATCTCAGCCAATAATCTACAGTTCGTGGAAGTACGATTTACACGTTTAGCAAGTAATATGTTGGTGGATCCCTATGTTATGTTTCTCTTCAGCAATCTTGATACCTATGTAACCTGATCCTTTAATGGTTCTGTTCCTCCCGTCCATTTGAAATATGCTGGCCTACGTATATATCTCTTAAAAAGTATTTTTATTTATAGAAAATGTAATATCTCAATGGTGGATGACGTTACTCCCAGCGTTTTGTTGCCCTAAATATTTGTTGTCTTTTCCAGGTAGACATTTTTCGAGATGCAGCTGTCTTGATGGTGAACTACATTGACGAAATTCGATCCCAAGGATTTGAAATTGATTACCTGAATATTGGAGGCGGTTTAGGGATTGATTACTATCATGCTGGAGCTGTCCTTCCTTCACCTAGAGATCTTATTAATACGGTAAAGTTTCTACCTCATAGAAGATATATGTATGAGTATGACATGTGCCTGAGCGTTACTAGTAAGTGTGATTTACCCAAGAGTCGTTCTTAGTAGTGGCTTTATTTCAATTTGATTATTAATTTATTTGTCCAAAAAGCTTTGGAATATACCTAATACAAGTGTTTCTGTAATGATGAGTCTAAGCAACGAATAATACATGTCAACATATGTTTCTCTTTATTGTTCCATGGAGATGGTCAGTTGAGGTGACTATTGGGTACAAGTTTTTCTTTCAACTGAAGTTTAAGGGGCTGATGATATGTGCGTTGGCAGCATAACCACCTTGATTGCCACGTTTTATATTGAGCAATTTGGATGAGAAAGATAGATTGCTTTCACATTTAAAATTTACTGATGCCCCACTTCTCAAAGTTCAGACTGATAAGATTGCAAGGCTACGATGTATCAGCTTGCTAGAACTTTTAAATTTTGACTGAAATGAAGTTAGTTCTCAAACTGTGGGTATAACCTGTGGTTTAGCTGACAAGAGCCTTTCATGTGTATTCCAGGTACGAGAATTGGTTCTTTCTCGAAAACTCAATCTCATTATTGAACCTGGAAGATCACTAATTGCAAACACATGCTGCTTGGTTAACAGAGTTACTGGAGTTAAAACCAATGGAACAAAAAACTTTATTGTGATTGATGGTAGTATGGCAGAGCTTATACGTCCAAGTCTTTATGATGCTTATCAGGTAGGTTGCGAGCTATTTTTCTTGCTGCTATCAACAGTGAGTCTTACCTTTCTCTCACGCACATTAAGCTAACAACCAGGCTAGCTTATTCAAACAACTTCCTTCCCTTGATCTGTATTCATGACTCTGTTATATGTCGTTTAATGAATCTATATTTCATTTTGATGGGTGTCTAATGATGTGCTTTCAGATCGTTTTGTAACAGTTGGGTTCAATTTCCCTCATGCACCCCAGGCACGCCTGGTGTCCCTGCTCCATTCTCTTCTGAAGTTGTCCTCTATTTAGAGGGATTTAGCAATTATTTGCTTTCCAAATGTGTTTATTTAAAATGCGCACACTGAGGAATTTTGTGATGGGCTTACACCATAAATCTTCTGCGTCATTCTTGTTGACATTTATATTGTTCAACTTGTTGAAGTAGCTGGCTGTTGGTAATTATATTGTTTGTATGAGCACACAATTTGGCCTCACTCTTTATTTGCACTGTGCATATCTGTTTTATGCTTGTGTGGATTTTATGATCTTCTCCTGCACGCTTTCTCAGTGAATAGTTTGTTGATTGCAGCACATAGAGCTTGTTTCCCCTGCACCTTCGGAAGCTGCAATTTCTAAATTTGATGTTGTTGGTCCTGTATGCGAGTCGGCAGATTTCCTGGGAAAGGACCGTGAACTTCCCACGCCTACTAGGGTAATTTGTTTTGACCTCTCATTGCCTACTAGAAAAAGGACAAAGTCTAGCATCTCATTTAAGGATTTGTTCGTACATGTTAAAGCCAATACTAATTATGACATTTGGATTCAGGGCACTGGTTTGGTAGTTCACGATGCAGGTGCTTACTGCATGAGTATGGCATCAACTTACAATCTCAAGATGCGTCCACCTGAGTATTGGGTATATTATCTTTACCTGTTATTAAATTGACGTTGTGCTCATAGTATTTCTTTCTGGTGTTCCTTACATCCAATCATCTACCCTCAAGCTTGTCAAGATTGAAAAGAATACGTGGTTACATTAACAATTAACTTAGTCCTAAATCTTAAAGACTACATGGTTACATTAACAATTAACTTACTCTTAAATCTTAAGCTGGTATGTTTGTTGTCAAGAATTGAGAGTCAAAGCTTCCATACGAATAGTATCTAATGACAAGATCTATAACACACACGCCCTTTTGCTTTCGTCAGAACTCTGAAAAATTTTCCTTTAAATATTAACTTGGTGCTTGGCTGGATTTTGTTAATGATACTACTGCTATTTACAAGATAAGAGAGTTGAATGCAACTTTTCACTGAAATCATTCTGAAAATTGGACATTGAAAGCATTATCACTTCTTGTTGCTGCTTAAAGTTTGATATCAAAGTGATGACAACTATTAATACTGTGAATCTGCTGTCATTGCAACATGACATGCATTGATCATTTTGAAATATTGAAACAAAATTTTGAAAACTGAAATTGGATTGTGCATGCTGTTGTTTGTAGGTCAAAGAAGATGGATCACTGTCCAAAATCCGTCATGGGGAAACATTCGAAGACCATATGAGATTCTTTGATGGTCTGTAAAATTGTGGTTTTCCTAAGCACTTTAACATGGCAGGATGTAAAACTCAGAAATTCCCCTATGTTGACATTTTGTATTTGGATTGTCCAATTAATGGTTCTCCACTTTTTTATTTTCCGGTTTTCCACCAAAGCCCAAGTTTACATTGAAGTTCGACTGAATCTGAATTTTGCATATTCCAAATAGAAATGCTTTTTTTGTGTGTGTTAAACAAAAACTAGCACAATTTGCTATGAAAAATAAGGTATTTCTTGCATTTGATTCTCTTTTGCCCTTTCCCTATTAAACTTTATTACTAAAAGTGACCTTAAATTCTTCTTCTTTTTCCTTCAACAAATGGCCTTAAAATTGAAAAAGGGCAAAAAAAAAAAGATCTCTTACATTTGGCTAGTTATACTTTAATTACTAAGCTAATAATAAAAGAAGAAAAATACATCGTATGGCAAGCATTACAACTTTTTTGATTCACTTGGAGCATATCTTATAAATCATTTTAAAGTTGTTCATATTTACCATGAATAAATTGATCATCGTTACGTTTAGCACGTGTTTGGACATGCAATATCAAATCAATGTTTGAATTCATCATTCTTCAAAAGCATTACGATTTGAGATGTTAAGTTGTGATTTTATCTTTTTAAAATATAAATATTGTTCATAAGTTAAAAAGAAAAAAGATTGATCATTTGAATTTCATAAAAAATATTTGTGCTCAACGTGAAAAGATTTTTTTGTACCATGTGAAATGAAGAATCACTAATTATTAGTATTGACTTATAGTAATAATATCGATCTATTAATTGTGTTTCATCTCAATATATATACACACGTGCGCATTTGCACGCATGCACATGCATTCACACGCACGCATTTGCATGCGCACGCACACTCATGCACGTACAATCAATTTCTTTAGCTATGATAAATTAAGTTAAATTATTATAAATACCAAAATACTTTAATCAATCGGTCAACTAGTTCAGCATTATCCCAATATTGATTACTTTAATTAATCGATCAATTGATTGTGTTTCATCTTAATTTTTATTTTACAATTACTTATTATCTTTATTATTATTATTGTCAAAGACATAAAAATAAATTTAATAATTTTTTAAAAAATAAATTGTGTTTCATCTCAATATATATACACGTGTGCCCGCACGCGCACACACACCCACACCATCAATTTCTTTAACTATGATAAATTAAGTTAATTGTTATAAATACCAAAATACTTTAATCAATCGGTCAACTAGTTCAACGTTATCCCAATATTGATTACTTTAATTAATCGATCAATTGATTGTGTTTCATCTTAATTTTTATTTTACAATTACTTATTATCTTTATTATTATTGTTGTAAAAGACATAAAGATAAATTTAGTAACTTTTTTAAAAATAAATTGTGTTTCATCTCAATATATATACACACACGTGTGCCCGCATGCACACGCACACGCACACCCACACCCACACCCACACCATCAACTTCTTTAACTATGATAAATTAAGTTAAATTGTTATAAATATCAAAATACTTTAATCAATCGGTCAACTAGTTGAGCATTATCCCAATATTGATTGTTTTAATTAATCGATCAATTAATTGTATTTCATCTTAATTTTTATTTTACAGTGAAATTACTTATTATCTTTATTATTATTAATGTAAAAAGACATAAAAGATAAATTTAATATTTTTTTAAAAAAATCCTTATTTATATAACTAATAAAAACAGAAATTTAGCTTAAAAAATAAAAATTATGTACTATGATTCAAATAAAATAACAATAATCAATCTTAGATGTTTAAATTAAATCAAGAAATGTATTTCTTATATATATATACAATATTTTTTATTTTATCAATTTATTTAATCACGATAAATTGAATCAATTTGCTATAAATAATGAATGATATAAGTATGCTCTCAAATTGTTAGTGTCTATGAATGTTATCGATGAAAATAAAAGCTTATGAAATATATCACGTTGAAAAGAAGTATCAATACATGGTTAAACTTGTCAAAATAATCCATTATACATTCAAACTACATTATATTTTGATTGAATATTTCAACTCCTTATAAAGTGAACTAATTGCATATTCAGGTTTCAATTTTTGAAATTTTTTTTACATGTATTTTCATTCATTTATTAAAATATTAATTAATCATATAAAGTACTTCATCATCGTTAATTATGCAGATCAAAATCAAGCAGGAAACATCTGAAATTTTATGATTTCTTGCTGAGACGAATATGTATTGTTTTATATGATTAAGATAACTACCTAATAGACCAAAAAAAATATAAAAAATAAGAATTCAAAATTTCAATTAAAATATTTAATTAAAATAATTTATGAAAAGCTAAGATGTTTTATGAAAAAAGATTTAATTCATGTATCTAAATAAAAAAAGGAAAAAATGGCATGGCGCTGCTCCGCGTCAACTGTGGATTTTGGATTTTCTTGAAGTTTTCGCTCCATAGTCCTCAGCACTTCCCTTTTTCTCCCTATTTATAGTCCCCAATATACTCCTCTTTGTAACTCTAGTAGATTTCACTGCTCACAGGTACGCAAAACCGCCTCTTGGTTTTTCCTCTCTCTCTTTCTTCACTCACCATTTCACAACAACAATGCTTACCGCACACACTTGAATCGGAACCCTAATCTCTTCGTTTTTGTATGCAGTTCTCCGACGCTTGTGATCTAGCTCTTCAAAATTTCAGTCATCTCCGGCTTCGCTTTCCGATCGGTGACTTTTTTTTTTTAAAACATTTGCTTTGTACTTTCTGTTTTCCTTCTTGTTTAAACTGAGGATTGACTATCTGATGCATGTTAATTTTGACTGATTTCGTGGATACAAATAGTAGTAGTTCGTATCATCTGAGTTCTGATGATTACTAATTTCTTACTGCATTTTCCTTTAAGAGTTATAGCGATGTGTTTCTCTCAGACCTATTCGTTAGAATTGAGGATGGATGGATTATCTGATGCATTTTTGTTTTGACCGATTTCATTGATAAAAATCGTTGTAGTTCGTATCATCTGAATTCTGATGATTACTTATTTCCTACTGCATTTTCCTTTAAGAGTTACAGCGATGTGTTTCTCTCGGACCTACTCGTTAGAATTGAGGATGGATGGATTATCTGATGCATTTTTGTTTTTCCTTTTTAAGAGTTTTACTGATGTGTTTATCTCAGATGTATTGTTTTCTTAATCAGTAAAAAAAGGCTTTGTTAAAATTCTCCTTTTTTTTAATTGGAAAATTGATTTTATGATGCATTTTAGTTTGTATGAGTTATATCTATAGATAGAGTTCATGTTGTCTGCGTTTTGTTGATGCATAAATTCTCGTTACATTTCCGTTACAGATTTGTTGTTAAAATTCTCCTTTCTTTTTAATGGAAAATTGATTTTATAATGCATTTTAGTTTGTATGAATTACATCTATAGATATAGTTCATGTTGTGTTAGTTTTGTTGATGCATAAGTCTTGTTACATTTCCGTTACAGATTTGTCGTGACGTGGTCTGTTGATTCTTAAATTTAGTCGTAGCTAGTACAGTACAAAAAATAGTCAAACGAACATTGATTATCTGATGAATTTTAGTCGTAGCTTCTTAAATTCTTGTTTAATTTCTGTTACAGGCTTGTCGTGACATGTTCTTCGTTAATTTGTCAAAGTTGACATTTCTCTGGCTCAACTTAGTTATAAATACATAAATTGCCCTAAACTTGTCTCGGAAACTCAGTTACACACTTTAACTTTATGATCGCCCTTTAACCCCCCTATTCTTGTTTGGACTGGAAATAATACCCCCTTCTGAAAAGATTTGATTCCGGGACATATGTTGTGAAGTGTTATACACGCGCCTAATTTATACAACACCACTTAATCTTTTTTCTTTATTTTCCTTTCTTACACCCCGAGAGCTTCTGCAAGTACACACCCTGATGATAAATCAAAGACATAAACAGAGTCCAACAACAAATATAAGCAAAGATTAATGCCTAATGAAAAACAGCTTATGAAGAAATTACTTTGCCACAGGAAGTTCTCATTTCCTGCTGTAGAAAGTTTAGCATTTCCTAGTTGAGCAAATTATCTACGATGCTCCCCCCCCCCAAACCCCCATTTCTAGTTGTTTCCTGCCTTTCTTCCTATTTTCAATTTCTGTCAGAGCTTTGTCGAGAGCAATTATACAATGAATATTGCTATGGCAAAAAGCTGAGATGAAATTTTTGTGTTGAAACAATATTAAAGGAATTTGGTTCAGTTTGGGTTTCAGAAGGAAATGAGAGGGGTTGAGAGAGTGACCTTTGGGGTTTACATGATGTATAATTTAATTGAATGTACTTTTATTGTCTTAATTTTTGTTAATAATGATATAATCAAGTCATTTCTTCCTTTTGTTGATGACCTGAAAGGACGGTGAAGCATTTTATGTTGACTTTAAAAAAGTTTTGGGGTGGAGGAGAACGGGGGCGGAGGCGGAGGCGGTAAGAACGAAGAAAGAGAAAGAGGAAAGAAGAATGGAAAATAAAAGAAAAAGGAAAAAAATTAACAAGAAATTTTTCTTAAAAGGAGATGTTCAATACAAAGTGTATTTAATTGTATAATGATCAATTAGAAAATGACACGTGGACAAGTTAGTCCGTTTTAAGCATCAATTTTTCCTCTCACCCGCTTTCAAGAAGTGTCTTTGCCAAGTTACCTCTTTAGGGGGTGTTAATTACACTTTGAACGAGATTAGGGGGGTAAAAAGGATGTTCGTGAAGTTAAAATGTGTAACTGAGTCTTGACGACAAGTTTAGGGTGCAATGTATGTATTTTACCTTAGCATTACATCAACAATATACCCAATGTAATCGCACTAGACAAGTGAGTTCTGGAGAGCTTTGTTGATATTCTCCATTTTAAATTGAGGATTGATTATTTTGCTTGTATCGATCTCACCTGTAAAAATTGTTTGTTTTGGGATTGGTGGTGATTCGTATAATCTTGCTGCATTCTTTCACATTCTTTGCCTGATGTCTTATTAGATATTTTCCTCAAATTGTGTCGTTGAATTTGTCTAGCTTACTTAAATGGGCTATGGAAATCATGCGCAGTTAAGTACAGCTAAAATAACTAAAGCCTATTGTTCAGATGAAATGATTCAGCAATCTATGACAAGCTTTGTTAAATTTCTCCATTTTATATTTCTCATTTTGATTTTTGTTATTTATCTTGTTTCTTCTTCCAAGTTTTGTAGCCTGATTTCCTTCCAAGAATCTTTTGGAGTTATGAAATAGATCTCCAATTTCTTTCAAGTTCCTTAAATGGTTATTGTGCGACGAGAGTAAATTTTTATCAAGTTTGCTCAAATAGTTTCTCAGTGGTAATTCCTGACGATTAAGTGAAATCAAATAGCGATGCTTGTTGCATTAATACTTGATAGTTTATCTTAACCCATTATATTTGGCTGCCAAATAGACAAGGCGAGTGTGTGGATCTGTTTATTGCCTGCTTGGAATGAGTAGCTGGAGCCGTTTATTGCCTGCTTGGAATAAGTGTTGACTAGATAGTAGTTTCTGAACTCTTAGCATGATTAATTTCTTACCTATTCCTATGTTTATTGGTAATATTACATAATTAGATATGCAGTTTCTCTATATTATTATATATGTCACAATTGGTTATATATCCCTGTTCTAAGTTATTATTTTTCCTATATAGCTGTAGTAAACTTGAAATTTGTATGCTAAAACTTTGAAATCATTGACTGAACGTGGTTTGATCTCCTTGTAGACTATTTACTTGCACTTTTAGAACACATCATTGATAAATTTGGTGCCTTCTGAACACTTTCAGGTTTTATTGCATTTTGGCAAAAACCGGTCGGTCGATCTTAGGTGCAGATCATTACAATTCAGTTCATTCCAGGTCTCTTACTCAGTTATGGCTAGTGAAACAAAGACAGGGCTTTCCAATGGTAACAACAATGCACATTTTACTCCACAGCGGAATTATCAGGTTGTGGTTGCTGCAACTCAAAATATGGGAATTGGTAAAGAGGGGAAGTTACCTTGGAGACTGCCTACAGATCTGAAGTTCTTCAAGAGTATCACTGGGACTACATTGGATCCTACAAAAAAGAATGCTGTTGTTATGGGAAGAAAGACTTGGGAAAGTATTCCCATTGAACATCGCCCTCTTCCTGGCCGCCTCAATGTTGTCCTCACACGTTCAGGAAGCTTTGACATTGCTACAGCAGAAAATGTTGTCATATGTGGAAGTTTAGGCTCTGCTTTGCAGCTATTGGCAGACCCGCCTTATGGTCTGTCTATTGAGAATGTGTTTGTTATAGGAGGTGGTGAGATTTTCAGGTCAGCTTTATTGCTGCTTCCTTTTTTTAGTTATCCTTTAATGCTAGTTCCTCAAAATTAATTTTCTTGTGCAGAGATTCCCTAAATGCTCATGGATGCGATGCAATCCATATCACTGAAATTGAAACTGATATTGAATGTGATACTTTTACTCCTGCTATTGACACCTCAGTATTTCAACCCTGGTACTCATCAGTTCCAGTGATTGAGAACAACATTCGCTATTCTTTTACCACCTATGTTCGTGTGAAGAAGAATTCTGGGGTAGAAACTGTTAATCAGTCAAACAGTGAGATTCCTGAGAATGGTTCAGATTCTTCTAATGTTGAGGTTAAATTGTTTTCCTACTTGCCTAAAATGATATTTGAGAAACATGAAGAATACATGTATCTGAGACTGGTTGAAGACATTATCTCGAATGGCGTGCTAAAGGATGACAGGACAGGCACTGGTACTTTGTCGAAATTTGGTTGCCAGGTAATGGCAATTATAGATAAAATTCAGTTTTGTCTTTCTCAACAAAGATAAAGTTCTGTATGCCTTTTTCTCTCTTCCTTTATTTTGGGTGTGTTTCAAGAAGTGTTTATGTCAAGTATGTTTAATTGGGAAAAAGAGAGAACTGGAAGTAAAATTGGTTGGAGAAGGGTTCATATTTGTTCATAATGTAAATAATAAAAAAGGAAGGAAAGGTGAAGCTTGGCATGTAACTTTGTTTAAGCCTGCGGAAGAATATCAAACAAATTCCTCTCTATTTGCCTTCCCTGTTTATATATATGGGTATTTACTGCCTGTTTGGTGTGTCTGTGATGTTTTACTATTGCTGCAGATGAGATTCAATTTGCGGAAATCATTTCCCCTTCTTACAACAAAGGTATTGACTTTGTTATGTATTTGGTTGTAGTTTAATGTGCCTTTTTTTTTTTTTGGGGGGGGGAGGTAGTTTAATGTGCTTTTGATATAATCCACATCCAATTTTTCCTACCACTACAATGTTAACTCCAAGCACAGATCATTTGACTTATTTTGTTTGTTATTTTGGGTTTCAGAAAGTTTTCTGGAGAGGTGTCATTGAAGAACTCTTGTGGTTCATAAGTGGATCAACAAGTGCTAAGGTTTCTTTCTGTTCCTCACTGATTGTGTAATCTGCATTCTGTTTCCTTGTCAGTAATGCTTTGTGCATTTTCATTTGGGCTTATGGCATCTTGGAGATCGTACCATTTTGATTTAGTGATTTCTGGCCTATATAGCTTGTATAACTAAGATGTTTTAGTTTAGGTCCTACAAGAGAAGGGCATTCATATTTGGGATGGCAATGCATCCAGAGATTATCTGGATAGGTAAGATTTTCTCTCACCTTGCTATCAAGACTATTATAATTGTTGGGCCATCTAAAGTTTGGCATCCCATTTCAGTATTGGCTTGAAGGAACGGGAAGAGGGTGATCTGGGACCAGTATATGGGTTTCAGTGGAGACATTTTGGTGCCAGGTAAGTCTTTGAAAACTCAATCGTCGTACAGTTGGTCAAGACTCAAGAGTTATGTGGTAACTTGTTCCACTGAGCATGCTATCTACAGGTACATTGACATGCATACTGACTACAGTGGTCAAGGGTTTGACCAATTGGCTGATGTTATCAACAAAGTTAAAAACAATCCAGATGACCGGCGTATTATTCTTTCAGCTTGGAATCCTTCTGATCTAAAACTGATGGCACTCCCACCTTGTCACATGTTTGCTCAAGTTAGTATTGTCTTAGTTTTGTTTATGGAAGAACTTATTGTTTATGTAGTTAACTTCTCTTTCATCTTGTGGTTGTAGTTTTATGTAGCCAATGGGGAGCTATCCTGTCAGATGTATCAGCGATCTGCCGATATGGGTTTGGGAGTACCATTTAACATTGCATCTTATGCATTGCTGACATGCATGATAGCTCATGTTTCCGGTATGCTGTCATGACACCTCTAGCTTTTTCTCATGTGCATTATGCAATATTTTGCAAATTTTCCTACCTGCTTAAAGGCATGACTAGACAAGAATTCTGACTAGGCAAAAAGATATTGCAAAAACTCATGTGCTAGTGAGGAATTTGAAAATGGAAATTTGCACTTCTCACGAGACTAAATCCTTGTCCTTTACGAGAAAATCCTATCCCGTGATATGTCTCACTAAGTTTCTAAGTAGTACTGCTTGATGAATATGGCCAGTTACTTTGTGTATTCTTATAAACAGACCCAACTTAATAAATGGATACAGAACTTACATTTGATTCATAAACTTTCATGTATTTTGATATTGGAGACATCTTTTGATGGTCATCGCTGGTCTTTCTACATCCAGCCCACTGTAGTTCCTTCTGTTTTACAATGCGCCTCATGATTTTTACTTGACCTTCTCTTGACAGATCTAGTTCCTGGTGACTTTGTCCATGTCATAGGAGATGCTCATGTTTATCACAATCATGTCAGACCTCTGCAAGAACAGCTTCAGAAGTTGCCTAGACCTTTCCCAGTAAGCATTGAATACTCCTTTTTAATTTTTGCTGTTATAATCCATCTGTCCCTCTCTAACTTCTGTTTATTTTTGAATGGATTTAGATGCTGAAGATCAATCCACAGAAAAAGGATATAGATTCCTTTGTTGCTGCTGATTTTGAACTTGTTGGTTATGATCCTCACCAGAAAATAGGAATGAAAATGGCAATATGAAGTTCCATGGAGTTAGTCCTGGAAATCCTCTGCTCTTATGATATGCTGCTCATATTTTGAGGCAAGTGATGGAAGTACCTATTTTCTCTTTTCTTCTCTCTTTGGTACTTATATGACCTAATTTCATTGTACATTATCCAGCTTTTGTTTATTAGTGTTGCAACCATCGCTATCATGATCCCAAGTTCAATACCTGAAAAATTACTAGAGTTTTTCTAATATTAAACACTAACACCAGATTGTCCCCTCGATGGATAAATCATGTCTTTTGGACACTGGCACTTCTAAAGGTAACCTCCTGGCTCCAGGACCCCTTTCAACCACTAGAATACCTACTGCTTGGCGCAGTAAATGAAGCGTTCTGCTGAGCTACTTGAGCTCGTTGAAGCCTACTTCAACCAGCTTTTCCTTGGCGGGTGTTGGTATGCGTTACTCAAAGGGGGGATGAGAGCTTGTCTCTTTTTGCATAACTTCAATATCTGTTATTATTCAATGATACGTGATTTTAATCTGACAACTCGGAGGTACATCTGTCTACTAGAAACTGCTTTTAGAGGAGCACAGATCTCCTGTACAAATCGAGAGCAGATTTTGTGAATATGTTTCCTTCACTGTCATGGTTTCTTGCTTATGTGGAAGTGTCAAATGCTTCTTAATATTTCTTTATATGCTTAGGTATCTTTTTGAAAATATTGTTCCTTAAATTTGTCTTTTTGCATACCATTACATGCTCTGATTAGTGACAATTTTGCTGAAGCAATGCATCAGTTGAACCTTTTCTGAGGCACAAGGTCCCTACCTGATTAGGGAGGGATAGCATATTGTCAAAGCTTTCCCTTTTGTTAGTCGGAAATTTGTTTGTCATGTAAGAAATTTATGTTGGGCAAATTTAGAGAGCATGTTTACCTTATATTTTTATTGCATGTGACGAGCTTCAATGGTGGCTTGTTTGGGATTGAGTAGTGGCAGTTGTTTCTGAATTCTGCAGGCTTCCTTTTCTGAAAAGATTCCCAAAATTGTGGCTTTTGATCTCATGTATGCTCTCACCTTTGGCGGTTCTGGAATTTGTCCGTCTATAACTATGCTTTCAGTTTTAATTTTGTATGATGTTCATTTTTGTTTCTTTTGTTCATTGAAGTGGTTGATGCTTACTCTTTTTCTTACCTTTAATGGAGAGAGTTGGTAGTGATGTTGTTTATACAATTTTGCAGGTAGGACAATTGAGGATGTCTGAGGAGTTATTTTATAATTTGAAAATCTTCGCTAGTATATTTGAGGAAAAAACATTTACTAAGTAATAGGATCCGTGAATCCTTTAGCTCCAGAATGATGGATGTTGCTAAGGTGATTTAGAATGCTATGACTTTTCCTTTGTCTTGAGACTTAACTTTTTGGCTTTCCCTATGACAATGCCCTTTCTCTTATGCGATGTATGTTTATGTTTTCGCTCATTATCATTTCATGGTTTTTGTTCAGCGTCATTTGTGTCTGAGTATATACCAAAGAGGGTGGGAGATTTGTATATTGCTACTAAGATTAGTTTGGGATGGTGTGGAGCTTGCTAGATGAACTATTATGCTGTCATCGAATGCCAGTGCGTAAAGGTCTTTATAACTTGTGTATTTACTGATAGTCCTAGAGGTGTCAAATGGACAAATTGCCCAAACTAGAGCTTGTCAAAACTTGAAAGGTCTTCAAAGTTGCTTGTGTCAAAATGATTTGGATCAATTGGTTAAATAACATCCCGTAATTCAATCCATCCATCCAATGTGACCTAATGTCTTCTTCTTTTTGTGAAGGTTAATGTATTTTTTTCAAGTGAAAATCCTAGGGTATTCACAAAAAATTGTTCTTGTTTTAGTAGTACTGGAAAGTAAATCAACAAAAGCTTTCACAAATAGACTAAAAAAGGAAAGAAAAACAAGAATCGAAAATTTCCTATTCCTTTTAGGAATAGAAAAACCAACTTCTATAGGATTATAATTAGGATTCAAAACCCAATCCTATTAGAATATGGCTAGCAGAAAAATTATAAAATCAACTCTTCCCTCTTTCAAGCCCTCTGCGTAGTCTAATTTAGCAAATAATGCCGATACTAGCAACTCCAGAAAACATGCGTGCTGCCGCAGCTCGAAGTCCCTTGATGGAAGAAGGCACTCATGTGCTTGTTAGATGTTCACAATCAAACTTCGGTGGTATTGTTCAAAGAACAAATTTGTGCAAATTTGATGACAATCATGTCATACACAGCACTTATGGTTTTCCAGTTGTGGTTAATATGGCTGTAAAACGATGCTCATTATGCTTGTCTTGTAAGGATTGTATCTATGATCATAAAAGTTCACAGAACTTTTGGATTCCTTTCGATTCAATCTCTTCAGACGATGATGCTTCGAATATTATATCGAAACTAATATGTTTGATGAATGTTCCATTCTCTTTTGAGACGAACACTCAACGTATAAGCTACTTCGATGATAATTCCTCTGCCATAGTGACAAACAAGGACAGTTTGATTTCCAAGATAATGAAATCTGCGAGGTGCATGAAGGATCGTAGGTACCTGGATTTGAGGATTACAAAGGTGACTTATTTACCCCACGATGAATTTATGGAGATATATAGCATATTGGGAAAAGAATATAATTGGATGACATGGGAAAGGACTCAAGAAATGTTGCAAGCACGGATTGCAGCGTTCAACAAGTTAAAGAAAAGTGGGATCAAGCAGATGAGATTCGGAGTTGGTGAATTTAAGGATAGTAATTTAGTAGAGACATGTTCGATTTGTCATGAGGAATTCATAGAAGGGTGTATGGTTTCTCGTATTACTCAGTGTTGTCACGTCTACCATGATGCTTGCATTCTAGAATGGCTTTTAAGGAATCCATCTTGTCCTTATTGTCGATCCAAGTTGCCATAGAAATTGTCTAGTTTCAGGGCAAATTTTTTTGTATGTAAAATTTGGGTCCAAAGTATTTAATTATTGAAAAATTACACAAACATTCCTATCAATAATTTTATACCAGATTTCAAGTCAGATATGTCACTCCTTGAGATATGGAGAGAGATGAGAGAGTTAATGTATCTCAAATACATACAAATCACGCTTGCATATAGTGTATCTGAAATAGATTATATATAATTTGACCTGCATGTCTCTGAGTACATGTATCTGAGTGCGCCAGATACATGTACCCGGTAAAGCAAGTGTGGTATAAAAAGCAATTTCGAAAATTAAGTAAAGACACGTAATTAAGCCCTAAACTAGTGAGATCTGTGTTGTTCGGTTGTAGTTATTTGGGCCTGTCTAATACCATGTCTTACAACCAAACCCCAAATCAGTCCTTAGTTATTTACCCAAGTGCAAGTCTTCTTCAATATTTCCATTGGTCCCAACAAATTCAATCATAATTTAACCTTTCTCAGAAAGTAATGGCTGATATAGCAAGTGTAAATTAACTTCCTTCCCACACAGCCAGATATGTCGTTATTAATTGAGTCAATCATCTATTAAAAATAATTTCTCTACCTTTTCAAAGTAAGTAATGTTGCGCCTGACTTGCGGAGTTGCAATCGATATATTGTTGATATTTAATCAAACAAATATTAAATAAGCTAAAACTTTTTTAACCAAATAATTTATAATCTCTATATAGACTTGACTCTTGGAGTCTTGTTTAAAAGTGAGAAATAATGGGTTCATTAATATTTGTGAAGGGAAAAAAGGAAAGGCAAAATACTTGTGAAGTTCATTAATTCATCAATTCAAAAGTTGCTAAGATTTTTTGGACAATCACACCACCAAAGATAGTGGAATTCTTTTAAAAGGTAATTTAATTTATTTTAACACCCAAAAAGATTTGAGAGAGATACAAGTATATATATAACAATGGACAAGTGTAATGAATAAAAAGTTACAATCTTGCTTTTTTCTAAAAAAAAATAGAAAAGATATTTCATACTAGAAAACTAAGTAATGAAAAGATTGAAGTAATTCTTTGGAAGGATGAGTTCCATACAGGTGTGGTCTCAACAAGTCAATTTTTAGATTTGCTTTTGCATTTTCTTCTTTATGCTTTTTTTTATATATATATTTTTAAAAATTCAATTACTCTAATGACTAATTGACAATAGCTCAAAAGCATCTGATTTTTAGAACC
Source organism: Solanum rostratum (assembly GCA_029948455.1). Lineage (NCBI taxonomy): Eukaryota > Viridiplantae > Streptophyta > Magnoliopsida > Solanales > Solanaceae > Solanum > Solanum rostratum. Next base: position 90,332,060 of record CM057045.1, on the reverse strand, counting down.
AAAAAATCTAGAATACATTCCACAAAATATTCTTTTTTGGTAATTTTATCCCAAAAAATAATAGAGTATAAGAGATGGGTATACATGAATCATGTTTTTTCATAGTTCAAATAGTTTGTATGTTTTTTTTTTTTTTTTTTCTATTAACGTTCTGTTCTATAGGGATTCAAATTCACGTTGTGTAAGATTTTTTATTAAAAAAATTTCTTTATTAAAAATTTAAACATGAAATTTTTTTATTAAGACGGAAAAATCATATTCATTTCATTATAAATTCGTTGGTGGTCCAAATAGATCAAGCATCAAAATAATTGAACATTCTCCCTCTGGCATAATTCCACATGTTTAGATGTCAAATATTTTCAAATATATTCTTGGAATTAATTTAGGAAGTCCATATGACACTTTATCTGATTCTCTATAAAGAAACAAAAATTAATTAATTATTATTATTATTATTATTATTATTATTATTATTATTATTATTATTATTATTATTATTATTATTATTATTATTATTATTATTATTATTATTCGGATAAATATTTTCGAATTTTCCCTGGACCAAACTCCACGAGTACATATTAAATTTAGTTACATCTTGAGATACAATCAACTCTAGTTACACTTTTGATTATAATTACGATATTAAATTCAATATTACTGGTGATTCCTTTGATTTTGGTTATATTTTATTGTTGTAATAAATAATATCGCTATCAATTCAAGAATTATTTATACTAGAACTAGATTTCTTATGATTCTGTACCCCAACTAATATGGGACATCAATCAAAGAATTAGGCTCGTCTGAATTGACTTATTTTGAATGTTTTTGGAGTATTTTGAAACTTGAAAGTGCTTATAAGCATTTGATCTTAAGCTAAAATGCTAAAAAGAAGTAAAAAGTCAAATTAAAATTTTTAATTTATGACTTTTTATGTATAAGTTAAAAATGAAAAGAGTATCCAAATAGACTCTCTCAATTATATCTAGATAAATCAATAAAATTAAAAAATTGTCCTTTCACGGAGCCCTTCTCAAGAAGTTACATTGAGAAAAGCCAAGGTTGAAATTGAAAGTGTAAAATCAATCTTGTCAAGACATCTAATGATGTAACTAACAAAGTAATCTCTTATGATAATGTCAATGAATTCAACAAGTTCTAGAAAATTTTAAGGAAAAAAATTATGAATCATCAAGTGTTTGGACAAATTTAAAGAAAAAGATTAGAGAAAAATGCTTCAAATTACTTTAGATGGACAATCAATCTTCTTTTATATTTTTTTTATTATGTAAGGGTCCTCGTTGTTTATATCGTGATAGAGCATGTATTACAAACTTAATCATGATCACTGAATACCTATCTAGCCCTTATTTTCTTTGTTATTGTTAATTAATAGAGGTTCATTATCTCAGTAGAATTTATAAGATAAGACCTAATCTCCTTGTTATCCGTCTCAATGATTTTTATTTTAATAAAAAACGCTAAACACTCTGTCTAATTAAAAAAATACGAACCAGAAGAAGAGAAAATGGCAAGTTAATTTATACAATAAAAGTAAATTATGATTCAAAATATTAAGGCAATTCTACATTTGCTAAAACCTCACAATGGTTTTCATCAGCAACCATGGAGGAGGGCCTGAGCCTAGGAGTACTATCTACTGTGTACATACTTTGTGTTTTTTTTGTTTAACATAAACCGTAAAATCAGCCAGCGATGCTTGCATCAGGATAAGCTATCTACGGGAAGAGAGCAAAAACTAGTACACGAGCATGATCATGAAGGCTATGATTCATAAGAAACAACAGCGGAAAACTCTTCTTCCCTCAAAAATCTTTGTTGTCTTGCGATGAAATTCTCAACAATTTTTCTGAATTCTTCATTGCTCATCTCATCTTCTGGATATGAGCTGGTTGTCATCGTCATAGTTGGTTTTACACTGTCAGTATTTATAACTTTGCGGCATCTTACTGTAGCGGATCGGGTCAATTTTTTTCTAGATTTTTTCTCATCATGGGACAAACATAAAGAGTTGTCCGAATGGCTACGATGGATTTTGTTCTCTAATTGTCTTTCCAATAGAATACTCTGTTTCTTGCCCTGTTCACAATCTGCAACAATACTCTGTTTTTTGCTCTGTTCGTAATAAGTATCTTTGTTCATCGAACATTTTTGCTTGTACTCATCGTACAAATCGATTTTAACGTTGTTTATGGAAGCATCTTTAGCAGAGGAGCGTCCTGATTTCAGGAAGAGGATGATGACAATGGCGTTTCCAAGAACAAAGACGAATCGAGGACTAATGAGGGTGACACCAAGTCCCTTGAAATAGTCTGTTGATAGCTTGAAACTGAGTGGGAATGGAGTGGAATATGTTGAGATTATGAGGAAAAATATGCAGAATTCGATGAAGCGGAACAACGTTGCCATTCTTTGACGCTTTTTGTACCTTAGCATAGCGTTTGCTTTCTCCACTTTGATGTTTAAGGATTCCATGTTTTTTGTTTCAACTTTTTTCTACTAACAAGGGAAAGAAAGTGAGAAGCAACTCCTCCTTTCTTCTTATTTTATGTTTGTTTTGATGAGATTGTGGGGATTTTAGTGGCAATATTGGACTATATATAGGCTATATAACTACATATTCTTTATTTCTTTCTTCTTTCTTTTGCTTTTTACCCCAACAACAACAGTGAGGTCTATGATTGGCGGAAAATATCAGAGATAATTTTTGCAAGGTAGAAAGGTTATCATTGTTAGACACTCGATTCAAGAAAATCATTTATTTTTAATGAAAAGCAACATTAAAATGTCAAGAATGAAAAAATTGAATAATAAAAATATTAAGGATAAACTGAAAGTATAAAATAATGCTAGCATATTAGTACTAATATTGGTAAAAAAAGAGACAAAAGCATCAACTAGACCATGTTATACTGCTTCGCTATTTACTAACCGTTCACCCTATTTCTCGACTTCCTTAGTTTTCTATTTGAGTTCATATTTTTTGTGTTATTATCTTATCCAATCACATTCCTTTCATTTGCGTTAGGCATATTCAAAATTCAATAGCCTAATTAATTTAAATTTGTACGGTGTAAACCTGTTAAAAGGAGTAGAGATCAACTTTACTTAGAAGTTGATCACTTTTCCAGCATTAGATCAACGGTCTAAAGTCTAAAAATGGCACCAAGTTTGAAGTTCAAAATTCAAATCCAAAATTTTTGTAAAAACATCTTGATGATCCTTTTTCTTCTCATTTCGTGTTATAATAGTTGAAATAGACTCTTCAATATTTCCACTTTATCTTTTCTTTATTCGTTTATTGTGATGATGTTATTTCACTCTCTCACAGAATTAACTTATTATGATACTAAAGGGTCGGTGTGATGGATAAAAGAAGTTAATCCAGGATAATCTTTGTGTGTCCTTTAATCTGTTGTTTGGTTACAAAGGTTGGAATAACTTATCCCAGGATTAACAATTACTACTGGGATCAATTATTCCTTCCTCCGGGTGGAATAATAATCTCAGGCTAACTTATCCTGGATAAAGCATGTGAAATAATAAAAATACCCTCCTTAAACTCTCTTTTATATACACTACTTTTACATTCATGTATATTAACATAATTTTTAAAATATTTATAAACATTTTCAATCGTAGTTAATTATTATTTTTATGATAATATATTTTCTCTTTAAAATTATATTTTATAAATATTATTTCTATCTATGGATATATTATAAGTTGAATTTATCTATCTAATACTTATGTTTATTTAATATTTTGACTTACATTAAAATATTCACTTTATTACTAAATAAAATATTTTTAATTAAATAATGTATTACTCACTTAAAAGTTATATATTGTGTATTAATTAAAATCTAGATAACTCTAAAATGTAGATAATTTTGATAGTAAAATTTACTTTAATAAACTTAATGAGTTTTATTTTTAAGCTAAATAAGATGAATTTTTCTTTTTTAAGTTAAATAAGATTAAAAAATTATTTAAAGTTAAATAAGATGGAAGTTTTATTTTCAAGTTAAGTAAGATGAAAGTTTAAATTTTTACAATCATGAAAATGCATACATAAAAATATTTAAGTTAAATAAAATAAAAAATTTATTTTTAAAAATAAATAACTAAAATTTAGAAAGACAATTTAAAAAAAGAAAAAAGTTAAATAAGGTGGAGGGTATTTTTGTAAACAAACAACTTATTCTTAGAAATTATGCAATGAATCCAATTTGAATATCACAAACCAAACAAACAGTAAAAACTACTCTCATCTCAGCATAAATAATCTCAATATAATTTATCCCTACATAACTTATATCCAAATCAAACGACCCGTAATTATTAAGTCCGGTGTAACTTATCACAGAATTATTAACTAAAGAAAGATAACAGTGTCTAAGAATAATTATAGTGCTTTTGGTATATTATATGTAAGAATTCCCTATTCCCATTGCCTGTGTGTTGTTTGGCATAGCAACTGAATTGCTGGAATTTTAATAGTAAGTGGTATACAAGTGGATATAATAATTTGGAATATGGTATAAACATCTTACAACTCAATTATTTGAATTTTAGATAAAGAGAATGATTCTTTATTCTAATAAGACACATGAGGGATGGACCCTAATGTTTGGTCTCATTTAATTTAATTTTAAAAAAGAAATAAGTGAGAAAATCCTATTTGGATTATTCTATAATAATGTTTAGCACTAAATGGCCACTTGATATATTTATCGAATCTTGCCAACATTACACACCTACGAAAGGTGCTACATGGATCAAACAAAGAATCTTTTATCTATAACATTATCAATTAACGCGCAATAAAAAAAATTATAAAAAAAAATTTGAATAAATATTTGTTGATCCTATATGTAACCTCTGCGGTGCATCTTAACTATTTCACAGATATTGAGGGTACGTAAGATATTTTTTTTTTTACCCTAGCTCATGTTTTCCCCTAAAGCTTAATTAGGTACCTGAGAATAAATTATTTAGACATTGTTTGGTTCACGAACTAATTATATATGATGCATGAATTGCTTATGCCGTGAATAATAATAATAATGTGAAAATCATTATAAGGCCAAATATTAACATGGAGAATTTATTATGCAGAGATTAATTACTTGAGAAACCCCTTTATGACTTTAGTTATTCCAAGCTTTTACAACCAACCAAACATTATAGTATGGTTTATATTCACGAATATTTATTATTTTATCATATGTGAAAATATGAATCCTGATTTTCTATAAAAAAAAAATTTTTACCAGATTCACTAATTGATAAGCTGCACCCTGAAACGCTTGTGTCGCCTTTAAATTTTTAATACTTTGTTCACATGGTTTCATTCTGTGGAAGTATTCTATATCAAAAATTTGTTTATATTCGAAGTTCGAATTAAAATTTCTAATTAAACGAAGAACACTGCACCACATCTTTTGGCGATTCAAACTTGTTTATTTAGAAGGCTATTATGATTTGAACTTTGAAGCATATATGATAGGGTTGGAGATGATTCTATCTGTAGAAATTAATACGTGCTAGAAATGCATATTCAGAATTAAGAAAGTAGTACTAATTTATTTTATTGTAACACTTGAGATATAAAACTTATCCATTAGTTGGGAACTGAATTTAAACACTAGATTTTGGTTCCATTGTTTGGCTGCTTTTCTAGATTAAACCTTTACAAAAATGAACTGACATGACATTTTGGATATATATACTTTCAATAATATATGCTAATGTTAATGTATTTACAGGTGGCAAACTTATATCCAAGTGTAAATATATTATTGGAAATTCCATTTCCTTCCTTACAAACTAAGAAATTGTCATTTGCCACATAATGGTTTTCCTACTTTTTTTTTTCTCCTTATAAAAATCTCACAAGAAAATTATATATCTTGCAATTATGGTGCGCTCTTAATGGTTGGATTGATTTTTCGTGGCAATTTTATTTAAAAAAAAAGATCGATTTGTTTTTACTAAAGAAAAAGACCTTCCAAAGAATGTTGGTTATTTCTTAATTGGTACCACTCAAATATTGTCTTGCACGTCAAATCTAACCATTTAACTTTATGCATTACAAATTATAGTAAAAGTATTTAATAATTTACCACAACTGAGTGTTAGGGATCAAAAAACTTATATTTATTGATGCAAGGTTTTAAAAAAAAAGTGTTAAAAATAAAGACAAATTTTTTTAAAAAAAGTACAAGACTCACTTCTTTCATTTTTTTTTTTTAAATAATTCCTTTTGGAAAAGGAGTTAAATAATTAATTGATTAAAATTTAATTTTAAGAGAAAATCTTAAATATAAAAGGAGCAGTTTAATGTTTTCAATATAATTTTAATTATCCTTTTTCTTTTGTAAATTTGTTATATTACATATTTTTATCAACAAAATATTTGATAATCTAAATTTTAATTAATTTTTAAAATATTTAATATTACAAAAATAATAATAATATTTTTTCTTGCCTTCGCAGTCTAGACAATTATTTATATGAAATATCATTGAGCTTGGACCCCATATCTTCACCTTTTGGTTTGTGGAGTTACTTCCTTTGCTTTAGTAATTGTTTCTTCATATATCAAAAGGAATTAAAGTTGGGACCTTAAAACTTTTAGTTAATTTGTACAAGTAGTTTAAAAGGGAACAATTTTCTTTTTCAAAAAAAAAAGAATTTAAAAACTATAGTTTATTAGGTGGGTCGGGGTTCAGGGAGTGGGCCAATTCAATGAATGATTGGCCAATTAAAAAATATTTAAAAATAATAGTGTAATTTGTTTTATATTTTTAATTGTTTCTTTTTCTCTAAAGGACTTAATTTGCTTAATTATTTACATTATCAAAAGATTTGATGGATTAACGGGAAACATCCTCCTTTTAGCAGTCGCAACAATCAATCTTAATATTTGCACTTAGTCCTCTTGAAAATCACAATTTAAAACTTTTTTACCAACACAATGTTTTAGGGTTTGCATTCGAAAAATACGTGATTAATGATCCTCGAATCATGGAGAAAATTTAAGCAGAGAAGAATTAAGAGAAGAACAAATTTGTACCTACATGCTTATAAATAAAATTATGTTTGTTCATATTTTATTTGTGATTGTATTTTATTTTCTATCACCTTAAAAATCGTTGCAAATAAATTGCAATCACAACAAATAAAATACGAAGAAACATAATTTTATTCATAAATGATGTAGATACAAATTTGTTTCTCCTTAGATTTCTCCATGTTCTGGAATGTAGGATGATTTTGACTTCCTTGAGTTCGATTTTAATCCCCATAATTTATGGGATAATTGAGATGCCTATAATACCTTTTATATAAGCATAAGCTAAGGTTTTGGGGTAGAGTAATATCCAACTATATATAAAATTGATTTTATAGAGTCCCACAAAATTTCAATATCAGATATATTTTTTCCTTTCGCTATAGTTTATAAACATATATCTTTGAGTGTGTATTTACTCAAAATAAATGGTATTTTTACTTTAACATATTACAAATCGATATCTTAATTTTCAAAAAAAAAAAAAAGAGAGGAAGAGGGATATTTTTACACTTGTGCATAAATAAAGTACACAACATGAATTGAAGTGTCTTTTTTTTTCCTTTTAAATACTGAGTAGACTCCAAATCACATCAAAATTTTATATGAATTAAGAAGATACAAGACAAAAGGCAAGATTATTCTCTAATTCTATCTTAATAATAATTTAACTACCAAATTTTGTGTAAGTGCAAGTATATTATTTTTTCTATATCATAGTACAAACTTTGTGCTTCTAAAAGACCTTTTTAGGAAGAGATAATGATAGAATCAATTAAATAAGACCTCGTAGACTTTAACTAATTTCTTAGTATTAATTATTTCCAATTTAACAAGAATAAAGATGCTTTATTTTTTTTAACCTTACTTTCTTCTAACTTTTGGACAATTGATAGGAGGATAATGCTTTCAGCCTTTTCTGTCTTTAATCCTAGAAGAATAATTAAGAAAGAACAGAAATTAATTGCATTATAATTGATCTACAAGTGTGTATGAGTTAACTACATATTCTGTATTTTTTTTTAATAATAATATCTTTACAAATTAATAGCATTATAATTTATTTACTATTAAAGTAAATACCACATGGCATAACAAGTGAGTACAATTTATTTTAAGTGTGTAAAAGGTTACAAAAAGATCATATCAGCCTTAATTTTTCCTTCAATTTTAATTACCAACTACTAGAATACCATTCGTCTTCCCATTTAACTTTTCCTCCATTAATGGTGACCTCAAATCAAGATTTTTTTTTCATTCTCATTTTTAATTGCAAGATTCTCTTTATTTTCCTATTTTGTTTATGATTATTTTGTGTCAATGTGGACTTTTGGAAATATTAAAAAGTTCATGGTTGGATGATAATCTCGTAAGAATATTTTGGGATTGTAAAAATATGCAGCAAATGAACTCTACAAAATTCCAAATGAAAATTTAATAAGTTACAAAAATATGAAGTTGAAGGATATTTTTAAACCAATGAATAGTTTGGGGACGAAACTAATAATTCGTGCAAAGTTCGGGGGTGTATTTAAGCTTAGTTCGCCAAGTTGAGGAATATTTTTAAGTCTATCAATAATTTAGGGATGAAACTAATAATTCGTGCCAAGTTCGAAGGTGTTTTTAATACTCTCTCAAAACTTGATATACGATATAATAAATCTAATATACTAGATTATACAAAATTAGAAAGAAATTATACACTCATATACAATTTGATAGACTACTATACAAATCGAAATTTTATCAAACTTCATCGGCTGATTTCTCTCGAATAACAAGATGGAATCTTCTTAAAATTTGTGGAGATTTAGAAGTGCAGGGAAAAAACTATGCCCATTGGCCATTTACAAGTAGAATTGCATGCAAACTCCTGCGGTTAAAGATTTATCTTTTCTCTTGAACTTACATCTGTTTTCTCTTTTTTTTTTTTCATTTTTTAATAATCTAGGTTACTAAAACTCTTGATGTTTCTTCCAAGATGTGTATGTTTATGTTGATCCAACAGCTGAAAGTAACTCTTCTTCCCTCAGAAATCTCTGCTGTCTTGCAATGAATGCCTCAACAGTTCTCCTGAATTCTTCGTTGCTCATTTCTTCCTCCACCGATTTTACATTTTCAGTGTGTATAAGTTTCAAGCATCCTACCGTAGCCGAACGGATCAATTCTTTTCTAGGCTGCTTCTCGTCATGGGACAAACTAGTATAGTTGTCTGAATGGCTACGATGAAGTTTCCTTTCTTCTAATTGTCTCTGTACTAGAATGCTCTGTTTCCTCTGTTGCTTGCTCTGTTCACAGTAAGCTCTTTCTACTAGAAACCCCTGTTTCTTGCTCTGTTCATAAAAAGCCGAACATTTTTGCTTGTACAAATCGATTTTAACGTTGTTTGTGGAACCATCTTTAGCAGAAGAACGTCCTGATTTCAAGAAGAGGACAATGACAATGGCGTTTCCAAGAACAAAGACGAATCGAGGACTAATGAGGGTAACACCAAGTCCCTTGAAAAGCTTGAAAGTGAGTGGCAATGGAGTGAAAAATCTTGAGATTATGACCAAAAATATGCAGAACTCGATGAAACGGAACAACATTGTCACACTTTGACGCTTTTTGTACCTTATTTTAGCGTTTGCTTTCTCTAATTTGATTTTCTGATAATTTAAGGATTCCATTGTCTGGATTTTAGATGGAGCATTGGAGTTATATATATATATATATAGCAATAGAAGTATAAAGTCTTTATTTATTTTGCCTTTTTCTTTTGCTTGAGGCATATTTTAAATTCACCAGATTTATGTCTGATATGCCTTACAATTGATTTATGAAAATAGTCACTTTTTGCAGAAGTTGGCCACCTTTTCAAAATTATATCAGTATTCTAATATCTTAAATTAGCATATAGTCTTGATGAGTTTAAATCAAATTTAAGTTACAAGGCCACAAAATAATTACTGTATTCCAACCATTTTATCTAAAAGATTGATGATCTTTCTTTTGTGAACTTTCTCATTTTGTGTTAATAGTTGAAAATGATTCTTGTAAAACTAAGTGCTTTTGTGTAGTTGGGCAGAGGAACTCATAAATAGTTGATTTTTAAGTCACTTTGTTTTTTTTTTCACAAGTGGATATAATAATTTCGAATAACGTATAAACATTTCCAACTCAATTATTTGGATAAAAGAATGATTCTTGGTTCTAATCAGACATGAAGTGATGGACCCTAATGTTTTAATCTGTTTTCATTTAAATTACGAAACATACTATTCAAAAGACAAAAAAAGTGAGAAACTCCAACATGGATTATCTTATAATAATGTTGAGTTTACGACAAATCAACGATATTGTCAAGCGACTTTTATTTATTGAAAAGTATATAAGTGATTTTTATATTATAATGAGGTGATAATAAGAGACCGTGAGGAGCTGTTTGATCGAGAATAAATTGTCTAGAATTTAATTATTTTGGAATAATTTATTTTACCATCTATATGAGATAAAAAACTAATAAACTAAATAATTCAAGAATTATCAAATACCTCTAATCATATATGAAATAAAATAATTTCACATTTTATTCTGAAATTATTACACTTTACGCCTAGAATTTTAAAGCTGTCAGCTTATCCATTAAGTGAGAATAATCAACATCCTGTTAATTGTTGTATATATTGATACTATTCATCAATTACTAGATTTTGGTTCCATTATTTGGCTACTTTTTGTCCAATGAGGTGACTTGACACTTCCAATTCAATAATATATGGTGTTACTTAATGTATTTCCAAGTGTACATATTTTATTCAAACTCTCACTTCCTTCCTTACAACCTAAGGAATTGAACTTGTCACGTTATGGATTTCCTACTATTTTATTTTTCTTATATAAACTCTCACCAACAAAAAATATATATATCTTTTGAGTATGGTGGACTCATTATCCTCGAATTGATTTTACGTGACAATATATAATTAAAAATCGTTTTGTTCTTTGGTTTTGAAAAGACCCTTTCAAGAAAGTTTGCTATTTCTAAAATTAGCATCACTCAAAAATATTCGTCTTGCGTTTTATTATGTTTAGATTATAAATTTCAATCTTTTTTATTATTTTTAAATTTTACGTTAATAAATATTATCAGATAAATGATAACGGGTGAAGTAAGTAATGAAAATATGTATCTAACAATTATTGATGTAATTTTAGATAATAGATATGAATAAATTATTTGAGAATGTGATGGAGACAAGTAACAATTCCAACTTTTGGTTGATAAATCAAAAAAGAAGTAAAATACCCACTTCTTTAAAAAAAATATACATTATATATAATTAAAAATAAATTAAAAAACTCATTAAATTCCTACCTTTTAACATCTTACTACTACATGGTCTAAATCATTGAGCTTGGACCCCATATCTTCACTTTTTTTATATGTTTTATTACTTCATTTGCTTTAGTAATTGTTCCTCAATAATACAAGAATAACATTCATGAAAGTTCAATTTATGTGTAGTTATTTGATTTTATATAAAATTTAATTAAAAAAATAATATTTATGGTTTAAATCTTCATAAATATTTATAAGTATGACTATAAGTTATCTATTAAAATTAAATTATTATTAAATATAAAATTCTATCTTTTTTTTTATCAACTAAAATGAAAAGTATGTCATAGAATTAAGGCAGAGGGATTATTAATTCAATTACACATGACACTTATAAAATTGCCATCAAGCTATTTAGACTTCGCTTAATATAAATGGCAACGACAATTAATGTCATAAAACATACTTTAGTTTCTTTACTTGTGAAAAAAAAAAATACAGTTACTGGTTATTGAATTATTAGTTAATAGTAATAGTCTTTACTCTTTAGTAAGAAACCAAATAATTGGATCTTATCAAGGTTAGCTTGTTCAGTTCGTTAAAAAGAAAAAGGTGGAAAATAATTGGTAAGAAAACACTGTAATTCTTGAATTAGTTAAGGAAACTTACCCATATATACCATATTTAGAAAATATACAAATGTAATATAGATTTAATATATACATACATACATATATATTTTAAGACACTTATAATACATATTTATAATTTTAATATATCTATTATATATAGTGTAATTTATTTATATTACATGCATAATTCATTTTTAATATATTGTGCAGTTTTTTAATCAAAGTAATTATAATACATTTATAATACATATATAATTAACTTTTAATACATGATATAGTTACTATAAATAGTAAATATTTTTCAAATATAAAATATCTAAATAAAAAATAAAAAAATATATTTAAAAATGACAATTACATTATAAAAAAATTTAAAAAGGTAATTATTCCATTAGTTAAAGTAGGGTGGGCCATGGGCCCATTGAGTGGGTCAATTCAATGAATGATTGAGCTTAAGGGCGGCCTTGGAGCCCCGATCCGTGGGCTCTAATTTCTTTTTATTTTTCTTAAGGGATAATTTCAAATATATTAATTAATCGATAATAAATATAGTTCTTCTTTATTTACCTATAAAGAAGATTGTCCAAAAACATAAGAAATATACAAGACTATACAATAGCTTTCTAAAAGTCATATAAAGTATACACTCACTTTACTACAATAACAATAACATACTCAATAGAATCCCACAGTGGGGTCTGGGTATACACTAACTATACAATGTAGATTATTTATACATGAGTTATACACTAAATATACATGATGATACATTCAAAAACTGGATATAGTTTGACTCTACATAAAATATACATTAACTGTACACTATTTTTTTGTAATTATTTTGGCCAAATGACCTTACCCTGTAACTATCCCTTTATTTATTTATTTTTTCTTCAATAGACACAATTTGCTTAATTATTTACATTATCAAACTGTTTGATGGATTGGTGGGAAACATGGAAAACTTAGTAGGCTCCAAATTTTATAGGGATAATATCAAAATACAAGACAAAAGGCAAGATTAAGCTCTTAATAAGAATAGTTTAACAAAAAAAATTATGTTTAATGAGATTATAATATTTGTGTACATCTCTAAGTGCAGATCACTTTATGCTTCTAGAAGATCTTTACAGAAAGATATAAAGATATCAATTAACTAAGACCTAAATCATTTGTCAAATCAACCTATTAGAAAAGAACATCTTCAATAAAACTAGTCCCTCATATTAATAATATTAATAAGAACAATTTTTTTAAAATAGTAAAATTAAAATCGATTTCAAATAATTAAATTGTTTGTATTCTGATGTCTGTCGGAACAACTTCCTCTTATTATATAAGAGAGAATACATAAAGCTCTTATACTTTTTCTTCTCTCTCTTTTTTCCTCAATATTTTCTAAGTGAAAATAAAATCATAAATCCACTATTAGAAAAAGAAATAGTTTTTTACTCTTGAACCGCCTTCTTGGACTTCACCTAATTTCTTTCTACTATTAATTATTCAATCCAACTACTTTTTTCTAGCTTTTAGGCACGCATGGATGATTTGTTCACACAAGAATACTCATTCTTGGTGCTTCTTACTAATTACAAAGACCCGGCACGCATAATACAATGGCGCTTATTATTAAAATTATAATTGAATAAATATAATTAGTGTTAACTTAATCAAGTAATGCTCTGTTAATTATGGTGGTTTGAGGGAATTTTGAGTTTGATGCCACTTATTTCTTTACTAATTACAAAGACCCGTCTTAACACCCCTCACTTTTTTTAACACAAATATAATCACGGGAAGATATTAAAATAGTTATTTAATTTTATTTGTCCAGTTTCAAAAGAAATTTATGTTATCCTAATTTTGATATTTACCTAACTTGATCGAGGTGATTTAGCGAAATCATAGTTGAAGCCACTGGAAAGATTATTTATTAGGGGTAATATTCTAAAATCATAATTAAAGTAAACAGTTAATTTAAAAAGATTAAATTAAAAAATATATAAAATATATTTATGAACCCGCATAATGTATAAAAGGAAGCATGGAACAAGCAGACACGTCGACTGATAGATGACTGCTTGTGGCCGCCTTAACTCCCCTTATAGAATAAGAGAAATAAAAAATAAAAGATATAGAGATATTCCTACCCCCACCCCATCCCACCCCCTCTATTATGCCCTTTCAAGCATATTACAGTCACTAGTATTTGGTATGCGCATAATTCACATTAAAGTAGTGTATGCCGATGTTGAACCAAATAAATTAGCTGAGATCAGCTTATGAAAATATGATCTGTATAACTCGTTTAAAGGGATTATTTATTAATTAACTCAATCATTTTAAGTTATTCAAATTTAATTCAATTCGTCACTAATTATATGTGCAGTGTACTGACAGAGGAAGGTATGAGAGATTTTGGGATGAGCTTAAAATTTCATTCAATGACAGTGTTTATACTAATTAACATTGTGAAAACTGGATCTTTGTCCATAAACGTACATTTATTTTCTCAACTATATTTTTTCCCGATCACCTAATGTGCTAGTTAAAACTCTAATAAATTCTTCCAAAATATCTGTATTTATCTCTCATGGTGAAATTGAAAACTCTTCTTCCCTCAATAATCTTTGTTGTCTCGCAATAAAAGCCTCAATAGTTTTCCTGAATTCGTCATTGCTCATCCCATCCTCCGGAAATGAGGTGGTTGTCATCTTCATCGAAGCTGGTTTTACACTGTCAGTGTCTATAACTTTCAAGCATCCAACTGTAGCCGATCGGATCATTCTTTTTCTAGTTTTTTTCTCAATATGGGACGAGTTTAAAGCGTTGTCTGAATGACTACGATGAATTCTCTTTTCTAATCGTCTTTCTGCCACAATGCTCTGTTTCCTCTGTTTCTTGCTCTGTTCACAATGAACCTCTTCAACCAAAATGCTCTGTTTTTTGCTCTGTTCACAATAAGCCTCTTTGTTCGTCGAATAATTTTGGTTGTACTCATCGTACAAATCGATTTTGACGTTGTCTGTGGAACCATCGTTAGCGGATGAGGGTCCTGATTTAAAGAAGAGGATGATAACAATGGCGTTTACAAGGACGAAAACGAATCGAGGACTTATGAGGGTGATACCAAATCCCTGGAAATAATCCATGGAGAGCTTGAAAGAGAGTGGCAATTGAGTGGAAAATCTTGAGATTACGACGCAAAATATGCAGAATTCGATGAAACGGAACAACGTTGTCATTCTTTGACGCTTTTTGTACCTTAATATAGCATTTGCTTTCTCCATTTTGATGTTGTGGAAATTTAAGGATTCCATGTATTCTCACTTCGTGATTTAGGAGAAAACTTGGAAACAAGAGCAAAGATGAGAACCCTCCTTTGTTAGTTTATGTTTGTTTTTGAAGTTCTGGGGATCTTAGAGGCAACGTGGAAGTGTATATATAGGCTATTTGAATCCCTTCGTCTAGAAAAGAATTTATCATACTTTCTGCTAATTTTTTTTCTTTCTTTGATAATATTTTAATTTTAATTTTTCACCTAGCATATTTAATGTTATAAATATAAAGAATATTTTAATATATTTGACAAAGTTTTAATTTATTCGTCACAAAATTATATATTTTTATTTTTTTAATTTTATGTCAAATCAAACTAAGTTATTTTTTAAAAATGTAGGAATAATTTTTTTTCCTTCTTTCTATTTTTTGTATTGTTGAAATAGTTGCTTGTCGTTTTCACTTTACCTTTTTTATTTAAAGGCTACGTTGAAAGAGGCTAAATAAATTTCTTAATATGTTTACATGACTATATTCATGAGAATAATATTCTTTTTTTTAGTGCATCTTTTCAGATTAATAATTTTATATGTTTATGACCTTTATTTGTTACATGTGTTTAACATTCACTTCCAGAAAATGCTTTTACCTTTCAATAGTAATGGCAATAAGAAGATGATACTGTATTCATCCTCTTTGGTGGATTTTTTCGAATTCTTTGTATTATATCAACGTGTTATTCAATCTTATGATCTTGAATATAAAATGTAGAACATTAGAATTAAGAATTCCCATAAAATGAAAAATATTATTTTTTAAAATCGCGATATATTTTTTCCGCACAAGAAAGAGACCGACCTATTAATTTAGACTTTATGCTCAACAGTTCCAATTGTGATTTTTATTATTATTATTATTTATTTTTTATATGTATATTTTTTATTATTTTTTTTGCTTTATAGATTGGGAGACTGTTTAGGTTATGTCTGGAATAATACAAATGCTTTTGTTATATAACAGTATCTTATTCCTATTATTCAGTTGTGTTTGTTTAGTTGAGCATAGCAACTCAATTGCTGGAGTTTTAATAATCTTGGATGGAACTTTTTGCCAATATTGCTATGAATATTAATATCTGAATAGAAATAATTATGGAAATTAGCTAATATAATTTTAGTTTGAATTAATTACGGATCGCAATAAACATTTAAAAATAATTCGCGAGATTTATACAAATATTATGCACGATTATACAAAAATTGTGCGAAAATCAAATTATATAGTAAAATATACAAATATTGTGAATTGTATAGCGAAATGTACAAATGTTATACATAAATTGTGAATTGTATAGCGAATAACGTAGACAAATATTATACGAATTATACAAAACTGTTATAATTATGATTATAAAATATAATTATCCAAATTATAATTATAAAATATAATTAAAATATTTTTAAACGACTATATGTGAAAATTCCTGATTCGATTCCAAATCCATTTGGTGGGAGCTTAATCTAAACACACATATTTATGAACTTTCCATTATTATGTTGATACTGTTCAGTGTTCACTTACTATTAGTAGATATTTTGTTCTATTATTTGGTTACTTTGATAAATTTATTTCTATATTTAATTGTGTTTATTTGACACGTGGACACTCTCAATAATTAGTTAATGTATTTCCATATATTATTGGAAGCCCCACCTCCTTCCTTACAAACTAAGAAATTGTCATTTGCCACATGCCCCTTTTAAAAATAAAATAAATAAACTCTCACACCAAAAAATAATTGTGGGCTCACTTGGTCCATACAATTTAATTTTTTTTATTCGATATTTTTTTTAGACTTTTAGCAGTTAATCAACTTAGATTTGTGTCAGATTATCTCACTTGAAGGTAAAAATATAGTGTTGATATCAAGTTTGAATTTTGAATTTGAGTTTAAATTTTATATTCTTAAAGATTCAAATTCAAAGCCTTTAAATGAAGATATAAGAATATTTACTGTTATACCACAATTTTTAGTGATAGTTTTATTAATTTTTATATTATAATACTTCAATTTGGTCTTTGAGTTTTGAAAAAAGCTTTTCTAGTAAAGTTAGCAATTCTTAAAATCAATGGACACTCTCTTGTCTTTTTTTTTTTTTTAAGCATTACAAATTAAAAACAAAAAATTGTAACATGCACATTTAGTAAAAATAAAATATTTTCCAGTATGATATTTGAGAGCTTGATGGAGACATCAAAGGGGCCAACATTTTGTTATAAAGCAAAAGGAAGCAAAAGAAACCACTTCTTTTTTTAGTTTAATTTTTTTCTCATAAAAGAAACCACACAATTTCTACTTTTAACATCTCACTAGTCACTACTCCATGGCCAAAATCATTGAGCTTTGGACCTCATATCTAATATCTTCACCTTATTAGTTTATTTACTAAAAAATGTCTCCTCAATATTAAAAGAATGAAAAAAAAATAGCGCAATTATATATTCTACAAAATTTATTTTTGTCACTTCCTAAAAAATAAGCGCAATTATCTATGTTGATATTTTCCGTCTCTACATTTCTTTTCTCAAATAATATCGCATAAATAAGGATGGATGGAATAAATGTGTCCACTTTTTGGGCCTCATATTGATCCAAGTATTTGCAATGTAGGTGAACCCAATTCTTTTTGTTGAGCCCACTAGATTTGTATCCTCCCGCCCCTCTCCCCCCCCCCCCCCCCAAGAAAAGGAAGGGTAGAGAGTAAATTTCATAGATAGAAACATATAAAGCCTAATTATGCTCTATATTTATAGTCTGGGTAATTACATTTCATAACTATATTCATAGCAACGCTTGTATAACTTGTGCAACATTTATAAGTACTTGTATATTTCATAGTTTTTGTATGGAATTTGTATATTTCGCTATATAATTCGTGCACAACATGTGTATAATTCGCTATACAATTCACAGTGTTTGTATATTTTGGTATACAATTTGATTCGTGCACACTAAACTCAAACTGTAATTACAGCTAGATGTTTGTCGCGAGTCGTAATTAATTCAAACTATAGCTATGTTAGCTAATTAACTGTATTTTTTCCAAAAAATGGAATAGGAGGAAACATCACAAACTCCCCAACAACATTTCTTTTTTAGTTCAGCCCACTAGATGACCTAATGTCCTAAATAAAAGTTTGATCTTTCTTCAAAATAGTTTGTTTTTATCTCTTGTGTTTGAGTCTTAACATTTGTGATTGTTTATTGGACCTATGTGCTTGAAGCTGGACAATACTGCAGTCCATTTACAAAAAAATTATAACCATAGTCTCTTTTTGTGTTAACCAAAATATTAACTTGTTTAATACTTGCTACAAGTTCTGAGAAATATCTTTTTGAATGTGGCACAAAATATTCCTTTTCCCCCTTATTCACAAAATGGATAAAAGAAAAAACTTGAATCCCCAGCTTTCTCATTGATTGGCATGAAAATTGTTTTCTCTCAGCAGTGTAAATTTTAGTAGGAAAAATTACGCGGATAAGTAAAAATATACTAGTTATTAGCTAATATAGTTAAAGTTTGAATTAATTACAGTTCGTGGCAAATACTTAGTTGTAATTACAGTTTAAACTTGTATAATTCGCTCAATTTATACAAATGTTGTGCGCGATTATCCAAAACATGTGCACAAATCAAATTGTATAGCCAAATATACAAACAGTGTCAATTGTATAGCGAATTATACAAACGTTGTGCACTAATTGTATAGCGAAATATATAAATGCTATACAAAAACTGCGAATTGTATAGCGAATTATACAAACATATACAAATATTGAGCGAATTATACAAACGTACACAAATGATGAACAAATTATACAAATGCTACTATAACTATAATTACCAAATGTAATTACACAAACTATACATATGGAGTATAATTAAGATATTTTTGAGTGACTATATACGAAAATTCCTCATTTAGCAAAAACTTGTGTATAACTTTTTTTTTTAAAAAAAAAAAAAAACCTAGCCTTGACATTGCAAAAGAGTGAAAGACAAAAAGCTAATAAATGGGCTTTTAAGCCCGTTGTGTCTGTTTGGACCGGTATAATCTCAAGCAACGGAGTAAAAGACCTCTTTAGGCCCAATGTACGGTTTGTCGTTTGATTGGTGGGATAAGAATTAAGAAACTAATAATTTCTGAATAAAATGCTATAAGATTATATCTTCATTTGGTTACGAGTCTTAATTAGTTTTGTGATATATGTAAGATTCAGGTGCACTCTACTTTTTTCATACTCATTTATAAAACTACATTAGTTATATGTTGTTGTATTACAGAATTAACAACATATAATATCTCAAATATAACTCAAAGCATCACACACAGTGAGATGTTATTTTATTACAATATACATATGTGTTATTTGATGTTTAAATTTCATTTAGTTGTTATAAATAAAAATACCGATCATTCGTGCATCAAGAATCAATTTAACCAACATAATAGAAAAAGTATGAATTTTTTTAAAAAAACAAATTTTTGGAGCATTTGCTCGTGAAAATATGATCATAGCTGATAGAAATTAAATATTCATACTTGAAATTTACTTTATGCATGACATTATTAATAATAATCATTATTATTTTATTTTTATATACAATATATTTTCTTTAAAATATTATTACATAATATTTGAGTATGATTCTTATAAAGGGTTGATTTCATAAAGTGTGTATCTGCTATAACAAATGTTGTTATTATTATTACTTTTTTTTTTTTTTACTCGGTGTCCACATTGGAGCCCGACTATATTCGCATTCGTACTGCGTAGGGCCCCATTTTGAGGAGCACTCCCTATCAAAGATTTTTCTATTCAGCTCTATTTCAAATTAAGTGTTTTAATTACCCGCCTCTTTTTATTTTTAAGGGTAGGGTGGAAAGGGAAAATATTATTTTTAATATTCTAAAATACACTCAATTTTTTAAAAATGAATAAACATTGAGACTTGAAAATATTATTGTGCTTTTTAATGTGTACTAGGATATCGTGGAAATGATATAAATAATATAAACGTGTATAAAGGAACACAAAATATCATTTTGGTTGTCCAATTCTTGGGACCTCTTTGCCTATTTTTGGTGCAACATTCACAATACTGTGTAACACATTTATTATCACCTGTTGTTTTCCATTATACTAATTTATTTATTTATCCCTACAACTAAATTATAGAATATGAGATATAAAATACTTATGTGTGTATATATATTTCATAGTATACATCACTTTTTTAAAAAATTTAATATAAATATCTGATGCTAACTCAATTTGGCCTGCACCTTTATTAATGGACATACGCCTGATTTTGAAACCAGTTTTTTTTTTTTTCTTTAAAAAAATGAACGATGAAATGGGCTGACACCTGGCTGGGGGCCCATCAACAAACTGTCCAATGAGAGGGACTCATCACGGGCTTCTTTATTGTAAGCCGTTCATAGGCTTTCAGTCCACTAATATTTCCTCCGTTTGAAAAAATATTTATTTTCATTTTTAATTAACTTTTTATATATTTCAAATCATAAACCATAAAAAAGATAAATCTGGTGCATTAAAATTTCGTCATGCACAGCGTCTAAGGAAAGGTTCGACCAATTTTACCTTACATTTCTGTTAAAAGCTATTTTCAAAACTTAAATCCGTGATCTCCTAATCACGTGACAACAATTTTAGCGGAGGGTTGATGCTTCGTACAATTGATTGTGAGCCGTTGACGCTTCTCTCTTTGCACAGGTGATGATAATGGAGAGAATTTGGCAGCGTATGATAGGGAACTGTTGTTTCTTTTTCCAGAGGACTAGTCAAGATATCATAAATTAAGCATATGTCTCCTAGATATTTTGCATCAAGGAAAATAATATATAATATTTTCATTTATTTTTCTCTAATAATATTCGAATTTGTTATAATATATGAATTCTTGTTGTTACTCTATCACACAAAATAATACATAAACTTTCTTGTAAGTTTTTTTCCAAAATAAATAAATAAATCTTGGTATAAGTTATGTATGCTTGTATTATTAGTATAGATGTAGATACTATAAGGAACTCGGCTAAGTAGTATAACTAAATATTGAACGTTGTCAATATTATAACAGAGGTTTTTCTTATTGTAAAATTAATTAAAAAAACATATGTTACAAAGCACGATTTTTTCATCGTTTTTTATCAAATTAGCTCATTAGAAAAATACACGACAAAAAATAAATTTTCACCAGTCTCCTAGTTTTTTCAATGTGAAAATCAGGTGGCTCAATACCATGTAAATATAAATAATTATATATTTATTGTTCATACAATTAAAATTTTCTTAATAGTTTATTTTCAATTTTTACCAATTGTATGCACATACTTTCAAATTTTATAATTTTTTAAAAATAAGATTGATGTAATCACAAGTTCAATTGTAGGCAATTATATTTGGAATTGTTTTAGAAGCAATAAATTATAAATTAACTTGGCACAGCAAGTTCAGTTGTAGGCAATTATATTTTTGCTTTATGTTGCCCGTTTTATTGATTTTTCTATGAAAACAGTACCTTTTTTCTTATCTCACTTATTCAATCAAAATATTTATAAAAATGATCATCTAATATTTTTTCTAATGAAAAAATAATAATTTTTTTAATGGCGTTCTTTTTTAGTATTAAAAATTCTATGTTACAAACTAAAAAGTTGTACTTTGTGCTAAAATTACTGATTGACATATATTTCACAAGTAAAACAACAATAATAATAATAATAATTAAAAAAAAAGTCTATTTAGTTGATAAATTTATAAGAATAGCAAAAATGAGTAAATGACAGACATATAAAGATGATAAAATGGTGGAATCTTCTAGATTATGAAAGAAGACAAAGAGATTTTTACATTAAATTTCAATTATCTAACTAATCTCTAACATGGAATGTCTCACTGTCTCCTTCACAAACCAATCCTAATTAATTCATTATGGTAACATCTCTATTTATTTTTCAAGGTATGTAGCTACTTAATTCAATAAATATCCAATATTCTTCCCTTTGTTTTTTCTCTGCTAAAAATAATAATATTCGAGTTAATTTAATATAATTTAACTAGTTTATAAACTTTAGATTTATCATGATGTCTCACTGATTCACTCTATGTTTGGGTGTACATTGAGAATAGACTATAACTGTAGAGATGACAATTGAGTCAAAGTTGAGCGGGTCATAATGATTTAGAATAATAAATGGGTTAAGATCTAATCCAACTCGAATTTGCTTAGATCAAAATTGATTAGCTCAAAACAGCCTAAGTAATGGGTAATGGGTTATAGAGCGAGTCGAAACTCAATCTGACCTAGCTTTTACTAAGTTTTACTTATTTTTTTTTAATATTTTAGTACTTAATCAAAATTATATTTTTCTTTATTTTGACTATATTAGACATAACAAATTAAAAAATATATATTTTCTTATAAAATCTCTCTCGAATTAATTCGAATCGCATGTTTATCCAATTTTAAGTAGGTTAAAATAGATTGAGCTAATAAATGAACGGACTATTAATCCGTCCAAATTTCAACTAATTGAACGAATTAAATGAATTAAACTAGTTCGAATTTTATTTTGCCACTCAGAGACGTAAGATTTCAATTGGGAAATGAGATTACTGTCTGATAGACAAGTAGCATACAATAAAGTATACCATTATCATCATAATTATTAGAAGATTGTCAGCTAATCCCCAACTGAATAATGTGTAATATATTTTGGACCCCACAAAATTTTTGACGGACAAAAATCCCTCTACAACTAATTATAACACTATCGTATGCTATATAAAATGAGAGGCATAGGTGTGAATTAATTTATCGACTTGATATTTTTGTATATAACCAAAAGAGAGACATATGTTACAAGTATTTTTTTAACTATTTTTTGTGCAAACCAATAATAATAATAGTAGTATTGAAGAGACAGATGTTTGGCCTGTAATGGGTGGCTCTATTGTCCAAATCTTTGTGGAGCCTACACACATGAACATGCTATGGTCTCTCTCAAAATTCACGGTTTCCGCTGCTTTTCGAGTCTAATTTTCAGTGATTTTATTTAATCAAGAGATTATTAAAAAAATACTTTGATACGAATTATTAATTTCGTTTCTAAATTATCGATAGGCTAAAAATATTCTTCAACTTGAAGAAATAAACTTAAATACAACTTCGAACTTGACACGAATTATTAGTTTCATCTCTAAACTATTGATAGGCATAAAAACACCCTCAACTTCATGTTTCTGTAACTTATTAAATTTTGTGAAATTTTGTAGAGCTTCATTTGCTACCATATTTTTACAATCCCAAAATCTTCTTACGAGATTGTCATCCGATCATGACATATTTTTAAGCCTATCAATAATTTAGAGACGAAACTAATAATTTGTGTCAAGTTCGAAGGTGTATTTAAGCCTATCTATATTTTAGGAACGAAAGTAATAATTTGTGTCAAGTTTGAGGGTATTTTTAATACTTCACTCTATTTAATAATGACTTTACCTTTCATCGCTTTTACATACAGTGATAAAAACCACAGTTTGCATTGGGGCGGTAATTGGATGGATCATAATGAATCAAAAATGCAAATGAATTATGGTTCAATTCAATTCGAACCTACTTGGATCAAAACAAATTGGTTCATGAGTTATAAAACGAGTCAAGATTCCCTCCGATTCAATTTTTACAAAAATTTATTTATTTTATTTTGTTCTTTTATAATATTTCAGTATATAATAAAAATATATTTTTCTGTATTATGGTTATATAGAATATATTAAATTTAAAAAATAAAAATATTTAGACAAGATTTCTCTCGTGTCAACTTGGATTGAATATCAATTAATCGGTCGAAATGCTTTGAGTTGAGGTAATAACTCGTCCAAACTTAAATGGGTTGGACGGATTGAGTTTAATTTTGCCACTTTAGTTTGCACTTACGATATTTATTAAAAAAAATTGGATATTCAGTTTTTTACCTATTCAATTTTAAATTAATGAAAATAAGTAATTAACTATATTTTGATTTAATTTATCTTTATTATTGACCATAATGATTTTTATTTACGATATTAAATTTATATTTAAATAATGATATGTTAAATTATGAATTTATTTATTATTCTTAAATAATATTAAATTAATATTGAACGAGTAAAATAAAAAAAAGAGTAGCATAATTACACACGAGAAGAAGAATTAACAAATTTAAAAATAATGGTGAAATATATTAACAACTCTTTAAACTTGCGATATATTGTATTTAGACACTTCAAGTACAACATGCTTCAATTGAACACCTAAACATTTGATTGTGTT
Organism: Solanum rostratum; assembly: GCA_029948455.1. Classification (NCBI taxonomy): domain Eukaryota; kingdom Viridiplantae; phylum Streptophyta; class Magnoliopsida; order Solanales; family Solanaceae; genus Solanum; species Solanum rostratum. The sequence continues at coordinate 90,307,316 of CM057045.1, read as the reverse complement.
TCTGGCAGGCAATTCTCACTTAAATTTTAGTAAAAATTTGTACAAATACGTCGAAGTGACCATTATCTATTCTAATTGAGGATGACTTGTGTAATTAAAAAACGTTACATATTACAAAATTAATGTTTGAAAATACGCACAAAATTATTCCTAATTTTGGAACTGTAACGATCGTAAAAAGATATTCTATTATATATTTAAATGCTCAATGCAAATTATAATTTGAGGGTCTAAATAATAATTTAAGACGTATTGATGCATGAGGCAAAAATAAAATATGGTTTACTTAAACTATATTGATAATAGTAAAAGTTGTGGGGTGTATAAATAAAATAATGTTTCCCAAATAGGGATATGGAAATGAGTATAAATAGAAAGTTTGCAAGGTTTCTCGTGAGAGTTCACAAGCCAATAAAGCTGATCACACTTGCCCTTGTCCCCTTGATCACTCAAGAAACACCTTCTTGTGATTCACTTTGGATTCTAGATCTTCTTAAACTCTCTTCCTAATTACTTTTCAAGATTCTTGATTTTACACCACTGAGAATACTAGGAATTTTCCATTTTCTTTGACATTCTTCTCCTAAACCTTCCAAGATCCAAGATCATCACTTTCCAGGTTTCAAAATCTTGTTTCTTCTTCTCTTAATGCTATATATTATAGATGAAATCTAGAATTTCTGAAACATAGGTGCACCCTTTCTGTAGTATAGTATGGGTGTCAGCACATAATATTATATTATACCTAATTTATTTTTAAAGAGATCACTGGTTTACATGTCCCATATTATGGGCTACAAATTTTAATGGGTTCTAATGGAAGATATTGTAAAGATTCATGTTATGGTAATGCTATGAGTTACTAGTACTAAGCATATAACTAGCTTGGGTTTTGGGTAACTGTCCATTTTTTAAATTAGTGATACTTTCTTTATGTATTTTATACTTTTCTTGGTTGCTTAGAGATTACCTATACTTTATTGAGATTTGAGTACATCTATTTGATTTGGATCCATTGATAAGTCATAATCTTATGGGATTGCTGATTTCTTGATTTTATGCAGAAATGGATTCTTGCTGTGCGGCTATGAAATCCACTGGCCATTTGGGGAGAGTGACCACTGGTGGCTTTAACAATGGAGAGAAGGAGTTTTTTGGGGAGAAGATCAGAGGGAGTTTTAACAATAGTCTCAGGATTAATCAGTTGTCAAAAAGTTTGAAACTTGAGAAGAAGGAGAACAAGATCAAACCTGGGGTTGCTTACTCTGTGATCACTACTGAAAATGACAGAGAGACTCTGGTAATAATTAATTCATTCTCTTCATTACGATATGTGTGCTTGATATGGTGGAAACAAGTTGATATGAACTTTATTGTGAAAGGAAGCAAATTTAATATAAAGATTTCTACTGTTGAACTCACTACAGTTATACGATTATAGGTTGTGAGTTTAATTTTTTGAAGTTAGTACTAGTCTTTTGCTATGTACTCCTTTTGTTTCATGTTGAAGATACTGTGTTCAGTTGAGCTTATAGTATTTGTCTCCATCAGCCTGTGATTGTGATTTGTTTGTTGGACCTATTTAGATCGTAGATATGCCACGTTTTGAGAGACGGCGGGCAAATCCCAAGGATGTGGCTGCGGTCATACTAGGAGGAGGTGAAGGGGCCAAGTTATTCCCACTTACAAGTAGAACTGCAACTCCTGCTGTAAGAGATTTATCTTTGCTCATGAACTTTACGAACTCGAACAAATTATTTGTGTTGATCTCTTGTGTTAAATTTCTACCTTAAACAGATCGATGTGAAATAAACAGAGAATAGGTGTACAAAATTGCAAGCTGATATTCATTCTGTGGTCAATTTCTAAAGATTATGATGTTTTGTGCAACATGACACCAGGTTCCTATTGGAGGATGCTACAAGCTAATAGACATCCCAATGAGCAACTGTATCAACAGTGCTATTAACAAGATTTTTGTGCTGACACAGTACAATTCTGCTCCCCTGAATCGCCACATTGCTCGAACATATTTTGGCAATGGTGTGAGCTTTGGAGATGGATTTGTTGAGGTTTGAGACTATACTTATGATAATCTTGAAGTAACCTGGATTAGTCTTGCTAGATATCACAGCTGAGCTAATTAATATGAGTAAATTTACTGGTCCTCCAAGTGATTTGTTCACACAAAATCTGTAACAGTTTTGGATGATTTCTTTATTGCTTGTCTGCTTTATTTCTTCGTTTTACTGACTGAAAGGAATTCCGTCATTAAACAGATACTAGCTGCAACTCAGACACCTGGGGAAACAGGAAAAAGATGGTTTCAAGGAACTGCAGATGCTGTTAGACAATTTATATGGGTTTTTGAGGTTAGTCTCTAAAACTTTGTACACTGCTCTTCTATTGACCTGATATAATTTCTGAAAAATGTTGCAGTAATTTTTCCTGAATCAGTTATTATGCACAGACATATAGTACTTTTGTGATATTAAGGCAACCAATTCTTGTAGGACGCTAAGAACAAGAATGTTGAAAATATCCTTATATTATCTGGGGATCATCTCTATAGGATGGATTATATGGAGTTGGTGCAGGTATGTCCACTTTTAAGTTTTTAACTACCTATGAACTCCTCACTCTATGTTTGCTTTTTATTTTTATCTTAAGCAAATTTTCTGACTGCCTCTGATCTTCATACAGAACCATATTGACCGGAATGCTGATATTACTCTTTCATGTGCACCAGCTGAGGACAGGTTTGTTTAAATTCCAATGAATTGATTTTAATCATTACTCAGAAACAACTAGAAATGGTTCTTTCATGTCAAGAGAATTGAGTGATTTCAGAAATAAGATGGAGAAAGAATACTTCTCCTTTGATGTTCATATACATGCACATACATTATTTCGAAATAAAAACATCATGTTTCTTTATTCCTTATTGTGATTATGTTAAGCTGAGATTTAAGCCTTACTTTTCAGTCGAGCATCAGATTTTGGGCTCGTCAAAATTGACAGCAGAGGCAGAGTTGTCCAGTTTTCTGAAAAACCAAAAGGGTTTGATCTTAAAGCAATGGTAGGTTTACTTGAACTCTTATTATATGTGCTGATTTCTTTCTAAACAAATTTTCCTGGTTTATTCAGCTGATGTATTCTCTGATCTGCCCACTTTCTGTAGCAAATTCTGCTGCAACTTTTTATTTTATATAACAACATTCTGACTAGTGCTCCTTTAATAATTCAACTCATATGTTTTTCATGCTGCAGCAAGTAGATACTACTCTCATTGGATTATCTCCCCAAGATGCGAAGAAATCCCCGTATATTGCTTCAATGGGAGTTTATGTATTCAAGACAGATGTACTGTTGAAGCTCTTGAAATGGAGATATCCTACAGCTAATGATTTTGGCTCTGAAATTATACCAGCAGCTATAGACGAGTACAATGTCCAAGTAAAGGATCTTGGATCTTTTTATTGAAATTAGTTTTACGAATCGATTAGCTGTAGTTTTAAAGAATTTATGCTGTCTTCCCAGGCATACATATTCCGAGACTACTGGGAGGACATTGGGACACTTAAAACTTTTTATGATGCTAGCTTGGCGCTCACTGCAGAGGCATGTTGCAAATTCCCATTTATGCTTCTCATCATATGCAATGAGCTTATTTTAAGTAGCTCATCTTAAAGTGATTTTAGATCAATGCATAATCCAACTGATTAGGTTTCCACTGCAGTCTGCAGAGTTCCAATTTTACGATCCAAAAACACCTTTCTATACATCTCCTAGCTTCCTTCCACCAACCAAGATAGACAACTGCAAGGTAAGTGGGCATGTTGTGCAAGTGCTTTGTATTAACTGTTCTTTTGTGGGTTCTAACAGGTTTTGTTTTCTGCTTTTCAGATTAAGGATGCCATAATCTCCCATGGATGTTTCTTGCGAGATTGTTTTGTGGAACACTCCATAGTGGGTGAAAGATCGCGCTTAGATTGTGGTGTTGAACTGAAGGTTTGCATTTTTATCTTCCTTTGAAGATTTAGCCTCAACAAGCCCATTTGATTTTTCCTTATTTTGTGAAAAATGCACCAGTTTATTGTTTCTAGTACATTTTCTTGTAAAGTATGGACCTCAAACACATGTTTTACTACACCATACCAGGATACTTTTATGATGGGAGCAGATTATTACCAAACTGAATCTGAGATTGCCTCCCTGTTAGCAGAGGGGAAAGTACCAATTGGGATTGGGGAAAATACAAAAATAAGGTAAATGGACATTGCATTTTACATTGACATCGAATTTAACAGTGAATATTTCATGAGAATGACATGAAACTCGAAAATTCTTTTCTGACGAATGTACTTATTGACACTTGAGAATTCTTAAATTTGATTTATGGTTTCCCTCATGCAGGAAATGTATCATTGACAAGAACGCAAAGATAGGAAAGAACGTTGTGATCATGAATAAAGATGTAAGCTTTTTTTGCATCCTCCTTGGACCTTCTTTAGTGTACCTTATTTTTCAACTAGTAGAATATTATTGTGTTTATAGATCGAAGGTTATCTTCCCATCAACTGTCTACACAGTCAAGTTCAAAACACTGGAGAGCACGCAACACACATTGCTGGTGTGTTTCCTGCTGATGAAAAAGAAAGCAGAATGACAGTGTTCAATTCAGATTTGACTGTTTGTAGCATGGGAGCATAATCCCTGAGAAGCCACAATGAAAAGCCGAGCCCCCAAGAAAACCGCAATATATAAGAGCACTCATATTCCTTAATTGATTGATCAAGAGAGATCATTAGAACTAACTCTCACTGATGTTCTTTTCTTTGGATCTTTAGGATGTTCAAGAAGCAGCCAGACCAGAGGAAGGATTCTACATACGATCAGGGATAACCATTATATTAGAGAAAGCTACAATTAGAGATGGAACGGTTATATAAACTTGGGAAGCATCTCTTGAACTACTGGAGATCCATGGAAATCAAAATCTCAATGTGAAGAAGCTCAGAGGTTTGACCTATTTCCCAACAGAAACCAAGCACATTCAACTGCTAACTCTCTGAAGGAAAGCTTTCTTCGCTCATGTAAAAAGAGCAAGTATAATTGAGACACCGCGTCTTTAAATAAAACTGAAGCTGCACCTCTAGATGCCTAGTTCATGTCTAAGAGTTAAAAATATGTAAGATAGCATTCCAAAGAACACAATGGTTTACTTATTACTCAACCTCGACTTTTCGTATTGTAAAAAACTCTACGTCAAAGAAATGTCTTATGATAAATAAATCTCTTATTATGCACCTGTTCTCTCTTTAAAGTTTGGTACTTTACATTACAAAGCAGTTGAATTGTTTTGGTAGTCAAATGGCTGCTCAACCATATAGCTATTCAAAGAACAACAACATAACCAGTAGGCCATTCAAAGAACAGAATGTGAATTTTTTTTTCTTATATGCACTTTTAAGTATTGGAAACCATGTTAATATTTAGATACTAATTGAGGATTTAGTAGTAATGGTGGCATGTACCTTGGAGTGCATGGTTACACGGTAGATATCTTGGTGAAAGGGAGCAAGTACCCGATGGAATAGTCGAGATGTGTATGAAGTAGCCCATTGTAATGTGATCAATATTTACTGTGATTTTTTAGAAATGTGAGTTGCCTGGGGTCATTTACCAACAATGTTATCCTTATCCCCTGGTCTGTGTGAAGAACACATTTAAGAATTTATGATGTTGATTTTTGGAAGATCTTGCACCAGATGCTTCCCATGTTGGAAAACACAAGTTACTGAATACTGAAATATGTTTTTAATTAATTTAAACTAGACCATTTTAATGTTAAAATGAACATGTCTCACCCATCCAAGTAAGAACATGGGGGAATGGAGAGAAACTGGAGAAATGGTTATTTTCATGAAGGGGGCAAGTACATTCTTGAACAACAAAATTTCAAGTTGGATGTACATCATTGCAAAACCAGGTGAAAGGGAACATAAGAAAAGTCATAATCAAATACTAGAGAGGGATATGTAGGAAAAACAGAACTTCTCAAAAGGATTATGCTTCCTATAGGATAATACTCGATCTCAAAAAACAATTTCCGAGCTGAATAGAGGAGCATGCCTAAAGCTGTCAGCCTCCAAAGTTCTCCAGAAGTAGAATTGGCATTGTGCAACTGTTCCATGAATTCGGTTTCAACCACAAACTGCACACAATCAATCATGATAACAGTTTTACCCTGAACCTATTTGATATGTAATTACTGTTGAAAACTGTTGCATACATGCAGCTGAAAGCGGCCAGGCTAGTAGCTTGTTCGAGAAACAAGATATCTGGTGCTTTCATTATTATGTTTATATACAAAGTAACACCATTGAGGCAAATACAGACTCCAAATCAAAAATAAGACATAAGTACTTACTAGTGTCAACTATTTAAATCAAGCTCCAAAATGCACCATTCCACTCAATTGTTAAAATGCAACATTGTTGCTGATTGATTTTTCAGGAACCCCTAGTGTTCCAAACAACTAAAGGGCCTTTTCTATGGAATTCACATGGCTGGAAACCATTCATTGCCTTACCCATCAGAGCCATGGCGCCAAGGCTCGGAAGTTGTTTCTTCTGGAAATCATCAAGCTCCAACTTTGAGGTTTGAGGCTCACAAACCACTACTGGTTGGGGACTCTTTGTTGCAGAGGTAGTCCTATCATGAAGCAACCTTTGAATCCAAGAGTGTGAAGTCAAAACCTCTAGATCTTTCTTGATAACATTCACAGAAGAGGGACTAGAGTTCATTGCTAAGTCTGGAGTGTCATCGTGAACCATCAATTCTTTACCATGACGTTTATTAGATGCTGGTTCGGAGCTAGTTACGGTTGCTTTAGGAATTTCACTGAGGAACTTGTGTGATTTCTCATTAGATGTTTCCCCTGCTAAACTGGAGCTTTTCGTACCAAAAGCCAAAGAACTGGAAGTACTCACTTTGAGGCGCTTAACCCATCTACTAGCAGGGTCGTGTCCAAGAAGCCTTTCGGGACAGAAATCAGTTCTTGATGAACTGGGTTGTTCAGCACGGGCCAGTATTGATCCCAAGTCGAAACTTTCAGTTCTGGAAGAACTTGCCTCCATATTATCAGTTGGAGCAGGAAGCTCTAAGTTTATATCCAACTTTAACTGTTTGTGTCCAGCTTCTTTTCTGGAGCTGTCAAGTGCAAAGCGACGGGCCAAAGTTTGGTCCATTTTGTTCACCTGCAATATATCTAATGGTGAAAATTAAAATCAAGATTCTAGATTACACGTAGTCTCGTCATCAGTAGTGTATTAACCTACATGACAAGTGCGTCTCAATTTTATTCGTATGTACTTTATTTATTAATATGAATATTTGAGATCTATAATTCAAAGTTCTCAAATATTTATGGTAAAGGAAAGATAGTTTTTTCTTGTTCCTTATATGAACTCTTCTTTTTCTTCATATAAACTATGCACCTTTTTAACTTTTTCGAGTCAAAGATAACCAAAATTATGTATACCTTGTTCTATAATCTACAATATTATTTTGAGTGAAAAATAAAATCATAAAATTCACAATTAAAATTTTTTGAGGTAAGCAACTGCCTTGCCATAGGAATGCTGCAAGATAAACTATTAAGATTGCAGAACATTTGACCACTTTCAGACTTGGTTGACATCACGAGCAATAACATTTTCCCATTTGCTGAAAAACCCGTTTGGTTTTAAACTTATCATACAATGAACAGGTATAACCAACCAACTAATTATTATTTAATTTCCCAGATTGGCAAATAGCATGTAGGAAGAGAAATATGAGAGGCAGTAGACTGTACAAAATTCAAGAAAAACCAAACACCTTCTTGAAACCCTGGCTAGAAGATAGGAAGTTACGAAAAATTAAAAAAATCTCAAGATTACCTTCTTTACTATAGAAGAACTTGTACCTGCAAAATTAGAGGAAAGATAGATTCATTATAAGAGTTAAATTGTCTACACTCAAACAGTATATCTCAACTTAAACCTCTTTTCCTTTCCTTTTCTCTTCAGTTAAAAATTTGTGCCAAGCCTTAGAAAGATCTCTTGATTATATTTGATCAGTAAAAACTTAGCAAGACGATGAACATAATAAGCTCTAACAAAAATCTTAAACCACTAGCAGAGAATAGTACATACCACAAAGCTGATTCTTTTCCTGGAAAACATCCATGTCCATGATATCAGTTTCAGCTGAAGATTCATTCTTTAACAAAAATTCAGAAGGCTTACTGTCCCCTATATTTTCTTTTCTTTCACGGCAGCAGTTTTGATTTTGAAGCTTCATTTCTCCCTTATGATGACCAAAAGATTTAGATGGGCTACCATGATTACCTAGTGATGCTTTCCCCTTAATTTTACTCCACATCCTTGAATTACCAATGACGTTATTTCCTTCCAACAGATCAGCATCTGCTCCTTTTGTGATTAACATACTATGGGTTGTCTGAGAAATGCAGGGACGATATCCCTCCATTCCCACCATTGAGTCCATGGTATTACTTGTTCTCATTTTCTCTACATCAAGCAAAGGATGTGGTAGCTTTTGTTGGTCAAAAGAACGAGAATGTAACTCTTTTGATTCAGTTACATGGGAAGGACTAGGTTCATTTTTTAACAACCTGATGAAGGAACCACCTGGAATTTTCTGGAACTCCTCTCTGCCAAATTCTGGAAGAAGTTTTCTGCTTGTGGAAGGTGCATCTACCAATAAGGAATCTTTCTGCCTCAAATATGGAGTTACCGATCTCCCATGCTCATGCTCCGACATTTCCAGTCTTGGCACTTCTTCTTTTGCTGCTAGGATTGATCTACTTGGGAGAGGTTTCTGCATCTTTTCCCCTTCGTTAGGTATGTACTGGCCAGGATCTTGGTATGGCACAAGATGAGATGCTGAGTGACTAGGATTATCTAGCGAAGGCCTCAATGCAACAATGCCGTGATCAATGTCATATGGAAGAGTTCTGCCACAATCCAAAGGGTCCTGGAAGGAAGTTTTGACATTTTCACAAGGATTGGGCAATGGTAGGGACCAATTGCCAAGATTTCCTTTTGCACTGGTTCTTGAACTTGTCTCATGAATGACTTCAAACGTTTGAGTTTCAGATTCTCTTAATCTTTTGACGGATTTAGAAAGCTTGGACATTGTCTCCAATTTAACAATTGACTGGAGAGACTTAGAATCTTGATCATTTTCCTTGTTTCCAAGAGCAGTAGGTGCATGATTTTGTGTTTCTGCAATAGAATTGTAGCTTGTTCTTGTCCAATGTGCCATCCAAACAGATTGAACTGAATGTATAGACTTCCCGTTTCTACCATCACAATCCGAATATGAATGTGTAACACGATCAGACATGATATCTTGGCTCTAGATCTTGCTAATGTACTAGTTTTCCTTCAGTTGTTCATCAAAAGGTTGTCTCCTTTACCTGGGAAAGAGAATTGAACAGCAATAAATCAAATTATAATTGTTGAACTATGTGACCATCTCATGTAAAAGCTTAGACAAATGATTAATACATATGTCCTTGTGGCGTGGCCTTCGATAACAACGCTGTGCAGGCGTGCACCCCATCTTGGGACTCAAGGTCTCCATACATGAGTACAAATGATTAATGAGTAAATATAAACACCACAAATACACTAACAAAACAAATAGGCTATACAGGAAATGCATAAGTTCAAGTCAACCATCTCAAGCTTAGATACTTCAGAGAAAGTGCAATTTTATTTACTCAAATTATTATATATCTTCAACAACAATCACACAATATTTTCCCCTATTGTTAATCATGGATGCTAGTAAGGATTATAATCCCCACTTTGAAAGACAAACATCAAAAAAATAATAAAAAATTGAGACATCAAATCTTACCAACTGTTTCCTTAACAAGTCACACCCCCACTTTCTAAAGATCCACAATTTTGACCTAAGTTCACACCCCTAAAAATCATAAAAATTGCTAAAACTGTTCTAAAATACAATAGAAGAGCTAAATTGCTACAAAATCAAGTATTAACCAAGATTTAAGTGTAAAGACAAGCACACCCAAAGTTAAAATTGGTACAAAGTCAAGCAAAACTGTTCCAAAATACAATAAGAGAAAAGTAAAAATTGCTACAAATTCAAGTCTAAAACAAGAAACCCCCTGAAATCATTCCATAAAAAAGATCAAATCTTTAGCAACTGAAAAAGGAACTCACCAGTCAAAGTAAGACAGAAATTGAAAGGAGACTATCAACAGGGTGTACATGGATTCATATATGTTTCTGAGGAGCAGAAAGAAACTGGTGAAAGAGGAGATGAAGAAGGAAAGACCCAAAAGAAAGAAAAGGTTAACTAGTAGGAATGGTCACACCCAAATATACATCAAGACAAAAGCCACCTTATTAGCTGTAAACCTATGGTTTCAGTGTACATTGGGCTCCATATGTCTGCACTTTTTCTCCCTCCTTTCTAGTTAAATTTTGCTCTTACCATACTAATGGGGAGTTTGGATTTGCCTATTTAAAGCGCCTTCAGTTGTGATCTTCTATTTTTTATTTTTGTATACGTATTTCTCTGTATAAATTTAAATTTTTTTAAAATTTTAAAAAAATTTTACTCAGCTTTATATTAATTTTTCGTCGTCTATTTTAACCTATTTAAGAGAAAATTTTCATTAGTAAACAAAAGTAAATTAAATCATTCGTATATTCGTAGTGTTAAGATAGTGCCGAATAATCTTTTGATATTAAAGAGAAGTGAGCCATCATCGGATTCTTTGAGGATATTGGAGATGTAATATACTCCCTTTTTCTTGTATTATACGGGTATTTTCTATTTTACACTATTATTAAAAAAATTATGAATGTACCAGTTATTCTTTATTTATATCAATGTACGTTAAACTAAGTTAGAAATAATTATTAATACACTAATTAATGATAAAGGTAAAATGGGAAAAAATAATTAATTATATTCTAATTTAGTAAGTGCTCATATAATATGAGACAAATATTCATAGAAAGATGCTCATATAATATTGGACAGAGGTAGTATTATCTATTCTAAAAAGATATAAATTTGATTTTAGTTAGTAAGTATTTTAATTTTGAGAATGCACATCTAAATATTTTTATTTGATTTTAATTAATAAATTGAATATCTTAATTCATTTTTAATATGTCTCGTGAAGATTCAATGTTAACGTGACACGTAATTTTTGAAGATATCGAATATCGAGATGACCTTCTAAAAATCAGAGTATTCATTAAACACAATAAAAATGAGTTGAAATATCTAAATATGAATATTCAAAGTTGATATATTTATATGTTAATTGAAGTCAAATTTAAGTATTTGTTTATTGTATTATGCGTTCTAAAAGTTTAACCCTTCTTCGTACCAATTGAATATCTTTATTGTATTTCTCATATGTGCATGCGCTTAGAAAAAATTATTTACACTCACGTAAATTTAATTATACTTATAAATAAATGCAAAAATAAGAATAAATGAATATGTAATTTTTAAAATACTTTTTGTCATGCATTTATTGTTTATTGGAGAGTTAGTTTGTGATCTAGATAAGGTAATAACATGAGATGTTTGCATATTTAGGTAAAGATAAAATTTCAATTATAATTTAAAAATAATATATTTTTATATTTTAATTCAAATAATAAAGAACATTAGGTTAGAGAATAGGTCATCCAGATTTATGCATAATGCACAAAATATCTTCTACATTTTTGTGCTGACTTGTCACTAATTTGGAATATCCAAGTAATGATCCTGAGAAATAGAGCTGACTCACAATGCAAAAATCGATTTAATATATAAATTGAATTATTAAATTCATGATTTATAATTTTTTTGTCATATATTATCATTTTAGTTTCCATTATATTATTAGAGGTCCTTGGTCTCGATTTATTTGATATTGATATATTTTTATAAAATTTAAGTTGTTCATTATTGCAAGTTTATGGTATATTTTATGTTTATTTTAAATAATATATGTTACTTATTTTGTTTCCATTGATATTGCATATATAAAATTTTGAAAAATCAAATTCTTAAATTGTCCATTCTTATGACCTATAGTACTTTTACTATTATTTTAAGTAATATACATAAACCTTTTGATTTATTTATGTTACATTGTTTTAAAAGTACTTTTTTTTTATATAAATATAATAATTGAAAGATATTAAAATAGTTATTTAATTTTATCTGTCCAATTTTTTTTTTGAAAAAAGATCCTAATTTATTATTTTTTTTCCTTATTATAGTATTTATATGACATAAAATAATTTATTAGAGTGATATAGCAAAATCACAGTTAAAACAACTGAGAAAATAATTTATTAGGGATAATATAGTAAAATTATAATTGAAACAGTTGAAGAAATATAATCAAGCATGTACGTCAATATATAACTATTCTAAAAAGTACTCCACGAAATATTTTTATAAATCTATATAATAAAAGAAAAGAAGCAAATAGCTCAATTAAACATGTTGACGGGTAGATGTCGGATTATTCGTATTTCTTATATATATGATATGGACAGTGACTTTAACGTTTTACTAATGCAATAGTATTACTTTTGACCGTAAACAATACCAACTAATCTCTTTATCATGGCATCTTTCACAACTTAACAGTATCTACTCTCTTTTTTAATTTAAGATTTGACTGTGATAAAGTAGTCACCAATTTTTATTACATGATTTTTTAGAAAAAAATTGAAATAATTCTATCTTAAAGTGATTGAATGGAATAAGCTGAGACTTTTTTTTTTTTTTTCATTTGGCAACTTTAAAAGCCACGAACCTACTTCTGGTGCCAGATATGTTCATGTGGTTATTGTTACGCCACGTCATCATTGGTCCATCCAATTAGTACTAATCCTAATAATCTAGTACTCCTATTTGTCTTTTTTTTATTTTTCCTCTTTTTGTTAATTGGGATTTTACAAATTGCTACAAAAAGAAACACGACAACATTTGTACCCTCTTTGCCACGTGAAATACGATGCTATTGTTCATAAATTATTGCACTTTCCACTGTTGATAGTACCAAAACGTGACAATTCATTTGAAAAAACAATATTCACTTTTTTGTTACCTTAATTCATTTTCCTTCATTCAATTTAAAATCTATATTGATATATAACTCAGGATTGATTCTTGAGAATTTTTCTCATTTTTCTAATATAATATATTTCATATAGTTAATATAATAAATTCTTCTCGTAAATTTGTGAGTTAGATTATATTCATTTTTCCATTTCAATTCACATAATTTTGAACTAATCAATAATCCATCAATTACTTATCAAACAACTTGACTCGCTCATTTCACATATTTAGTTGCAAATAGCTCCTCTCTCATGGTCATTTTGAAAAAGATGAAATTTCATGTTAAAATATTGTTTGTTGAAATTAAATTGGAAATTTATTTAATCACTAGTGAATAATATTTTGGGAACTTATTAATTCGTACAATTTGGCCTCTAATTTACAAAATACATATACAAGCTGATCAATGTATACACGATATATATGTATATTAAGCATATATATATTTATATTCTGGGATAATACACACTTGTACACCAAAAAGCCAAAATATTTACTCCAAATGTTTCATTACTTTCATACCCCCTATGTATTTTAAAATTTTCATTGACGTCGGCATCCGTCCTATATAATATCATTAGGTTGTTAATTGTCAAAGAAGTATTACAGAGGATATCGATAAGGTATCATACACCAATGGAGTATAATAGAGGATACTTATAGGGAATCAACATACGGATGGAGTGTCATAAAGGATTAAGCTCCGTCCCATATGATATCAGTACGATATTAATATACCGACGGAGAATCACAAAGAATGTAGTTTTTACTAATTTAGAGTTTAATAAAAAAGATTTTGCCTTTATAATTTTCTCTCTGTTGTTTCTTATTTATTTCTTAAAAAAAAGCCAAAACCTATATGATACCAAAAGGATATCCATGTATCGACAAAGTATAATTGAGGATATCAATATACAGATAGAGTATCACAGAGGATACAAATGAGATATCAATATATGGACGGAGTATCACAAAGGATTAAACTCGACCTATATTATATCGATATGGTATCAATATACCGACAGAGTATCACAAATAATATATTTTTGCTAATTTAGAGTCTAATAACTAAGATTGTGACTTTAATAATTTACAAAAAAATGCAACCCTATATTATACCGATAGAATATCAAAATGAGGATGGAGTATATAATGTCGATACGGTATCAATATACCAATGGAGCATCATTGGGGATTTATTCATAGTAGTGATGCTAACGTCATGTGTGAAATAAGAAAGACAAAGTGCGGTAAGAGAGTAAATACCTTAGGTTACATCCAATTTAAATAAATAATTTTACAACTAAGTCTATTTTGTATAATTTTTTGTTTATTTTTCTATGTATAATGTTTGTATAATACACACAATTTGAATACTTCATACATATTTTTAAATTTTGTAATTATCTCATAATGTTTACTCAATTAGCTTTTGTGTCGGTCCAGTTCAAATTCAACTAAGGGCCCAACCGCTCATGTGTGGATGCTGTCCTTGAAATGAAAATGGGCCGGGTCTCGTTTTAAAAGATCTTTTATCTGTTGGATTACTTCGGTGATTTAGAGAAGAAAAAAATGTTTCTTTGGTAGCTTACCGTTTAAATTTTATTTATATTAAATTATTATGAGCTGTGTACATAAGAATCTTAATAATTTAGTTGATTAGTTACGTAATATTTTTATTTTGTTGGTGAGAGTTTGATTTCCCCGCCTTGTAACCCTCCTCTTTTCCACTTCACATACCCCCAACATTTTATTTTTTTAAAGAGTTGTGCAAATACTATATATTGGAATTGATAAAATACACATAAGTGGGGTCTGGGGAGAGTAAAATGTACACAAACCTTATCACTATCTCATAGAGACAAAGAGGTTGTTTCCGGAAGACCACCAACTCAAATATATCCGCCTCAAAAGTAGAAAACATTAGATACAAAACGACTATAGTGGAAAGTAATTGGAAACTCATAAATATAATATAAGTCAGCAAAATAAATGATGACTAATAACAACACAATATAATGGTACGACTAATCCTATGATCCTAATATATCACAAGGTAAGACATCATCCCACCCCTACTAGCCTTTTACCTAATATGTGACCTTTATTACTTTCTATCAAAGGTCATGTCCTCGGTGATATGAAGTTGCATCATATCCCGTCTAATCACCTCCTCCAATACTTTTTCGGTCTATCTTTACCCCTTCGCATAACCTTTTAATCCAACCTATCGCACCTTCTAACAATAGCGTTAACACTTCTTCTCTGCACATGCCCAAATCATCATAGTCTCGTTTCTCTCATCTTATACACTACAAAAGTCACCCTAACTTCTCCTAAATGATTTCATTCTTAATCTTATCACCCTTGGTATGTCCAAATATCCATCTCAACATCCTCATCTCTACAACCTGCATCTTCCAAAAATGTGAGTTTTTGATTGACCAACATTCCACCCCATTAACAAAGACGGTCTAACCACCATTCTGTACAACTTACCTTTAAGTTTAAGTGGTATCTTCTTATCACACAATACTTCAGAGGCAAGCCTCCATTTAATTCATGGTGCCCTAGTACGATGTATGAAATCGTTATCGATATCACCACTACTCTTGATGATGGACCCAAGATATTTAAAACTTTCTCTCTTGGAAATAGATTGAGTAGCAAACCTCAGTTCAATATCCACTTCGTCCCTCGTTACACTAAATGCGTTCCTCAAATTTAATAATTGAAATTCAAAATATTACCATTAAAACAACAACAACAACATACCTAGTGGAATCCCATAAGTGGGGTTTGGAGAGAGTAGAATGTACGATCTCTTTTCCTTTCTCTCTCTTTAGCGAGCCTATATAATCTCTTATCCCCACCTTTATCACTTGGTTCCTCATATAGGCGCTCAAACCGCTGTTGTCTTAGCACTCGTCACCGGCATCTTTGCTTCTGACTTAGTCGTCTTATAAATCTCCTTAAGCTTTCACTTTTCATCCCCATCCCTACACTTCAACCACTTCGTATAAGCTCACTTTGTCTTGAACTTCGTCATTCCACCACCAATCGTCTTGACGTCCACCAAAGGTCTCTTTCGAATCCCTAGTACTCGGTAGCTACCTTTCTAATAGGCCCTAAGTTTCTCAACCTTTCTTCCATCTCTCGAGAAAGGGAGAGAGTCAGGCCTTCCCATCTAATCCTTGGTTGAGCATAAATAACCTTTTTCATCTTATCTCTCTTAATCTCTATATCCATTACTAGAAACCCATGTTGAGTGAAAAAAAATTCACTCGGAATAACCTTGCAATTTTTACAAAGACTTCTATCGTCCTTCCGAAGAAGTAGGTAATTAATCTGAGTTCTTAGCTACCATGAAAGATAATCAAGTGATTTTCCCTCTTTGAGAACACATGAGTTAGCAATAAAAATAAATTAGGAATTATTAAATTAAAATCCAACTAGTCGTGTAATTTAGCAAATCTTGTTATATATTATAAGCGGATAAATAGAAAATGTTAGTTTTATTAGGGCATAGTAAAATGAGAAATAGCAGAAAGGGGAAAATTGTCAATTGAAAGAGAAATAAAAAAAATTGTTCTCTCGTCGGCAGCCATTAATAGCCACAGATCCGATCATAATTTCTGCTGTGCCCTCTCTATCCAACACGCTAAATCTCTTCACTTCTCTTTAGTAAGCGAAGGTACTTTTTCATAATTTGTGTTTTTCCAATGTTATCTAACCCTAACATTACCCTAAACGTTCAGGTGATTTTTGTTTTAGATCTGATTCTTGTTGTTGTTTGTAACATATAGATTCGTCGGGTATAATTGTTTTTGAGGTGATCAATGCTATGGGGCAACAAAATTACAGCTGGGTTCTATTTGACCGAATGAGTTTTGATTTTAGGGCACCGATTGAGGATTATAAGGTGTTGAGTGGATGGATTTTGAAGGGTGAGTTGGTTCAGTCCGAAATGGGTGTCATAGTCTGGGCATTTTTAAGATTAGGAGAAATATATTGTGTTGAGAGTTATTTTGTTTGCGTTTTTTCGAGTGTTTACCCTCTGGGTTCCATTGGACCTAAATGAACTTGACTTTAGGGCACTAATGGAGGATCAGAGGTTGTTAGATTGATGGATTGTGATGGGGTTAGTGAGATCAGTTTGAACTCGTCTAAACTTTGCTTTGGTCAAAATGAATTGAGTTCGAGTGGGTTATAGTTCAAAGAATTGAAATCAAAAATCACTTCTCCATTTATTTTGTTTTCTTGTAATTCCAGCTACATAGTTGACTTGCTAAAAGGTAGTTTGTTGGGTATACAGTTTATTATATTCTACATTAGCAGGACTTGTATGATTTCTTTTTTTTTTTCCCCTTCAAAGCTCTCTCATGGGTTGTGACTAATAGCTGAAGTTAAACCAACTTCTTGGATGAGTTTGTTTTAAATCTTAAATAAGTGCATCACTCATTGTCTCATTCAACTCAGCCTAATATGGAGGGATTTCAATGATGTTGTATCTGAGATTGCAATTTTTTTTTTCTTTTTAGTCTTATTTTAAATGAAAAAAATTATGCTTTCTGTGGGTTCTGTTTTAGCCTGTCACTTTGCCAGCAAGTTTTGGTTGCTCTAGTTGATTTTTTTCAAGATCTGGAACTTATTATTTTCCTCTTCAAAAAAGGGGGTATTGTCATTCATTTGTCAATAATTGATATTATGGTTGGTGATATTGTCATTGATTTGTTAGCAATCAGTTTGTTTCACTAGTGTTAATTTCCTGATGATCTAAGCAGTAATATAATTTAAAGTCCTAATTCTTCTATCTCCTAATTTGATCTAGTAGTGCACTCAGTTGACAATGTCTTCCTTGTGTTGATCTTATTGCATTTGTATATGACACTTCTAGGATTGTGAAGTTGAGTTTCTATGGAGGGTATTGGAGGTGATGGTGCCTCAGCGGCTACAGCATTGAACCAACGAAGGCTTGAACTTTCGAAACTTTTTCAATACTATTTGGATAAAACTACTCCTCATGCTACCTATAGGTGGATTGGAACTTTTGTCTTAGCATTGCTTTATGCTATGCGGGTTTATTATGTTCAAGGATTCTATGTTGTCACCTATGGTTTGGGCATCTATATTCTCAATTTGCTGATTGGTTTCCTGTCACCTCTTGTTGACCCTGAGCTGGAACCTTCAGATGGACCTATGTTACCGACTAAAGGTTCAGATGAATTCAAGCCTTTCATACGTCGCCTCCCGGAGTTCAAGTTCTGGTAATAATCTTTGCTTTTTATGGTTTTTACATTGCTAATCTCTCAGAGAAAGGGTTTGTCATCTGAACGTTATGTATTATCTTGTATCAGAATTGCTTCAGTTTGTTAGTTTCATAGTGAAACGTTTGCATTGGACTTAGCTCTCCTGGTAAACTTTGAAAGTAAGTATTAGCATAGCAGAACCTCCTTGCTGCGTATATTTGAAATCTGGATGAATTTTCTAAGCTAATTTACCTTTTATCAATTATAACAGTCATGTTGCCCATTGAAATTTTTTATATTTGGCTTCTCTGTGCTAGCATTAACTTTATACCTCAAACCCCATGTCAAAAAATTAACTCTATACCTCAAACCAGCAGCATGACCATAGATTCAGCTGTTTCTAAATGATGCCTGGAATATTCAGCATTAAGTTGTACCTAGCTGATAGAGACTTTTTTTATAAAGGAAGTTGCACCTAACATAGAGATTTTTTTATAAAAAAAGGAAGTTGCACCTCACTGACATATGTTGGGGTTCTGTTTATTCTAATCTTTGTCCTTTTCTTGACTTGTATGTCATTTCTGTACTTCAAAGATCTCATAAATGATAGCAACTAAGATGTATTTGTCTTGGGCAGATAGACTTGGAAGTTATGTCCAACTTTTACTTATTAAACTGGATTGACCTATGACCCATCCTTGATGGATCTGTCCCATAAGTGATGAGCCCTTCAGGAATCAGGAGGTTGCCAGTTTGGTTACTAATACCCTTTCAAAGAAATATTTACTCGTGGCTCTGTCATGGCTGTTATGGAGAATATTAAGCCTAGTGCCTGACAGCTGTTTTTCCTTTTGGGGCTTGCTTGTTTTTTAATCTTTTCATATTACTTTGATTTCTTCTGCCCCATTGTCCTTTACAAGGTCTTCCACGACCTCAAAATTAGAATTATGTGTCTTTTATGTCTTTATGTGCATGAATTTATTGTTCTGAAACACTGCCATATTTTTGGAAGATTTACATTTAAGACCTTTGATGGCTAATGTTTTGCCGGTAAGAAACAGGAATTGAAGAAAGGTGGAAGGTTTCTTTTTTCTTTCAGTAGGGCATTGCCAGACAGGCCAATATTCATATAGCCAAACCCTTTCTGTCTTAAGAGATAGCAACCCCAGCCAGTTTGGATTGAGGTAGTTGATTGATAATGTTAATATCAGAAAGCTAATTCAATGCAGTGCTATGCTTTAAGTGACTTAGTTGGGTCTGAAGTTGCCCTGTATCTTTTATTATGTAGTCGACATAGCATAAGAGAGGTTTTATGCGTGTTTTAGGCGATTAAGTACTTTCTTTTTTCCCTTTTTTTCAGGTATGCCATAACAAAGGCTTTCTGTGTGGCATTCGTCATGACTTTCTTCTCTCTATTTGATGTGCCTGTGTTCTGGCCTATATTGTTGTGCTACTGGATTGTTCTTTTTGTCCTTACCATGAGACGACAAATTACACACATGATCAAGTACAGATACATTCCTTTCAACCTTGGAAAGCAGGTAACTGCCGTAGCTATTGAGAGTAGTTTTATATCTCAACCAGTATTCTATCTGCTGATGCAGCAAACTTTAGGTTACTAATCTTCATTTTGGGATATTTAACATGGTTTCTTTTGTTATTGCAACAGAAATATTCCGGTAAAAGGCCATCAACAAGTGGCAGCAGCCCAAGAGCCGACTGAGCTATGCTCGACTTGGACCAAATGGAAGGGGGGAAGCAGGAGAAACTGTAGTAGGAAAAAAAAGGAAACAAGATGGATTGCTGCATATTTTAGTTAATGTGATTTGTACTTACATTGAACTTCAACACGAAAACGGAGAAACAAATGTAGTAGTTTGTTAGCGTTCTTTAATTGTTTTCTTTTCCAGTTTTCTGATCATCGCTGCTAGTAATATAAATCTAATTTTGGGACGTAGAGAATCAGATTTATTGCGTTGTTTGTAATAGAAGCTTCGTATACGGTGACTGGCAGTGGATTTTCATTGGCATGTGAGATTTACCCTACTAGTGTAATTTTGCACGTGGGGTCCATGAGGTAGAGACCGTAAACGTAATATAGGAGGTTGAGGTATTATTTTCGAAAGACTTTTGAGTCAAGACAAAGCAGTTTGAAAAAAAAGAAATGCAAGTGAAGGAACAAAATATTATAAAGCAATTTGAAGAAAGGAAAAACAACTATCAAAAAATAATAGGATAATTGAAGTATAAGAAATACGGATGGTACAAGAAACTGTAAGAGTAAAGAGAAGTAGCTAATATAGAAGGATAAGTGTGAAAATGTTCAATTATCTACTACCCTAATCTCATGTATTTATGCATCACTCGTGTGGGTTGTCTAAGATCCAACTTATGTAGTGTTACTAGTGTTTTGTCAAGTGTCTTCGTTGCTTATGTTCTGTCTCGTTGAGGCTATTGCTTTGATTAGGAGGTTCATCGCTATAACTACATGCCACTAAAGTTGAGTTTGACTATATAAATCTTACTGTGTCAATGTTATTTCATACTTTGCTTCGTTTTCATCTCTGGGTTAACCTGAGTTTTTTTTTTCCTAAAGAAATAAAGCCGTACAAGTTACTAGATTTCGAACCAAACTTCTCTATCGGATTAAAATCTTTCTTAGTTTCTCATAATCTTTTCTCCATATGGTTTGATGTAAAATTTTATAGAGGTTATGGATATTACTTTGGTCATTAAAAACATACGTAAACCTGCATAAAGTCAAGAAAAAAGGATGAAAATAAGCTGCACTTCAAAAAATAAAACACGAGAAAGACTTCAGAAATAATCACAACAATAACATACTCAGTGTAATACATAGGATATATTGTAAACTGCAAAGAGAACAGAAGTGCAAATCTGGTCTAGCAAAAGGTTTCTTTCCAATAAAATTCAGCCAGAAGTAATCCAATACAGGAACCTTATATCCGACATGACATAGTGTAGTGTGTACATAGGATATGTATTTGTCAACAAGTCATTATCTTTTTCCTGATATATCTATAATGTGTTACAGTATGACATGGGTTCATATCTAATACGAGTATCGATCAGTAAGACTTGAACTATTAGCTATAAATCATAGCATGTTACAAAATGTGGGGCAGAAATGAAACTAGTTTTGCGAAGCTTACTCTGAGTCTCCAGAAGTTAAGCTTGCTCTCTGAACTTCTTGTAAATATCGCCTTTATAGAACTTTCTTGTTCTAAGCACCAAAATGTATGATACAATACACCCTACAAAACTTGCTGCACCAATTATCAGAAAAGAAGACCTGTAACAATCTATACCGATGCATGTCAAATGATCCCCGGGCTTCCTTAACAGTCCCAAAGCTGCCATTTGCCTCAAAGCTTCCTTGTCATAGAAATGGCCAACCAATCTGACATTGAAGACATATGCTCCAATTGGGCTGGCTGCTCCGCCAAAATTGAGCAGCGTAGCATAGTGTTTTAGGCCAAAGAGTTCTGATATGATGGAAAATACCAAAGGTGCCATAGCTCCAAAGCAAAACCCAAGGATAGCCAATGCAACATCAAGAACCCTCGGAACTCCCATTGCTATAAGAATATGGCCAACGCAAGATAAAAGGAGCACAAAAGTAAGCATCAACGGACGAGGGACTTTATACTTTGTCAACAAAATTTCAGAGACAAAGCCAGATATTACTCTTCCAAGATAACCCCATATACTCACTAGTGAAGTAAATGTTGCTATACTCGTGTTAGGATATCCTAACGCCTTACCAATTTGACCTATGTTATCAATAGCAGTCAACGTTCCACCAGCTCCAAAGATAGTAGTAATAAACAAAATCAACATGTCAATGCTCAAAAGTGCTTGCAAAATCGTATAGTCTTCACCTCTCTCCGGTGGCTTAAACACGTTCTTGAACCATAAAACTTCTTTTCCCTGACTTCTCGAAGGTAATTTCCCCTGCTCTAGTCCTTTCAATGGCACAAAATCATCAAAAACTTGTTTCCTATTCTTCCCAATTCTCAATTCTTCTCTGATTACTATAACTAGAGGCGCAAACAACAGAAGCAACATGATACACGAACTCAACCTATATTCAACCAAATTAAAAGCTACCCTATTTTGCAAAATTGTGATCATTAACAGAAATCCAGCAAGACCAAGTGATATATAAAGAAGCTGATAAAAAATCTTGACCTCATTTTCATGACGACTAACGCCTTTTATAACCCTAACATATTTAAGCAAAGTAAAACAAACAAATGGTGGAAGCCAAGCAATCAACAACACTAAAGATTTCCCATCATTCCCATAAATTGCATGAAACAATTGTGTTATAATTGCACCACTTAAACCAACAAACCCCTTTAACAATCCAATCACAATTCCCCTACTTTCTGGGAAATTCTTGACACAAGTCACTAAAGCACCAGTATTAGTGAAAGTTTGAGAATTTGCACCAACCATTAAACATAAACACATTTGCCAAACCTGGGGTTTGACTAATTCATCACCATTGACTGCTAACCACAAGTAAATGTACCCAGAAAAATTCATGAATGCCCCAATTAGAAGAACAACCCATGGTGGGCAAACTTCATTAATCAAACCAGCGATAATTCCTACATTGGCACCCACATCCTTAAAGAAAGATAACAAATTTAAGGTTGTTTGGTCATAACCCAGTGAAGATTTGACATGTTGTGAATAAAGACCAAATAAGTAAGTGCCACCAGAAACAGACAGGATCAAGATTGAAGCGAAAACAGTGAACCATCGGCCATTGAAGGGGATTGAGTTTTTACCCCAATTTCTAAAACTGAAATCTGCCGTCATCACTTAGATCGGACAAGTTTTTTTTCTTTTCTGCGTTTCGATCTGTAGCCACCTGCCGTTTGGTCAATGGCTTTGAAGTTTCCATTTTCATGAAAAGTTTAGTATTTTATAAATTGGTAAGGGAAAAAAAAGTTAGAAAAGTCAGGGACCGTTTGGTACGTAGAATGGGATAGCAGTAGCGAACTCACGTACTAATTAGGCGTTCATTTAAAAAAAATTCTGAATCACGTTAGTATAAGTGCTAATTATTTCGTGATTGCGAGTTTCGATTTAAATACAGTGTATTTGAGATATTTTATCTTCATATGACATAGTAATTAATATTTATAACCTGAAATAACATTAATCTTAAATCCATGTCAGGTATGTTTACCCTTTAATACTTACCATTTTACTAGAAGAAGTAATTTTGACCAATCAAATATAAAAATATAATTAATAGTCTATTCTCCTATTAATGGTCCAATTTCAAAGTTAGGGTGGGCAAATTTCAGAAAAATAATTGGTAAAGTAGTAGTGAGTGGAATATTAAAACTCTAATCAAAATATGAACAGTACTGACTATTTTTCCTTAATTAACAGAGAGGCAAAGATATAATTTGAGCCATAGGAGTAGTATATATTTACTTAATTTCCATTTTTAACAACTTGAGTATCAACATTTTGTGTTAGATAAAAATATAGTGAACATTTGGAAATAATAATTAATATGATACTTTAAATTTTCAACTGTACCATAAACCTGTGGATAAACATAAATAACCCTATTTTTTTGTTCTTATCCTTATTGTAATAGATAATTTTTTACAAAAGTAAATCGATAATTCCAATTAAGATAAAGAGATTTCATTTATCAAACAAAAATGATAGTATTATTTTTGTTGATTTAGTTTTAGGTTTTTAAATATGCTAAATAAATAAGAAATCAATAAAATAATTTTTATCGATTTTAAGTCACTAACGGTTCGATTTTCAATTTTCCCGAGAAGAATGATAATGATAACTTACACTAATAAAAAACAGATAGAGTATGAAAACTATGTTTAAACTTGCAAAATTTATAATTAGTTAATTACAAACTAAAATACTAAAGTGAATAACTAATCACTTAAGTACTATAAAGATAAAAATATGTTAAGTATTGTCATAGTGTCCTAACTATTAAATTACTAATATTTAATATTTACGAAGAGATAAAATGGTAAACTATCATAATCTTATTGGGTTATCAGTTTATCCAATAGCCAATAATGAAAATCGATATCGAACCAATAATTCAATAAATTTTTTTTTAAAACCATTAAAAATCCAATAACCTAATAATTCAATAATATTTTTATCAATTTGATCGATTTAATTTTTGCACGCCGTTAATCCTATATGTAATTTATTAAAGAATTTTTTGAATAACTTTCCAATGTGGGCTAATAGCTAAATTACGTTACAAAATATAACGGCTATATTTCTTCGAATTTCAAAGAAAGGCCATAGATGCGTCCCTTTAAAGTCCATTACAGCTCTCACTCATTTCATCCCAAATTCTTCACTCAACAATTCTCGTTTTCTCTTCAAATTTTCGAGCAAACAATTCTTCAAGGTGCCTTTCTTTTTAATCTTTCGTTTGTGATTTTAGTTTGCTGGATTTCAATTAATGTTCTTGCTCTGTTAATGTTTAGTTTGCTGGATTTCAATTAATGTTCTTGCTCTGTTAATGAGTTGTATCACTTGGATTTTTTGTTCTGTGTTCAAGTAAATTTCTTGTTACCTGTTGAGTATTGGAATGAATCTTTTAGAATTACTTGTAGTTTTGAACAGTTTTCAAGATTTGATATCCTTTCGTTTTTCTCTATCACAAGATTGGGAATTTTTTTTTTGATGTTTTCAAGAATAGAACAAAATTTGATGTGTCTTGCTGTTTTGTCTATCTGGGTTTTTACAGAATTGTCGTAAAGATGAATGACCTGATGACGAAATCATTCTTAAGTTATGTGGAATTGAAGAAGCAAGCTATGATGGATCTTGAAGCAGGGTCTGATATTGAAATGGGTCAACTCGACCCTAAGGATGAAAGAAACCTCTCAAAATTCTTTGAAGAAGTTGCTCTTATTAAGTCTGATATGGAGGAGATTAACAATCTTCTTGTCAATCTTCAAGACCTTAATGGAAAAACCAAGTCAGCCCCAAGTGCCAAAATTCTTCAAGGCTTTAGAGATCAGATTAACTCTGACATTATCACGGTTCTTAGGAAGGCGAAAATTATCAAAACAAGACTTGAATTGCTCGATAAATCCAATCTTGACAACCGTGGCGTGTCAGCGGAGTATAAAGAGGGAAGCCCGGTTGATCGAACGAGGATTTCAGTGACTAATGGTTTAAGAATCAAACTGAGAGATATGATGAATGATTTTCAGTGCTTAAGGGAAAACATTGTAGCAGAACACAAAGAAGGTTTAAGGAAACAGTATAGTAATGCTAACGGGAAGGAACCGAGTGAGGAAGTGATTGAGAAGATGATGCAGGGAAGGGTTTTTGATGGTAAAGTAGAAAAGGGGGTAATGGAGAACCAGGAAAGGCATGAAGCTGTTAAAGAGATTCAGAAAAGTTTGGTTGAGCTGCACCAAGTGTTTCTTGATATGGCCGTTATGGTTGAGACACAAGGTGATCAGATGAACAATATTGAGCAAAATGTGGTTAATGCTGGTGGATATGTGAATGATGGGATGAAGGAGTTAGATCGTGCTAATCGAATGAAGAGGAGGAGGACTTGGGCTTGTTGGATTGGCGCGTTGGTGCTGGTTTTCTTGTTGCTATGCCTTACTGCTATTCTGTTTTGAATTCAGGGTGAGAAATGCTTTGAGGATCTCAATCACTTTTTGGTTTATTGCGTCTTTTCAGTACATCATGCTTCCGTTTTTTCAGTATTTGGAATTCTTTTCCCATATAGAGATAAAAGAGCTGCGTGATGATTTATTTTCATCAACTGCTTGTATGTAAAACAGATTGATAATCTTCCATCACATTTGGAGATTATAGTGTTTTTACAGTCCCTTATGTGTCTGCTATCCCCTTAGATTATGTATTCTGTTGTGTCATATACAAGGCCAGTGTTAGATAGGCTGACCTTAACTAGATTCATTTCCTTATTATATATTTCCTTGATATTGGTTTTCTATGTTTTTGTACAGAAAAAATCATAGCTTTTGAATGTCATTCTAATTCATTGTTAAGAAACTTTGTTATCTTTTCTTTCATAATGCCAAACATTACATTAAAAATCCTAACAACTTCTTGGGAATCTGTTACAAACTTTTAGTGGCACAGTCTGTGTCTTTCTGGAAACTTTACAGAATTCAGACTTCTTAGTTAGCATTGAAGTGCAAAGTCTGTGTCTTTCTGGAATATAGGAGTTGCCTCTTATTGTCTACAGCAGTGTTCCATGAAAGGTGTTGTAGCCATGTAACATCTTCGAGGACTTGATTGTCTGACTAGGCCTTGTTCGAATTGCTTTAGTTTTGCAAAAGTTTTAGTGCAGCCAAATCAATTAATGTAAACTATTACGCTTTGAAGAGACCATCCTTTAGGATATATGGACAAAGAATGAAAGAAACTTTCAGCTTTGATGATTTTGATGGTGAAGCAAGGTAAGTAATCTTTCTTCATATGGATAAGTTTTGGGAGTTCACTATATTATAGTGACATAAGTCCAGTCACTTCTTAAGCATGACAAAAATTACTAATAAAGTTACAGTACAACACTCCATAATAAAGGCGACTCTGTACCAATTCATACCGGAAACCTTGCGATTTAACTACAACCTCTATAGGTAGAATCTTGGATTATCTATGGCGGGGTATTGTCACTGTGTCATTTTAAATCTGAACTTTTGAAAGACTGGAAGCCATTTTTGTTACTTACTCATTATGCACAACATTTTTCAATGAAGAGTAAAGGCAAAGCAGGGTTCTACTTTTATCTAAAAATCCAAAAAATGTGATACATCGTTAGGGTTAAATGTTATTGAGTTCGTATTTTATATGTTGTCTTATATAACTTGGATGAGACATTGAGTGATGAAATGCTTTTTCATAGATGAGTCTTTCATTTTCAAAGGACGGATTAAGAGTTTTAAATGATTAATTATACACTTTGGCATGACGATATCAATGGAAATATGTCTTGTTTGAATAACGCTAAACAAATGGAAACTTATAATTATTTTAATGAGACTTAAAAGAGAGTTTACACTTTGAATGTAATGTCACGTCTAGATTGAGGCCTCATAGCGTGACAAAAAAAAATTAAAATACAATATTACCATCTTATATCCCAACACTTTGTTGGTAAATGTACGGGGCTACTCTGATAGCAATGAAAGAGTCAGAATTTCCACTAAGAGGGTTCAAAATCTGATAAAATAGATATACGAAGTCACGAACCAGTGAAAGGGAATTTGACATCTACTGTACACATATAAAAAATTATTCTAACCATGTATAAATAATATAATTTTCCTCGAACCCCTTAACCACAAGGTAACTCCACCGTCTGGTAGAGGGCCCGAGTGAGCTGTTTTGCACATTTACGTTACTTAAAAATGGTAAACCATATCAACTTCTTGGATTTTGGATTTTACATAAAAAGTATAGTATTAATTTCTTCAACCTCTGGTTTACTTGAAGAAAAATCCAGTCATATAGTAATTATTATTTTGTTGTAGAGAGGAGAAAATGGGAAACATATTCACAGTAACGAAGCCAATTTTACACTTTGTAATGAGATTTATGGGGATGACATCCAAATTGGTGGAGATAGAACCTGGAACTACCTTGCATTTTTGGGTTCCAACCATCAATTCAACGAAGCCTGCAGTTTTATTTGTTCATGGATTTATTGCCAATGGAATTTTCACTTGGCTTTTTCAAGTGTTCTCTTTACGTTCAGATTTTGCTCTCTACGTCCCTGACCTACTTTTCTTCGGAGACTCATTCACTACTCGTCCTGAACGGTCAATGAGTTTTCAGGTATTGAATTGTGCAATCATCTCATCTACGTGCTAACTATATTGTGTGTCTCGTGAACATGTTGATCCTCAACTTTTTTCATGAAACAAACAGGCAGAATGTTTGGCAAAGGGCATGATGAAATTGGGTGTGGAAAAGTTTAGTTTGGTTGGATTTTGCTATGGATCAATGATTGGGTTTAAGTTGGCCCAATTATATCCTGTCATGGTTAAGTCCATGGTCATTTCAAGCTCTGGTATGGAATTAACTGAGTCTATTAGCAATGCTATGTTGAAGAACATTGGGTTTACAAGTTTGCCTAATCTTCTTTTGCCCAAAAATATCTCTGGGGCTAAAGTGCTTCTATCTCTTGGCACCCATAAAGCCCCATGGTTTCCTCATTTTTTGTACAGGGATTTTTTTGAGGTATGTATCTTTGATATTCAATTGCGAGCAATCTTAGTAATTCAGTTAATTAGTTATATAAATTTTTACTTTGTTTACATGGTCAAAAATAAAATTAATACATGAAAATATGATCTGTAACCCGCCCAACATAGGATGAATCATTGACTCACTCATTTATTAACTCATCTCACTTTGATCTGTCAAATTCAGCCAATTTAAAATAGTAGATAACTGAACACATTTTAAAATATTAAGGGGTTGTTTGGTGTGAGGGATAAAAATAAATAGTCATGCGATAAAAAAATAGTGAAAGGATGAAATTTTGATGTCTTGTTTGGTTGCCAAGTTAGGGATAAGTCATCTCACCATTTCTACCATGGTGATGGAATAAGTTATCCCATATCCAAGGGGGACTAATTCCAGGATAACTAATCCTGGGATAAGTTGTTCCCAACGAAACGACCCTTAAAAGAATAATTAAAAGTTGGAGTGGGTTAAATTAGGACCCACTATTTAATTAACATGAATTTAAGGTAAAATGTTTCAAAGCAGGTTATGTTTGCAAACCCAAAGGAGAAAGAGGAACTTCTTGAAGCTTTAGTGATTAGTGACAAAGACGCCACTATTAATCCTAATTACTCCCAGGTTTGTCCAACAGTCTTTTCACTAATGAAAAATTTCTTTTTAATAATAGTGTTGGAGTCAATTTATGTATAAATACATTACTTTATTTGTTAAAAAAAATTAATGCTCCGAATTAATTGAACAATTGTGATATTTTATTTTCTATATATGTAAAAAATGTTGGTGATAAGAAACTTATTGTAAATGTCATGACATTCCTCCCGAACGACTTCACAAAAACTCTTGTAGTAGCATTATGATACCACCTTCATTTTTATTCTTACTCTACAGAGGATTTATATTTTATGTGGCGAAGATGACAAGATTTTTACCAAGTCGATTACTGATGACACGAAAGAGTAAGTCATTTTATTCTCAAAATTAATTCAAAACTCATGAACTTTTAAATTTGATATGATCTTTTTGGGTACAATGATTGCAGGAAGTTGGGAGAGATTGCGATACTTGAATACCTAGAAGGTGCAGGACATCTAGTTCAACTTGAGCGACCATTTTCTTACAATCATCGTCTGAAAAAATTTCTTAACTCAAGTGACCCTACAAATATGTGAAAAAATTTCTGTATTTGTATAATAAATATCACATGAGTTATTTTAGTAGCTTGATTGGTTGATTATCTAAACTGTCACGTATTGACAATGTTTGAATCCCTACCTCGTAATTCCCTCCTCGTAATAAATGTCACCTATATCAGATTAATGAATTTTAAACTCTATGTCTTTTGAACAATTGACTTTTTTCAGCATCAATAATTTTGATGATTTAAATTTCTTTATTTCAATCATTATACCTGACAAATCTTAATTATTGAATTTCCTCAAATCGTACTTAAGCAATCCCTAGTATATATTTTTATGGAGCGAAATTGTTATTTCATAATTGTATTAACCACTCCTCAAATTTTGTACTGAAGTTGGATAACCATTTAATACTCTAATACAATAGATAATCATATTTTACATTACCAATATACTCTAGTATGACCTCAATAAATTACTAATATAATAATTAATAGTAAATTAAATAGTTTGGATTTTAATTTTCCCCAGTAGGAGTGACAATATTTGTTGACCCTGATCTCTTGAAATGGGTCGGTGCGGGTCTTAACCAACTTCGCCCGCCAATCATATTCTTGGACAGAAATGGTGCGGCCTCCTCATTCGACAGGCTACGTGACCAGCCCACCCTCTTTGATCTATTAGACCCTGCTCCATAACACTTGTATTCACCATAGTACACAGTGCTGCAACAAAAAATACAAATAATTATACGTGTGAGATGGATTCAATATTTTAAAATTATATGTTTTTTGCGTATCGAATCGAGATTAGATTATTTACTACCTTTGCTTGGTAGAATCTCCCCAGTCATTCCATCCCTCTGGCTGTATGATATTAGCCATAAATGTGTAGGCAAAAACCACCCTAGAGTATGAACCCCATGGCCTTCCAAGTGAAGTGTTCCCTCCTGCTCCTGTTATCTTGCAACCCAAAAATGTAAATCCTGTATTTTCTAAAGGGGACTCCCTGCCTTGTGCAGTGATTGCCCCTGCTGCAACTGAATGAATGTGACACCTCTGCCAAATTTTGCAAGTACGTATACACAAATATAATTTATTCACTAATGAGTTTAAGTTATATGTACTAATAATGACCTTAATAATGTAACAATGAAAACTTACTTCATATAGAGAAGCTGCGTTTCCGAAAATAAAATCAACTGCGCCTTCAATGTAACAATTGCTGTAATAATGCCTTCCAGCATCATCTAACAAAGTGTCTTGATACGATTGAATTCTACAGCCATAGAATGCAGCTTTATCACCTTTAACCTTTAGTGCCACAGCTTTGCCACTCGTTCCGAATAAATTCTACATATTCAACGTTAAATTCAGATAAATAAATTAAAACAAAAAGTATATATGGTGAAAATTGATAATTAAATTACCTGAATTGTTAAAAATCTTGCAACAAAATCGGAGGCTAATACAGTGAGTGTAGGAGATTCAGTAATATCTCCACCGTCACTGGATGTAATTATTGTGTTAGAAGCCTCTGTTCCACTCAGCGTGATGAATGGCTTATCTGCAGGCACCACAATCTTCTCTCTGATAAAATTTATGCAAATTAAAATAGATAAGAAAAATAATAATTAACTTTTATATAAAAGAACACTTCGCCTAAATGATGATTAATGTTTAATAAGTACACATAAAAAATGAAATTAATAATTTTGAAAAATATTAAGGCCAGATTGCCTAATAAGGGCGGGAGGCGAATCCACAATTTTAAATTTATGAATTTTAATTTTTAGAAAAAACAACAATTTACAAGTTTTGGATAAATAATTCATACATATTACCTTCAAATAAAAAATCTCTACGTATTAATGCAACATTATTTGTCTGGATTTTTTTTTAACTGTTATAGCGATTTTGTTTGAGAACATATACTACTCCTTCCATTTAAAAAAGAATGACCTAATTTGACTTGCACAAAGTGCAAGAAAATAAAGAAGACTTTTTAATATGTCAAATGTACTAAAATATACCCTTTGATCTTGTGGCCGTCAACATGTCATATGGAAAGTTGAAATTAAAATGTTGTCAAAAATAAGCTCAGTCTTTTTGAAATTGTGGGAGTATATATTATAATATGAAAATGATTCTAAAAGAAACCTTTGATCATTATAGTGAAATGATATGACAAAGAGATGTCAGATTATAGTAAGTTGACTTATAATTAACAAAAATACAAAATTTTTAGTAAAGTTATTTAGTTCGGTTAAACCTGTAGCTTAAACTATAGCGTTTCGATACTAAAGCCTAATAAGAGGTTAAAATACAAGATAAACACAAACCTGTAAATCCCAGGCTTCACCCAAATGAAGAATATTTCAGTATTATTGGATGGAACAGCATCAATAGCATCTTGAATTTTCTTAAAATCCCCGTGACCTGATTGGTCCACTCTAATTAGAATGGCCGTGGAGAAATTAATAGTAGAGTCATTTGCAGCCATGGCTAAATTACTTGAAGTATTATTACAAGAAATGAGGAGAACTAATATAACATGAAAATGGATTATCAATGAAGCAGCATCCATGTGCAATTAATTTTCAAACTAATTAAACTCCGGCGGTCTCGATGGGGGTGCAGAGAATAAAGTTAATAGTAATTTAATTAAGATTAAGTACGGGTAATTAAAAAGCAGAAACATGGTTAAGCTTTATAAAGAAGGTTTCTTCCTTAATGAACGCCGGCAGCCGAGAATTAATGTCAAAGGATTGGTGGCTCACTTTTTAATTAGCTGATTGATTATGGTTTAAGTTGTTCAACATTCACGTAACTATACCATGCATGCATTCAATTCAACATTACTGGACTATAATATTATCTTTATATGAACATCTTGACGGAGAATTTAGGTTTTGTAGTACATTATGTGTTAATTTTTATGAGTTTAAGTTTTCCGTACTAAATATTCTACGCCATGAGGCAGGTTACTTATTTTTTTGCAAGTTTTCTTTTCCTTTTTCCTATTTTCATCTTTATTTTCTAAAATTTAAAATAAATTTTATAAACTCATCTAAGTTGGATTCTCAGTCAAAACCTTCTCTCCATATTGGTTTTTTTCTTTTTTTTTCTTGTCACATATTCATCTCTCTTTAATGTGATATTGAACTTTAAGATTTAAATACAAAATTTTATGTGATGTTTGTACTTTAAATGTTTTTTCAAGTTCTTTTTCTAAAAGAGGAGAAAAAACTTAATATCATTTGCAAAGTTTCCATAGATTATGAATTTTGATGCATATAATTTTGCTATCCAAGACTAACAAGTTCAAGCATGGAAGACTTCTTGCAATTTTAATATTATTTGAGGTGAAGAATTATTTTATTAATTATGATAATTTTGATGAGAGAGAAATATGAAAAAGTAAGATTTGAGTTATATTGTAAAAGGAAATAATAATTAATTTAGTTAGAACAATTGTAGTTATTTAATTCACCTAAGTGAAATATTTTATACATTGACAATGCATAAAATTTAAATTCTATTTTTATTATATGG
Organism: Solanum rostratum; assembly: GCA_029948455.1. Lineage (NCBI taxonomy): Eukaryota > Viridiplantae > Streptophyta > Magnoliopsida > Solanales > Solanaceae > Solanum > Solanum rostratum. Next base: position 90,273,899 of record CM057045.1, on the reverse strand, counting down.
CCCAGCTATTTTCGTATTACACGATGTGGACTCGTATGTAGACCTGAGCAAATTATCCATTTCAAGAGAGGAGAGGCTCCTTTCCATTTTTCTCAAGTTCCTATTTCAATAGTTGACACATGGTATAAATTAGATTAAATCTTAGTCATCGATTATGTCATATGTCAGTCATCAAGATGAGAACTTCGGAAAAACTGAGAGAAAGGAAATGGAGAGGAGATTTGTCCCCACGACACCACCACGTACAATCCGAAAGTTTGGGTGTGGTGTACATATAGGGGTGACATTGGGGATATTAGAATTTCAATCTTATGATTTCTAAATTTTACATAGATAATTTTAAATGATAATAACTAGGTTGAAAATTTAATATTTGTATATATTTAATGTTGAAGAACAAAAAATTTCACATTGGTGGTTAATGAGATGGGTGGACTCCTTATAAGGCTTGGGCAATCCTCCTTCCTTTGAGCTAGCTTTTAGGGTGTGAGTTAGGCCCAAGACCTAATTTTAATGAGATGGGTGGACTCCTTATAAGGCTTGGGCAATCCTCCTTCCTTTGAGCTAGCTTTTGGGGTGTGAGTTATGCCCAAGACCTAATTTTACATTTAATAAATTTATTAATACAAATATATTATTTGAGTAAAATTTATTGTGTTTGACCAAAACCCCATGCGGACTACTACTACCTCCGCCCCTGATGGTGACGCGATGCGTTACAGGCATATCCTCGACCTAATGGCTTCGACTTTATGCAACTTGCGTTCAAACTCAATGGTTCTCACACTAAGTATCAATTTCTCTACATTCTTAATTAATGCAGGATTCGAGATTATAGTTTGGGACCAAATTAACAAGATGGAATAGTTGCAGTCTTGCAAAGAATTTAATTCATATATTAGCTTTATTTGAGATTAGTCGATTAAGGAGTGATGATATATTTTAGAGGAATTTTCGCAGATAGTTACTTATATATATTTTAATTATGCTTCATAGCTGTAGTTTAAGTAATTATATTTTGTAACTATAGTTATAGCAGCGTTTATATAATTCACACAATATTCACTATACAACTCGCAGTTTTTATATAGCGTTTGTATATTTCGCTATACAAATTCGTGCATAGCGTTTCTGTAATTTGCTATAAATTTGCTTTTGTATATTTCGCTATACAATTTGATTCGCGCAGAACGTTTGTATAAATTGCGCGAATTTATAGAAACTGTAATTACATATTTGCCATAAGTCGTGATCAATTCAAAATATAAATATGTTAACTAATTAACTAATATATATTTGCTTATCTGCATGACTTTTCCTATATTTACAAGAGGATTCGTGAAGTCCATTTTACTCAATTTGATGGTTGAAACATTCCTAATGATATAATAAATTGTGATATTCAATGAAGCTGGTTCACCAATCTCCTATAATGCCGGAGTCTTCAGTAGTAGCAGTATTTTACAATTTATAAAGTCGTTGGGAGAAGAATTAAAGAGTTGGAACATAGATACTGCAATGATTGTATGCCAAATTAAATTGGCAGACGCGCTAACGTGTTACTTGTTTAATGATGCTATGCGTGATGTAATTGCTTAATTATAAGTTATTCGCAGTCGTTTGATCATTTAATTTGAAGCTTAAATTCGAAATTAGCATGTTTGTTTATAATATTTAAATAAATCTTCAATTTCCTTGGCAATCAGAAATTTTTAGTAGTTGTGCATATTTGTGATAACTAATATTTAGTAAATGGTTTTATTTTTTTGGTAATTTATGGTTGTTGTAAATTTCAATTTAAATGTTTTCTTTTGAATAAAAAATATTGGAAAGTATATAAGCAAACACTCAAATTAAATCTAACATTATTAGAAAGTACAATTTTCTAAAATTTATCGTTATACATTCTTCTAAAAATAAAGACAAAGTTTGAATGAGGCCCAAAAGAAATTAACATCGATGTAAATTGATATTTAATACACAAATTGCCCTTTAATTTTTATTTTTTGAATTGGCTCATTTAAAGTTTGCCGAAACTAAAATTATATCTAATGAGGCATAAATTTTTTAAGGAAACGAAACATAATGTATGAAATATATAATATAAAATTAACTAATCTCTTGTAAAAAAAAAAATTTACCTAAAAAAAAAAAATATTACATAATTAAGCAAACATATAACTATAAATATCATATGTTAACTACATTTTGATATTATTACATTTATGGCAATTCCGTAATTTTTTTTTGCTATAAAAGTTGTGGACCCCACAATTCCCCATTTATAAAACCTAAAAATTTCCCTCCCTCACTATCTTTCCAATTCCATAAATAAAAGAAGTAAAATACAAATATAATTCTTTTTCCTAATTGAACTTTTCTTCTAAAAATAAGATGGTATTTCCATTCTAAATAAAAAATAGATTTTCTTTACTAGTGTGACTATTTTGTCCCCCCAAAAAAGATCCATCTTAGTTTCTTGCAGACAAATTGAAAGACGGAAAAAATTACTTTTTTGATGTGTTTTTGGGAGAAAATTACTGGTGAGATTTGTTTTGATTTTCTTTTTTTTTTTTAATTTTGTTTTTTGGCTCTGTGAGTGTGATGCGTATTGGAAAGTAAAAGAAAAATTTATAGCGAACATTCAAATGATAGTGGTGTTCTAAACAATGGCGTTGATTTTGTATATTATGGATTTAAATTTGTATAAAAACTTTATATTATGCCTACAGTATAAAAGATCAATTTCCGTTATATACATGATTGAGACTTGTTTTTTATTGATTGTGTATTGCGTTCAGATGCCAAATCGCAATGACAAGAGAGGGAGGACTTCTGTACTGTTTGTATTGGTTGTATAACCTGCTCACATGTCATGCAATTTGTCTATTTGGTTTTCGAGAAAAATATACATGTTATACTCAAGTTGATATGTGTTTAGATCTTCACTTTCGATTGTATATGTATAAACCGATTTTAAGCAAATTTGAGTAATGTATATTGTGTATATATGAAACTTCTTATGTTGTTTTTGTGAAATTATTCAGTTTTGTATATAAATCATGCGATTTGTCTATATAGTTTTCGGGTAAAAGATACATGTTATACGCAAGTTGATATGTGTGTAGATCTTCAAGTTTAGTTGTATATGTATAAACCGTTTTTAAGCAAATTTGTATAAATGTATATTATGTATATATGAAGCACCTTATTATCTAGTTATGTTGTTTTTTATGAAATTATTCAATATTGTATATAAAATTTTGTTGTGGGCATGAATTTTTTTTTTTTGGGACAAAATAGTCACACTAGGAAATAAAATCTATTTTTTATTTAGAATGGAAATATCATCTTATTTTTAGAAAAAGAGTTCAATTAGGAAAATGATTTATATTTGGTATTTTACTTCCTTTATTTATGGAACCGTATTCCATATAAAATACCTAAAAAGTTTCCTATTTAATGAACAAACTTTTGGCATTTTCGTTTTATACATTACCATAAATTCCGACTTATACATATGATAGCCAAAGTTAGAAAAGATAATTTCATAAACATTACCTATTTTAGGCCTTTATGTTTTTTAAGTTTGTCATTTATGAAAATTCTCCCCAAAAAAATAACGCAAAATATATAGATGCAAGAAGTGTAAATGACCCGTAAATCGGACCTTTTTCGGTACTTGAGATTAATATTCCGGTTCAAACAGACAATGGGCTTGGTAAATACAAAAGCCCATCTTTTCAATATTGAAACCCGCCACCATCTTCTATAAATCTGAAGGAAACCCTAATCTCACAATATTAGGTACTCTGTTTCGGCGCTCTCTCTTTAATTTTCAATTCAGGGTTTCGTTTTTCTCTTCCTTCTGTCCGTGTGTTTTGTGTATAATTTGATTAAGAAAGAGGTGCGATGATGAGATTATTTATTTAATAATCTCGTTAATCTGATTATAGCTGAGGAAAACTCTCTATCCATTCTTAATCCACTGAGCACTTCTCTTCTTCTCCATTTATTGCTTTATTTAGTTTTTCCAGCAGATTTTGTTGCTTAGATAATGATCTTGTTTTATGTTTTATTCGTCTGATATTTGTATTGAAGTTTAATTAATTGAGAAAATTGCTGGCTAGCACCCCCTGAGATTTTTTTTATGCCAGAGTTATTTCATATGCATTTCTAATTTAATTGATTACAACTTTCACTTTTTTGTGTGTGAAAAAAGCCTTTTTTAAAAAAGGAGGTGCGATGATGAGGTTGTTGAATAATCTCGTTAATCTGATTATTGGTGAAGATAATATATCTATCCATTCTTAATCCACTGAGCACCACCTCTTCTTTTTGTTTACCTTTTGTTTTTAAATTTCAAGCTAATTTCAATATAGTTGGTTTTAGCATTATAAAATATATACTTCCATCAAATGCATATTGTATGATTTTGAAATGCAACATGGCTAGTTACTAGATCCTTGGTAAATATGGTTAATGTACTGTGTCTGCTTCAAGCCATCAAACTTTTAACAAGAATATTATGCCATTTAAAACAAAACATGTTAGTTGAATAAATAAATGAGAACACAAATGTTAGTTGGATTGGAACATAAGGGCCATCAGAAAAGAATTAAATTACAATATAATAGAAACTTCAACACCCATAATCACATAAACTTCGATTAATATTTTATTATAATTGATATCACCGAATTTGTTTTAGTTGCTAAGTAATTAGATGGTCAAATCTGTGAATCTTGATTCTCTAGACAAGGTAATATTTTATCAGATATTTCAAGTATAGTGATCAGGGTTCAAATATTAAATTCAATTTTGAAAATTAGTGCATTCAATTTTTGAACTTTAATAATAGTCTTGGGCGTATGATAATTGTATGATTATAACATTTTGATGTAAGGCATAATTACCTTAAATCGTGAATGAAATTTAACAAGGATCTTATTAATTCTCTAAACTATTTGACAAATATACTATGCATTTATCTTTTCAACGAGGTATGTGTATGTCGCGCTTTTTTTTTTTTTTTGAAATTTGTGTATCTGAGAACGTATTTCCTTTCTTTTACATCATATATGTATATATGCACAACTTTGAAATACCAATATTCTCCAAATGTTTTAAAACCCACAAGGTTAACATAATATTTTAAAAGATTCTCATCACATATATAGTAATTTAGAATTTTACCTCAAAGTCCAATGTCAAAAGTAATTTCATATATTTTGAATAATTTAAGCTATTTCAAAACAAAATATAGTTTCTCGCATTTTTAAATAAAATGTTTATCATCTAATGACCTCAAATTTGTAACAATTAAGTAATATTCAATAATCTTGTACATTTTGAATAATACAAATATATTTTCAAGTAAAAAAATGGCTTAGTCCACTTATATGAAAAAAAAAATTGGAGCATTCAATTTTTGAACCTTAATAATGGTCTTGGACAATAATTGTGTAATTATAATATTTTGATATATGTCATAATTATCCTAATCTGTAATTGAAATTTAAGTAATACACGATAATTTAACTAGGGTCTTATTACTCTTTAAACTATATTAAAATAGAATAAATACACCTAAAAGCAAGTGTTGAGCAAAAAAAAGAAAAAACAAACACATATTGATCATTTTACGATTAGTTAGTTAAACGTATATATATTTAATTAGTTTTATTTTTTCTTTCGAAAAAAATATTTACTTGCTTCTTCAGTTTGCACTTTTTTTTTCTTCATCATTTTCTTATATTTTTACTTTTAATTGTTTCTAAATTAAAATTCATGGGTATTTTCTAAAGACACAAAATACTTTTAATTAAATACATCATATTAAACCCACAAAATTCAAAGAAAATATATGATTTGATGTCTTATTCTCCAAAAGTGAAAAAGTAGTCGTAAAAAGGGTGCGGAAAGCTTTCAAGTTTAGTATCTTTAATATTTTATCAGTTAGTTAATTATCTAAACATCAAATTGTTATTTCTTTAGGAAACAAAGAATTTTTTTATTTTTTTTACAATCCATTAAAATAAAATATAATGATACGGAGACAAAGTCAAACTCAAAAGAAGAAATAATTATACAACATTAAAATAAATGCACGAGATTCCAATAAAATTAAACACTAAATTAAGAGGAAAAAAAAAATATAGTTCAAACGTTTCAAATGCCAGAGTACATAAGTCAACCAACCAAGCATTATACTATTTGATTAACTTTCAATAATTCTCTATTGTTTTCACCAAGTAGACAAGTATTTTCAAATATTTAGTTTTAGTAGAATAATAAATAAAGATCAACGAAAAAATAATTTTAACATTCTTTGTAAATGTCACTAAAATCTATAATATCATTAAATGCAATGACAATTAATTAATGTCATAAAGACTTTAGCACTCTTTATTAGTAATGTGCATTTTGTTTTACGCTATTGTAATGATACTACTCTAAGCGGTCGTTTAATGTGAAGTACAAAAATAAATAATTAAAGGATAAAATTTTGGTATCTTATTAGATTGTCAAGTTTGTGATAATTTTTGACTTATCATTTATATCATAATAATAGAATAATTTATCCCAAAATAACTATATCATATTAATAGGTTAGAATGAAATAATTCTATTATTTGCAATATTTTAATCGGCCAAGCTACGGTACAATAACAGACTTCGTCAGCCTAATTAATACAATAGTACAATATTGTTTGCTAAGCCAGCCTGGCCTCTACAGTCTCACGTTTGAATAATATATCTTGTGGACAAATAATTGATAGATGGACTCCCTGTTATAATCATCTTAATTCCTCCAGAGAAAATTAAGATTAATTTGAGAAAAATATGGGAAATATATTTGTAATTTTGAAGCCAATTATTCATGGTGCAATGAAAGCTGCTGGAATGAAATCTCAGTTAGTGGAAATAGAACCAGGAACAACAATGCATTTTTGGGTTCCAAACAGCAAATTACCAAATAAACCCCCAGTTGTATTTGTTCATGGATTTGTTGCCAATGGAATTATCACATGGCTTTTTCAAGTACTTTCCTTAACTTCGGATTTCGCTGTCTATGTCCCTGATTTAGTTTTCTTCGGAGATTCTATCACCGATCGACCCGAACGGTCAACAAATTTTCAGGTATCCACGATCATTTCATTTAAAAATTTAAACTATATGTTAATTATATCGAATTATATGATAAATAGGCGGAATGTTTAGCAAAGGGAATGATGAAGCTGGGTGTGGAAAAGTTTTCTGTTGTTGGACTAAGTTATGGAGGAATGGTTGGGTTCAAGTTGGCTCAATTGTATCCTCACATGGTTGAATCTATGGTTATGTCAAGCACAATTATAGAGATGACTGAATCAATTAGCAATGTTTCTTTGAATAATATTGGATTCACAAATTGGCCTGATTTTCTTCTCCCCAAAACTGTCTCTGGAGTCAAACTGCTTCTATCTATTGGTTCTCACAAGTTGCCATGGCTGCCTGAATTTTTCTACAGGGATTTTCTTGAGGTAAGTTATTTTTAACCAATATTTCAGATTCTATAATTACCGTTACTTATTAAATTTCGTAATTTTGTCTTATGAACTATTTAATGAAACGTGTAATTATTCTATTTTTAAGGTTGAATACATGATTACAATTTTATTTTCAAATCTTAGCATTATTATATCTACAACTATTTCAAGTCAAAAGTGGATGAAGGAAGAAACAAAAGTGTTTGGATTAACAATTGGTATCTAAGTTATTTTTTGAGAGAGAATTTCAAATATAATTTTTTTCAAATTGCTCTTTCTATTTTTTATGGTGAGAATTATCATCTCTACATAATAATAATAATAATAATAATAATAATAATAATAATAATAATAATAAGATACTTATCTGGAAGCTTTAGATCTTTGGGAGACCATAGAATTGCCTAATAATCTCCCGATAGTTCACATGAAAATCAAAAAGATAGAAAATATGAAAATCAATAGAAAAGTTTTACGATTTTAAATTATTTTATTAGTGCCCAAAAAGACTTAAAGTAAAAAGTCAAAAATGTACAAACAACTTTATTTTGATGTAATATAGACTATGGTTTCTTAACTCATGTGCGATAAGGGTTCAACCTAGGACACGTGAATCACCTGAATATCAACTACGAATTTCACAAAGTCAAAAGATTTAAATTCAAAAATTATAAATATTAAACTTTGTGTGATCCACGACATTCGGAACTCAGTTATCAATTCTTTTTGGAGAAAATTCAGAAATCTTGCACAAATCACGGCATGGGGAGCACGCCTCCAATGTACAATAAATTCAATTAATTATATAACAGAATAAATAACAAGTTATTCATTTAAAAGAAAATTTCTATGCATACAAGTCAAATTGACGTGTTTGTATTATGCTTTTTAATAGTAAAATTTTGTAAAAGCAGACAATGTTTGGCAACAGAAAAGAAAAAGTGGAACTTCTTGAAGCTTTAGTAGTCAGTGACAAAGACGCAACGATTACGGACCCTAATTACTCCCAGGTTTGTTACAGCCTTAATTTAATGTTTCATTTATTGATTTCTAATGTAATTCAAAACCTTTTCACGTTATGTAATATTCATTTTGTTTCATTAATTAACATGAGGATCATTCGGAAACAATATCTCTATCTCTATTCTTTCCCAAGACCCTTCTTGTGAGATTTTCATGGAGTATATTATTGTTGTTGTTTCATTAATTAACAATCATTTTCAGTTTTTATGATTGTCAAGATTCCTTACTGATCTCTTGATGAGAATAGTATTCATGACTCTCTTTATTTACTTTTTCAAACAGAGGATCTATATTTTATGTGGAGATGACGACAAGATTTTTAATATGACATTTTCTGATGAGATGAAAAAGTAAGTCCCTAGCAACTTTTGAAAGATTGAGCGGTAGATTTATTGAGTAATCTTGGAATTCAAAATTAATATTTTTATTTATCTAATTTATCGAATATCTAATAATAATCATTAAAATGAGTGCAGGAAGTTGGGAGAAAATACAACAATTCAGTACATAAAAAGTGCAGGACATTTGGTTCAATTAGAGCGACCATGCACTTACAATCATTATCTCAAGAAATTTCTTTTATCCTCGTGAAGTTGTGACAAATTTATACATTACTGTCTTAAACTATATGACAATATGATGAATCTTTATTAATTATTCTCATGATGATAATAAATACAATTATCTAGAATAATCAATAATTATTATTCTAGGTGATTATTTCTGTCTCATTAATTATTTCTTCGAGTTCTTTTTATTTTATTCAATAAAATATAATAATGATAAATTAATACCGACTTTCCTAATCTAGTTAAGTATAATGATTTACTTTATTATAGCATATCAAAGTTACTTAACCACTTAAGTTATTTTTCATTATTTTCATCCAAAAATTTGACGAAAAATAGTGGATGAATAGTGATTACTATTTTGTCACCACAATTTGTTTGAAACATGCACCAGCGTACCATGGGTGTTTAGATACTATTCCGTGTATTTAAGCCCGATGTCATATTAGCATAATTATGTTTTGTAAGTAAAGGTATTTATTCGAATTTATTTATCAAATATTTTTTAATTATACTTTCAATTTATTAACACGAGTTAATATTTTTTGAATAAGTAAAATACTAAATTCATCATATCAATAATAAATTAAAATTTGTTAAGTAAATTGTCCACAAGGAGTATTTATGTTTTTACGAGATAATAATTAATACAATTGTAAGTTTGTTTCAGTGTGAGGTAATGATATCCGTCGCTTTATGCGCTTTGTTAGTTTTAAGACGCTTTTCTATATCAGCTCATTTAAATTTTCTGACACTTTATGTTTTTAAATAAAAAAACCAATATTCGCATACAAAGAAATAGTGGAAAGACCTATCCTATTACTCACCGACCTTCACAACAGTTTTACTCTATTTATAGAGAAAGATAAATGAGGAAAAATTACTTAAATTGTACTATGATTTTATTGTGATTCAAGTATTTTCTCATTCTAGAATGATAATAATAAATTATGCAATATATTTTAATTAGTATTTCATATTATCATGATTTTTAATATAAGTAATTAGAAAGTATCACCAAAAAATTACTTTCTTCATTTTTAAAAAAATAATTTTTTGAAATAATTTTAAAAAGAACGATTTATTTTTTAAAAAAAAACTTTAATTTTAACTTTTAAACATATCACAAGATTTTAAAAATAATTTAATTAATTTAATATAATTTTTTTTATACCAAATTAAAAAAAGTTGTTGAATTTTTCACGGAGCCCCTAAAACAACAACAGCAACAATATATCCCGTCGAATTCTTACCACTACCTCGAAGTAGAGAGACTGTTTCCTAGAAACCCTCGTCTCAACAATACATAAGCAGAATAAATGACAAAAGAAAAAAAAGGAACAAAAGAAAAATAAAAATAAAAAAAATAACTATTATATCAATATATAAATACGATAAATTTAATATTCATACGAAATCATGCCCTACCTTTACCATCTTTGGTCTAACCCTGACTCTCCCGAGTAAGTACTTACTACTTTGTAGAATTCTAAAAGTTAAAAGTGAGGAAACGTGTCAAAATGAAAAGTGCCAATGAAGCAACTTTATTTGTTGAATTCAAATAAGGTGGCTTGTGCTCCTACTTTTAACGTGATCGCTTTATCCGTACTAATTTACATGTATTTCCTGTACCAACTCTCATAATCCAAATTGCAAAATCGAAGAGAAAAAGACAACCAAAAGGCAATGGAAACGGTTATGGAAGACGAAGAGTACAATTGGAGCGAAGTGAAGCTTCGTTCTCTCATACCCGTAGTGCCGGAGCCGGAGCTCGATAGGGAAACCGGCACACGGCGTCGCGGCCGTGATATATTGGTCGCTATAGATCACGGCCCTAACAGCAAGCACGCTTTTGATTGGGCCGTAACGCACCTTTGCCGTCTCGCCGATACGCTTCATCTCGTTCACGCCGTCTCCAGTTAGTTCGCATCCTTATTAATCTTCGATTCAACCAATTGATCTCAACAATAATTGTTACTATACAGCTCGATTTGTTTCTAATTGTGTTTCAGGTCTGAAAAATGAGATTGTCTATGAGGCTACACAGGGACTCATGGAGAAACTTGCTGTTGAAGCTTTTTCGGTTGCCATGGTTAGTCTTTTCCCTTGCTTTTACAGTAATTATGTACAGATGGCTAATGATTTATGATTCAAGTATTTAATACTAGTATTAGATGCTTGTCTTTTAAAAACTGCATTTACTTCGCACAATTAAAACATTAGTTTGGTTTTCAAATTGGATTAATAAATGTCTCCGATAGTACCCCTGGCCTATATCTAGCATTGCATAATGATTAGTATAATGCAATTAGCAGCTATGTTTGGTACTCTCACTATTTGATCATCCTGATCATGCCACTCTCAGAACTACCTTCCTCATCCTTATGTATGTAAACATTAAAATTGATCTATTGCTCTCATGAAATGTGTTATGATAATATTCCCAAAACATGACCGGGAAAAAATGAACCACTTTACATAAGAACTTTAAAGGTTCTCAAAAGCATAATGGTACACCATTTTTCCTCTCAACATGGAAGATACATGCTCTAAAATTCTTGAAGATGAATAAGTAATGACCTTTAGTAATTAGCATAAGAAACACTAGTTTCTTTGAGAACTTTTCAGTTGCTTGACTAACGAATAATTCATTGTAGGAAATATGTATTACTCATTATCACAACCGAACGTTCTTTCACTTCGATTTGATTTAGTGGTTTTTCTGTGAATGGATTTTCATCATGATCATTGCTTCTCAAGTCTTAGCTGTTCATATAGAGCTTTACTCTGCTGGAGAGTACCATGATTCAAATGGTTTGATGGGTTTATTTGACATGCATCATAACTATCCACCATGAATTAGGCTGAGTGTGTGAGAGTTGATTTTTTAGAATTAGAAGTTATACTTTGATGTTGCAGCAGCTAGGAAGGTGCCTGTCTTGTTACTCATTGTTTTTAGCTTATAGTTTTTATAACTCCAGAATTTGATTAGCATTCATGAGACATCATGTTAGATATTTTCACAATCTGTTGCAACCATTTTGTGCTATTTAATATAATATATGTTCGGCTAGATCTATTACATAATTTGTTTTGCAGTATTCGGGCCATATTCTGGATTTTCCAAGAATACGCTGCTAGTTTGTTTCTGCAATTTTTTCAAAGGGGTAGAGTTTTATCCCTTTCTCCCTTGTTCATGACTAATACTAGAAGTTAAAACACTCCATGGAGAAAGCTTTTACTACATTGTAGTAACATCATTGTGCTCGTCGCTTGTGTTCTTTTTTGATTTAACCCTTCAAAGGTTTAGAAAATAAATGTTTTGTCATGGAACAAATAATCAAATATATGAAGAGTGAATCTTCGTTTTAAAGATGGTACTTAAGCAGCAAAGACAATTTATACGAGACATGGCTAATAGATAGTTACTTGAAGGACAAACTATCATAAAATATTAGATTTACTTTGCGACTTCTCTATTGATAGGGAATTACTTGGTCAGTTCCTGTATAGATATCATGACAATGAGCTCTTACCTGCCTTTAGTTACTCTTATAGTGAGAAAGATAAGTACTGAAGCATAATTTGATCTATAAATGCACAATTTTTTTAATTTGTTTCATATCCTTATAATAAATGAAGTTGGATGAAGTAGATTTATTGAAGGCTGAGAAAGTGTATTACTGTGATTGGTATGAACCTTCACGCATATGCTTTATCTTTCGGGCTTCAACGTAGTCTAAGTTTGTGGGAAGACATTTTCATATGAAAATATGACACGTGCAATACCCAACTGGAAATTATTAAATTGAAATTATGGCAGTTGCAATTCCCCTGTTTGTTGGCTATTGTGTTATTGAGAACCATGCTAGTCCAAAAATGTTTCCGTCTCTAATGGAGACATGACCTGAGGGCTTGAAGATTGTCAGAAAATTATCTAATTGTTGCTTGAGTGGAGCATATATCTTTAATTTTCTAATTTTCTAATTTTCTTTTAGTTATTTCACACATGATGCGCCATTTCCGTCCAAGTTTTTATTTGTTATGCTACCGTATCTTCATGAGTTCTTTTTTTCATTTATAGTTCTGTCAACAATTGGAAAATATGTGCAAGTTTAGTTTGCTAGTACATTGTGATGACTATTAGTTATTCTCATGGCATATGCAACATCTTCATTTCCAGTTCTACTGTGGAAATATTTTTCTTGCAGATATTCCACTATATTGTTTTTTTTCATTTGTCAGCCTTAAAGCGATGTAATAAGAAGAACTCTTCTTCACAGGAAGAATGTATTATCAACCCTGATAGAAGTTTGTTATTGTTGGATTTATTGAATTTGACCTTTGTTCTTGTTGGTTTTATTGACTTTGACCACATGTAAACCAGTAATCTCTATAGTTCTGGTTTCATATGTATAATTTTTAGAAGTTGATAACATGGTAAACTCAATTCTCTTGGATCCATGTTGAAATAGGTGAAGACAGTGGCTAGGATTGTGGAAGGAGATGCTGGAAAGGTAATTTGCAAGGAAGCAGAAAGGTTGAAGCCTTCAGCTGTGGTTATGGGAACCAGGGGACGTGGCATAATCCAAAGGTATCTCTCTTTCTGTCACTCTCTCTCTCACACACCAGTGTATGCACAGGACACTCAATGGTTGTTAAGTCGATTACTGATTTTTCTGGTTGATTTTTCTTTAGCGTACTGCAAGGAAGTGTTGCTGAGTATTGCTTACACAACTGTAAGGTAGCACCTGTTGTCATAGTTCCTGGAAAAGGTATAATGCTTACACCATCTGTTTAGTAGCATTGGTTTGATTTTTCTTTTTTGAACTTTAAGTGTTGCAAAAATCTAAACTAGTCCAAATTGTTGCCAAAACAGAAGCTGGGGAAGTCTCAGTGATTTAATGGAACTTCCATAGTTTTGGGAAATTTACTATGAAGTGACATCCATCCAAGTAATGCTGATTGGTATGAGATTGTGGCAGCAGCTGTACTAGTGGCAGGTTCTTCCTTTATAATGTCTGTGCTTATATAAAGAGCTTATGTTATCATTAATGTAAAGTGTTTTATCTGGTTTTAAATTGTGTTTATTTTATGTATACAATATTTAAGTTTGTTTGTAAAACCTATTTATTTTGTGAATAGTTGCTGATAGCAGTGAAAAAACTCATCTATGTACACATTGGATAATGTTCCTGAGAGATTGATGATTTACCATTTGTGCTGGAATACTTCAACAATTTCTGTAATCAAGATAATATATCACTTCTATTCATATAAGCAGGAAAAGCATAATTTAAGATCTATTTGTTTAGCTCAATTAGACGGATTCTGAACTAAATATAGTAATTTCCTCCTTTATTGAACATAAAGATGCGACAACAACAATGACAACATACCCAGTGCAATCCAACAAGTGGGGTCTTAGAAGGGTAGAGTGTACACATACCTTATCCCTACGTCGGGGAGTAGTTATGGATTAAGAAAATACAGTAGTAAAGAAAACATGATAACTAATAAGGAAATTAGTATAGAGTGTTCAGAAAAAGAATAGTAACAACAATAAAATAGCGTGACAATTGAAATACAGTAAACAACAGTTGGTAACAGATGCCAAAACAAGAAACTACATGAATAGGTTATAGGCTAAAACTATGACATACATTGCTCTCGACTACCACCTAGCTTAATTCCGCTGAAAACGAAACAATGATAACTAACCATGTACTTAATTCGCGACATTTATACCCTCCTGTCTAAAGTCATGTCCATTATAAGCTAAAGTTGTATCATATCTTGTCTAATTACCTCTCTCCAATACTTGTCCACCTTTACCTTTGTGTATGCATTATATCCAACTTCTCACATATCCTTTTTGGGGCATCTGCACATCTCCTCTTCACATGTCCAAAGTATCTCTGTCTCACTTCCGTCATCTTGTCCACCATGGAGGTGCTCACACATCCATCGCAACATCTTAAGTTTCACGATTTGCATCTTTTTAACATAAGAGTTTTTAATTGGCCAATACTTCGCCCATTCAACAACATTGGTCTAACCACCATTCTTTATAACTTTTAAGTTTTGATGTTATTTTTTTATCGCACAGGAATTCGGAGGAGAGCCTCCTTTTATCTACCCTACATCAATATGATGTGTGACATCATTGTTGATCTACTACTTTTCTTGGATTAAAGACCTAAGATACTTGAAATTTTTTCTGTTGGGGATGACCTATGTAATAAGCTTTACTTCCATGCCTGCGTCATATTTTACATAGCTTAACTCTTACCCCTGTTTGTGTTCTTTCAAAACTCTACAGAAATCTTGTATGGCCCGATCACTCTTCCCTGCTCATCTCATGAATAGCACCCTCGACCTCCTCAACCTTAATACCTCTGCAGTACCCAAAATCTCAACATCTCTGGAAGTGCTCCAAATCTCCAAGCATAATGTTTCAGTCCCCTTCTTCGTTTAAGAGTTTATGAAAGTATGTCTATCATCTCTGTCTAATGAGTGCCTCTTGGTTTCAGAGTGCTGTACGACACACCACACATTATGCGAACGTCTTCTTAGATATTTAGGAATCAAAGATTGCGAAGGTTTTAAGGTAAATTGATATTAACCCAAGGAGAACCACACACCAAAAGGTAGCTATTGAGGTGGGAGGGTCCAAGGCTATAACCCATATTAGCACATTGCAATACCAATGTGGGACCAGTCCCATGGCTTATAATGGACCATAATAAAGTACCGCATTCTGCATCTGTCTTCCTCGACGGCTCCACATTAGGTAGCTCTCACTCTACCACAAGTATATAGCTTTTTCCAGTTAGCCATTTTTGAGTCAGGTGCCCAGGAACATCCCCACCCATCCACCCGCCCACCCCCGCTAGCTGTGTGCTAGACATTGCTAGCCTCTAGTGAACACTGAAATATTGGCGACATCCATGACACGGTGTGCACAGAGTGTGTGAGTGGCTCCTGATACTATTAATACAGCCCAGGGAGAGCCATTCCCAAAAGCTAGCTATTAAGGTGGGACAGCCCTAGTGTCACGACCCGCCAATATTCCATAAAAAGAAGGAAGAATCTAGAGTCAAGGAGAAGAAACTAGAGTCTTGGAGAGGTTTCCAGAAGACTCTAGAACATTGCGGATAAAGCTTGAAGCTCCTAGAAGACTCTAGAATAATATGGACAAATCTTGAGAAGACTTAGAAGATTCTTGAACAATGTAGTTATGTCTTGGAATATCTTAGAAGACTCTAGGTATGTAGAATATTCTAGAGAAAGGGACTAATGTGTAAATATTTAGGATTTTGCAGGATAAATATTATTGGCACATAAGCCCTTTAGGAGTAGTATAAATAGAGGGGCCACTCATTTGTACAAACCAAGCAAGAGTTATAATCAATCTTCCAAAGCAATATACAAGTCTTCTTATAAAGCTCTCTTGTTTTCTCAAATTTAGCGTTACCTTAGCGATCTTAGTTGAAAAGGTTTACTAGTATTTGAAAAAATCGTGAGCAAATCGACTAGCGCCGCATGGGAGTCTTAGTGAAAGTTCTAAGGCCGTGACACTAGGCTATATAAATCCCACATCAACATATTGGACTGATGCGGGACTTAAGTCCCGTACCTTACAATGGACCATACATTAATGTTAAGGATTTTACAGGAATTGCTTCGTAACCTTTGTAGGTCCTGAAAGACAACAAGCAAAACCATCTTTCAGCATCTATTCCGGCAAAGAAGAATCCAGTAGATTTTGTCTGCAGAAAGGCTAGGTCCCCCTTATTCACTGAAAGTGAAGGTAAGCAACTCTTTTTGAGCAAAAAAATGATGGTGAATGCCACAAGATGACATATACTAGGCTCAATGGTGGTGCTGCCGCGTCTCGGATGAATGCCCTTGGTTTGCTTTGAACCATCAAAAATGAAAAAAATACCCTCCTGAACATAATGGGCAGTATATTTCATAATGCTGAATGAGAGATGAAAAACAATAACAATGGTATTGCAAGAAGAAGAAAGATGCAAGCACGAAAAAATAATATTGAGAAAAAGAAACTCCCTCGCTGGAGGAGTGGAGTAATGAGTTAGATTACACGACAAGTAGTCACTACTACTAAGTTTGTTTAAAGATAATCCACAGGTCTATTCCTTTTGAATTCAAAGCTGCCAATATGGCATCTCCATGTATGTTATCAAGTGGAAAATGGAAATGATTTTGAATACCTTTCAGTTCCTTGTATAAAACACATAAACTACTTATTCCTATTTTTACCTTTCTTTGTCCGACCGAGACAGACTGATGTGAGATATAATTTTTATATCTATGAAGTGTATTTTGATACTGTGATAAAAGCATGAACTGCCATATGATTAGTGAGTAATCCTTTTTTTTTAATGGAGAAGGGATTAATCCTAATAACTAGTTGTTCAGATGTCTCAGTATCACCAATTATTTTGAAAGAGAAAAAAGGTTTTTTTTTAAGGTCTTTATCGACATGTCTTATTCTGTCCAAAAGGCAACTAGGCTCGCCACTATGATTTTACTTGTTGGGCTCCCTTTCAGTATACTCATGGAGATGGAGTGCTCAAGATTTCCATTCAGTTTATAGTCAAAAGAGTAACAACTTGTGCCACTTGGTGACTATGACTTTTAATAATCAATCTTTGGAATATATGTTATTATCATAGAGCTATAGTCGTCCCTCTTCATTAAGAATTCTGGAAGAGGATATTTGTACCTACAACTGACTGTAAAGTGGAAAATATAATCACAAGCAGTTTTGATTGATTATAACCGTAAGTTACAACACTACTACAACTACTACTTTTTCTCACCAAGTAGCTATCATAACTTACAGTAAATAGATAATATGTTTATCTTATGAAGTAAATTTTATTTAGAGTATTAGACAAATCATACTTTTTCCTTTTTGGTTTGGTCATAAAAAATCTTGCAGGAATTTTCTTA
This sequence comes from Solanum rostratum, assembly GCA_029948455.1. Taxonomy (NCBI): domain Eukaryota; kingdom Viridiplantae; phylum Streptophyta; class Magnoliopsida; order Solanales; family Solanaceae; genus Solanum; species Solanum rostratum. The sequence goes on along the minus strand of CM057045.1, from coordinate 90,255,796 downwards.
AATAACTATTAATTAGTACTTCATAAATTACTAGAGATTTCAATTATAAAATGTGAATTGTTGTGGTGGTAAGTATATATAATATAACCTCAGATCTACTTGTGGAGAAAAACAAAAATAATTCCAAGTGCTGCCAACTTAGTGAGGTTTCAGCTGATTTTTGTTGCAACCTAGTGATAACTTCATGTCCAAACAAATTATTTCTGTAGGAATGGATTTTGCGCTCGATACTGGTCCTCGGGGATTCCTCGGTTATCTACACTTTTGTTCAGATGCGGTTTCTTTCATTTCTCCCTTCAGAAGTTGATTTTATTTGCCTTTATATATAGATGGAAAATAGATTTGCGTATATAGGATTTGCCAGATCTACTTCCTTTCTAACTTTTCCAGACTGGATGTCTTTGGCATGGTTGGCTGCAATTGGGTTTTGATGAATTGTTAAAGTGAAGATGAGGTTTCCAATGAACACTGTCATAGTATTGCTTTGATACTCTTGAACTGCAACATTTACATACATAATATACTATGCTATGTACTTGGAAACAAAGAATCAGGATCCATGACATCTGAGGTGAAGTCAAAGGATCTTGAGTGCCTAGAACTGTAAGGTCACATTTCCATCTTCAGGTCATGTCCAGCTTCAACAAAACCTGCACAATGATCAATTGTTTTTAGCTTCAACACTTGAACAGAAGTGTAACTGCTATTATTCTGGTGTTAAATTATTGCCACAATAAGTGGTTCCATTTTTAGATATGTATTGTAGCTGAGATAGAATAGGGGCCATAGGGCCCTCCAAGTATGAGAGACAAAGGTTCAAATTTCAGTATTGGCAGAAAGAACACTAAGTGATTTCTTTCAATATCCATATGTCTTGGTGGGTAGTAGTTTCCCAATACTTGTGGTGGTAGTAGTTGGCGGATACTCGCGGAATAGTTGAAGAGCACACTAATTGGCCCAGCTACACTGTTATAAAAAACGAAAGAAGGAAAGATAGGGCCCTTCAAAGACTCAGAAGTCTTAATAATGTAGTTGAATAACTGTTCATTTGTGTTGGATGGTTAGTACCTGCCTATCAATCAACTACTTTGGGGAATTTTTGGCCGTGCAAAAGTAACACAGTTTTGATCATTTAAGGTGGAAGACAGAAATAAAGGGAAGATACCTAATCAGCAACCTTTTTCAAGAAGAGGATAAATCAATGAGGACCCAACAATTCTCGAAGCAATATGATAGGTTCTGGGTCTCTAACATGGAAAGTAACACCCACCTTAATTGATTGTTTATCTTCTTTTTGTTGAAGCATCATAGACAGGACAGAAATATTGACTAGACATGCCACTTGTGCGTACCTGTACATGGATGAGGAAGAAACTGAGCTGATCTTCCTTGTTGAAGCTCCATTTGATACATGTTATCTAAGTTGGTATCCCAAGCTGGAAAGCTCTGAACTTGCTGTATGTTGAATGAAATTTTTGTTAAGCAAATTGAAAAAGAAAAAAAGAAACAAATTGTTTATTGACTAAGATTGGTTCGATTAATTACATTGATACTGGATGAGTCTAGAAACATTTCAGGGATTGGTACAGGAGCGCTAGTGGTTCTACGTAGCGCCATTTCACTTGGATTTAGAATACCCATTTCGAATCCAGAACTTGACACTATTTGCTGCAATGAATTGAACTGGCGTTGGGCCATACTAAGCATTTCAGATGAGGTTCCAGCTCCCACTGGGGGAAAATTAGACGTGCTAGTTGCAAATATCTGGAGAAATAAATGTGAGGTAAGAACATATTTTTATCCTGAAGAATGAAATGATTTCTTGATATGATGTTCCCTTACATCTTTGTTGAAGAAATTATCTACGTCGATATCAAGCCTTGGAGTAACAGCAGCTAGTTTCATGGATAGGAACTGTCATGATAATGAATTGTCAAATATAGAATCTCAATAATATTATTTCTGGCAAAAACATCAAATACATAAAGGACTATTGTTTCTTGATTTTTCTTTTACCTCTACTTGTCTTTGGAGAGATTGGACATAATTGATTATTTCATCTAGCATTCCTGCTTTCCCTGTTATCTTGTTACAACCTGGTACTAAATCTTGCAAAAATCTCATTCTCTCACTGATCTTTTCCCTTCTTACCTGCCAAAAATATAAATTAACTTGTTGGTTTAAGTAGTTCACTGGAGTAAAATATTACTGATGAGTAGTAAAAGTACACTTTGACCAAATTTTTAAGCTTACTCTTTCAGCCAAACTATGGCTATCAGTGGCTTGACCCCGACGTGCTCTGACATGAATATAGTCGAGCTTTTTATCATCAGTAATTTTGGACTTCTCCTTTGAAGTATCAGAATTTTCCTTACTGTTGCTACTGCTATTAGCGCTCCTCTTGTTGCTGCGTTTCTCTGATGTTACCTTGGAAGAATCCCCCTCTTCGACACATTCTTTCAATTTCTTGTCTTTGGTTTCCTCTTCTGCAACCTCCTGAAAAATGTCCACCAATTGTAACTTACAAGACTGTTGAATTGTGTGAACTGGTACAAAGCATACTTTTAAGTAATTAATATTATATCTTAGCGCACGAGATGTGGATCTGATTCTTTATATGAAAATAGCTTTTGGTTTTGGGGTGGCTGTGAGAGCTGAACCCAAAACCTTTGAATATTCTAATATCACGTTGAGTTGTGTGACTAAAAATTTCACTCTTAGAAAAAGCTTCACTTTTAATTACTTAATTATATTATACCTCAACCACATTGAAATGCACGGCTTAAACATAGGCTGGATATATAAAGGAACAGTTTTCAGTTGGAGTTGAACATACCTTGAGATGTTGATTCTTATCTGCTTTCCTCTTTTTGAAGCTCTCTCTGCCTCTGTTAGAACACAGCATAGCCTCTTTGGGTTTAACAGCGAGAACAGCATTGTCCGCCATGGTAGGCGGACAGCTTGTAGTTCTTGAAATGGCATAATTCATTTCAGTAGGATGTGACATTCCTCCATGTCCAACCCCAATTGGAACATAACCAAAACCATTAATACCACCGGTCCCAAAATCACCCCAATTGTTCTCCAAACAGGGGTCTGGCTTAATTGCCTGAGTAACAAGCTCATTAAGGCTCTGATCATTTACATTGATCAGACCATGAAAGTGTTGAGCTTCTGATGTTTGGTGAAAAGAATCCATTAGTTGATCATTTTGTCCATTAAAATAACCCATCTCTTGTTGCTGGACCTGGTCTTGATGCCATTTCATTCTAGCTTGTTGTCGTTCAAGCACGCTCAGTTCTGAGCTTCGATTTCCTCCATTGCTGGTGATGTTATGTAACATTTCTGGTAATGCAATATTCATCAATAATAGAGATCCTTTCTTCAGAAAGAGTTGAGAGAAGAAAAAGGCTCCCAAAAGCTGCTAAAATGCTACTGCCCTTTGTTTTACTTTGCAAAAGTAACAAAGGCAATTTAGAATTGTACTAGAAAAAATTAGGTAGCTTCCTAACGCGTTCCTTCTTTGTTACGTCCTCTTGAACCAACTCCCGCTTTCTTTCTCTTCAAGTACTGCAGCTTTTAGAATAGAAGAAATTGGGTTCTTTCTTCCTTTTCTTGTATGGTGTGTGAGAGTGAGAATGGGGTAGAATGCGTGAAGCTTAAAGGTATTAGGAAAGTGGGGTTTAAATAAGTATGAGAAAAGGTTGCCCAAAAGGCGGAGAGGGTGGAAAATATGAGAGGGAGGAATGTAAAGTTGTATTTACTTTTTTGGGTTTAACTAAACATAAAATATAAGGAGAAAAAAAAAGATGCATACAAAAAGTTTCTTAGAACTTCAATTTCAAATGTTATGATATTTTATTGCTCCACATATAGAAATTTACTGTCCTTTTTTAAAGCAAAAAAAAAACATATATATAATCTATACATGGCGGAAACCGTGTTGCTGATAAATAAACAGTAATAATAATAAACGTATTTACTAATAGAGTCGAGGAAAGATTATACATTTTAATTCAGCTCGTCTTTTAAGTGGGCCAGGTTCCATGGAACGTAACCATACCAAAGTGGGCCCCGGTAGACATGACTAACCACGTGAGTGTGTCCCGTGAGAACATAAAGTGTGAGAGAGCTTTTTTGGGCCTGAATAGGGCCCAAACTGAGAAATTAGAACAGTATACAATTTGGGTCTCCTACTGATACGTGTCAATCAATGGACCCGTCAAAGGTGACATGTCAGAAGGATGACGTGGTCACCAGCCTAAAAAAGCGGATAACGGGGTTTTCAGAATTTTGTGCGATTGGTGTTCGGTACCTGAAAGTTAGAGAAACGCTCTTTCTCACGTGCGTGTGAAGATCGTGAATCGAACGATTAATTGTTATTGGACCGTGTGGATGACGCACCTATGGAGAGGTGAGCTAAGGGTGTGCTAAATTAAATACCGTAACAGCAGAATCTCTGATATTACGGGGGTGTCAGGTGCTAAAAATAGCATTCCTTTCGCTTTAACTTATTTCTATTTATATATTAAATTACTCCGCATTTTTACTTATTATTGCTCCTCCGTTCATGTTTTCTTGTCTGTTATATCGCTTTATGAAATCAAGATATAATTTTATATTCAGTTTCTAATTTATTACATTTTTCAAGATATTTTATTTATTATATTCAAATGGTAATTTGATAAAATTATCTTTATCATTCACTGTTTGCTTCTTAATCCCTAAGTCAATAGTGGACAATTATTGTTACACGAACAGATGGAGGAAGTAATGTCCAACAATACTTGGAGAGAGGGAGTATTTTCCCAAAACACAAAAAAGAATTATACAATTTGTTTTTAAAAGAACTGAAGTAGAAAAGTAGGCAGCAATAGAAGTTAAAAATAAAAATCTTGGTATTCTTATGCAACATTGTGTTTCCTTCTTGTGAATCTGTAGGGTTGTGCATTGGTTTATCAATTATTGTCTTATGACGGTTTGATTTTCGGTTTACTCAATTAAAAATGTTCATAAAAATTTTTATGACTTCTCTAATATTTTGGTGCGATCGAATAATAATATAACTTTATAGAATGTTCATAAAATAGAATCAGTAGTAACGTATTAACATGAAAAAAATTATATAACTGTAACACAAGCAGAAGAATTGATTTTTATGAACTCAAAGTCATTGTGAAGTATGAATTAAAAGGTTAAAGGCAACGACAATAACCAGTAAGGTAGTGTTATTAATATTTAATATTTAGATAAAGATAAAATAATAAATTACTATCATCATAATGGGTTATTAGTTTATCCGATACTCTAATATTTAAAAAATTAAGATCAAATTGATAACTTGATAAAAAAATTTTTATAAATTCGTTAACCCACGCCCAATAGCCATAAATCAACAATATTTTTTTCTATTTAATTTATTTATCAATTTGATTTTCGCACATCTCCTCCTAGAGGTGTGAAGCTGATTTGTTCGATTTTCGCGCATCTCCTCCAAGAGGTGTGAAGCTGATTTGTCTTTCTCCTCTTTCTGGGCAAAGCGGGCATATAAAAATGGGTTAGCCTGTCAAGTTCGGTTAGAAGAATACGGGGCAGATTTAATTAGATAGTCACGGGTGATTCATTATAATAATTGAGGGTCAGTATAATAGATTAAAACACAAAAGTTTCCAAAAAGGTAGTAAGATGACATTTTAATGGATAACATAATATAAGAATTAATTTGGAATTTTGGATAGTGTGATGGAGGACACAGGGAAAAAAAAGTATTTTTCTTCTTATTTAAAAAAAAAACATATTTTTTGGGGGTGGCTGTGGTCTGGGCAGATTTTCTATGCATGCTATCACTATCAAGAGACAACATAATCGAGGAAAGATTTGGTTTCATTTTCATTCAGCTTTCTATGAATTTTGTGACCACTGACTCCTTTCCTTTAATTAATATCCTTATTTTGCTTTCACAATTAATAATTGAATCTTGTTATTTCAGAAATGCTTTCATGCCAGGTTTGCTGGATCAATATATTTTCTGTTAGTGTTTAGTATTAACTATTAACTAACAAACCATTGGGTCAACTATGGCTGCAAATATTAAAGTCCTATCCAACTGCAAGTGTCATCGATGCTTTCTTTCAAAATCATGTTTTATTTCACCAAAAGAGACTACTCTACTTGCTGTTAGTATAACAAAACATCGCTACATGTGTGGACATCAAGTGGGATATTTGCCTTCACAATATAAGTTATTCCTTAAAATGTATATGATCATTATTAATTTAGTGTATTAGTTTTATTCATGCATTCAAATATATTTCTAAATTGCTAATAATTATAAACTTCACTGATATAATTTAGAAAGTACTCAAAGCTTCTTATCCATATCTCTCATCAAAATATGCTATTCGATAACATTCGTTTAGTAGACTCCCCAGTATTAATTCTGTCTCTTTCTTATTTATGTATTCTTTCTCATACCGACTGAGAAATAAATAATATGTGATAAAAAAAAATTCACATATTAAAGTCAAAGTGAAACTATTTTAATAAGTTAGCTGGAAAACTGTTAAAAGGATGAAGAATAATCAATCAATTACAGAAAGAGAAAAGAAAAAGATGAATTTTATAAGTTAGGGAAAATCATCTTGGAAAACCCATATGATTAAAAACACTGAAGTTTGCAGACTTAAAATTAAAGTTATTGATCCTTATCTTTAATAGTAAAAAGCAAATCATTTAGAAAGGTGCGTAGAGTAGAGGGTGGTACCCCCATGTATATATTGGTTGAATTAATAGTAGTCCAGAGAGGATGAAGGCTACTACCATTATCCTCAAAATGGCCACTACTGGGCCACACTTCTATTCTAAAAGCCACAAACTCCTAATGAGTGTGATGGGATATAGTTAGGATTCATCTATTCTTAATCAAAAGTCTTGTCTTTAAGTTATTAAAAAATGAGTGGAGCTAGTTAGGGTATGGACTATAGGTTCGACCTAACTCAGTAACGTTAGTTTAAATTTCGTATTTGCCTTAAAAAATAAAAGAGCAACAAACTCTTAATGAGCGTGATGAGATAGTTAGGATTCATCTATTCTTAATCAAAAGCCTTGTTCAAGTTATAAAAAAATTGAGTGGAGCTAGCTAGGGTGCAGATTGTACGTTCGGTCTAACTCAGTAATTTTTGTTTAAATCTTGTATTTATCTTAAAAGTATTGATTTGAACCTAGTAACTTGAAAAAAATACGAAATAAGAAATCATAAATTTCAAATTCTGACTCCGTCTTCGGTGCGCCGCGTACACACATATAGCCCTTACACCAAAACCAATTAGGAGAATGGAGCCATTTTTATGTGTCTTTCTCAATCTCTATTCTTCTATCGCTTTCTATTGTGGGCAAAATTAACGGAAAACTACCGCATTCTACCACTAGCACATATATATCAATCTATTTGATCAATTACTACTTCTTATTTATATTTATATTTATATTATTTATAGTCTTTCACCCCCACAACCCACACCCTGCCCCCTTTGTACTCTTGATTTTTTTAAAAAATATATTGATAAATTCGACCACATACAATGTACTAGCTACCCCACAGTAGTGCTTTTGTTTTCATGCACCATTTGTCCATGTGAAAACATGGGTAAGATATGTTATTGGAAACACATTTAAAAAAAAGAAAAGAAACAAAAATGTTTAAACACAATCTATAATTACCAACAAAAGAGAAGAAGTAGATAAAAGATAAAGAGTATATATTGGTCGTCATCAAATTTGGAAGAAGCACTGCTAGAGTTCTAGTACATGTTAGATATCGCGATATAATAATTTCGATCAAAACTCATAATTTATGTATAAATAATACTATATACAGAACTATATAAGCTAAAAAAATAAAAAAAAAATTATAAACGTGAAATTCTTAGTTGTTGGGGTGTTTATAAAATAATAAAAATGAAAATGAGCTCTTGATGTTTAGAAGAGGTTAGAGAAGTCAATAATAAGGGCTAGCTGACAGTTCCAGAGTTGTATGTGCATGGCATATAATTTTTATTTCATAATATACAAAAGCAGCAGCACTCAGAAGAGAATTAAATAATTGACATATAGAATTATAGGTGTATTTATGAAACCTCTTATCTTATCATATCTTCCTTCCATTTGGATGAAGGAAATGGGTGTAACGTATGGTAACATATTAATTGCCTCATCAGATATGGGTACTCTGAAATATTGCAGCAGATCCGAGGTTTCCTACGAAACCATATAACTAGACACTTCCCTAGTTATTTACTTTCTCCGTCTTGACATCTTCTAATTTGGTATGTATTTAAAAAAAAATTGAAACTTCTGATCTAAAATCAATCATTCTTAGATATTTGTTTGTTGAGAATTATTTTAAGAGTAAAAGAGGAATTTCAAAGTTAAACTTTTTCCTGAGATGACATTCTTTTTTAGATAGAATCGAAAAGGAAAGAGAAGATATAAAATGAAACAAAGAGAATACATATTGCCTAGAGGAAATGTAAGGAATAGTGATACGTTAAATCTTAATAAATTATCTCATTATAGCTAGTAATAGATTGGTTAATTTATTAAACGTGATAACAGCTTATTTTTTTTAAAAAATACTTTTAATACATCTCCAAGGGAACAGAGATAATATGCAGCACGACAAAACAAATAAAATTTATAATCTCTTTTTCGTTATGACTTGTAATTTTTACAAATTCCTCTATATTTTCGGTGTATGTTTGCTCTATGAGGTAATTTTTTCTATATAAATAAATATAGAGAGATTAATCAACACGATAAAAAAAGTATCGTATAAAATTAAGATTAAAGAGTAAATAAGAATAATTTAGTTAAACTATCTTTTCTATATATGTAAAAAAAAATAAAGCATGACGAGTAAAATAGACGAGGGACGTATATATAACTCTTATTAAATAATATGGGAGTAATAGTTCATTTTATGTTTGGGAATTTAATATTTGAAGGGCCAGCTACTGATACGTAGTATGGACTTTGGCTTCTGATCATATGATATACTACAATTAAAAAAGGCTTTAAATAATGAAATAAAAGGTTTTAATTTCCCAATGTAACAGAAGTGAAGAAATAATAAGAATTACGGTGAATCACTTGTACTATATATGAATAAATAACGTTAACGTAGCATCCTTATTTTACTCATCACTAACTTTGCAAGTTCCCACACTACTCTTTCAATTATTTTATATCATACTTATTTGCTCGTCATATTTTATTTACACGTCTCTTAAGAAAAAAATTTATTTGATTATTTATTTACTTTTATTAATTATAATATTCATCTCTATCTAATAATTATTCTCAATTCAATAAATAAAAAAGAGTAAACTATAAATCTAACCAACCGCAATATCAGACTCTTTGTACAAGGTCTTCATTCAGATTCTCTATTCTATTAATTAGTTGATATTTATTGCTTTCAAAGAATAATTATTACTGGGGCAGAATGAAAAAAAAATGTACTCAAATAAATCCTATTTTTTTAAATAATAATATTTCGAACCATCTATTTTTCATAAAGATAACAAGTAAAAGTCCAATCAAAATTAGCTAAAAGAAACTTTATTTAACTAGCATTCTTTCTATTCTTGGATCAACTCAGATTGCCGCAACAAAAAAAAAAAGATGGAAAAAAACACACAAGAAATAAAAGTGATCTTATTATTGATCAATATGATTGTCATGGTACCACAAAATTGTAAAAACAAATTAAAAGAGGAATAGAAGATGACAAGGTGTCAATGATTCATGTAGAATGAATGAAAACTATAGAGTATATACATGTGTATAGTTGTGTATAAATATTACTCTCTCTGTCTACTTTCTTTTTTGTTTATATTTAAAAAAGAATAACTTTTTTTTTGCAAAATTTTAATTTAACTTTCCACTTGACACGTTTTAGGCCACAAGATCAAAGAACAATTTGATATATTTGACGTAATTTTGATCTACAATTACAAAATTAAAAAGTCTTTTTTCTTCTTAAACTTTATGTTAAGTCAAACTAAGTTATTCTTATTTAAAACGGATAAAGCATCTGCACTAATAAGCCCATGGAGAACGCATGCATGTAGTGTAGGGTAAGATTAGGTCAATGAATGACTTAGAAATAGAACATCTAGAAATTGGCATACACTAGATAGCACAAATCATAAATTAAAGATGATGATTGATATATAGCTTGCACGAATGGGTTGTTTTTTTGAATCTTAGATGTATATAGATATAAAAATATAAGTATAAGAATTACGTTGGGTGTGCATGGCGTCCCTTGACGTAGAAGCCAGAAGGGGAACAAGTTCCAAGATGGCACAACCAAATTCCTAGGCAACTAACTCCTACCTATGACTATAAAAGTATGTGAAATAGTAGATGAATTTTTTTTTTAATTAGAGGTTTTAATTTTGAATTTTGAGTATGAATTTTTTTTTATATATAAAAAACTTATATAAATTTAAACTAGTTGAACTTTAACAAGGATATAAGTTGAATACCAGATAAGAAATTAACTCTTTAAAAAAAAAAAAAAAGAACTCTTAAGTCTTACCTAGGAATGGCAATATCCATGTCTCACTCTCGATCTTCCCATACTTTTCCCTACTTCCTAAGTCACATGCTTGATTATGCATGGATTTTATATGTCACAAAAATTTATAAAGTTATAAATCATTTTATGAATTAAAAAGTTTGAAATTTAAATTAAATTATTTTGAAATAAAAAATATACTCCCTTCGTCATTTTTTAGTTATCATATTGCGTTTCTCGAAAGTTGATTTGATTAATTTTCAAGACTAAATTTGATCCAATTTATTTGATATTTTAAAATAAAAATTTAGATATTCAAAAACTATAAGAAAAATATTGTTGATTTAACTTTTCTCATATCAATGTGATGCAAAAATATATTTTAAAATGTTAGCCAATGTTTATATAATTTAACTTTGAAAATAGAAATTACGACAACTAAAAAAGGACAGAAGGAGCTACATTCTTTTTGAAATATACTAAAATTAGAAAATGGATTTTGAAAATATATACGTAAGGGGTAAAATTTATAAAAATTGAAGGCAAATTTTATATGTTGAGTTCACTTATATGTAAGTGAGGGAAAGTATGACAACCTTCTCCAATAACTATATTTTATCCTTATCCAATAGCTAGATAAAGGATTAGGCATAATTATTGTGGGATTTGATCTTGGTGACAGAGGGAACACATACATATACATGGTGATAAGGGAAAGTGATATGTTGGTGTAACGGAAATTGTTCAAAACAAATTGAATTCGGTTTGTCAAAGGGAAAAATTGATGAAGCATAAACGTTAAAGTACTATTTTTTGTGTTGATGATTTGACAAATCATAAAGTGAAGGGATCTGATTCATGAAGTTTTTGATCTACAGACAAGTCAATTTCATACGACTGTAAAACTGTTAGATAGTTGGTGGGCACGGCAGCATAGGCGATGAAATGGCAATACCAATTACGTTGCTTCTAGGTTTTTTGTTTTTTTATAAGGAAAATTTATTGACAAAAAATAAAAATATTTTTTTGCAAATCAAGAATATTCAAAGCAAAAGTCATTCTCTCGACAAAGAACAACATTGCTCATACTCAACGGGGGCCTTATCTAGCGCTACAGTATCTTTGTTTGAGTTTTGAGTTATATTTCTTGTACTCTTATATTACAATGTTTTAAAGGATAGTAGATCATTTCTTTGCTTTCTCTTCACCTTTCAAATTTGAGTTATTGTCTAGAGGTGGTCGAAGTGTATTGTAGCTAGAGTTGGCCGTTAAAGTATATATCAACTAGAGGTAGTTGGTGTAGTGGGCAATAAAGTCATTTGCTTAGTTGTGACTAGAGTTAGTTATGGTGAATTGTTGAAGTCTACATCAACTAGAGTTAGCCTGTGTAGTGGGCAATATTAGAAGTATTGCTTAGGCTCACGTCTTGTAATAGAGTTATTGCAAAGAAGAGATAGAGAATTTAAGTTCTAGGTTACGAGAGTTTGTAATAAAAAATCTTTGCTTTTTCACATTTAGTGAAATTGGTTGAAAAAACTCGTGGGATAAATCATGATTTTCTGTTTTTATATCGGTATTCCGTCAAGAAACCTGGTCCCATTAGGTGAACTTGTAAAAGCTAACAAGGATAAAGAAAAATCTTGAAGGTATTTAAATAAAATTGGAATTCCTTGTGAGGATTTAGACAAAGATTTTGAAACAATATATTATGGATACATACATGAATGAGTATTAAAAGATGATAAGGTCTAGATTCGTCAACGGGCCCTGGTCAAAGATTTAAATATTTCTACATAGGAGACATCCTTTTTTATTTATATTTTCATATGGTTTTATTACATGACAAATTTCCCTTCTTTCTTTGATTACTTCCTTGGATTCTTTATACAACCCATTCCTCCAATTATTTGTAGCCAATATAATTTATCTTCAACCATGAGTAAGTTGCTTCTTCTACAGAACTGAAGAATGTCACATTTAATATTTGCAAATATTGAAATATTATTATTTTTGACTTAACAAATTAAAGGCTGAAGTGTCCAAAAATTGGATGGGGTCACTCCCTGACTGAAGTGCCCCACGCGAAATCGGCGCAGACACGATTAGTTTGCGGCTTTGCGAAATTAGATAAAAAAAAAATTCGTTTATAAGTTGGTTTAAAAATATTTCCGTTTTTGATGTAAAATTATCTTTATTGTTATTTAATAGGTCATAAATGTCCTTTTCTCAAATAAATTTGCTATATATTTTATTTTTAAACACGTTTTTTTTTAATAATACTTTTTTAATGAGCGCATTTATCCTACTTTAATTCTAGAAAAAATCAAAAATCAAAATATTTTTTCTTTTAATTTATTATAATTACTATTTTTATCGTTATCTAAATAAGATATACAAACTTGATACATTTCTATTATTCCTAATTATCTTTGTGAAAAAAGGGACCATCATGATTTGATGAGGTGAAGTCTAACGATGATAATTAGGTGATAAAAATCTAAAATTATATTTAAAGGTAAAACCTTTCCTATTAAAGGAGATTGCATACCTGGGTACTTGAATTTCATGACTATCTCCAAGTATAAATTTAGTATTGGGACGAATGATGCGGTCAATAAAAGAGAAATTGACCGCTCAATCTAATTTCAAGAAAAAAAACTTTAGATCAACTGAAACAATAATAAATATATTAATCACTTATTATCATTTTGAAATTTGAACACTTGTATTCAAATTTCAAATACATAATTACTTATTCAAAGATCAATTTCAAAAACTGTTAGACTTTAGTCTAATTTAGTTAAAAATGGCATGTCTGATTCTTTCATTCTGTTTATTTTTATGTCAATACTCAATAATTTGTGATGATAAAATACAGACAAAATGGAAATAAAATCAGCTTACAATAATTCTTTTTCAATAATGATTTGTTTATTTTAAGTAAATTATTGATCTTATAATTAGAGTGCTCAGTGCTGTCATCAACTCAATCAAATAGAGTCCAATATTCAATAACTAATTTGACATTAACAAAAATATTCCCCATTATATATGTAGGGGTTGAATGGACAAAATATTTGGCCCCTTGTTTCAACTGTCAGTTATATGACATGATATTCAGAATAAGATATGATTTTATTCAGCCCTAAAACACTGTGACAAATGATACTGACTTTACTATGACTTGAAATAAAGAAGTTGAGTTGTTTAAGACAATGATGAATCCTGAATTTTTTTTAAGAGTCGACCATCAAATGATTGAAATTAATAATTCATTTTGTAATTTTTACTTTTTTTATTCGAAAATTTGATTAATTTAAATTTACGCGAAATGCAACCTACCAAAGATTTGATATTCTGTAGAAAAAGACTATATTTGATATGAACTTTATTAGTATATGATAGTTTTAAATTAATTCTTTTCAGGTTTCAACTCTTTTTAGATCGAGGAATATGTTGGGCTAAATTAACAACTCAAACCTACTTTTAACACTCATATTATTTGCTAAGAATTATTATAAATTTACACGATTTTTAGTTCAAACGATTAATTAAGAATATCGTTACACCGTATATATAGTTTCTTTTTCTTTTCAAGTATTAATATGAAATTTTGTTCGCACAATCAACAATTTCCCATTTGAACTAAATTTTGCATGACTCATTATTTCATGGCCTTCGAATTATCTTGAGATTAATCGTGTGTCAGATATATTAATTGAGTATTTATTTTCACCAAGGTCACTAACTTTTTTTTTTGGTATAACACAAAAGCTATGGATATAGATAGTGAATTAGCCGGTAGATGAACAAAGACACTAAGGGCTAATTTATTGGTGCTAAGTAAAGATATGAATCCTAATGTGTAGATCTTTGGCCAAGTGCGTTTATTTACATTAAAATTTAAGTAAATGTCTGATAAAAATAAATTTTAATTATTAAAATCTCGAACAAAATCTTATTATAATTTATAGTTTTACATTTTTTGGGAGAACAAATTTTCACTTTTACTTTGTACATCACCATCTACTAGTATTAACCACCATTTCTAACACTATACATAGTTAGCCGTTAACACACCTACCATACTCATGATTATAATTATATATGATCAATTGTCCTTATTATTATTGTCGTTGCTACCACCTTCATCATTACTATTAGTCACTATCACAATCGTGACTAATTCTTACTACCAACCACCTCTACAACATAACTAATACCACCATTAGCTATCACCAACATAATCGTTAACCACTACATATTCTTTAGCCATTAACATCAACTACTAGCTAGCATTAATCAATTCCACTGTCACAACGGCCGCCACTCCTAACCGTATGCCACCATCGTCGATAAATTATTTTTAAAATTGTACACCTCATCTACAAAATGATACATGTCAAGTTTAAACCTCAGATCTCTCAAAATGATACATCAAAGGTTCAAACCCTCGACCTTTTGAAGGTTATAACAATAATTAAAAGAATTAGTCCAAGGTCATATTTTTTCCTGGTTAATTATTGTGCTACAAAAATCCTCTTTTTGTAGAAATGTGTTTTATTTACCGTTTGTTCTGTATTTATTATGGTATACTATAATTTTACATTATTTTATTTATTTGTTCTCATTTAAAAATATGATATTGCTTCCAAAAAATCATGTGTACGCCCCCATCACTTAACCATTGTTCACGTAACTAAATAAATTAAATTTGCTCCATAAGGGAATTCGTTTAGGTTAATAGGATATGGAATTTTTTTTTTATTATTATTATTATTTTTTTTTTTGTAGAAAAGAAAATTCTAATATTGGATTAAATTAATAATTACAAATTTGAATTTGGCAAAGTATTCAAATTATTAAAAGTGAGGAGAATATTAGGGGCCGCGTTATAATGTCACCTTTTTTAGCCACTCGTGGGGATGCAAGAATATAGATGTTGATTTTTTAAAAAAGATTTCTGGAATCTAATGATTATTTTCAGAGAAAAGGCTGAATTATGAAATTGAAAAAATATTATTCCATGGGGGAATCCTGAATTCATGATTGGACCATGCCCAACGTACAATTTAAAAGATAATAATCCTATAACGATATTATTACTTTTTCCTATGTAATTTGTTTATTAATTTTCTACATAATTAATTGTAATAAATTTTAAAAGTTAAATTTACCATTTGAGTCCTGGTATGTTTTGCGTTTTCACATCAACCTTATTTTTTTTCTTTTTTATTAGTCCTTACAAGGCAAGGGCAGACCTATATGGATGTCAGCTCTCTCGGGAAAAAATTAGGATAGATGTCATACCTTGCGTATATAGACTAATTTGGAAACACTTAAAATAAAGTGGAGAAATAGCTTAGCGGTATTAGATTGTGTAACTTAGGCTATGAATACTATCTTCAGTTGTATATTTGATTTCTGATGGGTGTGCGGATTACCTGATATTTAATTCTTTGCTGATCTACAATTACTATCTTAAAAGATTAAAAAAAAAACATTCATGTTATCCAATTATGTTTTATTTAATGAAATTTTCTTTGTTTCTACGAGTTGCCATTGCATCTATTGAAAGAGTTTTTTAGTATTAGAAATGAGTTGTGGAGTAGAATAAATGATTCATTTGAAAGGGTTTTGAAATGGCCAGCCCAACCCTAGTTGGGTAGGGGGCTAGGGCGGCTCAGCCTTTTTTTTAAAAAAAAAACAATGATTTTTTTCTATCTTAATTTGAACTTAAAATTCCATCAATATATTAAGTCTTTTTATCATGTCCGATAAAATTGTATGAAAAAATATAATAATTACAATCATAATATGCATTATACATATGATTAGTGGTGCTTTTAATTATAATTTCATATATGAAATATATAACATCAAGAAATGAAAAGATTTTCAAATAAAATATAACAAACAATGATCATGAATTTGAGTCATCTAACGACTAAAGAAAATAATACTCTTTTTTGACAAATAAATAAGTAGAGAAAATTTGAAAAAACAAATGTGTAAACTAAAGAACAATTACGCTTTGTAACTCTAATTATTTTAATTCAAATTAAATAATATTTTGGCCCGTGGCTTACCCCAGCCCGACCTCGATCAAGCCTCAAGGGCCAAAAGCTTAGTTGGGCCAGACTTACAAATCCTAATTCTAAATAGGCTTGAAAAATCATATCTCAACCCTACTCCAATAATGAGTGGGTCTAAGCCGGCCCCATAGGCCCATTACTATGTGAATGAAAAGAAGAAGAGCCCAATACTTGTGCTTAATAGCCCATTGTATCAGTTTGATGAAGAATTACATAATGGTCCAATTACATTTGGATTTATAAGGTTGGGCATTGGAAATAAAATAGATTGCAATACAAGCCTATTTTATCATTATATTGGGTAAATTATGTAACTAAACAAAAATATTTACATTATATTAATATAGTTTTTTTTTTAAAAAAATACAATTTATAGCTAGATTTAGGTTTTTTTTGTATTGCTATTTTTTCTTTCGTCTCTCTCCCCCCTCTCTCTGCAATCTCTTGCCATATATATAAATACATATGTATACTAGTTGTATATATATAATTATTCGACAGTTTTATATACATTCAATTAGACATATATACATATATAATTCGCCTTTCTCCTCCCTCTCTCTATCTCGCTCACATCTCTCCTCCCTCTCCTAATTTTGCTTGTCAGATATACAAATACATATATATATTAGTCACACGTATACAATTATTTGGCAAACAAATACACATATACAATTCGCCTCTCTCCACTCTCTGCTCTCTCTCGCTGCTTCTCTCCTCCCCCCTCGAACTCGCTCACCTCTCTCCTATAATATGTAACTACAAATCATAATTTTAGCAAACTATGACTATTTTTGCCTTATTGCATTTCAAGTGTTGGCTCTTTTTGAAAATCCCTCTATTTTATTTTATTTTGGTTGTGCAAATATAGCCCGTAAGAGGTTACTTTTAATATTTTTGAGACGTAATTAATATTTGTAAATATATCTCAATTTTATAAATAAATATTAGATTGTTGTTTAATATTTTAATAACTTTTAAAATTTTAAATCATAATCTAACAATTTCTCATGTGATTCTCAAATTTCTTTAAAATAAAAATCACTAAATACCACAAATTAGGCTAAATGCTAGTTGCCCCACCTCATCTTTGTGGGATTCCATCTTTTTCCAACTTGAAAAAAAATACTTCCATTGATTTTTATTATATGGTGTTTTTGTGTTTACAAAACAAATAACGTAGCTTTTATACAAAACATACTAGAAATTTCACTCAAGACTTTACAAATTAGTTCAATTCTTAAAAAAATTTCTCAAAAGTTTGTATATGAAACTGGTATAAAATATATATTTTTTGCATAAGGCAAAATTTGTGTATGAAAACGGCATGAAATATATATATATTTCGTTCAAGACTAAAGAGTTTCATTCAAATTTTTATAAATGAAAATTGCATGAAATCGATATGAAATATGTATTTAAATTATTGTTGGCCAACATTATCATTTTTATGATGATTATATATTACTACAACAATAATATTGTATACAACTTCCTTACAACATTCATACATATTTAATACAACTAAAACAACATACAAAACTTAAAATGCAATTTCATATAATTTTAATACAATTTTGATACGGCTGTGAATTCAAACTCAACGAATTGAAGTGAAATTTCATTCCCAAAATAGCTTAAATTTGACCCAAATAACACCAAATTTTAGATTAGACTCTTGACGTTTCCATTTTTTGAGATATCACCCATTCAAAAGGAAATACGTTTTCAGCAAATGGAGTTTGGAGATAAAGGTTAAGTGATTCATAATGTTTCAAGCTTCAAAATATTCAAGTATAGTAAAGACTCTAAATTAGACAAATTTTTGGTTGATTCTTGAAAAAATTATTTAAGTGAAGACTTTTTAATTAATATTGGTTCTTCGTATCCTTGGTCAGAGATCGGATCGATAATTAACGTATTGGTTCGATCTAATTACTATAGAGTATTTATTTGTAGTAATAAATTAGACATAAAGTGCACAAACAACTGAATTCTAAAAGAAGTGAAGAAGAAAAGGGTTAGGTTGACTTTATTTCCTTTATTTTTTACGTTTTGAAAAAATGTTGCTATGTTTGGTAGGTAAATAAGGTGAAAATATCCAAATGTTTAGGATTATAAGGTCTTATTTATTAAGTTCACTCATTTCTAGAAATTGATAATACTCCAATTCATTTTTCTTGGCTCATATTGACCCGTCATAATCTTTTGCTAATGATGTTTCGAAATTCCAAATTTCATATTACTCCCCTTAATTCATTTCTACTTAATAATTTTGCCCGTGTCTTGAGAAATATTGATATATAGTCTTGATTTGGATACATTCTACGTATGTTTATGACCATAACTTTAAATGATATTTGAATATATTCAATATATATCTTTATTAATTTAAGATCACAAAATTCAAAAATCTTATATTCTTTTAAAATAAACTAGTGATGGATAAAATCCTTCATATATGTAGATTCTTAATTGTCTTACTCAATTTCAATGAGGAAACACTATAATTGCCAACCTCTAAGAATTTAGCGGAAATAATATAATCGAAGTTGTATTATATTTAGCGATAATAATTAATATTATTATGGATAGTTATAATCAACAATTTATATCAATGTTGTTAAAAATTTTAACGATTCTAGATGCAATGATATTACCTCAATTAACGTTAAATATTTTTGTAACAACAAATATTATCGCTAAAAAGAAAATTTATTGTCACTAAATGTCTCTTTTGTTGTAACGTGTGATAATTTGTTGTTTTCTTTGAATCTAATGTCCCACTTGCATAGTAAAGATGAAAGCAACAGAAGAAAAAGAAGAGAACTTTGACAATGAATATTTTTGGTAAGGATGATAAAATCATATTCCCTTTGGTTGGTACACGAAAGAGATACGTCTATCTACTTATCCCCAAATGTATGATGTGCAAAAAAGCTGTTTTTGCATATAGGATGTCTCCGTATATTTTCATTTGTTGTCAATTCTAGTCATTTAATATATAGCATTTTCTGCTTTTGGGGATGATTTTTTTGAGATGAGGGTTTTTCGGAAACAATCTCTCTAAGTGGTAAGGTCTGGGTACATTTTTTTCTCCCCAAACTTTACCTGTGAAATTTTCACGGGATATTTATTATTGTTTTGTCGGTAGAATATAGGATGATAACAATCATCCAATATATCAAAATTGGGGACAGATTCACTTTCAATCATTGGTGCAAATGCACCTTTCACTCAAGAATCTAATTTTTGAAAATTTTCAAACATGCAAATTAAAGGTATGAACCTTTTTTTTTTAGAATATATGCGAGTATATACCATGGATGTGTTTGGTTTTTATTATAAGAAAATGTTTTCAATTCTTTTAATGTTTGATTGTGGTCAAAATATTAAAAAAAAAAATCCTTACAAAAAATTCTTTAAATATTAAGAAAATGATTTTCCTAGTAGAAGTCGCATATTTTTTTTTTTTCATAAATAGCATTCTACGCTCGTTTGAGATTTCCTCTCAACAACATTCCTACCCACACCTTGTACTCCCCACCCCACCCTTTCATATCTTTATAGAGTATTATTATTTTCAATTATGTATAAATATTATTGAGTAATATTTTTTCCTTATTTATAAAATATAAACAAAAATAAGCAAGAAAACTTACACTTATTTTTAATATTTTTAGGAAAGCAATTTCAATCATACCAAACCACACTTATTTATGCACTAGTTATTGTCACGAAAGAATAGTCAATAGAATGATATATACTCTAATGGCTTAAAATGCTAAATTCTTAAAGAGATTCTTTATATAACTTTTACTGCAAATGGCATGGACCATGGTGGATCATTTTTAGCTAGTGGACCTTTTAATCTCTTGAAAAGTCAAAAGAAAATAGGATAAAAGATCAACTAATTAATTCTTTTCCTATAAATTTTAGTACCAGTGGTCATTTAGTTTTGCATTTATGAGATGAATTTGTTTACATTTTTTTTTTTTACAAAAAGTCACATTTAGCTATGAGAAAACAAGATTTTTGATGGCGTCAAGTTGAAAGACTATCGATGAAATTTATATTTAATTTTCTCGACAATTTTATAAAAAAAAAAACTCTCAAGAGTTAGCTGATAGTGCTGCTGGTATACATTTATTGCCATTGCCAAAGGTATAAGGCATAAAATCTTGGAATTGGTCCAAAATTTTACTTTATGGAAAAGGAGTTTCCAATTGACACCAAATGGACCACGCCAATTATGTCCAACCTTTATGAGGGGAGAAATGGCATTCTTCAAAAAAGAAAAAAAAAAAAAACAAACAAGGTTAATTCAAGAAAAAAAAAAAATCAGAGTGGTAATTTGTTTAAGTTTTATCTAGTAAACGGGCGCAATATTTTTTAAATTTTTTGTGATTTAAATAATATTTGAAGAGTTAATAATTTTAATATTTTTTTAATTATTTGAATTTATAATATTTTTAAGTAATTTTTAAATAATACACATTACTCCTACATGAAAAAATAATTTATTACGGATAATATTGTAATTTCATAGTTGAAGTAGATAAAGAAATAATTAAATAATAATTAATAGGAATGACACATTAAATTAAGTAGAGATGTTAATAGTCATCGTAAAATATTATAATCAGGCACAGGAAAATAATTTATTACGAGTAATATTTAGTTTCATAGTTAAAGTAGATGAAAAATATTTAAGAAATAATCAATAGAAATAATACAGTAAAATTAAGTAGGCACTGGCGCAAAATTAAGTAGACACGTTATTGTAATTTCATAGTTAAAGTAAATAAAGAAATAATTAACAAAAATGACACATCAATAGACATTGTAAAATTAAGCCGTTATACTCACGTACTTGCTTTAAGCAGCTGAAGCGGACACGACAACCATAAGCTACTCAAAGTAGCCACCTATTATATAAGAGAATATAGCAAATATTTACATCATATTTAAGATATTGTGCTTAGACCAATTTTTGCATATGAGATCGTAAAATCACTTTCTTCATTTTTCAGTTTACATAGATTAAAGAACTTGATAAAAAAAAAAAACACACAATTTGTTGCCTTAGAATTTAGTCCATATTTTGATTTGTACACATCAATCTTACACAGGCCAAATTAATCTTTTCTATAGAACGATGTCTCCCAAGGAAAAATACGACTAAATTAAATAAAAGTTTATATTAATATAATACACAAAAATTAAAGGACCACTTCATCGATCGTACAGAAGTACTAGAGTAATTGTCAGTAAAATTCAAGATAAAAATGGAATACCCTAATGAGAATGCAACATGTTGAAATGGACTACGACTTTTCAATTATACATTTTAAACTTGTGTACATATTTTAAAGCTGTCATTATTTTGATGAATGTTCTATCACAAAATCATTGTCTTAAAACCCATTGAGGATGACAAGCCTTTTAAATTTGAAAGATAGCCCTGCTCCTTATGGCACCCCTAAAAGAAACCACTATAGTCTATCGGACATTGATCAGTCTTTTGGGACGTAATAAAAATATAATCGCAGTTTAAAAAAAAGTTATGCACTAAATTTTTACTATGTGCGGAATTTGAGAAAGAACGGGACAAACTCATGATCTTCTGATCACATGTCACAATTTTCACTCTAAAATGAAATTAAATTAATGACTATTAGCTATATATGCATCGATTATCTCTTTATCAGTTTCAAGACTTGTACATAATAAAATTTATCTCATCAAATCCATGAAGTTTATAGGTGATTACTTGCATACTTATACAATTAAGATATAACTCAGGTTCTTTAAAAGTTTATTTTTAGTTTTATGTCATTGTTACTGGACATCTTCATTTCACAAGTAAAATTAAAAGATCTAAAAATGTCATTTTTTTTATTAAATTTATAAAATCGAAAGAGGCTCCTCTTCATTTCTTTCTCTCTATTTTCTCCAAGTTCCTATCTTGATGGCTGACACATGACATAAATTAGATTTTAATGGCTAAGATATAATTGACTCAGGCCATTAAATAGAGAGAGAAATTAAAATCTAACTTATGTCATGTGTCAGCTATTAAGATAGAAACTTAGGGAAGCCTTGTCCAATCATAAGAAATCGCCCCCATTAACTAGGAGTGAATTTATCTACATTTAATTAACAATCCCTTAAAATCAAAGGGTTATATTAATTATATAAACTTTCATCTCAGAGAATTTCATTCCTTATCTCATATTTCTTTACCCCCAGATTCTGCTATTGTTAGCCACCAGATTCAAGTATGTGGCAAGTGGTGACATATAAATTAAATTAAAATAAAAGATGCATGCATTAATTCAGGTGGCCATTTTTTGGAACGTTTCTCCAGAGGCGCACAAACAACAATTCCAATGATACCAGTGAAACTAATGAATTAAAACACTGCCACTACACAATATTGGATCCTTCATTTTATTTCTTGTCTTTTTGTTCAACCTCCAAAACTCATCATTTAATTCGTGGTAAAATTTTAAGTTTTCACACCCACCCATTATCCCAATACTGCACAACATTAATGCCTCATGTCTGACACGTAACAATATCACCTCAAAACCAACCAAAGGCATGCAATCCCTTGTCTTTTACTCTTTAATGTCCATCTTATATCCATGGTTCATGTAAGTCTCTCGCAAAATTTTGAATTAAAGTATCTAATAAGAATAAGTACGATCCGTAATTTGAATTGAATGAACAGATGAAATTTGTTTTGGTTATAAAATTAGAGGAAATTGATATTATACAATCAAGATCTCGAGGAAGTATGTGTAACGATCTAAACCACTAGTGATATTGTTCGCTTTGGGCCTAGGCTTATCTCTCATGTGGTTTCCCCTTCTATGGATACAACATCCTCGTTGAGGTTTGCCCAACCATATAAGATTCACCTAGACTCAGCAAGAGGGTTTATCCCGCCTCATTGGGATTCGCCTAAACTTCGTTGAAATCTAACCCATATCAATAAAGTAAAGCTGACATATGAGAGGATCTGATACCATCTGTAACGACCTAGCGATTGTCCGTTTTGAATTTAGGCCCTACGCGACATTAATAAGTAAGACCTATTTACTTATTTATCTGACATCTCTTCTATGTTTTGCGGATATAAGACTTTTCATCTCGAGATAGGTTGTTACGATTGGCAAGACTCACACGTGCATATGATCAGAGTATATATGGATGCATCTGAGAATCAGAACGATTGATCCCCAGCTGTTTCATTCACTCGGATTATCTATTTATTCATATTGAGTTGATGGCAGTAAAAAAATGATTTTACGACTGAAAAACTTTAATTTAAAGTCCCCAAAATAAAAAGAGAGAAATTAAAGAGAAAGAGAAAGAGAGATTCCGCGGCAGTAGCTTTTGTAGTTCCAAAGCAAACGAGTCACCCAAATTTTAGATTCTTCTCCAACTGGCCGCTTCATCAATTCCTTCTCTTTATAAACACCTAAAATCCCAACCCTTTTTTCCATCACCCATATTAAGTTTTTCTTTTTTACTTCCTTTTGGAGTAACATATATAACTCTCTGTCGTTTTCTAGAACTTTTTTTTTTGTTGTTGGAGTATCGATTGATATGGCATCGAGCTCACTTCGATCTTCTTCATGGACTCCGCAGCAAAACAAGTTGTTTGAAAGAGCCCTAGCCCAATTCGATAAGGACACGCCTGACCGCTGGCAGAATGTGGCTCGGGCCGTCGGAGGTGGAAAATCCGCCGATGAAGTGAAGAGACACTACGAAATACTTATTGAGGATCTTAGGCGCATCGAATCGGGACGTGTCCCTCTTCCTAATTACACTCAGGAAGAACAAAGGTATTTTTAATGGGAAGAGCCTGCTATTCATTTTTTCTCTTCAATTTTCGCAAGGGACCATTTTCTCTCTCTATTTAATGACATAAGTGAATTTAATTTTATCTATTAAATTTAACTTATGTTATGTGTCAACCATATAGATAGGAACTTGAGCAAAATAGAGAGACCTTCTCTTTTTTAACGATAAGTAGTATGTATTTTTTCTTCATACATTTACCTAAAATTTTATTTTAAAAAGAATTTTTTTTAATCAAATCTTTAATTTTAACTTTATACGTGACATGTTTAGGATCATGCGTCTTTTTAAATTTTTTAAGTTATATAAGCCAAGTCATAATCACATGAATAAATTAAAACGAAGCATTAGTAATTAACTATAAATTAATTTTTTGGTTCAAATTTCATCTTCTCAAAAAAAAAAACTAGCAGAGTAGATTTTAATCTTGAACATTTTTGAAATGATTAATGAGACGGTTACCTACTTTACTCTTACTTTATTAGTCCTATATGCTTTTGAATGAGACTATTACATATTCCTAACTTTTGAATATTTTGTAAAACCTATGAAATATTCTAGCTTTTTTGTAGTATTCAGTTAGTATTTTCTTTTCAATTTTTTTTAATTTTACTTTACTCTTTGTATTCGAGTGTTGAATAAAAATCAGAAATCATAAATTTCATAAACAAACAAACTTACATGATATAGAAGAAATCACAATAATGGCCAAAAGAGATGGAATGATGAAATAAGTTTGAAATTTACTGCATGTAAGTAACCCTACTTACCCTATTCTAATCAAGAGCCCTTCAATCTTTAACAATTTTTTATTGAAAAAAAATAATCAATTGCTGTTATTCTAATAAGGAGCCCTTATATATATTAAATGTATGTTTTTTCTTGATTAGGGTTAATTAGAGTATTAATCCTCTATAAATACACGGTTAATACAAGAGCTCCAAGTGTGCAGCCTAACTAGTATACATTTGAAAGAGTAAGATCGTATCTATAGTTAATTATTTTCTTAATCTAATGTGATTTACTAGAGTATATATACTTGAATAATATATTCACAAGATATCAAACTTCTAATCGAAATTAGCTTAGATTGTATATGTTGTTTATGATCAAGGCCCTTTGCATGTAAAATTTTCATTACACTTCTAATTACTAACAATATGAGTCTTTCTTTTCTTTTACTTATAATTTACTACTATATTTTAAAAAAATATATAAAATTTTTTTGTAATTGTTGAGCAGGCTTCTGAGGTACTTGAACATGCACTAGCAAAGATGCTGACAAGAAGATTTTAAGCTGGATATCACTACTTAGCAAGTCAAGTATATGACAAAAGAAAAAAGAAAAAAAAAAGATGCTCTTAAAAGTACTCTATGAAAATTGCATTGTACCTTGTCTAATTATGTAAAATGGTGTTTAATTTTCTGCTACATCCAACATGTTTTTATTGTATTGTACTAGTACCACTATATATGAATCTCTTCAGTCTTTTCCATCTTGTACAATAGCTATGCCAATCTCTCAATTTATTTATAAAAGAAATGAGCATATATTTAATTTAATTTAATTTGTTACCTCACATGCAACATGTCGAATAATTATGCATGTGTTTTTCTATGGTGCCCTGTGATTTTGTCATCGCAAATTTGACTTAATTAGTCCTAACATATTGGAAAGATTGAGCCCGCTAATGATATTATCCTCACCAGTAAGGGGTTGTTTACTTATATACCTATCATCTCTTTTGTATTTTATCGATGTGGTACTTCTATCTAAATGAGCAGAAGGGTAGACAATTGAAATCATTTTTTTATGCTTGGATACCGATCCGAAATTATGCACAATTCCGGAGTATCACCTACAAAACTGCTCATTTGCATTAAAAAATACCGATAAGAGGCATCACACTCGGAGTCAACAACACAAAATGCAACAAGAAAAATATGTTTCTCAGCATCCTGTGCAACAACAGACAACAAAATTCCATCATACTTGCCTTTTAAAAATGTTCCGTCGACGGCTATGACTTTTCTCATATGCCTAAAACCAAGAATCCAAGCTCCCATGGCAGCTGTTGGGGACATTTCCCAAATTGGGAAATTAAGGTATTTTAACTATTGGGTTGAAGTGTATAAAGAAAAACTTGGGGACTTTTTGAAAATGACCAAATATCATTAACTCTTAATTATAAACTTATCACCTACATCCAATTCTTAAAAATTATATCACTTTTTTTAAATTTTGAAAGCTTTTTATCACCTTTAATTCAATCACCCATGCGTCTTGAAATATACCATCACCATCCATATATTATCCAAATTAGATAGGACTACGAAATCAATATTGTTATTTTTTTTTTATTTAGTAGGAGAAATTGCATTGCATAGCTATACTTAAATGTATAACTGACGAAATAATTACATGAAAATCAATTAGTTGTTTTTCCTGGTTTCACATACTTTCAAGTTCCAAATAATTTACTAAATTAGTATTGAAAACTAAATTTAATCCTATTTGCAAATTATGAAAAATTGCAGTCATACTAGCTAGGGCTCCAAGAAAGCAAATGATTCACAATTACTTCACTCTTCACTTTTGCTAACAATAAATATTAGATCTTGAATCTACCTTAGAATCAAATCAAACAAGAAAAAGTTATTCGGATGGTAAGCATTTTTCATCTTCAAGTTTATGATTATGGATTCGGTCACTAAAGAAGAAAAAATAATGAAAGTTCCTAAAAAGATCGATGGATAAAAAGGGGAGAGAATCAGATCATGAAATTTAGATAAAAAGAGATCGACAATCTAAATTTATCAAGAAAATCAAAATTTATTTGGCTATATATATAGAAAAAAATTATCCTCCTCCTTTTCCTCTTATTGTTTTTAGATTGAATAGACATGAGTGAGTGTGATCGGAAATATGTAAACAAAGCTATATACGAAAATTAAGAAAAGATTGAAGTGATTAGGACTTGTTTCAAGAAAAATATCATACTTGAAAATGCCACATGTGTATGAGTGTTGCACACATATTTTCATGGATGTTATTATGACATGTGTATATCCACTGTGTATATCAAGTATTTCAATTTATATTAGACACATATTTTCGTGGATATATACTTTAGATAAAAAGATATACATATAATATTATAAAAAAAGACCCATCAACTTGTCATGTAATGTCAAATTCTCAAATTGATATTATCAAGTTACGAGAATTTGAAAAAAAAATTATATTACGTTAACTTTGTATATTTTTTAAAATGTTACATAATTACTTTTAAATGGTAGAGATTGATACAAGATGGTTTAAAAACCATCCTCAAAAACTCCATTTATATTAAATGGACATACAATTTATTGTATATATTCAAACTTTTTAGGACAGCTTCACCAATTTTAACAGAGCATTCCTAATTATGTAAAGTCATCACATGTGCCCGAACATAAATTGTAAGAAGAATTAAACTCCCTTTCTTTTTATTCTTGATACAAAGGACTTTTGCAATATTTTTAAAAATTGAGAGTTCAAATAAAAGAGAGTCAAAATCAAAAGAAAAATCGAGTGAATCAATTTTAAATGAAATTAAAACCAGAAATTTGCCTACCATTGATTGAAGAAAGAGAATTTAAGAAAAAGTGTGTTTCAACGAGTTTATATACTCAGAAATATGCACTTGTGATTAAGATTAAGTTGAAAGTTGAACATTTTATAAATAATTTTTTATTTTTCAGATTTTTTATTCATACGCCACTTTATATTTTTTTCTCGAGTAAATTTGGTCGTGATCAAGTAAAAGCTACCATTACAAATGGACACTTGGAAATAAATGTAAATTTGTGATCGGTTAAATTGAATTATAATTTCATGAAATGTTGAAAGATATTTTTACAGAGAATGATGGTATGTGTATGGCTGTTCCAATTATACCAATAACGTATTTTCTCTCGCATTTCTAAACCCATTATTGTACACAAAAATAAATCAAAGAAGAAGCGATACATTTTTGTCATTAAATTCCAAATTTTGGGAAGGAGTAGTTACGATTTGATGGTATCCAAAACTATCTTATTAGTTATCTTATCATCATCTCCAGATAAGGTAAATTCTCTGAATAAATAAGTTAACAAACATATCAAAATGAATTAATCATTCGACACTTTATATATAAAATTGATGTTTAGGTATATTATTATAATTTTTTGATAAAATGAAAAAGTCAGAAATCTTAATGCATTAAAATTTATTCAAAAAATGCACTACTTATAACTATTGAATCTAATAAGATATTGAAATATATTAATTTTGCACTGCAAGAATTGACCATGTCCCTTGATTTTTATAAAAATTTAATTAAAAAATTCGAAGGATTGTGTCAATTTTCTTTATAGAATAATTTTTACGTAAAAAAAAATTCGTTGCGGCAAATTTTTATATTAAAAAATTTAAAATAAAATAAAATTGATAAGCATGATCAATTTTCCCTCGATTTTTTGGATAGACCATATTTATTAGTTTTTTCATTATTTTTAGTAGTGAAAATAGCTAGGCAGATCATACTTACTTTCGATAATTATAAAAAAAATTCAGGTGTTTAGCTAGCTACCTCTCATATCACATTAATTATTTTCATTATTTTCTCATTTTTCTAGCTAGCTACCTCTCATATCACATTAATTATTTTCATTATTTTCTCATTTTTCTAGCTAGCTACCTCTCATATCACATTAATTAAGTAGTTGGCTCATTTTGGCCCCCACCTTAAAAGTGCATAATATACCTTTTTTTGGTCCCCAGTACTTGTTGATTTTATTAGTCTTCACCTTACTTCACTGATGTGGTAGGTAAAAAACATTAAATACACTCTCATTTAGGCAGGTGAGATTTGAAAAAAAAAAAACTAAGTGGGATATCTTGATTTTCAACAGTAATAGTCATGTGGTTATATATGATACCTTATTGGAAAAGTTAGGGCGGATATGTAAATATATATTAGCTAATTAGCTAACATAGTTATAGTTTGAATCAATTATGGTTCGCGGAAAAATTTAGCTGTAATTACAATTTGAGTTTTGCATAGTTCATGAGATTTATACAAATGAATGTGCGCGCCCGAAACTGTATTGCGAAATATGCAAACACTGTGAATTGTACAGCGAATTATACAAATGTTGTGCACGAATTGTATAGCGAATTATACAGATGCTATATCAAAACTGCGAATTGTATAGCGAATTATACAAATATTGCGCGAATTATACAGATGCTGCTGTGACTATAATTACGAAAATTATTATCCAAACCATAGCTATAAAATATAATTTAAGATATTTTTGAGAAGCTATATGCAAAAATTCCTCTAGTTTATTTGTTTTCTAAATTTGTATATTGTTTGATATTTTACTCAAGTTTGTAGTTCTTTTTTTAACAAATTACGCGCAATGTTTTCAAAAAGAGTAAAGGCAGAGCAGAGAGCTCTACTTTTATGTAATTGTAAAGTTTTAAAGTCAAAAATTAAAATTTGCTAAAACTTAAAATTTAATCTAGCAAACAAATAGGATATTCTTTAAAATTCAAAATCATCTACTTTTGCTTTCATTCTTATGAATCACTGATGAATATATATAAATTTAATGTAGATTTTTTAAAATTTTATTTTTGGATCTCAATATATTTCCAGAGTGACAAGTATTTCTACTATATTAATTAATTATATGGTTGATGGATTTAAAATCCAAACTAAGGGTAATTATGTCATTTAATTAATACTCCTCCTCAATAAACAGTGGGCATTGAATTAGTAGATCCCATTGAATTTATTTTTATACTTACCATTTGGCTCTACGTTGTAGGGTTGCAGCTAACTCATTTTCTCCGGACGGGAGTCCGATTAAATTCTCCGTATTCAAGGAGATTCGAATCCAAGATCTTTGGTTAAAGATGAAGGAGTACTTATCACTCCATCACAATCATTGTTGATAGTCCCGTTGAATTAATTCGAGCTAAAAGCATTTTTACAAACTTGAATATACACGAGTTTTTTTTTTTTTTTTACAAAATGTAATGCAACACAAAATATGTGAAAAGACATTCAGAAAACTTTTACCCTCATAAAGTTTTATAACATTTAAAACATAAACTTACATTTAAATTGAAAATAATTTTATTTTTAAGCAATATTAAAAATTATATTACTTCAAATATAGAGTAGTAATGTATACTTAACATAATACATTGAATGATTTAATAATTTATAATACGTGAAATTTATGAAGCTTTACTGTCGAAGAGAAAAAGTCATCTTTGTGTAAATTTCCTTTCAAAAATGACTATAGTTGAATCTAATAAGAGATTTAATTCAATTATAATTTATAGCTACATGTTGGAAGAAAGAGAGACGAGGGAGATTGCAAAAAGAGAAAAGAGAGGGATGCACGATTGGGGAGAAAGGAGAGACATGTTGTATTCGTTGTGTCAGATAATATCATGAATATAATTGATTAGTAACAAGTAAAACACATATCAATTGTATACGTTCATTGTATTAGGCAATATCACAAATACAATTGACAAATTTCAACTAAAGTAAATATATCAAGTGTACGTAATCCTTGTATATTCACTATGTATCACTGTATTTGGGTGTATTTTTTCCTTGTCTAGACAGGTCATCAATCTGAATATAAAATCGAAGAGAAAGAAAACATCAAGGTCTCTGTTCTCTCACATGAAATGTATCAATAATATCTGATCTAAAATCCCTAAATCCTTTAATTTGTTGCTTATTGGATTTCAATAATTCAGGCGAGAGATAAAAAAGATCATGGACAAAAAGGATAAGAGAAGCGAGCGAGTTTGAGAGAGAATCCTCGATAAGATATTTCCTTCATTCTTCTTCTATGTTGTTTATGGAATTTGGTTCTTTTGGGGTTATAGTTGATGGTTGATTCTGACTTCCATCTCTATTGCAGAACCAGACGTGAGAGTTTCTTCTCATCCAGCTCCTCGCAAATAAAAGAATTAAGAAATGCAAGTTGAATTAAGTTAGAATAGTCAATCTTAAGTTAATTTATATATATATATATATATATATATGTATTTATTAAGTAATATCTTGAACGTGAACTTCTTTATAATGTAATTTTTTAAAATTATAATTGTGTATAGTAATATATAGTAAGTAGATATATATCTTGCTACGTCGTTTTTTCTCTCTTAAAGAATTTCCATTGATGATTGTAAAGTCGGGTCCCCTTGGTCCGGCCCATGTTATCGCCGACTTTTGGATCCGATAAATGAAATAACAACTTGTTGCTCAAGTCATACATATATATTTCTATAGAAGAAGGTTCTCCATCATTCTCAAAACTGTACGATCAGAAAACTCTATTTCGGAAGGTAAGCAGCAAAACTCATTCTCCTTTTTATTTTTCATCCTTTCAATTTTTTATTCCAAATTCCAATTCCAATTCCAATTCCTTCAAATTAATCTCAGCATATAGCAATGATTCAATTCAATCTTCGTCTAGGTTTACTTAATTTCCCTTTGTCTCCGGTTAATTTAATTTAATTTTTCATAGAAGCATTTAATCGAGCAGCTTATGGGCATTTGTTTTTGTTGCCTTTAGTTTTACTCATTACAAGTATTATAACTTGTGATTTATTTGTACCTGCATATGTAGCTTAATTACTACACTAATTAGGTGTTGGGACATGGTTGCTTCATTGAATGATACTACTTCTTCTGCTTTATGGCATGGTCTAATTGCTGATCACAAATATTGTGTCTCAATTAAAAGTAAATTCCATAGATAACTGTCCTGCTTTTGATTGAACAATCAATTATAACAACAATATATCCACTGTTTTGATTGAAAAATATATACCTGAAAATTTTGGGACATCTTTTTTGTTGTTGTTGCCAAGGGAAGCGGCAGGCATTACTCTTTTGGATGTGCGCAGGGTAAATACTTCGTCTGTGTGTAATAACCTGCAAAATAAACTTGTTATGGATCATTACCTAACTTATTCTTCTTGATTACAATGTTATTTGTTCGTGTGTGAGCCTTGCTTAAGTGATATACCTTTTGAGTTTCCCAGTAGAATGAAATTCTGTTCTGAAATGAAGAAGACTAGGAGGAGTATAGGATTTGAGGCAGTTTGCTACTAATGCTTAAACACAATCTTTTGTTATCAAATATAATAGAAGAGGGGGGCTCCAAATGGAGCAAAATGTACATGAGGATTAGTATAGCCTACAGACAAGTACTTTGGGATTCAGACATAATTGTTGTTATTGACTTGATTTTTCGTCTTGGTGAGTATTTGTCTTCTGTGGTGTATGTGAGGAAATATAGTAGTTATCGGTGATGTTGATAAACCTTTCAGATTAGGTAAGAGCTTTGGATCAAGGATATGGCAGCAGAAAATGTCCAAACTGATAAGGCACCATCCCCTGTTACTCCAAATCCAGCCATGACTTCGTGTCGGAAAAAGAAAAGCGAACACGCGACTTTTCTAGAAGATATAAAGGATCACATGGATGAATTCATTCATGCCTCCATGGATGAACACAAAACCTGCTTCAAGAAGACCATCCAAAAGGTACTGCCAATACTTTCACCACGAATAAGCAGTTTGTACGGACCCTAGAAAACATAAATTTAACAGACTGATGAACTTTTCCAATGCACATTTCAGATGTTTGGCATGTCAAAAGTTGTTGCTGAAAGGAATGCTGAGGTGAAAGAGGTTGAGAGTTCTCTTCCCCTGCAAACAACATTGGCCAAGTAGGATGTTTGCCGAGCAAGTATTAAAACGGTAGAAAAAAAATGACATGTGACTATTTCACTATGCTGTTTTGGACGTGTAAATTTCATTTTTTTTTTATTTCCATTGTCTACTTTAATATTGCCCTTGACGTTGATGGATTCAGTGGAGTTTTGTGCTCTTTGCACCAATGAACTTTGTTTGTGGGATCAGGAGAATGGTGAAGAATGACTGGAAGTGGTTAAACTAGTCTCATGTGTTCAATTAATCTCATTCTAAACATGAAGCCATGTTTAGAATAACTCATTTGTTGCACTCCAACCCAGAAAACGAGGAATCTCAATAGCTTAAACCGAAGTTTCTCCTTCTCGGTGACGAATTTGATTCCCAACATACTGTAATCTTCTCTCCTATTGCTATTTCCCGTCCCCAATTTATTATCATTGTTTTCTAAAAAAGGCCCCTCTGTTCCAATTTCCATTGCACCTAACCCTTCACTCCCCATGTTTCTCAACCTCAAGTTGGTCTATCATATTCTTCGATCTAATTATCCTGCTGAAATCTTCTATTTCAGAGGTACCCAATGCCTTTCATACAAAGCTGTCGATCACTACCTAAAAGTTGAGGTAAAAATTAAATAATGAAATTAGTAGAATACAGCAACAAAGTATAAAAGAAGATAGGAAATGTGTAAGATTTAACTTTTAAGAGTTGAAACCTCAGAGGTAGTATATAGTAAATTTATTTTTTAATGATATAATTAGATGCTATTAAATTTTTTTATTAAATGTAAAATTAATACCCAATAAATATTGTTAATGGTGATTAAATTTTAAATTTAATAATTAAGTGATTTTAAATTTTTTTATATATATTTGTAGTGCCTTTTTGATACACATATAATCACAGATAGATATTAAAATAGTTATAATTTTATTTGTTCAAGAAATTTATTTTATCTTACTTTCAATATTTACCTAACTTAAAATAATTGATCGAGGTGACACAGTTAAATTATAGTCGAAGCCACTGGGAAAATTATTTATTAGGAGTAATATTGTAAAATTATAGTTGAAGTAAGCAACTACTTTAAAAAAAATTAAATAAAAAAATTCATGAAATATTTTTATAGATTCCATAATTTAAACTAAATTATCGGGGTGATATAGCGAAATCATAGTTGAAGCCCTGAGGAAATTATTTATTAGGGTAATATTGTAAAATCAAAGTTGAAGTAAGCAGTTTTAAAAATATTAAATAAAAAAATTCACGAAATATTTTTATGGACCTCGCATAACGTATAAGAGGGAGATAGTGAAATTATAGTAGAGACAACTGGAAAAACTATTTATTACGGTTAATATCGCAAAATCATAATTGAAGCGGTTGTCGTAAAAAGATTAAATTAAAAAGTCTAAGTAATATTTTTATGGACCCCATATAATGTATAAGAGGAAGTAGACAGCTCAAGCAGGCACGTCGACAGAGAGCTGTCTACTTAGCCCCCAATTCCCACTAAGCAGCTTTAAAAAAATTAAATAAAAAAGTCCACAAAATATTTTTATGGACTTCGCATAATGTATAAGAGGAAGTAGACAGCTTAACGAGTAGCTATTGAATATCCAGTAATGAAAAGTAGTTACCCAAAAAAAAAATTCTCTCAAAAAACTATTACTTAAAAAAAAAATTAGATTTAAAATATTGTTTTCAACTACTCCACCCCACCCCTAGCCCCATAATCCCTCCACCTCCGCCCCCAACCCCACCCCCAACAATCCCTTCCCCACCTCCCTTTTTTATTTTTATTAAATTTCTTTTATAAAATATTTTTTAAGAAATTTAAATTTCACCCCTCCTTCACTCCTTTCTAAAAAGAATTTGATATTGTTTTTACCTATCTAACCCCTCGCTCCAAATTTATTCTTATCTTTCTTATATTTTTCTTATTTTGTTATTGCTACATACACATACTTTTAGAAAAATACTTATTGCTACTTATGTACCAAAATAAAAGTTTTATTTCAAAAAAGGTCTTGTGGCAAGTAAAAATTACTTTTCACAAAATAAGAAGAAGAAAAAGTGGAGGATATCGATGGGTTAGGTAAGATTATTTTTTCTAAAAGAATTAAAATAATATCTATATTATTATTTAGAGGGTGGGGGGCATGTATCGTGAGAGGAAATGTTAGAGTAGGGTAAGAAAAATATTTTATATTTTATTTTAAAAAATTTTACACAAATAACAACTTTCACCTCCAAAATTACACTTTAAAATTTATTTATCAAAATACCAAAAAAAACACACTCTTTTTCAATTTCCAACACTATTATATCATACCACACACCACAATAATCACACTCAAAACACTCTCTCTCCTAAATTTGTAAATAAAGTTGGTATTTTATATGGTATTTTTCAATGATTCGGTAGGGGCATGTAATTTTTATCCAAAAACTTGGTATTTTTGAAAACTCCCCTTTATTTTATGTTATCTTATTTGTTTAAAATAATAATACTTTAATATTTAAGTTTAACTAATAATATAATTTATTTATTTTTTGTCAGGAATGATTTGTTCATGTGGAGTGTGATTTGATATTTTTTAACTAAAAAAGAGAGTGAAGTACACATACTATGGTGAAAGTATAATAAAAAATAAAGGTATGTTTCTCAAGCTAATAATTGATATTTTACACTCCCAATAACTCAAATATTAAACACCAAAACAAACAGATAGTTCAAAAGTATTGAAAATGTCAATTATATCCCTTTTTTACAACCTGCGTCCTGAAACAAGTCTCCGAACTGTTGGTCACAAAGGCATTATTGTCAGTCTAATACATATATTGTCGTTATTATTATTTTTGTTAATGTTACTCCATTATTTTTATGTGCTGAAATAATTGTCCTTTTGTACCTGCGTTATCAAGGCCATTGCAAATTGTGTTTTATCTACAAGGGCCAGATAAATTTATTTACTCATCGATGAGGATTTACAGATTAAGTTGCTTAAAAGCCAGCTCAAATTAATACATTTTGCACAAGTTGATAATTAAGAAAATATAGTAAGTTATTCATTAAAGCCATTCAAAGTTACACTGTATTTGTAATATATTTTATATCGTCAATGAATAAAACTTATATTACAAATGTAAACATTATTATATGTTGAGTTATACGAACATAAAAAATAAGGTACTTTTTGCATCTATATATGTATATGTGTGTATATATGAACACACACTAAAATTATTATGTACGTGCATCCATTGCCTTCTTCAAATTACATGTTCTTTTTTGTTTAGATGTCCAAATTCATTCACTCCAGACAAAGAGGAGTAATCAAACAAACAATTGCACGTACGCAAATTTAATTTTTATTTTTAAAATAAAACACGTTTGATAGAAAGAAATAAAACATGAATGTTATTATAAATTAAGTGGAAGGAATTCAAATGCTTCCTTCAAATAGTACATCCATGAAATTCTTAACAATAATCAAATTAATACTATTAATTTGGACGAACAAAGAAATTGAAATACTCTTCACTTGAATTTTTCAAGAAGAAAATATAATATTCTGATTATTAATTATTTTTTCAATTGCTAGTGGTAATAGCGTTACTTTCTTGCAATAATTAAAATTTTGTGTCATATATAGTTGTAGCTTAATTAAGGTTGCATCTTTCTTTCCCTCATTGCTTTGTTGGGTCCAAAGATTTGCATCCTGCATCAAATAGATATCAAAGAGAAAAAATTAAGAATCATTATTATATTTTAAAAAAATAACTATGTATATATATGGAGATGATGATTTGTATTTTCAATGAGAAACACAATTAGTTCAAGCAAGAATATAGGCATTAACATTTTATTTTCCTTTATTTTTTAAAATATTTAGAAGAGATGGATGATAGTTATCTTGGCTATTTGTTTTAAACAAAAATAGAATAAGCTTTAAGTTGAGAAAAAAAAAAGTTACAATAGGATATGGAAGCAAATGCTATCCTAATTCATTTTTATAGACCAAACACGTAATAGTACGAGTTAAACATTCAAAACTATTTATTCTTCTTTCACGTTTGAACAATTTATCAAAATATAGTTAATTAGTGCATACTCTAATTGCATGAAAAAGGCAATTATTCGTGATGTATTAAAGAATTAATCATACCTTAATGCTATTTAATTGTTATTAGTGTGGGCTCTAGTACGAGCAGTCGTGACATAGTTTGGAAAAGGTACGCCACCAGTTTCAATAAAGACGATATCATGAACAAGTATTTCATAATGTCGTTTGACATCTTCGGCAGTTTTGTTGCCTCCGACAGCTTTGGCAACGTTGGACCAACGGTCTGGGGTGTCCTTGTCGTACACCGCCAATGCCCTCTCAAATGCCTTGTTTTGTTGGGCAGTCCATGTAACTTGGCCAGCTTGAGAGGAAGACATTATAGTAATATATATTATGTGTATAGTAAAGTATTTGAATAATTCTATCGATCAATCGATGAACTAGTTTAAAATAGAATTGATTGAGTATACCTAGAAGTGGCAAATAAGTGCTATTTATATAGGCTCCAAGATGAGAGGGGTGTGGGGTCCATAAGAATATAATGATTTGTCTTCTTAGCAACCACAAAGCCTTGACAATGTTCGATCAAGCAATATGCATGTATGTTAGTCAACAAGTATGACGAGTATTCAGAATTTTAATTTGATCGATTTTTCAGATATAAATTTTTAAGATGAATTTAGAATATATAATTCTTTTAGAATGGTCAAAATATTCAATTTTGCCTATTAAAATTTACGTGTTTGAACGACTCTTGCACCTTTACATCTCATTTTACTTTAAGAAAAAATTCAATTATTTTGAATCTGATAAAAAAAAATCTTCAATAGTACATTAGTATTGTCATGGAGTAAAAGATATTTTGTTACATTTTGGTTGAAAATTACCATTTAAATTAATAATTTTACGCTTTTATAGTTTTATATACAGAAATTTAATGTTAAAAAAATGCAAAGGATGATTTAGATTATATACTAAAGTGGGTAGTAAAATTATCCAGATTATTTGAAGTATATACACTCTAGTTCCACATATAGCATATGACTAAACCCCATCATATTGGGGTTGCCTAATCATTTTATTATACTAGTAAATCAACCAGATACAATGTGCATGTAAGCTTAGCTTAGAGAATATTATATTTCCCTCCTAGAACACGTATAATTGAGAAAGTCATCATAGGAATACCTCGAGGAGATACTACATTTGCAAACCCTTTAATTACATACTCTTTCATCGTAGAAATATCAATACTAATGCATGCATGATTGATACTTTTAATATGTAATCAAGTCTCTTTTTCTTTTTTAAATCTTGGATTAATTAGTCATATGTCATCATATTAGAAAGAGAAAAAAAAGGAACTTAAATAACCATACGTGCTAAAGCAAATTAACTTTTGTTCAAGCTGGAAACGAAGCTAGCTAGCTTTTGAGGTACAAGTTTAGTTGAACAAATTAATTTCTGTTTAAATTTTGTATTTATTTTTAAAAATTCATTGAATATTCATAATTATCATTTTAGAACTCACCAACAACAACAACATACCCAGTGGAATCCCACAAGGTCTGGGGAGGGTAGAATGTACGCAGACCTTACCACTACCTCATAGAAGTAGAACTCAAAAATTTAAAATAGCCGAAATATTAAACCCAAAAGTATCAAATCTTATCTCCTCCTAAAAAATTTCGTTACAAATGGTTTAGAGGCCACCGATTCATTTTGTGTTACCGCAACGATAATTGATCTAAGCAACAGTCGATATACCTCGAATAAACTCTTTAACTTTTGCTCAAACTCTACTATATTTATTTTAAGAATTTTATTCAATATTTTGAAACGACAAGAATCATGATCAAAAAAGCTTCAAATCCTGCCTCCGCCAAAACAACTTGGTTACAAATGATAAAGGGCCACATATTCATTTTTTGCCGTACCAAAGATTTTCACGGGGTTGCACAATTATATTCTATAGGTAGCGTAGCTATATTATGGGTACTGTGTGTTCTTATCTTGACAGAAGATGAATAATATATGATCTCTTTGTGTGCAATATGTACTTTAGTTTGTCTAGAAACAACATTCTTAAAGCCTGTTCACCACTTGTTTTCCTCCGTACAATGATGGTATTATGTTTTTATTAACATAATTGGTGAACGTGTGCCCTACTTCTTTGCACAAACCGATTTTACTGGACCCTATGAATCATCCTCATATTGTTTTCTAGCTACATCAACAAGTACAACAATTATATTTCATAATTATAAACATATAAGTAGAAAACAAAAAGGAAATCACGATGTTCTTTTGTAAAATTAGGTCTTGGACTCAGAATTAAATATCTGGTGTCTAAATTTTTTTAATTATACTATATAAATTAGACTTTAAATCTAACTTACGAAAAAAATAATATTTGCTATGTAGTATCCAACAATGTCTTTAAACTCTGTGGTGTGGTGGTAGTCATGTTTACGTTTGTCCCATTCAATAAATCTAGTATACAACAATATTCTTTAAACTCTTTTTTTTTTTTTTCTGAAAAAAGCAATTTTAAAAAAGCGTGGATATAAGTTATTATTGAGTGTAACCTCAATAAGAAAAACACATGTGAGCAGTGGCGAGTCACCTTGTAATTAGGGAGTTTATCTGAATTCTTTTTAATAAAAAAATATACTATTTATATACGGTAATTGATGTCGAACTTCCCTTAGCTAATACAACGTATGTTTACATTTTAAAATTTTGAATTCTTTTAAAGAAAATTCTAATTCCGCTAGTGAGCGTGAGATAAAGAGAGCCAAAAATAATGTTACCATTGATTTGCTCATTCTTGTGCCCTTATACCGTAAGCCATAGAACCATACTTTTCATTAACTCTGACATAAAATTTCACCATATATATATATAATTACACAAATTATACAAGAAAGGGGGAATAGCAGGCAAGATAATGTTAATATGTCTAGTTGTGTTGTCGATTTATTCTTCTTTATTATATGAGACTATAAAATTATTTTGTGAGATTCATTTATAATTTTATACTTTCTTATATAGTAATTAATTTTAAATTTTTGATATTTCTTGTGCAGTTTCTCATCTCTTTTCACTTCTAAATTATTTATTTGGCTATAAAAATTACAAATCACATTTTCTCAAAATAAATTTAACTTAATTTGAAAGTTAGTATTTGACTTTGAAATTCAACATTTATTTAAAGTTATATTTTAATTTCAAAAATAACTTATAGCTTATTTTAGCTCACCTTTAAAATAACAGTATAGTTGTAAATATTTATAAAGTACAACTAATTGTTATCAGAATTAATATTATTGGGCTCATGCATAATTCATAGTACAGACTATCGTAACTTAGTTATAGTTAAATCGTGTTTGCTTTTTGCCTAATTTTATAAAATTATGAGGCCAGGGATTAAGATCATTTTAAAATAAAGCTTGCAGGGTGCCCATTTTTTGTACAGATTTCATTGGAGAAAATCACGAATCTTTTTTATTTTCTCCATCATGTTTATTGCTGCAACATGTGGATAATAAATGTGTTAAATCGATTAATATAGTACAAATTAAAAAAAAAGAGTTGATAAATGG
This sequence comes from Solanum rostratum, assembly GCA_029948455.1. Classification (NCBI taxonomy): domain Eukaryota; kingdom Viridiplantae; phylum Streptophyta; class Magnoliopsida; order Solanales; family Solanaceae; genus Solanum; species Solanum rostratum. The sequence continues at coordinate 90,214,790 of CM057045.1, read as the reverse complement.
ATGAGTTAATAACGTTTTATTGAAAGATTACATAAATTATATTGAAATGGGCTAGACGATGAGCTAAATAATGAGTCATGCTCGATCTCAAATGCTTATTAAGTTTTAACTTTTTTTATTTTTATTTTCTTACAATTTGTTTAATTTCTTTATAGTGGTTGTGTGGCATACCTATATATTAAGCAAGAAAAGTTTTTTTAAGAAATACTTAGTAGGAAATTTAGAGTAAATGATTTGAAAAATAGATAATTTTGAACTTCTCTCTGGCTGTCTCTACTCATCTTATGGTCTATCCTTCAAGATTGAAAGTCAAAAGTTTAAATTTATTCACTTTCAAGATATTTTTTGTAAATCACCCCATAATAAGTCAAAATCAACCCAGCTTTTTAATAAAGTTCTTGCATGGATTGCTCCTATTTCAAGTTGGTCTTTAATTTTTTTCTTAAATATATTGATCTTAAATGTAATTGTTTCCCTTATCTATATTAATGTCTATATTATATTAAAAGTATAACGGCTTCATCCATGGAAAGACTCCTAAATCTTCCTACTTTTAATTTTTTCTTATTTGAATCAAGAAAATACCCCGTAGTCACTAACAAAAATTCTAATTTATCATGGGTTCTAATTAGTGATAGAATCTCTCTCTCTATATATAGGACCTTTATAAATAAATAATTTACCAAAATTACTTTTGTAGTGAATTATTTATCTTTTTAATAATTAATAATTAAATTTAATTTTTTTCTGTAATGTTTGTTATCAAACGAGGCATGCACTTTGATCACGCGCAAAGCACGTACAACAAGTAAGTATAATTAGAATTTGTCGGTCAAAGTATCTAGCCCTTTTCAATGACCTAATTTTGCTTAGAATAAGTTTAGAGAATTTTTACCTCGTCCTGCACAAAATAGGTAGAAATGAAGTCATCCGACATAAACTTTGCAGTATCTAATTTGCAAGATTAGGTTTAGAGTACTTCTGCCTCATCCAGCAAAAAGTTCTGTAGGAACGAATTTATCCAACATAAATTCTGTATTATCTAGTTCTCTTGTTTAAGTATAGAGAACTAACATTTACCTTTATCGACATATATTTTGAAAAAGTTAAGCAATATAATTTGTGTTATATTATGATACGAAAATATCAGTGTGGAATATTGAGGTTAAAGGGAGGGTAGAAATCAAACGTTTGATACGATTTGTAGGACAAGTGGATTATATTGACTATAGTAGGCTAGCCCATATAGCTATTGGTCCAATGTCGGCTGATAGTGAATCCTTCCAATTTGAGTCCATATATTCACTTCTACTATCCATTACAAATAAATAATACGTTCAATTAATTTATTCTCAAATATAATAATAATAATATATTATTAAGATTTCAATAATAAAATAAACGCAAATCTTATAATTATTTTATAAAAATTGAGAGATTCTTTTCGAAAAACCCTCGTTAAATAATCTGCTATAATATATTGAATTATACTAATAGTCTAAATATGCATTTATCTTATAATATAAGCAGAAGGGTGAGTTACGTTCTAGCATTTTACCAAAATCAAACTTTTTGGACAAATTGCTAATGATTAGGGCGGGACCCTTTCATTGGCCTACGTAGCTTAATAGTGACTATTCTTATGAGATTTTTCATGATTCTTTTTTTTTTTTTTTAAAAAAAGGCAAGATATATATTTAAAGATTTTCTTAAATTTGGCGTGTTTTATTTAAATTCATATTAATCAAACTACATTAGGTCCTAATTATCCTTTTGGATGAAGTAATTAGGAGGGGACATAATTTAAGAAGGATTTAAATAAAACGCATCAAGAGCTTAGAGAAAAGTTTGAAGAATTTTTGGATTCGCACCGACTTTATCGCGTACGGAAATAACAACATATGTGGAATCCTTGGTCTCCTAGCAAGGGCTCTAGCCTTCTAGGATGGTCCTCTAATTCCTACAACTTGTGGAATTGAATAATGGCCCACTCTTGTCAAAAAAGGATTAAGAAAAATCTTATCCATACATATTTGTAAAATTAGGTTTTGGCATTAACTCACACTTTAAAATCTAGCTCAGAAGAAGAAGAATTGCTCAAGCCTTATAAGGAGATCATCCATCTCATTAACTATCAATGTGGGATTTTTGTCATTCTTCAACAATATTTATGTTGTTGAATATCATTTCACTAAGCGTAATAATAGAAATTTTAAAAATTAAATTGTTTCTGATTCTAGTAATATGGCATTCCTTTTGAAACATACTTAAAAAAAATATCACATAAAATTGGACAGAGAGAGCACTACACCACAATATCATTGATACTTTTTTTTTTCAAATTAACTTTGATTACCACTTATGAGTCAGTTTACAAGCTTTGAAGATTAGTCAAACTAAAAAACTACCCTCAATTGATTGAAAGTGAGCATTGAAGCGAAATTTGCGGTGTAACGGCTTGAATTATTTGGAAGAAGTAATCAATTCTTTGAACGAATATGAACTTTGAGGAGATTGAATTAATATCGACATTATGATATATATATTTTTAGTTACATTTTAAATATCAAATAATTTCGAATTATATTAGTAATTTTTCGTAATTTGTGTGCTTCACTTTCATCTCCTAGGACCTAGTCACTTTTTTGAACTTTTTGCTTTGAAAAACGTTGTCGTGGAGGATACACTTGTTAAAATGATCACCAGAACTAGTAAGAAGGTATCTCAGCAAAAGTGAGTAAAATTTGGAAGGAGAATATAGGTATTTGTCAAGCTGCAGAATATACAGCAAGGAAGAAACATGGAGTATATAATTGGTTATACATACTGTATATATAATATTCTTATGGTAAATGAGAGGACCAATTAAAAAGCTTATCTTATTAATGAGAATAAAAAAGATGCATGACTTAAAGTTCCATACACAAGTTGCACAAATTCGAATATTGGGCGTGTGATTTATATATAGTTGATGATAATGCATATGTGGCTTTGATAAGATTTGGAAAATTGAAAGGAATATAATGTGAATATGTGATTTTTCAAAGGATAGTTTTTGCCCTTTGAGCTTTTGACAATCATGAGGCAATCTTACAACTTTTGGTATATTCCACAATTTTAGTGGAAGTTTCCTTGTCAAGTTAAAACAAATTGTTAATTTTTTTAAGAAGTTTGGTGCACTAAGCTATCGATATGTATGATATTTGGGGAAGAATCGGACCATAAATGTTTTTATCATGTATTTCAACAAAATGTTATTTCTATATCTTAAATTTATGACCTTTGAATTACGGGACAGTAATTTTATCATCACGATTTGAATCTACATTTTAGCTGAAACACGATATATGGGATCAAGAGTGGTCCCAAGCTAATCATTGGCATACATATCAAAGCATGGCATAGAATAACTAAAGCCGAATATGAAACATATCTATTAACGGTTTAATTAAGAATGTATAATATCCATGAAGATTAAATAAGAAAACCTAATGTTTGAAACAAGCCTCTAATATCTTAATCAAAGAATAAATTTATCTGGACATGGTCCTAGACTACCAATACTGAATAAAAGTATCCTTACTAGACATGAGTCTAAGAATGGACATCGATATCTACACCATAAAAGGATGCAACGCAAAGAGAATTTTATACGTATCGTACATAAAATATATTAACTATGCAAGGAACACTAAGATACTCGGATAAAATTAGATAAAATTACATATGATGAGTAGCGAAGAAAGAAAATAAAGCACAATCATAGTGAAAAGAACTAGGAGAAAATGTTTAGACATCACATAGAAAAGTTAAAATCAGTAGCCTTGCATAATTATATTCATAAAATAATATAGCTTAAAATTCATTAAAAAAATAAATCGTAGAAATCATGATAAATCAATGTAAGGTTTAAGATCACGATGCAACCATAAAAACATAAATTAATAAAGAAAAATCATAATTTCATAAAAGCCCTAACTTTACTTCTAGCAATCTTGAAGAATTCTTGAGAAATCCGAAATGTTTTAGGCATGAGAGTGGCAGGATGCTCTCGTTGAAGCCTTACTCAAAACTTTGAACTGAGACTTGAAAGTGAAGAACCTTGGCTTCATCCTAGGGAGCTTAGAACGTGTAGATTTGACTGGTCTAAAAGTTGGACATGAATGGGGGGTAAAAGATCAAGAATACCTTTCTGAGAATGTTAGAAGATCATAAAAATAAAAAACGATCTTTTAATAGACCCTATCAATCAAATCGGCAATGTAAAGGTCTCATTGTTGAATGAGCACTCTAGATTGCCAAAATGAACAGAATTTGAAGGTTTTTAGGCCAATTTAGCGATCCAATTAGGCGATATCCGAATCATTTAGCAAGTCGTTGAATTGACAGGTGAGCTTGTCGAATTGTCTTGTCCGAACATATTCTAGTAATTACAATTATAATTTCTTACTCCAAACTCTAATTAATGCAAACTTAATGGTGTTGAAAATGGAATTTTTATTTGATAGATCATAAATTACACAATTCTTTATATGCTAAAAGTTATGATCATTTGATGTTGACCCTTACATGAACTAATAAGAAAGTCGATAGGAATGCTTTGAACTTGACTTGGTGTTTGAGGTGCCTTATAATCCTAATCACATTCGATATACTTATTAAACTTAGTAAAAAAAATACTTTAGCACATACGTACAACTTAAAAATCATCGAATTCAAACTTATGACTCGAATCTTTAGATAGGAGTTGCGAGGCTTTAGATTTATCAATCATGCAACGGCGCCTTCCTTCTTGGATAGTGATTATAGTAAATAAATTAAATATAATCATCAAGTTGTTGAAAGGTCAGTCTTCAGAATTAATTCCCTACCTCAAAATTTTATATATGTATTTATATCATACGACACTATGAGAATGACACAACCATGCATGTTGAGACCAAATTTTGGAATATTGCACAAGTAGTTTTTTAAAAAGAAAAAATTGAATATGAAGAAAAAATATCATTGTAATATTCTTTTTTCTAGGTATGTAAAGCTCAAATACGCACCTTTCTTTTTTGTCTTTTTTGGGGGGGAAGAAAATGGGCAATAGCTCACAAATAGAAATAAGATATAGAAATTTTGATGTTACGAACGAACTTCTAATGAATACATTATAAGTTCAATAAATAACATATTTAGTGTAATCTTATAAATATTGAAGTCTGAGAGTAATTATTTGGTTTGATTTGATTTATATATTTAAAAATTCAACATAAATGATTGGGTTTGATATTCAAAAAATCTAAAACAACTCGGTTCATGCACACTTCCAAATGAAGCATGAAAACTTATATCTAGAACACATATTTTACAACATCTTAATATTAAGTGATGGAATGCTATATATTTGTAAAACTTGTGATAGTTTTCCTCTGATGTATGTTGAAATATCAAGAAAAACTGCAACAGACAAAAGAAAGAAGGAGAAGACCATCTACGTGAGTGTGTACGAAATAGCGTTTGTACATATATACAAGTTGTTTAAATGGAATCTCACCACTAATATAATACGTTTGATTAAACTTCATACTTGCAGCTTTTAAGACCGTGAAGTAGTACTTCTACCGTTCATCTTTACTTGTCTACTATATTGTTTTGGAACATCTAACAATATTTATTACAAATCACACCTAAAAATTTATTAAGTTTTTGACATTATATATTTTGCGGATACTACTTTCTATACGAATAACTTGTTTCAGGAACAAAACTTCAAGTTTATACTCGTCTAGATTTTTTAATTGATATTGACACGCACATGATTCTAACAATAAATTTTGGTGATTCTTCAGTGTTTCTGGTTAAACCTTATTAGACTGCCATAATATTTTTAAGGGAAAAATCACATAACTATCCCATATTTAAAAAATATTTACCACTTATAGTAATATAATTTTTTTAATCATATATAACAAATTGATTGAATTGTCCAATATTTCTGGTAAAAATTGCTCAATTCTCTCTATCCCATTTTGCTATCTTTTACTATAGATGGTAATAAAATAAAAATATATTTAATTTTAGGAAATATTAATTGAAAGGTCTTCAGGTAATTTCTCTTATGGATTATTAGCCTTTGTGAACTTTAGGTAGAGACCTTAACTTTTATGGTTAGTGTATGTTGGAGCTATTACCCCAATTAGTACATTTATTTGAGATCAACAATAGCTTTAATATGGTTAGTATTAGATTACCTCTCTTTCATGTGCATAAATACAAAATGATTACTGTATATCCTATGTAGCTATGGCCTATATATGTGCATGCTTTTTATAGAGATTTTATTTTTTATTTTCTGATGATTATTATAGCCTTTTTGGTCAAATTTTCAAAATTAATGTATTTTGAAAAATACTTTTTTGAAATTATTTTAAAAAAAAAAAAAAAAAAATTGGTGAGAAGTCATTTGTATTTGATCAATAAACTAAAAAAGTACTTTTGAACAACAATTATTATTTACTAGACTTTTTGAATTGTTTGTAATTTTTTATTAAAATACTTTAAGGAAAACACTATTTTTTTAGCTTATGAAATATAACTTTTTTTTTCTCCTAGAAGTATGACCAAAGCCTCTCAAACAATTAATCAACCAGAAAATTGGTATACGTTTTCCTTTTGTCATCTTTCATTGTTTTATCATGTTAGAACTCAACTCCCTCCCTGACCTTTTCATAAAATTTGGAGAAAAAAAAACATGAATTAACTTTCCTCAAATTTATGGTGTAACTAATCACTAAATCTCTAATGGAAAAATATAAATTATAAAGACGAACATCATTAATTAAGTGATGAGCAATATGAATGTTAATATATGTGTAATTTTTTTCACCTAGTATTCAATATCAATATTGGAGTGCGTTAAAGTTGAATTCGCTTTTGAATCGGAAGTCAAGGCGATTTCATAGCCAGCAAAACTATTCAAATCTAAGAGTTTGACTAAGAGTGAAGGATTATTTACCTCCCCACCACAATTTTTATTAATAACATGACAATTGTAATGGCCAACACAACTTCTATAAACTCTTAACTAAAAAAAGATTGGACAATTTCGAATGCATTTTAAATATATATCTACGTCATTGCCACTTTTTAATCACAACTTCATCCTTTCCTAGTTGTTGTTAAAGTTAGCAGTTGAAGGGTATAAAATGGATCAATATTGGTAGGATACATTAGTCAACTAACATGTAGATTCGTGCTTTTATAATAATGTATAAGATTAAAGAATATGTCACTTCACTTGGCATTTATTTAAATCACAAAAATAACTTAAAAGTAGAAATTCACAAATAAAATAAAATTGACGACTCTAATTTTTGGGCAATTTTTAAATTTCAAATATAATTTCAAATTGTATTTGAAAATTTCATGGGCAAACATGTTTTTTTAAAGTAAGTGAAATAGTTTTAGTAAGAAACATTATGATGGTCATATGAGTCCGAATGTGAAAACTGGTGTTATGAGTGGAAAAAGGTCAAGAAAAGAGAAGGTAATACAGTCTGAAATGAAACTAACAAAATTAAAAATTAAAAAATACTACTCACAATTGTCAATCCAATGGGTGCTTGACTTGGGCAATGCTGACATGGTAAATTAAACATTTGAAAAGTTAACTTCAATCATTGCCAATTTGTTAATTTTAGCTTCAAAATTGATTAAAATCAATTCCAAATCATTTCAAATTTGATATACAACTAATCCAATATCTATCGCAAGATATTGAGTAGCTAGACTCTACCTAATCTAAAAATAGATTCACTTTTAACTTTCTTCAAAAAAAAAATTCTTTTCAAGCTCAACAAAGCTAACAATAATATTTTTTTTTTTAAAATCCAATCAAAATTATGAAAGACAAACAAGATAAGCTAAATGAAACATTACCCGCTCAATTTCAACCGCAAACAAGCAGTGTAAGAGGTGAAGATGATAAGAAGAACAAGGGAAAGGAAGATGGTGGAGGAGAAATTTTGCATTTTCACACAATTTTGCATAACTCGATAGTAAATTAAACATCATTTCTTAAGCAAATATTTCTTTTTTAACAAGAAAACATTTGTCAAATAAAACACTAATATGGTAGAAAATTCAGGAAAAATCTCAACGTGTCCAAACTAATAGTACCACTCGAGTGAAATACTAGAAATCGTCATTTTAAAGAGCCACTTCTTTTTCAGAAAAGAACAATTGATTATAAAATGCATTTCCAGGGTTGAGCACAATATCACTGACATTAAAATAAGCCAAAATTGATCTAAAGGTTAGCTTGGTAAAGATATGGATAACAAATCATATAGATCAGCCTCCCTAATAAAATATGGGTTGCACTATCACTAAATCAGGGGAAAAAATAAAGATACTTATTTTATGTAATTCATTCATAACCTTAAAACACATAAATATCTGAAAATTATTATCTTGATTGAAGCTTTAACACGTATAACCAATAGTCCATCAGTTATCCAAGAATACACTTTACCAACAAACCCATGAAGTAATACCAAGCTTTTTACAACCTACAAATTCGTTTTATCTTACGACTTCTATAGCTCACATTGCTCTGTTTAATTCAACAACCAGCTGTGAAAATAATTGGGCAGACAAACTATAAACAAACATGATGAATCGAGTAGGAAAATGAGGACTATAAATAGTAAATCTTCATTCACTTCATTCAAGAGAACTTTGTAAACATAGATCTACAGGGTAACATCACGGTAACAGATCGCGGTCAAAAACGAGGACAGTAACAGTAACCACAGTAAACCAGAAACGGAACATTAATCAAACTTCGGAACCATAAACAAATTCAAACTAAAACAATCTAAAAGGCAACTGCAAATCTAACTCCTCCAGTTTCCTTCGGAGGAACCGCCGCCGCCACCCCTAGAGTAGCGAGATCCACCGTCATTGTAACGGTCACCTCCACCATATCCACCACCGCCTCCACCATAACCACCTTCACGTCGGCCACCTCCGTAACCGCCACCGCCACCGTATCCACCTTCACGTCGGCCACCTCCGTAGCCACCGCCTCCTTCACGTCGGCCACCACCGTATCCACCACCGCCTCTTCCACCTCCACCGCCTCCGCGGGATTGAGCTTCGTTCACGGTGATGTTACGGCCATCAAGATCCTGGCCGTTCATACCTTCAATTGCTTCCCTCATGGATTGCTCATCCTTGAAGGTCACAAATCCAAATCCTCTAGATCTACCGGTTTCACGGTCATTAATGATCTGCAAAATTCAAAAACCATAACAATTACATCAGATCCAAACAGATCTACAATACAACCACCAAAACAAACTAGATCTGAAAGGGGAAAAAGAGAGGGGAGAAACATAAAAGCGATCTATCTTCATCTCTTGTGTAAAACAGAGGAAGACGGAACGTACCGTTTCGGGGAATTGGAATAATAGGGAGAGTAACAAATAGTAACAGTAACAGAGAGTAACAGTAACAGAGAGTAACAGTAACAGAGAGTAACAGTTGACAATTCAGTAACAGAGGGTCATCGAAGCCAAAGGCTCGGATCCGATCTCTGCTCTGCAACAGACCTTGGAGTCGACAACTTCGCCGTACCGAGAAAAAGCATCACAAAGTGTTTGGTCAGTGGTGGCCCATGCCAGACCACCGACGAAGCACCTGTATTCAACCTCTGCAGCCATTTTTTTTTAACAAGAAGAAACCAAACCCTAAAAGAGAAAAAGTGAAGGAAGAGCTGTGGAGAAATGGTGGAGAAAACGCCTTCTTTTATAGGCTGGGTGAAGAGCCTAGGCATAGTCTAGGGTGGGTTAAACTAATCGTGCGCGGCGGTCTATTCCTAACCCTCATGCAACTCGGGTTAACGCCTCTGGTTAAAGTTATGTCCGTTTGGTTACTGTCACCTTCTTCAACTTGCTCCATACACAATTATTGCCCTTTAAGTGTTTGAAATTAGATAGATATGCCCTTTATAAAAAGATTTAGTTCACATATGTTCATATAGTTTACTAGTTTATTCAAATATGTCTTTTATTAAATTGAATTTCCCCTATTACTCTAATTAAATTCCTCAAAATTGAGTAAATATGTATTTTGTTAATAGTTTAACATTCTTGAAACACGTTCCCGTTTAAATTTATTTTTTATTCATGGTCATGTAACATACAAATTTTATCGAGCATGTAACTTTAGATACGAGCCAATAAAAAATGTACATGTTCAAAAGATGTAGATCGCAGAAATGAGGATGTTAAGACGGATGTGTGGTCACACCAGGAGTGATAAGATTAGGAACGAGGCCATTCGGGAAAAGCTGAAGGTGGCCCTTGTAGCTGACAAGATGAGGAAAGTGAGATTGCGATGGTTCGGACATGTGCAGAGAAGGAGTACCGATGCCCCTATAAGGAGGTGTGAGAGGCTAGATTTAGGAGTTACACGGAGGGGTAGAGACAGACCAAAGAGGTATTAGGGGGAGGTGATTAGACAAGATATGGTAAAACTTGATCTCACCGAGGACATGACCTTAGATAGGATGGAGGTCTCGAATTAGAGTAGCAGGTTAATAAGTTAGATAGGAAGGAGTTATTAATTGTCTGCCTCGTATATATTATTTATCTACCTTTTATATGTTAATTATCTCGTAGTTACTTATTATCATGTGCTTTTCGGTATTAATTGCTCTTCCTGTACATTTTTTCTTTCTCTTTATCTCCTGCTTATCATATCTAGCTTATTCTGCTTATGAGTTTTTGTGACGAGGGTTCCTAGGAAACAGTCTCTCTACTTCTATGAGGTAGTGGTAAGGTTTGCGTACATTCTACCTTCCCCAGACCCTACTTGTGAGATTCCACTGGGTATATTGTTGTTATTGTTGTTGTATAATTTTAGATACGAGACTGTGAAAGTTATGAATTAGGAGAAGGTTGATTGATGATTGAATATTGTCGTTATTGTTCTTTCTCATGTTTGTTGTATAGTACTCTTCATTATTCTAATTACTTTTATACATGCATCTTATTTTTTAAACTATTTGTCATGATTTATTTAAATTGAAAGTCTATTGAAATCAGTTTATATATATTCTCCCCCTTTGATTTTATTTGTAGAATCTATATATGCTATTATTGTTTTCATGTTGATTTAACAATCGCCAAGCATCAAATTTCAAATTTGAGTATATATAATTTAGTGAATATTGTTCTCTATCATATATTAGTAATATAATAATATAACGAGTTTTATATGCTTCATATCATATAGTAAAATTGTAAGATTTTCATCAAAATTTGCGGACTATGATCTATAATTTACCATGAATTTATAGTTAATTGAAAGTAACATCATGTAAACAATGTCAAAATCTCCAACAATTTCGACTCTTACATAAGAATACGAGTACGGATAGTAAGAAAAAAAGTAGGGACTAGGAAAAGAAGAAAAAATAGAAAAGGGACTAGTTGGCAAATCATAGTTCAGAAGAGGGAGGAATATTATAAGGGGATAAACTAGTGCCGTTTGCGCCGTTAAAATAGATAAGCTTTGGTGACCAACTATGGTTAAGCGTCCTAGATATTTTCTTAAAATATCCCGTCTGGCACGGCACTGTAAACAAATATCAGAAACCAAATCTGAAGATATTTATGATGTACAGCTGGGGTCCACAATGACCCAAATTTGCTGACTTGGCAAATACCTACTCCCACGTTTATGTACGCTAATTAATACCTAAATCTTTTTAAAAGGCCCAAATTACTATCTCTAATCCTTAATATTAATCCCTAAAAAAATTAAATTGATGAAACTGAAAACCTTTTTTATAACTTTCAATTGTAAGAGTAAGATTTCTAATACACTATTTTCTTCAAAATCTAATCATGAAATTAGTTATATTATTATTGATTGGTCAAAATATTTCTTAAAATGAATAGTTACTTACAATGAGAAAAAATAATATTTAAGCAGTCCATCACCCTATTTATTCTTTTAACTCGGCTCATTTCAATTTGTTTATTTAAATCAATCCACTTAAATAAATACAAATGATAAAGTTAGATCAAATAAATAAATGAATTGTAGAATTTACTTTTACAATATAATGAATTTCATGATTTTAAAATTATTTTCTATTAATAATCATATTTTTTGTATGTAATTATAAATCTAGAATTTAAATAACAATCACAAAAGTTATTAGTTCATGCTTGTATAATGGATTACTAAGGAGAATGTGGACAAGATGACCTCATTATTTCCACACGAAGAGTGTGACGTCTAGTGCTGGATAATGCACCCATAGCTATCTTAATTAAAGGCTCGTTTGATATCCACATAGGAACAATGTTAAATAAAATGATTAATAATATTTGCATTATTAATGTTAAAATTATGCATTATTTGGTTTAGGAATTTCTTGGATTTAATTTATACAAATAATATTAAATCAAATGTATTTGTAATATTAGTATTAGTTATGCTTGCATCATTTTATATGGATTATTTTTTATGCATCATTTAATTTGGTATATTAAAATAGTATGCATTGCATAAAAATACTTATTTACAAAGTATATTTCTCAATTATGGCGGAAAAGATATGAAAGGAGTTTTGAGTCATGATATTAATAATACACATCTGCATACATAATAGAGTGAATAACTAATATTAGAAATATATTGACTTCAAATCTATAATTATTTTTAAGATCAATTTGATAAAATTTCATTTCGACGATCACATTAATTATGAAATTTCATTATTGATTTCGTAGCACCTTCTATAAAAAAAAAAAAAAAATTAATACATGCTCATCCTGATGTGTCGTCATCATGGTCTCAATTGCATAACGTGTGAATCTCCTTCATTGCCCCTACTCTTTCTCGAATACGAATTTACGTGGCACAAATTTAAAATAATTAATTTTTAATATAAATATTAAATAACGAATAAAAAGAAAAACTCATTTATTGTTAGACAAGTGAAATTGTAACCAACCATTTTTAACCTCCTTCACTTAATTACTACTATCTCTTTTTGCTCTTCTTTAGTGGTTAAAAATTGATTTGTTTTGTTAGTTGTGCCTCACATGGACAGACAAAATATCTTCCAAGGTTGACTCAGCATTTATTACTATATTTGATATAGGGAAAATATAAAACACCCCTTGAATTAAAGTTAGAATTGTTTTTCATACTTCAAAAGTCAAAACTTCACGAAAATTGATTTGTAGGAAAAAAAGCTTCGAGAATAATTTTTGAAATTGCTTTATAAATAAATTATGGAATTACTGAATATCTATCCAAATACAAAATTATATAAATAATTTATATTTATTGTTTTAATATTAATAAATATACAACCTAGTATTAATAGTACTAAACTAGTTTAGATAAAGAGAGCTAACAATAAGCATAAGCACACATGTTGAGGAGTCTTGTTTGCTAACTCTCTATTATAAAACTAGTGGCTGAGGCCGTGCCTTGTATGGGTCTAATATATGTTATTTTTCTCTCTTAATTTATGTTATCTAGATAAAATTTAGAGAGTCAATAATTTTAATATATTTTTAAATTATTTTAATATGTAATATTTTTAAATAATACACATTACTCTTACACGCGAAAATAACTTATTATGGGAAATATCATAATTTCATAGTTGAAGTAGATGAAGAAATAATTAAATAATATTAATAGAAATGACGTAAAAAAATTGGTGTTGTTGAGGTTTGATTTTGGAACATTAGATTTAAGTTATCAGGCTTGAACCACCAAATCAAGCAGTTCAATAGTCACTTACTTGCTTTAAGCAATTGAAGGAGGCAACGAAAGTAGATACGTTGTCTAAGCTGCTCAAACAAGCTGTCAAGAGAATAAACATACATATATATATGTGCAAGAGGATTTTTGTCCATAATTATTTTGGAGAATAATCAATTTCAACATCTTGACAGATTCTTAGTTAATATGTAAAGACTACTTATTTGACTGATCCTATCCAATTTGGTACCCAATGGCCCAAATTCCACTTTGGGCTGAATGTCCTAGTGATCCATGCTGTGTGGACTTGGATCATCACTGATCCGCAGCCCACAAAGAACTTCGAAAAACGTGCAACTCTGGTCCAATTTGTAGTTGGGCTTCTCATTGGTAAAGATGAAGGGTCATTTACATAAATAATATATTTTTTAATTTAAATTACGAATTTTTTTAGCGTAATATTAATTTTTACCAAATATAATTATACTTTTGTTACAAAAAATAGCAAGGAAAAGGAGAAGGAGAAGGAGAAAGAGAAAGAGAACCTTTTTCTTCCATTTTTCTTTATTACTCTTTATCTTTCTTTTAAAAATATTAGTTAATTATTTTAATTTATAAAAATTAGTTTTAGATTGAATATTATGCAAATGATGTTTTTACTATTCTTTAAACTAGAACATTTGTTTTATATGAATACATATATAATGCACTGACACAATTTTAATATATTAACATATTAAATAGTGTTTGAATATTTGAAATTCAATCATAATATTTTCTGACACATATTAATATAAATAAATCTAAATTATAATTGTAATACATTTTGAATTCGATATTTCATATATATTATAGACATTTTTAATGCACGTGGAGAATATAAGTAATATATTTTTAATCTAATAATTATTTTAATATCATTAATAAGAGAAAATAATAAAAAATAACTCCAATATGTTTTAAATTCAGTAAATAATATATAATATAAGTACTATGTGTGAATTTTAAATATTTTGGTATGATTAAATTAATTTTACATTATTAGAAAATGTATTATATTTATTGAAATATTTATAATAAAATTCATAACAATGTATAATATTAAAAATGATGAGTTGAATATAATGTGGAGGGAGGAAGAGAGAGAAAAGGGAAATTAAAAAAAAAAAAGACGTCACCCACAGAAAAAGAAAGAGAAAGAAAAAGAAAGAAAGAAAGAAAGAAAAGAGATTTCTTATAATTTATTGATAAAATATGCTATAAATCGTAATAATAAAAAATATCTTAAAAAGATAATATTCGATATATAATATATTATTTATGTAAGTATTCCAAAGATGAACATGCACCATACAGACCACATATGATCTATTTCGAATGAATTTTCCTGGTAGAAGTTTGTAAGAAATCCAACATAATTTTTCTGATTTTTCAACTTTAAAATTATTCAATAAAAAAAAAACAATCAAATGCATAACACAATGTTGTTATGATTTTTCTTACAAGAAAAACGAAAAAAATATATATAGCCAAACAGATCCTCAGTTAGAGGCGTGTGTAGTATTATAATTAAGGATTTAATTGAATTTAATGCGAAGCATAAATTTATGTGCGTAAAATTTATTAAAATTGCACTAAACAGTTATGAACCTATAACTTAATTATAATGGATTCAAAATTAATAATCTTAAAAAATTAAAGTGATATAATTACATCTAATCGTCATTCGCAATTTGATTTATAAAATATAAATAAATAAGCCATGGCAATTTGGCTTCCAAAAAAATGACCATGCCATTTGCTTCCTCATTTAAAAATATATATATATATATATATCTTGCGGTGCTATTTAGAGGAAAAAAGGTTGATTCCTTTTTTTTGGGGGGTGGGGGGGTGGGGGGTTCCTTTTTTATTTTTTTCCCTTTTATAACTGTTTCACTTCTTTCGTGAAAAAAATGTATATATATTTTTTTATTCCTTTGTTTATTATTGTATTTATTAAGGTAGAAATACACGATAGTCAAACAAATATCGATACGTTCTATAATTATTTGTATAATATCAATACATGATTATACACATTTATACATTATCAATATATTATATATACACTACATAATTATTTATACAACATATATACAATATTGATTAAAAAACATACATACTACTTATATATATATATATATCATTGATACATTACATTAATACTACATAACTATTTATAAAATATCGATATATTACATATATATCATAAAGGCTTTTTACTATAAGTATTATGCTTTATTTTAAAAAATACGATAATTTTTTCTTAAAAAAAAAACTGTCACGACCCGAAATTCGGGCGTGATGGCACTCACCTAACCCACCAAGGCGAGTCAGCCCAATACCTACTAATCCAAACATAACAATAATAGCGGAAGAGAAAATAGTCTAATATGACAAGTAATCATAAGAAGACCACTACAACCATCCCAGAACTGGTGTCACGTGTACAAGCCTCTAAATACATAGTACTCGAATAAAATAAATGTCTCAAATGTCTAGTCCTCAAATAGAACGTAACATAATAATGGATTCCTTGAAGGTCCACCGGTGACATAAGCAGCTACCTTAAAGATAATCCGGAAGCTCGGTCTGGCAATGAGAAAATTCTAACTAGAGGGACCGGGCTCGCAACCTACAAAAATGTAGCAAGGGGTGAGTACCAAAACAACGCGGTACTCAGCAAATGGAACTAATCTAGAGTAAAACAATGAAGAACCAAGTAACTCCTTCACACCCAACCACATACCGCCGAACTACAAACCTGCACTCTGAAAAGTCTCAGCCTAGCAACACATAATACACCATAAAGATAGTTTTTCAGTTTATCACAATTATCAAATCACAAGCCATAACTCACCAGTGATAACATAATCAATCACATGAATAACACCATGCCACATAATAATATGCAAGGATGAGATGCAATGTCGTGCAATGCAAGGTGGTATCAAGACCGTCGCACAGCCTTTCGTATATACCCCCGTCGAGCTAAGGCTCCCAGACTAAGGGGACCCATGGGGACCTCGCAGGCCATATACCTCAATCACAATATATCAACTACCTTGCCACCCAAGTGCTCGTGGTCAAGGACTCATGATAAGAATCACCATGTATCAACTACCTTGCCACCCAGGTGCTCGTGGTCAAGGACTCATGATACGAATCTCAATGTATCAACTACCTTGCCACCCAAGTGCTCGTGGTCAAGGACTCATGATACGAACCTCAATGTATCAACTACCTTGCCACCCAAGTACTCGTGGTCAAGGACTCATGATACGAATCATCATTAACAACTTCTCAAAATGTCATGAGTATGAGGATGCATGCAATCAAGACACAATTGTAGAAGCAATATTCCTCTCAATAAGTACAATAAATCTCAAAGTTCTCAATGTTTAACAATTACAATATTCACCCTCTTTTATACATATTTGGGTACAATTCTCTTTTAAGATATTTCACCCCATTTTAGTAACTTTATTTTCTCAAACAACCTATGATCCTTAGTATATATCACGATTATCTCCCTTTCTCAACACGTCATATTCACACTATTCTCAATTTAGGATTCACATGCTCTCGAAGCCACACATAGACAATTAAAGCCCTCACACTGACATCACAATAAGAATTACCAACCCAACACATGATACGATCTCATCCAATAGATTATAGCATAAGGAAGCATACGAGGTTCAACATATTTAACAAAAGTTTAGAAATCCACTTGCCTTAATTAATAGAATGACACTCCAAACCTTGAGTCTTTCGTAACGCTTTCAGATGATCAAAATCTGTTCAAATACATAATCTACATAAGAATACGAATCCAATGACACCCATATTGCTATATTTATTTTTGGCTCAAAAATCGGGTCAAAAAGTCACCCCGAGCCCTTAAATTTGAATCTGGAAATTTCTTTCAGATTATGTTTACCCATAATAAACTAAACATATACGTCAAATTTCAGCTAAAACGGATCGTTATTCGACCCCCAAATCGAAATTTTATTCTAAGAACCCTAGAGTTATATTTTCTTAATTTAACATAAATTACACATGTTTCTACCCTAATAATTTATTCACAATCTCATGAAAACTTAGTAGAAAGGATGAGAATAATTACCTTGATGTTTTGGAATGAAAATCACAATTTTTCTCTATCTTTTTCCCTTTCTTTTTCCCTCCCGAAACTTTTTTTTTTCTTCTTCGACGTTACTTTTTGCCTTCTGCTTTCCGCTTCTGTAATATGAGGGCTGCGCATCAGCCCTTCAATTAAAAGCCCCCCTTTTTCCTTTTATTTTTTTATTTTTTTTTTCTATCTTTTTCTTTTTTCTTTCTTTTATCTATTATTTATTTATTTTTTAAATTAATTAAGTATTAAAAGTGGTTAATTCTATTAGCCTATTTTTTGATAAATATGAGATAAATAGTATAGGATATTAACTTAAAATATTATTTTAATCCACCAACTAAATTAATTATCTAAAATTATCCGTCAACTGAATGACCGTAATTATCGAATAGTCCAAAATTTTCAACTTAAATTTACGAAAAGAATCTCTTAAGAAAGAGAGTATTTATTTTTAAAATGCCCTAACGGGTCATTACAAAAACAATGCTGCAAAAGAAGAAAAAATAATTAAGAAAATGAAAGGAAAAAAAGGCCTAATGCCTTTGGGCCGATTTTGAACGCAGTAGTTAAGCTGAGTTCGGCTCATAACCTCTTTTGGCTATTTTTTGTTTAAATAGAAGCACAACTATATTTGATACAAATTTGGTTTATTGTATATATTTGAAATTATTTCAAAAATAAATTTAATAAACTGAACTGACTAAAAGTTGGGCCTCCACTCGAGTTTGCAGTGAATGTACGAATATATTTTCTATTAATTTAGAGTTTAATATTTTTTTATTTGTTTCTTATTTATTTAAAAAAAAACACACAATAATATATGATACAAATTGGGTATCAAATACACCGTCGAGTATCATAGAGGATTGAGCTCATTCTATATGATAAAAGTATGGTATATATATACCTCCAAAGTATCACATAGGATTATTTCATAGCACTGTTGTTGACATCGTGCTAATGTTAGTATGACATCATCAGCGAAATAAAAAGGAAAAGTCGGGTAAGAAAGTAAATAGTTTGGGTTATGGGTCCATTAAGGATAAATTAATTTGGATTGAATCCATTATAATATATGATAATATAATATTAATGGTGAAAAGACGATTTTGTCTAAAGAGAACTCTTTTAATGAAAGGCAAAAAGTTCAAACAACACATCGAAGGCTATTCACGCTTATATATATATATATATATATATATATATATATTGATTGATGTAGGACACACGTGCAAAATATGTATATTAAACTAATATACCTATTAGTAGGGCTAATAACCTAACAAATGTGGGCTTGAAAGATAGATAGATATATATGTATATATATATTATTGGTTGATATAGAATACACGTGCAAAATACATATACTAAAACCAGTATACCTATTAGCGGGGCTAATAACCTAACAAATGTGGGCTTGGGTTGTCCCTTTCAGTTTCTTTCATCTAAATATCCTCCTGGGCCAAAATTTATGGGACCAATGGGGTACGTGAATGTCCTCACCAACTTCATACTCCCAGAAAATTAGGTTACCTTATTAATCTCTGTCTTTATTCTGTCGAGAAGATATCAATATGTTGTCCAACAACATATCCTATTAAATGAGTGCTAGTAACACAATAAAGGAGAGGTCATACAGAGTGAACGGTCAATCAGTTGAACATCATTTATCGAAAAATTATAGCGAGTAAAATAAATTTCGAAGGAAACTCAAGATCAAAAGTTAGCTCACAAGAGAAGGATTGTTCAGGGCCATATAAGGAGGCTATTCATCCCTCTTTCATTCGATGTAGGATTCTTCAATACCCTACCTCACGTTCAGGGCTGGATATTTGACGCGTGGAGTAAGATAGGAGGATTACTCAAGGTCGTAAAAAGAGACTATCCATCCCTTTTTCATTCAATGTAGATTCTTCAATACACCACCTCACGTCTAAGACTGGACATCTGATGCATGGACTAAGCTAGGAGGACTACTCAAGGCCACACAAGGAGACTATCCGTCTCTTTTTCATTTGATGTGGGACTCTTCTGTTTTGATACCATGTAATGAAATGACTCTCAGACGTAACTCAATCTCAAAAGTCAACTGATCATAAGGTGAATACTGCCAAAATCATATAAGGAGACTATCCACCCTGTTTTTTATCCGACGTGGAAATCTTCATAATTTTTATGCATAGATATATATACTATATGCCTCAAACACTCATTACAAATATTATTTTAGCCATGTGACATTTTTCCCGTGAGATAAATAAATAGTAGACATAAATTCGTTGTACTAGAGACAATTTTCCTCTTAATAGACGTTGAAATAATAATAATGATATTGACATATGAATTATGATTAAGTCTATGTTTGAAAATTAAGGAAGAGAAGATAAATGAAATCAACCAAAGTGTTGATATCCTATACATGTCATTTTCTCCCTAAACTACCAAACTTGTGATTGAGGAACCCATCTCGTAGACTTGGACTAAACTTCGAGTTTGGTGTGCTGGGGTTTTGAAATTTATAATATGCTGAAGTAGACGTTAATTTGGATCACATTTAATTGAAATTGGAAAAAATAATAATTCAAAAAAGGTATTTAGAAGTTTGTGTTTGGACACCCTTCAGGGAGGCCCATTGATTTGGGTTTGAAGTTCGAAATCTATTGTCAGCAAAAGCAAGGGGTTTGCCTTTTAGGTCGACCTCGTCACACCGAGCTTGCATAGTATGGATAACCTCTCCTATTATGTGGTTTGCAAACTATTGCATGGAAGCAGAGATTTACCCTGTGTACACCCAAAAAATAGCGATTGCGAATTTCCTTGATATCTAAAAAAAAAAATTTTGCTTGGACATAGATTTTAGTGGGGAAAACGGTAATAACCCTGCACTAATTTTTACTTGTCTGAACTTTACATATGACATTGGTTATAATGTAAAATATAAGTGAAAAATGAGGTGACATATTTTTTTTTTTTTTTATTTTCTAAAAATTTCTACCATTTAATTTTCTTTTAAATTTCTATTTTCTCTCTCTAATTATTAGATATAAAATCCTTCACTTCACTTTTTTTTTTAATTGTACTAAAATCACACCTAAATTAAAGATTCCTTTTATGAAATTTGATTTATAATTATTTTTTTTCCTTTATTTGCTCATTTATTTATAACTATCTTCTTTAACTAACGGATAATTTGCGCAAATAGGATAATCCACGCCACTATTTATTTTTTATCACCATTTACATATTTTTAAAAATAAATATTAAGAAAAATCAACACACTAATTTCATCATTTTTATAAAGCAATATTTCTTACAAATGTTTGGTTGCACATTAGATTTAAATGTCAAAGCATATACAATTTATTATTAACTTACGACTCAATATGTAAATTTTCACGTATCAAGTTATATATTTTTATATGTACCAAATTATCTTTTATATTTTTCGACCGTATCATTTGGGTGGTATCAAATATTTTTGGAGTATAATTTGAATTTTTGAATTTGGATAAGAATCAAACTTGATACAATAAAATTAGAAGTACAAAGTTGAACTTGATACAAGAAAATTTGAAAGTTTGCAATTTGATACAATGAAACTTGATTAAAAAAATTGATAAATAGAATCAAACTTGATACAATAAAATTAAAAAGTATAAAGTTGAACTTGATACAAAAAAATCTGAAAATTTGTAACTTGATACAATGAAACTTAATACCAATTTTTTTTTATATAATGAATCGAACTTGATAAAAGGAGATTTGAAAGTTTGTAACTTGATACAATGAAACTTGATTCAATTTTTTTTTTAAACGATGAATCAAACTTGATACAAGGAAATTAGAAGTTTAAAATTAATGTGATACAATAAAATTTGAAAGTTTGCAACTTGCAACTTGGTATTAGAGAACTTGAGGAACTTCATTAACTTGAGGAATACCTACACTAAAAGATAGATAAGAATCCATATGTAACACATAGAAACAACAAAATCGAAGAAGAAGATGAATACAGAAGCGTATGAGCCGCCTGATACATGAAATTTTTTATATTAAGCTTATGAAATTGAATTCAAAATTTGAATTTGTTTTTCTAAAGGAATCCAATGAGTTTTTTTATGGGAATTGAGTTTATTGACATTAATTAGCTTAATTTATGGTTCAAAATTTATCGCTCTTTTTTTAAGAAATTTGTTAGTTTTTTTTATGGAAAGAGTTTGAATGACATTAAATAGCTTAATTTATGGAAGATAGAGTAACTACAATTAATATGTATCAACAAACAACTTTTTTAAGAGATTTTTGGTAAATTTGAAAAAAAAAATAGATACAAACTGAAATTTGCTCCTTACACAATGGAATTTGATAAGTTATACATTTTTAAATTAGGGAAATGAGTGAAAAAGAAAAAATAAACACTATTTGTGTAATGATGAAGGGAAATATAGGGCACCTTTTTAATGGGATAAATTCATTTTTAAATCGTAAAGTTGAGGAATTTATATATTTTTAATAAATAAAGTGCATATTTTTATCAAAATATTTATATTAATTGGTGTATAATTTTTAACAGAACTTGAGCTATTGTGTTCCAACATTATCTAACTTTTAATAATGATTTACATTAACCAAGTTAAAATTTTGTTACATAATTGATAATACTCTATTTCATATTGAGTGAATTTTTGGGGATTTTTAATTATTCAAAATAATTAAAGTATTCAAAGTTCAAAATAAATGTTTGAATTCTTTTTCCGTATTTATTCTTTCCTATGAATGAAGTTTTATATTTTCTAAAAGATATATTACTCTACTTAAAAATAAACAAAAAGACAATAATAAAAATATGATTTAAATTATGTTCTTACGTTTTCCTTAATAAAAATGTAGAGGAAGTATACAACTTAATTAAGCTTTATTTTTTATATTTCTAAAATAAAATAAAACCGGTTATTTATCAATCAATTAACAGCTCATCACATTTTTCTAAATGCTAAAATCTTTCAAGAAAATTTATTTTATACTCAGAAGAGAACATTACCTTATAGATTTATCGTTTATTTTTTTTTAAAAAAAGTCATAAGTCGATATGGTCTTGGAAATATTGACATGGATATTGATGGACCCCCATAAAGGATTTGCCTTTCAAAATATCTTCAATCCTCTTTATTCTTTGTCCTATTTAGCTGCTGATTATGACATCGTTTAATTAATTAATTAATTAACTAATTATAAAGCTTACACGAAATAGACATTACATATTCTTTAAAATTTTAGAAGAAGAAACGAAGATGATTACCACTATTAATTTTAACTAAGAAAAGGTTGACATTTGAAAATTAAACAGTGACATATCTATATTTGACCTTTGAAATATTATTTTTTTCCCAACACCGTCATCCCCCCACCCCCACCCCCACCCCACAAAAGAAATTTAAAAAAAAAAATTGATGCAGGGTTGTTCGTGGCTTAATCAGCGGTTTTGAGTTTGAACTTGAAAATTTAAAAATCCTTGGTAGGAAATGCTTCCCCTCAAATAGAAATTTTATGCGGTACAAACTCGAATATAATCGGACTCTAACATGGATACGGAACACCGAGCTAGGAATAAAAAAAAGGAAAAAAAATAAAAGAAAATTAAATTCAAGTCTTTCAATTTTATTTTTTTCGTCCTACAAAAATGAATTGAAGTCCCTCTGGCTAGAAAAGGACTTATCTACCTCTTTATTCTGTTAGTTTGGCAGTAGTACTTAGGCCGTTGAAAATAAATAATTGAAACTACAATATTTTATTACTTCCAAATATTCATTTTAATTTGGAATTCGTATATCTTCCACTATGAAGTATTAATTTAAAGTGAAAGAAGTATGTCAACAAATTTTGCTTTGGTTGGTGAAGAAGAAAACAAAGATTTTGAAAATACTTTTTCGATTTCAAAATATTTGTCATATTTTTTTAATTAAAAAAATATTAATTACAAAATGTCATGTTGACTAAATATTAATTTTGTGCTTATTTATGTCTTGAGATATAATTTGTTTAATTAAATAATTATTCTATTTATATATTATCTCTCATGATTGAGATTTTTAGTCTTGAAAAATAATAATTATTTTCTTTATTCCATATTAATTGTATTTATGAGGAAATGAACATATATTAAGAAAAACATTTAAGGACATTATTTGAGCAAGAAATTCCCCTATTGCCTTTGTAAAATCATAAATATAACGTTATAAGTGCTGTAATTTATTCTAGAAAATATAAAACTTCAATAAATAAAAGGATAGACATGAATTTTTTTTAATATTCATCTTGAAATTTGAGCAATTTAATTATTTTGAACAATAAAAAAACCTAAAAAATACACTTAATATAAAGTAGAAAAAGTACTAAAGATAAAATAGAGAAAATATAACTAGTTAATCTTAAATTCTAAAAATAATAAATATTTTTAATAAAAACGAAAAGTTTTCGAGAAGAGAAGTGTTTGAATGAAACTTATTAGTTTCAAATGTAGTTCAACCACTAGCAGAAAGTGCACTTTGGTAGAAAGGAAAATAATTTTTTTTTTTAAAAAAAATTGATTGGTTTAATTTCTTTTTCATAAAATTCTCAAAAAATGGTTATTTTAATTGAAATAAAGAAAATAAACTTAATATAATGATGCCCATCCACTCCTAATATCCCCGTTCCCCGTTCTCTGTTCTTATTAAACTCTGAATAAATTTTATATATATATAGAGAGAGAGAAAGAGAGAGTTAATTCTTAATAAAAATATACGGGTCTACATCAAAGCTATTAAATATCATACCAAAGCAGGCATACCAAGTACGATAGTTGAGATGTAAATTGTTGTGGACATCTCGATCATCTTAAAAATTATATTAATTAAACTGTTAGTTTGAAATTGATTTGATCGAAATTTTAGCTCCATGATAGTATATTGAAGTGAGAACACTAAAAGTTAGGTAACGGAATTTTGAGTAAGAATTAGTCGATTGAAAAAGGAAATGTAACAAACAGAGATTGAGTGCCTAACTTGAAAGTTGAAATGTAGTAAATATTAGGTAATTGCAAATTAAAAGGAGATTCCGTGCACATTATGTTTTAGTTTGTCCGTATACTACTGACCATGTCATAACTTTGATTTTATATTATATAATATAGTTGGAAAATATATTTATAAAAAATAAATTAGTAGAGATATAACTAATCATTATATTAATAGAGTCGTTACATCATATTTATTATGATCTAACGAATTTGATTATGCACGGCAATCGTCTAAAAGCGTGTTACCAGTAAGATTTCAACTAATTATTATTGTCGTCTCTCTCTTCAAAAATACTTTAATTTGTTTAATACTGTTTTATAAGTCATCTTGAAGATACTTAATTTGTTTAATATTGCTTTATAAGTTATCAAAGATTTTCAATGCACCAAAACATGAAAATTAGCTCTGGGATTCGCGGGCAATATCTAGCTAATTGAATTTTCTTAAAATTCGTAGCTAAATTAAATTACATTAAAACTTTTGTTGTTGGTTATGAAATTTTATCCGTCGTTAATTTCTTGTTCACTAGTAGTGTCTAAGTTGTATATTTGATATGTATTAACATCTCTAAAATATTACTGACTAAGTTACAAACTACAGGTGTTTAGAGGTTTTTAAAATTATTTTTTTAAAAAAAGAAAAATATTTTCAAACTACTTGGTGTAACAAATAACTCAATTGTCATGCATTTGTTATGTTTCAAAAAAGAATAACTTAGCTTGACTCAGCACGAAATTTAAGAAAATAAAAAAACTTTTTAATTTTGTGTTCATAAATTAAAGTTATGTTAAATGTACCCAAATGACCTTTAATCTTGCGGCCTGAAACATATCACGTGAAAAGTTGAAATTAAAGTTTTGTAAAAAAAAAAATAGATCATTCTTTTTGAAATGGACCAAAAAGAAAGTAGCCTATACTTTTTTTTAACGAAAGAACTGTCTTTTTTTTTTTGTTTCAACGGGTTAAGAGCTCCCTTTGAAACGTAAATTCTATGAGAAAATATATTTTTTTAAAAAAAACATAATTGCAAAATAAAGTAGTCTACTTAATAACAATGTTTTCATCTCGTTACTACGAACAAGGTTTTTATCATAAAAATTATTTTATCTGCGACGCAGCTAATTATCTTTCTCAAATAATTAATCCGTGGTTGTTCAGTGGGGATGAGAATTGACTTGATAAAGTTTTAGTATTAATATATGCATTTATTAGACTAATGACTGTCACTTAATTACATAGTAAATATTCTTAAATGAAAGCAACTTACAAAAGGAAAAAAGCAAAAGGAACATGATAATTAGAGAAAGTATATAGAGAAGAATAAGAAGAATCCATAATCATAAAGGCTAGTAGTAGTTTACATCTGTCAAATGAGACACGTGCTACAGATTAAGTCACTCAAATAATTAGCCAATCATTAATTAAATAATACAAAAGATAACTTACAATTATCACTAATTAGCTAGTGGCAATTACATGTTATTGGTTTTAAGTGTTTGATTAACAAAACACTAATTAAATTACGTATCTCACTTTTGTGGTCCATAACACCAGAAGTAACTAATTAATTAATAGTACTAGTATAACTACTATCCCCCCACCCACTCGGTCCTTTTGCTAGCTATATATAGACTTTGCTATTTTTTTCCGAAAAAGGATTTAAAAGATTTTTAAATTATTAGAAAAGGTTTAAAATTATCCTCCTTCCACCTATTAACTCTGAAATACTCTTGATGTCTACCATTAGGTCCATAATTGTCCTTATTTTTGACGGTCCTCAATTTAAATCCACTTAATAAATTAATTAATGTTTATCTATTGGTCACCCTATAATGAACCTAAACTAATTTTAAAGCCCACCCATTTCCAAATCAAATCGACCCGTCCTAAATCAAATAGACCTGCCCCAAATTTATTTACCCATCTACTATGCCTGCTTGGGTTCTAAACCATGTTTTTTCAAAAGATGAGAATTCATAACATTTAGAGATAGTGTGAAATTATTATGTGACTTTATCTCTTTCCTTTGCTTTGAGCACAAATTCTTAAGCTTCTCAATGTAACTGCATTATGTGCAAATCAAAAAATGAAGTAAAGAAGTAACAAAAGCTCAAAGCATCAATTCCTTTAAATTAGTTTAGGTTCATTATGGGGTGACAAGTATAGGCGACACATCATTAATTAATTTACTAACTGAATTTAAATTGAGGATGTTAAAAATAACGGCAATTATGAACTTAAAGGTAGATGTCAGGGGTATTTTAGAGTTAATAGGTGGAAGGAGGGTAGTTTTGGACCATATCTAATAGTCCAAAGGTATTTTAGGCCTTTTTCCATTTTTTTTTTCTTCTCTTTTTATAGAAGTAAGGGATCGTTTGCTGGGAACACCTTATCCTAGGATTAATTAACCAAACAACATATCAAAATTTTATATCTTCACTATTTTATTATCCCATAATTATTTATTTTTATCCCTCACTGGTCCCTTGATTTTGGATTGCAGGTTAAAGGGTGTCCTTTTTTAAAAGACAATATTCTACATGTCTTTTCTGTCACAGATCTGAAATATTGGGGCTACATTCTCTTTTCAATTTCTTTGATTGAGAAACAGATGCCATGATGAAAATGCATAGTCCTTTTATCATGATTTGATTAAAAGTATTAGATAATTTTTGAATTATTTATTTCATATATGAGGTGGAATAATTTACTGAAACAACTAATTTCGAAGAGTGCTCTAAAAAAAAAATCCTATAGTATCATACTATCATTTTTCATTTGTTGAATTATCCCTTTTTTGATTTTCTTATGATCATGGTATTCAATCCCTTTGTTTGTGTGCACCATTATATGGTATCTACTACTTATCTTTTACCAATATATATACAATATACTTTACCCATCAAAGCTTAATTAACAAATGAAAAAAATCACCGAATATGAATATAATCTTCGTTAAAACTTGAATCGAAAACCTCATCGGTAAGACCTGCGAGGATTTCAAGGCAATGGAGTGAGTACTAAACTCTTATTTTTAACGTAAATAAATCTGAGACAACTAAGCACCACTTGGACTTTCTGTGATGATGGCTAGGTATAAATTTGCAGTAATATTAGGTCTATTCGTATATTTTATGATTCTCAACTCATTTTATTATAATCACTCAATGTTATTTGGCCCTATTCAGAGAAATATAATTAAAAAAACGAAAAACTACACCAAATAAGAGAAAAAAAACCGGATATATATTACAAGGAATATTTGACACATAATTCAAATCAACTTATTTGCACTGCAGTTACTCCATCCAATTAAATTTATTTAATATTTTTATTTCTGTTAAAATTTAAACCTTATCTCTATAATCTCCAGTTTATTAATTCGATGTGACGTACTACCTTTAAATTTTGCTTCAAAGTCTCTTATAAGGAATAATTATTTGTGCGTCAACTACCACTATGGTTCTAAGAAGTAGTCCTTAATATAGCTTGTGATTAGGTGTACCACTTGCTGCCTCCCTTTTTACAAGTAAATAATTACTACTAATATAACACCACACACACATATATAATTGTCATAAATAGGTGTCATGACAATATCCCTAATTTACAAGCTGTATTCTGCTGGTGGCATATAACTTACATGGATTTTTTTTTTAGATTAAATTTGAATTTTAAGATCGACTCATTTTTATGGATGGTGTGTTTATTTTATGTTCCATGAGTTTGAATCTGAAATCTTCATTTTTGTGGGTTGTGTATTCAAGTTAATAATTTTCATGTAGGGGAAAAGCTATCTTTGCCTGAGAGATAGGCCAATTTTTATAAAGTTATATATAATATATATCAGTGTTGACATGTCTTGACACAAGCCGAAGGTTTAACGAATGTTTAAGGTGTTGCAAAGAAAATTTCTTGATCGCATTTTAGTGACATAATTGTATTTTTTTTACACTTCTTAATTAATGAAATTTCTAACTCCACTATTATTTATATGTATATTTATTAAATGCTTTTAAGTACCCACGTGTGGAATCTAACTTACAAATATTATTATTCTCCCTCCAATAATTATCAAGTTTTCACCTAAGTAATTACTATACTCTATATTTAATTTGCTCTTAATTTACAACTTCATAGTAGAACCCTTCAAGGGTGGGAAGGGATTAGAACGGCTATAGTAGGTTTCGTCACTCAATAATTAAATAATCGAGTGACTATGTGTATTATTTACCCATATCCCAAGAGAAATTATGTCCTTAATTAGGTGTCATTTTGGTGATATAATGAAAAATAGCCTCACCATAAAAAACTACTAATATATACAACATTTGGTTTATAACTAGGGATGGAAATGGGGCGGGTGCGGGATAGGTTGAGCTTAATCCGAAATTTTTTAAATCATCAAGTCTCGCATGATGATTTTTTTTCCATTTTTAACCCACCCTAAATTCGCCCCACTTAAATTTTAAAGTTCTTTTATTTTTTAATCGAATTTAGTTTTTTTCCGCTAATTAACGTCTCAACAACTAATTAACTATTTTTAGTTGACATTTTAACAATTGTTTGTTAATCGTTACTTAAAAGTTTCTAATTAATATTTTAACAACTAACAATTTACCGGACATGTCTAATTTAAAATTTAGAAAAAAAAATAAATTAAAGTCAATATTTCATATAAAAAATTTATATCTTTGATTTTTACTAATTACAAAAATTTAATTTCTTCGAATTCCTTTTTGATTTTGTAAACCCGCAACCTACCCAACCCCGCATTAATTTTAAAAATAACTACTTCAACCCGTCCCGCACCCCCATAGCTCTAAACCCGCCCTGTACTAGCCCCCCCACCATCCCTATTTATAACATGAAGTTTCGTGTTGCTAATTTAATCTATTCATATCAATATTAATTTACGTCATTTTCTAAATTTTTGACATCTGATTGGTGAACCAAAAATATTTTTTGAAAAAAAATAAATAAAAGAAAGAAGCTATTGAAGATGATAATAACGATAGCAAATTGGATGTATAGTGTAGTTGTGAAGTTTTGCTTATTAAATATTTATAATAATGTTAGTGTTGTTTAGAACAATAATAACAATGAATATAAATGGAGAAGTAGAATCTGAAAAAAATAGAGTGTATTAGACCTTATATCTTTATCTTTAAAAATAAAGAGATTATTCAAGCGTTGATGTAAAATATTCACGAGGAAAAATAAATTCCTCCTAAATATGAGGGAAGATATTCTTTTTTTTCTCCATTTTTGCTGAAAAAGAAAATCTAGTAACAGTTACTATCAGAAAATGATTTATTCCTCAGAAAAACATCATGTGTACACTTAAATATTTATTGGAAGTAGGATGAGTTTACAAGAAAAGGTAGAAGACAATTTCTTTAGATAAAGTGTTTGGTTGTTTTGGACAAAAATGTTCATTTTTTTGGGACACTGTTTTTTTTTTCTATCTTAAGGGAGTGGTCCACCAAGAGAAACTCATGTTTGTCTGTTTTCTTTGTTTTGCTTGTTAAACCCTAAAAATAACATGACACAGAGTAGTCTAAAATATAATAAGGATCTAGAATTTTACAGTTTATGAATTCTTATAATGATTTTAAGTTAATATACAATAATAACTGAATCAATAAATTGATATTGTCTTGCCTTGTGTTGTAGTAAGTTAGTAGGAGTATTCGTGTCTTTATATATTGTGTTATTGTTGTCTGTTGTTTATTTGCTACTTATAAAATTGTCATTGCTTTTCATTTTAGTCGATATTCTATATCTAGTATTTCTCTTATTTTGAGGCTGATATACTTGAATCGAGAGTCTTTCAAAAATCTTCTCTTTATCTTTATGAGACAGTGATAAAATCTGCATAAACTTTATCCTTTTCAAACTCTGCTCCTCGTAAAATTTCAGCAAAAATTTGTTGTTTGTAGTGAATTTTTTTAATTCAAATAGAGGAACTAGGCAAAAATAAAGACCTTACCTAAAATGAGTTTTGTACAAAATACTTTGCTTTTTTGTGAAAAGACCAAATGAAATTTAAGGAGTTATATATTCTGTCTTTTACTGGTTGTTGTGGACACCTGAGGTTAGGATAAAGAAAGATGACCATACTGCAATCAAATCCAAAACAAAACAAAAAAGCAAAAAAATAAATTAAAATAAAAGAGTAGTTGACCATCATCTAGTGTTTGACTTCATCATTGCTTCAATTTTGCTCCATGCCCCCCATTTTAAAAATATCAACATAATATAAAAATAAAATCTTGCACATACTACTAAAAAGGCTCCACCATTGTCCTTGCACCATCTGGTTTAAACCTGTAATCAATGTTCAACTACTTACACCTTTTAAGATTTTCAGTGAAATTATACATAACAATAATAAATAAATAAACTAATAGAGTGTTGAGGTTCTTCAGTGTATCATGTATGGTAAAATATAAATTTGGTATTTACTATTTACCAAAAAAAAAATGTAAATTTGGATTAGGTCTAAGTATGTATCATGCACATAAGAGGCAAATCAATCAAGTTTGTCTACAAGACCTTTTTAAATGTGTTACAAATTATTTTTTTCCACAATTCTTTACCATCTTAATAAAAAATATATGTTTCATTAAAAAAAAAAAACTTTCTACTTAATGCGAGAATTTTATTTTACGTAAAAAATAAGAGAAAAAAATACAAGAGTTCTCTATATTTTGCATTATAATTTTATTGGTGTTACTACAATTTCTTACTATAATTCACCTATACTTCAAAATACATAAATTTAAGAGTCAAATTTAATTTGTCAATATTTAGATTCTTATCACTAATCAGTTGCAAATTTGAAGTTTGAGTTTAAAATTAAATGTTTATAAGTTTTGATGTCATAAATATTGATTGAATTGAACTCATAAAATGCAAACTGTATCCATGTCCTCTCATTAAAAAAGGAAAAAAAAAGTTGGAGAAGAAATTATTGCTTCAATTTAAATTAAACTTCAAATTGAGTAGTTACAACATTAATGATTTTCCTTATTTTTGGTAACAAAGTGTTTCTTTGGGATAAATCGTGCGTGGTACGAATCAAAGAGAATTTTTTTTTGTGTGATATTGTGTTTTCCAAAAATTAATTTTTGATTATTTTTTAAAGTTAAATAAAATTAAATTAATATTTAGAAATAAAAATTTAGATCTTCAAAAACTATAATAAAAAATATTATTTGATTGTAACATTTTTCTTATCAATACGATGAAAAAAATGTATCTTAAAATGTTTGTTAAAATCTACCTAGTTTGACTCTAAAATAGAAACTATGACAGTTAAGATGAAACGGAGAAAATATTTATATTTAAAATAGAAACCAACATTAAATTCTTCACTATGACGTTTGATTATTCTAGTCTACTCTTTTTGAAATAAAATATTTATTACTATTTATTAGTTTATTTGAACCAATTCAATTAAATGTTATAATAAACTTTAAAAGAAAATCAAAATTAACTTTATACCTCAATAAAATAGGAATACCTTATTATCATTGGACCTCACTTGTATATGATTACACTTGGTATGTTGTTAATAAATTTAAAGAGGTTGTAAACGAAAAATATACGATAAAGCCGATTAAATAATTAATTATGTGAAAATTTAACATTGATATCTCTCCTCCGAGGATAATCTGCATACAATTACTGATAAAATTAATCCGTTAGAATATCTGAATAAATGAAAGTATTTTGCTTAGACTAATAAACACTATTTTCATTAGTGAAATAATGATCATATGATATTTCATGGTGGAAAATATTCTTGTGATTGTTTTTTGATACACATTAATATTAACTATGATTAACGGCTTCAGACATGTTATCATTGTCTTTTAACGGCTCATACTCATATAAAAGACAGAATCTAAAAAGTTAATTAGCCGCAATAATTACGTTAGAAGTTTATTAATATTGTCAAATTCACTTTTTCATTAGAGGAGATTCATGATTTAAAATGTATGATTTTATCTTGACAGTTAAAGTATTATATTAAATATAAATAATAAAAGTAATTGAGTTTATGTTTAGCAAATTCTTAAAATATATATACAGTTACTTTAAATTTGCCTCTTTCTAATTATTTCTTTAATGCTCTGTTTCTATCATTATTACGGGCAAACATTGATACGGTAAATTCCAAATTATTACTATATTGAAATAAAATCTTGATACTATAATTTTAATATTATAATATTTAATATGTATTTTTTTTATTTAATTCTGATGAAGAAAAATACTAAACTCCCAACTTTGGCCACAATTTTTTGTCATGAGGTATATGGTTAACATGTATAATTCATATATAATACTAACATATATAGTAAAATAGTATAAAAGTAATTAGTTTCGAGTAGTTGACTAACTAAGAAAATTGTTTCTACTTTTTTTTTTTTAAAATTTCTTCTACATGTGTATATACTGAAGACATTTCTTGAAAAGTCGAAGTTATAATTATCTATTATATGAGTATATATAAGTCAAAATTGAGCAAATTATGATTATCACTTTATCATTTCGTAAAATACTAAAAACGAATTTTAAGATAAATAATCATATTTAATTAATTTGCTATGATAATAATACAGAGTAGCACTTTTAAAACAAAAATCTAATTATTAAATCGAAATTTTCAATATCTTACAATGCTGCCCTAACTAATATAACATCATATAATTGAAATTAATATCATAAATTATAATAATTATAATGAAATGCTTCAGATAAAATCAGAAAAAAATTAACCCATGCCGTAGTTTTTTTTAACTATTTTTTTTATGGCAGTGTTATTTTAGTATTTTATTTGAGATAAACCCAAGCACGTCCAAAGATGTTTCATTTGTTTATTCAAAAAAATATATTATGAAATCTGTCTAACACATGTTTCGTCTCATTCTACACTTTTTCCACCACAAAAGAAACCAACTCTTAGTCAGCACTATTTAAAAAAAAAAACCCCATAAATAATAGTAACTATACTTTAAATAATAATTTACCTAAATATTATCGAATTTGCAACATAAAACAAAAAAAGTAATTAAATAAAAGAAATCCCATAAAAGTTGCCGAATAACGCTTTACCAGATACTCTCACTATTCATCTACCAAAAAAAAAAAAAAGTAATAATTACAGAAATAATTAGAAAGAGAGATTCTAGTGAGAGAAAAAAAACCCAAATTAAGTAATTAAATTATTTACTAATCTAATTTAGAATTAAAGTACTTTTTTTAGCTTAGCTGTTTTTTTGTCCATTTTCCGGTGGTCAACTAAAACCCACATCCCCACCCCCACTCCCGCCACCACGCGGCGGCGAAAAAAGGGTAACTTATTGTCAGCATTATCTCCAAAAAGGGTAATTAATTTCCATAATTCTGTTGATTTTCAAGATTACAGTAATGAACAGTACAGCAATGATCCAATTAATCACACAGAATTAAGAGAGAGAAATAGCCTTGACTCACTTATTTCTCTCTCTACATCTACTATTTCTCCTCTTTTATTCATTCACACCACTTTCTCTGAAAAAAAAACATTTTTTGACCATTTTTTAATCTTCTCTCTTACCCATCAAACTGAAGAAACTGAAAGAAACAGTAGGGATTAGCACTCTTGTTTATCAAGAACAAAGAATCAAAGCGAAAAGCTTGTGTGATTCACTCAAAAAGGTAAGACCTTTAATTTTCTGACACAGAATGTATATTCCCTTTTATTTCAAGAATCCCTTTGATACAGAAGGGTTGTAAAAAACTAGAGATGCCCATGTGTATTTATTTGAGAAATGATGAGAATTTTCAAAGTTAAATGAAGGTTGAGCAAGAATGGTGAACCAACAAGGCAGAGTGGTTTTGTTTTGTTTTGTGTTTTTCTTGCTGTTTGATTCTACATTTGAGCAAAGGGTCAGTTCTTTAGCTGAGAAATTTGCTTTGCTTCAACTGAGATCTTCTTTAGGGTTAAGAGCCAAAGAATGGCCTATAAAGGGTAACCCTTGTTTAAACTGGGCAGGGATTCGTTGTAAGAATGGTCGAGTTACTGAGATCAACATATCTGGTTTTAAACGTACTCGAGTTGGGAGTCAAACCCCTCAATTCTCAGTTGATGCCCTTCAAAATTTGACTCTTTTGGACTCTTTCAATGCTTCCAATTTTGCACTTCCTGGTTCTATTCCTGAATGGTTTGGTCTTAGGTTGGCATCTCTTCGGATACTTGATCTTAGGTCATGTTCCATCATTGGTCCTATTCCTCCAACCCTTGGCAATTTGACTAGTTTAGTTACTCTTAATTTGTCCAACAATGGTCTTACTGGACAAGTGCCTCAAAGTTTAGGTCAATTGTCACGCCTATCGACTCTTGATCTTTCGCAGAATAAGCTTGTTGGGGTAATTCCTGATACCCTTGTTTCTCTTAAAAACCTTACCTTGCTTGATATGTCTTCAAATTTCTTCAGTGGACCTATTCCTCAAGATATTGGGACTTTGCTTCAGTTGAAATCCTTGAATCTGTCTGACAACAGCTTTTCTACTACGATACCCACCCAACTCAGTAACCTTTCTAATCTGGTTGATCTTGACCTCAGCTCCAATAATCTAAGGGGAGAGGTCCCTGAATTAGGAGGATTGCGGAACTTGCTGAGAATGTCAGTTAAGAAGAATAGGCTGTCTGGATTGTTGCCTGATGCTTTGTGGTTGATGCCTGGGTTGCAGTTCCTAGATGTCTCTGCGAATAACTTCACTGGTGTTCTGCCAAATGTTAGTGCCATTGTCAATGCCACTAGTGCAGTGTTTAATCTTTCTCACAATACGTTTTATGGAAATTTGCCGTCTTTAAACAGAAGCTTCAGTTTTCTAGATATATCAGGAAACTATTTTGAAGGCAAACTCCCAGATTATGCACAACGCAACGTGTCAGTTAATAGCAATTGCCTTCAAAATGTGACAAGTCAAAGGAATAGAAGTGAATGTGCATCTTTCTATAGGGAGCGTGGCTTGTTGTTTGATAATTTTGGAGAGCCAAATGTCACAGAGCCTCTTCCAGCTCCCAAATCCAACAAAAAGAGTCACAGAAATATAATCATATTGGCGGCCGTTCTGGGTGGCATTGGATTACTTGCACTTGTCTTTATCTGTATATTGCTGCTGATTTTTTGCAC
The DNA here is from genome assembly GCA_029948455.1 of Solanum rostratum. Classification (NCBI taxonomy): domain Eukaryota; kingdom Viridiplantae; phylum Streptophyta; class Magnoliopsida; order Solanales; family Solanaceae; genus Solanum; species Solanum rostratum. The sequence goes on along the minus strand of CM057045.1, from coordinate 90,178,572 downwards.
CCGCAAACGGCGTGCCACAAATCAAAGAGCCACTGAGGTTGGGCCTGGTCCTGCCACTGCCAGTTCAAGTCCACCACCTCCTGCACCTGGAGTATCATTGAATTTGTCGAGTTTAGGAGATGCATTTACCTACCAGCAGATTCTTCAAGCCACAGGTGAGTTCAATGATGCAAATCTTATGAAGCATGGCCATTCAGGTGACCTCTTCCGTGGTACCCTAGAAGGAGGGACACTTATAGTTGTCAAAAGAATCGATGTACAGTCTGCAAGGAACGAAGCATATTTATCAGAATTGGACTTCTTCAGCAAGGTGTCTCACTCCAGATTAGTACCTTTTATGGGACACTGTTTGGAGAATGAGAATGAGAAGTTCGTGGTATACAAGTATATGCCAAATGGAGATCTCGCCAGTTCTTTGTTTAGAAAAAACAATTCGGATGATGATAGTTTGCAGTCTTTGGATTGGATAACAAGACTGAAAATTGCTATTGGTGCTGCTGAGGGTTTGTCTTATCTACATCATGAATGTAACCCGCCTCTAGTACACAGGTATCAAGGACTTGTCATTTTGCATTTATCTTACTTCCACGTGCCACCACTGTTATGGTTAATCTGAGAAATTTTTAAAAATCGTAATGCTTGACTTATGTGATTCACTATTAGCTTTCCATGTTTGCAAGTGCACATATTTCACTATCTTAATTGCAACTCTTCATTTAAACATATTGATAATATATCTTGGAAGAGTTGCAGCTACTCTTTCTATGTATATTCTTTGATTGTACATAATTGGTGACTCTTGGGTAGACTCAAGGTAATAAAGGATATGCCTGTTAGTTTAATAGTTTGGAGGATGAATTGGAGAGCGTCCTCTTTGGTTAGTACACATTGGAGACGATAGGAAAAATGCTCTGAGTGAAAGCTATCAAATGTCAGTGTATTTTGTGTCTCTGAATTAGGCGGGATAAGATTCCATAGAAGGCTCTCTTTTAATTCTCAACCAAAAATTCAGTGCAGCGGCAGACACTATGCATGTTAAAGGTGCTTTGCAACTTTACAAATTGTGCACATCTGGTCGACTGAAACTCATCTAAAAACCTATTTATAAATAGTAAATATTAGATGTCTGCTTCAGCTCTAAGCTTCTTGGGATTTATAAAAGGAGGCAATTCATGGCTGATGGTTTTCTGATTTGCTATATTTTGGAGATCTGTAATGTTTATTGCCTCATTATTATACAGCGTCCACCACATAGCCTCCACAATATCTTGGACCTAGAGCTTGAGGGCTTCATTTCTATTTTTATGAGCTGCACCTGCATGCAATAAATTTAAGATTTGCTTAGTAAACCTAAAACTTGTCCTTTTAGGGTTTAGCAATGTAATGTCAAGAGCCATGCACTTATAAACTTGTTGTAAGCTCAGCTTCTATAGTTTCATGCATGGCTGCGATATCTCTAATCTAGGCAGTTCCAATTGTTTAGATTCGGCATGTGGATGTGGCCTTAGATCTTGATGATGTTATATTTCTACTTTGCAGGGATATTGTGAATGCACAAATAGAAATTTACTTCTCAACTAACTAAACTTTTTAAAATTATTGAACCTTTTCCATACATTAAATTTTTTTTCTTTTCTGATAACTGTGGTGCTTGGGCCAGCTTACACACACCTCAACACATACATCAATCTTAATCAAGTAAAGGTAGTCAGCATATGATACTCCTTATCTTTTGTACCTTTTATTCCATGGAGCCCTTTCTAATGTAAGCTTGGATATTTTAAAGATATTGTTGTATCATGTATGCTTTTTTCTCCTCCTTTTGGCCAAACTTCTTCATTAGTTTATGCCAGCCAATGAACTATCTCATTTCTCTAAAACTTTTTCATCTGCATGTTTTGGGTTCAATCAATATTCTTTTACCGGGCATCTGGTAGACTTTCTTGAACTGAATATCCATTCCAGAAGGAATTATCAAAAGGAGATGCTTCTCTAAATGCCCGCACAGTTTTTCTGCTGCAGTTCACCATGAAATTATCAATGATTTAATTGCATGGATTAGTTTCTTTGGTTCAACTCTTTCCTCCACAACCATGCCCCCCCCCCCCCCCCCCCCCCAACAAAAATAAATAAATAAAATTGTTTCAGTAAGATTTATGCTAGTGCACCCCATAGTGACATCTTCTTTTTCCTTTCCCTACTATTCTTGCAGAGATGTTCAAGCAAGCAGCATACTTCTTGATGATAAGTTCGAAGTACGGTTAGGGAGCCTAAATGAGGCCTGTGCACAAGAAGGAGAGAGCCATCAAAGCCGAATTTCCAGGCTGCTCAGGTTGCCACAGTAAGTACTTGTTGATCCTTTTTGTTCTGATAATGATGTATGTAGACCATCCTATTCTTTTCCAAGGGAAACTACTGTTACGACTAGGTTTTTATGTAGTGGTCAATAATTTTGTTTCGATTTTGGTCTCCGATGATGGATCTTATAATCAGGCAGTTTTATTCTTAATATATCTACATCTCCAATATATTATTATAGAAACTACTTTGGCTTCATTACTAAATTGGATTTGAGTTAATTTAGTTGCCAGCTCAAGTCTTTCCGATGTATATTTGTTAGCTCTGGTATAAATGAGAATCCCAGCATTCACGCAGCAACCTTACTCTTAATCCTATCATCTCGTTATCTGTTCTTGTACAAAAGTGCTTTAGCTTTGTTTCTAACTTATGAGAGCTTGTAATATAGGCCCTGACTAGTTTAGTTCTGATGATAGTAATCATGCGTAATTTTATTTCTTCTCAGTATTCAAGTGACAAGGAACATTGTAAAGATTAGCGAGTCTAGTCTGAAAGACCATCTCCCACTTGTTAATTACTTGTTCTACCCCTCAGTAAATTATTGCTTTTCTATGTTATATGAGTATTTTTGCCTTGATTTACCTATGCCAAGCTGGTGGCACATGGGTGCTGTAGTTTGAGTTGATTCTTGAAATACTTTAAATATTAGGAAAAAACTGTATGTATCCTTACCAGATGCTTAAAAGGAGCGACAAAAGACAAGTTGGCACCCTGATCAAGCAAGGCATACACATCATAACAAAGACTCATAACATACCCGTGACTACATCTGGGACTTCTCCCATCCTGCTTCGCCTATGTTAGTTAGTAGAGGCATGTTGGATGTATGGAATCTATGTTGTCTTTTTATTTCTTACTAAAGTTACTTCTTTCCTACTGAGGTATTTGAGTTGAGAATTATGTTCCGCTTTATTATAGATTGTCAATGATGCTAAGGACTGCTTAAGTCGAGTCCCCACCTCAAAGTCCTCTTGGTGCTAAGTCAAAATCCCACGGAGTACTTATCATAGTCGTGAGCATACGTATCATAGAATCATAAGGCTTGTCATAAATCATAGTTCATGCTTGTCATAGATCGTAAAGCTTAACATGTGGATAGACAATCAATAGCTACTAATTCAATCATGTACAGGAGATTTATGCGTAGCCAAATCCATGTAACATAGGCCTTTGATGTACATGTTTTCACTTATGGAGAATTAGGTGGTTATGCTATTTGGTAAGGAATGCATAGTTCTCTTTCTTTTAGCTTTCCATCCTGTGCTGAAGTAAGTTTAACTATTACTTACTCTCATTGTCTTGCTTTAACTATTACCTATTCTCATTATTATGCCTACACATTGAGTGCAGGAAATTATTAAATTTTGTATTGTGGCTAAACACTTCTGGAATGACCTAGATATAATGGCCTGTGAAAAATTGGTTTGAAGTCCTATGTCAGATGAGATTTTTGGTCTTCTATTATTTAAATATTCATGGCTTCTGTTAAAACTTTCCAGGTTCTCTTATTTTAGAAATTGAGTTTACGGCCACTGTTCATTTCAATTGTCGTCCAGAAAGCTTTTAGAAGTCTTTTTTTCAATACATAAACTTTTCCATATGTATTTCCTGTGTTAAAGAGTGGTTATCACCGTTTTTCCAGCTTTTCATCGAAGCTTGTTGCATGATCTCTATAGTTTTTGTTATATAGTTTATACTGCTTGTTGACATAGTTCTCCCTTTCTTATTTGCAGGACGTCAGAACAAGGTGCATCAGGTATGTGCAATTTTGTTATAGTTCTACTTTCCTTAAATAGAGTTTACGTGGATATTCTTAATATTTATCAAATTGGTGTAACTGTTCAAAATTATTTGCATAACATTTCCGGTATCGTTTATTGGTGGGTAAAATCTCCTTAAGTTAGTCTAGGCAACAAATCCAAATTGTAGATAAGTCAAACTATTTAGTAAAGATTTTACGATATAAAGCTGATTCTAAAGAGCGTAAGGGGCTGGACAATCGATTGTATCTTGAACTGTTCTGCCTAAAGAGCTGGGGATTTTAATGGCAATGTTTTGCTTTACCTTTTCCCCAAGTATGCTTTGTTGCTTAAACTATCAGTGGGAATACTTCGAAGTCTACTTCTCTCTTCCTAATATCTTTTACCCGAATGGACAGGTACACCTAGTGCCACTTGTGCGTATGATGTCTTCTGTTTTGGAAAGGTTTTGCTTGAGCTAGTGACTGGTAAGCTGGGTATCAGTGCATCCAATGATGGCAGCATGAAGGAATGGTTGGATGGTACACTAAAGTACATTAGTATATATGATAAAGAGCTTGTCACAAACATTGTGGATCCTTCTCTAATCATAGACGAAGATTTATTAGAGGAAGTATGGGCGATGGCTATTGTTGCCAGATCCTGCCTCAATCCCAAACCGTCAAGGAGACCCTTAATGAGATACATCCTTAAAGCTTTGGAAAACCCTTTGAAGGTAGTTAGGGAAGAACACACTAGCTCAGCAAGACTTAGAGCAACTTCATCGAGAAGTTCATGGAACGCTGCACTGTTTGGGAGCTGGCGTAGCTCCTCAGATGTAGCAGCCGTACCTGCAACATCTAAGTTGGAAGGAACAAGTAGTTTGAAGCAATCCGGAACAACAGGCTCTCAAGGAAGTGGTCCAAATGGTGACAATGGTCATTCTTCATCAACTAGACGACATTCGAAAGAGATCTTTCCTGAGCCATTGGAGGAGCAGGAGGTAGAGAGAGGACCACATGAGGAGTAGAAGGGTGGGTGATTATCATTAATTCTTTGTTAATAATGCAGCAGGACCTGCATTAAGGTTGCATTTTTGTTTGGGCACCTTGTACATTCTCCGTTTTCGGAGTGCTGAGTTTGCAAGCCTTTATCTTGCCCTGATCAAAGGAAACTTTGAAAACGGAGATGCATAGTTTACCTGGGACAGCAAACATCAAATTGTTTATTGGGGTTTTGGGGTTTTAAGTTTTTTATTTTCTTCGGGGGATAGAGTTGGAAAACAGGTTCTAGCATTTTGTTAATTTGTTTTGGGGGCCTTATGTTTGGTTCCAAATTCCAATTCTTTTCTTATAATTCTTCTCTTTTACTATTCTCTCCATGGAATGTAAATTATACAGAATCTTTCATTTTCCAAATGGAGGAGAGGAAAAAAAAAGAGTATCCCATTGGTCTTTCCTTTTTCTTGTTACTGAATTGCTTTGCTTCTTACAACTGAAATCAACAGGTTTGTTGTTATTTTATGCCAACTTCTGTATTAACATTGCAAGCACAGTGGTTCTGGTCTACCATTTTTTTTATTAGTTTGACAGATGGTTTGGTATTGAAGGTCGTAGTCTAGCAGTCACTGAAGTGAGAAAAAATTTATGAGATGCCATTGTCTAAAATCTAACAACATACTTAATACTCAATGTAATTTCACCAGTGGAGTTTGAGGAAAGTAGACTTTATCCCACTTAATGATTTCTGTGTGCTCGAGTCAGGGGCGGAATTAGAAAGGGTTGAGAGAAACCCGCTTCACTATTAAATTACTACATTTATACATGGTTAAAATTAGGTATATTTAATAGAGGTTTGTGTTTATTTTTTCTATTTTGAATCTCCTTAACGAAAATCTTGATTCCACCTCTGACTCGAGCTCTATAATTGGTCTACGCTTTACTACGAAAGAAATTATTTAGACAATCAATTCACATGAAAATACAAAACTATGGACTCCGAAACTTTTTTTGGTTTTTTTCTCTCTGTTTGTTGAAAGTGGGAGAGAAAAGTCGTATACCTCTACGAATTTAGTTTGTTTTTCCTTCAATTATTAAATATTAACTTAAATTTAATTTTTCTTAAAAGTGGTACAAGAAAATCAACGAGGGAAAAAATAAAACAAAGAAAGGTCCCACCGAGATTTGAACTCGGGTTACTGGATTCAGAGTCCAATGTCCTGACCACTAGACCATGGGACCAACTTGTTGTAGGATCTTCACGTGACTAATTGTAACTTATAGAGATTCATTTGACAAACAGTTTTATTTTATAAGCTAAAACATTCCATCCTTTTGTTATACTATATCCTATTTACTTTCATTCAAGAAGTTAATTGGAATGGTGATGTAACCTTTTGTAGTTAAATATTCGAAGTTTATGCATCAAAGTTATACTCCATAGGATTAAAGAGCATGACAATTTCACAATTCAGAGACAGATTCAAAATTTAAAATTTATAGATTACTATAGTAGTCTCCAAGTTAATATACATTAACAGTTGAATTCACCTTCAAATACTTATCTATAATTAGTGAATTTCTTACTATAATATATGTGCTTAAACAAAAGTTTTTAGTGATTCATGTTAACACGTTTGGCTTAAATTCATGGCTATAGTGCTTGAGAAACTCTCATAGTTACCCTAGAGTATAACCATTGATTTGTTGCCTCAATTAAATATGGTTTAACAACAATTTGTCAATTACCAAAGTGTCTCATCCACATTTTAGATATGGAGTCTCCAACGTAGAGTAAGTACTGTTCAAGGATTGGGCGTGCTATTCTAGATTAAGCAGGTCAAAATTAGGGAATTACCTATTGGCTAACCCAAAAAAACAAGCAGGGATTCATTGAAATTATCACGTATATTTGGAAGATACTTATTTCGGATGAGTCACACCAATAGAACGATAAATCATTGAATGCTGGATAGAGTATCCTAGCTACACCCTTTATAGCCATAGCCCATATAGATAAGTCAATACTAAATGTTATTCACTATTTGATGTTGCAGACTCATGGTGTCCAGTTCACCAATGACCCCAGCAATTCCATCAACTTTAATGACTAAAAGAGGGGGGAAAATGAATGGCATGAAAGGTTTGGTCAGCTTTGCAGTGTGTTGCTGGTCTTAAAGACTTTTGGCCAAGAACCAACAGTGGATGACAATAATTGATGCTGCCAATGTTAAGATTTGCTGATATTTTTCCAGACAGTTGGACCATAAGCCATAAATTGCCCCTTTAATTTTGGCTACACTCTTTATATTTGAGCAGGTGTTGGGAGTATTCTGAAGACAGTTCAGTGAATTTATGCAGAGTATACAAATCAGCAGACAGGAAAAAGGAGTTCTGCTCTCTTAAAGTTGGAGAGGAGTTGCATAATCCCCACCACAAGGGTGAAGGCGTGAACAGCTCTCCAACTGAGCTACACTCCATCATTATTGTCAAATTAAGTTAAACAACACAAAAACGGTGGTGCTTGACTAAGTGATAAACAAATAACACAAAAATGGTGGTGCTTGACTAAGTGTGCATGCACCTCTACTATTCTACCATGTATATATTATCTCCCATCAGCGCTTGTATGGCGTAACTCAAGTCTACTCACTAAGGTTTAGATAGATGGGAAGAACCACTTTAGCGTTTTTGCTTGTATTAGGATTTGAACCCTAACATCTTACTGTTTTCACCTATTTCATTGACCACTAAGCCATTGGATGCAAGATTTCGTTTAACCTACCCCCTCCTAAATGATTATTCACCGAGAAAACATTATCTCTATTGCAACACTTTGGCAACAGAATTTAGGCAAATTCTTAATACCAAGGACCTAATCATAGCTTTGTTCAAGCACCAATCTGTATCTAACATTTACCAGCAATTCTTTAGGGAAATGATGAAGTTTTACCAATGATCAGCCTGGAGCTATGTCATGCAATACTCAGAAGTAAAGCATCCAGAGTCAAAATTGAGGACGATGGAGTTACAATGAAAAATGTTGTTGGTTTGGTATCATTAGCTACAATGGAGTTACAATGAAAAATGTTGTTGGTTTGGGGGGGGGGGGGGGGGGGAGAGAATAATACTTCCACTTAGCCTACAAGAATCACTAATATCAATAAAGTACATAAATTTTTTCACGAGTTCACTCTATTCCATCTGGAGAATTTTAATTAAGTGCAAGGGTACCCTCTTTCTCTTAAAACTTGAAGGGAAAGACAAACTTTAAACAAGGTAAAGTTACAAGGTCCTAGCGGAAACTGTTAAAGAATCATCATTCGGAGATGATCTAATGGTAATCTACTCATCCAGAATGGCTGAATGTGCTCATTTACATAACTCATCAGCTTGCACTGTCAGTAGTCAGATGCTAATTGAGCTTATAAAGAGAATTTTACAGAAGCTTCATGGGTTTTGGCATAGCTGGAATGATCAAAACAACTAGATGAAATAGGGATGGAAGACCTAATGGGATTGAAGAAACTAGTAGACTCATCACCATGTCACCAACTAATATGATATACTAATTAAGAAGCATAATATTGAATGCTCTATAAAATTTAGTTTCTTGAAACTATTTATCAAGAAAAAAAGATTAGTTTGTTGAAACTAGGACAAAGGAAGAAGGATTCTTTGTAGGCAAAGCAGCAACAAGCATAATAAGTCCTACAACAATTGTTTCTTTTAGGCATGGTCATTTAACAATTTCGACCAATATGGTTAACATGCTTATTCACTATTGCATTTCTATTTCAAACCTGCTTTGAATTGCTTTACCTGAGCCGAGGGTCTGTAAGATACATCCTCTCAACCTTCACAAGGTAGAGCTAAGTCTACGTACACACCATCCTCCCCACTCCCACTTGAGGGATTACATAGGGTATCTTGTTGGTGACTAATATAGCTTATAGACAAACCAGAGACCAAAACCATGCAGTGTTAAAATTTCCCATAACCGAAGGGAAAAAATTTAGCGTTCAAATTGCTCAGCATGATGAAATCAAGATCAAATTCCAGAATTCTAACTGTAAGAAGCAGAATGAGCCTTGTGGCACCATGACATCTACAAGGTCTTGGGATAAATTCCCCTTTTCTCAAAATAAGCAAAAAGGTGAAGTAAAAGGCACTTCCAAATCGATTAATCAACTTAAAATCATCCCTGCAACAATGATTCAACGAAGTGCACATGCCCTAAGAGTCTCATTTTCATGTAGCTTTGCAGCTTCTAATATGCTCAAAGCTTGCAGGGCAAACACAGTGTAATAAATACAACCAGTTTAAAAGGAAATACCATAATGAAGAAGCACTTATACACTTTCTTATATTCACTTCAAATAACTCTCTTATTTCCCTTTTCCTCCAAATGGGATAAAACTTGGAACGCCACAACTCTACAGAGAAAATATGAATAGTTCAACTTGCAAGCACTGTAGCTCTTCGAAAACTCTTGTCCAGAAATTTCAAGCACTAAAAAGTAATAGTTCAACAACTTGGTTGAAAAAAGAGTGTCCAGCCCATTGCTCATTGCCAGCATCCTTTGAAACCAATTTTGGTAGCACTGTTCAATCATTAGGGGCTGACATATTATCTAAATTGTCCTACAGAACTTACCACAATCAACATGTGCTATCGACCTTGCCAGCCAGTTATTGATGGAACTGACATGATTGAATTTGCAGCCCTTTCCATCCTGAATAACAAAAGCTTATGGCATCTCGACCAATTTCTGATGAGTAATAAACAAAAGAAGAAGGCACATAATGTGTTTCAGAAAGTACTTAGAGATTGCTTCCACTGCCTTTACCACTTCTGAGGAACTTGTCTCAAGAACTTGACCTCCCAAAATGATCTCATCTAATATAGCATGCACCTGCAAAACCTCGATGCCTCAGCAAAACTATGGAAGCAAAATGTCACTCCAAATAAGACCTTATCTACAGGTCAATCTCTCTTTCTTATTTTTAATGAGTGCTTATTCCTAAGAAGAGTAATAGTTTCTCAAATTCATTTTGTAACCTGTCAATTGAACTCAAAAAGAGGCAAACTCGACTTGAGTTTCACCACCCCTCATCTGTTACATTTCAAACTCTTGGTGCATCAAAAAATTAGCTTTCTCTAATAGTCTTAAGCATCCCTCCATATCCAGAATGACTTACTAAAAATCAGGTAGTGCTGCTTCTAAAATCAACATTATTTCAGGGTACAGTTGACTTAGTCCAGTTGAGATATTTGGCAGTTAAGATACCTCATGTCTTAATTATTATGAATCCCCAAAAAATTGATGTAAATTATGAACTGAATCACAATTCACACATGTTTCTGTATTGTATCAAGTACCACAAAAACCACAGGACTTGGGTCATTGAACGACTACATGCCCTTTAGTGATGCATGCTTCATGATGCTAAATCAAGCAAGAATACTAACTAACCTTATCAAAGTTGAATACTACATCAAGTTCACGTACATTGCTGAAACACTTGTCCATTGTCTCCACAAAAACTGAAACTCAAATATCAACATCATTCAAGTTAGTAAATTTTGAGAATGGTGATATGTACATCCAAGTAAAAGAAAATGATCATAATATGATCTCATCTTTCAAACGAAGTTCTTACATCATGTTCAAGTAGCTTACATCAGAAGCACAAAGACACACGTATTACAACAAAAAAAAACATAGAGAAGTTTAGCAGTGACCAATTCATTCCTTTCATTCCTATGGAGAGCTAGGACACAGTACAGCTCAACAAAAAATTAATACATGCACTCCTGTCAAATTTTAGACATTGATATTGGTACTGCATAAGCAACCATGGATCTCAGACCACCATAATACATAATGATGCACGAACTTGCAGATTTCTCTCATATCCCGTATTTATACTATTTTAGTAAAAGATACATCCGTGCTAAGTTTCTTTCTATCAAATAGGACTTTCATTTCCTAAAGTTTCTTGTTCTCAAGTAGGACTTCATTTGCTAAAGTTTCTTTTTGTCAAGTAGGACTTTCATTTGCTAAAGTTTCTTTTCAAAAGTAGGATTTACCATTCAATCTTAATATTTGGAACCAGAAGATACAGCAAGGCGGAAAACAAGAAATCGTTGGGAAGCCTCAGAGACACGGCCTGACTCCCGATACAAAGGAAGAAAAGCAAAAATTACCTTAAAAATATATCAAAGAAGAGATATTTGGATTTTTTGATATACTTATATGCAACGTAAGCTGTTTGATAATGAATCAAGTTCTTCAATTAGTCATTGTAATGTGTCATAGCCAGCATGTCCAGAGCCTGAGTAGATATACCTTGCATGAGATCAAGGATTGCAAGCTCATTCTCTGAGCTGTCAAATATGAATAAAATATGTAGTGTGGCATAAGTCTTGTACACAAGTCGAGCATCCTGTATGTAAGGAGGCACAAATAGTGAATCTCTCTAGCTATTCAGGTTAAGCAGAATCACAGCAATGGTTAGCATAAAGTAACGACGAAGGACAAAATTGATCAACCCTTTACCATGTTTTACATGTACTTTGAGGCATGATAACTACAGCTAGAAAAAAGTAGAAAAATGAGAAAATCACATACTGGTCCAAATAGGGAGTCAACCTTGACGAAGTTGCTTACATTCTCTGGTCTACTGGATAAAACTGCACTTGAACTCAAAATGTCACAACTAATGATTTACACCACAATCAACAGTATACAATCACCATACAGAACAAAAAGCCAATAAACCATTTTTTTTCGACAAGAGGCGATTACTCAGCTGGTAAGCACTCTTCAACTCCAACCTTAAGGTTAGGGCTCGAGTCACCCCGGGAGCAAAAAGGTTGGAGCTCCTAAGGGAGGGGTTAAAAAACACATTTTTCAGAACCCACCATAACAAAAATGAAATGGGTTTATCGGATTTATCCTAATAATCCAAAATTGACTGCCAAACACGGATCAAGATCCAATCTTTATAATTAAAGAAACAAAAAGAATTCGACAAAAGGAAGATGAAAAATAAAAAATACAACCTCCATACAGTCTTCGAATCAGCTCTTGCTGCTTCTCTGCGGGCTAACCTTACATTTCAAGTAACAATTGATTTTAAGAAAGAATTAAAACAAAGAATACAAAAACAATTGCGGAGCTTTTAATCTTTTTGTTCTTGTTTGTAGAGTAAAGGGTTTAGAAATACTTGCATGATAATCATAGAATTTGACAAGACGGGACTTTCCCTTATTGTTCATCAAGATCACTCCCTTTATCATCTTCGATTGATTATTTGATTCCAATTGCTTGTGTTCTCAGCTTGGCCAATGTTCAAGAACGCGCGTTGCGTTGCGTTTGGTACTCTTTTTATGTTTCGTTTATTACAATTAGACACACCCAAATGTGGTGAAATGCAGATGTGACCCCAAATATTTTCTGCAAAATTATTTATTTTTTAAACATTATACTTCGTCAAATTAAGACACTTAAATAGTTAAATTGAGATGAACAAAGTACTCGTTTATGTCACAATTTATACGGTAAAATTTAGTTGAACACAAAGATTGAAAAAAATAATAAATTTAAAAATTTATGATTTAAAATCTGTTTTAAATATTTTTGAATTTTTTATGTTTCTTGAAAGTATCAATCATTATGTCCCAATTATGTGGTAGAATTTAGTTGAATACACAATTTGAAGGAAAAAAACATATCAAATAATACAACATAATTAGTAAATATTTTATTGCATATACATAATTTTATGAAGATAAAATATAATTTTTTTTATTTTAAAAAAATATAAGAAGAATAGAAAGGGCTATATTTGACCTATTTATTATAATAAGAATCAACAAAAAGAAAATTTAAAATAATAACTCTGAGCTATATATAAAATTGCCATTTTTTCAAAATATGCTAAAAGAAAAAGTATGTTCCATTAGGACAAAAGAGTATTACTACTGCTCTCTCTATTTCAAAATAATTGAATTATTGGGGGATTTTTTAATTTTTGAAATAATTGAATTGTTCATTTTTCAAGAGATATGTTGGGATTTTTTTCAATTTTGCCCTTCATTTTTTGGAATTTTGTCCTTCATTTTTTGGAATTTTGTATTAAATTGCAAAGACATACATTAAATGAATGTTTAGAGTATAAAAAGGATAAAAATAAAAAAATAAAATAAAATTTTATCTTTATTTATTTTTTTAATTTATATAATATAACTCAACAATTTATTTATTTTAAAACAAAGAGAGTAATTATTAGAAATAATTCTCGGAATTGTAAAAAAATTGTCATTTACACATTTAAACTATTATTCCTAACTTAATTTCTCCGTATTGCTTCCAGCCCAAACTATGTGAGGGCAAGTGCAAATTATCTTTGTTTCTGGTGCTTAAGTATAAGTATCGTTTAAATTTCTCGGTTCATTTCATTTCACTGCAGTGAGATATTTGCAGAGCTTTATCCAAATTCAAAGTTTCCTCCATTGAAGATGCTGTGCGAGCTTCATCACCATCACTTCTCCTTCACTCCACAATCCATAAATCAACATCAAACTACTCTACCCACTATTGTATACTTCTCTCCAAAACGCCGTCGTTCTTTTCCTGTTTTCTCCACCCACCAGCAACCCCACCTTAAAAATCAAGAAACAGATACCAATACCACCTCTACGTCGAATGATGACAAGGGTGTCACTAGAAAACACAATTCGAAATCTTCCGCTGTTCTCCTCCGTTATCTCAAACCGGAAGAATACCAAGAACCCTTACCCGGTTCAGCTGAACCGGAAAAACAAGACTCTGCTGTACTGGAAGAAGATAAAGAGAAGGTTCTAGAAATGTCACTGATAAGGAAAAGAACCCCTCAATTTCCAGGTTCTATATATGTTCAATCTCCTACTGACACTGATGTGAACACTTCATTGCCCCCAATTTCCTCTTTGTTTGATTCTAAAAAAGAAGGTAGCTTTGATGATGATGAGATGCTAATTAAGGCTCTTGAGATAAGGAGGAAAGTGACTGTGGAGATTTTTAAAGAAGCAATGAGAAAGGGAAGGTTTAGTATTACGTATTCAACGAATTTGGTGTCCCAGTTATCTGCTTTTATAGATTATGTGATGATTCAAGCTGCTTCAATGAAACAAATGCCTGAGTTCTCGGGTTCATCATTCAATGTTCGCGCCAGAGCCTTCATAGATGACTCTGGTGTCGTGCCAATTGTGAGGTACAAAGGACTATGCACATTGAATTTTGTTTTCACACATTTTGCTCACTACATAGTTGCATTGTTAGTACAAATGCTGATATCTGGAATAAATTTCTGCAATATTAATATAACTTTCATTTTCGGTTACAATACTCTAACTAATAGTACTTGCTTATGCATGAACCTTGGGATAGAATATGGAATAAGATTACCTACTGTATATTGGCTGTATTAAGATAGTCAATATTATTGACCTAATTTTGCCAGTGTATGTGTGAAAATCCATGTACTATTGTTGAATAGCAATTCATGGATTTAGGGAATAGCAATTCATGGATTTAGGGACAGACTAGCAACTTGAAGGCAGGAGGTTCAATTGAATTTTCAGCTGTACATAAAGCGCAAGAACTAGTTTTATTTTTTTAGGGAAAGTTCCTGTAAAGTGGCAAAGGAGGTAAAATTTGCTTTATGTCATGGATTTATATCTTAGATGTGACATTTTTGAATTGTTATATGAATTCCTGGCTCTCTGCTGCATGCGTTGTAATATTGCATTGCTAGTTTGGAACCAAACTACCCTGCGTTTCTTGCAGGTGGTTAAAACATAATGAATTGGCATATCCTCAAATTGCAAACCTCATTTGCAACTCTAGAGGAGATCTTGGATCAATAAGACGTTTGGCTGAGTGGTTGAAGTCAATTCATGTGAAGGGAAGATTTATTGGGCTTGTAATGATTAGAGCTAAGGGGAATTTATTGGGTCGAAGCTTGGAGGAATTGGACGAAATTGTTGGATATTTGGAGTACAAGGGTGTGAAGAGAGATTGGATAGGGTTTATTGTAGGCCGGTGTCCTGAAATATTGTCTTTCAGCATGGAAGAACTAGATACTCGAACAAATTTCTATTTTGATATGGGAATGGATGAGAAGGATTTTGGAACCATGGTGTATGACTATCCTAAGGTGCTTGGGTACTTCTCTATGGAGGAGATGAACCAAAAGGTGCTTGATTTAACCTATTTCTACTGTTCTTTACATAAATGGGCTATCTTGTTCTTTCCCATACTTGGCGCAAAAAGCATTGAAGAATGACCTTGTCAGTGGTTATGACATGCCACTTGGTTGATTTGAACTTTAGAATGAAAGCCTATAGTCCAACTTGTCTTCTTATTGAAACTTGGTTCTTGCTCATCCAGGTTGCATATCTCAAAGAGTTTGGCCTCAGCAATGAAGATGTTGGAAGATTATTAGCTTTTAAACCCCATTTGATGGGTTGTGGTATTGAAGAGAAGTTCAAGCCTCTTGTCAAGTACTTTTATTACCTAGGGATTTCAAAAGATGGTATGAGAAAAATTCTTGTTACCCGGCCAGTGTTGTTCTGTGTTGATTTTGAGACCACCATTGTGTCTAAGGTATGTTATTAATTTTGGTGTGTGGCGCTACGTTAGGTATCGGAGCATTACAAGTACTTGAATTTCAATTTATGAGGCAACTCAAGTCTTTTCACTTTGATTTGAAGTTTCTTCGACAACTCAAATTTCTGCAGTTCATTTTATCCCTTCAAATTTACTAAAATTTCTGTTTATTTTAAAATATCTCCTGTCCCTTTTTCATTTTTCCTGCTAATGACTTACCTTCTTGATTGTCGAAGGTTCAATTTTTACGAGACATAGGTGTCCAACAAGATGCTATTGGCAATGTGCTCGTCAGGTTTCCCAGGTTACTCACTTTCAGCCTCTACAAGAAGATACGTCCAGTGGTTGGTTTTTTTTCCCTTTTCCTGACTGACTGGTTATGTTTCATCTGAATTGTCTCAACATTGTTGGTTTCATCTGTCCTAGTAGTATATGGTGATGGTGCAATTCCTCTAACATGAACCTGAAACTTGATTTATGAATCAGACTAACTGTACAGCTCTATCTCGTATCTGTTTTGCCGTCGGTTAGATCTGTTACTAGACTGCTTGCTACTTAAAGGGTTGTTGCGAAACTGATACAGGTTATCTTATTATAGGTCATTTTCCTATTGACAAAAGCTGGTGTCTCCCAGAAGAATATTGGAAAGGTGATAGCTCTAGGACCAGAGCTTCTGGGATGCAGCATTGCCAATAAATTGGATCACAATGTGAAGTATTTTCTTTCCCTGGGCATAACTCTCAGACAATTAGGTGAAATGGTTGCTGATTTTCCAATGTTGCTGACATACAATATAGATATCCTTCGCCCCAAGTATCGTTATTTGCGAAGGATGATGGTTCGCCCTTTGCATGATCTTATTGAATTTCCAAGGTATATGGCATTCAATGAAACTGTCCTTCCAATATTGGTATTCCACTATTCTACTGAAAGTTGCACCAATTTTTACAGGTTTTTTAGCTATTCACTTGATGACAGAATAATTCCTAGACACAAGATTATGGTGGAGAACCGTGTTAACTTCAAGCTTCGGTATATGTTGACAAGCACAGATGATGAATTTAAACAGAGAGTTGAGGCTGCCGTTGAAAGACGCTTAAGATTTGAATCTGGAGTCATAAATGATAAGCAGGCACACACACAAATTGATAGCTCCATTGAGAAGTTGCCTTTTGATTTGCAAACAACTGAGGAAAAGACAGATCTTTGTTCTGATTACAAAGATTTACCTACTGCACATATACAGAATTCTGCATAACAAACTGACAAATGCATATAGAATTGTGACACATAGAACTGTCAATCTTAATGTTCTTTTTTTTCTTCTTTGGTTAAAATAGGACACAACTTAACAGGAACATTTCTGTACTGTGGAACCAAACCAGATTGGCGAGAATGTACATACTTACCTTTCATATTCCCTCTGTTACCTGTTTTGTATTTCATTAATAATACTTATTTTTGAGAACATACAGAAAATTGATTAACTCTCGAAATTCTATAAGTGAAATATAAATTAAAACGAACGAAATAACGTATATTACTTGAAAATTATGTATAAAAACAATTGATCAAAATAATTAACAATTAGAAAAAAAATTAAACTTTTATATAAGAAATTTGTTTGACTCTCGTGATTCCATCTTTGAAACTGATGTAAAAAGTATTACTTGAAAAATTAATATTTTAAAAATAAACATATATAAAATTTTGATAGATTCTCCGAATTTTATTTGTGTCACATGAATTAGGATAAACAGAGTCATATATATTGGGTTATGAGCTTTCCGTTTTACCTTAACTTCTTCATAACCATACTCTCAAATTTCTCCTGGGCTCATGCTGGCATGGGATTTTAAATCTGGCTAGACAATAAACACAAATAGTGTCTTTGGTACGAAAAAAGTGTTTGAAAAAATATTTATTTTTTATTTAATTGATCAAAATATTTTCTCTAGAAAAATAAAATTTTAAAAAATTAGAAAATTTAAAATAATGAACATTGATAGAACTTCAACCATCCAAATTTAAAAATCTACTAATGTCAACCACGATTTAAAAAAAAAATGTAAGTGCCGAGATTTAAAAAATTGAAATATAAAGGAAATGGTTAAAAGCCTTTTAAAATTGACTTATTTTAGGTAATTTTAAGTTAAAATAACTTTTAAGTAATTTTATAATAATTGAATAAATAAAAAGATATTTTTATCTATAAATTAAAAGGTATTCTTCTTCTCACTTTCTTTTACACAAAATTATTACTTCTACTCCCTGTGACTCATATTAGTTGATCATCTTACTAAATTAAGAAAGTACTAAATGATTTTTTCTCATATTATCCTTATAATTATTTTTTAAAAAGTGTTCGCATTTATTTGTAAAGTTTTAAAAAAACTCTTAAAGGGAGAATTGAGTGATCAACTTATATGGGACGGATGAAGTACTAATATATTTTGAAAAAATAATTGAATAATCCATACATAAAATTATGGACAAAATTGATTTTAAAAAATCGATAAAAGTTTGGAAAAAAATTAAAAATGTACTAATATTATAAATATAAGGAACTATTAGTGCTCCATATAAAAATTCAAAGATAACTTTGAATCTTAATCTAGGGATTTGGAGTATAAATAGGCCACAATCAATTTATTTTTTCTTACTTTTACCCTTTCTTAAAAAAAAAAATTGCGTGTGATGACTTCCAATTTTTTCTTTTTTTAACAACTTGAAAAAATAAAAACAAAAAATTTCAGTTTAGCAGAAAAAATAAATAGTATATGCCCGCCGGGTCGCGGTAGGATCTTGAGACGGTGTCATAAGCCGGTGAATCGATCGACTATAATAACTGTAAGCGGAGCATTTCAGCTGTTGCCAATCGCCTTCTGCTTTTCTCCAATGGCCGCTTTATTAGCTCGCAAATCTCTATCTGCTCTCCGTTCTCGTCAGCTTGTAAGTCTCTCTTTTATCCTATTTTTTTCCGCTGATTTAATTTTACACGTCCAGTTATTTCAGAATCAGTTTTTCATCAGAGTGGTCTCATGAACCCTAACTTTACTGACATCGATTGTACCATTGGACACTCAATTTCATCGGTAACAACTTTCCTCGGAGTCAGGTTACACTTAGGTTATCTTATGGAAACGACCTCATGTTTAAAAATTAGTGTATGGTTTTGATTGTTTGATGCCAAAGAGTGGTGGGTTTGGGGGTGGGGGTGGGGGTGGGACGGGGGCAACTCTCTCATTTTGGATAAGAATATGAGAGGCGTCTTTACTCTATTGGGCAGGTAGGATATGGTCTATTTCTCCCCAACTGTACTCTCCTGCTCGTGCTGCTCTTGCCGAATTCAAATTGCAAGAGGATGAATTTGGAATAATCCTAGTACGTTGTTAGCTTAAATACTTCTAGGGGCTGAGGGGGTTAGATACAAATAGGTTAAATCCAAACAAATATGTAGATATTGATCTTTTAGAGGCATCGAAGATGCTGAGTGATGGATTACCATTCAGGATTTCCGTTGTCAATATTTTGGCTGCCAGTACTTTTCCTCTCTTATACTATGTGTATTTGGTTTTGACAAGTGACAGATATCTTGGTGATAGGGACATCCATTTCCTATAATAAGGTTGAAGATTCAAAGTTACATTACAAGGCAAAGTGGGAAAGGTGCACTGTTGGAATATCTTGTGGAGGTGGAGGAGGGGGTTTGGGGTGGTTTACCATTTTAAAAACATTTCCTACATTTTTAACTTTTAGATGCTACATTCTGTCTGTTGATAAACTTTGTCTGGAGGTGTGCCAGTCTGTAGTTTCTTTACTATGTTGTAGGTTTATGGCCAATATGGTTGCTTGCATCTGTATGTAAATGGTTACATGTTTGTACTTATATATGTATGTGTATGTATTTGTGCATTTCCATATTTTATGGCGTAATAGCATGATTTGATACCTTTTTCTTTCTGTGGGCACTGTAGGTTTTGGCAGGACAAGCATTGCAAGGGACTAATACACCTAATGGAACTCTGCTTGGTACTAGATCATTTGCTACCAAGCATTCGTTTTCAACTGACAAAGGTTTGTATTGTGCTCCCGGTCCCACTACGCAAATCCACCACTACTTACTGTGACTCTCTTAGCATGTGAATCATGTATGTGAATGACGTAGCTGTAGAAGGTTGTAGCTCACTGGAATGAGCTTTGAGCTTTAAGCTTTAGTGGGGATATAAATTTTATGCACTGTGGTATATAGTACTTTCCTTTCCTGTTGGATTGTTCACTTAGATGAGCAGTGAGGAGTACAAAATATGGGTTGTTTAAAATTCGTTGGGGACCTTGGTCATCATTTATTTATTTAATTTAATCATATTATAGGACCACTAGAATCTTTTGTGATATTTGAAATAAGTATTACTTTCAATGGAAGATTTTGAGAGAAAGTAGGTCATTCACTTTGGGATGGAGAGATTATATTAATCTTACACATGATATCAATGTTTTGCTCATCTCCATGGTATTAATGTTTGCAATCCAATTTCCATTGTGACTTAGATAACATGACAACAAAAGTAGCTCATAGCATGGTACATAGTATTCTGGATGGGACCATGCGAAGTCTTGCAAGTAGAAACACCTGTCTATTATTCTGTCTAATCACCTGTTGAGAAATTCAGAGAAAATTTAAAGGATTGAATTGTTAAGATTTGTGCATGCTGGTTTGGCTTATCTTTGCAATCCTAAGTGGATTTAGAAGGTTAGGCTAATGCTTCAGAATGCTTGTCCAAGATGTGGTGGAACCCTGATGCATATTGGAAAGGGTAACATCATTTGCTGCATGTGTAAAGACGTGTTGTTGAAAAATATAATCTTTCATGGAGAAAGTCATGAAACAAAAAATTGTCTTTCCAAATATTCAAGCACTGAATGCACTTTGAGCAGTTGTATGTGTGCATAGGAGGACTCTATTTAATGGGGGATTGGCCCATTTTCTCTATTGCACATTATCATTCTGGATTGCACCTGCACCCTGAGTACGTAGATTTGTTTTCAACAAACGCTGGGCGTTAATAGGAGGTTCTAAATGGTTTGGAGAAATACTTTACTCAAGTAGTTAGTACTACTCAACTCAAAGTTCATAATGAAGTAGATAGTACTACTCAACTGAAAGTCATTGCTTTGTTATCCGCGCATGGCTTATTTTGGGATTTCTCAGTATAACTTACTTCCATGCTCCATTGCTTTTTTCTTCTTCTCAGATGATGAAGAAAGAGAGCAGCTAGCAAAGGAGCTATCAAAAGATTGGAATTCGGGTAAATCCTTTTAAAGAATTCTGACTGTGCGGCATTTAGATCCCCCCCCCCCCCCCTCTCTCCCTCTCTGCCTTTGGCATTGGCTATATCTGATTTTCTTTTGACTAAATGCAGTCTTTGAGCGAAGCATAAATACACTCTTTTTGACTGAAATGGTTCGAGGTCTGATGCTGACACTCAAGTATTTCTTTGAAAAGAAAGTGACTGTAAGTCTTTCATGCTTCTAATAGATTTTACCTTTAAAAGTACTTTGTTCGATTGACAATTGGCCAGGTGTTTACCTTTTTGAGTAGCAAATCAAATAACCGTTATATTGCAGATTAACTATCCATTTGAAAAGGGGCCTTTAAGTCCTCGCTTTCGTGGAGAACACGCCCTTCGACGTTATCCTACAGGAGAGGAAAGATGCATTGCATGTAAACTTTGTGAAGCTGTAAGTGCTGACCTACTATGATTTTATTGCTATTTTTATTTCACATTACTGATATGGACCTCTGTCCATCATTGTTCTCTGTTGGTTGCCTTTATGAAATTCACTGTTGGTTACCATCATGAAACTTGAGATATGGGTTATTATGATGTCGGTATTGGTCTTTTACTGGTTCCATTGAGGTTTGTGACTATTTCCTCTCTGGGTTAGCTGCTACTTCCATCCTTCCATGGATGGACAGAGTCAATGCTTCTTCTAAATTCAAAAAGGAAGAATATTAGTGAAATATTTCCTTTTGGTAATAGTTCTAAGATCAAAGAAACCACTAGACTGATGGGTCCTGATCTTGGGTATTATGATGATTAGGCCCGAGTTGACAATATATTGCGTGATGGGGGAATCTGTATAGCACAGTGTTTTGGACGGCGAAAGGCGACAAAAGGCGACAAGGCTCTGCCTCGCCTCGCGGCGAGGCGAGCGGCGAGGCGCTCGCCTTTTTAACTTGAGGCGTCAATTTATACCAAAATCTGAAATTTTTAAGTGCATATATAAATATCCAAATCTCAATAGCAATAACATATATTAACAAATATTTCAATTCAAAAAGGCAAAAACTAATAATAGATGGCAAGATCTATTTCAATCCAAAAAGGCCTTTACAGAACATACAAATAACAGAATCTCTTGTCGGTCCTTGTATGCCATAATTCCATCCAATATCCCTTTTTTTGCTATTATCAGCGGCCATTGAAATTAGTCAATCACACTGGAGATTAAAATTTAATATAAATTAGCATAAAAAATTGGCCACTGCTGACTGCCCACTGGACAGTTAACACTTAACAACATATACATTAGATAATCTAAAATTGGCCACTGCCTACTGTAATTTAGAGTCCAAATGTCCAATTTCTTTTTTTAAAACATGGGCAGCCACACAGTAACTGGACACTGGAGGAAGGGAAAAAAATCAGAAGTTCAGAAATCAGAACAGCTGAAGTGCTGAACTGAAGAATGGAAAAAAGAAAGAAAGAATGAAGGAAGAAGAAAGAAGAGAAGAAGAAGAAAACGAAAGAAGAAAGAGGCGACTTACCGGAGTTCGGAGCTTGCTGGAGACTGGAGCAGTGTCGCCGGAACTGTGGAACACTGGAACAGAGTCGCCGGAACTGTGGAACAGTGTCGCCGGTCGAAGTGGAAGTCTGGAAGAAGAAGACACTTGCGTCGTCGAAGCTGAAGAAGAAAGAGTTCGAGTCGCGTGAACAGTGAACCCTAATTTTTATTTCTAAAATTCTGATTGTCGCGTAAGTCACTTTAAAAAAAATAATTCGAAAGGCGAGCGCCTCTGCGCCTCGCCTCGCCTTCGCGCCTTGCGCCTTTCTATCGCCTTTCGTCGCCTTCTGTACCTTCGCCTCGCCTCACCTTCAAATGGCGATAAGCCATCGCCTCGCCTCGCCTCTCGCCTTAGGCGCAGAGGCGAGCGCCTTTAAGAACACTGGTATAGCAACATATTCTTTATGGAAACACGATAATGTTTTAACTTTAAGTTGTTAGAGAAAGGACATGACGTGTATTCAATTATGTCTCTAATATGTTCCTTCAAATTGGGGGCGAATTTGCTTTCCTGTCAAGCATATGGACTTTCAAAAAATGAAGTATGATAGCGATAGTAACCAGAAAAAGAGAACCAAAATAAATAGAATAAAGCAAATATATTTACTGGTAACAGTTTGTGGAAGAATCTTAAAACACAATTATACCAATAAAGTTTCTGTTTGGAGGGGACAAGACTCCAGTACAGTAGTTTTAATTTTGAATTACATACCCAAAATAACTGATCCTAATTACACATTTATTTACAACAACATACCCAGTGGAATCCCATAAGTAGGGTCTGGAGAGGGTAGAATGTACGCAGACCTTACCACTACCTCATAGAAGTAGAGAGAGTGTTTCCTGGGAACCCTCGTCTCAAAAACCCACTATGCTAAGTAAGAATATTCAGCAATATGTAACAAGAAGTAATACTCAGCAATACAGTGACTGCAATATGTATACAGAAATACAACAATAGTAACTGCAAGAATTATACAGTAGAGGCAACACAAGTAGAAGCAACACAGACAATAAAAAGCAACTATGTAGCTGATAGCTGAATAAAAAATAGCAAGGGATTTGGAAGATAACACCTGGAATTCTGGTCCAAAAAATTTCTTGAACGTTGCTGAAATTTGTGAAACATCGCCGGAAAACTGATCCTCGCCTGAGGGGCCTGCTTACTGGTTGCCGGAGGAAGTCTTGAAGTTTCCAAACTCTGGGACTGGGAATCTCACGAACCGTAGACCGACAGATCTGATTCTGCCGGGGAGAGAGATCGCCAGCGAGATGCAAAGTTCGCCGGAAAAGCCTAGATCGACAGATCTGATTTTGCCGGAGAAAAGAAATCTTCGCCGGTAAGTTTGGAAATAACTTGAAGACGAAGGCGTCAAACAAAAAGTTCGCCGGAAAGAATGCGAAACAGACCGCCGGGAAGAAAGTATACAGCCGGAAAGAAAAGAAAATGGCAAAGAAATGTGTCTCACGTCGGCTTCGGCGGCAGCGGCGAAGCGGCGGCCATTTACTGAGTCGGAGATAGCGTTTGTGGAGAGAGAAAGTTCCCTTTATCTGAAACCATAATAGAGAGAAACCTAATTACACATTTATAGAACATATTAGGATAAGACTGACACCATAAACTACAAACCAGGAATAATATCTGCTAGACCAACTGCTGAAGCAAATCAAGGGAACAGTTGCAACTGCTGTAGCAGTTGTGTTTGTCCAGAATTGTTCAACTCTTTGTCCTTTTGTCAATATTTTCTTCTGCAGTGTGTCTTGAGAGGTGGGGCGGTATTAGATAGTAAGACTAACTCTTTGCATACTCTAGTACTTATATCGAACTGTGTGAAGGATATAATCAAAATTATGTCGTTAGCTATAAAAGCTGCTACTTGGAGTGCAAGAGGAAGTTATAATGTGAACATTGTGTGAAATTGGGTTAACCAGTGAACAATATAAGAATGAATATTTATATAACAATGATAAATATTTTCTTGAAATGGAGAATGAACATTTAAGCTTCCTAGTTGGCACTTAAGGGTTGGTATTGTATGGTGTAAGCTGAAAACACCAGTTCCAATTTCGTCTCTTGTAATGGATTTGGTCATTTGAGGTGGAATTAGTGTTAAATTAATATATTTTGAATACATGTAGCACAATTGATATATTAAAAATAAGTAGAATTTAGGCCCACAAATTATAATTAGGGTGAAAAAAAATAAAAAACTATGAAGTTCATATGAAAAATCTCAACAACAAATCCACTAATATGAAGTTCATATGAAAAAACTCAACAACAAACCCGCTGTAATACCACAAGTGGGAGTCAGAGGTTGGGGTAAACACACACCTTTTGTGGGGGTAGAGAGGCTGATTCCGATAGACGAAAAATATCGCAACTATAAAACTAAGAAGCCGGATTGAACACCGAAAAGTTGAATCAAGCAGTTCCTATTTTGGTCTAGTGGTCAGTTTGTTTATTGAAAACCAAAATCAAGTGAAAACAATGTTGTGCCAGGACCAATTGGCCTTTGTTCTGAAGCAGTTTAATCTAAAAAGAAGCTTTTCTTGGAGAGGACTATATATACACATATTTTCTTCTTTAAAAAGAAGAAGAAGAAGAAGAAAGGGTCTTAGGACGACATACTGCTATGTTCAATTAAAGACTTGTGTGGATGATAGTGCTAGCATTCTACATGTTGAAGTATATTATTGTCTATGTCACTGATACAAATAATTTGGCTTCTTAACAGATTTGCCCTGCTCAAGCTATCACAATTGAGGCCGAAGAGCGAGAAGATGGCAGCCGTCGAACAACTAGGTACACTCTTATCAGTTTGTTGGTGTCCCATTAGATACTTGGACATCTATGCTCATGTCTATATCAACAATTACAGGTATGATATCGATATGACAAAGTGCATCTACTGTGGATTCTGCCAAGAAGCCTGCCCTGTTGATGCCATTGTTGAGGGGCCCAACTTTGAGTTTGCAACTGAAACTCATGAGGTCTGTTATAATGAGTATATTAGGAAAAAAATGAAATAAATGAACTACTGTCACATGCCTGTACTAACATAAATTGCATGCATCAGGAACTCCTTTACGACAAGGAGAAGCTTCTTGAGAATGGAGATCGATGGGAAACTGAGATTGCAGAGAATCTGAGATCTGAAAGTCTCTATCGCTGAGTTTTTTCATTCGAATATAAGCAGAAATTTCTTATGAGGTTAATCCACAAAATAAAGGGACTTGGTGGTGCCCTTCTTTGTACTTTCCCTTGTGTTTTGATTGTTGAGATGGCTCTTTTTCGTACAAATCTGTGAATGAAATAGAGCAGGATCTTGAGCTAGATTTTTGGTGTGGCAAACCGACTTATCTGTAAATTAAACGTCCATGGTCATAGACTCGAGTGGCTATGTCATTGCAACTAATCCTTTCCTAGCAATGGTGTTGTCTTGGAAAAATTATATGAAACCATGATATACTATGATGTGTGGATGATCCATTTCTAGTTCTATAAGAGTTTTGAAGTTTTGTTCATTTTCTAGTGCTCTCTCCTAACAAATGCCGTTTATTATGATAATTGTTGCTGCAAATCAGCGCCTCTTATTATAGCTGCTTGTTTTTGGTGATGGATGGGCATTAGGGTGCAACAATGGATTCTAAAATTTATGAATAGAATTATGCCCTGTTCATGACCACTGAGAATCAGTTTTGGGATTTCGATATTAATGCTCATGGCCACTGAGAATCTTCCTTCACAAAATAACTTGGTGATAATCTGAATCCCTTTTCAAAACTTGAACAATGTATAGATGGTTGGTCCCAAGAGATGGACTTCTACGTGCTGCAGACCCAACTCTACTCAGAGAAGAGGAAATCGAACAATAATTCAAATGATAGGACAAAATTGTCTGTTGGGAAAAAAAAAAAAAAGGATGGGCATTAATTTTGTGTTTCTGACTGCTAACACTAGTTGTGTGATGTCTTTTGGTTCTCACAAGTTGGACAACCCAAACCTTTACGTTCTCCGTTCACCTTTACTTGTCACCGTCACTTATTCAAGTCAAAATATATGAATTTTGACTAATACTTTAAGATGTATTTTTTCATCATATTAATGTGAGAAAAATTACAATTTATAGCATTTTATCTAAAATTTCATATTTTAAATATTAAATTTAGTTACTTCAATTTAGCTTTAAGTTTAATCAAGTTAATCTCAAAAAGTAAAATAATGATAAGTAAAAGTGAACAGTGAAAGTATTATGCAACTAGTGTCGATGGTAAAGATTAAATTTATAGCATTTTATCTAAAATTTCATATTTTAAATATTAAATTTAGTTACTTCTATTTAGCTTCAAGTTTAATCAAGTTAATCTCAAAAAGTAAAATAATGATAAATAAAAGTGAACAAGTGAAAGTATTATGCAACTAGTGTCGATGGTAAAGATTAAGAAAGATAATATTATTTTCGTTTCATATAGACATGTAATCTACTCTGCATATGAATCATACTTAATAAATAGTGTGGTTGCCAAGAAGTCTGTAATTTTCTTGAAAATGTACCTGGGAATATAGACATTTATTTACTCCATTTTTATTTTTATTTATTTATTATACTAAAAATAGATGTAAAATAATATTATTTGTTCATTTTATGAAATCAATA
Source organism: Solanum rostratum (assembly GCA_029948455.1). Taxonomy (NCBI): domain Eukaryota; kingdom Viridiplantae; phylum Streptophyta; class Magnoliopsida; order Solanales; family Solanaceae; genus Solanum; species Solanum rostratum. The sequence continues at coordinate 90,151,310 of CM057045.1, read as the reverse complement.
GACAATTTTACAGTTAACTTCTTATTTACCCTTATCATTAATTATAGTCATTTTTCAATTACATTTTTCAAAATATTGTACTTATTATATTCAACTTATCATTTACTACTTTTTAATTCTTGTGGCAAATCAATAGTGAACAATTATTATTGGACGGAGCAAGATACGTAAGATAAAAGGAGCACGTGATTATGGCATGAAAAAGATGACGTGTCGTACGTTGTTCACGTGCTATTTCATTCCCAAACTTCAATTCATTTTCCATTTTTCACCTCTGCAAATGCCCATTCCGATACTTTAGCAAAACTCGTGTCCCATTCCGGATGTTAAATATTTGTGCTTTCTACTATTCTTTTACTCTGCATCATTTTATTTGTTTGTTGGAATTGCAGAACAACAAACACAACCCCCCCCCCACCCCCCTCTTAATTTTATTTATATAATACTTCCTCGGATCCTTTTTATATGTCTTTCTTTTGTAATTGTACTTGCATTAAGAAAAAAATAATTTACTATTTTATTCGTATTTAATGTATATTAATTATTTTTATAGTTCTTCTAGTTGGTCATATATATCTTTTCAAAACTCATTAACTATCAAAGGTAAAATAGGAAGAACAATCATTGATTTTGTGAAAAAACATATATTAAGGACCATTTATTTATAGTAAGGACGACATAAAAGGGGACCGAAGGGAGTATTATTTTTAAAATAAATTTTCACTTCTATTTGTTATTTTTAATATGTTAAGAAAAATATTAAAAAATTATTCTTAAGGTATACTTTTTCATCCTATTTTTTAAAAAAATTTGTAATTTATAGTACTTTTAATATAGATTTTGAATATTTAATTTTATTTTTAAATATCAAATTAATATATTTAATTTAATTTTAAAAACTAATCAAATTGATAATAAAAAAATATGACATGATAAATAAAAAAGAAAGGAAGAGAGATTAAAAAAAAATGAATTAGTAAATGAGACTAACGGCTACGTCCCTTTATTTTTTGTGAAGTTTGGAGACATGGATCAATACATACAAGGTAATAAATTCCAATCTTGGCACCTGCCAAATGTTTTCTCTTTGTAGCCCTCGCCTTCCTGGAATACATTCATTTATTTCATTAAATATTTACAGGTTTTCCAGTTATAGTGTTTCAGTCAAATATGGATTGAGGATTTAAATATACGTTTTCCATCTTTTAAGATTTTTAGCAATGAATTTATCATATTTTTTACTTCTCCTGTCTATTTTTACTTGTCTTCTATTGATTTGACATAAAAATTCTAAAATGATAAATGACGAGTGTAATTTACAAATCACCCTTTGAATATAATAAATACAATATCTTAAAAAATGTAATAGGAAAATAGTTATAATTCATGATAAGGATCGGGTAAAATTATCTCTTGATTTCATAAACGGGTAAAATTTTCTCGTGATTTCATAAACTGAACAAGTATTGTTGGACAAGCAAAAATGATCGGAGGGAGTAATATGTTTTGAAAGTTTTAGAAGGTACTCTTTCCGTCCATCCTTACTCATCCATCTTTGCTTGTTCAGTTTTTAATTTAGTTTTATCATTAATTATGATCATTTTCTTGTTATATTTTTTAAAATATTATATTTATTATATTTAAAAATTAATTTAATAAAATTATTTTTATTATTTACTAATTTTAATTTTTGTGCTAAATTAATAGTGAATAATTATTACGGGAGCAAGGGAGTATTATTTCTATAAAAAATATTGTGTATAAAGAGTCCAATATTTTCGTGCATTCCATTTTCTCTCTCGTCCGTTGATTTACTTTATTGCAGATAATGCGCCTGCCCAATAAAAGCACCAACAAGTTATTCATGCCAAGGGCATGTTCATGGAATACACTGATATGGAATATACTACGTGAAAGATGAAATTAAAATATTATTAAAAAATAAAAAATTATTTTTTTAAATAAATTAAAAAGGAAAGATTTTTTTTTTTAAATAGATGAAATAATTAGAGATCAGAGTTCAAACTTTGAATTAGAATAAAAATATGTTGTAAGCGTTGCCTCAAGAATGAACCTTGCCATTTATAATTTGATTGTAGTATAATTAACCATTGCTAATTTTAAAATTACGAATTTCATTGAGGTTTAACAATAATTTTTTTAGTTAATACGATAATATTAACTACAGACATATATAAAAAAAAATTATTAATTCTATGTGTAGGAGGGATGAGGTGGGAGTTTTTTAAATATGGTTGCTTTTGGTGGGAGCAGAAAAGTGTTAAGAAATAGGTGTGTTTTGTTGCAGAGATAAGATATTTTCCAACGACAGACACGATTTGGCTCCATTCAATTTCCAACCGTTCATTCCCTGCTTTGCATATGCATGCAATTCCACTTTCCTTCCCTATTATTTTTTAATATTTTCTTCGTTTCATTTTATTTGTCTAATTTAAATTTAATATAAAATTTAAAAGCATATTAAAATTTGATGTAAAATTTTAAAAAAGAAAAATATCTTGAAAATTTGATGATTTAAACTAAAAATGCACATGACGTATTAAAATATTCTTCAATTAATTTTGGAGTGTAAAAGCATGTCAGTAAAAAGTTAAAAACAAAAGGAAATAAATATTTTTTCTGAAATAAATTAAGACAAACAATATAAGCAAAATTCAACATTTATTATATTTATACAAAATATAAATTTAAGGAATAATTATCTAATTATACTTCTTTATTTAATATTTTCAAAAATTCCTTCTTTTCATTCGGATACATTAATTCAGTAATCCAGATGCATTAATTCAGTAATTTGGATACATTAATTTTGATTCTGTAGTATCTCTATGTTTAATATATCATAATTTAAATGTTATTTGCTGATACTTAAAAATTCTAAGTTTTGTGTTCAAATTACTGAATTAATGTATCTGAATTACTAAATTAATGTATCCAATTGCCATGTTTTTTAAGGGATTTGTGTAAATTTAAAAAGAGTAGAAAAATAGTAATTAACTCTTTACACTGTGTGATCTATGTAAATCCTACAAAATTTAATAATATACCTAATGTAATTTTCTTAACAAGAATATTTGGAACCTTCTTATTAACAATTGGACCCTTCCTGTATCGGCTTATGTTGTTCGTGTAGCAAATTTAATGTGACAAAGAGTTGAGAGTTTTCCAATTTATTACCATGTAAACACTTTTTTATTTCAAAACACTTTTTACCATGAACTTTGATTAGTATTTTAAAATTTATTAATTTTTTATTTATAACTTTTGAATATCTAGGTATTAATTTTAAAGTAGTAGTATCTACAGCTGCAACTTTAAAAATATGGATTATTGAAGTTAATGAGGTTGTCTTAAATTTGATATTTTTGGTGTCCTATACAGTACAGGCAAAGAGGTGAGTTGGATGCTTTGCATGGAATACTGTTTGTTTGGTTTTGTTGCTGAAATGATGAATGATGCTATATGTCTTTCACACAAGTTTTGTGTTTTATGTTATTTTGTTTTGTTTCTATACGTGACGTATTCATGACTCTGTCCTTTAGTGCTGCTGCTGCTGCCTCTTTTGTTGGACTTTGGTTGCCTTTGAGTGCTGTTTTCTTCTTCATAAATGACCCTCTCTCTGTGTTTAAAAAAAATAATTAAATTGGTTTTGGAATTGAAGGGAGTCACATTCACTCTTTCTCTGTTCTCTTGATATCTGGTAATACATTATATTCTTCTCTTCTTGATTATTCACAGTTGTCATTTCTGCCCTTGGGGTTATAGTAATTCAAGATTTGAAATTACTGCTTACTTTGATGGAGTTTTAGCTTTCTTTCTCTCCAATTTAGCCTTCGTTATCAGTTTGGTCTGCTATCAAGATGGTTTAGGGGAAATCTTAATTCTTGCACTGTTTCATTGCTTTTTTAACTTTCTATCAGTGATGATTTTTTGCTCTATAAAGGTCCCATTTTTATGCTCTAAAACCTTTTCATCTTTTGACATGATTTAATTTTTTTTGTTCTTGGGTTATAGCCCTCTTTTCTTGTGTGCATGGAGAAGAAAGATTTACTATTTAGATTCATTTAGGGTTGACTATTGAACTTTCAACTGGTTGGTGATGATTCAATTCCCTACCTTGTAATTCTCTATCCATTTCCTGAACCCCCAATTTTATTTTATTTTTTAAAAAAGAAACTCTTATAGTTACGAGTTTCTCTGCTTTGAAATGCACCTCTTCCATGTTTATTTCTCAGGAGTTCAATAAGTTGTTGGTACTTGTTTCTTGTTCATTCCTTTTATCTTAGTGTTCCTTCAAATGTGTGGGACTTGTAACAAAATCTGTCTTGTTGCTCTCTCTTTTTCCAGGTTCTCTTCACTGTTATGAGTCCTACTTTTGGGATTCCTTACCGACTAAATCTTGATGGATTTTGGTGAGCAATAGGCTTGGATTTTGTGACGAAATGGAGTGTGGCGGAGAGGAGAACTCACTCGAGAATGGGAGTGGAGTGGCTGAGAATGGCCACAGCCTCATGAGGCACTCTCCTTATCAGCCAGGATTTAAGCTATCTTTACAGTGGTTAGATTTGAGAGTGTTTTATGTTAGAATTAGCAAATGTGAACTTGATGATTTGACTGCAGAGTACCTCACGGTGAATCATATTCCACTGAATCGTGATACGCTTTTGGAAGTAAATGGTACGCGGACTGGAATTTATTCTGATGGGGTATCCACTGTACTCAGAAGAGATAGGTACGACAAGAAATCCGAGGAAGTAACTTTTGTTAGTACAGATAGTATAAGTATGACAGGAAGTGTGAAATTTGAGGTTTACGATGGGAATGTCGTCGTGTTGTATGGCTCATTAGAACTATGTGACAGCAATGGGTTTATCGGTGAATCTGAAAATCATGCTCAATCTTGGAGCATCAATTGTGAAACAGATGTGCTTGCTGGCTCAAGCTCTAGCTTTCTCAAAAGAAACAAACACTGCGGTACAGATTTGGTTTCACCTGTAATTGAAGTTTATGTGGCTGGTTGTGTCTCAGGGAAACCAATTATACTGACAAAGGCCCTAGAACTTGGACACCGGAAGAGGCAACAAAGGCAAGGAATGCTGAAATCTATACCAGAATATGAGGCAACCGAAAGCCAGTACAATGTTTCCTCTTCATATGCAATGCAGGTATACTACTAGTTGTTACAGTGGTTGTAGCTTTGCTTGAGATAATTTACAACTCGATCGATGTTTAATCATTAGTTAATTAGTAATTTTCACCCTTCATGCCATATAACATTTTTTGTCTTCTGGTTGAACAGGTTTCCCATATTTGATGCAGTAGCTTTTAGCTCCTCTGTAACTGTATTTCTTATCTTGTGATGTCAGTGCCCAGGACCAGCCAATAATTCTTGAGTACCATGACCAAACTTATCCTGAACTCTTGGGAAACGAAGGATAGAATCTGCTCTAGAATTATATTTTTCATACACACATTTGCACATACATGCATACTTAGACACACACATATATGTATTTTATCTTTTCGTTTTGTGTGTTGATTTTGCATCTTACCAGGAAACCTCATGGGTGGAAGAAATTAAAAAACTTTTGCTCCTATCTCGTGTGTGCTATCATTTAAGATAGTACACCGTAAAACAACAAACCTAGTGTGATTCAACAAGTGGGGTCTGGGGAGAGTGGGATGCACATTAGTATTTGAGATGTTGAATCTCTTATTTGTCTAAGTAATCAGGAACTTGGCACCGACCAGCTAAAAACTTTTCAGTTACGGGGACTCCTCCGATGATCGAAGGTCAATTTTTGAACATAGAGAGAAAGGGGAAACTAAGGCAGTAAGCGCAAGATAAGAACTGACTGAAAACTCTGCATATATACTTGAAAACTCAATGCACTTTTTTTCGGCATAATTTATGGATCAAATCTTAATGAACTTCCTACTGAAGTAATACCTGGACAAGTTACAGAACTTTCTGTAGGTTTGGAATTGTTTTTCCCTTGATCTGATCTGCAATACTGAATAAATAATAGTTTGCGTGTTACTTATCCACAAGAAAGAAGTTAAATTCATTTCCGGTGTTTCTCCCACTTGAAATCCTTGTCTATTGCCTTCACTCTTCTCGGGCTTGCATTGTTGTTAGCCTTGTGATTACGGAAGTCTAGAAAACCAACAAACGATTAGTTTTTGCATTGCCAAAAAAATGATGTGATGTTAAAGAAGAGATGTCTTGGCTATGACTTTTTGATGTGTTATGCACCATCATCTGTTTTTTGATTGAATATGTTCTCACAAGTGGCCCAACTATCCATTTGCAGGTTACAGATCATGAAAAACACAAACAGGAGCATGATGAATATAATCTTTACTCTAGGATGGAATATATAGAAGGTGAAGATGGGGAACTATCCTGGTTCAATTCTGGTGTAAGAGTTGGTGTTGGAATTGGCCTCAGTATTTGCGTTGGGATTGGTATAGGAGTCGGGCTACTTGTTCGTACCTACCAAGGAACTTCCAACTTCAGGAGGCGTCTACTATGAATACCTGCTAACTTGATGATTTTGACTGATAACTTTCACTGAAACTAAGCGCTGATGATGCAAGGTGATAGGTTTCTCTTGTAAGAAATGTTGATGCCTTTTTCCCATTTCTTCTTGAACTGGTCTTTTATAAATAACTCCCAGCAGTAACACCAATAAAACCTGAATCTTGTGTGCTTGAGCTACAGTATAGGCATAGACATTGTTGCTAACTACCGATACTCACTCGTTAGAACAGTCTTCTGTGAATCATATTTCTCGCAAGTCTGCTGTCATTTTTTCTTTTTAAGTAATTCTTAGGTCTTCTATTGGTATTGTAACATGGTTAAATGTATTACACCTGTTCAATGGTTTTAATCTAGTTCATGTGTAGCATACCTTATTTTTGCTTTCCAGGCTTCATACTTCCTCTATAGTTTTTGTAGCAACTGAACAGGCAAAGTCATGGCTTATGGTACTTTTTAGTGGTGGGATTCAAACCCCTCTAGCTAAGAGGACAACAAAGCTTTTAAGGTTCTGCAACCTAATTATTCGTATTGAAATTTCAATTGACACTTATTTTTCACTTGAACTAAAAAAAAGTGAAGCAACTGCTCAAACTTAACAAAAGTTTAACCCGTCGGCTAATATAACCTTTTGAAATCCGCATAATTTCTGCAACCTAATTGCATGAATTAGTTTTAAACGCTCCCAATTAATTCCTAGAGTATTATCTACACAGGAATATATTTCTATCCACTGTTTTTTACAAAATTTCCTGTGAATAGTTTCAGAAAACCATCCGCCTTTGACAATGTAACAAGCCATAGAATGCCATGCTGCCTTGCCAAATTTTGTTTGACACAGATAATAGAAGCAAGGAGTCGGGATCACCAACTAGACTGATGAGAGGGAGCCAATCTCTACCCCCCCCCCCCGGGTGAAAAAGAGAAGAAATGCAATTAAAAGACATAAAATGGGCAGACTTCATATGCCACAACGTCTTCTGTACATGCTGATCATTCTCTTAATAACCAATTTTTACAGTCAAGGATTCTGTGCAACACTAAGTAACCAACCTAAGAGTCGTGCTATCCACTTTACTTCTGGTACAAAGGTGAGAGAACACGTTTTATGTACAAATAGCAGTGTCTCTTGGAATGGAGATACTAGCATGGACATTAGACACCCAAACTATCCCATGCTTATCCATCGAACTATAACATATCTGGTTGGGGGAACCTATTTGCTCGGCGGAACCAGGTAGTGAATGCGCTGATTAAGTGAGGACAGTCTTCAACATTTCTAGTTGAAAAGCTGAGACACTGTTGCAATAACTCCTGCGCATCAGACAAGGGAAGCGTGGATATGATCCTCAAAAACGTGTCTTCCAGCTCCACATATACTGTTTTGTGGCTTGGCATCATGGGTGTTACATAATCTTTGCACAAAATCAACACTGGAAGCCAATCTTTCACGATCTTCTTTCTAACCTGTTTAGGCATTAGAGAAATGAAGTAAAGCAGAAGCCATTGAGGAAAAAATGCATCACCGTTTATGATTTATCATTAAAGGACAACGTTAACTTGCAAGGTGATAACACCAGACAGACACAACAGCAAAAATAAAAATGCAGCTCTTATCATAGAATGTCCATGTTTCTGGTTTCAACTCAAGTTTACTTTTAATACAGATCAGTCATTTCAACAATGTCAAATAAACCAAGGAGTAAAAGAAGGAAAAAAAGCAGTCCATATCCAAAGCATTTCTTCGAAACAATCCACACTATTTAAATGTTCCTTAAAAGGGGTTATCTCCTCTCTTATCTTCCTTTGAACTTCTTTTGGGAGCTAGAAGTCCACTAGAAACATAAATCATGTGTTACATCTACTAAGACCTTTAACCACAAAGGAACAGAAGGTTCTATGCTGCCCATTGATTTAAGTGACATGTTAAACTTCCATTATTAGTGCTTGTGCTTCCATAATGCGGGCGTAAGCAATGGTACAAATATAACAGAATGTCTAAAAGTAAAACTGAACCATGTAGCAATGATACAAAATATAACAAAATGTCTAAAAGTAAAACTGAACCATGTAAAACACTATGACACGGACTCAAGTTTGCATCTCATTGAATACTCTAGTCAAACGATGTAATACCAAATGAAGTATGATAGAATGTCAAAGCGCTTTAGGACATTGTGCAACCGAAAATAAATGCTAGAAAGGGATATTCAAATCATATCTCCCCAAGGTCTTAACATGCGAACGCTTATCCTACTTCCTTGTTGACACTATGTTACCAGCAAACTGTACAAACTATTAAGTCATTCCGTAAGTGTAACGTTATTAAAAATTCATGGGCATTGAGATTTGACATAAGTAGTACAGCAGCATCTAACAGCATCCAACATCTGCAACTTCAATATACAAGAAATAAAGCAGGAGTATGTTGACAAGACGTAGACAAGGAATCAAAGCTGAGCATTACTTGAGTGAGGTATTAGCTTAAGGTATGCCTTTAAGAAGGGAACTTATTTCACTATTAATCAATTTTTTTAACCTGTTTTTTGCACTTGAGTTAGTGATTAATAGCAGGTAACTTTGTCTATTAACAGATAAATGGTAACATTTTCTATTTAAGCTCATCTGCTTCATCCATTTAATAAACAAAAAGCGGGACAAATTGAATATTCTAGTTTGCATCAGATGACCTGGATGATACTCGTTACAACTCCTGCCCCATCTTATTCTCACACCCACAATCCTTGTAAAGGACGGACTTGCGAGTACTGCTTAGTTACTCCTATAAATATTCAAAATTGAGTAGAAGGGATTGTTGGCCAGCCAAGAATTCTCACGTTCAGAAGATGAAAGTAAGTTGTAGAGATGAGGATGCTAAGATGCATGACTAACTAGGAGTGACAGAATTAGGAATGAAGATATCGGAGACAAGGTAGGAGTAGTCCCGATAGAGGACAGGATATGGGAATCGAGACAGAGATGGTTCGGGCATGTGCAGAGGAAGTGTACAGATGTCCCAATGAAAAGGAGTGAGAGGTTGGCTATGGATGGTTACAAGAGAAGTAGAGGTAAGCCGGAGAAGTATTGGGGAGAGATGATCTTAGATAGGATGTTATGGAGGTCATGTATTAGGTTAGATATCTGAGCATTGTCTCACTTATTCCTCTTTACTATTAGTCGTACTATTAGTAGTATTACTCTTCTAGTTCCTTTATCCTTTGATTGTGGTTAATGTTTGTTGGTTTTTTAACACTTTGACTATAGTTATAGCCTGTTATGACTTTTCTTTAGGATGATTTACGAAGTTGTTGATAGTATATTGACATGACTATCTTCATTTACGTTATTTCTCCCTATTCCACTTCTTTGGACAATTTTTTTCTATAACTGAGGGTCTATCAGAACAGTCTCTTTGCCGGTAACGTAGATCCTTCCCAGACTCTACTTTGTGATATTACATTAGATTTTTTGTTTTTGTTGACAGGGGCGGAGCTTTGTGCAGTTGAGAGGTTCACCCGAACCCCCTTCCTAGCCACATGTGTTTCCATGGTTTTCTCGCCAGCCACCCAGATACTGTGCGATTTTCTCGCCGGCCAAATCTTTTCGCAAACGTCCCCCAACACATCGCTTTGTTCTTCTTCATTCTTTCTTTCTACCACCATCCCCCACCATTAATGTTGTCATCCTTAGCGTGGGATTCGCCGGAAAAGCACCAATTCAACAAATGACGAATAAAAGTAGAAAGTATCAAAAGAATTGACTGAAAAAAATTTCATTAAGGTTGTTGAAGAGACAACAGCAACAATACCCAGTGAATCACACAAGTGGGGTCAGGGGAGGGTAAAATGTACGCAAGCCTTACCACTACCTCATAGAGGTAGAGAAGCTGTTTCCGGGTGGTTGTAGAAGAGAATTTCATAAAAAATAATAATTAAATTGGGCAAAGAAATCCGGCAATACTCCATTTTTTCGAGAAAAATAGATTTTTTTCCTTTGAAATTGTTAAAGAATTCAAAACCTTCAAGAACCCACAACACAAGAAGAAAAAACAACAAATCTAATTGATGTTTGAGGAGAGAATGAGATCGAAATGTTGTGGTTATCCAAGATTAACATAATTAAGGGGGGTAGGTGAAGGTGGTTTCCTTATATATATACATCTCTCTCTCTATATATATATATATATATAAAATTAAAAATAGATTTCTATTCTTTTCCTTTTTCATAGTTTTTAAATATTTTTTTGAATTCATATACCAAATGTCACCATTTAATTTGTTACTTTGCCACATCGTCGCAAGTAAACTACACACATTTGATATTTTCAGCTGATTGTCAAAAAAATGTATAAATGGTTCAAATTTAAAGTGGCAGAGGTGTTCAACAGATACTAATCTAAGTTGAGGTGTCTAAGTGAAATATGCGGACAACTTTAAGGAGCTGCATATGACTTAAGCCAACATCAAACCTATAGAGCAGCCATGATAACAGTTATAGGATACCATAACTTGCAGTTTCGTCGACAAAGCATCACACCAAGTCCATGAAGATCTAAAATCTTACTGAAGTAACTCGCATTTTCAAAGATCAGCCATAAAGCTAACTAACACAAGAGATGACTCAGCGCATGTAAAAGGCAATAACCATTTGGATAAGGATCCATGAGACATGAAGTTGAATACTGCAGATGGATAGGAAAACTTGATGTCCCACTATTACTTGCATTTAAAAGTTATAAGCTAAAATAGCTGAAAGCAGGAGAAGGATAAGTGGAACAGTAGCACGAAAACTCACTGCTATTCAGTCCTAGAAGTATCCTTTGCTAATGCAACAATATGTTCAAGTGAAAGATGCTCCAAGTCCTAAAGGTGTCTCTGTGTGTTAATAGTCCCTAAATTTGAAACTATGGAACAAGAAGGTTTCAAAATGCATAACTTCTAAAGCTCTCCTAGCCCACAGGATTAACAGGTGTATTTCCTAGACTATGTTTTGCAATCACACATTCCAGAAAGCATCATTTGTAGACCTGGGAAAATGAAATGAACCTGTCTAGTGACCAAGATAGTTCCCGTGGCGACTGCATTAGAGAGCTTACAAGTGCATCGAAGCACAACTGCAGGAAGCCCTGGAACGATGTTCCTCCATGCATCATCACGGAGAGCCCTCAGCAAATCAGCAGTAAATGCAGCCTGATTGCTCCACTCTTGTACAGCTGTATCGGCCACTCTCAGTTCAATCATCCTCTCCACCAACCACAGCAAATGCCTCCCATTTGTCATTGCAGTATGCAAATTCAGCCTCTGAATTGCCTCAATCTCATTGTGATCACCTCTAAAGTCAGGACTTGAGTACTCCTCCAACGACTCCTTCACAATCTTCAAGCTACTCTGAAAGGCACGGTCCAACACTCTCTTCGCTGCCTCTTTGGACGAAAAGTCCCTCAACAACATAGCTACAAATGCCTTAGCGAATGCCATGTTAGGATGGTTATGAAGTGCTGATAAAATCAATCCATGAAGCATTTGTTCCGACGAATCAATTTTGTCAATCGAAACCCTAGCGAGAAGCTCTTGAGATTCCTCCTTGCCTAGCAACGGAACTATACTGAGTATTTTCCTTTCTTCATCTTCAGTCCATGGAACGGCCTCAAGGAACCGAACACAAGCCTTAATGCAATCCTCGAATATTAGTTCCAAAGCCACCGGAAGTAAACACAACGCTACCGAAACACTGTCGATAGTTGTGGAGAAGTCACTAGTATATAGGAGCTGAAGAACAGTCAAATGATGATCAATTGATCCAGGAGTAGCGGCAACACCGAGATTGAGTTGGAACACCCTAGAAGAGTTCCCAGAATCGACGTCGTTTGATGCCTTTTGCCAGCGGTCGGATAATAGAGCAGCGAAGTACTTAGAACGGTGGAGAACATCGGAGTGGAGATAGATCTGGACATCGGATTGATCAGAATCGACGACTGAAAACGATTCGGATTCATCGGTATCGAACAATGGCGATTGATCGACAAAGAGTCGAAGCACGACATCAGCCGTGGCTGAATCGTTGAATCCGCCGCTAGCACCAGCGGAGGATGACGGTGCAATAACGTTATAAGAAGTTGTTCGGCGAATACCTGGCGTCTTCTGGGAGCGTTCTGTTAGGGTATTATCCGGACGAGAAGAGTCGATGATTCCGATGGTTGAGGAAAGTCGACTATTGCTACCAGCACGTTGTCGTTTTTTGCCGGACGTGACTCCGCCGGCACCATTACCACCACCGCTGCAACCGCTTGCCGTCATATGATTCTGCTAGAGCTTCTTCGCGATGAAAGATTAAGTTTCAGATATGGACGATTGGAGATTTCTGATCGAAGTGTTTAGAACAGTGTAGTAAATTAATCCATTAAATTTTTTAAAATAAATTGTTTGAGATCACCAGATTTGGAAACCGCGAGACAAGTGGATAAAATCGAATTGATTGTCTGACGTGTCAAGGGCTCATCTTTCAATAAGCCCACTTTATTATTGGATCACTGATTCTGAAATCTACAATTGGGCCTAACCAGCCCTTCGAACCGGCTCAGGGGTAAAAATAATCAATTTTAGGATCTCGTTAGACTAGGGGTGTCAATTGTCAAATGAGCAAGTCGGACAGAAATTGAACGAATCAAAATAGGCCAATTTTTTTCTTGTAAAAATATTACCATAAATACTAATAAAATGTACAAATTAAAAGCACCTAGTCTCCTTATCACCTTCTAAGAAGATTGAGGAAATAACCAGATCTATTACAAAATCAATAAATACAATATTTAGTTCACTAGATTAACTCTATCAATTAAAAAGTCCAAGTAGAATGCCCTGTGAAATTCACATCATCTAACCTAACAGTAATCTTGGATCGATTAAAACATATTAGTTATATATGTTAGCAATGTATGTAAAAAAGAAATAACATCACTTACATCAATAATATAAGAATAAATTTTTAAAATGAGGAATATTAGATATGTTATTACGGGTCTTAGCAGTAGATAGTGAGTTACGTGTTTTAACACTAGATTTGTTGTAACTTGCAGTATTTTAATTAAAAAATAAAAGTAAAAATTTGAATTGTAAAAAAAAATGAGAAAATCTGTAAAATAAAAATTAAATTAATGTTTTGATTTAGATTCCTATTAAATCGGGATTGTGTTAATTACCATATATTTAAATCCCTAATTAGTTATCCTTATAAATGTTGCCTATAAGATCTTTTAGTTCCTTTTTAGCTCCTTATTTTACTCTCATCATCTATTGAGATTGTTATTTGTATATATTGGAATTAATTCAATTTATTTTTTTCCAGTAATTTGTTGCTTCTCTGTTTTTTTTTTTTTTGAAATTCGTTTCTTTTGTGTTTCAATGGAGATGGATAGTATGTTTTCGATTTTAATACAACATGACGGGAGATGGGATGTAAGAGAAAAAATAAATTGATTGACACATTGGAAAAAGAGATATATATGAGAAGAGAGAAAAATATGATTGATTGACACATTGGAAGTAAAATGTATCTTCCAAACAAAAATAAATCTCCTTAATTGTACTATTAAACTGTTATGGAAATGATGTAACCAAATTCATTTTTTTTTTTGTATATATATATATATATATATATATATATATATCATTTTATATATTTTTAATTGTATATAAATAATATTTAAAAATAAAGGTAAATCTTTTATTTAAATGTTGATTTGTTATAACTTGAAATTTAAATGTTAAAAGTCATAATTCTAAAATAATACATCTAAAATGTATAATAATTATCTTTAAAGTGATGTATGAAATTTTTTTAACACATATATATATATATATATTATACAATAAGCTAGCTATTTATAATATTTCCTCTCAAATGATATTGGTTCCAAATATCTCAATCTTTACATTTGATATCATGTGCATACATTGAGTATACAATTTTCCTCTTACACTCTTGGCGTTTTAGCAATTCTTGCAAAAGCTCCTTTATATACTTTTCCCCAACTTTCTTTTAGATAAGACGAAAATAATGTAAAGTCCACAAATAAATTATTAAAATTTAAAATATCCACAGTACATTTCCAAAGAAAAAAGAAATTATCGAGAAACTATTCAAGCTCATAATTCAAGGAGAATTAAACATAAATCTATCCTAATATTACACAAGTTTTAAAAGAAGAAAAAAAGGTCTATATAGAATAAAGTTTCTGATATGATTCATGTGCTACTACTTATATTCAAACGTGAGAGGATATATTATATTCCCACGATATGGACCTTCCGACAACATTTGAATTTGGTGAATGAGTAATGGACACACTGTCCCAACGCGCCTATGTCATTTTTTTTAAAAATTTTATTTCCTAGTGACTCGGTATTTGTATCTAGGTTTATTAGCGAAATCATAATTATCATTAAGGAGGTTTAAATTTGTAAAAATAGTCACAGTAATTAATCGAAGGGGACTCAACATCTACTATATATATACAAAAAAGTTATTTTAACCATGTATAAATAGTAGTCCATCCGTCTCAAAAAGAATGACCTATTTTCGTTTTTGGTCTGTTTCGAAAAGAATGACCCATTTCATTTTTTGGCAAAACTTTAATTTCAACTTTTCATATTGCAAGTTTCAAACCACAAGATTAAATGATATTTTGATACATTTGACATAACTTTAATTTAGGATTACGAGATTAAAAAGTCTTCCTTTGTCACGACCCAAAAATGGGCGTGATGGCACTTGCTCAACCCACCAGAACAAGTCAGCCTAAACCCAACAAGAATATCGAATGGAAGCACTAAATAAAATAGATAACTTAAAAAGAGAAATCTTCACAAAACTTAAATACCACCCAAGGATTGGTTGTCACGTGTACAAGCCACTAGTTATACAGAAATCCAAAGAATTACAAAGTCTGAAACTGTCTTTCTTCTCAAATAGAACAAAGCAGAAAGGAAACAGGGTAAGAGAGTCAGCTAGATGACAGCAGCTACCTCTCTAAATCTCCTGAGAAGCCTCGGATGATCAAGGAAATTACTACTCACAGTCCGGGCTCAGAACCTACACAAGTGTAGAAGCAAGGGTGAGTACCAAAAACAACGCGGTACCCAACAAGTCAACTAGCAAAACAGAATAATTCCGATAGAATACACAAACTCCTTTCACACCCAACCACATACCGCCGAACTACACACCTGCACTCAGAAAAGTTCCAGTCCAGCAACACATAATACAATCTAGAGATAGTTCCTACTATGTCACCGATATCAAATCACAAGTCGTAACTCAAAAGAAGCAACACAATCAAACACAGGGATAACATCATGCCACACAGGAATATGCAAGGATGAGATGCAATGCGTATGCAAAAATTGCCGGCAAAGACCTCGGCATCACAATATCATCGCCGGCAAAGACCTCGGCATCACAATATCGCCGGCAAAGACCTCGGCATCACAATATCGCCGGCAAAGACCTCGGCATCACAATATCGCCGGCAAAGACCTCGGCATCACAATATCTCGACCGGTAAAGACCTCGGTCCCAACTTTTACCATCATACTCATACCAATATCCAGAACCAATGCAATGTGTATGACATAAAATGAATGCATATGAGATGAAATCTACAACCAATCCACTCATAATCACCAACCACAACCATATAACTCAAATATAAATTCTCATCCCTTAGCCACATGTTTACTTCAAGTGTCACAACAACACACCAACTCCCATTTATTTTTAAGCACCTCATTAAGATAGTAAAAATACTTCACGATTCACACATAGGAGAAAGAATAATTCGAGAATTCTACAAGAATTATAAAGTTTTAAAAGTTCACTTGCCTTAGACAAATCACGATCAGTCAAACACTTGGGCTTTTCCCTTTCGAATAGAATCCGTAGCACCACGATCTAGTCAAATAAATTATCACCATAAGATTTCAAAAATAATAATAATACCCATATTGCTATACGTCTAACCTAGACCCACAAACTCATCTAATCTATAATTAAGTTTCAAAAATTTCAAGTCTAGAATTAAGTTTCAATTTCTCCAAGTAACATAACTTTAATGGGGTTTATAAAATATGACATCTCTAATATTTAGTCACCTATCTCAATATATATAAAACTTGAATCACAATTTAATAACGATGAATAATATTTAACGAGAGTGTAAAACCTCACTGTACAAGGAAATAATAGAAAGACGTGTTCAGTCCTACATAAGAAAATTCTTATTCACATGAAAGAGAATATTTAACCTTGTAGTTTATCACCACTGGCAACAAAATTGTTAGTTGCTAACTAAATGAAATGGCAACTAAGGAACAATTCCCTATGCAGATTCTCAATTTCCACTAACAAGGATGCTAGGCTTGGTGAACATCACGTCACTTTGCACACTTCCTTAAGCAATTTATATAATGTTCTATAAAGGCAAGTTGCAATTCTTCTATGAAATCTAATACCCAACATAAATTATCACTACAATTTGAAATTTACCTGGACAAAACCGCTCGGATGTGCGGCTCTTCTCGTTCTTTTCTTTACTTTGATTAGGTTTTAAGAATGATACACTTCCTAATTTATTTTTTTAATACATAGGCTAGGGGGTATTTAAGTAACTTAACTCTTTAGTCCCTGAACTAATTTAATTATCTAAATTACCCATAAATTAAATAGTCGTAGTCATCCAATAGTCCAAAAGACTCCTTTAAAATTACAAGAAGAGCATTTATTGAAAAAAATAAGATGAATAATTCTCGAAATGACCTAACGGGTCACTACATTATCCACCACTAAAAATCATGTTCGTCCTCGAACATAAGGTAGAAGGAAGTACCTGAAGCTTCAAAAAGACGAGGATATTTAGCACGCATGTCAGACTCCCTCTCCCAAGTCGCCTCTCTAACTGGACGATTCTTCCATTGTATCTTCACGGAAGCAATCTCTTTGTTTCTAAGCTTTCGAACCTGTCTATCCAAAATAGCTATAGGCTCCTCCTCAAACGACAAGTCCGGACTCAACATCACCGAATCAAAGGAAAGTATATGAGACTCATCAGGAACATACTTCCGAAGCATGGAGACATGAAACACAGGATGCACGGATGACAAGCTAGGTGGCAAGGCTAATCTATACGCCACCTCTCCAACTCGCTCTAAAATCTCAAATGGACCAATAAATCGGGGGCTAAGCTTTCCCTTCTTACCGAACCGCATAACACCCTTCATAGGTGACACTCTCAGCCAAACATGATCGCCCACCATAAACTCTAGGGCTCGAACCCTCTTATCTGCATAACTCTTCTGTCGACTCTGAGCGGTCAGCAACCTACCCTGAATCATACGGACCTGCTCCATAGCATCTCTAAGAAAGTCTGCATCTAATGAGTCCATCTCCGCAAAATCAAACCAACCAATCGGAGATCTACACCGTCTACCATACAAAGCTTCGAATGGAGCCATCTGAATACTGGAGTGGTAACTATTATTATAGGCAAACTCTGCCAAGGGCAAGTGTTGGTCCCAACGAGAACCAAAATCGATCACACACGCTCGAAGCATGTCCTCCAACACCTGAATCGTCCGCTCAGACTGTCCATCTGTCTGAGGGTGAAATGCTGAACTCATATCCAACTGAGTGCCTAGACCGTGCTGCAAGGCCCTCCAAAAATGTGAAGTGAAGAGTGAACCCCGATCTGAAATGATAGAAACAGGCACACCATGCAATCTAACTATCTGACTGATGTAAAGCTCAGCCAACTTCTCCGCTGTATACTTAACCTTGACAGGAATGAAATGGGCAGACTTAGTCAATCGATCCACAACTACCCAGATAGAGTCATAACCACCCACGGTAGTAGGCAAACCCACCACAAAATCCATGGTGATACGCTCCCACTTCCATGTAGGAATGGGCATCCTCTGTAACTCACCTCCAGGCCGCTGGTGCTCACACTTAACCTGCTGACAAGTTAAACATTTAGACACGAAATCTGAGATGTCCTTTTTCATACCACACCACCAATAATGCTGACTCAGGTCATGATACATTTTCGCTGCTCCTGGATGAATGGAATAACGAGTACAATGAGCCTCCTCCAGAATCAATCTAATCAAGTCACCCACCTTAGGCACACAAATTCGAACTCCAATCCTCAAAACACCATCAGGATCAAGCGTCGCCTCCTTAGCCTCTCCTTTAATCACCTTGTCTCTAATGAGACACAACTTTTCATCCTCAAACTGGCGCTCTCGAATCTGGTCCATCAAAGAACAACGAGCCTCAATGAAAGCAAGTACACCACCCTCATCAAAAAGTTGTAACCTGACTAGGCCATTAGCTAGACGTTGAACATCCCTGGCCAAAGGTCGCTCCTCAACTCTAATGGAAGCTAGACTCCCCATGCTAGAAGTCTTTCTACTCAAGGCATCAGCCACCACATTAGCTTTCCCCGGATGATATAAAATGGTCAAATCATAGTCTTTTAGCAACTCAATCCACCTACGCTGCCTCAAGTTCAGATCCTTTTGACTGAAAATATATTGAAGACTCCTATGATCAGTGAAGACCTCACAATGTACACCATATAAGTAATGACGCCACAACTTAAGCACAAAAACTACAGCCGCTAGCTCCAAGTCATGGGTAGGATAATTCTTCTCATGAACCTTCAACTGTCTAGAAGCATAGGCAATCACTTTCCCCTTTTGCATCAACACACCACCTAAACCAACTCCTGAAGCATCACAATACACCGTAAAGTCCACACCTGTCTCCGGTAGTGTCAAAATGGGAGCTGAAGTCAGCAAACTCTTGAGCTTTTGGAAGCTCTCCTCACACTCATCGGACCAATGAAAGGCTACATTTTTCTGAGTTAATCTAGTCAATGGAGCTGCAATAGAAGAAAAACCCTGAATAAACCGCCGATAATACCCAGCCAACCCCACAAAACTGCGAATCTCGGTAGCTGAAGTAGGCCGTGTCCAACCTCTAACTGCCTCAACCTTAGCTGGGTCCACTCTAATCCCCTCTTTGGACACCACATGCCCTAGGAATACCACTGAATCAAGCCAGAACTCACACTTGGAGAATTTTGCAAATAACTTTTCCTCCCTCAACCTCTGTAGCACTATCCTCAAGTGACGAACATGATCAGCCTCAGTCTTGGAATATATCAAAATATCATCAATGAATACTATCACAAAAGAATCTAAGTACGGACGAAACACCCTATTCATCAACTCCATGAATGCTGCAGGGGCGTTAGTCAACCCGAAGGACATCACCAAAAATTCATAGTGGCCATAACGGGTTCGAAAAGCTGTCTTAGGAATATCTGATGCTCTAATCCTCAGCTGATGATAACCAGACCTCAAATCAATCTTAGAGAACAGAGCCGCTCCCTGAAGCTGATCAAACAAGTCATCAATACGGGGAAGAGGGTACTTGTTCTTGACAGTCACCTTGTTCAACTGTCTGTAATCAATACACATCCTCATAGACCCATCTTTCTTTTTCACAAACAAGACGGGGGCACCCCATGGTGACACACTAGGACGAATAAACCCTTTGCCCAACAAATCTTGAAGTTGCTCCTTTAATTCTTTTAGTTCAGCTGGAGCCATTCTATATGGAGGAATGGAGATGGGCTTAGTGCCTGGCTCTAGATCAATAGGAAAGTCAATATCCCTATCGGGAGGAACACCCGGAAGGTCAGTAGGAAACACATCGACAAACTCCCGAACCACAGGAATAGACTCCATAGGAGTTGGTTCAACACTGGTATCTCGAATGAAAGCCAAGTAAGACAGACACCCTCTATCAATTAATTTCTGAGCATGGAGGTAGGAGATAACTTTGCTAGGATAAGAACCACTGTCACCCTTCCACTCAATCTTTGGTACACCGGGCATGGCTAAGGTCACAGTTTTTGCATGACAATCAAGAATAGCATGATAAGGAGAAAGCCAATCCATTCCCAAGATAACATCGAAGTCTACCATCTCCAGAATACTCATATCTACCCAAGTATCATACCCCACCAGAGAAACAAGACAGGATCGATACACTCGATCCACCACTAAGGGCTCACCTACCGGTGTGGAAACATGGATAGGAACAGGCATACGATCACATAGTAAATCAAATCCAGATGAAAAGTAGGAGGACACATAAGAATAGGTGGATCCAGGATCAAACAATACATACGCAGGTCGATGACAAACCGGGATAATACCTGTGATAACTGCATCAGAAGCCTCTGCCTCGGGCCTCCCCGGGAATGCATAACACTGTGATCCCCTACCACCACCTGTCTGAGCAACGCCTCTACCCCTACCCTGCGGAACTATGGCACCACTCGCCCCTCTGCCTGAAGTGTGACCACCTCTAGCTGTCTGATCTCTGTCTCGCCCCCTGTATGGTGGTGGGGTAGGTGGTCTAGTCTGAACCGAAGATCTGGGATGGGTCCCTCTGTGTCCTCTTAACAAGGGACACTGTCGTATCAAGTGATCAGGATCTCCACAACTAAAACAAGATCTCTGACTCTGGGACGGATGTGCTGATCCTGAAGAGCTACTATAGATGTCTCGCCCTGTTGATCGTTGCTGAGAACCATACAAGTCATGACCCGTACTATGAGATCCATGATGTGCCTGACCACCCCTAGGAGTAGGTAATGATGCATGAACTGGTCCTCGACGCTGGGATGAGTCACTTCCTCTATAGGGCCCTCTACCTCCAGATGAGGTACCAGAAAACTGACCGGACCCACGGGCCCTCTTGGGGTCCCCGAACTCTTCTCTCTCCATCAGCTCTGCCTCCTTGGCCGCACTCACAACAGACTGAAAAGAGGCTCCATCCCTAGATACTCTAAACACTGCCTGTCGGATAGAATAGGTCAGTCCTCTCACAAACCTACGAACTTTCTCTGTCTCATCTGGAATAATGGCTGCCGCATGTCTAGATAACTGGCAGAAACGGGTCTCATACTCGGTGACTGATAAGCCTCCCTGCCTTAGGCTCTCAAACCTCAAGCGGCTCTCCTCCCTCACGCTCCAAGGGACAAATCGATCACAGAAAGCACTAGAGAACACCTCCCAAGACACTGTGGGAGATCCCACTGGCAAGGATCCTGAATATGTCCTCCACCATTCTCTGGCAGGCCCACGAAGCTGAAGAGTAACATATCGAACCCCGTGTGACTCGGCTAAGCCGACAGTATCCAGCAGCTCTCTACAAGTAGTCAGAAACTCATGAGCATCCTCTATCCTCCCACCCTGAAATTGAGGTGGGTTCATCTTCCTAAACATCTCATAGCAACGCTGCTCATTCTCAGTCAATGTGGCCATAGGTGCACCCCGAACCTCAACAGCTGGTGCAAGATCAATCTCAACTCTAGGATCCAGTGGTGGCTGCTCTACTGGACCACGAACCATAGGAGCCTGATGCTGATCTGGAGTCTGAGCCCCTCCTCCGGTCTGAGAACCGCCGGGCATGCCTGTCGAGTTACCATTCGGAGCAAAACTCTCAAGGACATTCAGCACCCTCAGTAAGGTATCCTGCAGCAAAGGTGAGGCTACGTGCTCTGAAGGAACCTGCTCCTCACCAACCTCTATCTGTGGCTCTAGAGGAGCCCCTCTAGCCTGGCCTCTAACTCGTGTCGCTCCTCGGGCACGTCCTCTAGTTCGGCCCCTTCCCCTACCTCTAACTGGGCCCTCAACAACTCTCTCGGGAGCTGCCCCACCTCTACCACCGGCAACAGTAGCCCTAGTCCTTGCCATCTGTCAAATGAACACGGGCACAACTCAATACTAAAGAACAATTTAAGCACGATAAGAGAGAGTGAATAAAAAGAAGTTTCCTAACAGTCTTTATAGCCTCTCAAAGATAAGTACAGACGTCTCCGTACCGATCCTTGAGACTCTACTTAGACTCGGCTTGTATGCACGTGAGACCTATGAACCTGGGGCTCTGATACCAACTGTCACGACCCAAAAATGGGCGTGATGGCACTTGCTCAACCCACCAGAACAAGTCAGCCTAAACCCAACAAGAATATCGAATGGAAGCACTAAATAAAATAGATAACTTAAAAAGAGAAATCTTCACAAAACTTAAATACCACCCAAGGATTGGTTGTCACGTGTACAAGCCACTAGTTATACAGAAATCCAAAGAATTACAAAGTCTGAAACTGTCTTTCTTCTCAAATAGAACAAAGCAGAAAGGAAACAGGGTAAGAGAGTCAGCTAGATGACAGCAGCTACCTCTCTAAATCTCCTGAGAAGCCTCGGATGATCAAGGAAATTACTACTCACAGTCCGGGCTCAGAACCTACACAAGTGTAGAAGCAAGGGTGAGTACCAAAAACAACGCGGTACCCAACAAGTCAACTAGCAAAACAGAATAATTCCGATAGAATACACAAACTCCTTTCACACCCAACCACATACCGCCGAACTACACACCTGCACTCAGAAAAGTTCCAGTCCAGCAACACATAATACAATCTAGAGATAGTTCCTACTATGTCACCGATATCAAATCACAAGTCGTAACTCAAAAGAAGCAACACAATCAAACACAGGGATAACATCATGCCACACAGGAATATGCAAGGATGAGATGCAATGCGTATGCAAAAATTGCCGGCAAAGACCTCGGCATCACAATATCATCGCCGGCAAAGACCTCGGCATCACAATATCGCCGGCAAAGACCTCGGCATCACAATATCGCCGGCAAAGACCTCGGCATCACAATATCGCCGGCAAAGACCTCGGCATCACAATATCTCGACCGGTAAAGACCTCGGTCCCAACTTTTACCATCATACTCATACCAATATCCAGAACCAATGCAATGTGTATGACATAAAATGAATGCATATGAGATGAAATCTACAACCAATCCACTCATAATCACCAACCACAACCATATAACTCAAATATAAATTCTCATCCCTTAGCCACATGTTTACTTCAAGTGTCACAACAACACACCAACTCCCATTTATTTTTAAGCACCTCATTAAGATAGTAAAAATACTTCACGATTCACACATAGGAGAAAGAATAATTCGAGAATTCTACAAGAATTATAAAGTTTTAAAAGTTCACTTGCCTTAGACAAATCACGATCAGTCAAACACTTGGGCTTTTCCCTTTCGAATAGAATCCGTAGCACCACGATCTAGTCAAATAAATTATCACCATAAGATTTCAAAAATAATAATAATACCCATATTGCTATACGTCTAACCTAGACCCACAAACTCATCTAATCTATAATTAAGTTTCAAAAATTTCAAGTCTAGAATTAAGTTTCAATTTCTCCAAGTAACATAACTTTAATGGGGTTTATAAAATATGACATCTCTAATATTTAGTCACCTATCTCAATATATATAAAACTTGAATCACAATTTAATAACGATGAATAATATTTAACGAGAGTGTAAAACCTCACTGTACAAGGAAATAATAGAAAGACGTGTTCAGTCCTACATAAGAAAATTCTTATTCACATGAAAGAGAATATTTAACCTTGTAGTTTATCACCACTGGCAACAAAATTGTTAGTTGCTAACTAAATGAAATGGCAACTAAGGAACAATTCCCTATGCAGATTCTCAATTTCCACTAACAAGGATGCTAGGCTTGGTGAACATCACGTCACTTTGCACACTTCCTTAAGCAATTTATATAATGTTCTATAAAGGCAAGTTGCAATTCTTCTATGAAATCTAATACCCAACATAAATTATCACTACAATTTGAAATTTACCTGGACAAAACCGCTCGGATGTGCGGCTCTTCTCGTTCTTTTCTTTACTTTGATTAGGTTTTAAGAATGATACACTTCCTAATTTATTTTTTTAATACATAGGCTAGGGGGTATTTAAGTAACTTAACTCTTTAGTCCCTGAACTAATTTAATTATCTAAATTACCCATAAATTAAATAGTCGTAGTCATCCAATAGTCCAAAAGACTCCTTTAAAATTACAAGAAGAGCATTTATTGAAAAAAATAAGATGAATAATTCTCGAAATGACCTAACGGGTCACTACATCCTTGTTCTTTTAAACTTCGTGCCAAATCAAAATAGATCATTCTTTTTTAAACGGTGAGAGTATAATTTTTCGTCGAATGAGGTTAAGATGAACCCCTTACAATAACTCTGCCCCTACTGAGGTTCTATTAAATTAGATACATACATTATATGATTTATAATTTTTATTTTCAAGAATTCAATTTGAAATCTCTGACTAAAAATAAAAAATTCTCAAACTATCTTACCATAAGGCGCCAATGTCAATGAATGCAGATATATATATAAATGTGAATAATCTGAGCCAAGATATGAATATTTTCACGTAGTCTGCCTCTTTTAAAATTTATCATTAATACACTTCAGGGGTCCAACGCACTGGTTTCTATTGCATTTTCCTTTGCTGTTAAATTACATATGTATCCTCCTCATAGGCTCGTTTATTTATTGGTTGATTTTATTTGGTACAATGATTAAACTTTAGTGTAAAATTCCATTTAACAAAATTTTATGTGAATATAATGTAAACAATAAGAATATGCGTATTAACGTGTTGAGCAACTCAACTAATTTAAAGAAACAAATGAGTTTTTAAAATATCTTATGTCAAATTATTTTCATTATTAATAATTACATAAAAAAATTCACTTCTTATTTAATTGCTTGCATAACAATCATGTATATGTATATATACACACATATTGGCTTTTGTGTATAACTAACTAGTACTTTGTTCCATGGTTAGTAATGCAGGGATAATTAGATATATGGGATTTTGTTAGTTATTTTTTTAATATCATACTGCCTAACATATATAAAAATATATTATAATGTAATACATAAACTGATTCATAATTATACATATTTTTGTTATGCACAATTATAAATCGATATCAAATTTAATATGCTGTCATTTGTACACAATATCTAAAATTTTACCAAACAGAACACTAATTATATTAATTTTAATACATAAATAATTCACTCTTAAGTAGCTATCAAACAACATGTTAGTGTAATGGTCGGGCTGAGTCCAAGATATGAACTTACCAAACAAAGTAATTATCAATAATTTAAGTATGTCTATCCTTATATCATATTCAACTATTAAAATGTCACAATCCTTCTCTTGCGTCCCAAATTACGATTAAATATTAATGTAGCTTTTATACTCTATTTCTTTATATAACAAAAGCAATCGAATGATCCATATATACCTGTTGACTATGCAAAAAAGATAGAAGTACTAATAAAAGAAAAAGATTAGGTAATTTACACTCTTCTCTTAATCATTGGGTGAGGTCTAAATTAAATGTATAACTTGAACTGGACAGAATATCTTTTCAAATAATGTAAGGTTAGAGAATTCCAAATGGAAAAAAGAAAGGAAAAAAAAGGAAAACAAACTAATACTATCGTATACTCCTTAGTACTTAATTAATGTGTCTCTTTAATTCTTTCATTGACTTTTTGGGGTACGACAATTCATGGTCTAGTCCATTTATTGTTGTGAAGTAAGTAGGTGATTATATGTTTCATATAAGAAAATTTAAAATGCCTTTCATCATAAAATTTACTTACTATTTACTTTATTTGAGGGGATAATTTTTTTGCTTTTATCTAAAAAATGGAAAAAGAACACTTGTATCTCAAAAGAAAAATTATTTATAGGTGACTATTTATTTATTTATTTATTTATTTATTTATTTATTTTCATATGTCTTTATTTTTAACTTTTAATGCATATTTTGATATATAGTTTGATGATATCATGTGCTTGTGAAAACACTATTAAATTACTATTTGATATCATCAAAATATATATATATATATTGAGTATTAAAGAGGAAATAGTTCATACATATATATCCGATGATATCAAAGAAGAACAAACAATGCTTTATGAAAAAAACATTTGCATTAATAGTGTACCCCAATGGTATCAATGAGATAGTAGGTTCAATAAGAGTAGGTATATTAGCTTTGCGTCCAATTTGGATAAATACTTTATTATCTAGTGACTTCAACATGTGTTGTTTTTCCTTAAAAAATTAGTGTTATCACTATAATTTTAAATTCAACTTGAAGTTATATTTCAACATCAGACCTATATTTTTCAACTCACTTTTAACTTTTAAAATTGTTTTAAATACATTCAAGCATGAGTATTATTTTTAATATTTTTTTGAAAAAATTAAACAATTGATCCATCTTCGTCTTCAACTTAACAAATTTCAAATAAAGTGAAAATAATTGAAACCTATGACCAAACCTTAACTAAGAATCCATAAAATAAAAAGTTTAGAATAGTATAGATTGTTCAAAGACATTTTTAGGGTAGATGAAAACGAAATTTGAAATTATGATATAAAATTATATAAGATGAAATTGAAGTTTTTTTTTGCATACAATTTAAAATTTTTAAGTTGTATTTTTTGTTCAGAAGAATAAAAATTTCATAAGTTGTGAAAACTATGAAAATCGCCTCAATTATTTATACCATCATACCCAACAAGTTATAGTGTACAATTTTTTAATATAATAAGAAAAATAAATTGAACATAAGTTATAGTGTACAACCCTTTAGCATAATTCTCTCACATAGTAGATATTAATTTGAAATAATAATAATTTGTTAAGTGAAAGTAATAGTTATATATGATATAAACGATTTAAAAATTTGTAAGAGTAATAATATCAACTATAAAATTTGTTGGCATATAAAAGTTAATGATTGATAGATATAAAAAGGTGAAATTCTTTTTTTAAATATAAATCTGCAAATTAACTTTTTATATCTTAAAAAATATGAAATTGTGATATGAAATTCACAAAAACCAAACTTTGAAAAATTTAAGATTCCATATCATGATTTGAAATTATAAAATTAAATCACATATTTAAAGACTAATTTCATCTCATAATTATAAATCATAAGATAAAATTACATATCACATATTCGAACGCCTACTTAATTTTCACATGATGTAATAATAATCTTAAAAAAGAATTTAATAATACACGTGTGCATCAACAGTGTCCTTTTACCTACTTCACCAAAACTTGTTTTGGGATTAAGATGTCGGTGAAGGTGAAATTGAAAGGAGAAAGACTAATCAAAATTTTAATTCTTGTTTAAGCTATTTAATTTTTTTGATGGTAATTGAAAACATAACACCAGAATTAATTAGGTGGATTGTTAACATTAGATATCCACGTTTAAGCAGTTAATTAACGTAAGACTTCTTCAATTGCAGGCTAAAATTTTGGAGATAAATTGACTACATTCTACGTGAAGCAGTCCTGGCTCCGTTTTGATTTCTTTTTACCAATAAAAAAATTGACTTCTTTTTTTAAAAAAATTGCGTAAATGTTAATCACACTGCTAGATTTTCGAGATTCTAACTTCTATTTGGACTTAAGAAACTTTAATTTTTCTTAAATAAAAATTAGATGTTTGAAAAGTACGTCAAAAGTACTATAATTACGATGATAAGTTATTTAAAATATTTAAAAAATAAAAATATTTTAATAATTGAAATTCTAATTATACCACATAAATTGAACGAATATGCCATAAGATTATACAATCTTGCTATGTTATCTTTTTTTAAGTACCACTATAAAGACTAATATGTTGGCAGGTATCACTAGTTTGAATAATTTTAAAAACTATAAATAGGTGCAAAGTATTTGATTAGTAAGTGGTTAATAGATCTCACTTTTTTAAAAAATCGGCTTAATATATCAATATTCTCTTGAAATTGTTGGAAAATTTTATTAAACACTCAAATTATAGATTGTTCCAATCGAGCATTTGAATACTTACAAAGTATTCATATGAGACACTTTCATTTTAAATTTTCAAAAAAATAAAAAACTTTTTTGCATATTCTCAAGAGTCTATCAAGTAATTAAGTTAGCCACAAAAAATATATCGTCTTCATTAATTATACGCATCAAACTCAATTGGAACATGCTCAAGTTTTATTGAGGCTTACACGTATAATTAATGATAGTGACATATTTTACGTAATTAACTTATATATATAATGAGCACCTGAAAACACATATAGAAATATTTTTAAAATTTAAATAACTATAAATATTTAATAAAAATATTTTATTATATATTCAAATTTTTAAATAGAACAAATCATTATTTAAATATCAAATAAAATTTAGTGCTTAATAAATTTCAACTATAGCTTGAGCCTAGGTAAATAAAAATGACAAGGTTCTCTATTTGGTTGTTGCCTTCAAACTTTGCTTACTTAACACTCAAAGGAAGCCTTTCCCAAAAACCAAAAGACAAAAGCACATTGATCACAAGCTACCAATATTGATTGTCAATAATATACATCATGAATAATGGAGAAGGCATGTAATTGAGTTGATAAATCTTTCTTTTGCATTTATTTATTTTTACTCATTTTATATTTGTATAACTTTTGTAAATCTAGAAAATTCCTTGTCGAGGGTTTGTGCACTCGCGGAATTAATCGAGGCTCAAAGAGATTCGAACATCCCGTGCAAATAAAAAAAAAAATTCTTGTAAATCTCCTACACTATCTAATACTTTAACTTAAAAATAAAATAATAACTTCTATACATAAATATTATTAAAAGAAAGTTTTTATGTACTGTGATATCATCTAAAAGATAATTATGAGTAATTAGATTATAATAAATGAAATTGCTAAGAGTATTAAAAAAACTTAATTTTAACATAGGCTATTAACTTATTTTTCACATCACTACGAGGCTTCACAGAAAAACTAGTCTCACTTCCATTTTACTTAATTTTTGTTGACTTGATACTTTCTTCCGAAAATTATTTATTAGGGTTTTATTTTATTAAGCTATCCTAATTAATATGCTTGAAAATCTAGGTTTGGTTGTCAGTAGTATTTATGTAATTATTTGTGAGAAAAATAGTATTAACAAAAATTCTCTTAATTTACTAGAATGGATAAATAAAAGGAATTATACATTTTTAATATAACAAGCAAATGAAATAGAATTGACAAGAGTACATGTTACAATAATAATGTACCAAGAGTAATTTTATGAGTGGAGATTGAGGAAATATAGATTGAGAAAATATAGGAATACGTCGATCTTTCCTTATTTTGTGGAGATATAAAAATTATTTTTGAAAGACTCTCAAATCTAAATAATATTTTTAAAACAAAAAATGCAATGTGAGAATTTTTCAAAGATATTAAAGTAGTTAAGAAAATAATAATATTAATAAAATAATGCAATAATTGAAGCAGAAGAATAATAGATACTAACAAAAATCAAATAAAAAGAGTTTAGTACTAACACTATGAATGTGACGAACAAAAGAAACACGTGCGATGCACCGAACAATTCCACAATAATTCAAAATAACACTAAAATAAATAAAAGTTACAAAATATAATAGTATTGTGTTACGATTTTTTTGGTTAAATTTAAAAAGTACAACATGGATCACCTCCAAAACTTTTGAGAGGAGAAAGAAAGATCAATTCCCAGGCCCCCCCGTCAAGCAATCAATGTACATTGATATAATAAGAATATAGGATGATCAAATAAATCAAAAGGATGAAAGCGTCATTTCATCGACTCAAACGGTCTCTATTTCCCTTTAGGTCCCCACTTTCAAAACAAATGGCAATTCCATAGAAACACTTCTCTATACTTTGCTCCTCTCTCTTTCGCCTATCGCCAAATAGCCTCTTCCGTGCTTCTCTCTCTCATCGATTCTCTTTCTCTCTCTAAAATGCCAACTCTATATTGATCACCTCACTATTCTCCGATACGCTTTCTGGTGTCTTACTCCATTGTGGTTGGAAATAATGGCGGTTTCCGGCGAGAATCACAGTTCCTGGAATTCTTTATCCAGTTTTTTCACTTCACGTACTCCCATTCTAGGTCTTCAGCTCTATATCGTGATTGCCGCTACCGTTGTCATTATGGTTGTTATCCTTTTTCTCATCTTTCTACTTGTCAGGCTAAATCGAAGCTCGGAACGACCTCGCATTGGAGGTAAGAAGAGCTCCGGGTTGTTACCTTTGGTGTCTGATGTGATTCGTGAAAACAAAACAACCGATCTCCACGAAATTGGTAAAGTAAATCATTTTTCCAAAAAGGAGGATGAAACCGTCGCGATTCTCCGAAATGAAGCACCGGAAGTGATCGAGATTGAGTCCGAGGGTGTAAAAGGTAGTTCAGGGAGTAATGAGTCGAGTACGAGCCGGAGCGATACATCGTCGGCGATCTCTGCTTCTACAGAGTCGACAAATATTGGGTGGGGCCGGTGGTACAGTTTGAAAGAACTGGAGATGGCGACTAATGGGTTCTGTGCCGAGAATGTGATCGGTGAAGGCGGATACGGTGTCGTATTTCGTGGACTCTTACAAGACGGTTCTGTAGTAGCTGTCAAGAAGCTTCTAAACAACAAGTGGGTACCTATTTATTTAATTTAATTTTTCATGTTTGTGCATGATTTATTTAAAAATATGAAATCCGATAGACCAAAGTAAGTGTTTTCGCTATTTCTTTTTGTTTTATTACTACTTTGCGAGAAAATGATCTCTGTTTCTTTGTTTTCTTTTAAATATTTTATCTTCTCTTCCCTTTGGAGCGGTTTGTTTGAGTTCATTAGCTGGTGTATTGTCTACATCTTGTTTGTTTTCTGCTTACAATTTCCTTGGAAAAAGAATCCAATCTTCTTAGATCTGGATTTATGTGATTATTTTTCTTTTTTTGGGTCAAAGTACAATATTTGTTACTCCAGAAAAGAAAGTAAACGTTACTTTGTTTTTTTGTTCTTTTTTATCCTCTCTTTTACTTTTTCTTCATCCTTTTTTGTTCCTTTTTTTTTAATCCTGAAACTATTTCTCTCTTTGTCTTTTCCTTTTTTTTTTCCTTTTGTACCAGCCTAATTATGTTCGTTGCTAACATCTAGACATATGATTGGGTATTGTGCTCAGTAATGACTTTACTTCCATTTAAGCCAATCTTTATTAGCCGTAATGATTATTGGCAAGTGGCAACAGTGCAACTGGAAATTGAGTTAGTTTTGCTCACTGTTATGATCTAAGTTATTGCATAACACAAAAAGAACTATATAAAAACAACATACCAATGTAATCTCACCAGTGGGATCCGGAAAGCATGTGCATAGTGGCGGATTTAGAATTTTCACTAAGTAGTGTCAAAATATAAAGAAGTAAAATCGCACAGAAGGCAAGGGATAATATGTAATACATATGTATAAAACAATATATTTAGCTAGCTATACAATGTAGTTTTTCGATTGTGTATGCATACCTCACCCCTACCTTGGGAGGTAGAGAAGCTGTTTCTTTGCAATTATTACTTCTGTCTCTATGCATATGTCCATGAGGTGTTCAAGGTTTACTATTTTTTTTAAGTACCTATTGTTTGAATTTTCCTCCCTAAAAGTTACTTTGAACCACTATTCATGCTCTATGACTTGATTGTATACAGGGGTCAGGCAGAGAAGGAATTCAGGGTGGAAGTTGAGGCCATTGGCAAAGTGAGACACAAGAACCTTGCGGGTCTTCTTGGTTATTGTTCAGAAGGTGTTCACAGGTAATTCATTACAGTTAATATTCCTCAAACGTGTGGAGAATTTTTGTCTCTGTCTTCAAATTCATCTGTTAAATCTACTGGCTATCCAGGATACTGGTGTATGAGTACATTGACAATGGCAATTTGGAGCAATGGTTACACGGTGATGTAGGGCCTGTTAGTCCTCTAACATGGGAGATTAGGCTGAGAATTGCAATCGGAACAGCTCGAGGGTGAGGCTTCTGTATTTTCTTTTCACTACATGATATGTTTCTTACTCCTCATGAATAAAAATTGCTGTTGACCTAAAGCATTTTCTTTGATGTGTTCCTTCTTTAGAAATTACCTAACAGTCTTCTCTCTCTGCTCCAATGTTGATCGACAGTGTACCCCATGGTTATAGGAAGCTTCGTATCTCCTAACAAAATTCCTTCATACATATCCTTTTCAACAGTTGTGACTAAAGTTTAACAATTCAACCTTGATTTTGAAATCTATGGGCTGCATATTTTTCCACGTGCAAAAAAAGAAAGAGATACACATCTTCAGTGTGTGCATGACTTTATGTTTCTTAACTCATTCGACATGATTAATTTTATCTTGTTTTAAAAATATATTTTCTTGTGACAGACTTGCCTATTTGCACGAAGGTTTGGAACCCAAAGTTGTGCATCGTGATGTTAAATCAAGTAATATTCTGTTGGATAGGAAGTGGAATCCAAAAGTATCAGATTTTGGACTTGCCAAGCTACTAGGATCTGAGAAAAGCTACGTGACTACCCGTGTTATGGGGACTTTTGGGTGTGCCCTCTCTCTAATCTTTCCAAACTTTTATAAGCAAATATTATGTAGATTATTAGTGCTAATTATGGATGATGATTACAGATATGTATCTCCTGACTATGCCAGTACTGGTATGCTTAACGAGGGGAGCGACGTGTATAGTTTTGGTGTTATGCTCATGGAGCTTGTTACAGGAAGAAGTCCTGTTGACTATTCAAGACCTCCCGGGGAGGTAAGAACAAATTTTCCCTTGTCATTTCTGTTCTCACTGCCAAAAATATATAAAAAAAACTAAGATAAAAGGACCTCCTCTGGTGGGGTTGAATCTGTTACATTCTGAAAGATCTTTTGGCATTATCTTAACATCATTACAAAAAATTTGCAGATGAACTTGGTCGATTGGTTTAAAGGAATGGTATCAAATCGACGTGGTGAAGAGTTGGTCGACCCATTAATTGAAGTCCATCCTCCTCCTAGATCCCTAAAGCGGGTTTTGTTGGTCTGCCTTCGCTGCATAGATATGGATGCCAACAAGCGGCCAAAGATGGGTCAAATAGTACATATGCTAGAGGCTGATGAATTTCCTTTCCGTTCAGTAAGCCATCTCACTCAGTGGCCTTTGATTGACTGAAAAATGTTTTCTCCTATTTGTGGTTTCAATTATTAGTCGTTATTTTTGGCATATAATGCTCATTCACTTGCCACTGGCCCTTTGGATTTCTCAGTCATAAAAGAAATGCTCATTCAGTTGTATCAATCAGTTGTTTCTATTAGCATGTGTTCAATCTGCTTGCTAAAGCATAATATAGGTCATATAAGTTTTTGAACGCTATTACATGATAAAATGCATTACAACTTATTCATCCAGACCCTTCCAATTGCTGAAATTGGCTTTCTTCCCTTTTAGTGGTTGCAACTGAAGTAGAGTAACCCTTAAAATCAGATTGGTTTGGTTGAATGCCTCTGGTCTTTTCCCAGTCAGTTAAAATTAGAGTG
This sequence comes from Solanum rostratum, assembly GCA_029948455.1. NCBI lineage: Eukaryota > Viridiplantae > Streptophyta > Magnoliopsida > Solanales > Solanaceae > Solanum > Solanum rostratum. The sequence continues at coordinate 90,117,284 of CM057045.1, read as the reverse complement.
GTGGGTGCAACCAACTTCATTCAGTATGTTCACTTTACTCAACTTAGCATGGGCCAGTATCAAAAACACCGATTGCCGAATCTTGAAACATTACTAAAGCACCAGACAATAGTGTGTATTTGCACCTGGACATTTCATGTTTCTTTGGTATGCTTTCTCTCTGTACATTGTATAAATTTACAATTTTGGTAAGTGATTAAAGGTATATTAGGAGTCTGTCTCACTCTTGCTCTTCTTTTCCCTTCCTTTCATTGAAAAGGAACTATTATTCCCTTTGTAATTTGTTTTTGAAATGATTCTGTTTTTCCCCTTTTTCAGGAACCTCGACTAGTCCAGGAAAAAGATCCTCTAAATCCACGTTCAGCCAGTATCAATAGACTTAAACAAGCTACTAAGGAGGGTGATGATGAACAAAAATCTAGAGGGAGATGATTACCCCCTACTTGGTACGAAGGGTTATATACATGATATTTTAGTATGTATATTCTTTTGAATTATGTCCGCTCAGTCCCAGTTATTCCTACAATATTAATTTTGTGTCCCGATCTATGCTATTGCCTATGCAGGCTCTATATCTTGGTCAATTTTGTATATAAACATTACACTACACAATGGCCCTAAATTGACTCAGGAAAAACACTTGCATTATCTTAGTTATTTACTAACTACTTATTAGTTTACTTAAATGCAGAATAGTAGATTGTTTGAGGAAGGTTAACCAACTTAGTTTTAGCCTGTGTTTCATGCCAGTCGGTGCTTATTTACAGTGCCTTCTACCACTTGCTGCATGTTGTAAATTGTAATGAATGCAGTCATGAATGAGATTTTCAAATAGAAGGCTCCGTGGTATTAAATTCCTCATTCACGAGAACGAAATGAGTAAAACTTTGGGTCTATATTTATTGGCACATTTAATTATTGGGATGGTCATTTGAAATTTACTTTTATTGCATTGAAGTTATTAAATTAATTTTTGTAACGAAAGAAAGTATATGTATGTTATGAAGATGCACTAGTTTATTTTGCAGAGAAGAGACATGCTTTTGGAAGACTGAAAACAACGATAGAATAAAATCTTTGACTTGAAACTACCAAAACTCCAAAAGGCATCACTAAGAATAATACTCAAATACTGTAAATGTAAAATTTCAGCAATCTATAGAAATTTAAAGAATTTGCTATTGGAGGACTAGAAAGGTACATTTAAATTGATTGATGCCGGTGTGCTTAAAATTGAAAAATAACCGAAAGAGTTCAAGTTCCCTAAAATGTCTATACTTTTTTTGTGACAAATTTTTCCTTCACATTTTGCTCAAGACAAATTCCGGATAAACCACAATAGTATAGAGTAAAAATACATTTATGCTATGTCACTAATTTACCGTGTATTTATTAATTTAGTATAAATATCATGCATGAATAGCTATATATTTACATAATACGGTGTAACTTTTATAATGTGGCCTTCTAATTGGTATATCTAATAGTCTTCACAAAATGTACCTGCAAAATTGTTTACATGGAGGTCAAGAAGACACGTCTTGGTTCAGCTCATTAGTTTCGATTATTAACAATGAAATTTCACAATGTTACTGAGTAAAAATAATAAATAAGACGAATAAAATAGAATATTGAATAAAACTCTGAGCTTCGATAATTACCCCGAGCACTAAATCTAAGATTGTTAACCATTGGTTCAAGAACGATCTAGTAAAACAAATGAAATAAGATAAAGACTCAACTAATTAGGAAAGTTTGTAGCACGAGAAAATAAATATACTACTTGAGATCAGAATGCCCTTACAAATGTAGGAAATAAACTATTTATAGGTTATAACAATGACATATCAACCAATATGAAAGCTCCACTTGAGTTCAAAGTATAAGGAGTCATTTGGTACAAAAATGAATAATGCAGAGATTAGTAATGCAGAGACTAGTAATGCAGGGATTAGTTATGCAGAGACTAGTAATGCTGGGATTATTTTTCATCTCATGTTTGATTTATTGTTTTCCATTTAATTCTATGCTTGGTTTAAAATTCTATAAAATGTTTCTTTCCAATTATGTCCTTGAACTTCTATGAGATTTTCTATTTAGATCAAAGTAGATTTTTTTTTATGACTTGTAACTAGTTAGAAAAATAATAATTTGTCATTATGTTTATTATTTTCTCACTTGAATTATTTGAGAATAAATAATTATAATTTTAATAAATTCATCACTAATAAAATGTCAATCTTTAATTTAATAAAGATAGACCATCTATTATTAAAATAAAAAAATGGTAAACAATTGTAAAATAGACAATCTATATTTACACATAAAAAGTTATAATTTTAATATAGTATTTATATCTTACGAGGTCACTCAACTTTGAGAATATATTTAACATCATTGAACTTTATATTGTATCAATAAAATCACTCAACTGGAATTAGTTATAAAAAAAAATTTACATGTCAAAATATTTTTTTGTGTATTATGTAAATATGAAACAAATAAATAAAATTTAAAAATTTGACATGGTAAATTTACTTATTTTTATATTATGTAATATGAACCCTCAAATAAATAAAATTTTTATAAGCTAATTTATTTAAATAAATTTACTAGTACAAAACTACAAATATAAAATACAAAATCAAGAAAACAAAAATATATAAAAGAATTTGAGGGATATTTTTGTCTTTGTATATTTAATCCCATGGTATTAATCCAAGATATTAGCTAATACTACCAAATGGAAGGTATTAGCTAATACCATGTATACCATGGATTAGTTATACATGGTCCAAAAATCCAATCAAACATTGCATTACCTAATACCATGGTTAATACATGAATTATTTTGCCTAATACATCCTACCAAACGACCCCTAAATCAATAGATGATGGCCTCGTGGCCATGTATAAAAGTCTTTAGCAGCTGCGGCCAATATTGTCCATATCCAGTTATGCTCAGACTATCTGTACGATAATATTTGTGTATCAATCTATTTTGTTCTTTGGACCACATCATTGGGACACGAATTTTTCCTCTTCAATCCTGTGTTCATTTGCTTGTTCCTGATGAAGTTTTTTTGTTACATTATCGGGGAATATTTTTTGAAAGTCTAATCTTGCCAAGTTGTCCTTGCTTCTCTTAGACCTTATCACCATGTATCTTCCATCATCTTGACATGTATTCAGGTTAATTCAACCCAATACAAAAAAGAGCTTAGTTAGCTTTTGATCATAAATATTTTAGAATAATTTTTTAAAATTTATCTTCAAATAGATCATAAAATTTGATTAGATTATGTTTTTGAAATTTTCACTCACAAAATATCAACTTTTTTTCAAATAAAATGTTTGTCCAAACCAAACTTAAAGTTCCAAAAATGACCATTTCTAATTTAACTTCTTTGTAATGAATGACTTGAACATGCTTTAAAAATTAGAATTTACTTATTTGCTAAGTAGAGAGTAACTGATGTATTAGTACAACGCAGAAAAAGCCATGAGTCCCTGCTTATCCGACACGTGTATGCCCTTAATTCCATATTCGAACGTGCACTCTTCACCTTTCACCATTTCGGATTGAATACCTTTAACAAACATATAAATACACATTTCTCACAGATATACTCAACACTTTTCTCTCCGACGACATCAAACAAACAATCACCAGATCTGTGGCGTTAAACTTCAATTACAGATCCACAAACTTCGCAGTGCCAATGGAGGAGAAGTTGGTACAGCGATTGGAGTCGGCGGTAACGCGGCTGGAGGCGCTATCAGCCACCGGCTTCCGTTCCGGAGGTTCCGTCGGGACAGACAATGATACAGCGGTTTTAGATCCGTCGATTATTGCATTTGACGATCTGACGTCGCAGTTCCTCGGAAAGGTTTCGAGTGCTGCGGAGAAGATCGGAGGACACGTTTTGGATATTACTAAGATTGTTGAGGCCGCTTTCTCCGCTCAGAGAGAACTTCTCATTAAGATCAAGGAGACTAAGGTAAGCTCAAATCTCTGATCAGCTTATAAAAACACATAATGTTATTTTTACCTTTTTATATATATTTATGACCGTGTTGTGTGAGTCAGCTTCCGCTCATCTTGACTAGTTCCCTACAATATAGCTTGTGAACCCCTTATTGTACCCTGCTCATTATACCGTTCACTTTAGTATGTGTTCATCATTTTGAAACAAGATAAAACTTTAAACTTCCCATTCTATATTGTTTGGGCAAACTTTATGTCATTGCTTAGAATAATAAGTTTAAAAAATCTTATAGTTACATGTTATGTCATATTTAAGATGAGATATTTCAGAAATCTTCTCTCTTAAGCTCCATGTTGAGTCAAACTAAGATGCATAAATTGGAACACAGGGTGTGTACAATTTCTGAATTGTGAGGTAAGGTTTGTTTGATAATGTACATACAATAGTGAAAAATTGCAAGGGCTTATATGGTGCAATATGTATGTTTTTGGTCTTCGTTTGATCACCATTAAAATCTCTTTCATTAGTTTTATTTGGAGACTAGGTATTGTTGCTTGATCTGTGTGAAGATAGAAGAATAAAGAATTTCAAATGGAATTATGCTTGTTTGTTTTCTTTTTGCTAGCTGAAAAAGTGATCTGCTGTCCGTAGTCTTTTGATTGAACTCTGTATTTCGTGAAAGAGGTGTAGACTTGTCAATGTGTATTTCATCGTAGCTAGTCAGAAGTGTAATTTCTTACCGTTTGCTTGAAATGTTTAAGGTTTAAGTGCGTTATTTAGTGAAAATACAGAAGGGTACTCTTTAATACTGCACAAAATTATTTTCTTTATCAATGATGCTTTTATTTGTATACTGGTTCAAATTTTATCTCGATTCTGTATAGAAACCAGACAACTCAGGTTTGGCTGAATTTCTCAAACCATTGAATGATGTGATCGTGAAAGCTACAAAAATGACGGAAGGACACCGGTCTGATTTGTTCAACCACCTAAAGTCTGCTGCTGATAGTCTATTGGCTCTAGCATGGATTGCCTACACTGGCAAAGGCTGCGGTTAGACATCTTTTAATCTCTACATGTTCTAAGTCAGAGGGCAACTGTTGAACTTCTCATTTTTCTTTTCTAGGCATGAGCATGCCTATTGCATATGTGGAAGAAAGTTGGCAGATGGCTGAATTTTATAATAACAAGGTAATTTTAGGCCTTCTCTAGCAGTTCAGATCCTCTTCCCAATTGCTCACTCTTGGTTGAAGGAATCTTCAATATATTTTTACAGAACCTGGAAAAAATTAGGTAGAAAAGGGTCTGTAGTTTTGTTATTCCCTCCTTTTCTGGCAGATGTGGTGGTTTTTTGATTGCTTCCCTTTCTTCTTGGTTTGACTGATAGAACCATTTTCACCCAAAGAAGTGAATGCTTTTTTTTTGCGCCCCAACTTTTTTCTTGTCCTTCCCCAGTATGTTGGAGGTTGCATCTTGGAACATGTCACTTGAAAAAAAGGGGTCCTGTTATTGTTTCCCTTTGGAATGAAGGAACACACATAAATGGAATTTCCATATTTTCTGGATGTATGAAGTGTCATCATATTTCATAGATGTTTCTTGGTGGTGAGAGGGCTGAGGACTTACTATTATTGATGTTGTACTTGAGTGAAAAGTATGCAGTTGATCATTTCCCATCTGAACGAGTGAACGCATGTAAATGCAACTTCCATATTGTGTGGAGGAGAATAGTATGAAGGTATCTGAAAAGATGCATATCCCATAGAATTTTCAGGGTGGGGAAGAGGGTGGAGAACTTACTATTATTGGGAATGGTTGCTCCCCCACATTTAGAGCACAACATACTACCAGAATAATAAGAAGGAAACATATAATATTCAAGCTACACTAAATGTATTTTACTACAGTGAGCACCTTTTAGTTTTCTGAATTTGTGTACCGTTTGGTTTGTATTACCACCTATAAATCTCAAAGTTATCTTCTAACTTTTGTAAAATATTTTCAATATATTTTAGATTCTCGTGGAGTTCAAAAACAAAGACCCAAATCATGTTGAATGGGCAAAAGCTTTGAAAGAACTTTATCTTCCTGGATTGAGAGATTATATTAAGAGTCACTATCCATTAGGTCCTGTATGGAGTGCTACAGGGAAAACTGCTGTATCTGTACCGTCGAAAGCTCCTTCACGAAGTGCTCCTGCTCCTCCAGCTCCTCCTCCATCTTCTCTCTTCAACTCTGAATCTCCTCAGGCTTCATCATCACGCCCCACGAAAGGGATGTCCGCCGTCTTTGACGAAATTAATTCGGGAAAGTCAGTGACTGCTGGTAATTTTCCCTTCCCATGCTCATGTATAATATAAATAGAAGTTTACCCTTATCTGAATGTTTCCTTCTAGGACTGAGAAAGGTAACAGATGACATGAAGACAAAGAACCGTGCTGATAGAACCGGCGTTGTTAATGCTGGTGAAAAGGAAGCCCGCGTGAGCTCACCCTCTGTCTCTAAAACTGGACCTCCGAAATTGGAGCTTCAGATGGGCCGTAAGTGAGTAAAGAATAGGCATCAATCAATCTCTATGTGCAATTCTCTGGATCATTTCTAACTTTGCTGTCATGGTGCTGGCAGATGGGTGGTTGAGAATCAAATAGGAGAAAAGAACCTAGTTATTGATGATTGCGATACAAAGCAATCAGTATATGTCTATGGGTGCAAAGGTTCAGTTCTACAGATCAAAGGTAACTTAATTCTTCTCTATAAGTGAAGTAGGATAAATTAGACAATAACGAAGTGGGTTTATGTTGCACTTGTATTGATATACTGGTGTCACACAGGAAAAGTCAACAACATCACAATTGACAAATGCACTAAGATGGGAGTTGTATTTGCGGTCAGTGATGAACTTCAAGAGAAGTTCTTTAAATATTGAAGGCTGCTGTATCCTCCACTAATGGCTTACTTGATCATCTAAATTTGGTGCACAGGGTGTTGTGGCAGCTTGTGAGGTTGTCAATTGCAACAGTGTAGAGGTGCAATGTCAGGTATCAAAATTTGAGTATTAGTAATTATATAACTATGTTTTTATGAGCTAATGTTAAACCTCCTTTTATGTGGGATACTAGGGCTCATCTCCTACAATTTCAATCGACAATACAAATGGATGCCAGTTGTACTTGAACAAAGATTCTTTGGAGAGTTCTATCACCACAGCTAAGTCAAGTGAAATCAATGTTTTGGTTCCTGGTGATGGGCCTGATGATGATTGGGTAACGTTGTCTTCCCTCTCTCTCTCTGTCTCTCTCTCTCTCTCTCTCAGTTTTATTTTGGTATTGTGGATGAAGCTTTGCATTAAGTCAGATGTCGCCAATATTCCTTACATTTGTGCCTGTGAAAATGAACTTGTATTTTGTAAGAAATGGTTACATGTGTAGGTATAGTGTTGGGTCTTTTTTAAAAAAATAAAAAATATTTTTTTTTATAAAGGTAACATTTGTATATCAATTATCAGCTTAAAGCTGGTATCCAGAAATTTACATATCCTACCTCCACAAATGTTTGTACCAAAAACAGAATATAAAGAAAAGATGAGAAAAAACTATCCTTAGATCCCTCTTCATCTTTATAAGGATCCTAGAATAACTACATAGCCACAGGATCATCTTTATACTCTGAACAACACTAATAGCAAAAAGTGATAATGCAGTTCATTTTAATCTTGTGCAAGGGGCTGCTCTTGTTTTCAGAACTCCTACCATGTCTTTCTTTCCATATGGTCCACCAAATAACTGCTGGGACAATTCTCCATCTGCTCTTATCTGCGCTGCCATTGCCCTCTGTGAGAAATATTAAGGGGGAATGTTATTGAATTGTTGTCTATATTATTACACTAAGACCCTATTTATAGATACTATATTAGACTCCTTTTCCAACTAGGATACTATAGTACAATCCTTTTCCAAATAGGATTCTACATACTATTGTAATTCCCATTCCTATTCTAAGTAGGATTGTATTTACCTATTCCTATTCTAACACTCCCCCTCAAGCTAGTGCATACACGTCATATGTACCTAGCTTGTTACAAATGTAATGAATACGAGAATCAATGACGAGCGTGTTGAGATATCAGCAAGTTGATCTTCACACAATTAACAGTCAACCTCAATGTCTTAGTCTTCTCATGCAATTCCGAGATTGCATTGTTAAACTTCCCAAACCAAGCTTGAGAAGATTGTTTTAGACCATAGAATGATTTACACAACCGACATACAAGGTTATAAGACTCCCCCTGAGCAACAAATTCAGGTGGATGCTCCATATAGATTTCTTCCTCGAGATCATCATAGAGAAAAGCACTCTTAATGTTCAACTGATTAAAAGGTCAATGGAGAATGACAATATGGATCATCTCAAAATTACTCTAAGAAAGTCACTTTAAAACTTCTCGAGACCTGCTTATGCACCAAATTATTAGATTTGATGGCTGAAAATGGTCACAAATTGAGAAATAAAATTATATGAGAAGGGTTGGAATGATGACACGACCCTACAGAGAAGAGAATTATATGGGTAGGGTCGGAATGATGGCACAATCCTACTAGAAAATAGAAATTATATAGGTAAGATCATATTGACGACATGACCCTACTGCAAAAGAAAAATTGTATGGATAGGGTCGGAATGATGGCACGACCCTACGCAAACTAGATTTGATGAGTCACCGAAAAGACGAATGGAACTACGCAAATCAAATCTGAGTCACCAAAAAGACACAGTGCTATGCGACTCAGATATGAGAAAGTAGTTCAAAAAATTCACGGTAATACACAAATTGAATATGGAATAGTTCGGAGAGATGTACGGTGCTACACAAATCGAATATGAGAAAGTAGTCACCGGAAAGATCGCACGGTGCTACACATGATAAATATGAAAAAATGGTCACTGAAAAGATGACACGGTGCTACACAAATTAGATATAAAAAAAGTAGTCACCGTGATGATGGCATGGTGCTACACAAACACTAATAGATGTGGGGTTGACACAAAACAACCCTAGAAAGTCACCGAAAAATTGACGCACAATGACCTGTTTGACTGAGTTTTCTTCCCTTGAATATGAGAATCATACATATATCATTGACCATACTTTTGTTAACATAACCATTGGTCAGACGGGCAACATATATGGGTCATAGGCGCCCGCCGGCAACGGAAGCTCTTTGATTTTCTACCAAGACCGTAGAAGCTCTGATACCATGTGAGAAATATTAAGGGGGAATGTTATTGAATTGTTGTCTATATTATTACACTAAGACCCTATTTATAGATACTATATTAGACTCCTTTTCCAACTAGGATACTATAGTACAATCCTTTTCCAAATAGGATTCTATATACTATTGTAATTCCCATTCCTATTCTAAGTAGGATTGTATTTACCTATTCCTATTCTAACACCCTCCATACTCCAGCTCTCTAGAGCCTGTGTTGTTCTCTCAGGAGACAGTCCCATTTATGCCTCTGAAGCTAGTAAAGCTCTCCCACTTGTGGGATCCCACTGGTTATGTTGTTTGTTGTTGTTGAGGCTAGTAAAGCTCTGTAGAGTTGAGGCTTGTCATCTCTGATAATTATGTACCTTTTACTACACCATCTACAATCGTATGGTAAACCTAAGCTACCGGTTAAAAGGGATCATGCATTCTTTACGACAACATATGCAGTATAATCATCCCACACGTGGGGTCTGGGGAGGGTGGTGTGTACACAATCTTAACCCTTCCTTGTGAAGATAGAAAAGTTGTTTCTTTTGGACCATATGAAAATGCATGGTATTCTTGCTGCATTTTCCTTCTTATTTTGCCTTTGTGCTTTATCCTAATGGAGTTCACGTAAGCAAGCAAGACTAGCTTTTCAACCTGGAAAAATGATCATGGATTTCGGTGCCTCTTCACTCCTTTTAAATAGAGATTGAACTGCATCTTATGAAGCAAAGGGGTGAATTTCGACTATCAGATTTCATGTTTTAGATGAAACTAAATAAAGCTTTGACGTATGCACATTGTTGCAGGGTGAGCATGCTTTGCCACAGCAGTATGCTCATGAATACAAGGATGGACACTTCGTGACTACTCCTGTCTCCCACTCTGGAGCTTAACTGGTGAAAATTTCTACATACGTTGTTTTCCTTTTTATTTTTTTGATTATTTTTTTGTTTGCCAATTTGATATAGAGAGTGAAAGATGGTCAATTTTCTTTTTCTTGATTGTAAGGTATGTTCTGTACCTTATGCCTTTTTCCTGGAGTTTCTGTGGGAGTTTGTTCAAACTTCAATGTAAGGGACATTGCGACTTTTGTGTTGTGACAATTTTTGTTATTTATACCAGAGCTTGACCATTTAAAGCTCTCCTTTTTGTGGAACATTATGTAATTTCCACAGCCCATGTAATCTTCCATTCAATGTTTTACAATAGAGAAGTCCTAATCAATTGAAAAAACTGTGGTCAACTATGAAATTGATCCCTTAAGCATATTCTGGTTGTGGTGTTACCCTTTTTAAAGCATTTTGTGTTTTTTTGGGTGGTACTTTATGCTGTTAAATAATTACCTTTTTTGGATCCGACATATCCAGAAATGTATTTGTTATTGTGGTTTTAGGTTCAGTCAACCCTGTTTTCCTGCTGCAGGGGTAGTAGGTGACTAACATATAAAGCCAGCATCTTATTTTCCAATTAATCTTGGTATATTGTTCCCAGAATCGACGCCTATAATGTGTGTGGTATGTTGGACTAGCTTTAGACTCTGATCTAACTAGCCCCAAGGGGTTCACTCTTTTTTGTGGTCCTCCAACTACAATTCGGGGGAAAAATGGGAAGTTGCTTTCTGTGAATGCATTGGATACAGAAACGAAAGATGTTTAGTCAAAAGAACCAATCCCCGTCTTATAATTCGCCTACTATGTAGGATTTCCAGCCGTCTGAAACATGCTTAGAACTCAACTAATTGCTTCAGCGAGCAGGGAAATCCTAGCATGTTCAAAGGGAAGGCCGTGAGGTGTTTGCTCCTTAACTCCTTTACTGTAGGTTACTATTTTTCCAGTGGGCTAACAAGTAACAAAACTTTGTTAATTAGAAGGTTAAGAAGTTACCATTCTTTCTGAATAGTCATGTTCTTTGGAATTTGACTTCTGAGATATTAATAACAAAAATTAAACAATTTGAAGCACCAAAATTTCATTTCGTATCTTGGTTAGCCTCTGGCACTATTTTTGGTACGCAACGCCATGTTCTAGTTTGCCTTCGTTGGTTTTAAGCGTTGCGTAGCTGGAAATGGCTCTGCAGTGTCATTTGTTGGTTCTCCAACATCCCCAAATTCAAAGTTCTGATTCTTGAAGTAGTACTACTATTTCCACTTCAATATATTACAAAAACTCCACAAGAAGACGTGTTATTGCATGGTATTCTGTGGTAAAAAACCCTTGTAGTCTTATAGTTACTTCCAAAGTAATATATGATCATTTTTGAACAATTAAGAGAAATTATTATTATTAGTTACTCTTTCTGCCTTTGACAACTCACAAATTGTTTCCCACCTCATATAACTGATGGTGAGATTATAAATAATAAATTCCGAACTTTGAAGAGAATTCTTTAGTACTAGCTTAAGTGGAGATAAACGAAAAGTCCTCCATCTCCAGGTACCTTTTCTTTGTCTGATCTGACTTAATGAATTAATTATTCCATTATGACCTACTTTTGTCAAATTATAGCAGAGTTAATTAAACTTTTTTGATTAAGTTGCGGAAACAATCACTTGTAATGCTTAAATACGTGTTTATGTCAATGTTTGCTTCGGATGGCTTTACAATTGAGTCGTGCACGATTAGATTACACACTAACACTAGCACCATACCATTAATATGTCTCCTAGAATAGCAAACCCCATACTTTATCAAATTTGCGTTCTAACCAAATAACAAAACAGGACACACAAACCTATGTTCCTTATCTAACAAGACGTTAGTTGCCTAATGTATGCCACGTAAATTATGGGAGGGTGTCTAAGCGAGAGCGAAAAGGGTTTATCTGAGTTCGTTTTATAAAAAAATTTACACATGTATACTTATTATGAACTCTTTAGTGAATCATTTACAACACTAGCCAGGAGTAAAGGGGTTTGAGGTGGGGTGGGGGGTGGGAAGGGGAGCCAGCTCCTCTCGTTGTCCTTGTTTAATTTTTGGGATGTAGGGGTCTGTTGGTACAAATAAAAGTCAAAATATTTGCACTCTATAATATCTTCTCGTGATTATACACGAATTTGTTTTACATAGTAGATAAATAATTGTAATTTTAAACTGATTAATGGTTTGTAATCACTTAAAACCTCATGCCATTTGTTAGGGAACCATTCACCACAGAAGGAAAGAAAACAGTAATTGACATAAAGAGCTTAAATGGAAGATTGAGGATTTTGCTGCACTTCTGCAATGCATTTCACATTATCTATGACATCTTATAAGCCAAAATAAGTAGAGTTTGATTTTTAAAATAAAATTAGGGGTGAAAATGATTATCATAAGAAAAAAACAGCTTACCTTTTTACCATGTTATTTGCTAAAATTCTTTAATAATGGTAGGTGTGATTTAGGTTTATGTCTTCGTACTAGTAATATATTTATTCACCATTATTTAACCTGTATGGTCATAAACACAAAGATATGATAAATTGTCTCGTGAATTCACACCAAATAGTCAAAATAGTGTACTAGCAAGAGTATTCCGACGAGTAATTGAATCTCACTTGATTGTTTTTCAAGTTCACTCAGTTTGATATAAATAGAAACGTTTAGAGATATCTCCCATTTGATTTTTTTTAATATCGAGCTCATCATATAAAATTTGATTAGTGTGATTTATTTTCGGAAATTCTCAATAAGAAAAAAAGGAGGAAATGATAATTTATAAATATTTAATAAACTTGTTAAAATACAAATACACTTTTTGAGCAAAAATTACTGAATTTGATCGAATTCATATCCAGACTTCTAGCTCCACCCCTGCTTATATAGTTTGCCACTTATTACATAAATTCGGGTTTATATCTCTAATGCGCACCTAAAGTATAGCGGTTGTGAATTTTCTAACAATTTTTTCCCAAAAAAGTACTTTCTTTCACTTTTGTTTATTTATTTATTTATTATTTTTAATATGATTTTCACTCTTATTTATCACTTTAATATAGTAAATACTAAAAAATTAATTATTGTTTTCTTTTTGGTTTGTTTCAAATTGATTTATCTATTTTATTTTTTGGCAAAACTTTAATTTTCACTTTTCATGTGACATGATTTAGGCCATAAAATTAAAGAATATTTTGGTATATTTAACTTAATTTTAATTTACCATCATAAAATTAATTTTTTTTTCTTAAATCTCGTATTAAGTCAAAATAGGTCTTTTTTTAATAAACAATTAATACTCTAATCAATTAATATGAATATTCTTATATTACTTAAAAGGTCATGTAAAATCTAAAATAGAACAAAAAAAACTTGACTAAGGAGGTGTATATAAGTCCACCTTACCAAGACAAAACCATAAACGAAACCGCACCGAAAAACTGTGTCTTCTACTCTACTGTCCTATGCACAGTTGCACACTGACCCCACTTCAATATTCATAATAAATTTCATTATTTTACCGTTAAATTCCTTCTCCTCCTCCATTCCTCTCCACATACAAACTTCAATGGCTACACAAAAGCTCTCCAGTTTCTTCCTTATCTTCCTTGTTTTATTGCAATCTCTTTCTTCCGCAGGTAACTTTTCTCTTTCAATTACTTTCACTGATTAAGACGCGAATCGACTTTTTCCTGAAATCGGATATATACTTTTATGCTTTATCTTCTCGAACAGAAAAGACTCACTTCTTTTCTGCTACATACCTTTTTTGTTTCCCTTAGTAGACGCATCCAGTACAGTCAGTGAACACTTGTTAACAATTTGTTCAAATTTGACAGCACAGACAGATTTTATTGTAATTAAAACTAATTGTCTTTATCTGAAAATGACTTGTATGATTAAACAATTTCCAATACCATTTTTCAATTTTTATTCTGAGTCGACTCGGTTGACTCATAGTAGTAACTATTTCTCCTTGCATTTCAGAGTCGCAGGCTTTTATCGGTGTAAACTACGGCCAAGTCGCCGATAATCTTCCGCCGCCGGCAGAGACGGTGAAGCTTATTCAGTCGACAAGCATTCAGAAGGTGAGGCTGTACGGAGCGGATCCGGCCATCATAAAAGCGTTGGCGAATACCGGGATCGGAATTGTAATCGGTGCTTCCAACGGAGACATCCCGGCGCTCGCCGACGACCCGAATTTTGCAGGCCAGTGGATTAATTCCAATATTTTGGCGTATTATCCGGCGAGTAAAATAATTGTGGTGAATGTCGGTAATGAAGTCGTGAGTTCAGGAGATCAGAACCTTATTCCCAAACTATTGCCTGCCATGCAAAATGTCCAAAACGCCCTCAATGCTGGTAGGTGGTTGTTCATCAATAATCTTTCATTTTGACTGCTGTTTTTAACGCGGAATTTACAAGTCAAGTCATCTAATTTTTTTAATCAAATTCGACATAGATTTCTTAAATTTTAAATAAAGTTTACCAATAAAATTCCTTTCCCTTCCAATTTACTTGACAAGTTTCAATTTCCACAAACTTTAAATAAAAAACGAAGACATTTAAAATTTGTAATAAAAAATATATCTTAAACGCTAATTGACTATAAATTATTTCACTAAAAGATAAATAAATAATTCTAAAGCTAAAGTTATTTTTAATTATAGCAATATGACCTTTTTAATTGGGATAGAGGAAATACATACACGGAAGAGTATAAGTTACAATATGTATTACTCCTATATTTACTCTGATTCATTTTAAAATACTAGGTTGTTTGATTTTGATTGAGAAAAACTTTTGGCATATTTTTACAAGTTGTGGTTTTATAGCACGTCGTGAAAAGAAGAGGACGTAATATAAAATGGACTTGAGAGTTTGAAAAAATTAATGTTAAAAAAGATACTTATGTCATTTGTTAAAGTTGATAGTATCATTCTATATCGGAATGACCAATTGGATCTACTTACGAAAGAAGTAAAAAGAAGTAACTTAACTGTATGGACTGTGCTTATTTCCTTCGTCCAATAATATATGATTAAGATATAATAAATGATATGAGTAATTTTATTAAATTGCTTTTTGAATATACTAAATGCATATATTGAAAAATGTAATACAAAAATAATTATAATTAATAATAAGAATAAATTAAAAAATAAGTATAAAATTATTTTTTGATTTAATAAGGTGAACAACTGAGAATAGTAATTAATTATTAGTTCAAAAATCTTTGCACGTGGTAATTTTAACCAAAATGGTGCCCCCACCGCAGCTTCCCTCGGTGGTAGAATCAAGGTATCAACGGTACACGCCATGTCCATTTTGTCTCAGTCCGACCCGCCTTCTTCCGGGTTATTCAATCCAGTATTTGGGGACACACTGAAAGCTCTGCTGCAATTTCTTAAGGAAAATGGTTCACCTTTGATGATCAATCCGTACCCATTCTTCGCATATCAGAGTGATCCAAGACCTGAAACTTTGGCATTTTGTCTCTTCCAACCAAATGCTGGCCGGGTCGATTCGGGGAACGGTATCAAATACATGAACATGTTTGATGCACAGGTCAGTAGTTCAATTATGTCTTTTTTTTTTACGTAATTTCTAAATATACAATAAATTATATTATTAAAAATAAAGTAACTGTCAAATTTTCACCATGGGACTTTTAGTAAGGCTTGTAGTTAACTAATTTTGTTTAGCGCATACTTGCATCGAGCTGACACATTCTTTCAAGAGCATGTGCAGAAAAGCTCGTGTAGTACAGGAAAATATTTCTACTATAAATTCTCGTACTCTTTCACTGTTGAATACTTGAATTGTCCGTCATATAATTATTCTGTATAAATAGTATGTAATTTGATAATTGGCAAGACAATAATAATTAATAATTGACCAACTATCCATAATCAGTACTCAGTGACTTCTGTTTCTTGGCCGTTTTTGTGCAATTTGATGGGACCTAAAAAGAATCTAGTGCTCTGGATCTTGACTCTTGCGTGTTGATGACAGCCTGTTTTTTCATAAAAAATTATTATTGGACAAGGTTCTGATTCTCAAATGGTTTACAATATTTAATGAGAAAACTTGCCTCTTACATCTGAAAGGAATACAATTTTGTAAGAAAAATTATTACTGATTTCATTGGAATCTGTTTGGGCATATTTAAACAGATCTCAGACTGAAGATAGTTCTACAAAGTTGGGTGTCCAGGGCCCAGTAAAATGCTATACTTTTAAAAGAATATATTCCATCAAAATTCTGTAAATGAAAGTATACATTTGAAAAAGTAGTGCAAGATATTTTCATAAATGGTACCATATTGCTTTGATATTTCATTTTGTCCAAGATAGAGACATTAGGATTTAGAACTAATGAGTTTGGACTGGACGGTTAATACACACTTTTAAAGCTTTTTTTTAAAAAAAAAATTAATGCATCCATTGAGAGTATATATAATTCGAGACCGAAGATATTTGGTAGGCAGCACCATATCAATAATGTGAGGAAATTCTTGTATGCGTGCAGGTTGACGCTGTACATTCAGCCCTGAATGCGTGGGGATTTAAGGAAATTCAAATTGTAGTTGCAGAGACAGGGTGGCCATACAAGGGAGATCCAAATGAAGTAGGTCCAAGCATGGATAATGCAAAAGCTTATAACGGTAACCTAATAAACCACTTGAGGTCTATGGTTGGCACTCCATTGATGCCTGGCATATCAGTTGATACCTATATCTTTGCCCTCTATGATGAGGATTTGAAGCCTGGGCCTGGCTCGGAACGCTCCTTTGGACTTTTCAAGCCTGATCTTTCTGCGACTTACAATGTTGGCCTCTCGAAAAATGCACAGGTGAGAACAATATTTTGCCATCCAATTAGTTTCAGAAAACATGTTCGAGCCAAAAACAGAGAACAAGTTCCAAGGACATATAGAACATGACTATTTTCACTTAAATTTATACGTAGATTTTAGGTTTTCAAGAGCCAGATAGGCAACTTCTGAAGATTATAATTATTTTAATTGTATGACTAAAGAAATATTTCCTCCTGTCCCAAATATTAGTCACTTTGGCAAATTGCGTATATTTCAAACTGTTTTAGAAAGACAAGGAGCACAATTAGTGGTGTGTTAATCAAGTGATACATTTAAGAGAGACAATTATTTTTATAATTAAGGTCATTCAAATATCTTTCTTGCAAAAATCATCAGAGACAGAAGCTAGTATGTACCAATGCATTAGAATAAAATGCAGGGGATAGAGAAAGCGCTACATTTGGAATGAAGTCCAAGTATTCAATTCATGGTGAAAATCCTTATTCTTTTTGTGTCTTTTGTTAGACTCCTACAGCTCCAGTAACTCCAGTGAGCCCTGCTCCAACAACACCAACAACTCCGGTAACTCCAGTTACACCAGCACCAAAACCAACAGGATCAGCTACTTGGTGCATGCCAAAGCCGGGAATTCCGGAATCTGAATTACAGTCGAACCTCGACTACGCTTGTGGTATGACTGGTATTGATTGTAGCCCTATTCAACCAGGCGGTCCCTGCTTTGAACCAAATACTGTTGCATCACATGCTGCTTATGCTATGAATACTCTTTATCAAACTGCTGGCAGGAATCCCTGGAACTGTGATTTCTCTCAGACCGCTTCTCTTACCTCAACAAATCCTAGTAAGTTTCTTCTCATCTTGCACCAACACTTTTCCACAACACCATTTGAGTTCTTATTTATTGAACATGTTTCCTCTTGTTTGGTTTACTGGGGTTTAGCTTGCATTTTAGTTTTCATGTAAGTAATATTGGTATAATTTATACTGAAATCTTGATATGATTTTATACCACATCACCACTACAAAACAAAGGATTTAGTAGCAATAATCTGATTTGCCGCTATATTATATTTACCAGCAATGATAACTATGAATATTTATAACTAACACTATATAAATACCGCTAAAAGCTTTAGCGTTTCTGGATACAATGACATTTACTAAATCAAATTAAATGATTAGCTTTACCTGGATAAAACAAATTAAATTACAAAGGCGTTCTTCCAAATTAGATACAAAAGTTGATCCAAATTTATACCATTTAAGACTACAACACATGTTTTCCAAGGCTGTATCTTTCATATTTGGTATTTGATTAAATTGGCCGTGTTTTTTTGTCAATAACATCTGTTTTTCTTCTGTTTCTTAGGTTACGGTGGCTGTACTTACCCTGGTGGCAACTCATGACGCAAAGCATCTGATTTAGTATCTAAATATATTTTATTATGATGGAGTAGTTTATGTAACTATATATAAATTGGTCGATAAATAATCTCTTCCTTTTGCTAAAATGATAAGGAGTGTCTATATTATTTCAGGTTAAAGCCCTTTTTTCCTCTTTAAAGTATATTTGAATTTGAATTATTTAATGAATGGAATGATTGATATTTATTTAATGGTGAAAATTGAGATCATTACCTGCTGTGAATTGAAATATTTGGGAAGCTAACTATTCAAACGTAAAACATTACCTACCAATTATATTTGGAGATAAAATTCCAATTCACTTTTTGGTAAGATAAGAAAAACTCTCATGAGTATCGGTTTTTTATGAGACGTGTGATAACAAAATTTCTCTATGTCAACCACTTAACAGAAATTTAATTTGGGTTGAAAGTCCAAAGAGGACTCGTAATCATGGATCCCACTGGATAGAACTCATCATACTTCGTGGGCCCAATGTCTATTAGTCAAACAAATAGCCGAATAAGTATAATGAACAAAATAATTCTCACCATCAAAGGATGTGATGCAGTGAATGAGGGTGCTCCTGCCTTAATCAGAGGTCTTAAGTTTGAGTTCTGGATATGAAAAAATCCTTCATAGAAAGTGTTTTCCCCAAACGAAATCCTACGTGGTACAAATCCAGATATAATCGGACTCCAATATGAATATCAGACACCAAAAAAAAAAAATCTGGGGTAAAAATTTACTTACCATGTTTAACACAAGGAAATCGGACAATAACTAACGATGAAATAGAGATTTACCTGGGTAGAAGCAGTCAATGTCCTAAACAAGTTGACTCAAGCTTAAGGTCCACTAAAACGATTCTTGTGAAACTAAAAAAGTTGAATACTCTTGGATAAAATCATTTTTTCGCACTTTAAAATATATTAAAATTATTCAATGTAAGAAGTTAACATTCTATAATAACGAGAATTTGAGGTATATTACACGTGAGAAGCTGACTATTCCAAACGTCGACATGCGAGGAGCTAACCAGTCAAAACATTACATTATCTGCCTACCTTTTTTTTTAAATCGCAATTCCACTCATCTTTAAAGTTAAATTAAATTATATCACTTTAATAGCGTAAAATTAAAATTTTATTCATCTAATATTTATATGAAAAATATTGTAAGTTATAATTTTTTAAAATTAATATGATAAAAATATAATTTTAAAATATTGATCAAAAATATTATTTCCTTTGTACCATTTTATATAATACAGTTGATAGTTTGACATAATACAAAAATTTACAAGGATAAAAGACTTAACATTTATGATTTAAAATAAGTGATAGACATTTATGTGACTATATATTTTTAATTAAACACAAAATGAGTATTTTAAAAATAAATTCTCACTTAATATAAAAATATAATCAACTAAAAAGATAAATCATATAAATGGAGATAAAAGAAAATATATAAATTAAGAGAAAAAAAATACTTGAAGATTAAAAAAAAAAATCTCACGTGTCAACTGTAAAACACCTAACAAAAAATTTCCCGTGGGTCAACAAGTTAACAGAAGTAGTAGACTATTGGCTCTCCTTTGGGCCGGAAGCCCAAAAATGGAATCATAGTCGCTGTCAATGAAGTCATTGCGGACCCCACTTACACGTCATGCACAGTGGTGGGTCCGGCGGCTATCAGTCAAACAACTCTCTGGTAAAAGGCTGAAACCACCCTCACACCACCACAAACTTCCGTGACTCGCCGCTGTCTCAGCCAGACTCGTTCTTTTTCCTCTTCGGAAACCCTAATTCAAGTAAAAAAAAAATTGTTTCGATTTTGTGAAAATTATGCTTAAATTTCCTTAAAGAAATGTCAGTTGCTGAGCTGAAAGAGCGGCACATGGCCGCTACACAAACTGTAAATGATCTCCGTGAAAAACTTAAGCAGAAGCGTCTCCAATTACTCGATACAGATGGTTAGTTTCTTCTACTTCTTCGTTATTTCAAGCTGTTTCTGGCAATTACTTAGAGATCTGATCGTTTTGTTATTTTTGAACTTTTTGGCCCAGTTTCTGGGTATGCAAAGTCACAAGGTAAAACTCCGGTAACCTTCGGCCCAACAGATCTGGTTTGTTGTAGGATCCTGCAAGGACATACTGGAAAGGTAAGATACTTTCTCCATTTTTGTAAATTTTAGATTAAATAGTCTACAACGAAATTCAATGCTTAACACCTTTTTCATCTGGGGCACACGAAATGTTTGGTCCATTACTGTCACAACTTAAACTCAAACTTGTTTAATTATAGGAATTCTAATTCATGGTGCGATTTTGTTTAACTAAACGAACTTGTAATTAATATATCCAGTGTATTTTTCTACCTTTACGTTCAATCAGATACTGGCATATTGAAAGGATCAGGGAGAATTAGTTAATAAGTTTATCTATTTATTTTTGAAGAAGAGGGAGTATTACTTTATATTTAAGCTCAGGATGAGAATTTGAGATCGTGGATGTTAGTCTTTTTGGTTTATGGCTGTTGCCTGTTAGTGTGTTTAACGGTTAGTGGTGCATTAAAACGAGTTCATTTTGAAAGTCTTACACAAACATACAGAACTAGCACAAACATTTTTTGAGCTGTGTATGAATTTAGCAAGGGCTGAGCAAGTTTATGTTTGAATTACTCTATTCTTCAATTGTGGCTGTTATATGAGGATTAATTGTGGCCTCTTTCTTTCTTTAGTCTGCTTTACTGTTATTTCACATTTCCCTTTTAGTAGCCTAATAATTGCTGGGTGCCCGAGGTAATTGATCTTTGAAAGCAAATCAACAACCATTGTATGATTGGAAATTTGGAAGTGACAAAACCTAGTACATTGTGAGCATTGTTACTCGACAAGGTGTCAATTAGGTTTTTCTCAAAGTCAAAACATAACACGGCTACAAAAAAATTCTTAGATATTATAAACTACAGGGTAGAAGAGGAGGCACAGAGAGATAGAAGCAGATCAAAACAATAGAAGCAAAGTTGGTTAATTAATCCTTGAATTATACATTAGTACTTTTTGTGGAAGGATATTACTTGGTCACCAATATGTGCCACCTAAAAACCTGAATATATGATAATTATCATATAAATCTAACACTCATATTGTTTCATAATGTATCATATTACATTGTATTGCATCGTACTATATTGTTTTGATGAATACAATATTTGGATAGATTGTATGGTTTTCATCGTTACATAATGTCACATCAACAATTTGAAGGATAGACCTACAAGAAAAGTAGCTTACGGGTAGAGCTATTATAAAACGGTAGGGCAAAAGATAAATATGATTATTTAATAAGTAGAGACAAAATGAGGGAAAAAAAGATAAACATGCAATCACACTAAATTCATCGTTATATAAAATGAGACTTTTTGGCATTATCTAATGATGAACTTAACGATACAATACAATAAAAGTTATGTGGCGATCAAAACCTACATTGTATTTAAACTAACAACACGATACAATATAATATAACAGGTAAGAACCATCCAAACAAGCTATACTATCTAGAAGCCAATGTTTTGGAAATCAAGAAGCGGAAAATAGAAGGCAACGAGAGCTCACTTCACCAAAGCATGAACTGAAGGAACACTTTCTAATGAATCAGTCTAATACAAAAACAGCAAATATTAAATTGCATAGATAAATAATTAAGAACTATATAGAAATAATATATTAAGAAAATCTTTTAAATCTAAAATTAAAAAGTAAATACTACTAGAACTAGATAGTTGAAATTACTCTTCGGGGTGGCCTAGTGGTTTGGACTTGAGACTTCCATGTTGGAGGTCTCAAGTTCGAAACTCTTTGCCAGCGAAAGCAAGAGGTTTGCCTTCTGGTCGAGCTCGTCACACCGGACTTGCCTAGTGCGGGTTACCTCTCCTATGTGGTTTGCGAGTTATTGCATAGGAGCGAGGGTTTACCCTGTGTGCACCCAAAGGGTAGCGGCTGCGGGTTTCCCTTGTTATAAAAAAAAAACAAAATTCAAAACTAAATCATAAATGAGGCAACATCCTGTTCTTCAAGATTTCCAATAAAGAGGAGAAAAGAGAAAATTGAAGAGGGAGAGAAGAGAGAAAATCAAAGCAGAAGAATTAGAACATTTTCCACTAGGGTTTCGTGAAAAATCGAAGAGGAGATGAGAAATGAGTAAGGGGAAACGAGAAGAAGGACAAAAGAACTTACATTGAAAAATCATAAAATTGGAGGAAAAAAAGAGCAGCAATTTTGAGCCGCAGCAGCAGCAGGGAGAAGATGCATAAGTCTATGTTTCAACTTCTTCTTTTACGATAGTTTAACCCCCTCACATTCCAAGAAATGATGCTCAGCTTCATTGATCTTTAATTGCCAGAAAATCCCCCTTACTTCTTGTACCAAAGCTCATGAAACTTGTATCTAGTTCCAAGCTTTTCAATTCAGCCATACCCTTCCTTCTCAGTGTTTTTTGCACCTTCTGGTTACTTTTATTTTCCATCTTATTGGCATCTATCTTGAGAAAAAGTTCCAACACTTTTTCCTCACACCCTTTAAAGTCGACTCCAAATTCTTTCCCCAATTTGATAATGTGACGTTGAATCCAGACAGGAGGATCTAGCTGTGCACTGGTCTCATCTGGGAGTTGAAATCCCAAGGGAGTTGCCTCCATTGTAATGCTTTTGTCAGCTTCTCCTTGGTTCTCTGTTTGATTAATGTCGGAATCCCCAGCCAACTCCATGGTTCCCGTCGACAAATCGAGAAATGGTCCAATTTTTTTTTAAAAAAAAATCATACTTTCTTCAATATTTTACTTCGTTATGTAGGTCTTACATCCTTTGATACATCTGCATGGTGTTGATGGAAAGAAAAACAAGTAAATAAGGAAACATCATACTTGTGAACTAAACTGTATCACCTTTAATTACCAGTGTCTTTAATAGAGAATACTTTACATGATCATTACTTACTCCTGACTTCTGCTTCTTTGTGTGCGTATAATATCCGCTAAAAACTTTGTCGATGCATCTGAATTAAGTATTGATGGAGAGGCCATTGCAAGTGATAAGGAAACATCATATACAGAGTATGTTGGATGGCCATATGGAAACATCATATACAGAGTATGTTGGATGGCCATATGGAAACATCATAATCCAAGGCAACTTAGTTGATGTATGTTGGATATCATAACTATGATAGGGTTATTGCTTAGTAGTTGTGAAGTTGTATTACCAAACTCTTAAAAATTTTGTTGCAGGTCTATTCACTGGACTGGACTCCTGAAAAAAATCGTATAGTCAGTGCATCCCAAGATGGTAGATTAATAGTGTGGAATGCTCTCACAAGCCAGAAAACCCATGCAATTAAGCTTCCATGTGCTTGGGTTATGACCTGCGCCTTCTCTCCTAGTGGACAATCTGTTGCTTGCGGTGGCCTTGACAGTGCTTGCTCTATCTTCAACTTAAATTCACCGATCGTTAAGGATGGAATCCATCCTGTATCGAGAATGCTTAGTGGGCATAAAGGGTATGTGTCTTCGTGTCAGTATGTTCCAGATGAAGATACTCACCTAATAACTGGTTCCGGTGATCAAACATGTGTACTTTGGGATATAACTACTGGCCTAAGAACTTCTGTGTTTGGAGGTGAGTTTCAATCTGGGCACACTTCAGATGTATCAAGGTAAGTTGGTGATTGATGAGCTATGCCATTATACTAAACATATATTTTTGCTTATATAGTGAGAAGCAATCTTATTTCTTTTCCATTTATCCAGTGTCTCAATTAGTTCATCTAACCCCAGACTGTTTGTGTCTGGGTCCTGTGATACAACTGCTCGACTGTGGGACACTCGTGTTGCTAGTCGAGCTCAACGAACATTTCATGGTCATCAGGGTGATGTTACTACTGTAAAGTTCTTCCCTGATGGTAATAGATTTGGAACTGGTTCAGATGATGGAACCTGCAGATTGTTTGACATTAGGACTGGACACCAGCTGCAAGTATACTACCAGCCTCATGGTGAGGGTGATATCCCTCATGTGACTTCCATGGCATTTTCTATCTCAGGCCGTCTTCTCTTCGTCGGGTACTCTAATGGTGATTGTTACGTGTGGGACACCCTATTAGCAAAGGTACAAAAAAGTTGCATCTTGCTTTTTACTCATTTCTCCAAAATATTCTTCTATCATTCTGGATGTAATAGTTTGCAGACATTTTGAGAAATTTTTGGTCCAAGCAAACTCATATATATCTCTTCTTTTTTTAGTAGTTAATGTTTAAATTTATTGCTTCCATTTCTCCTTTCCAGATTGCATTTTCATTTTGATTATTTGGACATGTTTATGATGTCTTTGTTCTTATCTGATATCATCCTTGTTTCTTGACTTTATGCTTTGAATCAATAGGTGGTCCTAAACTTGGGATCAGTTCAAAACTCTCATGAAGGGCGAATTAGTTGTCTGGGACTGTCAGCTGATGGAAGCGCCTTATGTACAGGAAGTTGGGATACAAACCTGAAGGTAAGCTTTACAATGGTTTCATTTTCTAATGAACAAAACACTACATTATGGTTTTCAAGCATCAAGAAAAATTTTAATGATGAAAAAATCTAATATATTAGAAGTTTAGAACATTGAATTACAGAGTTATGTGCGTGAGGGAAGAAATTATACAAATAATGGATGGAGCTCCTCTCCATTTCCCCAAATTCTGACTTGGATTTGGATGGGGAACACACATTATATTCTGAAATTCATGATTGAGATTTGTTTAATTTAACAAAGTCCTAATCATTGTTAGAGTATTAAATATTTCCATTTCTGTTATTTGAACTTCCCCATAATCCCTTGTATTTTCCTTCCTTCCTCTCTTGGCTAAATTCATGTCCTAACATATTTTGTTTCACAGAATGTGTTTGTTTTTGTTCGTGCCACTTCATACTAACCGAATTTCTACTCCATGTTTTATGCTTTTACTATATTTTATTCTCACGAAATATATTTTGTTTTTAGGTTGTCTTTTTTCTGTTTATATATACATGGTCAATAGTGAGCATAATAATTTTCTGAACTATTCCAGTTCCTTGAAATTTTGAGGCCTCAGCTTTGCCCTTTGGACTAGCATTCATGGTGGTTAGCCTTGAATATCAAATACCTGAAAGAAAAGATTTACAATCAATAACCACACTATTGATATTTTCTGTTCCAAAAAAAAAAAAAAATCTACAATCAAGCGGTGCTCATCTCTTGTTTCTTTTATTTTCTCCCCAATAGATTTCTCTGACTGCATCACAGTTCAGTTTCCCATGTATCTACTGTTAAAACAAGACCTTGATTTTTTTTTTTCCTTTGGCAGATTTGGGCTTTTGGAGGACACAGAACTGTGATCTGAGTGATGAAACACCTCTTTCTGTTATTTATTTCAATTTCCTCATCAATCTCATTTTCTTTCATGGCCAGCCGCCAGCCTATGGGTTCACTTTTTCTTTGCCATCTTCATAACCTGTAGATCTCTTGAATTCCAGTTAATATTTCAGTCAGATAAACCAAATTGTTCCCACATGTGATCATATGAATCTGACATATATTACTAGATCAGCACCAGTTGTAAAGAATAACCTGTTTGTTCTCAAAACTGTCTGATGGTTTCAGCTGCTTATGTAATTAAAATTCTTTGAGAAAAAGCTTGGAGAATGAAAACAAGCTTTACTTTTGCCACCATCGAAAAGTTGTGATATTGAAATGCTCAGTTTGGCAGAACACCATTAACAAGATTTTTTATTTTTTATTTTTTATTGGTGAAAAATGTTCATTGTTTTCACTTTCTATCATATTTGAGAATTCTCTCACTACGTGCAAATGTATGTGCCGATAATATTGTTCTTGTTTGAAATGACACAAGGGTAAAATTGTTCCCTCCCTTTTACAGAAGTAAAACTAAGTATATTTTGGTACCTAAAGGTATGGCTCAAAAGTCCATGAAGTGGGTTGAATAATGAGATTTCATCTTAAAGTTTGCAAGGCAAAAATGTTTGGTAATTTCTTCCCATGTGCTCAAGTTTTGAATAACAGAGTTACCTATTACCTGTGTTGGTGGGAAGTAGTAGGTGGCCATAAAATAAGTTGAAGTGCCACATAAGCTTTATCGAACACCACTTTTTTGGGAAGAAAAAGAGGGTGAATTTTGACTAATATGTTAAAAAGGCATTATTATTGTAACAAGAAATTCGTATGGTGAACAATTTGGGAGGATAGAAGTATATTGTCATGTAACTTGGACGTATAAATATGTGGAGCCACTTGACAAATAGACAATGTAGATAAATGTAGCTAAAAGAAGCAAGAGGAAGGAAGAAGCCATGTTTCTTTGCTCTTCTATCCCCACAACGAAAAACTGCTGCTTCATCTCTGCCACAAACATCCCCTTTTCTTCTTCTACAAATCCTCCTTTACTACTCAGATTTCATACTTCTCACCGTGAAAATCTCCGTTATCTAAAATCCCTTGGCATTATCAAGCCTGGTACCAAAACCTACAACACAACTCCATCCCCAGAATCTCTTTCCCAAATTTTATCCACTGTGAACTTCCTCAGTTCTCAAGGCTTCTCCCAGGCTGATATATCCAGAATTGCTCTTCTTTGTGACCGTGTATTTTCTCCAGAATTTAATGTTGAACCTGTATTTGATTTCTTCAAGTCTGATTTAGCTGCCACCCCAGAAGAAACTCGAGGTTTAATTCTTGGATGTCCTCAAATTCTTGAATCCAGTGTCCCGTTCTGTTTGAGACCAACATTGCTTTATCTTAAAGAACTAGACATTGGAAATTTAAACTTGCCAACAAACTTAAATGCTCATCTTCTCAATACCCGAGTGGGTAAATTGCAAGAAAAAGTTGGATTTTTGCAGGGTATTGGCTTTTCCTATGAAGAATCAGCCAAGTTTTGTGCTAGACTTCCAGCTATATTTGGTTACAGCATTGAACACAACTTGTTGCCAAAGTATGAGTATTTGGTTGAGGATATGAGGAGGGATATTGAGGAACTGAAGCTGTTTCCTCAGTACTTTGCTTTCAGCCTTAGAAACAGGATTATTCCTAGACATATGCATCTCAAGGAAAGAAATGTCACAATTCCCTTGAAAAGAATGTTACTTTGGAGTGATCAAAGATTCTATACTAAATGGAAATGATTTTCTTTATTCTGTTTTATGTCTTATATGCATGCCTTTGAAGTAATCGGTATTAGTTTGGTAATTTATTCACTAGGCGATCCTGGCCCCTTCCGTGCACAATTAAAGGTGTGAGAAGAGGGCAAAGGACTGATTAAGACCATCTTAGTGTGGAATGTCTAGTAATGCACTTCACTAATCACAAAAAGAATGAACCATAATGATCGCAAAATTTGAAATGAATACAACAAGCACGGTGCTAACTTAGTATCTCAGACCAAATACATCAGGGAACACTTCTAACAATATAATGCAAAATATACGGGCTAGAACTATCAACTCTTTCCTTCCAACAAAATAAAAAAGATAAAACGAGAAAGTAAATTTTAGTGTTTGAATTCCCCAGCCGACTGACTCATAGAGAGTATCTCGCAGTTCTGAACTGACCAAATTTACTTGGTAAAAGAAAATAAAAGTAAATCCACTTTCCATTATGAGTACTGATCTTCAGCTCATCTAACAAAACTAGCCACTTGCAACAATTTCATGAATTGCGTCGCTGACAGATATATCTTCAGACCTAACAGCCAGTTTCATTGCAACCTCCTTTGGCCCACCGAGTCCAAATGACAACCGAACTAAAACCTTTATATTGCCAATATATAAACCAGATAATAAACAT
This sequence comes from Solanum rostratum, assembly GCA_029948455.1. Taxonomy (NCBI): domain Eukaryota; kingdom Viridiplantae; phylum Streptophyta; class Magnoliopsida; order Solanales; family Solanaceae; genus Solanum; species Solanum rostratum. The sequence goes on along the minus strand of CM057045.1, from coordinate 90,088,989 downwards.
GTGTGTGATCTTGAATTGCTTGGGACTACCTCAGTACCCTGGAGAAACATCATAGAACAGTTTTAAGATTCCACATAAATAGAAATATGCATAGTTGCTCAGAAGGGGTTCGACCAAATATGAATTGGAATAATCTATAAATTATGCTCTCTTCTTAAAAGAGTTCTAACAGAGTGTTTGAGTTGATTAAAAACCAAAAATGAAAGACAAACCTCGCAAGGTTGCATGCCAAGAAGGCTGATGACTGCATTTACGGCTTCAGTTAGGCCTTCCATTGGTCCAAGACCATATTCATCTACCTTTTCACAATCTGCTCCCAAACTCTCCCAGGCATTCCTAAAGTTGGACACTCCTACTTTTAGCATATAATCTGCTGAAACAACCTCAAGGTCTTCTAGCTGGTACTCGTCTTCGACACCATCATCTTCAGCCTCACCAGTAGATGGATCCACCTAGTGAATCACCAAAGATAACATAGCATAGCATCATATTGCATAGGAAAGATATCTTGGAAACAAATTGGCAAGATACACAGAGCTACATCTCATAATCAGAACTGTTGAATACTACAGACGAACATAAAAAATCAGAAGTATTTTTTTTTTAAGTCCTTTTGTAGTTGGGACTGGGAAAGATTGCTAAAAGGTCATTCACTCTTATTGTTAATTTGGTTGGGTCTAGAGTTTAATACTCTTATCTGACTTGTATAATTTAGAAGAACAGGGTCCAAAATTAGTTCTTAAAGTAAAGATTTTGGAGGACAATAACATCAGTTATTTCTGATGCAACTATTGTTTTGAACTGAGCTATAAGATGGCCGTAGTGATGCACAGATGCAGCTATTATTATGGAAAGATTGTGTCTTAGTATGCTCCACATGATTCACATGGCTGGTACAATTGTTAGCAAGTGATCGCAGCTCAAAAATCCATATCCAAACTAAGATATCAGATATAAGCCTCTCTATTCAGACTATTGAGAAGATTTGCAATACATACAAGTTACATGACTACCTGACAGGAAAGGAAAAAGAGCTAAACATGGTCATCTCTCAAGTCATAGACACCATCCAGATCTGTTCACAAAATAATTCAGGAGAATTATACCTCTTTAACGATGAACCTTAATGTGTTTGAGAATTTCCCAACAGCAGGGACTCCTTCCGGTCTCTCAAAAGCCACAAATGTCTGCCCTGGGGTATCGTATGGAAGGGACTTGAGAGGTTTGGATGCTACTTCAGAAAACTCCTCAGCTTCAGATGCATCTACTATAACACTGACCTGCAGGCAGGCAAATAACACTTCAAAAAGATGATCGGGTCAAATTAAAATGCAAGAAACTCCTCCAAAGCAAAGTTTCATACATTCTCCAGCAACTGTTCAGGAATAGTGTTGGTGCAGTTGTACTGGAACACAATATGACTGTCAAAAATGTGCTTGACAACATTAACTGCATATTCTGTTTCAGCTTCTGTTAGCTCCATAGGCACAGATGACTGGTCATACATGGAAAAACAATGATTAGTTTAATCAAACACAAAAGAATCAACATAGAAACTAAATGATTATGAATATCGATCAACAAACCTTGAAAAGCTTCCCGTAACTGGCAAATTCTGGAATAGAGGCCAGTAATTTTTCGTACGCATCAACAGTGGAAGTGGGGGCCACCGGTGGAGCAGATAAACCAGTTGGCTTTTTACCAGGTGCTTTCTTCTCTGCCAAGGGTTGAGATTTGACTTCCTTAGGTACAGAATGAATATCAAATGGCTCCTCCGAGGGCTCCTGCCACCATTGTAGCAAAAACATGAGATAACAAATGCAAAAAGCACTAGAGATCATTATAGAGAGAAGCTACATACATAGTTCTTCAAACTGGTTTCCAGATTGGTTAAAGGGACACCGAGTGAACCAAAAAGGAATTCTTTCACCTCTTCATCAGTTTCAACAACAGCACCATCACCACCAAGGGTATTCAAGTAAAGTGTTGCACGGTCGCGGACCTGCCAAAAGATTGCAACACTTATATAAACTGAAAAAAAGATTATAACACGAGTAGAAACACATTCGTAATCGTTGAAGACTACAGAAGAGCTAATTAAAAAAAATACTATAACACAAACAAAAAGACATATCACAATCATTGAAGACAATATAGAACTATTTGATTCATTTACCAGTAAGACAGAAAATGAAAAAGAAGAAGCTGGTCAAAGTTTTAAGACATCATTCGTGACAAAATGCTCGGTTCTTTTTTTTCCTTTTTTTTTTTTTAGTAAAGGTAACTAACAAAATGCTCTATTTCTTATGAGCAAGGAGATGCAGCTACTAAGATATATAGTTCATTCCAGATGGTTTCTCACATATGTAGGTTGCTAAAAACAAGTACATGCGACGCAAATGAGAAATCTCAATTACTAGCCATAAAGGAATTGAAAACATAGTTAAACAGTAAAGATAAAGGATACTTTTTTCCTAATTTACATAGGAATGTCGGAATGACAACAAGATATGGGGGAGGGAAAGAAGACAAACTGAAGGCTCAACCATTTTCGGTTGGTAAGGGGAATTCCTATGAGTAAATGCTAAAAAGTTCTGCAAATCCCAACACCATGAATGTTAATCAGGGAATTATGGGATATAATTTGTTTATTTCTTTTCCTTCCTTTTTTTGGATTCGAAAAAACAGTACGTAAGTACACACATGAATGCTCATGGTCACATATACAGGGCCCAAAATTTCACAAATCAAAGAATGATTCTCCTGATTAACATGAAAGGAAAAGGATAAAGTAATCATTAACAAAGTAATAAAGAATAAAAATAACCATCATTGTCACATGTACAGGGCCCTAAATTTCACAAATCAAAGAATGATTCTCCTGATTAACATGAAAGGAAAAGGATAAAGTAATCATTAACAAAGTAATAAAGAATAAAAATAACCAAAGGCATGAAATCTAAAGACTAACCTCATCATCACTGTCGAACAGACAACGTTTCAACAGCACAAATATACGAGGCTGCATCATATCAACCAAATCATTTTAAAGTCAAATGCAGCATTCAGTCATGACACAAACTAAAACCAGAACAATTCTACCTTTAATGAATCAACCAAGGCACCAAACTTCGCTAAGGTGCTCACAGCACTGGCCCGAACTGTTGCATTTTCAAGTATCACCCGATTATATATGTATCGAATGTACTTACTGGGATCAGAGGTCTTAGGTCCTTCATTTCCAAGAAAGTGTAATATCTATGGACAGATCAAGGTGAGAAATAAATAAATACAATATCACATAAACCAAATGAAAACAAAAGTTACAATGAAACAGTGTGAATAGACAAGAAATCCAGGATTAGCAAGAACAGAGGAAATTAACCTGAGTAGAAAGATATGTAAATTCACAGTCCTCAATGAATTCACATAGGTGAAGCAGTCCACCTTCTTTAGCATCTGGGATATCTCTAATCAGGATCACAATTGAATCAACAATAGCCTTCTTATACTCAAATCCACCTTCTTCCCTCAAAATATTGCTCAAGAAATTCATCCTATTGTTGTTTAAAAAAACACATAATATCCATGTCAAGTGATTGTAAAGAAGTGACAAAACAAGATGTACACCCACCCCCGCCTCTTTTGTTTTTTGGGCCACATTGAGTTTTGCATACATATATTATAACATATATTATATACTGATATCCAGGTTTCTAACAGAAATTCATGATAACTCACAATGATCTGTATTTGAGGGGGAACTTCAAACACAATGATCTAATGGCTTCCACCACCACTATCTTAAACTCATCAGCAATGTCAGACATGAAGTTAGTGATCTGCTTCATCAGACGATCAATGCTAGATTCATTCCCGGTCTTGAGTAGAGTTGTGATAGCCAGAGTTGCAATGCTCCTATTTTGATCAGAAATCAGACTCTCCATATCGATGTTGCAATTAGTCACAGCCATAGGATGTGTCATAGCCACCTATACATGGTTCAAAAATTTCAAATTAAGCATTCACAGTTACAAAGTTTAAGAAGGTTAATATTGTAACCAATCAGTACTACTTTTAGTGGCATAAAAATAAATATCATGAGAATTAAGTTCAAATATTTGTTCACAAAACAGAGACAGTGTGATCCTGCTCTGGAAGCAGAGTTAGTGTGCATCATTCAACTAAATAATTATTCATGAACCGCAGTACCAAATTAATCATTCATAATAAAAGTAGTAGATGAATGAATACAGATGAATCACCTTGTTCAAAGTGCGGACAGCAGCAAACCTAAGAACTGGCTTAGAAGAGCTTAAAAAGAGCTGTAGAACAGTAATAGCAGGAGTTAATTCTCGAGTAGTCACACCGTTAAGCTCTGTGATTGCCCTAGCTGCTTCAAAAATAACCATTTCCGCTTTGTGACGAAGACAGCTCTCTAAATAGTCATAGAATGGCCGATCTCCTGTTTGACTAATGCCAGATTCTCTTATAACCTGAAAATATATGAATCCATAAATAACCCGGAATAAGGATTTATTTCCGGTAGGCATAAGTCACAATCAAATAATTACATTAACATTAAAACTGGAGGGTGGGGTGGGGTGGGGTGGAGTGGGGGAGGCACCTGACTAGTATAGCGAATCAAAAGGCATTGAGCTAGAGGCGAGCGGACACTCCCTTTTGTCAAACTGGTAACTAGCTTGCTAACAGCTAAACGGTCATTTTGCCGAATCTGCAAAAGCAGAAGAAAATCATATCAGGTGTGTGAACCTTGCACATGTCAAGACCTATGAAAACATAACCTGTCATATGATCTATTACCACTTTATATTCAAAACATCATAAGAACCAAAAAAGAATAAAAACTAATGAAAAAATTAGTACTGCTGTTATTTAAATGAATGGTAGAATATAAAAAAACACAACACTTTAAAGCAGGTGGTAGGAAACCAGAGATCAAAAGTATGTTAAAACCTGAGCATTGAATGAAAGGGAGCCCACAAGATATTCTAATATTTAACATGAAATCAACTGCGGATATATGAGGACCAGTACTACTTCAATACAGTATAAAACAACTATGCCTTCGTCCCAAACAAGTTGAGTCGGCTATATGAATCTTCAATTCTTCATTTAATCTTATACATATCATCATAATAATAAATAAAATATACAAAATAAAGTTAAAAATATATCAAAATAATTCTAATAATAATAAAAGTTCCATATGAGTCTAAAACCTACCCTCAACTTCAATACTTAATTTTTTTTAATGACCATGAAATCTATCGGGGAACCCTTAGGACCAAAGGTGTCTTTTGAAATTCAAGAATAAAGGTTCTGCTCCTCTACCCTTCTCCACTTAAATATCAAGCTTAGTTTGCATGGCACTGAGCTCAAACCCATGACCTGAGTCACAAGTCCCTCAACCTTCTCACTTGAACTAACCCTTGGGGGCTTCAACACTTCAATTATGAGGACTTACTCGATATGATTGTGTTAACAAACAAAAATTTTATGATTTAAATAAAAATTCAAAGAAATATTGATAAATTATAAAGCAGATATCATGCCTGGTGCAACAGGGCCAGTGCATGGAACTGAACAAGAGCTGCCCTTGATTGAACAGCTTCTTGTACCTCGTTGCTCCATCTTTTCACAATTTCTGGATTTGTCTGTGAAAAGAAACATAGGCCAAGGAGAGTTAGGAAGATACCACCAAATAAGCAAAAAAATAAAAAAGGGTTTTTGAAACCTTACCTGAAGCAAATGGATTCCACTCACAAGGGCAGCACTTGCAACAACAGGATTTTTGTCAACAATGGCTTGTTTCAAGTATCTCTCGATTTGGGTGAGAAGTGTGCCATCCGTGATTCGACAAAGGACACGAATAGCATTTGCCCGATACATATCAGTTCTGCTATTCATGTCCTTCATAAGAGAGCTCGTAACAATGATAACCTTTTTGAGGCAATGAAACCACATGTTAGTTTTCATTCATAGGAGGAGTGAAACCTTACAAGAAAAAAAGAAGAAATCAGTTGGTATCTAACCTCGTCTGCAGAGGGAGAAAGCTCTTTAATGATCAGATACACCATTCTCCTGAGACCAATATCCTTTGATTGAAAGAGTTTTGTGACAGAAAAAAACACTTCTGTAGCCTCAACCTACAAATTAAAACAACTTAAGCAGAAGTCTCATAGGAAGGGAGGTGAGACAGAGAGAGAGAATGTCATCAAAGTGATGTAAAGTGATCTGATAGAGCAAGTGCTTTTGTGGATTTCCCACGAAGGAGAAAAAAATCTCGCTACTTCCACTTTCCGTCCTAAGTGGAGGAAAGGACCAAAAGTTCTCCATTATAGAAAAGACAGGAAATTTAATCTGCTTCAGTTAGCAAATTAAAAATGGAGATAAGGAGAGCTTCTTTCCAAAGATCCATATCACGCGCATGAGAAAAAATATCTACATTGGCTAAAACAAGAATTTACAACACTAGCAAATGGCTCCAGAAATATTAAAAAGTAAACATTGTAGGGCAAAGAAATGGTATGGTTCTAAATATGGGCACCAAGGGAAAAGGGGAAACACTTCAAGAGAGGGAAATTCTCTATGACCCGTTGACATATTCGTCAGTTATTTGACTAGGTCTTCAATCAATTTGGCTAATCAACTTTAGTTTAAACATGTATGCAATTTCCCCATTTGATTAGCCAGAAATCTAAGTTCCAAAATTGCAACTGCTGATCATTGCAGAATGTGAAAATAATTCAGGACCATATCAGACTAGTGTTTGAATAGCAGCATTGAGATGCTTCTGAGATCATTAATCCTTCAGGTAAAAAACTATAATACTAACACACCATATGTAGCGCATTACTGAAAGCTATCCTTCACTTTAAGCAGACATACAATAACAGGTGATATTATCCACTTCCTTTTTTAATTTTTGATTTTGATAAGGTAAATCGCATATGATAGGACCTAAGATAACAAGGCATGATCAGCTAATACCAATTCTATGTACAGCCACAAAAATCCAGATCAAAAAAATATCTGAGTAAATTGAAGTAGAATTCATGAAAAATAATAGACTTCGTCATGCAAGAACACCGGACTGCGCATAATGAGGAGTTACTCACAATCATGTATTGTCGGTATCTTCCGATCTACTACTCCCGCAGATGAAAATTCAGAACCTTTAACACATTTTCTCATAAAATATAGTTGCTTTATTCAGATAGCTAATGCCACACATCTCTCTATTTCTTCAGCGTTTTCTTTTACCATTAAATGGTGGTTTGGGCATTTAAATGGCAGCCTAGAGTACAAAGCACCTCGCATTCCGTAGATGTGATATAGGCAGTCTATCCTAACACAAGCATTCAGGGTTGATTCCACGGTTTGGGCATTTAGTTTGTAAATTTTCATTGCACAGTCACGCCCAAAAAAAAAGGAATATATGCTTTACTGCCAAAAGTAATTGCTCTAGAACTAACCTTTGTAAACGCCTCACCCTGATTCAGAAGATACAAAAGCTTTGTAATGACCTGAAGCACCAAAGGCACCCAAAAATAAAGGCAAGACAAACAAATTAGTCTAACCAGTTTAACAATCTACTAAAAACAGAATGGGAGTTAATTTACTTTTGCATAGCAAATTTTTGTTTTTTCAAAAAAAGGAATAGAACACCATGCCTGTGAGCATCTTCTTGCATCCAATTGTGGATCATTGAAAACCCTAGCTTCCTGAAGAACAGCACCCTTCTCAATCCCCATAAACGGGGAATAGTCCACTGTATTGTCATAGAAATCCAACATGAAAATGTCATTTCACCATTTCAACGCATCTTACTTTAGACAGATCTAAGTAGAAAATGATTATTCTACACTGCAAAACTACACCATATAATCTGAGCAAACTAACTTCCCTAACATCATTCCAGTACACACCTACTGCACCTCCTTTGAAGTCCTACAAGTTATATATACCGCATAGATATTTATCACTGAATTACGTATTTGCAGCATTAAGGAGTAAACATCAGAAGGAAATAAAAAAAACAAATAGTAACAAAAGCGGATTCACAGGTATTCCACTGTAATCAGATTCATTATCGTCCAGATTCACTGGAACACATGAGCAACCAACGAAGAATCTAAATCACAATGCAGATCTATACGAAGCCTCAATCAATAATCACAGGCGAAAGCAACAATTCAATCAGTTAAATGCAAAACCACCGACAAATCAACATGAGGAACGAAACAAAAACTTGTGCTACAATTCAAACAAAATCGTACTTTCGTCATCGCGATCGTCGTCCTTCTTCACCAGAGGTTGAGCCATTTCTGAGACGACAGCTGAGATCTGCAAGGATGAAGTTAAAAAAGTGCAATCTAGTCGATCGGAAAGTAATCGGAAAAGGGTGAGATCGGTTCGGTGAATGAATAACTCAAAGAGTGAATATATTTATATGCGTTAGCAGCGAAATCGAAATACAGATCTCTCGATCTCCCTCAACGTACAAGTTCACTGAAGAGGGTTATAAGGGTGAAGTAGGGAAAATATTAAACCGGATCCGGTTTAACAGAAGAAATATTTTACGGTACAAGAAAACGGAGCCAGTAACCAATGGCTTGTGTACACGTCATACAATGAAATAATTTCTCTCGGTCGCTTAAAGAAAAAAAAAAAAGTAAATTACACTATACAATTTGGGGTTGTTTGGCAGAGCATTATAACTTACAAGGATAATAATATTGAATATAGTGTATTAGAAATTTTAGTATTTATTAGAAAAATTATGGAACTAGTTCAAATTCTCAATTTATTTATTCAAAATAGGTATGTTTCATAAATAAATATTAGTAAACACAGTTATATCTTAATCTATTTTTTCTTTCCTCTCCTCTCTCGTCCTCTCTTTCTCTTTTTTCTACTAATATTTAGAGGTCGTTTGGTATGAAGTATAAGTTATAATAATTTTATAATAAAATATAAAATTATTTTATCTCACGTTTGATTGGAAGTATAAGGTAATTCTTGGACTATTTATCCCATTACTTTTGTCTTATTGATGGGATAAGTTATCCCATTTATATGGTGAAATAATTTATCCCACGCTAATTTATCCTGAAATTAATCATCTTCAAATAACATGTTGCCGACCAAACGACCGCTTAAGGAAACATATATTCAAATTTATTATGTATCAATTATATTCATTCAATAAATATAGGTGAGAGTTTTGTATTTTATTTCAATTATATTAAAAAAAACTGTAATTTTTATTTATTTATTTTTTTATCAATCGTATTTGTATCCATACAAATACAATATGCGTTCATCCTCTCTGTCAAATGTATTTGTATTCCGTCAAAAGGAGGATGAATACATTGTATTCCAAATACAATTGATACATAATATAGTGCAAAATAAATACAAACTATAAGTTATTGTATGTTCAATATAATTGATACAAAGAATACATAATACAAATGAATATAGTTGTATTATTTGTATTTCGAATACAAGTGATACAAAATAAATATAAAATGCAATGCAAAATAAATATTACAAAATACAATTTATTGTATTTATAATACAGTTGATAGAAAATAAATACAAAATACAGTTGTTTCTTTTCCTCTATCGATGTCGTTCACCTCTCTTCTTTCTCCCACAATAACTTACCTCTCTCTTAATCTCGTTCATCTCTCTCCTCTTAATATGTCTTTATTTTGATACAAATCAGTTTGTTTTTGTATTTTTCTTCTAAAATCGGTGAAAAATACACTCTCTTTTTCCCTCTCAGATCTTGCTTGCCTTTCTCCGGCCTCCTCCTCTAATTTTGTTATTCATAATTACGCAAATTATAGCTATAGAATCCTATTTAATGCTAAAATATTGTTGTTTTGATAAATTTTCCAATTAGTTCTGCAAAGATTATTTAGGTGTTTTAACAAATACCCACTATCCTTACAATGTTAAAATCTTACTCAAATATAGGGTGTGTAATGTATGAAGTAAGACGTTTTTCATGAAAAATATTATTTAGAAAAATAAATGAATTTTTTTAGTTATGTTTTGGGATCGATATAAAAATAAAATATATTATTCTAAAAGTATTTATTTAATTTGAAACATAATTCGAATAATTAATATTTGAAAAAAAATAATAATTACGTCTTTGAAAGTTAGAATTATGTTAGGATATGTGGTCTATTTGATGGGGCAAAAAGGAAGAGTTAAAGTTCTGTTTATAAACCTTTCAAATTAATTTGAAAAATCATTTTCAAAACTAATTAAAGATTATTTTAATCTAAAATCAATATTATTTAAAAAGAAAAAAACTCATGTCCGAATAAAACACTTATATACGATAAAAGTCTCTCATAAAAAAAGAACTTAATCTAATAATTTTGAAATGTGTTGTTCGATCTCACAAAGTAGAGATAATATTTGCATATAACACAAATATTTTATTTCTAATCGAGCATTTATTTTTAGAAAAATATTAAATTTAATAATAACTTTCTGTTTTATGCATAAAATAAGCAAGTATTTTACTTATCAAGTACTGATAAAATAGTCTTATATAAATAAATTATTATGTGTGTCATGAGAAATTTTTTCCGTTAAAAACTATTTAAAATGAAACACATCAAATTATGTATAAATCATTAGAACTACAAATAGTTCATTAATTAGGTCCTTGTTTCGTCCTGATCTTTAAAATTTAAATCATTAGAGTATTCGTGAATATAAGTTGTTGAAATTTGAAATTAGAAATACCTGTTAGAAGGCATTCCATTAATGTACACTCCTCATGCGGAGTAGTTAACCAAAATTACTATTAAATTTGCTTTTCAAGATACTTGAACTTCAAAAAATTATTTAAGTAGCAAATGATTAGTTTGCACACTTTTTTTTTAATTGAAATAAATTTATAAATAAAATCTAAATAATAAAATTCAAATCTAAAAAATAAATAGATTTAACGACTGAGTTTTATTAAGATTGAGATCATTATTAAGTGTAAATAAATGAGATTATAATGTGAATAAGTGAATTATAGGAGTTGCTGCATACCTGTAAAATATCAAATGTACATCCAAAAATGCAAATTTAATTGTATAACATCAACTAAAATGTAACGTGGGAATTAATGCACATCGATTATTTCTCTATTTTCAACAAAATTTATGATTAACTCACGAAAAAATTCAAACATAAAACCGTAATCACCTAAGTTTCAATGATAGAAGAATAGTATGATTCTTAGGTACCTAAAACATCTCTGCGATCAAGTTCAATTGGTCAATGATTGTGTGTTATATCTACACTTTTATAATTACACATAAATAAATAAATAAACATTATAGTTATATGGAGAATTTGAAGTAATTGTCCCTTGTTTTTCCAAAAGTCGTAACTTTGATTAAGAGCTACATGTTTACTTTATGTTCTGGCGATATTCACGAGATTCACCGTTATCACTGCTTGAGTATTCTTGACTTGACATGCTAGATTTTCTGAACTTCTTTAAGTCATATGAACCTGTATCTTGTTCAGAGCTTCCACCACTCATAGTTGCACTGTGACCTAATTTTCCTCCCTCATTTAGATCGTCTAACGTAACATCATCTTCTAAAGCACGGACAACCTATGCATGTAAAGTGATTTATTGATTAGTATTTCTCAAAAATATCATACGAATACCTATTTATACTTGAAAAAAAATATAGCTTTAAGATCACAATAAAAATAACTAAGAAAACTTAAGGACACATAATAAAACAAACTTCTTTTCTCACCAAGAAAAATATATTCAATCTTCAGGAGTTCATGTTTCTTTTTTTCAAAAAATAGATTAACGTTACTTCTACTCTTTCAATTATTGATAAATTATAATTTTGATCCTTATGATATACTCTTATGGTTTATCGCAACCGTTTGTCGATTAAAATATTATTTTTTTTATTTTTTTATAAATTGGTGGTAGGGAGAGAAAATTACAAGATCGCAATCGAATTTTTACGAATATAATAAAAATTTAAATAGTCAATCAACTAGACTACTAAGAATAGATAAAAAAATAAAGATGAAACTAACCTGACTCATTTTTGGACGCCTTTTTGCAGAATGCCTGATTGTTGCAGCAGCACATGCCACCATACATAACATTTGTTGGGCATCAAAGTTTCCCTCTAAGCGTGGATCTATTAATTCATCGTAATTTCCACCTTCTGTAGCACGAAGAAGAATAGGTCTCGCCTGCATAAATCATTAGCGTAAATCAACATATGATATGTTAAGTGAAAAATTAAAATTATAAAAGAATACGTAAATTAAGACGAAAGGAGTATTAAATAGCATTAAAGTACATACCCATTCAACTAAAGTATCATCGTCACCGTCCATGTCGATGGGACGACGTCCAGTTATAAGTTCCAAAAGCATCACTCCATACGAATAGACATCAGACTTTTCAGTTAGCTTTCCGCTTGAAGCATACTCTGGTGCTAAGTACCTATCAATCCATACAAATAATTACACTTCAATTATTTCACTTTAATTGAACACATTAATATATTGTGACAGAAGTACGCAGCCAAAAATAAATGGAAGTAAGCCGGCGAAGAGCTCTATTTTTGATATATTAAATACTGTTATCAGAGTCTTTAAATAGAAAATTTTGTAACTAAAATAACACGTTTACTTTTCTAAGAAATCTGAATCTAAAAACTGATTGCGACTAGGAAACAATTTATTTACTCCTAAACAAATTCAACAGCTATTTACTATACCACAAAGCTGATCATGTGGCTAACATATTGTTCAAAATTTAACAAAATTAAGTCCACATATCAAGAATATACAAGCATGAAAATAATAGAAGAAACTTTATATAACAATAATTATTAGTTGAGTGACCATCCGAGAAATCAATTTAAGATCTTATAAGCAATGACATACCAATGAAAAACAAAATCTAGATGTTACTTTGTTAAAAACAAAAATAAAAATGTACTCACCCAAAAGTTCCCATGATACGGGTGGACACATGAGTATGGTTGTCTGTTGAGAGCTTAGCTAGTCCAAAATCAGCCACCTAATAAAATTAATGTAATAATCAAGGTATTGAATTTATTAAAATTCTTCACATAATTGGTATATCATTGTATATGATAGGAATACCTTTGCTTCAAAATTTTCATCCAATAGGATATTTGCAGCTTTGATGTCTCTATGGATAATCTTAGGGTGACCTATAATTAACACAAAAAATAATAATTAGATACAAAATACATGCATATAAGTGTAGTAAAGCTAAAAATTATAAAAAGTTCAAAATTTTACAATCTTCATGAAGATAAGCAAAGCCTTTGGCAGATCCTAATGCAATTCTGTGTCTTGTGTTGAAATCCATTGGAGGGCGACCAGGTCCTAAATGAATTCAACAAAGAAAATATGAGATAAACTCTAAATACGAAATAACAATAACAAAAGTTATTTAAACAATATACTTAGTTAATGATACTATGATAAATACTTTTAACATAAGCTAAGTGATTTTTAGTGTTTGCTATTCGAGAAATAAATTTTACATAATTTTCTATCAAAATCGGAAAAAAGTGTTTCGTATTTTTAGATGAAAGTCATTTTCCTTTGGAATAACCTCAAATGTTAACTTCATATCATTAACCAATAGTTAGATATTATCATCAGTCTTTAATACTCAAAAAATGTAATTGAAATGATATCCAACTTGTTATATTATCATCAAACTTACATAATAAATGATTTTTTCAAAAAGTATTTTTCACTCTCCAACTCAGAAAATATGTCACTTTTCGGAAAATCTCTCTTGGTCCCTCATTTCCTAGACTAATTTTGATCGGACATAGAATTTAAGAAAATAAAAAAAAATTGAATCTTGTGATGTTAAATAAGATATGTAGAATAATATAAACAATGTTCTTTAATTTTGTGATTGTAAATTTTGGCTTAAAAAACTGTTTATCTCACTTAACACTACTAAACAACTTAATAACACCTAAAATAAGCCAATCTAAACAACCTCTAGACATGTCGTGTGAAAAGTTACAGCATTAAACAGATATCGAGAAGGAGAGACATTCTTTTCCAAACAGAGTAAAAATAAAAGTAAGATATATAAACAAAATTAAAACAGAGTGAGTAGCATGTTTGAAAATAAAATATATACATACCATGAAGGTGATATTCAAGAGTGCCGTTAGAAACAAATTCATAGACTAACATCCTTTGAGATCCAGCAATGCAATACCCAACCAAAGACACAAGATGTTTATGATGTACACGACTAATAATTTCAACTTCTGCTTGAAACTCTCTTTCTCCTTGTCCACTATTAGATTTCAAACTTTTAACAGCAATTTCTTTACCATTAGGCAACACTCCTTTATGTACATATCCAAAACCACCTTGTCCCAAAAGTTTGTCTTTAGCAAATCCTCCAGTTGCAACTGCTAAGTCATCATAAGTGAAACTACTTTGATTATAACCAAGAGCCATTGCTGGATGTGGAGGTGGTTGAGGTGGACCAGAGAAGAGCGCCGAGCTCATATCACTACTACTCATCATTGGTGGTGGTGGTGGTGCTATTGGCCAACTATGCTCGGAGCTTACCTGACTACTCCCTGTCAGTGGCGAAATCAGGAATTTTGTTAAGAGTGTTTAAAATTTAATATATATGTAGAAACATGATTTTTAATTTGTATACAAAGTATAATTTTTGTACACGCATTATTGTTTTCGTAGCTATGTCACAAATATTGTCTCTACGTACCTGGAGGAGGCATCTTATGAAATTGGTCAGTTGATTGAAGTTTGTTGTTATTCTGCCAATTGTTCACATGTGGTCCAGCATTGTTATAGTAATGGTTATCTGTAAAATATATAAAGCACGTTAGGATTTTTATAATTTTAAAAGAAAGAACATAGAGGGAAAATGAATTAGCAAAAACATTGAGGCATGATATTGTAACACAAGTTTTCTCAAAAGAATGATTATCTAATCAAGGGTGACATCGTGGATGGACAAGCCTGTATAATGAGACAGAAACGTTCATCTAATATGGTACATTCAAATACGTGTGTCCTTTTTAGAAGATGTTATGTCGCCATGTGTATTGATAAATCAATTTAGTATTCAATAATTTTAATTTTTTCTAATGTAATACAATCAGATGATAATAAAGTAATAAATCAAAGAAAAATAGAAAGAAATATACTCATGGCTCCATGAGAATTGTCTCTGTAGTAGCCCATTTGATTTTGCTTTCGTTTCTTTTTGCGCTTACAACAAGAGATGATAAAAACTATCATGACAAGAAATAATAATCCAGCTCCAACCGCGATTCCTATCGTGCCTGCTGTTTTGTCATCCTTGTCTGACGAATTTGTTGATTGAGGCCTTGCAGGGGCGAGAGGTCTTGCGTTAGGAGAAAAACGTGATGGTGGAGAGAGAAAAGAAGGTGATGATGATTTTGGTGGAGGAGGTGATATATTATCAGAGTTGTTATTATTATTATTATTTTCGTCGTTGTCATAATCATTACTGTTGTTGTTGTTTTGATCATTATTATCATTGTTGCTATCATTATTGTTGTTGTTGTTATCATTATTGTTGTTGTTGTTGTTATCATTATTGTCATTGTTGTTATTGTTGTTTTTATCATTTGAAGAAGAATTATTATCTTTTACAGATGACGAATCATTGTTAGAAGGAGGAGATTGAGAGTTTGAATTATTATTGTTATTGTTATTACTGTTGTTACTGTTGTTGTTGTTATTGTTGTTGTTATTTGAAGAAGAGGAGCTATTATCTTTTCCCGAGGATGAGTCGTTGTTAGAAGGAGGAGATTGAGAGTTTGAATTGTTGTTGTTGTTGTTGTTATTATCACTAGAAGAGCTATTATCTTTTCCAGATGATGAATTGTTGTTTGAAGGAGGAGATGGAGAGTTTGAATTATTTGGTGGAGATGGTGAATTGTTGTTTGAAGGAGGAGATGGAGAATTTGAATTATTTGGTGGAGATGATGAATTTGACGATGAAGAGTTCCCAGTCGTTGACGAAGACATTTTTATAAAAGTCTTTTATCACGATCTACGTCAAATGACGTTACGCAGGTTCTGCCAATCTCCCAAGTATTGATTCCTGTACATTAAAAATTGAAACAAAATTTACTTTTGTCATTGAAGAATTCACAAAAATATTCAACAAGAAAACACGAAACTAAAGCATGATTCCGATTAAAAAAATAAACAACACTAATCGCAATCAATGATACCATAATTGAAACATTATCACTTTTCACAAAGATGAGAATTATTACCATACGGAATCAATACTTCATAAAATTATTTCGTAAATGATATCAAAGGCCTGTGTCTTAGGTAAATAAAGATTAAAAAAATGAAATTTCTAAAGAAGAAAAGACAGACTCAAGAGAAGAAAAAATCTGATACCTTTAGGAGAAAGGCAGAGAGAAATCTCAAAGAAAGAAAAGTAAAAACATGTTGCATAATTAAAATTCACCATGAAAATATTAGATGTTTTTCCATCCTCATACTCCTCCTAAAATAAGGGAAACTAATCACTACATTTGAAAAAAACAGTAGATTTATTTAATGCCTATTTTATTAATTACAGGACTAAATTTATAGGGGAAAACATGAATATGATATAAATAGCTTTTATTTGTCCAATTAAATGAATTATTATATTTACACTTATTTAATTACATAATTTGATCATCTAGTATGATCTCAGTAATTTATCTAAATCATCAATTAGTGCTATTAAAGTATGAGATTTTTCTTTGTGTCATTCTACATTTGACCACACATATAACGTACTTACCGTCTCTTACACTTTATTGTTTCATGCAAAATGTCAACCACAAAATTAATTTAATAAAGAAAATAAATCCTAAAATAGTTTTGATTATTTTTTAAGTTTATGAATTGACATTAAAATTCCACCTAAGATTTTTAATCATAAAATAAAAATTTGGATGTGTTATCAATATTATCATCTAGTGCTAGGGATTTAGAAGTTGCCATAATAAAAAACTATTAATTCCAATTACCACAAAATATACAGATTCCAAAATCAATACTGTAATTCAGCAATCGTTTCTTTCGAATATCAGTTTCCAACTTCCAATCAATAACGGGTAAATCTATAGGACATACACGCACACATACTAGTTTTTTATTTACAAAATGAAGAAAGACTAAACTACAGCTTTTGCAACATATAAACTTGAGAATTTTTCAAGAATTTCAAGACATTTACCTTTATCCAAAATTTTAGTTTACAAAAGAATTACAACATATATTCTAAGGGCTCTTTTGGACATGTATTAGATATGAAATTAAATTTTTATTTGAACATCAATTTAAATCTTTTAAGATATATTTTTTTCTTCATAAACATGAAAATTCACACATTTTGAAAATTATAAAAAAAAAATTATAAAATTTTACTATCTTAAAATATTAACTCCCTAACTTGAATATTAAATTACTACAATACTCCCAACTAAAAAACTTAATTTAGTATATCTTGTATATTTATTTACATATATTATGTTAAAAGCATATGCCTTTGCATTTAAGAGTTTTGACTTTTTCAATGATTTATAATTTTAAAAAGTTGTGACTCTTCTGATAAGACACAATAAACACATATTTGTCCATTGTTGGTTATAAATAGAGGAGTTAAATGGGGTCATTTTTTAATTCTTTCATCGCCTATCAATGTTGTTTTTTAACATTTTTTTCTTCTTGATTTTTTATGTCTTTTTTTTTCTATTATACTTCTTTAATTTAATTTTTTTTATAAAAAATATATATTTATATTTGGGCTAAAAGATTTAGTTCAACTATTGAATTTTTAAAGTACTTATACTTATTTAGCATGAAATAAAAGTGTTTGAGAACTGGTCTTACTAAATAAACAAAATATGTTTAATAAGATATCAAAATATGGTAGTACACCGTATTTATAAATTGCATATCCCCACATTCTTTTTGTAATAACTAGATTTTCTTTACATTATATAGTACCAATAATTTCTTGCCGCGGAGCATGCATATTTTTCTTGAACGGATGAGTTTTTTTCAACAATATAAACTAATTGATCAAATTTTACATCTTAAAAAAATTTAAAATCATAATTTAGAATTTCAAATCTTATTCAAAATTTAAAATTATAATTTTAAATTATATATATATTTAAACGTTGATTTGAAATCATGATTTCAAATTCCAATAATCACCCAATTCGATCCGACCCGACCCGATCCGTCCGGGAGCAGGCGGAGATAAGTCAGTTGACTGTATAGTGCCCCAGCTAAGGTATAATCTGTATTCCTGTTCAATTAGTGTACAACTGGGCTGCCAATTCTTTTTTCCCTACTAGAAACGTCTCAAATTGCCAACTGTGTGTTCCTCACGCCACACACACACACACACGGAGAGACAAACACGCGCGGAATTTTCTGATTTCAGTCTCTTCTCGTCAGATCGAGTCAGCTGAAGATGCCTTCTCGCCGGCGAACGCTTTTGAAAGTCATCATCCTCGGCGACAGCGGGTCAGTTTTCGCCGTATTTGTCCATACAGATGCTAAATATTACTGTACAACTTTCCTCTATTCTGTACTGTTTTAGGGTTCAGTAACGCATGATTCATCGCTCTTCATCGTCATTTCGGCAACTCTTATGTTTTGCTTGGCCTGTTAACGGACTGATTTTCGAATTTGAATTTGAATTTGAGTTTTTGATACGATGATCTGAGATTGGTATAGAGCGGAATGATTCGAGAGGATTCGTGCATACAGTGGAGTCTAACTAGTTGGCAATTGAGGCGTTGTTGATTTGATTATTTGACTTATCGTGATCTAAGTTCCACAAGTTGCTGATTTTTCAGTATTGTTTCATAAATCACTTCTCTTTGTGTTTTGCAGGGTTGGAAAGACCTCGTTGATGAATCAGTATCCTCAAAAGCTTTGTAATCTAAGTTCTTTAGTGTTCAGTTAATAACAAGAGCAAGAGTATTGTGAAGAAACAGCTTGATTCACTTGCCGATGCAATTATACCTTATAAATGAATTGTCTGCCTTAAATGATTCTTTATAGATATGTAAATAAGAAGTTCAGCAATCAGTACAAAGCAACTATTGGAGCTGATTTCTTGACAAAGGAAGTGCAGTTTGAAGATCGGCTTTTTACTTTACAGGTTATTTAGATAGTGTCACATTGATGTGTATTATTAACGCTTGAAATTTATTATATCAAATTGTCAAATTCTAGGTTTGCTATATTACTTAACTCATCAGTGATTCCTCGTAATAACTCGATAGATAGGGGCCTTGCCCTCTGATTCATGAATGAAGACCAAACTACCAAAAGAGTTACCCGAGAACAATAGAACTTTGAAATATACTCTAGTATCATGCTGCTGATTGTGTTTAAGAGGGTTGCAACGTTCTTTATGTTCACTGCAACCCATCACTTCCTTGTTTTAGATTTTGATCCTTTTTGTGTGTTGTGGTGGTGGTGGTGGGTGGGTGTGTTTCTTGGAGTTTGGATATTTTTTTCTCTTTCAAGTAGACGAGAATCATTTTTATCCATCTTCACTAGAAAGCTACTAATGGGAGGAAAAGAATAAAATGTAAAGATAACGGAGCTTAACTTGTGACTTTGTAACGCTATGCTAGAGTAATTGTCTAAATTCTCGTAGCCAATCACTGAGAAAAGAGGATGCATGTGAGTTGAGTGTCAGTTTCTTAAGGAACACTAGGACCGATTATCTCTATTATTATGTGTAGGTATTTTAATGACTCCAAGACACGTGTAAAAAAAATTCTCATATGGGAGATTCTCTTTCTTTGAATTAAATAACTGTGGCTATAATCCATCTAAGTAGAGGTCAAGTAGATGGTTTACATCAACAACAACAAGTGGGGTCTGGGGAGGGTAAGATGTACGCAGACCTTACCACTACCTCATAGAGATAGAGAGGCGTAGATGGTTTACATCATTTAGTTTTTTTTTTTGGGGGGGGGGGGGGGGGGGGGGGAGAGGGGGGGGGAATAAGCTCTTATGTGTCTGTTTACTCAAGAGCGTAACTTCTTTTATGAATGATAATATGTTTGGAATGATATATGCTTTTATAATGTTCTTTATCATACTTGGGAGAAAAAGAAAAATTACCTTATCAAAATTAAAGAAAGATCGTGATCAAAAAGAAGAAATTTAAAAAATCTTTTTCTTTCCATTCAACTTTCATATACAAACATTCTATGCGGGCGAGAGATAGCTTTCCTGGGAGTAGAGACAGTTATTTCCTACTCATTATCATTAATACTTTTCCTCCTTTTAGACAATCGTTTTTGGAGTGTATAAGAATCACCTAACCTAGTAGCAAGCCCTTGGGCGGGATGGTGGAACCTATTGACCTAGGTGGTTGATGATTCCAGTATTGCTCTGGCTTTGTTGAGATGGAAATTGGAGCAGTACTTCTTCACTGCATTTAAGTAAAAGCATACCACACTATGTGTTGTTTACTTTGGGGATTAGACTTCAGTTGTGCATACTTTGACTTGTGTTACTGTCAAATGAAGTTAGAAAGGGAATGGGTGGACCAATGAAATTGGTGGCAAACAATCTGGTATTGAATGGATAAGAGAGACCTGTATAATTGATCGTATTAAGCTAAATAAACTTTTTAGCTTTGTCGCCCTTCTGCTCTTTGATTTTGGGTTTTGTGTCATATAAGGTGATAATTATATAGATCCATATATATGGTAGATATCAAGGAGAGAGGGTCATGCTGCATCATCACTCCCAGTATGTTTTCCTCATTCAGCCTTGAATCTTAAGTCATAGTTCTTGCTTGATTCCATCCTCCGAAATTTGTAAAGGAAAAATGATACTTGATCTACAGGTGTTTCACCTTTTTTCCCAAGTTATTCCTGTCTTTGCCCTTTGGTTTGGTCGAATTCTATCTGTGGATCCACTGCAATGAAACAGATAAGATAAGCATTGCCTTGCAGATTTCTTTTTTATTTCTCAATATATCCAATCTAGAGAACTCACGGTGCATCCAATCCAGTTCTCACTTGGTCAAGACTTCATTTCTCTCTCGAATTTACTCTCTGGTTCATATAAGTTTTGATATCTCGAAGCATGCTCTGTATTTTTTCAGCTTTAAAATGATGCCTGTAATTCCAAACATCTGCATGTATTAGGGAGAGGTAGTTGGTGGTTGCATTACCAGTGTTAATGTTTTACTCATGATAAGTCAACCTGGCCTGTTTCCTGCTCTAACATTTTTATTTCTGGTTGTCCAGATTTGGGACACTGCTGGCCAAGAGAGATTTCAGAGTCTTGGTGTTGCCTTCTATCGTGGTGCTGATTGTTGTGTCCTTGTTTATGATGTAAATTCAATGAAGTCATTTGAAAACTTAAACAACTGGAGAGAAGAGTTCTTAATTCAGGTATTTCTTCTTTGTTTGCCTCTGATTGTTTACTAAGTACAACAACAACAACAACAACAACAACAACAACATACCCAGTGAAATCCCACAAGTGGGGTCTGGGGAGGGTAGAATGTACGCAGACCTTACCACTACCTCATAGCGGGATTGTTTACTAAGTACATCTTATTTATTTGATTTTTACATTTTTAACTATTTATAGGCTTATAGCCTTATTTGCTTCTTGCTGAGCTGAAAACTTTGAGTTTTTCCCTCATGGAGCTTGTTATGCTTCATCCTTCATGAGTTGCTAACTTAGTGCTCCCTTTTGGCTATCACACTTGTATTTGTTAGTGCCCACCAGTTACTTGTTTTGATATTTTTATCTAGGATCATTTATAAATTGGTATAAAAATGACAAAATTAGTTGTTTCGTAGGTTCATCTGACACCTTTTTTCTTGTCAAACAACTACTCTGTAATATCCGAGTGAATTTTCTGACTGCTGAGGAATTTACTGCAGGCAAGCCCATCTGATCCAGAAAATTTTCCATTTGTTGTGCTTGGGAACAAAGTTGATGTTGATGGTGGAAATAGTAGAGTGGTAAGTTCCTACTCCAAGAAATTGTACATTGTCCCAATTCCTCCTCTTTTTGCTCCCTTGTCTGTTGCTCTCACCTGTCCACTTCTTTGGTAAGCCGCCAATGGGACTACTATAGTTCCATATATAGAACAACTTTAGTTCCATCGAGGGAAATTATTCTTCACTTAAAGATATTTGTCTGCTATGTTTTAGGTTTCTGAGAAAAAGGCTCGAGCCTGGTGTGCTTCAAAGGGTAATATTCCCTACTTTGAGACTTCAGCTAAGGAAGGCACCAACGTGGAAGAGGCTTTCCAATGTATTGCTAAGAATGCCCTGAAGAGTGGAGAGGAGGAAGAAATGTAAGTTGAAATGTTATTTATACCACTTGTCCATAATATTCTAACAGCATGGTGCACGTAAAAATATCTGTCTTCCCAAGAAAGTGTCACGTCAGTTGGAGACAACCTAAAAATAATGTTGGACTAGGGAACGAGGGATGTCAAAATGTGGGTGAGTAATTTTGTAGGACCTGTTTGTCGTGGTGCAGCTGCTCTTGGCAAGCCGAATAAGCCTGTGTCGTCTGACCTATTCTGCTTTACGTTATTGTTTTATCTGGTCCTATTTCTTCCCGCTAGTGCTTTCCCCAAGAGTCAAATTAGATTATGAGTTGTTTTTAAACTAGACTGTTTGTGGGCAAGTGATGTTACATGCAAACAGTTGATATTATTAGCTCTGCAAAATTAATACTGTGACAAAATCTGTTTCAGTACAAGATATTTAGTATTTCTGCATTGGTCATGATATTAATCTATTCTTTTTTCTGCCGCATTTTCATGATAAAGATATTTGCCCGACACCATTGATGTTGCCGCTAGCAGTCAGCAGAGGACAGGTGGATGCGAGTGCTAAACAATATTTATCTTGCAGCTCCAAAAAGAATTGGATTCCTTTAGCCCTCGTTTATTGTTTGTTTCTCTTGGTGTGCTTTTTTCACTGTAGATTATCAAGTTGTACTTGTATATTAGCTTTTGCACGGGGAGCTGGTTGGTTTCTTGGTGCTTTGGATTCTGTTGGTGTTTATTTTCACTTTGATAAACCTTCAAGATTTGTTGGATTCATATTCGCCTCTCTGGTGAAATCTCTTGCTTTACAATAAATCTTCTGTTGATTTGTTTCACCTAAAAAATAATGTGCTTCAGATTATTCTATATATGTTGTACAAAAGATGATATTTATGGCGTTTGCACAATTAAGCAAACATAAATTCCTGTACAACTGTACTAAGAGTAGTTGAGCACTTTATACCATGGGTTGGTTAAAATCACCATTCAGAATCGCCTTACAAATATTCTGTGCCAACTTAAGACTTGAATGGGAGAGCATTGTAACAGAACGTAAAGATGCAACAAATGTGTCCACAAATCAATAAATTGATGCATATTCGCCTCGTTAAGTCACTTAGCAATTGTTGGCTAATATAATTTGATGCCATCACTGAATGCAAAGAAAAAATTTTACACAGATTGCTCCCTCTAGTTAACTAATAAAAAGTATATAATGTTAGAAACCAACGGTCTGAAAAAATATCTCAAAAATTTTATCCTCCAAAAGAAAGTCCATTTTTTCCCCTCACAATTTTACAATATGATCTTACTGAATAATTAGTCGTCATTTCTCTTTCATATATAGTATCTTCTGCTTTTGGGACTTATATTTTTGAGCTAAGGGTCTTCCGGAAACACCCCTCTATCTCTATAAGATAGTGGTAATGTCTGCCTACATTTTACCCTCCCCAGACTTCATTTGTGAAATTCCATTGAATATGTGGTGGTTCTTGTTCTTACAGAAAAGTTAAGTATATTCGTGCAACAAAACATTGATTTATGACTAATCTGCAAAAGCAGAATATTCAACAACACCCACGAAGGCCACAAATGTCATCACGATTTTATGACTGCCAACAAATATAAACAACTTAACAGGTACGCTGGGATTTGGTCAAACACAGAATATCCTGAAGTTTCAGCTGGAAGCAGTTTCAATAAGCAAGAGAGCATGCCAATCACGGTCATCATCATCTATTTTGGTACCAGTTGAAATAAGCAGCAATTATGTAGCGCCTCAAGGTCTTGCAATCAACTGGGGAAACAGGAAGATGATTCAACAACATGGCCATGTAATCCATGAGCAAAGTCCAGGGGGAGTTGAGTAATATGCAGACTTAAGGAGGTAGAGAGGTGATTTTCAAAAGACCCTTGGTTCAAGTGCAAATTAGTTATAAAAAAATTATAACAATTAAGAAAACATGTCAATTAACAAAAACCAATACATATATTCAAAAAACAAAAAGAAAAGTAACAACAACAACAACATACACAGTGGAATCCCACAAGTGGGGTCTGAGGAGGGTAGAATGTAGGCAGACCTTACCACTACCTCATAGAAGTACAAAACAAAAAGTAAAAACGACAAAATGATGTAATGACTAAAACAAAATAGGCAACAGATGGTAACAGCATCAAAAGCAAGACACTACAGGTATAGGCTAATACTAGATCAGACACGATACTACCAGACTCTAACCAAGCCTAATCACACCGAAAAGCTAGACAAAGTTCAACTACCTACTAACTTTCTACACTAATCTGTGACCTCCATATTCTCCTATCTATAGTTATGTCCTCAGTAATCTAAAATTACGTCATAGCACATCTACTCACCTCTCTAATACTTTTTCGGCCTAACTCAACCTCATCTCATACCCACTATATCCAATCTCACATCTCCTCACCAAAAATCTCCTCATTCTCAAAATTCTAATAATCAGTCCTCATATTCCTTCTCATATTGAATAAAATATGTATTGGCTTACCTAATCCTTTCAACTGGAATTTGGGTACATACAAAGAGAGAATTCGGACAATGAACTACTGCTGATTAACAACTTTATAGCTTAATGACCAGGGCAACAATCATGAAAGGGTAAACGCAGTCGCATGACAAAAGGTATTTGAAGACCGTTTCTTTGCTCTTTTGATTTCTAGATGAGTTTCATTCTTAAGAATTAGAGAATATTACTTGGTCCTAACTGAAATAAGCTTCTCCTACTTTGAAGGCTGCATTGAATTTCCTGAAACTGCTGTAGGCATAAAAGAGCTTGGTGTAGGAGTTCCTGCCATTAGGGGTCTTGAATTCGGTATCCTCTGGGAGCTCATTGCAGTTGGAAGCCTAGGTGCTGAATTAGCAAGAGTCATTCCAGGCCGGTTAGCAGGTACCGATTGTGTCACAGGATGAGCTGGATATCTTGCTTTAAGTATTTGACTACGCTCAATGAGAAGCCTCTGTTTTGACCTCTCCAACAGTTCTCTGACCCTCATAACCACATTATCCATGTCATGAAAGAAGGCTATCTTGCTCTCCAGCTTGTGCAACTGCAAAGAAGCAACTTGAATGACTGACTTGTTGAAACAGATCAAGGCTAAGAAAGTCAAAACTTAAATCAGCTTAAAATCAAGTCAGAAACCTGGGAGAATATAGTCAGAACTAGACCAGACTAGTCCTAACTCAATGATTGTTCCAATGTAAAGCAACATAAACTTTCAACCAGAGAAAGGAGAATATAGGAGGTGCTTCCCAAGAGATAAGAGACGGTCCAATATTCATCTATATGACATTATGATTTTTCTGTTCTAAAAGGAAGACAAGCATTTTGTTATCCAATTGGGAAAAAGCTTATTATCCATCTCTTGATCAGGAATAAATCATCCGGACCCACTTTGATTGCTCAAGATCTATTTCAGCCTAAATCTTGCTTTAAAGATCATTAACTGATTAATCTCAAGTTTGACTGCCCTCCAGCAGAAGTGCGTGGAAAGACTTGCAGCTGTAGGATGATTCCCATAGAACATAATTAGGAGCTCAAAAATGCAAAATTTTCAAAGAGCTGGAGAGCCATGATTACCTGCTTCTCAATTAATGAAATAGTAAGCAGCCGAATTTGGTCCTCTTCTTGATCTGCCAGATATTTCGCCTTGACTGCAGCAGCCGACAAAGCAGTGACTGCTGCACGTTTGATTTTATCAATATCCAGATCACTTTTGGTCTTTAAAGGATCTTTTTTCCCATCTACAGAATCTCTGACTTCTCCAGCCCCTGAGCAATAGAGCACCAAAGGAAAATTTTCAGAATTATAGGAGGATTTACAAATTCGTAAAAGCCTTAGTTTAGTGCAGAGAGAATAATATGAATCAGTTTTCCACTTTGGCTAAGCAACCATAAAGAGAACCCGAGTTTTAGCCCCGAGGCCATAGCAATGGCGAATATTTAAGATCCAATTTTGGTTTTTGCAGCATTTCACCCTTATGGATAAAATTGCTTTAATGGCTGCCATACTTGATCAACTTTGCCCATCATTTGCCTTTTTAGCTCCACCAATCCATCAACTCACTATATAGCCCCTCCTCCCCAACCTTGGACCTCCTTTCTTGAACTCCTGAAATTCCTATCCCAATCTCATATAGAACCAGTTTGTCCTCCCAACTCCACACCCTCTCCTGTGTTAGTTCAACTTATGTTCATTTCAAGGTCAACATATACTCCCTCCGTCCCATTTTATGCGGCACCTTTTCCTTTTAGTCCGTCCCGAAAAGAATGTCATCTTACTTTAATTAGAACAATTTAACTTTAAAATTCCACTTTTACCCTAAATGATATGATTCTCAGCCACAAATATTTAAGAATGATTTTAGACCACAAGTTTCAGAAGTCTTCCTTTTTTTCTTAAACATCGTGCCAAGTTAAATGGTGCCACATTAAATGGGACGGAGGGAGTATCTCGTTTCTCTCTATTTGCGTCTACCTGAAGAGTTTTATCAATGATTCACAAGAGGGGACTATGTGTGCATACCCTCTCCATTTCATTTATATGATGTGGGACTGGAAAGGTCGAGTAATCCAGAAACTCACTCCAACACCCCTCCTTCCCTAGCCTTGCATGTCTTTTCCTGACATTGGACCGCTTGCCCTCCCAATTCCATCGCCCAATCCTGAGTTAGTTTAGACTTATTTTCATTTCAAGGTCAACTTGTTTCTCTTTTCTCTCAATGTGCCTCTACATATGGATTTGTGTTTGCACACTCACCATAACATATTATATGACTAGAGGGAGAAAGGTGTCATTGTATATGCCACTTTTTGATTGGTATGAAGTTTAAGATGATTATTTAACTTGAGTGTCAGAGTAGTGGTAGTAAATTAAGGTAAAGTTAGTTTGATTAAAGGAATTATATCAAGGTCTAAAATTATAGTAGTAAATGACTTTACATTCTTAAAGTCACAAAAGTTAATTATATAATGATGGTATGAATGGTATGGTTTCAAATACTTTGAGACCATACCCAAGTGAAAAGGGATTAAATATATGACAAAAATGTTTGGGGAGAGGGATTGCAAGCAAAATGCATAACAAAGGGGAATATGAAAGTTTAGAGAGGTGGGAGAACAGAGAAATTAAAGGACTAGTGCACTGTGTAGCAAAATAGGAAAGCAAATGGTGCTGGAATAAACTTCAGTGGCATTTTTAATTTGAAGATCTGGATTTGGTGATAAGAACTAAACCACTGTCACATTATCAATTACGAACTCAACAATGCTAATGATAGTCAACAAGCTACAACCATCGACCAAAGACTCAAAAGATCCTTCATGATTCTTAATTGAAACATTATTTCATAAAATCAATAGATAGATGATTTCCATACAAATGCATGTCATGCAGCTTTTTTTTTTTTTTTTGGAGGGGTCCGGAGGTGGGTGGTTGGTTGTGGTAACTAATAGATGTCATAGCTTTATGTTTCTGTTTTTCCTGTTGTTGTCAAGTATGTCACGAGATTCAATTCCAAGAATTATATCCACTCTCTTGTAGTGCTTGCACTCCATGGTTAGCGAGCTTTTATTTTAACTGAGAAATCTGTTTTTTTCCAGCATTGAACTCAACGGCTAATAGACCTTCCCTCTACCCTTCTCCACTTAAAGTACCCCCCCTAGAATTCAAACTAATTACATGCACCTAACAACCTTCATCTGCTGTACAACCTTTCACATTTGAACCCCCAAAGGCAACATGATTAGCATAACTTATACTATATTGAAAAAATATAACACCATATTGAAGACCCAGACCTGTATTTTCACCATTTTCAAGTACAGCGCTCGATTTCATGGATTGCTCAGGCTCCTTTATTTGCACAGCAGGCATCATGTCCTCATCTTTAGGAGTGTCTGGAGACTCAGAAGGAACGGCCATCACAGCTCCATCAACTGACTCCTTTTCGAACCCAGGCGGGAGCTCTAGTTTAGACGTTAAAACATCTGATTCTGCTGTGGTACATGGTGTCTGTGCCACTGCCAAGCCTGCATCATCTGGTTCTTTAAGGGATGCAGGTTCCCCTACTTTGTCAATACGAACTGGACCAGACTGTTTTAAAGTATCAGATTTCTCTGCATTTTCATCACTCGTAGAAACCAAATGGGTCGCTTCTTCAAGTACCTTCTCATTTTTCTCTTCATGGTTTTTACCACCCTGCTCTTCGCACTTTTTATCAATGTTTGTCTCACCTTTGGTCTCTTCTTGTCCAGTGGACGAACTCTTCTCATCAATAACTGATGTCAACTTTTCCTCTTTCTGCATTTCAACATTGTCATCCTCATCTTTCTTATCTTCTGGATCAACTGTTCCATTAGCAGGTCTGCATAACTAATTAACAATTAGACTTCAAATCAATAAAATACCTGGTAACTAAAGCTATAAGGAGGAACACTAACCTATCTGAATCAGATGATGTCTTCCCATCATCTGGGGGATCTTCCAAAACAAAACAGTGCCTTAAGGATAGCTTCTCACCAGAAGGATTACCAGAAATGGATTTGAAAGAGCTGCGCACTGAGGCAGTAACTTTTTTAGCTTCTACCAGTTTCACCAGAAATGCTGCCTAGTGAAAGAAAACAATATAATGAGGAAAACCAAAACATTTTCAGTGATCACCTAATAAACAATAATCAGAGTTTTAACAGCAGAACAGAAAACCAACCTGATTTTACGTTTAACAACTTCCTCTCTTTTTTTGAAATCAGTAAAGAGTAGCTTTTTATATATGGTAAGACCAGCAAGAAGTTGTTGTATAAGTTACAACCAAAGGCACACCATTACAAATTGTGTAATGTGTTAATGACGTCAGTCATAGCACTAGGGTCAGAAGCATGTACATCTTCCATGTTACACTAAGAAACTAGGCAAAACAATACATTTATGTTTTGGTATTAGTGACTGTTCTTCCTACTTCCAAACCACTTATAATTTCTTTCTATCCAGATAAACAACTGCCTCTTTAGAACAGGATTAAAATATCTCATTGAAACTGCAGTGCCGTAATGAAACCCTATCCTTTTCAAAAGGTTTCAAACTGTGAAAATGGTGAGACAAGACTTTCACCGGCAGATAGACCATACCTTGATAAAGTAAATAGCATAAATTAAAAAAAATTATTTCATTATTCAAGCTTCAGGGAAAGGGATGAACAGATTCCTAGCTCTTAGTAGAGTGCCTTGAGTGCTCAGTTGCATCAGAATTGTGATTGAGCCAATGAAAAGTAAAAGAAATCAACATACCACTGCCATCACAGGATTGCCAGCTTCAGCAAATGAAGCACGTTCTCCAGGTGGAGGATAAAAATCAACAGCCGTAAATGCGTCCCTCAGTGCGTTGAGTGCACAGTTCTCACCAACTTCCTCTTGAGAAGTTGGACCATTCACATTCTCTGGCTTCGATGTTTCCACTGTGGATGAAAGCTGATTGTCATTTCCATCATCCTTACTTTCTGTAGTTTCTGGGGCATCAATACTGGCTGATGTATCATCTTTAGACAAAACTGCATCTTCTTTTTCTTCAACACACTTGTTACTTTCAAAATCAGTATCCAGGAATGTATCCTCTATTGGCATTTGAATGAAGTGCAGAATACACTGAGCTTTGGTCTTTGTAGCCACATGCTCAGCAATCTCATTCCAGTTTTCCTTATAAAGCTCTAATGCCTCAAGGAGAAGAAGAGTCTCCTGATCTGTCCACTTCCCACCACTTGCACCGCCAGCCTCACCAGGCTCCATAATAATGAAATCTGAAGGGGACATCCCAGATCCAAACTTTGCATTGTTGAAGCATTCACTACACAAGTCAAAGTCTGCCTATGTAGTAAAAACAACCAACATGAAGAACACAGTCAGGCACTTAAGCAAGACCTCAAGTTCCAACAAGACATACTTCAGCAGTGAAAATGACCTTTTAATATGTGCACAGAAATAATGGACCATATGACAAATGGATATGTAAACATGGACAACTGCATGCACCAGGCTTGTCAAGGCAGAAAGAGTTTGACAATGAGAATAATAAGCAACTAAATCTGCTGGATTGACTTAAGCACATGCCTTTTATGCCCAGACTGAAATAATGTGTGATTCTGAATCACATTCTTTGATCGGCAACAAGTATATGAAATTAACCAAGATGATCATTCCTTCATCTAAATAATAACATGAATAGAAAGAAAACGCTGGTGGTGATGCCCTAGACATTAGGCAAGCTGTAATCATAGCTTATCCCATTAGAACAAAAACAAAGAAAGGACATTAGTCCCGAGCAAAGATACCTCTTTTTGGCAATGATACCGCTTTCTTGAGCAGTCAGCTGAACAAGAGTTGCAATGGTACTCAACAGCTGGCCCTTCAGACTTCATCAACTCTTCAGCAATAGCTGACTCTGGAAAGAACCCAGAAGACGCAGAAGGAGTAGCTACACTAGACCTCGGAAGAACTGGGGTCCATGTTTCCTCTGATTCGAATCGAAACAGTTTATCAACCAAAGAATCTGTCTTTGCTGCCTCATCCCCATCAATATCAACATTCACAGCCGAATTGGTTTGTGGGAAAGGGTGGTAATTAATTAAACCCCAGTAGTCCAAAAACTCCAGCACTTCCCGTTTTATGTCCAAATCTCCTGCTGAGAGCTCGGACAAATCATTCAACTCAATTTGAATATTGGGGTCAGTGTGATACTTTTTCATGATCCAATTCCGTATCTCCATGTATATTTCTGGAGTCCTATTTTCCAACTTCTCATTGAAGAATGACGGCATTGTTCGCTTCTCCAAAGGATGAACCTCTGTCCAAGAGAACCAACCTAAAAATTTGGAAAATGTCAGACAATATCAGGAAGAGTGCTAATGTTACTAAATTTTAGTAGCAGCCACAGATTATTTTTTTTAAAAAAAAAAGAAGAAGAAGAAGAAGAAAGAAAAAGGAAAAAGATGAATGAGCATGTTAGCACCCATTTAGTCTACCAACTGTTTACACGTGGAAAATTTAAGGAATTCTGAAAGTAGATTACTTCAGCTCATCTATTAGTTACGTTTTCCTATTTCTTTGTTGCAGGTTATCTATCGAAGTTATTCCTCCACTTCCTTATTTCAGTTAGTAGGAAGTTATTTCCTTGTTATTAGATGGGTGGTTAACACATCAGTATTGTACTTAAAGTTATTCGAATGCAATGGAAAGATAAGAAGAAAACTATTCCAGTTTCAAGTACTACAACTTCAGAGATTACAGGTTCTCTCTTAACAAACTAGCACCATAGGTCCTAGGAGGAAAACATATGATATCATCCAGCAGCATCCATAACTAGATTTATATCAGGGGACAGTAACAACTTGATATCAAAGAGGGGAATTATGGTGATATAATCAGCAACAACGGGCACAATTGTTGACTTTGTTCCAAGAAGAAAGTGCAACCAATTTAGCAAGATAAGACACCGTAAATGCTTGCTTGGGTTCACTCATGAAGGATTTAGCAAACCCAATGGCGGATGTTGAAGAAACGTAAAATGGCAGTCACAATAGAGGTTGGAAAGGTAAAACAACAGTTATGAGTTTAGGATAAAAAACTACTGAGTATTCCATCATTCCTAAATATACAATTTCCATAATTTCGTGGCCACAAGGACCCTGAGATGGCCAAACAGGTTTTAGCATTTCTTTCATCGCCAGCAAACACCAAAAGAAGAAAAAGTTGGACTTAGGATACGCCTCAGTGCATTTGAGATGAGTTCAAACGTCAATGCAACTTTCGTTTTGGACCACTGATCAGAAGTTAAAAGTTGGGAAAGTTGGCTAAGTTACGTCAAATTGGATATGTGGCAGATTACAAAGAAAAGTTTGAGCAATTGATTTCGCTGGTTGGTGACCTTACACAAGCGCAGAAACCTGAAGTTTACATTAGTTGTCTTATTGATTGCATAGCAATTGAGGTAGAGCTGCATTGACTACAGCGTTATGAACGCATGAAACAACCCCTTTATTTGCAATTATTAGATGTATGTCGATCAAAGATATCAAATTTCTCACTGCAGCAACTCGCCAGATTTGTGAAGAAATTGACTAAATCTGAAATGGATGAAATAAGACTTAAGGGACTGTTTGAATTGTGACAAACTACTCACTCAGGGCCACCAGCGCAAGAAATTATTCCGAATTGATTCCATTGACGATGAAGAATAATTTGTGGAAATACTAGTACTTCCCGCATTTACTTAACCGCAATTTGAAAAAGGGGAGTAATGTTAGCACCCCTTCAAAGAAATCTGAAAGTAGATTACTTTGGCTTATCTATTGATTAATTATGTTTTCCTATTTCTTAGTACTCCATTTATCTCAATTTGGTGACATACTTTCCTTTTTAGTCCTTTTAAAAAAGAATTAACTTTGACTTTTTAGCAAACTCTTTAGTTCCAACTTTCCACGTGATATGTTTAAAACCACTAGATTAAAGAGCATTTTGGTACATGTAACATATCTATAATTTAAGACCACAAGATTCAAAACCTTTTATATTTTTTTTAACTCTGTGTCAAGTTAAAATAGGTCATGTAAATTGAAACAGAGAGTGTAGTTATTAGTAGTAAGAAAGTTGTTTCTCCATTTTCTCATATCAATTGTAGTAGGAAGTTATTGACTTGTTATTTGGTGGTTGGTAATCCACCAGTGTTGTATTTTCAAGTAATTTGAATTCAATAGATAGATAAGCAGAAACTTGGTTTTTTTGAGTACTTTAACTCAAAAAATTACAGGATATGACTTAAAGAACCAAGAATAAAGGTCGTAGGAAGAAATGTCTGATTTCATCTTGCAATATCTCATAACTAGATCCGTATCAGGGAAATGTAATAGCAGAATTTCCAGTTTGAACTTTTGGCAAACTGAAAAATGCAAAAGTTGCATACTTCCTCTGTCCCAATTTATATGACACACTCCTTTTGGATCGTCTAAATTGTTCAACGCCATCCCATAACATATAACTCCCAATTTACATGACACATTCCTTTTGGAATTGCCTAAATTGTTCAACACCATTCCATTACATCTAACTCCCAATTTACATGGCAATTGGCACATCCCCTTTTGGATTGACTAAATTTTTCAACACCATTCCATCACATATAACTCATGCGACTGTCAAGAATTAAAATTTGATTCTGTTCTAATTCTAAACTATGTTATGATATTGTTAAATGTCAAACTCGAACTAACTTCCAATTATCATTTTAATATTCTCTTCTACTATTGCTGATAAAGTATTTAAGTCAAATTAACATCTTAAATCCATCCCTAATGGAGCAACATGGCATGAAATTACATGGAAGGAGTATCTACAAAACTGTAAATGTAAAAACTCATCTTTATTTGTCAAGTAACACTAAATCTATCTCAAAAAATAAACCTTAACCTCGGGTCATTGAATTCCTTGTTTCCAGCATATCTTCAGCTTACTATATCGATATTATTTAACTTTCCCATTTCCAATTTTACAAAAATCTATTTCTCTAAATACTCCGCAGCAAGAAAGCAAAACAAAATGAGAGTTGAAATACGACAATTTAAACTCACCAGCATGAGTCGGCACAACGTGAACATTACGATCTCGGGATCTAATTGACTCAATTTCAGCTTCAATTTCAGCCTCTAATGCCTCCAAATCCTCCTTCACTTGTTTGGACTCTTTATCAACCTTCACCGCCTCTTCTACACTGGTCTCGGCCGTTGGAAGCACCTCCGATTCGATCCTACCACCAAAACCTGACGGAGAAGCAGATGTGGCAGCACCGGCAGCTGCAGCTGCGGCGTTGTTTGGCTGCTGCCGAGCTCTAGTGAGCGGACCATTGTGGATCGGTGGGAAAGGTACCGCTGACTGCTTCTCACGCACCTGACGCTTTGACAAAGTTGAGGGAGGAGTCGAACTGGCGCTACTTCCAATGGCGTTTGCTTTTCGTTTCTGGCCACCACCTCTCCGACGCGACGTAGGTGCCTCAGCGGACGGAACGTCAGCCGATATCATAGCCGTGTCGGCGGCCGGCGGTGGTGGAGTTCCGATGTCCTTCCGTTTCTCTTCCATCAATTGAGAGCTGAAGTACTAACATGTCTTCAAAAAGGATATTTATATTTGAGCCTCGGGGTTAATTCGGTGCGCCGTCGGTACAAGTAATTTACTGTGGGCTTTTACTAGTAATTTATTGAAATTGGGTTAATAAACGGTGTTAATTTTTACTCCCTTTGTTCATCTTTAATTATCCAATAATATTATTTAATTTATGTAATCAAAAGATAATTTTATATTAAATTCTTAATTTATTCTTATCATAAATTATGAGATATATTTTATTATATTTTTAAAGACAATATATTTATTATATTCAAAAAGTGATTTAATAAAATTACCCCTATTATTTATTACTTCTTAGTCTTTGTCAAAGTAACAAGAGACAAGTAAAGATGGTCGGAGGCAGTATTGAGTATTATTCCCTCTATTTCATTTTATGTGGCACCTTTTGACTTGGTAGAGTATTTAAGAAAAAAAATACTTATAAAACTTATGGTCTAATATCATCCATAAATATATTTGTGTGGCTGAAAATCGTTTCATTATGCAAAATAAAACTTTTAAATTAAATTATTTCTAACTAAAAATAAAAGATGGCATATAAAATGAGACAAGGAAGTATATATTAGCATCAAACGGTTTCGTTTTGCTAATGGAGCTTGGGTGCTCGAACAAGCTGATATTATTTATTTATTTGATATATCTTGACTAATAAATTTTGATCTCAATTTAAATTCAATCCATTTATTAGTTGATAATTTTACTCTTCCTAGTGGGATGATTGATGAGGATATAAAAAAGATTCATAGTATTATTGGTCAGTTCAAATTTATCGTTAATTCATTATCACAAAAGTTAGAGTTCACAGAAAGATTGCAATTCAATATTACGAAATGATTGTTTTATATATGTTTTAAAAAAGAATTGCTTTGTTATGTTTGGTAAATCCAAATCTTCTTGATGCATTTTGTAAATATGGATATTGTTATTTATCGTTTTTCCTAAATTAAAAGGAAAACTAAGCTTATACCTTTTTAAAACAAATTATTTACATCGATATAATTACTTATATTTATGGGACTATTAAAAATTGCAAGCTAATATCAGCACTCACCTTGTATGATATATTAATATGGTATCAATTTACCGACAGGATATCATAGAAGATAAAACTCATTCCTCTATGGTTTCAAAATATTGACAAAGTATCACAAAAAATATATTTTCTACTAATTTAGAATTTAATAAATAAGTTTGTGACTTTAGTAATGTTCTCTTAATTATTTTATTTATTAAAAAAAGAGCTCAAAATTTTATGATACCAATAGGGTATCAATATACTGATGGAATATTACAAAAATATATTTTCTACTAATTTAGAGTTTAATAAATAATTTTGTAAGTTTAATAATTTTCTCTTAACCGTTCTATATTACTTAAAAAAAAAGAGTTCAGAACTATATGATACCAACAGGGTATCAATATATCAATGAACATAATAGAGAATTGAACTCCATTCATCATCTCCACCCCGTAGGAACTACAAGATCACCCCAAGGACGCCTTTAGCATCCATACAATACCAATATGGTTTCATATACCAACGGATATCACACGAATATATTTTCTACTAATTTAGACTTTAATAATTTTTTATTGTTTCTTATTTATTTCTTCAAAAAAAACATAATCATATGTAATACAAAGTTATCAATATACCGCTAGAGTATCACAAAGAATTGAACTCATTTTATATGATGCAAGTATGGTATATAAATACCGCCAGAGTATTACAGAGGATTATTTCATAGTATTCATGCTGACGTTGCATTGATGTCGTGGGGGAAATAAAAAGGGAAAAGTGGGTCAAGGAGATTAATAGTTTGGAGGCATGAGTTTATTAAAAATAAATAATTTCAAATTAGACCTATTTTATATAATTTTCTCTAATTAAATTGTTAACCAAAAAATAGTATTTGTGCACTTAGCCCAAAACAAAAGAGAAACACAAAGGCCAAGCCCAATTGGTTAGGTCCATCAAGAAATATTATTTTTTTAATTTCCTTTAAACTTTTGTGGTTCATTTCCTAGAATAGTTTTTAAGTCTATTGAGACTATATATTAATTAAAAATAATTATTAAATAGTACATATATTTATTTTATTATTTATGTTCGATCCAAAATAAATAATTATCAAAATCATACTTAAAATATTTGCCCAACATATATCGAGGCAAATATGATGCACTCTAACGCGATTCGCCATGCATATGATTAGGAATAAAATAATTGTTTCTTAATTATTTGGGTAGACATCAATAGATACAATATATTTGCACGATATTTTCTTCAATTTGACGTTCTTGATATTTGGTTATGACATTATTCAAAAACTTGCTGATACACACTGACCATAGTAAATTACCATTCCAGGCCATCAAATAATACCTATATCTATATTATGTATTTAATTACCTTACTATATATACGTAAACAATTAATTGAGGAATTTTCGATTGTACTGCCTACTTGAGCAGTTTTTGATTGTCCTGTCTTTATATTTCTTCAGCTGCTTCAACTATAATTTTATAATATTATCCCTAATAAATATTTTTTCAACTACTTTAACAATGATTTTACGATGTCATCCTAATAAATTATTTTAAGGATATAAACACTAAAATTAGGACGAAATAAATATAAGATAAAAAATTGAGTCTTCCTTCTTAAGCTGGACAAATAAAATTAAATAATTATTTTAACAATCTTTTAATGATTATATTTGTGTTAAAAAAATACTTTAAAAAATTCTAAAAATCTCATATGTGCAACATAGATTAGAATAAAATAAGTAACAAATAAAATATTCTATAGGTATCGTAATTAACAATTTTTTTTTAAATATACTACACAAATCTATTAATATCACATAAATCGTGATAAAAAAATAATTTATATTGAATCTCTGTTTGCATAGTTTTCGTAACTAGTATAATCCAAGAAGAAAAATCACATAATAGCCCCACAAATATTTTTGATTTTAAAAAATTTTATATTAAAAATTATTAAAAATCCTCCATTTTCCTATTTCCATTGCATGTATGTCTTTGATGTTTTGATGCCAAATTACGTATAAATATATTTGAGTAATAATTCTTTTATTCAATTACTAAACACTTAATTAATTTTGGATTGAGGGCCGAACACGTGTATCTTATAGGTTTTGCCCCTTCTTTCTCTCAAAACGAGTGTTTAGTATATACTCCATTCACTTTTACTCATAGTATTTTTATTTTTATTTGACATATCAAAAAAAATATTTATTTTTTTATATTTTATTTTAAAAATGAAATATATAAAAGTTATTCGAATTCAATAGAAAAAAAAAGCAAAAAATCAGTTTTTGAGTATTTTAAGTCAAGAAAATTACAAGTTATATCTTAATGAACCAACAATATAGTTCATAATTTAGTTTTTAAGTACTTTAACTCAAGAAATTCCTTGTTTCCGGCATATCTAAGCTTACTATATCACCATTCTTTAACTTTCAAATTTTCAATTTCTCTGAGAGGGAAAACGTGTAGGGTATCTGAAGGACAACAACTATTACTCTCCTTTGCTAAGCTGAGTATATTTCCAATCACAACCATAACAATTGAGAGCCTCGTATCATACTCAGTTAGAGCTTCCTAAGTCTCAGGTCCACCTTCTTTATATTTTTATTTTTATTCAGAATTGTCGATGCTTTTTTTTTTGTAATATTTCAAAAAAAAAATAAAAAAAATTTAAAACTTATGATCTTAAATTAAATATATATAAAATGTAGTAAAATATTATTTAATTATGTGATTTTAAATATGTCAAGTAAAATATTAAAATTAAAGAGTTGTTCAAAATAGAAAGAGATTCTTTTTTAATAATGAAGTAAAAAAAAGGATAAATAAAAATAAAAAAGAATAAGAATTATTAGTAGACAATTCTATTAGCAATTCATCATCAATCTTATTTAATGACAGATTGGTCACCATCTGTTGGAAATTTTTGTTATCTATCAATCTCGTTCTCTCTCTTTTTCAATCTCTCTATGTTGCTCACTTCATATGGTATAGAGCAGAAGCTAGGAAAACGAACATTGAGGGCAAAAAATTGAACTTGCCACCTTCTAAAGTTCATTTATCATTGAATAGAGATTGGCAAAATAAGGAGAACATTCAAAATTACAATCACCAAACAGAGAATCTTCAAGTTAATTAAAT
Source organism: Solanum rostratum (assembly GCA_029948455.1). Taxonomy (NCBI): domain Eukaryota; kingdom Viridiplantae; phylum Streptophyta; class Magnoliopsida; order Solanales; family Solanaceae; genus Solanum; species Solanum rostratum. Next base: position 90,050,131 of record CM057045.1, on the reverse strand, counting down.
ATTTGGATTGTTGATTTGCAAAATAAAGATGACATTCAAAAGAAAGGAAAAAATAAGCATGAACAAGCAAAAACAGAGAATGCACGTATCCATTCATCGGAACATGTTAATCCTTCTATAAGAGTTTTCTTCCTTTTGGATGATCTAAAGGTAAGTAAAGAACTATCTATCTTCTTTCCAAGAAGGACATGGAATTTTTTGTCCAAAAGACAAAGCTGATTCAATTCCATTTTCGCGTAAACAACTCCCAAACCTCCTTCAACGTTTCACAATCTCTAGAAACTCTCGACAAGCGAAAACTATGGAAGAAATATTAGAAGCATGTGAGTTTCCACCTATAAAAGAAGAGACAAACTACTGTGCTACGGCACCAGAGACAATGCTTGATTTTGCTTAAGGAATCGTGGGAGAAAAAACTCAAATCAAAGCTGTGTCCACGACTCATTTCTCAAATTCAACTTCTCTGCTTCAAAAGTATACTATTTTGGATGCTCCACAAGAAATAGAAACTCCTATGATGGTGTCATGTCATCCCATGCCTTACGCTTACACGATTTTCAACTACTGTCATTACACAGTTAGGAAGATCAAAGTGTTCAAGGTCTCATTACGGGGTGAAAATGGTGATAGAGTGGCCGGAATTGCTGCTTGTCATTTTAATACCTCTGATTGGATTTCAAAAATCGCCAATGCGCAGGTGATTTGAAGGAGCAGTCTATCTGTTGCATATATGTATGTTTTACTAGTAATATTTCCATTGCATGTTTTCAGTGCATCTCTTGTTTAGCTTCTTTTCCAGTGGCGAGATATAAATAAAACAATAAGAATTTGTGGTAATGAAACTTTCGTAGTGGATTCGTTGTCATAGAATTTAGTTCACACAAAAAAAGATTGCAACTCAAAAATGACGATTCGTTATTTTTTAGTTTTAAAAAAGTTGCCCAATGCACTAAAGTTCCCACTATACATAGAGTCCGAGAAAGGGTTTGACCACAAGGGTCCATTATATGCTGTCTTACCTTGCATTTCTGCAAGAGACTGTTTCTAAGACTTGAAAAATTGACCTCCTGAATAACAATTTTATTAGTTATTCCAAGGCTCCCTTCCGATTTCTATCAAAAGCGAAATCTCAAGTTAATTCAACTCCCACCCCTTCCTTGACCAACTCATCCCTCGCTACATCCTGAACCTCAACTCTCCAACCTCATGCTAGATTAATATAATTACTCTTTCGTAATAATGTTATTACTAACTTATTGAACACTTAGAAATTTAAATAAAGCGTGCACTTATTTTCCTATATTGTTCATAGAAATGGACCTACATAAGCTTGGATCTTTAAAATCTAACCAGCAATCTAGTTTCATGTTAAATGGAGAGGGAGCAATCAATTATTATACTTGGATAGTGATTGTTCAATCACATGACTAGAAACAAATTTGATTCCCCATCATTGATAGCATAGTTGGTATTCCAATATGTGTATTGAAGAGGCATGAGTCACCATTGATCTTTATCATTTAAAGTTTATAGGTCCAAATTCGTAATTTATGATTCATTTAAAGTTTTTATTTCTACACATACATAATGTAAGCTAGAATCTATTAAGTTCAACTGAGGTCATAACTTATTCATTGGATACATCCCTCACTCATGCATTAATAATGGAGAATGACACGTGTTGGATATCTGAAGGATCGAATGACTTGATCCAACGGCTATCACTCTTTTTCCAAATTTGACCCCTTAATATAATATTTGACCAACGGCTACCGCTCTTCGGCTGCATTATTAGAATAAAACAATAAAATAATTAACAACTTAAAATTTCTAAAAATATATTTAGAGAATTTGTCAATGTCACATGAATCAAAATAAAAAGATAAGGTATGTTAAGCCCACGCTCGTACTGAAATTCCTGCTTGAGCTGTCTGCTTCTTCTCCTTTATTATATGAGGCTCATAAAAATATTATATATCTTTTTTTTTTAATCTTTTGTTGATTGATGTGTCTGATTTAACTGCTGAATTTTACTATATTGTATCTATTAATTATTTCTTTGATTGTTTCAATGCTTTTATAGTATTATTCCTAATAAATCATTTCTTCAGCTGCTTCAAATATGATTTTACTATCTCAAGGTAATTAATTATTTTAAGTCATATAAATATTAATATTAAAATATAATAAATATAATATAATAATTAACAACTTAAAATTTAATTTTTTTTATCAAAATCACAAAAGTCGAGATAAAAAAAATATATGCACAAACTTTTGTAGCTAGTATATATATACACGTCACTTTCTAAATAATGGCCAATTTAATTAGCAGTAATTTGGATTAAAAGGGGCAGAACACATGTATCTCACATACTCTGTAATTGTCAGACAGGTTTGCCCTTCTTTCTTTCAAAAAGATTTCACTATTTTTAACGTAGATTATTATTATTTTGTTTATTATATTTGACAATTTTTTTTAAAAAAATAGCATTTTTTCATATTTTACCTTTAGAATCAAATATTATTTTTAAATTATTTATCAAAAACACTAAACATCAACTACTAAGGATCGTTATTGTGATTAAAAAACCTATATCAATACGGATTGAAATGCCAAAGTAAAAATGATCGGAAGAGTGTTATTCATTATTTAGATTTTAGTAGAGACTCATTTTTTTTAATTTGATAGCATTTACAATTTGGCTCTAAGGGCTTTGATAGTTTAGTGTAGGGGAGAATTTATGAGACACAGGTGTCATGTTAATGCTTGTATGCACTTTTTTTTATTCCGAGTAAATTGTGTGATGTTATTTCTCTCAATATCATGTATATTCTTTTATGTAATGAATTTCTCGTCTCCTCTCGTGGATGTAAATCATTGACCGAATCACATTAAATTGTGGTTGTGTCTGTTTTGGTATATCTCTTAGTTATCTTTTCACTCATGGTCATCCAAAATTAATTTGCTAGCTTTCACATGTCACTTGATTATTTCGATTCTACCAACTACATGTTGAGATAATTGCCAAAATCATGATTAAAATGTTTGCTTTTGAATTTTTGAAAAATTCAAAAAGATTTGTCCTGTCGGTCTAGCCCCTCACATGCATATTGAGGCAAATATGTCACACTCTAACGCGATTTGCGATATATATATGGTTAATAGTAAAATAATTATTTCTTAATTATTTGGGCAGACATCGATAGATACATTATATTTGCAAATATTTTCTTTAATTGGACGTTTGATAATTGAATATGACATTATTCAAAAACTTGCTGATGCACTGCCATTATTAAATTGCCACTTGCCACAACAGTCCATCAAAGAGTAGTCTAAAAACTATGCAACTGACTGCATTATTTCCAATCAGATCATCAACAGTGGCATCTTGATTTTCCAAATATTTGTATTCTTAAGGGGTGTGCTGTGGGGGGTCATTACATCTCTGCCATTTATTTATCTACTTCCGGAAAGTTGTCTGAAGGACTCGGTGGAAAAACAAATGGATCTTAAGCTTGGTTTTTGCATTCTCTCCCTAATTCTCCTGGTAATTTTCACTCTATTTATCTGAGTCTTAAATCTCAATTCTAATTCTGCTCATCGTTTAATTTGGATATAAGTTATGGTGTGATTAGTTATGTTCGGATTAGTTATAGTGAGAATAGTTTTTATTACTTATTTGATTTGTCATATTCAAAATTATACTCATTGTATAATTTCACAAAATAAGTTGTTCGTCTACAAAATCTTTCACTCATTTAGTTTTTTTTCTTCTTATATTTTCTTTGCAAGCTTTAGTTATTCCTTCTTAAAAATAAAATTTTCATCTTATTTAATTTAAATATTTCTGTGTATGCATTTCCATGAGCGTGATGTGTGTTTTTAAAATCAAACTTTCATCTTATTTAACTAAAGAGTAAAACTTTCATCATATTCAGTTTTGAATAAAATTCTCATCTTATTTAACTTAAAAAGTAAAACTTTCATCTTATATAGCTTAAAATTAAAACAACTTTATTAATATAAAAGAAATTTTATTATTTAACTATCTCCATTTTAAAGTTATCTGCATTTTAATTGATATATAAAATATTATTTTTAAGTGAGTGATAATTATTTAATTAAAAATATGTAATTTAGTGGAGTAAATATTATAAGAGAAATTAAAATATAAATGAACATAAGTATTAGACAAATAATATATTCGTAATAGAAATTGTATTTACAAAAAATTAATTTTTTAATAGAAAAATATATTATCATAAGAACAACGATTAATTAAGGTTGTGAATATTATAATAAATATTGTTAAAATTTATGATAATATACATGAATATAAAAACAGTGTATAAATTAGAGTTTCAGGAGGATATTTTTGTTATTTTATAAACTTTATTTGAGAATAAGTTATCTTGGATTACTATTCCATCCCATAGAGAGATAACTTATCCTAGTACTAACTGATAATCCTGAGATAAGTTATCTCATCCTTTGTTCTACTCATACAAAGTACAGTGAAAATGTTGAGAGCATTTATGTATATGTTGCTCACCTCCTATGGCAGGTTGCTTATGGAACAGAAGCTAGAAAAATGGCTGAAGAGAACCTGCAGAGGAAGAGTAATGTCTATTGGATTTACGATAACCATGGAGAAAATGGTTATCACAAAACAGAAAGAGTGGATGTCCAAGTTCACCCATCATCAAATAACAAGAATCTTGAAAATAAGGATGACACTTATTTCTGGATATATAACAACCAAGGTGAAAATTCCCAGCAGGGCAATCACAAAATCATGAAAGAGAATGCCCGAGTTCATTTATCGTCACATAACATGGATCATGAAAACAAGATTGATAATTACTCTTGGATATACAATAACAAAGGAGAAACTGCTCAGCAAATTAGACAAGAAGTGAGTGACAAACAAGGAACAAACAAGCATCAGCAAGCAAAAACAGAGAAGGCACATATCCATTCATCATCCCATATGGATCATATAGATCCTTTTCTAAGAGTTTTTTTCCTTATAGATGATCTAAAGTTAGGGAATACAATAACCGTCTCCTTCCCAAGAAGGGATCTTTCTCCTTCTCCGAGTTTCTTGCCCAAAGAAGAAGCTGATTCCATTCCATTTTCACAAAAGGAACTCCCAAACCTGCTTCGACGTTTCTCATTCTCTCGAAATTCTCCACAGGGGAAAGCTATGGCAGACACACTGAGAGAATGTGAGGCTCCACCAATAAAGGGAGAGACAAAGTACTGTGCTACATCCGCGGAGGCAATGCTTGATTTTGTTCAAGGAATCATGGGAGAAAATACCCAATTCAAACCTCTGTCCACAACTCATTTCTCAAACTCAACTCCCCCACTTCAAAAGTATAATATTTTGGACGCTCCACAAGAAGTAGAAACTCCTAAGATGGTGGCATGTCATACTATGCCTTACGCTTACGTGATCTTCTACTGTCATTACACAATTAGCAAGAGCAAAGTGTTCAAGGTTTCATTAAGGGGTGAAAATGGTGATAGAGTGGATGCAATTGCTGTTTGTCATTTGGATACCTCTGATTGGAGTCCATCTCATGCATCTTTTCGATTGCTCGGTGTATTACCAGGAACATCCACTATCTGTCACTTCTTTCCATCAGATCATCTAGTCTGGGTTCCAAAAATCGCCAATACACAAGTGATTTGAAGGAGCAGTCTCTCTATGTTGGCATCTATGTGTAATAATAATTCCATGTATCATTTATGTGCTTTGGTGTACTGCTTGTTTAGCTTTCTTTCCAGCAGAGGGATTTAAATAAACAATAAGATTTTCTGGCAGCGGAAATGTGGAGAAAATACCGGTGTATTGGTATCTAAAGTCACGGTATCAACGCACCACTTAACGACAGTAGAATTTATTTGTGTAGGAGAAGAAGAAGTCAAAAAATTTATTGTTAGAAATAAGAGGATTTATAACAACAATGGGTTATATGAATAAGTGTTTATTGTGTCTTATCAGAAATGATTCAGTCCTTCAGAATAATCACAATTTTTCGAAAAAGTCGCAACTCTTTAGAAAAGTCACAAATTTTCATAAAAAAACATCTCGTCATTTTCCATTCACACTTTTTAAAACTCAACAGAAACCACCATGAATATAGCTAGTATCATATTTAGATTCAAATTCAAAGTAAAATTCCAGGATGAAATAGACCTATTGCTAATTATAGTTGTGAATGACTAACACACAGATAGTAGTAATCAATTGAAGAAATTATAATCATGCGCTGCAATGTGTCCAAAATTAAAGCAATATTGGATCTTTGGGATTCTTATCCAGAAGAAATGAGAATATAAAACACAAAAACCTTCTATTAACAGGCAGAACAAAGCTCTAAGAAAGAAGAAGAATAATCATATAAGAACTGAGATAAGAATTTTGACAAAGCTTCAATACTTCTCTTGGGATCTCGTTCTCTCAATACTCTTTACAAGCTAAAGCCACGGAAGATACATTGAGACAGAGATGTGCCACATCCTCACAGCCACAGGCAACACTTGCCTTTGTGCAAGAAGTCATGGGAGGAAAAGATCCAAATCAAAGCCCTGTCCACAACTCATGTTTTGAACTCAACTCCCCTGCTAAAAAGTAGTATACTTTTTTGGATGCTCCGCAAGAAGTTGCTGCTCCTAAGATGGTGGCATGTCATACTAGGCCTTTTGCTCATGTGATTTTCTAATGTCATTAGCAAGAGGTATTCCAAGGTTTCATTAGGGGGTGAAAATGGTGATAAAGTGGAAACAATTGCAGTTTGTCATTCGAATACCTCTGAATGGAGTCCATCTCATGTAACTTTCTCAGCGCTCAGCATGATACCAGGAACATCCGGTATCTGTCACTTTATTTCATCAGATCCAATTCTGGGCGACTCATTTTCATGGTGAGGAAAAATCAAGTCAATTCCACTGCCATGTATTTCGAAAGAACGCGTGTGCTCATCACACTGCATTCAATATACCAAGGGGCTGTCCTGATTTGGTTCACCAGGCTTTGCAGCTTTCCACAAGGCGAAATTACTCCTTTTCCAGCATTATTATCTACTAATTTTTGTCCAGCAGATAATTCCCGACCATACTCTGGAAGACTATCAACAGAGAATTAAACATCTCCATCTATTGTGTATGCACATCCATTAGTCATTATCTTACCAATCATATCAATAATGTGTTCCATGAATCTCTTAGAAATTCCGGACTAAATCGACCTTTAGCGGATTACATTATCATCAATATCAGTGAAATTGGTACATAAACAACATCATATTTCAGGTAACCTGTAGAGAATGTCGAAGGACTCATAGGCACCGCGGCAACCACACATTTATAATCTGTGTTGTCTTGTATCAATATAATTTTGATTTTTCATATCGAAATTTTGTCCATGGTATTTGATTTCGCTCCTTAATTATAAGTGTGATAGTGGTGAGCTATTATGAACCTAATTGAGTATGCTTTTTATCTTAAAATTTAATTATTTTTTTTTAAAAGATTGTGTACTTATAATGTACGAATAATAATTTGTTTGTTTCACATACACTTGTTATATATTAATGCGATAGGCTCATGGAATGAAGGTACACTTGATTAGTATATATAAAAACTAAGTTAAAAAGTACTACAATACATTTTAATTAACAACTTGAAATATTAAAAGACATTTCAATTTTTTTTTGGTAATTATCATGTAAATCAGAGGCAAGGTTATACGCAACATTAAAATCATGGACTTTACATGGGTATATAGTCTCTGAGTATTTCATTTTAAAAATCTAGGCTTCTTGGGACTGACCTTTTGTATTAGCTTTTCCATTCCAAATGTTGATCCCAACTTGAGATTATATAACGTTGCATCTTGGTCCATTTCTCTGTATTTTCTTGGCATAGTTGCAATGGACAAATAAATGTTTTTATGGTTTCCTTGTGTTTATAATAAATTCATACATCTTTTCTTCTACTTTTGTTTTCTTTTTAGTTTAAAAAAACTAGTCACTAGGCAAAAAGATATATGTTTTTTCAATTTTAGAGCTCAAATTTAAAATATTTTGATCTATGCCTTTATTTATTATTTGTAAACTTTTTTACCAAAAATTTCCTTTCGTTGTACAAAATATAGTAAATTTGCTCTTATTTTAACTTAACTCCCAGATATGCATTTATCATGTTGAATTGATTCAGATTTGCTCCGTAACTATAAGAAGTAGAATATATTTCCCTTCCGTTTGATTAGATCCCAAATATACTCTAATCATAGGTGAATTGGTTCATATTTATCTTCAAACAGACATCGATAAATTTAATGATAAAAATTTGACCAATAAAAATAATAATTAACCTACTATAATATGTTAAAAGCACTTATAATATATATAAAAAATAAAACAAAATAAAAAAACTTTACACAAAACCTTCACCATACCATTCTCTTTTTTCTGCATTTCTGCGAAAAAAAGGTATCCCAACAGTTGGGATACATTTTTTCAGGAAAATGATAATAAGTTACATTTTAGAAAAAGTACTACTCTAGTGTGGTTTAATTTATCTTATTAATTTATGAACACATTTTAAAAGTAAGTTTTCTTTTCTGAACGAGGATTGAAAACGATAATTATACAAAATATTCATTGAAAAAAATTATTTACATAAAAAATAATTCAACTTTTTCTTTAACTTGAAATGGCCATTTCATCGATGTTTTGACGCTAGGCTATTACCAAAGTGGTTGTTTGCCATTTTGGTGGCTGCAAGCCTGCAATGGTACTTTGGCCGTTCGGCCATTTTCTTTCTCATTAAAAAAAAAAACTTTCATTATTATAATCTTTTTGCTATTTAAAGAAAAAAATTATTGTTTTAATTTATTTTTTGCACCTTCTAAATTTTTTCCTTTGCAATTGTTTCGCTTGTTTTTTGAAAAAAATAAATATTTATGTGGTTTTATTATTCTTTTTGATTATTTAGGTGGAATGCGTGATAATTACATAATCATTTATATAGTATTAATACACGATTATGCACCATTTATATAATGTAGATATATTATATACCTACTTATATAATATCTATACACGTTTGTATACAATTTATACAATATCTATACATATTTACATACTATTAATATAATTTTGATACATGCTTATACATAATTTATATAAGTATAAAACTATCTATACAATATGAATATATGTATATACACATTTATACTAACCGAAATGGAAACCGAGCGTTTCCTGGTTCAAAAATGCCGAATCTCGTCTGAATCATCATTTGTCAGGACTCTTTGGTGTAAGTTCATTGGCTTGGACAGGGCATTTAGTCCATGTTGCTATTCCTACATCCAGAGGAGAGTACGTTTAGTGGAATAATTTTTTAGATGTATTATCGCACCCCCAAGGATCAGGCCCGCCTTTTACAGGTCAATGGAATCTTTATGCTCAAAATCCCGATTCAAGTAGTCATTTATTTAGTACCGCCCAAGGGGTGGGAACGGTCATTCTAACTCTTCTCGTTCCACCCACAAACGCAAAGTTTATGGCTGACTGATATTGCCCATCACCATTTAGCTATTGCATTTATTTTTTTGTTATTGATCATATGTATAAAACCAGTTTCGGGATTGGGCACAATATGAAAGATCTTTTAGATATTGATATATAGAAAAATTAGATGAAAAAAGTTTTTCTCAAAATAGAAAAGGTTTTTTTTTTACCATAAAAACACACACGCAAATATATAAATATATATATATATATATTAATGAAATTTGCCCAATTGAAAATGCAGCTGATACAATGGGGAGCGTGATCTAAAACTAAAAGTCAATCTGGTGTTCGTAAAGTTTGTTTAGCACAATATTAATTTATGAATTTTATTCTATTATTTTGCAATTAGCCTGGTGTCATTAAGTTGGATTGATTCTTTTTTCTAAAAAAAATTGTTCAAAGATAGACTGCTTAAAGCCATTAGGAAGTCAACACTATATTTTAATCAAATTGATGTCTGGAACTGTTAGTGTACGCATTATTCCAGATTTAACTTATTTTTATTTTTCTAAAAACTGTCGCCAATATAATTTTTTGGATTCTGAAAACCTTCAAAAGTTTTTATCATAAATTTTGATTTAAATCACTCATAAAAAGTTTAAAAATAATTTTAATTTGAATTTTGTTCAAGCACAACTTCAATTTTTTAAGTTGAAAATATATATTACGTTTCTCCAAATTTCACAATTTTTATGTCTAAACGCTTCCTCCTTAGTTACTCGAATAATTATTCGGCGATTGATAATGAAAAGAATAACAATAATTTCTTGATATTGTCATTTGATAGATGGTTAGAGTTATGAATGAATTAATAATACTAATATTTGTTATTAGTATATATACAATAATTATATATATAATTTTATGTAGAGATTAGTTATATATGTTTTCATTATTCAAGGATTAGTTATCCCACTTTCTATCCAACATAATAAATAATCTTATAAGTTATAATTTATACATATATTGATTATACGGGTTCCTAAATTGCAAATCAGATACCATATTAATTTTATACATAAATTACCAGCTTCCAAACATTATCCATTACTTGCATATGATTAAACACATACATAACTTATCTCCAAAACAGCTAAAAAAAATTTACTTAGATGTAATTGCAAATAGCAACTAAAGAGCAGTTAATTAATCAACAAGAGGCTAAATGCTGTAATTAACTAAATAATTAAGAAACATACCACTCAAAAAAAAAAGGACATAATAATTAAGCATAATTAATTTCATGGATCTACAGTTTTTTTCCTTTGATCTTCTTCTTGATCTTTTGTTTCTGAAAAATGATCATCTTTAAGAGTAGGCCTGGATCTTTTTGGATATATATCAACATCATTATGATAAATAATAATATTAGCCTTCAAATCAAAATCTCTAAGAAATTTGTTCCTTTCTATTGGAAAATCTTGATATTGATCATTAACAAGTTCCTTAAGTGCTTTTGGCATAGGATCTCCATTCATTTTGCTCTTCCAATATTCTTCTGGACCATCACTAATTACATACTCAAACTGAAAAAAAAAAATACTAATTAAATTTAATTTAAAAAAGTATAAAATTAAATGAAATTAATAGAAAATAGAAGGAATAATTACCAAAGTAAGAGATAGGAGGAGGAAGAAAATAGAGAGAGATCTCATATTGTTGAAGCACTCTTTGTGTTTGTAAAATTTGTAGACTTTCTAATGTCTGACTTCCTATTTATAGACTGTCCAGAAGAATTATTTTTTAAAAAACAAAAAAACTAAAAAAAAAAAAACTAAATGTTTGTTGTACTCATTTATTTAAAAGAAGGAAAGGAAAAAGGAAATTAAAAGAATATGATGGATAGTTCTTCTGATCTCCTAAGCTGTCAGTTTCTCTTTTAAATTAAAATTAAAAAATAAGAAATAAATAAAAGGATAATCAATTTCGAGGTCTAAGATTCTTAATATGGACAAGCAAAAAAAAACCACTAGAACTTCCAAAGCATAATCACCACGAAAATAAAATCATTTTAACAAAGTAAACACTGCCAATTTGAAAAGTGTCAAAGTGTAATTGCCACAAAAAATAAAAAAACTACTCCATCAGCCTTTGACTTAGCACGATATTTAAGAAAAAAGACTTTTAAAACTTATGATTTAAAATTATTTTTAAATATTTGTATGGTTAAGAATCATTTTTCATTACGGGTAAAAGGAGAATTTTAAGATTAAATTATTTTTGTAAGATGATATTCTTTTTTAGGGTTCATAGGAAACAGTCTTTCTACTCCTATGAGGTAGTGTAAGGTATGTTATGCGTACATTCTATCTTCCCCCGACCCCACTTGTAGAATTCCACTAGATATGTTACTGTAATAGTTGTTATGATATTTTTTTGAGACGAAAAAAAAGAGCGTCACACAAAACGTACCAATTTAAAAATGGCTCAGGTATAATCACCACAAAAGAACAAACCAAAAAAAAAGTCATCACCACAAAAAATGAAATTTAAACCTGCCAAAGTGTAATCATCAACAAAAAAAAGGAAATTAAAAACTGTGTGTAACCACCACAAAAAACGAAATTTTTAAAAACTAGTAAAGGATAATATTTCAAAGAACTAGATATTTTATTTCAATTTGTTACAAAATTACCAATTTCGAGGTCTAAAATTTTTAATATGATCAAGGAAAAAAAATTAAAACTGCCGTAATGTAATCATCACAGAAAACGAAATCTTAAATACTGTTGAAGTGTAATTACCAAAAAAGAAAAAACTAAATGTGAAGTTTAAATTGCCAAAGTTTATATTGGTGCTAGTAAAATTTTGCTACTATCAGTTATTTATGTTATTACTATATTTTATCTCTAATACTTTCATTATATTTTTCTCTAAATTTTTTTTTTAATATTTATCAAAAATAATTTTTTTTATCTTCAAAATAAATTATTAAAGTAATGGTTGTGTCGATTTAACTCGCATTAGATAATTCAACATACAATTTTGGAGAGTCAATCATGTCGACTTTCACATAATAGGTACAACATCCACTAACACAAATAGGAGCGGAGCTACCTTATGATTAGGAGGTTAATTCGAATCTTTTTGAGCAAAAAAATTATTATTTATATATTATTAAAATAATTTTTTATTTATATATTAAAGATATTGATCCTCTTTCAAATAAAATATTTTTTTATCTGCATAAAATAGATGTCAAACTTCTTTCAACTAATTTATATATCTATTTTTTTTTAAATTTTAAATCTCTTTAATAAAAATTTTAGCTCCATCAGTAAACACAAAATAGTTTGATCAATTTCAAAAACATTTTTAAGGATAAACGTTACATCACTTGGCTACATTGGGGCGCCCTCATTCCTTTATGCCATTGGAATATTTGACTCCAACAAAATAACAATACTTTCAACAACAAAAAAGAGCCAATTAACACTCAGAAAATCTTGGCTCAAATCACTAAATACCAACTGATGATAGCCCAAACAAATGGGACTTGTCATTGTTGTATATTTCTTTCGTACTATTTTATGTGATATTTTTTTTTTATTCGTCTCATAAAAAATGTCATCTTATTTTAGTTGGAAACAATTTACTTTTAAAATTTCTTTTTTACCCTTAATGAAATGATTCTCAACCACACAAATATCTAAAAACGATTTTAGACAATAAATTTTAAAAGTTTTCCTTTTTTTCTTAAATACTACCAAGTCAAAAGATGTCACATATAATGAAACGGAAGAAGTAAAATAAATAACTCTACTGATGTTATATGTATGATTACACATGATCATTTGCCCTATCAAAATCCGATTGTCGAGTGTAGTTACTTAATACCGAAGCTATGTTCCAACACTATTACATATGTTCAAAGAGCAAAATAGAGTGACGGATGCAATGACTAGTGAAAATATCAAGTATATATGGGATTTTTGATAAATCAATCATTTTGCTAGTTCCTCAGTTATTTGTGCACAAGGATATGAATTATATATATATATATATATATATATATATATATATTGATAATACTGTTCGTTTATATCGTGTTAGAATAAAAAATGAATTGTATTTTTAAAAATTGCATGTTAAGACTTGCAATTTGTAATAATTTGGGGTTACGCGCAGAATTGTCTTTCAAATATGATTTTTTTTTCTTAGAAGTTTCAATCTTTTTAATTATGACAACAACATATTTTATCATGATATGAGAATATAAATTTGTTCTTTCGCAAGTTTTATTTTGAAAAATAAAAAAGACTTATTAAAAATAAGTTCAAGATTCAAAATTTTTTTGCTTTTTATAAGTCAGACGCGTTGGGCACTCGGATTAGGACTCCGCTTTTGAGTAATTAAGCTGGACCCATAAACTACTTAAAGTAATTTTTGTCATGATCATAAGTAACAAAACATGATTATACCAAACAAAAAATAGTCAACACTTGGACACACAAAAAATGGTCTAGGCCAATCAACATGAAAAAAATATTGCAATATACTGTCATGCAATTAAATTATTTGGGCCAGGAACAGCACACATATGCACAAAATATGGAAGACCAAAATCTATAAACAAACCATTTGCACTGTAAAACCACTAATTTTTTCTCACTTTCTTTTTTATGTCGAATCTTGTTATAATACTCGTTTTCAATTGGTTATTTTATGTCCAATCCATTTGAATAGTATTTACTCTCTTCGTTTTTAAAAAAAACGATATGATTTAGTTTGATATGAAAGTTAAAAGAATAAAGAAAATTTTTTAATCTTATGGTCCTAAATTAAAGTCATATCATATGTATTAAAATACCCTTTAATTTTGTGATACTAAATATACCACATGAAAAGTTGAATTTAAAGTTTTGTCAAAAAAAGTAAATGAGTCATTCTTTTATAAACAGACTATAAAAAAAAAGGTAGTCATTCCTTTTTAAACGAAGGAAGTGCTTATTTTTCTTTTTTTGATCATTTTTTAATTTTAATTTTTCACACGACATATCTAAGATCAAAAGATTAAAATATATTTTAGTACATTCTCTCTATATTTTTTAATTTAAGATGAATAAATTAAAATTATTCTAATTTAAAAATTTATGCAAAATTAAAATTCGATAAATAAATTGAAACAAAACCAATAATATTTTACTAGTGGTACTCTAGAACAATACAAAAAATTAAAATAATGGGAGGACAGGAATCAAGATCAATAGATTCGAGTTGACCTTTTAGTAAGAATATAATATAATTTAATAAAATAAAGGTCCACTATTAAAGGTTAGGCACCATTCCATATTTGATGTACCCAATACCTTTAATTTGGACTTGTTTTATTGACCCTTGCTCCAAAAACACAAACTTTTTTGTTCCAAGGGGATTGAACCTAATCATGTTTAAAATTTTTTAAGCAGGAAAATCATAATCTTTTCTATCATTTGTCATTATTCATTAGTAAATAAGAAATTAAATGTGACAGCCTCAACAGCAACAATGTTCTTATAATATTTAATTATCATTCACCTAAATGACTTTTCACATAAAATAGTTTTAAAGTTTGGCATGTTAATTAAAGAACTTGGACCCTCTAGCTAACCATTGCAAATTTGTAATAGTGTCAATCACTCCAATAAAGAAAAGGAGACTCATCATCCATGGCTATTTTTTTTCTTTTTAAAAAGTAATTGTTGTTTTTAATTCTCATATGATAATTTGTAGAAGAAAGTTGTGGCCAAAATTCACAAAATACTCGATTTACGGTCGTCATTTAAGCAATATTTGAAAGTTTTTTATTCTTGACGAATATACCTACTTTGGATCATTTTAGGCATATAAGATTGAAGTTGCAAAAATTCGTAGATAGAAATTTTATAAGCTTTCAAATTTTTTTCATCGAAAGTCTAATTTTGTGAAGATCAAATTTTATATACTTTTTAATTTTACTAAAATTGTTGTCATGACAAGGTGTAACTTTAGATTTATAATGATTTTATTTTTGAACAATTTTTTTTTTTTTGAAATTGTAGCGTTGGCAAGGCCTTAACTTCATGCATGTAATTGCTTGCCGAGGCCAATTGAAGATACTTTTTTGCTAAATTGTGGTCTTGGCAAGACCAAACTTCAAATATTTTGACATGATGGCAGATGAATAAATTTTTGCCTATAACAAAACTTATTTTTCCAATTTTAATAATTCAACACTTAAATTTACCTTAAATGGGCTCAAAATTTGAAATGTAGAATTTGTATATGCAAGGGGTAATTAGAGTAGATGGTAATCGGACAAAATAATTACTAAAAAAAATGATCATTCGTTGTATTGACAATTTGATATGTATAGTCAGCGTGTATTTTCATATATAGTCAAATTATATTCAATTTTTTTAGTGTATCATAATGTTTAACTCATGCATAAGTAATCATATTTATTTTTAATTAATTTATTATATTTATTTAAAACTATCCCTATGTGACATATCCAGTGGAGCTTTTGCAAAATTTGTACTTATCTTGATTTCTTAGTGGAGAAAGTAAGGTGGTTGTGATAGACTAATGTCAACTATATGAAGTTTACATGAACACAAAATAGATAAAGAGTAACAACACATGTCCTCAATTAGATTTTTGCACATGTATAGTTTGACTAATAAAAAGATTGCACAAGTTTGCAACTGTGGATATGACATAACAAAAGTCATAAATAGTTGTAGCACATAAAAAGTGAGAAACATCATATAGTGGAATATGGAATTTAATTTTCTTGTGCACTTTGATCAAATTAATAATAATAATTTTCTTGTGCACGTCCAATAAGTATATCCACTAAACTATTTGAAATTGCACTGCATCGTACACCTGTTTTGTTACTACAGTGTACATCATGAAAAAATGAATGTACTTTCAACATTTCATGGCTAATATAATACCTTGCATCATTTAGACTTAAAAATAGTGTTGCTGTTGCTGACGCAAAACGCAATTCATAACCATTTCAATGGCTGTAATAGAATATTCAACGTTCACACCAAATTATAACATCAGCCATTAACCGTAATCTACCGTGCCGTCTTAATTTATGTGATATATTTTTTTTTTATCTAAAAAATTTATCAATTTATTATAATTAAAAATAATTTAATTTAAATTCTTTTTTTAACCCTTAATGAAATGATTTATAATCATAATTTATTGGGTTTAAGTAAGATATGAATTGAGAAATGGAAATAGGAAGAGTAAGAAAATGTGGGGTGAACCAAGTAAAGGGCAAATAAAGAGTTAGTTTTTCCTCATTGGTAGAATTGAGGAAAAATTTTGTCGGAAACACTTTCTTTGGTTTTTAAAGGGTCAAGTGGGACCCCTCGCACTGCCGTCGTTGTTTGGCTTCGACTTTGGCTTCCTTTATTTCTTAAAGGCTTTGTCTCGATTTTTGACATTGAATTTCCTCCGCTTTTGCATACACTTTCTTATACAAAATTGAGTCTGTGTGTAAATCTGTTGCTGACTTTTGCATTCGCTATAGTTAAAAAAGTTTGAAATCCCGAGTATAATGAGGAGATTAAATTCTTTAAGGACACATAGTAAATTTTGTGAACTCAAATATTTTTTTATTTTATAATGTTTTGTTTCTGCACTACTATTGGGATATTAGAATAACATACAAAATGGTCAAAGAGTGTTCGGACTAGTTATAATTTTTCTTCTTTCTTAAAACTTGTGATAATTCTAATTGTGTCACGTAAACTAAGACGAAAGAAGTATCACTTAATAAGCTAATAATGAAAAATAAATTCAGGATCAAGAGTTAATTCATTCAAAGTAAACATGTGTTGAGTTAATATTATGTAAATTAATATTACATATATTAATTAGCGTAATGCAGAGGATAAAGAAAGAAAAGAAATAAATATGTACATAGGAGATGAACATTCATATCCGTTCCAAGTGAAGATTTTATTCAAGTGTAATGTAATGACTTTTAATGTCATTAACATCCACATCCGTTTCTTCTTTTCCTCGAAACTCCTCTTTTTGGAAAATCCTATATAAGTAGGCTTTTGTCAACATTATAATATATTACCTCTTTTTTTCTTCTTAAGCATTTTTTTTGGGAAATTAATTTTTGGGCAACCTCCAAACTTTCAGCCACGATGTGTTTGAGAGTAGCTGTGGAACCTTTAAGAGCGATCAGCTAGAGCGATTTGTACCGGAGTCGGGCCGAAATCACTCTCAAGGCAATGGCTTAGTATTTATGATAAAGTATTTAATTCTAGTCCAATATCAATATTGTAGTATTTTTTCCTAACAATATATACATGTGACTTTTATATGTTTTATATATATGAAATTTGCAAAATAAATAATGAGTTCAGCTATATTATCTTTACCCTTTCATAAATATTTATATGCCTCAGCTAGTAATACTAGAATTCTATGACGTAGTGATGATGGCCAAGGAAACTAGGACCTAAAATCAGATAAGGTAATTTTATCTTACCATATTCCTATTATCCTATAGTTTGACTCTGATGATGCTAAAAAGGAAGAGAAAGGAAAAAAGTGTTTGAAATTTTATATTTTTTTGGTCATTATTATAGAAAAAAATAGTGAATTAATTCATGTCAATTTTACTCCACTATCTTATCTTATCTTGCACTTCGTTGAACACATAATTAGTAAGTTTTTGAAATTCTTTTTGTCATAATTAAGGCCTAAGGGCAGGGTGTTGACAATTAAACACCTACAACCTTCCAAAACTAAATTATGATTGGAAAAAGAGTTTGATATATTTTTTTAATTGTGTGATTTATAGTTGATACAGTTCTCGTTTTTAAAAGTGATTCACATATATCTTTATCTATATATAAATGACTCAAGTATACTTTTTAAGAAAGTAATAAATAAATATTTTAAATTATTTTTTTAAATTTTTTTATCAAAATAAATTCCATATAGGGCATAATTGATTCTTCTCACTTTTTTTTTTGGAGTTTTTGATTCAAACATCTAATTTAATATCACTTTTTTTCACTTCCGTTAGCCGAAAAAGATATTTCTAGGCTATTTATGTAATAATAGAGATATATGTGTATTAAATATAATTTTGATGATTTGTCAAACTCTAGTATGATTGAAAGTGACAATTGAAATATAGTATACTCTCAGTAATTACTTTTGTGGTGCACAGGTGTTGTACTGTGGCAAGTCCCTAGGCCAATAGAATTGCTCCAAATAAAGATGATTTTCTTATATTACGTCCTACCAAATGTTGAAAATCCTAACTTTTTGAATCATTAACTTTTCACACTCCAAAAGGCTGTAGATACTCTCAAGAAATATGAACAGAAGGGCAACAATGGTGTTCGAGATTTTCTTCTTTATGTCTTGCTTTTTTTTTAAGTTTATTTTTTTTGTTCATTTTTATGTAATCATGTCCTGATTTATGAAGGAACTTGGTGCTTTCGTTCTGAATCAGTTTCCTTGCTTGTAATCAAAAGTTAGAGTAATTAGCTGGATGAGGTCTTGAAGTCTAGACTAATCTGAGGATCTTAGTCTACTGGGCAACAGAATTACGATGTTTCTTAGTAAAAAAGGTTTTCATTATTATTGTAAGGGAAAAATGGGATTAATTAAGAGGTTAGTTTTTGAGGCTGCAAGAGTTTGTAATCGTGTCTATTCCTCAAAGTTAATGAAATTTTGTTGAAATCCTATGGAATAGGTCATTGTTTTAATCCCAAGGAGGTTTTTCACGTAAAACTCTTGTGTCATTTACTTATTATTCTTACTTAGTGACTGTGATAAGGAACATGGTGTCAAACTATAGTAGATGCATACATGCCATCAATGTGGATCACTTTTTAACGAGAAATATATCAACTATTGAAAAGAGTATTTCTATTTCATATCCTTTTCTCAGTATTATTAAAAGAACAATTCATACAAGTTGTAGTTTTAAATTAGCCTAATTAGTTAAGGTTTTATGATGGTCAACTGGGACAACTCTTATTTTTTTCATATTTAATCTTTTTTTCCCCTCTTTAAACATATTTAATCATCTGGTTGGAAAGACAAAACAAATAAGAAGATTAAAATAAATTTATGTATTATTATAGAAGGCTCAAGAAGTCCGATACAGACACAAACAAGACAATATTTTTGAATTACAAGATTTTCTGAATTTCATCAGTAATTTACTACCAACTAGGTATTTTTCTATAAGTTTCCTTCAATTTTAAATTATTTATTTCTCCTGCTACTGGTGAATTATTGGTTAACTATTAAACCATTCGAAGTAATATAAATCTTTTTTTTTAAAAAACTGTCCTTTAGCTATTTTATGAACTCCCAAAATACTTATCATGTTCAATTTTTATTAATATTTTAAAATGTAATTTCTTTTACCATATTGCTTATATGAGAATAATGGAAGGTAACATATTCTCCATGTAACTTTTTGTGTGTCTAAATTTGTATTATAAAATATAAAATTAGTGTAATAGAGTTGCTCCAAAAATATTAAAATTTGTATTTTAACTCTAAAATTAATTAAAATGATGCTCGAAAAGCGAAATATGACAACTATTTTAAAATAGATGAAATAGTAAATTGTGCCAGATAGACATCTGTTGTGTTTTTTTTTTTTTTTTTAGTTTAAACATAATGAATGATTGATTGCAATGGCTCACCACTGAACTGTTTAGTTGACCAAGTGTTAGGACAATTAAATAAAAGGTTTTCAGAAATAGTATGATTCCATCATAGCGCTGACTTGTTTGATAATATGTGATTTGACAAATTAATCTTAGATTACCAGTTATTAAAATATTGTTTTAAGCTTAATTAGTTTTGTTATCAAGTTGGCATGTTCCTCCCATTGGTTGATATTTCCAAGGAATAGTAGTTAATACCACATGCTTTCGTGAAAATTAAAAAAAGAAAAGAAAAAAAAAGCATTTCAATAAAGAAAAGAAAACTTACTTTTATACACCGGCCATATAATACTTTTTAATGCTATTAATATATAGAACCTTGGAATAACGGGTAAAGTTGATGTTATTTGATCAAGAGATTATGGGTTTCAAGCCTTGAAACGCCTTGAAAATAGTCTTTAACAGAAATGCAAGATAAGACTGCTTACAATAGACTTTTGTGGTATGATTCTTCTTCGGACACTGTGTATAACTTAGCGGGAACTTTAGTGCACCGGGTTTGCCCCTTGTCCTTTTTTAATATATTTTTAGCATGTTATAATAAGCTTACCTGTATATTTTCAAATAATTAAATTATTATAGACAAAATACATGTAATTATCTATTTAAGTAATCTGATGATATAAAAATTATTTTTAAGTTGTCAACACATAAAACTTAAATTATTTTAAAATAAATCCAAAAGTAAAAGGGATTCGAAAACAAAGTTATATATATACTTAAAGAGAATGAGCAAATTATGACTATGACAGAAGAAAAAATAACTCTTATTGGTACATGAAGTTCACCTTCTATCTATTTTAGAAACAAAAATCATCAAAGTAGAAGTAGAAAACTGCTCAACCATGGAGTTTAGACCCACCCTTTCCATCTTATTTCATGCACTTCTTCTGTTCCAGGTACGATATTTAAATTTGACGAGTTCAACTTTTATGTTTTCGATACTAATCTATTTTGTTTGAAAAATTTAGTAATTTTTCGCTTATATACTTAAATTTTTTATAAAATATTGAATTCAGTTGAACCTGAAACTATAGTGTGTTTGCCTTTCCATATGATTGATCTTGTGTAAGATCTACTTGTTCAGTTGTCTTTGTCGCTTGTAAATTTTGCTCGAGAAATAGTTGTCTATACTTATTCAGCAATATAAACGGTGTAATCGTAGAGAATTCCTTTTCGATTTTTTTGGTTTATACTAAGATTAAGCTTTTTTTTTTTTTTTTTTTTGCAGTTTCTGAGTGAAAGCAGAGGCAGAGGCATTCCAAGAACTTCTCCAATAGAGCCTTTAAATCCCCAACTCAATATTTTCTTCACACCAAAAGATTTAAAAATTGGAAAAATTATGCCCCTTTTTTTCGCCCTGAAAAACCCTTCAACTTCTCCTCATTTACTTCCCAGAGAAGAAGCAAATTCCATCCCA
The DNA here is from genome assembly GCA_029948455.1 of Solanum rostratum. Classification (NCBI taxonomy): domain Eukaryota; kingdom Viridiplantae; phylum Streptophyta; class Magnoliopsida; order Solanales; family Solanaceae; genus Solanum; species Solanum rostratum. The sequence continues at coordinate 90,028,417 of CM057045.1, read as the reverse complement.
TTTTCTTCATCAAATCTTCCTTATCTTCTTGAATTTTTCTCATTTTCTAAAGATTCTCCTCAAGCAAAAGCTATGGAAGATACATTTTTCCACTGTGAAATCTCAGCAATGAAAGGAGAATCCAAATTCTGTGCTACTTCTTTTGAATCAATGCTCGATTGGGTTCGAGAAATTTTAGGATTTGATACCAAACTCGATGTTTACACAACGAAATTCTTGAAGAAATCCCCTGTTTCTTTACAAAACTACACAATTCTGCAAAAACCAGAGGAGATTTTAGTGCCTAAATTAGTTGCTTGTCATACTTTGCCTTACCCTTATGCTGTTTTCTATTGCCATATGCAAAAGGGTGAAAATAAATTATTCAAGATTTCACTTTTGGGTGAAAATGGAGATAGAATTGAAGCTGCAGCAATTTGTCATATGGATACAAAAGAGTGGAATCATGATCATGTTGCTTTTAGCGTCTTGAAAGTTCTCCCTGGAAGTTCCCCTGTTTGTCATTTTTTTCCAGTAGATAATCTTGTTTGGGTTCCAGCCTTATCTATGTAAAATATCTCTTATTTACTCAGATTTTTCAAAAATCTCGTTTGATGCGTGTTAGTTTTAAGCAATGTAAGATCTGAGATGAGTGCGATAACATTTGCATAGAGTACAACATAAAGTATTTTCCAGTACTCTTGTTTAAATTCAATGACAGCTCCATATATATTTGCATTATCAATAATTAAGATTTTAAATTTTATGTGTTCTTAAAATAATTTCAAATTAATTTACAAAGAACATGTGGTAAGGTATGCATATGTTCTACCCCTTAAACTCGTAGTATTTCACTGAGTATGTTGTTGTTGTTGTACTTTCATCATATTAATACGAAAACAATGCAATTTATAATACTTTTTCATATAGTTTTTTGAATATCTAAATAATTATTTAAAATATTAAATTAATATAATATAATTTAGATTTAAAAATTGGTCAAACTGACTCTTAAAAAACATAACGTGACAATTATTTTGAAATGAAGAGAGTATTAAACAAGTATTTTGAAGTATTGCATGTTTAGCTCAATCTTTTCATGCATGGGTGGGTTGGGTATGGGTTAAATTCACCACCTCTTACACCTAGTAACAACATTGGAGGATTGATAGTTTTTTAGAATTAATAGAGAGTAACGATAACAGGTATAAGAAAGTGGACTCCGAGCAATTCATTTTGTTATTTGATGACAAAGCGTGAGACTGACGCTAACTCTTACTCTTAGAGTCGAAGCTTTGATTGGCACAATAATATTAGTGCATGAAATTTGTAAAAAATTATTTTACGTTCTTAAATTGTTTAAACCATTTTTCAACTGAGCAATTAATAGTTTCAAAGTATTTAAACATTTTGTAGCCACCAAACCCCAGGATATGAAAGAGTTAAGAGTGTATTTAGATTTAGATAATATCAAGCAAAATGTGTCTTATTTTTTTTTTCTTTTACAAAAAAAAAAAATACAAGTGGGCTTAAGACCAATAGAAAGGCAATGGTCTCGGCTCTTTGTAGTGGCCCGAATTATAGTGAAGTGCCAAATATGGGCTTCTTGATTTTTTAAGCCCACGTAATTTCCATGGATGAGCTAGTAGAATAAGGGCCTTTTTAATCTCTTTTATAAAATATTTATTATTTTTATACATATTTATTACTTAGATATTTTATATTTGAAAAATAGAAACCATTTATAGAGACTTTATTATGTATTAAAAGTGAATTATATCTGTAATATATATGTATTATAAATGTATTATAATTATTTTGATAAAAAAATTGTACTATATATTAAAAATGAATAATGCATGTTATATAAATGAATTTCACTAAATATAAAATATATATTGTAAATGTCTTAAAATATATGAAACTTATATTTTTAGTGAATTATATATGTATTAACATTATATTGCTATAGGTAATTAATATTTTTTAGATATAATATATATAGGTAAGTTTCCCACAGAATAACACATATAATTAGGCCCTACGTATAATAGGATAAAATTCACAAATAACTCATTTTCAGCCATATAATTGAAAAAGATAATCACAATCATATGTTTTGAAATTTCACAGTAGGACACTTATAACTTTTTGTCCTTTTTCTTTCCCAGTAAAGTTGGGTTTTATACAATCCTCATCTAGTCTCCACTATTACTAGCTACTATATATATAATGGTAGCTCCTATTTATCCTATAAGGAAATTATTATAAGATAGCATAACGAATAAGTAAAAATTATCTTATCATTTGATAAATGATTTATATTTTATTACATAATATAATACTAAGCATGACATAATCTAATCCCATGGTAATTAAGCATGGGATAATTTAATATATTATTACATAAATACAAATTTCATCTGGATGGTTTTTAAATCGCATCGTATTGTAAATAGTCGTAAGGTTGGAATTAAATTGAATAACCTATAAAACTCATGAGTTCAGTAGAATTATAAACTATATGTTTATTAAAATTTTATGTCAAATTAAATTAGACTAATAAATTGGACTAAAAACTAGTCATCCACTTAATGTTTATGAGCACATCTCCATTTTCAATTGAAAGCCGTTCCCATCCAATTGGCCACTTATGGTTAGTTACTAGAGGAAAAGACAAAAAGAGATGAAAAAAGAGAAACAAAGATGGGCATAATAGGACCATGAAATTTGGGCCACATTTTTAGCACACTTGGGCCAAAATACATGCACATGGCAAGAGTACAACACCATAGGACCACCAACATTGTAAGGCCTGGGCCTTTTCACATATCATATCAAGCAAAATTTGTGTGCAACTTTTCATACATAGAACGACAAGAAGAAAAAGAACATCATGCATCTGTGGGGAGAGTGAAGCATACCCTAACTTTACTCCTTTTTCTTAGAAAACTCTCGATTTAGGTGAAATAAATCAAAATAATAATAGAAAAGAAAACATCAAAATAATCTCATATAAGTTATGACCTAAATTCTTTTTAAAATAGAGGACACATGTTTAAGTAGCAAGACGAAAGAGGAGAAAGTGGAGGATGGGCCTGAAAATGATTAAAAAGGTGAAAGGGAGAGAAGGGGAGAGTTGTAAGTTGCAAGAAGATGCAGGTTGAGATTTAAGTGGTACCAATCGACCAATGATTTTGCAATTTCTCAATCGTCTTTATCTATTTGCACTGATTCTGACAATTGATAGTGCTTTCGTGACAATTTCTTTTATGTGATTATATGTTTAGCGTCTGCATTTTTTTTTACACCTTACGTGATATAGTTTCATAACTAGGTATATCTAGAAATTGACGTAAGACATGAGCAAACCATCTTAATAGATCTTTGCTCATTTTATCTCCAATTTGTATTACTTGCGCTTTTCATGAGCTTAGCAAACGGTTAACAATTGAGTAGGTTGGATGGAATTTGAGTGGATTATAATGTGTCAAGATAACAAATAGATCAAGACTCAATTCAATCCAAATTTGCATGAATAAAAATAAGTTGTGTCAAATGGGTTTGAGTAGTAGGTTGTAGAGCGAGTCTAGACCCAACTTTTATTAAGTTTTACTTTAAAAAGAAATATTTTAGTACTTAATCAAATTATATTTTTCTTTATTCTGACTATATAAAACATATCAAATTAAAAAATATATATATTTCAAAAATATTTTGACAAGATCTCTCTTGGGTTAATTTAGGTTACATATCTATCCAATTTTAAATAGATTAAGATGGGCTGAAAACCTGTTCAAACAAGTTTGATTTAATTTTGCCATCCCCAGACAATATACATATATATATATATCATGGGACCTCAATTTTATACTAGGTTAAAGTTGGCTTATCCATAATTAAGGTGAATGGCTACAAACTCAATGTTGATGTGGAGTTTGGTGATTTGTTCGAAAGAAAATTAAGGTACCTTTTTAGGAACATATTAAGGAAATTGTGGTTTGATTAACTTTATTAGCCTAAATAGTACTTCTGCTTACTCATAATTTCAATTAGTTTTGATAAATATTTGTCACACATAGCACATGAAATAATTATTACCCAAATTATCACAAACATTTAGAAGTAGTATTATGTACGAAATTGGGAAATTGCTGTCTCCTTTCATGCATTGTTCTTTCACTCATACAATTTTCATTTCCCCAATTTGCCCCTTCCATTTATCTATTAAGTACCACATAATTTTGCTCTTTTTGAGTTTTTGTTTTTCCCTGAAGTTCCATTTTTTCTTCTCACATGAGTTGGAAGAGAAAAATGCTTGAGGGCATCTAAATTGACAGAAATGCCCTCCAGCAAAAACCCATATTAACAATGTGATTAACATACTTATCATCTAAACACCTTTGCTTAACTGCTAATAGCTGGATTAGTACTACCCATCTGAATCTGGCCGTTGTCGTTACTATTCTTCTCCGTTTTCTTTACTTCCTTCAGTTCTCTCGCCGTCTTTCTCCAGTTCCAGAAAGTTCCAAACAACATCTCCATTTCTTCTAGAGTCTTCCCTTGAGTCTCCGGCATCAATGTGAAGAAAAACACCCACGCCACCGCCGCTATACTGGCGTATAAAAAGAATGCCGCTCCGATAGTTATCGCTTTTTCCAGGGACAGAAACGTCATTGACACTACTCCACTTGTTACTCTGTTCGCTGCTACCCCTATACTGCATCCAGTTGCCCGGAGCCTCAACGGAAAGATCTCCGAGCTGTAAACCCACGTTATCGGACCCATACCGATTGAGAAGAGCGCCACGTAAGCTAACACCATTGTTATGCAAAGTGCAATTGCCCATACTAATTTTTCTTCTGAGTGGTCGATTATTGTAAGGCCGGTAGCCAAAAGCATCAACGACATCACCATTCCGCCGACACTGGTCAATAGTAACGGCCGGCGACCGGATCTGTCGAGCATGAATGTAGCTACTAGAATGAACAATGTTTTGACGACTCCGACGGCGACGGTGCAGAGCAACTGGTCGTGATCGGACTTGATCCCGGCTTTTTCAAAAATCCTCGGGCTGTACAAAACGACGGCATCGATTCCACTTGCTTGCTGGAAAAAATGGATTCCGACGCCGGTGATTAAAATGTGTCGGACGGCCGGCGTCGGAGAGAAGATCAATTCCTTCCATACGTTGTCTCCTTTAGGGCTTTTCGGTACCTGTACGATGTCGTCGTTGCAGTTTTCAGGTATGCCGGCAGCTTCTTTGATATCGGCAAGTCTCAACTGAGCTTCTTCTAAGGAATCGGATGTTTTGTTGAGAACTCGCCTTGCATCGCCTAGTCGACCCTGCATAACGAGCCAACGCGGTGACTCAGGCATGGCCAGAACACTCACAGCCAAGAATACTGATGGGACTGCTCCAATTCCAAGCATGAATCGCCAACTCAGGTGAGTTGCAAGTTTTGAGAACACCACGTTGGATACATATCCCAGCAATATACCTGCCATTAACAAATTTATCTGAGTATATTAGGATAAAAATAAATATCCAATACAAATAAAGATTTAACAGCCAAATTAAACTCCAATATAATTGAACTTTTTTCGTCATTTCAGTTAACGACGTGTTAATAAATTTGAAAATGCCTTTCAAAATTAGGGGTCTAAACCTGATTTAAGTATTGAATAAAATAGCACGATATCTTTGCTAAATCTCAACAACTTAGACTACTTGCAATAACTTGTCACACTTGTTATTTGAACTTTTAAACTTCACTTCAAACAGATGTTATCATGACGTCTTTATGTTACCAACCAGGACTTTAAACAAGCAAGAACTTTTAAAATAAAGAAATCCCTCCCAAGTCTTAGCATGAAAAAAATTAAAATGGAGAATTACAGTAATAAATTTAAGTTGGTGATGGCACGTAATCTGTAGTAATTACAACCGACAAAAGTACAAATTATTTAAGATATTATATATAATTTTATATCCACAAAAAAATATTGAAATAGGAAAGCTGGTCTTTGTCTTGCCTTGGGGATTCGGCTGTCAAATTTATATAGAGTATTTTTTTCTCTTTGGTATCAATAATGATACGACAAAAACATGTTGTTTGTCATTATTATTGACTCGTGCCATCACGAAAGAAAACGACAATTTCAACGTTAAATTCAAACTCCCACGCCATTGGTTTCCATTTTTTATAATTATAATAACAAAACATCATTACAAAAAGTATAAAAATTAATCCCATAAAGTATATTACTCTTATAGTAAAATGTAAAAATATAACTGTTATAGTAAAACGCATAGACAGTGGATGACTTAAAAAAGGACTCGACCACAAAAATTTATTATATGCAAGTCTTATCATAAAATATTTTATGACGATATATATACCATAAATATTTAATTGTCAACAGAATTACTACGTACCAAAATTGATGAAAACTTCTGGGAAGGAGGTAAGAAAGCCGCGAGATGACGCCGGCGAGACTTCAGCTGTGTAAACCGGAGCAACCATGAGAGCGTACCCGACTCCAACTCCAGCGACGAATCGACCCACCATGAGAAAGGCATAATTAGTAGCAAAACCCATTAGAAGAGCTCCGGTGAAGAAGATTGCGGCAGCCACCACCATAGTGTACCGGCGGCCAATCCAGTCGGAGGTCCGGCCAGCGGCGGCGGAACCAAAAAGAGAGTAGACATTTAGGATTCCCACTAGAATCTCCACTTGGGTATCGCTTATATGGAGGTCTCTCTTAATATAGATGATTGCTCCACTCATTACCCCAATATCTGCATGGACAAATAAATTCAAAATTAAACAGCCATACATTATTTCTTATTCAAGAAAATGGTCCCTTCCAATAAAATCGCAGGAAACAAATTCAAAATTTAAACTACACCGATAAAAGTAAATTTTTTTTTTTTTGTATTTATAAAATTATTGACTTATAATTCAATGACAATAACAATTACTATCCAAAAATTACGTATATACGTATGTTTGCACCAAAATATTAAGTTCAATTAAACGTTAGCTCTAAAAGTCGATAAAATAAAATAAAAGAGGAAGATATTTAAAATAATTTGATATAACTATTTTTAAAGAAAAAGCTACAATGAAGTTTTAAACAACTTCCATGTGTATAACATGTTGAAAGTAAAAATGAATAAGTATGTTAAAGAAGGGCAAAACTAAAGTAGTTACCATAACCAAGCAAGATGGATGCCAATGAAGCTAGAAAAGTACAAGCAATTGCATATTTGTTTGTTTTTGGTTTCTTTGGTGGATCAAAATCTTGAATTTTAGCTACCTGGTTTTGTTGATCGTCCGCCATTATTGGAATAGAAAAATATCTAGCTAGAGAGAGAAGGTATAGTTGGGAAGAGTCACCCAAGAGTTTATGGTCTTCATCTTTGGGTTTATCACACCCCTTTATTTATACACAAATAGGGCCCCTAATATTGACCCAATATGTTAAATTATTGAGCTTCATGGGGTCCATTTTAATTTTGGTTTATTACATCTTTATTTGACTCGTTTTTTTGACTTGCACATGATTTTCCCCCACATTTTACTACAACAAGCTCATTATAATCACCAAATGTTGTGGTTGGTGTTAATTATCTCTTACATTTAACTACATCTCTCGAATTTAGAGATTATTTAATAGAGTATATTAGCAAAAATAATATATATATTTTGATTAGGTGTGTATTAGTAATATTATTAATTTTTAGATATTAGTAATGTGAAAGATTTAATGCGTGCATTAGTATGGTTAAATATCCAGTTGCCCTTAAAGCTTTTTTTATATCTTTTTCTATCATATTTATGGAGGGTATCTTCAAAAAAATTAATTGTTTTAAAAAAATTATGCAATGCATGTTATTTTTAATATATCAAATCAATCAATGCATGAAAAATATCTCATCATTACTAATGCAAGCATTTGTCAATATACTCTATTTTGTTTTATTTTTATATACTCTACCAAACAACCCTTAAATTTTCATAATTTTGAATTAATTCGACTCTAAAGTAAACGCCTAATTGGGTGTATATTGTTCGTTTCCATGATGCCGACATCCAGGTTTATGGCCGGTCTATACTTAACCACGTCGATTAATTAGTGACTAAATCAGCAGAAGCTTAGGAACAAATAGCTAAAAATTCTATCTTTGATGTATATTCAAAGATTACTAAGTTACTATCAAAGGATGTAGTGCAGCGGATGAAGTCATTCCTTTTTTAATCAGAGGTCTTGAATTAGAGCCCTGAAATGGGGCCTACACGGCACAAATTCTTATCGGACTCCAATGTGAGCACCGATGAGAATTTTTTTTACTAAGGTGATAATCCTCTTAGAAATTTTATCCAAAAGTTCCATAGAAAGCTTTAGTCAAAACTCTTCCTTTTCATAGAAATGATGAGGATAAAGAGTACCCAATATAAAATCAAAAAAGTAAATCTATTGAAGAGCACACAGGCAGAATTTTGTTTTTTAAAAAAAAGAAGTATTGAAAATCAGATAGAAGATGTAGACTAATCAATGACAGAGTGAATCTGTGAGGATATAGGTAGTGAACTTGGCAGCATCCATAAAAAAATATTAAAGAATCTACTTCAAAATACTATGGAAAAATTGGTTTCTTTTCTTCTTATAAATAATTTTTACTTATTAGCCAAATACTTTAAAAAAATAAAAAGTATTTTTTCCCTCCAAATGATTAAATAAATTGGCTAAACATGGTCTAAGTTAGGCTCAGGATGTGTTCGGTACGAAGAAAAAAAAATGATCTCAAGTTTTGAATCGGGCCTAGGAGTTGGGAACTTGAACTTTAGTTGAGGTCTGGAGGCAGAAATAATTTATTAATTTATGAATATATGTCATTTTTTTTATATATTTATATATTTTAGCTGAAAATTATTTATGTCAATCAAACACCAAAAAGTTTTTAAAAAATTGCATACCAAACACCCTCATTGGTCATTTAGGGTCGTTTGGTTACTGGTTAGATTATGCAGGTACTAATTATACATATATATGAATAAGTTATGCAGATCTTAATTATACAGGAACAAATTATGCAGGTATTAGTTATGAAAAATTACAAGACATAAATTAATTATTTATTGAATATTTAATTTGTGGTAATTAATATAAGTTATTACAAATAAATATATAAAATAAACTAACCCGTCCAATTTTTCCTTGTGTACAATAACATTATAAAAATATGTAAATATATAATACAAGCATGCCTATAGTATAATTTAAATTAATTAGCGACTTTATTAATTGTAGGTGAAAAGATTTCTAATTCCAACTCTTTTTTTCTTAAGAAAAATGTAAAAAGATAATATAATTTTTAAAAAGTACACACAATAGAAAAAGATTTTGGTTCTTTTTTTTTTTTTAAAAGGTTGCATTGTTTGTTTTTCACTGGAAAATTAAATACTGGGGCTAAATGCCCCGTTTATTTAAACAGAAAATCTCCCTTGCGAGAAGCAAACAGAGACAAAGAAAAAAAAAAGGAAAGAAAAATAGAACTATCTTAAAAGTAAATCCACAAGGGTAAATTAATATGGGTAAATGAGTATCTAATTATTTTAATACATATATAATTAATACTCACATAATTTATTTCACATAAATTATACATAAATACCCCATAAATTATGTAAATATTAATTACGTAGGACTATAAAAAATACAATCAAACATAGTATGAAAACGATACATAAATAATTTTTATCCTATTACCAAATTAATCATGGTATAAAAAAAATAATCAAACTTATTCATGCATTAACTTTGGACCTATCCCATAACCAAGTGGCCCTTAAAAAATTAGAAAAGTCAAAGAGAATTTCCTCCATACCTAGGAGGGCATTTAGTTTTAGAAATAAAATGATGGGATCCAAATAAACCCTTATCCCTATCCAGTTGCTCCATTTAGGCTAAGCTATAGCTGGTACCTTCTGTCAGTATTTATCTTTAATTACGACTCACATTGGTTTCTTATTACTTACTTACTTATATTATAATAACAATAGAAAGATTTATTTTGTTATTGTATATTTAATAAGTCAAATACATGTATTATCTTATAATATTACTCTTATCATTGCATATTTAATAATAAAGTATCGAACATCAAATTTAAATTTATAAAAATATATATATGATTAGCAAATGTAATTTTGTAAACTAAAGAGTATATATTAAAAAAAAATTATTAATGAATTCATGTAATATATATTCACAGTGTAAAAGATTTTTTTAATGTTGTTGATGCAGTTTAATATAACCAGTTTTAAGAGGTTATTATTGTTTTCGAAGTTACTCATCAATTTTGATGTGAAGAGTACTAATTTGATATCGTAATAAGTCAAATAATTATCTAGGGTTAACTTATTGGTGAGTTCAGTATTCCACTTAAAAAATAAGTAAGTGGTTTTCTTATTTATTTTTTTGTATTCCGTAGTAAGCAAAACATATTATTCTAAAAAAAGCTATAAGCATTTGAACATTATTTAGACAAATACTATGATAAATAGAGGTTAAAAGGTAGGAATGGTGGAGTGGTGGAGATAAGAGTTATTAAGGATGCTAGAGAGTAGAGAGAACACAATTAATTTGAAATGTTATTATTAAAAAGTGTCAACGAATTAAATGGTTGAGAATCATCACCAAAACAACAAAGATTAAAAAAATACTACATGATTTTTCTACTGGATAGATCATTACCTGATACCTTTTGTTGGTGAAAGATGACAAATGCTAAGTGAAATTAGTCAAAATAAACAAAAACTAACTTGGATAATACGATTATTAGAATAGAATAAAATAAAATGTTTCGTTCCTACCAAACACAACTATAAATGCACAAAACATAAGCTATTTAGGAGTACTTTCTTCGGATGTTGTAGGCACTAATTAAAACTGGTATTAACCTAGAAAAAACAGCTAAATCCATGTGCTAATTATAATATGATGCTATCTTTAAATTGGATTTGGCAACTCCTAATTAAATAGCTTCTTATTGGTATAATAAAGAAGCTTTATTTTCCACAAGCAGAAAGGATAAACAACCTTGTATATATGTTTGTCAGATTTGTCTACTTGCGTGGAAATTATAATTTTCTCATCTTATATATAGTGAAGAATTAATTGTTAAAAAAAAAACTGCCTCTGATTAATGCTTGGGCAACATAAATTTGCATGTCATAATCTGACATCTTTGAATAGAAATGCCACACATCTTAGGAGGACAACATGATATACCACTACAAATGTAGTCATTATCGAAACCGATGAAAATAACTTGCACCATATGTATACCAAATTAAAAAATAATTAATTAGCTAGAAAAATAAAATTAATTAAAGTACTACTTGTGTGGGTTAATTAATTTCTAGCTTCAAGTTGCATTAATTAATTAAAAACATTTCGACCTATTACATGTCATTATTTGACGTTCAAACATAATTTCTAAATCTGTCCATACTATTTTATTTGTATACTGTTTTGCTCACAGTATTTATGTTGTATTATTGGATTTTCTAACCGTTGTATGTTAGCATTAAAGGGTACTGTAAGATACTTCCTTTTTTTTTGTTTCCGACTATGATGAATCAAATAAAAATAGTTGATGTGAAAAAAAGCCATTTTCTTTAATTATTAGCAAAAGAAATGGAGTAGATGAGAATAGTAATCAGGGGTGACAAAATTAAATTCAATCTGTCCAACCCGTTCAACTTGTTAAAGTTTGGGCGGGTCAATAACCCGTCCATTTATTAGTTCAATCTATCTCAATCCAACTCATTTCAATCCATTTAAAATTATGTTGATATGCAACTTGAATTGACTCGAGAGAGATCTTGTCAAAATATGTTTAAAGCACTTTTATTTAAATTTGATATGTTTTATATAGTTAGAATAAAGAAAAATATAATTTAATTAGTACTAATATATTGAAAAAGAACAAACAAAATAAGTAAAACTTAATAAAAGTTTGGTCGGGTTGGGTCTTGACCCGCTCTATAACCTATTACTCAACCCCTTTTGACACAATTCATTTTGATCAAAGCAAATTGGGATTGGATTGGGTCTTGACTTGTTTGTTGTCTTGAACTATTATGACCCACCAAAATTTGATCAATCTACCTAATTGCTACCCCTAACAGTAATTATACTTTTGGGCAACTTACATGTTATAAAAAAAATAACTGTGCGAGATAATTATCTATAATTGAGTGATCATCTAAAACTAGTTCATTGAGTGTATGAAGAGTTGCTTTCCAAATTGAAGTAAAGTCAGATTAATGATTGTGCCACGAAGAAATGAAAATTTGGGAAAAGGGGCATCAAATCAATTTGGAAAGTATTGGGTGATAACTGCTGATATGTTTGAAGTCAACACTGATGGGCTTGATATATATCATACAAATGAGTAATGACCCACACTCATTTCTTTTGAGAAGTCCTTATTATTTGACTATACATTTTCATTCACACTACAACTTGTTACATTTTTTTCTTTCATTTTTCTATATTAAAATGTACAGGTGTCGACACATCAGTGATAACATGCATAAATTCATAAATGAAATGAGAAGAGAATACATAAAATATACAAAATTTTAATGTCTACTTTATGAGGTTGAATCACACCCCGTGCATGTGTCAATACCATGTAATAATTCTCAGGAATCGCTTGGTAGAGGGGATGACATAATTAATAAAATTGTAATATTCTATGGGATTAATTACTCCATTATGCATGTATATGAGATAATTTATTTTATCACTATGGTATAATAAATGACGAGACAAATAAATTTAGAACTAACTAATACCAATAATCGAACACAATATATAACAATTATTCATTTTATTTTGAGATAATGATCCGTCATCCTTTATACTAAATTTTGGTTATCAGGTAGATAATCTGTTTGCATTTTTCTAAATTCTTTTGTTGAACTTGTAGACTCTGTGTCACTGTTAGTGATGTTTCCCTGATTCATGAAATTCATTATTACTGGTTGGTAAACTTGTTTAATGAATGACATGAGATATACTAATTTAGTACAAACGTCGAGGTATGATTTCTTTTTTATTTTTTCTAATAATATTTTTGGTACCTATGTTTCTCCAGTTGCTATTCAAGTTGTCAGCAATACAAATGTATGCAGTAGTATATATGGCCATTTGAGAGCTACATGCTATATTTAGGGAAATGCCAGTTGTTATAAGCTGGCTTCCCCGCAACTTCTCTTTAATGTATTTTAATTTCTTAGCTTTAATATTATTGTGATGACAAATATTAAATATTCTTCTATTATACTTATTCCTTTGACTTAAAAAGATTCTTTGGGGGTGGGGGGTTGGGGGGCATGAATTAGGGATGGCATATGGAATAGTGTATATGGGGTATGACTGCTTATTCGATGGATCCGACGAATAATTATATTTAATTATTTAATTTATTAAATATTTATTTTTAAATATATTAATTCGTTAGTCATTCAATAAAATATTGGTTGGTTTAGTATCGAATTGATAATTTATCAGACGATATATTAGCTCAATCATTTCATGCTTTTTTTTTTCATCTTCACATTAATCTCCTATCAAACAAAATAATTTTTCTGGTTCTACTTAAGCTAGTAATTTTATAGGTGTAAATCACGATATAAAATACATGAAAATCTAAATTTTAAGATACATGAACATAAATAGTTATTTAACAAAGATTTACCTATACAACAACTTAATATAGGTCATGATAAAAATATATTTCAAAGTTTACTTTTTTATAAACATGAAGTAAAGACTCTGATCAAGACTAATTAGATAGTAGACTAGTAAGAAATCCAACTCTCAAATATATATCAAGTCATATAAGAAACGATAAAATATTAAATAATGCTTTAGAATTAATAATATGCACTTTATATATTGATGAGTAAAAATATAAGTAGATAATTCTTAACGGATTAATGGTTTATTCAATAAGAAATTTATGTGTCCTCATAATAATAAGTCACAATGTACAAAAATTTAATCCGGTTTATCAACCATTAATTTAATTATTCAATAAATTAATTTCATATTAACTTATCAATTACGATTTGATTTTGAACGACTCTGAGACACAGAAGGCAAATTTTGAACCAATGTAAGACGATGGAGGTGAGTTAATGTTGCTGATTAAGCCTGAACCAGCACCGCACCGCACCATTTGCCATTTCAATCATGAATAATATTAAAAAGAAATTAGAAGAGGACGATGTGCTAATGCTCTTCGTTCTTCAATACTCTTTTCGTCTCATTTTAATTAAATTTATAAGGTCTTCGTCTCATTTTAATTAAATTTATGAGGTAATGTACGTATATTAAAAAAAGTATTTAAAGATTAAATTTATATCATACTTTTCACTATTGTCCTTTGTGAAATCATAATATGTAGTGTAATTTATTTCCTAAAATATATAAAACTTCAACAAAATAAAAGGACAAATATGAAAAAAAAAATTCAAACATTTTTCTTGAACTTTGAACAATTCAACTATTTTGAACATTGGAAAAAGTCTCAAAAATTCAATTAATTTGAGACGAAGAAAGTACAATAATCAATAATGAGAGTAAAATATATTTTAATAAAATATGTTTTTATAGATTTATGATTGAAATCTCAAGACTCTTGTGAGTTATCGTAATATTTAAGGGATCGATGTCTCTCTTTGACACTCAACAACTGGGTCATTTGGTGAATCATCTGATAGAATATTCAACTCTAATATTAATTGTTTTAATTTTAAATACAAATTAAGAGGCAGAGTGTTAGTAGCAAAATTAAATATGGCACCAGTAGACCACAGGGGATAGTTTATTGGACAGGTGGATGTTTTTTAACTAATAAATGAACAGAGAAAAATCCATATAATAACAGGACTTTTCTAAATTCAAAGATTACTACAACTGGTATTTTGTTCCTAGTGTATTATAGTATGAGTATACTGCAACTAGTCACCACCTCAATGTGGTGCAGTGGATGGAGCTGCTTTTCTCTTAATCAGAAATCTCGAGTTTGAGCCCTTAGAATAAAAAAATCCTTGATGCTTCACCCCAAATAGAGTCCTACGCGATACGAATTTCGATATAATTAAACTCCAATATAAGTATCGAACACCGGGTGAAAAATCAAAAAAAATATTGCAACTAGTCTCTTTCTCCATATGTATCATCAGTTCACCAAAATATGAAATTTGTTGTCTCGTGAGTCAATTAAAACTCGAGAGATAATAATTGACTCACAAGTAGCCAACAAATCCCATTTGTTTCTTGAAAATACGGAAATTGATTTAGCAGGTGCTTTTATTTTTTTTAATAACTTTTTTATATTTTTTTTTTTATTTTTACTCAAAAAAAATTTAAAAATATCATTTTCTTCCCCACAATTTGTAACGACCAATATATCTTGTTTCCCTTAAAATACCAATAAATAACTCAAGTTGTTGGTTAGATAAATGAAAATAGCAGAATCCTTGAAATATATGTCCACATTTAAGATACTCTGATCCCGACAAATTAACTTTAATTAACAACTTTAGGCTTGCTTTAACATATTTTAGCAGGGAATCATTCTAATTTTTACTTCATATTTATTCAACGTTCATTTCATAACAGTGGATTTCTCCATGCAATATAAGGAATAACATGTTGATTTTAAGTAAAGTGTGAATTGAAAAATATTGGAGAATGAAGTAAGGAAAAAAATAAAGAGTCATTTCTTCTTCATATAGAATTGAGGAAAAGTTTTGTCCTTATATTAAAAAATATTTTCTTATATTAAAAAATATTTCTTTAACTCTTAAAGAGTCAAGTAGAAGATATCCCTCTCGTTATCGTTGCATGGCTTCGGCAATAATGTAATTGATTGATGATATTTTTAGATAAAATTTATTTGGTCAATCTCATTAGATTTTCTTTTTCTAATATTGATAATTAATTAATTCATTGAATTATTAATTAATTAATTATGGATTATTAATTAAATTAATTCGTGTATAATCACATATTTTTATCCCATTTCATTGGCTATAAATAGAGAGGATTTCTGCATTTTCCAGACATTAATTTTCTTTCTTCTTCGACACATATTTTCTTAAAAATAAAGTGGAGTTTTTGTGAGATTTCATTGTTGTTCTTTGAGTTTGCCGAAGTTATCGAAATTTGATATACCACTGCTTCTTTAATGCTTATTTATTTTATCCTTAGAGAAAATAATCCATATCCTCATATATAAAAATGAGATTAGATTTTTTTGGGATACACAATGAATTTAATGAACCTTGACACATTTGTTTTTTTTTTCATAGTTTACTATTTCTGCATTGCTCGTTTGAATACAAGAATTTACGTAACATACTCTACCTCTTATAATTAAGAAATAATGAACGTAATAATTGACTAGTTATTTTTCTAGTTAACCAACTCATGAATTTCAATTATAGCAGCTTTCTTTAATTAGTTGGACATAACTGTAACTATGGCTACCCACTTTCTGCTAAGTTAGACAATTCAACTTCTATACATAATGATTCCAAAAGTAAGTTGGTACGCCAACTATACAAATAATTAAAATTTATGTAATTTTTTCCTTTTTGATTTAATGTCGATAGAATTGCGTAAAATATTGATATATTTCATATTAGACTGAAATTCTTTTATTGTAAGCGTTGTGGTAACTCCAATCGTTTTTGATATAGCTAAATATTTTTTTTGGCTTAATTTCATAGTGTTCCGTATCTTGCAAAAAATAATTATTCAAATATATCGTCATATTAGAAAATTAAAAAATAATTAATGATCTTTTTCCATTTACATCCTTAATATCAAAAGAGTGAATATTCAAGTGTGAAAGAAAAATTAATACAAAAGAAGTTAAAGTCAAAAAAGTTATTAATAATATTTTTGTTAACATATATATAAAACCTAACATGATAAATAAATAAGAACGAACAACAATGTGCCATTATTATTCATAGATATTTTAAAAAGTTTTATTTAATGAAGCATAATAAATAAAAATGGTGATTTTGAGTTCGAGATTCCTCACATGCTTTCTTGTTCAGTAGAGCTTATCGCACGAGATTTTTTATCATGTTTGGGGAGGGTATAACTACCTGGTATAAATTTTCTCTGTAATTTTGATTATTATACTGAAACGAGATTTATCTATACATATCCGACGAATTGTGATTAAAAATTTCCTTATCAAGAACAAAAGAAATACTAAATGAAATCAAACGAATCTCACCAATTTTACCTGCCCAACCTATAGTATCTCTGATATAGAATCAAGTTAAATATCTGTCTTTATCAATATTAATATTTTGCGTTCAATTATTTGCTAAATCTAACAATTTATAATTGTACTTTCACAAAGGTTGTTTTATTATAACAGAAATAATAATTATGGCTATTGTTGGGGACCTTTGAACAACTTATCTAAACACATGCATTGAATCATTCACTTTTACCCTAATTAAAAAATGTGTCAATTAATTGAGGACGAGGATAGAAAATGATGTTATGTGAGTATTAATTACGTATCAAGCTGTAGGTCACATATTAATGAATCTTTTGAATAATTCACCAAAAAATACACCAAAAATAGTCCTAAAAGTCAATTTCACGTGGCTTTGAATATTTTATTGTTGCAGATTTTCTAAGTCTTGCTGCCAAATTTATTATCTTGTCATACACCATAAAAAATACCCCCATTTTTTGGGCTTTGATTTGGACTGCCTACAAACAAACAAAAAATTATGATGACATTTTTTCTTATTTCTATATTTCATACAAACATGTAAAAATGATATATAACCGTAACATAGTGTAGTTCCACCCACGAGTACATAAATTTTATTGTTATCTTTATGAGTTAGAGATATTGTAATTTTTAACAGACTTGTAACTCAAAAAAAATGAAAGTTTGTCTAAATATTTTTGAAATGCAGATAAGTTAATTAATTAACTAACATAGTTATATAGTTTGAAATAATTATGACTCGTGAATAACATCTTTGTATAATTATAATTTGAGTTTGTATAACGAATCGTATGGCGAAATGTATCAAATAAACAAGTATTGCGAATTGTGTAGCGAAATGTACAAATGTTGCACAAAATTGTATAGCAAAATATACAAAAAATGCAAAATTGTATGACAAATTATAAAAATATTGTGCGTGAATTGTATAGTAAATATACAAATACTATATAGAAACTGTGAATTGTATAGCAAATTATATAAATGCTGCACGAACCGTATAGCGAAATATACAAATACTACAAATTGTATAGCGAATTATACAAATGTGGTGCGCAAATTCTATAGCAACATATATAAACACTATACAAAAACTGTGAATTGCATAACGAATTATACAAACACTATAAATTGTATAACAAATTATACAAACACTGTTATAGCTACAGTTACAAAATATAATTACCGAGACTATAACTATAAAACACAATTAAAATACTTTTAAATGACTATATATAAAAATTCCTAAACATTTTTTTTTTGTTGTTGTTATGTTTACTGAAATAAATCAAGTTGATGCCTCACGTTGGTTTTTCAAAAGTCTGTGATACAAGATTTTAATATTTTTAAAAAGAGATACGACATAATAATCGATGGCTGCATGTTGATAGACTGTACATAAGTTGTATACAATAATCAAATGACAGACACGACAAATTAAAATCATGCAAAGATTGAAAAATAATAAGTTAACGTTTATATTGTCTGTTTAGTTTACCCTTCTTTTATTTTTATAAATAATGATGTCAGATGCTCAATTTTTTAATATTGTTGGTTACACTTATCTGTCAAGAAATGTAATGGTACTATTAAGTCTAAGAGTCAAAGTCAGATATGATGCACAGAAATCCAATTTGGTTATTAGGGACAAGTGCAGTAAGTCCATACTGTTGACTACGGCACAACATCTCAAATTATCTACCTTCATGCTCACCCACACACACACTGCCCTTTGGATTAGTCCATTGACATACTGCTAAGGACTCTTGACTTTTTTTCTTATCGTGTATCAGTTTGTGTGTATCTTAATTATTTTATTAAATTACGTAGCAATATTTTAGTAAGATAATTATGGCCTTAAACATGGCCAACTAATTTACAAAATATGTGTCAAATGTATATATTATGTATACTCTCTCTATATATATATATTATGTTATACATATTTCGGAAATAAGCAAATTTCATAATGACAAACATATAAAGTTTAATTATGCTTCATGGCTATAGTTTGGATAATTACATTTTGTAACTATAGTTATAACAATATTTGTATAATTCATTATACAATTCACAGTTTTTGTATGACGTTTGTTTATTCACTATACAATTCGTGCACAATGTTTGTATAATTCACTATACAATTCATATCATTTGTATATTTTGGTATACAATTTTATTCGCGCACAACTTTTATATGCACAACTTTTATATGATTACACACAATGTTTGTGTAAATCATGCGAATTATACAAAACTCAAAATTGTAATTACAACTAAATATTTGTCGCGATCTGCAACTAATTCAAGCTATAGTTATATTAGCTAATTAACTAGTATTTATTTGATTGTCCGCGTAATATTTCCTAAATAAATTAATTGGCTCATCCATAACTTTCCCTTTTTCAATTGCGGTCAATTTTACCATGCTTTTCTAGGATCCATTTTGGAATTTTAGCCCAATGAAAGGGAAGCCCAAAGGTGAATGGGCTAAAGGCCCAATATCAGATGTGAATCAGAATATTCTACCTACCTCTACGGCTCTACCTGTGCTGTTGCATAGTGACCGCGAAAATAACGTTTTCAGTCGAATGAATCGTTTTTCCGATATGAGTTCGCCGGAAAATGAAACCCCTCGTGACTTCCCATCGGTGAGCATGTTTTTCTAGTTATTGGTCATTTGCTACTACTGTTCAATATTTCTTGATTCGTGATTCATTTTTAATCTTTGCTCAATTTAGGGATTTTGCAAAAAGGAGCAAACTAGAAAGTGTACAGTAGAGCCAGTAATCATAGGGGGTATGGTGTTGGATGTAAATGCCACATCTTCCATGCATGCTAATCCAAGAACCACTACTCCCGGAAAGGTATCAACTTTTTTAACTATGCTTTTTGTTTCCTGGATCATAAATATGTGTATATAAATTAATGCTGTTTTATTGATTTAGTCTATAATTGTAATGCTTGATACTCAAATCTTCTTCAACACATCAATCCTCTCCAAGAATTGAACTTTAGTGTGTGAAATTCAGTTAGCCTTTGATAATTACAGCAAATGCATTGTCACGGTTGCTGAAGCACAAGATAATGGGGGGAAAAAAGAGAATCACAAAACACAATAGACAGAACAATGAGAGACATATATTTCATACATACTCATGTAATGCAAAAGGAAAGGTTTCTTATTTCTTCCTACTACAAATCAATCATGCATAAGTCAGTCCTTGTTTTGTGATAGAAATAAATAATTAAACCATCACATATTCTCAATGGATTAATTACTTAAAGTCTCACTGTCTAGCTTAGAGAAACTAAATTAGCCATCCCTTTTGTTCCATGAACTATAGTGGAATTCAAATTCTTAAATATGATTGAAGACAATGCAGCAAATGGGAAATATTCATGAGAGATTCTCTTCAAAAGCCTTTGAAACATCAATGAAGAAAAATAAAAGAAGCCCAAGAATAATTTGCACCGGTGCTGAGCTTTCGAGCAGCTGCTGCATCCTTGCTTCTTCTTAGAAAGATTGCTTATTTGCTAGGCCATTTTCAATATGGCTCGCGCTTGGCGCTCACTTTTTATGGTTGATCTATATGGTATTTGTTGGTAATGGATGCATTCTTGTATCTTGCTTGCTTTAGGTTGGTAGGTGTTAAGAGATTGTTTAAGGGTTTCGCGAAGTAAAAATCGGACTTTCTTGCAATACATAATGGTTTGTTTCAAAGACCACTCCTATTTCCCATAAAGCTCTTCATAGATGGAACACAATCAGTCCGTACATGGACTACTGCGTCATCCATTTTAATAACAGTGATGTCCAAATTTTTGCATGCAGCTCGATCATACCTTCTATCCTGCACGAACACAGGTAGGGGCGACTGGGCGTACCAAGGCCTAGGCAGATTGGAAGAAATCACCTAGCATTTTTGGTCTATGTTAGGATTGGAAACTCGACCTCCAGCATTTGCACCATCTTCATTGGCCATTAGGACACACTAATTTTCATTTAAATCCATCAGCCAATTTTCTAAAAGAGTTGTTAAATGCCTGACGATGAGAGAAAATACTACAATTATATGTCAGTAACATGGAAATGCAGATCACACATGATTGTTCCGCTGTCTTTTGCTCTTAATCTGGGATAAGTAAAAATGTTGGACTGAAAATATGTATTTGTCCTGAAGAGTTATTAAACTGAGACAGAAGCCTAATCTGTAAAACTAGGTTAACAACTGGGCTTCGTGACTAGCCTCTCCTCAGCATGCGAAAAGATTCATGTCTTTATGTATGACTCTGCTATTCAGGTTATCTTTTCATTGGGCGGTGTGGCTAGGAACGTTGCTGATTGCATGTCAAAGCTTGAAGCAAGACCGTTTATGATAAGTGCTGTCGGATTTGACATGGCAGGTGAGTTCTCTCTTTAGTTTCCACAGTTCTGTTGCCACTCATCCCACATTTTAAGGAGTTGGCCATTTTGGTAATAACTGATAAATTCTCCTACAACATGATGGCTTAGACAGTCCTCATGGATTGGATTTGTTGAAAGAACATGCTGTGAGGTGTAGAAAGGTGGTCTACCTTCATAAGTGTTACTATTTCTGTCATCTGGTTCAAGAAAACTCAATTTTAGCATGAATGATGTAAGTAGGTTATGTTCTCCCCCATCTTATTGTTTGGAGTATCATGGCCACTTCATAAGTGTTACTATCTCTGTCATCTATTCTAAGAAAACTTAACTTTTAGCGTGAATGATGTAAGTACGTTACGTTCTCCCTCGTCTTATATTATGGAGTATCAGGACCACTTCATAAGTGTTACTATTTCTGTCATCTATTCCAAGAAAACTCAACTTTTAGCGTGAATGATGTTAGTAGGTTATGTCCTCCTCCATCTTATAATTTGGAGTGTCATGTCAACTGAAAGCGAAGTCAAAATAAATATATGTGAATTTCCACTTTAATGTTACAGACAAATCTATGGTTTTGACCTTATTGATCGAATCTACAATAAAGTACTGTTTACAGGCACGTGTAGATTATGATAAAACTCAGCATTGAAATTCCCAACAATGAAATTGCTTAATATTTTCTTGAGGCTTTTCTGTCTCATCATTCTAGAACAATAAAATACTTTGATTGAGGACTGAGGAGTTGCATTTGGTGTTTCTAATTTTATTAGGAAATATGCTACTGGAACACTGGGAATCTGCTGGATTATCGATAGAAGGTAACCTTTTTAACCTTTTGATGAACTGTTAACTTATATGTTCATTTGCCATTGACTATGTTAGCATGGGAAGATGGTTCATTCTCTAACTACATACACCTTTTACTTCCTCTTTTTTCTCCCTTTAACACATTCCCAAGTGTTTTCTTTTATATTCCCAAGTGCCTGAAATTATTTTGACTGCTCTGGAACTGGGTGATGCTTTCGTTTATGGGAGCAGATAGCCTACTGCGAAATGAAGGTTAACTGCGTACCATTTAAATGAACAACTAGTCATGTTTTGACATTGAAGGCTTCTCATGTATTAAAGATCAACTACAGAATCTGATTAGTCGTCCCTGATTAGGTATCCAGAGACATCAGAATATTGAAACTGCTGTTGTTTGTCATATCTTTGATGAGAAGGGTGAAGTGGCAGCTGGTGTAGCTCATGTGGAATCAATTGTGAGTTGATTTATAGATGAAATAGTTAAAAGTTAATACTTCCCGTTACCTACTATTAATGTGTGTTTAATGCCTCTAAAACAGGAAAAGTTTCTTACTCCATGGTGGATAGAAAAGTTCAAGTGCAAAATAAGCTCCACTCCAATATTGATGGTTGATGCAAACTTGACCTCTTCTTCTCTTGAAGCATCTTGTCAACGTAAATACTTCCTTCTATACATTCTCAATTAATCTGCATTTTGTTTTTCAGGATGTGCTAAGTTTCTCATTATATATATTTATCAAATAGTGATATGCATAGCAGAACTTAGTGATTCTCAAGGTATCACATATATGCTTGTGATTGAAGAAAAAGAGAGTATCATATATATGCTTAAAGCGGCTTATTCTAAGTTGTACTTTACAAAATAATATTGAAGCTCAAACTACAAAACATATTTTCTTCTGCTCAAGCAATCTACTTTTAACTGCTGTCTGGATTGCCCCAATAGGGGTGCAAGTATCTGATACAGGTGCAGATCTAGAAACCAGATTCATCATGATGTAAATCTTAAGATTCAGGGTACAGATCCACGTAGGAATAAAGTGTTGGGATTCGGCTAAAAGTAATTCAAACTTCCAAAAATAGGGCTATAAAAATATGCCTAAATTATGAGAAGGATTATATAGATAACTTATATGCAGCTTTTTGAGTCCAGTAGTTCAAGCTTTTATTCTGATGTTGCTTCTAGTGGACATTGTTTTGATATTGATGAGACTGCCAACCATAGATGAACCTCAATTAGAAGCAGTCTTCTTTGTGAAATAATCTGAAATTCGCAAGGAATTTTTTAAGAGTAGAAGTTAGTAGGCTAAGAACTTTCTAAACTAAATATTTTATCTATAAGTTATGTTGTATAATACCACACAAGTATTATAGTACTTTATGGGAATATGTATGTGACAAAAATCCACAATCAAACCAAATGCCCAATACTTCTTGGCAGTAGTTGCAGTCAAAACACTCTTAAGTTCTTTTGATCAAATCCAGTGCAGATCCACTCCATACCAAAATTGTGTTGGCACGACAAGGATTTTAAGAATCTGATAGGCTGCTGGTCCATCAATCTCTAGGAATGTATCTATAAGTAAAAGCGTGTTTAAAAAGTTGTTTAAAGTTCTGGTAGAGTTCTGCTGCTTGTGCATGTGTTTAATGTCTATAGGCGCTTTGGCATAAATGGAGTCTAGTTTACGCGCAAAGTTTATTTATAATTATAAGAAAAATTTGCATAATCTTGTTATGATTAATTTGCCAACTCCTTAAATATTACTACTAATTCAGTTAACCATTATGCCGCTTGCTGGTTGTTTTCTACAACAACAACAACATACCCAGTGGAATCCCACAAGTGGGGTCTAGGGAGGGTAGAATGCACGCAGACCTTATCATTACCTCATAGAAGTAGAGAGACTGTTTCTTGGGAACCCGCTTGCTGGTTGTTTCCTATTGTCCTAAATTCCAAAAGTTAAAGTTTTATTAGATGTTCATCTACTAGATGGAGTCTTATCTTGAATGATCATCTTCCTCACTGGGAGATGAATTGCTCTTCTCCAGCATTTCACCATAGTAAATCCCTCGTGTATATGTAACGGACAAATACTGAGCCAATTATTTTGCACTATCTATTGGGGAGGTGCAACTAATCAAAATTTTATCTAGAAAGCTCGAAAACCTTTCTACTGCTTGCAGGCTAATATCTGTTGTTTGTAAAGGGTGTAAGATACTCGATTTTGCTTGCTCTTTATCTACTACAGTAATATGTATAGATATTTATGAACCATTTCAAACATTTTCCTCTCAGTGGCTGCTCAGTTTAATACTCCAGTCTGGTTTGAGCCTGTATCAGTTGCCAAATCTAGAAGAGTTGCTTCAGTTGTCCAGTATGTGAGTTCTTGACATCTTGTGTATGTGCCTCTTCATTTGGATACTAAATAAAAGACCTGAAAAGAGGAGTGTAATGCATGTTTATATTACAAAAAGTCCGTGAAGAATAACTAGCTCTGTTGCTATATGATATGAAATGCAAAACCCTTCTACTGTATTCTCTAATGGAATAATTTCAAATATATACAATAAACTAATTTATTTACAACAAATATAGCCATCTTTTATTTACATAAAAAATAGCCAAAAATTGTAGAAAATATGTATGACTATTCAATATAACTTGCCAAAAGTCATAAAAAGTATACACTGACTATACAATGTAGGTTACTTATACATGCGCTATACACTAAATATACATTATGATTCACTCAAAAATTGAATATAGTCTGACTATACATGAGATATACATTGACTAATGACTATTTTTTTGGTAATTATTTTGGCCGAAAGGCCTGCACTGTAATTATTCCTTTTCTAATTCTACCGTCTGTGTGTTTCCTCAAACAATATGTGTGGGCATTGCGGTTCTTGGACCAAATCTGTGTGCTTAATTTGGAGTTTGAGCACAGTAGTTTACAATTTTTCGAATGAATCAAATAGGGGTGGTTTCTTTTAATTTCAGAGGCAAAGAACTCTCGAGAAAACTTCTTGTATTCGTGCTCTACTGAAGAATGTACTACTAAATCTTCTTATTGTGCTGAATCTTAGAATTTGAAAGCTTCAAACATGAATGTGACTCATAACAATTTGGCATAAAATACTTTTAACAAAAAATATTGGTGTCAAAATCGTTCTAGCATTGGGAAGAAGGTTCTTTTGCATGAAGTAATCTGATATTACTAATATAATTTTGTCACTAACTAAATCATAAGGCCTTTTCAGGTAACTTTTGCATCACCTAATGAAGATGAACTTGTAGCCATGGCAAATGCAGTATCTGGAAAAGACATATTTCAACCAATTCGGAGAGATGATATTAGTACTAAGCTGTCCAAGGAATATTTCTTCCAAATGCTTAAACCTGCTGTTTGTGTTTTGCTAGAGAAAGGTGTGAAGGTACTTGTTGTAACGCTTGGATCAGAAGGGGTACTCTTATGTTCCAAAGCAAAGTCCAATCTTCAGAAACTTGCTTTCAAGGGAAACGAATCCCCTTACTTCAGTAAACAGTTGTATGAAGCTGTTAGTACAGTTCGCCCAACAGATCAAATTTTTGGTGCTTTGATGTGCGAGCCGATGTCAAATCTTTTTGCTGTCCATTTTCCTGCACTTCCTGCTTCAGTAGTGAGGCTTACAGGTGCTGGAGATTGCTTAGTTGGTGGAACGATAGCTTCTTTGTGCGCTGGTTTAGATGTCATGCAAAGTATCGCAGTCGGGATTGCAGCTGCTAAAGTAGTTGTTGAAGTAGAAAGCAATGTCCCTGATGAATATTGTTTGGCCAAACTAGCAGGTATATTCTCGCTATGTGCCCTGATATGTTTTATGTAGCTAGGCCTGTATGTATGACATTATAGACATTCTTAATTGACATAGCAACTGGACATAGAACACAAACTATGCCAGCATGATTTGCTTAAATTGTGAACATTTCACCCTCCACCACTCCTCGTCAAAAATAAGAATCTTCTTCTGAAGGAGCAATGGTAGTTCACCTTAAATGTGGTAGTCCAGTCTTCATAATTTCCCAAACAACATTGTAACGCGCCGCTCAAATTCCGCCCGAAAATCTACCAAGAGACGGTCTAGAATTGTCCAGGAAAGTCTAGAAGCATCCGGAAGGCTCCGGAATTCTCTAGAAGCTTGTGGAGCTTTAAAGAACAACCTGGAAGATTCTAGAACCTTGTAGATAAATCTTGATAAATGTTTTCTTGTAAAATATCTTAGATATTTTAGATGGCTTATAAATATCTTAGATATTTTTGGTTGAAGGTTCTACGTCTTTATTTGTAGCCATTTGATCAAATAGATCCTAGTCGTCCATTGAGGAGGTGGAGTAGTATAAATACCTTTCCAACCCTCTCATTTGGCATTAAGCAAGCAAACAAGCAAATCAAGCATTGTAAAGCCTTCAAGAGCAATACAAAGTTCTTTCTTTGTTCCTCAAGAATCTCAAGTTCCTTCTTTAGTCCTTTCGCTTATAATTTCTATTTTCCGCGAAGCGTTAGGAGCGAGGTTGACTAGCAACTTATAGCAAGAAAGTTTGCTAGGCCGCATGGTTCGTTGGGAGTTACAACCCGGTCCGTGACAACATGCATGGGTTAATCGACCATATTCAAAGTATTTCAGTAACATCTATTTGCAAAAAGTTTATTATTAATGATATGTTTGAAACCAACAGGTATTCTTGTTTTGCAGATGATGCAAGGTCTGTATACTCAGGTGCCACCATGCTTTTGTGTCAATCCAAGTTGTAGGTTAACAAAGTATGTGAATTCTATTGTGTAATCCTATTGCATGTTCTTGCTGCAATCTGATCTAAATAAGAAATGGGACGCGAAAGTTTGTGAACAGAAAATACTAAGCTGTGCAGAGTTATCTGTACTTCATATGTGTGCCAGTGGAAGGTAGCAAGTACGAGTAAAAATAGTTTGAATTCTTGGGACAGAGCATACTGTTTGACATCATCATTAGAAAATTCTAATCCAAAAGTATAAATTAAAACCTTCTCCACATTGTATGAATAACTTCTGCAGTGTATTGAGAATTTTATGAATGTACAAACCCTTCACACATCATGCGGTTACAAAACTTGTTCATTCCTTTCCATTTGCATGGGTGTGAGTGAATCAGAATCTCCTTCAGCATCTGAATGGCTATCTGTAGAAGGGTTGGATTTGCCTGAGAATTCTGAAGAAGTATAGCAGTGTTTTTTATTGTTGTCATCAAGAGATTGGGAATTTGCATCAGGGTTCATGGCTTCAAGTTTTGAGATCTCATCCTTGTGGCATATTTTCTTCAATTCTTGCTGCTCCATTTCACATGTTATTCAACTTGTATTAGTTATTACATTAAGGGTTTATTATAAAAGTTTGTGCATGATTATCTTGCAAAAAATATTAATCAAACAAGGTAAAGAATTAGAACTCATAATAAATAAAACAAAGGAGCACTGACCAGCAAGTGGTGGTTCTCATCTTTTAATCTCATGCAAGATTTTGCAGTCTCCTTTGCTCTTAAAGAATCATCACTTTCCTGCAATTTGTTTGTTTCATTTTGATTTCGCGTGTGAAAAAGTTTAAAAATAAAGAATCACCAAAAGAGACAAGAGATATTTTTAGGACAAATAAATCGAAATGTAAAGAGTATATATATTAGTGGTTAATACATATACTGAAAATATAAAATTATTTTATTTTAAGTCAAATCCAAATGTACTTGCACTTTGTAGAGGTTTTGAATTGTCTTCTGCTGGTTGATTCTCATTCCCACTGTTTTTCTGAAAAACAAAAAAATTAATAGTAAGTGTGTACATCATATATAATGCTACCATGAGAAGAGAAGAATTTTATTTAACAAATTTGTCAACTGTCTAAAAGCACCTTTTTGGAGTGTGAGATTTTGAAGAATACTGTCCATCTGCCTCAGCACATTTTGTATCTTCAAAGCTTCTCACATGATGTTCACTCCTCAAGTTTAATTTCATAAATAATCCACTTTGTTTAGAATTTTCACTTGTCATTACTGCATCCTAAGAAAAAAAAAAGAAAAAAAAAAGGGGTCTCAAGAAATTAAGAAGAATCATAGAAAGCTCAAGTTTTATACATTGATGATGGTGTAAAAAATATTTACATGCTCAGATAATTTATTATAAAGTATAGATTAGAGATAAAATTCATAATAATCATCTCGTCATGTAAATAAAGTTAAATACTTAAACGAAATCATCACACAATTCAAAAAAAGTAAAAATGTAATCTCTTTGTTTCAAAATAATTGAATTATTGGGCTATATCACATAAGTATATTAAGAAAAAGAAACAAAGACAAAATTTAATCATATTTTTCTATTTTTACCCCTTTCAAACTTCAAACACTCATTTAATTCACACATTTATTTCTAATACAAAATTCAACCTTAGAAACTCAATTAATGAAGAGCAAAATTGAAAAGTGAACAATTCAGTTTTTTTGAAAACTCAAAAATTCTCCAACAATTCAATTATTTTGAAACAAAGGGAGTAACACATAAGATTTAAAATTTATATTAAGTGTATTCAACAAGTAACTAAATTATTTTTATTCTTTTTTGCGCAATGTGGTTATCTGCAAAATATGATTCAATTGAACCTTCTTTATCATAGGTATTGTAATAACAACATTCTTAATGTAATTCAATCATATTATATACCCAAAAGGGCAATCGTTTATAAAATTTTCATGGTCTTCAATGACGATGAACATAAAATTTCACAAAATAGATAAACCAAGCTACACTAGGTGCAACTATAATGATATCCAACAAACAAATTTTAATTATCAAAAGTTGTGATGAAGTGGTAAGTACTCCTCCGTTATTAATCCAAAGTCCTCTACTCGAGTACAAAATAGCTTTGGGTTAAAAAGAAGAAATTGGACAATAAATTAAGAAGTTTGATATTGATTAAACATACAGGACTAAAATATAAGATGGGTAAAAATCTATTTAGATTTTCAAAGGATAACACAACTTAGAGAATTGAACTCTCACCAATAAGGTGAAATTTTAGATGATCAATCAATTAAATGAGTGAAATTTTTCGATTACGCAGCGCAAGGAAAGAAGCACATAAATATAGGAAGATGGTGATATTGACGCTTACCGAAATTTTGATTTTGATTATCGTATATATCAGGCTAATTTGATAATCTTTTTGTTTGCTAAATTGTATATTAAAGAAAGAAAGAATATACAGAAGTTTGCATCATAAATATATCTGGACAAAGAGTCGTCATGTCATATTCAAAATTTAATTAATTTAGTTGTTTGTTTATTTAAAGGATTCCCTTTAATTGCCTAAACCTTGTAGGATTTGAGAAACCGTTATACTGCCAGCTGTCACCTTTTGATTGGTACACTAACTCCTACTATATTTAATCGACGGTCTAGATGGGTCCGTCTATATTAACGATTCGATATTGTTAACCTCTTTTTTTTCTTTTTTTTAAAAAACAAAATATTAAGGGCGTATAATAAGAATAATGTTAAATAAAATGTATTGGTAATATTTATATCAATTATGAAAAGATATTTTTTTTATACTTGTTTAATTTGATGTATTAAAAATAATGGCATTGGTAATTTTTTTTAGAAAAATATCTATTTATAAAGATGCATACTATTTGATAATACACTCTACCAAATGACCCGTTAAATAATCTCTGAATAATTAGGTTACTATAATTTAGAGAAAAGTATTAAAACACCCTAAACTGGATGCAAGTTAATAGTTTCGTCCCCAAACTATTGATAATCTTAAAAACACTCCTCTACTTGACTAAATAAACTAAAATACACAACTATGACAAGTGTTAAAAATATCTCTTAACTAATAATTCAGGGATGAAACTAATAATTCGTGCTAAGTTTAGGGGTGTTTTTAATACTTTTCTCCATAATATATACTATATTAAAAACACGAAGGCCTTTAGAAATGTTGTTTGAACTTTTTGTCCTTCATTAAAAGACTCATCTTTAGACAAAATCGTTTTTTCACTATTTTTCTTTAAAATTCTTATTGAATTATATTTAGAATATTGACTTTCAAAATGTATGAAAATAAATAATCAAACAAGGACTTCCAGCCATGGAAAGACTCTTTAATCTGCTTTATTTGATAGACTTCTGCTTTTTCCTTAGCTGCTAAGGAAGATTCTAATTTACTATGATATATATGATGTTTATAAATAAATAATTTATCAAAATTATTTTTGTAGTGAATTATTTATCTTTTTATAAGTTCATAATTAAAGTTAATTTTTCCGTATAATATTTGTTACCAGATGAGATACACGATCAATCCCGCGCTATATATAATTATACACAGAATGGAATGGCGTTTTATTCGAACCAATCATACGCTGCCACATGGGGTGTTTTGAGCCAAAATTTAGGATCTTTGGCCGTAGATCTTGAAAGCATTTTTTGTGGAAGGCTTTGACAAAATATCTTTTTGGCTAAATAATTTGTCTGATTTTTGGGAGATTATGACAATCAAATCCCAAAATCTCCTAAAACATGTTTTGGGACCAACATATGATTGTTGATTTCTTTCTAAATTTTAAAACTTATTCTTAACTTTTATAATTTATATAAAAAATTATTCTATTTTATGATATTGATGAGATTGACGAACAACTTATTCAGAGTTCTAATGTTGTTTCGTCTTTTCGGTCAAATGATCTAAATATGTATGCTCATCGTGAATAAATTATTCGTAAAATATAAAAAAAATATATTAAAAAATGACTAGTTATTCCCGTTGTTATTATTTACCTTTTTTACACTTATAATTTGAAGGACAATACTAGCTAGTGAATGTGTTATTGGTAGTTTTTTTTAAAAATTGTGTTACTATTCTGAATAATATATTATCTAATCCATTTTTTAAAAAATGCTAAATTTATAAATATTTTTAAATTTATGAATATAAGTTATGTTTCCTTTTTTTTTTAAAAAAAAAAGTAAAATATGCTTTAAAACAACTAAGGCCAAACCCGTTTTATAACTTCAATATAAACTTCACTTTAATTTAATTTTTTAAATTTTTAAAAAACAATAATCAAACGCTAGCTAATACGATGAATGCATTTTAATCCATCGTCCATGAAAGAGATATTTTAATCCAACTCTCATCCCAAAAAACTATAGAGAGAAAACCAAATAAATAAAAAAAATAAAAGAGAAACCCCTCTTCGCCCCCCCTCCCCCCTCACAAAAAAAAAATGTATGTAGTAATTGACTCGTCAAAATCACCAAACGATATGATGTAGTGATAGTGCTGCTTCTTCCTTAATCAGATATTTCAGATTTTAACTTGGGTATGAAAAATTATTTATAGAGAACTCATTTTTTGAATTAATTTTACATAATGCGAATTCAAAATAGTCAAATTTTAATGTGAGCGTGGAATAGTGAATGAACGGACGACAACAAAATTGACTCGTCAAAAGGAGCTGACCAAGATTCCATGCTTTGAGCTTTTATTAACCTTTCCGTACCTATGAATTTGGGTCAACAGTAAAAGACATAAATAGGGATAAAACAATAATATTACTGTTTGCAATAAATTTTAGAGTGATAGAAAATGAATTACAATCACAAATAAAATATGAAGAAACAAGAATATTATTGGTAAACAATGTGGGTACAAATCTGTTTCTCCCTTGATTCTTCTCTCATTAGATTTCTCCATGATTCAAGGGCCGTTAATGGCGTATTTCTCGAATGGAGGATGATTTTGACCTCTTTAAGCCATATTTTGATCTCTTGATAAATATCCCCAGGGTTTATGGGATATTTGAGATGCCTTTTCAAGGGAATATAATACCCTTTATATAGGCATGAATTAGGGTTTAGGGTAGGGTAGCCTCCAAGAAACCTGACTAAAATAGGACTAGTTTTTTTTAGAGTCCTACAAAACTTCAATGTCTACAAATGCCCCCTGCTTCAAGGCTTGTCGGAGTGTAGACTTGATGAAACTCAAAGACAGGGCTTGAAGTACTTATTTTCTTCCACCTTTGCTAGCTTTAGATTTGCAAATCTTGATTTATGAGAGAAGAGATGAAGGGCAGATTTGGTCCCACTGGGCGTGCCATTTTGTTTGCAACAAATTTTAGAGTGATAGAAAATGAATTACAATCACAAATAAAATATGAAGAAACAAGAATATTATTGGTAAACAATGTGGGTACAAATCTGTTTCTCCCTTGATTCTTCTCTCATTAGATTTCTCCATGATTCAAGGGCCGTTAATGGCGTATTTCTCGAATGGAGGATGATTTTGACCTCTTTAAGCCATATTTTGATCTCTTGATAAATATCCCCAGGGTTTATGGGATATTTGAGATGCCTTTTCAAGGGAATATAATACCCTTTATATAGGCATGAATTAGGGTTTAGGGTAGGGTAGCCTCCAAGAAACCTGACTAAAATAGGACTAGTTTTTTTTAGAGTCCTACAAAACTTCAATGTCTACAAATGCCCCCTGCTTCAAGGCTTGTCGGAGTGTAGACTTGATGAAACTCAAAGACAGGGCTTGAAGTACTTATTTTCTTCCACCTTTGCTAGCTTTAGATTTGCAAATCTTGATTTATGAGAGAAGAGATGAAGGGCAGATTTGGTCCCACTGGGCGTGCCATTTTGTTTGCAATAAATTTTAGAGTGATAGAAAATGAATTACAATCACAAATAAAATATGAAGAAACAAGAATATTATTGGTAAACAATGTGGGTACAAATCTGTTTCTCCCTTGATTCTTCTCTCATTAGATTTCTCCATGATTCAAGGGCCGTTAATGGCGTATTTCTCGAATGGAGGATGATTTTGACCTCTTTAAGCCATATTTTGATCTCTTGATAAATATCCCCAGGGTTTATGGGATATTTGAGATGCCTTTTCAAGGGAATATAATACCCTTTATATAGGCATGAATTAGGGTTTAGGGTAGGGTAGCCTCCAAGAAACCTGACTAAAATAGGACTAGTTTTTTTTAGAGTCCTACAAAACTTCAATGTCTACAAATACATACTCCATAATAACCAAACAAAAATTTCTTATTTTCTTTCTATTATTCTACTTTTTAATTTGGTTGTCTTTTTAGCACATGATTGAGACACAAAATTTAATACTAGCGGTATTATTCTAAAAATAAATTAAAAAGTAAATATTAGATAACAAACGTTATTATGTTACATTGTGTAGAGTACGTATTATGAGATCTAAAATCTAATATCTTGAGATTTATCTTTCCTATTCTAATGGGAAAATTGAGTGGAATAAGAAGTTTTTGAGCCAACAATCAAAAGTTATCTCGATAAATAAATAATGCATAATTTAAAAGAATGCCATGCACAAAATTTATTTGTAATTGAACTAAATATTCTTTTGTTCCATGATTCCACCATAACCCTCATATTGTTTTGTGTTCTCTCCGTTTCAAAGTAATTAAATTTTTGAGATTTTTTAATGTTCAAAGTTCAAGGTAAATATTTGAAATTTTTTTCATATTCGTCCTTTCATTTATTGAACTTTTATATTTTGTAGGAGATAAATTACCTTACATAATTTCGATTTTACAAAGGGCAATAATGGAGTATGATGGAAATTTTGTCTTTAAATATTTTTCTTAATATGTGTGTATTAACTTAGAAATTCAATTAAAACGTGACAAAGTGAGTAATTATAAAACTATGACCATTCCAATTATTACTAAAAAAGAATTGTATTAAAAACTTGAAAACGTTAACATTCTATATTTCTATAGGGTTGATTGGTAGGGTTTATTAATATAGTATTTTTTATATTATTTTTTAGTATAATATTTAGTTGCAAATTTGAATATGTTATCCACCTATTCAATACTATTCTTATGGAGTAGTAAAACATGACATAAATATTACGTGATATTATTCCTATTCTGATATACTATATTTTATACTATTTTTATTTTAATATACCTTATTCAGATCAATAAATAAAATATAATAACAATATAATTATATCACAATATAATAGCACTCTTATTATTTGTATACACCCATGCCAAACGACAGTAATGTCAAAACAATCTTTTGTGTTAAGCAATGTCTCTGTCATAATATAGTATCTTTACTTTTGTCAAAAGGTGCAAAAAATGATCATGAAAAGAATTTTATGTTATCTCATTTCTTGGACCTCTAAAATGGCGAGTCTTTAATATATGAAAAACAAAAAGAATAAACTTTGGATCCTTTATAAATCAACTTTTTCACTTTTCATTTTCATTTTCACTAACAAGACCACTGTCCCCTCCTCATTGTCCTTTTACATCTCTGATTCTCACAGCTTTGGTATTTGTCAATCAGTCACAGGCTGGAACAATGTGCATATTTTTTCAAACAGGAATTCTTCACTTTCAGTACCATTTGCTCTTTTTATCCTGAATATGAATACCCTTTTGGAATCTTGGCTTAGCGATATTCCTTTCTTGCTCTCATGAGTGTTATTTCCAAGAAAAGGTATTTGGGTTTATCTGTTTTTTGATTTCTGTTGTGTGGGGTTCTTCAATTTTTGGGTATTTCTTATTTAATGTATTAATGAATATGATAACCTGCATTTCTGTGAAATTGTCGATTTGGGGTTTGTTTTTGTAAATCTGATCTACTTGTATCATAGATTCATCAGCTCATTGTAGTTATATTTCTTTGGTTCCTTGGAAATAAGGTGCATATGTATCTGTTTCTGTTTAGATCTAAATTTAGCTCTTTACCAAAATGACAATGTGTAAGCCCATTATGCTTGTTTTGCCTCATCGAATTATAGCAATATGTATCCTTTTTTCTTTTATAACCCAGTCAGTAACACTTGATGTCGCTATCTTAGAATTTAGAACCCATAAAGTTCAAATCTTGGCTCCGTTTTATTTGTCCATTATACAGTGAACTTTGTCTTTCGTCAAGCTGCTTTTTGGTATAAGTTGCTGTTAAATAGGTCTTCACTCATAGTTTAGTAATCTCCTTTCTCATTAAGGACAGAATGGTTACCATTCAAAAATCTTAAAAGAAAGAGGCTTAGTTATTGATCCTTAGATGTTCTTTCAAGAGAAGTATTATGCCAGTTGTGTAGATTTAAAAACCTATAACTTGAGATGATTGATGATATTTCTCCTTTTCTGTTTCACTTGTTTGTTTCTGCCTGTGTTATTAGTGAATCCAAGTCCATTTTCCTTGGCAAATTAAAGCTAGTAACATGATTTTACTTCTTCAGACCTTGTTAGGTTGGTTAGAATGTTATATCTTTAAATGTCTTACTGAAATAGATTCTACTCGAAAGTATCTAAATCATTTTCTTTTAAAAGTTCACTTTACCATAATGAATAAAGGAACCTTTCGGGTACCGGATGCACTTCTATAATTAAGGAAAAGAAGAAAAGGAACACAAAAGCAAATGTTTTGATGTAAGATGTAGTTTTAGTCGCCTGATTTTGATATGAATTCCATGTTGCCGACTATTCAAAACTTATCTGCAGTGACATTTCCAAACACCATAGAACTCAAATAAACTCACATGTTTACTCCATGCTGTCTTATTCTGATTAAAGAGTAAAGCCAACTACTCTATGGTCAGCTGTTCCCATGCAAGAAAGCGGAATTTAGTGCCTTCTTAGATTCTGTCACCATCCGTTGCTAGATTTTTCTATGAAAGACAGATGACATTTTTTCTTCCTCCTAATCGTAATCCTTCTACTGTAAAAGCATCCCAAATAAGCCTTTCCCTAATCCTCAGCAGAATTGGCAATCCTTGGAAGTGTATCTCTAAGTGGACCTCCTTTTTGACATTGTAGATTTGAGCTTCTGTAGTCCATTCTTTTTTGCACACAAGTCTGGGAGACTGAGATATTGTTGTTCAAATTCCCCTCCATTATCACTCTCTTGCACCAGTGTTACAAGTTATTGAATGCAATGTACTTATTGAGCCCTTACCTGTGACTAGTATTGAAGTGCATAGATTGATCTGACCTATTTGATAATTAAGTTCAAATATCACTGCATTTATGTTGTCAAAGAGCATGAAAAAGGCCACATCATGAGAAGTTTGTACGGACCAATCAATTAGGTAATCTTTGGCACAATAAACCTTGTTTTTAGTTCTGTCAGTTCCACAACCACCCCCTTAGCTCATCCCTTTGGAACCTTTTAACAGATTTTTGGTCAACTTGCCGTAAACCTTGTTTTTAGTTTGTCAGTTCCTCCCCCCCCCCCCCCCCCCCAACTCATCCCTTTGGAACCTTTAACAGATTTTCGGTCAACTTGCCCAGCTACGTTTTCTACATCTAATTTAGAAGTTGGACTTGGCTCACTACCTTGTTCTTCTCAATCAAATTTGGCTCCTTCTATCCCAAGAATCATGAATGCAGACATATTTTTGTTCAAAAAAGTTAAGAAGATACTTCCTCTATCCCAATTTTGTCCCAATTCATATGACACTTTTCTTTTAGTCGGTCCCTAAAAACTGACTTATTTGACAAATATTTTATGGCACTATCAACATTTACCCATGTTAGGTCCCACCTATTTAGCAAAAAGGACAAATGTGTACTTCTCTATTTAAAAATTTATTTATTTAATGGTAGTTTAGGAACACGTCTAAGTCTTCCCATGTTTCTTAACATCACATAAATTAGGATTGAGGGAGTATAAGATATGGACATGTTTGTGTGTCAAATTTTGGAATTGTGCATCCATATTGGCGGAACTTGGTGTAGTTGACACTTGACACTTGATTTTCCTTGTTGCAGGTAGAAACTAGGTATTGAAGTGTTCCTAGTTTTGCCTTGAAGATGAAATCAAAATTAAAGAATAGCTTGTGTTCAGTAGTCCCTCTTCATTTACAAGGTGAATCCGCAACACGTTTTTGTATGTTTCCGAAAGTGAAGTCAGCTTGCTGTAGTCCAGGCGACACACCTGTTTATCTTAATGTGTATGACTTGACACCCGCTAATGGCTATTTCTACTGGGCAGGCATAGGTGTCTTCCATACAGGGGTGCAAGGTGAGTCCACATTTAAATTTAGATGTATGTTCTTGAGATCAAGACCTCTTTTGGTCTGGGTTCTTGGACATTCATCTTCTTTGTTTAGAGCATTTACTTTATGTTAAGTTCTCGTCATCCTAAACCTCCATCATTGGCAAACTCTTAATCTTAACAACAAGAACAACAACATTACCGAGTGGAATCCCACAAGTGGGGTCTGGGGAGGGTAAAATATACGCAGACCTTACCACTATCTCATAGTTCTTAAAAGTTAGAGCAACAACAAAAATATTTGTGATAATGACGAGTGAAGTGGTAGCTTACTGCAACTCTCTCTTGTCCACGTGTGTGTATCCCACTGATTATACACATTGATGATTAAGATAAACATGATGAAATAATGACATGACAGTTAAAGTGATAATATTATAACAGAATTAAGTTATTGCATCTCATAGAGTATTAGAGTCAAAGATGAAACATGCTGCTTTTCAGAAAAGGAGAAAACATGGTTCTGGATTAATGTTTTATGAAGGCAGGAATAGTTAAGATTAACGCTTTAAATACAATTGTCCAACAAGATGAATTAGTCATTTGATTTGAGGTGCCTCAATTGTCAAAAATCCACTAGAATTGTTTGACCCTTTATCTTTGGCGTGCACGTCATGCTTAAAAACACACAGTTCTTATCAAACAAAACAAAAAAAAAAGTAAATACTTGGGGAGAATGCATCTAGCCACATGTTGTATAGTACTAAGGGCAGTCGGGTGCACTAAAACTCCCGCTATGTGCAGGCTTCAGGGAAGGGTCTGGCCACAATGGTCTATTTTATGCAGCCTTACCTTGCATTGCTGCTGGAGGTTGTTTTCAAGGCTTGAATCAGTGACCTCCTGATCACATGATAATAACTTTATCAGTTTCTCTTAGACTCCCCTTAATATGTTGTATAGCACTACATTGGAAAATCTTAGTATTAGTTATCTAGGAACTACAAGTTCAATAAGTCTTTTTTTACCTTGAGATGACGAGACAATAGTATCTTCTGGTATACATGTTTTCTCAAAATGCTTTCAATAAAATATTAGTTTATTTTAATAACGCTTTCATCATATTTGCAGTTCATGGTGTTGAATATGCTTTTGGAGCACATGACTATCCAACAAGCGGTGTCTTTGAGCTTGAACCTCGACAGTGCCCTGGCTTTAAATTTAGAAAGTCTGTGTTCATGGGAACAACATATCTGGATCCTATCCAGCTTAGAGAATTCATTGCGCGTCAATCAGCAAACTACAGTGGCGACTCATATCATTTGATTGCTAAGAACTGTAATCATTTCTCAGATGATATCTGCTACAGGTTGACTGGGAAACGGATACCTAAATGGGTGAATCGACTAGCACGAGTAGGTCTGTAATCTATCATCTGCATGTTTCTACTTCTTCTTAACTTCCCAACATTTAAATGCTTCAGATTTCTAACACAAGCCTCTCTGACTGCTCCAACATTAAACTTCAATTGTCAATCTTTTAGCAAGCCTTTCTTTCTCGTTTTGTTTCATTTTTCTTTTTTCTTCACTTATCTGCTATGCGGAAAGCTGAGTTATATGATGAATCAACTGTGAAGCTACATATGCCGGCCCACTTTTTTGGTTCCGTGGACATAATTATGGCGGAGATCATTTATCTCTTTTTATTTTGTGTGTCCTCTCATTCTGTTTGTTGAACTGAAGTTGTTGTAAATTTAAAAAGGAGCTAGAATTCTGTTGATCTCTTCTTTGTTACTCGATAAAAATGTTTATTTCTTGTCTTCTAAAGTAAAAACAAACTTTTTTGGGGGTATTCCCATAGGTTCATTGTGCAACTGCATTCTTCCAGACACCCTCAAAGGTTCCACGGTACAACATGGCACAAATGATAGCGAGAAGAGGAAACTAAGGAGCTCTTTCAACTGTTTGTCTTCAATCTCAATGCGTCAAGGTGAGAGAGAAGTATCAATATCATCGCTGTTCTTGCACTCTCACTATAAAGGATGTCTGCCACCATGGGAATCCAAAAAATCTAGAAGCAGGTCTTTGAAGGAAGGATGAAGTCTTTGTAATCCTATATATGGAAATCCTGTGTGAATACTGACTTCTTTGTCAGATAAACCATGAGCTTGTTGAAGATATTTGCCAGGCTCTCATTTGACTACTGAATAGTGCTTGCTGGCTGAGATTCTTTTTTGGCTTGCCTGTGGTGATTTATGCACATTATCTGAGTTCAGATTCTGGAGTCACGAGTTCGGCTGTCCAGTTAATATTCTAATTCTGCTGAAGATCAAATCTCTGCATCAGTATTTTGAGTCCCAGAAATGTATTTGTTTGTTTATATCAGTCATTTTCTTGTTTGATGCTTAAAACAGAGAGATTCTTGGTTCTCCCGTGGTAGAAATTTAATTTGAAGTATCATGAGCAATTTGCAAACAATTTTCTCAACCAAATTATGATAAATATACCATCACTTGTGCAAAATCCTGCTTATATCCCCTTTAGTAAATTGGCGTTACTAGTCTGAATACTATACTATGTTATATTGCAGTATACCAAGATGTGGTTGAATTTCTAAGTGCATCTTCTAGCCAATTATGATAATCTTAGGTAAAGAAGATTATGTGAAGCTGCTGTTTATGTGATGTGTACAGTAGATTCAACGTGATTTTTGTCACGCATAACAAGAGCTTAGTGAACTGATCTGTGTAGCTGTAAAGTCAGCAATGACAGCATCAATGCCCTGTAATATATGGCTATGAAGTTGCAATGATTTCAATTATAATTGAT
Source organism: Solanum rostratum (assembly GCA_029948455.1). Classification (NCBI taxonomy): domain Eukaryota; kingdom Viridiplantae; phylum Streptophyta; class Magnoliopsida; order Solanales; family Solanaceae; genus Solanum; species Solanum rostratum. Next base: position 89,987,960 of record CM057045.1, on the reverse strand, counting down.
GAGAGAGATATGGCCACCTAAAACAATATGGCAGAATACTCCAAATGGACCAAAACCGGTAGCCGTCTAGCCTGTCTATTTAAAGTTCTAATATTCACATCGTATCAAAAGAAATCTTTTGACAACTGACAAGCTTGATCTTAAGCTTATAAAATATAGTTGTCCTGATTGCAGTGAAGCTTCTAAACAGATACAGATTATTTGATACAAACAAAGTCTATATATTGAGGAATATTTAGTTGACGATATATTAATGAGAAGGAGGTCAACACTACGGTTCGTCTAAGATACAAAATATTTTGATTGTATCATTTTTATACTTTAGGGTCATAAGTAAATCGTTTTGTAGCAAGCTCCAACATGAAATATAATACTTATGGGATACATTTAAATTGGTATAATCTCAAGTAAATAAGTAAATTGGACTTTTTTTCCTCTAAGTGTTGACACTGAAACTTGTATCTATACAATAAAGAGAAAATTAAGGTAGTTTTATGTCATAGTCAAAGATGAATAGAATTTGTCACTGTCAAAGTCATTTAGAATCGTGGAATCCACTTTGAGATTGGCAGCAAATCAGAGCTTGCCAGCGAAGCTTCTAGTAGAAAGTTCCAAAAACAGCTGAGGACTTCTGGTCAACTCTGCTTGTGATAAATCCAAGAATCAAGACAATCTAAAATAGCTAAAATTCCCTGATAAATTCTCAAGATAAGAGTTGCTTACGACCTATTTGGAAGAAGTCCCACTTGGAGAAAAAGCTGATAAGTTTGAGATAAAGAGTTGTGATAATTTTGGATTTCTTGATCAAATTCAGCTACTATATGGGTAAAGGAGGGGGTTGTATGCCAAGCAAGAACAGGTTTCTTGTAAGTGAATCAGCAGAGAGACCAGGGAATCAAACTGAAGGAACTGATGTTACAGGTTCAGAAGCAGAGGGGTTCAAGAAGTTGAGAATATTCATTGTGTTTTATTCAATGTATGGACATATTGAAAGATTAGCTAGAAGGATGAAAAAGGGGGCTGATGGGATTGAAGGTGTTGAAGGGGTTCTGTATATGGTTCCTGAAACTTTAGCACCAGATGTTTTGGAACAAATGAAAGTCCCCCCAAAAAATGATGAGATTCCAGTAATATCTGTGGATGAGCTGGTGGAAGCTGATGGATTCTTGTTTGGATTTCCTACAAGATATGGATGTATGGCTGCTCAGATGAAGGCATTCTTTGATTCGACGGGGAAGTTGTGGAGAGAACAAAAGCTTGCTGGATTGCCTGCAGGGTTCTTTGTGAGTACTGGTACACAAGGAGGTGGCCAGGAGACCACTGCGTAAGTCTATTTTTAACCCACAATTTTTTATTTGGAGCATAAAGATATTTGTAAATGCTGCTGAAAACACTAAAATTTATGTTTTAAACCCATAACAAATTATGATTTTCGAACCTCTATCCATTAGGATCTGTATCAGTGTTTGATCAGTATGGTAATTGAAATTTCAGTTGGACTAGAAGCATTTGGACAATGGCTTTAGTTAACATGACATATATGTAAAACAAGAAAGGATAGAAAGAAATGATTTCTACTTTGAAACAATTAAGGTAGCAAAAATACAGATGAACCGATAACAGGTTAAGAGTTGAGCTCTACATCAAAATGTTAATTATGGATACTATTCAGATGATTGCTTCACCTTCTAGCTAATGAAGTTAGATTGTATCTAAGTCGATGACCTAATTTGATGAGAGTGCATACTGATGACTAGGAGAGGATCACTTAGCAAGCCCGCTAAAATTGCATGCTGCTGAGTCCTTATAGTATCCATGATTGTTTTCAACTAGTGATCTGTTGAACTGGTACCATTAAATCTAGAGAATCCTCATACCGCAATGTCCTCTGCAAGTTTCTTGCCGCGTCTTCAATTTTCTCTCATGAAAAATTGAGGAATTTTTGAAGCAGAGGTGATTAGTATGGCATACGTGCTGTTATCACTGGCATCTACAGTTTTGAAACTACTATTCTTCTCGCTAGCAAAGGTGATTTATTTCAGACAGGGAATGGAACTTTCTAGTTTCATGGAATCACATAAAATTTGGTCGTCTTGTTGGTCTTCTGAAAGAAAATTTTACAGACCTCAAGGATAAAGTTTCTAAGTATCTTTCGAACCATTATTATAAGATCTGAGAAATTCAGTATTTCATTCAATTGGCAAAAGATTGGCCCAAGGGATTTTAGTCTCTTAAGTAGTTCAGATCTTTAGGTAATAGGTGAAGATTTAAGGCATCCAGATCACTTATTGTTAGTGCTAAATCCAAGTTATACTGTGCTAACTATCATTAGCAATTACAAGTATCTGTAGCTGTAACTTCTACTCTCAGGGTACATCATCTGGTGTCATTCAGACCATATTTGTCACAAGTCATTTTGGAGTTATCTTAATCAAATATTTTCGTTATGATGTACTTCGCCCTCTGTCCCTCAGAATCATTTGTGTCTTGGCAATTTTCTTCTGTATATATTTTGAGAGGCGTATACCTGCAACATAAGACTGGTCATTTCAGAATTAAATCACTTCAATCTTGAAAAGTATTATTTTCATACGCGTCTTTTCCATTGGGGATATATTTAATGTAGCATTGAATGGTGAATGGAGACTTAATGTGCTGATATCGCAGTAGATATTTGCCTGTGTAGTCTTAAAATCCTTAAGCAGGATCCACAGATTAACTTGATCTATGAAGGACTGTAGCTGTACTCTTATGCAATCTCTATATCCTTTCTTCTCTTTTCTTATTCCTGATGATTCATATATATTCTTCTTCTAAAATTAATCACGCAAGCAATTGAGGGACAATGCTTGGTTGGCGTCAATCTTCTAAGGAAATCCAGTGTACCATATTGAAATGTTTCATTTTTGTTATTTCAGCTGGACAGCGATCACTCAATTAGCTCACCATGGTATGCTCTATGTTCCAATAGGATACACATTTGGAGCAGGAATGTTTAGAATGGATTCAATAAGAGGAGGGTCTCCATATGGAGCAGGAACTTTCTCCGGAGATGGTAGCAGGGAACCTACTGAACCAGAGTTGGCGCTGGCCGAGCACCAGGGAAAGTACATGGCAATGACAGTTAAAAGATTGGCTCAGCACTATAATGCCAGCTGCTGATGCTTTTAGAAACGAAAAATGACCAAATTTATCTTTTATTATACTTTGGGTCACTCATACTTTGTAGTTGGCAAATCATCTTGCATTTGCCGTTGCCTTTTAACAGAGCTCCAAAGAATCAAAGATATCCACAGGTTAAAATACTCCAGGAGAAATGTTTCGATTTACCCCTGTACTTTTCACTATAATTTAAAATTACCTTCTGTTATACTTCAAGTTGAAGTTTCATTAGGGTCAAACACGGCGAGGGTGACAATAGTAATTTTTGCTTTTTGCTTTAGAAACATTGTACATGTCATGTTTTTATTTATTTATTTATCTGAACTTAGATCCTACCAAGGATGGACTTTGATGTAATATATATAAATAATAAACTATGATTTGTGTTCCAATTTTCAATATGTTTGCCTCACTTGTTTTGAAAAGTATTGGTCATCTGGAGACAAGGCATCTAAATTAGCCTTCTTTCCAATATTTGATATTAGAAATACTTTCTTTTGATAAACCTGAGAAAGCAAGTAATACTTGGAACTTTAAAAAATTTAAAAAACACAGAATTCAGCTCCAAATCAAGTTCATGACAAGGGCTAATAATTACATTTTATATATTTAATAAAATATAAACACAGAGGTGGAACAAAAATTATTAAAAAATTAAGTTGAATTTGTATTTGGACCTCTATCTCCGTAAGCGATGATAACTTTAATTAATTGGGTTCAATTTCATTATTATCGCTCAAAATTTATTTTATTAAGCTAAATCCACCAAACTACTTCTTATAACAAAAAAGTTATTTAACTTTGCATAAATATGATAAAAACTTAAAAAATCACATGAGTTTGCCTAAATAGAAAGAAATAATCTTTTGATTAATTTCATGTCTCTTTTGTTTCATCTCTGTGACGTTTTGACGAGAATGAGATAATAAAAGCAAGATCGAGATGAATTGATCATGTGAAAAGAAGATATACAGATATTCCGGTGAGAAGAGGCTAATTATAGTGGTTTTAAAAGAGGTAGAGGTCGAAGAAGTTTTGAAGACGAATGATTAAACAAGACACGATTCTGTTTTGAAGACAAATTATTAAACAAAATATGATTCATCTACAGCTCACCAATGGCACAACTTTGTAGATAGAAAAATATAAGGGTTGAGAATTAGAGTATTATGTTAGTCAGTTGAGCATAATCTAATTCTATTTTAATTATTGTCATTTTACTCTCTTATTATGTTATTTTATTATTTTTCTTACTTAAATTGTCATATTATTTATCATTGGCATTGCTCTCTTCTTCATTACTTTTTCGCTATTATATATACTTAAAATTTTTTTTTTTTAATCAAGGATCTATTTGAAATAAAATTTTCGCTTTTTAACTGTGTATAAAAAAAATATGGAGTGAGTTTTTCGTTTAAAAAAAATTAATTTTGTACTTTGGTGCAATAAAATGGAAGTATTAATTGGATGAAATTACCTTCCGTTTTACTTGAACTGTAAAACTTTTTATCGCTGGGACGAAGACTGAACCTGTCGTCAACTGCGAAGTGGAGTGAAGGATTGTTTAAGCTTCAAATCTCGCTAAACCCTAGTGGCTTGCGAGCATTTTCAACATGTCTCGAGCGCCAGTTTTGCTCACTTTCCTTCTTCTTGCGGTTCTTTCCAATGCATTTTCTCCTGAAAACCCCACAGATCGGAAAATCTTGGTCTTGCTCGATGATTTATCCATCAAATCTTCACATTCTCTATACTTCCAATCTCTACAAGCCCGTGGTTTCGATCTTGATTTCAAACTTGCCGATGATCCAAAGATCGCTTTACAAAGATACGGACAGTATTTATATGACGCCTTAATTCTCTTCTCACCTACCATTGATAGTAAGTCTCGATGCAAGATTTGTTTCAATCATTATTGTGGTCACAGCTAGATTCAGGACTTGGTTCAGATGGATCCGACCTGAATGCAGTGGTTTACAGTGAACCCGCTGCGAAGTGATCGATCGAAATGGGTTTGATTTTTTGGGTGTTCATCAGGAGTTTAAGGGAGATTAATTTCGTTCTTTTTCCTTTTTCAGGTTTAGGTGGATCTCTTAATGCGGCAGCTATTCTGGACTTTGTTGATTCTGGCCATGATTTGATCCTTGCCGCTGATGCATCCGCATCTGATCTAATTCGAGAGATTGCTACTGAGTGTGGGGTTGATTTTGATGAGGTATTGAAATACGTTTCTGTTGCTTACGATTTTATTCAATCAAAAACACACAACTTTACCTATTAGGCTTATTTCGTATTAGAAATGTTGTGTTTTAAGTGAATGATCATATTGCATGTATGGAACAATTGCTTAACATTTTCACTATGATCAAGTGGATTTGATGGATTCACCATTGGTGAGTGATGATGTTGCTAATTTGGTTCATGTTCTAAAAACAAATGATGAACATAAATATTTGATTGTCTAAACCCACTCATGTAGTCAATCACTTTCATTCTAAAAATGGGTAACTGCATCCTTGTGATAAGTGTACTCATACTCCTCTGAAGTTAAGCATGATATGCCGACTCATGTTTTTCTGCTCTTTATGTTTTACAAAATAGGATCAGACAGCTATGGTCATTGATCACACAAGCTTTGCAGTTTCGGATACAGAAGGGGACCATACCTTAATTGCTGGTGATAATTTCATTCAATCTGATGTAATCTTGGGCAGAGAACCGATCAAGGTAAGGCACTATATTTCATCTATAATAGTCATGATTTTTTTAGTTTACTCTTCTCTTTATTAATGGAATCAACGCGATCAATAGAATATTAGTTGAGAATCGTGGGCCCCCATTCCCATTTAGGGGGAAAAAATTTGTTAATAAGAGAGATCAAAATTTGACCTTAGACCCCAATTCACATACCACCTTAAAGGACTGATGGTCCAACTGTAGGAACATACCACATGCTCCAGTAGGGAAGAGCCAACATCAACATGTCAAACCATCCAAACAATGTGATCTCTTAAAAAGATGCTATATCTATAATTTAACTGGAAAGGTTTAAATGAGCTTGTTGTAATTGTCTTTCTCTTAAGATCTAAAGAAATAATTTGCAGTTTGTCTTTCTAGAGCTATCGCTTCAATAAAGGGATTCTTTTTACTTATTTATCAATGTATTCTGTTGATGCCTATGTAGAAATACTGATATGTCACAACATGTTGCAATTTTAGAGATCAATTGAATTGTCCCATCAAGAGAACGGAGAAACCTCTCACAACATGTAGCAGTGTTTGTTTTCATTGCAAAAGAATAGATGTTTCTTTCCTTCCAACATGGGTAGCTATCCATTTAGTTTTTGTGTTCAACCTCCCATCTTTGAATTGTATCTGCACTAGTAAGCTGTGAAAACTCTGTAAAGCTGATACATTCAACCAACCACTGTCACTTCATTCACTAATTTCTTAAAGATTGTAGAAACCTTCATTGTTTAGTTTTTTTAACTTCTGTAGCATATCTTATCTGACACTTAGCATTTAGCAATTGTTGCTCTTGTTCTTATAGTTCATTTGGCATTTGTGTGTTTGTCATGTTTGTTGGATTGTATCCTTGCAATTGTTGGGGTAGCTTATGGATATGATAATCCACATAGGGAAGTCATTGAAATGGTAACTTAAATTGCAGAAAGTACTAAATTTGAGTATTCTTTAGCTGTATACGACTCCTGTTCAGTCGATTATTCTTGAACAAGGTGCTCTGTGTTGCTGATAATAAAGGAGCAGATTTTTTTCATGCAGTAGAGTGCTTAACCACATGGATAAACTCATACTAGACCTTCAATTAGGGATACAAGTTGAAAATTCTTCAGGGGAGTTCTGAGGAAGGATTTGGAACCAGACCATTATTAGTACACATAGAAGAAAAGGTTCTTTGTTGATCTGTCTATAGGATAGGATGAGGAAGGGAGGAAACTAAAGATTAACTTCCTCAGAGTATTCACCTTCTCTTTTTAAGGTCTGGAAAAAGAACAATGATCTTGAGTAACCTATTTGGTGGAGCAACTGTAATGATCAATAAGTATTCAGTAATTTCTTCATGCTCATTGTAAGCTCTAAGTACCATCTTCCTGCATTAAAGGTGTAAGATATAGACTTAGTGTTGGAAATATGCTCCAATACTTTCTTACTAAAATTACGCCCTATAGTTTTTATAGATTGCTTGGACTGACGCAAGATTGTTCTATCAATGACTTGTTGTGCACTCTTTTTGAGGTAGTTGATTTTATAAATAATATCAGGATTGTCGTGTATCTTTTTTTAGAAGGTAAATAATTTGATTAATAATAGGAAACTCTCATTGTAAGGTGAAGAATTCGATTAATATGGAATATTTTCCCATTACCTCTTATAAAAGAATAACAGGAAAAACTCCCATAAACCAACAGTTTACCAAAAAGAAGCGAATCTATAACATTGTATATTTCACTGTGAATGAACACCAAATCTTCTATATAAACTAAAACCGCATGGGTGAACCAAAGAGAAACTAAATTTGAGAGGCTATCCCAAATGTATGTTATCGTTCTCTAGCTCTTCAAAAGCTCTCATATTTCTTCCCTTCAACAGTACCAACATTAGTGCTAGTGAGGCAAATTCTCAGCTGTCAGGATTCCTTCCTCGTGTCACACCTTTCATGGTTCCCCTGGGACAGTCTCCTGTATCTTATCATATGTGGTTTGAATGGGAATCAGAATCTAACATGTGGTGCCAAATTAGACCAATGGAGCTTTGTCTACTCTTGCCATATTTAAAGCTAATTAACAAATGCTTCTTAATTTATCTTCAATAATTTTCATTTTCTTGTGTGGATAAATTGCCTTGTCATTGAATCAAATGCACTATATGTATCAGGTATATATTTAACCTCAACTTTTCAACTAAAATTAGTTCATGAATCAAGACAATGAAGGTAAATCATGATGTTGGAAAAAAGAGCATGCAGTAATAGCATTATAAGGTCGCAATGGAATAGGTAGAGCCAGCTTTAACTGATGCAATAAGGAACATATTTGGCCAAAATCCTCGTAAAACTAAATGGAACTAATTGAGTTTGTGGACCACTAAAATTCCATCACTTCTGCAGTATACTTCTTAACACTGAAATAATACGTTGTTGCTAATATGAAATATAATGTGCATTTCTTGAAATGGTCATACTTGAACATGGTCTGTTCTATAAGTTCCTAGAATAGACTCTTTGAGTCTTACAATGTGCATTTTTGAGGCATTTATGGTGTTATTTTGATATTGGGTTATAAACTTTGTATGTGCAAACTCCCCCAGTTTCCTTTTCATTTTTTACACCGAGCATGTGATTTTGTATCGGATGATACAGCTCTTGAGTCCTGCTGTGATGGAGCAGCATGTTTCTAATACATATTTCTGCTAAATAAATCCAGGCTCCTGTACTCTTCAAGGGGATTGGTCACTCTGTTAATCCGGCTAATAGCTTGGTAAGTTTCTGCAAGTTCTTTATTTCTGGACTTACATGTATGAGAAGTACATTCCGTATAGTTATTTAATGTCAAAGGGTGCATCCATCATGCTTGCAGGTGCTGAAAGTCCTCTCAGCTTCTCCTTCAGCATATTCAGCTAATCCTAAATCCAAATTATCAACTCCACCAACACTAACTGGATCTGCAATCAGTCTTGTTTCAGTTGTGCAGGTGGTTCATCCAATATATGACCTATTAATATTCCTAATCATGTTCTTTAATTTCTACTTGTTCAGTCAATTAAGTCTTGTACTTCTCTCTGTTCATTCAGATTATTGACCTTGAACCTCAAAAATTGTCCAACGGGTGCTGTTTAGTTTTTTTAAATAATGAAGCCATGCAGGGATGCTTGCACAGAAGTTTAGCAGAAAAAGAATCATAATTTACTTTTTTAAAGAATAAAAGAAAAAGGGAAGATGGAAAGGTGTAGGCAGATACAACCTCTCTACTTCCATGAGGTAGTGGTAAGGTCTACGCTCTACACTCCCCCAACCCTATCTATGTACTTCCTCTGGGTATGTTGTCATTGGAAAGGTGTAGGCAATAGTTGCTGGACCTTTTGCAGCAGCTAGATAACAGTTAGATGAAATTTATTTGATCTGGTCAGTATGGTGATGGAGTACCATCGCGATGTTCATATGTAAAGACTGCATACCTTGCTGACAAACCTTGCCTCATAATGCTACCCCTGGCCCGTCTCTGTCCTTCTGTTGCAGAACGATTATATGATGTTTAAAATAAGATCAACAACACACCCTTAAAAAAACGTCAATGACAATTGTTTCCAATTGCAGGCAAGAAATAATGCTCGAGTTCTTATATCTGGCTCCTTAAGCATGTTTAGCAATCGGTAAGATATTATTGAAACTTTGGATGGAGTAATATCTAATCTGAATTACTGGAATTGACAAACCTTTTTCTCATCTGCAGATTCTTCAGATCAGGGGTGCAAAAAGCTGGAAGCACAATCAAGTAAGCACTCACGGATACTCTGTTGCTTCTGTTTGTTTGACATGATAATACCTTGAGTGTGATGTGTATGGAAGCCTCAGCATGAATCGTTAGAAAATGAAAAAGAAAACAAAAATTAAAAGCCTTGGTATTGGTTGGACTTCTCTAAGACTTCATGTTCTAGTAGAAGCAAGTGCTAGGACCATCATTGATATGTCAGTAATGTATCCATCATCTGGGAAAAGGTTTCTCAGCTATTAGTATCCTGATATTTACCTGTATTTCCTGTCCACTAACAAAAAATATTTGTTGGATGTTGGAAGTTCCTTAGTTGTTGTAATAACTAATAAGAACAATAACTAGAATGCATTGCAAGGTTTTCTCCTTGGTATACTCTTCTTGTATGCAGGCAGGTCTTTTGCCCCTTTTTAATGAAATTTATACTTCATTTAAAAACAATAACTAGAATGAACTTGCTGTAGAGTTGGTAGTTTTTGATAGTGGCTCTTGTAAACATTTGGTTCGCCTTGCTTTTTATATCACAGAGTTTGCATAAGATTTGGTGAAGTATTTGGCCACCTGAATCATGTCAGCATTGGGTCTTATTGAATAGAATCTTTCTTCCTTTTTTTTTCAACTTCAGAAAAAGCATAGCTTTAGAGTTAGTCTTAACTCTATCTGGCTAATTGAAGTGACGAGCTTCATGGTTTTCACAACCGAATAGAGCACACGGCACTGTTTCACTCTCTATTCTATCCTTTGCTTGCTTTATTTCTCTGCATTGTTGTGCCATCTACTTCATTTGAAATTTAATCTACAAGTGAATCAATCTTCAGTTCTAAGTTTGTGTAGAAGTTAACTACTTCTTTTGAAATTAATCTACAAGTATAGCAATCTTCAATTCTAAGTTTGTGTAGAAGTTAAGCATTGTAACATATTTGATCGATTTTTACTCAAAATAAGATTGAATGGAAACTCAAAATTTCACCTGATTGTTGTATGAAGTATCATAGAAAGGAAAACCATTTATCAAAAGGCAAAAAGGTCCAAATTTGCCGTCAATGATATTTTTGAGTCAAATGTGTTCTAGCTCCAATTTTTTTGAAGTGCGTAGAGACCACTAAGAAGTTTGACTCGTGCTAACTACACTGATTTATGTGCGGGCCTAATGATATGAAGGCTATTATTTGACACGAAAATATATGTGGGACCCTAATCTGATAGAATGTGCAGTTTGCGTTATGCAAGTACGCAGACTACACAAGTTTATTCGGACATCTGGAAGTGGGGTTACGGAAGGTTATGCTGCCGATCCGCTCAATTTTAGTTTGAACTATATGTGTAATTTCATGTGATTTGATTTGTTTTCTCAATTTCTTTGGTTCCACGCAATGCTACTAGAGAAGCAATATCTTGTAGCTAAGTATGCCTCTTCCTGTCCTCTTCCACATAAAGTACAACACGATTTAGTATTGTTTATGCTTTCTCATTTGATTGACCATAAATTTATCCCACTATCACAGCCATGAGAGATCTGGTAACGAGCAGTTTGTGACTGAAATTAGCAAGTGGGTCTTCCATGAAAGAGGTCATCTCAAGGTGCAGTATCAGATAAATTTCTTAATTCATATTCACTCGCTTCTTGATTTTAATATTTTACTTTGGGCATTCTTGTATCCATAAAAGAAATGCACTTCAATTGATTGCATTTCAATATCCATATTTGCTGTTCTCAATATGTGAATTGGGAATTTATGTCTATACACTTTCTCATATAGGCTGTGAATGTAAGACATCACAAAGTTGGGGAGGCAGATGAACCTTCTATGTACAGAATCAATGATGATCTGGTACTGCTACACTGGAAGTTTGTTATGATTTGTCAATCTTATATTATGTATACTTAATGATTTTGGATGTGTACTGAAACTGGAATCTTGATCAAAGGAATATTCACTTGAGATTTATGAATGGTCTGGAACAAGTTGGGAACCTTATGTTGCAGATGATGTTCAAGTTCAGTTTTACATGATGAGCCCCTATGTTCTGAAAACGATGTCAACCGATAAGAAGGTACTCTTAAGTACTCCAGAATTAACTTATGATAGGAATTGTTCATTTTGGATTAATATTTCTAATTTCATTTCCTACAGGGTGTCTATTATTCATCATTCAAGGTTCCAGATGTTTATGGAGTATTCCAGTTTAAGGTTGAGTACGAGAAATTAGGAGTCACAAGCTTGAGCCTTGCAAAACAGGTATCGTCTTTCGAAATCTACAGGCACCATATCTCATGGAGGGCATCTATAGCTTTAAAAACAAAATTAGTTATCATACTGCAAGCTGGCTAATTGCTTGCGGTCGCTATTACCCTGTTTTATAGATTTTGTAGTGAAGAGTTAATACATATGCTGTATCAGTACATTTTGAACACAAGTTTATCTAGCACTTTTGCGTTCCCACTTATTTGGTGAGTGAATTACTTAAGTGCTCTTATAATTACAACGCGATACATAACTTCTAATACTCTTCCAAATACATGCTAGTCTGCTGCCATTTACCCAAATGTATATGTAGAAGCAGCCACACCTTATCATGAAAACATTCTTCTTTTATTAGGTTATCACAAAATTATTTGTATATCTACACTTTGCCTTGTTTTATCATTTGTTGTGTTGCTCTATTTCCCAGACATTGTTGGGTGAAAGCAGTGAAATATAGTAGTTATTCCTCAGTGCCCTGCTGTTCACAAAGATACTCGTTTAAGAGAGAGATTTATGTGTGCTTTCCATATTGCTTTAGCTTTTTTCTTTTTCCATTATGGTAACAGCCTAATGTTGCTTTAGCTTTGAAGTGCAAGAAAATGACTCTGCATTTAATTGGTCTTAGCTATGTCATCTTCCTAAATTCAATGATGAATAATATAATAAAAGGGATGGTTGAGGCCACCTTGTATAGTTATTTGTGTTAATGCCTTGGGGAAATCTTTTTACTTGCAGATTCCTGTTCGACCCTTCAGACATAATGAATATGAGAGATTTATAACAGCTGCTTTTCCTTATTATGGAGCATCCTTCTCTATGGTACTTCTTTCCCCCGCTCTTTCTCTCTCTCTCTCTTTGCTATGCATTACCATCAATTTACCATCAGCAAATTTTTATTGTTACTATATTAGTTCCAACTCTTGATTTTCTGTTTGGACGAATTCCTCAAGTTGCTTTAACTTAAGAGAGTATAAGGAATAATGTAATCTGATGTAATGAGGGCATTTATAAAACTTTTTAACACCTTAAAGTACAGATGCGTTGGTAAATTCAACATAATTACTTCAGGATATTGAGTAGCCAGAAAATCTCGTGCTATAGGTGTCCTATTGTGAAAGTATCTCTTGAGGAGCCTTAAATTACAAATTAATTTTTTAAATGATTCTATTTTGTTTGTATGATAGATGGGTGGTTTCTTCATCTTCTCGTTGGTATATCTGTACCACAAGTAGTAGCTGCAAAGACTGCTGGAGTTATGAAGAATCAAATGCAGATTTTGTATTTGATGATCTAACTTTAAAAAGTTAGAAATAGAGGATGTAGTGTTTCTTGGAACGGAGAAATGTAGTTTTACTTTGTTTAGCAGCAATGGATTATTGGGAACTTGTATTTGAAATTGCATGCACTGATAATTTTATGCATACAAATCCTAGGGAATTTTTGGCCTTGGCAAGTTGTTCCCGTTTCTTTCATTTTATTACTCCCTCTATCGCACCCTTTTCCTTGTAGTGTCAAAGTTTTCTTATTTACCCTGGATGAAATGATTCTCAATTACACAATATCTAAAAATTGTTTTGGATGGCAAGCTTCGAATATCTTTTTTTTTTCCTTAAACACCGTATCAAGTCAAAAATGTCACATAAAATGGGATGGAGGGAATACTTGTTATGATACTTTTTGGGTTGTTAATTTCACAAAGTTGATCAAATCGAGAGTATTATTGCAGTGAAGTACAACATTATACCCATTCTGGTTTCACAAGTAGAGTTTATGAAAAGATGTAGTATCCGTAGAAGGTAGAAAGGTTGATTTGAATAGTCTCTTTGTTCATGTAAAGCTATTATTGCAGTAAAGTAATTGAACTAATTTTTCTATCATAAAAAGTAATTTTGGAAAATTGGCCAGTAAGTTCATATCCTAACTACATTAATTTATTTATGTATCAATAATTTTTACTTGAGTATGGAGAATTTTTTGGCTATCCGTTTAAAAAAGTTGAAAGGTATTGAGTCGGCACGAGGGGTTTGTATGGTGAGTCGGCACGAGGGGTTTGTATGGTTGCCGCTCTTCATCTTCACGAGTTTGGAATTTGAGTTATCAAGAAAGAAACATTTATGATGGTGGTTTTTCATGGTATAGTATGGTATGTTTAATAAGAGAACGACGTTTGTTTTGATTGTTTCATTAATTATATGGTATGGTATGGTTTAGTTTCATGGTTCTGTAACCATGAAAACCCTCACTTTTTGAAACCACCAATTTGGTGGTATTCCATGGTTTCCTTATTTTTTTTCCAAGTATACCCTTATTTAAATCTAAATAGTTCTAATTTATCCTTTATTTTTTATTAAACTTTACCCTAATATATTGTTTCCCTACTTGATTCTATGTATTTGTTTTTTAAAAAAAATATTAAAAAAATATTGATAAATTTAATATTTATACTAATTAAGGACATTTTTGTAAATTTATAAGTTACGATACAATACCATACAGTCAAATCAAACAACAAATTATCATTAAATAGTAACAACCCATACAGTCTATCCAAATATTGTATGGTATTGTACTGTACGATACAGTACAATACATTATGAAACCATGACAAACCACCATCCAAACAAGCTGTTAGAAAAGAGAAAAAGAACTTGAAATTTTTTAGAAATTTCACGGTGTAGGGAGTTAATTATATTTTTTTTTTATTTTTTTTTAATTTAAAAGACTTTTTAAATTTAATGAAATTAGAATACATTCGAAAATGTTCTATACATCTCTTAATCTCTCAATACATCATGTCTCAATTTCGAATACATCACTCAACGTTCCAACACGTTGCATGAGGTGAAGTATTCAAAAATGTGAGAGAGTTGAGATTTGTAATTTTTATTGATAGCAGAATTTTAAAGAATATGATAAAACAAGTTGTATACTTAGGTAATTTTTTAAAGAAGAAAAGGTAGTGGGTAAAGTCGAGTAGGTTGAGCAAGTATATTTTGCGGAAATACAAAATCTGAATCAAAATCTAAACTTTTGGATTTAGTATCAAGTTCTAATTTTTTATTTCTTTGTGAATTTTGGATTAGATATTGATTTTGGCACTTGGGATTTTTGGATCAACATTAGACATTTATTCAGTTATACAAATTTTTCTTTTCAAATGAGCTGATTTTTATATGCCTTCTGAAAAAATTTATTTATTTTGAGGGACAAAAATTAATGACAAAGTAACAATACTTTCTGTAAGGATATGACATAGTAAATGTTAATTCTGATAGCCTTATCAAATATCATTTTCTTGATAATGGCCAATTTATTTGGATAATGCGGTGAGAATGAGAAACTACTAAGATAATTTAATATGAATATTTAATTTAAATGTTCATTTTTACAAGAATAGGAAAGCTCAAATATCAATCTCAGATCAAAATTCTGAAATATCCATAGATTAATTTTCATAGCTAATCCAAACTGTCCAACGCCCAATTAAGATTTAGCAGCAATGAGTTATCGGACACTCAGATTTAAAACTGCATAATGAATAAGTTTTGAAACTTCACAAATCTATTACACTTTAGACGAGAATTAATTGTAAGAATAAAACTTAAAAAATCATTTCTCTTGTATCTTTGTAAACATCTGAATAATTTGGGACAATTATTATTTTTTGATAATATAAACAATTAACATGGAACAAAGAGAGCAAATAATTTGTCCAAATTAATCCAATAGAAAATTTATTAACATATTAAAATTGAAAGAAAAGTAATTGGATTTGATATGTTAATGTAAGCGACCCAATTAATTTAGATTTGTATCATGACATTTTTTTCTATAATCGAAATTCAATAATCATATTAGAACCCGACGAATCTGAAGTCATATCAACAAATTCCATATTGACGATATCCGGTACCAACTTTGGAATATCATTCTAACATCAAAATGACAATATCGAAAAAAAAGGGATTGAGAGGAAAAAATGTATGGGAATGGTTACTAGTAAACGCCTTCGAGAAAAAGGCATTATCAGCGAAACCTCCATTCATTTCTGATTGATTTAGGCCTCCCATGAATCAAATAAACACTGTTAACTCAGCTTATTTGGGATTATGAAGGCCAGTAAACACTTAAATAATCAAAACAAAACATTTTAATGTTCGAAAAAAAAGAAAGAAATTGAAGAAGGACATGGAACCCTAGCTGGCTGCCGGTTGATTGCCAATTAGCTTGTGCGGCGACGCTTTATATAGTGATCAATGTGAAAGACCTTCCCAACCGGAACCCTATTATTATTACTCTTTTGACCCCTTAATTTTGTTTAAATTTACTTTTTGCCCTCATTATTTAGACTATTTCCCTATTGGTATACTTATTTCCAGGACTAGGAATATCAAACAAATAGGGATTGGCCTAAATATGGACGGTTCAGGGACTAAAATGGATTAGCCAAAAAAAAGAATATTACTAGTAAATTGCTAAAATATCCTCAACCTTATTTCAATTTGATTCATCATTACCTTTAGTTAAACTATTGGTCTATGAATATACTTGTGATTATTTTTGGCTTATATTTGATCCTAAAATAAACAGTTTTTAACATCAAATAAAATTTAGATGACATGATACTCTGTATTAATCCACTTAAATAATTTATTTATACTACTGATCCGAATTTACAAATAAAAACCCTTTATAAGAGTGATAAATAATTTACAAGCAGAGACTCGAACATAAACATAATAAAACGACTAAAAGAAAAAGTTATAGACAACACATTTAGGATGCAATTAGCACTAGCTTTGAATTGATAAAGTTTTTTATCTTCTTACGCATTCTAATTAGCAATCTATTTGTAATTATAACGATTTCTTGGTATAAAAAATATAAGTTACTAAAACCTAATATTTTTTAGACACATATAGACTAATATTTCGAAGTGCTCTAACTAAGAAGCTCATATCATGCTCAATGTGCATTAACATGTTGATACGAACAAAAAGGATTATTTTAATTATCGATCAAATTTTGGTCAGTTTGGTGAGTTAAGTAGATTATATTCCTATACGATTTTATACTTGCAAGTTGGAACTAGGACGTTTCACTTAATTTGCATAAGAAGAGCAATACGAAAAAAATAATAATTTTTTATTTAAGATCTGAAGCCTATTAGTCTTCAGCTGATGCGTTGGATCCGATAAGCTCACTAAAATTGTCCTTTTAATATATGAACATTATTATTTTTCTTTAATGTAATTATATCTAACATATTAAATGACAAATATCTTTTGATAAAAGAATTATCATGAATCAATTGATCTATACATCAATTTAAATTTTAATAAACTTAAAATACACGATTTAATAATCAAATCAAAAATTAAATGAATTGAGCAAATTATGATCTTATAAGTTACTTGCCTACTCTAATCACAGTCCATCACATCCCTAATTGAGTTATATAGATAGGATGAAAAGAAAAGGAAGAAGATACTCCAGGTATAAATAACATTAGTTAAAATAGTTATGATTTAAATAAATTAAAATTAGTCATTAACTTGTAATCAGTGATTAGAATTTGGATAGTTCGATTTTAAAAATTCAGAATTTTCTAATGGTATAAATCAAAAATTAAATAAGAGCAGTTAATTGGCCTTAAAGAATAACAATTAAAAATACGTGCGTCTGCCGGGAGTCGAACCCGGGTCTATTGCTTGGAAGGCAATTATCCTAACCGTTGGACTACAAACGCTTTTGTGATTGTTTTATCTCTGGTTATATATATTGTACTATGATTTGCTTACGATCGGACATGTGCTCTTTTTTTTTTTTGGAAGGCTCTTAGTAGTCTAAATAAGTTTTGGAAATTCTTATATTGCTATGAATTATTATGTGACTAAGGATACAATTAAAATCTTTATTGTTAAAATTATTTCTAATATAAAATTTATCATAACTAACAAACAGATTGAGTAGTTGAAATGAATATATACATGTGTAACTATAACTTTTAGATAATTATATAGTCAATTTGGTTAGATTTTTTTTTAACTTAAAATCAAAACCAAAATCAACTTTCACGATTTCTGAAACGTGAACACCCTAATAGTTTGATATGTTTCAATCAAATAATATAACGTGTGATTTTGAGTGCATCAACTCTATCAAATTAACAAGTACATTCCACAACTAAAACTGTTTTAAATCTGAATAGATTAGACAATACTAGAGAATAAAAGTGATTTTGTAATTACCTCAACAAACAAAACGTCAAACACAAGTTGATCAACATAAACTCATGCCATAAAAGTAATTAGACAATAAAACAAAACACATCACACTTACATTCAAACAACAACAAATTACACCAAACATTAATTCACTTCGGGTACGTGTCAGAATAAATCTTTAAATTCTGAATTCACCTCAAGCAGAACAATTAGGAGTATCGAGTTTGCATTTAGAGGGAAGTTCCATAGCAAGAGTGGAATTAATCTTGAAAGCAGACAACATGGGACTGTTCTTGAAAGTGCAAAGGCAAGGTAAATCTGCTTTGGTTAAAACAGCACAACATTTATCAGATGGTGGCAATGGTTTAGGCCCAGATACTGCTGGCTTGCATGTCATTAAGTCACTAATTGTTAAGCCACATAAGGAATTGTCTGCAGTGGCCATTTCAATTCCAATGGCTGCCACTATAAGCAGTGTTGCAAAAATGACAATGTTTTGCTTTGCTTCCATATTGATCAATCAATTTTTAAAAAAAGATGTTTTTTTTGTTTGGTGTGGTTTTTGTGAAAGTGATTTAGGGATTATATACAGAGAGGATTATGAAGATCTTGGCTAGTTGATGAATTTTTTATTTTGGTTAATGACATTTCACGTGCAGTTCCAAATGATATGTCCTCAGGAATATATAATGATTTTAGTACGTAGAAGATAAGAACGTACAGTTACGTTCTACCGATACATTTTCGGATTAAGTGCGAGTTCCGTAGAAAAAAAAATTAAGAAAATAAATGAGTTTTTATTTTCGTGTGTATATGTGTTCGGCATAAGAGCAAAAAGTATTTGAAATAATTTATATCTATCTATCTATACTATATTAAAAGTGCGAAAACCCTTGAAAATATTGTTTGAATGTTTTGCTCTTCATTAAGAATCTCTTCTTTAAATAAAATCTTCTTTCCACCACTTTTCTTTAAATGTTGTTTGAAGTAAAAGTGATAAAATAAAGACATCTAGCCGTGGAAACACTCTTAAATCTTCCTTGTTTGATAGACTTCTACTTCTTTCTTATTCGAATAAAAAATACCCTACAATCGAGAAAAATTCTAATTTACCATGATTTCTAATTAAATTTTGTTTTTCTTTAATGTTTGTTATCAAATGAGGTACGCACTTTGATCACGCGCAAAGCACATATAGCAAGACTGGTTTAGATAAATAGCACGCGCGAAGCACGTATAGCAAGACTAGTTTAGATAAATAGTATGAGAGGAGGGCTAGGGTGGTGGATATGAAGGCTACGAGGAGGCCGGGGAGCAGAGGCGGAGCTATATCCATCCAAGGGTGGTCAGATGAACATCCTTCGTTGGAAAACTTTTTCGAATATATAAGCTAAATATATATATATATATATATATATATCAATTGTTGATCACCCACTAATGTTTTAAAAGTATCAAAACTCGTGACGAAAATACTGGCACCCCCAATGCCATGGAGTGAAGAGGAGGTGTGTTCTAAGAAAATATTTTTCAAAAATTTTGAACAATCAAATATGAAAAAATTAGAAAACATCGTATCTGTCACACCCTTTAGACGACCCTTTAGACGAGAGGGAGTTGTTCGGATGGTAAGCATCCCCACTTTCAATCCAAAAATAGTAAGTTCAAGTCACCAAGAGAGCAAAAAGGTGAAACCTTCTAGAGAAGATTTTTTTTTAAAACAACCAACAACTAAAGTTTACAAGATTAGTATACTATTGTTAAGATATTTATAAAATATACTATAACTCGGTGGAACATGTAAAAAACCAGACATACACATAAATAGAGGTGGCGCTAGGGGTAAAAAAAAATGTTTTGAATTCCTTTAATCGAAAAATTATACCATATAAATAATGAGTAGACAAGGAAATTAAAGCTAATAAAAATGGATTTTGAAGGAATAAGTTTTGGAGAATCTTGACACCGACTAAGAAACAGGCAAATCCTAAGTTGGCAAAATTGGCTTCACATATCACGGACTTCATTTCCCTAATACTAATTACAATTATTAATTATCTTTTTTTCTAATAGAGTAAAAACAAAATTTGTAGTGCTTTTAGCCTGTCTAATCAATTATTCTTTAGTGGTCACGAGAACCATAGTAATGTTAAATTTTAATGTAGTAATATACTCCATATAAGTACGTTGAAACCAGTTATTGACACCCATGGTATATATTTGTTGGCTATCTTTTATACAACGTAAAATTCATATTTATAAACCATTTCACAAGAATATCAACTCATTAACAATGTATAGTTATTGTATATTAGTAACTAATAACAATAATTATGTTCCGTCGAATGTGTAAAAAGCCCTGAATATACGCTAACACACACTAAAGTTGAACAAAAGGGAAATTAGATACTTAAACATAGATTAATGTTGTTGATGAAGGAATAATTTAGCAGCTAAGGTACCCAAAATATAAGATTATGATAAACTGAATTGAGAGACGTAGTGATAGATAGAGAAGCCCAACACGGATCCAAAGGGTTGGATGAGAGAAATAAGCCCATAATAGAATAATTTACACTAATAACCACTTTTATGGCCTTTTATTTAAAAGTAGCAAGTAAATGCAAATAAGAAAAGCTTGAAAGTAGTCACCTCGTCTGACGATTAAATTCATAATATACTAATATGGCCCCAGTCGTCTGATTTCGAAAAAGTGGCTAACTTTTAAATGTAAGTCTACGAAAGTGAGAAAATGGTTATCTAAAGGGACTAATCAAGATTTGATTTTGATATCATGTGAAAAAATATGAACATTTAATTTGAAAATTCAAGGCGATTGGATGAATATCGGCACATATAATATAATATAATAAATCTTTTTAACAGCATTATACAATTCATCAACAAGGGACAAGTACATCATCTATTAGCTCAAATTTGCCTAAATGAAATGTAAATTAGGAAGTAAGAGTTAGTAATAGTGACAAAAGGTGTAAAAATTGGTGAATAACGTTATCTGGTATCTGCTATTAATGAGAGGTGATAGACATATTCTATAAAATTAATCAAGATACGTGCGAGTTGATCTGGACATCCCGACTAATTGACTACTCCAAAAAAAATTATTTAAACTAGACAATTCCATTAAAGTTTAATGGAATTGGTACCATCACCACTAAGAGACTTTTTACTCTTTGTTTCATCATTTCAATGGGGGATTACAATTCTAGAAGACATTCAGTCATCCAAGTCATTCAAATCATAATTTTACTTAAAGGTAAAGCTTCATATATTTCCTCATTAACTAAAGGTAAGGCTTCATTTATTTCCTCATTAACTAAAGGTAAAGCTTCATTTATTTCCTCATTAACTAAAGGTAAAATAGTAAACCAAATTATTAAACAAAGAGGTGGTATAAAATTAGTTCATTAAAATATAATTCATTTAATCCACTTAGGTTTGGAAAGATTATTTACCTGCTTATTTATTAGCTTAGTTCATAGGCAGGGATGGATAGTTAAGGGGTTTATTCGAATCTTTTTCGGCGAAAAATTCTACTATTTATATATGATTAAAATAGTTTTATGTATATATAGTAGAGATGTAGAACCTCCTTCGCTAATTTATATATTTACTTATTCAAATTTTAAACTTCCTAATCAAAATCTTAACTCTGCCACTATTCATATTGCCTTCAATATAGCAGCACTGCCTGATGATTCATTTTGCTTTAAAGACTAAAATTGAATGTAGTCCAAATATTTAAAACAGTCTTTATCTGATCTGAAAAATTGTTAAAATTCACTAAAAAGAATAAATCAAATGCTAAAGGTATTAACTTCTAATTAGGTTTAACGATTAAAATTGCACATTTCATTTAAATAAAGTTTAAATATGCTAGTCTAGTAATACAAGGATCAATATTATAATATCACTAACTCGAGGGCTAAATTTACTCCCTATTTTCATTTTGGAATCCAACTAATTCCTATTCATTCCATATAATTTAGACCAGTTAAAGAAAAATTGTTTCTACTCAGGGACTTTATCATTTAAAATTTATGAACTCGTAAAAAAAATCTCAGATTAATATAGAATAATACCTCAATTTATAATCTCAACTTTTAAATATTTAATACATAACTGGGTGAATCCGTGTTTAACCACACGAGATCTGCCCCTATTTTTATCAAGAATTTTCTATTATTAAAATATTTATAAATTTAAAATCTTTAATTAAGAATGAATAGATCTTATCCATCCCACTATAATCCTCGATAAAATCAAAACATAACCTTAGCTTACTCAAGGATATAATATAACATAGGAATTGCAATCCAGTTGTATGTTCACTGTTATCTGGTCGTGTGTAAACTTAAACTATCTATGACAAAAAAAAATATTGATTTTAGTTGGGAAAATAGCGAGAAAAATGGAGGGGCAAAAACGTTAGGAAGCACGTGAGAGATTAACGATATAGTTTTAACCAAAAGATTGGTTTTCTGTATTTGACGTAGCGTAGAATCCTTTTAAATCCTATCTCAGGCGCCAACCACTGAATTGATGACACGTGTGTACCAGGATGACGTGTCACTCCCTGAATGCCCGGTTTCCCCAACAGTAGCGAAAATAACGCACCGGCGTATGTTAAAGCACGCGGTGCTGTTTTTAAAAATAACTGATTTTGCTTCTCCTTTATCCACTTTCCACGTGAATACCCCTATAGTTCAATCAAACTACGAATATACCATTCTCAACCTTTTTTTTTCCCACCACCGTAAATCAATAAATAGAAAGAGGGATAAATAAATAAATAAATATTTATTTAACTAACAAGTAGTGACTCTTTTGTTGTGTGAAATAAATAGCATTCTTTCTTTGTCCCGTAAATAAATAAAATTGAATGATGGGGACATAAGTAAGCTTATGGTGGGCAAGGGATGTTTTAATAGTCTTGGTTTACATAGATTAACTTTTATCGAGGGGTTTACCGACATAATGGAGATAGTTGCTTTAATATTAAATTTATTATTTTTTATAGAGATTATAAATTTTTATGACAAAATTTATTTAATAAAATATTAATCATGAACTCGTAATTTTAAAATAGAATATACTCATATATGTTATTGTATTTCAATAAACTTGATTTATACAACCAAAACGAGTAATTATTCTCCAATGTTATATACATCTCAAATAAATACATTTCAAGAAGATCTAGTGAATGTGGACGGTGACATTATTGTCACAATAGAAAGGTGTATTTGCAGAAAACTTAGCAATAATTGCATTAATGTCATAGCAGTTTTAATAGAAACTCTTTTTACTCCATTTGACCCCAAATGGTAGTCCAATACGTTAAATTTTCAGTTGCATTATTATTAATTGTGGAAATTATGATGTATTTTTAAAACATTTCTACCTAAACATTACGTACACAAATTTTAAAACCAATGCATTCAAACATCAAAAGTTGACACATGTAACAATGACAACTGTTATCTAAACAACAAAAGATATTTTTTAAAAAAAGAGAGAGGAAAAAGAAAGAAACAACTAATGACTTTCATGGCAAGTCACTTGTCATTAGCTTGGTCTTGTATATAACTAACTTTGCCTATAAATATTGCTTCTACCCATCATATTTTTAACCCAAACAGATACAGCTGGTCCAATAAACTACTTCTCAAGTACGATTGAAGATTTAGCACTCAGAGAGAATTGGTAAGTTAAATTCTTCATGAATTCTTTAGTACATTGTGAATTAGTGAAGAATGGTAAGCCATTTGCAACATGCATTTGTAAAATATTTCATGATGTTCTTACTTAAATTTCTTTTTCCTGCATATACATTGTGTGTATACATAGCAATTAGCTAATCGAAGCCTAGCAAAAATGTAGTATTACTTGGCGATGGTGTATCTTTTTATTAGCGAAAATGGTGCCTTTTTAAAAATTTGTGATGTGAAAGTGTGTTGAGTTTGTCCCACATATCCATGCTAATTGTGTAGGGATTGGATGTCAAGGTTTCTATACGTGATCATAATATAAAGTCTGACGTATTTGATTTTTCAGCAAAATGATCCTATATCAGTTGCAGAGAAATGAAGAAGGTTTCTTTGTAAGAATTTAAACAATGTTTCAAAAAAATTTACATATATAAGCTGGATAAACACAACAGGATAAGATAGGAGTCGAGTCCCTAAGTGATTTTTCTTTTTCATGGTAAAAAAAAACTTATTCTTTTAAACATTATTTTTTTTTTTCAAAACTTTATGATTAGCACATATCGAACACACCCTAAAAGGCACTAATTTACATCTATATAGAGAATGTCTCAAGTAAGTGGCTCAACTTTATCATTTCATAACGATTTCATCAAGGAAAATTTATATAGGCGATGTTTGAAAAGTCATATAGCAATTAAAATTGATGTAATTATTAGAATAGTAATTATTAATTTAGTAGTTACTAGAGAAAATTTGTTTGCCACAATATTAATTATAGTATTATTATTCTCTCAGTCTAACAATAATTGTCCATTATTGATTTGACATAGGAATTAAAAACAGTAAATAATAGGTAGAATTTTATGAAATCACTCTTTGAATATAATAAATATAATGTTTTAAAAAAAATATAGGAGTGATAGAGAAATGCCTATAATTAATGATAAGAGTAAATTAGAAATTGAGTATAAAAATATCTCTTGATTTTATAAAGTGGACAAATATTATTAAACATTTATTTTTAATACAATGGATAAATAAAAATAGTGAAAAAGAGTACAGATTATATTATTTGTTTCTTCATCGTTTCCTTTCCATTCTCAGTAAGAATTGACGTTTTCTTTTCCAGTATATTTGGTGGAGTTAATAAGTAATTGAAAGTGTGAAACCATATAGTCCAAATTTTACTTTTCCTGAGTCCAATTGGTCATGGAATCCATTGCTTGGTGTTAAAGGTTGACTTTTTGAGTACATCAACTATTCTCTAGCTTAATTAAACTCCTCCATCAATGAATTAGTTCAGTCAATAACGATATTTATAACTTTTTATAGTCGTTGCCTAGGTTAAGATAGAAGAAAAAAATATTAGTACGTATTTTATTTCAGTTGAAATTTAAATATGAAATCTCATGATTTTCAACTTACTTTATTGATCACTAGATCACATCTTTAATAATGCCAAAAAATAATAATATGAAAACAAAGAAACAAAATTATATGCATGATAGGACTATTGAATTAGAAATTTAATAAAAAGGATTCAAAATAAATTACAAATATAACTTGTCGAATTTAAACTTATATGTTAAAAGAAATTCAACTATACATATATTACTACTATTTAGATGTGTGAAGTGATGATCAACATATGTGCTTCTTAGAATTAAATTGAAGAATTTTTTTTTTAAAAAAAAAAACAGAATCACTTTATAATTGTATAATTTAGACAATTTGTAATAAAGGTTATATTGGGTGAATTTTATTTTTTTGGGAAAAAAAATTTATATCTTTGCTTTATCCTCATTTCACCTTCAACTTTAATTTAAAATATTATTGATATGTGTTAGTAATCCTTGATGTTATTGTGATCTAGCTTCACTGAACTTTACCGTATTATCATCTATTTTTAGTTTGTTATATATTTAAAAATTATATAAAAAATATTATAAATTATAATACTTAAATTTTAATTATCAGATGTATATATACACATTACATACATATATATGTGTGTTTGTGCGTGTATCAAAAATTTGAGTGACTCAAAATTTTATGAAATCACATAAAGTAAAATAAAAGGAGTAATATTTATTATCTAAAAGTTATATAAAAATTATCATAAATTACAATAATTAAGAATGTAATGTAAAAATTTATTAAAAAAACGACTTTAATTATTTTTATACTATATAAATTGGAACAAAGGGTATACTTTATACTATATTAAAAGTAGCTATAAAAGATTTGGTTAAATCTTAAAATTTCATATGTGTTATAGGACAAAAGGAGTAGCATGTATGATCTAAAAAATGAGTAAAAAAAATATTAAAAATCATAATAACTAACAACTTTAAATAGTTAAAAAAAAAAGTTACATAAAGAGTATTAAAAATTACAATGATTAACAATTTATAATATTTTAAAAAAATCATATCAAAATTCAAATCGTGCTCCAAATTTTATCTATATTATATAAATTGGCACATAAAAAAAATAATTGTCGAGTTCGTGCACATAAATTAGAATAAAGAGAATAATATATATTACTTAAAAATTATGTAAAAGAAAAATATTATAAATCATAATAATTAATAATTTAAAATATTTAAAAATAATATAAAAAGATTATTTAACTCTCGAAATTTCAGGTGTACCTTGTAACAGAAATTTGCATCTGGTATTTATATATGTATGGAAGAAAATGTGCTGTCTATCTGCCTAATCTCTCGTCAACCCTATCATTATTACTTAACATGTTGTAGACTTGTAATTGGTTGTTTATTTTATTTTTCAAATACCAGAACTTTTATTTATATTTATTTTTCAGGTAACTGATTAAAATTATTTTAAAAATATACATTATCAATATATAAAAATTAAATTATAAACAAGAGACCAAAGTTACTTCTTATTCAAATGGGGGTTAGTTATGATCATTTCATCAGGAAAAAGAAGTCAACTTTTGCTCAGACGCGTAGACTTTGGTTTCCTGGATCTTTACCTTTAATTTATGAAAAAGAGAGGTGAAGGATCAAAAACAAAGTATTTTTTTTGGATTTTATATATGAATTGCGTCAATTTTCTATTTGAAAAAAATATTTGAATTATTTTTATTATTAAAAATTTCAGATATAAAATTTAAATAATAAATAATTTAAATGTGTTTCGATTAATTTTTAGTGATTATTCAAATAAGAAATCATCAAATATGAAACATAAAAAAGATACTAAAAAGGACCTAAAACGCCTTTGAAGTTTAAAAATGATATAAAAATACCCTTCATCCATTTTTGAGTCTGAGATGCCCTTCTCCTTAACAAAATTTTTATTAAATAATTCAAATAATTATTTTAAACACGTTGCGTTCATCTATTGGTCAAAATTTAATTATTTAAAATTATTTATCAATGATATTTGACCTATCAAATCCATCCAAATAACCCTTGACCCGCCTCATATGTAACCCTAACCCGTAATTTAAATTAAAGGCTAAACTCATAAACAGACACCTAAACTTGTCATTATTTTTCACTTAGATACCTAAACTAAGACAAGTTACTAATAGACACCTCAACTGCTAAGATTTGATCTCATTAAACACTTTTATCCTACTTAGCACTCTCCAGAATCCTTTTTTATATTAATTGTACTGTTTTGATGGATCAAATATTATTTATAAATAATTTTAAATAATTAAATTTTGACCAATAGATGAACGCAATGTGTCTAAAATAATTATTTAAAATATTTAATAAAAAATTTATTAAGAAGAAGGATATTTTAAGCCCCAAAAATGAATGAAAAAGATATTTTAAACCCAAAAATTAAATAAAAAATATTTTTATACCATTTCTAATAATTCGAGACCTTCTTTCGAAAAAGATATTCTAGTTGTGTTTTTCACCTCTGACCTGAACAAAAAAATCTTAATTGAAACAATTTTTTTTAAAAGAAAAAGACCCATGTTTTCTTCTCTAGTCTCTCTCCTTAACTCACTCTTTCTTTTCTTTAAGCTGAAGTTTCACAGTTTCTTACCAGAGGTATCCTTCATCATTTTCCCTTGCTTTCCGCGTTAAATTGAACAAACTCCGTTAGCATTTACATTTCTCTTTATATATATCTATTCTATATGAAAATTTTTATACATATCTACGCTGAAATTAAGCTTGAACCAGAAAGAACATTGCTTCCCGTGTTTTCCATCTGAAATTTTGTTTAATTAAACTCATGCGTGCAAGATATTTGTTCTAATTTTGTGTTGTGTCAACCCCAAAGCATTTTGCTTGGCTATTAACGCTTTTATTTCTCTATAAGCTTCTTCCTTTATCCCTAGCCTTTAATCTTTGTCTTCCCCCTTTTTTTATAAATACCTGCTGTTTACCCCTCTTTGATCTTTCAGAACTCCATTCTTGAACAGAGCATCATAACTTGAAAGATTGTCTTTTTTTTAGCTGAAAATTACATTTATCAGTTGCCCCATTTGAAATCTTGGGTCAATCTTTTGTTGCCAAGTTGGGGGAATCTATGAAGTAAGAATCTGTTGGATGAAAATTGGATCTTTTTCTGTTTCTGGGTACTTCATATTTCTTTTTTTTGGTGAATTTGTTCAGTTGCTGTCGTTTCTTGTTTGTTTTGATTTGATGTTATGTTGTGAAAGTGACTTTTTGAGGGTAGAACATTCATTATTTTGTTCTCCAAACTCAGATTCTTGAATAAAGCATCATATTTTTAAAGCTTCTCATTTTAGCTGAAAATCTTGACAGTTTTACATGTAATTCAGTTGCTTATTTGTGATCTTGATTAATCTCTTGCTGCAAAGTTGGGAAATATATGATGTATGATTCTGTTAGGATTAAGAGAAATCTTTTCTATTTCAAGGTACTGCAAATTTCAATTGTTTTTTTTTCTTTGGGGTCAAGTTGTTGCAGCTTATTGTGTTTTTGTGTTTGATGTTATATGTATGAAGTGATGTTCTGGTAGGATCTTTTTTGTTTGAGCGTTCATTATTTTGTTCCCAACTCATTATTTCCCTTTTGAATTTGGAGTTTAACTTAAAAGGAGGATTATTTGTTATTGGGCTTCTGTCATAGTTTTAAGTTGTGAAATTTAAAATTTTGCATTTTTGCAGCTTGTGTAGAAATTTGTACTGAATTTGAGCTTTGAGAAAAATATGGGAGGACATATGAGCAAAAAACCTGATGAAACTTCAGCTGCAATTGGTAACCTACAGTACAAAATTGAGCTGAATTCATATGAAGCTGCATGCAGGGCTGACACGGACTTACAGTCCTTTGATACGACTCTACAAGCCCGAACAAGTCATATTATCAATACCATTGCTGATGGGGTTGAAGTTAGAGCACTTTCATTTGATTCCTTGAGGCAAGTAACTGGATGTCTTTTGGAAATGAATCAGGAAGTTGTGAAGGTGATATTGGATTGCAAGAAAGACATATGGAAGAATCAAGAATTGTTTGAGCTAGTTGAGGAGTATTTTGACAATAGCCTCAAAACTCTGGACTTCCTGGCTGCTTTAGAGAAATGCCTAAAACGAGCTCGGGATAGTCAATTGCTGATTCTTGTAGCGCTACAACAATTTGAAGAGGAAAGTGGTGTTGAAGGGAATAGATACACTAAGACTTTAGAGGAACTGAAGAATTTCAGAGCTGCAGGGGATCCTTTCACAGAGGAGTTTTTCCAAATTTTCCAGTCTGTTTATACACAGCAAATATTGCTGCTTGAAAAGCTGCAGCTGAAAAAGAACAAGCTTGATAAGAGGCTTAAGTACATCCATGCTTGGAGGAAAGTGTCAAACATTATATTTGTGGCTACATTTGCAGCTGTTTTGATTTGCTCAGTAGTGGCTGCTGCTATAGCTGCACCTCCGGTTGCATCTGCTCTGGCTGCTGCAGCATCAATCCCATTGGGCTCAATGGGCAAATGGATAGATTCCCTTCTCAAGAACTATGAAGATGCTGTCAAAGGTCAGAAAGAATTGGTCAACACAATGCATGTAGGTACTTTTATCACAATTAAGGATTTGGACAGTATCAGGGTGCTGATAGATCGATTGGAAATCGAGATTGAATCGCTCTTGAAGAACGTTGAGTTTGCTATTGACGAAGATGCTGTTAAGCTTGCTATAGAAGAGATCAGGAAAAAGCTGGATGCTTTTATGAAGAATGTTGAAGATCTTGGAGTGCAAGCTGATGTGTGTAGCAGGGATATTCGTCGGGCGAGGACTGTTATCTTACAAAGAATCATCAAACCCCCAAACCATTGAAGATGCAGAAGGTTACAGCATGCTGAAATTTATCTAAGCACTGAAAATTTATGTGATTTTCATAGCTTGTGATGTTAAATATCTGAAACTTAATCTGAAACATATATCATGGTTAGAGGACTCCTTAGCCTTTATACCATGAATATTTAAGGTTTTAATTGGATTCTTTTATAAAGTACATCTATTACTTCTTTTATTTGTTATTCGTTTATTCTTTTACATGAATATATATAAAAAAATAGTAGCAAATTACTCTCTATTATACATGTTAATTTTATCTTCTGATACATAGCTGAGGCTGCTTTTGTCAATAGTTCTCTTTATTTTCTGACTTTCATCATGGTTATAGGGACTGGACAATAGAAATTTTTACTTTTTTAGTGGCTATATTTGTTTCCCTTCTGTAATTATCTCCAAGTTTAGAACAATAAATCTGATCTTTCTCTGAAAATGGAGAATTACTCGATAGGAAACGTTTTACCCCTTTTTAACTAGCTTACCTGTGCATATCCAGTTTAGCAGATAGTTAAACCCAAAATGTAATATTTTCTTTCCTTTCTTCCACTGTTATTTTTCTTCATTTGGAAAAAAAAAAACTTATGTATGAATTTTCCAGTTGTTCCTTTAGACCAATTAAGAGTCAACATGTTAGGACCATTGTCAATTGATTAATTAATACATATGATTCATGGTGGTGGTGCCAAACCCTTTGAAATTTCATCAAGGATTCGGTCAAAAAAAGGAAATAAAAAATAAGTAAATTGCGAGAAAAAACCATTTAAGATTACATTTTTTATTCCCACGTTTAGTTTTTATAGCCTGACATAAAAATAGTCAATGTATGATGAATATTGAAACCACCTAGCTGCCTACAAAGGCCCGAGGTAAGGTCCTGTACATCCTATCTGCCTAGACCCCACTTCTGGGATTAGATTGGGTATGTTGTAGTGGTATACACATCACAATACAAACTATAGAGACATGATTGGTAATGATTCATAGCCCAATCCTAATGGGATTGAGAAAAGGAACTTCAAGGGATCAATTACAGCATAAAATGAATTCAACACAACAGCACAGGAAAGTTGTACTAAATTAAGGCTCCCTAAAAAAGGTGACTACATTCATAAAGATACAAGGGGCGAAGGCCGAAAATTGAAGTATGTAGCTGTTGCCAAGTATGCACAGACAGAGGAAACATACATCTTGAACCAAATGGACGAGAAAAGCGTTAGATATGTACAAAGTGCAGTCAATGTTAGCACAAAGATGAAGTTTGCTAGACAATTGGCTGTAGACAGCTCACTTTCTATTCCTTCGCGAGGGAAATGACCTTGTGAATGAAAATCAGACAGCATTTTATCCTTGACACAGAATGTATCCATCAACCATGAAGCAACCTCATTTTCAGATTCTGGTATATCCGCAATAGCAATATGGCGTACGTGCATATGAACTTCAGCCGGATCAACCCCAAAAGCATTGTCCAAAAAAGATGGGCAGCAATGCTTGTAGCCAATTGTGATGTCATAAACTGAAAGAGCATAGATAGTCAAAAACAAGCGTAACTGCTAGTCTAATCGAATGGCCATATATGGACTAGCAACCAAATGAAAGTCTACTTGAGAGATAACTGCATGAAGAAACTCTGCTTAATTTGAATTTTAATGAGAAAAATAAAACCATAGGGTACGACCATAATGAATATAGCATGAATCATGTGAAGTTCTCATTCTAATGCATATGCAAATAAAAGCATGGTATATTAGTAAAGACATCTGCTTGACAGTACTCTGCTCTCTCTTAAGTGGATTACTGGACCGCTACTATCTACATCTAAAAGAGATAGAACTTCTATTTTTGATATGTGAGGCACAAAAGCCACATACATCAGGAGGAAAAGATAACAGCAAAGACACTAAAATCTATCCACATCAGACACCCTTGTCCACCGCGGTCAGCTTTGACATGAGAAGCCTCTGATATACCAACTTTATCTTATCCACAGTATACCCCCAAGTCTAAGAATATCCCTGAATCAAGATGAGCACATTCTAACTTCAGAGAGGAAAGCATGACTTACATTCTGCCTCTAAAATTACCAAATACCAGTAGAAGATGCGATGTTGCCTGCTAACAGAATATTAGATGTCCAGGAAACCGAAACAATTAAGTCACAAAGTCATCCCCTCCCGGCCAACCTTGTTTTCCTCCTGTAATACTACTGACAACTAAATGCAACAAAACACAGCCATATCTGAAGGCAATTAGTTATTATACTGCGATCAAATTTAGCCCAAAAGCTGACTCCATCCAAGTAGCTCCACTAAATGCCTTATGTCCCTCATTGTTTAGGCAGGACAAATGAGGAAGTAATAGCAAATATTTGGATCATCTTAGTGAGATCGGAATCCATATTCAGAGTGATACACGAATAAATTAATTCAATTTTAGCATTGGAAATAATTGTTCCTGCTTCATGGAAGGTCAAAAATAGGATAACTTTACTAACATCAGCCAAATAATTACTCAAGGAAGAAGGTAAAATAAGTGCTACCTGCATCCAGGGAACCTCTCAATTCCTCCAAACACGCATAAAAACCTTTCATCTTTGGAAGAAGTACATTGTTCAGAATTGGCAATCCGTTTTCAGAAGCATATTTTTTACTACGAATGCATTTCTGTTCTCTGTATTAAAAGTAAGGAAGCCAGTAAGTTCTTTAACTAGCACTGGAGAGAAAAAGCACTAATTTATCATGCCGTACAGAGACACACTCAAGCATAAAGATAGATAGTTTGGAAGTCAGATTAAAAGGGAAGAGGAAATACGTGAAATCAGTGCCTTCTGGAAATACAACAAGCCACAATGGGTCTTGAGCATCTTTATACGTGCAAAGCATCTGACGCAGCTTCAACGCATCAACCTCCCATCTTCTCTCAACAGGTATGAACTCCATTACATGAAAAACCCATCCAAACACCGGCAATTTCATCAAACTGCTCTTAAGTATATACCTGAGTGAACCCACACATCCCTTGCGTAAAGCAAGATCCCACAAGTACATCCAATCAACCTCAGTTCGGTGATTTGCAATAACTAAGACTCGTTTTGCAGGTGGAACAGAATCTCCAGAGATTACCACTTTGGTTTTGTTTATTTTTTCAAACCAAAAAGGCCACAAAGCTAACCAACATCCAAAAAAGAAGGATGTTCCCACTCTGCTATAATGGACACTGATAATTCGTAACCCAGTAGCCGTCCAAAAGCCAAAATACACTAACACCATAAATGCAGAAAGTACTAAAACAATTAGACAAAAAATACCCCTCACCATCCTCAACGGGGTTAGATTACGGTGCCTTAATTGCTTTCCAGAATCATCACCCATTTGAACATTCATGTTGTTGAGGAAAGCAGTACAAGTACCAAAAAGATCCACTACTTAACACAGCAGGTACGATATAATGTATTCGGGTTAACTCAAAATGTCAATTAACCAATTGGGATTTGGTACATGCGCCAAACAAAGGCCTCCTAACCCTAATCCCCTACCGGCCTACCCTGTAAAACATGAAAAAAAAAATGTTACTCTGTTAGCTAAACCGAACAAAAGAACTCTACATTTTCTATAAAACTAAAAATGAAACCTTGGTGTAAAAACACTACAACTTAAACAGAAAATTCAAGCTTTTTAGCTTAATGTGGCTTTAACTGTATCAAGAAACACATAAAGTTAATTTAAGAAACAAGCAGCATTACTCCTAAATTAAATACCCAATTCAGCAATCTTAAAATTAAGGTAAAATTTTCACTAATCAATAAACTAGACTATAAAAATATTAAAAAAAAAAAATTGAGCTCAAATTGAAGGACAGAAAACACAAATTCTTGAACTGTACAAGAATTCAGAAACGTAAATCTGGAGGATACCTAAAGTAGCTGACAACTTTTGTTGAGTTTCAAGGATCCAATGTGGCTCGATTCTCAACTGTACACTTTCACCTGGAGGCCGGAGAAACTTTGTAAAGAGTTTGTTCCAGCACACTGTATATGAAAATGGCCTCCGGGTCGGGTCGGTCGGGTCTGCCCGGATCTGGTAGATGAGATGGACAGGTCAACCTCAAAACAATAAATATTTTAATTTTATAATTTTAAATATAGCACGTGAATAATTAAAATAAAAATAAATTTTTATACAAATAAAAAAAAGTCCATTTCTTTTTTAAACAGGAGAGTAATAATTGATTTTCTTAAAGTCTTTGGTTGTTATCAATAATTATGGTTGATAGGTACTTTTTCTTTTCTACCACATTCTCATGACGGTGACCTTAATATTTTTATTTTATACTGTTACGTTTATTACTTTTGCTGCGTAAGTACTCACTTGATAACTCAATTTATCTAGATTTGGATTGATTTAGAAAAATAACTTTATATTTTTTTTGGTAAATGCTAATGAATTCAATGTTTATCAAATAACATAAAACCTCGGGATCCTTGCATTAGATATTCAAAGTAGGTGTGATGCATCAGATAATCTTCTAATTATTGTGATCTATTTATTTGCTATAATATAATTATAATGTAATTATAAGTATTTTATATTAATTACACAAGCATAATTATAAGATTATATCAAAATTTTAAAAATAAATGAATTGTAACGAGACATATCAAGTCAATGCTAATTGCTAAAACAAATGAAACAAGAGATATAACATAATTTCTGAATTCAAAATAAAAAAATTAACATGATATGCTTATGTCAAATTTCAATATAACATATGTAAATATAATTTAAACGCAAAAAAATGTAAGTTTACGATTATATTCAACAATGAATTCAACTTTAATTTAAAAATTAAAATATTAATAAATTATGCTAATAAAAAATAAACATATAGTAAATAAATACAAAAAATAATATAAAATAGGAAAAATGGTCAAAAAAATACCCTTGAACTATTTCAAATGGAGCAGAAATACCTCTCCGTTACATTTTGGTTCAAAAACACCCCTCCATTATATTTTTGGTTCAAAAATACTCATTCATTAAATTTCTGGCTCAAAAAAAAACCTTCGTCTTAACATAAATGAAAAGGGGCCAAAAATACCCCTTAACTATTAGAAATAGAGCAAAAATATTCTTTGTTAGTTTTCGATTAATAAATACCACTTCGTTAAAATTTTAAAGTTATTATTTAAAATATCACTCTTCCATGAAAAATTTAACCCCCGACCACCTTCAAATCAATTTTTGTCATACTTTGAGTAATCTAAATTCTTATTATATGAAAAAAAAAAACTTTTTTGTTGTAACTGAATTATCTCTTGAAATAATAATTTGTATTAATTGTATTACATTGCTAACATGAGTACAATAATTTTTATACAAATTTTGTAGGTTCAAAAAAATTGAAGAATTGGATCCTATTGAACTCGATAAACTGATTAAGGAGGAGTCAATGATTATAACAAGGCATTAACATTTAGAGATCGACTTTTTCAGACGTTTGCAATTGAAATAACGGGCCCTTTTGACATGAAAAGGCTAGTTTCGAACTTAATCTCCAAGGAGAAAACCTCTTTGGGTCCCTAAATGAGGCTTCACGTGGTGTTTTTTGTCCATATAACATATATAGTGTCATTTCGTTATGTTTTTTTCTTTTTTTCGCAAAATTTTAAGAAAGAAGTATTTTTTAATCAAAATCTAACCAAGAGATATTTAGATTCTATTTCTAATAGTTTGGAGATAT
Source organism: Solanum rostratum (assembly GCA_029948455.1). NCBI lineage: Eukaryota > Viridiplantae > Streptophyta > Magnoliopsida > Solanales > Solanaceae > Solanum > Solanum rostratum. The sequence goes on along the minus strand of CM057045.1, from coordinate 89,952,047 downwards.
TCTTAACCCTTTTTTGTTTTCATTAGAGAGAGGGATATTTTTTAGCTAAAAATCTAATTAAGAGGTATTTTTGAGCCAAATAACGGAGGGATATTTTTTCTCAATTTCAAATAGTAAAGGCGTATTTTTGTTCTTTTCCCTTTAAAAAATTGGATGAAATCACGTGAAGTAAAGGTTGAGAATGAGAAAGAAATGAATAATAAATATTATAAAGTAAATAGATATTTTTAAAAATATTAGAATAATAAAAATTTAAAACAAAAAAATAATAATTTAAAAAGTCAAAAAATAATCCACTTATTATTACATCAATTACATTTAGTTAATAATAATTATTGAATTAATAGAATAGATCAAATAGTGTAATACACCCAATAACACCAAATTTAATTAGGGCAGATTACACCAAGAGTCAATATACTTAAAATAATTTTATAAAAAAAAAGTCGTTGTGAAGGCATGTATAGATAAAGTATGTTTGTGAATCTAATATATATGTAGTGTATAGCTCATGTATAAATAATATACAATGTATAACAGTGTATATTTTCTGTAACTTTTGACAAACTATATTGTATAGTCATGTACAGTTTCGCTGATTTGGGGTTATACTTTAAAAGCATGAACTCTAAAAGCTGATTTGGGGTTATACTTTAAAAGCATGAACTCTATACTTTAAAAGCATGAATTCTAAAACTTTCAAGTTAAATTACTATTTTTTGCCATCTTAAAAAAATTTAATGCGTTATCCTTGTGCTTCAAAGTTAAAAGTTAATAAACGCATGGACTATCGATCGGCTTCTCTGAACCATCGTAACTTTCTGTTTTACCGACCTCCTCCACCAAAAGCTGTCTTTTCAATCGTTGCAATTGGTTCACAAAATTCACCATAAAAGCACTCATAGAAAACGTTGCATTCAATTCACAAATTCAATCATTTCTACCAAGTTCACTCACTGCAACATCAAGTTCTTGCGACTCATCCAGAATATAGTATCCATCAAATTATTCACACGTTGTATTAGTAAAAGCCTCCGCACTCAAAACTTGCACGCTCCACTGTTCTGCTTTCAAAAGTATTGCCATATGCTCGCCCTCAGAATAATCCAGTGATATCAGGTACATTGAAATAAAATCCTAAGTTACCTCCTAACCATCTACAATTTTTTTTAGTGCAATTAATTTTTTTTTATTATGAATGGGGATCTATGGGTTTCATATTTAATTTATTTTGATTATATTTGTATGAACTTTTAAAATAAATCAATCCATATTTACCTATTTTAAAAGTATAAATGATTCAGGCTCCTTTTATTAATTAATCGAAATTGCCATCCCCAACATATATTAATTTTCCCATTTAATTACTCTTTCCAACGGGCCGTAATGAAAGCCCGGAAAATTTTTGAGAAAGCGGAAAGACGGTCGAAAGAAGTGAAGGGAGTCGTAATCAGAGCAAGACTTAAAGAGCAAGTGATTCCGTTCTAAATCACATAGATTCTTTCTTCTTTTCTGTTCAATTGTAGATTCTTCTAGCCGGAAACCCTAGCTTCTGATTACGATGGAAATAGATTCTGCCGAGTATAAGTTAAGGTGTCAGCTTACAGGTCACGAAGACGATGTATGATTCCTAATTCTCTTCTTTTCTTTGCATTAATAGCACTGAATTTTGTGATAAGTCTTGGATTTACATGTAGAATTTCAGCCCGAGGAATATTTAATAGGAACAGTTTAGTTAATGGTTGCCCAATTGATTGGGTTCTTGAATGCTGATGCTACTAATAACAAATCCTGATGATTGACTTAGACTATATTATACATTCTAAAACTTTGTTGGTATGTTTCTTGCATATGCGGACATGATGCTAATGGAATGTGGAAATAATTTTGTGTGGTTACATGAATGATATGTGCTAATTTCTGTTTGATGTATATAAAATGGACTTCTAAAGAATTTTTTTTGGTTGATTGTACAAAACTAGGTCCGTGGGATATGCATATGTGACAATGTTGGTTTTGCAACTTCATCTAGAGACAGAACCATTCGGTTTTGGTCTCCAGATGAAGTTAATCACCGCAGTTATACTACGTCAAAAATACTGCTAGGACATACAAGTTTTGTTGGTCCACTGGCTTGGGTTGCTCCTAGTGAGGAGTCACCTGAGGGAGCACTTGTATCTGGTGGCATGGACACTCTCATCTTGGTGTGGAATTTGGCTACTGGAGAGAAAATTCATACACTTAAGGGTCATAAGTTGCAAGTTACTGGTGTTGCTTTGGATGGCTCAGACATTGTATCAACATCTATTGATTGGTATATGATATTTCTTACACTGAATATGCTATTTATTTGCAGCACAGTTCCTCACACTTACTCATCTAATCCACTGACCTTTGTTTTTCTAGTTGTACAACTGAAAAATGAGAATTTGCTTGTCATATTTCTTGCATTGAAATAGCGATTATATTACTCTCGCAGCATGTACCAGGTTTCTCATTTGAGTGACAATGGGAAAACAACAACAATACAACATTCCCAGTGACATCTCATAAAGTGGGGTCTGGGGAGGGTAGAATGTACACCAACTTTATGGTGTTCACTCTTTTGTAACTGCTTTGCATCTTCTTGATGCCATGAATGGAATCAATTACTTAATCTAAAAAAAGTAGTTGAGTTTTACGGCGCATAAACGTAAATTGATCTAGAAGTGGAGATAAAGTGAGCTCACTAGAGGCAAAAAAACACTAGTTGATTTCTTCTGTCCTCCGAGTCTTGGCGGATAGAGTTACCATGTATCTGTGCTGGTGGATGGGTGGTAGCAGGTATTCGTGGAATTAGTCGAGGTGCATGGAAGGTGTCCAAACACTATGATTAATCCAAAAATGGAGATAGAGTAGGCTTTAGAATGGATTCAAACTTTTGTTGGTATAGGAGTGATTCAATGCTGCCTATATTACCTCATTTGGTTATACAAAAATATTTATTTTAGAGCGTGGTCAAAGATTTCTTTTTAGGAATTACTTGGGGAAAAAAGGTTCTCTTAGGAACCATGACGTTTTGATAATTCCAAACGCGTATCTTTTAACAGTGGATCGACCAACATTTGGAACTAGGATGTTTCTAGAGTAAGAGGGTGTTTGGATAGGCTTATTTTTAGGTGCTTTTGGCTTTTAAGCACTTTTTAATATTTAGAAGTGTAAGCACTTTACTTTAGGCTCAAAAAGTATAAAAAAGTCAAGGCCAAAAGTAGATAACTGCCTACTTTTGACTTTTAGCTTTGAAATCGCTTAAAAAAGCTTATCCAAACACCCTCTAAGGGTCTAAGTACAGTTGACATATATTTCTGTTCATGTTTGTTGGAGTGCCTTGGGTATCTCCGATCTTTGCAATATACAACCAAGGTCTTGTCCGGATAGCATCCTTCTTGCAATGTGTTAAGGTCGATGATCGTTAGTTGTTTAAATTAGTAGTTATGCATGGCTGTCTAGTATTCCCCTGCTCAAATACCTCACTGGGTGCATGCCTTCATGGTGTTCGCCTTGTTAAATGGTTTGCTTACTGATCATTTGTGCCGAGATTCCCAGCTAGTTGATGTCCATGGCATGTTGCAGCAGGCATGCATGTAATTTTATCAATGTGTCAATGGACTTCTATGTCTGAAGCTTTCTTGTTGGTTTACATGTTCCTTATCTCAGTACATTAAGGCGATGGAGGAAGGGACAAGAAGTTGATGTTTTGGAAGCTCATAAAGCAGCAATCCAAGCAATTATTAAATTGCCCTCAGGCGAGCTTGTTACAGGTATCAAGTAAAGTCTTGCATTTTTAGGCATTTCTAATTTTTTCGGTTCATCTCAACACTCATTTGATTTTTTTAAGATCTTAAAACTTTGTTGCATTATCAATTCACCCAAATATCAAGTTATTTGCATTTCTACTGAAACTTCTCCATATTTTAGCATCATCAAGATAATATGTAGGTTGATACTATAGAAACTAGGTCTTACATCGAATAGCCTGTGCCTGAATTATGTTGATTATCTTGATATTAGGCTCAAGTGACACAACACTGAAGCTTTGGAAGGGAGCAGCATGTGTACACACCTTTTCTGGGCATACAGGTTTGGTGCATGCTTTCTTCATATGAATGTGTCTCAGGGATATTTTTTTGATATTTATGTATTTGTTTGTCTTTTTCATCTCTTCTTGAAGTTCCGTTACTGTCTCTCTTAAGGTATGGATGTCAGGAAAATATTTGTTAGAAGGAAACAGATATGGATGGTGTATGAGTTTCATGATTAAAAAAGTTATTCAAGAAGTAGCATTTGACATTTAGGGTGTTCTGTAAGAGTTTAATCATTCTATCTCTTTTAAGTCATTATCATTCTATCTTATTATATATCTATGTGTAGAAGCATGATATTTTTGATGTACTCATGCAATTCCTTGTACTTATTTGTCAGTCTTTTCCTTTTCAAAAGTTCGACGCTGTGCTTGTGATATGTGCTTATGGATTGTTGCATCTTGCAGACACTGTTCGAGGCCTTGCTGCAGTGCCTGGTCTGGGAATTCTTTCTGCATCCCATGATGGGTGAGGTTTTCCTTTATATTGTCATCTCTTTTCTATATAGTTTTTTTTTTATTTTAGTGTGTTATGCTTAGTGATCTTTTGTACAAAATACAAGAACTTCTGATGTAGTGGAATTTTATCTGTCTAGTACTTAAGCTTAGTAAATAGTACGACAAGAGATGAGAATCAAAGCAATAGCGCGTTTCTCATCTTGTCAAAATGATTAACATGATGTGAGGATTGTTGTGATACTTTATTAAAGTAATGAAGGAGTCTTATTTGAGTTGGCATACTTTGTTGTAGAGTAAGCTGTGCATGTAGCTGGAAAGTTAACCTCTCTTTCCTTTTGGTTAGGAAAAGTCGACAAAGATAAAATTGTACATAGTAATATGTCGCCAAGTGTGACATGTAAAGTGGTTTTTGGAAGAATTGGGGAATTATATCATATTCATCCTTTTTGTGTGTTGCAATGATTGGGCAAATTCAGGGCACTGTATAGAATATAACCACGCATGTCGTGGTAAAGTTGCCATTATGCCCTGTTAATTGTTTGAAATCTCAATAGCTTGTTCAATGTGAGGAGATGTTGTGTCGGTAGATCCTTGCCATGTTGCTTGGACACCGGTGTTGGTGTCCGGTTCTGGTGTGATCTAGAAGTCCGATTCTTCATGACATAATTTAGGATTCAAGGGTATAGACTGGAATACAGGTACGAGTGCTGGAATGACTAATAAATATATGTCACAGCATATATAAGTGCACTTTTTTTGACATTCATTGCAGTTATTAAATTAAAGCTGCTATGAATAAATTCTTCGTTAACACTTAATATTTTTTCATAAGTTATCTCGTGTAATTGCAATGTATTCTAGTGCTTTATGTGTGTATATAAATCAGAACTCAAATTGAATAACCAATCAACTTCTAAGGTTTTTAAGTTGTTCCCAACATTTCCTTAACTAAAAAATAACTTACAAGACAAAACCCACTTAAAATAAGCTAATCCAAACGCCCACTTAGCATAGATGTATGTCTGGGTGTCATTCATGAAGAATCAATTCTTTCTGTAGGTTCTCGACTTTTGGTGCATATCCTTGTGCTATTCGCATCTGTAGGGTTCATAGTTCATGCCACTGGTTTATTGGGTGCATGATTAAGATTCTGACGTTAATTAGCTATCTCACGGAGCCCTAGTTTAATCTTCCCATAAGTTTGTTTGGTCCTTCTTCTTCCTAAAAAAGTGTGATTTCTAAGCGTGCATATCTCATTTTGACAGTACCATAAGGCTGTGGGAACTTAGTGGTCAAGTTCTGCTGGAGATGGTTGGTCACACTTCTATTGTCTATTCTGTTGATGCTCATACCTCTGGACTTATTGTCAGTGGCAGTGAGGACCGTTCTGCAAAGATCTGGAAAGGTAATATTTGTAATTCATCCATTGTTGTTGTGTACATTTTTTTCCAATGTTCTTTCTGTATATGCAGCTCTTGCTATACCTATCTCAGCCTTTTGGCTGAGATCAAATTATTGAGCACTCGCTATTTAACCAATAAAGTTTTGTTTCAGAAATGATGGCTGATAAAACCATTTATTGTAAATTATGAAGATGGGATAGTGCATAGAACTGTTTTGGTAGTTGCTTATTCAAGTGAAGCTCTTTGGAGTTTACTTTGCCGTATTTATTCTTTCTTCTTCTTTGCTCTTCTAAAACTGGCATTGGTCTCCTCAATTAGGCACTGATTATTACATAATAACATTTCAAAGGTCATTAAATCACTGATGTGATAATTGAAAGCTCCCTTCTCATTCTGTCATTCGAATATAAAGGGGGAAAATGTATCATGATCACCATATCCTTAATTGTGTAATTTACTGTATAAAGAAAAACACTAATGTACTGAATGGTGAATGCTTGCTGGTAGCTACTCTGCCCGCCCCCCCCCTATGCCCCCATTTTTATTTTAATGTAGTTTCTTTGGCAAAGGACAGTTTAATTATAGGAGTTTAGGAAAAACTCTCCTTTTCAAATATCTAAATCGTAGTAACCACTGCTGTATCTGAACTGCTATTTGTAAATGTCCTCTATTTCCTTGATTTCTTATATTGTGGTACTTCTTATCTGATTGTCCTCAATGGTGGGCGTGATTTCACTGTGTTACAGATGGAGTCTGTGTCCAAAGTCTAGAGCATCCCGGCTGTGTTTGGGATGCCAAATTCTTAGACAACGGCGACATTGTGACCGCATGCTCTGACAGTGTTGTGCGCATTTGGACTACCCATAAGGATAAATTTGCTGACCCGCTAGAGCTAGAGTCGTATGCTGCCCAACTCTCACAGTACAAGCTCAGTAGGTTTGGCATCCAGACTCTTCTAATTCGTCTTTCTCGGCCTTTTTTTTGGTGGATTCTGATTAGTCCTTACTATATCCCTTCTGGGCTTTAATTCTTATATAATTATTAGTATGGGGTGAAATACTTCGGCATGCTGCGGTTTTTAATGATAATCACTTGTCACAAGTCCGCAATTTTCATGTTATCTTTATGCTTTTGTTTTTTCTCCTTTGCCTTGGGTTCTAAAGGTTGTTACTCTCTTGAGCCGAGGGTCTTCCGGAAGCAACCTCTCTACCTCCACGAAGTAGTGGTAAGGTCTACGTACAGTGTACCCTCCCAAGACTAAGCAGTGGGATTCCACTGGGTACGTTGTTGTTGTTAAAGGTTCCTGCGCTCTAATGAAATTTTAAATTCCTGGTTTGGTTGTGCATGAAGTTTTGTCAAAACTAAACGTCTTTCTTGCGGTTCATTTTCTCTTACATGCGGCTGTTGATGTAAAAGATGCTCACAGATGCATTGCTGTTTGGATACCAAATGATATATTGGTGGTCTGATTCCAGTTGTATTTCAATTTATCTTAGGAAGAGAGTTGGAGGGCTGAAATTGGAAGAGCTTCCTGGGCTTGAGGCCTTACAGACCCCAGGTGTGAATATGATCATGCCTATTGTATTGTCCGAAGTATCAATGGTTTGAATTATCTCATCATTTTTTCGTAAGTTGTCTCGTCAATTTACTGTTGGACCAATTAAAGTGTGAAATTCGAGTAAAGTTGGATAAGTGACCCATCAAAAGTAGAAAAAGGAGAAGAACAGGTGGTTACTTATGTGACTATTTTTGCTTCTATTTCAATATTCAAAACTAAGAACCTGCTCAAAAGAATCTACGGGTAATGGAAAAAATCATATCTGACACTGCCCGAAACCTTTATTATTGGAAATGAATACTGGATCGAAGTTCTCTCCTCTCTGTAACATTTTTCTTTTGATGTGTTGAGCAGGTACTAGTGATGGGCAGACCAAAGTTGTTCGTGAAGGAGACAATGGAGTGGCGTATGCATGGAATATGATGGAACAGAAGTGGGATAAAGTAATAATATATTTATGTTTGTATTTTGCTTTCAATGCTATATTCTCCTATATTTGGTCATTTTCGCACCCAAGGGTGTGGCCCAGTGGTCAATGATGTATGTTGAGATCTGTCCTAGCCTTGGTGGATAGAGTTACTAGGTACGTATTACTGCTGGGAGGCTTGAAGGTACCTCGTGAGATTAATCGAGGTGCGCGAAAGCTGGTCTGGACACTACAGTTACACAAAAATTTGTTCATTTTCTTTCTCGGACCTTGCGCATAATGGGAGCTTTTAGTGCTTGAGCTGCTCTTTTCTCATACCTTGTCATTTTGGGCTTTTCATTTTGTTGTATTTCCTTCTCGTTGGAGATATCTAGGGAGTTCTTTTTGATGACTAAAGGAAGAAATGATTCCAAAATAAATGGATAGGCTTGAAGAAACCAGGGAGTTGGGAAGGTGTGATCTTTTTGTTAGTGTATATTTGATTGTTTCTTGTGCTCTATAGCTAAAATTTTGGTTTGAATATGCATGAACATCCTTATAGCTAATTTGTGATAGCTTAAGTCACTGTTTGCATTTGCTGTGAAATTACATTTTTCTGTGTAGTCAAAATTGTCCCTGTTAGGAGGTGTGAGAGGATGGATTTAGGGGTTACGTGGAGGGATAGAGGTACGCCGAAAAAATATTGGGGGAGGTGATTAGACAGGATATGGCGCAGCTTCGTATCACCGAGGACATAACCTTAGATAGGAAGGAATGAAGTCACGTATTAGGGTAGAAGGTTAGAAGGCTTGTAGGGGTAGGATGGTGTCGGGCCTTGGATTATAGTAGGTTAGTAGGCGTGTCATTATATAGTGTTGTTATTGTCAGTCATTTATTTGTTACTTTTATTATCTCTATATATTTTCATTTGTTGTCCATTCTAGTCGTTTCATATCTAGTATTCGTTTCATATCTAGTATTTTTTGCTTTTGGGGATGATTTTCATATCTGCGTACATTTTCACTGGGTATGTTGTTGTGTAGTCAAAATTGCACTTGAGTAGCGTCTGTTGCTAGCCTGTCTACATTCATGACGCCTTTGTGATATGCATACTTTTGTTTTCTCATCGATCTACTTTGTCCGTTTAAAAAAGAATGACCCCTTTCCTTTTCGGGCAACATTTTAATTTCAACTTTGCACATGACATGTGAAAAGGCTACAAGATTAAATGACATTTGGTATATTTGACATAACTTTAATTTACTACCACAAGTTCAAAAAGTCTTCTTTATTTTCTTAAAATCCGTGTCAAGTCAAATTAGATCATTCTTTTTGAAATGGGGGAGTCTTATTTAATTAAGTTGTCTATTGAATTGTGGTCCTCTGTTCTTATGCTTTTTGTTATCAATTTAGATTGGTGAAGTGGTTGACGGGCCAGATGATGGCATGTCACGACCTATTGTTGATGGCATCCAATATGATTATGGTCAGCACTGCTTTTTCTGCTCTACCCTCTTCACACTGGTCTTTATATCATCTTTTTACTTCCAATCACCATTTAACTTATTTTTTGGGTACAGTGTTTGATGTTGATATTGGTGATGGTGAGCCTGTTCGCAAATTGCCCTGCAATCGCTCAGGTACTTCAGTTTTCTGTTTTGAGTTAATTGAGGGGGAATGTTTTCGTAGTATCTGGAATTTGGATCTTCCTCTCTGCTTGTTCATTAGCATGGCGTGGTGAACTTACAGTACTATCATCTTACTCTGAGTTTTCTAGAGTAGCATCCACGGTTATATTTGTCTATCTTCTGCATTACTTGGAATAACCTTGCATGTTTGACTTGTTTGAGGTTGCAGATGTTGTTCTATAAGGGTTTTTGCAGATGTTTTAGCTGGCTTGTATGGGAGACTATATTGGTATTAAAGGCCTTGAATAGAATTCAGACTTTTATGATGGTTTTATTTGGGCTGGGTCATTATGATACCACTGGATTTTAGTGAAGTATTATTTGCAATGATGACTGTGGATAGGCTTGGAAAATGCATATGCGATTGTCTGTACTGCCTTCTGGTCATCTGATCATCATACACATGCCATTTGCTTTATGATAAACCAAAATTTAAAATCTGTATTTATGTGAGTTTTCCTATTTGAAATAATATAGGCCGAAACCCTTAATGGCATGATTTTGGTTTTTCTTGGCTATTGAATGAAAAATTATCAGATTTTTTTAATTATATTAATTGCTAGAAGAGCCTCTCTATCTCTATGAGGTAGTGATAAGGTCTGCGTACATTCTACCCTTCCCAGACTTCACTTGTGGTCTTCCACTAGGTAAGTTGTTGTTGTATTAATTGCTAGAAGAAAGAAGAGAGAATTCAAGAAACCAAGGGTTTTTGGACCTTTTGTCATTGTTTGTTTATTATATATAATTTAGAACAGCTAACTTTAAAAAACAACTTATATTTAATCTGTTGTGGTTGGAGTTTTTAAGTAGGTCTAGGGTGGGCAAATGACCCCATGAAAATATGACCTACCCGAAGCAGGTTGGGATATTTCTCTGGTGGGTCAATTTGCGCATGATCCAAGTTGACCTATCTAAAAGTTGGATTGATTTGGGGGGTGAATATGCAGCCCATATTAGCCAATAAAGAAACTTGTCAGTACTCCCTCCATCCATCTTTACTTGTCCACTTTACTAAAAATGGATGCCCAACAATGCTTGTCCATTTTATGAAATCGAGAGATAATTTTACATCTAGTACCTAATTTATCCTTTTCATTAATTATAGTCATTTTCCTATTACATTTCTCAAGACATTGTATTTATTATATTCAAAGCGTGATTTGGTAAAATTACCGCTATCATTTACTACTTCTTAATCCCTGTGCCAAGTCAATAGTGGACAACTATTGTTGCACAGAGGGAGTATATTTTTTAAATTTTATTGTTTGATATAGCCATAATAAAGGAAAAAAGGTTTATTGTTTTCATTTAATTCATCAAATTATCAGAAAAGAAATTAAAATTAGATCATAATTAGGTGGGTTGCTCTATAGCCCGTTGTTTAGCCCATTTTGACTCATCTCATCTCAACCAAAGTAACCTTTTCATTGGTTTAGCATATTTTGACCTGCCCAAATTAAGGTGAACGTGTCCAGTTGACACCCAAAAGTAGATTATAACACTTACAAATAGTATTTAGGTAAATCACATCTTGAATAGAAGATGACACTCTAGAAGCAAGCTGAGGAAAGTAAGTCTGAAAGCTTTGGGAATTTTTCCGAGAAAAGACTCTGTTTTGTTGAAGATATTATTAAGTAAATAGATCGAAACCGTACTCTCTCTAGCAATTTAGCTTTTGGATGAAATGATCACACACTTAAATATGGTATCAAAGTAAGCAAGTGTCCTGTTTTTAGTCTCACAGCCATCCATTATAAAAAGTATTGTCACATGCCTGGTCCATGAAAAAGAGTCAAGCTCGCGTGTGAGGGGCCGTTTTGAGGATATTAAGTAAATAAATTTGAAGTGTATGTGTGTATTCTCTCAAACAAAGTGTATGTGTTTTATCCTTTCTTCATTCTAATAAACCTTTTTCTGTTTTAACTTTTTAAGGTAGTTGCACTTGTTCATGACTTCTCCATGGATTTTTATGTTTTGAGGATTATGTGTTATTTTTCTGCCATCAATCTCTATCTAATTTTTTAGAATCTAAAGGGACATAACTTCTCTATTTCTTAGACAACTCTGTGACCTGACATCCAAACTTCTTTTGAGTAATTGACAGATAATCCATATGATGTTGCTGAAAAGTGGCTACTCAAAGAGAATCTTCCACTTTCTTACCGTGAACAAATTGTGGAGTTCATTCTTCAAAATACTGGTCAGAAACAGTTTACTCCGGATCCATCATTCAGTGACCCCTACACTGGCAGTAAGAAATATTTATTTGGTTATGGAACAATACTTTGATTTTGATTTTGGAGCTGCCTCCGCTTTGTCCCTCTGTTCTCATGGTACTAAAACATGTCTCATATTTGTTTCCATCTCTCATTTGCAGGTAGTGCTTATACACCTGGTCAACCTTCAAAGCCAGTTGGTATTTTAAAACTTCCTTGTTTCCCAATTTGCATTTTTTGCAGTATTTATAAAATCAACTTACTTTTGTTATTATTACTTGCAGCAGCAAAACCTGCTTTTAAGCATGTCCCCAAGGTAATCTTTCTACACCAGGAACCAAATGAGTTGACCACACTCATTCTACAGCCAGCCAAATGGTCTCCTTGTACTGAATATTTATGTAGATCTAGTTACAAAACTGTAGGCACAAGTGCAGCAAAGCATGTTAAAGACGACCGTTATAGCCTTCAGATGTTCTGTGTGATACAGTTGGTATCCGTGGTTTTAGCGCTGCACATTTAAGTTGCTTAACTTTGTGCAAGGAATTTTAATATTGCAAGAGGGTTTCCAGATATGATAATTAGAAGTTTATCAATTTGTTTTTGGCACTTCAAAGCAGTGAGCTCTTGTGGCTTCTATGCAGTCATAGCTTTCATTATTGTAGATTCTTTATGATAGGAAATTGCTAATAGATTTACTTGACTTGATGTAGTATTCAGTGATCACATTAGCACAATTCTGTTTGTCTTTTGGTCAGGATTGTATGTGTTCTAGTATTTGATAAAAGGTAATTATGGATTATGCTGGTGTTAAACTTATTATACACTTCAAAAAAACTTATTATACTTTATCAGTCTGTATGTATTGGATGAATTTAGCGATACAAACTTATAAAATGGGTTTTCCCCTGTTGTGGTTCTCCGAATTTTGTGAGAAATGAATAGTGTCAAAATAATATGAAGCAACCGTCATATGCTTGACTATTAATGGAATTGCATTTCAGAAGAGAGAACAACCACACTATTTAGTCAATTGTTGCGCATACAAAATTATGAAAGAAAAGAACTTGCTTGTATGAAGTATTGAACTGATAAAAGAGCACTTTGCCACTTTAAAACACGAGATATTTTTGTTTTGTTCTACTGATAGAGGATTTGCTTTCATTTCTTTCCAGAAAGGAATGCTGGTCTTTGATGCAGCACAATTTGATGGTATCCTCAAGAAGGTCTCAGAGTTCAATAATACTTTACAATCTGCCTCAGTAAGTTTTGTTTGTAATCGGTATAAGCTATTTCTTGTCCTGCCATTCACGAGATGTCTATAATTTTATACCCTGTTGCCTGTTAGGCAACTATTATTGCACCTTGATAAATATTTTAACTAACATTTTCAGACGACTGCTCATCGTATTGCTATTTATTGATCGAGTGTTTAATTTGCTTAAACAGTGTTTGAAATCCTTATGATCACTGAAATGTCACTACATCTTTTTGGCTATAAAGTTCAAAATATGAGATTTGAGAAGGGTAAATTTTTCTTTTTCTTCTTACATACTCACGCTTTTTCAATAAATCATCCTGAAGGAGCAAAAACATATGGTATTGACCGAGGCTGATATGTCCAGACTGGCTTCTATCGTTCATGTTTTGAAGGACACATCACACTACCATAGCAGTAAAATCTCAGATGATGATGTTGTAATGGTGCTGAAGTTGCTAAAAAATTGGCCGCTGTCGATGTTATTTCCAGGTGACCGTTTCTTCTGTAATATACTATTTAAATTATTTGCAATATCTGAAGTGTAGGCGTTGAATAATGAACCGACAACAAAACCAAAAGTTTGTTCCAAAAAATAGCTGCATGGACATCATCTTTTGTCTAAATTATGGAAATGACGTCCATCAGTTAAGCACTGTTTTTCATTACGAGTATTATTAAACCAGGAAATTCAAATTAAAGAGGTATAAGATCCAAACAGAGCAGGGCCCTGAAATTAATAATCAATTCCCTCTTACCCGTAGCATTCTTTCTGGCATGGTTCATCCAGTAAGGAGTTCTAGATGCTAAAAGTAAGCAATTTCAGTGGTTGTCAGATGACATAAGTAAAAAAGTGTACTCTTATGCTGCCTCTCTCTCTTGTATTGCAGCTTCTGTTTCTCCTTTTTCTTGTATGCTCCATTATCCTTTTAAACAGGAGATGATCAGATTTCATATCTACCCGAGTGAAAAGATTAGTTTAGTTCATTAGCAAAAACCTTTGGGTTTCGAGTACTTGTATTTAATTTTCTTATGTGTTCAAAGTTTTTCTTATTTACTAAAATTTGTGTTTACAAAAAAAGTATTGATGGGAGGATAAACAAAGAACAAGTGGAAAACAAAACTACAATTTACTTAGATTTATTGAATCCATAATAGATTATTCTCCATTTCAAAAAATAATAGATTATTCAAATTGTTTCATGTAAATTCTTCCATCTTTGATCATAGAAATGGAAGTTGTTGAGAAGAAGCAACTCAAAAGAGATTGTGGAAGTTTCAATATTTTTACAGTTGCTATGTTTAGGATATTAAAGTTCTTCACTTGTTTCTGTAACGTGGTTGATGCTATGCTAGTCCTTCACTACGAAAGAACTCAAAAATGGTTGTGATTATGCAAATCCTAACTTGATTACTTTTAATAATTTTTTTTCTGAAATCTTCTTGGTCTGATGTTTGTTTATTTTTGCTGGCAGTAATCGATATTTTGAGGATGATCATACTGCATGCTGATGGTGCTGCTGTACTTTCCAAGCATGTCAACAATGCCAATGGTATTGAATATGCTCTCTTTATAACTACCATGCTTGTTATTTTTGTGGAAATGTTATTAGAGTTGTAAACCACTTTAATAAAGGGTTTTGTACAAGTGTTTCATGGTTGTAATTGGGAATTGATCCCCTTCTTTACAATATGACCGCAGCTTGAAATCCTTTTATTAGTCTGTAGCTGTGAGTTATTTATAAATGGTGAATGCTGTCTTCTGCCACTTGCCTAACATACAAAGGGGGAGGGGATGAATCTTGAGTTTCCCTTTTTAATTTAGCCAGTTGAAATGCCAGATCTTCCAAATAATTTTGCATGGTGATGATTACCAATTTTAGTACCATGTGGATTTCATAGTGACCTGTTCTCTAATTTTACCTAGATGTGCTTATGGAGTTGATCAAGAAGGTCACAACCAGTCCTCCACTTCCTGCAAATCTTCTGACAAGTGTTCGTGCTTTGACCAACTTCTTCAAGAATGGATTCTATCATGATTGGCTGTTAAAGCACCGTGGGGAGGTTAGTGATCTTTCCATGTTGAATGCTATGGCGACCATACTTGATAGGAATTCTCTTATTGAAAGTTAAATTTTTTCAGTTATTTGAGAATATTTTGATAAAAGAAATATGATATATTTTTTTTTTTTGAGAATATTTCCTTTGTGTTTTCCTTGTATTTCTGTGGTGGTCACTGCTAAATTCTTGGATTTATTGGATTGAGGACACTGGTGTAGATGTCTTTTGATTATTTCCCACCAATCTAAAATAAAAAATCTTGGTTGCTTCCTGTTTAATGTAGATCCTTCAGGATTGCTTGTGCCCAGGCTGAATAGATCTATCCTGCTCAACATGAAAACTTGATTGTTAGCTTCCATGTTTTCTTGCTCTGAATACGTGCATAATATTGTTCATTCCCTTTACCTTTTTTTATGCATTTTTTTTGGGCTTTTATACGACTTGTACAGGTTAACAGTGATTTATGTGTTTGTTTTTCTTTTGCTGTCCTTGTAGGTTCTGGATGCCTATTCCACTTGTTACTTGTCTTCCAATAAAAATGTTCAGTTGGCTTATTCAACATTGATACTCAAGTAAGTAGCTCAGTGAATATCTGGCCAAGTTTTAACTATCCATGACAAAGTCAGTCTGTATCCTTGAGGACATATATCTCCGCGGTTGCCTCATTTGTATTTAGTGTGTTAGTGTAGTTCTGCACTTAAAAAAAATCTAAGTTTTTCCCTTAAATGTAAACTCATGGAATTCTCTCTCTCTCTCTCTCTCTCTTTGGTTAAAATAACTTATTCATTAAAAGAAGGGCAAAAGCGTGCCTGTATACAAAAAGTATACCAAAAAGTAGAAAACCTTGCAAAAGGACATGGTTTCTATGAAAGTCACTAAATCTTTTATTCAACTAGGAACCTCATGGGTGCACCAAAAGGAAACAAGGGAAAAAGAGTATTTCTCAAGTGAACAAAATCTTTCTCCACTCTATTGAAAGCTCTCTTATTCTTCTCTCCATATGGTGCACAATGGTGCAGAGCAACATTGCGTGTCCTGCCATCGTCTTTTTCTTCTTCTAAAGGTCCAGCTAAACATTGTTTCTTTCACAGTCAGTGCCTTGCATACCCACTCAATTCCAAACCATCTCAGAATTTTCCCCACAAACAGGACGCTGTTTAGAAATATAGAATGTGGTTCTTTTGACTTTGTTGTGCATTTATCTCATCTCAGTTTCTATTTGTTGTCTACATTTATATATTAAGAGCAGCTTCTCTTTCTGCTGGACCCCGTGAAAGTGTAGTCGGAGTTAATTAGGCAAAAATTTCTTTGAGAAAAAGGATCTTATTCTGTAATTTTTCTAACAACAGCTTAATTTGTAAATTCATCCTTTTTTGGTAATAACTGTGTCCTGTGAAACATTATTATACACAAAAAACAAACAAATACACCTAAAGAGTACCCCACTCCTTGACTTCCTTCCAGGAAGGTTATCACAGATGCGAGGCCTCAGAAAACAAAACCAGTATATATTTTGTCAATGAAATCCTAGCTCTTTTTGATGTTCTGAACATGTTAATCCTTTCTCTTAAATTCTAGTTGTATTTGCTGTATGATAGTATGTCTATGCACAGTATGGTCCCATTACATCTTCCAATTTCTAGCTATATAATTGTGGTATAATAAAGATCCCAGTCCAGCAGCTACAATATCTTTCTTCATTCTCCTTTAATGCTTGCTCTATAGTTTTAGTTGAGATGTTGCAACATCCTGCTGTTGTACAACCACCCCAAACAACCTAGTGAAGTCATCCCTTAATGCAGTAGTCCAATCACTTTCAGCAAACAGGTGATGAACAGATTCCATGGTATCAATCCATATAAGCAGCAGGTATCAGTTTCACAGAATTCCCCACTTCAGCAGTCTATCTTTAGTTAGAAGCCTCTTTCCTGCACCTACCTACCAGAGAATGAATCTGTGGTTAGGAATTGTCACTGCAACCCATATCCACTTTGCCAGATTCCAAACAGGCCTAGTTCCAAGCAAAGCTAAGTAACTCAGTGTACTGAGTACTTGCCATTAGCAGCCAAGGAGTACTTCCTATCAATATACTAGTTCACCATATCACCTTTAAGTTTGTGCAAGGTTTTCCAGTACCAACTGCAATCCACCGGAAGGGGTCTGCATCCAAAAATATACATTATGTTTCATATATATTCCATTTCACTGATTTCACAAAGCACATCTTTCTTCTCATTTAACAGCCACGCAAGTTTAACCACAGAAGCAATGTTTCCGTAGCTTACAATCTCTGATGTTGAGACCACCTAACTTTTTGGGAAGACAGACCCTCTCCCAGGCTACTAGATTTGCCTCTAAACCAATAGTCATAGTGAAATGTTGGATGGGCCCTTATAAATTCATTCTTTTATAAAGTAGACAATGCACAGAAATTTGTATTGCGTTTAGGCTTCTTGGGGGATGAACTGGTACAATCTAATCGTTTTGCTTTCTCTTGTTAGCTAATTTCACTTGTGCTCTACTAACATAACTGATCTTTTAAAAATGGGGCATATGATGTTTCGGACTTGATAAGTAATTCTGCTGCTGGTGTTATATATCTATTTCTGCACTGCCCTTATTCTCATATTATCCAGCTTCCATAAGTTCTTTTGTGTTCTTGTTCTAACCCAGTAATTTATTGGATTTTCAGCTATGCTGTACTCTTGATTGAAAGGAAGGATGAAGAGGGACAGTCTCAAGTTCTTTCGGCTGCACTTGAGGTTTTTATCATTTAGTGATTGCTTCTGCCTTGCCCTTCCTCTTCCCCTTCCGAATTCTCTGTCTGCCCCCTCCATGCATTTCACTTTCTACTTCTGAGAAACAAAGTATTAATGCACTTTCGGTTGTCATCTTTTCTATCTGAAGATTGCAGAAGAGGAAAGTGTTGAAGCTGATGCAAAATTTCGGGCTTTAGTTGCCATAGGATCACTGGTATAGCTCTTTTTTGGATTCTAAGTAGGAAATATGCTTCGAACCTAAAATCTGTCTATTTGCCCCTGTTAATATCTCTAATTGACAGATGCTTGAGGGTGTTGTTAAACAAATTGCAATGGACTTTGACGTTGCAAATATTGCAAAAGCAGCAAAGGCATCTAAAGACACAAAGATTGCTGAAGTTGGAGCCGACATTGAGCTCATCACAAAGCTGAATTGAGCTGGTAACATAGCATGGATCGCGATTTTGGACATTTTTGGGCCAAAGTGAAGATGCACGCGAGAGAATTATGCTCTGTTCTTTACAGCTTTGGCCAACAAGAAGAATGTGGATAGTCCCTTCGGCAGCTAGTATGTTTGTTGCTGTAGGAGGGTACCTTTATCTACTTCTATTTTATACATGAAACAATATCACGACTTCTCTCCAGATACCAGATCTTTACAGTGTTATTTTTTGTGGTCGAGAACCATGGTGAAACAAGTATAGCAATGGACAAGGAAAAAGAGATGAATGTAATCTGAGAGATTTGCAAAAGCAGTCAATTTGCAATGAAATCTGAAGCAGTGCGCCCCTTGTCCTTTCTTGGTTTTCAGAAAAAAAAAAATCCCCTCGATCCGCAATTAACTATAAAAAGTCTTGGCTTTTCACCAAGAGGAGGTTTTTGTAATAATTAAATTCACTAAGTCTCTTAATTCTTAATTAATGAGGTAGGCCAAAATAGAAAAAACTTGATATGCTACATGCACCTACATGTTTAAGAGCTTTAGAAAAACAAAATTTAATTTGTGCCAAAGTGGGTATGGTTGCCTAAAATTATAAGAACTCATAAAGGATTCTAAAATTTGGCAGGAGTTGACGTAAAACTTTAATCTACTTTTAGAAATGTGGCGTTTTGCAGATAGTTGCCGGTAGCGTTTGGCTACCAAGTAAATTGTGAAAACTTTCTCCTTTATATATTAACCATACATAACCATGCATCTACTTAGAAGGTTTTTCCAACTAATTATGGCCCCTCATTTAAAAAAAAAAGATATAAAAGAAAGAATAAAATCATGGCTACCAAACTAGCCCATGAATGGATTCTCGACAAGATCAACTAAAAAATTCAGCAACAATGTTGGAAACAAATTGTGTTAGGGTCAGTTGTCTTAGTATTATTGTTATTTTAAAAACAACATTAGTTGTGTAATTTTTTTAAAAACATAGTTTGTGTAGAATACATTCTTCACTTTACGATAATACTTCCTCTGGTCTCTTTTATTTGTTAATGTAACCATTTATTTATATTAAAAACGATGTATAAAAGGAATAAGTAATAAATTTTGTATCTTACTTCTATCTTACCGTTTACAAGATACTTTCGGCATAATACCTTCCAACTTCCAACTTATTTGATAGTAAAAAGGTTGGAGGACGATAATAATAAATTAACATTGACAAAACTACATAAGTTAGGCAACTACCGACAGTACAACTAGGAAAAAAAAACCCCTTTTTGGGATTGGCCATACCCATTCTTGATTTCCCTTTTCATTTCATGTGGTGTCTGTCATCCATTTTCTCTTCTCAGCTCCCTTCAAGATTCCTCATCTTCTGATTCCAGGTGGATTCTTTCTTTCTTTTTTAACTTACTGCCTCAAATATTGTACTACTACTATTTTTCTGTGTGATTGGATCTGTTTTGCTGCTTCTTTTTGCCTGTTTTTAGGTTGGGAGAATTTGATTGTTAACTACCCAGAATGTTTTCTGGAAAAAAATTTGAAACTTTATGTTTGAATGAGATCCTTGGAGTAAATTTTGGTGGGTTCAAGTTCCACATGTGCAAGGATCTTGTTTAAGAATATTGCCTTAAATAGAGTTTTCTAATTTTATCTTGTGGTAGTTTCTTTTGATTTTATCATACTTTATATTGGTATAAGTATCAAGGAAGTTAGATGGTCTATATTATGGTCAAAGTTGATTATCAATCATGTGGAGACTTTGAGAGTTTTCACTTCATGGAAAAGTCCTTTCTTTTTGATAAGCAATGCTTCATTGCTTAAAAAAAAAAAAAAAAGAAAAAAAATTATAGAGTGCGGCCCTGTAGGCTATGTGCAGATTTTGGGGAAGGGTCGACTGCGTTGGATCTATTATACACAATCTCACTTTGCATTTCTTGGAGGGGTTGTTTCCACAGCTTGAAATTGTGACCTCCTTTTCATATGGCGATAACTCTTACCTTGGTACTAAAATCCATCCTTTATGACAGAAAAAGCTTACACTGAACTAAATACTACTGTGCCTTCACTAACAAACTGATGTCTAGAATGCTTATATGCAGGAATGAGTTTTTGTTGGAGTTATTCCCTCCATTTCAATTTGTTGTCTGGTTTTGACTTGACATCGAGTTTAATAAAGTAAAAAGGACTTTTGAATCTAGTGCTCTTAATCATAGCACGTGGAAAGTTAGAATTCTAGAGCTGCCAAAAAAGCAAAGAGATTTTCTTTTAGAAGTGGACTAAAAAAAAGTAAGACAAGCAAATTAAAACAGAGGAAGTTTTCTTAAATTTATGCATAAAATATTTTCATTTCCTCCCCTCTTGGTTCTTGCTCTTGATCCTTGAGATCAGTCTGTGACGTGAAAGTTCAGGAGGAAGCTAGTTGAAGAGGAGGGTGGTAAGTTCTTTACATTATGTGGTGATGTTTACGCGTTGAAAAATAATACAGTATGTAAATTGGTTCACGTTAGCTTCTTCAATACCCCAAGCTGTATTGACTTATAACTTATTTTAGGCCTTTGGAGAGGAGCGTTACGTACTACTATTATTATTCACAGATTTTCATTTCTCTTTCCTTCTGAGGCCATTTAAGTTATTGTACATGGATCTATGTAGTTGGACACACAAATAATGGTTATCTTTATCTACTCTATGTTAAGTCTAATTACATTTTCCGCTCTCAGTTTCTTTTTTGTCATTTCATTCCATGATGTCACTCGGTTAGTTAAAGTCCGTCCTCCGGTTATGATTTGCTGGCAGGTTTCCAAACTTGGTTTGTGGATATGGATTATAGGACAGGTGAATTGTTGGATGCTTTGCATTCAGCTGATATGAATTCTGACTCTGGTGATTTTGAATGCAATATCTGCTTTGAATTAGCTCAAGATCCTATAGTGACTCTTTGTGGACACCTTTATTGTTGGCCATGTCTTTACGAATGGTTACAAGTTCATTCGCATTCCCACGAATGTCCAGTATGTAAGGCTCTCATAGAAGAGCACAAGTTGGTTCCAATATATGGACGAGGCAAAGCAAGTTCTGACCCAAGATCTCGGTTAAGACCAGGAATCAATATTCCTAAACGTCCAGTGGGGCAGAGACCTCAAACTGCTCCAGCTATAGATATGGACTACCTCCAACCTGATCATGAATTGGATTCCATTGGGGGGCTCATGCCCATGCCCATACCGAGTGCAAGGTTTGGAAACTCAACGTTATCTTCTCTTTTTGGAGCTATTCCAGCTTTGTTTAGTCTTAATGTACATGGATTTCATGATGCCACTGTTTATGGGGCGACTACTGGAGTTCCATACCTCTTTTCTGGTTCATTTCACGGAGGCTATGCTCATGGTTTCCATCACTCTAACCACCTAGATGGTACAAAGTTCTTTATGAAGGTGCTTTTGTTGATCATCGGTTTCCTCTTAATTGTTTCTCTAATTTCATAAATATAAGTGTATATCCTATAGTTTGCTAGACCTATATAAATGTAGTAAATCAGTGCAACTTTCTTGCACGTAGTCGATAGGAGTTAGGATTATGTATCTACTGTTATAAATTAGCACTAGAATCTGCACCAAGTTTTTCCTCTGAAATAAAAAGATGGTGGGAGTTTCTACTTCAAATAGTTGTGTAACTAATTAACAAGAAATTTCTCTTCTGTCCATTCCTATAAGCCCATATAGTTGTGTATGAGGTTTTTGGTGGGTATATGTTTGGGCTTGGATTTTCAAAGTACAGTAATTCATGTTGGACCAGTGGCAGCCCCAGCCCAAGGTGAAAGGTCAGAATGGATTATTTGCATCATATGGCCCAGGGTCAAAATTGCCCTTGAACCCTCCGTTATATTTTAGGATAAAAAAATATCCTTGCTATTATTCCAAGAGGCCACAAGAGTTAACGGCAAGCCACGTCACACTAATTCCGCCAGCTAAGCTTGCCAACAAGGACACGCACTAAATTTTAATTCAATTTTATAATTCAAATCCTAATCCATTTTTATTAGACCCAATTCACTAAAAATGTGTTAGGGTTTGAATTGGAATTTAGTGAGTATTCTAGTTGGCAAACTCAAGTGGCGGAATCAGTGCCAAGGGACTTGCCACATCACTGCCATCAACTCTTGAGGGCATTTGTGGTCCCTTGGAATAACGGCAGGGTATTTTTGATTCCAATATATAATGAAATATATAAGTGATCTATTTCGCATAGTTCAGGAGCAATTTTGACCTTTTTTGTGTTCTTTAAATTCTGTCTGATGAGGGACAATTTAAATTGTGGCCTCCAAAAAAAAGTCTTTTCTGTAAAATTTGGTAAATCTACGTTGCGCTTCTGGTTTTGATTAGTGGTGTAGGTTTGCAACTCCTCTCTTATAATCAACTTTATATTATTGTTTTCAGCAATTATTATTAATACATCAAATCAAAGATATATATGTATATATCCCACAAGAAAAGCAATATTTGAGAATTGTTGGAGTGCATTGTAATTTGTATATATTCATCCTTATACGTTAAGGTAAAGAGGGTCCTTTATTCTTGCTATATTTTAATTGGTGGCTGACTTTTTAAGGTTGGAATCAAAGCCATTTTCAACCCTTTGCATAAATGGGAAGTTAAAATTTTAGCACTAAAGAAAGCAACCTATGTTTAAACAAGACACGTGTTTTCCTCCCTAAAGTGTGAGAAGTTAAAGATGAGACATATGTAAGTTTCCCCTGATTGGGAAGTGGTTTAATTACGCAACAAAATGAGACTTTTTTGAAAGGAGTGTAAAAATTGGTTAGTGTGTAGTCCAATGGAAGTCTTACAAATAGAACATGTCGTGTGTAGTTTAATGTAAGTTGTAGGCTTATTTTATCACGCCATGAAGTTTATGGGATCTCTATTGACCTTAGATTAATACTATTATAATACTTTCTACGTTCCTGATGTTTTTAGTTTTGGCATACCTCTTAAGAAGGATAAAATTGAAAGAACATCCATAAAGTCTGAGTTAAAATTACTGATTTACCTCAACTACGCCCTACCTTGGGCCATTATATTTCTTGTACAATACACACTACATATTGTCCAAGATTCGACGACAAACAACCAAGTACCAAGAGTATTATTTTAGCCTTTAGGTATTACATTTCTTTTCGCCCTTTTCTTTAATAAGAAAATAGTATAAAAGGAGATAAAGGAACTGTGTGTTGATTGTCCTGTAAATATAAGTTGTCTTCCTTCATAGATAAAAAGGGAATAAATAAATCAATTAAATTTTGGGATGCTTCATGAAGTGCTTCTTTCGGAGTTAAACCTCCGTTTGTCCATATAACTTCAAATTTTATAATGGAAAATAAAAAATATAAAAAAAAGAGTAAAAACTCATCTTATTGAAAAATCGAAGAAAAGCCCTAAGAAAGAACCTTTCTAGAAAAAAAGAAAGAGGACTGGAATCTATATATTTTTTGAATCATATGCATCAAAAGGCACATGTACGGTTCCTAAGGGATACAATTTTACCCTAATCAAATGACTTTATCGAGAAAGATTACTTTTTGTAGGCTAAGGGATTGGTACTGGTCTTGAGAATCAACTGATTAGTCTTTTGATATATCTCAGTATGGAGGATGAGGACAAAGAGCTGTATTTGTTTATAAACTCTCCCGGAGGTTGGGTAGTACCTGGGCTTCGCAATCCAATCGAGACAATTTCTCTCCATATAATTATAATTTTTGTTGATATTAGCCAGTGCCCAGTGCCCAGTAGCCAAGAAAAAAAAATACAGAATTGCATAAACATAAGCATGTAACCAAGTAAGATTAGGCATTAATTTACTCTAATCCTTATTTTGTTTGGTTAAAATGTTGACCAAGTACTATAATTTGTCCAAAGTACGTGGAAAGAAGTACTAAACAATATCAATGTACTACGTAAACATGTAGTATAAATAGTCGTAGTACACACCCTACCCCTTTATATATATATAGATAAAATTAACCAAAAACGGTTGTTACAACTTCATAACTAAACCAAATTAGTTAAACTCTCATTTCTTTGTTTATATTCTTTAATCCTCTTTTAAAATTCCCACATCAATGGAGCCGCTTAAATTTTCAACTAAAACTTTAACAACACCCCATTTCAAGAATCATTTGTGTGTTCCTCAAAATTCAAGAATGGTTGGTGTTTATGACAAAAAAAGCCACACCTTTTCATTTACTCTTACTTGTAAGCTCAAGACTTCAAAATGGAAGAAGAAAATAAGCAAGAAAAAGAGAATTTCTTGGCCGGACTCCGGCGAAGCGCCACTGTTTTTGGGGCGGAAGATGGCGGAGGAAGCCACCACTAAGAATAATGCAGATGATAAAGTGGTTTTTATTAAGAAGGTGCCCAAAAGGGGATTGGGAGTTCTCTCCAATTTGCCTCTGGCAATTGGTGAAATGTTTGCTGTTGCTAGCTTAATGGCCTTAGGTAATTTTAATTACATATTTTTAAATACAAAGTTTCAAGTTAGTATATTAATTTTACGCATGAACAACTTCGTTACACTCTAGTGTATATCGACCTATTTTATACGTCCATGATATTTTTCACATTTTTCATTCTTGCATAATGTAGATAAGAACGTATGGGTTCAACTGAACACAACATTTTTACGCGTAGTCATTGATTCTTTCTGTTTTCAGCTTTCCTATCATGTGTAGGTACTCTCCAATAGAAGATTCTGCTATAACTGTTTTTCTTTCTATTTTCCATCTTATTTTTTGCCTGCAGGAAGTTCTATCATTGGCCAAGGTGAGGCACCGGAATTTGTCTTTCAGAATTTTTCTGAAGATCATCCTCTCTTTGGCTTTTTCTCTTGGAAATGGATCACCCTTGGCCTTGATCACATGTTCTCGTCGCCTATTTTCCTGGGGACATTGGCTCTGCTAAGTGCATCATTGATGGCTTGCACATACACAACACAAACTCCACTTGTGAAGGTATCAAGAAGGTCTGCTTTTGATCTCCACCTTGAGTGAATTTTAAATCTGAGGTCTCTAAAGAAGAATAAAATTAAAACTTACCGATTAAATCTGCAGGCGGTCTTTCTCCAATTCAGCTGAGGCAATTCATAAGCAAGAAGATGCAGAAACTCTGCCTAAAGCATCGGTGAAAGACTCGGATATCACACTGACGGGAGCTGGATATGAGGTATATACATAAAAATGTCTTCTACTGATTAGTCTATAGAGTATTTTAATCTTAAATATAGTATTTGAAATTAGTATAAATTCCATAATGAATGAATTAAGATATTCATTACTTTACTCGTAGAACGATATGGCACTCATCCAGTTAAAGATACAGAGTTCAAAATTGGATCATCTGTTTTTTCCCATTTTTGAAGAAAAACTTTTTTCTCATGTTTAAAGTAAACCAGAACATAGATTGATGAATAGTATAGAGATTTTGGTTTGCTGTAATATAGAACAGAAGTTTTGTAATTTGAAACTAGATCGATTTAACCGTGGATCCATGAGTGCATAGTTGGACACAACATCTCTCAGTTTTCTTAAGTTAGTTAACAATGACTTCATATTAACATTTCAGCACCTTTTGCATCTTTAGGTATTCTTAAAAGGGCCAGCTCTACATGCACTTAAGCGGTTGGCTGATCGAATTGCTTCAATTGGAGTACATTTGGCGCTGTTGGTAGTAATGTCAGGAGGAACTCTTGATGCAGCAGGCAGTTTAGGAGAGGATGCGACTCCTCCGCAGGGTTTAAATTCAGTTGTGGGGAATGCGCTTGCATCGTCAGGGGATCTATCGTCTCCTTCTGATGCATTTAGCTCTGAGATTCATGTCAATCGATTCTACGTGGACTATGATGAAACTGGAGAGGTATGCACATTTAATTTATGGGAGCTACCTAAGGTCTCCCCTTCCACAAACTTCTGAATAACTAACTCATTTCCTCGGTTTTTTCTTTTCTTTTCTTTTTTGGCCTATAATATGTATTGCAGGTTTCACAGTTCCATACTGATATTTCTCTGTCTGACATTAATGGAAAGGAAGTACTGAGGAAAACCATAAGTACTGGAGTTAGACGACCAAACTCCAAAATCCCAGTTGAGATTAACGGATCAAAAACTGTCATTGCAGGCGCGATTGGTAGTCGTGAATTGGACCTAAAGGTACATGAAAAATAAATACTCAATTGAAGTAGCCACATCTATAGATTTTTTTAAAGTTAGGTTTGCATTGGTTGTTAAGTGTGTACTATGTTTGGCCACAGACTGATTCAGAAGCACCAATTGTCTATGCTGATTTTGGTTCTCTAATACTTTCAACTTGCATTAGTTATTTGTCACATGCACAGGTGAAATTCTGTCCCATCTAGTCTACAACTTTGATTCGACCTAATAAATTCAACTTCTAAATAATAGCTTAACAATTCTTTTGAATTGTATGAATCTTTTCGACAGCTCTCCACCTTACAAGATGGAACAACAGAGGTGATTCGTGGTAAGACTGACCGAGCAAAGAGCGAGTCCCCAGACACAACCGACAGCTCACCCGATCAAGTCCCTCAGTTAATTGAATCATCTTGTACAGAGAAATCTGATAGTTTCATTGGCATCAGAATCCAAGCTGGAATTTGGAACAAGAAAGATTTTGATATGTAAGTAGCTGAAGTTAGTACATTAGTTATTTATCAAAAAGATACCAGGAACATAAAAATTAGAATGTATTTGAAGTCTTTTTCTCTTGTTATGAGGGCTAATATAGGTAGAGGTATTACAGGTGTATAAATTAGTATGTATTTAATGGGGGAAAAAAGTTCTTGGGACAGATTTTGATTCTTTTACATTACTAAAAATGTTCTGTTTCTATATATAGAAAGAGAAGTATAGTTGATCATACAGAATCATGTAAAAAAACATTTCAGGAACTTATATAAATAATAATAGTTTGGAGCATAACTACCATTTGTAGTTATAGTTTGCTTATTTACCATCCTTAGCTAATTATTTTGGTTTAGTTTTTGTATCAGTTCGCTAATGGCCCTGTATCTATTTGCTCTATATCAGTGATACAACTTTCTAATAATTACTTGTATCAATTGTTGCCAACTTGTATTCATTCGTTCTAAGTTCACTTGTATTTACACATTTATAATCTAACTACAACTTCGAAAGTCATCTGTATCAATTGTTACCAGCTTATATCACTTTGTGTTCATTCGCTCTACTGTATCAATTATTATCAGTTTGTATTACATGAATTCATTCACTGTAGTTGTTGAATACATGTATCAAAAAATGGACTTTTGATACTTATATGTACCTTATGTATACATCTTGGAAAAAAATATACAAAATAGACCTAATGTGAAATTATTTACTATGAAATAATCCTCTTTGATACTCTGGTGCTGTATATATACCATACCAATATCATATAGAATGAGCTCAATTCTTTGTGATACTTTGACGGTGTATTAATACCCAATTGGTATCATATAGGATTATGTTTTTTTAATACATAGATAAGAAACAAATAAAAAAATTATTATACTCTAAATTAATGAAAAATATATTCATTGTGATATTTCGTTGGTATATTTATACCATATTAGTATTGTATAGGACTAGAAAACTATTAAAATTACAAAATTATTTACTAAACTCTAAATTAGTAGAAAGTATTCTTGTGATAATCCGACAGTATATTGATACCCTATCGATATCATATAATTTTGAGCTCTTTTTCTAATAAATAAAATAATTAAGAAAAAATTATTAAAGTTACAAACTTATTTATTAATTTCTAAATTAGTAGAAAATATATTCTTTGTGATACTCTATCGGTATCATATAAGACTGAGTTTAATCCTCTGTGATATCATATCGATATGTGTATCCCCTTTGGTATATCATACGAGATGGGTGTTGACGTCAGCATGATGTCAGCGTGCGAATTTTAATAGTAACGGAACATAAAATATAAAGCAGTATATGGATATAAATAGTTTACTTTAAAGGAGCATAAACTTAAACTTAGTTTTCTCATACATCTTCTGTTTTGATTACTTGTGGTTATGTGGTAGTGTATAAACGTAGAAGCCCATAGAGTTGTCTATGAAGTTTTTGGTGGGTATTATCTTTGGGCTTGGATTTCATATTGGACTAGTACCAGCCCATGCTGAAAGTTCAGCAGAAAACAGCATACATTTCTCGTATGGCCTTTTTTGATGTCACTCTTTAAATTTTGTTTCCCATCATCCAATTGAATGTAGAAATTAGATGGATTCTTTGGACTATTTAATTTATGGCCTCACTGAAGGACATTTTGTGCAAATTATGGCATAAATCTTTCTTTCTTAAGCAATGGTGGTATTCTTTATGACAATTATTAGTAATAAATATATCAAATTAAAGATAATATAGCTAGCTAGGATAGATATCCCACAAGTAAAGCAATACTTGAGAAGTGTTGGAGTGCATTGCATCTATTCCTTGTACGTAAAGGTAAAGAATAAGGTCCTTATTCTAGCTGTTTTCATGACTCATTTTTTAAGGTTGGAATCTTACATTATCAACGTAATGCATAAATGGTAATTTAACAATATTAGCAACTAATTGTTGAAGCATACGTATTGTTATTGTCCCAAAGTAACATGTTTGAGATGAAGCAAATGTAAATCAAAATGAAGTTTCCTCCTTATTGGGAAGAAGTGATTGAAAATGTTTTGGTTACGTAATAAATTAAACTTTAGTTGAAACATGAAATGAGTGTAGAAATTGGTTAGATTAAACTAAGCACATGGTCATGGAGATAGTGTGTATTATAATGCAAGTTGTAGGCCTACGGAAGCACGTCATGCATGGTTGTCTTTGTCCATTGTTGTATTATTCACTGCACAACATTTTCTAGAATTCGAGCCACAAATAAAAAAAATTTATATTTTTGGGTATTTTTACAATTTTCAATATATTCAGTGTAATCTCACAAGTGAGGTTTGAAGAAGATGGTGTGCACATAATCTTAACCCTATATTTTGAAGGTCGAGAGGTTGTTTCCGAAAGACCATTGACTCAAATAAAACATAGTAAAAATCAAGCATGTAAGACAAAAAATGGTAGCAGAGAAACCATGTTAAAAACGATATTTAAGAAGAGAATAAGTAGCAACAACAAATATACAATAATTGAAGCAAAGAAAGCAATAGGTAATACTAATATCAAAGAATAAGATAGTAATAATAATATTACTAAAAAGGAAATTAGACGACAACCAATCAACCTTCTAACCTAATAATACGATATCCATATTTTTGGCGTTCATTTTTAATTAATATTTGTTTCTCTAAAATCAGTGAACCAAGTTTCCCATGCTTTAGTTAGGAAGGTTGTTTCTATATCTGGTTGGATGGAATGAATGTCTTGTTTCATCATCTTTTATATTCAATGCACTCATTATAATTTTTTATTTGAGTTTTTTTTTTTTTAAAAAAGTAAAGATCTATGTACTTTGATCCAATAATAACTACGTCTACACTGCAATACGCTTTAGTTTCAACATCATGTTTTTAGTACGTTAAAACTTACATTTGCAGAATTATTGAAACTTACAATATCTTTTTATGTATTATTAGTGATTTATTTAAATTTATTTGCAGAATTATTAAAAATTTTATTTTAACTTATTTTCTTAATATTAAAATTATAAAATTTAATATATATGAAATGTACGTCCCCCCGTAGATTCATGAAACTTATGCCCCATGTCTCGAGATTTATGCCTCCTCTCATACTACATAAAATGTCTTGCCTCACGCCCCGCCTTTTAAAAATCTGCTTAAAGCACTGCAATTAGTATAAAATACGTAGGAGTAAGAACTAAGCAATATTAAGTATGTACCAAGTAAACATGTATAAATAGTTGTAGTACACACCCTCTCTCCTACCCCTTCTATATGTAGATAAAAAATTAACCAAAAAGGGTCGTTACAACTCCATAACTAAATCAAATTAATTAAACTTTAAATCCGTTTAAAAATTCCCACATCAATGCAGACGCTTAAATTTTCAATCAAGCCCCATTTCCATAATCATTTTTGGGTTCCTCAAGATTCAAGAATTGTTGGTGTTTATAACAAAAAAGGTGGCACCTTTTCATCTACTCTTGCTGGTAAGTTCAAGATTTCAAAAGGGAAGAAAATTAGCAAGAAAAAGAAAATTTATTGGCCGGATTCCGGCAGAGCGGCGCCGCTTTCGGAGCGGAAGAAGGCGGAGGAAGCCACCACTAAGAATAATGGCCTTAAGCCCAAAAGGGTATCATTGGGAGGACCCTTGAATTTGCCTTTGGCACTTGGTGAGACGTTTGCTGTTGCTGGCTTAATGGCTTTAGGTAATTCTCATTACATATTTTTAAATACAAAGTTTCAAATTAGTGTATTTTCTATACAAGTGGGGATATAGTGTCTACTTTTGTTATATGTCAATGATATTTTTCTCATGAGAAAATAATTGCCGTCTTCTTTCTTTCATGCATGTAGTAGTGGATGTAGCTAAAAAGAACGTATGAGTTCACCTGAATCCAACATTTTTTTGACTGATCTCACATGTATCTGTAAAACATTTCTAATTTTTCAACAGAATACTTAATTTTAACCCATAATAATCTATAAAATGCAGTGGTAAAAACATATATATTGAGGTCATCAAGTTTAAATTTTGAATCTGCCTCTACTTGCGTGCTAATGTAAATATGAAAGACTTGGGTGGGTACAATTTTAGTTACATACCAACGGAATATAGATACATTTTATTGATGAGTAATAGGAATTGGCCTTTGATCTTTTGTCATTCATTATTGGGGTATTAGTCGTTTAAATAACAGTCTTGGACTGCAGAACATGTGCTATAGGCACATCCATTTTATGGATTGTGTGATTGGAGTTGTCCGTCGATATCAAAGAAGAGAACCGAAAATAGGGCCTGCATTGTTTCAATGGTTGTAGCACTTGAGTATATAAGATGATGCATTGTACCGAATATCATTTTGTCTTACTAGAATTCAACTTATTATCAGATTTCCTATCTGCTTAAACGAACAGGAAACCTTCTTTTTACACCTTCTCGCTATCTGTCCATACTAGTAGTCGTATTATAGCTGTTGTTGTTTCTTGTACTTCCATTACTATATTGCTGTATTGCTTTGGACTGTTTTTCCTAGAGCGGAGGCTCTATTGGAAACAACCTCTTTATCTCTGAGGCAGGAATAGAGGTTAGGTTTCTATATACTCTACCCTTCCTAGATCATGCTTGGTGGTACTATACTGTGTGTTGTTGTTTTTATAGTTGATAACACTCAATTATTGAATGCTTCGCTTGTTCTTTCCTTTTCCAATTTCCGTATTATGTATGCCTCTCTATTTGAAGATTCTGTGATAACTGCATTTCATTCTATTTTCCGTTTTTAACTTGCCTGCAGGAAGCTCTATCATTAAACAAAGTGAAGTTCCAGAATTTGTCTTCCAGAATTTTCCGGAAGATCATCCTCTTTTCGGCCTTTTCTCTTGGAAATGGATCTCCCATGGCCTTGATCACATGTTCTCGTCGCCTATTTTCCTGGGGACATTAGCTATGTTAGGTGCATCATTGATGGCTTGCACATACACCACACAAACTCCACTTGTGAAGGTAGCAAGAAGGTCTGCTCTTAAAAGTTCAAGTGAATTATTTTTCTAAGGTCTTTAAAGGAGATTAAAACTAATTTTACTGATTAAATCTGCAGGCGGTCTTTCTCGACTTCAGCTGTGGCAATTCAGAAGCAACATGATGCAGACACTCCACCTAGAGCATCAGTCAAAGACTCGCGTGTCACACTAACGGGAGCTGGATATGAGGTATATACATAACAATGTCTTTGAACTGATTAGTCTATGGTTTATTTTATTCCTTAGTGTAATATCTGAAATTACAGAGGACACCTATCCTATAATTGAATGAGTGAATCAAGATATTTTAAGCTCTTCTTGTACAACAGATGCTGGAATGCATGAATAGACAATTACCATATCTGAAATTGCAGAGGACACCTATCCTATAATTGAATTGAGTGAATCAAGATATTTTAAGCTCTACTTGTACGACAGATGCTGGATTGCATGAATAGACAAATATCAACAATGTGGCTGAAGCACTATCCTCCCTTTTTGAAAAAAATTCTCACAAGTTACTAAAAAGTAAAACAGTATGCCACATTTTATAGAGTGGTTTGAAATTGGATCATCTGGTTTTTCCTATTACCCAAAAACAACTTACCTTGTGTAATCCCACAAGTGAGGTCTGGGAAGAGTAGGATGGATGTAGATTTTACCCCTAACTTTGTGTGTTTCTGATCAACCCTCGGTTCAAAAGAAGATGCATCAAAGAAGAATTGAAAGGAAAATACAACACCGAAATAGCAAGTTGAACCAAAAGCAAATGAATCAATGAGGAATAAGATACTACACAAATACTAACTAATACTACTACTACTAAATAAGGAGAGGATGGGAAGAGGCGACTACCCCCTATCTCTCCCACATACAAGTGCTACAACACTTCACCATTTTGGAAAAGGAAAACTCTTCTAATGTTTGCCTGTAAACCAGAACATAGATAGATGAACACAATAGAGATTTTGGTTTGCTGTAATACAGAACACTAGTATTATTCTAGATTTAAAATCGGGTTGCTTCAATCGTGGATAAATGTTTGGCTAGTTGGAAAAAACATCTTTCAGTTTCTTAATTTCTTCAAAGTCACTTCACACTAACACTTTGGCATCCTCTGTGTCTTTAGGTATTTTTAAAAGGGCCATCTCTAGATGCACTTAAGGGATTGGCTGATCGAATTGCTCCAATTGGAATAAATTTGGCACTGCTGCTTTTAATGTCAGGAGGAACTCTCGATGCAGAAGGTAGTTTAGGAGAGGATGTAACTGTTCCACAGGGTATAAATTCTATTGCGGAAGATGTATGTGCAACATCAGGGGTTCTATCATCTCCTTCTGATGCATTTAGTACTGGGATTCATGTCAATCGATTCTACGTAGACTATGATCAAAGCGGAGAGGTATGCGCATTCAATTTACATGAGCTAACTAACTACAGTTTCTCTTTCCACAAACAGCTGAATAATTCATTTCGTTGTTTCTATCTTTTCTGTTATCTATAATATGTATTGCAGGTTTCACAGTTCCATACTGATATTTCTCTGTCTGACCTTAATGGAAAGGACGCAGTGAGGAAAACCATAAGTACTGGAGTTAGACGACCAAACTCCAAACTCCCAATTGAGATTGACAGATCAAAAACTGTCATTCCAGATTTGATTTGTAGTCGTGACTTGGACCTAAAGGTACAAGAAAAATAAATCCTCATTGAAGTAGCAACATCTATAGATTTTTCTATAAATGTTATGTTTGCATTGGTTATTAAGTGTGTACTATGCTTGGCCACAGGTAGAGTCAGAAGTACCAATTGCCCATCCTGGTTTTGGTTCTCTAATGCTTTCAACTTGCATTAGTTATTTGTCACATGCACAGGTGAAACTCTGTCCCATTTAGTCTACAACTTTGACCTAGTAAATTCAACTTCTGAATAGTTTTGACTAATGTAAATATTTTCGACAGCTATCTGCCTTAGAACACGGAATAAATAAGATGGTTGGTGGTAAGACTAACCGAGCCAAGGGCGAATCGTCGGACATGGTCGACTGCTTGCTCGATCAAGTTCCTGAGGTAGTTGAATCATCATCTACAGAGGAATCTGATAGTTTCATTGGCATCAGAATCCAAGTTGGAATTTGGAACAAGAAAGATTGTGATATGTGAGTAGCTGAGGTTAGTAACAAAATGAGACGCAGAAGTCAAAAGATTGATCACAAAATCTTGATTTGATAAAGACCTGTATTTCAAATTTACTTTATTGTCAGGGTAGGACAAGTTGTAGATCAAATTATTGACTTTGTGATGTATGGGGGCTGATAGGTATAGTGGTATTACAGGTGTACAAATTAGTATGTATTTGATGGGGAAAGGTTCTTGGGATAGATTTTGACCCTTTTACATCACTAAAAATTGCTCTGTTTCTGTTTATAGCTAGAAAGAGTTGTATCTACATGTAAATGATAGTTGTTCATACAAACAGTGTAGAAAAAAAATAATTTAAGGTAAGCTGTCTTATCTTTCCCATTGATTAATTCCATTTTTTGTGGATGATATTTGTGGTTATGTGGTAACGTATGCATTTTCAGATATAGCTTAATGCTACCAGCAGGGCGGAGTGAGAGTGTCGGTCATAGGTTCAGTTGAATCCTCTAACTTTTGGTTCGAATTTCATATCTTGTCTTGAAAACTTACTGAATATGTACACATGATTAATCTAGAATTGGTGACTTAAAAAGATTAGAATCTAGAAGTCAGAAATGCTCAAATCTTGGCTCTGCTTCTGATTATCAGGTTCATCTGAATTCAGTATTTCCAATGTAGAAGAATCGTTTTATTCGTGGAAACATCATTTTCTCTCGTATAGTGTACTTTCCAAGTGACAATTGATTAATGAGGGTTGTGTTGGTGGGGTTTTGTTTATTTTTAGTCAACAGTGTTTGGTGTGGCTTGTTTTTTGTCACAAGAAGAAAAGAAATTGAACACAAATTTGTTTCGTGGAGCTAGCTTTGACAACCAGGTTTGCTAAATACCAAACCTGAACATTTCCTATCTACCTGTGTGGCTTAGCTTTGACCATTTAATGATCAGTTATTTCTTTTGCTTTCTTTGATACATACATTTAATAAGGGAAGAAATGTGAGCTACGAACACCACCAAGGAACATGTGGGGATATGATTCAACCATGTCTTATCAAAGCACTTGAATATGACCTTTTCGAATGGAGAAATCTCTATTTATAAATCTTATCTGGTGAGAATTTGAATTAATCGAGCCAATAATAATAATAATTTGAAAAAAAATCTCGAACATGAATAAATGAGGATGAATAAAAACTTCGTGAGGGTACACAATTTGAACTTGAACTCTGTAACATGGTATTTTTATTTGCATCATCATTACCATTAAATTGTGATGCTAATTATGAGTTTGGTCTAACAGTTACTAAAGAGAATGCAAATCTTAAATATTAGAAAATTCTAATGCAGATAAAAGAAAAATACTAGATCATTCTTTTTGGCATATACAATATAACCTTGTTATAATGGTAGTCGTTATATAGGAATTTCACATATTGCTATAGTAAGATCATGTAATATATGTATTTTATATTTGATGTTTAGATCCCATTTAGTTTTATAAAAACAAACAAAAGTACTTAAAAAATTAGATCAATTATTTTGTGTACGAAGAAGAAGGGGTTTTGTTAACTAAATAAATCAAAAAACATAAAGAGTATATATATATACACACACTAGTAATCTTTTCTCGTGAATTTATTGCCATAATTGATAAGCACTATTTGAATGTAATATTTTCCTTTTAGAATGTATATTTAAAATTTACTTGTAGATATTCATTCTTGGAATTTAGTATATGCATAACATTGATAATGATTGACATACGTATTCTTATATTTATTTTTATACATAATATATTTCATATATATCATTGCACAATATCTGAGCATGGTTGTTAAGAAAATCACTTATCTCATTAATAGTTAATGTGAGACTTTTTCATTCTTCAACCACCTCACTTCATGTCCAGAGCAAATCAATATTATTTGAAGGTCTAACCTCAGATGAGATGAATCATGTTTACTATATAATAAAAAAAATTATGATATATTTTCCTTAAATACTAAGTTTTTCGTCAAAACCAAAAATCTATTTATAAAACAATAATTATGTGGGAATAAATTTTAGAACTAAAATGAGGAGAAAATAGCAAAAAGTTATTTGGGAGAGACGTTTAAGGGGACAGCCGACTTCCTCAAATAACTTGCTTATTGACTTTTTTGTCATACTATTTATGTGAAAGAGAAAATGACAAGACCTTTGATCGAATATGTCCGTACGTGACCAAAAAAGTAGTTGTTGCAATGACTTAGTTTTAAGTGGAAAAATCTTCTAGGTAATAGTAATTAGTCACGTAATTGGTTTAGTAAATAATAAATGAGGAGCACGTATGAAAACAATAATGATAATTTCAAAATTAAGGGGTTGGTAAGAGGAACATCTGTATTGTTAATTTTTGCTGTCTAATTACGACGAGACGGATATCATATCATTATCAAATATAAAATATGATAAGCATAAGAGAGAGTCAAAAGCATTATAGAGTTTGGTAAGAGTTGAACTTCTACAAAGATTTCACTTCCAAAGAACAATTTGCATGACACCAACCATTTATACTTTTACATCATTCAAATTGAACGTGTATTTCAATAATAAAAATTATTTTTATAAATAATGTATTATGTATGTATAATTATAAAATATATGAATATAATTTGTCGGTTCGGTTAGGTTATTTCTTTGATTTTTCCGAACTAATCCAAACCCAAACCAAATACTATCGATTTTTAAAAAACTAAAACCAAACCAAACAAAAACCAAAATAAAATCAAATTATATAATCGATTTGGTTCGATTCTTCGATTTGGGTCGGTCTTTATCCAAACCGTGAACACCCCCCTACTTCACGCTTTTAATATAGTATATATACAGATAAATAAATAAAAATTTGAAGATGTCAATGTAAGTTCCCAGCTTAAATTATTTGCCTCTCAAACACAAAAATATTACATAAATTGAGAGGAAAGTAAATGCTAGATTTAAGGATAAAAAGGTTGGGAATTAGAAATACTTATACCAAACAAGTAATTCACTGCGATTTAAAAGTCTCTATATAATCAAAGAATGAGTGTGTTTATGGGCCATTAAAATATAGATAAGGTCGATAATGAAATGAAACGCCAAGGCTTAATGCCAAAAGTTGTAGATTATATACATTTTTTATCCATCATACATATGGTTTGTTCTAGTTGTATCTTTTTCTTTACAAATAAAAGAAAGGGGAAAGAATCATATTCAATTGTCATTCAAAATATTGATAGATCAACCCAACGAGTATTACAATATTATCAAGAATATTCATTAGCTATATATGCCTTTTAATAATTAAGGCAGCCAGTTGTATGGTTACAAATTTTATTATTCCATTTGATGTTAATACAATTATTTATACATGCATATATGTTATACATCTATATTGATTGTACTACTTTTTTTTTTTTTGGTTGCTGTATATGAAAATAGAAGGATGGAGAAATGATAACAGAAATAAGAACAAAGTAGGTGAGTTGTATTGTAAGTCAACTATGCCTTTCACCAAATTTTTTCAAAATTATTTTCCCATCATGCATGATCAAATAATTAAATCGATATTTACTCATTTTTCAACCAATCAGTTCCTAATTTCATGGATTATTAAAAACCCACCTTATCATTTTCTATAATAATAATAAGGCTTAATATGTAATCATCCTGTCAGCATATTTCGACACTCAGACTAAATCATGTTCTAATTCAACAGGACTCAATTAGTGTTTCCATTAGGAACCTCCGGTTAAGATTTCAAAAAAAACTTTTAAGCATAATTCTCCTTTGTTTATTAGATGATTAATTTACTCACATATTTATTAAGGTGAAATTAAGTCTAATAATTAAATATATGGTACCACTACTGTTTCAATCGTGTTTTGTCCACACCTATATTATTTGAAAAGGTTGCCACTACAAAAGCAAAAAAGTAAAAGATAAAAATTAAAAAATGGCTTTCACATACCGATTGAGAATTTGTCGAGAAACCCTTTAATTTCGCCCGAGTTTCCTTCTCCATTCGTTATAACTAATGTCACAAAAAAATTATCTTTGATTTTTTTCTTTATGGTCAAAGTGATTATTCATTTCTATAAGAAGAAGAAAACAATTTACTTGAAGTGAACCATTTTCCGCACAACAAAGTGAAAAGAAAAAGGTCAGTCTTTCATTTTTTTGTAGTCTATTATACTCTGCACGTAGGCTGTAGCTATCAATTTTTATATAATATAGTGGAATTTAACTAACAAGAAGCATGTAACTGGGAGGAAAAAAAAACAGAGGAAGGAAACAGGGGATATTGTTACAATGGCAGTAGAACCATTAGGGAATTTTGAAATGGAAAGGAGATTTGATGGTGATGATTGTGATGATGCTAAGAAGATGAGCAAAAAGAGTTTGAATGAATCCAAGAAATTGTGGGAAATAGCTGCTCCTGCAATTATCACCGCGGTTTCTCAGTTCTCCATTGGATTTGTCAGCATTGCATTCGTCGGACATCTTGGTTCTTTAGAGCTAGCAGCCGTCTCTGTTGTTCAGAATGTTGTTGAAGGTTTTGTTTATGGAATTATGGTACGTAACTGCAATGTGTTTGCTAAATTGTGCTAACATACTTTTAATTATGTCTTCGACGTGTTCTTGGATATGGATTGAATGTTTTATTTGTTCTTTATCTGTCTTGAATGTGTTTGTATTAGTTAGGGATGGGAAGTGCCCTTGAGACACTTTGTGGACAAGCTGTTGGAGCAGGACAATTTGATATGCTTGGTGTAAATCTGCAAAGATCATGTGTGATTACTCTAGCGACAGCGTTGTTTTTGACACCTTTTTATGTATTCACATCACCAATACTGAAGCTCCTACATCAGGACAAGGATATTTCAGAAGTTGCAGGGAAGTACGCAATTTGGGTGATTCCTCAACTCTATGCTTACGCGTTGAACTTTCCCGTTCAGAAGTTCCTACAAGCTCAAAGCAGAATATGGGTTATGACAGTAATCAATATTGTCATATTAGTATTTCATATTCTATTGAATTGGGTGCTGGTGACAAAACTCGGGCATGGCCTTCTTGGTGCTGCCATGGCAGGGAATGTCTCGTGGTGGCTTGTCGTTTTAGCTCAGAATTTCTATGTTATTTCTGGTTTTTTCCCTGAATCATGGACCGGATTTACCATGTTAGCTTTCAAATCTCTCTGGGGTTTTGTTAAATTGTCACTTGCATCAGCTGTCATGTTATGGTAAGTTTAGTGATACAAGTTAATGGTCAAAAACATATTTGAACTAATTACTTTTTCGCAAGTTTCGCATCCAACTATCAGTTGTTCCCTTTTTCTACTGAACTATCATCATTTAGGTAATAAAACACATCTCAAGTATCGTTTGTTCTTGAAATATCAGTTTTCCCTTTTCCTACCTGAAAGATGTTGCCTTAGCCTACCTAAAAGATGGTGATAATTCAGGTAAAAAATTGGAACAACTAATAGTTGAGGTGGGAAACTTGCAAATAAAAAATAGTTTAGTTGCGTTTTTAACCTTCAATTTATGATGATTCGATGATATATTTGACTTGTGAAACATTGGCAGCCTGGAGCTTTGGTATTTTACTGTGGTGATCCTTATGGTTGGCTGGTTAAAGAATCCAGAAATTGCAGTAGATGCTATATCAACCAGGTTGGTAGCGCGCTTAATCACATCCTCCAATAAACTTTTGAATTTTATTAGAATTCGATAGTTTTTCTAGGCTAGCCTTTTTGTTGCTCTTACTCTTTTCTCATGTTTGCCATAGTTTGGCGTTGCAACTTTGGGTACTGATGATCACTTTGGGTTTCAATGCTGCAATCAGGTTAACAAAAATTTCATTTTTTTTTTGTGCTGTATACTTCAAATATTCCTCTTAACCTTCAAATTCCATGTTCTATAAATTTTCGTGTCATGATGCAGTGTTCGTGTTTCCAATGAACTCGGAGCTGGTCGTCCAAAAGCTGCAAAGTTCTCCATATTGATAGCAGTTATTACATCAACTCTAGTCGGAGTTGTGTTTACAGTTGCTGTAATTGCTACTAAGAACTATTACCCTAGATTGTTTTCTGATAAACCGGAAGTCATACATGAGACATCCAATTTGGCCTACTTCTTGGCTGCCACTATCTTCCTAATGAGCATCCAACCGATACTTCATGGTACAAAAGTCTTCCTAAATGTTAAAAAAAAAAACGTTAAAAATTGTCTTAGTGCTAAGTTATTTGAACAGAAGTTTTGAGTTTTTTTTTTTTTTGTGCAAGTGCAGGGGTAGCAGTTGGAGCTGGGTGGCAATATTCAGTTGCTATTATAAACCTCGTTTGCTACTACATTTTTGGCCTTCCATTAGGTGCCTGCCTTGGTTACATTGCCAACCTTGGTGTTAAGGGAATTTGGACAGGAATGCTCGTTGGTACCCTGCTTCAAACAATAGTTTTGACATTCAAAATGTGGAAAGCTAATTGGCGAAAAGAGGTAACTAGTGCCCTTGAAAGCTTAACAAATCTGAAATTTGATCATTAATTAGTCATTTTGTTCCAGGAATATGAGACTGTGTAAAGTGTTTTGTTTAGAGTTTGTTACTCAAGTCTTCATACTGCATTACTTATGAGTAATATAATGAAGGTACACTTTATCTGGTGCAGGCAATTCATGCTGAGGAGCGCGTTAGAACATATGGAGATCAGCCTTCTCAAGATGAGATTGAGCATATTGGTTCGCGTAGTACCTCACCTATGCAATAAACACAGGCCATTTATAAAGTAGAGCATACAAGAATTGGATAGGTATACAGTTTAGTAAAAAAATTTGCATTAGATTTGTTCAGGACTGCAACAAAATTTTGTCACAATTGCAAGTCTTATATTTTTCGTACTTATAATATCTGGTGTTTACCAAACATGATTACTGCCGCAATATAACCATGAAGATGTAAAGAATTCTACTCTGTTATTTTCTAAATAAATTGTGTTGCTGCCAATCTTGGACCAAGTCTACAACAACAACATACCCAGTGGAATCCTACAAGTGAGGTCTGGGGAGGGTAAAATTTAGGCAAACCTTACCACTACCTCATATAGATAAAGAGGTTTCCGAAAAACCTCTGTATCTTGGACCAAGTCTCTTGAACAATATTCTCGTAGGGGGTTTGCCACGAATTTCCTATCCTATCTTTAACTTTGTCGTTCTCACTTTAATTATAAAAAATACTCCAAGATATCATTTTATACTCCCTCGAGATACAAAATAAGATCACATCTTTAGCTGTAAATAATTATATATTGAAATTTATGTATTGTCTTTTCATCTGTAAAAATTGTAATCATAATACACTATATAAGAATAAATCAATTAATTAAAAATTTTAAATCAACCTTGAAACCACAACTTCCTTTTTATTGATCATGAATTTCTGCTAGCGCTACTAATACTAATAGAGATAGTGATATTCAAGATTGAGGATAACTCAAATCTAACAATTTTTCAATCCCAACATCTATCAACTCTAGATGCTTCTCCATCTCCCATTTTCTTAAATCAGACAAATGAATTAAAATAGAAAATGTAATTTGATGGATATGATATTAGTCATTGCTTACATAGAACTGAACTACGTACACTTTAGGAGTAATTAAACATTTATGTTTTTTTTTTAAAAATTATGAAACATAGAAGTCCAGCACACGGAGAATCAGCCAAGCACCCCAAAGAACATGGGCCACCCTCCTCCTAAATAAATATAAATACACCTCCCTCTATGGAGGAACTCAAAAAATTGTCTCCAGAACTTGGAAAAACATCTGGCATGGCTGGAGGGACCAGCCATATCTGAAGCCACTAGGTGGGTCATTCACAAGGGCACAAAAATAACGTTTTTTGAGGATACATGGATCCCACACCTAATGCCCATCAGACACTATATCCAGGGGCCCTTGAGAAATGGAGAAAATAGACTTAAGGTGGCTGCGGTTAGAAAAAATGGCCAATGGGACTTAACAAACCTGTCCCTACCCATCCCTCATGACGTCCAAATGGCCATAAGGACCTCACATACAACAGAAATGTGACAAGTGAGGACGTAAGGGTGGGGCCTCACCAAAAATGGCAGTTTCACCACTGCAACAGCCTACCAACACATTGCTGGTAAGGACCTAGAAAAGGATCGCCATTA
The DNA here is from genome assembly GCA_029948455.1 of Solanum rostratum. NCBI lineage: Eukaryota > Viridiplantae > Streptophyta > Magnoliopsida > Solanales > Solanaceae > Solanum > Solanum rostratum. The sequence continues at coordinate 89,909,597 of CM057045.1, read as the reverse complement.
AGTTGAATATCGATGGGCCAGTCAAGAAAAGAACCTCTCTATCTCTATGAGGTAATGGTAAGGTCTGCGTACATTCTACCCTTCCCAGACCCCACTTCTGAAATCCCACTGAATATGTTATTGTTATTCGTAGTCAAGAAAAACCCAGGGCCAGGAGGAATTGGGGGTGTCTTCAGGAATCAAGAAGGAAGCTGGCAACTGGGATCCTATAGAAGCAGAGCTCAAAATCCTCCTGAGGGGCCTACAACTGGCTGTCGGGCACAGTTTCACTCACCTGCATATTGAAACGGATGCCCAAGAGATTATAGAATTGTTTCAATCAGGTAACTTACTTTATGCTAACCTTATTTCTTAATGAAGATTATTGCTAAACAGATTGGAAGCATGGGAGCAACATCACGTGTTCAGAAGCAGAATCAAATAGATGATCTGCTGGTTAAGGAAGGACTCAAACAGGAAGGTTTTGAAGACACACTGATTTTTGTAGTTCCTTTGCTGTTTGTGTACAACAAACTATTAGAAATTAGTTATGTTAGGAAAAAATCATCAAATACTTCCTATTTGGGCCGGGATGTGGCCCAATTAAGAAGTTTTTCGTCTAATCTTTTGTTAGGCAACCTGCCCCGGGGCAGCAGCCAAGACATGGTGCTAACTTAGTACATAATATATTCTTCTTATCCACCAAAAATTAAATAGAAGTCCGGCTGACCAAATTCCTTTTTTTTTTAAGGAATATATTTCTTTGTAAAAAAACAATAGTAAAGTAATAAATTCTAATATTTTGATAGATATTAAACATGTATTCCCTCCGTTACAATTCGACTGTCTTAGTTTGATTGGGCACGAAATTTAAAAAATAAAGAAATATTTTTAAATTTTGTAATCATAATTAAAGATCTTTGTAGTCATTTGAATTTTGAGATCCTAAACTTGTCACATATAAAGTTAAAATAAAAAAACTTACTATATATAAAAAGATGCATTCTTTTCACAACAGAAAAAACAAAAAGGTAAACTCTTGAATGGGGATGAAGGGGGGACTAATTAATTTGATTTTTATGGAGACAGATTTGACAAATTACTTAAAAATTTGCTGCAGTAGACTAAAATAGCTAGAAACGTACAACACAACTCTGTACTTAAGAATAACTTTGACATCCACATTATTCCCCTATGAATTCATTGTGTTCTTGATGAACTAGAGAAAATATTATCCCACTTTTTTTCAAAAAAAAAGTTAATCAATAGAGGACCGCCAAAGAGCATAGGCGAATTCATCTAAAGTATCACTGCAGCCGTTCCTGGTCAACTTGGAAATGTTGAGCTTGCTGTTGCACCCCATGTCGAATCCTTCAAATATGCACTACTTTTGAAGAATTGGACACGATCCTCTAGTATAGTGTTCTTTCGTCATGTACTTTCCAAGTGACAACTTACTTAATGAGGGTTTTGTTGGTTGGGTTTTGTTTATTTTTAGTCAACAGAGTTTGGTGTGGCTTGCTTTTCGTCAGAAGAAGTAAAGAAATTGAACACAAATTTGTTTCGTGGAGCTAGCTTTGACAACCAGATTTGCTAGATACCAAACCTGAACATTTTCTATCTACCTGCATGGCGGAGCTTTCACCATTTAATGATCCTTAATTTATTTCTTTTATACATACATTTTGTGAGCTACAAACACCACTAAGGAATATGTCGGGATATCATTCAACCATGTTTATCAGAGCACTTGAAAGTTTTGAGCTTTTGGGATGGAGAAATCTCTAATAGAAAGTGATTTTTATTTAATAAATCTTGTATGGGGTGAATTTAAATTAATCGAGCCAATAATAATAATTTTTTTTAAAAAGGAAAAATTATATAAAATAGACCTAATATGAAATTATTTATCATTAATGGATCCAATCCAAACTATATACTTTTAATGGACCCATAACCCAAACTATTTACCTTCTTATCCCACTTTTCCCTTTTCATTTCGCCCATGATGTCAGGTAGACATCAGCATGATGTCAGCATGAGTACTATGAAATAATTCTCTGTGGTACTCCGGCAGTATATATATACCATGTCATATGTATACTCTCTTGATATATTATCAAGGTGGATATTGACGTCAGCATGACATGTAAAGGGATATATAGATATAAATAGTTTGCTTCAAAGGGTCATATGCTTAGTTTAAAAAAGAAAAAGAAAACCTCAAACACGAATATAGGAGGATGAGTAGAAACTTGGCAATCAACATAAAACTAGTTAGCTCTTGATGATACAACCAAATTCAGCTAATTTGGGAGTGAGAAATCGTCAACCGATTTTATATAGTAATTATTGATGAAGACTCAACTGGACGATTTGTTCTATTTTTTTGGTACATTGGACAGATTTTTCGTGAGGGCACACAATTTGAACTCTGTAACATGGTATTTTTTATTTGCAACATCATTACCATAGAATTGCCATTATAATTAAGAGTGTGGTCTAACAGTTAATAAAGAAAATGTTAATCTTAAATATTCCTCCCTCCGTCTCATTTTATGTAGCACTTTTCTTTTTGGTCCGTTTCAAAAAGAATATCGCCTTATTCAAATTGGAGATAATTTACCTTTAAAATTCCTTTTTTACCCTTAATGAAATGATTCTCAACCACACAAATATCTAAGAATGATTTTAGATCACAAATTTCAAAAGTCTTCCTTTTTTTCTTAAATACCGTGTCAAGTCAAAGGGTGGTAGAATTTAAATTCCAATACAGACAAAAGAAAAACACTAGATCATTAAATCTTTTTGTTGTAAACAATATAACCTCGTTATAATGGTAGCCGTTGTCTAGAAATTTTACGTGTTGCTATAGTTAGGTAATGTGATATATGTATACTGATATTTAATTTTTAGATCCCATTGAATCTTATAACAACAAATAAAGGTGCGTAAAAATTAGTTTAATAATTTTGTGTACGAAGTCGAGGGGGTTTATTTGTTAACTAATTAAAAAAAAAGAGTATGAATATAAAAAAGATAAATATTCGTAGTCTTTTCTCATGAATTTATGACCATAATTGATAAGCACTATTTGAATAATGTTTTCATTTTAGATATTCATACTTGAAATTTACTTTTAGATATTTTTTCTTGAAATTTAGTATATGCATAACATTAATCATCATCGTCATAAGTATTTTAATATTTATTTTTTAACATAATATAATCCGTATATATTATTGCACGATATTTGAGTATGGTTGTTAAGGAGACCACTTGCCTCATTAATAATTAATGTGAGACATTTTTATTTTTCAATCACCCCATCTCATATCCAGGGCGATAAATTCAGAGCGTGAACACTTTTATTTGAATGTCTAATATCAAAAGAGATGAATTCTATTCTAATACTATGTAAAAAGAAATAGAATTACAATATATTTTCCTTTAATACTAAGTTTATAGTTAAAACCAAAAATAATCTTAAATCTATTAAGTAATAATTATGTTTTAATAAATTTTTAAAACTAAAACGATAATTAAAATAGGACGAGGGAAATAGCAAAAAATTACTTGGGAGAGACGTTTAAAGGGACAACCGATTTCCTCTAATAACTTGCTTATTGAATTTTCTGCCATACTATTTATGTGAGAGAGAAAATGACAAGACATTTTATCGAATTTGTCCGTACGTGACCAAAAAAGAAGTTGTTGCAATGACTTGGTTTTTTAAGTGGAAAAATTTAGGGGAAAATTATTTAAAATAGATTTAATGTGAAATTATTTATTTTTAATTGATTTAAATTAAATAATTTATTTATAATGGATTCATGGTCTAAATTATTTACCTTTTCACCTTATTTTTTCCTTTTTATTTCGCTCATGACATCATGTTGATGTCAACATGATGACAGCATGAATGCCATGAAATAACTCTCTGTGATATTCCGATGGTATATATATACCATACTAGTATTATATAGAATGAGTTTAATTGTTAGTGATACTCTGACGATATATTAATAAGAAACAATTAAAAAAAATTATTAAACTCTAAATTAGTATAAAATTAACAATACACATCTTCGTCTTACCAACCCCTTAATTTTGAAATTATCATTATTGTTTCTATATGTGGTACTCATTTAAACCAATACCGTGACCCATGGCCCAACTATTGAACTTCTCATCCAATTTCTCCTTTTTATTTCGCTCATGACATCATGTTGATGTCAGCATGATGGCAGCATGATGGCGACATGAATACGATGAAATAATTCTTGTGATACTCCAGTGGTAATCATCTGTGATACTCTGATGGTATATTGATATCCTATTGGTATCATGTAGAATTATTTTTTTTTAAGAAACCATTAAAAAATTATTAAACTCTAAATTAGTAGAAAATATATTGGTTGTGATACTCTGTCGGTATATTGATACCATATCAGTATCGTATAGGATTGGAGCTTAATTATCGGTGATATTCTATCAATATATTGATACCCTATCAGTATCATATAGTTTTGAGCTCTTCTTTTAAGAAATAGAACGATTAAGAGAAAATTACTAAAGTCACAAAATTATATAGTAAACTCAAAATTAATAGAAAATATATTCTTGTGATACTCCAATGGTATATTGATATCCTATCGGTATCATATAATTTTGAGTTCTTTTTAAATAAATAAAATAATTAAGAGAAAACTATTAAAGTCAACTTATTTATTAAATTCAAAATTAGTAGAAAATATATACTTTGTGATACTCTGTCGGTATATTGATACTATATAGGAATGAGTTTAATCCTCTGTGATACCTTGTCGGAATATGTATACCCTATTGGTATATCGTACAAGATAGGTGTTGGCGTCAGCATGACGTCAATACGAGAATTTTAATAATAGGGGGCATAAATTTAAGGGGTTATATAGATGTAAATAGTTTGTTTCAAAGGGGTATATGGTTACAATTTTATTATCCGATTTGATTTGAATACAATTATTTATACATGTATATATGTAATATGTCTATGTTAATAATACTACTATTTTTTTGGCTTAACTCATTAACAAGACACCTAAATTTGTCCTCATTTTTCACTTAGACACCTAAACTAAGACAAGTTCCTAATAGACACCTCAACTGCTAAGATTTGATCCCATTAAACACTTTTATCCTACTTGGCACTCTCCATAGTCCTTTTTCATGTTAATTGTAATTTTTTTTAATTTTTCAGCCAAAAATAAATAGTTGCGGTCCAAAAAAAAAATTCTTCATAAAAGTAGGTTCTCAAAATTCTCAGTTAACCATGTGCAAAAAATTTTTATTTAAAATTGCAATAATTTTTTTTAGCATATGGTTAACGGAGAATTTTGAGAACCTAATTTTATGAAAAAAAAATTTGGATAACTGAGAATTTTGAGAAACTACTTTTATGTAAAAAAAAAAAATTGGAACGCAACTATTTATTTTTGATAGAAAAATAAAAAAATAATACAATTAATATGAAAAAAGAATGCGGAGAGTGCCAAGTAGGATAAAAGTGTTTAATGGGATCAAATCTTAACAGTTGAGGTATCTATTAGGAACTTGTCTTAGTTTAGGTGTCTAAGTGAAAAATGAGAACAAGTTTAGGTGTCTATTTATGAGTTAAGCCTATTTTTTTTTTTCTATATATGAAAATTGAAGGATGGAGAAATGAGAACAAAAATATGAACAAAGTAGGTGACTTGTATTGTAAGGCAACTATGCCTTTCACCAGAGTTTTTCAAAATTTATTTTTCCGTCATGCATGATCAAATAATTAAATCGATATTTTCTCATTTTTCAACCAACCAGTTCCTAATTTCATTGATAATTAACACCCCACCTTATCATTTTTGATAATAATAATAATAATAATAATAATAATAATAATAATAATAAGGGTTAATATATAGCCATCTCATTAAATTTGTTAGAATATTCTGACACTCAAACTAAATCATGTTTCAATTCAACATGGCTCAATTAGTATTTTCATTAGAAACCTTCTGTACAAATTTCAAAAGAACTTTTTAAGTAAAATTTTCATTCATCTATTAAATAATTAAGTTGATCACATAAAATATTACCGTCATCAACCTCCTTACAATTTATTAAGGTGAAATTAAGCCTGTCATTCTTTGTAGTCTATTATAGTGACTTTTTATTTGTATGCACGTAGGCGGTAGCTATCAACTTTTGTATTATATAGTTGAATTTAAATAACAAGAAAGCATGTAATTGTAAATGGAAAAAAAACAGAGGAAGGAAACAGGGGATTTTGTTACAATGGGAATAGAACCATTGGGGAATTTTGAAATGGAAAGGAGATTTGATGGTGATGATTATGATGATGCTAAGAAGATGAGCAAAAAGAGCTTGAATGAATCAAAGAAGTTATGGGGAATTGCTGCTCCTGTAATTATCACCGCGGTTTCTCAGTTCTCCATTGGAATTGTGAGCACTGCATTCGTCGGGCATCTTGGTTCTTTAGAGCTGGCAGCCGTTTCTGTTGTTCAGAATGTTCTTCAAGGTTTTGTTTATGGAGTTATGGTACGTAACTGCAATGTTTTTGCGAGAACATACTTTTAATTACTTAATTATGTCTTTGACATGTTCTTGGATATGGATTGAATGTTTCTACTGTTTTTTGTGTGTGTTAAAATGTGTTTGTATCAGTTAGGGATGGGAAGTGCCCTTGAGACACTTTGTGGACAAGCTGTTGGAGCAGGACAATTTGATATGCTTGGCGTAACTCTACAAAGATCATGTGTGATTACTCTAGTGACAGCGTTGTTTTTGACACCTTTTTATGTATTCACATCACCAATACTGAAGTTCCTACATCAGGACAAGGATATTTCAGAAGTTGCAGGGAAGTACGCGGTTTGGGCGATTCCTCAACTCTATGCTTACGCGTGGAACTTTCCCGTACAAAAGTTCCTACAAGCTCAAAGCAAAATATGGGTTATGACAGTAATCAATATTGTCGTGTTAGTATTTCATATTCTATTGAATTGGGTGCTGGTGACAAAACTCGGGCATGGCCTTCTTGGTGCTGCCATGGCAGGGAATGTCTCGTGGTGGCTTGTCGTTTTAGCTCAGATTTTCTATGTTATTTCGGGTTCTTTCCCTGAATCATGGACCGGATTTACTATGTTAGCTTTCAAATCTCTTTGGGGTTTTGTTAAACTGTCACTTGCATCAGCTGTCATGTTATGGTAAGTTCTAGTAATACAAGTAGATTTTTATTCTTGATTAATGGTCAAAAACACATTTGAACTATTACTTTTTTGCAGTTAGTTATTCCCTTATTCTATTTGAACTATCATCATCTATGTAATAAAACACATCTCAAGTATCAGTTGTTCCCCTTTCCTACCTAAAAAATGTTTCTTTTACCTACCTAAAAGATGGTGATAATTTAGTAGGAAAATTGAACAACTGATAGTTGAGACAGGAAACTTACAAAAACGATGGTTTAGATGCATTTTTAACCTTCTCTTTATGATGATTTGATGATTTATTTGACTTGTGAAACATTGGCAGCCTGGAGCTTTGGTATTTTACTGTGGTGATTCTTATGGTTGGCTGGTTAAAGAATCCAGAAATTGCAGTAGATGCTATATCAACCAGGTTGGTATCGTACTTAATCAAATCCTCTAGTAATCTTTTGAATTTTTTAATAGAATTTGATTAGTTTTTTCTAGGCTAGCCTTTTTGTTATTCTTACTCTCTTTTGTCATATTTATCGCAGCTTGGCGTTGCAACTTTGGGTACTGATGATCACACTGGGTTTCAATGCTGCAATCAGGTTAACAAAATTTCCATTTTTTTGTGCTATATACTCTACTTCAAGTATTCCTCTTAACCTTCGAATTCCATGGTCTATAAATTTTTGTGTCATGATGCAGCGTTCGCGTTTCCAATGAACTGGGAGCTGGTCGTCCAAAAGCTGCAAAGTTCTCCATACTGATTGCTCTTATTACATCAACTCTAGTCGGAGTTGTATTTACAGTTGCTGTAATTGCTTCTAAGAATTATTACCCGAGATTATTTTCTGATAAACCGGAAGTCATACATGCGACATCCAAGTTGGCCTACTTCTTGGCTGCTACTATCTTCCTAATGAGCATCCAACCTGTACTTCATGGTAATCAAAGTCTTCCCAAATGTTGAAACACCAAAAAGACATTAAAAATTGTCTAAGTGCTTAGTTAATGAACAAACGTTTTGAGTGTTTCTTGTGCAAGTGCAGGGGTAGCAGTTGGAGCTGGATGGCAATATTCAGTTGCTATTATAAACACTGTGTGCTACTATTTTGTTGGCCTTCCATTGGGTGCCTGCCTTGGTTACATTGCCAACATTGGTGTTAAGGGAATTTGGACGGGAATGCTTGCTGGTACGCTGGTTCAAACAATAGTTTTGACGTTCAAAATGTGGAAAGCTAATTGGCGAAAAGAGGTAATTAGTGCATTTGAAATCTTACAAATCTGAAACTTGATCTTTAGTTAGGCATTTTGGTCATGGAATTTGACGTGTTGTGTTTAGAGTTTGTCACTCAAGTTAAAGTTTGAAAGTCTTCATAATGTAAGCGTATATAAGTTGAATGCATTACTTATGAGTAACATAACAGTTGTAAGTGAACATATACTTTATCTTATGCAGGCAATTCATGCTGAAGAGCGCGTCAGAACATACGGAGATCAGCCTTCTCAAGATGAGATTGAGCATGCTGGTTCGCGTAGTACCTCGCCTATGCAAGAAACACAGGCCATTTATAAAGTAGAGCATACAAGAATTGGATAGGTATATAGTTTAGTGAAAAAATTTGCATTAGATTTGTAATTATAATATATGGTGTTTACCAAGAATTTGGTCACAATGAACCTGATTGCAAGTCTTATATTTTCGTAATTGTAATATATGGTGTTTACTAAATAATTGCTGCAATGGCAGAAAATTCTAACCTAGAACATGTAAAGAATTGTACTCTGTTATTTACTAAATAAATTGTGTTGTTGCTAATCTTGGACCAAGTCTCTTAAACAATATTCTCTTGGGATTTGCCGCGAGTTTCTCATCTTATTTTTAACTTTGTTGTTCTCACTTTCATCATAAAAAAATATCCAAGATATCATTTTGTACTCCCTCTACATACAAAATAAGATCACATCTTTCGTTGTAAATAATTAAAAAAATTAAATCAACCTTGAATCCACAATTTTCTTTTTATTGATCATGAATTTCTGCTAGTTCTACTAACAGAGATAGTAATCTTCATATATCATCTCATGAATATTGAAGATAAATCAAATCTGACAATTATTTAATCCCAACATCCATCAACTCTAGATGCTTCTCCATCTCCCATTTTCTTTTACTTCCTTCGTCCAATCATAGTTGTCCTCTGTTGACTTGACACAGGAATTAAGAAACAGTAAATAATAGGATAATTTCACATAATCATCATTTGAATATAATAAATATAATGTCTTGAAAAATGTAATTAGAAAATAATTATAACTAATGATAATGATAAATTAAAAATTAAATATAAAATTATCTCTTAATTTCATAAAAAAAAATATTATTAAGTATGTATTTTTAATACAGTGAATAAATAAAAATAGACTTAAGGGAATAGTTCCTCCAAGTTTTGTTTAAGGGAAAAAAAGGAGAGTTAAAGAAAGAAAATGAAAAGGAAGGCTAAATTAAAAGAATCTGCTCAACACACAATTTTTTTTTTTTAAAGGAAATGGAAATCATTTATTGCTTTTGTAGAGGTTCTTTGGAATTCCTTTTGACACATGCATTTACTAAATTAACCTACATTTAATTACTTAATTGAACTATTCGAATTCTTCTAATTTTTGTAAAATGGTTACTAATTTAAAAGTCTGAGAATTTGAAAGTCAAAGTTAAGAAAATGAAAAGGCAAGTTATAGGAATGGTCAAAGTTAATACTCCCGTCATTTGATTTTTACTTTTATTTATCATTTTAATAAAAAAATTCTAATTTAATTTTTACTTTTACCTGTTATTTTGTTAAAATGTTATCGCTATCATACCCTCTATTTACAGTCACTAAATTAATAACTTTGAAAAATATAGTAAAATGGTAAACGTACTGAATCAGTAATTATTTTCTTAATATTTCATCCATTCATTTTTAGTTATCACTATTTCACTTATCAATGTCAAACTATATGAACTTTGACCAACATTTTAAGATGTATGTTTTCATCATATTAATATGAGAAGGATAATATTTTTTGTATAGTTTTCAATCATCTGGATTTTAGATTTCATATATTAAATTTAGCTTTGAAGTTTAGTCAAGTTAACTTGGAAAAGTGAAACTGTGAAAAGTAAAAATGAACAAAAGGAGTAAAATGCGTCAAGTCAAAATTTGATAATTAAAGTGAACGAAGAAGAAAGTATATGGTTTACTAGCATTTATGAGAATTTGTAAAATTCAAAATGCTGGTAAAGTAGTCAAAGATTGAATCCTTGTTAATTGTAATTCTTTGCCATTTATTTATGTTGGAGCTCTATAAAACATCATTAAGAAAAAAAAAGGTAAACTACCAGTAAGAGAAATCTTTTATGATGAACAGAGTTAGTAACCCTTTTAACAAATTGTAAGGTCAGATGCCTGCTGTTCCAAAGCTTTTATAAAGTCTATATACTCTTTGTTCATAATTTTAAACAGTGTTTTGTTTGTTTAAATATACTTTTGATAGTTTAAATTATTATTTTTTTACTGAATTAAGATCTGATGTTATAAAGTTTACCCCAGTAACATGGCTGGATTCCCCTCTCTGCAGCCCTTCTTTTTATTACTATTATTTTCTCATAGGATGTTATAAAGTTTTCCCTTATTTTTCTTTAAATTTTAAGTCAAGTTAAAATCAGATAAATAAATTAAAACAGAAAATGTAATTTGATGAATATGATATTAGTCATTGCTTACATAGAACTGGAACATGTACACTTTTAGGAGTATTTAATCATTTATGTTTTTTTGGAAAAAAAAATCATGAACGGAAATTGATTTAAGAGAATAAGATAGGAGTATAGAAGTCCACCTGACCAAATTCCTATTTTAAGGAATATATTTCTTTGGAAAAAACAATAGGAAAGCTGCTGGAAAGAAAAAAAAATAAAGAGATAGATCTGCTGAGAGAGAACCATGGAAAATTCAAATATTTGACATATCAGTTTGTAGTATACATGCATTCTCTCCGTTACAATTCGACTATCTTAGTTTAATTAGGCACGAACAAAAAAATGAATTTTGTGATCGTAATTAAAGACGTGTGTTGTCAGATAGAAAGTTGGAATAAAAAACTTACTGCATTCTTTTCACAATTGACCCCAAAAAAACAATAAACACTTGAATCGGGATGAAGGGAGGATTAATTAATTTGGTTTTTATGGAGATAGATTTGACAAATTACTTAAAAATTTGCTGCAGTAGACTAAAATAGCTAGAAACGTACAACACAACTCTGTACTTAAGAATAAATTTGACAGCCACATTATTCCCCTATGAATTCATTGTGTTCTTGATGAACTAGAGAAAATATTATCCCACTTTTTTTTAAAAAAAAAAAAAATTAATAAATAGAGGACTGCCAAAGAGCATAGGCGAATTCAGAATCTAAAGTCAGTGGATTTTGGATGTGTGCGATTATATTGTACGTATACATTTAAATTATTTTGCGTATATATATAATTCAAGCTAAAAGACCACTAATTTTGTGTACTACAACAGAAAGTGACATTGAAGTGTTTGCAAGAGCATCAGAAAATGGAAGCAAAGCCTATGAAATTATGGAAGAAAGTGTGGATGCCTGAATTCAAGAAATGGATGGATGAATTCAAGAAAGTGTGTCACATAGCAGGACCAACTATTATAACTTCAGTTTCTGTATTCTCTTTGGACTGTATCACTGCAGCCTTTGCTGGTCAGCTTGGAAATGTTGAGCTTGCTGCAGTCTCTGAAGTTCAAAATGTTCTACTAGGCCTTGTAACCGGAATAATGGTAAGTTATGCCAAGTCCTTTAATAATGTTCGAGCTGAAAACAATGAATTCAGTTGAACTAACGGAACTTGCCTTAAATACACCTCTACTTACTTATATATGATTGGTTTACATTCTGCCTAATTGACTCGTTTCGTGTTAAATTCTTGGATATTAGTTAGGATTAGGAAGTGCACTGGAGACACTTTGTGGTCAAGCAGTTGGTGCAGGGAAATTCAACATGCTTGGTGTTTACTTGCAAAGATCATGGATTATCAGTATAACGGCAGGATTGCTGTTGACACCGACTTATGTGTTCGCGTCTCAAATACTGAAGCTCCTACATCAAGATCCAAATATATCTGATTTATCTGGTAAATATGCAATTTGGATAATTCCTGAAATATTTGCAAGTGCACTTAACTATCCCACAGAGAAGTTTCTTCAAGCTCAGAGCAAAGTTTGGTTCATGGCTTTTTGTTCATTGTTGACATTGGCAAATCATGTGTTGTTGAATTGGATTCTTGTGACAAAGTTGAGCATGGGCCTTCTTGGTGCTGCAATAGCTGGGAATATATCTTTTTGGATTTTGGCTGTGGCTAAGGTTATTTACGTTACTTGTGGTTGGTTTCCTGAGGCATGGACTGGTTTTTCACATTTGGCTTTTAAGTCATTAACCAAATTCTTGAAGCTCTCAGTTTCCTCAGCAGTAATGTTATGGTAAGTGATGAATAACTACTAATTGCTATCTTACTCCGACTCTCCAAAAATGATGTTGAACCCATGTCAAATCCTTCAAAAATGCACTACTTTTGACATAGTTTCAAGAGTCCGAGCAACATAGACTAATTCAACTTCAGTATATCTGAAGAGTGCATTTGGTTGTCCTTTTCAAGAAATTGTTTTCAATGAGCAAGTCATTTTCTGGTGTTTAATTACAAGAAATCTTTTTCCGTTTTCCCTCACTTAGGAGCAGAAGTCATTTTCCTTCCTTGCTCCAACACACACTTAAGACATTATTATTAACCTTTCACTAGAAAAAAATAATTCAAGAAACAACGACTTCCGCCGTACCAACACAATCTGAATTTAGTTTTTTTCCTTTCTGATAATGGACCTAATGATGGCAGTTTAGAGGTATGGTATTACACAGCAGTGATCTTAGTTGTAGGAGGCTTGAAGGATGCTGCAATTGCTGTTGACTCATTATCAATCTGGTAAAATATATTCCATAAATCCACTAACAAGTACCTTCATTCAATTTTCAATTTGTTTTTGGCATTCTGAATCCTTACTACTTTTTTGGCTATTGCAGCATGAATTTTCAAGTATGGGCACTAATGTTTACCCTTGGTTTCACTATATCAGCCAGGTAAGCAGTTTCAAACATCTTTTTTGGAGTTATTTTACTACTTTGGCTAAATATTATGTTCCACATTTCAGTGTGAGAGTTTCAAATGAACTTGGGGCAGGAAATCCAAAAGGTGCAAAATTCACAATTGGAGTCAATGTCTTCATAACAACAATAGTTGGAGCTGTTTTTTCAGTCATCATATTGGCCACAAAAACAGAGTTTCCAAGGATGTTCTCAAATGAGCCAAAGGTTATTAGTGAGACATCCAAGTTGGCCTATATTCTTGCATTAACCATCTTCATTACCAGCATCCAAACTGTTCTCCAGGGTATGTACTTTTGTACCTCAGATTAAAATTTAATTTAACAAACATATATTTACCAACTATAACAGTAAAGTCAAATACTGAATGGATGAAACATTTTGCAGGGGTAGCAATTGGTGCAGGATGGCAGAGTGTATTGGCCTTTGTAAACTTAGGATGTTATTATGGTTTGGGTCTGCCATTAGGAGCAGTTCTTGGCTACAAGTTCAATCTTGGTGTACAAGGGGTATGGTATTCAATGGTTGGTGGCAGCTTGCTTCAAGCAATCATCATAATTGTCATTATTGGTCGAACCAATTGGGACAAAGAGGTAAATAAGATTGAGTTTACTGTACAGGTTAAACTGCATTGATAGCGTAAAACTAAGAAATCAAATGATTGTAGGCAGTTCAAGCTGAGATGAGGGTGAAGACATGGGGTGGATCAACGGACAATCAGCAAGAGTCGTGAAGACATGGCATTGACAGTGTATACTTATGATTCTTCTCTCCATTTTTTTTTTTGGCTAAACATATACCATAACACTTTGGATTAGTGTTGGTCACATGAATTACAGCATCTAATATGTGTTTCAACTGGCTCTTGGTCCAAACAGGCAACTAACTCATTTTTCTTATATTATGACAATGGATATATCTTCCCTCAAAATAAATTACTAACACAACTCTGCATCACTTGTATTCAAATTGGAGAGAAATTTCAAACTTAATCAGATTTTGCATACGAAAACAGGCGGTCATCAGAATTATTAAAAAAAACAGTAAGCTAATTAATAAATATTTCCTATTATCGACCAGTGGTCTTCTCATTTTACGAACTGCATTAGTGTATGTAAACCGGCAAATTGGTGTTGATTCTGCCAAGGTTTACGTTACTACAGAGTGCTGGATAGTGACATCTTTATATTATTAAAAAACTTTTGAGTTATTATACATATACAGGAACATGTTGTTTAATATAGTTGAGCTAGCACCTGCAGCATATCCTACAGTTTTTTGAGGAGATGTGAACCAAATTGCAGCACTCCTATTATCTTGGGAGTTCCAATATTGTTCTAGGCCAATTGTAAGGCTTCTTCGCGCTTGATATCAAACACCTTGATAAGGACATCTTCAACAACCTACAAAAGTCCATTTTCTCATTATGATAATGTGATGACACTAGAGCCAATACATCAACGTGCTTCATAAATGGAAACCGGAAACATATCAGTTGGATTGGAAGAACAAGAGGGAAAAGGATAAAATTAAAAAGCACAACAACGTCATATCCGTCCTACCTTTTCTTATTGTTTGGGGGGAACAATGAAGTAAGCTTATTATCCTAGGTCAGAACAAGTTAATAGAATTTTCACGTCCTCATTTTCCCATACACAGTAACAAACAGGAAAAGCTTTAATATTTTCTGGAATTGTTTAAATGATAAAATTGAGTAAGTTTCTAGATAATGAGTACTGAACCAGCCCTTTATTGGCAACTGGAATGGAAGAATATAAGGTCTATCAAGCACGGGAAAAGAAACAGATCAGACATTACCAACTCTGCTGATTAGCTTGAATAAGCAAGTAATATAAGCAGGAAGCGCTACAATATTAGCAGCTTCAATAGAATTACCTTATCGGGGGTGGATGCACCAGATGTCACCCCAACTGTAATAGGACCCTCTGGTAAGAAGTTCTCTTTCTCAACCAACTCACCATGCTGTCAAAATAAGGAGGTATGAGAACCAAAATACCCTCTTCAAATTTAGTTGCAAATCACAGGATGTAAGTCAGCTCACCATTAATTTGTAACTTATTTTGTTTCCAGGACCTATTCTCTGCTCACTGTCAATCCAGTATGAGGGAATTCCACGTTCCTCTGCAATCTCTTGTAGATGTGAAGTGTTACTTGAGTTCCAACCACCAACCACTAACATAAGATCCAGCTTTTGATCAACCAGCTTATACATTGCATCTTGACGCTCCTGTTATAAGTAGAGATAAGTCATAGGTCAAGAAATAATGATATAAAACAACACAAGAAAGTAAATACAGAACGTCCTGCAATGGTTTGGTAAGAAAGAATACATATTCAATAAGAATATATATTCAGACCTTCATGCAACAAATTCTGTTTTTCTTAATCCAAAGAAAAACAAGAGATGAATTTTATGAAAGAAATGAAAAAGGGCAGTCGAATGGCATCCTTTGACTTGGCACGGTATTTAAGGAAAAAAAGGAAGACTTTTGAAACTTGTGGTCCAAAACAATTTTTAAATAGTTGTGTGGCTAAGAATCATTTTATCAGGGGTAAAAGGGAAATTATAAAGTTAAACTGTTTCCAATTCGACTAAGGTAACATTCTTTTGGGACAGACTAAAGAGGAAAGGGTGCCATATAAAATGGGGCAGAGGAAGTACACTTTTTTGGTACAGCACTTTTAATATATTTATATTACTAGTTAGGTATTTAGGTCTGAAAATGATATATGAACAGATGTACTGCTGAAGAAATTGAGGTTGGCACTATGGGAGGAAAATAAATACCAATAATGGATATGAATCACACAGAATGATAGATGCAGAAAATAGATTGGTAACAGACTATAACAAGATTTTATGTCAGATTATAACAAGATTGTCTAAACGCAAAGAGGAAGCAAGGAATAGATCATGCAAAAACAAGCACATAACACGTCATCAGTATGTACAGTGAAATTTAGGGACCACAAGGATGTAAGAGAACTTACTTGAGTTGCATCGCATATAGTGTTGAAACTTAGGAAGTGGTTGTTAATATTTTCCACCCCATATCTTTGCATCATGGTCTTCTCGATTAACTTCCCTGAATATCAAAAGAAGCTAAATCACTACATGATTGCAGTCCAGAGGAATTTTATACTAGGGAGTGATACTATGAATGTAATCTAACCAATATCTTCTGTTTCTCCCTTCAACATCGTAGTTTGGTTTGCGATACCAACTTTTACAAGATCAACATCCGGATCAAACCCTTCAGAAACTGCATATTTAAATTTCTATACAGAAAAACATTCACAGAAAATATCAGTATTAATGCAAAGTACAGCAACTGTAGCCTGCAACTCAAATAGACAACTCAGGCAGCACCTGCATAAAAGCCTCTTTGGTGGAGCTAGAACCATCAAGTTTACCTCCAAGAATATAATCACAGACATAAGTTGCCTGCATCAAGTAAAAATTGCCATAGAATAAGCAAGATGATATTCCAACTCATTATTTCGAGCAAAGAACACTTATGGTGTAAGGTTGGAATACCTCTGCCATGTTCTTCACAATGAGGTATTTCCCAGCAAAGGATGCAGTCGCTATGGTTTCCTCATGAGCATATTTACCATGGATAATGGAGGTATATTCTCCCTTTTTGTGCTTTTCAACGGTGTTCCAAACCTGTACTAAGAATTATGAGACACTCTTCTATAGTACAAATGACATAGCCAATTCATTTTAGCAACTATATCACAAACCTTAGTCACCCACGGGCAGGTTGTATCAACAATTTGTACTTTTTTATCGCTCAAAACCAACATTTCATCAACACCAGCCCCAAAAGCAGGCAAAACCACAACATCATCCTTGTCAACGACGTCAAAGTTTTTCTTCCCTTCCTCAAGAGGAATGTTCTTAACTTCCATATCCTCTAGCCTCTGATCCAGACAGAGTAATTTGTCAGAATTTATACGAGATAAGATGAGAACACAAATAGACAACCCGCATCAACCAGAACATAGCCTGCCTAAAAACTACAAAAAGCATAGAACGCAGAGGATGGTATCGGTGGTTATCAGAAATATACTTCAAATTAAGAACGATACTAGCTATGTATCCAATTTGAAAATTATGCACCAGAAAACTAATTACACTGTTTTAGCTTCAGCATCAAGAATAACTTTAATCTTTTCTTCTCACATATTCCTTCTCAATTTTCATGTCATTCAAGGACTTTTTATGTCTGGAAGAGGGGAAACAGACAAAACAAATCTGTCAAAGAGGAACCGGGAACCACAGAAAATCTAAACATGATTTGAGGTAATAACCACATGTGATAAAGGACATTCTGAAAATCATCTTAGGATCCCAACATCCAAAAAAGTAGTAGAAGCCAGTACTCCTCTACGTGTAATTAATCTCACATAAGAGTGAAAGCAGTGTCTTAAAGCACGAGAGCAACAGTTCCTATCCTTAGCTGCAACTTATTCTGAGTGAACAACTACTATATAACAAAACACTAACAGCCTGAAAGTCGAGGCATATTGAGGTAATTCCTAAAACTGCCAAGCTATATGTACAGTAGGGAAGAAGGAGCAAAATGACGTATACAAATTCACAGTCTTCCTCCTACAACAAACAAAAACTGAAAATCTTGAACAATGGCATGCACATCTGATGATTATAAGAAGAAACCTTATTCACAGTGGGGTTGTGAATAATTTCATTGGTTATCCAAATCCTCTCTGTTGGAAACTGTTTCCTCGCTTCATAAGCAATCTGAACTGCACGCTCAACCCCCCAACAGAAACCATAGGCCTCTGCAAGTTTTACAGTAACGTTTCCCCATGTATACTCATATCCATTCTCCTTCAGTTTCTTTATGATATCGCCTGAAATTCATGGGAATAAATGAAGAAAAGATGTTATTTATCATCCAATTCAATATAAGAAAGGAAATCGGAAGACTTTTTACGCAAAAAGGTTTTCTTAATTTTTTTTCTATTTTCAAAAAAATTTCATGTCTAAGACTTCCATATCGGTAACTCGCAAATAATTGATGATGGTAAGACATCAAAAACTCGGCATTTCAAGTAACTGAACTCGGTCGGATTCTAATTTTTGCTAAATTTATGGGTCAATCTGATATTTAAAGAAGAAAAACAGTCAGTGAGTTCAAAAATTGAAGGAATTTAGATATGGATATGGAGGCAACAACTTACTAGTATACTCTCGATTCATGAGCTCAAGAGTAGCTTCTTTGTGTCCAAAACCCTTACGATTATAATTAGCACTTCTAGCCAAGTTCTTCCTGAAAACCTTAGCATCGAACTCTGACTCGGCAGTAGCCGACGAGGACGGAGCAGATTCGCCGGCGGAGCATCTGACTACGGAGAAAGGTTTCGGCAACCGGAAAGTCCTATTCTCCGGCAAGGAAAGGTCTGTGCGAGTGGATATACTAGAGAATTGGAGAGGAATAGCCATAGTAGCACCGAGAGAGAAGGCGAGTGCGCACGTTAGCGAGCTGCGTTTGGTGGAGCAAAGAGGGAGAAATTAGCTAATGGCGAGCGCAATTTATCCCTGCCTCGTACATTTCATGACCACATGCTTTTCTCGTTTGGTTTTATTTTTGTTTTTTAGCGACGGGTATTTAGTTAGGGATCATTTGGTCAGGGTTATGCGCCATCCGGATATTAAAAGTAAAATTTGATACGAGTAAATTAATGTAGTATTTTATGTAGATATTAGTTAAATGTTTTTTTTTAATTTTGTATTAGTTGATTATCTTTTTTATAAGTATATTAAGAAATTATGAAAAAAGCAGTTTCATCAAATTATTCCTCCTCAAGAATTTTTTAAAAACTTTACAAATAAGTGTAATCAATAATAACATATTCAGTGAAATTTTATAAGTAGTGTCCGGAGAAGGTAAAATGTACACAGACCATACTACTATCTCATAGAGATAGAGAGGTTGTTTTCGAAAAATCCTCGTCTCAAAAATCAAGCCCCATAATCAGAAAATACTAGATATGGAAAAAAGAAAAAAAAAAGGACTAATAATGAAAAACAAATGATAGTGTGACATCAATATGATGTGTGACATCAACGTCAATATCGACATTACTCTGGATGATGGATCCAAGATATTTGAAGTTTTCTCTCTTTGGAATAGGTAGAGTGGCAAGCCTCACTTTAATGTCTGCTTCATCTCTCGCTACACTGAACTTGCACTCAGTTTGAATCCTTTGAATTCCAAATTATATCTCCAAACCTCCAATCAGTCATTAACTTTAGCTCGAGTTTCATCAATCACTCGTGCCATCTGCAAATAGTATACACCATAACATCTCCTCCTGGATAGACCGTGTCCACCTTAAGGCGAAAAAAAAAATGCTTCAACACAAATCCTTGATGAAGTCCTATCTCAATAAGAAAATACTCTGGAGTTAAGTGTAAACGCTTTCAAAAAAGATTAATTGCAATGATAATATGGAAAAATCATTTAATACTTGATTTAATAAGGTGACCAAATAATATAAGATAATTATTTTTAGTAACGAACTATTATGGAACAAAATGAATATTTATTAACTATTTTACCTTTTATTTTGCATTAAATAATGTAGAAAATTCCTCATTATAACTTAAACATGAAC
The DNA here is from genome assembly GCA_029948455.1 of Solanum rostratum. Taxonomy (NCBI): domain Eukaryota; kingdom Viridiplantae; phylum Streptophyta; class Magnoliopsida; order Solanales; family Solanaceae; genus Solanum; species Solanum rostratum. The sequence continues at coordinate 89,889,495 of CM057045.1, read as the reverse complement.
TTATTATGTGAATTTCTAAATTATAAATTAAAAATTTATATTAATTTTATATATAAATAATTTATTTTTAAAATTTATCTACTAAATATTATACAAATTATATAAAATATTATATAAATAACTTAGATTTTATCCAGCTACTAAACAAACTTTTAAACTATTACAGAGGGAGTTTGGCACGATTGATGAGGATCATAACAAAATCGACACTTGATTCGATCGAGCCTACTATGAAATTAGATAAAATATTTATATTAATAGTATGTTTGGGTAAGTTTATTTTCAAAATATGAAAAGAAATACATAAGTTTTATTTTAATATTATTTATTTATTTTTTAAATTATTTTTAAAAATAATAGTGCAAATTTTAAATTGAAGAAATAAGAAAGAACAAGGGTGTAATTACTACTTTCAGAATTATAGTAAATTAATAATTGGAAAATACTATAGGTCCACCGTCCGACAACCAAAAAAAATATTGACTTCCTCAAAAAGTATTGACTATAGGAAGTGCCCCGAAAATAAGGTTCTCTCACTAATTCATTTTTTCGTATTTAGGGTGTGTTTTTAACACATAAATCGTTTTCCATTATTTCATATTTCATTTGGTCAAATATATTAAAAATTATGTTTTTAAGAAGATCAAGATTCTAAAATATAAAAGTAAATAAAAATAGAGATAATAAGTTCGGTTAGCGCCTGTTTGGAAAGGGCCCATGTAAGATATCAAATTTTTTTTTTAAAATATATTTTTTATGTGAAATATGAAAAGTCAATACTTTTTTTTTATTTGAACATTTTCATTTCTAGCAGCATTCTAAGGTTCTCGAGTAAATTTTTTTTTATTCTTTTTCATATTTGAATGCCTTGGTAAATTATTTTATGTGTTTAATTATATTAATTTTTGAGATTTTTTTTTAATTTCTAGTAATAAAAATAAACTAGATTTTGTGTAGCCTACAAATAAAATAAAAAGATAAGTAACAATATCATTTATTTAAAATCTAATTTGTTAAATTAAGTGTAATTACATTTGTTCAGCCAAACAGAACAATAGAAATTACACCGTATTATACTTTTGACAAACAAATAGAACAATGAAATTATCAAATGTATAATTATAATATGTGATTACTATCTTGATAATTACACCAATTAAAATTGCTAAGAGACCCTTAGTCTTCTACTTGTTTTACATTTTTTTCCCAACACGGATGTTGGAACTTTCGCAGTCACTGTGATCTGGAACTTTCTTCTTTTTTTTTTTTTAACAAGACAATTTATTTTAGTTTTTGAGGCTACAAAAGAATTGGGGATATTGACGTGGAAATGGCACAAAAATTCAGGAATTATTTTAGAAAATAATTGATGCTTGTACAAGTTACTCAAGTGAGGACAAGATCAACGGTGGTGACATCCAAACTTGTCGGAGAGATCTAAGCCATTGTTTTTAACTTTCTTGAAAACTACTTTTTAATTTTCAATATTTGCTTGGTCAAAATAATTAAATAAATATTTTTTTTTAAAAAATAAATAAATTTCTTATAAATGAAAAAAATAATTTTTAAAATAAAAAAAATAAATTACACAAATTATATTTCAAGTTTATTGTCTCATTCTCAACCCTCACTTCTATACTATCCCCAAGAACACCAATCTTATGGGTCTTCATCTTATTCTTTTCGAAAAATAAGTTGGAGACCCATTTATTTTTTAAAAAAATTTACAGAAATATTTTTCTCCATATCAAATTATATATTTTTAAGTAAGTGATGCCATGTGTTTGGGTACTTTTTGTCTTAATAAGCTATCAATATTTTTTTATTCTCATATGAGGAGACGTTTGATTATGTCTCATCATGAAATTTGAGAAAGAGAATTTTTATTTTCAAAATGAAAATGGAAAAGAATATTTTGACCCATTAAATAATAGGAACATTTATGAATGAAATTATTAATACTAAAAATATTTTGTAAATTAAATTATTTTAGCCAATTTCACAGGGTTCAAAATATTTTTTACGTCAAAATCTACAAATCTTCAAGACTTCCACATATTTTTTTGTAATTTCTTGTTAAAAAGATTTCAAATAAATCAAATGATGGTATAAAATCACCCAAATCCCAATGAAGTGAAGAAAAACGAAAGAAATGAGAGGGAAGGGGAATATAATTTTAGAATTTAATTTAAAACTTGGAAATAAACCTATCAAGTTGTCCAAAAATTAAAATAAAAAATTGGTGAATTAAGGTTTAGGGTTTTCATCAACGAAGCGCCCCCTTTTCATCTTCATGGACCGGCGGGAGCCGGAAAAACCCGATGTCCTTCCTTCTACAGCTCTGGCATATCTTGATCGGAACTACTGGTGAGTGAGTAGCAGTATGTTAGTTCTTCTGATCCATTCGCTTTTACTCTGCTTAAGGTTTTCAATTTCAGGGATAAGAGGTTCGCTCAAGAGGAACACTACGAATGGTTCAAAGATTATTCCCACTTCCGTCACATTGTTCTTCAACACATTAAACCTCAATCCTCTGTACATTTCTCTCTCTGTCTGTCTAAATTCAATCTGCTAAGTATTGATGTTGAAAATAAGGGAGTATTTATTGTCAAAGTGGAACTTAGTTTTAGCTGAGGTGACAGGTATTGGAGCTAGGATGTGGAAATTCCCAGTTGTGTGAGGAATTATATAGAGATGGCATTACTGAAATGACCTGCATTGATTTGTCCCCCATTGCAGTGGAGAAGATGAAACAAAGATTGATAAACAAGGGATACAAAGGTATGAGAGGCCTTCTACTTGTTCAAATTTATGCTACTATTTGATCGGTTGCTTTAGCTTATGTTAGGCTTGTTCGATACACAAATATTTTATCCTTGGTATTAAGATTGAGGTCTCAAGTTTGGACCTAGGATCTCATTTCTTGCCCACTCTAGATAATTTATTCGTCATGCCCAACGAATAAGAGAAATTCTACCCATGAGCGCATGTAGAAGTTAGGTGGAATTCTCGAGTAAATTAGTATCTTCTAAGAGAGAAAAAGGAGCAAGAAGATACTACAATTATATGTGCATGGCTGTATTATAGATGAGCTCATCCCAGCCCTTCACTCTAAGCTGCCTGACTATTCTGTCTAATAATTGTTTTGCTGGTTGAGATAGAATCTTCGCGATTTTCATGCTTATGAAATGTTCTGTGCATAGTCAAAAACGGGTTTTGATAAGGAATTTCGATGTTAACTTAGCCAATATTTTTCTGTCATTTAGATGATGGACATTTGTGTTCTATAAGAATATTCGTTTTGATTCATACCGTCTGGAGATTAAGGGTAATTTTGGCTAGAAAAACTTAAACAAAGAGTATTTGTATTTGGTAATTCCAAGTAATAGAGTTCAATTGTATTGGATAAAAGAAGGGCAATACATAGGCCAGCACATAACAAATTGATATGTCTGACAAATTATGGGTGTTGAGATGCTCCACTGTTGATGTTTTATGTTATCAATGTCAACAGAAATAAAAGTACTGGAAGCTGATATGCTAGACCTGCCTTTTGAAGATGGATGTTTTGATGTGGTTATAGAGAAAGGAACAATGGTATTATTGGATTTTTTATTTTGCATGTATTACCCAGTGCAGCAATGGCTGCCAATCATTTTTTCTTTTCAGATGATTAGCTAATTATATGTAGATTTTTAAATTTCGTTATTAAAAATGCATATTGCTTGAACTTGAAGGATGTGTTGTTCGTGGACAGTGGTGACCCCTGGAATCCACACCCCGCGACAGTGGAGAAGGTGACGAAAATGCTTCATGAAATTCATAGAGTTCTGAAACCTGCGGGCATATTTATATCCATAACATTTGGCCAGGTAGTAAAGAGCACTTTCTTGTTTATTTTTTATTTGTAAATAGTAAGAGAAACATGACTTAATCAACACCTTATCTCTTTTCTATCCATTCCTTTACTTGTTTTTTTTGGTCAAATTCTGTTGCTTAACGCCTCTAAATTGCTTCATTTTGCTTTTATTGACCAGCCACACTTCAGGCGCAGGTTCTTTAGTCATCCTGAGTTTACCTGGTCTATTGAGTGGAATACTTTTGGAGAAACATTCCACTATTTTTTCTACATCTTGAAAAAGGTAAGTCACAGGTCCAGAAAAGTTGTGTCATTCCACGTGATGTTGGCCTATATGTTTAGCCTAAAGAGAATACGGAATTTAAAATGGTCTGATATCAAGTTAGATACTGAATGCAAGTACTGAACTAATACAGGGACAAAGATCATCAGAAGACGAGGAGTGCGGGGAAAAAACTTGTGTGCCATCAATATCTCTATACCATGACGAATTAGAGGGTGAAGACTTTTTATTCAGAACCAACATTGATGAGATGGAAAGCTAGAAGTGAAAAAGTAAATTGTGACCTCTTAACACACTCTATTACTTTCTTTCTTTTGTTATAGGATTCTTTCCATCACTTTGTTCATTAGTTGATTTCATTTTTAAGAATTTGGCTGTACTTCCTGAAAATCATGTGGAAAATTAGTTGTTAGCATTCCTCGACAACAGGGATAGCTAGTTGAATTATTTCTCGATTCCATTTATTTATACATGTAATTCGCATTTATCAGAGGCTAGAAAAGGCCTCAAGGTTAGTAGCGGTCGCAAACAGAGATTATTAATATGAGTATTGAATGACGATTCAAATATTAATAAATATATATTATTTATAAATATTTTATTCATCTCACTAGACTAAAAATGAAAAATAAAAGATATACTATATAATTTATGTTTAATTTAGATTAAATGAACTTTAATTTTCAATTTTGAATTTGACTTTCTTACATATTATACTGTTCAAGAATTGCTATCCCGCATGAAATATGACCCTCACTTTGTCTCGAAATACTTTGGCATGTTATATCTTTTTTAGTTAAACTGTTTAAATTTTGATCAGTGTTTTTAGTTGTATTTTTTTTTGTCAGAATGATACTTTTTTTTTTTTTTACAAATTACAATACTTTTCATGTAATTTTAAAAGTTATAAATATAAATTATTTTTTAAATTAAAGATTGCTTCAAAAATTGATCAAATTATTCAGTCTTGAAAATTGAGAACTTACCATATTATTGTATGGAGGAGTACTAGGATATAGAAATAATTAGAAGAGCTCATCCTAGAAAAGACCCAATATATATTACTTTTTGTCCCAATTTGTATATTACGTATAGAATTAGGAGAGTTAAATCACTTTTTTTTTTAAAGAAAAGCGGTCATTTTTGTTCTTGTATTCTCACAAATATGTTATATTTGCCCTTCATTGTACTTTTTCAACATAATTATCCTTTTCATCCAATTTTAGAATCATATTTAACGTTGCACTATCTAGAAAAGTTCATATTTATCTCTATAGCATTAAATCCTCATGTCATCAATATATTTGCCCTTGCACACTCAAAAAGTGTTATATTTAACCTTATATTCTAAATTAAACATCATTTTTACCCCTATGTAATTAAAATCATCATGTTTCACTTTAATTTTATTTGTAATTTACGGGTCGTACTTTTTCAATTAAATATATTAGTCCATTTATTTTTAAAAATGAAAAAAAATATTAGAGCATTTATTGAATAAGGTATTATCTCATTCATTGAATCAGTTATTATCTAATAATTTGTTTATCCAAAAGATGTATTTTTCTCAATTAATTTACCAACTTATTAATAAAATATGTGAATAACTTAATATATGCGCAAATACATTTCTTCATTTTTTTTTCAATAAATGGGCCAGTATATTTAATTTTTTAAAAAAATATATCTTGTAATTAGAACCTATGGTAAATTAACATTTTTCTTAGTGTTAATATTTTATCACTTCTTTCCATATAATTTAAAAGTAAATATTATAAATATAATTAAATAATAATTTAAAGAAAAATGGTGAAAAGTCGATTTTATCTATCATCTTATTTGGATGGTTATTACTCTTTGTATTGTATTGTATTGTATTATTAGTTTAAATACAATGTTTGTTTTGATTGTTACGTAAATTTTATTGTATCGTATCGTTCAAAGCCATTATTAAGTAACAATGAAAATACCTATTTCAGGTAACGACTGATTTGGTGTGGTTGCATTGTTACTTTAACAATATCTTCTCATTTTTTACTTTATTTATTATTTGATAATTCCATTTTATCATTTACTCTATCTTATCTACCACATACCCCATAATTCCTTATAGGTTTATTATTCAAATTATTTTTGTATAATATTATGTAATAACGGCGAACAATACAATCCATCCAAACATTGCATTCATTAAAATAATACATTATAGTACAATACATTACAACACAAATACAATATAAGACAATATATCACAACCATCCAAACAAAGTGGAGAGCAAAGTCAAAATTCAAACAACATTTGTAACAGTGTTCATATTTTTAATATAGTATATAGATATAGATTATATTATATGTTTTTTTATATTATAGTATAGATTATAATCCAATTGTAACTAAATCGCCGCTAAGGTTTTGTGAAGCCTCTGTTGACCATCTTTTCCACATCAAAACGCGTCGTTTCGTTAAATTCTACCTGTAGAAGCCCCTCTAACGACGTCGTATAATTGTCCCCAACTCTAATTCGGATTCCCAGCCTCAGCTCCGCAGAGAAGCCAAAAAATAAAGTAAAGCCATTTCCTTTTCAGTGTAGAAAAATGAACGCTTCTATAAATTAATTTAAAAACACACACATATTTCTCTATATCCTCTCGCCGGCCGGAGATATACCTCGCCGGATAAACGAAAACTTTACCGACAAACCTCCGTTTTTCTATTTCGTCTTCGGCGATAAGCTGATTAGAACGCTAGAATTCTCACTTCGATCCATCGGTTTCTTGATTCATACGATTTTCTTCTTCGTTTTTTTGTTTTTTGTTTTTAATCTGTGCAGCGGCGAAAAGTGAATGGAGGATTACGGGAGCAGCGACGAAGATATATATTCATCTGATCAAGAGTCTCTCGACGGACTCGAGAATGAGGAGACTGATTCCAAATGGGGCTCTTCCACAGGAAATTCCTGCAAGGTGTTTTAAAATCCCTAGAATTTTTCTTTACGACTGATTTTTTAGTTTGCTTTTTTGCTTTTTGTGTTGAACCTACAATTTTGACCATCATGTATGGTATAGGAGTAATAAGTTTAATAATTTTAGATATTTAGGCTTTTGGGTCAGTAAGTCTTTGTTAAATCATTGAAGTTCACTGGGTTTTGTTAAATTCTTTTTAGGTTTGAAGTTTTTTCTTTGTCTAAATTATGGTAAAGACAGTTTAGGTGGTTATTATGTGGATTTCAATTGAATGCTTCGCCATTGTTGTTGGATCCCCTTTTTTCCTGCCCTCTCTTTATAGGGTTTGTCTTAAAGTTTACTCTTTGTTTTACAGGTAATCACAAGGGAGTCTCTCTTGGTGGCACAGGTAAGAAGACTTGAAAAGTTTTTCTTGACACTTGAGGTTTGTATTTATTGTTTGTGTTTGGTATCTGAGATGTTTCACATTTGTGCTAGAGAGAAGATTTGCGGAGAGTTATGGAATTGCTCTCGCTAAGAGAACACCATGCGAGAACCTTGCTCATTCACTACCGTTGGGATGTCGAGAGGTTGTTTGCGATTTTTGTTGAGAAGGGAAAAACCTCCTTATTTGCTGAAGCAGGGGTAACTGTTCTTGAAGAAGTTGATGTTGACTTGTCTGTGTCTTCTTCGACTGTGATGTGTGATATATGCATGGAGGAGTTAGCAGGGAGTGAGGTCACGAAAATGGACTGTGGTCACTGCTTCTGCAATGCCTGTAAGAACTAATTCTGAGTAGAACCAGTGGTTGTTTATTGATTCGACTAGATTTCATTCTACTTCTTTTAAACTTGTTAATCCTAGTTTTTTCGCCTTTTGGTTCTATTTAGCATAAAATACAATTTTGTTATGATTTATGAGTGGAGAGGGTCTATGGGAAACAACCTCTGTATACCTTTGAGGTAGTGGTAAGGTTCATGAACACTCTACCCTTCTAGACCCCACCTTGTAAGACTACAACTGGGTATATTGCTGTTTTTAAGATTTATAGTTTTTTCTTTTTTGTTTCTATATCAAAAGGTGTGCTCTTTTTATTTTCAAATGGTGTCTACATTTGGTTTCTTAAGACCTGTCTAACTGAAGTAGTTTATTTCCAGTGTTCTCTTTTTTGTTACATGCTAATCAAATTGCAAATTTTCTGCTACTTTTTTTCAATTTTGTTCTAGTAATAGACTAATCCTCATTTTCTTTGTTTAGGTTGGACAGAGCATTTCATTGTGAAAATAAAGGAGGGGCAGAGTAAGAGAATAAGGTGCATGGCTCATAAATGCTTTGCTATTTGTGATGAAGCTGTTATCAGAAAGCTAGTTAGTAAAAGGCATCCTGATTTGGCAGAGAAATTTGATCGGTTTCTCCTTGAATCATACATTGAGGACAATAAAATGGTGAAGTGGTGTCCAAGCATCCCTCATTGTGGGAATGCTATACGGGTAGAAAATGATGAATTTTGTGAAGTAGAATGTTCATGTGGTTTACAGTTCTGTTTCAGTTGCTTATCAGAAGCACATTCGCCTTGTTCTTGCTGGATGTGGGAACTTTGGACCAAGAAGTGCCGAGACGAATCAGAGACTGTTAATTGGATTACAGTTCACACTAAGCCTTGTCCAAAGTGTCACAAACCTGTTGAGAAGAATGGGGGTTGCAACTTAGTTAGCTGCATTTGTGGGCAAGCATTTTGGTGAGTTTACGCTTGATGTCCATCCTGTCCCTAGATTTCTCGCAACTGAAATTGTGTTCTAATGTTATTGATGAACAAAACAATCTGAACACATGGCAGCACTATTGGTGCAGCAATTGCAGAGAACATGGCTTGATGGCTCAACTTTTTGTTTTACCCTCGTACTTTAAAAAGCTTGAAAAACCTGAAAGATTGAGATTCCTTTTGGAATTTTAGGATCAGGGTCGGATTTGATCCTATACTTTCTGTTATAACTTATCGCAATGATTAGTGGTGCAGAGTCTGAAACTCAGCAGACAATGGGCCCACCCCTCTGTTCTTCTCCACTCAAATACCAGACTTTTATCTGCGGCAAGGTTTGAACCCATGACGTGCGCCTAACTCACACATCACTCACTGCTGCACTCTTACCACTAGATTAAAACCTGGAGGCAATCCAAAATTTTAATCTAGTTTGAAGTTAACATAGATCAGTTTATCTTTAGTTGTATTGGTCTTTCGTTGGAAGAATTTGGATTTTTAGGATTTACTGTCTTGTCTTTAGTTAAGATTCCTTTTCCTTTTTTGATTAAATAAATAGTTTTATTGATGATGGGAGAAAAAGAACTTCAGAAACATACCAAAAAGTGGGGAGCCTAATTTTGATTCTCTATGGAAGTCAACTACTCATCTGTACGAGTAGGAATGTCATGGGTGTACCACACAACATTAACAACTAACCTTAGTGGTGGGTGCACCAATAGAAGCTGATCCTCAAGTGTACACTGCCATTCTCAACCCCTTCAAATTCTATCATATTCTTCTCTTTTTAAATCACCCACATTAGGGATGGAGGGGCAACATCCCGTGCCTTGTGTCTTCTCCTTTTTTTTTTTTCGCGAAAGCCCATGGTACAACATCCCAGTCTTTAATTAAGGTTTCTTCAACTAGAAATTCTAGAAGTCACACTTATTTCAACAGTAACAATCTCTAATCACACGGAAAAGGTTCATGTCAACATATGTAAGTATACCAATAATAGCTAAACATTAATCTCAATTAGTTGGTATCTCCTGAATGTATACTTTGTTTACATTGTGTTCTGTGCTTTACGAAGTTTGCATGAGTGAAATTATATGCATTTTGAGACAGCTTTTCCTCCACGTAGTTTTAAGTTTATTTTGTCCCATATTAATATCTCCAATGATCACGGTGTCAGTTCTACGAGCTTGTGCATTCGGATGTCTATGTAGGACGTATCTCAATCATCTCAGCGATCTTATCTCATTCATCCTCATGTTTCTACTTGCACCATGTCATATTTTGATGATTTCTAGTGTTGTCTAGTCTTGAATGATTGCATGTATATCTTAGAGTGTTCACACTGTTATAGCATTTATCTTATGGATATGGCTTAATTTAGTGGCCAACATGCACACCTATTTACATTGTTGGTCTTACAATTGTTACTAGGATTTTCTGTACACTAGGTATTCTCTTTTCACATAATACTTTAGCACTCTTCATTTTAAACGTCTTATTTAATTGCATCATCTATCATGATATTATTCCCAAAGATTGAGTGTAAATATCTTAATTGTATACGTTTTAGGCACTAACATAGTGCAAACTTGTCTAATCTTATTCAACCTCATTTTTATTATATTGGTTAAACTTACAATGCTTATATTGTCTGTACTTGAACTGTGTTGAGTTATATAATTGTCTTTATATGGACCGTGTAACGGCTTCCTAAGAGGTTTATGAAGGTTTTATTCTTCTCCACCTTAACTTCAAAGTTTTGAGTTGGATGTTTAAATTCTCTTGCCTGGTGGGCATATTCATACTATCATAAGTTTGCAATAAAGCCTGTTTATGAATCTAAAATTGGATAACTTGTGTACGAGGTTTGCGTAGATATAAAATTGTCCCACGTAAATTTTGTAAGTTCTAAAGCGAATTGTTAAAGGCCTTGGCCTACTCTAATCATTGCCTAAAAGTTTTGGTTAAGTTTCTGTCACGTTCTTATCTTAGAATCTTTTTTTGGTTCACTCCTTAGTTAGTTTCATCAATCATGATATGTTTGCAAATAACATATCTTTGAACTAAGATATACAAGTACTTGCTAAAACATCCCTAGGCTTTTAAGACTGGATACCATAAAATATGTTAAATTTTTTTTTATTTTAAAACTAAGGAGAGCAGGTTAATTTTTAGACTTTTGAGATAGTTGGAAGTATGACATCTCATTCTCCTTTTTGTTCTATATTGAATAATCGATGCAAGTTGAAGTCTGTTTGCATTGACAAGTTAAGGTGGTCTGTTGAAGCGTGAAATAAAAGAAAGGAGAGAGAGTTGGGCAGAAATAGTGAAGCTATTAATAATGTTGTTGTGGAATACCATTGTCGTTGGTAGAAAATGTGAGAACTCTTTTAGTGTTAGGAAAGCCAAACTGTTGATTATTGGAATGAAATGGGTCAAAATATAGCAGCATGAATGTGAGGATTCATACGTCCAACTCTAGTTAGTTGGGATTGAGGTAGTAGTACTAGTTGTTTTTTCTTTTGCTGAAGTGGTAGTAATTGGTGTTTGAACTAAAAAAATTATTTATTATTGTTTGCATTAGATGCTTTGATGAAACTTGTTTTTATGTCGTTTTGATGAATTTTCTGTTCTTGTGATGTGATAATAACATTCTACACTTGTGTTCATTTCTTTTTTAAGTTGAAAAAAGATATTAGAACTCGTTGTCATTTAGATGAATTTCTTGCCTTTTGTGCTTTAGTATTTTTGAAAGTTCTTCTTACAGGTTCAACAACTTTTTCTTGGGAAACATGAGACTCTTGAAACTGATTAGCAGCAGCTAAAACATTTAACTCTAGCCATATGATATAGTTACCAGCCTACTCTTTCTTTGAATGTTGTTTGACATTACTTACGCCAGCACTGAAGGAAATTTCCTTTCTAGTTTACTTGGTTGATCTTGTTACATTTTGCTTTGTTCTGTAGTTGGCTATGTGGTGGAGCTACTGGCCGAGATCATACTTGGTCGAGTATTGCTGGTCACAGCTGTGGTCGTTATAAAGAAGATCAGGAGAAGAAGTCTGAGCGGGCTAAGCGTGACCTCTATCGCTACATGCATTATCACAATCGTTATAAAGCTCATACGGATTCTTTTACACAGGAGTCTCGTCTGAGGGAGACCATAAAAGAAAAGGTAGCAAATTTGGAATCAAAGGATTCAAGATTGAGAGATTTTAGTTGGGTTACAAATGGACTTTACAGGCTTTTCAGATCAAGACGGGCTCTCTCGTTTTCATACCCATTTGCATTTTATATGTTTGGTGATGACTTATTCAAGGATGAAATGACGAATGAGGAAAAGGAAATAAAACAACATTTATTTGAGGACCAGCAGCAGCAGCTTGAGGCAAATGTTGAAAGGTTATCAAAAGTTTTTGAGGATCCATTTGATGATTACGAAGAGAGACAGATTATGGAAATGAGGATGCAAGTCTTGAATCTCTCTGCGGTAATTGATACACTCTGTAAGAAAATGTAAGCACGCATCTGGGTGTCCTTAAGTTATTGGTGATTTTAGTGAGAAGCTGATGGTAATGCTGATTTGCAGGTATGAGTGCATCGAGACTGATCTATTGGGAGCTCTACAGTTCAGTAGTCACAATATAGCTCCATACCAGTCAAAGGGCATTGAGAGAGCAACAGAGCTTAATGCAGTCCGGAGTGCCAAAGCAAACAACAACATTACATGTCAAAAAGCTCATGAGCAGACAAATGGTGAAGTTTCCATCCTCTCTCATGCCAGAGTACCTATGTAGATCAGTCATCTCTGCCTTCTGGGGTGTGGTAGTTTATTGTGTCTACCTTTACAATTCTTATTGCTTTTACAAGTGATTCAAGTACTTTGCATCATCTCATAGTTAACCTCATCAGACTTATTTCTCCCATAAATTTTTCCCCACAATGGAATGGTATTCAAGTCTTTTAGGGTGTCGGCGGGCTTCTTGGGGCTCTTGCCGGGCTCGTTACAAATGGGTCAGTGTAGTTTTTTGGAAAAGTTGGCCCCGAACCCCGGCAGACATATGCTATTAGTTGTTTGGGAAGGTTTTTACTTTAAGTAGTTTAGACATTCTATTATTCAATAATGCTTTGCATCATCATCATTCAGTTGAGCCGGTGGACCAGCAAACTGTTTTATGGAGAATGGTCCTCAACTGGTAAATCCTTAGATAAGAGTGAATAATGTATATCAGAAAAATGAATAAGGAATGTTGTTGCTGTTTAAGGTAGTGGGTGCTAGTTGGAGTGATGAGAGAGTTGGAGAATAGGAGAAAGTAGCCTTGGTCTCTAGCTAATCTTGCTGAAGCTAATATGAGAAATTAGTATGTTTATAATTAAAAGAAATGCGGTGATTGGTAAATTTTACTTCTAAGAAAAAAGGAAAGAGAGGAGAAATGCCGTGATTGGTAGTCGCCCAAACCATTTGTTTCCTCTCAGAGAGGGAGAGGTAATGGTAGAAGGTCCCATCTCCAGGAACTAAACCTATGAGGGAACCTGGTGCTATAGAGATGTCCTTAAATATCTTATGTGATGAATTTGTTAAATCATAAGGCAAGAAGAAGTACCGATGTTCTTGTTAGAAGGTGTGAAAGGTTGGATTTAGAGGTTACATGGAGGAGTAGAGGTAGACCGAAGAAGTACTGGGGGAGTTGATCAGACAAGATATGGCGAAACTTCATCTCACTGAGGACATGACCTTAGATAGAAAGGAGTGGAGGTTGCGTATTAGGGTAGAAGGCTAATAAGCTAGTAGGAGTAGGTTGATGTATGATCTTGTGTTATAGTAGGTTAGTATGAGTAGTCGTGTCTTTATATCCTGTGTTGTCATTATCTATCTTATATTTGTTACTTTTATCATATTTACATACTCATTTGCTTTTCATTTTTAGTCCTTTTTTTCCATATCTAGTATCTTCTACTTATGGAACTTGATTTTTGAGACAAGGGTTTTCCGGAAACATCCTCTCTATCTCTATGAGGTAGTGGTAAAGTCTGCGTACATTTACCCTCCCCAGACTCTACTTGTGGGATTTCACTTGGTATGTTGTTGTATTAGGCAAGAGCTAGGTCATATTTTGCAATTTTGAAAAATATTTCCCTGTTCTAGTAACTTGGTTGATAGTTGATTGATCAAGCATATGAGTTCATTATTATAATTCTGATCAGTCAGTGTTGAAAATGTCTCTTCTTAACAGTCACAGTCACCATACATCAGTTTTTTTCTTCCATAGTAGAGCTTTGCGATGGTTAATGATGGCTATGTTATTCTGTTAAAATCTTACTCGGTTCAGTATTACACAACTAATTTTGAAGACTATCAATGAATGCATGTGAAATGCCTACTTTCTTTAGACATGCTTCCGTTATTGCCTACGTTCCTCTTCTCCCTTATTCTCTTTTCCTGGATACATCTTCCCTCTGTTCCTTTTTTTGGGGTTGGGGGGGGGGGGGGGGCAAGTTGTTTGGGATCGAGAGTGACTGTTTATCCAAGTTTGTTTCCTTTATTTTCATTTTTTTTTCTTTATTTTGGTAATGCAGGTTGTACATTATAATCAGAAAAAGAGTTAGTATTTGAACATTGTACTGCTTCTTGTACATCTTGCAGGAGGTTCCATAGAATTGGTTCAGCCATCAGGCTGTGGGACTTCAGATGAGAGTGGATGCTCCTCAAGGAAGCGTACAAGAAAGGATTCTGGTGGTGGCTTTTTTGATCTTAACATGCCTGCTGAGCTCATTGATAGGAATTGACCTTATTGAGTTGCTGATTTTTTTAAACCAAGTGTACAGCTCTGAAAAAGAAAAAAAAAAAGAAGAAAAGAGACTAAGCTATTCTTAAGAAAGTTGAGATGATAGTTCAACAGGTGATGCATTTCACTGCATCATCCTCTTCTGTTTTTGAAATTTTTTGAGTTGCCCTTTTAGAGGACAAGAATTATCTTAAGGAATTCCTTAGTTTTGGTCCAGATTTAAAAATGTATAGCCTTTATTTGGCTTCTTCATGGTAGGTATGTATTTTCTTACCGGCCTTTCTGTCACCGTTCTCTCGTCGTGTACTCAACGCTCCCTTGGAACTTTTGGTTTCAAGTCCATTATGGGGAATATATTTGGCTAAATTTCTGCATAAGTGGTGTTTTCTGGGTTTTTTGTGTCTCATCTTCTATTACCAGTCACTGGATTAGCTTACTGAAAAACAGGTTTAATTTGTATGCTTGTTATTCCAATAACAGTCATCTATCTATTATGCCCGTCGGGCGTTGGATGCTAGCCTGGTGCAACCTTATTCCTTTTATCTTGGTGTGGCACCTGAACTATGAGCAAATTTACACACCCAGAGTTTCAGATAAATCTAACAGTGTTGCAACTTATCATAATTACATGAACGTGGTTGCTTGAGATCATAATGTAATCATTGCAATATAAGAAAAGAAATTTTTACACAAATAGCAATTATTGGTGCAATATTTACAACTTTCATTTTTTTAATAGCGCCGTCAGCATTAATTGTGGAGTGATGCCACTTCTAATCACCATTTAATGCGGTCTCTGACCATGCATTAATTAGGGGAACAATTCCCCCATTTCTTTAATTCCTGGTCAACTTTTATATATATATATATATAATTTTTTTTTTAAATTTCCAGTGGGCGTCATTTATTGCGATGAGACCCCTGTCAGTCTCGACTGACGCGCCGATTAAATCAGTCGGCGCGTCCCCCATATGTACAAATACACTATTGCAATATGTGCCAGTTTTATGGTATGCACATTGGTATATTTGTGTTTTAAATGGTCAGTTTCTACATTTTTGTGTGCTGGTTGAGTTTTTTTTGGCTGTGGTATATGTATGCACATTGGTATATTGGTATTTTAAATGGTCAGTTTCTAAGTATGCTGCCATTTTACATTTTGTTGTGTGCGTGTTGGTGTTTTTTTTCCTTCTGGATTGGTATATCTGCCACTTTACCTGCACAATAATTGGTTTTTATTTTTCTTTTCCCATTTTTTTACATTCCCCAACACTATCATTTCCAATTAATCACAACACCAATCATTTTTTCAAAACACTCTCTTTCCTACTCATGTAATTAATTTGCTACTTTAGTTGTAATAAAAAAAAAGTTGCTAGGGGCATGTAAATACCATTAATATTTTGTATATTTGTGCAAAATCCCGAAAAAGAAAATAGATAGATAGGTTCTAGAATCATAGAGTTGAATGATTTTATACAGCATGCACCTAAATAACATGGAAACTATGTATCTAATCACATACTCTAGATATCATATAAGCTACATTATTAATAACATTTTAAGCTATGAAATCTTCCCCTGCGTGTTGAAGCTTTTGATTATTTACAATAATAACAATGCCTTGGGCATTGTATCCAAAATCGAGCTGCAATGTATCTGCATGTTGTGCGGAATGTATCTGAAACTGAGATGTGATGTATCAGAACATTGTGGGATGTATTCGAATTATTCAAAACTGAGACGTGATGTATCAGAACGTTGTGGAATGTATTAGGATTCCACCAAATTTAAAGAAAAAGAATAAGGATAGAATGCACGGAATTCCTAAAAGTTCAAAACATAAAAGAAGTCCTAATTTGCTACAATTCTTATCTACAGTAAACCAATTCCTTGCATGCTGAAATTGTGGATATTATAAACTGCGTCAGGTCCTAAAACACCGGGTTTTTCAAACAGACTGTAATTATTACGCAGTAAAATATTTATACAGTTAGGTCATTTGTGTTTTAAAATTTGCACTTGCATTTTTAAATTTTGAGGAAATATGGTTTGGTAAAGTCTTTAGAAAGTTCTTTCTTGTCTCGTCTAGATTCACACAATTGCAAATACAAAAGTTTACATTTATCTATGCATTAAAATATGGCTTTTGTTCCCTCTTCTTTATCTAAACGGTCATGGTATCCAAAGAAACAAAATTATAATTATATTACCAGTAGTATTTATCGATTATGGTTTCGAGAAATAAAAATAAATAAATTTGCTGAATTTGGCTCCTTCCTATTTTCATACTCTCCGTTTTCTTTTATGGTTTTATTAATTGGTCTGTGAGCATGTTTGTCAGTTCCTGGAAATTCTTAAAACTTGGTTTACCGAGACCTATAATTTATTTATTTCTTTTTAGATAGCGTCGGAATTATGTTTTGATTAATTTAATTGAATATTTGTTAATTTTCTATCAATATAAGTATAAAATAACTTTGTGTATCATGATTTGGACAACTAAAAGTGAATTACACAATAATATATTTCATAATCCCCTCTTTATTAACCATTAAGCCACGTCCCCAAGATAATCGGTTCTCTCCCATGGGCATAGCTAATAATTTACGTTTCTTGTATTTATTTTTAGTAATTAAAATAGAATGGATATTTGTACATAGCCTTTTCGTCTTACTATTTGGAAAGTATTTCTATTAGATTTTATATCATTTTGATGATTGACAAAATGATATGAAACATGTTGGTCAACCAGGTTCATAGGTACATTATTTCAAAGAGATGCTAGGTCTTGTGATACATTTAAGAAAATAAACATTCACTAAATTGAAGAGTTAGAATTCGATTACAACAAAGAAGTAGGGAGTATGAATTGAAGGAGTCTTTCTTGAAATACATTATGAATAGTAAGTATAAATTTATAATTTTAAGAATAAAAAGAATTTAATTCTAACAACTCAAAATTAAAATCCTGAATCCATGTAGATAAAAATAGCAAGCTAAATTAGTGACCCATTCATTAATTAAAAAGCATTTGAAGTAGCACAAAACGAGAGAAACTGATTGTTGCAAAGTGGGTGTTGGACCAACAAAGTATGAAGCCTTTTTATTAGAGAATGTTACTAACTTTAAACCAAAGAATGCATGCATGTTTCTCTTTTCTCTTTCAATTTTTGTTCGTCACTTTACAACTTTTACAAAGAATGTCGTCTTTTCCTCTTTCAATTGACTGTGCAGTAATCATCCAAAATGCACATAGTCCCATGCTATCTCTTGAGCTGTGACACAACATATAGGTGCCATTATACATAATTTTTTTAAGCAGTGTGGTCATTTAAAAAATAAGAATAGCTTTAAAAGAAAAATTAATGAAGCTTTTGTTTTATGCCTTCAAAAATTTGAAGCCCTTAATAGTGTACTTTATGAAAAAAATATTTGTTTAATTAATATAAAATTTAGAAAAAAATATTATTATGAACAAATAAAAATAAAAAAAACTTCAAGCACATAATAACAAAATAGAATAAAAAGAAAATAAAATTATTATTATTATGAACAAATAAAAATAAAAAAAATTCAACCATATAATAAAAAATAGAATAAAATGAAAATACTAACATGAGCTGGAGACTCGAGATGTTGAATGACGATCATTGATGAACAAGACCTAGTCTTTTTCTGAAAAAGCTCACAAGTCACAGATATATAAATATAAGGAGTCTAACAATAATGTTTTTATTTTTATCCAACTATAATTCTAATTGATAAAGAACTCAAAGATTTTAAATTTTATTTTTAGTATAACTTACACAAATCCCATATAGCGCTCAATATCCAGATTCAATTTTAAGCGTTTTACCAAGGGAGTTGCACGCAACTTCTTCCAAAGTGGTGTCCTTTTACGTATTTTATCGACAGTATTTTATTTTTTAATAAACATCTATATGTATATTCCGTAAAAAATTTTGACGAATACGTGTCACGTGACACCCCTTCCACCAATGTAGATCCGCCCCTGCTTGCAACATTATGATGATATCCAAGCTACGTTCATTGCTCTGATGGATTCGAATTCACGTTAAATACAATCACTAGAAAAATAATTGTTCCTCGATTAACTATCAAAAATTTCTTCATTTCCAAAACTCAAATTAAATTTATAATGCTTGATAAAGATTAATTGTTAACGGATCATATTCATCTCACCACACTTTTTTTTTTTAATAATTACAACATAAAATTTAGACAAATCATAATATATAGAATAGTCATTTCAATTTTCTCACATTCTTTTTGCATTTGGTTTGACCTTCACCTTTCAGCCCTTTTGAGGTAATACCTTGTTAGTGCATGGATAAAGCCTACCAACTTACTTTTTCAATTATACCCATTCCCCCAAAAACAACTGATAAGATTTGTTTTCCCCCGTGATTGGATTTGGGGGATATCATCTTATTTTACTGTGTAAGATTTAAAATAATGTGAAGGAGAAAATATTTGTAAAACGAGAGAGACATATCCAAAATTTATAAGAAATGTGAAGTACTTGTGAGGTTGTGACCACCATGAAAGATGGCGGGTCAATAAGAATAGGTTTCTAAATAATAAGTCCGAAAGAAGCTAAGCGTGCACATTATGTAGAGGAAAGTGAAGAACTTTATAAAGCGTAACACAAGTTCACATGGTACATATACTTTTGAGTTCAACATATATATAGAATATCGTAGCAAAAGCACATATACATAAAGTATATTGGATCAAAGCGGATAATATGTATCATGTGATTGTACCATGCTAAATTGCTAATTACTTTGACTAAGTTATGTCTCGAATTTTAGTTATCAATTTAGCATTGCTTCTCAATATGATTAGCAAAGAGTAAATTGGTTTAATTTGTGAGTTAATGTAGCACAAACAAACTCGCAAACGAGTTTGTTTTATTCAATGGACCAAAATTGAGAAAATGTTCATGTGTAAGCTAGGAGGACACTTGGGTACAGTCAATTTATAAAATACTCCCTCCGTCCCATTTTATATGACATCCTTTAATTTGACATGATATCTTAAAAAAAAAAGACTTTTAAAACTTGTGATCTAAAATCATTTTTAGATATTTGTATGACTGAGAATTATTTCATTAAGGGTAAAAATAAAATTTTAAAAATAAATTATTTCTAATCAGAATAAAATAATATTTTTTTGGGACGAAATAAAAAAAATTGCCAAGTAAAATAAAACGGAAGAGTAAGTACTTTCCTGTCGGATATGTATGTGATAGTACTGCTAAACTTGCATCACAGGTCATTTTTTACTATCAATAGTACTTCTTTACTGTACATATATTAATTAGGTTATACAATTTCCTTTTGTCATTTGGTAATAATTGGGTAAATGTATTAAAAAAATCCTTGAAAGTACTTTTTTAGCATGGTGTATATCCCAAAGTCTAAAATGTAACTTTCTTGAAATAAAAAAGGTTACCAGCTAATTTACTTCTTTTAATGCAACAAAAAGCTCCCGGGCCTCTCTCACAAAAGGAAAAAAGTAGTCCACTATAAAGGTAGTATTGCTTTCTAAGTGACTAGTCAAAGCCTCACCAACAAAAAATGTTGTGGAAAAAATAGGATCCAAACTTCATCACTTATAAAAAAAAATTCAAACTTTTATTTCACTAGGTATCTTATTTGGACATTGCTATTTAACTTGTATTTATTTTTTTACTTTTTTTTTTCTCGAAATTCATTTGGAACAACTTCAAACGTGGGAAAATCTAATTTTTCTTGAAGTTATATGTGACTGAAGTTCAAGATGTTTGTCTCAAGTTCATGTCAAAATAGTTGAACTTTAACTATATGTGCATGAACTTTAAGGTGAATTGACTCAAACATAGCCATATGTGCCTGAATTTCATCCCCGTGAAACTTCATCATTTATGTGAAGTTCAAGCCTAACTTTAATCATCACATTTTAAAAATTATTCCGAAATGAATAGATTTATAAATTTTCACACACTATAAATATAACTTAAATGTTGATCCCAAAATCAGGTATTGTACACTATGGCCGATTAGTCAAAATTATTAGGTATCAGATATCGAACGATTAAACAAAAAGTAAAACTAGTGAAGGACTCAAAATTTAAGTTGCACGTTTAAAGAAACCATAAGTGAATGAGTGCATGCGCTCATAATTCACTAGTATAAAACCATACTTTGGAATGAAAAATATGAAACATTGCTACAACAATAGTGATGATTGGGAATATTAATAAAACATTTTATTGAACCACTAGATACTCCCTCTATTCCTATTGTAGTAGTCATGTTGTATTTTTCGAGAGTCAAATTGATTAATTTTTAAAACTATTGAACATTAATTTAGATATTTAAAAACAAAACAAATAGTGCTATAAATTGCAATTTATGTCATATCAATATGATAAAAAATACATCTTAAGTAATTAATCAAAGTTCATATTGTTTGACTCTCGAAACTATGGTAAATGAGGGAGTATTTGATTGAATATTATTTTAAGAAACTTGTGATGACTGGTGAGTAGTCTAAATATTTAAAGCATTCTTGTTGTTACCAATTTAATGTTTCTTGGAATATGTCATAACCTGTTTTTCTTGCTTCTGTTTAGGCAGTTGTACATCTTTTGTTATATTAGCTACAATTAATGCTCTGTTCCAGTAAATTTTATTTTCAATTGTGTGGGGTCTTTTACAATATGATTAATTAATTCCTCTATAATTGTAGAGGGATTTGCATAGTTGAAGTAAAGCCTCATTACACAATCACCTAGGACATAGGTATTTCTATCATATTCTACTTTGCTTTCATAGTTTCATTTGTGACACTCTGCTATTCTACTTGTCATGGTAAAATTTGGAGCAAAATAAATTAAGTTAAACCAGTTAGCAGTTATAACTGACTGAACTTTCATATGGACATGCAGTTTTAAGTAATTTACCAAGACAATGGAGGAAGAAAAGATTAGTGAATTCTGCAAGTATTCACACCATCTTGATTTGGTAGGACTTCATTTATTTTACCATTACCTTTTTTTTTTTTAATTCAGTTTTAAAGCAGAGTTTTGGTTCTTTCTCTCGACTTGTTTGGAATTGAGACGTAATTGTTATTGTTGTAAATAGGATACCGGGCTAGATAAGAACTATGTTGAGCTGAAGAAGAGACAATTACATGGCCATGATTCTTCTAAGGAAGAGGTTGGTGTAAGAAGCTTGTTTTCCTGATTTTCTTCTTTTTGTATTTGTTCTGCTTCTAGTTTACCTTAATGTGATGAAATAATTGCGAAGGAAAATGACTTCCGTCCAAGAGTTAGAAACAACGTTTTCTGGTGATATGAAGTCATTTTCCGCCTTTTTGTGGAAAATGTTTTCCTTGGAAAATATTTTCTCGCAACCAAACACAAGAAAATGACTTATTTTCTGAACATATTTTTCGTCATACCAAATACACCAATGCTGGCTGAATTGTTCTGTCTATTATTAATCCAGCTTTTGCTTGATAATTATCTATACTTATTCTTAATTTTCAGCATGCTCATGAGGATCTGGTTAGAGAAATTGCTCTTCTGGAGCTGGATATTATGTGTTTGGAGAAGTATCTTCTTTCAATGTATCGGAAAACATTCGCCAAGCGGTTAGAATCACTGTCCATGAAGGATGATACAACAAAAACTAATTCAACTCCCAATGAGAAGAAGTTTGTAGAAGTGAAGGAGAAAAATGACAAGTTGAAGGAAAACCCAAGGACTAATATTACTAGTCCTATTTTGCCAACTTTGAGTAATTCAATCAAAGAATGTGATGATGACAAACAAAAACTAGTTGACTCAACCATTTTGAGATGCCACTCTTCCCTATCACATGCTGCGTGTTCATTCAGAGCTTCACCTTCAGTTGCAGTTCTTGCTGATGCTGTAGACTCATACCATTCTATGCCTTTATCAATGTTGGAGGTAAGTCATTTCGCTTTGCAACAAGCTCTTGTAATTATAATTGTCGACAGTAGCATAGGTGGAATCAGGATTTTTAGTTTATGTGTTTTGAAACACTGTTCTTTTTATATACTGGGCTCTGGATAATAATAGCACTGACGCCTTCCTTAGGTGTGTACCTGACATTCGTCTTGGCTAAAACGGGTGTATAGCAGTCATTTCAAGCCTAACCTAACTGCTTATCCAAGGGTTCTTTTAAAATTTGAGGGGATTAATATGTCATATCTTCCTACTTTAGTTTTGGATTAACTGCATTGCTGCTAACCAGATTATTCATCTTAAGTTAGTTTTGTTTTATTTACCACTCTGCACCGAATACATGAACTAAGTTCTGTTAATATGCAAAGTAGAGTAACTAATAATGGAAATGTTATCATTTTGCAACCAGCATACTCAACAATCAACTTCAAACAGGAGTCTAACGGAGCATCATCTTACTAGTTGTTCTAATAATCTTTATGATAACTCACCAAGCCGGTTGTCTGAAGAAATGATCAAGTGCATTTCAGCCATATATTGTCAGCTTGCTGATCCGCCTTTATTCAGCCATGATTTAAGTTCGTCTCCCATCTCAGTCTCGTCATCAACACTTGAATCTTTTCCTCAAGCTCAAAGTGATATGCAGGGACACCAATGCATAGAAAATTCTTCCTCTGATACATTGAACAATCCGTTTCACTTTGAAGACTCAAAGGGATTTAGGGGATTCATTGTTAAAATGGTTGAGGTGCAAGGGCTGTGTCGAGATAGTCAGAGCTTAGATGGTGTTGATCAAATGCTAAAACAATTTAGGTAGAGCCTTTTAACTCAATTTGTAATTTATATTATACCTCTTACAGATAACAAAATCTTAATACATTTACAAGACTGTCGATGTTATTTTCATGTTGATTGCTTCTATAAAACTTGTTCATTACACGTGCAAATTAACTTTCTGTTGATGTAACTTCTGCCACTTTGAATTGTCTTAAACTTGCCAATGCAGGTACCTTGTCTCAAAACTGGAAGAAGTTGCTCCTAAGGAAATGAGACATGAAGAGAAACTAGCCTTTTGGATTAATGTCCACAATGCACTAGTAATGCATGTATGATTTCTGTAGCTAAGAGTTATCCCAAGAATTATTTTGCTGTGTTAACTTATGAACCAGCTTTGTGTATGTTGCAGGCGTTTTTGGTTCATGGGATTCCAAGAAGTAATCTCAAAAGAGCATCTTTACTTCTTAAGGTAAGAAAATTCAGTTAAAAATGTGACAGTTCTGCTGTATAACTAGTTCTTTATAACTGAGTAAACTTTTTCATTTTTCAGTCAGCTTACAATATTGGAGGGAATACGGTAAGCGTGGACATGATTCAGAATTCTATACTACGATGCCAGTTGCCTCGTCCCGGTCAGGTAACTAATTCAATTCAATTCCTTTTTCTCTAGTAGTTGAGAGACCATGTCACTACCTTTCCTCCTTGCATTCATATCTATAATTTGGATGACAAGCTAGTTTGTTAAGACTGATTGAAGTTAACTTTTTTCCTATAGTGGCTTCAATCATTGTTTTTCACGAAACAAAGATTTAAGGCTGGCGATGCACGAAGGGGATATGCAATAGAGTATCCAGATCCTCGCCTACGCTTTGCTCTCTGCTCAGGAAACCATTCTGATCCTTTGGTATCCACTGATGAATTTATGATATCTTGATTAATAATTTTAACTATTTTCTTGATATTATGCCTATGTTTTGTTGACTTATCATTCCATTTGTACGCATGCAGCTTCGTTTGTACACATCGAAGAGAGTATTTGAAGAACTAGAAGTGGCTAAAGATGATTACATTCAGGCAAACATAAAAGTACACAAAGAACAAAAACTATTCCTTCCAAAGAATGTGGAATCTTATATTAAAGAGGTGAATTTGAGTCCATCTGGTTTGTTTGAAACAATAGAGCTAGCATTACCTTCTTATTTAAGGAAGAAATTTCAGCAGCCCGAGCAACGGAAGAAAATTGATTGGATTCCTCACAACTTCAGTTTCCGCTACCTTATTTCAAGTGAATTGGTTGAGTGAGTCTCACAGTTTTTGAATGTCAGATGAACCATAACAAACATATATGTTTGAATAGAAGCTTTGAGAAAAATAAAACAACTTAAGATGGTGAATATGTTAAAAGGGGTTATTCAGATTGACAAGCTGGTTCAATTTTATGAAATATTTTAGCTGCTTGGGTTACAAACTGCTATAGTTGTGATTCAACTGTCATTTCCCAGATGAGTTTGTAACAATAGGGAATTTGGATGGTCCAAAAATCATGTATTTATTTTTCTTTTTGCAAGAGTTTCTTTGGTTGTTGCTGCTTTAAACAGCTCAATGGTATGCAAAAAGCCTAAAGGCACTACAAAGCAAGTGGTATTTGTAAATAAATTATAAAAGGAGTAAATTGGTTAAACTCCTCTAAATTATTATTATTTTGCAAGTTTTATAAGTAAATTATAAGGTGTATCTGATATTTTGGTTGAAATATATAAAAAATTTATTTAAATAGATATGTGACAAACGTAAAAAGGACTACAGTCAACTATTAAATCAGTCAACATTAATCTAACTAAGGACTTGTTAGACCATATGAAAATTAACTTTGAACCCCCTCCTCATGTTCGGAATGAGTCCATGTACATGAAGGATCATTTTTTTCAACATTCCCTCAAGCCTAAATTCATATATTTTTTAGGGCTGTTTTCACAAATATACAAGTTTGGGGATAAAATTACATGCTCTACCGAACTCATTGAAAAATACCATGTAAAATACCAATTTTATTTACAAATTTAGGAGAGAGAGTGTTTTGAGTGTGATTATTGTGGTGTGTGGTGTGATATAATAGTGTTGGAAAATGAAAAAAAGTGTGCTTTTTTTGGTATTTTGATAAATAAATTTTAAAGTGTAATTTATGGGGAGAAAGTTGTATATTTGCGTAAAAATTTCTATTTTTTATCTAAGTTCTATCGTCCAATACGAATTGTGACATTCCAGGACCAGAAATTCTCTGCATGGTCCTAAGAACTCGTATTGAACCTATTGAACGACTCTAGTATCATGTCAAACTAAATTTTGAGCTTAAAGTACCCTCCAAAAATTAGATTAAATGGGTAAGAGTCTCAAAATAATGAGCCTAAAGTTCCTGTCCTCGTCCAATATGGCATCATTCTCATCAACAAGCCACTATCAATTATTCTATAAATTTCCCCACTTTCCAACTATTATAACTATCTAAAATTATTTTATTAAACACGATTTTGCTGTTATTTTTTAGTCAATTTTAATATATTTCACTCATCTTTAAAGATTTTCATTATTTGATATGAGAAGATAGAACTAATAAAAATCACTCTATCTCTTTCTCAATTATTTTACTTTAATTCTACATTTAGTTATTCTTATTACATTACTTTCCATGCATCCACGCTTTCAAAAAATTGTGTCTCATTGTATGTGATATTCTTTTTCATTTTAGTTTATCTCATAAAAAATATTATTTTACTTTAATTGGAAACAATTAAATTTTAAAATTGTCATTTTATCACCACATAAATATCTAAGAATGATTTTAGACCATAAATTTTAAAAGTCGTCTTCTTCTCCTTAAATATTGTGGCAAATTAAATGTGTCACATAAAATAGAAAGAAGGAAACAATATAATTCTCGTGACATCATTATTATCCATTTAACTTGTACCTCATCGACAAATCTTAGACTACAATAATAACAATAATATATTCAGTGAAATCTAGCAAATAAGATCTGCGGAAAAAATTTAGACTAAATAGATGAATAAATGTGAGATAATTTAGTTATGAAGTAAGTAACAAGCTTCAAGTCTTAATTTCCTTTTTCTTTTTAGTTGGCAGGTCCTATTATCATAATTCATAACCCAAAAATATAGCAACAGTGATCCTGGACCACAAAAATAATTTTCGAAAATCAAATATTTGTTGGAGATTTATCAATTTCAGGTAAAGGACAAAATCGACAATTAGAAATTTGTTTTGTTCTTCGGTAAAGAGGGTTTCGGGGGTTTATAGAGAAAGCTCTAATGTCATCTCTTTAGGTTCAAGAAATCACCACAATCACTTGTATATCACTTTCTTTTTTCTTTTGTCACTTTCTTGCCACTTCTTTGTCCTCACTACGGAACCCCTTTTTGCAAAATTCAAGATTTTCATTTTGCAGAACCCAAAAATCAAGATTGTTTTGGTTATGGACGAAGATAGAATAGGGTTAGTACGGGCTAGAATCTCTGAACTGAGGGTAGAGATAACGAATTGTATCCACAAAGCATCTAAGAAAGATGAAGTGGAATCTGGAAATGGAGTAGACCCAGATGGGAAAACCCATGAGGATGATGATGAAGCAGTGGATTGCTTGCTGAAGATTAAGGATGCTCTTGAATCACTTGAAGCCCAGGTGTCCTCTTTGCAGGTCTCTCCTTCTTTAATCTTATTCTTTACTTGTTAAACTTCAATTTTGAAACTTGAAATTCTGTCCCCTTTGGGGTAAATGTGTGATTGTAGAAGATTCATGTGTTGCTGACTGGCTCCAACCAGTTTGAGTCTTTGAGATTGAGGGGTGGTAGTTGTTTTGTATATGCCACAAAATTTTGCAAAATTTTCACTTTTCTTGAGTTGATAGGCAAGGCGGCGCCCTATCTAGGGTTCAACCTTAATGAACAGTTACTAGAAGATTTTCTTCTGTATTTCCTTAACTCCCTTACAGCGGCTTTCGTTGGTTTTTCTATTGTGCTATGAACACATTTGCTTTAGGAATTTTCCTTTGTGTGATTAAGTCAATGTATAGGTTCTGTTGTTGAGGTCCTCCTTTTTCCATCCTTGAAATAGACGTCGGTGTTCTTCTTGTTGATGGGTTTATGTGTTATGGCACACTAAGGAGCTATATGCTTAAAGTTTTTTGAACTGAATTTTGTATACAAATTTGATGGTTAGCCTGATACTATTTTTTCTGAATGGAAGCCTATATTTTGGATATTCTGTAGTGAATTTTCTTCGGTGAGATTATGTAAATGTATACTGGCGAATTAGGTATTAACACGGTTTAGATTTGTACCACGAATGGGTAGAAGTCTTCCTGACATAAATGGATGAAAAATTCTATGTTTGTCATAAATAAGCACGTGTATTCTTCAGTTCCAACTAAATGTATAGCATTTCAGGATTTGACATTCAATTAGATATCTGCTCAGTGATGTCGTTGCACATTACAATATATATTTTGTTAACCAAGTAATCCCCGAGGCTAGTGGAACACGGTTCGAAACTTTGTAAATTATGGGTTTGTTGTAATGCATGTACATCAAGTCCGTTAGCATATTAGGAAAGATAGAATTAGGAATGTAGATATTCTGGACAAGGTAGGAGTGACCTTGTAGGTGGTTAGGGCATGTGTAAAGGAGATGTACGGGTGTCCCAGTACTGAGGTGGAGAGGTTGGTTATGAATAATTTTAGGAGAGGCAGAGGTAGGCTGGAGAAATATTGGGGAGAGGTGATTGGGTAGGAAATGATGCATCTTCGGATTATTGACGTAATGACCTTACTTAGGAGGTTAAGAAGGACAAATTAGGGTAGAAGGTTATTTAGATAGTTAACCGTTGTTTCACTTATCTTTTCATACTATTAGACGTACTATTAGTCATAGTATTACTCTTGTGTTGTTTGATTGCTATCCATTGTCTAGAAATTATTTTCTAGCCCTTTAGATTTTTTTTAGTTTTATGTCTTTTTTCCAATCACTGGGTATGTTGTTGTTGGTTGTCTTTTTTCCAGAAGATCTTCATTTTAGCAAATGAGAGATCTTCATTTTTACACATAAGAGATTTAAAAAAGTTACTTTCTTTTATTCAAATTGTAAGAGGGCAAGGACCTTCTATAAGATATCTTCATTTTCATACATTAAAGATCTGAAAATGTCATTTTCTTCTATTCAATTTATTGTAAGTGTCCCAGAGATCTCATTTCCTGAATTTTTTTTCTCTTGCTACAAATTAGATGTCTTTGTTTTAATAGTTTTTTTTTAAAAAAAGGAAATGATCTCTTATGACCACTTACAAATTGAATAGAAGAAAATGTCCTTTTCAGATCTCTTACGTGTAAAAATGATAGAAATTTAAAAACAAATTTGTAAAGGGTTACAAAACTAAATCCTCAGTAATAGATTTAGATTCATGGATGAAACAATGTGCCACTAAAATTGAGGGATTAGTAACATATTTTTTTGATAAAGAGGGATTAGTAAAATATTTTTTTGATAAAAAGAGATTAGTAAAATATTTGTCTTAGTAAAAATGTCATTTGGGCCTAATACACCCATAAGGGATGCTAGCTAAGTGAGTAAGCCCATTAGTTAAATCTAACTAAGGAGTCGTTTGGTTGGGAATAAGTTACCAAGGGGTAAGTTATCCTGGTATAAGTTATTCTACTATGTATGTGAGATAACTTATTCCATCAAGAAAGCAAAAATAGCGGTATAAATAATCTAAGGACTATCTAATACCTCCAACCAAACATGGGATAAAATAATTCTATATTTATCCTGGGATTGTTATATCTTATACCTTACACCAAATGACTTCTAAGTTTTAATATTGTTTATTATGGGTGTTGGAAGACACATTCTAAATCGCCTAGAGAACAACTAGGCTTAGTGAAATTTTTGCATGCTTGGAAGAGAATAATCAGTATGTGGAACTAAGGGTATTCAACCTTCACATGAGGGTTCCCGACGATCAGTGAGACAAAGCTTGACTATCTATGTTTTTTGTATTTCATTTAAAATTTTATCAAGTTGTGATTACTGTTTATGATGATTTGTTAAGTTGTCTAGACTAGAGTACGTTATCATGGCTTCTGTTCTATTATTTGTTTTTTTGTATTGTTTAGACTATTTTTTCTTGAGTTGAGGGTCTATCAGGAATAACCTCTTTACCTCCAAGGTAGTACACTCTACCCTTTTCAGACCCCACTTGGTGGGACTACGCTGGGTATCTTGTTTGAAATTGATTCAATCAACAATGTGAATGCTGATTCATAGCAGTCTCTTTGTAGGTTAAGTAGATACCTGATTTCATTCAATGTTTCATCAAAGAGTTCATTCACTCTATCTAACAAGAGAATTGGAAATCTCAGCTTGCTTTATTGTTGTTGACGAAAATGGAAATCTCAGTTTGTGAAACCCCATATCCGTCCCCTGCTTTGCCATAGAGCTGAAACTTGATAGGGTGTTTTGAAAATTTTTAAGTTCTCACCTACTTAATAAGAGTTTCAGCTATAATATTTCTCATGACAAATCTCTCATATTAGTTTCTGATATTTCTCATGAAAAATTTGTTATTTTCATGTTACCTAAAATTGCTTAAATATTACTATCCAAGGTTAATAAAGTAACTTTTGGGTGTAATGTTTCGCCAAAAAATTGATTAGTCAGATAGGAATTTCTTTGTCACTCTTGTGGGGGCATGTGTTGTTCAACTGTTGGTATCATCATTTCTATTGTTCAAGATAGTATATCTGCTTGCTGAATGGACAGTGACTTCGTCATGTTGTAAGGAAGTTACATTTTGCTTCCAGATTAAGAGCATCACAGTCTAAATGTGTCATCACTGGCTTTCATCAAAGGGTTAGAAGTATGTATGAAAAATCTTCATGTTAATTTCAGATGATTATTACACTTAAATTGCCTCTTGGGTGTGTCATGTCGGTCTTGGGGCTGTAACATCTAACATCTACTTGGTTGTGTTGTTCTGCAGAGGGCAAAACTTTTTCTTCTGCCACCATTAATGCAGGGTTAAACTTTTGATCCAATGATAACAATAGTTGGTCCTGTTCCAATCATTACCCACTAAAACAAGCATAATCTTTTGTGAAGAGGCTAGTACTAATTTTTAGTCAGTTTTTGTCTCTCCTTATTGTTAGGACTTAATGCATGTTACTGGTGCACTTTGTCATCATATCTGTATTTCATGAAAAGTCAGAAGGTGCCTGTGGTAATTACAAGTGAAATCCGATTCGTCAAGTTTAGGAAAGGACAAAAGATATATTTTCCTATTAGAAACATTCTTTTGCAGTTAGTAGATGACTGCTGTCACCCACTTTGGTAAGATCAAAGCCCAAAGGTGGTTCTCGTCCCTCTCTGGTGAGATGAAAACATCTCTTCTTTGTACGAGCACCTATCTGCTGAAAATTCTTTATATGAGGTTGATAGTTGCATGCGTAAAAGTTATTCTTTTTCATGTTTGTTTCAAACACGACATAATCCAATATCCTGAAGCAGCAGTATTTTCTCATTGCCTTATGGATTGGATTTCCCAGGATTCTTCCAGCAGTATTTCTGAATGGTTTAGTTTTCTTCTTGTCAAGCACGACGTAGTCCAATATCCCAAAGTTGTGGTACTTTCAATTATTATTTCATCGTATCTTATTAGAAGCTACACCTGATTGTCTTTAAATTTTTACATGTTCAGGCTCTACAAGAGCAACAATGGTATGAGAAAGAAGCAGCACTGGCTGAGATAGGTTATAGTCAAGAAAAATTGCTCCAGACACTGAAAGGATACCAAGGCAAGGATTACCAAGTCATACACGAGGCAATCGCTTTTGTTTCTGAAACAGTAGAAGACAACAACGATCTTCTACTTCCTCCTTACCCTAGCAGACCTTCTCGCACCCTGGTGGCAGACAAGGGTTATGGCGTACACTTGCCATCTGCACGGAAACTCGCTCAAAATGGGTTATCTGGTAGTCACTATCACACCTCTGGGAAAGATGTCGATCAAGCTAACCATGAAAGGTCCGAGCCTAAAAGCCCATTAAGAATGGTTAAATTCTTCGTCAGTGCAGCAGCCAAGACAGCACTTGCAGTTGTTGGTGTAATCTCAGTCTTAAGTTTGGCTGGATTCGAGCCTCAGCTGAAGAAACGGGATAATCAGTTCAAGGTTTTGAACTTGCTTCAACAGCTGGCAAACAGAAAAGTCCCTGTGGTTGAAAATGGTGAAACTCAAGGCATTGCGAAAGAGAGAGTCGAGATCCCATTTGGATCAGTTTTGGCAACTCCAGATGTAAATTATGGATGTGGATGAAATGTTGTTCATTTATCAGATTTTGTGTAAATCCCACCGAGTTTTCGACTCTATTTGAACAGCGTGGCCGACAATGTAATTTGTCTTAGCTAGAGAAAGTTCAATCGAAAAATAAATTTTTCATCTTTCCCATCTGATATGCTTTACTTGACTTGAAAATTAATCGGAAACCACCTCTGTACCTCCACTAAGTAAAGGGTAATTCAGTATATGACTTACCTTAGGCTATAAGCCCTTCTTGTGGGATCACACTAGGGGTGTTGTTGTCTCATTGTGCCCCATAACCTCTTCCATTGAAACGCTATAGGTTCATTTCTTTACAAACAAAAAAGAAACTACTGTTCTGTAGATGGAATATTTTTTAAAATTGATCCTATTCGCTATTGACGTTGTCCTGCAATATTTAAGAAAATTGGTATATGGGAGAATACATGGCAGGAGTTGTGAGTTAAGGTTTTTGTCTTTTTATTTTTTGCTTTTCATATGATGTGTGTTTTGGTTTGATAGATCTGTTTTAGATTTGCCAACTTAGTTCATTAATATAATGTCGCACGAATGGATTGAATAAACAAGTTGGTGTTTTATTAATTGAAGGGACAGAACTGTTGCACGTTCATGCTTTGGCTCACCTGAAATTGGAAGACTTTTTTAAATATTAAGAGCAACTTCCTGCAGACAAAGCACATGCCATCCAATTATTGAGTTGAAAATTTAATAATTTGCTGTTACTTTTCCTGTTTTTCTACAAAACCAAGATAAGATAATTTTGTTGGCTGTTGCACTTTCTTGGACCCTTCTTTTTGGCAATTGGCAATTCTATGCTGTAGTTTATACTCTATCAATCAAGACATGGATATATGTTTTTTGTTTCTCTGTTATGCATTTAATTAGGCTGATGAAAAAAAAAAGAGTTCGTATAATTGGGTTCGAGTCACTAATGGAACAAAAGGAAGGAGCTTTAAGATAAAAGTAATATTTTTTTTCATATCTATTGAATTTGCCTTTTCATTTTTCTTTTTAATTCTTTTGATCCCTAAGTTTGTTACTCTCTCTGTCTTAGTTTATATGATTCACTTTTTTTTTTAGTCAGTCCCAGAAAGAATGACACATTTCATTATTTAGTAACTATTTACTTTTAAAATGCTCATTTCACCCTTGATGAATTTATCACTTATTTTAGATTATGAAAGTCAAAAGTCTTTCTATCTTTATTAAACACGATGCCAAGTCAAATTAACATAAAATGGGATGGAGAAAATTCCTTGCCTAACAAGCTCCTAGGAAAGAGATCCTACCCTCACAATTGAGAAGAGGAGGACTAGAGCATTAACTGGTACTAGAGGATTTAATCTCCCGAGTTGGATCTGAAAAAAAAAATATACGTAGATCATATTGTGATTTTAGATTAAGATTGTTATTAATCAAATTTGTCGAGTCATATAATGTTATTGTACTTGGACATCTTAAAATGTCATTTATGGATTACAGATGTCCCTTGACTTGCTATAACTCAAAGCTGGAAGCTACTACTCCATCAGCTAAGCAAAAGCAAATACCACAAATTGTTAATCGAACAATTATTGCACTTCAATCCCCAAATTAGTTAAATTGGTCTATCACAATTGACACTTGGTGATTATTATAATGTCCCAAACTTCCAACTATATGACAGACTCAAACATATCAAATCACGAGTATATAAACTAAATTTGATGCGTACAAAGATTCATTCAAAGCATACTACATTTTGTGGGAATTTCCTTTGCTATTTAAAGTATTGTTGAATAATATTAAAGACAAAATCAACATGCATTCATGTGTTACAATAAATAATACATGTAGGACATGTGGAAATGCCAGCCATCCATTCTATTTCAACCTATACAGATCTACATGCTACTTTTACACAATACATTTTCACTTTCATTATAGAATATGAGATTTCTTCATTTCTAACTAGCTGCTTCAATGAAAAATCCGTAGTAATCAACAAATATATTACATATAATTTTCCACCAACATCTTTGCTCATTTTCGATCATATGACAAGAAACGTTACGATTGATATATATAGATTTTGAATCTCTCCGAGAAAAGCTTTTAGTACTGTAGCGGCAAAGATGACTCAAAAACTTGAGCTCTCGAATTCGAATCCTTAGCATGACAATTGTGCATTTTCTTGAATCTCTTCGTTAGAATTCCTGACGAAGTGGACACTATAGTGGACAAATTACTATAATCGTTAAGAGCTGTGTTTGCTTTTACAGCAAGTACACACATATCTTGAAGTGAAAGTGGTGTTTGTAATTTAGAAACTGGCAAAAGAAAATAAAGCTGACCAAGCTGCAACACTTCATCTTTGGCTAATTGAGGAACTAATGAATTGACATTCATGGCTTCTGAGCTACAAAGGAAGAAATCAGGATTTTGGACAATGATCTCGCCGGCGGTGATTGGTTGCCGGAATTCTTGAAGTTTGCCGTTGATCTGAATCACCATGGCTACTTTTGTAGCTGGTAAATTCATTATGCTTCCATTTTGTTTTCCCATCAATGGTGAAGAAGTACAGACACCCATTTTACTGTTTTCTTTAAGAAGAAAAGAAAACAGGGGAAAACAGAGGAAATTGAAAAAACAGAGTACTTTTTTTTTAAAAAAAAAATAGTTGAGTGGATAGAGTTGAGGAATTGGCAGTGAAGGGGTTGGGGTTTATATAGAAGTGGAAGGCACTTTAGGTATATTCAGTGACTCGGTTTTGACCGCTAATCAAGCTCAATTGATAAGGTGTGAATACAACACTTTTTTTTATTAGTTTTTATAAATTTCATTTGGAGGGTTAAATGATACTCATTCTATTCTATTTTAATTTAATTTATAAGGCAATATATATATATATAGATTAATAAAAATATTTAGAGCGATAAAATATAAATAATATTTTTTTATTATTGTCCTTTGTGAAGTCATATATTCTAAAAAACTTTAATAAATGAAAGGGTAAATATGAAAAAAATTCAAATATTCATTTTGAACTTTGAATAATTCAACTTTATGAAAATTAAAAAAACTCTAAAAAATTAAGTTAATTTGAGACAGAGGGTGTATAGATTTCTAATAATATTAAAATATTATATTTTTATCATATTGATATTGAAAATTTTCCAATCTATATTTTCTTTTTATAATTTTTGAATATTAAAAAGTGTTTTTTTTCCAGGAAACAGCCTCTCTACTTCTTACGAGGTAGTGGGAAGGTCTACGTACATTTCTAACCTTCTCAGACCTCACTAGTGGGATTTAACTGGGTATATTGTTGTTGAATATTAAAAGTTTTTATTTTAAATTATTAAATTAATATAATTTAATTTAGCTTTAAAAGTTAGTCAAATTGACTCTCGAAAAAGGCCGAAAACTTAAAAAACAAAAAGAAGTAAAACGTAGTAAAGGACTCTTGTCTATATTATATATGATGTTTTTAGCCGTTGTTTTTAGTAAGTTACTTTAACTAAATATTCTTTCCATTTTATATTAGTTATCATTTTTCCTTTTCAAAAATTAAATTATGTAAAGTTAAATAATATTTTAAAAATATATATATATTTCTTTTATTAAATCAACATGATAAAAATTCAACTTATAGTTTTAAAAAATGAGTCAAAACTGACTTTTTGAAGAAAAATATGATAATTAATATGAGATGGGTAAAATAGTGATACTTATCCATATAATTTTTTTATCATGTGAAAATTATCTTATTTATCTAAATAAGAGCAAATTTGGGGGAAAAACATTTAATACTTTTTATATTTATATATAAAAAGATATTTGTTTTAAATTAAATATAAAAGCTAAGATCGCTACATAATATGGATCCATGAGAGTATTAAAAAATTTAGATAGGAATAATTCGTACGTTAAACGGTATAATTAAACTAATTAAGTCCCACTAATTTGAAACAAGACCTTGATAGCGTGTTTTCTAAGAAGGCAGGCAAAAGCAAAACACCTAAACACTAACATATAAGATGTGAAAAAATAGAACTAAATATATAATTAGTACAGATCCACCGGCCACATTTTTTAATGACTTCTTTGTAATTAATTTACTTGTTTTGGAAGTGGAATGATAAAATTATAGAGGAACGTAAAGCTATAACTCTAAACAATTATTTAATGACTGCAAAAGCAAGGAAATAATCACACACATATATATAAAAGAGGTTTCAGTTTAAGTCCAAATTACCTAATAATATTTTTATTGAGTATCGAACTTTTTAGGCAGCAGAAATCTCAAGCATGCAGATGTGCAGCTATTATAATCTTATTATTTCCAATTATCCGTTATCTAGAAAGATATTAATTAATTAATTAAGGAATATTTTAACAAATGGGCATTAATTAGACGACAGTAAGCTCTAATTAAATATGGACTTAACTTTGAAAAGTTGATCGCTCGATGATTATCGAGCAGAAAATTGCATCCAACACCAACGTGGGTTGTTATAAAATTGTAAGGATTTTTTCATTTTTAATTAGAAAATTTAGGTATAAAATAGTCCTTAATAAAAGATACAATAATCATTTTCTTTATGCAAGTCTTTTTAATATGAGTTTAAATTTAAACCCCAACACATATATTTAAGGATGAACATGTGGTATAGTATTTGAAATTTAGTTATGGTAATTTTGATATTCGATTTTTAAAACTATTATATCATTATTATACCAACTTAATTTGACATAGTTCGATATTTTGAAGTTCGATTTTGGTATTTTGTGATGTACATGGTAAATAAAAAATCTTTTTCAACTTCGAATAATATATACTCATATGATATGGCATTACGACTTCGACAATTGAAAAAACAAAAGATCTCAATTATAACATATTGATAGATTATAGATGTAAAAATATCCTTTTGTTAATCAATTACATTTAATATATATTTCGATCAAAATAGAGTAGTTAAAGTTTCTAACTTCTAAACATTTAGTTTATATAAGTACTATGTTTCATATCTATTAGTAATAATAATAATAATAATAATAATAATATCTGGGTTTATACTCGAAAAAATATTTGGAGAAATTTGTTTTTAGTTATTTATTGGAAAACCTGATTTTGGTCAATAAATTAAAGAAAGAAAAAAAAGTAAGACTTCACATTAGGAAAATTGAAAAGACGAACTTTTCCTTAAATAGTGGCCATCAATGTCAAGAAATTATTCGTTTCTTGCAGTATTCCTTTATGTACGTGTTATAAATAAGGCATACTTAATTTGGTTCACATACGTCCAGTAAAATTCGTTTAAATTTTAAAAATATATTCATGATGATATTTTATTAAATCAATAAATACGTAATATGTGTTGAAAGATAATTTATCCGTGTATACTTACTTGTTTATAATGAGAATTGTACGCATCTTAAAAAATAATAATAAATAAAGCATATATTTTATTATGATATTCATATTAGTTAGTGTATAGTCTTTAATGAACTTGAAAAGTAACTTGAAAATGAATAGTTAATCCTAAGGTTAAAATGGAAAGAAAATGGTCATTTTTTTTATATGTTAAAATGCACCAGTAAAGTTAAAATATATATTTAGTATAATGAACAAGTAAAAAAAATTAATTATTATATATATTAAAAATTAATTATTATATATATTTTTTATTTTATTAAATCATCTAATTATGATAAATTATACTCCCTCAAGTTCCTAATAAGCGATGTTTTAGCTTTTTTGTTTTGATTCAAAATAATTAGCACTATTTTTTTCCGTAATCAAGAAGATATTAACTTTACCATTTCAAATTTATCCTTGTTACACATTCCTAAAGAAGTCCTTTTTCCCCCTCATATTTTCTACGAAGAATAATTTAATTAAAATATCTTTTTTTCCTTTTAAAAATTGATATTCAATTATAAAGGAGTGTGTAAAAGGTCAAAAGATTGGCATGAATCATAAATATGAAATTTAGAACATATTTTTCTTTATTTGGAAGGAAAAGTGTAGCATGATTTTGTGGTTAGTGTGTGGGGTAGTTAGTATTTTGTTTTCTTTTATCCAACCATATTAGGGCTACGAATATATAATAATTATAAAGAAATATGGGCCTCTTTTTGTTTACACTTTCCACTATCGTCGTTGCTTCCATTTCCACAAAAATCCATATCTCCTTTCTTCTCTCTTGTCTTTTTCCTTTACAATTATATATATGTTGAGGGGGATGTGGTGTGTATTTGTTTGCGTCACAATCATTTACTCTCTCGCTTTTTTTTTAATCGATTTTAAAAAGAATATTATTTTATCATAAATAAAAATAATTTAATTTTAAATTTTTTGTATAACTAGATAAATATTTAATAGTTATTTTGGATTATAAATTGATGTGTTGCTTCTCCTTTTTGACTCTATTTTTTATTCCTTTTAACTTTGTTGGTCTTTCTTAATTTCCATTTAGCTTTTCTTGGTCGAGAATCATTAATGTCTCATTTGTTCTTTTTATTTCGTTGAAAAAACTATGTGTGTTCATATAGGATCATGATCAAGTGTGTGATTCTTTTGTTTAACTTTTTCTAAAGAAGCCCTAATTATTTGGAATGTGATTTATTAATTTATTAGTGTCAAAATAAAAATTGACTTGAATAGAGAAAATAAATACAACTAATTATTCATAAATCAAACTAATTTGATTCATTTGCATATTTAAATTAATTCGAATTTGCAAGGTAAATTACTTGTCATACAACAGTGAACTTTCCTGGAATAAAGAAACAAAGACAAACAAACCTCAATACGATGGAAATAAAAAGTTTAAACTTAAAAGCAGTTTGGAAATTCATTGATCCTATATGTCACACTCACACACTCAACTTTTTGACTTAATTAGTTGACTGATAAAAAATTTTATTTTCCTAATTATTTGGAATATGCTTTATCAATTTATTAGTGTTAGAATGAAATTGACTTGAACAAAGAAAATATATACAACTAACTTAAGATTTAGCTTAGAAAATATCTATCTCATGTTAACTAGGATCGAAACCTTTTTCGGAAAGCCACATGATAATTAAAATTAATTATCAGCCTAATAATGACACAACGTACTAATTATAATGATTTGCTTAGTTGTCATAATGTAATTACAACATAATTACTTGATTTTTTTTTATTTGCTTACATAAATCTGGTTGCTTTCATTTAATTTATTCA
Organism: Solanum rostratum; assembly: GCA_029948455.1. Taxonomy (NCBI): domain Eukaryota; kingdom Viridiplantae; phylum Streptophyta; class Magnoliopsida; order Solanales; family Solanaceae; genus Solanum; species Solanum rostratum. The sequence continues at coordinate 89,850,486 of CM057045.1, read as the reverse complement.
CCATGCCATACAACATGGAACTTTCCTTGAATTTAAGAAACAAAGATTCATAGAATGGATATAAAAGTTTTGTTTGGAAATTCATTCATCCTGTATGTCACACTCACACTAACTTTTTGACTGAATTAATTGAATGATAAAAGTTTTTTCTTTGCTTTCATGCCTTTTTTTTTTCCTTTTACCTTTTGACAAAAAGCTTTCTACTTAATATAACATAGAACCAATTTATTAATTTTCTCTTAATAATGCTTCATAAAAGGAGGTTGTTGTGAAATTCACTCCATTTTTTAGTAGTCAAAGAACGGTTATTTGTATATTAAGAGAAAATATTAACAAAAAAAAAAGTTCAAATAAATTAAATATTCGTAGAATCAAAACATCAAGTTAAAAAAGAAGAAATTCATGAAGTGTCCAAATACAGTTCCCTTAATACAAGGCTTCAAAAAGAAAAAAAAGTAGTCTTGGTAACAAGTTCTATTTAGCTTAGTTAAAGGAAGGATCAAAAGTATAAGCTTCATTTTGATTGATTAAGTCAATCTGAGCTTGTACTTTTGCCAATTGGCATTGTACATGGTAAATTTCTTCATGTAAAACAGTAATAATTCCAACACAACCATAAACTGGATCCTTAATTCTGCAATATGCCTCATAATACAATGAGTCTGCTACATCAGCTCGTTGATGCTCACCCACTTGCTACAATTTTAAATTTTTAAAAAATAAATTAAATAAGAAATTTAATTTCTTTATCATTTATATATTAAAAAAACCATATAAATCATAGGTTATATGTCAAACAAATCTATAGTTTTTGATTCTTTGTTGTCATTGAAACAGCTAGGGAAAAAAATAAGCTAGATAAAATGATGATTGGAATATATAGTTAAAAAAATATTTAGAGCAATTAGAAGTAAATTAGATTCTTGTAGGAGTAATATAATATTTATACCTGGAGCATCTTTCCAACATTGCTAGCACCATAGATTTTGTGAACATAAGAAAATCTTTGAGGATTATTTGGAGGAAAATATGGTAAAAATATACAATTTGTAGGACATTTTCTTCTTAATTGTTTGCAAGCAGCACAACGGGTGGAGGTCATTATTTTCTTTTTTGTACAAAGATTTTGTGAATCTTTTGTTTGTGAAGAAGAAAATTTAAGCAAAGATCTTATCATTGCATTATAATGGATTCAAGAAGAGTGTATTTAAATGAAATGAAATTAAATTATTAACGGCTAATTCTTTTGAAAATTTTGTGTTATAAGGAAAGTTACCAGTACTACAACAAATCACTCATTAAGTGATTGAGCTAAACTTGGTATGAATGGAATTTATAATTATTTTTTCTAATTTTGATAAGCTTATACTTGTATATAGTATTTTTTCCGTATCTTTTTCAACATCTACATTTAAAATATTGAATTAATCTCATTTTATTCAGTTTCAAAGATTAGTCAAATTAATTTTCGTGAAGCAAAAGATGACAAGAATGAACAGAAATAGTACTTCTTCTGTTTCAAAATAAGTGGTGTTTTTAGCTTTGGTATACTCCTTAGGAATTGTTTTTCCTAATTTACTCCTAATCAATTTTTATCTCTTTGGTTAAATGTCTTGAAAAAGAATAGCTAATTATTGATTTCTTAGTTATCAAACGAGGATAATTTTAGAAGAATAAGATTAATTTTTGTTTGAAATCTTAAAATATCATTCATTTTACAAAATAAATATATTAAAACATCACTTATTATGAAACAGATGGAATTAACATTTTCAGGATAGAGACAAATTATTAATCTTGTCTCATGAAAGGAGTTTTCGTATGACTTTTATTCTCAATAAACATTTTTATAGAAGGAGAAAAGAAATTTCTTAAGCTATGTTGGGTCATTTTCAATCATTCAAATTGGACCTAACACACACACACAGAGTTTTGGGCTCCAATTTTGAGAATAGTTGGACCTGGACCATTCATGTTTGAAAAAATTACGCGAATAAATAAATATATACTAATTAATTAATATAACTATAATTGAATTAATTATAACTCACAGTAAACATCTAATTATAATTACGGTTTGAGTTTTGTATAATTTGCACGATCAATATAAACGCTATATGCGCGAATCAAATTGTATAGCAAAATATACAAACACTATACATGAATTATATAGTGAATTGTACAAACGTATACAAATGTTATCGTACTTAAAAAAGGAATTGAAATAAGTATATGCTTAGAAAACTAGCACATTTATCTAGAAATAGAAATAACGTCAGAACATATGCATGTATTATAAATAATACATTGATATCTACATTAGTAGTTCAACATCCACCATTTTTTTTTTAATTATTAGTCTAACTTCATTAGGTCTATAATCTCCAATAATCTTGACCATAAACTAAAACTCCAATTAAAATTTTCAATTATTTTGACATTAATGAACCAACCACTCCAGCAATAAGAGTTGTAGGGTCTCCAAGAACTGCAGATATAATAAACTGCAGAGCTAAGCCAGCCATTTCACAACATTTTTGGGCTTTGCCTTTGCTTTTTTTATGATGAGTTTGAAGTGTACCTTTCAGACTTGGGATCCTATTGTCCAATTTTCTATAATTATTATTATCTCCATGACCAAAGTAGATTTCATGCCAACTATCCACAAGCATCTCTTTTACACATGCCACGTGTAAATTGTATTTCTTGCATGTAGATCTATAACTCCAGCTTCTCTTTCTCCCTTTCCTCCCGCACCGGTGACATGTTGCACTTATCTGTCGCAGACAAATTCAAGATTTAAAATTAATGAATTTGATTGTACGTACAAAATTCATTATGTATAATGATGTTCTAGATAAAAGTATGAAAAATAAGATTATATTTTATAAAAAGCATTTTAACTCAGAAATCAAATTAATTAAATTTATAAAATATTGAATATCAAATGGTCCCAATAAATTGTGCACCATGAGACCTTACAGTAATCTTCCTTAACCTCCAACAAATTGCCCCACTGAGGGATATGAGCTTCTAGATAGTACGTACTTGATCAAAAATTGATTCTTATTTATCTACCACATAATTTTTAATTAAATTCAATTCTCTCTAAATATGTTCTTCAAAAAAATTTGATTTGGACAGATGTTTTGTCCGACTAAAAAACAGAGCATGTGAAATTGAGCATAATTTTGCAAACAAATAGTCCACTTTTTTCTCACAAAAATAGAGCATAAATATTTTTTTAATTAAATTCAATTCTCTGTAAAGTTACTAAATTTATGACTGATTAAAACAGAAAATAAATCTGGTCAGAAAATCAATGAATGATTGAATTCTCACTAATGCAAAAAATGTCTTTTATATTGGGAAACAGAGCATTCTGTTTCTCTTAAATATGAACATAAAACAAATTAAATTATCATCTTGTCATTTTTATAAGAGTAAATATGCATCAAAAACTTGGAAAATAATCATTCTCCTAAAATTGAAGTTGTCTAGAAAAAGGAAAAAATAATATCAAATAAATTGAAATAGAAGAACTATTAGAATAAAATAATCTAAAGATGAATCGCGCATTGCAGGGTCCATTCAAGGGTGGCACTCCCAATAAGATTCTCTCCATATCCAGGTCCCGAAATCGAGACCTTTGATTAAGGGTGAAACAGTTCCACTCGTGTTGGGTTAAGCTAATAATTCACGAATCTCATGTTACTAAGTGGATCATTAACAATATTTACATACCTTTCTATACAAGTAAAGCTTTACTTCCCCATCATCAAGCACCATAGGAAGCTTAGCACAACATGGATGAAGATCAAATCCACAAGACCTACAATGGTAAATAAATCCAGTAATATCCTTCTCACAAGCGTTGCAATAGCGCGGTACGTTCCCTGGGGGACGAGAGAGGAATTGGAAAGAACACTTTCTGTAAAATGGATGTGTAATAGAAGGTGAAGGAATTGCACAATGCATATGTAAATCATAGTCACAAATTGTGCATTTGTAACGTGACCCTATGCCTATTTCTTTGCAACCATCACATTTGAATGGAAATTCTGAGTACTCATATCTTAGCTTGTGTTGAGGGTGGCTAAAATGAGATATCTCATTGTACTTCATGGTTTTTTGGGTGGCTACTTAGCAAAACAAAAAGAATTCTAAGTGGTCATTAAATAAAGATGATTCTTGGACTTGCACTACTAAGTTTTGAGTTTATTGTAAGGAATTTTTATTGAAAAAAATTGGGCGGATAACCAAAGATATACTAGTTAATTAGCCAATACACCTATAGTTTGAATTAATTGCAGTGCGCGGTAAACATCTAGCTGTAATTACGATTTGAGTGTAGTATAATTCGGGCGATTTATACAAACGTTGTGCGCGCGAATCAAATTGTATATCGAAATATACAGACACTAGAATTATATAGCGAATATACAAACATTGTGCACGAATTTTATAGCAAAGTATACAAACGCTATATAAAAATTGTGAATTGTATAGCGAATTATACAAAGCTACTATAATTATAGTTACGAAATACAATTACCCAAACTATAGCTATGGAGCATAATTAGACTTTATATGTTTGACATTTATATAATTTGCTCTTTTTTATATTATTAAATAACCTATTAAATCTCATATTTAAAAAAAACGTATTTGTAAATATTCTTTGAATGACATGATATTTCTACCGAAACAATATATGTTACTTGAACACTTTAACTTTATGTAATGGAGTTAAGAGTGGCTTGTACTTGAAGCAAATAGCAAGAGGGAATTATGCTTATTGGGGGATAATGACAGTTGCAAAATTATGAGTGTAGTAGAAGAATCTTTTAAACACCCACAAGAAGTGAAGAAGAGGGACATAAGGCATATTTTAGTTCCATACCCCACCCAAAAAAAGGATTTTATGCTTTAAATGATTAGTCAAATATTGCTAAAAATCAAGATATATGTGTGCTTGTGTATATTGTAATCAACTTATTTTAGAACACTCCCAATATTAAGGAAAATAAAATACCTTAATTGCAAGCAAGGTTTTCCATATTGGGGCCACTAGAAAGTTCAAAAAATATTACAAATGTAAATTTATTATGTTTTGTGGTTCAATATTTTTTTATCTTTACGAGATTAAAGAATCTTTTATAATTGAATCGAAAATTGGAAGACAAAAAATACCTTCAAACATTTATAATTTAGGCATTATAGATTACTCAAAAATTTACCAGATAATTTGTTGGGAGAATCATGAGATGCAATGAAAATTTAAGGAATATCTAGTGTAGAATAATAACAATTTGGCACATTAAAACTAGATAAGGCTAAGAAACTTTATGCTAAATTCTTGAATTTAGGAACGTGAGGAAGAAATTTATGTAGTTGGAATCATACAACCGTTGCTGAAATAATCGTTACCATAGGTTTAATTTCTCTAGTATATAATAAAGTCTGATATGAAATAATTTGCGAAAAATTTAATTTAGCTAAATAAAATATCTTTGAATTCGATAGAATTCAAAGTTTCGAAATTCAACCCTAAATTTATACAAAAATCAATTATACAATCATATGATTAAATTCTGAATTTGTCATTAATAATTCACTTCACGTAAAAAAGAAAAGGATATATGACATAGTCAGCACAAATAAATGGGTAATAACAGAGGAATAACATCTGGTTCTATTTAATTGATGACACGGAGGAACAAATTCCTACTTTGTATTATTCTTCGTAATCCGATTATTAATTTTTATTTTTTTTGTTAATGATGTTATCTTTTTTCCAATTGACTAAGTAAAAATATATAGAATTAGAACAGTAAAAATGATTCGTGGTATTGCTTACCTTTGAAAATGTGTTGAAAGTAGTTAAGCTTACACGTAATATTAACTTCAACACTTTGTTTTTCTTCTTCAATATGCTAAACTATGGTACCATAAAGCATCACCATTTCTTTAAGCAACTTTTATTTTCTTCCAACTTAACTTTGATGTGTCATCTTCTTTTACTCCCTTTGAAAAGAAAAGATAAAAAATAGAAAGATGATTATCGAGAAGCGTACTAGGATGAACTCATGCTTTTCTTATAAAATTAAATATTTTATGTATATGTATTTTTTTAATAATATAATAGTATCTTCTAGCACAAATGTTATAAGAAACTTAATTAAAAATCTCGCGTTCAAATTTACCTCTAGAATTTATATACATAAATATGTGGTCGGCGCCAAAATTAATGGATTCTATTGAACTTATGTTAAGGTTGTATCACCCCCTTGTGTGGTGTAAAACCTAAGTTAATCGAAAATTTTGAATGTTGGATGGTTTTATTATATGAAAGAAGAAAGAAAAATAACATGCCCTAATTATGGTCAAGACTATTAGACGTTGGAAAATTTAAGGTATAGGATTAATTTGTGTCTGTCTCATAATGTCAAGATAGATATTTTCCTTTCTTCAATTTTGTTTTAATTTTGCACTTCTTTTTCTTCTTTACCATTGTTTCTCTTTGCTCTTTTTTTTGGGGGGTTACAAAGAGACATCTGGAATATTTGAGTGTAAGTGATATTGAGTTACTTGCCAGAATAAAAGCTAAATTGCATCTAATTCCATTCTTTCCTTTTTTTTTATGAGATGAGGCACCTGATGAGAGTGCTCCTTTTTTTTTTTTTTTTTGGATCTTTTACACAAATAATCAGTCGAATTCATAATATACATGGAATTATATGGTAACTATACTTGGTTATACACAAATTATACATAGAATATACATATATTGTTGCTGAGAATGTATCAAGACAATTTAGTGAACCAACATCTTGGAACTCCCTATCCTCCTAGTCATTTGTACTTAAAAAGGTTTTCATGGATTGCATGGGGTTGGAAAGTTATCCAATATAATATTGAACCTACCCAAACCGTGCTAATAGCCCAAATTCTGATTAACCATCTCTAATTCAGCCCATACTAATTCATTGAAGCAACCCAAAATATCAAGTGCATTACAGGGTGGATAATTGAACTCTATCCAATAAAATGAAAGTTCAAGAAGTCAACCGACTGAAATATTAAGATTCTCCGTGTCATGTTTTCTTTCATGCTTCTAATAACGAGGAGTTAACCTCCGACCATTGAGTCAAAATTTGTTGTATATTGGAAATATTCCACCTCCTATCTCATTCCATGCTCTTCTTTCTCCAAATCAGATCTTAGTTCCAGTTAGGGGTGGCAAAAATAAACCCCAACTTGTTGAAATTTGAACAAGTTAATAACCTGCTCATTTATTAGCTTAACCCATGTCAATCCAATCCATTTCAACCTATTTAAAATTGGGTTGATAAGCAATCCACATTAACTCAAGAGAGATCTTGTCAAAAAAAAAAAAATTAAAACACTTTTTTTAGAAAAAAATTAAAACAAATAGTAGTTCCTCCAATATTTACATACAAGTACTAAAACCGTAGTTGAAAAATGTTGTTTCTTGAAAAGTGATGATCTTCTTGTGAGATAAGAAAGAAACGAAAGATTGGAAAGAGATGAAGCCATGGAGAGGAACCATGACAAAAAGGCTAATCCAGCACATATCTCATATCTACATCAACAATTGAACTTAATATCAGAGTTATGTGTGCTTAGTCCCAGTCCACGCATGCATAAATGTCATATGTGCGGAAATGGAAATGAATATAGGATTTAGAGTCCGTAGGTGATGTTGTTATTATGTTTTTTTGTGTGCGTGCATATGTATATAGTTTGGGTGAAAAAACAATGAGTTCAGATGAACCCATCCTAAATACGTCGAGAAAAATAAGATGAGGAGTGCAATGGACGTAAGAAGAAATTACCAGAAGGCAGTATAGTCATGGAATTCAACTCCTAAAGACATGAACAAAAGAGAAGATGGTCTACAAATCTTAAAGCTAAACTAGCACTTGTCCCAACAGCTCCTGATACTTCATTATCCATGGCCATTTACTGTAAATTCTTCATGATCTTCACGTGTAATTCCAATTCATTGCTTCCCCGATATATTCATGAGACAGACAGAAAACAAAACTTGAAGCTATTTACTTGAGGTCTTTTTTCTTGTACTCGTAATTTCCTGGTGGCCAAACTAACTGGCTAAAATTGCAAAGGAGTTTGAACTTTGAAGTAGGGGGGTTTGTGCATGATATCCAAAAAGCAATATGTTATGAAAGGATTTGACAAGTGGAATTGCATATTACCTCTGTTTTTTTCTTTTTTAGCTTTGAGGAGACGGCTATAAATAATTTGGAGTTTGTTTTAAGTTAGCGTCTGTGCAGAGTATCCAACATGAACCGAAACACAAATGCGAATCAAAATTAGTGCGTCCTGGCAAAGTCTACACACAGACGCCTTTCTGTAGAGTCTCCAATTTGATCAGAGTAAGCCATAGTTACCTTGTGAGTAATACTTAGTTTCAACTATGCTATTATCCTGCCCATGCAAAAGCATGTTATGCATTTAAACATGCACATCAACCTTTCAAACATGATAATTTCAAAATTCTGCAAAGACATTTCCATGTGCAGCAATATCTGAAACTTGCTGCTACCAGAAAAATTCTATAAACATATTACCCACCATTAAAAGTTTTTGTTGCAGATTTCTGGATGGGGTAACTAGAGACCTTTGAACCAGTGCACTTGCTCCGCCTTTAACAAATCCAACAAATGTACACATTAGGAGACATAAGGAGGATGAAAATAGCTAATATGTTTTTTCCACATTTTGTTCTTCTACTCTCCCATCACAGAGAGTAGCACATCTCACGAAGTTGCATTTGAACAATTAAGCAAGACGCCTACATAGACAAAACAAAACAGTAAAGTGCATCACTTGAACTGTAAGTTATCCCAAACAACTAGGATCATTCTCCAATACATGTCAACAAATTTCAAAATAGGGACATATATGGTAATGGAAGGATAAAAAAGAAAGGCTTGCTCGTTTCTTCTGATCTTCCATTCCTCCGGATAAACTGCACAAGGAAAATGCAAAAGCATAAATGACGAGTTTATATAATAACACCACTAGCTTTATGCAAATAAGTGCCAAGTAGCACAATATGTAGTTTGATAGATCATTTAAGAAGCAACGGAGTGTGAAGGGCTCCAGAGACTCTGAGGCATGAATAAATTCACCATGTTAAACAAGCATTGCCTGTATATCCATTAAGGGATACAGACAAGTTTCTTCATGATTCCTCAAAGCCAAAATGATGCAGCAAAATCTTCAGTCACTTTCACGGTAACGTAATTTATAGAAGCAGCAGACTATTCTGAAAACGTTTCATTTATCAGAACAAGTGTTTGCTTCTATTAACTTAAATAAAAATTAAAAATTAAAGTTTCAAATACATTAAATCTGCAACAGAAAAATAAACACGAAGTAAAATTAATTTTTATTTGAAGATCTGACCTGGCCTGCATCCAAGTCCAAGTGGAGTAATATTTATTTACCAATACAAGGACATTTCGTGGACTTGCACATTCAAGGACACATATAAATGGCCAAAGTACTTGAACCTTCTCCCTTTCCCATCGATGTGGGAAAGTTCCCTACATGTACAAAATATTCCAACAATCCCCCAACTAGTATGTATTGTTTCTCATAATATCGGTATCTAAATAGATTTGAACTTTCTATTAGTGTATATATTTTAAAGTTTGACGAAGTTTATGGTAACCACAGTTCATAATGTCAAATCGAAAGTATCACATGTATGATATTATAGTAACGACTAAACCAACCATAACTTACTTTAGCACTTTGTCAGTCATGTACTACTAATCTTGACTTCAAGAATATTTATGAGACCAACCCTCTAGATCTTATTTAAAGCGGCATCACTTCTACACTCACATAGATGAAACTAGACATTGTGTTACTGTACACTTGCTAAGTTTAGTACGAATTAATCAACCTATCCTTGTAACAATTTGCACTATAGTTTGTCATTATACCCTTGTTATGGTAGGTAATTAGCAGCTCTTTAACGCCTAACACTAGAATCATGCTTCTAAAGGAGATCAGTGTTTTAACAACACAAAGTAACTAGTTATTGTCCTTTGAACTTGTAATGCTAGAGTGTATACTGACTCAAACTTGAGTACCAATTACTTGTGTTTATTAAGGATTTTATTCTCATTCCTTCATGATATATTTGTACTACGTCTCTATTTAATCCTTTTGTAAGTGGTTCTGACATATTATTGCTAGATCTCACACACTCTATAAATAATTCCATTTGTTGCTAATTCTCTTTTATAAGCATATCTTAAGCTTATATGCCTTGATTTTCCATTATATATCTTATTGGGAGCTACACATATCTTAATCACACTAACACAAAATATGGAAATGGTTGGCATAGGTTGCCACAACTTTATCGCCAATAACATGTTCCTTAGCAATTTCATTTTCCTTTGTAGGAGCTGCTAATGCAATATCTTTTCTTGTGGTATGTAAGAGCACTTTTCTAATGTATTATACCACACTCTTCACAAAAATAATCAAATTCAGCGGAAAAAATATTCACCTCCTCGGTCACTGCGAAATATCTTAATTTTTGTAACTTATTTATTTTCCACAATGGTTTTATACTCTTTAAATTTCCAAACAGCTTCATCTTTTGTCCTAAATAAATAAATTAAAGTGAATCTGGAAAAATCATCTATAAAAATAATAAAATATCTTTTACCACCTCGAATTAATTCTCCATTTAATTCACATATATCAAATGTACTAAATCTAGTAATTCGATAACTCTTTCAAATTTTTTCAAAAAGGTTTCTTGGTCATTTTTGGTTGTATGCATATTTTACATATCTCTATTATTGCAAGCAATATAACCATTTTTGGAAATATAACTTAATGAACCAAAATCCATACGTCCTAATCAGGCATATCATAACAGAGAATCAGACTCAACAATACAAAATAGAAGCATTACATGGTACACAATTAGCAACGTCAGCTTTCTTAGAAAGCAAACTAGCAGACATTAAATTCTTCTTCATTTCAAGAACGTGGTACACATTTAGCAACGTCAACTTATGCCTCGACGTGAAATTTATTTCAACTATCCCCTTTCCTGAAAAATGTGCATTGCCATGGGTGCCCATCAAAACCTTCTCAGGCTCCTTCATTTCTGCATAGATCTTGAGTTGATTCTTGTCTTAAGAGACTTGAATGGTTGCGCCAGAATCCTCCACCAGTACTGACTGTTAGTGGATGCAACAACCATGTTCAACTCTGACACTGTTCCGCTCAGCAACGCAGAAATCATAGCAACAAGTCCTTGGACAAAATTCTCAACCATGGTTGCTTTCTCGGAATTACCATTATTGAAATATATTCTTGCTTTCTAATACCTACAATCTCGAATTTAATGGCCTTTCTTCGCATTACTTCCTTTATGCCTCGACTTCATGTGAGTCTTGTGTAGCGAGGTGTTTATGTCGATATCCTGTACCCAATCAGTCTACAAAGGATTCATCATAATTTCACCATTTTTATACTACGTAACCCTCTTCCTATATCCGACCCGGAACTAGCTATGCTTAACGAAGCTCCCATACACACGGAAGCGCAAATAAATTACAACAATATGGCATTTGATCCAAGCAAAATTCCATGTATCATGAGAAATATTTAAGCAAGCACTTAAATGTATAATCAATGAAAAGTTTACCTGAGAAGAGAGAGGAGCAAAGCGAATTCGTAATCTAGAATTCCAGCTTGAGTTCTTCTTTCTGATCGGAGAAATAGTGGAGGATGTATGGGGCGACCCGAATTACGGCGACCCAAGTACCGAACAGGGCGACGTGGGTCTTCAACTGCTTCAAAGCAGCTGCCTTATCAGGTTTACGCATGAACATTCCCGGAAACATTTTGAGATTTGAGATTTGAGATTGAACGATCTAAAACCCTAGCTTCCAAACGGAGTCGATAGTATCGGTGAGGGTTTTAGACTCTTTTTCTACCCAAGATCAGATTGTTTAGAGGTTATCCCCTCCTGGGCCTCAGGCCCATTAGCCTTTTGGGGAATATTGGGCCGGGTCTAATATACTAGAGTCGGTCCACTAAGGTTTTTAAGGGTTTGTGTTTCTTTGGGATGCCAAACATATCGTTATTATGTACTTTAGTTATAATTTTTATCAATTATTGAACGGCACTATAATTTAATTAATTTTGCTATAATTTGACTAGTTTGCTTCCTAATTATATAAATTCAAAATTTGTATATGCTCCCTGATTATTTGTATACAATTTGTTGATGTATTTGATTTGTGTAAGTTATGAAAAACTCATAATTGTATATATATGATTTGCATATACTTACTCTGTTTGTATATTGACAAGCGAAATATACAAATAAAAATACCCATAATAAATGAAACTATAGTTATGAAACGTAATTGAGCAAACTGTAACTAAGGATTATAATTTATACCTTGGTCTTAAAAATACTTGGAATAAATACATTTATAATGAAATACTTTATACTTTGATCTTTAAAATACGAAATCCAATTATACATATAATAAAATAATTTATATCTTGAACATAGAAGTACGAAAGTATAATTATACCTACGATAAAATACATTATACCTTGGTACTTTGTATGTATAATAATAATAAAATCTTTATACCATTTAAATATACTTTGTATAAATTACGAGCAGTAAATATGTAAAACAGTATATTTAAAAAATACTTAATATAAAAATGATAAATACCTGATAGTAATTTTATAATTTAGAATTTCTCCATCCTCTATTGCAATACTTTATCCTAAATGCAAAATATTTATAAAATTGTAACTTCTGGACTTTAAAAATCAAACTTGGGTTCATAGTAAGTCCAAAAAAAAAAAAAAAACGCACGTAAAAAATAGCTTCAAATAGTAAAAAAAAAATGTGTATGAAACCAAATAGATTTGAGTATAGAAAATAAAAATTGATTTATTTTAAAAATATTTGAATATATTATTTAGAGAAAGATTTGAGATTATCCTTTTTATTGTATTGATTTAGGGATAGAAGAAAATCCCTTAAATTAAGGTAAAGAGATGATTGATTATATTATTAGATTAAGAATTATAATTATTTTCTTTTTATTCTTTAAAACTACTATATATGTAAAAGAATATTTGTGTATTTGCAATATTTAAAAAATACTATTATTTATATAATTAAGTCAAAATTCTCAAGAAAGAATATCAATATTAAATACCGTTTTTCATTTATTCACACAAATTCTCATATTGTTTTAATTAATTAATTGAATCAAATAAGACAATTTGAATAAGTTTTATGTATGTATATGGGTGGTAAAATTAATGCACAAGGACTACTCATTCGAGCATAGGTAGATTAATAATTCCACATTTATTAATTCGATCTCTTTTTATCCATTAAAATTCAATCAGTTTTTGGGTAAATATGTAAATCTAAATTGATTTGTGTGAAATTATCTTTATAGTTTTTTGATATTATATATAATTATAATTTTAAAAATATATTAGTTTTTTTAAATGCTAATTAAGTTATAAGAAAATAAACCAAAAAATTGGAAGTGATCAGAATTAGAGTCATGTAGCCATCTTGATAATTTTCAACCGAATATAAAAAAAAAAAAAATCCCACATGCGCTTGTCGATTTTAATTTTTAGGTATGGGTCTTTTTGTCGCTTATTCTTTCTCTAAAAATAAGAAAATAAAACCAAACAATATATCAATTGTTGAACAGAAGTCAAATGTTATTCTAAATGGATTGTGTTTTTACTAGACTAAAAGCACTACTTTTAAGGGATTTTAGTTTTAAGAATCGTCTAGGTGAGGTATACAATTCTAGGATTATTTAACTTATCATTTTTGTCTTAATGATAAAATAAGTTATCTTATATATATATATATTGAAATAACTTATCTCAGGAAGAATAATATGGTCCCAACGAAATGACCCCTTAAATACAATTTTTTTTAATTAAATTAAGATAATAAAAAATAAATTAAAAAATCAAGAACTTATGACTTCATCTCAACTTCCATTCACATCATTCATATTGTTTTATTCTCACTTTTCTTCATTTCACGTCACAACTCAAACTGCATACATCTAAGTTTACATATCTCATATTGATTTCACCAAGTATATCTGAAAATTTAATTCATCAGTTAAATTTGATTTGGCATTTTCACCAAACATATGCTAAAACATTTATTAGATTAAAATGTTATTATCTTTTACGGCCCGACTTAAAATGACGAGAAAGATTATCATGCCCCATTTACCATAAATAAATAAACAGCTAAGCATACTTCACTCGTCCGGTCTTCTCTCTGTTTGTGATGTGCTCACTTCAAAGAGAAACTAATCCCAAATTAATTAGCACAGATATCCAATCGCATGGTGACACGTCAGTAAGACTGTGGGACCAGCCCAGGCATTAATTTCAGTAATGGTGATGTGTCGTTCCTCCACAAACTTATTGTAATTTTGTAGTAATAGTGACTCGACGCACCACAAAGAAAATCAACCTCTCCCTCTCTCTTTCGTCAGTCAAAATCCACAAACACTAAAAAAGGGCACTAACATTTACACCCAACACATTCCCCCATTAACCAAACCCCCTTCTCATAAAGGAAGCAGGAAATAAAAGCACCAATTCCACCTCCGTTAATTGCCCGCCACACTTCATCCTCATGATCCACCACCATCACCGTATGCCTCCTGCTCCTTCACCGGCTCCGGTGCCGCTACACCTTAATGATTCTGGGAAAGCTCCCTCACCTTCGTTGAAGCGTCCGTTTCATCATTCGTCGACATTGCCAACTAGCACCAATTCATCAACGTCCACGTCAGCGTCAGATTCATCAACTACTCCACCGCCGTCTAAGTTACCGGTTGATTTCAGCCCTCCTTTGATTGCGATGGTCGTTATTATTGCTACCGCTTTCGTCATCATTACTTACTCGCGGCTACTCTCCCGCCATATACTCCGATTACACGGCCGTTACAGACTGTGGCGCCGCCATCGCCGACGTTATGTCCCGTCATCATCTGCCGGAGATATTGAGTCGCCTCCGTACCCGTTTGATCCTACTGATGCTTTCCATGTGCTGTCCCCTTATGGATTGGACGATTCAGTGATCAAAACGATTCCTCTTTCGGTCTACACTCGAAAGAGCGGCGTTCACGATTGTGCGGTTTGCTTGCTGGAGTTCGAAGAGAACGACTATATGCGCACGCTACCAGTTTGTTCGCATGCCTTTCACGTGGACTGTATTGATATATGGCTCAAATCACACGCGAATTGCCCTTTGTGTCGCGCCAGAATATTCCGCCCAGAGTCACCGTTCACTCCGTTGATGGCAGCAAGGATTCGTCCGAGCTTCGATGACATGATGTTGGAGAGCACAATTCTAGAGCCTTTGGATGAAATTCAGCCAGAATCCGATACAATAACGGTGTCAGAGATCACGCAAGAATCGTCGCCAAGGAGGAACATCCAATCAGAGGAAAGATTTAACGGACGTGATATTTTGCTAAAACGTTCGTACTCCTTCGGATTTGAAAGGAATTTGGGATCAGAGAGGCTAGTGCTCGAACCAGCAACAGCCTCACCATGGCGGTACCGCAGAGCAATAGGATCAGGAAGCTTCTGGAGCAAAAGGCCTTCACCGTTCAGCTCTTTAACAAAGCCAAGAGTATTTTCCTTC
Source organism: Solanum rostratum (assembly GCA_029948455.1). NCBI lineage: Eukaryota > Viridiplantae > Streptophyta > Magnoliopsida > Solanales > Solanaceae > Solanum > Solanum rostratum. The sequence continues at coordinate 89,834,720 of CM057045.1, read as the reverse complement.
AGATACTACAGAGGAATGAAATCACCGTTCTTCCGGCGGAGTAGAGGTGGATTTTTCCCTTTATCGGAGTCGAGCGCGAGATACAGCAGCGGCGGAGGTGGAGGTTCGTCTAGAAGAAGCAAATCATTCGCAAGTCCAATGTTCATGAGAACATCGGCGGCTGGCGGTGGTGTATTCTCATCTAGCCGTCTAAGGAGCGGTGATCCAGAAGCCTTACTGTCACCGGACAGATATCACCGGAGGTGAAGAGCACATGGGATAATGAACTTTTTGGGAAACGACAACCGTCCGATCGTCACAGTTATGGCGAACGGTGACCGAGGAGGCGCGCGGGTGATGGGGTCAGGTGACATTAATGGTGGGGAGATTGAGAGAGAGAGTTACATCGGGAAGAAGAGGAGGAAATTAATGCTATGCCTGCTGGCCTGTGGCGGTCATTTAATACAGAGAGAGAGGGGCTATTGGCTAAGTGTTGAAATGCTAAAAAGGAAGAAAAAGCTATGTATGCATTTATTGGGAAATTTTGACTATTTTTGAGGAGTTACTGAGAGAAAGAGTTGGAGCTTTATCCAAAAAAGGGTTACTCATGCAATGGACCTTAATAGGTTGATGATTATAACTTTTTGCATTGGATGGCAGTGTAAGAGCTCCCAGTACTTGTCTTTGATTTCATGCATCATCAATCGAGTTCAAGATTTAAGTGGTAGTACAAAAATAGAATCATGGTGTATTCCTTGTTTGCTTGCTTGCTAACCCCTTTTTACCATCCGTGAGTAAACGTACCAAATTTTGATTAATAAATTTACCTCTGTCAGAACTAGGAGTAATAAAATATGTTGTTAATAGATAAATGAGATCCCTGACGTCTCGATGAGAAATCAGGAAGTTTTAAAATATGTTTGAACTAAATAATTAGAGGCCCAAATCAATATTGAGTGGGAAATATAGAAAAAGAAGTCGATCAAGTTACTTTAGATGATGATTTTACCAACATATCCAATTTTGTTGGTAAATTTATTGATGAGCCTTTTAGACACTGATTGGTATATGTATTGGTCAACATAAGAATTAGATAAATGGATAAATTAGGAGACCTCACGTGACGGATGAAGTCTAGAGATCACAGGTGAAGTCCAATAAGACCTAACTATGCTGGGAGTACGCCAAGTCTAATAAGAGATGACAAGTGGTAGGCAAAATCCAGAGACTAATCATCAAAAGGACGTGGTGCTATGAATGAAATTGTTTCTTTCTTAATTAAAAATTTTAAATTGTGAGTATGAAAAAATGTCTAAATAGAAAGTGCTTCCTTCAGGCCCTATGTGAGTGAATCCAAATTCATCGCGGTACAGGGACTATGCCAAGTCTCGATCAATAATCATTTTCGGAAAGTCAGGGAATGGCGTTAACAATTGCTCAATCACATATATACCGACTTTATCATGCAAATAATGAGAGTTTGAAGACATTACTTCGAGTTTTATGCTAAAAATATGCTCTATCATTAAACACAGACACACTCTCCCTGTGTGTGCGTCTCCTACATATGTACAAATACACTCTCTTCTCATCTTTACAAATCCGAAATATGAAGGGGACAAAAATGAGAAATTTATGCTGGACATATTTTGCAGACGTGTCTGAGCCACTGACAGACACATGCCTACACTTTGGCCTACCTAGTTCCCATTTTTAATGTTTGACACTCTATTTCAACAAGTCATCAATGACACCTTTGTGATATATGGCACGCATAATATATAACAAATTAATCAACAACACATATATGATATATTTTAAAACAAAAACATGTAGCTCTCAATGAGAAATGACCACTGTAATTTTTGGAGTTATGCATGTGAAAATTTAATTGATAAATGTCACATTTAAGGCTAGCATTTACTTCCAACAAAATGAAAGTTATTGGTCGAACAACCCTTCTGGGAAGGCCTTTAACGTGTCCACCCCCAACAACAAAAATAATGGAGTAATAATTTAAAACATATATTCATGCAGGTTTTAGACACTTTTGAACCTACTCTTTTTTTTCATACTAATCAAACTTAGTGCACTGGATTTTTTATTTAATTTTTATTTTTCACTATTCAATACTCATATTGAAGTCTGACTATTTCGAATTTCTGCCACATAGGATTCACTTGGAGGAAAGCACTCCCTACAAGTTGCTCTATAATCATACAAGTTTTAAAGGGGGAGGAATATACTAATCTGCTTGAAAATATTAGTTTCTTCAATTGTGAAAATGATCTCCTACGCCACTTACAAATTGAGTTAAACAAAATAATTTGTTAAAATTTTATATATTTAAAAATGTAAAATCCCCTTATAAGAATAATATAATTTTTTTTTTTAAGTTTCAAAACTCTTCCAGCATCTATTGGGCTCTAACTGGGTTCCACAAATCTACTTACTGACAGTACCAAACAACAAACTAAATTGGAGATAATAAAAAGTACCGTAATATAGTTTAAGAAAATTAAGTTGCTATGAAGAAAATTGACAAAGATTTAATGACTCCTCCAAGTATGAGGTGGTACTGGGGACATATGGAACGGTAAATATTTGTCTGCACTCTAGGGTGGGTCCGTAAAACCAAAAATCGAAAACCGAACCGAAATCGATCGAAAAATACCAAAAAAAAAACCGCACCGTAAAAAACCGAAACCGAACACAAAAAACCGAACCGAACCAATTTTGTGCGGTTTCGGTTTCAGTTTTGGTCTTCTAAAACCGAACCGAACCGTCAAAAACCGATTTGTTTTGCTTTACTTAAATTCTACTACATCATATCATTTAAAGTTATCATTAAGTAAGCCGAAAAGATATATTTTGTTCAACAATCTATTTGGTGTGATTGCATCGTTGCTTTAATATTTTTTCTTATTTTGTCTTTACTTATTACTATTTAATAATTTTGTGTTATTATTTATCCTACCTTTTCATAATAGCTCCATCCCATATCCAACAATTTCTTATATATTTATCATTCAAATTATGAATATGCCCACATTATATAACAACAACGAATGATATAATCCATCAAAATATTATATTCATTGAAATAATACAAAATAACACATAATAATCATCCAAACAAAGAATAAGTTGCAATATCAAAATGAAAAATAGAGACAAACTTTGATGTCTATGGAATTCTACCAAGGGAAAATGCATAAAATCGCCTTTAAATTTCTCGATATAACTTAATTTAGCACTGTAATTTTATGATATTTATTTACCTCGTCATTCTAGTAAAATTAATATATGAATGTGATTTATAGGTAAATGAATATATCAACATTCTGTAAAATTTACAAGAATATTTTATTTAGATAATGGTTGAATCATAATTTGCTCCAATAGACCATCCGAACAAATGATAAAATATTATTTTAATCTTTTTATATATTTTGACTGATATTTAAAAAATATATTATGTGTATATGCTCATAAATATTTATTAGGTAGATAAGTTAATTATATAAATTATGTCTTTTCTTTTAACTATACACTTCAACATCAATTGACTTGAACCTTCCAAGGAGTATTTGATACTTGTTTTTCTAGAACATATGTTTGCAATTTTCTTGGTGATAATTGTAATTCTTATATTGTGATACTTGTACTAATCCAAACTTTACTCTTTACCAATTGTTTAGCATATCTATACGATGATACGTCTCTACCCAACATATTATTTTACTTTAAAAAATTATTTTTAAAAACCGAAAAACCGAAAAAAATCGAAAACCGAACCGAAAAAAACCGAACCGAAAAACCAATGGTTTACTTTTTTTTGGGGCAAAACCGAACCGAACCAAACCGCCAAATCACCTTCCGTTCGGTCTTTGGTTTTAGGGAAAAACCAAACCGCAAAAACCGAACCCACCCCTTCTGCTTAGCTTTCTTTTTTTAATTATATTTGTCATTTTCGTCACAATTTCTGCATTAAAATCAACATGTTACATGTCCAAATGTCAACTTTTTTTCCCCACCGCTCGCTTTGAGTTACTAACGACACCACAAACTAATTTGGTTCATTCTCAATTGAACCAACCAAGTTTGTCAAGAAAGAACAGTAAATATTTGATATGGATTAAATTTGAATTATTAAAAAAAGCAAAAAGGTGAATTTCCTTAAAAACCAACAAATAAAGGAAAAAAGATAAGAGGCAAATTTAGATTCGTAGACTCTCTTCATTTTATCTTTTTTTATTTTCTTCAAGTTTTTATTTTGATGATTTTGATGATTAGTACGTGACATAAAAAAAATCATAATAAAAAACTTCATTAAATTAATTTATAATTTATTAACAAATTAGAGACATCGAATATCACTTCTTTCATATTCCACCTATTTTAATCGACTAATTATAACTATAAGCTATATGCTTCGAACTCACAATAAACAAATAAATAAAGAATAATTTATGAGTTGGATTGATTGAGGTTCACTCATCATTTAACCCAAATCAACCCCTTCAATACGCATTAATTACCTCTATTCATATTCTTTCTACCTTTCTGCCACACAAATATTACTTCCTCCGTTAAATACTTTTTCCATCCCGTTTTAATTGAATTTGTAAGCATATTAAAAAAAATATTTAAAGAAAAAATTTATACCATATTTTTTGCCATTACCCTTTATAAAATCATAAGTATATAGTTTAATTTATCTCCTAGAAAATATAAAACTTCAATAAATGAAAGCGTAAATATGGAAAAAGATTAAAACATTCTTCTTGAACTTTAAACAATTCAAACATTTTGAACATTGAAAAAGACCTCAAAAATTCAATTAATTTGAAATGGAGGGAGTAATAATTATTTCCTATAAAAAGTTAAATATTCAATAATACTTGTTTAATCTATAAAATTTAGAGATAATTATATATTTATAGTTTCTAATTTATTCCTCTATCTTTATGTGGTAGCAGCAAGGTCTGCGTACATTTTTTACCCTCCCAGATCTTACTTGTGAGGTTCTACTAGATATGTTATTGTTGTAGTTTCTAATTTATTCTTGTCATTAATTACAATTATTAAAATTATTCTTCTATTCATAATTTTGTAAGAATTGTGCACAGGACAAGTATTGTTGGAAGGAGGGAGTATTTTAAAAAAAAATACTGCTCTCTTTATTTCATATTAATTGAATTTGTGAGAAAATACACATAAATATAAAAAAAAAAAATCAAAGACATAACTTAAATCATAACTTTTATTATTTGCATTTGTAATATCATAACTATAATCTTGCGAGCCACATAATTTATTTTCTAAAAAATATAAAATTAAAAATAAATAAATTCAAACTTCCTTTTTTAACTTTGAATGATGGAAAAAGCCTAAAAAAATGCCATTACTGTGGAATAGAGGTAGTAGATGATTATACGTGAGTACAATCAAAGATAAGGATTGTACCACCCTCTACGCATTTCCCTTTTAGTAGTAAGTAGTACAATACTATTTTCTTTTTGGCACGAAACGTCTTACGTATTCTTATTTTATACGAAACAAACTTTCTCATCTGTTTAATTATGTATACTGATTATAACTAAAACTCCCATGTTTTGCCCTGTAATTCAATGAACAAACTTAATTACATAATCTAATTCAGGAAATAGCTTTCAATTCAGCGTCAATAAATTGCCATCCATCTTCAACTAATTTCTTCGCAACACATTAAATACAAATGTCCTTTTTCTTCTGCAAAGTCCACAGCCTAAACTGACCCTATTACTTGTATTAAATGCGTGTGTGTAAATACATAGTTTCTTTTTATAAATGTAGTTATTTCGTCAAGCCGGTATCAGGTAATTCTATCGTTCTGTTGTGAGCTAAGATAATTGATAAAAAAATATTGTCCAAAGTTCCCTGAGAATAATTGACACCAGCAAAAGTAGGTACCAGTTACTGAAACCAATTAAGGCTTTCATAATTAGTTAGCTGGTGTGCCATGAATTTTGCTGCATTTACATCTGCTCAACCAACAACTTTTTCTACAACTCATTTCCTTGTTTCACATTTTTAGCTAAATTTGATTCATTCACTTATGCTAGTATTTATATAATAGCAGATTACTTTAGTTGAGATTTTATAGAAATTAGCTTTCAATCTCAGGTGTGGATTCTATATATCTCAGGGAAGAATGTCAAGTTATAGAGTGAAAGTTGAAGAAAGCCGGCCAGCTGCTGACGGAAAGCCGTCAGCAGGGCCAGTTTATAGGAACATTTATGCTCAAGATGGTCTCATGGAAATGCCTACTCGTTTTGAGTCACCTTGGGACTTCTTTAGGTAATGAAACTTAAATTTCCACATTGTTATTTCCCTTGTTTTTCTTTTGTATGAATTTTTCATTTGCCAAGAACAATTGTTTGAATTGATTAAAATGGCTCGTATAGCAAGCGCTTGCAACAAAATTTAAAGCGATAACAATAAATTATAATCATAAATAAAATATGATTGGACTCGAATTTTAGGGTCCTACAAGATTTCGATGTCTACAACATAATTTCAGCGTAGTTGATTAATTTTAGAGTCTTTCAATGGTTGTGTGAGTAGTGCATTACACTGGCCCGAGGGAGTGTAAAGTTTGTCTTTCTTAAATGATTTTTGACAATCCACACCTCATGATATAGCTTTGGGAATTGAAACTTTGTTAATTGAATAGCATGATTCTTTTGATATTTGTCTTATATAGGCCCATAATGTCTGGGACAGGAATTGTTTTCTTTATATGGTACGGGACAATCCACACCTCATGAATTAGCTTTTGGGATTCAGCTAGACTCGATGTCCATTTTCTTTAACATAGGTTAAGAGCAAGACCTGTTTCTGTTATTCATGCTCCAGTTGTCTTCATTAGTTTGGTTAGATATTCATTTTATTACTGGTTTTCTCATTTTATGCACATTGTAAAAGATCAACTTTATATGCTCGCAGTGAATCAGTTAAGAAGAGTCCCAAAAATCAAATGCTGGGACGTCGTCAGGTTGTTGACAAAAAGGTACATTTTTCTTAGTGTTCAATTGTTGAGATACGTCTAAGGATAAGTGTTACTGATCTTTATAAGCTTATTATAAATTCGAACACAAAATGCAAAATGCTTACAGGCAGGTCCCTACAATTGGCTGACATATGAGGAGGTTTATGAAACCACAGTTAAGATTGGTTCAGCCATCCGAAGCTGTGGTGTTAATCCAGTGAGTTCTAGCCCTTGTTATCAAGTTTAACTCAATAAAAATACGATTCCCAGTTTTGAGGATAATTCACATATTTAGGCTGAGTTGCTTCTTAACTCTAAAGTATGCTTCTGTTGACTTAGGGAGACCGGTGTGGCATCTATGGCGTGAACTGTCCTGAGTGGATAATGGCAATGGAGGTATGCACTTTTTTCTACATATGAAACTGTCTGAATTATCTATTTCCTCGCGAAATGAAAAAATATGTTCGACTTGCATCCATATTAAGGAGGATAATAGCAAAAACTTGTTTTGCCTTCAGTTTACTTTTATATTGGATCAATAGTTTTATTTTGTTGATTTGATCACAGGCTTGTAACAGCCAAGCAATTTCATATGTGCCACTCTATGATTCCCTTGGTATTTTCTTGCTCTTAATCTTTCTGTCCTTGTATAGCTTCTTGCTTTTGATGCGGAGAAAAGTTATAATTGTAGAATTCTTCTGTTAATATGTCTGAATTGCAGGTGCAAATGCAGTGGAATTTATTATAAACCATGCTGAAGTTTCAATAGTTTTTGCTCAAGAAAGCAAGATCCCGGCTGTATATTCTATTTTCCTTATCCTCAACATCATATTTTTTGCTTTCCTACACATGAATTGCAAATTACATGGCACAATTATACTGAGACAATGAGGACTGAAGTGATGGTTCAGAAAGTTCTACGTGGATTTTCATTGAACTGTTCATCCTGTTCTTCTGAATTACCTGATCATTCAATTGTTTTGCAGATCTTATCATGCTTGTCTAAGTGCAATTCTTACCTAAAAAGTAGGTGAAATTATTGCCTTTCCAATAAACAACCTGGTATTCGCACGTTCAGTAAGAGTAACTTGTACTTCTTTTCTTAAGCTATCATCAGCTTCGGAAACATTTCCAGCACGCAAAAAAGTGAAGCCGAGGAGCAAGGAGTAGCTTGCTTTTCATGGGAAGAGTTTGTTCAAATGGTAAAGCAATATGTTAATGATGCAGATGGCATATACAGTGAACTATATTTCTATAACTAGCTATTGCTCCCTTCACTTAAGCATTGTATCGCTCTATGTAGGGAAGTTTGGATCATGAACTTCCTCAGAAAAGGAAGACAGATATTTGCTCAATTATGTACACTAGCGGAACTACTGGAGAACCAAAAGGTGTCATTCTCACTAATGGTGCTTTCATGGGAGAAGTTCTGTCAATGGATCAACTTCTCGTTGAAACAGACAAAGAGGTAAAATTTGAGTTATGATTTGCAATTTAACTACTACCATCAATTCTGTGTTAGGTTAGTGTCTATTCTTGATCAATCAAGAGCAATTAGTTTGATCTAACTTGTACTTAAGACATCATATAGTAATCATCCGGCTACCAAGAAATCCTGTTTGGCTCAATCAGACAAGAAAATCTATTGTTGGTTTATACGTTTTCTAGCTTATTCTCATTAGTGCAATAAGAGCTAAGTGTGATCTCATTCTTATCAATTTGTGTCAATTTCAGGGAACGGAGGAGGACGTGTACTTTTCGTTCCTTCCACTGGCTCATATATTTGATCAAATAATTGAGACATATTGCATATACAGGGGTGCTTCAATAGGATTTTGGCAAGGCGTAAGATATTTTCTTTATGCTGAAAATTATTTATAGCTTTAACTTTCTGTGTGCTAATTGATTCAAATATGTATATATATTTGCATCTGAATAACAGGACATTAGATACTTGATTGAGGATCTTTTGGTTTTGAAACCAACTATATTCTGCGGAGTTCCAAGAGTTTATGACCGAATATACACAGGTTTCTAATCTACCATTCAGTAAACAAAGTTCAGGCTTCATATGTGACATCAATAAGTTTTTTCGTTGAAATATTGTCTCATGTTGCTTCCTATTTCTTTTCGATTAACTTTTGTTTTTTCTGGTGTGAGCAATTCAGGGGTGATGGAAAAAATTGAAGCTGGAGGTACATTAAAGAAGCTGCTTTTCCAGTATGCATACAACTAGTACGTCCTCTTATAACCTTTTCGTACTTTAGATCAACATCATGTGCATTTGGCTCCCTTCATTTCCTTCATACATTAAGCATTATATATTTTAAAGCAAATTAAGGAATATGGAGAAAGGACTCAAACAAGATGAAGCAGCTCCGCGCTTTGACAGGCTTGTTTTTGACAAGGTTAGCTATCTGATCCTTATCATTTACCTGGTCCATATGTATTTTGGTTAACCTTATTTGCACATAATTTTCCATTCCAGATCAAACTAGCATTTGGTGGACGAGTTCGTCTGATGCTTTCTGGAGCTGCTCCTTTGCCCAAGCACATAGAAGAATTTCTTAGGGTGACATGTTGCTGTTCTTTATCACAAGGATATGGTATTGAATATGGTGGTGGTTTCTTCTTCACTATTGTTACTCCTTTATCATCTAGTTTTGACACAGCTCTCTTCATTGTTAGGTCTTACTGAAAGTTGTGGAGGATGTCTCACATCCATAGCCAATGTATACTCCATGACAGGAACTGTTGGTGTTCCAATGACTACAATTGAGGTAAGACTTGAGTCAGTGCCAGAAATGGGATATGATGCTCTCGCAAGCGTGCCACGTGGAGAAATTTGTCTCAGGGGAAAAACCTTGTTTTCGGGGTACCATAAAAGAGAAGATCTTACAAAATCTGTACTCGTGGATGGATGGTTTCATACAGGTAAACCTCTGATATCTTCCCACGAGGAAGCACGAGGAAAAAGAGAGAATTAAGCAAATAAAAGTGCGATCGCTCTAATAACTTAAGCTTTTAAATGAAATGATCTCATAATTCAACAGTGACAAACCTTTTGACATATTGTCCTATTTAATCCCATCGCCATCATGTTTATAATCTGGAAATGAGCATCCATTGTTTTGTTGATTTTTGCAAACAAATACTGACCACCGGAAGAAAAATATTTCAGGTGACATTGGTGAGTGGCAGCCAGACGGAGCAATGAAAATTATTGACCGTAAAAAGAATATATTCAAGCTGTCCCAAGGGGAGTATGTGGCTGTAGAAAACATTGAAGGCGTATACACCAGATGTCCTCTTGTTACATCAGTAAGCCAAAACATTTGAACTTTGGGGTGGTCTACCTGCCCTGTTTACCCCGTTTCCTTTATGCTAATTAGGTGTTTTCGACATGGATTATGTAAGTTTTTAATCATATTATGTCAGCTTTAGCAGTTCCCTTCTAACTCATCGTCTGGTTCACAGATATGGATTTATGGTAACAGTTTTGAATCCTTCCTAGTAGCTGTGGTAGTTCCAGAACGAAAGGCACTTGAAGACTGGGCCTCAAGTAATCAAGAAACCGGAGATTTTTCTTCTCTATGCAATAACACAAGGGCAAGGAAGTACATATTGGATGAACTCAACAGTACTGCTAGGAAACACCAAGTATGTAGTGTTTCGAATTTCCAGTTTCACACTATACTTCTTATGCTGATCTGAAAAATACTTCCACAGCTTCGAGGCTTTGAAATGTTACGTGCAGTTCATTTGGAGCCAAATCCTTTTGACATTGAGAGAGAGTTAGTTACCCCGACATTCAAACTCAAAAGGCCACAGCTGCTCCACTATTACAAGGTATACAATTTTGTTTGTTTAAGCCGTAAATTTATGTTATCAATGACCATAAGTGAACTTAACCACTAGATTTAGCTGCAGAGATTTGTATCAAGTCACTTGATAGTGTTCTACGTTAATGTTTGCAGGATATTGTCGATCAACTATACAAAGAAGCAAAGGCAAAAACTGCATAGAAGCCATAGAAATCGGAAGTGCTAATCAATTTGCAAGCTTCTACTAATTCTTTGGAAAGTTCAATGATAATATCGAGTGGTCATTACTATAATCTACAGTTAGAACTTGATACATCAGAAAGACCAGATATATATGTACCGTCTTAATCTTTTTTCTTTATGTACATATGAACTACATCATATAATAAGCAAGTGATGAATGTGCCAAAATCATTTGCAAAAGGATAGTTTTGATTGTTTTTTGCACTTGGAGATGGAAACTTTATGAGGGGCCAAAAAAAAAAAAAGACAGAGATCCAAAATTTAAATGAAAAACATCCACAATTCATGGTAACGAATTTTAGGTACAGCAACACATTATATTCACATAACAAACAAGCAATCTTTTACAAAGTTACCACACAAATTGCGAACTCATGAAAGACAATCACACTCAAATCATCCAAACAAATTGCAATCACGATTGGTCGAATTCTGTTGTTTATAGGAAGTGGAGAATCAACGCCCAGACTGGATATACCAAAAGAAGGATGATTCCAATAGTGTTTGAAATGCCATTAGCTTTAGTGAAAGAATTTCTGAATCCACCAGATGCTCTTATGTGCTCTTGCAACAGATAGCACCCAATGACAAGGCAAATCAACGTACCGATCCAACTGTGCCTTACGGTATCAGCAAACAAACTTGGAGCTACTACCATCAGAAGGACCAATGCTGCTGGTGCTTCAAGCCAATCTGCACTCAAAATTAACGATGAATGTGTCATTGAGCGACTGAACAAACTGGTGGCCCGTGGCCTAAGCCTTTCTGTAAGTAGACTCTAACATTCATTGAGCATAAGAAGGTATATTATGTATTGAACCTGGAAAGTGTTTCGGGAAAAAGAGGCGCGTTATGACAGCAATCAAAGATAGCCATTTTCCGAAATCTCCCCTGCAGATTTAACACACAAACTATTACGAAGGCAAAGAGAGAAACTTATGTACACAAGAAACATTCAAAGAAAAGAAGTATGCATATTAGTACCTGAACAAACCAAACAGTAATGAAGGGAAACTCAAGAAAATGTAAGGAATTAGGAGAGCTGTAAGCATGTTGCTCCTCCAGTTTGTTCGATCCAAGATCAACAAGTAACTGCAAAATAGAAGTGAACAATGAATAAGGGGACCTTAGCTAACTCAATCTCAAAAATTAACTCATTTCCCTGAATCAAGCCAGGACAATCGAACACACGTGAATGCAGTGATCAAACCACGATTTTCACAAAAAAGATTCAAAGTCAACATATGAAGAAACCTAGGGTTTCATCATGCATGATATATATTGAATACATATATAGTGTAATTTTTCAATAAAAGGGATTCGGAGAACCCCTTCCAATAACCTAGCTGTGACGCTAGTTCATGAGGTCAGGATCGCTCAAGAGTCTTAGACTATGTAGGAAGATTCCCCATTTCCCATAATCTCAACAAAAGTAAAACAATTGCTGCAACAACAACATCATCTTACATATCTAGTGAAATCCCACAAAGTAGTGTCTCGGAAGGATAGAGTCTACGACTTCACCACTACTCCACGGAGATAGAGAGGACATTTTCAAAAGTCCCTCGGCTCAAATATATTCGCCCCAAGTGAAGTCATATAAAATAACGACTAAAACAAAGAGTAATGTCAATTCTACCAGAAATAACAACAAAAGCAAGAATACCACAACCATAATAACAACAAAAATAGCAAAAGAAATTAAATAGGCATATAGAATCTAAAAGGGAGAGAGAGAGGAGGTATTTTATGTTACATACATAGCAGCAAAAGAAGCAATCCATTTGAGAAAAGAAGTGCCAAAACCAATTCCACCAAGCATGATAGCATGATTAGCTAATTTCTTAGCAGCAATCCCAATTTCCTTCAAATCTGAATCAATCAGATCACTTGCTACTGCTGATTCTGTCTTCATTGCCAAATAACTCTTCTTCATACCCATATTCGATCTCTACATTCAAATGAGTAATATTTTTGTCACAATAAATATATGATCAAATAATCACACATCTTCGAGCAACGTCGAGGGAGCCGAGTCAAACTGGAATGAGTGTGACACTTTTGTTAGTTTCTGCACAATGGATGCCACGTGGAATCCAATTAATGGATTTTCTATAAGTTACGTATCAAATCATCCAAAAAAAGAAAAATAATAACATTGCCAGTTGTTGCATCTTTAATTACTTGCTGGCTTAAACTTTGTAACATCTTCAATAGGAGTTATATTATCACTCTAAATATTTTTTGAATTTCAAGAAGGGGAGTTTTCAAAAATACCAAGTTTTTGGATAAAAATTACATGCCCCTACCGAATCATTGAAAAATACATATAAAATACCAACTTTATTTACAAATTTAGGAGAGAGAGTGTTTTGAGTGTGATTATTGTGGTGTGTGGTATGATATAATAGTGTTGGAAAATGAAAAAGAGTGTTTTTTTTTGGTATTTTGATAAATAAATTTTAAAGTGTAATTTTGGAAGTGAAAGTTGTTATTTGTGTAAAAATTTCTTTCAAGAATTATTGTAATTTTTGAATATGTTTTATAAATATTTAAAATTATGACAATTATTTCTTTCGTCTCGTGGTATTTTTAATTTAACTATATTTTGGATCTTTTTTTAAAAAAAATTATGATCTAAAGGAAATTTTTAAAGTGAAAATGCTTTTAATTATAGTAAGGTTTTTTTTGAATGGACTAAAAAAATAATATTATATAAAATATATAGCTTATCATACTAAAAAATATTATATCCAAATTCATGATAAAAATTTAAGCTTTAAAATTTGAATAATGCCACGTCTATTAAGTAGGAGAGAAAAGCATGTGAAAGGTGCTTATCTGTATGTAATGATGACTCGTTTTTATCATCTTTTTTGGGGGAGAAAACTAAGAATTAAAATGCACATATTTTTGATAATATAGTTTATTTTTAGGTTTGGCCAGCTCTTCAAATATCCCTCTCATTGAATTAAGTTGAGCCTAACTCACCTGCCTTGTCACATCGATTGTATTATTTGATTATTTAATGGATAATTATAATAGAACATAAAATATTTATTAAAAAATTATAATTCATTATATAAATATATATATTAGTTAATATTATAAACATATTTAATTATAGTGAATGTTTTGAGACTAAGTTAATTTTTTCCCGATAAATATACGATTTCGTTCATTCTAATATACATTTGAATAAATCTGTCAAGAGAAAAAAGATCTTCTCCCCTAGGGGAGTTTTCAAAAATACCAAATTTTTGGATAAAAATTACATGCCCCTACCGAATCATTGAAAAATACCATATAAAATACCAACTTTATTTACAAATTTAGGAGAGAGAGTGTTTTGAGTGTGATTATTGTGGTGTGTGGTATGATATAATAGTGTTGGAAAATGAAAAAGAGTGTGTTTTTTTTGGTATTTTGATAAATAAATTTTAAAGTGTAATTTTGGGGATGAAAGTTGTTATTTGTGTAAAAATTTCTCCTAAAATTCTACCCAATTTCCCTAGCCCAAACTATTTTCCCCAGGCCCAAATATCCCCCAGCCCAATCCGTTACTCCCCCCAGACCAACCCCATTCCCTGACCCAGTCCCCTCCCCCGGCTCAAAACCCCTTTGATTAACACCCTAAACCAACCAGTTCGCAACCCGGCCCAAACCCTTTAATTAACCCCCTCTCCCCCCTCCCCCTTCCAGTAACCAGTCCCAAAACCAGGAAAACCCGCCGTACCAGTACCATTTTTTCAGGCAAAACGACACCCCTCTTACACCACGTACCTCCCTAACCCTTTCTCCTTCCCCAAAACGCCAAAACCAGAAGCGGAAACAACAGAGAAGTCAGACGGCCACAGTGCCGTTTTCGGCGAAAAAATGGGTCAAACTCGTACCACGTACTCCCACTAGCCTCTTCCCCCCTTTTTTTTGTCAGAATCCGTCCAAGAAATCACTCGACGTGTCTCACATCTAAGCCATCGATTTGAATCGATGGCTGAGATGTGAGATTTGTAAAGTGATTCCAGTGGGAGGATTCAAAAATTCGACGGAAATCCCGAATTTGCCCACTGTTTCCGTTGCCCTAATTTTGGGTATTTATACACTCTGCTGACTGTCGGCTTGGGGGAGGATTTTTGGATTTCTCTTTGGCTTTTTTTTCATTCGATTTCTGGTGGAAAGAAAAAAAAAATATACTGGGATTTTTTGGTTTCTTTTCGGATTTTTGGAGAATTTTGGGCAGAGAGTGAGTAAGTTTTCCCAAGAAGCTCACTAACCCGGAGTTGTTGATTTTGATTCTCGAAGCTCGTCGTCCCAGTTTGTTGCACCGGAGGAGGTAACCTATCGATCTCACTACTTTTCTTCAACTTTGGTTTGTTGTATTGGACTGTTGTATTCTATTTGTTGGGGAAATTTTGAAACACTTAGTTTGGTGTCGGAATAAAACCAATGTGATATATGTTATGCATATCCGGTCATCCGAGTGAGACGTTCGCTTTACTCGTCCTGGATTGCTTATCTTTTCTTTGCAATGTCTTGCATTCTTGATTATTTGAGATAAGTCTAGTTAGTAAACTGATCGCTCAAGAAGTTAACTCGGTTATATCTTTCTGTTTGGTATTTCAAATTAGTCTTAACTCCGGTTATCTTGAAGCTATAGTCTCCTCTTATTATGAGTTTTGTTGTCACTAATCTTGATGGATTCACATTGAAAAACAAATTTTTTTTAATATTTTTGGTATTGGGCTTGTGGCCCCTTTGATGGCAGAAAAGGAAATGGGCCTAGCAGGCCCAATCTTGTAGAGATTAGGGCAGGTGGAAGTTGGGCCTGCCAAAGCCCAAATTTATTTTTATTTCTCTTGTTCACTTCATATTTATTATTTATGTTGTGATAATTGTTGTTTGTTTTAGCACTAATTTTAATCTAATACTATTTACATGCTTTGACCTAATTAATTTCCCCGAAAGTCAACAGTTTGTGTTATTCTTTATTTTTATTTAAAATATCCTTGAATGTTCTCGCATAAAAATCTTTTTTTAAGAAATTATACTTTACGAATTTTTCTTTAAAAACCCAAGTATCTTCTTTCTAATAATTCATGAATGTTTACTTCTTTTAACACTTATATGTTTCAGGACAATTTAAATTCCTAATCACCTAGTTTAATACACTAACTCCATTAATAAAATAAATATGAGTAGACCTTAAATGTTTTAATTTTTCCTTGGTCATTTTAAAATATTATACTTAGACTTTTTCTAGTTAATAACATAAATTAATCAAAATTACTTAATCGTCGGATAACCGCGTGTTAGCGGTCATTTCAAGTGCGTAAAAATTTCTCGAAGTGGAAATATGAACCCAAATCTTGTCTTTGGATTTTTAAAGGGATTTTTTTGTTAAGTCTTTTTAAAATAATTTAATTTAATCGGTTTTCTTGATTTTTCCTTTAAAATCAAGTGGCGACTCTAAGATTTTTGAAGATTCGGTTTTACTTAAATTAATTAAGTATTAAATCGAATTTTTGAAATCGAAGTTATTTTTCGATATAACACCTTTTTATTAACCACTATTATTAATTTCAATTTTTTCTATGATCACGAGAATAAATAATATTACATATATTTATCACTTTCCGAAACACATACTTAAAATTATAAAATTAATAAAAGTTTTGTACATTTTACACATTTTTAATTTAATACCACAAATTTCAAAAATATTTTTTATATTCTTAATTTCATGTGAAGTTAAAATCTACATTTAAGTAAATTTATAAATAATTTAATAAAAGTCTCATTTATACTAGAAAAATTAATAAGTTGACCTTTAAAGCAAGATCTGATTAGATGCTTAACACTATCTTAATCGTGTTTAACATGATTGAGATATTGGATAGAAAACAATACAATTTTCTTCATTAAAAAGTTAGTAGTCAATCATATTTTTAAGTTAATAAACTTTAATAAGACTATTGAATCAAAACCAAATATGTTGTGCAAGACACAAAATTCAACTGGAAAGAGTAATATAATATGGATTGATCAAAAATATATTTGACGCAATTTCATATTTAATTAGTTAAAAAATGATTTGTAACAGACATGTTGATAATCATGTCCTACTCACTCTTTTAAAATAGTAAAAAAAATCAATTATTTTTTTATTTAAAAATTTTAAATTTGGAATTGTATCTGGTCATTTTTTTTTTCAAAAAATATTTAAAATTTGAATGTACTTTTTATTAAATATGATTTTTTTTCTTTATACTTTCAATTTTGATAAATTAGCAAAACATTACCTAATTTAATTAATCTGAATCATACAATCAAATTCTTTCTAAATTAATAATATCTCAAAAGAAATATTCATATAGTATCATAGGTTAGGTTCCAAATACGACTACTACATACGAATATTTTTTTTTATTGTTTAGAAAATAGAGTATTTGTGTTTTGTTATAATTTATATAAATAATATTTGATTGTTTAAATGTACTTTTCCTAAAAAAAGCATGAAAATCAATTTAAATAAACTTATTTTTGTGTAATGGAAAATTTAGGGTGAAGTTTGAATAAGAAAAATATAGTCAAATTAAAGAGAAAAAAAGATTTTTTGTGTTTGTCAAATTCCAAATATGACTTCACATTGTATTTGAAATTTTCATAATCAAACAAGGATTTTCAAAATATATTTAAAAAAAATTCAAAAATTGAAAATTTCTCCTGGTCAAACTAGTCTATAATCCAAAGATTTTTATATGAAATATATGTGGGTGACAGTTAATTACCTTCCATAAATTTGATTCATCAATAAAAAGATTTGATTAATTAACAGGTCAACTAATTAATTACAACGTCAACTAAATTGCTGGAATAATATTTCAAAGTTGGGATAGAAATCCTAAACTATTTAAGATTACAAGATTAGATAATATTACATATATTTATAACTTTCTGAAACACATATTTAAAATTATAAAACTAATAAAAGTTTTGTACATTTTACACATTTTTAATTTAATACCACAAATTTCAGAAATATTTTTTATATTCTTAATTTCATTGTGAAGTTAAAATCTACGTTTAAGTAAATTTGTAAATAATTTAATAAAAGTCTCATTTATACTAGAAAAATTAATCAAGTTGACCTTTAAAGCAAGACCTGATTAGATGCTTAACACTATCTTAATCGTGTTTAACATGATTGAGATATTGGATAGAAAACAATACAATTTTCTTCATTAAAAAGTTAGTAGTCAATCATATTTTTAAGTTAATAAACTTTAATAAGACTATTGAATCAAAACCAAATATAATATGGATAGAACAAAAATATATTTGACGCAATTTCATTTTTAATTAGTTAAAAAATGAATTATTTATTTAAAAATGATTTATAACAGATATGTTGATAATCATGTCCTACTCCCTCTTTTAAAATAGTACGAATTTTTTTTTTAAAAAAAAATTAAATTTGGAGTTGTATCTGGTATTTTTTTTTCAAGAAATATTTAGAATTTGAATGTACTTTTTATAAATATGATTTTTTTTCTTTATACTTTCAATTTTGATAAATTAGCAAAACATTACCTAATTCAATTAATCTGAATCATACAATCAAATTTGTTCTAAAGTAATAATATCTCAAAAGAAATATTCATATAGTATCATAGGTTAGGTTCCAATTTTTTTTTTATTATTTAGAAAATAGAGTATTTGTGTTTTGTTATAATTTTCGTAAATAATATTTGATTGTTTAAATATACTTTTCCTAAAAAAGCATGAAATTCAATTTAAATAAACTTAAATTTGTGTAATGGAAAATTTAGGGTGAAGTTTGAATAAGAAAAATATAGTCAAATTAAAGAGAAAAAAAGATTTTGTGTGTTTGTCAAATTCCAAATATGACTTCACATTGTATTTGAAATTTTCATAATCAAACAATGATTTTCAAAATATATTTAAAAAAAATTCAAAAATTGAAAATTTCTCGTGGTCAAACTAGTCTATAATCCAAAGATTTTTATATGAAATATATGTGGGTGATAGTTAATTACCTTCCATAAATTTGATTCAGCAATAAAAAGATTTGATTAATTAACAGGTCAACTAATTAATTACAACGTCAACTAAATTGCTGGAATAATATTTTTGAAAGTTGGGATAGAAATCCTAAACTATTTAGGATTTGTTATATGGTAATTTTTTTTCCTAATTCATATTGGAATAGTTTTTGTAATCCTAGTTTACTTTGGTTTTTTAGTATTATAAATAGTGAGATTCAAGAATTTTTGAGTAAAATATTTCCCCAATACAAGCCTTTTTTTCTGATATCAATGGAGGATAGGCTTAGCCAATTGCCAGATGAACTCGTTGTATCAATTCTGTCAAAATTGCCAATTAGAGAAGCAGTCCTCACAAGTTCCCTTTCAAGTCAATGGCAGTACCTTTGGGTGCATGTCACACGTCTCAAATTTGACCTTTCAAAGTTTATTACATGGAAAACATGTTATTATCCAAGGTTATGCAGAAAGGTAGGCCTAAGGCATATCAATTTTATTAATAATGTTTTGGATTCTCATCAGGGTGCTCTGTTAGAAGAATTTACTTTATCTTTTCCTTTTCATAAACACTTTAAGCGTGAAATCAATAAATGGCTCAAATTTGTGGCGTCAAAGAAGAAGGTTGAAATTCTTCAGATAGATCTGTCACTTAGTAAAAACGAGCATAGGCGATATACCTTTCCTTTTAAGTTCATCCCAAGTTGTAGTTCAAATTTATCGCCATTCTTTGGTCTCAAAGTTCTGGCTTTAAGCGGTGTTGATGTTGACAGTCGGGAGGTCAACTTTTTTATATTCAACTGTCCCCTTCTTGAGAAATTAGCGATTCATCATTCCTTGCGGTTGAAAAATCTGGAAATTATTGGACCATCATGCCTCAAATTGAAAAATCTTGAGATATGTCATTGTGATGAGTTAGATTTTGTGAAGATCCAGAATGTCAACCTCATCTCTTTTAAATATGCAGGACGAAGTATAAACTTGCTTCTTGAGAATGTTGCTTCAGTTCTAAGTACTGATTTTAATATGTTCGGTGCATTGGTATATCAACTTATTAGTAAGTTGACAACCTACTTCACTCAATTGGTCACGCTATCTCTTCAATTTAGCCATGGGTGGATGGATCCTCATATTCTTGATTATACTTTGCCAAGGTTGAACCATCTCAAAGTGCTTGTGTTAAAAGTCGAATACATGACAGATGTTTATCCACTTGATATTACACCAATAATAGAAGCATCTCCAAACTTGCAAAAACTACATATTGAGCTTGACTGGCATGACATAACTATTTCCAATAAAAGAATTATAAGGAAAAAGTATCCCCATCAACATCTCAAAGAAGTCAAATACAGTGGTTATCTTGGAGGTATCGCTGACAAGGTATTTATAACTTACCTTGTCGAAAACAGTGCAGCGCTTGAAATATTGATTATTGATCCTTTGAAATATGAGTATCAAAATGCAAGAAGTCGGGCTCATCATCAGCTACAAGGAAAAATTCCTGAAAGTGTCGAGCTAATCATCCTTTGAACAACAGGAGCTATTTAGAAACTTGGGATGGGCCAAGGATTGAAACTTTTATGTAGTTTTGGTTAATTATTGGACATGATTACCCTTTCATTAATTTTACTAGAATTTTATGTAGTTTGATTTCTAATTATATAAATAATTTGTCTATGTTTATCCTAGTTATTCGTATACAATTTTTTGATACATTTTCATGAAGATTTTAATCCAACAATAATTTTCATGATGAGTTAATATCATAGATGGTCACTCTGGTGAACTTTTCTCTCACAGGGTCATATAATTTTGATTTTTAACTCAAAAGTCATTCAACTATGAGAATTCTTTGTTCTCGATATCTTTGATTAGTTTGGTGTTTACTTTTATGAACCAATGAAATACCTATGGTTTGATACATAAGAAATTCTCCATTATTTTTTACAGAGAACCGAATTATAAAATTTCTCTTCTTTAGAACAAAACTTACATTAAAATGTGACTTTATTTTTGTTGTTTTCAAATTATTCTAAATAAGATAAAAATAAAAATATCTAATTTAAATTCAAAAAATAATTATTTAAATACTAAAAAGTACATAACTTTAAGTTTGATAAAAAAGTTAGGTGCTAACATCCTTTGAAACATAATACAATTTATATGTACGCTTCTCATTTATAATAATATGTTTTTAGTGGGTTGGATTATTAAAATAGTTCAAATAGATTTTTTTTAATTACCTAAAATTTTGATTTTAAATAAAAATTTCATATTAGCAAATTTTATTATTAAAAATCAATTAAATAGATTGAGTCACTTTGTAAGTAAAATTTTTATAGTTGAATGACTTTTGAGTTAAAAATCAAAGTTGAGTGACTTTCTGAGAGAAAAAGTCATAATTGAGTGACTTTTGAGTTAAAAATCAAAGTTGAGTGGCTTTATAAGAGAAAAGTTCATAGTTGAAATTCTTTGAAGGATCATTGAATTTGTTTCACTGGTTAAAAAGTATAATTGCACCTTATTATAAAATTGTTCCAACGCTTTTCAAAAACGAAATCTGCACAAGAATCTTCAATGGGACTTTACAGAAATTAGAAAAGGAATAAATAAAAAGTTATGTTTTTCTATCGAAAGAAATTAGAAAAGGAATAAATAAAAAGTTATGTTTTTCTATCGAAAGTTACGTTTTTCTTTTTAGAGAAACTTTTTATAAACCTAAAGGAATACAACTTTTCAAATAGTTGTGTCTCTCTCATCTTTATTAATTATTAACAAATTAAATATATAACATTTATATATTATTAATTTATTAATATGGATTCGGTTTGACCCATATAGGCGATCCGATCCAATATTTTTCTTCATATTTGGTTTACATAAATTATGAGAAATTCATAATTGTATATAAAAAATTGATATCTACTTATGATATTTGTATATTGACTAGCGAAATATACTAATGAGAATACCCATAACAAATGAAATTATAGCTATAAACTGTAATTAGGTAAACCTATACAAATGAGAATATCCATAGCAAATGAAATTATAGTTATAGAGTGTAATTGGACAAACTATAGCTAAGAAAAATAATTAAACTATTTCTCTTTGTTATTTACGAAAATTGATTAAAAAAGGTCATCGTATAAATTATTTTCTTTAATTAATTTGAAGGAAATTTTTTTATTTATAAACTCAAAAACTCTTGAATTTCACTGCAAGAAAATTTGTGATAAGGCACTCTCATTTATAATAGCAACCAAATTAAATTGAAATTACAAAATCTATTTTAATATAAATAGGACAAATAAATCCTAAAATAAATATCAAATATCAAACCCTAAATCTTCAAACTATTCTTCCCACACAAATACAACAATAGATATTCAGAGTTACCACATGGAAACAATAATGAGAGAGAATTTTTGACTGTACATGCAAAACAACTACTAATTAGTAACCTTTGATAAATAACGATTAATGAATTCATATCATTTTTTTCTCCAATGTCTTGAAAGTTACTTCTGATGCAGCCAAGAATTTACGTGACTCCACTGTAAATGTGTCGTAACGCATGAAAAATTCCACCAGCAACAACCTGCATATAAATTTGTAGGTTCAAATTTTTGTTTATTAATTAGTCGTTCATCGGTATATATAAGTTAAACTAAAAGATTACTAACCTGCATAACAGCACAGCCAAATCTCTCCCTGCACATTGCTTGTTATTTACTGTTGGATTATCGATCTCTCTTCCATTCGACCAATAAACGTATCTTAATAATTTTTCCCCTTCACTGCCCATAAATCTTTCTGCAATAAACTCTTCTGGATTTTGAAATATCTTAGGATCTTTTGTAGCAAATGGTTGATATCCAAATATCATTTCACCTTTCTTGATCAGGAATCTTGAATCATGGCTTTGGACCATGATGTCTTCTTTAGCCTTACCGTACTGGAACGGAATTGGGGGTTCAATTCTCAACACTTCATACACCGTTGATTTGGTCAAACTCATTTTGTTGACTGCTGATAAAGTGATGGACCCACCTTCTTCCTTGATGGTCGTCCTGATTTCACTGGCCAGTCGAGTGTGTAAACTCCTTCCTGCACCGGCGACCCACTTGATCAGGGATGGGAATAGAACTTTCATCCCACCATAAGCATTGAACCCTGCTGTAACATCACTTAATTTAGTAATTCGCTCAGTTCGTCGAAATCTAAACAATTCATTATTAAATGCTAAAAATTTATTGAAAAATAAATAAAGCAATAAAAACTTAGTAAGTATTGGACGTGTTAAATTATGATCCCTATTTTAGTTTAACTTATTTCAATTTAAATAATTTTTAAATGGATCAAATAATTAACCTATCCATTTATTAAGTCAACCTGACCTGTCTAAATTCAGCTAGAACTCACACATTTGACACGTCTAACCTCAATTGAATGCACCTCACCACCTGAATTTGTCAATATCTACCGCTTTAGATGTCATTGATGACTGGTTCCCAATGAAGATATCTTTTAAATGCACTCTGACTCTAAAGGATAGAAAGGAAATTATTCATAGGACTCTTACAACAAGTCTTATCATCTCATACTTCATCCTAAAAGATCATTTTTCATGTTTTTGTCATGTCACCAAATAATATCATAATAACAAACACTTTGTATATCTATTAACAAAATATTTCCTTTTTCTTTTTTTCGAATTTACGACCTTACAATAAAGAATCTGTCAAGTCAAAATGTAACGCAACTCAATCATACAAAATCAAATTTGAAGATGGAGAATTCTGTAAATTTTCAAGAATTTAAACAAAAATATTAATTTTATTTACTTTTTTTTTTTAAATTAAAAGAAAAATTAGAAGAGATCTTAATATTATTAGCCAGGCGGGTAAAAGAATTTCAATCAGCAAATTTTAACATACCTGCAAGAAAAACTAAGTCGTGGCAAGCTTCATCTCTTTTGATCCCACTCTTTTCAATTTCAGTCAGTATACTTCCAGCATGCTTGCTAAAAGCATCATATAGCTTCTGATATTTCGATTTCACCAGAAAAAAGGGCAATGGGAAAGTATGCAACATTAAATCTTCCAGAAAACTGGGCACAAATTTCAGACCAAGAGTAAATAATGGAGCTAACTGAGGCAACATCCACAGATCAAAATATTTTGGTCCATTAGAGGCAAGAATTGTGTCATGGGGATCTTTCTTGTCACACAACAAACGAAAAACGAAATCGAATGACACTGCATCGCTGATGTGGTTGAAATTTGCTTTCCCATTTTTGGATATTTCCATTTCAAGATTCTGAAACAGGGGGGAAACAGAGGTTTTGAATATAGGAATAAATTGAGAGTGAAATTTGGAGATTAATGATAAATAGAAGCCTTTAAGTATGCCATGTTTAGTCTCTGATGCATCAAGAAAAGCACAAGGACGATATCCACCGAAGAAATCAGTTGATGGCATGTAGGTGCCATCAAGAACATCCTTCTTTTCGACTTTTGAGTTGTCGAAAAGAAGAGGAAAACTTATAGCATCGAGGAGAACGATGACTTTAGGATCTTTAGCAATGAATGGACCTGGTGGCATGTTCGTTCTGAATACAGTGGACTTATACTTTTGTGATTTTGTACGGAAGAATTCGTCCATTCCGAGGCTGTAGTAATAGTCAAATCTATCTTTAATAGCTCCAAAGAATGGAGAACCACAGTTACCTGGGATTTCTCGAACTGGAAGATTGGAGTCATTGTCTGGGGAGTTGGAAATGATGGGCGATTTGGAAGAAAGAGATGACATTCTTTCTTTTTATTTTTATCTTTTGGATTGGGTAAATTTTGGATTTGGGAGGAATAGTTCACTCAACTTTGGTATTTATAGAAGCCAAGGAAAAATAGGTATGTACATTCACTAGTTGATTTCACAACAGATGATCATTCGATCTAATTTTATTTCATTATCTCAAAATTATTAAGTAAAATAATTAGATTTGGCAAAGTTAAAACAGAAAGTCGTTAAATATTTTGTTTAAAAAAAGTCATATAAAATAATGTTGTCTGACTTTCACTACTGGCAGGGTTCACGTGGGTAAATATGGATTTCTTTTTAGAAATTTAAATATTTACTGTTTTTGTCTTAAATATTTTAATCTTTATGATGTCCACACCTGTCATTTACCGTCTTTGCTGTGTCATATAAATATTTGAAAGTCATTTTCATTACTCTGCAAGTTTAATTAAACCTTTTTCCTATACATGCTTCTTGAAATTAAATTTCATTTTATTAGCTGAGAATTAATGGGGTCAAACAAATATGTAAGGAAAGATTAGGATGGCAAGCAATAGAGTCGCTATAATACAACGTACATAATTGAATTTTCACACATGAAAAATCAGATAACTAATCAATTGAGCGACTTAATATAACAATTTGTTATTTTGGGAGAGATTTTTATTTTTGCGGGGCAGGGGGTGGGGGCTGCATGTTAGATGCTTGAAGGAGCTGTTTAAAATGACTTCATAATAAGTTTGGTCTATTTCATAAAGCAAGGGAAATTTCATAAAGTAGAAATTTGAAAAAGAAAAGGACTCATCTTTGTAAAATCATTGTAATTGTTATATTTAAAACACGAGGATGGAGGTATACACATGGTACCATTATTAAATTCTTTTTTGAAATAAAAACTAAGAAAATAATTACAAATAACTTTCAACTACTCAATAATCATTGCTTCAATTTTTTTTTTTTAAAAAAAGGCAATTCTGTCATTAAACTATTCGAAATAAAAAAAAAATTACCCTTCAATTTTTTTCCACGAAATTAATCATCATGTGTATGCCACTAAGTACAAAGAGATCATTGTTTAATGAATTCTTAAGACGTCAGATGAGAAGAATAAATCTTCATTATATTTAATGATGTAAATGACTTGTTTATATGATGTTCTAGTTTGACTTTGTAATAATTATGACTTAGATAATGCTAATAATGTTAGAAGAGATGATACAAAATACGTTTTTATTATTTTTATTGAGGCGTGGAAATATCTTTATGTGCACTAACTCAAGTTTCTTTTATAAAAATATTAAATATTATTCTTATCTCTCAAACATATAATAAAATTCTATAATACTAAATTTTCTTTACATTATTACGTAATATCTTTGTCACATCTTCATAAATGATAATCGTGGTTCCCACTGCACACTCATTGAACCAAAATACTTACTATTCCATCTCCATTATCTGTACCGTTTATTTTACACGTTTTTTTAAAAGAAAAAATAGGTGTCAAAAATTATCTAATAGGACTTCTTTTGGATGTAAAGTATAATTTCCTAAATTCGAAATTTCATACATAAAGTTTATATTTTGACAAGACTAAACGAATAACAATTCAAGTAATATGAAAAAAAATTTCAAACCATGCCAGGGAATCTTAGTAAACTCAGTTGGTTGATTACCTAATTTCTCACCTTGTTGGTGAGAGTTCGATTCCTCACATTATAATTCCCCTCCCCATTTCCCCTGCTCCTACTACCCCCAATTTTTTTTAAAAGAAAAAAGAAAAGAGCCACCGTGCCTTGCGTTATTTGCCTTTGTATTAGTTATGATAATACAATTTTTTTGTCCATCCCTTTCATGTAATTTTGAGAAGGAACTCTCATTTGTGATATGATGTTTCTCACGCAAACGAATACTTAAATTGAATAACTTAGAGATGACAATTGTTGCTTTTGTCGGATTTTTATATGAGTTCCTTCCATGACTTCTTCAATTTTTGTTCTCTACATATATATGTCATATCTATGTTTGTTAATTTTATGTTCTATGTGTATCATCAATACTTAACATACATACATACAACATACATGTTATGTGCTAGATTACCATATACACAATGTGATTCAACCAGCCAAGGCTAAAGTCATTTATAGACACTTAAACTTATCTGCATTTTTCACTTAAACATCTCAACTAAGACTAGTTTCAATGGAACACCTTTATCAGTACAAAAATATATCTATTAAATATTTTTTTATAATCAACTAAAAATAGAATGTGTATCATACACTTCCCAATGACATGACATACTAACTAATAAAAAAAAACATGAACAAATTTGAAAAAAACAAAAGGGAAGAGAAAACGTTGCTTCCCTTTTCTTCTTTACCTAAATGTCTCCACCCACCCGCCATTATTCTCCTTCAGCTTTGTTAGAATACACACTTAACCTTCACGACTATAGCTCCACTCTTCACTCCAACTTTTTTCCTTCTAATTCTTATTACGACAAGAATTATTTTCACCCATACACTGAACCTTTTTTTATTTTGACACCCATCAACATTGTAGTTGTCATTTCTCCTAATCTTACTTTCTTTTTCAAACATCAATCAGATTTTTTTTTTCTTATTTTATATTATAACTTCCTTAGGATTTGAATTCTTTAACAATTTCAAAAAAAAAAAAAAAAATTAGGATTTTCTTTTAAAAAAAAAATTCAATTCTATATGATATCGATGGAGTATCGATATATTGATGGAGTATCACAGAAGATCAAGCTTAATTTTATTTGATACCGATATGGTATCAATATACCGACAGAGCATCACAAAAGAATATATTTTCTACTGATTCAGAGTAATTTTATTTTACTTGTTTCTTATTTAATCCTTAAAAAAAAACCCAATCCTATATAATCCTGATAGGGTATCAATATACCGAGAGAGTATCATGGAGAATTAATTCACAACAATTGTAGACATCATGCTAACGTCATGGAAAAAATAAAAAAAAAAGAAAAAATAGAATAAGAGAGTAAATAGTTTGGCTCGTGAATCCATTAAGAATAAATAGTTTGAATTGGATTCAATTTAATTAAATATTTTATAATTAGGTGTATTTTTATAGTTTTTTTTTTTCCTCCGTGTAAGCCCTGCCTCGGGAACATGTAAGGTTACAAAGTAGCATTATTATTTCAAAGATTTTAGCTTTTATAAATTTTCAAATTAGTATTTTCAACACTATGAAGCTAGATCAATTACAGGTAATATTTGATAGTGAACATGGATATATGATACCTAGGTGAGTAAAGGTTTTTTACTGTTTGCACTTATTAATCGGTTTTAGATGTACAATAATTTCTATATGTTAATTATGAACAAAAATCAGTTTTAGATGTACAAAAATCAGTCCGTACAAAAAGGTTAAGGGTAAACCTATCATTAACTTCTTCATTAAGAGTGGTAATATCTAATGGAGATTGACAAGATAAGCAAAAAATATAGTAACTTATAATAATTCATTCAATCTTCATCTGTTATTTCATGGAGTGTTCTTATTCACAAATGACAAAACAATTTGGATGGTTAAGTTTACAATTTAATTATGCTACTTCATAAAATTTAAATTTTAGAAATGCATATAGAAAGATTGCTATACTCTGGACATACAAAATCAGTTTGAAGACTTCAGAGTTGTTTGGGTTAAGGTATAAGGTATAATAATCTTGAAATAATTGCAGGATTACTTTATCCTATGTTTGGTTGGAGTTATTAGATAGTTCTTGAATATTTATCCCACCATTATAATATAGTGATGAGATAAGTTATCACATACAATAATTTGTCCCATTTCAAGATAACTTATTCCTAACTAAACATATATAGTATCGTATCACAAATAAAATATCGAAAGGATAGTGTGTCCAATAAATCCTGGCCCAAGGAAGATTATTTGGTTTAAAGGTATAATTGCATTTTTTCTGAAAAAGACAACGGTTGAAATTTGAGCGGCCCAACTTTTAGATGAGCTGGATTAGGGTGGGCCTAATTGAGTTAAGCTAATAAATTGGTGGATCATGACCCATTCAAACTTGAAGGGGTTAGAGGGATTTGAGAAAATAACATTTGTAACTCAAAAAGAAAAATTATTTATAAGCATTTATTTTTTTAAATATAATTAAATAAGAATTCAAAGAAAAAAAAAGTGAAAATACGATTTTGTCTAAAGAGAAGTCTTTTAAAGAAGGACAAAAAGTTCAAACAACATTTCTAAGAGCTTTCACACTTTTAATATAGTATAGATAGATATAGGTCAATAATTCAATTTATATATATATATCAGTTGTGATAAGGAAGTCTATTGTGAATAATTTAAGAGACTTGTTGTGTTTATTTGTTTGATTGAAATTTCGAAAATAAATTAAAAACTCAAATACTTATTCACTCTAACAATATATAATAAAAGACGAGAAAACACAAACATACAACTATACAATATATCAAAAAAAAAAAAAAAAAGTTCTCAAAATTAAGTTGCTTTCTTTCATGGAGACAAAGAAATATCATAAAACAGAAACTTGAGATAGAAAGGATGGAAAAAACGTTTATCTTTTAAAAATTCTTGTAATTGACATATTTTGAATCATGACATGAAAAATGTATATAAAGTAAATGTAGGATACAAAAAATTCATCTATATTATTTTAAGTAATAAATTTTATCATTTCTCTGGAAGATAAATTTGGTAAACAAAAAGCATATAACCAAAAATAATTTGACTTTAGACCACAGTATGCAGAGCTCCATTTAGGAATTTCAGCGTTGTTCGAACATGTTTTATGGTGAATATTTTTAAAAAGTATTTTAAAATAAAAAAGAATATTCAAAAGTTGAATTTGTATTTGGCCATAAATATAAGTAGTTTACAATGAAAAAAGTAAAAAAATATTTCTTTTTAGTTTTTTCATATCAAATATATTTTTCAAAATTTAACTCTAAATAAATAAAAAAAATTCATGACCAAACGCATCATAATAATTTGCATAAAAAAAATCATGGGAGTTATCTCGGAATACACAGAAAGTAAGTCTCCCTCTTTTTTTTTTTTTTTTTTTGTTTCAAGAAAATGTAAGTTGTCCACAAGTGATAAATTTAGTATATGAAAATATTCAAATAGTTTCGAGAAATTTTATTAGAATTTTTTAAAAAGATATTTTTTTATTTAACCTCTTTAATTCTAAGTAATTTTTTAACAGATTAATAAGCCATCAAGTCAATTTAACATGTATAATTAAGCACTATTTTTTATTTGATGCTTCTAATCGTTTATATATGTACATGCATAAAAATAAGAAAAACTCAAATGACGATATATTAACAAGCTAACAAACACCATAAATCAAATCTTTAAGTTGTTAGTGGACAAATAGATATAAAAATCGCCTTGAGATTCATTATGAGGTCCTAAATTAAATTAATGAAGAGATGTGTATCTTTTTAAAATCATGGCTTTATTATAATTGTCATATTTTGAAACATCACCTGAAAAATGTATGTATAAAGTAATTGCAGTACACAAAAAGTTCATATATTTTTAAGTAATAATTTAATCATTTCTCTGGAAGATGAATTTGGTAAACAAAAAGCATATAACTAAAATAATTTGACTTTTGTCCTCAGTTTGCAGAGACTTCATTTAAGAATTTTAGTGGGTGTTTGGACATGTTTCTTTGTAAAAAAAAAAAAAAATTAAATGCATTTTTAAAGTAAAAAAAATAATATTTAAAAATGAGATTGTATTTAATCATAACTATAAATTTAAAAAAAATTGGATAAAAACATCACAATCAAACATATTTTTTAAAATTCAACGATAAAAAAAATATCATGGTTAAAAACCTCTTTGATATTCTGTATTAAAGAATTCATTTAGACTCTTCCTATACTCCTTAACTTGTCTAGCGGTGGTAATTAACTTAGTCCATGAAAATATAATTCATTTAATTTATTCAAATTAAGAAAAATTATTAATCCGTCAATTTATTAGTTTTGTTTTTTTCACCCTATAAAAATTTGGTTTAATATAAAGTCCAAATTGAGTCATGAGAAATTCAATCAAAATATTTTTGAGTCAAATAATTTGACATACCTGTATTGAGTTTGATGAAGTGATATGTGAACTGGATGAAATATCAAGTTATAATAACTAGTCAAAGCAGCTCGTATATGAAAACAGATAGCTGAAGCAAACCTGTTTGACGTTTAATTATCACTCCAACGATCTCAATTTATTGACTTAGGACAGTCAATTAAAATCTAATTTAATTTTTAAATATTTTTAGTTGTTAATTAATGTAATTTATAATTTTTTTACATTATTTACAAATGATATATATTACCCCTCTTGTCTCGCATAAGCAAAATCTCGTAAGCCAATCAAATTTTTAAAAATATTATAAGTTGTTATTTTGGTCTATACAGTGTCCTTTCTTTTGTTATATAATTTGTAAATACTTTACATACTAAACATGAAAAAAAAAACTAAATTGAAAAGGAGAACATTAAATATAAATAGAGGAAAACAAAGTAGAAGGAAAAATTAATTGAAGTTGTTCAGATTCGCTCTAAATATTTTATATGATTTTTAAATATTTAAGTTTAATTTTTAAATAATATATATTATTTCATTTGTTTCAATTTATGTAGCACAAATAAAAATTTTAAAAATTAATTTAATTAAAATACATTTAAAAATATTTTATGTCGTCTGAATTCAAACCAAAAATCTTTCCATTAGGCCAAATTGCTCATATGTGAGCGCGCATTTATGTTGACTGTGTGCTTTCAGATTTATTAGATAGTAATTACTATATTAGACTAATTATGACTTTCATAAACTAATATTATTAGTTGGAAATATATATAATAGTCTAATTTTTATTGGTTGGAAATAAATATAGTCCTATAATCAGGATATAGATCGATCAAGTTGGTACTCCATCTATACTGAACCTGCTACCATTAGGTAGCTAATGCTGTCACCCTCGTACACGCTAATTATATATATATAATCTATTCGTTTGATTAAAAAAAAAAACATTTTGCTTGGATTATATGTCTTTTGTCTTATTATCAAAAGTTTTAAAATAAGTCTGTCAAAGACATGCTAATAATAATAATGATAATAATTTATTATTATTTCTGTAAAATTTTGTAAATGGGAATATTTTCAAAATATGTGTTCTAAATAAATTTTAGATATTTATTTAATGAAATTATAAGTAAGAGAGAAATTTTTAAAATTTATTTATTTCTAATCATGAAAACATGATATTCCTTTTTAGAATAACTAAAAATTTATTTAATTCTTTTGACTCGGTCTATGATCAACATTTATTCATTTGAATTATAAAGAATTACAACAAATAGGAATTAAATACAATACAAATTAGTAAAAATTGAATAACTATACGAGAAGATTCAATGTACCCACACACTTTGATCACAAAATAAATCAAGTTGCTTTAGTTAATGTCTTGATGGCAACATTTGGTGCACGAAATAGAGGGGTAATTTCGACGGTAAAGGTATCGTATCTCATGAAAAACTCCACCAACATTAACCTACCCAATAGTTGCACCAAATCTTTTCCTGGACATTGCTTGTTGTCTGGTGCTGGATTCTCTGTTTCCCTTCCATTAGACCATAGGACATGTTTCAGCATTTTCTCACCTTCACCCATGAACCTATCAGGGACAAACTCTTCCGCGTTCGCAAAAATCTTGGGGTCCCTAGTAGCCATGGGCTGATATCCGACCACGAATTGTCCTTTGTTGATCTTGTAAGACGCGTCGTGGCTTTGGACTATGAAGTCTTTCTTCGCCTTACCATACTGTAATGGTACGGGCGGGCGAAGCCTCAATGTTTCGTAGACCACGGATTTCACCAAATTCATTTTGTTGATTGCTGATAATGTGATTGCCCCACCTTCTTCCTTTACAGCAGTCCTGATTTCGTTAGCAAGTCGAGTGTGTAGACTAACCCCGGCTTCGCCCACAAACCTAATCACATGACAGAATGTAAATATTAATGACTGTTGTTGGGACGAATGAATGACTATATATATATATATTTTTTCAGGGTGTAACCAATTAATTTTAAGTCTAAATCGCGATACCAACCTTAAGAGATGAGGGAAGAAAGCATTCAAGCCCGCGAACATATTGATTCCCACGAGAAAAAGAATGTTATGAACGGCTTCTTCTCTTTTGATTCCAAGTTTTTCCGCTTCATCCAACATGGACACTGCAGACTTGCTAAATGCATCAACAAGCTTTTCGTAATCACTTTTTACGAACAAATATGGTATTAGAAAATTATGGAAGAGCAGATCTTCTATGATGCTTGGAAGTCTCTTGGCGCTCAAGGATGGAATTAGCTGAGGGAAAAGCCATTTGCGAAGATGTTCAGGTCCTTGAGCGCCAAGAACTGTATCAGACGGATTAGTCTGATCACAAAGCAAACGAAAAATGAAACCGAACGTCATATTAGGGAGAAGGGCGTTGAAATCCGATTTCCCCTGTTCAGTGACCTGTTTTTCAAGATTATTGAACAGGTGATCAGATAACGAGTTCCTGAACAGGGGAATGAATAAGTTATGTCGCTTTGCGAACGAAGAAAGAATGTAGCCTTTTAGTGCAGCATGATTCGGATCTTTCGTATCGACGAAAGCAACGGGGCGATAACCCCCATAGTATTCTTTACCGGGCTTAAATGTACCACCAAGAGTGTCTGTTTTATCGACGAGGGAGTTATCAAACATGTACACAAAGCTGGAGGCATCTAGAAATGCCACCAATTTGTAGTCATTAGAAGTGAATGGACCTGGTGCCATGTTGATTTTGACAACAGTGGATTTGTATTTTTCAGCTTTGCTGTGGAACCAAGCATCTTCACCTTGTTTATAGAAATAATCGTATCGATCTTTAATCGCGCTAATTATAGGGAAACCATAGTCCCCTGGAATTTCACGAATCGGAAGAGTTGATGATACTGGATCGGAAGACATTTTTATTTCAACTTTGGAAGCTTTGGTTTAGTGAGTTTATTAACATGCAGGGTGATGTATTTATAGGAATATTGAAGAAATATGAATTTCAAGGCTTTAGTCATTCAATAGGCTATTATTCTAATCTGTACAACTGCAATTAACAGGCGGCTATGAAAATATTGAATTCAAAAGTTTGATTATTCAGAGCAACCAGAAAAAACCAAACATCAAGTTGCTTTATTATAATAATATTTTGGTTTCTTCAGGTCTAATTATAAATTTAGCATTTTTATCTTTTTTTTTTCTTTTTTCAAAAATTTATCTGTTGCTTTAAGCCGTCTATCCCAATTTATATGAAGATGTTTGAATCAAATATGGAAAGTGGCAAAGTTAGAATTTTCATTAATGAGATTCAAAAATATAAACAAGTAAACACATGATTCAACATGATATATACAATGTAACTTTCTACCAAAGATATTTCAGATGAAACATTTCTCCTATCTCGCTCCGCTTCTAGATACGGATGTTAAGAAAAAAAGTTATTTTTAAAATGTATGAATTTATTTACGTGATTATAAATTATTTTATTAATTAAAATTAAATGAGAAGTTTGAAGTTAAATTAATTTTGGAGGGAGAGTATTGGATTTTGATATTAGGGAAATGAAAGTTTAACAAATGGCAATTTTTGAATAATGAAGGGGCAATACCTATAATATTTTGTTAATTATTGGGTCATAGTAGAAAAAATTGTTACGTTAACGTTTTTGTTTTGAGTTTTGTATGAGTTATAATGGATTATGTTTGAATAATTTTTTTAATCTGACATTTCTTTTTACCAATTTCAAAGATAAAACGTGTCTCGAATGCATTGAGATTTTCATAACTAATCATGGTTCCAGAATTTTATCTACTAAAAAATCTACTATATTTATTAATTATATCCTACTAGTAGTATCGATTATTTATTGAAATTTATTTTGCACATTCAAATAAAATGAATGAATTCGAATTCTTGAGTTTTTTTTTTTTTTTTTTAGAAAATGACCAAAATAATCCTTAATGTATAGGTAATGCTTTATGTTTTGCTCCTTAATATATTTTACTTGATTGAAATAGTACTTAATATATACAAAAGGTATTCATTTTGGTCTTTTTTGCCTAAATCTAACCGAATGATTCATTATTTCATTTCTTATTAAAGGTATAATATTTAGAATAAGCTTTTGGAACGTAAATGAGAAGAGTCGATATTGTCACATGGGTCAAGAAGCTCTAATGAATGATCGCAAATTTCATACTTATATATTGATCAACTTTACATTTTAAAAAACAATAATTACTTTAAATCAAAATATATTTTCTTTTCATATTTAAGATTCACGTAATTGAAGCAGTCGTAAAATTTTCTTTCAAAATTCACTAGCCTTTTTTTTTTTTAAATGTACATTATATATGTTGGTGTAATATACTACAAATACAATAAATTACAGTTGAAAAATAAAATGACAAAAATTGAATAAAAGTTGGCTGAAGCACAGATATCTCGCTCTCTTTAAGGAGATTCAAGCCCACTGCGGCATAATCTACACCGATCTAGCAGTAATACACATAATTTATCTCCTCCAGGATACAATCGCCCAACAACGTTGTATAACTCAAACAACTCCGAATTAGTTGAAGAATTTAAAGCTTCTCAACTAATTTATATATATATAAATACTTTTAACAAAATATAACACATCTATATATAATTTTTTAGAGCAAATTAAATGTGAATTTACGTAAATTCGATGACCCTCACCTCCCTACACCCCTGCAAAAGAAGCTTCGAACCGGATCAAAAATGAAAAAAAATATAATCTTAGTTTGACCGGGTATAGTGATTTTCGAGTTTATGAATTTTAAATTTGTGCTTATAGTTCGTAAATATCCATATCATTATTGTAGGCTCATCACAATTTTATATTTATTTAATAATAATTTCTTAAAAAAAATATTATTACATAATTTAAACAAATGTTGATGACTAGTCTATTCGAACATGCAACTAGTAGTACTATTATTTATATTAATACAAAAGACTACGTGAACGTATGTTCTTGATCTTTGGATCATAACTATTTTTGGTCTTATAATAAAAGATTTTACTTTTTCATGATAATGCGCTTCCAATCTAATTTCATAGTGCACGTATTCAATCTTTTTAGAAAAAAATTGAGAAGTAAATGAAGTCTTAATTGAAAAAATCCTTAAACTTGTACCAAAAAGAAAAAAAGCAAAAAGAGATCTAACAACTACCTGGTCAAATTAAAGGAAAAATTTAGGGCGGATAAGCAAACATATATTAGTTAATTAGCATATATAGTTATGGTTTGAATTAATTACAGTTCGCGACAAACATCTAACTATAATTATAGTTTAAGTTTTGTATATTTTTAAAGTATCTCTAAACTATTCAAAATAATTAAATTTATTTTAGAGTTGTGTTTTTTGTTTAAAATGTCCTCGTCATTATTTTTTTAGTTCACACATGTTCTCCAACTATTCAATTAGCTCAAAAATATTTTTAATTCTGACGAGCGACAATTGCTCCAAAACAAGAAAGAAGTAGTCTATGTCATTAAACTATTCGAAATACGATAATTTTGATTTTATTTTTATATATATCTTAAGATGTAATTTCTCTTCATTAAATATTATTCTATTAAGATATTTGTATCCTTATTACTAAAGATAAAATAGAAAAAGAATAATTAATCTTATGTTAAATTTTTAAAATAATATATAATTTAAAACAAACTTGAAAATATTATTTGTAATGTGCTTATAATTGTTTTTCATAATGCGATAAATTATTCTTGGGATAGAAGACAAAAAGGACGATAAGATTTTCTATGCACTACATCCCACATGAATTTTGCAGTTTTTGTTCTTTCCGAACAATTCATTAATCTATCTTACTTTTATTAGTCACGTTTAGAGTTAATTTGATAAATTTTAAAATTAAATTAAATATAAACATTTAAAAATTATATAAAAAATATTTTAAATTGTAATTTTTCTTATTTAATGTGATAAAAAATAAGAACAAAATTCATATAATATGACTATTAAGAAGTGTTGATTCCTCTTTGTTAAAGAAGAAAAGCCCAAAATCTATAATTCAGAATAATCAAATAGATTAATTTGACGACTAACTTAAAACAAATATATCTTTTAGCTGATTTGAAGGGCGATTTAAATATCGTTTTATTTATAAATATAATACAAATGTTGAATTTTATATTGCTCACTTTTCCTAATCTGAAGCAATTATTGAACATTATTGGACAGGGATGTTCACTGTTCGATTCGTGTAGTTTATTGGTCAAAATCAAAAATAAATCAATTTAATTAAACAAACCAAATCGATTATAATATACATGTATTGGTTTGGTTGTTGTCAATTTGGTTTGATTACTCGATTATTAGCCATAGACAAAAATAAAAGCAATGATACATTCAAAATGGAGAAAAGATGATAAGCAATCCATTTAAAACAAAAAAATAGTTAGAACGACTAATATTATAGAATTTTCAATCACTATATTTATTGTGAATAAAATTTCAAAATTCACCATTTTAATCTAGAAGCAAGGGATAGTGATATTTCTAGTCCCACCAAGAATTGTCATAGACATTCATATAGATGAAATCAAAATGATAAATATTCTCGTCTTGAGCATTTATACTTTCATCAGACATATTTTTTAGTGATAATTTTTTTCCTTTTCAATTTTCCATAAGATATTTTTTTTAGTTTTTCATCCCATGTCCAACACCGGCATTACATCCATAAACATCCACAAATGTACGTGAAAAAATTAGGATAGAATTTACCCAAGTGACGTGTGTTTGTGATGGAATTCCTTGTAATTTATTTAGAGCATCCAAATAAAATGAAAGAATTCCGATAAGAGGGGCTGCTTGTAAGCTCGTCAGAATGGACATATTGGTTCACGTAAGGGGTGCACGTAGAATACTAAAGGGAGTCATTCATGTTCAAGCAAGCTTCAATAATACTACTATCACTGTTACAGATGTACGGGGTCATGTCACTAAGGACTAAGGGAGCAAAAAGACGGAGCTCTTGAAGAGGGGTAAAATAGAAACCACGTTGCAAATGATGATTCCGAGTTCAAATTACTTATCTACTGGTTCAATTAAAACTGTAAGAGGCAAAAACTTTCAACTTACAGATTAACGTGTACAAGCTCAAGGGAATCGGAGACATAATGTGTGATCATAGCTAAAAGACAAGAAACATTTATCAGCAGATTTGAACTGCTTCAAAGTAGCCTAGAAAAGAGACATATCTGGTGGAGGACCATAAACACTCTTCCATGACAACGGCACAGTCCAGCTTCCATCCTCATTACCTGAACAACTCCAGTAAAACAGCTCATTTAGTGCCTCGAAAAGTAGGCTACAACACAGTGCAGACAAGGATGGTAAACGGGGCAGGGCAGGGGGGTGGTTTACATCGCAAAAACTTTAACCAGCACCACATAGACCTGCACGAGAAAAAAAGAATTCTTTTTTCTCTTTGTTATTTACATATTTCAGTAAAATATGTACTCATGATCCTTCTTAGGTGTTGGCTTGCCATGTTTTTACTTTAGGTCCAACAGTTAAACACATATTTCGCTGTCCCACCCTGTCCTGCATAGCCATTTCTGATGTGCATAGATATGCACGCCATGACAACTTTTAATGTCCCATATAGGTTTGAATTTCCTTAAAGAGTACCACAGTCCATATCTATACATTTCAAAATAAGTATAAGTTATCATCCTCAAAATGCATGAATATTCATCGCCCCAAAACATCTGAAAATAACGATTAAAGATATTATACTCAATATCTCAGTAATTACTCGTGTACTCTAAACTAAAATTTATCAAGAAGACACTAAATAGCACTTAGTTTTGTCAGCCAGATTCAGATACAGCCGATAGGCTAGGTTAATATTGCTTGACTGAATTTAGGAACTTCTAGGAGCACAAGGCTAAAGCACCATTATATTTTAATCTGAGCATCAGATAATTGGACATATTAGAGATCTTGAAAAAAGAAATCAGAGTCTTCATACCAGGAAACAACTACTCACCTTGAGAACTGTTAGGTCTGAGCCCCAGAGCTTTTGATACTGCAGCAGCCAAATGGAAAGCATCGGGAATGTTGTCTCCCTCCGAGCAATAACACAGTAGACAAGTAACCTTCAGACCTTTGGCCTGAACCAATAAAACAATAGATTAAAACACAAACTCAAACAACGTAGAAATGTATACTTGACATAAAAATCTCAATGAATATGTGAGTCCATATTATATATTATGCATGGTATTGAGATAATGATATAAGAAATTACAAACCAAACCAAATAGTAGTTTTGTATTGCCCTCATTTCATCTTAAACAATCTACGAAGTTCTTTCCTATTCTTTCTTTGGGCAGTAAGTTTGAAGTGGGACATGTCTACTGATACTTTGCCTCATGAAAGATTACAAGCTGTTCTGACGTTAGCTGGAGAAATAGTTTGATGAAAATTTCCACACCATACTCAGATGACGCATCAAAAAGATGCAAAAGGAAAATTATTGTATATAATACATGTCGCTTCTGCAGCATTCAACTTAACCCAAAGGAGCATAATTCCAAAACAATACCAGAAATCTGGTTATTAAGAAATTCAAGCTCATGTGCAATGTTCATGGAGCAAGAATAATACAGCAGGGTTTACAAACATAAGCAAAGACAATTAGGAAGCAACTATAAAGTAAAAAGAATAGAATTTTATATAATATGACGGTCACATTTAAAAATGAAATCCTTTTTCGCGAAAGGTATTTGCACATCAAGTTATCCATGGGGAACAAGTGGAAAAACATATTATAACCTTAAAACAAGAGAACAACGCAGCATAAGGCAAACTGGCATAGTAATCATCATCTCCCAGATCTTCAAAAGGCAGTTCCTCAACCTCCGAGGCAGTATTTTTGGCTAAATCATCTAAATGCTTCCACATTCTTTGTGTAGGATTATACTCGGGTAATCTCTTCCACCCCTGCCTTTCACAGTGATCATCAGTTCCATCTGAGTTGGAACTAGAAAGGTAATAAATCTGGGAGCCACTGGGACAGAATCTCCATAAGATCAGTTCCACCATAGAATCAAGTAACATTTTCAAGTAAAAGAACTCTATACAAGTCGGGTTTAACAAAAAGCAAACTTAATAGCTTCAAAAGACAGACAGTTTAGTAATGTTCGTCCTGACGAATAGAAGAACTCTTCATATCCATACAATCTTGTGGTAATATTCTCTAGCAAAGAAGCGTCTTATTTAGTATTTACATACTAAGTCCATATTTTCATAGTCAACAGATGTCATCTGTGTCAGCAAAGTATAGAGACTAACAGACATCTTTTACTACACTGTACAGAGTCAGCTGACATTTGGAACATGATCGTCTCCCTTTTTTAGTTGGGTGATGCCAGGGAGTATCAAGGATGCATATGTGAGCTGGAGCACTTGGAAAGTTGGGAACACCATCAAGAAATTCTGGAGAACGATTCCTACATGTGGTGTGTTTGAGTAAAAGGAAAAAAAGAAGTTTTGATGGTTTATCAACTCCTAGCCACTCCCTCAAAGCTAAATGTCTATTTAAGTTGTATAGCTGGAGCACCTTATCCCCAGCAGATTCACCTGAGACATTTCTGGATTTTGATGACTCCCTTTCTTTAGCATAGGCCTCAGTATATGGAGTTTTAAAATCTTTTATATTACATATCTTCTGTAATAGCTTGTCTCAATGTCTTCTTGATTCCCATTAATGAATTATTTACTTCATTACAAAAAGATTAAGTCCTATTTACAGTATTGTTCAAGATGCTAGAAGCTAAAACTCCCTTAACTGGAACAATCTGCAATTTACGAGAGAAGTAAAAGGTGGAATCATAGAGTTTCTATCATTGAAGCGCATAAATACAACAGAAATATATGTTCAAATAGGAAGTTCTTATGTTGACACCTTGACATATCGATAGTTTGCCAACGCCCAAACTCCAAGCTAGAGAGCACAATAATATGCTTCTTCTCATTGGCAGCAGCAAAATTTGCCAAGTTCCTGGCAAATTCAACCATCATGCCCTGTTGAGTAAGCGATTAGAACTAAACAGCCACATACAAGTAAAAAGCTTCATGTGATACATTGCAATAAAAAGTTAGGTTTGAGTTACATAGACTTTCAATTGAAAGAATTTTCACATTATAGTTGTTGTTTATCCAGTATGGTAGTTTGCATACCATTATTCTGATTACTCACACTTACAATTAACAGCTAGCTACAGTTTCTTTTAAACACCCGATGGTATAAATAGATATTACACCATCACCTTATATAACAAGTCAAGCAACAATTATACCCGTTGAAAAAAGATAATGATTACCTTAACAACCGGAGACCTCTGTTGTACAAGAGCCAACACATCAGGAGATGATTCATATACTGCCAAGAACCAAAATAGAAACATCATTTGCCTTTCTAAAATGTTACTAGTAACAATTATCCTCCTTCTACTTCAACTTATATGATACTCCTTGTGAAGTTCTAAAACCATTCCGTTAAAATTGCTATTCCATAAGATCTTGAAAAACTTAAATCCATATAACAATTCCAAGTAAACTTTAAATGAACAACATCTACAACTTTAAATATGTAACAACTACTTCAATATTTTCTTCACTTGTCCTCAATTTAATGCACTAACTAATATGTAGATATAAAATGAAACAAATTAAGAACTCCCTCCAGTTCAATTTGTTTGTCAAATTTTGACTTGCAACGAAGCTTAAGAAAGTAAACAAAAGTTTTCAGTGTTATGATTTTACACATACAATGTGGAAAGTTGTAGTAGTGGTACTCACTTATGGGATTTCACCAGGTAAGTTCTTTGTTGTTGTTTTAAGGTGGAAAGTTGTAATTAAAGAATCGCCAAGAAAGAAAGATTAATTCTTTTTTTTCAAAACGACTAAAAATGAAATTAGTAATAAGTAATTCAATGATACCTTCGAGAGGAAGAGCAAGTTGACCAGGTGGAGAAGGCCAATAAGCATCATTCCCAACGCATGGAATGACATTTGGATCGTCCAGGTATCCAATCCTCTCCGCTCTCAACGTAGCTACTAGAAGATCCACCGCTAATTGCCCTACATTCCCTACGGACAGCGCTGGCTACAGTGAAAAAAAAGAAATTACAGCACCAAAAAAGTAGAACAAAATAGTAAAGAAGATGAAAGCAAAACCCTAGAAACAAACCAGAACCAACGTGGAGTTATCCGAGCTCAAATTCTTTCCTTCCTCAGTATAAAACTCCATGAATTGAAAATTTTGAAATTACTGAAAAATTCGGAGTTTCGCCAAGTTCTTGTCGCACAAGAATGCAAGCTTCTTTTGAATCTTCTTCTTCCTTGTTCCTCTGTACGGGTTGGGAGTTGGGCTGGACTCGTTTTTGGCCCATTTTAATTTAGGTAACTTTCACAAATCTCATATTTTTTTAAGTTAATTTTAATTAATATCAATTCTTTTTAAAATTATTACAAAATTCTTTTTTTATAAAAAAAAAAATCAGTGATATACGTTAAAAAGGTAGGAGTATTAAGGGATTTTAATTACGATACATGGAGAAGTGGAAATTGTAATTTGTATCAATAAGTGTTGCAGTTTTATATCATTTAACAGATCTTTGTAATTTTTTAAAAGAATCGGGATTATATAAAATTATGTAAACATAAGTTATGTATTTTTGTAATTTATCCGCCACTTTTTTACGGGTCGGGCAAGCCTCGAGAGGACCAGAAAATTATAGTGGTCTTGTAAAAATAACCTTTTTTTTCCATTTGAGTTGAATCAAACTACACCTCTTATGAGCATTTTCATAAGAAATTTCTTACGAGGGGTAAAATATCAAGACCACCTCTTATTTGGGGACAATTTTAAACATAACCCCATGAGAGGCGGTCTTGATATTTTGCCCCTCCTAAGAAATATCACAAAAATGCCCCCATTAAGAGGTGTAATTTGATTAACTTAAATTAAAAAAGAACATTTTTATAAAAGTTTTCTTGTGAAGGGCAAAAAATCAAAGATAACTACATTTAGTGACCATTCTATGTAATTTTCTACCTCTTCTGGAAGGCAATTTCGAACATAACCCGGGAGCACTGGACCAAAGTTTCGTTGTTCCAATAGTTGCTCTCATTTATGGAAGCTCATTTATTTGGTCGATTACCTTTTAATAAATAATAATTGATTTAAGCAATATTTTTTATTTTTTATAGCAATATATAGTAATACTAAATAAATTTGCACTTATATAAATTATGCATGAAATATAAATATATAATAAATATTTAAAAATATCTTGTATTTATTTGGTAAGAAACTGATAATATGTATATTAAAGTGTGTGATAAATGTATTATAAGATGTATCATAAATATTTTATAAATAATCCTCTATAATATGCGTTAAAATTATATTATAAATACATTATAAGTGATCAGCAAAAAAAAATCTTGATGATAGCTACTTTTCAAAAACATGATTAAAAAGTGGCAAGCGACGCTATTTTATATATATATATATATATATATATATATATATATATATTTGCTTTTATTGTATTTTATTCCTAACTGAATATATATGAAATTCAAAGATATTAACATAGTTTTAGATGTACTCTGATCTGGCCCCATTGGTTGAAATACTAATTCAATTATTAGTGTTATTTTTGGCTTATTTATGGTGAAATAATAAACATTGAAAGCCACCTCAATAGCTGATTTGATAACTCTGGTTTGTTCAACATTATCAAGATATTTATTCACCATCATTATCAATAAGAAATTTAGTAATTTATGATTAATTTGGATTTCTTTCATAATTAACGCCAATCTAGAGACACATCTTTGATTAATAGAGGTAACAACAATTTAATAACTGTGTTAGGGTCCTTTCTCTTTTGGATGAATTGGGTGGTTTAGAAGACGCTTTCCAATGTATAATCCCTCGAAACAAAGGGCTAGACAGGTAGTATGGGCCCTTAATTTCCAGCTATATGTTGTGCGGCTCCAGCAAAACGAATGAAGGAAAGCGTTTCGAGCTTTTGAGTGAGCTTACGATTATTCTTGGCCTTTTCATTTGATAGGCAAGCGGGCGGGATAAGCCCCCTATTTAAGATTCAATTCATAAGGTTTTTTTTGTCTAATAAAAAAGTAGACCAAATATTTTTATCGTGAACACAAAACAAGTCTCACATTACTAGTGTTAGTAGTATAAAAATAATTAAATACTAATTGGCTTTTTCTTTACTTTTTGACAAACTCATGATTATGATAAAGTTGGTGCTGCACAAATGTAAGTTGACTCTGAACCAAATACTACGAACCGTATAGTGGAAGTTGACGTATAATTATACGAATGTCCACATACAGCTAACACTGATAGTTAC
This sequence comes from Solanum rostratum, assembly GCA_029948455.1. Taxonomy (NCBI): domain Eukaryota; kingdom Viridiplantae; phylum Streptophyta; class Magnoliopsida; order Solanales; family Solanaceae; genus Solanum; species Solanum rostratum. The sequence continues at coordinate 89,790,170 of CM057045.1, read as the reverse complement.
AGTACATTATCAGGCCATGCATGCATCAACTTGAACCACTATTGCTATTGCCACTCAAAAGACATATAAAATGTCTTTCTTTTCAATAATATCATTCCAGAACATTCTTAAATTGTTCAGTTAAAATTGTTTTACCTTAAAGATAGTTTCAAATTGTATGATCGATATGGAGTTCTTTCATATTTTCATTTGCATTCAAAATTAGACATCTAAAATTTGAACAATTTAATACGGGATTAAATCTTTAATCTAACTTAGAAAAATGAGGGTTTTTCAAACCAAATTAAAAGGTCTACCCATTCCTCGAAGGAGGGATGAGGGACCTCACAACTACCCACTCAATACACCTTGTTACAATGTGTCATCTTGTTCTAAAATTAAAATACATCAAACACAGAATTATTGAATATATTAATTATTTTAATAGGATGTGGGTAATCCTGCGTGGTTACGTATAAAATGAGACAGAGAGAATAGTTATTTTTATTAATTCTATGTAAGTGCTTAAGTGATATTATGTGAGAAGATCATATATATTGTTTTATTACAATTAATAATGATCAAGTAGTGATCAAGGTTGAAAGACGCTTTTGAAATATGTTTTCTTTACTCTATAAAAAGTCATTTTTTTTAATTTTAAAAAAAAGTATAAGTCCATTTAAAAAACACTTTTCAAATTATTTAAACATTCAATCTAACATTAGAAAATTAAAAAATATTTTTTACCCAAAAAAATCCCTTAATACTCAAAGGATTATAACACTCAAAATGGACGAAGGTTTTAGTGGTACTAGGCCCATTGTTATAAATAGTGCACTAATTGCAAAAAGTTAGACTTTTATATGTTAATAACAGTACTTTAATTAAAACTTTTTTTAAATTTAGGGTAAAAAAATAGTAATCAAACACTTTAATTTGCTGGTGAGATAATAAACATTGAAGACACCACCATAGTTGATTTGATAGGTGTGGTTTTTTGAACATTATCCAGATATGATTTGACAGATCAAACTTAATTAAGAGACTTAATTAAGAGCATTATCAATAAGGATTTGCTTCATGATTAGCTTTAATCTAGAGCCACATCATAAATAGAAGTAATAACAACGGACCATTTTGCCTGCTTTTGATTAGCTTCTTAAAGAGCATTATCAATAGGAATTTTGACGTATGATTAAGGTCAAAATTAATGAGGCCCCAATAAATTAAATGACCATTTTGCCTGTTTTTTATTAGCTTCTTTCTTGATTAGAAATTCATTCCAGAAATAATACTCCAAAATATCATTTATTTGGACAGCACTAGCATCTCCTTATCTTGAATGCTGTGCACCAATATTTTATCAGCTAATTTTCACAATACCTAAATGGAGAAACAATATTTCTCTCGATAATGTGTACTCTCTATATACTCATCTCCTCTTATGGATGTAGGTTAGTTGAACGAATCACGTTAAATATTTGTCAAAATATTTCTCTTCTATCTTCATACTCATGGTCTTTCGAAATTACTTTGCTGACTTTCGCATGACACTGGATTTTTGTCGATCTTAACAAAATGTGCTGACAATGTAAATAAATTTTTGGATATACATATACTCCCTCAGTTTTAAAAAAAGAACGAGTTCCTTTCTTTTTTGATCCGTTTTGAAAAGAATGACTCTTTTTTTTTTTTGCAGAACTTTAATTTCAACTTCCACGTGACATGTTTAATACCACAAGATTAAAAGACATTTTGATACATTTGACATAACTTTATTTTAGAAATACAAGATATAAAAGTCTTGTATATTTTCTTAAACTCCATACAAAATCAAATTAAATCATTCTTTTTTAAACGGAGGAATACATTATTTAACATGTTTTAGAACTTTACCTGCATCATTTAAGTTACAAAATTCATCTATTTACACAGAGGTTAAACATAGACCATGAAAACATGAAGAATTATTTAAGTTATATATATCCACAATATACAAATTTTATACTACCAAATATTTGCCTAGCATGTAGTGACGTGTCATTCTAAAATATTCCTTATTTCTTTTCTTGTGGGGATAATGATTTTGAATATTAGTTTAAACAGCCTCTGATTTGATTATCCCATATTGCATTGTATATTACCAGATAAAAATGGACACGCAGCTAACAAGAGATCGATCTAGACAATTTCAAATATCTTATTCAATTATATATCAATGTATACAAAAATGGTGGTATATCTAACTTTCTGGTTATGTATGGGGAACAATTAACTAGTTGGCAATTTTATTCTTTTCAGAGATAATAACATAACAAGAAAAAGAAAGAATATTAAATGATTGTATTTTAATATCATGGATAATTGGATATATGATCGATATGTTCTTCATTGTCCCTTTCTGTAATTATTATTAGTAAAATTGGTCTTTAGTTCTTGGTTTTTTCTTTGATTTTGGACTAAATAGTTAAAGTTGGAGATAGTGAAACAAACACTATAGTGGAAGATGATACTTTATATCGTTAATGTCCACACATAGTGAACAGTGATAGTTACTGCATGCATGCGTGCTATATATTTCCACTACAAAAAATTCTCCACAGAGAAAAAGTATTTCTATCTTCATCAATAATTTCAATCCAGAATTCTCTTGAATCATCCAATGCATAATTAAATTTGTTCTTTTTCCTTTTATGATTTCTTTCGAGTGATAAAATCTCAATAGTTCAATTGATTAGTTACCTGATAGAAGACTTAATTATCCTCTCCACCCCAAGCCCCCTTTTTTTTCTGGAAAAGTACATATGTCAGGCCAATGGTTGCTAAACTGCTCCATATCACTTTGTTAGAATGTGTCTTCTTGTTCTTGAATTGTATCAAATGGCAGAATCATTGCAACAAAAATAATAAATATTAATTAGATAACATATATATATATATATATATATATATATATATATATATATATATATATATATATATATATATATATATATATATATATATATATATATATATATGTATTATAATTTATATGGGGTCACGTATGTCAATTAATTTTTGAAGTGTTAAGAGTGATACCATATTGCTAGAAGATCGTATTTGATTTTTCATAAATTTTTTTGTTTGGGAAGGTGCAACGTGGCAAGTTTAGGCAAATAAGATTATAGTAACTAATATTTTTCAAGTTATCACAAGAAATAATATAATTAATATTTTAAAAAATGCTTTCAAGTTTCAACCAACATGAAGATTTTATTTTATTTTTGTCAATTAAAAAGATACGATTAAACTACAACGAAATATCCAACAAAACGGCATCGACAACAATATATATCTAACTATATAGCTGATTTTCATTTATTGCTAATTATTGATAACCTTTTTCAGATATTTTGCTTAATTATAATTAATATATGAGAAAAATGATCAAAATGGTCTCTTAATGTATGGATAATAATTTATTTTGGTCCTTAATATATTAAACTTGATTGAAATGGTCCTTAATGTATGACAAATGTGTTCATTTTGGTCCTTAATTAATATATTTCACTTGATTGAAATGGTTCTTGATGTACAAAAAAAGGTGTTCATTTTGATCTTTTATCCTAAACCTAATAGATTTATTTTAAAGAAGTATTAAAATGAACTATGGACCCTACGTGACTAATAAAATCTATCAATGTTGTCTTATTTGTTAGCTCCAAAGAAAGAACTTCATAAAATCTATTACCATTTTCTCCAATAAAATTTACTATTTTCTCGTTCCTAAAATATTATTTCGCTGACCTAATAAATATTTATATTTTAGGCTAAGCAACATAAAACAGTAAACTTTGTTTTAAAAAAAAGTGGAGACAAGGATGTTAAATTTCATGAAGTTTTTCTTTGGAACTAACAAAGCAGACAATAGTGGTGGATTTTGTAAGCCCGTGGGGTCCAAAACTTTTTTCTTTTTTGGATAAAATCTATTAGATTTAAAGTAAAAGACCAAAATGAATACCTTCTGTTATACATTAAAAACCATTTCAATTAGCTGAAATATATTACATATCGAAATAAAACATATTTGTCATACGTTAAGAATCATTTCAATCAATTGAAATATATTAAAGAGCAAAATATAAAGCATTACCTATACATTAAGAATCATTTTCTCATTAATACATATACATATATATTATATAATTTTTGAATATTTTTAACTAAAAATTTAGCCAAACATAAAAGAATTTAAGAATATAATGTGATCACCGACCGTAACTTAAAAAGTCATTCTTGTTTGGTTTCACGAAAGAAAAAAAAAGCATATATGTCTAGATTCATGTGACTTTCCCCTTTTGCATAATTAATTATCTTGAATTATTCAAAATTAGCAGCCACTAATTAATTAATTAATTAGGCTGAACTACAAGTCTATAATATACGCAAGAGATATATGATTAATTATGATAGAATATAATTGCGTGGCAGCATCAATTAATATATGTGATCACACATTCTACTCAGTAAGAAGATTAGTCCATACTGTTAGTATAAGTTAGGTTTAAAATACAGCTAGCTGATAATTAATAGAAAAGATTTTGATGATACTATATATAATTAGGTTTAAAAAAAGGCTAGCTGCTTACTAGTAGATAAAAAGAGAGCACGTATTCTTTTGAATGATTCTCAATTCCAAATTAATTAGCTAAATTAATTTTTTTAATTGCGTCCTTAAAAAACATGCTAATTCTTAATTACTTTCTGGATTAGGCCACGTAATGAGCAAATATGAAAGATATAAAAATGGGAGTTACATAGTTTCCCGACAAGTCGACAAAATAAAAAAGGATAAGAGTACGTAGATGATGTATGCTAAAAGCTGATAAACTATTTAAACTAAAATCATCAGCTAAAATTTAAATGCATAATATTGAGACAGTTGGAAGCTTAGCTTAGGACAAATTTAAATTACCATAAGTTAATACTATATGTTATATCAAGTTAGGTATCATATTTGAATACGTGGCCCAAACCTGCAGGATCTTAAAGTCAATAGCTTGTCCCTAGCTATAACTTAATACGTAATAACTATTAAAATACTACAAAAATAATTTTTTAAAAATTATAAAAGTTAATGAAATTAGGCAGGAAAGATATAGTAATAGCTGCCAGACATATGAGATTTTGCCTATGTCATTCTTATTTTTGTGAAAAGAATAATTATAACTTTGTGATTTCAATAGTTAAAGTATTTAACAAAGATATGACAGTATTTTTTATTTAAATATTTGCTATCAAAAATAAATATTATATTTAAATTTGATAATAAATATTATATTTAAATTTGATGAGTTCAATTTTCGTACCGTCTTTGTTCTTAATTCATAAAGTTGTGAAATTATGAGTTCAAAACAACACTTATGTTTTGTAGCAAAATTATTATTTTATGATATTTTCGAGAACATATTCTATCTCTACACAAACATGGAACCTTAGAAAAAGGAAGAATCCAAATATCTTCACTTAATTTGTGGTGCGTATTTATTTTTCTTAGGACCATGATTATTGGAACTTGTACTTTGTAGTTATAATAAAGTAGGGAATATCATTTTCTACAAATGCTGAGTTGGCAATTTCAGAGTCATCTCAAAGAAAAAGAAACAACAATATACTTGTCGTTTTATGTAAAAATGGTCCTTTATTCTTTGTCGTTTAATTATCGTCCCTTCTTCTTTAATTTTAATAACTCATTATTGAAGTAGATTAAACAAGATTTTTTTGGGGGATAATTGGAAACTAAATTATCTGAACTACTTCAGTGGAATCTAGTTAGTCACTAATACTGGGAAAAAAAACAAAAAACAAGAATTTTTATTTTGTAAAATGCCACGTAAAGAGTTTCAAACCAATCATTTGATTCTAGAATATATCTGATCGTAATTATGATTAATTCAACAATTACCTTTCCTGCTTCTTGATTCATGTCAAGTCATTCCTACAAAACTGCTCTAAATGTACTTTGATTCCTATTTTCCTGTCTGATGAATAGAATGAAATGTTCCATATATCGATAAATACATATAGGAGTTATTTTTATATCTTTATAAAGTTTTTACAGTTATTTTTTTAGATAGTTTTTAAAGATGTGAGTTAAATAAAAAATTACGCCTACTTAATTTGTTAGAATTAGAAGTGGGCATAAATATCAGAAAATTAAAAAATTGAAGAATTGAGAATCAAATCAAATTGATTTGGTTCTTTGATTTTTTCGGTTTGTGTCGGTGTTCTTTTTTCAAAAATTTAATTTTTTAATTTGAAGTAGGGGTCTTGAAACTTTGGTGTATCAAGAACAGAACTTTTATTTAAAAAAAAATAAAAATTATATATATGTATACACACACAATTCATATAGTTAATTTGTTACCCCTACTTAATTTGTTAGAATTAGAAGTGGGCATAAATGTAAGAAAATTAAAAAGTCGAAGAACCAAGAATCAAATCAAATTGATTAGGTTCTTTAATTTTTTGATTTTGTGTCGGTATTTTTTTTTCAAAAATTTAATTTTTCAATTTGGTGTAAGGTCTTGAAACTTTGGTGCATCAAGAACAAAACTTTTATTTAAAAAAAATTAAAATTATATATATGTATACACACACAAAAAATTCATATAGTTAACTTAAAATATTATTTTTCAATAGAAATTCAAACATACGTTTATCGATTTATGTCCATCTAATAGATGTCTTCGTGCTTGTTTTCCTCAAGTAATAGTCGGAGGCGCAAGTTCTTCACAAAGATAAATATAGTTTTTTAAGCACAATAAGTGTTCCATGTGGAAGCATCATCACTTGACATGATTTTAAGTTTTTAAGTGTCTTATACTTTAATTTTGTCTTCATTTTATTTTTTATTAGTTCGCGTCAAAAAATCATTTTAAATAGACCAAAATGAACCGAAATATTTCTCTTCAATACATGATGTATACTTTTTCAAAATAAAAAATCAAAATACCAAATTAAAATTTGTTAAAATCGAAGAACCGAATGAACACTCATAGATAAAACCCCTACCCCACCCCACTCCCCAACACACGCATACTTTTTTAGGGTGTACGTGGCAAATTTAGTAATATCATTTAATTCTTTTATACAAGATAAAGAAAATAAGTTCAAGTTAAATTAGCTTTCGAAAAAATAATTATTTATATGCTTTCTTTCAATTAAATTAGAAGATTTCCGTTTAAAAAAATTTATGCTGCTAAATACCCAACAAATTAAACTATATACGTCTTGATGATGGCCGATTCTATATTCTATTATATATATATATCAAAATATCATTTTCTTGTTTATGTCATCCTTGATTATTTCCAGTACTTTAATTGTTTTGTTTATATAATCCCTTAAATTTTTATGTGCTATACTTTGTTTAATCATGAAATTAATTTTCTAACAATTGTTTTTCTTAAATTTATCACTCACTCATCTTGTTTAGTGATTTTACTTTCTAATTTAGGCCACGTATATAAGCAAGAGTCAAAAAGGAAAAATGATTAAAATTTAAATAATATTGTTTCCCCATAAGATGACAAATTTACTAAAAAGTAGGTTATCTATGTGCTGAGTAATATTAAAAAATAAAAAAGCATAATACCCTGACATTTGGAAGCTTAAGACAATATGCCTTCTATTTTATTCTTTAATTCTTGCTATTTTCAAGATGTGTATCAACTTAAAACTAAAATATTGCTGACAAGTATTCACATAAATTTGCAACATCTCAAAGTCAATAACTTGTCCAGGATGTGATAAAATATTAAGTGATCTAATGACTACTGAGATACTGCTTAGCTCATCATTATTCTACTTACAAATAATTAAGGAGAAGACAGACATCAATATTTAATGTTCTCAAAAATTAATATTAAGTAATGCTAAATTGATATGTTGCTGAATGACGAATATTATAATTTTCTTTGATTTATATTCAATGCCTGATAATTTAAATTTAATTAAAAATTATTAATCAATTTAATATTCAGGGTTCGAACCCAAGCAAAGATATGTCCAACGTATGAAACAAGGAAGATGTTGACAGAGTCCATAATAGATGAGGAATCTCATATGCTCCCACGTATTGTATGTATCATTTAGAGAGGCAACTACTTGAAATGGACAAGCAAATAACCTAATTTTCAACCAAGCTTTGAACTTCATATCACTTCACCAAATCATATGAAAAAGAAGGCAAACTATGTCTTGTTGTAAATCATCACATTTAATTTCTTATTTTTATGGACAATGTGATTAACGACATGTTAGATTCTTCTAGATTCCTTTTATTGATTGAGTTGAAGTTGTTTACGCTAACATTATAAATTAAGATTGTTTAAAATTGAATCAAAATCGATTATTTGAATCGAAAAAAAATTATTGATTTATCGATAATGGGTTATTGGTATAGTAGTTTTGGTAACGGTTTAATTTTTTTTCTATTGGGCTGTTGATTCTTAACCTTTTTAGGTTTTTTCTTAACGGGTGAATCGATAATCCGATAGTAAATTAAATAATTATATTTGTACCATTTGGTATATATAAAGACCTTGACAGTTTCATACTTTTATTTTTTGTGGTCTCAAATTTTCAGTTATCCTATGGTGTGATAGTATTTGCTTTTGAGCAAAATGTAATCCATCAACTCATGTGTATGGCTCATTTGGTTTGTCATTGTTTCTAAGTAATTTTCAACAAAAAAAATTTGTGTGAAAATCTTAACGGTTGAAACGATAACGATCAATAATCGAAAAAACAATAATTGATAAACTAATATTTTAATAGTTCTATAACAATTTAGCATATTTACAAATCAAAAGCGATACAATAATTGATAAACTAATATTTTAATAGTTCTATAACAATTTAGCATATTTACAAATCAAAATCGAATCGCTGCAAAGAATCTTAATATCGATAAATTAATATTCCCCAAAAGGTGGAGTTAATTATAACTAAGGAATTAAGATTGGTTGCTTGTTACAACAAATCGTGAAACTGCAACAAAAGCTCACATTAAATTAATTCTTATACAGTGAATAGAACAACCATTTAATAAAAAAAAATTGCCTTTATGCCAGCTCATGATCTAAATGCATATAGAAATTCTATTAATTGAATTATTTTTTTAGAAATACAAGACATTTAAATCATATAAATAAAGAGATATATTCATTGATAAGCCTCACCTTTTTACTGCACCTCGGTCTTTTCTTCCCGTTATAGACGAATGTTACATAATAGAGGAAAGGCACAGTGACAATTACGCCCTTTTGGTGTTAAAAAATAAAAACATATTTTTTTAGAATTTTTTTAAAAAATTATTACCCTTTTAGCTCCAGACTTGATGTACATTGTGTAAATTCCTGCTCTACCAAAAAAAAAAAAAGAAATATACAAATTTTTTAATCATCAACAGAACTTCTTTTGTTGATAGAGATCTTTTTAACTTCAGGTAATATGGATGTAGAAATTCAACCTAACATCCAAAAAGGTGTGCACTTTTTCATTAAACAAATGACCAAGTCAAATACAAGAAGCCGAAAGGTACGTACAAAATTCATCCTATTACAGAACAATCTGAATTTTCCTCCTCCTTTTCTTTTGGTTTTTCTAAATACTCCCCTCATCCCAATATTTCTTAGTAACATTCTTCAACTTTTGAGATACAAAGTTCTTGATTTTGACTATATATTTAGGCAACTATAATATTTGAATTATTCAAAATAAATTTTATATGGAGTATTATTTAATTCTTGAAATCGGCACATAAAATTGGGTGTCAGTTATACTTTGAAGCCCCTCTTTTGTGGATATTTAGATGAAAAATGCAATACATATTTTTTTATGTCTTTGCCTTAATATAACGACACCTGGCAACTGCCAAAACCCGTAAAGTGCGTCGTGATGATATCATCACGGCACATGGGCATTTTTACACTACGTGGCGATTTGATATTAGAGATGAGGGATAAGAAGCACTTCCCCTGGCGGCTTCTTTTTGGGAAAATTATGTATTCACTTGACACCGAGGTTAAAATTTTAAACATTTTAAAATAATACACTAGATTAGTAAAGATAGACAAAAGAGTATAAAAAGTTGATCATTCTAATATAATTATATATATTTAGTGTAGATTTTATGTATAGTAATGTTATATTCAATTTTAAAATGTATTTTAATGTATATTTTGTATGTATAATTAATTTATATTCTATAGTCAATATATACTTTTAATGACTTATATTTTATAGTTACTCTGTTATTTATAATTTATAGTTTTTTATATAATAAAATATACTTCCTCTGTTTCAAAAAAAAAATGATCACCTTTCTTTTTTAGTTTGTTTTCAAAAATAATAACATTTTTTTTTTAACAACATTTTAATTTAATTTTTTCACTCAACATGTGTAAAGTCACAAGATTAAAGGTTATTTTAGTACATTTGGCATAAGTTTAATATAGAATTACAAATTAATTTTTTTCTCTCTCAAACTTCATGTCAAATCGAAGTAGGTTTATTTTTCCTAATGGAAAAAGTAATTATATTTATTACCCCCTCTTTGGTTCAAAAAGAATGTCACTTACTAGAATTATAGATAATTTAACTTTGAAATTCTCCTTTTATCTTTAATAAAATAATTTTAACCACACAAATATCTATGAATAAATTTAGATCATAGATTTTAAAGAATTTCCTTTTTTAAATATTAGAATAAATCAAATATTATCACATAAAAATGAAATGAACAGAATATAAATTAATTAATTTATGATATATTGAAACTAATCCTTCTTGTTTTTTTTTTTTTTGTGGGTCCTTATCATTGAGCAATTCGTTTCGTTGGTTCAACTATGTAGGTGGCCTGCTACATATGGCCCACTAATAAAAACCATTTGGGGGAGCTGAACGTTATTCTTCAAGCCTTCGATCTTTTTTTTCTATTTCTTTTTTACGAATTCACAATATTAATTTTTTTAAAGAAAAAATTGATGAGTTTACACATGTGTTCTTAACTAATATTTTAAAAAAATTTATTTATATTTTGCAATTAGTACATTTTAATTAAATTAATCATATAAATTAAAAGTACAAAATTTCGATGAACATTAGAAAATACATGTTCCACAAAAATGCTAAAATTATTTAGTAGTATTTAAGAAAGAAAAGTGTAATGCTATAACCATATTCAAAAACAAATTTCACTTTAATTTAAAAATAAGAATGCTAACAAAATTATGCTAATGAAAAAAGAAATTAAAATAAACAAATAAATATAAAAAATAGCATGTAATCTCATAAATTGAGAAATAAAAGTTGAGAATGAGAAAAAAATAATAATAAAAAATTATATCAAATAATAAATAAAAAGAATTTAAAAATAATAAAAATGAAATTTTAGAGGCCTGCAAGTGGAGTATATTTTAAACACGATATCAATAATGTTAGGTAAATGTAAATACAGTAATATTATTTTGGTAGTCAATAAAATGTACGTACGGCACAATTTTCATGTGAAACATTTGACTACATTCTATTTCCATACGGCTTTCGACGTCAAAATTATTGATCAACCTATCCATATTATGAAATCTAAATTTGGCGCTTTTTTATTGAACTAACTTTTCAACAATACAATTAATTTTTTTGCTATTTGGTAAGTTAATATTTTTCATTAAATCACAACTTTTCCATAAATTGCAAACTCTTCCATTTTAATGAAACAAACGGAGAATAATATATAAACCAAACGAACATTTAATACTAATAATATTAATCAAAGTTGTATAAAATGAAAAGAAATATAGTAACCTCGAAAATCAAATTAATTAAATGACTATAAATGTCAACTGACTAAATTATGGGAACTAAAGAAAATAAAACGCATAAACAGAGCTCAGCCCACAGATTTCTGGTGACTTTTCAAAGTCAATTACCTGTATTCCCATATTATTAAGAGGAAAAAAACATGTCATTTCTACTTTTTAAAATTCAACATTTTAATCTCTATCCTTCCACGTTGTCTTTTCTAGAATTCAACGTTTCCTTAACAAGCACACAACATCTCGGGTAACACAAAACGAAGAGGCAAAAAAACACCTGATCCTAATTTCTTTACTAAATTTAAATTATATGCATTCGTTTGGTCTCTTTTTGTTCATCAAATTTTTCTCTTTCGACAGGTAAACAATATTAATTTAAATTATGATTTATTTTAATTTTTACTAATAAATCTTTTATTTTTATGTTATAATCTAATAGTCAGTAAAATAAGTTGACAATCATAGGATTTAAAGTTTAAATTGATGCAAATAGAGTTATCTAATACCCTCTCCCTTTAAAAAAGGAATAATTTATTTTCTTTTTGGGTAAAATTTTAGTTTCAACTTTTCACATTATGTTTTTCTAGGCCACAAGATTAAAAGATATTTTAATATATTTGATGCAACTTTAATTTAGAATCACAAAATTAAAAAATCATCTTTATCTTTTTTTAACTTCGTGTCAAATCAAATCAGATTACTCTTTTTAAAATGAAAAGAGTACTAAAAATGGAGCATCGAATGAACAATAATAGGCAAGCGCTTTAAGCCCCGAAATCTGAGGAGCCTTAAATTTTTATTTTAGTAATAATAGGTTATAGACTTTTTCTGAAAAAAAATACTAATTATGTACTATCAGTAAAAATCATTTATTTCATATAAAAAGAAAGAATTATTAGAATAAATTTGACATGTATGAAGTATAATTATATGATTAATTGAAAAGAATTATTCAATGAAATCAATTATAATTATTTTAAACAATTCTACATCTCAAAGAGATAGAAGAATAAAATTCGTAAGAAAATCTATTACTTCCTCTGTTGTCCCAATTTATGTTGCAGTTTTCATTTTTCGAGAGTCAAACAGTTTAAGTTTGACCGAGAAGTTATGTGCAGAATCTTCAAATTTTTTGAAATGAAATTTATATATTTCTAAACTACGTAAAGAGTACTATAAGTCACAATAATTAATAACTCAAAGTAATTAAAAAAATATATGAAAAATTTATAGTCGAAGATAGATTGGTTTGAATCTCAAATTCTAAAAGGTGCCACATAAATTGAGACAAAGGGAGTAATTTATTTTTTGCCTTAGGCCACTAATGTGGTTGAGCCGCTCCAACATTATACTATATATAAAAGATTAAATTATTATTTATTCATTTATTTATAAAAAATGTTAGTTTTTGAATTTAATTTTTTTATATTTAAAATCGTTTTGTGAAATTTTAACTCCTGGCATTAATATAATTTGGCGTATCTATTCTTACATGTAAAAAGTATGTTTTCCCTTCTTCTTAAACCTCACGTATCATTCCCCCACGCGTCTCTCTACCATTCATCCCAAACTCCCATTGCTTATAAATGTACCATCTGCCCCTTCCATTATTTGCATAATATACCTTCTTCTTCTTCTCATTTTACTCTTTTTCACAAAAACAAACTCACCTGAACAATCATAACAGTTCTCTTTGTTTCAAAAAATGACAAGAAAAAATAATAGTATGGGAGACATGTTGCTACAGAAAGAAAGCTTTCGAAGAACAAAATTCGGTACACTTTTGTACTCTGATCCAATCAGTGACCACGAAGAAAGCAGTAACAATTCAGCCCGCAGCAGCAATGCTTCTTCTGCACCCAGCCCACCTAGAACGTCGTCGTTTTACGGCACAAATACTACCTCTACGACCAATTCCCCTAATTATTTCATGTCTCCATGGAACCAATCTGCTTCGCCTTATGTAAAATCACCATGGATTCATCAGCCATTACTCTATTCCTCTGAAGAATCTGAATCCACCGATGGCAAAAACGGCTTAATCGGATCTCTTGTTCGAGAAGAAGGGCATATATATTCATTAGCTGCATCTGGAGATTTGCTCTATACAGGATCAGACAGTAAGAACATTCGAGTTTGGAAGAACTTGAAGGAGTATTCCGGGTTCAAATGTCACAGCGGATTAGTAAAAGCCATTGTTGTTTGCGGAGATAAAATATTCACCGGTCATCAAGATGGTAAAATTCGGGTATGGAAATTTTTAGGCAAAAAAAGAAAGGCGTATAAACGTGTTGGTAGTTTACCTACCGTCAGAGATTATTTAAAGAGTTCAATTAATCCTAAAGCGTATGTTGAAGTAAGACGTAATCGGAATGTTCCTTGGATTAAGCATTTTGATGCTGTTTCTTGTATGAGTTTGGATAAGGAGAGAGAATTGCTTTATTCTGGATCTTGGGATAAAACACTCAAAGTTTGGAGATTGTCTGATTCGAAATGCCTCGAATCTATTAACGCTCATCAAGACGCCATTAATTCAGTCGCCGTTGGATTCGACGGGTTGGTTTTCACTGGCTCAGCAGATGGAACGGTTAAAGCTTGGAGAAGAGAATTAGTTGGGAATACTGCAAAACATGTTCTTGTGGAAACACTGTTGAAACAGGACAATGCTGTGACATCACTGGCCGTAAACGCCGCAGCAGCAACGGTAAGAGCACACTTTTAATTACTTTATTTCTTCATTACGTTACTTAGATAGACCACATATCTCATTGTTTTATTATTTTATATGTCAACAGGTGTATGCCGGATCCTCGGACGGACTAGTGAATTTCTGGGAGCGACAGAAGCATTTTTTGGAGTACGGAGGTGCGCTGAGAGGTCATAAATTAGCGGTGCTGTGCGTGGCGGTTGCGGGTAACCTTGTATTGAGTGGATCGGCTGATAAGTCCATTTGCGTGTGGCGAAGGGAAGAAGGTGGTATCCATAGCTGCTTAACGGTGTTAACAGGACACAACGGCCCTGTTAAGTGCTTGACCGTAGAAGAAGACTCAGATGGCAACGACGATGACAGCAATGGAAGCGAAGATGAAGCTCCGGTGCAAAAGAAAAGTGACAAATATTGGAGAGTGTACAGTGGGAGTTTGGACAATTCCGTGAAGGTTTGGAGGCTATCGGAGCATACCTTTAGTGGCTTCGAGGAAATATAATTAAAAAGAAGAGATAAAACTGCCAGGCGAATTCAAGATTTAAAAATTTACATGGTGGGAATGCGCTGCCGCGTAAGATACTGAGAAGCGGCTGTGAATTGCCGTGTGGGGTTGAGTTACTGGTGGTGGCGCATGAAGACAGTTTTTATTGTACGGTTAAAAAAGCCGGTCAGAGGACGGTTGTGTTTGTGGGGGACCAATGAGCAGAACCTTCATTACAAAGGAACGTTAATACAGAAGCAGTGACGAACTAACATTATTCTAAATACATTCATTGTTTTCTTTTTCTCCTTTTCCACATTTGGTTTGTAAGTTTGGTTGATGATTGTCTTGTATAAGTTGTAAATTCTAAAAGTTACAAAGTGTTTGAAAGTTTTGCAATCATCCAATGGAACGGCTTTGAATGTACCTTTTTGTTAATGTTTTACTTTTTGCATATATAATTATGTTTTTGGGTTTTCTATAGGTGTTCAATATTGAAGGCTCGATCGTTATATTTATATCATTGTGAGGGGAACAATATTATAGTATCTGTCAAATTAAATACGAATATAATTTTAGATCTTTTTGGATGCATATAAAATGTAACTGTTGAATCACAACTAATGATTTTTTTGGGTGCATATAACTATTGAATCTAACATAAATGATGTGTTTATTAGTTAATTTATATGAAAAAAAAGGCAAATTACCATTTTAATGTTAAGGTAGACATTATGTCAATTGTAACGGATGAAATTGCACAAATTAAATATTTTAAAAATTATTGTCTAAAATATATTGAATTACTGCATTTAGAAGTCTAGTCGAGGACCACCTTAGAGTTGGCTGGGCCTATAAATTGAAGATGTGGCAGACAGAAAAAAGCAAAAGAATTGCTGATAAAGAAGCAATGTTTGAAAAGAATAAGTTCAAAGTCATACTTTTTGGTTCTTTAGAGTAATTTATACTTGTTCAATATGGCCTAACAGAATATTAATCAATATTAAAACCATAGTAGGTTCATGATTAAAAAAATACCCAACAAAAGTGACAAATATTGTACAAGAAAATGAAGAGAGGTATGCGATTTTGTCAACTATTTAGCTTTAATTAGCCGGTGAAAAGGGCCGGTGGGCATTATTAAAAGCTTAGAACAAAATGAGCACTTTTACCTTCTTCTTAATAGGATTTATTTGATGCGAAGTCATAAAATATATCGATAAATTTAGCATAAATATTTGACAAAGTTATCTTTAAAAAATTAAGAACGACCGTTGGCCCATTGATTCCCATTGCATAATGGCCCCAAAGCTAACTCTAATTGCAGAAAGTCGCAATACGCACCTAACATAGACAAATGAGACTTCAACAACATTATTTAATGCATACAAATTGAAATCCTTTACTATTTTCACATGTTATCAGAGTTGAATGAGTTTACAAATATCACTAAACTTGTTATCTTACTGATAAGTTATTGTAGGTAGAACTCTGCAAACCGTACTCGATTTCAGTTGGGAATCTACAAGACGAGTTCAATTTCAATTATGATTCTTGTAGGCTACCCTATTCTAAGCCCTAGCCAATGTCTATTTAAAGATAATATATTGCCTTGAAAAAGGCATCTTGAATATTTCCTTAACGGTTGAGTATTCATAAAGAGATCAAGACATCCCATCTCAAATATCTATAAACTCTTATAATATTTTAATTCGAGAAATACACTAGAAATTATAAAGAAAAACACACACAACAGTAACACAAGGTAGGTACGAAAATTGACAGGAGAATGAGGGTTCTTTTAAGTCTTGGGCTTCAATTTGTCTTTCACAAGCCCTCTATTCTATTGGGCTTTTACTGTCCTTTCTTTTTCTATTGGGCTTGGATTGAGGTACCTTTATATTGGGCTTAGATTATCCTTGGGCCTTGGGTATGACCAGTTCTCCGTTCTCTTCATTGTTTGGTTTGTAAAAAAGTGTAACAAATAACAATGGACCAGTAACCAAACTCAAACTAAGATTTGCCCTTCTGAAACAAACTATTTATATTTATATATCTCCTTATATTTATGCCTTCTTAATTAATTATAATTAATACCCTTTTACACGGTATTGATATGGTATTAATATGTTGACGGAGGATCATGGAGGATTAAACTTTGTTCTATATGATATGGTATGAAATCGATATATTGATGAAGTATCACAAAAAATATATTTTCTACTAATTTAGAGTTTAACAAATAATTTTCTCTTAATTATTTTATATTTCCTTCTTAAAGAAAGAACTCAATCCTATATGATACGGATATGAAATCAATATACTGACGGAGTATCACAAAGAGTATATTTTCTACTAATATAGAGTTTAATAAATAATTTTCTCTTAATTATTATTTTTTATTTAACTCATCAAAAAATAATTCAATCATATATGATACTGATGTAGTATCAATATACTAATGCAGTATCATAGAGACTTAATCTTATTCCTATATGATACTGATGGAGTATCATAGTAGTGATAGGATCTAGTCACACTAACAAGGAAAGGAGCACTGAGGTAAATACTTTGGGCCTAAGGTGTAACGCAAGTAAATATATTACCTTTTTTGAGATTTTTTTTTATAAAATATTTATTATTTTTAATTTTTTTATTTATTATTTAGATGTATCACATTTAGAATATAGTTACTATTTATAATAACTGGACTATATATTAAAAGTGAATTATATGTGTGATATATATGTGTTACGAGTATATTATCTTCTTTTCGTTAAAAAAAAAAAAACTGCACTATATATTAAAAATGAATCATGCATGTAAATATAAATGTATTACATAGTGTATAAAAGTGATTTTACATGTAACGTAGACGTATTATAAGTGTCTTAAAACGTATTTTAGACTTATTTTGATAAAAAATCGTATGATTTACTAAATGTTGATTACACAATATAAATATATTGAAATTACATAGTTATAAATGATAAATATTTTTTAAATATAATTTATTTAAACAAATTATCAAATAGTAAACAATTATCATTCTAAAAGCCTCGTATGACTTCTTCTCATCCCAATAGCTAGTCGTGTGACGTTCTTATTACATGGAACCTATTCAGGACATAAAGTTAAAATTTATTTAAAATTTTCAACTAATTCAATTATATAGAGCATGTCTGAATATTTAAATCATGTCGTACTTGTACGTATTTATTAAAAGTTTAATGTTATAGCTTATAATGTAGCTAAGTTTAAAACTTTTTTGTTGTTTGAAAAAATTATTCCCAAATTAAAAATTTTGTACCATTTAAACATACTGTGTCCGCAATAATTAATGTATGATAGTTTTGATCGAAATTAAAAAAAAGTGGAATGATTAGAGAGATCGTTATACTTGATTCCGTTTGTCACCTAGATCTTTCTACTCAGTATTTTGTCAAGAGAATCTTCGTACCCACTGAAATGCAACATTTTAAACACTCTGACCATTGACTAAGCATATATGGCATTAATATTGCTGACTTGGAAAGACGCGTGATTCCATGAGTGTGTCAATATTTTACGTAAGAAAATATTTTTAAAAAATTTAAAATAAAATAAACAATGGCCAAAAAGGAAAGAAGAAGAAAAGTCATCTTCTTCAAAGCTTTCTTCAAAAAAAATTCTTCTTCCCATTCCACAAGTTCCTTCTTTTACCATTCTCGTTCTCTTCTCTTCTTCTTATTCTCAATGCCCGCCCTCCCATCACTGCCCCATCCCCAAATACTTTCTCAAAATTCTTTTCTTTTGTTGCAAATCAACACATTCCTTGGTCCTTTTTATTTAGTTTGGCCACATTTCCATCCCACAATTTCAATTTCGTGAGTATTTTTCATATTTTATATGAGTCATATGAAGTATGATAGCGGGTATTGAAAAACTCCATTGATAAGCTTGATAAAGCTTTAAACATTTGGGTTTGTGAATTCAGGAAATAAATTCAAAATTGTAATGAAAATTTGTTGGGTTTGTGTTATTATTGTATTCTATATGAGTTAATGTGAAAGATAATGGCGAGTGTTGAAAAATTGAAAACTCTATTGATAAGCTTGATAAAGCTTTGAGAATAATTAATGAGTTTTGTGAATTTATGAAATATATTCAAAATTAGAATGAAGATTTGTTGGGTTTGTGTTTGTGAATCTCTAATGTGAAATTTAAGGCAAATAGGTAAGAATTTCACCAATTTGACGTAAATTTGATGCTCAATTTGAGAGTAAATATGGAGAAAATAATGTTCAAGGGTTTGGTTTAGGGCTCTTGAGTATGATTTAGAACCCCGAAAGGTGGAAAAACAAGGTAAAGAAACTTTTGAAAGAGAGAAAAATGTTTGTTGCTATGTGGAAATAACTTTTAACATGTTATTTCCTATGTGAAATTTTTAAATGACGTGAAAATTTATGTGTGCTCGGTTGTAACTCACGCACCAATGTCAGGTCAAAAAAGTATTTAGAATGGTGCGTTTCAGTGGGTACGGCGGTTCTTTTAGCAAAGTCCTAAATAGATTGGTCTAGGTGACAAACGAAACTAAGTACGAGGGCCTCCCAGATTATTCCGCTTCAAAAAAAATTATAAGTAACTCAATGGGCTAATATCGATATGTACACTACTCTTTATTAATATTTTTATGACTTAACACCAATATTTTTATATCACTAATATTTTTAGTTCAAGTTATGACTTAACACTAATATTTCTATATCACTAATATTTTTATATGTTTCCGTTATGACTCAAGTATTTCCTAACAAATACAGGAATTTACTAACACGTATTTACAAGAAATACTTAATACATGTTTAGATAAATGATTTCAAAGCTGAAATTTACCAACGTTTTAAGCCTAGTCAATTTTTTATTTGCTACACAAGTACACCACTCAACTCAAATTCATTCAGAGACTATTAAATTAATCCATGAAATCATATTTATTAGCGTTTGGCTGATTATTTTGACCTAGTTATTTATTAGCTTAGTTCATTTCAGTTCAGCAAAATTTAGACAAATTTCTAATTCAAATAATCAATGAGAAATTTTGTGAAAATATTTTTCACTGGACTTTTTTTTCTTTATTTAATATGTTAGGTATAATCATATGTACTAAAAAAAAATAACACAATTTATTGAATACTAAAAGTTATAACTATTTGAATTAAAGTAACGTTTGATCGAATTAATAACTATCTCATTTAATAATTTGGCTCATCTTATAATTTATTGGGAGGTAGAGGTTGAGAAAAGGTTAATTAAGATGACGCAAAAATAGACCACTTCGTTTACTTGACCCATTTTGTGTTTGACGGACATGGTGATGTTTATTTTCTTTCTTTTTTTTTTTTTTTAAATTTAAATTAAAAAAAAAGTTTAAGTTGAATTATTTTTAAATATAGTTAAATTATTTTTAAATTAAAAATATGTTATTTTTTTTATTGAAATACATTAAATAAAAAAATGTGCTATATAAATTGATGCATAAATAATATTTTAAAGTATTTTCGTAAAATTAATTTCAATTTTATTTTTATCGTTAATTCTATTGAATTAGACTAGTTATGTGGGACGGAGTGATGACCGATCAAGAATTTGCACATTCACTAGATAAAACTAATAGAATGTGATGGATATGTGGGACATACTAGGAGAGATATAATTAAAAATAAGGATATTCTGGACAAGAGTGTAGTGACGTATATGCTGGACAAGATGGAGGAGGCGAAATTGAGATGGTTCGGATACATGAAATTGAAAAAGAAGATACTCAGCTATCCAGTAAAGAGGCGTGAGAGGTTGAATATAATGGACATGAGAAGAGGAGGAGGTAAGTCAAAAAAGCATTGACAAGGAGTGATTAGACAAGATATAGCACTAACGGCAGAGCCAAAATTCTTTCAAAGAATGTGCGAATTTTCTTGTTTTAGTAGTGTTAATGGTATGTAAATAATATTTAACTGCTACACACTATATAATTTTTCAATGACGGGCGTGCGACAATCCTTCACCTAAAGTGGGGCTTCACTCATATATAACACATCTGCTGCTTATAAAAGACATGACCATAAATATAAGGATATATATTCAAGTATTAAAATAGAAGGTTAATAGGCAGTCACCCATTATTTAGTTTCTCTATTATTAGTAGTGTGATTACTTTCTTGCTATCTTATTCTTCAACTTTTTATTACTTTTTACTTAGGTTATCGAATTATTTGTTGTTGCTATATTCTTTTATCTATTATTTTCAGTATAATTTTTCTTTATCTTATATTGTATTTATTTGTCATATTATTTTTTATACACTACTGTTTGGTCCAAAAATTCTTCAAAAACAATCTTCTACAAATAAAATAACATACATACGACCTCTTCAAATTTCACTCAAGAAACTATATTGATTATACTATTTTCCAAGTAATTCTATTGAAGGAACTTGCAATTAACTCAAGCAAAATAGAGAAAATCCTAATTAAACGCCGGGTCAACCACGTTCATCAACATTCAAACAACGAAACACTTAACAACTTTATTAATTATAACATCTGTCACTTGACTAGTTAATTTTAACTTCGTTAGTTCACCTAATCTAGGATAACTCAAGAGTCATTTGATTATGAACTTCTTAATTATTGTACTTTTTTTCGAGTTCAATTTAAAAAATATATTTCATCATAAAATTTTAAAAACAAACAAAAATTATTATTGTTCATATAATTTTGATTTATATTCATGACCAAATATAATATAAATTTTAAAAAAATATTTTTCACTTCAAAAATATAATTAATATTTTTAAATTTCAGAGAAACGTAATCAAACCTTGTTCGGATACCGAACTTCAAGCCTTGTTCACATGCAAACAGCAATAGCGCCAAAATTTCAAGTCAATTGTCAGAAATACCCCTCCCCTCGTACCCCATTGTCGAAGAAAATTCAGTATTTTGGACCAATTCAAAGTTCACAATGAACCTCAGTAATAGTGATACAAATATATTTAAGACATTTTTTCTTGGAAATGTTTACTAAACGCGTTGATCTATAATTTTTTTAAAAAAAGTATTGCGACTTTGATGAATTGAGGCGGAGAAACGGTCTACGCAAAAAGAATTCGAAGACTTTTTTGTGGTCTCTAGTCTTGAAGTTCTACTGGTAAGACTGAAGTTTGAAGACCAGAAAACACATTATATTCTTCCAGTCTTAGTTCTTACCACCCAACACTGTAAAGAATCCCAAAAAGTTTGTATTTTGGCGTTTGGGTTTATCAAGAATCGGGGTTTTAGGCTTGTAATCATCAGTTGACACAACTTTGAAGTACCCTTTTTGGATTCTTGGAGATTTCTACCGGTAAGGCTTAAGTTCAAGAACAAATACTCCTTATATTGCAATTACTGTATTTTTCAGTTTCCATTTCTAAGCTCTTATTTATCCTTTCCCCCCAAAATAGGTAGGAGCAAAAGGGTTTGCATTTTAGCTTCAGGTCATCTCAAGAAAGAGGTTTCTCTGGGGTGTAGTCAGTATTTGATTACAATTGTTGAGTACCCTTTTTGGTTGAAGAATAGTAGTAAAGGAAGTATCCATCTTTTAATCAAATTGTGGTTAATGGGGTTTTGAGATTAGGACTTAGTTAACAATCATGGCAGCAATCTTGAAAAGTTTTCTCCCGGTTTCTTCCTCAAAAAAGGAGGATGATCATGATGAGTTTGATGTGGAATACTCCTTTGCTGAGGAGTATAGTGGGCCTCCTCTTAGTTATGACATTCCTCAGGTGGTTCCGGTTGATGTACGCCGGATTCCAACTGCCTCAGTAGTTGCTACTGCTGCCATGTTGAGTAAAAATTTGTCACTACCAGTTGTTGAACCAATTGTCAAGAGTGATACCAAATTAATCAAGAATCAGAAGTCAAAGGAGTCAGATTTAGGCTCTGCGGCAACTTCTGTTTATGTTGATGATGAAAACTCTGTCTTAGAATCAGAATATGTTGAGAATGATCATGCTTATAGAGCATCAGATGGAATTGAAAGTTCTGGTACCTTAGGATTTTCTGACAGTCATGATAACTCCCGTGAGCTGTCAGGAAGTTCGGATGTTGAGGACTTGGTAGATGAATGCAAGGAAGAAGTTAGACTTGTTAGTCATCCGAACCCTGAATGCTTAGAATCTGAGGAACCGATTTTGAGCTCTTCAGATGTTTCCTTACAAGTATTGTCTTGTGAAGAGGTGGAAGACAATGCTGATGAAGTTGCTGTCAACCAAGGTAGCAGAACAGCTGTTGTGACTTTCTGTGAAACTCAATCAAGTGATGTTACTACCGACAGTGATGAAGAGGAGCCAGGAGTGTTTCCTGAAAAACCAATTGTAAGGAGTGATTCCAATAAGTGTTTTAGGTGTCATAAGGGGAAACGATTCACTGAGAGGGAAGTATGCATAGCTTGTGGTGCAAAGTATTGTATCAATTGTGTGCTGAGAGCAATGGGGGCAATGCCGGAGGGGAGAAAATGTATTACTTGCATTGGTTACCGTATTAATGAATCTAAACGAGACTCTTTAGGCAAGTGTTCTGCAATGCTTAAGAGGCTGCTAAGTAAATGTCAAATAAATGAGATCATGGAATTGGAGAAGTCATGTCAAGCTAATCAGCTTCCACCCCATCTCGTGAGCGTGAACGGTAAACGTCTTTCCCTTAGAGAGTTGGTCGACTTGCAAACCTGTGCATATCCACCAAAGAAGTTGAGACCAGGAAAGTACTGGTATGACAAGGTGTCAGGATTCTGGGGAAAGGTGAGTGTTAATTAGATCCTACTCCTTTTTTTTGGCATTGAAACCTTAATACTGTTGTTTGCCTTATATCTTTTTTTTCTTTGGCTTAATAAAACAGGAGGGACATAAGCCCTGTCAGATAATTTCTCCCCAACTAGCTGTCGGTGATTCAATTAAGAAAGATGCTAGCAAGGGAAACACAAATATTATGATAAACAATCGGGAAATTACGAAAGTAGAGCTGTATATGTTGAAGGTTTGACTTCTGAACTAATGAAGTCTTCTGAAATTATGAATGCTTGCAGTTGGAGTTCTTAGCATGTTGTCAAATCATTTCAGCTGGCAGGAATAAACTGTGAAGGAAGCGTTTGCTTTTGGCTCAGTGCTGACGGATCCTGCCAGGAAGAGGGTATGAACAATGTGGTCGGAAAAATATGGGACAAGGTTGGTTTCTCTTCATACATTCACTTCTTTTGATCAGTTTACCTACTTTTTCTCACATTCTCTGATAATCCTGATTCTTTTACAGACTACACACAAGCTGATTTGCTCTGCTTTGAGATTGCCTATTCCTCCTGGGTCTGCAATTTTTTCTGGTGAAGAAGTTGGAAGTGGATTGGATGCAGGTGACTCACGCAGCACTGTCACTGAAAAACTGAATAAACTACTCCTTGTTGGTTGTGATCAATCAGGAACAAGCACTCTGTTCAAACAGGTACAGTATGGACAGAACATTTCACTTAAAAAGAAGATGTTTCTCTATGTTTCTTTGTATTCTCGTTGATAGCCAGGTTAACTAAATTTGTGTAGTTTATTCATCGAATTGATGTATAAGCTGGTTACTTAGTTATTCTAGATCTCAAATAGAATGCATGATGTGATTACTAATGAAGTCAAAACTGCAACTGTTGGGATTTTACCATTGTAGTCTTCTCCTGGCTTATGCTAATAAGAACCCAAGTAATGGATTTGATTACATATTTAACTATAATAATCATTTTCTGATTAAATGCATTTCTATCACTTAAAATGTATAGAGGATGAGTGATTCTTGATAACATATGTTGCTAAGACAGGCGTTTATTTCTATTTCAGGCCAAAATTGTATATCGTGTTCCTTTCTCAGAAGAAGAGCATCAGAACATTACATACACGATACAAAGAAATTTGTATAGATATATTGCCATACTTCTCGAAGGGCGTGAAAGATTCGAAGAAGAGTACCGTGTTGAAATGAGAAAAAAACGTCTTGATGAACCTGGTCCTTCAGGTATAGAATTTTAAAGTTGTTCCTGCCCTCTGTATGAACTCAGCTTTCTGTTACCTTTTGTCGCTACTTCTTAGGAAATGTAACGTCACCTGTTTCTAAGAGCCCTCCTGTTGTCCACTAAAGTCTGCAACTGCCTTTTATGCTGATGTCGAGCAATTGAGCAGTATAAAGACTGATTATATAGAATCCTAAAGATGTTGATGTCAAAGATATAAAGATTGTTCATATGTTGATCTCGTGCTGCTATAGATATGTTATTTACTATTCTGAGTTTAGTTCTTTCACTTCTGAGGTCACAAGTATTGCTTTTTTTATCACAAAGAAAACTACCAAGAGTTTAGGTTTTCTTAAGTATACTGTAAGAATTTTGTTTCAAATCACTTGTATCTATGTAAGAATTTTGTCTCAAATCACTTGTACCTATGAAATCATTTGATCTTATCAAGCATTAGTATCCATAGATAACAACAACGACAACATACCCAGTGGAATCCCACAAGTGGGGTCTGGGGAGGGTAGAATGTACCTTTGACCTTACCACTACCTCATAGAGGTAGAGAGGCTGTTTCCTGGGAATCCTCATCTCAAAAACCCACAAGTAGAATAAACTAGATAAAAGAAAGGGAACAGAAAGAACAACTACTAAGAAAAAACACATGATAGTATGCAAATACGCTAAAATTAACATATCAAAACAGAAATGTAGTATCCATAGATAGATTCTGAGTATTATCTTTGCTTACAGCACTTCCAGATCTGATTGAAGAAGAGAATGTCTATTCTATCAGCCCTAGACTGAAAAACTTTTCAGATTGGCTTCTTCAAGCTATGATGTTAGGAAATTTGGATGTCATTTTTCCTGCTGCCACTCGAGAGTATGCAGCCGTGGTTGAGGAGTTGTGGAAGCATAAAGCATTTCAGGCCACATATCAGCGGAGAAATGAGCTACAAATGCTTCCGAGAGTTGCCAATTATTTCCTAGATCATGTAGGTTACTCTTTGTCTTATGCCTCATCTCAGTTAGGGATTGATAGGACAATATTTTTCTGTTCTTTGTTTCCATCTAACGTAATTTTGTTCTTGGTAGGCTGTTGAAATTTCAAAGGCGGACTACAACCCTTCTGATATGGATAAGTTATATGCTGAGGGCATTACTTCGTCCAATGGGGTAGCGTGCATGGACTTCTCATTCCCTAATCCAACTCATGATAGTTACATGGAGGCAGTTGATCAGTATTCATCTTCAATGAGGTTAGCTCTCTCTCCCTCCAAGTCACAACTTTCATAAGAGTTCTTGCGAGCTGTCTTCCATCGACTTATCCTTTTGCTAATGTAGGTACCAACTAATAAGAGTGCATGCAAGCTGCATAGGGAAAAATTGCAAGTGGTTGGAGATGTTTGAAGATGTTAACCTTGTTATCTTTTGTGTTTCCTTGACGGAGTACTCCGAGTATCTAGAGGATTACAATGGAGTTTGCACAAACAAGATGATGGAAAGCAAGAAGCTCTTTGAGAACGTCGTCAGTCATCCAGCTTTTGCCCAAAAACACTGCCTCTTACTATTGAACAAGTTTGACATACTAGAGGAAATAATTGAAGAGGCTCCCCTTTCTGAATGTGAATGGTTTCAGGACTTCAATCCAGTGATCAGTCGTCATCCCAACAGCACGACCAACAACAACAACCCATCCTTGGCTCAACGTGCTTATCATTACATAGCTGTAAAATTTAAACGTCTATATAACTCCATAACAGAGCGAAAGCTGCATGTTTCACAGCTAACTGCTTTAGAGGCTGATAGTGTTGATGGAGCTCTTAAATACGCCAGGGAAATTCTTAAGTGGGATGAAGAAAGGCGTAAAGTAATGCGTGATTGGACAACAGAAAGCCCTGAGGCTAGCACAACTCTGGATGCCAGCACAACTACATAGTTATCATTCTTTTGTTGAGTTTTTGGTTGTACATAGTTTACAATGACATAGTAGAAATTCATTATACTAAAATGTAATTTTTTTTTTCCTTACTGCAACATAGATGAGTTTCTCTTCTGCAATTTGCAGATACAATCTTGTAAAAGGGCATTTGTCATTCAATAAGATACGTTCTTTTTAGCTTCTATGCACATTGGAGTTTTTCTGATCGGTGAATATAACCGATTTTCCTATGGTATCAGTTGTTGCTTCGTTAAATTTGCTTTACTAATAGACCCTTGCTTCGACTTTTAACTTTTATAGAGTAGTACCAAAATCGAGTCCTAGACAAACAAATCTAAATTCAACTAAACAACTACTAAAATTTAGAATAAATGATATAATGAAAGGGAAATTCTTACATCAAATACATATACAAGAAGATTTATATATACAACTAGTATAAAACTAGATATAAATACTACAATTAGGTAGTTGATGGTATCAGCAAGGTGCAAAACGATCCATTAGCAAAAACACAGTTGCTTCACACATTGTGTTTTCATTTTGGCTCTTTGCCATCTCTGAGGAAGAAGAAGAATTCTGCCTTTCTTCCAATTTTTCCTCTGTTTTTTTCTTCTTCGACAAGAAAAGGCTTTTGGCTCTCACCTTTTCACTTATCTTTGTGATCTCACAAACACAAGCATCAACTACTGCTGCCATTTTCTCTCTTGTGAAAAAAAGTTGCTCTCTTTTCTCTTGCTTTTGTAATCTTGAAACTATGTAAAACTCAGATATGAAATTGAAAAGTGATGAAGGGTCTCCTTATATAGTATGAAATCAGAAGTGTGGGGGGTGGAATTGAGTGGTTCTTAGAGAAAAAAATCTACAGGCAGAATCTGCCCACAAGATGACTTGGTATATTATATTTTACTAGAATATTCTCAACTTCTTATATGCAATAAATTTTAGAATATTCGTACTGAGTTTTCACAAATTGTAACTGGCTTGAGTCTGAATAAATTGACGGGCTCATTTTACCGTACAACAAGATTTTTTTTCATATTCATGAGTTAATATCTAGTTAGAGACGAAAGAATTTCAATCATCTCACCACGACTCTTGTTGCTAAACTTTTACATGGTATTTGAATATAGACTTAACTGAATTTTCTGAAACTAAAATCTACACGAGCACCAAATTACAGTATTTTACCATTAAAAAAAAATTTGAGTAAGATTTTCATAAAATGTGACAAAAGCAAAGAGTGAAGGGAAGAGAATTCCAAATAGTAACGGAAATAAAAAGGAAGAAAAAGAGAAATGACAAAAGAAAGAGACTAGCTTGTTAGTTTCTTAGGTTAGGACCACAAATGAATTCTACCACTCTATTACGCAGAAAGTTGTAAAATAAATGTCAAAATAGTGTTCCATAACGCTACGCCTCTTTAATTTACATTTTTGTGATGATAATATAATGAGTGAAACTTATTTTTTATATTTTTTTTCACGTGCCTTTCAATTATTGAGAAGATACATGTCATAATTTTAAAGAGTTAATTGAGGAACTTGGAGTGATCTTCGAGCCAAATCACATGACTGCTGATATTTTACTTTGTTTTTGTTCATTTTATCATTCATTAAAGAATTAAAAATTGAAAATTATATTTTCAAGTATTTGATGCTTGAAAATAGTATATAGTTAATATGTTCATTTTTCACTGCTTCGGAAAAGTAAAGGTTTTGATCAATTAGGGCGAAGCCAGAGATCAAGCACGTTTTATTGAACTCAATATGATTAAAGTTTGAGTTCTTAATTTATCGACCTTAATAGAAATTGAAGTATGAGTTTGATCAATTCAATAATTATGAATATGATATTATATTTATTGTAAGAAATTTATTATTATGCAAAGCTTATTAATGAACCAAAAATCAGCTAGCATCTTGAATTCATAATAAGCTTCAAATTTGCTATGACCTTAATTTCCTCATTATCTATTTGGCAAACACTTGTTACTTTTAAGATTAGGAAGAAGCTAGTAAGAACAAGTTATGAGCATAAAAAGAAGATTCTTGACAAAAACAACAACAATATATCCGGTTATATTTCACAGTGTAGAAAGAGTAAAATATATGTAGACCTTATCACCGAGATAGAAAAATTATTTTCAAAAACTTGTGTTATCAAGTATAAATTATTAGGGTCATAATTTAAGGGAGTAATTAAGCAACTAGGAGAGCCAAATTCCGTGATTAGTGGCATCTTATTTCGTTCTTTTCGATCTTCGATTTATCATTCATTAAAAAGATAAAGTTATCTTTTCAAGTATTTGATGCTTGAAAATAGTATATTCATTTTTCACAACTGTCAAAAAGTGAATTAACACAAATTTTAAACGAGAGTAAAGAAGTGGATAAATTAAAAAGCCAATTCCAATTGAAGATATTCAGACATATGGTGGCATGATTCATAAATAATAGTGTTAGGTCTTATCCAAAACTCTTCCAATAATGTATATGAAATTATTGCATTTCCAACTCATAACAAACACTTCTACACTAAACACTATACACTATAGCGACTTTCTAGACTTGATTAATAAAGCGGTGTTAGAATTTAAAGATACAACGAAAATACATGTCCGATCAATCGGATTCAATAGGGTTAAGGTTTAAATTCTCGACCAAACTCAATAAAATCAAGGTATACATTATATTTATAACAAGAAATTTATTTATTTACTATAAAAAATAATATTTATTTAAAATTCAATTAACTTAAAAATTTGAAATTCTGATTTTGCCAACATAGACTTGATTGCAATGAGTGGTACTTTGAAGATTAGGAAGAACCAAAGTTGAGATGATAAAAAGAAGCTTCCTTTATTCAAGTACAACTCTTGTTATGTTGGGATCATAAGTACTAAAGAAGAAGCTAAATAATAGAAATATTAACATAAAAAAGAAGAAAAATATATACATATATACTAGTAGCTAGTATAAAATTACAATGTAAGAAATTATATTACAAGTGGGTATCAACAAGGTGCAAAACGATCCATTAGCAACAACACAGTTGATTCACACATTATGTTGTCATTTTTGCTCTCTGCCATTTCTGAAGAATTCTGCCTTTTGTCCCATTTTTCCTCTGTTTTTTTCTTCTTCAACAAGAAAAGGCTTTTGGCTCTAACCTTTTCACTTAGCTTTGTAATCTCACAAACACAAGCATCAACTACTGCTGCCATTTCCTTTCTATATGTAAAACTCAGATATGAAATGAACATGTTAAAAAGGTTCTACTTATATAGTATGAAAAATCACAAAAGCTGGGGTCCATGGTGGAATTGAGTGGTTTCAGAAGGAAATGAAAAATAAAAAATCTGTAGACGGTACACGGAATTTAGAGTATATTTTACCAGGATATTCTCATTTGCTATAATTTTGAGTTCATACTTTTTTTTTTTTTAGAGTATATGCAATAATCTCACGAATTATTCAATCAAATAGTCAAGTTTTCAGTTTAAATTTTACAGCGAGACCAAAATAATACAGTAATTTTTTTTTTATTTATCTAAACTTTGATGAATAGAATTATTCTATAATTACAAGAAAATAACAAATTTTTCTAGAGTAAATTCCAAGTATCCAGCAGATAAATAATTGCAAGTTCTTATCATTAAAAAAATTGAGAAATATTTGAAAATTTAGGTCAAGTAATAATATACAATATTTCAAAATGATAAACATGGAAGAAATTGAGAAAAGCGTAAATAAACCGACAAGTTTGGACCATTAAAAAAATAATTTCTACTTTGTATTGGTCTGCTCTATTTTTATTGGTGTTATTTTAGAATGTTTAATAATATTATTTTATTTATAAAATTAATAAATAATTTATTATTGATTCTTAGTGTTTTTTTTTAAATAATTTATATTTAATAAAATATTTTATTTTTTATTATATTTAAATTTATAATAGACAATTGTTATTGGACGGAGGCGGCTTAGACAATTCTGAAGACATTGACAAAACACTGTTCAATTTCCACAGGCGGTGCTGCTGGTAATGACCTTTCAACCACGTGATTGCCTTTAATTCTTTCTTGTTTTTATTCACTTTTTTTTCCACCTATTTATTTGAATCTTGAGGAAAAAAAAATCTTGATTTCATTATTACAATGAAATATACACTGTGCGAAAGTCATTTCTACGCATTCTTTTTCACACGTCAATTAATTTAGTAGCGGCTGATGAAACGCCGTTTGATTAGGGCAGTTAATGAATTATTAATTTCGAAATAAAGATCTAACTAAAGAATTGATTATTCTTTTGAAATAAAATAGTTTGATATACAAATATTTTGCTTAGCATAGTCTAAAGATAATTTATCGTAATTTTATTAGTGATTTGTCATTTATAAACGAGAAAAATGTAAAAAAAATATTATTAAACTTGATAAATGTTAATTCCGAGTTTTTAATCATATAAAATTATCGAGATGGAAAAAATTATTTATCTCTAATTTTATTATTTTCAATTCAAAACCAATCCTAATTGGACATGTATGCATGACTCATAAATAATTGTGTATGATCTTATCCAAAGCTTATTCCAATAATGTATTTCAAATTATTGCATTCCAAGTCATATCCATAGAGGTGACTTTCCAGACTTGATTGCTATGACCTTTTCTAATTATCTATATTTCCCTAACTTTTTATTTTCTTTCTTAATTTATTTTTATCTATTCGCCTAACACTTGCTGAGTTGTGATGATAACAAACTTCCATTCTTTATAGTAATCTAAATATATTTTAGATTTTGTTTTATTGATTTAAATAGCAACTAAGTGCTCGCTCTCTTTAGTTTACTTTTATATATATATATTTTAACTTTGATACGAATTTTATGATGTTAAACAGATTAGTTAGAAAGTTAAAATTAAATAGAGTTGTCAAAAAAGAAAATAGATATTATTTGTAAAATAGGCCAAAATGGAAGAGGAAAGAGAAATAAATTGAAATAGAAGGAACAATATTTAAGATATTTATTCAAAACACACACACAAAAAAAAACTCACACTTAGTTTGTAAAATGTTTAGTTTAAAAAATTATAGAATAAGAGCAAAAATTCTAACATTTCATACTTGTTGTTAGAGTAATTAATTTGTTGGACCGATAAATTTCCTTCATTCAAAGGAAAAGATTTTGAAGGAAACATGGCAAAATTGTATATAATGTGAGGTGAGAGTAGAAGAAACAACGGGGGTGTAGCTCATATGGTAGAGCGCTCGCTTCGCATGCGAGAGGCACGGGGTTCGATTCCCCGCACCTCCACTAATTAACTTTTTTGTCAATTGACAGAACAGTTGATGTGCGTGCATCTTAGTATATTAATTTTGGTGATGTAGGAATACATTTTACCCGCGTCAAATTATGATTTTATAATATTGTTCCTAATAAATAATTTTAATTTTCGCCAATGATTTCACTATATTGCCCCAATTACTTAGATTGAATTAAGTAAATACTAAAATTAAGATAAAATTTTTTTTTTTTTAAACTGAACAAATAAAAGTAAATATCTAATTTAGTATTTTTTTCGTGATTATATTTGTGTCAAAAAGGAAGTATTACAGATACTAATTTTGTGCTTGATGAGAAAATTTAGTAGCATTTAATTATATCATTACAAAATAAATTAACGAATAACTAGTAGTATTGTACTAAACTGAACCAAGATGAATTCAGCATCTACCACTTGAGCCTTATTACGCGACTTAACTTGGCATACTCATAAATATCACATTCTCCTTTCTTCAACCTCACATCAGAAGAAAAAAAGATCTAAGTCTATAGATATTTATGTCACTCTTCATATATATCGTTGAATGTGATGGAAACTTAAAAAGACGAATCTCTTTTGTTAAAAGCGGCTGCTCACATCGACTCATACTACATATTTACAAACTTAACATGTAATTTGTTACTATTATCTTTCTTGACAACAAAGTATGAGCTGCTGAATATGAACACGATTTATACCACTCAACTTCCAAGTTGTTGTCTTCATCTTATTCCTCTGGATTGCTTGTGTCTTGCCCACCCCAAAAACCAACTTTGTCCCAGAGACTTGAAAGTGCATTTATATCTTTCATATCTCGTCCCTTTTAACATCCAGTGGCTACTGACAGTATGGTCGAGACATGGATGATGGTGGCAGGCACAGATCAGGTCCAGTCCAGTCCAGCCGATTGCTCCAACATGGTTGTGTAGGAATATCATTTAACTTGTGAATATATATATATATATTTACAAGACACCAAGTGCTCCATGGTAAAGCCAGACCCCAACAGCAGAGCTAATAAGGTTACCCCACATCGGATCCCTCACTGCCTTGGTCAAAAGTGAAATTTCTCATGACAGAAGCCAATCCTCATCGAACTCTATAAGAAGCTGTTGTAAGTGCACATTGCTTTGTCAGCATCAAATAGGAAGCGACCAATACACCTATCAAACAAATAAACAACAGGCAGGCTCAGCACAAAAACTTGACATAAAATTTGAGGAGCAATCTAATTACGCCTGTCTTAAAGAGCCTGTCGTACATATCCATGCATAAATACATCTAAACGGAAGCTAGCACTTATATGTTGAGAGATTTTTCCACAAGAGTTCCACAAGCTATTCGAATATTACTCATTGATACATACTATGCAATTATGCAAAGGAATCCTTAAGAGAATACCCACCAGCTCAACATCCAGATTCTCATCTTACCAGATGATGCTTTGAAATGGCCATTATTGCCAATTACTGGATATGGATGGATCATGCTACTCTTTGAAGCTCATTATAATGTCTTCCAACTCTGTTTGAACCATGATCAATGTGCTGGGAAGTGTAGATTTGAAGTTCCAGTATAGCATATGCAGATTTGATAGGAACATGCAGCGGTTTCTCGAAAAGACATCATAAAGGACGAACTAGCAGATGGAGAAGATGAGAGCACTCTACCTACAGCCTTCAAGTTGGATCCTCAAATTTGCTTGCACAGATTGCATCAGGAAACTACCAATTCTCCTAGTCACAAGGTGATCCAGGATGTATAAACAAGATTATCTAGTTATGCCTAAAAAAAGCTTTCAACAAGATTAATAGAACATTTCTCACCTATATTTGCTTGCCAATTGCCACGTCTCTTGAAATAAGGAAGCCAAAGTTCCAACATGCATCTTGTGGTTCAGGAGACTAAGCTCCAACTTACCTCGGAGCTTCTTGAATGTATCACAGAATATCATGAAAAGAGCTCTCGTGTTGAAAAAGAATAATGTTCACCAGCTCAAATCCAAGGTGTCCAACCCTCATACATGTTGCAAAGATTATCTACACTAGTTGCTTGTTTGAGTAGATAATCCACTTGTTCTGCAACACTGATTTCCCTGAGGAGAAATGTAAACAAACATGGTCATTCACATTTAACACAAGATACTAATCTAAAATTTTAATGGGAAGGATATACCTGTTATCAGCTACATCTCGACCATCTAACTTCATCTCCACTCTCCTCAAAATTGATAATGCATATGTATTTTTACCTAGGAGAACAAAACCATATATTTATTATTTGCAGTGCAACCATTCATGAAATGTTATTAAATACTCAAAAGCTTATATAGACAATTAAAGAGCCAGATGTAAGAACCACCAATACTAAGACTGATTTAGCACACTGTTGGCTAGTCCTTCAGTATTTTGATATGGCTAAGAAGGGGGAAATTTTATCAGTAAGATAGCACCATTAAGTACCCCTAACGGCAGAAGTTTATCAACACTTTGGTTGTTTAAGATTAAAACACAACAACATACCCAATGTAACCTACAAGTGGGATCTGGGAGGGTAGAGTGTAGGCAAACTTACCCCTATGTCATAATGATAGAGTGACTGGTTCTAATAGACTCTCGGCTCAAGTACAGCATCTCAAAGCATTTTAAAAAAGAGAATACGGAAATGAAAGCAGTGACAACAATGAAAAGACGTAAATGGCTAATAAAGAAATTGCAATCAGCTGTTGGCACTAGTATGAAACAAGTATATAAACACTTCCCAAAGCTGGCCACTACTCGTTCGAATTTGTAAGCCTATTTCATCATGAAAGGACAATGGTGTTGATTGATTATGCCACAGAAGTAGGTTTTAGTTATCAGGACTAACTGTAAGGACCTAAAAGATTAAGTTTACATTGCATTATGTTCATTCAATAAGAATTGAAAAGTGACGGTTGATAAATCCTCACCTCTGATTGTTCGGTTGGCAGCCTCTACATTGATAAGTGAAGTTTCATGAGCAGCCTCCTCAACCTTGTCTTTGCTTGACAAGGTTTTTTCATTTCCAAGCAAAAGTTTCATCTCAAATGTCTCCTGCGCCAATCAATAACAGTATTAATAATGAGTAGAATTCGGACTGCCATATTGCACAACTAAAGAAACAAACCTGTGTTTTTTCAGATTCCGGCTGTGGTAATCCTGGAAGCGCACTTCCAACTGATGAAAAATTATTAGAGTATTCTCTTCTTTCTGTGTCATCAGAACAATATGGAGTAATTGGATCAGTTAAGTCTGGGCCATTGGAACTATTTGCAAGACTAACTTGAGATGATGTAGCTGCAGACTCTGAACTGCCACTGGTCATGCTATCAGGGGCAGATATCCATCCCTTATCTTGCAAACACAGCCCATTCACATCAAGAACATCCATACTGCCTTCTCTGTCTGATTGGGAGAAGATCTCATTCTTGCCAGCATATTGATCGGCAAGATCTGGCCTATAGGAGTTGAGATCCTCTGATCTTGTTTCCTGGCTTTCTCCTAACCCCTCAAGAGCCTACATCAAACAACAATTTGATTAGAACCTAAGAAAAAGCACCTTGAAATGTATGTTTATTCTTTTTACAACCTTATGCAGATTCCCTGCATGCAGACTTGCAGATTGGGCTAGCCTGGTCAACATCGAATAAAGTCCCTCAACAGAGATTGTGAGAGATTGAACCAAGGGCTTAAAGACTTCATAAGTTTTTTCAACTTTTACATGATAAGACTGGAATATAGCTTGTCCATGAACAGGAGATATTTCCATCGTTGCCTCTCTTTCCTTTGTCATAGCATCAGTCATGGTAGCGACATCCTTGCATAATAAAGATTCAAGTGGAAGTAGGATGCCATTTGCCTGTCCACCAAGAAAATAAAATAAGTGGTATTCTTAAATGAGAAGGTTCCTTGAAAAAAATTTACACTCAAATGAGACCCAGAAATCATCTCTCTAGTATCTACACCTGCCTAGACGCACCATTCCCCCAATAAGTAAGTTATCTTTTTATGGAAATTAGTGTTAAGCTACATTGCTCACCTTCTCAATACGATGGAAATTATATGGTCAGAAACTGTAGGGAAGATCGAGTAAATTCAGAAAGAAAATTAACATGAATAGGGAAAGGAAACAGATACAGGAAACATCATCCCTTTCTATTACTGTCACTTCACGATTATATTTCGACTCTTTTTTTTTGTGACAGACCACAAAGTAAAAAATGACACCTAAAACTGTCAGAACATGCAGTATCAGAATTCAGAACTAGGGTGCGACTGCTCGGAAATAAGGACAAACTACAAATTGAAACAGCACTCTGCTGGGAGCTTTTCTTGAATCATTGTGGTGTCGTATGTTCTGTGTCTTCAAAGATTAGGATCCTACTGGAAAAAGCTGGCTAAGCACAAAAGGCAGAAAATATCCAGAAGCAACTTCGGAGGACCATCCCCTTGTGCATTTTCTAGACCATCTGGAGAGAAAGGAATAGGGCTTGTTTTGAGAATAAAAAGAATGACATTTGAAGAGTCAAAAAACTTGTCAGCATAATCTGTTATTTTGGTGCAAGAGGTGTCTATTAGAGATTATAGATCAGTACATGGAATTTTTTGAATTTGCTAGGAAAAACGTAACTGGATGCTCTTGTACGTGCTATCTGTTTTTGTTGTAATTATGTGTACCTCTTGGTAATTCTATTAATAAAACTTTACCGTATTAAAAAAAAAACAATCTGCCTCCTGCTCCCCACCTCTCCACCCCAATCCATATAAAGATGAACGGAAGGAAGACAAACAAATGAAAATAGAGGAAAATAAGAAAACGAAACCTTTGATAGATCTTCCATAAGAGATGAGTGCAAAGCAGTAGCCTCTTTTGCTATGCTGTGAACATCATGCACACCTTCTGTTACTGCCAGAACCTTTACGAAAGGGCAAATTATCAGCAGCAACAACAACAAAAAAAGAAAAGAAGACTTAAAAATAGCTGACACAAAGCATCAATAATGTAATGTGAGTTCATCTGGATACTGCAGGCACAAAAACTCGCTAATCATATCAAATGTGTCTTTATTTTCTTGTTGAAGCGAAAATGCCTCTTCTTTATGTATGGTTCCCAATATATAATTTATACATGTGATCAATAAGACTCAAAGGTCAACCTAGAGAAAGTTTGACCATGATTCACATCAAGAATGACATCCAGGACGCTGCTATAACAAAACAACAACTCTATGGCAAGGTAAGAGAATCTAGGAATATTATTATATGGCCAAACATACATTTAGAAGGAGAAAATCTTGCAATAGCCACGTTCTTTGTTGGTAAAGGTGAGACAACTT
Source organism: Solanum rostratum (assembly GCA_029948455.1). Taxonomy (NCBI): domain Eukaryota; kingdom Viridiplantae; phylum Streptophyta; class Magnoliopsida; order Solanales; family Solanaceae; genus Solanum; species Solanum rostratum. The sequence continues at coordinate 89,752,454 of CM057045.1, read as the reverse complement.
GCTTAGTTTTGACCTTGTATAAAGTTATTCTATGATTTTATTTTATGACAAGGGGAACCTGTAGCCGCTATCTTTAGGGTGCGCACAGGGTAAACCCCGCTATGCAATAGGTCGCAAACTACTTGGGAGAGGTAACCCATACTAGCCCGATGCGACGAGCTCGACCTAGAAGGCAAACCCTTTGCTTTCGCTGGCAAGGATTTCAAACTTGAGACCTCCACCATGGAAGTCCCAAGCCCAAACAACTGAGCCACCCGGAAGGGTAAAGTTATTCTGTGATTTTACAGATTTAATCTTATTTTCTGATATTACTTACTGAAATCTTCCATAAAGATGCAAACCCTGGTCTATCGCATTTCTACCTATTCGTTTTCTTAGATGGACTCAAATCTACCCCTAGCTGCTTTATTAGGAGAACAAGCTATGCAGATGGAATTAAGTATGCAGTTTCTGTTTCAAAAAGTAGTCATGTAGCTTAGGAGAATAGGCTTAGCAGATGAAGTCAAATATTCCTTTAGCTGAACAAGCCAATTTGGACACAATATGATTGAGAACACCGACATAAGTACATTAATTCAGCTGTGAGCATCCTACCTCTTCAAGCATCGAACCACATTCAGATGTCAAAGCAGTACGCCCCCTTGCAATGGCCCCAAATGCAGACAGCACCACACTTAATTCATAGGAACAATCCCTCATCGCAAGCAGAGTGTTTTGCAGATCCCCTTGGAGAAGAGAAAAGTCAATGGCATTGAGAAAATAGGGGAAAGACAACTCTAAAAACATATTGCACCAGTTAGTGATAAATTAAGAAAATATTAAAGAAAACCATGTCATATAAGAGAACCACTTGCTTCCACATTTTCTACACTCACTATTATAAGTCAAATTCTTTCTAGAGTTTCCATCTTCAAAATGGGATCAATTCACAAATTTTAAACTTGCTAAAAGTAAAATACAATAGAATCCTAAAACACGTGGCATCAAGAAGGATGGGATTTGTATCTAGTTATAGGCTGATAACTGAAAATCACACGACTGCAGACTAGTAATGTTTGCATTCCATGTTATAGATTAAGATGAATGAAATTGAGTGGTTTTATCGAACATATATATATACTGTGGAAATTAATAAATAAAATCATATAACTATTGTTTCAGCTTATGGTAGGCCAAAACTCCGTCTCTTGCTTTGAGCAGAGAAACATTCCAAAATTTTAAGTTTCACAGCAACATATTGTCACTATAATTCCATCATCCATGTGCTTGGTCCAACTAATAAAAAGAACCCAGAAGCACATGCAAGAAGTAGACCATAAAGTCAAAGAGCTTGATCTTATCAGAACTTATCAGCTTAAGATTTAGGCAGCCACATATTGAACTAGTTACATTAGAAATAGTACCATAAAGTCATCTTACCTGATGCTGACTTCGCTTTAACAGAAGAAACACAGAGTTCATTAGTAGCAGAGAACAAACCACTTGATGCAGCCTCCATGTTGCTCTGTGCAAGTTTCCATTCTTGTTCAGTATCTGATGCATAAACAACAAAAAGACGATTTTCGCCAATGAGAAGCATGCGATACCGCTACCAATGCACTTTTGATATTTATAGAATAGAGAACATATAGATTTGAGACTTACGAGTAAAGGAATGATAAGTGACGTCCAAGTTTGTCAGAGCATTTAAGTAAGCTTGCTGCCAGGTCCTGCCATCTACAATGCTCCTGGATGGATAAAATTCTTCTGAAGTCTGGAAAAAGCCATCTCTCGATAATTCAAACTTCAATATGGAGATGCAAAGTTTCATCACATCTGATGCCTTTTCTCGAACTTCACATAATAACTGTTGGCGCCTCATTAGATGATCATGGAATTCCTGAGGTATTCCTGAATTCCTTGCCAAAGCATTGGCAGAAGTTGAACTTGCACCTCCACAAGCCCAGCTCATAGCTCTCTCAAGCTGCCCTTCTGCTGTGACAGAAGTTCTCTCACAGGCTTGCAGGCCCTCTAGAGCTCTAGCTATTTTTGCAATCGATGATTGAAAATTTTCAAGCAATTGAGGTCTGCTGATGTTTAGAAGAACTGGAAGGAGTCTAGCATCACTTGAAAGATATTTATGAGATATCAGCCTTCTCTTTTGCAGAATATTAGCATTTATATCATGCATCCATTCAATCTGAACAATTTCAAGGCTGGTCTTAAGAAGAGCCTCCTTCAACTCACTCACCTGCCTCTTCATGAGGGAAACAGATGATTTTGCTGCTCTAACAGTTTCATGTGCATTGCAGTACTCCTCAAGCATGATTTGCACATTTCTTACAGCTGCAAAGTAATTATTTCCTTGATCACAAGTAAGATCTTCTGTTGACTCTGTCACTTGTTTCAAATATTCACTTTCTTTTTCTAAACTTCTAATTAACACAGGCGCAACTTTCTCTTTCAAGTACTGATCAACATTTTCTTGAAGCTGAGATTCAAGTTTTTTCTTCACTATATTTACAAGTTGATCAAATCCCAAACTTTGATCAGCTTGTAAAGCTATAGTTTGTGTGCAGGAATCAAGGAAAGAGTCCACTATATAAACCTTCCACACAAAGAAGGCATGATTGCTCCACATGCCAGGAAATTTCCAAATATATTCAGATAGTGGGCATCCTGAATTAAATAAATTTTTTAGGTGAGAAATCCTAGTTGAACCAGATTCAGCAGATGCACCAAGCAACGACAATTCTTGATCAACTGCTTCCAACTCAGAGAAGGGCTGCATTAGTGCAGCCATAAGAGCTTTGCTTCTGAAAAGATGTAGTTCCTCATCATGATCATGAGAGATCATAGATTGCAGATTCTGTTCCAAAGAAACCAGAGAACTTCTAATGGCAGCTTCTTTCTGTATAAGAGATGAAATCCGCACATCCTTCTGGTTCCAACTTTGGTGGAGCTTGTCAAGTTGGGCTCTACATGCTTCTTCTTGAGAGGCTAATTCCTCAGCCTCTTCCCAAGATAAGTGGTCTCTACCCTTAACAGCAGCTTCTTCAAGAGCCAACTGCTGCTCGGTGATGAGACCAACCTGAACAAAGTAATTCTGCTCAAGCTCAGATAAAGAAGCTCTCTCCAATTCAACCTCAATAAGCTGCTCTAATGCTGTATCTATGGATCTCCTGATTTGTGAGAGTGATGCAAACACATCCATGACTTCCGTATTGAACAAAATGACCGATCTGATGACCTCTGGTAGGACAACTTCAACCATTTGGCCAACCAAGTTTTTACAGGAAAACAGACTGGTTTTAAAAATTGAAGTCCAATTACTATCAAATAAAGATTCAGAAGTGTCAACATCTGTGTCGATACTCCTATAATCCATGCTGACATACTGCTGAAGCTCATTAAGAAACTTTGCTAGTAGCATACATTTTTCCACTTGCTCCTCAAATTCAGAGAAAAAATTTCCAAGGTCAGAGCACAATATCATGTCTGTGTGTCTTCTCCTAGTGAAATGACTCAAGTTATTGAGTATTTTATTCTTAACATCATTATATAGAGAACTAAAAGCTGCTTTCAAAACTGATAGAACTTTTTCCTTGGTCTCTTGAAAGTTTCCGTGCGAACCGCCATCTTGTGAGCCTCCATGAACAGAAGATCCTAACTGACCAGCATCTTCTTTCCTCTCAAGACCAGCAGATTCCATGTAGTTCTTGAAAGCAGACAATAGACTATTTTTAGCCCTTAATTCAGTTTCAGGACCAATTGAGTTAACGAGCTCTGCACACTCTTCTTCCATTCTCTCTATTTCTGCTGCATAATGACCCACTTTTAGGCAAAGATCATCATATCTATTTTTAACAGAATCAATATCATCAGCATGTGCCTTTCCAATAAGTTCAGCAGCCTGTCTTCGGCTGATGGATAGAATATCAGAGGACAGCGTATTTATTGCAAGCTGAAGAACTTGAGCCCAACCATGGACTGGACTGGAGGTGTGGTAGTTGATTGGCAAGATCCGCTGCAAAGCCAGAGAATATGTTTGGGTTGTCGATATTGCTGAAGAAAGTCCATGATCCAGCTCAGCTACTAAGTGAGAAACTTCTCTATCTATATCATTGCACTGAGCTTGGGTGGGTTCAGGGACAACTGTCAAAGGAACCCCAGCTGCTAGAACAGCAGATACAAGAGATAGGGATTCTTCTTTACCAGTCAGTTGTATGCAGGCTCTAATATCTGGGATCGAACTGCTTCTTAGAGCATCAAGGGTCCTTCCATGCTGTTCAATCCAAGTTGTTGCTTCTTGAGCTTTCTCCATCACCACAGCTTGAGCTTGTGCCAATTCTTGAGCCTGCATTTCAAGAGAAGCCCGGATGTTCTCTGAAGTAGAAGTAGTATCAGCAACAAGTGACTTCGCAGATGCCTCACGTAGAACAAGGTTAGATCTCTCTTGGTCAGCACGACGATAAAGACCAGAGACAACTTCATATTGATTCATGATGCTTATAAATCTCTGCAAACCAGTATAAAAGCATTAAACTAAGTTCATTTTAACTAGAAAGTAAATTCCATCATCTGCAGAAGGAAGTTGACTTAATACCTCAAGACCAGATTCAATAGCTGGTAAAGTAGACAGCAGAAGATCATGGTGCTCCTAGATAAAGAAAACAGAAGAGAAGTTATTAATTGAAAATACTGTTTCATGTAAAACTTTGAATGCATCATCTTGCATGTATTTATAATATACCTTACGATTAACATTATAATGAGAAGGCAAAAAATGATCCTGCAGTTAAACATCAATTTATGTATATTAAATGATATACATTCTAGGTGTTCTGCACGTCCTATTAAGATATAAAACTTAGATTTTGTATACCACTAAAATAACCAAGACAAAGTGTAAAACTTGGATTCAATTTACCACTATAATCACCAAGATACAGTGTAGACTTAGATTTATTTTTCCTTTGATAATATGTTTAGCTCATCAAATATTCACTTTGTATTAACTTTTTATTGGTTTTGATCTTTTTATCTGAATTATGTATTACTGTCTTCCTGATATGGACTATATTCGCCATCCTTATCTATTAGAAAGGCAACCACATCACTTCCACTGATACTTTGTTAATTGACCATTGTTCAAATACTTGTTTCATACAACACGACTTTGAAAAAATATAGATTGTTGAGCGGAAGAGAGACTAAATCATTTAATCTAACTCTAACACTCAAATTAGAGTACCTGCAATTTCTTGATTAATAAATTTAAAATATGGAATCTTATGTAATAACTTTCAATTTTTCTTATCTTACCAATTAAAATAATATGACAGAATACTAAGTTCTTCCACAGAGTAGCTACTTCTCATAAGAGGTACAATTCCATTGAGTCTCTGATGGCGGATGGATGTAATAGATCCTTCTATCATTAAAGAGACAACCAAAAGCTTCTACCAAAATATATACACAGAACCAGAAGAGTGGAGGCCTGAGCTACAGTTACAGGGGATCACAAACATCAGTATGGAGGAGCAGATAGAACTAGAGAGGATTTTTGAGGAGGAAGAGATCTTGGGCTGCTTGAATCTTTATGTTATGGAGAAAGTACCTGGACCTGATGGTTTTTGAGGAGGAAGAGATCTTGGGCTACTTGTCTTTTTAGGAGATCTTGAAAGAGGATATTATAAAGGCTATACAGGAATTCTATGCTAGATAAAAGAGACTGAGAAGAGCTTTCATGCTACTTTTGTAGCACTCATCCCCAAGAAACCTGGGGCTGCTGAACTAAAAGACTTCAGGCCAATAAGCCTACTTACTGGAGTTTATAAGGTGATAGCAAAATAACTGGCAGAAAGGTTGAATAAGGTGATTGATAAGCTGGTCAACAATAACCAAACGGCCTTTATTAAAGGAAGACAAATTATGGATGCTGCTCTCATTGCCAGTGAGTGCGTTGACTCTAGGTTGAAAGGGAACATCTCCGGGGTAATGTGCAGGTTGGACACTGAAAATACATATGATCATGTAAATTGGGTTCCCTGGGACAAATGGGTGTTGGAGATAGATGTGTAGGATGGATAAAATTCTGTATAAGCACAGTGAGATTCTCCATTCTTGTAAATGGAGACCCCATGGGCTTTTTCTCCTCAAGCAGGAGAATCAGGGCGATCCTCTATCACCATTTTTATTTATCCTGGTAATGGAAGGATTTGATAGTTTGATGAGGATTGCTACTCAAACCAGGTGGATCAGACGTTTTCAGATTAGTGGAAACAATGATGATATTAAAGAGATCTGCCATCTACTCTATACAGATGACACTCTTCTGTGAGCCACAAGAGGAGCAACTTAATTCATCTAAATAATTTTGTTGCTTTTGAACCTTCTGCAGGTTTGAAAGTTAACTGGGGAAAGAGCAGTTTATATCCTATTAGGGAGGTAACAAACATCCAGAGGCTAGCTGACATTTTGGGTTGCAAAGTGGAGAAATTGCCCACAAACTGGGTATGCCTCTAGGCAATTAACACACAGATTTAGAGATATGAGACAGCATAGTGGAGAAGATTGAAAAGAGACTAGCCAGATGGAAGGCACAGACATTTCCCTCGGTGGTAGACACATCCTTATCAAGACAGTTTTAGATTCTCTCCCAACATATGTTATGTCTCTTTTCATTCTACTTGCAAAGCTGGTTAAGAAATTGGACAAACTTGGGAGATTTCCTTTGGCATGGCTGCAACAAGAACAAAGGATACAATCTGGTCAAATGGGAGACAATTCTGCATAGAAAAGATAAAGGTGGTTTGGGCATTAAAGATTTGAGGAAGTATAACAACGGCCTTCTGATAAAATAGCTGTGGAGATATACTGAGGAGAGGCAAGCTTTTTGGAAAGATTTGATTAAATGTAAATATGGGGAGGATGGATTCTGGCGTAGTGTAAGCGCAGATGCAAATGGAGTGGGAGTTAGGAGAGAAATTAGAAACTTATGGTTCAAGCTAGAACAAAATTTACACATCAAGGTGGGATGGAAGGAGAACTAGATTCTGGTGGGATGTATAGATCAAACAAACCCCCTTAAAGGACCTGTTTCCTGATCTATTTATGTTGTGCACCAATTCTGAGGCAGTGATCAGATATCGCTGGACCGAACAAGCTTGGAACCTTTATTTTAGAAGGCTTCTAAATGATGGGGAAATAGAGAGAGTAATCAAATTGTTGGAGGAAGTAGGGGATTTTGCAGGCACCAATACTGCCAATGATGCAGTAAGATGGCATCGCAGTGAGGATGGGATCTACACAGTTGGCAGCGCATACAAGGAGGAGTGCAACCTATAAGGAGCAGATACCAGAGTTCATGGAAAAAGATTTGGAGCAATTCAGCACCAACAAAAGTTAAGTGTTTTACTTGGTTGGTCATCAGAAAGGCATGCTTGACACATGAAGTTTTAAGGAGGAAAGGAAAGATCATACTTCCCTGGCATTCTTTATGATGGAAGACTCTCTTTATGAGGGAAGACAGAGGAAACTAATAGCCACCTATTCTTACATTGTACTTTCACTGCATAAGTCTGGTCAATGTTTCTCAACATTTCAGAAGTGAAATGGACTATGCCAGAACATACAGCCGATTTACTAAGCTGTTGGATCGAGGGAGATAGCAAGAGACAGAAGACCTGGTGGCATTTAATTCCACATTGCATTTGGTGGACAGTGTGGAAGGAGAGTAATAGTAGGAATTTTAAAGATATCCAATTCCAGTCATAAGGTAAATGGAATTGCATTTTTATCTCTATATTTTGGTGTAAAGAGAAAGGATTAGAGGATTCGGATCAACTTTTAGAATTCTTAGGATCCTTGTAAGTATTTCACTTTTTGTTCTTTTCTGATGTTCTAAAGGTCTCCGAGCATCTCCTTAATGCTGAAGAATACAATATTTCCAATTATCCAAAAAAAAAAAAAAACACCAAAACACTAATAACTTATTTCATGTGAAAATAAAAGCTTAAGCTTTTCTTTTTATTTTTTCCTCATGATGAATGGTTTCCTGAATATTTACTCTTTAATTTATCTTTGTGGTATTCGTTTGGATTATGTCTCGCTCTCTCAGATCTGAATAGTTGTCGTTATTCATCCATTAAAAAAAGACAGAAGAACAACCTCTATCACACCGTACAAAATATTCTGCACTCTGTTAGTGTTGTATCGAATACAAAATCTTACAGTATCTTGAAAGAGGAAAAGAAGAACTCAAGAAAGATAGCTGAAGAGTGAAGATGGACTAGAGATCATGGCTAAAAGAAGGGGCTGTGACAAGAAAGATTTTTCTGTCGAGGAGCGGCACAAATAGGATCCATTTTGTAGATAGAATAGAACTGGGGGAATCAATGTACTGGGAGAAAAAGGTTATATGGGCAATAGTTAGTGGAGAAGGAACTATGGGAAGCGGTCCAGAGTTGTGCCTAAGATGAAGCATCGGGACACGATAAATTTCAACAATGGTATTTTCCAACACATGGTGATACAGGATAAACAGTAAGAGCTATCCAGGATACTCAGGAAATAACAAGAGCCTTGTTTATAGCATTTGTTCCAAAGAAGGATAGAGTAGATAACTATTAGAGTCAGTTTGGATTGGCTTTTGACTTATGACTTATCCTAACTTATGGCTTTTGGCTTACGTTTGTTATTTTGCCTTAAAATTAAGTGCTTATAAGCACTTTTTAACTTTACCCAAACACTTCAAAACTAATTAAAAGCTATTTTGGCTTGAAAGCACCTAAAATAAGCCAATCCAAACAGGCATTTAGTCTGGTTGAGAGACCTTGCAAGATTATCACAACGTTAACAAATGGAATTATTGCAGACAGAAAGTACCTGCAGGGGAATGCGAATTTCTTGCATGCGGGAGGCAAATAGACTCAAACTGACAGCGAGATCCATCCCCTTTCTTTCCTCCCCAAAAATTGCTGCATCATCATGGAAGTCTCCACGCGTCCATTCCACTAGGGGATCCCACACAAAGACCTCAAGTAACATCAAGATTATGTCCTTGTTCTTCTTTAGAACACCAAGAACAGCTTCACAATTAGCTCTGAATGTACCCTCTATGCCAGTTAACCCTAGAGCTGCTTCAATTGTCTGGGTCAGGCGAAAAGGCACTATTTCTGGAATCTTTAATCGTTGCCCTTTATCAAAGCAGACATTGTAATCGATGTGCACAATATCCCCAGAGCAAAAATCCATAAGAATATTATCCAAATGGCGATCTCCAAGGCCTAAAACATGGCCAATGATGCTCATGGCTGCTACACTACCTGAATATCTGCAAGCAGATAAAATTCGATTATTATAGAAAAGCCACCAAACCAAGATCCATTGACAGCCTCATTATAAGAATGGAAACTGCATTGACATGAAACGCTACTCTCACAAGAAAAGAAGTTTATTCTCAACCCCTTTCTTGAGTTGAAGACTAGGATGACAACCGCTGACAAATTTCCTGAAAAGAAGATTATTCTCAACCCCTTTCTTGAGTTGAAGACTAGGATAACAACCATTGACAAATTTCCTTGGCAGAAAATCATCAATAGAAAACCGTGAAACCAATATTGGACACATTGCATTTACATAAGATTATTGCAGGCAGATAGAGGGAAAAAACATTACCTCTTTAGTTTCGAGCTGAAGGCCTTGAATCCCTCACTCGCACACCAAAGTTCCTGGTAAAGAAGTTGCTTAGGGGCTTCCTTCATGAGATCCAAAAGTACCTTTCGTTTCACTTCATGAGGCCAATCTCTTCTTGATATTACTCTTCTTATTCCTTTCTCCTTAAGTGCAGGTATGATCTTCCCATAAAACATGTCCATTGGCCGAGGAACAGGTGGAGGAACTGTCTGTTTTGCATTAGCACCAAGCGCAGAAAGTTGTGCCAGCTGAACCCGACTCTGCCATGCCTTAAAGACACTGTAAATACTTACTACATTATCCACCCACTGGATGAGACCAGCCCGACCACTAATAGGCGTAACGGAGTAGAAGCGAACACACATAGACTGACTCTGCACTGCAGATGATGAGTGCAGAAAATTGTTAACTGCTTGTAACAGCTGCATTATTCTGGCATCAAGCCGCAGATCTTCACGCCCTTTCAACAGATATGTGTACTTCTCCCCATCAGAGCCTACCATAACGATCTTTTTAGGTTTTGTCTTGGTAGATAAAATTGCCACCTGTTCACAGAAAGAAGCAATAGTAACAATTCCACTCGAAGAAGTATTAAGTCCCCCTTCTGATTCAGAAATCGCAACTTGCTTCTCAAGGCCAGGCATTGGAGCATCAGATGATGACAGAAGAGCCAGTTGTGGTGCGACTTCCCCCAGCGATACTGAGGATTTCCTTTGATAAGATGCCAAGGATGCAGCAACATTATCAAATGGTCGCCACACATCCCCAAGAGCCGCAGCAGATGCAGGGGGGTTCTTGAAAGTTAGGATAGCAGATTTTATTTGTTCCTTGTAGACCTCATGGAACCAAATTTCATGGGGAGTTTCAGGTTTTCGAGAAGTAGAAGAAAAACGACGCTCTAGGACAACAACAATAGGAGCCATCATGGCTGAGTACTTAGCAGCATTTATTTTGTTCTTCTCTCCATGACTAAGAGTTGGGTTTTCTGCAATTCGTGCAGCCTCCTCTTTCAGCAAATTTATGCGCCTCATTACATCTGGTAAATTATATATCAATGTACAAAACAAGAAGAGGTAAGAAAATTGCATAAAATTTACTGCTTCCCTTCCCAAATGAATGCTTATTGACTTGGAAGAAGTACTGCAGTACATCTAAGTATTGCTTATTTATTTCATACTGCAGAAGTGTGAAATGTTAGTTTTTGATTTATCATGAACTAAAACAAAAGGTCCATTGAAGAAGTTAACCATCACAATTTTCAACTTTTACACAAGATATGTAACTTAAAGTATAATTTTTTGATAAAAGGTAAAAATTATATTCGTCAGCAATAAGGGAATGCTGGCAACCTCATACGAGATGCACGAGAAAACTCTGAGGGTGAACATTTGGTTTTACAATACTAAGAAGTTACTAAAATTATCTAAGAGAAAGAGAATGATAATTCAAGAAAAAAGTATAATTCTTGAATTATCATTCTCTTTCTCTTAGATAATTTTAGTAACTTCTTAGTATTGTAAAACCAAATGTTCACCCTCAGAGTTTTCTCATGCATCTCGTATGAGGTGAGCTTTGACTTCTATTTCAACTTCAAGGACTTCAAAAGTATGAGCACCCATCCTTTCAATTTTGATATTCAGAAAAAGGTAAACCACACCTAATGGGGAGCCCCAGAACCAAAAACAGCTCATGACTAGATGAAAGAGCAACAACCACCTGCATGAAGATCTTGAAGTGTGCTGAGCCATAATTCCTCCCAGAGTACTGTTACATTTTCAAGCTCTGTTATCATCAACTGGACATCCTGAACTAACTTAGGATACAGCTCGTTCTGCAATTCATAGAAAGATCTAATTATTTTTTCGCTTTCAAAACAGATTTGTGCCAAACTGCCAATATAACCAAATCTGGAATGATTGTAAACCTACAAACTAATGCATCATAGGAGAGAAGAAGAAGAAAGTATCATTTTAGGTCCAAGTGAGATTGTGGGATAAACTATTTCAAAAAATATGTCTAAGATTGCTGTTAGAATAGAAATAGGTAAATACAATCCTACTTAGAATAGGAATAGGAATTACAATAGTATATAAAATCCTATTTGGAAAAGGATTGTATTATAGTATTCTAGTTGGAAAAAGAGTCTACTATAGTATCTATAAATAAGGTCTCAATGTAATAATGTAGACAACAATTCAATAATATTATCCCCCAATATTTCTTACATGGTATCAGAGCAGGACCTATCTCACCCAATGTTGGGCCCCCGAATTGTCCACGCACTAGATGCTACTAGGCGTGACGTGGGGTGTTGAGGAATGACAAAAAGTCCCACATTGGTGGATAATGAGATGGGTGGACTCTTTATAAGGCTTGGGCAATCCTCCTTCCTTTGAGCTAGCTTTTGGGGTGTGAGTTAGGCCCAAGACCTAATTTTACATCTGATAACCTTGTATGTCGGTTGTGTAAATCATTTTATGGTCTAAAACAATCTTCTCAAGCTTGGTTTGGGAAGTTTAACAATGCAATCTCGGAATTGCATGAGAAGACTAAGACTTGAGGCTGACTGTTAATTTTGTGAAGATCAACTTGCTGATATCTCAACACGCTCGTCATCGATTCTCGTATTAATTACATTTGTAACAAGCTAGGTACATATGACGTGTATGCACTAGCTTGAGGGGGAGTGTTAGAATAGAAATAGGTAAATACAATCCTTTTCCAAATAGGATTAGCTAGCTTTTGGGGTGTGAGTTAGGCCCAAGACCTAATTTTACATGGCATCAGAGCTTCTACGGTCCTGGTAGAAAATCAAAGAGCTTCCGCTGCCAGCGGGCGGCTATGACCTATATATGCTGCCCGTCTGGCCAGTAGTTATGTTAACAAAGTAGGGTTAGTGATATATATATGATTCTCATATTCAAGGGAAGAAAATTCAATCAAACAAGTCGTCAATTTTCGGTGTCTTTCTAGGGTTGTTTTGTGTCAACCCCATATCTTTCAGTGTTTGTGTAGCACCGCCATCATTCCGGTGTCTACTTTTTTTTATATCTAATTTGGGCAGCACCGTATCAGCTTTTCAGTGACTGTTTTTTTCATACTTATCATGTGTAGCACCGTACCATCTTTCCAGTGACTACTTTCTCATATTCGATTTTTGTAGCACCGTGCATCTCTCCGGACTACTCATATTCAATTTGTGTAGTACCGTGAATTTTTCGAACTACTTTCTCATATCTGAGTTGTATAGCACTGTGTCTTTTTTGGTGACTCAGATTTAATTTGCGTAGTTCCGTTCGTCTTTTCGGTGACTCATTAAATCTAGTTTGCGTAGGGTCGTGCCATCATTCCGACCCTATCCATACAATTTTTCTTTTGCAGTAGGGTCATGTCGTCAATATGATCCTACCTATATAATTTTTATATTTTCCAGTAGGGTTGTGCCATCATTCCAACCCTACCCATATAATTCTCTTCTTTGTAGGGTCGTGTCATCATTCCAACCCTTCTCATATAATTTTATTTTTCAATTTGTGACCATTTTCAACCATCAAATCTAATAATTTGGTGCATAAGCAGGTCTCGAGAAGTTTTAAAGTGACTTTCTTAGAGTTATTTTGAGATGATCCATATTGTCATTCTCCATTGACCTTTTAATCAGTTGAACATTAAGAGTGCTTTTCTCTATGATGATCTCGAGGAAGAAATCTATATGGAGCATCCACCTGATTTTGTTGCTCAGGGGGAGTCTGATAACCTTGTATGTCGGTTGTGTAAATCATTTTATGGTCTAAAACAATCTTCTCAAGCTTGGTTTGGGAAGTTTAACAATGCAATCTCGGAATTGCATGAGAAGACTAAGACTTGAGGCTGACTGTTAATTTTGTGAAGATCAACTTGCTGATATCTCAACACGCTCGTCATCGATTCTCGTATTAATTACATTTGTAACAAGCTAGGTACATATGACGTGTATGCACTAGCTTGAGGGGGAGTGTTAGAATAGAAATAGGTAAATACAATCCTACTTAGAATAGGAATAGGAATTACAATAGTATATAAAATCCTATTTGGAAAAGGATTGTATTATAGTATTCTAGTTGGAAAAAGAGTCTACTATAGTATCTATAAATAAGGTCTCAATGTAATAATGTAGACAACAATTCAATAATATTATCCCCCAATATTTCTCACAATTGCAAATCGGAGATTAAAGTAGGAGACCAACAGAAAAAGAGAAGCGCAAAAAAAGGCGCGTGGGTGGGGACTCATTTTGCAGAAAGTTAAACAGCTCACCCTTGATCACTACCTTTTATCAATACGATATAATAAATGGTTATAAGTGGTCTCGAACATGCAATTTATCCTTATAGCTTACAAGTAGAAAGGACTTGCTCCTATAACCTACCAACAAAATTCTTATTGGAAGTTGGAAAGAATATTTCTTTCACCATGGTTCAATCAGATACTTTAACAGGCTAAAAGATTCTCTACCAAAATAAGTAACAGAAACTGTAAGGAATGCCCAAAAGGTAAAATGAGTTTAAATACTACCATTTGGAATCCAAATAACAACAAAGACTAGATAAATATAATGCTGGAAAAGCCCTTTGAACATTTTCCACTTAGCTACAGAAGTCTCACTACAAGAAAGTAGACTGAAATCCCAGATGCAGAATCATGATTGACTATAGGAAACTATACTCAAATTAAAAAGCCATGATGCCGTCTGACCATACTTTAATTGAAAACATAATTGCATGAAATAAATTTCTCTACATCATAAAGATAATTAATCAGATACAACGGTAAGAAGGATTTACCAAACAAGCCAATATTTTCTGAAGCTCCTCGGAAGGTTCTCTTTCATAAGAGTTTGCATCAACTAGAGTTGGATAGACAACAGACCTAGGAGATAGCTTAGCCAGCTTTACTAGTAAGGTCTCCAATTGTTTTCTAACTGCTTGTTCAGGGTGGGAACTTAGACGAGCAAAAAGCTGAGGTGTTATCTCCTACAAAAGGAAGAGATCATTAAAATATGATAAAAGGAGTCAAAACCAACCCATAAGCATAAATTGGACCTACCTGCCATGGTAACAAAGGAACTGCTGAAAGTGCAGGTTCAAGTGTGTCCTTCAGCTCAATCCCATAGTTGAGAAGAATATGCAACACATAAAGTGTGGATCTAAGTGTGTAGTTCACAGACTTATATTTTGACTCCTCACTACAGCTGGTTAATTGGCCATCTAAAGATCTGGAAGATGCATATGAAAGAAAATTTACAAAAGCTTGGGCCGCATGGCCAAAGAGAGAGACCCTTCTACGCCGCAAAGACCACCAGATATTAACCAAATCAGTAATTAAGGATATGACACTTGCTTCTTCTAGAACAACATTTGCTTTAGATAAGCATTGCTGCAACTTAGAAGTCAATGCATTGGGGAAGAATTCACCATTATAATCTTCTACCCCAGGGGCTCCAGCTTCAGCTTCGATAGTATCTACTACCTCCTGCAACAAAAAGCTAGCAGTGCCATCACTTTGCATGCTTTCAGAATTTCCAGAGCAGAAAACATCAGATTCTCCAGTCCCATCACTTTGCATGCTTTCAGAATCTCCAGAGCAGAAAACATCAGATTCTCCATCTTCATTCAATACTCTGCCACAATATCTGCTCGCAAGAAGCTTTGAGATAATATCTTTCACTTTCAAAACTTCTTCCTCAGTTAACTTATATCTTGTTGGTTGGATTTCAGAATCAAGAACAGCAGAAAATGAGCAAGAAAAAAGGGTAGCTTCACAAGGGGCACGCAACGATGATCTAGCTTGATTATAACACCAAGAAGCATATGAAATCCAAGATTTCCCTAATGTGGGACAGAGTTGGGACGACAATTTTGTTGCAGTGCCCACAAGTTCCTCAATAATAGTGTTCACATTCTCCTTAGAAGTCAGATTATCAAGAATGAAGCTAGATTCCTCTCTGCCAAGTGAAGTGTTGAAATCACATCTTACTTTGAGGACTATGTCTTTCATCCTTGAATTTGAATAATCTTCTTGCAACCAATTAGATAGTTTCAGGCATGCCTTTGCCTTCAGAACTTTATCAATGGTGTCAGATGCTACAAATGAAGATGAAATCATGTAAGGTCGGATAAATGACCAAAGACCTGTTAAAGCATCTTCAAATTTGTCTTCAGCATGCATCAACAGTACTCGCTCATACTCCAAACCAAGAATTATATGATCGCGGATACTTCCATCAGGTAAACTAGAAAGATGATCTTTGAGATAATTGTCGAGATGATTTGCCAAACGGAAGTTTGTTTGCTTACGAGCTAGGCTCATCAAATTCATGCAAAGTTTGAGAGTCATGGAAGATGTGGGGTGAGCCCTTTGATATATTCGTAGGACCTTTAACCATATATTGCAATCTTGACGATCTTTGATAATGGGAGACTTCATCACTTGCATATGAGAACTTAATAGTGATGGAAAATGCTTGTCTAGGCTTACATTGAGCTTGTAACATTCTTCAAATGCAGAGATGCAATATAACTGGTTGACATGCGATGCTGCCTCTACAAGTCCATCCAAAGGCAAGACAGACAATGGTTCCACCAGCATTCCCTTGGCCTTCTGCAATTCCTCTGGCACCTTCTCCACTCTTCCCTCAACTTGATGAAGCATTGCTTGCAACAACATTTGTTCACTCCTTTGCAAGGCCAACTTGGGATCCAGAGTGAGTTCGCTGCTACTTTTAGGGGTCAAATCAAGACAAGCCCAAGCAGCCTGAAATTCACCCTCATCAAAGCGTGCCAATGCTTGAATGGAATTTATTTCATTGCCAGCAATTGTTAGAGCACCAGAATAACTTTTTCCAGCATGCTTAGCGCGAAGTGTTTGCAGTTCCAACAGCCAGGATTCCAAAGACTTCCAATCAGAAACTGCTGAGTAACTCTCAATAATACGTGCAATCGAAAACTGTACGCCATCAGAACCCATAAAAGTGAGTGAATCCTCAGTCTGTAACAGATGAATAAAGTGAGCTGCAGCTTTTTCATGCTGACCTTCAGCTTGATATACAAGCCCAGTAATCCATGAAAAATGTCCAATTATTCCACTATCATCTAAACTCTGGTTTTCATCAGTAAACAAGGGAGAGAACACTACTGTTGCCCATTTTTGGATACCAATTAATGCCTCTGGCTCATGAGTTTTACAGAAAGCTAAACATATGTGCCGTAAAACCCTCAAAATATCTGCAGCGTACCTGGCTCTGACATTGTGGATATTTTCAGTCACTTGCACTCTTGACTTGTCTTTTATAGATGAAACCACAAGGCTCCTCAGCTCCTGCAAGCGCAATGCGCAATAATATATTGTAGCATCATGACATTGGAGTGCCAATCCTGCATTCATCATAGGCTCACTTATCCGAGAAAACCACTCTTCACAAACCTTCCTATTTGCCCGAAAGAACAAGGAACTTTGCCGAGAAGCACTGGGTAAAACAGTTGATCCTTCATACGCATTGTATACATTTTTCTTAAGAGCCTCAACAAAATCAAGCAACAATCTCATAGGCATCAAGTGAGCATAAGAAGAACCAATAATATTTAAGTTTCCATCGCTTTGATCAGCATCAAGCTGCAGGACATGAGCAACATCAAGAAGCATGCGCTCCAATGCTGCAAAAGTTTGAGTTGGACCACCAAGGTTCGTCCGAAGGCGAGTGGTAATACAATATCTGGCAGCTTCATGAATTGCCCACCATGCACCAGCAAGGGTGTTAACCGAGCAAATTCTCTCAAGAATATCTTCGTCAACTTTGAGATCCCACAACAGCCCATTTGAGCTAGAATTAGAAATTTCATCAGGCTGAATCAAAGCGACATTTTTGGTGCGCCCACAGCCACAAATGAGCCTCTGGATCCACGAAGAAAGAGGTACTTTCCATCTCTGTGCAATGTAACTAAGTATAGTAACAAGCTGCTGTGAATGAAGTTGCTGAGGCAGTTGCTTAAGTGCAAAAAGTTGCTTCCAATGCAAGTTAGACAAATTGTTAAATCTAAGAACACCTGGCCAGCATGCAGTAGCCACTCCATTGTCATGGAGACCACATGCATACACTGTAAGAGGTAGAACATTTGAAAGCAACCTGACAAATGCATTCCGTATATCTTCATCTGGATCGCCAAGTTTTTCAAGAACCGCCTGAGTAGTAATTATAAAGTGTGTAGGATGAATAAGCTTTGCTTTTAGAAGGTTCTGAAGGACTAATGCTACAAGAGATCTCAATTTTGGTTCTCTATCTGATGCAACATCCAAAACTGAGAACAGCAAATCCTGGACAATGTCTGCATATCCGAATACTTCATATGGAAAATATAATGTCTTCTCATTCTGATATATGTCAACAACTTTTCCACAAAACTCATGTATCCACAGTAGCGCTTCTGTTTTAACTGCTAGAGGTGAAGTGACATGAAGAGCTCTTATAAGAAGGATGGCATACATTTTCAGATGATGCAAGACTAGCCCAGGAAGTTCAGTCCTCCCACTCTCTACCTTTTCAAGCTCCTCAGGCGTTGTTTCCTGTGAAATTGTGGCAGTAACTTGTTTCCTTAGAGAGCATTTGCTTAGAAATTCAATTGCAGCTAGTCTTTCTAACGTCTTGAGAACTGCGACTTGTAATTCTACATGCCCAAGGACAGGTGACTCAAAAGGGTTGAAATTTCTAATAATGCTCAATATTAGCTTTCCAGACCTGTTAACATACAGAGTGTCGATTTCTGTTTGGCCAATCATGCTAGCTCCACTGCCTAAAGAAACACAACTGAGTAAGACCGCCAAATCAAACTTAATCAATGCAAATAGCTCAGATTTAGAGTAAGATTTAGGAACTTTGACATCATATGCCGGATTCTGCAGGTCTGATTTTTGTCCAAGCATGCACCTCAACAAATCCAGCTCCTCAAGCAGTACAATCACTGATTTTTCAACAACCTCAAAGTTCCCATGTTGAAGCAAAAATATGTAAGTAGCTGCTGCGCTTCCGGGTACTAAGTGGTTGGGATGCAAACGCAGCTGAGATATAGGTGCGTCAAATTGTAATATCTTGTGTACAGATGATGGGGAAAGGCCAAGCTTTTGCAGAGACAGCAACTGCAAATTTGTTTTAAGAACTCCATGAACCTGAAAAGAATCAAGCTTCTGCATCTTCATATACTGGTCTTTACATTCCATAACCAAGCTCTGAAACAAGATATCAACTGCAATAGGGTAAAATGTTGCAAACCGTTCACTCAAAATTTCAGCAAGCAAAGTCAAGCATCTCCAAGAATCATCAATCCATTTTGACCACCCAAACTTTTTTCCTATCATAGACATGCATCCTAATAGAATAGGAACCATGTTACAAAGAGCTTCACTTATCTGGTCAAGCATATTCATCTCTAGCAAACCCGATGCCGTGGACTGTAACACCGTAGAAAAGCAAGACAATAATGCAAGTAATCTTTGGAACTGCTGGGAGCTACCAGGACTTGGATCCTGAAGCAGCACATCCATGTCACCTAAAAACTTTGAGAGCAATCCCAATGGGAACTGCATATTGTTCACCCAATATTTCTGAAACTGAAGGAAACTATCCATAATAACGCGTCTATCAGATTCTGCAAGGTCCGGTACCATCGCCCACCCAAGGAGTAGATCAACAACATCAACAAAATGGGGCTGAAAGCATCTAAAAAACTTCAAGGAGATTAATGTTAAAACAGCGAGAAGTCTGCGCAGTAAGTTCAAGGAGGTTCTTTCATCCTCTAGAAGCTCTTGGCAAGCCTTGAGAATTGGCAATGCAAATCTCTCAACTGCAGTAACATCCCCAACATTAAGAAATTCACGCAAGCTCTCCAATGCAAGATCAGTTGTCCCATCTACTACAGTGCTAAGTAATGGCAATGCCCAACCAATGAACCGATCAACCAAACTGACAAGAATAACATGATTCTGCCTTCCATTTGGAGCTATCGAGATTAAACATAATACAGAACACAAAGCACCATAAGCAGTAGCTGCTGCCTGGCGCACTGAAAACGACCTGAGCAGCAATTTTTATGCCAAAAAATATCTCCATCAGATGTTTTCATAATTCATATTACAAATTATTAAAAGAATTGATGTGGTAACACATTAAGTAGGCTGTCAATTTGATGGTGTGTGATCAAAACACCTGTATGGCAGCTTGTGTCACAAATGATTGTGTAATATGATTTCTCACAAGCAAACAACAGTATTGTGCAAATAGCACCAAGATCCAGGAATCCAATGTAAATCCAAAAAGATAGATAACTACAATACATAAAATTTATTTCAAGGCCTATCCGAAGATATGAAGTGGAGTCTAGGAGTAACTGGTTAAGGTGTTCTAACCAAGAGGTCATCAGTTCAAGACTTGAAAACCGCCTCGGGCAGAAATGCAAGGTAAGATTGCGTACAATAGACCCTTGTGGTCGGGCCCTTCCCCGGACCCTGCACATAGCGGGAACTTTACTACACCGGGTTTGCCCTTTTATCTATCCGAAGGTATGGACAAAGGTGATTTATGTCCAACACAAAACCCCAAGCTTATGGAATCACTGATCGTTGTTACTTTTCTCTAAAGAAAATATAACTATTAGGGGGAGGGGGAGGGGCCAAAAATGTTACATAGGTGGGATTTGAGCCCTCGAATATGGTGAAGGATGAGGGGCTCTCCTGAAAAAGGTTCTAGAAATTAAACCACCAAGTATCGGAGTGCAGCAAAAGTCCAATAGATTTGTAAATAGGAGGACTGATACAAAAAATTGATGGAAGTCAAGTTCCTTGAAGGTCGTGATTGATATCTCAGTGAATCATAGGCCTTGCAGGCAGACAGATGTTCACAATATTGTGAAATATGAATTAGCCATACATAATTGCACCACTAGAGAATAATATATGTGAGTTGGTGTAATATATGCCGGTGATCTCATGAGACATGGACAACCTGCTATTGCAGAGCCAGTACCCAGCCAATGTGGCAGATACTGTTGAATTTAGTTTGGCATACAGTGGTCATTTCCAGCAGCTGGTAAAGGCGACACATCCAGCTAGATCTTCAGAAGGAGGAAAAGTAGACACTGAGCATGGGATGTAGCTCCATTACTTCTTTTTCTTCTTATTTTTTAATCAGGTACTGCTAGGTTTCATTCAACAAGTATCCAGGGGGCTACGCCCCCTATTAGAGTAAGGCATGCTCTCGAAACTAGAACACTCGTTCTTGTCTCCCAAGGACTTGGAGCACATCTTTTGTTCTTTCCACTACTTGAAGTGATTGTTACGACCACGAAGAATATAAACTCCTGCATATTCCTTTAATTTCTATCTAAAAACTCAATGAGCAGACAGAATCACAGAATTCAAAAAGAAAAGAAAATTCTTTCAAATTACACCAAGCAAAAAGGTTAAATAAGAATCTAGATTCTATAACAAGTACTGGAGTTGTGATACAAATCCAGGTATGTGAGCTTGATCATGTTGCCAGACTCAAGCCCCAATAAAGAGGGGGGCTATTTTCAAATCTGAAAACTTCGGATTTTGGACAGAAATTCCGTTGTGCTTCCTACTTCCCCAATCATTACCTTCCGAACTTGGCGTTCTATGTATCTCTTTCCCCTGAGTTCATTCACAGTAGCTACAGGGCAATTCACAAAACTAAATATATCTAGAAACTCCTCCTTCAGTGTTGTATAGCGTACCTATTGGTCCAGACAGAGTAGTGTGGTCTCCCCATCACCTATTTTAATTTGAATGCTGCTGCTAAATTATTGCCATAGTTTTACTTATGTGTTTCAAAGGAAACATCCCATGAGGAGTGGATGTTGTCCTGGTGCACCAAAAACCGCTTCCACCATGTTTTACCTTCACAACCTTCCTCCACAAGGCATTCTCTTCAGTGCTATATCTCCTTAATCATTTCATGATTAGACTTTGTCATGCATCCCAACCTCCTTTATCCTTAAGTAAATATAAACCTTTCAATTTCACCAAATGAAACTTAATGAGAGAATTGTCCTCTTCCTAAACCTACGTTCTAATCTCAAATTAGGCTAAGTTGTGTGAATCCTCAATATTGATTCCGCTTTGTTGGACCAGTTTTATCCCAATACTTAATAATTTATTCTTTTGAGGGAAACTAGAGGTTCTAGAATAACAGTTCTTTAAACAAACTAAAAGACTCTTAGCAAAGTAGTGTATTAAGACAACAAGTTTATTCGGAATTAGTCCATAATTCACATATATATGTCTTTTCAAGTATATTTGGGCTTTCACCAAATCTACCTGGATTTCAAGATATTTCAAGCTCTTTATTTGCTATATCATACAATTTTTAGTTTGTTAGCATGGTAATGAGTACTTTATTATGAACTCTTCAAATAGTGTCAGACCTTACTAAATATGAATGCACTCATGTAATATCTATGCCCGTAGCACTAAGGCAAACTCAGCGCTGAATCCATATAGCATATGTTTTCACAAAAAAACAAAAAAAAAAACCCAAATCTACATGGTCATACACAACAATCCCTATTATTATTGACAATAGTTATCAGTTCTTTTTAACATAATGCAGAAGATATAGGTGAAAATCAAGAAGCATAAAAGTTACACCAAGAAAATATATGCGAAGAACCTTTAACAACTTGTCCGGAACATTCAGGTTGGTAGATATCATAACATTCAAAACAATAATGATGGCAAAGAGAAAATTAAGCTACTGGGACAATATAATTGCTGTAAAAATTGTAAATCCCATTCAAGAATAATTAATCAATGACCACTCAATCACAAAATTAGTAGGGGTTAACTACATGAATCCATAACCATTCAAACCTATTTTATTATGGGACATTCCTCGAAAATATGGCGTGCATATATAATAACAAGTGAGAGGGAACGGCATACTTGTCAGAAAGGAGCTGAGAAAAGCCCTGGGCAAGAAAAGAAGCGGAGTGAGTGATGAGGAGAGAGTTTGGAGGGTAAAGAATGGCGCGTTGTAGAGAAGTAATAGCGGCAACACGAGAAGACTCGTCATCTTCAGTAGCAGAAGTTGAAGTGGATTTCGAAGGATCGTCTTTGGGTAAAGCGACGGTGAGAAGTGCCGCTAATTGCTGCTGCTGGTGATGAAGTCCTTGCATTATGCCTTAGTCTGAGGATGAATTCTTCATTTCAATATGTGTTTCTTTGTCTTCTTCGGTTACATGCGAGAACACTTCTTGAATTTCCGTTTATCGCCGTTCACCGGCGACCGAGCTCAAACAATTTCAAGAACCGTCGTGATTATTAATGTATAAATAATGCACCATCCCGGCCACTAAAGGTTTTTCTTATTCATATTACGCCCCACAACTTTTCCTTTTAGTCGTTTAGAAGTTTCATAGTATTTAAATGTTTGGAGAAAATGACGAAAATGGTCTATTATATTTGGTATTGATCCAAATGGAATTGAAATTGATAATTTAAATTTTTTAAAAATTATTGATTTAGTAATTTCGATAATGATTTTAATTTTTTTATTACTGGATTGTTGATTTTTAACGGTTTGAGCCTTTCTTTTTTAACGAATTAACCCAATAATAAATTAAAAAATTATACGTATACCATTGACATTCGTTATATTAATTTTTTGACTTAAGATTTAATTTCGTGCTTTTATATTTTGTTATTTAAACTTTTGATTATTCTATAATGTACCAGTGTTGCTTTTGAGCAAGATGTATCTGTCAACTCAAAATGCAATTTGTCAACTCATGTGCATTGTTCATTTAATTTGTCACCTTATTTATGAGTGATTTTCAACATTTTTTTTAATCAAATATTAATAGTTAAATCGATAACCGAACTAATAATGATAAATAACTGACAAGTTAATATCTTAGTAATTCTATAATGATTGACATGTATACAAATTGATAACAATAAATTGAACTGGTAAATTTCAAAACTGAACCAAACCGCACGATACGCAACCTTACTATATTTTTATCAAAAAAGTTAAAAAAAAATTAAATATATTTTTCGTTGTATTTCTAGCTTAAATATACTTTTCATTTTATACTCTTTGTCCAAATATACTATTTTCATTATACATCTACACAAATTTATCTTTAATTTTAACAAAGAAACATGTCAAACTTGTAATCTCCAATTTTTAAATACCCCATTTTTTTTAGTAACACATCCATTTAACCCAACGACATACATCCATTTTAAAAGTTTGTTTTTTCATGGAGAATTTTATTATTTCTTTCATTTTTCCAAACCAGTGATTTCAGATAAGCAATGGGAGATTGGTAACTATATAGCATACACACCTGTCTAAACGAAACGACAGAAATTTGTTCAATTTAATTGAGAACATAAACATATGATAAAGTATTCATATTACATACTTTGACACAAAAATTTAAAAAAACTTTGTGCACATATTCTCAAACCTTCATTACTTAAATAAGTTAATCACTTAAAATACGTTACTTCATTTAATTGTGTACCAGCCTCACAAATCATAAAACATTGTTCCAATTGATGTTGATGTAAATAATTAAAGGAGAAGATACATTTTATATGATTAACTTACCTATTTAGTTGGCGCTCGAGACTACACAGAAAAACTAGTCCAATATATGTGTAGGATTGTCTAATTAGAACACTTCTCAAATCCACTTGTGAATATGTAACTCATAAATGTGTGAAAACAAAGTGTAAATAAAGACTCTTTAAAGCTCAAATCCTTGAAAAGCATAAATATGGATTACTTGCAATGGAGATGGTAGCTAACTTGCAGAACAATGAACGAAATGAAAGATATTCAGACTTTTCTTTAGAAGGGGAGTTGCTTGATGTTTTGCTTCAAACTTCTGCGAGCTGTCTTGAATCATTACCTGTCATGTTTGGCTTCACTTCCATTGACTCCTTTAAGACAAATAGGGTAAAGATTACAAGTGGTTGATAAAATACCACATACTGTTCTGTTTGTTTCTTCTGTTTATCACAAGGATACAAAATTACAGAAGGCTTCTTCAAATTATTCAAGGGATTGACTGGAAGTGGAAGGTACCAAGTACTTGATCAGAATTGGGAATTAGCCACATGCCTAACCATTTGGTTAGTTACTTGGTAGATTGTTGAAGTGACCGTATCTAGAAACTGGTGCAAATAAATTGTTCCTATGTTAAATTATCCAGAAAACAGGTTTCCATGGTGCACTTCTATTATAAATTATCCAGAAAATACGTTTTCATGGTGCATTTCTATGATTACTCAAGTTGCAGACAACTTACCAAACATTATAACAACACAGCTACAATTACTACTGCTACAACTTAAACATCCAGCAATAAAAGTTCCAGCATTGAACAGAGAAAGAAGACACAAATAACAACCACCTATCCATTGTAAGCTCACAAGTGTTGGGTCTGGGAGGATTGGATGTAGGCCAACCTTCCCGTACCTTTGTTCGGTAAAGAGGTTATTTTTGACAGCCTAAGATGATTCCTAATAACAATAATTTGGAGAAGCAAAACATTCCAAGATTCCAAATGCTGACGAGCAAAACAAGCGCAACACTATTGCAGACTTCTAGTAAAACAATTGCCAGTTCCTCAAGATAATATCTTTAACATTATAGTACACATTTAGGTATTGTTTACTCCGCACAAGCAATCAAAAAGCAGAACAAAATATAGTACACAATTACGTATTAGTACTATAATTTATTACAATGTCCATATAACTCATAATCCAAAGAGGACAAACTTCAAACCAAACCAGTAATTCTTCTTTCTGAATAAAGCAAGAAAAATTTCAGGCGGTGTATGCCAGTTAAAAGCCACTCAGCGTTAAAATAAACTAGGATTTACCCGATAATCGGAAAAGGAATACCAAAAAAATCGAAACTTTGAGGTTCTCAAGCGACAGCAACTGGCTGTTGTTTCGAGGGCTCAACTTGTTTCTTAGAATCTCCAAGGAAATCTTCGAGATTATATATAACGGTGATATAGAGGGAACAACTAGGGCATCGAGCGATCTCTTCCCCCATCTTCAGCTCTTCTTTTGTGATTTGGAACAAGTCACCACACGGACAAGGATATGTGAAAGATTGAAGCTCATCGTTCCACTCCATGTCCTCAATCTCTACGTCGTCGTAAGACATCCTCGGTGGTTTATTTCTTCCTTTTCTTAGAGAGATTAGGGTTTTTTGTTCGGAATTTTGTCGAGGTTATAAAGTCCGGTCGTCCAAGTTGATTGGGTTTTAAAGAAAGGCGAAATTGCACCTGACGTCCTTCTAATAACTTACAGAAAATGTACAACATGGCCCTGAACATATTAGTAAATTGCCATTTCAGCATGTTCAACTTCGAGCGATATGATATATATAATGCGTTAAATTAATTTATTATTTGGGGTTCGATTCAGAATTTGATTACTTTTAAGTTTGTTTTGAAAAAATCATCTTTTTTATAAAAGATAATTTCATTTCCCGCAACTTTTAATTTTTATACTTCAAAATCTTGATAGATTTAAAGATGTTATTGTGTATTCATTTATCTTAATTTTTCTTTTATTTTTTATACATTCAAAAATAAAATACTCGAAGAAATGTGGTGCAATAAAATTCAATTTTTAAGCAAGAGAAAATTCTTGACAAGGAGTATTTTCTAGAATGAAGACCTACACAACAATGTCGATTTAGAGCGGTCGAAATCTAATGCGATTTTATAGGAATAAAAGAAACAATATAATACTCCTACTTCATTATTTGGCTAGAGGGCAGAGGCGAGAGCTAAGCTTCTTTGTTCAGCCGCAACTGGGCGCTGTTCTACAGGCGGCAGCAACATGAGAAGTGTGGAAGGTCTCAGAAGCGCCAAATTTTCTTCACTTTCACTCCGGCGTTTCTCTACACTTACTCTATCCAAATCCCCGTCTCCGACCATTTCTATTACTGCCGATGCTCTGAGAGAATCAGTCATTTCTTCTCAGTGGCAATTCATCAAACACATAAAGGGAGAGCTAAATCCCACCTTAATTTCAGCCACCCTTCCAAATCTTCGTTCATCTCCGGACCGAATACTCACTTTCATCGAAAATCTCAGTTCCAATTGCTTAGACATTTCCTGTTATTGCCTTGCAGTTTCAATACTCTCTCGTCTCCCCTCGCCCAAACAAGCCACTCACCTTCTCAAGAAAGTGATCAGTTCTCGCTTGGCTTCGCATAATGAGATTTTTGATGGGCTTGTGAGTGCTCGGGAGAAGCTGGAGATAAAGAGTTCAATTGTGTTGGATTTGCTTGTAAGGGCGTTTTGTGAATTGAAGAAGGGCGAGGAGGCGTTGAAGTGCTTTTATTTGATGAAACAGAAGGGGATTTTGCCAAAGGTAGAGACTTGTAATGATTTGTTGAGTCTTTTTCTTAAATTGAATAGGACTCATTTGGCTTGGATTGTGTATGCTGAGATGTTTAGGATGAAAATGAGTTCTACTGTATGTACGTTTAATATAATGATCAATGTTCTGTGTAGAGAAGGCAAGTTGAAGAAGGCAAAGGAGTTCATTGAACACATGCAGTGTTTAGGAGTTAAGCCGAATTTAATATCATATAATACTGTAGTTCATGGTTACTGTTTGAGGGGGGATATTGAAGGAGCAAATAAGGTTTTTGAGATGATGACAGCAAAAGGAATTGAACCTGATTCATACACGTTCAATTCTCTAGTTAGAGGGATGGTGAAAGAGGGGAAGGAAAAGGATGTCTCTTCCTTGTTAGAGAAAATGAAGTCGTTTGGGTTGACCCCTACAGTTGTGACGTACAACACTCTGATAGATTCATGCTGCAGTAAAGGGGACCTAGAAAAAGCATTTTTTTACCGGGATGAGATGGTTAATATTGGTATCATGCCAAGTGTTGCAACCTATAACTTGTTGATCCATGCATTGTTTCTTGATGGTAGAATGGCAGAAACTGATGATTTACTGAAAGATATGTTGGAGAGGCGAGTACTTCCTGATGGTATTACATATAACATATTGATCAATGGCTATTGCAGGGAGGGAAATGCAAAGAAGGCATTTAAGTTTTATGATGAAATGTTGAGTAGGGGTCTTCAACCAACGATTGTCACTTATACATCACTAATCAAAGTCTTGGGCAAAAGGAACAGGATGAAAGAAGCAGATGATTTGGTTGTTGAAATATTGCGGAAAGGGATATTTCCAGATCTAATTATGTTCAATGCATTGATTGATGGCCATTGTGCTAATAATAATGTCGAGCGTGCTTTTGATACATTGAACGAGATGAATAAAATGAATGTTAAGCCTGATGAAGTTACCTACAATACTCTGATGCAAGGGTATTGTAAGGAGGGTAAAGTAGAAGAAGCTTGTATGCTTCTCGAAGAGATGAAGGGAAGAGGAATTAAACCTGATCATATCAGCTATAACACTCTAATCAGTGGGTATAGTAGGAGAGGTGACATCGATGATGCATTCAAAGTACGTGATGACATGTTAAGTGCAGGGTTTAACCCCACTCTTCTCACTTACAATGCTCTCATACAAGGTTTGTGCAAAAAGCAGGAAGGCTTACTTGCTGAGGAACTTCTCAAAGAAATGGTTAGTAGAGGCATTACTCCTAATGATAGCACTTATCTTGCTTTGATTGAAGGGATTGGTGATGTTGATAGTTTCTTGGGGAGAAAAGACACAGCATAAGGTATTTTGTCATGGTTTTGTTTATATATACAGTAGAGAACCCCAAGGAAGGGATGGCGTCTAATGTGGTTAATGATGGTTATTAGGAAAATAGGAGAGAGATTTGCATTAATATCAAAAGCATGGTGATAGTTGTCATTTCCATAATGCTAACAATTCCGTGGTGATTTTTGGATAGAAGGTGACTCGTGTGGCTTGAAATACCTGCTGAAACTGAAACGTTTAAACTGTTATGGTTCATCCTTCCTGAATGGCTTGCATTTTCACAGTTTTCTGATCAGATCGACATGACAGTCCAGCTACAATACCAGTCAGTCATGCACTGGTTCACTGCCCCATAGATTTTGCCCGAAGAAGACTATGTTATTGTATTCCATGTGTATGTTGCAAATATTATATCCATGTCTAGCTGCTTTAACCTGTTGTGCATCCAATGACCACTGGCTGATCTAAACAGAATGGAAACTATGGTGACTTTGCTTTTGAAAAGGCATTCCTCAAAGTCTGTTTTAGTGAGACTTCAAGTTCTCTGTAATCTCAAGCACTCGAGTCACATAGGCTTCTTGATCCAAAATCCACAGACAACAAATGCTTTATTGATCCAGCTGTTATCCTCAATTAAGTCATTTTCTCGAAATTATTTCAAGTTGTGAAGAAGTGTAAGTTTGGATCATTAATAAATACCTGCAGTTAAAGAATTGCAGTAATTGGCTCTCTTAAGATGTCTGGTTCGAAATGGAGGTTTGAAGTAATTAATCTTTTTATTGGATATCAAATATTTTAATCTCCGGTACTAGAGTATGTCTAAGATTATTCAAATACTGTATACTAAGAAAGCATGATAATTATTTTGGGGACTAATGAAAAGAAAAGTATTTTCTCCGTCCATCCTTGTTGACTTGGCACAGGGATTAAGGAGCAATAAATTATAAGAGTAGTTTTATTAAATTATCCTTTGAATATAGTAAATATAATGTCTTGTAAAATGTAATAGGAAAATGACCATAATTAATGATAAGGGTGAATTAGAAATTAAGTATAAAATTATCTCTTGATTTCATAAATTGAACAAGTATTGTTAGACAGAATAGTACAAGGGACAAGTAAAGATGAATGGAGGGAGTATCATTTTAGCAAAAATCATGTTCATTTTTTCCACAACACATGGCATTCATATATTGGGTGTTATTATAGCCACGGAAAGAATAAACAAACAATAACAATAAATTGTCTTGTCCAGTGGACGAACTTACTCAGAGTCAGAATTGCCATTCGGCCAAACTTATCTTAAGAGAAAAACAAAGGAAACCCAATTAAGAGGGAAAAAACCTAAATACCATGTGGCCATAAGATTTTCAAAAGAAAATTTTGAAAACATTATCTGTTTAAAGAATGGTAAGTTCTTAAAAATATGTCTTCAAATCATTTCCAAATTAGACCACATTTGTGGAATGGTAGGAGTACAAATACAACTTCAAATTTCAAATACTCATTTTTTTCTTCTTCAAATTTCAACTTAAATCTACATCCAAAAGCAAGCTCAGCACAATTCTCCCTTAATTTGATGGTGAACCAACTTGAGCAGAAACTAACAAAGTCAAGTAAGCTGAAGAGAGCATGAAGATAATCAATAAAATCTAAAGGTTCAAGTTATTTTCGTCTCGAGATCCAGGAAATGCAATTAAAAACTTTTCTTTTTTAGCCCCAACTTCACTCAACTGGTTTTCCTTTTCCTTCTTTCTGATAGAACAACTCAGATAGATAGTTGTGACCACTAACAGCAATCCCCTTTTAGTAACGATCTGCTTTGACCCATGGCTCGATTCTCGTCAAGAAACAGATGTTCATACCCTTTACTTGTTTGTAGCTTTATGGGGTTCATTATTTTGCTTCATTTCTCATCTTTAGGTAGTTACAGAGGTGTTCAAAAAGGGCAGATTCAGGAAACATATGAAGAGTTGGAGGAGATCCAAGTTCCTCAGCCAAAAGGAAACCAATCGTCAGAAGCCAACATGCTAATTGATGAATTCCTTGATAAGTCTTCTAAACTCAGGCCAATGTTTTTTCCTGATAAGAGGACTAGCATAGACCCCAGAAAGAATACTAAAGATGACATCTTTTACTATTACCCTGGGAGAATTTGGGTAGATACTGATGGACATCCTATTCAAGCTCATGGAGGTGGAATTCTTTATGACGAAAGATCAAGAATGTATTATTGGTATGGTGAGTACAAGAATGGCCCTACTTATCGAGCTCCCGGAAAGAATGTAGCTCGGGTAGACATCATTGGTGTTGGCTGCTACTCTTCTAAGGATTTGTGGACTTGGAAGAATGAGGGTATTGTACTAGCTGCGGATGAACATGATGAGGATCATGACCTTCACAAGTCTAAAGTATTGGAGAGGCCTAAAGTGATCTACAACGAGAAGACAGGCAAATATGTAATGTGGATGCACATTGATGATTCAAATTACTCCAAAGCCTCTGTTGGAATTGCCATAAGCAATTCTCCTACTGGTCCTTTTCAATATCTATATAGTAAAAGGCCTCATGGTTTTGAAAGCAGAGACATGACTTTGTTCAAAGATGATGATGATAAGGCATATGTCATTTACTCCTCTGTGCACAACAGGGAGCTTCATATTGGTCTTCTTGATCAAGATTATGTAGATGTTACTAATGTTATGTCAAGGGTTCTCGTGGGGCAGTATAGAGAGGCTCCAGCCTTGTTCAAACACCAAGGAACTTACTATATGATCACATCAGGATGCAGTGGTTGGGCACCAAATGAGGCACTGGCTCATATGGCTGGATCAATTATGGGTCCATGGGAGACTATAGGCAACCCATGCATAGGAGCTAACAAAGTTTTTCAAGTCACCACGTTCTTTGCTCAGAGCACATATGTGCTCCCCATTTCTCCTGGTTCGTTTATTTTCATGGCAGATCGCTGGAATCCAGATGATTTGGGTGAGTCTAGATATGTGTGGCTTCCTTTAACTGTGGAGGAAGTAGTGGGCAGTCTACGACCAAGAGTATCTATCTTTTGGCACAAAAGATGGAAGCTCCTTAAACGTCCAGTATAGAATGCTTATAGTTTTCTCATCATAGAACAAGCTTACTAGCTTTCTGTGGAGTATTAGCACTAATATGAAGTGATACAAGATATCTGTAATAACTTGTTGCCTTGTAACTTGCATTACATACAATTTTATGCCCACATATATCAAGATGTATGACTGCAGCTTCTTATGTCTTGTCAAGCAACCAAAAACTATCTCCAACTTAAGGAGACAGGAAAAAACCTATTTTTTCATCAGTTTGCAACCCAACTTGTAATTTGGCGAGCTTTTGAAAATGATTTTTTTTTTCTATTTTTCCTCGACCTTTAAGTAAGAGTAGAGTTTCATTCCATGACAGGGAATTCAATTCCATTCTTGTCATAAATGAGTAAGCTAGATATATGGTATTGCTTATATGGTCCAGATCCCACAGGTGAAAATTTTTTCAGGCAACACATAACATATAGAAAGAAGACTATACAATAAGAGGGTTAAAGTTTCTGGAAGAACTCATAGTTTATTAGTTTAACATATATATCCAAAACAAATCAATTCTACATCAAAACAGAGGATTATAGGAATTACAAAGAGAGTGAATCTTGATGCAGGAAAAAGAAAATGTTTAACGGACCAAAGTCTCATTCAGATTCCTCTATAGTAGCTTCAAGTCGGAGGAGGACGAATCCAACAGCAACTCCAACAAGAACCAAACCAGGAATAATGGAAGCAATCCTGAAAATCTCAAGAGCAGCATTGCAGGTAGCGGACAAAGCTCCACCACCATTGCCTTGTGATGATGGGGTTCTCAATGAGTTAACAATCTTTGCAAAAGATTGTTCTGTGGACACGGGGAGGCCTAATGAGGTAACATGGTCATTTGCCTTTAGCCCTTCAAATGAATTCAATCCTCTAATGTACTTCACTTTGGTTCCTTTCTGGAAAGATTTTCTGCCTATGCCTATAATGGCTGCTGAGCTTACTGTTGTTGCAGAGAATGTTGTCATTGTTGCCATTGTTTTCTGACCACCAACCTATACAAAAACTTTGAAGTTTTAACAAGCTTATACAAAATCTTGGAGAAGAAAAAACTAAAAAGACTGGATTATTACCTGGTTGTGATGGTTTGTGGAGTGCTCTAAGTTTGCCAAAGTAGAGAGATAATAAAAGGGTGAACATGGGATATGGTTTTTTGTGAGGTGAATATGAGAGCAATGGATAAGGAGTGTGTTGAGATGGTTGGCTGACAAAGAAAATTGGATGAGGCATCTTATAACTCATCAACTTGTAAAACTGGCCAGAAAAGTTGGTGGGCCATGGTCCTTTTGTCCAGATTTAGCTAAAGAAGCAGTGTAATTGACATCTCCTTTCTTTTCTTAAAATTGTTATGGAGATATTTCATAAATTGAAGAACTCACAAATGACATGTAAGCATTTAGATCAAATTTTGCCACACCCCAATCCAGCATTTAATACTGAAGAAAACCAAATTATAGTTGTACATTCAAATGTAAATAAACCAGATTTTAGTCTTAACACCAGTCAATAGGCTTTAATTGTCAGAGTTATCACTTAAAAAACTAGATAAGTCTTCAATACTGGTCAAATTAACACCACTTCTAGTTACAAGTTCACTATTTGGAAACTGATCCCTCAGTATGGAGAACTTGAACTTGCAAATAAAGGTCTTTTTTGCCTTTTTCTCTCACGAATTCACAAATGCACCTGTCATCTTTTTCCACAAGGTTCCACCTACATAAGTTGCGCCATCCGCCAGTTAGCCATATTCTACCATCCTTCCACTTCTTGATTTTTGTGTCAAATTCTCTGCCAGCAGAGTCGCGAATGGTCATGCTTGAAGGGAGTTCAAGTTTGTAATCTCTCAGCACATCAATTGGAATGTACTGCAATTTGGAAAAATTTACTTTGTTTAAAAGAGAATTCTATAAGATTGAATTATAAAAGTCATAGAATTTATAGCCATGGGTTACTCACCAGTTGATCTCTCCTTTTTGCTCGTATTTTTGCTACAAAGTAAGGATTCTTTGGCTGAGTTGCACGTCCACTTTTGAATATATCTGCACCATATTGATCCGGGACATCCCTCACCATGCAAGTAGTGTCTCTTTTGCATCCAGCTAAATCAAGAAAGTTAACTGGTCAATATCACAAACAGAAATCTAATGAAAACTCAATTATACTCCATACGTTTCATTTTACATTGTGGTATATATTAAATATGAAATTTAGAATGAAAGAAGACTTTTGGCACATATCAGGAATGTTAAAAAATGATATTTAACTTTATTCTTCTCTGCTGTTCCAAACAGTGCCCTTTGGCTCGTTTTGTCAACAAATTAAGCAACCGAACCTATTTAAAACTTTTTAGACTTGTAGTCTTCAACATTTCGTAATATTTATATGACTACAAGATCATGTACAGATACAAATATGTAGTTTTTGCAGTAACATATTAACAAGAAAAGAATTGAATTGTGTATAAAACGAAACAGATGAGTAAATATAAATATCTTTAATTTGTGTTTACCTTTTGAACGTGGTGCCTTTTTCTTAAATGTGCCAGCACTTTCGTTCTCCTCTTCCTCCTCAGTTTCTTCCTCCTGTACACCATCATCATCATCATCTTCATCTTCTTCTTCTTCTTCTTCCTCTTCAACGTGTCTGGCCGCATCAAAAAGAGATTGAAATAAAATATAAGAGCAAGATTGTTATGGAGATACTTTTAAAATTTGAAGAATAGTGCGATGACTATAAACAACTCATAAATAAGATATATAAGCATTTAGATCAAAATTTGCCCCCCTATGCATTTAAAACAGAAGAAAACCAAATAATGGTTGAACATCCAAATGGAAATATACCAGACTTTAGTCTTAACACCAGTTAATAGACCTAATTGCCAGAAATATGAATACAAAGTAGAACAGTTTCCAATCTTTGTCAGCAAACAACAGTACTCAGTCTTCAGACTTGTCAACTTATAATAATACTTAAGGCCATAAAAATTTAAAATGCTATGTTAAGTAGCAGTAAACTGTTTCTTATACTTCTCGTTGGGGTTGGAAACTGATCCTTCATGGAGAATTTGAACTTGCAAGTAGAGGCTTTTTTTGCCTTTTCCTTTCACAAATTCACAAATACACCTGACATCTGTCTCCACAAGATTCCACCTACATAAACTGTGCCATCCTCCAATTAGCCATATTCTACCATCCTTCCAATTCTTGAGTTTTGTCTCAAATTCTCTGCCAATAGAGTCACGAATGGTCATGCTTGAAGGGAGTTCAAAATTGAAGTCTTTCATCACATCAATTGGAACGTACTGCACTTAGGAAAAAGAACTTTGTTAAATGATAATGCAAATAAGATTGA
Source organism: Solanum rostratum (assembly GCA_029948455.1). Taxonomy (NCBI): domain Eukaryota; kingdom Viridiplantae; phylum Streptophyta; class Magnoliopsida; order Solanales; family Solanaceae; genus Solanum; species Solanum rostratum. The sequence goes on along the minus strand of CM057045.1, from coordinate 89,717,529 downwards.
ACTAAAAAAAGCATTCACTAGAATAGTTATAAGCTTTTAATTACAAGTTGGTCTCTCCTTTTTGCTCGTATTTTCGCTATAAAGTAAGGATTTTTTGGCTGACTTGCACGTCCACTTTTGAATATATCTGACCTAAATTGGTCATGGCGATCCTTGTGAGTAGTGGCTCTTTTGTATCCAGCTGAATCAAGAAAGTTATATTGGTTAGGTTCACAAATAATAGACGAAAACTCGGAGATACCCTATTTGTTTCATTTTATCTGAGAGCATTTTATTGAACATAGACTTTATGAAATAAAGAAGACTTTTGAACATATCAAAAGTAACTCGATTTTCGTCAACGAATCAAATCACGAAACCTTTAAAAAAAACTCTTTAGAAATTATAATCTTAAACATTTCATGACATTAATACAACTTCAAAGATCATGTCCAAATACGTAAAGATGTCATTTTTGCGGTAACATACTAACAAGAAAAGAATTGATTCGCATATAAAATGAAAGAGACGAGTAGATATAAAGATCTTTAATTTGCGTCTACCTTTTGAAAGTGACACCTTTTTCTTGTATGTAATAGCCCTTTCATTCTCTTCTTCCTCTTCCTCCTCGTCGTCTTCATATTCCTCCTCCTCAGTTTCTTCCACGTATCTACGTTTTGAACGTGGCGCCTCACCCATCTTTACTAAGGTTTTTTCCATCATCACAGTAGAAGTTGCAGTTCTCTTTAACACCAAATCTTTAGAGCTAGAGTTAATTTACAAGAGCTTTAAGGCATATATGAAGAAGGAAAATAAAAGAGTGCAATAATGTCCTCATAAAGTTCAAGTCTTACCCCTACATTACTATTATTTTCAGAATTCTTACTTTCCTTACCAAGTTATCACGTAGCAATGAAGAATGAAGATAAGATGCAAAATTAAATACCAAAAAAAGTATGTAGATGGAGAATTTTTCCAAAAGAAGATTAAGGGAAAAAGTAGTAAAAGTTGATTATGGTTTTTTTGAAACAAAATTTGGAATGTGGGACAGGACCACCTAGAATAATAAAGAAAGCAACTAAAACTAGCACCTGCAATACATAAAAGGATTGAAAAATTAGTAAACTATACAGAGCAATCTCTCTTTGACGCAAAAACACAAATTTTTATGGCGTTCACATGTGATACACTATAAATCCACGACACATGTATATAAGCTCTATATATAAATATCGAATATGAGTAAATATTTTCTTGAACATTTCAATCATACTATACTTTTTGAGTATAGATCTTGGATTTAACTCATATACATAGTGCTGGAAATCTTACGAAAATACCTTATTCACAAACATCTGTACGGAAGCTTGAGACATGTCCAAATATACTATCCTTAAAAATATTGCATCTGATATAGATTATATCTGCAGAATTCAACAAGCTCTTCTACTCATAATAAAGAAGAAATTCGAACTTTATAGAATGTAGAAAAGAGGAATCTCTCATCATTTAGAATGGACTAACAAATATATAGGTGTCCAATACTCAAATGATCAGCAACAAATTTCAAGAGTAATGGACTTAATTAGTGAAACGGTTAAAGAAAGAGTAAAGGTTAAGGAATAATGACCTAGAATTAATATCATTAACAACTATAAATGACAATGAAGAGAAATGATCTGTTATGATCATTAGACAAAAGTAACGGTTGAAGATATGTAATTCTCCTACGATAATGAATATATTAAGAAACATATAATGACTAATTAAGGGGCTAGTTAATATGAATGATAAGACTCTTTTGGATGAAGTAATGAATCTAGACAATAATATAAATACTTCTTTTGAAATATTAGAATCATACCTGAGAAATTCACTCTACCAATAGATTATGTTGGATCAAAAATGCATTTAAATATCAAAATAGTAATGCTATTTGCATGAGTTATTGGTGCAAGTGCGTATTATTTTTTGGTGTAACTTTTGTAAATAGTAAAATATGTTTCACCACTAATATATATAGAGGTGTTCTTCCATTGAGTCGAAAAAATGAGATATATTATATTGTGTGTGAGATAATATTGTGGCGTGCATGATAAATATGAGGTGGGTGCGAGTGAAAAGAGAGTAAGGCATTTCTTTTTTTAAAGAAAGGTGTTCTTATTGGTGAAATTTTGAACTTTTCAAATAATCTGGAGTTGTTTGAGTTATACGATGTTGTCAGGTTATTGTATCTTAGAGGGGATGAATCAAGAGTTATATTGTTGGGTCGTTGAAGGTTACAAGTGGCTCATTAAAGAGAAAGACATATTTGTGCTTCGGCTTAAATGTATGTATGTTTATTTTATGATATTTTCTCCAACAAATTATATATTGGATCAACAGTGAAATACATAACAAATTCGGTATTTTGCAAGTGAAGTCATGATTATTCCAAGTTTTCCAACCAGAATCTTGAAGTAGACCAGAAATGGCTTAACATTCGAATGTAAATAAAGGAAAATGAAAACAAAGTTGTCCATGTTAAGCAGCTACAGAGTTCAGATTCCAACATAATACAAACTCCAGCAGTTCAAAACTAAGAATTTATCATCTTTATGCAGCAAGTTTCAACAGAGATTCCGAAGGATTGTCGAAAACAGAAACCTTCAATTCATTTGCATCGACAAGCTGAAAAACACAGACATGTCCTTCCTTAAGCTTGTTATCAATCACAAACTGTTTCCATCCTCCACAGAAAGCGTGATATCCTTTTTGTGTAATACAATTCACTTTCCACCTTTTTCCTTCTGAATTACGAAGGACAGCTGTTGTCTTATTGGCTGATTTTGAAAGTTGTTCACAGAAGGATCTTGGAACATACTGCATTAGAAGTATTTGGTTACATACATTTTACACATTTCATAGCTTAGTGCTTACAGAAACTTGTTTTAGTTCAAGAAAACACTTACCAAGAAACAGGACGACCTTTTCACATTGTAGCCTTTCAAACATTTCACAAATTGAGGAATATTTGGAGTGAGAAGGTCCTCTGCTTTCTCAAGTGCAGCTCTTTTTCTTGGAGTTTCATGGTCTGAGGAATCACTACTTTATGTTAACTTTCAACAACAGCAAGAAGAATTGGACATGTATGAGTTAAATGATCATATACCTGTGGCATTTTCATGAGTTTGTTTGGAACTGTTAGGGGGGTTTTCTGGCCTTTTACGCTTGCTGCCAGCCTCATATATTGAAGCTTGTTGATTTTTTACCATGTTTGTTGACTTGACTTGTCTCTCCAGTCCATTGTTACTGAAAATTCTTACTGTGAATTGCATATCGCCATCGTACCTAAATACGAGATATTCCCCATCTTGTAGTTGGTTATTTTTCTGAAATTTCTTCCAACCCTTGTGTATAAGCAAACCATCTTCATCAGAGTGTAGTTTCACCTTCCAAGTGCCTCCAGAAAGACACTTGAGGGTGGCTTTATCGGGTGATTCTTCTGATATATGCCTAAGAAAATGGGCTGGGAATCTCTACAAATTAAACATCAACTACTTCATCAAAAAGAAGAAAAATGTTCAAATTGAAGATTGCTAGTAATATGATGCAGAGTATTACCAGTTCATCAGTGATTGTGGGACGAAAAATCTTGTAGAAAATTGCTCTTTTATCTATCTTCGATGAGGGATTTTCCATCATATCAAATGCAGTTTGTACAGTTCCAAAACTAATTACAGAAAATCAAGACATTGATGATCAATAATTTGAGAGCTTCATTGGATGGAATGTGGGTTTAGGATTAAATGGGTTAACTTATTAGGATGGATGGACACGTATTTATGAGTTATTTCATTTGTTAAGATATTTTTTGACTTTTTTGTTTAGTATTATATGAAAAGGAAATTAAAAGGGTAAATTTTTCAAATGATCCTCTACGAATATAGTACTTAGTGAAACTTTACAGTGAATTTTTTTTTTATTTTGTTTTTATAAAATTACTCAACTTGTACTATACCTATATTTCCTTCAAAATAACTCTATTTGAATAAGACACCTTCTCTACCAAAAAATTGACAAAAACTTAGAAATACCATACTTAAAAAAGTATTTCTTCATTTCAAGAATGTACAATATTACTTTTCCCCTTTTAGATTTTTTATAACTTCATTACACAATTTCACCAAGTTACTCCTAGTGCAATAATGTCCTCTTGAAAATAATCAAAATTAAGAGTTTCCATATTAAGTTATGGCATAGCAATGAAGATACCAAGAAAAGTATGAAGATGGAGAATTTTCCCAAAAGAAGACAAAGGAGAAAAGTAGTACAAGAAGTTGACAGTGAGTTCTCTTTAATAAAAATTGGAAGGTGGGACAGGACCACTATAATAATAAAGGAAAGAACAGCTAAAAATAGTGTCTGCAGATTGAAGAATTAGTGAACTATACAAAGCAAACTGATGGCTTGACGCAAAAAAATATACTACTTGTAATTCTTTTAATGCAACACATATTGGGTACAAGTTAAACCATGGTTAACTGATATATTTCCTCCTGTTAATTTGTAACTTCATGGTTATATCATGTGATTAAGTACAAATATTGGATGCCAGTAAATTTGGAATCATTTGCAATTCATGCTTGATATTATTAGTCACATCTAACTTATTGACATGTAAAAGAATTTTATACAGTGAGAAACACTTCAAACTCAATACTAAGCATGGTTTGATAGCTTTCACGTTTTTAAATATACAAAATAAAAACTTCTCAATGGCAACAACATCACACCCAGTGCAAATGATTTCTCAATGGTAAGAGCAAAAATTGGATTCATCATGAAGTACATTCAGTCATCCGCCCAATGAGCTATATCATCGGGGTGGTGGTTTGAAATGAATATACAAGACTGCAACCAAAAACTGAACAACTATACAGATTCTAATGCACACTCTGTACAACGAGAAGCAAAAGTAGAGCATTTGCTGCTACCCGTGGCACTCCATAAAGAATTTCTAGCACCTTAAGATCCTAGATCACCAAAAAAAAAAAAAAATCAAGTCACTAAGTTCCCCCACCCACCCCGGCCAAAGATTCACTCCCCCTCCCAGCTTATCTGGAGGATTTTGAAGCTATAGGCAGAGTCAAGTTAAAAGAGCTCATTGACGTGGTTATTGAGGAGAAAAAAAAGGCAGCCTATACAGGTTGAGCATGTGCCTTCTCATGGATATCCTTCACAAGATCCCTCAGCTCAGGGAAGACTGATATAAGTACTAGTTCGAGGACACCATATGTAAGCTGCTTTAAACAGATGGTAGACTGCACATTACAAGAGAATTGTTGTAGTCAGTTTGGCGGAGAACATGTACTCCCTCCGTTCAATTTGAGTTGTCAAAAATTTCCTAATTTGATTTTCACTTTTACTTATCAATTTTGACAAATCAAAGTAGGACAAAAGAAAAGTACTATTATACCCCCAATTTGCTGTCATTGAGTTACTGACTTTGAAAAATATAGTGAACCTATCAATTAATAGGGGTAAAATGGTACACTTACATTTCCAATAATTATTTTATTAATAAATGTCCAATAATTATTTTATTAATAAATGTGCCAAGTCAAAATTTGACAACTAAATGTGAACGGAAGAAGTGATAGGAAACCAATATTCTCATGATGAGGTCTTACCTGAAGGAAATAATACAAATCCCTAGCACAACGTCTGTATTGCTTGTGCCCGATTAAGCTGACCAAAGTGGCAGGAGCACCATCTAAGAATTTAAAGAGGAACTAGTTAATAATTTCATCCTTGACCCTCATTAGGCTGGGTTTCTATAAACCCCAACTGTATGTGTAGTTCATGCCCTTTGTATCCCAACCCCACCTCCAAACCCCAAATAATAAATGCAGAATGGCAGGGCAACAGAAAGCACAGGGTTGGATTGGTTTTGGTGAAATTGAACATCTAACCCAGCCTAAATGAACATGAACCACCCCAGTAGAAGCATGGAAATCGTGTGTGAATCAAAAGTGTAAGACATCTAATCCCCAGAAAATAATAGCTTCTAGACAACTGTTACAGGCACCGAACACCAGCTAGCTGAAGAAAGAGTCTTGCAGTTTGAAAACAATTTAAAAAGAAGCAACAAGAGCACATAAATTGTTTTTTAGTTTGCAAAGTCATTACATAAATGAATAGAAAGGTCAAGGAAAACATCTTATTTTAACAAACTTCCATTCATAAAATAGGTAAGAAGTAATGTTGACAATTCAAGCACAACTGAGAGCCACTTACCATAGAGCATCTTTTTCACATCACTTGCCCTACGAGTTGCCTCAAGCTGTTCCTCAAAAGATCCTGCCTTAGAAACCTTTCTTCCTCCAGGTTGTTTCGTGCTATGAACAGATCCTTCATTTGGTTCATTGCTGGTTTCAACAATATTCCTTAATTTTATGAAGAAAGTGCCATTGGGCCAGAGAATCTAGGAACGCAATCAGCAATAGAACCAAAAAGTCACTTCCAAATAATCCTCATTTTATAATCTTAAAAGTAGCAGAATGATGACACATAAAGTTGGCAGAAAGCCCACAACCAAAGAAATCAGGACGATATTACTCAAGTTCCATACATTACGAGTGTAGTTTGCTCCACTGTTTTAGTTGACTAAACCACATTATAAAGCTTATTTCTCAAACAAAGAAAAAAGATCATATAAAGCTCTCACTGACAAATATAAAAGTGCATACATCAACATTTTGTGTGGCAGCACGACTTAACGTTCTTCCCCCTGACACGTTTCCATCAAATATCTATTTTCATATATGCCACATCAAGTTCAAAATAATATGCAAGAAATACAATTAGACATAAGTGCAGCAATTGTAGATGGTAGACTTTGAAATCTAATAAGGAACAGAATTAGCTGGAGTAACATGCTAAATGACGGAGATATGGCAAAGAAGTATTGGGGGAGGTGATCAGACAAGATATGACGAAACTTCATCTCAACGAGGACATGGCCTTAGATAGAAATAGTGGAGATTGTGTATTAGAGCAGACGGCTATAGGTTAGTAGAGGTAGGCCGATATATGACTTTGTGATAGTAGGATAGTAGGAATAGTGATGTCTTTACATCGTATGTTGTCATTATATTTGTTTACTTTTAGCGTATTTACTTTGCCTTTATATTTTGTGTTATCATTTTCCGTTTTGTTATGTTAAATTTATCGTATTTGTATATCATTATGTGCTGTTCCTTTCCTTTTTCCATATCTAGTTTATTCTGCTTATGGATTTTTGAGACGAGGGTTCCCAGGAAACAGACTCTCTACCTCTATGAGGTAGTGGTAAGGTATGCGTACATTCTACCCTCCCCAGACCCCACTTGTGGGATTCCACTGGGTATGTTGTTGTTGACATGCTAAATGAATCACATACTACAATAATAACATCATAATAATTAAGTTCGTTACACCAATGATCAAAGAACGATTCTAAAACATTGACGAAATGCCACATGCATTTATTTTATGAAGAACTCTTACGGGGGAAATTCAGTGTTGTAAAAAAGATTTGAGGTAACATGTCATAACTCCCAAAAAAGGAACCTGCACTAAGGCTTGTTAAAAATGACTCTGCATCGTTGTCCTTTTTGTAATTCCAAACTATTTCTCCACTTTTTTTTCTGTATTTCTCTTCACCAATCAACACTTTTTCTCCATTTGTCATCTAGTTAATGCAATCAGTAAATACTGTAACTCCAAAGCAGAAGCCAAGAAAAATTGGCTTCAAAGGTAACCAATTAAGTTGGAAAAGTGACATAAATGCTTACATCTTGAATCCATTTAATTCCCTGAGCAATAACATCCTCTCTCCGTAGCCAATGAATTTGCCTTAACAGCCAATCATCAATAGCATCCTCCATCATTAACTGCATAATTTCCTTTGATATCCAAAATACCTGTCTTCTGCACGAACAAAAATGGGTTTGTTAGAGGCTCGTTAAAGATGCCATGTCATGGCAATAATACGCATACAAGATATCTTCCATTCAGGGTTTTTCTAACCTACTGCAGAGGTGTGTCAGGTTACACCCTCCCCTTTTTCTAATTCCCTTAAATGCCCTTGCCATCTCATTAATATTAGTCTTTTGGGGTCTTTTTCTTGTCTCACAATAAATCCCTTAATTCACCTAATGTCCATACTTATTATTTTCCAGATTGGTAGCTTCAGTCCTCGCACTTCGATCTTTGATATTTCTCAAACAATCAAAAAAAAGGAGTTTGTCAATAATTTACTATCTGAGTTTAGAGTAAATCAAGAACGACGAGCAATCAGGAGGATAGAGATTTTATTCAATTTAATACTTCTTTTATACATCCATTGGAGAGAAATGTATAATCCAACAGTAAAATTCAGCTCACTGGAAACAACCTTGAGTCCATCAATCAGAAGACTCAAAGAGAAAGGCAAAAAGTAAATCTTCAAATGAAAAATCTTAATCTGATAGCTTAGCATAAGCACTCCTTGAGAAAGGCAAAAAGCATATTTAACCCATAATGTGATCAACAAATGGAAATGTACTAATTCTTACCTCCATTAATGACACTGTAAATGTTGGAAGAAGACAAAAGATGCAAAAGGGAATTTTTTTTGAAATTTTAGAGAAGAACCATGGCTGTTCTTTCCCCTTTTCCCACTAGTGAAACGAGTTTGTGTGATGTAGAGGAGGAAAGAAAATTTGGGAATTGTGAATTTATGGTGAAAATCCCAAAATAAAGCCCAATTTATGGCGAGGACATTTAAATATTGTTACAATTTTGTTGAAACCATGTCTAAATTTGTGAAATCCTGGATCATCTCCTTTTTCTTTCATGTATTGCCAGGCCAAGAATGTGCATGGTTTAGTAGTTCAGCTACTCGGGATGCCATGTTTGTAGTGTTGGCATAATTCCGTATCAAATACTTCCTTTGTCCCATTTTATGTGGCACCCTTTCCTTTTTGGCCCGTCCCAAAAAGAATGTCACCTTACTCTAATTGAAAATAATTTTACTTTAAAATTCTCTTTTTACCCTTAATGAAATGATTCTCAACCACACAAATATCTAAGAATGATTTTAGACCACAAGTTTTAAAAGTCTTCCTTTTTTCCTTAAACGCCGTGCCAAGTCAAAGGATGCCACATAAAATGAGACAAAGGGAGTACTATATTGACCCTTCTAAATCATTTTAGGAAGCAAATTAAGCATGAAGATGTTAAACATGGATGATGAAAGTGATCCGATAATGAAACCATCAAAGAGAAGTTAAATGCAGGAAAACAACCCTCACTTTGATACCAGGAGGGGATGGGATAGGAAGTAGAGAAGTACAAAACATGTTGTTGTCACCTTAGCCAGCCTCTTCTGTTCAGCTGAAAAATCTTGTCCACCAAATTTAACATAGGTACACTTAAATTGGGTGGCGTCCACTGAAAGGAAAAAACACACACGAGAATGAGTAAGCAAAACTGAAGCATGTGATATAAAGGGGAAAAAAGCAGTCCAGCACAAAATCAAGCATCGGTATCCAACTGGAGGGAGAAATAATAAGGGGTGGTAAAAGGGCAGGGATGGGAGGGTTTAAACCGATGCGGGGCAAGGGGGGTTGACCCAGTGTTTAAAAAACTTGGTAGGGTGGAGTGAGGCAGGTTGCAGGCTATGTTGCTCAGACTCTCCAAAATTGTTGCCGCACCCGTGTCGGATTCTTCAAAATGCACTACTTTTGTAGTATCCGACACACCCATAAACATTTTTTAAGAGTTCAAGCAACATAGGTTGCAGGTGAAATTTCTGCTTCCAAACACCTTCATTTTAGCTTCGTTTCTCTAAAAATTTAATCCACTTCACTGCTATCTCTAATCTGTAACTGTATACTTTCCTCCTGCCCCAGGTTTTGGGTGCATATTTTGAGAAGCTGGGCTCAAAATCTTTTGCTGTATATTCAATCGCGGTTACAGATGCCAATAACAGTACTTGGTTTGTAAAGAGAAGGTATTGTTTTCATGTATATATATTTTAACTACTTAATGGTTCCCAGGAAACAACCTCTCTACTTCTATGAGGTAGTGGGAAGGTCTGCGTACATTTCTACCCTCCCCAGACCCCACTTGTGGGATTTCACTAGGTATGTTGTTGTTGTATTTATTGAAGAATCATTGAGTTGCTACAGATAAAAATACAGATTCATTACAAGCAATTGTTTCTTCTAAAGGTAGTTCTCTTTATTTATCTTCAAAATAGTTTTCTTTATTTATCTTCAAAATAGAACTTTTGACTATTCAAGATGATAACAGAGATAGTGGATAACTTTGTAATATATATCTTTCTATAGTTCTATTAGATTTTTTAGTGAAGTGTGTCATATAGTAGGTAAAAAGAGCCATATCGTTTGGAATGGTTAGCAAAAACATATATAAATACTAATGAACGTGATGGAGAACTATTTACTATGTCATTCAGATATTTTTGGATCTATTATTTTACTTACAGTAGCATTGGGTTTTTGCTAAAGCAATAGAAAGTCTCCATTATTAAAATAATGAAATTATGAACTTATCTATTTTAACACAGTAACAAAAGGAAGAAAAAGAATGAAAGAAGACTAAAATGGGCCAGGGTGGAGCGAGTAGGTTGAAAGTAGAAAAAATGTCATGCGGGGTGGGGCAGGTTGAAATTTTAGCAGGTTAAGACTCAGCCCCATTGCCATCCCTATTGAAATATATCTCAGAGGTAGCACTGATCAGACGGGTGAAAGAACCCTACTTGTAAATATCTCGCATGTTGAGTCTAAAAACATAGCCTGCATCCAAGCTCTTCAATGAGCTAGACATGCATCAAGCAACTATTTCTCACTACCAACTTGAATTTCCGTACTCTTTTTCAGTTGTTTCACAGTAATATCCCTTTCTTAATCTTTTTAAGCTTAAGTAATAAGATTTTATACATGTTTGGGCAGAAACATGCTAGTGACAAGTAGTATACCAGCCATTTACTGAAAAATAAACTTAACCCCTTTTAGTTATCCTTGGGTAAACCCTGGCCCTACTGAGATATGTTTGGACAGAAACAATTGAGAGCATTCCAGACACGGGATTAGACCAGATTGTTTTTATCTCACTTAATATGAACCTTAATAACGAATGTTATTCGACTCCTCGATACAAATAACACATCTGAATATGCAGAAGAAAGATGAGGTCGTATACATTCACTAACAGCCCTCTGATAAGACACGATCCCTAAGTTCAGATGTCTTGTAGCTTATCTATTGGTCTTCCTTCATCGATTCGGCAGAATAAATTTCTAAAGAAGATCAGAAATTCTATAAGTTTCTCCCAGTGGATATCCCATTTCACAAGAAGTAGAAAAAGGAGAAGAAGAAAAAGATACCTCCGGTGGCACTCCAACTGGATCCTCTTGTCGACTGGGAACTACTGCCAAACTTGTCTCTGGAAATCCTCCAGAACTGAAAGATTCATGTTGCAGCACAGAACCATTCTTAAAATCTGCCGCTGAGCTTATCAGCTCCTCGTCACGTTTAACCACCCGAGGGGGAAATCCTTTTGAATTCAACTCATTGTCCGAATGCCACCCATTGTCTTCTGAACTAGGTCCTACTTCCTCATGCCCGTGGCTTCCATCTTTATCAACGTCATCATTGTCAGAGAAGCTATTAACTGACTCAGAGTTACTTTGTGTTAAAGCCAATTTATGTATTTCCTCCACGTTCCAAGATAAATTTCTCTCTGAAGTAGAGGTAGTAGGTTCATAAGAAGAAGATGAAGGAGAGCCAACAACTTTACGCATCAAGCCATCAGAAACGCCTTTAAATTGACGCACAATATCATCCACAGCATCATCCACGTTAACTGTCACAAATGATGAGTCCAATCAAATTATAACAAATAAAGTAACCACCATATATGAGATAACTCACTCATTAAATTACTGAACATTTTATACACTTACTCACTTAAATCCCTACCAAGAACAGCCAATAATTTTTCCTAGTCAATAGCATTGAACATCATCCATCATCCACATTATTATTATTTGCATGAAAACTTTAGAGTCAAGAAGAAGTGGGGTCAAAGAAAGGACAAGAAGATGAAAATTATGAAAAGATACTTCCGCCGAAAACCAGCATAGGACTGCCCTATTGAGGTCTATCAAGATCGTAGGAGTTCTGATACCACGTGAAAGTTTGAGCATCCAACCCAAACCTTAAAACAAAAATGAAGTTGTTAAAGACCTTATAAACCTAATTGGATGCTGTTATATACTTGAACTGGGAGACTATTATATAACTCAATAACCTTCCACATGTGCAACAAACTCTAGGGTTCACTCACGTATTTGAATGTGGACTTATGAGTGCAAGAATAACCTACAAGATAGGCTCAGATATCATGTGAGAGAATGAGATAAAAACACATATTGGTAACTTGACAATTCGGTGAATACAAACACTTGTTTATAGGTGTCAAATAATGCATATGGTACTTGTCCAATATAGAGCAATATGTAACTTAAGAACTCTATTCTAACACAATTAAATAAGCAAACTATTTAAAGTTCATGACTGTAGATTATATAATGTGAAGAAAAGTAACACAGTGTTTCGCCTCACATTGTGATTTAATAGTACATTACTCTGTTCAAACTTTAGCTTTATATTTTAGCAAAGCAGACTCCTCAACACACTTCAAGAATGTAGCATTATCTGAAATTGGAATTAGATACCCACACTGCATCCTATGTGCAAAAACTTGGTACAAGTTATTCTGGCCTTCAAATGAAAATTTATTATCGCAGTCATCAACATGACTACCCCTAACACATACCATGTATACAAGTATATAGATGTGAAAATATCCAATGGAAACACCAGACTCATCACTGAGAAAAAGCGAAGTACCTGCCAGTGTTCTCATCACTGAAGAAGATTTTCCAAAGGAGTAGTTCTTCATAGACATAAATCAGGTATTAATTAGGTTAAAACAGCCTAGATATATATGAAATGATGGTAAAAGACCTGACAAACTTCGAGAAATACATACCTTGGAAGAGGCACTAAGAAAATCCCACACTTCATGTTGCTCAGCGACATTGGCAATTGACAGGAGATCCTGTTAGGGAAAGAACATATCAAGAAACCTGAAGGCACAGATATCCCAATAGAAATAAAAGCAGTGCGGAAACGTACCTGCAAATATTTGTCAAGCTGAATGCAACGCTGATGAACAAATGCATCTTCTGTACTCGACGAAAATATCCTCTTAGGAGGCAAATGCAATGTGTAATTAGGAATATCCTTTAGGTGTCTATGCAATCTCTCGAAGTTCCTGTATCTGCTTAAACGGCACCCGATAGGTAGATATTAGCTAACCAGAGCCAGAGAAAGTTGAGAAAAAAAATTGTTCAGTGTTCAAAGGGACTTCTTTAGTTGTAATCCAAAAGCTTCTGAACACAATAATATATAAATGAAGATGTTTTTAGATGATAGGGCACCATTACAACAACAACAACATACCCAGTGGAATCCCACAAGTGGGGTCTGGGGAGGGTAGAAATGTACGCAGACCTTCCCACTACCTCATAGAAGTAGAGAGGTTGTTTCCTGGGAACCATTAAGTAGTTAAAATATATATACATGAAAACAATACCTTCTCTTTACAAACCAAGTACTGTTATTGGCATCTGTAACCGCGATTGAATATACAGCAAAAGATTTTGAGCCCAGCTTCTCAAAATATGCACCCAAAACCTGGGGCAGGAGGAAAGTATACAGCAACAAGAATCTTAGAAGACAGAAGTCAAAGGTAACCAAGTACAAAATAATCAAGATTTGAGAACAGGGCTCATGAGCCAGCTTGATTTCTTGGGACATATTTTGGAGTATGAGGGAAAGATTGAGGAGAATTCACATACCCTGCAGTTCAGCTTTGGACGATGATGTCCCTCACCACGGGTCACCATGTCTGAAGCACTCATAGTGCTAGGTACTGCATTCCTGAATTCTGCACTATAGAATTCTGATATAATTGATCCACCACCTTTGCTCATAAACAAATCTTCAGTATTTTGTTGGATAATCAAATCAGATGTACTATTTGATTTCTTAAGCCTACTCTTAGTGTCATATGCAACAATGGCAGAAGCATTGTCGACATCATAGAGAACTTCTCCCTTGGATGGAGCTTCCTTTATCAGCTCTTGAGACAAATTCAAGGGATGACTTCTCTGATCATGTGGATGATTTGGATCATGTGGTTTATCTTCCATTATCATGGCTCCTTCAGATTTCTGAGTTAGTAATTTTTTCCCAGCATCTTTTCCACTGTTTACTGTAACCTTTACTCCAGGAACCTGAACTCCTCCAGAGGCAGAATTCTTTTGGAGTTTTTTCTTATAATTTCGGCCGATAGTCCACATGTTCTCAAGATTTTCAGGCATCAAAACTTCTGTTCTTCTCTGGGAAGCTGCTTCAAGGACACGAGCCCAGTCAGCTGGCCGTGGATGGTCATATTGGCAGGGTGAGACATCAGTCCCTTGATTCTTGCTAGGTGTTTTCTGTTTATGATCAGATTCTGGACATTTTACAGTGTCTGAGGGAGCAACCTGATTGCGATTGTGACTTTCTACTTTAGTTAATTTACCATCGCCAGACTCCTTACACCCCTCATTATATGCAAGGAAAATGTGTTCAATCAGTTCATTAATATACCTGCAGTAAAATATATCAAGTACAATAACAAATGAGTAACAAGTTAATACGGAATGGGTAGCTACTCAAATTGAATTGGGACAGGCCAGATTGATCAATCAAAAATGTGAATCAATTGTGAAATTCTACTCCAATTTGTACAGTGATTAAGAAAAGAGTGAAAGAACGTCGATCCATATCAGCAGCTAAATCTTGGGAAGCTCCAAGAGCACCTTAGATAGTGAGGAAAAAGCAGCACTGACTTACAATTAAAAGGCCATAATTACTAATGTGGACCACTAGTTTCTCAGCAGCAGCAACCCCACACATGAGTGTAATAGTCTGTCACTTACATGGCAAACCAAAGGTCACACCACAGGTCATTAAGAATTCTTCACTTATTTTCATTAATGAGCAGCAAATCACATCCTAGATAAGAAATGGCTCTAATTACCCTAACATCGACCCCTCTTGCAAAACAGGAAAGGGGGAAATTACTATATTTAAATTATTGGTCTGCCTCCCATAGAGAAACGCTGGCAAGTTCATCATCTTTTACTAAAGTCCAATATGCTGAAAACTTAATGAACTGCAATAAACCTCAATTACACAAATTACGGAAATGTTCTATCTTTAGAGGGGGGAGATGTAACCAGCATAAGATGTCCTCAATTCACATTTTAAGGAGTATCGAACACCAAGGTGATCATAACTTTTTATTGAACATCTTCAACATGTATGTGGGATTATATAGGGATAAAACTAAAAGTACCATTTGTTCCTGAGATCCAAAAAAAAAAGAAAAGAATATGTCTTTCAGACTGATTAGAAAGTCATCCCAGGACAAAGATGTAGCTTTCAAATGTTCATGAGGCAATTGTTTCCTAGATAGACAGTTACTGGTTAAGTAACCAACAGACCTTTTAAGTTTCTCCATGAAGATAACATAAAATTTTGTGCTGTAAATTTTGAAAATGATAACATTCATCAGCATAAAGACTATGCTGGCAGCAATATTTACAAAAAAGGCACCTGAGTGCTTTACAAGGCTTCCAAAAATTGCAAAATGGATTCAGTATTCTCGACAAAAGACTCTTTACACCAAAAAATAAATTGTAATACAGTTCATTTTAACTACTAGAAAATTGTTCTGTAAATTGTACTAGTCCTTTGAGCCTTATCGCATTGTTTGAATTCAAATAACTTTTCTATATTAGCTGAAAAATATACAATGTGCCTATCTTTCTCGTCATCAAACACCAACTACAATAACAAAAAACGCAAAAAGAAAACAAATACGAAGGCAGAGCAAAAGTTAAAAATATGTTGAGGCAGGAGGGGGAAGGTGAGGAGAAAAGAGTAACTTTGTTCAGTGTAAGCATACTTCTATCTATAGAAGAAGCCATTTTTCCTCTCCTCCCCTGCACTCTTCCTTTTTCATTTTTTTTCCCAGGTGTTTGGGTGGGATCAACATCCTCTTTCTTGTTTCTTTCCAATCATCTCAGTACTCAACAAATAAAATCAGGAACGGGGAAAAAAGAATCATCAAGAACTCTCCTAACCATAAAGAATCACCAAGACCAATCTAAGCTTTGGACTAGCTGTCTCCGTCGTCAAGTGTAATGTATTGATGACTTCCTAAACATTAATACTCAAATTTCATAGCTATGCAGACCTTCTCATGACAAAAAACAACCACTCTGAATCTAATATATTCCACATGAAAAAACAAAAACTATACTTCATACCCCTAACTGTGGAGGCAGCACAATAAGTCTCAAACCTCACTGGTAACATTTACTGAACCAGAGGCGAATCTAGGAATTCAAGAACATTGGTGCACCATTACTTTATTTTTAAAACACGAACAAAATGATGCTGTTGACTGGGATAGAACCCTCAACTTTCATGCTCAAAAAGAGCCCTTAGACCAGTAAACCAACTTGTCATTTTAAGAGTGGGTTCCTTTAGTTAATATTTAATATATTCTTTAAGAATTAAAAAAATAATATACCGAATTTAGTCGAATGACCACGGGTTCCCGTGACCCAAAAATGACGCATAAATTCGCCCCTGTACTGAACAGTAAGATAGTAATCAACAACTTTAGATCCTTACAACCAATTAGCATCTATACTATAAGGCTTTCTGCTCAAAGTAATGCATAACCATACATACAACCTTCTAATTCCATGGTATAAAGCTAGACGCTGAAAGCATCACAGATATGTATTAGACAAAGTTATGTATACTGAGAAAATTAATTTTTGACGGTACACATTTGTAATAGATTAACTCACGCAGGGCTTGCAAAATTCAGAAGAGGCTCCATCACTAAAGAAGTTAATAGTTCTCTGGCAATACATCGAACTAAGGGGCTTTGCGCTTCTCTGGGTCTTAGCACAACAGCTAAGATTCCACCAACAAGCCGTTGAAGTACCTATAATATAAGCATTAGATAGCATGCAAAGTACGTCAATTGAGAAAGAGTCGATTTTTCCATCAGAGCACTCCACTCACACCTTGTACTCACTCTCAGCTGATACTAAAGCCGGGTGGAGTTCTTTAGAGACCAAGAGATGGTGCTTCAACCTTTCATCCCTTTCTTCTGAAGACAATGTACCCATGACGTCCACGCCAATAGCTGCCTGGTTCCTGCGGAAAAGGTCTAGGTGATCTCCTACCAGGTCCACCACATCCCTAAAAATAAAGTAACTTGATTCAATTGATGGTGACTCAAAACCAATACAACAGTCTTAAAGTGAAAAACAACAGATAGAATAACAAAAAAAGATTTAAGTCTAAGAATAGCAACGGGAGCAGTAATCAAGGAAATGCCCCCACTCTGCCCCTCGTGGAGCAGAGAAAGGGGGTCAAAAGTAGGAAATTGGTAACAAACTGACTGTAATCTTTCATGACTAAGTTATTGCCACTGAATAGTACAGTTCTTCAATAAGATTACAAATAACAGTGAGAATAGTCATTAGTCAGCTAGAAGTGAGTCTCGGACCACTTCATATTTCTTTTTGTAAATTCTTTGGCTACACATAACTTCTTTTTCTTTAAATTCAATTATTGCAGGCATTACAACGGCTATTAGATGTGAGAAAAAGTTCCCCATTCTCAAAAAAGTAGCAAATGAGGAAGAGAGGGGATGGCAGGGCACGGGATATGTGTTCTTTAACAGGTAAGTAATGCATATATTGATAGAAAACAAGATTATAAAAATCTAGCATTAAGTTGGTGTCAGTATATTTACATAGACAGAACCCACCTATAAAAAACCAAAAAGAAAGGGTTCCTTCCGTAAAATTCCTATCCTGGTAGTAAGTTGGGGATATGTATTCCCTGCCCCATTGCATCATCTCTATTTAAGTCAGCGGGATGACTGGGAAATAAATACCTTGTCAACAGCTCTACAAGATTAATTCCTTTCACTCTTCCAGATATTTCACCAAGGATATCCATGATTATTTCACGTAGCAGCTCTGGTGCCTCCTTGTCAGGCGTAATATCAGAGTACCACAAATCTATCACAAAATCATGCAAAACCTTATCAATAAACTCCTCTGCTGCTGCCTCAACAATTGGAGAACCGATTTTCCTCTTCCATTTTAATGTGGGTGGTGAGGTAGAAAGCCGACTATCATTCATAGATAGCTGCTTCTTTTCTAAGTGCGCCAAGTATGTTGGTGGTTGGACATTCCGAACTTTCCAGCGGAACTCCACTTCATTAAACAATATGCGTAATCCACAAACCAAGAGTACAGCAATAGGTAGATTCATCCACATTGACGTACTAGTGTCTGCAATCAAGGGTTAAATCCAAAAACAACCATGATGCAACAATAGAAGAGCAAATTGATGGTTGTGATATACCACAAAAATTGCATGAACAGAAGCATGATAATTTACTCAAAGAAAGCATGTTATTGAAGTACGAAGGGTGGTAATAAGCTTGCAAATCTATCAGCTATTTTTTTTCCATTTCCTTTTCCTTCTCCTTTATTTTTTCCCTGGAAACTTTAATAAACGCTACTTCATCTATTGGAGTAAACAAATTTGAAATAACTGAGATGGTCAGTGGAACCGCCCACCACAAGACCACAGACATCACACCAAAACAAAAAGGCCAAAGAATTTATGATTTGAGAGTGTTTTTTAAAAAAATCCAATCTCATAAAATTCCCACCACGGCGGTTGAAGTTACTCTAATTGAAATTAAGGAACAAGACCAACAAACTGAGAACATGTCAAGCATTCTAATAGTAACATCAAATAACAGTACCAAAGCCAAGGTCCAATAAACTTAGTAACCAATGTTTTAATCTTGATTTCAAGAAACCCCACCAAAGAACATAAAGAAAATGAGTCATTTTACGCAATTATTGTGATCAAAACACTGTAAGGGATCCCATAACTTCATTGAGAGAAAACTGAATAGAACTTACGTGTTAAGAAGTAGCAGACAGCAAATATACACAAAGCCCACCACACCGCTCGAACTTTTACTTCTTCGATCAGATCTTGCAAGGTCTCCATGGCCTTCATTGTGTCAACCCCAAACCCTAAAATTGTTCTGAGAATTTGAAATCCCTAGGGATAAAAAACAAAATTTGCTATCAGAATCAATTGATTCATCAAGAATCTGCTTTTTAAACCCAGAAGAAGGGAGAAGGTTCTTGATCGGGTTCTGTAGTTGGGTTCCTCTTGGCTGCTGCGGTGGAAGATAGAGAGGAAAAAACGTGGGAAAAGAGAGGTGAAATCGTCGTTACCCTCTACGGTTGGAAAACACGTTAAGCCACCCGTCTTTTGGAGCTGGCAAGCTATTGAATATTGGTGTTCGATTCTACAAATTTCACCATTCGTCCGGTAATGCCTGTTTTGACGAATTTGCCCTGTGCGCCATGCTATATATACTAATCAAAGGAGTGATAATTGGGCGGGTTTGGTTAAATTTGAACGAGTTACGATGAGTCAAGATAAAAAAGGGATCAAAACCTAATATAACCTAAATTTGCTTCGATCGAACTGGGATAAGAAATGGGTTAGAGAGCGGGTCAAAATCCAATTTTTACTAAGTTTTACTTATTTTATTTGTTATTTTTTATATTTTATTATTTAATTAAATTATATTTTTCTTTATTATGGCTATATAAAATATATCAATAAGAAAAAAACGTTTTAAAAATATTTTGACAAAATCTCTCGAGTCAATTCGAGTTACATATCAACCCAAATTTTAAATGGGGTGAAATGGGTTGGGTTGAGATGGGTTGAGCTAATAATTGGTGAGTTATTAACCCGGTCAAACTTCAATGGATTAGACGGGTTAGCTTTAATTTTGCCAACACTAACTAATAGCTTGTTTAGATGGTGGTTTTCTCTTGCATGGTAAGGTATGGGTAGTAAGAAACAGTTTATTTTGATTGTTTTATTAATTATACAGTATGATATGATTTTATTTCATGGTTTTGTAACTATGGAAATTCTCATTTTTTGAAACTGTTGATTTGGTGGTATCCATAGTTCTTTTTTTTTTTTTCTAATTATACTTAACTTATCCTTTATTCTTCATTAAACTTTATCCTAATATATCTAATGTTTTTCTATTACTCATTTCCCTTCGCATCAACTTTTGAAACTTTCTTTCGTCTTTCATCTTTTCTCCCACGTTTCACTTATTTCTTTAGGGTTTTTTCCTAATAGTTCTTACTCTTTATTTTCTTGTATTGTTTGAATGGACAGGAGATATGTTAGCTTGTTTCCTTACTTGATTTATGTAATTATTAAAAAATTGATAAATTTAATAATTATAATAATTAAGGGCATTTTTTAATCAATTACGATACAGTACAATATGTTCAAATCAAACAACAAAATTATTATTAAACGGTAGCAACCATACAATCTGTTCAAACATTATATGATATCGTACTATACAGTATCATACCATATCACACAGTACCATATATTATAAAACCGCAATAAACCACCATCCAAACAGAGGGTAAGGGGTCGTACCACCATCCAATTTAACAAAGGTGTTTAGTGTGAGATATAAAATATAATATTTTCAAGATATAATATAAAATTATTTATCCCGCGTTTGGTAAAGGTATTAGGTAGTCCTTAATTATTTATCCCACCATTTTTGCCTAATTGATGGGATATAAAATAATTTATCTTAGGATTTATTCCAAGATAGCATATTCCCAACCATACGACCCTTAAATTTATAATACTCCCTTTATTTAACAATAGTTATTTACTGTTGACTTGGTACATACCTTAAGAAATAATAAATAAAGGAATTATATTATTATATTATCTCTTGAATATATTAAATTTAATATTTTAGATAATGTATTAGATACTTAAATGGTCTAATAATAAGGGAAAAGTGGATAGAAATAAATAAATAATTTATGAATTTTTCAAATTGAAAATTTGAACATCTATTTCTTAATATAATGAACAAATGAATTTAGACATAGGGAATAATATATTATGTAATAGCAGTACTAACAATTTATCGCAATGATCTTCTCCAAAGATTGAATTTTTCAATCTGAAAAAATATGTATATATATTTACTGATTATATATCGTCTTTATAATAAATTTAAAAACAGATCCACAATCAATATTATGAATTTTCAAGAATTCAAAAACTTTTTCAATTTAATAATTATATTTAAAAAAATCTATTAACCATATTAAGATGTGTACCCAATAAATACAACTTTTTATGACAATGAAAATATTATCTTTTAATCTTAAAAAAATAGAAAAGAGAAACAAAAAGGAGAGAGATAATATTGTTGCATATGGGCTGGGCCTAATCCAAGTAAGCTGAAAATGATTTTAAAAAGTGTTTCTCTTTCTAATGCTTCAACTCACTTTTAAAAATGATACCGTCTCTACCTAAGCTTTTCTCTTTAATGGATTTTCTATTTTTTATATTTAATATTTTTTATTTTGGAGACTTTATATTTTTGAGACGAGAGTTTTCATAATCAATCTTTCTATTTTCATGAGGTAGTAGTAAAATCTGGGTACATTTTACCTTCTCCAAACTTCATTTGTGAGATTTCATTAGGTATGTTCTTCATCCATTATTGAGGCAAAAAAAAGGGCTCAACAAAAGTAAGAACTTTAAAAAACAAACCTCAAAAAATAGATTAAAACGTGAAAAAAAATAGGAGGCGAAAAAAAAGTTTTAAAAGTTGATGCGGAGAAAAATAAGTAATACAAAAATAATATATATATTAGGATAAAGTTTAATAAAGAATAAAAGATAAATTAGAATTATTTAGACTTAAATAAGGGTATAATTGAAAAAAAATAAAGAAACCATGGGATACCACCAAATTGGTGTTTCAAAATGTGAAAATTTTTATGGTAAACATCATTTTCTTAATAACCATACCATATCATACCATAAAAAACCACCATCCAAACAAGCTGTTAGTATAAGTTCATTTCAATACAGATGTCCTTTTCTAATAATTTTTTAATTTTAATCTTTTCACATATGATTAAAAGTCAAAAAATAAAATATATTATGTATATTTTTACTTTGAAATTATATAATTTATTTTCTTATTTATATAAATTATGCCATGTTAAAATTAAATAAATAAATTAAAATGGAGGGAAAAGTTTCATTGCTCAAAGATAAGTATCTGTAGAGAAAAACTTTTATGAAAAGGATCGGCAATAACAAATTTCTTACTTCTGCTTCAAGACAAATCACAAAGTTGAAAAAAAAAAAAAGCAAAAAAGTACAAAGAAAAACTTGTGGGCTCATAAAAAATATCTTTAAAATTTCCACGTACTTCTAGGAGTAGCATTGTCCTAAAAATATCCCAGAAACAAAAACGCCCACTGTATAACAGGCCGCCGCATCTGATCAAATCACGCACAAACATAATCCATCGAGCGGCCAGGATTCACCTGTCACGAATCTAATCACACCTACAAGTAACATTATCTCATCCTTATCCATTCCCAATTCCTTCTGACTTGTTCTTCTCTAACTCAACCTCTATTTATACACATCCCTAAAGATTTCATCAAACTACTAATCATTTTGATGATTTTTTAATCTTGGGGTTTCATAGAAACGATGATGTTACAATCAATGGCTCTCAATTCCTTATCGTCTTCTCTTATTGGAGTTAATAATCAGTTTCATTCTTCAAGAAACTCATCTTCAAGATTTCAAGTAAATTCGTCTACAATTCGTTGTTGTTCAAGGAGCCATGCTTACATACCAAAGCTCGAGCCTTTTAGCAGAACCAAGTTTGATAGAGTTGTAAAAGATCCACCTTTGATTGAAAAATCCGAAAACGAACTTGCAGGTATGTCTACATCTTCTTTATACAAAGTGTATTTTCTTGATTGATACGTTTACTTAGCTAGTTTTAAGTTACGTCTTTACTTCATTGGATTTATCATCACATGTGAATTCAAAATTTGAAGTTTATCCGTTCGTTCTATGTTGATTAAAAGTTACTTGATTCACGTGAACCCATAACCAACTTCTAGATCTGGCCCTGATTATGATGAATTCAAATTTTCTCCTTTCTAGAAGGAAAAAGAATGTCCTTTACAAGAAAATAGAGTTAGCCAGTAATAATTAAAGAATAGCTTTCCATGGAACTAGGATTGCAATGTCAAAGTACCAGTGTAATTCCACAAGTGGGGGCTCAGGATGTGTGGACCGCCCTATACATGTGATTT
Organism: Solanum rostratum; assembly: GCA_029948455.1. Classification (NCBI taxonomy): domain Eukaryota; kingdom Viridiplantae; phylum Streptophyta; class Magnoliopsida; order Solanales; family Solanaceae; genus Solanum; species Solanum rostratum. The sequence continues at coordinate 89,694,071 of CM057045.1, read as the reverse complement.
GTGAAGGCAGAGAGTCTGTTTTCAGCAGTTTTTCTATATTCAAAAAATTGTTAAATATGATTAATTAATTGAATTTGTGTTTTCTCTAGTTATGTAAGTACTTTTTTTTCCATGTCCGTATTCACACACAAAATTGGGATGGAGTAAATATCTACTGCCGGAACTTGCTTGTTTATCGTCTAAAGTATTAAGCTTTATCTGCTTACAGAATTACTCATGGACTCTCTGTATGGTTATGTGCAGATTATTGTTCTGTCTTAGAAGGGGATGATTCTTATAGCTGCTGGCAAGCCTATTTTGAACTCAAAGATCTCGAAGTAAGTTCCTTATCAGCACACCTTCATATGTTTTAGAAATTAAACTCTGCAGCATTCTTGTTTTTCAGGGACATGCTATAGTAGGCTTTTGTTTCAACAGATTTATTAACTCCTGTCTAGACACTTGGTTATAAGGGGGTAATAAATTGCATTACTTGTCAACTTAACCTGATGGTGTAAAATGTATACTCACTATCAGTGCACCGAACATAAACTCTTAAGTATAAATATTTCCTAGGAACTTTGAAGTAAAAGCTAATGAAAAAGAGCTAACAGAAATCCATTTATATTCTGTGCGTCTATATGACTACCAGAAGTAAGCTAACAATCCCATCTGGATGGATTCCTAAGCTAGAAATGACCATGGAGACAAAAGGACGATGTACTTTTTTTTTTCAATTTGTCCAAGTCTTGGTGTGCCCAGTTACTCGGTAGTTGGTTGTGCTGGTGAAGGTACTAAGTGTTCATGGGACTAGTCGAAGGTGTGTGCACAAAATTGACCTGAAAGTCCATCAAGCAAATTACTTCTTGATCTTTTCTGTAAATCCAGTTTAAGTGATGATGATGGCCAAATATTGTAATGATCTTAGGCTATCTAATGAGTGGCACCTTCCAACTTTGTTACTGAATGTGATTTTCATTTACTTCTCAGAAAGAAGCACCTAAAGAGGAGGTAGAGAGGCTAATACTTCAAGCAGGGGGAGTAAAAACTCTCATTGGCTGCTTACATGGAATTTCAGACATGCACAAAGCCAAAAGGGAGAGCAATGAATCAGTCAAAGCTGTTAATCTTGATGCAAAACAGGCAAGAGAACCTTGTCCTATACCAGATGGATTGCCAAGGACAAGAGAGGAGCTCGAGGAAGAGGAGAAAGCTAGAATGCCAGATTCACCCTATACCAAACTTCTTAGAGCTAAGGGAACACACCCTGTTTGGTACTCGACTACACTCGACTACTGATATGGAGCTTCATAATAGCATGCTCTTTTGGAGCTTCAGAGTAATAAGGTCAAGTAATGGAGTAGACTGGTAAATATTGGTCAGTGTGGTAAAATCTCGGTTGATGTGTAATGTTAAGCCTATGGTATTGTATCACGTATTTTTGTTAGTGCGAGCATAAAATAGTATACCCCTTATAGGTTAGGAGTTGCCATTTGTTCTGAATGTAAATATGGTTCGTCTTTGGAAAATTATAATTTCAGTGAAGTTTCTAAATACCCTTTGATCTTTTGTGGATAGTTTTAAACTGATGCCTCCTCCATCCTTCCTTTCAGTTTTCTATTCCCAGCTTGAGCATATTGGACTGGCTGAACATTATCAAATGTGAGATGAATATCTTTAAAAGTGTATACAAAATTTATCTTACTTTAAAAAGAGTTTGGTGCAAGAAGTATTATGCATTTTGTTTGAAAATTAATAGTACTAATATTATTAGACTGTTAAGTGTTGGGGTTGGTTGAGTTTATTTTTTAGAAATGATTTGTATTTTTAATTAGTCAGCGCGAAGTATCATTATGTTTACTTTGAAGTACTACTAAATGAAGAATGAAAGAGCCAACGTTGTGATTCACTAGAAAGGCCAACATTGTGAAAATCTTGGACTTAAATGGGAAAATCAACCAATTATTTAGTAGCATAAAAGAAAATAAAACATGTTTAGGAATTAATGTCCATTTGTTTTAGACGGTAAATGCACAAGCACTTGCGTAATTGGTGATTTTCCATTCTAATAGGTAAAGGATGGTTCAAGAATCAACTATGTTCACTCATTTCCTGATTCAGCAAACCGTTAAAATTTGTTTCAAGTTTTTTTCCGACCCTTCAAATTCTATGGTGCTCAAAATTCGTTTATAGCCTGTCAACCATTAACTTTCCTTTCTTTGCCTACATATAAATAACACCCTCCATCTTCCTTTGAAGAAACATTACATAGGCAGCCTTGGGCCTTACCCAATTAACACACTATGGCCTTGGGTTGCTTTCTCTTTTTCCTTGTGTCGATTTGTTTGTTTTCTCCAATATCTTTTGCACTAACTGATGTCGAGGCTGCTTCTATTGCCCGTCGTCAACTTTTAAGTGACAATGGCGAGCTTACAAGTACATTCGAGTCTGAAATGACCACTAACATGAAATTCGCGAATGACAGGCTGAAGAAAGCTTATGTTGGTCTTCAAGCATGGAAGAAAGCTATTTACTCCGATCCAACAAACTTCACAGCTAACTGGGAGGGTTCTGATGTCTGTTCCTATAATGGTGTCTTTTGTGACAATGCTCTTGACGATCCCAATATTTCCGTTGTTGCTGGAATTGATCTTAACCATGCAGACATAGCTGGACACCTCCCTGTGGAACTTGGTCTTTTGACCGATGTGAGTCTCATCCACATTAATTCCAACCGATTTTGTGGAATCATTCCCAAGAGCATTAAAAATCTTACGCTTTTGGATGAGATTGATTTCAGTAACAATCGTTTCGTGGGGCCATTCCCGGATGTTGTGCTTGAGTTGCCTAAACTCAATTACCTTGATCTTAGGTTCAACAACTTTGAAGGTCAAGTGCCTCCCGCGCTATTTGATAAGGATCTTGATGCAATAATTATCAACAATAACCGATTCCACTCTACCATCCCTGAAAACTTGGGCAATTCCAATGCTTCAGTGGTGGTATTGGCGAATAATAAATTCTTTGGTTGCATCCCAAGCAGTATTGGTAAAATGGCCAACACATTAGATGAGCTTGTATTCACCAACAACAAACTCTCTGGTTGTTTGCCCGAAGAGATTACTAAGCTGGCAAGCCTAACACTGTTCGATGTTAGTAGAAATAAGTTTATAGGATCGTTACCTACGGGTTTGAAATCGATGCAGAAAGTCGAAATCTTTAACATTGCATCGAACAAGTTCATAGGAAACGTTCCAAATAACCTCTGTACATTGCCTAATTTAGCCAATTTCACATTCTCTAAGAACTACTTCGAGAGTATGGATGAAACATGTACGCCATCACACTCGAAAAAAGTTGAGATCAATGGTAATGAGAATTGTATGGGAGGAATACCAGGGCAGAAGACGGAGAAGGAGTGTTTCCCTGTTGTGAGCAACCCTATTGATTGCAGTAAAGGTCATTGCGGAGTTTCACGAGAAGGGCAGAGTCCAAAAGATCCACATACACAAACAGAACAACCACCAAAAACCGTGACTCCTTCAGAACCATCAACACCAACGACTCCAAAACCAAAACCACCTCCAGTCAAATCTCAACCGCCTCTGGTAGCATCATCTCCACCATCAGTTCAATCTCAGCCGCCTCCAGTAGCATTACCTCCACAACCAATCCGATCTCAGCCACCTCCAGTCCACTCACCACCACCACACATCCACTCGCCTCCACCACCTGTCCACTCGCCTCCACCTCCAGTCCACTCACCACCACCACCCGTCCACTCGCCTCCACCTCCAGTCCACTCACCACCACCACCGGTAGCCTCACCTCCACCTCCAGTCCACTCACCACCACCACCGGTTGCCTCACCTCCACCTCCAGTCCACTCACCACCACCACCGGTTGCCTCACCTCCACCTCCAGTCCACTCACCACCACCACCAGTAGTATCACCTCCACCTCCCGTCCACTCACCACCACCACCAGTTGCCTCACCTCCACCTCCAGTCCACTCACCACCACCACCGGTAGCATCACCTCCACCTCCCATCCACTCACCACCACCACCGGTTGCCTCACCTCCACCTCCAGTCCACTCACCACCACCACCGGTAGCATCACCTCCACCTCCCGTCCACTCACCACCACCACCGGTAGCATCACCTCCACCTCCCGTCCATTCACCACCACCACCGGTTGCCTCACCTCCACCTCCAGTCCACTCACCACCACCACCGGTAGCATCACCTCCACCTCCCGTCCACTCACCACCACCACCGGTAGCATTATCTCCACCTAAAGTCCATTCTCATCCCCCTCCAGTTGGATCATCTCCACCTCTAGTGCACTCACCACCACTAGTAGCATCTCTTCCACCTCCAGTCCACTCACCACCACCACTGGTAGAGTTGCCTCCAACTCCCGCCTACTCACCACTACCACCAGTAGAGTCACCTACACCACTACCATCGGTAGAATCACCTACACCTCCCGCCCGCTCACCATTACCACCACCACCTGTAGCATCGCCTCCACCTCCCGTCCACTCACGACCACCACCAGTTGCCTCACCTCCACCTCCTCCAGTATTCTCACCTCCACCACCTGCCCACTCACCACCACCACCACCACCAGCTCCTATAACGTTTCCACCTGCACCCACTTTTGAGGATGTCGCTCTTCCCCCAACGTTGGGCTCGCTATACGCATCACCACCACCACCAATTTTCCAAGGTTATTAAGAAGTTCTGGTTGCCACTGAAACAAATCAATCTATAAACATATATAAGAATTGAAAAAACTTTTACATTGTAAAAGTCTACATTGAAATATTGGAAATTTCTTAGTATATGTGCTGATTGGATTAAATATTATGCAGTTTCAACATATTCAGTATTTAGATCCTCTCAATTATAATCTTGACTGAAATCGAGGCTTGTCTTATCACTAATATAATAATTGTATCAAATTTCATTTGTTGGTTACAAAATTATCCTAGCACTTTGAAGGATCGCCTTCCTCTTTTTTATTGTGTAAATTTTAGAAAAATCACGATCTCATATTTAGCAAAAATAAATATTCCTTCCCTTTTGTTTCAAAAAGATTGATCTAGTTTAATTTCATATAAAATTTAAAAAAAAATATTTTTTTCAATTTTGTGACTTGAAATTAAAATTATGTCAAATATATCAGAACATCCTTTTATCTTTATCTTGTGGCGTTAAATATACACGTGAAAAGCTAAAATTAAAATATTACTAAAAAAATTATTCTTTTTAAAACAGACTAAAAAAGAAAGTATGTCATTTTTGAAACGAAACAAATATTACTATAAGTTAATTTCTTTCCATGTGATATAGTTTTGATAGACAAAGTTCTTATTTATTTATTTATTTATTAGGTAATTAGTCTGCGCTTTCTGCCGTCATAAATAATCTAATTAAATTTATAAATTTTAATATTAAAATTAATAAAATACTCTAAAGTTATTAATTTTTTTTTTTTATATATTAATGCGAGCCGCGAGGTGATAAATAATGTAACATACGAAATTAGTTGAAGTGAGACAAATTTGCCAAATAGCTAACTGCCAAACACACCTGTAGCCCCTTTTTCTGAAACAAAAAGCATTTGACGAAAGTGCCCCTAAGTTTTTGTGAGCCCAAATACAACAATACCACGCCGGGTCGGATCAGCAGTGCAGTGTGATGGCATTATACGACGTCGCCTCTTACCCGTTTCGCCGTAAGAAGCAAACTAGATCGCAAAGATAATCAATTTGGTTCTTCCCCTTAACAATTCCCCCCGGTGAAAAATCAATAGCTACATCGATGGTGGACGACACGACGAAGCCCTCGACTGAAGAGATAGTGGAAAAGCATGAAGAAGCTCAGCCACCTCCGGTGTCAGGAGTCGCCGGCGGTGATGGAGGCTGGGGAGGCTGGGGATTTTCTGCGTTTTCTTATATATCCGACATTCAGAAAGCTGCTACCACCGCTGCCGAAGAGATCTCCCGCAATGTACGTATAATTTTAACTCCAATTTTCTCCTTATATTTTTGCATTTATGATGTAGCTGTTTCTTCTTATCTCCTTGATCTTGCTGTTGAGATTTACTTCGTTTTGATGGAATATATTATCCCCGTTTCCAATGTAGGAAGCTTTTTGGATCTTGTTTATTATAGTAGAAACTCTTTTGATCTTGTTTATTATATTTCTTTTCGGTACTTATGAGATGTGACGATTGTTAGGCGCAACTTTTCAAACTATGTGAATGAACTATGGGTAATTTCATCTTCCTTTTTACTTCTTCAAAATTATGGAAAAGTCGAATTCTACTAGCTCTGCCATCTGATCTGGGAATTAGACTATTTTTGTGTTTTGGACTTTCCCTTTCAGTAACTGGGACATAGTACTGCAATTTTTTGCAATGCCTCAACTGTTAGATTCCTAAGATTGCTGTTTGATAGCAGTGATAATTGAGAATTCAGAGTATTTTGTATCAAAGCTCGAGTCAGATAGATTCCATAGGGGGAGAGCATGTGTGGTTCTATATCATTTCTGCAAGCTACTGTGATATCCTTCTGCAATGATCATCAACAACATAATAGTTGACATTAAGTCTGTTTGTACTTGGAAAGTGTCAAAATGATACAGAAACCTGAAAGAAATCTTTGATAATGGATACGGTAAGCCTGTCGTAGCTAATTTGTTGCACTACTTTCTCTGCTGCACACCTGTGGTTGGTGTGGCCTGTTTTAATCAAGATGAATTATTCGTATGATCCCTTTAAATTTCTGTTTTGCAATGTAGCAGCGTTATAGAAATTTGATAGGAGAGGGGTTTACTGGGGGGCAAATATTAATTTCAACTGATTTAAGTTAATCTTGATATCTCGTTGAAATCAGAACTGTACATATACTTTCTGTAATGTTGTAAAAACTTAATTCTAATTGGCATTTAGATTCTGTTAAGTGATTATGTAGTTATCATTTCTAGTCTCTGAAAGGAGCTCTTGGTAATTATGTATTGGTTCTTGAGAGTGGTACTGTAACTTGATTTAATCCAAACATTACGTCATATCATTAGATTGCATGTCATTTGAATTGAGCCGCTTCTATTCTTTAACACCTTCCGTTTTATAGGACTCGTCTACATTTGCTAATTGAGCATCAGAACAACATATGAGTTAATCCAAACATTACATATCATTAGATTGCATGCCATTTGAATTGAGTCACTTCTATTCTTTTTCACCTTCCGTTTTATACGACTAGTCTGCATTTACTAATTGTGTATCAGAAACAAAATGAGTTGAGGCCCTCTGGTTAATTAACTTTTGGTTGACGATCATGGGTACTTGTCTTTTGTTGTTATGGCAGGGTTACACACTTAAACATACACCTTGAATGCCTCCATGCGCTATATTCTTATGTGTTTTCACTTATGCAGGCTGTTGAAGCTGCTAAAACAGCTGCTAAAAGCTTTGCAGATGTGCAAAATGCTCTGGACGACTCCGAGTCCTTGAAAGAGGATGAGCGCGAAGTATTGGTCGAAGAGGAAAGTGAAGACGAGAATGACAAAAAACGTAAGGCTGCTCTAGAAAAGTTAGAGAAAGCTAGTGAAGAATCATTGCTTGGCCAGGCAAGTGCTATGGAGCTAGTTGTGCTGCTTAGTTGACTCAATAGGGGATCCAATTTTTTAAAAGTTCTTCTTGAGCATTGATTGCTGAAGACAGTTGACCCCTATTTTTCACTTATTTGTACAGAAGTATCTTAATGTTAGAACTAGTTATGCTATAATTGTTGGCTGTCATGCTTTAACCTTCCAAAATATGTGCAGGGTTTGAAAGTTATTGACCATTCAGTCGAGAATTTTGCTGCAGGAGCTTGGCAAGCATTAGGAAATGCATTCAAAGGAAGTTCTGATTTGGTCCACAAGTATGTCTTCTTGTGTATAATTGCGAAATGATTGTTGAATAAAACTAAACTTTACTTGATCGAGAGAAAAAAAACTGATCGCAACATGATCGTTATTTTTCTTAGTCATGTTCTTGGAACCTTCACCTCACAGGGATGTTTGTCCAGCTACTTCGGAGCAAGTTTTTAGATTTATTTTAATCAGTTTCTCATCTTATGTTTGAAAAGTTCTGCAGTGGTTCTTGGAGTTGATTGTTGGGGGGACAAAATGGGAGTTTGTTTTTGTTGACATGTATATTTCGTTGTACTTAATTTATTGTGGCATGATATGAAATCTTATGATTTTGACACATACATTGGTGAATTTTCCCTCTGGCGAAGTAGGTGGAAAAATGATCTGGAACAAAAGAAGTTTTATGCTTACATATTTCTTTACTAAGAGAAGTAATCACAAACTCCAACTGCTTGGAAACATGGAAATTAAGCACCCTCCCATTAAGCCTGAGAATTTTTAGCTCCTGCAATGTTAGTAATAGAGTCCTTGTAAGTATGAAAGGACAGCAGGACTAACTGATCTTCTTTTGTAAATGTGGACCCAGCATAAAATGGAAATGCTGTTACCAATTTGAGTTACCTGCTTATTCCTTTTTTTAGCAATGCCAAAATTGCCAAGCAAATGTTATTTTGTCTTCCGTTTTCAGGCTTGAAAATTCGGCTGTAAGTATTGCTGAATCAGTTCAGCATGGTGGCTTATCTGCCGGAACTGGTTCTGTTGCACCATCCATACTAGAGGTTTGCACAAGATTTGATTTTCTATCTTTTTGGGCAAGTGGAGTGTGTTTTAGCATGCTGTTTTTATTGCGCACAATTTCTTGCAGACTGGAAAAGCTTTTACTGCTAAAGGAATGCATGTGCTTGAGCTACTTGGAAAAGAAACTATGGATCTTCTGATCTCAGAAACCGGTATTAGAGTTGACCCGGGCTCCAAAGAAAGGGGAGGAGAGACAGATGAAGATCAGTTTTATGAAGAAGTTACATTTGATAGATGCTTTTATATTTATGGAGGTCCAGAGCAATTGGAGGTCAGTTCCTACTCATACTGATCCTTGTACTTGGGTCAGTTTTTTCTGGAAATCCCATGTCTTATCATGTTAATCACATGCAGGAGCTGGAGGCATTGTCCAACCATTATGCTTTGTTGTTCAACAGAAGAAAAGCAAAGATTCCATCGGATCAAAGGTCTTCATATGATGGAAAACTTAAAGAGGTTCAGGAGATTTTTGACTTGAGTTCTGAAGTACATGGAAGTGGTAAAGAGTCAGGAAAAGGAAAGGAAGTTGAGACTGGCATTGCAGACTGCACAGATGAGGTGAAGAATTTGCATGATTCTAGTGTGAACAAGGCAGCAGAATTGGCAGCAGGGTAAATATTGAACTTTAATATGCTTTACATGTTATGAATTTTCTTCTACTTTAATATGTTTTACCAAATATCTAGTTCCTGACAAATATATGGGAACAGGAGTATGTGGTTAAAATGTTGACAATTTACGAATCCAAAGACTAAGTTCTTGTGCTTAGAAGCGTGATTACCTTAAAGTTTCTCGCTAGTTGCTAAGAACTGGGATACTCGTTTTAAGTTGTGGATTTCATTGACTTGCAGATTTACAAATATTTTGGTTGGACTAGCTCCTAATGACATGGTTCAAAGGGCTACTCGAAGACTGGATACTCTTCATTCAGAGGGTGTTCATGTATGTAAATGTTTAGTTAGTCTGCAACGTTCTTTTAATCAAAGAAACAAGCAGCTTCTCCTTTGGGAGTAGTGAATCTATTTGACTTCTCACTGATTGTTCTTATGTACAGAGACTTTCAGAGTTGTGTTGTTTTGCTGTAACTCAACTTGTAATGCTTGGGAAATCAATCATTTCAACTGCAAATAAAGTTGCGGACCAAGATGCAGATGCAGAAATTGTGAAAATGGAATGGCCCGAGGATTCAATTGAAAGAGCTAAGGTAATCCGAGCTAAGGCGTGTTCAATGACTGGATGTGTTGAAGCAGTTTCTTCCAGCTTTACTACAGGTAGAGTTGTGTCAAACACACTATTTTCCAGGTCCCCTTGTAAATGTTTGGGCACATTACTATGAGAACTGCTCTACTTAATGATTGTTGTTTCAACTGATGATGTGTTTCTCTGCTCCTAGTTATCCTGAATTTAAAATTACTGGTCTGATAATATTGAACTGAGGTGTTTGAGTTTGGAGAAAGGTTTGCGTCCCTTAAGGCACTTTTGTCTACGCATGGTATGAATAACAGTTCAGCTGATTTTTTCTATGGAACATGTTTGGTCATGATATGTCATGTTCTTGGTGTAAATTACTTGGGTATGGTGGATGGCGTCTATCTCTCTTGATTAGCTTCTTTATGCTTTTGCAGGGATATCGGAAGTGGCTGAAGCATATTTAGCAGCAGTGAAGGGTGTATCTGCTGATTCACATGAGGGTCCACAGAAATCAATTCAGGATAAGGCCAATACATATGCTGAGAATCTTCGTGCAGCTCATAGCACAGCCATGGGCAAAATTCAGGATGGCCTTCAATATTTACCCTATGTGGTCATCTCAACCTCAATGCCTGCTGCCTGAATAATTACTTAATGCAAAAATTTCACACTTGGTGCTCCTTTTAGCTGCTTCACCCACCCCCTCCCCCGTACGTCCTCTCTCTTTCGTGTAAATAACTATATTTCGTTAGTTCTCCATAGACCTTTATCCCTTGAGACTTGTACAATCTGGGAGTGCTGTCTTCCATTCTTCACATGGTGAACTTGTATGGTATCCCTATTAACTCTTAGCTACCGTGAGTGTACTTTCCTTTGTGTTTTTGTTTAAAGGAAAGAAATAAATTTTATTCAAGTCTTAGCCTTTGACACGGATATTCTTGTACGAGTTTAAGAAAAGACAAGAACCTCCAAATCTGGCCATGTCTGTAGAGGATGTTAATTATCATGGCAGATTTTATGTACATTGATCTTTGTAGACTTTGTTTAAGTACTCTGCGTTGAACATGAAGAATCTCCGAGGAAATGATCTCATACAGCCATTTGCAAATCAAACATTTCAGTTTTCTTATGTGCAGAAAGAAAATTTTCTCGTAAATAGAACATAAAATTTAAAATAAGATTGTGAAAGGCTACAAATCGAAAATTTTGGAATTAAGATTTTTATTTCTCCCAAATGATCTCTTATAAATTAAGAATATTATAGAGATCATTTTACATATTTATCCATCAAGTTACATCAGTAGCTGAAAATTTCCGATAGGATAGGCTTGGAGTTAAAAGTCCTATTCTTCCCAACTAAATAAGCACTTTTGCAATTTAATGAGGTTCATAATCTATTTTTCCTTTTTAGTAAAATAAGTTTATAAAAATAATCGTAAAAAATAATTTTTAATTTATGTCCTTACATATTTTCTATAAAACTAAAGATAAATTTGTAAATGGCTAAAAAAATCAAATCTCACAAAATTAAAAATCTTGGAGAAATGCCTTATACTAGTAAAATATGTCCATATTCAATGTAACCATTCAGTTCTGTCGCTATTTATCATGAGACATATTGCCCCCACCACCTAAAGTCCTAAAATACTGGATTCTCTTCTCACTTGTAACAGGAAAAACAAAAGTGAAGTATGATGGAAGATGTTGATGATGCATCTTTTTTTCAAGAACCAGAACACAGGCCAAAACAGAGTACAACTGAGGCAGAGAATATACCCTTAATTGATCTCTCTCCAGTTCTGACATCTCATCCTTCAAATTCTTCTTCAGAAATTACAAATCTTGTTGCAGAAATTGGTGAGGCATGCAAGAACTGGGGTTTCTTTCAAGTAATCAATCATGGTGTTCCATCAACTTGTCGCGAGAAAATAGAGAAAGCATCAAGGGAATTCTTCTCGCAGTCTACTGAGGAGAAGAGGAAAGTGAGTAGAGATGAAGATAATCCTTTGGGGTTTTATGATACAGAGCATACTAAGAATGTTAGGGATTGGAAAGAAGTTTTTGATTTTGTTGTGGAGAATCCCACTATTTTGCCTGCTTCTCATGAACCCCATGACATGGAACTCATGGAACTGACCAATCAATGGCCTAGTTTCCCTACCAATTTCAGGTACTTCTATTACTACCTCCATCGCAATTTAAGTGTCTTGGTTTGATTCAACATGGAATTTAAGAATCTTGTGGTGTTAAATTTAAAATGTGTGTACTCTTTGGATCTTGTATCTTAAACTTGCTAGGTAAGACATTGGAATTGGAAAACTTACTAATCCTTCTAGGACAGACTCGTTACTGACTTCTACTGAACTAACCCGCAGCACTGGCTTCTACCTGTGTCACTATTACTATGTTGTTCCTCCAAAAATGCACTACTTCTTGGAGGATTCGACACACACTCGCATATTGATTATTGGAGAGTCTGAGCAACTCTATTCATGATTTTAGAAAGATAAACTCTGTTACATCCATCTATGGTGTATAAAGTTTATGAATCCTGTTTGTATAAATCCAGCCTAGATTTAAGATGAGAAGAAATTATGCATTGGTAACAAATTGTTATTCTTTAAGTGGAGGAAATCTTATTTAATGGTGGCCACGGGTATGAACTTCGTATATGTTTTTTCTAGAGTTGTTCATCTGATTGAAGTTGAAAGGCAGTTGGTGGGGGGCAAATCCACTGGTTTAATAATGAGCCCCCTTCCCGTCTTGAAGTATAGCAGAATTTGTATTCAAGCTAAGATATATTGTTGGCCTCCCCTCACAGAAACCATCTACTTGAGAGGCTGAGACTATTGCTCATGTTAGAATTCTCACTTATGGCTTTAGGCCCCTCGGAAGGAGACTTTCTTCGCCTTCCACCTAAGCTGCGTAGGAAAGGCCCAAAGCGAATCCCAGGAACAGTGAAGCTTGTTGTTGGCCTCCCGTGAACAGTTAGTCAATCCCAGGAACAGTTAGCAGAATTTTACATTCAAGCTAAGATATATTGTTGGCCTCCCCTGTCTAGTGGTTTAGTACATTTTGTAATCAAGCAAACATAGACTCCAAGGGCCACCAGCATATTATCTTGACAGACTCTAATTGTCTACTGAGTGCCCCCATCTTTTCCTTCTTCAGTTTTTCTATAGTATGATGTATCATTGATTGTATTCCACACTGACTGACTTAATATTCTGGATTCACAGTTGCTTTCAGAAATAGTTCTATGATCTAATCGGATAGTTTGGACTATACAGGGAGGCATGTGAAGAATACGCTCGAGATGTTGAGAAACTGTCCTACAAGTTGCTAGAACTTATTGCTTTGAGCTTAGGCCTATCATTCAAAAGGCTCAATAGCTACTTTAAGGACCAAACAAGTTTTATGAGATTAAATTACTATCCACTATGCCCAATTCATCATTTGGCTTTGGGGGTTGGACGGCACAAGGATTCTGTCGCCCTGACTGTTCTTGCTCAAGATGATGTTGGAGGCCTCGAGGTGAAACGCAAGATAGATGGAGAGTGGATACAAGTTAAACCAACTCCAGATGCTTATATTGTCAATGTTGGTGACATAATTCAGGTATGCCTATTGTCCCATGCTGCCTATTTCTTGATAGAAAAGCAAAATACTTTCATTGAGCCAACGGTATTTTCTTGGTCAACTGGAAATAAAAAAATTTCACAGGTTTGGAGCAATGACAGATATGAAAGCGTGGAACATAGGGTGGTAGCAAGCTCCAAGAAAGAGAGATTTTCCATTCCATTTTTCTTCAGCCCGTCTCACTATGTAATGGTTGAGCCTCTAGAGGAACTGACAAATGAAGAAAGTCCAGCAAAATACAAGGCTTACAACTGGGGAAAATTTAACACTACCAGAAACCTTAGTAATTTCAAGAAACTTAATGTTGAGAATATTCAAATATATCATTTTAGAATTGGTGACCTGTAATGACAAATGTAGTCTATGAGAAGTCTTGTACTATTAAGCTGTTGTTTCCAGCTGGAGGGAAATAAAGTGGTAGTCTTTTTCTTGTAAATGACTGCTCACCTTTCTAACCTTAAAGTCATTATTTTGATTTACAAGTTAATGATCTGTGGATCAAACAAGATACACCAGTGAAAGGTACTTTTACCTACTTTACATCAATATTTATTAAGAAATGTAATAGGTATGGTATTTTATATTCAAGTTTTAGGCTTCAGTTGTCGTTACAAGTATAAAACCTCTGCGACCTGAATCAATTTTATGACAAAGCATTTCCACTTTCCAAAATCTATTGCATCTCCGCGATTGTGATCCTCTAGGAAGAACGTACCCACTAAATAATTCAGCAATGGGAGAAGTTGATCCAGCTTTCATCCAAGATGTTGAACACAGGCCAAAACTCACCATAACTGAAGCAGAGTGCATTCCAGTAATTGATCTCTCAACATCGAATTCTCCAGATACATCCACTGAGAAAAATTGCAAGGAGTTAGCAAGTCTAGTTGCTGAAGTAAAAAATGCATGCAAGAAATGGGGATTCTTCCAAGTGATCAATCATGGGGTGTCCTTAGAATGCAGAAGAAAGATTGATTTGGCATCAAGAAAGTTCTTTGCCTTATCTAAAGAGGAAAAGAGAAAAGTGAAGAGAGATGAGCTGAACTCAATGGGATATTATGATTCTGAGCTCACCAAAAATGTAAGGGACTGGAAAGAAGTCTTCGATTTTACCGTGAAGAATCCAACTATGATCCCACTTTCTCATGAACCTGATGAAAAGGAGCTCAAGGAGTTGCACAACCAATGGCCTGAGTACCCCCCAGAATTAAGGTAATATTCTATTTTAAACCCACAGATTAATATAGGAGAGAGTCAAAAATCCTCCTCTATTATACAGAATATCTTATACTTTTGGGTCATTCATAATCTTGTTGTTAGTAAATCATGTTACCTTTGCCCTTGACCTGAAGGAGCTCCAACTGAAGTATAACAGAGTGTAATTTTAAACCATGGTCAAAAGTAAGGAGGTGCAGTTAGACATTTTCTCCAAAGTATTTTGACACATTGAACCTCTACGGTCCATGTAGGTGCTCAAGGGCGAAGCGCAAAATGATTTTCTAATGTCAAGGGTATGATTGATCCCAAATTATAATGGAAGATAAAATTAAGGTAAATTGGGACTACTCCCCTTTACTAAAGCATGAAGTGACCACGATTTATTTATAATTGGATTTTCAGGGAGGTGTGTGAAGAGTATGTTCAAGAAGTGCAAAAGTTGTCTTACAAGTTACTAGAACTCATTTCCCTCAGCTTGGGCTTGCCGGCGAAAAGGATGAATGGGTTCTTTAAAGACCAAACTAGTTTTGTAAGGCTGAATCATTATCCTCCTTGTCCTATCCCTCATCTGGCATTAGGAGTTGGCAGACACAAAGATCCAGGTGGACTCACCATTTTGGCTCAAGATGATATCGAAGGGCTGGAAGTAAAGAGGAAAACTGATGGAGAATGGATTAGAGTTAAACCTACTCCCGATGCTTACATTGTAAATGTTGGTGACACTATCCAGGTAAGCTTATCAAAGAAATAGGTAGAACGGAAAATTTTGTATTGTTGATATATAATTGGTAATGATCACAATGCTTATTCAGGTTTGGAGCAATGATGAATATGAGAGTGTGGAACATCGGGTGGTGGTGAACTCTGAAAGGGAAAGATTTTCAATTCCATTCTTCTTCAATCCATCGCACTATACTTGGATAGAACCCTTGGAGGAGCTGGTGAATGAGAAGAACCCTGCAAAATATAAGGCCTATAACTGGGGAATGCTTTTCACTCATCGCAAAAACAGCAATTTCTAGAAGCGCAATGATGAAAAACCTTCAAATTCATCATTTCAAGGCTTGAAACAAGTCAATCTTGTGTTTACTCATAGTATGTCTTCTTCAAGTAAACGTGTGATGTGATATAAATAACAAATCAATGTAAAAATCCTTTTTTTAATATCTATGATTGGGATAACTAATAAATTTCTGTCTAGTGGGTATGTTGTTGTTGTTGTTGTAATGAAAACACTGAATCTGCTATAAGAGTATTCCCAACTATAAGTGGTACTAGAAAAAATGTGTGAAAGTGAGGATTGGAGTAAAAGACAATGTAATTATTTTAAATATCATGTGCAGATGCACTTATGCACACCCATCTTATCTTTGGCTATGAGATATCATGCGAGAGAGATGAATTGAAGCAAAACACATTACAGCCATTTTCATCACATTTTTCAAGCTCAATGTGTATACATTTCTGCAGCCTCACCATGGTTTGACTCTGAAATGTGAAAGCAAAACATCCACATAAAAAATAATGTAGTCACCTTACTTAAGCTGACACTTAACTGATTTAGCCCAATATTTTCCCTGGATTGCAAGTTAACTAAAGACATTTATCATGTGCCTTTTGCTAAAAGCAGAACAGGATGACAAGGAGAAGATAATGTTCTTGATCCTCCGATTTGTTCTGTTGTCATTCTCCTATTTGGTAATGCAGAAAGCTCAGAGCAGGAGCAGGAGCAGGAGCAGGAGCAGGAGCAGGAATGTTCTATATGTTGTTAGAACTCCGTGTTCATTCATGATTCCCGCAAAGACCTTGGTCTTGGTAAGATTTTCAGTACCTAAAGTACTAGCTATAAGCTTATTTTCTTGAGGGATTAAACGTTTGCTGGTGATTGATGTTCCATCTAATTTGACTAATTTAGTCGCTGATGTACTTCATGGCTTCTTGTTGGTCATAGTCTTGGTGGGCTGGATTCTTTTTCGGGCAATGGAAAGCTTTCACGAGAAGATTTATGTTGCTTTCCTTTGTTACTGCTGCATGAACCTGATACAACTATCAATTTTTCCCTCATGAAAGAGGTTAAGATTATCCTTCTCTTGTTCTTGTTTTATTTATTGAACACACTTGGTTTCAATGTTATGAATAAAGGATACCATATCGATGTTTTTGTTCCCCTCCAGTTAACAATTTTCCTTTTGCAGTTTGAAGGTGACATTGTCCTCTGGAGATAATTCTTACACTTCTTAGGACAGACCTAACAACCCTACAATCTATGTTTGGTCCAAAGTTTAAGTAGCCTATGTCCACCACCTAAGCCCAGTCCAGGAAAGAGGATTCCATGTGTTTTTACCAAAATAGCCAAGCATAAAACCATAGATTGGAGCAGAATAAAGAATCAGAAATTCAAGTTCAACATGCAAGCCTTATTTGATCTTAGGACTTCAAGAATGGATGATCAATAGAAATCTACCAAATCAAGTGGAAGAAGTTGAAGGATCAGATTGCATGGTCATGATGTTAAGTCAGTTGAACTGTTTCAATATTTATTTCTCTTCCTTTGATTGGTACCATTACACTTACATAAAATACATTTATAAAAATCAAATGCCTCAAATATTAGTCAACGTGGGGTTGCTTCTGCATGGAAGTAAGTTAGCAGAAACCAAACTCCTCGAATTATAGATAAAGTTGCCTTCTAATGGTTTCATAGTATGTGCTCATTCTTCAGAAAAAAGTTAAAAAGATATGGAGAAAAGCAAGTTGCTAATAAGTCTAGTATTAGTCAACGTGGGGTTGCTTCTGCATGGAAGTAAGTTAGCAGAAACCAAACTCCTCGAATTATAGATAAAGTTGCCTTCTAATGGTTTCATAGTATGTGCTCATTCTTCAGAAAAAAGTTAAAAAGATATGGAGAAAAGCAAGTTGCTAATAAGTCTAGTATTAGTCAACGTGGGGTTGCTTCTGCATGGAAGTAAGTTAGCAGAAACCAAACTCCTCGAATTATAGATAAAGTTGCCTTCTAATGGTTTCATAGTATGTGCTCATTCTTCAGAAAAAAGTTAAAAAGATATGGAGAAAAGCAAGTTGCTAATAAGTCTAGTAGTTCTAGTACTTTTGTTGCCATATGTAAATGCAACCCTGTCAGGGCCAAAACGGCCTAAAACTAGCCAACACTTTGTGCTAGTTCATGGGGCTAACCATGGAGCCTGGTCTTCGTACAAGCTTGTGGCGTCATTAAAAACTTCAGGGCATAATGTAACAGCTCTTGACTTAGGCGCTTCAAGGATCAACCCAAAAAGCAGGTCCTTGAAGTCCCACATTTATCAGATTACTTTAGTCCGCTAATGGATTACATGACATCTCTTCTGGAAGATGAGAAGTGGTTCTTGTATCCCATAGTTTTGGTGGATTCGCCATTTCCAAAGCCATGGAAAGCTTCCCAGAAAAGATTTCAGTTGCTGTATTTGTCACTGCTTTTATGCCTGGTCCAACTCTCAATGCAACCACCATCTTCACTGAGGTACAAATTTTCCATATTCCCAACTTTAGCCATGAGATGATTTATTATGTTTGCTTACACTTTTTACATGTTTGATACTAAAAATACACTTCGTTATAGTCATTCAGTGGATTAATGTCTCAACTTGATAATCATGTTACGTATGATAATGGTCCTACCAATCCTTTAACCACCTTCAGCTTTGGTCCGAAGTACTTTGCGAATTATCTTTATCAGCTGAGTCCAATTCAGTTAAGCAAAGCATAGTGAAAATGAAAAATTGACATAACTTAAACATTGATATCCTGATCATGAAAATAGCTCATAGCTAAATTGTTTCCCAAATATTACAAGTATCACCTAATCCAAAGCACCAATCTGCTCGATCGAGTACTTAAATACATTAATAATGTGGAACTTTAAACTATCTTGCTTTCCTTCTCGGTATTAGGATTGGGCATTGGCTACAACAGTAGTACGGCCATCATACTACTACAATATGGATGACATGTCAAAGGAGAGTTCTTTCAAACAAAAAGTATGGATCAGTTAGGCGAGTGTTCATTGTGGCCGATGAAGATAAAACTCTATCGAAGGAATTTCAACATTGGATGATTGAAAAGAATCCACCAGATGAAGTGAAGGAGATTCAGACTCTGATCACATGACCATGATGTCTAAGCGCCAACAACTTTTTACTCTTCTCCTGGGCATTGCTAACAAGTGAAGAACTTCTTAATTTTAGCTTTAACTCAGCTTGTTATTGTATAATTGTAATAACCTTTTTTCAAAAAAGGGGTAAATTGGTAATTTCAGTCTTTAATAATAATAAAAATAAAGAGAACTAAAAGGGTGGCAGCCAACCCTATTCTATCGTTGCTGCGTACATGTAGTGAACCTTTTTGAACATTTGTTTGAACTTATTGAGCCTTCTATTATAAAGTATATTCTTGTGTATATTATTTATGTATATCCATTGTGCAGATATATTTTTATAATTCTTGTTCCAGGGGTATTAAAATAGCGAGTTGAGGATCTTATTAGGTTATATTTTTATACAATTCACTACTTAGTTGCATGTCAATGCAGGTCCTGTTGCATAGGGTGAGACTTGTGGCTGACAAAAGTTCGTTCCTGTGGACTCTGTTGCTGAGGTGAGCCTTCGTATAGTTCGTGGAGGTTACTATTTTAGCTTTATCTATCATAGCTTATGCTTTTCTTCTTGGAGTTTGTATGCCCGACAGTTAAACTCATGTCACTCTATTAGATGCTCCATGATCTTATTGTGGGATTTGGGATAGAGATATTTGGTTAAGTGATCTTTTTCCTTCGTAACTTGATATAGGATTTTGGTTTGATAGTTATTCCATTTTTATGAGTAGTGATGAGGTTTGATGTTGTGCATATTGTATCTTTCTGCACTTTGACAATTTGGATACGTATATGGATGTTTGGTTCTCCTGACAGGGTATTGGCAGGTGCAGTCACATCTAGGGGGTAGTTTGGGATGTGACAATAATCAAGAAAACCATCTTCGACTTAGTGAAATGTTGGCTGAGAAAGAAGATTTGAACCAACACTAAATTAATATTTTTCAACATCACAACTTACCTTTGACCTGCTGAAATGTCAAAAGCTTTTTGGAGGAAATTCCAGTTGTTGTATTTTTACTGTAATGATGTCTTTGTCCAACACTCAGTCGTTTGGTTGGTGGGACGAGGGATAACAATTTTGGGTAACATCGTATTTGATTATGGGTATGTTTTGTTAGTCGGGCAATTAATTTTGTACTAAAGTGAAATGAGCTTATCCCATATAGAAGGTTGGAATAACTAAAGGTTTATTTGGGATCCAATCCCAGTTAGCAACTACTCAAAAGGACCCCCAGTTGGAAAGAATAGGTTATGCGTATTATGATCATGCTTAGCAAATTTTGTATTTCTCATCCTGCTTTCTCTGAGTCTAGCTCCTCATCTCCTCTTCCGACAATCCTTGTTCTTACTTCCAATATTTCTGCATTTCTGTTCGGGTTTTTTGCCTTTTGAGTTGTTGCATGTACTTTCTGGATTTGTAATTGGACTTTAGCCTTATTAATATAGTTGAGAAACTGGTTACTCTCACCATTGGATTTGAGTTTATTACAAAATTCCAGCAAAAACAAGGACTAGGGAAAATTTAACACTACAAGAAACCTTGGTAACTTCAAGAAACTTAATGTTGAGAACATTCAAATGATGACAAATGTAGTCTATGAGAATCTTGTATTATTAAGGTGGAGGGAATAAAGTGGGGTAGTCTTTTCTTGTAAATGATTTGTGTATCTTTCTAACCTTAAATCTTTATTGAGAAACTACAAAGCTGATGATCTAAGGATCAAACAAGATACATAACTTTGAAAGGTACTAATTACCTGCTTTCATTGTTTATTCATCTAAAGTTATATTTCTCATTTCTCCATCACTACAAAAGTACTACAATTTGCATCAATAATCCAGCAAGATGAAAACAAAACCCCTCCAATAATTGTAATAAAGAAATGTAGTTTGGCACAGAGTATGCGCTTGAGTCATCGTTACAATTATAAAACCTGTCCAAAATCTGTGTTTGTGATCCTCGCTCTAAGAACATACACCACTACATACCTACCAAATAATTCAGCAATGGTAGAAGTCCATCCGGCAGTCATCCAAGATGTCGAACACAGGCCTAAACTCAGCATAAGTACTGAAGTCGAGGGCATTCCAGTGATTGATCTCTCAATACTGAATTCTCCAGATACAACCACTGAAGCGGAGTTAGCAAGTCTAGTTGCTGAAGTAAGAAACGCATGCAAGCAGTGGGGATTCTTCCAAGTGATCAATCATGGGGTGTCGTTAGAGTGCAGGGAAAAGCTAGAATTGGCATCAAGAAAGTTCTTTGCTTTGCCTAAAGAGGAAAAGTTTAAAGTGAAGAGAAATGAGGTGAACTTCATGGGATATTATAATACTGAACTCACCAAAAAGATTAGGGACTGGAAAGAAGTCTTTGATTTTACTGTGGAGAAAGCAGCTGTGGTCCCACTTTCTCAAGATCCTAATGACAAGGATCTCAGGGAGTTTAAAAACCAATGGCCTGAGTACCCTCCAGAATTAAGGTAATATTCTATTTTACACCCACTCATAATATAGGGAAAAAGGTCAAAAGAATATCTTAGGGAAGAAAACTTATTCCAGAATTTGAAGAACACCTAAAAGTTGTTTTTACTCTTTTCTTTTTCGACTCCAAAAGTTCGAAAACAACTCCAATTCATATTCTTGGTCAAAAACAACTTTAATCTTCAAATATCAATTTTCAATTTGACAATAAAAACTATAGTACTTTTTACAAATACTCACAATATTTAGGGCCAAACAATACTTTTGGGTCATTCATACTCGTCTTTACTAAATCATCTCGCCTTTTCCCTTGTCATGAAGGAGCTCCAACTGAAGTATAATGGAGTGTATTTTAAACCATAGTCAAAAGTAAGAGGTAAAGTTAGACCTTTTCTCCAACGTATTTTGACACATTGAATCTGTCCGGTCCATGTTGGAACTCAACCAAAATGATTTTCTAACGTCAAGGGTATGATTGATATTCCCAAAGTATAACGAAAGATAATATTAAGATATTTCGCATAGTAGATGGGTAAATTAGGACAATTCCCCTTCAATAAACATGAAGTGACGGAGATTTATCTATTAATTGGATTTTCAGGGAGGTGTGTGAAGAGTATATTCAAGAAATGAGAAAGTTGTCTTGCAAGTTAGCAGAACTGATCTGCCTCAGCTTAGGCTTGCCAGCAAAAAGGCTGAATGAGTTTTTCGAAGACCAAATTATTTTTGGAAGGCTGAATCATTATCCTCCTTGTCCTATCCCTCATCTTGCTTTAGGAGTTGGTAGACACAAAGATGCAGGTTTATTCACCATTTTGGCTCAAGATGATACTGGAGGGCTTGAAATAAAGAGGAAAACTGATGGAGAATGGATCGGAGTTAAACCTATTCCCAATGCTTACATTGTAAATCTTGGTGACGCTACACAGGTATGCTAATAGGTAGAAGAACAGCAAAGAATAATGTATTGTCGATATACACTAAATGATCACCATGCTTATGAATTCAGGTCTATAGCAATGATGAATATGACAGTGTGGAACATCGGGTGGTGTTGAACACTGAAAAGGGTAGATTTTCAATTCCATTTTTCGTCAATCCATCGCACAGTACATGGATACAACCCTTGGAGGAGATGGTCAGTGATAAGAACCCTCCAAAGTTTAAGGCCTATAACTGGGGAATGCTTTACACTCATCGCAGAAGAAATGATCCCAAGACGCGTGATAACGAAAACCTTCCAGTTGACCATTTCAAGGCTTGAAACAAATCAATTTTATCTTCAAGTAAATGTGTCATGTGATATAAGTATTCAAATCTTTCTTTTAGTATATCTATGCATGATTGGGCTAACTTATAGATCTCTGTTTAGTTGTAATGAAAACAGTGAATCTCCTATGTGTGTGATCCCAGCAAAAAGTGATAATGTGTCACTTCTGCAATAAAGACAATATTGTAATTGTTTTCATCTCATATTATATTCCAATGTTTGAAGTGTGTATATATCATGTGCAAATGCCTCCATCTATCTGTTGGGTTCCTTCCTTAATTGGAGAGATTCTAGAAAATTCTAGAAAAGCGTAAAATTTTCTAGAATGATTCAGAGAACTCTAGAGAAGTATAGAACTCTTTAGAAGCTTATGGAAGCATGCGGAAGTCTTTGGAATATTCTGGAGACGTGTGGAATCTTATAGAAGAAATTAGAAGAGTGTTGAAAGGAGTGGAAGAGTAGAGATTCTCTAGAATGTGTGGAGCATTCTAGAGACATCTTCTCCACCATTCACTAAGGAGTGGAGTTGTATAAATAGAGGTTGGAATCTTCATTCCTAACCATCCACGTCTAAGTCCAATCCAAGTGAAGTAATAATCTACTTGAGAGCTATCATAGAAATCCAAGTGAAGTAAGAATCCACTTGAGAGCAATCCACTTGCAAAATGAGGATATGTATTAGTGAGAGTGTAAAGTTTAAAAAGTCTTAATCCTTAAGTTCGTAAGCCACCTTAGAGTGGATATATCTTTTGTAAACATATTCTTGTAATCGTATCTTTTGGAGAATTATTAACTCTTGTGCTCCCATCACTATCTTAATTTGCCTGTTTAACTTCATAAACACGAAAGTATCGAACTTTTCAAACACTATCTTTGGATTAACATGTCATATCATGTAAATATAAAGATCAAATTAAACCAACTTAAAGATTCAGACTGTTGTTAGCTATGCTTTACCAACTGTAATATGGAAGAAAACTGAATCATGTGTAACACTTCAACCTATGGTTTAATTGGAGACAAGTTCAATAGTTGAAACCGTGATAAAGGTGAATACTGATCAGATATGGATGGTATTGTTAGAAATTACAGATTCCAGTGTGCAAGCGACAATGAGATAGAAATTTTTATAGCTAACTATGGAGTAGGATGGTGCATTCATAATGGTTTTACTAACTTTCAGGCGCTATTTTTTTTTTCATTATCTCAATTAACTTTCAGGTCCACATTATTGTTATTTCAAAAATTAATAGTAGAAATCTGTTTTACTTATTCTTATTAATTCTGTTTGGTTTAACTCATAATTCTTTATGTATTAAAAGAAATTAATAAATGTCTCATGATTTGCTAAAACAATAAGTAAAATTTTACCGTTTAAACTATATCTGTAATCAAATGCAAAGTGAATAATTGCTGAAAGCATCTATTTAGTAAGTCCATAGCAAGACAAGTGCTCTCCTTTTTTGACTTTCCCAGAGCTTCTTATAGCATGTCAAGATAGCGATGGATTCTTTCGCCTTGCAGAAATGGAGAGATCGAGAATTCCAGAAGTCATGATGTATGCCAAAATTAAAGTTGACTCTGTTTCTTTTTATTAATATAAAATTGTATTTTTTTTTAGAACAAAGGATGTGACATAAAACAAAATCAAGAAATAACAAATTGTTTACTAAAATAAAATAAATTAACAACATACGCTGAAGTGGAAAAAGGTTGTATATTTCTACCTAAAAGAAAAAGAAAAAGAAAAATGTTGTATATGATGTTTAATCTAGCCAATTTTTAAGTTTGAATTCATAAAGGTTTCTTGGTAACGATATCTTGCATAATTAATTTGTTGCTTAAATTTTTACTACCTCCGTCCATATTATATGTGCATTTTTCTATAAATATTTATTCAATATTATATGATACTTATTAAATTAAGATAGAATTAATTATTTTTTTTCCATTTTACCCCCTCCATTAATTAGCAAACTAAAGTTTTTTTCCAACTTAATTTTAATGTACATTGATATGAATAAATGGTAAAATTCACTAGTGCATTAATTATTGTATAAAATAGAAAGTATCCATATAATATGGTAGTAATATTTACGCGGGGGGGGGGGGGGGGGGGGGGTTTGGATTAACTTATTTTAAGTGACTTGTTAAGTTAAAAGTCAAAAGCATAAGTTGAGAACTCCCAACTTTGACTTTTGAAACTTAAAAAATATTTAAAAGTAAAAAAAAATTAAGTCAATCCAAACAACCCGACCAAACTTTAATTACTTCCTCCATTTAAAAAAGAATGAACTAGTTTGACTTGTCACGAAGTTTTAAAGAACAAAAATGACTTAATCTTGTGGTTCTAAATTAAAGTTGTGTTAAATATACCAAAATGTCATTTAATCTTACGATTTTAAACACGCACGTGGAAAGTTAAAATGAAAATTTTATCAAAAAAAAAAGAAATTGATTATTCTTTTTAAAACATACCAAAAAAACCATTTAAAGGGGAAATATATTAAATTATCATCCCAAAAAATGAGACAAAATAGGCACCTTGTTTCTTCATGGGTCAAACTTACCATTTGAAACTCTCATCATTTTTCTATAAATTCATAGAAGAATTCATAAAGCAAGCAAACAAAACTTCCAAATCCCCCATCTGGGCCATTGTGCAGAGTTTCTGTACATTGTTCAGTATTTTGTTAAACTTGTTCTTTGTTTTCTTGAGTACAATGAAGTTGAAGAAACCCGATGTGTGTTTTGTGTGTATCTTGATACTCTTGTCCTATGTCGTCTCTGTATACTCTCAGGGTAGCGCTGCTACAGATGCTGCAGTGATGCAAGGATTGAAGAAACAGATCAATCCACCGAGTTCACTCGGCTGGAACGATCCTGACCCCTGTAAGTGGAATAAAGTTCAGTGCTCTAAAGATGGTCGCGTAACTAGGATTCAAATAGGGGATCAAAAGCTGAAAGGTTCTCTTCCATCAAACATTAACAACCTTACAGAATTACAAGTGTTTGAAGTTCAAAGAAATGTACTTACTGGGGCGGTCCCGAGTTTTGCTGGGTTGAACTCATTGCAGCGCATTCTTCTTAACGACAATGGCTTCACTTCAATTCCTAGTGACTTCTTTGATGGTTTGACTAATTTGCAAAGTGTTTACTTGGATATGAATCCCTTTTCACCATGGTCCGTACCAGAAAGTCTGAAAAGTGCTGCTTCTCTTCAAACTTTCTCTGCTTTTTCAGCTAACATTACTGGTAAAATCCCTGATTTCTTTGGTGGAGATACTTTTCCTAGTTTAATAAATCTGCATTTGTCCTTTAATAATTTGGAGGGTCCAATACCCTCGAGCTTTGCGGGTTCTTCTATCCAATCGTTGTGGTTAAATGGTCTTAAAGGTAAGTTGAACGGCTCAATAGCTGTGATACAGAACATGACCCGATTAACTCAGCTCTGGTTGCAAGGCAATGATTTTACAGGCCCTTTGCCTGATTTTTCGGGGTTGACTCAGTTGCAAGATTGTAATTTGAGAGATAGTAGCTACTCTGGTCCAGTGCCAGACTCTTTGGTTAATCTTCCTTCATTAAAGGTGGTTAATTTGACAAACAACTTTTTGCAAGGCCCAACGCCAAAATTTCCATCTTCAGTGCGAGTGGATGTGTTGCCTGATACAAATAGTTTTTGTTTGTCACAGCCTGGTCCTTGTGACCCCCGGGTTAATTCACTGTTGGCTGTGACTAAGGATTTGGGGTACCCCACGGAGTTTGCTGAGAATTGGAAGGGGAATGATCCTTGTTCAAGTTGGCTGGGCGTAACTTGTGATGGTGGTAACATCACAGTGCTGAATTTTCAGAATAGGAGACTAACTGGGACAATCTCTCCCAACTATTCGTCCATTACATCGTTACAGAAGTTGATCCTAGAAAACAATTTTCTTACAGGAACTATTCCAAATGAGCTCACATTGCTGCCAGACTTGAGGGAATTGGATGTTTCTAACAATCAACTTCATGGACAAATCCCACCATTTACGAGCAATGTAGTGGTTAAAACTGGAGGCAATGTCAATATTGGCAAAAATCCTCCACCTCCATCTGCAACTGGGACACTGTAATGTTCAAACTACTAAGAACAAACTAATGTAATGTTCCATTATTATTTTTGCTTTGGAAACTATTAGATTATATTTATTTCCCTGTGGTGTGTGAGAAAGAGGAATTTGAAAGAAACACATTAGTTATTCAACTGGTTGTTATGTTAGTTGTATTGCGCCTTTTCTCCTTCCAGTATTTTCTTATGATGACTTGATCAAAGGAGTATGATACATCAATATATCTATGAGCTTGAGTTGATCGAAAGGTGTAGTAAAACTTAAAGGAGAGGAATAAATACCTTTGAATCTCGATATCTATCAAAAGTAAAGGAAGGAAAAGTGATAAATGCAATCATATTCATAAAGAAAGAATAGATATCAAATCAATGAAGGAAAAGCAACAGATATTGGAATATTCAAAATCAGGTATCAATATGCTTTTCTGAACATTCTTAAGAAGTAATTGAGTAAACGATTGGTAGTAATTCCACAAGTATTGACAAGGAAAAGTATACATGATTGATTTTAAACACTTGGAACTATGATTTTAAAATAAAAATATCTATAGATAATTAATACTTTCGTTTAATATTCCTTCGAAGCATACACGAGTTTGAAATATTGCTACGTAATAATTATGATAAAAAGGATCAGACAAGAAATAGGATAAATGGGAGGATCTTTAGCTTTAAGTGACAAAACAAAATGAAAGTAGGAGAGACATATTTGTTGAGTTTGTTTAATCCAATGTTGAGGGTTACACATATAGGTGGTGTCCATTTATATAAGATGTTTAATTGGAGTAATGAAGGAAAAGGAAGGGCCAAAAATGAGGACAAGGCCATAAGTTTTGAACATGTACAAATTTTAAAAGGTCATAAATAGTATTATTAGCATTGGGTGTATCATTAATTAACGCAACCAAAAACATTGTCTGTACAAATTTTGAAGAGGTTGTAAAAGAAATTATTACCTAACATTTAGGTCTACTTTAAATAGGGCAACAACGTGTGGATAGTTATTTATTTAGAAATTTAAACAGGCTGCAAAAGGTACTATTTGCATTTACCATATCACACAAATAAGGCAATATTTATTATTTTTATAAATAAGGTACTTAAGTATTGGGGTAGGTAATCAGATAAGATATGATGAAACTTCATCTCACCGATGACATGTGGAAGTTGCATATTAGAGCAGACGGCTAATAGGTTAGTAGGGGTAGGTCGATATATGACTTGGTGATAGTAGGATAGTAGGAATAGTGATGTTTTTACATCGTATGTTGCCATTATATTTGTTTACTTTTAACGTATTTACATTGCTTTTATATCTTGTATTGTCAATTTCTATTTTGTTATATTAAATTTATCGTATTTGCATACTATCATGTATTTTTCCTGTCCTTTCCTCTATCTAGTTTATTCTGTTTTTGGGTTTTTAAGACGAAGGTCCCCAAGAAACAACATCTCCACCTCTATGAGGTAATGGTAAAGTATGTGTACATTCTACCCTCTCCATACCTTACTTGTGAGATTTTATTGAGTTATTATTGTCGTCGAATAAATAAGGTACTTATTTACATATTTCAGTATAACATTATATAGTGCAAAAACTTGGAGCATTATTAGCATTTTTGTAATGTGTATTGTTTATTAGTATATGTTAAACTTCTTATTTATTCACACCTGTCGTAAGCATTAAAATAGGGATTCACTTAATTATTAAATGTAAATATACTCACCTAAACATGTGCTAGCAGATATATAGGGATTAACAAAAAAATAATTATAACACAAGAAAAGGAGTTACAACAAATTAATTTAAAAATACAGCTTATTTTCTCACCTGAATAAGTAATTCAGCCTAGAGGTACTTACTTAATAATCAATGAGATGATTATTTTGACTTATATTAGGAGCAAAACAAACGTCTTATTCCCACACTTGAATATGCCATTCAGTTTAGAGGTACTTATAATTTATCATTTAATTAATAATTAATGAGATGATTATTTCGGTTTATTTTAAAGATAAAATGATAGTTCAACTTTATACTCTATAACAATTCATTTTTAATAATATATAATATGGTGATATGATATTATTGGCCACACTTCAGCATCACAACTTACTAATGACTTGCTGAAATGTCAAAAGCTTTTCGGAGGAGAATTCAGTTGTTATATTTTTACTGCAATGATGTCTTTGTTCCAACGCTTCGCAGTTTGACTAGTAGGTCGAGGGATAATAATTTTGAGATAAAATGTAAAATTTAATCTCGTATTTTATTATGGTCAATGAATGTGTGTATATATATAATTAATTAGATTAGGAATTAGTTTTTTACTAAATGGTGTATAACTTTCTTGTGTGTTCTATCCTAGTAAACAAGCGAAGCCTCAAGGTTCTTACTTTATTTCTGAAAGAGGTCAAAATTCCCTTTTCTTGATTTCGTTCAAAACTTGCTTCCAATTTTAAGCAGAAAAGGACACTGAAATTTCAGTGATTTAAATTTATTGCAACAGTTGACTTTGACAGTAATTGTTATCCATTGTTTTCAGTGAAACGGACAATCAGTCTACTTCATAATCTAATGAGTTAATCTAGTCTCAATTAATGATGAATCATCAAACGTCCAAATATAAAAAGTATTATCACTATTAATATACAAGGAAAAAACACACACATGTCCAATATAAAATGCCCAACAAATAATACTTGGCAACAGTGAATTAAATTTCAAGGTCAAACACCTCCAGTATCTATCAAGTTGACGTTATAATGGACCATATTATGTGCGCAAAATTTTATTGGGGTGGCAGTTAGGTTTGATCTTAGCGACCATAATATCAAAAAAAAAAAAAAAATCGATCCGATATTTGGTGTCCATATTGAAGCTCGTGCCATGTAGGGCTCTATTCGAGGGAAAGAAGCTCTCTCTATTAAGACTTTTTTCATACCTAGGACTCGAATCCAAGACCAATGGAGAAGCGACCACTTCTTTTGGTAGTTACTATCACTATTCTCAATCCATGCAACTTAATATTTTTTGCATTTTTTTTTACTTTGTCCTTTATCTACAACAATCAAGTTTAACAAGTTTTAAATTTTAATATTTCCATGCAATTTTTTTTTTGTCTCAAGCTTTAGAAACTTCTTCTCCAATTCGTTTAGAAAGTAAAATAATCGTTACATAAGTATTTTACTTTGCTCTAATTTTATAAAACTCTCGCTTAAAATATGACATGGCAGCTTCTAAATTCTCTAAAATTATATTTGAAATAATCTAAATGTAATAGAATGAAACTGCAGCCAGACTAATTGGAAAAACAGGATAATTTTTAATGATGTGACAAGTGATTTATTTCATGGAACATTTTTATTGAATTTAGTTAATTCATTTTTTAATTTTGGTATTAAAAAGATAGCGGGAATAGTAAAATTATTATCTTGATGATTTTGATCAATTTAGTATGGACTTTCGCAAGAATTAAATAGATAAAAAAGATTTTTACTTATCCTTTTATATTCTGCATAGTGAAACTTTCTTTGTTTTTGGCCATTTCTACATAAGACATCATTGAAAGAGCTTTCTAAAATGTATATCATTGAATTAATGATGAATTTTTTAGATGATTATTTATGTAGGGGAAAAAAAGTAGTTTATACAATTTCTAATGATTCTAATACAAAAATATTTCAGAGGATGAAATCTCGTTAAGTATCATCATAATTAATAATAATATATTTAAATTATATTTTTAATAATTATTTTTTTGTCTTCTTTATGTTAGTTTTAAATTATAGAATCATTATAATTTTTTTTGGTACACCCAACTTCTCGTAAAACTTTTGACTACACCAATTATATTTCAAATCTGTATATGATTGATTTTCTATGTTAAATAAACCAAAACAATTTTATATCGTTGTCGTTACTTTCAGATTTATTTTAATTCGTAATTTTTCTGTTCTTTTTTTAAAAGATAAAATAAAATAAAATAATTACGGCTTGTCATTTTGCTGTTGTGTTCAAATTTTGTCCCACACACTGAAAATGAGTCCAGCAAATAATGAATCCAACAAAAATAATTAGGATTAATTTTTATGCTTCCTTCCGTCCTAACTTACCTACTGTAGTTGAAATTCGAGAGTTTGATCTAAATTCTTTTAGAGTATTATTTTAAAAATATTTTAAATTATTAATTATTATAATTTATAATATTTTTATATAATTTTATTTTATTTCAAAATATTTAAAGCTAAATTGTCCGAATTTACTATCAAAGTTTAAAAATTTTGAAATGTTAGAGTTTTAATTGTACTACATATATTGAAATAGAAAAAAATATTATATAAATATTTGATGACTAACTAATAAAATCCGAGTCCCATTATACTAAGGGTGAAGATAATAAATATATTGAGAAGTAGGTGGATTATACCTTTTTACTATCAAAATTAGATGACTTAAATATACTTTTTGTTATATTTCCTCTGCAAATATACTCCTTCCGTTATATTTTGACACAAAAAAAAATATATTTGGACTGAAAATATTAATGAGAATATATTTAAATTATTTTTAATAGTATTATAATATTATATTATTAAAAATGTAAGGAATCAAAGGTAAAATAAATTGAGTGACAGTTACATATAGTTGGCTTCATTAAATATGAAAAACAGCGAGTTTCGTAATACCCAAAAAAATGCATTGAAAGCTAAATATGGATTAAGATGATGCATTCATAATGATTTTACTAATTTTGATGAAGCATTTCATAATGATTTTACTAATTTCAGATGGGGCTAGAAGTCAAGTTGGTAAAGAGTCAATTTCCTAGGATAAGAAGAAGATATGATAAGAACTATTTTTTGTTAGTTAAATATATATGTCATGTATAGTTCTATATGGGAGATGTGTAGGATACCTCTCATATCTCCTTTTTGCACATGGTAAATTATCATTGTTGTTCGAGCTATTTTTAAAATTTCTTTATAGTATATTATTCAAATTTAATTGAAGCTCTAATATAAACTTTAGACATTAGATAAAAAAAATAAAAATACCCATCATTCTTGTACCTTTGAGATTAGGTTTTTGCCCTCCTCTTTCACCTATTTTCTTTTGTATGAATGAATAGGCAGGACAAGAGTCATACCAAACCCTAATATCAAGGCTGTATGCCTTGCAGATGTTGATGACAATTTCATTTTTTTAAAAATATAGCAAGGCCCCCCCTTCCATTTAGCATATTTGTCTCCTGATATTTTTATTTTATTTTTCATCTAATATTTAATATTTTCATTGAGATTCGGCCAAATTTAATTTGCGGCGTTTTTACAAAAAAGCAATTTCTTTTAATATTTGATATTTATATTGACTAAATTTATATTCACATATTATAAGATTCATTTTTGAGATCAATGTATTTCAGTAGTTCTTTTTTCATTTAAAAAACTTGAATTCAAAACTTCTAACCGTACGTGAAGAATTTGAATCATCCACCACAACCCATGTTATATGCTCATATATCTTGCCCCACATCATTGTCATCTCTAAATTGACTAAATTCATATGACACACTCTAATATTCATTTTTGAGATCGACATTTTCAATAATTTTTTTTTCATTTCAAAAACTTAAATTCAAAACTTCTAATTATGCTCGGAAGAATCTGAATTATCCACCACAACCTATGGTAGATACTAATATCCCAGCCCACATCATTCTCATCTCTAAATTGATGATAAGATTGATTTCCTTATAATAATTAGAGTAAATTGGACAAATTGTAGTAATTACTTACGTTGATGATAAATAATATTATATTAATTAATATATGATTGATCTTCTTACAATAAATAAGTAGAGTAAATTGGACAAATTATAATTTCTTACGTTGATGATAAATAATAGTTGCCGGAAAAGTTAGTATTAAGACGAAATTGTCTTTAAAATTATCCTAAAATTAATTGGTGCATGTCCACATTAAGACCCCACGCGCATGTTGCCAGCTGTGATCATTTATTTTTCTTACCCACAACAGATTTCTCCCTTTTTTGGAAACACCAAATCCCATTTACCTTTTGCACCCTTATATGTCCAATATTTTCCATTTTCTAACCCAATCTTTTTAAAAACTTTTTTATTTATCTTTTTCTTTTTGTGATATGACTACATTTTAAATATTTATATAATTATAAATTCTATAATTGAAATGGAGGGAATAGCATATACTATTGATTATGATGAAAAGCGTGTTAATCTTGTATTATAATGGCATTTAGATAAAAGTTTAATTTCACTATAATAAATTTAGAAGAAAATCAAGAAACAAATATTACTTCCCTTCTTTTTTATTTGCCTCTTCTTAATTTAGGCACTTTCCTTAAGAAATTATTTATTAGAGCTTTCCATACTGAACCATTTTCATTAATTGTATTTTACAAATCTAAGTTTGACTATCAAGATTTTCTACCATTACATCCAATAATAATAAAATAATAAATTTCTTATGATTTGTCAAAACAAATAATTCAAATTTCACAGTTAAGGATTATGGGACTAAGTGAAATTTAAAATTAAAATTATTTTTCCTTAAAAAAAATGTGACAAAAATTACAAATTTGTAAAATAAAATAAATTAACAGCATGGGGTAAAGTGTAAAAAAGGTGGTATATTTAGGTATCAAAAATGCAAAATATGTGTTGCCACTCCTACTCTTGACTTTTTTATCTACTCTATAAAGAAAGCAAACAAAAATTCCAAATTCCCAACCTTTTTCCTCCCCTTTCTTCCCACAGTCTCCGCCGTTCAATCTGCACACCTTTTTCATTGTCACACTCGACGATTCTTCTTTATCCCCTAACATAAAGAAAACCCTAACCCCTTTTTTCAAGAAGGAACGAAATTCAGTTTTTGAGCCATTCTGCAGAATTTTCTTGAACTACTTCTTTGTTTTCTTGAACAGAATGAAGTTGAAGAAACCCCATCTGGGGTTTGTGTGTTTCTTGATACTCTTGTCTTATGTTGTATCTGTATACTCTCAGGGAAGTGCTGCTACAGATGCTGCAGTGATGCAAGAATTGAAGAAGGGAATCAATCCGCCTAGTTCACTCAGCTGGGACGGCCCAGACCCCTGTAAGTGGGGTAAAGTTCAGTGTACTAAGGATGGTCGGGTAACCAGAATTCAAGTAGGGGATCAAGGGCTGAAGGGTTCTCTTCCACCAAACATGAATAACCTTACGGAGTTGCAAGTGTTTGAAGTTCAAAAAAATGCACTTAGTGGGGCGCTGCCGAGTTTTGCTGGGATGAACTCGTTGCAGAGCATTCTTCTTAGCAACAATGGGTTTACTTCAATTCCTAGCGACTTTTTTGATGGTATGACTAATTTGCTAAGTGTTTACTTGGATTACAATCCCTTTTCGCCATGGTCTATACCAGAAAGTTTGAAAAGTGCTTCTTCTCTTAAAACTTTCTCTGCCGTTTCTGCAAATATTACTGGTAAAATCCCTGATTTCTTTGGCGGAGATACCTTTTATAGTTTAACAGATTTGCATTTGTCCTTTAATTATTTGGAGGGTCCTCTGCCCTCGAGCTTTTCGGGTTCTTCTATCCAAACGTTGTGGTTAAATGGTTTTCAAAGTAGGTTGAATGGCTCAATAGATGTGGTACAGAACATGACTGGATTAACCCAACTCTGGTTGCAAGGCAATGAGTTTACAGGCCCTTTGCCTGATTTTTCGGGCTTGACTCAGTTGCAAGATTGTGATCTGAGAGATAATAGCTTCACTGGTCCAGTGCCAGACTCTCTGATTAATCTTCCGTCATTAAAGGTGGTTAATTTGACAAACAACTTTTTGCAAGGTCCAATGCCAAAATTTCCATCTTCAGTGCGAGTGGATGTATTGGCTGATACAAATAGTTTTTGTTTGCCACAGCCTGGTCCTTGTGACTCACGGGTTAACACACTATTGGCTGTGGCTAAGGATGTGAGATACCCCAGGGAGTTTGCTGAGAATTGGAAGGGGAATAATCCTTGTTTGCCTTGGATGGGCATAACTTGTGATGGTGGGAACATTACAGTGGTGAATTTTCAGAAAATGGGACTTCATGGGACAATCTCTCCCAACTACTCGTCCATTACATCATTACAGAAGTTGATCCTAGCAAACAATTTTCTTACTGGAACTATTCCAAACGAGCTTGTGTTGCTGCCAAACCTAAGGGAATTGGATGTTTCTAACAATCAACTTTATGGAAAAATTCCACCGTTTAAGAGCAATATAGTGGTTAAATTGGATGGCAATGTCAATATTGGGAAAGATAATCCGTCTCCATCTGCACCTGGAACACCTTCTGGGAGCACTCCAAGTTCATCCGATGGGGGTGAGGGTGGACAAACTCATAGTAAGAAATCTTCAACTGGAGTTGTCGTCGGCTCAGTGATAGGTGGTGTTTGTGGTGCGGTTGTCGTTGCTGGATTATTTGTGTTTTGTCTTCGCAGGACTAAGCGCCAGCGCTCCGGTAGAGTTCAGAGTCCACACGCAGTGGTTATTCATCCTCATCATTCAGGTTCTGACCAAGGTGCTGTCAAGATCACAGTTGCTGGTTCAAGTGTCAATGGAGGGACAACTGATACGTATAGTTGTGGAAGCAGTGCAACTGGGGACTTGCACATTGTTGAGGCTGGCAACATGGTAATTTCCATCCAAGTTTTGAGGAATGTGACTAACAACTTCAGCGAGGAGAATATATTGGGGAGAGGTGGATTTGGAACTGTTTACAAGGGGGAGTTACATGATGGAACTAAAATTGCTGTTAAGAGGATGGAATCTGGAGTTATGAGCGAGAAGGGGTTGGATGAGTTCAAGTCTGAGATTGCGGTGCTTACTAAGGTTCGCCACAGGCATTTGGTTGCACTGCTAGGATATTGCTTGGATGGAAATGAGAGGTTACTTGTATATGAATATATGCCACAAGGGACAGTCAGCAGGTATCTGTTCAACTGGAAGGAAGAGGGGATAAAGCCCCTCGAATGGACAAGGAGGCTAATCATTGCACTGGATGTTGCAAGGGGAGTAGAATATCTTCACGGTTTAGCTCAACAGAGCTTCATTCATAGAGATCTGAAGCCGTCAAACATTCTTTTGGGAGATGATATGAGGGCAAAAGTTGCAGATTTTGGACTTGTTCGCCTTGCTCCTGAGGGAAAAACTTCATTGGTTACAAGATTGGCTGGAACTTTTGGCTATCTTGCACCAGAGTATGCAGGTAAACTTCATCATGTAACCTGTTAATTTTCATTATATTATTGCATCTATTTGCTTACACAAAGGACGTATTTTAAATGTATATAAGGCCATTAATATTAAGCTAATAGGCTTAAGAGGGAGACAGAGGAATAAGGAACTGCTTCCTATCATGTTTTGGTCTCATTAGTCTTCCCAAAGACCATCAGGAAGCCTATTCTAGCTGGATCTTTTGGAAATATGATATAGCTATCAAGAGGATTTGGGGATTCCAGTAGTATCTTTTTGGTGTGTCTTGAATGAAAGAAATTACAGATGTTTTCTGAAGGGGTCTCAACTTCGAATCACTCTCTAAAATCTAGCTACCTAGTTATTTGTTTAGCTGGAATTTTTTGTATCCTTTAAATAGTTTTGACACTTTTTTTAGATTTTGTTTGCTCTATTATTTTAGCTTGGTTCCTTGTTCTGGAGCTAACTCTCTTGTACACGTTTGCTATTATCATCACCCCGATGCTCTTTAGTGATATCTATTTACTTCATTTAGAAAATAGGACAGTGAAACTAAAACCAATAGAGAGTTGGGAACATTACTTTTATCAAAAATAAATTAAAAATTCCAATAGAGAGTTGGAGAAGTTTCTGTGGTGGGATTGCAGCAGATGGACTTGTGCAGTATTATATATCTTCAAATGGTGGAGTTGCCAGTCTCAGAACATAAAAATAAGCAGTATATCTCAAAGCACTGCAAATTTAAATTCTTCTGAGAAATTAATGCTCGTCTCTTTGGTTGACAATCAAAACTTCAATCTACTTCTTTGATAAGATGTAGGAATTCCTGGTAAACTTTCTCTTATTTCCACGAGTTGGTTATGTTCTATCTGCAATCACTGTTGGACAAAAAGACTGATAACCCCCATCTAGGTGTTGTGCTCTTCTGTTGAATGATGACTTTTTCGTGTTATGGGAGTACACTTGCCTTTCTGATCGTATGTTTTCTTCCTCAATAATAAACCTGTGTTGCCGTTGTTCATTCCTTTAGGCTCAGATCAACTGTAGTTTGTCTCCTTTGGAAATGATTGGGTTCTTTCATTTGATTTCTTGTTTACATTTTATTCTCCCGATCCAACTTAAATTCAATTTAATAGCCCTCATCTTGAATTGCATTATTATGAAAGAAACTGTTAGCACTTAAACTATTTTTTTTTATTGGACAGTTACGGGCCGAGTAACCACAAAGATTGATGTGTTTAGCTTTGGTGTAATTTTGATGGAGCTAATTACTGGAAGAAGAGCTCTGGATGAATCTCAGCCCGAGGAAAGCATGCATCTTGTCCCATGGTTCCGCAGAATGCATTTAAATAAGGACACATTCCGTAAGGCCATTGACCACACAATCAATCTTGATGAAGAAACTCTGAGCAGTGTCAGCAAAGTTGCTGAGTTGGCTGGTCACTGCTGTGCTAGGGAACCCCATCAGAGACCAGACATGGGTCATGCCGTCAATGTGCTTTCATCCCTGGCTGAGCTATGGAAACCAGCAGAAGTGGATGAGGATGAAATATATGGAATCGATTATGACATGACTCTACCTCAAGCTGTTAAGAAGTGGCAGGCTCTCGAGGGAATGAGTGGCATTGATGGCTCTTCTTCATACCTTGGCAGTAGTGAAAATACACAAACAAGTATACCCACTCGGCCATCTGGATTCGCTGATTCATTTACGTCAGTAGATGGACGATAATTTGATTGTCCAACCATACTGGTACTGGAGCTTTTGGCCTTAATGTATTGCCCTTTAGAGGGTGGGTTTGTTCATTCCTTGTACTCCTCCCTTGTATCTTTCCCTTTTTTCTCCCTGTCTTGGTTCTGCAAGATTTTTTTAAGATCCTAGTGACAATATGGAATTGCTTCCATCTGATTCTTCTTGAACTTTTACAATCCTGTGCAAATATTATGAGGCAATTTCCTGTTTCATATGACTTTCTTTGTAATTCATTCATATTTTCTGATCTCATTTGAAATATGGTCCAATACTTTGTGGCCACGTTGGGCTACAAAACCAAAATAAAGCGTGATTGAAGATTTTCTTGTCGTTATTTGCAGAGATTAAAAGTCAACCACATCCATCAAAAATTGCGGTGGAAAGAGACGTGGAAGAAATATTCCTAGTTAATTAGTGTCATGTGATATAAATAATAAAGTTAATGTCAAGATCCAATTTTTTGCCTGTTTTCTATGATTTGGGTACTAAATGGACGTCACTACTTGTAGTGAAACACTCAAATCTCCCATTGGATCAGACTTGTCGAGGTCAGAGTTCCATGTGTTCTATTAAAATGGTCAGAGTGCAAAACCGTCTTTATATTTTGCTATTTAATTTGCGTATAATATTTATATAATTTATACTGTATTTGTATATTTAATATAGAATCCATGTAACGTTTGTATAATTTGCTATAAAATTTTCAGTGTTTATATATTTGATACAGGTCATTGTACAAATTTAAACTATAAATATATAAAGATGTTAGTCGCAAGACATAATTATGTACAAGACATAACTATAATAGCTAATCAACTAATATATATTTGTTTATCTGCATAATTTTCTCATATATTTATCAAGTTTTCTTATGAATCAATTTCGATTCACATTTAGCCCAAATCAGCCAACTTTTAAATGGGATTACGTGGGTTGTGCAGCAATTCACTAAGGGTCTGTATTGAAATATACAATATTTTATGATTTTGTAAAAGTTGGTATATTTTTTTGGTTCGAGCATAAAATGATTTACAACAGTTTTTTTTTTTTTTTATGGTATAAATCATTAGTCTTTTATGATTTTTAAAAGTTGGTTTACTTTTAGTTTGTGCATATTATGATTTATTGTAGTTGGAATTTTTTTTGTTTGATTATGGTATATACTGGTTGATATTTTGTTTAATTTTTTATTCAATAGTATTACGATTTATAACATTGGTATTTTTGTTAATATTATTTTATGATTTAATATGATTTATATCAATTGATAATTCTTTTTGATTTGATTATGGTATATATCAGTTGATATTTTATGAGTTTAACAGGATTGTTTATTTACCTGCAAATAGAAGATGAACCTAAACCGCCACAATGGAGAAAACCAAAATATTTACCTAATACGGGGGATTTTTTACCACAAGAAATAATAGAAGTTTTATGATTTTGGGAAACCCAAAAAATTAATACAGTATTAATCAGATCCCCAAAAATAAGCGCATGAAACAAAAAAAAAAGGAAAGTGTTATAAATATATTTGTGTTACGAATGTCGTAGATTCCTTTAAGAATTAGGAATCAAATCAATTTTCTACTCGAACATCAAGTCAGTTTTTCTCTATAAATAAAAAAGTTTCGTCTCTTATAATACATATCTGAATATTAAGAAATAAAAAGTCTTCTCTCTTCTCCCTGTTTTTTTTTTTTTAAAGAGAGTAATACCATAAATAAAATACCTCAAAAGCATGGAGCAAAAAGAGGGGTACCGTTTCTATCCAACTGATTCAGAAGGACTTACCTTTTTGTTAAGATTCGTCGCAGAGCAAGAGATGCATGATGCTGGATTTATCACCACCAACATAGATGTCTACGGCGAAGAAGAGCCATGGCAGATTTACAATCAGGGAGTACCCTCTGGAGGATTAGATGATGACGACGACAGTAGTTATCGCTACTTCATCACAAAGAAAAGCAGCAGGATGTATAATGGCTTTTGGAAGCAACAAGGCGAGGAAAAACCAGTTCACTACAATATGCACAACTCATCATCACCAATTGTTATTGGATGCAAGACAAAGATGCGTTATGAGCATAAGGATGGACATTGGCTCATGAAGGAGTATCAACTATCTATGGTTATTCTTCTTAAGTTCCATGAGGACCGCAGAGATTTTGTCCTGTGTGCCATCAAGAAGGAGCCCATGGACACTCAGAACTAATTTTTAGCCTTTTAATTGAATTTTTCTTTTTGGTTTTTGCAAATAAAATAAAATAGAAAATATTAATTTTTGGTTGTTCTTGTAAAAGAAAAAAACTCATTTTGCAAATAAAATGGCGTTTACACCTGTAATCTATATCTATATTTATATCTATCGTTGATTGAACTTTTTGCCCTGTATTATATTAAAGCGTGAAGGTCTTTAAAAATGTTGATTGAACTTTTTGCCCTTCATTAAAATACTCTGTGTTATACAAAATTATCTTTTCACTATTCTTCTTTGAATTATTATTTAATTATATTTATAATATTGACTTTTAATATATATTGAAAAAAGTGATAAAATAAGTACTTTTCCCTAGAATCTCAAATCGTGTACCTCATTTGATAACAAACATTACAAAAAAAAATTAAATTTAATTACGAACTTATAAAAAGATAAATAATTTCACTAATTTTGATAAATTATTTATTTATAAAGATCCTATATATAGAGATTTTATCAGAACTCATGGTAAATTGTAGGTTATTTTCTTAATTCAAATAAAGAAAGAAGAAGGACGCGAGGGCGACTTTTGGGTTCACCCGGTGCATAGTGTGCGAGGGGTGAAAAGCAACCGATTGCACACGACAATGTCTGGGCATTAGATATGCATCACAGGGAAATCCCGGGGGCCATGGAGCCACAATGCACGGGGGCCATGGTGCAACGGTGTCATGGTACACGAGGGCTACGGTGCATGGGTGCCATGGTGCCACGGTGCATGTAGCCCACGGTGCCCGGGGGTGGTGCCATGGTGCCCGGGGGTCATGGTGCCACGGTCCCCACCCACCCACACAATGAATATTAATCGCAAATGCCCCAAATAATAGCCAATGGGGGTCCATGGAAATAAGTTATCCAAAAGTCGAACTCCTATTTAAAAAAAAATGCCTCAAATAATAGCCAACGTGGGGTTGCTTGTGCATGGAAGTAAGTTAATTCAAACCAAACTCCTCGAATTATAACGCTACCTTTGTAATGTTTCATATTATTTGCTCATTCTTCAAAATAAGGAAAACAGATATGGAGAAAAGCAAGTGGCAACATGCAAATGCTACTACTGTGTTAGAGCCTAAAGCTAAGAAGCACTTTGTGCTTGTTCATACGGTATGCCATGGAGCCTGGTATTGGTACAAGATTGTAGCATTGATGACATCTTCGGGGCATAATGTCACCGCTCTTGACTTGGGTGCTTCAGGGATCAACTCGAAACAGGCCTTCGAAATCCCAAATTATTCTGATTATTTGAGTCCACTAATGGAGTTGATGACTTCAATTCCTGCTGATGAAAAAGTAGTTCTTGTAGGCCATGGATTTGGTGGACTCGCCATTTCTAAAGCCATGGAAGCCTTCCCAGATAAGATTTCTGTTGCTGTATTTCTCAGTGGTCTAATGCCTGGTCCAAATAATAATGCATCCACCATCTACACGGAGGTACCAATTTTCCATATTCCCAACTTTAGCCATGAGATGATCTGTTATGTTCGTTTTGAAACTAAATATACTTTTTTATAGACCCTCAATTCCATACTACCTGAACTTGATAATCGCGTTACATTCGACAATGGACCTACGAATCCTCCAACCACCTTCATCCTAGGTCCCAAGTTCTTGGCAACTAATGTTTACCATCTGAGCCCAATTAAGGTATGCAAATCATAATACTGTCATTGAAATTAATGACCAACAAGTCATGTTATTCTGGTCATTATAATGATGACCAAAATGTGACTTCATTCATCTGGAAGATTTTAATATATAGTTTATCCAAATTATCGATCTATTCAATTACTTAATCACAGGATCAAGTTGGAATTTGGAACTGATTTAAATTGGGGTTTTCCCTTGTTGTTAGGATTTGGCATTGGCCACTACACTAGTAAGGCCATTTTATTTATACCGCGCGGAGGATGTTGCTAAAGAGATAGTTCTTTCGAGGGAAAAGTATGGATCAATTAGGCGAGTGTTCATTGTTGCTGCTGAGAGTAAAGGTCTGAAGGAGGACTTTAAACAGTTAATGATCGAAAAGAATCCACCAGATGAAGTGGAAGAGATCCAGGGCTCTGACCACGTGATCATGATGTCTAAACCCAAACAACTTTTTACTACACTTCTGAGAATTGCCAACAAGTATAGCTAGCTAAGAGCTGTTGAGAACAAAAGTTCAGTAAATTCACATATCTGATACCATTTTATATGGCTATCTTAGTTCTTTCATGGGAAATACTAAGACCTAGCTAGTCAATCTAATATTTCAATCATTTTCTTTCATTGTAATTTCAGTGTTTGGAATTAGCATCAATAAACAACCTCTATTTCCTGAAATTACTGAGTTCCAGTTTAATTTGATTAAATCTCATTAATGGGAAGAGGATAGATGTCGATACAGAAGTATCATACAATATGTTGTTGATGAACAACAGCTCATTGAGGCCATTTGCCTCAATAAGAATACAGGGCATCGCTAAGAAAAGAAGTTTATAGTACTTGTGGACTCTGGAGCAACCCACAACTTTATAAATGAAAGGGAAAAGAGTTAAATATATCCTCAACTTTGCGATTTGGATTAGATATACTTCCGTTTTGAAAAAAACAACTCACATGTATCTTCACCGTCTAACAAATAGAGCACACTTGCCTTTTTTGCCTATGGACTCCTGTTTAGCAGATTTTAAAAAAGAAATCATTTGACTTGTTTTTTAGTTAAGATATTGAGGCATTCTATGAATTATTGCACATAAACTAAGTAATTTAGTGACAATTGATGATTAATTGACTCATTCTATAAATTATTAGAAGTAATTAAAACATACCATTAGTGGAGTGCCTGCAGTAGGATGTAGTTTGCCAAACCAGGAAGGCACCTGGCAAGCTATGGCTACTAATAGAGAGGCCACAATCCCCAGGCTTGCACCAGCCTCTACTACATTGCTTGCCCACTTCCTTAAATAATAGCCAAAGTTGGGTTGCTTCTGTTTGGAAGAAAGTTGGCATGCACAATTCAAACTTCTTTAAAAATCAAATGCTATAATAGCTCTTAATTAAGGAGAATAATGGATGAGTTACTTGAGTGTTTGCTGTATCTGATGAGAAAGGTAGCCCCGGTGGACTCAAACAATTGATGATTGATAGAAATTTGCCAGATCCAGTGGAAGAAGTTGAAGGATCAGATTACATGGTCATGATTTTAAGGATGTTGAACTTATTAATTATTCAGTCTCTCATCCTTTAGTTGACTTGGTGAATGATTAAACTATCGAGAGAAACATTCAACATAAACAGGGGCAAACGTAGAGATTAATATATTGGTTTATTTGAACCCAATAGTTTTGGTTCAGATTCAGTATATGTAGACATTTCAAGTGGGCAATTTGAGCTAAATTTAGAGGGGTCAAAGTCGACGAAATCGGTAAAATAACCCGTCCAAACTCCAAAGTTACCGGGTAAAGATGAACCCTAAATTCTAACAATTAAGTTTAATTTTTATTGATTTTTGTTATAATTTGGTTAATTACTAAATAAAACATTTCGTTGTTATGTTTAGATCTAATATATTATCAAATAAATAATTTAAACGAAAGATTGAAACGTAATCTTATGGATCAATATGGGTATGGAGTACATATTAATAGAGGGGCCACAATCCTTAGGCTTGCCCACTTCCGCAATAATAGCCAGTGCAGGAGTTGCTTGTGCATGGAAGAAACTTAGCAGAAACCGAACTCCTCAAAATATATATAAAGTTGCCTTCTAATGGTTTCAATATTATGAGCTCATTCTTCAAAAGAAGGATAAAAGATATGGAGAATAGCATGTTCATAACAAGTCTAGTAGTTCTAGTACTTCTGTTGCCATATGCAAATGCAAATGCAACCTTGCCTGGGCCTAAAGCTAAGAAGCACTTTGTGCTAGTTCATAAGGCATGCCATGGAGCCTGGTCCTGGTACAAGATTGTGGCGTTGATGAGATCGGCAGGGCATAATGTCACAGCTCTGGACTTGGGTGCTTCAGGAATCAACCCGAAACAGACCTTCGAAGTACCACATTTTTCTGATTACTTGAGTCCTCTAATGGAATTCATGGCTTCACTTCCTGCAAATGAAAGAGTGGTTCTTGTAGGCCATGAACTTGCTGGTTTAGCCATTTC
Organism: Solanum rostratum; assembly: GCA_029948455.1. Taxonomy (NCBI): domain Eukaryota; kingdom Viridiplantae; phylum Streptophyta; class Magnoliopsida; order Solanales; family Solanaceae; genus Solanum; species Solanum rostratum. Next base: position 89,649,899 of record CM057045.1, on the reverse strand, counting down.
TAAAGCCATGGAGACCTTTCCAGAAAAAATTTCAGTTGCTGTATTTCTCACTGCTCTGATGCCTGGTCCAAATATCAATGTAACCACCCTCTATTCTGAGGTAACAGTGTTTCATATTCTCAACTTCAGCCATGAGATGATTGTTATGTTTGTTTATGCTTTTACATGTTTGAAACTAAATATACTTTGTTACAGGTACTCAAGTCAGTATCTCAACCTGATAATCGAGTTATAGACGATAACGGTCCCACCTTCATCCTAGGTCTACAGTTCACGGCAACTAATCTTTACCAGCTGAGCCCAATTCAGGTAAGCAAATCATATCAAATATTTAATAAGTGTTGTCATTCTGGTCGGTGAGAGTGGCCCTAAAGTGACTTCTTTCACTAATAAGCATCGCCTGTTGGAAAATTTCAAGTACTTAACGGCAACAACAACTTGGAACTGATTTAAATCGATTTTTTTCCTTCTTGGTGTTAGGATTTGGCGTTGGCCTCTACACTAATAAGGCCAATATATCTTTACAGTGCGGAAGATGTTTCAAAGGAAATAATTATTTCAAAGAAAAGGTATGGATCAGTTAAGCGAGCGTTCATTGTTGCTGTTGAAGATAAAATTCTGAAGAAGGAATTTCAACGATTGATGATTGAAAAGAACCCACCAGATGAAGTGGAAGAGATCCAAGGATCTGACACAATGACCATGATGTCTAAGCCCCAACAACTTTTTACTACTCTTCTGAGCATTGCCAAAAAGTATAACTAATAGGAGTAGTTGTTAATTAAGAAGAATAAGGGGGAGATAAGTGTAAGGCTTGAGAATAAAACTTCATATCTGATGCATTGATATGGCAACCTTAGTTATTAATCTGATATTTCGATGTTGTTATTTCCTCTCCTTGTAGTTTCAGTGTTTGGAATTGACATCAAATAAACGGCCTGCATTTCCTGTAATTACTAAATTTTAGTCCAATTAATAGTCTCTAGAGATGCACATTGCGCGTGTTTCCTTATGTGAATGGTACAAACTGTTCAAAGATGATCAAAATAATACTATCTTAAAAATATATTGAGTTGTAAAATATAAATTAAAGGAAACAATTTCAAATTCCACAAGACAAAAAATAACATAGCTATGTTTCTGTACTATTCAAATGTTACGAACATATATAAAAATAAGAAACATAAAAGTCTTACATGCTAAAGAGTTTGAATAGCCCTGTACTTGGTCGATGAGGCTCGATATCTCAAATTGAAGAATATTCTTAGAGTTTTCCATAGGGAGACCTTTAAGGTCTCAAAAAGGGTGATACTACAAAGGGCAGTCCAATTGCATCTTAAAAGGTAGCAGAAATGAGTTAATACCACATTTTTGTTCAATTTCACGTGAGTTAAAAGGACATTTTTAATCATTTTCCATTTTACTTATCTTTATAAAGAGTGGGAATTGCCTCATGGAATCTGCTTATAGGTGAGACTAACTGCTGCTTCCTCTGGAATATCTTTGTAACACACCTATAAAAAAGCAAACGTATTCAAATCTCTTTGGAATTCTTTGAACTTTGTGAACAATGATTGATAAATCTCTTCAACATGAATGTTCTTCAAATTTTTTTTATTTCAGTTCATGATTTCACAGATGATCACATAGTTTAAAACTACTTACCAAAGACGCTAGTAGCATTTAGTGGAGTGCCTGTCGTTGGATGTAATTTGTCAAACCAAGAAGGCACTAGCCTAGCCCTCCCAATGATACACAAGCTACTAACAGTGAGGCCACAATCCCCAGGCTTGTACCAGCTCCTACTACATTGCTTGCCCACTTCTTAAATAATAGCCAACTTGAGGTTGCTTCTGTAGTAAGCTAAGGTAGCAGAAGCCAAACTCCAAAAATCAAATGCCTCAAAAATAATAGCTGACGTGGTTGCTTGTGCAAGGAAAGTAAGTTAGCAGAAACCGAATTCCTCGGATTATAAAGCTGCCCTTGTAATGGTTCATATTATGTGTTAATGCCTCAAAAGAAGTCAAAAAGTTATAGATAAAAGCAAGTTTGCAAGTCTAGTAGTTATAATGCTGTTGTTGCCATATGCAAATGTCAGAGTCTACAAAAGATTATGTTGAAATCTTCAAACAATGCTCACAATTTAGCACAGCAGATCCATGAAACCTCTTTTTGAAACAACAATCCAATTAGTTCCACATTTTTTTGGTCAATATATTAATCCCCTAGTAACTATTATTGATAATTTTTCAATGCTTTTGCACGAATGAGTCAATTCCGTAACATAAGAGAATCTTTTTTTCAAAATTCGATGACATATTTGAGCTTTTTCCCTTTAAATAATTTGTGGTGATGAGGATATTTCATCTTTGTGCACATGCTGCGTCTGAGCATTTCACGAGCACAAAGAAAAAGTCTAATTGAAAATGAAGGCAATTTGTTTTCCAAAATTCTCAAATATAGAATGTATCTAATTAAGCAAGCTATATTGATGGTATAATGAACTAGTGAGACTTATTTACCAGTTGTTGGTTAAGTCTCCATTTTCCGTGATCAGGAAATTACAGTGTGTCAGCGTCTTCCGAAGGAGCAATAGCACAAGATGATTAAACTAGGCATAAATCATGAATCTCAAAGTACAAGGAAACAAAAAAGAAAAAAAAAACTAAGAACTATCTCGTTGGAAAAATCTTCAACACGGTTAAAAAATAAGAGAACTTGGCTGTTTCAAATGTCAATTTGTATTATCATTTGCTCACCTTAATTGGGCTCAGGTGAAGGTGGTTGGAGGATTGGTAGGTCCATTGTCGTATGTAACACAACTATCAAGTTGAGATACTACTAATGTAGTATATTTTAGTTTCAAACATGTCAAAAGTGTATGCAAACATAACAGATCATCCCATGGCTAGAGTTGAATATGACAAATTGGTACCTCAATGTCGATCGTAGTTGAATAGAGATCTAGTTGGACCAAGCATTAAAGAAGTGATAAATACCTCAACTCTGCAAACCTCTCCATGGCTTTAGATATGGCTAATCCACCATGGCCTTGGCCCCATAGGAACCACTTTTTCATGTGCAAGAAGAGAAGCCATGAACTCCATTCGCGGACTAAAGTAATCCGAAAAATGTGGGACTTCTAGGACCGGCTTTGGGTTGATCCCTGAAGTGCCCATGTAAAGAACTTTAACATTATGCCCTGAACATCTCATCAACTCCACAATATTGTACCAGGATCAGGCTCCATGGCATTCCTCGTGAACTAACACGAAATGTTTCTTAGCTTTAGGGCCTGACAAGGTTGCATTTTGCATATGAAAACAGAAGCATAAGAACTACTAGACTTGTTTGAAACTTGCTTGTTTTATCTTTTTTCCTTCTTTTTAAAAATGTGCGCATAATATGAACCATTACAAGGTAACTTTATAATTAGAGCTGTTTGGTTTGTGCCAACTGACTTCCATGCAAAAGCAACCCACATTGGCTATTATTTGAGGCATTTGGTTTTTATAGGAGTTTGACTTTTGCTAGCTTACTTCCATGAAGAAGCAACCCCATGTTGGCTATTATTTAGGGCATTTAGTTTGTATGGTTTCAAGATCAGGATTCAGTGCTATATTGAATGCATTTCTTTGAAGTTCAGTCATTCACCAAATCAACTAACGGAAGAGAGAATAACCAATTTAAAGGTTCAACAGCCTTATCATCATGACCATGTAACTGATCCATTGGTTAGGTAGATTGGGGCTATCTTATTTTCATCAGATACAATAAAAGCATTAGTAACTGATCCATCATTCTTTTGTGGCAAAGTTAATTTCTTTGTTTTTTCTTCTTCACAATACAAATACAGTAATTGAAATAACGTGGTTGTTAGTGCTATAAGTCCTGAAAAATAACAAAACTTTAATTGCTGCTTATTAAGCAGCACAACAAACCATGCATATAAACATTCATCCAGTTGAGTAGCCTTTTGGAAAATTTAGTCTCAGTTACGTAATTTGTATTGTATCTGATGAAGATAATAAATAAGGTTAGTCCCATGGCTGCTCATAGTTTCATAGGCTAATTTTGCCATCTCCTCATGCATGTTAAAAAGATCAGTTAATGAGTACATTAATTGATTTCGATCCTGGTAAATCAAATGATGTGTGGTAGAATACTGAACTCGTAACCATAAAAGTTTAAAACTTGGATCCACCTCTAAATGTAAAAGTAAAATGCCTCAAATTATGCCAATGTGGGGTTGCTTCAGCATGGAAGTAAGTTAGCAGAAACCAAACACCTCTAATTTCATCAAATGCCTAACATAATAGCCAACGTGGTGTTGCTTCTATACAAAACTAAGTTTGCAGAAACCAAACTCCTCTAATTATACACGAAAAACTCTAAATTGAGTGGTTAATTTTAGTAAAACAAAAAAAGTTGAATGACCGGAGTTTAAATGACCTTTTAAGATATTCACTCGCTAATTTGCCATCAACCCACCCATATTGAAAATTTTGCTACAAGAGTACAAATAATAGCTAATGTGGGGTTGCTCCTGCATAGAAGCAAGTTTAGCACAAACCAAATTCCTCTTATTATAAAGCAGCATTGTAATGGTTCATATTATGTGCTCATCTTTCAAAAGATATGGAGAAAAGCATGTCTCTGTTGCCATATGCAAGTGCAACCTTGTCAGAATCTAAAGCTAAGTAGCACTTTGTGCTAGTTCATACGGTGTGCCATGGAGCCTGGTCTTGGTACAAGATTATAGCATTGATGAGATCTTCGGGGCATAATGTCACAGCTCTTGACTTGGGTGCTACTATTTAATGACGATTTATTATTTGATTTGATTGTATGGTACAATATCGTAACTTATAAATTTATAAATATTTTTTTAATAAAATATTTCAAGTAGGAAAACATACAAGCTAATATATCTCTAGCCCATACAAACAATATAAGAAAATAAAAAGTAAGAACTTTTAAAAAAACAAACCTCAAAAAATAGGCTAAAATGTGAAAGAAAAGACAGTAGGAAAAGAAGTTTCAAACGTTGATAAGGAGGGAAATAAGTAATACAAAACAGTATATATATTAAGGTAAAGTTTAATAAAGGATAAATTAGAATTACTTAAATAAGGGTATAATTGGAAAAAAAATTGAGAGAACCATGGGACACCTCCAAATTGGTGATCTTAAAAAATGAGGTTTTCATGGTTACAGAACCTTGAAACCATACCATACCAGATAATTAATAAAACAATAAAAACAAACGTGGTTCTCTTACTAACCATACAATTTCATACTATAAAAAATAACCATTCAAACAAGTTGTAAGATTAATATTGAACTTTTGTAATATGTCAAGCATGTTTTATATATAAATGTATATATATATTTCTTTTCATTCGTGAAATGATCTAGAAAAATTAACTTAGGTGTATCGTTGCAAACATTCTCAAAAAGAATTTTACGTGATTATTAAGAACAACTCACAAGTCACAGCCTTTGCCATTTGGAAACAAAGCAAGTTTTTCAGTTTTCCTCAATTTTTAAAAATGCTACAATACTTTCATGTGATATTGTTCCCTCAAATTCTACCTACTGTACATGCCATCACATTTCATTTATGTACCTTATAACTATTAGGATAAAATAAAATTTTATATTTTATGGAATTTACAAAATTGTTATTACAACTTTTCTGAATAGCATTTAAATTGGAACGGCGAGAAGACCTATATTGACTTTTTTTTTTTTGGCTCAATTCTACTAGGCTGTTCTTATTGCGCGAAATCGAGACCAAAGTAATTCTTTTCTAGTGTGGAAGTTTAGACTATGTTGCAACCACAGACATATTCAGATAATACCTTGGCTTTGATTCCACTGTTGGGGAAGGAAGCACCACAACTAAAGTTTGATATGATAATAAATAAATAATGAAAATAAATTGAACATGAACCCTCAAATAAATAGAGGGAAAAACCACGGGTAGAAGGATTTTACTATGATAATATGAAAGTACACAGCTCTCAGATACAAGGAGAAAACTATAATAAACACTTCTCTACCGTAAAAGGAATAACTCACTATAGAGGACACTCAAGACTATATTTATCTTAGTATATAACTCTCTTTGTGTTTTTATCTTATGCGATGTTGTTTTTGGTGTGTTAAGATGAGGAGCTAAATTGCTACACAAAAAATTAGCCTACCCTTGTTGACAAATCTTGGTGGCCAACTAAGTTGCCAAAACAATTGGCAACTACTGTTGACTCTGTTTTGCATTGACTATTGTTGACTCTCTTTTGCCTCCCTTTTGACAGTTCTGTTTCATGAATTTGCTTTTCTATTTCATTTTTCCAATATGCATTATTTTTATTTTATATGTTTTGATTAAAATCAAACATTTTTTCATATTTTATACCATACAATTTTATCTTTTTTATATAATATCTTATTTAACCACGCGAAGCACGAGCTACTTTACTAGATAGATTTACAATAGTACCGACATGGATCAAGCAAATGATAAATTTTTTCGAGAACAATTAGATTGTCAGTTACATTTCTAAATCAAATACATAATTATTCGTGGGACAAAATAAAGTAAGAAAAAGTTTGTAACCACCCATATACATTTAACCATCAAATTCGTTTTGCATTAACTTTCTTTTTTGCCCCCTTTTTTTATATAATTTTTTTATTTTTTATAAATCTTTCAAACTCAAATTTGTTAGGAGTTTTGTCCTTAGCTTTACACCTTGTTTGGATGGTGGTTTTTCGTAGTATGATATGGTATGGTTATTAAGATAACGACGTTTATGGTTTTGTTTTATGATTTTGTAACCATGAAACCCCCCACTTTTTGAAACCACCAATTTGGTGGTATCCCATGATTCTCTTATTTTTTTTTCCAGTTATACCCTTATTTAAATTTAAATAACTATAATTTATCATTTATTCTTTATTAAACTCTACCTTAATATATGTATTTTTTTTATTACTTTCACCGCATCAACTTTAGAAACTTCTTTTCCACCTCCCGTCTTTTCTTTCACGTTTTAGTGACTTTTTTGAGGTTTGTTTATTTAAAAGTTCTTACTTTTTTATTTTCTTGTATTGTTTGTATAAAATGAAGATATATTATCTTGTATGTTTCCTTACTCGATTCTACGTATTTATTTTTTAAAAAAATTATTAAAAAACTATTAATTATTTTAATATTTATAATAATTAAGGATATTTTTGTAAATTTATAAGTTACGATACAGTACCATACCGTCAAATCAAACAACAAATTATTATTGAGCAATAACAATCCGTACAGTCTATCCAAACATTGTATAATATGATACTGTACGATATCATGCATACCATACAATACCATACATTATGAAACCACGACAAACCACTGTCCGAACAAGCCGTTAAAGTGTCACATGGCTTGCTGTGGTTCCTCTTGATTTATTTTAATGCTTCTGCCCATACTTTAATTTATGAATATAGACATATAGATTTTTTAAAAAAAAAATTTAAATTTTTACCATTAAAAATTTTAATAGTTTCTCACCAAAAGAGCGTACTAAATGTGTTTTGCTAAAAAAGACGACAAAAATTAATATAAGCAATCGTATTTCTTTATAGGCTATAAATAACGAATAGTTGTGGAAAGTTAATTAGTTTAATTATTAAATATAAAAATTGATAACTTCCCACGGAAAAAAAATAATCTAAATATGCTGATTAGAATTTATTTTTCACAATTAGTATTATCTATATCTATATTTGTACTATATTAAAAAAAGTGTGAAGGCTCTTAGAAATGTTGTTTGAACTTTTTACCCTTCATTAAAAGTCTTTAGCCAAAATCGTCTTTTCATTATTTTTCAGAATTTATTATTTTATGTTTTGTTTATTTAGTTTAGAATTTGGATTAGAATTTCTTTATATTTAGAATTCACTTTTGATTTAGGACTATTCTATGTAAATAATTAACAAAAATTTTGACTATTAAATATTTTGTTAATAAAAGTATGTAATATAACAAATTTAAAAGGAAAAAATTCAGTAAAATTATGTTGGAAACATTAAAGTACTCCTTTTATATTTAGAAATCTTTTGTTACATTAAATTTTAATGAGATAACTATTTAACTTCTAATTATTCAACTCTAAATTATTAATTTATGTATTAAAAAACCATTAATATATCTATATTATAAGCAATTGAATTAATTTTCTCATTTTTGTCGTTTCATAATAAACTAAACTATTGAATTAAACTAATAATATTTATTAAAATCTTTTATATGAATATTATATTTATTTAATAATAAGTACTATTTATATATATTTTTAAATTGACGCAACACATACGTTTTTCTATAAGGAGGAAGTGGTTGTGGAAAGTTAATTTAAATATCTAGGATAAAAATTGATAACTTCCCAAAAAAAAAGTAGTGCTAATTAGAATTTATTTTTACAAGCAGTATTATTTTTACTCTAAATAGACAGTGGAAAGTTAATTTAAATATTTAGAATATAAAAATTTGAGAATTTAACAATTAGTATTATTTCTCTATAAAGAAGTAGTAATTGTGGAAAGCAAATTTAAATATTTATTAAAAAAATTGATAACTTCCCACAAAAGAAGTAAGTTGGCAAAACCAAACTCCTATTATAAATTGGCTTCATATTATGTGCTCATCCTTCAAAAGATATGGAGAAAAGCGAGTCTCTGTTGCCTAAAGCTAAGAAGCACTTTGTGCTTGTTCATACGGTATGCCATGGAGCCTGGTCCTGGTACAAGATTGTAGCATTGATGACATCTTCGGGGCATAATGTCACAGCTCTTGACTTGGGTGCTTCAGGAATCAACCCAAAAGAGGCCTTCCAAATCCCAAATCTTTCTGATTATTTGTGTCCCCTAATGGAGTTCATGGCTTCTCTTCCGGCACATGAAAAAGTAGTTCTTGTATGCCATAGCTTTGGTGGACTTGCCATTTCTAAAGCCATGGAAACCTTTCCAGAAAAGATTTCAGTTGCTGTATTTCTCAATGGTCTAATGCCTGGTCCAAATCTAAATGCAACCACACTCTACACTAAGGTACCAATTTTCCGTATTCACAACCACCGTTATGTTTGTTTACATGTTTCAAACTAAATACTTCACTTCATTGTAGGCAACCAGTCTAGTAATGGCTCAACTTGATAATCATTTTACATACGACAATGGACCTATGAATCCTCCAACCACCCTCATCCTAGGTCCCAAGTACTTGGCAACTTGTATTTACCAGCTGACCCCAATTGAGGTAAGCAAATCATATTGCAATTGAAAAATTTTAGTAGTTTATCCAAATTATAGATCTATTAAGTACTTAACCGCATGTTGGAACTGATTTAAATTGTTTTTTTTTTACTTCTTGGTGTTAGGATTTGGCGCTGGCCACTACACTAATAAGGCCATTTTATCTATACCATGTGGAAGATATTTCTAAGGAGATAGTTCTATCAAGCAAAAAATATGGATCCGTTAGGCGAGTGTTCATTGCTGCTGAAAATAATGCTCTGCCAAAGGAATTTCTAAAATTGATGATTGAAAAGAATCCACCAGATGAAGTGGAAGAGATCCACGGCTCTGACCACGTGACCATGATGTCTAACCCCAAACAACTTTTTACTACTCTTCTGAGCATTGCCGACAAGTATAACTAAGAGCTTTTGATTAAGAAGAATAAGGAGGACATGCTTAAGATTGATCCATTTATATGGTGATATTAGTTCTTCCATACAAGTCCTAGTTAATTTGATATTTCATCAACTATTTTCTTTCTGTTGTAATTGACATCAATAAACGATCTCTATTTCATGTAATTACTGAAGTTTGGTTCAAGCCCGAATCCTTAAATCTCGTCAATGAGGAGGAGAAGATAGAAGTTGATACTGAAAAAGCAGAACAACAATGTTGTAGATGAACAAAAGCTCGTTGAGGCCATTTACCTCAATCCTCAACTTTATAAATGTACAAATGAAGGTCATAGTAGCAGAATATAAGGAAGTTCATGAAAGTCGAACCATCAAAATTATAGCCACTATTTATAAATGTACAAATGAGGGTCATAATAGCCATGTACACGTGAAAAAACAACACTATTTATAGGATAAAAGTTTTGAAAAAACAAAACTTTAATTAAAATTATAATTAATATAGATTCATGAATTCTAAAAAGAAGTCATATATCTTCCAAGAACCTATAACGTAAGAAAAATAAATGTTAAAATTCACATTCATGTATTTTGTGAATTTTCAAAAACAAAACTTTTATCAGAATTTTTACTGGATGAATTTATTTTAAAATTAATTGAAACACTAATTCTTACGACTGCTATACTTACGTAGTGTGGAAGATGTTGATAAGGAGATAGTTCTTTCAAGCAAAAGCTATGAATCAGTTAAGCTGGGGTTCGTTGTTGCTGCTAAAGTTAGATTTCTAAGGAATGAATTTTAGCGGTGGATCATTTTGTACCACAACACTTTCCTTAGTTCATGGCTGAAGGAGCTAGATGAAAGATTGAACAAACGAGAAATGATCAATGATTTGATAAAATTGAACCCTCACAGAATCAGTTTTGTTGTTTCCTTAGCAAGTCCATCCACAACTTGATTGGCCTGATCTCTATAACAATGATAGATGTCTACACTCACTTGGTCCATCAGCTGGATCATAGTCTATGCACGGGTGCTAATTTTAACCCGTATAAAGTAAAAAGATATTATTTAATTCATATTTGTTTTAATGGATCACTCATATTTTCTAGTAAATATGAGTTGATCTATTTTAAGAGCTCATATATATATGATCAAAATGGGTAAAATATGAATACTCATAGATCCCCCGTTCATAATGAAAAAATTCTAATTGCATTTAAAAAAAAATTTGTGTAGATGAACTTTTTTTTCTTAAAAAAATTTGAAGGCGAGAGTGGGATTAAGGGGATGGGGATAGGCTGAAAATGGGGGGGGGGGGGGGGGGGTTGCAAAAACATTGAACTTTTTAATTTTTTTTTTTTTAAAAAAAAATTGAGGGTAATGGTAGGGAGTCCAAGTTGGGGGTGGGGTTGGAAGTGGGGAGGGGTGGTGAATTTTTTTTTTATTGGATTATTCTTTAAAAAAAAATGAGGATTGGAGTTGGGGAGAAAAAAAATATTTTTTTTAATTTTTCACTCAAAAGAAATTGGGAGTTAAAAAAATTAACTTTTTTCGAATTTTTTAAATTTTTCTTTAGAAAAAAATTGGGAAGGGGGGTGGGGGTAGGGAGGGGGGAGTACCAGCGTAGGATACAAATGGAGGGTGGAATGGTGAAAAAATTTAACTTTCTTTTCTAATTCTTTTTTAAAAAATATCTGGGGGTAGAGGATCTGCTTGGGCTTAGGGATGGAATTTTTTTCTTTTTAGATGGTGATAAGGTGGGGTATAGGGAGACTGGTGAGGGGCGGGTAGGGTGCACAAAATTTATCCTGATGTTCTCTAATTTAAAAATTGGGGGTGATAAAGGTGCGGGTGAAGATAGGGGGTTTGAGTCAAATTTGAGTGGGTTATAATAGATCAAGACAACAAATGAGTAAAGACCCAACCCGATCCGAATTTGCTTGGATCAAAGTGGGTAGGGTCAAAACATGTTGAGTAATGGGTTAGAGAGCGGGTCAAGACCCAATCCGACTCAACTTTTACTTATTTTATTTGTTCTTTTTCGATATTTTGATACTTAGTTAAATTACATTTTCCTTTATTATGGCTATATAAAATATATCAAATTAAAAAGAATATTTTAAAAATATTTTGGCAAGATCTCTCTTGAGTCAGTTCGAGTTGCATATCAACCCAATTTTAAATGGATTGAAATGGGTTGGGTTGAGATGAGTTGAGCTAATAATTAATCTGCGCAAACTTCAACAAGTTGGATGGGTTGAGTTTAATTTTGCCACCCCTAGGTGGAGATGAGGGTTGAGTGTGGGGTGAGAGTGGGTGGGTGATAGGGTATGGAAGTAGATTTTTTCTTTTTTATGAAAAAAATAATTTTTTCAAATATAATTATTTGGGAGTAGCATTGGGGTGATAAGGGTTAAGCATTAACAATTTATCTTTGATTTAATTCTTTTTTTGACTTTAAGAGATTAAAGTGGATTGGAACTATTTTTACGTAAATCATATTTGACAAAATCCATATTTACTTATATTTTATATGGATGGATTATGATCAAATCCATTTTAATTCAAGTCATATTCAATCCATCCAAATCCAATCCAATTTACTCATTTGTCACCTCTGCGTCTATGCTAGCCTTCAATTTGTTCTTATCATAGTCATTCTTCTTCTTTGAAATACAAAAACAATTTTAAGATATTTACTGATTCAGTAAATACGAGCCTATGGATATATATGTGCCACTTTTTAATCAGCTTTAAATTACAAAGTTAAGGGTATATATTTTCTTATTTTTCAAAAAGAAATTAAACGGTGTCCATTTGGGAATTTATTATAAAAGCTGCTACATCATTTTGATTTTGTTGTATAGGAACTGCGTCAGTCAAGTAAGTGACAGTTAAAAGGGAGTCAGTTAAGATCATACTTGTAGATTTGGAAAATTACTCACGTATACCCTTACCATTACATAAATGACCCAATATGCCCATCCAATATAAAAATAAAATGGTGAATGATGTCGTTGCAATTGTCCGAACAAATCAGAAATTTAATTATTTATTATCTCTTGGTGAATGATTGAACTTCCAAGAAACACATCAATATAAAAATAAAATGGTCCATATAGTAGGTAACATGGGATTACTTCAGCATGAAATTAAGTAAATAATTAGCAAAAGTCAAACTCCTAGGATTATTTAACATTTGCCTTGTAATGGTTCATACAATGTGCTTATTCTTAAAGAGAAGAAGAAAAAGATATGGAGAAGAGCAAGTTTCTAAGAAGTCTAGTAGTTCTAATACTTCTATCATCATATGTAAATGCAACCTCGTCAGGGCCTAAAGCTAAGCACTTCGTGCTAGTTCATGGGGCTTGCCATGGAGCCTGGTCTTGGTACAAGATTATGGCGTCCATAAAAACTTCAGGGCATAATGTAACAGCTCTGGACTTGGGTGGTTCAGGGGTCAACCCAAAAAAGGTCCTTGAAATTCCACATTTATCTGATTACTTCAGTCCGCTAATGGAGTTCATGGCTTCTCTTCCAGCGGATGAAAAAGTGATTCTTGTAGGCCATAGCCTCGGTGGATTCGCCATATCTAAAGCCATGGAAAGCTTTCCAGAAAAGATCTCAGTTGCTATATTTGTCACTGCTCTAATGCCTGGTCCATCTCTCAGTGCAGCCAACATCTTTAATGAGGTACCGTTATCAAATTTAGCCATGAGAAGATCTTCTTTATGTTAGCTTACACTTTTTCATGTTTGAATTTCTTATACTTTACTACAGTCATCCAGGGGAGCACTATTTGAACTTGATAATCGTCTTTCATTTGATAATGGACTTGCCAATCCTCCAACAACCTTTGCCTTTGGTCCAAAGTACTTGGCGAGTTATCTTTATCCACTGAGTCCAATTGAAGTGAGCAAAAGCATAGTAAAAAAATATAAATTGAAATAGCTGAGAACTGGTACTCTTGATAATAAACTGTCTTTTTTTTTCCTTTTTTGGTGTTAGGACTGGGCACTGGCTACTACATTAGTAAGGCCAATTTACCTTTACAGTTTGGATGACATATCAAAGGAGATAGTTCTTTCAAACAAAAAGTATGGATCAGTTAGGCGAGCGTACATTATGGTGGCTGAAGATAAAGTTCTAAAGAAGGAATTTCAACAGTTAATGATTGAAAAAAATCCGCCAGATCAAGTGGAAGAGATTTCAGGATCTGATCACATGCCCATGATGTCTAAGCCCCTTCAACTTTTTACTCTTCTTATGCGTATTGCCAACAAATGACCAGCTTGTGATTACATATTCATGAATAATGTATAAATGAAATAAAATTGGATTAACCTTCTTTCCATGTGTGAAATTATTGAATCGGTCTTGTTTAAAAGATTCTCCGCTGCTGTTCCCCATATGAATCATCTAGGCAATGTTCTACATAAGCAAGTTGTTATCTCTTTTTGGCCTTATCATTTGGCATTGGGGGTTCTGTGAAATCATGCCTACCTCGGTACATTTCCAGTACATGAGCATTGACAAAATAATATTATGCAAAGAAGGATACCAAAATTCCAGTGATTTCATGACATTTAAGCACCATGTGCTTGTTTTGATTCCCTCAATTAACAATTTTCTTATGCTGTAAAAAATCACTCGTGCCATAGATGACACGTATGATAAACCGAGAAATACTACCAATTGCAGCACACTATTGAGTTTTTTCATCTTCTGTGTACCAAATAATCATCTATGACCTTTAGCATGAGTAATCACTGGACTTAATTCAAATTTCCCCTGTAATGTTATGTCAAATGGCTGTGACTTTGTTTGGAAAATGTCCTCATTTATCCTGCATAGTGTAAAAATCTTCTGAACGGCTCTTAGGTTCAACCAGCAGTTGACTTTAATCTTTATTTTATGCAACTTTAGCCTGAATAATCTAATTCTATATTCTCATCCTCTGATTGACTTGGTGAATGATAAAATTCCCAACAAATAATACCTGACGTGGGGTTGCTTCAGCAGGGAAGTAAGTTAGAAGGTCAAACACCTTGAGTATCTATAATAATGGTTTATACTATGTGTTCATAGTTCAAACAACGAGAAACACGTTAATGGCCAAAAACAAGTTTCTAACAATTTTAGTACTGATATTTTTATTGCCATGTGTAACTTCAACGACATCAGGGCCTAAATGGCCTAAAACTATCAAGCACTTTGTTCTAGTTCATGGCGCGGGTCACGGAGCCTGGTGTTGGTACAAGATTGTGGCACTGATAAGATCTTCAGGGCATAATGTCACATCTCTTGACTTAGGTGCTTCAGGAATCAACCCAAAACAGGTCCTTGAAATCCCACATTTATCTGATTACTTTAGTCCGCTAATGGAGTTCCTGGCTTCTCTTCCTGCACATGAGAAAGTGATTCTTGTAGGCCATAGTTATGGTGGATTGGCCATATCTAAAGCCATGGAAAGCTTTCCCGAAAAGGTTTCAGTTGCTGTATTTGTCACCGCTCATATGCTTGGTCCAGCTCTAAATGCAACCACACTCTTCACCAAGGTGTGTATATATATAATTCACCAACTTTGCCTTTGCTCTGATCTCTTCAGTCAGCTAACCTTTTTTCATGTTTGGAACTATTATCTAGTTACAATCTTCCAGTGAAAAGATACCTCAACTTGATAATCGTGTAACGTACGATAATGGACCAACCAATCCTCAAACAACCTTCATCTTTGGTCCAAAGTACTTGGCAACAAATGCTTATCAGCTGAGCCCAATTCAGGTAAGCAAAGCATCATGGTCATGAGAACGGCGCCCTTAATGTTGCATGTTTTCGATTAGAGTAGAACACTAACATCATTAAACTAATTAATTTTTTTGTTAGGATTGGGCGCTGGCTACAACATTAACAAGGCCTTTATACATATACAGTAAGGAAGACATGTCAAAAGAGATGGTATTTTCAAGCAAAAGGTACGGAAGAGTTAGGCGAGTATTCATTGTGGCCGTTGAAGATAAAACTCTACCCAAGGAATTTCAAGAATGGATGATTGAAAAAAATCCACCAAATGAAGTGAAAGAGATCCATGGCTCTGATCACATGACCATGATGTCTAAACCGCTAAAACTTTTTACTCTTCTTCTACGTATTGCTCACAAGTGACAAGCTTATTCATCTCTCAATTCATATTCAATATATTGAAATAATTTTTAAAAATTGCACTTCAACTTTCCCCTGTATTTTGATACTAGCAGTTTTTGGCGCGCCTGCACCGTTACCGTTGAAATTTCAAGATTTCAATTTGTGTCACAGATAGCATTTCAATGGTTCATTAAGTTTTCTAACCGGAAATTTTTATATGTTTTTTTAAAATATTGTAAATTATTAACTGTTGTGAGTTTTAATATTTCCACGTACTTTTCAAAACATATAAATTTTTATTTCAAATAAATCAAGATTTTTATGTCCGAATTCATAGTCAAAATTTAAAATTTTGAATCGCAGATTTCAAATTATATCAAGAGCAGAAAAGTGTTAAATTACAAGAGAGTGGGGTAGGGATGGAAACAGTACGGGGTGAGTTTAGAACTATGCGGGGAGGGCAGGTTTACAGTTATGTCGGGCGGGACAGGTTGAAGTAGTTATTTTTAAAACTAATGCGGAATGGGGCACGTTGCGGGTTTAAAAAACCAAATAGAAATTCGAAGAAATTAAATCTTTGTAATTAGTAAAAATCAAAGATATAAATTTTTTATATTAAATATTGACTTTAATTTTATTTTTTCTAAAATTTAAACTATACATGTCCGGTAATTGTTAGCTATTAAAATATTAATTAAAAAATTTTAATTAATAATTAAGAAACAATTATTAAAATGTCAACTAAAAAAAATAGTTATTGATACATTAATTAGCAGAAAAAGAACTAATTTCAATTAAAAAAATAAAATAAATTTAAAATTCAAACGATGCGAATCTATACGAGACGAAAAAAAAAAAAGCAATTTAAAAAACTTTTGAATTGAGCTCAACCGACCTCGTCGCCCATTAGTCATTACCGTCCCTAAGGAGAGGGGCTGCTTCCGCTTTTTGTTCAGACAAGACATTCTACTTTAAGAACCAATCAAGTCAACGGCTGAATTACAAATTCAAAAGCATTCCCTTTGTTTAGGAAAGAATAACCTTTTCTTTCTTTTTTGTAATATTTAAATTTTAATTTTTTATATGGCATGTTTAAGGTTATACGATTAGAGGGTAATTTAGTATATTTAATATAATTTTAATTTAAAATCACAAATTAAATAAAAAAACCTCCTTTATTTTTTTAAATTTCGTAACAAATCAAATTAAATCATTCTTTTTTAAATGACGAAAATAAACCAAAATAACATAACAATTTAAGAATAGTCACTTCAAAATGTATACATGTCTTTTTCTTCCCCTCTTAAATATTATTGTTAATATATTATTATAAAATACGTAAAACTTTTATAAATATGGCATCTAAGTAATTTCTAATTCAGATATTTATACTTTCCTAAGAGAAGTACTAAAAATATCCTCGAACTTAGTACGAATTATTAGTTTCGTCCCTAAATTATTGATAGGCTTAAAACACTTCTCAACTTAGCGAACTAAGCTTATTAGTTTCATTCTTGAACTATTGATAGACTTAAAAACACCTCTCAACTTGACGAACTAAACTTAAATACACCCTCGAAACTAAGCTTAAATAGTCTGCAGAGCATAATGTCACAGCTCATGACTTGGGTGCTTCAGGGATCAACTCGAAGCAGATCCTCGAAAATCCCACATTTATCTGATTACTTCAGTCCGTTAATGGATTTCATGGCTTCTCTTCCTGCAAATGAAAAAGTGGTTCTTGTAGGCTATAGCCTTGGTGGATTCGTGATATCTAAAGCCATGGAAACCTTTCCCGAAAAGATTTCAGTTGCTATATTTGTCACTGCTGTAATGCCTGGTCCAACTCTTAATGCAACCACTATCTTTAGTGAGGTACCTTTTAGCTAAATTTTCTTATGTTAGCTAACATTTTCTTCACTTATTAAGTTTGTGAAATCATCCAGGGTAATAAACTAGTAGAATCCCAACTAGGTAGTCCGATGGACCTGACAATCCTCCAACAACCATCAACTTTGGTCCAAAGTACTTGGCAAGCAATCTTTATCAGTTGAGCTCAATTCAGGTAAACAAAGCATCATCAAGATCTAAAAGTGAAATAGCTGAGTTCTTAATTATTCAAATTGTACTAAATCAAAAGTGGAACTTGCTAAATTATGTGTGTGTGGACGTGCTCTTTTTTCCTTTTTTTGATGTTAGGATTGGACTTTGGCTAGTACTATGCTAGTTAGGCCAGGATATTTATACAGTCTTGAGGAGATATCAAAAGAGATGGTTCTTTCAAGCGAAAGGTATGGATCAGTAAGACGAGTATTTATTGTGGCTGCTGAAGATAAACAAATCAAGAAGGAATTCCAACAATGGATGATTGTAAGGAATCCCCCTGATGAAGTGGAAGAGGTACTGGGTGCTGATCACATGGTCATGATGTCTAAGCCCCTTCAACTTTTCACTCTTCTTCTGCGCATTGTTCACGAGTGACCAGCTTTGATTAGCTTTTACACCTTCTCATTCACACGATATTGCTGGATCAATCTTTCACTTATCCTCCTAACGTCCCCAAGGATTCACCCCATGGGGGTTGAGCCATATATTACATAAGTTGTAAAATTTTGAGAGCTGCAGTGTGCTGTCAAAGTACTCTACCAGAAAATTAAATCACTACACTTATTATAAAATTTCCATGTTTGTGGTGTATTCTGTATATTAAATGACATATTCTCTGAAAGACTATATCAGTAATCAGCAGAAGTCCATCTGGCTACCATCTCTAGCCTCAATAACTCAATTAATTATATGATCTTCCTCTAGTTGACTTTGTGGATGCTTGATCTGTGAAGAAACAACCTTCAATTAAAGAATAAAACAAAATATCTGATTATTCATGTGGGATTTCCACATCAAGCAAGTTAGTAAACTCTTCTAATTATATGATCTTTAAGAAAAGTTTATCCCATGTGCACAAGTTTCATAGTTCAAAACAAAGGGAAAAAGAACTATGGAGAAAAGCAAATACCTGATAAGTTTCCTTCTGATACTCCTTTTGCCATATGGAAATGCAACGCTGTCCAAGCCTAAATGGCCTAAAGCTAGCAAACACTTCGTGCTAGTTCACGGAGGATGCCATGGAGCCTGGTCCTGGTACAAGATTATAGCACTGATGAGATCTTCGGGGCATAATGTCACAGCTCTTGACTTGGGTGCCTCAGGGATCAACCCGAAGCAGGTCCTTGAAATCCCACATTTATCTGATTACTTCAGTCCACTAATGGAGTTCCTGGCTTCTCTTCCTGCACATGAAAAAGTGGTTCTTGTAGGCCATAGCTTTGGTGGATTTGCCATATCTAAAGCCATGGAAAGCTTTCCTGAAAAGATTTCAGTTGCTGTATTTGTCACTGCTCTAATGCCTGGTCCAAATCTCAATGCAACCACACTCTTCATCGAGGTATCATTTCGCCAACTTTAGCATTAAGACAATTTCTTCTGATAGTACATCACTATTCATGTTTCATATTTCATTACAGTCTTCCAGTGGAATAGTATCTCAACTCGATAATATTCTTACATATGACAATGGACCTAACAATCCTCCAACAACCCTCAACTTGGGTCCGAAGTACTTAGCAAGTTATCTTTATCAGTTGAGCCCGATTCAGGTAAGCAAAGCATAATTAAGATCTAAATATGAAATAGATGTGATTTAATGATCATGCAAATGTCCCAGATGTGAATTGTTTTCACAAATTATATCAGTCGCTATTTCAATCAATCAATCAACTATGCCTCAATCCCAAACGAGAGAAGTTAGCTATATGAATCATCATATCAATTAGTCAATCAACTATGTCTAATCCAAATGTGTGGAGTCAGCTATATGAACAACATCAATTAATCAACTAATTATGCCTCGATCATGCATTTCTGTTTACTCCAGCTGAACCTACTCGAAAATTCCAGGGTTGATTTCTTAGATGGTCACCCATTTAATAGTTATTATTTCAGATTCACCTTTCTTCTCGATTTCAATTTTTCTTCGATAAAGAAAGTGACTTCTGAGATAATAATTATTTAGTTGAATGACCATCTTGAGAAATCAATTCAAAATTTCACTAGCTTATACAAATCCATTTAAGACAGGATATCACGAGAAACTTACTATGTTCTCTTTTCTTCTGTTTGGTAATAGGATTTGACCCTGGCAACTACATTAGTAAGGCCAATATACTTGTACAGTCCGGAAGATATATCAAAGGTGATGGTTCTTTCAAGCAAAAGGTATGGATCAATTAAACGAGTGTTCATTGTGGCTCCTGAAGATAAAGGTGTGACTAAAAAATTCCAGCTGAGTATGATTAAAAAGAATCCACCAGATGAAGTGAAAGAGATCTCAGGCTCAGATCACATGATCATGATGTCTAAGCCCCTTCAACTTTTTACTAATCTTTTGCACATTGCCAACCAATGACAAGCTATCATTATAGCTTTACCAACTTGTGATTACATGATATCAAGAATAAAAGCATAATAGAAATAATCAAACCATTATATATACCTCAATGTACAAACAAGTTGTATGTCTAAAGATACGCTTGGTATATAGTTCAAGCTTTAGACTTACATATGTGGATTTGGGGGCTATCAATCCCAAGTACATACCTAAATGTCTTAAATTCGATCTTCCGTCTTTACAACTCCTCAATTTCAGTCTCATAAGTCTTGATGGTTGATTTTGAAATGGCTAAAATACAAATATGTTGTAATTTTCGGCCATGACTTGAATAGCAGTCCTCCAATAGGCTATTTGTGTGCTTGTCTTTCTCAAAAGAAAAATAAAAAGCATAACGTAACTTGGGCACAAGATAACTATTCAAGCAAAATACATTCAATCATTTTCATTACATCAAACTTCTGCAACTCCACATAAGCCTTGACCTAGTGAAATGTCGAATTCGAAGGAAGAAAAATACAAAATTCACTCAAATAATCCTGTGGCCAAGATTAATTATCACCTTAATAAGAATCTTTATACTATGTGCTCATAGTTCAACACTGGAGAAGAGAGAAAAAGAACATGAAGAAAATCAAGTTTCTAATAAGTTTAGTACTGATAATTTTGTTGCCATACATAAATTCAACAACATCAGGGCCTAATTGGCCTAAATCTAACAAGCACTTTGTGCTAGTTCATGGCGGGTGTCACGGAGCCTGGTCCTGGTACAAGATTGTTGCACTGATAAAATCTTCAGGGCATAATGTCACGGCTATTGAATTAGGTGCTTCAGGGATCAACCCGAAGCAGGTCCTCGAAATTCCACATTTATCTGGTTACTTTAGTCCACTAATGGAGTTCATGGCTTCTCATCCGGCAGATCAAAAAGTGGTTCTTGTAGGCCATAGCCTTGGTGGACTCGCGATATCTAAAGCCATGGAAACCTTTCCCGAAAAGATTTCAGTTGCTGTATTTTTGGCTGCTCTAATGCCTGGTCCAACTCTCAGCGCCACTACACTCTACACCAAGTTATTACTCCTATTAGTTTACCAAATTCAGTCCCAAATATTTCTTGTCACAAACTACAGTCAGTAATTTTTGTTATAGGCTAGAAGCACAATAGCATTTCAAATCGATAATCGTGTTACATACGACAATGGATCCAACAATCCTCCAACAACCTTCAACTTTGGTCCCAAGTACTTGGCAAGTTATCTTTATCAGCTGAGCCCCATTCAGGTAAGCTAAGACCGAATTGATGAGTTTTTCAGCATCGAAAATTATGTTTGACTTTATTTTGCCCTGTTTGGTGATAGGATTTGGCTCTGGCTACGACATTATTAAGGCCAATATACTTTCACGACCCGGAAGACATATCAAAGGAGATGGTTCTTTCAAGCAAAAAGTATGGATCAGTAAGGCGAGTGTTCATCGGAGCGGCTGAAGATAAAATTCTAACAAAGGAATTAACAGAGTATCTGATTGAAATGAATCCATCGGACCAAGTGGAAGAGATTTCAGGCTCTGATCACATGGTCATGATGTCTAAGCCTCTTCAACTTTTTACTCTTCTCTTGCGCATTGCCAAAAAGTATTAATTTCGTGGTCCAGAGTAAAACCATATTTTTGTATCATTAAACAACATAAAGAAGCTTGTGGCATCAACATTTATTATCTGTATCATATGTGCTAAAATCTATTGTATTTACATATTATCAGGTGTTTTTCATTAGTAGTTGTTCTTCCTATGCATTTTTTTTCCTTTCCATTTTGTCATATCTAGTATTCTGCTTATGGGTTGTTGAGACGAGCGTTCCCAGGAAATAGTCTTTCTACTTTTATGAGGTAGTGGTAAGGTCTGCGTACATTCTACCCTCCCCAGATCCTACTTGTGGAATTCAACGGGTATGCTATTATTGTTGTTGTACTAGTTATTGGCACAGGCGCAACACATGTTATTTTTTTTTTTAATATCTACATGACCCAAAATAATTGATTAAGGTGATATAGTAAAATCATTGCTGAAATAACTGAAAAATAATTTATTCATAGTTAAAATTGCCGAACAAATGATTAATAGAAACAAAATAAAATCAAAATATTGAAGCAGACACATCAATCGATAACTATCTGATTATAATTATCTGATTAAATTAGTAATTGAAGCAGGCATATCGTCCGATTAGTTCGTTCTTTACACACTTATGTACAATAGAATAAAAATAAAAAGGGCTTTGTATATATAGTAAATTTTCTGACAAAGGAAATGGGATGAATCCCCTTATTTACGTCCTTGGTTACCAAAAAGTCAAATTTTGACTTTCATTACGAAAAATCTCACCTTACCTAGAATGTTTGAGTAAATTGAAAAAAAAAATCTTCAATTGGCTAAAATGTTGACCTTATTATAAAAGAAAAAATTCCATTACTTTTAATACTCCAATTACTAATTCTTGTTTATTCTTCCTTTATATAACTAAACTAGATAAACATATTTATTAAATTGATGTGCCGCCAGACCAACCAGCAAGTAATGTTAAATAATGCAATTATCAACAAGTGTGTGATGTTTAATTTCTTGGGATTTAATAATCGCAAACGGAACTATCAACAGACGTATTATGTTTCTTTGAGTAATGATTGCAACTCTACATAACGCCAGGATATTCTATATTCCTTTCTTTTGGTTTGGAAAAAAATAATGTATGGAAAATGGTCAAATATATTATCAAAAATAGTCTAAATATATTATTTATTATATTTTTTATTCAAATATACCCCTTTTTATTATTTGAATTTTAATATACGCCTTGTATTGTATTTTTACATAAATTTGTCTTATAATTTTGACAGAGAGACATATATGTGTCAAGTTCGTAATTGAATGACTCACCCTTCCCACAATTTTAAATATCTATTTAAAAAAAAAAACATCTAGCTGACCCTGAGATTCATACCAAGAAATTGTTAAAATCATTTCCCAAATTTCTTTTTTATTTTACAGGTGTCCTCCAGTGATATTAATTCTTTATAACTCTAGTAAAAGAAAAGGCAGCAGATGTACATTATTTCCAAAAAAGAAAGTAACTTAAATAATAGAACAGAAAGGAATGTGGTCGATAATTTAGACCAAGTGCAATATTAATGTTGAGAAATAAAAAAAATAATAATAACATATTCAGTGGAATCTTTACAAGTAGGGCCTGGAAAGGTAGAATATACACATACCTTATCACTATCTCATAGAGGTAAAGAAATTGTTTCTTGGGCACGAAAAGAAAGGACACGAAAAACACGTGATAGCATGCAAATACGATAAATTTAACCTAACAAAACAAAAAATAACAACACAAAATATAAAAGCAATGCAAATACGCTAAAAGTAAACAAATATAATGGCAACATATGATGTGAAAACATCACCTACCCCTACTAACCTATTAGCCGTTACTCTGATACACAAGCTTCACGCTTTTAATATTAATGTTGAGAAATAAAAAACGACCAATTGTAATAAAATATTGAAAAATATTTTGCGTGCAGATTATTAAAAATACCACTACTTCACCAGCATCGAAGGGGATATTATATATAGACATATGGCAATTTCTAATAGGCTGGCAATATGTGAAATGGAAAAAGTCAGAAGAAATGCTGATCGTATGTATTTAAGAAATAAAAAAAAAAAAGTTTATCATGTTGATTTATCTATAATGTAGTGTTGCATTTATTATTACTACTAATTGTACTAAATAAGAAATTAAAAAATGTTAATCATGTTGATTTATCTATAATATAGTGTTGCATTTATTATTACTACTAATTGTACTATTTAAGAAATTAAAAAATGTTAATCATGTGGATTTATCTATAATGCTGTGTTGCAATTATTATTACTACTATATGTACTATTTAATTAATATTGAAAAATCTGAAAATATCATCAGTGTTATCTCTTCCCTTGAATAAGGGAAAGACGAATCCAGATGATGTTTGACATTTGCATTTTTTATATTTCCAATATCTTTTGAACAATATCATATGACCACTTTCCTCCATAGACTTTATCAACTCATTGAAATTAAGGGTTAATATATTATGTATATTTGTTTAGATTAGAAAAAATGTAAGCGAAGTTTAATTAAAAAATAATTAAATAGATGGAGTGATTTTGTAATTAAATATTTATAGTTGAGTATAAATATAAATAGATGAAAAAGTTTATGTAGTTGAGTATAAATATAAATAGATGAAAAAATTTATGAATATTAATTGAAATGAGGTTAAAAGTACTATTGTTATAAGTTATATAATTACCACTTTATAAATTTAAAAGATTTGTAAAAAATTTAAATGATTATTGAAAATTTTATTAGCGCCAAATAAATTGGGACAGAGAAAACAACATATATTATTTAAAATTTATGTAAAACGTATTATAAATTATAATAATTAATCATTTAAATAAAATAAAATAAAATTTAATTGATTCTCAAAATTTTATATTTGTATATCATAAATTGAATCAAGTTAAATAATGTATATAATATTAGATCCGTGCTAGCACGGATACCTAATGTCTAGTCTCTATATACAGATACCGACATTAAGTTTCATTAAGGACCCGACAAATTATTTTTAGAATATCCAAAAATTAATTTAGTTCACCAAATTACATGCTTCAAATGCCAACTCATCATTTTTGCTACACCATAATGTTGACAATTTATAACATTTACAGCTTGTTTGGATGGTGGTTTGCCATGGTTTCATAATGTATGGTACTGTATGGTATGGTATGGTATCGTACAGTACAATACGATACCATGTTTGGATAGATTGTATGGGTTTCTACTGTTTAATGATAATTTATTGTTTGATTTGACTGTATGGTATTGTATCGTAACTTATAAATTTACAAAAATATCCTTAATTAGTATACACATTAAATTTATCAATATCTTTTTAATATTTTTTTTAAAAAAAAAAAATACATAGAATCAAATAGGGAAACATACAAGCTAATTTATCTCCAAACCATACAAACAACGTAAAAAAATAAAAAAAAGTAAGAACTTAAGAAAAAAAACTCAAAAAAAAAACGTGAAAGAAAAAACAGGAGGCAAACAAAAGTTTCAAAAGTTGATGCGGAGAAAAATAAGTAATACAAAAACAATATATATATTAGGGTAAAGTTTAATAAAAAATAAAGGATAAATTAAAACTATTTAAATTTAAATAAGGGTATTATTGGGAAAAAAAATAAGGAAACCATGGGATACCACCAAATTGGTGGTTTCAAAAAGTGAGGGTTTTCATGGTTAGAGAACCATGAAACTAAACCATACCATACCATATAATTAATGAAACAATCAAAACAAACGTGGTTCTCTTAGTAACCATACCATACCATACCATCAAAAACCACCATCCAAACAAGCTGTTAGTAGTAAATTTTTTACGTCTCTTCCTGCTCATTCATAAAGATGATGTGATATTAAAATTTAGACGAGTATAACTGGTTAGACGGGAAGTATTCAATCTAATCTTAAAATAGTTTTTAAGTATTTTTATAATATTTATATAAAATTAAAAGCATTTTCGTATACTTGTTATTAAGCCCAGAAAAATAAAAATAAATCAAAAATTATAAATTAAAAAATTTGACGTAAGATTTTTGAATTATAAAAATGAGTCTATACATCAAAACATACCTTTTTTTTTTATGTTCCTTAATTTTCATGAAAAAGAAATTTTTTGTACAGTTGTCAATTTATTATTTGCTTGCACTGAGGATAAGAATGACATATACATTTTTTTTAATTTGAAATAAATTTATTTTCTTAAAATTCGTGCCAAGTAAAATTAAATTTTTTTTTTAAAACGTAGCTTCGTCGACTAAATATTTTATCCTTTTCTTTTAACAACTTTAAACAGATTCTAATTTTCTTGGAATTCTAATTTTAAGTAGTACTATTTTTTGCTATTATAAGTCATGTTATACTATAACCACACACACAAAAAAAATCAATATTAATAAGAAACAAAAAATATTTTCCACAGAATTCTAACAAGAAATTAAGCTGATAAAATCCCAAAGCTGCTATTAATATTAATTAGCTCTATCGCATCCAAATTACAATTAATAAAAATAATTAACCAAAAATTACAAAAAGAAAAGCTGGAACATCAATGAAACTATATATACTCTCTCCCAAGGAAGCTCTTCTGAAGCTGATTTTACAATTTACAAAGGCTCCTCTCAGTTTAGAGAAAAAAGAAATTAAACATCATGCTCCTTATATAGTCGGACCAATAAATCTCGAATATATTTTAGGGAAGAAGGCCGATGTAAGGCACTGTAGGAACATAGTTCCTATCAACCAGAGATGATTCATTTTGTGAGAAAACAGTACCAACAGCTTCTATAAAAACAAAAACAAATTCGAACACAAATTTCACCATTCCAATGCACATTTCTAACCTTTGAATCACCATAAATATAATGTATTCTTCTCTCCTCTTTCTATTTTCCGCGTTTTTCGTCTAATAATATATGTATCTGTTCTATTTATAGTTTTTAAGATACACACATGAATAAGATATTAGCAAAATATGGCTTTTCGAAACCCCCAAGAGACGGAAATATAAAACTAAATAATGCACGTACCAATAATTAATGATCGACATGGAACAAAAAACCATTTTGTTTCTCTCTCTCACACTCAAATAATTATATACTTCCTCCGTCCATTTTTATTTGTCACTTATTGACTTGTCATATGAATTAACAGTCTCAAATGATAGGGATAATTTTTTACCAAATCATCTTTTGAATATAATAAATACAATGTCTTGAGAAATGAATAGGGAAATGATTATAATTAATAATAAGAGTAAATTAGGAACTAAGTGTAAAAAATTATCTCTTAATTTTATAAAGTGGGCATTGTTGGATCTTTCAAAATAATATGGTGGACAAGTAAAGATGGACGGAAGAAGTAGAAAAATTTCACTTTTGTTCCTAGAGTAATTAATATATTTTGATTTTGGTACTTGTAGTTTTTGATTAAGCGTGATTAACTTTTCCTTAGTTAGAATTTGTACTTTTGATTCATGATGCATTTGTGCATCTTCACAAATTTAATGATTTTAAGTGATAACGTATGTGTTATTTATTAATAGAAACAAAGGTTCTTTTTCACTGATAGAAAAAAATATGATTTTCTTAATTATTTTTCATCGAATCAGTTTATGGTGGAAAAAGGATTTTATTGAAACAGTGGGGAATTTTTTTTTTATCACCAGTTCACTCAATATATTTGCAGAAATAGCTACTAAATATTTTTCAATTAATAACATTATAAAGATCAATATCATAATATATTCAACAATTAAGGGATAAAAGGGATAATTCTAATATATGAAAGGATTAAAATGCAATTATTACTCTAATATAGAAGAGATGAGATGTGAATGAGATTGAGACCCTTATCCATGTTGTCAATGAAATAACGATAAATAATTATAAACCAACTTAGCATTAAAAGGGATTTTTTAAATATATTAGAAAAAAAATATATTAGTATACACATCAACAGTGATAATAAATAATGTACGAAGATGAATTCAAGAGTTAAATTTATTAAATTAAAATTTTATCTTTATGCATATATACTAGTGGCTAAGGCCGTGCATTTATGGGTTATTTTTCTTTTTTAATTTATGTGATCTAGATAAAATTAGAAGATTCAATAATTTTAATATATTTTTTTAATTATTTAAATTTATAATATTTTCAAATAGTTTTTAAATAATACACTTTATTTTTTAAAATATTTTAAATTATTCATAACTGAAGCAATCAGGAAAATGATTTACTAGGGGTAATATTGTATATCAAGCAGATAAAGCAGGCACATAAATCGGCAGTTGCTTTTAAGGAAAATAATTTATTACAGGCAATTAAATTTGTAATTTCATAGTTGAAGTGGATGAAGAAATAATTAAATAATAATTAATAGAAATGACATAATAAAATTAAGTGGATACGTTAATAGTCACCGTAAACTTAAGCAGACACGTCATAGTCAGGCACAGGAAAATAATTTATTACGGGTAATATTGTAATTTCATAGTTAAAGTAGATAAAGAAATAATTAAATATTAATTAATAGAAATAACATAATAAAATTAAATAGACACTTTAATATCCATCGTAAAAAATAAATAAATTATAGTGACTTACCAAATAGCTGAAGCAGGCACGACATCCTAAGCTAAGTTGATCAATTTAGTTGCTTATTGAATAAGGGAAAGAGAATTTATGATTTGTATATAAATATTGTATTGGAGTTGAATTGTTTGAAACTAATTCAGCATCCACCTTTGAACCATTGGATTAGTATAGAAGATTCTGAATGATTGAGTTAGGTAGTTGACAAGCATATTGATTAATTTTCACCTAATAATATGAATTAAGTGTCTACATGTTGGCATTAGTTTAAGTTACTTTTTAGTGAAGAGGCACTTTTTATGTCTCTTCAGAGGTTGCAAATGCTTTGACACAATATTTAAGAACACTTAATTTTGATCATTAGAATCTTTTTAGATTTGTACTGCTTAGTGATTAATTAAGATTAATGAAAGAGAAAGGAAGATTAATATAATACTTCCATCCGGTAATTGGTTCGACTTGGCATTATTCAATTTTCTTAGTTAAATTATTTTCTTTTTTCAAAACTTTTGGACATTGTGTCCTCCCTAAGTTTAGTTTATCACTTCAAAACTTTAGTATATTGTGTCAACATTAAGTTAAAAAAAAATATATACGTGTAAAAGAAACTTTTAAAAAATAAAAAATAATAGTCTACCTTCAACTAAATTGGTGAAGAACTCTCTTATTTTAATAGTAAAATGAGTGGGGGAATATTGGTGCAAAATATATTTTAATATTAAAAATATTAATGTGTAGCATGAGTTAATGGTAGAATGTAGTAATAAGTTCCTATGTAATCCCTATAACCTGTAACTCTTTATTTGCCCATTTTTCTACCTCATTATTTCTTGTAACTCATGAAACCACTAACCCGTGTTCTACCCATTAGTGTCTTGTAACTCAAGTAACCTTCAAGACATGATTCCTCCATTCATATACCTATATTACTATCTACATTAATCATATTCAACACAAGGATGAATTCTCATCTATAAATAGTGATGTTTCTTACTTTGTGAAGAAGAAATGAGGAGAAAAAAATGTGAAGTGTGGATAAAATATTGTAGTGTGTGGTAGACAAAGAAAATATTCTAAGTGTTCAACTAGATTCACTATACAAAAGAGAGTAATTTATGTGTTGAAGGAAGGTGTTTTTGTGTGGAGCTTTGGACTCTTCATCTAATTCAGAGTTGTTTATTGCTAGATCGGTGTAGATTATGCCTCAGTGGATTTGAATCTCCTTAAAAAGAGCGAGATATATGCACCTCAACCTGAATGAATTTTTATTCAATTTTGTATTTTTATTTTTAACTGTAATTTATAGTATTTGTGTATATTACGCCAACAACAAGTGAATATCAACAATAGTGCGCTATCACAAATTTCTGAGAAAATTACGTTATATATATATGAAAATTAAATTTTTTGTTACATTATAAATGTATATTAGACAATGAATTCTATTATTTTTTTTATATGCTTACTTTTTATTTTTTGAATCTTCTTGATAAAAATATTGACTTCGTGACCGATTGTTCTCAATTGAAAATTAACTGTTGAAGTAGATGATTCTAACAAATATGTCTTAAGGAATTCTCGGAAAAGTATTCGGCTGTATCTCTTTTGTTGTGGACACATGGGTCCTCGGTTCTTGATTATCTTTCACATCTATATACAGTTTTGTAGCAGACATGAATCACATGGCAATTTCTTACATATTCGTAAATTGCATGCTATTAGGCTTTTTATTAAAAGAAAAAATTGTAAACATGGATAGCTTAGTGGTTGGCTAAGTTGTTGGGCCACAAGGAGGCCCAAGAATAAGACAGTCTAGAAACAGATTGACTTGTCATCAGGTTCAATATCAATATAGGAAAAAATACTAAAAATTATAAAACTACAGGACATATTTTATTCAAATCTCTGATATTTTCTTTTATTTAAATTATTTATAAAAATCTCACTTTTTCAATTTTCTCCTTTATTTTTTGATACTTAACCAATTTAGATTTTTCTACAATTTTTTTTTATGCTTTTTTTTGCCTGTAGTCCAATCAAATCAAAGTGAATCACTCAATTAATTACTTTTCTTACCCGATTTAATTTCAAATTATTACTTTTTTGAAGTTGCCTTGGAAAAAAAAAGACCGTCAGTCTCCTTTTCCATCCAAACAAGAAACCATTTTTACCTTTCTCTTCTCCGGTTTTCGTATCAAACAATTTTTTTTTATGGATTCATCTCTATCTTTTAGTCTTGGTTTAACTCAATCCTTTACTGATAATGACAACGTCCAATTATATCGATTTGAACTTTGAATGATTTTCTTCATAAATTTATAAGATAATTTCACCTTCAAGTTTCGATTTTACAACTAAAGCAATAGTTATTCTCAAACAATGAATGATCAAACTCCATAAAAAAGAATCAGATATTCAATTGCATGACCAAATTAAATTATCCATGAATTTATATTTTACTCTTAAGGTCTGACACAAGATTTGAGAGACATTGCTCAATCAATTATCCAACTTAAAACTATTGTTGAGACCGTATCAGATTAGGTCTATGCGTAAAAACGATCCAATCAAAGTGCCAGAATTATTAATCAAATAATAGCAAAAGGCATCAAATCATTTGAGTTGAAAAACAAAATTGTCGGATTGGAGATTAAAATGTATTCTAAAATTTCAAAGCTGGCAATATATTATTGCTTAATATATACGCTCACGTCGATGAAGTACATCAAATATGAATAATTTACCCCCAAAAAACAAAACATTCCCATACTCCCTCCATGCATTAGCTTTCAGTCGGACCAGTAAAACGATCGTTTTATGGAAGAAGACCGATGTCGGGCGTTCCAAAAATTATACAGCCATGAGTTGAGAACAAATAAATGTTCAGCTAAATTTGGCTTTTGGAAAACCCCAAGAGACACGGAATCTATACATAGTGACATGGAAACAACTTTCTATTTCTCTCTCAAATAATACATAGAATTATTTTTTTCTTTTTTTCTTTTATTCTCAATTTATACAATATAGGTTGATTTATACAAAGTTCAAGAAAGAAATTTTGAATTTATAATTTAAAATAAGTTATACATAATTGTGTGATTTTAACTAAAGATAAAAATAAATATTTAAATTTTGAATTTATATAATTAACTATTATCTTCTAAAAACTATAATTATATTGTGGCAAATAAATAGATCAATATAATTACTAAATTATGAAACCACTTGTATAGATCATCGTATACATTAATTCTAATTATCAGGTAACTTTTCAAACATACCCTTAAGTGTGTCCAACTATTGAGTTAACCAACGTGTTATGCTAAAGTTTTCTAGTTATTATTGTATACTCGAGGGTGTTCGATATATAATTTTAAAAATAGTTCAAATTTCGCCTATTTTCTGTCAAAAGATCAAAATTATATATTGTTAATATGAAGTTTTGATGTTTTGACAAACTCTGGAATGAGAGTTGATTCTATTCTAGAATTAGCAGGAGTACTAGGTTAGTATGACTGAAAGTGTCATATGGTATAGTATACTGCCAGTAACAAAGAGTATTATAGTGTGGTAGGCCTATTGATCAATAGAATCACTCTAAGTAAAGATGACCCCAAAAAGATGGTTGTCCTATATTATGTTCACACATATATTGGAAACTTGAACTTGGGACTTCATCTTATCCACAACAAAAAAGGACAATTTATCTTTCTAGAAATACAACTGAAGAACAACAATGACTCTTGAGTTTTCAGGAATTTCTCTTGTGCATGATCCATAGCTAAGATGGACCGGGGGTTTAAAGTCTAGACTTACCTAAGTAAATTGGTTTAGTGGGCAGCTGAGTTATTGCTTAGTTGAAGAGGGGTTTTCATTATCTTCGCAAGGGGAGTGTTTAAGAGGTTAGTGCTTAGATTGAGATTGAGACCCTTGGGGGTGAATGGGATTGAGACCCTTTACTATTATTATTCACTACAACCTTATCCATCTATCATGCATGTTGGCAATTAAATAATATATAATAATAATAATAATAATAATAATAATAATAATAATAATAATAATAATAATAATAATAATAATAATAATAATAAACCAACGTAGCATTACAAGGACGAAATTCAAAAAAGAAAAAAAAAATAGCCGTACACATATTGTTAGTATACATATTTTTTTAGGACAATATTGAAATGTATTTATATGATATGTTTAGGAGGTTTATAATTTAAATTTGATAAGTTGAAGTGTTATGCTCTTACTTGTACCACTGTATGCATTGTATTTTTGCAATTACTTGTTCAGAATATGATATTTGCTGAAAATTTTAGTGTTTTTTCACACACATATATATTATATATTGGATTTGAAACTAATTAAAATGTATATTCCTCTAATCATTGGATTAGTAGGAAATTCTCTTCATTCATTTAGCTAGTTGACAAACTAAGTGATTAATTTTCACCTAATCTCAACTTTTAAACTACACGTTGGCATTATTTAAGTTACTTTTTTTTTTTGTGAAGAGGCAATATTTGTTAGGATCGATTACAACAACACCTTGTGATTTCGAAAAACAATTGAAGAATCAAGAAGATTTTAGCAAAAAACTTAGAGAGAGAAAAGTCAATTCGTGGTAACACCTTGTGGGATAACCTCCACAGTGATGCAATATTTCTATTAATAATAACACTGTTACAGGCTCCATATCCCAACAATATTTTCTATCTGGATGTACTATGTCTCTTCAGAGGTTGCAAGGATTTTTTTTAAAGACAATTGGATGTTTAGAATGTTTTAGATTATGTACGTATTATAACTAAGGTGAGGATTTTAGTATAATGCTTCATTCATATATAGCACCTAGAAGAAGAGTTTAAGAAGATGACTAAAAAACGAAAGGGGAAAGGTACACATACATGATTTGATCCTACCACTAAAAATAATTATATTTATCCAAAATACATATTTATACATGATTTTATTACTATATATTGTATTTGCTGATTATTGTTTGGGCATACTTCAAATAAAAATATTGAAAATCGATCTGATGTAAATTTTCAAACCGAAAATTTTGTTTGCCGCCGTTTGGAGAATATTTGGTTGAACCTTAAGTTAAAAATAACTATATAGTTGTACAGTCTATATTATTATTATTCGACTTTTATCCCAGAAATTATGACAATATATATCAATATTTTCGATCATCATCACTATCAGCTAATACCATCGTCATCGGTAGGTTTTAGATGCTTTACTCACGGATTTTAAACAAACATAATTAATTTTGTAAGAATATTACTTATTTATTTATTTGATTATTTAAACTTCATATTCACTTACTAATTTTCAAACAAAAATAAATTAGACACGTTGCGATGTTGCAAAACTAACATTCCTAATTATCCCATAATTATTAATATTTAAATTTCAAAACAATATCTTGATAGTAATTAGATATATTATTCTTATTCAAAGTTTTTCAAGTTTTTTCCAAGATATATTATTCAAGCACTATGACCGCTAATGGATTCAGGAATTTATTTTTCAAGTTTTATATATATATATATATATATATATATCTAGTGATTTTTTATTTATATGCAATATAATTTTTTATATATAAAAAATAATTGTTAGGCAAAAAATGTCTAATTTTGACAACTTTTCAATACATATAATGTTTTGCCAAATCTTAGCTATTAAATTTAACTCACGCCATGTATCATTTATCAAGATAAAAACTTGAAAAAAATGGAGAGGAGCCTCTTCCCCTCGAGGACTATGAACTTGCAACCAATATTTACATCATATGAATTAATACCTTGTTTTATCAATTTATTTGACTTAATCAATTCAGAATGCGAGGGTAAAACATAGAATCTTTAATTTTTAAAAAATGTTTGAATATTCAGAGAAACATAAAAATACTACAAGGTCACAATAGTCAATAGGTAATGATTTTTACAATATTAAAAATATTATGATAAACACAAAATATTCTTTGACTTGTAAATAGTAATTAAGACAAACAGATTAAAACGGGGAGCAATATATGTTATTATGTATAACATATGTTTGTATAGAAGCTATTCACAGCCAATATAATTAATTATATGCTGCAATCTTAACAAGAAGCTTGAAGGAATGAACAGAAATCAAAATTAGCTGCCAATATTAATAAGCTTTTAAACTAGACAAAAATTACAACGCACGTAACAAGAAAAGGAAAATCAAATACTCTAATAAACTCTTAACATTACCTTTCTCTCCTAAGAAAGCTCCTCTTTACGTTTTACATAAAGCCTCATGATGGAGAAAAAAGCTAAACAACAGTTACCATATTAATTTAAGAAGACAAAATTCATGAAATTTGAATAAGTCGGACCAGTAAGTAAAAAAAAAATAAAGAATTATGGAAGAAGTCCGATGTATGGAGTTTGAGCAACATAGTTCCTTTGGTCTTTGTCGGAGACGACAGTACCAACTGCTTCCACAAACACCTTAAGAAACTCGAACACCGTTTTCACCATTCCAACGCATATTTCCAACCTTTGAATCAACATAATTATTATTATTGTTCTTCTCTTTCTCTATTTTTTGCGCTTTTATTTTCTTTTTGGTTCAGTTTCAGTACCTATTCTATTTATAGTTTTCAAGATACGTTCATGATTTGTAGAACATATAGCTAAATATGGCTTTTGAAAACCCCCCAATAGACGGGG
The DNA here is from genome assembly GCA_029948455.1 of Solanum rostratum. Classification (NCBI taxonomy): domain Eukaryota; kingdom Viridiplantae; phylum Streptophyta; class Magnoliopsida; order Solanales; family Solanaceae; genus Solanum; species Solanum rostratum. The sequence goes on along the minus strand of CM057045.1, from coordinate 89,614,597 downwards.
ATCACCTATATTTTAAAATAATGGCATGGAACAACGTACTGTTGTGAATGGTTTCAACTTGTGGGTGATGTTGACAATATAATAATTTATTGACAACCTTATCCCATCGATCTATAGTGTTGGCATTGAAATAACATGTACTATCTAATCAACGTAAAACATATAGTATTATTTACGAGGACGAAAAAAACAAAAGTGCTTTTGATTATAAAAATATATTTATACGCACATCAACGTTGATCTAGGTTAAAATAATAATACTTTTTCTATTTCAAAGAAAATGACCTAATTTGACTTGACATAAAGTTTTAAAAAATAAAGAATTTTTTTTTGATTTTGTAGTTATTAATTTAAATTATATTAAACGTACCAAAATATCTATTAATCTCGTGGCTTTAAACATGTCACATGGAAAGTTAAAATTAAAAATATTGCCCAAAAAAAATCATTCTTTGTGAAACAAACTAAAATAGAATGTAGCTCATTATTTTTTTTTTAAACAAACGGAGTATTGTTTTATATCTTATGTATTTCAGGACAATGAAATATTATTGACAGAAGCGAATTCAGAATTGATAATAATATTTTGAAATCAAAATTTTGTATTATTTTTATTATAATTTTCAAATATATGTATGATCCATGTATAAAGTACTTGGTTCAGTTGAACTATTTGAAACTAAAGTGCATCTGGATCTGATCATTAAGGATAAGCAGAAGATTCTCATTGATTGAGTTAGCTAGTTGACAAGCTTAGTCATTAATCTTTACCTAATCTGAACTTTTTATTTTAAAAGTGAATATAAATACATGTTGGCATTGTTTAAGTTACTTTTTGTTGAAGAGGCACTTTATATGTCTCTTAAGAGGTTTCAAGTGATTTAATGTGACACAATTTTTAAGTACACTTTAATATATAATATGTAGAATCTTTTTACATTAATATTGTTCTTTAACTAACAAAAAGCTAAAATTAACGTTCTCTCGATTTAAAAAAAATAACTTTTTTTTTAGTCCGTCTCAAAAAGAATGATTCATTTTTTTTTGGCAATAATTTAATTTCATCTTTGCACGTGATATATTTAAGATTACAAAATTAAAGGACATTTTATTTTGCTTGACATAACTTTAATTTAGAACCACAAAATTGAACAAATCTTATTTATTTTCTTAAACTTCGTGTCAAGTCAAATTAGATCATTCTTTTTTAAACGAGAGGAGTATAATGCTTCATCCCTTGCACCTGGCTAGGATGTTCAAGAGAAATCAAGAAAAAAAAAGGTCAAGAAAGACATCAACCAAAAATTGGAGCTTCATAACTGTGCTAATTAGCTACAAAAAATTAAAAGAATATAGTGTAGTAATTACAAGGAAAAGTGGTATATAGAAGTGATATATTTTTGTTGTAGTAAGTGAGAAAAGTGTCATGGTGACTGAGTTTTATAGAAAAAAATTATAGGACTTGATTGTGATGATGTGACTGAGTTTTATAAAAGTTTAAATGTTTGTTCAGAAGTAAAACAGGATAAGAGATACGTTAAGAATATTTGGTATCTTTTGTCCACTTTTAAAAAGATAGAATTCTAAAAGACATTGATTAGAATTTTGGTACCAATTAGGGAAATATCATTCACAAAGTTTTGTTAGAAAATATTTTTCAAAAAAAAAAAAAGATTTTTTTTATTATACTCCTTCTGTTTCAAAAAAATCATCTAATTTGATTTGACATGAAATTTAAAAAAAAATCTTGTGATCCTAAATTAAAATTATATTAAAATATACTTTTTTATTTTGTGGTCTAAAATATATCACGTGAAAAATTAAATTTAAAATTTATAAAAAAAATTGAAAAAAATATTCTTTTCAAAATATACTAAAAAGGAAAGCAGGTGATCCTTTCTCAAGCAGGTGAGCCAAATTTTAAAATCAAGCTGAGAAATATGTCAAATTAATCTTTAGTCTTGTGATTTAAATATGTCACTGAGAAAATGAAACTAATTAAAATATCAAATTAAAAGAACTTTTTAGATCCCCTTGAAAATGCATTGGCGATGTGCACAAGGATAGTAAAAAGTTGCTGGGGCTTAGACATCATGATCATATGATCAGAGCCCTCAATCTTTTCCACATCATCTGGTGGATTCTTTTCAATCACTCATTCTTAAATTTTTTTTCTTCAGAGTTTTACTTTCAACGGTCTAATCCATCCCTTTCCCTTATAAGAACTATTTCCTTTGAAATATCTTCGGAACGATATAAATATAGCGGTCTTACTAGTTCAGTGGCCAACTTCAAATCCTAACACCAACAAATTATCAGTTCTAAGTTGATCGATGTAGCGATTTTGGGATTTCGAGGGCCTGTTTGGAGTTGTTTTCTGAAGCGACCAAGTCAAGAGTTGTGACGTTATTATGTCCTGAAGATTTCATCAATTCTACAATCTTATACCAGCACCAAGCTCCATGGCCTCCCGTATGAACCAACACAAACTTAGGCCCTCACAACATCCATCGATGGCATCAAATGTACTGTTAAAAACTTGCTTTTCAATTCGTAGGATCTTTATAATTAATTTTCTTCTTCTTTTGATTGACGATGTTTCAGAGCTTGGTAGCCAACTTGTGAGTGGAAATTGATAAATATGTCTGGACATGTTTTTACGTACTCCTTCTGTTTCAAAAAGAACGATCTAGTTTGGCTTGACACAAACTCTAATTAAGAAAATAAAAAAAACTTGTAAAACTGACAATGGTCCAAATTTAGATAAATAAATTCTTTAATTGGTCCTTTCTTCTCTTTTAAAGGAATATCTCGAACTAAAGTCTTTCAGAGAATTTGTTCAACATTTACTCACACAGCTTATTTCCTTTTACAAAAGTTAAGAGATGGACTTACTTACTCAACAATGTTTTGAGACTTAGCAGGGATAAATTTATTTGTAAATTAAACAAAAATAACTAAAAACCAAAAATTACAACACAGAAAAGGAAAAAGGAACTAATTATAAACTCTAACACCTCTTTCTCCCAAGAAAGCTCGATCTTTTACATTTTACATAAAGCCTCATGACTTACAAGGTTTATAAAATTTGAATAAGTCGGACCAGTAAGTAAAAAAAAAAAAAATTTATGGAAGAAGTCCGATGTATGGAGTTTGAGCAACATAGTTCCTCTGATCATCTTCGTCCGAGACGACAGTACCAACTGCTTTCACAAACACCTGAACAAACTCAAACGCCAATTTCACCATCCCAACGCATATTTCCAACCTTTGAATCAACATTATTGTTCTTCTCTTTCTATATTTTTTGCGCTTTTATTTTCTTTTTGGTTCAGTTTCAGTACCTATTCTATTTATAGTTTTCAACATACTTTCATGATTTGTAGAACATATAGCTAAATATGGCTTTTGAAAACCCCCTAAGAGGCAGATATTACATATATTATTCCAGTACGAATGTGAGTGGTTTCAACTTGTGGGTGATGTTGCTAATAATAATTTAATTTATTGACAACCTTATCCTATCTATGTTATGTTGGCATTGGAATAACGATGTATTAAATCAACCTACCGTGTTGTATTAAATTTACATGGACAAAAAACAAAGTGCTTTTGATTAGAAAAAATTAGCCGTACACACATCAACGTTGGTCTACGTTAAAATAATGAAAGTTGCTTTATTATGTGTTTTTAATTAGGACAACGAAATAATATTGACGATAGAGATGGATTCATAGTTTAATTAATTTAAGAATTCAATCTTGATGTTCTTATGCTCAGCGAGTCAGTTGCACTTCGGCAACCCTATGTTTATTTTTATTGGTGACATTTTTCGGGATCAACTTGACTAGATTTTAAAGCTAAATTGAATATTTGAAATCTATAACTTAGGAAAATTATTCGAAAAATGTTATAAGTTGCAAACCTTTTCATATTAATATGATTAAAAAATACATCTTAAAATGTTAGTCAAAGTTTATATAATTTGACCTCGATGAGTGAATGGAAAAAGTATATATAAAGTGCATCTGGATCAGATCATTAAGGATAAGTAGAAGATTCTCATTGATTGAGTTAGCTAGTTGACAAGCTTAGTGATTAATCTTCACCTAATCTGAACTTTTTTTTAAAAAAAAAGTGAATATAAATACATATTGGCATTGTTTAAGTTTTATTTACCAAATTGATTTTTTTTAAGAGGCACTTCGTACGTCTCTTCAGAAGTTGCAGGTGCTTTAATTTGACACGATTTTTAAGAACACTTCAATTAATTGATCTTTATGATCTTTACTCGCTTTGTCCTATTTTAGTTGTCATAATAAGATTTGACACGATCTTTAGAAAAAATAATTTAGAAGTGTTGTTTGACTAATACATCTCTTATAAATAATTAAATTTTTATTTATATATATAATTCTTAATTTTAGAATAATTAATACTAAGGGCAAAATTAAAAAAAATAATTAATTCTCTTTTAATTATTTAACTATTTTTTGATAATAAAATAGGACGGAGGAAATATTGTTCAACTAGGATGAAAGGGAAAAGTTGGAAATTAATACAACAATTCATCCTTTGCGCCTAGCTAGGATGTTCAAGTATAAAACCAAACAATTGTCAAGAAATTGAGATCAAACAACTTAAGAAGCTACGAAAAAATTCATTTGTTGTTTAACCATCCAGAATATCTTTTGGCCTAACTACTTAGGTGACTTGTTTAATCATTCGAAATGTATTTTGGCCCGACTAATTAGGTGATTGTTTACTAGAAACAAAGATCCCAGCAATATCGTAAGACCATGTATGAGGATGATACTTGTCCAATGCCAAAAGGTAAAAAAAATGGTGACTTGATGACAAAGCGGACGATGAACACTAAACGTATGGCCTAAATAGGTTAAAACTTAACCTATCTTATTTAGTTTTGAGTGTTTTTGAGAAACTCGTATATATGATGCACAAATTGTTAGCCAAAATAATGTTTTTGTTATAGCATGAATCTTCGACGTGATCCTCTATATATCTTTCTTCTTCAAGACAAATGTTATTAGCTATTAAAAGAAAAAAAAACACAATATACTAGTAATTACATGGAAAAGTGGACATATAATAGTAATAAATTTTGGTGGTAGCAAGTGAGAAAAGTGTCATGGTGACAATGAAATACTTAATTTTATATGACTCGATGATTGTGATTTGACAAAGAAGATAAGATCGACAATTAACTCACTTGATTTTTATTTTTTTTGATACTTTAAAAATATTTGGTATCTTTTGTACAAATTTTAGAATTTTTAGAAGACATTGAGTAGAGTTTGGTACAAGAAAAATATTATTTGCAGAGTTTTTTAGAAAATATTTTTCAGAAAAATAAGTGGGGCAGAGGTAGAAGTGTAAGGGTGGTGGAAAATTGGGTTATTGACGATGCAAGGGGATCAGCTAGGAGACGCTACGAAGTGATTTGATGGGTGAAATGAGATAGATAAATTATATATTTTATTAAATTAATTATTTGTTAAAATAATAAAATAAAATAATAATTATATATTTTATTAAATTAATTATTTGTTAAAATAATAAAATAAAATAATTTTAAAATATTAATATTCTTTAAAAAAAAGTTTTATTAATAATAAAATAATTACGAACTTATTTAGGCCTAGTGCCCAAATACATGTTATTAAAATTAAAGAAAAAAAAGTAAATTTCATAGATGATAAATATATAAAGCTTAATAATAGTCCATCACTATAATTTACCTAATATAAGATTTGCTATAGCTTTTTAAATTTGTTTATGCTCCGTTGCTTTTGAAAAAAATATACAAAGTGAAGATTTTTTAAACTGGCTAAAATACCGCTAATTTAGCTACAGGAAAGTAACAAATCTCATGATTCACGCAACATTTATGTTAATCATCATTATGTCACATGATTGAGTTCTTCACTAGAAGAACACCATAGAAATAGAAATTCAATTTACGTTATGCGGATAATTAGTTTGGATTGAGTTGATCATTTAGGGTAAATAATTTCATATTAGATCTTAGATCTATTTTATCTAGTTTTTCAAAAAAAAAAAAAAACTATCGGCCGTTTCAAACAAAGCCCAAAATGAAACCTCTATTACAAATATCCGCTGTAAGGTCACGGAACACAAATTAGAACGTAAAAAGTTTTAGTTAAATATGACTTTTGGAAACCCTCCAAGAGGGGATTATATGAAAAAGAAAATAACAATAATGTCAAGGAGCAGCTGTTGTTTCTTAATTTTATAAATTGACAACTTTGTCAATCTATCACGCTAGTAATATAAAATAACGATATATTAAACGAAGGTACTTAGCATTACGAGGACGAAATATATAAAGTATTTTTTTTTTCAATTAAAAAAACAATTGAATAAAACAATGATTGAAATATAAAATGTGGAAACATCTTAGATATGCATCAAATATGTGAATTAGCAATGTGCATAAGTATAGTAAAAAGTTGTTGAGGCTTAGACATCATGACCATATGATCAGACCCCTCAATCTCTTCCACTTCATCTGGTGGATTGTTTTCAATCATCCATTGTTGAAATTCTTTGTTTAAAGCTTTACTCTCAGCAGCAATAATGAACACTCGTTCAACTGATCCATACCTTTTTTCTGAAAGAACGATCTCCTTAGAAATATCTTCCACGTCGTATAAATATAGTGGTCTTACTAGTTTAGTCGCCAACTTCAAATCCTAACACCAATTAAGACGTAAAAAAACGTTAATATTGCAATTAAGTAATTGATCTGAATATGTAAGTAGTATGATTTGCTTACCTCAATTGGGCTCAACTGGTAAACATTAGCTGCCAAGAATTTTGGACCTAGAATGAGGGTGGTTGGAGGATTGGTAGGTCCATTGTCGTATGTAACGCGATTATCAAGTTCAGGTATCACTACACTACATGTCTATAACGAAGTATATTTAGTTTCAAACGCGCAAATTATAAGAATTTATATAATGTAAACATATCGATCATGTTTGGACTAAAAGGAAAAATTGGTACCTTAGTGTAGACGGTATTTGCATTGAGAGATGGACCAGGCATTAGACCGGCGATAAATACAGCAGTTGAAATTTTTTCTGGGAAGTTTTCCATGGCTTTAGAGATACAGAGTCCAGCAAAGCTGTGTCCTACAAGAATTATTTTTTCATCAGCAGGAAGTGAAGCCATGAACTCCATTAGCGGACTCAAATAATCTGAAAAACTTGTGATTTCCATTGCTTGTTTCGCGTTGTTTCCTGAAGCACCCATGTCAAGAGCTGTGACATTATGCCCTGAAGATTTCATCAATTCGACAATCTTATACCAGCACCAAGCTCCATGACATCCTGTATGAACTAGCACGAAATGCTGCTTAGATTTGAGTTGTGTCAACGTAGCATCTGCATACACCAACACTGATACTTATTGAAACTAGTATAACTTATGCAGAGTCAGTTAGATCCTTTTCTTCTTAACCAAGTTGTAGCTCTAAATCCATGGACTAGATCCATGGTTGCTGGTTTTAACACTACTAACTACACCATTATATGTTTGGATGTATTTGGGATATCTAAATGAAGAGGAGAAAGCACCACCTTTAGCTTGTGATGATGGGGTTTTCAATGAGCACATAGGGAGGGCTAATGAGGCAACATGGCTACTTGTCTTTTGACCTCCAAATGATGAGTTCAATCCACTTGTGTTGTTCTTCACTTTGGTTCTTTTGATCTGGGAAGACATCCTTGTACCTACAATATTAGTTGGTAAACTTACTATTGCCGAAGAGAATGTTGTCATTGTTGTTTCACCACCAACCTATACAAAAAAACTGAAATTATTGTAACAAGTTTATAACACAAAATCTTGAAAAAGAAAGAGTTAAAAGACTGGATTTTACCTGACTGTGATGGCTTGTAGAGTGCTCTTAAGTTTGTCAAAAGTAAAGAGATAATAATCTCTAATCATGAGGCATATTATAGTTCATCAACTTGTAAAACTGCCCATATTCGTTTTTTCAAATATTTTAGATACCTACCCCTTTTTTCTTTTTAGTACTTCCTTCGTTTCAAAAGCATGATTTTCTTTTTTTTTTAATATTTTTTTAATTTTAACTTTTCATATATCATATTTAAAGTTATAGAATTAAAGTAAATAATTTTTTTTGAGCGGGGAGTAATAACTCATCCCTGAGGCCCTGAGTCACGTGAGTAAGATCCATTACGATGTTGACTTCAAACCTCCTAAATAAATTAGCTGTACACATCAATATTGATCTACATTAAGATAATAATATTGTTTTATATATTATGTATTTCAGGACAATGAAATATTATCAACAGAAACGAATTCAGAATTAATATTAATTTAAAATTTTAATTTTTTTAAATTAAAATTTGATATTATTTTTTTATAAATATATGTACGATCCATGTATAAAGAACTTGAATTGGTTCAGTTGAACTATTTGAAACTAAAGTGCATGCATCTGAATCTGATTATTGGACACGTGGAAGATTCTGATTGATTGAATTAGCTAGTTGACAAGCTTAGTGATTAATCTTCACCTGATCTGAACTTTTTATTTTAAAAGTGAATATAAATACATGTTCTAATATTAACATTCTCATATTCTAATTCAAACCAAAAAACAAGAAGCCAAATCAGATTTGTTCTCCAATTTTAAATTGGATATAGATTTAGCCCAAATAATAGATTTGCATTGAATCTACAAAGTATTATATTTATAGAGGAATTTTCGCATGTAGCTACTCAAAAATATCTTAATTATATGTTTCATAGTTATAGTTTGGATAATTACATTTCATAACTATAATTATAGCAACATTTGTATTCGTGCATATAATTCGCTATACAATTCACAGTTTTTGTATATTTTGCTATACAATTTGATTCGCACACAAATTTTGTATAATCGCGCACGATGTTTGTATAAGTTGTGTGAATCATACAAAACTCAAACTGCAATTATAGATTTTCGGTAGCTAGAGAAACACATATTCTCGATCAGTTTCTAATAATGTGTGTATATTTTTTTATTTAAAAATTTTGTTATACGAAAAATAATTTTGTCATGGAAAATCTAAATAAATTAATATTAGCTTAAAAATTAAAATTAAAAAAAAAACTTACAAGTATCCTCGAATAACTTAACTTATTTCAATCACGACATTCATCATCTTCTTCTCCGTCTTCTTAGTTATGGACTCATCTCTGCCATGGTGTTGATAAGCTTGGAAAGAGAGAACTAGAATTTTGAAGAAATCAAATAACAATATATTAAAAAAATTAATGTGACAGCAAATAGACTACAAGAAAGTGTAGAATTAGCAACAACGTTTTATCAATATCTATATTTTTATCGGCTTGTATTAATAAATGACAATAACTTGACTTTTTTTTTAGAGTTCTCACTCAGTGTCCTGTATTTACATTGAAGCCCGATTAAATTTGAATTCACATTAGAAAGTCCATTAGGGAAAAACGCTCTCCAATTGTTGGTATATCTTATAATTTGTAGCCACAATTTTTTTGTTGCTGCCATATATTTTAGTATTATTGCTATACTTCTATTGTTAATATAATAAGTTTCAGATATAAAAATCGCAACAATTTCTTTTTGCAACAATCATGATGTTGTTGTCCAAGTTGAATAAATGGCAAAAAAATAATAATAATTCATTGCTACTTCACAAAATATTTGGCAACAACAATTTTTTATTATTGCTAATATACTTAATTTGTCAATAAATTGTGCAGAAGCCGAAATTTTAATTTTCAAACACAATTAAAGAAATTGGTACTGTTTTGTTAAAATGGGGCTGTTTAATAGAAAATTTGTACTCTCATCGTCCATCTTTACTTGTTCATTATACCGTTTTGAAATGTTCAACAATACTTGTTCAGTTTATAACATCACGAGATAATTTTACGTTTAATTCCTAATTTACTCCTATCATTAATTATAATCATTTTTCTATTATACGAGGCTCAGTTGGTAAACATGAACTTGGGCCCTAGGATGAGGGTCCATTGTCATATACGTAAAGATTAATGAGGCAGCATGGCTCTTTGCCATTTGACTTCTAATTTCTAAATGATTTCAATCCACTACTGTATTTCTTTTGATTTTGGAAGACATCCTTGTACCTACAATGGCTTGGGAACTTACTATTGCTGCAAATAATGTTGTCTTTGAAGTTGGAATTACAAAATCTTGGAAAAAAAGATTTGAACTTTTCCCTGATTGTGATGGCTGGTGGAGTACTGTACGTTTTCAGGGATGACAACAGGGCGGGTTTAGAGTTATGCGGGACGGGATAAGTTTTAAGTTATGTGGGGTGAGGCAGGTTTGAAGTAGTTGTTTTTAAAACTAATGCGGGGCGGGGTAGGTTGCGGGTTTTAAAAATCAAATAGAAATTCGAAAAATTAGATTTTTGTAATTAGTAAAAATCAAAGATATAAATTTTTTATATTAAACATTGACTTTAATTTTGTTTTTTTCTAAAATTTAAACTAAATATGTCCGGTAATTGTTAGTTGTTAAAATGTTAATTAAAACCTTTTAATTATCGATTAAGAAACAAGTGTTAAAATGTCAATTAAAAATAGTTAATTAGTAGTTTGAGACGTTAATTAGCGGAAAAAAACTAAAATTCAATTAAAAAAATTTAAAATTTAGTAGTATCAAGTTCTTTAAATCAGATTGTCTATATCATAAAGGAAGCCAATGTTAGACACGAAATTATTAATAAACTCAAAGTTTGGAACGTTTGAGGTTGTAGTTCAAAGATATAACTACTTTTAAAAATTAAATTTAAAAATTAAATTAAATTTGAAGCATTATGATGATTTCACTGCAAATACAGGTTTGGTTAGCCTTTACATGACCAACCATCTAATACTAGATTCATTAATTAAGATTTTTAACTTACTTCAAAATTTGGTCTGAATTATTCAGTAAAAGAGTAAAAGAGCTATGATTTGTATCTGATTTTGAAAAAAAAATAATTTAGATATGAGATCTACCCTTACTCCCTTAGGGATGTCAAATATGACCCAAAACATGATGTCTCGTCCAAGATACCCAAAATATTGAAACTTAGGTGTGTTCAGTACGGAGGAAAATGTTTTCCGGAAAATATTTTCTCATATTTAGTTGGCTTAAATATTTTGAAAAATATTTTTCAAATCAACTTATTTTTTCCTCAAATTTAAGGAAAATGACTTCCTTCCAAAAACCAAGGAAAATATTTTCCAAAATTCTTATCCAATTCCAAAAAATAATTTATTTTTTTAAAATAAAATTAAAATTTTATTTTTGAAAGAGATTTCACATTTTGAAAATTTTATTTTTTTCGCCAATTCCTATTCTGAACCACCCAATTTCCCCTACCCCCACCCCCTCCCAAAAAATAAAAAATTATTTTAATTTTTTTTAATATTTTGAAAATCTCAATTTTTTATAAAAAAAATAAAACTTTATTTTTACAATAATTCAAATTTTGAAAAAAAATTAATTTTTTACTTCACCCCACCCCTAGCCCCACCCAGCCCCCCACCCACCCCCCTACCCAGCCCCACCCCGCCCCATACAAAAAATAAATTTTTATTTTTATTTTCAATAAAATTTCAAATATTGAAGATTTCATTTTTTACTCCAACCCCCCTCCCCCACCGCACCCCCTCAACCAATAAAAAAAAGTTAAAATTTTACTTTTTTAAAAAAATTAAATTTTAAAAATTATAATTTTTTACTCCACTCACCCCACCCCCACCTCCGAGCCGCCCACCCCACCCCCAAAAAGAATTTAAATATTTATGTTTAAAAATATTTCAAATTATGAAATTATTTTCATGTCAGAAATTATTTTCCTACAAATTGTTTTCTACTATCTAGCTAAAATAACAATTTTTTCTAAATTTTTTTTTTATTCATTAATCAAATAATAAAAAATATTTTTTAAAAAATATTTTCTATTCACCAACCAAACATGAGAAAATGAGTTAAAAATCAACTCGTTTTCGAGAAAAACATTTTCCATGGAAAATATTTTTCTTCCTCCCAGACACACCCTTAGATACAAGATATTGAACTGCCCAACATAACTCTTTCGTAAAGGGGTCATTTGCACTTTTACCCCTATTGCTCGTCTTTAACTCAATTTTTTTTTATAGCAAATAACTGTTTTATAGAATATAAATTTATATTTTTATATTAATAATATTTTTTAAATTATATCCAAAATGATTTTAGTTTCTAAAAAACTTTGTAAGTTGGATTAAACCAAAAATATAATGAAGAATAAAATTGACCAATAAATTGTGTGAGAAAAAAATAGACACAAACTTTTAGTCTATAAATTTGAATTCATAGAGTAAAAAACAAAAAAAATGTGGAAGAAAAGGTAATAAAGAAAAAAACAAGGGCAAATAAGAATAAATTTGAAAAAATGAGGGCCCACCGCTCTATAAGAAAATTTTAAATTGTAGCCGTTAAGAATCATTATTTTTTTTCAAAATTTCCCCCCTCCTATTCCTTTAATTTCCGTCATAAACCCTCTCCATATTTCAAAATTCAATGTGCCATTTCAAAACTTGGTTAAATCATAGCCGTCCATCTCTGTCCCCGGCAGATTCATATTTGAAAATCTTGAATCAAGAACTCAACAGTCTTCACTCCTAAACATCTAGAGAGAGAGAGAGAGAAAGAGAGAGAGATTCTCTACTCGAGAATGAGTTCCCATTTCAAGATTTGATTTTTCCAAAATAAAGATTCATTACAAATTCAGCTCAAGAAAAGGAACTTACAATTTCAACATATAGAGGACTTGGTATTCTCTTCTTCAACACTTCTTTCAGGTACTAACTCCCACTACTTTGTTTTCTTTTGTTCTGTTTGGAGATTTGTATGAGAGTTTTCCCGGACCCCATTTGTGGAATTAGGCTGAATATGCTTTTGTTGTTACAGAATGTTGAGGGACTTCAAATTCTTGCGCCGGAACAGTGGTAAGAATAATACCCAACCGGAGGAAATTGAGAATGTACCGGTGAATCTGAGGGATTCAATGGGTCCTCCAACTAGTACGGACTCAACAAGGCCTCCTTTAAACACAATTCAAGAAACAGTCAGGAATTTGAAAAGTGGAATAGATCAACAAGGGGGTGTTAGGGTTACTAAAATTGATAAGACCCCTACTAAACCTAAGGCTAGTAGATATTCTGATATCAATAGAACTCCAGAAAAACCTGTAAGTCTTCCGAAAGGTCGATATGGGTGGGTGCAGAAAGCTGGTTCCAGCTCGAGTTCTGTGGAAGTGGGGGACGAAGGAAAGATGGATGTAGGTACTTGTGGGAGTCAATTGAGGATAGGAGCTGTTAATGCTACTCCTCGGTCAACTAGGACGACAGGAAGAGCGAATTCTAATTATTCAGAGAGTCATTCTAATCAAACCACACCATCTAAAAGTGTGACAAAGCCTCCAAATCCTGCATTTTCTTTAGCCAGTAGTTCTAGGACTTTAGCGACTGGAGCTGCCCGGACGCCTAATTACGCATCATTGTATCGGGGAATGCCAACTAGTGGTAATTCGTCGACTGTTCTTGATACAGTTGATGTTCCTCATTTTGACCTCAAGGAAAATCCATCGTTCTGGTTGGAGCACAATGTACAGGTAGTTGGACCTTCATTCGGTGATTAAGTACTTAAATATAGTAAATTTCTGTTAACCTTTCCTTTGTGATCAAGTAACAAACTTCATTGAACTACTACAGGTTTTGATACGAGTGCGTCCTCTCAACAGCATGGAGAGAAGTACTCAAGGGTACGCTAGGTGCTTGAAGCAGGAAAGTGCACAATGCATCACTTGGATTGGGCAGCCTGAAACCCGGTTCACATTTGATCACGTGGCATGTGAAACAATCAATCAGGTCTGTGCAATCAGCATTTAACTTGGCATAATATGATCATTTCTGGTTGGACTATGCGTGGTCCTGCATGATACTGAAAATTATGCAATTTCATTGTGCAGGAAACACTTTTTAGAATGGTTGGATTACCGATGGTGGAGAACTGTTTATCTGGGTATAATAGCTCCATCTTTGCATATGGACAGGTTAGGGAATGATATTTAGAATGGTTGGTTTACCGTGTATTTATGATTATTATCCATTTATCGTTCTAGTTCTCACAACAGTGACCCATTCTTGATTCTTTTTCCACCCACAAGTTTTTGATTGCCAAGTTTGTCTCAAAATTAGTAGCACGTTCGGATATAATCTCTTCTTGCAGACTGGTAGTGGGAAGACACATACAATGCTTGGTGAGATTGAAGAATTGGAAATCAGGCCGAGCCCCAACCGAGGAATGACACCGCGTATATTTGAATTCTTGTTTGCTAGGATCAGAGCAGTAAGTCGGATATCTTGTTGCCTTTTGTTCCGAGTACAACTTCTAATTTAGGTGTAGTTGAAGTCACTTTTGATCTTTATTTTCCAGGAAGAGGAAAGTCGAAGGGATGAGAGACTACAATACAGCTGTAAATGTTCTTTTCTAGAGATTTATAATGAACAAATCACTGATCTCCTTGATCCTTCATCCACAAATTTAATGGTAATTTGTCTGTCCTGTGTTTGAACTTGACCTAAAAATAAGTTGCAACTTACTGCTGTTGATTCACACTCATATTTTTTTCTCCTATAGTTGCGGGAGGATATCAAAAAAGGCGTGTATGTTGAAAACCTTACCGAATTTGAAGTCCACACTGTGGGTGACATTCTTAAACTCTTGACTCAGGTGACAATTTCTGTAGATACTGAGTTTCTTACACTTTGCATAGCACACACATGAGTCAAGTTTTGTAAGTGGCAAAAATATATTCATGAGTTTGAATAAATTTCAAATATCTGTTCAGGGTTCTTTAAACAGGAAAGTTGCAGCAACAAACATGAACAGAGAGAGCAGTCGCTCTCACAGTGTCTTTACCTGTATAATTGAGAGTAGGTGGGAAAAGAACTCTACTGATAACTTCCGTTTTTCAAGGCTTAATCTTGTTGACCTTGCCGGTTCCGAAAGGTAGTTCCTTGATGGATAAGAGCAAATACATCATGTTTTACTAAGGAAAGAAAAGAAACTATAGATATTTCAGACACATCTTTATGTTGCCATTGCCTGTTACAGGCAAAAAACTTCTGGTGCTGAGGGTGAACGCTTGAAAGAAGCTGCAAGCATCAACAGATCTTTATCAACTCTAGGGTATTTTTCCCGATGATTTTCACTGATAAATCTTGCTTCATCTTCTGGTCTTTTACATTCATTTGACAAAGCATTTCATTCTGCAGTCATGTAATAATGGTTCTGGTTGATGTTGCCAACGGGAGGTCAAGGCATGTTCCTTATAGGGATTCAAAGTTGACATTTCTACTTCAGGTGAACTCTAAAACATATTTCTCTACCCAGTTCTTAAATTTCAAGTATATCAGCGTTCTTCTTACAGTATAAAGTGCAGGATTCACTAGGTGGAAACTCAAAAACAATGATTATATCCAACGTCAGCCCTTCTATCTGGTTGGTGTTATTTTAGACTTTCTTAATCTTATACTGACTAGTTATGGTGAAATATTATGCTTAATCTATGCTGTTTTTTTTTTTGTCCTCAGCTGTGCAGCTGAAACACTGAATACGTTAAAGTTTGCTCAACGGGCAAAACTTATTCAGAACAATGTAAGCATAACACTAAGCTGATAACAAAGTGGTGAACCCACATTCAGCCTCAATATTTAATGTTGTTCCTTTTCTCCTTTTGATATATGAAGGCTGTCATCAATGAAGATTCTTCAGCAGATGTCTCTGCTCTTAAACATGAGATAAGACTTCTGAAGGTAGAAAGCCTCTTTTAAATATTTACTATGCAATGTGGAAGTCGGCGTGAACTTAAACCTGATGGAAATTTTGAAACAGGAGGAGCTTTCGTCTTTGAAACGTCAAAATATATCTAGAGCTCTATCATTTGGTCAAACAACTATTTCAGGAGACTCTAGACTGGAAGATGACAGCAGTTATGACGAAAAGGCACTTGAGACAGATCAGCAAGGTAGTTTGATAACAAAGGAGGCCAAGGGCATTATAAGGTTATCCTCTAAACAGGTATATCATATTGTTTTTATTCACGTTGCTTGTCTTATCATATGATTTCTTTTTTCTTTCATGAAGAAAGTTTGCAAGTCAAAAGTATGACTCAGCACTTTCAATAAGCTTTCAAGTAATCATACGATATTGCATTACACCACTTTCTAATGTACAAAAGCTGAAGAATACACCTGTGTTTATTCAATTCTATTTTACATTAATCAAGGTCTAAAGTTGCACGATTGTGCTACCACAACATAAGCTCTCAAGGGAAGTCAATGAAGTTGATTACTTATCATTTGTCCAAGCCTTAGTGGGCAGAATCACCCCATACTTGTGCTAGAGGAGGAAGGTAGCAGATTTAGAGCCTGTTTGGATTGACTTTTGGCTTTTGTCTTATAAACCAAAAGTCATGAGTTAGAAATTCTACCTTATGATTTTTGGCTTCTTTTTTTTTAAAAAAAAAAAAATCATTTTAGCTTGTGTAACCTAGCACTTAATAAGCACTTTTTAATTTATCCAAACACTCCAAAAATACTTAAAAGTTATTTTGGCTTTAAAGCAATTAAAATAAACCAATCCGAACCGGCTTTTAGTGCCTTAATACATATAACTCGAAAGTCTTCTAGGAGAATAGCATGATAGATGAAGGTACAACATATATAAAAAGGAGTATAGAGTAAGATGACTAAATAGAAGATTGTTAGAAGTGAGTTAGGTGATAGAAAGATACTTAATGAGGTAAATAAAATATATAGAATGGTTGAGGGACCATTGATATTATATTATAGTAAAGATGACTGTCGTAAAATGCATATGTTAAGATAAATATGCAATCATACAATATTAGATAATAGTAGAGGGTGCAAGTAGCACTCAGTCTTCCGGAGACAAACTCTCTATCTCTATGAGGTAGCGGTAAGGTCTGCCTCTCTATACCCAATGAAATACCTCCCAGGTGGGGTCTGGGGATAGGGTATATAGAATGGTTGAGGGACCATTGATATTATATTATAGTAAATATGACTGTCGTAAAATGCATATGTTAAGATAAATATGCAATCATACAATATTAGATAATAGTAGAGGGTGCAAGTAGCACTCAGTCTTCCGGAGACAAACTCTCTATCTCTATGAGGTAGCGGTAAGGTCTGCCTCTCTATACCCAGTGAAATCCCACAGGTGGGGTCTAGGGAGAGGATAGGGTATATGCAGACCTTACCACTATCTCAAGGAGGCAGAGAGGTTGTTTCAAAAAATAACCTCGGCTCAAATGCAAACCCAAGTAAAAAGAGAAGAAACAATGAAGAAAACATACCCGTTAATTAAAAAAGCTGTGTAAAGTCTACAAAAAAGAAACACTACTGACAGCAAATAGTGAAATAACTGAAAATAAAACATAACATATGTAGGACAAAGAACTACATGAATACGACTAATACTACGACAAGCTATAACAAGCCTAGACCTAGGCACGGCGAGACAACGCTTCACCCCTCTTCTACCCACTGAGTAGAAAATGGGAGGTAGCTTTGGACAATTCTGTCATGTCCTTTGTCCTAATAGACATCTTAAATACATCAATTCATGGGTGTGAGTCACAGTATGATGATTGAAGGTGATAAAACAGGATGAGGCGTACCTAAAAATCACATGGAGGAAAGCTGCTTCAAAAGACTTATATTATAAATCTCTCAAAATCAATGAAATTTATTTTCGAATAGAATTTAGAACAGATAGGAGTAAACTAAAACATACGTGGCGTGTAGGTTAAGTGTGATCTGAGAAACTCAGTTCTATGCAAGAAGGCAAGTTTACTCAATGTCAGTATGAAGTGTACTCAAATGAAGCAGAAGGACTAGAGGATTCGTATAACCAACACCAACTGATTTGGACTAGTTGATTAAGATTAATTGACAAATACGAGAACAGGAAGAAAGGAACTACATTTTTATGTTGAATATATAATTCATGTTCTCAACCTACCTATTAAAACATTGTTTTTTTTCTTCTTTCTGATTTTATTTCAACTTCATTATGTAGTTACTTCTCATAGTATATTAACACGATCAAACTCTGCTTTGTTGCTTGTTCCAGCTTGGTTCACTCTGATTATTGCATCTCTAGTTGATGTTACGTACTAACATCTTCATGGGTAGAGAATCAGACTTCGTTTTTCTTCATCCAGGAGATCTGGTGTTCTTACATTCTAGCATCTTTCTGACTAAAGAATCAGATCTCACTTTCTTCATCCAAGCACTTATCTACTCTGCTGTGCAATGATTCCTCTTGCTTTTATTTTTAAATTTTTCAGTTCAAATCACTAGAGACCACACTAGCTGGTTCTTTAAGGAGAGAGCAGATGGCTGAAGCTTCTATCAAGCAACTTGAAGCTGAAATTGAGCAACTTAACCGTCTGGTGACTTCTTCGCGCTTTCTTGCCTTCTCTCCTATTTCTTTGTTTTGGTTCAACATTTTTCAATAAGAAACTAACTTCTGTACATGGTTATTGTGCATGCTTGTCTCTTAGGTTCGTCTAAGGGAGGAAGATCATCGGTGCACCAAGATGATGCTAAAGTTCAGAGAAGAAAGAATTCAAAGGATGGAGTCACTTGTCAATGGACTAATACCAGCAGATGGTTATTTATTGGAGGAAAACAGTGCACTTACTGAAGAAATTCAGTTGCTTCATGCTAAGGTTGATAGAAATCCAGAAGTAACTCGATTCGCTTGTGAAAACATTAGACTTTTAGAAGAACTGCGGAGGTAGAATGTACATACATATCCAATAACCACTGAAGCTTGTTTATTTGTTATTCTTCAACAATTTTTCTCTTTGGTGGCTTGTAGATTTCAAGATTTCTATGAAGAAGGAGAGAGAGAAATTCTGTTGAGTGAGGTTTCTAACTTGCGGGATCAGGTAATTCTGTGCATTTTGTCTTTGTAGCTCTATGACTTGTTTGAGGCTATGATGGTAAGGCAATATACGTGTACAGCTACTTGTCAATATTGATGGTAAATTGAAGCAGCACAGCCATTTGGACATAAATATTCCATCTCAGGTAATGTATAAAACAGCTTGTACGGTGTGTTCTTTCCTCTTTCAAGCTTTAAAGATACAAATTCGAGCCTGCTTATGTTCAAGCATCTTTTGCATGGTGCAGGAGCCTGTACATGTTTGCGACGAGCAAACTCCACTACAATTAGAGGTTGGTCTCTGGTGACCCCTGACCCCTATCTGGAAGAAATTGAAAAACCTGTTCTCATATGTATTTTCATGTTTCAGTTAAAAAAGACTTTACATGAGTTGGAGGAATGTCGGACTAACCTAAACTGTTGTTTAGAGAAAAATGAAAAACTCAGCAGGTTAGTGACCCTTTTCAACTGAGCTTCTAGAGACTTCCTTGACGTTTAACTTATCGAAATTTTTCTAACTTGCTCTGAATCCTCCTCAGAGAAATAGATGAACTACAAGGTTCATTAAATAGCATCAGTTCTGCTAAGAATGATCATGATGGAGGGGTTGAAGTCATAAAGGTAATTTTCCTTTTGAACAAGCATGTTTTGTCATCATATAACTAAAAATAAGAGAAGAGGTAGAAAGATAAGGGAGAACATGACACCATCATAAATTCAGGTAGTTGCTTTGGACATTTGAATTAAACTGATGCTTTCCAGACTTTGGGTAATGAATCTGTGATAAGAATATTTCACAATTTGGCTTAGTGCAAAGTAATAGCACAAAATGACAGAAGAAACTTGAGTTGAAGTAGATCAAGCCTCAAAATATTTTGGGGTTAAACCTAATGTTCAGTTATTAAAGCCACTGACATAAGTTGCCAAAACAAATACACAAAGATATTAGAGCATAATCAGCCGGAGTTCGTACTGTTTTACCTGATTCTTGACAATGCATATTGCTTCTATAGAATCCCACTGAATATTCTTAGTATAGTTTAGTTTTTTGTTTGTGAAACTCTAGTTTGTTCATGTTCTTCATGTGAATGACTACAACCATAACTTTTCAGGAGTCAATACCAGAAGCTCTGGCTCTTGATAGCAAATCAAAAACTTCTGATGAGAAAAAGAAGGAGGATACGAGGAAAGAAGAAATGATGAAGCACGTAGAGGAAATCATGGATTTGCAACTTGAGTTGGACATTCTGAAGGTGATAGTTCAAGAAGAAAGGTTGCATCACAATGAATTGCAGCAACATGCTCAATCCATGATGCAAGACCTAGACTCATCAAAAGAACAGCTTCTGTTAGTGACCAATAAATGTGAAGATGTTCAAGCAGAACTTGGGGAAGCCAAATCCATTATTGAAGCTCTTGAATCCCAGCATCTCTTAGCAATATCTGAGGTAGAAGATCTAAGAAACAGTAACAGTCATTATGCTGAAGTAGTGCAGAAACAGGAGGTTGAAATCTCTTCCTTGAAGAAGCAAATGTTTCATCAAGGCTTGAGATCTCTCTCATCATCTAATCTCTTGGAAAGTGATGATTCTCCTTTGCAAGCAAAGCTTAAAAAGATGCATGACTCGCTAGAGAAGGCCAAAATGTTGAATCGGCGTTACCAAAGTGACTCTGAATTTCATGTGTCAAATGAGGAAGAAATGAATGAAATAAGCAGGCAGGCTGAGGCAGAAACTGCTAAAGTGATTGTATGCTTGCAGGAAGAACTCCTCCTGCTTCAGCTGGAAGTTAAAAATAGCAGCTTGCAAGAGATGGAGAGCAGAAAGAGGTTAATTGAGCTGGAAACTGAAGTTAAAGATTTGGAGGCAAAATTGTCTCTAATGGCAGAAGAAAATCGAAAACTTGGTGAAAATGTACATGACAAAGAAAAAGAGTTAATAAATATGTCTGAAGAATGGGAGCAGGTAAACAACGAGATTGAAGCTATTGTATGTGGGGGGCATGAGGCTCTCAAAGATGCCTGTGAACAACTAGATTTTATTTCCAGTACGTTTCCAGATAAGAGAGGTAGGATATCTGAACAATTTGGCAGAATGACAAAATACATAATTGAAAAGGAGTTACTTATTGAAGAGCTAAACCAGAGTCTGGAGAATGCTGTCAACAGAAGAAATGATATGGAGTCCATGTTGAGATCTCTTAGAGGGGCAGCTTTAGTCATGACGGAGGCTCACCAGTTAGACTGCCATGAAAAGGATGCTGAGCTATTTTCTTTGACATCCCAGTTGAGCTCAAAGGCACATGTCATCTCAGAACTTGAGCACAAGATTAAGTATGGGGAGGATCAACTCAGAAAGGCGTCGATCAGTGCAACAGTCGCTTTCTTGGTAGTCAACTGGTTGTCGGAGAAGAATTCTAGCTATATTGATGCTTTAAACCAGAAGGACATGCAGCTTATGGAATCTCTAGAAACAAGCAGACAAAAGGATGCTATTCTCCAGGATCAGGCTTCAGTGGTTGCCGCTGCAGAGAATCAAACTGAGTCTCTGAGAATGGAGCTAAATACTCTGGAAAAGACATGTACTGATCTGAGATTTCAGCTGTTTGAGGAGCGAAGGCATAAGCTTGAAGAAGTCGAAGAAAATGATATGTTGAAAACAATTGAGAAACTTACAGAGCTGAAAGCAGGTGTTTCAACAGTACGTTTGCACCTCAGTGAGTGTGTGGAAAGAAGTGGAAGTCATGGAAAAGATATTAGCAATGAAACTCATGCTTCTTTTTCTAGTGATGACAAGTTAGAAACATGGGTAAGTTATGTGCCGTTATGTTTGAAAGTAACTCATATCTTATAGTCTATCTGCTTCTTAAGTGGAACGGTAGGTTCTTCGTGACGTATTCTATTATTATGTAATCCATCTTTAACGTATTGTTGCAGACAGCTAGCGAGAAAAGTCAACACAGCCAACACCTAGAGTCATGCATTCTTGAAGATAGGACAGCTGAAAAACCAGACTGTTACAAAAGTAATAACATGCTTGGATCAGCCAGCAAGCAGGATACTTTTCAAATAAATTGGAAGGATAAGGACAGAGACACTACAATTGTTCTACTAAGGAAAGAAATGGAATCTGCTCTTGAATGCTTAAAAGGAGTGCAAGCTGAAATGGCCAGATTACATGTTGAAAAAGAAGCACTGTGGTCATCTGAGCAAAAGAGTAAAGGGAGCATTGGAGATTTTGTGGCTGCAGTAACTTCTCTACAGACCTATATGGACAAGTTCGAGAAGGAACTTGAACTTAAAGTGGAGTTAGTAAACAATAGATTACGAACAATCGAAGGTGCTGTGCTGGAGTCCTCCAGCTCCTGGTATGAGCAAAAAAAGGTAGGCCCATATCACTAGAAACACATCATATATTGCTGTCCATGACTTTCAATGCTGAAATCCTTCTTTTGAACTGTTTATTACAATTTTATAATCCTTGAGAACAATCATCTTGACGGATTAAATATTGCATCCTAAAATATAAGATCAGATTCAATTTAAAGGACAAGTTCCTAACTATTAAATTAAGTATGATAGAATCAATAACCTGATCTCAGTCTGATCTGCTTTCTCGAAATTCTTTTCTGCAGCTACTTGAATCTGAACTTTGTGACGCTAAGGCAGTGGCAGCCCAGAAAGCTACTGAAGCTTCCTGCATTCTAGCCAAACTTGAAGAGGTTCAAGACACCATGAAAGAAGCAGACATCATGGTAAATGAGCTAATGATAGCAAATGAATCCTTAAAACTTGACATTAAAAGGCTTAAGAAGAAAGAGATTAGCTTAACTGAAAAGAGAAACATCCTTGTTAATGAAAATCAAAGCTTGCAGTCGGCTATTGATCTAAAAGACATGCATTATCAAAGACTCGAAAATGAGTTTGAGTCAGATTTAGCAATGATGCAGACACTAGTGTTGGAGCTAGAGGATATAGTTTCACAGGCAGCAACCACTTCCACAGATGAGCTCAAGTCTGTAACATCTGATGTGCTTTTTATAAAGTCTCAACTTCATGCATCAACTAAGTACATGAAGTCATGGCTTGAAGAGATCTGGTCTGATATTATTGTCAAGGACTGTGCTCTATCTGTCTTGCATCTTTGTCACATGGGCATTCTCTTAGAAGCTGCAACCGGATTGAATGTAGAAAATGGGCTACTCAATCATGGGCTAAGTGAATCAAACTCATTAATATTTAAGTTGAAGGAGCAGAATTTCAAAGCACAGAAGGAGCTTGAAATGTGCAGAACTTTGAAGGGGAAATTATTGGCCGACATTAGAAACAACTTTGACCGTGTATTACGGAAAGAGTCTGATGCAGGGGATCTCACGTCCAAACTTGGTTCTTTCGAGAAAAAAATATTGGATCTGCAGTTGCAGGAAGAGTCAATGTTAGCAAGGTCTGAGCAAATGGGATCTGAGCTTGTTGAGTTAATGAAAGAGATAGATCTCAGCAACAAAACTGTCTTGGCATCTCTTATAGATCAAGAAAGGATGCTAAAGGACAAAGAGGAAGCCTTGAAATGTCTGGAAGATGGTTTGACAACGGAATTTGTTGTAAAAGACTTTGAGTCGTTAATTTTGTCATCTGAGTTAGAAGAGAGGACCATATTAATATCTGAGTTGGAGAGAGATAATAAGCACTTCTATGAAGTTGCTGAAGGTTTGAAGAGAGAAATCATTTTTGACAATCTAGATGTTGCATTGACTGCATCCATCTTGTGTGACAAGGAGGTTGAGGTTTCTATCCTACAAGAGGAAGTTGCAGAAGCAGGAAGGAAGCAGCAGAATTTGTTGGCTGAACTTAGTGTAATGGAATCCACGATTGCCAAAGCTCAGTCCAGCAAAAATGCTCTTGAGCAAGATGCTTGCTCACTGATGGAAGTTTCTCATTTGAATGAGACCTTAAAGCGTGAACTTGGTGAATTAATGGAAGGAAAGATTGTTCTGACAACCAAGGTCCAGGAACTTAGCTCTAAAAATGAGAAGTTGCTTGAGGAATTGCAAAAGAAGGACTCAGCCCTTGAAAGTTCTTCAAGTCGCATCTTTGTCCTTGAACAACAAAATCAGATGTTGCATAATGAAACTTGCTTGCTGGAAGCAGCATCATGCAGACTCCAGAATGATGTGGAAATGAAAGATGCAGAAATTAAGAAAATGAATTGTCTTAAAAAGGAGATTGAAGAACTGCAGCATGAAATAACAGAGCTAAAAGGAGAACGTTACCAACTCTTCCAAGAGTTGGAGGCAAAGAAAGCAGAGATTGAGAGAATCAATGTTTTGGCAGCAGAGAATACTTCCTTGAGGATCCAACTCAGATCTTGTGAGAGGGGTAACAGTGACATGCTCGATGTGGTGCTCAAAGTAGACAGCATTGGGAGTAAAGCACTTAATGCTTTTCAAAACAAAAGTGCTGAATTAGATGCCATGTTACAGAACATATATGAAGAACTTGAGAGGGCATCTAGATTTTTTGAAGAGTTTGAATCACTGGAGAATTCTGCAAAAGAGATATTAATACAAAGTGTTTCCCTGCAAACTGAGTTAGCACGGAAGGATGACATCATCAAAGGAATGCTATTTGACCTTAGCTTGTTACAAGAATCAGCATCTAACCACAAGGATCAAAAAGATGAAATTGATGATTTGATAGCTTCTATAAATTCTTTGGAAGATGAGCTTGATGAAGCTCTTTGTAGAGGCCAAGCGCTTGAAGCTCAGTTGCAGGAAAAGATGAGTAAGATAGCTGTTTTGGAGTCAGATATCTCACAAAAAGGCAAGGATATAGAATTGCTTTCACGCAAAAACTCAGAACTGGCTGCCAGTGCCAAGGACACCATGGGAGAAAAATGTTCCATAGAGGAGGAACTGTTAGAGAAAAGGGAAGTCTGTGAAAATTTAGAGAGAGAAATCACCAACTTTAGTGATATTGTTAGTGAAATGAGCAATTCAATTGAATGCTTGAAGAGAAGTCTGAATGGTGTTACTAGTGAGAAGGAAGACCTCCATAAAGAAACTATCGCATTGAAAAAGGAACTAGAGACAGCACAAACTCTTGCAGAGGAAAATGAAGCAATTGCCATAGAAGCGAAAGAGGTGGAGTCATGTTTTAAACTACTTTCTTCAGTTATTGATCTCTAGTATTTTCCTTTTTTATTCTTTTTCCCACTACAGTTGTTCTTACAGCAACTTCTAGTCATATCAGGTGGCCGAGATAGCAAAACTCCAGGTTGAAGAGAAAGAAGAGGAGGTTAAATTGTTAGAGAGGTCTGTTGAGGAACTAGAGTGCACAGTGAATGTACTAGAAAATGAGGTACTCATTCTTGCAAAGTTAGATGTACTTATCTATTTATTTATCATTTAATAACATGATTTCACCACTCTATAGGTTGAATTTGTCAGAGGAGAGGCTGAGCGGCAGCGGTTACAAAGAGAGGAGCTTGAACTGGAACTTCATGCCATCAAGCAACAAATGAACAATGTAAAAGGCAGCGATGCTGATATGAGAAGGTTTCTGACAACTATACCATGCAACATGAATTCTCAAAAATAGGACTCATTTTATTTAGGTTTCTAAAGGTTTTGATATCTATGTATACAGGCATCAAGAGGAAAAAGAAAAGAATCTTCAAGAAGCTTGTCAGCGCATACAACTTCTTGAGGGAGAAATAATCTCTAGAGATGCTGAAGTGAGTTTGGTCCTCTAAAGTTTCTCTACATTTTTTGGTGCTTTAACCTCAGTCAGCCAGTTTTCAATTTCAATAGCTTGTTAGATCAACTTTATTTCATTTTCTTTTACAGATAGCCCACTTCAAGGCTCATATATCAGAACTAAATTTGCATGCTGAGGCACAGGCTTGCGAGTATAAGGAAAAGGTATTTCTTCATTCCTTCTGTTGATTGTGAATTGTGATAGAGTTGGGTTGGTTGCTAACCTCTGATTTTAACCTAATGTCAAAACAGTTTAAGGCATTAGAAGAATTGGCACAGAAAGTCAAGATGGATCCCCATGCCACCCAAGCTCCAACTTTTTCATCAAGCAAATTGGAAAAAAATTCTTCAAAGCCTAGGGGTTCTGGTTCCCCTAAAAATTCTTCAAAGCCTAGGGGTTCTGGTTCCCCTTTCAAATGTATTGGCATAGGCCTGGTTCAGCAATTGATATCTGAGAGGGAAGAGGAGCATAGTGCAGAAAGACATCGCATCCAAGAACTTGAGGCTCTAGCTGCTAGTAGACAAAAAGAGGTAATTCATATCCTAAACAACGCAACTTATTTTTGTGAAATTTCCTTTACTCAATTGTGATACATACACTCATCGCAGATTTTCGTGTTGAACTCAAAATTAGCTGTTGCTAATAGCATGACCCATGATGTAATGCGTGATCTATTGGGTGTGAAACTGGACATGAATAACTATGCGGTAATTTAAATAAACCTATATTTTTTTGTTTATATGAGAATGTTAAAACCAAAGGCCTTTTCCTTTTTTTTCAGTTCTCTAGTATGAAATGACTCTTTCACCTGTTTTTGTTTGACTTACGTGGATTATCCCACCAGAATCTGCTGGACAATCCGCAACTGCAAATGTTGATGGAGATGGCTCGACTAGATAATGGTGATGCTCAGTTCAAGGTAAACTTAGTGAGGATATAATGATATACCAACATGTGGTCTACACGTGGTCCGGACTTATCTAGTATTAGTAACTCATTGCTTGCTTGCAGGAGGAAGAGGTTCTTAAGCTGAGGCAACTGCTAAATGAGTTTGTGGAGGAGCGGAAACGGTATTAATTGTTAATAAGATTTTGAGAGTCATCTTCTTGTTGCGTTTCTCATTTGTTTTATTGATAATTAGATGGATCGAGGAAATCGAGAGAAAACAAGCAGAGATGGTGGCTGCACAGATTGCATTGGAAAAACTGCGCCAGCGGAATCACTTGCTTACAACTGAAAATGAAATGATAAAGGTTAGAAATGTTGATAACTTTTTTTAATATTACACCTCAGCAGGTTGTTACTATATTTAAATCACTTATACACTGGAAATTTTCTCAGATGGAGAATGTAAATCATAAGAAGAAGGTCCTCGAACTTGAAGCAGATATAAAGAAGTTGTCTGGTCAGCAAAACCTTCAA
Source organism: Solanum rostratum (assembly GCA_029948455.1). Taxonomy (NCBI): domain Eukaryota; kingdom Viridiplantae; phylum Streptophyta; class Magnoliopsida; order Solanales; family Solanaceae; genus Solanum; species Solanum rostratum. The sequence continues at coordinate 89,587,334 of CM057045.1, read as the reverse complement.
CAGCGCATCCACCATCATGCTAAAATTAAGGTACGTACCCTTTTACCAGACTTGCCAGACTGAAGATCAACATCATTAAAGTGCTACTAGGTATTTTTAGCTACAGCACTAATCCAACATGGCTTCTATATCTGTCACAGGAAGAGAACAATTTACTGAAAAATCAGAATGATGACCTTCTAGTAAAGCTGCGGAAAACTGAATCAATTCTTTCTCGAGTTAGGGAAGAGCTGGCTCACTTCCGTCAAACTAATGGAAGAAACCCCTACATTAATTTTGACAAGGAGCAAACGCTGGAGAACAAGTTGAAGGTTTGTATGTTTTAGTTGTTAATCATTTGATGTGCCTAGGAGGAATTCTACAATGTCACTGTGGACATGAATTATGTTAGGGAGAGAAGAACTCTTTTGTGTGTCTGTAGGACTTAAATACTTGGGAATTTGTCGAACAGGAAAAGGAAGAGGAAAGATTGCAATTGGCGCAGAAGTTACTTGGTCTGTGCACTACTGTGCTAAAGGTAAGGAAATTTCATTTCTTATCACTAAAATATCTAAGGAAATGTTGCTGTAGTCTCTAGTTCTTTGGCATTGGTTTCTTCATCATTTGGAATATATACTGCAGGCTGCTGGAATAACAAAACCAACATCTGAGATAGGGATCTCAGCAGCTGAAGAAGCACTTGAGCAGCTGAAAAACAGATTAACTTCACTGGAAAGAGAACTACAAGATGCCAAATTTAAGGTAACAACATTCATATTATTTCCATCATTTTGCTTGATCAAAAACCTCACAACACTGGCTCTATCAAACCTCACTAACAAGTATTCTCTCCTTCAACAGAACAAAATGACTAATGAACGGATCCGATTGTCTGAGCTCATGCCACAATCCTCCCCTCTAAGAACAAATAAAAATGGGCAAATTTCAAACAGAGGATCATCTTCCCCTCTAGCAGCCTTTGATAGGTGAAGAGGAAGAGTTCTCTGTACGCGGTGTTAGTTTTTAGCTAGCAGTTTGTTCATATATCCATTCTATACAACATAGTGTACACAAATCATGGAAATCTGTAAATAGTGAATCCATGATCTTGTATTACCTTGCAATATGTAATTTATTTATTCTGTAAATGTAAATTTACAATTGTAACTTCTATAAAGGCATATGTTGTAAATTAATTATGTTTACAGCACCGAATTATGGTTGAGTCTAAGGTTACAACTTTTACATTTACATAATTAATAATTAATTAGCATTTTTGCATGTATAAATATTTTCCTTCTTGCACTAGTTTTATTTGTTACACTAATTTTGGATGAAATTCCAAATAACAGGTCCATTAAATAAAATTCAGTTACTACGATTTACATCATTTTTGTATCAAGCTACTTTTAAAATATTATATTATTTGGATTGATTGTGATTGCATAAAATATTATTTACAGGAATGGTATATAAAATAGAAAACTTACCTAGATACATTATACTTAAAAAAATATGTATCATTTATAATTATATAATTTTAATATATGAATAATTTATTTTTACTATATAATAATTTGTACGCCCATACGGGCCATACCCATCTTCTCTCACGAATCACGTGTGGGAGTAGGTGGAGTCGGGTCAAATCATATATCCATCGGATCATTGTGTTCTGCTCTTCACAATTCACATTGAACTAAATACCCTTTAACTCTTCTCTTCCTCATTAGCAAAATTTATAAGTAAAAACTCTAAAAATCTCCAATGTCTTCTTTGGCTGCGCTCAGTCCAACCCACTTCAATGGAGGTTGCCTTTGGAAGTATCAGGTATGTATTCCAAACTCTCAATTTTGAATTCTCTACATTTAGATAGTTCAAATGAAATGTACCTTGCTTATTTTGCTATCTGATTAGAGAAGTGTTTTGTAGGGCGAACTGAAGGTTTCCAAGCTTGGGAAGCTTAGAATTAGAGTGACCTCCATGGCGTCATCATCACCAGCGCAAAGCTTGCAGTTTGCGGATGGTAAAGCTAACAAATTGGACAAATTGCGTATTGGTGTGCTAGGAGCTAGTGGCTACACTGGTTCAGAGGTGTGTAGAACCTCTATCCCTTTATCGATGGGCGCACTTCAGCTACACATTTAATTTCTGTTTTTTTTTTTCCTGTGAATTTTGAAAAGGTTAAGCCTAAAAATGTGTCTTTAAAGTTTTCTGTAAGTTTTTGTCCATAGGGTTGTAGATATCCCAGATACTCTCTTCTTTTGTAATTAGGATCCTGTAACTTGTAGTGGCAGGATTCGGTGTTTTCCAGGACATTTATAATACAATTGTTAATTTCTCAAAAAAAAAAAAAAAGTTATACTCTTGTGACAAGAAATCCAGTTATTATGCTTGAAAGATGATTTCTGATAAATGTCCATCGCTCTTCCACTAAAAATTAGTTTTTTGAGTGTTTCATTGTTTCATTTTCATTGCATTTGAAAAAGTAATTAAATTTTTTAGGGATTCCTTGTTTCTTCTGAGATCAAAATTTAGGTTGCTTCTTTCCTTCATTTACAATTTTATTTAATTCATCTTAGATGCATTCTAATAGTATACTTTTCAAACAAAGCTCAACAAACATGCGTAGATGTCAACCCAAATTGGTTTTCCATCCGGTGTCGAGAGCCCACATTAGAGTGCTGACTAAATTTAGATCATGCACAACAGAGCGCATTCAGGAGTGGTGCTTCCAAAAGGATTTTCTCCATACCTAGGGCTTGAACCCGGAACTCCGGTTAAGGGTGAAACAGTCCTACCATTACGCCACACCCATGCTGGTAAAAAAAATATTAATAAAAGACAAATTTTGATTTTTCATAAAGGAGTGGGCCTAGATCATTTTTTGAGATACTGCAGATGCAGTTGTTTTGAACTTGGCACATGCGAGGTTTGTGCTTTAAGGTAGATAACTTTTGCCACTACATTACTGATTGTTGTGTGCTGTTATAACAACCAAGGTAGTTAGAATACTTCCTAATATGGAAAATGAATCTTCCTTTCTTCTAAAAAGTTGTCTGGATAGCCAAATCGCATTTCGAGATTTTACATAGTGGAAGAATATATGTATTATTCTAATTAATGATATACTCAAGAAGGATATTTTTCTGGAAGATGAATAAGAGAAAAGTATTTTCTCCCATTATAATTTTAATCATGGCAAAAAATTTAAATGCGGCTAGAACATTAATGGTCCTTTTCTATACCCATTTATCCGATTTAGTGAATCTTCTGTTTCTGCAGTGTGATATCATGTCATTTTTGGGAATTTTTCTTAGTTACCATTGTGCTCTTACTTTCACATATTGTTAGACGTATCATACGCGTCCCTTGGTTCTATGATTTTCTCTTGACAAGTATAAAATTTGTTGCAGATAATTAGACTTCTGCGAAATCATCCACATTTTCAGATTACTTTGATGACAGCTGACAGGAAAGCTGGCCAATCTATTGAATCTGTTTTCCCTCACCTGGTCACACAAGTATGTATCTTCATAATTGCATGATTGTTCTTTCTTGTGCTTTTTTGTTGGACTTTACTTTTGAATTGGTTTCTTAGAGGACTCAAAAGAAGGATATTATTTGATAAATACTTATGGATATGTTTTGCCATCTTTAATTTTTGCTTGACTTTCTGACTAACTGAAAGTTTCATGGAAAAGATTGAGTCTCTTCTATATCTTACTTTCTTTTACTAGAATTTTGTAACTTCATTTTCAATCCTGGTCTTTTCACTCGGAGGGAAAGGGTTGTGCATTTCAATTTAGCTCATGAAGCATTAATTTTACTATCTCCGATTTGTATGAAAAAATCCTACAAGATGATGGATTCCCTCGTGAAACACTTTGGATCGAAAAAGTTTGATCAATTCCAATAAATTTTTTAATTTGAAACTTGGTCGAATTGGATTCTTTCGATTTTTATAGCTGTTCCTTATCAACCATTCCCATACAGGATCTACCAAATCTAGTCGCTGTTAAAGATGCAGATTTCTCTGCTGTGGATGCCCTTTTTTGCTGTTTACCACATGGTACAACACAGGTTTGTAGCTATTCCACGTCTTGGATTTTCCAAAATCAATCAATTTCATATTGAAGGAAAAGTGCTTTCACTTTTTCTATCATAATTGCTAATGGAGATTCTGTGTCTTGCATTTTAAATTTTTGTTTGGTTAATTACTTTCATTTTGCAGGAAATTATCAAAAGTCTCCCAACAAATCTTAAAATTGTTGATCTTTCTGCGGTGGGCATTCAGTTTATACTTTGTACTTCCGCTGTACTTAAAATAGTTTCTTTACTCTGCATCTCAAACATTTTATATACTTACTGTCACCATGATGGTCATGTAGGACTTCAGATTGCAAGATATTGCTGAGTACGAGGAGTGGTATGGCCAGCCTCACAAAGCAACGGCATTACAGGTAGATTGATTTCTTCTCCCCCTTAGTCCTTCCAGAAAAATGGAAAGAAAAGAAAGAACTTCATGTTTGATGCAGATATATAATTATATCACCCATCAAACAAAAAGACAAAGATGTTATGTGAAGGTGTACAACGAAGAGTCATAACCAGAAAATTTGAAGCCTCATCTGTGAAGATGATAGAATTCTTCCTTTAGTATTCCTATTATATCTCTTTGTAGCCAACATAAGCTCACCATATTGAACTATTATCCTTTTGATTGATGCAGAAAGAAGCAGTTTATGGATTGACTGAAATTTCAAGGAGAGAAATTCAAAGTGCACGTCTTGTTGCAAATCCTGGTTGTTATCCAACATCTGTTCAACTTCCTCTTATTCCTTTGATAAAGGTTTGTAGTTGAAGAAAAAAACATATCTTTAATTGCATGCATTGTGAGTTTGTCAAGATTTCTTGAAAATGGAAAGATCTATCTAGAGGCCTCCTTTGTTGGAAAATCTGAATTTAAATGAATCACTCTTCTAAAACTATAAGAAGAAAAAATCTTCTCAAAAGAACCTTTCATTTGATCTTCTTCTCATACTTTTGCCTGTGTCCTTTTAACCTTTAAAATATCATAGCTACAATGAATATTCAGCTGATTTTTAATCAAAAGCTAGTTTCAGACATCCTAGGCAAGCATTTTCAGTGTTTGCTTAAATTTTTTAGTCGTCCTGAAGCAATTTTTTTTTTAAGAAAAATAATTTAGTGGAAAACAGACACCAATTGAACGAGTACCTGGCTAAATTCTAAGGTTATGATATAGGTGAATTTGGAGGACTGTATTGTGGCTTTGAAAGTGCCTTTGACTAGAGGTTTTCTTCTTCCAATTTCTAATATCTGAAGTTGATCCAATCACAAATTGTATGTTCATTCATGAGTTCCTGCTAAAATGTTCTGAAATCTTATGATCCCTCTTTCTTGAGAAAAATGGTTTTCCTCGTCTCAGTCTTGATTCTGAATTAGCAAGAGATACCTTGATAAGCTCAGGGATGCAAGTTCCTTTTGCCAGAAAAATGGCTCTCTCATATGCCAGCTCGCTTTACAAAGTGTAACTGAAAATTATGTTTTGTCATTTTGAGCCATGGCTTTTTTGCTTGCTGTCAGCCTAAGGTGCTTGATTCACAAATATGACAGTGCTCATACACTGGAAGAGCAATTTGTGTTTAAGACATTTCCTTTTGGTTGAGAACTCGACCATCTGTATCACTTTATGTATTTAGTTTTTCCTTTCCTGTGTTTTGTCCATGGCTCACTCTTGGTTGATTCTGCCTTTATTTTTGCAGTCCAACCTCATTGAAGTACGAAACATAATTATTGACTCAAAATCTGGTGTCAGTGGAGCAGGTTTTGTACTTTTCTGTTGCCTTTCGTAGTCATGACTGCCACTAGTAATACTTTAGCTGTAGTAATCGGCTTCTCAAACTTTATCTTGCAGGTCGTGGTGCAAAGGAATCAAATTTATACACTGAAATAGCCGAAGGAATACATTCTTATGGTATAACCAGACATCGGCATGGTCAGTAATCCATTTAGCTGTGCAAGTAATGAAGCTTTATTTGTTAATCCAATTTGTCTAAGTTATTGTTTCATAATTTTTTTTGATGGAAAAATTTACAAATTTAAGAGCTACATTAGAATTACTCCCTCTGTCCCAATTAAGGTGTCTTAGTTTGATTGCGCATGGAGTTTAATTAATAAAGAGAGACTTTTGAATCTTGTGGTCTTAAATGAAAGGTGTGTGTACTACTTTAAAATCTTGTGGTCTTAAACTTGAGAGGCAGAATGTTGGAATTGAAAAACTTACTAAATATAGAAAGATTCTTTTTGGACAGACCAAAAAGGAAAGTAAGACACTTAAAGTGGGACAGATGGAGTGCTACTGTGCTAAAAATTGACAATTCATCTCACCCTAACATGATACTCTATTGGACCAAGCTGAAGGTGGAACCAATTAGAAATGGAATAAAAATATTTGAAAGAAAGTTATAAAAGAAGGGTAGAAATAGTATTTTGCTGTAAAATGGAAGAATAGCCAATACACTAGGATCATATAGTAGTACTCATTATTTGATAAATATGACAATTTATTCTATAGTAATCTCACCAAGGTTTGATGCACTTGAGACGAGGGTCTTTAGGAAACAGTCTCTCTATCTTCACGAGGTAGTAGTAAGGTCTACATACACTCTACCCTCCGTAGACCCCACTTAGTAGGATTTCACTGGGTACATCGTATTTTGTAGTAATCTCATGTCGGAGAAATCCAAAGGCTTTTAACTTAATGGTACTAGTTGAGTGACTTTGATTCTGCATGAAGTCGATTGTTTCTCTCTTCCATTTGACTATTTTTATCTAGTAATGTACCTCAAGTTTTCAGTAGTTCGTGAAGCGGGTGGTTCGTGCTGACAGAATTTGTTATCAAGTGTAACTTTTACTAATGAGAGCTAATTTTATTTACAGTGCCAGAGATTGAACAAGGATTATCAGAAGCTGCAAATTCAAAAGTTACTGTTAGCTTCACTCCACATCTTATGCCAATGGTAATAGCTGAACCCAGTTCTAGTTTGTCTAGCTGCCCTTCTCAGCAGGTCATTCTCTTATGTTGTGTTTTTTTATCTTCTTTACTTTTTGTTCTACAGAGCCGTGGTATGCAATCTACTATTTATGTGGAAATGGCTCCAGGAGTAACAACTCAGGATCTGAAAGATCACCTTGGTGACTACTATGAGGTATGTACTTTCTGCACAGCATTTAATTGATGGATTTCATTACCATTTTTGTTTCTGCGCTTCACCCAGTAGGACTCTATTTCTCCTGTTAGTATATTCTTCAGTCCAATTCTATACCGTTTGTTGTTGTAATTTCTGACAAGAGGTCTTCTTGAAATGTGAGAAACTTGAAGGAGTCCACCTAATATATCTTTTGTGCAATGGCTACCCTTCTGTCAAATTGTTCATTGTACTATCTGCAGGTATAATTTGAGAAGGTTTTACTGAATCGAATAAGAAATGGGTTGTTGTCTAAGAAGGTTGATAAAGAAAGCTAAACTTGGATTCTTAATTTGCTAGTGCAAAAAACTACCAAGCACTTAGCTGTAAGGGGACTAGACCTGCTTTGGCACTTTGATTTCAAAGAGAAGTATAACTAGTCTGGTTCTTTATTTGGTCTGCCTGATACGAATTTATTTAAACCTTAGTCTGGATCAAGCCAGTTCTTTCAACTGCCCATGCATGAATAATCTGACTACCCCCCACCCAACCACCAAAAACCAACCCCAATGTCTCATCTTTACAGTTTGGCCACAATCGCATATTCGCATACCTTGAATTCATAGCGACACTTCATATAACTGACACAAGTGTTGGGATTAAGACGTTGTTGACTTGTTGTATATAACATTTCATCCCACCCCAAAAGAGTTTGAAGTATATATCTTTGTGCGAGTGGAGGGCAGTTATCCTGTCATCTTGGAGTCCAAAAAAGTAGTCATGATATATCATTCCATCTGCATACGCATAGGTGAAAAGGTTATGTTTTCTCTTTAGGATGATTGATATATGTATGTTTTTCACCTTCTCCAGCATGAAGAATTTGTGGTGTTGCTGAAGAACAAAGAAGTTCCTCATACTCGACATGTTAGAGGATCAAATTATTGCCTCATGAATGTATTTCCAGACCGTATTCCTGGGAGAGCAATAATTATATCTGTTGTAAGTTTTGTAGCATGTTTTTATAGACTGCATGTGATATTTTGGTTAGATTAGGTATTGCTTACTAAATTTAAACTCGCGATTGCCTTTTGTAGATTGATAATCTTGTTAAGGGTGCTTCTGGTCAAGCCTTACAGAATCTTAACTTAATGATGGGAATTCCAGAGAACTTGGGGCTCAGTTGCCTGCCTTTGTTTCCGTAGAATAATTTTATGGTTCTATCCTCCTGATGGTATAAGGTAAAACTCTTTATCAATTGCTTTCTGAACATACGGTATTGAGCAGTTGTTGTCAACAAACCACGTTTTTCACCTTTGACTTCTCTTGTTCTCGTCTTACTCTTTCTCTTGTTTCTTGCATTGTACCAGAATAAATGGAAAACAAAATAAAAGAAACTGTAATGTAGCATGGAGTGTTTTTGATTTGTCCTCTGTGAAGCAACATATGTAAAATCCTGCCCACTGTTCTGCATCAGTTGTTTTCTATAATTAACGAAATCATCTATTTTTTCTTGTTCTTGTAATTTGATTCAGGTTTTACATAGAATATCGATTAGTCAAACTATACATTTGATGCTCAAATTCAAGTATCAACTATAGATATTTACAATTTGCCCATACACTGCTGGACCTGATTACATAGCTGCAAAAACTGCGTGTTTCTGAGCTAATCCAGTCCCTGAGAGTAACTAATAGTCCAAAGAGCCTTATAAACTCTTTGGTTTAGTTACAATTCTTTTTTCCCCCACGGATGTGCGATATCATGGAATGTGTATGTGATCATCCTTGAAAGGCAGCCCTGAACATCTTTTGACAGTTGTGTTTTCTTTTGTATCCACTCTTCCTTGCAGGTATTTGTGAAGTCTTACTTTTTTCCAACAAGAAGAGACTGCCTCAAGATTTGTGAAAGAGCTATGCTTGCTGTAGAAGTTTTTCATATCCCGGCTTAGTTTTCAGATGTATCCTATATTTCTTTGCTAGTTTGTACGCAAAAGCCCCAGATGGAAATTATGTGCCATAGATAAAGTTGAACATGAACAGGGGGTGAATGTAGGTGCTGTATGCAAAATCCACTTTTTTCCCCTCCTTTTGTGTGGTCTTGTTCATGCAAGCATTAACCCAGCATCACATTTGAATAATAACCAAATAATGTTGAGTATGGACAATACTGTGCATTTTAATAAGATTTTTGGAGTCCAATCATTTTGATTAGTGCCCAGAATCTTATTTTATTTTATTTTGGCAAAGAACTATCTGAATAATCGTTAACAAAAAACAAAAGTCCAAACCATGTAACACTTCCTTCAACAACGTAACATCTAAGGAAAAGTTGAAGAGGAAAGGTTAGAAAAGATTGAATGAAACAATTTGGATTCAAAGTTCACCAAGAAAAATAAATTCTCAACTACAACTCAAATACTGATTTTGGAAAAAACGATCTCTAATATTTACTTATGCCTACTCAATTTTGTTAAGAATAAACTAGAAAATGTTCATGACTAATATTTTCAAAGGGAAAAAAGGGTATATGTATGCCTCGATTTTGTAATTTAGGGTTGATATATCCTCGTTGAAAAAGTAATTCGCCATTTAATAAATAGAGAAAACTTAATCCTTTCCCTAAGAGACCCATATTTACTGAATTTTTTTGAGAAAAAACTGAAATTGGGGAAGTACATTTTTTAAAATCACATGATATTTTTTAAATTTAAAAATCAAGTTTAATTTTTTGTCGAAAAAATCATCAAATATAAATTTGTTAGCGAAAAAGGTAAATATATTCTATTTGTGAGATGAACCCACTTTATTAACCATATCAATTCTAAATTTCAACTTCCATTTCCATATATATGCGGTGAGTCCATTTAAGAGCTTCATGGATCATGTATGCAGTGGGTGTACCCGGATCCGAATCCATTTTTCCAATTTCCCAGAACCCACACCCCTTAAACCCCTTAATTTCATGTAGAGAAGACCTTATCTTTCATGGCAGTTACGCACTCCTCCAGTGTTTCTGCCCAAAGCCACTTCCCTTCCATGATGGCTCTCAAACTCAATTCTCCAGCCGCCAATGCCTTTCAGGTGACCAACTTATTTATTTTCGTTATTATTGCACCCACTTATACAGCTCCGGTTTTTAAAAGCAATTTTTGGAATTCCTTAAATGCTTAGTGCAGATTTATGCGTTTCTTGATACATTAAGCATGTATATGATTCTTGATTTAAAGTATTGGATTCCTAGATGAGCGTTTCTTTACTTATTGCACGGAGAAATTTTGTATTGTTTGTTATCCTCTATCCCACTTGTGGGATTACTGTGTATGTTGTTGTTATCGCTATATTCTCATATCCATGTAGAGCTTCTTGTTCAAGCTTGATGGACTCTTTGGTTTTTTCTTCTCTTAGTCATATTGAGGCCAAGCTACCATCTAATTCTATATTTTACATCCAAATGGAATGTACGCCCTTAACTCATTCTTTCATATATAGATATATATTTATTTGGGGACAAAATAATTTGGGAAAGTTTGTTGCCCTTCATTTAGATTGCTAGTTGTTCGTTGTCCAGTGCCCGTTACTACTGCAACTACTATTGTTGTTTCTTTTTCCATTGTCATTGTTTTGGTTTTTTTCTTGCTTTTGTTGCTCTTACTTTATCGTTATTGTTGTTCTTTTTGTACATCGTTTTACTGGCTTGCTGCTTTTCTCCTGTTTACTCAATCTGGATAACAGTCTCCTTCTATCTTGGCAGATTTTACCATCGTTGACTAAGTCTAATATGTGCATTTTGAGCATCAGATCAAATGGGACACGCCCAATGTCAAGACCTAAAATAATCTGCAATATGAACATAGCAGCTGGACAATCTGATGAACCGCACAAATTTAACTTGGAGAACGTAATAGACCAGGCAAGGAAATTGTGGGACAACACTCCTGCACCAGTCAAGAGCTTCCCTTGGAATAGAGCACTGGACAATTTTGTTCAACTTATTCTTGACATTGTTTTGACGGTTACCAAATACTTGTATGTACCAGTATTTGTCGTTACCTCAGTCAGTGAGTTGTCTTACTGTGCACATGAAAGGAAGCTTTATATCACCCTTCTTCCTTTTCTTGTTGGTGTTGCTATTGCTGGCATCTTAAAGTCAAAAGCTCTGGAGTCATCTCCATATCTCAAGGTGATCTTTTTTGCTCTACATAGTTCATGAAATTCCAGTAGAAGAATATTGATAATTAAATTCCATGTTTCTCACACAGTTTTGTTTCATGTAATTTGCTAAAGTGTGCGAACGTCTCTTCTGAAAGCTTAAGTTGTTAGAGAGCGCACTTTCGTTTTACTTAATTATGTTTCAACATAATTAATATATCCAATGATACCAATTAAATGCAATCTATTAGATCATTTCTCAAACAAAAAGAAAAGGTGCATCTATTAGATTCCCTATAGACTTTCACTGCCTGGTTGGTAAAACTTGTAAATTAGATAGACGAAATTTTCTACAATAAGGTGCTTTCCCATCTCTATGTTATTATGTTTGCCTGTTCTTGTTTCCTCTTCCCCTAACTTCAACTTATCCCTGTTTGACTTTTTGCAATGGTGGACGCATATTTGCGCTATATGTCTAGAATTGATCTGCTTCTTTATCCAAGAAGAAATCAACATGAACGAATTCTGGTTGTATTCTGACATGTTTCTTGCTCTGTTTTCAATGTTAGAATGCAGAAGTTCCCTGGCATTTGGTTGCCATTGGCCTTTTCTTCACACTGCTAAAGTTGCCAGGACCATATTATCCATATTGGGGTCGAATTTTTATTCCACACCTTGCAAATGGGGCATTGTTCAGAACTTTGTGGTTTGCTTTCCTCTGGTACAGAAGGCCTAGGAAGCCAGTAGAAACGACGATGCCTCATTCAGCAGTTGCTGATCCTGAACAGAAGGGGCTATAACTTTTTGGCAACAAGTATTTGAACCGGTAATAATATTTGTTCTCCTAAAATTAGATTCATTTGCATATTGAAACTTCGCTGCTACTTGTGCCCTAAAAATGATATAGGCACATTTGTTTTGGTTATCAAAAAAGAAAAGGCACCGATACATGGCCAAAGGGGTTTTATGAATGAGAAAGGGAGAAAATTCTGCCACGTGTTTTATTTGTTTGAGACATATTTCTGCCTATTGTAAGGTGCATATGTGCTTTTCATATTTTAAGGGGCAAAGGGAATGTAGAATGCAATCTGTTTGTAGTAGTAAGTCTGCCTGCACTGTATCTCCTGTTTAAAAGGTACTCCACTTAATAGTATAAATCAACCCTTTGATAATAGTTTTGAGAAAACCCGTAGCCCTTCTGCAGTGCATTAAGCTGATTTTGTTCCCTTTTTGACGTCCTTTCCTATTGTTGAGGAATGGGGCAAAAGTCCCAAATTGGTGGATAATGAGATGGGTGGACTCTTTATACGGCTTGGGCAATCCTCCTTCCTTTGAGCTAGCTTTTGGGGTGTGAGTTAGGCCCAAGACCTAATTTTACATGGTATCAGAGCAGGACCCATCTCACCCAATGTTGGGCCCCCGAATTGCCCACGCACTAGATGCTACTAGGCGTGAGGTGGGGTGTTGAGGAATGGGGCAAAAGTCCCAAATTGGTGGATAATGAGATGGGTGGACTCTTTATAAGGCTTGGGCAATCCTTCTTCCTTTGAGCTAGCTTTTGGGGTGTGAGTTAGGCCCAAGACCTAATTTTACACCTATTAAATGAATGTCCTCTATTCTAAGGTCTAGATTGCAATGCTTACTCAGAGAAGAGTTTTCTCTTGACAGCTCTTGTGAATACTTTCGGCAACATTTTGAAATTCCAACTTCAAAGGTCGTTTGTAATACATTTAAACTTAATGTAAATGATATGATGACAAGGTCATCCAATAATGTGTGGTTTCTTTAGTATGCTTAAGCATACTTGTAATCCCTTCATAATAGTCGGTATGATAAAGATTTGTCTTTAATATTTGACCATTTGAGTGATTGACTTAATCTTTTGATGTGGAATTCTTCTATTATTAAAATATTGGTAATAGAAACACCGGTTGCCTTTGATTCTTTGTTTTGGATATCGTTGTGTTGCCATTGGAGGTTTCTTTTGTAGTTTGTAGAACTAGATATTTACAAGGCTCTATTGTCGACTGATGAAATTATTTTTATTAGGGGCAAATCACTACTTTTGGCAAATTGTACCACAGCAATCAACCGTCTGGCTATTGGATTGACCAAAGTTTGAAGATATTTGATTTTCAATTTAATAGAGGCTTTGGTTTTAGTTCTAACGAAGAAAGCACAAGGCTTCTTTGCAATCAGAAAATAGGTATAGCAGTTTAATAATTTTCATTGTAAACGTTTTCAGATTTATGTTCAATGTGCTCATCTTTTCAAAGAAGTGTCTCTCTTCTGTGTTGCTTGTAATTTATGCTCACTGTGATTGGATTCCTATGAGTTTCGCGGTTCTTCTCCCTCATTGGAGAAAAGATCGTGTACGTCTTGCTCTTGACTTGATTTCCCTGCATGACCGGGAATTGTGAATTTCGGGTAAAAGTTATGTTCAGATCATCTCTAGAATGAAGTTTGAATTAAATCAGGATACTTTTATTTGATGCAAGTCAAAAGTATAGTCAGGGCATTCCCCTGTACATATATATATGAAGCAATGGGGCACTTCCTTTTGTATCAAACAGATTAGTGAAGAAACAATAGCCATTACTGAATATAAACAATTATCTCTAACTCCTCCAATGACGCCTTCTCACTGCTGCTCTTGTTTCTTCTCCAAACTTGAATTCTGGAAATATGAATCCTTTTTTACTGAACAACGTATCGATCAGATTCTCCAAAGCCTCAGGGGTCAGTTGAAATCCATCCCAGTGTAAATACGAAGCCCTATCAGAACATGTTGTTACCCCTTCCTCTCCGCACTTGTTCTGCATATCAAAGTTGAATGGACCATCGCCACTGCCACAACACGCCTTCATCAAAGTCTTTGTCTTGAATCCCAATAATGCATGATTTTTAACAACAGCCATGAATGCTTTAGAGTAATCTGCGTATATGATGTGCACATCAGGATATTTCAGACGCAGCTCCAGAATTGCTTGCCAAAGGTGATCATTGTGAAGCTTCGAGAACATATTCAGTCCCTTGTGGCATCTGCTTTTGCCAATTGAATCGCTCTGGGGAAACAGAGTCCGAAAACCCGGAAAGCATCCCATGGGTGGAATTCCAGAAACCATAACAGTTTTAGCTTCAGCTTCTTTGATGAGTCTTTCCATTGAATTCTTAACGGTCTCCACCACTTCAGGCACCAGATTGGACGCCTCAGAGACAGTTTTTCCATGTAAGAATGCGTGCTTATAGTCGTAGAATCCGGGTTGATCCATAAAGATAAGGGCCTTGTGAAGAACCTTGTTTTTGCCGCAGACATGAAAGTTGAAGCAATGCTTATAGAAAAAGTTCATGAATGTGACAATCTGTGACTGGTCATGAGATTGAGGAGGTGGTGTGATGCCATTCTTGAGGAAGAAAAAAGGTGTCATGATGGTTGCTTCAGGGGTCGCAAAACTTAGACCAGAGTCGAACAAGTCGGTGCCTTGTTGAGTATTATATGGTTGTGGAGATGGCAAATTGAGGGTTGCAGCAATATGATGAGCGGCTGAAGATGAAGAGTCCCCAAAATTGTGTATGGAAGTAAAGGGAGCAACAGCTACAACACAAGAGAATAAGAAGAAGAGCAACAAACAGCGGCTGCTGCTAAAGGAAGCCATTATTGTTGTAAGCAGAGAAATTAGGGTTAAGAAAATATGAGAAATTGATGATTGTTTGTGTAATGGAGTAACTCTTTTTGGAGATTATATTTATAGAGATCCGTTGTGATGCTTGGAGTAATTTGTTTCCCATTACAATTAGGATAATACAATTTCCATTTAAGAAATTACCGAATTAATGAAGGAATACATATGAACAAAAAAAGATTAGTTAAACAATAAAATAAATTAGAAAGATTTAATATACTTCCTCTGGTTCATATTAAGTGAATTGTTGGGATATGACATATCTCTTTAAAAAATATTAAAGGAGATAAAACTTTCCACTACAACCCTTTTGATTGAGTTATTCTCTTAGATAATATAAAGTAGTTAATAACCTCATTAAGTGAGGGGTGAAAGAGGAAACAAAAAAAAAGTTCTTATAACTCTCTTGAATTTTGAAAATTTTATTGATTTGAACTATGGAAAAAAAAGTCCTTATATATCTAGTTTAAGAAAAGGCTACAGAGTAAAATGATTATATATTTATATTTATAAAGCTAGTTCTTCATCACCTCTGTCCTGAAATTGAATATTAATACAAGTGCTAACCAGACTATAAAGAGGTTGTTTCCGATAGACCTTTGGCCGGGTATCTGCACTAGATATGCTATTGAACCAGAGTATGTGATTGTCCATTCATAAGGGTAAAGTATTTGAAATGCAAAAAAGAAATATCATTCAAGTAATAATTCCAAAAGGGTTGACCATTTGATATGATTGTCCTTTGTTTTTTAGGGTCCATAATCCAAAAGGAGCATAACTTTGATAGACCCTTGGTGTAGTTTGTATACAAATCTGAAAGCAGAGCACTAATAATAATAAGATGCAACATAATGAGAGCTCAATATCTTTTTAGAGAATTCTTGTTCTTGGTGTTACGATTTATTAGCAAGTTAAAATATGTGTTCCTTATAAAAGGCAAAAAGATTATTTAAATGATATTTTGTGCAGCAATTGGCTTATTTTTCATGTTACAAATACTAATAATTGTAAGATCAATTAATATGGTGGTATACAATGGAAGAGCAGTTAATTCTTAGGAATAAAGAAGCTGAGAGAGGCAATTTCTTACACTAATGTTTACATTATTGAATATTGTAAAAGAAACCGTCTTAAACGAAGAGTAAATGGCTAATAATAGAAGACATGTTTCTAACTCCTCCATGAATCTTGGAATGATGCCTTGTCCCTGTCGATGTTGTTTTTTCTCCAAACTTGAATTCTGGAAATATGAATCCTTTTTGGCTGAACAGCGTATCAATCAGGTTTTCCAAAGCCTCTGGGGTCAGTTGAAATCCATCCCAATGTATATAAGAAGCCCTATCAGAACATGTACCAGCTCCACTGCTACAACACGCCTTCATCAAATTCTTTGTTTTGAATCCCAGGAACGCGTGAGTCTTAATAACAGCCATGAACGCTTTATAGTAATCTGCGTATATGATGTGAACATCAGGGCATTTCAAACGCAGCTCCAGAATTGCTTGCCAGAGGTGATCATTGTGAAGCTTCGCAAACATGTTCAGTCCCCTGTGGCATCTGCTTTTGCCAATTGAATCGCCCTTGGGAAACAAAGTCCGATAACCCGGAAAGCAGCCCACGGTTACAATTCCAGAAATCATAATAGTTTTAGCTTCAGCTTCATTGATGAGTCTTTCAACTGAATTCTTAACGGTCTCCACTACTTCAGGCACGAGATGGGGTACCTCAGAAATAGATTTTCCATGTAAGAAAGCATGCTTGTAGTCATTGAATCAGGTTTGATCCATATACTTTAGCATAGTCTTTTCTGCAAGAACATCGCGCATGAAAAGATCTCCTTCTTTAGTAGCAACGAGACATTCCGGACTTTAAGGATATGGATAACATCATTGGACATTTTATATGAATGCTGAAAGAAGCACATCCTGCTTAGCTTTAGGCCTGCTATTGGTTTCAATTGAAGAGCACCGTGTTTTCCAATTTTTCGCTGCTCAAGTTTATTGGAGAGATGCCTTGTTATGATCTTTTTCATCAATAAATGTATGCTCAAACTTCAGTATGCAGTAATGTATCCCTTGGAGAATGAAGAATGATTCAGAATTTTTATCTTAATAGTTTTCTATAAACTACTGTTGCAGGGTAAATTAGCAGAACAAATTGCTTTTTCCTGCTCTCTTGATACTCATTTCAACCTATTTTGCAGCTACAAAGATTGACAAAATGTAATCTCTGGCTAATAATAAAGACGAAAATGAAAAGTGATATCATAGAATCAGTTTTTGCAAGCGAATCTCTTGAAAGAACTGATTCAAAGAAGCATGACATCCAAAAAAAAGATATTGCAGTTACAAGGAACAATGTGGTATTAATAAAATTCCATAGAGGGGTACAGATGCATTTTGCTTCAAAAGAATATAGCATGCAATAATTCTCACGTAGCCACGAATGTTTGCATTGATTTTATGGTACAATAAATGTTATGAACACAGCTTATTTCTGATTATTCAAACCAGCTCTCAACTATATACCTTGATCTGGTCTTGTGTGCCTCCATAATCTCTAGGCATAATTGCGCAGAAAACTTATGCTCTAATTCAAATTTTATTAATCTTCTGTTTCTTCTCTTTCTCGTGGAACTGCACCAAAGTTCTTAACTAGTAAGTCCACGATAAGTGGTACTAATTCATCACACGGGACTGCCTTCTTGTATACTTCTCCCAAATGTGAATCACTCCCTATTCTGCCTCCTAAGAAAATATCGGCACCTTCCACAGTCTTTTTGTCCTTATCTTTAGTCAGGCATCCCATGAATCCAATATCTGCAACTTGAACTTGTGCACATGTATTCGGGCAGCCTGTCCAGTGCATCCTTACTGGCCTTGTAAGAGATACTTGCCTTTGAACCTCTTCAGTGATCTTCAGGGAACGAGCTTTTGTCTCAATTATGGCTTGTCCACAAAACTGGTTACCAGTACAAGCCACTAAACCTTTCATGAGAAGAGGTGGATCAGGTGAAAATTTGCTCAAAATTGGCTCTTTGAGCAGTGCCTCAATCTTGGAGTTCTCAATGTTGGGAATAATAATGTTCTGTTCCACAGTCAACCGGAGCTCTCCTGAGCCATACTCATCAGCCAAACGAGCTAGATCATCCATGTCGTCTGCTTGGACACGACCCACTGGAATGTGAAGACCAATAAAGCTATAGCCTTCTTGCTTCTGTGGATGCACACCAAGATAATCTCTTCTTTCCCATTGTTTGTTAACCAAGTCTTCTGGAGATGCTCTCTCTAGCTCTTGTTGAGGCATCCTCTTTTCTACCTCTGCCCTGAATCCTTCTACACCCTGCATTAGGTGAAATTGAAACAAGTTAGACCAGCTAAACATAATTCTGGTCTACTTGATAGGGCACGTAATAGATACCCCTCTAGATGAGAACCGAGCGATCAATTTTCACCATTACATGAAGTAGGACTTGCTATATAGCATTGACCATATTTAACCAAAGTGTTATAAACAGTTCAACTTATAAAACTTAGTAGAGGCTATTTTTTTATATGAAAAAAGCTCCTGAAAATGGTGAATGTACCAATGTATCACTTACCAGTTCATCGATTAGCCACATCATTCTACATTTCTGCCTGTTCCCTCTGAAACCAAGGTCTCTAAAAGCTTCCAGTATTGCTTTGCACACCGGAACAACATCATCGGCTGGAACCCATGCATCAAGAGGAATTGCCTCATCACATCGTTTTGCACTGAAGAACCCTCCCACAAGCAGGTTGAATCCAAACCGTCCATCTTTTGTGGCAGGCATGTACGCAAGATCGTTGATGTGGGGATGCTCATAAAGATCATGAGAGCCTATGACACATGGATTCCACTTCCTTGGCCTACAATAATATTGCAAAACTCTTGTTAATACAACTACTTCGATCTTCTCCCTCAGTAACAAGAACCTGAGGCGAACACACTTTCTTTATACAATGAATGATCGCATTCTTCACTATTGTTATCATAAAGATTGTTACTCCTGGACTGTTTACAGGTAATCAAGTATGCAAAACTTGAACAGAACCCATATATCCATAGGTATGCTAAATCCATTAAGCACCAATGAAATGATCACAGCACGAAACAACGCATAAGACAACATACTGTATGGAAGACTTACAAGTTAGAAACTGTCGGATTGCCACGTGAATTACCAGTAATAAATTGGGAGAGCAAATTAGTGTAAGGCCTTGTGTCTACTATTTCTTCTGGATCAATTCCAGCCAGAGGATTTCCTACTGCATTCCTGACATTATCCATGCCACTCTGCAAACTGGTCAAGCCAACTTCTTGAAGTCCCTTTAGTATCTCAGGCACATCAGGAAGCACGACTCCACGAATCTGCCAATTTTGCCTTGTCGTAATATCAGCACACCCTTCTTCTCCGTATTTCCTTATCACACTTGCCAAATATCGAGTCTGAGCACTCGTTGTTACTCCATTTGGAAGTTTCAACCTCATCATGAATCTTCCATCTAGTCACCAAAATTTGGCCATGAAAATAACATCTTCTATTGATAATTTGATTAATTGAATAGAGTAGATAAGCAAATATCTACCAAATTCAGCCAAGAAAGGGATAAATTTTGGTATATCACTACAAATATGAATTAATTTGCATTGAGATGTAGTTGATAAGGAGGATGCACCATATAAATGTTGGATTCAACTGTATGCATCAGTGTTGACACAGAACATATACATACATGTGAAAAAAACATTAAAATGCCAAACAAATACTCAACCTGTCCCAATTTGTGTATTACAGTTTGAGTTTCGAAAGTCAAACTTCTTGCATTTGACCGTGAATTTGGATAACAAATCTACTTAAGAAGTAGTATAATCGCAACAACTAATAACTAAAAGGCATATGAAAAATGGAGTCCTTTAGTGGCATTACCATAACATATATTGTATACGTTAAAATTTGAATCTATCAAGTTTAAATCCTGAATCAACTTTTAATAGTGGAGTTAAGGTTGAGTACTTACATTGACTCTTTCTCCTATGGAAGAGGCCAAGCCACTTAAGCCTTACATCAATGTCATCTTTACTAATCTTGGATTGATCTATCTCTTCAATAGGGATTTTAGCTAGCTCTTCAATACCATTTTCCATGAACAACTTCATAGGATCCTTCTCAAGCTTCACCTTCTCTTGAGGATTAATTCCTTGCCTAAATTGCTCTTTTAGTATCCAATATCCATCTTTTTCCTCAACTCTTGGCTCTAGTCTCTCAGCAGCAACCTCTGGAGGCTCCGCGGCCACCGCCTGTGGCGGAGTTGCATTGAGCTTGACAATAGTTGTACTCTTGGAAAATCTAGTTGGATTTGGCAATGAAGGTGCCAAAAATTTGATAGAAAAAGATGCCATTTTGGAAATTGGAAAAGAGATGTCAGACCATTTTGTAGAGTTGTGAATGTGTGGCAAAACTTTGGTGGACTCTTGATTGTTACAAAGGGTCGTTAACGTTGAGACTTGTTTGGACAAGAATGCCCCTTTTACCGTTAACTTTTCAAAAAAAAAAAAAAGATAATTATAAACTTCTCTTATTACAATGGTGATTTTGAACTTTCATAAGACTAGAAACAACATTACATGTTATGGAAATGACGATATCGAAGGATATAAATTCAAGCATTGAGACATGAATGGAATATAACAAATATAAAGCTACTTTGAGGTTTTCTTTGAAGTAAGGAATGTAAAATAACCACAAGTTCTGGGAAATGCAAAGGAACCTTCGAGCTCATTTTGTAAGTCGTGAGTACTTGATAATTGAAAGTGAATTCAACGAAATTAAATATATCTTCTATAATATTTACATTCTTTTGAATTTGAATTTTGAAGATAGAAAATCTTTGATAACGAGTGTTTTATCCTTCCTTCTCAGAGACAAAGCTAAGATTTTAGCTTTATGAATTTTGAATTTTATAATGACGATTTTAGATGGTAATATCTGAATTTTAAATTTAATAAATTTGTTAATATAAATATATTATTTGAACAAAATTTATTGATTTCGACCGAACTTGTTGGGTCCAAGTTGTGGCACGTGAAGCATGTTTGAGGGGAGTTTTTAGTAAATTTAAGGGTAGCCTTTTGGGCGTATCAATGGGTAAGAGAGGCGTGTGGCTATTGGTGGTGATAAGATATTAACTGGTTGGCCGCAGTTTTCCAACTTGGCCACACTTCCTTGTCCTCCAATTTCTTGGAATTCTACATGATAAAACAATAATTCAACTCTACTCTTTTTGTTTGGAAAAACAGCTAAATAGAAAGATGTTTTATGATTTCCCCCTCAAAGAAAGAAAGAAAGCTTTTAAAAACTTCTCTTCAAACAAATTTCACTATTTTATGCCAACATAATTTTATTTTAGCAACATTTCAAATATGATGTGGGATTTCACTGAGTTGAGTATGTTATTGTTATTCTGAATCGAAAAAACTTCTTTTATTAATATATAAATTCAAGTTGAACTAGTGAGTAGTAATTGAAATTGAGTGAAATAAAATTCTCATTTCCGGTCCTTCCCCTCCCAATGAAACAAAAATGAAAAATCAAGCGGAGTCGAAGCATTAGTTGTCCGTGCCAACATCATGCCAAAATAATTAACCTCAATTTCAATGGTATGAATTCTCATTTCATCATTTAAGGTGAAAAATATATAAAAATAATACCACTAATAATAGTAACAGCTTTCCCTTTTTATAGATTTTTTCCTTCAATTTCGTAACTGCAATATCCTAAAAAGTTTAGCCTGAAATAAGATTAATCCGGAATTTGTGAAAGGAATAAATTTGGCCACCAAGAAGATCCAAGAGTCCAACGTACAAAGACATTCGAGTAACACATATTGGTTCTAAGGTCAATTTGCCTACTCCATATCGTGTGGCCTAAAGGCTTTTGTCATTATCTTTGCCCACACTCTTATAATTATTTGTTGCCACCAGCTGGTTTACTGTTTACTGAATACCAATTTACGAGAATAAAAGATTATCAAAACTTTTGACATAAAGTAAACAAAATGATTTTTGAGCGAGTTTTATTTATCTCATTGAAAATAAAATAAAAAACTTAAAATTAATTGTTTTAGTTTAAATATAAAAATATATGTTTCTTTTATAAAAAAAAAATACTTAATCAAAAAGATTCTCACATATTCACACATAATGTGAAGTCTGGTAGGACCGACAAGGATCAGGTGTCACGCGGAACTAGTAAAGCAACCTCGAAAGACCATGAGTATGAAGAAAATGAGAAACACCAAAAGTGTTACAAATATTTGACATGATTCGGTCAACCGACCTACATCTACAAGAAGAGATGAACAATCCACTATATAAAAGAGAGTACAAAATATCGAGAGAAATAACCTCACCAATTCACTCGGAATATAAAGAGGTTCACTTTAGTGTTAACATAACATTTGTGACTCACCGTTTCTCTCCTTATACAAAACTCTTAAGCCCTCATGGCTACATTGTGAATGCTACCAAGTTAGAAGGAACGAGTCTTTATACCTTGTAAATCGAAAAACAGATAAACTGTTGTATAAAGTTATAAAACTCTCATAATCCTTTCTACCAAGTATAGCAATTAAGATCTCGGTGATCCTGTGGTTGTTACCTTCAAAAATGAAGGGTTTTTCCACGTTAAATTTGGTGTTTTTTATTTTCTCTACTTTCGGATTTTGCCTGCTTCCGTAGTAACAAGTTCTGTGATACAAGGGGTAACTAGAACTCATAAATTGCAACGCATAGAGTCATCAATAGCCACAGCATTATATGCCTTGGTGATTCTTTACATACTTGAGACAGGAGGTGTCATGCAACTGCTACTCATCAACGGATGTAAAGTAACCCTGCAACATGTTATAGCATTCTCTATTGGTATTATCATTTCGCATCCGCCCTATAACAGAATTCCAGAAAATTGCAAAATTTACAGATTTCTACAAAGTCAAGAGTACATAGCTGATCCAGGTTCATAATTATACAGCAGAGTTGTACAGGATTCATCTCATATGCTAATGAGTATCCGGCAGAATAGATACGTTACGTACATGTTAGTGTACAATATAAACATCACGACTTGCTAAAGGCTCCCACACAGAAAAACAGCATATCCCCAGAAGCAAGTAAAAGTGCCTTATGTACATGTTACTGTACAATACAATATATAAAATCACCACTAGCTAAAGGCTCCCAAATAGTTTATCTTCATCACATCACCTGAAGCAAGTGAAGAGTGCTCAAATGCTTCCCAGACCAATCAAATGGTACACGTTGCTTTCCATACATTAGCAGCTCTCATACACACCACATCATGTCTGTCCATCGCATTAAGATAGTAGATGTGTTACTCATTTAACCTGTGCACTTCGTGCTAGCAGATCAGCCAAATTAGATCAACTAGTTAGTTTCACCTTGAAAAGTGACCTCCAATATTTCATCATAAACTTTTAGATCAGAGGTAAAAATTCTGACATTAATCATACACTGCATCTCGAAGAAATGCGAAAGGCCAAAGTAAGTTCCACAAGAAATGGCTTCATAACCGTGAACGACGGAAGTACTTGATGGCATTTAGTGGTGGATTCTTACGTGATGAGGAAAATGGTTGGCCTTTTAAGGAAGAGTTATACTTGACATCCCAACCTTCAACATTCTTAGGAACACAAGCATCAAAAAGTATTTGGCCAAGCACGGTGTGTGCACTTAAACTGGGATTTGGCCAAATAGGCAGATCTTTTCTTTCTTCAGAGGAAGAGCCAGAATCACTAACATTTTGACGGTCAGATGAACTTGGCAAGAAAAAGTGATCATTTGGACCCCCTGCAATTCTTCTAAAACTTCCATTCGAGTCAGCTGCTGCATTTTGGAGGTCACATATTAAGTGAGATATCTCATCATGCATATCATCCAAGCCATTTTTCTCTCCTAGTTTCTTAATTCTGCTAGTGAAAACTGAAGTTGCATGAGCAAGTAGTTGATCTACAGCAACGCTGTACTGGATGGGATCACTCTTATACAGACCTGCAAGATGACGATAAAATGTCTGATGCACACGTTCAAAACATGGAACTCAGAGAAAATAGGAACCAACAGAATATCTGTAGAGTAATAAGAGAACACAAAAAGGGATTCAAGTGCCAGATACAGAAGACAGTTTGTCCAATAAACATACTCGAACACCCTAATGGTATGACAAGAAAAGAATATAGCAAGAGACTAGTATAGTATAAACTGACCTGCGTGACAGGAACTCTTCCACATTATCATTTTGATATCTGCCCCCATGTCTTGCAAGCCATGAGCAAATTTACATACAGATTGATATGGAGCAATATCATCATTTTCCGAGCACAAAATGAGAAAAGGAGCCCCAAAACTCTGCAGTGGAAGAGAATAAATCAACTAGGAGGATAACATATTAGGAATTTCGAAACGACTTCAGGGTAGTTGAAACTTACAACTGAGGAGTAAAGAGTTCGCCAATATTCAGAACGCTGGAACCCAAACCTAGTGATGAATAAGGCATCTGATCCAGAAGTAAAACCTTTCGCAACCAGAGACAGTAGCTTGGTGGAGCCAGGGATCTTAAGAACTGTGGGAGGCACAGCATATTGGGTTCCAAACTCTGCAGTGAAATCAACAGGACAAGAATCATAAATTTGACCTGAGATGCAGTTAATGACCAATTGGCTATCCTCCTGCAAAAGAGTGAAAGATTCTATAAATATTCATATGCTATCAATAATTCATCACAGGGTAACATATGGATTTCTGGATACACAGCAATACATGTATTCCAACCTCACAGAAGATTCAAAGAAAGCGTACCAGATTAATTTGAGCTTCAGATCTCCCTTTAACAATCTGCATTAAGCTTTAAGTATTAAGCACATTGTCTCCAATAACCGAATACCAAGAACTTTATCCTTAAGTCAACATAATTTGCCGGTCGAGAAAATAATCAAAATAGTCCCTAATGTATACGTGTCGCTCTATTTTGGTCCTTAATGTATCTCACATGATTGAATAGGTCTTTAATGTATTCAAATGGTGTTCATCATGGTCCTTCACCCTAAATCTAACAAATTTGTCAAGAAAAGGTGTTATATTTAACAGTGGGCCCCGCGTGGCTAACGAATTATACCATTATTATCTTCTTTGTTAGCTCCAAAATAAAATATAATTTTATCTCTCAATTTCTAGATCACAGTTCTCTATTCTCGTTTCTATATATTGAAATTCATATGTACATATGATAGTAGCTTTGAGGAAATCACTTAGCTAAGCTTTTGATGTCTTATCTGTCTGGAGATCATTTTATGGTGTTCTCTGATTTGGCTGTGAGGCTTTGATTTTTTAAAGAAAAATAAAATTTATGATAAAAAGATTGTTTTATTATTTTGTTTCACTGATTTGGTGAAGTTATTATTTTGGGCTTATTTAAATCTTAAGACTTGAATAAACTATCGATGATAACTTCATAAGGAGTTAATTTAACAGCTAAATATTGCTTTGGAGATAAAATAATATTTTAGAAAGGAGAAAAAGTGAATTTTATTAGAGAAAGTAGAGGAAATGGTGGTACTTATGGAGCTCCTTGTTGAAGCTAACAAAGAAAATAACAATGGGATTTCGTTAGTCATATGTGGGACCCACAGTTAAATATAACACCTTTTTGACATATTTATTAGATTTAGGACAAAAGACCGAAATGAACACTTTTTATAATACATTAAGGACCACTTCAATCATGTTTTGATACATTAAGGACCAAAATAAAGCAACACATATATATTAAGGACCATTTTGATAATTTTCTCCCTGCTGGTCAAACCCACAAGAGACCTCAACGAGGTGGCATTGAGGATGCAAACACACAAAAAGAAATGATGCATTCAACCAAAAGTGAAACAGTGTACACCAAAACATTTTGTGAGTGATTGTTGAAGTCACTATACCTGAAAAAACTTATACATGCAGGCCTTAGAACCACCAGAAAGAGCTGCAACAACAACTGGACAAGGCCGACATCGTAGTTCCTACACAGTTAAAGATAAGCATATTAGGAAATGAAAGTGGGAAATTTGAGCCAAGAAATTACTAATCTACTGCATGTTATGACTATATCAGCATAATTCCATCATCGTTCATAAATTAGGTTTCACAGATTCTGTATCACTACAGTCAGCAAAACCCCATAGGACAAAGTATACTAGCATCAGCAAAAGCATAGGTAAAAAGCTGACCTTGACGAGCTCTCTTAGAAGAGAATATGCCAGTGATGTAGCCTTCGCAGGTACATATCTGCATAGATTATTCTCTGATTCAAACTTTTGAACTACAAAATTTTTGAACTACTCACTACAGAAAAAGCAACAAAAAATATTCATTGTTGTACACAATCCATGATGCAGTATCAAAACAAGTGACAAAATCCATATCTGCGATATATTTACAATAAAATCAGCTGGATGCCAATGGCTATGAAAGCATCAAGAACAGAGATGCATTACATTGAAATTTCTGCCTACTTTATGCTTCAATTGTTAAAAATTTCCATCACTACCAAATATACAGTGCCTCATACTAGTATGTTTAAATCATACTGCTTTCACTCAGGAATCACCTAACATCTCCACCATGCCCATACCCCCTGACCCAGGGTGTTTCTACTGTCTCCTTCAAATCACATAAAAAAGCAAGGTCATCCTTAGCCAAAACTGGTATTCCTGAGATCAATCTTTAGCAGTCCAACGCCAAGTGCATCTCAACTTCGAAGTTTCAAAGCCATAATAGTTTTAGGGAAAGTTAGAATGGTAATACAGACTATACTTGTTCCTAAAGAACCTAAGCTTTCATCTGAAGAAAGTTGCAAAAGATTAATCTACTATGTACATCACCGAGCTCTCTTTCCTATCCTGGGAAAAGGTGTAATGTGATTGCCATGCCACTAAACTTTACCAACAACAGGAGTTGCCACTGTCCCTTAAGACTCCAGCACGCTCCCTTTGCACAACCACAATTGTAATATCAAATCTAGATTAAGCTATTTGACAGTCTAATGGAAAGACGAAAAGTCAAATACAAAATGTGCCCGATGTTCCCTGTATGATCCAATTTATGTGAACTCAGTACGAAACCATCAGATCTTAAGCACCCTAATTTGAGCAGTTAGACCAATTCAATCTAAACACAAAATATGACCACTAACACCAAATTCAATACTAAAATACGACAACTTACAACATGGTCCATCATAGATTTGCGTTAAGCCAGTTCTACTCATTAGATATTCTCCTAATTTAGCTTGAGTTTAACTAGCAAAAACAAAAAAGAAATGGAACGATAAAATCGCAGATAGGTCAATATTTGCGAAATCACACTCCCAATTATTAAAAAAAGAGTTCAATCGAGCTTACAGGGTGGCGAAATCGGCAAGGCATACAATGGAGTTCCAACCAAGAGAAGCATAAAGATTAACATAACTCTTCAATTCAGTTTCCTGAATTGAAACCCAAGCGAAGATTACGACAATTCCTTTGACCTTATCATCGGAATTCCTCTCCCAGTAAAATCTTCCACCGTCGATTGACATGACAGATACAACAAAAACTCCGATTACTAAATCCTGTTCCTCAAATGGAATTGAAGTTGATCAAAAACGATGAAGCTGAATCGGCAAGTAGAGAGAGGAACGTAGAATGTGGGTGGGTGGGTGGGTTGGGTGCGTATCGCACATGCGCCACCTCAGATTGTAAGCACGCGTTTAGGATGATTATCCTCCGCCACTGCTGGAAAAAGTCCATAACGGCGTCGTATTGGAATAAACTTGTCCCACTTAAAGGGTGTGTTCGCCAAGAAATAAAAAGTAATTTCTTACCAAAGATTTTCTCCCAAAATAAGTGGGTCTCTTATTTATTATTTCTTCTATTTCAATTTATATGGCACTTTTTATTTTTAGAGAGTTAAACAGTGTAAATTTGATTGAGAATTTACGTATTCAATATTCAATTTTTTAAAATGAAATTTATGTATTTCTAAACTACGTAAAAGTTACTGTAAGTCAGAATAAATGAATAATTGGTAATTCAAAATATTTAAAAAGTATATGAAAATTTTACGATAAAAAATAGATTGGTTTGAATCTCAAAATCCAAAAGGTGGCCACATAAATTGAGACAGAAGGAGTATCTAGTATTTTCTCAATTTTATTTTAGTTATCATTATTTTCTCTATTTTATTTTAGTTATCATAATTTCTATTTTTGGAGTCAAACTATATAGATTTTGATTATTACTTTAAGATATATTTTTTATTATATTGATATAAAAAAAGTTGCAACTAATAATACATTTCTTATAGTTTTTCAATATCTAAATTTTTATTTTAAAATATCAAATCAATTTAATCTAATTTAACTCTAAAAAATAGTCAAATTGACTTTCAAATAATGTGACATGACAACTAGATGGGACGGAAAAAAATTTAATAAGTCAAAAAAATATTCATATGTTATTTAGCAAAACATTGTAGAGGCGGATAGCGATAAGGTTAAATGGTCAAAGATAAGGGTTGCATGGATGAGGCGAAGATAATAAATTTGGAATGTCACTTAAATAATTTTTTTCTATTTTCATTAAAAAAGTTTTTTTTCGCATTTTTTTACAAGCTTGCTTTCACAAAAAATATATTTTTCAAATATTTAAATCAAAATTGAATCCACCATACCAAACACATCCTAAGTGACTGATACGCTGACCTAGAGATTATGCTAAAAGTATATACTCGGATTTGGATATGGTTCTCCTCCCTAAAAATGCCGCCGAAAAAACGAAGGGTCAAAAAGAAAAATCACTTTATTTAGTTTTGTTAATTAAGATAATTGAGCGTGTATATATATAATAGGAGAATCAAAAAATGTCACTCGTTAACATTACACTTATTCGTGAATTGTAATTTAAAAATTATTAATAATTATTTGTAGCTAATTTAAATTATAAATTTAATTTTAAAAACAAAATATTGAAATATAAAATAATTTTAAACTTAAATTAAAATAATTTAGAAAAAATAAATCAATTTCCTTAAAGGAGCATGAATTCTAAATTAAGTATTATTATAAAAAAAAAATTGGAAACATAAGGAGTGTTTCCATTTCATTCGTAAATGTTGTAAAATTTTAAGTAATGTTTATTATATAAACTTCCGCTCTTTATATTATTTCAATATATGAGAAAAGAAAAAGTAACCAACTAAAGATTTTCATTTATTTTCTAATAAAAAGAAAATTTGTAAATTAATATTTAAGTTTAAATTAGTGGTTATAAAACTGCCCAATATTTATCCAATACATATATTTTTTTTTCCAAAAAAAAGGAGTAAATATTTGAGTAATTCGTTCACTTTTTCCTTTCATTTATTATTTTTAAAATTTAAAATAAAACAAAACAATAAAAACACACTCCAACTTCTTCACAAACTCTAAATCTAATCCAATTATAGTTTATTTTTCTAAATATTTAATAAAAATAAAATTAAATTGACAATTTAAAAACTTACTTTACGTGAAGTAAATCAAAGTGAATTAGAAAATAACAGTACCTAAAATCCTTTACCCACTTGCTTAACTTCCTATTCCCCCAAAAAACTCAACCATATTCTTCAAGGATTTTAACAAAGTAACTCACTCCTCAGTCTTTTATTCAGTTTTTCCAGTGAAAAAAATGCTTCATCCTAAATTAAAAATAGGTAAGTTTTAGGATGAAAGATGTTGCAAAGAAAATTTATTTACCACAATAGAAAATTTTTGTGATAAAGATGTATATATATTAAATTTGATTTGATTACTTTCAAAGATACTTTTAGAGGTTTAATAATTTATGTTATGATTATTAATTTGAAAAGACGAAAACTTGCTCAGCCTGAATAAAAATTGTCGAAATAACTTTTTGCATAAAAATGATAATTTAGTTATCTCCTAAAAATTGTTTTAACTATATATCTTTATAATAAAAGTAGGTTATTAATAATTATTTCAAATGATCCAGCAAGTTTTTTTATCAGAAAGTGATATTTGACAAATTGTAGAAGATTTTATTATTTTGTTACATAACAAATATTTGAATTTGATTAAAAGATATATTTTAATCGTAATTGGATTAATTTGAATTTATAAAAGATGTATCATTGAAATATAGGCTCTCTTTGACAAAAAAGCAATATTTCAAAAAAAAATTGATCGAACATGTTAATTGAAGATAAAATATATAGATTTGAATTTAAATTTAAATTTAAATTGAAAGAAAAAAGATATAGTCCTAATTACTATATGTGTGTATATATAAATATATATGATTAAGTGAAGTGAGAAACTACCTCATCTTGTCTACCATGCAGGCCTTCCACCGAGTCTTGAATATTTTTCATTCCAATTCCATCTCTCTTGGTATGCTCGTATATCTATCTCAACATTTTTATTTTTGTTATTTTCTTTTTATAGATGTGAGAGTTTTTGACCGATCAACACTACGCTCCATACAATATAGCTAGTCTGACAAAATTTTTATAGAACTTACCTTGAAGTCATCATGACACATTTTATCATGTAAGACACCAATGTGAGCCACCATTATTTCATCAACTCAACTCATCATCTGATCTTGAACTCCAAGTATAATATCTTAGTCCTACTCAACTTGAACCTTTTACACTTTAGGATATGTCTTCAAACTTCATGTAAACAACAAAGGAATTAATCTTATTAAAATTCAAATTAAAATTGTCTATTAAATTTAGAATAGTTAACACAAACTCTAGAGTTCAACGGTTATAGGGTGGATAGGGATGAGGAGTGGTGGTACGATGAGGTGGGGTTGTTAAGGGGTCGGGGTTGGATGGGTGTAGTGGAGATAATAAATTTAGAATATCACCTTATGCAAGTTGTAACTTATTTTTTCTATTTTCGTTAAGAAAGTTATTTTCTTTTTTTTTTTTTTAGCAGCTTATTTTTTATAAAAACATATCTTTCAAATATTTAAATTAAAATTAAAAATAATCCACCATACCAAACACACCCTAAGTGTATGATACGCTGACGTGGAAATTATGCTAACGGTATATACTCGGATTTGGATATGGTTCTCCTCCCTGAAAATGCGGCCGAAAGAACGAAGGGAAAAAAAAACACACTATTTAGTTTTATTAATTAAGAAAAATACATAACAAGGTATCAAATTGAGCATATTCTGTGTGTAAGAACTAGTTGACTAGTTGTGATATTTTCACTAATACTCCGACTCAATTTTATGTGTGTTGTTTAACTAGATATGAAATTCAAGGGAAAAATGTTTTGCGAACTATGGATGAATTGACATGTCATATTTAAAGGTAGGTGTCATGATATACATTATTTATAGATGACATAGTATTGATTGATGAGACATGTAATAAAATTAATGATAGTTTGGAGGTTCGAAGATAGACCTAGAATCTAAAGGATTCAAGTTGAGAAGTATGGTTGATCAGTCAAAAACTCGCACATCCCAAATAAGAAAGTAGCGAAAATGAGGATGTTAAGATAAGTGTACGGACATACTAGGAAGGATAGGATTGGAACGAAAATATTCAAGACTAGGTGGAAGGTCTACGTAGTGGATAAGATGAGGGAAGCAAGGTTGATATGGTTTGGTCTTTGCACAAATACCACAGTGTAGATGTGGGAGAAGTTGAATATGAAGAGCATGAGAAAAGATAGAAATAGACGGAAGAAGTATAAAGGAAAGGTGATTAGACAGGACATGATACACTTATACCTTACTAAAGACATGACTCTAGATATATAAAAGGATTTGAAGGTCGATGATAAGGGTAAAAAGTTAATCCCAGTAGGTAGTCAATTGTTGTCTAATTGTTACTATCTTATTCTTTGATTTTATTACTCCATCCGTTTAAAAAAGAATGACTTACTTTTTTTTGTGTGTGTTTAAAAAAGAATGACCCATTTTCCTTTTTGACAAAACTTTAATTTCAATTTTCATGTGACAAGTTTAAGACCAAAAGATTAAAAGGTATTTTGGTACATTTGACATAACTTTAATTTAGGACTAAAAGATTGAAAAGTCTTCTTTGTTCTCCTAAACTTTGTGTCAAGTCAAATTAGGTCGTTATTTTTTAAACAAAAGGAATACTTCCTATTATTTTTTAAGAATATATTTTTAGGTGAATTCAAAATCTATCAAAACGATAGGAGTAAAGTTGGGAACACATAAAATTTTTGAGAACCCACTAATGGGATGTATTGGATGTTGTAATTAATTAGAATTTCTTAAACATTCGCTAACACTTAATAATGTGGAGCTCGACATTATTATGGGATCGGGAGAGTGACACATTATTGGACAAGAATAGTACTCTACTATTTCATAGGGTGGAGTAGTGCGACAGCAGGGAAAAGCCAGAAGATAAACAAAGTAATATATTTACTGCTCACTCAACCCCTATACTTTTGTCTGCTACTTACCAGTTACAATTAAATCCATTTTTATGGAATGGATTGGGCATTGCAATCAGTGACAAATTCGAAACTAATCTGTTTAACCAACCTTCTTCTTCTTCTTTGATTGATCCAATGTCCTTTATTATATGTACAACATTCCCTCTCTTTTATTTTGAATAGATGCATCAGATCCAAAGCACATGGAAGTCAGCTGACCCCCACTCCTCTACGGCACGTGCACACCTCCGCCTACTTCTATACATCGATCTCACATACATAGAAGCAAGTAATAACATGAATAAAATAATTACTAATTCAAATGGGGGGGTCTAATTGTTCAAGAATGGCTCAGTTTCAAACCAAATGTAGTTTCTACAACCCTTTTGCTAGTCACATGTGATTTGTGGATTTCTCTTGCTTGTCACAAGGGTCCCATGTGAAGGTACATGCATTAGCTTTGTGTACTTCTTCCCACATTTTTCTTCCTTTTCCCTTTATGGGGCTTCTTTTGAAAAAGAATAAAGTATCAAAAGAAAAACTTTATGCCAAGAATCACACAGATCAGCAAGCGAAACAGTACCCAATTAGTTCTATGCCACCTTACTACAAACTCTATTCTTGGAAAATTTGACTATCTTTTATCTCTTCTGTTTGTACCTTAGCAGTTTATCATTTCATCTCCCAATCTTCAATAATACCAACAGTTGACTAATGTCATTTTAACTGTCTTTTCCAAACTACTATTTTCTGGAGTAAAACAAAGCTAAACACTTGGAGATAATGAAGATTAGAAACTAAAATATTGATGAAACAAGATTATATATCCCCACCACATCACCAACTAGCAAATTAAGCAAACCAGACATTCATATTTTTGTGGCCGGTGGACAAATATCATTTACTTCTTTCCTTCAAAATAGTATGGCCATCTCTTCAGAAAAGCTAAATGACAAAAATCTTTAAATGGATCCTCTAAAGTCCTTTCACATGCCTGACGAAATAGTCATATGCATGCCCACATTTCCATGAAAGACGCGCTATTCCTTCTCCAACCCAAAAAAGATAAAAAAGACAATGGAATTGGCACTTCCAAATAGGATCACCTCTTCATATTATTCCAAGCAGATAAAAAAAATTGTACAGCATTCAACATTTACACTAATTTGTTATCTTCTCCCCTTAGAAAAAGCCAAAAAAACAAACTTTTATAAAACAAAGTGAAGACACAACACGAGAATGCTAATTAGTTTGTGTTCTGAAATTAAAATTCTACATCCATCACCATCTTTCTCATGCCCAAACAGATGGATAATCACTGGCTTGCACAGTCAGTCTCAGTGTACTTTTTACCATCCAAAAACAGAACCAAACAGCACACATTTTTTAATGCAGATAGGTCCTACTCATGGAGAAGATTGCAAGATTTCAGAAACAAGGTTCAGTTATGGCACTTGTAAAACCAAGAAGGCTTCACATAAATAGCTTCTTTACACAAATATGGAAAGACGAATGGCTGTACACCGATAAAGCTAAACTAAGCTGAAACAGTAAATAGTAAATGCTGATCTAAAACTAGAAATGGAAAGATATTTAAAAGGATCAGAGTATTGGATTCCTTTTCTTGAAACTTGCTGTCTAAACCCACCCCTTTCAGCATTCCTCTTTTCTTCATTGATTCATTCCTCAAGGCTTCAAACTAACCCACTTGTAACGTCCCTCTAATGGCGTGTCATTCACGATATCGTAATTGTACCTGCAAGCACCATTACAAGGAAATCATTACTTACAAATCCTCTTTTTTTCACCTTTTTGGGGTCACACTAAAATGAGCTGGTGGGGTGTATGTTTTCTTATCATGCGCACCCGCAGCTTTTAGCACTTACTTTTCTGCGAATCTTTTTTGCTCGCGCTTTTCCGCTGCTGCAAAGAACTCTTCAATCTCCGCTTCTGGTGGAACCTTCGATGTAGGCGGCTGTTTCCGGTGAGCACTGGCAGCCGAAGATGATTTTTTGGTTGTCGTGGATGATGACTCCATGTCTTCCGAGTCTCCGCAATGCTCACTATGTGGATTCGGCTGATCAATTGGCTTGAAATTTTCACCTCTACAAAATAAAATTGAGAAACCAACCATAACAATAACAAATATTAGATAATAGAAACGATTTTCTCTACATCTATCTAAACACACGTTAAAACAGCAGTTGTATAGCCAAAATTAGATGAAATGAACTCAAGCAGTAGAGAAGATTTTAGAGTTACGGTTTCCAGTCGGAGAATGAAGAGACACTCAAAGCCAAAAGAGAACCGAATTTTTGACACTTTAAATTCTGAAAGAAGAAGAAACGTATAACAACGTAATGTTACCTGAAAGCGCCGTTAAAAGAAGCCGAATTGTCAGTTTCGAATTCCTCCGCCTGCTGCAATTCAAAATTTAAAACCGAAAAGAATTTGAATTTATTCAAGCAATTATGGAATATGAATGAGAAAACCATTATTAAAATAAACAATAAATTGGAAATAAATGCGTTCTTACATTTAACCTCACCTTCAGATCTAACGATTTCAAAACAGTCTTCATCATAACTTCACCAGGCTCATTACAACTCGAACATTGCGAATTCGTCGGAATATGAACAGACGTTACAGATGCAGCCGGCGAAGTTGAATTCTCACTAAAATCTACATCAGTTACA
Source organism: Solanum rostratum (assembly GCA_029948455.1). Classification (NCBI taxonomy): domain Eukaryota; kingdom Viridiplantae; phylum Streptophyta; class Magnoliopsida; order Solanales; family Solanaceae; genus Solanum; species Solanum rostratum. The sequence goes on along the minus strand of CM057045.1, from coordinate 89,552,054 downwards.
GAATCATCAAATTTTCTTCTCTTAGTTGAAGAGGTCAAAGAACTCGTAACCTCCACATCATTATGTCTTACTCTCAAACCTCCATTTCCTTCCTCCGTCGCCTTCCTTCCAGCTCTAATTTTCTCGCATTTCTTGAGAAACTCTCCCATGGAAGCCTTCATGTATTTACAATGAAAAATATGTATTTACCTTGGCATATAAAAAAGTAAGTTTTCTCTTTCCGTCTCTCTCAAGTAGTAGTGACAGCTGAAAAATTAGTTAGAAAGCAGAGTAGGGGCAAATTAGGAATTTCACAAGACGGATTTAATCGGAGGGTGGAGATTAAAGGAGTCGGTTACGGGAAGAGAAACATGTGGTCCTAGCTCCGTTAACGGTGACAGCAGTGGCACATGGCAATGCCGTTAAGAAGATCTGGCCGTTTCGTAGGAGAATGATTTCTCGAATCAGAGAGTGACACGTAAGCGTGTAAATTGACCGGGTAATGCCGGTCGAAATAACCGGGAGTAAAACCGAGTCGGGTTAGAAAGTTAGTTACAAGTAGGCAGAACCGAACCGTACTAAGAAATATTCATGCAGTTTGTTTCCAAAATGCCTTTCTGGTAAAAAGCAAACAGTGCTTTATCATCAACTCTAATTTTTTTGTTTTTTAAAAGAAAAATTAGTTTTCTTTCTTTTCAAACTTCTTACTACTACTTGTTTTTTGAGGAGATGAGAGTGTGGAAGTACTATTAAAGTACTGACTTATGTTTTCTCAAGTATATATATTTTTTATTTGTTTTCTTAATTTTATAAATTATATGACATAGTTTAAATTTCAAGAGGAATCTTTAAAATAAAATTTACTTATTTAAAACTATGTAAAAAGTACCACAAATGGTAGTAATTGATAATACAAAATATTCTGAAAGATATATAAAAAAATATGATTAAAAAATCTTATTTGAATATCGAAATTCAAAAAGTGTCACATACATTTGGACATTTTCATGCTCCGAAGAAACTTAACAACATGTTCAAGTGCCAATTATTAGAAGTGGGATTGTAGAAAATTTTACAATTTAGAAGATGTAAATATATAATTGACCCCAAAGTAGAATATTTTTTGTTAATATATATGTAAAATATTCATTTATAATATTTGACTGATAATTTAATATTTTTTTCACGTAATTAATTAAGACATAACATGAAAAGTTTAAAAAAGAACCAAATGATTTTAATAACTTTAAACTGTCTCTATCATGTAGTGCTAGGAAACATTTTTTTAAAAAAATATGAATGTCATAGTCTAGGAATTAAATAGAAAAACACAAGGAGTGTCGATAAATGACAGTTTTTATTAATGGAATTCTTTAGAATATATGTAAAAATTGGGAGAAAGTAATTCAAAAATACAATAATACATCCAAAGAAATATTTTAAAAGATTTTAACATAACGACAAAAACAATTATTAAGCTAAAATACATGAGAGCTATTGGATGATCCATATATACACACACTTGAAATACTAGAAAAGTTTTTCTTTATTTATTACAAAGCCAAAAAGTGATGAGTAGCAATTAATTTGATTCATGATCTTTAAATATATGTTCATTAAATTAAATTATGATAATTTTCTTTACTATCTTTGGACAATGGCCTCATAATTTTTTATTATTATTATTATAACTCTATTCTTTTCCTATAACAATATTAAAGTATAAAATATAATACATATTGTTTAGTTGATTCACAATCTTTTGATATATCATTTACTTAGTATGTGCGTACATTATAATAAATTGAATTTATGATTGGCAATAGGTTAGATCAAATAAGTTTGCCAAGAAGTCTCCAAACTCAAATTCAAGTATATTTTTGGGATAACAATATTAGAGTGTAAAATATGACGCATATTTCTTTGTTGATTCGCTATCTTTTACTATATCATTTGCTTAGTACATGTGTACATTACAATAAGTTGAATTTATGATTGGTAATAGGTTAGATCAAATAGATTTGCCAAAAAATCTCTAAATTCGAATTCAAGTATATATTTTTTTACTTTGTAGGGGACCTCCCCCCATGCATGACTCATATATGTTATGGCACTTAATTAAATTTGGCATAGGACAATGTGTGTAAAGTGCATATATCATACTCTGAAAACAACCTTTGGCTTCCATTTCAAACATAAGTCGAGAGACGGTTCCACCATATAAATGTACATTTTCCCTGCGCAAGACATTGCGTATAATGAAGCAATATCAAAATCTAAATTGCACGGATTCTTCACTTTCAATTTCGTTTTCAGGACGAATTTTTTGAAAATACACTATTTTGACAAAATTCATTTTGCACTCGCTGACTATTTTGAAAAGTTCGAGCAACATAGACCAAAACTATTCTTGTCCTAGGGATGTCCATCAATATCAATGACACGAGATCTTCCGCTGGAAAATGAAAATTATAATAGTGTAGTAGACAGATAAAAAGAAATTATATATAATAATTATATGTTAAATTCTTTTGAATTTTCCGTGTTATATTTTGACTTTTCTTTTAGTGAATTCCGTATAAATATCGAATAAATAAAAGTTTCAGCTACCTGCACACATTATATGTTGTAATTATGAGAATTTAAAAAAAAATTAAAGTCATTACTGATTATTGTAATTCATGTCAGTCAGAAGTATAATTTTTAAAGTTTAATTTTGGTGTACTGTCAGTGTAGAAGATTTTTACATCATCAGGTAATATTAAGTAGTATTTCTTAGTAATTTTTACTTATTTATATTTTAAAAAAATAAAATACAATCTTTTAACACTTTTTTTTAAATTTCTCCCTGTTTCACCCTTTATATTCCTTTTTGGCAAATAGTTCAACCATTTTTTCTTCTCATTGGCTTCTTCCATCACAATCGAATTATTTTTCTTAACTATTATACAAGCATATATACCCATTTATTTCTCTTTCATAATGCAATCTTTTGTCCATTCTTTTTCAATCCATAACAATTGCATTTTTATATCTATAATCAAAGCTAATTTTTTTAAATAAATTTTAATTTTATTTATTGATTATAGGATTTATCGGTATTTTTTCACAAAATCAAGTATTTTTTGAAGTGCTCGTTTTATTTTTCTATTGTTATATTTTTCATAGAACGGGAATGAATAATTCGCTTTATCTTTCATTTCTTTCGAATCTTCTTTTTTATTATGCATTAATTAATTATTATTATAAATGTGAATGTCATGAATTAAGTTTTCTTGAAATAAAATGAAAGATGACCAGAATAATTTTAAAAAAACGAAAGGAATAAAAAAAAAAGACAAGAACCGCAGTATCATCATTTTATCGATGTTATAGCAATATCTATGACAAAGAGAGAGAGATTGAAAAGGAAATGGTCTAAGTTTAGGAAGGAATTTGGATTACACCATAATTAGGATTCAAATTATCTTTAATATTTTTCTCAACTTATAATTATATTCATTTATAAAGGTGTAAGTATTGCTTGAAGAAATTATGGTAATTATCTTTAAAGTTACCTGATGGCGTAGAAAATCTTCTACACTAACAGTGCATATAATTTAAACTTTAATTTTATCGTAATTGTTACATATATATATATATATATATATATTAAGATGATCTTCATTCACTTGTTGGCACCATTATAATAATCTTGTTATTTCTTTAACTTAAAGGGATTATTAATTTTATATGTTCATTTTTTAAAATCGTATTTAAAATTAGCTTGCACATATTTTAACTAATTTATCGATTGCCTTCTACCATCATAGATACCAATAAAAGGGAGTGCCTAACAATTCTCGTAAAATTAGATAATGCATACAAATGAATGAAAGTCAATTAATAAGTATTTATTAGCAAGGTACTAAGTATTTAAGTTATATTGCACCATCGATTGCCCATTTCAACATTACAGCTTTCCATAGTACTTCTTAAATAGTTAAGTAAAAGGTACTCTCGCGGTACATTTTTATTTGTCTCCTATATTATTTTTGAATATCCAATAATACTTGTTTGCTTTATGAAATCGAGAGATAATTTTATACTTAGTTGTTAATTTACTCTTATAATTAATTATAGTCATCTGTCTATTACATTTTTCAAGACATCGTATTTATTACATTCAAAGAGCAATTTGATAAAATTATTCCATCATTTACTACTTCTTATTCGTGTGTTAAATCAACAGGGGACAAGTAAAAATGAACAGAAGGAGTACTGTAGAAGTTAGGCATAAATAATTCAAACCAAAGTCTACTAATCAAAGAAGAGAATTTTTTTTCTTCATGGAGATGTCATTTTCTAGTATTTAATATACCACAGAAGTTATTCTTATGGGAAAAGAAAAAAGGGAAAAAGTTAAAAATGTTCACGTCATAATAAAAATGTTTTAAAAATGTACTCGTTTCATCTTGGATCAAATTTGCCTTTTCTTCCACCTATTGAATTGTAAATATCTTTAAGGTATTAGAAATGATTCAAAAATGTCCTTCTTTCTACCAATTAGATAAACAATTCTCTTAACATATTAAAAATGATTCAAATTTGCTCTTCATTCTACTCATTTAACGTAATTTATATATAAATATTAATAATTTTTAAAGATTGAAATTGTTAGGTAATGAAAAAAATTAATATTACTAAGATGCTAATAAAAGTCAAATGAATCAAAAAGTTGAGTTTTAATTTATTCAAATTTGAAGGCTCAAAATATTTTTTAAAAATATTTTGATGTTATAAAAATATCATATTTGTTACTAAAATATATCAAGACCGAACGAAATGCGAACATATTAAAAAGTTTTTAATAGTTGATAAACATATTTTTAGATAGAAGGTGGGTAAATTTGAACTATTTCTAATAGGTCAAGGGTATTTTTGAATCATTTTCATACGTTAAGGGCATTTTTGACCTAATCGATGGAAGAAGTGCATTTCTGAACTATTTTAATACATTAATGACATTTTTGAAAGAAAAAAAAAGGATAATGGTAAACTTTTAGTAGCTTTATATTACTCACTTTCAAGCACTTATTATTAAGTTTATAGTATGTGTATTTACGCAACATGGATTGCCCATTTCGAACTTACAGCTTTCCATTAATACTTGTTGGTTGAAGTTGGGCAAAAATAGTTCAAACCAAAGTCTACTAATAATTAAAGAAGAGAATTTTTCTTCATGGAGAAGTCACTTTCTAGTATTTAATATACCACACAAGTTCATTCTTATGGGAAAAGGAAAAATCATCACAAGAAGGAAAAATTTTACTCCCTTTATTTCAAAATAAATAAATTGTTGTGTAAATAAAAAGATAGAAAAATAAAATTTAATCATGTTTTTTCATTTTTGCTGTTTTCAAACTCTAAACACTCATTTAATGCATCAACTTAGAAACTCAATTAATAAAAGGCAAAATTGGAAGGAAAAGAAATTCAACATATCCCTTGAAAAATGAACAATTCAATTATTTTGAAAATTCAAAAATCATCCAACAATTCATTCATTTTGAAATAGAGGGAGTAGTAAAGTTTTACTCAGTTAGTCCATTTTTATTTGTCCACCATACCAAAAATAATATCCAATAATACTTGTCCATTTTATGAAATCAAAAAATAATTTTACACTTAGTTCCTAATTTACCCTTATCATTAATTATGATCATTTTCCTATATTCAAAGGATGATTTGGTAATATTACTGTATCATTTACAGCTTTTTAATCTCTGTCTCATGAACAACTATTGTTGAACGGGGGAATAACCTTAAATTACTCGCTTTCAACACTTACTAGTCTCTACTAATACCAAAAAAATTCATCCAAACACTTTCCAATTTGCTGAGATTACTTTTATCTTTACCATTTTTTGTATTTTTTGGTTTTTCCAAAGAACTAAATTTGATATAGATTGGAGGCAACATAGGATTCCCCAATATTGATAAGTTAAGGGTTGTGGCAAATATGAAAGAGTTATGTGCAGAGGACAAGGCCCCCTAAAAACAAGGGCAAATGTCTCTTTATATCTGTTTTTTCAACTAATTGTCTCCACATGCCATATGTGAAGGACCACATCATCTTATTTCTACCCAAGAATGGAAGTAAGTATTCAGAAATATGTTGCTATATACTACTAATATTAATTCATCTACAACGTATCATGAATTTTAAGCTTAAAACCACAATTGAAACAATAATTTGGAGGGGTCAATGGGTGATCAATAAGACCCATGGCCTAGGTTGGTGACCTTCATTGCACTTTCGCGTTAATTCCAACTATATTTGAGTCGGCTATATATGTGAATTCGTCTAGTATTATATATGAATATCGTCTACCTCCTTTTTACTTTCTTCCTTTGTTTGATTAAGCTTTAATTTGAAGTCAACAAATGAGCATTGTGGACAAATGGGGATAGTATTTTGAAAGCTCCAAATGCTCTTTACATATTCTGATATCCATTAAAAACTTAAACAATTTAAATATCTATAGACTAAAATAAAAGAACAAAAGTACGATAAGTACATTTCTTTGTTAAAGATTTTTGTCAGAGTCCATCTTGATTGTTTAATGGAGGAATGCAAGGTACAAAGAGGCTCTGAAAGCGTGACATACTACTTATTAGTTATCCAAACAGTTTCAAGCAGTTAAAAATATAACAATGCAAAATCTCTTACAAAAATAAAATTAAAGTAGAAAAATGCCAAGGTGGGGCTATACCAAAAATCATGCAACGGTACAATCAACAGGTGAGCCCTTATCCCCACTCCGAATTAAACGTAGTCCTTGCTTCTTTAGGTGGAACTCCAAATTGAAGTGTTACTGGGAATGTCTATACTAAACTCTACCTTATATAACATTATCAAAGTATGATTTTAACCTTTTGTATCTCTCTCACTATGTGCATTTGTCTATTTCGATAGTTTGTAGGGAGTAAAGAGTGTTTCGATTGGGGAAATACAAGGTAAAATATATGATAATCGCATTGTAACATATCACACGGACAAAAGAATGGTTAAATGTAAAAAAGGCAGACACAAGAATTAGTTTATTTTAAACGTCAAGTATATCATGAAAAATTCAAACTGGAATAGGACCATCTTGACATTTAAGAGACTTCTTTAACTTAAGGCAGATAAATTAAGCTGTTAAAAACTATAATCTTGAAACTTCACAGAAAATAAATGTGAAGTTTAGGTGGCTATTGGAATTATAAGTATATTTGCGCTACATCTATGTTCTCAAGAAGAAAGAATTGGTATTTCTTACCCATTCTATCAAATCTTTTTCTTCCCCTTCTTGGGTTCCTTTCCTTTACTCCAGGATTTGAAGATTATAACATCAAAGAACATATACAAGCATTCTCCGTGAAAGACTTGATCAGTATCAAAGTGCTCTCTTGACTTCCAAGAAATTGGGACGCTCCTTGTTGGCTGCCTCGACATCATCTGGTGATGCAACAGCAACAACGACACCTTTATCCTTAACTGCCTCCATGACGTCTCCAAATTTCTTGAAATCTTCCAGCCTTTGAAGGAAAGAAGCATGATTAGTGGCAACTTTATACAAATCATATGGAAGAGAAAGAAACTGCTATTGCACCACAGGTTTATAATTGCAAATTTCATTACTACTTTTCTACACGTTCCATATTGATCTTTCTTTGCATAGTATGCTGATCTAGCCTAAGTTGTCTTTGCACTGATGGTCTATGCTTTTGTATACTTCATTACTTCTTTACCAGTTATATGATCTCATCATCCCTAACTTTAAAACGGAACATTTTGTCATAAAGGAAAAGGGGTTTATCAAGTGAAAATGAAATAACGTAACAGCTTAGCCAATTGGGGGAAGTTTGCTCCAACAGCTAGCAAATAGTACAACATCAACAACATACCCAGTGGAATCCCACAAGTGGGTGTCTAGGGTAAAATGTACGTAGACTTTACCACTATCCATATATGCAAACAAAATTCAGCTGATATTGGTACTATGTTTAAATGTAAAATAGAAAAAGAAATGCATTCATATCAACCAGAGAAACACCAGTTATATATACGTCAGACCATATATGGAAACGAAATTACACTTGAATGTAAAACTATGTTATATCTACAGTGAGAGAGAGAATTCATTCACATCAGCCAAGAGAACGGGATGGTTATGGCATTTGCTGTTGCAAGAAAACTATGTATTGACACACTTGCACCCACCTATTATTTAGTAGGGTCAATGTCTAAGCTAAATACAAAAAGGTTAGACACTTGTACCTGGTTGATAATATTTCCTCTCGCCTCCTTTGTCTTTCTTCATCTGTTACTCCCAGTAAATATCGTAATAAACTGAGAGCATGAGTACACATCATTAGCTTCGATACAAACCAGTGAGCATTTCATCATTACCAATGTCAAGAAAATTCTCAATTAGCACACAGAATGGACAGAATATAAGGTCCAACTACCTCCAGAGATTATAGAATCACAAGCAGTTGGACATTGGCATATTAAAATAAACTTTTTGTCAAATCCTTATACAAAAGAAAGAATTATTCTCAAAACAAAGCCAATTAATCACCAGTTTGGTAGTTCGATTTCTTTTGCCCCTGTATTTTAATAGTTCTATAGACCACAACAATATCAAAACAGATCAATGCTTACTAATCTAAGAAAACACAGAATATGCAGCCTATAAGCACATTGTGAAGAAAAAACATCGACAGATAAACAGAACATCTACCATTCACAGACTAGAAACCTTTACAAAGCACTCCAGCAGTACCAAGGTAAATACAGAATCAGGTTCAATATTGACAAGAAACAAGATAGAAGTTTTAGTTGTAATAAAGTATCCTAGAAAATTAATAGTTAGTTTACCGGATAGATTGATAAGTCGGCCATTTCCGGCCTACCAACCGAAACCAATGGTTTCTTTGTCATGACCAGCTAAAGGCTAAAGTTCCATCAAAGAGCGATTCCACGTGGTAGAACCTCCTTGAATGGAAAGATACGAAGATATTCTTACAATTGGAGAGTAATATGAGCATAGAATAGGACTAGTCAGACTAGTCATCCACTTACCTACTGTATCCTTTGGCATCAGGCAACTGGTAAGAATCTACATCTCCAATAGTCCCAATAATTGCCTTTGTGAGTGCGTCATCATCCATTTCAAGTTCTTTAAGGAAACTACTGGTTCCGTCATACACATCAAGTGTCTTCAATAAATTTGGGTCTCGGTAGGATAAAAATGAGAATACCCCTGATGAACCGAAATCTAAGATGTTAGCTAGAGAAACTTTGGACCCAGAAGTGTATCTTCAGATAAGATGAACACAACCGTACCTGAATGGGAGTCAAAACTACAAAATCCTCCATAAGCTCCACCACTGACACGTACACGATCCCACATCCATGTGTTACTTATATAATTAGAAATAACGTAAGCGCTACCTTTAAGCTCATAGCCAGCTTCATACAGATTAGCCGCTTTTCCAACATAATTCACCTATAAAGAAGGATCCCTCAAAATTGTCAGCTGAATTTTGACAGTGAGATAGTGTAAAGTCGAAGAACAAAACTTTTGGAGACAGCTAACCTGAGTAGGAACCACAAAAGCTTCATTTGAGCGAGACAATTGTGCATTCCAAGCAGCTGACTCCACTAGAGATGTGCTTGGAAGCAAATCAAGAAATTTGCTAATATGTTTCTCTGCGTTGCTGAGATTCTTCCCATCAGCTGTCAAATTTATCAGACACCCATTCTTGGAAAGTAAAGATTTTCGGATCTCCTCAAGGGATGAAGATATTTGGGGCCAATCCTTCTCAACTTGATCTTCAAGATCCTTTAGAAATTCCAAGTAGCTGGGGACACACAAAAAGAAAAGAGAGAAGATTATTTCAAATTTTTACATTCTCCTTTTTCCCTGGATGGAGGACGTTTAATCATAAGTCAATCTAAAACAGAAAATTATGGAAGCCAATACAGATAGAGCATTAGAAAGATGAATTAAAATCAGCCAAAGCTGGCCAATCAGGATCAATATTAGTTGCCCAGAGGGATAGGCCCATTGAAGATTGAAAAGTTTGTCCAACAACCATCACTCTGACAAAGTCATTCATTATTAAAGGGACAAAGTCATCTAACCTTACACCACCCATTTGTTCAGATATCCACCCGGCAATGTTAAGCTTTGCACCCATCCTCGCAGCAGCTATGCTATGACCACTGCCTCTGAGACGATTCTATAATCAAAAGTTCATGGGGAAAAGTTAAATAATACACCGTGCATATTCATTTACAACAGCTGTTACAGTTCCAAGACTTCACATATACCTCCATTCTCGATCTGCTTTGTGAAACAAACTGCTTGAAACGCTTTTGGTCATCAAGTTGGACATCTTGAAGAACGCGGTTGATCTACAACAAACAAATTGACAAGATTTTGTCTATAAAAATATGGCTAGACAAATTATGAGTTTCATAGATATCTACTACCACCAAGTCAGAGAATCAGCTAATAGCAAGAAAATGGTTCATACTACCTTACATTCAGTACACTTGGCATGATTGACGAGATCCATTAGTAGACCACAATCTAATTTTCTACCAAGTAAATTCATCTATACCAGATAACTATATGTCAAAGTACACCATATTTTGATACTTTATAAACATGATTAAGCTGTCCAAATACAAACAAGATTTACATGAAATCTCCATCCAGATTACAACTATGATTTTATGATATCATCTTCCTTCCTATGTTCGTATGAGAAATATGGTGCTTTTCTCAAAATTGAGGTTTAAACCAAAGACTTGAAAAGAAGGAAGGTGCATCCTCCAGCGCTCAATAGTCAATATGGCTCTCATCTCCCCTTTCTTTTATCCATGGTAGAACTCATTAATTGAACCAATAGGAGACTCTAAATATATTAGAAAATGTAAAGGGATAAGTAGGGTTATATCATGTTGGAAAGATGCATAAGTCATTTAGCTTCCATGAACAAATGGAAATAAATTAAGAAATAGAATCTGGAGTTTGTCAAAGGCCAATAGTTTCACATAGCAACATGCTTGGCACGGGTTTATGAACAGCATACACCATCATTGTATAAGATAACTAGCACTCTCAATCTAAAATTAACCTGATACAGTACCAATATTAAAATTATAATCTGTACTCAGTTATACCACTAAATGGAAATCTACACAAACATGATCATTTTGAGGAAATCCCACTTGCATGTCATAAATAGTAGAATGTAACAAACACCTTTTCCTGTTTAATTTTCAACACAACTTTGAGAGGTCCTTAGCTCCAAATGTCATCACTACAAAGACCTTGAAACACAAAATTACCACCCCGCTGTTCACATACAATTACATTACATCATGCCTCCTACAGCTTGGAAGATATTACAGCTATTAATTACCAAAGAAACAGATTTACCAAGTTAAATAGATCTTCTGTACGTTGTGACATGGCTTTGCCTCGAACAATTATCTTACTACATGGCTCCACCATGCCATGCACGGATGAGGTGAAAGGATAGACTGATATTCCTCCAGTTTTCCTTCCAATTAACTGGTTCAACTGCACAAAGTCCAAATCCTTTGTGCCCATCTCCAGCAGAGACTGACTGTTGAGAAATTTTGCAAATCAGAATCAAATAATCTTCAATTCATGAACTCACATCTCACTATGAAAAAAGCAAGGAATGGTTTTCCAAATAAGAGATGTAGAAATCACGAACTTATTTACACAACCCCAATGAATAATGCAGGTAAAAATTAGAGACCACATGAACAAACAGGGACAGACAGAAGGATGAGGTAAACCACTACCGATCAACTAAACAAATTCTCGAGAAGAAAGAAGGCAAATAACAGGACTTGGGTTATATGGGAACAAGGACCACCATAATGCTTGAAGATGGCAATGGCTTCTGACAGAAACTTGATGCAGCAACAACAACAACATACCCAATGAAATCCTACAAAGTAGGGTCTAGGGAGTGTAGAGCATACACAGACCTTACTACTGCCTCGTGGATGTGAAGAGGTTGTTTCCGACGAAAGATCCTCGGCTCAAGTGTATCAATCCCAAATAAAGGAAGGGAAAAAACAGTAGAGAAAGCAAACATAATGACTAATAGATAAAGCAGTATAAAATCTGCCAGAGTAAAACAATAACAACAAAAAAATAGTTTGATAATCGAAATACAATAAACAATGTAAGTCCAAAACTGCTGAGCACGACTTATCCACGGCACTAAACCTAGCAAGACAAGACAACACTCTACCCCTAGTACCCTTCTATCCTAATACGCCACCTCTACTCTTTCTTATATAAAGTCATGTCCTCAATATTAAAAATGTGTCATGTCCTATCTAATCACCTCTCCCTAATACTATTAGGCCTATCCCTACATCTCTGCATACCCTCTAGAATCAGCCTCTCAAACCTCCTTACCGGGGTGACAATGCACTTCCTCTGCACATGTCCAAACCATCTCAATATCGTTTCCCTCGTCTTGTCCACCACAGAGGCCACTCCTACCTTCTCCTGAATAACCTCATTTCCCAAAAAATTTTGGGGCCAAACAGCACCTTAATGGAGGTCTCGTCCACCGACACCTTGCCTTCCTCATCCTTGATGCACTTCACTTGATTCAAATTGTGAACCTTTCCCTCTCTTGCTTTCATTAGCCTATACAATCTCTTATCCCCACCTTTGTCCCGTAGCTCGACATACAAGCACTCGAAAGTTGCCGTCTTAGCAGCGGCAACTGCCAACTTCACTTCAATCTTCGTCGTTTTATAGACCTCCTTAAGTGTCTACTTCTCTTCCTCGTCCACGCACTCCACCCACTAAGTATAAGCAAACCTTCTTTACTTCCACTTTACCTTAACAGAAATTGATGCATCTCCCTAGAACCCAAGGACCAAAGAAGGCTATACAACATCCAATCATCGAGTTCAAATAACATATGAAAAGAATATGAGACCACAACTACCGTTCCAGTGAAGGCATTCATGAGTGTTAACTTTTATATGCCATAGCCTATAGATTCTGAGTTCATTTAGTTCCACTTTGTTTGCCCCTATAAGAAAATCCTCTTTCATCCTTCCCTTTCATGAGAAGCAGGAGGCGTCATTGCTAAAGAAACATTTATATCTAATTAGTTCAGGGCAATATATTACCAGAAAAGTGGGACCAATGGTAGCAGCTCTTGCTTCAATGAGCTCATGTTGAAGACAACTTCAGCGTAAAGAACATCATTTGTGAAGAGGTCGTGCTTCAAAACTTTTACTCCATTGATGTCCCCAATCTACATAAATGGCCAAACAAGTTAAACTACAATGGAATCTATTTAACAGGATTAAAGCAGAGAAAAAGGTAACGTGTGATTACCTCAATTGGAATTAGTACAGGTTCTCGAGGAATATCTTGTAGAGAGAGGCTGGGCACACTCTTTAGAGCTTCTGGCGGGTCAGGAGTTTCTTGCTTTAACCGTAGCTCATGTGTTGCCCGAGCCAGCTCAGCAAGATCTTCTTGGGTCATGCTTGCTTTAACTTTATCCAATGTTTCTTTTTCTATTTGTTCCTCACGAGATGCCTTCTCTGGGTCAGGCTGAAGGAAACAACACCCAAATTTAACAGACACCAACAGTTCATATCTTCTCAAAGAAAGGAAATTAGAATTGATGATAAACCTGCATCTCAACCGTTACACGGTGTGGATTTCTCAAGATGTATTTGTCCATTAAAGGAGCAAAAACAGCTTTGGAGCCTTCCTTAGCTATTCTGGCTTTCAGGGCCTCCAAAGGCTTCTGATACTTCAGTGGTTCAAATGGATCCATGTCATAAACCCATTTCCCCTGAAGAAACATCCGAATGGAAATAAAACAACTCATTCATTACTAAAGCAAGGAAAAAAGCAAATGCAAGTGATGAGAATCAAGATAAATGATAAGACTTATGAAAGTTTTTTCGTACAATGGAGCGGAGCATCAATGCTAAACCACGTGGGAATGAGCCAGTGTTATTTTCTCTTAGAGAAAATTCAATTGTGTTCATTGATGCCTCCACAGCATCTGAATCAAAACCTTTGTCGGCTAAATCTTCTAGGGTGCTCATGATCAATTCTTCAACCTTTTGAATGTTCTCTTCTGAGACACCCTTCAACCCAATGCTGAACTGAGGCTGAAGGAGCTCATCCTCAATTCCTCCACCAACAATAGCATCACCTAAACCACTTTCTAGCAAGATCTTCCTCAAGGGAGAAGCTGGAGTCCCCAAAAGCAGATGATCCAAAAATCCTAGGGCAAGCTCAGTTTCCAAATCCAGTGGCTTGTCAGATAACAGCCAATTAACACACACCATGTGCTTCTTTTTCAGGTCCCCATCTTCCCCAACAGGATATTTTTCTACGATCCTTACTGGCTCCGAAAATAGTGTCTGTGGTTCAACTTTTGATTCATGTGGAGCTGAACTGGCATCAAACATGTTCAAATACTCTGCACATAATTACAAACATTGTGGGAACATGAGATGCACCAATTTTTAAGACAAGCTTCGGGGTTCTACAATAAAACTGAAGTCATTAATGAAAAGAACGAACACAGATGATACCATGTAAATTTTCACAAATTTGTGCGACATTTAATCAATATAATTGACATTCTAACTCCATTTTAGCAAGTAATACTATTTATTTAAATTTCTTTTCCTGTTCATTTTAACTTCTGGAGAACTCTTGGAATTTTTGATAGCCAGCATATTGTTCAATACTGACAGAGAACAAAGAACAAAGTTGGACAAGGACATATATATATATATGTAATTGTAAGATGTAAAAGAATAAGTACCACTTAAGATCCGAAGACGTTCATTTGGGTCATCGTCTCCGTAAAACCATATTCTTGCATTGCTTGGATGGTAAAATTTTCTGTGGAACTCCTGCAAAAATATAGAACAGGAAACACAGTCACACTAAGAAAATAAGGAATCAACTCTTAGTGGCATAATTCCAGACATGTTAGTTAATCAGTCACGACTACTCTCCTTTTTGCCAGCATTATACATAATAAGTGTAGTTTGAAACAAATTAAGTAGACATACTGATGAATCACCAACCTATACAGTAGATATGCATCATTTCAAATTGCAGTCTCATTATGTATCGTCTTTTTTTTTTTTTTGATTCCTTAATGCAACAATAGATATGGCCCAGTTACAATACGGGATATTTGTCCAATGTGTAACAACATCAAATTTAAGGACTTAATTCTTCCAATGTTTAACTTTTAAGATTTTAACAGGAACATCAAAAGAATTGCCGCAATAATTGATGAGAACTTGTGTGAAAGTCACCATCAAAACCTTCCAGGAAGGGCCTTGGTTGTCGAAATTCAATGCAAGGTTAATGTCTTAAAAATGATCGGAAATAATAGGCATGGGGGAAGAGGTAAGGTGCCACCAAATCAGCCATCAGAAAGAGAAAGAGAGGTAAGGCTTTAGCCGGGAAGTGGCATAAGACCATTTACTGATAGCTGACGCTTTCCATTTTCTCATCATATTTTGGATAACTAACCTCTTTCTTGCACCTTACATTCCATGAAACAATGTTTAATTTCATCCTTGTTCTATGGCCAAGTATCCCCCTCTGTTTCTAGTCCTGTAACTCATGAACTTAGTGTCTAAGATTAGACCCTTTAATTCATTAGCTCCCTTCTTCTTGGAACCTGTGGTTTTATTTTCCCCCCCTTTATTTTCTTGTTTGTTATTTTCTATCTTCATGAACAGCTCCTCCGCTTTTTCTTCACATCCTCTGAAATCAACACCAAATTCGGAACTTAGTCCGAGAATATGTCGCTTTATCCAGTCAACTGGGCTAATTGGCTCTTCGAGTGTTCCAATTGGTTGCTGAATCTGCAAAGGCATAGCATCCTCAGTGATCACCATGTCTATCGAAGTTTCCTGTTGTGTAATGGTCATAGTAATTTCTCCCCCTGGTGCCTTGTCAGCTATTATGATTGCATCCTCTTCCTTTTGATCTTCTCCTCTTCTCGTCCAGCCTCTTGTGGGTTCGTTACTTCTCTCTCCCACTCTCCCGATTTCTCTAATTCTCTTCGGGGATTTAATTGGGCTAAGTTTGCTTGAATTTCAACACTTACAAGGTCCAGACGCTAAGCTTCTGCTTTCTGGGCTTTGCTTGTAGTCTTTAAAGTGTCTGCCTTCTCTATTAGGCTGCTGTTAAACTTTTCTCCAATAAGGCCTACATTCAGCTGACCTTTTCCACTTAGCTTCTTCTCACGTGCCACATGTGCCTCCCAATTCAAATATCCTCCTTCTTTCGAGGTGCCCACGTATCTAGGGTCCATCATCCAGAGTAGTGGCGATATCGACGATGATGTCACACATCGTATTGAGGCAGCATGGTCTAAATGGAGGTTTGCCTCTGGAGTATTGTGTAACAAGAAGATACCACCTAAACTCAAAGGTAAGTTTTACAGAATGGTGGTTAGACCATCTTTGTTGTATGGGGTGGAGTGTTGGCCAATAAAAAATGCACACGTTCAGAAGATGCATGTCGCAGAAATGAGGATGCTGAGATGGATGTGTGGGCACGCAAGGATGGATAGGATTAGGAATGAAACCATTCGGGAGAAGTTAGAGGTGGCGTCGGTGGCTGATATGATGAGGGAAGCGAGACAGCGATGATTTGGACATGTACAGAGAAGAGGTACCAATGCTCCTGTAAGGAGGTGCGAGAGGTTGGATTTAGGAGTCACTAGGAGGAGTAGAGGTAGACCGAAGAAGTATTGGGGAGAGGTGATTAGACAGGATATGGTGAAACTTGATCTCACCAAGAACATGACCTTAGATAGAAAGGACTGGAGGTCGCGAATTAGAGTAGAAGGTTAATAGGTTGGTAGAATTAGGTTGATGTCTAGCCCGTATATCATGTGTTGTCTTTATTTGTATTATATGTGTTAAATTTATTGTATTTACATAATATCAAGTGCTTTCATTAGTAGTCGCTCTTCCTATTCCTTTCTTTTTGTCATATCTAGTTTATTATGCTTATGGGTTATTGAGACAAGGTTCCCAGGAAACAGCCTCTCTACTTCTATGAAGTGGTGGTAAGGTTTGTGTACATTCTACCCTCCCCAGACCTCACTTGTGGGATTCCACTGGGTATGTTGTTGTTGTTTTCGAGGTGCCCACGTGACCTAGGGTATTAACCGTTGGGTTCTCCTTTGTACTAAGCACCTCACAACAAGCATGACAAGAAACATAGGAAAATACTATGAGACAATGGGAAGAATCCAAGAATTGACATAATTAAGTTATGAAGATTAGTATTGTATGATTGCAATAACAAAAACTTGAAAATGCTTTGAAGATATTTTTTATGAGTAATGTGAATATTTTTTGAAGTTATAATCCATGAACAAGCAAACTAATGGGAAAGAGACTACCAACCTTAAATTCCTCAAAAGAAAGGCTAGGAATTACTCGTGGGTCACCGCCACTGTCAACACCATAGGTATTATCAGGAAAAAGCGCCTGTAAAAGACACAACTCACTCCTTTTAAAAAAAAAAGTTTGGTACAATATAGCACTACTTCTATTTTGTGAAAGAAACCCATGAATTGAACTATTGAGTAAAGAAACCTCTAAGTTGTATGGCATCATCTAATTACATATATCCATTACAGGAATTATTAGCCAAGTACACATCTTTGTGACGTGTTCTTTGAATTTGACACAAGATTTAGCATTGCATAACTTACTTTCCAAGCATGAAATTTAGTAAATATAAAATAAAGTACTTCACCTTGTAAAACGCACAAAACATTTCTTTAAACACATACAGTTGTTTCTTTTTTCCTTCTGAGTCCACCTGACTTGTTGAGCTCATGCACTGAACTACTTTTTGGCCTTTACACTCTAAGCTTGTTAGCATCTATAGTGATTACATGCTTGATATGTGATACGACATTAACTAATCCAGTGAGCGCCTTTAGTCAGGAGCCGGGAGGATTTCAAATGACTGAATGGGTTAATTATATCAATTTCTAGAACACATTATCATCAATGATATCAATCAATAAAAATCGTTATACATACATTCAGCAATAACAATCAATCCTATCCACATACTCGCAAATTATAAGAATATTTAGACAATAAATCAGCTTGTCATCCCTTATACATATGTTTAACGATTGTCTTTAAGTCGATCAATAAGTGTGGCATCCATACCTGCTGGGAAGTTCGTCCCAGTAGATTATCGGGCTGAGAATAAACCCCCTTCATCTCATTGAACACAACTCCTGAAGTTTTACATAAAAGCTTTTGTAAGACATGCAGAGACAAGCTGCGGATGCACCACTATTCGTAGAGATCAAAGAAGAAGACAAAAAGAATTGTTCAAAGAAGCTACTGCAGGAGATTGATAAAAATACAAGAAAGAAACAGAGGCTTATGGCGGAAACCTTTGAAAGTTATGTCATCTGAGGGGTCATTCAGTTCATAATGCCAACCCTCTTGTTGGAATGTTTGGAAATCCTCCACACATTTAGGGAAAAAGACTGCATCTAAGTACACATCAACCAGGTTGTAGAAATCCTGTTTGGAAGAGATAAGCATATATTAGATGGAACAAACTTTAAATTCCATAATGATGTTCAACATGTAATGTTGTCCTAACCTTTGTATTTGTGGATGCCACAGGATAACATGTTCTATCCGGATATGTGAAAGCATTCAGAAAAGTGTTCAAGCTTCCCTTCAACAGTTCAACAAAGGGTTCTTTCAACGGATACTTTCTTGAACCACACAGTACACTATGTTCCAATATGTGAGGAATTCCAGTAGAATCTTTCCTGCATTAACATTAAGTATTAAGGCATGGGCTACTACTCGTTTTCCATGAAGAAACATGCGGATAAATTTTATCAAAATCTGAATTTCCATGAGCAAGAAGCTCTTGCTTTGCCTTGCTTTAATTCATTACTCTGACAGATAAAGAACTTGTCGAGAAACAGATTCCTTCTGTGACTTAACAGTCAAATACCATGCTAAAGCAAGTAAATGCGCTCATCAGCCACATTGACGGATAAGTAGTCCTTATAAGCACACTATAATACGAGAAGATAAACTTACGGAGGCGTCCGGAAAACAACACCGAAGACCTTATTTTCATCGTCATTGGAGACTGACATTACTTCAGCGCCAGTTTTCTTGTGTTTATACAAAACAGCTTTAGATTTACACTCATCAATAAACTGTTCAGATACTTTCTCGAACCCGTATTTCTCAGCAACTTCATCATCAGCACCAAGAAACTCTAACAAGAATAACAAGAAAAAGTCAAATTAGATAAGAAAGAGAGTCAAATTAGACAAGAACAATGCAATGAGTACTCACCTTGAGATGATTGAGGGGCGGAAGTGGCGATAGCTCGAACTGAAAGAGGGTAGAACTGTCTTTTCAAGTTGATTGAAGACGATATGCCGCGAACGTTACTCCGGACAAGTGAACGCCGGCGGTGAAGATTCTGGAGTAAACGGTGTCGTCTAGCTGAGTAAGAAGCGAATCTGTGTGAAGAGCGTGAAAAGATTCTGGAGAAAGCGAGACTGGAAGTGGAAGACAGAGAACGTAACAGCACCGCCCTCTCCATTGATGGCTTGCGGAGAAAGGTAGAAAAATGGAAGTGTATGAAGAAGATGGGGTTTTTGGTTGAGAAAGAAATATAGAAATATCGCAGGGGGTTTTAGTAGTGAACGGTCTAAAATGATTTTTGGTCCGTTCCAAATTTTCGTGTTTGCCCAAAATTGTTTTTGTGGAGAATCATCAGGCCATTTTGCAAGCTTCTCTACCTCCCAAATTAGACAGTAAAAATTTAGGAATCTATATAAAATAAACTTAGATTCAGTAGATTACTTTGGCGGTATATTAATACCATATTGGTACACCATATAACATTATGCTTTTTAAAGAAATAATTAAAAAAATATTAAACTTTAAATTTAGTATAATACACATTCGTTGTAATACTATGTCGGTATATTGATACCATATAGATATCGTATGGAGTTAGAGTTTAATTATTTGTGATATTACATCAATGTATTGATACCCTATAGGTATCATATAGTTTGAGCTCTTTTTTTAAGAAATAGAACGGTTAAAAGAAAATTATTAAAGTCACAAAATTATTTATTAAACTCTAAATTAGTAGAAAATATATTCTTGTATACTTCGTCGGTATATTGATACCCTATCGGTATCATATAGTTTTGAGCTCTTGTTCTAATAAATAGAACAATTAAGAAAAAAAATATTAAAGTCACAAACTTATTTATTAAATTTTAAATTAGTAGAAAATATAATTTTTTGTGATTCTCTCTCGATATATTGATACAATATCGTTATCATATAGGACTGAGCTTAATCCCCTGTGATACCCTGTCGATATATGTATACCCTATTGATATAACATGCAAAGTGCACACTGATGTCAGCATAACATCGAAACACGAATTTTAATAATAGGGGGCCATAAATGTTTGCATAACTTTCAATACTTAGTTGTAAATCAAGTTCCACATCAAGATCACTTTTATCTTTTTTGGCTTGTACATGTCTTTTGCACACTTTTATGTTTGTGGAACAAAGGTAATTAATAATTGGGGAGTTTTCAAAAATACCAAGTTTTTGGATAAAAATTACATGCCCCTACCGAATCATTGAAAAATACCATATAAAATACCAACTTTATTTACAAATTTAGGAGAGAGAGTGTTTTGAGTGTGATTATTGTGGTGTGTGGTATGATATAATAGTGTTGGAAAATGAAAAAGAGTGTGTTTTTTTTGGTATTTTGATAAATAAATTTTAAAGTGTAATTTTGGGGGTGAAAGTTGTTATTTGTGTAAAAATTTCTTAATAATTATACTCTCTGCTACTGTCCTCTTTACATTTGAAAAATGACTTCGCAACTTCTCTAACTTTGAACATTTTATCCTCTTTTCCTAGCTACAGCCAGGTACAACCGGAGCTAACTCGCATTATCAGCCTTAGTCCTTCTGTCAAGCTATTGATGTAATACTATAAGTTGTGTAGAACATTTGTATTTCTAACAAGTCTTATCAACGTGTTCATATGACATTTTATCTTGTCTTGATTTTTGTGGTAGCTGGTATATCACTTTAATTTTTAATCCTATTTTCCAAAGGATGAGTGAAGTTTAAAACGTCTTGCCTTTAGACTATAAAACAGATTCCAAGGTTAATTATGTTTAGCTTGTTGACTACAGTTTCTTCTCAAGCCATAATTAGCGACACAAACAAAAAGGACCTTCCTTTGCTTTTACTTGCATAGTGATAGAACACAGGCCATCTAGCTTTTACATAATGCTATCAATGTTGTCGTCCAATTTAAATAGACTTCATCATTTTATTCTTTGCGTTACTAAAATAGGCTTTATACCATTAATACTTGTAAAAGTTGGTGTCATAAGGAAGAGAAAAAAGTTAGTTGGATAAATGAAAAATAAATGACTGCTATAAAAGTTATCATGTAGTTGTGAGAACATTGCAAACATGATAATTTTAACAATGGATTATTAATTTGCTATGTATTATATCTTTGACCATTTGATAATTTTTTTATATTTATCAATTAATTTAAAGTAGTTGATAATATTATTTATGAGGGGTAAATATAATATTTTGAGTCATGTTCACATGTTAAAAAAAGTGAAATCCTAATTTTGGGTTAAATTCATAATCGTATAAAAATTAGTATAATTTGATTCCTAATCATATAAATTTATAATTTTTCTAATTATACAATTTCAGAATTTATATATGCTTTCTTTTAACTTGTGTTTAGTTATTATGTTGATACAATTGATTTTGTATAAGTTTTGGAAAAAAATCTTAAATGTACAAATAAAATTTGTATAAACTTACCTTTTTTATAAATTGACAACGAATTATACAAATGAAAAATACTCATAGCAAATGAAATTATTTGCTTTATTTGTATATTAATAGAAAATTATACAAATATATTTATATATTATAGGAAATAAAAATATCTATAGCAAATGAAGCATAACTATAGAATATAATTAAGATATTTTTTTAGTAGTTACTTGGTTAAAAAATTAAGGCACGATAAGGTGTGATCATTAGGCCTAGGAGTGATTAAGGAAAGACACCAATTTTTTCAGCATAGCCATGGCATTTTCGGCTTCTGGAGCAAAAAGATGAAACACGTGTTCCTCATCTTTAACCTCCACAATCTCCACCGTCCCCGGCCACCCACTCTTCTCCAACGCCTCCTTATAGTAAAATCCTCTGAATCTTAAAGGATCTTTTCCGGCGACATACACAAGTACTTTCTCACACCCTAAGTTACGCAATTCCGGATCCTTTTCCGGGTTTATAAGCGGGTCATCTAATCCGGAGCAATTGGGATTAGCGAAAAGCCATAGCTTCTCAACGTAATCCTTGGCACCCAAGTTTTCTCCCTCACCATCAATCAGATCCTTCCCCCAGAAAAACGGACAGGCAAGGAAAATCCCAACAAGTTTCACACCCTCCAATTTTTCCAACCCGACCCGAATTGCTATATGATGTGCGATGTTACCACCCGCGCTATCTCCCCCCAAATAGACGCGATTAAAATCGGCATGGTCTTTTAGCCATGGCTCATGACCGTCACCATTAGCATGTGAAGTGACCCATTTGAAATCTACCCATGAATCTTCATAAGCTATGGGTAATGGGTACTCAGGAGCTAACCTGTAGTTAACAGAGACAATGATGACTTTTGCTTCAGCTGCTACCATGCTAAGATGCTTGTGATATGTAGGAGAAGAAGCAGATTCGATTACAAAGGCCCCGCCGTGAAAGTAGACGAAAAGGGGAATTTTCTGAACCGGGTCGACATTTTGGGGGAGGTAAAGTCTTGCTGATAGGTTAATTTGTGGCTCAATTTCGACGTCTTTGATTTGTACTCCTGTTTCAGGATCCAATTGAGCTGGGACAGAACCTTGGCCCATTAGTCTCTCGATTCTACCATCTTTGTGAACTCTCATCAATGGGAAGAAGTCATGTACTATTTCCGCCATTGCTATAAAGGCTAAGTTGCAGGAGAAGGTTAGTACACCATACACAAATGCTTTGACAGCTCCTTTTGTAACCTAGAAATTTGCGTAATCATTTGTCGGTAGGGCCGTTTGGTAGGATAGGATGTATAAAGATAAAATAATCCATGATTAATCATGGTATTAGATAATGCTATGTTTGGTTGGATTTTTGGATCACGTATAACTAATACCTTGGATGGTATTAGTTAATATCACATACATGGTATTAGCTAATACCTTGGATTAATACCATGGGATTAATACCATCGGATTAAATACACAAAGAAAAAAATATCCCTCAAATTCTTTTATATATTTTTGTTTTCTTGATTTTGTATTTTATATTTGTAGTTTTGTACTAGTAAATTTATTTAAATAAATTAGCTTACAAAAATTTTATTTATTTGAGGGTTCATATTTTCATAATATAAAAATAAGTAAATTTACCATGTCAAATTTTTAAATTTTATTTATTTGTTTCATATTTACATAATACACAAAAAAATATTTTGACATGTCAATTTTTTTTGTAGAACTAATTCTAGTTGAGTGATTTTATTGATACAATATAAAGTCCAATGATGTTAAATATATTTTCAAAGTTGAATGACCTCGTAAGATATAAACATTATATTAAAATTACAACTTTTATGTGTAAATATAGATTGTTTATTTTACAATTGTTTACCATCTTTTCTATTTTAATAATAGATGGTCTATCTTTATTAAATTAAAGATTGACATTTTCTTAGTGATGAATTTATTAAAATTATAATTATTTATTCTCAAATAATTCAAATGAGAAAATAATAAACATAATGACAAATTATTATTTTCCTAACTAGTTACAAGTCATAAAAAAATAATCTACTTTGATCTAATTACATGAAATAGAAAATCTCATAAAAGTTCAAGGGCATAATTGGAAAGAAACATTTTATAGAGTTTTAAACCAAGCATAAAATTAAATGAAAAATAATAAATCAAACATGGGATGAAAAATAATCCTAGCATTACTAATCTCTGCATAACTAATTCTTGCATTATTAGTCCGTGCATTACTAATCCCTGCATTATTTATTTTTGTATCAAATGACTTCGTAGTGTAATATAGAAAAAATTATCACTAATTCAAAGTTAAAAGAGAAATTATTTTCGATAAATTCTTTATTAAAAAAAATAATAATGCAAAGTAGCGTAAGCAAAGTTATTACGTAAACGAAGACAATTATGATAATACGTGACATATTATTTGAGAAATAATCCTAAACAATAGACATAACAGGTGGCCAATCAATAATTCATTCAAAAGCATTCTCTTTTTTTTTTCATTTTACGAGAAAATAACAAGGAAAGGAATTAAAATTCTTAAATTCGTAGGCGAAAAACGTCGAAATCAATTAACATGAACAGTTTGATTAGCAAGTGAGCAAATGAATGCCAACACATACAATCCTTTCTTTAGTTATCACTCAACAATGATTATACTATCTTTATTTTTTAAATAAAATCTGAACATTTAGAATATAATACAGGAGTAAAAATATAAGAACGTCATTTTATTTTAACTCAGCATCTACAAAAATCAATGATGTTTCCAAAGGACAGAGACTATTTTCGTCCTCATTCATTTTCTTCTTATATTATTCATACGTTCACATTTTATCTTTTTGTCCCCTGCGATCATCACCATATATACAAACAATTCAAGTGAGCGTAGCCCATACGTCACGACCAAGCCAAGTTCTACGTGTCTACATCTTAAATTTTTAAAAAATTTGTCCCGACGTGAACTCAGAATTTAAAATTTATATATTAAATTATTTTTAAAATAAATATAAAATTTAAAATAATAAAAATACTTTTTAAAAAAAAAAAAACGGAAACGTATGCGGGTGGAATTCCTTTTCATCATTTAAGAAGTTTGTTCCGACTTAGAAATAAGTAGTATGGAAAATATCTTTACTTTCTGTGTTGTTCGCTAGTAAAATTATCTTCCGCATTTTTGATAAATTTGTTGTTATAGGATTTAAGCATAATAATAAAACAATAGAATAGGCAACAACCATCCAACAATTGGGATGATTAGACACGCTTGGTTAAAAAAAGTAAATCGTATTTGATTTTTGCAAAGTTTTTGGACCGACAATTTGAATTATTCAACATTAATTCAGAATATTTCTCAATGAGAAAATCTTTAACAATTAATTACCTCCAACTTATTCATAAAAAAAAACATTACTCAATTCCATGACTAATTAAGGAAAGAGTCCAATTTTTTCAACATGGCCATGGCGTTTTCAGCTTCTGGAGAAAATAGGTGAAACACATGTGGCTCATCTTTGACTTCCACAATCTCCACCGTCCCCGGCCACCCACTCTTCTCCAACGCCTCCTTATAGGAAAATGCCCTGAATCTCAACGTATCTTTTCCGGCGACATACACAAGTACCTTCTCACAACCTAAGCTACACAATTTCGGATCCTTTTCCGGGTTAATCAACGGGTCATCTAATCCGGATCCATTGGGATTCGCAAACAACCATAGCTTGTCAATGTAATCCTTGGCACCTAGGTTTTCTCCCTCACCGTCAATCAGATCCTTCCCCCAGAAAAATGGACAGGCAAGGAAAATCCCGACAAGTTTCACACCCTCCAATTTTTCCAACCCCACCCGAATTGCCATATGGTGCGCGATGTTACCACCCGCACTATCTCCCCCAAAATAGACGCGATTGAAATCGGCACGGTCTTTTAGCCATGGCTCATGACCATCGCCTTTAGCATGGGAACTGACCCATTTGAGAGCTACCCAGGAATCTTCATAAGCTATGGGTAACGGGTACTCAGGAGCTAACCTGTAGTTAACAGAGACGATGACGACTTTTGCTTCAGCTGCTACCATGCTAAGATGCTTGTGATATGAAGGTGAAAAAGCAGATTCGATTACAAAACCGCCGCCATGGAAGTAGACGAAAAGGGGAATTTTGTGAACCGGATCGACATTTTGGGGGAGGTAAAGTCTTGCTGATAGGTTAATTTGTGGATCAATTTCAACGTCTTTGATTTGTACTCCGGTTTCAGGATCCGATTCAGGCGGAACATAACCTTCACCCATCAGCCGCTCAACTCGACCATCTTTGTGAACTCTCATAAATGGGAAGAAGTCATGTACTATTTCTGCCATTGCTAGAAGCTAAAGATGCAAGAGAAGGCTGGGGTTACTATTCGCAAGTACTTGCGATCTCACATCATCTGGATAAGAGAAAATATTTAAATAAAGTTATTTTTAATTTTAACTGTCTTCGGATGTAAGAGAAGGTTGGTGTTACCGTCCAAATGATTTTTTTTTAATTTTTTTATATTTAATTTATTCTATTTCGTTTAAAGTCGAATTATCTTACTAATCTTTACGCGCTCTCTTTATTGCATGAATATTTTGGGAGCAAATGGAGTCTCAATTTGGAACTCTCGTAAAATATATCTAACGATTTAATATCATCATGTCCGCGCATGGAGTCGATATTCTAAGCTATCTCGAATAGCAAGCAGAAAACAAAAAAAAGAACGTCATGTTTGGAGTGATTCATGGCTATTATAATTTTTTACTTTTGTTTGTTTATTTATCTTTCTGTGTGTTAAATTTGCTTTGTGTGATTGAATATATGCTTGTTTCTTGAATTCAAAGTAGCTAACATAATATAGATGTTTGGGTTTGGGCAGCTCTTGTTCGAAAAAAATCATCACCTAACATTAGCTTTTTTGTTACATTTTTCCAAAAAATGAATCAATATTTTATTTTAAGATTAAATTATTTGTTAAAAAATGTTTTTCAGAGCATTGCATTTTCGTACTATATTTTATACAAAAGAAAATTGTTTTAAACAAATGGCAACCTATTAAAAGAAAATTTTAGTATTTTTTTTTTGTTGAAGTGTTAGATAGTTAAAATGCCTATTCACACGATATAAAAGTTAAAATTTAAAATTATTATTTTAATTCAAGTTTTAAATTTAATTTATATATTATACCTAATAATTAAATTAAGAAGAAATTATAAGTAGAATAAATATATATATATACACACATGTAGGCATGCCACAGAAGTTTCACGTACATGATACTTATAGTCTTAAGGGCACAAATATGTGCAGATAAAGGTAAATATGTCAAAAAGAATATGATAAAGGCAAATATAACCCTTTTTTTAAGAGTACAAGGATAAAATAAGACCTCTTTCCGTTTTCCATTTTGAATTTTATTTTGGATTGAATATTCAAATATTTTGAACTTTTTAAATTTTTGGGAATGTTTGAATTAATTTATTTTTAGTGATCTTTGACTTTTAAACATACTGCTTTTCAAATTTTAGAAGTGTTCGATTAATATAAAAAGTACTTTTAAATATTTTTTTATAGCTTAAATAATAAAAACAAAAAAGTCAAAAATAAAAAATGGAGAATTCCCAACCTATAAGTTGTGGGGAGGGGGGGAGGAATTCTAAACACCTCATTATAATATAATATTTTGTCTTTCGATGAGGTTTGAATTTTTTAAATTGGTTTGCTGATTTTATTTTTTTATACGACATAAATAGTATTTACTTAGTTTTTTTTTTTTTAAAAAAAGTTTATAATCTATTATTACTAAAATAAAAATTTAGGGGTCTAAAACGCTTTTTTTTTTAACACTGTCGAGCCACCTTGTTCCTGATGATCCATAAATGGAGAGTCCCGTTAATTACCATGATAGTGAAAATGATTTTTCCTGTCATAATGGCAAGTCCAAACAAAATTTATTTGATCAAAGAGAAACAAGTGAAATAGTAGTGAACAAAAATTCACCTTGATTGTTGAAAGAAATCAGCCAGCCATTTCATCAAAGCCTTAGCTTTCTCACAAGTTGGGTTAATCAAATGGAAAACATGCTCTTCCCCTTCTGTTTCCTTTATTTCCACTTCACCTTTCCATCCACATTTCTTCAGGACTTCATAATATGTCCACCCTCTGTCCCTTATAAAATCATTTCCCCCAGTGCATATCAGAATCTTGGAGCAAACAAGCTTCGATAGCAAATTTGGATGTGCTGCTGGATTGAATCTTGGGTCATCGGTTTTCGGATTTTCTGGGCAGCAATACGACCAGATTCTATCTGGCTCATTGCTCCCGAAATAGGGATGAACTAATGCCATTCCGACAAGCTTTAAGCTGTCTCCAAGTTTATTTTCATCTACACTTGCTCGCATCATCATGTTATGTGCAATATTGGCTCCTGCGCTATCACCTGCGGTCACAAAAATGAATACATTTTTCAGTAACTCGTTCAATGTGCTCAAGTTTAAATAGGTTGAGTCATAATAAACTTAAAAATTAGTTGATCAAAATAGGTAACATGATTGATCAATATGCAACCTAGATACGAATATACAGAATCAAATATGAAGATTCAATTGATGATTTAAGAAAAAGGGAAAATATACTAGCCGTAGTTTTCATATTTTCTGTCAAAAGGCATAAAAAAGTACGAAGATTGCATCAATTTGGATGAGTTGACTTATGCTTTGTCATCTGTTTAGGTGGTGAGTTCAATTACCCCAATTCCTCTCTCACCAAGTATTGGAATCGGTCAATTTGACCTAACCCGTCCATTTTTTATTGCCTAATTTATTAAATCTACTTATTTTTACTCCGTTCAATTTGAACCAACCCGTTCATTTACCTGACAAGAAAACTCTGGAGAAGTCAGCATGACTCGTCAGCCATGGTTCAGTTGCCTGCTCACCACTGGCCTGCTGAGAGACCCATTTCATGACAGCCCAGGAATCATCATAACAGGCAGGAATTTTGTGTTCTGGGGCCAATCGATACTCAACGGACACGACAAGCACATTTGCTTCTGCGGCTAGAGAATGTAGATAACTACCATAGTAAGTAGAAAACCCCGATTCGATCACAAACCCGCCCCCATGAAAGTACACCAGAAGTGGAAATTTCTGATGATCGATTTTAGGAAGGTAAAGGCGTACCCTTACATTGTTCTCCGGTACGACAACAATATCTTTGGATCGAACACCTGTGATAGGATTATCGGAAGGAGGAGCAAAATCATGGTGCCGATACCTTTCGACACGACCATCTTTGTAGACCTTGAAATACACTGGGACATCATAAATAACTTCGTTTGAACAATCCATTCTTTGATTGAAGTTACAGTAATGACGGAGATGGAACAATGGAATGTGATGCTGAGATTTTATAGGGATAAAAACTGGAAGGTGAAATTGATTAGGTGTTTTTGTGTTTATGCCTATGGTTTGAAGAGTAGATAATTGGATTGGGTTACCTGCACAATGTAACCTCCGCAATATCTTTCTTACTGGGGCAAAGCCCATTACTTTTCTAGAATTTAGCATGATAAGGATCTACTGCTAAATTTTAGGCGAGCTGACATCTCTCTATGCTTAAATAATCATCTATAAAATAATTTATTTTTAAGAAAAAAAGCCGATTTCTTACTATTTCTGTTCATCTTTACTTTTTCACTATACTTGTCCAACAATACTTGTTGAGTCTGTGAAATCAAGAGATAATATACTCTTATCATTAATTATAGTCATTTCCTTATTACATTTTTCAAGACATTCTATTTATTAGTTTAATGTATGTGCATGTATTTGTTGAGTCAATCTAGAAATTATATATAAATAGTATTTGCTATTAAAATAAATATAATATTAATATAAATAAAATTAAATAAATACTATTAATTTGATACATAGTCTAATCTATTATGGACGGAAAACTTTTTGCTGAGGGCTTGTGCACCCCCGGGATTAGTCGGGGCTCAAAGAGACTCGGACACCCGGTGCAAATCAAAAAAATAAAAATAAAGATATGTTGATAATTCATGAATACATAAAGTAATAATAAGATTTAAATAATTAATTGATTAAAATTTAATTAAAAAAAGACTCCTAAATATAAAAGAAGTAGTTTAATATTTCAACGTAATTTTAATTACTCTTATTCTGTTACGTACTTTTATTAATAAAATATTTGATAATAAAAATTTTAGTCAATTTTAAAGTCTTAAATATTAGAAAAATAATAATATCTTTCTTTTTTCCTTCGTAGCCCAAACAAGTATTTATATAGAATAGTTCTAAATGAAGAGTGAATTCTAAGAATCATGCAAAAGGGAATCTTGAAACTAAATTAATAAAAAATGAAATTGTAAATTAAGAAAAATAATGAAAAGACGATTTTGTTTACAGTAGAGTATTTTAATAAAAGACAAAACGTTCAAACAATATTTCTAAAGGACTTCACGTTTTTTCCTTTTTAATATAATATAAATTAAATTCAGAAAGTGATTTGATAAAATTAATCTTATTATTTACTCCTTTTTAAATCATATATAAATCAATTAAGGACAAATACAGATGGACGAAAATATAACCACACGTAATAAAGGTGAAGGTAGTTATGTTATATAAAATTGTGCGTGCGTAGAAATTTATTAGTTATTTAAACAATTAAAAAATGGTTCCCTATGTTATGGGTTATGGGCAGTAGGTATGTATTGGTGTTTGATATCTGCCAAATCATACCACTAATATTTTCTTTGACACATAATTATATTTTTAATTTTATCAATGTATAAGTGGACATTTTAATTAATCAAAACATGAATAGATAGACATATTCTTCTTACATGATAATTTTATATTTTTACGTGTATTATCTCACATAGAACACACGCATTTACTTGTAAAAATTTAAATGCCTTACACCTAAAATTAAAATTAAAGAATATATTATTCCTTAGGTATAATATTGAAAGAAATGAAGTTATGCACTCTTACCTGATAAAGCTACTAAAATGTGTGCATATGGTGACATAGATTAATTTATTTTATTATTTTAATTAAAAATCAAATATTTATAAATACTTTTAAATTTAGCTAAACATAAAAATAATAATTTAAAATAAATTAAGTCAAATAGACTCTTGATCATGAAAAGATAACAAATTAGAGGCAATCGCACGCACCCTTTGTTAGTTAACCCTATAGTTGTAGTTAACCCTATACTTTATGGCATGACATTTATTGAAGAAAAAATTATTTTAAAAAATAGCCAAAACACACACACATGTATATCCTTTCTTCTGCTTTCAAGAAAGAAGAAATAATATTCGAAGTTTATTTCACATGAATGGACAAGGTAATCACTAATCACTCTTAAGAAAACGTTCCTCTTTTAATTTGTTTCGTCTCTTTCTTAATTTTTTCTTTTTGGGATAACATATGCCTAAATTAAAAATTATACTTCTCCAAATTAACATATTTTTCTTATTCTCCAGCAATTTGTTTTGTTTCTTTCTTAATTTTAATCTTTAATATTTTTTTAGCTTGAATATCGAATGAAACTTTAGACGCTGTTTTTGTCAACATATTGTTTTAATGCTAAAACTTATTATACTGAGGTACTTATTATTATAATCCTATTTAATTAAAGCTCTGTACTATTATATATAAAAATTAAAAAAAAAAAACTTATGACAATCGATCAGTTCACTGTGTCCAAGATGTAACAAGGAAACAACATAAAAATAAATGCCTTCATTTATTTATTTTTTGCATGATGTAAGTGGTTTGATTTATGTTTGAACAATGAACACTGATTTTTTTTTCTGCTAATGGTGAACTGCACAAA
Organism: Solanum rostratum; assembly: GCA_029948455.1. NCBI lineage: Eukaryota > Viridiplantae > Streptophyta > Magnoliopsida > Solanales > Solanaceae > Solanum > Solanum rostratum. Next base: position 89,520,151 of record CM057045.1, on the reverse strand, counting down.
GGGAGAAAACGGAAAGATGGAGAGACTAACTTCCGTTGGAAGTCTTTCATGGAAGAGAGAGATAATTATGAAGAGAGAGAATAATACGATTGATTGACTATATGAAACGAAATATGAATATTCCAGCAATAATAAAACTCCTTAATTATAGCATTACATTGTTATTAAATCCGTTTTGGTATATATATATCTGATTTTATATATTTTAAATTGTATATAAATATTATTAAAAAAGTAAATATTTTAATTAAATACTAATTTGTTATAACTTGAAATTTAAATGTCAACTCATAATTATAAAAAAAACTATATTTAAAATGTGTAATAATTATCTATCATGTATGGCTTATATTATTGTGGAAAGATTATAAGGGTGGCAAAATGAGTCAAATGTAGATAAACCCGCCCAATATTTTAAGGGTTGCGCTCAAGATAATATTAATAATCGGGTTCAATCTCAACCCATTTAAGTCTTAACTCATATCAAAAGAATCCTCAATTAAGTTCAATTTAATCCTCAATTTCAACCCGTTCTAAGACTCTTAACTTGCATAGATGTAATGTATGTTTTCTATCTATTTTATATTTTCTAGCATTTATCGATCAATTTGTAACTTTTTATTTTATTTTTTGAGTTGAAATTCAAATTGTGATCATAAAAAATAAATAATAATATGTTAGAATTATTAAGATTGAGCGGGTCATGATCCAACCCAAATTTTAGCCCATTTGAACCCAACTCGTTTGAGCCCAAAGTAAGTTTGGACGGATCATAACCCAACCCAACCTAATTTCTATTTCAACTCACTTTAACATTCTCAATTTCAATTCAACTTATCCGTTTGACACCCCTAGAAAAGATAGTAATAGAAAATTTAAACAAGGCGAAGCAGATTGAAACTAAAATTATTAATATGCAGCGGAGCGAGCTGAAACTTTATACTTCCTTCGGCTCGAATTATGTAAATATATATATGCAAACAAGAAAATTTATAAAATATAGTTATTTTTATTCTGAACTCATCGACACTAAATCCTGAATTCGCTCCTTTATAACAAAGAATCACCATAGCACTATGCTAAGAAGTGGACTATGGATTTCATCAATACCTTGGCTTTCTCAGAAGTTTGGTTAAATAAATGGAAGACATGTCCCTCCCCTTCAATCTCCTTTATCCCCAATTCACCTTTCCATCCATTTTTCTTCAAAGTCTCATAATAAGTCCAAGCCCTGTCTCTCAAAAAATCTTTACCAGCAGTACAAACTAAAATTTTTGAGCATTTCAATTCCGAGAGCATCCTCGGGTGAGCGGCCGGATTGAATCTCTGATCGTTAATCCCATTACTTTTTGGGCATAAATACGTCCATAGTTCATCAGGCTTACCATTACCAAAATAGGGATCAATCAACGCCATTCCTACTAATGACAGCCCTAAATGACGACTTTCCTTACTTGCACGAACCATTAAATTGTGAGCAATATTAGCCCCTGCGCTATCGCCAGCTAAGAAAACACACGAAAAATTGGCGTGTTCTCTTAGCCAGGGCTCTGTTCCTTGTGCAGCCCAATTCAGGACAGCCAATGAGTCATCGTAACAGGCGGGGATTGGATGCTCTGGAGCTAATCTGTAGTCGATTGATACCGCGACTACATTAGCCTCAGCGGTTAGCTTGTGGAGGTAACTATCGTACACGGAAGAAAATGCTGATTGAGTGCAGAAGCCGCCTCCGTGGATGTAAAAAAGCAGAGGAAATTTTTGGTTTTTTTGACTGATTTTTGGAAGGTAAAGTCGTGCTGATACGTTTTTTTGAGGCAAAATTGTAACGTCTTTGGACTGGACCCCTGTTTTAGGATCGTTTGATGGAGGGACAAGCTTGATGTTTTGATATCTGTGAACAGTTCCATCAGAATCAACTCTAAAAAATGGATAAAAATTCTGGACTTTTCCGGCAAGGGTTGAGTTCATACATGAGCAGATACTGATTGTTAGAAATAATAAAGAAAAATGGAGATTATGCAGAGCCATTGAGTTATGGAAGGTGGTGAATAAATGAATGGGTACTAGATTTTATAAGAGGACCAACAGATTTTTTTAAAAAAATTTCACTCTAATATTCGATATTATAGTGAATTCATCTGAATGAAATTAAATATTTGCATTCACAGCATAAAATTTTATATTAAAAATAAATCATTTTTTAAAAATTTTAATAATAAAAGTACTTATCAGTTCACGTTAATTTGAAGTCAATTTTTTTGTCGCCTTAGATGACCAACAGTTTGTGGGGCACTAAAACGTGGAAGATTGTATGCCGTGATTGACTTACGAGTTGCTTTCGTTGCTCTATACAAATTACAAAGGTAAATTAAATGTGCTCGACATATAGACTGAATTTAATAGCTAAGATTTAACTGATCAAATATATAGTTAAGACCTAACTGATCAATTATATGTCTAACAGATTAATATAGTTTGATTAAATTTTACTTTTTAAATTTAATTAATGTGATATATCATTCACTAAGATAGTAACTTGAAGAAAATAAAGAGAGAGGATTCTTCTCCTTTACTGAAGATATTATTTCTGTATAGTCAAGACGTTGTGTTTCTTTTTTCTTCTCTTTTAGATCTTATGTGTCATATAATAATGTTTTAATTTTGTTTTGTTTCTTTTTCTATCTTAGACAATTCTCTCCAAATATTAATTAATCAAAGTTTGTAAGTTCAACTCAATTAACATGCAAGACTTGAGTTTATATATCCAAATTGGTGAAGGTTGAGGTATCCAGCTATGATGGTGAAATGATAGATGGGTTGGGAAGCCAAACTTGGCATATGATTGGGGTGTTTATAATAAGCCAATTCAAGTTATTATGGTTAAGTGGTTTAATGTAGTAAAAATATATGTATAAATTAATCATGATTAGGTTACTGAAATATATTTATAAATTTATTCATACATTTATTATTGATTTGATGTAAGCGTCTAGTCTAGAGGTAAAATGATAAATCACAAATCAAGTCCCTTTTTTTAATTGTTTTAAATTTAACTCTAGTCTCTCACTTAATCCCCAACTTAATTAGTATTTAAACTAAGCTTCAACGACAAATCATTCTTTGTTATTATTCCTCATTTAATCATTTTTCATTTTTATGAATTCTAGCTAGCAAAACTAGAATCGTCCGAATCGAACAAAAGTTTAAATTAATTTTTGAATAATCACTTAATTAATAGATTATTTTAGAAAGTAATTTTTTTATTATAATTATAAAAATAATACAAATTGAAACTAAATAAAACAACTTTTTTTTTTGAGATAATAAATTTTAGTTGTAGATTACATTAGAAATTAGTAATACATTATTCTAGTAGTGGCAAATACCAGGATCCTCTTCGGAGATGATTTATCACGCAGTTATTTAACTAATAATTTTTATCTCATAAAATCACTCAATTTTATTTTAAACTACAAAGTCACCAAATAATGATAATTTATCTAAAAAATCATCCAATTTTATTTTATGAAAATAAACTCATTCAATTTTATTTTGTAATAAATAAACAACTCCCAACCATCATCATTTTATTTCCAAGGTCCGCTCAACTACTTACGACCATTTCACCAACAAATCAATCAATTCAAGTGATATTTTTCTAGAAATATTGTGGGGCGTGAGAAAAAATAAACTAAAATTGTTGGGATAAAATTTGAATGGTAGTGCCTCGTGGGTCATGCATGATGGTCCCATCTTTTTTCACCTAAAGATATTATTAACGGCGGAGTCAAAATTTTTAGTAAAATAAATCTAAACATATAGAAAATATATATATAAGAGAACTACTTTTAGGTTTATTGTTCTTGAATCTACAGGAAGCAAATAAAATCATGACTAATGCACAAATAAAACATGGGTGTTATTTATATATGATAACCTTAAAACAAACTTGAGGGTTTCCAGGAAACAGCCTCTCTACCTATGTGGTAGTGGTAAGGTCTGCGTACATCTTACCCTCCCCAGACCCCACTTGTGGGATTTCACTGGGTATGTTGTTGTTGTTGTTGTAACCTTAAAACAAACTTACTACTCTTGCTTCAAGAAATCAATTAGTTTATTCACGAGAGCAGCAGTTTTCTCCGGTACAGGATTAAAGAAATGGAAACAATGGCCTTCTCCTTTCGTCTCCATAAAGTCTATTTCTCCATTCCACTCACTCTTCTTCAACCCCTCATAGTAATTCATCGCCCCTTCTTTCAGCGGATCCTTCTCCGCTACCAAAAACAGAGCCTTCTTACACGCCATTGATTTCAACCTCGGATCTATCAACGGATTTACCCTCGGATCTTCGAAGCATCCGCCGGTATTTGTCGGATTCAAAGTATTGTACAGTGCATCATTTTGAATCCCAAAATAGGGATGAATCAAAAAAAGACCCGAAATGTTGATTTTCGAATCGAGATGAGTTATCCCTGCTCTGACAGCAACGTCATTAGCGATGTTTGCTCCAGCACTTTCTCCACCAATGAACAATTTAGTAAAATCAGCATGATTATTTAGCCATGAATCTGGGCCTTTCCCGTTAGCGTGCGAAATTACCCATTGAAATGCTGCCCACGAATCATCGTAGGTAGTGGCAAAAGGGTTTTCAGGAGCAAGTCTGTAATCGACAGAAACAGCAATAAAATTCGCCTTTTCGACTAATGAGCTGATGAAATTGTGGAATGTGGCGGAACGAGCTGATCCGATACAGAAAGCCCCGCCGTGGATGTAAATCGCGACGGGGATTTTCTGCCTCGGGTCGGTTAATTTTGGGAGAAATATCCGTACGGAAACCCCTGTTTCTGGCTGTATTACGACATCCTTGGATCGGACAGTGGCTTGTGGATCGTCACAAAGTGGAGCATCGTTTGGTGGAACGAGTCTATTGATGCTGCCATCTTTGTAGAGGATGAAAATTGGGCTCATGTCGACTGCTACTTCTTTAGTGTTGGAAGCCATGGGAGTTGAGTAAATTATGAAGTGAGAAAAATGAAGAGTGATGGAAAACCATTAATGGTGGGAAGCAGATATAAATAGCTTGAATGGCCGGTTCGTACGGGTGGGTGAACCGTCAACCGTTTCTTTTTGATTAATTTGATTCCTTATAGCAGATTATTATATTTCAAGATTTAAATATGAAATATTATTTGACGAAAAATATATGGGTCTCGATGAAAAAAATTGTAACTACTATAATAATGAATTAACAATGACTTGTAGCTACTATAATAATAAATTAACAATGACTGAAAAATTCATGCATATAATTTTTTAAGCTAATATTCGATTCGTTCAATTAAAATGTGCTATGCTGTATAATTTTTTAAAAGAAATATTTATTATAATGCATGCTTTGTTGTAGTAATAATAAGATGTGCTAATATAATTACATGAGTCACTAAATTCCATTATAACACTGAGTGGAACAAGACAATTTTAAGTTAAAAAAGGAAACAAAGAAATTAAATTTAACTCCCTTAAAAAAAGGAAACAAAGAAATTAAATAAAAAATAATTTAAGTTATAAAAGGAATAGCATTAATACTTTTTCTGTTTTGACGTAGTTGTCCTATTGTTAATTTATTCTATATTTGAAAAGAATAAATAATCAAAATAGTAGAATTCTTTTCTCTCTTGGGCTTCATTCAAAGCATGACATATTATTGTTGGAAAAATGGTTAACCTAACTTGCAAGTATGGTTAAATAGTCAAAAAGGCAAAAGGAAAAAAGAAAAGAGAAGAAAAAGAAGTGGTAACAGCTAAAATTATTCACTAATTAATACTTTTTAGGTCACAATAGCATTAAATGTATATATACTGGATGATGCTGATATAGTTGCTGTTTATGGCATTTATTTTAATTCACAAAAAAAAGTGGTCTACGCAGCTAATCAGCCACACTCTAATTCATAATTAACAACAACAACAACATACCCAGTGAAATCCCACAAGTGGGGTCTGGGGAGGGTAAGATGTACGCAGACCTTACCATTACCACATAGATAGAGAGGTTGTTTCCTGGAAACCCTCGTCACAAAAACCCATCAGCAGAATAAGCTAGATATGTTAAACAGGCAAGAAAGAGAAGAACACATGATAATACGTAGATACAGGATAGTAACCATATAAAGGCAGATAAATAACATATAAAAGGCAAACAATTACCACTCCTTCCTATCCACCCTATTAGCTTGATACTCTAATTCTCGACCTTCACTCCTTCCTGTCTAAGGTCATGTCCTTGGTGAGATCAAGCTTCACCATATCATATCTAATCACCTCCTCCCAATACTTCTTTGGTCTACCTCTACCCCTCCGTATATCTCCCAAATCTAGCCTCTCACACCTTCTAACAGGGGCATCGGTTCTCCTTCTCTACATGTCCAAACCATCGCAGTCTCGCTTCCCTCATCTTATCAGCTACGGGGGCCACCTCTAGCTTCTCCCGAATGACCTCGTTCCAAATCTTATCACTCCTGGTGTGACCACACATCCATCTTAACATCCTCATTTCTGCGACCTGCATCTTCTGAACATGTACATTTTTTATTGCCAACACTCTACCCCATACAACAAAGAAGGTCTAACCACCATAATTAACAAGGTAAAGAAATTTTAGTACTTTTTCAATTTAAAAAAGAAAGACTTAGTTTGACCTGGCATGAAATTTAGAAAAAAAAAGAATATTTTTCAATTTTTTGATATTAAATTAAAATTGTATTAAATGTATCAAAAATATTTTTTAATCTTGTGACTTTGAACATGTCACGTGTCATCAATCAAAAAAGGAAATCAGAGAAAATGGAGAGAGGAAACAGAGAGGATCTTTCTGCCTCAAACTGGTACTCACGGAAGAAATTATTTTTATATAGTTAAGACGTTAGTGTTTCTTTTTCTCCTCTCTTAAATCTTACGTATCACATAATAATGTCTTAATTTTATTTTGTTTCTTTTTCAATCTTAGACAATTCTCTCCAAATATTAATTAATCAAAGTGTTTAAGTTCAACTCAATTAACCCGCAAGAGTTGAGTTTATTACGTATCTAAATTGGTGAAAGGTTAGGTATCCAGCTATGAATGACAGTGGAAGCAAACTTAGTATATGATTGGGGTGTTTATAATAAATCAATTCAATTTATTATGGTTAAGTGCTTTAATATAGTGAAAAAAATTGTATAAATTAATCATGATTAGATAATAGAAATACATCTATAAACACATGTCATATATTTATTAATTTGATATAAGCATCTAATACAAAATATTTTTTTCTTGATTGGTAAATTGTAAATCAAACCCCTTTTATGATTGTTTTAAATTTAAGTCTAGACTCTCACTTAATCCCAACTAAATAAGTATTTAAACCAGCCGCAACGACAAAGCATTCATTGTTAATCCTCTTTTAATCACCTCCCATTTAATTTATGAATTCTAGCTGGCAGAAGTAGAATACCCAAATCAAACTAAAGTTCAAGTTAATTTCACAGTCATTCAATTAATAGTTTATTTTAAAAAAATTTTATTATTAGAAATATAAATAAAAATTAAATAAAATGACTTTTCGAGATAATAAATTTTAATTAGTTGATCATATTAGAAATCAATACATTATTTAGATGGTGTCAAATATTAGGATCTTCAGAGTTAATTTATCAAACAATCACTTACTATAATTTTCTCTCATAAAATCACTTAATTTCGTTTTGCAATACAAAATTACTTAACTAATGGTAATTTATGTCAAAAAGTCGGTCAATATTGTTTAGTAACAATAAAATCATTTACGTTTAATAAAATAATTTTAAATTATAAATTTTTCAAAAATTTTTATTTTTTTTTTAAAATATGGTGCCTAATTCAGAGAAGGAAACAAATGGGACGGAGGGCATTGAAGAAAGACACAGGATTAAAGAAATGGAAAGAATGGTCTTCTCTTTTCGTCCCCGTTATGTGTATTTCTACATTCCACTCACTCTTCTTCAACCCCTCGTAGTAAATCATCGCCCCTTCTTTCAGAGGATCGTTATCCGATACGAAAAACAGAACCTTCTTACACGCCATTGATTTCAACCTCGGATCTATCAAAGGATTTGAAGCATCCGCCGGTACTTGTCGGATTCAAAGTATTGTACAGTGCATCATTTTGAATCCCAAAATATGGATGAATCAAAAAAATACCCAAAAAATTGATTTTCGAATCGAGATGAGTTACCCCTGCTCTGACAGCAACGTCATTAGCGATGTTTGCTCCAGCACTTTCTCCACCAATGATCAATTTAGTAAAATTAGCATGATTGTTTAGCCATGAATCTGGGCCTTTTCCGTTAGCGTGCGAAATTACCCATTGAAATGCTGCCCACGAATCATCGTAGGTAGTGGCAAAAGGGTTTTCAGGAGCAAGTCTGTAATCGACAGAAACACCAATATAATTCGCCGTTTCGACTAATGAGCTGATGAAATTGTGGGATGCGGCGGAACGAGCTGATCCGATACAGAAAGCCCCGCCGTGGATTTTCTGCCCCGGGTCGGTTAATTTTGGGAGAAATATACGTACGGAAACCACTGTTTCTGGCTGAATTACGACATCCTAGGATCGGACAGTTGCTTGTGGATCGTCACAGAGTGGAACATCATTTGCTGGAATGAGTCTATTGATGCTACCATCTTTGTAGAGGATGAAAAATGGGGTCATATCAACTGCTACTTCTTTAGTGTTTGAAGCCATGGGAATTGAGTATTTTGTGAAGTGAGAAAAATGAAGAGTGATGGAAAACCATTAATGGTGGGAAGCAGATAGATATAAATAGCTTGAACGGACCGGCCGCCGGTTCGTAGCGGGGAAAAAGGAAAATTTCTACGGTGAGTGAACCGTCAACTGTTTCTTTCTATCTAAGAACGTTTTAACCTATGCTAGTATTTCTCATTTTTGGAGGTAACCCTCCGAATAAAATTAAAAGTTAATGAATATAATACAATGAATTAATATAATTACTGAATAATTCATGTATAGAATTTTTTAAGCTAATATTGGATTCGTTCAATTAAGATGTGCTATGATGTATAATTTTAAAAAGAAATATTTTACTATTGCTATAATACATGCATTGCAGTTATAATAAGATGTGCTAATATATTCACATGAATCACTAAATTCCATATTATTAATAGATCCTTCACTTTTCCTTTTATTTGCAGCACAAAACTTTGATGGCGTGCGGAGGCACAAAAGAATGTTTGGCAACCAAATTAGCAGAGACTTAACTACTACAATTTATAAAATATAAGGACATTTTTAATCTACATTTTCTTCCCCACATGTGCAAGTGAAAAATCATTAAATATTTGTGATTATTTTTTAATTAATTTCAGTTGAAGAAACTTGAATAACATTATTGTTAGGCTTTATTGAGCTTGTTTGTCAAAAGAAAAAGTAGTGTATTCATTTTTGAAAATTCGAGTTAAATCTAATAATAAAAAGTTATTGAATTTAATAAAAATAAGTTATATCAACATTAAAGCAAGAGTAACTTGTTGACCAAATTGCCTAAGGCACAAATTTATCTTAACAAGTCATAGTCATCTTCATAATTTTGATAAAAAATCTCAACTAATTGGCAAAAGAATTCTGAACAAGGCAAGTCTCGCCCCATGTTAAATTAAAATATCTTGACAGACTCGTTATGTAGTTAGTTATTACGTAATTTGGTGGGTTGATTTAAATTTGGACAGATTATAAAGGTGATAAAATTAAATCTATATATTTTATATAGTCAAAATAAAGAAAAATATAATTTAATTAAGTACTGAAATATTGAAAAAGAACAAATAAAGTAAGTAAAACTTAGTAAAAGTTGGGTCGGCTTGGGTCTTGTCCCAATATTTAATCCATTACTCAACCTGTTTTGACCCAAACACATTTGAGTTGGGTTGGGTCTTGACCTGTTTGTTGTTTTGACGCATTATAACCTGCTCAAATTTGACCCAACCCGCCCAATTGCCACCCCTAACAGATCATAATTAGTTAAGATAACAAACGAATTGCTTGGATGTAAATGAGTTGGATAAAAATGAACTTAGTAATGAATAATAGAACTAATCAAAACTAGATTCAAATTAATTTTTAGTATTAAATTTTACTTATTTTATTTTTTATAATATTTTAATACCTAATAAAATTATATTTTTTAATGATTATATATAAAATATTAAAATTTATAAAATAGTTTTCTTAAAAATGTTTCAATAAGTAAGATTTTTCTCAAATTACTTTGAATTACATTACAATCTAATTTTTTTCAATCAATTGAAATAAACCATTAAACTAATTTTAATCGGTCCAAAATTTAAATAAATTAAACAGATCGAAGTTAATTTCCCGTAAAAAATAAACTCACAGACACAGTGGGCAGCACTAAAGCATGGGTCAAGCAGTGTCCAGAACATCAGCCGAACACGCATCCCAGTGCTCTCAGAAATTTGAATATTTCAAAGTAATTTTTTTTTAATATAGTAATTTGAATTTTGGCAAAGATATTAGTATCTGATATTGATGCATTTTTGAATGTTAAATTATTTATTTAATAAAGAGCATATATTAATACGTTCATTAGTACGAGTTAAAAGAAAACATAAATATTCAGAGACAAAATATTTAAAATGTTGCGATAATAGTGTTTTCTAGTTATTATTATTGGATCCAGCGCAAATTCAACATTTATTATTTTGCGTCTTAATTTTTTAAATTATTATGATCTATATTATATTTACGTCATTTTATTCATCTATCTTTATTTATGCGACACTGATTTGAGTATTAATTGAACTTTTTGTATGTGTTTTTAATATTTTAAATTGTTAATTCTTGTGATTTATAATATTTTTTATTTAATTTTCATATATAGATATATTACTATTACTATTGTTAATTATGCATGATTTTTACGTAGTCTCCTAATTAAATAGTACATGCTATTTCTTTTGTCCCTTTTATGTGACGCCCGATAGATTAATTTCAATAATCAATAAAATTTTGTATTTGTTTTTAAAAATTTTGAAGTTGTCAAATATCATGATTTATAGTATTTTCTTATGCTTATCTAGATTCATGGTAATTTTTACAAATCAAGCAACGAATTAGATACGTCAATTGACAGCTGCGTGCTTAAGCAAGCAATTGAAGCAGATCTGTCGTCCAACAGTTACCTGCTTTCTGCTTCCTAGCCTCTTATATATAGTAAGAATATATGCACATCATTATATTATAACATAATTGTCTCCAAACTTCAAATATGATTTTATCAAATATAGTTTATTTATTGTAGAATTAATAAATTAAATTTTGATATTAGATTTTATTGTATAAAAATTAAGGGGAGTGCTAGATAAATTTATGTTTTAACTTTTTTTACATTAGAAAATACTGAACAAAAAATCAAACAAAGAAAAACCTACGCCGTAGAAATTATGATTAAAACATGAGCTGCAGTAGCTGGAGTTAAAGTAGAACTGTAAAACAGTAAAAACAATAATTTATCAATATTACTTTTATCTAAATTATTTATTTTTTATAAGTAAATAATTAAATTTAATTATGTCATGTAATATTTATTATTTTAGTTATACGACGATCAAAATGAATTAAAGAAAATCTGGTCGACGAAATCCGTGGCCGGGTGAGAAGTGTCGTACAGTATCATTTTTCTGTTTTCCTTCATTCGGTTCGGATTCGGATCCGGATCGTACCAGACATGAGACGCCACATCGTTTGCATTTTGCAGAGAAGAAGAAGAAGTGGAGACGCTGTAAATCACAATCAAAAAGGGGAAAGCAAAAAAGTAGAAGCGTGATTATTGAACTAAAGGGTCACTAAGGAACCCTTTCATCATAGTGTTTTTTTCACGAGAAAAAGCTCATTCCAGCTTTAGTTATTTTCTGTATCTTTTTTTTTTCCTACACAATTATGTGTGTCTGCATGTATTGGGAAGAAGAAGAGCTGAAGGAATAAGAATGAATAAAGCTACAAAGAAAAAGGGGATCTTTTTTTGAATCTGGGTGTCTCCAAATGCCTTTTCTCTGTCTTCCTTTTTGAGCATTTAAGCTATGGCTGACGATTTCTGTTTCTTCACCAAGGTATGTATTGTTATTTATTTTATCTTTTTGCCCTAAAAGTTTCTTCTTTTGTCTATTAATATGACAAGTCGGCGCTTTTTTGATCTGGGTTTCTGCTCAATCGCTTGTGTTTGCTCAAATTTGAGCTTTTTTGGGAAGACAGATTTCAGGATGTATCTACTCAAATAGTGGAATTGGGAGGATAGAGTGTGCACAGAGAGTCTGTTTTCGATAGAGCCTCTCATGGGAGAACGATGAAAGAGGCAGTAGTGGCAAGAAAGTAGGATCACTATTAACAAATATATATTACTCCTGTCAAGTTTATGAACCCCTTGAGATGCTATAGAGTTTACTGGATTCATTTTGAGAATCTCCTGCTTGAGCAAATACTTTGACTTGTACAGATTATAATGATGAGCTTCTTATCTGCAGTAAGATCTAAATAAAACCATATTTTTTCTTAGATATCCTGGATCTTGATTTCCTATTTGAGGAAATCTACCTAGATTCCTTTTTTGATTTGTTTGAATAACTTAGCAGCCACTTTTATTTCCTGAAGGAAAATTTGAATATTTGAAACGAGACTTATGACCACAAGCATTTGAACTTCTGATTCAATTCCAGGATACTTTTATCATAAAGCCACCAAAGAAATCTCCACTGCTGCTGAGAATGGTGGTCTTACTATTTGCAATGATATGTGGAATTTATATATGTTCAATTTGTCTGAAACAAATTGGTTCGCGTTCCAGCAGACCGCTTGCAACTGTTCATGTCGTTGAAAGGCCATGTGAGACAACTAATGTTGACCCTTCGGAAAAACCTTCCATTCACTTCCCCAAGCCAAAAACTTTTAGCCGGTGAGACATTGACAGTCTGTTTGTATGTTTTAGTATCTTATTATGGATAAAACTAATGACTAAATCCTGCTATATTAGGGCTGAGTGTGCTTGCAATCCTGTACGGTTTTTTGCAATTTTGTCCACTCAGAGATCTGGCAGTGGATGGTTTGAAACATTGTTGAACAGCCATATGAATATAAGCTCTAATGGGGAGATTTTTTCTGTTAAAGTCCGTAAAGTGAATGCATCAACAATTTTGGAAACATTGGACAAACTCTATGACCTAGACTTTTTAACCAGTGCTTCCAAGAATGAATGTACAACTGCAGTTGGTCTGAAGTGGATGCTTAATCAGGTGAGTGCTATATTCAGAATTTGAATTGTTGTTTCTGTTCCTAAGCATGTAATCAGAAAACATAACTACATAGTGTGAGTAGCTGGATTTTGTAGAAAATCTTTTGTAATCTAAAGTCGTTTATTAACATTGTACGCAACTCGTGTAGTGATAATGTGATATACATAATTTGTCATGTCGAGGTTGCTTCTTGATTTTTCTGATGTGAAATTTGCATGTTATGGTTAGCGTCCACAAATTTGTCTGTCATTCGAATTTGCTGTTTTCATTGAGCTTTCATTTTGGTCGGGATAAGAAAGTCTGATTAAGGAATTAAAAAAAGTGAAGATTGCTGGTGGAATTTCACAATGAACTATTTACTACCTGCTGGCGGTGGTAGCTTCTCTTGAAAAGCTGCTTAGATTTCTTTTTTCGTATTCAACATATTGGTTTATATGTGAAACATGTTAGCTTTGTTTTCAGAATTTGGGACAATGTCATTTACTTATTCTTTTTATTCACCTTATTGTATGTATGTGTTTGAAAATAATTTTTATTATGTCGCAATTATGACCTAGCATAATCAGTTAAGTTGTGATAGTTTCTTATCACTTGACTGCTACTGTAATATGGTGTATAGTAAATGGAACACTAGGTTTGAGATAACGAGTAAGATAGGGTCTTAGAGACAGTTACTTGAACGAAACTTGATGTTATGAAATCATGTTGAATTTTTGATGATAACTTCTGTACCTTGCTGAAAACTGATCCCTGAAGAACCATATGCATTGAGATTTCAGGAAAATAGAAGTATGTGATGTGTAATTAGTAGAAAAATACTAAAAAGTTAACAGAGACGAAGTGCTTGGCTCCTAACTTCTCTCTCCCCATTTCACCTGTTTCATTTGGGTAGTGAAGATGGTATTAAATCTGAAAATAATTGGCTAAAAAAGGACTAGTTGTATGGATATGTAAAATGCAGAATTGCCATCCTGAAAAGAAAGAGAGGGAAACATAAATTCAATTCAAAAGTGAGTAAACAGAATTTTCAGTTCGATCTCGTAGGTACATATAGTATTTTGCAGAAAGCCATATTTTATGTCACCACTGATCCACCCATGTACCATTGAAACTAGGTAGGAAGGAATTATGAAAATTGGTCTGCAAGATACGTCACCTTATGAAGAACTAAATCATTAAAAAAATCGTCTACATGATGTATTACCTTGTGAAGAGCTCATATAAACTCTGTAAGCAGCTTATGCCTTGGTGGACTGGTTCCTTTTATCATGGTTAAGAGGATCATGATGGATTGCATGGACATTTACGTGTTATTACAGGGTCTATTGCAGTATCATGAGGAAATTGCTGAGTACTTCAAACGCAGAGGAGTATCTGTAATTTTTCTCTTCAGAAGAAATCTTTTGCGCAGAATGGTTTCAATGCTAGCAAATTCCTATGATCAGAATGCTAAGTTGTTGAACGGAACCCACAAGTCTCATGTGCATTCTCCCAAGGAGGTCAGTTGATATATCCCTATGATGTAGAGACACATGCTCATATCTCCATGCAGTCTTAAGCAATCACGTTTTGCAGGCTGAGATTCTTGCTAGTTACAAGCCTACAATAAACACAACCACACTGATTGCTAACCTAAAGCAAATGCAAGGCATGGCTGCTAACGCTTTGGAATACTTCAGAAGCACTCGGCATATGATCTTGTTCTATGAGGACATAATAAAAAATCAGACTGTAAGATATTGCATATTCTACCCTGATATTTTAGTTCTCTTGCGAGGAAGCTTGTTTTTTTAATGCCCCCTTCCTGCCATGTGTTCATAGATGCTGAATGATGTGCAAGATTTCTTAAAAGTTCCAAGAATAGATCTCCATAGTCGTCAAGTGAAGATACACAAGGCGCCATTGTCTTTGCAAGTTGAAAATTGGAGTGATGTTGAGAAGGCACTCAAGGGAACACCTTATGAAAGCTTCCTACACGCAGATTACAATATATAAATGTGCAGTCCACGTGTATATGTAGCTTGTGTTGTTTAACTTTATTCTTTCATTATTTATGTAAGTAGAAGCTAGCGGAATTTGGCTGCAGCAGGTTTTCATCGAGTTCCCCTCGTTTCAGGTAATCAATTTTGGGTTTTTGTAGCTGACTTGAGAATGAAATTAAGCAATTTTGACAGCGAACCATCCCCCCTTATCACACATGTGACAGTCCATAATTCTCACCTCTCATGACCAAATTAAGTTGGTGAAATTTTTTGTGCTAAGTAATTCTTGATTAGAGTTACAATGCAAAAGAATACGTGAAGCAAAATAAAGGCTAATCTAGCAACCATATGCGCTTCTACATTAGAACTTCCTTTTGTTATGTATTACTAGTACTTGGTCTTGGTATGGACAAATTTTGTGCCCATTTCCACCAGTTATTAGTCATTAGTAGTAGGAATCTGGTAATTTTATCTTTAAATGCTATGACAACCTATAATTAAATGTGAGATCTCCTTCTCAATCCACTCTATTGACTATTGTTTTTTTTTCATCTAGTGTCCGACTATTTTAAATTCGTGCCGTGTAGCGCCATGGGGAAACTAGTGTTCAACCGACCCCACACCATTAGTTTAGCAAGAAATGTCAATCTCAACAACAGCATGGCTTGTTATTCCATACAGACAACAGCAATTTGACAGAATTGTTGGTGTAGTTAAATGTGAATTGGTTTACAGAGTAAGAAAAGTTAAAAGTCGATCGACATGCAGACACCGGAGCCATGTGCAAATTTATTTTTTCCTCTCAGTTTTGTCGCCAAATTCAGTTAGAAAGAAAGTGGACTATTTGCATCTGCACTTTTTGTCCGATAAACAACAAATTCCAATATTAGGCATGCCAGCTGTTCGATAAAATACCTACATGTCCATATCATGAATGTTATTACTAATATTGGTCCCCTTTTGACGTTTGTTTTTACTACTTCTTACTTATCCAAGTAAAATGCATTCTAATGTAATCAGTAGGCTTTTGTTGTCCAGGAAAACAATTAACAAGTTTATTGTTGATGTTGCAATTAATAATTTAAGTATGTTGAATTAAAAAAGTCTAAAATTAGAAAGGTGTTCCCACCGTTTTAATGTAACAACATCTTCGCATGAGACGACATGTTGTCCATGAATCAACATGATAAACAAACAACCTCTCAACCGTAAAAACTGTCTCAGTCTCATGTTTTCACCCAATAATAATTAATATACCAATTTACACTAACTGCGTGATTAATTGAAGATGACATGTAAACTCGTCTCAGATTATTTGTCGTGATTATTAAAAATAGTATCTCAAATTATTTATTGTTTTAAAAGTTTAAAGTATAATTCATTATTTTCCCTCATTTTACCTTATCAGATTACAGTCATTTATGGAGATGGTACGTAAATAAATAAATTAGCCGACATCTAGGTGGGTTGACCCCACCCGGCCCATGACCCGGTTTCTTGCTCGAGCAGTTACAATACAACTGTCATAATTTTTTATTTTGAGGTTGGTCTGATGCGCAATTTTGTGCATTGCAAACTAGACTCATAGATCTTCAATTTTTTAGATCAGGGACCTTCTAACTTCTTATATTTTGGGAGATATGGCCTAATACATTTGACCCAAATTTATGAAGGATTATTTAAAGAAGCTTACGGTAACTTTGGCCAACCTTTAAGTTGTAATTTTCTTGATTCCAAAGCGTAATGCATGACCGTTGTGCTATTAAAATAGCTTTTAAAAATTCATTTTTAACAAATTATACACTTTTAGTCTCATTCGAAAAGTAAAACCTAATTTAAACCTTCCGAAAAAGGCGAGGTGCCTCTCAGACCGTTTCTTTAATCCCGACTGTGTATTTAGAGTATTCCTTTGACTCAAAATTTTAAGTCCTTAATATTACCACTTATGAACAACCTTATTTCCTTAGGTTCTATCCAAAATCATATATATCTTATATAACATGCCACACTATATATATTATATATATATTATGGAAGACAAAAAACACGAGGTCTCACAATTTTTTCCTCTCAAGAACATTCGTCCCTCAATACCAATAAATCAATTTTTTTCTTTTTTTTTCAATTTATCAGTTAAACTGATTTTTACACGGCCGGGGTATTTACTCCCTCCGACAATTTAACGTTAACTCGAAATGTACACGGTTGCCGCCGATAAATGTTTTGACTTCAACGACAAGAAGAAGGGACCCACGTTCACCACCGCGTAGCAGTGGGTCCCACAACCAACTTGTCTCTAAGCTTATACTATTCATCAATCATCAACGGCTTCTATTAAATTAATCGGACGGTCAAGATTGAACGTCGTTACACACGAGATAGACAGAGACCCTAGATCCCCTCTACTGTATCTTCTCGTTATATAATTAGTAAGCCGACTTATTTCAACTCCCCTTCTTTCCTTCGTCCTCTCTCTCTCGTTAACCAGCTACATCTTTTACTCATTCCATTCTCTCTCTAAAACTTCAGAGAGAGAAAGTGAGTGTGTGAGAGAGAGAGGAAGAAGAGCTATAATTTGAGTGGTAAAAATGAACGGTGGAGATATGAATCAGCAACAGCAACAGCAGCAGCAGCAGCAACAGCAACAGCAACATCAGCAGTGGGTGGCGATGCAGCAGTATCAGCAGCAATGGATGGCGATGCAGTATCCAGCAGCAGCAATGGCGATGCAGCAACAGATGATGTATGGTCATCATCAATATATGCCTTACTATCCTCAACAACAGCAGAAGATGCTGCAGCCGCATCCGCCGACTCAGATTCAGAACTCATCTGAAGATAACAAAACTATCTGGATTGGTGATCTTCAACAATGGATGGATGAGAATTATCTTCATTCTTGCTTTTCTCACGCAGGAGAGGTTTGATTTATCTATTCATTTGTGTCTACTCACTACTTGTATTTGATTAGACTTTAATTGCTGATCTCAATGCTCTTAATCAATCGAGCTGTTAAACGCTATATAGTATCATAGATGCGAACGAGATTTGACCTTACTGAGATTCCACTCAATGCATCCATCTGAGATTCAGAGGAGAAAAATTTGGGATCTTAGTCTCCTCTATTTTGACCAGTGGATTTCCTTTTGGCCATCTGAAAGAGTAGAGAATACCGGGAGAAAATAATGATTTTGAGTTTGTTAAGCTGAAATTGCCTCCTTCACGGGAATGCTGCGGATAAGAAGGATTTTAAATGCATTTGATTGTACAGAAAATACAGTCTTCATGCTTTAACTTCTCATCCTTACATACTAAAAAGAACGTTGTCATGTACAGTATTTAACTCAACTTCAGGCTGCCGCAATCACAGAGATTCACCTTGGTCTCAAATTTGGGGAGTTGAGTTTGTAGAAATGGTAATATTTTAACTAGAATGAGATAAAGTATTGTTAGCTTCATTGGAGTTCTCATCACTAGAAGAAAAAATTGCCAGCCATATGTAAGCGGTGACACCTAGGAAAAATTTATGTGGTCAAGAAGTTAGAACTGCAGTGGATGAGTCCCAGTCCTAGTTGCAATACCCAGATGGGCTTCGAATCCCTGCTTTCATAAAAAAAGAAGACCAGCCCGTGTCCTGAGCATCTAATGTCAGTCTCCACTCTCCGATACACGGCTTCAGATTAATGTTGGTGCTTCATAAGTTCTCACTTTTTTACTCAGCCGAATTGAAAACACTCGTCTCTTTTCTTTTTCCTTTTCATTTGAACCTCTATTTCTAGTGAAACTTTGACATCAAGTGGTTTCTACATATGAGGAATAGCATGTCCTTTTTTCTTTTGGAGCGCCCATATTAGATTCCAATATAGAAGATTGTGTGTATCTTCCATAAAGAATCACATTCCTTCATAGATTCTCTAGTTTTTGATATATCAGTTATACTTGTATACTTGAAATTTTCTTCCCGTCATCAATAATACATCCTCCATCCTATTTTATGTGGCTTCGTTTGACTTCGCCCGGTGTTTAAGAAAAGAAGAAAGACTTTTGGAACTTGTGGTTTAAAATCATCCATAGATATCTGGATAGTTGAAAATCATTTCATTAAGGGTAAAAGAGGAATTTTAAAGTTAAATTGTTTCTAATTTTAGTAAGTTGACATTTTTTTTTGGGACGGACTAAAAATGAAAGGGTGCTATTATTATTTTACTTTATATCCCCCAAAAGAAAAGCGTTGACGCATATTTCCACTAAGATTGTAGGATTAGAAGGTTATGACTACCAAAAAGATGTGTGTACTGTTAAGTAATTGCTGAGAAAAAAAAACAGTGATTTTGCTTGCCCTCCAATAAAAGAATTTATTAATGAATATTCAAGGAAATTTTTTTTCTGACAGATATTAATGATATTTCTATGGATATTAAACTCGAAGCAAGATATGTTGATAAGACAGTTTGTTCAATGAAAAAACACTAGAGAATGGAGTAGCGAGTATAGAGAAATGCTTTTCGATCCTCAAAACGGAGAGTAGAGCTGGAATCTCAAGTTGGACAGATTGCATTTTTTTAAAATCATTTTAGCTTTTCTTTCTTGGAATTCCTTTGCCTTACCTATGACTGTAAAAGTTGAGGGAAACCCTTCCTTTCGTGGTTGAACATTGAAATAAAATTATCTCAAGAATATCTTTTTCAAGCATGTATATCGGTACAAGTATAGTCTACAAGAATTGATTATTTAGTTTCAAATTTAAGCGTGCACTCTGTGATAGCACTTGACCATGAAATCATGTAGGTTGTTTCTGTGAAAATTATTCGAAACAAGCAAACTGGTCAATCAGAGCGTTACGGATTTGTTGAGTTCAATACACACGCAGCAGCGGAGAAAGTGCTACAGAGCTACAATGGCACAATGATGCCAAATGCCGAGCAACCTTTCCGTTTAAATTGGGCAGCCTTCAGCTCTGGTGAAAAGCGTGCAGAAACTGGTTCTGATTTCTCAATTTTTGTAGGAGATTTGGCTTCTGATGTTACTGACACAATGTTACGTGACACATTTGCTAGTAGATATCCATCTGTTAAAGGTGCTAAAGTAGTACTAGATGCAAACACAGGCCACTCAAAAGGCTATGGCTTTGTAAGGTTTGGTGATGAAAGCGAGAGGTCTCGGGCCATGACTGAAATGAATGGTATATATTGTTCCAGTAGGCCCATGCGTGTTGGTGTTGCCACCCCCAAAAAACCATCAGCACAGCAACAATTTTCTTCCCAGGGTATGTGATATTGCATCTAGTTGACTTTTTCTGCTGCAAATCATTTACTAGTAAACTAAATATACTGGCGTCAGATGACCATCAGTATATGTAGTTTATGCTCTTGTCTTTCATACCAATGACTTCTGCTTATTTTATTTGTTTTTAAGCACTCTTACAGTGTTTGGGTAGAAAGGTGTTTTCAATCCAAAAGTCATAAGTTAGCATTCCTAACTTCTGACTTTTGGCTTATAAGCCCATCCAAAGAGGCTCTTATTTTTAGAATCCATTGCTTACTTCCTAAATGTTCAAATTTTATCTTCCGGAAAAACAAACAAACAAACAAAAGGACAAATAAAAAAGAATAAAACAATTAATCATTTTCTATTTAAATCCAGAACTAAGTCAAATTGAAGCTTGACAAACGTAGTGGATGTGTTGTTTAGAGAAAGGTAGTATCATTTTTCTACCTGGCTGAACAAGTTACGGGTGCAAAGCATGCTGCTCTATGCACCAAATTTTGCTAAATTTTTTGGGCTTGGTTTTCTTCTTTCGGTTTATTGTGACCAGTTATTTCTTACCTTTGTGCTAGTAGTTCCGTATTTGCATCAAATTTAGATGTCATGTTCAGCTTTTTTATTGAGGCCAGAACTGTTTACTCTGTTTGTTCAGCTGTGGTATTATCTGGTGGATATGCATCAAATGGTGCTGCATCCCATGGACCCCAGTCTGATGGTGATTCATCAAACACGACAGTAAGTGCTCTTTTTTCTTGTGGAAGTTGGTCATAATTTAGTTAATTAGAATGACTACCAATTCAACTTATACTTACAGAAAAGTAGTTATTTGGTCTAACTTTCTCTTTATGGTAGATTTTTGTTGGAGGACTTGATTCTGATGTCACTGACGAGGAACTGAGGCAGCCCTTTAATCAGTTTGGGGAAGTGGTCTCTGTGAAAATACCTGCCGGAAAAGGATGTGGTTTTGTACAATTTTCTGACAGGTAAATATCTCTAATGCTTGAGTTGATATGCAAAGTGGTTAGTAGTATTGAATGTTTTTGTGCATCATTGTCTGAGAAACTAAGAGAAGTGTTGTTACGTGCCTTGAGGCATGGAGATTGATTGGTAGATAACTTTAGTATTTTTTGTCATTTAATCTCATTTGATAGTGTAACATTTTGAATAAGTGGACTAATCCTAGAAATTGAGTGAAAATATGAGTTCTTTAAGTTTAAGGATCTCTGTTGTATGGATTGATTTCTGATTCTTGAGAAATTGTCCAAGACTGAACAAATACTGATTTGAGGATAAAATGATTCGTATATTTTGCAACAATCATTATTCCAAGAAAATTTGATAGTTAAATTGCTGTTTATGGATGGAGTATTAATCTCATATTTTTGATAAGTTGATAACTAATAAGACAGTGAAGTTTAGACTTTATTTCCTTTTAGTCCATTGTTTTAACCTACCACTCTGCCAACTTATTCTTTTTAAAGCTGTGTATTTACTCTACCATTCTTTTAGCCAGAACTACCCAATAGTATGTTGGTTCTTCCTTGCTTTTAGCAGTTATCAACTCAGCTGCATCTTTGTTCTCTAAACCTTATGTTTGTACTTCTTTTTCTTTCCTTAAGATTCTATTATGTTCTTTTTTTTTTTTAAATTAACTTTAACAGTGCAAATCATCACAATCTTCTGTTGCTAACTATAGTGTGTGAGCAACAATAGACCTTGTAGAAACTGGACTTTTTATTTCTTGTCAAGATGAAAAAATTATTGAAACTTTCACTTTTCTGTTGGGCCTTGAGGTTC
The DNA here is from genome assembly GCA_029948455.1 of Solanum rostratum. Classification (NCBI taxonomy): domain Eukaryota; kingdom Viridiplantae; phylum Streptophyta; class Magnoliopsida; order Solanales; family Solanaceae; genus Solanum; species Solanum rostratum. Next base: position 89,497,760 of record CM057045.1, on the reverse strand, counting down.
GCTGCTAGATGGTAAATTTTCTTTTGGCTTCCAATTGAAAGTAGAGTTCTATCTGTGAGCAAAAGGAAATTACTGAACCGTGGGATTTCTTTCCTTTTCGGGTTATGGCATGAACTTTGAACTCCACCAAGTGTCGCGCGTGAACTGCTTGAAGTGGTAGTAAAAAGTTAGTAAATCTTATCAACTAATAAAACTAAACTTATGCTGGAGTACTAAAGTAAGCCTGAGCAGTTAACTTGGAAAAGGATACAAAGTTTTTGCACCTGAGAGAGTGGCTTAGCAATGAAGTGTGTTGAAAGCCATGAGGTCTCAAGTTCAATTCCTGGTGCAGGCAAATAACACTAGGTGGTTTCTTCTCATTCGTTCAAGCTTAGTGGATAGAGTTATCTGGTACCTGTGCTGGTGGGAGGTAGCACGGGTATCCTGTGGAATTAGTCGAGGTGTGCGCAAAGAGATAGTTTTAGGTTATTGCTGTTTTATAAAATAGTGTAGTCTTATTCTGAAGCTGCTAAATGCAGCTGCAGAATATGATATATTTTCTTGGTACAAGTTGCAGTACAATCAAGATGTAAATACTTTTTTGCTGAATTCCCAACGTGTTAACGGATTAAAAGGTCTTTTGCTGTACATATCAGTACCTTGGTGCACTTATTCAAATGAATCTTACTTGTACCAAAAAAAAACAAAAAATAGAAAAAAAGGCAGCCTGCTTGACAACTTTCTGGGTTTTTATGTTTCGCAGGAGCTCCGCTGAGGATGCGATACAAAAATTAAGTGGAGCTGTAATTGGCAAGCAGGCAGTTCGTCTTTCCTGGGGGCGAACTCCAGCAAACAAGCAGGTATTTCCCACCTCATATTCTGTACAAACCATATCAACTGTCTGATAAAAAAAGTTTTATTTTTAAAAATAAAAAAAAGGAAAAAAGATTTTAGTTGGCTTCTCAATGAACAATTAAATGTTGGCTGGTGATCAGTTCAGTCTGCAGCCTTTTGAAAGTTCCCCCTTCGCAAAAGTGATCGAATCTTCTGCAATGCTACCTTTCAAGTGTTGACCTTTGTTCTGTATCGAATGTTCAACAAAAAGCTTTTCTCCTTCACATATTTAATCCCTTATTTAATCTCTTGTGTGAGGTCTTTAAATGGTTTTGTTTTACACATTGCTTTAGAAGTCGTCCCCTTTCTAACATGAAATGATCAAATTTTTACATTGGGGCTTGATACTACTACAAAATATTTCTAACAGTAAATGGTTTCAGAATATTATATTTTGGCCAATCTGAATAGTTTTGGCTGTTCTTGATAATTTTTATCTCTACCCCCGTTTCATTTATCTCAGTTCTTCTGATTTTCTTTTGGGCAATTGAAACTTCAAGAGTCCAATGGCGAAGTTCAGTTCATGTATCTTTGCGTATGCTCTCCTTGTTAGTTATCTTCTTTTGCAGGCTGCAGCATCTTCAGTCTTATGTTTTGTTCTTTGTGGTAAACTATCTTCTACAACCCGTTTACTTGTCTCTACTTTTGCAGATGAGAAATGATTCTGGTAATCAATGGAATGGGGGCGGCTATCATGGAAGGCAAAATTATGGAGGATATGGATATGGCACATCACAAAATCAGGATTCTGGCATGTATGCTGCTGGAGCATCCTCTAATGGCTACGGGAATCAGCAGCCTGTTAGCTGAACTTTATTTAACCGCTGCTAAATTAGACATGGCCAAAATACTCTTTTCCCTTTGGAGGATTCAATTTAAATAGACTTGAAAGATTAAAGCATATAGTGTTTGATGAGAATTTTGTAGCTGGATTTGTTTTGTGACTTAGCGCGAGTCTTAAGATATGCAAAACGTTATACCTAGAGATGTGAGCTAAGATGATTGGTGAAAACTTATTTCGGTTTTTTTCTGCCTTTTAAACTTATCTTGTTGTCTGACTCTGTATCTTCCATATAGACTTTGTCTTTGTTGTCTGACTCTGTATCTTTCATATAGACTTCACAGACAAACTGCCTAGGATCAAGAAATGAGGAAACTTCCATGCAGAATCATAAGCTGTAAGTTCTCCAATGTATCAATCCTAGTATTTGTTATACTTGTGTGAGACAAGAAATTGTTTGGCAATAGACTTCTTTTTATGAGTTTGGTCCTTATAGAGATTTAGTTAAGAAACATGTTTTTTACTTTAACCAGATAATCATAGTTCAAGATCAGTATGGTACAGAACATAGAAATGGTGATAAAATCAATATTCATCGTACACATGATTTTTCAATTTGCTCTTTTATCAATGGCCTTTAAAGATAATTGTTTAATAACTGGAGAAATGAGCAAGGAAATAGAATCTGGATCTTTAACTGATAAGCTCTCTCTCTTTTCTTTAATTGTAAAATTGTAATCAATATATTTTAGTTTTAGTCCTTGCATATATCATGAGAGCAGAGCCACCCTTACCTCATCAAAAAATTACATTATACACAGGTCAAAATTTGTTTTAATGAATATTTATGTAAGTGTTAACACCTCTTAACCTAGGTTAAAAGTATAGTGTAATAGTTAAGGGGTTGCAAAATTGTTTGAAGTTGTGTTTTTTTTATCCTTGATAGCGCATTTATGACCACCAAAAGGTTAAGAAATCGCTGTTTTATAAGGAATGCTTTAACCCAAACTGATTCTAGAAAGGCTGCTGTGGGAGGTGTTAAGTAGTCATCACCTGTTAAGATACCTTTTACCTCCAAAATGAGACTTTGTGAATTTGACTGAATCGATATGATGAATAAAAGTATCAACTAGAAATTCGATTTTAAGTAAGGACACTCTTGATAGAATAATTGTATTTTTCCTTATTAATTTTGTGGAGCAATAATTGCTGAAATGTCCATCAATCGCCAAGTACGACTAGCCAGTCCCACTATCTTGTATGGGTCAAAATTGGATTAACAGAGTCATCATTACAAATAATTTAAATTCTTTTGGATGGTCTACTTATCTTTCTTCCTACCCCACACACACAAAAGCAAAAGTTGATGTTAAAAATCACACTCGTGTGTCACATTTCCTTTCCCGTTTACCTATGGGTAGTTCACTTTTTACAGAATTTTATTCCACAAAAATGAATAGACATTCTAAATCACTCAAAAATTCAAAAAATAACTCAATTTCTATTCACGTTAAAATGCAACTACATTATCCAAATACTCACTTTTTTCAACTTGAATACAAATGCGTGTTACGGTCAAAAAAATATTTGCAGAAGTATCATGCAAAAGATTTGTCGATTATGTGTAATTAAAAATTTCTATCATCAAAAGTGATGAAATGAAAATTTAAGTTGAACAAATCAACTCTTTGCTTAGTCATCCTTTCTCCCAGATTTCGCAATATCTTGGAATTTAGTGACAAAAAGAGATATGACAAATTAACGAGGGCTTTTAAGGCAATATTATTCGAGTTGAGAACCTAGAAAGTTAATAAGGGCTTTTAATTTGGGTTGAGAACCAGTGAAGTTATTGGTATTTCTCAAAATTCTGTGTTTTTTCGGAGTTTTTATTCTCTCGTTACTTTTACTTGTCATACTCATTAAGAAAATAATGATTGACACGACTATTTTACCATATTACTCTTCTTTAATTGATGTTTACTACTAAGTCTCAAAAAATGATTTAGGGAATAAGTAATTAATGCTAAGCATAAGATATGAATATTTTTTTAATTTATTAAAAGTGATAAGTAAAAAATGAAAATTTATTTTTGCAAGAATGAACTAACATGGCACCTACCTTATAAAACGCTGAGCCTTGCAATATATATTTTTTTACAATATAAAAATGTTTGTGCATCTAATACAGCTTATTTTTAAATTTGAATTTTACATTTTATGAATAATTGGTTGTAATTTTGGTCAATGTACAAATGTTATTTGAGATATTTTTTGGAAAACATTTTGAGCAAGCTGAGTTGGAATTATGACGTAGATACTAGTATGAGTTTTTTGGAATTAGCAACAATTGTTATGAGAGCATCTTGAATAATAATTGAGTTAAAGATAAGATATGATTACCCATTTTTATAAAGTTTCTGTCAATAAAAAACAAACTTAACCTCAAACCACATATACTTGTCCAAATATCCCCCCATTCTTTTTCTATATACTCGTTATTCGCGCAATATACGAATACAATAGTTATTTATAAATTTATATTTAATGATATAATTAAATATTATTAAATTATTTAGTATAAAATAAATATTATTGATATTAATTATTTAAAATTTAATGATTAAATAATTTTGAATTTACTCCAAATAGTTTATAATATTATATATATATTTGTGTAATAGCAAATCATCTCATTTTTTGTGCAAATCTCGAGTGAAAAAGTCCATCAATTTTTTTGTCATAGATTTTTGATTCTTTGCTAAAAAATAAATATTACTGATAGTTGAAATAACGAAACTATAGTTAAAGTATATGAATTTAAAAGTAAAGATTATAGTTAAAGTGGATTTCATCATTTCAAAAAAATTATATACTATTTACATTAAAATAAAATCAAAAAAATAATTATTCAAATTCTCATAAGAGGGAGTTTGGGATAAAGCAAACACGTTGACGGAGAGGAGCGTGCTTCACCTCCAACTCCCTCTTATATAATAAGAGAATTTAACCTTAGTGTCACTAAATACATTAAACACAAAATAATGGAGAAGCAACAGATGAAATACATGTTCCTCACAAAACTGAGTTCATTTTTTCTTGTAACATTAATTCTTCATGGTCTAATTGTCCATGGCTCCCAAATGGATAATCAGGCACGTATGTTAATGTCGTGGCGTCGTTCAAAATTACGAACAACTAATTCTGGGCAGGATGAGACATGGTCCATAGAAGAAAATAACTTGGTATTTGATTCTGATGAAGTACAACATGTTGGAAATATGGAGGATGATTTGATAAAAGATGGTCTTCCTGGGCAGCCAAAAACAAAATTGAAGTTTAAACAGTATGCAGGTTATGTTAATGTTGATGAAAAAAATGGAAGAAGCCTTTTTTATTACTTTGCTGAATCTTCTTCTGGAAATGCTTCTTCTAAACCACTTGTTCTTTGGCTAAATGGAGGTGATGTCTTCATCATTTTTATCTTCCTCGCTAAATTACTCGTAGCTAACAGAATTTTATGATTAATTAGTCTGTTCCTAATTCATCAGTAAATAGGATTAACAACGCATTTTAGTTTGTTATTTAGCTATAAAATTTGTCTGTCGCTAGCAATGGAATTTCTAGTTCTTTTATGTTTGTTTTTGTTTCATTATATCTATTTCTGTAGTGTGCACATATATCTGCTGTATTAAAGTTGACTATTAGCTAGTATTAAAGATTTAACTTATATATACTGTGGATAATTTTTTAAATAACGTCATTATATTTTAATCTGTTTTATTAGGTGACATACCTTATTTTTAAACTGCCTAATGCATTCTTACGGATAATTATTTGTAACTGATTTTTCAATTTTTTTTTTGAAAAGAATTAACAATTTCAAAAATATTTGTAAATTAAATTCTGTATGATTTGATTCTTCTATAAAGTGCATAGAAGTTAAATCTGAATATTTAATACTTTATTTTTTTCTTGAAGCTCATGATTTCTTGATAGTGATGCGCACTAAGTTTCTCTCCCTGGATCGCTTGATGTGAGGAATAAAATAATAAAAAAATAAAATTTTAATATCTTATTTGTAGGAATGACAACGGGATGGGTATGGGACGGACTTAGAACTATGCGGGGTGGAACGGGGCGAGTTTAGAGCTATACATGTGCAAGGCCGGGTTGAAGTAGCTATTTTTAAAACTAATGCGGGGGTGGGAGGGGGAGAGGGGAGGGGGATTGCAGGTTTAAAAAATCAAATAGGAATTCGAAGAAATTTGTGGGTTAAGCTCAACCCGCCCCGCACCCGCCCTATTGCCACATCTACTTGTTTGGTTGCTAAGTTTGGGATAACTTATCACATCATTTATACCATAATAATGGGATAAAATTTCATATACATGGTGGGATAACTTATCCCAAAATAATTAGTTCCAGAATAATTATTTATGAAATAAGTTGTTCTCAACCAAACGATATCGGATATGAGGATGATTGACTTATTCAATAAGAAAAATCACATACTTGATTAGAGAAGAAAGTTAGTTGACTAATTTTTCCCACAGTTTAATTTAATTATTCTAAAAATAGATTTTTATTATTTTTCTCATGCTTTACACGTAAGATTAATCACTTAATTTTCAAGATCTAATTCTAAATATTAATTAATTGAAATAGTGTTATAAAATAACCATATTAATTATCATTTTTTTAAATAAAATTTATTAAATTCAAATGTGATAAGTGAAAATGAACGATAAAAATAGATATAAATTTAATCAAATTTGTAAGATCATAGAAAATCATTTATTGAAGAGGAGGATATATATATATATATATATGATATGACCATTTAATTTTGGTAAAGGTATTTAATGGTCCGAGGAACATTTCCATTCAGTAGTCATAGAAGAGAGATAAGTGGGGACAAATAAATTGAGAATTATTATTGTTCACTTCTTTTATTAAAGTAAAAGAAAAAAAAAGATAATTGGTGAGTATGAATGAAGATAAGAATTGTCATTTTTGTATGGCTATAATTAGGTGATTTGCATTTGCAGGTCCAGGATGTTCATCATTAGGGATTGGGGCCTTGCTAGAGCTTGGCCCTTTTGGTGTAAATCCTGATGGCAAAACCCTTTATTCCAGAACATTTGCTTGGAACAAAGGTACTTTTATTTATAGAAAAAAAGAGGGTAAAAAATAGTTTTAAATGAATAAATTTTTTATTTATTTATAGTTTAGTTTAAAAATATTTTTGTCATCAGTACTTTGGTTAAAAAATTGCTCTTATTATTATTTAATAGGTCAAAAAGTCTTTTTTCAAATAAATTTGTTATTCATTTTATTTTTGAGAATATTATTTTCTAATAATATTTTATTTGATCAACAAATATTTATTCTACTCCAATTCAAAAAAAAAAAAAAATTTCTTGTTTTATTATAAGTACTATTTTATCATTATCTAAATAAAAATTAATGATGAAATTGATAAAATGAGATTAAAAAAAATTATTTTCTTATATTTTCATTAGTTAAAGTGATTTTAAAAGAAACAAAACAAGAAAAATGCTCTTTGAGAATAATATTTTTATTAGGAACACAATATGTTTAAAAGAAAAAAAAATAAAGAAGGACATTTCTGACCCATTTAGTGATAAGAAGAACATTTTTGGACCAAAGTATCAATGACAAGGGCAAATCTAGACCAAAGTATTAACAATAAGGATATTTTTAGACCAAAATATAAACAAAGAGTAATTTTTATTATTCATTTCAAATAGTTCAAGGGCATTTTGACCCTTCTTCCTTTATTTATTGCGTTACTGCTAATTAAACTGGTGTTAGAGTCCTCAATTATGTGCCCTTGATAAATATCTTAATTATAATTATTCAAATATAAACAAATCATCATCTTCAACCATAATTATCACTAATGTTAATCACGCAATCACCCGTCACACTATCGCCAATCACTATTATTGGTCATCACTATGCATGACCATGATCATTATGCACCACAGATATTAAATATCAGTATCAACCACGACTTTCATTCACCATCGTCACTAGCTACTACCTACTCTAACACTTTTATCAATCAACACCATCCTCAGAATCAACACCATTAACCACTGTCATAGGCTATCAGCATCAACGACCACTATATAATTTTTCTAAAAATATTTTATTAATATAATATTAGACGAATTTAGTATTATTATTGAATTTATATTTATTAAATTCTTAAATATGTTTGTTTTTGTACAGTTGCAAATGTAATGTTCCTGGAGTCACCAGCAGGGGTTGGGTTCTCCTATTCCAACACTAGTTCAGATTATGCACTCTCAGGCGACAAGAGGACTGGTAACACTAAATACTCAACGTTAATCTCCAAATAATACTAATTGACAGATTTTTTATTGTTTAAAAAATAATTTGACAATCTAAATCATTAAATTTCACTTAAATTACTTTTAAGTAGTTTCAACAAATCATAACTTATAAACTATGTTATTGGGTGACAGCTCAAGATGCGTATAGGTTTCTAGTGAATTGGTTCAAGAGATTTCCACATTACAAAGATAGGGATTTCTACATCATGGGAGAAAGCTATGCAGGTATATTTACTGCTACAGTATTCTTTATTATTCTTCGTTTTAATTTATTTATCTTATTTCTCATTTTAATCCATTTTAAAAGAATGTCTCAATTTTTTTTGATAATTTTTTAATTTTAACTTTTCATGTAACATATTTAAAATAAAAAATTTCAAAAATTAATTCTTTTAGATGGTGTTAAATTAAAATAAAATAAATTAAGATGGAGGAAGTACTGATATAAAAATGAAATAAGCAGAAGATATTTGTTGGATCCATGTTTCTAGTAGTGAGAGCCCATGATTGGGTTCTGTCAAATAAGATGTTAAATTTGTAAGAATTAAGGGCCACTTTTATTAGAGACAAGTGTCTGATATCATACAATACAATACAATTATGTCCTCTTCTCAAAGCAGAACTAAATTGACATTTTGATTGAAAAATTTGGCCATATGTTATATACTCCGTTTGTTTATTTTTCCTTATTCATTATATTAAAAATAAATATTTAATAATATTTATTCATTTTACGAGATTAAAAGATACTTTTATATTTAGTTTTTAATTTACTCTTATCACTAAATATGACTATTTTTCTATTATATTTTTCAAAAAAATAATTTAATAAAATTATCCTTATTATTTATTATTTTTTAATTATTGTGATAAATTAATAGTGGATAATTGATCGAATAGAGTAATTATGTATGACAGTGGTTTAGTAGACAGCTAATATTGGTGGATGACAGGATTCTACGTGCCAGAGCTAGCAGACATCATTGTCAAGAGGAACATGCTGCCCACCACAAACTTCAAAATCCAATTTAAAGGAATCATGGTAATATTTCAATTCATTCTTCACCTTTTCTTTTTTATTTAATTTATTTATCTGTTACATTATCATATATCTAACGTATACACCTACTGATATTAATAGCCCTGACTTATTTTGAATGTTTATAATTTTCAAATAATTTTTTGGAGTAATAAAATAAATTTTATTAATATTTAATTTTAAGTTAAAATAATAAAAATAAGTCAAAATACCATCTAAACAAATTCTAAGACTTGATTGGTTCACAAGATTCTACAATCATAATCAATGAAATAAAAACCACACTAAACTAACATGTATACTGGTGGCGAAGTTGGAAATTTTAACAAAATATTTATTCATTGAAAAAAAAAATATTTGAGTGCCATCTGAATTAAAATTTGAGCCCTTCCAAGTAATGTGTGTGGGGGATATGCATGTATATGTATAGTATGTACTTTTAATGTCAAACACATAAGTTGTCTCAAGAAAATTAATTAGTAACTCACTTAAATTTTACTGACGACTTTTATCACTAATCTTATTCAAAGTCAAATTAACATCCCTTCAAATAAATTCAATTGTGAAATTATTTATTCAAATCGAATCCAGTTCAAACTATTTATCCTTAATGGATTCATTATCCAAACTATTACCCTCTTATCTCACTTTTTGCTTTCTTATTCCGCGCATGATGTCAGCATCACTTTATGAATTAATACTCTGTGATACTCCATCATTATATTGATATCTTATCAGTATCATATAGGATTTGACTTTTTTTTTTCTAAGAAATAAATAAGAAACAATGAAGAGAAATAAAGTCACAATATTATTTGTTAACTCTAAATTAATAGAAAATATTTTCTTTGTAATGCTCCGTCGGTATGTTGATATCATATAGATACCATATAAGAGTGAGTTTGATCCTCTATGATACTCTATTCGTATATTGATACTCTATGGGTATCCTCTGTGATATTCCTTTAGTATATTGATACCCTATTAGTATCCTTTGTGATACATCGTCGGTATATTGATATACTATCAATATATTTTGTGATACTTTATCATTATATTGATACATTATCGATATCATATAGAGAAGGCGCTGATGTCAGCATGACGTTTAATGCACAAATCTTAAAATAAATTTATTACGTTTTAAAATAAAAAGGAGGTATAAAAGTAATGTGACATTTAATGGTAAATACTTTCTAACAAAAGACACAAAATCGACCCAGAAGAGCCGGCCCCAAAAAATAAAGTTACATAAAATTCTAATAAAATAAACTAGAAATGTGAAAGGGCATTCTCAGACAAATATACACTTTTGGTATGTTATATACACTTTTTTAATTCAAGACCAGAATATATGTTCGTTGTTTTTCAATTACCAAAAAAATGACCATTTAATGTATAGTCATATGTAGGTAGTGAACGTTTCATGTATAGTCAAGTTATATTTAGTTTTTAAGATGACCATAAGCTGTATAGTCATGTATAATCACTGTTATATTTCATGTATAGTCAAGTTATATTCAATTTTTTGAGTGTATCATAAGTATATTCAGTGTATAACTCATATATAAATAGTTTATATTGTATAGTCATCGTATATTTTCTATGATTTTTGGCTATTTTTTATATGTAAAGAAAATATGGCTATATTTGTGATACTCCATCAGTATATAGATAACATGTTGGTATCGTATAAGTAATAAGATTGAGTTTAATCCTCTGCGATACTCCATCAGTATATTGATACCATATCAATATCATATAGGAATGAACTTAATTATCTGTGATACTCGGCTGATATATTGATACCCTATCGATAAAAATAGTATCTATTATTTGTCCCTACAAGAGTAACAACTAGATGGTAAAATTAAAGCATGCATTATTATTTGTTTGAAAAAATCAAATTAATTGGATGCAGATTGGAAATGGTATAATGAACGACGACACAGACTCACAAGGGCAGTTGGATTATTTATGGAGCCATGCACTAATCTCAGACGAGACTCATCTAGGCATCCAACAACATTGCAAAAGCCAAACAGAGGTTACAAAAACATGTGAACATCTTCAAAGAACAGCCCAAACTGAGTTTGGAAACATAGATCCTTACAACATCTATGGTCCCCTCTGTTCCATTGATGACGATGATTCATCATTATCGTCATCATCAAGAAGGAGAGTATCCAAGAAAAATGGATATGATCCTTGTGGACAACATTATGTTCGCGATTATCTCAATCTTCCACACGTTCAAAAGGCCTTGCATGCCAACCTCACCAACCTTCCTAATCCTTGGGAATCTTGCAGGTAAATTACAGCGACAATATACAAATTATTTACACTGTCAGTGTATATAACTTAAAAACATTTTTACATGTATATATGTTAGCGACCTGTCTTGGAAGGATAGTCCATCAAGTATGTTTCCAATTTACAAAGGACTTATTGCATCTGGTCTCAGGATACTTCTTTACAGGTGAATTGATTATAGGATTAGTTAATTAATTTATGTTTATGATAATTTGTTCTAACAAAGATTAACTAAATTAATTAATTTTGTGTGGTAACAGTGGAGATGTAGATGCAGTGGTTTCAGTAACTTCAACTCGTTATAGCATTAGTGCTATGAACCTTACAGTCATCAAACCTTGGCATGTTTGGCAGGATGATACAAAAGAAGTAGGTCTAATTAACTCTTTTATATAGTAATATATATAAATATAAATCTTATGCACTATTTGATTTTTTTTTTTTTGGTTAATTTAAAATATAATTTATGCAGGTAGCTGGATATATGGTGGTGTATGATGGATTGGCTTTTGCAACAGTTAGGGGAGCAGGGCATCAAGTTCCACAATTTCAACCACGTAGAGCTTTTGCTTTGTTGAATATCTTCTTAGCCAATCATTTTTAGCATAGTGTCAGGACCCGCGACTATTTCTGTACGGAGGAGAAGAATCCTAATATTGGAAGTCCATTTCAAACTCATCATTCCGATAGTTGGACATATTTTATTCATCAAATTCTTGTTTTCATCATGGGATCCTGATGAGCAAGAATAATGTTGAAGGAACTTAGCTTCAAAACTATTGGGTAATTAATTAAACTCTGGATTTTCAAGTAATCCATGCAAGTTTAAATTGTTAAGTTGCAATGTCTCATCAAATTATTGGGTCCCTTCTGAAATGAGGTATGCAAGGGAGCCAGTAGGAATAAATTTTGAAAGTTACGAAGAAAGCTTTGAGCTCATATTGATCATAAATTGGGAACGAAAATTGAACTCTATGACAAATCAAATCATGAAATTGAGAATTACATGAACTTAGAAGAACCGAAGCTACTAATATAAGAGAAAAACACTTTTTTTCTTCTCTTTCAACAAGTGAAGTCAAAAGGAGGGAAGGTTGGTTATGCCTTGTTGTTGGATGGATTAAATTATGCTCAATTTATTGATTTGACCCATTTTATCATATTCAATATGATAAAAAAATAAATCTTGGACCGAATTCAACATTAAAAATCAATTCATGGGGAAATGAAAATCGCCCAAAATCATATAAAAAAATGGAGTAATATCTAATCTCCTCGCAAGGTAAGTAATTAAAAGATGCGCGTCATGGGTGAAGCACGAGTACATGGTGGAGTACTACTAATAATTTTTCTTTGAGTTATATACACGGCCGATCAATGTAATACTCATCTTCACTCTATCTATTTAAGCCTTTTCCTTTTCGATCGAATCGAAATCAACATAAAAATGAAAGGTAACAATCTCCTTAATATATAGCAGTACGAGTACTTTATTTTGTCAATTCCCCGAGTGGTTGAAACAATTTATTGAGGAATAATTTGTAGCTGTTAAATGCGTATGGCGTTTTAACCAAAGAGCACAAATGACAAAAATGTTTGTTTAATTTTGAGTACAACAAAAAGTATTTGACGACTTTCTCAACGTTTTCTGTAGGCTATATAATAAACAAGAGTTATTGTTGAGTTATCAATTACTATTTCTGGTTTCATTAATTGGGAAGGAAGAGGATGAATATTTCCTTTGTTAAGAGTCTTTTTCTAGTTTTGTGCTACCTAAGTGTCCAACAATGTTACGCAGGGGAAGTAAATGTTCTACGTGAATTTCTCAAGGCTCGACGGGCAAAAACATCTAGTGTTATTAGCCAGAGCCTAACGTTTGCTGAGAAACAGAGATCAGTGTCAGAATTCATAGTGCCACAGGTAGGATCAAAGGAAAATGACAAGATCTCAGCATTGCCAGGGCAACCAAGTGGGATCAATTTTGCTCATTATTCAGGATATGTGACTGTTGATGCTGATGCTGGTAGAGCTCTGTTCTATTACTTGGCAGAATCGCCTAATCACCCTACTACAAAGCCTCTTGTTTTGTGGCTAAATGGAGGTAAATACTCATATCACACCATGTTAGTTTATTAGAATCATCTTTCGAACTTAACTTTAGGACCATATGCATTTCCTTTTAGTCTGTTTAAAAAAGGACAACTACATTCCATTTTATTATTCATAGCCATAAATTAAATTGTAATGGGATATTAAAAAACACATAAGTTCTAAGGGCATTTTTGTATGAAATTAATAGGACCTGGTTGCTCTTCATTCGGGAATGGAGGGATGGTGGAACTTGGACCATTCCGCGTCAATAAAGACGGGAAAACCTTGTGGTTCAATCAGTTTGCCTGGAACAATGGTACTTAATAGCAAAATCTATCATCAGTACTGAAAAGAAAAATCACAAACCTATAAATATCAATGACATTTTTGTAACTATAATCATACAGTGGCAAATGTCCTCTTTTTAGAATCACCAGCTGGTGTTGGATTCTCGTATTCTAATACATCATCAGATTATACTACTGGAGACGAAAAGACTAGACGAGACAGTTTCACATTTCTTGTGAATTGGATGGAAAGATTCCCAGAATATAAATATCGCGATTTTTACATTGTTGGGGAGAGTTATGCTGGTCACTATGTACCCCAACTTGCTCAGCTAATCTTATCTCACAAGAAAACAAAACCCAACCTTGTCATTAACTTGCAGGGAATAGCTGTAAGCTAATTAAACTTGTTCAAATGATAATCACCTTCTTTTAATCGTGTCTAGTCCACTAATGTTATCTTATTTGCACATTACTGCATGATTTTCAGACTGGAAATGCGCTCCTGGATGATGAAACTTCAAACACTGGTTCATATGACTTTTATTGGTCGCACGCACTAATATCAGATGAAGTCCATGAAGGAATTGTCAAGAATTGCAACTTCTCCTCAGAAACGTCTACCTCAGAAGCTTGTGATGAGTACACAAGCGAAGCAGATTCATGCCAAGCCAATATATATGATTATAACACATATTCCCAACTGTGCAACTCCTCTGCCTATACTTCCCTTCCTGTAAGTTCCACTGACTGACTACTCATGCATTCCATGAACGAGGCATTGTATGCCCAAATTACAAGTAATGATTTATAGTATAACTTTTTCTTCTGTGGATCATAACAGATAGATGGATTTGATCCATGCTCAGCTGATTACGTAGACAATTACCTAAACACTGCTGAAGTACAAAAGGCACTTCATGTCAGAGATATACCCCATTACTGGGAATCTTGCAAGTAATAGATACTGTGATTTTATAAAAACATTTTAATTCTTCAAATTGAAATTACTGACCTTAATTTTCCCCATCTCTTTTTTGGATTAATTTGATCGCTTCTGCAGTGGTTACATACACATCTCTTGGCAAGACTCCCCAGATACTGTTCTGCCAATCTTCCAAGAGCTCATGCAAAGTGGTATTCGGGTTTGGATTTATAGGTAAGCAAATCAAGTAAGGAATAAGCAGTCACTATAACAATAATGAATCTTTCTGCGCGCTCAAGCCACTCTACTTCGTCCTTCTTATTGTTCCAGCGGAGACATAGATCATATTTTGCCTGTAACGACAAGTAGATACGCTATAGACAAAATTAAAACACCAGTCAAAACGGCATGGTACCCGTGGTTCTTTCAAGGGGAGGTAATTAAAGAAGAAGTCATTATTAATTTTGATTTTCAACTCTATGATTTCTTAATTTCCAATATATCATGTATGAATATGAATTTAAGTATTCCATATCTCCAGGTTGGTGGTTACGCAGTAGAGTACCAGAACTTGACATTCGTGACAGTACGAGGAGCAGGACATTTCGTGCCAAGCTATCAACCTGGTCGTGCATTGACCATGTTCTCATCCTTCATCAAAGGCACACTCCCTCCTGGTTTCGACTAAACAGAAGATACATTGTGAAAACAAGATTTCTGGTTTCATACGGAATAAATTTTGTAGGACTAATTAGTTACTTACATTTTGTATTCGAGCATGAGAGGGCCTTTCTGTATGTCAACTTCAATTTATACAATGTTTAAATTGGAGGTATTCAGGTGGCTTCTTAATTAAATTTTTGAAAATTTATAATTGGTTATTACATAAACTCTGTCTGGTGCAACCTGTGTTCAGTTAGATTTGGAGGGGTAAATTCTGTTTTCGCTAAACATGTACAGAAGCGCGCGATCTGTTTTTGGGAAAATTTGAAAAATTAATGACCGTTACTATACTGATTTTTCCAAAATACCGTTACTATACATAAACAGGAACAAACAAGAAAATAATTCAATTTTTTAAGAAAGGCTAACTTTTTTTTTTTGGTTTTTAACATGACTTTAACAAACACAACTTCCAGACTTGAATTTTTTTTGTGTTCAAAATATTATTCATCCATTTTTTCATCCAAACAGACAAAACCCCGCGTTATATATGAATAAGATTTTTTTCTTTCATCACTTGAATGTATTTCATTGTGCCGTTCGGCTTAACAAACAATTAGTTATACAAAAACAGAATGCAAGAATTGGTTTCGCGATGAATGATGTTGTCGGGAATATTATTTTTAGATTGTTAATTTTAAGATTTTTTTTCGTCTTTAATATTTGACTTATATAAATGCAAAATGTTATACTTATTTCATATTTTATGTTGCACAAAATAATACACAAATTCTCCTATAACTTTGATCTTGTATATATGTAGCCTATACAAAGTTTAATAAGACCAGTCAAAAGCTAGATTGAGTTATGTAGCTATTAAAACTTTTTCTTGTACAATCAACCAAATATTGTTTGTACGTATTATGTATATAAAATTTAAACCAATAAGTATTTTTTCCCATGAGGTAACCAAACCACCTCGATGAATTGTATAATACTCATCTTCGCTCTATCTCTTTTTTCTAATCAGCATTTTCCGTCTGTCCAGAATCAGGCAGATTTAGGGGTTCACTCGAATTCTAGAGGTCGACTCAGTTGTTAAAGGGTTCAAATTCAAATTTCAAGAACTACTGTATTTTTAAGGAACAAGTCATAGCTGTTAAATGCCTCTGGCGATTTAACCAAAGAGCACAAGTGACAAAAATGTTGGTTTAATTTGAGTACAAGAAAAAAGATCTGACGACCTTCTCAACGTTTTGAGTAGGCTATATAATAAACAAGAGTAATCATTATCTCTTACCATTTCTTGTTTCATTGGATTGGGAAGGAAGAGGATGACTATTTCCTTTGTTTTAAGTCTTTTTCTAATTTTGTGCTACCTAAGTGCCCAACAATGTTACGCAGGGGAAGCAGATGTTCTACGTGAATTTCTCAAGTCTCGACGGGCAAAAACAACAAGGTTTATAAACCGCGGCCCAGCACTTGCTGAGAAACAGAGATCAGTCTCAAAATTCATAGTGCCACAGGTAGGATCAAAGGAAAATGACAAGATCTCGGCATTGCCAGGGCAACCAAGTGGGATCAATTTTGCTCAATATTCAGGATATGTGACGGTTGATGCTGATGCTGGTAGAGCCCTGTTCTATTACTTGGCAGAATCGTCTGTCGATCCTACTACAAAGCCTCTTGTTTTGTGGCTAAATGGAGGTAAATACACACATCACCCCACGTTTAGTTTTACAAGAATCAAATTGTAATGGGATGTTAAAAAACACATAAGTTCTAAGGGCACTTTTTTATAAATTGATAGGACCTGGTTGCTCTTCATTCGGGAACGGAGGGATGGTGGAACTTGGACCATTCCGCGTCAATAAAGACGGGAAAACCTTGTGGCTCAATCAATTTGCCTGGAACAATGGTACTTAATAGCAAAATCTATCATCAGTACTGAAAAGAAAAATCACAAACCTATAAATATCAATGACATTTTTGTACCTATAATCATGCAGTGGCAAATGTCCTCTTTTTAGAATCACCAGCTGGTGTTGGATTCTCGTATTCTAATACGTCATCAGATTATACTACCGGAGACGAAAAGACTAGACGAGACAGTTTCACCTTTCTTGTCAATTGGATGGAAAGATTCCCAGAATATAAACACCGCGACTTTTACATTGCTGGGGAGAGTTATGCTGGTCACTACGTACCTCAACTTGCTCAGCTAATCTTATCTCACAAGAAAACAAAACCCAACCTTGTCATTAACTTGCAAGGAATAGCTGTAAGCGAATTAAACTTGTTCAAATGATAACCACCTCCTTTTAATCCTGACTAGACCACTAATGTTATCTTATTTGCATATTACTGCATGATTTTCAGACTGGAAATGCCGTCCTGGATGATGAAACTTCAAACTCTGGTTCATTCGACTTTTATTGGTCGCACGCACTAATATCAGACGAAGTTCATGAAGGAATTGTCAAGAATTGCAACTTCTCCTCAGAAACGTCTACCTCAGAAGCTTGTGATGAGTACATAAGCGAAGCAGATTCATGCCAAGCCAATATATATGATTATAACATATATTCCCAACTGTGCAACTCCTCTGCCTATACTTCCCTTCCTGTAAGTTCCACTGACTGACAACTCATGCGTTCCATGCACGCGGCATTGTATGCCCAAATTACAAGTAATGATTTATAGTATAACTTTTTCTTTTATGGATCATAACAGATAGATGGATTTGATCCATGCTCAGCTGATTACGTAGACAATTACCTAAACACTGCTGAAGTACAAAAGGCACTTCATGTCAGAGATATTCCCCATTACTGGGAATCTTGCAGGTAATTAATTCTTCAAATTGAAATTGCTGATCTCTTTTTTGATTGATTTGATCACTTTGTTCAATTCTCACTTATGCAGTGGTAGAATAGGCGGCTCTTGGCAAGACTCTCCCGATACTGTTCTTCCAATCTTCCAAGAGCTCATGCAAAGTGGCATCAGAGTTTGGATTTATAGGTAAGTTAATCTAACTAACATGCTGGAATCACTCACCATAAAAATTACTAATACTGAAAACTTTAGCAATTCTGAAACAGATAACATATTCTGATCAAGCCCCTCTTCTTCTTCTTTTCTAGTGGAGACATAGATCATATTTTGCCTGTAACGACTAGTAGATATGCTATCAACAAAATCAAAACACCAGTTAAAACCGCATGGTACCCGTGGTTCTTTCAAGGGGAGGTAATTTACCAAGTTGTCATTAATAATTTCGATCTTCAACTCTACATTTTCTTAATTTCTGGTATATCATGATTCATGTATGAAAATGAATTTAAGTATTTCATATCTCCAGGTTGGTGGTTACGCAGTAGAGTACCAGAACTTGACATTTGTGACAGTAAGAGGAGCAGGACATTTCGTGCCAAGCTATCAACCTGGCCGTGCATTGACCATGTTCTCATCCTTCATCAATGGCACACTTCCTCCTGGTTTCGACTAAACAGAAGATACATTGTGAAAATAGGATTGCTGGTTTCATATGGAATAAATTTTTGTAGAACTAATTAGTTATTATATTACTGTTTTATGATTTATATTCGAGAATGAGAGAACTTATATATGGTGCTTATCTATATGTCAACTTAAATTTACAAAATGGTGCCTTTTTATATGTTAGTTAAATTTTCGAAATGTTTAAATTGGTTACTATTACAAAACTCTTTCTGGTGCAACTTGTGTTCAATTAGATGGGTGGTTACACAGTTGAGTAGGACAAAATTGTAACAGTGTAGGACATTTTGTTCCATTTTATGGACCTGTAATGTTCACAGCCTTCATAGAAAGGAAATCTTCCATCCCAAAGTTATGGATCGATTAGTGCAACAATATCTAATGAAGCTTAATAATGACCTGCTTTGTTTCATTTAAACAAGTGATTTCTTGATTTTACATATAGTTTTTAACACATTGGTGACGGTAATTCGTTTATGCTCTACTTTCTATTAATCACGGAACTTTGTTAATGTAACTCTAGCCAATACAATTAGAATTTCCTTGACGGTTGGTTAGAATTATACAAATATTAATTATGAGCGTATTAATGATTTCATCTTTTATATCACATAAAATAATACGCCAATTCCCTCATGACTTTTTTTTGGTAGAGAAAAGATATAGCATATTAAAATACTAATAGTTCAGTCCATGGCCTGTAGTGAGGCTGCATGGTGCATTGTCTGAGTTAATACAATTTTGGGCCACATGTCCAGATAGGAGTTATCACCAAAAATAACCTTTCTAGCATTACTAGTTCCTGAATTGTATATAACCCATTGTTTTTGTACACACAACAAACAAAAGCATATATCCTTCCAAGTTGATCATTGTCACATCCTTTCTTGGCGAGCCTGTTGGCTACTCTGTTCTATTCCCTATATGCATGGCGTAGCTCCCATGCTCATAACTTATATATATGCATTGTATTAGTTATGTGGATTTTATAAATTGCAAATCAAGCTGTATACTTCCTTTATTTCAATTTGTTGTAATGTTTTCCCTTTTAGTCTGTTTTAAAAAAATGACTCTTTCACAAATCTTTATTTCTAACTTCCCCTACATATTTAATATTAAAATGCATTTTGATATATTTAACATATCTCTAAATTAATATCATAAGATTTAAGATCTTCCTTACTTTCTAAAAAACAAATAAAAATACTAATCTATTTCCTAACTAGCTATTAAATGTTTTATAACTTCTACAAAAATTAATATAAGAATAAATTGTTTAGAGTTATTCATACTCCATATTAATTATTTTAATTTGCATTAAATAATCAATCTCACAACTTATATATGTTTTGTTATTTTTATGTTATATGCCAGCTAATACCAAACCTTAATACTTTCTTTTTTTCAGACCAGACCTTATACTTGGTAGGTTGAATTTTTGAATCTATCCATTGCTTATTTGAATCGAAACGACAAGAGCTGATTGACGTTTTTCAACAAAATAACTTTTAAAAGTGGATCTCGGGTTATTACCGAGGGGTCAAAAAGCTTCCATGGCTTGGAGGTAAAGCAGTGAGCTGGCCTTGCCGGCTTCCGGCGAAGGAGAATGCCACCGCTTCTTCTACGATGTCGTTGAGGTTCAGTGATCTACTCTTCTTGTCATTCTCTCCGTTTTATATAATCTACTAACAGGTTGATTGACTCAGTAAATAATAGCACTGATCCAGCCCTGAGCGAGTTAACTGTTCATTAGTCAAATTTGCCACCTCCAGTTTAATTACATACTACTCTCTGCATTTGATATCCTACTATTTTATGAATAGGGTTTAATAATTGCAATTGAAACTGACATTAGCGAATTTGAACGTTATTTAGATAATAGAGGGTGCCGATGTATCTTTTCAAAAATACAATAATGGGAAAGAGATCAGAATTATGTAACACCCCCAACATATAAAGTAGGAATCCTAATTTGAACAGAAACAACCACAGCACCCCAAATCATGAAATTGAATTAGTGCCTTTCAGTCTTGGATGCCACTAATCAGGTCTTTCTGAAAAATTTGCATCCTTTCGATTATTTTCAGCATGTATTTGCGAAAATAGAGAATTTTGCATCAAATTTGTAGGTAAGTTGATGACATTTGAACTCTTCGCACACCGTAACAGATGATAATTTCTGGGCTGTTCTTTTAGGTGGAGGGGTGTCATCCGGTTGCATTTTATCTTAGAGTTTCTTCAAATAATAATAAGAAAGACATAGTCAAAGTTTATCCTGTGAATTCAATGAAGAAAATTACGTAGCTATAGCTCTGAAACTAAACCAAGTGACAGCACTATTGCTTTAAACCAGATTAATAAAACCAAAAAACCATGATCTGTTAGACTAGTATGATAACTATCCTCTATTAAAATGATGAAAAGACACAAGTCTAGCTGTCTGTACCCCTCTTAATCGTACTTGAAAAACCTAGACCATTAGTTTCTCTTTTCAGTTAACCATTCAATTTTTTGTTTCCTTTCTGAACTACCTTTTCTAATTCCTGGCTGTTCGAGAATGACATGAAAATGAAAGCCAACAAACCATCCTTAAATATATGTATCCTTCATTTTGTGTGACATTTACCCAATGAAACAAAAGGACGAAGATGTCACTACCACGGCTTCAATTCCATTCAATTTCAAGTAAAGGAAAAAAACATCACAAAATTCTCAGTGTTTTGCTTACTTTATAAATAGTGAAGAAGCATTATCCTTGAGTTATCACTCGACGTTACTTGTTCTTGCATGAGTAGGAAAAAAATGAAAGCCAACTCTGCTTTAACTCTTTCTCTACTTTTGTGCTACCTAAGTGCCCAACAATATTGTTACGCAGGAGAAGCCGATGTTCTGCACGGATTTCTCAAGGCTCGACGGGCAAAAGCAACAAGTATTATTAACCAAAGCTTAGTGGCTGCTAAGAAACAGAGATCAGTGTCAGAAATCATAGTGCCGCAGGTAGGATCGAAGGAAAATGACAAGATCTCGGCATTGCCAGGGCAACCTGTTGGGATTAGTTTTGCTCAATATTCAGGATATGTTACTGTTGATGCTGATAGAGCCATGTTCTATTACTTGGCCGAATCATCTAAGGACCCTACTACAAAACCTCTTGTTTTGTGGCTTAATGGAGGTAAAATACACACACCACGCACACATTACCCGAATTTCCAAGAGGAGAAATCTTTTAATTTCTTACACTAGCATGTTTCATGCAAAACTAGCAAGAGTTTAATCTCATCTTTTTTTCCCTTGGGCTTTACTGTTTATTATGAGTCTGAATTCTGTCTATGTTGCTTATGGTGGCTAGCTTATCATGTTTCCTTTGTTTTTTTGTCTGTATTTGGTATATAGGGCCTGGTTGCTCTTCATTAGGGGCTGGGGCAATGAGGGAACTTGGACCATTCCGAGTTAATAATGATGGAAAAACCTTATGGCTAAACCAATTTGCATGGAACAATGGTACTTAATTACCTCTTTCTTATGCTAGAAAAATCTGTATCATTTGGGTGTAACTAAAATCCCTTTTTCACATTAATGCAGTGGCGAACATCCTCTTTTTAGAATCACCAGCTGGTGTTGGATTCTCTTACTCCAATACATCATCAGATTATATTACTGGAGACGAAAAAACTAAACAAGACAGTTTCACCTTTCTCCTCAATTGGATGGAAAGATTCCCAGAATATAAACATCGAGATTTCTATATTGTTGGAGAGAGTTATGCTGGCCACTATGTGCCTCAACTTGCTCAGCTGATCTTATCCCACAGGAAAAGAAAGCCCAACCATGTTATCAACTTGCAAGGAATAGCTGTAAGCTAACTAAGCTTATTCAAAATGATAATTACATTTTTTTCCTTCCTGATAATTCACCACTATTATCTTATTTGCATAGTAACGTAATCTTTTTCAGACAGGGAATGCCCTCCTAGACGATGAGTCAATGCAAAGTGGTTCATACGACTTTTATTGGACCCATGCACTAATATCTGATGAAATCCATGATGGGATTGTCTTGAATTGCAACTTCTCGGCTGAGACAACCTCAGAAGCTTGTAACAAGTACATAAACCGAGCACATTCATCTCAAGGCAACATATATCCATATGACATTTATGCCCCACTGTGCAAACCCAATGCCAATACTTCACTTCCCGTAAGTTCCGAGCTGGCTAACTACTCATTTGTTGTTCTTGAGAAGATTTTCATTTACCGGTGCTGTTTGTGTAAGTGAAAATTAAGTGTCATAAATTAAAGAAGACACGGCAATTATTCATGGTTAGGAAATCAACGCATGTTATACTCTTAGTTGTGTGGTGCAAACACTAAATACAAGTGTTCTTCTACTTCGTGGCTCCTATCTTTATATGCACAAGAAGTAAACTGTTTTATTAGATACAACTCTGGTGGTCGGGCCCTCACATGGACCTTGCGCATAGCGGGAGCTTTAGTGCACTAGGCTGCCCTTTTAACAGGTTTATAAACCTGCTTCTTGTTCTACAATTCGGACGTTTTCATCACCCATTTCTTTAGCCATGCAGTATCATAAAATGCACATTTCAAGACCTGATCAATCATGTAGGGTCTTAGAATTTTTCCAACAAAAATATAAGGATATGATAGTAGTATATATCTATACCAAGATGACACCATGCACTGCATCATCATCCAAAGCCTCAACAGGCACCCCTGCGCAGATTTTACATCCCTTTATTAGATTTCTAACTTTTTCTTTTGTTTAAAACAGATTTGTGGATTTGACCCTTGCTCAGACAATTATGTATTCTCTTACCTAAACTCTGCAGAAGTACAAAAGGCACTTAACATCAGAGGAATACCATATTCCTGGGCTCCTTGCAAGTAATACATACCGTGATTTTTTTAATTATATTTTCATTCTTCAAATTGGAAATGTTGATCTTTTTTCTTCTTGGTTTAAACTTGAAATTCACTTCGGTTCTCACTTCTGCAGTTTTGAGATAAACTTGGGTTGGCAAGACTCCCCAAAAACTGTTCTACCGATCTTTCAGGAGCTCATGCAAAGTGGAATTAGGATTTGGATATATAGGTAAGTACAGGGGAAAAATAGGAAAGAACAGACAACAAAACTAATCCTGAAAATCTAGCAGTTCAGTAAGAATAACACTTTCTCAAGATTTTAACGTGTAATTACAGCGGAGATATCGACAATGTTTTGTCAGTAACAACGACTAGATATGCTATAAACAAAATCAAGACACCAGTCAAAACACGGTGGTACCCATGGTATTTCCAAGGCGAGGTAACAATGTGGCTGTTATACTTCACTCCTACCATACAATACTCTGTTCCAAGAATAGCATGTATGTAATTATTTTCATATTATCCTTTTCTTTCTAGGTTGGTGGTTATGCAGTGGAATACGAGAACTTGACATTCGTGACAGTACGAGGAGCAGGACATTTCGTGCCAAGCTATCAACCTGGTCGTGCATTGACCATGTTCTCTTCCTTCATCAATGGCACACTCCCTCCAGATGTTAGCTAGTTCCATTGTGAAAAAAAGGAAAGCTGATTTGACATGGAATAACTTTTAGAAGCTGCTACTACATCTGATATTCCTGTAACAAAAAAAACTTACTATGTATTAATTATCACTCCTGACAATGTCTGCTTCTTATTTTAAAAAATGTATCAGTTACATAGATGTTTAGCTGGTTCAATAACGATGTAAGGACAAGGACATAGCTAACATACCCAACTAATGTTTTATAAGTCACTCTGCATTGTTGACGTCTAAATCAACGATGTAAGGACAAGGACATAGCTACCAAGGGATCAGTATATACTATTTTAAGTACAAGAAAAATCGTCGAAACGACATTGTCAAATTGTTTACTACTAATGTTTATGAAGGTCAAGTAGAAGCTGAGGAAATGGTTAATTCAGAATTAGGATCAATAATACCACAAGTGGTGTTAATTTCAAGGAGCAAATATGAGGCAATTTGCTACGACAAGGGTATCATAAGTAGACCAAATTATGTATGAAGGACAAAATTGAGCAAATTTAGATATTACATGAGCAAATTTGGACATTTCCACATTTGGTTATAATTCCACCATATTTTTTTCTCCTGAACCATTTGATTTTGTATGTTTTATGTTTTTTTTTTCAGACATGAAATACGTTCATTGACATCAAAACACAAAATAGAAGTTCATGTAACTTTTATTTGGCCCATGCTGTAGTATCAAATTAGGTCCATGAAGGAATTTTCTTTATATAATTAAGCAAGCATGCCTTAGAGTTTAGTGACACATTTTAAAACCTTGTAAAATTTACATTCAAAACATACAATATCACTAGCGAACTGAACCGTTATATATAATATTAAAATCATTCTTGTGTCAATACATGCAGACAATCTTGAACTACCTGGCGTTGAAGGCAAAAATTATACACTCACCTAATCAAAAGTCAAAGTTCCAAAAATTAGAGGCAATTATTGTGATATGATGATTTAATTTGGATATAATATCACTACTTGGCTCAACATTGTTGAAAGAAGGGCCCTGTTTCCCTACTCTTTTTTCAACTGTTATTACAAGTACTATATTAATCAGTATATATTTGTTGACAAAAACTCCCAATGCAACCACCCTTTGTATATATGATAAAATTAGATCTAATAAGTCTTCCAATTACTCCAATATAATACATTAATAAAATCATATATGTTAGTTATTCCTCCCAAACAAAACTATATAATATTACTAATTGTTTCGTGAATCAGTACTCTAGAAAATTTCAGGAAATGACAAAAGGAATATTAAAAAAAAACGTGCTATTTTATATACATAGGATATTTGACATGCAAAGCACGTATATGTGTTAGGTATATCATATATGCAGTGTGTTGATTCCAAATTCAATGGCTAGAATAATTTAATGATTTAGTATTAATATATTATTATGATTTAAAATTGGAGAAAAATTTTAATTTTGTTACAAGTTTTGCCAAATTTTTCCTACTCTATTTTCAACTGTTACAAGTTGCTATATCAATATCTTTGAATATATTGTGTTGACAAAGACTCTCAACATGCAAGATACTTTGTTCTTTTTTCCTAATTAGCACGTGTATATATAAATCAGATGTAGTAGGTTATTCAACTACTCCAATTTAGGATTAATAAATAAAAAATTGTATATATTTGCTATATATATATATTCCTCCCAAACAAAAATAAAATTACATTGTATATTACTACTTTTGTTGACCAGGAATGATTTTAAGGAAATTATACGTGGTATAACAAATATATATGTACCATGTATGTAATAATTGCTGTATAAACTTTTAGAAAAACACATTCTATAGTTTTACTTCACTTTTTCTATCATCCCTTTTGCCAAATACGGGGAATGAATTAATAAAAATAGAAAAAGAAAAAAATCTGTGTCAATTGTTATACTCTAATGGTTGTATCAAAATATAATTTTGTATCAGCCTATATAAATCTGTATGTACGTAATATAATCTGTATTTCATTTTATTTATTATATTAACATATCAAATAATAAAAAAAATTAAAATTTTTTGACAAGATTTTTCATGAATCAATCTGCATTATATATAGATATCAGGTCAAATTAAATGACCTAGGCTAATTTATAGACAGGTTAATAATCAATTCAATCTGTCTACAATTTATATGGACTAATTTTACCTCCCCTACTTACATATGTGTGTACACTAACACTGTGAGTTTATTCCAAATTCAATGGCTACAATCAGTACACGATTGCTTATGATCGCGTTTTCGAATATTATTAATTTAATCACCGAATTAATATAGTATTTTAATTAATTTTTGGTCAAACCACGATCACGTAAACGTATGTAGCTGCCAATGTGAGAATTTAGCCAACCGACCGATTTTTGATAGTAATATTATCTTTATTATATATTATTTTTTAAAATATGCGACAAATTAATAACAGATAATTAGTGTTGAACGAAGAGTGTATATCATAATCCAATTAGTCAATTTACTCAGTTAAATCATGAGCATGTTTTTGTAAATTGTTCAATTATGAAACCAAAGGATCACAAGCATTGTCCCCCCTTTTCTTTATGATTGTCAATTGTTATATTATCGAACAGACCAAATAAATAGCCTTGTTTGCACTATTTGACAATGCGTGTATTTGGACTACCTTTGTTATTTCATTTTTATTTTAAATAATTGAACGTTTTACTTTTTAAATAAATTAAGTTTAAATAAAATGGCCTTCTAATTTTTTTTCCTTTTACCAATTGAACAGACATAAATTCTTACAATCATGTTCAAATATAACTTGTAAGATAATATTACAAATATATATATATATATTCATTCTTCGAAGAAACATTATTTATCGTATTATTTGTCACGATTAATTTAATTATTTTGTTGAGCTAATTCTAATTAAATTAAATCAAAATTTTAAATTTAGTTATAAATTTTTTAATATTAATGTGATAAAATATATTAAAATATTGATCAAATCCACATAATTTGACTTTCAAAAAATGAAACGTGACAAGTAAAAATGAACAGAGGAAATACTAGCACTAACTTTTCTTGGGGAAAGAAATAAAATGAGACATTATACTAAAATGCAAATGATGTTTTTAGATAATAATGTCATAACTGATATAGACCATTCACATGGACTGTAGACCAATTTATGCACCTAATATATTCTCAGCTAACCAAAAATTCTCACAGCATGGAGTTAATTAATTAAGAAAAAACATTAGTACCAGCTAATGATATATTCTATCAGAAATTCTTAGTCAATTTGCATCCTCCGTATTATTCAAATAACGTATTTTTTTTGAAAGTGTAAAATACGTTATGGAGCACACAACGTGACTCACACACCCATGCAACTAGCGTTAAATTTGAGTTATAATTCACCAAATATACTCACGAAATTTTGTATTACTTGACCCTGGTTAATCTAACGTATCTCTTAAAGAAGTTTGGATCAGAAGTATATTTTACTAAACTAGTTTTATTAATTAATCAGGTTTTGAAACTCTAAATTTGATTATTACTATTCTATGTATTTATTTAATATTCTCCCCCGTCTCATTTTGTGTCGCACCCTTTGACTGATATTTTGAAACTTATCATCTAAAATAATCCTTAGATATTTATGTGGTTGAAAATCATTTCAGAGTAAAATATTAATAACTCTAAATTTTCATAGGATAAATGTCATAAATGTCACAAATTTATTTTAAAACATACTAAAATGGAGTAAATGAGAAACCAATCCAATTAAGGGGTGCCTTTCTGAATGAGTCTTTACAATTAATTTCCTTCTAAATATGTAGTTAACCCATTGATCCTAATAAACCACCAATAAAAATGCAAATCTGGCCCTTTAATTTGCAAAATTTACTATAAAATTTTTTGGGTGTGTTAAAATCTGCATCCTTAATACACGCAGTGATATTGCTGTAACCGTTATGATTGAAAATCATTGATTGGAAAAAAGATAATTAGATTTAAATCAATGAGAGTTGATATATTTTTAACCTTTTATTATTTGAACTTATCTGCATGATTGAGTGAAAATTGCATTTGATTACTCCATTCTTCCAATTTCTTTACTTCTTTTGTTTTTTAATCCTTGTTCTTTTCTTTATTTTTCTTCCTCGTTTAGGACAAAAAAAAGATCATTATAAGTATGTCAGCCTAGATATCCACTACCTACATTTGGCTGACTTTAATCTACCCCTAATTTTTTTTCATCATCATAATTTTCCTATACTTTAATTTAAACTTCAAACAAAAGGAAAAAAAAAACACTTGAAATGAAAATCAACGGTAAAATTACAAAATATTCGGATTCTTATTACATCACATTATCATCACTCTTTTTTTTTTTTGGCTAACTATAAATGGACAATAAAACTCCTTCCGTTCACTTTTTTGTTGTAAAAAATTTTCGAATTTGATTTTCACTTTTACTTATTATTTTTGATATATCCAAATAGGACAAATTTTCTTTTCCTGTTATACCCTCAATTTATCGAAAAATATAATGAGCAAATGTATATGGGATCTTATCAATTAATAAAGATAAAATCATAAATTTATTATATTAAAAATTATCGCGCTTAGTTAAACTTTGACGACTAATCGTGAACGGAGGGAGTATTTATCACAATTAGAGAGGGGCAAAATAGTCATTTCGTAAGCAGTTTGTTTATGAGTCTTGATCAAAATATAGAAAAAGGAAGAAGGGGAAAAAAGTCCATAAAAACAAACATTAGAAAAGGCGACTCTGTCTCGTCATTGGCCCATGGCTACTGCTAACTAATTTCTTTTTCTCCTCTTTAGTCTTTACCCTATATTATCATTCTTCTCTTCCCCTGTTCTTCTGAAACTCAAACTTTCAGTATTCTCTCTTCTTTTTTCTCTCTCTCTTCTTTAAGGAAAAACAAAGAACGGTTGGTTAGCATAAATGGAAACAGAGGTGATGATGCCATCTCCGGTGCCGGTGGATTTCAACATCGACAGTGGTTGTACGACTCCTTACATGAGTGCTCCGTCAAGTCCTCCACGTACTGCCACGTTGTTTTATAGTGCACCAGCTAGTCCTACTCGAATTTCCCCTCTCTATGATGAATTCAATTGGGAAGAAATTCCAAAAGAGAAAGGTATTGATGGTAATCCAGATGAAGATGATGATCAAGATTTTGCTTTTGATTTCAGTGGGCAATTGGAGAGGATTTCTTTATCTGCAGCTGATGAGCTCTTTGATTGCGGAAAAATCAAGCCTTTGAAACCAACCCCACGGTTTCAATATGAAGGAAAACACATGGATTCTCCAAAATCCCCAAAGAAATTGTTCAAGGAAACATTTTCTCCGCGGCACAAGAAGAAAGATTTTGACCCACAAAAACAGAGTCGAACAGAGGACCCACAAAAAGTTTCAAAAATGGGAAGAAATCAGAATTCGGAAAGGAGAAAAGAACTGAGAGTATCCGACTTATTATTTGATCACGAAAGCAATCAAGAAAACACGAAAAAATCCGCCTCTGTTTCTTCTTCTTCGTCATCTTCTTCCTCCTCTTCGTCTTCTTCAGTTTCTTCAATGATTTCACTGTGGTCCAAAAAATGGAAAATCAAAGACTTGTTGCTGTTCAGAAGTTCTTCAGAAGGTCGACCAAGTAGTACAGAACATCTAAACAAATATGAATTGTTGAAGAAATCCCATCAAGAAGATGTTAAAAATTCGAGCTTTAGATCAACAGAGAGTGTTAGATCAAGAAAAAAAGGACCCGTTTCTGCCCATGAATTGCATTACACCATGAACAGAGCAGTATCAGAAGAGATGAAGAAGAAAACATTTTTACCATACAAACAGGGATTATTGGGTTGCTTAGGTTTCAACGCATCGCTACAGGATTCTGTTTCAAAAAGTGTCGCTAATTCTATGTCTATGAGTCGTCGTTAATACTTTATTTTTTTGCCCTAATTTTGTTACTCATTTGATCATTTTCCTCTTGGAAAATTTAATTTATTACGTATATTTCTCTCTGGAAAAATATTTTTAAAATACAAAAGAGAGAGTTGCTTACAGATTCATATTTTTTTTTATTTTACATGAATTTTTATTGTGCATAAAACCTTCACTTCCAAAATCCTCTTGCGTATACTTGTTTGTATGTGTTAAGTACTAAACATTCACGATTGTTTTTATCTTGTCTATTTTGTGTCTTGCTACTTTGTTATTCTGTATTGGATATTTCTTTATTAAATATATTATTATTCTTTTGATTTTATGTTTGATATTCATATTAAGAAAAAGTATTTTCTAATGAAAAACTTTTTATCCAAAAGTCGATATCAAAATTATTCTATCACAGTTCTTAGTTATCACTTTTAGACTCGAAGATTTACTGATCATATTATTTGAGCTTAGATTAATCTTGTGAGTGAACTTGGTCTAAAGTGTGAATACGTCTTAACACGTAAGAGTTCATATGAAATTTTCAATATAATAGATTAGTACTTTCAAAATGATTGTTATTCATTAATACTTAAAAAAATATACTCTTCCTATAATTTGATGTATACTTTGTGGATGGCACATCTTAATGTACCTATATCAGTCTTAAAAATTTTAGGTGTACCAAAAAAATTCATTTTTAGAACTATGCAAATGTTTGTTTTTATTTTAACTTATTTCTGTTATTCTTTATAATATACTAAACACAATTTTATTCTGATTATCCACATGAAGTTTCCTGACAATCAATCAGTATCTAGATTTTTATTTCTTTATAATATTTTGCAGTTTAAATTTAGTGCAATTATTAAAAAATTGCAGGTGATCATGTACTGAATAATTTAAGATTCTGAGTAATTACCTTAGGAATATTTGGCATGATTAGTATTCGCACCAATAAAAATTGATAGTTAATTCCTTTCTGATTATTAAAGGATTATTGAAATTCCATTATTTTGAGATTTTATCTCCATGTTTAAGTAGGGAATTTTCAATTTCTTCTCCATTATTAAAGTACTTTTTACAATAAAGTATATGATAGTAATATTTTTATTAGTAGTAATATTTTACATTAAAAGGCCCTGACCAAGTAGATCATCATAACAAATACTTTTCGGCCGGTCGACAACCATATTTCTGTGGATTCATGTACTATATCTAATATAATAAAGTCCACAAAGATTTCCATAAAATTAATCTAGTATCCTCCTTTATTATAAGATTAAAAACTAAAATTAGTGATGAATTTTGTTGCTAATTTCACGTTAAGTTGATCCTAGCTAATAATTTTTTTTAATAATATGATGGATTTTTCTATTAGCTATACAATTAGTCCATGTTAATTTCTGTAATTTTAGTAGCAAAGAATTATGGATCATCTATCGACGTGTATAATAACAAAGGGGTTTGAAGAGGGTACAATGTATGCAGGATCATTTAAGCACTAGATTAATAAAGCCATTGCTTGGGCCCTATATTTTTGGGGGCTTCCGTTTTCTTCTTACAAAATGTACTTATATATATTATGAAAAAAAATTTATGTATATTTTTTTAATTTACTTTTTAAAAACGTGTAAAAGTTTTTAAAAAAAAACACAAGGAAAAAGAAATAGCCGTTAGTGTTGACACCCAATTTTGACCGACCCATAACGTATTTTACGACGTTATTTGATTGAATGGGTATTTTTTAAACTTTGAGTTTATTCTTCAATTTAATCGAAGTAGTCGCACATTCTATTCTTGAGTTTTCAAAATATTAATATATTTTCATTAATTATTTTATCAAGCCTTTAAAATACGGTTATTATCATCGTTAGTTATTATCATGATTTTTATTTAGTAAGAATGCTAAGCCAAAGTAGTAATATTTGTTTAATTTTATTATTTACATACTAATTATTGTTATTTTGAAATGCATAATATTTTACTTTATCCATTTTTTTAACTAGTTTAATACGTTCAAATATTTTTACGAAAAAATCCTAGATTTTCGTTTAATAAAAATATTATTTCAAAACATTTCGCATTTTAGTTGTGTGTGTACTATAATTATTAAGTTTTATCCCTATTCGTTTAATTCGTAGCATTCAAAATAAAAATTTATCTCAATTTTAACCAAATCCTTGAAATTCATTTCAATTTTAGTCAAATTCCTTGAAATTTATATCAATTTTAGTTAATATTTTACAATCCTAGCCAAAGTAATTCAATTCATGACTAATTTTTAAATTTTTTGCAACTTGTGGCTATTATTTAAATCCGGGTCGCCCATTTCCAACCCGGATCCGACCCAATAACCCATTTGTCATTTTAATACCCTAAAACCCTTAAATCCCTATTTTCTCCCTTTCTTCATCAACAATGGGAGGCAGCCATGGCTGCCGCCTCCCTCTCTGTCGAACCACCATGCCGCCACCCCTACAGCCCCTCGCGCAGCCCCCTCCCTCACCACGCCGGCAGCCTTCCTTCTTCTCCCCTCTCTCCGCTGTACTTCTCCTCTCCTTTTCCCTCTCTCCGCTCGACCTGCGACCCCGCCGCCACTGACCAGTGGCTGCCGCAGCCTCCATGGCTGCCGGCACACCTCTCCCCAAACGACCCCCTCACCGCCGTCCAGCAACCCGCGAACCCCAAGCAGCCCCGAAAAACACTACCCACAGCCCTTATCCCTCACCGCCGGCGGCCCAACGACCCCCTCGCAATACCACGGCGATAACACCAATGAACTAGCCTGCCTAACAGACTCAAAGTCGGATCGATAGGCAACTTGGAGTTTTCTGGTTTGTTTATCTTAGTGTTTCATGGTGATTTAATTATCTCAATATTCTAACACGAATTTTCCACTCTAGTACGTGAAAGTCTATTGTTGTGAATATTATTTGACCCCTTAATTTCTTGTTCCACTGATTTTATTCCGTTCATTGTTTATATTTTAGAGTGACTACTCTAATCTCTTGTTTGATCATGTTAAAATGAGGTAAAGCTTAATATTATGTGCTGAATTTCTTATTCGCATCCTTGTTATTATGACAATATGATTTGTGGATTTGTTGATTGCAATTCGTTATGAACCATTATCTACAATGGAGAACCTTTCTCTGTAATTGACTTTTTTTTTTCTCTCCAAGGAAAGTGATGTAGTTCATCTTTATTTGGGTGGTGATTTTCAGCACTTTGGGCTTGATTTGGATTTTCCTTGTTTGTAATTGTTAAATTATTATTATTATTATTATTATTATTATTTTTTTTTTTTTTGCCAGATTATTTATGAGATTTGCTATTGTTATTTATGGTAAATTTTGATAATAATCAATTAATCAATTCTGCAATTCTATTTATGTTAAAATAATCAATTAACCAATTCTGTAATTTTATTTATGTCAAAATAATTAGATTACCCTCTTTTTATGCCTTTGTTTCCTTGTTGATTATTCTGCTTCTACTATAAAAAGAATGATACTTTTTCATAAAGGGAGGACAATTCTTTTGACAGAAATTTTACTTTATAGGCGGTTTACAACTATTCTCCTCTTTCATTTTAAGAAAAAAAAGGGGTCTACTCTTGTTGAATATTTCTTAAGCATTCTTTTAGGTTGCACTTTCGAATTCGGCCTCTCTGCTGTTGGTTCAATACGATACAAGTTCCTCTTGATACAAGCATTGCTCGGAATCCTTGAGATTCTTGTGAACTTGATGTATCAAGAGTGAAGGGAGATTTGAAATTTGAATTCCTGTCGGTATGCATTCTTTTTATTTGTTATATCCAAACCTCATGATGGCTTTGTAGTTTTGTCTGTGTTAGCAGGATCTTTTAACCCATGTGGGATGTGAAGGGTCGGAGGAGGATATGCCGTTGAAGCTTTTCTTCATTTATTTATCTATTTATTTATTTCTACTATTATTATGTTGCATTAGTTTTTGCGAAACTTGTAATAATATGTTGTAAACTGGGGATCTAGTGAAAAGGGGGGCGGGGAATTACGCGCTACTTATTTTTCTTTTTGCAACTTCACGTAGGCAATCTAAATCTAGGATTAAGAAGGAAAAAAAAAAAAAAAAAAAAAAAAAAATAAAAGAGATCATGGGAGCAACGTTTTATTCCATTATATTCTCTTTGTTAGGTGAATACATGATAAAAGCCCTTAATCACAAATTTTGTTAAACATGTTAATGGATCTTTTAATAACATAAGGGTATGGTGTAGTTTTAATTTGGATTCATCTTTAATACTTTTGTTATGTTTGTTTGTTTTATGTTAGTTGACTTTATAGTTAAACTTGATGAACATTAAAATAAAGTATATTTGGTCATTAAAAGTCATGTATTTAGTTTTTGTCACATCATATTTAGAAAAATTAGGTCATAAAATTCTTTTAGCATATAGGAGTCATGCTCATAGTATGTATTTTTCTAAACTTATAAAATATTTTTGCCCCACTTCACCTGAAATCATGTCGTAGCTTTCAAGATGAATTAACTGCTTTTAACATACATAATTATGTCCTAGAACTCATGTTCATAGGTCTTGAATCATGTTTTTGATAAGATGTATTAATGCATGAACTTTGGCATGATCTTCTTGTCTTAAATAATTAGTATAATTTAGAAAATCATGCTTATAATGTTTCATTGAATCTATTTTTACTTTAACATATCACATAGCTTAAAAACATTTTGATAAGTATCGTAGAACGTTATTCTACTTTAAATCATGCCTCCATTATTATCAATTTTTATTGCTTTTAAAGAAGTAAGTTCTAATTTAATTTTTTGTTAAATTTTTAAAGAATGTTTACCTCACATGATGCAACCTTTTGTTATTCATGTGTGTTTTCAAAATACTCTAGCTAGTTAGAGGCATATATGAGACTTTACATGCTAAATTGTTCGTCTGTCCGTTTTGTATCGACGCGCGTCTAATAGGAAACCTAGGCTTGTTTTAGTCTAGAACCTACCAAAATAGATGTCCAACGCCTCTTGGACATTAGGAGGGACGATAGGCATTTTTAGGAAGCGTTAGACTTTTTCCATTTTCTTTTCTTTAAAAGCGCTATTAAGATTAATAAAAAATGAACTTAGGAGGGGGGTAGGGGTAGATAGGGCTCGGAAAGGATGACATACGCTTAACCCCAATAGGATGAAACCTTTGTTTTCGTCCTGGGGCTTGGTAATAAAACCAAGTGCGTCTGATCCGAGAATTTAATAACCAAACTTAGTTTAAACTCATTTATTACTTGTGTTTTGCTCAAACTTTTGTCACTTAGGATTAATTTAGAAAATATTAATTGAGACCTTTACTTGTGTTTTCACCCCTACTTAATAAATACGAGACACGGTCGGGACCCGCCTTTGCGGACCTCGAAGGGTGCTTAACACCTTCCCTTCGAGGTAATTTGAGCCCGAACCCCCTCTCTGGTTGACCTTTGACCCTTAGGCTAGAATGGTGTCCTAATGCACCTTAATTCATTAGGTGGCGACTCTTAGAAATAAAAATCCCAAAAGAGTCATTGCCACGACGTCGTCCAGGTTCCTATTTCTCCGCGAGGAAAAAATAGGGCGCGACAGAATGGCGACTCTGCTGGGGACTTAGGCTCTTACCATAACGCGTCTCGTGTTTATTTTTCGCAATTTTATTTATTTATTTATTTATTTAATCCTTAACTGCCTTGTTTATTTATTTATTTTTTCCCTCTTTAACCTCCCCTTATCCCTCTAACACCCCCCCTTCCTCTAACATCCCCCTTATCCCTCTAACACCCCCCCTTCCTCTAACACCCCCCCTTCCTCTAACACCACCCCCCCTTCCTCTAACACCCCTCCTTATCCCTCTAACTCCCCCCCTATCCCTCTAACTCCCCTTCCTCTAACTCCCCTACTATCCCCCTCCCCTTTTTATTTATTCTTGTTCCTTTCCCCTTTTATTTCTTTACTTATCGTTCAATTACTTGCTTAAATGTTATAACTGCTAATTGTTTATGCTTACATATAAACTGGCATTCCGCTCATACTTCCTCCCACTTGGGACCCTTTTTTTCTTTTATCGTGATGTTGTGCCTTTGCGCTTCTCACAATCTCTTTTCAAACCAGTGTCTAGAGAGATGGCATAAGCGTGGTGTAAGCGGATAGTTTTGCTACCGTGGGACCACGCGCCTTCTCACATAGGATATCAAGTTTGTGTCTAAGCCCACTCTTATAGAAAACATAAGATAGAGCTTTATCCACCCAAAATTAAGATCATGCATGCATAAGCCTTAGGTAGTTTGACCCCAAGGGGGTCAATCTACGTAATAGTAGCCACCCTGCAAAGTCTAGAGGGTCCAATCACCCTCCAAGACAGAATAGTACATATTATTTGTCTATGTGATCACGATAATTAATTCAAGCCTAAAATATTGTTAAAAGGGAGTTTAGAAAAAGTTACCTTTCTGTTTTGCAGAGTTATGATGCTGAAGTCATGCCAGAAGTGGGTTTGAAGTTCAGAAGTTATTTCCATTTGTTACCTTATTATTCTTTAGATTTTATGTATCGAAGTTTAGGATTTATTTTTCATTTGTTACCTTATTCCTTAGATTTGATACAAAGTTTAGGATTCATTGGTTACCCTGCTACTCCTTAGATTTTGTATATATAGTATCATTTAAAAAAAAAAAAAAAAAAAAAAATTGTAATAGTTGTTATTAATAAAATAGCTATTTTTTTTATTATATTTTCTAACACTAAACTCCAATTAACAAATCAAAGGCTTGAATTAGTTATCGTGAATCATTTGCTTGTCGTATTAGGCCTACCTCTGGCTCAATGAGGTCCCTTGCATTTTAGGACGATCATTTTGTTGAATTACTTATTTACTATTATTATTACCCTAACCTCTAACAAGGCTTTGTTTTGTTATTTTGTTTTTTCCCTTCCCAAGGTTGATCTGTGTGCGCATTCTGGCCTACCATACACGATCGAAGGGTCCTCCGCCTACTCCCCCAAGTTTGCGTCATCAAAAACGGGACAAAATGACTGACGATAATGCTGTTGAAAGAGTGGAGTCTTCTGAAAAGGGAGTCCAACCGGATGATCTAACTCTAAGGTTGGAAAGAAAAATTCAAGAGTTGGAGGATGAAATGGCCAGCATGCGCAACTTGGCCAGACTATCCATTTCTCTTGGCACTCCTTTCGGAGCACACATGGATGACCCAGTCACTACAATTCAAACCACCTTCTCAACTCATCCAACCCCCCAAAATCAGTCCAACCCTACTTATATACCCCCTTCAAGCAATCATCCAAACCCACATCAACTAAGCATTCCTGAACCAACATGGTATCCGCAAAACCCTACCTACGTTCAAGATATGCCTCCCAAGTCCACTGCCAACATCTTAAAAGCCCATGCCTCTGGAACTCATACTCATAATCCTATATATGTCGAGACATCCCCTTTTGTACATAACTACCATGAATCAGAATCCTCTCAAAAGGATATGCTGATTAAATCCCTGACTGAGAGACTGGATAGTCTGAGCAATCGCATGCGACATGTAGAAGAAAGTAAAAAGGTAATTGGCCTGAGTTATGAAGATCTGTGCATGCACCCAGATGTCGAGTTACCAGAAGGATACAAACCTCCAAAATTTGAACCGTACAATGGTATTGGGGATCCCAGGGCTCATCTGCGCATGTATTGTGATAAACTGGTAGGAGTGGGAAAGAATGAAAAGATTAGAATGAAATTGTTCATAAGAAGCCTTACAGGGGAAGCTTTGACATGGTATTTAGAACAAGACTCACAAAAATGGACAAGGTGGGAGGATTTGGCTTCCGATTTCATGAATAGGTTTGGGTTCAACATTGAGAATGCACCAGATTGGTTTTACATTCAAAACCTAAAGAAGAAGCCAAGTGAATCATTCCGAGACTACGCCATAAGATGGAGGTCTGAAGCTGCTAGAGCTAAACCCCCTATGGAGGAATCTCAGATAAAAGACTATTTCATTCGCGCCCAAGAGCCTCAATACTATGATAGAATGATGCTTGTGGCAGAAAAGAGCTTCGCAGACATCATCAGGTTGGGTGAAAGAATTGAGGAGGGTATAAAAAATGGCACAATTATCAACCTAGAGGCCTTACAAGCTACCAACAAAGCTTTGCAGTCTGGAGGTATGCCCGATATTCGAAAGAAGAAAGAAGTGGGTTCGGTCATGATGGCACATAAAGCTCCTATCAGACACCAAATCTGGGCTCCGCCACTTCCCCACTATCCTACGTCTTCGTACACCGCACCTCCCCCCTTTTATCCACCACCTACTCCTTATCAAGCTCCCCTCGCTCCATACCAACAACCTGCATACCCCGCTTATCATACCCAACCAGGATACTTTCAAACACCTCCACCTCCACCTCCTCAACGACCAAACTACAGAAATCGTCCCAACTTTGAAAGAAAACCTACCAAGAACTACACCCCTCTGGCTGAACCCATAGCCCAACTCTACGAGAGGTTGAAAGAAGCTGGCTATATCACGCCTATCCCTGCTTTGAATCCAGACACTCAATCCAAGTGGTATGATCCAAATAAAGTTTGCGCATACCACTCAGGAATGAAGGGACACACAACTGACGCGTGTCGCGCTTTGAAGGATAAGGTTCAAGACTTGATTGATACTAAGGTCATACATTTGAAGGATCCTACGCCAAATACATCCAAAAATCCACTACCAAATCATCAATGAGCATATTGAAGTCACATCCAGAATTGTGTTGTTTAAGCAAAGGTTTGCCTTGCTCGGATTCTATGGAAGAAACATCTACATCAGCAAAATAAACCAGGAAATCTGGCCTCTTTCTATTTCAAGTGTTTTATTTAATGCTCTTTCATCCTTGTATTTGGAACTACGTCAGACCTGATTCCCGTTTAGGAGGGATACGTAGGCGCTCCTGTGGAGCTCGGTCTTACCATAATAAAAATCCTATTTCCCCACTTGACCACAGACTGGGGCAGAATTTTTGAGAGGACCTCAAAAATTCTTTTGGGAAAAGAGCATAAGTAGACAAGACAACTGGGGCAGAATTTTTGAGAGGATCTCAAAAATTCTTTTAGATCATTTTCTACAAACTGGGGCAGAAATTTTTGAGCAGCTCTCAAAAATTTCGAACTGAAAACCGATAACAAGGACATTAAGGCGAAAGGCAAGAGATGTGTGGGTCGAGGCATGGCTACAGATCAACCTCCCCTTTTTCAAACTAACGATTTTTCTTTGAATGTAGACTGGCATACATGCTTGGAACAACCTCTTCATATCTTACAATGGGCAAAGGTCAGATTATCCTATTCCTCTTATATTAGTTAATTTCTTATTGCTTACCGAAATCATACTTGGCCTATCGAGATGACATGAAAAGGAACTTGCATTTGGCCTACTTAGATAAAATTACATTATGCATTATTTGGCCTACAAAAATCGCAAAGAAAACACATACATTCTTTTATATGCATTGGCCTACTGAAAATTTTATTTTTTGCATCAGCCTACTCAAATTGAGTGAAATTGTTTTTCTACATCGGCCTACTAAAATTATATGAAATTACATTTTTTTTACGTTGGCATACAGAACATTGCATTCTTACATTGGCCTACCGGAAAGTACATTTTTGTATTGGCCTACTAAACACACATGAAATTGCATTGGCCTACTGAAGAGTACATTTTGCATTTGGCCTACTATTTGCATGAAATTTCATTGTGGCCTACTAAATTTGCATGAAATCACATTTTGCATTGGCCTACTGAAAAGTACATTTTGCATTTGGCCTACTATTTGCATGAAATTTTATTGGCCTGCTAGATTCACATGAAAATCACATTTTTGCATTGGCCTACTGAAAAGTGCGTTTTTTGCATTTGGCCTACTATTTGCATGAAAGTGCATCGGCCTATTAAATTCACATTGAAATTACATTTTTGCATGGGCCTACTAATTACACTCTCGCATTAGCCTACTAAATTATTGAAAATTGCACTCTTGCACCGGCCTACTAATATTACTGAAAATCACATATTTTGCACCGGCCTACTAAACTTACTTAAAATTGCATTGGCCTACTAAACCTACTGAAAATCGAGTATTTTGCACTGGCCTACCAAACTTACTTAAAATGGCATGGCCTATCACTTTTGGCCTACTACGTGGCCTTCTTTGAAAACTTTGCATGGCCTACTGAAATCACATTTATATTTTAAATAAGAAAATTTCTCTTATACGGCCTTCTGACACTACATCTTGCCTACTGAAATTGCATGGCCTCCTTTTGAAAACTTTACATTGGCCTGAAAAATCGCATGAAAATGGCATACCCTTAAGGCGTCATAGTCCAAAGGCATCATTCTCATAGCCTAAGGACATCATTTCATGGCCTGGGGATTTAATTTATGTTTATCATAATCCGAAGGTATCATCGTCCAAAGGCATCATCCTTCATGGCCTACGGACATCATTTCATAACCTGAGGATATAATTTACAATTAGCATGACCCAAGACATCATAGCCTAAAACGTCATCCTTACCGTTTTATGGCAAATTTCATGGTCTAAATGGGAACTTGCATCATGTTTATATTGCATTATTTAATATACATGTTCTCACCGTTTTACCTAGTGTTTTAAAGTTATAGATTTCGGATTTTCCGGAGCTTTATATATTATGCTACTCGGTTCGGAGACATGCCTCTCGCAACAAACCCTCGACATGTTTTTAACACTGTCCGTACCATCCCTTGCTCTCACTGTTCTACTACCATCCGAACCATATCATGTATTCTCACTTTTTTTTTTTTTACCATCTTATCTTTCCAATTCAAGCTACTATCGTACCTACTTCAAGATCTGCACCGTTAATTCTAGTTTTAGGAATTTTATCCGTTCCTAAATCTAGAACTACACACGGCCTGATCCTCATATAATCAGAGATATGTAGGCGACTTGAAACCGAGGTCTCGCCATAATATTTTTTTCACAACTCTTCGTTCTGTTCAGTCCCTCCGATAACGTTTTATAGGCCGGTCAAAATCGGCTACTCCGTCAACTTTCTTTGCTCAACAATTCATCCTTCATTCCCGAGCAAAGAAGGGGCAGCTGTTGACACCCAATTTTGACCGACCCATAACGTATTTTACGACGTTATTTGATTGAATGGGTATTTTTTAAACTTTGAGTTTATTCTTCAATTTAATCGAAGTAGTCGCACATTCTATTCTTGAGTTTTCAAAATATTAATATATTTTCATTAATTATTTTATCAAGCCTTTAAAATACGGTTATTATCATCGTTAGTTATTATCATGATTTTTATTTAGTAAGAATGCTAAGCCAAAGTAGTAATATTTGTTTAATTTTATTATTTACATACTAATTATTGTTATTTTGAAATGCATAATATTTTACTTTATCCATTTTTTTAACTAGTTTAATACGTTCAAATATTTTTACGAAAAAATCCTAGATTTTCGTTTAATAAAAATATTATTTCAAAACATTTCGCATTTTAGTTGTGTGTGTACTATAATTATTAAGTTTTATCCCTATTCGTTTAATTCGTAGCATTCAAAATAAAAATTTATCTCAATTTTAACCAAATCCTTGAAATTCATTTCAATTTTAGTCAAATTCCTTGAAATTTATATCAATTTTAGTTAATATTTTACAATCCTAGCCAAAGTAATTCAATTCATGACTAATTTTTAAATTTTTTGCAACTTGTGGCTATTATTTAAATCCGGGTCGCCCATTTCCAACCCGGATCCGACCCAATAACCCATTTGTCATTTTAATACCCTAAAACCCTTAAATCCCTATTTTCTCCCTTTCTTCATCAACAATGGGAGGCAGCCATGGCTGCCGCCTCCCTCTCTGTCGAACCACCATGCCGCCACCCCTACAGCCCCTCGCGCAGCCCCCTCCCTCACCACGCCGGCAGCCTTCCTTCTTCTCCCCTCTCTCCGCTGTACTTCTCCTCTCCTTTTCCCTCTCTCCGCTCGACCTGCGACCCCGCCGCCACTGACCAGTGGCTGCCGCAGCCTCCATGGCTGCCGGCACACCTCTCCCCAAACGACCCCCTCACCGCCGTCCAGCAACCCGCGAACCCCAAGCAGCCCCGAAAAACACTA
This sequence comes from Solanum rostratum, assembly GCA_029948455.1. NCBI lineage: Eukaryota > Viridiplantae > Streptophyta > Magnoliopsida > Solanales > Solanaceae > Solanum > Solanum rostratum. Next base: position 89,455,141 of record CM057045.1, on the reverse strand, counting down.
CCCACAGCCCTTATCCCTCACCGCCGGCGGCCCAACGACCCCCTCGCAATACCACGGCGATAACACCAATGAACTAGCCTGCCTAACAGACTCAAAGTCGGATCGATAGGCAACTTGGAGTTTTCTGGTTTGTTTATCTTAGTGTTTCATGGTGATTTAATTATCTCAATATTCTAACACGAATTTTCCACTCTAGTACGTGAAAGTCTATTGTTGTGAATATTATTTGACCCCTTAATTTCTTGTTCCACTGATTTTATTCCGTTCATTGTTTATATTTTAGAGTGACTACTCTAATCTCTTGTTTGATCATGTTAAAATGAGGTAAAGCTTAATATTATGTGCTGAATTTCTTATTCGCATCCTTGTTATTATGACAATATGATTTGTGGATTTGTTGATTGCAATTCGTTATGAACCATTATCTACAATGGAGAACCTTTCTCTGTAATTGACTTTTTTTTTTCTCTCCAAGGAAAGTGATGTAGTTCATCTTTATTTGGGTGGTGATTTTCAGCACTTTGGGCTTGATTTGGATTTTCCTTGTTTGTAATTGTTAAATTATTATTATTATTATTATTATTATTATTTTTTTTTTTTTGCCAGATTATTTATGAGATTTGCTATTGTTATTTATGGTAAATTTTGATAATAATCAATTAATCAATTCTGCAATTCTATTTATGTTAAAATAATCAATTAACCAATTCTGTAATTTTATTTATGTCAAAATAATTAGATTACCCTCTTTTTATGCCTTTGTTTCCTTGTTGATTATTCTGCTTCTACTATAAAAAGAATGATACTTTTTCATAAAGGGAGGACAATTCTTTTGACAGAAATTTTACTTTATAGGCGGTTTACAACTATTCTCCTCTTTCATTTTAAGAAAAAAAAGGGGTCTACTCTTGTTGAATATTTCTTAAGCATTCTTTTAGGTTGCACTTTCGAATTCGGCCTCTCTGCTGTTGGTTCAATACGATACAAGTTCCTCTTGATACAAGCATTGCTCGGAATCCTTGAGATTCTTGTGAACTTGATGTATCAAGAGTGAAGGGAGATTTGAAATTTGAATTCCTGTCGGTATGCATTCTTTTTATTTGTTATATCCAAACCTCATGATGGCTTTGTAGTTTTGTCTGTGTTAGCAGGATCTTTTAACCCATGTGGGATGTGAAGGGTCGGAGGAGGATATGCCGTTGAAGCTTTTCTTCATTTATTTATCTATTTATTTATTTCTACTATTATTATGTTGCATTAGTTTTTGCGAAACTTGTAATAATATGTTGTAAACTGGGGATCTAGTGAAAAGGGGGGCGGGGAATTACGCGCTACTTATTTTTCTTTTTGCAACTTCACGTAGGCAATCTAAATCTAGGATTAAGAAGAAAAAAAAAAAAAAAAAAAAAAAAAAAAAAAAAAAAGAGATCATGGGAGCAACGTTTTATTCCATTATATTCTCTTTGTTAGGTGAATACATGATAAAAGCCCTTAATCACAAATTTTGTTAAACATGTTAATGGATCTTTTAATAACATAAGGGTATGGTGTAGTTTTAATTTGGATTCATCTTTAATACTTTTGTTATGTTTGTTTGTTTTATGTTAGTTGACTTTATAGTTAAACTTGATGAACATTAAAATAAAGTATATTTGGTCATTAAAAGTCATGTATTTAGTTTTTGTCACATCATATTTAGAAAAATTAGGTCATAAAATTCTTTTAGCATATAGGAGTCATGCTCATAGTATGTATTTTTCTAAACTTATAAAATATTTTTGCGCCACTTCACCTGAAATCATGTCGTAGCTTTCAAGATGAATTAACTGCTTTTAACATACATAATTATGTCCTAGAACTCATGTTCATAGGTCTTGAATCATGTTTTTGATAAGATGTATTAATGCATGAACTTTGGCATGATCTTCTTGTCTTAAATAATTAGTATAATTTAGAAAATCATGCTTATAATGTTTCATTGAATCTATTTTTACTTTAACATATCACATAGCTTAAAAACATTTTGATAAGTATCGTAGAACGTTATTCTACTTTAAATCATGCCTCCATTATTATCAATTTTTATTGCTTTTAAAGAAGTAAGTTCTAATTTAATTTTTTGTTAAATTTTTAAAGAATGTTTACCTCACATGATGCAACCTTTTGTTATTCATGTGTGTTTTCAAAATACTCTAGCTAGTTAGAGGCATATATGAGACTTTACATGCTAAATTGTTCGTCTGTCCGTTTTGTATCGACGCGCGTCTAATAGGAAACCTAGGCTTGTTTTAGTCTAGAACCTACCAAAATAGATGTCCAACGCCTCTTGGACATTAGGAGGGACGATAGGCATTTTTAGGAAGCGTTAGACTTTTTCCATTTTCTTTTCTTTAAAAGCGCTATTAAGATTAATAAAAAATGAACTTAGGAGGGGGGTAGGGGTAGATAGGGCTCGGAAAGGATGACATACGCTTAACCCCAATAGGATGAAACCTTTGTTTTCGTCCTGGGGCTTGGTAATAAAACCAAGTGCGTCTGATCCGAGAATTTAATAACCAAACTTAGTTTAAACTCATTTATTACTTGTGTTTTGCTCAAACTTTTGTCACTTAGGATTAATTTAGAAAATATTAATTGAGACCTTTACTTGTGTTTTCACCCCTACTTAATAAATACGAGACACGGTCGGGACCCGCCTTTGCGGACCTCGAAGGGTGCTTAACACCTTCCCTTCGAGGTAATTTGAGCCCGAACCCCCTCTCTGGTTGACCTTTGACCCTTAGGCTAGAATGGTGTCCTAATGCACCTTAATTCATTAGGTGGCGACTCTTAGAAATAAAAATCCCAAAAGAGTCATTGCCACGACGTCGTCCAGGTTCCTATTTCTCCGCGAGGAAAAAATAGGGCGCGACAGAATGGCGACTCTGCTGGGGACTTAGGCTCTTACCATAACGCGTCTCGTGTTTATTTTTCGCAATTTTATTTATTTATTTATTTATTTAATCCTTAACTGCCTTGTTTATTTATTTATTTTTTCCCTCTTTAACCTCCCCTTATCCCTCTAACACCCCCCCTTCCTCTAACATCCCCCTTATCCCTCTAACACCCCCCCTTCCTCTAACACCCCCCCTTCCTCTAACACCACCCCCCCTTCCTCTAACACCCCTCCTTATCCCTCTAACTCCCCCCCTATCCCTCTAACTCCCCTTCCTCTAACTCCCCTACTATCCCCCTCCCCTTTTTATTTATTCTTGTTCCTTTCCCCTTTTATTTCTTTACTTATCGTTCAATTACTTGCTTAAATGTTATAACTGCTAATTGTTTATGCTTACATATAAACTGGCATTCCGCTCATACTTCCTCCCACTTGGGACCCTTTTTTTCTTTTATCGTGATGTTGTGCCTTTGCGCTTCTCACAATCTCTTTTCAAACCAGTGTCTAGAGAGATGGCATAAGCGTGGTGTAAGCGGATAGTTTTGCTACCGTGGGACCACGCGCCTTCTCACATAGGATATCAAGTTTGTGTCTAAGCCCACTCTTATAGAAAACATAAGATAGAGCTTTATCCACCCAAAATTAAGATCATGCATGCATAAGCCTTAGGTAGTTTGACCCCAAGGGGGTCAATCTACGTAATAGTAGCCACCCTGCAAAGTCTAGAGGGTCCAATCACCCTCCAAGACAGAATAGTACATATTATTTGTCTATGTGATCACGATAATTAATTCAAGCCTAAAATATTGTTAAAAGGGAGTTTAGAAAAAGTTACCTTTCTGTTTTGCAGAGTTATGATGCTGAAGTCATGCCAGAAGTGGGTTTGAAGTTCAGAAGTTATTTCCATTTGTTACCTTATTATTCTTTAGATTTTATGTATCGAAGTTTAGGATTTATTTTTCATTTGTTACCTTATTCCTTAGATTTGATACAAAGTTTAGGATTCATTGGTTACCCTGCTACTCCTTAGATTTTGTATATATAGTATCATTTAAAAAAAAAAAAAAAAAAAAATTGTAATAGTTGTTATTAATAAAATAGCTATTTTTTTTATTATATTTTCTAACACTAAACTCCAATTAACAAATCAAAGGCTTGAATTAGTTATCGTGAATCATTTGCTTGTCGTATTAGGCCTACCTCTGGCTCAATGAGGTCCCTTGCATTTTAGGACGATCATTTTGTTGAATTACTTATTTACTATTATTATTACCCTAACCTCTAACAAGGCTTTGTTTTGTTATTTTGTTTTTTCCCTTCCCAAGGTTGATCTGTGTGCGCATTCTGGCCTACCATACACGATCGAAGGGTCCTCCGCCTACTCCCCCAAGTTTGCGTCATCAAAAACGGGACAAAATGACTGACGATAATGCTGTTGAAAGAGTGGAGTCTTCTGAAAAGGGAGTCCAACCGGATGATCTAACTCTAAGGTTGGAAAGAAAAATTCAAGAGTTGGAGGATGAAATGGCCAGCATGCGCAACTTGGCCAGACTATCCATTTCTCTTGGCACTCCTTTCGGAGCACACATGGATGACCCAGTCACTACAATTCAAACCACCTTCTCAACTCATCCAACCCCCCAAAATCAGTCCAACCCTACTTATATACCCCCTTCAAGCAATCATCCAAACCCACATCAACTAAGCATTCCTGAACCAACATGGTATCCGCAAAACCCTACCTACGTTCAAGATATGCCTCCCAAGTCCACTGCCAACATCTTAAAAGCCCATGCCTCTGGAACTCATACTCATAATCCTATATATGTCGAGACATCCCCTTTTGTACATAACTACCATGAATCAGAATCCTCTCAAAAGGATATGCTGATTAAATCCCTGACTGAGAGACTGGATAGTCTGAGCAATCGCATGCGACATGTAGAAGAAAGTAAAAAGGTAATTGGCCTGAGTTATGAAGATCTGTGCATGCACCCAGATGTCGAGTTACCAGAAGGATACAAACCTCCAAAATTTGAACCGTACAATGGTATTGGGGATCCCAGGGCTCATCTGCGCATGTATTGTGATAAACTGGTAGGAGTGGGAAAGAATGAAAAGATTAGAATGAAATTGTTCATAAGAAGCCTTACAGGGGAAGCTTTGACATGGTATTTAGAACAAGACTCACAAAAATGGACAAGGTGGGAGGATTTGGCTTCCGATTTCATGAATAGGTTTGGGTTCAACATTGAGAATGCACCAGATTGGTTTTACATTCAAAACCTAAAGAAGAAGCCAAGTGAATCATTCCGAGACTACGCCATAAGATGGAGGTCTGAAGCTGCTAGAGCTAAACCCCCTATGGAGGAATCTCAGATAAAAGACTATTTCATTCGCGCCCAAGAGCCTCAATACTATGATAGAATGATGCTTGTGGCAGAAAAGAGCTTCGCAGACATCATCAGGTTGGGTGAAAGAATTGAGGAGGGTATAAAAAATGGCACAATTATCAACCTAGAGGCCTTACAAGCTACCAACAAAGCTTTGCAGTCTGGAGGTATGCCCGATATTCGAAAGAAGAAAGAAGTGGGTTCGGTCATGATGGCACATAAAGCTCCTATCAGACACCAAATCTGGGCTCCGCCACTTCCCCACTATCCTACGTCTTCGTACACCGCACCTCCCCCCTTTTATCCACCACCTACTCCTTATCAAGCTCCCCTCGCTCCATACCAACAACCTGCATACCCCGCTTATCATACCCAACCAGGATACTTTCAAACACCTCCACCTCCACCTCCTCAACGACCAAACTACAGAAATCGTCCCAACTTTGAAAGAAAACCTACCAAGAACTACACCCCTCTGGCTGAACCCATAGCCCAACTCTACGAGAGGTTGAAAGAAGCTGGCTATATCACGCCTATCCCTGCTTTGAATCCAGACACTCAATCCAAGTGGTATGATCCAAATAAAGTTTGCGCATACCACTCAGGAATGAAGGGACACACAACTGACGCGTGTCGCGCTTTGAAGGATAAGGTTCAAGACTTGATTGATACTAAGGTCATACATTTGAAGGATCCTACGCCAAATACATCCAAAAATCCACTACCAAATCATCAATGAGCATATTGAAGTCACATCCAGAATTGTGTTGTTTAAGCAAAGGTTTGCCTTGCTCGGATTCTATGGAAGAAACATCTACATCAGCAAAATAAACCAGGAAATCTGGCCTCTTTCTATTTCAAGTGTTTTATTTAATGCTCTTTCATCCTTGTATTTGGAACTACGTCAGACCTGATTCCCGTTTAGGAGGGATACGTAGGCGCTCCTGTGGAGCTCGGTCTTACCATAATAAAAATCCTATTTCCCCACTTGACCACAGACTGGGGCAGAATTTTTGAGAGGACCTCAAAAATTCTTTTGGGAAAAGAGCATAAGTAGACAAGACAACTGGGGCAGAATTTTTGAGAGGATCTCAAAAATTCTTTTAGATCATTTTCTACAAACTGGGGCAGAAATTTTTGAGCAGCTCTCAAAAATTTCGAACTGAAAACCGATAACAAGGACATTAAGGCGAAAGGCAAGAGATGTGTGGGTCGAGGCATGGCTACAGATCAACCTCCCCTTTTTCAAACTAACGATTTTTCTTTGAATGTAGACTGGCATACATGCTTGGAACAACCTCTTCATATCTTACAATGGGCAAAGGTCAGATTATCCTATTCCTCTTATATTAGTTAATTTCTTATTGCTTACCGAAATCATACTTGGCCTATCGAGATGACATGAAAAGGAACTTGCATTTGGCCTACTTAGATAAAATTACATTATGCATTATTTGGCCTACAAAAATCGCAAAGAAAACACATACATTCTTTTATATGCATTGGCCTACTGAAAATTTTATTTTTTGCATCAGCCTACTCAAATTGAGTGAAATTGTTTTTCTACATCGGCCTACTAAAATTATATGAAATTACATTTTTTTTACGTTGGCATACAGAACATTGCATTCTTACATTGGCCTACCGGAAAGTACATTTTTGTATTGGCCTACTAAACACACATGAAATTGCATTGGCCTACTGAAGAGTACATTTTGCATTTGGCCTACTATTTGCATGAAATTTCATTGTGGCCTACTAAATTTGCATGAAATCACATTTTGCATTGGCCTACTGAAAAGTACATTTTGCATTTGGCCTACTATTTGCATGAAATTTTATTGGCCTGCTAGATTCACATGAAAATCACATTTTTGCATTGGCCTACTGAAAAGTGCGTTTTTTGCATTTGGCCTACTATTTGCATGAAAGTGCATCGGCCTATTAAATTCACATTGAAATTACATTTTTGCATGGGCCTACTAATTACACTCTCGCATTAGCCTACTAAATTATTGAAAATTGCACTCTTGCACCGGCCTACTAATATTACTGAAAATCACATATTTTGCACCGGCCTACTAAACTTACTTAAAATTGCATTGGCCTACTAAACCTACTGAAAATCGAGTATTTTGCACTGGCCTACCAAACTTACTTAAAATGGCATGGCCTATCACTTTTGGCCTACTACGTGGCCTTCTTTGAAAACTTTGCATGGCCTACTGAAATCACATTTATATTTTAAATAAGAAAATTTCTCTTATACGGCCTTCTGACACTACATCTTGCCTACTGAAATTGCATGGCCTCCTTTTGAAAACTTTACATTGGCCTGAAAAATCGCATGAAAATGGCATACCCTTAAGGCGTCATAGTCCAAAGGCATCATTCTCATAGCCTAAGGACATCATTTCATGGCCTGGGGATTTAATTTATGTTTATCATAATCCGAAGGTATCATCGTCCAAAGGCATCATCCTTCATGGCCTACGGACATCATTTCATAACCTGAGGATATAATTTACAATTAGCATGACCCAAGACATCATAGCCTAAAACGTCATCCTTACCGTTTTATGGCAAATTTCATGGTCTAAATGGGAACTTGCATCATGTTTATATTGCATTATTTAATATACATGTTCTCACCGTTTTACCTAGTGTTTTAAAGTTATAGATTTCGGATTTTCCGGAGCTTTATATATTATGCTACTCGGTTCGGAGACATGCCTCTCGCAACAAACCCTCGACATGTTTTTAACACTGTCCGTACCATCCCTTGCTCTCACTGTTCTACTACCATCCGAACCATATCATGTATTCTCACTTTTTTTTTTTTTACCATCTTATCTTTCCAATTCAAGCTACTATCGTACCTACTTCAAGATCTGCACCGTTAATTCTAGTTTTAGGAATTTTATCCGTTCCTAAATCTAGAACTACACACGGCCTGATCCTCATATAATCAGAGATATGTAGGCGACTTGAAACCGAGGTCTCGCCATAATATTTTTTTCACAACTCTTCGTTCTGTTCAGTCCCTCCGATAACGTTTTATAGGCCGGTCAAAATCGGCTACTCCGTCAACTTTCTTTGCTCAACAATTCATCCTTCATTCCCGAGCAAAGAAGGGGCAGCTGTTGACACCCAATTTTGACCGACCCATAACGTATTTTACGACGTTATTTGATTGAATGGGTATTTTTTAAACTTTGAGTTTATTCTTCAATTTAATCGAAGTAGTCGCACATTCTATTCTTGAGTTTTCAAAATATTAATATATTTTCATTAATTATTTTATCAAGCCTTTAAAATACGGTTATTATCATCGTTAGTTATTATCATGATTTTTATTTAGTAAGAATGCTAAGCCAAAGTAGTAATATTTGTTTAATTTTATTATTTACATACTAATTATTGTTATTTTGAAATGCATAATATTTTACTTTATCCATTTTTTTAACTAGTTTAATACGTTCAAATATTTTTACGAAAAAATCCTAGATTTTCGTTTAATAAAAATATTATTTCAAAACATTTCGCATTTTAGTTGTGTGTGTACTATAATTATTAAGTTTTATCCCTATTCGTTTAATTCGTAGCATTCAAAATAAAAATTTATCTCAATTTTAACCAAATCCTTGAAATTCATTTCAATTTTAGTCAAATTCCTTGAAATTTATATCAATTTTAGTTAATATTTTACAATCCTAGCCAAAGTAATTCAATTCATGACTAATTTTTAAATTTTTTGCAACTTGTGGCTATTATTTAAATCCGGGTCGCCCATTTCCAACCCGGATCCGACCCAATAACCCATTTGTCATTTTAATACCCTAAAACCCTTAAATCCCTATTTTCTCCCTTTCTTCATCAACAATGGGAGGCAGCCATGGCTGCCGCCTCCCTCTCTGTCGAACCACCATGCCGCCACCCCTACAGCCCCTCGCGCAGCCCCCTCCCTCACCACGCCGGCAGCCTTCCTTCTTCTCCCCTCTCTCCGCTGTACTTCTCCTCTCCTTTTCCCTCTCTCCGCTCGACCTGCGACCCCGCCGCCACTGACCAGTGGCTGCCGCAGCCTCCATGGCTGCCGGCACACCTCTCCCCAAACGACCCCCTCACCGCCGTCCAGCAACCCGCGAACCCCAAGCAGCCCCGAAAAACACTACCCACAGCCCTTATCCCTCACCGCCGGCGGCCCAACGACCCCCTCGCAATACCACGGCGATAACACCAATGAACTAGCCTGCCTAACAGACTCAAAGTCGGATCGATAGGCAACTTGGAGTTTTCTGGTTTGTTTATCTTAGTGTTTCATGGTGATTTAATTATCTCAATATTCTAACACGAATTTTCCACTCTAGTACGTGAAAGTCTATTGTTGTGAATATTATTTGACCCCTTAATTTCTTGTTCCACTGATTTTATTCCGTTCATTGTTTATATTTTAGAGTGACTACTCTAATCTCTTGTTTGATCATGTTAAAATGAGGTAAAGCTTAATATTATGTGCTGAATTTCTTATTCGCATCCTTGTTATTATGACAATATGATTTGTGGATTTGTTGATTGCAATTCGTTATGAACCATTATCTACAATGGAGAACCTTTCTCTGTAATTGACTTTTTTTTTTCTCTCCAAGGAAAGTGATGTAGTTCATCTTTATTTGGGTGGTGATTTTCAGCACTTTGGGCTTGATTTGGATTTTCCTTGTTTGTAATTGTTAAATTATTATTATTATTATTATTATTATTATTTTTTTTTTTTGCCAGATTATTTATGAGATTTGCTATTGTTATTTATGGTAAATTTTGATAATAATCAATTAATCAATTCTGCAATTCTATTTATGTTAAAATAATCAATTAACCAATTCTGTAATTTTATTTATGTCAAAATAATTAGATTACCCTCTTTTTATGCCTTTGTTTCCTTGTTGATTATTCTGCTTCTACTATAAAAAGAATGATACTTTTTCATAAAGGGAGGACAATTCTTTTGACAGAAATTTTACTTTATAGGCGGTTTACAACTATTCTCCTCTTTCATTTTAAGAAAAAAAAGGGGTCTACTCTTGTTGAATATTTCTTAAGCATTCTTTTAGGTTGCACTTTCGAATTCGGCCTCTCTGCTGTTGGTTCAATACGATACAAGTTCCTCTTGATACAAGCATTGCTCGGAATCCTTGAGATTCTTGTGAACTTGATGTATCAAGAGTGAAGGGAGATTTGAAATTTGAATTCCTGTCGGTATGCATTCTTTTTATTTGTTATATCCAAACCTCATGATGGCTTTGTAGTTTTGTCTGTGTTAGCAGGATCTTTTAACCCATGTGGGATGTGAAGGGTCGGAGGAGGATATGCCGTTGAAGCTTTTCTTCATTTATTTATCTATTTATTTATTTCTACTATTATTATGTTGCATTAGTTTTTGCGAAACTTGTAATAATATGTTGTAAACTGGGGATCTAGTGAAAAGGGGGGCGGGGAATTACGCGCTACTTATTTTTCTTTTTGCAACTTCACGTAGGCAATCTAAATCTAGGATTAAGAAGAAAAAAAAAAAAAAAAAAAAAAAAAAAAAAGAGATCATGGGAGCAACGTTTTATTCCATTATATTCTCTTTGTTAGGTGAATACATGATAAAAGCCCTTAATCACAAATTTTGTTAAACATGTTAATGGATCTTTTAATAACATAAGGGTATGGTGTAGTTTTAATTTGGATTCATCTTTAATACTTTTGTTATGTTTGTTTGTTTTATGTTAGTTGACTTTATAGTTAAACTTGATGAACATTAAAATAAAGTATATTTGGTCATTAAAAGTCATGTATTTAGTTTTTGTCACATCATATTTAGAAAAATTAGGTCATAAAATTCTTTTAGCATATAGGAGTCATGCTCATAGTATGTATTTTTCTAAACTTATAAAATATTTTTGCCCCACTTCACCTGAAATCATGTCGTAGCTTTCAAGATGAATTAACTGCTTTTAACATACATAATTATGTCCTAGAACTCATGTTCATAGGTCTTGAATCATGTTTTTGATAAGATGTATTAATGCATGAACTTTGGCATGATCTTCTTGTCTTAAATAATTAGTATAATTTAGAAAATCATGCTTATAATGTTTCATTGAATCTATTTTTACTTTAACATATCACATAGCTTAAAAACATTTTGATAAGTATCGTAGAACGTTATTCTACTTTAAATCATGCCTCCATTATTATCAATTTTTATTGCTTTTAAAGAAGTAAGTTCTAATTTAATTTTTTGTTAAATTTTTAAAGAATGTTTACCTCACATGATGCAACCTTTTGTTATTCATGTGTGTTTTCAAAATACTCTAGCTAGTTAGAGGCATATATGAGACTTTACATGCTAAATTGTTCGTCTGTCCGTTTTGTATCGACGCGCGTCTAATAGGAAACCTAGGCTTGTTTTAGTCTAGAACCTACCAAAATAGATGTCCAACGCCTCTTGGACATTAGGAGGGACGATAGGCATTTTTAGGAAGCGTTAGACTTTTTCCATTTTCTTTTCTTTAAAAGCGCTATTAAGATTAATAAAAAATGAACTTAGGAGGGGGGTAGGGGTAGATAGGGCTCGGAAAGGATGACATACGCTTAACCCCAATAGGATGAAACCTTTGTTTTCGTCCTGGGGCTTGGTAATAAAACCAAGTGCGTCTGATCCGAGAATTTAATAACCAAACTTAGTTTAAACTCATTTATTACTTGTGTTTTGCTCAAACTTTTGTCACTTAGGATTAATTTAGAAAATATTAATTGAGACCTTTACTTGTGTTTTCACCCCTACTTAATAAATACGAGACACGGTCGGGACCCGCCTTTGCGGACCTCGAAGGGTGCTTAACACCTTCCCTTCGAGGTAATTTGAGCCCGAACCCCCTCTCTGGTTGACCTTTGACCCTTAGGCTAGAATGGTGTCCTAATGCACCTTAATTCATTAGGTGGCGACTCTTAGAAATAAAAATCCCAAAAGAGTCATTGCCACGACGTCGTCCAGGTTCCTATTTCTCCGCGAGGAAAAAATAGGGCGCGACAGTTAGTACCTTACTGCCTCTGGGAACAAGTTACAAAAGAATTGTTTTTTGGTGTTTCTTCACAATTTCAAGAAGCGATTGAAGGAACTCAACACTACTTCGATATAGTTACATATCTCATCAAATTAGTGAAGTAGGTTTTATCATACTAACTTTATTTTATACTTTTTTTAGTTTCCTTTAAAATTTATTATTGTTGATATTCCTAGTTCATAAGTGCATATATTCTTGTTTTAGTTATTGTTAAAATTTATTCAATTGAATTATTTAAATATGTTGACTAGAAAATATGATTCCGGTTTTACAAAAAGAGAGAAAAAGAGAAAACTTGAAAAATTAAATAAATCTCAAAAAGGAGCCCTTGACAAATTTTTAACAAATAATAAAAGTCTTGAACGAAAAATATGGGAGGATATTCTTCAAGTGAACAAGTTACTAATAGAAATGAGTTAGATGATAATAGTATTCAAGCAAAAAATCTAGAAGAAATTGGTGAAAAATGTGATGTAGTTCTCGATAATCAAAAACTCTTAAACAATTTAAATAATTGCAACTCTAAAAATATATATGATCTAAGTCAATGAAATATTGTAGATACAAAGTAGAGAGATGTATTAGTATTAAGAGAAATAATATAAGTAGAAGATAATGATCTAATGAAAATACTCAATCAAATAAAAACACTTGTTCTTTTCCAAATACATATATTGCTTATAGAATAATGTTAACGGTTCCGGTTACTATTGGCTCAGCCGAAAGAAGTTTCTCGAAAGTAAAATTGATAAAATCTTATCTAAGATCAACGATGTCTGAAGAAAGATTGAATGGTTTGGCTATATTATCAATTGAAAAAGAATTATTAAAACAAATTAATTATAAAACAATAATTAATGACTTCGCATCTAAAAAGCTAGAAAAGTAGATTTTAAATAAAAAATATATAAGATAATTTTTTTTAAAAAAAATTAGGGACCCTCTCTAGACTTTGGCTTTAGGCCTCCGATCTTGTTGAGTCGGCCCTGAGTGTATGCAGACCTTACAATTAACTCACGGAGATAGAGAGGTTGTTTCCAAAAGACTCTCGGCTCAAATATATCATCCCCACTAGGAGAAAGGCAATGATTTAGAATAACGACTAAAATGAAGAGCAATGTCAATTCTATAAGAAACAAATAATAAAGGTGGCAAAAATAATTGACGAGTAATAACAATACAATTTATAATGACGCTACTAATCTTATGATAAACAACCTTCTATCAACACAAGGCAAGACAACATCCTACTCTACTAGCCGACTAACCTTCTATTCTAATACGCAATCTCCATTCCTTTCTATCTAAGGTAATGTCCTCGATAATATGAAGTTATATCATATCTGTCTAATCATTTCCTCCCAATACTTTTTCGGTCTACCTTACCCCTCTGTGTAACCCCTAACTCCAACCTCTTGCACCTCCTTATAACTAGAGTGTCAACACACCTCCTATCTCAATCTTGTTTCTCTCATCTTGTCTGCCACAGAGACCACCCCACCCTTCGACATGTGATCAAATAAAACAATACCTGAAGAAATCTGGCTGGACCAGTACACAAACTGTGAGTGATTAAAGTCGAAACCTAGAGGTACAATTTTCATTATGGTCCAGCTATTGCTATTACTTGGGCACAGTTCAACTAAGCAAGAAGGACCCCTACTCCAATTCATTTTAAAAAAAAAACTAATATCGTGTGTAATGAAGTGCCAAGTTGTTTATAAATTGCAAATATTCCTTTCATGCAACAAATTAATTAGTTGCCAAATGAGCCCTTTTTTTGGCATGACAGCTCAATGGTATATTAGTAGTATTATTGATTATCTACTCAAAACTTTAATCCAACTTTTGCTATCATTTTCATTTTTAATTACTTCATCAGTAGTTAAAATGTACTACAGTGTCAATATTTTTCAACATAAAATAATGCAATGACTAAAGTAGCATCATTACGTTAGTACAAACTTTTATTTAAGCAATAGTTAATCTTGTAGGGTAAAGTAGGAACGACCACCATCGTGGGAATCAAAACTTTTTTTTAGAGGAAATTCATTAAAAATATAACTATCATTTCTTTTCGTTCTTCCTTTTTTCTGTTCTTTTCCTTTTTTTTTCTATATATTCTGCTTATGGAGCTTGATTTTTGAAATGAGGATTTCTCGAAATAACATCTCTATATCTATGAGGTAATGGTAAAATCTGCATACACTTTTATCCTCCCTAGATCCCACTTGTTGAATTTCACTGAATATGTTATTGTTATTTGGATTAAAATCGACCATATATATTCGTATGATTAGATTAGGGAGTAAATGGCGGATTATATTGTTATCAACGGAGGTGGATGCAATTATTTGAATCGTTTGGTGTTTACAAATTCCAAGTGTCCCATGCCCAAATGTACTTTCGTCATATATTTTTAACATGATAATTATGACCTTACAGTGCTTCTGTCGGTGGTTGTTACTATAATTTATGCAATTCACAGATGAACTGTTTTTTTTTTTCTTTTGGTGGAAAATGAGGTAAAAAAGTTGACCTTTCAGTTGTCCTTCAATTTTAAATGTATCAACAACAACAATAATTATTCTAATTCATTAGAAGTGGCTGAATATGTATGATTAGAGAAATTATCTACGTATAATATTTCATTAATGTTAAAAGGGAAAACGTATTATCTATCCAGAGGGATTTGAATTCCTTGAGGTGGTAAATAAGGGATTTCTGGCATTTTCATCCCCCCTTTTTAAGAAAAGAATTGTAGGAATAATTTGAACGTTTTATCCCTTTAATTTTGATTCATCTTCGTTTTGAATTGAACTTGAAAAATACGTTTAGCCGTTATTGTTGCCTTTTGAGGAAAGTATATAGCAGAAGAATTAATGGAAGAAAGCAAAAGAATAAAAGCTGATTCGAAAGAAAAGCACATGAAATTAATGACCAGGACAACCTTACTGAATGCTAAATATCCAAATATTTATCTTCCATTGACAAAGAAACTTATGGTTTTGCCCCCCAAAAATGATTATTCTTTATTGCACAGTTACACCTTCTATTAGAAATCAAATCTCAGGCCACTCAATTCTTACGTAAAACTAAAATATCACCTTTGTATGTACTCTTAAAATAAGTCAATTCGGGTCGGGGCGGGCCAAAAAAAAGAAAGAAAAAACTTATCCGCATCTAGTGTTACCACATGAGTAGATTTAACAGCAGGAATATACATCACTTTTTTAAGTCAATAAAATTTGTGTCTGTGCATTCATTTGCTTGAGCATTTTTTCTAGTATAGGTCAACCGGGCACTGACATAAATTAATGAAATAAAAGATTTTGTGAACCCATTGACCCCATTGTGCTACAAGAATCAGATGTCCAGAAAGAAACAAACACAAAGAGAGCTCATACTCTTTAGGCATTTATAGAACATTTTAAGTTCAAAATGCATCAGTCAACCACGTGACTGAACCCACTAGAACACCAATTACGACTAATTTCACTTTCACGGCTGATTTATTTGACATTCAAGTCACATAAAACTGACCCGGCCAAGTCAATGTCATTAAATAGAGTTTTCATAATTCATAAGCATGTGTAAGGTGTAGAGTGCACATATAGGACAATCTTGAATATACATTCATCACCAACCATATTGTGGGTCTTCATAGGCATAAACAATTAATAACACACACCCATCTCCAGAGTAAGGAACAAAATTGAAGGAAACGAAGCATTCTTCATAGAATGAAACACAATGTTAATACAACTTGGAAAAGAAAAGATAACAAGAAGATTCTCTTTTCCGTTCAATTTATCTGAACACAGTAGGTTGGCGGGCGGGCGGTGGAGAAGACAAAAGACAAAGGAATAACTTGATCTTGAAAGTCAACAACAAGGCAGGTTATAACAGGACAGAAATAATAAGATATCAGTTTCGCTCCTAAGCCAAACATCTTCATATGCAGTACAACTTTGGGCGATATAGCCACACATTTACAGTTATAAAGCAGTGGGCAATGTTTAACTTGGGAGAAACCGCACATGGTACTACACTACAACTTCGCGATGCTAATGGCAGCTCACTCGCTGGAAATGAATAAATAGATTAGGATGCATACCTCACCCAGATTCCTTGTGCAAGGGATTTAATGTAATAAACTGTCAGTCAAGTAATTGGTAAGCAGTTAGAATGTCACCTTCTCAGCCCAACATTGTGTAAAGTGAAGATGAATTTTGGATGATTGAATGTTGTAAACGCAACTGAACAATCCTCAGCACACTTGTCTGCCACACCACATCAAATATTCCTGCATTTAATGTAAGATGAAAAATACTTAGATGATCCCTCTGGTCAATTCTAATGACTGAAAACAAAGCCACAACAGCCCGTGACCTTTCTTCCTTTTTATAGAGGAGAAAATGAAATTAGGAAAAAAGATACCTCATCCTAAAACAGAGAACATTGAATTGCATTCTAATGCAACTTACTAGACGCTAATATGCTACACCAGCAAGATGTGCTTCTAAGGAAATTAGTTAAGGAGGTTGAGAACTTCCATAGTGATTTGCATTATCAGAAAATTCCAACAAATAAAACAACAATAAATCTTTTTTTTAATTTGCACCGGGTGTCCGAGTCTCTTTGAGTCCCGACTAATCCCGGGGGTGCATAGGCCCTCAGCAAGGAGTTCCCGCAAGTGCACCACGGTTTATTCAGGTTTTACCCAGTCCGATGGCCCTCAGAAATTGTTTGCACCCAGTGGCTTTCTAACTTAAGACCTTGAAAGGGAGCAAACCCCAAGGCTCAAGTCAATTGTCACCAGGCCAACCCCTAAGGGTTCAACGAATAAATCTTTAGAAAAGTCACACATGCAATCATTCAATCAAAATAGTATGACGTTGATGATCTAACAAGATGATACGTAAAGTAAATACAACTCGACAAATATTTCAAGTAAGCAAAAAGTGTACATCTTTAGCACAAAATAGAATTTCCCATAAAGAACATCATTCACTAAAGTATAAGGACATAAAATGACCCAAGAAGGCACCCTGAACACAACACCACAGTAAAGTCGTACAGCATACAAAGACTCAATATGGCTCCTTCATAGCTTCCTGACTGATAGTTTAAAATTCAGATTAGACAAAATCATACTGAAAACTCACCTCCTTTCAGCAAGAAAGTGCTTGATAAAGTTACATAAATCAATGCTTATAAAGACCAAGAAGTGATTTCTCTCTCTCTTCAACTCTCTTCCGTGCAGCCTCCCTGGCCTTGCGTGCTGCCGCTTCCTCCTCAGTGACAGCTTTTGGCTTCTCATTCTCCCTTTTTCTTTTGTTAACCATTAGTGAAGAAGGTTTACCTTTAACAGATCTTGTGGGATTTGGAGGAGTTGAAACAACACGCCCTGGTGGAGGACCACTTTGAGGAGATTCTGTGCTTTTATTTTCTGAAGATCCAGCACCCATTGTTGATACAGGTGCTTTCGCTAAAGGTTTCTTTGAAATGGATGTTGAAGAAACTTGAGTTGCAGCAAGCGCCTCTTCCCGTGTTACCCACTTACCTGTCACATTTCATTCAATTATACAAGCTTCCAGAAAGAAAGTGTGGGGTAGCTTAATTGAGCTCTGGGAAAGCAAATTTACCTAAAGCATCAGTATAATAGAAGCCAGAGTTTGGATCATAGTAACATCCATTACTTTGATTGTAATAGTAGCCAGATGAGCTGTCATGCTCCCATTCTGTTATTACAAACACAGATTTAGGTCACAAATTATCAAGCCAACATTAAGAAGATCACCATTTTGACTCAACCTTTAAGTAAGTGATGTAAATAAGCCTAAATGTGCAAGAGAAAGGAACTCTTAGGCGACATAAGTCTTTTGTGTTGATTGTCAACACAGTTAGAATCCATCCTAGCAATGTTAATTTTCTATTCACTTCATCACTCTTTGAATCCCCCAACGCAGAAGAGAATTTTGCCACTAAAGCAAATGAGCAAGTTCTTTAGGACAAGAATTTTCACCCCCTCAAAACTTTATCATATGGGAAGCGGAAAAGTAGCATTCAGAAAAATGGAGAAAGGCATGATGCTTTGTTCATACTGTCACTTAATGCCCTGATAGAGTGGTTCCCAGAAAAGAAGTGGATTAGCTAACTTTACCTATTGTTTTTGTATAGCATAATCAAGGTATCCTGGAGACACCGTTTAATGCAACATTGCTTTAACCAAGGTGGTCATGAAGTGATTGCAAAGAACC
This sequence comes from Solanum rostratum, assembly GCA_029948455.1. NCBI lineage: Eukaryota > Viridiplantae > Streptophyta > Magnoliopsida > Solanales > Solanaceae > Solanum > Solanum rostratum. Next base: position 89,436,441 of record CM057045.1, on the reverse strand, counting down.
AGCAGTAGGTACAAAAATCTTAGCAAACAAAACACCAAACAGCAAGAATGTAAACAAATAGCAGAGATTATTTCTTTGTATACAACAACATACCCAGCATAATCCCCTTGGTGGGGTCTAGGGAGTGTAGAGTGTACACAGACCTTACCCCTACCTTGCAATGCAAGGGTAGGGAAGTTGCTTCTGATAGACCCTTAGCTCAAGAAGAGATGAAAAGGAAGCAGTAAATAACAAGCAGTAGCAACAAGAAGATAATAAGATAAACAAAATGGAAGAAACAAACAGGTAGTTTCTTTGTATATGAAAGCTAAACGACTTATTCAACCGAAAACATCTGCAATCCAGACAATTAAGTGGGAGAACTCAAATATCGTCAAATGATAGTTTAACTCATATGCAATTTAACTTATAAAAGTTTTTTCTCAAAATTGACAAAAGAATACAAACTATGAACTCTTCATGAGATATCTCTAGTTTATAACCTAACTCCTTTTGTTCAGAGAAGACGAGAAGCATCTCTACTTGAAATCAATTGAAAGATGATGTTTCTAATTAAGAGTCAACACAATTATATCTAAAATTAAAGGTGTCGTCTCATAGGACAACAGAGAATTTGGACACCTTCTGATACAGCAGATCCCTTGGTAGTTGCTTGACCATTATCATGAGTAGCCAGGGCCTGTATATTGGTACTTCTGGCATCTTTAACTCGAGCCATGTCCTTCTGATAGCTGCGTTGCGCTTTCTGGTCAATTAAAGAAAGACGTAATTAATCTATCACATTATTGTTCATTCACAATCTCCTCTCAGTTCAGCCATTTCAGCTTTAAACTATAAAACAAGTCAAAAAGAATAAATTGGATGAATTTATGTAAAAAAGACAATTAGTACCAAATGAAAGAGTCAATAATTCTATTCATGAATGTTTAAGAGAACCTATGCGATAAAATCATGTCAATCCAGAGATAAATGAAAGATAAAGCTGCATTTCTAAGGAAGAGAGGAAATGCATCTTTTCTAAAAGGAGGCCATGTAAATGTCCAGAGCTATGTATTTTACAGTTCACAGTTTGTGAACGACAGACATTGTGCTTACCCACACTAAGAGATATCTTTTCTTTTTTATCAGAAAAGCCATTCTGTCAAGTGTTCCACTTTTGAGATATCTTAGGACAAAATAAGTTCGTATTAAATATTTTGAGCAGCTACATAACCTGCTAAATAGACAATTAAGAAGAATATCCCTCCACAGACACTTTCTCTAGTACATGAAGTTACACCAATCTCCCCTAGTTGATAAACAGACCACACTTAATAGAAAAGGAATTGCAGTAATGGTACTTGAAGAAGATTGAATTAGCAATTTTTTTTAAAAAAAAAAAAATTTATACGGTAAGTATTTTAGAACATATATGTAATTACAAAAAGAAACATTAACTGATCGGCGCACACAAAAGAAAAAGTCTACTTCTGAGGTATATATGAAACCCTTCAAATTTAGATAAATACACACACACACATAATGTAAAAAATTTATATATCCTTCATAACCATTTTTATCTTCTTTTGGATGGTAAATACTAACATCAAAATTTAAGTTTCAGATCCTATTTATCAGAAAACTGAAATCCCTTGACATAAATGTGTGACTAAGATGTAAAAATATATCCCAATATAATAGCACTTACTGCTTCAATTTGCTCTAGCGCACGGGCTGCTTCTTTTAACTCTTTGTCTTTTGCAGCTTTCTCTTGTCGCATTGTGTTGAGCCTATTGCCCACATTTTCCTTGTGACGCGTACCAAGTTCATGGTTCCTAATGCTCGCAGGATTGTTCGATATGAAGATTTTGCAGAAATCACACCATTTATTTCCTTGGCTAACCCAAAACTGTACAATGAAAAAAATAAGAAACAGCCATATTTATAAAACTTTAATTTCATCAAAAGAATGTAAACATCAGCATAATATCCCAGGTTTCGCAACCTAACACCGAAAGAAAAGGAAAAAAAAAATCTAACTAGAGTAAAGTAACAGGTTAAGGAACACAAGAAATATGCAAAATACTCTGACAGAAGTCTGAACATTCTAATACAGTAATAAGAAGGTAGAGAAGAACTAAATCAGAAACAAAAGCAAAACCCAACAAAAAGATGATTGAAGAAACAAAAAAGTTTTTAATGGATGGAATGAAATTGTTGTAGGTATTTGAATTACAAATGTTCATAGCTAAGTATGATTATAGGAGTACCAGAAACTACAAAATAAGAATATTGCTCTCGATTTCTACAAGACAAGAAAGATCATGACCCTGCAAATTAATCCATACACTAAGGGGTTATTTGGTTCGGAACAAGTTGTCCTCGAATAATTAATCCCAGGATAAGTTATCTTGTGATAAGTTATTCCACCATGTATACGGAATTACTTATCTCATCATTAAGGCAAAAATGGAGAGATAAATAATCCAAGGACTACCTAATACCTCCAACCAAACAACAACATACACAATGAAATCCTAAAAGAGGGGTTTCAGGAGGGTAGAGTGCGCAAACCTTACCCACTATCTTATGGAGATAAAGAGGTGGTTTCTAAAAGACCCTCGACTCAAATGTATCTACCCCAATTAAAAGAAGGAAAATAATAGACATAGAACAGAGGCTAAAACAAAGAGCAATATCAATTCTACAAGGAAAACAAAATAAAAGTAGCAAAATAATCGAATAGCAATAACAAAACAACCATAATAGCATGACTAACCCTATGAAAAAACTAAAACCGTCACAAGGCAAGACAACATTCTACCCCTACTAGCCTTCTACCCTAATACATATCCACTCCTTTCTATCTAAGGTCATGTTCTCGGTGATACTGGGATTATTATACTTTATACCTACACCAAATGACTCCTAAATCTACAGTACCCTATCACCAAACATACTTATCAGCAAACCAGTATAATGGAAAACTACTTAGGGGGGAAAAACAATTAAAAAACAAAAATTGAAGAGTGAAAATCTAGTCAATAGACAAAATGAGATATGTGGGAGGATACATTGACACATTACACTCAACAAATACACAATGTATAAAGCATGAAAAAGGAAGCACTATAAGCAAACGCTGAGGGAGAAATCATCAGAGATAAAATTCAAATTGAAATCATAAACTCTGCCACTGATTCAACAGTGGTCTATGATCTTTGAAGGAGGGTTTCACATTATTTGATCTGTTGCTCAACTAAAGGTGCATGACAAACTTGATAGCCAATAGTGACTCCTCAATGATGACAACTTAACCATTTCTCGCATGCTTCTTTAATATAATTTCTACTGTATAAGTCATATCTGAACTAATTCATATTTCAAAGATTACCAATTCACAAATTTGAATCATTTTACCAAATTTAGCCCATCTCACAAGTGATAAAAGATTAACACAATTGATCAATCAGGAGTACACAAAAGAAACCACAAATAACCACTCCTAATTTCCTATCATTTAGTTGGAATTAGTAGGGATTCGCAAGTAGAAATAAGGAGAAAAAAAGTCATTTTGAAGTTGCAAGTAAAAAATGAAAGATTAGACAGAGCCGTACCTCAGTCATAGCTGCAACAGATATACGAATGGATTGAATGAAAGGAGACGACGGTGATTCCCAAGCTCAAATTTATTTCCTATTCAAAATCAACGGCCTTTTCTTCTGAACCCTAATTTTGATTGAACCAAAGAAGTAGAAATAATTTGACGACCAAAAATAAAATAAAAGAAGAACTCGGATTCGGGCCCGCCCGATCCGCTTTGAGATATTTGTTTAGCGCTTGAGAATAAACGAGATGTTCGGAAATGGAATCTTTAGAAATAAAACTTTAGTATTATGTAAAATGAAATTCCATCAAAGCACTCCCTCTATTCCTTCTTTAGTCAATTTTTTTGGTCCTTTTTCTTTTTTCAAAATAATTCAAGTTTAAAATTAATATTTTTAATTTTTAACTTTTGTATTTTTTAAAAAGAAAATTTATATTTTCTAAATAATAAATTGCACCATTTGAGATTAAATGAAAAGACAATAATAAAAAATATGATTTAAATAAGTGATTTATTAACAAAATATTATTTAGTATTAACTCGAGGTTTGAGATATTGCTACCAAGCTTCGAACTTGGGCTACCCACACACTTGGTTAAAGAGCCAAAGGGGCTCAATAGTCGTTCAACCTAATCTAATACTTTCTATGCCCCATTTTATGTGACACTTTTTCATTTGGCATGATGTTGAAGAAAAATAGAAGACTTTTAGACTTGTGGTCTAAAATCATTTTTAGATATTTGTGTGGTTGAGAATCATTTCATAGGAGCAAAAGGGGAACTTTAAAGTTAAATTGTTTCTAATTAGAATAAAGTGACATTATTTTTTGGACAGACCAAAAAAAAAGGGTGTCACATAAAATGGGACAGAGTGAATAGTTACTTTTGAGGAGACCTTTTAAAACATATGAAAATATATTACGGTTACTTGCTATATAAGAGTAATTGAGGAAGCGAAGCAGACGAAAATGAACATGTTCTATTATTGACATGTGCACCATCCGTCAGTCCAATCTACCATATAGAAAGAATAGAAATAGAAGTGATGGTACAAAAATTGCCCTAACCAAGCTAGTATGAATCACAGGCCAGGTCTGTCCTTGGTAGTTGTTTCTACTAAATCTGATTATGCTCTTCTTGTTAAGTATCCGACTATCGTCGCTCAAAAGTTTAAATGAATTCTTTCTTTTTCTTTTAAGATGTCTAAAGAGACCTGCTTACGCATGACTAAAGTCATCCAAGGCAAAAGGTGCACAATCCTTAGATAAAAAATGTAGTATACGTAAATTAAACATTAATTATTATCCTTGACGCAATTAAAAATAAAATTTGTACATTATTCATTAAATTTTTATTTTCGCTACTGATCATATGATACAATTTTATATATGACATGCGTTTATACATAGACATATTTTATACATACTTACTCAATGACTTTTACTCAACTATCTCAAGACTCCATATACAAAGATTCCAAAATCATCTTGAAAAATCATGAGCATGAAGCAGTTAAACAGAGGCATCTATTGCCATAATTTATACCTACAGAATGTTCTATATCAAAATTAAATGATCTTTAATTGTGCAGAAACAATATTAATAATGTGAAATTTTATACAACATATTCCTTTTCTTTTGAATTTTTTTTATGATGAATTTCCTTTTCTGCTGTAATCACTCTTCGGTTTAAATTTTGCATTACACTAAACCCTATGGGCTTGTTTGGTACATTTGCGAAACTACATGGACCTATTTGCTCTTTTGCTGTTAATTCGTCAACCCCACCCCATCTCCATCGTCGTCAAATATGAATTGGCTTGATTGACATTGCCGCCGGTGGCTGCAAACCCTGTCGGTCGTCTCCGGCAAAGTGGACCATCAGCCTCCTTCTCGGCAAACAATGGATCAATCTTTTCTGCTGATGCTAACAAATCTTCTTCACCTCCACAACCACCTTGACCCCACCACCTCTCTTCTCTCCGATTCCACCTCCTCCTACTCTTCCTCCGCCGCTTCACCCACCTCCCCTACTTCCCTCCTCACCTCCACCACCGCCGCCCCTCTCCTCTTCTTCACCATCGCATCCGTTCTCTCCTATCTCGCTACCCACCCACACAAGAAAAAACCCAAAACTTCCACCTCTTCGCCTAATAATAACCCCTCTTCTCCATCGCCCGCAGCTCCCGAATTCTCCGTCTCCGCCTTTCGTGCCCTCTCCACTGAACATATTTGGGCTATGGAAGCTCCTCTGCGTGACGCTCAGTGGCGTTCCCTTTACGGACTGTCGTATCCCGTTTTCACCACCGTTGTTGACAAGCTGAAACCCTACATTACCCAGTCCCAACTCTCTCTACCGTCTGATTACACCGTTGCGATGGTTCTTTCTAGACTCTTCCACGGATATTCTGCTAAAACCCTAGCTACCCGTTATGGCCTTGAACCTTACCTGATATCGAAAATCACTAACATGGTCACCCGCCTCTTGGCTACGAAGCTTTATCCGGAGTTTATCAAGATCCCCGTGAGTCGACGGCGTCTTGTGGAGACCACTCAAGGGTTCCAGGAGTTGACTTCACTCCCAAATATATGTGGAGCTATTGATGGAACGGCCGTGAAGTTGCAGCATCTTCCGTCGGAGACTGTTAACTCGTCTATGTACTACAGCAGATATGGGTTCCCATCCATATTGCTTCAGGTTGTTGCTGATCACAAGAAGATCTTTTGGGATGTTTGTGTGAAAGCCCCAGGTGGATTTGATGATGCTACGCATTTTAGAGATAGTCTGTTGTATAATAGGCTAATATCTACCGATATTATTTGGGACAAAGGGGTTAATATTAGAGGAGAACATGTGAGGCCATACATTGTGGGGGATTGGTGTTTTCCATTGTTATCATTTTTACTCACTCCATTTTCTGGGAATAGGACTGGCTCACCTGCTGAGAATGCCTTTGATGAAGCCTTGTTTAAGGGGAGGAAGATGGTTGAGGAAGCTATAGGCTTGTTGAAAGGACGGTGGAAAATTCTTCAGAATTTGAATGTGGGACTAAGTCATGCACCCCAAACTATTGTCGCTTGTTGTGTGTTGCATAACTTGTGTCAGATTGCGAGGGAGCCGGAGCCAGAGCTTTGGAGGGAGCCAGAAGAGAATGGTTCACCTCCAAGGGTGTTAGAGAATGAGAAGTCTTTCTATTATTATGGTGGAACCGTGAGGCGGGCCTTGGCTGATGATCTATATCACCGGCTCTCTTCAAGATGAGTGTAGTTTCCCGAAGGATGCTTTCTTGATGTAAGGATGATTTTACTTGTTAATTCTAGTTTTTGGTTCATGGTAGCTGGTATTGCTCTTTGACAAAGAGTAGCAATGTACTGAATATTGCCCGTAGTCTAGTTGGTTACCTTAAAAGCACCTTACAATTCACAATAGATTGCTTCCAGTGTAATAGTTCTGCTGCTTTCTAACTCTGCTATCTGAGAGAGTTTATGCTGGAGGAAGAAATAGAAAGATTTACTCATCTCTCATTCTTGAGCGCATATGCATCCACTGTGTTCATTTTCACCTTATTCTGCCTATTATGACCTTTTAGTAATCTATATTTCTGTATTTCCCTTAGTCAAAAAGCAGCATCCCGAGTCACAGACCTTACATTGTACTGAGAGATCAAATCACACGTTGATTCTTCATTTTACGAAACCTGGAGTAGTTCCGCAACCCCCCACCCCCCAAAGGAGCCCACACTTCTTCAATCAACTTATCTTAGAAAAAATTACATTAGGTCATCCTTAAAATCTTTAAGTGAGCGAGAAGCTAGGCAAGTTTACACAGCATTTGCTAAACATGCCATGGTTCAATGCTATTGATTTACTGCAACACTGGAGAAAGTAAAACTACAGCCAATGTGCTTTTCCGAATTGCTATTATGACTTTGATTCTTTTTGTTTGATGTCTCCAACTTTTAGAAGATCAAAAGCTCATGGTAAGAAAGGAAGCCTTCTATTTGTTTTGAATTGCAAAATGCAAAGCTTGATGTTAGTGCAATTATATCTTCCTCACAGCTTGATGTAAATGCAATTTTAAACTCCTCACCCAGCTAAGAAATAAAGAAGTCACGCTTTTCATTTGTTCTGCCATCTGCTGTACGAATTCCTGTTGGTTTTTGGTTTTGCTTTGGAAGGGAAAGCGCTGTTGGACGTGTGATCGAGGGGAAATGAAGTAAATTCAGTTTTGTGGAATTGGGGAATTTTGTATTGCGTTAAATCGTTAGAACAGATAACGAGTGTTGTAACAAAGACAACGCAATCTAAAGAAATGGTGGATTTCTCAAAGGTCGAAAAACATGATGGATGGGACTTTCATTGACTCGTCTTGCTGGTTTCTGGAAAATTTGATAAGAAAATCTTGCTACACTAGTAAATAAAAATCAAACGATCAACCATTGTCAATTGTAATCACGAATACTGCAACCATTGTCTCTTTCATTCCAGGTCACAACATATTTTTCTAAATTTCCAAGGAAATGATCTCCAGCGACAAATTATAATTTGAATAGGATAGAATGATCCTACAAAGATCTCATCAATCTCCTGGGGAAAAACACAATATAACAAAAACAACATTTGTAATGGATCATAAAACTGATCTCCACTTTGCACCATTTCATCCATAAAAGTGAAATATTTATACTTACACAGCTTCTCGTTTTCCTTGCAAGAGTTTTTGGGAGGGGGAAGAGGTTTAACAAAAGGACTTGTTACAAGTTGGGAAAATTATCTGTTCCACATACAACCGCATTGGACGTCCAATTTTGTCAGTTGTGTGGCCCTGGAAGTAGAAACCTAGCAATAAAATAGAGCTTCGTTAAAGCAAATAATTAACCCCAACCAGATTTTCATCTTGAGCTGCGCAAGTGGCCGTGAACATGATCTTGAAGGACGTATGCCCCATCCAAGTAGCTTCGGAGTTTCCTTTGAGAATGAAATTGCTTAAGTTGGGATGAAGAACAGAAGAGGCTGCTATTGTTTGATATGCAGCTGTATAGCAAAGGAAAGATCATTTAAATATCAACATTGTTTCTTCTCAGGCAATTAAACTCTCAGATTCAATGAAAAACTCAACATACTGGGGATACCTACTTTGCACTCTATGAAGCCGTCAGGTACACCTTGACACACCATTTTGAAAACGCAACTGACAGCTGATCTAGTTTGTCCTCAAATGCTCAGCTTCACAAGTTTGACATTGAGCACCAACATCATACTCCAGAAGCAATACTCACCAGCTTATATAAGAAATTTCATGACAAATGACCAGAGAATTCGAAGGATACCCACTTTACGTTGTGACGAAGACTTCAAGTATCGCCATCTTGTCCTCTTCATCAGGCATGAAGCAAATGAAAAATGTCATATTCACATGGCTAGAGTTCCAAGCCTTTAACATGTGACAACCGATTAAAGTATCCATCTCCTTGACAATCCCACAAATATGTATCAACAACATACCCAGTGTAATACCACAAGTATGGTTCAGAGAGGGTGGTATGTATGTAGGTAGACCTTGCCCAACCATTTGTGGGTAGAGAGGTTTCCAATAGACGCTCAGCTCAAAAGAAATGTTTCTGGAGCACGATTGGAAGAAAAATATGACAAAAATCTATTGAAAAGAAAAGGATGTATAATGAGTTAATAATTTAGGCAAAGCTAATAAATGATATAATTGTTCAATGAACTACAATCAATAGATTTAGCAACTACCCAAGTAATTACCGCCTGCTGATTGACCCGGTCAATCCAATTTTCCAAGTTGTGAAATCACCCATCGTAGTACCAACATCTCAGACACAATTTCAATACAACAACACCAACATACCCAGACACGGTTTCAATCTATAATTAAAACAAGAAAAGGCTAAGAAAGTCACCAAATTCAGCATGAAAAATATTGAGCATGATACATGACAACTTCATCAGCAATAAGTATCTAATGCTCCATCAGCACAAGTAGATATGATAACTTGCATTATATAATGCCCAAGACCATCAGCAGTACATCCATGAAGATAACACCTCTCGCTTAGTGAATGTTCCTAAAGAAGATTCCAACCTGTAAGTGAATTTTGAGACGCATGCATAAGGTTCAAGCGGGCATGTGAAGCCAACTCTTATTATCTAGCTAGTGCAATGTTGGTAGAAAACAATTCGGGCTGTTCCAGCTTTGCCGGCTGTCCCCAACAGCAAGGCACAACAACCTGCGTCTTTTGAGACCATCTAGTTAGCCAATTGTGCATTTATTTATGAATCATTCGTTTTGTTTAGCCATAATTTCTATAATCATACATATTTAGCCATAAAGAATGAACATACATTACAAAAGGACAACTACAAAAGTCAACATTTTTACCTCATTTTCCTCCCCAAAAAGGACAGCACATCTGTGAAGAGTATAGTAACAACTACTTTTTCAAATCTAACCTTGCTCCAATAAATGATCTAAGAAGTTTGTGGACAAATAATGGATACTCCCTCTGTACCATTTTAGTTGTCCACTTTCCCCTTTACACACTCCTTAAAGAATCATAAATAAGATGTGTTTTTTTACTATTTAGCCTTTATCCGCTCCTTTGAAAAAATAACTTTGAGCTAATTCAAACCCCTCCGGTAAAATAAGAACAGCCCCCACGTTCAACCCCCTTTTTGGAACTTATAAACTCGTTTAGGCCTTCAAAAAATATTAATTGTGGAGTTTGTCTTGGTTTTGTAAGCTAACAAGTAATCTGGGACAACTATTTATAGTAAGGTGGATCACTAATTCAACCTTGACCTCTTGAAAATTTTCTCAAGATTGTGTATTCAAAATCGTATGTTTTGCTGCTAATGCTAATAGGTATTATTTTGACAAGTAATTTTATATGGTGTACAACAACAACATTGATGAAAGTATATGTCCATTAGCTACTCTCAATATCATCTATTTCCGAAGGTACAGTTGTAAAGTCACAAGCATGCCCTTCACAACCCTTTCTAGATCCACCCCTGGACTTATGTTGCTACTGGGGGGCATTTATCAAACTCAGTTCCGAGTCTTAATTGCTCATGGATTATGTATTAGTGGCTCTCTAGCTTCTCCTTAGTGTAAATATTATTGACTTGTCATTATAACTTAAGAGGAGATCAAATAGACTTTTTGGTCAACTTAGTTTATAAACTTTTTGTGTACCTAATCCTAAAGTACACAAACCTATTTCTTCAATAATCAGACTTCCATCTCCGTATACTGAAGAAGATGCAATAGCAGCAACATTTTAGAGAACGATTTAATGACATACCCTAGATGTAGTATCCATATAATGTGGAGCGAGTCTATTTTCTTGTGCATTTGTTTTTTCACCTTCATTTCCAACAGTTTTATTTAGCAAAGCCACATGATCTAGAATTGAATGATTGAGAAAGAGGGAGTCTATTTTCTCGTGTATTTGCTTTTCCACCCTCATTTCCAACATTTCATTTAGCATAGCCACATGATCTAGAAATTTGAATGATTGGGAAAGACATAAAGCTTTGTACATGTTCGGGACTATCTGTCTAGAAGGAAATAAAGCTTCTTTTGATGGGCAAAAAGACCATAGTTCTAGTCTTCTAGAGTTAAAAACAAGTGTTTACATAGTTTGTTTTGTTAGCTTAAAAGTAGTTTCATTAATAATATAGATCAATATATGGAGTTTCTGGAGTTGATAGGGGGATGCTGTGATTGACTGTATGGATATTCCGAACATTCTTTTGTAACATTTGGTTTTGGTACGTTCTTGGTACTTAGTCAATAAACCTTTACATTATCAAAAAAAAAAAAAAAAGAGATCCAGTACATTATCGTTCATCCTGAAACAAACTATAATGCAGCCATTACAGTTGTAAAGACAAATATATGTAAGTGAAATGTCCTTTGAGACGTTACAATGTAAGTCTACTGTGGTGTCCAGGCAAACTATCCATAGAGAATGGTTATTGCGTTTGTTAAGTCCCGCATTGGTGGATGAGGGAATTATGGACTCCCTATATGGATTTGCACAATTCTCCCTCATAACCTAGCTTTTGGGATAAAATTAGGCCCAAGATTCATTTTTTTACATTGTAACTGAGTCAGACTCATCCCAAATTATGATTTATCGATGTTGAGCCCCATTTATATTGTCCACGCACCAGATGTCTGGTCCCCGGGGGGAGGGGAGTGGGTGTTAAGTTCAACATTGGTGGGATTTAGGGAATTATGTACTCCTTATATGGACTTGCTGAGTTTGACACAAAATTCAATTCTTTACACTAACAAACTTATAGGTAACCACACGGTGACGGACATTAGAATTGACATATTAAATGCACACAAAAAGCAGAATAGACATATCTAATTCATTGGAATTACATCCAATAAAACAGGAGATTAATAAATCTTCAAATATATGCACAATTGGCAAACTATATGGTCCCAAAATACGCAAATAGTGAACATCACCATTGGGGACATCCGGTATAGTTGGAACAACCCAAATTGCTTTTAACCAACATTGTACTAACTAGATAATAAAAGTCGGCTTCACATACCAGCTTGAACCTTATGCATGCATCTCAAAATTCACTTACAGATCGGAATTTTCTACCATTGGATATAGAGACGCTGAGTGTTCTGTAGTAGTAGTTGGTGATACGAGCAGCGAAGCTCCAAGACCAATCTCATTAGGAGGAATGTGTTTGTTCCTTGCATAAATTAGAATACTTTCATCATCGCCACATATATTTTCAAAGCCTGGTTCTTGTAGAGTGTGATGAAGTTGTCTCTGAAGTCTTTCAACAGGTGACAAAATCCGTTGTCTAAGCTCTGATCTCTTTCTTCTTGGGACAGCGTCAGGATTCCAGAGAGGATCTTTGTCTGCTTCTCCTAATAAAAAAGGGTGAACATTAGCGCACATAAAACAATAAGGTATTAATACAATAAATCTTTTTTCTTTGGGGTAAAGCTTCTATTATTTGTATGGTTGAAGTGTAGTTGGACTGATCAGTTCACATCTTTATTGAAAATCCAAATTACCTGTATTTTGTCGATGTCAGTTCATTGTGTAGAGCAAAGTAAGCTTTTTGAAGCTTAGGAGAGACTACAATTAATGGTCTATGAGCAACGAAGAAACCCAATATTTTGTTTATGGAGTGTCATATAATGATTGCTTCCCTATGCTTTTTTGGTAAAACCCTGAATGTGATTTCACAAGCACATCACAATAATTGGAAAACGAAAAGAATTCCCTGAGAAAAAATAAATCAGAGTGTCATGAATCAATACATACTTATCAAGTTGTCTTGAAGCTCAAGTGGGTTGGGGTCGGGAGGTTGAGCAAATTTATCCATTTTTAATCAATGGAATAAGAGAAATTCTTAATTGGAATCAATAACAATATTGGGTGAACTGTTTCTTCCTTCTCTTCAGAATCAGAAGACTATGCACTGCAGGATTACTATTTAGGAAAGTGCATCTACAATTATTTGGTTGCCTAATTTCATCTATCGCATAATTTTCTTTGAGATTAAGAGTTTTAGGCTATTATCATGCAAAACAGAAAAAAGCAATCGGCCAGAAATTGAATAAGAAGATATTAGTTTTCCATTTTTTAACCCTTATGCTTAAGCAAGGATTTGATTCACAACGTGCATCATATTTGCTGATGACAAGTTAAGTGCTTTATATATGAGTGAAATTATTATACCATTTATTTCTTCCATCTGCATGCAGTTGTCTGAGGATGACCCTGCTGAACCTAAGCTTGATATGTTATTCATTTCCTCATCAAGACAGGCTGAAGAACAATCCTGTCCAGAAACCTCTATTCCGACTTCAAGCTTTTGGTCATCACGAGCCGGCTTCATCTCAGAAGGTAAATGATAGCTCGGTATTTCTCTGTTTCCATGTCTAGGAATATAGCCATCTAGTGTCCTCTTAACCCGCCATCTTGATCCACATGAATTGCAGAGCACTGGTTTTCCAGGTGGCCCATTTCTCCAAAGAATAGTTTCTGTTTGAGTTCTTAATTAATTAGTGTTTCAACTGGGACAAAATATGAATACATTCTTACAGGCAGACACTTATCTCAGCAACTAAAGCACATTGATCATTGACAATTAAGACTTTCAATAAAAAGGTACTGAATGTATTACACGAGAAAAGAAGCATCATGAAACTAGAGTATGTAAAGCGGGGAATTTCTTTGCAAAACAAGAGGAAATATCTTTCAGTGAAACTTGCATGGACTTTTAGGATGAATAAACTGCTTTTGTACTCATATTTTCACCATGTTAAGGAACCATACTGTATACTCGGTAAAATTTACCAAAATACCCCTAGATGAGAGACGCTTGTGCAACGTGTCTTCCCAAACTCTAATGACAAATCCGAGGAATTGCAATAAACATGACAAATTGTGCGGGAAAATGGACTTGGTTGATTTTTAGAGCAACCGGATCAAAAGATAATTTTTCGATGCGAAAACGCAATTCCAGAGAAAGTGTGCGATAAGCCCGCGAGGCGGACTTGTCGCAGACTTACACTTGGATATGATCCCAATATTTTCTACGAAATTAGAAAACTCGATTGGAAAATTTTTGCCGAAAACCCCCCAAAATGGACCAAGTCCGAGACGTGGACTAGGTACATCGAGGTGTATTTTTTTCAGTTTTTCGTGAGAGGCATTCCATACTTTTCTCAACCCCTCCTAAACTTAAAACATGATCAAAATAGGTCGTTTGAGGTATAGAAAAGGGTTATTAACTCATTCCTAAGTTTTTCTGAACATTCTAACAAAAGACCTAAGGCTAAAGAAAAAGGAGAAGAGCGAGGATTCAAGGAATTCAAGTCGGATTCGTGCCAAGTTGATTGTCTACCTTCATCCAGGTATATAAGGCTAACCTAAAGCATTAAATTGTTCTTCCATGTGCCCCTTGATTGAGGTAGATTGATAGATGAACGTATTGAGTCTTTATGCATGTTTCTTGAATGTTTTCTTATAAATTATACATATCCTACATATTTTCACATATTGATGATCATCACAAACTTGATTTTACTAAATAAATGCTTTTACATGAGTTATTTCACAAACCCTACACATTACTTTGTAAAAAAAATGCATGAATGAACCTAGGGATTGAGTCTAGAGCCTTGATTCGAGAATGTTGATTGTGATTTTGATGTGAGCATGATGATAGGTTGATAGAACTTGATGGTCCTGCGAGTCTTCATAATTGAACTCTACAAGGGGGTCTAAAATGGAAGTCCTACATGATTGTCTAATCCACTCTTGAAGGATCCATGGGATTGATTGGTTAAATTGTTGAGAGATGAGATTGAAAATTGATTAGATGGTTGATAGGCCGAAAGGCTCGACTGTGACAAAATTGATGGATTGATAAGAGTCCTTATGAGACTCATTGATTTGATTGATTATTTTATGAGCATTGAGTCTTCGGAGGAGTATCGAGCACCGAATTGAGAGTAAATCGCGCTCGAACTCAATAACTACGTCGCCAAGCATAGGAGTGGAATAAGTTCGTTAAAGTCGGACAAGTTCCTATGTTTAGGACTAAGTCCGTTAAAGTCAGACATGTCCCCATTTTATTGTCTTGAAACTATAAGACTTGATTGGTTGATTGTCCGGATCCATTATGGATTCGATTTGTTCTTACCCTGGCAAGGTATTGAACAGTTATGGCAACATCAGCGGGATTGTTGTACAATCACTGCCTCATAACTGATTGTTGTCGGATAAGAGAAACTCCCAGATAAGTTCTATACTGATAGTACTCTGATTGGATTGGATTCAGATTGGATTGGATTGGATTAATGGGTCATTGTCTACTCTTTATTCTTGCTTTAGATAGACAATTGACATTCTTATTGAATTTTTTATCTATTGATTTGAGTTATCTGAGTTCATAATATTCTACTTTGATGCATGTTTCATTCATCCATTTTACATACTCGTACATTCCAAGTACTAACGTTCATTTGGACTGAAAGACAGGTACTAAGGATCATCAGTAGGTGCATCGTTGAGGATCTATTCACATTCAGCTGATTGGTGAGACAACCTAGCTTTCGAAGAATTTCCATATTACTATCACCTAGCTTGAGTTTAGCACTTTATCTTCTTCTCGTTGAGGTAGTCATGGCCTGTCATTGGCACCATCTAGATAGCAGAGTTAGAGGCTTCATAGACTAGATAGTGATGAGTTGATGTTGAGATCTTTATCTCTTGACCGATTTCCTTTGAAACTATTTCTATGTCAGAGAATAAAAGTTTGATTGTTGGCCTATGGCCTCTAAATATTGAGATTGTCCACCATTTTTCATCTTTAGTCTTCCGCTGATTTGTTAAACTATAATTGAATGAATGTGATGAGGCCAAGTGGTTCGCTTGGGGACTAGCAATAATCTCTGGGTGCCGGCCACGTCCAGGGTACCCTCCTAGGGCGTGACACCTACAAAATAGTTGGACTTTGAGCTTTATACTAGAAAGATTGATAAGGATTTGCTTGATATTTTAAAGAACCACACAAAATAGTTAACCTCTTGGAGGACTGCATTTATTTGCATGATATTTTAAAGAGGAAAGTCACCATCCAAAACGACAGTGATTAACTTAAATATTCATCAGGGACTATCTCTTATCCAGAAACCCCATCCCGATCACCGATGATTCAACTACTCCAACGACCAGCAGACCAAGGAGTACATCAGACCTCGCCGGATTTCGGGAAATCTGATCATAGTTGTTTTTTAATTCCCATTGTTTCCAAGGTGTAATCCATCACCCCTTTCTCTTCTTGTCTTATCTAAAAACCTGGTTTTTCCTTGACAGATTGCAGAGCCCCTTATTGTAGCTTGAATGTTAGCTGATTTCCTTAAACCTGATATTGCATTCATGAAGTTACTGCTGCGCCCTAATAAATATTACTGTTTTTTTTTTGTTCCTACTTTTAACTGACTGTTTTTGGTTCCTACTTTAACTGGTATCTTTACTATACCTTATTGCGTCTTTTTATTTTCTTCATTGCATTGCATGACTGTCACTGTTTAGATTTAGGGTTTTTGACGTTATGGGTCACCCATTCTTTGTGTTGTTTATAATACATTATTTTATAACTAGAGTTGGTGGCTTTGGGGTTCGACAGTAGATTAAGACTTTAAGGTTATGTCCACCATTGGGAGCGAGGGCAGGGTGGCAAGGGTACTAAGGGAGCTCCTAGGTTGAGAGTTGAGTCTTGAAACACAAGAACATTGTCGAGGAAGTTAATAGAGTTAGTAAAGATTCATAAGAAGATGAATATCAATATAGATTGTGTTCGGAAACAAAATGGATAAAAATCAAGGCTACAGATGTAGGCGGATTTAATTTATGGTACTCAGGAAGCTGGAGGAGTAGGAAGGAGCTTGAGGAGTAAGAATGGAGTAGGTATTTCAGTAGCCAAGGAACTCATGGAGTAAGTGGTAGAGGTTAGGAGGGTGAATGATAGGATAATGATCATTAAGCTAGTTTTGTGCATTGTCACTGCCGATTGGTTTGGACAAGAAGGTCAAAAGATGCTTCTAAAAGGAGTTGGACGAGGTATCATGCATACTGAGAAACTGATTTAGAAAGCGATGTTAATGGTCACATAGGGACTACTTCGAGAGCATATGATGTATACGGAGGTTTCAGATTTGGGCGTAGAAACTGATTTTTGAAAGCTTTCAAGTCGGTCATAGCTAATTCGACCTTCAAAAAGAGGGAGGAGCACTTGGTAACCTACTGTAATGTGGTGGCTAAAATTCAGATGGATTATCTGCTCCCTAGGAAAGGTGATAGAGGTTTATGCAAGGACTGCAAGATTATCCCAAGGCAAGAAATTTACAACCCATCATAAGCTCGTGTTATGGATTTAGATATCAAGGAAGAAAAAGAAGAAGAGGGATGCATATGACCAACCAAGGATTAGATGGAGGGGTATGATTGTGGCCCAAGCTCAGGAGATTGAAGAGGAGTTAGTGGTTATAAGGGCTTGGGGAGTAGTGGGGATGCAGATAGTATGTAGGCTAGGAAAACTTACTACACCAGCTAATCAACAAAGAGATGTTAAAGGTCTTAGGAGGTTACCCATGCGGACATAAAGGGGATTGGCAGTTGAATGGAGAGGTCCAAGGAAATTTGAAAGCCAACAAGGTTGCTTACACAACATTAGTGAAAGGCTTAGACAAGAAGGAAAAGGGACAGGTACAAGACGATGAAGAAGGAACAGAGCTAGCAGTCACGATGGTTAAACGATAGCTTTTGAGCATGCATATGAGGAAAGGCTTACCAAGCAGAGAGGAGGGCCAATGACCAGGATCAAGTGAAGTACATCAAGGACGAGAATGACAGTGTTACTAGAAGAAGCATGCATTAAACAGAGATGGCAGACAAATTTTCACTGCAATAGGGATATCGTGTTGGGGGAGCTAGCATGCACCGAGCCAAACAGGATTCTGATAGATTTTTAGAAGAATGCAGGCGAGGCAAGTATGAAGTGATTGACCAGGTTGTATAATGTCATTTCTAGGATGATTAAAATTCTACCAAGAATGGAGGTGAAGTACAATGATGTCATCGTACAAGAACAAGGATGCCATTCAGAATTGCAACAACTATAGGGTATCAGCTACTAAACCATACTTTTGAAGTTTAGGAGAAGGTGGTCAAGATGAGGATGAGAAAGGATGTGTCTATCTTCAAAAACTAATTCGGATTAATGTTAGCGAGATCTACTATAGAAATCATTCTTCTAAGAAGATCGTTGGAGCAATGTAGAGACAAGATTAAACACTTACACAATGTTCATTGACCTAGAGAAGGCATACAACAAAGCCCCTAGGGAGATCCTCTGGAGATGTTTGGAGTTTAGAAATATACATTGAAGGACATGTGCAACGTTGCCATGATTAGAGTTAAGACAATGGGAAGGCGCTCAGAACTCTTTCGATCATGACAAGGTTGCACCGGGGATCAATCCTTGGTCATTCCTTTTTACCTTAGTGATGGGCGAATTGACGCGACATATTAACGTGGAGGTGGTGTGGTGCGTACCGTTCACAGATGACATAATATTGAAGATGCACAGTGGAGTTATTGATATACTGGAGGTATAGAGAAAGACCATATAGTCTAAAGTTTTCAGGTTAAGTATGACTAAAACTGAGTACCTAAAGTGCAAGTTCAATGACGTAGCACGTGAGGCAGAGGTGGAATTGAAGATGAAGGCACAAATCATACCCGAGAGAGGAAGCTTAAAGTAACTTAGTACTACAAATTTAAGGAGACGGAGATATTGATCATGATGTCGCATATCGTATTGGAGCGAAGAGAGTGAAACTGAGGTTCTCATCTAGATTCTTGTGCACTAAGAATGTCTTCAAGGCTTAGAAGTATGTTCTATATAGTGGTTCTTAGATCTACATTGTTTATGGGGAAGAATGAAGGCAACTCAAGAATGCTCACGTTTAGAAGATGAATATAACTAAGATGAGTATGCTCAAATAGGGGTGTGAGCATACTAGGAGAGATGGGATTAGAAATAGAGTTGCATGAACAGGAATGACCTTTGTGGCAAACATGATGAGAGAAGCAAGGCTTAGATGGTTCGGGCGTGTGAAGCAAAAGTGCACGAATGCACCGGTGCAAAATGTTGGATGTATCAAAAGTTAGGAGAGGTAGAGGTAGGCCGAAGAACTAGGAGAGGTGATTAGATAGGATATGACATGGTTTCAGCTTACTGAGGACATGACCCTAGATAGGTGGTGTAATGATCGAGGATTAGGGAAAAAGATTAGTAGGTAGCCAACTGTTGTCGCACTTTATGTGGAGAGACGTGGGACTAGTCACATCTCGTCTCCTCTTTATTGGTAATAGTATGTGGCAACCATATATTTTCTTATTCTCCAATGTGTATTACCATTTGATGGTGTTATTTACTTTATATGTTACTATTTTGTTGTCATATTTTCCTGCAACCCTGCTTTGAGTACTCCTCTTTTGAGCCAAAGGTCTATTGAAGATAGTCTCTCTGCCCCACAAAGGTAAGGTAAAGTAAGGTCTGTGTATGTACCCTCCCAAACCCCAATCATGGATTACACTACCTATGTTGTCGTTGTTGTCTATGTGTCGGTACATTTGCAAATCTAGAATTGGGATCCTTTGTGATCTAAATTTTAAGATTCGGCTAAAAATAATTCAAAAATTTAAAATAGAATTAATAAAACCTAAATTATGAGATATTATGTGGAAAATTGGAGAATTCGGGGAGGGTAAAGAAGGAGACAAGGAGGAGAATCCTACACATAGGCTCCTGCACCTCCTTGATACTTATATGCCTACAATACACAAAATTTTGACGACTCTAAGGATGCTCTAGATATTAGTGTTTCATGCATATAAGTTTATTTGGTGAACATCAGGCACATAAATTCTAAGCATCACTGAATCAAGTACTTGGTAAAGCCTGAGATCATTAATAAACATAAAAGATGGGATATAGATGGTAAACAGAACTTACTCGTGATGCCACAATGGAAACATGGCCCCTGTTACCCATAAAATCCGGTTCTGAATGATTCCAGTTCAAATTAGGTTGAATGGTGCCGCTGCTGACCTAGTTCGTCCTGCTCTGCAAATCTAAAATGTCTGAGTGATGTGACAGATCACAGATATATAAACAGATACGAAATCGGTAGACTAAAACTTGTCATTTCCACGGAAATAGATGAATCATCATAGAGTTGTCATTAACTTCGATCTATTCTGAACAATTTTGTTTCCCCTTATGACAGCTCATCAACTTTGATTACTGTAATTTCGAAACTATTTACACTAACTTCAATGAGAGAAATCTTAAAAATCTTAGTTTCTCTATCAAAAGAAAAGGGGTTGGGGGGTTTAGGGGGTGGGAGTTTAGGGGGTGGGGGTGAGAGCTAAATTTGTTGAATCTTCATAATTTTTGACTTTTATTTTAGTGGTCAAAACTTGTTAAGAATGTATCTCAAGGCAAGGGAGTGTTAAATAGTTTCAAGATGATACTGAATATCTAAGAGTGAGCAAATAAGTGTCGCCAAATAACAAGGAGTTAATGCAGTAATTGCCTGCAATTGTGGAATCAGATTTATATTGAAAAATCCAAGGCCCTCTAATAACACTACTGAGAGCAGATCTAAAAAAGAATTACATTTTTTTTTATGACAAGGGAAACCCGCAACCGCTATTCTTTGTGTGCGCACAAGGTTAAACCACTGCTCCTATGCAATAGCTCGCAAACCACACAAGAGAGGTAACCCGCAGTCACAAACTAGGCAATGGGGTTCGAACTTGAGACCTCCAACAAGAAAGTCGCAAGCGCCCAAACCACTGGGCCACCCCAAAGGCTAAGAATGACTACATTCGATTTCTTTGGGATAATGCTTTTTTACATCCATTTCTGTTACCAATTTTAAGAATGACTACATTCGATTTCTTTGGGATAATGCTTTTTTACATCCATTTCTGTTACCAATTTTACAACTGTTTCCCCTTCTTCCCCTTGCACTAGAACTCCGGGAGATGGATTAATCATTACTTACCAATTCGATGCCATAAAGCTTGTGAAGTATGGCTGCATAAACAGCAGCCGCATTTCGATGCCTTTGAGATAAGATAGGCGTGTAAACAGTATTATCTCTTTGCAAGAGTTTCTTTGTGTGCTCCGTAAGCAGTGCTACAGGATGCTCATTTATGGCATGAGAAATTGCCTTAATATCTTGTATTATCTCCATAAAGCGATAATTCATGACAAACAGAGAATATTCCTTCATGCCCAATCTAGAGGAAACACAGGACTGAATAAAAACACTCAGAAACTAGCTATGATGCACACGGAAAAGATGCTCCCAACAATCAACATCGCACTCTAGTAAGATGAGACGTCTACTGACAGCCAGGGAACCGTTGGTCTACTTGTGTCGTCAGAACCATAGGAAGCAAATCAATCAAACGTAACTTCTGGATGAACTTGCAAACGGTCATTTGAGGAGAAATATGAAAACACCCTGCCGCTTCCTGTGAGAAGCCTATTTAACACAAATGCACCATAATTTCTTGAGGTACATAACATGTTAGATGTGAATAGAAAGTGAGAAGACCTGGGCCAGTGCTCTTGGTCTTTTCTGATCCCATTATAGTAACACCACATTGCACGTCAATCTATGAGAAATTTGGCTGGAGCGTTTAACTGGTCAAAAGACATATTTAAACCAGTACTAGTTTATGCAACCAAAGGAGTGTTAACTCTTCAAAAGACATATTTAAACCAGTACTGGTTTATGCAACCAAAGTTTTTTATTCAAGGAGAAAACGCCTTTTACCTCTAATTGGCCATTCTGGGCTGATAGACTTCAAGCTTCAAGTTCTTTGGATAAAAGTTACAACACCAGAAAGTTCTGAGACTACTTGCTAGACTTGGATTATTACATTTGGCATTAGAATGGAAAAGGCAAGTCCAGAAGTACAGAGACCAAGTGAGAGCTGATTTGAAGGCAAGACACTGTAAATCAAATCCTACTCTACAGACTTCATCATTGGCACATATAATGTTCTTGAACAGACAAGCTCCTCAGGCTGCATAGATTGAAGATTTCACAACGGCAAACACGTATCAAATTACTGGCAAAAAAAGTTACATTATAACAACATTATTTTGCTAAAGATATACTTAAAAATTACTCTTTCATCTACAATCGTGTCTATGAGAACTAAATGCACTAGTAAAAGACATCATACCTGGAGTTCTCACGCTTTCTTGAATGAAACTCACTTCCTTTTCTTGTCTTGTTTCACCTTTTCAACTAAGCACCCTACTTATATAGCTGAAGGAATTCAAAAATTGTCTGCTCATCCTATTATGAATGCATTACTGGTATATGGACCCAACCTACCACTAAAATATAGCGAATGTAATAAAGATAGCCAATAGGAACATGAGCATCATATTGGCACGGCCAGTAAATCAGCAATGGGCAATGTATCTGATGGAATATATGACATATATGCTGGGAGTTAACACTTAGCATGATAATGCCATTTCAGAAGAGGAAAATCCAATTTATCATGATGAATCCATTCCAGAGCAGAACCCCCCCACCCACCCACCCAGCCCAAGGAAAAAAAAAATTGCAGCTAATGTATGTCCATTGAAATTTCCAAACACGGGAACCTAAAAATAATTTTTTTTTTTTTGAGAAGGAAAACTAACTATAATTAAACTTCCTAAAGAAAGTAAAACATGTCTATTTATACGGAAGTTAATGTGCAAGAAATTGACAATGATTGAAGTATGTACAAAGTCCAAAGAAAAAAGCAGTTTAATATCTAACCTTCACGCATGTGGAAAGCTATACAGTTTTCAGGCAAAGTGGGAATTTAACCCACTCGAAAGAATGTTGATCATCTGAGTAAAGTAGCTCTCCCACATTCATAATGGAATGAGAAACCTAAAGGAGAGGAAAACAATTTGTTGCAACCCAGCGTCCTGCTTGCTTATGGACTCCACCTCATGCATGGGAAAAACTGGTGTGATTATTTTTAGATGATAAGTACTTTATTGTGGCATGTGACAAAAAACAGTTTTTCCACTATTTGGAAGAAGGCCATCCTTGGCCATATCAGTAAGTGCACTGAATACTGCATCCATGTTTCCTTCCTTGTAGTTCACCTCAACAATAACTTTTGCTAGCTCACCATCAGCAAGTTTACAGGTTTCCAATGTGCTCTGAATTACTTGATTTAATTCCTCACTCATCCCTTCTTTAAAAAGTTCTTTCATCAGCACAATAATGCTTACAGTATGAGGAGTAAATCCAAGATTAACCATTTCTCTGTAAAGATTCAAGGCTCTATGCAAATTCCCACCCCTGGAATGACCGTGTATAAGTAGGTTATAAGCTACTTCACTCGGCTTCTTGTGTTTTTGCAGCATCAACTCAAAAACGTGGTCAGCTTCATTTAACAAACCTTTCATGCAGAATCCTTTAATAAGATCTACCGCACTCTTACATTCAATATCTTTACAACTTTCTATCAGCATGTCATAAGTGACACTATTTGGCATTGATTGCTCATACAGCAACTTGAACAGAAGCCGCTTTGCTTCCCTAGTGCGAGCTTGTTTGTTGAGCCCATTGATTAGAACATTGTAAGTGACGACATCAGGAAAGAAACCCTTACAGATCATTTCGTTATGCAGGCGAAAAGCACCTTTAATATCTCCATTTGCACAGTATGCACCAATAAGTGTAGTATATGTAAACTTATCTGGTTGCAAACCTACAGACAACATCTCTTGGAAAAGTTCACAAGCTTCAACTAGGCTTTGCTGCTCACAAAGACCTTGAATTAGGGATGAATAAGTAATAACATCAGGTAAAACCCCTTTTTCAACCATCTGCTGCTTAACACAGAATGCTCTTTCCAATTCACAGTTTCTACAGAACCCAGATATTATTATACTATAAGTTACAACATCTGGCACCAGCCTTCTCTGTTCCATCTCTTGAGTCAAACATAAAGCATCTTCCATCCTGCCCAATGTACAATGCCCATTAATTAAAGCATTGTAAGTTACAATTGAAGGGGAAAAACCATTTGAAATCATTTCATTCAAAAGCTTATAAGCCTCATTCATAAGACCCTGCTGAGAAAAGCCAACAATCAATGTTGTGTAAGTTCTATCGTTGGGATATAATCCCCTAGCACGCAATTGATCAAAGAATTCCATTGCACGGTGCAAATTCCTGGTCTTGCACATGCTATTAATCAAAGAAGTATAAGTCACAACATCTGGAGACAATCCATTCCTTAACATTTCTGAGTGCAAAACAAGTGCTTGGTGAAAATTACCCTCTCTACAATAGCCATTCACCAGCGTGTTATATGTCACCTCATCAGGCTTTAATCCCTTTCCCCTCATCTCTTCCAAAATCTCACTCGTCTCTTTCATCCTTCCGTCTCGACACAACCCATTAATAATAGAATTATATGTGACTACACTTGGTTCCAAGTTCCTCACTTGCATTAGTTTCAACAATTTGACTGCCTCACAAACCTTACCTGTCTTACAATAACCACCTATGATGGTGTTATAGGTTATGACATTTCGCAAGCAGCCACTTATTTCCATTTCATTGAAAAGAACCAAACCATTTTGCAGATCCCCTTTTGCACAAAGCCCTCTGATCATAACATTATAAGTATACACATTAGGTGAAACCCCAGATTTAACCATATCATCATAAAACTTTTGAACTAATTCAAAAGATCCATTACATGAAACCCTGATCAAGGCATCTAAAATGGAATTATAGGACAAAACAGTGAGCATAAACCCATCAGATTTAGCTAATTCGAATATGTTCATAGCTCTGTCAATCATTTTCAAATGGGAGTAGGATTTTACCATCAAGTCAAACACAGCAGAGCTGGACTTGCAAGGATGGTAAGTGTCCCTGAGACAGAAAAAGACCGAGTCACCCTCATTATCGCCGAATTTCAAGGCGACATCCTCCGCAAGGGATTGGGCAGTCTTGTAGAGCTTGAAACGAGTGAGAATATGAATGGAAATACACTTGCATTGAAGGTTGAAGAATTGGCGGTTGCGTGCCCAGTTGATGAATCTTATAACAAGGGGTTTATCGAATTGGCATTGAAAAAGCACGGAAGACGCATATTGAGGGGTGAATTGGGAAGCAATGGAGTTCAAGGAAATTGGGTGGTGGCCTTTAAGTATGGATACAGCCTTGTCGACGAAAAGGGAGCTGGAGGAAGGAGATGGTGAGTCTAGGGTTTTCGGTTGGACATGCCGAGATGAACTATAGAAGGCCCTCCGGTAGGGTTTAACAAGTAGCATGTCGGAAAATACTTCAATCGAGAGTTATGATGTTGGGGTTTAACAATAGGTGAGTCTACCGTAAGTTGGGGGTGTCTGATGTTCCGTTTCAATGGTTATTAGTTAAAATTATAATCACATTAATTTTGTTAGCTTTTAAATTTTAAAATCAAATTAAATAAAAAATAAATAGTCGTTGACTTGGTTAATTATCGATTGGATTTATTTTTTTTTTCTTTCGATTTGAATTAATAGATTTGTTGAGGACATATACATCTCAATAGACACGCATATTTAGAACATGAATAACTCACAAAAAGCTAATGTGATTTAATTAAGTAATAGTACTAGAGTTATTATTACAAGAATAAAGTAATTTAGTTAAGCAATACTAAATTTATTATACTCGAATAAAGTAATTTATTTCAGTATGTAATTTACTATCTGAGGGAAGGAGTACAAAAAAAATTACATACTAAAACAAGAATAAGAGAATTTTCAAGTATAAATAGTAAAGTTAAAGATTTATGTTAATTCAAATCTAACAAAATATCTATATATTATTTATGAATAATATATAAATAATTATAAAATTTTTATATATAATTTTTCGGTTTGGTGGTTAGTTTTATGGTTTATTTTAGTAAAACGATAACCGAACCAAATCATATCAATTTCCAAAATTTAAAAATCAATCATAATCAAATTAAATCAACTATCGATTTTTTTTTAATCGATTTAGCTCAGATTACAGTTTGATTTGATTTTTTAACCATAACTATGAACAATCCTACCAAACATCATAGGCAAACACGGAAGGAACCACTAGTAAAAGCACAAAATTATATACAAAAAAATTTAAAAACAACTTATTCTCATTCTCTCCTTTCTTTGCTGGTATATGTGCGATCCTATTTTGTTTTTATGTATCCTCAGTTCTCTTTATCTTAAGCTAAATGTTAGCGGCCATATTTTGTGTGTACCAGGCGCCAACTTAGGGTTTCTCATCAATAATAGTAACTGTCATTGTTTTGTTCTTAATAAGAGGATTAATTACCTCTAAGGAATCAATTGTTATTTGATCTTAACATTCTCATTAACAACAAGGGATAAAGTGATTTCAATCACATGTTTTGTTATAATTATAAGATTCTAAAGAGAGAAAAATTCCGTCCAGTAGCCGGACCTTATAACAGGTACAAACACCTAGTAGATCACAAAAGGAAATTCTAAAATATTTGATCCTTGAAGCAAACAGAATAAATAACATATACTACTAAATATTTTTTTGAGCATATATATGTCCTTCACCAAGTTTAAGCCAACAATTAATACTTGTACAAATATAATAGTCTTAAAACTTCCAATACATCATTGCTAATTAATTTACTCTCTTGAAGCAGAGATGATAAAATATCATGTCAATATGGCCGATAATATCTATTCCCATTGAATGTGGAATATATTCAAATGTCAATATGGACAATAATACTCATTCCCATTGAATGTGGAATATATTAATTGAGGAGTATTATTTAAGTCATTTGGTTTCCAAATTGAAAGCACCTTCGAGATAATTAGACACCAGAAACAAAAGCATCTTTATCTGCTAGGAAAAAAGATACAAATGAACTCCCAGACAACTTTAGCCTACACTCAAATTTGAATAATACATACTAAATCAATCAATTCCATCATTGAATCAACTAACCATCATTGAATCAACTAAGGCCTTATAATCTATACTGAGACCACAATCTCAATTTAAGTGACAAACTAGTAACTATATCTTGTTAATCCTTATTGGCAGGAGCTGCAACCAGGACCATTCTCCATAGTAACAAACAACTGCAAGTTCAATCAATCATGTGTTTACCTGCACAACATCAGAAATTCTTACACTAACATAGTGCAGAAGTAAAAATGATCAAATATGTGCTGAGAGTGAAATTCATGAATCACACATACTCCAGCAAACTGAATTTAGAGCATGCCTAGGAATTTTGACATTTCAGTGTAAGGTGGCCGACATTTGTATTGTTGAAATGCTTGAAGATTATCTCAGCCATAAGATCTACATATGGGGTGGAATATTGGCCCCCGTCTGCAGTGACAAAGCACAAAACTAGCTTAATAACCATTATCCTATCATTCATTCTCTTAACATCTACCATTTACTCCCTGAGTTTCTCGTCTACTGAAAATATCTACTTCTTTATTACTCCTCAAGCTCTTTTTACTCATTGAGCTTCTGGAGTATCATAAATTAAACCTGTTGTAGCCTTGATTCTTATCCATTTTACTTCCAAACACAAGCTATATTGATCTTCCTTTTTTTATATATGAATCTTTACTAACTCTATTAACTTCTTTGACAATGTTCCTATGTTTCAAGATTTAACTCTTAACTTAGGAGCTCCCTTTGGTACCCTTTACCACCCTACCCTCGCTCTCAATGATGGACATAATCTTAAAGTCTTAAACTAATCAAACCTCGAAGCCACCAACTCTAGTTATAAACAACACAAAGAATGGGCAACCCATAACGTCAAAAACCCTAATTCTAAACAGTGATTGTCACACAATACAATGAAGAAAATAAAAACTAGATAAGACAAGAAAAGAAAGGGGGTGACGGATTACACCGTGGAGTCAATGGGAGTTAAAAAAACTACTATGGTCAGATTTCCCAAAAATCTAGCGAGATCTGATGTATTCCTTGGTCTGCCAATCATCAGAGTTGGTGAATCATCGATTATCAGAATAAGGTTTCTATATAACAGATAGTCCCTGTTGAATATTTACAGTTGGTCACTATCATTTTGGATGGTGACTTTCCTCCTTAAAATATCATGCAAATAAATGTAGTCTGCCAAGAGGTTAACTATTTTGCATGGTTCCTCAAAATATCAAGCTAATTATTTTCGATCTTTCCACTATAAAGCTCAAGGTTCAACTATTTTGTAAGGTTCTTTAACATGGTGATAAAAATGTAAGTTTGACTCATCGTAAAAGTCTAGGCAAGTTTCACACAAAGATATTTCCTCTTGTTTTGCCAAAGAAATTCCCTGCTATACATACTCTAGTTTCATCACACTTCTTTTCTCGTGCAATATATTCGTACCTTTTTACAGGAAGTCTTAATTGTCAATGATTTGCTTTGCTCTTGCTCGGTTCGCTCCCACCTGTCTTCTTCCCACTATAGTGAAAGATTCATTGTGCTTTAATTTTTGAGATAAGTTTTAACTGTAAAAATGTATTCATATTTTGTCCCAGTTAAACTGTTAAACACTAATTGATCATGAACTCAAACAAAAGCTATTCTTTAGAGAAATGGGCCACCTGAAAAACCAGTCTTCTGTAATTCATGTGGATCCAGATGATGGGTTCAGAGGACACTAGATGACTATATTCCCCGACATGCAAACAGAGAAATACAGAGCTAGCAGTTACCTTCTAATAAGAAGTCGGCTCGTGATGACCAAAAAACTTGAAGTTGGAGTAGAGGTTTCTGGACAGGATTGTTCTTCAGCTTGTCCCGAAGAGAAAATAAAAACATATCAAGCTTAGGTTCAGCAGGGTCATCCTCAGACAACTGCATGCAGATGGAAGAAACAAATGGTATACTCATCTATAGAGCACAGCAAATATGACGCACGTTCCAAATCAAATCATTTATTAAGCATAAGGGTAATAAAAATGGAAAACTAGTATCTTCCTATTCAATTTTTGTCTGATTGCTTTCTTTTGTTTTGTGTGATAATAAGCCTAAAACTCTTACTGTCAAAAAAAATTATGAGAAAGATGAAATTAGACAACCAAATAATAGTAGATGCACCTTCCCAAAAATTGATCTTGCAGGTCATTGTGTTCTGATTCAAAAGTGTAGGAAGAAACAGTTCACCCAATATAATTATTGATCCAATATATCCCCCACAAACAAAAACCTTGAGCTCCAACACAACTTGATAAGCATGTATCAAGATTCACGACACTCGAATTTATTTTTAAGCAGAAAATTCTTTTTATTTCCTAATTACTGTGATGTGCTTATCAAATCACAAAAAACATAGGAAATTAGTCATTAACGTATTAAAACCTTATTGTTTTATGTGTGCTAACATTTACCTTTTTTATTAGGAGAAACATACAAAGATCTTCTTTGGAATCCTGACAATGTCCCAAAAAGAAAGAGTTCAGAGCTAAGCCAACGCATTTGGTCACCTGTTCAAAGACTCCAGAGGCAACTTCATTGCACTCTACAAGAATCAGACTTTAAAATTATCTCTGACGATGATGAAAATATTCTAATTTATACAAGGAACAAATACATTCCCACTAATGAGATTGGTCTTGGAGCTATGCTGCTCGTATCACAATCTACTGCTTCAGAAACTCAGCGCCTCTATCTCCAATTGCAGAAGGTCGTGAATGTTTCTTTAGAAAATTCCAATCTATAAGTGAATTTTAAGATGCATGTGCAAGGTGGGATTTCACTAGGTATGTTGTTGTTGTTTATGTACAAGATTCTAGCTAATATAGGAAGCCAACTTTTATTATCAAGAGGCATTATCTTCTGCAATTGAAGATAGAGATGCTGAATGTTCTGTAGTAATAGTTTGTGATAGGAGCAGCAAAGCTCCAAGACCAAACTCATTAGGAGGAATGTATATTGTTCCTTGCAAAAATTAGAATATTTCAATCATCTCCAGAGATAATTTTAAAGTCTAATTCTTGTAGAGTGTGATGAAGTTGCCTTTGCAGTCTTTGAACAGGTGACAAAATACGTTGTTTTTGCTATGAACTCTTTCTTCTTGGGACACTGTCAGGATTCCAGAAAAGATTTTTGTTTTCTTTTCCAAACAAACGGTGAATGTGAGCACACAAAACAATAAGGTTTTAATACAATAATGACGGACTCCTTATGCTTTTTTGGGGTAAAGCCATAAATGTGATTTGACAAGCATATCACAATAACCATGAAACAAAAAGAATTTCCTGCTTAAAACTAAATTTGAATATCGTGAATCTTGATACATGTTTATCAAATTGTCTTGAAGCTCAAGGTTTTTGTTTGTGTGGCGGTGAGCAAGTTTATCCATTTTTAATCAATATAATAAGAGAAATTCTTAATTCAAATCAGTATTGTATTGGGTGAACAATTTTTTCCCACTCTTTAAAATTAGAAGACAATTCATTAGAGAATTACCTTTTGGGAAGGTGCATCAACTATTATTTTGTTGCCTAATTTTATCTATCTTATAATCTTCTTTAACATTAAGAGTTTTAGGCTTATTATCACGCTAAAAAAGGAAAGCAATTGGACAAAAATAGAATAGGAAAATACTAGTTTTCATTTTTATAACCCTTATACTTAATAAAGAATTTGATTCGGAACGTGCACCATATTTGCTGAGGTAAATTAAGTGCTCTA
The DNA here is from genome assembly GCA_029948455.1 of Solanum rostratum. Taxonomy (NCBI): domain Eukaryota; kingdom Viridiplantae; phylum Streptophyta; class Magnoliopsida; order Solanales; family Solanaceae; genus Solanum; species Solanum rostratum. The sequence goes on along the minus strand of CM057045.1, from coordinate 89,405,465 downwards.
TATATGAGTGAAATTGTTTTACCATTTGTTTCTTCTATCTGTATGCAGTTGTCTGAGGATGATCCTGCTGAATCTAAGCTTGATATGCTATTCATTTCCTCTTCAAGACAAGTTGAAGAACAATCCTATCCAGAAAACTCTACTCCAGCTTCAAGCTTTTGGTCATCACGAGCTGACTTCATCTCAGAAGGTAACTAACACCTCTTATTCCCTTGTTTGCATGTATGGGAATATAGCCATTAGTGTCCTCTTAACCAGCCATCTGGGTCCACATGAATTGTAAAGTATTGGTTTTTCATATGGCCCATTTCTCCAAAGAAAAGTTTCTGTTTGAGTACAAAATCAATTAGTATATAACAGTTTAACTAGGAAAAAATATAAATACATTCTTACATGCAGAAACTTTTCTCAGAAAGAAAATCAAAGGCAAATCAAAGCTTTTTTTTCTTCATTCGGAGCTGAATTTCATTGTAAACCCATTATTTATTAGTTTGTGAAAAAAAAAGAGACGTGAGAAGAGTAAAAAGGAAAAAAATAATTTCCAAACATTTATGAGAAAATCAAATCAAATAAATAAAAAACATGCAAGAATAAAATTGTACAATAATGTATTTTAAAACCAAAGAACTTCTAATTCAACAAGAAGAATTACCGTGTTTTCTATGTTCAAAGCTTCAAAGCTTCTTCTTCGAAACATGAATTAATGTGAATCCAATACCATGTTGCAACCATTTCAAAAGTAACTCCAAGTTGAAAACTCAAGTTCCGTGATAATAAAGACTAGAAAAAATGGAATTGATTGTTTCGAGAAAGAGAACAAAAAAGAGAGAGAAGGGTGATTGAAGGGGAAGGTGAAAAACTAAACAACAATGAAAGTTTTTAAAGAAAATTAAGTATTTGGGAAGAGAGAGAGACAATACAAAGTGGAAAAAGTTGAAGGAAAAAAATTATCACGAGTCACGTGTCTTTGTAAAAAGATACGTGTCACTCGGAAAAAGTTGTACCCAACATAAACCTATATTATTGCACATTTATTATTACATAAATATATACTCTCTCCCTCTTATTGTTCTCTATTGCATCCCTTACTTATATATACTTCTAAATATATAAAAGTAAAAATAAATAAATTAGAAACATGAAAGTCCGAAAATCTATAACAAACTACAAAATAATTAAAAAAAAATGCACAATAAACCACCATAGCAACACACCAGCATAGACAAAGGCAAATCAAAGCTTTTTTTCCTTCATTCGGATCCAGATTTTATAGTAAATCCATTATTTATTAGTTTGTGACTACAAAATATGTGAACTTGTTAAAGAAAAAAGAGAGAAATAAGAAGAATAAAAAAGAAAAAAAATAATCGTCAAACAATATTTATGAGTAAATCAAATCAAATTACAAACATGCAAAAATAAAATTCTACTGTAATGTATTCTAAAATCAATGAACTTTTAATTCAGCAAGAAGAATCACCGTGTTTTCTAATTTCAAAGCTTCTTCTCCGAAACATAAATTTATATAAAATCAAAATCATGTTGCAACCATTTCAAAAGTAACTCCAAGCTAAAAATTCAAGTTCAGTGATAACAAAGACTAGAAAAAATAAAATTGATTATTTTGAAAAAGAGAATAGAAAAGAGAGAGAGAAGGGCGATCTAAGGGAAAAGTGAGAAACTAAACAACAATGAAATTCAAAAAAAAAAGTAAGTATTTGAGAAGAGAGAAAGACAACAGAGAGTGAGAAAAGACAAAGAAACTCAAGGAAAAAAATAGTTGTCACAAGCCACGTATAGGATACGTGTCATTCGGAAAGAGTTGTACTCACCATAAACTTATTGCAAGACTATTACTACATAAATATATACTCTCTTCCACTTATTTTGTATTAATTTAGTGCACGTGATTTGCACATTTATATCACGTTAATTAATAAAATTATCTACGAAAAGAACAAAAATATTGAACATTATAATTAATGTTAGAATAAATATTATAGTTATTTTTTAATTAAAGAGATGTATAATAGATAACTTAAATAGTAGACAAAGTATCCTGGCCTCTATGATTGGACATGCGTAAGCTTAGCTGGGTCACATCCCGATCCATATAAGATAAAATATTTACACAAATTTTACGTACACAATAAGTTCCTTTGTATAAATAAGTATCATATCTCAAATATATTTATGTTGTCTATTGCATCTCACTTGATCCCTTTTATCAATAATTTGTCGATTTATGTTAGTTTTTGTTGCTTTAATTGTTTTATCATATTGAAATAATAAAGTAATTTATGTAAAATTAAATCTCAAGCGATTTTAAATTTATAATTATTAGGATAAACAACATTGTTTAAAAAATCTAAAATCAAGAATTTAATTGATTTCAAAATCTATAATATTACAAAATAACTAAACTTGTAATTTATCTAATATAAAATTATGTCTAAACGATAAGAATGTAATAACCTAGCCCGCTAGTGCTATTGTCTCCTTTGGGCCTAGGCCCACATGGCTTTAAAATGTGTCACTAGTAAGTAAGGCATATTTACTTATATACTCATCAATACTCCTATATTTTGTTGATGTGGGACTTCTCATCTTAAGATGGGTTTTCACATACACCTCATCTATGGACTCAGTGTCCTCGCTGGGGTTTACCACATCATATAGGATTCGCGTAGACTCACACTGAAGTTTGCACTGCCTAATCGAGATTCGCCTAAACTCAGTTAAACTCTAGCCTACATCGGCAAGCTTGACACAGAAGTAGCTCTAATACCATCTGTAACAACCCAACCCGCTAGTGATATTGTCCATTTCGGGCCTAGGCCCACAGATTTAAAACGTGTCACTATTAGGTAAGACTTGTTTACTTATATACCCAGCATCTCTCTTGTGTTTTGCCGGTATGAGACTTCTCATCTTAAGACAGATTGTTCCAAAGAAGTCAATCAATATTTATATCAAGATTTCGTAATTTTCGATCATATCTAAATCTTAAAGGTACAAAATATTTCAATATACTTTTCATGTACAATAGTATCTAACTCCACCACAAGTATAATGTAGGAAAATTGGACACAGCTTGGGGCTCTATACTTTCACCTTTCAGTATCTTATTCTAATGAGATGATGGAAAAAGATGTGGACCAGTTAATGGTGGAGGGTAGATGGAATCACTAAAAAAAACTGCTAAATACTGACAGTTTATTTATAAAGGTCATAAGAAAACCCCCACTACACATTCAATTTGTAGTGATTGTGTCAACCCCAACAAAATAATTCTTTTTATGGCGTTTTAAGTGTAGAGATTGTAAAAGACCCCCACTACACATTCAATTTGTAGCGTTTATGCCAACCCCAACAAATAATCTTTTTGTGGTGTTTTAAGTGTAAAGGTCTAATACTCCTTTCTGGATGCCTACAACATTTGAAAAATTTAATGTAAAATTAGCTTGGGAGATTTTGAGGATTTCAAGCAGTTTACATGAATATTTTGGGAAAATATGAGAAAATAGATTATCTTTTAAAGTATCCTTCATTGTGTAATAGAGAATCCTTATTGGGGAATTTTGGGTCAGAATTGGAGTAGTGGAAGAACTTATATGTTATTGTTGTGACCAAATGGTGGAGGAAACTTATCATCATCTGCTTTTTGGTATGTCCTACTGCTAATCAGTTATGGAACATTTTTTCAAAGGGTGCAGGGATTCAATGCCCCTGTAATTGTTTAAAAGAGACAATTTATAGGTGGTGGTTTTGTTGAATGACCCAACAAGCTTAGAGCTTTGTTTACTGTTATTCCATCTTTTATTCTATGGGTAATTTGGAAAAGGAGAAATAAAATTAAGCATGGGATACTTGCAGTATATAGGGTATGGTGGTGGAGGTTTGTAGAAGTGCTCATAGATTTACAAAACTCAAATATCCTTAGCTTAAGAATATTCCGGAGTCTACCTAGAGAGGGGAGCTTTAAATGTAATTCGGATGGTGCATCTAAAAGGAATCCAGGTCCTAGTGCTGGTGATTTCTGTATAAGGAACTGGTAAGGAGATTTTATTTATGCAACATCACATGATTTAGGTGTAAAATCCAGTATTGAGGCTGAGTTATGGGCTCTAGAGGAAGCGTTGAAATGTTGCATCAGTGAGAATTGGTTGCCACTCATTATAGAAACTGATTCATTAATGGCTTTCAATTGTGTCTTTGGGCGATGGGAGATTCCTTGGAGGATCAAGTCAAAGATAAATAGAATTAATGGACTAAGAAGACACAGGTAAATAGAAATTCAGCACGTCTGGAGGGAAGAAAACAAAGTGGCGAATTATTTTGCTAACCTAGTTCTCTTTTTTCAGGAATAGAGAGCATTACTTTTCAGTCAATTCAACAGGTTCCAAAGCAAGATCGTGTATTATTGGCTTTAGATACAGATACTAAATATTTGAATACAAGAATATAAAATAAATCATACACAAAGCAGAAATGGAAAAAGCTAAAGTAGCAAAGTCACAAGAGGCGAGAAGGAAAGTACCTGACAAACATTAGATGAACCTAACATTGTTGGTTAAATGAAGGTATTAGCCTCGTTGGGGGCTCAATCTGTTGACAAGCAAAGACATAGGGTAAGTCTGATGTAGGTGTTAAGTATAATAGCGACAAAGGTAGGCAATACAGTTATCTGAGAGACCACAACAACTTGGAGGAGCTGCATATGCATTAGTATGGGGTGATGGCTGGATACCAACCATTTTGCACATCATTAGGAAATCAAGAGAATTGAGTAGAAGAAGTCTTCATCGGACCTGATTTCGTGGCGTAGTGAGAGTTATGACGTCAAATGAAGTTGATCCAAGCTCAATATTTGTCTGAAAGACCAGTGAAAGGACGAATTTCATCACTTACACAGGCAACTCGAAAGGGTGCCCATAGGAATATCTTTTCACTCCCTTCGTGATTCCAAGGGGGATCCGGAAGGAGATATAGCAATAGACAGCCTTTCCAAATGTGGAATCTCCTAGTTCTTCCTAATTGACCCGAAACCGATAGATCTAGCCATGAGTAGGTTGAAGAGAGTTCTAATAAGCCTTGGAGGATCGAACCCACGTATGTAGCAAAATACGGGGATGACTTATGGCTAGGGGTGAAAGGCCAACCAAGATCGGATATAGCCGATTTTTTGCGAAATCTATTTCACTAGAGCATATGATGTCGATGGCCGAGGTAGAGCACTCAACGGGCTAGCGTGACCTCATTTCGCCTTACCAACCCCAGGAAAACTCCGAACACAGGCCTAGATCGTTTGTACAGACAAACTTTTTGGGTGCTAGGATCCAAAGTCGAGAGGGAAACAACCCAGATTGTACAGCAAAGTTAGGAGCGATTGTCGCAGCGAAACGAAGGAGATGAACAATGGAACTGGAAAAGGAAAGGGCACAAACTTTCCCCTTTTGAATAGTCTAGAATATTCTAGCATTAGGTTACTTTGTACAAATTATAGAATGTGGTCTTGTTAATTGGGCCGCACATATGTTAGGGCTTTTTGGTCCATTGGAACTCTATTTCTAGAAACAAAATTTTTGCTTTTTCGGAAAAAAATTTATGTGTTTCATAACTCTAAAATTAGAAAGAAATTTTTACACAAATAACAACTTTCACCCTCAAAATTACACTTTAAAATTTATTTATCAAAATACCAAAAAAAACACACTCTTTTTTATTTTCCAACACTATTATATCATACCACACACCACAATAATCACACTCAAAACACTCTCTCTCCTAAATTTGTAAATAAAGTTGGTATTTTATATGGTATTTTTCAATGATTCGGTAGGGGCATGTAATTTTTATCCAAAAACTTGGTATTTTTAAAAACTCCCCAATTAGAAATAATACTCAAATTTAAAAAGGAAAAAGAAAACTAATGAGAATGAGTAATAGCTATGGAGAACTTTCCCAAGTTATATTTTTGTTAGGAGCTAATCCTTAGAATAATATGGAAGAATGAATTTTTTAGAAGTATTAGAATTATTTTTTTTTACTTAGATTCATGAAAGGGTTTTAATCGCTTACAAATTGAAAAAGAAGTGGCATGAAATTAGAGAATTAATATAGCATTCTAACAATGCCAATTAATATCTCCTATAAATGACTTAGGAAAAAAGAATTATACTCATAAATCAAAATCAACTTTGTGGAAATTCTTAGCCGACTACGTGTAATGTTAATTGTAAAATAATTATAAAAATGAGTTGACCATTTAACATATGTGATACAATAAAAGAAAAATTAGAGCAATTCATGAGGTTGAAGACTAATACCAGCACAATTATTGTTCTCTATTTCTCTGTGTATGAAAAATGTGTGTGTATATACACATTTTTACAAATCTTTTTAAAGTTTATTAATTAATATCCTAAACCTTATGACATTAGCATTTATTATAATTAATTTAGGATTTATGTTATATGTAATATTTAATATTATCAAAATAAAATAAAAGGAAAAAAGTGAAAACAATTTTGTCCAAAACCAAGTCTTCTAAAAAATGGCATAAAGTTAAAACAACATTTTTAAATGTCTTCATGTTTTTAAACGCATTCTTTGACTTAGCATGATATTTTTTATCAAAAAAAACTTTCGAAATTTAAGCCTAAAATAATTATTAGATACTTGTGTGGTTAAATATCGTTTAGTTAGACGCAAAAGACAAATTTTAAAACAAAATTACATCTAATTATGATAAAGTAATATTTTTTAATACGAATTAAAAAAGTGTCAAATAAAAAAATAAAAACATTTAATCAACATTAATTAACACCAACCAATATTAATACTATTTCTTACATATTCATACTAGAACAAAAATTTAAAATTATTTAATTAATATGAATTAAAAAACTATTTATGAATAAATATTGGCCTGTGTGGAAGCTTCACAATATTCTCATTAAAAATAAGGGATAAAGTGATTCCATCTGATGTTTTGTTATAATTATATGATCCTAAGCAGCAGCAACCTCCCCCCCCACCCCCCCCCCCCACCCCAAAAAAAAAAGCTTCCCATAGGTACATACACTGGGTGGGCCACAAAAGGAAATTCTAAAATCTTTGATATTTGTAGCAAATAAATAACATATACTTGTAGATATATTTGGAGTACCTTTACCAAGCTTAATCCAGCAATTAACACTTGTACAAAAATAACAGTCCCAAACTCCCAATACATCATTGCTAATTGGCTTAATCAGTTGGGGCAGAGCTGGTGAAATATCATGTCAATATGGACAATAATACTCATTCCCATTGATTGTGGAATGTATTACTTGAGGCAGCATTATTTTAGTCATTTGGCTTCCAAATAGGAAGCACCTTTGAGATAATTAGGCACCAGAAACAGAAGCATCTTTATCTGCTAGGAAAGTAGATACAATTGAACTCCCAGGCAACTTTAGCCTGGACTCAAATTTGGACAATAAATACTAAATCAATCAATTCCAGCACTGAATCAACTAAGGCCTTATAATCTATACTGAGACCACAATCCCAATTTAAGTGGCAAACTAATAACTACATCTTGTTAAATTCCTGTTGGCAGGAGTTGCAACCAGGACCATTCCCCTTAGCAACAAACTGCAAGTCCAATCAACCATGTGTTTACCCGCACATCAACAGAAATCCTATACTACATGGTGCGGAAGTGAAAGTGATCAAATACGTGCTGAGAGTGAAATCCATGAATCGGACATACTGACTCTGGCATATCTATGAGGCACTCTTGAAAGCGGTTCAAATGTCATTGCACCTTCGCAAGTCCTCGGGTAGAAGGACCATGCAACAATTTCACAAAACCAAGAAAACTTAGTTTTCCATCTGTGTGCCTTATCCAATCATTAAGGACAGCATGAACTGGTATGGAAGGACCCAAACCAAGTTCCTGAAAGCGAGATTTGATCACAACATTAGGCATTAAACATATAATGAAACATACAATAACCTGTATTCTCAAAAAGTCCAACTGACAGAGATACCGCACTAACATGAGAGCATAACATGGCTCTTTTTAAGAAATGAAAGGAAACTTACAGATGCAAGTTCTTCTATAACAATAGCCCTGTTGCCGTCCTTATCAAAAATTTCATATGCACACCTAGCATGTTGCTCCCAGCGCTCAAGAGCTTCCAGCTGATGAACACTTAAGGCAGCTGCACAGAATTCTTCAAAATCCATCTTTCTATATTGAAGTGCATTAAGCTGTCAAAGACAACATCGGAACCACTATTTATAAGCTAGAACCACAGAAGAAGCAGGGAAACACACAAATAGTTGTCATGTCAATACCGAGGCAAGAAAATCTGGAATCTGGGACTCCTTCATAGCATCTGTTCCATATTTCACTAGAGCCTATATGGAATAAAAAGAGCAAGGGCATAAGACCTTCAGGCTTAAGCAAACAGCACAGAACAGCTAAGATGAGGGAGTCAAGATACTAACTGATCTAATATTTTCCAGCTTTATGTTGCCATTTTTGTCTGGCTCCAGCAATGCAAATTGCTCCTTTAGATAGAACAGTTCATCTTCTGTCAAAGTTTTCGACAATGCCTATCAAAGGAAAAAGTATTAGGTACAATTTATCAAGTCCAATGCTAACAAGACTAAGCATCAGAGCTGCTAAAGATGCCAAATAATTGTATCGAACTTGTATAAATCAGCAGAACTTTAAAAAAGTACAGCATTGCATTAACAAGAGAACATCCCAAACTATTTACAAACGGATGCACCAAAAAAAATTCAAATTTCATAGGCCGATGCAAGTAATATTTCAAAAGTTCATTAGCTAGAGAGCAGAAGTGTCCATGATAATACCAATTTTAACTAAGATTTCTTAGATGAAGAGTCTTGCGACCCTGATGTGATCAGCAAATGCTAATGCAAAATACTAACTTGTAATTTGCATCGGTTTAGCTTCATCCTGAAAAGAAATTAGTTACATTTCCCCTCGCACCCCACAAATTTGTCTTTTAAAAAAAGAACTTCATCCTGAACACCTAGGGATTAACTTAAGGAGTTCCCTTTTGCACCTATTAAATATCGGGTAATAGAGTACAACGTAGAGTTTTGCGAACCCATATGAGAGAGAAACACAATATGATTTGCATTTCTTGTAGGAGCATCTAAACTAGACCATGCAAGGGCAATATCCATCCTGAAAGTTATCCAAGTTATTGACACTAACAGCAAAGGAGTAAAGAGACAAAATCAACAAGAGGTTGCTATAGCCTCAATCTTTATGCTATTGTAGAATAATAATCTATCCAGATAATTTCACAGGCTAGAAGAGGTTTGGCAGAGATGTTCACCAGTCTAGTATTTTTTATCCTATTAAGTTTTTTTATGACTACGAAGTCCATCGGGGGCCAGCCTTTATGACCAACCACAGCCTTAGAAACTCGGGGATAAAGGAGCCAACCCTCTACCCTTCTCCACTTAAATATAAGGGTTACTTTGCATGGCACAGGGATCGTACCTCTGACCTTAGTCACAAGTCCCTCAAACTTTCCCACTTGAACCAAGCACTGTGGACTATCCTAGTAAGGTTTATTGTCATCACTTCTGGGTGAATTGAGGCAACGGCTGTCTCCGAATCTAAAGGATTACCGAGCACCCACAAACTAATTATAACGAATCATCATGTTATTTCCTCTTCAGTTATTTGTTTATTCCTGGGTCACTCTCCTTGGATGTGTCTATTTAGTGTTAAAGGATCAAATACCTAACAATAAAGATCTTAAGTTAAATATCCCTGGTCTAGATATAGATTTTACTGAAAAAAAGGAACTGCTTTTGCAGAAGAAAAAACACTGGCCCAAAATCGAAGTAACTTGTCTATTCCAACGATCAACAATGATGGTATGGTAATGTAAGCTTTTGTTCACATTATACCTGTTAATGGGCAAGGTAATTGGTGAGATTTATCCAGTATCCATAAGCCATAACAACATGGTCGGGGTAGAAGGTTCAGTGATCACAGAACCCTCAAGGCCTGCCTCACTTGAAACAACCTTCAGAGAAGAGACTTTCTCTAGTAGATGTGAGGTCACTCCTCAGTTGTGGAGTTTGTTTTTGGCTATTCGTGGCATAAGTTGGATTATGCCACTCTCTGCTCAAAAATTCCTTACTTTCTGGAACAGAGATTGTCTCCACAAGAAATCCCTCAAATTTTTGAATACTATCCCCAGGTTACTTGGTGGACTGTCTGGCACAAAGGAACGACAGAATTTCGAAGGCAACACAAGAAATACTTAGCCTGAAGAGTTTTTTCTTTGCTAGGTTTTTGATGCAAAAGGTTTTTGTACAGAATACTGGTTCCTACTTGGATATGATAGGGGATCACAATCTTATCATGCACAAGCTTAATTCTAATTATCCATCTTTAGTATGGACCTTATCAAAAAGGTATACAGAAACCTTCACCAAAGACAAAGGCAAAGGTAACTTCAAAATCATATAAACTATTTCAGTCCTAAAATTAAAAGAAATAGGTGACCATAAGTAGTTCTGCTATCAGGACAGAGACAGATATATCAGGTAATATTGATAGTTCCAGGTAAATAATATACACACTTAAAGCAGTCTTACGCAAAAAGGACAATTGCATATATGCTTTCACGAGACAAAATCTAATAATATCAAGAGGCAGTTTTTCACTAGTGACAAAAGGCAACTTAAGAACCTTAAAACTATTCCAAACCTAAAACCAAAAGATATAAGACTATCAAGGGTAGAGATAGATATTTCAGGATATATCCATAGTTCCAGCTAAATAATATACACACCCTTAAAGCAGCCTTACGCAAAGAGGATGATCGCATATATGCTTTCATGAGTCGAAATATAAGGATATCAAGCGGTAGTTTTGCACCACCGTGATTACGCATCCAAGGATGACCTGCATAAGGGGGTCATGAGAAGAGGCAATGTGAAGAAAAAGGATGTCAAGAAAATTCGGAGGAGAGAACACTCACATAATGCTTGAGCAGCACTCATTCTTTTTCTAGGATCTTTATTCAACAGTCGCTTGACAAAATCTTTTGCATGGGAAGTTAGCGTAGGCCAAGGTGCTTCATCATAAGTTGGATCAGCCTTTAAAACAGCCCTGAAGATTCCAGACTCTGTGCGAGCCCAAAATGGACGACTACCACAGAGAAGAATATATGCTATCACGCCTATACTCCACACATCAGCCTCTATCCCATATGATCTGTGCAGAACTTCTGGTGCTACATAATATGCACTTCCAACTATGTCATTAAGCTTCTCATCTGCATAAATCATATATATATTAAATGTTTAATGGAGAAGACAAATATTAGAATTCATAGAAACCTACATGGTAAAAACTAACCTGGTCTCACAAAATCTGATAAGCCAAAATCTATGGCTTTTAACTGAGAGGGTTCATCCTTTGACGAAAACAAAAAATTCTGAACAAGGACAAGGAAAAAATGAGATACTTTAGCGAAAATACAAATAGCAAAAAAAGGAGATATGATACATAAATAAAATTTAGAAACCATATATGCAAGCATGACAGGAAAGATAGGGGAGAGGAAGGCTGGACAGAATAATATAAATGACCAGCACAGAGAGAGTTTTCTCCAAGGAACCACTCAAGCCATGAAACTTCCATGATACATACTAACAGCCCACAATGAATCTAACTAGAACTTTTTGGCATTATAAGATAATGCCTAATGCATTGAACATATGAGAGAAATCTAGTACCACTTGAGAGCTAACTGTTTCTCTCAGCAGAAGAAGTTGGTGTCTTGAAAGGAAAAGGGTGACCGCAGCATGTATTCGTAGATGTAAAGTCATCAAAGGGAACAATCTTCACTTAATTGAAACATGTAATAAAGGGAAAACCTTTATTACCAAAGAAATTGAGTCCTCAAGCTTCCAAGGGCTGACACTTCTCATATTTTCTATTATCTTTCTTTTCTTTTGTTTTTGTTTATGTAATGCACAGATATGCTAACATATTTAGTTTCAAACACATATATAAAATACCTTCACCAATCACCAAGCACTTTGTAGCTGATTCACAAAAAAATGCAACAAGAAAAATCAAAGAGACTTTGTGAACAGACATAAGATTCATGCACAAAACAATTAGTATATTCATGTAGAAAGAATATAGTGAAATTAGGGAACAATACTCCTTATTACCACGGCTTTAATTAGTGAATGAGATTTCCCAGTATAAATTTAGATACAACAATGATCTCTCATATATATACACATTAAACTTTCTCTATGTAGGGAAAACTCAGCTTCATAACCAAGGTGTACTGTTGGACATGGACACCTCTAGTTCAAGTCTGGGAGCACTAACAAGGAATGAGGACCAATCCATGCACTCTAAAGTAGTACACATTTGTGGAGAAAGTGTTGTTTTATGCTTGATTATTTGGTTTACTTTTTACGGTCATGTCTTTGTTAGTTAATCACCATGATAATTATCATATAAAAGTTTTTTGAGGATGGATGTGCACAGCAGCTACATTTGAATTCAGAGGATCTTCAGCATCCATCAAAATAATAAGCTAAAGGCACTCTTTGGCATCATAAGCATCCCATACATACTGCAGCGAAACTCAACAGTGAAGTGCTTCTTTCCGTTTTCTTTTTTAGGGAACATATAAAAAGTAACTAATGCTCTAATTTGCAATGCCAGTTTGAGGACTATGTTTACCTCAGGTTTAAGATCACGGTGCACAACACCCTGGAGATGGCAAAATGCAACAACATTTAATATTTGCACCATGACATCCTTAGCATCCTCTTCTGAGTACTTCCCACCCCTACCAAAAGAATTGAGAAAGAAATGAAATACTATCCCCAAAAAGAATTAGAAGTAAAATTCCACAAATCAAACAAAGACATACCGTGCAAGTATTCTATCAAGGAGCTCTCCTCCTTGGCATAACCTGGACAGCAATTTTCAAGAATTCCCTTAGCTTTCATATTCTAAAAAAGACATACTTGGGATTCAAAAGAAATTCTTCTAAAGCCTGATGCTATAAGGTTTAGCATTATGCACTTTCTTTGAGCAACTAAGTTGTGACTTAGCACCCAATCTTTCTTCCATGTTGTGCTTACATGAATTATCCCCACGCCAGAAGCATCACTAAGGCAGAGAGGGAAAACCTTACAAGAAATGGATTAGATCTCACTAATGTGGTTTAGATTCTTACTCCATCACTATGTAGACATTATCCCGATCTTCAAATGCTTCATAGAATTGTATGAGATTGTTATGTCCAGTTAAGGCGCGCAAAATTTTAACTTCCCTTCTGACATCCTCAATGGAAATAGCTGTTGTCATCTGAAAGACAACAAAAATGGAGTATGAGTCTGCTGTTAAAAGGGTAAGATATGAAGTGATGAATTGCATCTGACCAAGAAAAAATTTATAATGGCTTTTGACAAACTTAAACCCGCAAAAGTGAATTCAGTTTACTTCGTATATATATAATGGGTCATAAGTCAACAATACTAATAATCTAACTCCATATGAAGGCTACGAAAAATTGACATGGTCTTATTAGGTCAAGTAGCAAAATTTCACTAAACCTATCTACCACTGAAGCCTTTTCTTTTTCTTTTCTCTTAAGTAGTCTACTACAGAATCTTTTAAGCAACCAAATAGTTATTTTTATGAATTTATAATCCTTTAGTTTAATGGTAAAGCATACTCCTACAACACACATCCATCTTTCTGATAATTATTGATTATGAACAGAATGAAGCAATAGTGTAATTGAGTCTCTCATTTGTTCTAAGACAGTAATTTTCCCTTCAAAAATTACATATGATCAGCTTATATGTTATTTCCTAATATCCAACACCCTGTGATTGAACAAGATTTCCTTAAATAGCGTGAGTCATGTTAGAAAGTCAATGTTTAGTTTCCACAGGATATAAAGTTATCAGTTGCAGCCTCCTCGATGATTAGGCGAAAAGCACCAGACTGAAGCTTGCTAGTCACTCTGGCAAATGTATAACTTGCTTGAATTTTCAATTGCAAGAGGCAAGTTCAAACCATGTGGGATTCATAACTATCGACTACATTTAATTTGGCAAGTTATGTTCTAGAATAATCATAATGATTTCCTTTCCCTGGTGATGGTACTGAAACGTTTTAAAGAGGAGCTCTTGGTCCAAAAAGATAATCATATGCAGTTTTTCTCTTTCTTTTTCCTTTTGAGAAGTTACAATGTTCCCCAGTTTTTATTGCAGTGACTTGCACAGTCACATGGGAAAAGTCAGCCCTTGAAGTTCTGAGGGAGATATGAATAACTTAACTTGCATAGGTGCTTTTGTGAACAAAAAGTAACAATCGTTTTGCTAATTGAAAAAAATTCATGTCTTCTTCAAAAGCAAATGGACAAGAGATTGCAATTCTATAGTGCTCAAAACCTACCAACTCAACATTAAATAGTAAAAACCACTATACTTTTTTTTCAAACATTTCATGGACCCCAATAAATTCCAATTGGAATTCCTAACAAAAGCTTCTACACTACAAAACAAGACCAGTACAGCTCTTAAGAGCAATTTCCTAGAAAAGGAGAGCTTATGCCCCATCAAAAGGGGAGGCTGAATAATAAAAAAGTAAAAGTAGCTCGAGAATCTGGAACTTTGGTTTTGAATCACCAAATTTATAAGTGAAAAAGCCCCAAATTCACAAGATAGGGATAGAATAAAGTAAAAATCAAAACACGTCTTGGCGGTGGGGGAATTAACGGACTGAAAGGATGATCTAATGGCGTCCCGGCTTCCCTGATCTCACCCCACAGAGAAAAGAGGTAGATAGAGAGAACGAAACTAAAACCCAACATAACTTTAATCAAAGGAAAATGGAATCCTATGAACTTTTCCCACAATGCAACTTCAAGGATCAGACATTGTAAGTAATTCAATATGCGTATATACTTCAATGCATTATTATCAAGATAAGGAATAGACAGAGAGGAGAAGAAGAGACCTTGGCTTTTGGAATGACCTTAACAGCAACTTTCTGACCCTTCAGATCACCTTTCTTGACAAGAGCAGAACAAGTATACCCAAAATGGCCTCTACCCACCTCATCCCCAATATCATACTTGCTCATAAATTGCTTAGAAAACCCAAAACTCTTATCCAAATTAGCACCCTCAGTTTCCTCCCCTTCAGGAATAGCAGCAGCATTAGGCTTAACACTGCCATGCCGTCTCAAAAGCAACGCTTTAATGTGCTTTGCCGGAGAGGGAGGAGGAAAAGGACGCTTAAACAACCTCGCCGGAGTAGAATTCGCACTCTTAGAAGCAGAAGACTTACGGGCAGGGGATTTCTTGGATAGAAAAAACCTAGCAGGGCTGGGAGAGTAAAATGGAAAGAAAGGTGATCTTTTAGCTTCACTTTCTTTCTGGGTTCCGTCGACGTTTGGAGTTTCCGGTGGGGGAAGAATTTCTTGCGGGGAATAAGGATTGGGTCTCGGAGGTTTTGAGGTACAACCACCCATGGTGATTACAACAGAACCTTACGCATACAAGTGGGGAGACATCGTTGTAAATTCAAGAATCAAGAACCATGGTGAAGAAGAAACATGTACGCCGGATTTTGAGAATTTCCGGTCCTGCCGGAGATTTAAGGAAGATGGGGGCGCTATGTATGTATGTATAATGTATGTACAATGTATGTGGAATTGGATGTATGTGTAGATATTTCAACTTCCCGGGGAGTGGGTAGCTCCGTTTTAATGGATGGATGAATGGAACTGAAGGAGAAGCAGCTGCTTTATGTCTAAAGGGCACGCGTCATCCACGTGACAATTTACTGCCCAATTAACTATCACCTACGGCCCAATTGGAACCAATCTCCTGTGCTCAACTCTTGTGGAATTCTTAAATGGCTCGATTGGTCGAGAAACAAGTTATCTCGTGATTTATTATTTTAATACTCATTAAAATAATATTATATAATTCGTGATTTTATTACAATCAAACATAAAATAAATTAATTTTGAAATAAGTTATTCTTTAGCCTTCATATCAAACAAGCACTAAATCCTACCTTGCTATAATATATTTTTAAACTTTTCACTTGATGTTCGATGGCTAAGACTGGATCAATTTGAATTTATATTGAAAAATCTCATGTTAGAATTATTAGTATTGACTACTTTATATTACGTATATTCTTGAATTTAATTATTTTTTTTAGTTAAGGATGATGAATCACTTAATCATCAATATTGCAAGTCTTGTATTCTTTTTTGGTAGGGGAAGGGGAAGGGGGAAATGGACAGAGGGATTACAATGTAAGAATTGAATCCTCACCAATAAGGTGGAATTTCAGGTAGTTCTACCAACTAACTTACTAAATTCGCACAAATCTTATTTTCATTTAGTAAAAAATGAAAATTTTAGTTATTCGGCTTTATTTTGTTAAAAAAAAACCTTTTTTTGTCACAAAAGATTCATCTTCAATTTTATGAACCAATTATTACATACCTTATTTTCCCACCGTTAAAATTGTAATAGCTTGTTAAAAATATCTGATTTTATATGTTTTTTGTCCATTAGCTTTTATTTTATTGACAAATGTTCGATTCTCATCTTCTCAATTTTTTCATACATAAAATAAAAATAAACATTCATTTTTAGTTATTGTTCAGTTTGAAAAATACAGGAAGTAAATGTTTTTGGTACTATGTTTATGAAGGTAGTTATGTTACTTGATTTGTAATATGAAGGTAGTTATGTTACTTGATTTGTAAGAATCGTAGTTGCATAGGATTAGGCAATTGGCTTCACACGTTGTATGGCACTGACCACATTTTTGTGTTACAAGTAGAACTCGTTGGCTGTAAAAATTAAATGAGAGGTCAGCCTTTAGCCCACTGCCCTACCAGTGATATAATACTTCCTTTTTCTGAATTAATATTTTTTTTAAAAAAAAATCCTGATTTTAAGGCTGCTTTATCTTTGTTATTTATTGTTTTTTGATTGGTTTGGATCTGCGTCACCAGCATATTAAAAAATATATATAATGGTGATTTATGTTGAGCTTCTAGAATGCCTGTTTTTCTTTTTCTTTTGACAGAATTTAGATCTTGGCTCATGGAAAAAAAAACGACCTCAACCAAACTTGAGTATCATAATAGACATAGATCAAGAAATAATATGACTTCAAAGTGGTAATCCATATCAATTGGGATTTATACTCAAGATGTAAAAAGATGGAATGAAGAAAAGATATATATATATATATATATATATATATATATATATATATATCATGGATATTGAAAATCAGATGAAATGGAAAAAAATTCTCTTCGTTTATTTTTATTTGTCATTGTTTGATGTGACATATTCATTAAAAAGAATAATTATTGATATATATACTTTACCGTACTATTTGTCCCTATTAATTGATGTTTAGTATTAAGTCTTCTAAAATGATTTGGAGGAAAGGAGTAGTATTAAATACTAAGAGTAAAATATTAAAAAAAAATATTATTATTATCTTTTTTTGATAGGTCAAAATTAACAAGTAAAAGAAAATCTATTTTAGAAACAAGTGAACGAAAAAAGTAATAATAATCTAGAGCACGTAGTATTTGTATATAAATCAAAGAAATTATTACTATATAACATTTTTTGAGGCTTTCAAATAGGGTCATCCTTAGTAGAAAAAGTTCAGATAATTCAAGCCCGGTCAATAAAATCTTCTTTAATAAAAAAAATTAAATCAATTGAACCCAAAATAAATATCGAAATCATATTGATAACAATGAAAAGGTTAGGAAAGTGAATATATATAAATATGTGCATGCGGAGAGAGCGCCTATTCACTTATTCGATCCCGACATTTTGATTCGACTAATTTAAATTCACATATAAATATTTTTTATATTTAAGACTTAATTTCAATACCTCTAATTAAAAATAAAAAAAATTATCTCACTCATTCCCACGTATAATAATCCAATTAATTGAGGGAGAACCTTCATATTGCTAGAAGAACACGCAAATATTAGTGTTATTATTATTGCTTGAAGTTCACGAAAATCACATTATTTATGGAGCCCAAATATTTCGGGATTCCTCAAATTAATTATAATCCATCTTGTTGACTACTTGTACATGACACCAAATTCAACTTTACGTATTCTCCTCACAACCTGACAATAACAGCAATTAACAATAAATTAAATCAGTTTTTTGGTTAATTAATAATATGCTGCCATGAGACAGCCAGCCCACACATGCAACATAATTCATTAATTATTACTATAGTATGTAATTAGGGGGGGAAAAACTAATTATTCCTTTTTATTTGTGATTACGACAGGTTGTGACAATTCATATCAATCGGATCTCGATTAAGAAGACGTTATTGATTTATTTTTTATCCTACATTCTCATTCTTTTTTATATTTTTTTTTATTGAATTTACATTTTACATACTTCTAAAAGTTTAGAACAACATCTTCAGTAAAATATCATACATGACGTGTAAAAAATGTGTATATTTCAATATTTTTATGCGTCACATGCTAAAAAATAATATTATCGAATACCAAGTAACATATGAACCTCAAGTTAATTAAGGCTGAGGAGCTAAATCTTTGATATTAACGGTCAATTGATTAATCAAAACATGAGTTTGGTCTAATTTTGTGTATTGATATCATATTGCATTAACATATGGTACGAAAATTTACCCTGTCTAAATAATTTAAATGTACTCAATATTTATATTAAATTAATGAAGACAAGACATGTGGTTTTCATATACATGCTCTCTCTTAATTATAATCAAATTATACTATATATATTTTCAATTTGATTATTAACCATTAAGATTAAGTTGTTTGGTTTATATACGTAATAAACATGAACAAGCACTTACCACCAAGCTAAGGTTACTCTTAGAGCCTGTTTGGATTGACTTATTTTAAGTATTTTTATGTCAAAATAGCTTTTAAGTATTTTTTGAGTGTCTGAATAAATTAAAAAAAGTGTTTATAAGCACTTGTTTTTAAACCTAAATGAGTCAAAAGGTATAAGCTAAAATTCCTAAATTATAGCTTTTGACTTATAAGTTAAAAGCAATAAGCTCATTCCAACAGGCTCTTATTCTCATTTTGCTATTGTTTATTTCTATTTAAAACTAATTGAGTAGAACATGTTGTAGGTGACATCGTAAAAAAATTTTGACGAGCAGAAAAATCACCCTATATAGTTGTTTGTTTTATATATACAAGTGTAGTAACTACTTGGGTTTCCAAAATAGTGTAAAAAAAAGTGCTTCAAACCATTGCTATTTGATTCGAACCTGTTCTTTAAAAAGTCGAGGTATTTCGTATTGTTTGTTGACACGGACAAAGTCAGGGAAAAAACCTCTGAAATTATTTCAATATTGAACCTTGGATATATAAGAGTTCCGAATCGAATCTCTTTAGAAAGAAAATCTTTTGTCTCATGGTAGCCTGCTCCAGTCACCTACGAAATTTTCGTCATTGGGTTAACCATACACATGTATACTGAATTTTCTTGACTTGTGCAATTGAAAATTCCTTAATAAAAATTATGGCTCTGTCACTAGCGAATATATACTTGTCATTTGGATCTGTTATAGTTAATTATTACTCTCTCTGTCCTAATTTATGTGGCACTTTTTGATTTTCGTGACTCAAACAGTTTAAATTTGATGGAGAAATTGCGCATGGAATCTTCAAACATTTTGAAGTGAAATTTATGTATTTCTAAACTACGTAAAAAGTACTAGAAGTCACAATAATTGAGAATTTGAAATATATAAAAAATATATGAAAGTTTGTATGATCAAACATAAATTGATTTGAATCTCGAAATTTAAAAGATGCCATGGATGGAATAATTAAGTAGCAGATTTTGAGGGACACCGCAAGGTAAGAAAGGAACCTAACCCGCCGAAAATTGCAAACAAACAAAATTCTACAAATTAAAGTTGTGGTCCTCCAAAACATAATTATTTAGTAACTTTAACTGGAATTTCCTGATAGCCACGTATAATATTTTCTTAAACGAGTTAGATAATCTTAGAAAAACAGTCGAAACATAGGGTGGGTGCCCCACAAAAAAGATTAAGCTATTTCATATGGATGGTGAAAATATTGTAAACTTATGTGGACATCACTAATTACGTGCCAAAACACACACACAGAGCCTAGGTTACTTTTCTTTAAAAAATCAATTCGTTATAGCAAAATAACATTATAATGAATGACCATTATATATAGAAAAGTTTGATTCTTTCTCTCTATACATTAAATCAATTAAATTTTAATCAGTTATCACATAGAGTAGTAATTATTTCTCTCAATTGATTAGACACAAAATTAAAATCATAAGCAAACATGATTCATAAATAGCTACAATACCTTTTTATTATTTCTACATTAAGTCATAGGTAGATTTGTAAAGTATTCCTTCTGACATCATAATTTTGAGTTAAAGAGACAGAAATGTTTGTTTTACTTCTGTTTTATTCTTTTGTTTTGATTGGACTAAATGGAAATGTAGGATATGCATACCTAGATTTCTATAAGATACCATAAATTACACACTGACACAGTATTTAGTGAGTCCCCTTACCAGGAAAAATCCACATTGCACCTTTTTTACCATGTAAAAGCTGTCCCCTAAGAAATATTCTTTGCTCTGAATGTATCTCCAGAAATAGTACTACATATACTTAAAGCAAAAAGGGGGAGAATTATATTCTTTTTATCTCGTGATTTTTAAAAATAGTTATTTTATATACTTTTTTAGAAGTTTAAGATGATTATTTTATTTTTTATGCTATTTATAAAAATAATAAATATCTCAATATAATAAATATTTAATAAGAGTTGTGTTATTATATTATTCTTTGAATATATTAAATTTGATGTTTTGAAAAATGTATTAAATATTGAATAGTAAAAGTACGACGACGACAACAACAAGAATAACATATCCAGTAAAATTCCATAAGTGAGGTCTGGGGAAGGTGAAATGTACGCAGACCTTACCACAACCTCATAGAAGTAGAGAGGTTGTTTCCTGGGAACTCTCGTCTCAAAAACCCATAAAATAAACTAGATATGAAAAAAAGCACATGTCAATATGTAAATACGATAGAATTAACACGAAAGATAGAAAACACACCTACTATTGCTACTTTTTATATCTCCACCTAAACCTACCAACCAATTAGTCTGCTACTCTAATTCGCAACCTCCACTCATTTCTATCTAAAGTCCTGTCTTCGATAAATAGTAAAAATAAAATGAATATAAATAGAAAAATAATTTATTGATTTTTTAAATTAGATAAATATTATAAATTATTTATTTTTAATATAATGGATAAATAAAAATAGACGCGAGTATTATATACAACATTAGAGAAAACAATTGTAACCTATATCTTAGCAGCCTTACCAATCGGTGTCTCTTCCACTATATATTTGTAGCATGGTATTCGATGCAGAAATTCAGTGTGTATTTTGGTTCATTTTTCAAGAATTTCTTTTTCCTGGAAGACAGTTTTTT
This sequence comes from Solanum rostratum, assembly GCA_029948455.1. Lineage (NCBI taxonomy): Eukaryota > Viridiplantae > Streptophyta > Magnoliopsida > Solanales > Solanaceae > Solanum > Solanum rostratum. Next base: position 89,383,825 of record CM057045.1, on the reverse strand, counting down.
GTCAATAAAATCTTAGAAAATGTTTCTGAGTATTTTATTGGTAATGAAGACTATTCTCCGGACTAACTAGTGTATCTATGCTAAAAATAAATACTTTCCTCTGATTCTTTTTATATATTGTCCTTACTATAAATAATTTTCTCCGGTCTCTTTTATATGTCGTCCTTATTATAAATAAATGATTCTTAATATATGTCATTTTACAAAGTCAATAATACATAAATTATATTATTCATCCTATTTTACCCTTGATAGTTAATGAACTTTAAAAAGATATATATGATAAGAGCTAAAAAAAAGCAATTAATGAATATTAAATAAAGGCAAAATAGTTAAATTATTTTTTTTTCTTAATGCAAGTACAATCACAAAGGTGTCATATAAAATGAACGCGATGAGCAAAATATTTGAGAAATTGAAAAAGAAAAAACATTGGAAACCATACATCTGATCTGCACAAATATGAAGTAGTTGTATGGATTTCATTATAGTGGTGTCTGTTTCAAAATGAGTAGGTTCCCCACTAAAATGGCCATTATTAAAAAGGAACCAAACCAAACAAAAAATCAGTAGGTGCTCTTTTTTCTTGTGCAGCCATCATATCTTATTAATTCATAATTCATGGAAAGAGTTGTTCACTTGCAAATTGGGAAATATCATAGTTTAAATTACTACTCCTAGCACCCTTTAGTGGCTTAATCAATTTGTCACTACCATTTTTTTCATGTTGATGCATGCTTTCTCTTGTCTTGTTGGTAGGTATGATTAATATCTTATGCATTATTTAAAATTAAATAATTAACACTTTTATAAAAATTGACCTTTTTCTAAATGGTGTTTGGATTAGCTTGCGCAATTCAATTAATTTTACAGAATATATGTTATCTCTCACCAGCAACATGTATCAAATAACTTTATCCATCAAAATTGAATCATTTTAGAATTAATTTTCATATCACATGAACAACCTTATGATATTAATTAATTAGCTTTATGGCAAGGAAAAAAAGTCATAATTGCATTAATTAAGAGAAGTTATCATAATGTACGTGGACGCGTGCGTGTAGAGACAAAAACAGTGGAATGAAATTCTGTAATTATTAGGTGATAAATATAATTTCAGTAAATATTGATTTTTTCTCATTATTCATATTTGACTTGACATGTCTCTTAAGAAGTATATTAAATAAAATGATAAATTTATTATATTATTCCTAATTATTAGTATATGTTGGGTAATAAATTGAAAGAATAGATATAAAATGAAAATTTCTATCTTGATTTTTCAAATTTAAAATGTAAAATTAAGTGAATATCGGTCTATTTTAATATAATAAACAAGTAAAAATAGATAAATAGAATACTATAACATTAGTAACTTTCTATGACGTACGTAGTACCAACTCGAAGAAAAAAAGGATATCGTAATAGAAAATACAAAAGGATAAAAAGATTAAATTTATCCATGTATTATTCGAAATTGAGCAATTTTATCTCTCAAACTTTCGAGCTAATTATAATACTTAACTACTCTTGTTGTTAGGAAAACTCTCGTTTATGCCTTTGATGACTCTTAATGGACGTTAAACGTAAATGTTATTTTAAATCGTATTCAAAAGTCAAGAAATTAATTTAATCTTCTCTTTCTAAAAGAATTTGAATACGTAGAGTTATTTCATGTTACGTTAATATCCGTACTTTATTAATTACTTAATCCAACTACCAGATTAATGAGTCCAAGGTCCAGTTCAATGTAAAGGCAAAGACCTTGATTATTCATAACTAGCTTGACCTCAAAAAGCATTAAATAATACAAAGGGGAATGATTGACTTTGAAATCTTCCATACTTTTTTCGTCTTAAATTATTTTTCGTAATTTTTTTTAATTAATATGGTGTCCTTTTTATTGATATATATTTGAACAATCATAACATCAACTTAAAATTGATATGGATATAGTTTTTAATTATTTATTTTTTAAAAATAATTTTATAATTTTAAATATTTAAAACAATAGATAATTTGAGAAGAAGAGATCTGCGTGAACCTTAAGATTAGTCTTCTTACAACATCGGTTGCAGTCAGAAGATGTGATTGCCCAACAACAAATCACTCGTTATTAATTATTACGAGGAATATGAGACTAAAACATCCACATTGTCAACGTATTTCTCCAAACTTCTATATTGTATATGTAAATTTATTATGAGAGAAGATGATAATGAGGCTGGTGATGATGAGAGATGGAAAAATCATCATTGACGCTAATAATAATTTTTTTAAAATACTTATACTATAATTTTGAAATATATTACAGAGAATTATTTATAAAGCATATAGAATGGTACAATTTTTATCTATGGATAATACATTTATCACATGCTTTAGTATAAATTGTGTCGATTTCTTATCAAACAAGCTCAATATATTTATATTGCTTGCATATTTTATTTTCAATACAAGTACAAATTTATCATAATTTATTATGTATTGCTATAAATAATAAAAAAATAAACACTATCACTAAAATCGACAACTATTTATAGAAAAGTATTCATCCTAGTAAGTTTTCCTCAATATAATTCACAAGACTATGGCAAATTACAGAGGATGTTTGAAGATTCAGAGATGACAAAATAAGCCCATGGAATTATAAAAAAAACTATTCAAAATAAATCTAATGTGAAATTATTTATTTAAATTGGATTCAATCCAAAGTATTTATCTTTAATGGATCCATGACTCAAACTATTTACCCTCTTACCCCACCTTCCCCTTTCTATTTCACCCGTGATGTCATGCTGACATCACACATCTTCATGTTGACATTAGCACAACGACAACATGATGTCAGCATAAAATACTATGAAATAATCCTCCGTGATACTCCAACGGTATATATATATACCATACCAATATCATATAGAATGAGCTCAAACCTCTGTGATATTCTGGCGGTATATTAATACCTTATTGGTATCATATAAGATTATGTTTTTTAAGAAATAAATAAGAAACTATTTAAAAAAAATTATTAAACAATAAATTAATAGAAATGTAAAAAGGTATATGAATGTAAATTAGTAGAAATGACGTAAATGTGCCGATTTTAATAATAAAAGAACATAAATGTAAGAAGGTATATGAATATAAATATTTTACTTTGAAAAAGCATAAACTTTAAATTTGAATTAATTATTAACCATCTAATTATTAATTTAACCTATCAAAATTTGAGTAGATATCTGACCTATGATCTATGAGAAATTTCGTTAAAATTTTACACGCAAGCTATTCATGCATGCGATGTCTAATATTCCAGCAAGAATGATGCAACTAATAAATTGTCAACAAAAGGCAATCAATGGAATTTATCGTGCATTGCATGTGATACCTTATGCAAACACGATGAGGTTCTCGAAGATTCTAGTAAAAAAAAAAAAAATTGGGTGAGTACTTTTAAAAAATAATAATTATTATTTTTTTTATAATAATACATATAATATTTTGATAAATTATTAAAGGTAAATTATCTGTGCTATATAAATAAATTATTTCAAAAATATATTATATTTGTTTAGTAAGAAATTGATATAATGTGTGTTAAAATGTATGATAATCAATAAAATTTATATTATATATGTTTTATAAATATTTTTTTATAATATATACTAAAAGTCTATATAATATATGTATTATAAGTGTTTTACGAAAAAAATTTATCATTATTACCATAAATGATAAATATTTTTTATATCTGTGTAAGTTTTAATTGGGGCTAATCCAACTTGAAAACGTTAATGGGCCTTGTAGGGGTTGAGCCCCAAAAAAGGACACATTTACAAGAACGGTCAGGCTTTTGAACTCTGTTCTGCTCACCTCCATCCCAAAAGAAAAAAGGGTCTTAGAAAGTGACGACAAAAAAAGAAATAGATCTTCTTTATTCTTTTCTTCGTTTGCAAGTAAAGATCAATTCCCTTAAATGTTTTTTGTTTTGTTGCATCTTTAGAAATTGAACATTGCATTCGGCCATTCACGAGAGACAGTGGTGTAGCTACAAGAGTGATAGACACTTTTCGTAAAATTGTATCAATTAGTATGCAGGTTAAAAAATATTTTTCATACGTATATATTAAAATTTTAATTTGATGCAGGTTAAAAAATATTTTTCATACGTATATATTAAAAATATGAGATATGGTTCTACTATTTGGCAATTCATGAGTATGTCTTGGATGAGTATATTTGAATTAGATGTCATTAAGAAAAGGTACCAAAATGGATGATATTGAAAAGTGGAGTCCAGTTTGAAATTTTGAGGTGAGTATGAATGATGCAATTAATGCCGGAGAATGATTAAAGCGTCTCAATAAAGTTGTGCTCTAAAATTACAAATTATTATAGAAAATATTATTGTTATATACAGAGTAAATTATGGTCTTTAGCTACAGTTTATTTAATTTATTGGTATTGTATATTTCACTTGTTAATATACAAACAAGATAAGTATATATATAAATTTTTATACATAATTATAAATTTTTCATAACTTATACAAATCAAATACATGAAAATTTTGTATATAAATATCTAATAGTTACAATTTTTTCAAAATTTATACAAATCAAATGTGTCAATAAATTATATACAAATAGCTAGGTAAGTGTATACAAATTCTGAATTTATATAATTAAAAATCCTAGTACACAAATTCTAGTGAAATTAATTAAATTGTAATCGCATTCAATAATTAATCAAAATTATAACTTAAGTACATAATAACGATTAAATGTTTGTCATTTGTGTAATTTTTTTTCTTGATATACTAGGTAGGATTTTATCAATTTTGATGAATCAACATTATAGAAAAATTGTAAATATTAATTTATGAGCAATATTATATTATGTAAAAAGATTCAGTTTCATAATTTTGTAGCGCAAATGACTTGTACATTTAAAGTATCTCAACTTTTGATGGACCTAGTAAATTTTTTTTTTTCTTTTCAAATTGATAGTATAGAATCAATTAAATAATGAAAAATTCAAAGACAGGAGGGCACCTATAAATATAAGGTACCCAGAGAAGATATCTATCTTCTCCAAATTAAACCACTGCATATCCACATATTAGAGTAGGGAGATATGAGTTCTCCATGTACAGTTCAGGGTAAGATCAATTTGCTTTCTTATACATGTTGTTATTACAATGTTGTTGTTGTCTTAGGTTGTTAATGTGTTTAGGTAAGAGTGCTTGGCCAGAGCTATTGGGGCAAAATGTGGAGAAAGCAGTGAGTATTATACAGAAAGAGAATCCAACTCTTCGTCCGGTGGTGTTAAACATATCTCAGGATGTTCCATATCCGGCGGACTGTACTCGTGTTCTCGTATTTATTAACGACAACAACCAGGTAGCTCTCGTCCCTATTGTTCGTTGACGGAGCTGTTTTTATTTAATTCGGAGTAGTTAAAAGTGTATGGAGCTTTATTGTATTGTAATCTAATGTCTCTTCTTTTTTGTCTTTGCTTATTTAACTTATTCTCCCTGTTTTTATTTGAATGGAATTTCTTTAAAGTGGCTGTCAATAATTGCATATGTCACTCTCATGTTCCATGTGCCAAGAGTTGTTATATATGTTTTACCATTAATTTAGGAGGTACAGTACAACCAACCGATCACAAAGTTATCTTCAAAAGTTACTTCAAAGTTGAAGACAGATCATACATGAGTAGATCTATATTTACTGTCAATTGGACGGATCATAATGAATCAACATAATAAATTGGTCAAAATCTAACTTGATACAAATTTGTTTGGATATAGAATGGTGAAAACCCAACCCAAAAAGTTTTGTTTGGATGAAAACGAGTCAAGTAATAGATTATAGAATGAGTCAAGATCCAATCCAACCCAATCTTTATCAAGTTCAATTGTTTTATTTGCTCTTTTTAAATTTCAATACATGTTCAGGAGTGGATGATTGAAGTATGGACAATACATAGTATATGTCTTAATATTTGATAAATTGGATATTGGGATAAACTTGACTTTGATGCCATTATATAAGAAAAGAATCTTAAACTGAATATTCAATATTATATAAACAACTATTTGATCTTTTTCTAAAATCACAACTCCCAACACAGTTTATTAAAAATGAAATTTCAAAATCAACAAAGTATAACGCTAGTTAATTGTTCCAAACACAAAACCATAATGCCTTAAAAGTGTCAAACGTCTTATTATCAACTCAAAAAGGCCTACGTTTGAGTGGCATGACAACAAACTTCATGGTACCATTGTTGCAATGTATGCCCCCATGCTCTCCACAAGCAAAATAGTAAGGCTGCATTTTCTTCAGCACAAACTCAAATCCTTCCCCTGCACCCTGGCTTGGATCTGCTATCCTCTTTGCTCTTCTGAAGTCGCACTTGATGAAGCTCCAGTAGTTTGGTAATAAGTAGACACTGTGTGGAAATCCTCCATTCGGATTTGGTGGATCATACTTGAAAACTACACGTTACATACAAAGACGAATTTAGAAATTTAAAATTTAGATACATACATGCTCCAGTATATTAATTGTCATTGCTTGTTTCAACATAGTACAGATAATGACATGTAACACTAGACGCACAAGTGATACGTTATTAAGAATTTTTGAATTGAAGAAGACATACGTACCTAATGTGTCATTTACAAAGAAAGGGCCATTCTTGCGAGCCCAATCCATGTAGTCGAAGCCATAATGCCAATTTTGGGAACCACCAACGTTGAACTTATTTGAGGTTTGAGTAACATTTGGGTGATTATTACCATACTGGCAATTGGTTTTGTTCCACTTTTCCTGGGGCCAAGTGTAGTTAAAGTTGGCCACACTAAGGACAAACATGAAACAAAACACTACAAGAAATAGATATGTTTGTGCGTTAGCCAAAGTCATATTTTTCAAGAATAATTAGTTTAGATTTGCCTATGAAGAGTAATGAAATTGATGAGAGATCCAAAAGAGAATGGGTTATATATATAGGAAGGTAGGTACAAAATTATGACTCATTAGGAAATGAGTCAAAATTTTGTAGAAGTTGGTTGGTGAAACATAAATATGGTTACTGACCTAAACCGAGTTCCTTTGACACTTTTAGACTAGTTAGCACTTTTGCTGGTCGATTCTACACTTGAGATCTTCTTCTGTATTCAACCTAGCTATTTTTTCTTATTTGGAACTTTGCATATTAATTAGTTATTAGGTCAGTGGCCATTTAATTAGTTCATGGTCCATTAGTGGTTGGTACGGGTTTGGAAATCTAAACACATTGATTCTGCTTGTTCAAGTAATCGTCCTATTACATATGTCAACTTTGTTTCATGCGTTAAGACTTTGAGCATAGACTTGGACAATTTTCTTTTGTATTGTTAGGCAATTTCGCATTTGTGGTAGAAAATTTTAGATGATTCTGCTCATTCGAGTCATCTTATTACATAAGTATAATAGTTAAATGTATTATTTAATTGGACTTTAGCTTGCATTTGTGTCCTCTAACTTTGAGTATACACATAAGTAAACATTTAAATTTGTATAAGATCAAATAAAAAGATATATGAGTTCTATGTGTACATTTTATCCTCCCTAGACACCACTTGTGGAATTCCACTGGGTATGTTGTTGTTGTATATTCTTCATTAACTAGCTACCTGTTTGTATTCTTACATTCAAATAGCTAAACGAACACACAAATAAATTTCGTATATTTATATTCATTTTATTAAATGAAATAATAGCACTTCTATTCAAATTCATTTTACTTCTTGAAGTTTTTATATTTAAATTGTATTTTTGAATTCATATTGAATTTTTTTTTTGTATTTTTATATATGTATTTATGTTGTGGTAAAGCCTGTATGCAACATGATTGATTAGTTGTTCTAAGTATCAATATTTTTTTGTTGTTGTATTCATTTAGAAAGTACAACTCCATGTCGAAAAGCTATCAAAGCATGCTCCAAGTATGATGTGTTACACAAACACCAAAGTAAAGAATCATCTGAAGAAGTACTTTATTGAGCAACAATATAAGGTTTTTTCTGAAACAACATGTTTTGTACCATATCTGAACATGCAATATTGTTCTGTCCAATCACAATTTATTAGGTGTTAGATGGCTCTAGAATTCGAGTCCGATTCACGCCAATGCTTTAGAATTCATGTAAATGGAACTACTCTACAATTCTCAAGTAAGGAATTCACGTTAATCACTGGTTTTAATTGTGTTGCCAGTGAGGATGATTTTGAGTTTGACACAGAAGAACCCAATAGGTTAATGAAATTGTATTTTGAATCCATAGGATTCCAAATCAGTTGTATTGGTATTTATATTCAGTAAAACAAATGTATTTATATTTATGTTCATAAAATCATCTGGAATTATATTTGTAATTGAGTTTGTATTTAAAATGTATTAGTTATATTTGTGTTTATATACAGTACAACAGATGTATTTATATTTATATTCATAAAATCACAAAGTGTATTTGTAACTGAATTTGTATTTAAAATATATTAGCTGTATCTGTATTTATATTCAACATAATAAATGTATTTATATTTATGTTCATAAAATGACCTGAAAGTGTATTTGTATTTAAGTTCTATTGTAGGTAAATGAGTTTGTATTGATTATAAAATAGTGCATTTCTTTGTAATTTTTTTGGATTCTAATAAAGTCCATGTACATATTTATATTAAATATATTAGAGAAGAAAGTTATCTGAGATTTTAAAAGGTTGAAAATCCATGAGTCAATTTTAAATTTGAAACTCCCATGAAATACAAAAAAAAGAAGAAGGAATAATCGCAATACATAAGAGTACTAGAAAAATGGTAAATTATGAACAACTTATGTAATTTTTCAGTTATTTTTTAGTTAAAGAAGATAAGAAAACACATGCTCGATTTTGGCCTTTTTTTTTTCCCAGATGAGAAATTTCACTCAGATTTTTTTTTTTTTTTTATAGAATTTGTATTTTGAATTTTAATTTTGAATAAAACGTTTCAATTCAAGTAGGACTCCATTTTGAATCTGCCTGATTATAAGGAGTTAATTGTGATAATTACCATAAAAGAAAAGTAGTAATTCTATATTTAACTACCTTTATTTTTTTTAGTTTATATTTATGTATGCCTATTAACAAAAAAAAAAACAACAATACATTTTGATAGCGAACTAAATATAGTTATTTTTTGTAATTATTGAATTAATAATTACAAACTAAATATAGCAAACTAAATTTTATATATTAAATCATTTCTTATTTAAAAATATATAGAAAATTTTAATATTTTGAAGTTAAAAGACACTTAAGATTTTACCTTGTAAGAAATAACTACACATTGAAGAACTACTTATAATGCAACGCAACCTTATATACAATTTTTTTTTGATAATTCAATTGAAAAAAGGATAGTTCTGTGCAGGAAGAATCACCGTTAATAAGGTTGGGAAAATGTCACATCCAAGAAATATGATATAGACAATCTATTCTAATTCAAACATTAATGATCATTTTCACTAATTTTGATGAGCGTTTCTTTCATTAGGTAAATCTTTAAAAATTAATTTCAAACAAATAGATAGTGTATTTTGTAATATGATATGATCAGTTTATTTGTGTCAAAATAGGCCAATAATAAATCATCAGTACAATTATGTATGCGCTAATTATTTAAACGAATAATTTATACTATATCTACACTATGACTTTGAATTGCAATGTGTCTTCGTAATGTTAAATACATTAATAGAGTAATACAAATTTTTGAAATATACATATAATGCAAATATATAAGTGCCCATATAAAACTATTACTTCTCAATCAAAGGCTATTTCTACAAACATATATATTTTAAATATTATTTATGCTATTTTTAAAAATCTTTTCTTATTACAAAAAGAGAAACGTACGAAGGTAGAAAAGGAAAATAAATAAACTAATAACTCTAGAAGTGATTCTCTTTGTTTTTACCTTTCATTCTACTTTGTTGCTGTTTATCAACGAAAACTAATAAAGATGTCCAAATTTTTTCTTCCAAAAAAGAAATAGTTAAATACATAAGAGACCTATATTTTTGTTTCAAAAAAGTAAAATAATCAAGGTAATATTTTGACTTTCATTAAAGAGAAAAATAAAATTCAAATATAATAAAATAATCATGACAAATGCTAAAAAAAATATATATTATTTTACAAAATAAATTCGCGAGAAAAGTAAACAAATGTACTAGTTAAAATTAAACATACTAAAAAAAATAATCTAATTAAAAAATGACACATACATTTAGTTCAGTGTAAAGTTCATTTTAGCGAAAATAAGTACTATATCCATGTCATGCACCTATAGCTTTCCACATATACGTCAAAAGTTATAAGTTAAGAATTATAATTTATGTTATAATTTATGTTTATCTTGTTCACTTAAAAAAATGCTTAAAATATATAGTTTTTGATGCAAGCCCAACAAAGGTGCCGAAAATCTACCTACGTCACCATGTAATATTTTTTGGCCCACTATTGGCCAAATCACCTGGGCACTAGCCCAATGTGAGTTGGATCACTTAGTCACGCTTTATAATTAGAAAAACGAATACCATGGAAATACATGCCACTCAGCCAAAGAAAGATGATGGAGAGTTGATCAAAATGTGCACTAAATACTTTTTGAGAGATCTCCAAATCACTGATATGACTATCGAAATCGTGAGCATCAGCATTTAGGTTCAAGATCCAAGTAGTAGTATCGGCCCCCTTAGCTTTTGTTCTTGAGAAATGACCCGATTAGACCCATTCCGCAAAAGAAGTTTTTACGGATTCCGTAATTTTTTATTTGAAAATAAGTCAATTCATAAAGTAGGAAAATTTAGATATATTTTAGGAGAAAGTGCGAAGGTAAAGAAAACCCCATGCACATATTTGGAGGGTTAATTGTAAATAATTTTTCGGGACAAATTTAGAATGCAATATTTGATATTTTCCCAATATAATGATATTTTTGATATTTCTATCTCTAAATATGTTAAATAAATTAAATTCTCCATTCTTCAACCCGCAAGTAAATTTTCAAATATGGAAAAATAAAGGACAAATTACACCTATAAATATAGACACCCCAGAACGATTTTCTCCAGCCATTGCACATCTTTAATAGAATTAGAGAATAATTAGGCAAATATGAGTACTTCTAGGTGTCCGTTCGAACCATGCAAGGTTCCCGGTATGTTTTTCTTTCTTGTTCTTTATAATTGCAACAGTATTGGATATGACGAATGACTGTTATAGACAAGTCTGATTGTATTTGTTAATGTATGTTTAGGTAAGTCATCGTGGCCGGAGCTAATGGGACAAAATGTCGACAAAGCAGTGAGTATCATACAGAAAGAGAATCCAAGTCTTCATGTTAAGGTGCTGAACATGTCGAAGCCAATTCCAGAGCCAGTGGATTGCTCTCGTGTTTTAGTTTTTATCAATGACAACAACAAGGTTGCTCTCCCACCTGTTGTTTGTTGAGTTCATTAGTATTCTAATTTTTGTCTCTCTAGTTTCAAGCATATCCACAATTTCTATATATCCTTGTTTCCACGGAATATTTTTAAATAGAGTTTTTTTTTTTATTTGGCTAGTAAATAATAAGTTGGATGAGTTGATGCATGAATATGACTCATTATTTAGTTTCAAATTAATTATATCGTGAGACAAGCAACTTTTAAATCAATTAAATAGCGCTTATTGAATCAATCTGTTTAAACTTTAAATTATTATGGCTCAGCCAACCCATTTGATACTTTCTATATGCCCAAATTAAAAAAAACAGACTAAAGAAAATTAATGAGCGTAAATTTTGTGATTGTAAATTAAAGAAAAAAAAAATTTGTCCCAACGAAATTAGTCAACTATTGTGAATACCCCAAAAATTAACAAATGATTGAAAGGAGAAATATCCAATGCTAAGTAATACCGCATCATTCATTGAAAGATGTTTTTATGTTAAAATTTATATTCTTTCTCTACTATTTACATAGATGCTAGAATATTATGTTTACTCTCTTTTTTATTTAAAAATATTTTGATGTATTATTTACTTTTCTTTCAAGTCTAGACTCTATAATAACTATAAAATATTTAATTTTCTTTTAGTTTAGAATATATTAGGAAAATTATACATATTCTCTTTTATTAATTTTATTCCCTTTAATTCTCTATAAATAGTGATCTAGTTTTCCTTTTTTCATATGGAATACAATTCGAGAAACTATGCAATGAATAATAACACAAAGAGTTCATCAACAGCCTCTCACTAATTTCTACCCAGTTTCTCTTTTTTTATTTTTACTTTTGAGATTTTATAACAAATGAAATTTCACCGTCAAGCAACATTTTGAAATGATACAGATATGACTAAATGTAACCTAACAATTTGCAAAAAGAAGATTATTAATGTAAAAGTAAGAAAATTGTTTTTGCTACAACCACTTTTTTCATACACCAAAGATATTCACTTAAATTCCAAGCTTAAATATCTGGGATCATAAATGGACAATTCAAATATCCCAACATGTAATAATTACTGATATATCTCATTATCAATCTTCTTTTTCAACTTAAAACTCCAACAAAAATAAATCCAAAGTAAAATTCCAAAATCTAATAAGTCTAGACTCGTTATTTATTCAAAAGAAAACAACAACAACAACAACGTTAACTCAGAAAGTCCAACGTTTGATTGGCATGACAACAAACTTCATAGTACCATTGTTACAATGTATGCCCCCATGCTCTCCACAAGCAAAATAGTAAGGCTGCATTTTCTTCAGCACAAACTCATATCCTTCCCCTGCACCCTGGCTTGGATCTGCTATCCTCTTTGCTCTTCTGAAGTCGCACTTAATGAAGCTCCAGTAGTTTAAACTTTAAGAATATCAAAATGGTTACTGACCTAAAATTCACCAAGTTGCTTGGACACTTTTTGACGTACTAATGAGCATCTTTGTTCAGAGTCAGATTCAGAATTTAAAGATTTCAGGTGTTAAATTTTTAAATAAAAATTAAAAGGTTGGGTTTCTTTCATTTTTTATAGACGAGTCGGTTAGATATGCATATTTTAATTATATTTTCTTTTTAAAATATTCTGATATTCAAGATACCTAATTAGCAATTCATTTTTTATAGACGAGTCGGTTAGATATGCATATTTTAATTATATTTTCTTTTTAAAATATTCTGATATTCAAGATACCTAATTAGCAATTCATTTTTTATAGTAAATATTTTTTTAGGAATAAGAGGTCTTATTCGGTAAGACTTTGAGAAAGAAAAAAATTCACGTAAAAAGTTCGAATTTATATAAACCATCTAATATTATTATTGCGTTTATGTGTTGTTGTAGATATATAGTTATAAAAGAAATGAAGAATTGTACTTCAATACAGGTATCTTTACTTAGCGCGTACATCAGTGAAAGATCAAACCAACATGTAAATTTAAAAAAAAAACTCTAACATAATAATATCCATTATTTTAAAAATTAAAACTTTTTTTAAAAATATTTATCATTTTAAAAAATAATTAATATTTAAATGATATTTAAAATATATTACTCATTAATATAACATACATATGCAACACTCATATAAAAAATTAAAGCAAAAAAGATATATTTTGAATTAATAAAAAATAAATTTAGAGGAAATTAATGGAAAAAAGAAAGTTGAATCCAACTTATTCACTTTATTAGTGGGGTTTGAACTTTGAATCTCCTGGATGGACTATTCCATATTTTACCACTGATACATTTCAAACACCTCTTTCAATGGGTGGCAAGTGCAATATATATATATTATATTTATTAAACATATACGCATATATATACAAACTCTCGATCGATTCACCGGGTGTCGTGGCACCCCTTCCCTTAACACATAGATCCCCCCCCCCCTCCCCACCCCGCTTTGTTGCAAGTCGCTTCTATCACTTGGCATAGGGATTAAAAGGTAGTAAATGATATGGATAATTTTATCAAGTTACCCTTTGAATATAATAAATATAATATCTTGTAAATATAATAGGAAAATTACTATAATTAATGATAAGGATGAGTTAGGAATTATATGTAAAATTATCTCTTGATTTCATAAAGTGGACAGATAAAGATGGACGAAGAGTATACGCGCTTGCGCATATATATATATATCCTAATTAGGGATTCATGTACTATTTCTCTATTAATCATATTTTTCATGTATAACTTAGTTTTCTGTGTTCAGAGGTTTGCACATTAGAGCAGTGGCTATAACAGTAAAATTAGGTTTTGACCTAACTCTTTTTCCAAAAGTTCTTTAGCTCAAAGGGAGGAAAATTGTCCAAGCCTTAATTATAAGAATTCCACACATTTCAATCGGAGTGTTCATTGGTCAGTATGGGCTGGTTATTGATCAAAATCAAAATTAAACGGACTTAATCGATTTTTAAATCCTCAAAAGCAAACCAAATCAATTATATTATACATTTATCAGCTCAGTTATATTGGTTTGGTTTGGTTATTCATTAATACACAAAAATAAAAGCAATGATACATTCGAAACAGAGAAAAAATAATAATAGTACATTTAAAGCAAAAAATAATTAGAATAACTGATAGTATAAAACTTTCAACCACTAAATTTACTGTAAACAAAGTTTCAAATTCACTATTTTGATCCAGAAGGAAGAGATAAATGTTCTTGTGCCACAAAGTATTACCTTAGCCAAAAGTACTTATATTGCTGAACATTTTAATATCTTGTAATTATACATGATAAATTGAATTTGTATAACCTTTCTTGATACAATGTGCAGAGTCGTCAATGTATATGAGCTAGGTTCGTTGGGCCAGCTTTGCTAATTCGTAATTTAGTAGCGTTGAACTAAGATTTTTGGAGCTCATTTAAAAATGGATTTTTAGCTCAATCTAAATAAATCTTTTGATTTGTGAGGCTTTTGCAACATGGATTTGACCGGCTCGTGGGTCGAATCAAAAAGTAATTAAAAATAAAAATAAAATAGAGTATTAAAAATAATAATAATCCAAACTCAAAGTTCATTTAAAAATTTTAATATTTAAAATTTAGATACAAATTATATTTTTGTAATATGTAATAGTAACACTAAGACCAGGTAATATTATCCTATTGTTATTTGTTTTAATCTTTTTAAATTATAATTTAATTTAAAATTTTAATTAAAAAAAATACTTGTATAAGGTAATCCAGCAAGGCCCATAGCCTATATACAAATGGGTTGGGCTAGTTGTTTTTAGGCTCACAGAAAAATGAGTCAGCCCAATCTGACCGCTTAAATTTCAAAGTCTGTATAAACTAGCTCGAATGGGATGAGTCAACCCATATTGACAATTCTTGTATCAAAGTTGCAATGCAGGTTTTCAAATTAAGGCCATTTACGTATTACTCATTTGTATGTTAATATTGCAAATTAACATTGCAAAAACTTTTTAGGACTAAAGTTCATCTTCTTTTAACTTTTTTTGAAAAAAAAAAATTACTTAAAATCATGTTAACGATTTGACTGAGATGTTTTCTTGTTACAATATGCAATTAAGACATTTAAAAGTAAAAAGTAGTACTGTTTGCAAATTTCTTTTTGCAAAATTATATTGCCAAATCACCATATAAACTATCCCAGAGAGGGCAATATATATCCCAACTCCCAAGTTTTAAAAGTTGTTACAAATTAAAATAATCACATAAAGAAATCAAATTTCAAAACAATTAAAACTTGAAATATAATTTATTCTGATTTGGACATTATTTATTTTTTTCTTTTATCGAAATACAAGAAAAGCGCTAAAAATCTATTTTGACTTGAAAACACTTAAAATAAGTCAATTCAAACATGTTTAGTGAGAATATTGATACATTTTAGGAAAAAATAGATATTTGGAGGGTGTATATAGATTTTCGGAACAAATTTAGAATAAAATTTATGTATTTTCCCAATATAATGATTTGTTTGATATCTCTATCTCTAAATATGTTTATAAATCAAATAACTTACCTTAAATTCTCTATTTTTCAACTCCAAAGTAAATTTTCAAATATGGAAAGAATATTATATAAATATATGATTACCTCCAAACCATTCCACATCTATAATAGAATTAGAGAATTAATTAGGCAAATATGAGTAATCCTGGGTGTCCCTCTGCATGCAAGGTTCCCGGTAAGTTATTTTCTGTTCAACTTTGTTGTTCTTTATACTTGCAACAATTTTGGATATATCGGATGACTGATATAGACAAGTCTGACTGTATTTGTTAACGCACGTATGTTTTAGGTAAGTCATCGTGGCCGGAGCTGATGGGACAAACTCCGGACAAAGCAGCGAGTATCATACTGAAAGAGAATCCAAGGGTTCATGTTAAGGTGCTGAACATGTCGAAGCCAATTCCACTGCCAGTGGATTGCACTCGTGTTATTGTTTTTGTCAATGACGACAACAAGGTTGCTCTCCCACCTGTTGTTTGTTGAGTTCATTAGTATTTTGAGTTATGTCTCTTTAGTTTCAAACATATCATCAGCAATTTCTATCGTTGTTTCGATGGAATATTATTAATAAAGCTGTGCTGTTCTCAGTTATCGTCTTATCGATCCTATTGCAGGGGCCGCAA
This sequence comes from Solanum rostratum, assembly GCA_029948455.1. NCBI lineage: Eukaryota > Viridiplantae > Streptophyta > Magnoliopsida > Solanales > Solanaceae > Solanum > Solanum rostratum. The sequence continues at coordinate 89,367,113 of CM057045.1, read as the reverse complement.
CATTTATGCTACCTCGTTATTTTTATCATGTGCAACAGATTTATTTATGAAAACGAATAAGTTGAATTGAAAAATATATTTATCATTGAATCACTTTAATCGTAACCAAATTAGTCCATCTAAAGACTTTTGCATTTTTTTAAAAAAATGATTTGGCTAGTGATAAGAGTAAGTGGAATGGATTGATGGGTACGTGATTCATTATTTAGTTCAAATTAATTTGCATATATCTTGACTCAAGCAAATTTTAATCGGATTAATATGATTTAAGATAATTATTGAATTAATCTATTTAAACTTTAAATTATTATTGGTCAGCCGACCCATTTGAGACTTCTATATGCCCGATTAAAGAAAAGAATTTCTGCTGGTGTACTCATAATATGAAAAATTACCAACATTCAAACACCAATATGTTGTAATAATTTTTTCAAAAATGAGTATAAAGTAAGTAAACATAAAATTAATTAAATTAAATATTATAATTATTTAAATCTACAAAAACCACCTTTTTTTTTTTGTAGATTATGATTTTTGGCTATTTTGCCAAAATTTTCCCAAAATGTGTTTGCAATATGTATCACAAAACGTGTTCTTAGTATTGGAAATTTGTCTTTTCGATCATTTATTGATTCTTGAGGCATTTACTATAGTTGTAATTTTACTGTGACTCCAATTATAATACCAAACCCCTCAGAGTAACCATGTTACTTCGTCGTCATAACCAGATTGTTTATAAAATGTGAAAAGATTATATTAAAAAATAACTAGTTATTATCTCTATTATTATTCATTTTTTGCGCCCGGTAGATATATGCAAATATTGTAATTTGATAAATTATAGTAGTTGGTAATTGTGTTATTAGTAGTTTTTATTAAAAAACATGTTATGATTTTTGAATAATGTATTATCTTTATTATAAAAATAGATATTTTCTTTTAGTTTAGTGTCATCCTCTTTAAGTGATGTACGTAATTTTTTAATTTTGATTTAACGCAAGAAATAAGAAATAATACAATGAGTTCATCAACAGGCTCTTTAGTTTCTTTGATTTTTTGTTTTATGATAAATTTCACGTCAAACAACTTTTGATTCAGGTAGGACGCAGTATAAGGTAACATTATAGTTAAAACTTCATTAATGTAAAAAGTAAGAAAATTGTCTTTGCTATAAAGCCATTATTTCAGTCTTATTAAGTATCTGAAAGATTTGTGAACAAGTAAGGGTTACTGATATATCTCATTATCAATCTTTCTTTTTAGTCAAAAACTCCAAACACAACATAAATTCAAATTACATCTTATAAATAAGTCTATTTAATTTGTTCCAATTTCCAAACAAAAGTAAATCCAAAACTTCATGGTACCGATTGAAGCAACAACGTTAACTCAAAAAGGCCAACGTTTGAGTGGCATGACAACAAACTTCATAGTACCATTGTTGCAATGTATGCCTCCATGCTCCCCACAGGCAAAATAGTAAGGCTGCATTTTCTTCAGCACAAACTCAAATCCTTCCCCTGCACCCTGGCTTGGATCTGCTATCCTCTTTGCTCTTCTGAAGTCGCACTTGATGAAGCTCCAGTAGTTTGGTAATAAGTAGACACTGTGTGGAAATCCTCCATTCGGATTTGGTGGATCATACTTGAAAACTGCACGTTACATACGAAGACAAATTTAGAAATTGTAAAATTCAAATACATACATGCTCCAATATATTACTTTGTCATAGTTTGTTTCAACATAGTACAGATAATGACATGTAACTCTACATGCACTTGCTAGATACTATAACAATAGACGCACAAGTGATACGTTATTAAGAATTTTTGAATTGAAGAAGACGTACGTACCTAATGTGTCATTTACAAAGAAAGGGCCATTTTTGCGAGCCCAATCCATGTAGTCGAAGCCATAATGCCAATTTTCGGAACCACCAACGTTGAACTTATTTGAGGTTTGAGTAATATTTGGGTGATTATTACCATATGGACAATTGGTTCTGTTCCACTTTCCCTGGGGCCAAGTGTAGTTAAAGTTGGCCAAACTGAGGACAAACATGAAACAAAACACTACAAGAAACAGAAATGTTTGTGCGTTAGCCAAAGCCATTTTTATATTTCCCACGAATATATTGTTCCTTGTTTTGCCAATGAAGATAGAAGAGAAATGGAATTGATTGTGGTGATGAGAATGCCAAAATGATGTGCTATATATAGGAAGACAAGTACAAACTTTTGACTAATCAGGAAATGTAATGAGTCAACATTTTATTGAAGTTGGTTGGTGAGACAAGAAAATTAGTGCAAAAAGCCCTTTATTGCCTTTTGCAAAATTCACTTTTTTTCTTCAAAGAACTTTAAGAATATGAAAATGGAGTTAACTAAACCAAATTCTTAGACACTTTTCGACTAATTAGCACCATTTATTGGTTGCCTCTACACTTAAGATATCCTCATATATTTCTGTATTAAACTATTTAACTATTTGACTTTGATGTTTTCTGTTACAATATATTCAAAGTATTTAGAAGTCAAAATTAACTGTTAATTATTTATTATTGGTTCAGTGGGATGTTGATCAAGAAAAAGTTATGTAATGCTTGTGTAACTGAATAAAAGAAGTCAGCGGAAAAAATGGACAGAAGGAGGATATACTTTTTATAGACGATAGATTCACGTAATAATGACATCAATTAACCCATTAAAGGTTATGATAGAAAGCTACGTACCTGTCGATTTTTAATTAAAAGTCTCGAGTTTCAACCAAAACAATGAAATTGCATAACAAGTTCCTAAATTTAGTAGATAACACGCATGCCCATCTATCTTTCTTACTAAGCATTAAATCGAATTAAAATTGATTAATAACAAGTAGGTCCGTCTATCAATATGATTCTTAGTTTCTTACTAAGCTCTAAATTTGATGTACAACAAGTATGTCCATTTGTCATGATTTGAATTTGATGTACAACAAGTATGTCCATTTGTTATTCTTACCAAGCATTAAATTTGATTTGAGTTCGATGTACGATATGTCCACTTTTCATTTTTACCAAGCATTAAATTGAACTTGAATTCGATAAATAATAAATCTGTCCATCTATCAATCTTACCAAGCATTAAATTAAAGTTGAATTTGATAAATAACAAAGTATGTCCATCTGTCATTCTTACCGAGCATTAAATTAAATTCGAACATATGATAGTGCACCTAACCCACACATCACAAGCTGCAATTTACCAATTAAGATTAAAGACATGGGGAAAATTGTGCTTGCTACTCTAATTCACATATAAAAATGGTTAAATTCATTAATTACTTTCTTCATGACACATTAAATAGCCTACCAATACGTTGAAGAATAAATATAGTTCTCCATGTAATTACATAGCTTATATTGGAATAGCTAAATTCAATATTTATTTAAAATATAAAATTTAGATAGTTGAAAACTATACGAAAAATGTTACAAGTTGCAATCTTTCTCATAATAATATAATAAAAAAATACATCTTAAAATATTAGTCAAAATTCATATAATTTGACCTCGATAAATGAAATAGTGACGAGTAAAAGTGAACAGAAAACATCTATTATTCTCTACACAAGTATTTGTCCACCTACTAGAAGTAATCTTTCTTAATAGGTAAAACAAAAGATTTCCCACCAAAACAATTGTGATATTTAGAGTGGGAAAAGAGAATAATTGATGGTTAAAATATATGTTTTGTTAACGATTTATGATAATTTTCTTCATTAAAAAAAAATACAGTTTATGTTAATTTAGGTAAAAAAAAATTCACACATTACAATTTAAGTATCATACTCAGAAAATCGAGATATTTTAGGTGTGAATTTTTGATCATTAACTCTATTATTAACTTCCAATGTTAAAGTCGATCTAAACAAGTTGCATTCCCTGTTTCCTTAGACCAGCAAGCAGCACTGCTGAAATGAGACCTCTATATTTTTACAGTACTTTTTTCCAAGAAAGAGGTGGGCACAACTGACATTGTTTTCTCTACACAGAAGCATCTTTTTATGGTTCTATTTCTTTCTCATGTGCAGAAGAATACAGTACAACAGTAGAAAGCCAAAAAAAGGGATGTTCCCACTGTAGATTTTGTGGTCACTTTTGGTTCTTTTTATGGTAAACTTCATGTATTCAAACCCAAAAGAGGGTGACCACAATAAGGGAGGATTGGTTACAAATAGGAAGCTAAAGCATACACAGAGAACACTAATGTTACTAGTTAATTCTTAAGACAACTCAACAGCTCTTTTGTTTCCAACTAACCTTTAGAATGCAAGGGATACAACCACCATAAGGAAGTTCAGACTCAAAATACATAAGTATTGTCGAAAGATATAGAGAGACAGCAAACCGCTATGCATTTTGAGTCCCGATTTTGAAATTTTAACACTCGAAAAATGTAAGGTCGGACATGAGGAAATGATTTCTAATGCCAACTCACAATTTGAATAGAAAAATATCACTCCACAAAGATCTCCTGTTACTTACAGGTCTCATGTGCTAACTTTTACCGATTTCCTGTGAGAAGGAAGACAAGTCAATACTCAATTAAAGTATGTAATGGACTATAAAACCAACCAAAGTTCCCATCATACACCCTACCATTGCAAGTCAAGTTACATACGGTTACTTCCATCTCAGAGGGGAAATATTAGGCTACAGGGATTGCAAGAGAGTTTCCTTATAAGTAAGCACAATTTCAAAAGGAACATTGGATAATGATGCTCATGATTAAATTTTTTTTTTTCTCCAAGTAGCTTATTAATAGATGATTAATGACAAACAAGGCTGCATTGACACCTAAAATCCCTTCTGCTAATTGATGCATATAACCAAGAATAACCTGAGCAGTTCCATCTTAAGTTAATCAGTTCATAGATCAAGATCGATGGGTCTCAAAACAAGGCATAACTATCCTGTTTCTGAAAGCAGAAGCAACTCCCAGAATGATGGCAATTGACAAGTATTAACTGCAAGCACTGGTGCCAAATACATGAGTGCCAAAACTAACTTTGGAACATCCTGGAAAATGCTTTTCTCTCCTTTTCACGTCTATCAGCAATCTGTCAGAAGGCAAAAGAAAGAAAATAAGCGTGTATCAAAATAGACTGTCCAGAAATAAACGTATTTTGTCGTGTGTTAAACTCCTACTGAGTCTTCATGCCATGTACTAACCTTCTTTTTAGCAGCAGCAAGTTGGTTCTTGATTCCTCCTGAAAATTCATGTCCAAGTCAGTGACACTAAAGTAAAAATAGCCTACAAGCGTAATAGAAACTTTGCTTATATCCGTCCAATTATCACTACAGTTCTCTTGCAGATAATCATGCCACCGATGGTATACTTAAACAATTCTTGGGATATTACAGCATACACGTCCTTACATTCACCTAAGTAAGGATTTCACATCACAGTTTAACATTTTCTGATCATTCGAGTTCCAATCAGTGTTAATTCTAGTTTGGAGTTAAAAGCCTTAAGGCAAAAAGTTTAACAAAGTAACCATAAAATGAATACAAAATAAACTAAAGAAAAATCACTAACCATCATTTGGCTCCAGCTCCAATGCTTTCTTGAAACTTTCTACTGCAGCATCTATGTCATTAAGAGCCATGTGTGCCTGATTGGTCAAAACAAACAGACGTTATTCTTGAAGGCACAGGAGGCATTGGAAGGAGTAATAGAAGATGGTTGAGTAAATATTAGCCATTATGGCACTAATGACATAAAAGCAGCTACTATATAAGCAATTAAACAGCAAGGACGTACAACTTAACACTAAGCATACCAATACCCACCCCGCCCGAAATACACACAGAAAACGTAAAACTGTAAGACCATCAATGACATATACATCCAAAGTAGCGCTCACATTTGTCAAATAGCACTATGACAAAAAAAATTTAAGTAACACCAGGAACCAACAGAAATTGATCCTTTTACCATGGCCATTGAACTTCAGAATTAAATTAGAGTAGCCATCTTATTTTACCCCTTTAACCACTTCAAACTTTTTGGTGAACGACACATAGACCTTCTGCTGCCAAGAGAATAGGATAGACATGCCCTACACCACTCTACCAAGTTATAGAACCATCTGTTGGAGGCACAGATCACCGACAAATACCATGGAGTTCAACCATGTTGACCATCAGAAAGCTTATACCAGCAAATAGCAGAATTCACTCAGTTAAATTGTAAAGCTGTGAGGTATATCAAAAAGTATATGTCTATTACTTTCAAACTTTAGTACCAAGTGTTCGACTCAGCACTAGTAAGAAAAGGTTGCAATCTAATTTATATCTATTATTCCAAAATCTGCCTTATTTGAGCCAAGGGCCTATTGGAAACCACCTCACTACCATCACAAAGATAGGGGTAATGTTGTGTACACAACACCATCCCCAAACAACATGCTCATGGGATTACACTGGGTATTGTTGTTATTCCAAACCCAAAAAAACAAGTCAGTTAATGGATAGTTAAGGTGATCAAAGCTGCTATAGAAAACAAAATCCCTCGATAGATACCAACCTGCCCCTGACGAAAGAGAGCTTTTGCATTGTTTTCTCCGTCCCGCATTGCAAAGTCAGCATCCAGGAGTGCTCCCTTCAGATCTCCTAGTTTAAGTTTAGAAGCCTGGTTATAAATGACAGATATCAATTATTTTGTTTGGGTGGTTAATGAGCAAACAAATATGAAAATAAGAAAGCATGACAACTGGAGTTATGAAGGCAAGTGCTGAACCCGAGATATGTGAAAAAATTATGACGTTTCAATTAAAGACGAATGCAGAATCAGCAATTATAGACCTCAAAACAAAAAGGGGCCTAGATGTAAAGGGAAAGCTCAATTAAAAAAAATAGTACTTCATTTATCACAATACTGACTTTAATGATGTTTAGTCCCTGTACTATCCTGAAATGATCTAGATGTAGTAAAAACATATGATGACCATTAGTAACAAAAAGCAGAGTAGGTGTATTGTTACCAAGGAGGCAAATTGTGTGATGTTTATTCCCTATAATGCAAATTCAGTAGTGCAACAAACTAAAGCAGCAGAAGGAAACTCACAGAACTGTTGGTAAATATCTGTGATTTCATCCTTCTCAAATATGCACTCCTATCTGCAAGAGGAACAAGCAGATAATAGCAGAGTTATAGTTCATGTGACAATAATTATTTACGGACAGATCCATATTCCAGAGCAATTTATGTTCGTGGAAACAGATGTATCTCAGAGTCATTTATCTTACAAAAGGTTTTATAATCCCTACCTTCATCTATCCCTTCTTTCTCCCAGCAGATATCCAAATAGCGCAAAGCTTTTCGATATTTCCTAAGAGCCATCTTGTAATCTTGTTTCTGTGGGAAGAAGCAAGCATATGTCAGAAAGACAGCTAAAAGAGATATAGTCATATATCAACGAGAAAAAGAAACAAGGGGATTCAACAGTTAATAACAATGTTGTTTTAAAAATTAATACCTTAAAATTTTCATTGCCAAACGCCTTTATAGACTCTAGAGCGGTGATCCACCAAGGGAGATCATCAGTACTGTTGTCTAGATCAGCAGGCCAATCTGGATATAGGTCTCCGTCTTTGAAAAAATTTGCAATACCATCATCAGCCCCCTCGGGAATTTCTCCGCAATCTGTGATAATGACATCTACAGTTGGGCAATCATTTTCACCAGTAGTCACATGTTCCATAGAGCGGACAACTCCCATTCCTTTGATTACTTTTGCAAAAACCACATGTTTTCCATCTAGATGGGAAGTTCGAGTAGTTGTGATGAAAAACTGAGATCCATTAGTGTTAGGTCCAGAATTAGCCATAGATAACATTCCCTTTCTTTCATGCTTCAATTCAAAATTTTCATCTTCAAATTTTAGCCCATAGATGGATTCTCCCCCCGTACCATCACCAGCAGAAATATCACCACCTTGCACCATGAAGCTCTTAATCACACGATGAAAACGAACTCCCTGCAATGGGTGACAACTGCCTTTAGGGATCAACTAAAGAACATTGTATTGCTCAGCATGAGAAGAGCGCTTTTTTTTTTCAAGAATTCAACTAAAACGGAATTGCAAAATGTTAAACACAAACAATAAAATAGTGAAATCATTCATCTAAAAGAAAAGAGCAGCCGCCAAAGGAAAAAACTCTCACATCCTAAACCAAACCTCCTTGATTGTATACAAGCAATCAGCAGCATATCAAAATCCACCTTGACAGTCTACTTGATAGTAAACGTGCTTGAACAAGGGGATTTCTAGAGTACCAAGAGCTGAAGAGCATCCACTGTCAAAATTCAAAAACCTGGCAAAAGTGATCTTCTTAAGGGAATCAAGTGAATTTGATAATATCCCCTTGACTGATTATACAGTGCAATTAGAAGACTACTCTAGGAGAAGCCAGCAATAAATAGAAATCAAATAATATCTTATCCTTTTCTAGCAGGGAAATGTATCAGCAATAAATGACTCTCATCCATCCCCAGCAAATATTCAGTAAGTTCTCAGCTTTTTCTAGCTAAATAGCAAATATTAATAGTACGCAAAAAAACCATTCTTTTATAGTAGCAAATACTCCATTTGTACACACTTCCGCTGCAATTTTATTTGAAACCAAAATGACCAAACTTCACTTAGTATGTAAAAAAGTTCTGATTCGTTAGGACTGCAGGACATTAAAAAAGGGGTACCGAGATCTAAAATGAACAATAATGTTAACATTACCACAAGTTGACCTTAAAAAGAAAGGGAACTAAATTTCATCGAGACAGAGTATCAATCTCAAAAGCATAGAATAACTGACAGTCTGCTTGTAGAAGCAAATGAAAGGACACTAAAGTATACATTAAAAAACAGTGAACTTTTCTATGAGAGAATTTACAAAACAGTACTAACCAATGAAAGAAAAGAAATTGAGTCTTGGTTTCTTATTCTATTCAGCGCCTTTAAAACCTTTCCAAACAATACACAACATAAATAACACTTAAAAATTCAGTCTTTATATACTTCTGACAAGTAAAAGAATATTGATCCAACAAAAACCAGTCTTCATTGCTGCTGAATTTCAAATAGGTATACACAAATTCATATTTTTTAACAGTAATTCACAACACCAAGAATCTTGAAAAGGTTCACCGACAATTTCCTAATCTATTCAAATCAAAACCAAGATTTAACCAGAATATATACTTAATACAACCAAAAAATAGACCAACCCAACAAAGCCCCATAAATTAAAAAGTTGTTCTTAGTGCAGAAACTTCAAAAGGGTATACTTAATTTCATATCCATTAGCTACCCAAAAACCAAGAATCTTGTATATAAAGAAAAAAAAAAAAAGGAGAAAGATGAAGAACCTTGTAATGAAGGGGTACACCAGTGTTAGGACCAATACCCTTTTCACCAGTACAAAGAGCCCTAAAATTCTCAGCAGTTTTAGGGACAATATCATTGTAAAGTTCCACAACAATCCTTCCTTCAAGTTCTCCTCCTATGCTTATGTCCAAATAACATCGTGGTCTTGTCATTCTTCTCTACTGTTTCTGTCACCCTCACTTGTGTTCTCAGTAAATAAATACTCAAAAAAACAAAAAGACTAAGCAGTTGATGAAGATGAAAAACCCTAAAATAGTCCCGCTATATATATATTTTTCGAAACTCTTGAAGATCTCGTCAATATTCAAAAACGCCCCCAAAAACTTTCTCTGTTACCCGTTAAAAAGAAAAGAAACACAAATAAAACCAAAAAGAAATAAAGAGGGCGTGTGATTTTCGATGAAATAAAAGAAAGAAAAAAAAAAGTTGTGTCGGGAAAAACGTTACTTTCGTCCTTTCATTTTATATATGACAAATTTTGTTTGCTCATTAAATTTTTCTTTTTTACCATAATATTTTTTTCGTTGTGTAATTTTAAAGAAATTATAAACTAAAATAATAATGTAATTAATTTATTTCAAAACAATAAAAATTATTCGAATAAATTTAAAAAATTAATCAATTTTATCTTAATTTTATATATTAATCATTATTTTGAGATAATTAATGTGAGACGGCGGATTTATTTCTAAGAGGTCTTTGGTTCAAGAGATTAGATGGATTATTTCACTATAACATACACAGTGTAATTTTATAAATGATTTTTAGGAGAGTGATATGTACGTAAACTTTACTCACATCTTTCAAAGATAAAAAGATTATTTTTGATAAACTTTTGACTTTAATAAAATATAAAATAGATTTGAAAAGTAAATGAAGTGTTGAAAATAATGATATGATAATTAAAGCAAATAAAATAACAAGTAAGAAATAAATCAAAAAATAAGATAGTACGAGAGAGAGAAAATTATGATATTGATATAGAAAATTAAATAACACTAGACTATTTAATAGCATTTTATTCTATTCCTCGACCTTCATCCCCATATCTAGGATTATATTCTCGGTATTGTATATACGTGTTATATCTTGTCTAGATAGGTTATTTTAATATAATTTTGTTTTGTACTTAATTAAAATCAAAAATATTTTTTGTAAAATTTAACTTATATCCTATGATATAGTATCTCCGGTTCATCTTACTTTTTTTTTACGTTTTAAAGAAAATATCAATTAAAACTTTATTGGCCTAATTTATTTTTATTAATTATTTAATGATTGTAATATTATTCTTATTTTATTAACCAGATTAAACTCTCATCACATTTGTCGAGTAAGATTAAAGGTGGAAACAAAAATGATATAACTGTATTAGAATAGCTACTTTGACAATCACAATTAAAATGGACAAGAGTGGGATTTAACTATATATTTATTAAATTATGTCCTTAAAGATAAAATAAAAATGTTATAATTAATTTTTAAAAAGAATAGATTAAAAATGAAGAATATATTATAAATTAAAACACGATAAAATATGTGCATACTGATTTCAATTTCCTGTTTACATCTTTATGAGGGCAAAAAAACAAAAGAGTTGTGAAGGTCCCACATTGTTTTAACTTGACTTTACCTAGTATTTGTGTTTGTTTTTTTTAATTTTGAGTTTGCATAAATATGCAATCAAATTTTATAAAATTAAATAAGTAGACACACGCATTAAATATGTCGTAATGCACATAGAACGTCACATAAAATACAAAATTGTCATGCAGAACAAACGTATATATTTGATCAATTTTATATAAATTTAGACGTTCATCTATGCATATCCAAAATTACTGTAAATAAATATAAGTTTGTAATCGATCATTTACGTATTAGATAATTCGAGTTTCAAAGATATTACTTACTCCAATAAATTAGAAATTTGGTACATGGGATCTCTCTCTCTCTTTCTTTAGGTTGTTCTCTTAACTTGAATTCAGTTCTGTGAGGAATAAATTATTTTTAGTTTTTGAATCATGAGTTCAAAAGCTATTATATCTGTAATCAAAGTTTTATTTATTATACAATAAAACTGCAAAATATTATATATATAAAATAAAACTAATACACATACCTGCTTAGGCGCAGTGGTGGAGCCACTTTTGCCCATTAAAAAATTATACCATTATTTATATTTAAAAATTTAGTGGTGCTTAGAGATAAGATATTAAGAAAAATAAGACGATAAATCTGTGATTATTATATTACTAATCATTATTCATTGTCATGCTTATAATTACTAATGACACTACTCTTTTCTCTGACATTTTCTCTACCATTATTAAGAAAAGTTTGTGATTAAAGTTGTTGTCAGCTAGTAACAAAGATATAAATAACAAGACTGATTAGTAAATTTAAAAAGTCATCAAATTAATCAAGCAATTGGGTAGCAATATAATAGTCTAGCCTATCATCATTTATTAAGTATACAAATAATAGTGTCCCATTTTATGTGGTATTTTTTTTGTTCGTTTAAAAAAAATATCATTTTATTCTAATTAGAAATAATTTAACTTTTAAATTTCTTTTTATCCTTAGTGGAATGATTCTCAACCATATAAATATCTCAAAATGATTTTAGATCACAAATTTTAAAATTTTACTTTTTTCTTTAAGAGAATGTCACACAAAATGATCGAGGTAATTATTATTATATATTGCATGTTGTAGTGATGATAACCCAACCATTATCTTATTAAGCTACTAAAGAAGAACTACTTTATCGATAAACTAATTGGAAAAAAGATAGATAATATTAAAAGCTGACAATTTTAAATCAAGAAAATTGTTGGCATGACCCGCATCCCAAAAATGTTTTTTTCTTTTTGTCTGGACATAAACATTGATAATTGGATATGATAGGAACATTCTAGATATAAATATACATGAAAAAGGAAAACGTAAAACACTTTGGAAATCAATATTGTATTAGTGGTATTGCTAGGGACATTGATTATTATTTCTCAACTAATCATCACATATATAACTTACCATGAAATTAATCGTGTGGGCTTAACAATGGTGAGTATGATAATTTATGTCTTTGATACAGAAGAAAATATTTTATTAATTCAATTTTTTAGTGCTTGGTTAGTTAAAATGTTGAAAAAAATATTTTCTCTAAAATTAAGATTCTTAAGAAAATTGTTATGTTCTAATAAAAGTTGGAAAAAACAGTTACATAAATTGTCTTTTAAATTCATCGATTTGTCTCCTTTCCGCACAGCCAATCCCCTCAACCCCAACCCAATGACGATCTCCAAGTAAGTTTTCTCTTCGGTCATGGGTTGCTAAGGTGGATCAATCCGATTTGATTCAATATAAATTTATAATAAAGAAAAACTTAATTAATATTTTTTTTTTAAAAAAAAGAGAACGACTACTATGTAATTGATGAACTATTGTCAACCTCTTCTTATAAAAATGACTCCTCTTCCTCAAAGAAATAAAGAGAGAGAGGAATGACAAAAAAGGAAAAGGAGAAAGAAAACTTTGTATCATGTACTCCAAAAAGACATATAGTTTGTGACATTTACTTTCTTTCCTAGTGATTCAAAGTAGGGTCGGGAGCAATCAAATTTTTGGTAACAAAATCAAAAAGTTTTATTGTAAATCTAAGGTACACAATTTGTTGATTTTGCTCAGATTAGATTAATACCTTGTACCCCGGGACACTCACTTCGCATTCCACTCTGCCCCCACAATCTTTTTCTAGATAATATATAAATATTTTTGAAATAATATTTTTTTTGTTTGCTTATCAAATATTAGAAAATAACTAAGAAATTCACTTATTTTTCAAAAAATATTTATTGGAAAAATATATTTCCTAGCACCAAAAACAACCAATATCTTGATTTTTGATTGAACGTGTGAATATAGTGAAAAAATCATATTTGAATTTTAAGCTGAAAAAATTACTTATTGTGTTATTTGAAAATAACTTTACATGCAAAGAAAAACTCAAATTTTGTGACTGAAACTCATTACTAATATCGAAATTAATAATTTTAACTAACATCGATGGCGGTGAGAAGTTGGTTAAAAAGTGGTCAATTGAATATCATTAGTTAAAAAAATTATACATGACTTTTTTTGAGTTTTTTATTCAATGTTCAGTATAAAAAAAATAGTGCAGACAGCTTGTAGTTTGAATATGATTTTTTGTTGTTGTTGGTAATGTAAATATATGGAAACATTTTGTGCTGTAGCTGCAGATCTTGATTGGTTTTGTTTAGTCTTAGTCAATAGGTATTGGAACAAAACAAAGCAATTTAGATTTTAGTGGCCATTCATGTTTATGTGTCTTGTACACAAATACATTCACAAGGAAATGTCACAACTGATCCACCAAAAGTTGGATTTTTACTAATTTATCCGTTAAACCTTTTTTAAAACACTTCATTTATTGAAAAAAAAATTAAATATATCGTCGAATTTTGAGAAAAAAGATTGTTCATGTCATCTGTTAAAAATTTAGCTCATCAATGATAGTGTTGTTTGGTGAAAGACTCATCTAAGCCATTGTTTTTTTAGAAAACTGCATGAAATAGATCAAATGTGAAATTATTTATTCAAATTGGACTCAATCCAAACTATTTATCACTAATAGACCCATGATCCAAATTATTTATCCACTTTTAATTTTTTTTTATTTTGCCATGACGTCAGTGTGACTGCTATGAATTAGTCATCTATGATATGTCGGCGATATATTGATATTATATCGGTATCATATAGGATGAGCTTAATCCTTTGTGATACTCCGACGGCATATTGATACCCCATCGTTATCACATATGATTATGTTGAGAAAATTATTAAAATCATAAACTTATTTATGAAATTCTAAACTAGTAGAAAATATATTTTTTGATATTCGATCAGTATATATTGATACCCTCTTGGTATCATATAGTTTTAAGCTTTTTTTAAGAAATAAAACAATTACGAAAATTATTAAAGTCACAAATTTATTTATTGAACTCTAAATTACTAGAAAATAATTTTTTTGTATTACTCTGTTGGTATATTAATATCATATTAGTATCGTATAAGACTCAGTTTAATCTTTTGTGATATTCTATCGTTGTATTGATACTCTATTGGTATCATATAGTGTGCGCGTTGACGCTGACACGCTAACTTTAATAGTAGACAAATTAGGGAGTTGTTAGTGGTAATTAATTAGGGAACATAAATATAAAGGGGTATATGAATGTAAATATTTAGTTTCAAAAGGACATGGACTTAGTTTATCCCTATTTTTTAACCGCCCAAATAACTTTTATCACTTTTCAATTGAAATTTTGAATCAAATATACTCTTTTTGCTCTTTCTTTCTCAAGGATACAAAACACATTAAAAATATCAAATTTTTAACTTTTTCGATTCTTCACGAGATCACCTCAATTTTTAATAGCAGGGATTATAATTTCTTCCTAATTTTCACTAAAAGAAATGCTCATCAACATACTGCAACCTATCCAAATATTTTTATTATTACTACTATATTAAAAGTAGTAATATATTAAAGGTTCGCCTGTGAATATAGATAGTATATATTTTGACCTATTATGCAATTGATTGAGGATCCGCCAATAAATTGAAATCCTATTATATTAAATATTATGGCATTTTTTTACCCTGCAATATGTAATTTTAATCTTCACAATTTGGTCGTTTTTATAATAAAAACTAGATAAAGTTGAACCAAAAAATTAGAACAAAAATTTACTGCCAACTTATCATTCCTTAATTCTTACATTACAATGACCTGGAGCTTATTGCCAATACAATGAACTTAAGAATTAATTAAAAAAAAAAAAAAGATTAAAAATGGGTCAAAAAATTGAACTTGAGAGCATAAGGTACATGTGATAAAAAATAGTAATTTAGGGTAATTTTGACCCTCTTAAAAAAAATGGAGGACCCTAGTTGGACGTTTCAGATAGAATGGTATGTCTTAGTTGGATTTGCCCCGTCAGATGTCATATCGACACAAAGAACCCCTTAAGTTATAGGGCATTTGTGGTCCTTTGTGTTAATGACAAGGATAGTTTTGTGATCAAAATAAAACATATGGTATATATAGTTCAAATCCAATAATTTAAAGATAATTTTGATCTTTTTTTATTGATATAATTACCAAGATAAAACCTTCTAATAAATTCAAGGACCGAATGGGGAGATATTTTCAGATAATTGGTCCCTTCGTCGAGTCACGACAATAAAATAAGTTTAACATACTATTCAACTCATTTAGAAATACACATATACCTTATTTTAAGATCACTGTTTGAGATATTTACGTAGTTCGTAAAAAGTTGTAAGCTTATTCACCTTAAAATAATTTAAATGTATGAAGTTTCACACGATTGAAATTCAGGTGTATATAACTTTAATAGCGATAATTATGACATTTTTATGAAGTACACAAACATTTAATTTTTGTTAGGTAATAGAGGCTTGCGGATGATGTACATTGGTAAGAGTTATGAAGAAAATAATATTTGGGCGAGTACTTTTTAAAAATAATTACTGACTTTAGCGATATTTTTTATTTATTATCATTTATAGCAGTAAATAGCAATATTATGACAAATTTACACTTGTATTAAAAGTGAATTATACATGTATAAATGTATTATAAGTACTTAAAAAATATTGTTCTTGTTTGGTAAGAAATTGACACAATGTGTATTACAATAGTTCTCCATAATGTGTTTAAAATTGTATTATAAATATATAATAAGTATTTAACAAAAAAAATTATATATTATTATAGATGATAAATATTTTCTTAATATAGTATAAAGAAATTTTAGCATATAGCCACTCAAAAATACCTTAATTAGGCTCCATAGCTATAGTTTGGGTAATTACATTTTCGTAGCTTAGTTATAGCAGTATTTGTATAATTCATGCAACATTTGTATACGTTTGTATAATTCGTTGTACAAATTCACAGCTTTTGTATAGCGTTAGTACATTTCGCTGGACAATTACTGTACAACGTTTGTATAATTCGTTGTACAAATCTACAACTTTTGGACAACGTTAGTACATTTCGCTAGACAATTAATGCACAATGTTTGTATAATTCACTATACAATTTGATTCGCGCACAACTTTTGTATAATCGCGTACAACGTTTGTATAAATCACATGAATTATACAAAACTCAAAACTGTAATTACAGCTAGATGTTTGCCGCTAGTGTAATCAATTTAAACTATAATTATATGAGCTAATTAACTACTCTATATGTTTGATTATCCGCATAATTTTTCTTCTATGTAAAATTTTCCTAATGAAAAGATCCAACAAAAAGGCCCAGAAGCCACGGCCTATAAATGACTAAACCAAGAGTTGGTTGGGAGCCTATCTTCCAGAATTCTCTCAATTTAAATGCACTAGGTTTTTTTTTCCATGATTTTGCCGAAAATTATACTTTATGTAAGTTAATTATATTGACTACATGTATTTCAAATATATCGTCAGATTAGGTGTAATTTGCTTAAGATATAATTTGAATATCTTATCTCTCTTACTCGCCTATCTCCCTCTCCTCTTCGCTAATGACAAGAATAGGTTTGCAATCCAATAATTGAAGAGTAATTTTGATCCATTTTACATTTACATAAGTACCAAAATAAATTGTTCTAATAAATCCAAGGACTGAATTAAATTTATACCTAATTTTAGGATTATTGTTTGAGACCTTTATATGGTGCGTAAAAAGTTATAAGTCTACTCATGTTAAATATCTAAAGTTTTGTACGATTGAAATTTGGACGTATATAAATTAAGTATAAATTTAATATGGATATGTATGAAGTACACAAACATTTATTTTATGTTGGGTAATATAGGCCTGGGAATGATGTAGTTGGTAAGAATTATGAAAAGACCCAACAAAGAAGGCCCAGCCCATAAATGAGTAAACCAAGAGTTGGTTTGGGACCCTACCTTACAGAATTTCCTCTCAATTTAAATGCAGTAGGTATTTTCTGCAATTAATAACGCCATGATTTTGCCTATGTACTTGCTCCAACATTGGAACTGCAACCTCATGAGAAAGCACTATTATGCATGTTAATTACTTGGTGAAATGATAGTTTCCAAACTTACATTAGTGCCTTAGAAACTCATCTTCTCCTCCTTTTTTTCACCAACAAAAATGTAAGGGTCTGAGATTTTCGAAGACGGATTGATATTTCTTTTTAATAAAAATGTATTGATGGCTGTCTCTAGAGTTTGTACCTTGGAAATCAACTGATTCATCTGTTAGGAGCATTTTTTTACATTCACAAGCACATGAAGGCATCTTAGAGGTACCGACACCAATACTTGAATTTTTTTTCCAAGGTGTAGGGAGTTTCTAGAGGACATCCTCGTTTCTAGAATGAAAAGAATTTGGAGAAATTTTGTAAAGATATTGATAACACACATAGAGCTAATGGTATTTCATAACTGATTGATTGAGCAACTGCCCATAGACCATTGTGTTAGTTAATTGTTTTGAATACATGTATCTTAATACACCATCATGTCAGGTGTAATTTGCTATCTAGTTATAAATAAAACGTGATTCATATGTATATGGATACACTAACTCTCTTACTCGACTCTCTCCTCTCTTCTTCTCTGTATTTGTATATTACAATGTATCTGTGCATCCAAAATAATTTTCTACATGTATATTCAGTAGAATATGAATGCAGATATCCAATATCAATTTCACACAATGTATTCAATATCAATTTTATTCTGCATATCAGTTATCAATTATCTATTGCATTTAAGTCTAACCACAAGATCTTCAACAAGATGTAAATCCTTTTGTATTGGGTATAACGTATTTGAAGCATTGGACAATATATATAGTGTACCGTACATGTATATGCATAAATTTAGTATTAAATATGCACTAATTTATTCATCAATTTCCTCTAAATATCTTCACCACGAACAAATTCAAAAGTTCTAAGATGAGAATAAAAATATGATTCTTGCCTTGTGAAAATCAAAATTTCGCTGCTATCGCTAATGCCCAATCACAATAATCAATAGCAACCTCACAAGCTTCAGAGAGAAAAAGATTAGTATACAACATCTTCACTGAAATTCCATTTAGATGAGATGTAAGGAAGTAAAAAGCATGCAAATTTTATTATAATTATGAAAAGATAAAAATATTGTTTTCAATAGCTCGGCTCAAATATATCAAACGAATGATTAGTACAATACCGTCAAAAAATATGGCTATTAGGATGAGATCATTCACCTTAAATCAAATATCTGAATTTGAGTTTTTAGAAAGGTGAAAATTTTTTTTTAGCAGGAAAGATTTCCCACTAAAATAAACATACATTGTGAGAATCTTTATTCATCGGCATAAGTGACACTTGATTGAAAAAGAACACGTCATCCGTGAAAACTTCAACATCAAGGGTCCTCTTTTCAAATTGAAATTAAAATGAATTACTTGATTCCTTTGGAGCTTTTTCTAATTCTATAATAACAACAACAAGTCACATAAATACTTTTCATTTCACATTTGAGAATATTAACAAATTCATCACATTAATTTTGAAGCCATTTTGGTCCCTCTAATTCTAAACTTTTTTGGAATAAATATTCCTAGCTCCTAAAGGAAAGTGCTTGCTCTTGTTTCCATAGGTAACTTTATACTAATAGGAGTACTAGTATTGTATTTCAATTCTAAGAGGGAAAAGTTACAGAGTAGAAAGTGAAAAAAATATATATAAAGAATTGCTAAAATATTTATACTAATTTGAAAATTGGTACTATTAGAAAATACTCCCATCAATTAAAGCATTAAACACATTTTTAAAGAAGAGCTCAAATGGAAAAGAGAGAAAAAGAAAAAAAAAAGGCATTTCAAGAATCTGCTCTTTCATGTGGATGATGCTCATGTGAATTACTTTGTGGATTAGATGCTTCTTCCTCTCTCATTTCCACCGGCTCCGGCACCGACACCGGCGCAGAACCGTCGGGGCTACCGCTGCTGCTGCTCTCTGGAACCGCCACCGGCGGCGGTGCCACAGTAGTCACGGGTCGTGGTATCGGGTCGACCCGGCCATCGATACAAGACGCGCACTTGGTCTCAACCCACCCTTCAAAATCGTACTGCCCACGACCCATTATCTTCCGACCCGAACACAACCTGCCTATCATGACAGCGATGGCTCCCAATACAGCTATTACAGCAAGAACAGCTATTACGGGTCCAACCGACCCGTGACCCAGACGATCTGAATAAGCTTGTTGGCTCATAAGCATAGGCGGTGGTAGCTGTTGCTGTAGAGGATATTCAGCTGCTGGTGTAGTGGACATTTTTAAGAATACCCAGAACTAAGAAATTTTCTTGAGAATTTACAGGAGTGTGTAGGGTATTGTTTGAAAAGACAATTACATTTGATAGTATTATACAATAAAGTGGTAAATGGTTCAAGCAGAAGCAGAAGCAGAGAAGAGAATAAATTGATTGAGGAATGGGAAGGAAAAGAGGAGAGGAATGGGAAAGGTAAAAAGGGAAAAGGGGAAAAATGGCCGAATGGGGAGTGTTTAACAATTTAGGTTATGTTTGTGTGAGGGAGAACAAAGCCCAAGAGAAATGCCTTTTAGTCTAACTTTTTCTTATACAAAACAGGGATGGTAGGGGGTTGGGGATGGGGTGGGGGTGAGCTACTTTTTTTCTTTCTTTTTGTCTACAGAACTTTTTTTTTCCTGGTTGAGGTAGAAGCTGTGGGAAACTGATTCTTTGTATGATATGAAATCTTGAAATGCAGTATTAAAAGGGAAAGAGTCTGTACAGCTCTGCTATTAGAGCTAAACTTCCTCAAATTTGTTCTGTTCTGTTCTGTTCTGTTCTGCTTCTGTTAATATATCAAAAAAAAAAAAAAAAACCCCAGGAATTATTTGAGCATCATGTGAATGTACCACCAAGAATTACCACAACTCTTTGGTTCAGTTTTAACTCTGTGGGACATTCATGTTTTGGGAGTAATATTGAATACCGATGTGGGTATGAGTTCAGATAACTTTAACTCCATAAACTATGTAGCCGTCGTGGATGGGATTGTACTAGCTGTACAACTCCTCATGTGCCACTGAGATGACCTTATATGAATCCCGAGCACTTCATCCCTTACCCCCATAAGGTATGGGATGACTCTGGCAACGTGGACAGAACGTTGTATTATCATGAGGCTCATAGTGATGGTTGTCAGTTAGAGAAACTCCTAAAATTACAGTATTCATTATTTTTAGACACAGACAGAGTTGCATTTATTTATGCATTGAATCAGATATCTTACTAAATGCATTACTTAAGTTATTGACTTATTTTCTACATTGACTTTGTGATTTGAGCATTATATCGTGAGTTTTTTCATGTTTTGGCCATTTTACATACCGTATTCCACGTACTGACGCCCTTTGGCGCTGCATCATTTTATGATGCAGTTTCAGGTATCCACATGATAACAAACATTCAGTAAGACATGTTGACACCCAATTTTGACCCACCTTAACCCTTTTTTTTATGTTATTCGAATATTTAAGTATTTTAAAAAATATATTTTTGTATAAATTTATATTTTAATTATCTTTTTCTACCCAAACAATTGTATATTTTTGCATTCATAATTTACAAAATTATTGTTATTACTATTATTATTATTTACTCACTTTTGAAATTTATCTTTTGTGTTATTTTATAAATGTTCCAATGAGAAAATTTTAAGTTATTAATTTATCGTAAATAACATTGATCTATTTTCTTTATAAATTAGTGATCTAATAAAATTTATTACGTAGTAATTTAGTAGTTATTTATATTATGTATTTTGATGAAATTTGATTTAGCCTCTATTATATTCAAATTTTAAACTTAGTCAAATCTTTTCATATTTAAAAAATACTCCTAAATATGTAAGAATATATTTTCTCCCTCCAAAAAAAAAAAAAAAATCCTCTCCTAATGATTGTTTCCTTCTTTCAAATTTACCGAATTTTTTTTTTTTACTTACTCTTAGTATGGCAAGAATTTTTTTATGTGATTATTTTTCTTCTTTTAAATTGACCAGATTTTTTTTACCTACTCCTAGTATGGCAAGAATCTTGGTTTTGGTCAACTGAATCTGTGCAAATCAGTTTAAATATCCTCATTTTATGGAAAAAAATATTTTTGAATAAGGCAAGTTAATCGATTTATTTTAGGATAAATATAATCGAATCAAATTGATTGATATTATATTCTGAATCTAATCAATTACGGATTGTGATTTGAATTCTGAATATTTCTTTCCTTATAAGTGGGGATGATTGATCATTAAGAGATTTTCTGCCTAATTAATTGGATTCACTCCTTTATGGTAATAATATATTTTTATCCTCTTGCCTTTTAAATTTCTTTTCTCTATCCTATATAAGCATTCCACCTCCCACTCCTCAGAACAGGAACAATGAAAAAAAAACATATTCTCTCTTTATCAGATACACAATATTTTGTTTAGTACTTTCTTTAGTGAAAAAAAAAAGAAAAGAAAGGAGGAGACATTACACTAAGCGGATTGCAATAACCTTTTCAACTTCATCCTTTTCTTGGCATTAATTCATAACTGGTTTGCTCTCTGTTTATATTCTGTTAGAACAAGGTCCTTTACGTGCTTGATTGTCATGACTATCGTGTTGCTGGTTTGTTCCTCTTCTATGATATGTTAGAATAATACCTTTACAATTTGTTCTTTTTTTTGTTATTTGCATATCACTAGAAATAATGCCTATAGGACTTCAAATAAAAATACTTTTATAATATCCCCTCCACGTTATTAGAAAGCATGCCTATAGGACTTTTAGAAATATTTTTATACTATTTTCTTTCTCCACATTATTAGAAGCATGCCTATAGGATTTAACTTAACTTTAATTTATATAACTTAATCATCTCCTTTGGAATTTATGTTTAAACATTAATGTTTTAAAGATTAAAGTTTTCACCTAAAATATTTTATTTAACGTAAAGAAGTGACCTACATTATAACACGTCATCATTTATTTTCAAGCATGCTTTTTGAGGCTATGTGAGAACTTTATATGTTAATTGTCGTCCTATCTGTTTTGTTGTGACGCGAGTCTAATTAGGCGCCTTACATTTTCTAAGTCTAGAACCTCCAAAAATTTAAAGTCCAACGCCTCTTGGACCTTAGGATGGGACGTTAAGCATTTTAGGACGCGTTAGAATTTTTCAATTTCTTTTAGTACGCTCTTAAGTTAAAAATAAATCAACTTAGAAGGGGGGTAGGGGTAGATAGGATTTCGGATATGATGAATAAACTCGAGCTTAATAGGACAAACCTTGGTTTTGTCCTTAGGCTTAAATAAGCCAAGTGAAGCTAAATCCGGAAATAAAGCCGAGTAACTGATCCGAGTAAATAACTCATTTAATCCTCATCTCATCTCATTTATTGTTTCTTTTTAATTTGCTTATTTAATTTTGTCACTTAGAATAATTTAGGATTTTATAAAAAATAGAGACCCTTATTTGTAAATCCCCCACATAAATACGAGACACGGTCGGGACCCACCTTTGCGGACCTCGAAGGGTGCTTAACACCTTCCCTTCGAGGTAATTTGAGCCCTTACCCTCTCTCTGGTTAGATTAATTTTGTTAGGCTTAGAATGGTGCCCTAATGCACCCAATCATTAGGTGGCGACTCTCTTTAATTTTTAAAATCCCAAAAGAGTCGTTGCCGCGACGTCGTCCAGGTACCCGTTTTCTCCGCGAGGATAAAATGGGGCGCGACAGAATGGCGACTCCACTGGGGACTTAGGTTCTTACCATTACGTGTCTCTTTGTGTGGGTGTTTATGCTTTCCTTATATTGCTTTTATTATCTTACTAACTTATTTTTCTTTGTCCTTTTTCCCTTAATTTCACGCTAACTCCCTTCCCCTTTCCCTTTAGTCCCTTTCCCTTCCCCTTTTCTTATTTACTGCTTTAATTTATATAATACTGCTATTTGCTAATCGTTTACATTTAAATTTTAAACTGGCATTCCGTTCATAAGCTCCCCCACTTGGGACCCTCTTAATTTCTCTTTAAGGTGATGTCGTGCCTTTGCACTTCTCCCTACTCTTTTCAAACCAAATTTTAGAGAGTAAGCGCTTGCGTGGTGAATGGCGGATAGTCTTACTACCGTTGGACCACGTGCTTCTCATATAGGAATACCCAGTTCGTATCTAACCCACTCTTTAGAAACCTAGGATAGAGCTATCCACCTCAAATTTAAGTCATGCATGCATAAACCCTATATAGTTTGGCCCCATGAGGTCCAATCTACATAATAGTAGCCACCCTGCTAAGTCTAGAGGGTCCAATCACCCTCCAAGACGAAATGTTTCAAATTATGTGTCTATGTGATCATTGTAATTAATCCAAGCCAAGTTATATTATTTAGAGTTTAGAAAATCCGTTGTTATCTTTGTTTTGCAAGTTTATGGGGTTCAATCAATGCTCTCGGGGAAATTTTATAATTATTCCAATCCCTTTTTACGTCCCATTTATGTCATTCAAAATTGTAACGGTTATAATCATTATTAATAAAATGAGTCTTTAAACTATTTATTTTTTTAAAACTCTAAACCCCGAATAATATCAATACGGCTTGGACTTATTATTGTGGTCACCTTTTGTCATCTTAGGCCTACCTCTGGCTTAATGAGGTCCTGTGCATTTAGGACGCTTATTTGTTTGATCAATTGTAAATGTTTATTTTTACTCTTCTTGATTTATTTACATTGTACCTTTTATTAAATTTGTTGTCATTTCCATTCATTTAAACGAGCTCAAATTCATCATCCTAGCATTAATAATTTATCCAGAAGTAATTTTATAGTTTTTATTGATGTTTTATTTACTCATGTCATATACTAACTTTTGTATGTATTTTATGTCCTTCTATTAAAGTCTGTCTAATATTTGAATGTCAGCTTGATTAAGAAACTGCAACATGTCCAACATGCTCAATGTCCGTAAAAATGTCACTCGTCCTTCTTCCCATCCAATTTAAAACACATTTTTGACTCTCTCTCTCCTCACTCCATTCTTACTCGCACACTTCCTCGACCAATGCCTAAGACAGATATTCATTTTGATGACTTGCCAAATGTAGAAGTACTCGATAAATCCTGAACTACGTTTGACCTGATTCCCGTTTAAGAGGGATACGTAGGCGCTCCTATGGAGTTCGGTCTTACCATAATAAAAATCTTTATTCTCCCTTTTGATCACAAACCGGGGCAGAATTTTTGAGTCCTCTCAAAAATTCTTTTAGATTATTTTCTACAAACTGGGGCAGAAATTTTTGAGCAGCTCTCAAAAATTTTGAACTGAAAACCGACAACGAGGACATCACGACGAAAGGCGAGTTATCAATAAAAGGACGTGTGGGTCGAGGCATGGCTACAGATCAACCTCCCCTTTTTCAAACTAATGATTTTTCTTTGAATGTAGACTGGTATACATGCTTGGAGTAATCTCTTCGTAGCATGCAAAGCTATCGACAATTCCTCACAACGGGCGAAGGTTAAGTTATCTTATTCCTTTTTATATCAGTCTACTGAAATTGCACTTGGCCTACAAGAATTGCATTAAAAAAAAAAATTTACATGAAATTACACCGCCCTCTTTGAAAGCTTTCTATAGCCTACTGACAAAACTTCATTTTTGCATTGGCCTACTAAAAGTACGGAAAATTGCATTTTGCATTGGCCTACTAAAATTAGATGAAATACATTTTACATTTGCCTACTGAACTTTACATTTTTACATGAGCCTACTAAAATTACATGAAATTATATTTCAGATTGGCCTACTGAACATTGCATTCTTACATTGGCCTACTGAAAAGTGCATTTTTGCATTTGGCCTACTATTTGCATGAAATTACATTTCGGATTGGCCTACTAAATTCACATGAAAGTTGCATTTTTGCATTGGCCTACTAAACTTACGTGAACTTTGCATTTTTACATTGGCCTACTGAAATCACATGAAATTACATTGTTGCATTGGCCTACTAAAATTACGTGAACTTTGCATTTTTACATTGGCCTACTGAAATCACATGAAATTACATTGTTGCATTGGCCTACTAAAATTACTGAACTTTGCATTTCACATTTGGCCTACTAAAATTATACGAAATTACATTTTACATTGGCATACCGAGCATTGCATTTTTGCATTGGCCTACTAAAATTACTGAAAATTACATTGGCCTACTAAAATTCCGCGAAAATTGCATTGGCCTACTAAAATTGCATGAAATTTCACTTTACATCGGCCTACCGAACTTTGCATTTTGACATTGACCTACTAAAATTATTGAAAATTGCACTTTCGCATTGGCCTACTAATATTACTGAAGATTGCACTTTTGCATTGGCCTACTAAAATTACTGAAGATTGCATTTTGCATTGGCCTACTAATTGTGTTTTTTCATTGGCCTACAAAAATATCAAAAATTGCATCTTTGCATTGGCCTACTACAATTTGCATGAAATTTCATTTTTGCTTGGCCTACTTGAATTGCGTGAAATTGCATTTTTACATTGGCCTACTGGAAAATATAATATTTTTTTTACATTGGCCTACTAAAATTACGCGAAATAGCATTTTCCATAGCCTACTAAAATTTGATTTTGGCCTACTGAAATTACATTGCCTTCCTTGAAAGCTTTTCATGGCCTACTGAAATCGCATTGCATTAAAAGAAAACTTTTACATGGCCTTTTGAAACTACATTTTGCCTACTGAAATTGCATGGCCTCCTTTTGAAAATTTTACATTGGCCTGAAAAATCGCATGAAAATGGCATACCCTTAAGGCGTCATAGTCCAAAGGCATCATTTTCATGGCCTAAGGACATCATTTCATGGCCTAGGGATTTAATTTATGTTTAGCATGATCCGAGGGTGTCATCGTCCAAAGGCACCATCCTTCATGGCCTACGGACATCATTTCATGACTCGAGGATATAATTTATGTTTAGCATGGCCCAAGACATCATAGCCTAAAACGTCATCCTTATCGTTTTATGGCAAATCTCATGGTCTAAGTGGGAACTTGCATCATATTTATGAATTCATTTCACTGTCTAATATATATGTTCTAACCGTTTTACCTAGTGTTTTAAAGTTACAGATTTCGGATTTTCCGGAGCTTTATATATTATGCTACTCGGTTCGGAGACATGCCTCTCGCAACAAATCCTCGACATGTTTTTAACACTGTCCGTGTTATACCTTACTCTCACTCTTCTGCTACCATTCGAACCACATTAACTACTTTCGCTTTTCGTACCCACTTATCCTTCCAATCCAAGCTATTATCATCCCTACTCCAAGATTCGTATCATTATCTCCATTTTTTAGGAATTTCAGTCGTTCCTGAATCTCGAACTACACACGGCCTGATTCTCGTATAATCAGAGATATGTAGGCGACTTGAAACCGAAGTCTCGGCCGTAATATTTTCACAACCCCTCATGTCTTGTTTTTCCTCCGATAATATTTCATCGGTCGGACAAAATTGGCTACTCCGTCAACTTTCTTTGCTCAACAATTCATCCCTCATTCCCGAGCAAAGAAGGGGCAGCTGTTGACACCCAATTTTGACCCACCTTAACCCTTTTTTTTATGTTATTCGAATATTTAAGTATTTTAAAAAATATATTTTTGTATAAATTTATATTTTAATTATCTTTTTCTACCCAAACAATTGTATATTTTTGCATTCATAATTTACAAAATTATTGTTATTACTATTATTATTATTTACTCACTTTTGAAATTTATCTTTTGTGTTATTTTATAAATGTTCCAATGAGAAAATTTTAAGTTATTAATTTATCGTAAATAACATTGATCTATTTTCTTTATAAATTAGTGATCTAATAAAATTTATTACGTAGTAATTTAGTAGTTATTTATATTATGTATTTTGATGAAATTTGATTTAGCCTCTATTATATTCAAATTTTAAACTTAGTCAAATCTTTTCATATTTAAAAAATACTCCTAAATATGTAAGAATATATTTTCTCCCTCCAAAAAAAAAAAAAATCCTCTCCTAATGATTGTTTCCTTCTTTCAAATTTACCGAATTTTTTTTTTTACTTACTCTTAGTATGGCAAGAATTTTTTTATGTGATTATTTTTCTTCTTTTAAATTGACCAGATTTTTTTTACCTACTCCTAGTATGGCAAGAATCTTGGTTTTGGTCAACTGAATCTGTGCAAATCAGTTTAAATATCCTCATTTTATGGAAAAAAATATTTTTGAATAAGGCAAGTTAATCGATTTATTTTAGGATAAATATAATCGAATCAAATTGATTGATATTATATTCTGAATCTAATCAATTACGGATTGTGATTTGAATTCTGAATATTTCTTTCCTTATAAGTGGGGATGATTGATCATTAAGAGATTTTCTGCCTAATTAATTGGATTCACTCCTTTATGGTAATAATATATTTTTATCCTCTTGCCTTTTAAATTTCTTTTCTCTATCCTATATAAGCATTCCACCTCCCACTCCTCAGAACAGGAACAATGAAAAAAAAACATATTCTCTCTTTATCAGATACACAATATTTTGTTTAGTACTTTCTTTAGTGAAAAAAAAAAGAAAAGAAAGGAGGAGACATTACACTAAGCGGATTGCAATAACCTTTTCAACTTCATCCTTTTCTTGGCATTAATTCATAACTGGTTTGCTCTCTGTTTATATTCTGTTAGAACAAGGTCCTTTACGTGCTTGATTGTCATGACTATCGTGTTGCTGGTTTGTTCCTCTTCTATGATATGTTAGAATAATACCTTTACAATTTGTTCTTTTTTTTGTTATTTGCATATCACTAGAAATAATGCCTATAGGACTTCAAATAAAAATACTTTTATAATATCCCCTCCACGTTATTAGAAAGCATGCCTATAGGACTTTTAGAAATATTTTTATACTATTTTCTTTCTCCACATTATTAGAAGCATGCCTATAGGATTTAACTTAACTTTAATTTATATAACTTAATCATCTCCTTTGGAATTTATGTTTAAACATTAATGTTTTAAAGATTAAAGTTTTCACCTAAAATATTTTATTTAACGTAAAGAAGTGACCTACATTATAACACGTCATCATTTATTTTCAAGCATGCTTTTTGAGGCTATGTGAGAACTTTATATGTTAATTGTCGTCCTATCTGTTTTGTTGTGACGCGAGTCTAATTAGGCGCCTTACATTTTCTAAGTCTAGAACCTCCAAAAATTTAAAGTCCAACGCCTCTTGGACCTTAGGATGGGACGTTAAGCATTTTAGGACGCGTTAGAATTTTTCAATTTCTTTTAGTACGCTCTTAAGTTAAAAATAAATCAACTTAGAAGGGGGGTAGGGGTAGATAGGATTTCGGATATGATGAATAAACTCGAGCTTAATAGGACAAACCTTGGTTTTGTCCTTAGGCTTAAATAAGCCAAGTGAAGCTAAATCCGGAAATAAAGCCGAGTAACTGATCCGAGTAAATAACTCATTTAATCCTCATCTCATCTCATTTATTGTTTCTTTTTAATTTGCTTATTTAATTTTGTCACTTAGAATAATTTAGGATTTTATAAAAAATAGAGACCCTTATTTGTAAATCCCCCACATAAATACGAGACACGGTCGGGACCCGCCTTTGCGGACCTCGAAGGGTGCTTAACACCTTCCCTTCGAGGTAATTTGAGCCCTTACCCTCTCTCTGGTTAGATTAATTTTGTTAGGCTTAGAATGGTGCCCTAATGCACCCAATCATTAGGTGGCGACTCTCTTTAATTTTTAAAATCCCAAAAGAGTCGTTGCCGCGACGTCGTCCAGGTACCCGTTTTCTCCGCGAGGATAAAATGGGGCGCGACAAGACAGCTTTCCAAACATAGTTGGTAAGACCTCTTCGTTTCAGAGGACTCTAGTTAGTTTGGTTTATGTAATTTATTTTACACTTAGATAGCCTTGGGTCTTATTGCGGCACCTATTTTCAGTATAGTATAGGCTTCATGGACAGAGTTAGTGAGTCAGTTTAGTCTTTTCATTCAAGCATTATTACTAATTGTATAAAGAGATATTTTCAGATTTTGTATAAAACATGATTGAGATTCTTTAAATTTTATCAAATATTTTAAAAGTTTTATCTTGTAAAGCTTCTGCATACATGTTAAAGTTTATAGTTGAGTAAGTCAGCCAGGCCAAGGGTTCGTTTAGGGACCAGCAATGATTTTCGAGTGTCGGCCACGTCTAAGATGTAGACTCGGGACGTAACAAAACAAATAAGAAAAAAAAAGTTAAAAGTCAAAAGTTGATATCAACTTTTGACTTTTAAATTTTAGCTTATAAGCCAATTAAAAAAAAGCTAATCAAAGTGTCTCAAGTTCTAGTTCACGAACAATATTTTGTTAGTAATTATATTTTATGTCAAGTTAAATATGAACAAGTAAAAATAGATCTACGGAGAACTAAAAAACTAATCATATTTTTAACTATTGATAGCACTAGTGTTTACAAACAACTTTATGAAGAAAACTCCCCCCTAAAATACAATAGTATGGTTTGGAAATTATATGTTAAGAGTATTTTTAGAGAATAAAGCAACATATAACATATTGGTAAATGTAAAAGTATATACTATAGAGTATCAGGAATGAAAGATTATACTATTAAAAAGGAAGATTGAAGCACAATGATTTTCCATAAATTCTGATTGAAATATAACATGATTGCCAATTGTTTATGTATAATCTTTTTTCCTTTCAATTCTTACAGATAAGTATGCTTTAGTTAACAAAGTCAAAAAGCCCAGCAATCATACTCAAATCTCCTTGGCAAAGTTGATCCATTTTACATTTTAAATTGTTGTCCAATAATGTTTAGTGACTTCTATATGTATCCAAGTCAAAAGTTCATGCCTTTTCCACAATTTATTACTCCTACTTAGGATATTAATCATGCCACAAATAATATCAAAAGCAATACTAGGTAGGAGCTTGGTCATAGCATTTGAGTTCATCAATTTGAAGTTCTCATATTGAATTAGGGCTTTTTTAAAATGAAATTTGCACAATATTTTATTTTTAGTATTAAATTATGGCTTCAAATTTCAATTTTTTAATGTATAAATTTGATTCTTTAAGTATATAAAGATTTAATGTTTTGAACTTTGCAAAAATAGATTTTTTTCAATGTGAAAATATTATTGGTATCATGATAAAAGATTATATTAAAAAGTGGTAAGTTATTAATTGCTATCATTGTTGACTATAATAGCATGTAATGTAAATATTTATTTATAAAAGATACGAAGATATGCGATTTATTAACGCAATAACTTAGAATATTATGATACCCCTAAGAAGATTTTCTCATTTGACAAAATTATATTGGATCGAGTTTGAAAAGTTTAACAATTTTTACAAATTGTGGACTTCCATACCAATATAAGATGTCTAGATAAAATTTCAACTTCAATTCAATATCATTTCAAAATTTAAAATCGTATCCAAGTTGATGCTAGAGACGAAGAACCAAAGGCTCGAGCAAATATTCAAGAGTTTAAGTTTGTATATTTATCGTATATACTTCTTTTTTTAACCAATGTAAATAACTATTAATCTAACGGATATTTAATATAGGAGAATTTTTAGAAATAGCTAGTAATAAGTATCTTAATTATGCTCCATAATTTTTTATTTTTTTTTGCTATGGGTATTTCAATTGATATAATTCGCTGCTCTGATTGTATAACTCGCTGTCAATATACAAACAAGTAAGTATATACAAATTATAAATCAAATGTATCAACGTGATAATTGTATACAAGCTATGATAAGCATATATAAATTCTGAAATTTTATGATTAGAAGAGTTTTGAATTTATACGATTACAATTCTAAATGAGTGACCACGTAAATATGATTGTAAGTCAGTGGTGAATGATAATCTAACCAAATTGCAGTTGTTTTAACTAATTATTTGTCATATTCATATTAAATACATATTCCATCCATTTAAATTTATTTTTGCCTACTTTTAATTTGATTATAATTTTTCAAAGAAAATGATTTCTTTCTTTAATTTTATAGTAATATTAAATTTAAAATATAGTAAAATAATTTTTATTTTTATGATCATAAATATGTCATAAAAAAATTAAAATTTATAAAATTATAAAAAAAGAAAAAGTTAAATAATGAATTTATTGATGCGTTAGTGGGGAAAGTGCAATTGAGTAGAGACATACTCATGAAAAGGTGTCAAAAAAGAATCAGTGGTGAGAGAGGAATATGTGTGTGTCTTCGGCCTTGAGGATAGTGAGAACTCATAATGCTCAACAAAACACACAAATTTTTAGATGCTTTTTTTACGGGGTAGGACAAATTTAAATTTAAATTCGGATTAATTTACAATTTTACATTTGAGTTAAAGACTTTTTTAGAAATAATTTCTCTATTTTCATGAATTAGTTTACGTTTTTTACACTTGAGTTGAGCTCTTTCAGAAACAGTCTCTCTATTTTTATGAAATAGGGGTAATGTAAATCTGTGTACAGTTTATTCTCTTTAGACTTCACTTGTGGAATTACATAGAATATATTATTATTATTATTGTTGAATTAGCTTGTATTTAACTGAAAATAATTTCTCTACCTTTATGAAGAAAGGGTAAAATTTATATATATTCTATCAATCTTATACTCCACTTACAAAATTACATTGAATATCCTATTGGTGGATTGACTTGCAATATTTATTACTTTCACTGATTTACGAATGACATATTATCCCTCGTTAGTAAAAATACTAGGTGACTTTTTTCGATAAAACAAGTGAGAAAAAATGATCTAATATTTTTATGTTTGCTAAATTTGAACTTTGAAGCCTCGTTTTATTATATTTCACTTTTTTGAATCTATGGTTCTCTTGTCCTGACTTCTCATTCTAGTGAAGAACATTTTTAACTATAAAATTAAAAAGAGGCAATTTAAAGAACATAGAATGAGTGACAACATAAAATTGAAGGGGCATCACATGAGCATAAAGAACAAAAGAGTCCAATGTTTTTTTTAGCACATCCATAGTCAAGCATTAGGACCACCTTTCTTCTTTAAAAAAATCTAATAGACTAAAAGTTTTCTTCTTTTAAGTGGGATCCCATTGTCCATCTACTTCTTCCATTCCAATGCAAATAATTGACACCCTTTTTTTAACAAATGAACAATTTTTTCATAACAACAAAATAATGCGATAATCGAAATACAGTAAATTACTTATGGCAAGAAATGCAATAAATGATTAATCTTACACTAGGCACTACTTTATTCCTACTACCTATTTACCCTAATATGCGACTTTCGCTCCTTTCTAACTAAAGTCGCTGACTATTTGTTATTTTAAGACAATTTGAGAATAAATAAAAGGGTCATGATAAATTATTAAGTATTTATTTTGGACCAAAAGAAGTAGTTACCACAAAACATATAATGAAACGAAAACATCTACTTGGACGACATTATTTGATATACAGTAAGATTATTAGTAAAAACTAACATACATAACGATCAAGTAAGCACACTTGATAAACTTTGTCTAACATAACATTAAACTACACATACATACTTTATTAGTGATTTACAGAGCCACATACTTTCCTAATTTGTCCAGTTTGTCCAGTGAGGACCCCAAGATTTCCTAATTTCACCATTGATGCAGAAAAATCTTTGTAGAAAAGATAAGGGTACAAGCTGTAGGATTTGACCATATCAGCTGTCTGTGAATTTGACATTAGAGCTTGATCAGATTCAAGAAGTCCTGAATTGGTCATAAGGTTTCTATAATATGCATTGTCAAATCTCGTAACGGATTGAATGTCCAGAGGAGTAAGATTGGTGTTGGATCCATCTGTGTTAGGACAAGTGCTTTGCAAATTTGACAACATTGATGGATCAAGATTTGGATCTGGCTTTCCGGAGTTTTGATAGTTGAAAAGTCTCCTCTTGAATGCGAAACATTGAGCAAAACCAATTGTGTGCGCTCCTGTATCACACAGTCAGGAGTTTCATTAAGGAGAATTCAAAAAAATGCAAGACCGCCACACCTAGGGTTTAAAATTTGTGGCCTAAACTAATTTCTGAACCACATTTAATGTTGTTATACTAGAGACTATCAAGGCATTCAACAATCTGTAAATGCATAAACAAATTAATTTTATCGTATTTTGCATAGTATAATTTTCTAGTAGTATTACCTGAAAGAACTACTACATCCTTTAGATCAAGACCCTTATCAGTAAATTTGGTGATGATTTTATCAAGAGGCTCAAAGGGTGAAGGTAACTGTTCATTTGCTGCTTTCTCACTTGCAGTTAGTCCATCTCGTCGACCAAGTAAAACTGGCCAAAATGGTCCTCCTGACTGTACAGGAAGAAATTGAAAATTTATCGTCTTTGATTTATTTCTAGTCATTGCAATACATAAGTACTCGTCTGCATGTAAATGTTGCTACTTACCATGAAAACCACTTCTCTAGCTGCAAGAGTTAATATATCCACACAAGAGACAGTTGATGGGCAAGCTCTTTCAAGGTCTGCTTTTATGATATCGATTGTCTCATATCCTCTGGCTGAATTACGGTTTGGTGCAGCATTCTTCTCACCTTTGAACTCACTCGTGTCATCAAGAAGCACGGATCCATCACAACCCTATCAAACATAAGCAGAAACTGATCAAGACTCAGTAAAATATTACCCCAAAGATATGCAGTTAGGCATACGTGTAACTTGGATGACTACTCAAATAACATTATTATTAGACAAATGAAGATGCTAATATTTACATTTACAAAACAGTCATGGAAGTGCAAACGGAGGAGGGATGCAGCTATCCTGGAGTCATTACGTAGAGCTGCCATAACGTTCCAACGAATGATCCTAGGCAAGCTGGGGCATGCTCTATCATAGTAACCGTAATCAAGCTGACCAGCAGTTAAGGTAACCACCATACTGATCAGCCAGAAGAAAACAGTAAGGCAGGGGAACAAACTACGACTAGCCATAAGTTTCAAGTACTATAAAGGCTAAGAACAAATCTGATTCTTGTGAATTGTGTTGTTCTGCATTAGACCAATTTATATACTGAGAAAAACTAAGTTTCATTAGTGGACTTAAAGAGTGGGAATGCCACTATGTACATGAGAGCTTAATGGACATGTAAGCATTACAATTTTATACGACAATCAGTATATTTTACTAAAGTTCAGTGCTGATGAAGTTATCCACTTTGACATTTATTAAACGTTAGACAAAATGCAGGAAAGATATTTAATAGAGTTTTGACATTGCATCCAACCACTGAGAGATGAAAGTGCATGTCAATCAAAGCACTTATGATTTCAATGGAACAGTGTGTATCCGCGAAATAACAAGAATTGATGAAAGTCTCTACATCGACGAGGCCATGTTAAATCGAGATTTAACTCAGAAAGGGCGTGATGGGCATGTCTTTCTTTTGGCTACAAAAGAAAATCCATGCTCTGAATCAATCAGGGTTATTAGAAAATACAATAAGTATTTCTGTGGCTAGTAAGTTTGTCAAACTTGGATACCTATGACCTAATCAGCCATTATTCAATGTACTTAGCTTATTGAAGTGGTGATCGCTACAAAAGTTTTTTTGGAAGAAGACAGAGAATTGATGGAAACTTAAAATAAGGTATTTGAACATGTGCTGAAAATTTCATTTAATTGAAATAGTTGCAAATAGTGCAGTGCAGTGCAGGATACTGTCATTGCCACTCTGATATATTTATGTTAAAATAGTGGAGTATACTAAATGTGTGGGTGTTATATACCTAAATATAGTATACAAAAAATGTATAGACAGAGCGTGCGCACACCACTTTTATTTTAGGAATTATTACCTAATTAAGCAAACTTAAGACTAATAATATCATTTATTATCTACATTTCAATTTTATTACATTAATAGCATACCCGTTATTTTTTTTTTTGCTATAAAAGATGTGGTCCCCACCAGCCCAATGTATAAAATCTAATTCCTTTTCCCTCCTTCATTAGACTCCATTATACACATGATTCCATTCCACCTTCCATAACCGCCTCCCCAATTTACACTATTTTCACACCCTTAAATTTCTCAAAATCTTAACAAATCAAGTCAAGATCAGTTTAACTAAGGTAATATTTTAGTTTATTTTCAAAATGCATACTTGAAATTTCAAGTTTTATTTTTTTTGGCGTTTTTTTATTTTTGCTCACCCTGTTCAAATTTTCCCCAAATTTTTTACTTTTTAGCCGGAATTTTCAACTCATCTTCCATACAATATGGTGAAGGAGTCTTCATCAAAAAGGATTACGAGAGGTATGCATTGTGCATGTTAAAAAAATGGAAGCATACAGTTTCTATATTTCCAAACATTTTCATTTTTGTTATATATGCATGTAATGTTCATTTTTCCCAAGTTGTAGATTTCACAATATCTATGTCTTGTTTTCATATTTTTATACAAAAAAAATATATATTGACAGATCTGATAATGTATTTATATAAACATGGGTGTATAAGGGTAGATTTATACAAAAATAAAGATTTTTTAGCATTTATACAGTTATGGAATGTATGCCAATTGCAACTGTGTATATATAAATACAGTACATTGAAAATTTTGGGTAATGTTTATACAACCATGAAATCCCCCATATCAATATAATGTACATTTCCATGGAATCCATCATTTAGCCCTCCTTATACATTATATAAATTATTACGGAGGAAAACTTATACAAACCTGGTCCATGCAACTTTAAAAAAAACATAAATGTTCAAGTGTATAAATTTATTACAAGTAAGCACACATGTATAAGTTCATGAAAATTTTATACACTTAATGACATACATGCATAAATTGATCTGTATAACTTTTAAAAAAAAACACAAATGTTCAAGTGTATAAATTTATTACAAGTAAGCACACATGTATAAGTTCATGAAAATTTTATACACTTAATGACATACATGTATAAATTGATCTGTATATTTATGTGTAATTATACAGTGAGCAACATTGTATAAATTATACTAGTTTTTATATAAATTGAAAACTCACCAGTAACTTCCTTCCAAAAAACCTAGGAAAAAAAAAATTACGTTGGCAATTTTTTCTGATAGAAAGGAAATCTTTTTTTTTTTATTTAGAGTAGAAATATCATCTTATTTTAAGAAGAAGTGTTCAATTAGGAAAAGGATTTTAATTTGTTATTATACTTCCTTAATTAAGTTGGCAATTTTTTCTGATAGAAAGGAATTTTTTTTTTATTTAGAGTAGAAATATCATCTTATTTTAAGAAGAAGTGTTCAATTAGGAAAAGGATTTTAATTTGTTATTATACTTCCTTTATATATGCAACCGTTTCCTATAATACATCAACAACAACATACCCAGTGAAATCCCACAAGTGGGGTCTGGGGAGGGTAAGATGTACGCAGACCTTACCACTACCACATAGGTAGAGAGGCTGTTTCCTGGAAACCCTCGTCACAAAAACCCATCAGCAGAACACGCTAGATACGATACACAGGCAAAAAGAGAAGAGCACATAATAATACCTAGATACAAGATAGTAAACATATAAAGGCAGATAAATAACATATAAAAGACAGACAATTACCACTCCTTCCTATCCTCCCTATTAGCCTGCTACTCTAATTCTCGACCTCCACTCCTTCCTATCTAAGGTCATGTCCTTGGTGAGATCAAGTTTCACCATATCGTTTCTAATCACCTCCCCCCAATACTTTTTTGGTCTACCTCTACCCCTACGTATAGCTCCCAAATCTAATCTCTCACACCTTCTAACAGGGGCATCAGTACTCCTTCTCTGTACATGTCCAAACCATCGCAGTCTCGTTTCCTATAATAAGTACCTAAAAAAAACGCCTAATTAATTAACAAAAATTTGACACTTCCGATTTATACGTTACCATGAAATCCGATTTATACATTAAATTTGCTATAGCCATAGTTATAAAAAGTAATTTCATAAACATGACTATTTTAAGATTTTTAAGATTGTCATTTATGAAAAATCCCCTTATTTTATAGCTGTGGTACCATTGATGTGAAGTTAGTTCTTCATACCACAAATTAAAGGCCATAGATGGCATATTCTATTGGAGTGTCGGTTAAAGGGATTATTAATAAAGATTCAATCTTTAAAGGAAGAACCCAAAATAGATAAAAAGAATTGGCCCATGCAGGTCTCGAACCTGCGACCTTCGCGTTATTAGCACGACGCTCTAACCAACTGAGCTAATGGGCCATTGTTGTGCATGTTATTGCTAAACTTTTATTTCTAAGCATAGGAGCCTTTTCCATCGATGGTTACATGTCCCTCCTGTATTTTAGGGTTTACTTTCATAAGGACCTGTTTGGAAATGGTTTCAGATTAGTGAGGTTTTATTCGAAGTTAAAATTTTATTTGGATTTTTAAAGCTATACTTCCTTTATCGTGAAAAGAATGATATATATTCTTTTTTTGTTTAAGAAAAAAATGAAAGATTAAAGGATATTTTGGTACATTTAATTTCAACCATAAAATCAAAAAGTCTTCTTTAATTTCTTAAATTTCGTACCAAATCAAAATAGGTTATTCTTTTTTAGATGGAGGGAGTATATTTTTTTTTCATAAACATGGAAGTTTCATAATTTGTAAGATTTTCTAACTCTTATACAATCTCACTAAGAGCAGATCATAGCTCATAAACAAGGTATCGAAATACCATAAAATGTTGAATTAATATTTATATCTCCATGTTCTTCTCATAGTTATGTAATTTGCATGATCAGCTTGCCACTATTACATGAACGTGTTTTCGTACTATCAGGGGATGGAGCTACATTCACCTAAGGTGACCAGTGGTCAGATGAACACCCTTCGTTGAATTCTTTTTTTCGAAATATATAGGTTAAATATAAAAAATTTTATATATATCAATTGTTGAACACCCTTGAATAAAAATTCACTCATCCATATTTTAAAAGTATATACATCCTTAATGAAAATACCGACTCCGCCACTATGTACTATCATTGGAAGAAGTAATCAAAATCTTTTGCAACAATGAAGGGGTACAAACAGTTTATGAGTTCAGAATTTTTTGCTATTTAATTTCTTCTAAATCTCTGGTCTACTTCTTCGAATACAAGATCCTAGTAATCCTAATTTTATGTTTAGATAATACTAGTCCTCTCTCGATAGAATAATTATCCTCTATTTGGAATCAATCGTTCATGTTAAAATATCCATCATAACAACTTTTTAGTTGTTACGCTACATTTTTCGAAAGCCAATTTGATCAATTTTCAAAGTTAAATTATATTACATTAATTCGATATTGAAAATAAAATTTTAGATATTAAAAAACTAGACAAAAAATAATACTTTATAGATTACAATTCTTTCATACCAATATAATAAAAAGTTATATCTCAAAATGCTGATCAAAGTTTATTTAGTTTGACTTCTCTAAAAAGAAACTATGACAATTAAAATAAAACGAAGAGTTGATTCATATTTGACCCACTTTTAAATGATTGGATAATCAAACCATGAAGGAAAGCAAAAGAATAGAGAAGGTAGATAAATGTGATAAGAATGGAAACACAAGTAGAATCAAATCTGTGATTCCAAGTTATAAATAGTCTGAAGCAAGAGTTATAGGACCTATATACTACTATACATTTTTGTTGAATGCTCAAAAACACTGCATAAAATTAGAACATAACATTATTTTCTGGACTCTCAAAAACTCTGAAATCCAAAATCTTTCTCTGGTGTCTAACCAAAAGGGAAAATTGATCAAAATTCCAATTAGACAACATGCACTCCTGATATAACAGTTGCAGTAAGAGGCTTCCCTCTTCCCATGGTGAAACCTCTCGTTCCATCGGGCATTCTTGGCCCTTTCATAACCTGTCTCACTGCTCCTTCACCTACACCTGACCCACTGCTGCTTTGTGGAAGTGCAGCTAGCAAGCCCCGACCACCATGAATTTGAGGACGCATTCTTAATTTACCGCGCCCTTTGTTCCACGCTTTCTTGGCTGATCCTACACCCTCTTCAACCTAACATTTTTAATACCACCATTATTAATATACCGACAGTGCATATAAGTTAAATCCTTAGTAACAACAATGACTTTTCTAGCCATGACATTACACTTACATTATTGCTATCAGAGTCTTCAGAGGGCAGTCCATCTTCATCATCAAAACATCCATCAAATTCACACTTCCTCATCTTTAGAACAGACTTTGGCTGCAAATTTAACGAAACATTTTGTAATAAGGAATCAAGGAGGAAATTGGAGATTTATGAGTATATAAGATGAGACAGTAAATTCGACTTACTGAACGTCTGAGGAGCAACCTCACTCTTAGGCCTTTTCTCCAATTCCTTTCATCATTTAACTTCTCAACCTGATCAAATTGAAAACGGAGTTGATTTAAATAAAAAGTAAAGAAAGTAAACTCAAGAACTTCAATTAATGTTGAAATGTATTGACATACTGCTCTCTCAGCTGCTTCAGGATTCTCAAACTCAATCAGTGCATGGAGCTTTGGAGTAAAAGTAACAAGAACAAAAAAACGAATAAGAATTTCTTCTTAAGGGAGCAGAATATGTTGTTAACGACAGAAATTTAGTTCGAGACAGTCTTTAAATACCTTGCTGCTAATGCCAATGTCTCCTCTAGCACGCGACAAGTTTGGATCCTGGGGATGGCATACGCGGATGGTTTTGACACTTGAATCAGATATATAACAAGTTAGCTCAATTTGCTATAAGCAGAAACATAGTAATTAGATGAAAAATATCGAGAAAGGGGCAAAGATATCACCTTCCAGCTACCTTGAATATTTTCTCAATGTTGTGATGGGAGTGATCATCTGGTAAATTCTCAGCAACAACTGTGCGTAGCTAAAAGAAGGAAGCACAAAAGCAAAATATTAGCACCATAAAAAAATGAATCTAACAAAACTATAGTACAAAGATATATGTGTACCTGCAAATCCTCTTTGTCCTTCTCAGTAAATGGAATTCTTCTTTTAACCTTCTTGCCATCATTGCTTACAATCTTCATTACAAAGTATAGACAAACTGAGTCGTCTATCGATATTGTTCATAAATTCAAAATGAATGTTTATAAAAGTACCAGTTTTGTAGAGGACAGGAGAGCATGAGCAAGTGTCTGCTGGTTGGTTATGAGGGACTTGATTTTCTTTGTAGCTGAAACAGAGGAAATTGGGACTGCAGAGGTAGACATTTAATTATTATTTAAACCAGAAGACACTTAAACAAGAATGAGAAATAACTTTTTCCTTGTAGTACTCACCAAAGCCTTCAAGGTCCTTATTCATCTGTCTCAATAAGTTCTCATTTGCCAGTAAGCTCATGTCACTAAGTTGATATTCAACCTATAAATATATTAACCATCAAATCATGGAGATACAAAATGAAAAGAGTAAAAGCAAACAGCATATATGAACAGTAGCTATCACACAAAACCTTGTATACAATTGCATGTTTGAGGTATTGGTTCTTATGCTTTACTCCTCTCAAGCATTTTTGTTTTTTTCCTTATGCTGACTGATTGAACCACTAGGACATAAGTGAGACACTAGTCGAGTCAGAATTTTTATTAAGAGGTTTAAACTATAAAAAGATAAACACACTAAGAAGTCGAAGAAAATTCAATATCTACTATATATACAAAAAGATAATTTTAATCATGCATGACGGTGATAATTTTCTGCCGAACTGTGTTTGGCCCTGCCTCTGGATTTGGATGCCAAGAATGAGACATTTTACTGTCGAATTTCTGTGTGCTGTGGAATCATAAAGCGTCTTGCACTCTTAACCAGAAGTTTAAATTAAAAAGTAATGAGAAGGGAGTCCTTTTCATAAAAACCCCCGGTGGACTTTCTAGGCGCAAATCCAAATTAGTCGCGGCAGTAGATTCGTAACCCCCATTGCTTTAAACAAGAAAAACAAAAACCCCACTAGCAATTTTTTTTTCTCTACATGCAATACCTACTATAAGATCAAAACAAGGGCAATGTAGCACAAATCAAGAATCAAGAATGAAAAAAAAAAAGAAGAGGCAATGACCTGTTTAATAATCTTGTTCTTGACATCTTCAGGAAGGACATCTTTTTGAAGCAAAGCAGATAAATTTTGATTTGGAACATAAGAAAGAGTGTCTTGATCACCAACATATAACCAATCAGAAGTAGCAATACCCCCAGAAAGATACTGAAAATATGGGTAAAAATAACTTGAAATTGGTGTTGTAGTAGTACTATTAGTACTAGCATGAGATCTTGGTACAAATTCAGGTGCTTGAACATTGAATTTAAAAGAGGCACTGTCTTCCTTATTACTACTACCCAAACTTTTCTTAGCCTCAAAATGTGTTGTTGTAGTTTCTTGAATACATTCTTCAACAACTCTCTCAGGTTGCAATTGTGCCATTTTTATCTTCTTCTTTTTTTCCTTTTCTGTTGTTGCTGGTATTAGAATCAATTTTCTTGAAGATTTATTAACATTATGAGTAAAGTATTGATATGATAGTGTGTGTTTTTTTCTCTCTCATTTGATCTACTTGAATGGTGGAGCGATAAAGTTGGTATAGTTAACTAACATTTGACCAATTATTTATTCCGATGTTTGCTAACTACCTCTATTCTTGATCCTTGACCATCCTATAGCCACTCGCCATACTTATTTATAACTTTGGTCAAATATAACCAAAAAGGGAAAAAATCTATTCTACAAATAAAATCAAAACAGACTCTGTCTAGCGATATAAATTAGTCAAAATAATTTTAATAGAAAAAAATATTTCCAAATAGATTGAGTCAAATTTAGGCACATTAAAACATGTCAAATTAATAAATATATCATGACGTAACACACATAATTTGCTTTTGCAAAGATGAGCCAAATAACGAGTTATAACCAAATTCACCCAACAATATCCAACTTCGAGGTCTTTTTATTTTAATTTTTAAAGGAAAAAATGTAAAGATTATTACATTTTTCTTAAATTATATAGCGAAGTTATTTCAAATTAA
Organism: Solanum rostratum; assembly: GCA_029948455.1. Classification (NCBI taxonomy): domain Eukaryota; kingdom Viridiplantae; phylum Streptophyta; class Magnoliopsida; order Solanales; family Solanaceae; genus Solanum; species Solanum rostratum. The sequence continues at coordinate 89,324,364 of CM057045.1, read as the reverse complement.
CATTATTCTCAATCACCGAATTCATTTTTATACATATACTAGTTTTAATGAACATGCGTGGTACATAAATATTGAATCGTATAGTACATTATTTTTTAAAATAATGTCAATATTATTAGCTCAAATTCTTTTTAGTAAATGATTATAAATGAAATAATAAAGCATAAGCTTCATTCTAATGAATGTATTGAAATTTTCTTGCACAGTTAATACCAAGATTTTCAATATATTAGTTATGCATAACATAATACCAAAAAGAGTGTATAACTAATATTATATATTAAAAAAAATAAATATCAAATAAGATATAAATAATACACAAAGTTAATCTATATATATATATAGATTATTTTTTTAATACATCCTTTCCTATCCCATCATTTTATTTGCATCATTCATTTACAATAATTATTATTTTTATAGACAAAGTTGTCAATTGTCATTATTCGTCTTATATTTGTTACTTTTATCGTATTTACATATTATCAGTTGCTTTTCATTATTAGTCGTTTACCTTTTTTTTCTTTTTTTTTTCATATCTAGTATCTTTTGCTTATAGATCTTGATTTTTTAGACGAAAAACAACTCCTCTATCTCTATGAGGTAGTGAAAGGTCAGCGTACATTTTACTCTCACCAGACCCGACTTGTAGATTTTCATTGAATATGTTATTGTTATAATAAAAATAGAAGTTCACGAAGAGGAAAATGGTCTATTATTTTTTAATAGACATTTTTGTATTTAACTTTTAACCCATTTAAACATGAGCAACTTGGACCAATTACTTCTAATGGATTGACTTTTTTGCCTCTAATTTGATGTTCTCATGGGTTGAGCTATGCAAAACGTACTTACAATGTTTTGTATTTTTTAATAAATAAATATTGATTTTAGCGATACTTTTCATTTATTGTCATTTATAGCAATATATAACAATACTATAATAAGTCTGCACTTGTATTAAAAATGAATTATGTATGCAATATAAATATATTAAGTCTTTTAAGATATATTATGCTTATAAATATATTAAAGTGTGTAATAAATATACAACAACAACAACAATAACATAGCCAGTGGAATCCCACAAGTGGGGTGTAGGGAGGGTAGAATGTACGCAAACCTTACCACTACCTCATAGAGGTAAAGTATGTAATAAATATATTATCCATAAATGAAACTTGTTGTATTATCTGTATTATAAATTAAACTTGTATTATAAGTGTTTAGTGAAAATAAATTGTTATTGCTATAAATGATCGACACTTTCTTAATGTGTAAGTTTCTCTAATGTTTTTGCTTAGACAGAAAAAAGGCTTTGTGAAAGCCCATATGCAAGTCCAACATCATTTCAGGTCCTCTTTACATAAGACTATTATATTATGATCTGTTGTTAGAGTAACATTTCAAGCCCAAATGGAATACCCATTTCCTTCAATTTATTTGCACTGTTTATTTCATTTTGCTTCCATTATGATATTATTTATTCTTGTTATTTTTCATTAGTACATATATATCACTTTCGTATTTTTTTTAAAAAATATAATCTTATATGTGCATTACTTAACAGTACTTGCGTCTTATGGATAAAACTTGTTGTATTTGTTCAAAAAATGTTTTTGAAATATTATCGAAATGTCAATTTACTATTTGTTGGTACTTGGGGGGAACAAATTAGGACTACATTTTATTCTGAACTTTTGACGTTTTTAATAATAAACCAAAAAGGCCAGTTGTATTGGAAAAGATAGAATAAAGTACAATAAATAAATACCTTTTCCTTTATGCAAAACACAAAATGTTTTCGGACCTGAAAAAAGCAAAAGTATTTTTATTGAAACATATGGAATATATTTTATTACTTCCAACAATATGAAGAATACTTCTGTAGGATGTTTTTACTCTTATTTGTTTGTCAAATATCCATCTTCATTTTAAAAAAAATTAAGATTGACCATCAGGAAAAAAAAAGAATGGCTATTTTACATCAGTTTACAAAATAACTTATCTTCACGACATTAATAAAGATGTTAAAATATTGAATATATTAATTATTTTCTTTATATAATGCTTAATCAATATATTCACATTGCCTAGCTAATTTTTTTTGGTTAAATAAGTATTTTGACAATGAATAGATAGTGAAGTTGATGTAAGATGCCAGTTTGTTTGCACCTAATTTAAATCAAACATTTTATAATGTGAATTAAATAATAAAGTGATAAGGCTACATAAAAGGATATTCTTAACAATTCTGGAAGTACGATAAGGACTTGTCCCGTAGATAAAGGTCAAGAATAATGAAGAGCCAGTAATAATACCAAATCTATTTTGCCCATTTCTTCCTGGAAGAGTTGTTTATTCTTTTCTTTTTTTTTTTGGAATATCACAAAAATAAAAAATTATTGTGAGTCAGTAAGTATTTTTATATCGTTAAGCAAGAAATATCAAAAATTCGAGTTATATGAATAAAATTACTTCTAAAAGTTGAATTAATTAAGTTGAAAATGAATATGAAAAGAAATTTGACAAGTTGAAGAGTAAATTTTTACATTTAATATACAAGGAAGTTGGATGAGTGTTATCCTAGGTTTACCCCTTCATCAATTTATAAACTTTGGAGAAATTAATGATCCAAAATGTGTCAGACACAATCACGTGTCGATAATAAAATTCATAAATGAGGCTAGATGTGTGAAAAATTAATGACATATTCCATTTCATGATTTTTGGAGCTATTCTAGTCTAAATTTTAGCTTATATATTTTTATAAATTATTTAACAGATCATCTCGAATATTTCATAAAGTCATAGAATATTCATGAATAAATAAATTTCCATTTCATTCTAGTTCAAAAATAGATTTATGCCTACGTTATTTATTAATAAAAATTATATTTTTTTATATTTTGTACTTGTAATAAATTTTAAAGCAATAAAATATATATTTTTTTAATACTTTATTTATTATTATAATTTATTTCTCATCATTTTAAAATTTATGATAATTAATGATAAATACGTTATTCCTTTGTATTTTTACATCCATTCAAAAGAAAAGAATTAGCTTTACTATAATGAACGAGGATTTACACATTCAATTCATTGTCAAAATTCATATGTACGTTTTTTTTTTTTTTTTATATTTTTGAATAAGTGTAAAATTGGTATATATCCAAAAGTCAAAACTACATAAATATGATTGTAAATCACAGTAATTATTTAACTTAAATAAATCATAGCTATAAGAGTGTCGGCTCTTTTTTTATTTCTGTTAGAATAGAAGAGGACAAAATTTTATTTTTGAGAAACTTTTATATATGACCATGCAAAAATATTTTAATTATATTTTGTGGTTATAATTTAGGTAATTAAATTTCGTAATTATAGTTATAACAATGTTAATATAATTTACACAACATTTGTTTACGTTTGTATAATTCGCTATATAATTTGTAACTTTTGTATATTTCGCGATACAATGTGATTTGCGCCTTTCGTTTGTATAAGTAACGCGAATTATACAAAACTCAAACTATAATTACAGCTAAATATTTATCGCAAACCATAATTAATTCATACTATAATTATATTAGCTAATTAACTAGTATATATTTACTTATCCACATAATTTCCCCTTTTTCCACTCATATCTTTTTCACAGAATAGTGGTAAATAAGAAATCAGTGTGGGCTCACTACCCAAATCTTGTAGTACATAAGATTCTTCCTCTATTATTTTGGTGGTGAAAGAGACTTTTTTGTTCACACCCTTTGGATATACATCTCAGTTTTGGAATTCTTTTTAGTTTTCAAGACTTCTTATTTTATATAATGTTGACTTGAGATAAGCTTTAATTAAAAAAATTCCATCCTTGAATGTTTCTTTGAAATTGAGCAACAATTACTATTAATTCTTTTCTCAACTAAAATAGTTTAAAGAGCTCATTTTAACTATTGCTTTAATTTTTGAAACAATTATTTTGATTTAAAGTGAGAGTAATAAACATATTATATAGTGTAAAAAAGTATTTGTTAGATTCTTTTTTTTTATTCTCAAGTGGAATAAGTAATTTCTCATCCTCCCCATACAACATCCATTAATTTCATGTGATTGCTCTGACTCAAAGGAAGGAATATTTTTGAGGCAAGAGAAATTTGTTGTTTTGGGACACCCCACAAGATTTTTGGTTATGGAATCAAAGATCCTTCAATTTAAATCCATCTATTAATTTGGACTATTCTCTCTTTGCCTTTATATGTGTGTGTAGATTCTCTTCTTCTTTTCTTTTTGTTTATCATCTTTCTCATTGTCCTTTTTCTCTTGATTCCTCTTCTTTTTTGCTTGCATGATGAATTGAATAAAGAGAAAAAAAAAATTCTAGATTCCTTTCTTGATGTCTACAAGTGTTTGTTGTACACCTGTCATGAAAGAGCAAAAGTGGTCCATATATTTATTTTATTAAAATTAAAAAGAAAAAAACTAATGCTTGTAATAAATGAGAAAACAGACAGCATGTTTATTAATTGAAGATAGGAGTATCTTTCAGAGGATAAGAACAAATCTTGCCTTGTTTATTTTACTTCACAAGATATCTGATGATTCTTCAAGAACATGAACCTAGATATTTATTTAATATTAGATATAATTGGAAAGATCCTTAACAGGTCATACCTGCTACACAAATCAATTCTTGATCCACATAAAGAGCCCCCTGAATTCATGATTGCCAAATGAATTTCAATTTGAAATTACACACTAAACTAATACAAGATGCTTCTATTCTTCTGCTTCCAAAATCATTTTCTTTTTGGTTCTAGAATTCAGTAACTGAACTGATTTTCTTGAGTCACAGACTAAGATACATAATGACGACATACTCAGTGGAATCACATAAGTGGAATCTAGGAAGGTAAAATATATACAAACCTTACCACTAGATAGAGAGGTTGTTTTCAAAAAACCTTATTTCAAAAATCAAGCCCTATAAAATACATAATTTAAAAAAAGAAAATAGATTCATTAGGCTAGAAATGTAATTTCAAGATTTTGAAAATATGGACCAAGACTTTGTCTTGTGGAAGACAAAAGCTATTGTTTGGTGATTTTGGTCTTTGCTTAATCTTAGAAGGCATCTCTGTTCCACTTTCTTAAAGGAAAAAAGGGAAATTCCACATATTTCTTTAGATCAAAGAAATGTGTTCACAAAGATAATGTAGTATATGTTAGAAGTCTTTGGAGAAGAATAAGTCAACTAAACCTGATATCATTAAAGCATAAAGACATTCAAGTGCAATGATTAATCCCCAGCTACTTACAAACAGCACAAGAATTCTCAACAGTAACTTGGAATAAGTAGTAATAGTAGTGATATATTTTGATCCCAGAGAGGCACTGCTTTTTCATTTCTCAAGTGTTGGACTTAAATTCAAGTTCCTTATACTGAAACAACAAATAACTAGAACATGGTTCAAAATACACAGACAAAAAGAAGATCTAATCCTGCAAAATTTCACATCTCTCTCAAGATTTATATATAAGTATATAAGGTATCGATTTATGGTAATTAATTCCTCCAATGTATAATCTTATCAGCAAAATTCATGGTGGAGATCTATACATCAATCTTTCCAGACGCATGAACATGATTTTTCCAGCTGTGATTCTCAGATTTTACATCATCTTCTTCTTCCATGCTATCACCCACGGTCGTAGAAGTACCTCCGCAACTCCCACCCAAGTGTAAAGGACCCTGAGGGGAACCAGATTGAGAACTGCTCTGCTTTGAGGATTCACCATATTGGCCTTGGGACATCCATAGATTTCCTAGAGACACACCAGACTGATTAGCTGGTTGGGTCTGTGAATTCGGAATTCTTCGTGTATGAAGCCTGAATTTCTGAAATCATATACAAGTAGTTATTAATATGGTCAATTCATAGAGAAACATACAAGGATAATGGTACTTCACAAGATAGTATGAGTTCAAACTCACCTGCAAATGACTCTTTACTTCATCATTGGTTAGGCCATCTACTTGCATGAGCTCTCTAATCTGCTTAGGAGTTGCAACTGCAAAGAAGACGGAAAATAATGTGAGCAAGAGTTGAAAATTTGACAGAGCAAAATTAAGCTGGAAATGTTTAACTCAATGTTGTTTCAAGATTCTGGCAGCTATTGAGAAATCATGTTATACATATTTTCACTAGATAGCAAAGATGTCGATTTCCTAATTTCTGTACATCATGCATTCATGATAATGTACGCAGTGCTCCATTGATCCATACAATAATCAAGAGTTAAATTCTCCCAATTCATCAACCACCAAGTCTAAGCCAAACACCATGAACTTGTATGCTCAAAAAAGTAAAACCTAGGTAACCATAAGGAAACAAAAGAGCCAGATTCTTGCAAACAAAATGGCATCATTACAATTTTTTCCTTCACTTGAAGAATGGCATAAAGTTCTAACCTTGCGAGCCCCCAAGTTGTTGGAGTGCATCAACAAATCGCCTATGCAATTCCGGTGACCAGCATCTTCTTTGCTTTCTAGCAGACTGCTGCTGAGACAGTGATCCAGTCCTTATATTTGATTGGCAACCTGCTACACTAGATAATCCGCCTCTGCTACCATTGTGTTTCGAATTCAAAGCACTAGTCACAGTATCCTCCCTCAGCTTCGTAATTCCAGGAGTATGAAGTGATAATCCTGGTAGTTCATCTTTATCCTTTCTAACCGCTGTCACTGAGAAACCAGAAAACCCCTTGAAAGGCACTGAAAATGTCTTTCCCATATTCATAGTTTTACAAGACTGGAATGGGTCTTCAGTTACTGAACTATTTCCTTCTTCAGGGGATCTCTGATTATCCTAACAAAGAGTTAAAAGCAAAAGTTGATCAGTAAAGATGAACACGAAACAATCTAAGAATTCCATGGCCTATAATAAGAAATCAAGTCAACTATGTTCTCACCACTTTTAAATCTGATTTCGATGGAGGTTTACTAGTCGGTTCATCAGTATTTTGGCAGTGAGATTCACTGTTCCAGAGCTGCACAGAGCTCATCCAACTCATCTTTTCTCTACTATCCTTATCTTTAGTGATTTCAGCTTTAGTATCTTCATGGGAACTCTTCTTCAGTGGAATGAATTCTTCTAATACTGGTTCTGTTCTTGATTTTCTATATTGCACTGATTCTTCTCTCAGAGCTACAATAGCTGCAATAACAACCAACAACATGGGAAAATAATTAACACCCCCAATCTTTCCATTCAGAATACTTCACAAAAACAAACAAGAGCATATCATAGAACTAAAAACACAAGAACAATCTTCAGACACCTAATTTTTTGCTTTCCCATTCACATAATCAATGATCCCAAACTGCACAAAGTGGAGTGCAGGAAGGGTAAAGTATACTCAAATCTTACCACTTTCCTATACAAACTCAGCTCAAGGAGAAAACGGTCCAAACGCAACCCATTAAAAAATTACTCAAATAATCAAAACCCAAAAGCATCAGAACTTGATAAACACAGCAAATATCGTCTGATTGACGAAAACGTAAAGAAAATTAGAAACTAACCGTCTTTAACAAGAAGGACGGAAAGAGGAAGCTCTCTTTTGAAGGCATCGATTTTCCTCATCTCATCTTCAAGTCTGGTGATATAATCATCAATCTGAGATAGTTTATCAGGTACGTTACGGATCAAAGAGAGTTGTCGAAGAAAATCAGTAATGGATTTGGGAATGAAACTTGGTCTGCAATCTAAGCTCAATTCTGCTGGGATCGAACCCATTTTCTCCAGATCTTCCACTATCTCAGATTAGATCTTTACACAAAAACACAAAAAAATTGAATCTTTTGCTTCACTTGTTCTCAGAATCGATAACTATGGAACCCCCAAATAAGAAATTAATCTATATATATATATATAAAGAAAGCAAGGAACTGTGGAGAAAAAATGGGGTGGGTGGGTAGAGAAGGAGAAGATTCTGTTAAACAACGGCGGGTTTTGACAGAAAAGGAAGGAAGACGTATAAGCCTGAAAGGTATATTTCGTGTCGTCGCATATTTTATCTCTTCAGATTCCCCATTTTCAATGGTCTAAATTGTCCCTCAAAATTTCTTTCAATTAATTATTGAAATTATCCAAATAATCAAAGTAAGTCAAGAATGAAAAATCACAACCAATTTGTAGCAAGTAATGAGAGAGAGAAATTCACTCTTTTAAACAACTCAACAAAATGTAAAAGAAATTAAACCTTTTTATTATGATAAATATTACAACAATAATAACATACTTGGTGGAATTCCATAAATAGAGTCTGGAAGAATAAAATTTAGCAAACATTTAACACTATCTTATTGAGATAGAAAGATTATTTTCGAAAGATACCCATCTAAAAAATATCAGGGCCCTAAAGCAGAAGATACTAAATATGAAACAAAAACAACTAAAGTGAAAAACAAAGGATGATATATATTATAAAAGTAACAAATATAAGATAGACAATAACAACACAGGATATAAAGACATGAGTACACGACTACCGAGCTAGCCATCAACTTACCCTTACCAATCTATTAACCTTCTACCCTAATACACGACCTCCACTTGTTTCTATCTAAGGCCATGCCCTCGATAATAAGTTGCGCCATATCCTATCTAATCACCTCCCCCAAATATTTTTTCGGTCTATCTCTAGCCCTCTGTGTAACTTCTAAATTCAATCTCTCACACCTCCTAACAGGTGTAGCTAGATAAATAAAGCTAGAAAATTTTAGATAAATAAAGCTAAAAAATTCTAGACAAGTTTGGATAGACTCTTTTAATTGCAATTAATTATGAAATTTTTTTAATGTTTTTTTTTATTCATTGTTTGACTTTTCTTAATTAATACTAAAACTATTTACCACAAACAAACTCAATCTTTATTTGAAAGAGTTATAGTAAATTTTTAAAACTTTAATACCATCATCTATTGTTCATTACTGAACTTTTTCTAGTATTAATGAAGAAAACTTCATTATATTTCTTTGTGTGGTTGGAATAATGCAATAAAATAGTTTTTTTCTTTCACCAACAAAAAGAAAGTCTCTTTTCCAACTTTTAAGTTATCATTTCGAGGTTTCAATAAATAGATTTTTTTTAAAATTGTTAGAACTTTGAATTAATTATTCTAAGTTTTTATAATTGTAAATAAGATTTTTGGTAACAAGAACTAATATAGTATATTAAAACAAATGACTAATATCTTGTCAACTTGAAAGATATTTCATAAAATTAATTTTTTTTGTCTTGTAAAAATAAGTATAGTCATAATATATAAACACGTATCAGAACTTCACTATGCATGTTTTTTTTTTTTTTTTTTTTTAAGTAAAATCATGTCTAAATATATCACACTACTAATATTTCATATTCAACACAATCAATAATCTCTCACTACTAATATTTCATATTCAACACAATCAATAATCTCTGCTTAATCAGATATCATATTTGAATTTATTCATCAACAAAAATCGTTACATCAAATGAATCTTTAAAATGCATAGTACAGCCTAAAGAAATAAAAAAAGAGAAATGTGTATTTTTTCAATATTAATAAAAGAACCATTTTCAGCTGATTCAACAATTTTCTTCAGAGAGGTGTTCAATGTGTTTGAAGTCACTTTGGCAATATCAACAATGCTGTAAGTTGCATATCCCATCAAAGCAAGGGCGCCAATTAAGGCCAGAGGGAGGTAGGGAATTGAAACCTTGTTGAGATTTGGTTTAGGTTTTATGACCTTGGTTTCAATCTCAACATTTTCACATTGCTCGGGTTTAGGTTTTATGACATTGGTTTCAAACTCAATATTTTTACATTGCTGGAGCAATGTTACAAGTCCTCCATCACATATTTCTGCATCTAAAAATACTTTCCCAGGTCCTCCACTATGCATGTTTTCACTAGTTAAATATATAATATATTTTGGAAGCCTGACTTAGCGCCTAAAACAAAAACTTTAGCAACCTTAAGCTCAAGATAAGTTTCCAAATTATTTTTGTAATTTTGTCTATTGTGAAAGCTAGGAATAGACCTATATAAAACTTTCTTCCTAGAGTATATTTAAATGATCTTTTATGGGCCAAAATTAGTATAACCAATTATTATTATCTTATCACATAAATTTCTCTTTAACATCGGATTTCAGCGATCTCAAAATAATCAGTTAAAAAGGATTTCTAGAGATCAAGATATTGATGGCATATGGACATGAGTGACTAAATGCGATTAAGAATGATCAATTCAATTGTCTCATATTTTTATTTTTTCGGTAAGCTTTTTTATTACTAAACTTTGATATCTTCTTGTTAATCTTCAGATGTTTTTCTTTTAAATTTTTTATTTTTGTGTTGCTGTAAAATTCAAATAACAAACGAAGCTATCTTAAATGATGTAAAATATCTTTCATTTTGGCGATTTTTTTTTCTTTTCTCAAGCTTGTGTATATACTCTTTTTTTTAACAATATTTTGATTGAGACGTTTGAAGAGAAATGTTCTGATAACAAGAAAATTGAGTAGTAAGACCTCGATAAAAGATGATGTATAGAATTTTTTTTAGAGATGATAAATCAAGTGATCAAAATACTTACTCATTATAGAGCGATTGCATCAAATCAATAAATGCACGAATCACAATAAACTTAAAATAGTAACTCTTAATTTAAATATGGCTTAACTCATAAACAGATACTTAAACTTGTCCTTATTTTTCACTTAGACACCTAAACTAAGACAAGTTCCTAATAGACACCTCAACTGCTAAGATTTGATCCCATTAAAAAAACTCTTGTAGGTTTCATGAAAAAGGACTGCGGAGAGTGCCAAGTACGATAAAAATGTTTAATGGGATCAAATCTTAGCAGTTGAGGTGTCTAAGAAAAAAATAAGGACAAGTTTAGATGTCTCTTTATGAGTTAAGCCTTTAAATATCAATACATACCCACATAAAAACCATGGGACATCTAACTCCTAAATGACACTTTACCAATATAATTAGTGCTGTGCAATTTGTTACACGTAATTCTGTAAATTAGTTTTTTTCCTTGGGTTAATGTCCTATCTGGCAAGTGTGCTATACGCTAAATCAAGTAAAATGTACTCTACAAGTATGTCTACTTAAAATCATCTAGAGAATGATTCAACTTTTTGGGGGATGGGTTGGGGTGGGGGGTTGTGAGGGGTGTATTATATCGTATTGTTAGTTTAAATATACATATGTGTTTCGATTGTTACTTAAATTTCATGGTATTGTATCGTTCAATTCCATCGTAATATAATGATGTAATAATCGATTTGGTATGATTGCATCATTACTTTAATATCTTCTTTTCATTTTTTACTTTATTTTATTTATTTATTTAATAATTTTACTTAATCATTTACCCTATCTTTGCATGGTATCTACCACATACCCTACAATCTCTTGTAGGTTTATATTATGGATGTATGACATTATGTAACTATGGAAATCAATATAAGCTATCCAAATATTATAGTGATTGAAACAATACAATACCATACAAAACAATACATTACGAAATAATACATAACAACCATTCAGACTGAATTAAAGATGAATTTTATTAGTGACATCCCACATTGTTCAAATCCTTAGCATCATGTTAACATACTTTATCTTCACCCATCCTTATAGTCCACCTCACACCCCTTTCACCATCCTTATCTAGATTATATAATAAAAATATAAAATAATATTTTTTATTTTATACATTAAATATAAGATAAATATAATTTTTTTTAAAAAAAATCATGTAAAACATTTTACTTTCTAGTATAAAAATTCATGACCCTCAAAGGGGTGAGGGATTGGGTTTGTTTTTTTAACTTTAACGGCGTGTTTATCTGTTGACGTTTAGATGACTCCATGTTTTTATGCTTTTTCTAATCATCCATTTATCTTGGGAATAAATATAGCAGCAGTACACATTTCTAGTTGTAGTACACATAAGAATCTTATTCATACATGATACACCTATACTTTTATAATATAGTATAGACTTTTAGGAGGATTAATATATTCTTATATTGCTATCATTTCGGAGAACTCATAAGAGCATTTTGTTACTCCGTCTGTCTCATATTATATAGATATTTTTTATTTATACGATTATTAAAAAATTATTAATGCACTAATAAATTTTATCATTTTATTTTTTATTTATATCAATGTACATTAAATTAAGTTACAAAAAATCATTAATATACTAATTAATGACTGGGTAAATGGAAAAAAATAATTAATTCTATTCGAATTTATATATGGGATGGAGATAGTAATTGATTATTTATACTAAAGATTAGAATTTATCATAGATAATTTTTATCGGTTGAATAATAATTATTCACCGATAATTTTATTTAATAATGTATAATTAAGAAATCTAATTAGGTAAGGATTATTTTGGGATTAGCCTAGGAATTAGGAATCTTGGATTAATAATTATGGGGTGGGACACATTTTTCATCCTCCAATTAATTACCTCCTTTCATTTTGAATGACTTGTCCTTTTTCTTTTTTGGAAAAACAAACTTTTAATGCCAAGACTTTACACCAATTAGATTCCCATTTCATGAGTTAACACAACAAAAGAGAATCCCACACCACCACCTTTTTTGTTCTACATTTGGATTCGCTTATTTTAAGTGATTTTAAATTAAAATAATTTTAAAATATTTTGAACAATGTTAAAAAATATTTATAAATATTTATGCTGAAGGTAAAACAATAAAAACAGGTCAAAAATTAATTCAAATGAGCTCTTAATTAATGCATCTTTACTCATTTATTTTTACTTATTCAAGTTAAAATTTTTAATTTCTAATTTATTCTTATTACTTGTTCAGTTAGAAATTTTATAGTCATTATTCAATTAATTTTTCAAAATATTAATTTATATATTTCAGGGTTAATATAGTAAAATTACTTTTTTATTTATTGTTTTTTTAAGAGGTATGTCAAATTAAACATAGATAAATAAAAATAAACGGAGGAAGTAACTATTTTCCTCCCTTTTAATTCTTCTTGATTTGTTTATTTATTGACTGAGATTCAATGCTTATTCTTATTGAATTCTTTGCATTTTACCGTTCTAATGTATGCTCTCCTTATTGACTTGCATCCTAAATTCCTAATATATTCATTTTCTTGCTAACAATAACTAAAAGAAAAATATCCTCTTAATTATACATAATTAATGACGAAACGGGAAAAATCCAGACAGTGATATATAGTGCAAAATTGAAAAAATCGCCCTTATGCAAAATTGGTGCATTTAAATTCTAAATCTATCTTTGCCGTCCTCGAACCTAATTTCACATAAATTTATATATTGTAGACCTATTTCAAATATTTTCCAAAAAAGTAGAAAGATATTTTAATTTGGTGGATACTGAAATGAGGGGCAATATAGTCATGAGATTAAATTTGGTACTAGTTGGTCAAGCAAAGGGAGCATTAGATTCCTTTGAAAGTTGCCACTGCTACAGTATTTAATTAATTATATTGTCTTTCCACACAGACAGCAGATCCAGGCCAAATGATGGCATGGAATTTGGAAAGAAAAAATAATACACACGTCAAAAGGTCACCACCTTCCCACCCACCAAAGTTTTGTTTTTTTTTCCTCGGTCGATGTCCAATAACTATATTAAAGTCTGATTAAATTTAAATTTACGCTAAAAAATTTCATATTAGGATGTAAAATGCTTCCTGACAGAAGTCACTCCATATCTAAGGGGACTCGAACCCGAAAGTTGTTAGTACTAATTTGTTAACATTGGTGAATTCAAGGAAAAAGAAGTCAAAAAGAATTTTATATTAAACTTGTGATTCCACATTTCCATTTGTTTAATAATGAACTGAGTATAGAAAGGGGAACCTCAAAAGGAGAAGAAAATGGCATCTGAATTACTATATTATACCTCCAGAATCCAAGAAATGGTATCTTATCTTATCTTAAGCGTCCTCCATTCTTCACTATTTGTTACTACTATTCTCTTTCTACTTGGAAAAAAGTTTGGGGTTGCACACATTTCGAGTACCAATATTACTCCCTTTCATATTAATCCTCCATCGTGTTAAAAATAGTTATCCTAAATTATTTATCGATTTACAAAATCAGGAGAGCATTAATTAAAATTTCTCATTCATTTTTACAGTAATTCTTTTTGAAAATGTGAATAAGTTTGTAGAGTTATAAAAAAGCTTTTTAAGAGGTAAATTAGTAAAATTACAATTCGCATCTATCCACTCTTTACCCTCTCTCGCTCATCTCCCTCCCTCGATCTCGCTCTCCTGTCTCCTCCCTCGATCTCGCTCTCATGTCTCCTCCCTCTCTCAATCTCGCTTGCTAGATATACAAATACATATGTATATTAGTTATATATATACAATTATTTGACAGATATACACATACAATTTAATAAATATACACATATAATTCGCCTCTCTCCTCTCATCCAAGTCACGTAGCCGAGGTTATGCCGTGTAATTATGTAAAATGTAGCTATTTGACCATACAAAGAAGATAAAATTAAATCATTCTTAACAAAAATAATTTTATATTCATGACTCAAATCTGAAACTCGAGAGAATCTTAGTAGCTCAGTTGGTTGACTATCTGAACTTTCACCTTGTTGGTGAAGGTTCAATTCCTTATATTATAATCCCCTCCCCTTACCCTCAATTTTTTTTTGACAAATCTGAAACTCGAAAAGGATTCACTTAACTTTAAAGTGAAAAGAAGGATAAAAAAAAAAGTGGAAAAGAGTTGGTATGTATATTTGGTTGGATTAATTTGCTACACAAGATTCATGTAAAGGAAACGTGTTAATGCAACATTCCTTTTATTTCTAGAAAGAATAAGATGCCCTTATTCAATGGTGCAAACGAAGAGGGCGACAACAAAGTCCTTATCATTTCAAAGCATCTTTCAACCTTATCATTCATTCCCATTTTTATCATCTTATTTATATATATGTGTTTGTGACTCATCTCTATCTTTATCTTCCCTCATTGCCTACATTTTTACATATATACCCCTGCCATTTGTCTTCTCATGAGGTTTTCTTTGTCATTTTCATACTAGCCAAGCCACCACCACAGGGTGTGGTTGGGTTGCAATTATGGACATTGTTTGTTACTGTTTTTCGCTTCTGATATAGTAGATTAGTAGTATTAGCAGTATCTTTATATCTTGTCTTGTTATTGTCTGACTTATATTTGTTACTTTGAATTTATATATATGTATTATTATTGGCTTCCTCTTTAGTCGGTTTTCTTTTTGATATCCAGTATCTTCTGCTTTTAGGGCTTGATATTTTTGAGACGAGGGTCTTTCGGAAACAACCTTTTGCGTACATTTTACCGTTCCCAAACCCAACTTGTGAAATTCCATTGGGTATAGTTGTTGTTTATTAGTGATTTTTTCACTCTCCTCTCAAGTTAAATTTACTGACTCCATTAATATAAGTTCAAACATATTAGAGGAGATAAAATTAAAGATTCACATTTATTTAAAGAATTAATGATTTCTTAATAATCATGTAAAATGAAAAATGCCCATATAATATGGAACGGAGTAAGTAGTTCATGAGTGAAGATTAACCAAAAATCATATAAATACACCAAAGACCTATACATCCAAGACAAGACACTTTTAGTATGAACAGTATAATGTAGAATCCAACATCTAATTAATCAAGAATTAAAATGAGTTTAATTCTAACATCCTAATAAGAAATTAGTTCAATGGATGAGGATTGCCTGAGATTCAATTTTAATGTAACGACCTCAAATTAATATATACCAGTATAATAATAACTAGTTCAAATTGTATACATTATATTGGTTCTGCCTAGACAATTTAGAATTGGAAGAAAATTACTATATGCTTTTTATGGCCCCCCCTTCTGAAATTTGACTTCATAATTGTTTCTTCCCTTTTTACAACCCAACTTTACAGGTTGCATAACATGTTCAATGAGATAACTTTGTCCCTATATTCTTCTTCTCATGAATTCATGGAGCTAGGGAAAAAAGAAAAGATTTATTAATTTTCTTTTCTGTATGGTTAGAGACCCAAAGCTAAATATTGTACTACTTTTAAGCAGCAGAAAATAATAACTTACTGTGCCATCTAACTAGTGTTCCTTCTTTATTTCACTTAGTTTTATTAGTCAAGACTAATGAATTCAACATGGTTCATCTTTTTCTCACAAAATGTAAACAGTTTAAGCAAAAATAACATCACAAGGTTATATTAAAAAGCTATTAGTTGTATATTAAAATGGATTAACCCAACATGGAGTTGATAGTTTTTTTTACAGGTTTAGATTACAATAATTTAAGTCAAAGGGGTAGAGGGAACCCTTGAGAAAGTATTTATTTCTAATATATTACTAAGGCTAATTTTTGGATGGCTTATCAATATTTAGCTACCATGTAGTTGAATTTAAAAAATTCCTACACCTTTTAATTATGGCAGTTCAAGTACAATTATTTTTCCGTGAATTTCAAAATAAATATCTAATAAATTCAATAGAAAATAATTAAATCCATTTTTTTTGGACAGAATGGCTACGGGGTAAAGTGACAGAAAGCATTGCAATACCAACCAATGTAGATTGTGCTACTTAATGAAGAAAATTCTATTGGTAGGACCGCTCTCTAATGTGCTACCAAATTGATAAATTTTAAAATTTATCGACTCGACCCCCTAAGCTATCAATTTATAGGACATATTAAATTATTATAGAATTATTAAATAATTGACTAATCTGTTAATCAGTATAATTTGACACAAAATAATTATCGATTATTATCAAGTTATTGATTAACTCATTTAAAAAATTAAAATTATTATTACAATCGCTAAATAAATAATTAATTATGACTAGACCAATAATTTAATTTATTTTCGAATTTAGTAGAGAGCAAAGCAATAATTTATGGGGTGTTAAAAAGGAAATGAATTTTTAAAAAATGTGGGGTCCAATGAGAAGGAGAGATTCCATAACAACGTGGAATTGTCGGCTCTTTGTTCGTAGCAGCGTTTCGCCGCATATCCAACGGCGGTGCTCAAATTAAATGCAACCCCTGGGCCCCACATAGATTCCCTTATCACACTTACTACTAAACTCCAAATGACAAAAATAACCTTTTAAATTAAACAAGTTGTCAATAATATCCGGAAATGATAGGTTTTTCTGATGAGAGTATATGTGATAGTGGTAAGGTCTGCGTACATCTTATCCTCCCCAGACCCTACTTGTGGGATTTCACTGGGTATATTATTGTATTGTCAATAATATCCGAAAATGCGGTGAGATTGAATAAGAAAAGAATAATCGAAAATTACCTATTTCATCTTCTCTAATGAACTAATTTTATCATTTTAATTTTAATATTTATAACTGAATTAGAAAAAATTAATCTGACAATTTATTCTGAAATTATTTTTCATACCTCCCCGCTTTAAATATGTTTTTGAACAATGTAAGTGATTTAGGTGGCCAAGAGTAAGTGTTTTCTTTTTTCCGTTTGATTATTAGATTTAATGATAATATGATTAAGAAACTTCTAAATCAAAGGAGTTCAGCCTGATTCCAAAAATTTCATCAACATCCAAATTTTTTCAAAAAAACTATTGTGAAAACCACACCTTCAAATAGGAAAATCTTAGTAGTTCAGTTAGTTGATTATCTGAATTCCCACCTTGTTGGTATATATTTAATTTCCCACATTGTAATCTCCCTCCTCGTTTTCCCTTTCCCTACCCCAATTTTTTTTTTAAAAGAAAAAAACACCTCCAAATGGGAGTTCTTGTTACACTTGAAGGAGACCAAAATTCCCATTTTTTTATAGAGTTAAAGGACCAATATTCCTCAACAGCATATTTAAGGAACACGTTGAATCTATCCACAAACATAAGGGACCATTTTATCACTTTCTCCTTTTGTTTACATCAAATAAGTTTAGAAGAAGCACTAATTTATTTTAATAAATAATAATGAAACAAATTAATGAAGCGCCATCTCTCTGCTTAACAAACCTCTAAACTTTATATTACTAATAATTTAGTGTACATGTGTTACACGTTATCACATCAATATTATTAAATTGAATACTATAAATATTTGAAAATTCTTGATATTATCATATACATTTTTTTTAATTATTCATCTAATGTTCATAATCCGCATTGAAGTCCAACTAATTCAAATTCAGACTTAATTCAGGAATAACACTTTCTATCAAGATTCTTTTTTCATACCTAACCTACACAATTTTAAGTAAATGGAGTAACAATTTTAAGAGATTTTTTTAAATTTATTTTTCCCTTTTAATTTTTTTTCTTTTTGACTAATTTCCTTTTACACCAATCTATTTTAGTTGGAAAATGATTCTTTGTGTAGGGATTTTTCTTTATATTTAATATTATTAAAATAATAATTCTTAAAAGAAGGTTAAAAGACGATTTTATCTAAAGATAAGTTTTTTTAATGAAGGACAACAAGTTTAATCAACATTTCTAAGGATCGTTACACTTTTAATATAGTACAGATAGATATAGATATAGATGGATTAAATAAAATAAAAACAGGGATGAATGTGAATATTCATAGGGACAATATAAGTAAACCTAATGTGATGAAAAATGGAGTGTTGTCCTTTCAATTTAAGTCACGCCACCCATCATTTCTTTTATCACCTTCATTCTTACCACACATGCACCTCTTACCAAATTTAGAATTTGTAATTATTTTTAAAAACTCCATGCTTTAATTTTATCACAAAATCTTTTTCTTTCTCAATAGTTTGTAACTCTATTATAATTCTCTTTTTGCATCACATGCTTAAATTGAATCAATACATATTATTGCTGCATGCAAAGCAGTAGTCCTCCAGCATCATCATTCCTTTCTTGCTCAATATAAAGATAAATACTTTAAGCCAGCACACTTAAAAGTTTTTCATTGATTGTGACATTTTTTTTTCCTCATCTGCTTATGCGTATGTAAGGCGAGGGTTTCCATAAAACAGTCTCTCTACTTCTATGAGGTTGTGGTAAGGTCAACGTACATTCTATCCTCCCCAAACTCCACTTGTGAGATTCCACTTGATATGTTGTTATCTATTTGTTTAAAAGTATTCGAAAGTTTTAGTAATTTTTTTTATTTTGCTATTGGGAAACTATAATTTCAGAAGCCCCAAAAACACATTCAAGAGTCGAGACATAAGAGTATTGGCTCACAAATGCTTCAGCAAAACAGTCCAGGAAGCCCAACAGACAATGAAATTTATTATACATTCTTTCTTTCTAGGAAAATGAAATTATGGTGCAAGGCCATTCGGTTAAAATAATTATAAAAAAAATAATCATTCGATGTATGGACATATATAGTAGGTGTATATTTTATATATAGTCAAACTATATTCAATTTTTGAGTATATGATAATGTATATTTAATGTATAGCTCATGTATAAGTGATCTACATTGTACAATCAATATACACTTTTTATGACTTTTGACAAACTATGTTGTATAGTCATAAATATATTTTTTAATGATTTTAAACTATTTTTTATGTAAATAAACGAGAATTATCTTTGTTGTAAATTAATAAATATATTATGTATATTTAAATTATCATAAGCAAACCATTTTGCGTATGAAGTAACCTTATAAACTTTAGATGATTTATTAATTAAAAGATTTTTTTGTTAGTGGCTAAATATCTTTTTGATCATGTTCTTTTTGTTTGCAATCCTTTAATTCCAACTTCTTTTTTATTAGGTTTTAATTTCAATACATCTTTAGTACTTCCTATGAATTAAAACAACGATCTATCTTTTCTTTTTTTTAAAAAAAATTTGTTTCAAAAAGGTTTATTTTTTTAAGGCAACATTCTAATTTCATTTCTCTACCTAGCATGATTAAGGCCAAAATTAAAGAGTACATTTAACATAACTTTAATTTCAAACCATCAAATTGAAAAGTCTTCTTTATTTTCTTAAACTATGTACCAAATCAAATCAGATCATTCTCTTTAAAACGGGGGGAGTATAAAACCATATGATCAAAAGCCGTCTTTACTTTTTTAAACTCTGTATCAAGTTAAAATCATATAAAACAAATTAAACGAAAGGGAGGGAGAAAAAAAAATACATTCAGGTTCCAATACTCGATTTGTTCATATTTTCAGTTCAATCTTCAGAAAGAAACCAAAAAATTGGGACAGATACACCTCTAATTGCTAAACCAAAAATAAAATGTTTCCCCCGTTTCAAAGAGAAGGCTTTATTTTCTTTTTTTAATCTATTTCAAACAGCATGACTCTTTATTTTTTTCTAACACTTTAATTAGCTTTTGACATGGCATACCGTATTTTGGTACATTTGACACAACTTTCATTTAGGACTACAAAGTTGAAAAATCTTCTTTATTTTTTTAGACTCCGTGCCAATTAGGCTATACTTTTTTACACGGAGGGAGTAAAATATTACCCAAAAGTTTAACTCATATGAAACCTTTACAACAAATATGCGATGCTAGGATGAGCTAAGGCAAGTTTAGTTAAATCAAATGAGCTTTGCACAATGCAAATCTGGATTGGTCATGCCAGCCTATTCTGGATGCTAGATAGTTAAACCAAACCAAAAAAAGAAAAAAAAACATCTACGCATGAAAAGGATATACTAAATTCATCAATTGGATGATGGAGTGTGTTATATACTATGAGCTATTTAATTCTTGTTGATGGAGAACTGTCTAAGCCACTCACTGATGCAAGGACTGAACAGGGAGACCTGATCTCTCCATTTCCTTTGTGCAATAGTTGGGGAATATCTGAGCAGAAGTTTGAATGAACTGAAAGAGAACAAGGACTTAAAATACCATCTCAGATGTGCAAAGTTGGGAATTACCCACTTGAGGTTTGCATGTGACCTTTCTTTTGGTTTCCATCTGGTGTCCGAAGCCTGCATTGGAGCTTCGACTAAATCCGCATCACGCACTGCAGGGCCCACTCATAGGTGGCGCTCCTAACAGGATTTTTTCCATACTTGAGGCTCGGACCCGAGACCTTTGGTTAAGGATAAAGTAATCCCACCACTGCATCACAACCCATGTTGGTTTTTATATATGACCTTTTACTCTTTGCCAGAGGTGCTCTCTTATCCATTCAGTGTATGCATCAAGCTTTCTTGAAGTTCTCTAAAGCTTCTGGATTCCAAGCTAATACTGGTAAGAGAAGCAAACTATCCTGGCTGTCCTTAAGTTTACAGTGTGGATTAAATGCCCTTAAAGTACCTAAGTACTCCCTTGACTACAAAAAGTCGAGTGTACTCCAGTGGCAGCCTTTGATCCAAAAATCATTGCTAGAATATCCTCATGGACAGCTAAGAAGTCATATGAAGGGAGAGTCAGTTGATCCAATCTGTCATTTTTGGTATTCAAGCTTACTGGTCCCAATTGTTCATGATGTCTGTTCAGGTTGTGGAAACAATTTAAACTTACTATAGAACTTACCTAGGGACAGGTTCTAATACGATCTTCAATAAGGCTCTTGTTGCTTAGAATAAGGTTCGTTATACGAGGCCTTAACTTGATCAACCTATCTCTATAAAAAAAAGCTGCTATAGCCAGGAATTATTGGGAACTAACACAGAAGGAGGACAACTATGGATCAAATGGATCCATGCATACTATATAAAGGGTCTCAGCTACAAAATAAAATCATTCCTCGGCACGCTTGTTGGATGGTAAGGAAGATTATTGAGGCTGAAGAGGTGTTGTTGAATTCTCAGATTAGCTTGACAGTAAATATGAGCATTATCAAACAGCAATACCTGAAGTTCAAAGAAGAACAGATAAAATTACCATGGAACAGTCTGTTATTCCATACGAATCTGGAACTGAAGCTAAGTTTTACTTTGAGGTTATTAATGCAAGATAGGTTTCTCACTGCTGATAGGATCTCAAATGAAAACAAGATGCTTTTTATGCCTAACACGTGATGCATCCAGAGATCAGTTGGTAATAGAATGTTCCTAGACCAAGAATCTATGGAACGGACTCTTACTGTGTCTGTGGTTGAGAAAACAGACCATCCTTGCTAGCATTTGAAATGGTCATCTCCAGTGGGTATTCAAGAATGCTAAAGGCAAAATTGCAGATGCTCAACTCTTTGAGATGATGTATACAGAACTATCTAGGTCTTATGGACAGATAGGAATCAACGATTCTTCACTAAGCAAAGCAGGGAATGGAGTAACTTAGCAAAAGAATTAGCATACATTTGTACTGTTAGAACTAACTCTAGAACTAATCTAGCCCTCATAAGCTTACGTACTAGTGGTAGAGATTGAGACATATCTTGTAAATATCTAGCAGTGATTGCTAAGATGTGGCTTTGTAATGTTTCCCCTTGGTTATTAATAGAATATAGCTAGTTACCAAGAAAAGGAAAGGATACAACTACTTTGTTTTTTCATTGTTCCAATTTTATAGGAATCCTGGGAGGGACAACAATTTTGTTTTCTTCATTTTATCTTTTTTGGCATTGGCAGAAAGGGCTGAGCAGAAAGGGCTGATTCATAGGAGGACCAAGTAGTATTGTGCTAACATTCAAGATCATATATTCCTATACTATGGCTAAATGAGTATACCTAAAAGCCATAGAAACTAAGACAGAAGCAGCAACAGTTAACAAGGCCAGATAGAAGACAAATTACCCTCATTATCAATTGCAAGCAAGCGACAATATTAGTCTTCTCTTTTGATAAAATGAGAAGTCAATAGCTTCGTGACTGTGAAGCCATGGAAGGAATCAACTTGAAATAGTTCTTTTAACCTTTCATCACAGATGATTGTCTTCTTATCGGATGGATCCTGGAAAGAAACAAGCACACTGTCAAACCCTGAGATTGATGATTTGACCATGTTTTGAAACCTTCTACACATGCTACAACACATGCTACACTAGATAACTGCTACACAGATGATTTCATATGTTTTGCTCTTCATTTTTTTTAAAAATTATGAGTTTTAATTATATACACACACATACATAGACCATATAGCAGTTCTGCGCTCAAATGATTAAAGTTATGGGATGTTAATAATATCTTTCCAGGGAAAAGAAGGAACTAAAAAGAAAAGAGGTAAGATAAGTTAATAATTAAACATGAAACAGGTTGCTATCCAAAAAGAAAAAAGGGTCGCAATTCTCTCATATTTGAATTCTTTCTTTATTACATAACTTATTGAAAAGGGTAATGGGATATCTCAAAACAAAATTGAAAGGGAGGTCAATAAAACAAGATGACTGCAGGTATAAACCAATAGTTGTGATTAAAAATGTTATTGCTTAGAAGTTAATAACAACTTCAAATGGGGAATCTTAGTTACTCAATTGGTTAGTTATCTGAACTTTCACCTTATTGGTGAGGGTTCGACTCCCTACGTTGCAATCCCTTTCCCTTAACCCAATTTTTCAAAAAAAGAGAGAGAGGGAGGACTTCAGACAAATTTATTTAGCATGGACAGAAGTGCAATGGACTATCTCTAGTCAAGTGAAGTGCAATTAGATTCTTGGAACACAGAAAAAGAATGTCAGACCCTGAATGCCCTAAAACAATTAATTATTCTTATACTATTGTAAATATGCCTAAATTATGATAACATTTTAAGGTGGCATGACATATATTTCAAATCACCAGCAAGACTCATTTTTTAACCCAAGATGGAACGATTCACCCTAGAATTAAAAGGGTTAGATGCTGGATAATGTGAATCATAGGAAAGTTTTCACTACCAAAATTGCTGTCACCTTAAATTTGATTGATGATATCATCCAATCATAACAGCTTCAATGACAATGCTACATCATAAGAAGCTCAAAGAGTGCCAATTTTTTTATAAAGATATATGTTAACTGAATGAGTATTAGAACCAAAACAAGAACTAAAGATGGTGAAGGATTTGAGCAGAAAATGCAACAAACCTGCAGCTCATTTTCTTTTATATATTGCCATATTCGCTTGATAACATCAGCTCGCGGCAATGCATTTTCACCAATACCTAAGAATTTCACAAGAGCATCTGATAATCGAACTGGAGCATGAAAACCAGATCCTCCACCTTTCTGCCTTTTCTCTTTCTGCTTTGGCTCATCTAAAGCTGGTTAATTGAGAGTTATAGATTTGACTTAGCAAAATGCTGGATATGTCATTAGTTGGAGAAAAGCTGAAGCAAAGGCTTCACCATACAGCAAGCAACCTATGAAGAGCGGAAAGCATTTCGAAATCGAACCCTATTACTTTCTGCACTTCCAGTAAATTATTCTCACCTTCTTCTCTGCCTTGCTTTGGTAGCCTTCTCTTCACAGAGGATTTGACTTGAGTGGCTGCATGAATCAAAGAACAATATCCTAAATATACAAAAGATTTCACAAATTCACAAGCACTTCCAGTAAGTTGAGTTTTGAGTCTTATAGATATGATAGGTGAAGCCACAAGCACCTCTGAAGTCACTGCCCAACAGAGATTTTAATCTAGACAGGCTGCTATACATACTGCTAAGACCCCTTATTTGAACCCCGTAATTTGTGTGATGTCATATGATTAAGCAATAAAGCAGGAAAATTAGCAACTGTTGCTTCAAAAAAACTGACTGGCACAGTGCTTTTCTGTAATTACTTTGGTACCTAAAAGTAATAATCCCAACAACTACAGCAATACCATGACGATGCGAAATAGCTCATATTGCAAAATTCTACAATGAAATTATCAGAAGTAAAGTAAACATACCATCTTCCTCATCTATGGGCCAAATGTGCTTGGATAGCGCCTTGTTCATCTGGAACATATCTATTGTTTTCACCCGAAAAATTCCACTCAAAACTTCATCACATAAAATTTTCCGCTTGTTCTGTGGGTTTTGTAAATTCTTCTCCCGGATATAGGCCCAAATCTTCTTGACAACCTATTATCAAAAATAAATCACCAAAAGGTATACAGGAAATTAGATCGACGACAATGTAAGGGTCATAACAACGACATGCCACGGAAGTAATGCATCACCTCTGGTCTGCCAAGTTCTGACTCGCCAACCAATTTCTGAAGTTGTGGAGAAAGTGCACACGGTTTGTTAAAGCCCCCTTTTTTCTTTGCTTCTCCATTCATTTTCTCAGACCTACTTGATAATATTTAAAAACAACTCAGCGTGAACAACATTAGACGAAGCACGATTTACAAGTGGATTATCAAAATTAAACCAGGAATAAGCTTTCTGCTCCTATTGTAACTTTACTGTATAACATGTTTGCTGATACTTGTGAAATTATCAGTAAAAGATAACATTTAAATTATGTGTAAGCATACAAATTCTTGCCTTCAACTATTTATTTCTTGCACTTCTACTATCTCAACTACTTATTTCTTGCACTTCTACTATCTACAGAATCAGCATGATTAGAAAGCATTGAACAATTTACTGACACAAAATCTAAAATTGAATCAATTCAATGAGATGGATTACTGATAAGTCAATCAATCAATCCCAAACTAGTTGGGTTCAGTTATATGGTTATATTGACCATCTATACACATTTCCCTTTTAACCATTTTTTTCCATTAGTAGATAATTTATCTTCCAATGCAAATTAGGGGCCTGGAAAACTAGTGATTCTTTCAACACTTATTACCCTGACGTACAAGTCTTTAACCAGTCAACAAAAGACTCCCGGCAATGCCAGACCTAATGTAACAACATCAATAAGTATTAATCCCAAACTTTTGCAAGAAATCATACCGCGGTTTCTTCTTTGCCCCTGTGGAGCTCTCCTCCTCTTCTTCTTGAGAGAAAGAATCGCCATTTTTATCTTCCTTCACATTCTCTGATTCTTGTTCTTCCTCATCTTCGCAAGAATCATCATTTTCACCTTCCTTCCCGTTCTCTGCTTCTCGTACGTCGTCGTTTGGAGTTTCCTCAACATGGGTTCGAAGGAAAAGGTCGATTTGGTCTCTGATAAAGGCTTTCCTGTCAAGTAAATCGACCCCAAATTCCTCCTCAAGCATCCGACGAACGGTGCCGGCGGTGGCAATATCAAGGTCGGAAACTCGGAGAATTTCCCGGAGGCGGTCAATCAACACGGAATCCGACACCATTCTTGGGTAAAATAGAAAAACAACTAGTGTTCCATGGACGAAGTAAACCTGACTTCGTGAGAGAAACAGAGTTGAACGAAAAGAAATGACTCTGACAATTGGCAAACAGGGAAACTATAAGTACCCTTATCAATTCTTTTTCTTTTGCGTGTGTGTTTATGACACACTAAAAACAAAGAGAACAGAAAGGGAAGCATTAAAAATATCTTTAAATGTAACATTAATTATTAATTTTATTTCTGAATTATTAATAAATTTAAAAATATTTTTTAATTTGGTGAATTAATTTTAAATATACTTTTAAATTTAGTGTAAATTATTAGTTTTGATAAATTATTAGGCTTGAAAATATCTCTCAAATTGACAAATTTAGATATACTTCTTTTATATCACATGGCATAATAAGTGAATACAATTTATTTAAAGTGTTGAAAGATTAAAAAAAAATCACATCAGCCTTAATTTTTTTTTTAAAAAAAAAAATCTAACCACTAAAATAATCTTTTTCTTCTCATTTAACCTTTCCTCCATTAATAGTGACCTCAAAGCAAGAGTTATTTTTTTCATTCTTATCTTAATTGCTTGATTCTCTTTCTTTTCCTATTTTGTTTATGATTATTTTTTATCGATGTGGACTTCTGCCAACATTAAAATTTTCGCGATCGGATGACAATCTCATAAGAAGATTTTGGGATTGTAAAAATATGACAGCAAAGGAAGCTCTACATAATTTCAAACCAAAATTTAATAAGTTACAAAAACATGAAGTTGAGGGGTCTTTTTAAGCCTATCAATAGTTTAGGGATGAAACTAATAATTTGTTTCAAGTTCGATGATGTTTTTATTACTTATCTCAAGAAAATATTACTCTGTTTGCTCCATCTTAATTTTATTTTTTAGAGCTTTTTTATTGTTCAAAATAATTAAGATAAATGTTTTAATTATTTTTCATCTTTGCTTTTTTTTTTTTAATAAAATTTTATATTTTTGAAATTAAAATACTACTCTATTTACAAAATTACTTATAAGAATAATAATGAAAAATATGATTAAAATTTTATTTTTAAATATATTTTTTAATATGTATGCACAATCTCACAAATTAAATTAATTAATATGAAATAAAGGGAGTAATACTTACTAAATAGGTAGTACAAGAGTGGAGGAAAAAAGAATAAAAAAGTACCTCATATAAGAAGTGATTAGTCCTTGCATGAATGATCTTGGATTTCTTCTTTGCTAAAAAAATATATTTCTATAAAGATCTTCTTTTAATCTCTAAAATCTTCTCAAATATTTTGATAACTTTTTTCATTTTTTTTTATCTATGTTTTTATGCAATGTATAAAAATTTAAAAACTGATAATTTTCATCAAAGAAGTTTTTTTTTTCCTTCTAATATCTCAAAATGTGATAGTAATATAAACGTTGTTTATTTTCCTTCATAAAGGTGTGCTATTCTAAAAAAATATTTAAAATTAGAGAAAGTATTTTGTTGAGTCTTCCCTATCGTTTACAAAGTCTCATGAAATTTATGTTTGAACAAGAATTGCTGACTTGTCCTAAAATATATTACATTAAATGTCATTTTTGAATATTTTAATATATAATAATAATATTTTTACTGTGTTTATTAAAAAAAAAGCCTTAAAAAATGATTTGCTAAAGCTCAAACTAATATTTCCTCGTAAAGAATATTAAATATGCATATTAATATTAAATAGTACATGTTACTCCTCTTTTTCCAATTTATGTGACATTAGTAACTTTCAAAAAAAAAAAATTAACTTTTTAATTATTGCGATCCATATTACGTTTATGTCATTTTTAAATAACATATGTTATTTATCTATCTTTATTTATGTGACACTGATTCAAGTGTTAATTGAAATTTTTATTTATCTTTTAAATATTTCAAGTTGTTAATTCTTGTAATTTATAATATTTTTTTATTTTATTTTCATATATAGATATATTATAATTATTTTAAAATATACAAAATAGTAAAGATAAGACAAACAAAGATCTCTTCCTTCAATTGGGAAGACTCAAAATATTTTAAGGATATAGTGGAAGTAAGAACAGAAGATCTCTAGCACATATAAGAAAGCTTTAACCATCCGGTCAAAAATATGATAACTCATAAAATTTATGTTAGATTAATGACATCACCTCCCCAATTATAAAGTTGACCAATAAGTTATATAAGATAAAAATTTTCAGAAAAATTAAATTTTATTTTAATATATTTCTGCAAAATATTTAATCATCTTCGATCGTCGTGATCATTATGTGACCATATTTTGGTATGTTTATCTGCTCAAGTAATTCACCAGATAATAACCTTATTTTTTTAAAATATATTCTACATCATCTTTTAATACTGATCTAATTAAAAGAGTGATTTTTAAAAAAAAATTATTTTCGATGATTATTAGGTTGATGATAAATAGACGATGCACTTTATTACTAATATATTCATTTTTTTTTTTAAATTTAGTAATTGAAATATTATTTGATGCTCAAGATTTTATAATAATCTATCGCATAAATTTATATCTTTTTCGAGCATCTAATTATTTATTATTTTTCTCATTTTCTAAAAACATGTCAAAAGAGATAAAATTCGCGTGATTACTATTTTTTTTTTTTTTGTCGTGTTGAACACTTCATGAAGAATGAAAAATTAGAGCCAGAATTCTATCGTTTAGATGTGAAGATTTGGTCATTGCTAACTTCAATTATTTCATTAGTATTACAAAAATTATTGACAGTCAGTGGCTATACTAATGAAAGTGAGAATACACTTTCTTTCTCTCTCTTTTTTTTAAAAAAATAATATTATTGAGTTATAATTCATTTTTTTGTTACAAATATAAGCTGCAAATAAATTTTGAGATCTTTATATTTTTAGTCAGTCCATCAAAATAAATTTTTACCCACTACTCTTAATATCTAAACTTGACATGAACTACTAGTTTCTTTTTCAAATTATTATAGCGTTAAAAAAACTTTTCTACTTGACTAATGAACTTAACTATATCATTAATCTTGTAATAAGATTCCGAGTTAAGGGGTGCTTTTTAACACTTGTGGTAGTTTGGAGAGTATTTTGATTTAGTTAGTCAAGTAAAACGGTATTTTTAAGACTGTCAATAGTTCGGAAATGAAACTAATAACTTACGTCAAATTCAAGAGTGTTTTTAAGAGTTTCTCACTATAATCATTGTGAATATGTCATAAATGTACATTAATTATATTTATATTTTTTATGAGATAACTAAGTTTATACTATTCACCAAACTATATTTATGATTTCATAAAAGATAATAACAAAATTATGAATTACATTATATCATTAATTATTTTTTAAATAAGTGTACATTATGAATCACAAATTTAATTAATATAGAATAGAAAGACTATATGATACTTTATCCATTTAAAAAAGAATAATCTACTTTCCTTTTGATCAGTTTCAAAAAAGATAATCTATTTTCTTTTTAGGCGAAAATTTAATTTTAATTTTTCACATGATATATTTAAAATTATATAATTAAATTTTTTTTAATATATTTGACATAATTTTAATTTAATATTATAAGATTTAAAAAATTTCTTTATTCTTTTAAATTTTATGTCAAATTAGACTACCATGCTATTCTTTTCTAAACGGCGAGAGTAATTTTAAAAAGTGTGCGTGGTGGTGACACACATAAGCAATACATCCATGGATGACTGCCCCCCATATTGCCTAAACTATTAACCAATCAAATCCAGAGATCATGCTCACCTTTTCTCAGTTTCAAAATTGTTGTAAATTTCTGCAAGTGACACCAAATCCTGCACCAACACTTGGAGCTTTCTAGCGCTCTGTGTGAAAACCTTATCCACCTTCCCCACAAGGGCTACTTTCGTCATTCTCACCCCAATAAACAAGGGCACTTTTGTCATTCCCCCAAATGTCAGATTCTTGCATTATAATTGGACTCTTTCAATTTCATGTCGCATGTGCCTCGGGAAAGTACTCCTTATCATTTTCTTCATATTCCTTGAGACATTAGTTGAGAGAGAAGCCGCCACCAATCCAGTTAAGGGTCTAAAGTCAAATTTTATAAAAAGGTCTCATATATAAATAATATAATTATAATAAACTACATGTAATTCTACATGAGTTTCGAAAATAAGATTTACGTGAATATTATGAAGCTAGAATATAAATAATAAAAATTTTCAATAAAAAATATATAACGGGGTTAGAGTACTAAAATCTAACTCAAAAATTTGAAAAGTTTATACTATAATATTGAAATAGTGTTGTGCTGATAAGTTAATATAATGATATTAAAGTAGTGTTAATTAATTTTACTGATTGAATTTGAAGAAGATACAAAAAAAATAAATTTAAACTTTTTATATAGACACATAATAATAGATTTTTTATAATGTAAAAATTTGACTGTTTGAAAGTCTTTAAGAATATTCAATAATGAGATAATAGTGAAAGTGAAATTTTAAAAAAATTTGGAAGAATAAACTATTTTTAAGACTTTTACTAACAATATATGAATTATTATTTTCCTTAATATGTATATATATGTTCCTTTCAATATGAATTTTGTGTAAAATGCCCTAGCAATATTGGTTTATGATAACATTGATAATATAAATGAGGCAACAAAATATATAGCTACACAAAAAATGATGGTACAATTAACTAAAAATTATTTCATTTCTCAATTATTAAAACGATATATATATTGTATTTTCTATTCATTTTTTTAAATTATCAGTACATGAAATTCTTTTGACAATATCATGTATATATATATATTTTTGGGAAAAAGTGGGAGCCCAAAAAAGTTAACGCCGTAAGTGATTGCTTTAGTGACCTTATGGTCAAGACGGCCTTGGCAGTCGCATCACATCATTTGATATTCATAAAAATAATTATTCTTAAAAGATTTTGTTTCAGAAACAAATATTATGATCAACTTCTTCTGATTAAGTATAGACTGAATTTGAATTAGTTGGAAAAAAATATATTCTCTTTATCTAAAAAAAATTAATTAAAATAAAATAATTTTTTTTTTAGATAGATCAAAAAGAAAAGGACGTGATATAAAATGTACAAAAATAGAGTATCTTTTGTCCATGTTTACCCGTAAAAAGAGAGAAGCAATAAAAAAAATAAAAAAAGATGTGTGCTCTGGAAACCCAAAGAAGAAGTAGCTGAAGAAAGTAATAAAAAAGCAGCTCACTTCACGAGCTCCTCTGAGTCTGAGCACACAAAAAAAGATATTTCTATATAAATATATGTTGATGATGAGCACGTCTGCTCAATCGAAACCCTAACACAGGTGCAATCTTTAATTTGCTGCAACGAAGAGAGAGAAAAAAGAGAGGGTAAGTACAGATTTCACGGGATTGAACTCATCATCACTTGTTGTTGTTGCCGTCCCTGTCTTCAACTACCAACTATACTCAATCATGTGATTCATCTTCCTCCACGTAACATTTCTGATTCAATTATTTTTCCTTCATTTGTGATTAGGTTTTCTTTTCTTGTTTAATTCTGATGATTTTTTCTGCTTTGCCTTTTAGGTGGGTTGTAATAATGCCAGAGGTATCTTGTTCAACTTAAAAAGAGAGGTTGTGTCAAACTATGGATCGGACGGCAGTGACAGTAGGACCAGGTATGGACGTACCAATCATGCACGATAGTGATAGATATGAACTTGTAAGGGATATTGGTGCTGGAAATTTTGGTGTTGCAAGGCTTATGAGGGATAGGCAGACTAATGAACTTGTTGCTGTTAAGTACATCGAGAGAGGTGAGAAGGTTAGTGTGAAGCTCTGCTTATTTTAACTACAATTTTTCTGTTTGTTATCAGCGTTGCTGCTAAATCTGTAAATTTATGGAAATGTTTTGCAATTAAGTTTTGCTTTTTTAGTGCTTTCAAGTTAAATGATTTCATGGGTGTTTCCTTGTCTCTGCCCACAAAGAGGTATTCGCATCAAGCATCTTTGTTTAAAGTTTTTTTTTTCCAGATTTTAGAGTTCATATGGGAGTTAGACGATGGGTGACTGTGAGATTTAGAAACACTTGCCTCTCTTCCGCCCTAGGTTTAAAGAAGGTCATTCTCCACTTGTCGGTTTAACTGTTGAAACTGACCGATTTTATTGATTTATTGATATTGGGCTAACAATTGTGTAATTTTTTAATTTAGATTACCGGTTCGATTTCCAGTTTTATGATTTTGGTTAATGGTTAAATCAATAACCAATAAGATTTTATTAATACTATTTTACTCCTAATTATATGAAAGTGACTTTAACATGTTACTAATCTTATTTCTTAAAGTTAAGTATTACTTTCGGCCAGTAAAGGGCATAAAAATTGGACGAAGTAGACATATGAACTAGTTGAAGAGGGTTCAACATCTATATATGCATAAAAATTTATTTTAACCGTGTATAAATAGTATTATTTTCCGCCAAAGGGGGTTCATACACAAATTAGCCTCTTTGTCGCGATATCTTCTCTCTTCTCAACACAAACAAGTATTACCTTCTCTCTTATCAATTTTAGATTTGATTGTGACAATGACAGACAATTAATGTTGTTACCGCTTATTGCATGAATTTGCAGAAGGAATTTGAACAATTTTGTCTTTAAAGAAAAATGATCACTTAATATAGAAGTTTGTGTTGCACTTCTATTGTTACTACTATTTCAATTTTATGAATATCATGTATATATATATGATCATGTGGGTATTTTCTTATCGTGAAAATCGAATCGTGAAGGATCAAAAACAGATTAACTAAAATCGATCATAAATATCTTGTTGATTTGGTTATCGCTTTAGTGTGTTTCACAAACCAAAAAGCCTATATATCAAACCGATAATACATAAAATCAAACTGAACCATGCCCACCCCTCACTTCTTCACCACTTACCTTTACCTTTTCATCTAGTCATTTATTGACATGTACCGTCAATGCATTGCAGATTGATGAAAATGTTAAGAGAGAAATCATCAACCATAGATCATTGAGGCACCCTAACATAGTCAGATTCAAAGAGGTATTACATTCATCCAAGACTCTGTTTCGATGATGACTTAGGTCTTGATGATTTATACTTATAGTTTATCATGGGAAATTTGGTTTCAGGTCATATTGACACCAACTCATTTGGCTATTGTGATGGAATTTGCATCTGGAGGAGAGCTGTTTGAGCGCATATGCAATGCTGGTCGTTTCAGCGAGGATGAGGTAAATATTTTAAAAAATAACTTTGGTCATCACTTTGTCTGAATATATTAATGGGCTATTAGCTGTAAATTTCAGGCACGGTTTTTCTTCCAACAACTCATATCAGGGGTCAGCTATTGTCATGCTATGGTACTTCCACTGTTCTCTGCTTTCAATGGGAATTGAAAATCTATTGAGTTCGTGAAATTTTAATGATTTGCTTGCAATTGGTTCTTTTTATGAAGCAAGTGTGCCACAGAGACTTGAAATTAGAGAATACATTACTGGACGGAAGCCCTGCACCAAGACTAAAGATTTGTGATTTTGGATATTCTAAGGTATTGTTGTCTTCACTCCACTATTTTCTGGGGCAGTTGTGCTACAAGGCAATTTCATACCTCCTCCACAAAAGAAAGAAAACAAATTATAAAGTATTAAACTGGTCCAAGTAGAGCCAAATGGACGGTGAGGATTCATACGTCAATCGAACTAGTTTGGGATTGAGGTGTTGTTGTGTTGAATATATGCAGTTATACCTCAATCCTATGAAGTGTTTGCTTCTTTCTTCTCTCCTCTCTTCTCCTCTATTCATATGTCCTTCATGTCTTAATTACCGTCATTTTGACTGTTGTTGTATGCAGTCCTCAGTGCTGCATTCACAGCCTAAGTCAACTGTTGGTACACCTGCATATATTGCTCCAGAAGTGTTGTTGAAGAAAGAATATGACGGGAAGGTATATCTTTTTTCATTGTATTCTTACTCAGAGCAGATGGTTTCTTGTGTTATAATTTGGTCAAGTGGTGTGGTTGATGGATTCAAGTACTCCTAATCTCATCTTCCTGAAAGAAAATTTTAATTGCTTATTTTTGCTTACTCTTCTTAATAAAGATTATTAATAGGTATCATCTGATCACTGCTATGGAAGTTTGATGAATAGGAATAGCAATGGGGTGGCGACCAATCCCCATCCCTTCTCTTGCTTTGTTATCTTTAACCATTGACAAGTTTTATATCTGGTACTGATTTCTCTACATTTAGGTTGGATGCACACCATGAGTAGAGTGTGGCACAGCATGGACCCAAGCTAGTCTGTTTGAATGATTTTTAGCGCTGCCATATTTTTGAGACATTACGGACAGATAAATCTGTGGGAAAATAGTTTTTTGTCTAACTTTAACTAGCTTGCAGTTGGAAAAAACTAATCTGAAAACCCTACTTTAACGAACGTGCAACTTAGAAGTATGTTTTGAATGTTCATTATGTTGACTTTTTCCCCTGTTCAATTTTTTCCCTCAAGTTTGAACCCAAGCATGCATTTTGCAATGACATCAAACTAAAACATTTCATTGTCATTGAAAAATAGAATTGTTTGCAAATGTAAAAAGGATTCTACTAGTTCAGTGAAAATGTTTATGTTTCAGAAGTCCTTGATAATTTAAGCAGAAAATAGACAGTTTCTTGTTAAAGTTCATGCTGACCTACTAAACCCCTATTGGCTCTTACCATATTTACTGACAACGCTATAACCTTAATTAAAACACTTTAGATGTTTACTAATTTCAATCATTTTTGATCAATAAGATGTTTGCTGAATTTGATCATGATCTGATATATTCCAAATTTTTTGTCTCGATCTACTTATGAAAAAAAATAAATTCTTGATGTTTCTTTTTCACCAGTAATGTTGTCGGGATAATTTCTTTTTGATGTTCTTCTCCTTATTTCTAAACAGGAAAATATTGGAGAGAGATGCAATTTTGTCAATCTGAGGAGGCTAACTTAATGTTATTTTTTGGATTAAGTAAATGACATAGTTGACCATAAGACCCTAATGTGCAAATCAACATTTCAACACTCAAAATTAAGGGATTTGAAATAGTTAAGTGAAGTAATTTCAATCTTCAAGTATGTGGTCAACCTTTTTTCCACTTTGAACAGGCGCCGTAGCCATTTTGCTTGCACTGATGTTTGTAACAACTTAACAATGCTTAAGAAAAATTTTGGAGCAGTATTTATGAGTAGTAAAAAAAAATTCCATCTTGTTATGGTTTGATGATTTAACCTTTCCTTTTTTTTTTTTCAATCTATCTTATTCTCTTAACTTCCTGTTCTTGATGATCTTGTTAATTTGGTTTTCTTCATTTTCTCAAATTATTGCAGATTGCAGATGTCTGGTCTTGTGGAGTGACTTTATATGTCATGCTGGTGGGAGCATACCCTTTTGAAGACCCAGAGGAGCCTAAAAATTTTCGGAAGACTATACAGGTAACTTCTTATGCATATTTTTACTGCAAATCCTCTATCTGTCTTTTCACTCAAATCGTTTCCTGTTATGCAGCGAATCTTGAACGTACAGTACTCGATTCCTGATTATGTACATATCTCTCCAGAATGTCGTCATCTAATATCAAGGATTTTTGTTGCTGATCCTGCAAAGGTAATTTCTCCACAAATAATTTCAATGCCCTTTATTCAGATTTTCTTTGGTCATCTTCTGTCTCAATAGGATTTGAGGTCTTTATAGTAATTGCCGGTTGTGGTGTTGTATCACTTTGGTGCATTGCTCGTAATGATTTGGACTTCGATCCTGTCTTGGTCAGAATGTTCTTATAATCAAGTCTTTTGGAGTTTCTTCCTTTTGCCTGATTGTCTTTACTTTTGGCCAATTCTCTTTGTTGTGTTCCCTTTGTTTGTTGAGTTGCCTGAGCCCTGAGGAATGAGATAGTATTTACTTGTGATATTTTGATGTTCAGTTTTATCTTTCTTTCCAATTAAGATGTATTTATGTTTGATCTTTTCATGCTACAATTTTGCATTGCAACAGAGGATATCGATCCCTGAGATCAAGAACCACGAGTGGTTCTTGAAGAACCTTCCTGCAGATCTCATGGATAATAATACAAACAATCAGTTTGAGGAGCCAGATCAACGTATGCAGAGCATTGATGAAATCATGCAGATAATAACTGAGGCCACCATTCCCGCTGCTGGGACCAACAGCCTTAATCATTACCTCACTGGAAGCTTGGACATTGATGATGACATGGAAGAAGATTTGGAGAGTGATCCTGACCTTGATATCGATAGCAGCGGAGAGATTGTCTATGCAATGTAAATTATATGTGGATGTCTAAATTAATGGATCAAACATGACCCGTTTGAGCCTCACAGTTCTTAATCAGCTGGTCCATCGTTTGGTATTCACTGTTTGTATATGAAATGCAAGTTGGCAGCAATTCAGGTTCTCCTCTCTTTGTTTTCTTTAGTGACTGTTGCTGTTATGTATTTGCTTGATTTCACCTTTTAAATGTGTGTTCTTGCAAAAACTACTGTGTAACTTTATTATTTCACAGTAATGCTTAATCTGTAGCTGTAAATTTTCTTCTTTTACTAAATGTAAAATAGTTCTTGTCCAAATCCTGCATGCATTTGACACTGTTGTATGAATTGCTTTAACAAACTATGTTGGTCCATTGCTTTTGTTCTTTTCTAATCCTGAATATTGTTTCCCAAGGAATCTCCCCTCATAGATACCGGTGGATTCAGAAATTTTAGACTACACTCTTGATTTGAAAGAAATCTCCCGCCATAGATTGCGGTAGATTAAAAAATTTAATCATTTTATTTGGAGGATAAATATTATTTTTCCTCGTTTCATGTTTCAACCATTGGTAATGATTATAAATGTCCGCTATATGAGCGCCGAATATTTCGACAAGACACAAATTTTGCAACAAATATATATTCTAATTATAAAATATAAACTAAGAAAAGTTCCCGGAACTATTTATTTTTTGCTGAAAAATTAAAAAAACAGTACCGGAAAGTGCCAAGTAGGATAAAAGTATTTAATGGGATCAAATCTGAGCTGTCTATTAGAAAATTGTCTTAGTTTAGGTGTCTAACTGAAAAATGAGGACAAGTTTAGGTGTCTATTTATGTATTTGGCCTAAAATATATGAAAGATAAGAATTACCCTGCTTGTTCAAGTTATACTACCCCTTCCAAAAGATTGACTTCCTTTTATTTTTAGTCTGTTTGAAAAAGAACTATTTTTTTTCTAATAAAATTTTATTTTAGCTTTCTATTAAAGATTTGACATAATTTTAATTTAAAACTACAAAATTGAAAATTTTCTTTATTTTTTTAAATTCTTAACCAAGTCAAATCTGGTCAATCTTTTTTAAATGGAGCACTAAGAAAGTTCATCCGCCTCTTTAATTTTTGTTAAAAAGGCAAAGTGAATTCCGTTTCCGTACAAATTATGGAAAGGATAAATGGGAGAATGTGGTTTCCATACAAAGAAACAGTAAATTTCTAAACAAAAACTATATAATTCTAATCCTATTCCTAATCAACTTAGGAAACAAATTACAATTAACAAATCCTAAATCCTAATCAACGTAGGAAACATGCATGTTAGCCTATATAAATAGAGTATCAACTTTTCACGTCTTCTCACAGTTTTGCATTACAAACCTAAATCTCTTTAATTTGTTTCTCTGCTTCGATGGCTTCCCATTGCAGCAGCCGCTGTTTGTTCCTCTTGTTTTTACTCTCTTACTCTCTTCTTGCTTTCTCTCTGCCCAAACAAATTGCACTACTTGATCCTTTTGATTCCATATACTATTTAGGCGATGCCTATTCTTCTTCTTCATCATCTGCCGCTAATCACATTGCGGCTACCCTCAATTTGCCTTCTCCACAACCATATAATACTCAACAGCCCACTGAATTCTTCGATTCTGGACTTAATTTTGCGACCCCTGGAGCAACCATCATGAAACCCTTTTTCTTTCTCAAGAATGGCATCACACCACCTCCTCAATCTCATGACCAATCACAGATTGTCACATTCATGAACTTCTTCTATAAACATTGCTTCTCTGCTCATGACTGCGGCAAAAACAAGCTTCTTCAGAAGGCTCTCGTCTTTATGGATCAACCCGGATTCAATGACTACAAGCAGGCCTTCATACATGGAAAATCTATTTCTGAGGTGTCCCATCTTGTGCCTGAAGTGGTGGAGACAGTAAAAAGTTCAGTGGAAAGACTCATCAATGAAGCTGAAGCTAAAACTATTATGATTTCTGGAATTGTACCCGTGGGCTGCTTTCCGGGTTATCGGACTCTGTTTCCCGAGGGCGATTCAATTGGCAAAAGCAGATGCAACAGAGGACTGAACATGTTTGCGAAGCTTCACAATGATCACCTGTGGCAAGCAATTCTGGAGCTGCGTTTGAAATACCCTGATGTTCACATCATATACGCAGATTACTATAAAGCATTCATGGCTGTTCTTAAGAATCACGCGTTCCTGGGATTCAAGACAGAGAATTTGATGAAGGCATGTTGTAGCAGTGGAGCTGGTACATGTT
Organism: Solanum rostratum; assembly: GCA_029948455.1. Taxonomy (NCBI): domain Eukaryota; kingdom Viridiplantae; phylum Streptophyta; class Magnoliopsida; order Solanales; family Solanaceae; genus Solanum; species Solanum rostratum. The sequence continues at coordinate 89,285,474 of CM057045.1, read as the reverse complement.
CTGACAGGGCTTCCTATATATATTGGGATGGATTTCAACTGACCCCAGAGGCTTTGGAGAATTTGATTGATACGCTGTTCAGCCAAAAAGGATTCATATTTCCAGAATTCAAGTTTGGAGAAAAAACAACATCGACAGGGACAAGGCATCATTCCAAGATTCATGGAGGAGTTAGAAACATGTCTTCTATTATTAGGCATTTACTCTTCGTTTAAGACGGTTTCTTTTACAATATTCAATAATGTAAACATTAGTGTAAGAAATTGCCTCTCTCAGCTTCTTTATTCCTAAGAATTAACTGCTCTTCCATTGTATATCACCATATTAATTGATCTTACAATTATTAGTATTTGTAACCTGAAAAACAATCCAATTGCTGCAGAAAATATCATTTAAATATAATCTTTTTGCCTTTTATAAGGAACACATTTTAACTTACTAATAAATTGTAACACCAAGAACAAGAATTCTCTAAAAAGGTATTAAGCTCTCAAATAATATGTTGCATCTTATTATTATTAGTGCTCTGCTTTCAGATTTGTATACAAACTACACTAAGGGTCTATCAAAGTTATGCTCCTTTTGGATTATGGACCCTAAAAAATAACGGACAATCATATCAAATGGTCAACCCTTTTGGAATTATTACTTGAATGATATTTCTTTTTTGCATTTCAAATACTTTACCCTTATGAATGGACAATCACATACTCTGGTTCAATATCATATTTAGTACATATACTTGGCCAAAAGTCTATCGGAAACAATTTCTCTATAGTCTAGTTAGCACTAGTATTAATATTCAATTTTAGGACAGAGTTGGTGAAGAACTAGCTTTATAAATATAAATATATAATCATTTTACTCTGTAGCCTTTTCCTAAACTAGATATATAAGGACTTTTTTTTTCCATAGTTCAAATCAATAAAATTTTCAAAATTCAAGAGAATTATAAGGACTTTTTTTTTCCTTTTTCACCTTCGCAGGTTATTAACCACTTTATATTATCTAAGAGAATAACTTAATCAAAAGGGTTGTAATGAAAAGTTTTATCTCCTTAAATATTTTTTTAAAGAGGTATATCATACCCCAACAATTCACTTAGTATGAACTAGAGGAAGTATATTGAATCTTTCTAAGTTAATTTATTGTTTAATTTCTTTTCTTGAATTATGTTTCTCAAATAGATAAATATATTAGTACAAGTAAAAAATTATTAGGTTATTTGAATAATGAAAATTTAGTGATCTGTTTAAAACGAAAAGCATATTACCATATTTTACTATCTAAAGCTTGGGAAGAAACTTGGAATTCAAGAAAGAAAAATAAAATACACCGTATTGGCCATTACGTAACTAATTTTTTTTTTAATATGTATTCCTTCATTAATTCGGTAATTTCTTAAATGGAAATTGTATTATCCTAATTGTGATGGGAAACAAATTACTCCAAGCATCACAACGGATCTCTATAAATATAATCTCCAAAAAGAGTTACTCCATTACACAAACAATCATCAATTTCTCATATTTTCTTAACCCTAATTTCTCTGCTTACAACAATAATGGCTTCCTTTAGCAGCAGCCGCTGTTTGTTGCTCTTCTTCTTATTCTCTTGTGTTGTAGCTGTTGCTCCCTTTACTTCCATACACTATTTTGGGGACTCTTCATCTTCAGCCGCTCATCATATTGCTGCAACCCTCAATTTGCCATCTCCACAGCCATATGCTTCTCAACAAGGCACCGACTTGTTCGACTCTGGTCTAAGTTTTGCGACCCCTGAAGCAACCATCATGACACCTTTTTTCTTCCTCAAGAATGGCATCACACCACCTCCTCACTCTCATGACCAGTCACAGGTTGTCACATTCATGAACTTTTTCTATAAGCATTGCTTCAACTTTCATGTCTGCGGCAAAAACAAGGTTCTTCACAAGGCCCTTATCTTTATGGATCAACCCGGATTCTACGACTATAAGCACGCATTCTTACATGGAAAAACTGTCTCTGAGGCGTCCAATCTGGTGCCTGAAGTGGTGGAGACCGTTAAGAATTCAATGGAAAGACTCATCAAAGAAGCTGAAGCTAAAACTGTTATGGTTTCTGGAATTCCACCCATGGGATGCTTTCCGGGTTTTCGGACTCTGTTTCCCCAGAGCGATTCAATTGGCAAAAGCAGATGCCACAAGGGACTGAATATGTTCTCGAAGCTTCACAATGATCACCTTTGGCAAGCAATTCTGGAGCTGCGATTGAAATATCCTGATGTTCACATCATATACGCAGATTACTCTAAAGCATTCATGGCTGTTGTTAAGAATCATGCATTATTGGGATTCAAGACAAATACTTTGATGAAGGTGTGTTGTGGCAGTGGCGACGGTCCATTCAACTTTGATATGCAGAATAAGTGCGGAGAGGAAGGGGTAACAACATGTTCTGATAGGGCTTCGTATTTACACTGGGATGGATTTCAACTGACCCCTGAGGCTTTGGAGAATCTGATCGATACGTTGTTCAGTAAAAAGGGATTCATATTTCCAGAATTCAAGTTTGGAGAAGAAACAAGAGCAGCAGTGAGAAGGCGTCATTGGAGGAGTTAGAGATAATTGTTTATATTCAGTAATGGCTATTGTTTCTTCATTAATCTGTTTGATACAAAGGGAAGTGCCTCATTGCTTCATATATATATATGTACAGGGGAATACCCTTTGATAACCCTTATAATTGCAGAATAAGGTAACATATCCAATTTCACAATAGAAACATTCAAAGTATTATTATTATCACTAAATTCAAAGAACTTGTAGAACAATAATGAAAATGTAAAGGATAGATTGAAGAAGATAACTTGAAGGGAGATGAGAAGATAGACTCAATGGAAGGGGATAAGAGGACTAGACATTTCTTTTCTCAACAATTTGCATAATCCTTGAATTAATTACAACTCCCTTTTTTGTGGAACCGTTATCATGCCCACTACTCAATCCGGATCCCAAATTAACCTGGCCCTATTGCTTGTTATCGATCCAATAGCCCTTGTCAGCCCAGTAACTACTTGTATGACCTTGGTATCCATATTGGCAATCACACGAGTGAAACTTCAGGATAATGTTCTCAAAGTTTATTTGTGAAATTTGAAATTCCACGACGATATCGTTTTGCGAAAACAGGGCTCAATTTCAACGGTTTAATGATTGGGCCTTATATTTTGGGCCTTGCCCAATACCATATTTCAATGAACCAGTTCTTTAACATCTTATATCTTAATTTGATCTAACATTTTAGGACATATTTCATGCTTAATTCTTAGCATAGACAATGTCATTTATAATTTTATATACCCCACCCACCCCCATCCCAAAAAAATGTTTTTAAAAAAAAACTCAATGATGGAGTCCACAGCCATATTTTCAGGCCCTACTCAGGTGTTATGAAAAATAAGAAAGAAAATGGATGATTGGCTGAAGGAAGAGCTAAATGAAAACTAAATAACACAAGAAATAAGTGTCATCTCAAATTATTTAATGAGCTGATGGGGACATAAAACTAGTAAAGAAAATCAGCAAAATGTGTGGAACCTTCCTGTTACCCGTACCAATAAGAACCACAAAATACGAAAATCAGAATAAAACAATTACTAAGTTCAAACTGATTCGAGTATGATCTTTTTTCGAACCTTGCTAAAGTTGGAAGTGTCTTTTTTAAAGTGATAATAGTCTTATAATTATATAGACTTTAAACAATTTTAACTTATACACACACATTGAACCAAAAGCAATAATTTCTTCCAAGGCCATTCTTCAAATCCAGTATTAAAAGTACATCATCTTTAAGAGTTCATGATTATTAAGGTGTTCTCCAAATCCAAATCAACATTTGTAAATAACAAGTACACTTTGTTAGTCTAATATATCATTTTACCTTAGAAATTTAAATTTAATATATTATAAAAATTGCATTTTCTCATCATTTTTTAAATCAAATACTACAATTCGTTATTATTTTTCTTCCATTCATTTCTGAAGCAGGAAAATTTGTGACATATATACTAAATATGGTCCCCAAAAAATAAAAGTAGGCTTACCAAAACCCACATGTATAAAATTACCATTTAAGTATAATTATCTCGAAGCTACGTAGATTACATATCCCACGGGACACCACTTCAAAGGATTTTTGTAAAAAAAATATTTTGATTAGAAAATATTATTTTTAAGTAATGTCACATTTATATTATGTGATGAAAAGTTTTATATTGCTAAAATGATAACCCACTTAAGTTTCGAGTCTTGACATAAATAAAAGCAATCTTTTTTTTGGTAGTTAATAAAAACATCCTTGATATAACCTACCTTTTATTTGATGAGGAATTTAAGAAAATAAGTGAAACCGTTTTGGAGAATTCAAATTGGAAAATAAAGTGAAGTCACTTTTTTGTGAATAATTGTGCAAAAATAGGAAGTGGAGGACGTAGTGTAGATGAGGCAGTAAATTCCAAATGGGGAATCAAAGAGTAGGTCACCTAGTTTGCCTAAATTTGGCACATATACTTTACAAGATACTGCCTATCTTTTCCCTCTGTTTTATGCAAAAAAATCCATATTCACTCTTACAATTTTTTTAAAAAGCCTTTTTTCCTCCTCTCTCCTATAAGTGTATATTCAGTTCGGTCCAATTTATATGACATAATTTAAATTTTAGAGTCAATTTATTTATATGCTTTTTAAATTACTTGTACTACTTCTTGTGTAGTTTGTGAATGTGTAAATTATTTTTCAAAAGCTTTAAAGATTGTATCTCAAAAAGAATTTGATTATCGAAATTTGAATTTTGTCATTTAAATTGAAGTTGATACAGAGAGAGTATTATTAACCCAGAAATATGTATATATAGACTGTAATTTAACTAAGCAAAATGTTAGTAGTAATCATATTAGGTAGTTGATGTACTAAAAATAGTTGTCTCATATTAATTGATCATCTTACTAAATTAAGAAAGCATTATTTGTTTTTTTCCATATTATCCTTGTAACTAATTCTTTTCAAAAGTGTTCACACTTATTTGTAAAGTTCCAAAAAAGTTTTTAAAGAATGAATTGGTAAAAACTAAAAAATGCATATATAAAAAAATATGATCATCTAATATAAAATAGAGGGAATAACTTTTTAGTACTACCAATAAAACACTCAAGATGACTCAATTTGGACTCCTAATTCCTAAATGAAATGTTGGTATGTATTGTAAAGGATGGTTCAAATAGCATTTACTAATATCATCAAATGTAGTCAAAAAATGCAACTTGTCTTATTATATATTGTAGCTAACATGGATAAAGTTCGATTAATCCTGACTCAAGATAAACGTTGACGACATTTTTTAACACATGTAAATCGAAACTTAAAAGCTCTTTTTGAGTTCCTATGTTTTGGGCAAGCATACATCATCATTAGGATATTTAAGAATCGTGTTGAGAGGGACAATATATGTAAGTGTTACCATCGATTAGTATCCATTTGTGCAGTAACACTTTAATTTAATGCCATGCATTGCAGATAAAGTGGTTTGACTTTAGTGTCTTATAAGAATATTTTTGCAGATTCAATAAAATCCCAATATGGATTTTATAAATCTTAGAACTTCAAAATACCATATAATATGCACTATTTTCAACGTGCTTATCCACATTTCTTTATCTGCCGTTCAATAAAATGAGTAAAAGATAATATGCAAATGCACCACCACCACCTCTCTGCCAGACAAATCAAATAAAACCAAGTGGGGAAATTGTTATGGAATATAGTGAAACAATAAACAAGTCGTACAAGTCTCTTATTATATTAGTCGTAGGAGCCCGTGCTAGTAAGGACCTAACAAATATTACTTTCTTTGTCTTATTTTATGTGTCATTTTTTTTTTTTTGATTTGTCTCAAAAAGAATTTTATCATACTCAAATTGAAAATAATTTACCTTTAAAATTCCTTTTTTACCTTTAATGAAATGATTCTAAGAATGCTTTTAGACTACAAGTTTCAAAAGTTTTCTTTTTTTCTTAAACACCATGTCAAAAGGCGCCACATAAAATAGGACGGAGGAAATACTTTTTTTTTGTCTTATTTTATGTGACATTAATAAATTTTTTATACATATATTTTGAATTTGTAATTATTGCGCTTATAGCACATTTTATGCTATTTTTAAATGATATATGTGTTCCAACTTATGTTGAATATGTAAAATTTTGAAAGTCAATCAAATTTTTATTTATGTTAATAGTCGAAGCAGCAAGAAAAAATAATTTATCAACAGTCATATCATAAAATAAAGCAGCTAAAGCAAGCACGTTAATTAGCAATTATTTTTTTAAAAAAATAATTAATTAGGCACAATATTATAAATTCATAACTGCTAAAAAATAATAAATAAAAATAATATAATAAAATTAAACCGTTAAAGCAAGTGCATTTAGCGGAGGAATGTCGACCATTTCAGATCATTAATGATTAGCTTGGCACATTGTCATTGTTTAATTAGGTTCACATGACATATTGCTAATCAATACGTGGAGTTTAATTTTGTGTACGATCCATCACAATAATTATGAAGTCATAAAAAGATTCTCACATTAAACTAATAACAGTATTAATATATGGGACCTCAACGTCAAAATATGTTTTAATATAAAATAAATTGATAAATTAATATATTAAACTTGCAAAAAATAATAATTTAAATAAATAAAATAGTGAAATAATTGAGATATAAATTTATAAAAAAAATAATTTAGGTATATTTTCATCATCAACTCTTTTATTATTTTGTACTGGCATGATTTTACAAGTAGCTATACTCTGAAATTAATCCCAATAATAGCTTCTTCCTGGTCCCAGTAGGAAGTGGGAGCTCATTTCAAGAAGGATATGGGAGATTTGTTGGATGACAAAAATATTGTATGGCTCGCATTAAAAATTATATAATGTAAATAGTTAATTATTATTTTTAAAAATATGACAATATATTAAATCAGTAATTTGAATATATTAATTCAGTTTTTGATAAAAAAATTATTAGCAAATTAGAATTTTTAAGTATCAGCAAATAACATTTAAAGTATAATACATTGAATATAAAGATAATTTAAAACTCAAAATTGATGTATCTGAATCAATGAATTAATATATTCAGATGAAAAGAAGAAATTTTTAAAAATAGGTGGATATAATGAAAAATATATAAATAAAGAAATATAATTAAATAATTTTCCAAAAATATTTTAACAAATTCACAAGTTCAACCCTCAAACCAGAATGATACTTGTGATATAATAATGCCACGTGTGATTATTTCTTTTGACCATCTAGGTTTAATCAGTGGTAAAGACTATAAATTCATAATTTTCGAAACATAAAAATCTTAGTGAATTTTAAATTTGAACTCATAAGTTTATCAATAAATATCAAAAATATTAAAAATTGAATTCATTAAATTTAAAATTTTGAATTCGATTTTAATCATCCTTGTCCCTATCTCAAGATTAATAGTCCCTTTAAAGATTGAAGAATCAATGCTTGGTGTTGATTGCTAGAAGGGCCGTGCCGTGTGGCAGCGTCTTTGTTGGATCTTATTCTTTTGCTCATTTCAAAGAATACTTTTACAGCATGCCATGGTCAAAGAAAATGATTCCCAAAATCATGCTCGATTTTTACTCAATTAGAATCGAATTTATTGAAAAGGATTGATCATTTTATTTTGCCTTGTGCCATACGAACCATATAAAATAAGAGTATAAACAACGAAATTTACAAAATTATAATAATAAAACCTAATCCAAAATTTTAAAAATTTAACTAATGAAACAAAACAGTGTTGCAATGAATTTGACAACTAGATATAATAATATTGATTTTTTCAGTACTTGATATTTAAAGAGAACACCAATCCTTTTTATTTTTTTTATGACATGACAATAGATTTTACATAATCTAAAAGGTTTAACTATTTAAGATGCCTTAAAATATTCAATAATGAGAGAATAAAAATAATGAAAGGAAAAATAGAAAAGGTAGATATAAAAATAGTAATATGAGTTTTTTATTATCTTTAGAATATACCTGAAACAATAAAATAGATAGTCATTTAATAAAGAATACTACAATTAACTTACAATTCATTTTTCAATTATTACCATTCAAGGTTGTTACAAGTAACGTTTTGAATTAGATTCAAACTCTTTCACTTGACCACATTTCCCTTGTGATCGACAGACTGAACAAATTTCTAGCCAAATAATTTTTGTGCGTCTCAGTTAACTAGTTCTTTTTCTACAACCATCAGGTATTCAATTAATTTGATTTTACATCATATAAGACTCATTGGTAGGGAACTATTTTTCTTCTTGATTCTTCTTATTCCCAAAACTGTATCTGATTATCTCTAGTTAAATATGGAGGGACGAAATTCATCCCATCATAATTTTTGATAATTCTCAATTTACTACTAGTATATTTTATAACCATCTAATAAACAATATCTCCTCGTCCAATTAATTTAAATTTATGTTGAAAGGAATGAACCCTTATAAATCTTTATATGTTTTTTCATTTTAATGACTTGATGTTATCCATCTCGCTAAATTCTCAATTTTTCTATTTTTTCTTTTTCCATATGTGATAAGCATGACCATATGAATACTGACACGTGTCTCTCCAGCTATGAATGACGGCTCCGACCATGTTGGTCTGGAAATCAGGCGTGGAATGATCAATATGGCGCGATATACCGACCATCTGATCTTAATCTCTGAGATCATAGCGGCTCTGTTATGGAGTACAGCTCTGTGGATCCCAACACCTACCACGTCAGGACTCACTGCTACGATATGACTTTAAAGATTTGCAATTAAAATCTTAACAAATTTTTAAAATGACAACATTTACTCCTACATTATTGGGAAGTAATATACACAGACAAACATACTTCTATTATTTACACAGTAAAAAGGATAGTAAATATAGAGAAAGAAAAGGAATTAAACTCAAAACAATTTAGCTACTGGTGATTTATAAACATGATACATAACTATCATTCATCTTCATTGTAGGGTCTTTTTTAAGACAAACTAAAAGATGCAAATGGTTGCATCCAAGACATGGTCTAGTAATCAATGAAGTAGGTAACGGCCACAAAGTTTCAAGTTCATATCCCATTTGAGGTTCAAACTTCTTCCCATCCGTTCAAAGTCCTAACCTTGATGGACAAAGTTACATGATACATGTGTTGGTAGAAGTAGGTACCCAACAACAATTAATGGAGGTAACGCTTAAACTAAGTCAAACAACACGATTATAAAAAAATTTAAGGAAGATACAAATGGTTGTGATGGCTACTCTGTTGAATAATAGTGGTACTTTTAGCCAGAAATTTTTTATCTAAGTGCAACAATAATTTAGTTGGGCTCCATTTTCGTGCACCATAAGAATGACACTAATATATTCTCTTTGTTGAAGCCTCACACATCAATATCACAGCCAAACCATTTAAAATCTAAACTCTGAGGTGGATAAAGCATCACAGTCGTGGCACCACACTTTTCACTAGTACACTGTACTCAGCAATTCTACAATTAGATACTGAAAAGATTCCTCTTAACAAGTATTGCTGTATGTAAGACAAAATCCTCTAACAAATTATATCATATATTAGCAGTAATCAAATAGTACCACTTTTCACAAACTAAAGAACATCTACTGCTCACCTAATATAACTAGCCAAAAACATCATCTACTTGAAGGACAACTGCGTCAATATCAATTCTTCTATCGTAATGTATGACTAATTAACAATTACAAAAAGTTCAGAGAAAAGTTAGTGCAAAGGATGACTAATTTATCTGTTTTTAGATGTAGAATAAAGCTAGATGGTTTTGAGAAGTTCATTTCGAGTTCACTAAATTGGAAACACTAATAACTAAATTCTTGGACAGAAATATTAAAAAGGATATACAGAAGAAAATGCTATCATGACAATTATATCATCAGGAAACAAACTTCTATGGTTATTGATATTACTGTTGAAGCTTTAAATAAATAAATAAATCATATCTACTAATCGCTTGTCATATAAAGCAAATTAGAAAAGCCTGTCCTGTGCTATAATAACTCAACAAGAGGAAATGGAGAATCATGTTATGAAAACCATTATTGCCATAGTTCAGAAACTATTTTCATGTGTTATATATGCAAATTACTGAGCGTATCTCAAAAAATCATCAAAACTTTTTGTTGTTTATGTTGGCTCTATGTTTCTATAATGGACCACGGACATGCTCATTTTTCAGTTGAAAGAGAACTTTTGAATTCAGATACCAACATATATATGTGTGCATGTGTTATTATAAGATCTATATATTCTGTATTTTACTAACTATGACCAGTTTCTCATCTCCTCATGCCCCCACACTCAACTAATCAACAACAATAATCTTTCAAGGGTAATCCCACAATTGATGTCTGGGAAATATCCTATCTTAGTGGGATAAAAAAGTAGTTCCCGATAGACCCTTGGCTCAAAAGAGGTGCTCATCACCAATATGAACAAGAATATTCTTCTGCTTGAGTGAGTCTTGATAAACACTATTTCTTCTCGTATTATCTCGAAAGTATGATCCACAGACAAAAAAGAAAAAATTAAAAAAGAAAAAAAAGAGATCACATGCTCATAATTATGAGAACAAAACGAAAAGAGTTACCTCTAAAAGAAGAGGAGCACAAAAATATACGTTGAAGCAGACAAAGCTAAGTACTCAGCTATTGGTCTGAGTTTTGTCTTGTTTCAAAACAATAGGTCCACTTCATCAGATGACATTTGATATGTTAAATGTGGTCCAATTCCTCCTCCTACCTTGGATATGTATGAATCTATTACATGGCATATCATGATACAGTAATGTAATAACCCCTCCTACCCAACATTTTGGCAAACCTTCTTCCCTATATATCTGTGTCTCTACCCCCTATTCTTCTTATATATAGGGACAGCTCTTTCTCACTAGTTAAATAATCCATCAAAGCAAAAGACATAAATATAATATTAGATTGCATAGCGCAACACTGAACTTCTCCATTTCGATGGAGAATATTTCTTGTTCTATTCTTTACTTTCTCCTCTTGCTTATAGCTCTTTTGTTATATTATCATATTTCATTAAAGAAACCAAAATGGAGAAACTTACAAAAAGCAAAACTGCCTCCTGGTTCAATGGGCTGGCCGTACATAGGGAACACTCTCCAACTGTATTCTCAAGACCCAAGTGTCTTCTTAGCTAACAAACAAAAAAGGTTCTCTTAATTCAAAGAAAAGAATATTCATCAGTTTATTAAAAGCATATACATATACTCATTCTATTTCAAATGTTTGTTTTGCAGGTATGGTGATATATTCAAAACACACATTCTTGGGTACCCTTGTGTTATGCTAGCTAGTCCTGAAGCTGCAAGATTCGTGCTGGTAACTTATGCTCACCTGTTCAAACCAACGTACCCTAAGAGCAAAGAGAGGTTGATTGGCCCTTCTGCTTTGTTCTTTCACCAAGGAAACTACCATTCTCGACTAAGAAAGTTGGTTCAGAGCTCATTATCTCCTGAAGCTCTTCGTAAGCTAATTCCTGATATCGAGGCCTTGGCTGTTTCTTCCTTAGAGTCATGGACTGAAAATAACCAAATCATCAATACATTCCGTGTCATGAAGAAGGTTTGTTACTAGTAGCTCACGCTACTTGTTGAATTGTGAGACCATCTCGGCAAAAAGCTTAAACTATTAAAGAGCATACACTTTTAATTACTTAATTATATTTTCAAATGGGTCACCACGAGATTAAATCAATAGATCAGTCTAACATGAATCTCGCGGACATGTTACAGTTCTCCTTTGAAGTGGGCATTCTTGCTATATTTGGTCAGCTGGATGCTAAGTACAAAGAGGAGCTCAACAAAAACTATTCCATAGTAGAAAAGGGTTATAATTCTTTTCCTACGAAATTACCCAGAACTGCTTATTACAAAGCTATGGCAGTAAGTAAAAAGCTTCTCTTATTCATTCCCTACAAACTTACTGGGAGTAACTTGCTTATTCCATAGCTTTATGCTGAATTTTTCTGTTATTGACAAAGGCAAGGAGGAAGCTTAATCAGATTCTTCATGAAATAATCAGTGAAAGGAAGGAGAAAAAAACAGTAGAGAAAGATCTCTTGTGTCATCTGTTGAATTTCAAAGATGAGAAAGGGAAGACTTTAACAGAAGATCAAATTGCTGATAATGTCATCGGAGTACTCTTTGCAGCCCAGGATACAACAGCTAGTGCTTTAACATGGATTCTTAAGTACCTCTATGATGACCAGAAACTTTTAGAAACTGTTAAGGTATTGTCTCCAGATTTCCTAGCTAGTTCTTTCTTTTCCCCTCTTTCTATTGATTAGTTAAACAAACATACTTTCTACCCTCCCCAGACCCCACTTGTGGATTCTACTGGGTATGTTGTTTTTGTAGTTAAACAAACATACTGAAAGGAATTTTATATTATCGAGTCACCCAAAAATATAAATACAGGTAATCAATTAGTTAGCCCCACTACAATAAGCTAAAAAAATTAAAATGCATTTTAGTGTAAAAACAAATTTACAGTATCAGTGTACATTTGATAAATCCCTTTCTAGTTCCGATCTCCATTAGCACTTCTCGCATGTTCTGTTATGAGTCCGGCTCTCAGGTTTAAGAAAAAAATCATTTCAAGTGCAGGCAGAACAAAGAACAATTTACGAATCAAATGGAGGAAAGAAGCCGTTGACATGGGCTCAAACAAGAAATATGTCACTAACTTACAGGGTAATCTTTTCTTCTTAGAATTAGTTATATTATATCACAGCTTCAGGAAAAGAAAATTCCCTCTCATCAGCTAGGAAAACTTCAATTGCAGGTCATTTTAGAGAGCTTACGGATGTCTAGCATTATATCTTTCACCTTTAGAGAAGCTGTGGTTGATGTAGAATACGGCGGTGAGTCAGAGATTATCAAATATAAATTCATATACATGTACAAAAGGACACACGTATAAATTCAGTGCTCCCATAGAAACATTCTAATTTTCTATTTTACACGGACGACTACTACATCGTATTCGATGCTAGTATCTGTGAGTATTAGTATAGATACTTGACAGTTTTTTTTAACTAATCCCTTCGGTCACTTTATATGAGGGTTTGACTGGACATGAAAATGTCTATAACATACCAAAAGTACCTTAATTATATATTTACTTGTACTAAAGATATGGTGGTTATTCCTATAGTCACATTTCATCAAGAGTACCATAAGAATGTTCAAGTAAATAGTTTTCAAATAGAAAAAAATGTCAATCAAAATCACAAGTCAGACTCATTGGACACAAGTACATTAAGACAAATTGAGAAATGTATGCATCGAGAAACTTTATTTTGTGCCTCACACAACTGAGATTAATTATGCAGGTTTTCTTTTCTCTCACAAGTTAGTAGACCCAAATCATACACTTTTGGATCCACCAACTTGTGAGATAAAAAGAAGCCTCACACTTTTAAGGCATTACTTCATTTAACATGAGTAGTAAAGATATCCTTAATGCAGGTTACTTGATTCCAAAAGGTTGGAAGGTCATGCCACTGTTCAGAAACATTCATCACAATCCAGAATTTTTTGCCAACCCTCAAAATTTTGATGCTTCTAGATTTAAGGTATGTGGTGATCGAGTACTAGCAAAGTGCTTTTCAATTCTCCACCTGTCTAGAATTTTAAAAATATGAAATTTCGGTTTAATCCAAAAATAAAAAATTGTGGTGGCGGATGGATGCAGGTCACTCCCAAACCCAATACATACATGCCATTTGGCAATGGTGCCCATGCTTGTCCTGGAAATGAACTTGCCAAACTGGAGATGCTGATTTTGATTCATCATTTGGTTACCAAATTTAGGTATGATAATGACATCATATTTGCTTCTAGATACATAACTGTGTATTATTAGGAGTCCACGATTTTTAACTACTTAACAAAACCCATCGTATATAATACTGAACAACTATAATAATAATAAATAAAAACTGCAACAGCAGCAGATCCAAAACTTTAAGCCAGCAGGTGACGAAAATACCAAAGAATCAGGACTTGTCTATAATAATGGGTACAGACTTCTTTTTTATATATTTTTTTAAAAATTATTTCTACAAGCAGATGTCATGTGCTCATGTTCAAGTGTAGAAGAAATACATCCACCCAACTCCCAACCACATAATTCTCACAAAAATCTAGTAAAAGGAAAAGGATGAGTTTAAAGAAATTTCTTCACAGTTGCATCTCTCCTTTTATTTGTATCTCGCCACGAGATTATCTAAAATTTCAAGTGTAGCTACTAGAAGCAACCTAAATATATATGCATTCTAACTTCTTTGGAAATTTATAGTCATGCATTAATTATTGCAGGTGGGAAGTCGAAGTTTCCAAAGGAGCAGTGCAGTATAGCCCATTCCCAATACCTCAACATGGACTCCCATCCAGGTTCTGGAAGGAAACAAGAAGCCAAGCAGATCTCTAGAAAACAAGATGACACCTGATAAAAACTAATACTAGCAACAGAAGATACCTCTGAACTTAGTTTACTGGTTATGGTGAAACTCATCCCAGCAACTTTTTTGTTTGCTGGGTTCTATTTTGTTCCCTTTGCTGAAATTGTACTATAAAATTATTAGCATGTAAAGTTAATCACATTTCCTAACAAAGAAACCAATATCTTTTCTGGCTAAATTGTAACATAATGTATTCCATGATTATTACTAGCTCTGTACTATAGCAACAGTTATGCCTCAATCCCAAACGAACTGTAGTTAGTTACATGAATTCTCAGTTACCATGCTTCTCCATTAGAAAAATCATCTCAGGAAACATTTATACAAAATAAAATAAAAATAGGAAGTACTTAAAGTTCTCAATAATTTATATTTATACTAGCATAAAAATCTCTGAGAGAGCTAAACGACTTCTAAAAGTATAGGACCTCAATTAAATGTATTAACATGACGAAAACATAGTTTCAATTTTTGGGTTACACCTTCCTTCCAATGTTCCCTATCTTACGCAAAGTTGGCATGGATTCCTTAGCTTTAGATATTCCAATTTGGTGAAAGATATGATTCATATAAGTTGGAAAAGCACAACCATAGTGGAATATAATCAGTCAGAATAAATGATGCAGTAGAACATTTTTGTGTGCATGGAATTGGAGCACATATGTTACTTCACGTGGGAGTCAGCATCACTGGGCCTAAGAAGATCCAAGTGTCCCAGCTGCTTGAGTGGCTGCAGAAAGGGAAATGTCTTGATCTAATAGGAAATTCCCAGAGTGGAAATTAGCACTTATGGCATAGGATGAAGGGTCCCATTAGACATGTCACTACAAAAATAGCCATCTGCCATCATGAGTACAGTGATCCTGAAGCTATAATGCTCTTGTCGGCTACACTCATGAGATTTTTCTAGACTTAATGGAAACGATTGCTATGGGGAAGTAGCAAAATGGAGGTCACATAGACATTAGGGTAAAGAACTACCTTGTTTTCTAGCCCGCACACTCTTAGTCTGGAATGTTCCAACAGGAATGAACCTCAATGATAGATCTGGATGTTTCTGGTCTGTATATACATACGAAAATTACCTAATAAAAACAAAAGGTAACACCAATATCAATAGAACCTGTTGGTGAAATTACGAGAAAATTACAATTGGAAAAATAAAAATTGAAGAACAAAAATCTTCAGGTTGAAGCGCGGATATCTCGCTCACTCTAAGGAGATTCAAGCCAACTGCAGAAAAATATTTTCACTGGTCCAGCCTTGTTCGCCTTGACTTGTTCCCTCCAGGATACAACAGTCTTTCACAAAAGTATAACTCAACAAACTCTGAACAAGAGTTGAGTATCAAGCTCCACAATAAGAACACTTCCCTTCAACTAACAAGAACTCTCAAATATTTATGTGATCTATATATTTTCTCTTATATGTTCTTCAAGCAAATGAACAATATGTATATAGGCATATATGGCTTCCAATAGCTCCTTAATGGAGCACATCCGCAAGTGGCAACTAATGGCTAATAACAAAAAAGTCACCTTACAAAGTAGAGAGTGGAGCAATACAACACTAATGTAATAAGATAATATTAAGTGGAGCAACACAGTCACTAATGTAACAAGATAATATCAAGTGGAGCAATACAGCCACTAATGTAACAAGATAATATTAAGTGGAGCAATACAACCACTAATGTAACAAGATAATCTTTATAATATTAAAATGCCCTAACAGAACCAATATAGCCATAAATAAGTTAGAAAAAATAAAATACAAAGGCATCATAAGCATTATGTGAATAGAATACGTAATACATCACAGGGTGTGAAAATTAACATGAAAACTACTATGAATTTGGAGTTTTTCAGGATTTTCTTTTCATCTCAGAGTGTTTCAAGACATGACACTAATTTTAGCGGATTTTTGTACGAACCTATTGACAACAAATTGCATACCTGAAGTTAGTGAAGTTCTTCATGTAGGAATACAGTTCAGCTTGGGAAGGAAAAAAGGGGTTCTCAATGTAACCTCAAGCAATATATTGGACTATGATTTTCTTTATTTTATTTTATTTTTTTGCAGCAGGGATGTATCTCAGGAAATTGGCCAAGATTGTGCACGCATAAATGCAACCATAATATTGGATGTTATTTTAATCTCTCTATTTTTATGCTAGGGTGAAGGCATATATGTCGACATAGCATAACCTTCAAGCAATCAAACTTGTGCCCTCTTTTCTGAATTAGGAGAACCACAGTCTTCAACATTGATGAAAAATCTGCTTTCGGACCAAAGAAACAAAAGAGGCATGATTGGTGGGGTGCCATGTAGGAAATGAGAATGAACCTAACTCACATAAATATCACCAACACAAGCATTAATAAAATATTAATTGTGTTTAAGCAAATCAAATTACTATTTTTGGAGATTATATGTATGAAGAATGGCTTTTTGACTCATTGTGTCTAGTAGTTAGGACATTTTTTTCTTAAAATCCAAATTTACTTTACATTTTTGTGAAGGTGAGAATTGATAACAATGGTCTCCATCAAATGATTAACGAGAGAAGACTACATTTTGCAGGACTGGAAGGTCTCAGTTTTAAAAATTAATCAAACAGCAATGCAGTCTTGGTACATATATTTACCGTATAAATGTCTTGCTTCCAGAAATTATACAAAGATATGCTTTTTTTAAAAAAAAAAAAGAATAGGACCTTTGAAAGGCTAAAAGGTCTTGCTTCCAGAAATCAACCAAGTCATATGTTTCCGTAGCAACTAGGCAGACCAAACAATTACCTATAGATTGATCAAGAATTCAAAATAGAAAGCAAACCTTGCTGCAATCCTATTATGGAGGCAGTCTTGCTATAGCTATTGCAAGCCTTATGCTTCAAACTTCAAAGGTTTCACCTTGAAGGTTGAGGCTTCAAGTAGTACATGTCAAAGTCAAGAAAGTAAGGAGCTGTCCAAGCATGAACTTTCACTGGCTTGAGTCAAAAAAAAATGTCAAACATTTGCAACCTTTGAATCATCAATTCTGAACAATCATTCAGGAAAGTACCTACTACAGGAAACTCAGACCAAGTCCTTAGATGTTATAGTTTCCAACACTACATATATACTGGATATTAATCATCCTCGTATCTAAGTACCAACTTTTTGATATTTAAAGACATATTACAAACATCCACTTTGTACAAATTAGAAGTAATGTTTCAGTGTTCTGTGTGCCACATATATTTATCATGTACAAAGATTTGCATTGCAGTAAAGGAAATATGGCTGGTTCATTGTTGTCTTAGCTAGTTAAGGGTAGCAGAATCTGAGAAGCACTTCCCAGAGTTGCTCTCCTAAAAGCAACAGATGCTTCATCGTTGAGATCTTCTGTGAAGGAAATACGAACTGATATTGCACTTCTATTTTCGAGAAGTAGAAAGTGAATTACATTCCAGTTAAGGGCATCCTCAAAGGTGCAGATACATTTTAAAACATTCTGATATTCGCTATGTGGAAAAACACCTGCCTTAGAGCAATAAAAAAATTCATATGAAGCCTGAAGGCCAGGGGCATTGAACGAAAGGCTTCCCCTGAAGATACAGATTGAATTGAAATTAGAAAATTCCTGGAATGTACTCGTGCCGATCTCCCATCAATATCTATGTAGCAACTGAAATTTAGCCAGCCATTCTAAACCAATTTAATGTATCTGTTTAAGCATCAAAACCTCCAAGAGAGAAGCACCTTATTGGTAGATTGCAAGCTAAGGGCGCCACATTAAAATAAGTGAAAATCCTTCCTCCAGCCCTATATTGAAAAAAGAAAGATCTCCATATCACATGAAGATAAGAAAACACCTAGATCAAATTAAACAATTGTCAATCACTGGCACGGGCATAATAAAATAAGTACAGCACTGTTCATCATTTATCATTTCCCATCACTCTAACTTATCAAGTTCAATAACTAGTACATGAAATTCATATTGTAGTATGCAGTTTATAAAAACGGGTGTCTGGCACGCCAGAGGGACCCGTGTCAATTGGGACAACTCTTGAAGATTCTCCTCAAGGCATCACTTACTAGATGATAATAGTATCGAATGAATTAATAAAATCATATTGTAGTATGCAGTATATAAAAACCGGTGTCTGGCACACCAGAGGGACCTGTGTCAATTGGGACAACTCTTGAAGATTCTGCTCAAGGCATCACTTACTAGATGATAATAGTATCGAATGAATTAATGAAATCATATTGTAGTATGCAGTATATAAAAACCGTTGTCTGGCACATCAGAGGAACCGTGTCAATTGGGACAACTCTTGAAAATTCTGCTCAAGGCATCACTTAATAGATGATAATAGTATTGAATGAATTAATGAAATCATATTGTAGTATGCAGTATATAAAAACCGGTGTTTGGAACACCAGAGGGAGCCATGTCAATTGGGACAACTCTTGAAGATTCTGCTCAAGACATCATTTACTAGATGATAATAGTATCGAATGAATTAAT
Organism: Solanum rostratum; assembly: GCA_029948455.1. Taxonomy (NCBI): domain Eukaryota; kingdom Viridiplantae; phylum Streptophyta; class Magnoliopsida; order Solanales; family Solanaceae; genus Solanum; species Solanum rostratum. Next base: position 89,266,307 of record CM057045.1, on the reverse strand, counting down.
GAGGAAACAATTTCATATATCACTCATTACACATAAAAGTTCTTCCAAGGAACATGTGTTAATGTTTCATATCGTTATCAAGTATATAAGTACCTATACTTATCAAAACAGGACATGACCTTAACAAACAGAACCAACTCATTTAATTTATTTTTCTTCTATACTTTCTATCCGTTCACATTATATTACTCCTGCGTTTCTCTAACCTACTTAACTAATCTCCTCTACAGCTAACCATAAATTATCCCATAACCTAGCAGAACTACACAAATCACTGTAAAATTAAGCCTCGTTGATGAATCAATCCGTCCTTGAACAAAAGAATGGGAAAAATATCAACATGCATGTAAGAAGGCAAATACATAAACGTCCTTATTGGTCGACGTAGAGGTAAAATTCGAGGAAACATGAAACAATTTTATACATTCTAAGAGACTTAGCTGAGACTAAATTAGAAGATCGAAAAATGTGTTAACCGGTAGGAATTAGGGAAGACCTGTCGCCGGTGAAGCGAATCCGATGATCGATCTTATTGTTGCCCTAATTCACATTGAAGCATGTGACGGACGAGTTTTAGAAAATTTTGGAGGGAACGCAAACTGAACGCGCAAAATGCAAATAGCCTTTTCCGAAAAAAATCTTTTTTAACCTTTTGTCACGCGGGATTTTTAATTGATGTAATTGCACTTTTGTCCTATTATATAGGTCAACGGGTCAAATAATACTTGACAATACAAAAATTGGATTTCTCCAAAAGAGTGTAATTATTTTCTTTGATTCGATGCACGATAAGAAATTGATTTAATTATATTTTGTAATTAATGAAACTTTTAAAATTATTTTTTTATTTCAAAATTTATTTTTTAATTCTATTTTTTTAAAAAAAAATTATTCTAACATTTTTCTAAAAAAGAAATTATTATTTATATTTTATTTTTTTCTTATTGTCAACTTTTACTTCTTCGTGTGATTTCATGTTAATTTTTTATATGTTTATTTTTGATTTATTTTGGTTTATTTTTTCATTACCATAATTTTATTAGCACTCTAATTTTTAAACTAAAGCCGAATTTATTATTGAATAAGGTGATAGTGTTATATTTTCCGTTTTTTTAATATTACTAATATTTATAACATTAACATTTTTTTGTCAAAAATTCATTTTCTGGTGTTTATTGAATTTTGTATTTTTAGTTTATAATTAATTTAATTGAAAATACTAATTTAAAAAATATAAATAATTTTGTTAATCTTAGTTAGGAACATATTTTTACTAATCAATATATTTTCAAAAGACAATATATATCTTAAATACTTAATATAATATTATTTTATAAATATCTTTTTTTAAAATATAAATATTAAATTTTAGATTATTAAAATTTATTTTAAAAATTTAATATAATTTTGTAATTACTTATGCAACCAAATACACACGTATAATTACATTGTGGTAAACAAACATGTCAAAGTAATTACTAGGCTGATAATTATTATTCTAATAATTACATAAATTTTAATTACCAAGTAGCTTTTCAATCTGACCCTTTATATTTTCCTTTTTTACATTGGCATTAGGAGGAGTCCAAAACATAAAATTAACTCAAATAAGTCATATAACTAAAATAGGCTTAGTGTAATTTTTTTCATTTAATTTAAATTTCTAAATGGCAGGCATTAAATTGTTATAAAACAAAAGAAAAGCTTTCACTTTTGTAAAAAAAATCTACTCCTTTTTTCTTCATTTTACCAAAAAATTTATTTTCTTCAACTTTCTCCTTTACACTATACTGGTTCTTCAAATCTTGATTTCGAAATACTTCATGCAATGGAAGTACTTAAGAAGAATCTTTTAATTATGTTAATTTACTTTCGTAGCAATTCGTATGTAGTCTTTTAATTTAATTTGTTGCTTTAAAAAAAATTAGAGAACTAAGCAATTCATTTTTGTGTTAATTTATATTTTCATATTTTTTTTCATTCACTTTTTTCCTAAATAAAAAAAAAAAAAGATACATATACAAAATGCATTTCCAGTTAATTTCTTAAAAATCACATTAGTGGCTAGAAATATTATACCAAGATTGTAAGTAAAAAATACTAGGTTCCATAATCCTTCTTTGAAGTTCGTAAAAATATCTTTTGACCTAAGTCACTTTACTCTTTTATTGGTAAAATGAAAAAGAAAGGAGTAAACTTCACATATAAAGTGGAAGAATTTTTTACATTTTATAAAGTGTAAGTTTTTCTTTTATTTTATAACAAAATCAGAAGTTATCATATTTAATGTCTGTTGTTTGAAAATTTATATAAAACGAAAAAAATTAGATTGAGTTTATTTTAATTACATTCTAAAAACATGACTTATTTATGTCAATTTTGTGTCTTTATGACTTAAATAGGTTCTGCATCCACGTTAGGAGGATTCTGAAGCAAAAGGATTTTCGTCTTTTAAAAAAAAAAACACCTTCAAGATAATGAAAATAAATAAAAATCATATCTTAAAATTCATAAGTCAATTCAAACCAACTCTTATACTTTTTTTTTGATTAAAAATTTTGAAGAAATTTCCTCAATCAAAATTTATGTGATACTATTTCACTGAATATAAATTAAATTGAAATATAAAAAATTCCAAAAAAAATATGATCAATCTTAAACGCTCGTATAATTATAAATTATTTATAAGAAATAAAAAATATTAAAAAGAATTTAGTTATGGGAAGAATGATTACGTTCTTTCAAAGATGAATAAAAAAGTTTGTCGAGAGGAGAGGAAATACTATGTTTTGAATGAAGGGTCATGTGACCTTGTTTAATACTTTAATTGATTGGTTTCTCATGTGAGCGCATGTGATCACCTTGCAGACTAATAAATAAAATGTAGGTAAAAAACATGATTTGACTGTCAAAGAATATAGTACAACAATTAACACTAGTTATTTCTTAATTAAAAATTTCGATTACAAATTTTAAATATAAAAAAATCTTCACATAGAGGATATTTTCCTCGTATATTGGCCGAGTTAGGGATGATAAATGGAGTAGAGTGGGGCGAAGGAAACTCACATTAATCTGCAAAGACTCTACTCCGACCCACATAATTTGCTAATTATTTTAATTAGAAAAAAATATAGAAAACCAAAATTTATTTATTTTTTTCAAATTCCAGAATAAAACCAACAAACACCACGGATAAATAGAAAAATATAGTACTAATTTCATTAGTTCATAATTCAGATAAATTCAGTAATTCCGTCTATGTATTTACTTTTAATTTGTAAGTGGCACATGTTATACATAATTTACTTTTGCATTCGAAATATTTGCCAAAATTTCGATAAAATGTTAGATAACTCTCAATCTTAATCTCAATTAGATAGTATGTATTTTTCTTATACCCCAAAGATCATGTAGCTTCATACTTCACCTTATATTAGTCATCATTTTTTTCCATATGCCTTTTAAAAAATAATATTTTAAAAAAGTATTTTTCTTAAACTATCTTTTAACTCCTTTTAATGAATATACACTCCATTTAAGATTTTAAGCAATTATGTATACTAATTTGACTAAATGTGCAAAAGAATAACTTAATCTGAGTAATAACTTTTTGAACTATTCAAATTTACAAAAATCATGTTTATTTATTTTTAAAAATAATTAATTTTGAGGGTAAAATTAAAATTTTAATTAATTTTATTTTGATTTAATAATGTTGATACCTAATAAGGTAGAACCAATATAAAAAAATATTGATAATTTGAGGAGCTTTCATAAGATTATACTACTAAATATTACACTTAATTAACATGGATATCACCATGCGATACATCGTTGAAGCTTCAAAGCAAATGTTCGTCACCTACCAAAGTAATTTGGTAGAAGTTCGTATTTTAATAGTTATTTCTTTTTTATCCTTTTAATTTCAGATGTCATGTATTATGTATTTTTCCCCGCTAAAAAAATAATGATTAACTTTTTTTTTTAAGTGTTTAATAAAGAATGATCTATTTTTTGGGGCAAAACTTTAATAACTTTTTATGTGATATGTTCAACACCACATGACTAAAAGTACGTTTAATATAATTTTAATTTAAAATCATAAAATTAATTTTTTTTTTTTCTGAATTCTGACTAAGTCAAACTAGATATATATATATATATATTTTTTTAAAATGGAGAAAGTACTACTGTTTCTTTGATCTAAATTATTAAATTAAATAAGTTATTGTCACATCAATAGGAAGTTGGGAGTACATACTTAAAGCTTAAGCTAGCTTGCTTAACTTCCAGCTCACTCATGATCTGGTGGATCTCTTTGGAAACATAAGCACAATCTGACTCAGCTCAACTTTTTTCCCCCTTCATAGGAGGATGTCTGTACTTTATTATTTAAAAAAAAATTATTCATAGGCTTTTATAATCACATAAAAGTCTTATGCGCATCATACACGCGCGAATATTATAAAGCATGCTTAACATCAGAAACAACAACGTAACATACCTCCACACACTGCCTCAGACTATGGGGAAAGATATCGATTGATGGTTCTACTTCTACGTTAAGTTTCTCAGAATAATGTCTGAAAGATATAAAATGTACATAAATTTTACTCATATCTCAGATGTAGAAAAGTTATTTTCGAATATGATTAATATCATAAGTTCTTTTTTTTAAAAAAAAAATATAGAAGTTATTCTATTATTTTGTGTTTGTTCAGATTTTACACATTAGTTAACCTGGATATAAATAGTGTTGAGTATTAAATATGTAAGCTCTTTTTGTTCGAGGAAAAAAAAAATGCACTTCCTATTTAAGGATTAAAAATTAAGTGGTAAAATAGTAGTTGTCCTAGCTTATCTAGTTTTAGTTGTTCCACTGCCCACAGATATGGGTTTGGCAAAAGGAATTGGAGATCACTTGCTCCATCTCGTTTAAAAGCTTGATTAAATTATTAATTATTTTGTTTTATTCTTATCATGTCATTTCATGTGTAAGTTTGATTCTTTTTTCATACGCCAAAAATGTAAAAAAATTCATTCTTAGAGAGAGAATCAATTTCAAAATCTATGTCTATTATGATATCATACATAAAAATTTGAAAACAGAAAAGATTATACTTATATTTTTTCTTGCTGAAAGTCAATTAAGCAAGTTAACTTAGAGCATGTTTGAATTGACTTGTTTTAAATGTTTTTAAGTTAAAATATATAATTTCACAAAAACTACGAATTCACATACTTGACAATAAATTAACCAGCAGTTACAATTTACATATATTTCATGCATGACATTTATATACTATTGTTATTAGAATTATTTAACTTAATCCTGGAATATTGAGCTGTCAATTGTCATTTGGCTAAAGCAGCTTGTGTCAACTATCCATTGAAATAATAATTTGTATTCACGATGACCTAATGTGGTTATAAATGAAAATAAATATCAACGTTTGGGTTACAAATTTAATGTAAATAATAAATTTATTTCATATGCCTATTCAAATAATTATATCTTATATCTTAATAGTTCGGTCAAAGCTGCTCAATTGAGCATCAGTCTTATAAAACAATTAATTTAAATAATCAAAAACTCAACCAAATTAAACTAAAAATAACCGCTAAATATGTGCTATACATAATTTATGCAATATATGTTTGGTTTTGTATAATTAATAATATATACATACATATATATACACACTGACAAAGTCAGGATTTTAATTAAGAGAATCTAAGATTTTAAAAAACAAACATATAAAATTAAAAACAAACAAACATATGAGCTAGTCGAACGAGGTTCAACATCTATTATATTTGTAAAAAAAATAATTTTATATATTCAACATCTATTGTATTTATAGAAAAAATAATTTTATTCACATAAATATTATAAATTTTTGTCAAAGGATGTTCGAATAAACTCCTGATATCCGTTACTAAACTTGCGTGTTAGGTATGTGAAAACAAATTTAATTCAAATAGATGATTTGGTGGATACATGCGACGAAAACGTAAATTACGGTAAAGGATAATGAAATGAGGACCATGACCTCATGAGAAAATCATGGAATAACTTCAAGAAAGTTAGTAGGTAAGAAAAATAAATGTACAATATGCAGACTGATTTGGATATTTTTTTCTTTATATTATTTCTATTGTCTTTTACTTGTTCCATTTGTGTTTTTGCATATTTTAATTTGTTATATTTTTAATAATGATTGGGAATTTGAATGGCTAGTATTCTAATTAATTGATGGGTACTAATAATAAAAGTGAAATTGAGAAAAAAGTAGTATTTTTTTTTTTCTAAATTTGTTAAAGTGAATAAACAATAACAAATAAATATGTCTTTTGTATTCACAATTATTATATATATAAAAAACACAAATGAAATGAGGACCATGACCTCATGAGAAAATCATGGAATAACTTCAAGAAAGTTGGTAAGAAAAATAAATGTACAATATGCAGACTGATTTGGATATTTTTTTCTTTATATTATTTCTATTGTCTTTTACTTGTTCCATTTGTGTTTTTGCATATTTTAATTTGTTATATTTTTAATAATGATTGGGAATTTGAATGGCTAGTATTCTAATTAATTGATGGGTACTAATAATAAAAGTGAAATTGAGAAAAAAGTAGTATTTTTTTTCTAAATTTGTTAAAGTGAATAAACAATAACAAATAAATATGCCTTTTGTATTCACAATTATTATATATATAAAAAACACACTATGCCTGTTGCCTTCCATGAATCTCCCATTTAAATTAAAAATTATTTTAAATATATTAAACATATAAAAAGAATATGAAGAGACTTCTAGGAAATAATCTCTCTAATTTTATGAGATAATGATAAAGTCTGCGTATATTTTATTTTTTCCGAACCCCACTTATGAAAGTCCATTGGGTATGTTGTTATTGTATAAAAAGAATATGAGAAAAGGATTTTAAAAAGAGAGAGAGAGAGAGAAAGGAAGGTGCTGGGAGTTGGAGACATGATTACACTTGAAGCTAAAAGAAAAGGTTAGACTGATTTGGCAGCCGGTGAAAATTATACCAATATTATAGAACATAAATTAATCACAAAAAAAACTATTAATTATTTATTCAAGTTTATTTATGCAGAAATTGAATTTTCTAAAAAACAAAATTATCATCAAATGTGATAATATTAATTATTTATAATTTAATATATATATAACTCGATTCGCAAATTCATCAAACAATCTAACTCGTAATTTGAGTATTTAAAGATTATCACATAAAACTATCAAATAAGAAGTTATAGTACATAAATATAACATTTTATTTGATTTTAAATGGCAACTACGACCTCTAACTTTATTTGTGGCACAACCAAACACTTTAACTATCCACAATATATGGGTCTAATTATTTAGTTATTTTTTTGGTTTACCATTCGGTATTTGGTACCCACATAGGAGCTCGATTAAATTCTAATTCGCGCCGTGAAGTTCTGCATTGGGGGATAAAGCCCGACTAACGCCGAGAAGTTCTACATAGGAAGATAAAGCTCGACTAAATTCGAATTCGTGCTGAAAAATTTTACATTGGTATTTGGTACCCAAGCCCGATTAAATCGGGATTCATTGCAGGCAAAACGCTCATACATGAGGGGAGTCGAACCTAAGGCATTTGATTTGAACGAAGAAGTACATATCACTCTACCATAATCTTTTGCTAATCTAATTATTTAATTTTATATAATTTTAAGTGCATGTTTATATAGATGCAAATAAATTAAACCGTATATTTATGTATTGGGTCAAATAAAAAGAAATAATACTAGGTGCTAAAACACACCCCGCCATTCACAAGATCTCCACCATCAGCCCTTCTTATTCTGGCTTTTCATTTGACACACAAAAAATACATTTTCTTGTTACTGATTTTCTCCAGCCCTATCCCCTCCGGTTGTCCGACCCGAATTTGCTTCTCCATCGGACTTGGCACTGCGGTGGACAGAAGGGCTGCGAATTCTTGTTGAAACATTCATTGAATTTAGATGTGGATTCATCACGTTGCGCTCCTTCGCTTATCATTTCGAAATTGAGTTTTTCAAGTTTCCTCTATAATGGACTCGATTTGGGCGAACGGTGGAGCCCCTGCCACTTCTCATTTATTCTATGCCGTTTACTTCGCTTTTGGGTTCGTCATCGTCAGATTCGTCCTCGACAGATTCATCTTTCGTGTAAGCTTATTCAGAAATTCCTGTGGTGATAACTGATAATTTTCGTCTGGGAAATGTTGCTTTTTAAATGTTATCCTTGTTCTATTGGTTCTTTAATTATTAATTTGAGTATTCTGTACTCAATCTTGGCTTGACTCGTGTAATTAGTGGATTGCGTAAAAAGAAGCAGGGTGAAATGGGCGTCACATTCAACCTATTTGGAAACGCATATAAATGTGCGGTTACCTTCTGCTATTATAGATCCCATCTGCTTTGTTTGTCTAGACGAAGCCTATTTGGAAGACATCCTGATGGAAATCTTTTAGGCTTTATTAAGGTTGTTGTTAATTAATTGAGGCTGTCTCAAGAAGACAAATTTCACCCAGACTAATTGGTGAAGTTTATCTTCTTAAGACAGCTTTGTTAAAATTTGAGCTGTTTGACTTCTTAGTTGTCTGCCACAGCAACACTTTTAAGATTTTATAAAGTACTTTAGGCTAGGTCGCTTTTTATAACTACTGAAATTGATGTGAAGCCTTGTATAGATGTATCCATCCCACTAGATCTTAAATGGTAATTTGATGTAATGACTTGTGATTTCAGATTTGAAATGTGTTGATTATTTCATTTTGGATCCTTGTTTTGGCGCTTGTCATCAGATAGATGTTAGTTGTACTGAGCTGTGATTTGGTTGTTGGCATTCTTAGAGCTGATACTATTCATGGAGGAATTTTTTCTGGCATATATTGCATTATGTACGCCATCGTGTAGTTCCAGTAAAATCTAGAATTTTCTGCAGATTACCATAGATTAATATGTTTTAAGTGAGATAGATGTAAACTATGTTTACTCCTGTTCTCTTTCTCGCCTCACACATAAAATAGATGAGCAGATTTTGCCTGACTTGATCTTGCCACTGTGGTTGAAAATAGATTTGGGTAAAACTAGATTATCTTGTTTCTGGATTTGATGTCCCTTTATGTATGTTTAGATGCCTTCACTTAGATGTTGCCTCATCCTGGTAGTTGTTCTTTGATTCTTTGACTTGAACTGTTTCATGGTGCAAAAGCTGCAAAAAAGGTAGAACTGATTCCTCATGTTTCTATGGAATGTTTTGTCGAGTCATTTCAAGAAATTTTTGGTTGTGACGAATGATGGACAAATGTGCCATCCATGGCTGAAGGAGGCAGATTTGTCCTATATTTGAAAATATTGAGAACCAGCAGGTAATGAAATTTAATGTTTTGTCCTCTTTAAGGTACCCGTGTTATCAAAAGGAAAAAGGACAGAAAGCTGCCCAAGTCCACTGGGGTTTAAAGCTAAGTGCAAGTAATGCATGAAGAAAAGCAAAAAAAAAATAAGAAGAAGAATCATATTTTAACTATAAACACCAACAACTTTATGGACAAGGAAATTCAAGAAGTACAATTGAATAAATTGTGTGAAGTAAGATTAATGTCACTTGAGATTCAGAAACCGTTTTAAGTCCTCATTAGATGCAAACATGCAATTCTTGAATCTGTGATTCAAATTAGTTCTAATTTGTTTATTTTAATTTTCTAAATGCCTGTTTACCAACATATTTATTCATTACATTTTCCTTGGCAATTAATATACGTTTTTTTCAATATTATTTATCTAGTCCCACCTTCTTTAGGCTAGAACCTATGGGCGATGAGTCGCATGCCTTGGTGCCGGTACTTGTACTTATGGTTATGGTATTCAATGGGTCCCAGATAACCCGATCTATACATGGTGTACATGTCTTTAGTGGAGAATACAAACAAGTCTTTGACTTTATTACAAGAACATTCTAATATGTAATTTGCACAAATAACTCAACCCTTTATAAGGTGAGCAAGAAGAAGTTAAGACCAAACATGTTGTCAAACATTCAAATGCCCATGTTAACAATTCCACTAACATCTGGTCCAGCTTGCCAATTTGTAGTTTAATTGCTTTAACGTTATGATTTTAGAGGGAAAGTTGAGCTACTGTCTCAGGTATTACTGTGAACTGACACCCCATATGTTAGTCTACTTTTGTTGTTAAATATTATCAGCCATGTCTTAATATCATGACCAGAGATTAGCTTTAGTTGGTTCATAAAGGTTGATTTTTTTGACATATTACTTGGTAAGTTACTTTTAACATTTAATAGTTAAATATATATTTATAGTTTGTCATAATAAAATCTCCAATGGGGTGTCCTGAAAATTGATGGAAATTTAAATGCAAGATTGCATATTTCGGCGCGCCTGGAAAAATATCTGCATCCACTTGGCTCCTCCTCCATTTTCTGAATCATAACCTTCAGTCCTTTACTACCTTGACAGACTAAGAACAGCATGTATCGCTCTCCAGGCTATATTGATGGGGTTATGTTGAGTCACTAGCACTGGCTGATGAATTTTCTGTTTGCAACAATTAAACATGAATATAAATTACATATTGCATATGATAGTGAAGAATACGTTGGATACGGTTCCTGTGATGTATTAAGTGCATAATGCATCATCTCTGTGCAATGTATTTAACTCTTTTTTGCTACCTTTGCTAGGAAACATGGTGCTTTCCCCCTTCAGAGCCTCCCCACCACCATACAATTTCTTCTGTGCATTTGTGAGAGATAACTTTTAGCTGAATATTTGTAATGTATTTGTTAAGAGGAGTGTGCTCTGTTAGGACCAGCTTGTACCTGTATATCGGATAAGCTTATTTTTGCTATCGCCAGTTTCATGCAACACGAATCAGTTCCTTGAAACGTTAATAATATTAAATATTGCCTTCAGTAAGTAAAGCACTAAGTTGAACTGCTTGAAAATAGTCATTGCAAGGAGATAATATTCAGTTACTACTTTTCTGATGTTGAAGAATTCAGATGAGAGAAAATTAGGGAAATTTTTGAAAAGTGAAGTAAATTTTCCTCTATGCTTTTACATGGAGTGGCTGCTATTTGACAGAGTTGATTAAGTCATTTACTTTACTCCATCTTTCTGACATATTTATGTTCCTTGTTCACCTTGTGTCCAGAGGCTAGCCATTTTGCTGCTGCAGCTGGGAACAACCCATCTGAGGAACGATGAGGCTACAAGAGGAAAAATTGTTAAATGCTCTGAATCTATGTGGAAATTTGCTTATTATGCCACTATTGAGTTTTGTGTCCTAAAAGTTGCTTATCATGCGCCATGGTTCTTAGATGTGAAGGAATATTTCAGGGGCTGGCCAAATCAAGAACTATCGTGAGTATCACATCCTGATTGTTATATGATCTGGTATATGACACATGGCAGTCAACATGTAAGATCTGTATAAAACTAAAATTGGGTGGTTACTTTGAATAATTGAGCAAGCAAGAACAGTTACTTGTACTATTTGAGGGAAACAACAAAATTGCTAGCTCTACGCGGTTCAATTCAAAATAGTATAGTTAGTGCAAATCTGTTGCTATGAAATTGGGATTAAACCAGCTGAAGTGTATGTTTTACTTCTTACTCCATGTTAAGTTCTCACCATTGAGCCTCACATTGGAAGTTGCATTTCTCAAGTTCTGCAGTATCTTCTTGTCTCCTATACCGAGTGTATTGCATTTTATGATTTTTTCCACCCTACTTGTCAGAAATCTTTTCTCAAGGCCTGTGGCATTGATGATTTCTCCTTTGATGGTAACACGAAAATTGGGAACCTCTTTCTTCCTAACCCATAGCGGATTCATGAAGTTCATATAAGCATGGTTAGGGGACTGTGATCATGAATTGATATTCTCGTCAGCAACTTGTTTATGTCGTAATTATTTGATGCATGGAGTATCCATTCAAAATTAGTTATCCTGAATGGTCGATGCCATATTGCTTAATTATTACCAGTATATATCTTGTCTAGTACTTGATAGATTCTATTTACAAGCATTGAAAGGCTACTTGTGTTACTTAATTGTTACCAGTATATATCTGTCTAGCAGTTAAGATGTTCTATATGCAAGCATTCAGGGGGTTCTATGCTTTTTAGGAGTGGTTTTGCATTTGAGAGATTTATATATCAAGAAAATATAGACAACTCCTAATACTTTCTATTTCTATTTGCATAATATTGTTATGAATTGAGTTTTAATGAATAACACAGTCAATGAAGATTCATATTGTCAACCCAACTTGTTTGAGACTAAGACATAATGTTGTTGCTGTGCGTGTATATATTATATGTACATAGAGTAGTATCCAAAAAGGAGAAATTTCTGTCAAGTGACTAAGCAGATGAAGAAGGCATCTTCTTCTTCTTCTTCAACATGCAGCCTGAAGCATGCACATTCCCTCTGTTGACTCGTTGTATCTTTCTTTCTTCTGTCTGAACGCCTTCACGATGCCAGTTTTATTCAGTATCTTCCTGAAAATTTATTTGCCTAAGCAGTTGTTTCCCTTCGCCCATACTTCACAGTAAGCCTGCTATCAGCTGAGAGGAACTCACGAAATACTGCTTCTAGTAGGATATCATGACCATTTAGTTGAACAATTTTTTTTAAGAGATGCAAACAAGAAATAAGGCTTCTTAAGACACTAGATTGTTGACTGCGTAAAACTTCTTTTCTGATATAAGTATATGACATGCATACCTTTGTTGCAGTCATTCAAATACACTAAATCTTCTGTAGAGTGAACACAAGTCCAACTAGAAATGCAAATCCATGTTTCTACATTTGAGAACCCATAATTTTGCTCTCAGTTATCATTAGAACTTTGAGCAACATTTATTACACTTCATACTTGCTTCAAAGAAAAGGATGAGTGTTACACGCAACTTTAATTTATTAGACCTCTTAATAAAAGGTTCACATGGAGGGTTAATAGAATCTAACATCCTTTGTCATTTCTCATTTTAGGGCTGGAATTAAGCTTATCTATATGTGCCAATGTGGGTTCTACCTTTATTCCATTGCTGCCCTCCTTGTTTGGGAAACACGACGGAAAGACTTTGCTGTAATGATGTCTCATCACATTGTTACAGTTATGCTGATTTCACTCTCATATATTTCAAGGTAAGGTTTACTTCTCCAACCATTGCCTTTTATTTTGTAGTTTTCATTTTAGTCCTTTTGTTGTCTTTTTTTTTTTTGGTACGAATACCCTATCTTGACATGAAAACAGGGACATGATTTATGTACGATGTAGCAATACTTTATGGTCTCTATGCCTATGGTGGGTGCAATACAAGTAGGAATTTTACATGTGCTTGGAATTTTCGTATTCATTTAACCACAGAACTCACTCATTCTTTGGCATATTTCAAGAGATAACTTTTCCTTTTATTTTCAGTTGGTGGGGGGAAGGGATGCTAGGTTGAGGTAGATTTTTAAACTTTGAAGACCTGGTTCGAGATGTAGAAAAGGTTTAAAAGAAGTAGAAGGGAAGTGGAGAATTGAACATGTATTGCCAAAGGAAGAACAATTAAATGCCGCTAATGGTGATAGTATTAATTTGCATATTCATTTATACAGACATAGACATTATCAATTTTAATTGGATTGGGATTATGTAATGTGTATAAGAAATAGAGCACCTAAAGGTGTGGCTTAATGATCAATGAAATGGGTTGAGACATGTAGTCTCAGGTTCAAATCCAAGCAGAGACAAAAATACTTGGTGGTTTTTTCCCGTCTATCTAGCCTTGATGGACAGAGTTACTTGATATCTATTGTTGGTTGGAGGTAGCAGGTATCCTGTGGAATAGTCGAGGTGTGTGAAAACTGATTCAGACATCACAATTATTAAAAAAAAGTGTACAATAGAGAGTTTATTTTCTTGTTTTTGTTTATTGATGTGATGTTTTGCTACCTTTGAGAAATGAAATATAGCAGATATGGCCAATGCATTGAGATGTTTTAATTTAATATCATATAGTCTACCCCTTTTCCTCTGGCTGGGATTTTCCATGAAATGAGGATACTCAATGGATCCCTTTCTTCTATATTTGATGTTTACCACTTTGTTGCAGTAGAATCATTTCCGCATAAGCACATAAACAGCTCTTGTACCTTTGGACGAAGTTGACCTAGCCAGTCCCATCCTTCTAATCTGCAGAAGGATGCTAATATGCCGTCTAAATGATAAAATAATGAAACGGTTGCTACTTATTAATAAAAAGATAGTTAAATGTGGTCTAGTTTGTAACTCAGTCTTGCAGATACAATTAATTGTATTTTGCCTTAATGGTTGATCAAAAGGTTCCGCCTATGGGTTGTTCAGACGAGGGTTCCCAGGAAACAGCCTCTCTACTTCTACGAGGTAGTGGTAAGATCTGCGTACATTCTGCCCTCCCCAGACCCCACTTGTGGGATTCAACTGGGTATGTTGTTGTTGTTGGTTGATCAAAAGGTTAATAGTCTCCTATTCATCTAAGGAAAGAGGTCTCAAATTAATGCTGTAGTTGTGCATGGAATTGGTAATGCTTACTCCTGGGGGTCCATTTTGAATTTACCTAATGCATTCAAGAAAATCAACCAACCTTCGACAACTATCATTTCCCTCTTTTTGCTTAATATGTTGATTTCAAGATAACTGGATGACATATTTAAAAACTTAGTTTTGTAATGGACCTTGCCATGCCTGCCTTGTTTCCGTCTTCGGAATCATAATTTTGTTGATCTCTAAACATCATAACATCTCTTGTGACTTTCTATGGGTAATGATTTCCCTTGAATCTTTTTAAGTCATTTTGTGAAGTTCTTTGACATTAAATGACTCTTATATGTTATTATCCCTGCAGAGGAGCTAATTTTCCTAGTTGAAAACTGGCTATTCTAGAAAAGGCTGTTTTCTTGAGGAAGAATGTGTGTGTTGGAGTATGGCAGAGTATTTTCTTTCCTACTATTGAATATTAAGACATTATTAAATGTAGGCCTCCTCTATTACTAGTTGGAACTAACAAGCCACAAACTCATCTGAAGGTTCATCATTCCATAGCTGCAGTACATTAATGATGACCTGTAGCTGCAGTACATTAATGATGACCTGTTGCACGCCATCTAATATATCCACATGATACGATGGCAGAGCTTGTCTGTCAAGAACCTTATCAGAGTTCTTGGAATTTTGGATGAATTTCTCTAACCCAGTGTAATTTCGCTAACACTTGAGGAAACAAATTAGCAAATGCAAGATTTTCCAAATGCTGTCTGCATATTAGAAGAATGGAGTAGTTTTTATCTGTTTGGGTTTGTGTATTAATTTGATTTGTTTCGACATGTGTAGCTTCTTTCGTATTGGGATAGTTATTCTTGCATTACATGATGCAAGTGATGTCTTTCTTGAGGCTGCCAAAGTTTTTAAATATTCAGAGAAGGAGCTTGGAGCTAGCGTACTATTTGGTTGTTTTGCTGTCTCCTGGCTCACACTGAGGCTGGTTTTCTTTCCATTTTGGGTCATAAGATCCTCAAGGTGGGCACTTACCAGATTTTGTACTCATACGACATTGTTCGCCTTTTCTGTTTTCTCCTAACTAGTTCAATGTGTTTCACTTCCCAGCTATTATCTATGTGAGGTGTTGAAGTTGTCAGAGGCATATGATACAATGATATACTACTTCTTTAACACAATGCTCTTGACCCTACTTGTGTTCCACATTTATTGGTGGATTCTCATATGTGCAATGGTCATGAAACAGTTGAGAAATAGAGGGAAAGTTGGGGAAGACATAAGATCTGGTAAGCATCTTATTGTCATTTTGAATTTACAGGTGCACTGTGTTGTTGAATTTGTGCTGATATATAGTGCTACACATTTTCCCTTTGTTAGTCTGTTCCTGACAAAAAAAAAAAAAAATTGAGAATGGAAATATAAGAAGCATGAAACTAGTAATCAAAGTACTTCCATGCGGCAGATGTTTTCTCATAGATCTAAACTGATGAAGACCTGTCTCGTCTGTTCACCTGTTTTATATGTTTATATTAAATTGGGCTAAGTTTACTGAAGCTGACCTTATCTTTATTGAATTGTGTGTAATTCTATAGACTGGCTTTGGGACATAAATTATTGTTCTTAACAAAATTAAGGTAAATAATTGTCTTAATGTTAGGGAAATTCATGTATTAAAGAAATATATACCAAAAAGTAAAGAAACCTAGACCAAAGTATGGTTCTCTATAAAGTTCACGAATCATCTATAGAATCAAGAACCTCCTATAAAGTATGGTGCACCATAGAGAAACCAATGAATTTCTATGTTCTATTTTTTCAAAAAATTCTTTAGTAGCTGCACCACCAACACTAGCTTCTTTTAAACTGTCTTGCTCAGGTTTATCAAAATGGTATCTTTATCCAAAAAAATTTCCTTTCAACTTTTTTTTTGGGGCTGTATCCCTAAGGAATTCAGAGTCAACTTGTGTGGTTTGAATCCTATTTTCCAACTTTCAGCTTTTGAGGTTTCAGGATCCTCTTTGAACTGCTTGCATTGTTTTTTCCCCTTCTGAATACAGATTCGGAAGATGACGACTAGTTTGAAGGCTACACTCAGATTCTTCAGCGGAAATGTGCTTTGAATTGAATATCACATGAGTTGTAGGTTTGCCTCTGCATCTGATCCTTCTCCCCAAATAGACTTAGCTTGACATCTTCTACGCTTTTAGAGTCAAACTATACATATTTTTTTGGGTTTGATTATAGTAATAGAACTGGTAGCATTAGATGCGCGGGATATTTTTCAGCTTAACTTGTCATTACATTTTTGGTGTACAAAATAATAGGTATCTCCTTGTATAATTGTTCCCTAAACAAGTATTCGAAAACGATTAAGCAAACCATCTTCACTTACAACTGCCTTGTTCTTTGTTGCTACTGGATTCTTTTGGTTTACAGCTATTGAGGATATGATTAATATGTAAATATGGGGAATCAGGCTGTGCATAGCCCCCAGTTTGCTGAGACAAATTCTGAAAATTTTAACTCAATGGGTTCAACCTATCGAATTTTTGTCACTGAACTCAACTATAGTTTTAATATTGCGAGTTCAGACTCTAATATTTGCTGCCATTTTGTTGATTTTCACCTATATATTTATGTTCCGCGTTTAAATTAGTGAGTTTGGTTGAACCCGTTGCATTAGGGCTACATCCGCCATTGCCCGATTACACAAGTTCCTTTTTTATTTTTTGACAAAGCTACAGCCAATGCTGCTATCCCCTAGAGGTTTAAGAAAAAGGGATAAAATCATTATAAAAAAGGGTCATTCTATGTATAGTCAAGTTATATTCAGTTTTTGAGTGTATTATAATGTATTGCTGCCATTGCATAGAGATTTAAAAAAAGATAATTATAGTACATGGTTATTTGGCCAAAATAATTATTAAAAAAGATCATTTACTATATAGGTATGTATAGTCAAGTTATATTCAGCTTTTGAGTGTATCATAATATATATTCGGTGTAATTCCAAGTATATACAATAAACTAATTAGTTTATCACAAATGTAGTCATGTTTACATAAAAAATAGTCATACTTATAGAAAATATGCGGTGATTATATAATATAGCTTGCCAAAAGACAAAGGAAATGTACACTGACTAGACAACATGGATTACTTATACGTGAGTTATATATTGAAAAAACATCATGATATACTTAAAAATTAAATATACCTTGATTATACATAGAATATAAACTGGCTATTTCGAAAATTGAAATATAGACGAATTATACAGTAAATGGTCTTTTTTTGGATGATTATTTTGGCTGAATACTATTTACCAAGAGAAAATGTATAAGTTACATATTTGGCCTAAAATAATTACATTCACTAGTTCAATATACACTATGTCCTATTAAAAAAATGTATATTTCATATATATCATCTTATAATATCATATAAAAAAATGTATACTCTACTTTGTAACAAAAATGTATTATTTACTAGGCGGCTATTCATTGTAGTTTCTTCCAAAAAAATTGCAGGGACCTCTCTGGAAGCTTTGGTGAATGTTATTACAGTCGATAGAATTTAAAAAGAAAGAAAAAAATTGGTCGTAACAATAGTAGATTACTTTATAATTTATACGTTAAATGTTGAAGGAAGATGATGTTTATTTTCAGCAGGGACGAGAACATTATTGTGATTTTTTCATTTTCACCCCGTACATATAGTAGTGAGATATACCAGGTACCTAATGAAATAGCCTATACATATCGAAGTTGGCCTGAATTTTAAAGGTAAGAGTTAAAGCTTAGTTGTATTTATATGCAATTGAGTCCGAAAAATGTTGATAAAATCAACTTCCAAAGCAATTGAATCTTCATCTGGCTTTTCTTTACATAAAAGCAAGTGTTTCTTTTTTCTCCCTTTTTAAAGTACTGAATGAAATTGTAGAATCAATAACAATATCCTAGTATAGTCCCACAAAACGAGGTGCAGCGGAAAAAAAAGGGCAAGATTTTTAGATTGAATTAAAAAAAAAAGTGCTCCATTACAATTTAGAGTGGAATTTAGTCGCATATTACAGAATTTTGACTTGCGTTGAACTCATGAGTTAATGCAGGTTATCATGTGGTGTTAATGTAGGTAGCATGTTCATATTAACAGCTTGTTTGGATGGTGGTTTTTCATGGTATGGTATGGTATGGTTTTTGATTGTTTCATTAATTATATGGTATGGTATGGTTTAGTTTCATGGTTCTGTAACCATGAAACCCCTCACTTTTTGAAACCACCAATTTGGTGGTATCCCATGGTTTCCTTATTTTTTTTTCCAATTATACCCTTATTCAAATCTAAATAGTTTTAATTTATCCTTTATTCTTTATTAAACTTTACCTTAATATATGTATTGTTTTTCTACTACTTATTTTTCTCCGCATCAACTTTTGAAACTTTTTTTGCACCTACATTTTTTCTTTCACGTTTTAACCTATTTTTTGAGTTTCATTTTTTAAAAAAAAGTTCTTACTTTTTCTTTTTCTTACGTTGTTTGTATGGTTTCAGATATTGCTTGTATGTTTTCCTACTTGATTCTATGTATTTTTAAAAAAAATAAATTATTAAAAAAATATTGATAAATTTAATGTTTATACTAATTAAGGATATTTTTGTAAATTTATAAGTTACAGTACCATACAATCAAATCAAAGAACAAATTATCATTAAACAGTAGCAACTCATACAGTCTATCCAAACATCGTATGGTATTGTACTGTACGATACCATACCATACATACCATACAGTACCATACATTATGAAACCATGGGAAACCACCACCCAAACAAGCTGTAAATGACATTAGTCAACGTGATCAAAGAATAAGTCAAATTAGTAATATATTATAATTAAGATAATTAACATATCTTTTACGTTGTCAATGTGTGCAAAGTCAAATACTTTTGAAAATCAGATGACTTAGTCAATTTTTACTCGTACTAGTACTAGTACTAGAATTAGAAGCCCGCAGCCGTATACGGCCATAGGAGACCTTTTTAGCGTGGCTACACCATTAATAGAAAGTCAAACAATTTTTTTTTCTTACTACATTTGTCAACATGAAATTAATGTTGTTGTCTTATTACTATTCTAGTATAATAATTTGGAAGTCTTCCACTCAGTCCAATGTCAAAGGCGAGTATACTCCAATTTCTTTTATTTTTATTTCTTGACATTTTTTAAACTATTCTTCAACGACAATTTTTTTATTATATTCACACTAGTTTTTTTTTTCTCTAAAAAATATTGCATTATATTGATTCACAATATGTTTTATATGTGCATAATGTATATGCATTATTTACAATTGGTCCAATCTAAAAATTAGAATCTCAAGAAATCCTATGTGAAAGCAAAAGAAAGAATTAAGCTTATTATAGGCCAATCTATTTCATGCGTGAGGGATAGTGGGATACTCACAATTATTATTAGGGACATGCAAAATCGAATTGAAAAAATATTATTGGTTTATTGTTATTGGATTGTCAGGTTAATGAAATTTTTAATGATTTTATAAAATAAAAAATTATCAAGTTAACGGTTTGATTTTAAGTATTGGGTTATTAGGTAAATTGATAACCCATTAAGTCTATAGTAATTAACTACTTTGTCCCTTTATAAATATTAAATATGATAATTTAACATTACCTGACATTACATCGTTACTTGTAAGTCATGTATTTGCTTAGTTTCTAACATATAAGCCTTCTATCAAAGAAGTAAATTAGAATATGAGGCCAAATATTACATATTACTAAGCTTAGGTGCTCAAAAAATATTTTGTTCACTTCTTATTGATTTAATTGTCATATCAATATTCATTTGGGGCGGGTGTTATGTATTCGTAGAGCCCGTTTTATTAAATTAGGTGAGTTTTGTAAAACTAGACAAATAGATATATTCATCATATTTACATTTCTTTATCTGCCTCATTCTAGTTTCAGAAACATTCTGTCATTTGCAATTGATTTGCTCGTTTCGCTGTATCACATTGTCTCATCGAATTACGTCAAATTCTTAAAAAAGTCATATATTCATTTTACGAGCATTTTTTTATTTGGTAAACTGAAAATTAAACCGTTAACGACTAAAAATCGATAAAAACTATCTTATTGATTAATATATTTAAAAACCAAAAATCAAATAACCGAACGATACAATAACCTATCCAGTGAAATTCCACAAGTAAGTTCTGGCACAAGTGAGTTCTAAGAAGGACAAAATGTACGCAGACGTTATCACTGTCTCATAGATAAATTCAACGATAATTTATAAAATCTAATTGAATTGACCACATAAGTTTATCGTATTCATTGCTTTTCTCTGAATCATTATTCAATAATTATGACCATTTTCTGGAAATATCCCTTTTTTTATAATGCACAGATGAGTCATGAGGATAACTACTTATTTGAGTCATATGACAAATTGCATACCGACCTATATTTTCAAAAAAAGGGAAACTGTCATTGTTTGAATAAAGTGAACTTCTTTTGATATAAAAAAGGAAACTTATCATTGTTTCTACAAATAGAGATCAACAAATAAGAATTTCAAATCTATTTGGGTGGATATAAATCCACATTTATCCATATCTTGTGCTCTTAAAACTATAGTCAATAAAATCACATTTATCCATATCTTTTTTTGTCTTACAACTTTTGCACAATATAGTCATCCTAAGTAAGATACCTAGTACCTATAGTCAAAATCATCTTTGATTCCTCTGTACAAATTAGGGCTGAGCTATGAAACAATTTGTGTTGGATATTGAATCCCCTCTATCTTTTAAGAAAATTTTTCAGTTTAGTAATTTATTGAATTTAAATATATAATAGAAGAAATGAATTTTTGGTCTAATTCAATAATAAAAGTTAGTTCAAGAGAAGATGATTGTCCACGAGGACTCCTTATTCCATCAATGTGGGACTCCAACATTAGACTCCACGGCCAGGTTAGGGTATATGGAGCGTGTACAATATAAGACTAGGAAATAATGAGTTACAATGTGCCTAATTTTGATACATTAATGATAAGGGAATAAACATTTGAGCCAAATTTCATGCGGAAAGCTAGTTCAAGAGGAAGGGTTGTTCAAGACCATATAAAAAATCAAGGATCCTTCCAACAATGTACGACTTTGAGCCTAATTCAACACAGAAAGCTAGTTCAAAAGGAAGGGTTGTTCAAGATCATATAAAAAAATCAAGGACCCTTCCAACAATGTACGACTTCAACATAATTCTCTTATTAGAATTTTCAGTTTCGCCAATAATATAGATATCCCCCTTAATTAGAAAGAAATTTATAACC
This sequence comes from Solanum rostratum, assembly GCA_029948455.1. Lineage (NCBI taxonomy): Eukaryota > Viridiplantae > Streptophyta > Magnoliopsida > Solanales > Solanaceae > Solanum > Solanum rostratum. The sequence goes on along the minus strand of CM057045.1, from coordinate 89,244,334 downwards.
GAGGGTTGTGGTGGAGTGGTATTCCTCATACAATAAATAAAGAATTTTGTGATAATTAATTATCAGTAATAATATAGTTGTCACTATATTATAGTTATTGGCAATTTAACTATAAATACCTAACACCCTATATAAATATCGCGAAAAGCTTTAGCCACTCTCGAAAGAAAAATCTATTGCAATAAATGTCTCTTTTGTTACAACCGCATTCATTCTTAATATTTAGAGTTTTATAATTCAAATCTCATGGCTACGAAATCGGCTTTGTTAAGGATTATTTTTTTATCCCAAATATAAAATTTTATGATATGAATCTGAATTTAATCGAACATTTATGTAGGTAATGAACATCGAATAAAAAAATAAAAATCAAGAAAAAAATCAATACTCCCTCCGTCTCAGAAGTTTGACCAACAATAAAGTTCAAGAATGAATCTAATTTTTTAAAAAAATTATATAATTTAAAATAAATTATAAATATTTCTGTCCATAAATTTTAAAAAAATAAATTATTATAAAAAGAAAAAACAATGGAAACGAACTTTAAAACAAATCAAATGAAGACGGAATACATATAAAGCTAGACCCACATACTTTTTTGTTCAATTGACGAATGATTTACGGCCGATGAATTGAGGGTTAATTTTAGCTTTAGTTACGGAATCTTCTTCGTTGGAAATCAAATTAGAAAATAAAGAATTGAAAGAATAATTGGTAGTAAATAAATTGAGGGGATAATTAAGATTTGAAAGAATGATTGGTAGCCAATAAGTTTTGAAGGATAATTTGAGCCTCTATAATTAATTATCATCACATGCTATATTATGTTGATGAAAAAGGGAATATTTTGCCTTTAGTTGCCGACCTAAGTGCACCACACTGTATATATTAATTAATAATCACTTATGGTCAAAAAATAGAGTGTACGGAGTATATAATAAAAGTGAACAATAAAAAGCCCAAATATCTCACGTTGTTGGGAGTGGTGCCCACAAAAGTACAACCTTATTATTTGAATTTTTATCTCATATATTATAATTTTAAGTTTAAAATATGTAAATTATGAAGGCTATTTAAAATCAAGGTTTAAAATAAAAAAATTATCAGAAAAGAAAAGATAAATAAATTAAATATAAGAAATGGTTTAATTAGCTCATTCATGATTTTTGTTCTTTCAATATCATTCGTACAAAAATGAATCTGCTAATAGGACAAAGTATCAATTGTAGTACCTCCTTTTTTCTTATTAGCACGAGCTTTATAAACGTCAAAGCAATAGAGCTTCTTATCTTTTTCTTTAACGTCGAGGATTCTACTTCCCCCGTTTTAAAAAGATTAATTTATTTATTTAAAATTAAGTAAAATATTAATTTCTATTTTTCACGTGACATATTTAAAATCGTAAGATTAAAGAAAATTTTAATATATTTAAAATAATTTAAATTTAGGAACATATTTTAAAAAAAATTTTAAAAAAAATAGAGCTCAAAGCTCTTTTCTTTCTTCAAAATAATTGAAATAAGAAGAGTTTTGAATTGCTACAAATAAATAATTAAACTAAAACTTAATTAAAAACTTGTATTAGATATGTTTTATAAATAGTTCTCTGTAATATGAATAAAAACTGTATTATAAATGTAGTATAAATTTTTTTTTTCCCCTTAAACTCCGTGTCAAATCAAATTGTGTTTTCTTCTTGTTTTAAATGGAGGGAGTATAAGAATTTGAGAAATTTTGACAGCTCTTTAATAATTTGTGGTGTTTTTATATTTATGGTTAAAAAGATATGCCTACAAGAAGTTTAAATTGCATGTTAAATAAAATTTTAACTTCATATTGCATGTCCAAACGAACCTGTAATAAAGTAATAGATGGAATTAAGATATGATTATGGGTTGGTGGAGTTCTTAAAATAAGAGGAAGGAGCATTAGGAATGTAATTAACGTGTTAATTGACTTATTGTTGGCTTGTGTTAGTATATCTGCTAAGTGAAACACTGATCTCTTTTAGATCTACAGTCCTTTACAGCCCTCTATCAAACAGTTTCTTCTTTGAAAAATTGTATTTATCAATTTTATTAAGGATGAATTAATTAGCCTAATATTTTTACATTTTATTTTATGTCTAGGATTTTCGATTGGTCACGAAATTTTAAAAATTAATTTTGTTTTTATATGTAAGTTAACTGTTATATTTTATTTAAGAAAATAATTGATGATGAGAGTTTCGCATGTCTTTTTCATTTTACATCAGTAGTCAGAGTCCCGATAAATTATGTAATTAAAAAGTAAAATGTAAATACTATAATTATATAATTTTAAAAAGAAAAATACACTAGTCTTTTTTGACAAACTGGAAAAAGAATCATCATATATATTATATCACATAAATAAAGACCGAATAAATAGCACAACAGAGGAAAATGTACTTAAATAATGTCTATGCTATGATCGAATTTGTAGTAATACACTTATGATAGAGGTTCTATGAGCCTTTTATATATTTTTTTAAAAGTATTTTTTGTTATTTAAATTTTATAAAAAATAAAAATTGTTAATTTATTTTACTCGAAAATAACCTTTTCTTTTAAATGACGATACCTGCTCAATCCGACTAAGTTGTGGTTGTCCCGATCGATCGAGAAGAGCTATCTATGACAGCATCATCATTTGCGACATAAATTTTTGACAATAATTTGAAGATTGCAGATTCAATCGCATTTCATGAGTTATACGTATAAGTTAATTTTGATTTATCCAAATAAATATGGCAAGATGAAGACCAATTTTGATATTTTTCACAAATTTGTCAGATTTTATATTTATTAAAAAAATACCACTTTTCAAATTAAAATTACATATCCAAATATAATTTCAACTTCTCAATTTCTCCCAAATCTACAATTTCAAATCATAATTTAGGTTAATCTGGTTGAGACTATGATCGTTATAGATTGATTTATTTGGTTAAGATTGCATTCATTTATTCTTCCACCTATGTCAGCTAGACCTGTTTGTTGGCTTTTGATCAAGATCATCAGAACATCCTGAAAAATTCTATTGAAAAGCTTAACTTACAAGTGAAGAATGACACCTTTTTAACCAACTTTGAATCACAAATTAAACACAATATCTAAAAAGATCAACAAGTGCATATGCTTAAAGTATATTTACATATTTAGAACATGTCATATTGGTACTATATATATTTTAAAAAGATTTAATGTGTTAAATTATAACGTAGCTAAATCCGCAACTTTTTTGTTGTATGATTTTTTTTTTTGAGAATAAATATTTTTAAATTGAATTAAACGAAGTTATGTGATTTATTTTGACATGTTTTAGTTTTATAATACTTTCTCCATTATATTTTACGTGGCATCCTTTCACTTGATACAATACTAGGAAAATAAGGAAGACTTTTAACATTTGTTGTCTGAAATCATTCTTAGATATTTGTATGATTGAGAATCATTTCATCAAGGGTTAAAAAGAGAGTTTAAAAGTAAATTATTTCCAATTAGAATAAGATGTCATTCTTGTTGGGACATATCAAAAAAGGAAAGGTACCACATAAAATAAGACGGAGAAATAATAGATAAAAATTGAAAACGAAAGATACTACCTCCATCCCATATTATAAGGGCACTTTTCATTTTACACCGTTATTAAGAAATCATTAATAACTTTATCATTTTACCCTTCATTTATATCAATGTATGTTAAATTAAGTTTGAAAAAATCATTAATACACTAACTAATGGTAAGGATAAAATAGAAAAAAATAATTAATTTTTATCCTTATTTTATAAATATCTATATAATATGAGACAAACATTTATAGAAAGATATCGTGGGACGGAGTTAGTTGGATATATTCAAGTTCGTACTGGACCCCAAAGTTATGTTTTAGCGCAAATATAACAGATAAGTCTGTGGAGGCAAAAAAAGTAGCGTGTGAACGCGCCCCACCAGATGGAGTCATCAAATACATCACCTGAATCTATTTTTACTCTGCCAACTCACTTCTAAATTCTTATTCCGTGTATAAAATGTGTGTGAGCTGTCCTTACTTCTTCCCGCGTATATAAACCCATTTGACCTCTCTCACAACTCTCAACTCACTCATAAAAATAAAATAATCAACTCCTAAACACCAAATATGCATAAGTCAAATAAGAGATTTAGACAAGAAGGAACTTCGAATCAGTTTCAGCACCAGCGGAGGCTTACTGGAGATCAAGAGTACTCTGTTATGGTAGCAACACTGGAAAATGTCATCAATGGTAATATTCCCATGGGAAACAATCAAGAATTCAATCCATTTTCACCTTTTCAGTATTCTACTGTCACTGCTACCACCACGACCATTACTTCCTCGTCTTCGCCTTCAACCAGCATGTCGACCAGTTTCGAACAAGTTTTGGGTGTCCCTGCAGAACAAGAACCTTGTCAATTTTGCAGAATTCAAGGTTGTTTAGGCTGCGACATTTTTGAAACCACATTTTCCTCTTCTGCTGCTCCTCTTGCTGATAATAAGAAGAAAAGTAGTGCCACTACAACCACGACGGCGAAGAAAAAGAAGAAAAATTACAGAGGAGTGAGACAGAGGCCATGGGGAAAATGGGCAGCAGAAATTCGGGATCCTCGAAAAGCTGCACGTGTTTGGCTGGGAACTTTCAGTACAGCAGAAGAAGCAGCTAGAGCTTATGACAGAGCGGCCATTGAATTCAGGGGTCCAAGAGCTAAACTGAATTTCTCATTTGCGGACTATACTGTTGACACTCAAGAACAACACAGCATTTCATCTTCTTCACCTCAACAATTATCAGAAGAGCCAAAACAATTGCAGCAAGGGAATAATAATTCTGATTTTGGAAATGAAATTTGGGATCAATTGATGGGTGACAATGAAATTCAAGATTGGTTGACCATGATGAATTTCAATGGCGACTCTTCCGATTCTACTGGCGGGAATGTTCACAGCATTTAAGTTTCAGTTACTTAAAAAAGACAGCTCAATACATTAAATCTCTCACTTCCACTGAATTGTGGAAAGTTAAAAGACATTAAATTTCAGCTATTCAAATTGGAAAAAGAAATTAGTATATTAAAGGTGCTATGCCCTGTTGTATTTTTTAAATCAAATCTGGGCTCTCGTACCTAGAAAAAATTAGTATACTAGTAATTCTCTACTTATTTTCGGGTTTTGCCGCTTGTATTTATGAAATGTAAAAATTATGAGTCATTAATATGAGTAAAGCTCTGTTTTTGCAATCGCTTCTCCATTTTTAGTGATGAACTGTGCTTACATACTGACAATTCAGTTGGACTTAAATTCTCTAACACAAAGTACAAGTACTTCATATATCTCAATTCAAGTACCACAATGCATTTTCATTTCGAAAGTTAAATAATTTAATTATTGTCGTGAATTTAAATATAGAACTATTAATTTTTTTGAAATAAAATCTACATCTTTAAAACCTACATAAAAGTAATATAAGTCACAATAAATTGATAATTCAAATTATTAAAAAGATATATTAAAAAAATTACAATTAATTTTTTTATTTAAATCTCAAAATTAAAAAATATTACAACAATTGAAACGAATAAAATATATAATAGCAAAAACCATTGATTTTTTGGACCTATTAAATTATAATGCTAAATAGATTATATTAGTAATGTCTGTATTAGTTATTCTTGTATTAATTTACATAAAATATTGTTATGCATTGTTTGATTTGATGCATTGTATAAAAAAGTTTATTTACAAAGTTACCCTCTACAATTATGATTAAAAAAAAGAAGTAAAAAAGAGGTTTTGAGGGACAATTAGATCTTTAATCATGCTAACGCATGCATTAAAATCATAACATTACAATAACTAGAAATTCATAGTATTAATAATGCACACATTAATACACAATAGAATGTATAACTAATACACGTATTATTTCTACGGATACATTTTATCAAATGACCTCACGATATGGCATCGAATGAAATCACCTGGTGATTCTGATAGCACCGGGCCCACTATACTTTGTAACAAGATTTTAAAAAGGTTCAGTTTTAAAAGTCGACTGGAAAAAAAAAAAGCACGTGCCGTATATTAAGCATCTGAAGCATATTTAACATGTGCTGGCTTTATTTATAAGGAAGAAAGAAATGTGGGAAATATAATAGTATCCACTCTTTATTTTATTCTAGTACAACCCAAGTTTGGGCAAACAAATCTAATCATTCGAGCCAGTCCGAACTAGAGTCGGCCAACAATTAATTACTCCATTTATCTTGAAAATTATTGTATTGCTAACAATATTTTTATTTTAAAAGTTTAAGAAGATAATATAAATAAAAATAAAATAGTCAAAAATACCTTTTATTTAATATTCTTTTGGAGTCCTATTAAATGAATTATTGAGACTTTTTCATAATTCAAAATAACTGAAATTTTTTCAAAGTTAAAAAAAAATTGTTGGATTTGTTTTTTCATATTTATCTTCCCTTTATGTTAACTACTTTACGTTTTTTTTAAGAGAATAGTAAGTACTCTCTCCGTATCAAATTAATTAAATTTTTGAGATTTTTTTCAATGTTCAAAATATTTGAATTGTTCAAAGTTCAAGGTAAATGTTTAAAACTTTTTCCATATTTGCCCTTTCATTTATTGAACTGTTATATTTCTAAGAGATAAATTACACTAAATATTTATGATTTTATAAAGTACAATTTGTGAAAACTATGGTGTAAATATTATCTTTAAATATTTTTCTTAATATGTGTACATTACCTTACAAATTTAATTAACATGAGATAAAGAAAGTAATAATAAAAAAAGATAATAGTGGAAGTAGTCTATGATTTATGTTCGTAAATATTTTTTTAAGAAGCGTGTCATTTCTCAACAATTCATCAGTATGGACTAGACATCAGAAGTAGTATTATCTTAAAGAAAGTGTAAATGAAAAACATGATAAATAGTGTGGGATTGGGTGCAAATATAATATAATACTTTCTTCGTCCACTTTTAAATGTTAATTATATCTTATATTACTGGTTAAGTTTGAAAAGTTAAAAGTTAAATTTATTACTTAATTTTCTAATTCGTCTTATCATTAATTATAATTATTTTTTATATATTTTCTAAAAGATTAAATTTATTATATTTAAATATTGATTATACATATCGGAATTTTGTAGGATTTTATAAGATGAGTCATATTTCAGTCATAGTTTCTTGGATGCTATTCTAACTAAACCCTAATATATGCTTATATAAAGGGTATGATGTTCGTGTAAAGAAGCATCTAAGATATCCCATAAGTTTTGGGGTATTTATAATAAGATCAAAATATATCAGATTCTTCTTGATACTCAAGTACTTCAAGACGATCTATGTACACAAGTCATTCTAGTTCAAGTAAATACACTATTAACGGTCCTCGAATCATGAAGAAATTTAGGAAGAAAAGAATCAAAGAAGGAACAGTTTTATACCCACATTGTTTATGAATAAAGTTAAATTTCTTCATATATTATTTATAATTGCAATTTATTTTTCATCAAATGAAAATTCGTGGTAAACAATGATATCACAAAATTATTATTTTACTGTTGTTATTAAAAAAAAAATCAAATCAATTCTCAAGAAATAAAAATATAAGGTTGGAAAAAATAAAACACATGCGTGATATTTAGTGGAGTGAGGTGGTGTGATGGAGACATGGAGTGGGACACAGTTAGTTACTCGGTATTGTTGACGCCCGCGTACGGATTTGATATTTTTAATATACTATTCAATAAAGTAATTCTATCTAATAAAAGTTGGATTTTATTTTAAATTTAAAATGATAATAATTTTCTTTTTACGTTAAAGTGACAATTAACCTAAGGATTACGTTGATACAAGTTTGTTTTATTCTTTAAATTAAGCATTTTCACGAACTAACACGAAGTAAACATTTTTTAAATTAAAAGGGAAGAGCAATTCAAATTTAATAACTCTTTGAAAAAGAAACTCACGATAAACGTTCTTAATTAGTAGTAACATTTTGGAGTTATTCTTTCCCTGCCTTTTATCAAATCATCTTTTTTTGCTTTTGACTTTAGCTGAGTTCTAGGATGGATTTATTAAATTCTCACATGTTAAATTATTGTTAGTAGTAAAAATTTTATAAATGACATACTGTTTGATGAAAATTTTCATAGTTCTCGACTTTTTTTTTTATAAATTATCAAAAATATTAAATTTTTTTCATGTCGAATGATACATAAAATTATAGGTTGATACCTAATGAAATAGAACTAGCAATTTAAGACTGTTCCGTTAAATAAAGAAATTAATTGACTCTTTAATTGTAATTCCTTAATTACCGCTAAACTGTTCTAGTTGTTATTCAATCGAACATGTACGCTATTTCGTTTCAATTTGAGTGTCTTTCTTTCTTTATTTATTTTTCAATTTTAAAAGTGAGTGTTTTCTTATCTTCATATTTTCTCTGTTCACTTTAGATTTTGCATGATTCTTAAGAACAATGATATATGAATATATTACTATAAAATTCATAGTAATTGATGTTTAATATTAGGTCTTGAAAAAATATAAGTTTTTTCTTGAAATGTTAATGGTGACAAGTAAAAGTGAATATCTATTTTTGCACGAGGAATTTTCGCATATAGCCATTCAAAAAGACTTTAATTATGCTCCATAGCTATAGTTTGAGTTATTATATTTCGTAATTATAGTTATAGCAACGTTTGTATAATTCGCACAACATTTGTAAACATTTATATAAATTCACTAATTAATTCACAATTTTTGAATAACGTTTGTGTATTTTGCTATATAATAAACAGTGTTTGTATATTTTGCTATTCAATTTGATTCGCGCACTACTTTTATATAATTGTGCACTACAAAATTCAAACTGTAATTACAACTAGATATTTGTCGCGAGCCCTAATTAATTTAAACTATACTATATTAACTAATTAGCTAGTATTTACTTATTCACATTATTTTTAGTAGATAAGCAAAAGTAAACAAATGGATTATTTAGTAAATCTATTTGTATTTATTTTGAGGCTTTTGTTATTTAATAATTGTGTTTATCTTTGTCTCCTAAATGTCACCTATTCGAGGACACGAGTTAGGGACAGAGGCACTTTGCAATATATCATAGCCCCATTGTATATAGCAATGTGAATAAAGTATATCATATTAAATAACTAATTAAATATTATATTAATATCTAATTAAATATACGAATAACGTGACAAATATTTTACTTAAAAAACGAGAGGAAAAAAGTACACATTTTATTAAAATTTGACTTTTCTATAACATTATATTATATTGGGAATCAGAGAATGGGAAGAAGAAATTGATTCTGTCATGATGACTTAAACGTGTGTTCACAAGAAAGGAAAATAAGTGTTTTTTTAATTATATGTTTGGTAGTAAGTATACAAGTAAAAAAATATTAGTAGTATGTTAAAAGTATTTATACGTAATTAAAAAAATATTATGAAATGTGAGGCACGAATTTTTTCTATTTTTGTGAAACTTGTTTTTCTTTAAAAAAGAGTGTTATACAGAAATTTTGAACAATCGAATATAAAAAATAAAATACTTTTCTCCGTACCAAATACCCTTTAAATCATACCCATATGTGAAAAATAATGTTGTTATCAACTGGACTAATAGTTAATTAAGTAATTCATTTTGCCAAACTTTAACTAACAAGCTGTACTAATAATGTTCTCATCTTTTTCAATCGATCCCCCTTTGCTTTGGTGTTATTGTTCGTATTTTGAATTTATTTGAAGATGTTCTATTAGATACGAAGGGCGGTGGAGTGGAACTATTCTGATAATTTTTTTTTTAATATTGATACTTTATTTTTATTTTATAAATAATACTAGTAAGTAATGTATTCAATTTTTGTTAAAGTGGAATATTTTGTTCATATAAAGTGTTATATGGCAATTTTTTTAAATAGAAGAGAGGATATAATATACACGCCATCAATAGACTATAATAAAAGAGAGGTGCGTTTCTCAAACTAATGATAAATAATTTATATATGAAACTCACACTCTCAATATTTTACATATAAAACAAAAAAAAAATATTAGTTTAAATGTGTTTTGACACCATTTTTTAAGAAAAGAATAAAGTTTGACTTGTCAGCTATGGCCTAAAATAATTGATCGTGACTTTGAACATGTTCTTTTCATGACCCCTCTTGATTGATATGAGACAGGCATAAAAATTTGAGAAATTATGATGATTTAACTTTATACGTTATAACTAAATATGAAAAGATATATATTTTTAAAAATAACGAAAATAAAATGGTTATCACATGAATTATAACCGAGCCATTCTCGTATCTTATTCCAAAACAACAAAGACAAAAAATGCTAACAACTAGAATCGAATGCACATTAGTTTATTTCATATCATTCAGCATAACACAACATTATTTTAGTTTGGCAGAACAAACTTTTCCTTAAAAAAAATAAAAATCGAAGGGATTTTCTTTATTGATTTTTACCTGATGTTTGGATATTCACATTGGAGCTCGACTATATTCGGATTTATGTTGCGTAGGGGTCCATTTTGGGGAAGCACTTTTTACCAAGGATTTTTTATTCTCAAAGCTTGAACTCGAAAGCTCTGATTAAGAGAGGAACAACTTCATTCGCTACGCCACATTTTCTATGGTGAAGGGACTATATTATCTATACTAAAGATTTCCAAGATTTTGTAAATTTAAGTCAACATAGTGAATCACAAGGCAAAACAGAGAATATAAATTTCATGAAAAGTATAACAAACAAAAAGAGGATAAATACATTAAAATATCAAATATGCAACATTATAGGTGTCAAGTCACTTTCAAATCACCACGTGATACCTTCTTCTATAGTTTTCTTAAAAGAGTTTATGTTATTTTATATATTTAGCTAAAGTTTTTTCTGTAGAAACTCAAGCAAGATGCTATTCTGCCAGCTATCATATACTAAAATAGATATGGTATACAATAACAATCTTATATTTAATGTCGATGTGACTCACATTTTCATTTCTTGCCAAGGAATCAAAGTTATTCTACTATTATTATATTATAGATACTACAAAATTCAAATTTGGTAAAGCCCATTTAACAATCTTTTTTTATAGATACAACAACTGTGAAACAAAGAACAAGGGTTCTTTTTCAAGAATCTTAGTAAGCGTTTGGCCCCAAATTTTCAAGTATTTTTGACAAGTTATTTTTTGGTAAATATTTTTGGCAAGTTATGTTAAAGTTATATTATGCGTTTGTCTCAAGTTTTTTTCAAGAATATTTGATTATTTCAAAGAATATAATTTATACTTATAATAAGTTCTAAAAATTATTTTAAAAACTCATAAGTTTGTCTTACCATTCTATAATAAACATGTTCCGTTAAAAAATAACCTTATAACATAATTGATGATAATCAACAATGACAAAATAATAATATGGATAAGATCAATACATTAACTGCATTTAAAATAAATTATTCTTTTTCCCAATGTTCTCGCTCAAACTATTTTTTTTGGCGTTGATAAATGGATTGGTTGGTCATGTTAATGTAGTAAATTGATAGATGAATATTTAATATAAATTAATAAATGATAGGTGTTTTTTTATAAAATACAAAAGTTTAGAGTAATTTTTAAATGTTCAAAATTTTCCAAATATTATTTGGAAACTTGTGAATTTCTCAAAAATCATTTGTCAAATTTTTTGGCCAACATCCCAGCCCAGTTTTTCCCCCAAATTTTTTCCAAGTTTTCACCAAAATACTTGAGGCCAAACGGGGCCTTATTCTTTTGGGCCAAGAAAGAAGCTCTTCGTTTTGTTCTTAAAGGGGCCATTCGCACAGCTGACTTATTTTTGGGTGTATTTTAAGTTTTGCCCTTAAATATAATCGTCTTTAATTTTTGCTTTTTAACACTCCAAGTAAACTTGAGCAGACAAAAATAAAATTGACATCTTTTTTTTTCCTACGTCCACCTTTTTCGCTCCTGGATGACTCAAATTCACTATCTAAAGATTGAAAATGAGGGGTGCTTACCATCCGAACAATTTTCTCTTGTCAAAATAATAAATAAGTTTGTCAATGATATAAGTTTTGTTGGAAAAAATGATTCTAGTATCTCAAAAAGAATTATTTGATTTCCTATTTTTCAAAAGAGAATATTATTTTACTACTTCCTTAATTATTCATTCCATAAATAATCATTAATTAGCTATTAATTCTTTCTATTATTCATTATAAAATACCTTTATTTTGGTCAAATAATTTTCCTTATTGACCTGACGTCTTCTTTAATATATTGCCTTAATGTCATTAATTTGATAAGAGCCGTTGGTAGCTCATTAACTTGGCAATTGAATATTGCCATAACCTTTTGATTTGCTTATGAGATGCTTCCTCCGTTATATATATATATAACTTTCTTCCCCCTATTATCTATTGTTTATGCTGGGTTTATATTATTTAAAATCTTTGTTAGATTCTGATTCCTAGATTTATACTAGAAGAGCTTGTTGAATCCTGGGGGACACATCCATACCGGGTGAAATATCCTTCAGGATAGTATCTTTTGATATGTATCAAGCTAAGTGAATTTCTTACAAATGTTTGTAACGAGGTTCGTATTTGTGAAGATAAAGTATTTTCCGTAAAAATTTTCAACAAGTTTATGGTTATGTATCATAATATATCATAATTCCTACAGAACTTATGCTGAAAGAGGCGGAAGATTAATTTCAAACCCACAAGTTATGTCGTAAAAAGGCATATCTAATACAACATAATTTAATTCTTATGACAAAAAATCAATTTTAGAAACCACAAGATATGCGTCAAAATATAATTTATGCCGAGCCAAATAAAAAAAATTCAAACTTATGTTGAGCAAATTAGGTCATAGAAATGCCACACAATTTATGCCGCATAACTTAATTCGTAAAACAACCTCTCTACCTCTATGTGGTAGTGGTAAGGTCTGCGTACATCTTACCCTCCCCAGACCCCACCTGTGGGATTCCACTGGGTATGTTATTATTGTTGTATGGCGAATGAAGCAAAAGTTTTCTAAACTTATACCGAGCAAATTAGGTCACAAATAAGGTACTATGGTTCAATTTTTTTTTTATTAAATGAAAGAGGGCAAAAATTGTTAAACTTGTTCTTAGGGGGGGAAATTACGCGAATAAACAAACATATACTAGTTATTAGCTAATATAACTATAGTTTGAATTTATTACAGCTCGTGGCAACATCTAGATGTAATTACCGTTAGAATTTTGTATAATTGACATGATTTATACAAATGCCATGCGCGATTATACAAAAGTTGTGCAGGAATCAAATTGTATAGCGAAATATACAAACACGACGAATTAGACAAGTGTTTGCCATGCATGATTATACAAAAGTTGTGCAAGAATCAAATTGTATAGCGAAATATACAAACACTGCGAATTAGACAAGTGTTGTGCATAAATTGTATAGCCAATTAGCCAAACGTACAAATGCTATACAAAATTGCGAATTGTATAGCGAATTATATAAACATATACAAATATCGTGGGAATTATACAAATACTTCTATAACTATAATTACGAAATGTAATTACCCAAACTATAGCTATGGAACATAATTAAAGTATTTTTTTGACTGGCTATATGCGAAAATTCCTTTTCTTAGAGCTATACTGAACCCAATTTACAGCAGTCCAGCCCAACCAACTTCAGTGACCCATTCCCTCTACTGCCATTATAGGCCCAAACTCTTGGGCAACATTTGAGCCCAAATATGTTGGCCCTTCTAAGATTGGTAACAGCCCACAGCTTTTAACGCGCAAAGACGAAAAGCATGCCGCCATTTACTTAATGACGAAGCTACGTGTCACCGTCAGATTTACGCCGTCTCGCGAATATACATATAAATATCCATTTTCATCCATCTTCGGCTTTTACAATTTCGTCGTTTCGAAAGCGTCCAAATTAAAGCTAATCAAATTCCCTCTTTTCGCTTTTCCACTTTTTCCGAATTTCGAATTTTGATTCTTTTCTTCTCACCTTACCAATTCACAATCTAATTCTCCGGCGATCGACGGTTGATCATTTGATCGGAATACTGTAATCATGGGAGCTTCTCACAGTCGCGAGGGTCTAGAGCTTTCCGATGGATCCGATTATGAGGATGATGAGGGCAGTACCAGAACAGAAAGTGAAGAACAGTATGAAGACGCCGCTGACGATCACACTCCGACGAGAACTCCACCGGTGAGTAATAAAACCCTTGACGACTTGGATTCCAAACTGAAAGCATTAAAACTTAAATACGGTTCCGCGGAGACACCGACGAATTTAAGAAATGCTGTTAAGTTGTACTTGCATGTCGGCGGTAACACGCCGAAAGCTAAATGGATAATCTCCCAGAAGCTGACTCACTATGACTTTGTTAAAACCCTGAAAATCGGAGGGGATGATGAAGACGATTATGAATCCTCAAGTGGAGGAGATGAGGGCTTTTGGGTTTTGAAGGTGGGAAAGAAAATTGCGGTTAGGGTTTCGACTGATGTGCAGTTGAAGATGTTTGGAGATCAGAGAAGGGTTGATTTTGTGGATAACGGAGTGTGGGCTTTGAAGTTTTTTGTGGATGACGAGTATAGGAAGTTCATTACCAAGTTCCAGGACTGCTTATTTGAGAATGTGTATGGAATGGAGGCTACCGAGGCGAACAAAGTGAAGATATATGGGAAGGAATTTATTGGGTGGTTAAAACCTGAGGAATCAGATGATGCAATGTGGGAAGATGCAGATTCTGGAGTCTGGAAGGGTAGTGGAAAGAGTCCCATAAAGCCGGTGAGGGATAGCCAAGATTTGCTGGAGGAATTTGAGGAAGCTGCTACTGGTGGAGGAATACAGAGTTTGGCATTAGGGGCTTTAGATAATAGTTTTCTTGTGAATGATTCAGGAGTTCAAGTTGTGAAAAATTTTAGCCATGGAATCCATGGGAAAGGTGTTTATGTGAAATTTGATGAAAAGGATAAGTGGGCTGGTGGAGGCTCGACTCCTAACAAGGCTCTTTTGATGCGGGGAGAAACTAACATGATGCTAATGAGTCCTTTTAAGGAAGGCAAACCCCGTTCAACTGGACTTCATCAATTGGATATTGAGACTGGTAAAATTGTTACTGAATGGAAGTTTGAGAAGGATGGGACTGATATTACTATGAAGGATATAACAAATGATACCAAAGGGTCACAGTTGGATCCTTCAGAATCAACATTTTTGGGCTTGGATGATAACCGGCTGTGTCAGTGGGACATGCGTGATAAGAAGGGAATTGTTCAGACATTAGCAAATACGAGTTCTCCAGTGTTGAATTGGACTCAAGGGCATCAGTTTTCAAGAGGAACAAACTTTCAATGCTTTGCCACTACTGGTGATGGATCCATTGTAGTTGGATCACTTGATGGGAAGATTCGCTTGTACTCGAAGACCTCTATGAGGCAAGCAAAGACTGCATTCCCTGGACTTGGCTCTCCAATTACACATGTTGATGTTACTTATGATGGCAAATGGATATTGGGCACGACAGATACATATTTGATCTTGATATGCACTGTGTTCACTGATAAGGATGGGAAGACCAAAACTGGTTTTACTGGTCGAATGGGAAACAAAATCCCAGCTCCAAGATTATTAAAGCTGACTCCAGTTGATGCGCATATGGCTGGGGCAAATAACAAGTTCCATGGTGGACATTTCTCTTGGGTAAGAATGCCTAATTTATTTAGCTGCTTAACGTAAAAATGTTGCTTAGCTAATTGTGCTTGTTTGTTGAAGAGGCTAAATGTCACCATTCATGTTATCTCCATGATTTTTCTTTGGTGTGCGTTATGTGTTCATTAAGTTGGTTGTTGCTCCTTTCATATAAGCTCTACTAGAACGAGATAAGCCACTAGGTTCAATAATGTTGCTTAGCTAATTGTGCTTGTTTGTTGAAGAGGCTAAATGTCAGCATTCATGTTATCTCCATGAATTTGGTGTGTGTTATGTGTTCATTAAGTTGGTTGTTGCTCCTTCCTTATAAGCTCTAATGCAGCTTTAGAAATGCAATGACCTCAGACTGAAAATATTAGTATGGCTTAGGTGATCAATGTCAACTTTAGTAAAAATTAGAGCTCCCTTTGGAATCAGGATGATTAACAAATGGGAAATATTCTGAAACCTCATGCCGCTAGCTTAGAAACTCAACTGCTATTAGAATATTAGAAATCTTTACTTATTGGTTGATTAAAATTTAAGTATTTTTCCACTAAAAGAACCTACTCAAGGTGCACACTCCAATTGGCTGCTGAAACTAGCAAGTGTTAGGTGGATGACAATGTAATTTCTTATTTGCTTTCATATTTTGTTAGGCTAGAGGATGTTCATTTTTTAATGTCGAAACAGATAATGAGAGTTGCCGATAGAGTAGTAGACTGTTGCACTTCTTTGTTGTCTTCCATCTGTTGTTATTGTGGTGCAGCAATTCATTGGCAGGGAATATGACCTCTCTCACAGCTGTCAGATGACAGAAGTATAACTTGAATTCAACTTGCATTTTTTTGCTTGCACTATTCACCAAAGATCAGGTTAATGTTTGTTGCTCGATATACTTGTTTGTCCAAGCAGCTCTTACCCTCTTTCTGAATGACAGGGGTACTTGGGAGTTGTCTTTTTTCTTTTTTAAAGCTGTTTCTTTCTCTGATGCAGAATAATACCTGTAGTAGTAATTCATGCTCGTGTTTTGCTCTTCCTTGAGCTGAAATTGAGCTGCTGATCTGAACTGACTTTCCTTGTATGTCATTTCCAGGTTACTGAAAGTGGAAAACAAGAACGCCACTTGGTTGCAGCAGTAGGCAAATTCAGCGTGATATGGAACTTCCAACAGGTGAAGGACAGTGCTCATCGTTGCTATCAGAATCAGCAAGGCCTAAAGAGTTGTTATTGTTACAAGATAGTGCCCAAGGATGAATCCATTATTGAGAGTCGTTTCATGCATGACAAGTATGCCGTCAGTGACTCACCCGAAGCTCCACTGGTTGTAGCAACTCCAATGAAAGTTACTTCTATCAGCATGTCGGGCAAGAAGCGTGGACTTGGGAATAGTTGA
This sequence comes from Solanum rostratum, assembly GCA_029948455.1. Classification (NCBI taxonomy): domain Eukaryota; kingdom Viridiplantae; phylum Streptophyta; class Magnoliopsida; order Solanales; family Solanaceae; genus Solanum; species Solanum rostratum. Next base: position 89,227,107 of record CM057045.1, on the reverse strand, counting down.
CTTGTAACTGATCAATGCGTGCAATAAGATTTTTCTAGTGTTTGTATAGGGAGGTCCTACCTTTTTTTCTCTTCTTCCACCCCATAAATTGTGTTTAATTCTTTGAGTTTATTGTTGAGAAAACCTCTTTGCTTCTTTAAACGCATAGTGTATGTATGAGTGGAATTCTTCGTGCCGTGCATGTTTTATATTAAAGAATGGTTGAATGAAGAAGTGAGTGCATTGATTCAAGTCCTACAAGTTGGTCAAGTCATAAACCAGTCAAACCTGTAACATTTTACACTTTTGAAAGGCCAGATAAGCCATGACTAGCTTTAATAGAATCTCTCAAGACATTAAACACAAGCAAAGCAAAGGTAAAAACGATGGCAACAGCATCAGGGGAGGGCTATCACGGTCTTGTAGTGTCTATGGAATGGTCAGAGTACACAAAGGGTATGTTCACACAAGGTATGATAAGTTATTGTCGAGTTTCTGATATAATAGTTTACACATAAAAAGATGAAATAACTAGCTGCATATGCTTGTAATGCTCATAAAGCGTCTCTGGCAGCAATTCTGCAGGTTATAGCATCTGCAAGTGATGATATCTCCAGCTCCAGATTAGATATCTTGTAATGCTGTCAGAAATTCGAATTATCAAAATTCATTATAAAGAAAGGAAGCATGATCAACCATACTATACAAACCACAAGGAAAGACAAACCATTCACCCAACATCCAACACCCACCTTTTGAATCTGGGCCTGGTTTATTCTTTGTTCCAATTCCTTCAGGTCAATCTCATTTCCCTTTATGAGTTTTTCTATGGCCACCATCTAGTAACAGGGTAAGAGAATTATTACTGTCAGGAAAAAGAAAAAGAAAAAATCAGTTCTGGTGACATAATAATTGTAGTCTCACCTCATCAGCAGAAGCACCAAAGCGTGCTGCCAGGATGTAGCTTGTGTTGTCTGCGATACCACATCTTTTCAAAGACTCTGAAATCTACTATGTTAAAGCCAAGTAAAAGTCAATTGACAACAAAAGGATAAATCCATTCTATTTCAGATTAACGCCTTGGAGCTTCTTACATGCTTAGATCCCGAGTAGTTGTATACAAGCTCAGAATGGAGGGTCCGTGTAGTCAGTGAATCCCGCGATTTAGCTATGAGTGTCTTGTGTGCAGCTGCCAAAACAGGAAATACATCTGGGATCTGTTGTAATATGCCCAAAGATGAAGTCAGCTGAAATGCACAAACCACAACTAGTGAGAATGAGTGAAGAGAATGTGCTTACAAGTGATGCATTCAGAAATGCTACTTCTGGCTCCAGTGTTGCAGATTGCATCAAGTCCAGCAGTTCTCTGCAAAATATGGATCTCTTGGATTTGTTTAAAACTTATAAAGTAATGTACTTTTGCTTGAAGCGTATACTTATTTCTCTGATACTAATAGAGTAATAGTTCACTTTTGCTGATGTAGTCATTTATTTAGTTAGAACTTAATAAGCATCTTCCCATTTTGGCAAAGCAAACTTCTTTCATATTGGCACCATGCAACATGGGAAACCTAAGAATGCACAATGAATACAGTTGAAAAGCTTTTTCAATAAAAAGTAACAGTACGACAATCACCTGCATGGCAATACCCTTAAAAATTACACTTATGGATAAAAGGGTGTGATATTGTGGATACAACTGAATCAGGAGATGAATGAATCTTGTGACAGAATAAAGTCATGGATCAATTTTTATTCTATCTTGTGTATACCGTTGCAAACTACTCAAGAGTAGCCAGCACGGAAGCAAATTTGTGATTAGTGTTAAAATTAAGTGGACCATAGTTTTAAAGGCAAGCAGTTAAAGGTGCTATTAAAGAGGAAAAACAAATATCAAGCATGAAGAAAAAATTATTTACTTCCCACCAATAAAGCAAGGATTCTAGGCAAAGAAACGCAAAGGGGAATAGTATAAATATGCAGTTGTGTTGCACACTTCACATAGAACTCTGTACAATATCATAAGCTTAGTTCTATACCCCCAACACTAATTTTCAGGAAAAGAGGGAAATGGAGAACGAAATAGAAAGAAGTAACTCTCTGGCATTAACTTCTCCATATATAATGTAGGTTCAACAAATAGGTGAATTTCAAGCTCGGCAGGCTCATAATCAAGTTACACGATATTTTTCAAGCTTAGGCCTAGCATCCAAAACTAAACATTCAGGTTAGAAGTTTCATTCTCTTTGTCAAAGTACCATGTCCATTTCTTTACACCAGGATATATATATTTTTTTTGATGAAACAGGAAATCCATAGCCGCTATCTTCAGTTGGGTACGCATACGGTAAAACCCTTGCTCCTATGCAATAGCTCACAACTAATTTTTCCAGGCAACTAATTCATTTCCTGAAACTTTTGGAAGTAGCATATCCTTCAAAGTGACCAAGGATTTACCAAAAACTTGTGCAAGAAATACTTCTGGCCAATAATTAGAAATCCTGGAAAGAATCTCGTTAATCGTCCATTAAATTTTTAAATACTATATCCTATAGTATCAGTAAATAGTTCTTCAGGATTGACACATCTCTTCAGAACAATGTAGAAAACGGCAGACATGGGTATGCACATATCTTCATAATGGTTACACTTGATGTTTCAGTGTCTTTTGCCATTAGTTCCAATTGAACAAACTTCTAAACTGCAACGTAATGAATAGAGAATCCAAATTTACAAGTCATAAACAGTGAAACCATCAATTGAACTAATGAGTTCTGGTCTCCCACGTATATTTTACAAACATAGATAGTGCCTCCCCCTAAACTCCTCATGGATAAAAAAGAGAACAGTTTGAAAATTCTAAAACTTATAGTGCCCCATGATAGCTCCTTTGCTAGCCCCACCCAAAAGAAGATAAAAATAAAAGTAATAAGCTTGTTTCTCTGTGACATATTCATATCCACGACAGTCATTGAGCCATTTCTCAGTCCAAAAAAGGAAAGGAACATGCACACTTTTTAGTAATGAAAGAAATCATATTAGCAACAGCACAGGTCAATAAATCAACCAAGCAGGTAGTAGCTCATTTGTAGGTTTATGCCAGCTTTTACACGCATCTCTCACTTCAAAGTAAACCACAGGGTCATCTCCATTTACAAGTCTCGGATAAGTCAAAAATAACATAAAATTTTTTGTTTAAGTCAATTTTGCATTTTAACAATGTGTTGCCTTTATATAATCCTTAAACCAGCATAATGCTGCCAAGCTGAGATTGTGCATTTACCCTTGCATCTTTTCCATGTCTATAACAAGTAGACGTTGCCCGACTCCTATCAATCAAAGTAATCTTTAAAGGGAAAAAGAAAAAACAGAGAAACTTCAACTTTAGCATCTCTTGGATGTGGAACCTGTCTACATATGCAAGCAGCAGGGTTTGATATACCTTAAACATCTTTTAATAGAATGGTGAAACCTCAACATACATAAGTCAATATGGACCATAATTTTTATAAAAAAATAGGCCCTTAGGACCAGAATTTACAACAAAATTACCTGCAATTACTCAAATTATAGGCATAAAGAAGATGTATTCCATACTTGATTTGTTATAAAGACACCAGAAAGAAGCTAACATACTTAGAATTAGTAACATCGCTGAAAAGGGCAAGAGAAAGGGTTGTTCCACCGACTTCAAACGTCTTCATTGTTAACTGAAAACATGAAGTTCCAAATGAAATCGAATTTAAAATACCAAACCAACGAAGAAAAGAGCAAAAACAAGAAACCATGAAATTCTGTAAGCAGAAGTGACAAGTGAGAAACTGGGCAAAAAACAAAAAAAAAATTACCTTTTTCGCACCAGGCTCGTCGACGGGATGGTAGCGGCGGCTCAGAATTGCTTATCTTTTTTTAAACTATTTTCATCAAATTTTTATCGAGTAAATTAGACAATGGTCCCAAAAGTATTGTATAATACTTTTTGGTCCCTGATATTTTTGACTGTAACATCCTCGAGTTTACGTTTAATGTTGTTCTCGCACTAAAATTGAAGGATAAAATGGAAGAAAAATATTTTCTTGTTTGCCATACAGTTGATCATAGGGTTGCTTATGGTCGATTTAATCCTTTTCTTTAGATTATGGGTTAGTTTCATTAATTATGGATATCATTTTGGACTTTTTATATTACTCGGATATCTTTTAAAAAAAAATTGATTTTGAGATTGAATTGAGCTCAGAGCATAAGCTAATTTTTGACGGATTTGAAGAATGACAAAAATTTCACATTAATATTTAATGAAATGGGTGAACTCCTTTTAAGACATGGACAATTCTCCTCTTTTGAGCTAGCCTTTTAATTTTACATGGTATCAACCAATATTTAGACTCTAAAAATTTAAAACTCACTCACCAATATTCTTTTGAGTAAAACTTCAAATTCCGTCACAATAACTATTTTCAACAACAATAATAACTAAAATATGGAAATTTATGAAGAAAATAACCATCACCTACTAATATAATTAAAATTAGCATGATCCAATCAATCTCCGAAGAATGGAATAATCTCCCTTTCTTAATGCCCAAAAGCCTTTAATTTCCATTATTTCTTCCCCTTTACCAGGAGCAACCAGGCCTCTGTCTGATTCTGCCAACAATTTTTCCCCCAAAAATGTCCACTTCCATTTTCCTCCTTTGGCTTGTTAGCATTCCTCTAACAATTCATGCCGACACTAATGTTGATCAACCCCGTGGTAAATTAATGTGCATTTCAATACAATATCTTTTGTCTTAATATTCCTCGCTACGTATAATAAGATCACGCTCATTATAATGTCGTTGCAGGTTTCCTCCTAACTTGCGGTGGAAGTGAAAAAATCAAGCAAGATTCGCTTATATATGAACCGGATGATAAGTATATTAAAACGGGGAATAAATCAGAGATAAAACATGATGGGATAGTGCCATTATTGTCCTCTGTTCGTTATTTCCCGGATGACGCGGAAGAGAAATTTTGCTATAATTTCCCAGTGATCAAAGGGAGGAAATTGCTTATAAAAACTATATATTATTATGGAGGTTTTGATGGAGGCACGGAGCCACCAATATTTGATCAAATCATTGATGGTACAAAATGGAATATTAATACATCGGCGGATTATGCAGATGGCCTCAGCTCTTATTATGAGGTTGTTATGGTTGCTCGTAATAAGGTTTTGAGTATATGTCTTGCTAAAAATGAGCATACAACTTCAGACCCTTTTATCTCAGCAATTGAAGTGTTGTATCTTGATGATTCCCTTTATAATACTACTGATTTCGGAAAATATGCATTGGTCACCCTTGCTCGTCATAGCTTTGGATCTCATGATAAACTAACGTATGTACGCCTTTTTGCCTCTTCTATCTATTTCTTTGGCAGGGTTAAGGTCTGCCTCCCAGACCCGCATGTGGGATTACACCAGATATTTTGTTGTTGTTGTATCTGTTTCTTTGGGTTTTGTCTGTTAGTTTTTCCTGAATGGTCATCCAACATTCAGTTTATTGCATCAAAATCATAAAATTAATGTTTGTAACGGAGAGCAAACAAGTATGATGCCACACGAATAAATTTTCTCGGAGATACGATCATATCAGTAACTCTCAGCTACATAATATTCACGTGGAACCACTTAAAATAACGAAAGTTCATCTAATACTGGAGCTCTTCACCATGTGGAACATCATGTTTTTTTTTTACTTCATCTGAGTGGTTTCAGAGATTTGCATACATTTTTTCCCTCCCCAAACCCCACTGATGGGGTTTTCACTATGTTGTTGTTGTTACTTCATCTGAGTGGTTCAATGTGGATATTATGCAGAGTGAGTTGTTGAAGTGGCACCTAGTATTTTTGAAATCGGATTGAGCATTTGATCTTGTTTTATCTTCTGTGATATGTGGTGATTGCGGAGTTGTTTGTCCATCACAAAAATCAGTTTTATGATTTTGGTACAATAAATTGGAAGTTGGACCAACTTTATGCTGAAACTAGCATAAATGTATATCTGTTAGATGTTGAAATTCTCATCATATTCTTCTTTAAATGTTTTTAGTTACATGCATATATTAACTGACATTTCATAGATGATGTTGAACTAGTTTTCCAGATGATAAATTCAATCGACATTGGGATCCATTAATAGACGACAATCCAGTTGTAACTAACCAAGCCCGGGTAAATCTAACAACATTCTGGAATATGCCACCAGAGAAGGTGTTTGAAAATTCAGTGACAGCCAGTAGAGGGAAGTCACTTGTGGTAAACTGGCCAAGGTTTCCACTTCCTAAGACCTATTACTACCTTGCATTGTACTTCCAAGAAAACAGAACCCCAAGTCCCTATAGCTGGAGAGTTTTTGATGTCTTTGTTAATGGAGAAAAATTCTTTAGCAACCTTAATGTTACAACCAGTGGTGTAACTGTCTATAGCACGGCTTGGCCTCTTGAAGGAGAGACGAAGATTACATTGATTCCTGCGAATAATAGTCCTGTTGGTCCGGTAATCGCTGCTGGTGAACTCCTCCAACTTTTGCCTCTTGCTGGAAGAACTCTCCCTAGAGATGGTAATGGTTCTTTTCTGCAATATTTTCTTGACTAGTTGGATGATGTGGATTCTGAGTTGATAATGAGTACAAAATATGTTTGTCTGTCAGTTTAGGTGTTAGCTTCTAGAGTAATACATTTTTGTTGCACTTAAACAGTGGTAGTAATGGAGGATATAAAAAAAAGCTTTACTAAAAGACCTCAAGATTGGCATGGTGATCCATGCCTACCGAAGGACAAGTCATGGACTGGAGTAGTATGTTCTCCTGGCACGATTGAACGAATCATCACCCTGTAAGTTTATTTTTCTGATTTGATCCACGATTAATATTAGATCAATGATATACCACTTTTCTAACGCACTTGGTTATGTTTTTCAATAAAGGAATTTAACCAACGCTGGAATATCTGGATCATTGCCACCAAGCATATCTCATTTAACTGCACTCAGTCATCTGTAAGCTATCCTTTATCATATTACATTGCTTAGTTTTGTGATCCATCAATGAAATATATATACTAATTATGAAAGAATGATTCATTTAAAGGTGGCTTGGAGGCAATGGACTAACAGGTCAAATACCTGATTTAAGCTCATTACAGAACTTAGAAACTCTGTAAGTGTTTGGTAAATAATGAGCCTGTCTCTCTACCCTTCTCCACTGAATAATCAAGTGTTTTATCGAAAAGGAGAAAACACGAGATTTTTCTTCCTCTAATTTGTATTTCTGACTAATATATTCATCTCCCCTTCAATGGAAAAGGCACTTGGAGAACAACAACTTGGAAGGACCAATCCCTGAATCATTAGGAAATCTACCTAAACTTCGAGAAGTGTATGCTCCTTTTTTCTTCTTTTCACTACACTCAGTTTTTTACTTTGTATATTTCATAATAAATGTTCAGCTCTGTAAGTCCTTAATTAATATTTCTGGTTTAATAGGTTTCTCCAAAACAACCATCTCAAAGGGAGTATTCCAGGAAGCCTGAAAAACAAGAATGGCATAAACCTTAAGTGAGCAATCTGTAATCTTGCATTGAAACTTATCACTATTTCCAGTTTGATACAACTTCTGATCCTATTAATGTTGTTCAAATATTTTGTGTAGGGTGTCTCCTGGTAATGAAGTATCAAGTTAGGAACTGGCCTAATGAGGGAATTAAATGAACTACCAGAACTTGTGACATATTTCAAAAAGTGGACAGAGTTATTCGGGACCTCGCATGAAAAACACAAGTTACAAGATGGGATGAAGGGATTCGAAGGAAAGTACAAGTGTTGGTGTACTTCGTGTATAGCATAAACATAATCACATCTAATACTTGAAAAACAAAATCATTAGCAAAGTAAAGGTGTATGTGTACATCAGTCATGACTAGTATCATCATTTAATAGAAGATAGATGTAACCATGTCTTTTTTTTTTCTTTTTGATTCAAATGAAATATATGTATGAAAAATTTCAGTATTAAAGAGACTTTGCCAACGGTATAGAGAAAATGTAAACTGTGCCAACGGTATAGAGAAAATGCAAACTATTATCATCAACTTCTAACTACCTAAAAGTTGTCTGAACAGGGAAAATAATACTTTCTTCCCTTAAAAAAGAATGATCTATTTTTCTTTTTTTGCTTGTTTAAATTTTTTTTTTATTTGATAAGACTTTAATTTCAACTTTTCCACGATATGTTTAAGATCGCAATATTAAATGTGTACTACGGTGGAATCGAGAGGCATATTACACGCGGCAAAATTGCAGTGACCTTCCCTGGTTTGACAAAAATATCTGCTATCTTCTGTTCGTCCATGCTAAAAATTCCTGCAAATAAATACTTACGTTTTTTATTTTTCCATTTTTCAATCACTGTTTTACTCCTTTTATCTTTTCTCCGAATAAAGCCATTAAAATACATTCGAATTCAAACATTATTACTTTCGAATGTTGCCGATAATTAATCTTTGTACTCCGCTCTTTCCACGTCATAAATCCACCTTCATTCGTTGCCACGCCGCTGCTGACCCACCGGCCGGTGGCCTCTCGTCCTCTCGCCGGTGGTTCAACTTCGGCGCCGCCGCGAATGACGCCGCCGCCGCACCTGGTTTTGGCAGAATTAGTCAAAAGTCCGACGAAATTGCTGAGAATCGAATTGCGAATAACATTAAGAAGAAGACAAAAGTGAATGCCAAGGAAAGGCGTTGGTCGCGTAATAGAGAGAGCTATTTAGCTGATGATGGTGATGCTCTTCCTCTTCCTATGACTTACCCTGACACTTCCCCTTGTTCGCCGGAGGAAATCGACCGCCGGCTGCAGTGTGACCCTATAATTGAGGTTCTTTTTTTGTATATTTTGTTTAGAATCTCTTCATGTAGAATGGTTCATTTGGTTGAGGTATTTGTTGGGGTTCTGTAAAGTTGCAAACTTGCTGGCTTTAGTTAAGAATCTTCAGGCCCAAGTCGAGATATGGTTTGGTAATACTTCTATGGTCTACACTGACCTAATGCACGAGGACAAGGCTGTAAAAATAGTCTGAACCGTTTGAACTGCAATAGGTTCAGCTCTTAGTATATCTACATACTTCTAAAAATGTCTCCTTTAAGTTTTCTATATAAGTATATATGTTGGATTTCAAAATAGTGGGTTCTTGTGTTTTTCTCTTTTGTCTCTCAACTTCCCATTTCACTTTGCTGAATGTCATGATTGATGAATATGAAATATGAGATAAATGAACATTTCCGTGCTCTAGTTTGAGCTCTTTCACGTATGGAATGAACAATTTGGAGCCTCTAGCACTTGTATAATTTTGGAATAAATGGAAAAGGGGAAAATGATAGAGAGAGTGAGAGACTTGTCAGGAAAAATGAAACAGAACTTCTTGAGATCCTACAAAGTTTTTCTCTCTGTCCCTGCTTACATGGAGGAAGTTGTTTGCTAGAGAAAGTTAATATAGGGTTGACGATTTTCTGTTTCCTTCGTATTATTTTAGGATTGCAAGCAAGTTGTCTATGAGTGGACTGGAATATGTCGGAGTTGCCAAGGATCAGGACTTGTCAGCTACTATAACAAAAAGGGGAAAGAGACCATCTGTAAATGCATCCCTTGCACTGGAGTCGGTATAAGAATCATACTTTTATTCCTATCTGAATATTATCTTGTATGAACGTTTGCACGACATAGTTTATCTACACTGGTTTGCTTGGAGCACACAGATAGCGTTTGTTGGTGGTTTCATTTGTTCTCATTGCCTATCTATTGTAGGATTATGCATTTCCCTCCTAGCATATATTTAATTGGTAAGGATTTCAGCTGAGTGGTCTTTCAATAGATAACTGATCTGTTGCAGTTAAGGTTAAGCTGTATGGATCTTATCTGCATTCCTAGATAGCTATCCCTTACGAAAAGATCATGATGGACCTGCTGAAGTAAGTCGAAGGTGGGTAAGGGAGATGGTAAGTGCTGTCTAGAAGTTGGAGCTGTTGAAATTGGAGGATTAGCAGAGAGAGAGAGAGAGAGAGAGAGGATAAGCTTGAAGTTCTAGAAGCAGCAGGAATGTATGGAGGATTTTTTTCTTTTGTGAAGATATCTGTAAGTCAAGGATTCTTGCTCTTTTCTTGATTAATTATCATTTCACTTGTATAGCTGGTCAAGGTACTTGGTCAAAACATTGAATTATTCCTGGGGATTGTTTCATCTATACTAGATATGTTGCTGGCGTGCTTGTGGATGTATGTTTCTTCATTTTTACTTCGGATGGATTAGTAATATTATGGAAATCAATTATTAAGGAAGTTAAAGGTAGTAAAACACGAAATTGGATTGGTCAGAAAGTAGGTTATAGTGCACAAAAGAAGTGCATAAAGTGGGATAAATCATGGGCTAGACAAAATTAAAGACAAACATTGTGAATGTAACGTGGCTTTCTTTTCAAGTATTATCAGATTCCTGTTTCTGCCAGATCAAAAGATCAATATCACTATACGATGTTGTTACGTTCAAGCAGCAAATTTGATCAGCCTGCACTGCAACTTGGAATGTCAAATTTAGTTTCCTGAAGATGAATGAAAGGAGGAGGATTGTACTTCTGTACTTTTTGGACAATTACTTTGATTATAGAGGTATAGAAAATTTAGGGTAAATATTTCTTTAGCAGTCTATCTTAGACATTTTATACTTCAAAAGAGAAGTGCTATGAGAAAACTCTAGTATTTGGTGTTTTGATTTGCCTTCATAAACTTAGTTTCTACTCTTATTTACTGAATTTAGAAGTAAGACCAATGTCGGACCTTGTGTTTGTGTCAGCTGCTGTTGGTACTGAGCATTAGGGAACTGTTTCATCCCTTGGTAAAATAAATTAATGAATTGGGATTTAGAAGGATTATATACATTGCTCTTATCGCCTGGTGTTTTTAAAATTTAAACATAGGTTAGTTTATGGATTTCAGAGGAAGTAGTCCCAGGATGCAGCATTATTATTTGTCATCTTCATAAGTTGTTTTCATATTGGCCTTATGAAAAAAGAACAACGCACAAAATGATTTTATCCTTGTGGACCTTGTATTAACTTCAAAAGATAACTTAAAGAAAAATAGAACAATGAAATAAATAACTTCCTGTGGAAACTTCTAATCAGTAGGCAACTACCATCTTGTTGAGATTGTGGATCTGTCTTTCGTCAATCTGTGGAGTATTTCGTTTTTGCTCGTATGCTTTCAGCATTGCTTGCTGGAGCAATCTGATTTTCACTTAGCTGATGTTTTGGGCTTCTACTGCTGGTAGCCTGGTATAGAGAGGGGCTTTAAAATGAAAATAGAATGTTTCTGGCATCTTTTCATAATTTTGCATCTCAAAGAACAAGAGGCCTTGGAGACGGGACATGAAGTTTATGTCCTAAATAGCAGTAGATGACACTTTTCCTTTTTGCTTATGCACCTCTATATCTGTATGATGTCTGGAGAAGTAGGGAGAGAACATCTTGTTTGACACACTAGCTAAGACAATGGTAATTCCTATATTCTGTGCAATTAGCATGTTTCATGTACTGGCTTGAATTGTCTGACCTAATGGAAGAAGCGTGCTTCCTTCATGTTTTCCAGATTCCGCGTTTTCTGCCTGTAGTTTCAGATTCTCTGCTTGTAGTTTCAGATATTTGTGTTTATACCTCTTAAGGGAGAATAAATTCCTGAGCTCATTCTTTCTCCATCTGACCCTAGAAATAAAGTTGTCAACCACTATAATAATGTTGATTTCTTCAGTATCTAATGTGGTCCAAGAAATCATGTGGATCAAAATAAATGAGAAGGTATTTATACCTCTATAAAAAATTCATATGCCCACAGGGATCTATACCTCTTATCAGAATATTAGCCCCTAAAAGTTACTCTGCTGCTGTTTTTAAAATGAAGATTATGAATGTTTATTATTTGATTATATTGGAACTGATATCTGCATTGTGTCTTACCGGAATCAACTTCCTTTTATTTTGTAGCTTGAGTAACAAATATGTCCCGAATCTCAACCACAGATCTGATAATTTGATATTTCAGGTTATGTGCAGAAAATAACACTACGCACGGATATTGAAGTCATGGTCGACTTGGATGATAAACCACCTTGACAAAAGAATACTTGTACCATTTTGTTTAAGCCAGCATACATGAGGAATCTTTGAGGAGACACGTACCTTCGCGGAATTGTTGTATTCCTTGAGGAGCAAACTGTAGAGCCAATGCTAAACAAAATTTATCAGTCAAATAAAGGACATATTCTATACATCCGTAGCAGAATAAAGTACTTTCGGAGAAAGAGATAAGATAGTTGGAGTAACTGAGCAAGTTGGGCAAGGATCATATTTGTAACTTTAGCTTTTTCACTTCAGCTCTTTCCTTTTTGGTTCTGGAAATGTGTTCATACATTTAGTTGAGAATCTTGGTTGCTTTACAAGTAATTGAGGAATAAAAAGTATTCTTCCTAATCTTCTTTACCTTAAGCATCAGAATATGTCTCCTTTGTACACAGCTCTACTATTTAAGGTGGTGTCCTTTGCTACAAAATTAGTCAGCAAGTTCATTCCAGTTTAAGTCTTAGATATCTTCACCCAAACAGCAAGTGGAAAGAATGTCAAAACCGAGCTTTCTTGATTTCCAATACAACCTCTCGAAGAGAAGTTTCCTACGTAAGCCAACTAGGATGTTCACTAGAGAGAGGCAGAGCTCACGTTCGTTGCCTGTTTACCAACCTAGTCTTGATGATCTAAAGAAAGTTTTTGATAGATTTGATTCAAACAAAGACGGAAAGATTTCTCCAGAAGAGTACAAGGCTATACTCAAAGCCATGGGGAAGAAGAACCTCCTTACAAGGGAAGTTCAGAAGATCTTTGATGTTGCAGATGTAGACGGTGATGGATTTATTGATTTCAAGGAGTTTGTGGAAGTGCAGAAGAAGGAAGGCGGAATTAAAACTACAGATTTGCAGAGTGCCTTCCGCACTTTTGACAAGGATGGTGATGGAAAGATCAGTGTGCAGGAAGTATACGAGCTGCAGAAGGGACTCGGACAACGCTGCAACCTTCAAGATTGCAGGAAAATGGTGAAGGCAGTAGATGCAAATGGAGATGGTGCGATTGATTTGGATGAATTTGTGACTATGATGACTCGCACTATGACACTTTGTTAGAAGTTCTTTATCCCTAATTGAAGGCGCCTACTGGGAAATTCCAAGATTATCAGTCATCACAGTGCACATAGTTATATGCTCCTTGTATAATATACAAGGTTTCTTCATGCTTTACTGCATGCTGCATTAGTTCTGATTATAGTTTGATATTTTATGAGAAGTCTTAGTTTCAAATTTCTACATATGATTTAAGGTCTTATCCAACAGGTTTTACAACTATGATAAGTTAAATAGCGTTTGCAAGACCATAAGTTTCAAAATAAATCCTAGTTGGGCTGGATTGGTCTTGGGGGAATAATAACCATTGGACCAAGAATGGCACATTTTGGCAAGTGTAATCACTTATGTTAAAGCAACTAATCAGTATTGAATAATATGTAATAATCAATAAATTAAGTTCAATAGATCAACACATCTTCTCCATCTTTCTTTTCCTCTTTATGGTTTTTTTAAAGTTTTCTTTTGGGGTTTTTTAATAAACTAGATTAAAGACGAGGAAGAGCAAAAGGGGTTGAAAAGAACCTATATAAAGGACTTAGATGAAAATAAGGTTGGATTTGCATTTAATGAAAAGAAGGTTCACTTTCCAGGTCTTAGAAACAGTGAAGGATAAGATACATCAGAATGGTACCAAGATTGAATGTTTCACATTTTATTCTGGCTAGACTCTACTCACAAACACAGAGCAGCAAGAAAAAAATAATAATACCAGTATATGTGGTTAACTATTTGAAAAAGAGAGAAACATAACATGCTTTGAAGAGCACTACAACTCTATTCAGAAGATCAAGAGGAATGTAATTTTTAGTTTCATTTTTGGTGTAAAGAGAGCTTTGTAGTAGATGTAGAACCTTCCATAGATTTCCTGTTAACAGTAACAAGGACTATTGTTTGGTTTTTGAAATGATAAATATGGATTAAGCATGGCCTTTGTACTGATAGGCTGATCGTTATGTGCTGTTATCATTTTAGAAAAACTAGATGAGCCATGCCCGTGCTAAGAATGTACCCAACAAGTCTCCTACCAAACTAGTGCAAAGCAGAATGTTGGTCACAAAATGTATACATTCCATGGTTCACCAACTAAACAACTGAAATAGCCACGAGCCGATGGTTAAACTCCCATTTACATATAAAATCCTGTAACTTATGAAATGGGCATAAAAACCACAAATCCATTTTAGAAAGTATTCATTGGGGTATTGAGTTCACCAAGAGCAGCCACTAAGGTTGCTCTCGGATTCTTTGGCTACAACAGATTGATGAAGCCATGCTTTAGTATTTGATAGTTTCTTCAACTTTTCTATGGTATACTTCCAAACGCTGTCTCTTCAGCTCCAGCAGCATAGGGTCTTTATCAGCTTCAGTCTCTCCAATGGCCTTGCATATTTGCTGGACATCAAATGAATACAGTCAAATAAAGATTGAATATTCATAATTCAAACTTGATTGACTGAATTAACATTCTCCCATATACATGCAAAAAAAACCCTACTAATTGAACTTGGCTTGAGAATGGATATGGAAACATTTAAGAACTCCTGGATTTTTGCCCTTCTGACTCCCTGCTCAATAAAACAACAATTTCGCCTACACGGCTAATTGATGAGAAAATCAAACTAAAAAACATATAGAAACACACATCTGAATTTTGCATTTGACGGTTCTTAATTCTAATTACAACCAGAAGCCATTATAATGATGAGAATACTCATGCCAACAGTCAAATCATTAACAGACCACTCAGAAAAAAGTGATTATGTAGTTAAGCAAGAAACTTGTCCAAAAATGAAAATATAAGCATAAACTTTAAAATATCAAGAAATAAAAGTTGAATAACTATTTCACCTAATAGGTTTCCGGTAAACATAACATCCATCCACATTCTCCAATGGAAGAGAAAGATTGAAAACAAAGAGCTGATACTTCCAAAGTGTAAAGTCGAGACAAAAAGAGGAAATGACTCTAGTTCTCTAAGTGTCGCTAGTTGAACTCACATGGACACTGCAGCAAAGACTTGCAAAAGCTAGCATATCTTCTTATGATGAATGACGATATGCCTCCATTAATCTCATTCACAAAAACATAGAAAGCTTAAGAAAGGTTGATTCTTTAAGATCTTGTCCCTTGCAACACAGATTGAATTGGATTCCCTCAATAAAAGCTAACATGAACAGCAGAATATAAAGTCAATTGTTGTCGGCTTATGAGTACTTTTATCCCGAGTTTTGTCAACAAAAAAGGGAAGAAATGATATGAACCATGAATGCGTCACAGTTATATTTTTTATCATCTCCTTCTAGCTTGCTATAAACCCAAAACAAATTCTATAAATAAATCAACTTTCAGAAAAAAACCATTCAAATTATTCTTTATGAAACTTAAAAGGATGATTTCAGTTAAATAAAATATTATAAGGCTATACTCAAAGTTAGGGAGACACGTAAGGGATGATATTGGTCAAAAACTCCATTTTCTTATAAAGTGACAGAACCAGAAAACAATGTGAATACATTGTGCAGATACAATGGAATATTAATATGACTGGCACTTTGCTGACTAATCTGTTAAACAAAGATCCAAACTACTAGAACAGCCTTAGATATCATATCCACAAGGGTGCAAGCAATCCATAAAATTGCAAGGCACGGTGATTTTTGGCATTGGAATTAGGAATACATGAAAATTCTAGGTGATCTTAGATGACCCTGACCAGTGTCACAGCCAGCCTAAAGGCATCTTAAAATCGCGCACATCCCAACAGGCAGACTCTTGATGATTCCTTGACGATCCTGCGAATTGTGAAAGCCAGTCTATGTATACTCGTACTAGCCACCACACTTCACCAATAATCACCACAAGAGCATTTTCCATCCTTGAAATGATGAAACCGCTTGTTGTCCCTGACAATTAACTCTCGCCCCACAATCCTTGACATGATCTTGATGGCATTGTGACAATCACCACATACACGGAGATTCTTTATGATACGTAAAGGTGTTCTGGCAGGAGTACTAATCAGACCATATGCAATGGCTAAACGTTCGCTGTGGTATAGCAAAGCCTGTTCCTTAGCTTCCTGATCAATATCATGAAGGACATATCTGGTATCAGGCACATAAGCTTGTTCTTTCATTGCAGCCCTCAACTTTTCGTCATCCTTGAAGAGGGTTGGATTGCGAAATTCAGCTACTCTATTTCTTCCCTCAAGCATATTAATGGCTAACTGCTTCTTTACTGGTGGAGTGGGAATCTTATTAGCAACAGCCTTAGAAGGGTCAAGACCAACCATCAATTCCTCAGCTCGATCCTCAAGATCAATATCACCGTGTATCCGAGCATAATTCATTAATGCTTCCCAGACAGCTACTGTTGGTTCAAATGGAAGCTTTGAGATATATTCCTCTGCCTCAGCAAGATGTCCACATTTCCCTAGAACACCCAGAAGTCCTAAATAGTGCTCCACCTGTGGGGAAATTCCATACTCAGCCTTCATCGACTTAAAATGCATGAAAGCCTCGTCAATTGCATCTGCACTGGCGCAAGCCTCAAAAACATACAGAAAAGTTTCCTCGTTTGGCTTCATTCCCAACTCCCGCATCTGATCATACAATGTCAACCCATCATCCCCCAACCCATTCAATGCATATCCATTTATCATCAAATGCCATGAATCCATATTCCTATCACGCATATGGTCAAAAACTCTGCGTGCATCTGTCATACTTCCACACTTGGAATACATATTGATAACTTTATTGC
Source organism: Solanum rostratum (assembly GCA_029948455.1). NCBI lineage: Eukaryota > Viridiplantae > Streptophyta > Magnoliopsida > Solanales > Solanaceae > Solanum > Solanum rostratum. The sequence goes on along the minus strand of CM057045.1, from coordinate 89,210,114 downwards.
TCAAACCAAGATCACTCCTATATTTTGATCTCAACAAGTAATCATGCACCTTTTTAGCATCTTCCAGTTTCTTCGAATTGGCACACAACTCAAAGAGCATGTCAAAACATTGTGCATCTGCAACTATCCCCTGTTCCATATGTTCAATAACCTCCTTAACTTTACCCTCTTTACACAAGCTAATTAAATCAACAGTAGGTGGAGGACTACTCAGGACTTGATTATGCACAACCTGAGCTTGGTTATGAGATTGATTATTCATTGGAAACCCACTTCCTGGTGGGACCCTCTGTGCCTGAGAATCCAGTTGACTGGAGCTTACTCTCGGAGCATAATTTTGATTCTGATTATTCCACTGATTGCCAGCAGCAGGCTGTGGATAATTCTGATTTCTATTGGGACTTTGTGCATGTTCCGGATTCTGAAATCCACTTTGCGGATAACTTGGAGCCGCATTTGGGGTTCCACGTTGTCTGAAGCCTTGATTTTGATAATTCCATTGGTTGACGTTCCCAGGTGGCGGGTAATTTCGAGGCTCACCAGTGCTTGGCCTATACGGAATACCTTGATTTTGAACATTAGGGCTTCTCTGATTCTGAAAGCTTTGGCTATATCCCTGACCAGGATTAACATTTCCATAATTTGGATAACCTTGATTCACCTGGTTATGAGTTTGATACTGAGGATACGACATATTCATCTCATTATTATTCGGATAATTCTGAGTTTGGTTATTCCAGTGTTGAGCAGGACTTCCAAAATCCTTGTTTTGCGGAATCCCAGAGGGATTTGGGGGAATTTGAACATCGTTTGGTGCTGCGAATGTTGCTAGGGTTTTCAAATGTATGGAAGAAAACGGGGAGTTCAACGCAAGGGTTTTCGGGAATTTGATGTCGGAAACAGAGCGTGAAGAGGAGTATAATAAACATACCTTGTGCGAAGAAGTGAACATGGAGACCCGAGATCGGCGAATCGCCATTAGAGAAGCCATTATTGCAACACTGATTCAAGCGATAAAACCCCTTGTTAAACCCTAGCGTGGGAACATCGCTTGTAAATTTTGGACCTTTGTGTTATAATTGGGCTCGCTATCCGGGCTGTGGGTCGGACCTTCCTGAAACAAAATTAATTTTATTTTATTTTTTGCCCTTTTTGAAAATAAACAAGAGTTCTGGGTTTATTTACGAGAATCAATTAATCCAATATTGCTATATGAAAAAATAAAAAATGTATATTGAGCTCGGAATATAAGCGGCATAAGCTAACTCCTATTAACTTTTATTGAAGTGAAAAATTATAATTAATAGTATTTTTTGTATAATTTTTAAATATTTAAATTAATATATATAATTTAATATAATTTCTAAAATTAGTCAAATTAATCATTGAAAAACATAGCATAACAAATTAAAAAAAATAGAGGGTCACAATTTCTGGAATAACTTAAAAAATTTTATTCTTTACTTTAAATAAAATAATTTATGATTACATAAAATATCTATGATATATTTTCATATCACACCTTCTAAAAAAATTCTTTTACTTTTAAATTTTTATGCCTAATCAAAATAATATCAAATAAATTGGAACGGTGAATTATGGGGAAGACTTTTTGGCGATGTGTGGATGCCTACTACATTGTACCATGGGCACAAAGCTCGTCTTTTTAGGCTCCAAAACTGGCCTCAAATGGGCTGATTCGGATGCAAATGAATGGTTGAATTTTGGCCTCTAATCTTTGTCAATGCCACTTCAATTTGGGGCACAAACAAAATAATTAGTACAACATTTGAAGTTCAATTGGTTTTCATTTAAAATTACTGTCTTGTATAGATTTAGTCTGATAGCTTTATATGTACGTAGAGTTTGTTGTGAGGAAAGAACAAACTCACAACAATATGGTGCAAAGTAATTTTTTTTTCATCACGATTTAGTTTTTGAAAAAGAAAAAATAATTCATCGAAGAAAAAAAAACACATTCCAACTAACAATGTTCACAAAGTTCTAGTGTTTTATTGCACTAAGCACTTCTTTTTAACCAAAGATCAAAGAAATAATTGTTTACCAACTAGAAACCTGACGGAGAATATAAGTATATATATACATATATAGTTTTCGATAGGCCATAACCCTAAACTCAACCTAAATGCGATATGATTTCCATTTTCCATGCATCCACTAGATTACCATAATGCTGTTAGGCAGCCGCTACATCGAAGAAACTTTTCATCAGTAAGTTATAGCGTATAAAATTGGGTGAAAAAAAATATTTTTATACATCTAAAAAAAATAATTATAAACTATGTGCCGCACACAATTGACATTAATTATCACATGAAAATTTTACCCATTTAGGTCCACAGTCTGATCCATTTTTTTCCTCACATAACTAAAATTTTCAAGCTGGCAATGCTTAAGTTTTACGTTTTTGAGGTCCATGAATTGCTTTCTCCGTCGCTTTTGGCCTTCCCCATAGTTATTATTTTTAATATTATCCATCTTATTATAATTATGCATTGATTATGACTTTCTTGGAAGGTATATATCCACTTTTTATTTTTCGTAAGTTGTTGATCATTAAAATATAGTACTTGGGGTCATCAAAAAAATTGAAACTTGGCTGCAGTAAGAGAGTGACTTCTTTGTTAATGAGATCGTGAGCATATATGAAGGAAATTTATGATTAAATTTTGAAAATAGGCCCCATTTTTCTGGCCGTTATTTAGGGAAATGAGTTGGCATTAGCCCTATCCTTATCTTTTGCAGAGACCCAAGGGTCATTTTTCCTTTCCATTTTTACATTTTGGAACAGAAAAATAACAAATTCTTTGATATGCTAAATAATTCTAACATTAAACTAAGGGTATTTAGATTGGCTTTATTTAAGAGACTTACTCCCACAGTTCATCTTTATTTGTTCTCTATACAATTTTGGAATGTTCAACAATTTTTATTTATTTTATGAAATTAAAAATAATTTTACACTTAGTTCCTAATTTGCCCTGATCATTAAGTATAGTCCTTTCTCTATTTTATTTTTCAATACATAGTATTTACTATATTTAAATATATAAGATATGATATTGTTATAAACAAAACATTCTAATACAAAATATATAAAATTGCATAACATGAATATAAAAATAAATATGACCATTATAATAAAATGATATTATAAGAAATAATTGTTATAAAAAATTCTGACCGTAATTTATATACACTTATTAGTCTTTGGGGGTGAGGGGCATGATCTGGCTTTGCTAAACGTGCTGAAGAGCAATAAGCATATTACAAAAAGGGGATTTCTTAAATTATGAATATTAAGACAAAACTTGTTCACCCATAGGAGACACATTCCTAGTCCTGTTGAACCAAAACTCTAGTAATTTAGTCCCACTATATCAAAATGGTCCAAATCAGTATTTACATAAAATGTTGAAGTTTCATCATCATATAATGGAGTTAACAATAACAAATATATTTATATTATAATTATATTTTATTATTTAAAATAAAAGCTTCTTTCAGTTGTCCCTTCGGTCGAATTTATACACTGAATTATATATATATACTCCTATCGTCATATTTTAGTTGTCATGTTGCACTTTTCGAAAATCAATTTGACTAAATTTTAAAATCAAATTAGATTAAATTAATTTGGTATTTTAAAACAAAAATTTAGATATTTAAAAACTAGAAAAAAGGTATTATTCATTGCAACATTTTTCATATCAATGTGACAAAATATATCTTAAAATGTTAGTAAAAATCTACATAGTTTGACTCTAAAAATGAAAAATATGACAACTGAAATGAGACATATAATATATATATATATAAATATACAATATATATAACATTTACTAGCTATTTTATAATGAGAATTTTTCATAAATAGCCTAGACTTGAAATTTAATATGGTCAAATAACTATATTTTACATAATTACATGGCATAACTTCTGCTATGTGACTTGTAGGAGAGGAGAGAGACAAATTGATCGAGAGAGGAGGAAGAGAGGGGAATTGTATGTGTATATTTGTCAAATAATTGTATATGTGTAACTAATATACATATGTATTTGTATATTTGGCAAGCGAGATTGGGAGAGGAAAGAGAGAGGCGAGCGAGAAAGGACAAAGCGTGGAGAGAGGCGAATTGTATATAAATGTATGTTGAATTGACTATGAATATCTGTCAAAATAATTGTATATATACAGATTGAAGAGAGAGAAGAGAGACCAGAAAAAGAAGAAGAGAAGAGAGAGAAAATAATAATAAAATCCTAACTATAGCTATAAAAATAATTTTTTCAAATTATAATAATATAATATAAATACATATCATATGCGTAATTACTCCTTTTATAATCTAGATAACTCAAAACACATAATAATTATCCCTTCAAAAGAGTAACCATACGATACAAAATAATAACAATACTCCAAAAGTATTGTCCAAATATTCAGTCAAAGGAATCAGCCACCTGTTAGGCTTCCATTTGAAATCCCCCTGAGATGCCCTTCTTCTGATGAACATAAATCACACCATGTGAGGACCAATTTTTCCATACATAAAATTGGAATCTTTTTTAACTTTTTTTTTTATCATATTAATTACTAGTCAATCAAATACCTAAACAAGTATTACTACTTTTTTTTAAAGAAATTAAATGAGTCATTAAGAATTCAAAGCAGAAAGGTTGATTAGGAGAACATGTGCAATGCCAGTTAAGCCTAGGAGATAACTCCAATATTCTTGATGTGCTGTAGAAATTTGTAATTACAGCAACGTAACCACCTTAATTATCATAAAATATCTATTTTAACTTTAGCTTTCATTTGTCGGCACAACTTTTTCAGATTATGGAGATATTTCACTAAAATTAATTAATTAAAAAGAGAGGATTTCACAAGGTCTAATTACTGCTCCATCTGTTCATTTTACTTGTTACTGTCTCACTTATCGAGATCAGACTATATGAATTTCGACTAACATTTTAAGATGTAATTTTTCATCATATTAATATGAGAAAGATTGTAACTTATAGCATTATTTGTACTATATTCAACCATCTAAATTTTATATTTCAAATATTTAATTTAATTACTTTAATTTAGCTTTGAAGTTTAGTTAAGTAGACCTCGAAAAACGAAATAGTGACAAGTAAAAAAAAAACGTACTTTCTTCATTTTAAAATAATTATTATGTTTCACTTTTCGAGAATTAGTTTGACTAATTTTTTAAAATTAAAATTTAGGTATTTTAAACTCTTCAAAAGATACTACTATAAATTATGATTTTTCTATATTAATTTAATAAAAATATATTTTAAAATATTGATCAAATTTTATATTTTTTAACTTTAGATAAAAAATATGACAAGTATTTTAAGCGGAAAGGGTAATTAAGAACACGTGAAAAGGAGAAGTCTTTGAAGACTTGGTTCTTAAGTGTGCCAATTTAGTGGTTGTAGCACCGTCCATGAATTCAAATGAGTGCGATTTATTAATATATATTTTTTTATCTCATTTTATTTGGTATCATTTGTTTAGTCCATTTCAAAAAGAATGTTACTTTAAATTAAAAATAATTTACGTTTAAATTTTTTTTAATAATAAAATAATTTTTAGTCACACAAATATTTAAAAATAATTTTAGATCATAAATTTTTTTAAAAAAAATTCTTAAATATCTTGTCAAATTAAAAAGTGCTACGTAAAATTAGAAGAAGGGAGTAATAAACAATAATTCATTAGTTTTTCGTACGTATATGGAGTACCATAATTCAAGAAAGCAATGATTCAAATTATCCCTAGCTGCCTTAAATTTATTATGCCTCCCATGTTTTGTTTTGTTTTGGTTTTGTTTTCCAGGGGTTTATAGTACCCTTTTCATTGCCAAAAAAATGTTAAAAATCAACGGAAAAAAGTCTGGACTTTCTCGTTTTCTAATTTTTTTTTCCATTGGTTATTTTCACGCAAAATTGAGGAGAAATGTCTTTCTTTTTTTTCTTTCAAAAAAATGGGTGGTTAAAGATTTTGAACCTTGCAAAGATTACATCTAGGGGAGAGGCATATAAAGATACAACCTTTCTGGGTTCTCCACGGTACAAAAACATGTTTTTTCATTTCACGGAATATATTTACTATTTCCTATCAACACGAATATCAGGTAACATTTAAATACAACTTATTATGTGAAGCGTTGCTCTAATACAGACAACATCTTTTACCATCAAATTTCCTCTGCTAGTAAGTCATAGCAGGGGATCTTATAATACAACAATATCTGACAGGTTCTGCTTCATAATTAAGATTTTTGGAGGAGCCAGGATTTTTAATGAGTGTCAAATAAAAATATATATATGTTACTATTAAGGATAGAACACATAATCTCAAATAATTTTTACAATCCCTTAACCACTACACTAAACATTTGCTTGTATCATGAGGTGTCAATATTTGTATAAATATTTATTAAATCAAATTTTAACGTATATATAGAATGTAATTTTCCGACGAAGGGTGTCGCTTGACAGCCCTAGCCAAGGGTGGCTCGGCCCCTCCTGCTGTCACTATTAAAAAAATTATTATTTTCTCGTTGAAAAATATTCAGTAGCTATTTTCACGGATATGTTGATTTAATCGATAAGAAAAGAAAAAACAGTAGTATTTTCAAACAAAAAAAATTGAGAAGCTGGTTTGGCCGGAAATGAGTGAAAAATATCACGTTTTATAACACAAATTTGCATTGATTCGCGATAAGAAAAACCTATGCTTCTAGTAGAGCGTGGATTTGTCACTGACTGTACATTTACTATGGATTTCAAATGGCATACTTGTACCTGATATTTTGCTTATAACTAAAATAAAAAAAAATTGGTGTGCACACGATATACTCAAGAGTCATATGAAATTCCCTTTTTTCTGCCATCTTCATCTTGGAGTGGTAAATTAGTCAACAAAGAAAGCAATAATTTAGGAGCAGTAAACTATTATAGTAAAAAAAAAAAGGTTGTGCTTTGTTATACAGTGAATCTAGCATAACTTTCTAGATATAAGTGACAAATTTATTTCCATATTTCATGCTTGAATGGTGGCAGATAGATATCACTATCTTACAACAGAGGAGAAAACACATGCAATGTGATTTATTTTAATGGATTCACATGCCTACTATGTTATATTAAGTTAAAAGTAGTTGTTCAATGAACTACTTTTGAAGCAAAAAAAGAAAAAAAAACGAAAAGATAATGTATTACAATTTGTATGTAACAGATCTGAGATGCATAATGTTTTTGTCTACACAATTTTATAAAAGGTCTACAGTTATGATGCTTCAATGAGAGGTGGATTTAGAATTTAAATTTAGTGAATTAAGCGTTTTTCAGGTTTTTCCAATTAAATTCGTTACACTTTTAAAATTATGATAACAGCGCGTAACTATATAGACTGAGGTAGTCATTTGAACATATTTCATTAGAAATTATGTTAGGTATTTAGAAAATAATATGATGTACCGTATCAAATTTTCAATATTCATAGCTTCGGTGCTGAATTGGGTATAATTTGTTAAGTCCTGATAATTTACCACATATTTATCTATACTCCATGCCAAAATTTTTGGGCACAATTGAACTATTGGTTACTTTATATCCCGAAACTCCATTCCAAACAAGTTGGGTCGTCTATATGAGTCTTCACTACTTGTATTATCGTGGGAGTGCTTATGTGAGCACGTCCCAAAGTATTCTAAATAGTAAAATTTAATCTTAAATTGAGTTATTCTTATTCATTGTCAACCTATCGCAACACTCCTCCTTTATTCGAGCGTGAGACTGACAATGTGATCAAACTCACACCAGAGCGGGTTAATAGACGATTTTTATATATTTGGATCAATGTGGTCGTTGTCCTTTTAAGATATTTGGTAGTCAAAAGTTGATCACACAATAAACAAGTCACCATCTATATAAAGACTAGAAGAACTACATGTGACTTCTCACATTGAAAATTATTAGTTAAGAGATCAGTATTATTTGCCTTTGAATGGTCCATGGCATGCCTAAATCAACAAGGACTTTGCACAACAATGGGTCCAAGAATCTCATTCTCTAATGATTTTGCTGATACTCAGCAAACATTAACGCGTGAACAATATGGCTACAAAGAGGCACCTGTTTCCTCCGATTTCGAGTTTTCGGTCTCTGGTTACAAGATGATTCCAGCTGATGAAGTTTTCTTCAAGGGAAAATTGTTGCCCTTGAGAGAAAACAGCACTAAGGCAACAACACTTAAAGATGAACTTCTGGCTAATGATGATGATGATTATGAAGATATATTTCCATCAGTAGGAAAGGGGAGCTGGAAAGAACGTTTTGGTTTTAAGAAAGCTCCAATTTTGCCAAAGAAAGTTGATAATAAAGACACAAAGATGCCTGATTTCTTCAATGACATTATCACAGGTAAGTCAATACATTTGAACTAGTCCACTCACTTAAAATTAGATCCGTGTTAGATCCTCCAAAATTACATTTTTAAAAAGTCGGAGTAATATAGCTTATAAGTTACACATTCATTGATAACCTAAAAAAAATGATAACTTACATGTTTTTGCAAGTTAACCTACACTGATAGTGTAAAGCAGCAACAAGAACAACATACCAGTGAAATCTCACAAATGGGGTTTGAAAAGTGTAAAATGTACGCAAGCCTTACCGAGGTTGTTTTTGAAAGACCCTGATAGTGTAAAGCAATAAGCGTATATATCTTATGTCCCAATGGAAATAATAAAACTTCATAATATCTTATATCAGTCCCTTAATTGTTCTTTTTTGGTCTTTCAGGAGCTAATTGATAGGTTGAAGGGGCAGGATAAGCAATGGTAATATTGTAGAGTTCTTGGATCTAACAAGGGTGGAAGTTTTTTTTAATTTTTATTTGTCCTTTTCTTCTTCTTCTTTTTGTTTTGGGGTGTTTTTAGAGATTTTGAGAATTTTCTTGACTATTACGAGATTGAAAACTTGTAATCTCTTTGATCATTCATCCTCCACCCCTTAGAGAATTGGACCATGTACAGCGTTGTCATTGTTCTTACGTTGTACAAATGTTTTCGACTTTTAAGTACTTCTGATGTAATCTATTTGTATTTGTTTGATAGAATCTAATCTAATAATGCTCCCTTATCGTCACTTTCTCTTTCTGTAGTTTACCAACTTTTAGTTTCATGAATTGAGATTTGAATGCTGCTGGGAACTTGACAGGATCTTCCTGGAAAATGATGGCAACTCCACGAGTTTATGACAGTAAATAGGATAAGTGGTGACACACATATATCAGTCCATCTATGGTTCCAATGAGTTAGATCTAAGGTCAAATTGTGCCACTTACGAAATGAGGGATACTAATAAAGTTGTTCATTCCAACATTCATAAGGAAATAATAATTGGATCATTCAGATAATAGAAAATTATCTTGGTACATGTGCTCATAATAAGTAATAGCAGTAAAGTAGTTAAAAGTACGTACAAGCTTATCCAAACACCATATAAAACATATGGATGTGATTAACAGCCTGTTTTGATAGTGGTTTTTGGTGGTATAATATGGCATGTTTAGCAAGAGAATTGTGTTTGTTTTGATTGTTTCATTAATTATATGATATGGTAATCATGAAAACTCAGTTTCTGAAACCATCAATTTGTTGGTATCCCATAATTTTTTTTTCCAATTATACCCTTAATTAAATTTAAATAATTCTAATTTATCTTTTATTCTTTATTAAACTTTACCCTACTATATCTACTATTTTTGTATTATCTATTTCCCCCCGCATCAACTTTTGAAATTTCTCTTCTCTTCACTTCTGCCTTTTTTTCTTTCAAGTTTTAGTCTATTTTTTTAGGTTCGTTTTTTTAAAAGTTCTTACCATTTTTATTTTCTTATATTGTTTGTATCGATTGGAGATATATTAGCTTGTATGTTTCCCTACTTGATTCTATGTATTTATTTAAAAAAAATTATTTAAAAAATATTGATAAATTTAATATTTATAATAATGAAGGACATTTTTTTGTAAATTTATAACAACAGTAACAATCCATACACACTATCTAAACATTGTACATACCATACCATACCATACCACACAGTATTATATATTATTAAACCATGACAAATCACCAATTGCTCACTATTGTCGCTTTTATTCCCTCGCCAATTAGTTTCTTTTGCTAAATTAATATAATGGCACTCAAAATCTGTTGCCACTAGTCCGATATTATTTTTAAGTTTCTAAAAAGACAAAAAGTAACAGTTATTGTATTGTTTGTATATCCTCAATAATAATTATAAATGTTATATGACATTGTGAAGAAATCATGAAGGATAAAGCGTACAACGAGAGTGTCCTAATGATACTGTCCCAAATATAGCATGAAAACGCCTCTTGTCCCAATTTAAATGATAGTAAAGACGTTTAAAATCTCCAAACATATAGTGTTGTACAGGTATTCTATTGCTTCACGATGTAAATCATATCACACCAAAAGAATATTATTTCAGCTATACATTTGCACGGACCTAATAAGTCATGGTCTAATATAAACGCACCATTTAACTTGATCTCTAACTAGTATATATGCCCTCCAACTTTGGAATTGCACAAGTAGACACTTAAACATGTATAAGTTAAACAAGACATACACACCTTACATGGTATAATACAGGTGTTCAACTTTATATAAGTTTAAGTGCCTATTTTTGCAAGCTCAAAGTTGGAGGGCAAAGATCCCTGTTGAAGTCAAGTTAAAGGGCATATTTATATATTATGTCTACGTAATAATAACCAAAAAAAAAAAAATACCAGCAACAAGAGATGGAGAGTGTATCTAGGAAACATATTGCCAAAAGACAGTAAATTGCACAGACTGAACACTCCCTCTTCACTTTGAGAACTCTTATTATACATCACGAAATACAGGACGCGGCTACGAGAGAGAAGAGAACCAGGGGAGGGGGGAAGAGAAAGGATACATGTCTATACAGAAGATAATTACAAGAAACAATGTTGTACAGATGGCAATTCTGCCAGCAAAGCCAAGGGAACCAATATATTTACAATTTGTACATAACACAGCTGACATAGCCGAACAATTGAAACTAATGGCAGGCCCGGCCATATGAGCAAATAAATAAGTTCACCACTCTGATATTTACATGATTACCTGTCTCCTTACATAAAAGAATCTGTCTATTGTCCTACGATATGTACACCTGCCATTGATATAGGCAAAGCAAATATCAAACTACACGAGCACAAAAAAGAAAACCTAAGCCAAAATACTATTATTCCAGTTAATGTTTAAACCATGATCTCATGATTAAAGAGGTGAGGGGGGAGAAGAAGGTTGAGTTGGTGACAAATGAAAAATCAACTGACTAGCTAAGTACAAGTCAATAGCTGGGGGGTGAAATTGCATCATCTCAGAAGAAAGAACTAAGTCAACTTCAAAGTTTCACTTTTACTAGCTAAACATATAAATAACGTCCACACTCACCTATACAAAACTAATGCTGGCTTGCAAACGCTCTTCATGGAGAAACTTCGATATGCAAACAAGAATAACATGTGTTACTCCTTCTAACCCATTTCAATCATGAAGTAAAAGCTTCCAATGTCTCGGTTTGTCACACTGGAAAATAGCTGTATAAATAGATACAATGATGCTGAAAAAGCACCAAAAGATACAACTAAGGATTGAAGCTGTATACCTACTACATGTACTGCTGAGATTGATTCGTCCCCAAATATTTCTCCAAAGACTCCTTCTTCCGCTCCGGATTGAGGCTGCATGGGTACTATAAGTTAAAACTATACATGGGAACATAAATGCATTGCCAAAGTCACATTGCATTTTATCAAACTGATAGAGCAGAAGATATGAAATTGATTAAGGAATTGAAGAAGTCACCTTTGCCGGTTGGGAACGAGAGAAAATCTCAAAATGGAAAAATATTCAATAATCAATAACCAAGTGATCAATAATACTAGAAGCAGCAACAACAACAACATACCCAGTAGAATCCCACAAGTAGAGTCTGGGGAGGATAAAATGTAAACAGACCTTACCACTACTTCACAGAGGTAGAGAGGTTGTTTCCTGGAAACCCTCGTCTCAAAAACCCATAAGCAGAATAATTAGATTCTGATGACTTCAAAATTCCTATCTTCAATCTCAAGCCTAGGCAAGACTCTTTAAGGAAAGATTTCTCATGAAAGAAAGAAGCTTCAGTTAGTCAAATCTTCAGTTAGTCAAACTCTTTATTGTCCAAAAACACAACCACACAGAAAATAGTTTGACAAAAACTTAAAACAGTAAACCTAAAAAAGAGAGAAAAAATATTCAATACTAATTACTTGATGGTTTTATTATTCTACCTGGATTAAAAAATGAAAGCCAGTTATCCTACAAAAAATTTGAGATAGATAGATAGATAGATAGAGCGCAGACCTGTTTCTTACACCAAGAAGAGCACAATGAACAGCTCGTGCTGTGGCAGAAGCGGGGGCAATGGCTGCTGCTGGAGCTCCTTGGACAGCAGTTGCAAAAGCAGACCCCACTCCAGCACCACGCTGATACCGTTTAATGGGAGTGCGTATTAAAGCAGAAGCAGATTTACTAAAGCCGTCACTCATACTTTCATAAGCCTGCCAAGATTATCAGGGATCAGTATCACAGTTACACTATCATAAGCCTGCCAAGATTTTCAGGATCAGTGCCTCAGTTGGACTACATAAGATTATATTATTTCTATGACAAGTTATAAGTTACGAATTCAAGGAAGTGAAATCATCAACTCCAAATGGAGCCTGAAAAGTTTCATCTTCATGTAGAGCTAGTAGTAATCTAATGGATTCCTTTTCTTCTAGACTTCAATGCAACTTCAACTCATCAGCCTCTAATCTACTCAGCCAAAAGAGAAATGCACGGTGACTAATCCCTTCTTTATCAGGAAAGGCAGGGTGGTTGCAGTTGTACAAGTTCTGCAAAAGCTGAGTTTACTGATTTGCAAACTCAGATTTTGGTTTTTGCATAAAGGGTTTATTCGCAGCTTTCTATGAAAAACATGTAACTGACTTGAAAGTTTCCAAACTCAATACCTGTATTTGCACCTTAGTATCTCTGAACTTGGTTTTGACTATAAGAATACTGAAAACCCAGAAAATAATGCAAAAAACAAAACATTTCTTCAGAGGCCAGAAAACTATACTCTTGACATTACTAGTTTGTAACACATCAGGAAGACATCAAACTTGTTCCAATACAAATAAAATTGCAGCGCTCACCAGAAATTACTATGAAGAAGCTACTGTTGCTGCCTCAATTTCAGTTTCCAAAGTGGATATAGTCCTTACTGAATACATTACTTCCTCGACTACAGATGGTAACTGTCTATAATCAGAGGTTCTTTTTCATCAAAAAAGATTTTACCGACCACTCATGATGCACCGCTAAAGACAATGCAGCTCTTCCATAACGACCCAAGCTTAGCCCGTGTGTCATCAACTTAGATTCAGATGGAGACAGGCTTCAAATAGCCTCAAGATATGTTTAGATCATGTGGCTAATTATCCAAGCTCACAAAATAACCTCAGCAAACATCACTAGATATCGCTACTTCAGTACAAAGGAGTTGCTAAATTCCAATCATAAATTGGATTTAAGATTTCATAACAATTTGAGGAAGAAAATCCATAAAAGACTTAAAAAGATGCATTCTTGTTACATGTTAAAAGTTATAGAAAAGCAGATATCTGCCAATCAAATATACATAAATTTTATACATTATGAACAATTGCAGGCTTTGGGACTACAATTCAGAAACAGTTCTTGCCAGCCAAAAAATAAAACAATAGAGTGTCTCAGAAAAAGGATTATCACCTGTTGGATCCCTTGTCGGGCATCTCTAGGTTGATTAAATCTCACACTAGTGTTTCCTCCACTTTGCATGGGCCACGCTACTGATGGTGGAACACTTGTAAGAATATATTCTGCTTGCAGAAGGATTTCATGAGCTCCAGCAGCCAAATGCACTCCAAGCCCAATTGCTTCGAGTGAAATACTTCTAAGGAATGCTATTGTACCTGCCAAAGATTGAAGCTTTTTTGAGAGCTATAAGCAGCAACTATATTGGCACACAGGATAGATATACTATTAAATGGCTATCAACGTCCTCTAAGACAAAACAAAGCATTTATGTAAAGCATTTATGTCCAGTGGCAGGTTTGACCCTGTTATATCTGAAGAATATAAGAGTCCAAAAACTCAATCCCATTCTTTTAACAGATGAGAGCAATTACAGCAGGTACTGTTATTTGTCAACAAATACTAAACAAGGCAAGTACTTTTCAATCAGTATAGACGCTTCGTCTTAGCAATTAGGGGTTGTTTGGTACAAAGATCAATAACGCAGGGATTAGTAATGCAGAGATTAGTAACGCAGGGATTAATAATGCAGAGATTATTTTTTATCTAAGTGTTTGGTTCATTGCTTCTCACCTAATCTTGTGGTTGGTTTAAAGTTTTACAGAGAACTTCTTTCCAATTATACCCTTGAATTATTATGGGATTTTAATTGCCAGAGAATATTATTTTTTTGTGGCCTTCTAACTAGCTTGGAGAAGAACAATTTTGTTGCCATGTTTGCTACTTTCTCACTTGACTTATTTGAGGATAAATAATTGTCACCTTGATAAAATAATTACTCATAAAACATCAATTTTCAATTTAATAAAGATAGAACATCTAATTTTAAAATCGAAAAGACCATAAACAATAATAAGATCAAATAAACCATTTGCATTCACACATAAAAATTGCAAGTTGTAGTTTTAAATGGAGTTAACATCTTAAAAAGTCACTCAAACAACAACAACAATATACCCGGTGAAATCCCACAAATAAGGTCTGGGGAGGGTGAAATGTACGCAGACCTTGTCACTACCTCATAGAGATAGAGAAGTTGTCTCCGGAAGACCCTCAACTCAAATATATCAACCCCAAAAGCAGAAAATACCAAATATAAAAATGACTAGAGTGGAAAGCAATGGAAAACTCATAAATACAATAAAAGTAGCAACATAAATGGCAGCCAATAACAATACTATATATAAAGACACAACTACTCCTACTATCCTACTATATCACAAGGCAAGACATCATCCTACCCCTACTAGCCTCCTAACCCTGTACCCTAATACGCGATCTCCACTCCTTTCTATCTAAGGTCATGTCCTCGGTGATATGAAGCTCCCACATACCGTGTCTAATCACCTCCCCCCAATACTTTTTGATCTACCTTTACCCCTCCGCGAAACCCCTAAATCCAACCTCTCCCACCTCCTAATAGGAGCTTCAACACTTCTTTTCTATACATATCTAAAACATCGTAATCTTGTTTCTCTCATCTTGTCCTCCATAGAGGCCACCCCTAACTTCTCCCGAATGATCTCGTTCCTAATCTTGTTACCCCTGGTATATCCACACATCCATCTCAACATCTCCACAACCTGCATTTTTGAACATGTGAATTTTTTCTAGCCAACACTCCACCCCATATAGCAAAAATGGTCTAACCACCATATAGCAAAGTCATTGAGCTTTGTTTTGTATAATAAAATCACTCAATAAGGCCTTTGTATCAATAAAATCAATCAACTAAATTAATTATTAAAAAAATGGCATGAAATTTTATTTTTTTTCATATTATATAAATATGAACACACAAACAAATAAAATTTAAAAATTCGACATGACACATGTAAACATGAACCCACAAATGAATAAAATTTGTAAGTTCATTTATTTCAATAAATTTACTAGTACAAACTACAAATATAAAACATAAAATCAAGAAAATAAAAAAAAAAGATTAAAAGAATTTGAGAGGATTGAGGGATAGTTTAGACATTTAGGGGGCTTATCTAAGGCTGGTTAAAAACCGTAGATTAGCCATCCCTCCATTTCCTAGGGATATAATAAGACCTTACATGAGGTATGATTAATCCATGAATTAAATTAAATAAAGTAACCAAACAATGAATTAGCTAGACTATCCAGGGACTATTCTTATATAATACTGACTACCAAACGAGTCGCTAGAGACATAATTGACAGCATATAGTTATCGACCCTTAGCAAAAGACAACAAACAGGGAAGCAGAGTAATGTGTAAGACGAGGTCAGAGATTATTCAACAACTAATAACAACATACCAATGTAATCCCACCAACTAAGCATATAATATAGATAACATAATTTTTTACTTCAAAAAATAATACGATCAATTGATTTAGTATAGGTGCATCCTATTATACTAAGCAGTAGAGATCATTTTCAGGGACTTCTATGGATACATTAAGCTCAGTAGTTAAGTGATTTCCCATCTTTCTTATGTGAAGATACAGGTCTCTTTCAATACCTCCTTTGCCGATCTCCAACGATATAGGAAACCTCTGCTGTCCTGATGTAATTTACACAAAACTTCTGGGATAACATTCTATCAAAAGACATGATAAGAAGAAAAAGAAATACTTGTTCTTTCACTGCTTTTTAGTTTGAAGCTTGATTGCTGGTTAATTCAATGCCAATGGCATTGATAAGTAACAGAATGATCTTACTGTGTTCTCTTCCATTTTCTTCTGAAACAAGGATATCGTGTTTCCCTGTTGGCAAGATATTGCTCAATCCTGAACGCACCCACATGTGCGAATCACTCCACAGTTACATGGCTTTGGGAAACTAAGAATGGAAAGACTCAGTTTGTTTACCAGAATGCAACCACTGTCTCAACCAGAAAAGACACTGGGCAGTTTTATGATATGTATCCCTCACATCCTATACAGAATGTAACGGTGACCCCACCTGTTTCCTCTCCTGTCCTCAACAATAGCCCAACTTCAGCAAAACCTCCTGGAAACCACCATTCATCCTTCTTTTCCATTCATTCAAACTTTGAAATGCCATGTTAGGGTATTCCATTCTTTTTTATGCATATTTTGAATTATTTATAATCAATTTCTTTAGAAACTCAAAATTATTTTTTTTAAGTAATTTGTTTTAATTCAATAAGTACATAATGTTAGTCTCTAGATGTTGGAAGTTAGGCAAGCTTCACTATCGAGTTGGTGATGCATCCCCTTTTTTCGTTTTTCCCCTTCAACTAAAGCTCATAACAAGGAGCTGTAGAATGAAATATTCTCTGCCAGAATCCAACTTAATAATTGCACCATCTGCATGCAAAATATAAAGGGAAAATAACATTTCCTCTATATCCCTTGAAATTATTTTTCTTTTAAATCATGTTTACTACAATAAGTATACGACGACAACAACATACCCAGTGGAATACTACAATAAGTATAAAGGAACAAAAATATCCCACAAAGGCTAATACATGGCCACACCACACACATACATACACTCACCCATATTAACACATATCTCTATGTCTATCTACCATAAGTCATAGTTTGAGCTCCTTGCATGACAATAGCAATATCGAACAGCATAACAAAGCAAATATATTACCAGCACAAGAAGTGTGTAATTTAAATTCCTATAAACAAGTATTCAACAATCAGAAAGAACCTAATCAGTTCAAGATTCACTAAACATACTGGAGGGACTTTTATTTCCTCCACTGCGTGTATTCTCCAGGGATGTAAGAGAAAGAATTCATTATTGTTACCTCTTTGCATTCCCTTTAGTAATTTATGATCCTTCTTGTAACTCTTCAAGGGCAGAGATACCAGCTTTGCTGCACTAGAACCAACAGCTACCAATGACCGAATAGGTGGAAGGCCTTTCAATAGTTTATGAATCTGAGGGAAACACAAGAATAGATCAGAACCCACCAAACTTTGACATGCAAGCCTCAAAATATCCACAATTCCAAAACATTAAACAAACCTGATTTTGGGAAATATCTTCCAACCATTCACCTATTATTATTTCACATATGCCGCTCCAGCCATAGACACCTAGAGCTTGAACATGTTTGAGATGCAAGTCAACCCCCTGCATCAGAAAAGTATTGGATACACTATATTATGAATTTGTATGTAAAAATATTTCACCTCATGTACGTCTAGTACAACAAAATATACTGCTGGCTATCTCAATATGCATTCATTCAACTAGTGTCAATTCAAAGAGGCCAAGCTAAGCACCTTAAGGTCTATAATTAAATTAACATACAACCAATTACTTGGTGTACTGGATCCTCTTTCTTTATAATACTTCACTTACAAACTATTCATAACTCTGCCTTATAGTTTGCACGTCCAATGATTCAATTAGGAATATCAAATGTGCATCAATAAATGAGCAGCTTAGAGGTTCCTTGGGTATCAGTTGGGGCAAGATGGCCTAAGCAATAGGTCATAGCCCGACCAGCCAACTCTAACCAAATTTAAATTCTTTGTCTGTTTCTTATAATTTGTTTGATTACCAAATGGAACTTTTTTTCTTTATATGGCATTTCTAACATATCAAACAAAAGAAAACTTGTTCGAACATATTTTGATGAGTCCTCTTAAGGGTCAATTTAGGTTACGCAATTAACTCAAATCAGCCCACCTTTTAAATGGGCTGACTTGAGATATCCCAAAAACAACTTGCCATAAAAATGTGTCCAGCCCAACACGTCCAAAGTTGCCACTCACAGTTTCAATCTAGAGAGAGAACTCTCTGAAAGCAAGCTGCAAGATACTTTTTATATAGAAAAAAAAAACCAAGCTACAAAACACTTAATGAATGTATATCCCCAACAACAGAATTCCAATGAGGTCTTCATCTAAGTTGTGGTCTATGCAGTTCCCTATGATTACGAAATATCTACAGAATGCAAAATGAATTATGAGGACCTTTCTTGCCCATTGTGAACATAAATTTACATTCTCTACAATAACTATCAACAAAACAATCGACTTTATCATGGTAAAAATGGTCCATGGGATCTTAAAAAGCTGATGCCAAGAGTAATTACGGGTATCTACAATTAAAACACATAAATTTGAATGAGTATCAAACAAAAGGATGTATGAGACCACGAAACATCTAGTTTTAGCAAGTTTTGCATGCATTGAAGGGTCCTTATAATGTAACACATCATTAGGAAATACATACATATATGTTTTTTACCATGGAAGAAACAGCTCGAAAGCATTTGCCTAATGTTCTTCCCCACACTCCCGACTTAAATATCATGAACATTCATTTTTACATTAATGAGATTTCAAGAAAAGCGGATGAATTTTAACACAAAATACCTGGCAATCAGATGTCATGTTAACCAATTCAGATCGGCTGGAACTTTCCATTTATCGTGAAAGTTAATGTGGGCTAACAGTATGACAACTATAAAAAAATTTCAACTTCATCTAAATAATCTGAATATGCCTTACACAACAAAAAAATAGGAAGAAAGACGAAACTCTAACCAGCTAATTTCTAAAACCACACTACAGCAATGTTGCCAAATTAAATCTATAAAGGAAAATCACTGGGGAGAAGTAAGTACCTTCCAAGGTACAAGGTTAACAAGCTCAACATACTTGCCACCCCTTAATGCAGCTAAATCAACACGGCAAGGGCTATAGTCAACCCGAAGATGAACAGGCCAGATATCAAATTTCTGCAACCAAAATCCAGTAAAATCAGCTTCAACAATCAGGGCACATAACTATGGCAGGCTGATCAAACAACCAGCAAAACCACTCTCAGACTAAAGCTGGTAAGTCCACAGATTAAAGGATTCAAATGAAGGCAACATAGCAAAGTATTTATGGGCAAGAAGAAACAGTTGTCTTTTCTATTTTTCTTTTACCTTACATTTTCATTTTGATAAAGATAAATAATTATTCAACTGCAAGTGCTTAAGTTACTTGAAAGGAGGCAGCTATATGTTTATTATGGTAAAAAACGAACCGGTAATTTCTCACCTGAAAATAAGGAAGCAATGCCTCTTCGATGACTGCATTACCCCCAAATTTAGTGCTCTTTGCTACTACTTCCGATTTACTCAGATTTTGTGGAGAACTTTGGGAGGGGGTAACTGCTGACTTTGTTCCTCCGAAGAAGCTGATGAGAAAATCTAACTGGTTTTGATGAAGATGTAAAAGTATTGGGAGTAAAGCGATTCGTAACCTGAAAATGAAAGCATCATATCACTCCAATCACTATGTACATACAGACTATCCAAAAGGAGTATAATAAATTCTCTGAACAAGTTTGGGTTGAATTCTTTGGAAAGAAAATTCAATAAGGAACTTTCAGTTGAACAGCAATGAATAGTGACTATTCATGTGAGCAACCAAGAAACTAAGGATGTGAAGCATGTAAGATCATGGGGAAAGGAAACAATATGGTACAGTTTGCTTATTACAGGAAAGTGCAAAAGAGACTAGAAGTGCCTTTCACATAATATTTCTTGCACGAAAATTTTGGAGGGTGCATTCAGATTATGAGAATTTCACATCCCAAACATTTTTAAAACATACATGTGAGTGAACGAGGCATAAATAAAAGAAGAGAGAAAGTCTGGTCACTAGACCTACCTTCCTATATGTACTTTTTTCAGAATAAATCAACAGACATTGGGACTGGAAAAAGGAGGTCTTATCAACTTGTTCGAAACTATAATAATAAGCTCAAACTGAATGAGTATCAAATTATGTCAGATACTTGCATACCATGTAGGGTGATGTATAAGAATCTCTACTTTTTTCCCTCCAGATGGATAGAGTATCTTATATAAAGTATCTAAAGAATTCGATTTCTAATCATTTTATTTATACATTCTGATATCTTGGAGATCTAAACAAGAAATTCGTAGATACTTATCCATGCTAGGATCAAAGAAAATTTGTGTGGGGGGGGGTTTGGGGGGGGGGAGGGGGGGGGGGGGGGGGGGGAGGTTGAAAGCCCCTTAAACTGCCAGTAAATTTCATTTAGCCCCTTGAACTTTTTTATGTTCAACTGTGCACTTGAATGCATAAAGTGTTCCTATTAGACACTTCTGGCTCAAATTCAGGAAAAGTTTGTACATAAGTTTCCAAGCGCCTATTATGTAGATAAATTAACAATATAAATGCCACCTCCTTTAATTATATACATCAGCTTCAATTGGAACACGCCTGAGATTTTACAGCCTACTGAGACTAATGTTTATTGTTAAAAGAGCTGCATAGTTTAAGTAGTTAAAATACCTACGGATGTAGCTTGTTTGAGCCAGAAGTGTATAATGGAAACACTTTATCATGTCTTTAGGTCCTCAATCAGAACAAATTATAGTTCGAGTATCTAAATGAATTTTATTGGCAAAGCTAAGGGGTTGTCAATATATTAGTCATACTGCCTTTTGTTTGTCCAAATTTTGTTCTTTTCAAATACTTAAATTTATTGCCACAGTAATTTTTACTATCAAGTCCTATTGACATTCATTGCCATGTAATGAGTTTAACAAGAGCAGTGATATATTTTTGCTCTACTTCTCTTTTTTGGATAAACCAAAGGAAATTTCATAATTTGCACCAACATTTTTAAGTGCTCTATTTCCCTTTTCTCAAGGAGACAAAAGAGAGAGAGAGAGATCATGTGTCTGTGTTTCTATACAATCATATATCATTTTTATGCTGCCCATTATTAACCAACAGACTTAGATAATTTTATTTTTGTCATTATGTAAGTAGGTGTTAAATTCATGGACGATAGACTAGGTCTTTCTTTGATAACAAGTTGTAGTTGGGTTGATGGCTTTGCCAAACTGTCAAGAGGTCTAGCAGCCTTCCACCACCCAAACCCTTATACTCACCGTATTATCACCCATTTTTTCCACCTCTAAGGATAGATAATCTGGAATTTGCATCTCTCACTAACAAACAGATAAGCAGCAGATTAAGCACATTATGGACAGATACAATATATTTAAAAATATAAATATACAATGACACATAAATGGCCCAATAGGCAGGAACAGAAAGATATGTGAACTGTGCAAAGCATACTAAACTAAAATAAACCAAGTCAAATGGATTCAGAATAGTAAAAGACTACTCGTAAACTCCTTTCAAACTGCTGTATGCAAATAAACAAAGAAAGGTCATCTTACCTGCAGCCCTATGTTTCTCTACATCCCAGGTTTTGATTTTTTGTTTTTTGTCTTTTCCCTTCTTCAAATTCTAAACTTAAACTACTCTCCAGATACCATTTTTATAACCTAGAATTCAGGCACTTCACTTCTGAGTGGATCCTAATGAAATTATACATGCACACGACAACAACAACATACCCAATGTAGTCCCACAAATGGGGTCTCAGTAAGATAGAGTGTACGCTAGAGAGATTATTTCCGATAGACTCTTGGTTCAAGAGAAAACTATACGTGCACATAAAGGGTATATAAAGATGTGCTCCGACATAAACCAAGATATTTACAGAAACAGCAAAGTTGCTCCACAAAGAGACATGTGCCATATTGAGGAAAAGTTCAAGAGAAAAGGTAAACATACCGGTACTCCTCAAGAGGGATAGCAGGATCAGGTCTTACAGCTTCAAGATCCAGCTTAAATGCTTTGGAAGAAGACTTCCTTAGGCAGCCTTTTGATTGATAGTACCCCAGCACCTTGATAATCAAACAGAAGAAAGAATTTTAGATCCAGCATAATTGATGGTAAACTAATTGCATTCAAAGTACATGAAGAAACTTAATATACCAGTTTCCAAGGGGCAGCATTACTGTTATCTTTAACACAGAAATCATGAACTGTTATGGACTGCCTAGATACCAGAGTTCCACCATCAGGAAAAATGTCATACTGAAACCGCATTCCAGACAGTGTCAGTTCTAAGCAAACAGTTGTATCCCGCCCACAAGTTCCTGTAGATTGCCGTGCATTACTCTGAACATTTTGCCAGTCCGATCCCGCATACAATCTCCAGATGATATTCATGTTATTAAGAACTATGCGACCCTTAACATTTTTATTTTCATCAGGTTCACTGAGAATGCTAGAAGCCACAGAATCTGTCAACTCCTGCGAACCAGCTTTTCTGTCGACTTCTGCAACATGGTTCTCTAAAATTCTTAGAGAATTGTCCTCATACCATCCAGTATTCCCCCTTAAGTCATCACCACTCCTTAAAGGGCTAGGTGTGCATCTAAGAATATCCTTTGATGATTGATCTGTCAATGCTAGTTCAGACAGAGGACATAGGTCAGACAAGAAATATTCTTCAATAAACTGAGGTAGCTGTTCAGGTGATAATGGAGTATCACCAGTTTCTTGTCCACCTACTGGAACTGAGCAAGTGAGAGGTGAGCTATTCAAAAACCTTGGAGAGTCTTCATTACCGTAGTAAAATGTCTCGCCAACGAAACTATTATTAGGTGACAGATAAATGGGTGATTCACGAAGATCTGCTTGGTCATCCTCCTCATGGTCCAATTGAAATGCATCTTCACATATTTCATCCATCAAGTTGATATTACCGCGTTTGCTACTTACATTACCAGTGTCAGCCTGCATATCAGAAGTTGATGCTACAGAATCCACGTCAGAAGTGCAGAATTCTTTGCCCTCACGTGCGTGCTGAACATTGTTCCACCTTGTCTGCAAGTGAACCACGGATTCTTCCAAGTCAGGAGCAAAAAGCTGTTGCATTTGAGCAGCTAAACGTGTCAATCCGCTAGCTGTATCATGGCAAGTGTGCAGAACAATCTGTGACTCTGAACAATCAATTTCCCAAAGACCCCCATTTTCAGAACTGATTCTGAAAAGAGCTTCAACATCTGCCCCTTGAGCAACTTTAACATATCCAATCTTGCGAAGATGCTCCACACTGTACACACTGCCAGCACAGCTTGGTGCGTACATAGCAGAAAGAAGCAGACCCAGATCCTGTACAGTAATTTTGTAATCCCTGATAACAGAATCAGCAAAAGTTGTACCAGAAAACCTCAAGGAAGAGGCAGCCAACAGACATGCTACATACTGCTCATCTATTGCTTCCTCGCAGTTGGGAGAACTTGACTGAGAATCAGCGCATCCATGCATCATCAATTTATTTAGGTATGGCTCGTAACTCAAGGCAATGTCTATCAGGCTAAGGATAAAAGAAGATTCAAAAGGGACACTAATTTCACCATCCTCTTTCTGCACATTACTATCACATACTTGTGTAGCTTCAGGAGAGGGTAAAGCGAAAAAGGAGAAGATTGTGTCAAACCAATCCAAGCGTCCGCCAACCGCAACAACAGTGCCGCAACTGACAGTGATGGACATGGCACTGCTCTGTGGATCGTGAAAGTGAATAATATCTAAACCTGACAACTTAGAAGATAATACATTTGAACCTTCTCCGTCACCACGGCTGCTAGAAGAGTCATTGATGGAGATGAGGAGAAACTTTTCACCTGGGACCCCTGTAACTGAACCCCACAAGTTTCCCTCACCATGGGTCACCCAGAGAAAGCTAGCACCATTTGTTCCTCCAACATCTGAAACAGATAACAGACCAAAGTTCCGAAGTTCAAGTGTAAAGCTATGCCAAGAACCAGTAATTTCACTCTGTAGTGAACCCTTGTTATCCTCCATGGCTTCCGCATTAATTGATATGGTTACAGAATCACATTCAACAAGAACTGATGACTGAGAGGCAGCAGTCACTTTTTCAGTACCAACAAGATTTAAGTCCAGTCCTGATAACCTATCAATCACCTGACTCAGAAGATCATTTAATTTTACAAGTTCTGATTTACTTAAAGCAATTGTAACGGGAGATAAATGTGCATGAATGCAGAACTTAGAGCTTATAATCATTTCTTGTCGAACATTAGCAACATCCCCAGAATCCTTGACAGTGGTTACAGACGAAAAGTCATATCCTTTTCCTCTAAACTTCTCTAAACACCTTGCATTCTCTGAACAAGCAAGTTGCCTGGCTCTCTTCATTATCCACGGACCAGTCCTGGCAGAGTCCTGCCAAGAAAAGGTAACAACAGAAGGCCTTCTTCTATTTGATGTGGTCATTATTTTCTGAACTGAAAGTCTATGCCTCAAAACATTTCCAGAGGTACTTTCAACATTCTCTCCAGACAATGGTGTGATTAAGTAGACATCAAGCTTCCCAAAATTCAAGGACAAAGAGCGCAATTTAGCCACAGAATTCCAACTTGTAGAACTAGTATCAGAACATCTTTTAGTTGCATGACTTGCTTTCTCTCCAGGAGCTGTTGGTGAAGATACATCAAGAGAAATAAACTGTTGCCAAGAGTGATAGCTCCTAAAATCTTCACCTTTTCTACAAGGGAAAGCCAATATAATTCGGGCAGTTGGAAGAGATACAGTGCCCCTGAAACTTTCTTGTTCTGAACTACTTCTAGTATCAGAGCAAGGGCTAGTCCTTCCATTCCCTTTGGATGAAGCCATAGACCTATGCTCATGAGCCAGAGTGCAAGTTGTTTCAATAGGATCCTCAATTTTCTTGAAAAATTCCGATATTTCAGATATCAAATTAAAATTTACCCAGAAAACAAATGGTGGAAACTTCAATGAAAAAGATGTTGGCCCAACAAATGAGTCTCCCGAAGAATTTAATGTGGCTTGACAGAGGCTGGCACCAAAAGTCTTTAGCAATTCTACCTGCACTCCATCATCAGCAAAAAGATTTATTTTATTCCTTGAATGAGTGAACCCATCGGTAAAATTCATCCCTAATGAATTAGGAACAGCAGATGCACTCTGATTATCCAGATCAACATTCTTGGTGGACCAATCAAGAGGTGGGATGGCAGTTTGAACTGCATCTTGGATTTTTTTGATGTTATTATAGGTACGCAATTTGAAATCAACTGTGTCATCCTCTCTTGAGAAATGATCAGTAAGTGCCACATGCTGAACTGTTGCTTCAAAATTCATTTCCTGGCGTCGTACCTATTAAGCCTTAATGTTTTTAAAGTTAATAGAGGAGCTACTAAATGTCCAATGAAGCAGTGCCAGAAGCAAATCAACAACATAGACATAAACATTACCTGCAATACCAGAAGCAAATCTTGAAAACTTGCACTTATATAATGAACATAAAAACCGGCATTCCCTTTATCAGAATCCACGGTGCAGCAATGTCTCTCTTCCTCATCAATAAAAGAAAAAAGAAGAGATACTTTGGCAAAGGTTACCCTAATATTGGTTTCAAGATGCTGTTGATCTGCAGTGAATTCAAAAGAAATACAATCAGTTCCTGTCAAAGGGATAAGGTAAAATACTAAGCAGTCATTACTGAGGTCCCCAATAACGTGACTAAACAATCTCAATGACTTTCTTCACTTTCTGAAATAACTAATATACACTGAGCTGTATAATCCACCCAACCAGAGTGGAAATAAAAAAGATTAAAAATAAAAATAAATGGGAATACAAAGTGACATAAGTGTCGGCTCAGCGTAACCATCTGAAGAGATATAAAAGAATTTGCAGTTTGAGCTCCTCCCTGTACTCGGTATGTATATTTTCTTCACTAAGCATGTATTAGCTTTGTGTACAATTACTTTTGCAATATCTAGAACACTCCATTCTTAATGCCAATAGTTTACATGAACCATTTCAGCACAGAAATAACTAATCACAAGGCAGATCAGCACATTTTCTGCCACAGTGAAACTAGAATAAAATGATGTGTGTGTTTGTGCATGTCGGGCCCAAAAAACATACCAGAAGGAACAAGCAATGACCCAGAAGCAAGATTAGAAGCAGCAGTTATCGCACTAAAAACAGAACAAGTCCAATTCCACATCCCACTGTTTCCTAAAGCTGACTGCGAGTTTCTCAAACCATCAAAGCATTCAAAAAACTGGTGCATGCTGCAAGACACAACAAAAGAACATAAGGAGATATTGTTCATTAAAAAAGAACACAAGGAGAAATCTGCATAAGGAGATCTTGCAGCCGTTAACAATTTGTTGGGATGCTTTTTTTTTAATCAGGTAAAAACATACTTCAGCCACAAACATGGCCAAAAACTGGCCGTGTACAAGGGGGCAATTCATTGTGACGCTATCAATAGAGGAAGTTGAAGACTCCGAGTGTTGAAGCAAAAGTACTGCATAAAGTTTCCATGTCCAACTTATATCAAAATGATTACTGTAAAGAGCTAGTATTGACTTGTGTGACTATCTCATCTCAAAACTAAAGTGCTTAGAGAAAGCAAACTTTTCCTTACATAGTTATGTCTTTAACATGCCCCCTCGCATGGGATCTGACTCTTCTTGTTGGATCAAACACGTGACCTCAGACCTCTGGCTACTCTAATATCATATTAAATTGTTTGACCATCTAATCTTAAAGCTCAATCCGCTAGAGAGAGCACACTTCTCAATTAATTATGTCATAAACGACTAACATAGAGGTAAAGCTGAAAATAGCTCAAATTTTTTAAAGACTAAACTATTCAAGGCCAAATATCTCATTAATAAAAACATTATTATGAGGGTTCAATTCCTACAAAACATTGCAAAGGGTTGAAGCAACTGAAGGCAGACCATTTATTCTGTTTACCCCAAGATGCATGTTGTTACAGAAAGCACACTGAAACTTATCAGCATGTCAAAAAGTTTGTTAGTACTTTAGTTATAGCTTATAACACATGCAAACACTCGTGAAATCCCACTAGAATCATCATATATTAGAGGTGCTACTGCATGATATGTAAAATGCAAAAAGGTATCAACCTTTCCCCGAAGTCCAGTTCCTCTTCGTCATTGATTTTCCGGCTTCTACTCACCCAGTCTGATATAAGACGGGACTCGGAAAGCAAAGCTTCCCTCACTGGATCACTCTCGAAAGCACATTCAGCAGAAAATGCTTTAGAACTTGGAAGCACCTCATCCATACTGAGCATAGAAGTATCTCCCTTTATTGAATCACAAGTCATTACTGAATTACAGGGGAAAAATTCTGCATCCTTCTTCTGACCCGTATCTTTCAAAATTCCACACAAATGTATTAGGCATCTGATGCTACTAGGTTGAAGCTTGATTACCAGAGGATCAATAGAAACATCTGCCTCTACTTCGCGGATATCTAAGGAACCATTTCTCCAAGGTATAGTCAATTTCAGGTTCCCCGAAAGTCCGTCTCTTTCCCCAGTTATTATTGGAGTTGTGACATTTGGTGAACAGCCTCTTGACCACTCACCTGTAGCTGTTCCTGAAGCACGTGGATTTGGTGTCTTATCAACAATCTCATCAATTTGAAGGAATTCAAGAAATGCTCCACTAAATTTGATAAAATTTGTCATTTGAGTCAAACCCAAAAAGTTAGCATCCGCTGCTTCAATATCCAGAGAATCCCCTTCCGAGATGCATGTTCCACATACTACTTCACTTACTCTTAATACTACGGTTCTGCAAAACCCTCTCTGTTTTTCCTCACCTAAACAGGGATCAAATGCTATGATCAATTTTCTGATTTCAACATTAAAGCTAGTGAGCAACCATTTAACCATTTTAGCAATGGTCTTAACTCCTTCATGAACATCAAAAGCAGTTGTTTTAGCACCATAATCGTCAACAGCGTCATCATTAAGGTTTTCCGAATCTTGGTCCACAGAAGCAGCACCATCTTGAGTTGAAAGACAATTGCCAAGTGTACTTTGAGAAAAGTTTGCCTCAGGAGCAAGCACAAGCTCAAGCTCATCCACCTCTATTCGACAGCCATCCCCTTTCCAAGGCATTGTCATGAGCAGAGAGCCGATTGATCCTTCTTGAACATATACGGCTGCTGCGGAACCAAACTGAAAAATGCAAGAGTGTCATAATCAGTAAAAAGTCAAACATCTCTTTGGCTAATGAAGACAGGAAGATGTAGCAGGTTGGAGATAGGCAGTGCAGAGATTCAAAAATACGTAGGTCGAGTATAATTGATGCTCTAGTACCACTAGTTAGATAAAGGAATAACATATGATGTTGTTCCTCTAAATCAAACCCCCCCCCCCTCCCAACCCCAACCGAAAAAAAAGAGGGTTTCAGGAAGAATGTCCTAGGTGAAAAGCAGGAATTCCAAATTCATCAGCTAACGTATATGCAGATCAGGAACACTCCTATGAAGTACCTCAAAATCAGCAAGCTACAGGTAACGGGGTTAACATGTTATTTCCGCGTAAGAAACACCTAAAAGCTTGAAACCTTCTCTGGTGACAAAGAATCCAACTTCTAGCCCAAAGAATATCATAACTTAATTTTTAAATTATAAAACACTTTTCCAACCAAATTATGATACGCCTCCAAAGAGAAGAGAGTTATAGCTATAAGGAAAAATGTGGACCTCAAGAATAGAGATCGAGACTATTGCCTGCACTTCCAGAAAGCAGGGAAAAAGAATTGAGTTCAAAGAATGATATTGAATCCTATTACCTTGACTTCAACAAGGCTCGTTGGGCAGGAGTAACCCTTAGAAAAAGGGGAAATGAAATATTGTCTGTCCTACTTTTCCGCCATTTTTGGGGGTGAGGGGTTATTACCTGGGATGGAATGTTTCTCCTCTAACACTTATGCGGACCGTATGGAAAGAGAAAGATAGGAGGGTTTTTAATGGGATAGAGAAGGATGTTGTAAACTTGTGAAATTGTCTCTTCTCACTTACTTTTTGTTGGTGCATCCACGAGGTTCCCATTTGTTTAGAAGTTTAGGTGTTGTTCATAGAAAACCATATGTTTATATGAGGTTTTACACTTTTTGGTATACTTCTAATGTACAGATGAACATTGCCTTTCAAATATAAAATTATATTACTTAAAAAATCCTCCTTTTTCCGGTTTTCTGTCATTCTTTCTTTCTTCTTTTCTTCAATCAATGTCCAAGAGAATCCACATAGGCAACGCTAACTTGTTAGGAATTAAGGGCTACTACTTTTTTCAAAAACTGGTAATGTGTACTCCTTAGTATTAAAGGATACGTTAGCCACCTCCAAAAAGTTAATAACAGTAAATATGGAATCAAAAAACATATTACAGAGATTCTAAAAGGTCTATCAACTAATCCACGTCCTCTACATTTGCTTCTTTACACCAGAACTGAATATTTACAATACAATTCCACTTAATTTTTTATTTTTTATTTTCGAAAACCATGGTGTCCGGGCCAGCTTCCGCACACCTCGACTAATTCCATGGGATACATGCCACCTCCCAACAACAACAGGTACCAGGTAACTCTGTCCACCAAGGCTAGGACTCTTGGAAAGAATCACCTAGTGTTCTTTCTCTCCACTAGTCCACTCAGATTTGAACTTGAGACCTCGGGGTTTTCAACCACTTCATTGAGCACTAGGCCACACCCTTGGGTGCAACAATTCCACTGAATTTTCTGCATAGAGATACTCAAAACACCTTCCACTCCTTTCCTTCCACATTGTCCACCAACTACATGAAGGAATTGCTCTGTGCCATCTTTTCTGAGACTTGCTGCCCCCTCTCCTGATCCTACAGCTTAGGAGATCTATTGTGTGTTCTGGCATAGTCCACTTGTTGCCTGTAAGGCAGAAGAAGAGTGACCACAGTTGAGCAGTCACTTTACAATGCAAAACAAATGACTATTTATCTTTGCAGTCTCGTAACAGAAAATATATCTTGAGGATATTTGAATACCCCTCCGTCCTCCGTAGAGTTTCATGTGTTGGAAAGGCTCTTCCTTTTTTGAATACCACAGTTGGGCTACTTCTTGTTGTCACACTCCCATTGAGTTTGGTTATGTGAGGACTCATCTCTTTTTTTTTTTTCCTTTTTTGAGATAAAAAACTTGTATAAGGGGTAGGTATGGTTTGGGTAAACCTGATATCCGTTTCCTTTTTTGGATTTTAATAATACAGCTTGATTTAGGATTTAATTTTTAAAAGTTTTGATTGCAGATATGGAACTATGAAATTTTTGAATATCCAAAATAATTTCTATTTGGAAATGGTTTTACTATGTTTGGACTAGTTAAATCTCGTGCCTCAATGTTTTTTATGTTAGAATATTTCTTGACAATTCGTTTTTGTAAGTAGCAACTCAAATTGCACCCAAGTTGTCCTATAAAGTGGTTGAGAGCTATGAGGTCTCAAATTCGAATTCCAACAGAGACAAAAACACTAGGTGATTCTTCTCATTTGTCCTAGCCTTGATGGACAGAGTAACCTGGTACTTGTTGTTGATGCCTGGTGCGAAGTGGCAGGTACCCTATGGGATTAGTCGAGGTGCGCAAAAGTTGGCCGAGACAACACGGTCATTAAAAGGCAAACTAAACTTATAGGCTCGAAATTGAAAATTCGAAATAACCTAACCTACTAATCCGAAAACCAACTTTTAAAAAAAAAAATCCGATCCAACCAATCTGGATTGTAACTTCTTGGATCCGAAAATCAAAAATTCAAACCGAAATTTTCATATCCAATCAGAATTGCCCGAAGGCCCACCCCTTTTTGTTTGTCTGTGTAGGATAATTGTTAGATTAAACAGACTCTAGCTTTTAATAACTTGATTTGCCTTAACAACTAATTATTTAGAAATTAGATAACTCATGATTTGAGGTAAATGCATCATCTAGTTTGGAATAAAATGAACTTGAATAGAATGAAATGGATAAAAAGAAGTGGGTTCTTGGAGTTAAGAGTTGAATTCAGGAAAACAAAGTCCACGTCCAATAAACATTACTAGTAGAACACCCCAATCAGTCCCCAGAACTCTCAAAGATCCAGATTAAAATCCCAAAACCACTACACCTTGCTCTAAAGTAAAGGAATTATATAACCTACAACCCAATAAACATAACTCACAGAACTGCAGAAAGGACTAAACTTTATCCTATTTCTTAAGATGGATAGAAATCAAAAAAATAAATTCATTAAAAAACCTACAAGTTTTAGTATCAAATTCAAATTCCGATCCTCCGGAGTTTACGGAATCAGAAAAAGAGCTACAAAGAAGTTCATATCAACCCCACAAAAAAGTGAAAAAAAGGAAAGAAACAAGCCCGCACCTGTTGATTGAGATAATCAACATTGAGAGCAAGATCAGAAAGCTGAATGGTACCAGCACTGAGCTGCACATCGAGCTGATTGAGATCAATATCGCCAAGTATGAATTTCCCCAATTTCTTCTTCAACAAGAACTTGCAAACCCTCTTGATTGCCCACCGTGAGAACAGCCTCTCCGCAGACCTCGCCAAATTCCACGGAAACATTCTACCAAATTGTGCAATTCAATTCAATTTTTTTAAAAATACATGAATTTAGGGTTTCCAATTATCAGAATCTTGAATCTTCATCTCCATCCAGTATAGGAATAAGAAGTTTAGGAATCAGATTGAGATCAAATTTGGGGTTTAACAGCATGCAGTCAAGAGGGGATAATGAAGGACGACCTGCAGGAGCCGTGTTTAGGCTATAATTTCGTGTGTTTTACCCTTCAAATATTTTAATTAGATTGTTTTCTTGTTTAATAAAATAACGGTAAATACTAATCCAACCTTCCGCGGATTAATTAGACATGCTAATGACCATTTGTGCCTGCTGCTTATGATTAGGCACCTTGGCCTTTGTGTTGAAGATTTGTTTAAATTGATTCCCCATTACCCACGCAAGTGGGCAAATTGCTTTATTCTATTGATTCTTATTATTATAAAAGAAAACTAGTTATCAAGAGCCCGTATTAATAATAGTCTAATATATATTATTTTTTTATTTCGATTTATGTGATATCAATAAATTATTTAAATATATTTTATAAATTTTTAAGTTGTTAATTATTACGATTATTATATTTTATATTATTTTTAAATAATATATATTACTTACTTTGTTTCAATTTATGTTGCACATATAAAATTTAGTGATTCAATCAAAATTTTATTTAGTTTTTAGATATTTTAAATTATTGATATGTTGTAATATATAATACGTTTTATATAAATTTTAAATAATGTATGTTATCTTTCTATCCCAATTTAAATTTTAAAATGGTAATTATTTCTTTTTTGACACAAATATAATCATCGAAAGATATTAAAATAGTTATTTAATTTTACTTGTCCAGTTTAGAAAGAAAGATATAATTTATCATTTTGTGATTTTTTCATTCTAATTCTAATATTTTTATTACTTTAAATAATTAATTAGGATGATATAATAAAATTATAGTTGAAGCAGCTTAGAAAGTGATTTATTAGGGGTAATATTGTAAAATCACAACTGAGGAAATAATTAATAAAAATGATTAAAAAAAATCAAACAATTGAAGCAGGAACGTTGTCAATCATTAACTGTCTGCTTCAGCTATAGCGACCAAGACGCGTCTACTTACCTACACTTATCTATCTATACTATATTTAAAGTGTGAAGACTCCTAGAAATGTTGTTTGAACTTTTTGCCATTCATTAAGAGAGTCCACTTTAGACAAAATCGTCTTTTCATTATTTTTTGAAATTATTTATTTAATTATATTTATAATATTCACTTTTTAAATATATGGAAAGAATGAATGAAATAAAGACTTCTAACTGTGGAAAAACTCCTAACTATATTAGTGTCATGGATTCTAATTAGTGATAGAATTTCTATACATCAATAAATAATTTATCAAAATTATTTTTGCAGTGAACTCCTAAATCTTTCTTATTTGATATTTGATAGACATGAATTCTAATTAGTGATAAAATCTCTATATATAGGACATTTATCAATAAATAATTTATTGAAATTATTTTTATAGTGAATTATTTATCTTTTTATAAGTTAATAGTTACATTTAGTTTTTTTTCAATATTTATTATGAAATGAGATAAACATTTTAATCACGCGCAAAAATGCGTATAACAAAACCAGTATACATGTGTAATAAAAGTAAAATAAGCGGGAAAATTGTGCGGGCTAAAGTCGGACCCTTGTTAGCAAGTGTTACAGAACAACCATTGTTCTAATTCTAAAAGAAAAAAAAAGAAAGACTTAAATAGTAAAAT
The DNA here is from genome assembly GCA_029948455.1 of Solanum rostratum. NCBI lineage: Eukaryota > Viridiplantae > Streptophyta > Magnoliopsida > Solanales > Solanaceae > Solanum > Solanum rostratum. The sequence continues at coordinate 89,176,062 of CM057045.1, read as the reverse complement.
GAAACAAGAAAAATAGAACAAATTTTCATTGTGCAATTTTTAAAAATGATTATAATTTGAATTTTATTAATAATTTATGATTATTATTTAGATATTTGTTATTTATACCTATATTTTAAGATGTTAGGAATAAAACAATTATATAAATAAATAAATTCATGTGTCAGGCAACTATATTCATATCTGCGTTTAGATTATATTGATGTATACAATAAAGTGTACATAACGATACAAATTCGGATGATCAAATATGTGTATGTTCAATTTTTAGATAGTGTATATACATATAATATTATACACAATATATATAACGTGTATAAAGTTTGCATATATACAATTGTATAATACGTGTATGTACAATATTTATATTTATATAGTGTATACTCGGGTAAAAGCTTATTTTATGTACACAATTTGTATATATATAATTATACATTGTATATGTGTATGTACATTATTTTTACAACGTATATATGGAATAGTTACACACTTATATTTATCCAAATGTATACTTTGTACAGGAGAGAAAGGTTATAAATAAAGTAATTATTTAACAAGATACCATGTAAAAGTATAATTGATTTTGTAAAGAAAAATATTTATTCAATAGTTAGCAGACTTCCAACATATTCGTAAGTTTTTATTATGAACTAAAATGAATTATTAACTTACAATAATCACAATTTTACATAAAATACAAAATAAAAAAAATCATGGATGAACATAAAAAATATACGATTTTAGTCACTAAAGAAGGAAAAAAAAATATGAAATCAATTAACGACCTTTTTGACGTCTTTGTCAAAGTCCTCTTCCACGAATTGAACACCATTTAATATTCTTCATATCACTCCTTAACTCAAACTAAAGATGAATGTAATAAGTGCAAAAAAATATAACGATTTAAAAAAATATTGTGATAATTTCTATAATGTCTTATAAGATCTTCGTATAGAACTATAATATCACATATCAAATAATATCACGAACATAACTGTTAATTATTTTACGAGTTATGAACTTATGATAGTAAAAAGTTGCTAGAGTAATGAACAAAAAGATCATGAGTCTTACACCAACTTAAATAAATGACTTTTTTTTTTATATTACTTATTTAATATAGTTAACACAGTTAAATATATATGTATAACAAATAGATGAGAAATATACAATCTTCCATCCCCACTCCCTTACCTCACACATCACCATCAGTGCCAACCATCACGAGGAAAAAGAATCTCGAATAAAAAAAATGTCACATCCATTTTATATTCCTTGCTTTGTTATATGTAGATTATTTTTCGATAGTTTAATCATCAAGATTATCTTGGTGGAGTATTTCCTAATAATTTCTTGAAAATGTATTTCATCGGGGAAAATTTGCACCATAAAAATTGAGAATGTGTTCGATTTTTTGATTTCTTCATATTTGATTGGTTTAAGCTTTTAGAAAAAAAATTTTGTAGAAAAATATTTTTTTGAAAAATAAGAAAAATGACATTCTCACTAAAAGTAGGAAAAAAAATCTACCAATAACATTCAATATTGGTTGGTTTCAAATTTTACTGCCACCCATTCCTGAATTCTTTAACATGTACTTGATCCATAAAAAAAAGATTTAGGATCGCAGGTGATGGATATGTTAAAGACTTAATTAAATAAATGAATACATTCTTTCTAACACTTGCACAATTCAGCATTTTCTTTTGTGGTGGTCACACTCGCACAATTCAACATTTTCTTTCGTGGAATTTGCTAGTTTATGTAGTAAAGAATGCTGGATTAAAAAAGTTGTCACCTTCATCGGTTCATCCAATTTGACTTGTCAAATCTTTGTCCTACTTTTGTGAGGCAATTTAATGCATTATTTACATTTTGAGAAAAAATATTGTGAAGGACGAAAACAAGCAAAATCTGTTCTTTCTTTGTGGCTGTTGGGTAGGAGAGTGAGTTTGGTGAAGTCCTTTGCACCCATTAAATTGTTCATTTTTTTTTTGTTTCACTTTGAGAATATGGAGTAAGTATGTGATTCAAAGTAGAAGCAAATCAATGAGTTTTCTGGTTTTGACTCTGTAGATCTTCTTTTACAGGTGTTTTTGAACTAATCAGGGATGAGAGTAAAGCAGGGTCGTGCCTTTTGATTACTAACAGGAGAGGTGTGGAGTATTGGCCAACTCATGTAGAAAAAGCAAAATACCTCCTTGGCTCTTCGAAAGCACGCATAAAATTATTGGTCACAACTTCAATGGATCTTCAGATTCCTCACAGCTTTGAAAAAGTGTGAGTAGTTGTGTGATTTCTTTTACTACTCTTGGAAAGATCATGTGTACGATTGATTATTTCTCTTGTTGGGGATGTGTAAAATTTCAACTGCACATGTTATCACGGTGCCAATCTACAAATGTCTCTTCCTACATAGGAAAGCGAGCCGAAAAGAGAAAAATAAATAAAGAAACCCCATTATCACTATTGCACCCAACCTCTCTGTGGCTCATCAGTTGGTGATTGCCAATGCTGCTAGTGTTGCAAGATTTCCCCATCCTTTATTTGCCTTGGTTACTTTTGTTCGTTTCTTAATTACATTGATAGTATCATATCATGAATGTGCTGATCGTGAACATGAATTCTCACTCAAGTTATAAACAATAAAATGTGAGTTTTTAGATCTTACTTACCACTTCTACTTTTCATGCGTGATACAAATGCATAATACTCATCAGATACTCAAGAATTCTTCGATTTATTCCTGAAACAAATAATTAATCATAAACAGGAATCCTACACTAGCTACCTAACTTCTTGGAGTTCAACACAATTTTGCAGTTGTCCCTAGTGACTTGCCGGTTTACACATTCTCATTTGATCCTAGTGGAGCTAAATTTCCATAGCCACATTTCATCCACAAGAATGATTCCCAATAGGGGATTATTTGTAACGAGCCTGTTTGTGACCTCCCAAAAATAAGAGAAAATAGCATGTTAGTCGTGTGCAGGGTAAGGGCATGAAGTTCAGTTGGAAAACTATTGTAAATAGGTATGGTGGTATCCTGGTCGGATGCAACTCTGATGACTACTTACATTATTATCTTTACCCAAAGAAAAGTAGGGTCAGTAAAGAAGTTTCTTAGTGTTTTAAGAAATTTAGATATATGTTGTCAGAAACCCTTCTTTTGTGGACCCAGCATAGGAATTTGACTTGCCTGTGATCATCTTGTTTAATTTTCCTTTTACTATTTTACAGAGGCATGCAGTAAGCTGCTTAGTTCTGTTTAGATGTCAGGTTTTCGAGTGTGTGGTGCTGTGTTATCTTGGCTAATTTGGTTGTTTGAGTTTGTTCTTAGGCTGGATTTTTCCTGCCACGATATGTTCACCTGTGGCTAGAGCATTTGGATAGACTGTATAATCTATTCTCTTCTGGGAAGCTTAAGGTTGGTATATCTGCAAAGATCAAATTTCTAACTTATCTACTGTCATGGCTTGGAAAAGTTGAGTTGGATCTTTTAAACCTTCAAAGAGTGGTTTGGCCGATAAAAGTAATAATTTTCTGTTCATTATCTTCATTCTGGTAAAAGTGTTGGAAAGGTATGAGAGAAGGTCATTTAGTTATTTTCATTTTCCACATTTTGTTAGTTCTTAGTATCCGTTCTCGTGATGTGATAAAAAAACATGTAGGTTGTGGTTTGTGTTGACCCAAAATATGTTCAAAAACTTGCAAAACTATAAGGAGACCAACTAATCAGAGTCCAAAGAGAATTCAATAAGCAGTAATAGCACTTTTGAAAGTATCCAGGCTCTATTCGTGAACTACACTGAATATGTTGTTATTGAATTATTGTTGGAAATATATACATCCTTATTGTGTAAGGTATTCTGTATGTTGTAAAAACAGTACGGAAACTTGTACCCAGGTTATAAGATGACAATATTTTGTTTCAACGATTTTTTTTCAACGTTGTTAAAACCAGACTTGCTTGCTTGACTTTTTTCACTCTCACTTTTGTACTTATAATTTAAATGAGTAAATACTTCAAAATGACATCTCAATGAATTTCAACCATTGAATTGTTAAAAATTTCAACGAATCACAAAATTTATTTACACGTTTTCAAGCTTAAATTTGTGATGATAAACATATTTAATTCAGCCAACATGTTCAAATATGTGATAGATAAACATGAATATCACTCTTAATAAGTTTTTAAGCATTAAAAAGAAGAGGATAAATCTTAAAATCTCAAATTAAGGAGTTATTACCTTCTCTCAAAGTATTACCAATTTTATAGTACAAAATGGACAATATAAGATGAGAACTAAAAATATGGGTTCATTTTAATATAAACTTGAGGCAAGTGATACGAAGGAAAATGCTTGTTAGGAAATAAACTTTTTACTATGTGTTGCTATGTAAGCAAAACAAATATATTAAAAGCATTTGTATATAATGAGATTATTTTTTATAAAAATAAAAAATTTAGAGTATAATTTGAAAAAGAAAAATGTAGTGAGAGTGAAATTAGAATTTTGGGCATTTTCTGAAAATGAAAGAAAATGAATTGAGTAACAAAATATTAACGGGTACATTATTTCACATTCGAGTAGCTGAAGATATAATTATTGCAAATTTTACAAGAAAAATAAGCAATTAAGAAAAATTTCTGGAGAATCGTTTGATTCTCGTGTTGGATACTGATGATGGTGAATCGATCATGTTGAATGGTGATGAAATTCTCCTTGTGGAATATAAGGTAAAAGATGGTTCTCATTTTTATTTTTTTTTTAAGTTTCTGAATAACAACAATAATAACAAGGCGATGGTAGTAATGTTAGTATCATCAATCCTAAGACTTCGATTTCTCAAGGCGATTCTATTACTATTACTGCAAAATCGATAGACGAATTCAAGATTTTAAGTTATAGAGTGATATTACCTTTTTTGATCAAGAAGGTTAGATTCATTAGATATATAATTTTAATGGTTTTTGATCTATATTGTGTCACTCATCTAACTAAATATGTACTTAGAATTTAAGCTTTACATGTCCAACTTAAAAAAAAAGAGGAGGGAATTTTGAGTATTTTTCAAATTCTAATACAACTTCTCATTATATTTAATTTTTAGGGATCAAAGCCTGACTTTGAAATAAAATAATATAAAATTTAAAAAATAAATAAATAAATAATGCTCTTTTCAAAAATAAAATAACCGAAACAGTAACCAGTGTTGTCTGATGAGCCGGCCAAGTATGAAAACAAATCACAAATTCATACGGACGCCTTCCTCGAGAAAGATAAATTGCAGGCATGGGCAATCCCATCGATAGTGACTTTTAACAAACGATTGCAAGTAAACAAATTAAATTTGCCGTCTTACACTTCCGTCTTCCCTTTCCTGTTCACTCCGACACGTTGATCGAATCCATAGAGTGGAGAAGCATGGAGCTTAAGCCCGGCCTTTCAGCTTTGGTCACCGGCGGTGCCTCTGGAATTGGTATTTTATTACTTTGAACTTCAATTCATCATAGCTCTTTTCTATATTTGCTATTTTACTTTGCATTATTACTCGAAATTAAGTTTACACGATCAGATGCACTAGATAGATACAGAAGAAATCACTTCATTTGTGTATTAGTGTAAGGAATTGATATAGTTATGAGCTGTGGGAGCTTCTCGTTGTTTGGACTGTAATAAATATGTAAAATCGTGCTTGTATCAATCAGAAAATACGTGTGTAACACCCTTGCTCTACTATCGGACGATAATTCCTTCAATCAACTTTGTATCAGTCCTAGATTAAGTTAAATTAGTCGTGTCGGATTTGTTACCCCAATTTGTTTCAGACTGAGACACAGTTGTTGTTGGGGTATGCTATATATCCATATTTGTTTACTCATATGCATACACATACACACATCATTTGTGTATATGTGTGAATGAACTAGCAAACGCCGTAGTTAATTGCTCATCTGGTATTGAGTTGATTAATCAAGCAATTGATTTTAAATAATCAAGATGGAGGGCTCTAGTTTAATATTTTAATAGGAATGCTAATTCTTGCCTTACTTTATCAAAACAATAGGAATGTCAATGCTGTGTTTCTTTTTTGAGTTTCATTAGCCAATTTTTTTTGTTATTCTTGCTTAAAGAGCTCCTAGTAAAGGTAATATTCGAGTTAGCCGTCAAAGCGTCTTTCTATGATGTGTTGATAAAGTTTCTTTTTAAGATTCTACAAGCTGTGAAGCAAGACTTGTAAATGTTAATATGAGTTCTGTATGGTTCATGTGCAGGTAAGGCACTTTGCTTGGCTCTTGCCAAGAAGGGAGTTTTCGTTACTATTGTTGATTTCTCAGAAGAGAGAGGCAAAGAAGTTGCGGCCCTTGCTGAGAAAGAGTGTGCAGAGTTCCATTCTGCACTGGAATTTCCAGTTGTTATGTTCATCAGATGTGATGTCACCAATACAGGCATGTAACATGTTTAGGTCGTTTGAGTCAAAAGGAATCTTATGGTTGGAATGTGAAGCATCAAAATCAACTGCATTATTCAGAATATTCCTTTAGTTTGAAGTTCCTTTTTTCTTGTTTGAAAGCCACACATGCACGGTTATGACTGGACTCTGCTTTCCTTCTACCTTCCACCTTTATGTTGGTCCAGCAATATGTGTATTTATCTGTCGTACACTGAGTTGTACCTGCTTTGGACTTATGGCTGTGAACCCCCTAAATTCTTGCGCTGCAGTTTGTGTTTAGGAGCGTTTGAAGATGAAACTTCTGCATAGTTTGGGTCATTTGACTAAGTTATTGAAAATTCCTTTCATTTTCTAGACATTCATAAATGCTCTGGTTAATGAAATGCAAATGCTGTGTAGTTTTGAGGATTTAACATCTGAGGGGGAGGGGCAGAGTCGGACAAGGGGGCCAAGCCTTTAGGTTGAGGTTTTTTCTTCTGGACTTGCTGGGGCCTTTTGTCTTGAGAACAATCTTGCTGGGTGTTTTTATTATTAGCGTTCCTCGACTTGACTTATGAGTGCTGTTACAATGCACATAAGTATGTGAAAAAAAATGGCTAATTTGCAGTTTATCAGATGGCAAAGAAGGGGAGGAGTTCATGGCTGAGATTAGGGAGTGAGAAGAGAGAAACCGTAGAGTTTCGATGCTTGTAAACTCTTGAGTCAGTTGGTATTATCAATGGTTAGCATACTTACATATTTTGTCAATTTGTGTCAATTTGATCAAGCAAACATGGTGCATTCTTGTCAATTTTGAGAACCAATAACAAAAGCAGCAAACGATATATGTTGGTTTTGAGCATAAATCTGAGCTAGAGGTATAATAGATTGATTCCTGCTACAATAACCTTATAAAAAATGTGCAACTTGGTCATATTCAAAATTTCCCAATAGGTTTTAGCTCAGCCGTGTCTATCTATATTGTTGATACAGTCTTTTTAAGGGTTAAGAAAACTTATCCATTTGGCAGATATTTTATGTCCGGCCATAGTTGTTGAATGCATCTGCTTGGCATGAGTTTTCTAAATGGATGATGTGTTTGCAAAGACTTTTGTGTCTTTCTTGTGCAATAAAGACTTAGAGGTGCCTAATTTCATGGGTTTCGGCACAAGAAATTATCATATAACTTGGTGAGTACAGTATAATACACTGATTATATTCGGAGAGAAATAGAATTTCAGGGTCTTATCATATGTAGAAGTTTTACAGCATAGTAAACCTCCCGGAATCTCCTTCACTCTTAAACTTCATGTCTGTAAACCATCTGATGGTCGGTGCTCAGAGTTGCTTTTGTTGAAACGTTGAGCAGGCATAAGATGTTGTCCTTCTTTTACTCATAAAAATAGAGATGCTATCCTTAATCTTTGGAGGCTTGCAGTAGCATTGCTAATAATAGGATCTGGAACAAGTCCTGGTTCTTTCAGTTCCCTATAAACTTTGATGCATTCAGATGATTATACCATTATTCTGTGCCTAACAGAAAGGAATGCTGGTTTTATGGATCACATAATCCGACTAAGAGACTCAAGATTCAAAGAAAGCCTTAACAATTAGAATCTTCCCCCTTTTTTAATTGATCCATGCACTGATTTTTTGGGTTGGTTATATGTGCTTGTGATTACGACATGTGGGCACACATTTTATATGGAAGTCTGTTGAAAAAATTGAGTGACATGGTCAGTGAGGATTCATATAGCCACCTCCACTTGTTTAGGATTGAGGCATTGTTGTTTGTTTGGTTATTTGTAAGTCTCCTGCAAACTAAAAACATTCACACACATTATATATGAGAGTTTGTTAATGCATAATTTTCATCACGCAAGTCTTTTGCAAAATAAAAAGCTATCTCTAAAATAAGTAAATGGTGTCTTTAACTTCTGCGCAGGAGAACTAAAAGCTGCTTTCGAGAAGCATTTTGTAACATATGGAGGATTAGATATCTGTATAAACAGTGCAGGCATCGGTGATACTGTTCCTTTCCACAATGATCAAACTGATGGGTCTAAAAGCTGGAGACATGTAGTTAATGTGAACCTCGTCGCAGTTATAGATAGCACTGGTCTTGCGGTAAATTCCAATTCACTGTTTTATGGTTGCACTTGTTGATGGATATCAATGTTTACCATGTTGCAACCATTAAGTAGCTTGATTGGAACCAAGAAAAGATTTTTCTTTTGTCAATATTCTTCCACATATAGGAAATTGTGGAGAGATACATGGATGGTTGTCCTCTCAAAACTTTTAAGCTTGATATTTACTTAAGCTTGAAATAAAACGTTCTCTCTATTAGGTGTAAATGCTCACATTTGATTGGTTATTAGGATTTGAGCTATGGAATCATTTAGCAAGTATGGAGCTTTTGTTAATTGCAATTGCATTAGACTTCATATGCAGTCTCTAGGTGCGATAATATGACAATTGAAGGTTACAAAAGAGGATAAGATAGACCAATTTGCCTCAAAAGATTTATCACCTCTCAGAATCGATATGAACTTAACTATGAATAAAACATAATATAAGTAAGAGATCCATGCAAATGAGAATCTTTACATTTACACTAGATTAAAACATAATATAAGTAAGAGATCCATACAAATGAGAATCTTTACATTTACATTAGATTCAATGTTTGTCGAGAATCTTTATGTTCGTGTTAGAGACTTGAATGTCCATATAGGGATTAAGTGTGAGATTTAGAGAATCTATAGCTTTAAATAATCCCTAGTTTTCCGTAATAGACAAATTCTTTAGCATTAGAATGATGTTGTAAGGTTATGTCCATGGAGGCATAGTACAGCTTGTTCTTACAATTTTCTGTTAACCCTATTTATCTTGAACTCTAATTGGCATGCATGTTTCAAATGTATAAGACACGGTACTGGTAAAATCTTTCAAAGTAAAGCTTTCTTGTCATATACATATTAGCGTAATTGAACCCGATGCCGGTACCACTGTCCATGTGATATTTTTCTTTTGTTGTGATATACTAATGTTCTTATTTAACTTGAATCCTAAAATTCTTAACTCTGTGCCCTAATCTGCGGAAACTCCATTTACAGCCTCCTACAAACAATAATGGTCAGATCAGGTGGTATTACTTTATAATGAGCCTCTTAAATCCGGGTGTGTCACATTTGCAGCTAAGTTTGTTGGTCTATGGTTACATATTTCCTTCTTACTTCTGTTAGTAGATTTTAGTTTATGATTGATGATTAACATTAGATTTTACAGCACCTTATATGTGCAACAGGTTCCCAGTATGTTTTCTATATTTTATTACTCTTTCTGGTTCATTCTTTCATGGTCAGATAACAATAAATGCATGTTATGCAGATTCAAGCCATGAAAACTGCCCAAAAGTCAGGTGTAATAATAAATTTAGGCTCTGCTTCAGGACTCTATCCGATGACTACAGGCCCTATCTATTCTGCCACTAAAGGTTAGATATTTATGCTAGTCCTTATGGACCATATCATTTACAACAGCTCTGATTTCCTTCCTTCATCATCCATTTCTATTTTTTGCTCTTATTTTCTGATGCTCCAGTACCCGAAACACAAATCTATTTATTTCTCTTTACAACCTTTGGTTTTAATGAGAACAATGTTTATTATAGGGGGTGTTGTCATGTTTACGAGGTCACTTGCTCCTTTGAAGCGCCGAGGAATCCGCATCAATGTGCTCTGCCCTGAGGTACTCTGATCTTTCATATAAGGTTGATAAAGAGAAAGTGACTCTCTTACACGGACAACTACAGAGATTTTATTCAGTCTCAGATATGGCCCATATACGCTATCTTTACGCCTATTTTATCACTTCCATTTGGAGGGCCCGAAAGCCTTAGTATTACCATCTCAAGCCACTGTTTTACTCCCTGCAAACAAACAACTCAGCTCTGAATAATGGAGAGAATGAAAGGGCACAAAAGAGAAAGAAAGAGAATTAAATAGATGAGAAGGACAACCTACAACCGGTACTAGAATATGAAGTCCAAAGAGGCAAAAGAGAAAAGTAAGGTTGAATGGTGTTCATGAAATTAAATATTGGATTAGCGCAAGTAGGTCATAAGTTGTACTTTTACAGCATGGTTTGACCTGCTCAGTGATGCCCCAACCTGTCAATTTAACTCTTAATTTTGTGAATTAGAATTTAAGTAAAGAATTTGTGTTTCTTGGGGTAGTATTTAAGATGGTTAAATATTCAAGCTAAAACGAAAGTAAATATTGATTCGACATGGATGGAGTATGTCTTCAGAAGTTACTTAAAAGCAGGATGGATCAGACACATTCTACTACCATAATAATAACTGCAAAGTGATGGCAGTTCAGGTTTTCTCACTGTGCTATTTAGCAGCTTGGCCACAACATGCTTTTACTGGATGGAATTTGATAAACCAGGATGCTATATAAAGCTGAGCACCAACAGAGATGGCCTTTATCCACGTGTGTTGTATTTTCTCCAAAGGCTTTTTTTCGCTAAGGAAGAGTATCTTGATTCAATAGCAGTCTAGTTTTTGTACTAAATTTCTAGGGGGACCATGAACTTGCTGGCGCCTCCTCAACCAGAGCATAGTTATGAATTAAACAAGTTTTCTGGCAGTTGGAAGTGGGAACTAGGGTTTTATTGAAGCAGATTTCTGCTCCAATTTTAATTGAGACTTTTTTCCTTTCTTAACACTTTGGCATGCTGGAGTAATATGCTTTTGAGAATTTGAACTGCTTAACCAAAAAGAAAGGTGGGTTTGAGTAGAAGGTGTTGAACTGTGTTCACCTCATCTAAAAGTTTAAGTTTGTTAGACAAGTTACACTTTTTTATACCAAAGAGAAAGAAGGTGAATGTTTTTTTTTTGTGGGGTGGGTGGGTGTTGAATTATGCACTCACTTTCATCTAAAGGCTTAAACTCTTAGGGAGGATACACTTTTAATGCTTAATTATATCTCCAGTGCACCCCTTCATGTGCAGGAAGAAAGTGGATTCTTCTTTTTTAATATGAAGGATAGTGTTGATACTTGAATCAGACCTCTGCAGCTCTGATGCCAATTGTATGACCACCTCGTATGTAAACTTAGTTTGTTAGAGATGATACACTTAACAATAACTACTACGCCTTAGTCACAAACATGTTTACCGAACATATACAAAATAAAATAACAATTACTAGAAGTTGTCTATTCTCTATTGGCAGAAAAATCTAATAGGGCTAAGGACTCCTTAAAAGAATAAGGCCGTAAGCAAAAACTCTAATATACTAAAATATTTATCTCTTCAACAAGGGGGTTGCTTATAATTCCAGGTTACTTGCTTTGCTTGTGTTGTTGATGTTAGAGGCTTTTGTCAAAGCTAATATAATGAATTGGATCTTTCCACATCATCACTGAAGTTGCTCTTTCTGACTCAAAGTTATAAGAGATGTTTCAGAATTAAAGCATCCTATTTGTGGGGCACTAGAAAGCTGCCTTATATTGCAAACATGATATGTTGGTGTGAAATAAGAACACATAACATGATTAAGGTACCTCAGACAGGAATTTACTATTTACTTGTCGTACACAGTATGTCCAAACTGATTTGGCAGAAAGGGTCAATCCTTCATCTATTGATCGGCTTGGAGGATATCTTCCTATGGAACTTGTGGTGAAAGGTATATTTTACTGTTATTCTGTTGCCATAGAATTCTGTTTTTACTGTCAACACCAACCGATTTGTTTATTTGGGCATACACATTATATGGGTTGGTAAGCTGTGTGACTGGTAGTCCACTTATTTCTGTGTTTGAAGGACGAAAACAAGCAAACTCTGTGTCTTTCATTTGCTTTTTGCGGGGGTTTGGTGGGGTGGGGGTGGGGGGGGGGTGAGATCCTTTGCATCATTAAACTATTTCAGATTGTTTTGTTTCGCTTGGAGAATATGGAAAAAGTATGCCTTTCAAGACAGAATTAAATCAATGAGGGGAAGATTTTCTTTAAAAAACGTAGAGCATTAAAGTCTGTAAAACCTGTTTTTTACAGGTGCTTTTGAACTAATCAGGGATGAGAGTAAAGCAGGGTCATGTCTTTGGATTACTAACAGCAGCAAACTCTGCGTCTTTCTTTTTTCTTTTTGGTGGGGGTTGAAATCTTTTTCACCATTGAATTATTTCAAATTGTTTTGTTTCACTTGGAGAATATGGAAAAAGTATGCCTTTCAAGACAGAATTAAATCAATGAGGGGAAGATTTTCTTTCAAAAATGCAGAGCATGAAATATAGCTTTCCAGTTTAAAGTCTGTAAAACCTGCTTTCTACAGGTGCTTTTGAACTAATCAGAGATGAGAGTAAAGCAGGGTCATGTCTTTGGATTACTAACAGAAGGGGCATGGAGTATTGGCCAACGCCTGCAGAAGAAGCAAAATACCGCATCCGCTCTTCGAGAGCACGCACAAAATCTTTGGTCACAGTTCCAATGAATCTTCAGATTCCTCACAGCTTCGAAAAAGTGTAAGAAATTGTGTGATTTCTTCTACTACTCTTGGAAAGATCATGTGCATGACTGATTATTTTCTCTTGTTGAGGACATAAAATTTCAACTGCACGTGTTATCACAGTGTTGATCTGCAAATGTCTCCTCCTACAGAAGAAAGTGAGAGCAAAAAACAAAAAGACAAAAATAAAGAGCAGGAAGAAAGGAAAAGAAAAGAAACCCCATTATCTTTGTTTCACCTCAACCTCTCTTTGGCATATGCAATTGATTACAGGCCATGGTGCTAGTGTTGCTGTTGAAAGATTTCCCCCTTCATTATTTGCTTTTGTGACTTTTGTTCGTTCAGTAACTTATTAATTCTGTCGAGGTTCTCCCTTGTTATTTCTGATGATTTTGACACTTTTTGCTTCTGATTCTTGTTCTCCAGAGTCGTTCACACGTTGAGTCATGATTTTCGTAGTGCTACCAGAATTGTGCGTACTGAATTGAGGTTGCCTCTCAAGCCAGATCACGTTCTATTAAAAGTCATCTATGCTGGTGTGAATGCTAGTGATGTGAGTTTTTTTTTTTTTTCATTTCTGCAATTAATAATTTCAGTTTTGTTGACATCAGAATAAATAATTGCCTGGACTTTGTGGTTCCCTGTCCTCATGCAGTCTGTGCAAGCAGTATTTATATGTTCCATGATTGGAAAATACAAATTCATCTCTATGAATCAAGAGAGAATTTTTACCCTTTTTATTTGCTTCTTGTTCAGGCTAATCACAAATCTATTTTAATTTTTTTCAGTTTCAAAAATAAAATTGTAATTAGCTGGTTTAATTAAAATCCTTTTAGGGCTATGCATATGATGGACATGTCCAACCCCTCACTCATCAACCCTACACACGCACAAGCATGGTTACGTTCTTCACTGACAGAAGCATTTTGCAAGCCCCCCTAATCCCCCCACCCCCACCCCACCCCACATATACATGCACATGGTTAAGTTCTTCACTGACGGAAGCATTTTGCAATAGGTCAACTTCAGCTCAGGGCGGTATTTCAGTGGAAATGGCAAAGATATCACCTCCCTCCTCCCACTGGATTCCGGCTTCGAGGTACAAAAAGAACTTTCTGATTTCTTTGGCTTGGTTTGTGAAGTTTGGAAATTTTCTCTAAGAGAGAATAAATGCATGCAGCATGTGCGCACACACACATATACACTACATATTCTGTTTATGCATGCAGCATGTGCGCACACACACATATACACTACATATTCTGTTTATGTGTCTATATTTGTTTGTGTTCACGCACATATATAGAGGAGAGATTGGAGGGAGCAGCATGGGAAAACCATATAGCTGCTGCAATCTTCCAATTTTATTATTTTCTTGCAAAATGCATGATTTTGAGATGTCATGCGTAAAAGTCATATATTGGAATATGGATCGATAGGAACGGAAGTCCTATCCACAGCTACAACTACTTGCACTTAGAAAAAATAAAAGCAACAGCTTCCTACTGTGTCCTTCAAGCTGACATAGCTATTGGTATTTTAGTCAAGCAGTTAGCAGAAAATGTTTGTGTGGATTGTAGTTTTTCTAATTTAGTTTCATGAATACTTTCAAGTTCAGTTTTTATTGATGCACATTTTCACTTGAGATTTTGCATCTTTTGCCAATTTTAGTAATTTTAAAAATTGAGTCAAATATGTGGTAAAGGGCTGAATGGCAACGTTGCATAATTTGCCCTATTTTTTATTATCTGGTGGTTATGCTTTTCCTTGATCAAAAAAATAAAATTATAAAAAGAAAACAAAGTGGTGGTGCTTTCTGGAAGCTGCTAATAAGACATGTAGGGATGTGCATTAATCAGTTAGAACTGATTTTACTATCACTGAAGTTATTTCAGCATTATTTTGTTTTTCCTTCTGTTTTGTTAAAAAAAAAGTAGTTGTGACTTGATAGATCTTACGATATTCCATAGGTTATTCTAAAAGTATTGACTGGTGCAATTGTTCCAAGCATTAACCTTCAAATGTCTAGCTTTTTTTTCATCCTTTAAATTGTTACCTATTGCTATTTGTTGCTGGTGGGAGGTGAAAGACATCCCCTGAAATGAGTCAAGGCGCGCGAAGTTGGCCCGGACACCAAGGTTGTCAAAATAGATAAAAATGAAGCAGATTCAAGGCAATGGTGTTCTTCTTAGTCTTCTCCTTGGTTTCCTTCCCAGTCTACATGAATACCCCTCCATTACTCAAGTCTCAAACCACTTGTTGGCTCCTTAAAACCCGTTTTCTTAAGTGAGGCATCCAAGAAAAATTCCTTTACCTATGGCGTTTCTCTCCTGCTCTTCCATCATCCTTCTCTGATATCCACATCTTGAAGTTGGCAAGAGTTCAGTCAACTTTAACGCAAGATAACTAAAATTAGCCTTTGGTATGTTTTGATGAATTTTAGTTGCACTAAATTATACCATCTGTACTTCGGTCTCCGTACACTCTACCCTCCCTAGACCCCAGTTGTGGGATTTCACTGAAAGCCTAGATGTGGATGCTCCTGTTAATGTAATCTTTGGTCATGTTATGTCATTGCTACCTTCTTAGCCTTTCATTTTGACCACATGATGATTAACTACTGTTTTATTAGCTTGTACTAGTCGTGATACTGGACTATTGGATTGGTTTCTGCACGTGTCATGGAGTATTAGATGGAAGTCAGTTTTCTACTTTGATCATTATTTAATTCTTTACAGTGGAGTACTTCTATGCTTTCTTCATTATATATTTTTTAACCACTGAATTTGCTTGCCTCAAATTTAAGCCTCCTATACTGCAGGCTGTAGGAATAATTGCTGCAATTGGTGATGCTGTTAGAAATTTAAAGATTGGTATGCCTGCTGCCATCATGACCTTTGGCGGTTATGCTGAATTTGTCTTGGTAACTTGCACATTTAATCTTTCAGATTTGAATCGTCTGATCTTTCATTTTCTTTGGTGAGTTTTATGTAATTTGGCTTCTAAATTCAGGTCCCTGCCAAACACATCCTCCCTGTCGCAAAACCAGATCCAGAAGTACTTGCTATGCTTACCTCTGGACTCACTGCATCAATTGCTTTGGAAAAGGTGAATTTGAGTTTTCCTTGTAGAAGTCTTTGAAGAGTCTTTTTACCCTGTTTCTGTTGCCTCGGTAATGAAGAACTGTATATTGTCACACCACGTGCAGTGTGAACACTATCTTATGACAGTTGAGGTTGAATTATGAATGTTTAGATTCATTCTTCTTATTTAAATTATATTATTTACCATTGAATCTGCAGGCTGCTCAAATGGAATCGGGAAAAGTTGTCCTCGTGACTGCTGCTGCAGGAGCGACGGGGCAATTTGCAGTGCAGGTATAGCTTAAAAGTAAAAAAGAACCTGCAAGAAGAGTAGTTAGGTTAAGACTTCTTATCCACAACACATATAAGATAATAAATTTTGTGTTCTATCATGTAATAAGGAAAATAGTAAGTGATTTTTGACCTTCATAGAACATTTTTAATCCCATCAAATAATTTGCAGCGAATACCATTCTTATCAAAAAACAATTTGCTGTGGATACCAAAAGTTATTGTACAACTTATCTTTTTCATTTCTATCTTTCCCTTTGGGAAATGGGAGTAAGCGGTGCCGGTTAAACTTAAAAAATGAACAAGGAACTTGCAAAAATAATGAATTTTCAGAATGCTTCTTATGTACTAGATCAATATTGTTCTAGTCATGCTGCTTTTCTTTTTATATCCTCCCTCTCCACATTTCAAATGTTTCTCCCTCTGGAATTGTGTCTGTATAGGTGAATTCATGTCATATCTTCTCTTCCTGTTTCCTGTGTCTATATATACAGTATTGCACTGTTACTTCTCATCGTCATATTGGTAAGGTAACTAACACATACTGAACTATTTGCCGTGGAAGCTTGCAAAATTAGCTGGAAACACAGTAGTTGCAACTTGTGGAGGTAACGATAAGGCCAAGCTTCTTAAGGATTTGGGAGTTGATCGAGTCATTGACTACAAAGTGGAAGATATAAAAACTGTAAAGTTTCTCAATCTCACTAGCTATATGCTTTTATAAACTTGCACGCTGTTGTCTTGGGTAAATATCATATTATTAGTTTTGCCATTCAAGTGTTATTGCATTGCACTAAAAATGTAATGTGTGAGAATTCTTTGTGGAAAGGCATGGAACCCCTCCAGAGTAGATCTTATAAATGTTAAAAGCCTTAATGGGAAAAGAGTTGCTGATGGTAGTCTTTCGAGAACCTCTAGTTTTGAAGAATCACTAATTCGCCTTAAAAATAAGTCATGTCATAGCTGAGTGAAATGGACATGAATAGAGCGGAATGGATATGCGGATTTGTATATCTGACCCAACAATTCTGGGGGTGCAGCTTAGTTTGTTGAATGGTGAATTGATGTTGTCACCTGACTGTTGAAAAGGAATATCATCATAGTAGACCTTCTCTACCAGCTGTCATTGGTCAAAAATTTTGTGCTGAGGAACTGAATATCTTTCATCTACTATCACTAATCAAGAACTCATTGATAGAGATGAGTGTCTGTCACATTGTGCTTTATATACAGAACTCTCATTTGCTGTAACATTTCTTCCTAAAGGGCCCAGAACATGTGCTAAAATAAAATCAATATGTGGAAACAGAGTGTTACATAATGTTGATTCTGTGAAGTTTTAACTTCATGAAGTTTGAATTTTGAACACATTGTAGTGGATGGTGAGTGGACTTGACCATTACCATGTAGATATATTAGCAGTAAAACATGAGTAGCTAGTGCGTATTAGCTTGAGGTCTAATTTCAGGGTGGGTACTCTGTTCTTACGTTGCTTACCATTCTTTTCTGAAACAAGTGTTTGCTGTAGTTCTGATTTTTTATGGATGAGCATATGATGTCTTGGTTTCAGATTAGAGATACTTTTTTTAATTATTTATATATTCTTTTTTTCCTTCACCAGGTTTTAAAGAAGGAGTTCCCTAAAGGTGTTGATATTGTCTACGAATCTGTTGGTGGTGAGATGTTCGACATTTGCCTGAATGCATTGGCTCTCTATGGACGACTTGTTGTCATTGGAATGATTTCTCAGGTAACTTCTCATAGATGCACTCTCTTATTCTTCTTTTGGTGGTTAAATCTTGTTTTCTTCTCCTTTTGTTGGCTGCTGTGATGATCTCTTAGTAATACAACTTCTATCGATGTCTCAACACACCTATCTTGTTAGTTTGACTTTGAAAGCCAACTCACTATTTTCTGGTTTCAGTATCAAGGAGAACATGGGTGGAAACCTCGGAATTACCCTGGAATATGTGAAAAGCTTCTAGCAAAAAGTCAAACGGTGGTATGTCTTGCTGTCGATTTATCAGTGATCTAATATGTTCCTTACATAGTATCATATCATGAATGTGCTTATTGCAATTATGAATTTTAACTCAAGTTATAGAACAGCTACAGTATGAGTTTGAGATCTTACCACTTTTATTTTTGATGCTTGATTACAAATATGTAACACTCGTCACGTTAGTCTGTATGTTCAATTTCATTTGGTATGGTCATAAAGCTAAAGGGAAACAGCCCCATGTGAGAAGGATGCCTAGGTATATGCATCTTCATCCAAGCCATTGGAAATTGGTTGTGAAGAATTTGCATGTGAAGAGTAAGACCTGTGGAGGAAGCTGATTTTTCCTAAATATGGGTGCTGATTGTATGGGTGGTTTTCTGGGAAGGGAGGCATGATTGATATTTTATGCAGAGGTATTATGAGATGATCAAGGATTGCTCATTCATTATTGGATTTGATGTTGGTTACAGCAAGTCAGCAACCAAATCAATGTTGGAGTTCTGGTGCTGGAATTCGGTTCTGAAAGGTTAGAAGAAAAGTTACCAGTTTAGTTTTGACTAGATAAAGAGGCCTCAGTAGCCAAAGGAGGGATGAGAACCAAGTGCTCTTGGACCTAGCTACAGAAAGTCCCAGTCTGGGAATGGAAAGAGGTTGCAAAATTTTATACATAATCAATCATCATAACCAGTTCAGGGAGTTTGATAGGTTAGCTTAGAAAGGATACACATCAACATATTTTTCAAGGGATAATATCATAATTTCTTATTTACTGGATGGCACCTGTAATCAATTATTGTCATCAGTATAGAAGATAAAGAAATCCAACGGAATCATATGATAATTGTCCTCTCTGATTTCTCCTCCTATTCTTTGAAAAACTAGATCTCTGTTCATGGACCCTTCTTCCTTGGTTCCTTAGGAGATTCACGCTACAAAGTTGAACTGATCGTGACAAAATTATCAGAGTATCGACTCTTGGACAGCAGTGGCAACCATGGAGAAGGATATCAACTACCAAAAATCTGACTTGAAATTGATATTTTTAAGAAATCCATGGCTGTCCTAGCTTAGGGAGCTGTACTTTTGTTGCAAGAGATGGAGAGCATGCTAGCATAGTTCCTAACATGAATGAAGTTGTCACATGGTGAAGCTTTGAGTCCGCGGTAATGGTAACACATATATAAGTGTAGGTAGTCTGCACCTGACAAATTTCGGAGAAACTGCATAATGAAGTGGTGTACAAGAGATATCTGAACTGGCTGATCTTCCAAACGAATGGAGGCACTCCCACTGCCAGAAAAGAAGGTAGATAAGAACCTGAGCTTAGCAAAGAAGAGAATGTCATCTTTGAAGATTGAAGAAACGATGAGATGGAGGTGGTTCTTGACTGTTGCTGCATCTCTAGGGCTCAACATAATGCTTATTTCAGTAGCAACATTTATTGCTTTTGGATAAATTCTCTGTCTAAACACTACTCCAATAATTTTCGCTGCCTTCCAGAATAATCCAAACGTAAGCAATCTCTTTTCTGACTCTAACTAGCTAGCACTCTCTCTTCATCACGATGACCAGAAGGATCACGAGCTTAAGCAGGAATCTCACACTAGTTGGCTAATTTTCTTCAGGGTTGAACACAATTTTGCAGTTGTCCCTTATGAGAGCTAAATATCCATCGCCACATTTCATCCTTAAGGATGATTACCAAGAATGGGTTATTTGTAACAAGCCTGATTGTGAGCCCCAAAAATACGAGAAAATTGCATGCGAGTCATATGCAGGTAAGGGAGGGAAGTTCAGTTGGCTAGGGAGCAGGGGTAACTAATGAATTGAAAGGGAGATGCTTGTATACAGGTGTGGACATGTGGTGACCTAATTAAACTAATTCACTGATTGAGCGATAACAGTTTGACGTCCTGTTCTTTGCAACCCTAGGAGATTCTTGGTGAAAATTTGAATTGATCGTACCATAGAACTGTTGCATTATATACTTTTTTAACTGATTCAGAATGAGAAGAAAGTGGATTTTTGAGTAGTCACTGAAAAAAGATGATTTCTTCTGAGGGAGTTCAAAGCTTTATATCGAGCGAATAGAACTGTTGCATTATATACTTTTTTAACTGATTCGGAATGAGAAGAAAGTAGATTTTTGAGTAGTTCTGAGGGAGTTCAAAGCTTAATATCGAGTGAAAAACCTATCTTATTTCATTTGGATTTTTGACGACAATAGAGAAAGAATCCCACCCCCATATTTGGTGTTATATAGAGAACTTTCTATGTTGTTCAATGACAATAGAAGGTATCCCGGTTGGATGCGACTCTGATGACTACCTACATTATTAACTTTACCCAAAGAAGTGGTGTCAGTAAAGAAGTTTCCTTCATGTCCTAAGAGATTTGGAAATATGTTATCAGAAACTCCTTTTTTGTGGATCTCGATAGGATTGTCACATTGCTTGTGATCATCTTGTTTAATTTGCCTGTTACTTTTTTATAAAAAGCATGCATAGCTGTGTCTGGATGTCAATGTTTTTCAAATGCATGTCATTTGTATCATCTTTGTCTAATTTGGTTGTTTGAGTTTGTTCTCAGGCTGGATTTTTCCTGATACAATATGCTCACCTATGGCAAGAGCATTTGGATAGACTGGTTAATCTTTTCTCTTCTGGAAAATTTAAGGTTGGTATGCTTTTGCCGGATCAAATTTTCAACTATCTACTAGCATGGCTTGTAGAAGTTGAGTTGGATTTGTCATAGAACTGATTATTATCCTCTCATTCTCGATGAATTTATCTTGTGCACTTCGAAGAGTGGTTTGACTAATGAAGTAACAATTTTTTCTTCATCTATGTTTGGAAGATTGCCATAGACCCCAAACAATTTGTTGGCTTGCATTCAGTTGCCGATGCTGTTGAGTACCTTCATTCAGGTAGAAGTGCGGGAAAGGTATGAGAGGAATGCTTTTAATTATTACTACTTGTATTTAGGTTTTTGTTGATTTCAGCCCTGTTTTATCTCTTATTTATTATGCATTTTTGTGATGTGAAAAACCACTTAGGTTGTTGTTTGTGTTGACCCGGCATACACTCAACAACTTGCAAAGCTTTAGGTACATAAGGTAAACAAATATATCCAAGTCCAAGGAGAATTGGAGACGCAATAATCACTTTTGGAAGTATATGGTAGCTTTGTTGTGCAAGGTGCACAGTACAATGACAAACAGACGAATTGTGTTATTTTATAAAACAGTATTTAAAAAACGTTATGAGATGATGCTTTATTCTCAACCTTTTTATGTTGAAGACGCATGATCTTAAGAGAGACTTTCCTACTTGCAATTTCACTCTTCCTTTTGATGTTTATAAAATTCAGATGTATCATAACACCCATTCATTAGTTGACATACTGCTGACCATCAATGGAAAGACGTCCCATAAATTAATAAAAGACTAATATTAGATAAACAAGAACTAAGACTAAATACATCCTGTGAAATAAAAGGAAAAGCTCCAGGATGAACAAAAACTACTGCACCATGCGAGTCCGATGGTTGATTTTTGGTTAAATCTTCACCGTCAGTCCGTCACTAGTACTATGTAATAATGTCAAAGGAGTGCTTAAGCAGCAATAATAATTACAATGATGCCTTGCTCTAGGTTTTTAATAAATTTAGTCATCTACAAGGAGAGAAGGCTGATCCCAAAAACTACACCTAGCTGAATTGCATTTTTGTTCCCTGCCAAACACAAGTAAAAAAAAAATTATCAGTACCAAATATCATTTAAGAATGAGGGATTACAAGTGCTTAGTGCTTTTCTTTTCTTCTCTTTTTCTCTTCCTCATCATGAACAAGATTTTAGCTCTTCTAGGTGAACGCTGAGGATACATTTGGTGTTTCTATCTATGAATCACTAGCACTAAGATGAATCAAAGAAGATGAGGGTAGTATCCGCTAATAAGACAAAAAAATGGAGAATCTATGCCTTAGAATGAGTCGATAACAAAAGGTTTGTTGAATGGGGGATCAAGGCACATATAGGGAGGGAATGGCCTATCATTCATTGGTTGACCTTTCCTTCAACCAGAGATGGGAGCTCTCAGCTAACTTCCCAGATGATTTGAGCTTGTTTGGCTTTTCACCATAAGGAATGGTACTTATATGGTTTGGCTCATAGTTTTCAATCAATCAGCTAAGGGAATTTGTCAAAGCGTATTTAAATGTGGATTCCTAATGGATTGCTCGAGATGCAAATATTGTAGTTACCCTACTCTGGAAAACCATGAAATTCTACATCAAAAATCTCTTGAGATGAAACTGCTTACTTGATTCATTACATTATCTTTTGTCTCCTAATCTTCCGCTTGATTGACCCTTATGATGTAAACCTGAAATTCCAAGTAGAGAGAAACCATGTAGGATTCGAAATCATGGGCAGTGTCCAGTCACATAAGATTCAAACTAGAGTACAGTTGTATATTTCAGATGAATTTAGAAATGGATTTGTTTGTCGAGAGAAGATGCAAATGGTACATAACATTCTCTGTTTACCTTAAATCTTGTTGGCGCAACCAACTGAAAAACAAGTGCATCACCGTCAACTAGTTCATGATCAATGGCAAACCCCCTCCATCCACCACTCAGCCCAGTCTTCAATGCAAGGTATTTCGTATTACATTCATCTTCATTCTCATCAACCAAGGTGATATATTCGTCATGTTTAGGGAGATGTGTCTTGCAAAAATGAACAGGAAGACCCTACAAAGAACCACACTTGAAATCAATAAACTACACCTCATCCCAAACTAGTTTGGATCAACAAAAAACTATAACTTAAAGAAGTGGTAAATTCTTGAGCTTTCAGAAAGAACTCCAAAAGAGAAACTTTATATTAAAGAATACCTTCAGCAAGTTTATCATTTTTCTTTCACTTACCAGCCAAAACCCACCAGTTACATGTGATTGCAGCATGGGTTTCACAAAACTTGGGAAATCAGCATCCAACTCCGATTGCAATTGCTCTGCTCTTTCTATAGCATACTGCCTATCTTCGTCTGCAGCATAGACGCGATTTAACAAATCTCTTCGCTTGTAGCTGTAAACAAGAAAGTCACAATTTTAAGCCCATATTGAAAATGCGTCACCGAATACTAAAGCAAAAAAGAAAATTCTATTTAGGAGTCGAACCTCCTTGGTCGTCCCAAAGGTTCAATGACAACCTGCCAGAATCAAGAGATACATACGTTAATATGCTTGGTCATACGATATACAATAAGAGGGTAAAGCAAAAATGATACGAAGTAAAACTAAATAGAATGTGGCACAGTATTATTGAATACTGAATAGCTAAGATATTACTGGAGAAGGAAACGATCAATTAAAAATCATACCATGTGTGTTCGGTAGGAAGGAAAATGTTTCTGGAAAAATAAGTGGGTCTCTTATTTATTTTCTTATGCTCAGTATGCAAGTAAAATAATGTCCTAAAAATATTTGTATATAATCTACACAAATACTACTGAACGCATGGGCAGAGTAGTAGGGGTGTGGTAGTTGGGATAGACAAATACTAACTTTAGCGCTTTGGAAGTCTTCCTTACGCAAGACTAATTTCTACTATGCATAAACCACTGATTTCGAGCTTCGACAATCATCTACCATTTTCAACGGCAAAGCATGGCAGACTTACTACCACACAAACAACAATAAAAAGCTACGCACTTTAGGACTAATGTCAGGCTTTTAAATGCTTGCTAGACTTTCTGAACATTTCTTAAAGATACATGCATCCTCCAAGCTTATTAACTTCATCACTTGCGCTTTCCACCCCCGAACTCGTACTTTCTATCTCACATTTTGCTAAATAATTTATAACTGTTCTTGGAATAATATTTTTTTGCTTAATTATCAAACACTAAAATATAAGCAAGAAATTCACTTATTTTCTAATAAAATATTTTTAAGGAGATTATATTCTATGGAAAACATTTTCCTTCATACCAAACACACTCGTAGTCTATAGAAAAGTATTAAATCAGAATAGTTTTATTACACACTTACACGACAAAAAAATATACACGATTTATGGCACTAACTAAACTAAGGGGATGTGTGAATTGACTGTTTTTAAGTAGCTAATAAGCTAAAAAGCTAAAAATCATAAGTTGGAAATATCCAACTGTAGGCTTAGAAAGTGCTTAGAAGCACAAACACCTCCAAAACTTAAAAGTCAAAAGCTACTTAAAATCAGCCAATTCAAACGTGTTCATCTGTACAGGTGTAGACGAGACAAAATTATCTGTGAAGACACAATGATCAACATGGATAATTCAAAACATGGTAGAAAGCATTATCTACTATATCTTTTAATATATACTTCTAATGAACACTTATTATATATCGACGTGTCTTAAAGAACAACGTGCAGCTCACATGCCCTAAATTTAGTTGTCATATCAGCCATAAACTTAATACTAGTGTCATTGGGAGGGTCTGCAATATGGTAATTGCTGGCAGTTTCAGCACAATTTGGTCAGTATGCTAAGAACGAAGAAAGAGACATAAATCCCACAGCATTCTAGCTTAGGTGTGAGGGAAAAAATCCAACAAATGGAAGTCCAAAGAAAATAGTTGTAAGATACACAGAAAGGAAATAGCTTACTTCTCTATAGTTGGGAGGAGGCTTATCCGCAACACGATTGGACCTTCTCACAGCAGAGAGATCCACCTCCTGCCTAACCTTCGGCTTCACCTTCTTCATCTAAAATCTCCAAAATCACATTTAAGCGAATCATTAAATGACAATTTTATCAATCAATTACACTTCATTCCAAACTAGTTTACATATTCTATATCTATTCGAGCTACATTCGTGTAAAATACGAACAGGAAAAAAGAGGCATACAGGAGAAGGCTTAGGGCTCGTAGCGTTACGAACAACTTGAGCGAGCATAGTGAGCTTCAGCTCTTCCCATCTCTTTTTGTTCTCTTGCGTTCTCTTCAATCGAATTTCTTCATATGATGACTTCTTCTGTGATTCCGCCATTGCTCAAGAGAGGGATTAACAGAGCAGGAGAGAGAGGCGGAGAAGGAGAAGATGATCGGACAAACCCTCGATTTAAGGAGAATATAATATAATAATGTCTTGTTTGGCTCCACTTTGGATTTTTGAATTTCAAATGCCACCAGCTGTAGCCTCGTCTGTACTCAAATATGCAATATTGGCACATATCTAAAATGGACTAGACTACAAGTTTTGTACTATTTTTTTGAGTCAAATCAAACATATCACATAGATGGAAATAAAAAAAAGAAATATTTATTCTATTACAATAATTTATCGAAGAAATTTAGTTAGACACAAAATTTATGAATTAATAAAATATACCATTCATCCAAAGCAGTTGCCTACTTGTGTTTTCGCAAAAAGACAAAGAATGTATCATGATACAGGCAGCTGATTCAGTCGAACTGTGGCTTCTTAAGTAGGAGAATATACCCTCATTATAAAATGGCTCTTATATACTCATTATTTTACACAAATGACTCACATATACCTTTTTCATCTAATTTAAGTGAAAAAATTAATTTTAAATATTTTTTATTAAAAAATAATTCATGTAAGAGTTTATTTGATCCTTTTCATACTTTATCTTTTTTACTTCTTTGATCCAGTGATTAATCTGGGTTTAATATTTTGATGGTTAAATTTAATTTTTCACTCATTTTTTGTAAAATTTATCTTAAATATCCCAATTATTATTGTTTTTTTTTTTACAGATAAATTATTACGACATACCCAATATATTCCCACAATTAAAATCTGAAGAGTGTAGAATGTATGCAGACCTTATCTACCTCATAAAATAGGGAGGTGATTTTCAAACAATCCTCCCCTCAACTACATATATCATTTGACGAGAGATACTTGAAGTAAAACATGAATTTGCGACGAATTTGAATTTGTAAATTTTAAATGAATAAAGGAAATTCATTGATTACTACAGTTGGGCAGATATGCAAACTACATTTCCTGTGTGCGTCTATGTACAAATATGAAAAGTGTACATATCATACGCTATCATCTCAAAATTACAACTTTCAATCCTATAGGAAAGGGTATCAAGTATAATTTTTAGAAGCACAAAAGCATTATACATCCAAAAAAAAATCTTTCACTTTGAGGAGTCAACTTCTGCTTCTCTCCAGCCCTGTGCCATATATATTCATCAAAAACTTTCTTCTTCTCTGTACTTCTGAGGTAACTATAAGTTGTGTTTGTTGTAATTCTTCACAGCTTCTCCGATAGAACTTGTTAGTTCAAACGAATGGTCAGTGTCTTCCACCATCTCTACCTACAAGCTATGCTGCTCTTGTGAGGATTATCATGTAAAAATGATGTTTCGGAGCAGCATATTTCATTAGATTGCACATGGTTGGTAACATCCGAACCTGCGGTGGACCATTGCATATCATAATGGTTTCCGAAAACATTTATAATGCAATGAAATTAAGAGTGTTTCGTACCTTCTAGAACCTCAGAATCCAAATCTTCACTGTTATTTTCAGATTGATGCTCCGAAGGTGAAACATTCAAATCAACAGCACAATGGCTGTCATTCTGAACATGCTCTTTTGGTTTAGATAAATCAAGGGAAAAAGGCTCTGCCAAGCGCTTTGCTTTCTTTCGATTCCTATTATCTCTCCGTACAAGATCTTCTCCTTCAAAATAAGAAGCAAAGAAAGACGAAGGGATATCAACAACCAAAGCTGGAGATCCTGAACCTTTAAAGCAATAAAGGTGGACAAGCAGAAAAGACGAAATTACCAAGTTTCGTTGATGTATTCAGAGTTTCCCAATTCATGAGGCAAAGAGCTGCATCTACTACTTCTTGGCCATTTACTCTGACTATATAGACCTAGAAACACCATTCTTAATAATCAGAAAATACATAAATGAAACCTTTTTCTTAAGGCTATTGTGGCTGGGCATACATGCGGGAGGATTGTGAGTTCAACAGAGCCCCCACTTAATCATACTATCACAGCTTCTTATAAAATTAGACTTCCTATTGCTTTTCCATCTTAATTTACCTACTATCATTTTCATTGCCAAGAATCCATGAGTTCTTTCAAAAACTGCCAAAGCGACCAAGTCCAGTTTAATTAGCAAAGATAATCAATCAGTAGCCAATATAATTATCATATTCTACAACCTTAATTTTACAAGAAGCAGAATTTATCCAGAGTTTTACTCCCTAAACTGTTAGCCTTATCAGCAACGTTGACTCTTATAGGCCAAAATTAGTCCATAGTTACAAATGGATGCAATATTTATTCTGCCAGTAGCCAATAACAAGTAGGGCACATTGGCAAATTGGACCCTTATGTTAAATCTAGCTATATTATAACTATCTCACATTGGGATATCGGGTTTAGTGGTAAACAATCTTTTGCCCATCAGATCCATTATTTATACATATCAGACAAACAAGACCAGTCATGACCATTCACTAGAATGAAATTCTGAAATGAACATTGAGACTAGAGAGTAGCCGCCACAGTGAGAGATTTATCAGGCTCAACTAAACAATTTCCTTGGGCAAAATAACAAAACGCATTTGCAGTAATTGGTCCATAAGCCAATCTGACAAACCAATTTAACCCCATCAGTAAAATGGAGGAAATCCAGATTGGCAGCCTATACTATTAACTTGAACCAATACATTCATAGAAGCTTTACCCAGAAACCCATGCTGCATCTGTAGTCTTTATCTAATTTCATGGCAACACAACATGGGCAATTTCAACTGTCAACATTTCAAAAGCATTCAGGTTGAGCAGGACTAGAAAGAGTACTTCGAGCAAGTTCAATGACGTAGCTAATGAGGCAACTGTGGAAGTGGAGATCGATACACAAGTCATCCCCAAGAGAGAAAGTTTCAAGTATCTTGGGTCAATTATCCAAGAAAATGGAAAAATTGATCATGATGTTACACATCATATTGAAGCGGGGTGAATGAAATTGAAGCTCACATTTGGTTTCTTATGTGATGAGACTATGTCACCAAGACATAAAGATAAGTTCTATGAAGTGGTTTTTAGATCAGCTATATTATATGGGGTAGAGTGTTGACCAATCAAGTACTCGCACGCCCAGAAGATGAAAATGTCGGAAATAGGTCGTCGAGTAGATGTATGGGCATAATAGGAGAGATAGGATTAGAAATGAAGAAATTTGAGACAATATGTGGCCACTGTGGTGAACAAGATGAGAGAGCCAGACTAAGATGGTTCGGAAATGTGAAGAGGAGATGCATAAATGTCCTAGTGAGAAGTTGTGAGAGGTTGTCCATGGTGGGTTTAAGGAGAGGTTAGATAGACAAAAGAAATATGTGAGAAAAGATATTAGACAAGACATGACACACTTGCAGCTTAACAAGAACATGAACATAGATAGGAGGACATTGAAAATGATTAGGGTAAAGGTTAGTAGGTATTCCAGTGTTGTCTAGTTTTCTTATCATATTTATTATCATTACTCTCCTATTATGTAATTCTTCGATTTTTATTATTATATGTTGTTCCCTTGACTTCTTTTATTGTTTTATTTGCAGTTGCTACTCTTTTTCTCTCAATTTTTATCATGGCTTCTTCACTACCGTATACCCTTTTTCATAACTACTTCGAGATTTTTTACTTAGGCCGAGGATCTATTGGAAAACCTATCTACCTTCACAAGGTAAGGATAAGGTTTGCACACGCCACCCTCCCCAAACCCAAGTGGGATTACATTGGGTATGTTGTTGTACTCTGTCCGATTCCTTTAGTTGAAAATTCTCCCTCACCCCACCCTCCATCCCCAACCAAGAAGGCTTGATATAGAGCTAGTATTCCCTCCCTATCAATTTATGTGATGTAGTTTGACTAGGCATAAAGTTAAAGAAAATGAAATGATTTTGCAGTGTTAAAAAATATACCCTAAAAAAAGTACACCTTTGTGGACCTTTTGTCGAATAAGTGGGACCCAATGTGGATAAAATGTCGATAATGTCATTAAATATTCGCCAGGAATGTGTCCTTTTTCTTGGGACTAACTAAAAGGGAAAGTGTGTCATATAAATTGAGACAGAGGAAGCATTATAACCAATATAAAGTAGCTTGTTATTGTCTTCAACTTAACATGACATCCTATCAATTATCTATTCTACTTTTTCCAATCTTGAACAATTATTATAGATGCCTCTGTACCAAACTCAATATAAGTATTACATAATAATATTGAAAGTAAAACTACAAGCATATCTAAGAGGTCATCTTTATTAGGATGAAAGAAAAATATCTCCATTCCTCCAATAACAAGAACGACTTAGGCTTAACTATGCAGCTACCACGGTTTTAAAAGCTTACCTTCATTTTGCAAGGTTCAATCAAGCGAAAAATCAAAAGATCTCCTTTAAGTAGTCTGTGAGAGATGGAAAAGCCTCTCCAACCAGCACTTAAGCCATTCCTTTCTAGAAGATAACTTGTGTTGTACTCGTTGCCCCATTCATCAACCAAAATGACTGTGGTATCATGACTAGGTAAATGCATGTTGCAGAATGACTTTGGAAGATGCTACCCATGCAAAAAGGAATAAAAAATTGAAGTTAGAAGAAGAAAAATTGTTTAAATTCTATCTCAACGAAGCTTTTGCTGCAAAGAGGATATGTGGTTTCAAACATACCAGCCAAAATCCATGAGCAACATTCGAAGGGAGCATACACTTTGCAAAGCTGGGAAATTCATCTGGTAGGCTTGATAAAACCTTTTCTGCTCGCTCCATAACAGAATATTTAGCTTCAACGTCTTCATAAAGGTCATTAATCCTTGTCCTCTTTGTCCCCTTACGTGTAATGCTATGCATTTAACAGATTCAGAAATTTGCTTATGAGTTACTGCTAAGAAATAGAGATAAGTGGAGGTTAGGGGGTAGGGCAGAAGAAAAGCAAGTCAAATAATATGCAAACCTCTCAGCCTTTCTCGGATGATTAGATTTCACCTGTCAGACAATGCAAAAATTTCTGTTACAATTTCATAGTCGATAAATGAAAGAGGATCACACCATTCATCAAACAAGATATGCTTTATGGTGTCACTATGACACTCTACTTTTAGGCCAAAAGCCTCAACCTTGCATCCTAACAGATGTCCAAATCACAAGATAAAAAATGTCATTTGGGCATGCATGAAAGAATTCACTGTTTTAAGAAGTAGACCAAGCGCATGTGACATGCAGCAGACTACTTTTAGGAAAAATTAAGGAAAATAAAACTTAAGGTGCTAGTACAGTGAGGTTATTCGAGAGAAGGTAGAAATGGCCTTTGCCGTAGACAAGATGAGAGAAGCGAGACAAAAATGGTTCGAGCATGTGCAAAGGAGGTGTGTCAACGCCTTAGTTAGGAGGTGCGAGAGGTTAGATTTCGGAGTTATGCGGAGGGGCAGGGGTAGAACGAAAAAGTATTGCAAAGAGGTGATTAGATGGGATATGGCACAACTTTATATCACCGAGGACATGACTTTAGATAGAAAGGCGTGGAGGTCACATATTAGGGTAGAACACTAGTAGGGTAGAATGTAATCTGCCTTATGGCGGTTTTAAATTTGTCATAGGATTAGTCGTGCTATTATAATTGTGTTGTTATTGCTCGTCAATTATTTTGCTACTTTTTTTTTCTTCTAGAATTACATTGCCCTACAATTATCTTTAATTAGGGTTGATACATTTGAGCCGAGAGCCTTTTGGAAACAACCTCTCTATCTTCGTAAGGTAGTGGTAAGGTCTGCGTAAGTTCTACCCTCCCCAGAGGCCAGTCCCCACTTGCGGGATTTCACTGAGTATGTTGTTGTTGGTAATCTAAGAAAGTTTTCATCTATTTTGTATTTGCAGCATTTTGGTGACAAGGCATCAACTGATCTACTAAGTACATAAAGTTTCTAAGTTCTCGTATGAATCTAGATTTTTAGCTCTCTTGTGTATCTTCACCTAATCTCACATTAACTCTAGCTATCAAACTAGTAGCATTAGCAAAATGAATCACGAATAAAGTCGAGAAATGGAAGTAGCAATGATCAGTGAGGAAATCCAAGGCTCAATATCAAGTAACCATCATAGTCATTTTACTCGAGGAACAAGTAAAACACATCTTTCCAGACTACCGTTTCAAAAACCTTTGCATGCTATTACACGGCAGAACAATCACCATCAACATGCCATAGTAAGTCTGGTCAACTTCAATCAGTTGTCTATCATAGACAAGAGGGATGAATACCACTGAGAACCATTACAGGCGACCAACTCAGAGCAACTATGCGACAAACTATAAACTACCATATCACCTAGGACTTATCCGCCAAGAGGGGGCAGAGGCACAGCGGAGCACCAGGAGAAATAAAGGATATACAAACACAGCAAGGAAATACTAGGAGTAGTTCACCAAGGAGAAACAAAAGAAACAGGAGAAAAAGTGAGATGGGCAGAGACACACATAAATGCTGCACAAAAGAAAGAAGACATCGAGTTAGTGACGCTGCACAGACTCGTAAACACTCTACACTCTACAAAGGATACACACCCACTGCAAGCTGTTTGATTTGCATCTTCCCTACCTTTTGTTTATTCCCTTGACTCAGGTCATCTTTTATATAACATTATTGACTCAAGATTAAAGTTGCACGCTCACACTCTGACTCCTCGAGGGTGCCTCTTCATTCTTCTCGATCTATCCTTCCGTACAAGTAGGATTGAGAAGGAGAACAACTAACTGAATCAGCTGCAAATGGAGAAAACAAGCACCAGTTTACACATCTAGAGCGTGCAATCGCCTACCCCATCTCCTTCCCTTCCAGACTCATTTTGAGTATCACCGTGTACAAGTTGGTTGCTAGGGATCCATCTCATTCATTTACAAACTAACAAAGAAAGGAAACTGAAAAATCCTTCAATTTCCAAGCAGGAAAATACATAGGGAGGCCGAAATCCAGATACGGATTTTGTGAAACACAACAGTTTTAGCTCAAACAGTTTATTTGTGTTAAAAAAATCATAAAATACGTATACATATTAAATTTAGAATCCAATAAAATCCAGAACGCATAAAGTTGAAATCCTAATTCCACTTCGGCCATCATCCACATCCATAAAACAATTAATGGATTTCAAGCAGAGCATTCGTGAACAATTCAGGACAAACCTAATCAGAAGCAGAGCATTCGTGAGCAATTCAGGACAAAACTAATCAGATCGGAAGTCAAGCAAAAATCTGAAAAACTACCAAAACATTGCACAAAACTATACATCAAATAGAATAACGCATCAGCTTCACTGGATCCTCAAGCAAAACAACAAAACATAAGTGTAAACTCACTTGCTTCGCTTTAGATTTAACACTTCTAGGCTTTTTAGGAATCACCTTTTTCCTATCCAACTGCACCGTCTTAATCTGCAAGCAAAACAAACACACACACACACACACAAAAAAAAAAAGATAAAAAAATCTCCCCAAAAAAAAAAAAAACTGATAATACAAACAAAAGAATAAAGTACAGAAATGAAACCATGGATAAAGGATCGGTTTGAGTTGAAGTAGAAGCAGAAGAATGTGAAGTGGATTTTAGTCTCTGAGGTGATACTTGTTGTTGCCGTTTTTCACAACTTTTGGTCCTACGTTTTACAGGAATGATATTCCTATCTTCCATGGATGTCGATTTAAGTTCTTTGCAGAGAAGGCTAGCTGAAAAACGTAGAAATGTATTTATATGTAATTTTTTAATTTTTTTAATTAGTGTGAAAAGAGAAGAAAAAAGAAGGAAGGAAGAAAATACAGCCAACCAAGACAAGGACAGCGAAATGCGGGCCAGTCAGAGAGGATGCTGCTACTCCTACTTATAAAACTTGTAATTGTAAATAAATTTGTACTTATAAAGGGAAACTCTGTTGTAAATTACTTTGGTTAAGATTTTTTAAAAATAAAATGAAGTTAGAACAAAACAATGGACATATATATTTTTTACATAACAGTGGATATATTTTAAGTTGGATATGGAAATAAGTAAAAAATGAAAAAAAAAATCCTGCCACCTATTTCAAATTTTATTGATCAATCCATGGCTAAATGTGGTTGATCTTTTTTAATAAGTTAATTGTAAGTAAATTGTGTAATAACATAATATAGTAAATGTCGGAATTCATAGATTTTTTATTTAGACATTTCAAATAAGTTTAATATATTTTAAAATTTTATAAGAGATCTTTATTATGTCATATCATTTTGACTAGCTTAGAATAATAAACGTGTTACACAATTTTTGAGTGTATTAGATTTTTTATTTTTGGAAATTTAGTTTTGAATTTTTTTCTTTCTTTTCATTTATAGATTTCATCGTTATCATGATAGTGTTGTAGATTTCAAAAATCACGATCGTAGTTTGAATTTTGAATTTGTTTAAATTTGAAATTCGTGATACTATTACTACTTTTTCTGTGTCTTTTCTTTTTCTTTTTTAATTTTATTTTCCTTTTCATTTCCTTTTTGAA
Source organism: Solanum rostratum (assembly GCA_029948455.1). Taxonomy (NCBI): domain Eukaryota; kingdom Viridiplantae; phylum Streptophyta; class Magnoliopsida; order Solanales; family Solanaceae; genus Solanum; species Solanum rostratum. The sequence continues at coordinate 89,142,157 of CM057045.1, read as the reverse complement.
ATAGTCCTTCAGCTATAACTATTGAAAACACTCCCAAATTTGAAGAAATTATTATTTGAATCCCCCAACTATTCATAACCTTAAAAATACCTCTCCATTTGATAAAGTAAATTTAAAAACACTTCTTTTATGCCACACGTCACAACTCACGTGTACATGTGATATTTTCTGATAAATATATAATTAAAAAATTACCCCACCCCATCTCCCTATCCAATACCCCAACTCCACACCTCACTACCCACCATTCATAGAAAAAAATTCTTTTAATTTTTTAGGGTGAGGGTGGGTGGGGGAGTGGCCAGGGGTAGGGATTGGAAATAGGGTAAGAAAAAAATAATTTTATTTCAAAAATAATTTTAACTTTTAGAGTTAGGATAGACGGTGATGTGAGATAAGAATTATCTCTATTTATCTATATCTATATTTATATCTATTTATCTATATTACCTTAAAAGCATGAACTCCAAAATACTTAATATTAAATGACTATTTTGTCCTCTTATTAAATTTTAATGTGTTGCTGCCCATTCACACAACCAATGAAGAGGCGCAAGGCCCTACTTTTTCAGCCTAACTCCTACCAAACGCCACATCAAACCGATCTCCCACAAAAACATCACCTCTCCAATATAAATACTTGAATCAAACTATGCCTACAGTAAATCTCAATTCAACTGCACCAACATGACTTCCTGCTATATCATCAAAAGCATTGACAACACATACCATCTGCTTTACCATTTTCTTCAAACGGCTACTACAAAGACGCCAAGCAAGTCCATTGCTAAATTGAATAACAATTCATATGTTCCCAACCATCTGGTATGCATATACCATCTGCATTACCCCTGATTCAGCATCCTTGACGTAAAACATCAATTATGATTACAAACAAATTTCTGTTCCGGAATCGACTGTATCTACCATTTGAATTACCTCTAAAACAACCCACGGAATCAACCTTGGCGTAAAGCACACTGTACGTTTCCTACTCTTTAATGCTTTTCATTTTTTGTAAGAACAATTTTCTATTTCAGTTCTCAAGCATGATACTTTCATTTTCGAATTCCATATCCCCGTTCACTTGCAAAATATGATACACTAAATGCCTAACAAATTAAAGTAACAACGTAACTGCACTAAATCGATTGTTAGGGTCTTTTTGTCGTTATCTTACAATGGATTTAAACGATACGATATAATTGAATTTAAGTAACAAACAATAAAACAGGTAACAACCTTCCAAACAAGGGGTAAATCTCTATATGTTCCTCTTTCACTCCATCTTTGTCTCCCTCTCCCCTCTCTATTTGTCCTTAAAATGTCTGCTCCATTTTCCTGCTCTTTCATTTTATCTCATTAAACGACACAACTTGGCCCTGCACAGGATATAGTCAGAGGTCTTTACCATCTTCAGATATTATTTTTATAGTATATGAACCCTGCAGGGTGACATGTATAATCATAAGAAAAGTAGTTTAAGAGTTCGAGATAGGTAAACTCCTGCATCCTATGTTTACCGAGTAAGATCAGATAACCAAAGATGGAACTTAATAAGCAGAATAACAACATAAGAATGCCATCAACTAAAACTTCAGAGGGGTATGGAAGGGTAACTCCTTAGATATTTGCTTTTAGAAACTTCATAAATACAGCGAAGATCTAATATTTATTGGTTTTATAAAAAGGAAAATCATATACTGACACATTTAGTACAAGTTGTGGACCTTAACATGTAGATTTGACTCCGAATAATATATTCATCCCAGTAGAAGAATGCCTCCGTCCCAGACGAGTTGGGATTTGCAATCTAATACTTTACATCAGTACAATGTTAAAAAATTAATGCTAAATTCTATATGATAAAACTAAAAGTTCCTAACTTTATTTTCTATCAATTGTTTTTTGAATTGTGATGAGTAAATTGAACTGCTTCATTTTTTAGATTCTTCCTGTTTCCTTTTAAGCAGTTTGAGGAGATTGTATCATTAAAACCTGAGGTACGCGAACATTCCTGTGTTTAAGACTTACCTGTGAATCGCCAACTTATTGGTTATGCTTTCTTTTTCCTCCAAGATATGCTTGCCATTGTGGTTATCTTTGCATTTACTTAAATTATGATTCTGAAACTATACCAAATGACTTAGGTCCTTCTGGAAGGGATAAAAATGGATTGTTTAGTTGCTGAAAACAACTCTATCTAGCAGCACTTTAAATCCTTGTGAGTTGCTTAATGTTTGTACTTTATGCAGGTTGGTAAATTTATACTTTACTGCCACCTTTACGTTTGCTCAATCACAATTTCACGGCCTATACTTTGTTTGATGAAGTTCCGCCAATGCCGTTTGCATTTACGTCCTCCCAATATCTACTATACTTGGTTCGCGTGTTTTTAATGCCATTTGCTAATACATGTTAACACTGGCCCTTTACATTTTTAATCACTTTTCCTCTATACCTTTGAGAAGCAAGAACAATTCAACATCGTGAGTGACGCGGCACTTTCAAAGTAGAGTATATCGATTACAAAGATTTTTTTTCCAACAAAACTCAATGTTCTTAATCTCATATATCTTAGAAATGATCTGTAGAACCAGTAGTTTAGTTTTGAACAATTGGTCGAAAGACTCCTTTGAAATCCTAAATAGAAAAGAGTTAAAGTGAACAACAAATCTTTTAACAAAATTCCATGTATAAAGCTTGTTCCTAGTACTCTTGTATCATTGCGTTGCCTTCATCAGCCTCAAAATGCATTAGCTTCTGAAACAGCATCAATAGAACTTGCTGCTGACCAGTGCTTGTGCCGCTTATGATATCTAATATATTTGATTGTTGTACAATGCAGGTAACACTGCTACTACAGTTTAGTGAATGTTAGAAACAGCTACTACAGGTAACATTAGTGAATGTTATGATATCTAATATATTTGATGAACATTTATTACATACTACCACATGCAACGCATGTGCGATGAATCTAGTTTTTTAAAATATTTAAAAAATAAAAACTTTTTTGGTTGAGGGGTGGGGTGGGTTGTTGAATGTGGGGTTGGATACTAGGTAGGGTATGCGTTGGGGTAACAAGAAATTTAATTTATTTTAAAAGTTTTTCTTTTCTCTTCTCTATAATTACTGATTTTTACCATTTAATTATTTAGAAGTATTTTTTATTATATATATTTATGTGTGACACATCAGTAGGAAATTCTACATATATGTATGGTGGATAACGTGCGGCATACGAGGGGTATTTTTAATTTATCTAGTCAAAGAGGAATATTTTTATAATTGTCAATAATTGGAGGACTAAAATAATAATTTATGTCAAATTTAAACACATTTTTAATACTTGTCTCTCTTTTTCTTTTTCTTTTTCCATTCCTTTATTTCTCTTCTGTTTCTATGGAATAACAAAGTATTGCTACAAATGCATTATACATTACTTGTTTGAGATTTTAAAAATATACATGTAAAATTGAAGTTATAAAAAAAATAATTAAAGGTTGAAGTTAGCTTTGGACATAAAATAAAGTTCACATTCTTTGAGTGAAATATTGAAAAAAATTCTAAAACCTATTTCAAATTTTATTGATCAATCTATGGCCAAACGTGGTCGATTTTTTTAAATTAATTACAAGTAAATCTCTGAACAAAAATTGATAATTTGTTAATCCATTATTCCTTAGGAATGTATAGTGTTTTTTCTTTGATGAACTTGGACCTTTCATGGCAGTGGATGAATGGAATTTATGTCCCAAGATTATAATATTATGTTTGCGATCGGAGATATTGAATATATCTGACTAATAATTATACGATAATTGTTAAGTCAAATCGAATCAATTAATATTTTATTATTTTGTAGAGATTTAGCACATGTAAAATTCATAATCAATAAATTAAGGAGTCAAAATCAGTCAAATCGATGATAAATATCTCTTGTCTTTTTTCTTTTTTATAATTTGACATTAAAAGCACTTTTAAAAAATTGACCACGCATAATCTTATTATTAATACTAGTAAAAACACTTCTTCAAATGAATTAAGCAAACATAAATTATTCTTTTTCTAAAATGCTTTTTGTGAAATGATATTTGATCATTATTTTAAAAATAAATAAATAAAATTTTAAGCCTTGAGTCCACGGCTTCCGTCAAACAAGGTGCTTCTTGAGTCGAAAGTTAATTTCCCACTTGTCCACTTGAGACCCTAGTTATTTACCCCCTACATCACCTATAAAACTTTCTCATTTATTCCCTATTTAATTTATTGCTTGTTAGATTAGATTTCTAAAATTTATTCAGATATTTTATTCATGGTAGAATTGCTTCTTGAAAAGTATTTTTAAAGAATAGTTATATTTAGTTAATTAATTTAAAAATTATTTTTATTGATATTAGAATAATAATTTGAATTTACTCAAAATTTTAAAGGTGCATGTCTTATTGAGAAAAAAAAATTATTTTTGACATCTTCTAAAAGTCAGTTTTCATTACTATTCAATATATTTATTATTTAAAAACTTCTTCAAATCTTTACCATAAGTTACTTTAACTCTTTTCTTTTCATTAAGATTCGGTGTTTGTCATGACTCATTTGTGAAATTGCTCCGACCCATTTTACCTAAACGATCCATCAAACAACTGAGTCAAAATAGAAAAAAATAACCGAATTCAAATAATTAAGTAAAACGTATCAAAACTAAAATCAGTTTAGCAAATACTACATTGTGGGACTCAGTTTCTTTAACTGAGCTAACATTTACCCATGACGCTCCTTTCTTATCTTGGGCTTAAATAGATTTCCTATGCTAGTGAATTAGATCTTTGACTTTACTTAACAATCTCACACTATTTCACTCATTATTTTACCTTAGTATATCTTGTATCTCATGTAATCTCTCAGCCATTCATTTATTCATATTATTACCCATTAATCTTTCTATTTATTGCAAGAAAGAATTTCTTAATAATAAATTGCAATAGTCTTACATTATTTTGGTGTGTAGAGAAATAGTGTAAGAAAAGCTCAACATTACTATACAGGCTAGTGTAGTGAAAAAGAAAGTTGAGATGAAAAAAAAAATCTCTCTTAAGTCTTTGACTAATTCACTATATAAAAAAAAGAGTAATTATATGTTGAAGGGAGGTGTTCTTGTGCTGAAATTTTGGACTCTTCAACTAATTTTGTTAGACTATTGTTCCTAAAAGGGACAAGTCAAGACTATTGTATCAATAGTGTAGGTAAGACATTAATACACAAAAAATATATATTTATTAATTATTATTTTGATGAACGATTATTTTGATGGAATTTTTTACTTTCTTAAATTTATTAATATTCAGATAAAAACCAACTACCCCACGATTAACCTTTTTAAAAAAACACACTTTTGCTTAAGACTATGCACTTTGAAAGTGAAGAAAACTCTTTGGGGAATGAAAGTTCATGTTCTATGCACCCACAAAATTCTACACTATCAAATTAAGTTGATAAACATTAACACGTAACTCTTCATATTAAGTCCAATATTGCAATTTGGATATTAAAGCTGTGACTTGCTATAACTAAAATTACACTGGTGTAAAAAGATTTTACAATCCATTGTATACACTTCAACACTATAGTTTAAGTCAAAGACCGCAGGTGCAGCCGTCTTCACTGCCTAACTACCATTTCTGCACCTGATAGGGTTAAAGCTGGTTCAACGGAGTACCCACCCGAAAATGGTCTGACCTCTAACTGCTCAAGTTCGGTTGGCCTTGTGTTCCAGGATGAGAAAGTACCATTTGGAGGGTCATTGAGTTTGCTGGATTTTACAGCATCCACAATGCTAACAGTTTCATAGGCCAGTCCTGCAGCAAATCAACAAATTTAATGCTTTGATCCCGCCCGATGTTTATACTAAATGCAAACTATTTAAGATTAGAAGTCACAGAGTGAATTGAATACGTCATTTAACCAATGACGGATTGATACTGTGCATATGCAAGACATACTTCTTACATCTGTTGCATTGGCGCAAACATTTCGCACGCATAAGGTTTTTGCCCTAATCTACCTCTTAAGTTATTGAAAAGGCCTAATTAGTAGTGCCTGAAGTTAAGTGCAATAGGAAAGTTGTCCTTTGTCACGTCATGTGAAGCAAAATGTATAACTCTCTCGTCACCTTTTGCTTGTCCACTTTGAACTCTGCATGCCCCTTAGATAATATGATTATTTTACCACAATGTCCACTTAATTGACGTATATTCTTAGGTTTTTTTCCCTATTTGGGGAATAAGTAATTTATGTTGAAGGGTAAAATAGGAAAAAATAATGGTCTTTTCTTGGTATGTTAAAAGTGACAAGTAAGAGCGGAAATCTATTTTTGGAATAATGAACAAGTAAAACTGAACAGAGAGAGTAGGTTTGAACCTTTTGAAGGTAGTAGATCAAGCTCCTTGAAAGTATTCCTTGGATGACTATGTTTGTGTAAGTTTGAACCTTTTGAAGATAGTAGATCAAGCTCCTTGAACGTATTCCTTGGATGACTATGTTTGTGTGACATGTTTTCTGATGAATAATCACCCCCTTCTTGTGAGGAAGGTCTTCGACGCTTGATTCCAACTTCTCTCATACTTCTATCATCCTGCATTTGGTGCACTGCTCTTCGACACATCAATGTAAGAACAATGGCAAAAAGAGGACAGATTCATACAGGGGACTATAAACATCTTCTCTGGGTTGCAGAACTAACCAGGATCAATTTGTTTTCGGTGAGCATCTAAATGGAGAAGAACAAGTGCAGCGTCAACTTCAGCCAAATAATTGACTCTGACCATATACACCTGTACAATGTAAACAGCAATGAACAGGCAACACAAATACATAGGAGAAGTTTTAAGTCATAGACACTGACATCATAAAAAGGAATTGCACTATTTTGGGAACTCACAGGTTGCCTTTATTTTTCAGGTTGCTAATTCCACTTATAATTGGCAGTTATCTGAAGTTATCTTTCACGCGACCTCATAAGGTGAAATTCGTTTACACAGCTGGTGTACAAATCTAGAAATCATATCGGAGAACAATTTACAGAAACATTCATGTTTTAGCTCCAAGTCAGTAACTCTCAATCACTAGTAACGTTACTCTCAATTCACTGAACACCTATGCATTCACAAAACATCCAACTAACGCAAAGCAGAATGCACCAAATTATTTGAGAACATAAAATGAAGATTTTCAATTCAGACCTTCAATTTGCAGAATCTGACCAACTGAAAAACTAAAACATCCCCCTCCACTAAGTCATGTGCAAGCGAAAAACCCCGCCATCCACCACTGAGTCCATTCCTCTCAGCAAGATATTTTGTTTTGTACTCTTCCTGGCTTTCATCTACCAAAATAACGGTTATATCATGCCGTGGCATATGCAGTTGGCAGAATAACCTTGGAAGAGACTGTGCCAAAGAAGAAATGAAGCAAATCAATCACTAACATACTCAAGTTTAACAAAACACTAAAAAGCTAAGTTTTATACATAACAAATATGGATGGGAAACTACACTGATAGTGTAAATTTCTCAACATTGTCGGCGTATATGAGCTAAACTTTATTCAACTAAATGAAATCACTGAATTTGGGTGATAGATGGTGCTTACTAGCCAGAAACCTCCACTAACATTTGATCTGATCATTGGCTTCATAAAGCTTGGATATTTAGTACTCAATCTTGATTGAACTTCCTCTGCTCGATATTTGGCAGATGTAGCCAAATCAATTTGACCATAAAGATTGTGCATCATTGCCATTTTCTTTTTACTTCTACAACAACATCATATTAGTAGTTTCAGTAAATTTAACATCATGTTTCAGACTGAAGAGGGGAAGTACAAGACAATAAATATAGTAATAACGAATACCTTCCACGTTTCCTGGGTTTCTTGCAAACAACCTGCAAAAGAACATATGAGGTTGATTCAAGAGTTGCAGTGTATAGGTTATTATAACGACATCAAATTAAGCATTTATATAGTAGATTTTACGATGTTGGAGAAACAAGAGGAAAATATAATAAATATGTTACTTATTAATGAGAAAATACAAATACGGCTTGAGTCGTGCTAGGCATTGTCTGAAATGTTCTCTCAAGATTAAACAAGCCTACCAGAGAGAATGCAAAAATAACAAAATTTCAATAGCAAAATCAGCAATTGAGAAAAAAGGTACTAGGTATGATGAAGTGATTAGGCTCGTTATTCTCATGTTTGAAGATAAAGACATAATGAGGTACTTGAAAAAGTGTCCAAATACCAAGGGGTTGACATGGATTGGTGATCTCCAAAACAAGCCAACTAATTGTTGAAACTTGTCGCCATTGCATGGTCGATATTTGTCATCTTTGCATAGTTGTTATTTGACCAAAAAATTTTGAAATACCTTACTATTTTGCCAACACTAAGTACATATATCATGAACAAAAATTACTGAATTCACGTGAACCCATAAATAACACTCTAAATCCACCCTTTAAAGTTATTTGGAAGTTCCAAACATTAGGAAAAAATAAAAGATAAAGAAAAGCTAAAAAAATATAGAAATTTGCTTACTTGCTTATGCCATCCTTTGAGTTCCAATGACCTGTCCTTCATTACCTAAGGTTTCTGTGTAACATGACAAGGTCTATCCTCTTGATCTGGCCATAATCAAGCCACAAGGATGTAAGTTATTATAATAACTCAAAATTATCAAGAAAACTGTAAAATCAAGACTATAACTTCAATGTACAGGAGCATAGCACTCTCCGCATGCTTAGAACTAAAATTGAGCTTAGACAACATTGCTTAGGGCATTGGAAAAGACTGTATATAATATTCCCCACACGTTCGGAAATGGCTTTCTGAATTTAGACAACATAACATGGGCAGTACAAAGCACTGTGCCTGATGTATCTAGCTCGGATGAAGATGGACCTTGAGCTTACTTGAGCCACAAAGGTAGCTCAGGAGGAAAGGATAGTTGAAGTCTAAAAGGTATCAAAAACACACATCCTTAACAAATCTAGGGACATCAATTAACCCCTAGCATGTTAAGACTAGGTGTCCGGAGAGTGGACAATATAACATAAAAACCCAACAAAGAAAAACACAACAATAGAGATGGTGACTCTGATACCATATTACGATAATGAGCATTAGGCCTAACTCAATCTCAACAACTAAATTATGAAATTGACTAATCCCATATAAGGAGACAATAAACACAATTATGGAGATGGTGACTCTAATACCGTACTAAGATAATGAACATTATACTTAACCCCAAAAGCAAAATCATGGAAAACTTCATTTAAAGAAACACAAAACCAAATCATGAAAATCGATCAAGATCATATAAGGAGACAATAACACCTTTACACCTAGTCCTTCCAACAATTGCAATAGCTTGCTCGACTAATGTGGGACATCATTAACAACCTAGTGCGACAAGACAAGACTGAACATTGGAACGTGAATAAAACTAATCAAGATCATACAAGAAAACAACATCTCGTCCCATATAAGAAAAGAAATATGTATAAACAGACCCAAAATTTCTACACAAATATAATATCAATTTTGAAACGGTAATATACCGATGAATTAATTAATTCGTCTCTACGGAGAAGGAAAAAAACTGGGAAGATGTAAAATTGAGATGAGAAGAAGAATCTTACGAGGTACAATATATTCACCTCGTCAAATCGGAGGCACACAATTTCTTAAATTTTGGGCAGCTTTTTGTTTTCCTCTTTTCTTGTAACCCTGACAGATTCAACGATTATTTTACCAAGATATGTCCGATCATGAATCTTACCGCTTCATTTCTTTTTATATCTCTATCTTTTAAATAAATATAAAAATTATTACTATATTTTTTTATCTTTTTTTTTTTTTTTTTTTGTTGAAAAATCATGCGCGTTGGCAACTAAAATTTTCTTTTCCGGAAAATGATTTTCTTTAAAAATAAGTAATTTTTTTTTTACTTATTTTCTAGTGTTTGATAATTAAGTAGTAAAATATTAGTATATTGTTTGAGCATTTATATGTTATCTAATACTCTTTCTGTCCTATTTTAATTGTCCCGTACTCACGTGTACTAAAAATAATTATTTCAAAATAATTATTAATTTAAATAACTAAGAGGGAATTAAGTTTTTTTTTTTAAAAAAAAAACTTGCTCTTAGCATTATTTATTCTAGAATTAATAGGCATACATATAGATAAAAGTTTAATTATTTACAAGGGATATATTAGTCAAACAATACTTCTAATTAATTTTTTTAAGGATTGTGTCAAATCTTATCATGACAACTAAAAATGGAACGGATGGAGTGAAATATTGTACTCCGTTTGTTTCATTTTATGTGGCACTCTTTCCAAAAAGAATGTCACATTTTCTATAATTAGAAACATTTTAATTTTGATATTCCTCTTTTACAACCATATAAATATCTAAAAATCATAAATTTTAAAAGTCTTACTTTCTTAATTAAATATCATGCCAAATTAAATAATACTTCCTTTGTTCCATTTTATGTGACGCTCTTTTCTTTTTGATCCGTCCAAAAAAGAATGTCAACTTACTCTAATTGAAAATAATTTATTTTTAAAATTTTCTTTTTACCTTTACTGAAATGATTCTTGACCATAAAAATATCTAAGAATAATTTTAAAACACAAATTTTAGAAGCCTTTCTTTTTTTAAACATTATATCAAACCAAAAAATGACATATAAAATAAGATGGAGGAAATATAACATAAAATAAGATGGAGAGATTGAATTATGATGGGATGAAAAGTGGGGTTAGCTAGGGTAAGGATTGTCAAGGGTAGGGGTCAGGGGAATGAGTGGATAGAGAGGAGTCAATAAATTTAAAATACTACTCCATTTGTTCTACTTTAATAGTCAATCCAAAAAATATATATATATTTCTATATTTAATTTTAATATTTATTTTATTTTTAATAAAAAATTTACTTTATTCTAATAAAATAATTTCTAGTGATACAAATATTAATTTTTAGTCACATAAATATTTATAACTTATTTTAGAGTACAAGTTTCAAAAGTACTCTTTTTGTTAATCTTTACTTGTCCTCGCTATTATTTTGGAATGTCCAACAATTAATTTACTCTTATCATTAATCATAATTATTTTCCTGTAACTTTTTTTAAAATATTGTATTTATTATATTCAATTGATAACAATTAATACCTAGTGAAATTTCACAAATGGAAAGTCTTTATTATATTCAAGGGATGGTTTCGTAAAATTACTCCTATTATTTATATTTCTTAATCTATGTGTCAATTCAATAATGGACAACTATTATTGGGTATATGGAGTATTTCTTTCTTTCTTAAATTTCCTGCCAAACAAAAATAACTCATACCTCCCCGCAGTCTGCCCTTCCTTGAATTATTCGATTATGCAATACTTATTGAATACAAAGAAGAAAATGTATTTTGACCCCGTTGTAGTTCTCAATCATTTCGTGGCACCGAACGTGACTGAACCATCTTCGATGGAGGGAGCTAATGCACAAGGAAGAAACTTAGATAAAAGAATACGTTTTTGTGTCGCTTTGTGTAGAAAGCTCGACCAACAAGATAAAGTGTTTGACCAAAGTCAAAAAGAAGGTGACCCACTTTATTCGCTAAACAAATGATCTTTGCTTCACGGGAACAACAAAAATCACCATCTCGCTTTTTCCTTTCTTCGATTAAATTTAGACAGTGCTTATCTAACCTTAATCTTTTCATTTTTAAGGAAAAAGCAACATTAATCTTTTCATTAAGGAATTCGCCTTTTTAGAGAATATTTTCCAAACATATAAAATCAGAAAACATTTTAGACCAAACACACCCTTAGACCTCTATGCTTCATAAATCAAATTCGCGTCTTAATTTTGAATAATAGACCTTATTTTTCCTCTTCTCTTATTATTTTATTTTAATATTTTTAATTATTTATTTATATGATATCTTTTTATATTTAATATTTTATTATTTAACTTCAGCGTTTTATCTATGTTTTAAATAATTTATTTATCTTATCAGTTTTTTATTACCGGGTCAATTTTCGAAAGGTGTCAAATTTTCAACAGACTGTTGTCGCTGAAGCTGGTGCTGATGGAGTCGAACTCCGACCCGAATCAAACCCGACAATTTTGTTTATAATCATCTTAGAGCTCGGTGTCCATTGAAATGGCGACGTTATGGTATCCAGGTCTGTATTCTTGTGCCTCTTCTTCCCTTTCTTCTCATGTTCTTCCATTTCGTCTTCTTCCTAGATAGACGGTAGAGCAATGCCCTCCGATTCCTTCTGCTACGATGCTACTGCTATTATGTGAATAACTATACTGATTTTATAGTTAGTGAATTGGGATTTCGAAGTTTTGAAATATTAATAGATATTAAATAGGTATTCTTGATAATCTTCTTTTTTTTTTTTTCTTCATTTTAGATGTGTTGTTATATTTCAATTCCAAATTAAAATTTACCCAACATGTATGCTGATTTTTAAAAATTTAATTTGCGAGAGGTCATTTGTGGAAACCATACAAATTAATAGTAATATTTTCGATAACAATAATACATAAGCACAAAAATACATACGAGTATCTAGTAAACATTAAAATACAAATGGATCATAAATTTAATAAGTGAACGAAATAACAGACTTAGAAAAAAATGAAATACGACAGACAAACACTTTCAAATGAGGAGACAATGAAAAAGATGCATAGAAATGACACAACTTAATTAAACATGCAAAATAGTACTGATGAAAAAGGACACATTGGTCTTACATATTGTTTTTGTTGTTTGGATCTTGAACGTTGATATTGTTGAAAAATGATTCACCAATTAAAGTCGTTATATCATAGCCAGTCCAGTTCAGCGTCTCAGAAAATACAGGACTCTGTGAAATGCCAGCATAGTAGTTCTGAGAGTTATTTGTTGACATTAATGCATCCATTGGGGGGAAATTTATTAAAGGGTCCACTTGTGATGTCGTTGGAGGAAACACTGGAGCAGACATCGAAGAAGTCATCATTGGTAATGACATTGGAGAAGCCATTGTTATGGAAGGAGCTATTCCAGGAGGTCTTTCAAGATCCATTTGTAGATTTATGGAAGGATATGTTTGTAGAACCATCGGAGGAAATATTTGTGAAGAAAATGAAACGAGAGGATGAGGAGAAGGGAAAATCTGCGAAGTGTCTACAAGAGGATCTGTTTGAGAAAAAGTCATCAAAGGAGTAGTCATATGAAACATTGGTTGGGGTACTTGAGTAGAAGTGGCTGAAGGAACAACCGATGGAGCCGTCATGGAAACCACTGATATTGGAGCCATATTAGGGACGAACAAGGGAGCCGTTGGCCCCTCTGAGTTCGTCCCATTAGCCATTGTGAATGGAGCCGGCAAAGGAATCATTGGTACTGGAGCCTCAACAAGTGCCTCAGAGCTGGTCTTACTAGGTACCATCATTCCAGCAATGGATTGAGGGGCATTTGATGTGGAACCCTCACCATTAACCTTCATTTTAATTGCTTCATGCACCTGATTGAGACTTTGGTTGATCACATAACTCAAATCGTTGAGATCGTAAAGATGCATGTCAGTGGGAATATCTTTTTCATTCAACATTTCATACATCTTGTTTGTGAACTCACTGACTCTGTTTTTTCTTCTTACATTCTGCAGTTGTTGTTCCATTTTCTTGATCCTTTTCTTGGTGACCTTTTCTTGTGTCTCCATGTCTTTTGATTTCTCGGACACCGGCAAATCTCTAAACTTTGTAAATGTATTTATAGCAGCATCATGATTTGGAAATACCTTAGGTTCATCATGGTAAGGACTATTGACGATGATAGCCATTTCAACATCACCAGTTTTGCTGAGTTCATTAGCTTTCCTCAAGAAGGTTTTTTGTCTTTTCTTGTATGAAACTTTTCTCTTTGTGATATTTTCAATGAAAGCATTTTTCCTAGCCATGGCTAAAATGGAGAAAGTTGTTATGGTCGTGTGTTTGGATATGAAGGATCAAATTACTTTGTTGTTATGGTCTTGTGTTTCTTTGTTTAAGATTGACCTCTATTTATAGGGAAAAAATTTCGACTCTGTAAGATTTTGAATTGTTTGAATAAGAGGATTCTTAATTGTCATTGGTAACTATTTTAGTATGAAATCAATAAGGAAGGATTCGATATCAAGTTAGATGTTATCGTCTTAAAATATAAGTTCTAATTATAATCGTCGCGTCGTTTTGAAGAATACATCATCTTAAAATATATCTATAATTATAATCGTCGCATCATTTAGAAGAACACATCATCTTCAAATATATCTATAAAAATATGTCTATAATTATAATCGTCGCGTCGTTTAGAAGAACACATCATCTTAAAATATATCTATAATTATAACCATTGCATCGCTTAGAGAAAAACATTATTATTTTCTTCAATTTAGAGTTTTAACAGAAACCTTATTTAGTAGGAACTTTATTCTGCTTTCAAATATATTAAAAACTAAATCATGCTAATATTTGTACTGATTATTGTCCAATATTCACCAACACGTCACTTGACTCACATTGAAAAAAATTCTAAATTGATTTTGGCGGCAAATCAATATAAAATAATTGTACAAAATACTGATCAAAATAATTAATGCTTTTACACGGTGAAAAAAAAAGAGAAAAAACAAAATAAAATATGATTATATGATATAATCATATCCAAAATAACAAAAAAAATCCTTCTCAACCCACACTTAAATGCACACACACAAGAAATATAATCACATAAGATGATAAAAAAAGGAACACTACTAGTCCTCGACGAAAAAAAAAAATAAAAGAAAAGAAGATTAGCAAATGAATAAAAGAAAATAATGCTTGCACTATGTATCAAAATAATTCATAAGATAAAAATCTGACGACATAAAAATAAATTTTAGCTCATCACATCGGACTTACCTAGTGTGGGTTATGTCTTTTGTGAGTTTGCGAGTTATTGTACAGGAGCGAAATTTTACCCCGTGTACATCCAACGAATAACGACTATGAATTTCTCTTGTCATTAAAAAAAAAATAAATTTTAGCTATCCACAAATAAAATAGGAAAGAAAACCAAGATGTCATGTCTTTTTTGAAGAATTAAGTCATTCATAGTTATAGGAAGGTTAATGGAGATTTTTCACTCAGGAGATTTAAAAAATAAAAATGTAAAAAATAAATACAGTTCTAAATAATTAACCTCGGATACATTTTTAGGAGCGCTAGTTAACTTTTTGTATGTTGTCCAGGTGACTCAAAATTTATACATTTTATAATCTATTTTATATATACAACACAATTGTTTGCCCGAGAAAGTTCAGGTGAACACCCTCGCACCTCCTAGATCTACCCCATGTTTCCATCAAAGCTATCCCACTTGTTTTGCTATTAAATTATCATGGCTGATAAATCTGGGACAAGTTTTATCACACACACCAATGCGGCTAGTACATGTAATATTTCAGCTAGATTTGACAATTTGAGTATCCTTAATGATATTCTTATGGTTGTAATGACTTCATTTAGTGCTTAATATAATGTTCATAACCACACAAAATTGCCCCTTCTTAGACTGATGAAGAATAGCTTTATGATTAGTGAAAAGGAGTAATAAGCCAAGCTGAATCATACAAGATCATTTGCTGAAAACAAGTACTACAAGGAAGAAACGACTGTTTCTTTTATCTAAAAAGGCTGTATAAATTACAAAATTAAAGAAGCAATAATACAAGACTAGTAAATAACCATCCATTTGATATGTCAACATTATATTAAATACTACACAATACTTCAAACAATAGGAAAAATATCCATTAGAACTAAAATCAGTGACACATTCAGAATTTTAAAATCGTTGATGCTCCCTTTGCTAACATCACAAAATATAAGTAAATAAATTTATGACTTGTCATAAAATTGACAATCATATTTAAACAAATTCGCAAGAAATAGTAATACGGAAAATTACAATAAATACTATTATTTAAAAATTGGAAGAGTTTTTTCTTTTTTTTTAAAAAAAAAAGATGCTTTAGGAAAAATTAGTGAAACGGAAAGAGACAGAGAGAGAAAAGTATAATCAGCAGGGAGAGAAATTTTTTTAACATGTCTAAATGGATTTGATAAGTTAATAATAGAAGAGTTGGTCTTCAAAAAGTTTTTTGTAATGTACAAAAGCCAAAAAAACTACCTTGAGCACCCACTAACAACCACTGCACCAATAAACCTGGGTGCTCACTCTTTACTATTATAACATTCTTTCAAATTTTTATCAAAATATATATAGTTAGATACGAGATTAATAGGTGCTCGAGCAACCAGACAAACCAATGGGGGTTTGCCCTGACAAAAATATCAAAGTATTAAAAGGAAAATAACCGCTGCTGAAGTTTGTACTGTTGTCAATACCTGTAACACTTGCCTGTAGTCTGAACACTAAGCTATGATTCTCAGCTAACATCAGCTTGGCGAATTCCTCACCGCACTCAACATGTTTACACTGTTAGTGCTATAATTTAAGTTATTTTATGGCATAAACCATAAAAAGGCAAAATTTGATCCTTCTTGGCCTTACTTTATGCTTGAAAATGTTAAGGATGAAAATTTTGCACCAAATATAGGATACACCCCCTTGTAACCACCAACTTCGCGACTCTCTGGCTGCATCCATATGGCAAGATCCAGATGCGTTGTAGTAGACAACAATGGCACGGGGAAAGATCAGAGAGTTACAGCATGCTTGCAATTCTGATACAAGCAAAATTTCAAACTTAAACTATATGAATATGGCTTCAAATCTAGCACATGGATTGCGTTCGATGTAGTTTTTGAACTCAGTGTCCCCGTTGAATCTGAAAGAATATAATGCCTGTCTCTGTGTCAAGCCAACAGGATATACTTTGTAAAGTTTGAGTTGGTCTCCACCACGTAGTACTTGAGGTCTTTCCTCCTTCCAAACTGGAACGTGTTTAACAGACTTGAATTTTGCAAGCACAGCAGATTCAAAGGCCTGCAAAGATAAATTACTTGACCTGCGCAGATACAGAATTCAAAGTTTGACATCAACGAGATAAAGCAAATGATTAAACAGAAGGAGAAGTACAGAACATAATTGCTATAGCGGGTGCAAGACTTCAATATGACTAAGAATTTCAGTGCAAATTTATATGCAAAGGATTAAGTTCCTTTCTCTTAGTTGCTCGACTCCATGAAATTCAGAAGCAACCACCTACTACCAACATCTTCTTTCAACCTATGAATCAATTAGAACTGCTGATGCGAATGTTCAAGTAGTCTCTATGGAGTTATCCAACCACAAATACTTTTAACACTTTTTAACCTGTTTGACTATGGACTCTTCATTAGGACATGTATTTCACATGCATTCATGCAACAACACACATTAAGCAGTTAATTGATAGGTTAATATGCAATATGATCAAGAAAATAAAAAGTGAGAACATCTCTACTCTTATCTTTGTCTAAAACATGGAGACAAACAGAGAGTATAAGGGCCAGCAGATGCTGCTGTTCGGGTGTGATTTGAAATAAGGTTGATTTGAAGTTGAAATTTTATTTAGACATGCAATTTGGATTTCCTAAGTATTAATTTTTCACATAAGCATGAAAACCCCATAATTTGTGAAAATGATCAAAACTTCCTCATATTTTTTACAATTTTACCAAATGAGCAAACTATAGTGCATCACAAAATATAATACACTACCAGAAAGCCTTTCTGAAAAATACAATATTTAATATTATTTATTGATCGAACTTTAGTTTAATAAAAAGAAACATTGAACATGAATCATAAACTGTAGTGTAACTACTCTTTAATATGATCCCCCAACACTGTAAGGACAATCTCTTCATGTCTAGTATGCATTTTATAAAAATCTGGTTGGTAGAAGTAATTATGGTTGTGAATATAAATATGGTATGGCTGGATTTGTATCTACCAATTTATGGATCTTTTACAAAGTATAAGCTTATGGATCAAATTTTACATTTAAAATCCTTTTGAAATCACAACTTGAAATTTGAAATCCTACATTTCGAGATTTGAATTGCAGTTGACATTTTGTGCAGATTTCATAAACAAGTGCTGGTTTCAAATAAGAACAACTTCATGTTGGGGTGCCAAATCCTATAGCCAAACACCAACTAAGGTTCCACATTTAGCTCTTGAACATGAAAATAATCACATGGCTTGATGAAAGAAAAGCGAAAGAGGGAAGTAAATGATACCTCTTTTGGGGTGCATCCTGGACAACGGAAGCAAAAGGACAAAGAAAGAGCCTACCCCATTCTCAGTGATCAAAATAAGCATGGTAGATTTCAGAAAAGAAAACTCTGAAATATTTTTCTGTCCAGGTGTAATTCGGGAGAAATATTTGCCAAAACTTGGCATTGATTGCGATTGAGTGAGAAACAACAGAAAATGAAGCTAGAAGAAATACTCGATAGGATCATTAAAGAAAATAAGCTTAGCTATTCATGGTTAGTATGAAGTCACTGGAGATTGAAAATACCTTAGGAAAATGGAATCCATCTCAAACCTCCCCCTTTCACGTATATATACATGATAGACAGTTTCAGTCCCTCTGGTACATTTGCAGGGACGCTTCATAAATTTTGGACTCCGCTCTTCTTTCTCCCGGATTCTAGTCGCCAAGAAGATGCACAAACGACAAGATGAATGAACTGCTGCCATATCAACCAGGGCTTTGAAGGCATCAGATGGGCCCCCAAACTTCCACCTGATGACGAAAGCAAATCATCTGTTAGATGTCCCATTAAAATTCAGAAGTATTTAGTAAAACTCAAAGGGAAGAAGTGTTTGTAACAGTAGACATACAGAAAGAGAGAGCCATCATGTTGTCATTCCAAATAAATTATCCAGCTCAGCTTAAAAAAGCACTATTATTTATAAATTGGTCAAATGCTGGAAATACAGAAGTGAAAACAACTAGTGAAATGGGTTGGTATTACTTTCTTAGTAATTTTATGTTGAGAAGGTAGCAGATGACTTTAGGAAATGCAATGGAGAAGTGGATAAAATTTTGGGATAATCCTAAAAGAAGAGCCAGATAATCAATTTGCATTGAGGGAATTCAAACAAGTAAGGAGAGCACCATCCCATTATCACATGAACAACTGGACAAACAAAAGAAAGCACAATTTTCATTGATGCATACCTTAATGACTCATTATATGCAATAGGGTTTTCAGCAAGGTACTTCATAGTCTTGGCAACTGATGCAGCATCTTTTAGCTCTTTAATGTGTAAGAGTGAATTAGGAGAAGGAGCAAAGTCTTGGATGTTTGGAGCCCCAACCACCACGGGGATTGATCCTACAAGTTTAATAGTCTTAGTTTAGTCAGCAGTAAAGAGGTGAAAACCTTATGATCACACAAGAACTGATAAGATTCTCAAAACCTCAAACATGCCATAACCTTGAACAAAAATATATAGTCTTACAACATATATATAATCAGCATTGAGCCCCTATAAGTTTACCCTAGTTATGGATGAGGTCCTATGGTGTGTGTTGTTTGCTGACGATATCGTGTTAATTGACAACACCAGTTCGGGTGTCAACCAAAAGCTTGAATTGTGGAGAGGCACTTTATAGGTAAGATTTTAGGATAAGTAGAAGTAAGATTGAATACATATACTGAAAGTTAGTCAACATGAAGAGCAAAGTTAAGGTAAGATGGATAGGATTTGTGTGCCTAAATGCAATTCCAAGAGAATGGAATGATAGATGAAGATGTTAATCTTGGAATCATAACCAGATGGTTGAAATGGAGGAGTTATAATGGTAGTGAATGTTGGGCCACTAAACTGCAACATATCGACAAGGTAAGTGTTGCAGAGATGCGGATCCTAAGATGGATGTTCAGGGCATAGATGATCCGCACCATATCAACCAAAAGGTGCAAGTAGCACACATTGGGATAAAACGAGGGAAAGTCACTTGAGATAATCTGGTCATATCATGCATCAACCTCAGATGCACCGCTATTTGAGTGTAAAACCATGTTGAATAAAGGTGCTAATGAAAAACTAGATAGACCTACGATTTCTTGGATTCCATGCAGACTTATCTAAAGATAAGGCGCAATGGGAAAAAAAATCTATATAGGTGATAACAACTAATTAGGAATATGGCCATGTTAGTATGTTTAGTCTAGCCCGATGCTTTGCCAAGGAGTATTTCAGCCTTATAACAGATTTATATGCTAGTAAAAAATATAGAAAACTTCTAGTACTAATTTTTACTATTATTATTTATATATATCTAACCTTACTTTTACTTTTATTTACAATTATGGCATGAGATAAATTCATATGGAAAACCATGGTTGGTGAGGATTCAAATAGCTGACTTCAACTTATTTAGGAGTGCAGCATTGTTGTTGTTATTTTTGTAGAGGTCATAAAGGAAATGCTGAAATTAAGACGATACCCCCATAATCACCTCAACAAAATTCCAATATTTTGAGAGTCATCTCAGTGCCACAGAGCACATTGTTCATTCTAAAGAAATACAAGCCCAGATCCAAACCATTGCCGAATGTATCAAGAATTAATCAGAACTCAAATGTTTGTCCTTCCTGCAACTTTTATAACTGTAAGTCTTATATACTGCGTCAGAAAAATGCAAAAACAGTCACTTATTTGTGCACCATACAGCAGCAACAGATCTATGGAAAATGCTTTAGTGTGTTTTTGGAAATGGCATACAGGAAGCCATACAGCATCAACGAAGCCCTTGAGAGTTGGAGCAGCAAGAAAGTTGACAGCACCATTAGGAAACTTGGAAGGTGATGCTTGCTCTTTTTGTTTTCTTTTTTGGAGCATATGGAATGAAAGATATAGAAGACGTTTTTTGATGGAAAGTCAACTTCTAACCACTCTCCTAAGCCTAAATGCAGCCCATGCAACTCCTAGTTAGCTCCCTGGTCATAAGACAGCTTTTTTTTTTCTAAAAGGAACTAACAGGTTTTATATTGCTTTTGCTTCTATATTTTGTAACTATTATACATCTTCTTGATGCCATTAATGCAGCCAATTACTTCACTAAAAAATTCCAACTTCTGAGGTCTGCTGGCAAATACAGAAGATCTAAAAAACCACATCAACATACAATGGGATCAACTATATCCTACCAGTAAAGGGAGGGGCTAAGCTAAAATCACAGATGCACTCAACTCTGAAAATTCAAGTCCACATTACCAACTAAGAAATACAAATGTGATTACCAGCAACAAGAGACTGAAAGAATTTTTCAGTTACATAATCCTCCTCATTAGAATTCTCAAAAGCCAAGCTAAATTTGTAGCCCTTCAGTGCTTCCACTTTGTCAACTGCCATCAGATTGAGAACAGAGACCACAAGTTAGATTTCATTGGATTTCCTTTTCTTTTTTGATAAGTAACAATATAGATTTAATTCCTGGAAACAACCTCTCTACCTCTATAAGGTAGTGATAAGGTCTGCGTACATTCTACCCTCCCCAGATGGGATTCCACTGGGTATGTTGTTGTTGTTGACAATATAGATTTAATTGATATCAGTGTACACCTGAACCAAATGTGTGTAAAGCAAAATAGGCAATACGCCACATCCAGATAAATTATTTAGCCACACCACCCTTTCTCGCTACGCCAAAATCACTAAACTAGATAAACTCTAATCTCACACACACACACATACAAAAAGAAAACATGCATGTTTACGTTGATAAGAGAAGAAATATAAAATTCACATTGGTAGTAAAACTCAGTTTCCGAAGAAAGGTGGTGACACCTGGGGAAGAGTTAATCACCATCCATAATATTATCCTAAGGACACAAATGAGCTCCACAGTGGTACTATTTTACTTAGAAAATGTCATCCATATTTTATCCTTTTTCTTCAGAAGTAGGATAATTGAAATATACTAACCTCTTCCAGCTTTGTTATGATGACAACTTCCATAAGAATCGATCCTGATATTTGCTCTTTCAAGGGCTTCTAAAGCTTGCAGGCGGAAGTTGCGAGCACCACAATTAGAAATGAAAGCGGCTGCTAAGGCATTCTCTGTTTTAGGTTGTACTGGAGCCATGATATCATACTCAGCCCAAGAGAAGTACCCAACAGGAACATCTGAAGAGAGGCTTGTTGTCATTACAACATCATATCCCCTTCTGGTATGAGAGTGAAAAAAATGAAATAGGTCAGCAAAATGATGCAACATTTTAATCTCAAGCAAACCAGGATGCTTGAGAACTTTGGCTGCATAAACTAACTTTGTAACTCAATTTAAGGAAGAAGCTCACCAAAGCAATTTCAAAATCTGCCATGGCAGATAATGTTGGTTTAAGTATCATGTGTACAAGGCTAAGCCAATTCTAAGCAAGGTGATACCAAAATCTCAATTACAAATAATCCGAAGATCTTCTGGTAGATGAATTAACTTTGTGTACAAACTAATGTTAGATGCAGCTGGCTTAGCTTTCAGTATCTGGTGGCGCTCAACAACTTTCTAATAATCTGCTTTTGTTCAATAGGCATGGTTGCCCATACTAATGTAGATGGTTCAGTATAATATCAGGAAATTTGGTCAAAGGTATATTGATATTGCAAACTTATATCAATATCACATTGAAGATTGAACTTAGACTAGCTGGGATCATTAACCACTTATTTGGTGCATATCCTGCATCCAAACATTGAAAATGAGTTCTGATCAGGTCAATACTACCTTATTATGATCCTAGCAGTGAGTAGTAAACCCCTTTTAACTCATTCGGCATACCGAAAGACCTCAAGAGTAGAAAAAACATAATTATCATCTTAGATGCCCCTTAAATAAAGTAAACAAAAAGAAAAGAACTTCTTTGTAAGTAAAATAGAAAGAGCTTGACTTATACCACTCAGAAACTAAGTTCAGCCTGATTTAACAGTCCAATAACCAATACTAGCTACATTCACATGTTGACTTATCAACAAAAGTACTTTCGCATCATTAGCTCACAATAACTATAAAAAGTATGGTTGGTTCCCCTCATCCTCAAAATGCCATACAGAAAAAGCAAAGTTCTTATTCTTTTTCCCTGAAGGAATGACGAAACCAACAAGATCCAATCGCAAATGCAGGGGCCTGTGATTATTTGGTCAATCTGAATCTTGATTATTTTCTATAGGGAATGTATTCATGTTATCAGTTTTTAAACATCTTGCCTATGGCAAAATTTTGGATAAAGGCTATCTGTCAATGTGCTTATAATGCAAAATCTATCCAGAACTAATAACAATGCATAACATACAAAAGAATAATGTGATAAAAATGATACTAACAATATTGAAAAGAAAACCGTCCATTGAAGGCGGGGAATGTGATAAGACTTTCACAATGTGCTTACCCACCGTCGTGCCAAAGTAATGTTGTTTTCAGGATAGTATTGAGTTGACTCCATAGATTGTAGCACACTAGCTATGCCAGCTTGTGGTCTCTGGAATGCTCCATCAGGCTTCTTATCGGGATCTGTTCCAAACTTACATCCCACCGCACAGGATTTCAATGTCTATATAGTGATTGAATATACATCAAAATTCTGTATAAGGTATAGTGTTAAAAACAAAAGCAACTATGCATATATCCCAAACTAGTACGTTCCACTATAGGGATCCTAATTACCATTATCTCCATTTAGCCCATTTATTTCCAATACCCAATACTCCCTCCCTTTCAATTTGCGTGTATTACTTTACTTTCTAGTCCATTTCGAAAAAAAAGTGTCCATCCATTTTTGACAACTCTTTAGTTCTACCGTACCATGTGTTACGTTTAAACCTACGAGATTGAAACACGTTTATTTTGGTGCACACCAAAAGATTCAAAATCTTGAAACCTAGGGAGCAATAAGCAGAAGTTAAAAAGTAACCTCTTCACGGCCATGAACAATAATTGGTTCGTTGTCAAAATCTCTGGAGAAGGCCAGAGAATCTTCTCTTTCCAACCACTCCTCACAGCCTCCAGGTACGAAACCCTGGCCGACCTCATTAACCAAAACACCCAATTCGGCCTCATCAACAGCCAGTTCAAGGGGGGGCCGAGAAGACGTGGTGAACTGATAGAACGAGTCAGCCCAAGAATTAACAAGATTGGCTTGTTCATCCAAGTCAATTTTACTCATAAAAGAAATCTCAGCTATAAACACAAGGGCAACGAAGAGAGGCAACCAATTACGCCATTTTTTATTGGGTATGTTTGAAATTGAAGATGACCCAATTGAACTTGGTGCTTCATCAGCCCAAGGAAACCTTTGAATTGGAATAGATGTAGCCATGAATCCCCAAAATTGAGGGAGAAGAAGAGAAAAAGCAAGAAAATATAAATTTCTTGAAGAAGTTGGAATTCATGCACGTTATTATCAGTGGGCGATAGGAAAGGGGTTTAGACTCTATTGGTTATAATTTATAAACCAAAGACATATATTTTCAAGTTACACGTGTCCAAATTCTATTTTTCAAGTTGGTTTGTTTCACTATCCCTCAACAAAGTTTCATTTACAGCTTGTTTGGATGGTGGTTTCCGGTGGTATGGTATGGTTATTAAGAGAACTACGTTTGTTTTGATTCTTTCATTAATTATATGGTATGGTATGGTTTTGTTTCATGGTTCTGTAATCATGAAAACCCCCACTTTTTTAAATCACCAATTTGGTGGTATCCCGTGGTTCTCTTATTTTTTTTTCCAATTATACCCTTATTTAAATTTAAATAATTATAATTTATCTTTTATTCTTTATTAAACTTTAAGTTAATATATGTATTATTTTTTTATTACTTCCTCCGTATCAATTTTTGAAACTACTTTTCCACCTTCCATCTTTTCTTTCACGTTTTAGTGTATTTTTTGAACTTCTTTTATTTATAAGTTCTTACTTTTTTATTTTCTTATATTGTTTGTATAAAATGAAGATTTATTAGCTTATATGTTTCTCCACTCGATTCTATGTATTTTTTTTTAAAAAAAAGTTATAAAAAATAGCTATTGATAAATTTTATATTTATAATAATTAAGGATATATTTGTAAATTTAAAAGTTACAATACAGTACCATACAGTCAAATCAAACTACAAATTGTTATTAAACAATAGAAACCCGTACAGTCTATCCAAACATTGTATGGTAGGGTACTGTACGATACCATACCATACCATACCATACAGTACCATACATTATAAAACAATGGCAAACCACCATCCAAACAAGCTGTTAGAGACTTATTTTACTAAATTAATCTTACTTATCTAGTTTGACTTTAACAGAGAATTAAAAAAAGTAAATAAGATTTTTTAATTTTATTGTCCTAAAATGAAATTATGTCAAATGTATTAAAATATTTTTTAATTTTGTTATTTTTTTTAAATAGACTAAAAAGAAAAGTAGGTCATCCTTTTTTAAACGGATGAAATATTTCATATTTTAAAATTTTAAATTTATTTATTATTATTATTTTATGTAGTTATTTAAGATTTAAAATAGAAAAAAATATAATAATTTTTTTTGAAATTTTATACATTCTATGAGTAAATTAAAACAATTATTTTTAGTATGAAGGTGAAGCAATATAAGACGAAAGATATACATGATTCTTCAAAATTATTCATGATATGATTTTCCAAATATATTCGTGCTGATATAATTTTTTCCATCTTTTGTTCTCTTTTTCGTTTGATTGGTCGGATAAGGATTATATTCTCAAAATAAATTTCAGAATTATTTTATTCCGTGTTCGATTTATGAATATTAATAAATTTCAAAATTATTTTATTTTATTATTTATAATTCAATGATGAAAATGAAAAATAGATAAAATAATCTCATGAGATATCCATAGTTGAATTTGCGAGGATAAAATTGCTTTAATCTCATGAGATATCCATAGTTAAATTTGCGAGGATAAAATTGCTTTTCTTTTAAGTCGAAAGTCTACTTTGCAATATGATCGGAACACTTCAGCCTCGGATAAATTGTTAAAATTGAAACAGACTACTTCGTTCTGCGATGAAGATTAAAATTCAAGACAAGGAAACAGTGCAGAATAAAAGAAGAAAACAGGAAAATAAAAAAGGACGCTGAAGACACAGTAAAGGATCGAGAGTGTTCCACTAAATACACGTACAAAAATACATATGCATCTTCTTCAAAGGGAATAAAAGAAAGAAAAAACAAACAAATGAATTTAGCTATTCAGCTCCACCTAAAGTTTCTATAGACATTTGCTCTATAGGCAGACCACAGAGATATGAAAACTGATAATTTTCTAGTGCGCCCCCACAAACATTTTTTCTTTCTTATGTAAAACATTTAAGCTTGTATAGATTATCTACATGCCATTTACAACATTGTTGCTATATCGCAACACTACGCAAATGCACGCTAGACTCTTTTATCATTTTTACCCAAAAAATGACACGCCAACACCCTACTTTCTGCAACAAATCTGATTTCATCCAGTACACCACAAATTCGCGATCCTCTTTTAGAAAAGCAACAACGGAATTACCAACTCCTTGTGCTGAAAATCCCCTTCTTCAGTATTTCACCACCCCTCAGCTGCCTTTCAAAAGCCTTATATTGGCCATGGTCTTCTAACTACTTTCGAGTTGTATTTTGTAATTTCTCTGGAACATAGAACTAGCTCCTGTCATTGAATGTGAGGAACTTCCAAGATTTACTTGGTTATTTCTCTGGAACATGGAACTAGCAACTCCTGGACTCCCACATTCCTTGTTGGAACAACCTAAAGTACACATATAATGATTAGGTAAGGGTTTTTACAACCACTAAAAATCATTTTTTTCCAAAGATTATTGGAAGTTGATGAACATTACTTGCTCTTGATCTGCAGTGTCCACCGAAGCTCTCTTCTTTTTGCAGCTAGAGTTCTTGTCAAAATCTTCATCCATGAAATTCTGACCAGAACCTTCTGCAAAATTTCTAACAATGTCAAATAAAGTACTACAAATGTAGAACTAACACAAACTATATTATACATATGTTTAATGTACATAAATAATATTCCCTTGTTTGTTCAGCGTCCCAGGAGTCTAAGCAAGTAAAACTACTAGTTTTAACATTTTATTCTTTACGAAAGACGGTCCATCCTCAAATCCTCAATTAACAACAATTTCAACACAAACTAGCAAAGTGCTTACCAGTAACTCTACAAACTGTTTTCTGAAGTCCTCCAGGTTTGGAGAGGACTAAATGTGACCTTGTTTTGTGCTCACTAGATAAAGGCCTCTCATCTCTTGTTCGTTTCCCCTTGCAATGGAATTCACAACAAAATTGACTATCCAGAACCCGATGATGCCCATCACCGTGTAGATATTTTAAGCAATCATCAGAATCAGCTGCAATATACACAACAGATGGCTTCCTCACAGTCTTGATCTTCTTCCAACAGCCATGATGCAGAAAAGGTAACTGGAAAAGAATGAAAAAACTATCAAGCTAGGTCCAATGAGATTTTTTATTTTCTTTTTAAGAGGGACATGGTGTTGTTTTATTGTCATTACAGAAAACTAGGGGGGCAAGAGGGGTCAATTTTGTGCAGATCCCTCACGAGCTATGTTGTTAGGACGCTTAAAAATGTTGATGGTGCATATTGGCTCCGCAAAAAGTAACACATATTTGGAGGGTCTGATACGAGTGCAAAAGCATTGTTGGAGAGTCCGAGCAATATAATTCACAAGTACTTCAACGAGAAACCATAACATAAGGAAATAAAGAGGCAATTAGAAATATTATATAAAAAAATTATATTCTAGCAGGATAACTTTAGAAAGCATGAAACCTACAAACAAATTCCCAATTTTGAACAAAGCAAGAATATCTTCCCAAAAAAGAAAGGATGTAAAAAGTAGGAATTTAATAATTAAGCCTGCTTTCACAATAAATAGGAAATAACAACACATCATGTACACTTATAAAGTAAGACAGAATCAGGATCTTCTT
This sequence comes from Solanum rostratum, assembly GCA_029948455.1. Lineage (NCBI taxonomy): Eukaryota > Viridiplantae > Streptophyta > Magnoliopsida > Solanales > Solanaceae > Solanum > Solanum rostratum. The sequence goes on along the minus strand of CM057045.1, from coordinate 89,114,035 downwards.
CTCTCTCATTCCCTCCATGGCCTCCTATTAATGGCTATATCTAACGTTAATTTTTCCCTCTCCATTCTTGAATTTTGACATCTCAAATCAAAAAAGCTAGACACCAAAATTTGTCCTTTGAACTGTGGAAGTCATTCACAAAAAGCCAAAAAGCAAGATCACATCAAATACTTGATATTTATTTCATCATAATTTCTTTTGGTTATATATGCTATTCATATACTTATATAACCCAATTATTAGTTAAGCAAAGGAAATAGTATAATTTTCTAAGACCATAGAACTAGTATCTTTTTTCCACTCAAGTACTTGCTTAAAGTTGTGTAAAATAGCAATCATATCAAATCAATATTTAAGCTATTTCCACAGAGCATAAATTTTCACATATACATGCATACATATAGAGAGAGAGATACACACAACACACACATTTAGAATATCACCATGAATTTTTTTATATTCTTTTCTCGATGTTGCGTGATTTACACTTACTGTCAGATTGGTGTCAGTAAGACTAGTTATTGGTGTGAGAAAATGTTGCCCCCTCCCAAAATATATGTGTGCCTCTGTCCCAGGTCATTGTTAAAATGCAGCCAAATAAGGGGTCATGTTATAGCTCTGGAAATAGAGAATAAACTAAAATGAGGCTCCTGACCTGCTCTGAAGCTTTGTTGACATGTGCAGATAACTCTTCAGACAAATTTCTGCAGCTCAGGTTCATCTCCCCAGATCCAGCACGCAAGGCCATGGATCTGTGTAACTGCTTAACAAATGATGCTTCAAGATAGTCCAGAAATTTATTATGCTTCTCATTTGTCCATCCCGTGTATTTATCCTGAAGTCAAAACGTGAAATACGCACGTGTTATTATCCTAATATACTGGCAGGTTAGTGGACAAAAAGCATGTCAATTTCAGTTTTGAGCTTTCTTGTTTTGGTCTGTGAGTTCCATGCAGCTTAAGAATAAAATTGCTGCAGGTCGGCTAAGGATATTAAAGAATGTGTAGGATCAGACCTCCATGATACATTAATCAGAAATCAGCTAGTCTGAGAGTGCCCATAAAGGCAAATTAGAAAAACATATCAAGAAATGTGCATGCCACGAGCAGCTTTAACAGATGATCGTTTCAAGGAAAAACATGAAGGTATAAATGAATTCAATATTCCATTAAACTCTTTTTTTTTTAATAAGAAATATTCTACTAGACTATATAAAAGGGAAGTAGAAAACATAGAACTTTGAGGTCCTACTTCAAATAAGATGGCATGAAAGGAATTGTACGCACGCAAGAGCCCATGTACACGAATAGAGAGTGCAAATTTTGTAGGGATAATCTAATGAATTCACGTGCATTAAGTAGGTTGCACAGATCCTTACAAAAAAAAAAATCGTTCTGCAAAAAAACTTAGGTAGCACATATCCATCCATATTCAAATTTCGCATGTGCATTAAGGAGGCTGTGGAGGACAATATCTGATCACAGGAAAAACCTAATGAATTTCTTAAAACCAAACGCAAGTAATTCATAAACATAAACTGGAAGTGGACCAGGAAATACCACCACTTGACATAATTGATATTAACTATAAAAAGATAAAAGTACCTTGTTCAGCACAAGGTAACTCGGAAGTCAGAACCCCTATTAGAATTTAAAACTCCATTGTTTCATTGTGTAATTCACTAGCCAACCACCCCAAACCTATATAATATGAACCCGATACATCGCACACCTGAAAGGATGAACCCAAAAGCAGGAGAGCGACAATATCACTATTGGGATTTTCCTTATTTGCTTGAATGGGTATATCAACCTTTAGTAGCATTCCAATGTGATGCCCGAGGAATATATAGAAAAAGAATTCAGTTACACACAGTACATCTGTACATATACATGAGTTTCATTGAAAACCCGAATTACCCGTTCATGGATAGGACTGTTAATACAGTTAATCAAAAAGATTTGTGACACACCAAATAGGTATGATAGTTGAAAAGTCTTATTTTTGAAAGAAAACTACAAAAATTATCATGGTTAGGAAACAAGAAGCAAGATATTTTAATCAGGAACGAGACAACTTTTTTTCTTCTTCTTTTGCGGGTGATGTAGGAAACAGCATTCAGAATCTAGAAGAGGCTGTCTTAATAGTTATGTTCAATTCAATGAAAATTAGTATCACAGCAAAACTTCTAAAGAATTGAAATTCTCTAATCCTATCGCATTCATGTCTCTCCTGAAGGTTGAATGATTACTTTACTTCCATTTGTACAAGAGGACTCCAAGAAACCTAATCCTGAACAATTTAATTCTTTTTGCTTTTATCTCTAAAACATATAAGCCGCCTAATACCTGTTAATCCATCAAGTACCAAAAGGATGATTTTGAAATACAAGTTCTAAGCAACCAGAACATGAAAAATGCTTATCATTTGTTAGAACAAAAATGAAAACTTCAACGCCAAGAACAGAGAACACTAATATCAAGTCTGTCATAACAGCGGCTCATTATAGTATCCAAGAACTTAGATTGCAAGGACTGCATGTACTCCCTCTGTCCCATTTTACGTGACAATCTTTCCTTTTTAGTCCGTCCCCAAAAAAATTGTCACCTTAGTATAATTAAAAACAATTTAACGTTAAATCCCCTTTTACCCTTAATGAAATGATTCTAGCTACACAAATATCTAAGGGTTGTTTTTAGACCACAAGTTTTAAAAGTCTTTCTTTTTTCTTAAATACCGTGTCAATTCAAAGGGTATCACATAAAATGGGACAGAGGGAGTAATAATTTAAATCTTCCATGTACAAACTTATAAGGAGGATATCTCCAGCAAGAAAACCTAAAGCATCTCAATTCAAATCTAATGAATGCCTTAAGAAATATGTTGAAGTTCAATTATCCTATTGAGGAAATCATGGTTTTCTTTCGTGAAGAAGAACCATTAATATGATTAACAGACTCGAGAAATTCCTCAAACTGATTCAAGGTGGTTTTTAAAGATCCTACGCTAGTGTTTCAAACACACGTAAACTAATTTCAAAACCAGGCTCTACTCCAATTATTGCTTCAACTGCACACCCACTCACCCCTCCCTCCTTCCTCTGGAACAAAATTGTCACCCATCTTTCCAGGTACACTTGAGCTTCCTATTTAGCAACAAAGGCGTAGAGAATAATGCTGCATATACTGCTTTCTCCTTGGTCTTCCTGACTATCTTTCTTGTTTTCTTTTCTACACTGATGGTGAATCTAGGATTTCATCCCTAATATACTCAAAAATGACTTAATCCTTTGATGCTCTCGGCAGTGTAGAATAAAGGCAGCAAGAAAGTTTTTGAGATTTCTCATCACATCTGATGTCTCCAACACATAATATAGTTGCCTTTTAGGCATTTCTTCCCTATGTAATATACATTTTTCCACTTCTCCCTTCTTTTTCTTGAAAACACTTAATTATGGAAAGTCATTTCGATGCTTGAACCAAACACTTTATAACTCAGTTGTTCCCCAAACTTTGCAGTTACCCTTTTGCATGCTTGATTTCAAGCTTTATCACAGCAGTCGGATTTTACCAAGTCTCTGCTATGGAGTGCTCAGAGAGATCAATGTTGAGGAACCACCATATGCAAACAAAGTTTATATCTTGCAAGCACTATCATATTAACAGCTAAATGAAAACTAGAGACTTAGGGAGTCTAAAATCTCTGAGAAGACAGGCAGTCTCAGGAAAACACCTTTTAGAATTAGAATTTCCATTCTCAAAAGTCATATTATACCATTTTATAAAATAATGATTGAAATAACTCAAATCAAGGTATACTTCCCACACATGCTGCAGTATCATAGAACAATTCAATCTATTTTCAGATTGTTAACATTAACTGCATGAGCTGAGGGTCTATACAAATCCACCTCTACTTCTGAGGTAAGGGTACATTCTCTGTACACTTGACCCTCCCCAGAATCCATTTTGTAGAACTACACTGGCTATGTTCTTGTAACATAAACTGCATAAAAGGACAGCCTGGTATCAACATTAACTGCATGTGCATGACTACCACATCAGCATGACTAACCAAGAAGTGTGACAAAAGTTTTAAGCATTCAATGACTACATACTTAGAAATGTAGCACTAAAGAAAACTGGGTTCTAAAATGACAATGTAGTAACCTTTTTTTTAAAACTATGGAATCGAGCCTACTGCGAGATTATTACACCAGGTACATTTTACCTCCCACCAGCAGATTGACTGTGATTCTTTTTATGATAACAGCTGATTATCCAGGAATACATAATATAAAATCTGATAATCCCAAACTAGCATAGAGAAAAAGTATTTCAACCTGATACACCACACATTAATGGCATCATGAAAATTTTTTACACAAGATTTATAGAGTAGTTTGAATCTATAGGTGAATGTCTCCACAATAAAGAGCTTGACAACAGTGTCAAGTAATGCTCAAGCGGGTAAAATTCTTTTTGATTAGATGTGAAATAGGTAAGTTCGAATGAGTTTGACAAGCTAAATATTCATATTGATCATCTACAAGCTCCAATTCTTTCCTTCAGGATGCTAATTTTCCAATTCAGCCTTTAAACAAAAATGATAATACTAATCACACCATCCTTGCCACAAGAACTGTGTCGGTACTCTCTTGCTCAATGTATGCGACCCAATTCACAGGTATGAGAGTACCAATCCTTTCTTTACTAAGAGAGAATCAAATCCATTTTAATTGATTACTCATACTTATTCCGAAGCATTATTGTTTTTAGGATCTGATCCATTATTCATTCAACGAAAACTATTGTTGATCTTTGTATCTTTTCCACCAAAAATACAGCATAATTCCACTTATTCCAACTCTGAAAACACACGAGGTTATGCTAGATAGACCTTAACCAGATTAAAAAAAGAATTGAACTAACATATCACGGATAAATCCTTAACCTGATCTCTAAATTAAATTAGTGAGCCGTTTTATCAATTCTCTCTCTATCTATGTATCATGTCTAGTCGGTGCTTCGGCTAAAAAAGCAAACGGACAACAGAGAACCAGTACGGTCACGATATCAGCATCAACCGCCAACAATTTAGGAAAATAAATAAAGCAATAACCTTATAGACACTACATCACAAAATCTCCTCAATTTACCAAAAGATACACGAGATTTAACCAGTAAGAATCGCAAAAAAATAAACAATTACCGCGGTAGCATTTCCACTCTGCAGCAAACTATTTTTGGAATTCGCAACACTTAAAGATGATGCACCAGAATTCGACCGGGTCAACTCATTAGCACAACTCTCCGACAACGCCGCCGGTGTCTCCTTCCGGTAGCTCTGTTCCATTTTATGCTCTCCGATTATGTGAGATTTGGGGAAAAAATCAACAAATATCTGTGTACATTAACAGGGAGGTGAATGAATAAAAGCGTGAAGTTTGGGGTAGGGGTAGGGGTGGCGTGGGGGGTGGGTAGGGACTGTGGAGGCGTTTTTTATCAAGTGGAGGGTAGTCAGGTACTTTAGGAATTGGAAGGTGGCTAAAGGAGGGCTCCACATGGCGACGCTTTTACACGTGTCATGACTTTGGCGTTGTGCCACGTCAGCAGAGGCTGATAAATATCTACAGAAAATGTCAACCAGATATTTTTTTTCTAGGAAAGCGAGGCGAAAATTGCGTGGGGTAGTCAGGACGCACTTTTGGAATTGGAAGGTGTTGATCACGCGCCACGTGCGTGACAGCTACTCGAAGGGCTCTTGGTCCCTGGGTCAAAAACCAGATAAGCATAGGGTATACGTCCTTTTTAATTTATTTATTATCTTGAAAAAAAAATTATGATTTTAAATTAAAATATCTAAATATATTAAAATATTACTCAATTTTTTGAATGGATTAAACAAGAATGTAACATAACTAAATAATGATTAATGTGTTTGACAAATGCAACCATAAATTATATTTAGGTACTTTATAAATTATTAATAGAAAATTATTTTTAAGAGGAATTGATCATAGAAAAAATTATTTATAACTTTAATCTTCTTGAGTCAGAAGAATAGACTATTAAGAAAAAGTTTAAATTCTTCATTTGATTTTATCTTTATATCGTCAATATGTTTAAGTTGTTTCGATAAAAAATATTTAAAAAACGAGATAAATATTTAATTAGATATGTTAAAATTATTCCTATCACATATATTTATATAGTTATATTTTATTTTATAGCCCTCTTAATTAAGTCGTTTTCCTTATCTATTAGCCGAAATCGATTGACGGGGGAAAAGTTTTTCAGGTACTTTTCATAGGCAATAAATTATATTAGTACTGAATGTAATGGTATTGGATTTGAAAGGTAAAAAGTGATAGCAATTTTTCTTTTCTTTTGGGGCTTTTTATAATATCAAATAAATAATTTAAAATTGTTTACTGTAACTAGTAATTAGTCTACGGTCAGTTTTGACACTATTCTAGAAGAAATTAAGCAAAACACGTGACTTAATCATTTATTTAATTATAAAATATTGCTATTGGATAAATTGGAGGAGTAATTAAAGTGATCGAGTATGTTTTTATGACTGTTTTATAAGGCTCTAGAAACATAATTTGGGATTATAAAATTAAAAATTAATTTTGCAACAGCGTATTTTGATTATAAAATTAAAAATTTAAACTAAAAAAAAAAAGTAAAATCTCAAACTTAAAATTTTAACTTATGTTAAGAAAATTCAACCACTTATACATACACACATATATTTTGTATAACGTAATTTTTGACAACAGAAATTTAATTCTATAAATGAAATCACTACATTTATCAGCAAACTGTAGTCGAAAATATCCCATGCTACAGCTTCCTAATTAATCAGATATTTTTATTCCTCTGAACTCTAAAAGTGCAATTAATTTGTATAAAGATATTTTATTTATTTGTAATTCTTAAGGATCTCTTATCCAAAAAGTGATATATAACTAAAATATATATGGTGGAACATGACTAGGATATGTTTACATGTGCATCTGAAGAAACAAAATGATACAATTTCAATTACAAAATTGGTGGGACATTATAATATTTTCCCATTGGTTGGACCGACTCATAATATAACTCTATCTATTTAGACTTTCGACCAAACTATTTAGCTATTAAGGAAAACGGGAAAATGACTTTGACTTCTCAATGAGATATTTTATTGATTTATGAGTCTTAATTAGAAAGTGTAAACCTTTACGTAATTTCTTTTTTTCTTTTTAACGTGCAGTCATAGAGATGCTTAATCATGATTACATGTCCAAATTCTGATTAATCAGTAAACTTTAATTCGAAAATATCTTATGGTACAATCTAGTCAGATATTTTAGGTACTTTAGAAAAAAAGTTTGACGATAATAATTGTAACCCAAGACTACTTTTGAATAAGATTTGGTCCGCCCAAATTTTATTTATTTACTTTTTAATAAAGAACTGGTGGCAAATCATTGAAGGTTCAAGAAGAGAATTGACCAAGCATAACTATTGGTATAAAGCGTTAAACTATTACCAAGCCTAATCTGGAGGAAAGCGACACAATGCTCAACGTTTATTTATTAAAATTCTATTCTAATTCATGACCTTCAAATCCTCTTCATATGTGTCATGCCCTTAATAGGTTGAAGATACGTCATATCCTATCTAATCACCTCTCCGCAATATTTCTTCGACTTACCTCTACTCCTCCTGGAGCTCACCTTCGTCAACCTCTCACATCTCCTCATTAGGACTTCGATCTTCACACTTCCACTTGATCACATGCTCGAACCATCCCAACACCATTTCCTCATTTTATTCTCCCACTTCTATTTTATCTCAAATACATATCTTCATTCATAATCATATCTCGCTTAACTGACACATTCACATCAACATCCTTATTTCCGCAATCCTTATCTTTTGGACATGAAAATTCTTAATTGGCCAATGCTCTATCTCATGCAACATATGTAGTGTGGTAAATTCTTACGAAAAATAATCCATCATCACGAACACAAACACTTGTAAGGTATACTTATAGCTTAAGGCATGTCAAAATATAATGTCCTTAAAAATATTTCACCCGGTACAGGCGTATCCCCCAGGATTCAACAAGCTCTTCTAGTACAAGACTAGGAGCCAAAATCTAAAAGTAGAAAACCCAGCACTCTAAATTTGTATATAATATAGGACGAGGAATTTATAATATAATATATAGTTTAACACCACTATTCCAATATTGGAGCAAAGTATAAATATATATATACGGCAAAGTCATTTGCCAACATACACAAATGAGTGAAAATTTATTATCCAAGTGACAAGGATTAAATTCATAGTAAAGGAGGTTAATCATTTCCATTAATGTAATACCTCATAAAGAAAATAACCGTTTCAACCGTTATAAATTTGACTAAAAATAAATATTAATTTTGGAGATAATAAAAAGAATATAAACACATATTTAATAAAAAGAATATATTTAATAATATGAATACTTCTTTTTGAGATATTAGAATCATTTTTCCAACATATAGTTGGTTGAGCACCCTCCATATAAAAGCTGCACCTTCTAAAAATAAAAAGGAATTCTTAAAATATGTAATCTAAAATAAGTAATAATAAATTTGTGTGATTATTAATTATTTTATTAAAAATAAAATAATAAATTAATTAATTAGTCCTCCAATTAAATAATAAAACATATCATACTTTTTTAGTTTTTTAAATAGACAGAATAACTTGGGAGATCTTTCTACTTGATTATGTTTGTAAGGTGGATTCTTGTACATAAGACTTTGCCGACTGAACCTCTAAACTTACTAAAACACAATATTTTAAACCAATTTCTCATCTAATGTGTGTGTTATTTGCCACATAAGATTCCATGTCATTTTTTAATGGCTTAACTCATAAAGAGACACTTAAACTTGTCTTCATTTTTCACTTAGATACCTAAACTAAGACAAGTTCCTAATAGACACCTCAACTGCTCAGATTTGATCCCATTAAACACTTTTATCCTACTTGGCACTCTCCGGTACTGTTTTTTTAAATTTTTCAGCCAAAAATAAATAGTTGCGGTCCAAAAAATTTTTTTTTTCCATAAAAGTAGGTTCTCAAAATTCTCAGTTATCCAAAAAAAAAAATCTATAAAAATAGGTTCTCAAAATTGTCCGTTAACCATATGCGAAAAAAAATTATTACAATTTTAAATAAAAAGTTTTTTGCACATGGTTAACTGAGAATTTTGAGAATCTACTTTTATGAAAAAAAAAATTTTTTATGGACCGCAACTATTTATTTTTGGCTGAAAAATTAAAAAAATAGTACCGGAGAGTGCCAAGTAGGATAAAAGTGTTTAATGGGATTAAATCTGAGCAGTTGAGGTGTCTATTAGGAACTTGTCTTAGTTTAGATGTCTAAGTGAAAAATAAGAATAATTTTAGGTGTCTCTTTATGTATTTGACCTTTTTTAATAATATACCATAATTATTAGTATTATTTTTTCAAACACATAAAAAAAAAATATTAAAAACTAAACAATATTAAAAGAAAAACAATTTTCTCTCTCTTATTACCTTCCCCCTTCATCTTCTTTATTACTATCCCCCACTCCTCACCCCAAAAAAAATATAAAAAAAATCAACTTCTACTTCCACCATTTTTCATCTTCTTCACACCCAAAGACTATCGCAAAAATTTATCATCCCTTGCATAGGCTTTAAAGGAAGATTCTATTTATTTTAATTTGGTAAAAAAATATCAAAAAAACATCACAATGACAAAAATATGTTTATTAACAAATTCAAACAATAGATCTTGAAAATTAAGTTTATAAAATGGTAAATAGATATATTTTTTAACAAAAATTTATGTTTATTTTTTTTATGGTTATGGTTATAGTGGTGGAGTGTCAGGCAAAGAAGAAGAAGAAGAAACTAGGATGAAGTGAGGGATGAAATAGAGTGATGAGTGAATGGATGAGTGAGATGAAGAAGAAGAGAGAAAGAGTGGTGGTGGCAGTGGCGGTGGGGCTGGGGCGGGTATAATAACGCACTTGTCCAACTCAATTATTTTAATGACACGTAAGCTCGTTTAATGGTCTTGTGCTTAAAATATTATATTTTAGTGAATTTAGGACTTCAGTTAGCAAAATCATAAGTACAAGGGTTCATCTTACAAATTGAGTCAAGTACAAGAATCTCTCAGGTCATTCCGCCTTTTAAATACATGTTATTTTTTTTAAAAAAAAAAAAGCATCACATGATACAGTACGAGACCTTTTAAAAAATATCATATCACCTAACCTAGCTAAAATGGTTCATATATATCTTAAGTTAAAGAGTATAGACTTCTTTTTTTCTTTTTATTACCAAAAAAATTTTTTTGGACGCGTACGTAAAAATATGTGTGTCAAACTACAATCAATTAAAAAACGAGAGTTATAATTCTGTTCATTTAAGTGATTAAAATTATAGTTGGTCCATGTTACGTTACACGTGATTATTGGTTATATCCACGCTATAAATATGATATATCACATGTTTTTAGAGGTGTTCCATGCCGGAAAAAAATAAAAAGAAACACGTATTCCCTTCCCCATTGAGATACTATTTCATTTTAGAGTTGGAATTTATGTTTTACTACACCTAATAAAAGTGGGCTATAATTACTATTAAAATAGATATTTTTTTTCAGTCGGAAATCACTGATAAGTTAATTTATATTATAAAATATAATTTTGTAAATTACTTTTCATTGAATTATCGTTCCTTAAAAAAAATATATGATAAAAAATAAATAATTTTCATTGAAACTCTGAGAAGCAATCAACTCTATCTTCATGAACTCATAATGAAATAGACAACCAAAAGTTGTTAGAAAGGAAGATGAATTTGCAATTAGAGGGTATTAATTAATATAGCTTATAAAATTATCATTTAATTTTATTATTTACGTGCTTGATAAATATAAAATGATTATAAATTAAGTATTTTATAAGCTATTAGTCATATATAAATTGGTCAGAAAGGAAAATGAGTTTGCAATTAGAGGGTATTAATTGGTTTAGCTTATATGAGATCGTTTATTCTTTTTACATGTTTGATAAATACAGTGATTATAAATCAAGTTATAATAAGCACTTTCATTTGATCTCTCTCTATATATATCAAATTCATCGCTCCTCAATTAAATCTCAGCCATTGAGATCTAACTTATGTCATGTGTTAATCATCAAAATAGAAACCTGAGGAAAATTGAGAGAAAGTAAATGGAGAGGAGCCTCCTCCGATTTAGCAGCTTAATTACCATTAGCTTATTGACGATCTTACTTGCTACTATCTCACATTACAATATTCCCTCCCTCCGTTCCTTTTTAGTTGTCATATTGTGTTTTTTTGAAAGTTAATTTGACTGATTCAAAATTAAATTAGATTAAATTATTTGATGTTTTAAAATAAAAATGTTGGTATTCAAAAACTTTAAGAAAAGTACTATTGATTATAACTTTTTTTATATCAGTAAGATGAAAAAAATACATTTGAAAATGTTAATCAAAATTAATATAATTTGACTCAAAAATGAAAATTGTGATAACTAAAATAAGGCGAAAGGAATATTGTTTAAGGAAAATTATATAATTGGAAAGAATTTTCATTTAATTTAGCCTTTTTATTCATGTTCACTGAAATTAATTATTACGATTTTCTATTAGCATCTTTTGACTATAACCTCAAACTTCATTTCTATTCGCATTGCCCTAGTTGATTCCCATGCAACATAATATTTGATTTCACCCTATAATACTTATATATTTCTTCTGTCCAAGTTTAATCACTAAACGCACCTTTTAAGAAGCGATAAATAAAATGATAATTTTTGTTATCATTTTAATTTATACTATATTAAAAGCGTGAAGATTCTTAGAAATGTTGTTTGAACTTTTTGTCCTTCATCAAAATACTTCTCTTTAGATAAAATTATCTTTTCACTATCTTTTTAAAATTATTTATTATTATTTAATAATATTAAATGTCATAAAAATTAATTGGAGAATTTTTTTTTCTTATTATGGTTAAATTCCTACACAAAGAATCCTTTTTAACTAAAATTAAAATGGAAAAAAAAATTCTTATTATAATTAAACTCCTACACAAAAACTCTTTTTCCAATTAAAATAGACTTGATAAAAAAATTATCAAAATTTTTTTTTAAATAATAATAAAAAAAAAGTTTCTTTTTTAAAAGGGGAAAACGTAGGTATAAGGAAGATTGAATTTGAACAATTTGACACAAATAATTTAAGATGTGACGTGAGGTTTTGGAGCCATTATTAAAGGGCTCTGACAAACAAGTCCTTTTTTGAAAATAATTTTCCATAATTAATTAGTTTGTTAATTTTTTAAATTATAATTAATTTCTTAGAAAAGAATGGAGAAAGGGATGAATGAAGAAAAGCTGGAAATTGGTGTTGAAAATATTGTCGTTAAATATTTGTGTTCTTTACAGAAGTTCGAAGAGTAAAACGGCCTAGAACTGGGTCACTAATCAACGCTCAAATTGATTCGAATATAATAATGCATGATGCTGAGGGTTAGTTAATTGTGTTCTTATTTTTCTTAAAAAAAAATTAACACAGAAAACTATATTGAAATTCAGTTTCTTTATCAGGTGCCTCTAGAAAAGAAGTCAGAAGGTTCTTTCCGAAAAGATTGACAAAGCAGAAGAGGACCTTCAGGCTTATCGTGCCATCTTCAATCAACTGACCAACACATGTCAAGCGAATATTGTTTCACTAGTCAGAAAGTGTAATCACATGTTTATGAAACACGAACTACACCAAAAGTCACAGTCTATTGCCTGTTTCAGAAGTCTATATCTTTTGGGAAAACTCTTCACAAGAATCTTCAATGGAACCTTATAAGAATTGGAGAAGGAAGAAGAGAAGAAAGCTGAAATCTTTTTTCTTTTTAACATGCTCTTCTGTTTTGAAGGAGAACTCCTTTTATAATCATAAAAAGATGCAACTATTCAGAAATATTATGAATAGTTGTGTCACTTCTCTTTTAACATTGAAAATAAATTAAATATATATAAAAAATATATATTTATTTATTATTTAAATTAATTTGGTTGACCCACATGAGGTAACCTAAATTTAATGTAATTCCTTCATCAAGATATTTGACGATAAAAGTGCCGACAAGCATAGGTATAAATGGATAGTCTTGGATTCGTTCGCGGATTTGAAACTTATCAATGAAGAGAATTGGCAGAAGGGAAACAGGATCACTCGCTTGATAAAAAAATATATCTTAAAATGTTAATCAAAATTAATATAATTTGACTCTAAAAATGAAAATTATGATAACTAAAATAAGGCGAAGAAAATATTATTTAAAGAAAATTATATAATTGGAAAGAATTTTCATTTAATTTAACATCTTTATTCATGTTCACTGAAATTAATTATTACTATTTTCTATTAGCATCTTTTAACTATAACCTCAAACTTCATTTCTATTCGCATTGCCCTAGTTAATTCACATGCAACATAATATTTGATTTCGCCCTATAATACTTATATACTCCTTCCCTCCAAATTTAATGACTTTAACGTACCTTTTCAGAAGTGATAAATAAAATGACAATCTTTCTTATTATTTTAATTATTGTAATAAGTACTCATCTCACTCATTGAAAATAAAAATAATATAGTACTTAATAATAAGAATAAAATAGGCATAAAATAGTAAAATTATCTCTTAATATTCTTAACAGGATAAAAGTAAAAAAAAATATTTTTAATTTAATGAATAAGTAAAATCGGATAGAATGACTAATATAAAACATCACTTATTCTAAGTATTGTGCGTACGCACATAATTTTTATAAACAAGTATGGTGGATGTAGAATTGTAGATCAATGAAAGACATACCTCTAAATATACATAAAAATAATAATTTTACGAAGAAAACATATCCGTGACATGCAAAACATAAAACTTTCCTTTGTTTGTTTGATTAATGACAAATTAAAGAATCCCTAAATATCATGAGAATGTTGCACCTATTGTATATATGATTACATTAAGCATACAAAAAATAACATTACCAGTTCACTCTGAATACAAGAGGTTCACACAAATATTAACATAACACTTGTGACTCACCGTTTTCTATCTTTCATGACTATATTGTGAATGTTATCAAGTTAAAAATAATGAGCCTCTATTAATAAATCTTTTCCTACTAGAAAAAGGATTTGCCAAATATAAAAATATTCTATTTTCCTTTTCCTAAAAGGAAAATTTCAATTATGATATTAAACTCAGCACAAAACTCCAACATTAACTATCACAAATTTTAATTACATTATTTATAAATATTTTGGGGACAATGTGAATATCACTGTTAACAAAACAGCCATATACTCTTACTGTCCTATTTTAAGAGCACCACTAATCCTCATCATCCTCTTTCTCAAAAAAGATCAGCATCTAATTACAGATTTCTGTCAAAAATTCCTACATGTATTTGCTCTCTTAGTATTTTTATATAATTCTAGCCTCATACTATTTATAAATTAACACCCCTAAATTTGCAAAATATTAATTTCACTTCATAAAACAATAAAACATACTTCAATCATAGAAACAAACAGAAAAAAGAAAGTTCAACTTCTTTTGTTATTATTACTCCTACTGCATTATTATTTCTATGTATTGGATAAGTTGTTGTATCATTATTTTTCTTATTATAGTGGCAAAAATACACAAGTATCAGTTATAACTTGTTCGAATGAAGCTAGTAATTTTAATTAAAAAACAGATGGAGTAAATAGGAATCCAGTTCCATTTATTATTTAACTGAGCAATACAACATTATATATCTTGTCTGCGCCTGCTCGCTCTTACAAGAGAGTTTTAATTTACATCCATGTAATATTCGAAAAATCGATATTACTAATAACTTCAAATTCTGAATCCATTAGCCAACAGAAGGGGATGGAAGCGTTGAAAGAGCCACCACTTGTGCCCATTGTTTCAGCCTCGTCTTCGTTGTCTCCTCATCAGCACCTTCACAAACAAAACAAATTACTGTTAGTACTGTTCGAATTTCGTTTCAATTTGTCTGCCTTTTTTCTTTTTCAACTAACATATATATATAATTTACAACCAGATTCATTTTCTTTTTGCTTTATGCAAGTTCATACCAAATTAAAATCAGACGAATATACTGAAACAAAAAAAGTAAATTTTATGTTTGTACAAGGGAAGTTGTTAAATGTGTGTATATATATAAATTATTTAATTGTGAATCGAATTATGCAGATTTTATATTTGTAGAAGGAAAGTTACTGAATATAAATATTTAATATGTGGCGAAATAAAATGAGATATAGGTTGAAAAATTGAAAATTCATGAATTTGAAACCTTTCCCGCCTTGCGATCGCATGAGTAAAATGTTGGTCTTTGATTATTTTTTTTTACCTGGTTCAACAATGGAGGCAGAGGTTTCAACAGATGACGGAGTTTCACAATCGGAAGTTACCGTCGAGATAGAAGAAACGGATCTAGATAACTTATGCACAGCTTGATAAAGCTCCAAAGCGGGAAAAGCTTTGGTTAACTTGGGATCCAAATCAGAATTCGAATCGAATCCGAACCCTAATTCAAAACAAGCACGGAGTTCATCGAGATCATCATTGGTGATGCCGCTTAGGGAACGACGGCGATCATCGGCAGCGTTGAGGCTCAATGAACGGCGATCATCGGCGGCGCCGTTGAGGCTCAACGAACGGCGTTCATCAGCGATGAGGCTCAATGAACGGCGTTCATCGGCGGTGAGGCTTAACAAACGGCGTTCATCAGCGTTGAGGCTCAATGAACGGCGTTCATCGACGGTGAGGCTCAATGGACGGCGTTCATCGGCAGCGCCGTTGAGGCTCAATGGACGGCGTTCATCGGCAGCGCCGTTGAGGCTCAATGAACGGTGTTCATCAGCGTTGAGGCCCAATGAAAGGCGTTCATCGGCAGCGCCGTTGAGGCTCAATGAACGGCGTTCATCAGCGTTGAGGCTCAATGAACGGCGTTCATCAGCGTTAAGGCTCAATGAACGGCGTTCGGCAGCGAGACGCAGAAAGTGATTCTTCCTGCGTCTGAGCCAAATTTCTTCACGTTGAGAGTCAGGAGACCATGATTTGAATTTGAATAGAGCTGCTTTTTTGTTCTCCGACATTGGGCCCCCACCACACTGGGACAGTAGCGCCGCCGTTTTAGTCTGAATAGGAGACTTTGACAAAGAAAAAAGAACTTGATTGCTTGGATATATAGAGAACTTTTGGGGGGGGGGGGGGTCTGGGGGTCCCAAATGTACTGAGTTTATTAATTTGTGTCCTTAAGAAATGTAATATTACTTAAATGAGTACCTTTTTTTAAAAAAAGGATATTAATTTTAGTGATATTTTTGTATGTATAGTAATGTAAAATTATATTATGATTTATACTTATATTAAAAGTGGATTATTTATAGGGGATTTTTCATAAATGGCAAACTTAAAAAGCATAAAATCCTAAAATAGCTACTTTTTATGAAATTACCTTTTCTAACTATAGCTATAGCAACTTTAATGTATAACTCGCAAATAATGGTAATGTATAAAACGGATTTGTCAAAATTTTGTTAATTAATTAGGAGACTTTTTAGGTGCTTAATTTAAAAACGGTTCCATAAATAAAGGGATTAAAAATACTAAAATTAAATCCTTTTCCTAATTGAACTCTTCTCCTAAAAATATGATGATATTTATACTCTAAATAAAAAACTAAAAGATTTTCTTCCTGTAAAAAAATTTTTCCAACGTTTTACTTTCCCTGAGCTTTTAGAAAGGAAGTTAACACTTGCGCATTTGTGTTTTTTTTTTTTAAAGATACATGGACCAGGGTTGTATAACTTTTTTTCCTGTAATAATTGTTATAATGTATAAGGTGGTCTAAATGATGGATTCCATGGAAATAATTGTTATACATAAATGGTTTGTTTCATGGGTTGTATAAACATTACCCAAATTTTTTCAATGTACTGAAATTAAATATATACAGTTGCATTTCACATACATTACATGATTGTATATAAACATAAAAAATAATATACAGTGGGGGTTTATTTTTGTAAAAATCTATCCTTATACACCACTGATTTGTATAAAAAACATTACGCACAAATGGTGTATTTCAGAGTTGTATACACATTACCCAAAAATTCCAAATTACTGAGTTTATATATACATTGTTGTATTTCACACCAAAAATTCCAAATTACTGAGTTTATATATACATTGTTGTATTTCACATACATAGGAGACTTTTTAGGTGCTTAATTTAAAAACGGTTCCATAAATAAAGAGATTAAAAATACTAAAATTAAATCCTTTTCCTAATTGAACTCTTCTCCTAAAAATATGATGATATTTATACTCTAAATAAACTTTTTAGGTGCTTAATTTAAAAACGGTTCCATAAATAAAGAGATTAAAAATACTAAAATTAAATCCTTTTCCTAATTGAACTCTTCTCCTAAAAATATGATGATATTTATACTCTAAATAAAAAACTAAAAGATTTCCTTCCTGTAAAAAAATTTTTCCAACGTTTTACTTTCTCTGAGCTTTTAGAAAGGAAGTTAACACTTGCACATTTGTGTTTTTTTTTTTAAAGATACATGGACCAGGGTTGTATAACTTTTTTTCCTGTAATAATTGTTATAATGTATAAGGTGGTCTAAATGATGGATTCCATGGAAATAATTGTTATACATAAATGGTTTGTTTCATGGGTTGTATAAACATTACCCAAATTTTTTCAATGTACTGAAATTGAATATATACAGTTGCATTTCACATACATTACATGATTGTATATAAACATAAAAAAAAATATACAGTGGGGGTTTATTTTTGTAAAAATCTATCCTTATACACCACTGATTTGTATAAAAAACATTACGCACAAATGGTGTATTTCAGAGTTGTATACACATTACCCAAAAATTCCAAATTACTGAGTTTATATATACATTGTTGTATTTCACATACATTCCATGACTGTATAAAAAACATAAAAACCCTATACTATGATGGTTTAATTTTGTATAAATCTACACTTATACAACCTTGACTTTATAAAAATACATTATATATAAAATGATGGATTTCAAAATTGTATAAACAATACCCAGAATTTCTAATGTACAGAATTTGTATATACAAAAGATGCATTGCACATATCATATCTGTGTATAAAATTTTTGTATAAAAATATAAATAGAAGACACATATATTGTTAAATCTATAACTTTGGGGAAAATGAACATTGCATGCATATATAACAAAAAATGAAAATTTTGGAAAAAAAAATACAAAGATTTTAAAAGATAAAAAATCCTCCATCTCGCCTGTTTGAAATTCATCACTGTCGGACGATTCAGAGGCATTATCAACAGCTTTCCTCTTGTTTTCTTGACTCCTTAACTTAGAAATTGGGTGGGGATCGATTTCAACTTCATCACTAACTCTAGATTTTGAACTTGACCCTGCAATATTCTCAATTTCTTGAGTTATTCCGAGTGAAAATGAGGGTGATTCTTCCATTTTTTTAACATGCACAATGCATACCTCTCGTAATCCTTTTAGATGATGACTCCTTCACCATATTTAAGCAAGAATATATGAAAAATCCGGCTAAATAGAAAAAAAATTGGGGGAAATTTTGAACGGATTGAGCAAAAATAAAAAAGCGCCAAACAAAATAAAAGTTGAAATTTAAGTCTGCATTTTGAAATATAAGTGAAAAATTACCTTAGATAAGCAGATTTGGCTTGATTTGTTGAGAAATTAGAGAGATTCGCGGTAGAAATGGGCTGAAATGGCGGAATGTTTTAAGGAGGTGGAGTGGGATCGTGTATGTATAATGACGGCTTGGGGTGGGAGGGAAAGTAGTTTAGGTTTTATACATAACTTTAGTGGGGACCACGAAATTTATAGCAAAAGAAAAAAAATGAATGCTATTAATGTAATAAAGTTAAAATATAGATTTTATTTGATATTATTAGTCTTAAGTATGCTTAATTAGGTAATTTTTCCTTATTTATATAATATAAATATATTATAAATTTTAAAAATATATTGTGTTTATTTGATAAAAATGACAAATATAAATATATTATTAATCAATAAATCCTGTATTATATATATTTTATAAATATTCTTTTGTAATATACATTATAAATATATGGTATTTCCTCATTACATTTTTTAAAGATATTCTACTTCAGTGATTTTTATAAATTATCTCTATCATTAAATTAATAATACACAATTATTATCGAACGAAGAAAATATCATAATTTAATAGTATACATGTTACGTTTTATGCGATATAACAAGTTATGTCATTTAATTTTTACAAAATTTATGTTAATAAAGACATAATTTAGTTTAGAATTTTCAAGCCTTAGAAAATTGGTGTTGATAAATACATAAATTTCGTATCAAAATTCATAAAGAGACATAACTTATTTCTATAAAAAAATTATTGGACAAAATAAAAATTTTCTATAACTCATGTCGAGTCAATTAGATACTAAATAACTTATGTGGATAGCTTAATTCCTAAGTGATCACTTATGTGTTACAAAACTAAATCATACTTCTTCTAGTTCATATTGAGTATATTATTGCTACTTTTTTTTATTATTCGAAATAAATAAATTATTCAAAATTTGAGAGAATTATTTTAATTTTTTTTTATCCTTTTTTAACTATTTATATTTTCTAGAAGATCAGCTTAGAAATAATAAAAGATTAATAGTGAAAAGTAACCTTTGATTTATGTTCTTAAATATTTTTCTTAAAGAGTATGTCATATTCCAATAATCTACGTACTATGAGCTAGATGGAGTAATTAAGATTATTTTGATCCATTTTCATTAAATGAACAATATTAATAAAATTTAAGATCAGTATTTTAAGTGCAAAAATTAAATAGTACTCTCTCTCTCTCGTTTTTAGTAATTTGTTTAAAAGAAAGTTACTATACTAAAAATAATTTAGCACTAAATTATTTATTGTCATTAATAAAATAATTTACCATCACACAAATATTTAAATATTATTTTAGATTATAAATTTTAAAAGTTATTTTAAAAACACACAATATCAAAGCAAATAATGCCATACAAAAGGAAAACTTTCATAAATAACCTAGGTTTGAAACTTTATATGGTCAAATAGCTATATTTTACATAATTACACAATATAACCTCAGCTATGTGACCTGGAGAGGAGGAGAGAGGCGAGCGAGATCGAGAGAGGGAGGAGAGAGGCGAGCGAGAGTGGAGAGAGGCGAATTGTATATGTATATCTGTCGAATTAACATGTATATCTGTGAAAATAACTGTATACATACGATTGGTATATATTTGTAATTGTATATCTACAAGAAATTGCAGAAAGAGAGGAGAGAGGAAAAATAGCAACAAAACCCTAACTATAAGAACAAAATTCTAATTATAGCTATAATTGTAATTTTTTCAAACTATAATTGTACAATATAAATGCGTATCATACTATCATATGTTTGCATAATTATGTTATTTTTCCTTAGATAAAATGAAGGGAGGATTTGAAATATGAGCGATTCGGCAAAAACTTATACTCTCCTCGTCACTTTTTAATTGTCACAATTTTTATTTTTATAGTCAAACTATATAAACTTCAACAAACATTTTAAGACGTATTTTTTAATCATATCGATATAAAAAAATGCAATTGATAATACTTGTAATATAGTTTTTGATATTTAAATTTTTATTCAAAACATTAATTTAATTTATCTTTAAAAATTAATTAAATTTACTTCTGAAGAGTACAACATGATAATTAAAATGTGATAGATAATTTTGGATTAATTGAGATTTGTAGCGGTCCCATTTGATCTGTTTCCTGTACTTGTTCCAGCTTTGCGTCCAAGTACAATGGATTTATTCAAAAAAGAAGCAAACAGTGTCATGTATTAACTTGTAAGAAGCTGTTGCAATGTAGAAAAAGTTCGAGGTGTATATGTATTAAAATATAATAGGCTTAACTCATAAACACATCTAAATTTATCCTTATTTTTCACTTAGACACATAAACTAAGACAAGTTTCTAATAGACACCTAAATTTAGCAGTTGAGGTGTCTATTAGAAACTTGTCTTAGTTTAGGTGTAGTGAAAAATGAGGACAACTTTAGATGTCTATTTATGAATTCAGCCAATATAATATGAATGGTATATTTAACTTGAAAATATAATAAAAAATATATTTAAACTATTGTTAATAATATAGAGGTATATTTGTCATTTTTCCTCAGTATAAATGCTACTGGGATGTTTTCATCTATGCAGAACAGGTATGAGTTTGGGAAAAAGAATTAGGAAACATAGCTTGTTCAACATATTAGAAAACACTTTCTCTAGCTCGTGATCTCTATTGCAAGGATAGATTCAGAATCTCCGTAGCTTGTTCAACTTAAGGAATGGCTGATGAAACATCTAGCTTTTCTTGGTCCATTCTTAAGATCTCACGCCCCCTACTAACTCGTTCTCGGTTTCATTAGGCACTCCCTTATTTGGGTAGGAAATAATATAACTGTCCATAAAATAAATCATTGTTGTGTTCTCAGTTTTGTTGGATAAAATGCAAATGAAATGACTTATTAGCTACAGTATATTCTTGGCACAACCTACATTCACAAACGACTGTTATTTAGGAATGGAAGAAAAATTGAGATTACTTGGACATAAAAGAAGAGGAGATTAGTAGAATTTTTTTGACATAAAATTACATAGAATGCCCACCAAATATAGTAGTCTTGATCTTTTGCTGCTCAATAAAAAAAATCTTTCAAAAATGCCTTTTTTCTCATTTTAATCAAAATAATGAAAAACATTTTTATAAAACATTTCTTATGAGCGGAAAAAATCAAGGCCACGGGTATTTTTGAACATAACCCTTTTTTTGGGACTAAGGCCCAAATGTTGTGTATGCTCACCGGCCCAGTCATCGTTGCTTTGCCCAGAAAAATTGCAAGAGGCCCATTTTTCACTAATCCATTTAAATGGCCCAGTGAGTTTAAGATAGGGAAATTTTCACAAATAGCCCAGGCTTAAAACTTAATATGGTCAAATAATTATATTTTACATAATTACGTGGCATAACCTCAGCTATGTGACCTGGAGGAAAGGAGAGAGGCACGCGAGATCGAGAGAGGTAAATTGTATATGTATATTTGTGAACTTGTATGTGTATATTTATCAAATAATTATATATGTGTACTAATATACATATGTATTTGTATATCTGGCAAGCAAGATTGGGAGAGGGAGGAGAGAGGGAGCGAGATCGAGAGAGATAGAGAGAGGAGAGAGGCGAATTTTGTATATATATATCTATCGAATTGACTATGTATATCTATCAAAATAATTGTATATGTGTAGCAGATATACATATGTAATTGTGTATCTGACAAGAAATCGCAGAGAGGAAGAAAAGAGAGAGAAAATAGCAACAAAACTCTAACTACAGTTATAAATTTTAATTTTTTCAAACTATAATTATATAATATAAAATACACATCATATATTTACCCTACTATGCTATTTTTCCTTTAAGATGAGTCCAACTATTATCAAAGTTCCTACCAAATTCTAAATAAAATAAAATAGTCTTTAATTTCAATTATACAAATGGTAGTTAAGCTCAGCTTTTCTCATCTCACATTATTAATTAGGAAAACTTCATAAAACAATTAAAAAATAAAGGTATGGCATGTCTTTCTGAAACTGATAAGCTTTTTTATTATTATATATAGTGGAGATAAACAAAAAAACCAGTATAATATTGTATTTGTTGATTAGAGGAATGGGAGAATACCTATTTCTCAACCACACTTTTAGTATTTTATTCTAAGGAAGATTGAATTTTGCTGCCCTAATCGTCACTTCAGCAGACTTGATTAAGATATGTCAAGCACCCTACTTTCCATATATTTTCTTTAAATTATAGGACCTAAGTGGATGCCCACACCTCCATGTCATGAATTTATTCAAACGCCTTAAATTTGTCGGAATATTTCATTTAGATATATATTAGTATGGTTTAATTTAAAAACTCAACTTCTAATAAAGAATCACTATTGAAAATAAAGATTTTTCCCACCTCAAATTAATGAAAAATATGTGCTCTAAAACATAATTTTTCTACTCATTTTTCATTGAACCAGTTTATCGAAAGAATTGGTGGTCGAAAATTGATTCTCACTGAAATAGTGAAAGCTTTCTAATTTATTCTGTATGAATGTATTTTTAGAAAACTTCTTAACTTGTCGTATGGATTTTTTTTCTAACTAATTTAATCATAATATCTATGTGAATAACCGTTGAACATCTTTCAATAGGAAATAGCGATTTTCTAGAAGTATGGTCTATTTAGACACTCTTGCTTAAAATTTAGATGTACGTGTTTTTCTTTCATCTGTTAGATAGTAAATTTAACTACATGAGATGTGTCATCTTTTTTAATTTACACACCAACTCAAGTAAAAAAATGCCTAAGTTTAGTAAATAGTAAATTTAACTACATGAGATGTGTCATCTTTTTTAATTTACACACCAACTCAAGTAAAAAAACGCCTAAGTTTAGTAAATATATATAATTAAAGAAAATAACATATTTTATATGATTAACTTAACCATCACGAATGACAAAACATTTATTCTTTTACAAAATTTGAGTGGTTCATTTCAAATACGATTTAGTTTGAGTGTGTGAATATAATATGTTGATAAATTTGTGTGACTGGTTAAATATGAAGCCTTTCAAAAACATCATGAACAAAAGGACAGAAAATCTTTTACGTACTTTAAAAAGTTACTCCAGTTATTTGTTATCAACTTATCTCTAGTGTCTGTTAAAATGTGGCATCTTTTACCTGGAAGCCACAAGTTTAGGACACGTTACAATTTTTTTTTTACTATATTTGTGATTTATGACCTGACTCCAATCCACTATAACGTGTTCACTGTACGTACGCACCAAATTCCTCTTTATCACATGCTTTGATCTGTTTTTTTCTTTTCAAAGATTTATTTTTTTAATATACATAATATATAAGGTTGTGTATCGATCGATTCGGTTCAATTTTATATATTATCGATTTGATTTATTAGTTTTCAGTTTTTGAATATGCTAAACCAAGAAAAAATTAATAATTTTTATCGGTTTACAGTTTATTGATTTTAAGGCTTTTAGCAATTTAGTTTTCGGTTTACCCGTGAAAAATAAGAATGATAATGAGAATTTGCATTAATAAAAAATAGATAGAGTACGAAGACTATGTTTACAAACTTGCAGAAGCTATAATTAGTTAATAACAAACTAAAATACTAAAGTGGATAACTAATCACTTAAGTATATTGTAAAGATTAAAAATATGTAAAGTATTGCTACAATGACTTATTACTGTTAAATTACTAATGTTTAATATTTATGAAGGAGTAAAATAGTAAATTATTATAGTTTTCTTGGCTATCGATTTACCCAATAACCCAATAGTAAAACCCAATTGATATTTACACTCTTTAATTTTGTATATGCACAAGTAAGCAAACTTATTTTGTATAAAATTAAATAAATGACGCACACGTTCTAGGTGACATAATACATGTAAGATACCATGAAGGAAGCAAATTGGCTATAAAGAATAACACGTATATCTACTTGTTCAATTTTTTATAAGTTTAAGTGTTCACTTGTGTACATTCGAGTTGTGACAAATTTAGTGACTTTATTTTAAATTTTATAATTATTTTTAATTTTTTATTAAATATGTATACATTATTTAATTTAGAATTCAATAATTTAAACCATTGAAAATTTTAAATTTGTAAACTTTTTGACCTTCTCATTAGACCTCTAGCTTTGTTTTAAAATATGATATATGAAGTGATTGCCGGTAAAACGATACACTTGAATTTATCAAAGTGATTTAAAGGCATATAAGTTAAATCAATCTTCTAATAAAATAACGATAAAATATATATCACAACAAAAAAACGACAGATGAATATAAGCACAGCAAAATAATCAAATATTGTATTGAATTTTGAGATGATCCCTAAATAACATGCATTAAATCTTTCAAACTTACATAAATTGTATAGATGAAATGTATAAACCAAAATTGTGAATTCCTAATAAGAAATAACTAGTTAATTATATATATATATAAATATACACACATATGGAGCAGCTTGGATTTCCCCCTCTCATAGTCTTTCACCAGGTTACATTGAATTGAGCCATATTATTTCTTTGGTCCCATAAATATTACTATGTATGTCAAATTTTATTTGGTATTTTTTCCGTTCATTTAAAAAAGAATGATATTTTATTTTAATTAAAAATAATTTAATTTTAATTTTTAATAAAATAATATTCAGTTACACAAATATTTAAGAATAATTTTAGATCACAAGTTTTTAAAATCTTTATTTTTTTAAGTACTGTGTCAAGTTAAAGATTACCTCATAAAATAAAACGAAGGGAGTAATATTCAATACTTTGTCAATCAATTGCTCTTGCCATGTATTGACACGTCGTCATTCATCCACCTAAACAAGATCTGGACCACCTGCACGCCAAAGAAATATTTTTATATTACCATAAATTCATTTCAATTTTTAAAGAAGATACCCACGATCTACGAATTAATAAAAACATCGATGCTAAAATATATTGAACAAGTATATAAAATTCAAAAAAAGAAATATACACAATTTTTTGTCACTTACAGTGCTGGCTCTCGGATAAAGCAAGTAAAGCAAAGGCTTTAGGCCCGAAAAATTTTGGGGCCCATTTTTCACTACTAATAAATTTAAAAACATTTTTTATTAAAAAAATGAATATTTTAAAATTTTAAAAAATATTTTCTTTAAAATGATTAAACTATTCAAAGTAAATAAAAATTATTTTTGATTTTTTTATTTAATGACTATATTAAAATTATCAGATGTTAAATTCTACTGAATATGTTGTTGTTGTTGTTATTTTTGTTGTATTAAAGATATCAGATGATGAGAACACAAGAGAAAAGCATTACCTTAACCTCAAAAATCCTTAGAACATTATAATAACTTATATTGATAGTTTCGACTTTACTTTTAAATTAAAATTATTAAGAAAATTGATATAAGTATAAGATAATGCTATCATTAATATACTCAATGAAACAACGAAGTTAGATTATTGCGTACAAATTCATATATTGCTTACAAAATAATGTCAACAATTTCTATAACAACCATTTCTTCAGAAAAAAGCTTTCAAAATTGAAGTTGACAAAATTTTATCAAAAATCAACAAGGTCTCCAAACAAGCAAGCAAGCACACACATAAGGATTTGGCTTTTGGTCACAAATATCGTTGAATTGCCTCTGGTCACTTTATATATGAAATTATTTCTATTAAAATTTCATTTTTTTTTTTTTTACATTTTCAAATACTTCTCTACTTCTAAGAAAATTAATATAAAATTCATAATAGTGTAGCACGAGTATCTGTAATTTCAGTTTTATTTAAATTAATTCTTGATTAATTCAGCAAACAATAATTTTAATTTTAACCCTCGTACTCCTTTTTTATTTTTAAGATAGACAAATCAACCAACGCTGTTCTTTTTGTCGGAAAAGCATGAATTGACGGCAC
Organism: Solanum rostratum; assembly: GCA_029948455.1. Lineage (NCBI taxonomy): Eukaryota > Viridiplantae > Streptophyta > Magnoliopsida > Solanales > Solanaceae > Solanum > Solanum rostratum. Next base: position 89,087,210 of record CM057045.1, on the reverse strand, counting down.
TCATTCTTCCACTTTGATTATATATCTCATCGGCCAAACCCACATCCACAATCAAACCTCTTTCATTGGTCCACGTTTCAGTATTTCACCACAATACGTAAATAAAAATAAATCAAAAGAATAGAAATTAATTGAATTTCTGAGATTTTTTTTCAATGTTCAAAATAGTTGAATTGCTCAAAGTTCAAGATGAATGTTTGAATTTTTTTTCAGATCTGTCCTTTCATTTCTTGAAGTTTTATATTCTCTAGGACATAAATTACACTATATATGTATGATATCACAGAAGATAATAGTGGAAAAGTATGATATAAATTTTATCTTTGAATATTTTTCTTAATATGTGTGCATTACTTTACAAATTCAATTAAAATGGGACGGAGAAAGTATATTGTTTGAGGTAACGGGTTTAAACCTTATAAACAGTTTCTGGCAAAAATACAAGGTAAGACTATGTACAATAAACTCTAGTGACCGAATCCTTCTTCGAACCTTGCGCATAACAAAAACTTTAGTGTACCGAACTTGCGTCTTTTTTTATTTGACTTAATACAAAGTTTTAAAAAAAATAATAAATTCTTTTAACAATCTTTAAATATGATGTAGTTATGAATTATATTAGTAAGGAAAAAATTTGTTTGTAAAAATGTGTTTTTTATTATTCTGATTTACTTATTTAGATGATTTTTAGCTAAAATCATTTTTTAAATATTTTTATAATGTTTAAAAATATTTAAGCCAAATAAAAAAAATTATAACTTATTTAAATTCATCAACATGAATTACGATGCAGCGATGAGATTATTTTATTCTTAATAAAAAATCTTTTTTATTGGAGTATGCACAATCCAAATTAGTGGGGATTTCAGATATCAGGAAAAAAAAAAAGAACTTTTGTAAACTCCTTTAGACCAATTAAAAAAAAGTGTGGCACGTAAATTAAATTAGATAATAAAATTAAAAAAAATAAAGAAAGAGCTGCGCTTTAAAAGAGTGGTTCAGGGGTAAGAAGAGAAGACACTTGTCGACTCTAGCAAGCCCTAAATCAGCGAAGAAGAAGGAAACGACACGCTGCTCTCTCCTGCTTGCTTCCCTTCTTTCTCTGCACATAAAGGGGTATAATTGTCTGTCCGCTTCCTGTTTTCCTTTGTCTTTATCCTAACAACATCTCAAGAAATTATCAATCTTTTTTCGATTTAATGAAGTTGAAATCTTTGTATTTTGGGGCAATTTTATGTATTTTTCTTGGAGTTGAAATGAGCTTGAACAGGATTAGTATGCCGTTTCTTTTGTTGATCAAGTATATTTCAAGTATAGATGATAATGAGTTGAATAATTTTGGTTGTGGGTTTTTTGGGATGATTAAATCATGGATCCATTGTATAGGAAGATTGTTTAGTAAATTTAGCTAATAGTGATATTGATCTGCGGTTTTAACAAGACCAGATATTGATCATGAATTTTTTAGTTATTTAAAAGTTAAAAAGAGTAAAGTAAGATCTTAAAGATTGTATTATTCTCTTGTGGACATCTTCAATCCATGAAGACCAAACTAGTCAATAAGCTTGACCTATACTGGGTGTTATTTCATAGCATAAACAAACTGGACATTCAAGAAATATGTTTGACAGGTGGAGTCACATCTCTTCCTATCAACACAGTCCTCTGTTTGTGTAGCAGAACGATTTGCTTATACTTGAGTTTGTAGTTAATATGGTCTATCATAAGTTGTCTATGGTTATATATAGCTCAAGAATGATTTCAATTCTTTGGAGACAGTAATGGAATTGATGTTTGCTCTTTCTATTATGAATAAAGCATTTAAACTTGTTTGGTAAATATTGTCTCCTGAAGCTAATTGTACTTCTTGGATTTGACACATGTATTAAGTTTCTGTTTGGGCATAGAGTTTGAAGTTAAATTGAGTTTTTGAAGTTGTGCTTGGAAGATTTTATTTGGAAAAAAGTATGAAGTTTTGTGAGTGGAAGCATGAAAATCCAAAAAATGGTCTGAACCAGCTTTTGGGAATTTCAAATATTTGAAGATCCGAAATCTGATCAAAATTCATGGTCAAACACGTCTTTGAAAGATAAATCTTCCAAATCTACTCTCAAAATTTATGGTCAAGCGCTAGCTATGAAAGAAAAAGGTTCCAATCTCCAGCTGTTATTGATCTACCTTAACTGCTAAAATTCTTACTAATGAATTTTTTATACCAGATACTCAAATACCCTTTGAGTTCTAGTACCATGGGATCTTACATGAACTTCAAGAACATTGCTGACACGCCACAGCTGGAGAGCAATGCGGGGAATTCAATGAGTAATGGTGATTTCCCTTTGGCTAGGCAATCTTCCATATACTCATTGACGTTTGATGAGCTTCAAACTACATTTAGTGGACTTGGAAAAGATTTTGGATCAATAAATATGGAGGAATTGTTGAAAAGCATTTGGACAGCTGAAGAGTCTCAAGCTTTGGCATCTTCTACTGGTGGAGGAGGAGATGGGAATGCACCTGTGGGAAATCTACAGAGGCAAGGTTCTTTGACATTACCTCGGACACTTAGTCAGAAAACTGTTGATGAAGTATGGAGAAACTTTCAGAAAGAAACTACTGTTAGTGCCAAAGACGGAGGTGACACTGGGAAATCAAACTTCGGGCAGAGGCAATCTACCTTGGGGGAAATGACATTGGAGGAGTTTTTGGTGAAAGCAGGTGTAGTTAGAGAAGATATGCAATCTACATCAAACTCAAGTTGTATTACATTTAACAATGGTTTAAGCCAACAGAATAACAACAATGGTTTGAACATAGCATTTCAGCAACCAACTCAAAACACTGGATTATTGATTAATCAAGTTGCAGCCAATAACATGTTGAATGTGGTTGGTGCCACGGGCTCACAGCAACAAAAATCTCAGCAGCAACAGCCACTTTTCCCCAAGCAAACAACAGTGGCATTTGCATCTCCTATGCCCTTATCGAACAATGGTCACCTGGCTAGCCCCCAGACTAGGGCTCCTGCTGTTGGAATGTCTAGTCCTTCTGTAAATTCTAATATATCTCAAGGTGGAGTTATGGGTATGGTAGGATTTCATAATGGAGTTTCACCACCAAAAGGAGGATCCCCTGGAAACGACTTTGCTGCAAGGAGCAATGTGGATACATCGTCTCTTTCACCTTCTCCGTATGCATTTAATGAAGGTGGAAGGGGCAGGAGATCTGGTAGTTCATTGGAAAAAGTTGTAGAGCGAAGGCGTAGGAGGATGATTAAGAACAGAGAATCTGCAGCTAGATCAAGGGCTCGGAAGCAGGTGAACTCATATGTTGAGCTATTATCTGTTGATTTACAATATTTTCTTGTGCTTCTGATTCTTGAGGACCATTAAATTAACTGGATTTACTCTAAATTTCTAATGAATATGATACTTGGTCAACAACTTTGTATAATAAAACTGACAAATACAACATCGTGCAACAGACCTGATGATTTTGACAGCATTATCTTGGTGTTTAATGTGCAGATTTCCTGGTGACAATCTTCTTTAATTACTTGTAGATCTAACAATGGCTGATAAATTTTTAAACATTATATATCTGTTTTAAACAGCTCCCTTATATACTTTATCAAGCTGATGATCTTACTAACGAGCCCCGTAAAAGACTGATAGACATTCATGGATTTAGTAAATTTACTTGGCGAAGTAAATAATAAATTGAATGTGGTTGGCTCTTAGGAAGTGCATGTGCACTCAATTGCAGAATTAGAGTTTTGATCGTTATTACAAGTATGGGGAATTTTGATAGTGAGAAAGAGGAAGCAGTTGTTTATAATACGTTTATAAACTTTGGTTCCTACACCTACCATGAACTTGAATGATCACATAGCTGCCAAAGCAAGCTAAGCTTCACACGGCCATGTATAACAACTTTAATTTGTTAAATGTTTATTGTGAATAGACTTCTTAGTTGCACCTTTATGTTGGATAATGCAGGCCTATACTTTAGAGTTGGAAGCTGAAGTGGCAAAGCTTAAAGAAATTAATGACGAATTGCGGAAGAAACAGGTACATACCAAATGCTTGGAAATCATAAAATTATTGTAATGTTACTGCAAAGTGTTCGTGTTGTAACTTCCACTTTTGAATTGTTCATGCAGGCTGAAATTATTGAGAAGCAGAAAAATCAGGTACCGGCATTCTGTTATTTTAGTACTAAAAATTGGTCTGAAGGATGAGTTGAAATAATATAAACTTCAGTGACATTGTAAGCAAATGAATAAGTTTAGTAGTACACGGCTTACCAATCAACAAAATGAGAAAACGGGCTATTTATGTTATCAATTGCCTAAGTGGATGGAGAACTGCACATTCTTGTGAAATCTGTATCACCTGTGAAGATGCATAATTTTGGAAGTTTTTTTTCAGGTTCTGAGACTAAAACATGAGTATTAGTCAAAAACTAAGTTGTCTACTGTCTGGCAAATTGCCTGTGTTGTCTCTAACCATTTCATTCTGTGCAATTGCAGCTACTGGATAAAAGTAGTATGCCATGTGGATATAAATTAAGATGCTTGAGGAGGACACTGACAGGACCTTGGTAGAAGAATGAGGAGTTGAAGTAAAAATTGCTGAGTACAAGCTTAGGCAATAGTTAGGTGGATGGAATTGTTGGTTGTGATCTGATTCAGATCTACCTTCTTCACATGTGTGGTAACTTTATGTATGGGAATGAGATGATACACTTATGTATATTATGTAAACAATCTGCTTGTATGAATTTCCTCTTTATGTACTTTTAATTTGCTTCACACATTTATGCAAGTGATTGTTAGAGAAACATATTTGGAGGTAGCTTTTCTCTGTAAAAGTAATAAGCTATATAATACTCTTGCAACTTGCAAGGCTTGCTGTAACTAAAACACAATCAACTCGTCTTGTCTCCAAAATGTTCATGAACAAAAATGAACCGTACTCTAGAATTCTTCCTGGACTGTAAGAATCCTCAGAGAAATGAGAAAAACACAAAAGAAATCCATAATAGAATCTACTGTATAGTACACACCAAGATCGCCATCCAACGCATGAGAGCAGCATTTTATCTATGCTTTAAATGGCAATAACCATGATTCTGGAGGCCAAACCTATACGAAGAAAAGAATCTTGTGGGCTGAGCACTGTACAGTGTCCAGATGAGGCGAATGACTGGCGTCATTACTTTGATCATCACCTCTCGAATGCATGCCTCGCTGAGAGATAGTAAATGCCCTAATCCCAGTTAAAGATCTAGTAGAAACTATGTATTGTAGGTTAGGACTAATCCTGTCAAGACCATCTTTTGTTGAGACATCCACCCAGTTAGCCCCAACTGCAGATGACCGCTGCACTTGGCTACTGCATTGGAATGAGTCGACTACCTTTGGTTGACTTAGGAAAATCTCTGCTACGAAGTCGTCAAGGACAAGAAACTTGCTTTTCTTGTAATCACCGATGAAGTATGTATATAATCCCATCAATTTGAGTTGCCCCTTTAAGATACTTGGTCACCCTGAAGGTTTCAGGACTGGCATTTCTAGCTCCTAGGGTACTGATAAACAAGACCTTCTGCTACACTCCTTGCCCTTGCATGCCCGAAAAGCTTGCTCACAATAGCCAGTGCAAACTGTGTTGCTGTAGCAAGTCCCTGACTTGTGATGAGTTTACCATCGATAACTACTTGAGCATCATTTACCCCATCTTGGAGCTTGTCTAAGACAGCAGGGTGTGCAGTGGCTTTCTTGTCCTGTTTAAGGAAGGAAGTGTAAATTGAACTTCTCTCAAAATTAAGATGTTTGAATGGGTAACATCATACCTTTATTAGCCCCTGTTTCTGCAAGACTGCAGGTGAAGAGCAGATTGCACCAAATATTCTTCCAGCTGATTCTTGTTCCTTGAGCAACTTCTTCAGAATTCTTGACTTGTGCAGCCGTTCAGCCCCAGCAGTTCCTCCCTAAAGAATTAGAACCAATTAATTATAAAAGCATGTGATGAACCTACAAAAATCATCTCATTTATGAGTTGGTATTAGGTACATTTGCCTAAATTTTTTGGAGAACTAGTGGAAATGCTGGTTAAATAAAAAGAGAAGACAGCGCCTCACCGGGAGGATAATCAAGTCATATATGGAGTCAGAAATAGCACTGATCAACTTGTCTGCAACAATTTTTGTTCCACTTGATGCCAAGACCTGTGCTGATTTTTCAACTGAAGCCACCACAACATTCACCTTTGCTCGTCTTAGAATGTCTATCAAGGTAACTACTTCAATTTCTTCAGACCCGTTGGCTATAGGAATGAGAACCTACAAAATTATCAAGGTAACTACTCTAATTTCTTCATTGCCTTCGCCATTATGCCACAAGATAAAGAACTCATAGGGGTGAGTACATTGTTATTGAAAAATCCTCAAAAGAAAGAGTACATTGCTATTGAAATCAATTCTCTAATTACAATTTAAGCAGCTATATAAAGCAAAAACAAGGAAGGCTTACTTGGGGGGTGCGATCAAGAGACCATCCAACTTCATTGAATTCTTGTCTCTTTGGGTCATCATCTGCAGGATTCATTAACTACACAAATGTACGGAAGTTCTATGAGCACAATCTAAGTATCACAAACAACCCAATCAGATAAAGATGCAAGTCAGATACAAACAAATCAAAAGTCAAAGCAACAATAAGCGTTCACAAAAGGTTTTTCATAATTGCAAGTTGTGCACAAGCCCTCTGAACGTCAGTTGTATCCTGTTCAATTGAACTTGTAAACTGAGTCAAGAAACAATTTTCTCTCAACACTATTCATATTTGATCCTAGAAATAGAACACAACTCCATTTGCCACCTCTCAACTCAATGCTGGAAGCCATGGAGAAACCACAAATAAGTTGCATCTCTTAGTTAAACATGTCCTCAGAACCTAACTAGCAATAGTTCATGACCAAATTGGTTCCAGTACCTCAACCCAATGCAAACTAGATAGATGATGCCATAACTAAATAACAACCCATGAATGATCCAGTTACCAGTCAGCTCAGCTTTGAGATTAAAAAACAAATTCCATGTGAAGAGAAAGTCTAGAACTAGAAGTAAAGATTTTAAGAATATTAATATTTCATTCACTCACCAAGAGTTCTCCAATTTCTCTGGCAACAGTCTCGCCAAACAGCTGCTCTACTAAACATATGGCAAACTCAAATGAAGTGCCAGGACCACGACTTGTTGTTAGCTCTCCAGAGACTTGTGTGTTAGTTTTCACCGCCCAGAAGGAAGAAAGTTTGTCCATAAATGCAGGATGACAAGTGGTCTTGACAGACACTGCATCAATTAACCAAACCAGGAACACAGACACCGTGCAGAAAGCAAACTCTATAAACTAAAAGCAGATAGTCACCTGTTTCCTCTTGAGAAGACCCCAAGGCAAAAGAGCGACTGCTGGAGCAGCACATATGGCACCATAAAGTCGCTTCTCCTCAGCTTGCCTGCTTGTGATCTTCTGGAGAATTTCGCAGTCTCTTAAACGAGCAGAACCTGGCATTCCTCCCTATATCAAGTCTATACATCAGTTACTAATTTAGTTAAATTAGAGATACTAAATACCAAGTCTTTGTAGGGCATTTAAAATCTCTACAAGGATGAAAATGCATCAAAGAACAGTGTGACACCTATTAATCGGTTGAATCATTGTATCTCTGTGATAGGACTTCTTTCACAGTTGAATCAGTTCCAATCTAATACATCAATTATAACAATGCAGCTTCAACTAACTCGAGTTTCATTTCCCTAGATGAGGAAGGACCATTAATACCATGACATCTAGACTCTTTAAACACACTACTAAAGTATAACCAACTGCGTGTTTTCCACAGTACATCTTATAACTAATTCCTGACCTTGACATGGCATCTCCTATTTGCTTTGCGTCTTGGTAATTCTTGAAGTGACCAAGTAAAAGAAATATAGGAGGGGAGAAAGGATACAAATAGTGGAGTCAGTTAACTGACTTTCTAAAAACGCATTTCAAATAACTCTTCACAGCTTGCAACACAGAGATATATATGACAAATATTTTCATTAAAAAGATCAGATGATATATACAATACTAAGGAAATCTCATACTAACCGGCAATGCAACAAGATCAAATGTTTCAGCTGAACAAGTAGTAATGAAAGTATCAGCAACTAGCCTAGTGCCTCCATATGCTTCAACCTCCAACTGCTGCTCTACTGATGCCACTGTAACCTCCGCACCAGCCCGGCGTAGAACATCAGCTAATATTACAGCTTCCATTTCTTCTGTGCCAAACCCAATTGGCACAAGAACCTATAAACACCTCAAAAATGAAAAGACAAAGCAAAACTCAATAAACCTCTATAGTAATATCCATTCTCACTACAAAAAGTCTACTAATCAATCAACTTTCCTCTTCAATTTTACGGACGAAGCAAATGAAGAAAACAAAAAAGAATGATACTCTCCACCTTTTTGGGAGATGCGGAAGCGGCAGTATTAGTTATGGGATCTAATGTAGGAGTTATAGAGAGGGTTTTAGCTGATTTTGAGGGTTTTTGCATAGCTGGTGAATTTCTCTGCGGAGGAGCTACAAAATTGGCAGACGAAAGTCTACGACTGAAGTTGAAAATTGGAAACTTGGCAGTCGAAACTGAGGACAATGGAGATATGGACTTCATTGTTCCTGTGAAACAATTTAGATTTTGGCTGCCGGAGATTATGATACAGCCGGCCGCCGGGATATGTAACGACGGGAATACCAGAATTGGGGTGAGGTGGGTATTGGATAATGTCACGAATTACAAAAAAAAAAAAACAGAAGTGTTTTTTAGATTTTTATTAATGCTCTCTCTTTTAAAGTGTAAATTACATGAGACAAGCGTTTCATCTATATTTATTTTATATTATTATAGTTTGAAAAAATTATATTTTGTTATTATTTTCTCTCTCTTCAGTCTTTACTCCTCTCATTTTATAAATTCTTTTCAGATATATAAATAAACACACACACATATATATGGATTGTATATATAATATACATATTCAATTCAACAAATATACATATAAAATTCGTGTCTCTCCACTATCTATCCTCTCTTGCTTGCTTCTCTCCTCCCTCTCTCTATCTTGCTTACCTCTCTCCTCCCTCACCCAATCTCACCAGTCATATTCATATATATATATATATATATATATATATATATATATATATATATATATATCAGTTACATATACATACAATTATTTGACAGATATATATATACAATTCAGCTCTCTCGACTCTCTCTTGATCTCGCTCACTTTTCTCTTCCCCCTCTCAATCTTGCTGTCTCTTTCCTATAACGTATAGCTATAAATCATAATTATAACAAACTATATTTATTTTTTACTTTATTATATTTCAAATATTTACTCTCTTTTAAAATCCTCCTTTTTAAACATGTTATTGGGCCGTGGGAGTTGAGTTGTATCAATGATTGGATGGTATCAAGGGACACTATTGTGCCTCTTGAATGGTGACGCTGATATTATAGTGGAACTAGATTTTTCTCATTTCCACTTGGCACATAATTTTAAAAGTAATTTTCTTTTGAATTTTATGCTTTTAATTTAAAAATATGAGAAATGTGTTAATTTACTCTTTAATTTTATATTTATAAAATAATTTTTTAATAAATTTTAAATTTGTCATGTAAAATGTTAAAATTAAGGACTTATAAAAGAGAAAAATATATTATGTAAACTAAAACGAAAAGTAAAACAAATAAATGACCACTTGTATTCCCAAAGGAAATACTATTTACAAACAGTTACTCTCTCTTACTTTCATACCTCTTGTTTTTATCTGCTAATGTGTGCGTGATACCATCACAATATATATATACACTTCGATGGTATCAAAGATGAGGAGATTGTGTATATACTTTGATGACATCAAAAAAAAAGGAGGAGCAGACAGTGTTTCGATGAAAAAAAATTGCTTAATTACTGTTTAATATCATCAAAGGATATAAATGCTCTGATGATACCAATGATGAAGAAGAAGTGGTTTGGTAAAACGTTACTTATTTTCTTAATTGGATATAATTAGAATATAATATATCTGATGATATTAAAAGAAACATGGTTGAAAATCACGTGAATAGAACAAGGGGCAGTCGAGTAAAATATTTTGCGATCAATATAAAAAGAGTAAATATATTAAGTTGAATCAATATGAGTAAACACTTTTTTTTAGTGGATTTTTCCTAAGCAAAATATTTAATAAATAGCATCTAAACAAGAAAATAAGAAAATAAGATTTGTTTTTGTATGTAATATTTTTTATTTACATACAAAAATAAGAAAATAAGATTTGTTTTTCTAAATATATTTTTAATGGAAAACATTTTTAAACTCACTTGGGAACACACCTTAGTGCTGAAATAAATCTCTATCCATCCATTCATTGAACTTTCCTTCTTCAGTTATTTCTTTGACTATACAATAATTTTATTTCATTGAAACTTTGGAGGGGTAATATATTATAAACATCTCAAATATAAACTTAGTTACAGTATCCATTGTTATATATTTCCTTTTTGGTGCTTAAGTAGTGGAGTTTCCACGTGATTAATTTATTATTGATCGATCATCACATTAATTCCTAGGATCTCTTCGTATCAAGAAAATAAGTTTTAATTGGAATCCCAACTTAAATCACACATGTATTTAAGCTGGCATTAAGTATTAAATTACAAATAATTATATAGGAAATAGCTGTAGTTGGGGCTTATAAATATGATCCTTGTCAATGAAAGAAAATCACACTACGCTAATTAGCTCCATAATCATAATTAGCAGTTAATCGAAATGGCTTCCAATCGTTCAGTTATTGCTATTTTGTTCCTTGTGCTCTTCATGGCCACCACTACTACTAATGGTACGTACATTATCTTTCTTAATGACAGGTGACTTAATAATACGTACTTGCATCTATATGATGTACAATACTCTCTTCGTCTCATTTTATGTGGCGCTCTTTGACTTGGCACAATGTTTAAGAAAAAAAAGTAATACTTTGAAACTTATAGTCTAAAATCAATTTGAGATATTTGTGTGGTTGAGAATCATTTCATTAAGAGTAATAGGAGAATTTTAAGGTTAAACTTATGTCTGTCACATAAAATGGGAGAGAGGGAATATTATTTTTTGTACAACATTGCCCCTGATGATGATTTATATGCAGTGATGGGAAGTTGCGGTGACAGGTGCAACCATCACGCTGACTGCAAAGGCGGATTTACTGCATGCCAGTGTTGTATGAGGACGAACTACCAAGGAGATGGTAACATAGGAAGCTGCACACTTCCTAAGTATGTTTTCGTCTGTGGAGCAGAGCCTTAATCGGATCGAAGAAATTACTGCATGCATGCTTTGATTTTCAGTTAACAATAAATAAATTACTTCATGTCTACTATCATGATCATCTTAATTCTAAGTGGTGTATTTTGTTTGCGTTTGGAATGAAGCAATAATATGAAGTCCTTATTACATGTGCTTTGTGATTGATTAGCTGCACTTCAATCCCTCCTTAATTACAAAGCAAATACTAGAGTTAATCACACATATACTGGATTTATTTTCGATGCCGTCCCTGATAAAATTCTTAATTTCCATGGTTGAAATCAAATTTGAAAAATAATCAGTTAAAGCGATTTGCAAGAAAAATAATTTCACTTATATGTTTATCATATATCAATTTATGTATAAACATGTTCTATATTTCACATAAACAAAACTTATATAAATAACATATAATTTTTACATTCAAATCAAATATTAATTCACAAACTATCTAAAATCAATGAAACCGACTTCAATATGGTTAAAATCAGCATTGTTCACTAAAATAAAAAGACATTTAAAGCCAATAAATTTCACTTTTACCGACAAGTGTTGCCGCAAAATATTTTGTGGCAATTGAGTTAATATTGCATGCATGTGCGTGGTCCTAGGATTTAACCTAGGCAACATCATTTTTTAATCCTTATTTAAATTCAATAGATTTGCTCATTTGTAGCTTTTTGGTGGGCCCAGCTCAATCCTCTCCTTCTTTTATATGTTCTCATTAATTTAAATGTATATTATAAATAACTTGTATATTATAAAAGAAAACGTGTTATTACAAAATTGATCCTTGAAACCTACATTATAGGATCTCTTTTGAATTAAGAATATAAGTTTAATTTGTACTATCTCTTGGAGTTCCAACTTAATATAATCTCACGTGAACTTATAGTGCTTGATATGACATTCTAAAATAATATATTTATTTACTTTATTTCAATCTATGTCACGCATATAAATTTTGAGGATCAATCAAAGTTTTATTTAGCAGCAGTTTGATCAGTAACGTATACCAATTAATTATATATTTTTTTATTGTGTTTGACCACCTCTAATTTATTAATCATCACATTATTTGTAGATTTGGATCAAGAAAATAAGTTTAATTTGGAGGATCTCTTGGAATTTCAGTTAATAATAAATCACACATGCACTTATAATTACGTGCTGGCATTAATTAACCAATACTGGTACTACTGTACTTTTTTTAAAAAAAATTAAGGTGTTTGGCAATCAGTTACAAGCAGTAATAAAAAGTAAATTATTTTTCTCTTGATAGGCTAAAATGAACAATTAAAATGAGAAATAATCTAGAATGAAGAATTAATACTAAACGTAAAAATAAAGTACCTTTTTGACATTTTTATATAAAATTTACTAAAAGTAAACGGAGATAAAAATGTGGCATGACATCTTTAACAACAATAAAAATTTCCATTTTTGGCAAGAATATGCAAAAGTAATACTTTTTTATTGGGCATAAAATATGGACGGTTTAAAAGAGTTTTAAAAAAGAACTCATTGAAATATACTAAAAGGAATAATAATGTGACATGCCATTCTATTAAGAGAGAGAAAAATGGTTTTACTATGTCAAGTATATTTTGAGGAAAATAAGAATATAGTTGTGTAATATTGTAGTCCTAAGATTTCCTAATCAAGAAAAGAGAATCAAGTCGTTATATTCACACATGCACTTAAGGTGGCATTAAGTATTACTCCCTCCTATTTTAATTAAATTTATGAGCCAATATACACATATTAAGAAAAATATTTAAAAATAAAATTTAAATCATACTTTTCATTATTACCCTTTGTGAAGTCATAAATATGTAGTGTACTTTGTCTCTTAGAAAATATAAAACTTCAATAAATGAAAGAATAAATACGGGAAAAAGTTTCAAACGTTTATCTTGAATTTTGAACAATTTAACTATTTTGAACCTTGAAAAGAGTCTCGAAAATTCAATTAATTTGAGACAGAGAGAGTAATTAATTAGTATGTAGATGGTATTGGAGGTTATAAATATGATGTTCCTTGAAGGAAAGAAAATCACACACTATCTAATTAACACCAACTAATATCGAAATGGCTGCTAATCATTCAGTTATTGCCATCTTCTTCTTCCTCGTGCTCTTTGCTGCCACCACGACTAAAGGTACATATATATTTTTTGTTCTTTCTTTCTCAATTGCATGCAACTTAAACCTTTACATATATGAGAGGGGGAGGGAGAAAGAGTAAAACCTCTAAAATTATTAATTTTAAATAATATATTACCGGAAAAAAAAATAATTTTGAAAACTTCATCGAGTATTAATTTAGCGAGGTTCTATTGTACGTGCAGTGATGGGAAAATGCGGCGGTACATGCTTTCACCACCTTGAATGCGTCGGGTTAACTGCGTGCCTATGTTGTAGCACAGAAAATGGATATCCCGGCGCATGCGCCGTTCCCAAATACATTATCGCTTGTGGACCCTGAGTTCGTAATAATTCCAAGTACTCTAGTTATCATAATTCTATAATTCGCAATTTTATGTAATGTACGTTTGGAACGAAGAAAGTTAAAGCCGTATTATCATGGTTTGTGATTAGTTAATTAGCTTTGTACTCGCTGTTATGCATAAAGCAAGCAAAATTGTGCATATAATATATATATATATATCTATACCTATACTATATTAAAATAGTGAAAATCTTTAGAAATGTTGTTTGAACTAGACTTCTCTTTAGATAAAATCGTTTTTTCATAATTTTTTTTAATTATTATATTATTATTATAAAAGTATTAAATATAATAAACATAATAAAAATTAAATAGATAAATTCTTACGAAGAGGATCTTTTTCTAACTAAAGTAGATTTGATCTAGAAAGAAAATAATAATAAAAAAACTTTCAAATAAAAATAAAAAAAGGGTAAAAAAATAAAAAGAAAAAGGTTTTAAAATAGTCCAAAAAAAAAAAAAGCGGCAAAAACTTTTTTAAATAAATAAACTTGATCCAAAATGAAAATACTGAAAAAAAGAACTTTCAAAATAATAAATAAAAAAAAGTTTTTTTCTAATAAGAAACAAATAAACTGTCAAAAAAAAGGCAAACAAAAAAAACCTCCAAAAAATATGAAAAAAGGTCAAATTTTTCTACTAACAATTTATCTAATATTTAGGATTGAAACAAACTAACACATTAAACATAAAGTTCTATAATCCCATACTAATTCCAACTAGACAATAACACTAAAACACATGTTATCTATATAAAGAGTAAATTTATATTCACGTCAAAGAAACATGCTTACACCGATGGGTTTAGATGTAATAATTACTCTTTTCTCTTTCATAATATTATATTATCCTATAATTTATATGCATATTGGTTGATAATTTGTCTGCATTGTTATTGACTTCAATTTTTGTTTGTATGTCTGCATGCCTGGAAGGAATATACATCTGTTAATTTAAAAATTGAATGAGTTTTCAGAATATGACTTTCCAGCCCCCACCCAAAGGAACTATAAATTGATATTCAACATAAATTCTAGCGTTCAAGTATATGACCCAAGTTATTGAAACTACTATATTCGTTCTCTTGCTATAAGCCTCAAATAAAAGAGACAAATAGTAAGTAAACATTTTATTATTTGAATTATGTTGCAATAGAAAATGTGAACATATTAATTATAATTCATATTGAGGTAGATAGGAGGTGAACATGAATTTAACATTTAGTAATGAACTAAGATATTCTATCATTTGAACACTAGAAGAACATAAAATTATCAACTGGATTATTCTGCAGTGGTGATACTGATCAATTCTTAAGACACCGGATAGACGGATACCGAGTGAGGAAAAAAAAGACATATATAGAATAAGAAGTTTCAATTAATTTGTCCTACAATAAGAATAGAAAAATAACGTATTTATAATTATTGATATGAGATAGTAATATTTACATAATTATTTATAGTTATATGCTCAATAATATAAGTTATACACATAATAATTTATTTATTTATTATTTTCTTTATTAATCAATGCAGTTCACACGTGCAAAATATATGCACTAAACTAGAAGAAACATATATATATACACATAATTCCAAAGATTATTAGCTAGCTAGCAATTACCATCGTTAAATTCTACTTGTAATTTTATTAGGCATATTGTTATTATTGTACTAGCTAGGTAGCAAAGTCGTGTTTCTTTCTAATTTGTAACAATAATAGGACATTTATTAATTAAAGAAAAGGTTAAGATTCCCCCCTCCCCCCCCCCAAAAAAAAATACCAGTTAAAATTAAAATAAGAAAAAAAACAAACCCATCAATATCTATTATCTTATGCTATCCCTTTGTGCGGACGTATCTATGTATATACACACACTAGTGGCGGACGACATCCTTCGCATGGATTTAATATATATTATTTTTTTAAAAAATTTATGTGAGAATTAATAATTTTAATATATATTTTTAAAATATTTTAATTATTTGAATTTATAATATTTTAAGTAGTTTTGAATAATACAAATTACCCCCTTTTTCTGAATTTATGTGATCCTAATAAAATTTTGAGAATTAATCGAACTTTGTATATGTATTTTAAGTATTTAAAAAATTATCATTTATTATAGTCACTAGAACCTGTGCCAGCACGGGGCCAACACATGTTCTTTTAGCTCGATTTATGTGACATTAGTAGATATTTTATATATATATATTTTTTATTTTTAAATTGTTAATTATTGCGGCTTATAGCACATTTTATGTTATTTTTAAATAACTTATTTTGTTTCAATTTCTGTTGCACATATAAATTTTGAGAGTCAATCAAAATTTATATATTTTTTAAAAATATTTTAAATTGCTAATAGCTGAAGCATCTGGAAAAAAGATTTATTGGGGGTAATCTTGTAAAATCAACCTACTGAAACAAACACATAAATCGATAATTGCTCTTAAGGAAAATAATTTACTATGGATAACATTGTAATTCCATAATTGTAGTAGATGAAGAGATAATTAATAGGTAATCGACAACTACTTTTCATAAAAATAATTAATCGGGGGCAATATTGTAAATTCATAGCTCTACAACAACTGAAGAAATAATTAATTGAAATGACATAATAAAATTAAGTAGACACATTAATAATCATCATAAAACTAACAAACACGTTAATAGTCATTTACTTTCTTCAAGTAACTGAAGCATACACGACAACTTTAAACTGCTCAAATAAGTTTGATTACTATATAAGAGAATATATATGTATACATAATTTCAAAGATCACTAGCTAGCTTGCAAAGTCGTGTTTCTTTCTAATTTGTAACAATAATAGGACATTTCTTTGTTAGGGAAAAGGTAAAAAGTTTTCCCCCAAAAATACAAGTTAAAATAAGAAAAAAACAAACCCACCAATATCTATTATCTTATGCTATCCCTTTGTGCGAACCTAGACGCAACAAATAATTTTACATTTCAAAAGAGCAAAGAATTGCTAAATGCATTTATCAAAATCATATAGTTTGGAATGTGCTATATGCATTTAGCACGATCTTTTTTTTCTTATAGTGTAGAAGTTACGTTGCTGCTGAGCCCATAGACTGGAGTCAAGCTTAGAAGGGTGAACCAAGGAACTCAGACTGTGGAGTAACTAGCAACCTGTCATCCACTTGGTTCCAAGTGACTCCTTGGTCTGACTGACTACGAACTGAACTGAACTAAACATGCATGCAAAAATTTTATAATGTCATCCATTTGGTTCCAAATGACTCCTTGGTCTGACTGACTACGAACTGACCTGAACTAAACATGCATGCAAAAATTTTACAAGGTGAACCTTTAGAAACAATTACTGTCTATCTGTGAAGTTTCTACTGAACTGTGATAGGTGCCGAGATAAGACCCACGTCTATTTGACTATTCTACTAATGGTGATTGAAAATTAAATAAACTGAACTAACTGAACCTCTGAAAGCAAAAAGGTCTCACCAACTTCGATAAAAATGACCTACTTTTCTTTTTTTAATCTATTTAAAAAAGAATGATCATTTTTTCTGCTGAACTTTAATTTAAATTTTTTCACATGACATATTTCAAACCACAAGATTAAGAGCGTCTTGATGTATTTGATATAACTTTAATTTAGGATTATAAAATTAAAGTTTAATGTCAAATCAAACTTCGTTATTTTTTTTAAACAAAGAGAGTATATTCTTTTATATATTCCTTTTTTGGTGGCTTTGTTTGTGGTTTTTCCACGTGATTGATTTGTTCATCTCAAACTATAATTTAAATAAATGTATCACGTTACCCATGCAAGCTTATATCGGAAGATGGTTAACTCATGAATTAAAGAGCAATATAATTTTTGCATTGAGATGACCAGTAGAATTAAGTTTTTCTGGGAATTCCAACTTGATATATTCACACATGCCTTAATTATATTGACTATTTCTTCCGTCGATCTTTTAATTTATTGTTTCACTATATTGTTTTGGAATGTCCAATAATGAGTTTATGATTTTTTAACCATGAGATTGTCATTCATGATTACATTCCTGTGAATTCAAATTGAGTCAATAATCATGATTTTTACTATGCATTATTTCAAATTGAGATTGATGATTGTTTTGGTGTGTTAAGCAAAGACAATTTTTTTAATTGATTTGAAACATATTTACCGAGTCTAAACAAATATGAATTTTTGAGCACGTGATATTTTGAGAAAGAGTTTTGATGAGTTTTGGAAGCGTTTGAAAGTATATTTTTTTCATTTTCAAAAGAAAGATTTGATGATTGAGATGAGAATAAATTGATGAAAGTCCATGAGACTACATGAGATGTTTCTGAATGAGTTACTCACCTTATAGATATGAGCACAATGATTTGATTTTGGGAGTAGTATTGAGCATCAATTTAGGTAATAATACAAACAACTCAAACCCCATAAACTACTTACCTGGCGAAAGAGAGGATTGAACCATTAAAGTAGGATGTTTCCTCACTTGTCCCAAAAGAGAAATTTGATTGACAGTGGATCCAATAAAGTTGATCGTCTCTTACTCTGACAAGGTATTAGATGACTGCGGCAATGATAGTACAAAACATTTTATTATCACCAGGTCATAAGTGACAATTGCCAGTTAGAGAAACCCCTATTTAAAAATTGGTTTGATTTGGTTGAGTTGCATTTTATTGAGTCTATTTTCAAAACTTGATTTTATCTTAAATTTGCATGTTTTAGTGAGTTGAATTGATGGTTGAGTTGAATACCTTTTATCATGTCCTACTTTCCAACTATTTTACATACTATACATTCCACGTACTAACGCCATTTGAAACTGCATCATTTTGTGATGCAGATATAGGTGCTAGATATTATACACAAGCGCTTTGTTGATGACCTACTTCATTTCAAAGATAGTAGTGAGACCTTCTTACATTCGGAGGAATCATTTTTATTTAGTTTCTTAGAGCTGAGTTGTTATTTTATTTTGAGGTAGTCATAGATTTGTTACTGACACCATCTGAATAGTTGATAGAGATTTCATAGACATACATTAAGTAAATTAGAGTTGATTTCTTTGAGTCTTTCTTTTAAACTATTTTCATGATTTGGCAATTTTAGTTGGATTGTTTTACTTCAAACTACTTCCTTACTGAGTTACTGATTTGATAGCCCATTTCATTGTTCTCCTCATTATCCATTATATATATCGAGTTAAGGAAGAGGACTATTATATTAGTGTCGTTTCAGGTGAAATAATGGAAGTTACTTTTCAATCTAGAGATGGCATAATTTTTTATTTGTGAAAATTACGGTGCATAGTCACTCGGTCAAAATAATTATTGAAAAATAGCTATTTATTATATAGGCATGTATAGTTAGTGTATATTTCATGTATAGTCAAATTGTATTCAATTTTTGAGTGTATCGTAATGTATATTCATTGTATAGCGCATGTATAAGTAATCTACATTGTATAGTCAATAAATACTTTCTATGACTTTTTGGCAAATTATATTATATAGCCATATATATTTTTTGTGGTTTTTTACTATTTTTTAAAAAAAGGTTATATCTATTGTAAATTAATTAGCTTAATATATATATTGAAATTATTCCTTTTTTTTTAGCTACCTAAATTTAGGAGTGTCTGTAATGAACAAACGTATGGTGTATCCAGTATTTATTCCAATCAAATACTTTTTACTAAGTTTTAAGTGCATATATGAAAAGTCGTGCTTACTAATTTAACTGCAATTATATATTAATATTCAAAGCGCGCTATATACATTAATTAGTAGTAGTGCATTATTTTATACAGTGGTTAGATCCAATATATATTTTTTATTTAATTTATGTGATTCAGATAAAATTCGAAGAGTCAGTAATTTTGTGTATTTAATTTATGATTTATTAGGACTGTTTTTGTTTGTTATAGGGTGATGATTTATTGGGTATATCAAACAAAGATGATACACCATGCAATGAATCATGTTAATTGGTTTATTCTTTTGGTACATAAAACTTACTTGGTGATTCATTGGGTATGCATTGGTTGACTCGGTGATTCATTTCTTTGTTTCATTTAGAAAAATATGAGTAGTTTATGGTGATTCATTAGTACCGTATTGAGTCAACACACTTATTCATTATGACTATTTTTGTTAGTTATAGGGTGATGATTTATTGGGTATATCAAACAAAGATAATACACCATGCAATGAATGATTCATTTTGTAGTATGTATCATGTATTCTTTTATATTTGTGAGTTGTTTAAAATTTTTATGGTGATTCACTAAATATGGTGATTCATTGGGACATAAAACTTAGTCATGAGTGATTTGAATAAAATAATTATTTGGGATTGTTTTCTGTATGTTATATGTTGATGATTCATTGGATGCATCAAACAAAATGATATACCATGCAGTGAATCATGTTATTTAATTGTTGTTTAAATTTTTTGTCATACTAACAGTTTATCTTTTAGTTAATGTATAATGTTTTTTCATAGATCATTTTTGTTTTGCAGGGTTTGAAATATAAGATCAAACAAATTTCATCGCATCTATTACGGTTTGGTGATGTATACACACATGAATTTGCAGGACATATTTTGGCTCATGATTCATGTTACAGTATGAATTTATGTTCTTTACAACTTGAAGAACTGAAATTTTTTTGAAATGTATTGTTGCCCTTTTGTTAGGGATTTGGTTATGATCGGTTTAGCAAATTTTTAGGGATTAGAATTTACCTTCCATTTAAAGTGTAATCGGAATTGAATACAATGAATCAACACATATAAATCTAGTTTATGGCTATGTGTCCGCTTAACTGTTACTTTAAGGAATTTTTGTAAATTTACAAAGGGTTGAGATATATTAAAATTTATTAATTACATTATGGGATTACTAAAATTTTCCCTTTAATTTATACGCTCAGCATTAAATAACTACATAAAGCAGTTGTCAAATTCAAAGTTTTAAAATATAAGAATTAATAATATTAATTTAGTAAAATACACCTCTAATCATTTTTTTTCAGGGAGTGTTATATCAAAAAGGGTCAAGTAACTGAAAACATATGGAGTAAGAGAGCATGAAAAATTAAAATATACGTGTGTGTATATATATATACACGTTTAATGCATATTATATTGAGATAATGATCGTAAAAATAATATTAAATTTTATGATAACTCATAAAAATATTTGTTCTACTTATAAAGTTAATGAATTTAAAGAAAATGTTATAAAAACCTATATTAAAAACAACAACAACAATAACATACCCAGTGAAATGACTGAAATCTCACAAGTGAGGTATGGGGAGGGTAGAATGTACGCAGACCTTACCACTACCTCATGCGGTAGAGAGTTATTTTCTGAGAACCCTTGTATTAAATGTAAGTAATATAATAAGGATAAAATGGACATATATTATTAAGCGGAGAGAGTTTGATTATTGTTTAAAATTGAGGGAGAAATTTATATTCTAAAGCAAAGTAAGGGTGAAAATTATTTAGACAAATTATATTTATGCACTAATTTTTTGAAAGTGGTAAGAAAATCTTTTTAAAAACATTATTGTATTTGGATAATATTGTCTCATTTAGTTATTTATATTTATTTATAATTATAATCCCCAAAGTCGTGCACGTTTCTGTGTATCTATATTTGCTGAGTCTCTTCCACGGAGGATCGGATATGCATTACACAGCAGGAATTTCCCATTTATAAAAAATTTTCAAATCCCCCCAAAATTGAACAAACGAGCCAATCAAGAGAATGCTACGAATTTGGACGACGACGAGGAGATTATTAGCTTCAGAATGTTCGAATCCATGGCGGATGTACCCGGCCACTCTCATTTCGACCCGAAATAGCTCCATCGGAATCCTACCGGACACTCTCGACCGGAATTCCGACTCGTATAGTCGAAACTCAAAAGTCATGGATGAACTTGTTTCCCAGCTTCATTCTCACATTCTCAAGGTCACTTTCTCTTTTACATTCTCAGTTATTTAGTGCTAAAAGAGTCTATTTATTTTGACTTGGGAATTCGTTTTGTGTTGTTAGGTTATGGAAGGAGGAGGACCAGAAGCTGTGAAGAGGCATCGGAGTAGGAATAAGCTTCTTCCTAGAGAGAGAATTGATCGCCTTATTGACCCTGGCTCTTCATTCCTTGAGCTTTGTCAGGTTAATTTTTTTTTTGGTACCAATTACAATTTTGATTGCTAAAACCTCTGTTCCTCATCTTTGTTTTATTAGTAATATATATTGTTACTACCATGTTAACTACTCTACAGATTGTAGATAAATGTCATTTAACAATTGCTTTTCAAATCATTTCCAAGCAGAAGAAAAGTCAGTTCTTATTAAAAAAGGGAAGAAAAAACTACAAAGAAAGACCGTATACATTGGTTGAAATGTCTCTTATACTATCCAAATCAACCTTCTAGAATTTAAATATTTTGTTTTTGAATTCTCCTACAGCTACTGTTCCCCACCTTTTCCAAAATCTTTTCTTTTTTTATGTTTGCTTTCCTTACTTCTCAATTGTTAAAGAAAGTGGAAAAAGAAAAATGATGCTTATGCAGTGAAATCTTCACTCCGCAGCTAACCTACATATGTCATAGAACCACTGGACTTCTGAACTCCACTTTGATTCCTAAACATTCATGTTTGTTTGTTTCTTTTGTTTATCTTCTAATACTATATCTGCTTGTGAAATACTTTAATAAGTCAGTTGCAATTCATTGATAGGATTCACACAAGCTAAAAGACTTGCAAATTCGACAAGTTGAGAAACTGACATTGTGAATGATACGAGGCTGATATAAGTAATCTTATTCATAACTAAATAGATGCTGCCTACTTAAGTACTTATAGTGTCATATAGGATGCTATGACACTGAACTATCTTTTCATATTCATAGTGAAGTAGAAGGCACAAAACTTAAATACTTATAATTTTTAAAAACCTTTTCCAGACCCCTCCATGTGGAGCTTTCCCTTTCCTTCTATTTGAAAGTTGGATTCGGTGCACCAGTTTTGCAGTTTGGTTTCTTGCTGGGTTTTTATCATGATCATAGCTTAGAATATTGTCAAAGGAACCAGATGGAAAAACTACTGTTTGTGTGATTAGCATCGTTCAACTTGTATACTTGATCCCGCTTGTTTCATTCTCAAGTTCTCTTGAGCTGAATCATGAATTTCATAAGATACATATGGTAATTATTCACTGTCTTGAGGAACTAATACACTTAAGTTTATGCAAAATGTTTGAGAGTAGATGGCTACTATGGTTCTTTCTGATAAATTGGGTACTTGAGAATGCTGCTTGCACTTCATGCATAATAATTTTATCTGTCCTCTGTTTATTGTTCGCTGTGATTGTGGCCGAGTATGCTTATTTTTGTTTAAAGTCTATTCAGAAAAGTATCCTGATATGTCTTTTTCTTACTCTAAATCATTATGGTAAATTTAGCTTGCGGGTCATGAATTGTACCAAGAATCATTACCTTCAGGTGGGATAGTTATTGGAATTGGAACAATACACAAGAGACTCTGTATGTTGGTGGCAAATGATCCTACAGTCAAAGGTGGAAGTTACTTTCCAATAACTGTCAAGAAACATCTCAGGGCACAAGAGATTGCGGCTCAATGCAAACTACCGTGTATATATCTTGTTGATAGTGGTGGAGCTTTCCTTCCAAAGCAGGCTGAGGTTTTCCCTGACAAAGAAAATTTTGGGAGAATATTTTACAATCAAGCTGTGATGTCCTCTGAAGGTATTCCTCAAATCGCACTGGTGTTAGGTTCTTGTACTGCTGGAGGAGCTTACATTCCTGCAATGGCTGATGAGAGCGTAATGGTCAAAGGGAATGGTACCATATTTTTGGCTGGACCTCCTCTTGTAAAGGTTAGCAGTCAACCTTATTGTTCTCTGTAAAATGTAGATATCTTCTATTATAATTAAGAATAATAAAAAATGATAAATCATTGATATCATTAGATATCTGATGGAAAATTTTTGTCAGGCAGCAACTGGCGAGGAAGTTTCTGCAGAAGACCTTGGAGGTGCAACTGTGCATTGTAAGACATCAGGGGTTTCTGACTACTTTGCCCATGGTAAAATCCCCTCGCGCTATTAAGCTCTCATATTTGTATTTCCATTTCCTGGATTCATACTTTTGATACTTGTGGTGTCTTCTGCTGATCTTGATGTTTCCTGACACAATGATGGCATCTAATATCCTGTGATGCAGATGAACTGCATGCCCTTGCCATAGGAAGAGATATTGTTAAGAACCTGCACATGGCTGGTGGTCCAGAAGTATCTGGACAAACTAGAGCTGATTATAAAGAACCTTTGTATGATGTGAAAGAACTTCGCACCATTGCACCAACAGACCTCAAACAGCCCTTTGATGTTCGTTCAGTTATTGCTCGCATTCTTGATGGAAGTGAATTTGATGAATTCAAGAAACTGTATGGCACTGTGAGTCCCTTTATTCCTTAACAACTCACATCTATCTCTCATTTGTTTTCTATTATTCATTTGTTTTCTGAGCATACTCACTGATACATACAGACGCTTGTGACTGGATTTGGAAGAATTTGTGGACAGCCAGTAGGGATCCTTGGAAATAATGGGATACTGTTTATGGAATCTGCTCAGAAAGGGGCACACTTTATTGAATTATGTACTCAACGTAACATTCCTCTGATCTTCCTTCAAAATATTACTGGATTTATGGTAAGCATTATTTTTCTTCTCCTCTTGTGATATTAATGTTTGATACAAACTTGCTTTAATTATTTGCTATTGACTATAATTAGGAGGGGAAAACAGGTAAACTCAATTCAACCAGCTCTCATTCCTCATGATAACTGATTGTATAGTCATATGAAATAACTACTTATTGATATCCCATAGATGGATTTATGGTACATAATGAAACATTTCATGATGAATCTTGCAAGGCTTTGTCAAAATTTGTACAAGGATTTATCCAAATTATCTATTTCTTTTACATGACCTTTCACTTTTTATAGCCTGTGTACATCTGAGGCATGTTTCACATGTAATTTGAAAGCCATTACTTCCTAATGAAAAAACAAAAGCAACAGAAACAGAAACATAGAGTTGGGCTAACTTAAAATTCTATCAGCATCTTGAAGCACATGCAGTTGGTTGAGCCATCAGATGCTATAGGGAGGAGTAAGTGGTTTATGTGGTTTCAGCCTTTCAGGCGATATTTCTGGCTGGCATCCCACAATGGGGTTTGATTTCTGAAATCTGAATGTGCTTCTTAGCTTTGTTTTATTTGGAGAATTTCATTTGGATATAGGCCTGTTTTGGAAATAAGGTTAAGTTGTTTATTAATTTGGTAGGTTGGGTCCAAATCTGAGGCGAGTGGTATTGCCAAAGCTGGAGCTAAAATGGTAATGGCAGTCTCTTGTGCAAAGGTAATCTTCAACTCGGAAATGTCAATTTTTTAAATATAATTTGGCCGTTGAACTCAGGCTGGCTAAGCATCATCAGAACTTATTGTGGAACTGAGTATTCATAGCAACTATCCATATACTATGATTCAATTTATCAGTAATCAACTTTGATAATTTAAGCTGTCTTCTTTTAAAGTAATGGCTTCAGTATTATTGAGGAATATACTGGAGAAATTAACGTTTCTTGCTAATATGTGGAATCAGGTTCCTAAGATCACGATAGTTATCGGCGGAAGCTTTGGAGCTGGCAATTATGCAATGTGTGGACGAGCATATAGTCCAAATTTCATGTTTTTCTGGCCAAATGCTCGAATATCTGTAATGGGAGGCCCACAGGTATCTCTTCGGTGGCACATTGCTTCCAACAAACTTAATATCTATATGCAGGATGACATTGTTTTACTTTCACTAGTTCAACTTATTTGAACCCAAATGATTTTTGCTAGATGCATTTGATTGTTGTGTTCTTTGTGTTGCTTGGATAGTGTGAATAAAAAACAATGCTCATTTGTGAAAGCATTAGCCACTTTTGAAATTCTGAATCTGTTTGCTATGCGTATTAATTATTGTTACTTATCGTGGACTCTTGTAACTCTCATTTTAATCATATTAGGCTGCTGGAGTCCTTGCTCAAGTAGAGAGAGTCACTAAGAAAAAGAGGGGAATTCAGGTAAGACATTGACGCCTATAGTCTTATATATCATTTGGATTGTGTCCAGTAATTGACATGATTGTGTTTCAGTGGACAAAGGAAGAGGAAGAAAAGTTCAAGGCTGAAGTTGTCGAGGCGTATGACAGAGAGGGCAGCCCATATTATGCCACATCTAGGCTTTGGGATGATGGCATAATTGATCCAGCAGACACGAGGAGAATATTGAGCCTTTGCATCTCTGCTTCCTTAAATCGTGCACCAGAAGCTACGAAATATGGTGTCTTCAGAATGTAGCACTACAAACTCTAGCTTGTAAAAAGATGTTGCTGTCTGGGGGTTGTTGATTACGCTTCCAACAGCAGAAACACAAACTGCATAATCAGCTAGGTTACAATAAGTTCTAAGGCCAAGGTAAATTGGTTCCATGCCAAGGACAGAAAGATTTACGACAACAGAAAAAGGGTTGAAAATAGTTGGATTAGGTAGCACTTCAGGTTGAGCATGCAGTCATAGTCCGATGGAGCTATGTTTCTTTATTATCGTACTTGGTTCTGGGAACTAGTAACTATGGGTCTGTGTGCCGCTGCTAATGTAATTGAGCTGATACAGAAGTGCCTACAATTAACATGGAGAGAAAAGGGCCTTTAGCCCTTCAATATTTATAAACGAATTTCGTTTCATAGCATACTATTTTTATTTTTATTTTTTGACACAATAACATACTCCCAATTCTCTTTCTAGTATGCTTCCTCCATAAAAACACTGAACGCCCAACTTCATAGAGCAACTCTCTCCCCAGCCCACAACATAGTGTGGAATCTGGATCCTTTCATTGAGCACCATTTCTTTTAGATAGAAAGGCATATACATTAATGTTAATACGAAGGAGAGTTGCCAAAATTAGAGCTGTCAATAGGGGCTGACCCATCCTATTCAAGCTAGCCCATATAGGTTTTGGAATTTGGCGGGTCAAGCTGGGTTGGCCTTTTTTTGTGGGCCGAAAAACAGCTACCCAACCCATTAGTACGTGCGTTGTGGGCCTTTCCAGGTTGGCACACATTTTTAGAAGTATACTTTTTATACAATTTTAAATTAAATTATAATTTAAAAATATTAACATAAATAACATTGGAACAATATTATATGGTATTATTGTTACTATTACATATTATAAAAACATAATTCGTGTCTAAATTTTAATATTCAAAATTTTTAAATAAACTTTGAGTTTGGACTTTTATTATTTTTAATAATTATTTTATTTTTATATTTTAATTTGGTCCACGAGCCGACCTAATCCATATTGCAAAAGATCACAAATTAGCAGGCTTATTCAGGTTGGGCTAAAAAGCCCATTTTTTAAATGGGCTACAATAATCTTAGCCCAACCCTGTTAAATCACGGGTTAGGTTAGGCCGGCCCAACGTGCCTAGCCCATATTAACAGCTTTAGCCAGAATTGAATTAAGGGAAAATTTCATAAATGAGCAAACATTAAATACAAAATCACATAAATTAACTACAGTTTCAAAAAATTACACAAACAACCAACCTTTTAAAAAAAATGGTTGCAAATTCGTGGGTCCCAGCACACTTTGTATAAAACCAAAAAGAAATTCAACATTCTTATTCTCTCTCTTCTTTACAAGAATTCAAAGATTTCCTTCCATTTCTTGCTCCTTCAATCTTAGCAGGTAAGATTTTCAAAATATTTTCCTTAATCTTCTCTGTCTATTCTTCCAGCTTTTATTCATTTTTAATACCATTTTTTGGCGCTTTTTAAATTATTATTTGTTTTGTAAATTTCAGTTTCACCCATTTTTTACATAAAACCGCATGCCCTAAATCTTTGAACAGCCGGATAAATCACAAGCTTACACTATAATGGCCGACGAATCAACCTCTAAGAAGATAACTAGAAGTATAAATTTGCATGATAAGTTTAGTATGGATGATTTGCCTTCTTTTTCGTTGGGGATAACTCAAGAGGATGAGCCCATTGCAGGAAGCATTGCAAGAGATAGGACTAGTGTAGAAATTAGATCCAAGAAGCAGAATGACAATGTTCATCGGCCAAGCACTTCAAAAAGGAAGAGGAAAGATGTGGATCTGAATTCCGGCAGTGGCGAAGCAAAGAAAAATGGGGACGGCTCTGATTTTGACAAAACCAACGAAATCTAAGAGGACAACCAGGTTCAATTTTTTTTTTTTAATAAAAAAAATGTTAGACACATAGGTAAACATATAAACATGAAATTAATTTATTTTGTTTGTATAAAAAAAATATGTTTATATAAAAAATTTATACTTCACATTAAAAGCACAAGTTATACACTTATGTATACAATTTATGTAAAGTGGTATTATTATACATGTATTTATATATACCATTTATGTAAATGGTATGTAAATGGCATTATTATGTATAAGTTATAGTATAGCATTTATGTATAACGCATACTATTATACACTTTTTCTATTCAAGCACATTGTCTGAGTAATTATACATTTACAACCGTGTTCTGCCAACACATTATACAATTGTGTTTTGCCAATACATTATAGCATTTATGTATAACGTATACTATTATACACTTTTTCTATTCAAACACACTGTCTAAGTAATTATACATTTACAACTGTGTTCTGCCAACACATTATACAACTGTGTTTCGCCAATACATTATACAACTGCATAAGCACATCCACAGTTCAAACATTTTTTTATACATCACAAGTATATATATGCATACTTGGAATCTGTATGAAATCACACGATCAAACGTATAAAAAAACAAAATCAAAAATCAACTTTACCTCAGTAGAATTCGTATAGATCAACAACTTTTTTTTTTCAGCATTACTCATGCTACAATATTTTCCTTTTTCGGTTTTATGTTTTACAGTATCATAATAGGTAATAAATATTGAATATATTGACATTCCATTATTTAAGGAAATGTTTCCTTTATTATATCTAATCAATAATTAATAAACATTAAATGCCAGCTATTCTTTTTTGTATAAAATATTAGTGTAATACCATTTTATACAAAGCACATACACGTTCAAAAGGCTATAAAATGTAATTTTTAAAACTGTGGCTATTTTAGCCTATTATGTTTCACTGGGTGGTTATTTATGAAAATTCCCCTTGAATTAACCTGATGTATCGCGGGGCTGTGTTATATTTGTGTACTTAAAAGCTTGACTGAAACAAATGAAAGCGCCCGTGGCCTAATGGATAAGGCGTCTGACTTCTAATCAGGCGATTGTGGGTTCGAGTCCCACCGGGCGTGCTTTTTCGAAAAGTGAGTTGTGACTTGTAGTGAGTCCTTGTTATTTACCCCACTTTTGGGTATATTTATTTTTCATGATATAAAAGAAAGAAGATGAGGTTAGGTGGCAATAGATAAAGATGTTTGTATTGGAGGTTTGGTGGTCATATGGTGTCTCCATCCTCCACAAGAAAATGACAAGATTGGCAGTCACTATCAGCGTCCCGTAACCAAAATCACGTTTTTCGTGACTTCACTCTTAGCTTGCCCAATTACTGCACTCAATTAAAAACTTCCGTGCTCCACTTTATTAGTAGATAATAAAATAATATTTTCCTACCATAAGTTTATGCAAAATAAATCGTGAAGTCTCATTATATTCATTTATTTTTGTTTCTTGACAAATCTTTGTAGCGTGGCCAATGATTTATTTTAAAACTATTTTTTTAACGTAAAAATTTGTCGTCTTCGATTTCAAACAAATTTTTTTTTTCACTTTTAGCTTTTTTTTTAAACCTTTATAAACTTTTCTTTTTAAATTTATCCTCAATTTTTTTTTTATTTTTGTCAGTAACCTAATTAGGTATAATAAAATTAAAAATATAATGAAAAAATAAAATGAGCAATTTTTAAATATTTAGATGATTTGAATTATTATAAATACGTATGACCAATTAGAAAATGTCACATAATTTTTAAAAAAATTAAAATTGACTTGACTATTTTTATTAAATTGTGAAGTATATTTGAACTCAAATTTAGAAAATCGTAGATATATTTTTACACCAAAGATAGAAGAGGAACATTTATAAACTTTTTTCCATAGTTTAATATTTTTGAGCATTTTCCATTATTATTATAAATGCTATTCTTATTTCCACCTGCCAAACGACGCATAGAATGTGATTGGCTAATAAGCATAGAAATTTGCACCGATCTCTCTGCATTGTCTGTGTTGCAAATGGCTGCGAATGCGAGCTGTGCTACTCCTTACTCCAACGCTTCGTCTTCTCTCTCACGCTCTTTCTCTCTGCGATACAGCGAGCTCTGTAACTTGCCATACAAGTGTAAGCAGTATCAGAATGTTCGAATCGGTCTCTCAGTTGAGAACAATAAGGGCTTCGGAACATGGAACACCTCTTCTTCTCCTTCGCCTCTGCGCGTTTTCTGTCTCCGCGATAACAAAGGTAATAACTCATGTTTTTTGTGTAATTTTCTGTTGATACGTACTTTTTATTGCGTATTTTGTTGTTATGCTGGTGAAAATATGAAGGAATTGAGTTTTGATTCGCCGATTGAAGTTGATAGTTGTGATTGATGTGCTTATCGATTTGAACTATTTGAAAAAATTGCTTCGATCTGGTCTAAGAGTAGTCCTCTGGTTCAATATTAATGGTTGAATCAGAAAAACTAGTGGAAATATCTCGCGGATCATGATTTTTTAGTTGTTTTTTTAAACTGTGAGAAAGTAGTTCTACATTTGTTTGAACTCCGTTCTCCTTTCTCTTGTTTTTTCGGTTCTCTTAGCTGTATGATGCGAAATACTCAGATACATACAGTATAAATTGTGGATCTCTGCTTTAGATCTGAGAATACTTAGTTCTTGCCGTGATGCACCAAAACTTGTGGTAATGCTTTGTGGCAATGAAGTAGCCAACCTGCTTTTATTTCAAAATTATAGATGGAGCTTTGTAAGCAGTGATTGTTTGAGCTTTTCGATTATTTTCAAGCCTTCTTATGAAAACATCATGGTGTTATAAGTTTTGTAAGGATGCTTAAAATCTTAGGAATCTAATGAAACTACAGTTATTAGTGATTTTGCATGAGAACGAGAAATGCTGTTCGGATTAATCTAACTTGTTCTGTTTATTCATTTACTGAATTCTAATCCAAACTTGTTATTCCAATATTGAGAGGGTTACTACTTGGATACTAATCTTGAGCAGTTGCCATTGCCCTATATATGTCTTTGCCTGGTCTAGTTGGCAGCAGTTCTTTTCTGGTTTTCTGTTAGTAAATGAGTCAAGGTTTCTTTGCTCATCAATTAATAAAAATATTTTGTTGCAAAATTTTCTTGACCTTCACCATACAAGAAGTATAGAAAAGGAGCTACCAGAACTATATCTACGTACCTATGAATTGGAACGCTGAATGTGCTCCAGCAGTAAAAAAGAAGAAAAAAAAAAGTGCTCCATATCATCTGAGGTTCTTCTGTTCCTCTTTCTCCATATTGTCGATTACATGTGGTATTACTTTGCAGCTCATATCCACTTCTTGTAATTCCACTCCAGCTACACAAAAGGTCCTTAACAAGGCTAGGCATATCCAATTGAATGTTACCTGTTCTTTTTTAGCAGGCTTGTTGGATTAGGTAAAATGCATGGGGAGTCTTTTGGGGAATGCAACATATGTCCTCCTTCTGAAATACTTGCATCACTAACTAAATTACCTCAGACTGCATTTGCTAATTCAGTTGATTTGAAATCCTTAAATAAAAAGTATCACGACATGCTATTTTGCATGTTCATAAATATGAGTATCACTAACAGTTTACCCCGGCAAGGTCCAAAACTAATGTGTTTTGTCTATCCTGAATGAATTTCAAATGAGACTTGTACTATGCTTTTATGTTTGAGTAAATTCCTAATAGAGAACAATCATAGAAAAATGCCAAATGTTTGAGGTCTAGGTGCATCTTATTTGTAGCTTATGAATCCCTTAACAGGAATACCTTGAGATGTGCTTTATCAGTCCAATTGTCTGCATTTCAAACTTCTCCATTTCTTTTGTCTGGTTCAAAAAGATTTGTATGGTTATAAGGCAGTCGAGATTTAAGTATAGATGTATCTCTCTACTGGCTTTTTGGTGTAGCGTGGTTACTGCAAATGCCACAGAAGCCATGGATTTGCTTTGGTTGCCTTTACTTTATCAGTAGTATTACTCTGTAAATTTTCTGCAGCATCTTCTAGGTGCTGGATTATCAATATCACTGCCTTTTAGCTAAAAAACAAGGTGGCTGTTGAGCATATGTTGTTCTCTCTCATCATTTTTTTTTTACATTATCAATTATGTTCTGTGTGGCCTTTTTCCTATTTTGGATATGTTTACTTGTTTAGTTTTCTTTAAATGCTTTGAATTAGACTTATTCTTAGTGGTCTGCCTTGGAAGTTAAGTGCTGAGTTGAAGGAGTACTGTATCTCTCTGGACATATTAAAAGAGATTCAGTACGTTGAGATCATTCTGCAATAATTACTATCTGTAATAAAGAAGTTTGACATAATTATTTATCACTATGTTATGCATTTGTAATACTTGCAATTACCTATCAAAAACTGTTACGCCTTTATTAAAATCTTTCTCATTACAAGGAGCAGGAATAATGCTCATAGATGACTAAGAGTTATGCATTTGTAACCTTTAATTGTACTAGAGATATGGATGTCCAGTACATTAGGCATTGTGTTAACGTATGGCTGTCAAGTGAGTTTTACAACAACAACAACAACAACATACCCAGTGGAATCCCACAAGTGGGGTCTGGGGAGGGCAGAATGTACGCAGACCTTACCACTACCTCATAGAAGTAGAAAACATTTAGCACTTTTTCTACATTCACCTTACATTTGCAAGAGATCATATTTTGTTCTCAAAGGGCTTTTACCAGAAGTACATAGTCACATAAATTAATGTTATAGGGGTATTAAAATAATCTAATTTATAATTTTGTAGGAGTGGAATTAACTAAGTTGGGATTGCGAATTAGTGATTGATGTATTAAAGGTCTACAGGAAAATGTTTGATTGAGAATGCGCCTGCATACTGTGTTAAGTATTTAAATTTATATTTTGGAATCTTTTCATTTGAACTACTGGTGTTTGTATCTTAAGTTGGCGCCTTACTGTATTGGCTCATTAGTGTGCAGGAAATGGATTCATATATGAAGCATATTTGTGGTGGTTTTTTTATCAAAGATGAATTTTCAATGTGTATGCTAATAATTGCTTCCTAACATGCAATGTGCAGCTGCCGCTGTCACTGCTAAGACATGGGAGAAATTGATATTGAGAAGTGATACACCTGTTCTTGTTGAATTTCATGCCACTTGGTGTGGCCCCTGCCAGATGGTTCACCGAGTAATCGATGAGATTGCAGTTGAGTATTCAGGGAGACTAAAATGCTATATACTTGATGCAGATAGTGAATCTAAGATTGCTGAGAACTATGATATCAAGGCTGTCCCTGTGGTCTTACTGTTCAAGAATGGGGAGAAATTTGAGTCTGTTATCGGAACAATGCCCAAGGAGTTCTATGTGGCTGCCATTGAAAGGCTTCTATCTCCCTAGATGCGGCTCCCTCCTTAAATGAGAACGTCATGGTAGCATGTCAAGTTCAATGCGCAAATTTGATATCCTTACTTCCATTTAAAAATTCTTTTCCCCGCTAATGCCTTGTAATTGCATTTTCCTTTTCTATGAATCATCAGCTCATTTCCTCAGCATTGACTGCTCTCCGTAAAAAGCACTTCCTGCTGCTTTCTTCACAGTGAAATTTGTATAGGGTCGGTGAACTTGTGAATAGTGTTTGCATTAGTTTACTAAAGATGTCCTGTTTCCTAACGTGTTTTTGTTGTTGCGACTAGTGACTGGCTTGAGCTTTCTTGAGATGAATTTCAGTAGTAATATTTTGAAATCCTAATAAATGTCTAATGATGAAGGGGAGCTTTGGAGTCACCAGTAAAATTGTTGTCATGTGACCGTAGGTCAGTAGACCCTTATTGTCGGACTCTGCACATAGTGAGAGCTTTAGTGCATTGGACTTGCCCTTTTTTTTTCCTAATAAATGCCCTATGATATGTGAACGTGTATCTCCGGGTGCGAAATGTTTCTGTGGCCAGAAACTATCCAAGCATTATCAAGCTCCCTACCGGATTATAGCAGTTGCTTGCCTCCGGTGTTTACGAACTTCCCCATGGACAGAAAATTGGTATTCAGGTGGAGAAGGATAGTGGAGATGGATTCATTATCCCTACTAGTTTTGAATTGTGTGCCACTGTAGCTTGGAGATTTCTTAGCATCATATAGGGAGAGTAGTTTGTATCAAGAGAAAGGATTAAATATGCCCTCAATTATATAGTCAACCTAATAGTTTTAACACGAGCTATAGGTTGGGTTGTATCAGCAAGTGGGGGACTTGTGTACAAAATGGTGCCACACTATTAGATAAAGGTTTTCTCTTTACACTTTCATTTGAAGTACGATGGAGTATAAATTCAATTCATAATCAAAAGTAGAAGGATAAATTAGAATTTTTTTTGCTTGAATTACTTTTGACACATGGTATCTATGCAAATGGGAGACGATTTACTATCATACAATCTATGAATGGATCCAACGTAAAACATAATGATAAAATTGACAATTTTGGACAATTTCCCTTTTATTTATTATCATTCAAAAGAGCAACGGGTTTTTTTCTAAACCATAATCAACTTATAGGTAGTTACCCCAAATTCGCACTATTTTTTATGAACAAGTAATAAATTGGTGTGATGTCATAACTTATTCTAGTTAATTAGATTAATTGATATCAGTATTTATAAAGACTAATATTATGCAAGATTAATGTTTGCATTAGGTGTGAATAGATTTTTTATGAATAGGTGTGCTTAGTACAAATTTTTAATGCCATAGGAATTGGCTACATTCACATATAAAATATGACGAAATAATAGTTTTATCAAAATTATTCGCGCTTCGCAGGCATAAAAGGCACTAACATTAATGAATTTATAAATACTATTTTAAAAAAAATAATTTTTTGAAAAAGAAAGTCGAAGAATCATTATTCATATAATCTTGAATGATATTGGATTTCACTCTAAAATATAAGTTTGATTTTAATAAAAAGTCTATTAAAATTAATGAATAATATATAATGAATTAACCATATTTTTGTGCATGTAATTTGCATCTCATTAATGCCTTTAAAATTCCATATCTCACTTGATAAGAAAAATGAAATAAAGTAAAATATGGATCTGTTTTACTATTTGAGCAAAGTTTACTCATATATCTCCAATGATAACCTTAAAGACCATATTTCTGGTGGCCATGACAATATTAACATTGAGACTAAAGGTCAAAGTAGAAATTTTGAATTTATTTTTCACTTCTTTCAATATATTTTAAAATCGATATTATAAAAATATAATTAAATAATAATTTAAAAATGTCATGCTATAAATAGATGTCAACTGACATCCAATTAAAAGATGTTATATATGATAATTTAGAGGCAGAACGTCGGTTTACAAATATTTATAAACCGCAACAGTAAAGCAGCGCGGCCCATATTCCGATGCCGATGTCTGGCTATTTCTCTTGAAGAATTAACAAGTTTAGTGAAGACTCAAAAATAGTGTCTTTGGGGTTTTTACTCATAGAAGAATCAGCATCTCTACTTTGCAGCTCATCGATCCTTTCGTCTTCTGGTACTTTCATATATTTGCTAATAAATTACATGTAGGGTTTCCATATTGGAACTCCACCCCACTTCTGGGATCTCTTTGTTGGTGTTGTATGCACTATTTTTTTTTGCAAAGGCTTGTATATTTTCTTCGATCTCCTTGAATTTACCTATGAGTTAAAATTTAAAGGCTTCCAGTTAAACTTAGGGAAATACGGTTTTTAATTGTCCGAATTGTTGGAATTTATGGGATTGAATGGATGCATGAGATTTATATAGTTGATCCGCACTGTTTTGGGATTGGAGTTTAGTTGCTTGTTGAAATTTCCATGTGTTTATATTTTGTCTTTTGATCAGATCAGTTTTTGCTGCTGCAGGGAATATTTCTATTTTATTTTGGAATTTTTCAGTTTTCTGGGCGGCTTCAGGATGGGTCCTTTTTCCTTTGTATTTTTTTTTTTTAAAAAAAAAAACTATCTTTGAAGCAACTTGGACACCAAAGCTAGAGTTCAAGGCTTTATAAATCCATCATTCCGGTCAATGATTTTGATATGGTTTCCAAGTCCCATAATCCATTACAAGATATGCTTAAATATAATTTATATTGAGAACTAAAGAGCCCCTTTTTAGCTTTTTTATTGCTGAAAAAGGTTAATGCTTTTCGTCCGGGGTAAATTGTGATGCTTGTTTCTGTATTGATTATTCTTGAGTCTGCTTCAGTATTAATTAAAGTGTTTTGAAATACTTCTATTTGGATGGAATGTTGTATCTAGTGATTCATCTAGCTAGTTGCTAGTTGCTCATTTTGTTGGCCATATACAGGTAGCCAGCGACTACACAATCATTCGTGGGACTACACAATCATTGGCTGAAACACTGATGGCACTTACTCCTGCATCATCTTTTGGGTTGTCATCGGAGTCCTTGGAACAAAGTGGGAGGTTAATGGCAAACACAAACGCAAAAGCAGTGACACCTCTCTCTTTGCAAAGCCCGAATTCTTCACAGGGACCGGTGGCAATTCTTTGGGACATTGAGAACTGTCCTGTTCCAAGTGATGTACGCCCTGAGGATGTGGCTGGCAACATCCGAATGACTCTGCGGGTCCACCCTGTGATCAAAGGAGCAGTTACATTGTTTTCTGCCTATGGAGATTTTAATGCTTTCCCTAGACGATTGAGGGAGGGATGCCAGAGAACTGGTGTTAAGCTTATAGATGTCCCCAACGGCAGAAAGGATGCAGCTGACAAGGCCATCTTGGTTGACATGTTTCTTTTTGCTCTTGACAATCCTCCACCCTCGTCCATTATGCTAATATCAGGAGATGTTGATTTTGCTCCTGCACTTCACATTCTTGGTCAACGTGGATACACTGTGATCCTTGTCATTCCTTCAGGGGTAGGTGTTTCGTCCGCTCTGTGTAATGCAGGGAGGTTTGTATGGGACTGGCAAAGTGTCGTTCGAGGCGAAGGTTTTGTGCCTCCTGCGAAGGCCTTAATGCCTTGTCGTGGTGGTGTCTCAGACATTACTGGAATTCTAATGGAGTGTTGCCAGATTAATGACAGCCCAGATGGTCAGCATGAAGATGAAGCAATACTGTATAGGGGCCTCTCACAGAGCTACTATAATGCAAGGGAATTCTCAATGATATCTCATTCTCTGGCTGAATATAATACCACTGCAGTTTCCATGCCATATCCTGTGGGTATGAGAACTCATAGTCTTCCTTCTGGTTTAAATGAATTTTCAGCTGGAGGTCCATCGTCACATGACCAGAGTGACTTGACATGGGTGCAGCCTGGGGATATAAATGGTTTGAAGGGACAGCTGGTGAAGTTGCTTGAATTATCTGGTGGCTGCTTGCCTCTTACACGTGTTCCTGCAGAATACCAGAAAATTTATGGGAGGCCTCTTTACATTTCAGAGTATGGCGCAGCTAAGCTCGTGAATCTTTTCAAGAAAATGAGTGATGCAATTTCTGTTGGGGGTAAAGGCCAAAAGAAGTTTGTCTACCTCCACAATTCATGTGCTGTACCAAGTGCTCCCCCCATAACTATATTAAAAAGAGATAACAAAGGAAAAGGAACACAAGAGGGAAATGCCGATATTGTGACTGGAGTTGGATCTTCAGATGAGTTCTCGGATGATGAAAGAGGACTCATAAAAGAGCAAGGGGGGAGTGGTGAGAAATCTAATATGGGTGCACTAGTTGAAAAAAACCTTGAAAATTTCAAGTATGAACTTCAAGAAATACTTGTTAGCTACTCTTGCCGGATTTTTCTTGGTTGTTTTGAGGCAATATATCAACAAAGGTACAAGAGGCAATTAGATTACGAAAGCTTTGGAGTGGTTGAACTTGAGCAGCTACTAGCAAAGGTGGATGATGTCGTGATTGTGCAAGAGGAGCCAGTTAGCAAGAGGAAGTTTCTGGCTGCTATTGATGCCTAGAAGTGTTTGTCGTTTATTTCTTGACTATTTACTATCTTAACTTCCTTCGGACTTACGCTGAGGTATTTGTTGTTGCCACTTTGTCCTTATCATTTTTTTCCTCTTCAGTATGACAAAGAAAAGTTGAAGTCATGGTCGTCATTTCTTCTTCATCATGACTTAGTTTGTTCTATAATGTCAGAAGTTCCTATGTAACACCGGAACAACGGGAGATTTCTGTGTATATTTGTCTCTTGTTGCTTTCATCTAATACATGCTAGAAGGTGTAAATTATTCAAGCAAGTTTGCGCTGGTCTTTTCCCCACCTCATCATACATGTCAATGATGTGCAAGATTTGCTTTTTTTTATGAGTTCTTTTTTGCCGTATATAACTTGGATCTGACTTCTGCTTCTAAATTTAGCCTCTCCCTTTTCCATATCTTACCCAAGTCTATGGAATTGGTCAAAAGTTTTCCATCAAGTGTATTTGGTTTGGGAAAACACTCTATAGCATCTCATGGTTCTTCCAAACTCTTGCCGCAAAAAAGACTATTATCAAAGGTAAGCAATCTGGCTGTCCGATTTTGAAACCTTTGGGTAAACTGAATTGGGTTCAAGTTGAATATGACTGGGCTTTTGTCCTCATTTTAGTTCAGGAGCTTTCCATGAACATATGATTTTTGTTGTTATTCTTTTAGACGGAAGAGAATGATATCTTACCAGTTTTGATTGAGGCAATTTGGTGGGACTAGTGGAAGTTTACCCTTTTGTAAAGGCTCTTAATGCTTAGTTGGGGAAAAGAGACGAGAACCTATCTAGTTTGCTCCAAATAGTTTTTGGTAATTTTTAATTAACTTATCAGTATATATGCTGACAATTACTGAAGTTACTCTTTTCTTGATAATATGGGGTTCCACCTAGTTGCATTATGCTGCTCCGCTCAGGTAGTTGCCATACTTTGACAGTTCAATGAGAACAGAGATACCACATCAATTAGCAACATTTTCGAGGCATATTAATCCATATTTCCATCTTTTATTTGTTACATTTAATTGTTAAGCATTATGAAAGGACAATTGTGGATATATTCACCTGTTGAGGAGAGAAGTAAGCTTCCATGACAGAAAGAATTGCCTGCTGGCCAATGCAAGGCCGTGTGTCTGAATTACGGCTTCATCCCAAATTTATATGTCCCGCCATAACTTATTACTAATGTGAAATTCTTAGTATTACTTTTAGTGCTTTTATCTTAGTTGCATCCGGGTTGCATATCTTATAACTTACACGTGAGAATTTTTTGCTTTATTTTTTAGTGTTGTTTTCTTAGTTAACATCTAACAATGCCATCTTATCTGTCTTGACATTTCCAGCTTAAGCCTTGTTGCATTGGAGGGATGTTGAAGTTAGAGAAGGCCCTGTCTCCATGCAAAAAGCTCCCACAATGGTGTCAATCATGGTAGTCCAGTTTTGCAGAAGTCGTATCATTTTTGTCACTTCTTCCAATTTGTTTATGGTTTTTTACCATATTGAAGCTCCTGCAGAAGTCTGATGGCAAAGGTAATAAACTTCTGATTGGATAATGGGGGATGAAGTATAGAGGTCCCAACTGATCAATAGCCTTATTTTAGTGTTAGACGAAATGAACTTTTGCAAGTTGGACAGCTATAAAGAATTGAATCTGGTCTTGTGAACATCTATGAGTGTTGATATGCAATGAGCATGACTATACCAACACTTAGTTGGATGCCAGCAGCAATAGCACATATCGTAGGGTACATATGATCATGTCAGATTCAGCAACTTGAACAGTTAGTCAAGGACTCGAGTCCTATGGTTGCATTTGCTTCGATGTTGCTCCTTGAGGTGTAAATTTTGTCATGAAACTTGAGCTTTTTTCATCCTTTGGGTTGTTTCATTCTGCGGAAAATGGTGTCAATAGTTTAATCACATAGTTTGGGTATTTAAGCTAGATGTAGGCTAGGAGCACTTTCTCCATGTAACATATGCTTGCTACATGCAGAAGCATCATAGGGAGGGTTTAAAAAGAAGACTTCTTTTCAAAGGTTCCTTTTTTTTTTTTTTATAGGAATCGTTTAACAGCTTCTGTTGTTGTTTGTCAATGTTAGCTTGGAGCTATTTGCTTGCTTGTGTGTGGAACAATTGTTCTGTAAGGCGGATTATGCTGTATTATTGATTGGAAGGATCGTTATATTTCCCTTACAGATGTTCTTTTGTCAGCAGATTGTCATACGGTCTGTATTTCTTGGACATTAAACTGGTTTCTTTTTCCTTCCTCCCATGGCAAGTTTATTATGTATGGTAATTTAGTTCAAGTTAAAGAACTTCAATTTTCTTCTCGTGCAGAGTGACCATGTTACTTTTATGTGCAACAACATAACAAATATCTTGTAGAGAAATCACTCTTTAAGGAGTTTTTGTTCTTGACTGATGTAAATATTCAGTACACACCAGCTAAAAAGCTATCAGTATGAAGTTAACTTATGAATAGGAAAAGAAAATGCAGGAAAGGGAAAGAAAGAAGGAATCAAAGTTCACTTTGAGAATGTGATACGCAGCTAAATTGGCAAAATGCATTCAATCCATATCATCAGCAATGTAAATGTCGAATGAATGTCACAGATGTCAGATAAAAACTCTCTTATTTGCAGATCAGCTGTGAAAGCAACTTGTTCTTCTGATGTAGGAAACATACAGGTAAAGAGAGCACAAGGCAACAAGTATAGAGTCCAATAACTTACAAGAAATAACAACTCTGGGAAATCCTAAAGTATGTTAAACACAACAAACCAACCCAAAGAGAGGGAAAACTGAAGTTGTTAGTTACTACCTCTCCAAAAGTATTCACGGAGGATAAAGAATACAACTCTTATAGCCACCGGC
Source organism: Solanum rostratum (assembly GCA_029948455.1). Lineage (NCBI taxonomy): Eukaryota > Viridiplantae > Streptophyta > Magnoliopsida > Solanales > Solanaceae > Solanum > Solanum rostratum. The sequence goes on along the minus strand of CM057045.1, from coordinate 89,046,012 downwards.
TGCTTTGCAAGGAAAAAGTCTTTCAATGGAACTCTCGCAAAACTTCTTGGACCTATGGATTACAGCCTCTGGGCTCTGGATCACGCGCACGTGCTGCTTATCAATGTGAGGATGGTGAAGTTAGTAACCCTAAAACTCTAATATGTAGTGGCTTTACAGTTAAATCTGCTCATGTGATAGTTAACAGTCTAAATGGTGGAGCGGTGGGCCCATTACTCACCGAGTTTGAACCATGCATCAGCTGGCTCAAATATACTGAAAAGTCAAAGCAGTAGACTCAAATAGCTGGTACATTAGAGTGGAGATTGAGGAGGGCTGGTTTCAATTAGGAAGCTCCTGCTACAATAGGACCTCGATGTACTTGACGAAGAAGCTAGACACCTTCCATCACCACTGTGAAATATTCCCTCACCTTTGTGCAGCCTAGACCTACTTGTTCTTCCCTTTCCTTCAATCTCATCATAGTCTTCATCATCCATGGATTCAACAAAGCCACTGTGCATTGGGTCTTGACATTCATACAAAAGCCTAAGGACCTGCTTGATTGAAGGCCGAGCGCACCCTTCTCTCTGAGTACACCATCTAACAATTGCTAAAAGGGTCTGAAGTTGATCAAAGTCATAAGAGTCTCCAATATTAGGATCGACGAGCTCAGTTATCCTAGATTCTGATGTCATGAACATTTCGGCCCACTCTATCAAATTTTTGTTATCTTGAATTGCACGTCTCCCTGTGATTAATTCCAGTAATACCACCCCATAACTATATACATCACTTTTCTCTGTAAGCTCTTGGGTGATGACATACTCGGGATCCATATAACCTAAATAACAAAGAATAATTCCCTCTACATCATCAAGGTAATGAATGATTCTTGAATTTCACTCATAAGTAGACTTTTCCCCAACCTGGAGTTCCCTTGATATCTGTGTTTACCGGTTCAAAGCAAATAGAACCATCCTTTGAAGCATGTGCAAGGCCAAAATCTGCAACCTATCATGTTACCAGAGTTAATTGAACAATCTGCTCTGCCAACAGATCTCATAAAGCAGTAAGGAATGTTGTAGAGTTAATTTTTGCCAATTCAGAAGGCAAGAACAAAAGAAAGATTTGACGTTCGTCCTTGTAATAAATGAAACTAGGATCACCATTGAATTAATGTAAGTTACCTTTGCAACAAAGTTCTCATCCAATAATATATTGCTTGATTTGATATCCCTATGGCACAGTGGAGGATCACAATAAAAATGAAGATATTCCTACATGGAGGCAACAAGAAATAAGGTGCGCTGAATGTTAAGCAGCTCATATAATTATAAGAGTTGGATAGGGTATAACAAAAATTGTACCAGAGCATTTGCAATATCAATAGCGATTCGAATTCTAGTACGCCAGCTGAGGGGAGTTGTACCTGGATCTTCGCATATATTCAGAGGAACAATCAAGCAAATTAACAACTACTTTAAGATGGAACAGTAGTCAAAGATGCACTATGTATTTGTCAACACTAAATATTAAATAACAGAGCAGTGGCTGATGTAAAGGCTAATTTTTTTGTTAATAATAGATTCAGCAAATAAGACTCAAAGATTAAGAGCATACTGTGAAGCTGATCCTTTAAGCTTCCATTTGGCATATACTCATATATGAGAAACCTGCTCCATGATAAATTTTTCAGTATTGAAAAGAAGATATTAATACATGAACTAGTTAATAGGTCACCTTGCATTGAAAGCTGTACAAAGACATAAGAAGGCAGAAAAAACAAATAAAGAAATTTGTAAGTATGATTTCCAAACCTCTCATGCCTTTCACTGCAAAAGCCCCTTAGAGCAACGAGATGACGATGATGTAGACGAGCAAGCAGTTCTATTTCTTTGCAAAACTCATCCTCAGCCTGCTCAGAAACCTTGTTCATTCTCTTCACTGCTACCACGGAACCATCCTTAAATTCAGCTTTGTACACTGTGCCAAAACCTCCCTGTCCAATAGTTGTGCTGAAGTTGTTGGTTGCTTTCTTTGTCCCCTTATAGCTGTATTTCGTAAACATAGAAGCCGCACCTGTGTACATTTTTGCATAACAATAACTTGCATTGTCCGCTTCGAAAAGTGCACAATTACTCTAAAAGAACCACAAAATTACCTTCCTGGAATCTTTTTGGCGGCTGTGTGAAGGATTTGGAAGATATCTTATCAGTTGCATCAGAATCTTCCAGCTCTTTGCTTTTCCTCCAAATCAGAACAATTAAGATAAGCAGCATCAGGACAGCCACGACAGTAACTACTATGCCAATAACTGGTACTAATGTAAGGTGGTAAGAATGGTGATTTTCCTTAACAGGTGTATTCAAGGAAAGTTGAGTGGGACTAGCAGCAACAGGAGGGCTTGGAGAGACCTCTGGTGAAAGTTGTGATGGAGATGGTCCTGAAAGTGGTTCGATGTATAATGGAAGTCAGAACTTTTCAGATGACTGAAAGTACATTACATCACTAAAATGATCCAGAGAAATACTATTTATGTGCAGAAGTACAAAAAGAACCACCAACTCCCTGCCTAAGAAATCAACATTAGTGAACATACCAGAGAAAGACACAGGGCCAGAAAAAGGTGCAAAACGAGGGTCATAACAGCAGTTTCCTCCGAGTGTAAGGTGAGGCTAAAATGACACTACAAAGGATGTTGCCGGAAAGAATCTGAGTCTAGGAATAGAAGATTTAAGGATTTATGACTAATTCCAGGCAAGTTAATGATTAAGGTATAAAAGACACTGGAATATGGTTGTGTAGAGAAGTAGTTACTTCGGGCTTATGAAAGAACAAAGAAAACAAGTAGAAGTAGATTTCTTTCTCTGCTTTCTGATTTTTCTTTCTTTGGCCTTGGAAACAACTTCTGGTAGAAATGCAAAAATTTAGGCCGCGTATAATAGACTCTTGTGGTCGGGTCCTTCACCGGATGTTGTACATAGCGGGAGCTTTAGTGCACCGGGCTATCCTTTGTTCTTTATCTATGTTTTGATAGTTTTGAAATAGGCTCGGCATGGGATGGTTGTGCAGTTTTATGTCGCTTACACTTAGAACTGAATGGAATACCTTGTAAAAAACATGGAAAACTTAAAGCAACTCACGGGAGTCTCAAGGAAAGGATTCAATGTTGGTAACAAATATTCCAATGCATAAAGCATTCGTATAATTCCTGTAACTGTTCTATCTAGGCTTCAGTGGTAATGAATCCCATCACATCCCTATTAAGACGTACCTGGAGGTATAATAAGGCCTTTAACTCCAAAGAAACAGCGAGCAATATCAATAGCTGATGCATTGTCAACTTGGCTTGCAAGAGCAACAAAAGCTGCATCTCTACAAGTACTAAATGTCATATTATTCGCTGTACCAACTAGATTGCGGAGATACAAGATACCAGAATTGAGGCATTTTCTGCATTCACTTTCCCCCGAGAGGGGGACTTGGCAGTTTTTAGTAACACTTGAAAATTGTGGAGAATGAATCATCTGATTTACAGTTGTGCGACCTTGGCAATCATAGTTGACAGGAATTTTTGTCCCAAACCCACAGAACACTGTTGCATTTCTGTTGACTCCATGGAATTGGAAAATTTCTGCTATTTTGTCTAGGCAAATTTGTGAGGTGTCAGCAGTAACCCCCAGGTTGCCTGTTGCATTTGCATATCGAGCAACAGAAATTGCAATCAAGGCATTAATGTAGCGGCAACATTTTCCTCTGTCTTCTTTGTTGGAGCATAGTGAGGCAGTCAGAGTATAGTTGGAACCAGTCATGTCTAAAGGGCACACTGCATGTGCAGAAGAAAATGTAGATAGTCATTATTCAGATCTCAATTCGTTGAGAGATGTTTCAGCATTACTCCAATTCAAATAAAGTGAGTGTGGAAAATTCCAACGGAGGTAAATTAGTGCATACAAGAATTGATACAAGAAGCATGTATTGTTCCTATAAGTGATAATGATAATTGTGTAGTACAAATTTTAATTTTTCTAATGAAATAACTTCATACGAATTTCATATAATTAAAGTAATATCCAATGAAGTCAAATCAAAGAACATTAGACTAGATGAAAGGAGAGAAGAGTCAAGTCCTCTGAATTCACAGAGTTTCCTTGAGGAAATTACTCCCCTCAAGTACCCAAGGTTATGGAATATATCCTCCCAGGATAAAATGACTCACGACAAACAAATAGCGGTACCTCAAATTTATTGTCCAGCGAACCACTCAATGACTTGTGATCACACTTGAATTTTTCGAAACAACATTTTTTCTTCTTGGAACTTGTCTTAAACCTTCTACCAAAAGTTCCTTAGTTTTTCTCTTAAGTTCTCAAGTTCTACTTACATCTTAGAAGGATTTAGATATTTATAGCCAATAGGATGGTATAATGATTCATGTAGCAGACGAAAGGTTGCATCGAAATACGAAAGGCTGCATGAATGTTCATGAATGACATGAATTCATTCATAGTTGCAACTTTCACATTTTCCAATACATCAATCTTTATACAATGTATCATTATCCATTCACCCATTATACATTAAACCTAACAGCATGTCCAACGACAATATACCTAGTGAAATCCAACAAAATAGGGTCAGGGGAGGATAGAGTATAGGCAAACCTTGCCACTACCTCATAGAGATATAGAGGTAGTCTACGAAAGGCTTTTCATGTCCATGCTATGAAAATCCTACTTCCTTTTTCAGTACACTCCCTTAATATATACAGATAAAAATGCAACATGTTAGAAGTACTTATATGAGCTCAGCTTGTGGAAAGCAGGAGCTCCAAGCTATTTATGTGCGGGTGTTGGGGAGGAATGTCAGCCTGACTATCTCCAATTTTAAGAGTTAGCAGCCAATATAAGTACATTGATCTTGTACACCAAGACTACATATGAAAACTTGGACCATTAGACTTCAGACAGAACAAGTCGTAGTTTGATTTACTTTCCATAAACTAACCACCATCTATTATAATAGGTTCAATCGCACTGACAAATATAATTTCTTTACACTGTCATTGTATAACTGAAACTCCAAAAGAATCGTCAATAAAACGTGCAGTAACAGAATGGTTAATTGAAGTGATGCATATTAGTAACATTAAAACAGAACTAGAAATTGCTGTCATATTAAATTTGAATGTTATTAAACTTACAACCAAACATAAGTTGGATTAGAATGATCTTCAGAAGTGACATTGGCTAACTTTCATTCACATTCCCAAATTCCAACAAAACAAAAAGCCCACACTGTCTCTGAAAATGGGCAAGACATGCAGGGCACATTAATCACACTTCCCATAAATACCTTTCTTCTTCTTCATTCCACTTCCCTCTTAAATTCTCAGGAACCCCAAACACAACAAAATCAAGTACAAGACAAACGCCTAAAAAATTCAAGAAAACGAGAGCAGCTTCAAGCTCACTATAACTTGTTCACTAAACATTCATCAATAATCCCAAATTACAATAAACATGCCATCTTTTTCTCCTTACCCTCAATCTCTAGATAGAATGGAACTCAAAACTGTTGAAAATCCCAAAATAAGATGTCATCGAAAGAAATTATCAGACAAAAGATGTAATACCTGAAGCAGCAGTTGTTGAAAGAAGGTGCATTTCAAGAAAGATGAAGAAACCCAGAACGATGGCTAGTCCGTACAATGTCATTGCAGAATCTCAACAGCACAATATGGAGATGCAAATATGACTGAACAGTGGGAAGAATGGCTTGACTTATTTTGGGAAATTAGGAAGGCTTGAGAACAAAGGAAACTGAGCTGAGTCCGAGGAGGAGGAGCCACTGCCGCTTTTGACCTTGCATAGACCAGAGTCCCCACTTGGTACATTTTTCTTCTGTTTTCATGTTTTTTCACGGTGTCTTTTTGTATTCGTACTGAATTTTGATTATTTTAAATTTATATTGATATGACTCATAATATAAAAAAAAATTATTTTTTATATTTATAGCTTGAATTTAAGATCTATATCAAAGAACGAAGATTTCTATCTATTGAATTACATTTTTGGTGGTACACAACCTCATAGATGGCTGATTTTAAGTGTCAAATGATATTATTGTGTTTTAATAATTACTAGTTACTACTATGTACTAGCTCATAAAAGCAAGACAGTTGTTTTTTCACAATTTTCTTTTAAATAAGGGTATTTTTAATATTTTAATTTAATTGACTTGTTAAGAATTGAAATTTATTTGAAAATTGTTATAAATTAATAATTTATAATATTTAAAATACAAAAGATAAAAAATAAATTATACAAAAAGGTGGGGAAAAAAAGGTCATACGTAGGAGCTGAACCAATAATTCAAAACAATTTTTACCCCTTCACCACACATTTACCTTGTTTTAGGATAATTTGGTAACTTTTATATAATTTTTTAAAAATGAATTAACTTTATTTACATTGTATAATTCTTCAATAGAAGGGCAAAATATTTTAAGCCAATTTAGCCCTTTGTTTCATAGTTTTAGTGGACACAAAAAAAAAAAAATGAAAATGTATGATTTATGGTTCGTCAGATACTTATATAGTTATAAGTTAATGAGTTTATATGAATTTAATATTTTTGATAAAAGATAAATTTATTAAAATTATAATAAATAGTAGAACATTACTAATTATTTGTAGAGGATGTAGTTAAAGAAAGAACTATTAAAATTATAATAAATAGTATAACATTACTAATTAATTGTAGAGGATGTAGTTAAAGAAAGAATGGTCACCAAATAGAAATAATTATAAAATCTCTGTCAAAATTGATTTAACAATTTCATTTTGGAAAAATTAACAATTTGAGTTGTTTCCTCAAAAATAGCATGCTTTTTGTATATTTTGTTTAGTCACAGTCAGTAAATCTCCAGGGACAGTTAATAAATGCAGTACAAGCCAAGCCACGTGTGTAAGGGTAATATCGTAATAAATGTCTATTTGACAAATCTGTCAAAGAAGATCTTTATGGTCCTCAAAATAAAATGCAACCCCACGTCTATTTACAAAGTAAATTAAAAAAAATTATGTATAAAAATAACAAGTTTGTATTAAATAAATAAAGACTTCTTGTAAAAAAAATGAAAAAAAATAACCAACAAAATAAATTCTCCCTTCACTTCATGTCATCACACACAGAAATAAAAACATTATCGGTAAATATGCATCAATTTATTAATTTTAATAACAACAATAATATACTCCATGAATAATGTCTACGGAAGATAAAATATGCACAAACTATATCATTGCTTCATCATCTCAAAAATATCAAACTCTATTTGTAGATTAATTTATTAATCTTAATAATTATGTAAAATTTTATATTTAACTAAATAATATTATATAAATTGAAAAGGTTGAAGTATAACAAAGTCATATGTTTGTTTAAATTAATTATTAGGAAAAAAAATAATGGAGTTTGAGGTGTATAAATTGTAGGAACGCGTGTACATATTTTCCAGAGTAAAAAGTGATTACCAAGGCAAATCCATGAGAGAATATTTTTATTTGTAAATTTTAGATAAGAAAGAGGATAAAAAAGTGGGGTCCATAAATAGGGCAGCAGATTCTTGCTTGAGAGAATAATAGAGTGCTGCCCACAACCAGCCAAAAGTTGTTAGGGCACGGGTCCTTTATACCTTTACCGCACTTTTTTTTACACTTTTACGTAGCATTATTAAATTTTATTTTAAATAAATATTTTTTATAATTATAATTTTTAAATATTATATTTATATATTTATTATATTGTCTTGAGATTCTTAATAATATTTATCTAGTTTGTAAAATTCATGAATGATTTATCTCTTTATGTCTATTTTATCCTTGTTGATATTATACATTTTTTGATATTTAGTGATATTGAAAATAACTTTTCTATTTTATATAATAATGGTAAAGTCTACGTACGATCTAATATTTTTAGACTCTACTTTTGCGACATAATTGAGTATGTTATTATTATTGTTGTTGATGTTTAGTGATATTTAATAAGGATAATCTATAAAAAATTACTCGTATTATTGACTGCTTTGTAATTCTTATTTAAGTCAATAGTGAACAACTATTGTTGGAAGAGAGAGTAATTATTATATTTTTTATATTAATTTTAAATAAATAAATTCTATTTTAAAAAAATTGACCATTTTATGCCGAATTCATAGTCAAAACTAAATTATTACTGAAATTTGATCATAAATTGCAACGTACAGAGTTTTTTTTTTTTTCTTCTTTTAGTATGATTTAAATTTTTTTCAAGAAATATAAAAAGAGAAAACACCTTACTTGTGGGGCAGCCAAAGCCCAATTACATACGGACCTATTTAAAGCCCAATTCTTTCGGCGGGGCAAGTCAATGAACAAGGCCGATCCAGTCCAATAAGCCCAATTCTATTGGTGGGACCTTTACAGTCAGGACACACCATAAATGTCCTTATGTATATTTATTTTTTTCCCACCGATGTCCGATATCTATATTGGAGTCCAAATATACTTGAATTCGTACCGCGTGAAAAGTATTTTCTACCTAGAATTTTTTCCTACATAACTTGAATATGTGTTATAAAACGAAAATATAAATTTATACTAAACGGAAAATATCATTTATTAATTAGATCTGATCTCAAATCTGATATCCACATTTAAAATTAAATAAGTAAAATTTAATTCACATATTTGACATCTTAAATGATAAAAGTACTTTTATTTTTGTGATAAGATAAAGAAACTCTGGAGGACAAAAAAAAAAAGCAATTAAAGAAAATATTATTACTGGACAAAAAGGCTAATGTTATCCAATTTAAGAAGCTTTTCCAACCACAACACTTTGCTTAAAAGCTTGCGCACGCATTCCTACGAAATGAAGGACAAAAACACGATAGAATTTTCATTCTTTTCTCTGAAGTCAAGTTTATTTGATTTGGATATTATAAAAGAGCAAGCTTATTAGTTTAAATCGTACATTCTTTATTTAATAATAGTAGTTAATTATTGACTTGACATGTGAATTAAAAAAATAATAAAATAATTAAATAATTTTATCAATACAATTAGAACATTCAATTATCTTTAACAGATATAATTATTCTAATTATTATATTTTTCGCATGTATTTATAATAGCATTCAAGTAAGTAATACTCTTTAATTTCATTTCATTTGTTTCAACATGTGATCCTTCTATATTTAATTCAATTTTTTGCATATTTAATTGTAAATAGTAAGAAAAAACTCAAATTAGCAGCAATTACTTCTGAAAAAAACGGGTTCTACAAAAAGAAATTAATTACTAAAAATCTAAGCAGAGCACCAAATTCCAATGAGAATTCGACATGTTTATATGTGGGGGTTCTTCCACATGGTAGCTAATTGTCATCTTTTTTTTTTAGCGGTTTATGCTCATCTTAAATATAAATATTATGAAGGAAAGTGATTTTTCTTGAAAAATCTTTTGTTTAGAGTTCTACAAGTACGAAGATAATATAGAATTATAGAAGTATTCTATTAAATTTGCATGTGTAAATCTTAGCTATATTGTATGAGAATTGCTCGTAGTCCCTGAGAAATTTTTTCTATAAAATAATATTTCCTTCTTTCCATTTTATATGGCGGCTTACCGTATTTAAAAAAAAATGAAGATTTTTAAAATTTGTGGTTCAAAATAATTTTTGAATATTTATGTGGCTGGAATTATTTCATTAAGAATAAAAAAAATTAAATAAAATTATTTTCAAATAGAATAAAGTAATTTTTTTCGACGAACTAAAAAAAAATGTCACGTAAAATAGGACGGAGGAAGTTATTTTTTAGCCTCAGAAGTCATAGTTTATTCGTTGTGATACATTTGAAAATAGATGGTAAAATGAATCGATTCAATTCCAATTCAAATAAATAAGATAAAAACTACACTATGCAGCTTAGGAATATGAAACAAATGGATCTTCGTGTGGTAATTTTGGATAAAATAAATCTTTAAATTATCACATATTGAGTATAATACTCATTACTCATTTCTTATAATTCCATAATTTCAACAGTCTCTTCAAATACTTTTTCGTACTACCCTCCTTTTCCTTTTGTACTAAAAATTCTAAAATTTTATTTTTTTAACTTTTTATTCAACGTATCACATATGATATTTATAATAAAGTTAATTTAAATTCATCTCGTAAAGTTTCATATGAATTGACAATTGTGTGAAGTTTCGTATCGCGAGGCGTTAGAGGCAATGAATGTTTCGTGTACACATTTTATCTACTTCAGAAATGTTCACATGCTTTATTTAATTACTTCTTTTGGAAAAATAAGTTGGAGAATTCACAAAAAAGATTTGAAAAAAAAGGGAATAACCGCTGAGATGTGATGTTGTTGGCGCGGCACTATCGAAACAGAGAATAGGCCCCTCAGTTACTTGTTCATTTCTTCTCTTTCTTTTGCTTTACTCACGCAGTTTCTCCCTTCAAAATGGCCAAATGTTTCTTCCATCCACGCCATTGATAAAGGTACTTTTGTACTAGCCGATTCATATCTATATTGTTTATTTATGAGTTTGTTTAAGTGTGTTACAGAGACTGGAGGGCGTAATAGTTAGGAATGAAATGTGTGAGATTGATTAGGAGATTTGTTCATATTGTATGTGATTGAGTGAGCCCTAATTTGTACGGATTTTCACTTGCAGAGCTTGAATTTCGCTATGAATTTTAAGTTTGCGGTTACTCTGTCACTTGCGGTTACTCTTCTGTTTGCTTGTTCTGAAGCTCTTAAGGTAAGTGATGTTACTACTTCATCTTCGTACTCCATGATTTCTGGCTTTGTAGATTGTGTTTATGGTTTGTTTTATTCTTCTGGTGATAGGAAGGACAGAGTTGTGTAGCCAGTGGAAACTGTGATTCAGGGTTACATTGTGAGACTTGCCTCGCAAATGGCAATGTACGCCCACGTTGTACTCGAACTCAGCCGGTCAATCCTCTTTCAAAGGTGCATTTTCAGACAGATTATGATTTTTTTTTCCCGATTTACTTGTGTTGTAGGTAGTTGTATATACCCCTGGATTCATATTTTCTAGCGGCCGGATGTGATGTCGAAGTTAAACTGTAAGAAGTTTGAATAATCGTAGGTGAAAGGATTGCCGTTTAATAGGTACTCTTGGCTGACAACGCACAATTCTTTTGCCAAATTGAAAGCGAAGTCTGGGACAGGAGGTGTAATATTAGCTCCAATGAATCAGCAAGACACCATCACCGAACAGCTAAATGTAAGTTTACACCTCCATGATCTCTTTCTTCAACGTTTCAAAATTATAGAGATCACAATGGGTTTGGTTCTTTATCTTGTGATGCCAAAACCAAGTGCCAAAAACAAAGGAGGATGTCGAACTGGATTCAAACAAAAGGATGTTAGTTAACCTAATGGGCAAAACAGTCCTTTGAATCAGATATGAGAAACTGTGAACCGGATTGATATTCTATATGAATGTTCATGAGGTATTACTATTATTTTTCTTTTTATTGTTATACTTCTATTATTTTTTTATTAGTTTATGTCTATGCGTTGCACATGGTGAATGTTTGAAGTTGAGCGAGTCAGCCTTGTAGTAGTTAGCTGTTACTGACTCTTGTTGATTTTTCTGTTGCTATGCAATTTAGTACGTGGACTTAATTATATTTTGTAACGTTAGGTATGGGCTAGAAGTTTGTCGGATTTGAAGGAATGTCACAAAGCACAGAGATTCATCTTTTCCTATATTGATTACTATATCTGACTTTCTGAATTATTTTTAGCAACTTTTGCTAATATTTAAGTGTTTTTGGCCCTCTGGACTACTATTTTGTTTTGCAAGGATTAAACTTTCACTTATTTCTGCAATTTGGTTAACAATGACTTGGAAAGACTCATTTTCTGATAATGGGGGTGACTGGTGAGGGTTCTCTTAAGGTAAAGCAGTTGGAATTGCTCCAGAAGATATTTGATTGCTTTTTGCTGCAGACAATTGTCATTATTCCAATTAAAGTGCCAGGGTTTCAGGGTTTTTTTAGCTTTTAAGTTCTGGCTGGACTTATATTCCTCCAGCAGAGCTATCACCTAGGTTTTCTTGACTCATAAATATTTAAATATTTTGCAGAACACCTTAATTCATAAATTAATATTATTCAAAACAATTTATCTAGGGATAAAGGTAAGATATGAATAGGATATTGAATAGTTTTCACTTCACCCATACACGCTATGGGTACTAATATATCAATCCATTATCTTCCTCCATACCTGCATAGTGCTAAAACTTTCATTCTTACCTTTCATATTATGATTTTCCCTACCAATTACCTAATAAGTATCAGATGAGAAATAAATGTAAATGTTAATACGCCTTTAGGGGTTTATATACGTTAGAAGTTAAAACTATCAACATTTGAAATTTTTGATATAATTTTCACCTATTTATTAGCACAGCAGGTAGTACATTTTAACATTTAGGGCGTGTTTGACATGAAGGAAAATAAGTGAGCTTCTTATTTATTTCCTTGTGTTTGGCAAGTAAATAAAAAATATTGTCCGAAGCATTTCTATATATTCTAGAAAAACAATATGATGAATGAGGTGGAGGTGTAGGGGGTGTGGGTGTTCTGGAGATGACGTACTTACATACTATCCTTTGAAGTAGAATTGGTGCTAATGTCTAATTAAGGATCTAGCAAAGATTGTCATCCTTATCCTTTCTCAACAACTCAAAAGATTGACTACAGGGATTATTCATCTCAAACTATTCCACTGATTTTTATTGTACATGTACACCACTATACTGGCAGTTGTCTTGTCCAATTAGGTAAGCTGGGACACGGATATTCATCTCCTTGAGGCTAACCCTCACTAGGATAATAAGGAATACAGGCCCTTAAACAAACTGTTGAGTTAAGCTTTCATACTGTAAGCCTCTGGACTAGGAAAGGATTCCAAAAAACTTTTCGCCTCAATAGTACATTTGTTTTTATTTTTCACTTCACTTGATTCAGAAATTGGTATTCACAGGAAAAAGGTATACACCAGTTGATTTTGCAATACCTACTTTCTATATATCTGCTTCTTTATTAAAATGTTTGGAAATTGTGATTTAGAAGATATGAACTGCTAGCTCTGTCGGGTTCTCAAATTACTTGTACATATGTGGCTACTGACAAGCTTCTTCTGACATGAACTGACACAGAATGGTGTTAGAGGTTTAATGCTTGATATGTATGACTTCGACAATGACATCTGGCTATGTCATTCATTTGGAGCGAAATGCTACAATTATACAGCTTTTGTAAGTTTTCATGAACCAGTGATGTAATACTTAGTAACTACCAACTTTCGACATATTTAAGGTTTACTATGTTCATTGTTTTGGCATATAAGGCATTCTCATGCTTAGCAGCTTTAGAAAACATTGGACAAAATTCATTTTGTCCCTCTTTTACTTGTCATTTCAGTAATAGTTTTGATGGAAAATGGAGAAAAAATGATATTTTCTCATTGGTCTTCAACATTTCTAGATTCTTATCACTTAAAGTTGCTTTCTTTTGAAGCTGATGTGGAAATTTTCTGTCAGCAAACTGCAATCGATGTCTTGAGGGAGATAGGAGTATTTCTTGAAGCAAACCCTTCAGAAATTGTTACAATTATAATTGAGGACTACGTTAGATCGCCGAATGGCCTAAACAAGGTGTTTGATGCGGCTGGGCTTAGAAAATTCTGGTTTCCAGTTTCTCGGATGCCTAAAAATGGTGGAGAATGGCCAACCGTAGATGATATGGTTCAGCACAATCAGCGATTGGTTGTCTTCACATCTAAGTCTGCCAAAGAAGCTTCAGAAGGCATTGCTTATGAGTGGAGATACTTGGTAGAAAACCAATGTCAGTTCATCTTCAGATTATCTCTAAAAGCAAACTTTAGGTCTACTAAAATTCTTTTTGAGAAAAAAATGATAAAAACATACTCTCAAGTATAAGCGCTTTGGATTTGCAGATGGAAATAGTGGCATGAAACCTGGTTCTTGTCCAAATCGTGCAGAATCATCTGCTATGAACAATAAGTCTAAGTCATTAGTCCTTATGAACTACTTCACCGATGCCCCAGATTTTGCTCAAGCTTGCGCACATAATTCAGCCCCACTCGTTGACATGATGAACACATGCTATGAAGCTGCTGGTAAAAGGTGGCCTAACTTCATTGCTGTTGATTTTTACAAGGTATGCTTGTTTTTTGAACTGACTATCTGTGAAATGAGTCGTAATAAGATTTTCTTTTTTCCCCCTTCGACTTACTTAGTTGATGCTGGAGTTTGCAGAGAAGTGACGGAGGTGGAGCCTCGGAAGCTGTAGACTTGGCAAATGGACATCTAGTCTGCGGGTGTGCAAACATTGCCTCTTGCAAGGTACAAATGAGCTACTCATTAAACTTTGTTTCCATAAGTCCACGTTGAGGCCATAAATAGTAATTTTAGGATTCAAAACGTGCAACTTTGTGACATTTTTGAGTGCCTTTAATTCAATTTGCAGGAGAATATGACTTTTGGAGTATGTGATCTACCTGAACCAAGCATTTCTCCAAAAACAACAGCTGCTGCAGCTAAAAATGAAACTAGTTTTTCAAATTTAAATTTCCAACCAAAGCTGCAATGGTTGTTGGGAACAACATTAGTGCCTTTTTTCTTGTTGTAATTGAGGACCAACCACCTAACCAAGTTTGTACTTGCTTCACAAGGATTAAAGATTAGATTTTACTGAAAACAGCATATGTAGATAAAAGGGTTGTTTTGTTGTAGGTGATTATGACTACAATCAGACAAACTAATTAGCAATAGTTAATCTTCTGATGTATTTCCGGATTTTAGAAAATTGGTGCTAAGGAGTCTGAATGGTGTGTGGACAAGCCATCGATAAACTTTGTATCTTTCCTTTGGTAAAACAGCTGATGTGAAGTAAGTTTAGCTCATATGCCACGGGTACTTGGCTATAGAAATGGAACTTGGTGAAAACATCTACTTGTAATGGATTCTGATGAGCCAGTTTGTCTCGATTTAGTCATGAAAATGATTCTACTTTGCTACGTTAAAGTTTCCAGAGTAAACTTCTATACAGTTGTGGTTCAATTCTCTTTGTAACTTCTATTTGTTCCTGGCAGTTGATATTTTATTTGATTCTTCATCGATATTTCTTACTTGTTCCAAATTTGTGGCAAATGGGATAATAGTCTGAACTTCTCATAAATTGGAAAATTTGAGAAATATCAGAGGCATCTTGTCACGTGATGAACAAATAGTTTTTGAGTGTAAAGTTCTGAAAGTACTCTTTATAGAAGTTGTTTGCAAGTAACATGTACTGGAATTTGGGAAACTACCTGATTTGCGTAAGACATCAGCACCAAACAAGAAGGTGGTTTAAGATGGGGGAAATAATAGCAACTTATCTCATCCCACAAATTGATGCCCAATTTGAGAATTTACTAGATTTAGTCCAGACAAAATAGTCTTCAAATGTAAGTGACATCCATTGCACTTTGGAAGGTGCCTCTTACATCAGCCTAAGTGGTCGAGCCTTCGTCATAATTTGTTAGGGAAAAAAATAGTCAACCTCAATCAGTCATGGGACTAATTTCTCTCCCAGAAACTCAAGGATGAAAAAGCACAAAAAGTCTAGAGAATATGTTAGTGAAATCTGAAAAAAAAAATTGTTGTGAAATGATAAGAATATAGTAAAGCTAAGAAAGAATATAGAAGAGAAGATGTAGTAGTATTTCTTATCCACTCTTATTTCTTTCTTTTCTCTCTACACATTTTGTTACAAGAAAGGTGGTATTTATACTTGTGTATATATGGTCACTTATGGTTTTCTCATTGCCATGTATACACTTTGTACACCAAGTATAACACAGGATAATTAAGTTACAACACTAATTAAAAGTAGTGTAAATCCATCTTACACATGTGTATTGTCTGTATACTTATGTTACCACAAAATATATATGTGGGTATAAAAATTATTTATTTGGACATTCATTTTACTTAACAAAATTGAAATTATTGTATCAAGGGTATTAGTTTCAACCTTGCCAACTAATCCTGTACCTATTCTACTAAAGTTTGTATATCCATGATCCTGGATTAGTAGTAATGGGCTCAAGATCTTGAAGTATCCATTAAATATAGAAGAGCCCATTTAAACAATCAATATGACCCAACCAAAATATGGGCCAAGAGTATTAGGCCTCCTAGTTACCTCCCCCCACTTTTAATTGTTAGACATTTTTTAAATATATAAAATTTCAAAAATGAGACTGATTAGAATACTTTGTTTCACTTTACTAAATAAAAATTTAAAAATAAATTAATCTAATCCATTTTTTCTCCAAAAACTCTATCAAAATTGATCGTTACAAGTACAAACTCATCAAACAAATTGAGATAAAAGAATACACGCTACAAACAAAAAAATTTACTCACATTCAATATTTTACCCTCAATTAATCTATCCAACTCCCAGACTTTGCACATAGTATGAAAGGTAAGTAAATTATAATTTCCAAAATGTTTAAATTAAGAAGCTAGTTGTGTTAAGTTAGTAAAAAGGTTATCCTTTAAGCATTAATAGTATAATACAAAAAAGTTTCGTGGCTCAAGGCACCGTCATTGGCTGAAATATCACGAGTTTCTAAGTTAATGATATGTATTACCTGCAGGAAACTGAACCTAAAATTTCACCCTCTGAGTAATGGCTCCAAAATCTACACTTAAATTTTCAACAGTTTTTAGATAATTAATCCTGAAAAAGTAATTAGAATATTAAGATGATCAGAATTTGTAGGTTGGTAGGGTGAAAATTTTATCATGTGGGGAGAATATGTTGCATGCGTTGTGACACATAAAGAATATTCCTATTAATTTTATTCTAAATTTATATACTACTTTACTTTCATGTCTTTTTCTATACAATTAAATTATATGCAATAAATAAATAAATTTGATAAAGAAAGAGAGGATCTAATGAAAGTGAATTAAAAAAAAACTACGTATATAAAAAAAATGTGCGGCGAATGACTCGATATTGACTTTACTTAGCATTATTGTTCACACATAGGTGATAAATTATTACGAAAATTTTAATCAAACATTATTATTATTATTATTTGAGGACATTAATTAATTGTATCTGCATTTACTTGTATACAATAGGATAAGATTTTCCATCTCAGCCATTCAACGCATGTGGTTATCTAAGGTAGATTCTCTCTTTAATAGGTAAATATTAGAACCTCGTGAGCTCACTTTTTCTTGTACGTTTTTGTTAGCACGCGATTTTTCTAGAATTGTTATTTTAAAAATATTAACTTCTACGTATTGATAAGAGATTTTTACACTATCAAAAAGTGAAATATATTATATAATAGTATAAAAAATAAAATTCGTCACAATTAAAATAAGATAAAATAAAAATTTCTTGCCCGTCTATAAATATATGTTAAATCTAAAGGGGAATTATAAAACTCAAGGAAATCACTAATATATATCTAAATAGAACACAAATATTCCTCATTCTACCCCTTTTGCCACACAATTTTATACTTATACATGGGAATAAACATGTCATATCTCCATTAGTACTGAAATTGTTGAATTGGTTTACAATTACGTCAAAAAGTGGGAATTACAGTTGCCCACAGAAATTTATAGTGGAGAAAGAATGTCTACTACATAAACTTTTCTAAATTTATTCGAAAATAGAGTACTCAATTCTCTATAATCCAAAAGATATTTTGGATTATGCTTCCTCCGTCTATTTTTACTTTTTCATTATTGACTTGACACAATTTTTAAGAAACAAAATAAATAAAATGATAATTTTATCGTATTATTTTTGGATTATAATAAATTCAATGCTTTAAAAAATGCATCAGAAAATAATTATATATAATTAATAATAAAAGTAGATCAAGAATTAAACGTAAATTAATCTCTCTTTTTTACCAAATTGGCGAGGTAGCAATGGGCGTCAGTAGCGGAGCCACAGTGGGATTAGTGGATTCAGATGAATTTCCTTCATTGAAAAGTTATGCTATTTATATATGGTAAATATATTTTTGTATGTATATATAATAGATTTCGAACCCCATTTGCTTAGTTCGTTTGTTTACTTCTTGAAATTTTGAACCCCTTAACCAAAATTCTGACTCCGCCACTAATAAACATCCAATTTTAATATACTCGACATGTAAAAGTAGACAGAGAAATATATATACAGGGAGGAATATATTGTTACTATTATTACTAGCATGTTGGGTTTAATTATATGCTTGCTTTTAGGGGGCATGATTTTGAGAAAGTTGAATATTTTTTGAGTATAGTATATTATAAATGTCAACTTGTAAATGAAGATTTTAGGAATTCATGACATTGGATTGCTTAGCCACTAAAGTTATCCCCACTTTTTACGGAGCACAAATTTTCACACTCAAATTATTGTCTTTTCACTTATTCATAGGTTTGACCCCATGCCTTGCCCTAGTTTCAACCCATATTCCCACTCTCATTAATTCATATTTACGTAAAAAAAAAAAAATTCACTTTAAAAAGTAAAATGTTCTATAATCAAAAAATTGATTTCATTTGTAATATTCAAGTTTAAAACCTTTAATTAAAGATGAAACATTACGTATTTACTATACGATTTCGAAAGAAACACATTGCTCGGATAAGAGTTCTGATTTGAATTATATTTCAATGAAATATCTTTTAATAATATGCTTTTTTTTAGTAGGGAAAAATAATTTTAATAGTCTAAATAAAACAAGAAAACAAAAAGTTGCAACTAAGTTGAACGTGACAATACTGATTGGGGCAAACGATTACCTTTGAGATATTGAATTTGAACAACAACAAATAAGATTTAAGACCATATTATATGAAAACGTGGCAGATTACAAGATGATACACGTGGAAAGTTTACTCTCAATTATTTAAATATAATAATTAAAAAAATAAAAATATATAAATATATATGGACCACCACAACGAAAGATTGGAAAACGTAGGTGGAATGAGCAAGACAACTAGGCTTTGCCTCTTTTTCACTCTTTTAAAAAAACACAATTATCTTTATATCTCGACTCTCTTCCCAATTACCCAATAGAATATCATTCTTAAACAAAGTGACTTAGAAGCTTCCCTACAATTCAATCTTTCACAACCACTACCCATACCCCCACCCCACCTTACATGAAAAAGAATGTATCCGTTTCTTGAAATAAAGTTTGTGTATATTTTATCTTTTTTAATACGTATGTATGAAATTACACCAGATATATTATTATTGTCAGAAGCTATTCCATTATCAGAGGGTTCATCCGAACCCCCTTCAATGAAAATTACATATCACCCCTACCCCCCACCTTACAAGGAAAAGAATGTATCGTGTAGTGATATCTGTTTCTTGAATCGTGAATTTTTTAAAATATATGTATCTTCAAGAACTAGAAATAAGGTCCGTACACATTTTATTTTTTTGATATGCACTTAGAAAATTACACGAGATAAATTATTATTGTTGTAATTTTGTATCATATTAATTTGAGATGAATTTTCATATAGCAACATGGTCAAATTCATTAGAATAAAAGAGAATTGTTATACTTGACGTTATTCTTTTGTAATAATGATGAGTTTAATATATATATATATATATACACTTAAGAATTTGGTATTTATCATCATATAAGAGATATTGAGTGTATCAATGTAACATGGCGCAAAATTAAAAGGTGGACTTACCTATATATTTCTGTGTTATATAGATAATAATTTCACTTTGTACCAAACTTTTTCTAAGGCTACAATGAATTTTTAGAGTGTCTATCATCAAGCAGTATTTGTTTTGCCAATAACCATCCCATATTCATCAACTAAACCTTAATTAATTAAGCATCTTTTTTATGTAAATTTTAAATATTTTATTTATGTGTAAAATAAAATTGTAATATAAATATATGAAGTTCAAGAAATTGAATTCTGTCGTATGTATTATTATAATGATTATTCCTTTTACAAATCATAATAGTAGGATAATATAAAGCTTGACACGATGGATTATATTTTAAAATCAAAGACGGTTTGTCCGTGATATCAACTAAACATGTTGAAGTAATGAATTATGATGGAATGATTCGAAAAATAAGATCTTTTCCTCTTTAATTTTATTGCGAATTCTAACTTGATGAATTTTAATACGGATATAGAATAACTAATAGGAAACAAAACATGTTGGGAACCACGTCAATTTTTCATTTGATGAAATGCCCCTTTGATACTACACCTTCCAACTTTTATTTTTCAAACTGTTTTAAAAAGATTGACATTTTAAGCCACCACTCATAACATACATAATTCTTAACCAGTCTTTTCACTTAGTAGCTTTTCCATTAGCTCTTCTAAAGGTGCTTTGACAGCAAATTTTTCTATAAAAATATTACTCCTATATGAAACCTTTTTTTCTTGTCCGTTCCGAAAAAGTATTATCTTACTCTAATTGGAAATAATCTAATCTTAAAATTTCCCTTTTACCCTTAATAAAATAATTTTCAATCATACAAATATCTAAGAATAATTTTAGACCATAAGTTTTAAAAGTTCTTAAATAGCGTGTCAAGTCAAATGGTACCATATAAAATGGGATGAACCGAGTACACTTTACACTAAAATCAAATTTGTCTTTATGCTACTTTACACTCTTGCTCAACTTAATATGGATAAGGATTTTTATTAGTTTACTGTACGATTGGATTCCTTAAGATTAAAAAGTTATTCTAAAGGGGATTTTTCTTAGCCATTGTTTCAAATTTCTTCCCATTTTTTTTCTCTCATTAAAATAAAGAACTCTAAGTGACAAGTAATTTAATTTAATTTAAAATACTCATGCATCATTATTGATAGATTCCATTGCTTCAAATGGATTATCATTGATCTAGTGACTCCAGAAAAATAAAATACAACGAAAAAGACAAAGCTCTCAAAATTAATCTTAGTTTACCCACAGAAATATAATTTTAGCTGCAGACTATTGATAATCATTGGCCATATATCCCCGACAAGCTTGTCAAAAAAATAAAAAATGTAAGGGCTTGTTATTCTTGTTTTTATACTTCTAGCAATAATAGATAG
The DNA here is from genome assembly GCA_029948455.1 of Solanum rostratum. Lineage (NCBI taxonomy): Eukaryota > Viridiplantae > Streptophyta > Magnoliopsida > Solanales > Solanaceae > Solanum > Solanum rostratum. Next base: position 89,024,788 of record CM057045.1, on the reverse strand, counting down.
AAAAAAAAAAAAAAAAAAACTCAAGCAAAGGGTGTGGTATGAGTACAAATCACACTAGAAGCAAACATATTATTTCCTCCGTTTCAAAAAGAATGATTTGTTTTCCTTTTTAATTCGTTTAAAAAAAAATGACCCCCGTGCTTTTTTGGCAATACTGTAATTTCAATTTTTCACATGATACGTTTAAAACCACAAGATTAAAGGGTATTTTGGTATGTTCATTTGTCGTAACTTTAACTTAGGACCACAAAATTTAAAAATCTTCTTTATTTTTTTCTTAAAATCCGTCCCAAGTCAAATTAGGTTATTCTTTTTGAAACAGAGAGAATAGATACTCCCTCCGTCCATCTTTACTAGGGGTAATTTTACCAAATCATTCTTTGAATATAATAAATATAATGTTTTGAAAAATGTAATAGGGAAGTGACTATAATTAACGATAAGGGTAAATTAGGAACTAAACGTAAAAATATCTCTTGATTTCATAAAATGAACAAGTATCGTTGAACATCCCAAAGTAATATAAATGAATTGAGGGAGTAGTTTCTTTGCATATGTTAAATTGGTGGACTAAGACTTACCTTGTATCTGTGTTGGCGAACCGAGCTAGTCTTAACTTGTGTCTATATATGTCGGTGAAGTAATATGCATCTCAAAAAAATAATCGAGGCACGTACTATATACTATAATCATAATTTTTTTTTTAAAAAATGTGGAAAAATAATTTTTAAATCCAGGTATCTCCAATTTGTACTTCAGGTAACAAGAGTGTAGAGTAGGGAGTTGAAACTTTTGGGAGAAATGAGGTATCACAATTTGATTAGTAATATGTCAGAAATAAGTACAATATTTATAGGTATAGCAGATAGGGAGCATTTAATTTTTGACTGGCACAGTTTTATTGGTACCATTATATTGTTTTTCTTCTGTTTCATAAATTACACATGGACTACAGTGCCAATTGCATTCAACTGGACCAATACCAAGGGATGAATGTTGACTACCCCTTCTGGGAAACTTCAAGTTTCATTTGTACTTTTGATCAAATATATATAAATTGCCACTAGGTTCTCTTACACTCACGTGCACACCTTCATTATTATTATCTTCTTAAACTATACATTTATCCATAACTATAGTGATTAAGAAAATGATCATTCAATAATACTCTAAGAATGTATCATAAATTGATTAGTCAGTATTATTTTTCATTCTAGCAATGGTTGTTTACCATATTATTCGCTAGTTTTCAACAAACCTATAAGTTAAGCACATCAAACTTGAGATGGACAAAGTAATATTACTCTTTAAACTATTAAATTTTCGCATATAACCACTCAAAAATACTTTAATTATGCTACATAATTATAGTTTGAGTAATTACATTTCGTAATTATAGTTATAACAATGTTTATTTAATTCGGATAACATTTGTATGATTCGTTATACAATTCTTAGTTTTTGTATAACATTTGTATATTTCGTTATACAATTCGTGTAAGACATTTGTATAGTTTACTATATAATTTGATTCGCGCACAACTTTTGTATAATTGCGCACAATGTTAGTATAAATCGCGCGAATTATACAAAACTCAAACTGTAATTATAGTTGAATCTTTATTGTGAGCTGTAATTAATTCAAACTATAATTATATTAGCTAATTAACTAGTATATATTTATTTACCGGCATAACTTTTTCTTAAATTTATAAATGTATGAATATTGTCAATGAATTTAGAAAATAGAGGATAAGTGTGTGCTTAGCTGGTTGACACGTGCGATGGAGAATGAGCACGTGCATGGGTTTTGTAGCTGTACCGGCAAGGTTGCCTGGTTGACCACAGACAAAAATCGGTCCTACTGTTGGACTGGACCGCACTGTCTGTCTCCACACGCGTGCCACTCTTCACTGTCACTGCCGGAAAGTTTTACCCGACCCGGATAATGACCCAAATCGAATAATTTTCACTAATTTTTTTTTTTTTTAAGGAAAAGATGTGATGGATAGTAAAAAAAAAAGGAAAAAGAAAAAGATTCTCTGTTCACCAATTACTAGTTGCAGAGAAAATCTCAATTGGTATTTTTCCCTGAGGACGTATAGTTGTCTGTCCCCACCTTGATCGACATCGTTTTGTTGATTTCTTGAAAGGTCCCACTCCTAAAATGGGGACCCACGACCATCCCACAAATTTTTTAGGATCAAAAACAAAAATAAATTAATTTTTCCGTCTTATTTTATATGACAAAGAGACTTGTGATATAAAATACTTTCTGCGTCTATTTTTATTTGTCACATATTGACCTGTCACAAGAATTAAGAAGTAGTAAATGATAAGGGTAATTTGATTTCTTTGAATATTATGAATGCAATATCTTGAAAAATGTAATAAGAAAATTACTATAATTAATAATATGAACAAATTATGAACTAAGGTAAAATTATCTCTTGATTTCATAAAGTGAACAAGTATTGTTGGACATTCCAAAATAGTATAGTAGATGAATAAAGATGGATGGAGGAAGCAACTCATACTCCTCTATTTCAAAATGAATGAATTATTGGGGGATTTTTGAATTTTCAAATAATTGAATTGTTCACTTTTCAAAGGATATGTTAAAAAATCTTTTTCAATTTTGCCCTTCATTAATTGAGGTTATAAGGTTGAATTTTGTATTAGAAATAAATGATGCATTAAATGAGTGTTTGGAGATTGAAAAGGGTAAAAATGAAAAAAGAATATGATTAAATTTTTTTTTTTTTTAATATAGGTGATATAGCCCAACAATTCGTTCACTTTGAAATAGAGAGAGTATTTTTTTCGTTACTTTTCAATTGTTATATCACATTTTTTGAGGATCAATGCGACTAATTTTTAAGTTTAATTAGATTAATTAATTTAATATTAAAAATTTTAAATTTTTAAAAACTATATATTTAAAAATATATAGAAAAATATGATAAGTTGCAACTTTTTTCTCATCAATATGACAATATAAAAATACATTTTAAAATATTTGTCGAAATTCATATTGCTCGACTCTCAAAAGGAAATTATAACTACTAAAAATGAACATATAAAGCATCAATATTTGTGTAGCTGAGCTATAAATCATCTTATTAAAAATAAAATAATATTTTAAAATTGAATATTACTAAATATAAAAATATTTGAGATTAATTAAAAATATAAATTGAGATAAAAAAGAAGTACAAGAAAAAATTAAGTGGTTTTTTGGTAGAGTGTGGTGTCATGGAACAATCCAAGATTAGGAAATATATGTGGAGGTTCTACTCGAATAATTAAAGAGACAACCTGGCCCCCGCACATTCCTCTGTTCATCTTTGACCTTTGACCACATAAAATACACAAACCCCTACCCCCATTACTCACCTTCTTAATTACACTTTTGTTCACTGTTTAAATATTTTTATCCTCATAGTTTTCTTAATACTATCTTTACAAGAAATTAAATAAATAGAATAATAATTTTTAAATGTAACAAATTCGATGCTTTAGCTTATCTTAAGTTTAAAATCTCTCTGCCTTCAATGCTTTATTTAAAATTTATTACCACTGGTAGAGTAATATTCAACTTGGAAATCTGCACCGGTGTCATGGATGTTCACAAATTCAAAACTCATTGGTATTAATGAGGTTTCACCTAAGTAGAAAAATCCCTTCCTGCAATCCTATTTAATTTTGCACATCCACTATCCAATTTCTCTAATATTTCTTTTGACTCCCCAAGAAACTAGAAAATGACATATTGGAGATGCTATTTACTAAATGACAGTCCTAGCAATTGGAATATGCTCCCAAAAAAAAAAAAAATTCAAGGATAATCAATTGCTTTCATAATAACTGTCTACTTTGATGCCAATTTTTTGGAAAGAGCTTTCAGAGGAAGCAAAAGGGTAATTCTTCCCACCATAATTATTCTTTTAAGCATTATATGGATAAATTTACTATTTTATGGCTCATCATAGAACAAGTAAAAGAAATTGACATGTTAGAAACTCACAAATTCAAGTAGTTACTAGTTTGAAGGTTTTTGATTGAGATGATTTGCATTTACTCCAATACATACCGAAAGTGACTTTTCCATATCATAAGCTATTGACTGGTCAAATTTGAATTTGATTTTGAGTGCAAAACAAGATTTCAATTTCTTACATGTCTTAAATCTATATCAAAATGATTTTGTCTGCTCATTACTCACAAGCAGTAGAAAATAATAAAGCGGGTCATTTAAGAATGATTTTAAGACAATTCAATTACTATTTCAAATTTAACCAAGGAAAAATTTATTGAATACGAAAAAAAAAAGGAGTTTGGTATTAATTCTGCTACATTTTATATATCATCTATAGCTTTAATTTAATATTGAATCCTGCCTTTTCGAATATGCCAGTAGCTTCTCTTTTTCTTATTAAAAAAAAGTTAAATATTTAATACTACTCATAAGTATGTATTATTACTATAAAGAATATGTTCCGTTAAAAAATAATTTTATAACATAATTAATAACAACTAACAACAAATAATAATATGAGCAGGATCAATACATTAATTGCATATTCAAACTTGTCACTAATTCGTGAATTATAATTCGGCAAAAATAAATTGTTGTTTTTCACAATCTTGTCACTCAAAGTATCATTCAAACTTTTTCGAAGGAGATAGATAAATGTTAATTGAAATAAATAAATGATGAGTGTTATTTAGAAAATATAAAAATTTGAAGTAATTTTTAAATATTTAAAAAAATTCAAAAACGATCCTAAGTTCTTAAATATTACTAATTTTTTTTGTAGAACTTGGAATCCTGGGATGTTAGCCAAATTATATAGCCAAACACTAGTTCTCAATTTTCTTTTTCCAAAATTTTTTGGAGTCAAACGACACCTTAAAATCCGTAAACTTATTACTTATCAAATTATAAGAACAATTCATATAACAATTTATTTTCAGTAAAAGATGTTTTCTAAGTTGAACTGAGAAAATCTTATCGAAAATTTAATTAAGAAAAGTATTCAATGAAATAATTTATAAAAGATTAGATTTTAAAAAAATTCCCATGAAGTTTATTTAGTTTAAAATTTTATTTTAGGCCTCCAATTATATTGAACCGTCCCAACATAAATTCCAAATAAAATAGTCTCTTCCTCCCTAATAAATATATAACCAAACATAGCTATAAGTTCACAATTTCAAATGAAATAAAAAATATTTAAAATCTATAATCAACCGCTCACATATTTTAGTTCATAAAATTTTACCAAGTTAGTCCCAGGAAAAATTGGGGGGGGGGGGGGGGGGGGGCGGGGAATTTAGATATATGCCTATAACTAAAATTTAACTTTGAAATTTACTAAAATTTTGATTATCAAATATTTTGTTAATTAAATTATGTAATATAACAAATTTAAAAAGAAAAAGAGTAATTAAAATTATATTGAAATACTAAACTACTCCTTTTAAATTTAGGAGTCTTTTTAAAATTAAATTCAATCAATTAATTATTTAACTCCTAATTATTCAACTCTAAATTATTACTTTATATATCACATACTATTAACATATCTCTATATTATAAGTAATTGAATTGATAATACATTAGACTATTACATCACATTAATAACATTTATTTAATTTTGTGTACATAAATATTGTATTTATTTTAATGGCAAGTACTATTTTTACCTCTTCTATTTCATTTTAATTGAATTTGTGAAGTACTGCACATATATTAAAAACAATATTTAAAGATAAAAATTTGTATATATAAATATTATATTTTTTTTAATAACAAATATTATTTTTTATATAATTTTTAAATTGATAGAATATATACTTTCTAAATTAATTAATTAACAAAAGATGTAGAGGGAAAAAGCCGAAGGGCGTAAGTTCAATAATAGATTTGAATACATGATGTTACTGCATTTTGCTCGATCGAATTGGACCATTCAAATTTCATGAACTGACGTAAACAGAAGTTAGATTTTGAGCATGAATGTGGGTCCCAGTTATCGCACATTAGGTTTGACCAGAGACCAACTTAACCATGGTTAAATAAAAAACCACACGTGTGGGAGCTGGGTGGCAATTTTCGTCAGAATAAGAAGAGAGAAGAGCCCTACGGCCTGTTGGGTATGTCCCTCTGTTTGCTCTCCGTATAAGACCCCAAACAAAAGTGAAAGAGAATTTGCAGGCTCTCTTTCAGTTTTAGCTTTTTCTATATATATAAACATTTACTAATTCATAACCCCAAAGAAGAAAAAAAAGAGAGTCAAGGAAACATGCCTGCAACTTTAGACCCTTTGGATGTGGGTGTTCAGATTCCATACCATTTTCGTTGTCCAATATCCTTAGAGCTTATGCGGGATCCGGTTACCGTCTGTACCGGTCAGACGTACGATCGCCAAAGCATCGAGTCCTGGGTCGCCACCGGTAATACTACTTGTCCGGTGACAAGGGCGCCGCTCACCGATTTCACTCTCATTCCAAATCATACTCTTCGCCGACTTATACAGGAGTGGTGTGTTGCCAACCGGGCTTTCGGAGTGGAGCGGATTCCTACGCCGAAACAACCGGCCGATCCGTCGTTGGTCCGGTCGTTGCTCAATCAGGCGGCGGCTCAGTCGAACCATTTGAATTCTAGGCTTTCGGCGTTGAGGAGACTCAGAGGACTCGCTCGTGACTCGGATAAGAACCGGTCTGTGATATCGGCGAACAACGCACGTGAAATTCTTCTGGCGATTGTATTCTCCCGTATGGATTCAGAGTCGTCCGAGTTGAATCACGAGTCTCTAGCGATTCTCTCCATGTTTCCGCTCTCCGAACCGGAATGCGTTTTTGTCGCTTCCGATCCGGAACGAGTTAGTTACCTGGTTGCTCTGCTTTTTCATCCTTCCATCGATGTCCGAGTCAACTCAGCTGCTTTGATTGAGATTGTAGTCGCCGGGATGAGATCCCCGGAACTCCGTGCTCAAATTAGCAATGCGGATGACGTCTTCGAAGGAGTCGTCGGAATTTTGAATTATCCGTTGGCGTATCCGAGAGCGTTGAAAGTGGGAATCAAGGCGTTATTTGCTTTATGCCTAGTGAAGCAACACCGTCATAGGGCAGTGAGCGCCGGAGCGGTGGAAGCGCTTATTGATCGGTTACAGGATTTCGAGAAATGCGATGCGGAAAGAGCACTCGCCACAATCGAACTCCTCTCCAGGATTCCATCAGGTTGCGCAGCGTTAGCGTCTCACGCGCTAACGGTGCCTCTCCTGGTGAAAATTATCCTGAAGATATCGGAGCGTGCAACGGAGTACGCCGCCGGAGCACTTCTGTCGCTTTGCTCGGCGTCGGAACAAGCTCAAAAGGACGCGGTTGCCGCCGGCGTGTTGATTCAGCTTCTGCTGTTAGTCCAAAGCGATTGTACAGAACGTGCGAAGCGAAAAGCACAAATGCTTTTGAAGCAACTTCGCGATTGTTGGCCGGAGGACTCCATCGCCAATTCGGAAGATTTTGCTTGCAGCGACGTCGTTCCGTTTTGACGCTTCACCATTCTTACCTCTCTTTTACCAAACAATATCCCCCAATTTTTGTAATTCGAGGTAAAAAAAAAAAACTACCTAAATTTGGTAAATAGGGCATTATTCCATGTATGTAATTTTTGTACGTAAGATAACCATTTTTTGGGGTTGGAAAGTTGTTTCTTTATTCTCCTTTTCCAATTAAAAACACACACCGTAAACGACTAATTAAACTCTTAACATATACTTTCTTCTCTTTCTTTTAAAATTGTAGTTTTTGCTAGAAAAATTATTTCAAAAAATCAGTTGTAATGTTTGATGAGTTGTAATGTGAGGTGTTGGTAGCATGTGTGACACTAATTGGAAAGGGATAGTTCAACTTTCTTTTGACCGATGACTAACTTCATTAAACCTGATGTGCGTGCACGCAAATAATTAAGTATCTATTAAAGGTGTCGTTCGTATAGAAATAAATAAATTAAAACGATAAAATTTAATCGGGCCCTATAAATAATAAAAGCCCTGGGTACGAGGAGTTATTGGGCTGGATCGGACCTTCTTTAAAGCCTTGCCCGGCCCACTTGTCACTGTAAATGAGTCAACAGACGGTGACATTTTTAACTTTGGTCTACTACCAATAATTGAAGATATTTAATGATACGAGTGTGACAAGAGACTTGGAATTATAACTACTACCCATACGACTGTTTTTACATGTATATTATAATAATATTGAATTCTAATTTCTTTTAATAAAATTAATAATACTCAAATATAAGAAAAATGATGTATATTCAAATTTTTTTATTTTATTCATATAAAATATTTTTAATAGACTCTCGACTCAAGTAATTTAGCAGATGAAATATTGGTTAGTAAGTAGCATGGTAAAGTGTGGAGGTAATGTAATGGAATGTGACGGATGAATTGGAATCACATGGTGTTTTGGACTTTGTGGTTCAAGTGACAAATTAGTGGTCACATGCCCAACCATTTTCTCTTCTACTTTTTTGTAATGGTATATCATACAAATCTAGATCGTCTTTAGATGTGCACCACACTTCACGCTCTCACAACAACGCAAAGTATATTTCGGTGCACCATTTAAAATTGTGTGACGGAGGTAGAAATGAATCTTATCTGATGCAAATTTAAATTAGTCGCAAGAAAATATCGCTCTACATATAAAAAAAAATTTTAATTCAAAAATGAATCTTGAAACGAAATAAATAAAAGATAAAATAATAAATTAAGAAAAATAGTGAAAAGATGATTTTGTCTAAATTTAAGTCTTTTAATGGAGAACAAAAAGTTTAAACAACATTTAAGGATGTTTGCGTTTTTAATATAGTATAGATATCTTTAAAAATATTGTCATTTATATAAGGAGCTGAGTAATTTTAGCTTGAAATTAAGATTGAACTTAAATGTGAATATTTTTACCCAAAAATAGATTCAATTCAAACTATTTACTCGCTTACCTTACTTTTTCTTTTCTTATTTAGCACATGATGTCGCATCACTACTCTTTGATACTCTATCGATATATGATACTATAGTGGTATCATATGGAACTGGGCTTAATCCTCTTTGATACTCAGTTAGTATATGGATACTCTATCGGTATTATATAGGGTTGAGCCTTTTTTAAGAAATAATTAAATAAAGTCGCAATCTTATTTATTAAAATCACAATCTTATTTATTAAACTCTAAACTTTGATGGTATCTATATACTCTGATACTATCAAACATTTTTTCCCTCTTTGATACTATTAGAGTATATATATACTTTAATGGTATCAAGCAGTCATTGAATCACTAACTCTTCCTTCTTGATACGATAAGAGTATATGTATATTCTTATGACATCAAATGTGCAAGAATAGTTAAAAACGCAAGGTATTAAAGTAAGGAGGTAACCATATGTAAATAGTATCAAGTATTTTTTTTCTTTTTAATGAATCTTTCGTGAGGCAAACTTAAATCAGACACGAGAAAATATCGCTCTAAGCCTGTGATACATATATATATACGATATCTAAAAAATATTTTCATTTATATAGGATTTGAGTAACTTTTTGTTTTACTATAATTTTATCAAATCTATTACAAACTTTCAATTCTATAGGTTATAAGTAAGGAAATAAATATTTAAATTTTGAGTCCATGATCTATCTGAAACAACCTTTCTCATAATTCAAAGTGCAAAGGTAAGGGATAACATTGTGCTTGTTATTGTTCTAAATATTTATAATCAAAGATTATAGTTCCACCAATTTAAGCATTCGTTCCTTATTGGGCTTCAGATATGGAAAGAAAAGGATTGCCCGTCGCAGCCCATAATCGAAACTGCTGAGTTTGATAATTCTATTTGTTGGGCCATGGGCCTATCTAAATTGATACTTACAAGTTTGGATAAAGTTTAAGAATCCTCTCTTTCTTGTAACATTGTAGTTTGAAAAAATTATGATTTATAGTTATAGTTAGAGTTTTATTGTTATTTTCTCTCTCCTCTCTTTCTCTGCAATCTCTTATCAGTTATACAAATACGTATACCAGTTGCATATATACAATTATTTGACAGATATATATATTTAATTCAACAAATATACATGTGCGATTCGCCTCTCTCCTCTCTCTACCTTCTCTCGCTCGCCTCTCTCCTCCCTCTCCTAATCTTGCTTGTTAAATAAACAAAAATATATATGTATATCAGTTACACATATATAATTATTTGACAGATATCATATACAATTCGATAAATATACATATACAATTGACTTCTCTCTTGGTCTCGCTCGCCTCTCTCCTATAATATATAGCTATAAATCATAATTTTAGCAAACATAGCTATTTTTTTTGCCTTATTATGTTTCAAATATTTGTTCTTTTTGAAATATCCTCTAGCAATTACTACGGGGAGAAGTGCACAAATATCTATTTTGGGGTCGCCATTTAAAATATGTCGCGGATATATGCAATTGAGGTTGAAAATTCACATATTATGTAAAAATTATCTTAAATCTCAATCGGGTAAGTCTAAATTTGTTTTACCAAAATAAAATTATACTTCAAAATATAAATTTCATATATATATATCATAATGAATAAACTCCAATCATTTTGATATGCGATCTCATACATTAATCCTTACAGATTCCTATAGTTGGCCGAAACGTCCTACTTAAACCTATCATCATATGGATTCCTAGCTAAGCCCCATTGATGGAATGACACTCGATTTCAAAATTATATGTGGAGCTTTAGCTGCGATGGAGGTAAGGCCAGTCCAAGATTGTTGTACACAATTTCATAAAAAAACATATTAATAGCTTTTAATTTTTGACATATTTTTTTAAAATTATCTTCTAACTAGTGGAACAAGAAAGAGGTGGATGATTTACTCAGGAAGACCAGTAAAAAACGAGAATAGAAATAGTGAAAAACCAAATAGAGGTTCGCATTTATTTATTTTCCGAAGGGACAATGAGAAAATTAACCTAAATAAAAGTTGAATTAAGAACTGTGTATAAGTTGAAATGAAAGCAGGGACACCATTAAGTAGCTTGCTTCTTCTCTTTGTTTACTCTCCCCCTTCATCAGAAAAGCCAAGTTATAACATGATATTTTTAATCTCTTAGGGCTTGTTGGATAGGAGTAAAAATGAGTGATTTTGGCAGGTAAAAAAAAAATACTCACTCCAGTGGTATCATTTAATTTTGCACAGTATTTTAAAAAAAGAGAAGAAAATCTTTAAAATTTGTAGTCCAAAATCATTTATAAATATTTGTGTAATTGAAAAATATTTTATTAATGGTAAAACCATAAAAGAGGAATTTTAAAGTTAAATGGAGTAGTGTTTAGTTCTGGTAAGGTGAACAGACTAAAAAAGATAGGATGCCACATAAAATGTGTATATACATTATCTTTGTCTTAATTTAAATGATATTACAAAAGAGTGGGAGTCGAGGATCAGAAATGGCTCAAGAATATTAGGGACCTAAACTCAAATTAAACTTTATTAAGAGACCTTAAGTTTTAAGAAAGCTCATAATTACAAATATGGTTAATGTTTTACATCTTGATACATTTGAATTCTAAGAAGTAAAACAAAAGTACTCATGAGATAAAATTAGAATTTTTTAAAAGTAAATTTTATTTATTTATATTTTTTAAAGAAAAATAGTTGAGAGTCAAATAATAGAAGTTGATTATTGAAGCTGATAACTGGATAACATAGTAAATTTCATTATTTTGATTTATTGGCTGCCAATAAATAAATTATATATATATAAAATGAACTACACTTAATTTACGATGATAGACGTTTATCTTTAATTTCCACTTACAAAAGTAAATATAATGATCATTATAGGAACAAACGTCCTTAATCAATAGTTGTATTATATATAAATAAAATTGGAAGAAATTAAATAGACCAAATTCATAGTTTTTATTCCTCCGGTTCAGTCTGTAATGAAGTTTGAATGTAAATATGATGACCTCTACATGGACGACAGACATACATCCTCCATTGGATGAAATGTAATAATAATATAATAGCCTTTTCAGCGACAGACGTCTATTTTCTACTGGATGAACTTTAAAAGTAAATATAACGGCTTCTACAGCGACAGATGTTCATCTTTCACTAGACGAATTGCAAAAAGTAAATATGATGGCTTTTAGGGCGACAGACGTCCATCCTGCACTGGATGAACTTTAAAAGTAAATATGATAGTTTTTATGGCGACAGATGTTCATCTGCTACCCGATGAATTTTGAAAGTAAACAAAAAAGTTTGTTTTTTAATATTAAAAAAAAAAGATAGTTCACAGTAATTTCAATTTATTAGCTGCAATGTGTGAGAACTTGGGAAGAATGTAAAAGAAATGTAATTTCAATTTATTTGATGTCTCTCATCCCTTGAATAATATATAGAGAATGGATCGGACTACTTAGTAAAAGGGGGAAAGAAAGAATAAAAACACAAATTTTATTATAATAAAATAAAAAAAAAGAAAATAAATAGTAGAATAGTGTAAATTTGTCACTATCAATCACATTGACTAAATAATTCTCTTTTCTTTTTAGTAAAGATTATGTACTTTTCCATCCTAAACATTTATTTTAAAGGAATATTATCATAGAATTAGTTAGGGACGTCAAAATTGAACCTAATTTGTTTAATTCGTCCAATCCGTGATTAACCCGCTCATTGATTAGCTTAATCCATCTCAATCTAAGCTATTTCAACCTATTTAAAATTGGGTTGATATTCAACCCGAATTGACTCGAGAGAAATCTTGTCAAAATATTTTTAAAACATTTTTTCTTAATTTGATATGTTTTTATATAGTCAAAATAAAAAATATATGATTTAATTTAGATACTAAAATATTAAAAAAGAACAAATAAAGTAAGTAAAACTTAATAAAAGTTGGGTTGAGTTGTGTCTTGACCCGATCTATAACCCATCACTCAACTCATTTTGACCCAATCAAATTTGGGTTGGGTTGGGTCTGATCCTATTTGTTATCTTGAACCATTATTATAACCCGTTCAAATTTGATTCAACCCGCCCAATTGCCACCCTAGAATTAGTGTATATATTATTGATAACAAAAAATAGGGCCCTAAAATGATTAATTGACTTTACCATTTGGGGAGGAGACAATTATAAGCTTAAAAAGTAATTTATGCCATTTGGTTTTCATGCTCCCATTAAGAAATTATTTTTCTAATTTATAAAGAGTTTGTTTTCATAGAGACAACATTATAAAACAAAACATGAGAAAACGAAAATATTTGGGGGAAAATATTTTCATTCATACCAACACACCTTAGAGTAAATACATAAACATTTGCCAAAACCAACATTTTTGCTAAATATAAATATCATTGGAAGAAAATTAAATAGACCAAATTTCAAAGTTTTCATATATTCCTCCGATTCGGTCCAAATATGATGATATTTACATATGGTGACAGACGTTCATCCTCCCATCGGATGAAATGCAAAACTAAAGAAATAAATATAATGGCCTTTACGGCAACAGACGTCCATCCTCTACTGGATGAATATTAAAAGTAAATGCAATGGCCTTTATGGCAACAGACGCTCATCCTCTACTGGATGAACTGCAAAAGTAAATATGATGGCCTTTATGGCGACAAACTTTCATCTTCTATCAGATGAACATTAAAAGTAAATGCAATAGCCTTTACGGCAACAGACGTCCATTCTCTACTGGATGAACTTTAAAAGTAAATATGATAACGACCTTTACGGCAAGAGACCTACTGAATGAACTAAATATGATGACCCTCACTCGGAGGTTGTAAATGACATTATCTCTGATGCAACTTGCTTGTACATTTCTCCCACTGAGAATCCTTGTGCTAAGCCACCTCCATCTTTTGCCTGAATAACAATAATATATTCAGTAAAATTTTGTAAGTGGAGTCGAAAGAAGATAATATATACACAAACTTATCTATACAATCTTGTGAAAGCAGTAGAATTGTATCTGATATACCCTCGACTCAGACAAAGCAATCAAAATAATTTCTAAATATAATATATGACAAACCTTTTTTTTTTAGACGCGATATTTATGAAAGGAAAAAATTAAAGACTATTTCTTAAACATATCACAATATTTCTATGATCTTAAGGATGTTAGCTAGATAAGGTAAAATACAAAGATTTAGTTAAAGAATTTCAAATTTAAAAATGTATTGTATTTTTTTGAAGAGATTAAAAAAGGGAAGAGTATTGTATTACATGAAATCAAATGAACAGTAAAAAACTTGTGTATGTGTAGCATTTCATGTGTTTCAATTTATGCATTTCATTAAATTAATACATATTAAGTTTTTAGTTCTAATATTCCCATTTACTTTTAATAACAAGCTGGTAATTAGAGGAACCATCAGATTTAAAAGCAATAGTTTTGTATGCTACACCCCTTAATTTTAAATCATCCCATTCGAAAAATTTCTCTAATTTTTAAATTTTCTTGCTCAGTCAAACAAAGAGACGTAAAATGAATCGGAACAAATACTATTTCCCTTTGCTAACTAAAACCCTAGTTCACAATCTTCAAAATGATCAACATATAAATCAAATGCCAAGAATTAAATTAAAGGACTTACTTGAGCTTGGATGGTGAACATGGTTCTGACATGATCAGATTGAATTTGGGCAGACACAAGCTCAATGTTATGTTTCTCCAGAAGATAACAAATGAGGGTAAAAAGGCCAGGCTTCTTAGGACAACACACACTAATATGTGCCACATCACCACAAACATTTAGTGTCACATTTGGTGAACACCATGTCTCAAAAAATGTTGGGACATTATTGTTGTTCATCAGAAGGGGAGTAGCACTCATGTTATTATTATTGTTTGGTGTTATAGCAGCTGAGTTACTAGTAGATCCTTGATCAGCCAAAAATTGCTCCCAGCTAGTCCCAACACTTGGATATTTCTGTGTTGTCATCATGGAATGGTTCATTGTAGATAACCTCATCATGCCAAGTTGAAGCCTTTCAATCTTTTGGTTTTGAAGATTGTTAAAAGTATGCTGCAAGGCTCTGATGTGCTTCACTGCTGCATCAACAATTGTGGACTTGTCAGCCTGCACATACAAAAAAAAGGGTAAAGGTAATGAATTTAATTTCTAATGAATTTCTAATTGCTTCGAAGGAGAAGGAAGCCTCTCAAAGAAGTAAAGCCAAACGAATTCAACGATTACTTTATATAAAAAAAAATAATTTTAATCTTGTATACACAGTATAATACTTTCCGTAAAAGAAAGTTTGAACCTCCTTTGCAGCCACGTGGTTAAATCCACCCTTGATATTAACAATGTAAAAGGATATTTTTGCCATTTGATCACAAAAAAATACCAGTTTTATTAATATATATCGACAGTGTAACAAAAATTACACTATGGGGTTACTTTTCCTTCGTTTAATATGGTCACTTGCAAATCTCAAAGCCCATTTATTGTCTAAAAATACCTATTTAACAAGTACAAATTACACAAAAATTATCTAGATTAAATTTTTTGATAAATTTATAATTTAATTAGAATAATAAATAAAAACTTCAAATTCTTATGCTAGAAGGCTCATTTAGTATATAAGAGAAAAACAAAGAAATATGTGAAGTTTTATAACTATATGCGAAAAAGCCGGAAGTTGTGTATTGTTTTTTCCTTCCCTTTTTCGGTAAATGAAGTGCATCTTATTATTCTATTTTGGAATTAGTATGTAGATATATACAAATTAGTAATAAAGAGGAATCTCTATATCACCAAATGAATTTATTCCGATTGAGTCGAGGCTTTATTAGAAACAGTTTTTCTATTATATACATCCAATGAATTTATTTTGATTGAGTCGAAGATCTATTAAAAATAATTTCTGTATCACACAAAAATAGAGGTAAAGATTTATGTACATCTCATACAAAACGTTACTCAATTTAGAAACGATGGAACTATCACATACGAAAAGAGTAATCATAAGAAATTACCAAAAAGAACCAAACAAAGGAGGAACTTTTTGATCATTTCACAAGTTTGTATTCCATCTAAAGATTTTTTTTTTCATGCTCATTTTTTGAAAAGTTCTAGATGAGTTGATTAGGATTATTAGTTGAGGTTGCGGAAAACCGTAAAAAGAAGAATAATTTAAAAAAAATAGTTTTGAATAATTATAAATTCTATTCAGCTTCTTTTACTTGATTGATAAAATACTGGATGATAAAAAATGAAGTATATCATTGAAGCAAAATAGTTTTTTTACCTTAGCCGGAAGTTGAGGAAGCAAACCATGAAGATTATCAAACATGCTTCGCATCTTCTTTCTCCTTTCTCTCTCCGTCCATATGTGTATCTCATGCTCTGATCCTCCTTTACCTCCACCTCTAGCAGCACCACTTTTGTTACCGCCCTTCTTTGGGTTGGGTGGACTCATCATGATCTTTTTACCAGCATCACGGCTCGCTTGGACCACCTCCTTACCAGTTGTTAGGGGTGGACAAGTATCAGACCTATTCGGATCTGGCAACTTGTCACCCTCAAACTTCTCTCTACTCCTGAGTAGTTGGTCATTCAAGTTGAAAATTGTTTCCCATGACATATTATGAATATTCTCGGCGTCTCCACTCATTTTTTTTCTTTTTCAGGTGATCTGATACTGTACCCCAAGTTACGTTTATATATAGAAATTTTTTGCTATGAGGGGGGCAAAGTGTAAAAAGGAGAAATGAGGGGATTGAATATGATAAATACTGAAAAAAGAAAAAGAATATTGAGAAGGGGTGGCAAAAAGAAAAATAAAAGTAGAGATATAAAAGGATTATTCATTTTAAATGTATAAAAAAACAAAATACAATCATAAGCCAAAATGCCGTTACTGGCTTCAAAACAAAAAACGGTAGCTAAAGCACTTTTGTTACAGATTTTGTTCTCACTCAATTGGGACCAAATCACACTTAATTGAAACTGATCAATTAAATTAATTAATACTCTAATTACTATTTACTAAATTACAAACTTAATCTAGATATTCTTCTCATCTATACCAACTGCCTAGATTTTATTTTTTTTAAATAAAAAATAACAATTAAAACTAATTGTATATAAATATAATGACTATATAACAAAGGATGTCCAAAGAGTTTTTATCAAAAATGCAAGTCTTAGTTCTTAAAAATTCGTATGTATTTGGTATGTCCGTATTGTGATCTTATAATGTAAGAGATAATTTGACTAGCGTTAATGAAATTTCATTAATATTAATATAGTAATTACTCTAATTACTATTACTAAATTACAAACTTAATCTAGATATTCTTCTCATCTATACCAACTAACTAAGATTTTTTTTTTAAATTAAAAAAAATTAACAATTAAAACTAATTGTATATACATTATAATAACTATATAACAAAGGATGTCCAAAGAGGTTTTATCAAAAATCCAAGTCTTAGTTCTTAAGAATTGGGATGTATTAGGTGTGTTCGAGTTGTAGTCTTATAATGTAAGAGATAATTTGACTAGCGTTAATAAAATTTCATTAATATTAATATATTAATTACTCTAATTACTATTTACTAAATTACAAACTTAATCAAGATATTCTTCTCATCTATACCAACTAACTAAGATTTTTTTAAAATTAAAAAAATTAACAATTAAAACTAATTGTATATACATTATAATAACTATATAACAAAGGATGTGCAAAAGAGTTTATAGCAAAAATCCAAGTCTTAGTTCTTAAGAACTAGTACGTATTAGGTGTGTCCGAGCTGTAGTCTTATAATGTAAGAGACAATTTTATTAATAGTTGATTCACGAGATTATCGATGGTAATGACATTTTATTAATAGTGTATATTAGATTTATATGCATTTTTTTACTTGTCTATCCAAGTTAATCACACTATAAAATTAAAATTAATAATTAAGCAAGTGTTTTTCCGTGAATAAAAGGTTTTATCATGCAATATCCGTTCTATATAAAAGAAAAAGATCATCATTTTATTTCATCTTACTACCAGGATGTTACAATGCCTCTAATCATGACTTTCACTTTGTTAGCAGAAAAAAAAGGAATTAGTTAGGATATTAATTAATGCTAATCTTCCACTAAATATTTTGTAGCTAGCAAGTTTTTTGATAATCCATTATGAAATATTATATGGACAATTTTTATTATTTATTGGCAAAAAGTGTTTATTGCTAATTTTTTAGTTTTTAAGAGTTAATAAATTAAAAGCCCTCTTAAACTTATCACACTTTGTTAAGTGCACATTTAAATTAAACTATGAGAAGTCTAATTACTCTCTCAAATATGAATTTTTAGAACTATTTACCCCTTAGCTATGAGAAATCTTAATTATCCCCTCAAACATGGGTTTTGGGCACTATTTTACCCTTCCCCCCCACCCCCCACCCCAACCAACCGAAAAACTAATATGCCTCATTGAAAAAAAAAATCGTCCTTATTTATATGACTCACTTTCTTTTTTAGTAAATCCTAAAGGAAAAGTTTAAATTTTAATTTTATCTTTAATGAAATAATTTATAGTACATAAATATTTATGATTTATTACTTTCGTTTTTAGTAAATCCCAAAAGGAATATCTATGATTTATTTAGACTATATCTTTTTAAATTTCGTGTCAAGTCAAATTACATAATATAAAGAGAGAAGTACTTAAAACATCCTCGAACTTGACATGAATTATTAGTTTTGTCCCTAAACTATTGATAGGCTTAAAAACAACCCCCAACTTGGCGAACTGGGCTTAGATACACCCCTCCCATGCCACATGGCATAACAAGTGAGTACAATTTATTTAAAGCGCGTGAAAGTTTAAAAAAAATCACATTAGCCTTAATCCCCCCCTCCCCCTCCTTTTTTTTTAAAAAAAAAAAGAAGAAGAAAATGTCCCTTCAATTTTTAATTAACAACTACTAGAATACACTTCTTCCCATTTAACATTTCCTTCATTAATGGCGACCTCAAAGTAAAATCTATTTTTTTCATTCTCATTTTTAATTGTTTGATTCTCTTTATTTTCCAATTTTATTAATGATTAATTTTTTTTTCAATGTAGACTTACGGCAACGTTAAAGATTTCATGGTCGGATGACAATCTTGTAAGAAGATTTTGGGTTTTTCAATTGTAAAAATATGGTAGCAAATGAAACTCTACAAAATTTTAAACCCAAATTTAATAAGTTACAGAAACATGAACCTGAAGGGTGTTTTCTAAGCCTACCAATAGTTTAGGGACGGAACTAATAATTTGTGCCAAGTTCGAGGGTGTATTTAAGCTTACTTCGCCAAGTTGAGGAGTGTTTTTAAGCCTATCAATAGTTTAGGGACGAAACCAATAATTTGTGCCAAGTTCGAGAGTGTATTTAAGCTTGGTTCGCCAAGTTGAGGGATGTTTTTAGTAGTTCTCTCTAATATAAATAGGAATAGAGATTATATCGTTTTACTTCATCATTTGTCTTCACCTCCTATGATTATTCCATATGTACACCAAATAAAACAAAATAATATAATCTTTAGTTTTATTTATATGATATAATTTGACTTGACAAGAAGATTAAGAAAAATTTAGTCTAAAATAAGTTATAATTGTTTATGTGGCCACAAATCACATATTTGAGGGGGTAACTAAAACTTCTTATAGTTAGGGGGTTAAATAGTTTCAAAAATTCATGTTGAAGGGGTAATTAAAACTTACCATAGTTTTAGTCCGCATTTTAATAAAATGTGTCAAGTTTAAAGGAACTATTAATTATTAACTTTTTTTTTTAACAATGTCAATTAGGCGTTTCAAACGGATAAGGCTCAGCTGAATTTGAGAAATGTTAAATTGAGCTAAGTTAATAAATAAACGGATCAAGTTTTTTGAATGAAATGAACTAAAATCCGAATTACAAGTCAATCCATTAAATTCTTAATAAGTTTTAATATATTTACTCAAATATCTAATAGCAAAAAATTATTGTATTATGATCATATATAAAATATCAAAAAATAATAAAATAAATTTCTCATGAATAAATTTGATCCGCATATTAACTTAGCTTTAAAATAGATTAAATTAGACGAACTAAAATAAATTAAGGTAATAAAAAATCATCAATTCACCTATACCAAAATAAATTAAACGAATCATAATTTTATGAATTGATTTTACCGTTCCCAAATTAACATATCTCTATACTTGTTAAGTATTTTGTTTTTGACAGGTTGGAGCCTATGTGTAAGGCTTATCTTAGCATAATGTGTAGTTATCTTGTGAATAATGCTAACTTTTCACTATTATCCACACAAAAACACGAGCATTACGTATAAAGGTAATCATTTCAAATAATACACTTGTCAAAAAGAATAATAATTTATTTTTACTGTATTATAAGTAATTTTTCTATGCAAGAAAAATTTAATTGAGTAATTTTGTAAAAAAAAATTCGAATATATTACAAAATTAAATACTTTTGTACATAATTACTTACTTCTTTTCTTTTTCATTTTTTCATATTCCAATAGTACTTAAAAATATAGCAATGTAGAAACACGTAAGAGATATGTGAAATGACATCGTTTTATATATATGAACAATTAATATTCTAAAATGTTTAGTACTAATTAATACCATCAACTTCACACAATTTTAATATACCTAAATTTATTTATATATTCTCATAATATATATTTTTAGTTTATAATTTTCTAGCCGACTATAATAATATATAAATCAAAATGTCAAATTTATAAATACCAGATAATATAACTTGGTTTAGTTATATGGCGAGTAAGAAAAACAATATTAATTTAATTATATGGAGAGTTTCGTAATCCAACACATATATCAGTGTGGTAGGTCTCTTGGTCAATAAAATTGCTCTAGCATGTTGTGTTCATCCTTAGGGATGATAATGAGGTGAGGTGGAGGGTATGAGACGGGTTTAGAGCTATGTATGAAGGGGTAGGTTTAAAGTTGTGGGGCAGGGCTGGTGCGGAGCATGTTGAAGTAACTATTTTTAAAATTAATGTGGAGCGGGACGGGTTACAGGTTTAAAGAACCAAATAGGAATGCGAAGAAAATTAAATCTTTATAAAAATCAAAGACTATAAACTTTTTATATTAAACATGGGTTTTAATTTTATTTTTTTCTAAAATTTAAACTAGACATGTCTGGCAAATTGTTAGCTGTTGAAATGTCTTTTAATTGACGATTAAGAAACAATTGTTGAAATATCAACTAAAAATGGCTAATTCGTTGTTGAGATGTTAATTAGCGAAAAGTTTTTAAAACATACGAATTTTTATTTTTCATGTTAAATTCAATTAAAAAGAATAAAAGAACTTAAAAATTTAAGTGGGGCAAGTTTATGCGGGCGGCTCTATGCGGGGCGAGGCGGGGCAGGTTGAAAATTAAAAAAATCATCATGCCGGTCAGGTAAATCATCATGCGGGGCGGGTTGTTGAAAATGAAAAAAATCATCTTGCATGGCGGCGCGGGTTAAAAATGAAAAAAATCATCATGCGAGACAGGTCGGAGCGATTTAAAAAATGTGCACGTTGAGCTGAACCCGCCCCATTGCCATCCCTAGTCATTCTATGTTATGTCCCATCAACGTTGACACAAATAATCTTTTGCACATCATCTCTTTCACAATCAAAAATGGTAAATTATTACTCTCGAGAAATATAGACGAAGAAACAACACTGGAGCTCAAGATTGTCATCAGTATATTTCACTGTTTTTAGTTTATTTCTTTACTCTTTCATGTAAATCATGTCCTGATTTTTAAAGGAACTTGGTGTTCATCGTAAATTATTTTCTTCGTTTGTAACCCATAGCTAGAGTTAGCTAGGATAACTTTTGACGTCTAAATTAATCTGAGGAGATTAGTTTAGTAGGTAACAAAGCTACTGCTTAGTGATTGAAGATTCCAACTTATCTTTATAAGGGGGAAGGGATTAAGAGCTTGATCCTTAGGATTGCATGAGTTTGTAAGGTGGTTTCCTCCCTTGAGTAAGATGATTTCCACGTAAAATACTTTAGCAAGATCGTGATATAAAGGAATCTTATTAAAATCATGCTACAGGTTATGATTTTTCTTCTCTTGATCTCGTATTCTTATTTATTGTTCTTGCTGCAATACAAGACCAGATCAATTAATAAGTTTCATTTAGTAAATTATATTTTAATTAAATATTTTTAAAAAAATTATACATGAAAATCAGCACGATTCAAATAAAATAAAACAAAAAAAAGTACTCTATTTGATTCATATCTCGACAAAATTACTTGAAATGATTATTCATAAAAAATATTAATTTTAAAATCAACTAAAATCTTAATTAAAGATCATGAGTTCAAATCTTCTCGAATACGGATTCGAAAACGCCTAGAAAAAAAATCTGCTAGAACATGGTTGTGAAGCAATTACTTTTTTAAAAAAAGCAATAGCATAACGTGTAGGAGAGATGTGAAATGACATTATATTGTTTTTCATTAATATGACACAATAAATATTCTAAAATGTGTAATACCGTCTCACTAAAAACGTTAATTAATACAATTTTAATAGACTCAAATTCATTGACGTATGGTACTAATAATATTTTTGCATTTTAAATATTTTTCTACCTGATAATAATAATAATAATATACATACATACATGCATTATAATGTCAAAAATAAAATTGTTTAAATGAAATGATTTCATTTATATATTAAGGTTCGTCTTTAGACATATAAAAATTAATGAACTGATACGTATGAAAACGTTCTATAGGCATCTATAGTAAGAGCATAAGTTATTAAAAGATGCTTCAAAAACATAAAGATTGTTTCTTTTCATATTTTATTTCACAGATTTCCTAGCTTAGAATTTTATTACAATGTTTTCATCTAATATCCGAAATATACGTATTGGAGCTCGACTAATTCTTATTTGCATTGTGTAGAAGAGCTCATTTAAGGGGAATCTTCTCTACTAAGAATTTTTTTATACCTAAAAATCAAACCTCAAACCTCTAGTTAAGAGAGGAGCAATCCTATCCATCGTACCACATCCTTTGGTGATGCGTATAACGTAGAATTGTCATATAAGGAGTTTAACAATACATATGAATCCGTCTCTATCATTAAATGCAGTTCTTTTTAATTAGGTAGAAAGGCTAGTAATTCTGCATGAAGAGAATTTCCAACTTTTATGCTGCATGCAAAGCAAGAAATCAGTGGTGGAGCCTCATAGAATCGAATGGTTCATTCAAAATTTCTATAATAGAAAATTATCCTATTTATATATGATTAATAACATTAATATATTTTATCTATATATATAGTAAATGTTAAATCCTATTTGACAATTTCATAAATTTACATCTTTGCATTTTACACTCTCCCAATAAAAATTCCGATTCCATCACTGTCAAAGATTCATGCTCCTAGGCGATGATGTGAGAGTGGTGGGAAAGAAATTCAGGATTTGGCAAATTTACTATTCACTTCAAATAAGTCACGTTTTTAAAATTAACAAAAATTTTGTCACTCCTTTATGTGAAAATGAAATTTCATGAACTCAACAACAGAAGATCTAAAAGGATGAGAGGGTGTTTGAGAGTTAATAGGTGGACCAAAGATAGTCTCGTACTGTTAGCTTCAACAAGAAGCTCTTTGTACTGGAGAAGAGAAAACAAGAATGAAGAAGAAGAAGAAAACTGGAGAGAAACAATTGTATTCTGTATTGTTTTACAAGTCAGAGTACACAAGTATTTATACACAAGTGGTTACATTGACAACTAATATTTAACCACCTCATTATGCCTAACTAATTAGGATTAGAGTTGGTTATCAACTTGTCTTCTAATTTCCTCAACACTTCATCTCAAGTTGATGGCTTGAAGAGGTTCTTAAGTCCAAGTTTGCTAAGTAGATATTATGTGTTGTCCTTCCCAAACCTTTTGTGAGTAAATCAACTAATTGATCCTGGGTTGATACATGATTGGTTTTGAGTAAGCCTTGACTGATCTTCTCCTTTACAAAGTGACAATCGATATCAATGTGTTTTGTTCTTTCATGGAAGATAGGATTTACTGCAATCTGAATTGCAGCTTTGCTGTCACACATTAACTTAATGGGTTGTTGAACCTTTACTCCCATCTCTTTAAGTAATCCTGTAAGCCAAATAATTTCTGCAGTGCAGGCAACCATACTTCTGAACTCAGCTTCAGCTGAGCTTCTTGATATAGTCTCCTGTTTCTTTGACTTCTAAGACATCAGTGCTCCACCAACTTTCACAATATATCCAGTTACAGACCTTCTTGTTTCCATACAAGCTCCCTAGTCAGAGTCACAATAGCCTTGCAACTAATTATTACCATTAGCAGGCATAAATACTCCTAGGCCAGGTATCCCTATATCTCACAACTCTTAGTGTTACATCCATATGTGATCTCTTAGGACTATGCATATATTGAAAGAAAAGCCCATCGAATCTTCCTAAGTTATGGAAGTAAATTGTTAGGGCGGGCCTAAAATCTTTAGTTATATGCTCAATTCTGGACACAAAGTCCTCAAGCACCTTACTACTCATTTCATCAAAGGAGTTTATTGTTATGTTGTAGTCCTCGCTGAAATAGGTTTCCACCCTATTGTACTTGACAGGCTCCTTTGGGAGAACAAGCATGAGACCCGCTGCATACGGCTACGCAACTCGTTGGTTCTGCGTTGGTCGTAACTCGGTTCGAGAACCTTCTCTCATAGATTCCCTTCACCAAGTCATCGCCAGCAATCAGCTCTTATCCCTTGGTGTCAAAGGGCGAGTTCCTTTCTTGTCTTGCCCAAAGACTTTCTTTATTCTCTTTGGAGAAAGACTCTCCCGCGGCAAGGTTTTACACATAGGGTCAGCTGCTTTCTTTATCTAGCTTGCCCTTAGTCCGTCTAGCGTAGGCTTGATGGAGTTAAGCTGTATTGGGGAAATCCTTTTGTCTCAATCAATCAATCATGCCTCAACTAGATAAATTCACTTATTTCACACAATTCTTCTGGTCATGCCTTTTCCTCTTTACTTTCTATATTCCTCTCAGCATCTGAACCACAAAAGTTATGTCTGGTCTGGTCATAGTCAAATACAAATATTTACCAACCAATCTCTGATAAGTTGAGGGATCCCTGATTGTTTCATCTTTAATACCTTCTTTGTTTGGAAAGTGTTCATCAAACTCAACTGATGTCAGCTTCTGATTCATTTCAATAGGTGTTGCAGCAGGTTTTTCTCCACTTAATCCAGCTTCAAACACCAGGTCTAAAGCATACTTTCTTTGGCACATTATTATTCCATCTTGTGATCTGGCTACTTCAATACCTAAAAAGAACTTCAACTCTCCAAGGTCTTTCATTTTGAATTGTTCCTGCAGATCTGATTTATGAGCTCTAGACTACTGCCAGTAACCAGCAAATCATCTACATATACCAGAATAATCACCATCTCTTTATCAGCTGACTTTGTGAAAAGTGAGTAGTCATAGTGGCTTTGAGTGAAGCTCATCTGAAGTAAGGCATCTGTTAATTTCTTGTTCCATTGTCTAGGGGCCTGTTTTAGATCATACGTGACTTATTAAGTTTGCAGACCTTTTGATTCTCCCCTTGTCTGACAAACCCTTCAGGAATGGTCATGTATACTTCTTCAAGTAAGTCACCATTAAGGAAAGTATTATGCATATCTATCTGGAAGAAAAACCAGTGACAAGATGCGACAAGTGCTACCAATGTTCTGACAATCACCATTTTTGCCACTGGGGAAAATGTTTCAGAATAATCCAAGCCAGCTTTTTGGTTGTACCCCTTGGTCACTAGTCTGGCTTTATACCTCTCAACTCCACCTGAAGCTTTATACTTCACTTTGTACACGAACTTACACCCAATGGGTGACTTACCAGCTGGAAGATCAACTATAGACCAAGTGATATTGTCTTCTAGAGCAGTAATTTAATATTTGATATTTACCTTTAATTATCAATTACCAAATCCATAATTTAAAAATTCGTATTTGTGAAATTACAAGCCTTGAAAATTGTTAATTCACATCATTATTATGAGTGATGGATTAATACAACAACAGTAACATACCCAGTGGAATCCCACAAGTGGGGTCTGGGGAGGGTAGAATGTACGTAGACCTTACCACTACCTCATAGAAGTAGAGAGGTTGTTTCCTGAGAACTCTCGTCTCAACAACCCATAAGCAGAATACTAGATATGACAAAATGAAAAGGAAGAACAACTACTAATGAAAAACACGTGATAATATGTAAATATAATACATATGATACAGATAAAGACAACACTTGATATACAGACTCGACACTACCTACTGTCCGCTAGACATCAAGCTAACCCTGTTAATCTATTAACCTTATTCTAATTCGCGGCCTTCACTCCTTCTTATCTAAGGTTATTATGAGTAATGGATTAATAAGTAGTACAATTTCTAATTCAAAGTTGGAAAATAAAATCAGCTATACTAAAAAATAATTTTAGGAAATGAAAAAAGAAAAGAAAAAAGGAATATATGAGGATGGAAAATAGATGAGGGAATAGTTGTCTAGGGTGACGTAAGTAAATTGGCACATTACGAACCGTTTTTATCTTTTTTAATTAATTGTAATCATCATGCTTTGGCTATTTGCTTTTTTGGCCCTTCCCCTCAATGCCACATTTTACTCCTTTTTGGAAAAATAAAAATAAAAAAATCCAGTGCTTATATGGACTATACTTTCTTCATCTAATTTTCCTTATTTTTTCATTTTTATCATCATCTACGATTATTATTTTTTAAGAGATTTTCGCATATAGCCATAAAAAATATCTTATTTATGCACTATAGCTATAGTTTGAATAATTACATCTCGTAATTATAGTTATAGCAACGTTTGTATAAATTGCTAGACAATGCGTAATTTTTATATAACGTTTAAATATTTCGCTGTACATTTTGATTCAAGCACAACTTTTGTATAATCGCACACAAGGTTTGTATAAATCCGACAAATTATACGAAACTCAAATTGTAATTACAGCTATAAATCGTGCGAATTTTTCCTTATTATTTTTTTAACCAAACACATATATAATCTCTTTAACTGGCTTTCATTTTTAATCTCGAGGGGTGTTTAAAATACCCTTCAACTACTTAAGTTGGTATACAGCTATCCTTCATTCACCTTTCGGACGTCAACTACTCCAAACGTAATTTTTTGGCTCCTCGATATTAACTCTTTAGCTCATATTTATCCTTATCTTTAATAGCTCTCCTAAAATAAAATCATTAAATATTTATTTATTATACTGCCTAAATGAGTACAAAATTAAACTCTCCTTTAATAAATAACAAAAATTACGTATGATTTTTTGTCTATTTGCTTCTTCTTCTTTACTTTTTTCTTGGCTCTTCTTCCTCATGCCAGATTTTACTTCTTTTTGAGGAAAAGAAATATTCGAATCCAGCGTATATATGACTCTTTCTTCTTTTTCTTCTTTATCTATTTTTTTTTTAGTCCAACGTACATACAATTTTTTCTATAACTTATTTTTATTTTTACTGTTCTATCTTAACTTTATTTCATTTTAATTCGTTAATCTCATTTTTTTATATATCATTTAAGTACAAAATAAATTTTATGATTTTTTATATTTTTATACATTCTCTTCAACTGTAATTTTTTATTTTAAAAATTGACATACGTTCGTTAGTTTTCGTAAAACAAAAAATAAAAATTGACGGACGACCATTGATTTTTTAAAAATAATAATAATATTTTTGTATCTTTACATAAAAAATCATCAATGCCAGTATGTCTATTTTCTTTTTTAAACAATCAATTAAATTAAATAATACTTCACATTTTAATTTCTCATATCAAGACTGTTGGAGTTAACTCAAATTTTTTTTTTAAAATTTCAACTCCATATGGATAAAAAGAACATATCTTCAATATGAGGAAAAAAAGATTCTTATTTATTATTAATAACACTACTAAGAAAAGTTAAAACTCGATAAACTTTATTGTGTTATTATTGACCTTTTTAAGAAAGAAAATTAGTGCATTTTTGTTAATTAATTTTCACATAAAAATAAAAAAAAAACTCTCAAAAAGAATTTTTTATTTAAAAGAAAAAACTCAATGTTCGTCCGCCAATTAAATAAACAGACAGACGCCAAGTTTTATATACAAAATTGTCAATGGAAGAATATATATATAAAAAAATTCAAATCATAAAATGTATATTTTGGGTTTAAATAGTACTTAATAAAATGTGGTTGGATTGATCAAAATGGAACAAGGTCTATATAGAGTGCCAAAACTAAAAATAAAGGCAAGTTAGAGAGGCTATCTATTTTGGCCTTATTTTTTTCTTTGCTTCATTTAAATTATGTATTCTTGGAACTATTCTGTTTATTATTATTATTATTAGTTTTAAATTACTACTTTATTTGAATCAGAATCTTTCTAAAATAGTCTCTTTTTTTAAAAAAGAAAAATAGGAATAAAATTTATATAATGTTGACACTGTTCTTTTTAAACTCTACTTTTAAAATTATATTAAGGCCAAATACATAAAACACCTAAATTTGTCATCATTTTCCACTTAGACACCTAAACTAAGACAAGTTCCTAATAGACACCTCAACTGCTCAGATTTGATCCCATTAAACACTTTTATCCTACTTGGCACTCTCCGGTACTGTTTTTTTAATTTTTCAGCCAAAAATAAATAGTTGCGGTCCAAAAAAAATTTTTTCATAAAAGTAGATTCTCAAAATTCTCAGTTAACCATGTGCAAAAAATTTTTATTTAAAATTGTAATAATTTTTTTTGGAGAATTTTGAGAACCTACTTTTATGGGTAAAAAAAAATTTGGATAACTGAGAATTTTGAGAACCTACTTTTATGAAAAAAAAAATTTGAACCGCAACTATTTATTTTTGGCTTAAAAATAAAAAAAAATTACCAGAGAGTGCCAAGTAGGATAAAAGTGTTTAATGGGATCAAATCTGAGCAGTTGAGGTGTCTATTAGGAACTTGTCTTAGTTTAGGTGTCTAATGAGGACAAGTTTAGGTGTCTCTTTATGAGTTAAGCCTTATATTAAATATGTTATTTTCTTCTTCTGTACTATCGAAAGGAAATAAAATGTTTAAAAAATCTCTAAATACATCATGTTGGATTTTAATTGTTCTTAATGTTAATTTTTAACCAAAAAATACTCTTTTCTCCACCTATTAAACCCCAAATTTACTTTATGTTAATTCATTGAAAATGCCTACTGCTGTAATGGGGTTATAAATACATCATGTATTTGCAACTTAGAAGGAATGTTCTTTAGTTTTACCTAGCAGGATCAATAAGTTGTTGATTTTACAGTTCTGCACAGCAATTTTAAAAGGATTTTGCTGGGCAAATACCACAAAAGTTAAACATGCTTTTGATTAAAAAAATCGAAACAAACATCACAAGAAGATTTATATGGATTTATCACTTGAAAATAATAATGAAATAAAAAAGGTATCCTCAGTTTTAAATAGTAACACTCAAAAAGTTCTCTTATCACCCATGGAATCATTCATGAGGAATATCAAAAGCTTCAGTAAGTAGCTAATGGATGATAACAATGTAAAAGAAGCCTCCACCCCCCACTTTTTCCCCTTTTTCCAGGGAATTCTTTGTTGGGGAGAAGAGGGAATTGGAAGAGGGGAAATTATCTTTTGTTTGGTTACATTTCATGTTTTTAAGGCTGTCATCTTACAAATAGGACACAGATTCTTCAGCACTAACCACTGCTTTATGCAACTACTATGGAATTCATGTCCACAATCCAATATGCCCATATTATCTCCAGTGGTGTATTCCTCCTAATAAACGGGATAAAAAGATGATGAGATTTATTTAACAATCGTTCTCTACTAATGTCAACTAATTATAGTGTAGAACCATTAAAAAGAGTCTCACCCGACATATACAGCAAGGCTCTATATTTGACAATGACCCTCCATATATTGTCTCATGCTTTCGCTGTTTCATACGTCCTAAAATGGTTTCTTCACTCAAGCCGGTGTTCACATTTCCTATGCGTTCTTCCAATGCCAATAATTCCTAAGGAATGCCAGTAGAAGATATGGGTGAACGAACACCTTTACAATTTGAATAGAAAAAAATGACCTTTCAAAGATCTCTGGTACGTAATTTCCAAATATTTTTTTTGAGGATAAAGATCTCCGGAAATCAAGATATAAAACTAAAAAAACAAATTTGTAAAGGGTTACAATATGAGAAATCTATTACGAAATTTAGTGATAGCAAAACACAACCATAATTACCTCATATGACATGTTATCAATGTCGAGCCTCATGCCTCTATGTCTATCATGCAACTCCATGATGCCGTTGACAAATGAATCAAGCATCATATAATCCTGCCAGAAAAACAAAAACAAATTGAACCACTGGTGTCTACTAAGGACCCAAAATCCCATTAGCATTAACCATGCAATCAGGAGATAAGTCTAGATTAAGTAAGCTTCCTGCTAACAAAATATTGAGATGTGAAACCTTCATAGTCCAGTCAGATGCAACTAGGTTTCATCATCTAAACAAATAATTGGCCACTAAGAACTTAGAACTCTGTATAGGATGGAAAATAAAAAATAAACATCTTAGTAGGGATAATATTAACTTAAAACTAAAAGAAAGCCTAAAAATAAGGATAATGCATCATTTAAAAACTGCTGAGAAATATTTTTCATCAAAACCACCTGTGCAAGTTAACGAACGGCTGACCTTTTCTGGCTCAGCCATATCACATCTAGCTGGTAATGGATTCATTCTTGAATCTTTCCTAGGCAGGTAAGTGTTAATAGGCTCCTTAAGGCTTTCATTATGTATGCATTGAAAAGAAGAAAAGAGAAAACTAGGTAACTAGTTTTCCTTCTAGATGCCACTGCTGACTGGATCACCATCTGGACGAACATCTCTCTTGCTTAAGCTTATGGAGCACAACTTGCAAGGATCATCAACCAAATTCTGACAAATATTTTTCACCCAAACAACCTAATTGGCAGTCTAGTAAAAATATCACTCTTCAAAAATTAGAGAATATAGGTAATTTGTTTTCCTTCCAGATTTCTGGGGCTACATAGGTCACTATTCTGAACATATTTTTAAAGCTTATGGAGCAAAGATCACAAGTAAAAGCAATTATGTTTATAACTTTTCACATATCAGCAAATCGATAGATATTTCATGCATCAGGTGTTCAGATCAGTAACTACATATTATTCATAAAAAGTACACACGTGTAAACTAGCTGAACGTTCATTGGGGTATCATAAGGATCAAAACAAACCTCGGGTCGCCTGGTCTCTCCCCTCTGCATGGCATGCAGGACTTGACGAATCTGCTGCATGCAAGCAGCAACATTTAGTAAGTAATGAGAAAATTAATGGTAGGTCAACAGTATCTCAAAATAAAGGCATGAAGCAACATAAAAACAACTGGATTTATTCAGAAGGTGAACTTGACACAACAAAAGTCCAGGACAAACCGAAGATCAGTTTCTGTAAAGATTAAGGTAAAATTTGAAGGTGGTTCGATTCACATTCATTGAGACAATAACATTCATTCTAAGTTCCACGTTGTGGGCACGACAGCTCTAGAAGTACATAGATATCTGTGAGAAGTGATCATGTATTAGACTTGTTATTATTGTTTGGTAGTGTTTTCAGTGCAGGTATATATTAGTTAAACATCCTAATCGGTATTATAGATAACTAATACATAGAAACCCATGGTATAAGCAATATCAGGGTTATTTATACATGGATAAGCATGGTTAACCTTGTATACACCAAACCAAATAGGATAAGATATAATCCAAGCATAACTAATGCACCCTATTCAGTACAATCCTTATACATCCTACCAAACGACCCCTTAAGCAAATTGCAAGCCACCCATCCAGAAGGTATACTCACGTCTAACTGTCAAAAGAACTATAAGGAGGCATGTGCTTCTGTTCATGTATGATACCAATACTTGCACTTAAATTTTGGGCCAGTACATGATCCACTAATCCTAAAGTAAATACTAATCAAATAAACAACTAACGTAAACAGTCTACTTGGCATCACAAGATGAGCAAGTGAGGAATAAGTAGATGAAAGGAAGAAGTCTTCAGGAAGACAAAATAGCAATAGAAGAACAAATATTTGAACTTCAACAGGCCAGATAAAAGATGAGAACAGTTTAGAAACATTGATGGACAAAAAGTACAACAATTTTGATGCTATTATCAAACACAAAAATAATGTACCAGTCTGTGGCGACCCTCAATATCAGAAGATAAACCACGCGATCCATCCACATCATTACTTGGAAAATCAGCCATAAAAGATGATATAAGATGGTTTCGACGATTATGACGGCTACTAGACCCCCGGCTACTAGATCGCAATGATATCTCTGCCGCCTCCACAGGAGAAGCAGCTGAAGATAGCAGGGGAAAATGACCTCTTTGACTACCAGATTCAGACTCAACAGGTGGGAGGACAGTCCAAGGAGAACTTTCTGAAGAACTACGATTGCTACTGGTTGCTACGTTTTGATAAGGTGTCCATGCAGTAGGAAAAGTTTGCATACTTGGCCCACGGCTGAGAGCAGAACTAGAACGCGTGTTTCTGGTATAGCTTGCATTTGAAGTAGCTAAACTCCAACTATTGGAATCCTGTACCATATTTCCAGTCTCAGGAGCAGGAACAAATGGAAGAGGTTCCCTATTTCTTATTGAGCTCCACAAATAAGCTTCATCTTGTAATGCAGCATATCTATCAGCAGAAACTGCATTAGGACTTGATGAACTTCCCCCTTGTGAATTAGGAGATGCATTCCAGGGAACAGGATGCAAACCACTTGGAACACCAGAAATGAACCTTATGCCAGAATGGCTTCCTGAGTTACCTGCATTCATTGGCTGTGAAATCGGTTGTCTGGAGCCCAAATAATTAGATACTGAAATAGGTGGAGGAGTCACAAGAGTAGAGCCAACACTAGAATGCCCTAAATCTGTCCCAGTTGGCAGTAAACCAGATATAACCGTATCATGACTCCCTAGATTTTGTCCATTCCCAGAATTTCTGGCAGAGGTTTCCACAACTCCACTAGCACTTAGAGGAGGAATTATGTCAGAAGCAGCCACTCTTGTACCAACCCTATTTCTTGGATAAAGGTTTTCCAAGTTATAAGTATTCCGTACACTTGCAGAGGCTGGTGATATGTTTAAGCTGCTGGAAGCATCATATTGACTTGGAAAATTGTGCGGTATAATGTTCTCAGGTTGTGCATTGGAGCTTGAACTTCTATCACAAGACTGCCCAGAACTGCCTTCAAGGACCTTGCGCTTGCAGGATGAACCCCAACTAACCATGGAAGAACCTGATATATCAGTTGACCCGGCCCGATAAATAGAACTACCTGAAGAAGTACCACCATTGTAAGAGGCACCAGAAGCAGGAAGCTCCGCTCCCAATCTGCTGCTAGAAGTGTAGACAGTTGGAGATACACTTGGTCTCAAAACCAACCGAGAGTCGCTATTGTTGTATATGCCACTTAAGTTAGCAGTTACAGGACTGTGAGCCGAGATAAGATTTGGTAAAATTGTAGGGCAGACAATCATCTGATCTCCACCATAACCACTTGTTGAACTCTCAGGATGGTGGATATTGGATGGTCCGAATCGCTTTTCTTCTGGCTTTGGATTAGTCAGGACATGATTACTTGATGAAGAAGGCCAACCACATCCTATTTTCAAATGACTAGCATGTCCAATGCCATGCAAATTGGCACTTGAGCTCGCCTCACCTTGACCCCATGCATTGCCGTACTGTGTGTCATAACTAATACCATTAGCATGTCTACTATTTTCTCCAGCATAAGAAAGCATGGAATTTGATAATCGATCCTCCACTGGATTTACCAAGTTACCCCGAGGGGCTGTCGAATCTCCAGAAGCATTACTTGAAACAGATCCCTGATTAAGATCGATAGTTTCTGGAAAGGAATCAAGTATGCTTCTGTTCCCTTGCATCTTGGCCAATTATGACAGATCAAGGCCTTGAGTGCACTACTGAGGAAATTCTGTCAAAGAACAAAATTAACAATAGTTGATATCTTGAAAAGGTTAAAGCATAATCTCACTGGAGAAGAGTGAAAATATTAAGAAAACCTAAATTGGTTATATAACTACTGACGCACTAAGATACTAATTGCAGCAGTGTATAGAATCAGTTCACAGCAATCACAAGTCGAGCAAAAGCTAAAAGATACAATTGGTTAAGCAACTGTTAAGTTCGATCTGAAGGTTTTAAGCGTCCATCAGAATAACTAGGACACCTCATACAGGGCTCAAGTAACACATGGAAACTCTCTTTATAGGCTGAACATTTGAAGCATGTTTTAACAGTTCTGAGGTTTAATTAATGCTTAATTTCCAGCTCATCAGCTTCTTTATTTAAGTTTTTAGAGTAACAGATAATTTGGTATTTTCTTGTAGTTGTTCCACAGAGAACTTCTTTAATAGGATTTTATGTAATTTAAATAACTTACTAGATTATTTTTTAGTCCTATTGTCTTAGGATGCAAGAATAAGCTTGTTTCTATGTTGGTGTAGTTCTATTAGTAGGTAAAAACAAGCTTTTCAGTCTACAAATTACTAGTTCATATTTTTTTCGGATGACAAGGGGAACCCGCAACCGCTACCCTTTGGATGCGCACAGGGTAAACCCTCGCTCCTACACAATAGCTTATCTCAGAGCTTATCTATGAGAATTATTTGTTAGTTTCAGAGCAAGCTTCATTGCTTTTTCGGTGCTTCTGTAGCCTTATCTTTGGAGGTTTAACCATAAGGAATTATATATCCTATCCTTGACAAGTTTATCCATATTTAATTCTAGGTGAGTTGAAGACTCCTTCCTTTCATCTCCTTGTCGCCTTCTTCTTTTTTATCATTCTTCTCCTTGTAGCTAATGTCCATGTGCTACTTCCAATCTGCAATTGAACCGGTTTAACATTTCTCCCTACATTAATCTTTTACCTTCACAAAACAGCACCAATACTCTGTTTGTTAAATTCTCAGAGAGAAACATGAAAAAACACAACAACAGTAATTTTAGTTCCAATGGTGTCATCCTTCTGAACCCCCACCCACCCACCCACCCTACCCCCCAAGCTATAATTAACAGCCATTAGCAATAAGTTCTAATGTGGCCTTGAGCACAACTACAAGGAACTATATAAGCAGAACCCATGCATCAACTAATGATGAAATAAGTTATCCTTTAAAGATGAAACAAGGCTATAAGGAATGATATGAAATCTGCTAATCAATACAAGCCAACTACAATAATCAGCGGTTGAGAAAACATTTTCCTGTAGCCACATAGCTTACATAAGAAAATGTTCAGTGACTTCAAATTTTACTTTGTTCACAAATGAACATAAGTTTTCACTTATCCAACGAAGATTACCTTTAGATACCCCAGCAAATATTAGCCTGTGAAAAGTTGCTTCAGCCAGTTGGAATTTTCTCAAACATGATATTTGCAACCATTTAATTGCTTGGTTCTGCAGCTTGATTGTTTAATGTGGAGTTCTGACAATGATTCTGCCTAAAAAAATGGCTTAGGACTAGACAAAAACAATTTACTCATAATGCTGCCATGCTACATGAATAGTGCGAGAGAGAAATGATAAAAGATATGTAAATCTTTTTTGTTCTATCAACATTGAGGGGGAAAAATGGTTCCAGACTTCCACCAAATACAAGTACATTTTTCTAAAAGAGACAAATTTGCCCAAGTATGAAAGACCAACATAAACTTAGACAACTGAACAAACACAAATGGAGAGTATGCTTACTTCTAAGAACAATAATCTTTACCCCCAAGCTATGACTTAGAGCCGTTGAATAAAATAGACGAAAAAGAGCAAAACATGCTTTAGACCTTTCATTGGCAAAGGTGATTAGAAAGGAACTTACTTTTACATGTTTAACAAAGACTTTTCTTTGCTTTCCCACAAAAGAATACTTTTCCAAGGCATACCATAAAACAGTTGGAATAAAATTAACAATAACTAGATAACAATAATGAGGCAATGCCACTTCCTCACTACTTTTTTGGACAAAATCATTGTTCAAATTAAAGCAGCTCACTAGAAAATAAGGCACTTGATTCACATCTTGATGCATACGAGGGTTTCCAGGAAACAGCCTCTCTACCTATGTGGTAGTGGTAAGGTCTGCGTACATCTTACCCTCCCCAGACCCCACTTGTGGGATTTCACTGGGTATGTTGTTGTTGTTGTTGATTCACATCTTGATGCATGGCTGACACATCCTTCCCCAGATAAAGTGGAACCGCTTGCATATAAAAAGTACTTGGGGGTTGTTTGGTATGAGAGACAGGGGATAATGATCCCCTGATAAAATGCAGGATTATTTTATCTTGCGTTTGTTTAGAGTAGGTGTATTAGTTAGTCCTGGGAATATTTACCACACCATTTGTATCACAAATCACATATATATTGGGATAACTAATCACATAGGATATTTTTGTCTATCCCATCCCCTATACCAAACAACCCCTTAAGGTCTTAAAAATACACATGGCCTGCATGGGATACATAAACACACACACACACACAAAGGCAGCACTAAGATTTATTAGAACCATGCATTTCATCAAAGCCAAAGCCAAAAAGCAGTCAAAACTCAAAAGAGACTGTGGGTAAAATTTATCAAAGTGAGATGGGACCAGAAAAACTAAATTGTACTACTCAACAAGAACCCTCACCTGTTTAATTACAACAACAACATGGGTACTCAGTGGAATCCCACAAGTGAGGTCTAGTAGGGTAGAATGTACGCAGACCTTACCACCAACTCATAGAAGTAGAGAGTTTGTTTCCTGGGAAACCTCGTCTCAACAATCCATAAGCAGAATATACTAGATATGACAAAAAGAAAGGAATAGGAAGAGCGACTACTGATGAAAAGCAATTGATATCATCTAAATACGATAAATTTAACATATATAATATAGATAAAGACAACACATGTTTAATTACATAAACAACAATTCAAGGAATATTCAGGTCCAACGTGCTTCATTCTACATCAATAATTCAACTGAAAAATAGATATTTCACGCCTTATTATGCTGTTCAGAAGTACCTAATAGTCAATAGCACAACAACAAGAACAAATATGCCTTTAGTCACAAACAAGTTTGGATTAGCTATATTAATCTTCAATGACCATGTTTACCCAATTAAATTCATCCCAAGAAAAATAGTACTAATAAAATAGTATTTAGATAGAACTAAAAAAATCTATTGATACCACTAGTATCTGAGGTCCATTGAATTGCAGATCGACAGTAGAAAAAGAAAACAACCCAAAGACAAAAGAGAACTCAAGTAACAATTTGGGTAACTTACAGCGACAGGAAAACAAGAACAATAGATGATAAAAACCTGAAATTCCATCGGAAACAGACACAATTAGTCAAGAAAATTAATGGGTCGATAAAGATACCTCAAAATTAGATGATCGGTGAACTGACGGAATTTTCTGGGTCGATATTTGATTCTTTTTCCCTTCCTTTTTGGGGTTGTGGTCTTTGCTTTTTATGTATTACAAAAAACAAAAAAAAGAACTATATCTCCATAGAAGAAAATCGATGAGGGTTTGGTTCTTGGTGCAGTAAAATAGAGAAGGAATGAAAATGGGTAGAGAGAGATGGAGTTTCTTTCTCTCTGTAAGTATATTGGCTCTCTGTGTGCCGGGAGGCAGCATAGGGAACTGAGAGAACAATTAAGCTACGATAAATGCATTGTTTATTTTGCTGCTTTTGTTGTTGTCGTTTAACGCGGTCAAAATAGATTTAAATTTTTTGGGAAAATAGTGTAAAATATGGTTGGTCTAATTTATAAAAATTATTACTATCATCATTTAGTAATAATTTCTTTTTCAAAAATAGCCACCAGCTTCGACGTCGTCGCCGTCTTCATAATTCTTCTTCTTCCTCCCTTTTGTTGTTTCTTCTTCTTTTCTTTAAAAAAAATTATTATATCGTGTAAATATATATATATATATATATATATTAGAAGACTCTAAATATCGAGAGAATTTCATATTTAGGGTTTAGATGATTTTTAGTTGATTGAGATTGAATACTCAATGTGTATTTTATTTTATATATAGTCAATGTATATTTATATATAGTTAATGTATATTTTATGTATAGTTAAGTTATATATAACTTTTTGAGTTTATTATAATGTATACTTATTAGTGTATAATTCATGTATGGACAAACTATATGATATAGCCAGTTTATATATTTTGACTTTTTAACAAATTATATTGTATGGTCCTTGTTCATATGACTTTTGATTATTTTTATGTAAATAAAATATGTTTATATTTGATTTACGTTATTGTATATATTTAAAACTAGCTTAATATTTTTTGAAAAATTTACATAAATACACAATATTTTTTCCATATTAACTACACATCTCTACCGTTTAAGAATTTTTTTAAAAATTCCTATTTTTTCATTCTTTCTCCCATTGTCGGATATATAACCCTTTTCCTTCTTATTGTTTTTCTTATTATACTAAAATCACGCCTAAATTAAAGACTCTATTTATGAGATTTGATTTATAACTACTTCTACTTTATTTCGTCACTAATTTCAAATTGTAAGTAAAGTAGAAGTTTTCCATCATTCTTTTTAACATTCAGTATACCATTTGCTTGAAGATCAAATTTCATGAAAAATCTGATTCAAGGTAAATTATAAGAAAATTTTTCTTCCAAAGCTTGATTTTTCGTATTAACTTTCTGATACATATGAATTCTCATCCATCTTTTAGTATCGATCTTACCCAATTAGTTCAAGCTATTAGTAGCTCGGGTAAGAACTTTGGATCGAAATCCATGAATGATGCCAATGTTGAAAGTGGAAAAAGAAAATTGCATACTCAACAAGTCCTTGTATCTTGAGGCCGTAGCCGCTCTTTAAATCAAAAAGTCTCTTTAAAATTATCTTTTTGACGTATTGATATCACACATCAAAAAACTTAAATTAAAATATTCTTAATTTGATGAAGTGAAAAATCATCAAAAATAAGCCTTGCTAAGGAGCGTTGGGCGTACACTTTTGAGAGTTGATTTTTAGAAGTTTCTTGTTCTTTCTAATTTGGGTATCACGTGTGTTTTATGTGCTCCGATTTGATTATAGGTTAAAAAAATACAAATTCCTATCTATCATTTATTTTTATACATAACTTCAATCCTTTAACATGAGTTTATTGTGTATGACTTGATTTTGAGTTTAGGAATATTTTCTAGAGCTAAAATTGACACTGTGATACATCAACTGTTTGTCACAATTTTAGTACTTATATTTAAATTATTTTTTATTTTGAGTGCCTAAAGCTTATCAGCTCAGTCACTCCTTTTAGTACTTATATTTAAATTATTATTCTTCTTGTATCAGCTTCATCATCATGGTTATGATTTTTTTTTTATTTCCAAGAAAATTGATTTTACAATATAAATGCTTGTTTTTTTTTGCCTTGTTGTATAATTTCTTTGGCATAACGATCTGTATCATCGCATTATTATTCGTTGATCAAATTATTTTGTGGATTGAATTTCTCTTAACTCTCTCTCTCTCTCTATATATGTGTGCACACACACAATCCCCCTTATCTCATTATTTGTGACATCCTTTTCTTTTAGTTCGTTCTAAAAAGAATATCACTTTACTAATTAGAAATAATTTAACTTTAAATCTTTTTACCCTTACTAAAATGATTCTGAGCCACAGAAATATCTAAAATTGTCTCATGTATTTACTTTAATGTCTCAGACACATATACTTTCATTTCAATTACATGAAATTCCACCTTATAATATTTATAAAAATTTATTTTTTTGATAGTAGCTACATTTAATTATGTTGGAAAAGAAAAAGTGGATGGTGCACTAGAGCACTCAAAAATTAAAATATTGAACTATATTATGATAGGAAGAGCGCAGGGACATGGATTTCCTTTTGCTAAAAGACTCACTTTGACAACTTTTTTTGGTCTTTGAACTCTTGCATAGTTTTAATTTTTTTTTTTTTAAGAAAATGTGATTTAATTAAAATTGGTTGCAGAGGACGGAAAAATAAGGGAGAAAATTACAATATGAAAAGTTAAAAACAAAATTACTAATAATTTTCATTAATAAATTAATTCCCTTCTTTTGCAGTTTAATAACACAAACTTAGAATACTTGCTAATTGGTCTTCGGGATAAGTTTGACTATATTAACATCCCAATCAATTGTTACATTTTGTTTTAAGTTATATTATGTAGTTATTTTTTTCACAAAAAATAATTAAAGATAGCACAAAGGATTTGCAAATTATATATTAAAAAGTTATATTCTTTATTCATGTTATAAGTGATTTAAAATATATTTTTTTAAAATTTTACATAGTTGAAGATTATTTTAAAAAAATTTCCATTTCTCATATTTATTGAGAAAATAATTCTTCAGTTTACTTGTCTACTATTCTAAAAAAGGTTTTTTTTATTCATCACTGTTAAAACATTAATAAAAAAGCAATTTTTTTTTTTAATTTTACCCTCAACTTTAATTACTTATCCTC
The DNA here is from genome assembly GCA_029948455.1 of Solanum rostratum. Taxonomy (NCBI): domain Eukaryota; kingdom Viridiplantae; phylum Streptophyta; class Magnoliopsida; order Solanales; family Solanaceae; genus Solanum; species Solanum rostratum. The sequence goes on along the minus strand of CM057045.1, from coordinate 88,983,910 downwards.
CAAATTATTTCTTAAATCTAGAAATATATACTAATTATATTATAATAAAATATTTATATCAATTATCCTTTCTCGTAAAACATGTATAATCTAAAATGTATATGTAAAAGTCAACAAAATGAATATGTCAGAGGCCTACATAGTAAAAGTAAGATATAATCTACCATTCAAAGGTAAATTTGAACTTTTTCTCAATAACAAAAAATGGAAAGAAAATCTTAGGTATCCTTCTTTTGAGGGAAAATATTTATTTGTCCAAAAAATAATATTTCCTCCAATTAACAAAGGAGAAAAATTCATTTAAAGCATTTGAATTTGGCTCCGCTTAAAAGCTTTAGAAACAAAAGTGGAATGATAGGATTACAAAGTTACTTAGATGGTAAATATTTTATTGAGATCAATAAATTTACTTTGGCCTTTTTTTTGGGGGGATTGTCCATTTGGTATTAGATGCTTGCAATGGAGCTCGACTATCATTAGAAAAGTTCTAACTGTCAAAATTTTTTTTATATCAAAACTTAAACTCGAGACTTCTGATTAAGAAAAAAATAGCCTCATCCATTACACCAGATCATTGGAGGGAAGTTTACTTTAGCGTTATAAGAAACCTTGGGAATTTGGGATGATGCTTGAATGATTTTTCTCCCAAAAAAAGAAAGAAAGGATTTAGTTTTGACTGTAAAAAGACACGTGTATGTTTGTGATTACTTGCAAAGGCCATTTATATTTGGCACTTTTGTCCACCATTTGAGATATTCATCAAATTGTCAGAGCAAACCTTTTTGATTCGCTCTGAAATCAAGAAAATCTCATTTGCTGACAAAAGCAAATACAAACAAACATGGATTCTCGAAAATTGGCTGCTATTTTATCTTCACTTGTTGCTCAACTCCTCCTTCTTCTTGCTGTTATTTTCCCTTCTTCAAATCCTCTTTCAGTTACCACTTCTTCTTTCTCTGATTTCCTTACGCCGCTGCTTCTCCATTTTCTTTCCGTTTCTGAAACCGCCGCTACCCTTTCTCTCATCCCCTTTTCAAGAAAGCGAAAGCGTGCTCATTTCTCAGAACCCGATGACTTGACCCAATTCAAACTCGGTCGACCCGACTCCATCCGTCGTAACCCCGATTGTTTCAAGAAATTCTTCAACATCAATTCGTCCACTTTTGATTGGCTTTGTGGTTTATTAGAGCCTCTGTTAGAGTGTCGTGACCCGGTTGACTCGCCACTTAATCTCGCTGCGGAAACTCGGCTCGGAGTCGGGCTTTTCCGATTGGCTACCGGAGCTAATTTCTCCGATACTAGTCGGAGATTCGACGTGTCGGAATCTGTTGCTAAGTTTTGTTTCAAACAATTGTGTAGGGTACTCTGTACTAATTTCCGTTTCTGGGTCGGGTTTCTGAATTCGGGTGAGCTTGAATCCGTTTCGAATCAATTCGAGTCCATTTCGGGTATTCCCAATTGCTGTGGAATCCTCTGTTGCGTAAGATTTAAGGTTAATGAAGAGAGTATAGCTACTCAATTAGTAGTTGATTCAACATCAAGAATTATCAGTATTATAGCCGGTTTTCGCGACGATAAGACTGATTTCCAGGTCCTAAATTCATCAACTCTGTTCCAAGATATTGAAAATGGAACAGTTTTTATGAATTCGCAAGTTTTGGAGATAAATGGAGTACCTGTGCCTCAGTTTTTAGTTGGTAATGGAGATTACCCTTTGCTAAATTGGTTAATGTTACCATTTGATGATCCTGTTTCTCAATCAAAGGAAGAGAACTTCAACAAGGCAATCAACTTAATGCGTTTGCCATCAGTTAAAGCCATTAAGAGCTTGAGAAATTGGGGCGTTTTGAACGAACCGATTGAAGGAGAAATCAAGACTGCAGTGGCTTCTATTGGTGCTTGTTCAATACTTCATAATATGTTGTTGTCAAGGGAGGATTATACAGCATTTTGTGAGGATTTGAGTGATTATTCATTTCACAAATGCCAGAGTTCTTTGAATCCTGGTGATAGTAACAATGTAGCATGTGCTATTAGAAGTGCATTAGCCACAAAAGCAACAGAGTATCAGTCACAAAAGCAGTGACATTTTTCTAGCAATTATTTTAAAGGCAAAGAATATAAACTTCATTCTTCTTAGATTGTCAATCTTTTGCTCAAAGTTTAAACCTTTTTGGGCTGTTTTGCATAGTAGCAAAGTTCTGGTATAAAGATTGTCAATCTTTTTCTCTTCTTTAACATTTACAGCTCTTTCTGGTTTATTGTGAATGAACTTGAAAGAAATTCATTATTCATATATTGTTGTTCGGTATGGGAATAAAGATCTGTCTCGACTTTTCTATCAACAACGTACGACTTGCAGTTGACCATAACATGTAGTATGTAAAGTTGTTGGGCTTGTGAATAAAATCCTACTTTAATATAAAAAATAAAAGAAAGTTCATATAAGATGTAGTCATACTCTTAATAGGATGTGGTCTTTGTGGACTTGATTCAAAGCAGACAATATCACGTCATGTTAAGAATATCTTTGGCCTGATTAATTCCAACAACTAGTATCAGAGCCAATGATTCGGCAAGACGAGTATGGAGATGGTGTAGTGATGAGCGGGGCCTGACTTTATTCCTTTGTCCATCTATGAGTCGGTTTGTTAGTTCTACCAGTAGCTTTGGAGACGAATACACAAAGAAAAGGCAATGGTCAGTCGTGAGGTGATGGGTCATGTGGAACTTAATTTGACGAGGAGATTGTTAGGCGTGAGAAAAGAACTCCACATTGGTACTCAAAAAAGAAAGTATATATAAGATGTAATGATACTCTTAATGGTGTGAGATCGAAAGCTCTGAACTGACCAAGGACATCTAAATCAGTTATTTGTATGAGTTGGTTTCAGCACAAAACTAGTAAGCTACTGTGTCTGGTGTGCCTTACAAAATTTATCTTTTAAGCATCCGAAACATTTTTCATTTGGACCTTCAAATTGAGCTATACCTTTTGCTTATATGTTAGCAATGGAAAAAAATTGAGTACTCAAATTTTGGCATATGGTAAGTTTTGGATCACAATATGGAAGAAATTTTAATGGTCAACTGAGTGCACGAAACATCTAGCATTTACATAGGGTTACGCCTTAAGTAGATGTGATGTAGGAAGTCTATCTGGACGCAAACCCGAGTATAAAGTTATACGAGAACAACTTTCCTGTTGCCCCAAGTCTTGCTTTGGTATGAAGAAATTGCCTAAGCAGAGCCAACACATGGAGACATTTTTTTTTGGAATGGTTTGGGAGGTAACTCTTTCTCACATTGTAAATCTGACCTTGAAAGTTGAAAGAATACTGAGTTTGAAAGAGGGTGGATCTAGGTTGTAATTTTTGGGTCCACATGAATTTAGTAACTTTTATTTAGACTTTGCATCTATAGATATTTGGCAATGACCAAGAATTATTGTATATTAATTTGAAATCATTAATTCGTTATAGAAATTATATGCTTCAATTAAAATCTTAAATCCGCCTTTATTCTTATGTTATTGTCTACTTCTTGTACGAGCAACTCTTTACCGGTACAGTGTAACAAGGATGATAAGGATGATGGACGTTCAAATAACAAAAAGGGCAATTACTCATGAGATTTTGCATTTCTTAACCCATAATATATTTTGTTATATTTGGAGCAGGTGTTTAATAGATTTTTCTGTAGACGGTTTGAGCAGATGAGGGTGTCAAACAGGGGGATTGAGTTGAAATTGAGAATGTTAAAATGGTTGAAATTGAAATTGGGTTGGATTGGGTTCGCCCAAATTTACTTTGGACTCAAAAATGTTGGGCTCAAATAGGCTAAAATTTGGGTTGGGTCATGACCCGATCAATTTGATCCACTCAATCTCAATAAATTTAACATATTATTATTTATTTATTGTTACTACAATTCGAATTTCAACTCAAAAAATAAAAACTAAAAAGTTACAAATTGATAGATAAATGATAGAAACTATAAAATAGACAGAAAACATACATTACAACAAGTAAAAAACTTTAGAACGGATTGAAATTGGACAGTAAATTGAGCTCAATTGAAGATTCTTTTGATATGAGTTAAGGCTTGAATGAGTTGAGATAGAACCCAATTAAAATTATCTTAAGCTCAACCCATAAAATTTTAGACGAATTACTTATATTTGGGTTCATTTTGACACCTTTACGCACAGATATCCCCTTTTTAGGTTATCATTTAGATTTTATCCTTAGTTTGAAAAAAAATAGTTCAAATATAGCTTTGGAATTTACTCTTTCGGATAAGGTCGTTATAATGTTGTCAATATATTGCTCAACCATACTATCAAAACATTAGACTACCCTTTAGTGTTTGCAATAACTTACAAAATTCTAAAATGTGATCTAATGCTTTTATAAAATTTTCAGTTTGTTCAAAAAAAATTTAGGATTATGATCTAAAATGATCTATAAGTTGCAAGAGAAATAAAAAAAAATATTATATACTAAATAAAAATTCTAAAATTCGAATTGAACATCACACAAAAAATTCATGATTTTTACGTGATACAGTAACCCACAAAGGCCACAACAAAAGTTAAAGGAAAATTAACCCCGATACCTTTTTTTTTAATTCTATACATTTAGCGAATGTATTTACTGAATAAATTATGGATAATTAGCATGTGTATATTATACACCAATTATATACAAATTAAATTCTTGTTATATACACTGAATATACACCAAATACAATTACAAATGATTTTCACTTTTGTAACCGCTTGACTAAAAATATTAAGATCTGCGTAATGAAAACCCATTCTTCTTATAAACATCAAAATAATATTTTGAATTCAATCCAAACCATTTATGATATTGGAGTCTTATCAACTCTCCAAGTACAGTTTGAAGTGTAAGAAAGAGTTGGGTTCTTTATAAAATTAAAAGTATGAATTGAAAATCGAAATTTGAATTAAATTTATTTATCTCTTAGAAGAGGAAAATTTTGTACTTATATCTAAAAGCATATCTTTTACACCATCATCATCACTTAGCTCGACTTTGAATTTGGTCAAATGATGTGGTTTAATTAAAAAATTTGCAAACTTTATTTTTTTCCAAAGAAAAATAATTGTTTGAACATACACTGCCTTTGTAAAGATTTAACCAACCTCACCAGCCACCACCTCTGACTTAGCCATAGGAATAGATTATTTATTCTTACATAAAGGATAATAACTTAGGGAATATTCATATATTATGATGATAAATAAATTATTTTAGGATAGACCCTTTACACATAAGTCCTACCAACACACATATATGCTAGAACGTGACAGGCTTACGTAATATTGATTTATATTTCTATATTAATACTTTCATTTTGCTTAATCAATGCCTTTAAATTAATCTAATCACCCGTAAGCACTTAACCAACCTCACCAGCCACCACCTCTGACTTAGCCATACCAAATATATTATTCAAATATATCCATTCAAATATTCAATGGGTGTGAGGAGTGGGGTTTATGTTGCCCAGATTCTTTAAAAGAGTCAATGAATATGTGTCAAATTCGTTAAAAGTAATATATTTTTGAAGAATTTGACATTTAATGAAGAGTTCGGGTGACTTAGGATGGGCCGTTGGGGTTGTGGGTGGGTGGGTGGGGGGTGGGGGATATAAAAAGGCTCTTTCAAATTTGATAGATATTCATGATTTGTATATCGAGTATACATATATTATATATTAGTTGACTATTTTTAATTGTAATTGAGTGAACGACTTTTTAAATTATTTTTCTTAGATTAATATTATTCCATTTATTATACGGTCAATAAACTTTTTTCTTTTTGCGAATAGCCTATCGAATCGAATCAATGATTTTTTTTCATTTTATTAAAAAAAAATTATCTTGATTTTGATTGCATTCTTATCTCTTAATACTGTATATTGGAAGTATCATGTTTATCTGATTTTCACAATTTTTTTTACATGGAGGATTTTTTTTAAAAATGAAATAAAAACAATTGAAGTGATTTATCCTTATCTAACTAACCTTACAACTGTACTCTAATTTATTTTCAATATATAACCATCAAGTCAAACAGAATTAGTTTTTTTTTTTTTTTTTTTTTTTTTTTTTGTGCCTAACAATGCTATTATGTTTTAAAGCAACTGAAGTAGTACTATAACATAGACTCCTATGCCAATTCTTTTTCGTTTCATTTAAAAAAAATTAATTAACCCTCAAAAAAAAAAAAAAAAGATAAACGAATGATTACAAATAAAAAAGAACTCCAATTTAATCCCTATCAATTTGATATATCTCTTTAATTTGAATACTATTAGTTTATTATCTAATAATAAGGGCTGTATCAAAAAATAAAATAAAATTCTATTGATTCGTTAAAAATGTACTAATAAAATAAAATATTTATTTTTTATACAGAGAACAAGTAAAATGAAAATATGAAGTGTTTAGTTGTCACAATTTATTAAAATTTAATAATTTATCGCCTTGATTTTTATATCTACTATTAAGTATCAATGCGGCTCAATGGCTAGTTAATCTTCATCCAATTAAGAACATGAAATATTTATTTTTTTAAATAGTAATAGCATCATTATAATTGATGTCGTTGAACTTAACAAGTTATACTTGTTTAAGTCTTATATCGTGATTCCTCCATATACTAAAAGAAATGCTATCAGTTTGAAAAGTATACGTAGTAATTAATTATTGCTTAAATTCTAAATTAAAGGGGTACATATATAAGAAAAGAAATTCAAAGTGGAGTTGCTATTTGAAGTAATTTTATCTTATTTTGCTTCACCAAAAAGGATTATTAAATAAAAAATAATACTCTCTTTATGTGATATGCACTCTTTGATTTCGTATAAGCGACGAAGCCAATATTTTTATCTGTTTATGTCTTTTGAATATGGATAATTGATTTTTGTATCAAGGGTGTTCAACAACTAATATATATTAAAATATCTATATTTTAACCTATATATTCGAAAAAGTTTTTCGACAAAGGGTTACGTATGTAGTTTCGCATATTTAAGAGAAAAAAGAAAGATTTTTTAAGTTTGTGATTTAAAATAATTCTTAAATATTTATACAATTATAAATTAATAAATTTTCAATTAAATAAGATGACATTATTTTTAGGATAAATTAAAAAAAAAAAGAGAAGGAAAAAGTCAAAAAGAGGACGGTGGTCAGTGATCATCACTCACCGTTTACCAACTCTTGCCATAATTGTTTTGTTATTCTATCAAAATGTTAGTGACTTTGAAGTTTTATATTTCACCAGAAAAAGAAAACATTTTTTCACCAACTCTGACCAACCACTTGCTTTGTAAATTCAGAAAAATATTTTTTTTTTAAAATATTGTCATTTATATAATATTTCATATGTTTTGTTTATGTAATATTATCATTTTAATTATTCGTTTTAAAAACGAATAACATATAACATGATATTTTTATGTTTTGATTTTTAAACCTCCAAACATTATAAATGGCGCTAGAAAACGAATCTTAATCATGATTTATGCTAGAGAACAAATATACTCTCTCTAACTTTTGTATGAAGTCATCACCTCCAAATATAATATAATAATGTATTTTACAAAAAAACGATACACAACCTATAATATAAATCTCGTACCAAGATAATTACATGAAAAAAAAATGTTCAATTTTGCCAAGTAAAGCCAAAATCAAATACTATAGTATTTTAGTATTAGTATTAGTATTAAGTAAATAACTTTAGCAGCTTCCGGTTATGTTGTTTGCTTTAATAGTTTTCAATTGTCCTGCTTAAAGTAGGTAGGTGGCTATTAACATGCATGTTGAATTTTATGATGACCACTAATAAAAAAATATTTTTTTGGCTTTTTAATTAATCTTTCTAAGACAGTTGTATATTGATGTGCCAGCTTCGATTGCTTCATTATATTTCTTTAACCGTTTTAACTATAATTTTATAATATTGCCCTTAATAAATCGTTTTTCCAGCTGCTTCAACTATACTTTTACTATATCATTATAATCAATTATTTAAACATCATGTAATTAAACGTTGAAATTTATGTAAAATAAGTATAAATCAAAAATTGAGATTTTTTTTTTAAAACTGAACAAATAAAAGTAAATGACTATTTTAATAATCTTTTAGTGATTATGTTTGTCCCAAAAAGGAAGTAGTTTAAAAAAATATAATTAAATAAACCAAGAAGTTTACGTATATCAATAAATAAAATGTTAACATACTCCAAAATTTTATATGCGCTACATAAATTAGAACAAAACAAGTAACATATATTATTTTATTTACAACTAACATAAAATGTTCTTTAGGTCTCAATAATTACCAACTTAGAATTTTTTAAAATACATAAAAAATCTATTAATGTGTTAATATTTAACATACTCTAAAATTTTATATGTGCAACATGAATTAGAACAAAACAAGTAACATATATTATTTTATTTATAACTAACATAAAATGTTCTATAAGTCTCACTAATTACCAACTTGGAATTTTTGAAAATGTATAAAAAATCTATTAGGAGGTGCGAGAGGTGGATTTGGGAGTTATACGGAGGGGTAGAGGTAGACCGAAGAAGTATTGAGGGGAGGTGATCAAACAAGATATGGTGAAACTTGATCTCACTGACATGACCTTAGATAGGAAGGAGTGGAGGTCGCGAATTAGAGTAGCAGACTAATAGGTCAGTAGGTTGATGTCTGGCCGTGGGGTATAGTAGGGTAGTAGGAGTTGTCCGGTGTTGTCTTTATCTGCTTTATATATGTTAATTGTCTTGTATTTACTTGCTATCATGTGTTTTTCGTTATTAATCGTTCTTTCTTTCTGTTCAATCTCTCCTTCTCTTCCTTCCCTTTTTTCCATATCTAATTTATTCTGCTTATGAGTTTTTGTAATGAGGGTTCCCAGGAAACAACCTCTCTATCTCTATGAGGTAGTGGTAAGATCTACGTACATTCCATCCTCCCCAAACCCCACTTATGGGATTGCACTGAATATATTATTGTTGTATAAAAAATCTATTAGTATCACATAAATTAAAAAAAAAAAATTTATATCACTCGTAACTAGTTTTTTCTTATATTTCTAGGCAAGTAGTTAAATAAATCTTGTCAACAAATTTGTTAATATGCATCTAAATGGGTAATCATGACGTTTTCTGACGTATTGTGTATTCAAGTGGTTGAGACTTTGTTGCAACAACTTTCGTAGGTCCCACACTTAACACATCAAGAAGGAATCTCACCAACTTTTTTTCTAAGTTGGTAGGGCCAATATGTTCATGCAGGCCTTACTTGGCAAACCAAATTTCCTCCCACATTATTTATATATATATTTCCATTCCCTTCCTTTCTAAAATCACAAACTAAAAGGAAAAAAAAACATAAATCAAGAAGATAACAATGGCTGAAAATGGTGAAAAGCAGGTCTCCAAACACCAAGAGGTTGGCCACAAGAGTCTTTTGCAGAGTGATGCTCTTTATCAGGTATAGTAAAATTTCTTAGTTCGACGTAGAAACAAGATTCAAAATTTTAAGTAAACTATAATAGATGATGATCATCGAACGAGTTAAAATTTAAATTCTGAATTTGGTTGTAATGACACAATATGTTGTTGCAGTACATACTGGAGACAAGCGTGTACCCAAGAGAGCCAGAATCCATGAAAGAGCTTAGAGAATTGACTGCTCAGCATCCATGGTGAGTTCATTAATTAACTGTTGATGAAGAAGATTAATTACAGTTCTTTTTTTCTTCATATTTGACTAAATATATTTATTTTAAACAGGAATCTTATGACAACTTCTGCTGATGAGGGACAATTCTTGAACATGTTGTTGAAGTTGATCAATGCTAAAAACACAATGGAAATTGGTGTTTACACTGGCTATTCTCTTCTTGCTACTGCTCTTGCTCTTCCCCATGATGGAAAGGTAATACATCTCGTCATGTTATTATATGGATAAGTAATGAATTTTAATGTTTAATTATAAAATGCGAATTTATGTTATCAAATATAAAAATAGATATTTCTTTCGTTCTATTTTATGTGATACTATTTAATTTGATATGATATTTTAAAACACAAAAATTTTATAAATAAAATATACTAAAAAGAAAAAAATGAAACGAAAGAGATTACTATCTTAGCCAAAAGGTCAAAAAAGCTGCTTTTAAACTCCCACTAGACTTGCCCCCTAAAAAAACAAAAAGAAAAATAAGAACATCCGCACCAAGAAGAAAAATGGGACAAGTGGATTGACTTTAGGCACAACAATTATTCAACTTTTGATAATTTCACTTTAATTTTATCCTTATAATGGAAGGAATATATAATTTAATTAAAGTAGGAATTGCATTTAGCTCAAATTACTGACACTTTTCTAATTAAACGATAGTAATTTATTAGGGGTCACTTCAATTTAAACAAGTCACATCATAATTATAGAATTTTAGTTACTGGATTGTTGACACCACCAAATGAAATTAGTCGTGCACGCCACTTCAGCCACAGCTATTATGGCATCCTGACCACTAAGGGATCATTAAAAAGATAATATTAAATAAAATGCAATAATAATATTGATATTATTATGTTAGTACTATTTTTTATTTTGATTTGTTATATTAAATAAATAAGATGCCAAATATGTTAGTATTAAATATTTGTATATTTTTGCAGATATTGGCAATGGATATTAACAAGGAAAACTACGAACAAATTGGTTTGCCCGTAATTCAAAAGGCTGGCGTAGCTCACAAGATTGATTTTCGAGAGGGGCCTGCTTTGCCTGTTCTTGATCAATTGGTTGAAGACGTACGTTATCAGATTACCTAAACGATAAAAAATAAAAAATAATTAATTTAAACTAATTTTTTTTTAATTATTCTTTCAGAAAAATAATCATGGCACGTATGATTTCATTTTCGTGGATGCTGACAAGGACAACTACATCAACTACCACAAAAGGATAATAGAATTAGTGAAAGTTGGTGGTGTGATCGGGTACGACAACACCCTATGGAATGGTTCTGTGGTCGCTCCACCTGATGCTCCATTGAGGAAATATGTAAGGTACTACAGAGACTTCGTATTGGAACTTAACAAAGCTTTAGCGGCTGATCCAAGGATTGAGATTTGTATGCTTCCTGTTGGTGATGGAATTACCCTGTGCCGCCGTATCAGCTGATTATATCTTTTTTCCTCATTTGTTTTGTGAATTAATATGTGCATCTCATTGATATCTCTATTACTAATATTTTCTGTATTTGTATTTCGAATATTCTATTTCTGAATTTGTAAGAAATATTACGAATTTATTTTTATAAATCACGATGATTAAACATTATTTACGCAAAATTTGAAAATTCCCTCTAATTATACTGACTATATATATTATTTTCCTTGCACGCAAGACAGATTACTTTAAATGAGTTTGTTTATTTTTTGCCATAAGAAATTGACTTTACGCCTAGCGAAACATTAGTTATTTAAGGGCGTGAGAAATGACTTATAAAATATTATAAATTAAAAATATAAATTTATATTCCAAAAAGAATGAGGTAATTTCAAATATATATAATAAAGTAAGAAAAAATTATGTGGACGAGTAATTTTTAATAAATAATGGAGTATTGAATTTAGTAATACTTTTTACTTATTATCATTTATAACAATATCTCGCAATACAATGATAAATTTGTATTTGTATTAAAATCAATTATGCATACAATATAAAAGAGTTTTCATAAATAGTCTAGGCTTGAAACTTCATATGGTCAAATAGCTTTATTTTACATAATTACACGACATAACCTCAGTTATGTGACCTGGAGGGGAGGAGAGGCAAGCGAGATCGAGAGAAAGATGAGAGAGCCAAATTATATATGTTTATTTGTCAAATTGTATGTGTAAATCTGTCAAATAATTGTATATGTGTAACTAATATACATATGCATTTGTATATCTGGCAAGCGAGATTGGGAGAGGGAGGAGAGAGGTGAGCGAGAGAGGGCAGAGAGTGGGGAGGCGAATTGTATATGTCAAATTGACTATGTGTATCTGTCAAAATAATTGTATATACGCAGCTGGTATACATATGTAATTATATATTTAGCAAGAAATTACAGCGAGAGAGAGGAAGAGAGGAGAGAGAAAATATCAATAAAATTCTAACTATAACTATAAATTATAATTCTTTCAAACCATAATTATATTTATAAATACATATCATATATTTACATGCTATGTTCCCTACAATATATAGGGTAATTAGCCCCCAAAAAGTTGCCGTTCCTTGAGTCCAGAATCCATCAGTCAAGGTCCAAATATATACAAATGCTTTAACTGGGCCCAATTAGCCTATAAGCCATCTGTTTCCTCATCAATCGTAGAGTAATTTATTAAAAAAATTGAGTAGATTTTTAAACAACAACATTTTAAACTGTAGTTACTAAAAATTAGAAACTAGATTGGGATATTTTTAATTTATTTTGTGAGTATAATATACTTATTTTTAATAATATTTTAAACTATAGTTGTTTTCAATAAATAAGTTAGATATTTTGACTAGTTTCAGAATTTTTCTAAATTTTCAAGTATTTAAGAAGATTCGTTAGCTACATTTTCAATATTTATTGAAAATAACTATATTTTAATTTGTTATGGGTTTGATGGATGTATTTTTTTTTTTCATTTAACTTATAAGAATACAATTAAGAAATAACAAATTAGAGAAAATCATGAGAGAATCTTTCAAATTAGATAAATAGTGCTAAAATTATATTTTTATTCATGTTACACATTAGGAGAATAAAATAGGGTATTGATTTTCTCGTCTTCTTCATCCTCCATTAGCGACTTTGAATTCTTCATTGATGATCCTCCGTCTTCGTAGAAGGCAAGATGATTTATCAAGGTTTTTATTGGAAAAAAAGGAGATCGATATAGTGAAGAAGTTTTGAATACAAAAATAGATCCGTAGAAGATAATTGACCGCGGAAATTTGTTGAAATATATAACATGACCAGTTCCAATTTGTTTTGAACATAAAAAATTGAAAGTTTTATTTCTAATTCAAGGTGTTTTGCATACAACAATTCAAACTGTTTCTCCAAATACATTTTGATTTTGATACAACAATTCAAGAATCAAATTTTGTGTGCTTATCCGTTTTGAATTTATATGATTATCTTATTTTATGGTTTTTTATACATAGTTATATGCTTATCTGTCTCGAATACACGTTTGAACCGAAAATAATGAATACTTTTTTCTCGTGAAATACAATGTGTTTGTGATATAATTTTTTTTTTTAATCTTACCGTGATTCTAAATTTGTATGTTTGGATGATTGGAATATATATATATATATATATATATATATATATATATATATATATATATATATATATATATATTTTGGAATACAGTTTAGTTATGGGGAGCATTATTTTGCTAATCATGCTAAAATTCAATAAAATCACAAATGATATATGACAAAAATTTGATGGCATAATTACATGAGCTAACAATTCATAACTTTGATTTATATTTTTTTAGTCAAAGTTTACTTAATTACTTAAAATAGTCCTTTTAGCTATTTGGAATCATATGCAATAAAGGTTGATCCAAATGAGAAGGAAATGAAAAATAAATATAACAAAATAAAATGTATTTTTAAAAAAATATTAATATAATAAAGATAAAAAAAATTTAAAATAATAAATTTTTAAAAAATAAATTAAAATAAAAAATAAAATAAGTAACCAACTTTTAATTACATAATATAATTACCAACAATTCACATTTTTGCCTGTATTTACAGAACCAAATCACATACCCAAATTTAAACAAGTAACATGTCATCCCAAGAATTTTACCAAAAAACAAATAATATATACGCCACAAGGTTGTTATACCATTTTGAAACTAGTTTTACACAAACCACCTGACATGCTTTTTGTTTTTCCAAATTCTCTTACCTTTTAGGAAAGTTACATAAATATCAATAAACCATGAACACAACCAGATTAAACACCAAACAAGACACCAAACAACTGGGCGAGTTAACCACTTAAAAAATTAGAAACCAAAGTATCAACATGGTATACCATGAATTTTTCAAAAAACAAGATACACATACACACCATTGAAATCAAACAACACTATTATGACACTCAAACCATTTCGTTCCAACTAGTACAATATCACTATAATGACACTTTTCATATGTCAATGAAGTACACCAACTTAATAATAACCTAGGATATCTAGGTTGTTGAAAAGAGTTTCACATCAAATCACATTAAATGCGCTACTTTAAAAAATGGATACAAATTAAAATATTTTTTATACAATACCAAATACTATTATTTCTCATTATCTTTTTTTGGATCTTCTTGTTTATATTATATAGATTTCCCTCGAATTATTTTTAAATTTTTTTTCTGCTCACTAAATTATTTTACACACTTTAATCCTTCACGAATAATCTATAACATATGAAAAAATTTTAAAATATATTTTTAAACGCCTTCGTGTTTCTTTTTTTTTTCGGCGTTCGCTCTCATCATTTATACATATATATATCTTCTTACATACAAGCTCCCCTTAAAATATGACAAACTTACCATCATGGTCATTTCCCCACAAGTGTACAAAGTACACCACCCAAAAAAAATTAATTAGTAAAAGTAGCTTTTTTCAAATCATCTAAGTCACATCACATTAATTGATTTTTATATTTTGAGGTCAACAAAAAAATATATTTGAACATATGGACAATTCATAACTTTCCACAAAACTTTGTATTACGTTATTTAATACCATAAATTTCATATTAATACATAATAACTGTAATATCAACATAGTACCATAAATTTCATTTTTTTTAATATAAAAAAATATATTTTTCACTTTTTTAATTCTCGTATGGTAGTTGCATCATTTTATGCATAATTATATATATATATTTTGTTGTGCATAGTTAGTTGAAGGTCAACAGGTTTAATGGTTTTCTGCATGGTTTTTCATGGTGTCGGAGTTGTTTTTGGATGGAGGAAACCATGAATATTACCAACCGATCAGACATACCTCTCACATAATAACTGTAATATCAACATAATACCATAAATTTCATTTTTTTTAAATATAAACAAAATTTAAAAAAAAAAAGTTTTTTCCATTTTTTTATTCTCGTATGATAGTTGCATCATTTTATGCATAATTATATATATATATATTTATTTATTTTTTTGGTTGTGCTTATTTGGTTGAAGGTCAACAGGTTTAATGGTTTTCTGTATGGTTTTCACGCAGCTTTGAAGCTACTACACAATGGTTTATAATATCTTCTCCATTTATTTTTTCATTTCCCAATACTATTATATCACATCAAACACTAAATAATTTCCCATTCACTTTTTCTTCCAAATCCCAAGACATTACATCACATCAAATACTATATTAATTATACCACAAACATCCTCTCTCCTACTTTTGTAAAAAAAATTGGTATTCTTATTGTAATTTTTTTGGCTTGGTAGGAACCTTGTAAATATAAATTTTTTGGTGTATATGTATGAAAAATCCCCTTTAAATATTAGACTGATTCAAATCTGGAAGCTACGAGTATTCATTCACCACAAATTGATGGTCAACATCAGCTGCCTAACAAAAGAAAATCCCCACATTTATAAATAATTTTAAATAATTAAATTTTTACCAATAGATGATTGTCACAATAGTTAAAATAATTATTTAAATTATTAAATAAATAATCTGTTAAAGAAAGGTTATTTTTTGTCCTAAAAATAAATGAGAAAGACATTTTAAGCCCTATAAATGGATGGAAAATATTTTTGTACCATTTTTAATAGTTATAGGATATTGTAAGCTCTTTTCCAAAATAAGAATAAGGTACAACCACTACTAGAAATTATGTCTATGGCAACACACAAAAAACTGTTGCAATAGCCCCAAAGACCGTTGCCATAGACATATGGCAACGGTTAACCAAGCGTTGCATCAGCTCGCGTGGCTATAGATTTATGGCAACGTTTTGTGCAACGGTTGTCAAAAAGCGTTGTAATAGACAGCCCTATGGCGACGACGTAAATGGGGTGGCAATGGCAACGTTTCTTAGCCGTTGCCATAGACTTGAGTCTATGGCAACGCTTCATAGCCGTTGCCATAGACTAGAGTCTATGGCAACGCTTCATAGCCATTGCCATAGACTTTGAGTCTATGGCAACGCTTCTTAGCCGTTGCCATATGTCTTAATCTAACAGCAATTAGCCTTTGTATTATAAAAGGAAATTACATTTGTAATGCTGATCCATTTGTCTTCTAAAAATTAACGACAATACAAATTATATATATATCCAACATGTACACAACAATATGCATATACGCTTAACAATTAACTACTTATAATATATACACCGGTACATTTTTAATATATATACATATAGCAAAATGTTAAAACCCAAAAGATAAGTAGTTTTACATGCTTCAATAAGTATCAAAGTATTTGATAGCAAAAAATTAGAATTTTCATCAATAAATGAAAAATCATCTTAAGTAAGATCAAGATCATCATCGTCACTTCCTTCATCCCTTTCTTTATTTTCGACACCTAAAAAAGAGAATAAATAATGTCATTCATCATCTTATAAAAAGAAAAAAATTATGAAATCAAAAGGTCAATGCTTAATATAGGCAGCATTTGCCTCTAATCTCAAATTTTGTCAAAATGAGATCATCAGATTACTTCAATATCCAGATGACCCCCAAGGAGTTATCTTCACATGAAAAGGAAAAAAAGATGTTGCCGCCAAATCAATGGCTTCAAGTGAATGACTAAGTTTAATCCAGTTATGACTGCATCAGCTTCAAGTGAATGCATCAATTTAATCTAGCTAGGGCCATTGGCAACCTATTCTATCTTAGCCCTAGAAAAAGACACAAGCGTAGCATGAGCATCTTAAAGTAAAAAAGGGATCTGCATTTTTCTTTCAACTTTTCCATCATCACATCAATAACAGCTCAAAGATATTTTCTAAATACACCAAAACTGAACAAAAAGTCTTTCTTTTGAAATACGCATTCATTTCAATCCATAAACAACACCTATTACACATGGCTAGATGAAAACCTTTTCACACTGTAGCTGAGCAAGAGAATTTTTTTCATAAGTAGCTAAACATGAAAGGTACATGAGGAATGTGGTATTCAAACAAGAAACTCCTAAATATATCAAGCAAAGCATGAAAATATAGGGAAAAGATAAAGGAACCAGCTCATTCCTGCTTTATGCATCATTATTACTTGCTTAGCTTGAACTCTTTAAAAACATTGTGGAGTGCATGTTGGAACCTCCAAAAGTAGTGCCTTTTTGGAGGTCTGACACACGTGCAGTAGCATTTTTGGGGAGTCCGAGCAACATACAAGAACTAGAAGATGGTGGTTATTAATATCCCTGGCCATTTGAATGATGCACTTCATATTCTGCTACGGCTTTAAGTTATATACTCTAATAGTAGTGAACTTTAACCTATGGTAGCAGCTTCTTTACCATCTTTCCAGGTTATCCATTACCTTATGACCTAATTGTGTTAAATACTAATATTTCTTTGTCACTGTACTATTCAGCTACTAACCATTTTAGCAAAGCAAGAATGCTTACCTGCTGCAAACAGACCATCTGCGTACTCCAACAAGCTCGACATGAAGAGCCCTTCTCATATCCTTCCGGTTCAAGTAATTGACGACTTCATCTTCCACACATACATCCAACTTCTCAGCATTTTCCTGGTTATTAGTAATAATTTAGATTGTCAATTTAATCAGAAAAGAACACGAGAGAAGCCTAACAAATAAAGGGAGAAAGTAGACTTACTTGGGGACTAATAATCTTGGATTGGGAGAGCACAGAGGAAATACAAACATCAAGGGTAACATCATACTTGTCCACAAACTTACTGGTTTCTCTACTTACTAAACTCATGACTCTCGAACAGATTGGCGATACAGAGTCCCTATAGTACTTTCTAACATATCGAGAATAATTACAAGTAGAACTAAACATTCTGTATGTTGGATCTGATATTAGACCATGAGACCAGAAGTATTCTGCCCTTGAATTAAAGTCAGTAGCGAATTCCAGAACCGGATTAGCTAACTGCAACGAAACAAAAAATGGATTAAAAACAGAACTTTTCTTTTAAATATCGTAATATGTAACTTCAAACACAATGCATATAAGCAATAAAGAAATACTTATGATCTGCAACTTATTTAGAAACTTTAGGATAAACTTACTGCAACTCCTTTCAGATAACAACTGCTTCTTCTTGTTAAATGCCATCATGAGTTTTGCTAGTTGAGGTACATAATGTCCTATAATCATACAATCCAAAATGTGATTAACCATGAACAAAAGAAATAAAAATATCAAATACTTTTCCATCTATGGCACTTATAAAGAATAATCTTAAAAAAATACAAGTTGGGCTAAAAGTAATCCAACAAAAAGGGACTCCACAATCAGCACGCCACTTAGACGCTTGAACAACTAACAAGATTCACAAAGTTAGCCCCACCCAAAATCCCTATGTAAGAAAGAATTTGGTTTAAGATGGAAGTGCCATGAGCAAGTCTCAAACAAGCACAGAATCTTGACAGTAGAGAGAAATGAACAAGCATGATGGAACAAAAGCATGATTAATGCCATTGTCAATAGCCTAAAATAAAGAGAGGTATAAAAAGGAAAATATAAACAAGGAACAACCAACTATCAATATTGTACAATTACCAAAAAAATGAAAAAACAAACTCTCTACATCTACCAGTATGCAGATACTACCTTAGATCTAGAGAGTAAAATTCGAGAGAACTCTCGTGCATTACCATTAAACAAAGTTCCATGTAGGGTGTTTAAAACTCACAATGCTATTACAAAATAGTTGTAATAATAGCACTAAGAAGTTGTAATGCAAAATAAATAGCTAAGTAGGAGGCACGAAATTGAGACAAAGTTTAGTTAGTGACTTGGTTTAGTCCAAAAAAAAAAGAATTCAGCCACCAGTTTTCAACAACATATGGTGGCACTCAACAAAAATAAAATCATTTCACTAACCTCGCGATTGTTAGACTTACAATACCATTGCTAAAATAGTTGAACTAATGGAACTAAGAAATTGTAATGCAGAATAAATAGCTAATTAGAAAGGTAAGAAAATGGGACAAGGCTAATTAGTGATTTGAGGCAGTCGAATATAATAAGTCATTCAACCACCATCAACAACACGGACTTGACCCAGACTATAGTAGAATCTCAACATTTCACTAACCTCGTGAATAATGTGTTAAAGTCACTCAATCCTGCAGTCTAGTGGATAAGGTGCGAAGAAATGTAGATACAAAAGGAGAAGCATGGCCAAGCTAACCACTATAAAGGAAAGTTACATCACTGTAGGTTGAGCAAATAAAAAATGTTTTAAGGAACTCAGGATAAAAAGCAATCACTTGGTTATTATTTAGGCAGCTCTCAATTTCCAACAGAGCATTCCGACTTGTCAGGGGCAGCTAAATGATTTCAAATAGCCTCGACTCTTTACAAAAATCAGCAATACATTTGAAGTAATAAAATTCTTTTAGGGGAAGTTCCAAGAAAAAACTAAAAATGATAACAGCTAAGGAATGTAGTCTAAAAAGAATAACAAGTGGTGAGAAAATAGGAAGAGGGTAGTTAAATTAAGAACACCAGATAATTTCAGGATTATACAATAACAGATGAGGAATGTAAATTAACAGGGACAACGGAAGCTACTTAACAAGGCTGGAAGTTGGAACTTTCTTATTAATATGGATGGATAACCAATTAAGCAACTATCAAATTCCACCACATTTCCTTTCAGCGCCAACTTGTGGTGTTGTTTGGATGCCCAGAAAAAGGAAAGGAAGTGTTGAAATGTTACGTATTATCTAAATCCTTATGAATATGGTAAGCAAGAGAGTATGGGAGAGATTTAAATACTTCTCCCCAAAAAAAAGCTTCAGTTCCAACATTTCCAATGAATTGGTTCCTTTAATCTAAACCTATTTTTTTCCTTTCAAACAAACAAATACCAGAAAAATCATTTTTATTCCCTTTATATTACTTTAGATGCAATTTTGTAAGAAATATCTAGCCATTTGTTTGACGACTTTCTTGATATCCAAAATGAAGGCTAGATGATTGTAAATTCCTTCCCAACTGCATCACCCACAAAGCTATATACAAAAGAAGACTTAGATCTAGATTAATATCCACAAAATGGACCAAAAAATCAAAGAAACACGTCCAATTGTCACCAAGAAATCCACAAATTTCAGCCACATAGCAGATAAACAAGCAAATCTAGAAAAAATAATCAAAATTGTTGAAAAGAAAACAGAAAGGGCGTATTTGAAAATTTTACTTTACAAATGGGGCAGATGACTTTGAGACCAATGGCACGTGCTTCAAGCTGAGACCTTTTACATTTCTGATTCTTCTCGGCATTTTTCCTTTGAGCCTCGGTCTTTTTCGATAAAACAAGTAAATTTCAGTAATAATACTGCAAAAAATCAGATCTATTTACCTATTTGTAGTTTTACTTTCCAACCAAAACTCAATCTCACTGAATCTGCTAGCCTCCTATTTTGAAATGAAGAACTGCATGCAGAGTTCCAGCTAAAGTTCCATTTCAGCAAAAGATTTGGGAGGAGAGAATGTCTTTGGAGAAGAAGAAGAAAGTTCCAGATTTGATTTTTTGTTTTGTTCGTCTTTGGAGAAGAACAAGAAAGATTTGGGAGAAAGTTCTTTTTGTTAGTATAAATGGAAGAAATGGGAAAAAGTTCCATCTTTTATTTCTTTTTGTTATTATAATTGGAGGGAGTATATATTTTAATTGGCGGAATAATAAAAATTGTGGAGAAAATTAAATAACCGTAGCAATAGAAATAGACCTGTTGCCATAAATATTTATAGCTACGGTTGTCTAGAACCGTTGCAATAAGAGCCCTATGGAAATGGTTATTTCAGCAATTACAACGCCTATTTGATAATAGATGGTAGTAAATCAATATACTTTCTGCAACGCGTGTAACCGTTGCCGTAGATGCTCTACTGCAACGGTTTATGAACCGTTGTCATAAATATTGTTGCCATAGGCCTAATTTCCAGTAGTGAACTTGGATCACACAAGTTAATAGGCAATATTGGTTGCTCCACCAAAAATAAATTTAGTGTTAGTACACAAATAATATATTTGATCAGATAAGATATGACGAAACTTTAGCTCGCCGAGGACATGACCTTAGATAGAATAGAGTGAAGGTTGCGTATTAGAGTAGACGACTAATAGGATAATAGGAGTAGGTCGATATATGACTTAGTGAGTAGAATAGTAGGAGTAGTGATGTCTGTATATCGTATGTTGTCATTATATTTGTTTACTTTTAGCGTATTGCATTGCCTTTATATTTTGGTAATCATTTTCCATTTTGTTATGTTAAATTTATCGTATTTGCATACTATCATGTGTTTTTCCTGTCCTTTTCTTTTTCTATATCTAGTTTATTCTACTTTTGGGTTTTTGAGACAAGGGTTCCACTCCTATGAGGTAGTGGTAAGATATATGTACATTCTACCCTTCTCAGACCCCACTTGTGAAATTTTGGGTATATTATTGTTGTTGTTACACAAATAACATTTAATTTTAGTGCAATTACTTAGGGTTGAAAATATTAGCAAGGGTAACAGAACTGATATAGCAATTAACATGTGATATTTTATTAGCGAAGTTAAAGATCAATAATTCATCAATAATTTTTTAGTTAAGTTTGTCGTGTGAAGTTTGCTTAATAGGATTTATATTTTCTTTGTAGCTTAAGCTATTACACGGTATCCTATTTATTTTTAATATTCATTTGAAAAATAATGATCACACATTTAATTAAAACAATATATGTAAAATGAATCACACTTCAGAACAAAAAATGTAAAAAAGAATGATTATTCACACTCAATTTTTATACTTAAACAAAATAAACATAATGGTATATTTTCTTTTTTCCCCCTTTCCTGAGCAAGATAGCCGTAAACATTGGGATATTTTCTTCGTTGTGGAGCATATGTTTTCAATATAGACATCAATCATTTAGTTGTATTCTCACTTTAAAAATATCTGTTCTATTTATCTCAGTTTTTATATAAATGATTTGGATACAATCATATATAATTTACTTAAAATATATTTAAAACTAGTTATATTATTTTTTTATTTTTTTAAAGTATAACTTTTTTAAAAAAAATTTGAAATTCGGGATGCATCATTGGAATTTCAAATATATTATCGGACATACGAATATACGAGAGAGGGAGGTATCAAAGAGGACAGGACTATACGAGGGGTGGGGGGGAATGTACCTGAGAGAGAGGGAGTATCAGAAGGAGATAAGAATGTATCAACTGTTGAGCATCGATTCTAAGGGAGAAATCAACATGCAATCGAAACCGAGAATGAAGAGAGAAGAAGAGAGAAGAAGAAAGTGAATGTTGTAATGCTCTTGTATTGTATATTCCAATGTGTATATGTACAGTATTTATACAAGATTAGGCAATTAGTTAAGGTGTAACTAACTAACTAACCACGTGTAACTAACTAACTAATCACGTGATTTATTTCTAATTTAAGTATGGCTAATCACAACTAACTATGAACTAATTGTAACTAACTGCTGCAACTAATCCTTTACACCCCCCCTCAAGCTAGGATGTATGAAGATGTTCTTCATTCCTAGCTTGGACATGAGATGATTATGAGGGCCACATGAAAGAGATTTAGTGAACATATCAGCAGGTTGGTTGCATGATGACAAATGCATAGTGGCAATAAGACCATCCCGAATTCTTTCACGGATGAAATGGCAATCGATGTCGATATGTTTAGTGCGTTCATGGAATACGGGATTTGCTGCAATTTGAAGAGCAGATGTACTATCAGAATAAAGAGGTACAGGAGTAGTAATAGAGACTCCAAGTTCTTGAAATAGGCCAACAATCCAAACAATATCTGCAACAGTGGATGCCATAGCCCTATACTCAGCTTCAGCAGAACTTCTTGAAACAGTTGCTTGTTTCTTGGATTTCCATGAAATTGGAGAGTTCCCAAACTGAATGAGGTAACCAGTAACAGACTTTCTAGTATTTACACACAACCCCCAATCAGCATCACAAAATACCTGGAGAGTATTGGAGGTAGATGAGGTCATGAAAATACCAAGTCCAGGAGATGACTTGATATATCTTACTACACGTAGAGCTGCTTCCATATGTGATGTCTTTGGTGAATGCATGAATTGACTAAGACACTGTACAGCAAAGGAAAGATCAGGTCTAGTAGTAGTTAGATACAATAATTTTCCTATCAACTTTTGATAAGAAGAAGGGTCTTGCATAGGAGGATCATGCTGTGAGGATGAAGTATGAGTGTCAAATTCAACAGTAGTAAATTTTTGATTTGGTTCCATAGGAGTAGATACAGGCTTGGCTCCTGCCAGGCCTACTTCAGAAATAATCTCCAAAGCATACTTCCTTTGATGTATGAGAATCCCATCCTTGTGTCTTGCAAATTCTAAACCAAGAAAATATCTGAGCTCACCTAGATCTTTTATCTTGAAAGACTGTTGTAACACAGCTTTGGTATCAGTTATCATAGAAACATTGTTTCCTGTAATTAACAGATCATCTACATAGACAAGAACTATGACCAGTCCATCATTATGTCTTTTAGTGAATAAGGAGTAATCTCTGGAACTTTGTGTAAAGTCATAGGACATCAGTGCAGTGGTAAGTTTGATGTTCCACTGCCTTGATGCCTGTTTCAGACCATATAATGACTTCAACAACCTACAAACCTTATGATTAGTAGCTCTGTTATAAAAACCAGCAGGAATACACATATATACTTCTTCAGTCAAGTCTCCTTGTAGAAATGCATTATAAACATCCATATGATAAATTGGCCATTGTTTTGCAGCTGCAATGCTAAGAACACATCTAATGGTTGCCATTTTGACTACAGGAGAGAAGGTCTCTTGGTAATCCAAGCCTTCCTTTTGGTTATAGCCTTTAGCAACTAGTCTTGCCTTAAATCTTTCCACTGATCCATCTGCATTATATTTGATTTTATAAACCCATCTACATCCTATGGCCTTCTTGTTGGGAGGTAACTCCACCAGTTCCCAAGTGTTGTTATCCTCTAGAGCTTGAATTTCAGTTTTCATAGCATCCACCCATCTAGAGTCTTTGGCTGCTTCTGTGTAGCATGTGTAATATGTTGTGAATCTTGTGTATCAGTAGTACTATTTTTAAAAGGAAATACCTGTTCCATGAACATGACATCTCTACTAGTGAAGAATATTCTATTCTCTAAATCATACAGCCTATATCCCTTTTGAGTAGTGCCATAACCTACCAACACAGCTCTTACTGCTCTTGGGCTGAATTTATCATGTTTGGTAAGATTGGTTGCAAAACATAAGCAACCAATAATTCTCATGTGATCCAGTGATGGAGGCTTATCATATAGTTTTTCATAAGGTGACACATTCTGCAGAACAGTAGAAGGGATTCTATTTAAGACATACACAACAGCTAGTACACACAGACCCCAAAATCTATCTGGAAATGAAGCCTGAAACTTGATAGCTCTAGCAGTCTCAAGTATATGTCTGTGTCTCCTTTCAACTATACCATTTTGCTGTGGTGTATAAGGACAAGAACTCTCATGTATGATGCCTTTAAGTTTGAAGAATGTGCTGCAATTAGTATTAAAAAATTCAGACCCATTGTCTGACCTTACTCTTTGAATTTTTCTGCCAAACTGATTTTCAATTTCTAAACAAAAATATTTCAAGATCTCAGTAACATCAGACTTTAGTCTTATCAAATAAGTCCATGTCCATCTTGAAAAATCATCAACAATAGTCAAAAAATATCTCATTCCATCAAAAGTTTCTGTTCTATAAGGACCCCAAACATCCATATGAACAAGTTGAAATGCATAAGAAGCTCTACTATTACTATGTGGAAATGGTAATCTTGCTTGTCTAGCAAGTGGACAAATCTCACAATTACTCAATACAAACTTACTGCCAAGATCCTGAAATTTATGAATCTTCCTCAATACACCCAATGGGACATGACATAATCTCTGGTGCCATATGGTTGCATCAGCTTCTTGTTGAACTGCTAGGCATTTTTGTCCTGCTGCACTTGTGCTTCTGCTTTCCAGATGAGAGCTTATTGTATATAGACCATTTTCTTCTTCACCAATCTCCCTCACCCTCCCAGATGAGAGATCCTGAAAAACACAGCATTGTGGAAAGAAGGTAACACAACAGTTCAACTCTTTTGTCACTTGTGAAACTGACATAAGATTGAACTTAAAACTTGGCACACACAATACTCTTTTAAGAATATCACCTCCTTCTAAGTGACAATTCCCAACATGTGAAACTTGTGCATTATCTCCTGTAGGCAGCTGCACCTTTCCTGCATTTTCTATTAAACCTTCATGATGTAAATACTTAGGGTCTCCTATCATATGGTTAGTAGCCCCTGTGTCCACTATCCATTTAATAAATTCTTGTTCATTTAGAAAGGTTTTACCTCTGCCTGCCATATTAGCCATAGCATGTGTTTCATTGACACTGGTTTGACTAAGCATTTTGATTAATTGTTGGTGCTGAGTAGGTGTGAGCATAGGCATAGCAATGTTTGCCTGTGTTGCATCATCTGCAGCCTGCTGAACTAATACTTTGTCCCTTACTCCTTTTGTATCATATGTAGCATTCCCTGCAACTACCATTTCCTTTTTACCTCTATAATCAGATGGGTAACCATTCAATTTGTAACAATCTCCTTTTGTATGCCCTGTTTTATAACAAAAATCACACTTCATTAGCTTGTAACAATCAGCTTTCATATGACCTTTCATGCGACAGAAATCACAGAAGGCACCAGGATTATAATTCTTCCTTTGCTTTTGGCCTCCATTCCCAGGTCTTGAAGTGAACATAGCTACTGGATTTGTCCCCTCAGACATCATAATGTTCGATCCAACCACCATTTTTTGACTCTCATCTTGATTAATCATAGCATATACTTGATTAATACTAGGTATCTTTTGCATCAACAAAATCTGGCTTCTAGCTTGACTGTAACTATCATTAAGCCCCATTAGAAATTGTAAAACTCTTTGATACTGTAAATGCTCGAAAAATTCCTTAGATTTAGGACAACTACAAGACGGTGGCGGCATGATAGAATCGTATTCATCCCACAAGTCTTTGAGTTTAGAATAGTATACCGAAACTGACGACACTCCTTGAATCAGTGTGAAAATCTCCTTATGCAGCTGAAATATGCGCGAACTGTTCACCTTGTTGAATCTCTCTTTCAAATCTCTCCAAATTGCTTGTGCATTTGAACAGAAAAGCACTCCTCCGTGTAGATCTCGACTTACATTGCACAAAATCCACGATACTACAATCGCATTGCAACGATCCCACAGCTTACCTAAATTTCCTGAGAATTGCTCTCTTGTTACTGTTCCGTCAACAAATCCAGCCTTGTTTTTGCCTAAAAATGCCAGCTCCATTGCTTTGCTCCACAAAGTGTAGTTATCAGATCCGGTTAGCATGATCCCTACATTGAGGGATCCCGGTGCATCTGACGGATGTAAGTATAACGGATGTAGATGATCTATGCTCACACTCCCCTGCGAGTTCCCCTGTGAGTTTTCCGGCTGAATTCCCGACCTATTCCCAATTTCCTCCATTGATACTTGAAGAATCTTAGCTCAATTGCTCTGATACCATGTTGAGCATCGATTCTAAGGGAGAAATCAACATGCAATCGAAACCGAGAATGAAGAGAGAAGAAGAGAGAAGAAGAAAGTGAATGCTGTAATGCTCTTGTATTGTATATTCCAATGTGTATATGTACAGTATTTATACAAGATTAGGCAATTAGTTAAGGTGTAACTAACTAACTAACCACGTGTAACTAACTAACTAATCACGTGATTTATTTCTAATTTAAGTATGGCTAATCACAACTAACTATGAACTAATTGTAACTAACTGCTGCAACTAATCCTTTACATCAACAAGAGGAGATGATGTATTAGAGAGAGATTATTTTATTTTTTTAAAATAGTAGCAAATTTGAAAGATTTTGATAAAATAATGTGCATTTAGGTGAAATTTTTTTTTATAATAATTAAATACATAATTTTCATTATGAATTTGAATATAAATGTATTTAATATTTAAAATAAAATTAGATATTAAAAAATAGAAATCTGGATTTCAAATTTACTCGTCAAATAGTACTATTTTAACCTAAAATTAAATCAAAAAAGAGAAACGTGTTGTTGCAGAAGGCTAAATTCTAAATTAGTGAATTTTCTACAGTTATAAACTTTTCCAACTTAAAGGGAAAATTTGTGCAGTTGTTGTGCTCTGTTTCCAACTAGACCATGACAGAGAGAGACGAGCCTTTGACGCCGGCCGGCCGATTATTCGTCCAGCCGGAGATGGAGCAAGTCATCAACTGCGCCATTTCCGTCGACGATCCTATCGACGTTGACGCCGTCAAATTGGAAATAAGCAATTCTATATTGGTCAAACATCCCAGATTCTCCAGCATCATGGTCAAAGACTCACGTGGCCGGGAACGATGGCGTAAAACTGAAGTTAACGTCGATGATCACTTCATTATTCACAATGAACCATTAACTGACGTTCCTTCAATTTCCGATGAAGATGCCGTTAACGATTACTTAGCGGATCTTACTGTTTCGACTCCTCTTAGTTTAACGAAGCCCCTTTGGGAATTTCATCTTCTCTTAGCTCATAAATGTGCCGTATTGAGGATTCATCATGCTCTCGGTGATGGAATTTCACTTATGTCCATGTTCATGTCTTGTTGCCGGAGAACCGATGATCCTAATCAGCGCCCCACTACTCATGGTATTTCTCTTTCCAGATTATCTCATTTACAAATTTTAAGGCTTCCCGATTAAATCTGTCTATCAAAATTTTTTGCTGTGCACATTCACTGTTGACTATAAACCGTTGACAGCTAATGATTTCTACTTTACTTAAGTCCTGCCTTCCTAACTAGATATTGTTTCTAATTTTTATTTATTATGATTAATTAAATTATATCAAAATACCTTTGTCAAGTACTCGATTTCTGTTAGTATTTAATTATCTTATCTAAAAATGAGTTATTAAATGCATTTTTTTTTAAAATTTAGTTGATTATGTTTTCCATAGGTGTAGGGACTTCGAGTTCATCAAAGGATTACAAAGTATGGAGTTTGTTGAAGTTGTTGAAGGTGATATGGTACACGTTGGTGTATGTTATAGAGTTTGGTTTGAGGAGTTTGTGGTTGAAGGATAAGAGGACAGCTGTAAGCGGCGGAGCTGGGGTTGAGCTCTGGCCGCGGAAAGTGGCGACGGCCAAGTTCAAGATTGATGACATGAAGACGGTCAAAAAAGCCATCGCTAATGCTGTGAGTTAATTTCTTATACCTCTAATTAATTTCCTGCCGTTGAATTGGAATATCAATCACTTATTTAAAAGGAATATTTTAATTTGATTGTATCATTGAATAAAGAATTGTTCATAATTTTAAAAAATAAATATATTGTACAATAATATTATAATTTTTTATTAAAAAAAATTGACCTTAATACATAATTACATTGTGAAGGTCGAGAATTAGAGTAACAGGATAATAGGGTAGATAGGAAGGAGTGGTATTTGTCTGTCTTTATATGTTATTTATCTGTCTTCTGTATCTATGTATTATTATGTGTTCTTCTTTTTCTTGCCTGTTGTGAAATTTCACTAGGTATGTTGTTGCTGCTGCTGTATTGTGGCTCCGTCACTAATTCAGGACCACATATATGGAAATCATCACGACTAAAATCTACGTAGATCCATGCCATGTGCTTATATTTTATTATTATTATTATTATTATATTACTCAATAATGAATTACCGACGTCATGTGACCAATCTCATTAATGACTTCCCATTTACACCACGCAAATTTGTGGCCGTGGAGGTTGAGCAAAGCATATTACTTGAACAATCTATTTTTTTTAATTTTCTTTTTATAAAATATTTAATAACTTCTATTCACAATTAGGACCTGATAATATTATCCATCGAGATTAAAATAAATAGCAAAAAAATCATCTTTTATTTCGTTTATGCTAAGATTTGGAAACTTCCGTTCCTCCTTTTCCTTCTCAATTCAATAGAAAATTTTAATAGAAAAAGTCCAAGGAAAATGATTCATTTATTATATGTACCGATCAAGTGAAATCTAAAAATTTAAGAACTTGAGTATATTATTATTTTAAAAATAAGATCTAAAATTTTATAATTAAAAAAAACAAAATGATACTGTTGGCTAGGATCGATTCCCCAATCTTCATTTCTTGGACCAGTGAACCAACTTATCATTTTATCGTGGATTCTTGTGATCCATAAAATATACATAAATTCGGCCCTATCACCAACCTTTACTTCCACTCGTTCAACTCTAATTTTGAACCAATCAAAAGTGGCTAAAGTATTCCATCCATTTCATTTTACTTAAAGCCTATATAAAAAATTAACATTTTATTTCAGTTATTCATTTAAATGATCAAAAAGTTTTTTTTTCCATACTAAGCTAGTATTAATAGTTAAATTTATAATTCAAATATTATTATTAACATTAATTTAACAAAATACAAATTTAATTAAAATTTTTAAAAAAATGTGACTCTTTTTTCCCCTCACTTTATTTGTTTCATGTCAAAGCAATAGTTCTTACATCACGAAAACGTATTGATGTCTTCTTCTTTTTTTATTTCCCAACCCTAAAATAGTAGCAGTAATAATAGTCAAATTTAAATTTTCCATACATCATTTTATAATGTTAGTTACTAAAATACACCTCTAATTAAAATTTACTTAAATGAGTATGCCAGGTCAACAGAAGAGGAAATAATTTGTTTCATTATTTTGAATTTCACTAGTAAAACTCCATAATAATGTTTTGGAATCTCATGTATAAAATTTAAAAAATTCTATGATAGTATATGTTTTTAATAATAGAACTAAAAATGATGGCTTTTCTTATTTCACTACTATGCATCCTTAATTGGTTTCTTTATTATTTTCTTCTTCTATTACTTGGATTTGACATGCTTGAGGCGAGGACCTTTAGGAAATAACTTCTCTATTTCCACAAGATAATAGGAAGGTCTGCGAAGACTTTACCCACTCTAGATGTCATTTAGTGAAATTTCAATGGGGATGTTGTTGTTTTATCTCGTATTGTGGCAACATGTTGGCTATGGTAGTTTGCTAAATTCTATTATAGGAGTTGTTACTAATAATGTTGGAACATATGCGTCCACTACAATCGGGGACCAGTGTAAGAACAGAAGGAACAAGTGAAGAACACACAAGATTTTACGTGGAAAACCTCCTTGCTCAAGGGAGAAATAACCACGACCTCGTCCCACGGGATTTCAATCAATCTTCACTAAGATGCAAGAGCAAAGTCGTCTATTATAAATTCTTGTAACCTAGAACTAAACTCCTCACACTTTCCCTTGCAATAACTCTATTATAAGATGAACCTAAGCAATATTTCTATCGCCCACTACACAAACTAACTATAGTTAGTGTAGACTTTGAATGGATAACTCTAGCCACAACTAAGCAATAACACTATTGCTGATTATACCAATTTCCTCTAGCCGATGTAGACTTCAACACCTTTTTCAATGCTAACTCTAGCCAAGAACTGGTCAACTCGAAAACAACAAGAAATGGTCAATATTCCTTTATAACATAGGAACTGATCTTACAATATAAAAGTACAAGAAATAAAATTCAAAACCCAACTGAAAATGCTGCAACGCCGTATCAGGCCTCTGTTGAGTAGGAGCAATGTTCTTCCTTGGGAGAATGACTTTTGCTTTGGATATAATCTTGATTTGCAAAAAGCATTGTCTTTGTCAATAGGTTCCCTATATTAGATAGACAAAAAAACTAAAAGCCGTGCCATTGGACAAGGTCTGCTGATCTTTTGTTCCTCTGCTGCAGTGCCCATCAACTGCTCCAGCTTTACAACTGTATAACATTGACTTGCTTGCATGTCAAAAATTTCATGGACCAAGTCCCTTGATCAGGTCCCTTTGCTCTATAGTTTGTTAGCTCATCAAAATTCAAAATAAAATATTTTCCTCCTTTTTGATGATAAAAAGTACATAAAGAAAATTTGCTAATTCCTCCTAAGAATCAGATCATCAAAAGGCTTATCAAATCATCAAAACAAGACATAGCACTTTAACGACTTTGCTTCATCAAATAATAAAACTAAAAATGTCTATTCATGAATTTTATCTCGTTTGTTGGTATCACTTTGACTATATTAGTATGCTAAATTCTAAGTTCTAGCCTTTGAACACTTTTTTTATGGCACATTTTTTCAAAAGAGGAATTAAGTACATACTAAATTTCAATAGGTATATGAATAGGTTTTTCACAGGAAATTAAGAAGTTATCAAATAAAATTACAGGTAATTAGTTGTCCATAACTTGTGACAGATCCAATATTTTTGAAGGAAAAAGTTATAATAAATGTATGTGTTCTTTGACTGGTAGTCTGGTACAAATAAATATGCAACTGCTTATAGATTGATTTTTTGATTCTGTAGACCATCAACGATGTCCTTTTTGGAATTATATCATGTGGTCTCTCTAGGTACCTGGATCTCCGTTCACCCAAAGGTATATAACAACAAACAACTCATATATATATTATACTCTTGGTTCGATATAATAAAGATGATTTTTCAGATGATTGCTTAACTAGTAGTTATTATCCGATAAAATCACCTTGCTTCAAAAAAAAATGACTTTCTAAGATGATAACTATTATTAATTAAGTGATCATCTTAAAAAAACAACCAACTTGATATAATAATTACACTAGATTTAACTTACAAAAGGTTCAATCAATTCATTTGCAGCTCTGAAAGAAGGGCTTCAGATGACTGGAGTTGCCATGATCAATTTAAGAAAACAAGCTGGATTGCAGGTGAAACTTTAATATTCCCTAATGTAAAATACAAAATAGAATTTTGTTAGACAGTAATAATATCAAACGTTTTATTTTTGCAGGACTTATCAGAGCTGATGAAGAACAAATCTGGAGCACGTTGGGGTAACAAATTTGGGATGTTACTCTTACCAGTTTATTATCAAAAAGGGGGAAGTGATCCATTGCAGTTTGTTAAGAGAGCTAAAGAAATGATAGACAAGAAAAAGTTATCACTAGAAGGTCCTTGCTCCTACAAAATTGGAGACTTCGTCATGTCCTTTTTTGGTCCTAAGGTACACTATTTTACTATTTTAGAGGCCTCATAAATCAAGCTTTAAAATGAGTCAAGTTAATAAACGAGTCATGAATCAATCAACCCAGAATTTGCTTAGGTCAAGTAACAGATCACAAGTCTTAACCTCTCCAAAATGACTAATGCCTATATGGCCAAACGTTCGAAATCTACTTATTTTAAAAGGCATCTTTTTTTGTGGTCAGAATTGCTTCTCGAAAAGTAGGGCAGTTTGTGTTTGACGAATCAATTTGAAAAGTACATTTCCTAATATTAGAACATCAATGTATGCTTGACCAAGGTTCCAAAAGTTCTTCGAAAGAAAAACTATATTTCTTTTTCTACTTATTCTGTTGTTCTGTGTTTGTGGTGTGTAGCTAGCTAGCTTGCTCAACTACAGGATTGTTTGCAACACAACTTTCACAATCTCAAATGTGATTGGCCCTCAAGAGGATATCACCTTCGGAGGGAACCACATATCATCTATTAGAGTCACTTCTTCTGCCTTGTCCCATGTAAGTCTCCTAACGTATTCGCCTTGTCTGCATAATTTTTTTTTAAAAAAGGTCACCTAGTGCATCAAACTTCTACTATGCATGGGGTCCGAATCACAAGAGTCTGTTGGAAGTTCCCTTTGGTCTGCATCATGCCTCTAATTGTGCCTGTACGGGTATATGCTATATTGATGCAGGCAATCACAATGCACATGGTGAGCTATGCAGGAAGAGCTGAAATGCAAATATTGGTGGCTAAAGATATTATTCCTGATCCCAAAGTTTTAGCCAAGTGTTTTCAGGATGCCTTAATGGAAATGAGGGAAGCTGCCCAAGCTGTTGCCAAAAATTGAAGGATTTAACTTACACACGCCGACAATCTCAAGAACTTTTTTCTTTACACTATCTTTGTAATTTAATATGTTATAGCAGATTGTCTGTATTTTCTAGTTCCTCTTATAATGGGAAGTAAGGTATATATATAATTATCTTTTAGTTAACCATCAAGTGTGAGATAAGGAAGGGGCAATGTAATTTAGAGGTACAATTACTTGTAAAAGAGTTGAGAGCAGAAGTTCCTGACATACTCTTTGTTGTTGTTGGACTGTAAATTACTCCTAATGAACTGGCATATTCATTGAGGCCTTTTGCTGAGTATTTCTTTTTTCTTCCTTCTGATTCCTGTTCTGCCCTTCTTGATTCTACAAAGTGATTGATATACTTCATCTCCTGCAACATTATGCTACAACTGAGGGTATGGGGAGGGTACAATATATGCAGTATAGAGATCATACTCCTATCTCGTAGAGATAGAGAGATTATTTGAAAGAGACTTTTAACATGTCTCTAAAAGCTACAGTCTTAGAATCTTTGCTTAATTGAGTGAATTTTCAGTTAAAGAATTGATTAATTGCTAGAGTAGTTTCCTTAGGTTTAGTAGTAGTAGTAACACACACTTATTTTCTTCCCAACACGCAATTAATTTTAGTATATTGAATTTTACTAAACGCCTCAGTAAAGTCTTTTGGTTTGATATCCCAGCTCTTATTGAGCTACTATATTACTTAATTCGATCACGTACACTTGCGTGTCCTTTAGTAGCAACACAAC
The DNA here is from genome assembly GCA_029948455.1 of Solanum rostratum. NCBI lineage: Eukaryota > Viridiplantae > Streptophyta > Magnoliopsida > Solanales > Solanaceae > Solanum > Solanum rostratum. Next base: position 88,949,740 of record CM057045.1, on the reverse strand, counting down.
ACCCTTCTTCCCCCTCCTCCACACTCCCGAGCCCCAGACCTCCCACTCCTTCTTAGAAAAAATAGATATTACTTTTCTTTTTGTAAAAAGAAAAAATGTAAAATGCTAACCCTCCGCTCCTAAATTTTATCCATCAAATCTAATTTATCCAATGTGTCGGCTATCAAGATAGAAAATTTGGGAAAATGGAGAGAAAGAAAATGGAAAGGAGCCTTGTCCAAAGATTTTTACTCACATTGTTTATCAATAAAGTTATATTTTTTCACATTTTATCTGTGATTGCAATTTATATTTCTCTAACTTTAAAATTTGTTGCAAACACTATCAAATCTAACTATAAATAAACGGCTTGTAATGTGAAGTATCAAGTCAATACTACTAAAACAAATAAAACTAAAAATATAACATACGTTCTAAATTCAAAAGTTCAACATAACGTACATAAATGTGATTTTAAAGAAAAAAAAAATAAGTTTATAACTTTATTCAACAATGGAATCAATTTTAATTTAAAAATTAGAATACTAATAAGATCATTCTAATAAAAAAAAAACAAAGAATAAATAAATAATAAATAAATAAATAAAACAATATGAAAAATTGTATGGAATCACATGAAGTAATGGTTGAGAACGAGAAGTAAATGAAAACTAAATATTATAAAATGAAACATATTTTAAAAAAAGTATTCAAATAATAAAAATAAAAGAATTTAAAATTTTTGAAATTTAAAAAGTAAATTAAAATAAAAAAATAATAATAATAACCAACTTGTAATTATCAACAATTCACAACTTTTTCATTGCGAATTGAAGAGTGTAATAACATATCATCAATTACACCCAATTATTGCTGACTAAGTAAGTCCATGGCCAGTTGGCTAATCGTACCGAATATATTATTGCTACAAAAATTTAAGAGCGGACACGTAATGGACACATGTAATATGGTTACGACCTATTATATATACGGTATTAAATAACAATGACACCCGCCGACTAAGTAAGGAAATGGCCAGTTGGCTAATTGTACTGAATATATATATTATTGCTATCAGAATTTGAGAGCGGACACATATAACATGGTTACGGCCTATTATATGGCATTTTAATTTATTTAATGCCCGACTAACACGCTTCAAAACAAAAAAAGAAAATAAAATTGCAAGTGTTATCAAATATTTATTAGGTACATAAATTAATTATTTAAAATATATTATTCTTTTAATTATATACATTAGTCATAATTAATCATAAAAATCTCAACCTTAGCTTGTTCCGAATGAGGTTGACATGTATTAGAGGGGAAATTAGATGTCAGACGCAATCTAATGTTTCATCAATTTTGTATATTATGCCTAAATATAGAAATAAAATTTGAACAGGAACACTAAAGGTTTATTTGATTCAATCAACGGTATGAATTGAAATATCTGAAATTTAGACATTAATATTCAAAATATTATTGTATTAAAAAATAATTTTTTTTAAAAAAATATAAAGTAATATAATTAATGATTCAAGTTTTAAAAAAAATGGTTCGCCTAACTATTTTAACATAAAATTGAATAGAATTTACATAAATCACGTAGTGTAAAGAGTTAATTATTATTTTTTGTATTCTTTTCAATTTACATAACTTTATTAAAAAATATGGCAATCCGAATGTATTGATTCAGTAATCCAAATACATTAATTCGATTTTGGATACAAAAATTAAGGTTTTAAAGTATCAGATAACATTTAAAGCATGATAAAATGAACATGAAAATAATTTAATAATCAAAATTAATGTATTCGAATTACTGACATTCTTATCACACCACTAAAAAGTGATGAATGATTAAAAAAGAAAGGATCACTAAACCAGAAATTTCAAATCATAATATAATGTTAGGAGAATTGTTCAAGTCTTACAATGAGTCCACCAATATGAGTTTTTTCTCTTTGGGGGTGAGATGAGTGGTGCGTGGGCAATTAATTTTTGGGGGCTCAACCTCGAGTTCTGCTTTGATACTACATAAATTAGATTTTGCATCTAACTCAAACTTCAAAATTAGCTCAAAGAAAAAAAAATTGTCCAAGTGTCCACCCATTTCATTAACTAGCAACTTGGAACTTTTGTTATTTTTCTAACCTATAAACTTTTCCCATTTAAAGCGAAAATTTGTGCAGTTTTTGTGCTCTGTTTCCAACTAGACCATGACAGAGAGAGACGAGCCTTTGACGCCGGCCGGCCGATTATTCGTCCAGCCGGAGATGGAGCAAGTCATCAACTGCGCCATTTCCGTCGACGATCCTATCGACGTTGACGCCTTCAAATTGGAAATAAGCAATTCTATATTGGTCAAACATCCCAGATTCTCCAGTGTCATGGTCAAAGACTCATGTGGCCGGGAACGATGGCGTAAAACTGAAGTTAACGTCGATGATCACTTCATTATTCACGATGAACCATTAACTGACGTTCCTTCAATTTCCGATGAAGATGCCGTTAACGATTACTTAGCTGATCTTACTGTTTCGACTCCTCTTAGTTTAACGAAGCCCCTTTGGGAATTTCATCTTCTCTTAGCTCATAAATGTGCCGTATTGAGAATTCATCATGCTCTCGGTGATGGAATTTCACTTATGTCCATGTTCATGTCTTGTTTCCGGAGAGCCGATGATCCTAATCAGCGCCCCACTACTCATGGTATTTCTCTTTCCAGATTATCTCATTTAAAATTTTTAACGCTTCCCGATTAAATCTGTCTGGAAATTTGTCTATCAAAATTTTTTGCCGTGCACATTCACGGGTTATTAAATGTAATTGTTTTTTAATTTACTTGATTATGTTTTTAATAGGTATAGGGACTTCAAGTTCATCAAAGGATTACAAAGTATGGAGTTTGTTGAAGTTGTTGAAGGTGATATGGTACACGTTAGTGTATGTTATAGAGTTTGGTTTGAGGTGTTTGTGGTTGAAAGATAAGAGGACAGCCGTAAGTGGTGGAGCTGGGGTTGAGCTATGGCCGCGGAAACTTGCGACGGCCAAGTTCAAGATTGATGACATGAAGACGGTCAAAAAAGCCATTGCTAATGTTGTGAGTTAATTTCTTCTATTTCTCTAATTAATCTCCTGCCGTTGGATTGGAATATATATCCGCGCGACTAAAATCTTAGTAGATCATGCCATTTGTGCTTATATTTTATTATTATTATTATTATTTTATAAGTACAATTAATTAATTAATATATATATATATATATATATTACGTAAACACAAATAACTATGCAACTGCTTATAGATTGGTTTTTTTTTTTTTCTGTAGACCATCAATGATGTCCTCTTTGGAATCATATCAAGCGGTCTCTCTAGATACCTCGATCTGTGTTCTCCCAAAGGTATATCAAAAAGACAATTCATATATATTATATTAATATAATATTTTTTTAATCTTATTTTATGTACTATTCGATTCGGCATGACGTTTAAAAAAAAAGAAAGATTTTTAAAATTTGTGATATAAAATCGTTTTTAGATATTTGTGTGACTGAAAATCAAATCATTAAGTGTAAAAAATGAATTATAAAGGTAAATTGTTTCCAATTTGAGTAAGGTGACATTTTTTGTGGGACGAACTAAAAAGGAATGATGCCACGTAAAATGGGATAGAGAGTACTAGACATCGGTGCTCGTGCCAGTACGGTTTCAATATCTGTTATTTTTGTGTCTCAATTTATGTGATATAGATAAAATTTAAAAAGTCAATTAAATTTTAATACTCCCTCCGTCCATTTTTACTTGTCCCCTGTTGACTTGACACAAGGATTAAAAAGTAGTAAATGATGGGATAATTTTACCAAATTACCCTCTGAATATAATAAATACAACGTCTTAAAAAATGTAATAGGAAAATGACTATAATCAATGATAAGGATAAATTAGGAATTAAATGTAAAATTTTCTCTTGATTTCATAAAGTGGACAAGTATTGTTGGATATTCCAAAATAGTATAGGGGACAAGTAAAGATGGATGGAGGAAGTATGATTTTATATAGTTTAAATTACTCCCGTTGTTTAAAAAAGAATGACGTTGTTTGACTTGGCACGAAATTTAAGAAAATAAATACTCCCTCCGTCCAATTTTATGTGGCACCTTTTGACTGGCACGGTATCTAAGAAAAAAAGAAAGATTTTTAAAACTTGTGGTTTAAATTCATTCTTAGATACTTGTGCGTCTGAGAATCATTTCATCAAGGATAAAAGGAGAATTTTAAAATTAAATTATTTCTTATTAGACTAAAGTGACATTTTTTTAGAACGGATCAAAAAGAAAAGGGTGTCACATAAAATGAGATAGGAGTAAAACTTTTCAATCTTGTAGTCCTAAATTAAAATTATGTCAAATGTACCAAAATACCAAAGACTTTTCAATCTTGTAGTCCTAAATTAAAATTATGTCAAATGTACCAAAATACCATTGAATCTTGTGCCTTGAACATGTCACGTGGAAAATTGACATTAAAATTTTGCTCCCAAAAAAATGATCATGGGAGTATTAATTATTGTGAAATTATAGTGTTTTTTTAAGTTATTTTAAATAACATATGTTACTCATCTTGCCCCAAGGCATTGAAAAAATTTCGTAAATCAATATTCTTTTTATGTCTTTTAATTTTTTTAAATTATTGTGATATATTATGTTTACGTCATTTTTACACAATATATGTTATTCACCTATCCTTACTTATGCGACATTGATTCGAGTGTTAATTGATTTCTATACATGTCATTCAAATATTTTTAAGTTGTTAATTCTTGTGAGTTATTGTTAAAAATATTAATTATCTAAATTTACAATACTTTTTACGCAATTTCCTAATTAAATAATACGTATTATTTTTTTGTCCCATTTTATGTGACGTCGATAGATTAATTTCAATAAACGATTGAATTTTCTATTTGTTTTTAAAATATTTTAAATGCAATTATCATGATTTATAGTATTTTTTTTTATACTTTATGTAACATGTTTTTATAACTATTTTAAGTTGTCACCATGATTAATCGTATTTTTTACGTAGTTTTCAAATATATAAAATACTAAAAACAAGATAAACAAATTAAAGTAAAACAACTATATAAAAATTATAGATATACTCTCAAGCTGCTCAACTAGAAATGTCGACCTCCTATTTGCTCAAAGATTGATTTTTCAAATAATTATTTAACTAATAGTTATTATCTGATAAAAATCATTTTTAAAAAGAAAATAACTTTCTAAGATGATAATTATTATTAATTAAAAGATCATCTTAAAAAACAATCACCTCGATATAATAATTACACTAGATTTAACTTATAAAAGGTTCAATCAATTCATTTGCAGCTTTGAAAGAAGGGCTTCAGATGACTGGAGCTGCCATGATCAATTTAAGAAAACAAGCTGGATTACAGGTCGAAACATTAATTGTCCCAAATATAAGATACAAAATAGAATTTTGTTAGACGGTAATAATATCAACCGTTGTATTTTTGCAGGACTTATCAGAGCTGATGAAGAACAAATCTGGAGCACGTTGGGGTAACAAATTTGGGATGTTACTCTTACCAGTTTATTATCACAAGGGGGGAAGTGATCCATTGCAGTTTGTAAAGAGAGCTAAAGAAATGATGGACAAGAAAAAGTTATCACTAGAGGGTCCTTTCTCCTACAAAATTGCAGACTTCGTCATGACCTTTTTTGGTCCTAAGGTACACTATTTTACTATTTTAGAGGCCTCATAAATCAAGCTTTAAAATGAGTCAAGTTAATAAACGAGTCATGAATCAATCAATCAACTCAGAATCTGCTAAGGTCAAATAATAGATCATAATTCTAACTCTCCAAATTGACTAATAGCCTATTTGGCCAAATGTTCAAAATCTACTTATTTTAAAATGTGTCTTGTTTTGGGTCGGAATTGCTTCTCAAAAAGTAGGGCAATTGTGTTTGAGGAATCAATTTGAAAAGTACTCTTCCTAATATTAGAACATCAATGTATGCTTGACCAAGGTTCCAAAAGTTCTTCGAAAGAAAAACTATATTTCTTTTTCTACTTATTCTGTTGTTCTGTGTTTGTGGTGTGTAGCTAGCTAGCTTGCTCAACTACAGGATTGTTTGCAACACAACTTTCACAATCTCAAATGTGATTGGCCCTCAACAGGATTTCACCTTTGGAGGGAACCACATATCATCTGTTAGAGTCACTTCTTCTGCCCTGCCCCATGTAAGTCTCGTAATGTAGGTCACCTAGTGCATCAAACTCCTGCTATGCATGGGGTCCGAATCACAAGAGTCTGTTGGTAGTTTTCCTTTGGTCTGCATCATGACTAATTCTGGCTATATGGCCTGTGGGTATATGCTATATTGATGCAGGCAATCACAATGCACATGGTGAGCTATGCGGGAAGAGCTGAGATGCAAATATTGGTGGCTAAAGATATTATCCCTGATCCCAAAGTTTTAGCCAAGTGTTTTCAGGATGCCTTAATGGAAATGAAGGAAGCTGCACAAGCTGTTGCCAAAAATTAAAGGTTTTAACTTGCACGTGTTGACAACGTAAAGAACTTTTTTTCTTTTTTTGCACTATCATTGTAATTTAATATGTTGTTGCAGATTGTCTGTCTTATTTTCTAATTCCTCTTATAATGGGAAAGTAAGGTGCATATATAATTATCTTTTAGTTAACCTTATTGATTTCCTCATAGAAATTAATCAGTCAAGTGTGAGATAAGGAAGGGGCAATGTAATTTAGAGGTACAATTACTTGTAAAAGAGTTGAGAGTTGAGAGCAGAAGTTCCTGACATACTCTTTGTTGTTATTGGACTGTAAATTACTCCTAATGAACTGGCACATTCATTGAGGCCTTTTGCTGAGTATTTTTTTTTCTTCCTTCCAATTCCTGTTCTGCCTTTCTTGATTCTACAAAGCAATTTATATACTTCATCTCTTGCAATATTAAACAACAAAAGCAGCATAACTAGTGTAATCCTACAAGAGGGGCATCGGGAGGGTATAGTGTATGCAGACCATACCCCTACCTCGTAGAGATAGAGAGACTGTTTCAAAGAGACCTTCGGCTTAAAAAAGGTTCTTGCAACCTTCAGCAAATAAACAGAGGCTTTGATTACATAAGTACATACAGAGCACACTCAAATACGTCCATGAAGGTAAGTAATGGAAGTAGTCGATATCCATGCTGAATGCATACCTTACAAGAAGATACATAAATACATGTGCATAATGTGTTAATCAAACGAAAAACTGCATGCTGAGAAGTAAAACCTGGTTTCTCTTGCAGCATTAGAAAGCTTCAATGGCTAAAGGAAAGGCTCTTTTCTTGCTTCTTCCATACTTCTTCCTAAGCAAAAGTTTCCTGAGAAAATTCACCCCTCGCTTCTTGCTTGGCAAGATTACCATAGTTCCCACATTGGGAGTTTTAGCATCAGGATGTGGGCTTTGCATTGCAAGAACTGTATCGATGGTTCTTAGAGCTTCTTCTGAGTTGGGAGAGTTGACATTCTCCTTTTCCACATCATCCTCAGAAAGCATCCGATCGAGTAAAGACATGTGCTTCCTCATTTTCTTACTGCTGGCATTACTGTCACCGATTGTATTGTCCTTTGGAGGCAATGCTAGGGCCTTAATTTGCTTTCCTAGGTTCATTATAGTCTCTTGACACTCGGCCAACTTTGCAGAGGCAGCAGTTAACTCCCAGCCCTGCCAAGTTGAACAATCATTTCTCTTCATGACACATTAGATAAAGTACAAAATAGCATTCTCCACAATTCTTTTTGTTGGAAGTGTCATTGATAAGTCATGGAATCACTTTTTGGAAATATCATCGAAGTAATTGAGTCAGACACACAGCATTCTATTTTTAACACTGAAAATACTACTATTAATTTTATGCTTTTAGCCATCAAATTAAGCTTTAAGCCTTTACTTGATCTCGCATACATAGACATGCAACAGTTGACTGAAACTTATTTTGAGTGGATGCCAGAGATCAAAGAAGTTCCAATACTCAGTCACTAAATGCTTGCCTTTAAGGCAGCCAGAGAACCAACAGTTACTTAGGGCTTGAGGTCACAAATATATAGATGAAAGAAGACAGAGAGGAAAGCGATGTCATCTCTGTCTATCTGGGACTTTTTTTTTGGGGGGGGGGGGAAGATGTTGTAACTAGACAAGAATAACACACTAAAAAGTACTCAAATTGGCAGAAGAGGAACTCACAGTTTGATGGAGTCCTTTTTCTTGATCCACGCCATCCACGGAAGTTGATTTGGCAGTAATACTGTCAATCAGATATTAGAGAAGTTAGACCCTTAATTCTTTGAAAACTAACACTAATTAAGAACGCAAATTAACAAGTGATGCATACCTTTCAAGTTGGAGTTGAAGCTCAAGACAAGTTCCTTCCAGCTCTTCACAACAGTGACTTCTATCTTCCAATTCTACTTGAAGAGAAGATAGCTTTGAAAGTGTTTCATTTAGTTTAACTCTAGTCACACTAAGCTGGGTATCAAGATCTTCATTGATTGATTTCTGATCTTCGATAAGATCCTCCATCATTCTTTTAGATTCTTTAGCTGTTTCCAGTTCAGCTTGTAGGCCTTCAATAATTTGTTGTGATTGCTGAAGTTCACTTGCCAAGTTTTCACACTTGTTCCTTGCTACCTGCAGCTTGACTTGTACATCTTTGTTTGAGGATTTCATACTGCTCATCTCAGCTTTCAATCCTTCATTTTCTGCTTGGAGGGTAGGATGAGTCTTCTCTGATTCAAATGTAAGACTTTGCATCTTTGGAGATGTTAATGGAGATTTCCAAGTAATGTAACCACTGATGGGAAGCAGTTCAGAATGATCTGCACCGGTATATGGAGGGCTTACATTGTATAAAGCTACTCTAATGTCCTCTATTAGCTCATCGGTGCCTTTTTTTGAGACACGACTTTGCTCCATGATTATTCTCAAGATATCATGAAGCCAATTGGAGGATCTCTTTGTCGTTGCCTCATTTAAATCACCTGGACCCACTGGAACTAGTTCCTTACCAGTCGTGTCCATCTGGTTTCCATGTGTCTCTATTCTCGAGGAGTCTGAGAAAGTGAGACTTGCATCTGAGGGAGGGTAGGAACTCCCTATTGTAGAATCAACAGCAACTATTGCAAGTTTCTCCATTTCAACAAAATCATCCAGCAGACACATCTCAGAAACCCCATTCATTTTTGAACAAACACTTTCATCTCTCTTGCTTGTGTCATAACTTGATATTGAGGAAGTTTCATATGATAGTGGACTAGCCAGGGCCATCTCTTTGGAAGCCTTAACAGAAGAAACTAATCCAAGATGATTCCCGCCTTGGCAAATCTCAACTTCTTTTCTTGCTAACAAATCTTTCAAAACTCTGTTCTCTCCCTCCAAATTGCACATACGTTCGATCAAACAATTTATTTCCTTACGGAGAATGTCAGGATGGCCTTCCGAAGCTGTGTCTTTAGGAATTAAACTTCCAGTTGGGGGATCCGACTTCCTCCTCCTAATGACAGTCTGATTTTTTTCTTGCATTTCAATTTCATTCCTAACCTTTGTCAATGCAAGTTGACCTGGCAGCCGCTTGCGAGTTAGAAGACGCAATCTTTGACAATCTGCTTCCAATTTTCTAATTTTCTTCACATTCTCAAGTTGCTGCTTATGTGCGGCATCCAAGGAGCGGTGGCTGAGCTCCAACTCTTCATTCCGAATAAGGAACTCCCTCTCAAGCATTTGAAATTCATACCTCAAGAAAGAATTTTCTTTCTCTACAGAATCTAACCTCGACATTAGTGCATTAAATTCTGCTTCCGCCTGTGCACCGCTCTTGGTTAGTTCTTCAATTATCTGCCCTTTCACGAGAAGTACCTTGTTCAGATGACAATTCTCAAAAGTCAAATTTGCATTCCTTTTATTTGTTTCTGCTAATTTTTCCTCGAACATTTTGTGAGCCTTCTCGAATTCTTTTGATGTCCTCATTTCAGCGTCTCGCACTTTTTGCTCCTCTTCTTCCCTGAGAGAAGCTAATTGCTGCATGTGATCCTTCAGGGCAGTGTTCAAGTGCATTATCCTTTCATTAGCAGCTTCTCTCTGGTGTACCACTTCATCGAGTTCATTTTTAAGTTGAAGTACTTCAGCTTCAGCTTTCTTCTGACCTAAAAGAGCATTTCATGTCTTAAGGATACTAGTTCATTTAGAACTAGCCGTTAAGCTTAAGGAAAATGAAGAGAAAGTAAACCGAGAAAGTGCGCATTTGCAATACAAGAAAAATGAAGAAACAAAATTGTTACCTGCAATAGCTTCTTGCTCCATTTCTGCAGACTTTAGCATTTGTTCATCTTTAGAACTACACTCATTGAGGGCGGTTGCTAACTTCTCCTCTAAGATTTTCAACGATTGCTCCAAATATTCGGTTTCATTTGGAACTGTCTGTCCCTGAACAACAATTACATTTTATAAACCTTACTAACTTTGCATATGAAACAAGGACATTACGGATTTATGGGTTAAAAGACTTGCACAAGAGCTACTATATTGGAGCTTTGAGATGTAACTTGAGCTAAAACCCTCTGTCACACTGAAGTTAAATAAGCTGCATCATTTTTTATTTTAGCATAAACTTACCCCCACTGGAGTGTTTACACCCGACCAATAAATAAATAACATATGTCACCTCAGCCAACTACAATTAGTAATACTTAACCATAACTAACTGTCAGGTGTTTTGCAGATGATCTTAGAAAAATAGCTATATAATATGAAGATTACTTAATGATATCTTGCTATTCTCCGTCAGGTTCCTAATGTTCAACGTCAAATAAACTGACCAAAGAATAGCAATGTTATAGAAAACCCAGAAATCAATTGGGGAAAGCTAAAGCCTTTTTTCTCTACCCGTAGGCATGCATTTATGTCATAATATTGCATATCAATTTTCCAGTTCATCATTGAAAAAGTAACATAAATTCTAGTAACTGCAGGAAATAAAGAAAAAACAACACAGCTGCAGAAGGCAACCCAAAAACTTTCAAACTTATGTTATTATGATACTGACCTTTTAAATTTTTGTGCAAAAATTGGACGCCTTACTAGATTGTAGTTTGTCTTATATGGTTAACTTAACTAAACTAGGTGTAAACACCTGGTGTGGGTAAGTATTTCCCCGTTTTTACTTTTGACAGTTAAGAGACAATGTTTAAGTACCTCCATTCCATTTCCTTGAGCAGGATGGTCAGATTTGGTGACTGAAACAATTGTCTTCTCTGAAGATCGTTTCCTCGGCCATAACCATGACTTCTGGTCCATGATTTACTGTCAACATCAAATTCAGTAAAGAACTTATAAGAATTTCCAGATAGCAAATGACAGAGAATAAAAGAGAACCGAAAAATGGATATTCAGTCATTTGGCTTCTACTCAATTCATTAGTGAGCACATAAAAGGCTATGGACAAACAATTTACGCCGGTTGATGATTAGAACAAGGAGAAGGAAATTCAGTTCAGCATCTACGGCCAACACAACTTTTTAACTCAGAATTAACCTCTCCAATTATTATACTAATTAAAATAGATACTTAAAAGGCATTACAAACGTGAACATTGCTTCTCTGTTATCAACAAAAGCGCAAGTCGCCTAATTTTTTACCATGGATTCAACTGAACCCATTATCTTCAACATGGAACATAGATATATATAAGTGAAAAAACACTTCAAGTTTTACATTATGAACCTATCAAGATTTTTTAGGGTGTATTTGGGACAGAGGAAAAAAAGAAATTCCAATTTCCCATTTGGTTCATCAAAAAAGTTCTGAATTTTTCTGTTTCTATGAAAACAATTTGACTTCCTTAAAAATCAAGAAATTACGGAAAACAAGTTCCATAAGTGACATTTGAAGTTTATTGTAACGTCACCGTCCTCAATGCCCCCACCCCATGACCAACCCCAACCCTGATCATCCATACCACCTACATATCCCCAGATGAGTTTCCAGTTCACCCCCACCCCCTTTTTAGCTTGGCAGAGAAGCAGGGGTAAAATTTAGAAAATTTTCAAGATAACCCCCAAAATTCATAATCTTGTTTAAGAAAAAGTGAAGAAAACATCTACAGCTTCAACATAACGAGGGACACAAGGAGAAAGAACATGTAAAGGGGAAAAAATTACAATGAGTGACTATCAAGAGCAACAAAACTCACTCAAGAAGCTCAATTTAGCATGCACCAGCCACTGATCATGTAACAACAGAGCACTTTTTCAATTCTTGAAATTAACGTCGCCACCCCAAACAATCTTCAAGAAAATTGCTAGCTATTTATAGTGACAAAATAAAATATTATGTCCATTCAAGACAAGAACCTGAAACTAAATACTAAAATGGAAGCACTAAAATTGCCACCGACAAGTTTACACACTTGGGAAGTGAAATCAAACAAATAGTAAGTGGGTCACCTTCTGGGTAAAAATCCAAAGTCCAAAAAAGATTAAAAGTTAAAATAAAGTATTCATTGGAGGGTCCATTCCATGTATAGAAGAGAAGAATTTTGACAAACAACAGTTGTTGCTATCTACAGTAATAATGTTTGATCAAAACGTTACACCTTTACGACATGCAAGCTATATAGACAACTCTACTAATTTCATCACTAGAGGGGGTGTGGTGCTATGGATGGAGCTATTCCTTCATTAATCAAAGTTTTCAGATTCAAGATTTGAAAATAAAAATTTGATAGGAGTGTTTTTCCAAATAAAATTTTACGCGACGCGAATCCAAATATAATTACATTTTAATATAAATATTAAACGAAAAGAAAAAGAACTTTACTAATTTCACCATCTCCATTCAATATTAACCACGTATACCTACATGACAATAGACCAATAAATTGTACTGTCCCTTTTTTTGTTGTTATTGGTATAATACTTTAAAAAAAATTAATTCTTTCGTAAGGTACGACTTAAATCTGTCAGAAGAAGTAATTTCACATTAAAGTAATTGATTATTAAAGCTTTTTAAATTTTGTTTTATCTTCTAAAAGTATGTAAGTTTGCCTGGTTAATTTCTTTATGGTCATTAACTTTGTCTAGGCTTTTATGATATTTAGCGAAAAATACGTGTATGCTACTTATATAATAATGTGGCAACTGTAATCAAGTATTGTAAATTATATTTTCTACTAAAATAACTAGGCAAAGTTGGATGACTATTGACCATAAAAACTATGTAAGATTATTTGACTTTTTAAGACAAAATAAAATTAAGTGATTGAATTAGTGGTTGCTTATTATAAGCAGTGTTTTAAAAAGCAGTATAGGGACTTGTCTCGAAACTTGTTTTGGAGCTGGGCTCTAGCAAACTGCTTTGTGTAGGGGTTAATTCATGAGAACTGTACATCTTAAAACACGCTCAATGCTCGGAGCTCGTCTAATAGATCTTACACAAATTATGCGTTAAATTGTTTAGTCAACATTGTTGACCTCATAATTTGTTAATAAATGAATAATACTTCAATAGTTTTTTCATCTATAAAAATAAAAAGATTGAGATTAACTCAAATAACAAGTCATAGTATTGGATATTTACTATCTGGTAACAACGTGGGGTGATTATTACTTACCATTTTTATTAAATACACAACTAAATTTTTATCTTTAATTAGTTATCATTGATATTCATGTGTTTTGTCATATGTCTCAGAATTATCATATTTTATTATTTCGTTGTTTGAAAGTAGTTTTATTTTTATTCGTGATGGGGTAATATTTTTATTATAATTCTAATAAGTTTTAATGATTATTTTCTCTCATAGAGGAAAATTACGTAGAAATAATGATTCTTTTGTTATTTAAAAGTTAAAAATATTAGAGTTGATTTGCATCTCCTAACAATTTTCATACCATTTTATTATTTATTCCTGTAAAATTGTGTTAGAAATTGTATTTTCTATGAGTTCCCTTAATCATATTTTAATGATTTATAATTTAGTGTTATTATATTATTTTACAATGTCATAAATTAAAAAATTAAAGATTCATAAAAGTTATCATCCATGTCTCAAAACTTGTACCTCATCTCATACTAAATAAAACGCCCCATCTTTTAAAACATCAATTATAAAATTAAAATTAGAATGATCTTTGAGCATCAATTTTCACTACTAACGTTAAGGAGCAACACTTTACATCCTCATCATTAATAACTAATCTATTTTCACTCTAAGTCTTAATTCATCACATATCTCAAAGATTGTGACATAAATTTGGGGTCAAGGGAATTGATTGTTGCATAATGATTTTGTCCCTTTATGCTAATATTTTATATTCTTCCTTTGCATTTTCAATTATCTAAAAGAAGCATCTTGTCTTACCTTTGTTTTGAAAAAATATTTTTGTGGTCCCTTTTTCTTAGTAAAGGTATCAAATTGGAGATCATGGCTTTCTCTTTTTCCTCGTCCCTTGTGTTACTTTGATCTTTATTAATTATATAAGGCTTAACTCATGAAGGGATATTTAAATTTGTCCTTATTTTTCACTTAGACACCTAAACTAAGACAAGTTCCTAATAGACACCTCAACTGCTCAGATTTGATTCAATTAAAAAATTTTCATAAAATTTTTTGGATAACTGAAAATTTTGAGAACCTACTTTTATGAAAGAAAAAATTTTTTAGACCGCAACTATTTATTTTTAGTTGAAAAATTAAAAAAACAGTACCGGAGAGTGCCAAGTAGGGTAAAAGTGTTTAATGGAATCAAATGTTGAGGTGTCTATTAGGAATTTGTCTTAGTTTAGATGTTTAAGTGAAAAATGAGAACATGTCTCAGTTAAGCCATTATATAATATAAGCTTTTAATCATCTTTATTCCATTTGATTAATTATAATATTTATCCGAAATGAAAGCAAACAAATAGGAAAACTGGAAAAGTATCACCTACCTTAGTGGGTTATGACTTATGAGCAGAGCTAATCATCACTTACTGCACCAACTACACTAACTATATTTGTTTAATAATTCCTATTTTGCTTTTGTTATGCATCATTTCGAATTAATTTCATATATAATCATCGTAGTTTTTTTATCTTAAAAAATGATGTTTTTCTTTCCTCTCGGTTATAAAAGAAGGTAACTTAATTACCGCAATGACTGTAAAGCACACAATATAATCATGAGTAAAATAATAAGTGTTTTGCTAATCCGAATTCACCCTTAAATACTAAATAAATTAACTTTTGAATTCTCCCATGAATAAGATATGTACCCTAATAATTGGTGTTTAACATCCACTATCCATTTGTTTCATAGGATGTGTTAAAGTAAATAAAAAGGCTTTTTAGGATTTTACATTTTACTTAATTTTTTTAGTGTTTGATAAGTAAGTAAAAATTATTATCCCAAATTGATTTTATACATAATTTAGGAAAATATTATGGGGTGGGGGTGACTAGGTGGGTGGTCAAGGGATGAGGGTGGGGGTGATTAGATGATGAAGAAAAGATAATGGATTTTGAATGCAGAATTTGTTTTTTCCACTCACACTAAAAATCATTTATTTCTGATTTCTAAGAAATTTACTTTTTTGCACAAAATAATTTTTTAAAATATATTAACCTAAATATTGAAAAAAAAAACTTTCTTCTTATCAAACACACCCTTAATCTTGGTGTTGCTTTAACTTTAGCAAGCTTATGCACTAGGAGTGCCAAAAGTTGAATAGGGCTTATGATGAAAATTGTACAATTTGCAATTTTAACCTATAAACATAATTTTCACAATTTTAGTGTCTTTTATGAGTTTAACAAACTCGTTACTTTTGCTTCAATATAACTCAGATGAAAAAATTCATGACAGAGGAGACAATGATTCAAGAATGAGTTTTGATTCAGTTGCGTTACACGACTTAGACACATGAACAGTTCTTTGAAGAAAATGATAAAATATGAAAGAGCCAACAGAGTATTGTAGTGGCAAGAGTCAGACATAATGACAGAGATAGAGTATGATAGCAGCCATGTAAAGAATCAGAAGTAGCCATGTGAAGAGTCAGATGTAATAGCATATATATATAAATATGAAGAATAAATTTTAAACTAGATAAATCAAAGTCGAGTATAGGCCCTATTGCCATCTAAGAAATCTTCATTATGATGTCAATAATGAGAAATGACATCTTGATCAACCTCCTTTACCAAGCAAATCTCAGTTTGGTAGAGTAGAATTTGTACTGCAATCAAAATAGACCACAAGTAATTATGATTGGGCCCAATTGCTGGTCTGGAAACTTGGATAGTGATAGAGTAATGGCCCGCTTAGATCAAAGGCTGCGGCCCAGAAGTTTGGCCCAATGATCCCCTCTTTTATTTATTTAAAGAAAGGATCTGATGTTACAATTCCTTTTTAAGTAATTCTGTAAATTAATAGTCCACCATCATTTGAGTTACTAACACAACTTTTCTGATGAACACAATTCAAAGTGCTAAATGTGGTGTGTCACTTTTATCAATTATACTCGTACCCATTTAATAATTCTTACAATTGAAATCAACTTTAGTTAACAAAATAATAATAATAATAATAATTGGAACAACACATACTAAATAATTGTAGGCAATATATGATCGTATTTTTTATTTTATTAACTCACGTATTAATATATTTGCATATAGACATGTTGCCATTTAAGAAGCTCAATTTTTATCTATAAAGTGTTATATACCGGGCAAATTACATAAAATGAAACCTAATTATGAAACCATTTATCTAAATAGACTCAACCCAAATTATTCACCTTCTTACTCTGTCTTCTCCTTTCTTATTTAGCGTATGACATCGACATCACCACTCTAATGCTCTGTCGATATATCAATACCATAGCGATATCATAAATCATAGGTCCGTTTCTTCAAGTAAATTTGGGTATCAGTTTGGTAGAGTATAAGTTGTAGTACTACAATTAAAATAGACCATAAGTTGGTGATAGTTGAGCCCAAAACTGCTGTTCAGGCTAGTCAGACAAAGTCATGGCCTACTTAGATTGCGGCCCAGAATTTTGACCCAATCAAAATCAAAGAAAGACCAGATTTACATTATAAGCAGACGTGATTGCACGAGCCCAATAAATATTCTTTTATTTCAATTTATGTGATATCGATAGATTTTATATATATATATATATTTACCTCTTTAAGTTGTTGATTGTTGAACTTATAGTCTCTACAATTTACGTTACTCTCTTTGTCATGGTTTATGCGGTAGTGATGAAATTTCAAAAATCAAAATTTTAAATTGACAATTATTATGACATATAGTACTTTTTATATCATTTCAAGTAACAAACATAAAGTTATTTTTGTATATTTATACTATATATTTTTTCTAAAAGTACCTTTTTTTGACACAAATATATCGTTGAATAATATTAAAATAATTATGTAACTTTATCTATTCAATTTAAAAAGGAAGATTTAATTCAGAATTTTGTGTTTATTTTATCCTAATTCTACATTTACATGACCTAAAATAATTGATTAGGATGATATAGTAAAATCACAATTGAAGTAGTTGAAAAAAAAATTAATTTATTAGGACTAATATTGTAAAATTATAGTTGACACTCGAAATGGCTTAAAAAATTAAAATAAAACGTCCGTAATATGTTTATGGGTCCCACATAATATAGGAGTAGAAGTAGGCGGCTTAAACAGGCATGTTGAAGAAGAGCTGCTTTTAAATATAATAATTTACTGTTTTTAAATATAATTTTTAATTCTTACTTTCTCCGTCCCATTTTAGATGACATCATTTTAGTGTTTATTAGAAACTTGTCTTAGTTTATGTGTCTAAATGAAAAATAAGAAAAAGTTTAAGTGTTTGTGAATATATTATTTAAATATATATTATGCGTGCGAGATAAATATATTAAAGAATTTCACATACGTTTGAAATGTATTCTTGCTTTATTATTTTTCAATGAACAGTTCAACTTGTTTCTAGAAATCCACGTTTAAATTAATCAAAAAGAATCTAATGTTAAATATCCATTCCATAGGGTCCCACACTTCATCTTCCAATGCATAATGTTAGTGACCAATCATTTTCTGCCGCGTTATATCTGAAACTCCTCGCCGACTTAAGAAATCCTCGTTTTCATCTGCAATTTTTTTAAAAAAAAAATTATCCAAATATATTTCTGACTTATGTTAACATGACTTTTAAAAACTTTAACTAAATGTCCATATAATTTTTTTTAATATAATTATGAGTTATATTTAGGAATTTTTTTTATAATTTTTTCAATTTGCGAAAATATTTTTTTGTGATATATAATGGTCAAATAATATGAAACTAGTGAATATAGAAGAAAAAAGAGAGACGAATAAATAAATTTGGATTTTTGAGGGATAAAATGGGAAATAAGAAAAGATAAACCGACGTCCTTCGTCCACGATTCTTGATCCTCTTCTAGGACCAAATCGCAGCTCCATCACATCGTCACGATTTCAGGAAAAACCCTAGGAGATACAAATCAATCCCTAGCGAGTTCAATCCTCGATGGAGATCGCAACGGCGGTGCCGGCGTCGAATGATGGTGCTGGCGATGGTGGAAGTTCTCCGGCGGAGCGCTCCTCCGCCGATGCGATCAATTCGTCTTCATCGCCGTCTGCATCTTCTTCCCCGGGTTCGTCGACGGAGCAGGTGACGCGTAAGGATTTGAATTCTTTGGCCAGCAGGTACGATGACGACGAAGAAGAAGAGGACGTTTGTCGGATCTGTCGGACCCCTGGTGAAGCCGATAATCCCCTCCGGTATCCTTGTGCTTGCAGTGGTAGTATCAAGTATGTTCACCAAGATTGCTTACTTCAATGGCTTAATCACAGTAACGCTCGCCAATGCGAGGTTCGTTCTTTATACGAAATTTGTTCATTTGCTTTAGTCTCTTTTCATCTCTCTCTATATTTTCTTGTTTTAGGTGAAGTTGAAGTTTTCTTGTTGTCAAATTCGTATATTCTTGGGTCTTCCTTGAAAAAGGTTTAAGCTTTTAGTTAAGCTTCAGCGCGGGGTTGGGATTATTTTGCTCCTTTTTAGAGGGGATAAAAAATACAAAATACGAACCTTTAACCTCATGCTAATTTTGGTCATATGAATTTTCTCTAATCGATTGAGCTCCCTTCACTTGGGTCATGTCTCTTTTAAGTTGATGTTTGGGTTCTTTAAAAATAGAGCTAGGCGATGAGGTGAATACGAGCTAGACAATACCAATTTAACGTGTGGGTGGTGACAGACTTGCTTGAAAAGGGAGTGAGTATGTTATTCTTTCTTTTCTAGTTAAGTCTCAATAAACCTAAATTAACCATGGTGCACTTACGAAAAACTCCTTGCCGAGTCCCTGTACAACTCCAGGATTAGTCGGGCTGACTCGGACACCCGGTGCAAATAAAAAAAAAATACTTGCATGAGGCCTACCAAAGGATTCTTAATTTTCTGACATGTTTTTCGATCATAGTTGAAGCCATTGCTTGCTGTTCTTTACCTCCTTAAAATTAGAAATCATCATATCAATTTTGTAAGCTCTTCTTGATGCAGCTCATAACTTAATTTTACTAGGTTAATAACTAGTAATTTCATGGTTTGCCTGTGGCTACAAATAGATTTTTTACTTGATCAACGTGATTCCTTTTCAAATTTTATATTTTTGGTCTTCTTGCAATCTTCTATTCTTGTAGATTTGTAACTCTTCTATTATAAGGTATAATCAGGATTTTCACATCGTTGACACACTTATAGTTTACTTGCTTCTCTTATCCCGTTGGAGCTTAAAGGAAGGCAATTTTTCTTCCATCTATAGATTGTAGGCTCATTCGTTTAGTTCATGTAATATACTTTTAGGAACTAATTGAGTGTGAGGCTTAGTTTTGATGGTATGCTTACATCGGATCCAGCATTGATTGTCTATTAGAAATTTGTATAGAAACTATAAAGAATCTTAGGGTTAGATGACGTCAAATTATTGGATATTGAATGAAACGGGTCTATATGGACTGAAATGGATAATGATGATTCTTATAGCTGGGCTTATTTTGGGACTGAGGCAAATTTTTGAATTCGTTAACTGAAGTTGTGATTCGAATTTTATAATTATGCTTATTAAATCAATATGATCAATGTATAACTGTATGACTTTCGGAATTGCGTGTGATTAGAGAATCACTTAGATGTAACACTGATCATAAATGATTCTTTTTCTATGAAGATTTGACCATAAATAATTCTACAATAGATTGTGGTTGGATACTGCACCACATAGCTAACATTGAAAAGTACTTCTTGTGTTTTAATCTCACCTAAGGTGATCCCTCTATTGGTTCACTATTTTCTTTTATTGTTTCATAGGTATGCAAACATGCATTCTCATTTTCTCCAGTTTATGCTGAGAACGCGCCGGCTAGGCTTC
Source organism: Solanum rostratum (assembly GCA_029948455.1). NCBI lineage: Eukaryota > Viridiplantae > Streptophyta > Magnoliopsida > Solanales > Solanaceae > Solanum > Solanum rostratum. The sequence continues at coordinate 88,929,219 of CM057045.1, read as the reverse complement.
CTTTTCAAGAGTTCATGGTTGGGATGGCAATGAAAGCCTGCCATGTCCTGCAATTTTTCCTACGTCTTAGCTTTGTGCTTTCTGTATGGCTGCTCATAATACCGTTCATTACATTCTGGATATGGCGATTGGCTTTTGTTAGAAGTTTTGGAGAAGCTCATAGACTATTCTTGGGTCACTTATCCACAGCCATCATTCTTACCGACTGTCTGCATGGGTTTCTATTATCTGCTAGCATTGTTTTCATCTTTCTTGGGGCAACTTCTTTGAGGGATTACTTCAGACATTTGCGTGAACTTGGGGGCCAGGAAGCTGACAGGGAAGATGATGGGGACAGAAATGCAGCCCGTGCTCCAAGAAGACCTGTTGCTCCTGCAAACAGAAATTTTGCTGCTGATGGAAATGAGGAAGATGCTAATGGTGCACAGGGAATTGCTGGAGCTGGTCAGATAATCCGGAGAAATGCAGAAAATGTTGCTGCTCGTTGGGAGATGCAGGCAGCTCGGCTTGAGGCTCATGTTGAACAGATGTTTGATGGTTTGGATGATGCTGATGGTGCAGAGGATGTACCTTTTGATGAGCTTGTTGGCATGCAGGGTCCTGTTTTTCATCTGGTTGAAAATGCATTTACCGTATGTTCTTGTTCTCGCTTGCCACCTTTCTCATGCTAGACCTTTCTTTAAAATGTGAACAATTGCCATCATTAAAGATGTTTGTGTACTCTCTAAGCTCTTGTTCTGAAGAAGACCATATTTTTCCTGATCTGTGTTTTTATTTCTCTGATTCTGTCTTCAAGCTGAACATGAGTCTGATATATGGTGATTTGCCATCTGTGCAGGTTCTTGCCAGTAATATGATATTTCTTGGAGTTGTGATCTTTGTTCCCTTTTCATTGGGAAGAATTATTCTCTATTATTTGTCTTGGCTTTTGTCCTCTGCAAGCAATCCAGTATTATCAACTGTTATGCCACTTACTGAAACAGCACTTTCCTTGGCCAATATTACTTTGAAGAGTGCATGGACTGCTGTTGCGAATTTAACTCCAACTGCTAATGAAGAGCGCAGTTTGCTTGGTCAAGTCACTGAAATTTTGAAAGCAAATGCCACTGGATTGGGTGAGGCAGCAAACAATCTCAGCACAACAGTGTCGACTGATCTTCTGAAAGGGTCATCTGTTGGAACATCCAGACTTTCAGATGTTACTACTCTTGCTGTTGGCTACATGTTTATATTTTCTCTAGTCTTCTTTTACCTTGGGATTGTTGCTTTAATCCGGTACACCAGGGGAGAGCCTTTGACCCTGGGAAGATTCTATGGTATTGCTTCCATTGCAGAAACTATCCCCTCCCTCTTTAGACAATTTGTAGCAGCTATGAGGCATCTGATGACTATGATTAAGGTTGCTTTTCTCCTCGTTATTGAACTGGGGGTTTTCCCTTTGATGTGTGGCTGGTGGCTGGATGTTTGCACCATTAGAATGTTTGGGAAGTCGATCACGCAAAGAGTGGAATTTTTTTCAGTGTCTCCATTGGCAAGCTCATTAGTTCATTGGGTTGTAGGGATTGTCTACATGCTACAAATTAGTATCTTTGTTAGCCTTCTTCGAGGGGTAAAATTTTAATTAGACTTGCTCTGTTTTCCATCTCTATTTTGCTTTTGCTTTCTTTTTCTAATTTACCACGATTCTTTTTGTAGGTCCTGCGTAATGGGGTACTTTACTTTCTTCGAGATCCAGCAGATCCCAACTACAACCCGTTCCGTGATTTGATTGATGATCCTGTACATAAGCATGCTCGTCGAGTTCTTTTGTCAGTTGCTGTCTACGGAAGCTTGATAGTGATGCTCGTGTATCTGCCTGTCAAACTTGCCATGCGAATGGCTCCATCTATTTTCCCACTCGATATCTCGTAAGATCGTTTGTTGCTCTATTACTATTGATTTTGGCTTCGGTTTCGATAAGCATGTGATATGTGGATTCGAGCTTTGAACTGTCGTCGTTTAGGTGGACTTACTGAACTGTTTTTCTTTTCGCAGTGTATCTGATCCATTTACTGAAATACCTGCCGACATGCTTCTCTTCCAAATCTGTATTCCCTTTGCAATTGAGCATTTTAAGTTGCGTACAACAATCAAATCTCTGCTCCGATATTGGTTTACTGCAGTGGGCTGGGCTCTTGGTCTAACTGATTTCTTACTGCCGCGACCTGAGGATAATGGTAGACAAGAGAATGGAAATGGTGACCAAGGAAGGCAGGACAGGTTTCAAGCCCCACATGGTGTACCAGATCGGGCCTTGGTTGGTTTTGCTCCTGATAACAGAGCTAGGCATGCAGCAGCTAGTTCCAACTTCGTAGAAGACTATGACACTGAAGAACAGGCTGATCCTGAGTAAGTTAAACAATTCTCCATGTTTATTAGTCCTGTTTTAGTTGTTCTATGAACATATTCATTTCCAAATTGGGTTACTTCACTAATATGTAAGCCAATTAGTGTTGGTGTGCTTCAGGAGATGATGATGATCAGCTTTTAAATTTTTTTATTTGTGAGGAAACTCTTTAGTTTGTCTCATTTTCTATAATAGTGTTCGGTGGGACAAAAAGTATTTTGTATAATACAACAACAACAACATACCCAGTGAAATCCCACAAGTGGGGTCTGGGGAGGGTAAGATGTACGCAGACCTTACCACTACCACATAGGTAGAGAGGCTGTTTCCTGGAAACCCTCGTCACAAAAACCCATCAGCAGAACACGCTAGATACGATACACAGGCAAAAAGAGAAGATCACATAATAATACCTAGATACAAGATAGTAAACATATAAAGGCAGATAAATAACATATAAAAGACAGACAATTACCACTCCTTCCTATCCTCCCTATTAGCCTGCTACTCTAATTCTCGACCTCCACTCCTTCCTATCTAAGGTCATGTCCTTGGTGAGATCAAGTATTTTGTATAATAGTATTCGGTTAAAGGTTCTTCGCTTGATTGATCATATCAAAGTTTAATGAGTGAATAGCTAAATGAATTTTGAATTCTTAAAATTTGTGGAGTTGTGTAGGATAAATTATATTACCAGTTAACAGTTTCAAACATTTTGGCTTCACCAATGAGAAGTCTTATAAATTGGGATGGAAGGAGAACTAGCTTAGCCTCTTCCCAAATGTGTGAATGCAGAATTAATTTTTAGAAACCTCCTAGGTTATTTTTTTTTTTTGAAAAAAAAACTAGATAATTTTATGAACGGACAGTCTTCATAGTATACTTTTTGTTTGTTTGTTTGTTTGAGAAAGGTAACAATTCAGTCTCTCATAGTATATTTGACTATTGTATATAGGACTAGCGTCTGTTGTGTAGTGGTATTTAGCGAACTCCACTATGTGTAGAATGTGTAATCAGTTCCTCAATGGGATTATTGCAGTATCTACTCCATTATTGAGCATAAATCGTGTAATGTGATTGAATGGTCTGTTTGTTAGCAGCTACTTCTTTTTTTCTACTTGATTGTCATATCCATTCTGTTTGGCAGGTTGCACACTATTATTACTTCTGTATTATTTTCAAAAACCATTTTGATGTACGTTACTTTAGTCGAGGTTCGTTAGGAAACAGCCCCTCTACCTCTGCTAGGTAGGGGCAAGGTCTGAGTAGACTCTACCCACCTTTGGCGGAGTATGTTTTGTCATAGTAGATAAAAAGTTTTCCTTTTTGGGTCTCAATATTTGTCATAGTTAGGGTGATACTTCTAAACGAGAAAAAAGTTCAATCTTTATTGTTTGTTCTTCATTTTTTTCTTTTCATTTGGACCCCCATATGTGACTAACTTTCCTTTTGCTTGTTGGACAAAATTGTTACACTGCTTATTATGCTCAGCCACAGCTCATCTTGCTAGTTCCTGTCGGATCAAGTGATTTAAGTCATAAATGGTGATAGTCTTAGTTCACCTAAAAAAACCTTAGCAAGAGTCTTATGCTGTTTTGAAACATCTTTAGCAGGTACGCGTTTGTGCTCCGTATTGTGCTGTTGCTAGTTGTGGCGTGGATGACTCTCCTACTTTTTAATTCTGCCCTCATAATTGTACCGATTTCTCTTGGACGCGCGCTCTTCAATTCCCTCCCATTGCTTCCAATAACACATGGAATCAAGTGCAATGGTATTGCTGTCCAGCCCAATTTGGTTTCTGTTCTTCACCTCGCAAAACAGATTGCTGACCTTTTGTTGATAATACTTTTCAGATTTGTATGCATTTGTAATTGGAAGTTATGCCATCTGGACTGCCATTGCCGGAGTGAGGTACTCAATCGATCAAGTTAGAACTAGGAGGGTTGCAGCTTTGGTGAACCAAATATGGAAATGGTGTGTCATTGTTCTGAAGAGTTCTGCACTGTTGTCAATATGGGTAATGGCACCTTTCATTTTGATTCAGTACTTGCACCTTAACTTTTTTCCATACTGTTAATTTATTTGCTGATTCTCTTTTCAGATCTTTATTATTCCGGTGTTAATTGGACTGCTTTTTGAACTTCTGGTCATTGTGCCAATGCGAGTCCCCATTGATGAAAGTCCAGTCTTCCTTCTTTATCAAGATTGGGCTTTAGGACTAATCTTTCTAAAGATCTGGACCAGGCTGGTAAGTGCCTTAATAGTTTATTTACATTATTATGAGCTTTTGGTCTTACCTGTTGATAAGACTGGCATGGGGGTTTGAATCTCTTGAAGTTACATGCTTTTGTCCAGAGCATTTCCTTTGCCTTTTGTATGTTTTGTGGTCTTTTCAAAAAACATTTCTGGGCAGGGCTGTTGATTCATGGTGGATTTGTGTCTTTTCCCCTATGATTTCTGCATAATGCTTATTTAAAGTACACTGTAGAGCAGGATTTCAGTTTTCACTTTGCTTATATATGACCAATATTCATTCTTTGGGATCTCTATTCCTCCATGTTTAAGATCAAAATGTGAATTGGTTGTGCTTGTTGGGAGAATGCCCAGATGTTGATAGCCCAAAGCTGTTTGATTACAATCATTCACCCCAGAAGCAATAACAAGAATTTTCTAGCGGAACATTTTTAACAATCCATGCAGAGACTGTTCACCGAGGACATGACCTTAGATAGGAAGGAGTGGAGGTCGCCGAATTAGAATAGAAGGTTAATAGGTTAGCAGGGTTAGGTTGATGTCTATCCATGGGTATTATAGGGTTGTAGGTTTTGTCCAGTCCATATATCATGTATTGTCTTTATTTGTATTATATGCGTTAAATTTATCGTATTTACATAATATCATATGCTTTTCATTAGTAGTCGCTTTTCCTATTCCTTTCTTTTCCTTGCCTTTTTGTCATATCTAGTTTATTCTGCTTTTGAGTTGTTGAGACGAGGGTTCCGAGGAAACAACCTCTCTACTTCTATGAGGTAGTGGTAAGATTTGCCTACATTCTATCCTCCCCAGACCATACTTGTGGGATTCCACTGGGTATGTTGTTGTTTTTTATGCCGAGACTGTTCACTCATATGGATGGTGTCATTTCGCGTCCAAGTATCCCTTTTCTGCGTAAATGCACATTAGTTACTTTACATTGGCATATCCTATGTACTCCTCTAATTTCTTAACTTGACTTGTGCAAAACAGGTTATCCTAGATCATATGATGCCACTGGTGGATGAGAGCTGGCGACTGAAATTTGAGAGAGTGAGGGAAAATGGTTTCTCTAGGTTGCAAGGCTTTTGGGTGCTTCGGGAGATAGTCCTTCCTATCATCATGAAGCTGCTTACGGCATTGTGTGTTCCATATGTTTTGGCCAGGGGTGTGTTCCCAATACTTGGTTACCCTTTGCTTGTGAACTCTGCCGTATACCGATTTGCTTGGCTTGGCTGCCTAGGCTTCAGTCTCTTCTGTTACTGTGCAAAGCGTTTCCACGTATGGTTCACCAATCTCCACAATTCTATACGCGATGACCGTTATTTAATTGGTCGTAGACTTCATAATTTTGGGGAAGAGGTGCTTGAAAGGCAAAATGAAGTAGAGGTGGCCAGAGAGGGAGAGATACCTGTACTGAATGGGGATGTCGAGGAGGTTGCTGATGTAGGACTAAGACACAGGCGTGGTATTATGCAAGATGCATGAAGTCTCTGCAAGTCATGATCCTCAGCTGCTCAATAAGGTGTGGAGGTGGAGTAAGGGTAGGCTGAACAAAATTGCAAATGGATTATTATTTTGCTTTTCGGAAGTAGAGAAACCAGTTTGTATTAGTTCTGAGCAGTTCTTCTATCAGTAAAATTTACTACTTGTGAATATGTACTCTTTTAACTCGTTGCTGACATAATTAGTGATTCAATTTTTAAGGGGAGTCTAGTTTGTGCGTAGTCCTTTATTTTTCTTCTTTTTTTTTTTTTGGTTGTTGAGGTGGGGGGTGGTTTGGAGGGCAAGTGGCAAAAATCAATGGAACCAGAAGAATTTGGTACTGAAGATAACCATCATTTGAATTATTTGATAATTTTGGAACACACCAAGTACCAGATGTGACATTACATTTTAACGTTGCCACATACTTCAAAAATTTTGATATTATTGCTACCTTAGTACTCTCCCAGCGTGTGTACAGACAATGGAACAATAGGGATACGAATCACTTTCAACTTACAACCAACTTCTCACCACTAACAGTCTCCAAGTACTATTAACTTAAAAAGAATGCGCACAAACTACTTCTGGAAATAAATACTTTTATCTTAATTCAGCATTGAACTTTTTACTCGCTCAAAGATAACACTAGGGGAAAATGCAGCACGCATCTGCCATTAAACTATTATGCTATACTAGAAGTTGAAAGCGGCATTCGCTACCACTCCCACTCCCACCATCACCAAGCATGTGAAGTGCAGCTTATGCAACCAAAGAACTTCCGCATGCCAATGCACATCACACACACAACCAAATAAATAATATTAAGTAAACAAAAAAAAAATCCATAAATAAAACTACCAGAGCATAGGACATAATGGAACAAAATAAGGATACGATTCACTTTCAACTTACACCCAACTTCTCACCACTAACAGTCTCCAAGTACTATTAACTTAATAGAATGAGTACAAACTACTTCTGGAAATAAAGACTTTTATCTTAATTCCGGGTTGAACTTTTTACTCGCTCAAAGATAACACTAGGGGAAAATGCAGCTCGCATCTGCCATTAAACTATTATGCTATACTAGAAGTTGAAAGCGGCATCGCTACACTCCCACCATCACCAAGCACATGAAGTGCAGCTTATGCAACCAAAGAACTTCCGCATGCCAATGCACATCACACACGACAAAATAAATAATCTCAAGTAAACAAAAAAAAAATCCATAAATAAAACTACCAGAGCAAAGGTTCTGATAAACCAGTTGTCCAACAAACTCTAAAATGAACCAAAATGCAACCAAACAATATCTGATAGTCAAGCACTTGAGTCTAGGAAACTTTCTTATGAGAAGTCGAGAGATTTTCTAGAAAATCCAGAACTAAAATCACACTAAAAACGAACAAATATTTGATGGTGACACACATGGGACATCTTTGAACTTAGGAAACCAGACCATCATTCAGCGACAATGAAGCCAACTGATCAGCAGTATTACTGGTCTGCTGCTGAGAAACATTCCTCAGAACGTCCATCGCCTCTGCAACCTTGGCTTTCAGGGCTTCGGGAGACTCAAGCAAGTGCAATACCTCTGTCTGGTCCATCTCCAGAAGCATGCCAGTTACCTTTGCTGCTGTTTCTGGTTCAAGTTGTTCGACCAATGGATACAGATTTTCACCTAGCATCTGCAGACAAATCACAGCAATCATCCAAAGGGAAAATTAAAAGCATGTCAACACTCACCGGATTCAACATCTATATTATTCTGTTGGCATTTAGATGTTCAGCACAGGTTACATAGGATTGGATGCACCTCTTTATAGGTTTACTTGAAAATAAAGGGGGGGGGGGGCAGCATCACAAAAAATTCATCAAGAAATCTGACACCATCCTCCAAAAGTAAAGTGCTTTATAGGAACCAAACCTAACCAAAACTGCATTGACATGCTAAGTTCAATTTATCAAACTCTTGAACTATTTCAGTTTAATAGGAAAAGTTAGTTCAGCTATCACAAAAGCTAGGGGCAAAAAGGTTAATTGGAGAAAGAGCTTGATGTTTCAAATGGATGAAGTTCCAAATAGTCCAATTCTAGCTCGCATTTTAGGTTGTGAAGTAGAATCACTACCTAACCCAATATTTGGGATTATTCTAGGGAGCTAATAACAAAGCTGCAGACATTTGAGAAGGGGTACTTGACAAATGTGAAAAGAAATTGCCAAGAGAAAGCTTTAGACTAGGGTGCCAGCCCTCACTGTTAGTCAGTTTTCCCACGTCCAGTAGACTTTCTTTTAAAAACCTTGACTTTCAGTATTTATCTCTAGAGGGAAGGGTCATTTGGTCAACATTGTCCTGGAATCCTTCCTAACATTACATCATGTTCTTGGTTCCTGTTCCGGTCAAAGTAAAAAGGGGAAGAATTGATCAGCTGAGGAACTTAATTTGGGAGGACAACATGGAGACTAAATTATCTCATCTTGTTAATGGGAAGAATCTCATTTCCAGCAAAAGAGTTGGAGGTTTTGGCTTAATGAAATGGCTTTGGAGATGCAACATCAAGAAGCAAGCTCTACAGAGACTGGACCGTCAGTTAGAAGTTTGAGCAAGAGGAACACTGGAGTACCAAACCAGCCAGAACATCATTATGGAGTAGGCAATTAGAAATCCATAAGGAATCTCCGGGAGAATAACATTACCAGTTTTTTTAAAAAAAAAAACCTCCGGGAGAAATTTGTAACAAACTCGAGTCCTAAGATGCGAAATGGGAGGACAATTCCATACTGGAATGATGACTAGCTTGGTCATGGAGCACTGAAAGCCCTTTTCCCTGATTTATTTGTCCTCTCATCTTCACCTAATGCTACAATAGAAGAAACTTGGAGATCTCAGTGTCAGAACTTATCCTTCAGAAGTCTACTCAGTTTTGTCAAAGGGAGCAACCACTCAAAATGGGCACAGTCAAATCAGCATGCAACTATCTATCATCTACGTGGCAGATCAGCACTTCCTAGCCTCGGAAACAGATTTGGAAGATCAAAGCACCATTCAGAGTTCAGTTTTTCATGGCTAGTAATATGAAAACCTTGCCTTACACAGGAAATTCTTCAGAGAAGAAGCTGCACAGTCCTAAATGATTTCTATGCCAACAGGAAGCAGAAAACAATGACCATTTACTCTACACTGTGCTATTACTAGACAACTCTGGCAATTCTTTGTAGCATGAGCTGAAAGTACATGGAAAATGCCTAAGGACACATTTGGCATGATATGCAAATGGAACAGTATGAAGAGAAGAACAAGTCACGAGGAATGGTGGAAGATTGTTCAAGCTTGCATATGGTGGACAATATGGAAGGAGAGGAATGCAAGATGTTTTGGAGGCAAAAGCCCAACCCAGAAATCAAGAGTACATGCATTTCTCTTTTTATGTTTTGTGTAAAGAACAATTTGTGCCTCTCTCTTCTTCTATGAGGTAGTGGTAAGGTCTGTGTACATTCCACCTTCCCCAGACCCCACAAGTGGGGTTCCACCGGGTATGTTGTAGTTGTTGTTGTTGTGTAAAGAACAATCTGTAGATGATGCAGAATCACTGATACACATTTTCGCTTCCTTGTAAGATTATGGGGGTTTGTACTTGTAAATATTACATATCAGCCTGATTTGGGTGCTGATGAATAACATTTACTATCCTCAAGAAAAAAGCTAGGGGTTAAAAGGTGCAACTTTTCAGATGTTTAGTGATTTAACTATAAAATCTTTGGTTCGCTGCCCCTTTCAAATTTTATTTTTTGACCAAGAACCCTTTTCAAATTTGTATCCAAGGAGGAAACTCAAGCTAATAATTATAGTGATGAAACAGGAAAACAGAAGAGGATAATTCCTTCCATGTTCATGAAAATCAGCTTTTAGCTCTTAAGAAGGAGAATCATACCGTCCTTTGCTCTGTTGGAGAAGCATTAGCCAGAGCAGTAGCCAAAGCCCCTACAGGAATTGGTTGACCAATTCCTGCTTCACGCACAGGCATGCCACCCATATCGTATGGGACAGAAAACATGCCACCACCTACTCCTGGAAAGCCAGCATCAGGAAGGCCACGTCCTCCTGGAGGATATCGATATCCACGGCCCCTCGGAAACATCTAACATGAAATCAAATCTGAGCACTTCCATAAAACATGTCATACTGCTGAAAATAAAATTTGCCACAAACCTGTTGCTGCATCAGCGGAACTGGCTGCTGTCCTTGCTGCAACGGAACAGCACCTCCACGTCGGCCACCTGGACGTTGACCTTGCTGCCCTTGCTGAACCATGGGCATAAAGAAATTCGGCATAGGCCCCCCACCAGGCCTCATTCCAGGTACAAGTTGCTGCTGATATCCAAAACCAGCCTAAAAAGTAAAAGAAAAGTAGATGAGCACAATTCAATTTTATCAGCAATACCTCAAATCCCCAATTAGCTCGGGAAAATAGTTCCAGTTGGTCATAAATCCTCAATAACTCAAAGTAAGGCAAAATTTTAAATGTGATTTGACTACAAGAAAATGAACACAACAATAAATTTCTTTAATTCTGTCATCTCTTTGAAATGTTCTCTCTTCATCTTTAACTTTTACTCTTTTTAGATCACCATCCAAAACTATTGAATTGCACTGACAGGACCAGGCATCAGCAACTCATCAATACTCTCTGCCTAATAAGCCTCCTACTCACATTAAAAATTCAGTCATCTGAGCATTGACTTGAAAGGCTTAGTAAATATCAATGACAAAGATGGCAATCAATATCCAACACCATTTCCAAATGATGTCGGAAAATATGTTAATAGAGTAGAGAGTCAAGTATCAGCATGGCATAAACGAATCAAAAAAATATATTTTGTGCTCCAAAAAAACTTTTAGAGGAGCTTGAGAGCTCTCATTATAAATGAGGAATTTAACTCTATAAATTTTGCGTGCTTCAGAAAAATTTATAGAGGAGCTTGAGAGCTCTCATTCCAAAATGAGGAATCTTAAACACTTATGCTCTAACCTCAACCATATCCATCACACAAGGTGCCAACTTCAAGTACAGAAAAGACAATCCAGGACATAACATCTGAAACTACTTGATAGTTAACGAAAAAATTGAGAACCGCTCATCAACATCAGAAACTAGAAAATGAGACACTACATTTCAAAAGGTACTAAGTTACAAGAGCATTAAAACCGGATATCCACAACGATTTATTACTTGTGGGGGGAGCATGGCTGGCTGTGGCTGGCCGTAGAATATTTGTTGACCTAAACCAGGACCACCAGGAGGGTACATAGGCATCCGAGGCGCAACTGAAGATGCCATTCCCATTGGACGCATCTGAGAAAACTGAGCCTACATTTCCAAACAATGAAAATACCATGCATTAGTACAACCACGTAAAGGATTTTGAGTAAATAACGGATAAGTTGGTAAATGCATTCTAAATCAATATATCTACCAAGCATGAAGCAGAGCTTTTGTTTGGATGTGGTACATGTTAAGATAAAATATTGTCAATATGGTGATATAAGGGAGGATAGATATTCTACATGATTAGAAGAATTATATTCACCGTCAAGTTATTATCTTTTTTCTCTTTTGAAAAAGAACACTTTGGTTCCTCAATATATCTTGCAGGCATGGAGCAGAGCTTATATTCAAAGAGGCGAGATAACATATTGTCACTACGGTGATATATGGGAGGGTAGAATAGCTACACGGTTAGAAGATTAATATTCACCGTATCAAGTCATCAACATACTCTCTTTTTTTTTTGTGTGTGTGTGTGTGTGGGGGGGGGGGGGGGGGGGGGGGCAACTCTTGGTCCTTCAGCACAGCAGCTGTTACAATAAACACTTTCGATTTTCTTCACCCAGTTGTGAAAGACTCGAAAGAAATTCAATGAATTCTTAAACAAACACAATTCTTTAAGACGGTAAAAATTAAAGGATTTGGTACTAATTCAGTCAGAAATGCCGCCAAAAGTCAACAAATAAGCAGAGGTTTTCTTGCAAAATCAGTAACAAATTCAATGAGAGATAGCTTTGAACAGACACAAACTAAATGCACTTTTTTTCCAATTGTTTATGCACATAGAAAGATGAATCAAATACCTGTAACATTGACCTTAGCTAAATGCACTTTTTTCCAATTGTGTAAGCACAAAAAAAGAGGAATCAAATACCTGTAACCTTGCTCTTCTCTCTTCTTTGCGTTGTGCAAGGGCAACATACAGAGGTTTGCTAACAATCATCTTTCCATTCATCTCTGCAAGCTGCAAAGAAAGGAAATTAAAAGTTAAAGTCTACCTTGCCGGTGTGCAGTTGACTTTTACCTGCTGAATAAAAAGAGAAAAAGCAACACACCGCTCTTGAAGCCTCTTCGGGAGTTGAGAATGCAACAAATCCTGATCCTTTGCTTACTCCACTAGGATCTCTCATAACCTGTTTGAATAACAGGAAATGTTTAGAGAGAGAGAGAGAGAGAGAGAGATCTACACTTCCAATCAAATAAATGAATTGAAAGGTTCATTTAAAATTTAGAAAACAGAGAAGGCAACTTACCTTGCATGAAGTGATTGTGCCAAATGGAGCGAACAATTCCTTGAGCTTGTCATCACTAATGCTGTCATCTAAATTTTTAATGTATAGATTTAAGCCTTGTGATTTATCAATTGCCTCCTTGGCACTTTGCTCATATCGATTTTTCAATTCCATTTCCCTCTCTGATTTCTTCTGAGCTCTTCCTACATACCATTCTTTGTTATCAAATTTGTGACCATTTAGAGCTTCAACGGCTCTAGCAGCATCTTCAGCATTCTCAAAGTTGACAAATCCAAAGGACTTGGATTTTCCATCTTCATCCTTCATAATTGCAATGCTAGTAATGGCACCAAATTCACCGAAGGCTTTCTTAAGATCTTCTTCTGATGTTGCTTCAGATAAATTTTTCACAAAGACATTGGTAAATCTCGTCTTATCCACAGCCATATCTCTTTCTTGCTTACGAACAAAGGGTCCAACATATACTTGCTTATCATTCAGCAGCATACCATTCAATTTCTCAATAGCTTTTTGGGCAGCATCCTCACTGTCATACTGCACAAACCCATAACCCTTGGACTGACCTGATGAATCCACAGCTACCTTACAAGATAGAATGTTTCCAAATGCAGAAAATGTATCATGTAGTGCTTTGTGGTCAATTGCCTTGTCCAGATTCTAAAAAACATAAGGCAAAGAAAGAAGGTTGAGAATATGGAAAAAAAACAGCTTCTGAAGGTATAAATAAGTTGACCAATCCATCAAACAAAAAAAACTCTCCACATATTCCACAAAAAGACCTTAATAAATATGTTAGCGGTGCCACTTCTTCGAACAGTTGGGTCTCGGTTTGAGTACATTATCCTGATGGGCTTTCCATTGAGAGGAGTAAAGTTCAGCACTTCCAAAGCCCTTGCAGCTGTTACGAATACAATTGTCAAAAATTGTTGATAAGGCCCCAAAACAAAAAATAGGGTAAATATGGTGAAGAAACACAATAAAAACCCTAAAAATGGGAACAGGAGGAATGATTTGCCAAAAGCATTCTTTCTTTTTTTTTGTCACTACTGCTAATGGTGGTCTTTTTCTTCTATTGGTGATGCTGATTAACATTGTGTAGTGCTTTGGACAAAAAAAAAAAATGATAACAGATGCATAGGCTAACAAATGCTAATGGTATACGAGAATGATTTGGTGATTAAAAGTTACCCTCCATTCCACTTGGAGGATCGTGGTTGACATGATAGCATAGATGTGCACAATCTTACCGCAACAACAAGGCTATCAGCACAGGGACATACACACACATGAACATACTTATCAAATAACTGAACAGTCAGGCACTCAAGTGTGCATCAATGCAAAACCAGGTCGTAAGGTGAAACTAGAAATTAGTCCAGTTGGGCTCAAATAAGAAAAAGGCTCTAGGTTTACAGGATATTGAATATCAATTTATACTGCAGTTGCAATACAAGGGGATACTCAACAGTTTATTGCCCAAATAGTGTTCTATAAGCCATGACACACAGACAACAATAATTCTTATCACAAAGGCTGACTTTTGATATATAGAGAAAGTTACTTTCAAACACGAAAAAGAAAAAGGACCACGTATGTCACCAGTTTCAAAAAGAACAGAACCCCCTCCCAGAAAACAAAAAAGAGACATCTTTCTCCCAATAATATAAAAGCTTGCACTTACAGAAAAAAATTAACAGCTGGCGCAGCAATTCACAACTTAGATCATCTAGACCAGACAAAACTCAAGGATAATATCATGCGAATACTAGGCTCCTCAATGTAGCCTTTCAAGAAATTTAAAAAGCTGATTTACTTTTTTCACGAACTCCTCTAACATTCTCTGAAGTTAAATACAGACCAGCAAAGAAATTGTGGCAATTATTAGTTAAAACTTCTAGACATACAAGGAACACCAAAAAACAACAATGATATCAATTATGTTTCAACGCCAAGCTAGTTGATGTATGTCATACGAAAAACAACAATGATATCAATTATGTTTCAACGCCAAGCTAGTTGATGTATGTCATACGATTACTCACTAGCCATGTTGCTCTATTTAGACAACTATCAGCACATGACCTAAATGCATTTAAGAAATTAAATAATTCAGTTTCAAAACAAAGCTAGAGCTATGAGATAAATAAAACCAAGTCAAAAATAAAAACGAACCATCTTGGGGGTTGCCATAATTGACATAACCATAACCGAGCGACCTATGGCTAGTCAAGTCCCTGCAAACCCTAACAGAAACAACTTGTCCTAGCTGATTGAACAGATCATACAGCTGTGAATCAGTAACATTGACATCAAGGTCACCCACGTACAGAGACGTCACAAACTGGTTCACACCACCAGCATTCGCACCCTGTGGTTGCACCTGAACCTGCGCCATCTTAATTCAACACAAAAACCCAAAAAGAAAACAATAATTTTTCTTTTTTTTTCAAATTTTTTTGTGATTTTTTTTCTGACTTCCCTCTCCTCTTTTTATTGGCAGATACAAAATCTCATATATAAATAAATTCAAAAAGCCGACGTCTATCGAACTCGAAATTGATACAAGTAGAAAGATACTGAAACCCTAGAAATTTTGATGTTTTTCCGATAGATTTTCTTTTTCGATTTTTTTGGTGGGATAGATGATAAAGAGAGGAGAGGGAAGGTGGATAGGTCGGAGATCCGACGAGATAAAGGATCGCCGCCGGCAACGCCGATAAGGGAAGAAGAGAAAGGGTTGTAGTAGAAAGAGATAGGGGAAAAATATAGGGCAGCTTTAAACTGCACAATTGCAGAAGAAGGAATAATTTGGAAGGGTTTTTTTTTTCCTTATAGGAGTTGGAAAAAAAAATTGGGGGATTTTGTGTGTAAGCAAAGCCCTAAGATAATTTACAGCGCAAAATATTCGCCGTTCGATTAGGGGTAAGAGAGTCCTATTTGACGTGGTCTGATGAAATCCCTACTGTTACCTGGCAGTTGCGATAAGGGAATTGTTTTCTTATTGGCTACATGAGCGACTCATTCAACTTCCTCAATTTTATTTTAGTATAACAAAAAAATTATTCTTCCACTATTAACAAAAGTAATTTTCAATATTATATCAAAAGCGTGAAAGTTCTTAAAAATATTTTTTTTTTAAGACTCTTTTAGTTCAATAAAAGTACTAGTTTCACCATGAATCCTAATGACATGATGAGAGGTTTATCCTAAATATAATAAAATATTATTTTCTTTCCTTTTTTATTGATGACTCTTCTACTTTTATTAAAAAAAACATTTTAATTTCAACTTTTTATCAATTGCAAACAATTTTTTCCTCACTTTGATTCATTCACCCCCCTCCAATTGATTTATGCTAAATGGTGTTGCGTCTTATTTTACGTTTTTTTGTACATTATGTTATTCATGTACTTTTGATTAGAAGTTTGCATACTTGTGAGATTAAAGCTCAAATGCAAATTAATTGATTTAATTTGGTTGCCTTCTTTTGCATTGCATTGAATGTTAACTTGCTTAGATATGAAATTTACTTTGTTAACTTGTTTAGATAAATTTGCTTGAGATATAGTATTTGAAAGTTAAATTTAATTAATATTTTATATTACTTCTAAAAAAAAAGTGAATAAATAGATAATTTACGTAAATTATGATCTCAATCAAGATTTAATTTTTAATTAATTATAAGTATTTAAGGGTCATTTGATAGTTGATCAGAATTTCGATGACTAAACTACCCATGAGTTGAAATGATTTAGGTACGACAAGTCATTTATGTGTAGACATGTGTTAGACAACATAGAAGGATCTCTCCTAAATTATTTGGTACTTTCATGTTATGTTAATGCTATTTGTTAAAGTTGATTTTCATTCAGTATATGACAAACTTCATCATTACTTATTAGTAGTATATTTTGAATTTAATAATATTATTTATTATTAGAAAATTTTACTCTAACATCACGTGTCTCATGCTCAAATAAAAGAATAAAAGCAAACACAACCACTTGTACTTAACATAAAAGAAAAAGATTCGAGGTGCTAAATGGTGTGACTTGGATTTGGAGGGGTAGGGGTAGGCGTAGGGGTGGGGAGAGTATTAATGCCGTGATCAATTTGATTTGGGGATGTTAATGGTGTGACTTAATTAAGATTAAATTTAAACAAATTAAAATTAAAAGCAAACAAATTAATATTTGCATCGTTTGTTTCAACTTTTTTTCCCTTTTTTTCCTTTCACAAACCAACAAATAAAATTTAGGTGTCAAATGGTGTAATGACTTGAATTCAAAGGTGTTAAATAGCATGACTAAATTAATTTTGAATAAATTAATATTAGATTCAAATCTATATAATTTGAAGGTGTTAAATATCGTGATTTGCATTGAATTCGAACGAACTAAAATTAAAAATCGATTTATATAATAGATATGAAGGTAATAGGATATTTAAATGCTTGGCTAAAATTTAATATATGAAAATTTATAAAGAAGTATTAATCGACTCGTCAAAATCAAGTGGATAATGATCAATTAGTATTATTTTATATAGGGTTGTTTAAAATTGAATCAACAACAATAACATATTTAGTGAAATCCCACAAAGTGAAGTCTTAATGGGTAGAGTGTACATATACTTTACCATTATCTTATGAAAATAGAGACTTTGTTGTTTTCGATAAACTCTCAGCTAAAATGCATCCGCTCCAAATAAAATAAGAAAGTAGTACATATAGAATGACGACTAAAACGAAAGAAACAAGAAAGAGCCATATCAATTCTACAAGAAAAAATAATAAGAATAGCATAATAATCAAATAGCAGTAACAACACACCATAATAGCTCGACTAATCTTATGGCAAACGTAAAACTCGTCACACGATAAGACAACATGCTATCCTTACTAGCCTTCTACCTTAATACATAACTTCCACTCCTTTCTACCTAGGATCATGTTCTCGGCGACATAGAGTTGTGCAATACTTTGTCTAATCACTTCTCCTCAATACTTTTTCAGTCTACCCCCTCTCCTTTCAAAGCTAAATCAAAATCGATAATTCAAATAAACAAAAATTTATTGATTTATCAGTAATGGATTATTAATTTAGTGATTTCATTAGCGATTTAAATATTTTTATTATCGAACTATTGGTTCTCATTGATTTTGGGTTTTTTAACAATTTAATCGATAATTTGATAGTAAATTATATAATTATATTTATAGCATTTGATATATAAAATCCTTGGGGGTCGTTTGGTGTGAATGATAACATCAAATAGTCTTGAGATTAAATTATAATGTCACTTAATTTGTTGTTTGGTTGGCAAGTCTGAGAAACTTATCCTGGATTAATAATTAGTACTGGGATAAGTTATCCCTCCCTTGGGTGGTATATTAACGCCGAGATAAAGTAGGTAAATGACAAAGATATCCCTTTAAACCCTTTTTATACGTCACTTTTCTTGTTCATAAAGAATATTTTTATAAATAAATTATTTTGAACACAACAAATCAAATATTAAAAAAAAAAAAACCGATAACTAACACTATCATAATTTTTTAGCATGAAAAAGAAAATAATCATTTTTTTATTTTGTAAACATTTTCAAGATTTTTTTTTTAAAAAAACGTATTTAAAATAAGTCAATTTGACACTCACTTATTTTTAGGTGCATCCATAGCTTGGGTCCATTCAACATGTTTAAGCATGTGAGCCAGAGTACTACGCTTGCCCCTTAGTTATGAATATTATCATTCATATTCATATGGGTCTTTTTCTTTATAAGAAAATATCCATCTGACTTATAATTAATGTTATCTTAATTTTTCTAATTTTAGTTGTTTGGACTAATAAGTTTTCTCTTGATTTTCTTGATCATATTGTTTTTAATACGATTTATGAATATTTTAGTGAAATTTTATTCTTATTTTCTTTATTTTTCACATATATTTTTTTCATTTTTGTGGGAATAGTAAATCTATCTCATAAATTTGATGAGAATGTTTAAGATGTCAAAAATTTAAGAGATTAAAATATTTCATAAAAAAAATTGAGAGATCATCAACTAAAATACTTTTGATTTGTTGTGAACAAATGATGATAATGAATTGAACTTTAGCTTGCTTTTACAAGTAGTTTATTTTTTGGAAAATTTTTATAAATGACAAATTTATAAAATATAATGGCCTAAAATATAATGTTTATGAAATTACATTTTTTAACTTTGTTCATGACAAATCCAATGTATAAAGCTGAATTTTGTGGTAGTTTATAAAATGAAAAAGTCACAGTTTGTTCATTAAAGTGGAGACTTTTCAGCTATTATATATGGAAAACGGTTCCATAAATAAAGGAAGTAAAATACAAATATAATTCCTTTTCCTAATTGAACTCCTTTATTTATATAATAGAATTATATTTGTATTTTACTTTCTTTATTTATGAAACTGTTTGTTTGTGTATATAGGAGAGATAGTGAGGGAGGAAAATTTTTAGCTTTTATACCCGGGGAGTTGTGGGGTCCACAACTTTTATAGCAAAAATAAAAGTACGAAATTGTCATAAATGTAATAATATTAAAATGTAGTTAAGATATGATATTTATATTTATATGCTTGCTTAATTATGTAATATTTCCTTTATTATAAATTATGCATCTACAAGATGCACAATAATATTATAATTAATCGCATTTTTGTCCTAAATATTATTCACTTTTTTACCCTTTTAAAATAGGTTTCACACCAAATAAAATAATTACTCAATTGCTTTTATAGTATTTAAAAATCGACATTTTCCATTAAAAGTTAGTTATTAAACCTTACTCTATTTAAATTTTGTATCTAAAATTTAAGACTTTAAAATCAACTAAGAAGATCTTAGATTTATACTATCATAGAAAAGTGAGTTACTATTTGGTATCAACATGTCAGTTTCTGATCTTTCAATATGAAGTTGAGGGCACTTCAGTCATTAAATTTATTAAACTTTCCTTGCGTGTTCACTTGATGCTTGCTACCCTCCAGGTGACTTTTACTTCTATTGACATGTATTTTTCTAGTCATAGAGAAGGCAAAATAAGTAACTATTTGAATACCTATTCAAATTTATTCATTTTAAACGAGTTATCCAACTCATTTAAGATGGTTAACAAATAGGTAAAATTCATATTATCATTTAAAAATGGATAATTTAATGAGTAAAATGGGTAAAAGAGACTAACTCATAAAGTAAATTATTTTTATTATTAGGAGGATCTTGGGTGGGTAGAGTAAGTAAAGTTTTTTGAATTTTCTAAAAGTAAATTAACTTTTTGTTGGGAGGGGCTGGAATCGAGGGGGGGAGGGATAAAATTTTTAAAGATTTTCTTTTTGACATTTGGGGAGGGAGAGAGCAGGGAGGGGGGACGCTCGGCAGAGTGGGGGCGGGGGGCAAGGATAAAAAGATTTGAGTTTTTTTTTTTTTTTCATTTTTAGGGGGGTGGGGGTCGGGGGGGGGGGGGGGGAGGTGAGAGAAAGAGAAACTCAAAATCAATTTAAGCCATTAATACACTAAAATGGCACAGATAAACCATGAATTTAGAAGGTAATTAAAATAAGCTTAGTGTAATCATAAAAAATAATTTTTCAAATAGAGCCGTTAAATATGACTAACGTCATATTTTGCCCTAAATTGTAAAAAAAAAAACTTACACTTTACAAAATGTAGAAAAACTTACACTTTATAATGTGTAAGAATTTTTTACACTTTACAAAGTGTAAAAAAATTTCAATACCTTATTAAAGATTTTTACAATTCCTTTTACATTTTACCAAAAATAATTTTACCTCCTCCTTCACCTTGATCCCCATACTCGACTCTACTACATCTCCTTCGCTAATGGTAAATGTGCTAGTGTAAATACACATTTTGAGGGTGTTGACTTTATACATTTTGTGTACTAGTGTCTAATGACTTTTGTAAATATTTAATTGTCACGACCCGAAATTCGGGCGTGATGGCACTCACCTAACCCACCAAGGCGAGTCAGCCCAATACCTACTGATCCAAACATAACAATAATAGCGGAAAGAGAAAATAGTCTAATATGATAAATAACCATAGGAAAACCAAACTACAACCATCCCAGAACTGGTGTCACGTGTACAAGCCTCTAAATACATAGTACTCAAATAAAATAAACGTCTCAAATGTCTAGTTCTCAAATAGAACGTAACATAATAATGGATTCCTTGAAGGTCCACCGGTGAGATAAGCAGCTACCTTAAGGATAATCCGGAAGCTCGGTCCTGAAATGAGAAAATTCTAACTAAAGGGACCGGGCTCGCAACCTACAAAAATGTAGCAAGGGATGAGTACCAAAAACAACACGGTACTCAGCAAATGGAACTAATCTAGAGTAAAACAATGAAGAACCAAGTAACTCCTTCACACCCAACCACATACCGCCGAACTACAAACCTGCACTCAGAAAAGTCCCAGCCCAGCAACATATAATACACAGTAAAGATAGTTTTTCAGTATACCACAATTATCAAATCACAAGCCATAACTCACAAGTGATAACATAATCCATCACATGAATAACATTATGCCACATAATAATATGCAAGGATGAGATGGAATGTCGTGCAATGCAAGGTGGTATCAAGACCGTCGCACAGCCTTTCGTATATACCCCCGTCGAGCTAAGGCTCCAAGACTAAGGGGACCCATGGGGACCTCGCAGGCCATATACCTCAATCACAATATATCAACTACCTTGCCACCCAAGTGCTCGTGGTCAAGGACTCATGATAAGAATCTCGATATATCAACTACCTTGCCACCCAGGTGCTCGTGGTTAAGGACTCATGATACGAATCTCAATGTATCAACTACCTTCCCACCCAAGTGCTCGTGGTCAAGGACTCATGATACGAATCTCAATGTATCAGCTACCTTGCCACCCAAGTGCTCGTGGTCAAGGACCCATGATACGAATCTCAGTGTATCAACTACCTTGCCACCCAAGTGCCCGTGGTCAAGGACTCATGATACGAATCACCATTAACAACTTCTCAAAATGTCATGAGTATGAGGATGCATGCAATCAAGACACAATTATAGAAACAATATTCCTCTCAATAAGTACAATAAATATCAAAGTTCTCAATGTTTAGCAATTATAATATTCACCCCCTTTTATATATATTTGGGTACAATTCTCTTTTAAGATATTTCACCCCATTTTAGTAACTTTATTTTCTCAAACAGCCCATTATCCTCAGTATATATCACGATTATCTCCCTTTCTCAATACGTCATATTCACACTATTCTCAATTTAGGATTCACATGCTCTCGAAGCAACACATAGACAATTTAAAGCCCTCACACTGGCATCACAATAAGAATTATCAACCCAACACATGATACGATCTCATACCATAGATTACAACATAAGGAAGCATACGAGGTTCAACATATTTAACAAAAGTTTAGAAATCCACTTGCCTCAATTGATAGAATAACACTCCAAATCTTGATTCTTTCATAATGCTTTCAGATGATCAAAGTCTGTTCAAAATCATAATCTACATAAGAATACGAATCTAATGACACTCATATTGCTACATTTATTTTTGGCTAAAAAATCGGGTCCAAAAGTCACCCCGAGCCCTTAAATCCGAATCTGAAAATTTCTTTCAGATTATGTTTACCCATAATAAACTAAATGCGTACGTCAAATTTCAGCTAAAACGGATCGTTATTCGAACCCCAAATCAAAATTTTATTTTAAGAACCCTAGGGCTATATTTTCTTAATTATACACGTTTCTACCCTAAAAATTTATTCATAATCTCATGAAAACTTAATAGAAAGGATGAGAATAATTACTTTGATGATTTAGGACGAAAATCCTAATTTTTCTTCTCCTCTTTTTCTTTCTTTTTCTTCCCGCATTTTTTTCTTTTTGCGTTTCTGCGTTTCTGCGCAGTTTTTTTTTCCTCGTTTTCCATTTTGGGTTACAATGGGGCAGCAGCCCCTTTCAACCCCTTTTCTTTTTAATTCCTATATTATTATTATTATTATTATTATTATTATTATTATTATTATTATTTCATATTAAAAATAATAAATCTTATTAACATATTTTTGATAAATATGAGATATATAATATAGGATATCAATTAAAATATTATTTTAATCCACTAACTAAATTAATTATCTAAAATTATCCGTCAACTAAATAGCCGTAATTATCGAATAGTTCCGAATTTTCAATTTAAATTTACGAAAAAAAAAATCTTTTATGAAAGAGAGAGTATTTATTTTCAAAATGACCTAACGGGTCATTTTGAAAATGACCTCCTCCTTCACCTTGATCCCCATACTCGACTCTACTACATCTCCTTCGCTAATGGTAAATGTGCTAGTGTAAATACACATTATGAGGGTGTTGACTTTATACATTTTGTGTACTAGTGTCTAATGACTTTTGTAAATATTTAATCATTGAGATTATTGAGGCTGTTGGATTAATGAAGGAAAATAGAAGGTCAAAAATGGCTACAATGTCATGCGTCTACAAATTGTGAAGAGGTTATAAAAGAAACTATTAAAATAACTTTTTTAAATCAACCAATGCAAATCAATCAAAATAAAAAAATAATGTATGAAGAAAAATAAAAAATTACATACGAAGAAAAATAAAAGATTATATATGAAAATAAATAAACACGCTTAAAATTTTTCTTTTTAAGTACTTTCACCACACAATGCATTTTGAGATCGTAATGGGTAGTTGTGTCTATCATGACCTATTTGTTTGCGCGTTGAACACTTGCGAGTGAGTGTACTTGCTCGAACGTTCATTTCATTGTATATACGGGTGGTTTTATTTATGCCTATTTTTCGTAAATATTTTTTATTTTCTATCATAGTAAAGGGACTATTAGGCCAATATGCTTCACTGCCAAGTGGATTGAATTGCCCGGAGTAGTTTTTTTAAAGTTAGGAGAAATAATAAGGTCGGGTATGGGACCAAAGCGAATAGAAGAAGGTAAAATTATTTTTGGTAAAGTGAAACGGGAGGTGTAAATTTTTTAATAAAATGTAAAAATTTCTTACACTTTACGAAGTGTAAAAAAAAAACTTAAACTTTATAAAGTATAAAAAAAATTTACACTCTATAAAGTGTGAGAATTTTTTACACTTTATAAAGTGTAAGTGTTTTTATATTTTACAGTGGAATTTGACGTAACCCATATTTAACGGCTTTGTTTGAAAAATCGTATAAAGTGTGAAAAAATTACACTAAGCTAATTTTAGTTACCTTCTAGCTTCATGGCTTATTTGTGTCATCTTAGAGCCTGTTTGGATTGGCTCGTTAAATGCTTTTATGTCAAAATAACTTTTAAGCATTTTTTGAGTGTTTGAGTAAATTAAAAAAATGCTTATAAGTACTTGTTTTTAAGCCAAAATGACCATAGCTTTTGGCTTATAAGTTAAAAGCAATAAGCTTATCAAAACAGACTTTAGTGTATTTATGGCTCAAATTAGTTCTGAGTTCGAGGAAGAGGGGAGAGGGTTGGGAGCTTGCTTGGGGGTAATTTTTTTTATTTTTTAAGAAAATTGAATTTTCTTTCCCACTTTCTTTTGGATAGGGGGCACTCGAGGGGGGGGGGGGGTTAGGGGGCGAGGAATGACTAAAATGATTTGCTTTTGAAATTTTTAACATGATCCCTATAATAATATAAAATATTGATATTTAACCATATTATCAATTGGGTAACTCATTTTTATCATTAAAAATATGAGTGGAGTTGGATATTTTATCTATTTTTACTTAATTCGTATTCGACTTGACCCGCTCGTTTGCCACTTCATTGACTTTTGTTTTATTTGAAAAAAAAAAGAACTAATATTCTCCATTGGGTAACTTATTTTTACTCATTTAAAAAATAAAATGAGGGCAAAATCAAAGTATAAGACACTTAAAAACTTAAAATCATGTTATCTGATGATGTGCCCCACGAAACACTTATTATGCTTAAAAAATTATATTTATCTTTGCTAAGACCTTGTGCCTCCAACTATTACTTGAGAAAAATAAGCAAGAAATAAATTCTTTTTACATGATATAAATAGGCAAAAATATGTTTGAATTACTCTTGGAAAATAATATTTCAAATTAACTATATAAATTATAAATTTGTTGCTACTTTAACTTGTTTCGTGAATGATTTAATTACTAATTAAATATAATTTTATTTTTCTGGATCTAATACATATATAACCTTTTCAATTTTTTTTAATAAAAATTCGATTCTTCGGTGCATTGAAATTTTGAAATCCCTATACAGAATACCAAATTGAAGAACTGAACTTTTTCAAAAAAACACCAATATCAAATCAAAAAAACAAAAAACAAAAGTCGAATAACAGAATTAATTTGATTCGATTCAATTTTTAGATATTTATACCCACCCTTCACTCCTAGCTCCCACCGACCCACTTGGCGGTTTGTGATAACGGTCACTCTCCCGGACTCACGGCGTTTATGAGAAAAGTAAAGGAAAGCTTCACACGCAATGCTTTTTATTCCGCTGTCGAAAAGTGACTCTTCTTTCCTCACGATTCTTTTCCTTCTTTCACATTAATTAAGCATATAACAAACACGATTTCCGCGCAATATTTTCTCTTTGAATAAATCAGATCAACTGTTCTACAATACCAAATTTTGTATCCTTCAATTTCAATGGAGTCTCTTCTCAATTTCAACTCAATTTCTCCGATTTGCCTCCTTAATTATCGCCTTTTTCCGTCCACGCTCTCTTCCTCGGCCCGTCCTCTTACAGGAGATCCATCCATTGCTAAATCTCGCCGATGTTTTCCTCAACGGAAACTTTCTCGATCTCTACCTCCGGCGTCTCTTCCTTCAACCTCCGCTAATGCTGCTGCTACTTCTTCAAATTCTCAGCCTGTAAGTGAAGCCTTACTTTTTTGTTTATTTTTTCCTTTCTTAGTTATGTTTCAGATTTACGCAAGAGAATGTCTTCGTTTTGGCCACAGAAGATTATATCAGACACGTTTATTGCAAATATTAACCACGGTGAAACGGAAATTTTAAGAGTCACTCGAGTTAGCTCTGTGTTACTATACCTGGTTTCCAGAGAATATAATTATTCATCTATAAGAAAACCACCGTCTCTATCCCGATTTAAGTGATATAATTGGAATTTCGAGAGTAAATCAAGCTTTTCTTTGATTAGAATATTTTTTAAATATTTTAAGTTGTTAATTTTTGCAATGTACAATAGTTTTCATCTAGTTTTCAAATATGTAAATTCTATGTCAAAAGCTTAAAGCTTCTATGTTTATATCCACTATCAAAGTTTAAAAGTTTAAATCTCAAAATTCCTAACCCGACATCTAAGTTTGAATCTCAAAATTTCAATGGTGCCACATAAATTGGCAAAAGTGGAGTATATTAGGCGGTATCAACCATGGCTTTATGGTATTTGAGTACTGTGAATAACAATAGTTAACACTTGCAACACAAATAGTATGATTTAATATTAACCATGGCTTTATTTCCAATAATAAACGCTTTCAACCCTTGTACTGTGATTTGGTATGCTGCTCCATATGTTTAGCTTTTTCATCATAATCAAATGCTCTTTTTTCCCCTTTAAACTGAGTAGCAGCAGCAATTCCAACTTTGTATTTTTTTCATTGACATACAAGAAGCTAAAATTTAACCCAATATCGAAACGTCACATTACACATCAACATGTACAAAGGTGGTCAAGAGCAGGAGGAAAGGGAGGTCAGGATTTAGGTAGAAGAACTGCTTTGATGCTAACCCATCCTTATTTTGCTAGTTTTTTTGGTAGAAGAAATTTCTCCAGTGCTGTGACTTGCTCAACCTTATGATATACTTTTCACTTCTCAGCCAAGAGATGGAGATTACTCAGTCGGCGACTTTATGACTAGGAAAGAAGATTTACATGTAGTAAAACCTACAACTAAAGTTGGTGAAGGTACCTCTGGATTTGCTTCCCTGATTAAAGTTTGAAGACAAATATGGAAATATCATTTTGATACATTAAAGTGTAAACATGCTAATAATTCTGTTTTCCTTTATTTCTGCAATTTGATCTGCAGCCCTCGAGATGCTTGTGGAAAAAAGAGTTACTGGGCTTCCTGTAGTTGACGATGACTGGAACTTGGTAATTCCTCTTAGTTTACTTCCATAATTTTCTGGAAAGATGTATGTTAATAGCTTACATTATCCATATCTTCCAAGTGTGAGATGATGAGTATTTCTATTTGTTTCACTGTATATTTCTTCTCTTTTCCTTCCGTTCTAACCTGTGCTTCGATGAAGTGATTATATTCTTGCAATGTTCGTAAATTGATTCCATGGGCTTGGGGAAAATTTCATGTTTCCTCCATGATTGCATTAAGATATTCTGCAAACAAGTACAGTCTGATCTTTGGTGGGTGTAAAGTACAAGCAAGGGATCACTATTATGTGAAAGGTTTCGCCATCGTTTTATGTCCTTATTTTGGGGCATAGAGAAATCATCCTCACTGGCTTTTTCCATGCAAAGATGCGGGGGAAGTTTATTCCTGTAATTGAGATGATACCTTGTGCTAGAATGCGCTACACTGGGACAAGTGTAAGCTGAATGTTAACAATTCGCAAGATGCAGTTTCATGTTAGACATATTGATAATGAAACAATGACTGAGAGGGTGGGAACAACTCTTCTGATTAGTTTATCCAGAAATGTCAATCTTCTATTATCTGTTCATTTTGAAAAGATTTTTGCGGCTACTGGCTAATCAATTAATAAACAGGCGTTTCCTTAAAACTAGGAAGGAGAGCTGCTGGCTAGTCCAACGGGAGTTCTGTTGACTTCTCTAACCTGACTTTGGCATTGTTCAACCTGTTTAAGCAACTTAATCCTAGACAAAAAGTGAGAGATGTCTGGAGGTTCTCCTGTGAAAGACACTTCATTTATCACCTTAGTATTCTGACCTGGCTTCTCCGAGGTTCCCTTCAAACAGGTGCCTTCCTGGTTTGTGAAATTATATTGCTAATTGAAACTACGAGGATATTATTATGATCATCAAAGCAGTTCTGAGATGTTTTACTAGCTATTTTCTCAATTTGACTCGCAAATATCTAGTTGCAGTAAGTGGAAGAGGAGGGGGTTTGGGCTTGGGGTAAGAAACTTTGTGGTGGATTGGTAGGAAGGCAAGAGTTAGGGTATGTATTTTTCTTTAGGGAGTGGGCTTGGAGAAATATATCTACATTTAAATAAAAAAAATTTGTGCCAGACATGCAAATTTTATCCACCGATGCCAGTGTCTCAATAGTAATTTATGAGAGGCACTATTATCTACAATTCCGTCATTGCGCTTGGTTGAAAAGCCAATGCTGTAAAGCTACCGCATGTGAGATTATAGCTAAACTCCTCTAAGTCAAGAGTCCAAGTGAGATGTGATGTATGCACCTGTCGTCCTCTTTCTGATGGGTCCTAAGGGTACATGCTGTTTGTAAGTCAATAGTGGAAGTGTCGTGTTGATCGCCTTTAAGTACAATTTCAGGTCGAGTTGCAGGTAAAATTATTTGCAAACAACAGGGTATTTGTAAGTGGCAAAGAGATGTTGCTGCCTTGATCCAATGAGATACAGGTTGTGTTGAGATTCAGGTCGTTGTAAGTATGTAACCATCTACTGCAATACTGCAATGAGAAAATGTCTTTTCTTGAAATCCATGTAGAGTGTAGAGCTTTAAGGAGTACAATATGAGCTATACTTACTAGTTGGGATTAAGGTTCAGTCCCATTGGTACACTTACTGTAGGTCCTATTTTCTAGGAGTCTTTTATTGTTGTAGCAGTAATTGTAGTATGATTTTTTTTTTTGGTTGTAATAGTATGATTTCTCTCATCATATATATATTAGACACTTGTCTTGCTAGTGACAGCTATCCTGATCATTTTATTTTAAAATGAAACTCTCTCTCACTCCCTTTATATACATATAGTATGTGTGTGTGTGTGTATATATATATATTTTAAATTTTTTTTAATAGTAAATGATCTCTTTTAGATCAAGTTGTAAATGCACTGACCGAAGATGCAACATTGCTGCAGGTTGGTGTTGTTTCTGATTATGACCTACTGGCACTTGACTCCATATCAGGTATGATTGAAGTGCTGAACAAATTTATACTTTTGCAACCTCATTACTCTTCTGGGAACTTCTCTCAAAATGCTGTATTCTGGTGCTAAGCATGTTTCTAAGTGATGCTCATGAGCAATATTAGAGTAGCTATGATAGGATAGCTTTCTTGACATGGAATCTGTAAATATCTCAATGTCACATTGTTCTCATTTTTAAAACCTCAAGGGGAAAAATAAATATCAAGGATAATATTTGTACTTCTTAATTCTATTCACAAAACGAGCTGTCAAAGACTCGAAGTTCTCAATGAGTTGTTGACTATTATGAATAAAAATGTTGTCTAAATAGGAGATAGGGATTTATCTTGGTTGGATCACATAACATTCTGCTGAGACTGCATGAGTGATATGTGACTTTTGAATTTCTATCAGGGCATGTAATATTAAACAAGCAAGGGTCTCTTCCTCTTGTTTAATGGGGAATCTAAATCTGGACTGGTTTAGACAGGTTTTTTGGTGCCTTAGTTTTCAGGTTTTGCTGGTTTAATTATGATTGGAGTCCTGGAGAAGGGGCTGAGATGAGTAACATTTACGTAGTGCTTTATAATAATCAAGCAATACCATCAAGGGTTGGTTGCTAAAGAAGCAAAGCTGTCGGATTTCTCTGTATTCTGGGGCAGTCTACTGTATGATTGCAATTGCCTCCGCAGTTTCTACAAATAGAAGCATTATTTGAACACAATATTTACCTTATTGATCAAATATTCCACAGCTAGCTCTAAAATAGCTCCTAGAAGGTAAAACAGGAAGCTTTTGTAATCAAGATGTTCTTTTGCATTAGTTCTTTATTAAATGTATTAGCAGACATTTTCTTTAATCAGTTGACACCTGCCGTAATGATGATAGAGGTTCAGATCCAACATTGTTTGTAGTCTCGCTGAGCTCCACCTTTTAAATTCAGCTGACAAATTTACTACAGAAAATAATTGAAGGATATAATGCACTCTTTACATGTGAATGAAAAGCGGATGCTGGATAGGTTATTTTTGTTATATGCCATTATCTATGATAAGGGCAGCAAATCTATAATGGTTGTGCTGGGGTGCTGGCAATGAGATATCCAATAAATCTTTTACCAGCTATAGGACATTGAGGTATCTGCCTTAGAAGCAAACAAACTGTGAGAAGACAAGTGTTTGAGAGAGAAGTTATTAAATAGGTAAGTTACATGTCCTTAAAAAAAAAGGAAATCAATATAAACCAATACAAAACAGTACCTAATTAAAAGAGGAGTAAATCTAGGAGTAAATCAAGATACCTACTATATTTACACATAAGTTATAGAATATTCCTAGGATTCTAATGCTCCCCCTCAAGCTGGTGCATACAAATTATATATACCAAGCTGTTACATATATAACTTGTTCTGAGACGGCTAGAACTTGGTGAATATGTCTGCAAGCTGATCACTTAACCGCACGAACCTTGTGATGATGTCTCCTAAGAGTACCTTTAAATTGACAAAATGACAACCAATTTCTATGTGTTGTGAAATACTGGGTTTGGTGCAATGTGAAGTGCAGCTTCATTATCGCACACAAGTTCCATTTCTTTATTATCTCCAAATTTCAACTCCTTCAATAGTTGCTTGATCCATGTGAGTTCACATGTTGCCACTGCTATAGCCCAATATTCTGCTTCTACACTAGATCTGGCAATGATAATTTGTTTCTTATTTTTCCAAGACACCAAATTTCCCCCAACTCGAATAAAATATCTAGAAGTAGATCGTTTATCAAAGGGTGACCTTCCCCAGTCTGCATTTTAATATCCAATAATTTTCCCATATCCTCGGTCTTCATAAAGTATTCCTTCTCCAAGAATATGAATAATTGCATTTCAATGACTGTCACTAGAAGAATTCAAGAACTGACTTACAATATTAACCGGTTATGTAATTTCAGGTCGAATCATTGTGAGAAAATTTTATTCAACTTTCCGACCAGCCTTCTATATCTCTTCTTGGATCACTAAGAGGCTCCCCTTGACCTGGTAGAAGCTTAACAATTGAATTAATTGGAGAATCAATAGGCCTACAATTTGTTTTGTCTCTTCAAGAATATAAAGTGCATGCTTTCTTTGTGAAATGGCAAGTTCTAATTTGGATTGAGCTGCTTAAGTACCTTAATCGACCAAGATCCTTAGTCTAGAACCGTTGGAAAAGGTGATGTTTCAATTTGGTAATTCTCTTATCATCATTACCTATAATAACTATGTCATCAACATACACCAAATACATGCATAATCTGAGAGCAGAGTGACAAACACAGAATGATCAGCTTCACTTCTTACCATGCCAAATTTCTGAATAACCTTGATAAACTTTCCAAACCATGCTCGAGGTAACTGCTTTAGGCCATAGAGTGCTCGTCGTAGTCTGCACACCATGTTACTAGACCCCCCTTTCCATATATACCTCATTTTTGAGATTTACACGAAGAAAGACATTTTAATTATTCAATTGATAGAGATGCCAATAATGAACAACCACTATAGATAAAAAGTGAACAACCACTATAGATTAAATGAGACAGACTGAAGCAATCTTAGCCACAAGAGAGAAATTATCACCATAATCAAGATAAAAAATCTACGTATAACTCTAGGCCACTGGTCGAGCTTTTAGGCGATCAAGTTTTCCACTGGGGCCAATCTTCGCTATATTTATCCAACGACAACCAACTGTGGATTTATCTGGAGGTAGAGGAACAAGCTCCCAAGTATCACTAGAGTGTAAGGTAGACATATCCTCAATCATAGCTTGTTGCCAGCCTGGATGATAAAGAGCTTCACCTATCGGCTTAGGAATAGATACAGATGATAGTGATGAACAAAGGCAAAATGGGTCAGTGACAAATAAGGATAGCTCAAACAAGAACATATAGGATGGGGATTATGTGTAGATAGATTACCCTTTTGAGTGGCAATGGAAGGACTCTATGTAAACAAGTCGTCACCAGGCAAGGATTCCGGTGGTAAGCATAAATCATCTGGACGTTGACGAAAATGATAGGTCAATACTGGTAGAGGTGGAGAAGAGGAAGATGGAGTTATAGGATATGACATAGAAGAATAGACTATGCTGGGATCCATAAAAAATGGAACTGGTAAAACCTTAGGAATGCTTAATTTGTTTAGCAGAAGAGCATGTAAGGTAGGGATGACCTTTAAAAAAAAGTAACATCAGCGGATAAGGTATCGCTGGAGGTCAGGTGAGAAGCATCAATATATCTTTTGTACCCTTGAATAACCGAGAAAGACACATTTAAGAGCACGGGGAGCAAATTTGTCTTTTCTCTGAAATGAGTATATGGACAAAGCACGTGCTCCCAAGGACACGTGGTGGAAGAGAGAATAAGGTTGACTGGGAAACAAAATTGAGTGTGGTACCCGATTTTAAATAGTAGAAGAGGGCATAAGGTTAATCAAATAACAAGAGGTGAGCACTGCATCCCCCCAAAAATGCAATGGAACATTTGTTTGTATGAGAAGAGTGCATGCAGTCTCAATAATATGCCTATTTTTTCTCTCTGTGACCTTATTTTGTTGTTGTGCAGTGTTAAAACAAGGTTACTGGTGAAGAATTCCATGGGAAGACAAATTGTTTAAAAATTGAGAGGGTAAATATTCACGTGCATTATCACTACAAAAAGTGTGAATAGAAACACCAGACTCATTTTTTATTTTAGCACCAAAGGTCTAGAATATGGAAAATAATTTAGAAACATCTTTCATTAAGAACATCCAACCGCACCTTGAATAATCATCAAGGAAAGTAACAAAATACGTAAAATCCATGTGGAACTAACTCTACTGGGACCCCAATATCAGAATGAACTAAATGAAAAATGGACTCTGCATGATTATTAGGACTACGTGACAAAGTAGCATGGGTGTGGTTTCCTAATTGACATGACTCACAATCTAACTTAGAAGTTTTGGACAGGCTAGGTACCATCGTTTGAAGTTTGGGTTCACTAGGATGTCCCAATCGTCTATGGATTAAATTTGGAGAGTTGGAGACTGAATAAACTGTATTGGATTTGTGAGAATTGAGATAATAAAGTCCATCTGACTCATGCCCTTTGCTAATTATCCTTCCCGAACTGAGATCCTGTATAACAAAGAAGTCACTAAAGAATGAGAGAAACAATTTAAAGCCTTAGCCAAATGACTTTTTGACAGGAGGCTAAAGGGACAGGCAGAGACGAAAGAACATTGTTTGGAGTCAAGGAAGGCAAGAGATTGGCTTGACCGACTCCGATTGCCATGGTCTGAGAACCATTAGCTAATGTAATAGTGGGAAAGGACTGAGAATAAGTAATATTAAACAATAAAGATTTGTTACCAAAAAGATGGTTAGAAGCACCAGAGTCCATGACCCAAGGGCCAAGTGTAGTGGGCTGTGAGATACAAGCAACAGGATTAACAATCTGGGCAACACAAGCTGTTGATGAAGATTTCTGCTTACTCGATATTGAAGATGGTCATTGTATTCTACCTCAGACAAAACGAACAGTTGATTGGTGCTAAACCCACATAATTAGTGCTAAACATATCAGATCCGAGAGACATGAAAAAACAGATCTAAAAGTGTCCAAATAAATTCTAGGAAAAATACTAAAAAACTGAAGAAACAGGTCAGGAAAACTGGAAAAGTGTTTGTTGTCTCATCCTTCGGGTAGCCCGTTGGTTTGAGCTTGGGATTTCCATGTTGGAGGTCTCAAGTTCGAAAGCCCTTGCTAGCGAAGGCAAGGGGTGCGTTCTGTGTTGAATTCGTCGTACCGGACATGCCCAATATGGGTTACCTCTCCTGTGTGGTTTGCGAGTTATTGCATAGGAGCAGGGGTTTTACCTTGTGTGCACCCAAAGGGTAGCGGCTGCGTGTTACCCTTGTTGTTAAAAAAAAACTACTTGCCGTCTCACCGAAAAAGTTACCGGAAAGAAAGAACTGCTGAAAAAATGGCTAGAGAACACCACACTGCAAGGATTCCGATCGTAATGATGGTACTGATATATATACAATACCCTTGGATAGTGTCAGAATTGCAGAGAAGTGGAGATTTTGCTTGAAATATTCTCAGCAATTTTGTTCTCTTATTTACTTATTATTCTTGTTTTTTCAATAAAGAAAGCTCTAATACCATGTGAGGAAGACAATAGTCTGATAGAGAACACAGCTTGTTTATTCCCACAAGCTATTGGGGTTTAAATAGCTAAGTACTTGTCCTTGAAAAGGAAAGGAAATCAACACAAATCAGTATCTAATTAGAAGAGGAATAAAACTAGGAGTAAATCAAGCTACCTACTTACACATACGCTATAGAATATTTCTAGGATTCTAACCCAAACAGACACACGCACACCCCCCAAAAAAAAAAAAAAGAGCGGAAAAAAAACAGAACTAGGGAGAGGAGGGGGTTAAGAGAAGCAGAAAAAGATCTGGCTCGGTTCCCTATTTCGTTATTAAATCTGCTTTGGATACTTGAGAACTTTGTGTTTGCTTTTAACTATGCACGTAAACTGCTTCCTCAAATGACTATGATGAGTGAGAGTGATATAGTAACCAGTTTATTTTATGATGAATGAGTGGCTACAGTTTCTTTGTATGCTTCCGTAAGTTGAGCCCTTGTTGAAAGTATAATTTTATCCTCCATTGATAGAAGTTATGCCTCAAATCCTCTTTCTTCTATTTTCTTAATTCCTATTTCATGTTCTTACTCAGGAGCTGGCCAAGCTGACACAAATCTGTTTCCTGATGTTGACAGTACTTGGAAGGTATGTAATACTTGATATATGATACAGAACTAATCAGTATGGATTTTTTCAATCAAAAAATCAATAGTGGATGCCAAATTTCAACACATGTTGTGGCTTATCATATGGTTTTATGTTTACACTTCTGTTCTATGTTGCTGTTTTGGCTTTGAGCTTGGTTAATAGTTTAGACGTAGATTTGAGTGGAGAATGTTTATGATCTGAGTGGAGAATGTTTATGATCAATATATAGTTCTTCCATTTATCTTTGAAAAATTTGGCTGGACCATCAGTGTATCATTTGCTTAGTTAAGTGCAGTCCTCTAATCTGACTGACAGGCTGTTAAAATGACATGAACAATTGATGTCTTCATGCAAGGATATAACTTTTGGCGAGTGATATATAATTACAAGTATTCAGGCTAGTGCTTGCTTATGAGTTTGGCTTTCATTTCTGGGGTAGAATGGAATTAGGATTACATCCACTTGTTATAGTATTCTAAGATAATTCTCTCTCTCTGTCCCTCTCTCTCTCAACAAAGAAATAAAAAAACTGAAAAGAGTTTTCTGGAGATTACTTTAAATACTTGTCATTTGTAGAGTACAGGGAAATTTCTAGTCCATGAATTATGTTTACGCTCCCTCTTTATCTTGTTAAGTATCATGCTTTGATTCTGTAGACATTCAACGAGGTTCAAAAGCTATTGAGCAAAACTAATGGAAAAGTTGTTGGTGATGTCATGACACCAACTCCATTGTCCGTTCGCGAAAACACCAACCTTGAAGATGCTGCGAGGTAATTAAACAAATTTTTGTCAGCTTGTTTTTATTAAGCTGTTCCAAGATTCTAATTAGTTAGTACTATTGGTAATATTCAAATTCTTTGTAAGGCCTATTTCTGTTTTACACGTATCCATTTGTGAAGGCTGCAAGGGACTTGTTATGTAAGGCAGAGGATTCTTGCTAACCTTTTCTCCTGCTGCTTGACTATAATATTTTTGCTAATCTGGATTACTCATTCAGCAATTTCAACGGTAAAGTTGACTAAATGAGATATTCTGCTGATTTTAGGTTATTGCTCCAAACGAAGTACCGTCGGCTGCCTGTTGTAGATGTGGATGGCAAACTGGTAATTTGCCGCCTCATTCTATCTTTTTTGTTGGATTATTTAGTGAATTTGTCAGCAGCATGTAATTTCTGATGAAGTCACTGGAATTTGAAGGTTGGGATTATCACAAGGGGCAATGTGGTTAGAGCCGCTCTGCAAATAAAACGCACTACTGAGAATATCTAATGACACATTGATTCCAGTGCGGAAGTTGTTTGTTCATGTCAAGCCATGATGCCACTGTATAATACATGTACTCTTCCATTCTTTCGTCCTTGGCTTCCTGCTGTACCAAGCGTGACATCATTGGGAGAAGGGGGAAGCCAGGATTATTTTACACACAGATACCTGCTGGTAAGTATAAACATGATGCTTGTGAGCTCGAAATTCAAGTGAAAGATGGTAACAGTCTGAATTCCCTGTGTAGCAAACATTTGATAAAAGGCGGGGCTCCCATATGGATGGTACCCTAGTGCCCGACACTATCATTTGTTCTCAAATTTGTAGCAGTATGAGAACTTCAGCGACATTTCTATGTAATGCAATACAATATGTAAGGAAACACGAGAGTTTGACAACTCGAGACTCGATGGCAAAATTAGATATTATGGTTTAATTTGGTGTGAAGATATTTCTACTTGATGCTGACGTTATATCAATATATGCAACACGTAAGACTTCTCAAATCTGCCGCTTCTCTTCTTCTCTTCCCACATTGTTATTCTCATAAATTTCATGTTCATCAAGATAACATCACAAAATCCTGCAGTTGAAGGGGAGACCCAAGTTCTATATAAAACTAGATCGCGCAACACTTCTGTATTCGTTTGAGCAGGACGATTTGATACAGACCCAATAATAGAAAGAAAAAAAAAAGGCCCAGCCTATAACCTGTCAATCCATTCAAATTGATAAATATTAGGCTTATTTCCTTAAATAATATATTATATAGCCCTAATTATGAATCTTAGCACAAATTTAATTCTTATCCAAAATAGTTATATATTTTCCCCGAGATAGCCAAAAAAGAATGAATACATTTTGTTTCTTCATTTCTCTCTTTTATGTTGTCACTATTAGTATTATACTTAAGAAAGAAAAATCCAATTTTTACAATTTAAGTTGGAAGAGTCCAATCAAGTAGTGCTTTATTTAGTTTTGATTCTATATATTATTTGAAGTTGAAGTTTAGGAGTTTGATTACAAGAAAATTGAAAAATTTATTATAACTATTTAACAAGAGTAATCTATGAAATCAATAGACTCTAGGTAAAGGTTGAATTGAGCCTAAAGAAAAGGTATCAACACCCTTAAACAAAAAGAAATATAAAATATCCAATAAAAAAATAAAGTAAAGCATTTATATGGAAAACGATCTAATATTTGTCTGACATCAATAATATACATAATAATGAATCAAAAATGTTATTCGGACTTCATCTTACTTGGGAATCAACTCTCGATACTTATAAAGACACTTAAAAATGTTTGTAATAAAATGAATCAAAATACTAACAACTCAAAAATAAAAACTCGTCTTACTAACATGGGAGGCTTGGAAATCAACAATAACTCAATTACTCTTTCAATTTTTTTTATTTTTTATTTTTTCCTAATTCTTCAATAAAGATTCAAAGGATTTCAAGAGTATTACTTGATGAATATAATTTATTATCATATTCATATTAATTGATATTTAGTCTCAACTCTGGCAAAATAAATGATGCTATTTAAATGTCAACTACCATCCCACCTAAGTCTGAAGATAACTTATAAATGCATGGAAATAAGAACGTGTTTGGATACCTTAAAAGTTGCTTTTAAGTTTTTTTTTCAACTTTTACGAATAATTGAAATAAGCAAAGAGTTTTTAAGCCAAAATAATAAGTTAGAGTCATCCAAGAGTATTGTTTTTGGCTTATTTTGGAATATAACTGTTTTGCATCACAAATAATTAGTTTTATCAAATACAAATTAAGCTTCAATACTTAAAGATTCTTTCAAATACTTAGCTAATTAAAAGCTACGTACTTAAATTCCACTAACCCAAACGATCTCTAAGGATACTTTTCAACTTTAAAGGCAGCTTCAATAAGTTTGATTTGACACGATATTTAAGAATTCTTTTTTTATTAAAGATGAAAAGAGAATTTTAATTTGGCTATCTCAGCACACAGGACCCATCGCTTTCTCTTGGGGCTGGATGGTTAGTTCGATTTACTTTTTTCGTTTCAATTTGTTTGTTTTATTTTTCATTTTAGCTCGTGCAAGAGACTACGAAAAAATTAAATAAAGTATAATAAATTATAATCATGATTTTAATACAATCACGTGAGTGCTTACGTACGTATATACTACTGATTGGATGGGTTTTTTTTCTTTTACTTGAAGGACAAGTGAGTCTTATGCAGCTTCAACGAAAGTCACTAATAGTTCCACCTATATAAAGTGAGACTCTCTTCATTGAGCACTCATAAAATTAATAATCTCAAATAAAAGCTCAAAAGAACCCGTCTTACCTTTATTTCCATTTTTGTTTTTCCTTTGTCTGATTTGAAGCATTTTTAACAAATGGGTCAGCTCCATTTTTTCTTCTTCCCCATGATGGCTCAAGGCCACATGATTCCTACACTTGACATGGCCAAGCTCGTTGCTTCTCGTGGTGTTAAGGCCACTATAATCACAACCCCTCTCAATGAATCTGTTTTCTCCAAAGCTATTCAAAGGAACAAGCATTTGGGTATCCAAATCGGCATCCGTTTGATTAAATTTCCAGCTGTGGAGAACGATTTGCCTGAAGATTGTGAGCGCCTTGATCGTATCCCTTCTGATGACAAGCTACCAAACTTCTTAAAAGCTGCAGCTATGATGAAAGAATCGTTAGAGCGGCTCATCGAAGAATGTCGCCCCAATTGTCTTGTTTCTGATATGTTCCTTCCTTGGACAACTGAGAGTGCAGCGAAATTTAACATTCCAAGAATTATTTTCCACGGCACGAGTTACTTTGCCCTTTGTGTGGGCGATAGCATCAGGCGTAATAAGCCTTTCAAGAACGTTTCCTCTGATTCCGAAGCTTTTGTGGTACCAAATTTGCCTCACGAAATCAAGCTGTTTAGAACGCAGCTGTCTCCGTTTGAGCAATCTGATGAAGAGTCCCGTATGTCTGAGATGATAAAAGCTGTCAGGGAATCGGATTCGAAGAGCTATGGGGTTATCTTCAACAGCTTTTATGAGCTTGAACCCGATTATGTCGAACATTACACCAAGGTTCTGGGTAGAAAGAATTGGGCTATTGGCCCGCTTTCCCTGTGCAACAGGGACATTGAAGATAAAGCTGAACGAGGGAGCAATTCCTCTATAGATAAACACGAGTGCTTGAAATGGCTTGATTCGAAGAAATCAAGTTCCATTGTTTACGTTTGTTTCGGAAGCACAGCGAATTTCACTGCATCACAGATGCAAGAACTTGCAATGGGACTTGAGGCTTCTGGACAAGATTTCATTTGGGTTGTTAGAAACGAGAATGAAGAGTGGTTTCCCGAAGGATTTGAGGAACGAACAAAAGGAAAAGGATTAATCATAAGAGGATGGGCACCCCAAGTGCTAATTCTCGATCACCAATCTGTGGGAGCTTTTGTGACTCATTGTGGATGGAATTCAACTCTTGAAGGAATATCAGCAGGAGTTCCAATGGTTACATGGCCCGTTTTTGCGGAGCAATTCTTCAATGAGAAGTTGGTGATTGAGGTTATGAGAACTGGGGCTGGTGTTGGTTCGGTGCGATGGAAAAGATCGGGTAGTGAAGGAGTGAAGAGAGAAGCAATAGCAAAGGCAATAAAGAGAGTGATGGTGAGTGAAGAAGCAGAGGGATTCAGAAGCAGAGCTAAAGCTTATAAGGAAAAGGCAAGAGAAGCTATTGAAGAAGGAGGATCTTCTTATACTGGATGGACTACTTTGCTACAAGATATTAGTTCCTTAAGTCACTAAGTAATGATTAAGAAAAAAAACATGTATGATTTCTGTACTTTGTGTTTGTATGTTTTGTGTTTGCTAATGTGAGCCTTACCTTTTCTCGCTTCTTCTTATAAATTAATGACATATATTTCAGCCCAAGAATAATTGGAGTTCAACAATATTATCACCGTATCCCTTCTGCTGGTCAATGTTAGTCAATTTGAATGATGTATAGAATTAAAATTGAATAAACCAATAGAACAGTTGACTGATTGACTGTGTTTTCCCAATTATTGAACTCTTTCAATGAATATTGCAAAATTAGGAAATGGCGGATCTCAAATTTAGTTGGATCCTTGTAATAAGTGGACCGACAATGTTTTGAGTAGCATAATTTTCCAAAATAAATAAGTAGTGTAGTTGAAGCAGTTCCTGTAATTCTCTTTTGACCAAATTCCCTGTACAAGTTGGCGCTTTTGTTACGTGATGTATTTGCCAGGAATTACAAATATCAACGACTGTATAAGTATATAGTGTCCACACATTTGTATGGAACTGTATGGTTTGTGTAGTATTCAAATAGAAAAATTTAAGGGTTATTTTGTAATTAATTATCTCATCATATATATATATATATATATATATACTAGATGTGAAAAGATCCGTTAACGGGTTCAATATTATAAACATAAGTTTTATTTGTACGTAATCATATTTTTAAATAATAAATTAATTTTGAGTATTACACTTTGCAAAGGAATCATCCTTTATTTTTTAAATTCTTTATAAAATAAAAATAATTTATAACCTATTTAAGTTGTAACACTAACATTAAAGAGGTACTCAATCTAATATTCATTTTAACATTAGACCTTTCTGATTGGGCCTTGAAAACAGTCTCTAGCAGAAATGTAAGATAAGACTGCGTACAATAGACCTTACTGATCGGGTCCTTCCTTGGACCCTGCATATAGTGGGAGCTATAATTAGTGCACCAAACTTGCTTTTTTTTTTTTTTGGTCATGTCATCTCAAGTTTATCACACTCTTTTTTTTATATATTTTATGTTGATTTTCAAAATATGTTTAATACTAACAATTTTTTAATAGTCAAACGTATTGATTAGATACTAATACCAACGACTTTAAGGGATTATGATGTTTTAATCCTCTTTAGTAATACGTGTAATTCGTGGCAAAAGAATTAAAATACATTACGTAACAAAAAAGGCCACTTTTTACAATTTAAAGTTGGAAGAGTCCAACGATTGCATAGACATGTCCAATCAATCAAGTAGTTGTTTATTCAATTTTGATTCTATATATTATTTGAAGTTCAATTTACGTGATTACAAGAAAAATTATTTAATAAAAGTAATTTATGAAACTAATAGATTTTTAGGTAAACATTCAAGTGATCCTAAAAAATATCTATTGGTACCTTTTAGAATTCATAATTGTGATGCCTGAATCTATTTTCTCAATTAAGAAGAAGATGAAAACATATTGCACTAAGATAAGAAATATAAAATATACAACAAAAGAATAAAGTAATGCATTCATATAAGAAATGATCTAATATTTATTTGACATCAATAATATATATAATAATAAATTAAAAATGTTATTCAAACTTCATTCAAATAGCTTCCTCAAGAAACAACTTTGGATATCTATAAAGACACTTAAAAGTGTTAATAATTAAATGAATTAAAATAAATAAATAAAAAATAACTCAAAAATAAAAACTCGTCTTAATAACATGAAAGGCTTGAAAATCAACAATAATTCAATTACTCTTTCAATTTTTTTTATTTTTTATTTTTTTCCCTAACTCTTCAATGAAGATTCAACGGATAAAGTATCACTTGATGAATATATTGTATTATCAATTGATACTTAAATTAAGCCTCAAAGTCTATACTTTCAAGTCTAGCTCAACAATCAGAGTACTTTTCAACTCCAAACCATCTGTTTTAGTTTACTTGGCTATCTTAACATATTAAAAGAGTTTTGTTATTTTCTTTAAGGTTTCGCTTCTTAAAAAATAAATTATAGATGTATTTTATTAAAAGTCGAGTTAAATTATAAAAGAATGTGAGGTCGGCTAGTGGATACTAACAACAATAACAACATATTCAGTGAAATCCTATAAGTGGGGTCTAGAGAGGGTAAAATGTTCACAGACCTTACTACTACCTCATAGAGATAGAAAGGTTGTTTCTGGAAGACCCTCATCTCATAAGTATCATCCCAAAAAACAAAAAATACTAGATATGCACAAGTCGACTAGTGGATATATTATCAAAATGCTCCATGGCACGGTAATTATCGGTTCCTACTACAACAAGTTAGTAGATAATTGACACAATGCTTCTTCGAGATGAGTTGTAAAAGGTACATATATACTACTTCCTCCATTTCATTTTATGTGATGTTCTTTGATTTGATACGGTATTTAAGTCTAAAATCATTTATATATATTTGTGTGACTGAGAATCATTTCATTAAGGATAAAAGAGTGATTTTAAAATTAAATTATTTTTAATTAAAATAATATAACTTTTTTTTAAATGAATAAAAAAAAATGTGCTACGTAAAATAAGGCAAGGGGAGTACTTACATATTCAATGTTTTCGCCTTTGAACAAAACACTGGTCGTTAAAAATAAAAGCCCTAAATTGTGTCTTCACTTGACTTGTGAGTTGTGACGGAAGTGCATATGTCACCTTTATCTGTACTTGGTCTTAAGTTGCATCTCAAGAATTTGGGCATGCAGCTTCAACGAAAGACACTAATAATTCCACTAAAATTTTATTATGCGTAAGGAGTAAGTATGATGTAGCAGACAAAAGTTGTATGAGGCTTAACCTATATTTTTGTAACACCTGCTAATTTTTTTCATTTAGTCTAAATTGATGCATGGAGAAAATTGAAAAGAAAAGTTGATGAAAGAGAAAAGTATGAGGGTCATCTATGACCTTTAGAAGAGGCCTCATAGAAATTCTAGATGACTTGGTGAAATTTTCTAAGCCTGAGGCTTATGTACGAGACAACATATGGCCCCTAATATATTACACGGCCCGTAGATTGATTTTGTAAGTTGGTGATCCAAGAATCAACTATTCAGTACTTTGAGCTAAAAGTTATCAGATGGTCCGCAGAAGTTTTTATGGCCCGTAGAAGTGGTTTCATGGATTTCATGTCAAATTCCAATAACTTAAGTTTTTGGACACCTCATCGACGAGAGGTCATCTACGACCCGTAAAAAGTTCTATGGCCCGTAAATGGGGTCTCGCAGAACCGGTCGTCATTTTTTGAGAAGGATATTTTCGTCAATTCCTATCCCTTTTAATCAAACCCTTGGACGTTTTAGACTTAATTAAAGTCCTAAGTGTAGTTTTACGATTCTTCACGCTTAGGGATTTCATGAGAACACCAGAGGAGGAAGAAGAGTGAGGGTTCCTAATTCTAGCATGAGGATCGATTGAAGTTTGATTCCTTCTTCTATTTCTAGGTGTATAAGGCTTATTAAAGTGTGGAACCATGTCCGTTTACACACCCATTTCATCTACTTGAGTCGAAATTGGGAATAAAAGTTGAGATTAGGAAAATTCAATTATCCTAATACTAAAATTTCTGCATTTATTATGAATTCTTGTGATGATGTATGAGGTACTTGCTGCATTGCATAACTACTAATATGAAATTGAGGTAAAGTTTTATACTTGATAGTGTGAATCCTAAACTGCATGATTTTATGAAATTATGTGCATGGATTGAGTTGAGATGTGAGTTGATTGTCTGAGTTGAGTAAATTGAGCATAAGGAGCATATAGTACCATGACTACATG
This sequence comes from Solanum rostratum, assembly GCA_029948455.1. Classification (NCBI taxonomy): domain Eukaryota; kingdom Viridiplantae; phylum Streptophyta; class Magnoliopsida; order Solanales; family Solanaceae; genus Solanum; species Solanum rostratum. Next base: position 88,885,600 of record CM057045.1, on the reverse strand, counting down.
TCCATTGATACATTTTGCTTGCATTCCATAACGAGTCTAGTTGATGAGTCTGATTGACTGTTTGAGTCGGATTGATTTCTCTTGATTGATTGAGCTGATGGTACATTGAGATGAGTTGAGCTAAGATAATGTAATGAGGTTGAGATTTGAGTTGATTGATTGAGTACGATTGAGATTTGAGTTGATTGATGAATTGAGCATGTTTTAGTTTTGGGAGGAATATCGAGCATCGAGCTAGGAGTGTGAAATTCAATATTTCATTGGTTCCACTTATATATCCTCCTTTCCTTTGTGTAATTAATTCAAAGTTGCTACTTCCCGCACCTTAATATTTTTATTCCCAAGAAGTGTGAAATTCAATATTTCTTCCCTAATTCATGCTATTTTTAATAGGGAATATTTCATAAATAGCATTATTTGGATAGGAAATTACTAGCCCCTACCAACATGATTAAAATTACCAAAAGTGTACCAACTTTTATTACAAAGTAAGAAAGAGAGTATAATTTTTTATAATAAAGTTGATTAAATTATGATGTAATAGGTGTTGAAAAGGAAGAATAATTTGTTAATATTTAAAATTTTTTGGAAGTTGGTGTAAGATATGGATTTCTACTTTTATTGAAAAAAATTTCTTTATTAATAATTATTGACTAAGAATTAGTATGTTCTTCAAAGTTGGAGAAAAAAATTTTAATTTGAAAACGTAATGTAAATCGTAAATGTAGTAAATTTCTTGAAAAAATCCTTTAAAAAATGGTATGCAAAATGATTGTACTATAGAGAAAAAATTAATCTTACGTATAATTGATATACAATACGAAATTTTAGTTGGACTTTGGAATTTTTTTTTTTAAGATTATAAAATGGTAATCGTAACCAAACGTGGAATTAATTATTTATTAACATGGTCATATATATTTAGCTTGTTCTATACTCTAAAAAATGTAATGTATAAAATTTGGTTTTTTAATAAATAATAAAATAGGTATTAGAAGAGGACACATCACATCCATTTAATTGATTTGATGGGGTATGAGCAGCCTAGTCTTGCAGCCTACACGCCCCTAAAAGGGATGCCACATCAAAGGGTACGGCTGCCCCCATGTGGGTGCAAGTATTATACTATAACAATGATAATTACTTTCTATTAGTCAAAATAACAATAGCAGTTGTTTGGTGTTGTTTGCGGTGTTGTTTGGTGTTGTTTGTGGTAGTAAAAAATTTTAATTTTTATATATGTTTGTACGAACATGGTAGTAAAGTCGGGAAAAAAATTTGTTGCTATGACATCCAGTACAAATATATAATTTTACGTGAATGGTGGAATAAAGAATTAACTGATTGGACTAACAAGTTCGAGACAAATATTTAAAAAATGGTATTCAAGATGATTGTACTATGGAGAAAAAATTAGTTCTTATGTATAATTGATATTGTCATAATTGCAATAAACATACAAGATGAAATTTTACTTGGAGTTTAATGTGAATTTTTTTGTGTTTTTTTTAAAGAATATAAAACGTTAATCGTAACCAAATTGGTAGAATTAATTATTTATTAACATGTTCGTACGTATTTGGCTTGTTCTATACTATAAATATGTAATGTATAAAATTTGGCTTTTTAATAATGTAAAAGGTATTGAATTATTTTTAAAAAGACACATCAAATCAATTTACAACAAAAAAAGATTAAAAAAAAAACGTGTGAAACAAAAAAATAATGCAATTAATGCAAATTGTTGTGAATAGTGTCTGTTTTTTATGTCTGTTTTTATAGGGAAATGGGAAAAAATAGCAACAATTCCAAGCAACCAACAATTGTGTATACTTTTTCTTTCTCTAACATTAAAACATTTAATCTGTGTGTACTTTTTCTTTCTCTTACATTAAAATTGTGCATACTTTACAAACTTTTATTACATAAAATAACCAATAACAGTGTTGGTTTTTTTACTGGTAATAGTGTTGGTATAGGTGTTGATAAGATCATGCACGTTCATATATTTTTGTAATTTTTTTATTTTTGGAATATCTGGTGGCAAAGTTCGATTATTTTATAAGTACCATAGTGAACACCAAAATTTGCAACCAACCATACATCGTAACTGACAGAGAATACCAAAAATACAACCCACAATGCATAGTGAACTACCATATCGGATACCAATTTCAACCACAACACCATTGAATACCAAAAACATATACCAAAAAATACAATATAAACTCTATTAACTGTCACAAATTCCTCCTCGTTGGTGTCACTTTCATAGTAATTTTGTCCTCTTATACAATTACAACACTGCACATTAAACCAATAAAATATATATTAAATACAAAACATAATACCATAGGAAACACCAAAAAATAAACTGTTGAAGTTTCAACCACAACACCATTGAATACCAAAAACATATACCAAAAAATACAATATAAACTCTATTAACTGTCACCAATTCCTCTACTACAAAAACAACACTAGACATAAAAATACCAACAACCAAATAAAATACATACAATAATATCCAAAAATAAAGGGGAGAAACAACACATACAAAAGTCACATACCCCCAATTACCATTGCATACCAAAAAAATACCACAATTTCCATTGCATACCAAAAAAATACCACAATTTCAACCTCGACAAATTTACATCAAAACAGCAAACATGAAAAACTCCATCCCAATTACCAAATAAGCATACCAACAGACATAGGACAATATCATAATGCATACCATCCCCCGGGGGAAAAATCATTGAAGTATAAAAAAACAATCCGGCATCCAAACTTAGATACCATATAAAATACCAAGTCTGAAATTGGCAAGGGGGAAAAAAGTGAAAACCATGATAATGCCATTGAAGTACAAAAAAACCAAAATATCAACCATCAGCATGCTTAACACACGACCATAAAAAATACCAAAAATATACCAAAACTTACAATATAAACCCTATTGATGTCACCAATTACTCTTCTACAAAAACAAACAGTTGCATACCAAAAACAATCAAATTAAATACATACAAGGGGAGATACAGCACATACTAAACTCAAAGACCCACCCCAATTACCAGTGGCATACCAAAAAAAAAAAACCCCGGCCAAGAAACAGTAAAATCGCAAAATAATACCAAATAATTGAAAGGGAATATCTTGAGGATATTAAAATAACAATGAATTGACTTTGTAACCAAACCACTACAAAGAATACCAATCCGAACCCCAAAAAAGTGGGATAAAGACATACCTGGAAACTATAGTGTACCCTTACACAAATCTGAAAAACGAAAAAATAAAAAGGGGGTTAAAACACATACATAAAACCAACTTCGAAATACAAAAGATTACATACATCACCAAATAACCCTCTGAAACAAAAACAAAAAACCCAAAAGAATGCAAAAAAATCGAAAATAATGAAAAAAAAGGAGTTCGGAGGAAGAACAACGACATGGAATGCAAAAAAATTCAAATAAAAAAGGTTGAGATGAACATTACACAAAATGGGAGACAACCATTAACCCGCTGACTCGCCTCAAAACAAAAACCAAAAAAAAAAAAAATAATGCAACAAGTACATACCTGAAATCCGCGAGAAGAAGAGAAATTGTGAAGAAGAAGATGAAAAATTCTTGCAAAACAAAAAATATTGCCAAGAAGAAGATGAAAAAACATTTTTAACCTTGTGAATAGGACCGGCGCGTCATTCAAAAATGTCGCGTCTGTCAGAGCATTAATTACACACTTTTATTATACTTGGTGTAATAATAAATAGTGTGTGCAGGAATGTATAGTTCCCATTAATTAATAATATCATAATGCTATTTTTTAAATGAAAAATGGGATGGCTGAATTATTTAAAAAAAAAAACTATATAACGGAAAGTGACATTAATTGCGCCGCCTGACGCGTTAAATGCTGGTCCACATCAGGCGCGTAAAAAAATAAAAAAAAAAGAAAAAACTTTTCATTAATTGGAAATGTCAGATTAAATAGCTCGGTAAAAATGTAAATTTATTGGTAGTAAAGTAAATAAATTGGAAAACGTAATTTAAAGCCTCAAAGTTGTATATTTCCTTAAAAAAACACTTTTTAATATTTTGCTAGTATCATTTTCTCTATTTTATATAAGTTATTCACGTTATTAAAAATAATTATTTAATTTTTTTTATTAAACTAAAATATTCAGTTATTAATCAAATCATTTCCATTCTATCTTATAATTAGTTCTTTTTGTAAAGTATAATTAAAATTTACAAAGTTGGAAATTTTTTGTAAGGAAAATCTATAAAACTGTTATTTTTATTTATAATTTATTAAGGGATCGTAAAAGAAAAAGTGAATAATTAATATTTAAAAAAATCAAAGGGGATATAGATTAATTATTTTATTCTTCTCTCAACAATTTAATAATTTCAAATTCATTATATTAACATGAGAAAACTAAAATTTGGAGTATTATTCGTACTTTTTTTAATAATCTAAACAAAATTAACTTCAAAGATTAGTTATTGACTTTTGATAAGATAAAAAAAGAAAAAGAAAGACATGAATCAAACCAATTTATGTAAGAAATAATAATGAGATTTTCACCTAAACTTTTTTATATTTTCTAAAAATTATGTTCATCTAATTAATGCTTATAAATTTCACCTAGAAAATTATAATCACCATATTAAATGGATAGTAAATAATTATAAGTTAGCAAACAATAAAAATTTTCTGAGGGTAAGAATAAATGTCAATATAAGAAATTAAAAAATAAAACTAAAACAACAAATTAAATTAATAAATGTGTACCATATTTATTTGTAATATATAAATAAAAAAAATTTTTGTAGAATTTTTGTTAAAAGTCATTTGATAAAAATAGAGAAACAAAATATTTTGAAAGAGAAATGAAAAAGGAAAAAGAAAGAGAAGTGGATTTGTGAATAAAAGGATACTTCACCCATACTAAAAAAATTCATAATTCCACGTATATATAAAGTGAGACTTCTCTTCATCGTAAATTAATTGAACACTCGTGTAATTACCTTTATTTCCATTTTTGTTTTTCCTTCGTCTTATTTGAAGCATTTTCACAAATGGGGGGGCAGCTCCATTTTTTCTTCTTTCCATTGATGGCTCAAGGCCACATGATTCCTACACTTGACATGGCTAAACTCGTTGCTTCTCGTGGTGTTAAGGCCACTATAATCACTACCCCTCTCAATGAATCTGTTTTCTCCAAAGCTATTCAAAGGAACAAGCATTTGGGTATCCAAATCGACATCCGTTTGATTAAATTTCCAGCCTCGGAGAACGACTTGCCTGAAGATTGCGAGCGCCTTGATCGTATCCCTTCTGATGACAAGCTACCAAACTTCTTAAAAGCTGCAGCTATGATGAAAGAATCATTAGAGCGGCTCATTGAAGAATGTCGCCCCAATTGTCTTGTTTCCGATATGTTCCTTCCTTGGACAACTGAGAGTGCAGCGAAATTTAACATTCCAAGAATTATTTTCCACGGCACGAGTTACTTTGCCGTTTGTGTGGGCGATAGCATCAGGCGTAATAAGCCTTTCCAGAAAGTTTCCTCTGATTCCGAAGCTTTTCTCGTGCCGGATTTGCCTCACGAAATCAAGCTGTTTAGAACGCAGCTGTCTCTGTTTGAGCAATCTGATGAAGAGTCCGGTATGTCTGAGATGATAAAAGCTGTCAGGGAATCGGATTCGAAGAGCTATGGGGTTATCTTCAACAGCTTTTATGAGCTTGAACCCGATTATGTCGAACATTACACCAAGGTTCTGGGTAGAAAGAATTGGGCTATTGGCCCGCTTTCCCTGTGCAACAGGGACATTGAAGATAAAGCGGAACGAGGGAGCAATTCCTCTACAGATAAACATGAGTGCTTGAGATGGCTTGATTCGAAGAAATCAAGTTCCATTGTTTACGTTTGTTTCGGAAGCACAGCAAATTTCACTGCATCACAGATGCAAGAACTTGCTATGGGACTAGAAGCTTCTGGACAAGATTTCATTTGGGTTGTTAGAACAGAGAATGAAGATTGGTTTCCCGAGGGATTTGAGGAATTAACGAAAGGAAAAGGATTAATCATAAGAGGATGGGCACCCCAATTGCTAATTCTCGATCACAAATCTGTGGGAGCTTTTATGACTCATTGTGGATGGAATTCGACGCTTGAAGGAATATCAGCAGGGGTTCCAATGGTTACATGGCCCGTTTTCGCGGAGCAATTTTACAATGAGAAGTTGGTGACTGAGGTTATGAGAACTGGGGTTGGCGTTGGTTCGGTGCAATGGAAGAGATCAGGTAGTGAAGGAGTGAAGAGAGAAGCAATAGCAAAGGCAATAAAGAAAGTAATGGTGAGTGAAGAAGCAGAGGGATTCAGAAGCAGAGCTAAAGCTTATAAGGAAATGGCAAGACAAGCTATTGAAGAAGGAGGATCTTCTTACACTGGATTGACTGCTTTGCTCCAAGATGTTACTTCATATCATTCCACAGGTCATTAAGCAGTCGCTGAAAAAGACATATATGGTTTCTATACTGTGCGTTTTCTGATTGCTAATTTGAGCATTACCTTTTGCCACTTTCTTCTAATAATTAATGACATTAAAAAATATGTCCGGCGACTCACTGTTGGGTTCATTTTTGAACCTCTGGTTTGATCATTTTTATTATCCCTTTGTCCCATTTTCTATGGCTAAGATCCAAATCGTTCTTCTTATGCATGTAGGATCATACCAAGTGATTTTAAATTGCATACAGGTGTTAAGGTCTATTATTTAGTACAAGAATAGATTTGAGATAAATTAAGGTCATAAGAATTCTCTAGCACAAAGTTGAGTTAAAAGTTTCTTTATCAATTGATTTTAATATAATATTTTATAAAAGTTAGGTGATCCAATGACTTCTAAGTTGTGGATATATGTTAAGATCTTTTCCTAAGTACTCAAATGTATCAAATGTGATTTAGCATTATAAGGAGCCTCAAATATCAAGCCAAGTTCAAAGAATTTCAATCGGTTATTTTTCCATATGAGTTCATATAAGGGTCAACTTAAAACAGTCATATCTCTCAACACATAAAGAGTTAGGTGATCCATAAACTATCCAATTAAAGTGCTTTGAGTTTTCTGTCCAACGGCATCGAGTTTGCCTCATTTTGAGTTCGGAGTAAAATATTAAAGTGCTTCTCAAAAGGTAAACTATGTGAAGTTTAATCAATCTTTTAAGATATATTTTAAGAATAGTGAAAGTAAATTTAAATTATAAAAGAATGTCAAGTTGGCTATCAAAATGCTCCATTGTATGGTAATTGTCGTTTCCTACTACATTAAGTTATTACAACAATATTTTAAACAATGTTTTCTGTCTTTGAACTGAACACTGGTCTTAAACTAATGTGAAAAAAGAAAACCTAAATTGTGTCTTCACTTAAGTTGTGACGGAAGGGCGTATGTCACCTTTATCTGCACTTGGTCTTAAGTTGCATCTCAAGAAATTTGGCCATCTCAACACACAGGACCCATCGCTTTCTCTTGGGGCCGGATGGTTAGTCCGATTTATTTTTTTCGTTTCAATTTATTTATTTTATTGTTCGTTTTAGTTCGTTCAAGACTATAAAAGAATTAAATAAACTATAATCATGATTTTAATACAATCACGAGAGTGCTTACGTACGTATATACTACTGATTGGATGATTTTTTCTTTCTTTTACTTGAAGGACAAGTGAGTCTTATGCAGCTTCAACGAAAGTCACTAATAGTTCCACCTATATAAAGTGAGACTCTCTTCATTGAGCACTCATAAAATTAATAATCTCAAATAAAAGCTCAAAAGAACCCGTCTTACCTTTATTTCCATTTTTGTTTTTCCTTTGTCTGATTTGAAGTATTTTTAACAAATGGGTCAGCTCCATTTTTTCTTCTTCCCCATGATGGCTCAAGGCCACATGATTCCTACACTTGACATGGCCAAGCTCGTTGCTTCTCGTGGTGTTAAGGCCACTATAATCACTACCCCTCTCAATGAATCTGTTTTCTCCAAAGCTATTCAAAGGAACAAGCATTTGGGTATCCAAATCGACATTCGTTTGATTAAATTTCCAGCTGTGGAGAACGACTTACCTGAAGATTGCGAACGCCTTGATCGTGTCCCTTCTGATGACAAACTACCAAACTTCTTAAAAGCTGCAGCTATGATGAAAGAATCGTTAGAGCGGCTCATTGAAGAATGTCGCCCCAATTGTCTTGTTTCCGATATGTTCCTTCCTTGGACAACTGAGAGTGCAGCGAAATTTAACATTCCAAGAATTATTTTCCACGGCACGAGTTACTTTGCCCTTTGTGTGGGCGATAGCATCAGGCGTAATAAGCCTTTCAAGAACGTTTCCTCTGATTCCGAAGCTTTTGTGGTACCAAATTTGCCTCACGAAATCAAGCTGTTTAGAACGCAGCTGTCTCCGTTTGAGCAATCTGATGAAGAGTCCCGTATGTCTGAGATGATAAAAGCTGTCAGGGAATCGGATTCGAAGAGCTATGGGGTTATCTTCAACAGCTTTTATGAGCTTGAACCCGATTATGTCGAACATTACACCAAGGTTCTGGGTAGAAAGAATTGGGCTATTGGCCCGCTTTCCCTGTGCAACAGGGACATTGAAGATAAAGCTGAACGAGGGAGCAATTCCTCTATAGATAAACACGAGTGCTTGAAATGGCTTGATTCGAAGAAATCAAGTTCCATTGTTTACGTTTGTTTCGGAAGCACAGCGAATTTCACTGCATCACAGATGCAAGAACTTGCAATGGGACTTGAGGCTTCTGGACAAGATTTCATTTGGGTTGTTAGAAACGAGAATGAAGAGTGGTTTCCCGAAGGATTTGAGGAACGAACGAAAGGAAAAGGATTAATCATAAGAGGATGGGCACCCCAAGTGCTAATTCTCGATCACGAATCTGTGGGAGCTTTTGTGACTCATTGTGGATGGAATTCGACTCTTGAAGGAATATCAGCAGGGGTTCCAATGGTTACATGGCCCGTTTTCGCGGAGCAATTTTACAATGAGAAGTTGGTGACTGAGTTTATGAGAACTGGAGCAGGCGTTGGTTCGACACAATGGAAGAGAATAGGTAGTGAAGGAGTGAAGAGAGAAGCAATAGCAAAGGCAATAAAGAGAGTGATGGTGGGTGAAGAAGCAGAGGGATTCAGAAGCAGAGCTAAAGCTTATAAGGAAATGGCAAGAGAAGCTATTGAAGAAGGAGGATCTTCTTATACTGGATGGACTACTTTGCTACAAGATATTACTTCATATAGTTCCACAAGTCACTAAGTAGCGATTAAAAAAAAACATGTATGATTTCTATACTTTGTGTTTGTATGTTTTCTGTTTGCTTATTTGAGCATTACCTTTTCTCACTTCTTATAAATTAATGACATTATAAATAATATTTCAGCCCAAGAATAATTGAAGTTCAATAATTTTATCAACGTATCCCGTCTGCTGGTCAATGCTAGTCAACTTGAATAATGTATAGAATTACAATTGAATAAACCAATAGAACAGTTGACTGTTTGAACGTGTCTTCCCAATAACTACTCCTTTCATTTAAAAGAATGATATAATTTGATTTTTATATAAAATTTAATAAAATAAAAAATATTTTTTATTATGTGATTATAAATACATAACAAGTCAAAAGTAAAAATTAAAATATTATCAATAAAAAAAAATTCTTTTACATACTAAAATAAAAGTTGGTCATCTTTTCAACGAGTTCCTATCATTCTCTTTTGGCCAAATTCCTCTACAAGCGCGCCTTTTTGTTACGTGATGTATTTGGGTTCTTTTGCAGGAATTACAAATATCAAAAACTCTTTCTATTTAGGAGTAATCTAGGTGTAATTATTATGGATTATTCACTTTATAATTATATTTGATTAATTATATTATCTTGTTTGTTTGCTAAAGTATCAATATAAGTATGTTATTTAATTATATAAGTGTAATTATAAGGTTATATTAAATTTTAAAATTAAAAGTTAATTATTTAAAATTAAAAATTTATATTAGACAAATATAAGTATTTATAAATAATATTAAATTAAACATTTAAGATATATATTGTCTTTTAAAAATATATTAATCAGTAAGTATATATTCTTAACTAATATTATAAAAAAATCAATTTATATTTTTAAATTAGTATATTTTAATTAATAATTATAAAAACTAAACTTTATGCGAACATCGTGAAACGTGTGTTTGACAAAAATATTAAATATTATTAATATAATATCATAGTAAAATTGTTAAAATATTTGATTAAAAAAATAATCTATCTAATATAACTAAAAAATTAAATGATTTGTAATATAAAATATCAAGTCAATACTATAAAAATAAATGAACTATAAAATTTAACATAAGTTCTAAGAGTTGTGTCTTTTCTATAATATTTTTGGATTACAACATTATTTCTTGATATAATTAGCTTGTCAATAGTGCTTGAACTCCCTAACTTGAATATTAAATAATTATAATACCCCAAACTTAAAAATCAATTTAATATATTTTTTATATTGCATATAATATTTCTTTAATTATATTATATTTCACGAAAACAGATAGTTTTTCAAATTGAAGGATTGTGACTTTTTTGAAAGATTGTGACTTTTTCTAGGATTTATGACTTTTTCGAAGAGTAGTGTCTTTTTTGAAGGATTGTTACCGAAGGGTTGTAACTTTTCCAAAAAGTTGTGATTTTTTCGAAAGGTTGTGACTTTTTCGAACTGTTATGAGTTGTAATTTTTTTCAAGGAGTTCTGACTTTTTCGAAAAGTTGTGGATTTTTCAAAGAATCATGACGTTTTGAAAGGTTATGACTTTTCCAAATGATTGTGATTTTTTGAAGGATTGTGACTTTTTTGAAGGTTTTTTCAAAAGGTTGTGATTTTGTAAAGTAGTTGTGAAATTTTCAAGGAGTTGTGATTTTTTTAAGGGTTATGACGTTTTCGAAGGATTGTTACTTTTCCGAATGGTTATGACTTTTTCTTATGGTTGGGACAGGCTAAAGTATCATTTAATAAAAAACGTTGCCTTTTGAGTTTTGTTGGGTTATTTAATTAATTTTTAAAATAATGAATTATTTTTAAAAAATAAATAATAATTATGTGAGAGCGCCATGTAGGCTATATATATATACACATACTATCATAGTATAAATAGAGAAAGATCGAAAATATCTCTTAAACTATGAGTTGGTATAATACTGCTCTTTGGTTATCTTTCGGACCAAAGACGTCCTCAACGTTAATCTTTCAGTCTAAAAATATTAATCTTGACATTACTTCTTTGGCTCGAATTTATCCTTATTTTTAGAAGTTCTCCTAAGGTAAGATCGTTAAAATATTTATTACGTGTCTTAATTTGATTTGTCCAAATTTAAACCTTTCTCAAATAAATTAAAAAAGTCATATATAATTAGTATTTTGATCCAATTCGTCAGAAAATAATATTTAAAAAATTATTAAATTTATAATATCTTTCTATGAACCTATCTTAAATTAATTTCTAATTTACTAGAATATAACTCATATCGGAAATCCCACTGAAATTCATATTCGTTCCATTTGATTGTTCATCTAAAAGAAATTATACTTTTTATTAATATAAAATTTGCTATCAACTCTTCAATTATCTTGATCATCCCTTTTCTTTTTTAAAAAAAAAAATCTTATTCTTAATTAAAACTTAGAAGAGTAAAACATCAAAAACACATCTATATCATCTCTTTTTTATACTTAAATTATTAGAAATGTGAATTTTATAATTAAACTATTATTCATTATTTCGATAAACATATCTATCTCTTTTATTACGCTTTCTTGATGGTGTGTATTGCACTTTTTTTTTATTTAAAAAAACTTATTATATGGCACTCCATATGAATAACATTCCATCTTGAACAAATTAATATAATTATTAATATTAGTTAAATATCAAAGATTAAAGTATCACTCTACCAAAAAGAATTAATTAATTAAGTTTTTTTTTTCTATTAAGTTTTTATCATACTTGTTTTATCCGTCAAGTCCCCAAAACCCCAACCTTATACAAAATTTTGTTTTATTTTAATTTTAGATATTTCTTTTATACTCAAAAGTTTTTAGAAAGAATTTTTATTTCATCTCTTCGTCCCAAATCACCCCCCACCCTTCCCCTTAAAAAAAAAAAGAGATATTATTTTATTTTTTAATTTTTTTTTTTAATCCCAGTTCACCTAATCCTCTCTTAATTGGAAGCAGAGGGTAATATGGGAGTGGGGTAAAATTTTAATATTTATATGTGATAAAAATATTAATTTATATATAAGAAATATTGAATTTCTCAAATAATTCGTATGTCTCCTGATTAAACTTTTGAACCTCTTTAAAAAAAAATTAAATATTATTTTAAATATATAAACATAAAACTTCTAAGTGGATAACTAAAAAAATTAAATATTTATTTTGAACTTTAAACAATATAATTATTTTGAACATGAAAAAAACGTGTATGAGCAATAGCAAAGGCAATAAAGCTGCCTTATCAGTTTCATTGTATCGAATGAAAAGTCCCTTCATACATACCCACAAAAAGTCTATAATATGTAATGCATTACCACTGAAAAGAACAAGCACTAAGCTCATTCCCACGAAAAAAATAGTTGAAGGTATGAGTCAACTTCATTTTTTCTTCTTTCCCTTGATGGCTCATGGCCATATGATTCCTATGCTTGACATGGCTAAGCTCATCGTTTCCCGTGGTGTTAAGGCCACCATAATCACAACTCCTCTCAATGAATCTGTTTTCTCTGATTCTATTCGAAGAAACAAGCATTTGGGGATTGACATTAACATCCGTTTGATAGAGTTCAAAGCTGTGGAGAATGATTTGCCTCAAGGATGTGAGCGTCTCGATCTCGTTCCTTCTCCTGAACTGATGAACAACTTCACCAAAGCTATGGATATGATGCAAGAACCCTTCGAGAATCTTGTTGAAGAATGTCGTCCCAATTGTATTTTTTCTGATATGTTATTCCCTTGGACTAGTGATTCTGCTGCAAAATTTAACATTCCAAGAATTGTTTTCCATGGAACGAGTTTCTTTGCACTTTGTGTTGCGGAAAGCATCAGGCGTAATAAGCCTTTCCAGAATGTCTCATCTGATTTCGATACGTTTGTTGTACCCGATTTGCCTCACCAAATCAAGCTGACCAGAACGCAATTGTCTCCGTTTGATCTAATACAGGAAGAGACAATTGTATTTCAGATATTTAATGAAGTCAGGGAGGCGAATTCGAAGAGCTATGGAGTTATCTTCAACAGTTTCTCTGAGCTTGAACCAGATTACGTCCAACATTATACTAAAGTTCAAGGTAAAAAATGTTGGGCTATTGGCCCGCTTTCGCTGTGTAACAGGGACATTGAAGATAAAACTGAAAGAGGGATGAAATCCTCTATTGATAAAAAGGAGCTCTTGAAATGGCTTGATTCGAAGAAATCAAGTTCCATTGTCTACATTTGTTTCGGAAGCCTAGCAAATTTTACTGCAGCACAAATTCAAGAACTCGCCATGGGAATTGAAGATTCAGAACAAGAATTCATTTGGGTTGTCAGAAAAGACAATGAAGTGTCGTATCTGCCCGAAGGATTCGAGGAAAGAAGTAAAGAAAAAGGATTAATCATAAGAGGATGGGCGCCCCAATTGCTAATTCTTGATCACAAAGCTGTCGGAGCTTTCGTGACTCACTGTGGATGGAACTCGACGTTGGAAGGAATATCAGCAGGGGTGCCAATGGTGACATGGCCTCTGTTTGCAGAGCAATTTACCAATGAGAAATTGGTGACCGAAGTTTTGAGAATTGGGGCTGGGGTTGGTTCAGTGCAATGGCAGGAAGCAGCTAGTGAAGGAGTGAAAAGAGAAGAAATATGTAAAGCAATAAAGAGAGTAATGGTGGATGAAGAAGCAGAGGGTTTCAGGAACAGAGCTAAAGAATACAAGAAAATGGCACCACAAGCTATTGAAAGAGGAGGATCATCATACATTGGATTGACAAAATTGCTACAAGATATTACTTCATGTAGTTCCACAAGTCACTAAATAGTGATTGGAAAATAAGAACATGTATGGTTTCTATGCTGTGTTTGTATGTTTTCTATTTGCTAATTTGAGCATTACCTTTTATCACTTATTATCAATTAATGACATTTTATAAGGAATAATTGAAGTTCAGTTGTATTATCAATGTTAGTCAATTTGAATAAATAAGTAGTGTAGTTAAAACAGTTCCTGTAATTCTCTTTTGACCAAATTCCCTGTACAAGTGGGCCTTTTGGTTACGTGATGTATTTGCCAGGAATTACAAATATCAACGACTGTGTAAGTATAGTGTCCACACATCTGTAAGTAACTGTATCGTTTGTGCAGTATTCAAACAAGAAAAAATATAATTAAGTTTATAAATTTCAATATTAGAACTAATAAAATGCTCTAAAATTATTAAGTTCTTTCTATATAGACAATTTAATATTATCAATTTATCTAAAAAAAATTTCTATTAATGTAATATTATCAAAGTTTTAATCATCTTCAATAATATTTTTGGAATATAACATTATTTTTTGATATAATTGGCTTGTCAACCGTGCTTGAATTCCCTAATTATTAGATTACTATAGTTCCCCAAACTTAAAAATTAACTTAATATACTTTTATATTTTATATTATATTTATTTATATTATATTATATTGAAAACAAATGATTTTTCATATAAAAGGATTGTGCATTTTTCAAAGAATTATGACTTTTTTGAAGAGTTGTGACTTTTGCAAAGAATTGTTATTTTTCCAAAGGGTTGTGTATTTTTCGAAGGATTGTGAATTTTGCGAAGAGCTATGACTTTTCAAAAGAGATTACCACAATACCCCCAACTTAAAGATTTAATTATATTATATTATATATTATATTAAAAGTAGACAGTTTTTCATATTGAAGAATTGTGACTTTCACGAAGGGTTGTGACTTTTTCAAGGAGTTACGACTTTTTTGAAAAGTTGTGACTTTTTTGAAGAATTATGAATTGTTACCTTTTCGGGTGTGATTTTTTCGAAAGGTTGTGACTTTTCTGAATGGTTGTAATGGTTGTGACATGCTAAAGTATCATTTAATCAGAAACGACATCTTTTGAGCTTTGTTAAAGTCTATTGGGTTATTTAAGTGATTTTTAAAAAAATTGAATTATTTAAGGAAAAAATAAATAAGATTTATGTGAGAGTGTCACGTAGGCGGGCCTTACATTCTCTTTCATATATATACTAGACATCCGCGCTCGTGCCAGCACGGGCCAATATCTATCATTTTTGTATCTCAAATTATATGATATAGATAGAATTTAGAAAGTTAATTAAATTTTAACATGATTTTAAAATTATCAAGCAATGTGAATCATAGTATTTTTTACATATTTTTTTAAAAATAATATATGTTACCCCCTTGTCCCAATTATGTGGCCTCTATAAAATTTGTGAAAGTAAAAATTAATATGTCTTTTAATTTTTAATTGTTGTGATTTATATTATGTTTACGTCATTTTTTTAAAACAATATATGTTATTCATTTATCTCTATTTATGCGACACTCGAGTGTTAATTGAATTTTTTATATTTTTTTTCAATATTTTAAGTTGTTAATTTCTAATGGTTTATAGTAATTTTTGTTTAATTTTGATATGTAAATATATTAGTATTGTTAATTATCTAGATTTGCAAGTTTTTTTTACGTAATTTTCTAATTAAATAATACATGTTATTTTTTTCGATTCCGTTTTATGTGATGTTGATACATTCATTTCAATAATCAATGAATTTTTTATTTACCTTTAAAATATTTTAAGTTGTCAATTATTATGATTTATAATATTTTTAATACCTTCACGTATGTCTATAATATATTAAGTTATTAATTATGTACTTTATAATATTTTTAAAATAAGAAGAGCGATAAAAAAATTATTAACAAGTAACAAAGGTTAAAAATGAGAATAGAGATAAAAAAAGATTAGACTATAGAAAGAGGAAGAGATAAACAGTCAGTTTCTTCCTAAACCCCAGATGACAACCATTTAACTCTGCTCAATCTAAATCCCAAGCAAATTATTATTGGGCTATATAATTCTTGGGCCTATTTGTGATTTAGCCCAAGGCCCAACAGTTTGACAAGCCTTTGGGCTATATATGGTCACAACAAAAAGATGTCCTCAACATTAATCTTTCGGTCCAAAACATTGATCTGACATCAACTTTTTGACTCACAGTTACCCTTATTTCTAATAGTTCTCCTAAAGTATAAAATATTTATTAATTACGTGGCTTAATTTGATTTGTTTAAATTTAAATCTTTCTCGAATAAATAATAAAAAATATATGATAAATATTTTAACCCAATTCATTAGAAAATAATATTTAAAAAATTATTAATTTCATAATATCTTCATATGAACCATCTTAAATCAAGCCCTAATTTAGTAGAACCCAACTCATATCGAGAATCCAACTACAATTCATACTCGTTCCATTTGAATGTCCATCTAAAAAAAAATTATTTTTTATTAATATAAAATTTGCTATCAATTTGAATAAAGGGCCGCAGGGGCCATATGAATATTTTAAAAAAAAAAAATTGCTATCAATTGTTCAATTATCTTGATCATTCCTTCTTTTTCTTTTTTAAATTTCTTATTCTTAAATTGAATAGTGAAGCATCAAAAATACATTTAGACTGTCTCCTTTCTTTATATCTGAATTATTAGGAGTATAAGTTTCATAATCAAACTATCATTCATTATTTTTTTATAAACAGACCTATCTCTTCTATTACACTCGAAATTATTACATGACATTCCATATGGACAAAATATTCCATTCTGAAAAAAATTAATATAATTATTAATATGAATTAAATGTTAAAGATTAAAGTATTGCTGCACCAAAAAAGATTAATTAATTCATTTTTTCAAAAAATTAAAACATTTCTGTTGCCCACTAGGCCTAATGTCTCTCTCTTGCCTAACTCTTTAATGAAGATTTAAGAGTTTTTAATTTTCATTTTTTTTTTTTCATCTAAAGCAATTTTTCCCGTTTCCTTGTTTTGAACGAAAACAGAAAGTCTATAATAGGTGATGCGTTAATAACTGATTACAACTAAAAGAAGAAGTAATAAGCGATATGAGTCAACTTCATTTTTTCTTCTTTCCCTTGATGGCTCATGGCCATATGATTCCTATGCTTGACATGGCTAAGCTCATCGCTTCACGTGGTGTTAAGGCCACCATAATCACAACCCCTCTCAATGAATCTGTTTTCTCTGATTCTATTCGAAGAAACAAGCATTTGGGGATTGACATTAACATCCGTTTGATAGAGTTCAAAGCTGTGGAGAATGATTTGCCTCAAGGATGTGAGCGTCTCGATCTCGTTCCTTCCCTTGAACTGTTGAACAACTTCACCAAAGCTGTATATATGATGCAAGAACCCTTCGAGAATCTTGTTGAAGAATGTCGTCCCAATTGTATTGTTTCTGATATGTTATTCCCTTGGACTAGTGATTCTGCTGCAAAATTTAACGTTCCAAGAATTGTTTTCTCTGTAATGGGTTTCATTGCACTTTGTGTTGCGGAAAGCATCAGGCGTAATAAGCCTTTCAAGAATGTCTCATCTGATTCCGAAACTTTTGTCGTACCCGATTTGCCTCACCAAATCAAGCTGACCAGAACGCAATTGTCTCCATTTGATCTTATGGAGGAAGGGACAATTATATTCCAGTTATTCAATGAAATCATCAGGGAGTCGATCTCAAAGAGCTATGGAGTTGTCTGCAACAGTTTCTACGAGCTTGAACCAGATTACGTCCAACATTATACTAAAGTTAATCAAGGCAAAAAGTGTTTGGCTATTGGCCCGTTGTCGCTGTGTAACAGGGACATTGAAGATAAAACTGAAAGAGGGATGAAATCCTCTATTGATAAAAAGGAGCTCTTGAATTGGCTTGATTCGAAGAGATCAAGTTCCATTGTTTACATTTGTTTCGGAAGCGGAGCAAACTTTACTGCACCACAAATTCAAGAACTCGCCATGGGAATTGAAGATTCAGAACAAGAATTCATTTGGGTTGTCAGAAAAGACAATGAAGTGTTGTATCTGCCTGAAGGATTCGAGGAAAGAAGTAAAGAAAAAGGATTAATCATAAGAGGATGGGCACCCCAATTGCTAATTCTTGATCACAAAGCTATCGGAGCTTTCGTGACTCATTGTGGATGGAACTCGATGTTGGAAGGAATATCAGCAGGGGTGCCAATGGTCACATGGCCTCTATTTGCGGAGCAATTTACCAATGAGAAATTGGCGACTGAAGTTTTGAGAATTGGGGCTGGGGTTGGTTCAGTGCAATGGGAGCAAGCAGCTAGTGAAGGAGTGAAGAGAGAAGAAATATGTAAAGCAATAAAGAGAGTAATGGTGGGTGAAGCAGCAGAGAGTTTCAGGAACAGAGCTAAAGAATACAAGAAAATGGCAACACAAGCTATTGAAGGAGGAGGATCAACTTACATTGGATTGACTAATTTGCTGCAAGATATAAGTAGGTATGGTTCTTGATCGTTAACGGTCATTTGGTGGGAATGATAAGCACAAATAACTTCAGAATTAAAATATAGTGTCTTGTTTAGTGAACATGATACCGAATCATCAAATTGACAAATTCGGTCCTCTTCACACTGTGTCGATACTTTTATAATTTAAATAAATAAACGGGATAAAATTAAATAAAATGTCCATTGATCAAAATTATATATCGGTACTTGAATTAGAGAAATTTACTGTATAATGATTTAAGTTGGCCAAAATTGGGGTAAAAAATTATCTTTCTGAGAAAGAGGAGCTATTGTAATATATAAATATTGTTTAAGTTGTATATAGATGTATACTAGTTTCTAATATATGATTATACATCATATATACATGATATACACTGTTTATACAAATCCATTACATACCTACATGAGATCATTTTGTTAAAATTCTTTTTGTAGCTCGCACATATTAGTAAGTGATGGTATTTTACGTATACATAATATCATGGGTATTATAGGTAATTAACACTACAATATAGAGTGACGAGGAAATTTTCCGAGCCCAAAGATACTTTCGTAAACCAAATGAGTTAAAAGCCCATCTGTTTTCACGTTCTTAAGAATCCGAGGCCTTATTTCGGTTCCCGGTGAGCCCAAAAGATGTTTCTTTTCCTCCTGTTTTGGGCCGAAATAGCTATGGCCCAAAGAATTTGAGTCTCATATTCCTAGTCAGCCCACCAAAGGAACTGAACAATAAAAACAAGTTGTAATACAAGAAGCAATTTAATTGTCTCCAATTTAAGTTCACTTTCATATTTTAGCTCAATTCCAACGCTTTTTTTTTTCTATTTCAGATATAGATTGATTAATATTGATTAACTCATATAATCGATTTTTACTGAAGTTTGAGTTGAAATAAATTAATATTGATTTAATTTATTTTAAAAAATAAAAATTTTTAACAAATAACATTTTATAATATGTAATAATTTTAAGAATGTCTATTAAACTGGTGGTGGGTAAGTATGTAGTGACTGTAGTTAGTGCCTATGCGCCCCAAGCAGGTCTAGAGGAGGAAGTCAAGAGGCTCTTTTGGGAAGAATTGGATGAGGTGGTGAGGGGCATACCAATGACGGAAAAGCTTTTCATTGGGGGAGACTTTAATGGACATATTGGGGCTACCAGTAGTGGGTTTGAAGATGTCCATGGAGGTTTTGGTTTTGGGGAAAGGAATGGAGGGGGGATGTCTCTCTTGGATTTTGGCAAAGCCTTTGAGTTAGTCATTGCTAACTCATGTTTCCAGAAGAGGGAAAGTCACTTGATAACCTTTCAGAGTGCGGTAGCTAAAACTCAAATTGATTACCTACTTCTACGAAAAGGTGATAGAAGCCTTTGTAAGAATTGCAAAGTTATTCCGAGTGAGAGTATTTCCACTCAACATAGGCTTCTAGTGATGGACATAGAGATTAAGAGAGAAAAGAAGAGGAAGATTGTCTATGCCCAACCGAGGATTAGATGGGGGGGTCTAACTCCTGCCCTCTCGGTTGAGATGGAAGAAAAGCTGAGAAATTTAGAGGCCTGGAGTAGTGGTGGAGATGTGAATAATATGTGGGACAATACTGATGGTTACATTCGAAAGGTAGCCTCTGAGGTACTAGGGGTTTCGAGAGGAACCTTCGGGGGACGTCGAGGTGATTGGTGGTGGTCTATACTAAGTAGTTGGAGTGTAGGGAGGAGGATGAAAAACAAAGACTTAAAGAGATTTATAAGACGGCTAAGTCAGAAGCAAAGATGGCGGTGACGAGTGCTAAGACAACAGCGTTTGAGCGCCTATATGAGGAGCTAAGTGATAAAGGCGCGGACAAGCGAATGTATAGGCTTGCTAAAGCGAGAGAAAGGAAAGCTCGCGACTTGGATCAATTGAAGTGCATCAAGGATGAGGAGGGGGAGGTGCTAGTGGATGTGACTTCTATTAAACAAAGGTGGCAATCTTACTTTCATAAACTTTTAAATGAAAAGGGAGATAATGATATTGAGCTGGGCAAGTTAGCACATTCCCAAAATCATCGAGACTTTTGTTATTACAGGCGGTTCAGATTTGAAGAGGTTAGAAGGGCTATTAGTAGGATGAAGAGAGGGAGGGCGCTCGGACAGGATGAGATTCCGATAGATTTTTGGAAGAGTATGGTCAAGGATGACATAGAGTGACTGACTAGACTGTTCAATACTATCATGAAGACGGCCAAGATGCCGGAGGAATAGAGGAGGAGTACAATGGTCCCACTGTATAAGAACAAAGATGATATTCAAAGCTGTAATAATTACAGGGGTATCAAGTTGTTGAGTCATACTATGAAGGCATGGGAGAGAGTGGTGGAGATGAGGGTGAGAAAAGTAGTTTCTATCTCAGAAAACCAGTTTGGATTCATGCCAGGACGGTTGACTACTGAAGCGATCCACCTTGTTCGGAGATTAGTGGAGAAATACAGGGAAGTAAGAAGGATCTTCATATGGTGTTCATTGATCTTGAGAAGGCCTATGACAAAGTCCCGAGGGATGTCCTATGGAGGTGTTTGGAGATGAAAGGCGTCCCAATGGCATATATTAGAGTGATAAAGGACATGTATGACGGGGCCATAACTCAGGTAAGAACGGTGGGAGGAGATTCTGAATATTTCCCTGTTTAGATGGGACTTCACCAAGGATCTGTGCTGAGCCCTTTTTTGTTTTCCTTGGTGTTGGATGAGCTGACGCGATCTATCCAGGAGGAAGTCCCATGGTGTATGTTGTTTGCAGATGACATAGTACTGATTGATGAGACCCGGACCAAAGTTAACGATAGGTTGGAGGTTTGGAGACACGCTTTGGAGACCAAAGGATTTAAATTGAGCAGGACCAAAACAGAATACTTGGAGTGCAAATTCAGTGTAGTGAGGGAGGAAGCAGACATTGATGTGAGACTTGCAGCTCACCTTATCCCCAAGAAGGAAAGCTTTAAGTATCTGGGGTCTATCATCCAGAGTAGTGGGGATATCGACGATGATGTCACACATCGTATTGGGGCGGCTTGGACAAAATGGAGGTTGGCCTCTGGAGTATTGTGTGATAAGAAGATACCATCTAAACTCAAAGGTAAGTTCTACAGAATGGTGGTTAGACCTGCTTTGTTGTATGGGGTGGAGTGTTGGCCAATAAAGAATGTAGATGTTCAGAAAATGCGGGTCGCAGAAATGAGGATGTTATGATGGATGTGTGGTCACACCAGAAGCGACAAGATTAGGAAGGAGGTCATTCGGGAGAAGCTAGAGGTGGCCCATGTAGCTGACAAGATGAGGGAAGCGAGACTACGATGGTTTGGACATGTACAGAGAAGGAGTACCGATGCCCCTGTTAGAAGGTGTAAGAGGTTAGATTTGGGAGCTATACATAGGGGTAGAGGTAGACCAAAAAAGTATTGGGGAGAGGTGATTAGAAACGATATGGTGAAACTTGATCTCACCAAGGACATGACCTTAGACAGGAAGGAGTGGAGGTTGAGAATTAGAGTAGCAGGCTAATAGGGAGGATAGGAAAGAGTGGTAATTGTCTGTCTTTTATATGTTATTTATCTGCCTTTATATGTTTACTATCTTGTATCTATGTATTATTATGTGTTCTTCTCTTTTTGCCTGTGTATCACATCTAGCATATTCTGCTGATGGGTTTTTGTGACGAGGTTTCCAGGAAACAGCATCTCTACCTATGTGGTAGTAGTAAGGTCTGCGTACATCTTACCCTCCCCAGACCCCACTTGTGGGATTTCACTGGGTATGTTGTTGTTGTTGTTATAATAAATTTAAGAATATTTCAGACATTTTAATTAAAAAATACTCAGAAGTACTTGTGTATCAAATATATGGACAGCTTTATTCAGATTGAGGAATTTTATCTAAATGCGTTTTATTTTTAAAATAAATTTTAACACTTAAAAAAATATTTTTAATGTACTTTTAAAAATTATTATTTTTCAACCAATTCAAACGGACTCTTAATTTAATTAAATTTGGGTGAAATATGTTAGCAGGGATATCACGCTTAATACATGCAACGTCAAATCACAGTAGTAGACTTTGCTTAAAATAATTAAACATGATTATCAATAATAAATAAAATAATCGAAGAATCAAAATAACTCAGAGTCAAATATTTTTATTTCCTTTTAAAAATAAATTGATGTCATTAATTTCACATTAAATGTTAAATTAAAATTTTCTCCAACTCAGCAATTTAAATATGTGTCCTAAACTCGTGACTAGTTTGACTTCAGGTGGAGTACCACGTGATTTTCTTGTTTTTTTTAATAGAGTAATAAATTGCTGTTATTAGTAAAAATTAACATGTCAAATCAAAATATATAATTATTTTATTTTAAAATATTAAATTAATTCATATAATTTAACTTTTTCATATATATATATAAAATAAAAAAATTAACTTTGAAATTCAGTTAAATTAAAGCGTAACATGAAAATTAAAAATAAATAAAATGAGTATCATTTAACTATATTTTCTGGTTAAAGATCCAAAAAATATGATTTTTAATATTTTTTGCTCATTTTTTTCTTTTTAATATGAATATATATGATCTACGTGAATCATGATGTACTCATAGATTCCAATATTGGAGCCAAACGATTGTCAACGGGCGCCGAGGATCATTCGTTTTCAAATGAATGTAACTTATATATATTTATTTTAATTTATGTGGTACTTTTTTATTATTATTTTATTTCAAAATAAATGTCATTTATTTATAATTATGAAATAATTTAGCTTTTGAATTTTTTTATATTTTTAATTGGTGCAAAGAATCATTTATGTTTTTCTATATAAGTGAAGTATATTTTTTTAAAGAAATTTTACATAAATAGCGTATGTTTGAAACTTAATATGGTCAAATAATTATATTGTATATAATTATATGGCATAACGTTGGCTATGTGACCTGGAGGGGAAGAGAGAGACAAATTGTATATGTATGTTTGTCAAATTGTATGTGTATATCTGTCAAATAATTGTATATGTGTAATTAATATACATATGTATTTGTTTATCTAACAAGTGAGATTGTGAGAGGGGGGAGAGAGGCGGGAAAGATCAAGAGAAGGAGAAGAGAGGCGAGAGAGAGAGTGTGGAAAGTGGAGAGAGCCGAATTATATATCTATATCTGTCAAAATAATTCTATATATGCACTTGGTATACATATATAATTGTATATCTGGCAAGAAATTGCATAGAGAGAGGGGAGAGGCGAGAGAGACGAAGAAATGAGAGAAAAAATAGCAACAAAACCCTAACTATAGCAATAAATCCTAACTATAACTATAAATTATAATTTTTTTAAATTATAGTGGTATAATATAAATATTTCTTTTTTTAATAGCATTAAATGGGGATAGGCAATGTACAGGCCATGCATTAAATATATTTGTTAGAAAATAAATGTATTTCTTATCCCCCTTGTTCTAATAGGTACTTTAATTAATTTTGAACCCATATAATTTATTGTGTACCTTTGAAAGTTTTTAATCCTATCACAATATTTGAAGTAGTATTGAATTATTTCCTTTTAAGATAGAACCAAGTTTATCTTTGTTAAAATGATGGTACTTCAAAATCCATGAAAATAGAAATTCAGGTACCTTTTATTTGAACGAAGTTTCCTTTATTTGAATGAAGTTCTTTTTTATTTGAATGAAATTTATCAAAAATATTATTTAACAGATCATGATAACGTGAAAATTTAGTTATTCTGAGTGATAGAGATAAAAATTCAAGTAAGAACTTGGCCAAATCTATTACTCCCCTCGTTTACTTTTAGTTATTAAATTATAATTTGTCACACTTACTAAGAAAATAATTATTGATATAGGAAGTTATAATTTTATCTCTATTAATTAATAAGGTCCAATACATATTTACTCATTATAATTTTCAAGATTATTAATTCAATGACAATAAATTGAGATTATAATAGAAAAATAAATTTGTCATATCTTGATTTATCAAAAATGACAAGCATAAGTAAAAATCAAATTAATTTTTTTTTTAACAATTAAAAGTGAACGGAGAGAATAGTTTTTTCAAATAATGTGTTTGCTTTATAAAATCAGAGTTATTGATATGAGTTGGTCCAACCTATGTGAGGTAGCCTATACAGATTTTAAAATTTTATATATCAAGCTAGGCTAGTTTATCAATTTGTCCGGCCGAAATAGTCAACCTAACCCACAACTATATGGGTTACGGATTACACTTGGCCAGTCTACTTTTTTTAAAAATAAATAGAAGTATCTTTTATAGCTTTAATTTTAAAATGCTAACATAAATATTGACAATGATATTACATGATGTTTACTATAGTTAATCAAGTCTAAAATTCATAAAAAAAAAAAAAATTGAATATTAAATTTGGCTTCAACTAAAGATTTGATGGTATGACTTCAATCTAAAATTATTGTCATTTTATGTAAATGTTGTAGATGCAAGCGTACAAGAAAATAATATTTAATATTTAGTTTTTTTAATTTGTAATATTTATATGCATGGTTTAAGAATATTCTATTTTTTTTTAAAGTTTTTTACTTGGCCCACGGGTCAGTGAAGCCCATAATGTTCAAGTCCTAAAAGGTATCGAAATTATTTAGGCCAAGCTAAAAGCCCTATTTTAAATGGACTCTAAAAATCTTAGCTCAATTTTATGAAAAAATTACCTAAATACACATCTTATTTTATTATAGTCTCTAAAATTTCTGGTCATTTTAAAAAACTTCAAGAAATCTCTTCTTGAATAAATCACTCTCTTCTTGCTAATACATCCCTATATCCCACTCAGATACTCCGTGATACATCCTTTCCCTTCAAGATACATAAATATCCTTTTGGATACATCCTTCCATTATGTCTAGATGCTTTATCCTCTCTGATACATCCCTCTACTATATTCATGAATATCTGGTGATATATTCGGAAGTCTAATAATGTATTCAAAAGTTGAGTAATGTATCCCAAATTTCGTAAATTTTAAGGGATTTTTGTAATTTAAAAAGAGTGAAAAAATAACATAATTATCTCTAAACACTATGAAATTTATGTAAGTCATATCAATTTTATCAAATTACGAATTGAATCGAATTGGTCCAGCAAGCCTAGCTCTTGTTGAAGCTCTACATGAATTTCATTAATCATGTATAAATTTTAAATTTAGAATTCAATTGCTACCATTTGAAATCCATCATTTTAAAGAAATCCGCATTTTCTTGGCCAGGTCTAATTTCAAATTATTTTACACACTCTAGTGGGGAAGCAGTGTCTAGTGACTCAAGAAACAGTGGTGCTATTAAGATAATGGTGAAATTAATTTGTGCTTGAATATATAATTTGGAATTGTAATTTTAAATCAACATTTAAATATGTGATTCAGAATTTCAACTCTTCCGGAAAAAAACAAGATTTGAAATTTCCAATTATGATTTCAAAAAAGAAAAAATTCAAATGTGAAATTTGAATCATAAGTTTATATTTTATGAAAATGACATATTATTTTAATTTTCTAAAAAAAAAAATCATGCGAAAAAATTATATAAATGAATAACTAGTTACAACTACAATCAGTAAATCTTTGTAAAATTATAAAAATTTTATAATTGTAAATATCTATTAATAAAAGAAAATATGAAGATATGTATTTTTTTAACGTGGCACCTTAGAATATTCCACTCATTTAATAAGATTATATAAGAATCTAGAAATCTTGATAATTTTCTTAATTTATGTGATGTTCCTCTTTATGAAAAAAAAAATACAAACTAAAAAAAATTAAGTTACATTTCGAAACAAAAACTTCAACCTTTTAATTAATCGGAGCTCAAATCATACCCAAACAACGCTCGAGTTACCATATTTTATAATGGGGTGTGTTTGGAATGGAATATGTTTTCCATATTGAGATGGAGAATGGGAAAAAAAAATATCAAATATATATTGATAAAACATATATGGGAATTGATAAATAAAAAAAATCAAATTTTTTTTCATATTTGTCGTTTCGTTTATTGAAGTTTTATATTTTTCAAGAGATAACTTACACACTCACATAGTTACATTTATAATTTTTCTTAATATGTGTGTATTATCTCACAAATTAAATTAGTATGGAATAGATTAAAATAGAATCAGGATATTCTCAAATTTATTTTTATTTTTAAATTAACATTTTGTACTCTTAGGACAACTAGTATGATGGGATTAGACAAAAAGCGGTGAGCATTAGTTTTAAGTCTTTAAACAAGAATGATTAACGTAGTAATCAAAATTGGCCTGATTAATCTTGTGTTTGGGAAAAGCATTTAAATTATAATTGATCAAAAGAAGATGGTTGGAAAATATTAATTTAGTAAAAGGTGTTTCTTAATGGGAAGACACCTCCAATTGTCTTCCCACTATTTTGAGTACCTTTGGTACTTTGCCATATAAAAAGCAGATTCCTCATTATTATATGTTTGAAAGTAGGATTTTCACCCTTAAAACGATAAAAGATTAATTGTGATGACACGAATATAATTATGTATTGTTTTATTTTGACTTTCAAATTATGTACATTAAAAAATTAGTTGAGCCTCTCAAAATAGTTTATCGGAAGAACCAACGACTAGTACCAAGTTGTGACGGCAGTAGTAGATATTCAAATTTTATAGAACTTTACTATATGTGTTTTATTTCAATTAAGTGTTTTGGAGGTTATTCTATTCTAAAATAATTTATTTCGGCCAAACTCAATTAACAGGTTGAATTTTAGGTATGATTTTTGCCCGTTTTCGCTGTGTCACAGGGTCATTCAAGATAAAGCTAAAAGAGGAAAGAAATCCTCTATTGATACAAAGGAGCTCTTGAAATGGCTTGATTCGAAGGAATCAAGTTCCATTGTTTACATTTGTTTTGGAAGCGGAGCAACTTTTACTGCAACACAAATTCAAGAAATCGCCATGGGAATTGAAGATTCTGGACAAGAATTCATTTGGGTTGTCAGAACAGATAATGAAGAGTCGTTTCTGCCCGAAGGGTTCGAGGAAAGAAAAGAAAACGATTAATCATAAGAGGATGGGCACCCCAATTGCTAATTCTTGATCAGAAAACTGTCGGAGCTTTTGTGAATCATTGTGGATGGAATTTGAGGTTGGAAGGAATATCAGCAAGGGTGCCAATGGTGACATGGCCTCTGTTTGCGGAGCAACTTACCAATGAGAAAATGGTGACTGAAGTTTTGAGAATTGGGGCCGGGGTTGGTTCAATGCGATGTGGGGGGGGGGGGGGGGGGGGATGTAGCTAGTGAAGGAGTGAAAAAGAGAAGAAATATGTAAAGCAATAAAGAGAGTAATGGTGGGTGAAGAAGCAGAGGGTTTCAGGAACAGAGCTAAAGAATACAAGAAAATGGCAACACAAGCTATTGAAGAAGCAGTATCATCTTACATTGGATTGACTAATTTGCTGCAAGATATAAGTACATCTTAAACAAATTTGACGCATCATGATTTAAGTTGGCAAATATTGGGGTTAAAAAATCATCTTGCTGAGTAAGACGAACTCATATATATAGTATTTAGATATTTAAATTATGTACGTGAAAAAATTTCAGCAGAGACTATTATTTAAATGCGTAAATTTAAACATATTCAAAATCAAAAGCGAAGACGAGACACAAAGGTGGGAAGAAAGATTTCAAATTTAGTCAAAACTAAAAGCCAAGTTTGGGCCCGCCTGATTAATTTTTTAACTAAACTAAATATTGTTTTCATTTTAATTAATTGTTTCTATTTAATTTGGCAAAAAAATTATAAAAATTTATAAATTTTGTGATTTTAAATTAAAAATATGTCAAATTATTTGACTCAAATATATCAAAATATTTTTTGATCTTATGGCAACATGTCATGCGTAAGATTTAAATTTTAAAAGTTATAAAAGAAAGAGACATTCTCTTTTAGATGAACTAATAAAAAGGACAAATGAATTAAAATAGATAAAATATCATACTTTAAATTTAAAATTTAATTATACGAATGAGAGTGTAAAATTAATCAAATCTTTTTGTTGAGCCCGAGCAATATCCGAACTACCTTTACTAATATAAAATAAAAGTGAGTTATGGGGAAAAAGATAGCAATAATAGGAAGCATGCATTCTGATTTCTGATACAATCTTTTCTTCTCATTGCATTCTATAAAAACAGAAAAATAAATTACTTCAGCTTTTCAAAATAATTTATCAGAAGAACCAACGACCAGTACCAAGTTGCGGTAGAGTATAACAATATTTTATCTATCAAAGAAGAACATGAAATTGTTTTATAAAAATATATGTGCAGGAAAAAACCTTCTCAGTTTTCATCTTATTTTTGTGTTTAAGGAAAAATATTAAGAAAAATATTTTTTAAAATTCTTATCCAATTTTTTTTGTCCAATCCCTATCAGAACCCCCTTTCCAAAAAAAAATTATTATCATTTAAAAATAAAACTAAATTATTTTTTTTTAAAATATCACATTTTGAAAATTTTAATTTTTTACCCTACCATATCCCCATTCCTCATACAAAAAAATTTAAAAAAATATTTTTAAAAAAATCCAAATTTGATTTTTGTTTTACTCCACCCTTGCGCTCCCATCACCCAGCCCCACCCAAATACCCAAAAAATAAATAAATAAATAAAATTATTTTTAAATTTTTTTTAATTTTTTATTCCACCCGTCCCGGCATCTCCAAGCCACCCCACCCCTCACCCCAACCCCCATACAAAAAAATTAAAAATTTATTTTTTAAAAGAAATTAAATTTTAAAAATTTCAATTTTTACTTCAACCTCCCCCGACCTCCCGACCCCCCCCCCCCACATTCCCCACCCCAACCATACAGGAAAAAAAAAATTAAACAAATAGTTTTAAAAAAAATTCAAATTTTGATTTTAATTTTTTACTCCAACTTGCCCCTACCCCAACCCTAGCCCCCTACACCCTACCCTCCGCCAAAAAAATAATTTAAATATTTATTTTTAAAAAATATTTCAAATATTTTCATGTTAGAAACTAGTTTTCTAAAATTATTTTCTACTTTCTAGCTAAAGATAAAAAAATTTCTAAAAAATATTTTCATTCACTAACTAAACAATAAAAAATATTTTTCACTCACCAACCAAACATGAAAAAATAAATAAGAAATCAACTCATTTTCCGGGAAAATATTTTCTTCCATACCAAACACAACCTAAAAGTCTACAAACCAAATTTGCACAAATTTACATCATTTGAGCAAACTGCAAAATTTGACCAATTTTTTTCGTAGAAGTCATTTGAATATCATTTCTAACACAGAAATCACACAATCTGAAAATACTAATTAAATAGTAATCCTTTTCCACAAAAAGAGGAATGAAATTTGTTTTTGCTATATATTTCGAAGATTTGATTTATAAAGTTGAAGTCAAGCACCTAATAATTATAGGAACAAACAATACATGAAAATTGAAAATTAGTTGAGTAAAGCGTCACAAAAAGGATATGTAATTGTATTAAACATAACGATCAAAATTGGAAATTTGCCTTAAAGCTGAGCATTATGTTATCACTTCTCTAACCACCTTACACTTTTCGACCCTCAAATTATAATTAGCATTTATTAATCACGATAACAATATTTAAGTACTACTCACTTTATCTAATAGAAAAATCAATACAAACTATGGTAGATCTAGAATTTTAAATTAACAAGTATAATTATAGTTACCTACACTAATTACTATAATTCGTAAAAATTATACAAAATATTTTCGTAGCGTATATTATTGATGGATAGCGGTTGTTGGAATAATACCCCTACACCCAACCATATTTCTAATATGTTGAGACACTCTTCCAACAACCATAAATTAGTACCTCAACAGTAGTCGAATTTGGCCATGTCACATTTATGGGATTCACAATTCAATATATCCTACTGTAAGAAAAAGGAAAATAATATAGCTGCAACCAATAATAGATGTGTTTATGGTAAATTTCCAACAAAGTACTTTAAACAAGGCCAACATTGAAATAATTTTACTGTCAAGTCTGAGGTGCTTGAGCATTTTGGGTACTATAGTGATAGAATTAGTTCACTTTTAATTAGAGATTGAGGATTCGAGTTCTGAGTATGAAAAATAATTTGATTCTCTGAATGAATTATTTGATAGTGCATGATCTGAATTCAATCGGGACTTCAATGTAGCATCGAATGATAAAAAGGTAAAAATTATAGGAACAGTAATTATATGACAATATCATGAAAGGAAAAAATAAATAAAATGAAATTAGATGTCAATATCAAACTTGTTGGTGTTCCTGTTTTTTAAACTCATTGTGCATTATTGTCGCAGTTGATAGAGGAGATGTACTGTTATTGTACAGTGAATTTTATTATAAGGACATCAAAAGAATGTGAATAACAATTTATTAATTATGGGTTGTTAAACTAAATTATGATGGAGAGAGAAAATTCACTTAATCTATCATTGCATGAACGTGTTTTCTTATTTTAATGATATTAGAGGTTGTACTGAACCTTAATTTTAAATATTTCCCTTGTTAAATTAGTAATATTTCTATTCCATTATGATATTCTTTTCACTTTGTTAAAGCTCAAATGAAAAGGTGACATTCAATCAAAATATTTATTTATTCGATTGTGAAACGAAAAACACAACTTAAAAATCAGCTTTCCAAAGAAGACCAAAAGAATCAATCTCCGGAAATCAAGTTTGGACTTAATAATTTTATTTAAATTATCTTTTAATAAAATTGAAGATCAATTTTCAGCTTTTTTTAATAATGAAAAATTACTACAGAAATTTTCGTATTTTTGATATAATTTATGCACAAAGTAGATACCATTTCTCCCCATCCTATATTGATATATTAGAAAATCTACAGAAGGATTATTATTGTTTACCGTTTCGGAGATGAATTAAATTAGAGGTCGGTTATGAACATTTAATATCATTATGTCCTTTTGTTGTAATGACAAGATTTAATTACTGAATGACCCAATGTAGGTTACGTATTTAATAAATTATTCAATCTCAACGAGCAACGGTGATTAAAAATCAAATACACAAATTAAAACAATGAAAATATTTAATGATTATATCTACATTCATTCATTCACATATGAAATTACTCAAGTCCAATGTTTTTCGTTTTAGTTTTTCATCTGGTGTCTAATATCGATATTAGAGTTTAACTAATTCATATTCATGCATTAGAGTCAAATGCATATACTTGAATTTCAAATTTGAGACTCTTGATTAAATAAAAAATAACTCATCCACTGTATCACCTCCTTTGTTAAATTTGTATTTGAGTGCACTACTTCTCTTTCTATCAATCAAGGATAAATTTTGAAAATAATAATCAAAACATGATATTCAAATCTCTCTGTCACAAATTCAGATTCATCCACCCTTGAGTCTCATTTCCTACTCTGTTAATTTTTTGATTTAAGAATATATGTAATGAATTTCCAAATTAGATGTAGAATTAGTGTAAAATCAAGTAGTATTATATACTCACTCATTATACGTAGTATAGTACGAAAAAAAATAAATTGATCCATCTTCCCGTCCCTCCTTATTTAAGCGCCATAATATTGCTGGATTATCCTGCCGGCTCGCCAAACAACAACCAAATCCCTCTGAACTTGCTTATCAGCTTCACCCATTAACTCCATTTTTTTTCAATTTTATATACCTTTCCAAATTCCCAACACCTTCTCTCAAATCATTCTCCTATTATATACACTTTCGAATTTTCAAAGAGAAAAAAGATAAAGTGGATAAATCTTACTCACACTACACAAACATTGATAATCGTGTCCTGCTCTTTTTTCTGCCCAAATCCCTCCGCAATTTCTCTGTCTTCTTCATCTTTATACTTCCATGTGAAGAAATCACCAAAAGAAAAATCTGAAAAAGAAACAGAGGAAGAGAGAGAATGAAGGCAAGTAATGCTAAACTTATAGTTTTTCACCCATCTCTTCATAAACAAGGATCAGGAACAATTACTGCTTCTCCTCGCATTTGGTTTCTTGTTTTCCTTTCCTTCTTCACTTTCGCTTTTGCACTTACGTTCTTCACTGCTAAAGATGCGGTGCCCACTGCGAAAACCAGAGCGAACACAGCCGACGGTAACTCTCCGTTGCCGGCGAGTGTGTTCGACGCGCTTCTTCACTATGCTTCTGTGAACTCGTCTACTGTTCCTTCACGAATGTCGGCGGTGGAGATGAAGACGATCGCTACCGTCCTCCGTCGTTGCAAAGCCCCTTGTAATTTTCTTGTTTTTGGTCTTACTCACGAAATGCTGCTATGGCATTCTCTCAATCACAAAGGGCGCACAGTTTTTGTTGACGAAAGTGCTTATTTGGTATCGAAAATGGAAGAGAAACACCCGGAAATTGAAGCTTACGATGTTCAATTCACGACAAAAGTGAGTGAGTTGCACGATTTGTTGGATTACGCTAAAGAGCAAATCAAAGGGGAGTGCAGGCCTGTGCAGAATCTGTTATTTTCTGACTGCAAATTGGGGATAAACGACCTACCAAACCACATTTACGATGTGCCGTGGGACGTGATTTTGATAGACGGGCCACGTGGGTTTTCCTCCGCAGCTCCGGGACGGATGACGGCGATTTACACCGCCGGCGTTTTCGCCCGGAGCAAGAGAGGTCGCTCCGGCAAAACCCATGTGTTTGTTCACGAAATGGACAGAGATGTAGAGAAAATTTGCAGCGAAGAGTTCTTATGCAGTGAGAATTTGGTGGAGACGAAGGAATTGTTGGGGCATTTCGTGGTGGAAAAGATGGAAGCTAATAGGTTTGAGTTTTGCTCAGTCTCTGATCCTTCTTCATCTCCTTCAACAACATCGGTTTCTGCTGTTTGACCAAAAACCACGAAGCCAATATCATGAATTTCTTTTTTACTTTTTAATTATAATTATATCCAGTTTATACATAAGAGTAATCTGTAATATTTCATAGGTTTTTTCAAGTGTGAAATATTTTAGAAGCTAAAGCAATGATGAACTCAAGTATTGCTTTTCAAATTTTCGCTGTCTTCTTCTTTCGACTTAGCTATTTAATTAAACCTAGTTTTGCTGAAAATGACAATTAAATCATTTAAATAAATCTCTGCCAAGTACTTGAACAGATTCCGACAAAGAAAACAATCTTAGCTTTAGGAAACTTTGGTTATTAGCTAAAAATCGCTATTTTCCTCTCTTGGTCGGGAACAAAGATTAATTTTTCTGGCATTAGCTATCTTGCAACAACTTATATTATATATTTTATGGGATAATTTATATTATTACTGTAATATAAATAATGAAATAAAATAAAATATTAAAACTTTATTCTTTTACTATTTTTTATCTTATATTTATTTATTTTTATTCTTCATACCAGACCCTCTCAAGGTGTGGTACATCCGGTTGTTGTCTGGTTTCCATGTAATTAAATGTACCGAAAAATTATGTATTTCACCAAATGTGAAATCTCTACTTACATAATGAAAGATTTGGTAAATAAAGAACAATTAGATTTTCTGTCAATTTTGAACTAAATGGTGATGTAGTAATTTTATTTACTATTTATCAGAAGTCAAACTCAAATCAAATGGAAAAGAAGAACATCCAGAATTCTCTGGAAATATTTAACAAATTCTTAAGATATCAAATTGAATTAGAGAAATGTTTTTTTAATTAGTTAAAAACAGTGAGATCCAAATGTCTGATTTTGTGTTAGGTGTGATATATGAAAACACTTGTGTTTCAAATTTTGGATGACTCGTCGGTGATTGAATTTTTGAATATTTGAAATGCTCAAATTATTCACAACGCGCATGGAGTAAGCGTTGTCGTTACACGAAATCAGATAAAGGAACGCGTGTGGATAGTTAAGTCTAAGGGCGCGTGAGATGAAGTGTCAGCGGAATTCACGTGGACCGTCAGTTAAAAATACAGTGGGCCTAGCAGGCCCATGGGCTCTATTTTATGGGGGGGGGGGGGGGGAATCACGTGGCTCACGTGACAAAAGGCTAAGGCGTAACGGGCTTTACGGCGGTGAGAACGTGTCGGTGAGGGAAAAGAAGTGCAATATTGACCCTTTAAAATGGAATCTGCACGGAGAAGATTTGGGCCCATTCTTGATTTTTATTATTGGGCCTATAATTTCTTTGTTCGATGTCGTAGCTTGTTGGCCCACCTAACCATTAGCTGAATGGTCCATCTCGTTATTACTAAATCTTTTTAGATAAAAAAATTTTTGAAGAAAGCGACGCTGAGATAATTTGAGCATTTGAAAAGTAGGTACGCAAATGTTCTGGTAAGAATGTGTGAGAGGTTGTCTATAGCGGATTGTAGAAGAAAGGTAAGCTGAAGAAGAATTGGAAGAGATGTTTAGATAAGACAAGATTTCTATTTAACTTATTTGAGTACATGAGCTCAGATATATAATTAAGATAGGAAGGTAAAGAATCATGGTAGAAGGGAAATAGATAATTCGATATTGTTGTACTTTTGTGTGGAGAGGTAGGGTCTAGTCTCTACTTCTCATCTTCTCCTTCTTTAGTGTTCACGTAGTATCTTAATATTCATTCTTATTTTGTCTATTGATGCGTATCTTGTTGTTGTTATTGTTGTTGTTTTAGTTATTTTCCTTTCAATCTTGACGTTTTGATTATGCTTGTTTTGAGCTAAGGGTCAATTATCTAGCATAACATTTCTATCCCATAAATATTGAATAAAATCTCCATATATTTTATCATTCACAAATCTCATTTGCAAAATTATACTAATACAGTATATTAATCTTGATTATGGATATTATTCAATTTAATCACTCTCATACCCCACTTGTGGAATTTCACTGAGTATGTTGTTGTTGATTTAATTTAATCACTAATGAAATGATTTATAACACACAAATATCTATGACTTATTCTAGATTATAAGTTCAAACTCCATATTAAATTAAATTAACTCATGTAAATTAAAACGGAGAAAGTATTACTTATTATTAACAACTTAAAGAATAGGCCACACAGTTTACAGCATTACATCAAATACTTAACCAATTGAAGTTGCAATGAATATTTTTTTCTTTTTAATTTTCTAAAAATCTTTTCTCAGATAATGCGTATAACTTTTCTACGTATCTAAAAATAAAGGAACTTTACATAATATTGCCGCCTACTTTGTGTGGCTTGGAATGAAATCCAACTACCATATGTGCACAAATCAGAAAAGCCACTGAATTGCTGAGAATTGTTGATCCATTTAACCAATAATCATGAGTATTGTATTAGTTTCATCTTCAAATTATTATATTATTTATAAAATATTTTATTATAAAATTTATATTAATAGTAATATATAATTTTAAACTGTGAAAAATAATTTCAAAATAAGTAATTAATATTAATGCTAATGTTATAAAATAAATCTAGAATTAACTAGAATATATGTAAGGGGAATCAAAAGCTTAAAACTGAGGAGAAGGGAGAATAATATATTGCAGTGTATTTATTTTTCTTCCGTTGATCTCTGTACAGAAATGAAATGTTGAGAGACATATATATAGTGTATTGGTAGTCCACAATAGTGGACTATCAAAAGTCTTGAAAATTGTAGCCATCCACTTCCACCATTGTGGACTTTAGGAGGGACAATTCATACTTAACACTCCCCCTGAATTGTCCATGTAAAGGGAAGTTCTAGGTGACCTTAATACGCATCATTAGCTGCCTTATTAAAAACCTTACCAGGAAAACCCAGTGGGATAAAACCTTGGTTAAGGAAAAAAGAGTACAGCGCGTATTTTACTCCCCCTAATAAAGACTTCATTTGATACTTTGGAGACGGTGCATTCCAATCTTATATCTTAGCTTTTCAAATGTTGACGTTGGCAATGCCTTAGTGAATAAATCTGCAAGATTATCACTCGAACGAATTTGTTGTACATCAATATCACCTTTCTTCTGAAGATCATGTGTGAAGAATAATTTCGGTGAAATGTGTTTCGTTCTGTCTCCTTTTATGAAGCCACCTTTTAATTGAGCTATGCACGCAACATTGTCTTCAAATATGACCGTGGGTACTATGACATCCTTTTTCAGTCCACATTTTCCTTCGATGAAATGTATCATTGATCTCAACCACACACATTCTCTACTTGCTTCATGAATTGCAATTATTTCAGCATGATTTGAAGAAGTAGCAACAACTGACTGCTTTGTAGATCGCCATGATATAACAATTCCTCCATATGCAAAGAGATAGCCGGTTTGAGATCGGGCTTTATGTGGATCTGATAAATAACCTGCATCTGCATAACCAACAAGGTCTGCACAGCCTTTGTTAGTATAAAACAAACCCATATCAATTGTACCTTTCAGGTATCGCAAAATATGCTTGATACCGTTCCAGTGCCTTGGCGTTGGGGAAGAACTATACCTTGCTAGCAGATTAACAGAAAATGTTATATCAGGTCTGGTTGAGTTAGCAAGATACATAAGTGCACCAATGGCACTGAGGTATGGTACTTTTGGACCAAGAAGTTCTTCATCCTCTTTAGGAGGACGGAATGGATCTTTATTCACTTCAAGTGATCCAACAACCATTGGAGTACTTAACGGATGTGCTTTGTCCATATAGAATCGCTTTAAGATTTTCTCAGTATAGGCAAATTGATGAACAAAAATCCCGTCTGCTAAATGTTCAATTTGTAGACCCAGACAAAGTTTTGTCCTTCCAAGATCTTTCATCTCAAATTCTTTCTTTAAATATTCAATTGCCTTTTGGACCTCTTCAGGAGTTCCAATGAGATTTATATCATCAACATAAACAGCGAGTATTACAAACTCCGATCCTGTTTCTTAATGAAAACACATGGACAAATGACATCATTTATATATCCTTTATTTATCAAGTACTCACTAAGGCGATTATACCACATACGCCCTGATTGTTTCAGACCATATAATGATCTTTGTAATTTGACTGAGAATATTTCCCGAGACTTAGTACATGCTTCGGGCAATTTGAATCCTTCTGGGATTTTCATGTAAATTTCACTGTCAAGTGAACCATAAAGGTAAGCTGTAACTACATCCATTAGATGTATTTCAAGATTTTCATGTACAGCTAAACTGATGAGATATCGAAAGGTTATTCCATCCATAACAGGCGAATATGTTTCCTCATAGTTGACACCGGGTTTCTGAGAAAATCCTTGTGCAACAAGGCGTGCCTTGTATCTTACAATATCATTTCTCTCGTTTCACTTTCGCACAAAAACCCATTTATAGCCAACTGGTCTTACACCATCAGGGGTTTGGACTACAGGTCCAAATACCTCACGATTAGAGAGTGAATTCAATTCAGATTGAATAGCTTCTCTCCATTTTGGCCAATCATCTCTGTGTCGACATTCTTCGACAGATTTAGCCTCAAGACTTTCACTGTCTTGCATGAGGCTAAGTGCAACATTATATGCAAAAACATTATCCACTGTAATTTTTGATCGATCTAAACTTATCTCATCATCAATAGAACATATTAGGAGTTCTTTGTTCACTTGAGTCTCGGGTTCACTGATTTCTTCAGGAATATCAGGATTTCTCAAGTCTGGATCTTCTTCAGGAAGTCCTTTTGTAGTATCATTTTTATCATTCCTTATGCTTCTCTTTCTAGGATTTGTATCCTTTGAACCCACTGGTCTACCACGCTTCAGGCGTGTTTGGGATTCAAAAGCTGTGATACTAGCAGATGGTCCCTTTGGGACTTCGATCCGGATAGGCACATTCACTGCAGGGATATGTGACTTAGTTATCCGTTTCAAATCAGTAAATGCATCTGGCATTTGATTTGCTATTGTCTGCAAATTGATGATCTTCTGGACCTCCTGTTCACATGTGCGTGTTCGTGGATCAAAATGAGATAGTGATGAAACTTTCCACGCAATTTCTCCAATTTCTCTTCGGGGTTCCTTTTTCTCTCCCCCTAATTGCGGGAAAATTGTTTCATCAAACCGACAATCTGCAAATCTGGCAGTAAATAAATCTCCTGTCAACGGTTCGAGGTAGCGAATTATGGAGGGTGAGTCAAACCCAACATATATACCTAACCTCCGTTGAGGGCCCATCTTAGTACGTTGCGGTGGTGCTACAGGCACGTATACGACACAACCAAAAATTCGTAGATGAGCTATATTTGGTTCATGACCAAATACCAATTGTGATGGAGAATATTTATGATAATTAGTCGGTCTAAGACGTACAAGTGCTGCTGCATGTAAGATAGCATGACCCCACACGTCAATGGGTAATCTTGATTTCATGAGCAGTGGTCGAGCTATCAATTGCAGGCGCTTAATAAATGACTCTGCAAGGCCATTTTGAGTATGAACATGAGCTACCGGATGTTCAATTTTTATCCGAATTGATATGCAATAATCATCAAAAGCTTGGGATGTAAATTCTCCAGCATTATCCAGACGAATTGATTTAATTGGATAATCTGGGAATTGCGCCCTTAATCTTATTATTTGTGCCAGTAGCCTCGCAAAGCCAGGTTGCGGGATGATAAAAGGCACACGTGAGACCATCTTGATGATGCATCTATTAGGACCATAAAATATCTAAACACTCCACTAGGTGGGTGAATAGGTCCACATATGTCCCCATGTATACGTTCCAAGAATTTTGGGGACTCAATGCCAACCTTCAGGGTCGATGGTCTGGCAATTAATTTGCGTTGATGACAAGCAGCATATGAAAATTCGTCATTCATAAGAATCTTCAGGTTCTTTAATGGATGACCACTTGAATTTTCAAGAATTCGTCTCATCATTATTGATCCAGAATGACCTACTCGATCATGCCATAGCACAAAAGTTTTTGGATCAGTAAACTTATGGTTTACGATCGAATGTGCTTCAATTGCACTAATTTCTGCATAATATAGGCCAGACGATAAAGTTGGTAATTTTTCTAAAATATATTTTTGGCCTGAGAAACTCTTGGTTATACCAAGGTATTCAATATTCATTTCATTTAGTGTCTCAACATGATATCCATTTCTGCGGATATCTTTAAAACTTAGCAGATTTCTTGGGGATTTAGAAGAGAACAATGCATCTTCTATAATGATTTTTGTCCCCTTAGGCAGAAATATAGTAGCTCTTCCGGAGCCTTCAATTATTTTTGCACTACCAGATATTGTAGTAACATTTGCCTTTCTTTTAAGTAAAGAAGAAAAATATTTTTCGTCTTTAAAAATTGCATGAGTCGTTCCACTGTCAATAACACAAATATCTTCGCGATTGATTATTGATCCAAACAAAATTTGAGGCATATCCATTCTTCAAAGAGAAAAATAATAAAGTAAATATTTATTTGGACCTCATGTGTTATTTAATGAAAAGTCTTGCATAAGTTAAATATATAAGAATAAGGAAGACAAAATTATTATTATTTTTATTCTCACGGGATATAAAAACATAAGCACACATATAAATAAAGAAAATTATTTTATATATTATCATGCTCATCATCGTTCACATTTTCGTTAATATTTAAATTTTCTTCTGGAAAATTTAAGTAGTCCGCTATATCCAGATACACATGTTCCATATTATTTTCAGACAAAAAATTTGTCTCTGGATTTTCCGCTCTTTTTAATGATGCCTGATATAGTTGAACAAGGCGTTTAGATGACCGGCATGTCCTTGACCAGTGCCCTTTGCCTCTACATCTATGACATATACTTTCTGAATTTTTCTTCGGAAAAACTTCTGGCTTTTCTTCCTTCTTTTTAGATTGCTGGTCGTGTCTCGGTGCGAGACGACTATCATGATTTCTTCTTTGACCTCGGCCACGGCCACGACCACTTCTGGGGCCATAATTTCTTTCTCGTTGGTTATAATTCGCCTGATTCACTTCAGGGAGTGGCGAAGAACCAACGGGCCGACTATCATGATTTTTCATCAATAATTCATTATGTCTTTCAGCAATAAGAAGGTGTGAAAGTAATTCAGAATATTTTGTAAAACCCATACCGCGATATTGCTGCTGCAGGAGCATATTCGCGGGTGGAAATGTGGAGTATGTTTTTTCAAGCTTGTCAGTTTTAGTTATTTCTTCTCCGCATAAATTTAACTGTGATATAATTCTAAACATTGCTGAATTATATTCAGTTATATTTTTAAAATCTAATAATCTTAGATTTAACCAATCATGACGTGCTTGTGGAAGGACGACCAACTTCAGGTGGTCGTATCTATCTTTTAGATTCTTCCACAATTTCAGGGGATCTTTTATTGTCAAATATTGTAATTTTAGTTCCTCGTCAAGATGGTGGCGGAGAAAAATTAAAGCTTTGGCACGGTTTTGACTGGATGCCTTATTTTCATCTTTAATGGTGTCTGCCAGACCCATTGATTCTAAATGTAGTTCAGCATCTAGTGCCCATGATGAATAATTAGATCCAGAAATATTAAGTACAGTAAATTCAACTTTTGAAATATTAGACATTTTGATAAAATAAATTCTTACCCCTTTTATCTGTTTACAATGGCTTGAAATGGGCGGAGCTTCGTGCTGATAACGTGTTATAAAATAAATCTAGAATTAACTAGAATATATGTAAGGGGAATCAAAAGCTTAAAACTGAGGAGAAAGGAGAATAATATATTGCAGTGTATTTATTTTTCTTCCGTTGATCTCTGTACAGAAATGAAATGTTGAGAGACATATATATAGTGTATTGGTAGTCCACAATAGTGGCCTATCAAAAGTCTTGAAAATTATAGCCATCCACTTCCACCATTATGGACTTTAGGAGGGACAATTCATACTTAACAGCTAAAATATAAAGGAAAAGAAATATTCTTGATATGCTAAAAATAAGAAATATTACATTCGATAGCTTTCTACTATCATAGCAACTGCTTGTTTTTTTTATTGACATAGAAAAGAAAAAGAAAACAAAAGTAATGCGGTCACTCATTTTTTTCAAAATAAAAATTACTTTATATAAAAATTAATGTCTTGATCGTAAAAATTCAAACTTAATCAGTAGTTATTCTTCAAATTTGAAAATTATAATTTGTTTTCTAGCTTATTTTTAAACAATAAATCTAAATATTATGAAAAGTATAACTAATTGCTATAAAATTAAAATCATTAGGCTCGCACAGACAGTCGTAACTAATTTCTATATACATGCCATCTTCGAAAAAAATTATTATATAAATAAAAAGGACAATATTCTATTGTTTGAGGTTGACTCACTAATTTACACAATATTAGTTTATCCTCAATGGTCAACAACATTTCCACCACTAATTTTTTGACTCCCAAAAGCAGTTCTAGTGGCACACTAAAATCATGCCGCTAATATAGCCTCAAATAATAATAATAATAATAATAATCAAAAAAAAAAAAGATTCCATTGACTTTGCAGCATGTATTTAGGGAACAAAATCAGGTGGTTGACGCTTTGACAAAGGCCGGAGCAATGAAAACCAATTATGAGAACACCACTTTTTTTTTAGTTCCTATGATATTTCTCGAAAAACAATTGTAGGCAGACATTCTAGGAATTAACTAGGTTAGAAAACGGGGAAATCAAACTCTACTACTTCAATGTCCAATCAGACATTGTTTTGGCATAAAGCATTGGCCTGGATGCTACTGTTATGCTTCAATTATTAATGCAAGCTTCTATTTCATTAATATTTTGGAGTATTTTTTTCTTTCAATGGACTTTACTTAGAACGAATTCGAATGTTGTGTGATGGATGAGTAATATTTTAGAGTATTTTTTTTTTCCAATGGACTTTACTTTGAACGAATTTGAATGCGGTCAGATTAATAAATTTCAAATACCAAATGAATAAGAAGACAGGTTTCATTAATTCAATTTTGTATGTTTTGACAAAGCAGAGTATGAAATCAAATGTCTTTCTGCTCTAGGTGGTCTACGAGGACTAAATTTAGAAACATTACAAGGTATGATATTAAAACTCTTCTGTAATGGACACAATTTAATTTGCAACCTAAATACTACACACTCTAATATTGATCTCTGATTAGGCAGACCAGTAATGCAGTTTTTTTCAACATTAAGAACTCCATTCTTGATCAATTCCCTACATATTGGCCCTACTCTTGTAAAATAATTATATGACAAAGTAAAATTCACTAAATTTCTTAGTGAACAAATCACTTCTGGAACTTGTCCATATAGCAAATTTCCAGCAAAATTTAACTGCTCCACACTTTCCAAACACCCTAATGAACATGGCAATGGACCAGTTAACATGTTAAATCCAACATCAATCACAACTGCTTTTTTCAAAAGACCTAATTCATAAGGAATGCAGCCAGTAAGCAAGTTGTTCAACAACAGAATTTCCAACAAATTGGGAGCCTGTCCAATGCTACGTGGGATCGGACCAACGAATTTATTGTTGGCTAAGGTTAAATAAAAAGCAGGGGTGGATCCAAGGTTGTCTGGAAGTTTTTGAATGAAATTATTGTCGTTAAGAAAAAATGCATCAAAATATTGTAGGAAAATTTGAGGTGGGATTATTCCTGTAAAAGAATTATAACGAATATCCAAGAAAGTTAGGGTCCTGATATTGAGAATTGACATAGGAAATGTACCAGTAAATTGATTGTTACTAAGATCAAGCTCGTAGAGATATGGAAGATTAGAAATTTTCGATGAAATTATGCCCGAAAAATTGTTACTATTGGCATGAAATATGGCTAAATCAGGGAGTTGATCAATGAAACCATCTAATGTAGGAGCAGTAAGTTGAAATCCATTGAAATCTATGGAAGCAAGAGAAATTGCTGAGGAATTATAAGGTGGATTATCACAATAGAAGCCTTTATAATTGCATATATCAGAGCCTGTCCAAGATTGTGTAACACCAAGAGGATCAAGAGTGATTGTATTCTTGAAATTTTGTATTATTGGGAATATAAGAGCTAGACTTTGGTCTAAGAAGGTTAAATTTGGTGGTAGTAATTGGCAATTGATATTGTTGAGAATTGGAAAAATAATGAAGAAATAAAGGATCTTCATGGAATTAAAATTTTTTGGTTACTTAGTGAGTAGAGATGAGAAGAAATCATTTTCTTTTATAGCATAAAGTTGCATGATGTTACAATGAATTTGGTAGGTGAAGTCTTGAAAAAGAGAGAGACTCATGATTTCACATTGTAAAAGTGGGAAATTGCAAGAATTTATAGTGATTGTTCTATCTATTATTTAATGAGAAAATTTCACAATAGGTGGTACTTTGAGCTCTAATTATCAACCATAGTGGGTGATAGTTTAGCTAATTATCAAATATTATAATAATACTTACAAAAAATTTATTGCATCAATTCGCTTTATATCAAAGTGTACAGATACAATGTATATATATGGAGTGAATTGATGCACCAGTATTGAGCGAATCGATATAGCTTCAAATGAATAAATATCTACTGACAAAATTCAAACTCTGATTATCATTA
This sequence comes from Solanum rostratum, assembly GCA_029948455.1. Taxonomy (NCBI): domain Eukaryota; kingdom Viridiplantae; phylum Streptophyta; class Magnoliopsida; order Solanales; family Solanaceae; genus Solanum; species Solanum rostratum. The sequence goes on along the minus strand of CM057045.1, from coordinate 88,841,276 downwards.
ACTCTCATTATTTTGAGTAAATACAAGATATATATTACTTTTTGAGAGGTAATTTTCCTTTCTCAATCCTCCAAGACTTGCAGAAAATTAAAAATAAGATTAATAAATAATAAAACAGTAAGAATTTTATTTATTTTATTTGGGGGAGGATATAGAGAATGATGGCTGAATGGGATTTTAAAATGTTGAAAGTGGAGCACCTCATCGGCCATAAACCAAACAAATCATGATTATTAGGTAGATGAATATGTGGAATTCCATTACGCAAATTAGTGAGGAGTTTAATGTCACGCTTATGTTATATACCAGTTACGAATAATGCACGGGCTCAATAGTTGTTCGTTAATTTATTTTTTAATAATATAATTAAATGCTAGAAATTTTTTTTATTAGGCGTAAAATTAATATCTAATAAATATTATTAATTAAATTTTAAAATAACTGATCGGGATGATATAGTGAAATCATAGTTGAAACAACTGGGAAAATTAGTTATTAGCAGTAATATTACAAAATCATAATTGAAGTAAGCAGCTGCTTTAAAAAAAACTTAAATTAAAAAATTTATGAAATATTTATATGAACCCCACATAATATATAAAAGGAAGTAGATAACTCAAGCAGACATATCAACGGAGAAGTGCCTCTTGCCGCACAATTCCCTCTTATGTAATTAGAGAATTTATTTAGGCCAAATACATAAACAGACCTAAACTTGTCCCATTTTTCACTTAGACACCTAAACTAAGACAAGTTCCTAATAGACACTGCTTAGATTTGATCCCATTAAACACTTTTATCCTACTTGGCACTCTCCGGTACTTTTTTTTAATTTTTCAGCCAAAAATAAATAGTTGCGGTCCAAAAAATTTTTCTTTCATAAAAGTAGATTCTCAAAATTCTCAATTAACCATGTGCAAAAAATTTTTATTTAAAATTGTAATAATTTTTTTCCGCATATGGTTAACGGAGAATTTTGAGAACCTACTTTTATGAAATTTTTTTTTTTGATAACTGAGAATTTTGAGAACCTACTTTTATAAAAAAAAAAAAAAATTTTTTGGACCGCAACTATTTATTTTTAGCTGAAAAATTAAAAAAAAGTACCGGAGAGTGCCAAGTAGGATAAAAGTGTTTAATGGGATCAAATCTGAGCATTTGAGGTGTCTATTAGGAACTTGTCTTAGTTTAGGTGTCTAAGTGAAAAATGAGGACAAGTTTAGATGTCTGTTTATGAATTAAGCCATTTATTTATATACAAACACTTTTTCCTCATGCACACCAAAGTTGATAATTTACTAGTATAAATATTGGGGGAACACAAAAAGGAGGAACAGGAATAATGATAAATCTCTCATTAGGCTATTCACTTGATCTTTTTCTTTTTTAATCTTCACATGGTTTAATTAGAAAAAAAAAATTACATGAATTCGATAGGTACTTACCCTAAATTCAAACTCATGGTACTACCAGAGCTGAATCGTAATCCTCACGCTACTGAGGTGAAAGACGAAATTTACTTGCCCTTTGGTCGAAATTTTTTTTGTTTTTTTTTTAAAATTTCGAAACTAGTGTTTGGTTATATTACTTGACAAATATATTTGGTAAACATTTCAAGTTAAACAAAAAATTAGTATTTGGAAACTTAGGATAGTGTTTGAAGTTTTAAATATTTAAAAATTACTCCAAACTTTTATATCTTATAGAAATATCTATCATTTATTTATTCCAACTAGTGTTTATCTAACTCCTTCGAAAGTGTTTGAATTATAATCCGAGTGACAAGACTAAGAAAAAAGGAACAATTTATTTTTAATGGATTATAATTTCAACTGAATTAGTGAAAAGTTTGAATATGCAATTGATATATTGATTTTACCCATATTGTTATTATCTTGTTGTTGATTGTTATCAATTGAGTTATATGGTTGCCTTTTTTAACGAAATGAGTTCATTATAAAATGATAATTCAAACTTGTGTATTCTTAAAACTTAAAAAGAGTACAAATCACATTCTCTACAATAGTCAAATATTCTTAAAAATTTGAGGCCAAACGACGTGGTGAAACTTCATCCAAAAATAACTTTCTAAAAATATTTGGAAATTTAGGGGAAAAGGCTAGGTTACAACTAATAAGATCTCATTGTAATAGAAGGGTTTCTTGTGCTTATTTATTGCTAGACTCTAGGGATAAAAAGGCCAACGATTTCTCATAAAGTTGGTATCTGGGCTCGCAGAAGAATGGTTGGTTCACTCTGCATATTGGCCCAACTTAAGTGAAGCAATTCAATGCCAACATTGGGCCGCTTGCAGACAAGGCCCATTAGAATTATGGGCCAAGTTCTGGATCTCTAGCTTAGCCAGGCATCCAAATGAATGTGGGCTAATTGGGCTATCGGTATCATTGGGCCAATTCAATACTCCGTAGATATATTGATATCCTATCGGTATCATATAATTTTGAGCTCTATTTTTAATAAATAAAATAATTAAGAGAAAATTATTAAAGTTACAAACTTATTTATTAAATTCTAAAACAGTAGAAAATATATTCTTTGTGATACTCTACCGGTATATTAATATCATATAGGATCGAACTTAATCCTCTGTGATACCCTATTGGTATATGTATACCCTATTTGGTATATCATACAAAGTGGGTGTTGACGTCAGCATGACATCAGCGTGCGGATTTTAATAGTATGGGATGTATAAAATGTGAAAAGTTATATAAATGTAAATAGTTTGCTCTAAAGGGGCATAATCTTAATTTTCCCAAAAATAAAATCATAAATGGTTACAAAACCAATTTTTGCATCAAAACTAAAATAATTTTAGAATGTCTAATTTGACCCAATCAAGTCAACTTATATTTTATCTTTAAACTAGTCCAAATGCTATTAAACAATTCAAACCCATCACTCTCTAAACCTCAGCCATACAAAAAGAAGAAAACAGAGTATTCTAAATTCAAACGACGACTAGAAAAATAAGGCAAAGATCAATCCCATCTAGACATTAAACTATACAAAATTTTACTTTTCTTGCAAACCACTTGTAGGAAGCAGTCAACAATGACGAACTACAAACCTTTGACAAGTAAATACTGCATAGGACATCAGCTAAAATCAGAATCAGCATTTTATTGTTAAACTTGAAGCATTACAATTATTGGTTTGACTATAAAAACAGGATGAGCAAAGGCTAGAAATACAACTACTCCTATTTTGTTAATACATCATTCTTTTTACATACTTGTGGTAGCAACCATGGATAAAAGAACAAATCAACTTCATGTATACTTTTTGCCAATGATGGCTCCAGGTCACATGATACCATTAGTAGACATGGCCAGGCAATTTGCCAAGCATGGTGTGAAGGTAACAATTATCACGACTCCTCTCAACGCGTCTAAATTCTCCAAAACAATCCAAAAAGACAGAGAGCTTGGCAGTGATATTAACATCCGTACGACTAAATTCCCTTGTAAAGAAGTTGGATTGCCAGAGGGCTGTGAAAATTTAGCTTCTACTACTAGTGTAGAAATGACACTGAACTTCATTAAAGGCCTTTACTTGTTACAACAGCCAATTGAACAGTTGTTGGAGGAAGAACATCCAGATTGTCTAATATCAGGCGTTTTCTTCCCATGGAGTGTTGAGGTTGCAGCCAAGCTGGGCATTCCAAGATTAGCTTTTAATGGCACTGGTTTACTTCCTATTTGTGCTTATTATAGCTTGATGGAACACAAACCTCATCTGAAAGTTGAATCGGATACGGAAGAGTTCATCATCCCTGGCCTTCCTGACACAATAAAGATGTCAAGACAAAAGCTTTCAGAACACATAAAGGATGAAACAGAAACCCCAATGGCTGCAATAGTTAAAGATGTTTTGAGAGCAGAAAGGATTAGTTATGGAGCTATTGTAAACAGCTTTTATGAGCTGGAACCAAATTATGTGAAATACTACAGGGAAATAGTAGGGAGAAAAGCGTGGCAGGTTGGTCCTGTTTCGCTTTGCAATAAAGACAATGAAGATAAAGCACAAAGAGGCCAAGAGAGTTCCTTATGCGAGCAGCATTGTTTGGATTGGCTCAATACCAAGGAACCAAAATCAGTCATTTATATCTGTTTTGGGAGCATGTCAATCTTTTCATCGGCTCAGTTGCTTGAGATAGCAATAGCTCTTGAAGCATCAGACCAACAATTTATATGGGTGGTGAAGCAAAATACAGCGAATGAAGAGCAGGATGAGTGGATGCCAGAAGGATTTGAGGAAAGGCTGAAGGGACGAGGTTTGATAATAAAAGGATGGGCACCCCAGGTGCTTATCCTTGATCATGAAGCCATTGGTGGTTTCGTGACTCACTGTGGATGGAACTCATTGCTTGAAGGAGTAAGCGCCGGAGTGCCAATGGTCACATGGCCACTTTCGGCGGAGCAATTTTTTAATGAAAAGCTACTCGTAGATATATTAAAGATTGGTGTTCCAGTAGGTGTTCAGACTTGGTCTCGAAGAACAGATAGCAGAGTCCCAATAAACAGGGAAAACATACAGAGAGCAGTGACCAAACTGATGGTTGCTGAGGAGATGAGGAGCCGTGCGAGTGCCTTAGGAAAATTGGCTAAAAAGGCTGTGGAGAAAGGTGGATCATCTGACAACAGTTTGATTTCCTTACTGGAAGAATTGAGGAACAGGGAAAACAACAGCTCCAGCTGAAGGGAATTTGTTTAAATGTAATAATATGTATTGTTGGTAATAGATTTGGGGCATTTACCTATTTTCTCTATGAATCATCCTAAACCAGTCCTTCTCAAACAGAGTTCTATCAGGGCGGGCGGATCTATGTGTATGGGTTGGGGTGTCAAGGTTTGACCTTGTTGATTGAGAATCGTATCTGTGGCTACTGCTGTTTTTTATCGGTCTGTTTGTCTCCAATAATAAATTTTCGTTGACCACATCCTATAGGGATCATCGAATCAATAGCAATAAAACCGACTCGAATTGCTTTTTTCTTTTATTGAATTGATCCCACCAGAACGAAAATTCACTTGATTGATAGATGTACATACACCTAGCAATAGAACATAAAATTAAAGATATTTCATCGAATCATGGAATGAAGAGATTCCACTTGTCTCCACCTCATTTATCACAATGAATTATATTTGTTCGATACACTGTTGTCAATATAAATATTGAATATTAAAAAAAAAATATACAATCATCTCGATAAAATTTTTATTTTTGTACATGTATATTTATAATAAATTCTTATATATATAACTTGCCACCCAATAAACACAATAGTGGATGGTGCAACTGGCAAAATCTTTAGACAGAACTTTTATGTCAAAAGTCTTTACCAATTAATTTTTTTTATTTTACTTAATTTTTTATTTTTTTAGTTATTTTCTCTTTCATTAAGTATTTAGTCTCTACTTGATACATGTATTAATCTCTAATTTTTGTTAAATATTGAATGCCACATAAATATTATTAAAAATATATTTAAATAATATCACTTTTTTGAAAAAATAAAATTTTAAAATAATGGATATTATTATGTTAGAACTTTCAAATTTAAAGGTTCTTTCTATCTTTTAATGAAGTTTGCCCTAAGTAAAGATAATTGGGTTTAAAGCTACAATTTTTTTTTTCTCTCAACAATATAGTATTAGATAATTTATGATTATACAAGTTCAAATTTTTAACGTAATAAATCTCTTATCCTCCCAAAGTTTTAAAGAATAAAGTCTTTTATTTCTTAAGAAAAAAAAAGGTACTTATGTATATATTTTTAACATCAAAATATCTAAAAAAAATTTTTATTAAATATGCATATTTAATTGATTTATTTATAAAAAATGAAAAAATAAATAACTCGAATTATAATTCAAAATTGAACGAATTGGTCCACTTATCCTATTTAAACAATATCGCACCTGTAATTTTTGAATCCTGGATCCGCCTCTAATAGCTAAAGTTTATAGGTTAAGATTCATAGATAGTATAAAGAAAATAGCTACTATGACTTAAGTCCTAAGTAAATAATCATGTCTTAATTTTATTGAATACCTCGTCAACGCCGTTCTAGATAAATTTATAGAAAAGAAGCCAAAATGAAACTTAATTGCATGAGTTAACACGTTTCAAAGACTTGCAGATTAGTCAAAGAAAGATACAAAGATCCAGCAAGGTATCCCAGACAAAAAAAATATGATAACCGCAGGTCTAGTTTACTTCTCTTGCACTTAATCAGAAATTTCGTAGAAAAAGTCAGCAATGGCACCTGACATAACATAGAAAAATATTGTTCCCATGAAGACACTAGGAAAATCATAAGTGTTATATAATCCATGTTTATCTATAAGAACATGAGGAGCAAAGACGACTAGGAACACCTCCTACTTTCTTTTAGTTCAGCTGTTTTTCATATCTATTTCTTGGGTACCATGGATAAAAGAAGTGATCAACTTCACATATACTTTCTGCCTATGATGGCTCCTGGCCACATGATACCACTAGTAGACATAGCTAGGCAATTTGCTAGGCATGGAGTGAAGGTAACTATTATCACAACTCGTCTCAACGCGTCTACATTCTCCAAAACAATCCAAAGAGACAGAGAGATAGGCAGTGATATTAGCATCCGTACAATCGAGTTTCCTTGCAAAGAAGCTGGATTGCCGGAAGGCTGTGAAAACATAGCTTCTACTACTAGTACACTTATGTATCTGAATTTCATTAAGGGCCTATCCCTATTTCAAAAACCAATTGAACAGTTACTGGAGGAAGACCATCCAGATTGTCTGATAGCAGCCCCTCAATTTTCATGGGCTGTTGATGTTACAGCCAAGCTGGAAATTCCAACACTATTTTTCAATGGCACTGGTTTTTTCCCTCTTTGTGCTTTACACAGTTTGATGGAATATCAACCTCATTCGGAAGTTGAATCCGAGACAGACGAGTTCATCATCCCTGGCCTTCCTGACACAATAAAGATGTCAAGACAACAAATTCCAGATCATTTAAAGGATGAAACTGAAAGCGTGGTAACTGAACTTGTTAAGAATGTTATGAGAGCAGAAAGGACTAGTTATGGAGCTATTGTAAACAGCTTTTACGAGCTGGAGCCAAATTATGTAAAACAATACAGGGAAGTAATAGGGAGAAAAGCATGGCACGTAGGTCCAATTTCACTCTGCGACAAAGACCATGAAGATAAATCACAAAGAGGCCAAGACAGTTCCTTTTGTGAGCAAAAGTGTTTGGATTGGCTCAACACCAAGGAACCAAAATCAGTCATTTATCTATGTTTTGGCAGTATGGCAGTCTTTTCATCAGCTCAGTTGCTTGAGATAGCAATGGCTCTTGATGCTTCCGAACAGCAGTTTATCTGGGCAGTGCCACAAACTACAACCAACGAAGAGCAAGATGAGTGGATGCTAGAAGGATTTGAGGAAAAGCTGAACGGACGAGGTTTGATAATAAAAGGATGGGCACCCCAGGTACTGATTCTTGATCATGAAGCTATTGGTGGTTTTGTGACTCACTGCGGATGGAACTCATTGCTGGAAGGAGTAAGTGCCGGAGTGCCAATGGTCACATGGCCACTATCAGCTGAGCAGTTTTTCAATGAAAAGCTCCCCACACAGATTTTGAAGATAGGAGTTCCAGTAGGTGCTCAGACTTGGTCTTACAGAACAGATAGCACAGTCCCAATAAACAGGAAAGACATACAAAGAGCAGTGACCAAACTGATGGTTGGTGAGGAAGCTGAGGAGATGAGAAGCCGTGCAAGTGCCTTAGGAAAATTGGCTAAAAAGGCTGTGGAGAAAGGTGGATCATCTGACAACAGTTTGATTTCCTTACTGGAAGAATTGAGGAACAGGGAAAACAACAGCTTCAACTGATGGGAATCTTTTTTCGTATGTTGCTGAAACTAGACTACTGCAAAAATATTATCCTGTCGCATTTACATCAATTCCGATAATAAGATGTGTGTGTTAGTTTTTCTTTTTGGTTGCGTATCAGTATACTCGAACTCGAGTTCGAGACCTTGGATTAAGGAAAAGATATACTGCACCATATCCTTTGGTGGTAGAAGTGTGTGTTGTTTATCAGTTATGTAGGTATACTATATAAGGGTGGCAACGGAACCAGTACTGATTCGGTTCCGTCCCAGTCTAGTACTGGTTCCTGTACTAATAGGTTCCGTTATACCGGTATCGATCCTGGGTCTGGTTTACTGGTTAAAAAAAAAATAAAAAAATTGGACCGTTGGGGACTAGGCCCCACCCCAACGGCCATTTCAGTGAAATTTTTAAGAATGTAGCTGTTCCAAACTGTCACCCTTAATATCATATTATCTATTTTTAAGTATGCAAAAATCAATGTTGCCAAAAAGCTTGGAACAAGGAATAAGTACTGATCCTTGAGCAAGAAAACAATCTAATGAAGCCTGTTAAATAAGATCATCCTTTTTTCAGCCCTCTCTAAGCTTCTCTTTTTGAGGGCTTTATAACTTGAATTCATATCTTATAATTGAAGGTGAATAATGCTTACCATTCAAAATAAAGTGGCGTATAAATTTATATGGTAAAATAATAGAATTATAGGTTAATAGTAATTGAACATTAATATGAAAATATATATTTTCTCTGTCCTAATTTATGTGGCACCTGTCGGATTTCGAGATTCAACCTAACCTATTTTTGACCGTAAATTTTTATATTTTTTTAAATATTTTGAATTATCAATTATGTGACTTGTAGTACTTTTTATATAGCTTAGAAATACATAAATTTCATTTGAAAAAAATTAAAAATTCCATGCACAAATTCTCGATTAAATTTAAACTGTTTAAATCTCGAAAAATAAAAAGTGCCACGTATATTTGGACCAAAGGGAGTATCATTTAACCATGGTTAATTGATAAATATGTGAACAAAAGATACATGTCTTGGATATATTACAAGTTTTTATCCTCAATTAAATGCGTCACAGAGTCGTGGCCAATAGAAAGATTATTTATCTTCTATCAATTTCTACTGCCTTAGTTTACTTTTAGTTTGTAAAAAAAAATTCTAATTTTATTTTTATTTTTATTTTTATTTATTATTTTTGACAAATCAAGATAGAATAAATTTTTATAATTATTATATTCTCAATTTATTGTCATTGAGTTAATGATTTTAAAAAATATAATGAATGAATCCTATCAATTAATAGGAATAAAATTACAATATCAATAATTATTTTCTTAGTAGATATATTAAATTAAAATTTGACAACTAAAATAAATGGAAGGAGTATTTCATTGGTCACGCTGGAATTCTTCATACATATTCAATTTGCCTAATTTAATATGCATGCAACTGCTTGTTAATTTTTCCTAAAATTTTATGTACTAACTAATTAACAAAGTACACAGGAAAACGATATTCGTCCCTTCTTTCATTTAGGAGTCGTTTGGTACAAATAACGTAAGGATTAGTAATGTAGAAATTAGTAATATAAGAATTATTTTTATCAAGTGTTGTTTCTCATATAATCTTGTGTTTGATTTAATACTCTACAAAAAACTTTTTTCCAATTATATTCTTGAATTATTATGAAATTTTCTATTTCATGTAATTAGATCGAAGTAGATTGTTTTTTATGACTTCTAACTAGTTAGGAGAACAATAGTTTTGTCATCATATTTGTTATTTTCTCACTTGAATTATTTGAGAATAAATAATTATAATCTTAATAAATTAAACACAAATAAAATGTCAATGTTTAATTTAATAAAGATAGATTATCTATTATTAAAATAGAAAAGATAGTAAAAAATTGTAAAATAGGCAATCTATATTTACAAATAAAATTTGGAAGTTGTTAACATCATTGGACTTCGTTTTGTATCAATAAAATCATTCAACTAAATTAATTATAAAAAATTGACATGGCAATTTTTTTTTTTGTCTATTATGTAAATATGAAACCACAAATAAATAAATTTAAAAATTTGATATGGTGAATTTATTTATTTTATATTATAAAAATATGAACCCGCAAATAAATAAAATTTGTAGACTAATTTATCTAAATAAATTTATTAGTACAAAACTAAAAATATAAAACATAAAATAAAGAATTTTTTTTAAAAAAAATGTAAAAGAATTTGAGGCATGTTTTTGTCTTTATATATAATCCAGGTATTAATTAATACCATATATAGGATATTAACTAATACATGGATTAATTATACATCTGTCAAATTTCTACCAAACATAATATTAACTAATACTATTCCCCTAATCCCTAAATTATTTCCCCTAATCCCTCCCACCACACAACTCCTTACCATATAAATCCTAGAAAACCATCCTTTTGGAAAGAATAAATATTATAAACTAAATTTAATACATAATCAATCCTTTAAATTTATCAGAATATTTCATTTAAACATTGACTAAGTTATATTTCGAATGAACAATTCAATTCCTAATAAAATATTTCAATTAGACACTTTTTTATTTAAATTCAATTTTTTTGGTGCGTTTTCATTCGTCGCACATAAAATGTGACATTTCTTTTAATAACACACATTCATTTCAATTCATATAACCCTACACATTTTCTATTTAAGGTTGACATGTTTAATTAAATTCTCAAAATTATCTATAACCTAAACATGCAGATTATATTATAGTAATAATAACACCAATATCATGTAATATTATTTCGTCAATATTTATGTTAATATTTTTAAATTATAATTTTATTTTAAAAATTAAAAAAAATATACTTCTAAAAGAGTAGGCAAACACAAAGCCTGCAGCCCAATTGGGCTAGTTATTTTTTGACCCATAAAAAAAGGGTGCTAACGCTACCGGAGTCATCAAATTTCAAGCAAATAACTTGGATAATTGTCATTCAACAATGGTCAAGATTTTCATAGTCCTAGTCATTTAAAACTTTCACACCATTCACGAATGGCACGAAACTTGTAATTTTCCCTATTTTAACGGAGGTGGATTCTATGTATATAGACACATACCCCAAATATCCTCATATTCATATTTTTTCTCTTTACCATTTGAGTTGTTTTCTACCTCTCTTCCTCTTCCCATACAAACTTTGTTTCTCTATAAAGAGTTCTCACCATTCTTGAAACCCCAAAGAAAAAATTAGAACAAAGAAAAGAGAAAAAATGGCTTTCTTCAGGCCTTTCTTGTTCTTTCTTCTTACATTCTTTGTCCTTTCATCTGCTCTTGACATGTCCATTATCAGTTACAATGAAAAGCATGGAGATTTAGGGACAACTCATCATCATCGTACAGATGATGAAGTTAAGGGGTTGTACGAATCTTGGATTGTTAAGCATGGAAAGAATTACAATGCCATTGGAGAAAAGGAGAAAAGATTTGAGATTTTTAAGGATAATTTAAAATTCATCGACGAGCAAAACGCTGAAACCCGACGATATAAACTTGGGTTGAATCGATTTTCTGATCTTACCAACGAGGAATACCGTGCCATGTTCGTGGGTGGACGGTTAGATAGAAAGACGAGGCTGTTGAAGAACCCTAAAAGCGAGCGTTACGCTTTTAAGGCCGGCGAAGAGTTGCCGGAATCCGTTGATTGGAGAGAGAAAGGCGCTGTTGTCCCCGTTAAAGACCAAGGCCAATGCGGTGAGTTTTTTTTTTCCTTCTTCTTCTTCTTTCCAATGAAGGAAAGCTCTGCTCTTTTATGGTAAACATGTATTCGTTTACTTTCTTTTATATACTCCATATCCATACTAGTAACAAAGTTTCTTTATACTTGCTAAGTTGTTTTAAAGGGCAGATTTATGATACGGGTGCAATCAGAAAGCACTAAGTTTTTAAATCTGAATTGATCACAGTTTTTCAATTGAAATTTTAAGCCTAAGGGGTGAAGATATATTTGGATATACTAGGTTTTACTGTATAAATTTTACCTCAAGTCTCCTAGGTGATTGTGGTTTAATCTACCTTTGATTATGACGAAGCCCATATGTCGATTGAGCATGTGAGATATCTGTATATCTGTGTCATGTATGGTTATCATTTTGACTTAAGTTGTTTATTTTTTGTATGAAGGGAGTTGCTGGGCATTCTCGACGGTTGGTGCTGTTGAAGGAATAAATCAAATTGTTACTGGTGAATTAATTTCCTTATCAGAGCAAGAGCTTGTTGATTGTGACAGGAGTTATAATCAGGGCTGTAATGGCGGTCTTATGGACTACGCCTTTGAATTCATTAAAAACAACGGTGGCATTGACACTGAGGATGACTATCCTTACCGTGCTAGAGATGGTACTTGTGATTCAAACAGGGTATGTTAGACCATTCTTTCTGGAAACCATCTAAAATATTATTCATGTCTTTCACAGTGTAAGTTTTATATATGCAAGTAATTGATGATCTGCTAACGAATTTTGGTCTTTTAGAAAAATGCCCGTGTTGTCTCCATCGATGGATATGAAGATGTTCCCGTAAATGATGAGAAGTCGTTGATGAAGGCACTGGCAAATCAACCAGTTAGTGTTGCTATTGAAGCTGGTGGCAGAGCTTTCCAGCACTACTCTTCGGTATGAGAACAATTATCTTAATGTACCCTTTTAATACGTGGGAGAATCAAGGGTATCGTGTAGTTGTGAAGATATATATTGTTTAAGCCTGACTCTCTGGACTTTAAATTCTGGATTAGTTACTGCAGTTCTAGTATGCCTAATCTGCAAACACAGCTTCTTACGCCTTGCTTTTCCTGCTTATAACTACTATACTCATTTTCACACTTTCTTTTCCTTTACTTCTTGCAGGGTGTTTTCACTGGATATTGTGGAACGGAACTTGACCATGGTGTAGTTGTAGTTGGCTATGGAACAGAAAAGGGTTCAGATTACTGGATTGTGAGGAATTCATGGGGTCCTGACTGGGGAGAAGGTGGATACATTAGGCTCGAGCGCAATTATGCAAATAGCACTAATGGAAAGTGCGGAATTGCAATGGAGCCCTCTTACCCTATTAAGAATGGCAAGAATCCTCCTAATCCTGGTCCATCTCCTCCTAGTCCTGTAACACCACCAATCGTTTGCGATGAGTACTATAGCTGCCCTGAGGGTACTACTTGCTGCTGCATCTACAAGTACGGCGACTTCTGTTTTGGCTGGGGATGTTGTCCTTACGAGTCTGCTACCTGCTGTGATGACAACTACAGCTGCTGTCCACATGATTATCCTGTCTGTGATGTTAATGCAGGCACTTGTCAAATGGTAAGATTTTCTTCCCTCCAACTCACCTTTTTTTTTCCTTTTCAAGAGTTTAGTATGATGAAAACATACATTTTCTTTTTGCCCTTTATGTTGCTCTTATATAAAGAAAAATTCAAGATTAGTTATCACCATTTTGTTTATTCATGTGACAGAGCAAGGATAACCCATTGAAGGTAAAAGCATTGAAGCGAAGTCCTGCTACTGCTAGAATAAACTGGTCTGGGATGAAAACTAACAGGAAAGTTAGTTATGCTTGAGTAAATTTAGGGAACTGGAAGTGAACAAGCCTCATGTTTAGAAGAGCTGTTCAATGTGTGGCCTGTTTCTATATGTTGATTGGTTTAGTTAATAGGTCCCGCCCCTCTTGTTTTATTCGGACAAGTTTTATTAATGTGTAAATATTATCTTTAAATTTCTGAATGAAAATTCTAAGTATTGATTTACATCAATTTACTTTTTTGGTATTCATTTTTGTTAAACTCTCTCTTCTGAAAAATGTATATTCATTTTTAATTCTATACTAACCTTATATTTCTTGATTAAAAAGTAAATATATTGAAGAAAATCTAAAATGTATTTTTAAAATCTCACAAGCTTATTTTGAATATGCTCTTATTATTAATTATTTAAAGAAGAGAACAACAACAAAAGTTTGTGTTTATCAGAAAAAGAATTTAGAATTTTGTTAGGGGAAAGAACATTTTTGATCCCTGAGTTATTATTTTATTTCAAATTTGATCTGCTATATGTTATTTGGTTAACCATATTAAATCTTCAATAAACCTATATTTATTTTGCTTCAGCGATTAAATAATTAACACATTCGTGTTTTTAAAAAAATACTTTAAAAAAAAAGGAATATACTGGGATCAGCCTGGGTTGCTGCATGGCTAATGATTTTTGTCCTTCCAACTTTATTTTCTTTAACTAAAAAATATTTAATAGGTCGAATATTAACAATGTTAACCTAATAAAGTATTAAATTAATCTTTCTTTCTGTTAATTTATCCGTAGTGAAGTGAAAGTGAGGAGGGAGCTTTTGGGAACAAAGTGCCATATGTATGATGTTTACATATGGAACGACGTAAAGAGGAGGAGAAAATAAATAACTGAAAGTACAAGGGTCTCTCCATAAATATTGCAAAGTTTATTGGATTTGTTTTCGATCTGTCAAAATAGTCTCTTTTCATCTTCACTCTAGAGACGAAATTAAGACGAATAAGCATACAAGTCGGAGACACAATACGCCCCGTGCGAAACCGACCGCTGCCGTTGCCTCAGATTCCAAGCTCTTATATTTTCAGACAAGTAGGAGCATAAGACGACGCCGTTTAGTACCTTCTCCAGTCACCTACCGCCGTTGCTGTTGCCTCTGATTCCCAGCTGTTCCACGTCTCTTAGCCGCCGCCTGTTTTGAGTTAAGCATCTACATGTGCCTTATTGTATGTTTAATTTGTTACTCAGCACTTTTCAATTGGCTGAATATTTCGGATCCGTGAATTAGTTTGTCCAAATCGGTGGTTAAAAATTAGGTTTGGATATTTTGCTAGTTGACTTAAAAATACTTTCCATATCAGTGATTGTTTCTCTATGTGGCAATGAAATATATTCTACTCACTCCATTCACTTTTACTTGTCTGCATTGGAATGAGTATTTTATCACAATACCATTGATGTACCCACCTTGGTCCTGGAAAATGATTTGGGGAATAATAATCAGTACTGAGGATAAAATAGGAAAGGATAATTGTCTTTTTTTGATTTGTTAAAAATGATAAGTAAATATGAAAATCCTATTTTTAGAACAGTGCACAAGTAAAAGTGAATGAAAAGAGTAGCTTTTAGTGACAGTGCTGATATTAATTGTATAGACAATACTCAGTTACAGAATATAATTCCTACAAGATAGAAGGATTTGTCTGTAATATTGTTCTTATTTTTATGCCTTAGAACTGAGAAAAAGGAGTTTCTTGATTGGGCCATTATGGACAATCTTGCCGTCAATGATCACTGACCTAAGCAATTGTATAATTGCACAGTGAGGGGTTTGTTGAACTATTCATGTTTGTTCATGCGTTGTGGGGGTACTCTGTGTTTAACATGAAGAGGTATATAATGAAAGGGGAATGCGTTATGGGGCTTGAGTGGTGATTTTTTGGAATGATTGCCCACAGGAGGAGATTTCATTTGCTTGACAAAGACATTATGTTCATCATATGTAAATAAATCAGGCTCTCCATGGAATCATCTAAATGTCAAGAATGCAGGGGATAGAGGAATAGTTTGGCCATCGGGGAATCTCGGTTAACAAAAAAAAAAAAAAAAAGGGACTAGCGTAAAAGTAATGAGGGCCTATATAGAAATATGCATACTAAGTAGAACTTCCTGTGAAGATAAAGAGCCATTTCAGCATTTTTTGTTTTCCTGGTAACAGTTGAATATTACAATCTTATTACTGAACATAAAAACTAATATAAGCCTTGCAAAGTCATTAATTGACCTAGTGAAAAGTTTTTCTTTATGAAGAGGACAGATGGACGGAATATTGATTATCATCTAAGCTGACTTATTACTGTGTCAAGTGAATTATTAGATTGCTGATGAGGTCAACTCAATTTTCCAACCTTAATCTTTGTCATTGTAGATGTCACCATGCTTGTGTATGTAGGGTTCTATACCAACTCACCAGCACATATGCAGATAACCATATATATGTTAATGATGAGCATTGGTGTATTTGTGTAGGAAGAATGCAGTGTGTTATGATAGCTGGCTTGATATTTTGAGTGTTTAATGTTATATATATTCATATGAAAATGTAAGTCCTCAATGGTATTTAATAAATGGATATTGCCTTACTAAAAAATGTGCGCATGCATAATTGTTTGTATATTTTTTTGTGTATCAACATGGGATTTTTATCTAGGAAGCTTCTTGATGAGCCCTGCTTAAGCTGTGAGGTATTCCGGTCCATGTTTGCTGATATTCTGCCATTGCAGTGAAGAAATTTGTCCCGGTGTAATGGATTCAGGATCTGCTGTTGTATCAAATTCACAACCTGTTACAACATCAAATGTAGCAAGGTCTACTGCAGTGGAGTCTGCACCAGTTCAGTCAACAGAAGAGGCGCCTTCGAAGCTCTCTACTTCAGGCATCTCCTCATGGGCCAAAAATCTGAAAATTCCACAACCCTTCACTGGGTCCCAAGATGAACAATCATCCGGAAATGCTTCCAAATCAACCTTTGCTCGATTCACTGGCGGGCTTGGAATGCGTCTGTCCCCTAAATCTCCTACAGATGAACATCATGATGAAACATCAACATCGCCGACCAGTTTTATTGGAACGTTCACCAAAGGATTGGTCGACACTTCAAAGAATGCAGTGAAGGCTGTGCAGGTCAAAGCGCGACATGTTGTATCCCAGAATAAGAGAAGATACCAGGTAAGCTTTTTATTTCTGTTAATGATTTTAAGTATTCTCTTCTCATTCATATTATTTTTTCCATATGAGGAGGTCATCAACTACTTGAATCATTTTGATATTGTCGTTTGTCTCTTCCTATTATGAAGAACCATTTTGGTTTGTATTCTTATAAGTTGATTGGTTTAATTCTACCACACTGGCTCAAACTTTCAGTTTCTTGTAGTTTAATCCTATATCTCAATCCACTTGCATCTGTATTACCGAATTTGAACAAAATGTTCTGATCACTGATTTTCTACTTTGCTATGTGAGAGTTGATTCACTGCTCTTTGGGTTGTTATGTGAGAGTTGATTCACTGCTCTTTGGGTTGTTATGTGAGACTTGATTCACTGCTCTTTGTTGGAAGTTCGATGTAGCCTGCATTGACATGGACATGGTTTACTTCTGAAAATAGTGTAATGTCATTTTATACGATCTTCAACTTATTTTGAAGGAATAATGCTGAGCTTCCCTTTATTTGCAAGGGTATGTGGCCTGTGGGTTAGAAGAACACTGCCAACAATGTAATGACATAATGCATATGTATGTCAGACTCAATACTTAGGAACCACTAACTCCACTCTTTTATGGCTCAAGGATGCCATCACATCTTTCTTGGTCTCCAATTGTAGGGATCATGGCTGTTGTTATATGCCTTTGTGTGAATTATTGACAATGTGATGTCGTCCTTGAGGTGGGTGATAGGTAATAAGGAAGATTGTAACAATAAAATCAAATGGTCTGTACTATACAACATGTGCCAACACAATGCGTTACCTGGAATACGGTGATCAGTTCCATTAAAGCTGAAAGACAATAAGATATATTCTTTGAAATTAAAGGACTTGCTTACCCATGTTCGTGGCACCACGAATCCTC
Source organism: Solanum rostratum (assembly GCA_029948455.1). Taxonomy (NCBI): domain Eukaryota; kingdom Viridiplantae; phylum Streptophyta; class Magnoliopsida; order Solanales; family Solanaceae; genus Solanum; species Solanum rostratum. Next base: position 88,823,640 of record CM057045.1, on the reverse strand, counting down.
TAGGGACAGAACTTTTTTGGTGGGAGCTGGAGTACATCTTGATATGTGCTATGAATATTAGCTTTCTTTATCATTTTGATTTTCGCGAGAATTTTTCTTGTGCTCCTTAAAGTATCTTGCATTTACTTCTTTAGACTGTGGCAGATCCAGAATTTAAAGACTGTGGGTGCTCATCTGGCAGGTGTATTTTAAAGTAAAAAAGTTGGTCTTGCCAGTGGGATTCGATCCCTCATCTGGCTGCTTGCTTTGAGCCTTAGGAGGGCAACAAGAACCAAAGCACCTATGGAATCTCTTATTCACTGGGTGCTTATCTTTATATTTATACAATGTTTGCATATTTTCTATATAGATACATAAAAAAAATTTCAGGGTCAATGGGTGCTCGAGCATCCGGAACTGGCCACGTAGATCCGCCCCTGTCTTTAGATATTTCGTGTTTATATTGTTGGAGATGTAAAATAAATTAAAAAAATGAAATAATCCTCTCCAATGGGTTACTTGGAATACTATAGTCATTTCTATTGAAGCCGACAGACAATAGATATGTTTATTTGAAATTAAAAGGACTTGATACCTGCCATGTTCATGGTAAACTTGAATTCTCTAGGGATAGAACTTTTTCGGCGTGAGTGGAAGTGCTCTTTGGTCTGTATTGTAAATATTAGCTTTCTTGATCATTTTGATTTTCACAAGGATTCGTCGCACCTTAAAGCATCTTGTGTTTACCTATTTAGATATTTCGTGTTTATATTGTTGCAGACCTAAAATAAATAAAATGGTCCCTTCTTTTATAGCCTAAGCTTTTCACTTAAGATGGTCTCATGATTCAATGTGGTATTGAGTAGGCAAAGAACTTAGATGTGTGTGTATATGCTGCCTATGACCACTTGCTTGGCCTATATCAGACACACATGTGGAGACGGGGTGAATAGCTATATAACTAATTAAGTAGAAACTTGTCCTTTATCTACGCGTTAATCTTTTATTGATGTTGTAGTCACACAATTTTGTATGAAAAAACATCTCTATCTTCATATATTAACATGGCAGTATCCTTTACTAGGAAGGAGGATTTGATTTAGACTTGACCTACATAACAGAGAATATAATTGCCATGGGCTTCCCTGCTGGTGACATGAGCTCTGGCCTTTTTGGCTATGTTGAGGTCAGGAAGCTTTATTCTTCATTGCTTGAAGTCAAATAGTTATCTTGTTATGTGGTTGTTCTTACTTGAAATTTGTTAATCAGGGGTTTTACAGAAACCACATGGAAGAAGTAATTAAATTCTTTGAAACTCATCATAAGGTAATGACTTCGAGATCTTGTGTAAAGTCTCTTTCAATTTCATTTGGGCCAGTCTCTGGAAATCCACTTATCTTCTATACTGTTGTATATTTGAAATACTCTGTATATTCAATCACTTTGGTCTTGCAGGATAAATACAAAGTATACAATCTTTGTGCTGAAAGATTGTATGATGCTTCTCTATTTGAAGGAAAGGTGTGTTTCCATTAGTTCATCAAGTTCTTTTATTTTTCCTGTTCACTTTCCTTACTTTCATTTGTATGTTGCACCAAATTTGGTGAACATATCCTTTTTTCTCCTTGAATGCTACAGTGAAGATGAGAATTATAATTTTCCGAGGAAGATGAGGATTATAATTTTTTTAAGGAAGATGAGAATTACTTCACTCGAGTTGCATAAGCAACCATTCTAAACAATATATTTTCAGTTGTTCAAGAAGTTCCAAAATGTTCCACATCCCGCGTGCAAACTGACATGAACAACTCGAATTCTCTTAAAATATTACACCATATTAGATTAACTCGTAGGTACTACCAAACAGCTAATGTCCTTTTGTTTTTTCGTTTTGGGAGCTATTATCTCCCACTTAGTATCATTCATGGTCGAATTATGGCTAGACTAGGAGAGGCATAAAGCACAAATACAACCAAGACCTCAAATACTCAAATAGTCAAACATTAACAATGGACATCAAACTCGAAATTCGGAATAGGAATGGTACCTTCGACATCACCGTTAGTAGGCATGAATAGATGCAGGTGCTAGTATGACATGCCATTTTTTCTTATTTTCAATTAGATTGTTGTGATATAGAAGGAAGATGATTGGGGGAGTGCATGCTGGTGGTGAACTTAGTAATTTTCTAATACGCATTTGAGATCAATAAGGTCACTGTTTTCAAAAGCTATTCCTAACTTTAATAATCAGCTTTTGATGAATGATATGCCTGTTTTTTGGATTTTGTTAAGATTTGAACCTAAGAATACTCACTTCATTGACCACTAGGTGATCACTTACCATGTGTCCTAGCTTTGGTGAATAGAGTTATCTAGTACTTGTTGCTGGTGAGAAGTGGCATGTATTTCGTGGAATGTGTCGAGGTGCACGAAAGCTAGCACTGAGTCCATGTTATCAAAATAAAATAAAGTACATGCTTTTGGATGAGTAGAATAGCAACATACCCAACACAAACGTAGTGCATGTTAGGGAGGTTCCTATTCTAGTAGATGCAACGACTAAAATCTTTCAGTTAACGGACTCTTTCTAGGTCCTCCTGTTTCCATCATGTGTTTTTAGCTATGAGTCGCTCTTTCTGTTTCCTTTCTTTCATTCCCTGTCTTTCATATCTAGTTTATTCTGCTTATGGGTTTTTGAGATGAGGGTCCCCAGGAAACAATCTCTCTACCCCTATGAGGTAGTGGTAAGATCTGCGTACATTCTACCCTCCCCATACCCCACTTGTGGGATTCCACTGGGTATGTAGTTGTTGTGATTCTTGAAATTTAGCTACAGATAGATGAAGGCTTTAGCGCCTTATTGTTAGTCTAAAGTTGATGCAAGTTGGTAAAGGGGGGAGGATTTGTGGCTGAGGTCACAAGTTCAAGCCCCACACCATGCAAAACTAAGCCTGATATTTAAGTGGAGAAGGGTAAAGGGGCGGGCCCATTATCCATCGACTTTAGAAGGCTGTGGTTGGTCCATAGGGCGGGCCACAAACGGATTTCTCAATTATCCAAAAAAAAAGAGGTATATTATATAGCTTCTGGGAAGGTGCTTTGTATTGTTGGTGACAAACTGGGTAAGCGGTCAAAATAGGCCCACCAAACTATTCCAGACTGAAATAGTCGGCGTGATTCCAGTTTTTGTCTTTCACGACTTAGAAATTGGTGATCCATGTAAGCAAACAACAACTGATTAAACCAACAAAAATACCACTCCCATAACTGTGTGATGATTGACCCTAAAGTTTCTTGTTCATTTTTCTTTTCACACTCTGTCGTACAGGTTGCTTGTTTCCCATTTGACGATCACAATTGCCCTCCTATTCAACTCATTATATCGTTTTGTCAAAGTGCATACTCATGGTTGAAGGAGGATATCGAAAATGTTGTGGTTGTGCATTGTAAGGCGGGAATGGCAAGAACTGGTTTGATGATCTCTAGTCTTCTTCTTTACTTGAAGGTAGGGCATCTTTTTTTTTTTCCCGGGTCATTTGTTTCATAAGTTATCAGACTGTTATGGACTCTTATTGTTCCGTTTTAGACAGTTAAGTCATGGTCTTCTTGCAGTTCTTTCCTACAGCGGAGGAGTCTATGGATTACTACAATCAAAAGAGATGCGTAGATGGAAAAGGATTAGTCCTGCCCAGCCAGATTGTATGTTAAAATATAACTCTTTTTAAATCTCCATTCCTCCAATGGTGTACTGACAAGTGTCATGGCTTTTTGCTGCTAGAGATATGTCAAGTATTTTGAACGCATCTTAATGTACTTTAATGGAGAAAACCAGCCTGGACGCAGGTACATCCCTCGATCCTTCTTGCTTCGAATGCACCTTGAGATTTTTATTCTGTTATAATTGCAAGAATAGAGAAGTGTAGTCACCGAGAAAAAAGATCTGAGTTTAGTCCTTGCCAACGGCATTCTTACAGGTGCATGCTCAGAGGATTTCGTCTGCATAGGTGCCCTTATTGGATAAGACCTTCTATCACAGTATCTGATCATAATGGTAACTTGCATGCTTTTTCTAGATTATTAAATTAAAATTATACTCCTAGAAAGAGACAGTCATGCCTAATGCCAATTCAATAGATGATCTATCTATTAAATTTACCTGACATAATTGTAACAAGTTACTTTGGCATTGAATAACGGGTACCCATATCGGAGTTTGAAAAGGCTGGCGGGACAAGTCGTGAGATGCCTACGTGTTAGAAAGATGTGCCATGCAGAATTTTCCTAATATTGTGCTGATAGTTGTGGAGTTCTATTTGCAATCCCTTCTAACATTATAATCTCTTCTGTGTGTTTCCTTCATGATGGTTTCTCATTGGTGGGTTATTTATCTGCAGGTGTGCTCTTTTCATCTAAAAAACATCCAAGAACCAAGGATCTATCGGTAGGTTTGATTAATGTGTCATGTCATGCTGTGAAATTCATAAACTGCTACATCATTGATATCCATACTAGTATTAAATTATTAATGAGGAGTTGAACATGCAGTATTAATTTCTGATATTCAGGAGGTAGTAGTGTAGTTAGTTTCTCTTTTATGTACATCTGTATACTTAAGGAGGTTAAAAAGTAAGCCTTCTACTTTATACCACTTTATTTGTGGTGCTGAAAAGCTCGTCCTAAGTATCACTTATATTTATAATTTTTTAAGCTCAGTCTTTGTTTCTCTCATTATTGTTGTTATTATGGTTTTCTCTGCAGCCTGAGGATTTTTGGTTCAATGCACCAAAGAAAGGGGTAGTGGTTTTTGCTCTTCCAGGAGAGCCTGGCCTTGCAGAATTAGCTGGGGATTTCAAAATTCATTTTCATGACCGTCAAGGCGACTTTTACTGGTAAAATTATTAATATGAAGAGTTTGAAGGAAAATTGTCTACTTTTGTGCTTCATGAGCCACTAAGTCGTTTGAAAATTCCTATGACCCTTAAATTTCCATTGTATCCCCTGGCGACTCTTGATACTTGTAAAAGAATATGATATTACCAGATTTCCCTTTCTTGTCCTGTGTATAATGCACTATAGGTTGCTTAATTACATCCTTTATGCCTTTTGAAAATGCTACGATAGAAATCATCCTGTACAAATTTTACTGTGTGGCATCTTTTCCCCATTCAGTCTAACTTGTTAACTATGGTTTCATTAATTTTCTTCTACTAGTACTCTCATAATGGAATAAAGTACTTATCTATCAAAAGATGAAACTATTTACATATAGATGGATGAGTCAAGTGTATATTTATGTTAATGATAGGGCTGTGGAATTAAGTTTAAAGTTTTCGAGTCCTATATTTGTGACCCTGACTGTCCATATTAGTCGGAATCCCAAATTGTCTAGCTTAGATTTATTGGTGCTTTTATGCACCTTTAAGCAGTAAAATTAACTTGAAGTTTAAGTGGAAAAAAATAATCTGAAATAAGGCTTAGGGGAAAACTACGACGTCACTCATCTACAAAAGCTTATTGTACTTATATAGTTGTAGAAACCGAAGAACTGAGATTTGTCAGTACATTTATGTGAAACCTCTCTGTTTAATTTACTAGAGTAGATCCCCACTGCTTAGGCAAGACACAGGAAGAAGCAAAGGCTCCTAATTTGGAACTCACATCCTTCTTTTGATCTTTCAGTTGGCTGAATACAACAATGATAGAGAACAGGAAAGTCCTGTTGATAAGTGATCTTGATGGTTTTGACAAGGTAATGTCTGAGTCACCAGTAATTTCTTATCGATTCAGTGGATTTTTCAAAGATGAATGGTTGTATAGGGGCCATTTCTCTGTACTATCAGAGAATTTTTAACACAATTTAGAGCACTCCTTTGTATCTCTCTTGTATATGCTGTCTTCATTTCGTGACTGTTATATGATGGCCTTATTGTGCAGAGAAAATTACCATCACCTGGTTTCCAAGTGGAAGTAGTCCTTGCGGACTATGATGCTGCCTTTCCTGCTCGAGCCCAATCAGAAACTGAAACCAAAGAATCAGCTGATAGTTCAAGTGCTAATCCTGTCTCTGTGTCTAATCCTACCTCAGGCAGTGAGCCTGCTGACGGAAGTAGCATGAACCAACAACCTGGAAACAATGACAAGGACGATGTGTTCTCAGACAATGAATCTGAGGAAACTGGAAAGTCAAAAGCTGGACAAACTAAAGCTGCTTCTGAAGTTAGTGCTTCTGCAGATGCAAAAAACCCAGGATCCAAGAACAGTAACGATTTGGATAAAATATCAAGCTTGACGCATAAGACAGAACAAGTCTCATTGGGAGACAAAAGCTCTGTACACAGCGAGCCCAAACAAGATGCCTCAGTCGGAGCTACATCAAGTGTTGATGCCTCCAATCCGGTTGGAGGAGTGAGTGATTTCAAGGTCATGGCAGCTGATGCATCTGTTTTCTCATTTGGTGATGAGGAGGATTATGAAAGTGACTAAAGAGGTCTGGTGTTGCAAATTCATGAAGATGTACATAATAGCTTACGGGTGTTAGGTTCTCGCTTGTTGGATTCTGTTCATTTCTCCGTTGTCAATTTACTTGTTCATGGCTTGGATTTGATTATCAGTTTCACAAAGCTATGCCATAGATTACCTCGGATTAAAATTGTACTAAATTTGCATTACCGTTCTGAAAGTCTTTATAGAACAATATTCAATGTACTTTACACTGCTTTACATAGGCTTGGAGGCCTTTGGGGTGTTTTGAAGTTGCCAAAAATAATGTTAGCTGAACTGGCAAAGCTGGTGCTTTAATTGGTGTATTCTCACAGCATAGAAAAAGTGAGCCCAAATAAGCACATGATATACAGCTCAGAAATGTTGTCTGATGTATTAGCCAATAATTCATTATCAATTAACTTTTTCAACCCTGCTAACCTGGACTTTCCCAAAAAGCGAATATTTCGTTTCATTTAGTTTAGAACATTTTTTTCAAGAAGAGGAGGTAAATTGAAAAATATACACATTGACAGAGACGTCAAGAAACGGTCTCATTGATTTTTAAAAAAGGAAAACACAAAACTAGTACTTACCTTTTCTTTTCTTTTACTTGTTTTTCTTATGTTTTCGTCATGCAATCAGATGCTTGATGTGTAATAATCTTTGTATTTTCAATTAAGTACTCACTCCATTTTATTTCATTTTTAAATTGGGGTAGGGGAAGGGGAAATGGGGAGGGGATTTACAATGTGGGGAATCGAACCCTCACCAACAAGGTGGAAGTTTGGGTAGCCAACCAACCGAGCTGCTAACATTCTCCAGTACTCGCTCCGTTTCATTTTACTCGTCGTAATTTTTATTTTTAGATTTAAATTACCTAAAAAGGATTTGACAAACATTTTAAGATGTCATTTTTTTTTATTATATGTTATATCTTTTTTATTATTTTTGAATATCAAAGTTTACTTTAATATATTGAAGTAAATTAATCTAATTTAATTTACAAATTAATCTAATTTAAAAAGCAACTTAACAACTAAAATTGTAGCGACTCTTAGTTTATAAGATACGAAATTTAGTTTATGTCTATAATTCCGAGTTTGTACAGTACACTCGTTTTTCGTGTTTCCTTGGCTGTGTTTTTTTGTCATCTCCGCCGCCTTAAAGTCTTGTATCAATTTCTGTCCAAATCAGTTGAAATAAGGACGAAACTCACTCCTGTTTCCATTTCTATAAAATTCATCATATTTTTCAGATTAGTAATTATATTCGACACCCAAGTCGTTGCTATTTCCATGTCAATGATATCTGGCATTCAAGGCCAACTTCTCGAAGTCACAGGTATTTGACAGACTTTCTTCTTTTCTTTATCAAAGAAAATGTATACAATGTTCATTTATGGTATTTGGAAAATCTTGCAGTGGTTTCTTGCAATAAATTGAAGGATACTGAATGGATTTCAAGGCAAGATCCATATGTTTGTCTTGAATATGGTAGCACCAAGTTTCGCACTCGTACCTGTACAGGTGAATTTTAATTTTTCTAGAAAAAAATCATTGTTTGATTTTCCGAAAATAGCCTCTCTATCTCTGTGAGTTAGTGGTGAGCTTTGCGTACATTTTACACCCACTTGTGGGATTTCACCGGTATGATGCTGTTGTTGCAGAAAAAATCATTGTTTGTTCTTTTGTACTTATTATTGATTTGTTGTGGAGTTAAATGTAGATGGTGGCAAAAACCCCACATTTCAAGAGAAATTTGTGTTTACACTCATTGAAGGATTGCAAGAGATTAATGTTGTGGTTTGGAATAGCAACACCCTTACTTATGATGATCATATCGGGAGCGGAAAGTAAATTTTTTTCTCCATCTGTTTCTTCATTATATTGTGTTTGCTGTACTAATCTTTGTTTAATTTGCTAATTCTAGGATTCAACTACAGAAAGTTCTCTCAATGGGATATGATGATACTGCTTGGCCAATCCAGACCAAGACTGGCAGGTAAATTTACAAGATTTTACTAGTAATTAAATGTAGCAAGAGGAGCACATAGAGTTGAACGTAGTAATTAAGAATTTGTAAGATTTCGTTGAATTGTTAGTCAGGAAATTTCTTGAAAGGGCAAGCACAACGTGTAAACATTGACCCACAGCTTATAGTATTATGATAAAAGTATCTTGTACACAGAGTAATGGTCAGTAGGTGCATAGTATGTTTAGGTTGTTGTATGAGAAAATGCAGAAAGCTTAGTATCTAGATGTCTTTTAATGATAAACTGTGATCATACACAAACCTTACAAGAGTCTTTTCGTAAGATATGGTTAAAATTGATTTTTCCTAACATAACAATGAAAATTCTATTGTTAACAATGCCTATTCTGAAGGAGCTGCATTACTTAAAGCAGAGAAGAAACCCCAGAACACCTACATTCTTAGTTATGGGTAATTAATCTAACGATGGAAGATCGTACAAGCCCCTACATTACGTAATCAAGGATAAGTATCCTTAAGTCATTGAAAAATCTGAAGGATCTAGGACCACTTATGTAATTGCATTAACAAGTATGAGATGAATCAACTTTTTGGTGCTACACCAAGGAAAGATTAACTTAATTAAAGACCTGCAGAAAATGTTTCCATCAGTCTTGCTGTTTGCCTATCCCAGATGATTAACTTTCTGTTAGTAATTGTCGCTTGTGCCAAGGTCAACGGATATATAGCGCAATTAACATACTGTTTTGCTTTTTCAAGGCCTGCAAGATGGGAGTGGGTTAAGTTAGTTGGTATTCATTTTACCATCTTCGATAGTCATCAGTCGTCATCCTTCTCTATTTTCTTTTATTTCTAGTTTTGAAGTTGACTTTATAAAGATTAAGGAAGATGTAATCAAACCCCTCCTTAAAAGAATATGAGAGGTCGACTGTTGTCTCTTAATTCTAGGTAACTGGATATGAGAGGTCAATGGTTCTATCTTAATTTTAGGTAACTTCTTGCCACATGAACTGTTACTCATGTTTCATTATACCTTGCTTAATTTGTTTGTTACGGATAAGCTTGTATAATCTGTTTATAACTATACGGTTACAAGATTTAGTAACTTATAATGTGCCCGTGGCGGAACCAAAATTTCAATTAAGGGGATTAAACATTTACTATATATACATAAAAAATAATTTAGCACTATATCAATAGTATAATTTCCCGTCTAAGGGGGTTCGGATGAACCTCCGAACAATAAGGTGGCTCCGTTGCTGGGTTCATCTTCTTTGGATTTTTTTAAAACGAGTGTCACTACAAGAACTTTTCTCCACCACCAGGTCATTGATTAGTCGTTTTCACAAGGGGACATCTATCCCTGTAGACATGCATTAAATGTTGGTGAAAAACAATGGCGGACGTGATAGTTTATCTTGGGGCAAGGAGAAACCTTAAGTCAGGTGCAGAGTTGTAGCTTATAGACTGTTGGAAAGAAATCTTAGTTGTTTGTGAAGCCTTTAGCATTTGAGCTGAAGTCAACCTGAGGGATAAACTTTTTTCGGTGATCCATGGGACAATGACATAGCAGTGGTATCAGGTTTTAAACACTTCTTTTTGCTATCAAGGGACATGAAATTATGCCTGAAATTTTGTTCATCACTATGAACCTTGTGATCAACAGAAACCTTCATGTAGGTCTCAATAACTATCTATATAAGCAATTAATTCAACTTTGAGATTCTCTAATTGTGTTATATCTGCGGATGTTTTTTGGTCATTTTGGTTTGTCTATCAGATTTGTAATTTATTGAAGTCTTCACCACTTATACTGGAAAGATGTAAAAGGATTTGACAGATAGGAACAGAAGTATTGAGGCTTATTCCTTTTTTTACAGGCATGCGGGAGAAGTTCGGCTCATAATGTTCTATGCTAATGCCAATGTAAGTAGTACTGTGATCTATAGCACCCCTCCCCTTTTTGTTTTGGTCCTGAGAGATCATATCTTTATAATATATCCTTGACACGTTTTCTCTTTAAATTTCCAGAAGCCGGCAGCAAGTTATGCTCCATCACCACAACCGCATACACCTATTTATTCCGTTCCTCCACCACCAGCAGCTTATCAAACATCATCTCCATATCCTGCTTACCCGCCTCATTCAGCAGCGTATCCACCAACACCTTATCCTCCTCCTCAACCAACTGCTTATCCTCCAGTTTATCCACCACCTTCAGCATATCCTCCAATGTCTTATCCACCACTTTCAGCATATCCTCCCGTGTCTTATCCACCACCAACACAGGACTACACCTATCCTCCAGGTGACTATTCTTGTAATACGTAGTATTTTCTTTTTTCTTCCGTCTTGCCTAACTTCTATATAAGGGCTGACTCTTCATCTTTATAACTTTAATTAGGTCCATATCCAGGAGCATATCCTCCACGACCTTACTGAGGCCACCTTCCTACATGCTTGGGTGAAGAATGTGCATACAAGCTGCTTATGGGGAAAAAAATGTGCATATAGGTTTTCACTGAACAGGTTTCGCTTTGGCATTTCTATTTTGTAAATTTTCTAAAAAATTTAGGGCTTGGATGACTTGTTTGTGATCGTTTGTACTTAACTGTTCTTTATTCAATTATAAGGAAATCCATAAGTCATATTCAACTGTTTGATAGTTGCATATTTCAGATATGAATGAATGGTAACAATTCAACATTTAGTCAATCCTACTAACCAAACAAGTTAAGAAGCCATGTCTATATAAATACAACAAGAACAATTTTCATTTCTAAATAAGTTGAGATCGATTATATGAATTTTATGTTTCATTTCTCTGCATGAAGGGTGATAATGACCGTGTCACATCATGTTGCAATTTGCAATAATCTGGTGAATAGACATATGAACTAGAAAACTCAATTGGTCGTTTTGACCAGTAAATCTTAAAAAAGTGATAGATTCAACATTTCACTGTATAAAGTTAATGAGGTGGCTTTCGGTGTTCCACTATGATTGCCCTTTCAAGTGAATGTGGCTTCTAGTTGTGTCCCATTAAATTATGTTAACATACAATAGTCAACCTCACATGGTGCTTATTACTTTTCACGAATTTGCGGAAGGTAGAATGTATTCAAATCTTATCACTATTGTGTAAAGGATAAAGGTGATTTACAAAAGATTTTAGTTTCGAGTGTAATAAATTCAAGTACAGGCGAAAACAATATAGAAAATATAACAATTAACATAGTAAACAAATACTAGTATGATAATCGAAATACATTAAATTATCGACGATAGAACTACAATCATACTAGGTGATAACAAGCACAAAAAAGCCAAAAACTAGGTGATAACAAGCAAAAAAGTCAAAAACTATAGGAGATGGAAATGGAGATGGTGGAGTAATAGCTTGAGGACCAACCTAATGTTGTATTTGCTCATCTATGGACCAGTTATAAATACCTTTGTATGTAGCGCGGAGATGCTTACATAAAAAAAAGTACGTGAGCTTTGGTGATCATAAATACTCAGTTGATATGTGTTACACATAATCAATCTCTTTATAGGTATAGTGATACACTCAATAATACAAAGTCTTTTGAGAAAATAAGACGAAATAAACAATATGACATCATATTAAGAGTGTTTTAGTGCTAAATGAGGTTCAACAGGGAACTATAGAGATTTGGAAGAGATGAGAAATTATAGAATGAATATGGAATAGACGATTTGGTACGATATTTTGGTGGCATTTGGGGGGGGCCTCTTTTGACTTTTGAAAAATAATGATGTAAAGAGATGGTCTCTTTTTTTGTGTGGGGGATCTTAGTGATTGCCAGGCATTATTACTGTTAATCTTAAAATTAATGATGCATTATAACCTTAATTAACACTATAAAAACAGCTGTATAACTAATTCTCTCTCTCTTCTTTTACTTTCTTAGTTGGTTTAGGCTGGCCATTACCCCATTCTCTTAATTACAAATGCATCAACTAATACACCCCTTAATACATATTTTTTTTACCATTGTAAACAAGTTTTAGTGCAATTGTTGCAACCAGAATCATATGTCAAAAAGGAAATTATTAAATGTCAGATTGAATCGATTAATCGCATTTTCAAACTTTGTTTTGTAAACTCTCCATTTAGATAAAAATATATAATGATCGTTCTTTTTAACACTTAGTGTTTGATTTTTTTTTCTTTTTTTTTTAATAAATTGGTCATCATATCCCTCAAGTTGACTTTATAGTTTTATCTTGAATGTTAAAAAAAAATGTGGGTATTAAAAGATGCTAATTTGTGGCTGTTTAACTTTTTTGGTTCCATAATTATGAGTAGAGTATTATTATGATTTTTAATTGTTTAAAATTTAGGAAGGCAACAAAAGTTGCAGAGAGTACGTCAAAAAAGACAAAGAGTACTGACTGACAAAGACGAAATCATTTATGACTTTTGAACTAGGACGAAACCATAGCTAATACTCATTATTTACAATTTTAATTAATACTTGTGAGTTTAATCATAATTATAATTATTGCTTTCATACAGAATTTAACAAAGATATGAATACTTTTAAAATTTATAATTTTAAATATGTCATAACATTTATTTATTTCGTTATAAAAACTTTTCATTAAGGATAAAATAAGATGTGTAAAGTTATTGCTTTTCAGATTTAAAAGATTATCATTTTTTTCAAATAGATTTTAAAAATTTTGCTCACAGAATAAATGAATATTTTCCTTTTTTTCTAAACCAAAATAAATGGTGTTTTCAAAGCTCAAAGAAGTAATTAATTTTTTTTTTCAAACATTACCTTTCTCTCAAATCCTAGCGCTAATTATTTTTATTTTTAAGAAAAATTGAATCAAACAAAAGAGTATTGTTATCAAATAACCCTTAATTCATTTTTATTTATCCATTGTACTATTTTAGGATGTCCAATAATATTTGTTCGCTTTATAAATAATCTTACACATAATTTCTAATTTATCCTTATTATTAATTATAATCATTTTTCAAGACATTGTATTTATTATATTCAAAACATAATTTGGTAAAATTACACTATCATTTACTATTTCTTAATCTCTATGTCAAGTCGACGGAGGGAGTAGAATTGGGCTTATTTACTTTGAAAGATGTGATTATTGTGGGAAAACCAAGAGACCCTAATGGGAACTTTGGAAGCTACTTTTTTGCCTATTTGCCTCTATTAAACTCTACAAAGTAGATTAGATACACTTAAAAATCAATCAAAAACCCCTCTTTACCCAGCATTATTATTTTTAGACTCTTCAGTTTCCTCTAAAATAATTAATAAAGTGAAATCCTCTCTATCTATATTCTATACCTATTCCATGTTTCATGGAGTATCTATCCACAAATAATTCACAATAAATTAAAATCTATGTACATCATTATTAATAAATAAGAATTTGCAACAAAGGTAATTAATATTGCACCATGTATGTTACTCATATGCGTGCAGAAATTAAAGCAACTCCAAAGTATTTTTCATGAGAATATAGTACTCAAGTATTTCCAATTTTGTCAAATATTACTATTCTCATGGAAAGGACATATCTTTACTGTTGAATGGTTCAATATGTTTGAAAGTAATATTTTGTTTGAAAATGAAAAATAGACACGTATATATGTCACACTCTTTTGTTATCTTTATTTGTTTACTTAGTAATAAAAAATATATATTATTTAGTCATTAGAATATGGATGCATGCTTTTGTTACTGTTTTAAAACAGTTTTACTGAGGGATGGTTAGAACAGTTATGTCGTATGTGATATAGTGTTGATCGGTTAAAAATTTTCGTATTTTGAAGATAAAAGTTGCGAAAATAGGCATGTTATAGAGGAGGTGTGGCACGTTAGGAGAGAGATGATTTATTTTCATTCAACTTCTATTACTATTTACTCATCTCGTATTTTGGTATCTCATTATTTTGTTATAATTGCCTCTTATATTACGATATCTCACTATTTTGTTGTAGTTGATGTTCCATTCCGCAAAATGTATTTGTCATATTCTTTTAATAAAAATTTTTACGACTTCCTCATTTTTTTTAGTATTTCTCTTTTGATTTACTTTTATATGCATTTTCTCGAGATGATGGTTTATCATAAATGACCATTTTATCTTTTAAGATAGAGGTAAAATTATATGTTTAAACTAATTTGTGAGACTATATTGGATATATTATTGTTATTATAATTTGTGTGTTTGTGAACCCTTCAATATAAATTTAATTGTTGTTTTGAAGTGCTGATTAAAGGTAAATAATGCTGTACATTTTTCATTTATTTTTCTTCTTATTGAATTAAATGTATGGTCTCATCAATATAAACAAGTTTTAATTTTTTGCCTACTGACGGTGCTGAAAATAATTGCATAACTAAATCATATTAAAGGTTTATTATTAACCATGCAAAAAAAGCAATACAACTTGAAGTTTGGGACTAATATACAGATCTATATCCAGACTCATAAATAGTGCGGAGTAAAATTTAGGTTCCGTTTGGATATGATTATTTATTTTTTCAAAATTAGTGTTTGATTATACTATTTTTTTTTATTCGTAAATTTTTTGTTTTGTTCAAGGTAAATGCATATTAAAACAGAATGTCAATGTTTAAAATACTCTCTCTAAAAACTTTTTATAAACATATATATATATTTTTTCAAATATCATGTCTTTTAAGTAAATATAATTTATTTGAATCGAGGATCTTTCAGAAACAATTTATTTATCTTTAAGAGATAAGAGTATAATCTGCATATACTGTATTCTCCTCAAATCTAATTGTAAAATTTCACTGAATATTTTATAATTGTCATTATTGTACCATAAGTAAATATAATTTCATTAAAGATACTTTACTTTTAAGCATACATACATCGCTTTTTATGGAGGGTCACTCGTAGATAACTCATGTTATCATGTGTTGAAAATTATACCATAATTTATTTTCAAGATTTCTAATCTCACAATTTTAAGTATATAACTTAAAATTTTGTTGCCTAAAGTTATCTTCATGCGTATAAATTATAGATCACGAGTTTGAATCGATCGGATCGTATGCGTTTTCCCATTTCTGCAGCACTATACAGCATTGTACATATATACAAGTAGACTACCCCTTGTGGTAGTAGTATTTTTTTACCACGGGAATACCAAGAAAGAGTAAGAAAAAACCCCAAAGCCCCCAAAGAAATGAGTTCCAACCTCAAATGAAAATTGAATTTTACATATATTAAAAAAAGGACAAGCGTGACATCCACTCTGATAAAATCTCTTTCTTTTTCTTCCTTCTCCCTTTATCTTTCTCTTTCTGTTTTTGAGAACCGAGTCCCTCTGTGTAGTAGTACTACTACTCCTATAGCTTTTTTTCCTTCACACAATCAGACAAAAAAAAGGAAGGGATAAGAGAAGATGAAAATGGTGAAAAAGCTCTGTTTCACTCTCTCTTTTGTATAATGAGCAAAGGACACAGATTTTAAGGGAAAATGGCAATAGAGAACAATGATCAATCTTTCCTTTTAGATGCTCTTCACTGTGAAGAAGAAGAGGAAAAATGGGGTGATTTGTTAGAGGATGAAGAAGGGGTTATTATTGACCCATTGTTGTTGTCTTCTGAAGGAGGAGCAACAAAATCTAATTCTTTATTATTACTCCCTTTGCTTTTGTTGGAACAAGATTTGTTTTGGGAAGATGAAGAGCTTCTTTCGCTTTTCTCTAAAGAAAAAGAAACCCATTGTTGTTTTGACAATTTTGGGGGTGACCCTTTTCTCTGTTCAGCTCGTGTTGATGTTGTTGAAT
The DNA here is from genome assembly GCA_029948455.1 of Solanum rostratum. NCBI lineage: Eukaryota > Viridiplantae > Streptophyta > Magnoliopsida > Solanales > Solanaceae > Solanum > Solanum rostratum. The sequence goes on along the minus strand of CM057045.1, from coordinate 88,807,353 downwards.
GGATTATGAAAGTGAATGCTCATTATGATTTCTCTGCCTTGACTGCCATTTTAGCCATTAATTACCTTGACAGGTTTCTTTCAAGCCTTCAGTATCAGAAAGACAAGCCATGGATGATTCAACTTGCTGCTGTCACTTGTCTTTCTCTAGCTGCTAAAGTTGAAGAAACTCAAGTTCCCCTTCTTTTGGACTTCCAAGTACCAATTTTTTTCCTTCTTGTTTCTTGATTTGCCAATTTCTTGGGACTTTTATGATTGATTATCTGATATTTTAGGTAGAGGATGCAAAATATTTGTTTGAGGCAAAGACCATTCAGAGAATGGAGCTTCTGGTCCTGTCATCACTGAAATGGAGGATGAATCCAGTGACCCCACTTTCATTTCTTGATCATATTATAAGGAGGCTTGGGCTAAAGAACAATGTTCACTGGGAATTTCTCAGAAGATGTGAAAGTCTTCTTCTCTCTGTCATGGCTGGTAATTATTGAGCTCACTGTTTCTTTTTGTTATTCTTGTTTTGGAATCTTGTTTTTTGACCAAAGATTAGATTTTTCGATGATACCAAGTAAAAAACAAAGTTACAGAAGAAACCCCTTTTGATTTTTCTTTTTTCTCCTAATAATACAGATTGTAGATTCGTACGTTATATGCCTTCTGTATTGGCTACTGCCATTATGCTTCATGTTATTCATCAAGTTGAGCCCTGCAATGCCATTGACTACCAAAATCAACTTCTTGGGGTTCTCAAAATTAGCAAGGTTGGTTCAAATTAATTCTTGTCTCTGCCCTTTTCTTCATAAAAACCGCCATTAAATGTTTACAACACAATATGAGAGTATTTTAGTATTTACTGCTACTGTTGTGTTTACACAGGAGAAAGTGAATAGTTGCTTTGAACTCATTTCTGAAGTGTCTTCTAAGCCTATTATTTCACACAAGCGCAAATATGATGAAAATCCAAGTAGCCCAAGTGGTGTAATTGATCCAATTTACACCTCAGAAAGCTCAAATGACTCGTGGGATTTGGATTTTCCTCTGTTCAAGAAAAGCAAAGTTCAAGAACAGCAAATGAAATTGGCATCATCATTGAGCAGAGTTTTTGTGGAAGCTGTTGGTAGTCCTCATTAAAATCTTTTCTTTGTTATTAACCAGCTATGGTGGTGGGTTAGTACTAAATATTTATTCATATTCAAGAAGTATTTTCCTTTTATGTCTTTTTTTCTCAAAAATTTACATGGAAAAAAAGGAAAAAAAAGTGTCTTAGCTGGTGATTGCAGTTTGGCAGAGAAGAGGACTGGCTTTCTTTTTTGCAGCAGTGTAGTCTACTACTACTGGAAAGCCAGAGAGAGAAAAGACAGAATATGTGCACTATTTGTTTTTCTCTCTATTTATTTCAATTTCTCTCTCAAGTCACTTTCATGCATGCATACTTTTGTTGGACATATTTATATTGCCTTTACTATATAATCATAAATTCATCTACATTTTGTTTTATTTCCTCTATATACCAACCACCCATATAAGTATTTCACTCTCCGTCTTGTTTTATGTGACATTATTTGACTTGATATAGTGTTTAAAAAAATTTAAATTATTTTAATATTTATGGAGTTGTAAATCAATTTTGAGGTTGAATTATTTCTAGATATAGTAAAATTGATTTTTTTTTTGGAACAAAATAAAATAAGAAGGTGAAAGTAATATACAACATACCTAGTGTAGTTTCGTATAATAAGATATGGGGAATTAAAGAGTATGTAGATCTAATCTTTATTCTCATAGGTAAGGTAGAAAATCTATTTCTTATAGTCCCAAATTAAATACTTCATGTACACTGATAATAAAGACTTGGACTATTTTGGCAATTTAAATAATTATTACTTGCTTTGTTTTATTTTATGTGATATTCTTTTCCTTTTTTAATTATTTAAAGAAGAATATCATCTTATTCTAATTAAAATTATTTAGATCATAGGTTTCATAAATCTTTTTTTTCTTTAAATATCGTATCAAGTGTCACATGAATGAATGAGACGGAGGGAGTGACTCTCTTTTTCACGTAGTAGTAAGATAGAAAATGATAATACTCAGTAACATAAATGAAGCTGCTCAAAATTTAAACTCAAAAATGATATATCTAGAACAAAACACATACAATGTTATTCGACAGTTTTAGCGCCTCTTTGGATTGTGACTCATCTTAGCTGCTTTTCAAAGTCAAACAATTTTTAAGCAGTTTTGATGTATTTGAATATCGTTAAAAAGGGCTTATAAATATTTGTTTTTAAAGTAAAATAATAAAAATAAGTCATAAATTAAAAATTTTAACTTATATCTTTTGGCTTATAAATCATAAGTTAAAAATCAATTCAATCAGACTGTTAACCTCTCAATATGTCATCTATGGTTCATTTATTTTTGATTTAGAAGAAGTATTAAGTTATCCTTCACTAAAGTTGATGTTAAGGTAAATAAAAACTTGTATCGTTTAGGTGATGTTCAAATAAAATACTCATGTGTTATAAGTGATTAATTTGAGACATACAAAAAGAAAAAATATGACAAATGTGAGATCACAATTTCATTTACTTAGTACGTAAAACCCAAGTTTTTAAGTGGTAAAAAGGCCAGACAAGCAAGTAAAGCCAGCGATACCATAGAATTAAGCCCAAAGTAAAGAGCCTACAAGAGAGAATTCTTTTTTATTTTGTTTCGATGTCTGATGTTTGATATTCACATTAAATATTGATTAATTTATATCAATGAAATTTTTATTTTAAAGGTGAAGCATTTCCAAAGCAAAAAAATCTAAGGACGACACATGTTTAACTATTTAAGCCCCAAGGCAAGAGATCAGTAAGGAGAATTTTTTATATTTTTCCCTTTGATTTTTTATTTTAATCTTAAATTCACATTTTCAAAGGAGTAATGCCAAGCTAAGTTGTTTGAACTTTTCAAAAATATTATCGCACTCGTATTGAATTTTTCAAAAATATACTATTTTTGAAGGATTTAACATGCCCCCATCAACATTTTGAAGAATTCGAGCATACATAATTAATTTCAAAGTAAAGATTCATTAGAAAGAGATTCTTCTTTGTTTCTTATCTAATGTCCTATATTTATTTAGAGTCTCAAATAATGTAAATTTACGTTGAAATTTTTTATTTCAAAAGTAATGTGCTTTTAAAATGTGACTCAATTGTTAAGATTGAATTCAATTGTTTTTTATTATTATTATTATTATCAAACATCATAAAATATAATATTTATTAAAATTAAAAAAATAATTATCAAGATAAATATTCAACCAACTGAGTTAGTAAGATTTCAAAAAGAATTATGGGGACATCGGAGACGTTTATTATAAAGAGTTTGTTTGGATGTGAATGGGAGACAAGTTATTTTGTCGGAGATTGGGGTTTTTACTTTTGTTTTCTTTTTCTTATTATTGTAGAAGTGGAATAATGATATGTTGTATGTCTCATTCGAAGAGAGAACTTTTGAGGATTTTATTTGTAGGGGTTTTGACTTTGACCTTATTACATTATTTGCATCCTCACCCCACAATCTCTATTCCTTTGCCTTTTCCCATTCATATTTTCTTCTCTCTCTACCTTTCACTATTTCTTTTTGTCAAACAATATTTGTTATCATTTTTTGTTCTATTTTGAATTAACATGAATTTTTTTTAAAAAAAAATTAGTAAAAAGATTTTGAAGTCATAATATAATAATCTAAAAATATGTCAAATATACGAAAATATACTTTAATCGTATGAGTTTAAATATAATGTGAAAAGTTATACGAGCATTTCAAAAATTCTATAAAATAAAAACGATATTTTTTAAAAATGGACTAACAATAAAAATAGGATAAATAAGTTAAAAACAGAGGGAGCACAATTTTTTAAAAGGAACATGACATATGTAAATTAATTTGCTACTTTGGTTCTCATTCGACACTGAATTAAAAAGGTAAAAAAATCTTTTGAATTTTATGATTTTAAATTAAAATATATTGGATATATCAAAATATTTTTAAACTTTATAGTTTTAAATATATCATGTGCAGAGTTTAAACCAGACAATTGTCATAAAAAAATATTTATATTTCATTTTGAAATAAATTAAAAAATATAAAATAAACAAACTAAAATAAAAGAATTACACATTTTGCATTTAACGACAATGTGTTTTACTTGTCGGTATTGTCAAAAAGGGTATCGATAAAACACTATATGAGATTTCAAAATTATTAAAAGAGTTCTTCTTTTTAATTAAGTATCCTCTCCAATCAAACTGAAGGAAAAATTAGGATTAAGAGAGTTAATTTGTCTGTATTACTTTAATATTGGATTTTGATCTTTTGAAAGTATGGTTTACGTATTCAGCAAAAACATTAAAAAAAAAAAAAAACAAGTACATATAAACCATATATACCTCCTAATTTTTTCGAAAAAATATGTCACTTGAAATAATCATAGCCGATAAATATTTTCCATTATTCATATTAAGTGTAAATTCTAAATAGAGTATAATTTTGGTCCTATAAAAGAACGATTCCACTCATTCCCTTTAAAAAAAAAAATCCCTTTTTGTTTATTTCAAGGAAAAAAGAGAAAGAAGAGCAAACAAAGGTTACTTCTTTAGAAAAAATAATAAGTACAAAAGGAAAAGGAAAATTAGAGCTCGTTTGGAAAGCCCTCTGGTAATTGAATTTAGTGTCCTTTAGTGTTATTACACTGTTTAATTTATTTAGTTTGACAAATAATTACTCGATTAGCAGTTAATTTGATGTAATTACATTCTTCAATTCATAGAAAGAGGTTGTGAATTACAGGTAATTACATGATATAATTAAAGCTGATTACCTTTTACTTAATTTCTTTCCTTTATTTCTATTTTATTTTTTATTACTTAAATATTTTTTATTTTTTAAAAATATATTTTATTTTGTAATTTTTTTTTCATTTCATCGCATTCTCATCCTTTACTTCATGTGATTCCATGTAATTTTTCACATTATCTTTCATTTATTTATTCTATATTTAGATATTATTAGCATTCTAATTTTTAAACGAAAGTTGAGTAAAGTCATAAACTTGCAATTTTCAGTCATATTTACATACATTATGTTAAAATTTGACATAAGAGTATTATTTTGAATTTAGAACTTATGTTATATTTTTAATTTCATTTGCGTTAGTAGTATATGACTTGATGTTTTACATTACAAGCTATTTGTTTTTTTAGTTATATCTGATAGGTTATATTTGTCAAATATTTTAATAATTTTGCTATGACATTATATTTATAAGATTTATATTTTTGTCAAATATTACATTTCATATGTTTGTAAAACTTGTATTTTTATTTTTCATGATTAATTTAATTAAAATATACTAATTAAAAAAATTTGCAATATTAGCTAAGAGCATATGTTTACCAATTAATGTATTTTTTTAAAAAAGAAAATATGTCTCTATATATTTAATTTAATATGATATATAAATATCCTTATTTATCTATTTTATAAATTTTAATTTAGATAATTAACTTTTATTTTTATAATTCAATATAACCTTGTAATTGCACTTGTGCATCTAAATAGTATACTTATAATTACAGTGTGCCAAACAAACATGACATAATAATTAATATGTTGAGTAATTATGATGATAATTACTATCCTAACAATTACACTAATTTCAATTATCAGGCAACTTCCATACAGACCCTTAGTGAAAACAAAGGTCACTTTTTTCTTCTGCTCCTAATAATCTTATACTCCCTTTAAAAAAATAAGTATAGATTAAACTCATTTCACATTAATTATGAAAAATAATAAATATAAAATATATTTATTGATCTATTTATATTTATATTATGCTTTTCGTTTATTTTTAATCGTCTTATTTCAAAAACAATTTTTTTTACTTATATTAGTTATTTTTAACATATTAAGTAAAAAATAATTATTTTTTTCTTGTTTTCGTCTCAATATTTTAACCTCAAATTATTTTTCAATATCTAAAACTATACATCAATTAGTATAGATATTGTAGTAAAATACTCTTACTAAAATTATATTATTATTTATTATAAAGAGACATGAGAACTCTTAAGTGGACAAGCAAAAATGAAAGGATTAAGTAGATTTTCTTTCATATAAGGGTATAATTAAAGATAATTATTATTTTTGTCAAAAATTTCTAAAGTAATATTTATTTTAAAACAAAATATATTTTTGCTAAAGCAATATTTATTCTAATATTTTTTTTAACTAAAGCAACACTTATTTTAGAAAAAAGAGTAAGTTTGACTAACTTTCAAGAGAAAACATCTTTTTAGTTAGCTTGTAACAATAAATCTTGCGTTTAAGAGAAATTGTAATATTGTTCCTTGCAATTAAAGTGAAAAAGGGAAATCAAGAAAAAATTAGCAGATTTAATAAAATAAAATAAAAATTGTAATCAATTTCTTATTGTTTCAAAAGATTATGTCATTGTCATCTCACACTTGCGTGCTGGACAAAATCATATCTTGCAATCAAGTAATTTTTCCTTTTCTGTTTCATTTTGGTAAAAAATAAAAATAAAAATAAATTATCTTTATATAATATAAATTCTATTTTAATTTTGTTAATTGGCAATATTTTGAAATATTTTTTTTTAATAATGTTGACAGGTAATATGAAACTGGATGGATTAATTAATAACAGCAGTGATGAAATAAAATTAGCAATTGCATTAGTGGTAAGTGGCTTGAATAATCATCATCAATCATTAAATACAACACGTTTAACAACATTGCATTTGTTTAGTATATTTCTTTTGTATCTTATGGAATTTTCTTGATTGCCATCAAACACTCAAACTAATTATTTCAATTTTCCATGTAATATTATAGGAACTTTGTCTCCTCATTCAAAATTAAAATTTAAAAATAGACGTTTTGTTACAATATTTCAAACAAGTGAGAGACATAAAAAGTTAAGTGTTAGCTCCTGCATGTGGAGCTTCAGAGAAATAGAAATGGCAGAGAAGGTTCAGAGAGAAAGGAAAGAGAGAAATTCATTCTATTCTTCTGAGTGTAATTAGGAGTACAAAGTATTTATAGGAGTAGTTAGAGGTGGTTATTTTCATTAACCACTTCTTAACAATATAACTAACTTCTAACTAAGTCCTAACTAACTCCTAATTACATCTAACTGATTTTAACACTAATCAGCAGCTTGCTCTATTCTTCTCAACACTCCCCCTCAAGCTGATGGCTTGAATAAGTCTTTTAATCCTAGCTTGTTCAAGAGATGCTCGTGTGCTGATCTTCCCAATCCTTTTGTTAAGATGTCTGCCAATTGTTCCCTTGTTGGTACATAGTTGGTCTTAATCATTCCTTTGTTGATCTTTTCCCTCACAAAGTGACAATCTATGTCAATGTGTTTAGTTCTCTCATGGAATATAGGATTTGCAGCTATTTGCATAGCTGCTTTGCTATCACACCCCAGTTCCACTGGTTGTTGTACTTGAACTCCCAACTCCTTAAGCAGTCCTAGCAACCAGATGACTTCAGCAGTGCAAGCAGCCATGCTTCTGAACTCAGCTTCAGCTGAGCTTCTAGAAATGGTTTCTTGCTTCTTAGATTTCCAGGATATTAGTGCTCCACCAAGTTGTACAGCATAACCAGTGACTGATCTCCTTGTTTCCAAACAAGCACCCCAGTCTGAGTCACAGTGAGCTTGCAGTTTATTGGAACTGTTTGCAGGCATAAAAATTCCTAAACCAGGTTTACCTTTGATATATCTCACCACTCTTAAAGCAGCTTCCATGTGTGACTTCTTTGGACTATGCATAAACTGACTAAGAACTTGCACAACAAAAGATATGTCAGGCCTGGTCATGGTAAGGTATAATAGTCTACCTACCAGCCTTTGATAGACAGAAGGATCCTGCATCAGTTCATCTTCATTTCCTTCCCTGTTAGGATTGTGATTGTCATATCTTGTTGAGGTTAATTTCTGATTCAGTTCCATTGGAGTTGCTACTGGTTTTGCCCCACTGAGTCCAGCTTCTGATATCAATTCAAGTGCATATTTTCTTTGACACATCACCACTCCCAGCTTTGATCTTGCCACTTCAATACCTAGAAAGAATTTCAGATCTCCAAGGTCCTTCATCTTGAAGTTTTGTTGTAACTCTTTCCTGGCAGTGTTGATTAAATCTGGACTGCTTCCAGTTATTATAAGATCATCAACATACACTAGAATTACTACTATCTTCTTGTCCACTGACTTTGTAAACAAAGAGTAATCATAATGACTTTGTTTGAACCCCATTTGTATAAGAGCATCAGTTAACCTTTTGTTCCATTGTCTAGGAGCCTGTTTGAGACCATATAATGACTTGTGTAGTTTGCAGACTTGCTTACTCTCCCCCTGTCTGGCAAACCCTTCAGGAATGACCATATAGACTTCTTCCAGTAAATCTCCATTTAGAAATGCATTATGCACATCCATCTGATACATAGGCCAACCATGAGAAGTAGCAATAGCAACTAATGACCTGACTGTAACCATTTTGGCAACTGGAGAAAAAGTTTCAGAGTAGTCTATACCAGCCTGTTGACTATAACCTTTAGCAACTAGTCTGGCCTTGTACCTTTCAATCTCACCTGAGGCTTTATATTTGATTTTGTACACCCACTTGCACCCAATAGGAGTTTTACCTGCTGGTAGATCAACAATAGACCAAGTGTGATTATCTTCTAGTGCAGCAATTTCCAGTTTCATAGCTTTTATCCAAGCAGGATCCTGAGATGCTTGGTGAAATGAGGATGGTTCAGATACAGAAGAATAGGCTGCTAAGGCAAGTTGATAAGGTTCTGTAAGATGTGAGTAGGTAACATATGAAGACAAAGGATAAGAGCAGGTATTAGTTGCATAATCCTTTAGCCATATAGGAGGATGTTTGGTTCTGGAAGATTTTCTTGTTGCATCAACTTCTGGTAAAGATAAAGGCTCTGGACTGATAGAAGAGAATTCAGGAAGAAGAGGTGAGGAATTAGGACTGGAAGTACAAGATGATGACTCAGTAGACTCCCCCTGGACTCTACCAAGAGGTTCATTATAGTCTGAGAGTTGAAGAACAGGAAAGATAGGTGTTCCAATAGATCTGACATGTAGAAAGGGAAAAATAGACTCAAAAAAGACCACATTTCTGCTTACAAACAATGAGTGAGAATGCAAATCATACAAAATATATCCCTTTTGTGTACTGGAGTATCCCATGAAGACACTTGGAATGGCCCTAGTTGATAGTTTGTCTAAGATTCTTGTGTTTGAAGCATATGTCAGGCAGCCAAATACTCTGAGATGTGTAAGTGATGGAGGATGCTGATACAGAAGTTCAAAAGGAGATTTGAACCTTAGAATCCTTGAGGGTGTTCTGTTGATAATATAAACTGCTGTAGTAACACACTCACCCCAGAATTTCAATGGTATACCAGCCTGAAATCTCATTGCTCTTGCCACTTGGAGTATAGTTCTATGTTTCCTCTCTACCACTCCATTTTGCTGTGGAGTATATACACATGAGGTCTGATGAACAATTCCATATAAAGACAAAGTAGATTGTAGCTCATTACTCAGAAATTCACATCCATTATCTGTTCTCAGAATCTTAACAGATGCAGAAAACATATTTTTGATCCTGGTAAAGAAATGCTTTAGGATTACAATGACTTCAGACTTAGACTGTATGAGAAATATCCATGTAAACCTGGTACAGTCATCTACTATTGTAACAAAGAACCTTTTGTTGTTGTGAGTAGGCACTTTATAGGGACCCCAGATATCACAGTGTAGTAGATCAAAAACAGACTTAGCACTAGAATTACTACTGGAAAAAGGAAGTTTAGTTTGCTTTGCCAAGGGGCAAACAGTGCACTTATGACTACTAGTATCTAAACCTTTAAGATGATCATGTTTTCTGAGAATGTCTAGAGGAGCATGACCAAGTCTTCTATGCCAAAGCATGTTAGAATCAGAAGATTGCCCCAGTGAATCAGTACACATATATGCATTCTTTGATGACAGGTTGGATGATGAGTTGCTTTCTCTTAGAATATACAGACCCTCTTCTTCTTTACCAATCCCCTTCACCCTGCCAGTAGAGAGTTCCTGGAACAAACAGAAATCAGGAAAAAAATTGACAGAACACTGTAGTTCCCTAGTTAATTTTGATATGGATAACAGATTGCACTTGAACTCTGGAATAAATAAGACATCAGAGATCAAATGATTTTTCAGAACATGTGAGCTTCCACTGTGAGTAACTTGTGCTGCTCCCCCTGTAGGCATATGTACCTTATTCTTCTCACACTCTGGTATTCTCTTGTAATTTTGTAATAATTCAGAACTAGAAGTCATATGGTTAGTTGCCCCTGAATCAATTATCCACTTAGATTGAGAGACATTAATATTTGGCTGAGATTTGATACCTGTGTCTGCTAAATTAGCTGCAGTAGCTTTGTTTCCTCCTTCACTACCTTTGTTCAGCATATGAAGTATCTGTTCATATTGTTCCTGAGTGAAATATGGAACTGCTTGGGATGTAGAAGTCTTAGGAGCTTGATTATCATGACCACCAACCACACTATTCTCTTGGACATTCTCTCCATAGTTAGTGACTTGATGTGCATATTGACTTACTCCTTTTCTTCTAGTTCTAGACCAGTCTGAGGGATACCCAATCAGCTTGTAACATTTTTCCTTTGAGTGTCCATTATAACCACAATACTCACATACTATTGCACCTCTTCTCTGACCTTTGTAGGAGCTTGATGAACCAGACTTACCAGAATAATTTCCACTGAAATTTGATGACATATTTCCTTTACTGTAATGAGACTGAGGTTCTATAGCTTCTTCTTTCTCTTTGAGCTTAGTACTCGACCCTCCTCTCTGACTGAAGAACACACTTGTCTCCAAAGATTCACTTATTTCTGTAGATGAGGTTGCCAGAGATCTCTGACTTTCATGATTAACAACCATTGAATATGCCTTATTCAAAGTAGGAATAGGAGTCATCATAAGAATTTGACTCCTACATTGAGTGTAAGTTTCATTTAATCCCATAAGGAATTGTAGAAGCCTCTGATAGCCATGGTGTTGAGCATACTTCCTTGACTCAGGACAATTGCAGTCTGGACATGGCATTATCGCATCAAACTCATCCCATAGATTCCTCATCTTTGAGAAATAATCTGATACTGACAAGGTCCCTTGAACTAATGTTGCAATCTCCCTATGTAGATAAAACACTCTAGATCCATTTATTATATCAAACCTCTCCTTTAAATCCAACCAAACTTTGTGAGCATCAGTGGCATAGATTATACTACTTAGAAGCTCCTTCCTTACAGAATTCATTATCCAAGATAGAACAACAGCATTAACTTTCTCCCACTGTTCATGCAAAGCTACATCAAACTTACTTTTTGTGTGCCTTCCATCAACAAACCCCAGCTTACTCTTTCCTAGTAGACCTAGGGACATAGATCTACTCCACAAAGCGTAATTTTCTGAACCAATTAACTGAATTGAAACCAGAGAACTCCCTGGTGTATCATTAGGATGAAGATAAAGTGGATGATTATAATCCACTTCATTTTTGTTAGAATTTCTAGTTGCAAACTGACCTGATGTTGAATTTCCATCTTCTCCGGCCATTTTCCACTGATTTTCCACTGAGATTACTGGAATTCGTCACTGTGATTGACAATCCTACCTCAACTCGACTTCGATTTAGCTCGATTTCCTTCAATTCGCCTTAATCTGTCAGCTCACAGATTCTCAGCTTTACCGAATAGCTCGATCTACTCTTCGCAGCTCTTCGATGCTCGTTGCAGTTCCTCGACTGCCTCTTTACTCCTTTTCTACAGATCTATCTACGAATTTTGCCCTCTCAATTGATCAGGGCTCTGATACCATGTTAGCTCCTGCATGTGGAGCTTCAGAGAAATAGAAATGGCAGAGAAGGTTCAGAGAGAAAGGAAAGAGAGAAATTCATTCTATTCTTCTGAGTGTAATTAGGAGTACAAAGTATTTATAGGAGTAGTTAGAGGTGGTTATTTTCATTAACCACTTCTTAACAATATAACTAACTTCTAACTAAGTCCTAACTAACTCCTAATTACATCTAACTGATTTTAACACTAATCAGCAGCTTGCTCTATTCTTCTCAACATTAAGTGACCCTTATTTTATTTGATTGATTAAACTACGTGTCAAACTCATTACATAAATATCCCACCTATTCTTTTTGGGTCTATCTTAAAAGTCAAAAAAACATTTTAATTTTTGCAATTTATATAGTGAAGTAAGTAAATGATGATTAAAGAATAAAGGTAATTATGGTGACCTAACCATGAAAGTGTAAAGGTATTATATTTATTTTTAGTAATATAAACGTTTGGTCATAAAAACTAGTATGTAATACTATTTTTAAAATTAATATTAAAAAAAAAGTTGAAAACAATTACTATTTGGAGTTGCCTTTGATAGGATTAATTCACCACCTAAAGTAAGACTTCCAAATGCCAATTCAGATTAATCGAGCTTCAAAGCAAATATAAATATTGGACCAAAACACTAAAAAGAAAAAAATAATGCCTTTAAATAATGAAATATATAGTTCAATATATTTATAAAAGTCGTTTGTACACTCTTATATGATATTTCATATGAATAAAATATAGTATATAATTCACATAGACATAGTAGATGTAACTTGTTAGTTTACCTTGAAACCTGTCTTGGCCCCTTTGTGTCTTAACAGTTTTCTTTTTTTTGGTAAACTTTCTTGCGTAACGCTAAGGTTGGTGACCCGTATATATATGAAAACAAGTTCTTGAAAATAATAAATTTATTTAATCATAGCGAGAAAATTAAAATAAGCCACTTAACTGATATTGCAAATTAGTATTTTGCTAGATAACATAAAAATTCTCTTGAAATAATATTTTTTGTACTTACCTACTAAACATATTAAAAAAATCATTTGTGCTATTTCGCTTTGCTTTGTCGGATAATAACTCGATCATCTTCCTGATCATGATATAGATATAAAGCGGCAATAAGGTGTTTACCCCTAGGGGCAATAAAGAAAAACAACGATGATAATAATAATAACATATTAAATATAATTTCACGTGCGCAACTTAGCTATGCACCAAACATATATTCCCATATCTTGCTATTTAAATTTTTGTTTTTTTTCCAAATAAAAGGAAAAGGCTCTAACTAGTCCTTCAATGAGATAAGTGTTTAGTCCTCCCACCAATAATTGTTGAATAATATGATATGTGGTACTACTACTTTTCCTCCTCCCACCTCCCAAGGGAAAAGAGAGGAAAACTTTTTTGACTTGGTCTGTTTTTTTTTAAATTTTAAATATCTTATAGAGGAGTACTTGTAATTGTTTTTTATAAATAAAGTAAAAAAAAAATCTCTCCACACTAAAAGTAAAAGTAAAAACAAAGGCTTTCTTCTATTTATGCCTTAATTTCCCTATTCCACTTCTTCTTTTTTGATTTTTGTTTTTTTGCTTACAGCTGTAAAGGTAAAAAATACAACATAATAAAGGACCCATTAATTTCATGATCATCTTCTTTTATGAAGAGAAACAAAATTTAAAAGGAATGCTCAAATTTGACCTTTAGTTGAATTCTTATCATATGTACAGTGGATGTAAAAAAGCTGAATCTAATTTGACCTTTGCAGTGAATTGGTATTTACTAACTCTTTTGTCCATGTCCATGTCCATATCATAATGTACAAATAACTACTCTTCCTTATAATCTTCGATCTCAATTTAGTTGTCTGGATTACTAAAATAATTAGTTCAAATCAGTTGTCAATTTAAAAACTCAAAAAAATAACTAATCACGTTTTTCCAATTTTATTCTTAGTAAAAACTATATTTGTTAGGATACAATTTTCAACAAGTACAATATTTATTAGGATTATTTTAGTGAAATTACATAGCTTATTAATTTTTTTTCTTAAAGGATGTGTTAGTCCTTACCCTAACAACTAAATTGTGACGAAGGGAGTATCACAGTTTATTCCTCCTTTCGATCCATTTAAGAAAATAATTTAATTTTATTTGAACTGAAATTTAAAAGAATATTTTTTTAACCATATAGTACTAAATTAAAAACATCCTTTAATCTTTTGACCCCAAACATGCTATGTGGAAAATTGAAATTCAAGTATCGCCAAGGAAAGAGGTCATTTTATTTAAAACAAACTAAAAAAGAAAAGTAAATCACTCTTTATATATTTTTTTTAAAAAATTTATAGTATATAGTATTTTAAATAATTTGTTTGAACTTCATAATCTTACTTTTACTAATACACACATACAACTTGTTTTATATCACATAACAAAAACTCAAAGCCTATTAATAAATTGAGAAATAAAAAATATTGCTTTTGTTTGTTTGTTTTCTTGGCACATTGATGATACTACTAGGAGCAATTTTTGGCTCACATTCTGGATTCATGTATTAAATACAAGTTATTATGCAAAAAATATTGTGCAGTTATTAATAATGATTTTTATTCATGAATTGTTTATTTTATTAATATGTTATCTTTTCCTTTCAATTAGTTTATTTTTTATATTATAGCTCCTAATATGCTTATCTTTATTCCATATTTAACCAGTCAACCAAACGATGAAGTGATGATGAAGGAGTTTATATTAAGATAGAATTATTCCAAACCACCTTATAGTATTCCTAACATTTTATTTTTCCAACCAAATTAAATGAAAAAAAAAAAACATTTTCTTTTAAACCTTTGCCACCAATTCTCTCTCCATAAATTAAAAAGAAAAAAAATAGAAAAGCCAACATTTATTAGCTATGGTTTTTGCATTTGTTTCATCTTGTGAATGAATTGAAGAGGAACAAACGTAACATGAGCAAGCCTGGCAAGAAGTTGATGTAAGCAAATGATTTTCAGACTTTGCCTTCTTTATGGACGCACCATAAATATCTCCTGACATTAACAATGGCCTACGTTCAATTTGATACACGAAGCATCTCACATTTACGCAGATCCTATGAAGGGCTGCATCCAACGGTGTGTCATATAGGTTGTTTGTCTGTTTTGACGTAAGCATCACTAACTGTTGATTCTACGAATCTAATTGTAACCTCGAAATTAAAGTATGTTTAAGAGTGAACTTGAAATATTGGACCAACATGATCTATAAGAATTCATATTAGCGATATAACTTGTTTGTAATTGAGGCGGAGTCGATGGTAGTTATTAATGAGGAGTATGTCAGTATCATCATCACCATGGAAGGTCTTGAGAAGGTTAATTTGGTTAATATGTATGGAACATTATCAGTTTCAGTGGGCCTATTGTGGAACAATTAAAAGGAAAAAGGCCCCCCATGCATGACATTTATTGAGAGAGCTGAAAGAGTCCACATTGCATACGCTTTGCGTGACTTAAATTATTGTCTTGTCACCATATTAATACGTACAGTGCTCAAATATTTTTTATCTAATATAAGTTGTCTCTCAGATTCAAGCTTTGAGTATAGAGAAAATACTATAGGAGCGCCATATCCAAAATGGACCTTGCAATATACGATTCGAATTTAATCGGGACTCTAATGCAAGAACAGAACATCGATTTTTCTTGTCCTTCCAAATCTACATTTTCCATCTCTTTCTTCTGCTATATGTACTAGTCTCAGTTATTGCTTCGCAGCTTCTATTCCTCATCATTTATAAATCCCAAAAAGAATCCAAAGCAATATTTAGCTGTGTTTAATGAGAGTAATCCTAATATGTACACTGAAAAACATGCTAGCTAGCCCACATCATTAATTAATCATGTTTGATGATATATAAGCGGCCAAAACCTACCAAAGAGTAGCATGTGAATGTTGTACAAATCAAAACATGCATAATTAAATTGCTCTTATAACAAGACCATAATTTGATTTTTCTTCTCATTGTGGAACACACACACATATATATCATCGCACAAAATATTAATTATGTGATTATATATTCCCAAGTATAGTTTAAGGTTCTGCACATATACTCATTAAGAAAATCATTTAATAAAATAACATTAATTATATAGGTACGTACTTATGTTAAGGAATGAGAAAAGTCCTACATTGATGGTTGATGATATGGACGATTTTCTTATAAGGAATGAAAGATCCTCTTTACGCCCAAGACCTAACTTTACGTGCACTTGAAAATGGTTGGGGATGAGCGGTGCGGGGTTGGGGGCAAGTAGAGTGTTAGGGGTGGAGACAATCAACATTTGAGTGTCAACAATAATAACATATTCACTATAGTCCGACATTTAAGTGTTGTTTATGAAATTTGTTCTACTAAACTTTTTTCTTTGGGTAGAAAAATTGTCTTCTCTGAAATTGTGATAATTAATCAAACATAATTTTTTTTAGAACCATATAAAACACTCCCTGAGGTACATCTGTTGCATCAAAAGGATTTGTTGGGGGTTGGGGACGGGGCCTTCCTTTGTGTGTCTGATATTGTACCAGTGCTATAAATTGCAGTATTTTCTACAACTTTCCCCTCAAGTGGGTGAATATCAAGAACCACTTGATCAATTTCAATAGCCAGATATCAACAAACTGGTTGACACTTTAATACAAACTTTCAAACAACAGAACATAAATGGGTGGCCAGAAATTCACATTTTTGATTTAAGAACAAGTAGACGAGGTAGTATTATTAATAACATAAATAATAATGGCAATTTCCACTGTCTTGGATAGCGTGGTCCTATGATTTTACTAACTAAAGGATTGGTCTACAAAATTTTCTCTTTGGAAATTTTTGTAATATATAATTTAGAGAATTGACAAAGAGATAATTTTAGAGGGTCAATTCATTGGACCCAACATCTGAGAAAACTTTTGCTGCCACATTGGAAGCATGTCTTGTTTTTCAGACAAAGATGTGAGTATCTCAATGACAGTGGCTATATTGTGACTATGAGTAATTGCCCTTATCTATATAGGGTGACCACTTCCAAATCTCTAGTATCCACTAGTCCTGCAAATTTCACATACTCTAATTTTTTTACAAATAGCAAGAGTTTGGTGAAACAATATGAAAAAGTTATTCTATTTCACTAAATTTTTTTTTACTATAGACATGGTCGTGATGGGCTTCCAAGTAATACTTCTTAAAATATTCTGTCTTTGTAAAAAAGTATGTTTAATTATTTCTTATCAAAGATAAAAGAAGTTTATATTCAAAATCAACTGATCCGACTAACTTATATTATTTCTACCAAAGATAAGAAGTTTGTAAAAAAGTATGTTTTGATTTATTTTATCAAATATGGATTTTGTATTATTAAATTAAATTTATGTATATATTTTTATATTTAATTACTTTTCTTATTTGAATTATATATTTATTATATATGTACATTCAGATGTTGAAAAACAAACGACATCAATCCTGAGATGTTGAGATCGAATAACAACTATTTTAATGTTAATACAAACTAATTGAGTCTTAAGACACTATCAACTTACATGCAAACAATTTCTTGCTTCATTTATTACCCAAATGAAGTAAAATACACAGCATAAAATC
Source organism: Solanum rostratum (assembly GCA_029948455.1). Lineage (NCBI taxonomy): Eukaryota > Viridiplantae > Streptophyta > Magnoliopsida > Solanales > Solanaceae > Solanum > Solanum rostratum. The sequence continues at coordinate 88,789,679 of CM057045.1, read as the reverse complement.
AAATTTATCCCCCAAAAAATACCATGTAAAGTTGTGAGGGCACGTAAATATTTTTTTTCATGAAAAATGTTTGAAAGGCCAAAAAATAAAATAAAAATGTATAGGTGGTGTAGTAAATAAAGTTAAAGAGAGTGAGAGGAATAAAGATGAAAATGATAATGACAAGACGAGGACCCTGTCAATCTAGAATATTTTCCATAGTAAGGTAAAAATGTAAACAATCATTTAAGATGTTGGAATGTGAAAATTTCCATAAATTCTACTTTGTTACCCACATAATATTCCATTTTCGATTTACCATATGGTACATCCACTAATTTCTTGCCCGTGACATTGTCCTTGTCTACTATTAATGTTAAATATGTACCTTCAAATTAATTTCAATCTTTCTTTTCTCAAATTTTAAATGCACCTTTTTTGGGGGAGGCTTCAATATGTTTTCTTATTGCATTTTGAGATTTTAGGTCTTTTTTTTAAAAATATATTTTGTATTTTATCTCATTCTCTCTACTATAATCTTGGGACAAAATAAGACTTATTAATAAAAAAATCCTTAAAATATTTCAGAATTATAATCTTTATCCCACCAACTAAATGAATCTAGGATTTTGTGAACTAATACCAAGAGAGCACAATTTGAAATGTACATGTAAAAAGTTTCATATCTCACCAATTTGGATTTTCTCCATTCATTTTTTCCTTTTTTGAATTCATTATCTAATTGTTCAGGAAACAGTCTTTCTACCTCTATGAGGTAGTGGTAAGGTCTGCGTACCTTCAACCCTTTCCAGATCATACTTGTGGGATTCCACTGAATATGTTATTATTGTATTATTTAATTATTTAGCGCTCCCTCACAAAAGAACTATATTTCAATGCTTGAAGGACCTCTGACTAAAGATGAATGATGTTTTACCTTTTCCACAAACACTATCTGGTGATAGGGTGAGATATTTGAGTTATAAGTCATACAAGTATCGGAAGTCCTGAAATCAACACAACTAATGTAGGGCCTTAAGCCCAAAATACTAGGCTTACTCTCTCTTGGGCTTTCTTCTGCAGATCTGTGCATCAACCCGTTATAGTTTGGTCTTCTGAGCAAGTCCAATAGAAACGCTTGATATTTCAGTATGCAAATAATATATACTAGTTAATTAGTTAATATTGTTATAGTTTGAATTAATTGCGGCTCGCGGAAAACATCTGGCTGTAATTATAGTTTGAGTTTTGTATAATTTGTACGATTTTATACAAACTTTGTGTGCGAATCAAATTGTATACTAAAATATACAAACAGTGTAAATTGTATGGAAAATTATACAAACTTTGTGCACAAATTTTATAGTGAAATACACGAACACTATACAAAAACTGTGAATTATATAATAAATTATACAAATGTATGAGAAACGTTGTGTGAATTATACACACACTACTATAACTATATTTATGTAATGTAATTACCGAACTATAGCTATAGAGCATAATTAGACTTTATATATTTGTCATTTATAAAATTTGATATTTCATCCATCCTAAGCAAACGCGTGATACATCATAATACTAAAAAGGACATTTTTATTTAGTAACATACAAAATAAATATAAAAGAAAACATGACTTATAAATAAAGTGGAAGCGGAATAACAAATGGGGTGGTGGCGCAGTTGGCTAGCGCGTAGGTCTCATAGCTTCTGAGTTATCCTGAGGTCGAGAGTTCGAGCCTCTCTCACCCCATAGCTTTTTTAAATTCAATTAAATTATTTGAGAAAAAATTTGATACAAGTACAATACATTTTTCATGCATTCTTTTGGTTTCTAACCTTATTTTTTTATGAACATTTTATTCATGCACGAGTAACAATTAATGTTTAATCAAGAAATTCTAGCGCTTGCAGACAACTCCACGTCCATAAATTTCACTGTTGCATCTCAAGCTAGGCAGCTCTAAATTATTTAAGGAACCCTCATTGATCTCATTAACTGCTTCAAACTTAGCTACAGCGCAATCAACATTAAAGAGTCCAGAAGATGAAAATTCTTTGTCACCTCCCATTACAGGCATCAAAGCTCCCATCTTTACTCTGCTCACATAATTCCTTCTATAAGTTTGGCCCAAAACACCACTCACTTCATCACTAAGTGAGAAAAATTTGAAACCAAGTTCAAGATGCGCAAAACAATCGTCTTGTGTTATGCCATAGTTATGAACTTGTGATTCTTTCTCTGTAATAGGCACTACCTTTGCTGTAATCTTGATAATACTTTCAACTTCGATTACAACTTCGTTGTTGTTGCTTGTTCGAGTGACGTATGTTATTGGTCCAGATTTAGACATCCACCTGTTGAGACATAATATATACTTTAAGTAACTAACAAGTGTGCGCTTTATAGTAATTAGAATATTCAGATGAGTTCATGATCATGAAGTTCAACATGATATTCAAATAACACAAGAGGTTTTGTATTCAAATCTTATATAAAAAAAAAAAAGTTTTATTTACACTACTAGGTGGCCCTTTTTGTTGCTTTATATTTAGAACTTAGTCAAACTTTTCACAAGTAGACTCATGATCTCAATTTTAGATCAAACGGCAAATTTTTGAACTTTTTAGAGCACTAATAGCTTTGAAAAACTAGCTGACTATAAATACAGGGCCACTAAAGTGGATGTTCATGCAAATTAGTTCCTTTTTTTTTTTAATTTACTTGTTTGGCTCATAAAAAACAAGACTTAAGCGTACACCTATTGAGACATAGTATAATTAAGGTAATTAAATGTTACCTTTCGCCTTCCTTGTTGGGAAGAACAATAGATTCACCATCGAAGTTTATGTAAAGACGATCGATGGCATCATCCCATGTTGCTGTCTTTTGTGCTCCAATGGAGATGTTGTGAGTACCATAAAGGACACCAATGGCTTGAACCCAAGTGAAGTCTCTCTTCATCTTCTCGTTTCGTTTTCCGATGAAGTGGCCATTGATGTGAAGGTTAGAGTCTGAGACCAGGCAAAAATCCTTGTCCTTCTTGCCATGGAAATAGAAAGTAATTCCATCTGCACCGATGAAACGTGGATCTTGGCAAACTGCTCCTGGCTTATCACAACCTGTATTCCAATAAATAAAATAAGTATTTTGTATTATAATATATTTATTCACTTACAAAATAATGAAAGGAATTAATGGTTTTCAAAAAACAGAATAAAAAATTCTGCAAATGAAAAGAAGATTCTACTACGGAAAGCTGACAACAATATTCTAAATAATGTACAATTTTAGACTGTGGTTTTATATTGTGTAGTTTGCTTGTCTGTGACTATACTTTTTGACATTGTGAAACTAAATGTTTGATAAGATTCTTGAGTATGTAACGTATCAAATAATACTTAGAGTGTATATTAGTTAAATCGGATCATAAAAAAAGTATATGTGGAAGGGGAACTTACTGCAAACAGGTTTGCAAGAGACGCAATCAACTTGACAAGTACCAGGGCAAGTTCCAGGGCATATATGTTCTTGATTATAACATTTGAGATAATTCTTGTTCTTGCACTTCACCTTCTTTGGAGATGTTGATGCAGGAGTAGGGCTATAGGGCGGCGGAGGTGACGGTGATGGTCCATCAATACAAATAGGCTTGCAAGAACGACACTCCGTTATGCAGCCATTGGGACAGAACTTGGGACAAACATGTGGAAGATTTTTGCATTGTTTGATCTCATCATCAGAGCAATGAGAATGGCTTGGATGGTTGGCTATTCCAGGAGGAGTAGACTCAACTATTGCCACAACCATTAACAACAAAACCACAGCAATTTGAGCAAATAATTGAGCCATTTTAATTTCCTAACAACCTTTTAGTAAATATGTTGTTGAAAATTGTATTGAGTTATGGGATTTGCTTAGGTACAAGACCCTATTTATAGGAGTTGAGAATGAGAAAAGTAAGCCTATTGTTTCGTGTCATAATGTCAATGTTTTAAGTATAATTGCATGTATCTTGACAAATAATCTAGCACATACTTTAATTTCTTTGATAAAGTCAACTTCAACATTCTCTATCAATTAATTTCTCTAGTAATTTGTCGCTATTTGTAAAAGCATAATGGCATCACATCTTGTACATTATTCCATGCATCTATTCTTTCTTGAACTTTAGAGTAAGATTTTAAAAAACGTAAAATGAAAGATAATTCCACAGTCCATTTATGTGCAATTAAGGAAATATAAGTGTCATTTATTTAATATCCTTTTCTTTTTTATTCATTTAAAAAAATATCAGTTTACTATAATTAAAAATAATTTAAATCTAAAATTATTTTTTAACCTTCATTAATAAAATAAATTTCAGTTACACAAATATCTAAAAATTGCGTAAAATCCTTACTTTTTACTTTTTTTTACCCTTCATTAACTCTAAATTACATTTTACTGTTTTTTAAAATATCGTGTCAAGTCAAACGATATCACATATAATAGGACTGAGGAAGTAGGAGTTTAGTTAATTTTAATACTTTGACGGTATTATATACGAAATTTTACACAATCAAGAGCACTAATTGAAAGGTGAACTACGTACATATAATTAAAAATAAAAAGGTGAGATTAGTAATTGAACAGGAAAATTATGTACCATAACAGGGTATAAAATTCACTTCTCTTATAATATTAACATATACAACTTAATTAAATCCATAATTAGTGGTGCATGATACGCAAGCTACGATGCAATCATACGATATATTCATGAATAAAACGAAGAAATATGTTAACTTGTGAAGAGTTCATAATTATTTAATGAAGTGTAATGTTGTCCTTTTCTTCCCAATTAATCTGTAATGTTTGCGTAATTTCATTACTACGTAAAGGACCACACACACATATTTTCTTAATATAATAGTAAAGTCAGATTTCTCTATAATGATTATTTTTTATGACAATATTTCATCTAAACGATATAATTTCTTATACATGGAACTGACTTTCATATATTATGTTATATTCAATATTTCTATATTAATATAATATTTTATTATAGCAGTATTTATATTCAAATAAGTTAACGACATTATTATTAAATAAATTAACTGTAAATATATATTACAATTATATCATATACTCTCTCTGTTCACTTTTAATTTTCACCGTTGTATTTTTTGAGCTCGACTTAATTAAATCTCAAAGCTACGTTGACGTAGTTAAATTTAATATTTGAAATCTAGAATTTATATGGTTGAAAACTATACAAAAAAATGATATTAGTTGTCATCCTTTTTACGTTAATATAATGAAAAAATACATCTTAAAATATTGGTCAAAGTTCATATAATTTAATCTTAATAAGTGAAATAGTGACAAGTAAAAACGAACTATATGATAGTATAACTCTGAAATGGTTGTGTCTATCTAACTTAAAATTGGCACTTCCAAGTGACGTACATTGAAGCTAATTATTTTGATTAAGTGACTTCTATTCAACTAAGTCAAACTCATACCATCCCCCCACCCCACCCCCAACCTCTTTTGGTCGTTACCAACATTATGGGATATTTCTAAATTGCCATTACAGTAGGGAAAGAGGTTTCTTCTTCCAAATCCTTTTACAGCCTGAATTTTGATATAATTTTGTGTTTTCAAATGCATGCAACAATATAGTAATTTGACCTTTAATTTTGTGTTGACATGTCCAAATTTCGAAAAGATATACAGACCAACAAAAATTATGAGCGAGAAAAGAATTGGTAATGGCTACAAAGAAGTAACAAAATAAGCCGGAAGAAAGATATTCCTCAGTTTAAGAAAAGAATGACTTAACTTGATTTGACTTTGCAAGGAGATCAAAAAATAAAGTTGACTTTTAAATTTTGTGTTTCTAAATAAAATCATATCAAATGTACCAAAATATTCTTTAATTTTGTAACTTTAAATATGCCACGTGAAAAGATATGAAATTAAAATATTACCAAAAAAAAAATCATTCTATTCTTTCTTTAGCAAACTAAAAAAAAAAAGAGACCCTTCTCTTTGAAATGAAAAGAGTAAAAAAAAAAAAAAAAAAAGCAACACACAACTGAAAAAATCTCCTCCTCTTCTTTTTTTTCGTTAATCACTAAGCCATACTATATATTGATGCATGTAACTCTTTGTAAGACACTCGTATGGAGCTTTACTATCAACCATGACGATTAAATTTTTTTTTAAAAAATGCTTCCAATTAAAAAAAGAAAACGGTAAATTAGAAAAGATCTAATATCATTAATTTGTATTTGGAGCTTTACTATAGACGTACCAAAACGATTATTAATTATCATATCGAAATTAAAATGTTTACAACTGAGAAAAGAAAAAAATTTCGGACATTTCAAAAGTTATTAATTATCAAAAGTTATGTTAATAGATCATTGAGGTGCTCTATGATAAGATTTGAAATGATGTGTCTTTTTTTAATAAAATAAATTTATAAATCAAATTTAACATTTTATAAAAATATTTGACATTACGATTCGGAGACTCAATCATGTTTTTGTGTGTTATTGATATTATATATTACATAATAAATAAGCATACAAGTGATATCATGTAAACCCATGGCGCTCGAGAGTTCAAGCCTCTCTCACCTCACAACTTTTTTTAAAAAATTCAACTATTTAATTTTACATACATACAAAATATAAAAGAGCAAATTAACGATCTTATTTGAAGTTTAATACAAGTACAATTTTTCATTAAGCATAGTTTTTGATACATTCTCTTGGTTTGTATTTAACCATGTTTTATTTTAATTTATAACATAACTCTTAAGGATCACTCATAACAACGAGTAATGTTTAACCAAGAAATTCTAGAGCTTGCAGACAACTCCACGTCCGTGAATCCCGCTGCTACATTTTAAGCTGGGCAACTCCAAGTTATTCAACGAACCTTCATTGATTTCATTTACTGCTTGAAACTTAGCCACAGAGCAATCAGCATTAAAGAGCCCTGTAGCTGAAAATTCTTTGTCACCTCCCATCACAGGCATCAAAACACCCATTTTCACTCTGCTCACATAATTCCTTCTATAAGTTTGGCCCAAAACACCACTGACTTTGTCACTTAGTGAGGAAAATTTGAAACCAAGTTCAAGATGAGCAAAACAATCGTCTTGTGTTATGCCATAGTTGTGAACTCGCGATTCTTCCTCTGTAATAGGCACCACCTTTGCTGTAATTTTAAAAATATTTTCAACTTCAATTATAATTTCGTTGGTGTCACTTGTTCGAGTGATGGAGGTTGTTGGTTCAGTTTCAGACTGCCACCTGTTGAGACATAAGATAATAGAAAGTAACAAAAATGACATCAGATCACACATGAGACTTTGAAAAAAGTTATTTACAACGTGTGGCCACTTTTGTTGCTTTGTATTTAGAAGTTGATCACTTTTTTTCTTTTCAAAATAAGACTCGTAATTTGAATTATATTTTGAATTTTAAATTTCATATAATTGGGCCATTTTTGGACTTTAGATCACTAGCAGACTTGAAAAAGTGATAAACCTCTAATGCAAGGGTACTAAGTAAAGTGGAATTTATGTAAATAAGTCAAAAAAATTTACTATATGTGTGGCTTATTAAAAAAATCAAATTTACGCAATACATGACATGAAGAAAGAACGTGTTGAGACATACTATAATTAAACATTACCTTGCGCCTTCATTGTCTGGTAGAAGAATAGATTCACCATCAAAGTTTATGTAAAGACGATCGATGGCATCATCCCATGTTGCTGTCTTTAGTGCTTCAATGGATATCTTGTGAGTACCATAAAGGATACCAATGGCTTGAACCCAAGTGAAGTCTCTCTTCATCTTCTCATTTCGTTTTCCTATGAAGTGGCCATTGATGTGAAGGTTAGAGTCTGAGACCAGGCAAAAATCTTTGTCCTTCTTGCCATGGAAATAGAAAGTAATTCCATCTGCACCGATGAAACGTGGATCTTGGCAAACTGCTCCTGGCTTGTCACAACCTACGTTTCAATAAAATTTGGTCAATCCTTTACAAAAATGTATGTAACATATCAAATTATACTACAGTGTGTACAAGTTAAATCGAAATATATATATATATATATATATATACGTGGACGAGAAACTTACTGCAAACAGGTTTGCAAGAGACGCAATCAACTTGACAAGTACCAGGGCAAGTGCTAGGACATGTATGTTCTTGACCGTAACATTTGAGATAATTCTTGTTCTTGCACTTAACCTTCTTTGGAGATTTTGGTGGATGGGGGTAATAGGGAGGTGGAGGTGATGGTCCATCAATACAAATAGGCTTACAAGAACGACACTCCGTTATGCAGCCATTAGGACAGAACTTGGGACAAACATGTGGAAGATTTTTGCATTGTTTGATCTCATCATCAGTGCAATGAGAATGGCTTGGATGGTTAGCTATTCCAGGAGGAGTAGCCTCTACGATTGCTACGACCATTACCAATAAAACCACAGCAATGTGAGTAAATAATCGAGCCATTTTCCTTTTGAAATGTGAATATGTAGAAGAAATTTTCGAATTGTGTTTTGAGTTATGGGATTTCCTAGGAACGACCCCTTTATATAGGAGTTGAGAATGAGAAAAATGGGCTTATTGTTTCGTGTCATGATATCAATGTTTGTGTATAATTGCATGTGCACATGCTGTTCTATTTTAAACTTTAAGTCAACTTCAATAATGTTAATCTCTTCAATTTCTTTAATAGTTTGTCCCCGTTGGTAAGAGCATACGGTATCACTTGATCACAAAGTTGCGAAACCATTACTTTCCGTGTTTTCAACTTTTTAACTTATATATGCTGTCAATGTTATCCATAAAAAAAGTATGATTTAATAACCTGAAAAACATAGTAGATTACCTGCCACAATATGCTTAACCACAAGTATAAACGTCCATCACACAATCAGTACAGGTATGTGAACCCTATATACGAAGCAATGATGGAAAAAAATATGTTTAACTTGTAAAGAACTTATAGGGTGGGTCCTTTTCTTGTCAATTAATCTGGCATGAATGGTTTGCGTAATTTCATTAGTACGTAAAGAAAGACATATTCTTTGGGCTGTTAGGGTGGGGCATATGAGTTAAATGCATCTAATATTAGGTGTGAAAAGTAAATCCATAAGTAGGTCCTGTGGCATGCCACTCAAGCAATGTGCTAAAAATGAAACCAAATATATACATATTCCAATGAGAGTAACTTTCAATGGGTTAGTAAAGCCAATAACACCCATGAAATTTCTCTCCTGTCACATTAAGACAAAAATAACTTGGATACAAATATGTTGATCACTCTATCAAACCATAAGACATACCATGAAAACTGCAGATTATTTGCTCATGCTATGCATTTTCAGTAAAACAGCTTATAATAATTACAGCCCAAACTACTCTGGGAATATGTCCCCTTTGCAGTACTTTTCTTATTCAACGTTATCTTCAGCTATGTTGCTTGGACTCTTCAAAAATATCAGCGGGTGCATGTCGGATTCTCCAAAAGTAGTGTATTTTTGGAGAATCTAACACCGGTGCGGCATCAAAAGTGAAGAGTCGGCACAACTTAGATCCCCAGAGCTTCCTGCAGCTATTTATCCAAACAAACAATGTGAAGAGTACACATAACCAAGAAGAAAGGAAAAGCTATAAAATTTCATGCAATGAATTATGGGGCTGTTAGATCAAACGGATTCAAGTATGGTATACACAAGGAATTAATAGCGTGGAGATGCAATAACCAAGATCAGATAAAAAGTTTTCACATTGAGCAAGACAGTATACAAGATAACATGTTATTTATCAAAAAAGATGAAAAAAAGAAAACACAACGCGACATGTTTAATAAAGTACCTTACGGTTGAGGTAGGTGCGAGGAGAGTATTACTTAATCAGTATACATCTAATAGGTGATCCCTCCGCACCAACCAACCTCAAGGGCAGACAGTGTACAGTGTATAAGCCAGCTTCTATATTGTCCAGCTTCAGCCCCTCTACAAGAATAATTTCCTGGAACAATTTCAAATACCATAAGATTGGAAGGATTATTAACTGCCATTAGAAAATATTAACTCGAGCCAAAGCAGAAAAATTAGGCGATGCAAAAAAAAAAGAACGAATTCTGGAAAAAGCTTAGAATCTGCATAATATACATTTGCAACCACACATACACATCCCTCAATCGACACCCCCAATTTTCCTGTGATGGGGGCAAGAAAGGTTCAAATTTAGTCCGAATATGAAGACTTACCCTGCTTTTCAGGAAAATTTGATGGGTAGGAAGAATATCATCAAATGCACCAGCCGATAAGTAATCAATTCCTGGAAAAAGAAAAACCAAAATGTCAGCTACAAATTCTTCTACCAATTGATAATTGATTAAGAGGAAAAGCAGGAATAAGTTATCACTCATTTACTCTAGTTGATCTGCAGCAGTTAGACACTGAAGCCTCTTAGGACAAAGTCAAAATATGGGAGTTCATAATTTGAGGGGTAAAGATGAGAAACGGGAAAGAGAAACACCCAAGTTTATAACTATGATGGATTATTGTCAAAGAAATTTGTCAATTAAAGGCAGTAATGGAGCAACTAGATGAGGATAATAAGGGTACATGAACTATGACACAGAGACTGAAAGTTGGATAAAGCAAGAAAGTAAAATCAAGTTCAAATAACTAATTCACCAACTCAAAATTCAGACATCAGTCAGACTGAAGATAATATAAATACATACACTATGTATATATGCATGATGTTCCACTTACTCATGACACGACGCATAAAGTACTGACACGATTCACGCAGATTTATCTTTCAACTGACAAACTATATTTACACCAAAGATAAGTTCACTCCAGTAAGGAGTAAGTGCAAGTCATAGTAACTGTGTCAATCAAGCAAGATGTCACAGGAAGAAGGGAAAAAAAGGGAGGAACCATCTAACAATAGGGGTGTAACAGTACACAAAATATACTCTTTATTGTTGAGCACTATTGTACCCAACATTCAAACACTCAAGCATGCAGCAAAGCCAAAACATCATAGATTATTAAGATATCATAGTGTTACAGCCTATCTTACCAACAAGTTTGATGTCAGTGTTATCCACTAGCCACTGTGCTCCATCCTTCTTGAATCCAACAAAGCTTGCGTCGAAAGCCTTTTTCCACATAAGACGCCTGAAAGTCATTTAAGTTTAATGAAGACACACTGCACCGACTGTAACTGTACATTTAAGTCACATCATTTAAAATTCTATGCGAAGTGTTGCTTCAGGGACCCTGATAAGTGATAGCATCTATACTTCTTTAAATATTAAGTGATTATGCATATTAATTCGTTGAAATATGAGCAACAACTGTACAGACAACGAGTGCAGAAAAATGAACCTCTCAAACAGCATACACCTGCACCCTAAGAAGGAGATGAAGGAGATCGAAGAGGAATCCTATCCAGTTCAGGTAAAGGGGGGAAAATCCACAAAGATACTAGACTTCTGACGGAAGATCTCACTCTTCTCACTAAATCCCAAACCTTAATTGCTTATCCTTCAATCAGGTTTTCGGTAAATTTATCCAGCAAGAGGATTATCACTAAAAGAACAAGAAAAAAGGTTAGAGACAGATATTTTGTAAGATCCACTACATCAGGCTAGGGTTCATAATACACGAGTAAACCATGTGAAACAACAAATGGGATCCCCCACCGGATGCTTGGAGAGGCATGTGATTAAGATGCTAATTGAAATGAATAGCCATTCCAGTGACAACTTGACCATTCCATGCTTAAACTGAAGAAGATACAATGATATCCACCATGAACAGATAGAGAATGTGCTGTAAGTTTTACTATGTTTTTTGCAATTCGTCAATCTATTTTTTTTTTGAGATTTTGGAAAAGTAATCCAAGATCTTTGTAGAAGCACATTCTCCAAAGTCAGAGGACAATTTTTTTTTTTTTTTTGCTATGATCTAGTTGGTTTCAACTTCCACTTCCAACTTTCACGATTTATTCCAGTCAAATCAAAGCTTTCACTACCAAGAGGCAGAAATTGATCACAGCCCACACAAGTTTAACTCTTATATTTCCCAACAATTTAGACTTGAGCAAGAAGTAAAATCGCAAACTTCACTTAACATTTGACAATCCTCTATCGTGCAGCACCACAAAGAAAGAAAAGAAACAAACATAAAGATGTGAAAATTCAAAACATCCTAAATTTCCTTCAGAGTATACTAAATCAGATGTAAGGATAAAAAAATTTATTAGATATCTGTCGTTTATCATTGTAATTATAAACAACCTGACCTGAAGGAAAATGCTTGAAGGGGCACTGATTAAAAGAATGTGTAGATGCATCATTCATCGAAGAACGTCTTTAAACTTTAAGTTCAGGCATAATCATGTAGAAGTGCATATGCAAAAATCTATTAAGGGTCCAGGTGTTTTCTGATCTTCAAAGTTGGATCCCCTAACGTAAGTTTGTTGGTCACCTGTCGAGATACTTTTCTTATAGTGCTATTAGAATTTGTTGCATTCAAATGATATTTTATATAATATGACAAAACAGACTCCTTGATGATTTGGAAGAATCTGTAAATTCTGGACATGCTCCAACATTATTAACGATAAGACAGACAACAAAAACACAAACCATAACAGTGACATGTAACAAAACTTCCAACAACTTCACTATAATATACAGCAACAAACATGGCAAAAAAGAAAGGAGAAGATACATATATATATATATGACTTAGAGAAGGGGAATCTTAGTAGCTCAGTTGGTTGACAACTTGAACTCCCACCTTAGTGATGAGGGTTAGATTTCCCACGTTGTGAACCCCCTCCCCATTTCCCCTTTCCCTACCCCCCTCCCCCCCCCCCCCCCCCCAAAAAAAAGAAAAATAACTTAGAGAAATCTTGAGAATGGAACTTCAATCAACAATAAACATGCAACCTAAGCACAGTTCCAAGATACTGCTATACATTACCTGTCAGTGTTTAGTGTCCTGAAAAGTACTCGTTTGACTCCCTTGGGAATATGTAAGGATTGCATAACATCCGCTGAATAAAAGAAAACAAAAGTTTGATCATATTTGGCTAATAAGATTATGTAAACAACTCCGGTCTGCCGCCACTCATTTCTCAGAAGTATTTCTTCCTCTAGTTGTTGCACATATGATATTGTATGCAAGGTAAGACAGAGGAAAACTTTTAAGCTCAACATTTTCAAGTCAATTGATATGCTGGCAAATTGAGAACCATGGAAGACAATAAGCTGGAATATTGATTCAAAATGGGAGAGCTTATCATATTAGATAAATTCAGCATGAGATGGGAGGGGGAGATTTACCAGTTAAGTTCTTGTCTCTTGGAACATCAACTAGCAATGCCGGACCTGTTAAAGTTAAGGACATCATTAGTAATCTATATCTGTGTTAAAAGCGTGAAGGCCTTTAGAATTTTTTTTTTTTTTAAACTTTTTACACTTAATTAAAAATACTTTTTTTAAAATAAAATTATCATTTTTCACTATTTTTTTAAATTTATTATTTAATCTTTTATTTATTTATTTTTAGATTCACTTCTGATTAAAATTTCTTTATATTTAAAATTCACTTTTGATTTAAGATTATTCTACGTAAGTAATTAACAAAAAATTTGGCTATCAAATATTTTATTAATAAAAATATGTAATATAACAAATTTAAAAAGAAAAAAACAGTAAAATTATGTTGGAAATATTGAACTACTCTTTTTATATTTAGAAATATTTTGTTACATTAATTTTAGTCAATTAATTATTTAACTCTTGTCTATTCAACTCTAAATTATTATGTTATGTATTTAAAAACTATTAGCATATCTATATTATAAGCAATTGAATTGATTTTCTCATCTTTTTTTATCGCGATAGACTAAACTATTGCATCAAACTAATAATATTTATTTTATTTTATTTACATAAATATTGCATTTATTTAATAACAAGTGCTATTTATATCTAATTTTTAAATTGATATAGCTCATATGTGCAACCCACGTATACTAAACGTACTAGTGCATGAAAATGTGTAATACTGCCCGTAAAAAAATAAAACACTAAGAAGTCGTTTGGTAGAATGTATTATTTAAAATAGTCCTTGTATTAAAATTTAGTCCATCCAATATAATGTTTGGTTGCACAATTCAAGTCAAACACACCTATACATGGATAACTTAATACATATGTGGTCTTATTTAATATCAAGGTTATCTAGCGCTTACTAATATCGAGTTTAATAATACTTGGACAGGGCTATTCGACTAAACTACCCCTCAGAAATAAGCACTATAATTTTTTTAATAACTAATTTAGAATATGTGTTTTGCTCATGTATATGGCGTCAATTCATATAAACGATAAGATGAATAATCTTTTTATAAAAAGTTATTTAATGTTACACTACATGCAATTTATTTTTAAAAAATAATGAAAATGAATAGAAGAGTACTAAAGACCAAATTTTAATTGAATTTTAAAAAAAAGCAGTCCTGCCAGGCCGCCACTCTTGCGATAGTAGTGTTTTGTGTTTTTTTACCCCGAAAAAAATACAACAATTTTTATTAACCTTATGCTATACCTTATCTATATTTTAGGATTCTTTAATTTATAAAATATATTTTTTATAATTTTTTAATTATTAATTCTCCTAATACCTCTTAATATATATTTTAGGATTCTTTAATTTTAAAATGTATTTTCCTTTTATTATATATTTTAAAACCCCTGCATTTTAAATATAATAAAAAGAATTAAATAATAATTTGACAAGAATAATAAACTACAATTCTGTCTATTATAAAATATTTTAATGAGGGGCAAAAAATTCACTCAACAAATTCAAGGACCTTCATAATATTAATAATTAATAATATAATATAGATAGGTAGATAAGATCACCAATTTTTAAAACAGACCACGATCTTTTTGCAGAAGAATAAGAAACATGGTGACAAAATTGTTGTCTGTTAATAGTTAGAAGGCCACAAAAAATTAATATTATTCAATTATTATTTTATTCTAATCGAAAATAATTTAATTTTAAAACGTTTCTTTTATTCTTACTGAAATGGTTCTCAACCATATAAATATCTAATAATAATATTAAAAAATATGACATTATAATGATTTAGTGGTGTTATTAGTATCTTGCTAAATCACTTTCAGCTTTATTCTATCAATTGTAACTTTCAAGCTTTGTCATCTGCTGCTTTATTGTAATGCTTTTTGTCATAACTAATTGTGTTATATTATTATGTTCATTTGTAATACATAACTTTATAGTTTGGAGTGTATTTTTAGTGAAATATTCACTACATTAAATTTTGCCCCTTAATTGTTAGCCTGATCATAAATTATCATATTTTGTTAAGTACACTTTTAATCTGGCATATTTTACACCTTTTTAATAAAGAAATTATATTTAATAAAATACTATACACATAACGATTTGTTTTTTATTTATATTTTTTACTGGTATTAATTAATGATACACACGTAGTTAACTAGTGTGCTTAAATGAAATTAATTTGAGACAAAAAGAGATGGAGATTGAGGGTTACCATTGAGAACTTCGAGATCGAGAGAATCGACATCGAAGCCGGCATCGAAATAGTGATCGTAGACATCGCCGGGAGCATCAATATGAGTGCCGGTATGGGCCGGAAGTTTCATCTCGGAGTTATTAGCAACAGACCCATTCTTCATGCTTTTGGATAGCCACAGGAATTGGCCAAGTCCCTCTTCTGAGCCCCAGCACGGTATATCAGGGGTCAATCGATGAGTAATGTCGAAAATCCTTCCGTTGCCGTAAACCTCACGACGGACAGGAATTAGGTCATCGGAAGCAGTAGATTGACAGGAGGTTGTTGTTTCAATACCATACGGCGGCGGATAAGCGGAATCTGCAACTGAAACAACCGGATTGAGAATCACTTGTGACAGAGTGACTAGTAGGAGTACAATTGCAGGAATTTTCATCTCGCCGGAGTATGAATGTACGGTCACCGGGATTTGAAATGTAATTTTCAGTGGAAAGGAAACACTGCTTGAATTTTTCAATTGGATAAGTTGTTTCGCCTGTGTGTCAGAAATTTTATAGCTGCAATGATTGTTTCTCAAGTTGTTATTACTTCATCCTTTTGTTTAAGGCTCCTAATTTATATGATTAATGTAAAGAAAAGAAATGTCAATTAAATTTTAATTATCGAATTTAACTTATGTCATGTGTCAGTGTAAGGATTTGAATAAAATGGAGGAAAAGAATATGGAGAGGAGTCTCCTCTCTATTATTACTAAATTTTTTATACATGAAATAAAAATTAAAATTATCTTATTGAATTGAAATATTAACTAACTTAGGGTAATTAATTTTTGAGATATTCTATCTCGTAAAATATTCTAATATTGTTAATCTAAATATTATTATATATTTATTTATAAATCTAATTACATAAATTAATTTAAAATTATTATAAAAATTCATAATTAAACTTCAAATTTTGAATCTTCCTTCGTAACCATCAGCCACGCTGTCATAAATCACCTCAAAATTATTATTGAAGATAATCATGGACCAAATCACCCAAGCTTTTAATGCAGCGTGATTTTAAACAAATAAATTTTACATCACATATTTTTTTAAAAAGAAATCTTTTTTAATATCATGTTGATTGTGATATGATTTTTTTTCAACCATATGATACAATAGTAACTTTTATTTAGCTAAATTTCTTCATAACCTTTAAAACCCCTCTTAGCCCACAAACTTTTTTCGTTCGATAACTTTTAACTTTTCAAAACTAAAGAGCGAAACAGTGTTATTTGATGTTTAATACAATCAACTTTTCATTAAGCATGAGTTTTGATACATTCCCTCGGTTTCTAATTAACCTTATTTATTTTAATTTCTAATGATCATTCACGATAACAATTAATGTTTAATTAAGAAATTCTAGCGCTTGCAGATAACTCCACGTCCGTGAATCCCGCTGCTACATTTCAAGCTGGGCAGCTCCAAATTATTCAACGAACCTTCATTGATCTCATTTACTGCTTGAAACTTAGCCATAGAGCAATCAGCATTAAAGAGTCCTGTAGCTGAAAATTCTTTGTCACCTCCCATCACAGGCATCAAAACACCCATTTTCACTCTGTTAACATAATTCCTTCTATAAGTTTGGCCCAAAACACCACTCACTTCGTCACTTAGTGAGAAAAATTTGAAACCAAGTTCAAGATGAGCAAAACAATCGTTTTGTGTTATGCCATAATTATGAACTCGAGATTCTTCCTCTGTAATAGGCACCACCTTTGCTGTAATCTTGAAACTATTTTCAACTTCAATTATAATTTCGTTGGTGTCACTAGTTCGAGTGATGGAGGTTGTTGGTTCAGTTTCAGACTGCCACCTGTTAAAAAAATTATTATATGTAAGGTTCATTAAAAAAAATCAAATTTACGCACACGAAACGAAAGGACATGTTGAGACATAAACATTACCTTGCACCTTCATTGTCCGGGAGAAGAATAGTTTCACCATCAAATTTTATGTAAAGACGATCGATGGCATCATCCCATGTTGCTGTCTTTAGTGCTTCAATGGAAATCTTGTGAGTACCATAAAGGATACCAATGGCTTGAACCCAAGTGAAGTCTCTCTTCATCTTCTCATTTCGTTTTCCTATGAAGTGGCCATTGATGTGAAGGTTAGAGTCTGAGACCAGGCAAAAATCTTTGTCCTTCTTGCCGTGGAAATAGAAAGTAATTCCATCTGCACCAATGAAACGTGGATCTTGGCAAACTGCTCCTGGCTTGTCACAACCTACGTTTCAATAAAATTTGGTCAATCCTTAACAAAAATGTATGTAACATATCAAATTATACTTCAGTGTTGTGGACGAGAAACTTACTGCAAACAGGTTTGCAAGAGACGCAATCAACTTGACAAGTACCAGGGCAAGTGCTAGGACATGTATGTTCTTGACCGTAACATTTGAGATAATTCTTGTTCTTGCACTTAACCTTCTTTGGAGATTTTGGTGGATAGGGGTGATAGGGAGGTGGAGGTGATGGTCCATCAATACAAATAGGCTTACAAGAACGACACTCCGTTATGCAGCCATTAGGACAAAACTTGGGACAAACATGTGGAAGATTTTTGCATTGTTTGATCTCATCATCAGAGCAATGAGAATGGCTTGGATGGTTAGCTATTCCAGGAGGAGTAGCTTCTACTATTGCCACAACCACTACCAATAAAAACCCAATTAGTCCCACAACATTGTGGGCTGATGAACGAGCCATTTTTTCTTTGGAATAATTGAAATGTGAAAATGTTGTTAAAATACTGGAATTGTATTTGAGGTATGGGATTATCTTAGAAACAATCCCCTTTTTATATGAGTTGAGAATGAGGAAAATGGGTTTATTGTCTCGTATCATAATGTCAATGTTTTTTATAATCGTATGTTTCTTGATAAGTCATCCTATAGCACATGCTTCTTTTATCAAGTCAACTGTTCTCTTCAATTTCTTTGTTAGCCTATCTCTATTTGTATGAACTTATGGCATCACTTGATAATAAAGTTTTGAAACCAATATTTTTCAGTATCTTTAACTTACTTCTATATACCGACAATACTATCCTACATACGAAACAATGAGGAAGAATAATGAGGAATTTTCAGATATAGCTACTGAAAAATATCTTAATTATGCTTCATAATTATAATTTGGGTAATTACATTTTGTAATTATAGTTATAGCAACATTTGTGTACATTTCGCTATACAATTCGTGTACAACATTTATATGATTCGTTATACAATTCAATGTTTGATATTTCGCTATACAATTTGATTTGCGCACAATGTTTGTATAATCAAGCACAATGTTTGTATAAAACAAGTGAATTATACAAAACTCAAACTGTAATTATAATTAGATATTTTTCGCAAGCCATAATTAATTCAAACTACAATTATGTTAACTAATTAACTAGTACAGTATATGTTTGCTTATCGCGTAATTTTTTCCAGAAATAAATATGTTTTATCTTGACAAGAACTTCTAGTATTAATGAAGTGTGACGTTGGGGGGTGGCGAGGGTGTGTCCTTTACTTGTCAATTAATCTGATATGAGTGGTTTGCGTAATTTCATTAGTACGTAAAGAAGCACATATTCTTTGGGCTATTAGGGTCGGGTATATGGATTGAATGGATCTCATATTTTTTAGGTGGGAAAGTGAATCCATAAGTAATGGGACATGCAACTTAAGCAATGTGCAAAAAAATTGAGCAACTTTAATACATTAGTGAAGCAATACTTCGATGACCACCCATGAAATCTGCCAATCCAGTCGAAAGCAATATAATAACCGTAATCATTGTCAACCAGAGACAAAAATAACTTGGATCAAAATATAATGATCACTCTGTATATACATAAAACCATAAAGACCAACCATGACATCTACAGATTATTTGCTCATGCAGCGTGTTTTCAGCCTAAAAGCTAATAACAATTACAGTCTAAACTACTTTGAGAAGATGTCCCCTTAACAGCACTTTTTCTTATTCAACACTATCTCCAGCGCTTCCTGCAACAATGTATCCAAGCAAACAATGTGAACAGAACACATAATCAATAAAAAAGAGAAGGCTATAGAATTTCATGCTAGCAATTATGGGACTGTCGGATCAAATGGATTCAAGTATGGTATACACAAAAAACTAATAGAAAGGAGATGCAAAAACCAAAAATCGGATAGGAAGTTTTTCACATCGAACAAGCCAGTATACAATGTAACATGTTATTGATCAATAAAGATGAAACATCCAAGTTAACATGTTTAAAAGTACCTTATGGTTGAGGCAGATACGTGGAGAGTA
The DNA here is from genome assembly GCA_029948455.1 of Solanum rostratum. Lineage (NCBI taxonomy): Eukaryota > Viridiplantae > Streptophyta > Magnoliopsida > Solanales > Solanaceae > Solanum > Solanum rostratum. Next base: position 88,769,711 of record CM057045.1, on the reverse strand, counting down.
TTACTTAATCAGTATACATCTGATAGGTGATCCCTCCGCACCAAGCAACCTTAAGGGCAGACAGTGTACAGTGTATAAGCCAGCTTCAATATCATCCAGCTTCAGCCCTTCTACAAGAATAATTTCCTGGAACATTCCAAATACCATAAGATTGGGAAGATTAAGATTTAATGGTATTAGAACAAGTAAATGTCAATTAACTGACTACTTATAAACGTTATTGTCTCTTTAAAACAAAGAACAAAAATAACGCTTGACTGAAATTTTCTTTTCTTTTATCAGGAAAAAAATTTAAGTGGACATTGATGTGAGGCTTGCCACTTAATCTATCTCCAAAAGAGAAAACTTTAAGTACCTTGGGTCTCAAGGTACATCATCCAGAGTAGTGGCCACATCAACGATGATGTCACACATCATATTGGGGCAGCATGGACAAAATGGAGGCTTGCCTCTGGAGTATTGTGTAATAAGAAAATACCACCTAAATTCAAAGGTAAGTTTTACAGAATAGTGGTTAGACCGTCTTTGTTGTATGGGGTGGAGTGCTGGCCAATCAAAAAGGCACATGTTCAGAAGATGCAGATCGTAGAGATGAGGATGTTGAGATGGATGTATGGTCATACCATGAGTGATATGATTAGGAATAAGACCATTCGGGAGAAGCTAGAGGTGGCCCCTGTGGCTGATAAGATGAGGGAAGCAAGACAGCGATGGTTTGGACATGTGCAGAGAAGGAGTGTCGATGCTCCTGTTAAGAGGTGCGAGAGGTTGAATTTGGGAGTTACACGAAGGAGTAGAGGTAGACCGAAGAAGTATTGAGGGAAGTGATCAGACAAAATATGGCGAAACTTGATCTCACCGAGGACATGACCTTAGATATAAACGAGTGGAGGTCGCGAATCAAAGTAGCAGGGCTAATAGGTTAGAAAGGTTAGGTGGATGTCTGGCCTTGGAGTATAGCAGGGTTGTAGGATTAGTCGTGCTTTTATATCCACTTTATCATTATATGACATATATATGTTGATTTATCGTATCTACACACTATCTTGTTCTTTTCGTTGTTAGTCGTTCTTTCTGTTTCCTTTTCTTTTCCTTTCCCTTTTTTCCATATCTAGTTTATTCTGCTTATGGATTTTTGAGTAATGGTAAGGTCTGCGTACATTCTACCCTCCCCAGACCCCACCTGTGGAATTCCACTGGATATGTTGTTGTTGTATCGGGAAAAAAATTATCCAACTTGCTTTCACAATCTAGAAAACAAAGATTATGCCATTGGTCAACCATCAAAAGGTTGACATATTTTCTAAGTTTATGTTCTAGCATGTCGTATCAACGAAAAATTCTGAAAATATTTCATTGTTCCTAGATGGGTATAAAACCATGTTAGAATTATTGGAATAGAACAAAATAAAGTTGGGTCAAATGAATATAGGGATAGGGCTGCGGCTTCAATTAAATTATAGGGAAAGAAAAACCTATGGAACTTGAGGAATGATATTAAAAAAGGGAGAAAAAATATTCATATCATATAAATATAAAGTAGAAGAACCTCCACTTGGTTACCAACTCAGATTTCATCTTCAATGAGTTTCATTACATGAAAAGGATAAACAGGAATGATATACAAATTAATTTTTGCATCTTCCTCCTCTAGTTCTCAACATATATCTTTTTTTTCAGCGAGGAAAAATTCAGCTAAGGAAGTGGAGGAGGCCCATGCACTTTTTACCATTAAAAAATGACTCAGAAGTTAACAATCCTCTAAAGCATTTGAAGGTTAAGATGCAAATATTGTGTAGTAACAATATACAGAAACTACTACTGTTAAAATTGCAGGAAGTCGTTATTATTGCACAACTATCCAGATCTACAAATGTACAGTGACGGTCAATAGACCCAAAATAACCTTAGCTGCTTTGCAGATGACATCTAGTTCACAATCTTATGTATAACAGTACAAGATTTAGAAAGTACCATAATTGCCACAACTCGCATCAATTTTCAGATGATGGTGATTGGGGTTAGATGCTAGTTGTAGCAATTAGGAAATATGACGGTGAATCATTTTGTTATCGCCCCTTGACGGTATTCAGTTGGACCAAGGTTAAGTAAGGCCAACAAGTTGCTGGTAAACAAGAACTTGGGAAGCTGATCTAAATTTTGAAAATGTAATCACCGATAATCACTTTCTTTTTTAATTTTTTTCACCTTTAAGGAGAAGAGTTGGATCACCAGTCTCATTTACTGCTAAGAGCAACTTAAATATGAAATATTAACTCGAGTCAAAGTTGAAATTAAGCGATTCAAAAAAAAAAAAAAAAAGACTTCTGGGTAAAGCTTAGAATCTTCATTATATACATTTGAACCCCCCCCCCCCCCACCCCACCCCTCAATCGAGACACCCAATTTTCCCGCCATGTGAATCAAATCGTAGGGGGCAGCAATAAAGGTTCAACTTAGTCCAAATATGACGACTTACCCTGCTTTTCAGGAAAACATGATGGGAAGGAAGCAAATCATCAAATGCAGCAACCGACAAGTAATCAATTCCTGGAAAAAGAAAAATAAATGGCAGATATAAATTCTTCTACCAGTCGATAATTTTATCAAGGGGAAAAGCAGGAATAAATTATCACTCATTTACTCTAGTTGGGCTACAGCGGTAAGACACAAAAGCCTCTTAGGACAGTCAAAATATGGTTCATAATTTGAGGGCAAAAGTTGGGAAAATGGGAAAGGAAAACACCCAAGTTTATAACTATGATGGATTATTGTCAAAGAAGTTCGTCAACAGAAGGCAGTAATGGAACAACTAGCTGATGATAATAAGGGTACATGAACCATGACATATACAGACTAAAAGCCGGATATAGCAAGAAAGTAAAATCAAGTCCAAATTTCTAATTCACCAATTGAAAATTGGGCATCAGTCAGTCTGAAGATAATACAAATATATGCATAATGTATATGTGTATTAAGTAAATACCAGTTCAAGCACTTACATGATCTGCATAATGTTTCACTTACTCATGACACAAAGCAAAAAGTACTGACATGATTCATGCAGAATTACATCTTTTAACTGGCAAAATATATTTACATTAAGGATAAGTTCACTCCAGTAATGAGCATGCAAGAGAGTGCAAGCTATGGAAACAATTGTCACATAGTACTCTAGATAGTAACTGTGTCGATCAAGCAAGGTGTCACAGGAAGAAGGGAAAGGAGAGGAACCATTTGACCATAAAGGTATAACAGTACACGAAGTATACTTTACTGCTGAGCACGATTGTAACTAACATTAAACATTCTAACATGCAGTAAACCATAACATCATATATGATTATAAAGATATCACAGTGTTACAGCCTATCTTACCAACAAGTTTGATGTCAGTGTTATCCACTAGCCACTGTGCTCCATCCTTCATGAAACCGACATAGCTTGTGTCGAATGCCTTTTTCCACATAAGACGCCTGAAAGTCAATTAAGTTTAATCAAGACACACTGCACGACTGTAACTGTACATCCAAGTTAAATCATTTAAAATTCTATGCTAGGTGTTGCTTCAGGGAACCTGATAGCATCTATCCTTCTTTCTATACTAAGTGATTATGCATATTAATTCATTGAAATATGAGCAACAACTACATAAACAATGAGTGCATCAAAATTTAGCTCTCAAACAGCATAAACCTGCAACCTAGGAAGGAGATGGAGGAGAAGAGGAATCCTACCCAGTTCAGGTAAGAGGGGAAAGATTCCATAAAGATACTAGACTTCTGAAGGAAGATCTCACTCTTCACACTAAATCCCAAACCTTAATTGCTTATCCTTCAATTAGGATTTCAAAAATTTTGTCCAGAAAGACATGACCACTCAAAGAACAAGAGAAAAAGTTAGAGACAGATACTTTTGTCAATTCATCTATATCAGGCTAGGGTTCGTAATACATGAGTAAAGCATGTGAAACAACAATTGGGATCCCCACGGAAGCTTGGAGAGATATGTGATACAGATGCTACTTGAAATGTGTAGCCATTCCAGTAACAACTTGACCATTCCATGCCTTAACTGAAGAAGATACAATCAGATATCCACAATGAACACAAAGAGAATGTGCTGTAAGTTTTATTATGTTTTATCGCAATTCATCAATCTATCTTTTTGAGACTTCGGAAGAGTAATCCAAGATCTTTGTAGAAGCACATTCTCCAGAGTCAAAGGGCAAACCTTTTTTGCTATGTTCTAGTTGGCTTTTTCAACATTCACAATTTAGTCCACAGTCCAAACAAAGTTTTCACTACCAAGAGGCAGAAATTGATCACACCCCACATAAGTTCAACTCTTATATCAGCCTTAAATTAAGACTTGCGCAAGAAGTAAAAGCGTGAACTTCACTAAACATTTGACAATCCTCTTTCATACATCACCACAAAGAAAGAACAGAAACAAACATAAAGATGCAAAATTTCACAAAATCCCAAGTTTCATACAGAGTATACTAAATCAAATGTAAGGATAAAAATTTTTTATTAGATGTCTGTTGTCTATCTTTGTGATATAAACAACCTGACCTGACGGAAAATGCTTGGAGAGGCATTGAATAGAAGAATGTGTAGATGCATCATTTATCAAAGAGGTTAGTCTTTAGCAACCCTCTAAAAGGGTATGTCAAGTTTGAGAATAATGATGTAGGGGTGTATTTGCAAAAAAATCAAGGTCCAGTTGTTTTTTGATAATTCAAGTTGGATCCCCCAATGTAAGTTTGCTGGTTACCTGTTGAGGTACTTTGCTTATGGTACTATTAGAATATGTTGCATTCAAATGAAATTTTATATAATACCACAAACCAGATTCCTTGAAGATGTGGAAGAATCTGTAAATTCTGGATATATTCCAATATTAGTAACAATCAGAAGAGAAACAAAAACATGTAGCAAAACTTCCAACAATTTCACTATAATAAACAGCAACAAACACGTAAAAAAAGGAGAAGGTATATAGCTTAGAAATTGGAACTTCGATCAACAACAAACATGTAACCTAAGCACAGTTATAAGATACTGCTATAAATTACCTGTCAGTGTTAAGTGTCCTGAAAAGTACTCGTTTGACTCCCTTGGGAATATGTAAGGATTGCATAACATCCGCTGAATAAAAAAAACAGAAGTGTGATCATATATAGCCAATAAGATTATGTAGACAACTCTGGTCTGCCCACTCAAATCTCAGAGAGTATTTCTTCTTCCAGTTGTTGCACATATTATATTGTATGCAAGGTAAGACAGAGGAAAATTTTAAGCTTGACAATTTCAAGTCAAAGATGTGCTGGGAAATTGAGACCTATGTAAGACAACAAGCTGGATGATTGATACAAAAATAGGAGAGATAATCATATATGAGATATTCAACATGAGACAGGAGGGGGAGATTTACCAGTTAAGTTCTTGTCTCTCGGAACATCAACTAGCAATGCAGGACCTATTAAAGCAATTGAAGGACATCATTGGTAATGCATAAAAATGTGTGATACTGCCTGTAAAAAGATAAAACACTAATGCACACTGCTAAAAAACTAACAAAGGGAGAAACATTGGCGGTACGTTAAGGTAAAGAATACAAAAAGAAGAGACAGGAAACGTACTCTGGAAGGGAAAGAGAATCTAGATCAATGCTAAACCCTTAAAAGGGCCAGAATCAGTCAAACAGAAAACAAATATGTTAAGGATCTTTGTAAGAGGTACCCTTCCAATGAAGAAGACAGTAAAAAAGGAATTTTTTAATTCCGTGAAAAAAATTAAATTGAATATATCATGTGAACGTATCATATGTTAATGGATCAACGTAAACACAATCAGAGAGTGCATTAAATTTGAGTACATATGCATAATGAAGCAAGAAACACAAAGTAAGAATCAACTCCCAGCATGTAACCCACACTCTTCCTTTGCTTCTCTTTTTGCCCTTTTCTAAGCAATGACAAATGCTTTATACCATAAATAAGGTCTGTGATTTCAACTGTCACAGAAGAAACATAATTTTTCTTTTGAGGAACAACAATTCACTAAAGAAAGTCATGATTGTCAACTCTAACTGACTTGACTTTCAGGAATTCCTGTGAAGTTGTTTACTAGCTTCACCTTTTCTTTTCTTTTTTTCAATTTGACAAGAACAAAATGTTTGCTAGATACAAAATCTGGCAATAGGGCTGCTCTTGGGCATCTGGGAGGAGTACAATATCTTAAACTCTAGAATCAAAGTCATAAAATCTTTATCAGCAGAAGATAAAACATATTCCCTTTGTTTCAATCTCTGTGGAATGGTTTGACTCAACACTGAGTTCAAACAAAATAGGAGACTTTTGAAACTTGTGTTTCAAACATCCCATACCATTTGTGTGACTATCTCTGAGTCCTTTGAAGCTTGTGGTCTTAACAGACCTAACATATGCGCAGCTATAAAAGCTTCACATTAAGGACAAAATGAGAAGTTTATAGTTAGATGTTTCTAAATATGGAAATGTATCATTATTTTTGGAACAGCGAAATAAAGAAATCAAATACTATCACATAAACTAGAATTGAAGTAGTTCCGACTAAAAGAAATCTCAAAAGAATTGATTGGAAAATTTTCGAATTCTTAGACCAGGTTTCAACTGTTTCCAATTTAAGACCTAATCTCCCAGCTTCAATATCCCATCAATTTGAAAGTGTAAAATTCAAGGTTCCAAACTGAGGTGTATAGTTAATAGAGTCATCACACATGAGTAGTTAAAAATAAGCACATGTGTAATCATATTTCTGAAGCACAAGAGTTATCAAAGGTAGAATTTCCTGTGGTCAATACCATTGAGAACTCTAAGATCAAGGGAATCAACATCAAACCCTGCCTCATAGTACTCCTCGTACACATGTCCTGGTGCATCAACATGAGTGCCAGCATGAACGCCTAATCTCAGTTCCGAAAAGTTGTAATCAGAACCATTCTTCATGCTCGACAAAAGAGTGAGAAACTGTCCGATTCCTTCATCAGAATCCCCCACAGGAGTATTAGGATTGAACTGGTGCGTGATATCAAATATTTGTCCATCTTCATACACCTCTCTCCTCAAAGGTCTCAAATCTCCACTAGATCCAACACAAGCACCCGGTTCATCGCCATATCCAGTTGGATATGCATCATTAGGTGATGAAAAAGCAAGTGATATTGTACTTACAGCCAGAAACTCAGCTAACACTAGCAACTTACACACAGCCCTCATCTTACTTTCTAAAAAAGGCATGAACTTCAGCAATGGAAATTAGAAAGCTCAACGTTATGGCTTCACACTGTACTCTAGTATTTAAGATATAGGCATATAGCAATTCACAATGAAATTTTGGTAGGTAAACAATGAATACTCTTCAAGAAGATGCTTTCTTTTTTAAAAAAAGTTTTGGATAATAGTCAATATTTTTGATGCCTCAAAAGATACGCTGACAACTGGGTCCTTACAAGTATTAAATATTTACAAGTTGCATTAATCGCATCAATCTCCAGATGGAAATTTTCAAACTTTGCGGCCTTTGCTGAGGCCAAAAATAATATGCCAATGTCGCTTTCTAATTTATTTCATCAACCGCGTGAACTTATGTGAAGGAGACAGCAATGAACAAGATAGTACTAGTTGATGTGCTTAAATGAAACTAATTTTCGAAGCAGTTGAGACAACAAGAGATGGAAATTGAGGGTTACCATTGAGAACTTCGAGGTCGAGAGTGTCGACATCGAAGCCGGCATCGAAATAGTGATCATAGACATGGCCAGGGGCATCAATATGAGTGCCGGTATGGGTCGGAAGTTTCATCTCGGAGTTATTAGCAAGAGAGCCATTCTTCATGCTATTGGGTAGCCACAGGAACTGGCCGAGCCCGTCTTCTAAGCCCCAGGACGGCATATCAGGGGTCAATCGATGAGTAATGTCGAAAATCCTTCCGTTCCCGTAAACTTCACGACGGACAGGAACTAGGTCATCGGAGCCAGCAGATTGAAATGAGGTTGTCATTTCAATACCATACGGCGGCGGATAAGCGGAATCGGCGAGTGAAAAAATCGGATTGGGAATTACTTGCGAAAGAGTGATTAGTAAAAGTAGAATTGCAGGGATTTTCATCTCGCCGGAGTATGAATTTACGGTCACCGGGATTTGAAATGTATTTTCTGATTATATATAGAGGCTTGGAGAAGTTTTTCAGTGGCAAGTAAACACTATAATTGAATTTTTAAATGAGATAAAAATATTAAAAACACACATAAATTATTTCTCGTAAATTCAAACAAAATAGTTTTTACACTTATCTCTTTTTAAATTGGATAAGTTCTCTTTTGCGTGATCAAATTGGGAATTAAGATTTACTCAAATTTTACTAGGATATTTAACGTCTAAATTGATGAAAAATAACACTGCTAACCGGTAAATATGTATCCAGTAATTACGATCAAACTGATGGAGTTTTGCACATTTTTTTCTTAATTAATATAATCAATATAAGTATTCATGCGATACATGAATTATATATAATTATTTGTATTTTATCATACCCGTATAATTTAATACGGTCCAATTTAACTTTAATAATTTTTATATTCACAATTTTTTATTTTAAAAAATAAAAATATTATTGTGAATTGACTTTATTTAGAAGGAAATGTGATAAAAATATTCTATGTTATGTATAGAAAAATAGTCTTCTTCTTTTTTTAGTCTATTTCAAAAAATTATATTTAAATTTTAAATTTTCACATAATATATTTAAAATTATAACATTAAAAAAATTTAAATATAATTAACATAATTTTAATTTAAAATTAAAAAATTCAAATATCTTCTTTATTTACTTCACCTGTGTATCAACTGTAAGTCAAGTCATTTTTTAAATGGAGGAAATGATATTTTTTGCCTAATTTATACACGTGTCAAAAATTCTAAGATATCTATAAAGATTGACGACAAGTTGCAATGATTATTTGGTCAAGTTGTTTTTACGTAAAATTTGAGGGACAAGTGTACATGTTTTTATTTACAATCACTTTTTTTTTATTGTGGTAGTGTGAATTATAAAACGTTCATTTTATGTGAAGATGCGTTTTATCACTACTCCATAATTACAGCCACAAAAATGGTGTGATATATGAGATAAAGATACTAATAGTCTTGAATTTTTTTTTATTGTGAAAAAACTAATAGCCTTGAAATAAAAATTGAAATTATCTCATACTACATTTGGGATATTAACTAATTCTTTTAGCTATTCTATCTCATGAAATATTTTAATATTGTGATTTTACTTATATGAATCTAACTATTAATATATACTGACTTGAAATCATTACAAAAAAATTATAATTAAATTTCTAAATTTTGAATATTTTTGTGTCTGATAACCAATAGTCGTATATCACCTCACAATTGTTATTCGCGATGACCATTGATCACAATATTGGTTGGTTCGATCTTGAAATCTATCGGCTTGGGTTATCAGTTATCTATTTGTAGATATGCTAAACCGTTACAGAACCATTAAGATACTAGCTTATTGGTTATCGATTTATCGATTATTAATCATTAACGGTTCAATTACCGATTTAATGTTAAGATTTGACACAATTTTAAACAACAACATACCCAGTGAAATCCCACAAGTAGGGTCTGGAGAAGATTTGACACAATTTTCTTTATTGAAAATTACTTAGAAGCAAGATGATAAACCAAATTAACCGTACGCATATGTTGACAAATTTCATTTCGTTCGAAAGCAAACACTGTTACATTGTAGAATAACTGAGAGTTTGAGACAGTAAAAAATAAAAGTATGAAATTGTTAAGGACTTCATATACCTAATGGTACAAATATAATAATTTAATTTACTATCAGATTATCGAGCAACCCATTAAAAAAACTAAAGGTCGTTAAAAATCATAACCCAATAATAAGAAAAATTTAAATCGTCAACAAATTGTTCAACCAATAATTTTTTTTCAGTTCAGACAATCAAATTCGATTCGATTCGATTTTGAACAACCCTGTCATAAATCCTCCAAGCTTAGAGTAGCATCATTTTAAATCGACAAATTTTACATTACATCAATTAAAAAAGTCTCTGTTATCATATTGATGTGATGGATTTTTCTAACGCTATGATATAATAATAGTCCATTTATTTGGCTAGTCCTTCATAACCGTTGAAACTTGGCTTTATGTTTGATACAGACACTATAACCTTTTCATAATGACTGTTTAAACAAACACCTTATGTTTAGGAGTAGGAATTGTCAAATTTGGATGTGTCATTTGACCAAATGCCTTTATTTTGAGATAAAATGTTTGATTTTTTGCTTTTTAAATCTATAATTTTTAATTATTGCCTTTTTGGCATTTTAAATAACTAAAAAGTAATTTAAACTATCTTTGTGTTGAAAAAACAAAAACAAATTGCAAGACATGTATTTATATTTTCATATCATAATATATATAACACAAATTATGTCTTACAAGACATAACAAATTATGCAACTTAATTTCGAGAGAACTTATGTTGTTAGAGGCATAAATTCATTTCGAAACCCAACCACAAAGTATAGCTTTAGAACTTTGTTAGTCTAACTTATGCTTTCAGAAACCACAATGTCATGGCGAAGTGGCAAAAGTTCTCTTAACTTATGCCAAATGAATTAGACATCACAATTTATGTTGGATAGCATAAAAAAATTCTAAATTTATGTCTTACGAAATTCGATCCTGTGTATAAAGGATATGTTTGGAAAGTCAATTGCTAATTGAAATTGATGTAATTATTATGATAGAAATTATCCGTTTAGTAATTACACAACTCAGTAATTACTGTGACATGTTTGTTTGCTACAATATAATTACATTATAATTACAAGTGCATTATTTGATTGCACAAGACTAATTACAAGATTTTTAAAATTTTAAAAATAAAAGCTAACTGTCTAAAATTTAAAAAAAAAATATTAAACAAACAAGGGTAATTTTTAGAAATAATATTAAATCTAAATTTAATATATATATATATAGTCTTTTAAAAATATATTAATTAGTAAACATATGCTCTTAATTAGTATTATAAACAAAACTGATTTATATTTTTTAAATTAGTATATTTTAATCAAATAAATTATATAAATTAAAAATACAAAATTTATACAAACATCATGAAATGCATATTTAATAAAAAAAATTACATATAACAAATATAATGTCACAGTAAAATTATTAAAATATTTGATAAAAAATGATCTATACTAAATACAATTACCAAGATGATTTTTAAATAGGCCACAATAATACTTTGATTAGTAATTTTTTAATTAAATAAACAATATAGAGAAAAAAAATTAAAAATCGAAATAGAAACTATACGTATAAAAATTTCAATATGAACATGGGACCAAATAGTGCAATTGATAGTAACGGCAGAGAAAGATGGTGTCACACATATTTTTAGTAATTGCAGTTAGGCAAGACGCATGCGGGATGATGTTGACCATGATGTTACTCTTCTACATCTAAACCATTATCACCATTCAACCCCAACCCCACCATTTCTAGACTTTGTGGACATAACCATCTTCAATTTTTTTCAATTCCCATTCGAAATCTGCATTGGAATCTTCACTAAATTTGAAATTAACCCTCTTTTATAAAATTTAATTTTTTTAATTAAAAGTGACTCATAAAGTGTCACAGTAATGATGGTAAAGTATCTCTGCAAAGTATGAAAAAAGAAATCCCCGTACTCCTGCTCACTAGATTCCTTCCTGTCAAACTCCTTTTTTAAACCCCCCTTAAACAATGAAAAACGACAAAAATAATGCATTTTAAACTTGCTTTGAGCCATTTTAGTGCGATTCTAACATGTCATTTCTAAAATATTCCATTTAGAAAAAAGTAAAAGGTAACTAAAAGGAAGGGTAATTATAAATCTTACCAAAAAAGTTCCTTTTTAGCGTTTCTTTCAAGTTTGCAAAGACTAATTGGCAAAACCATCTATTTTTTATACAGACATAAGTAACAAACAATCATAAAAAAGATTATTTATTAAAAGTATTTATTTTTCTATAACAACTGACCAAACGCCCATGTTCATAAAAGACACACCTAATTTGGCTTTTGATAAATAGAAGAATTGCAGAGATAAAGTGTTGTTATAGTTTTTGGAAACAATAATGCAGCGTCTACAGATGGGCCATTCGCCAGACTATCATATTCTTCCCACTCCCACAAATACATTCTTCAAATGCCCTAATCATATTCATCCCTCACCTAATCCAGTCTAAAAATTATTTATAAAAAAAAGTTTCTAATTTTTAATTTTTTTTATGAAATGAGTAAATCATAATTTATAAACAAGATATGAGAATATTTTGAAGTATTGCATTGATATAATAAATATCTCCATATTTTTATAAAAAAGTATTTGGAATTAAAATTTTTTAAATACACATAATTTTATAATGATAACTAGTTATTCTTTAATATAATTACTTTACATGATACAATCAATCTTTATAAGCTAAATATGAGTCTTTTTTGTCAAATTTAAATGATGTTTTTTTTTATCTCTACGAAATATAAATTTACGGGTGAAATCTTATATTTAAATTTTTTTTAAAATTATAATTTGGATTCCTAAATTGCACAAACACTAATTTAAAATCATATTCATATAACATTTCTAAATGCAAATTAAGATTTTCCCACTTTTATATCTATTGTTTTCTCTTTGTCATATCATTTTACGCGTAAAATTATTCGATATATATGTGTGAAATGTACTCAAAAGTAATTGGTGAAATATTTAAGATATATTCAAGATGATCCAGACATTATTTCGAGAATTAATTCTAGAAAAATTCAGATTTAAAGTAAGCCTATTCTATTGTTTTGCCAACATATGGGTGGCCTTCTAATTTAGAGAGAAAAATATTAAAAACACTCTTAAATTTGACAAAAATTATTAGTTTTATTTTTAAAGTATTATGTTAAAATTATTTCTTTACTTGATCAACTGAACTTAAATACACCCCCGATCTTATAAGAAGAGTGAAATACACCCCCGAATTTTTGCCAAGTTAAGGAGTGTTTTTAATGCTTGTGATAGTTTGGGGGTGTATTTTAGCGTCAAGTAGATCAGTGTTTTAAATACTGTCAATAGTTCAAATAAAATTAATAATTTGCGTCAAATTCATGAGAGTTTTTAATACTTTTCTCTGATTTAAATGACATTGAACCTTTACTTAACAATGATCTTATTCATAATCATAGGGATGCTGAATAATTTTATCATTCCTATAGGAGTATTTGTTAACCAAGCACACCTGCTCACCAACCCTATAATGTATTAGCCCTTAAATTAAACCAAATGACAGCAAAAAACAATATATAAAATACACTATTTTGATTGATTAATCACAAGTTAAAACAAATCCTAGCTTTGCTAATCTATATTACCTATATATACTGCTCTCCAGCTAATTGTACAAAGAAATCATCAGTGGATTTCAAAAGGCCCCACATTGGCCTAAACCACCAGAACCTCCATTACAAAACCAAAAGCTTTGATCATATCTGTAGCCATTGTTCAAACATGTCAAAATCAAGAACCTCTGTTTTCTTCTTTCTCTTCCTTTTCTCACTTTCATCAGTTCAATCAATTCCTCCATCTTCAGACATAATCGCCCTTCAAGCTTTTAAAGCTGCCATTAAACCTTCCTCTGTTCCTTCATATTCTTGTTTAAGTTCTTGGAATTTCACTACTGACCCTTGCTCTGTTCCTCGCGTCACCCATTTCACTTGTGGCCTTTCTTGTAGCTCTGGAAACAGAGTAACTGAACTCACCCTTGATCCTGCTGGTTATTCTGGTACTCTTTCTCCGTTAATTTCTAAACTCACTCAACTTGTTACTCTTGATCTTCAGAATAACAATTTTTATGGCCCAATTCCTTCTTCTCTGTCTTCTCTACCAAATCTCAAGAACTTGGTTCTTCGACTCAATTCATTTTCTGGGTCTGTTCCACCGTCGCTTACTTCTTTAAAATCTCTGATTACTCTTGATCTTTCTCATAACTCGATTTCTGGGTTACCAAATTCGATGAATAAATTAACCAGCTTGAGAAGACTTGATCTCAGTTACAATAAGCTTACTGGGTCCCTCCCAAAATTACCCCCAAATCTACTAGAACTTGCAGTGAAGGCTAATTCGTTATCTGGGCCTCTGTTAAAATCATCGTTTGATGGGTTGAATCAGCTGGAAGTTGTGGAGCTTAGTGAAAATTCGTTATTTGGAACTATTGAAGCTTGGTTCTTTCAGTTAGCTTCGTTACAACAAATCGACATGGCCAACAACAGCTTTACACTTGTCGAGATCTCAAGGGTTGTTAATTTGAACAGCGATCTCGTAGCTGTCGATTTGGGTTTCAACAAACTCGAAGGAAATTTGCCCGTAAATTTCGCGATTTTCCCTCGGCTGTCGTCGTTGTCACTGAGGTACAACAAGTTTCGTGGACCGATTCCGTTGCAGTACAGCAGAAAGGCGACGTTGAAAAGGCTGTATCTTGACGGAAATTTCTTGAATGGGTCACCGCCGGCGGGATTTTTCGGCCGGGAAACTTCAGTGACCGGCAGTCTAGGAGACAATTGTTTACAAAAATGTCCGATTTCTTCGCAACTTTGCTTGAAATCACAGAAACCTACGTCGATTTGTCAGCAAGCTTATGGTGGGAAACCAAAGTCTTAGTTGTGTCAGTCAAATGTTTCTGAGATTTTTTTTTTCTTTGTAATTGTAGGAGTATTATATTATATTTTTTTAGATAAGAAAAATCCCAATATAATATTTGCTCATCTGATTATGCTCCATTGTATAGGGTCATAGTACCATAATTAATACTAGAAAATTACATATATCTTTTATAATAATCCCAAATTAAACAGACACTAAACTTAGGAATATGAAATGTTGTCAGATAGTAACAGAGTATTTTTGAATAATTGACAGAAATTTTGATTTGATCTCGAAATTAGCGATAAAAATGGTGAACATAAATGATATAGGAGTAATATTTTGTTTTATTTTCATTTAGGACTAATATTTATTTGTAACAGCTCTTTTACCAAAAATTAGCAGGTGTAAACATGAGGTTAGATTAAATTTTAAAAGTAAAAATTAATTATTTAAAATAAAAAATTTATATTAAATAAATATCGGCTTAAGGGGTGATCTTAATTTAATTATTTAAGATTTATATTGTCTTTTCAAAATATATTAATTAATAAATATACATTTTTAGCTAAAAAAATTAAATAAATTAATTAATTTATATTTTTTTAAGTAAATGATAATAAAAACTAAAAGTATAAAATTATTATGAGAATCATGAAATGTATGTTTTGACAAGAAGATTAATTTTTATATTTATAATATCATAAAATTATTAAAGCATTTGACAAATAATCTATCAAGTCTGACCAAAAAAATAGCAATGTGAAATATCGAGCTAGTACTCCTAAATAAATGACATTAAAATTATAACATAAGTTTGAAATTTAAAAAATACTAACATAATATTCTAATATCAAATTTCAACATAACATACACAAATTTAATTTCAAAGGAAAGAAAAGAAAAATGTTATTGTATAACCTTAATTATAAATTAATCGCATGTGTTCGTATTTGTGTCCTACTTCTTTTCCTTAATTTTTTTTCAATTATAAATTAATCATCTGATTTTTGACTTGTCACTTCAAATTTGTATCTATTCTTTTTATTTTTTTGAATTTCCTTGATGCAATCAATACTTTTATTATTCAATTGTCAAAAGGTATCATTTGGCTCACTTCTCCACTAGAAATAGTTTAATTTTCTTCCTCAAAAAGTTAACTTTCTCTCTACTTTCAAACTTACACTTACACATACTTACAGTTCTCACTTATGTGATAATAAAACTTTTAACTTTAACCCCAACACTAATCCCCATGTCAAATCAAAAGCATTACTGAATTATGATTATGTGGTACCACGCCAGAAAAATATGTTATGTGCATCGTTATATAATTGCAATATATAAATTAAATTTAAAGTAAAATTTATTTAAAAAATTTCTATGAATTTATCGAATTCTCTTCGTAATATTATATAATTTTCTAAAACAATTATTCATTTAGAATTGACCAGAAACTATATGCCATATCCAAGTCAAACTAAGCTGCTAGTTTTGTTTTAAATAGGTGCAAATTTATTAACATTAACATAGTTTCATTTGTCATTTTTTGTCGAAAGTACATAAAGCTATTGGATAGTTAATTATTACCCTGAATATTCTCTTGCAAAGGGTATCTATGTTAGGTCATTTAATTTCCAGCTGCCCTAAAAATATTATTAGTATAATTGATTGGAGGTTGGTACCTAAGCAGTTTCTCTTTGTTTATAAAACCAATTAGATTGCGTATCAACAAATCTATTAAGAAATATTATTGACAGGTGGATTAGAATAACTAGAAAACGGTATTACTCACTCCGTCCCATATTAATCTAATTTGTGAGATTTAAGAATTTAATTTAAACTATTTTTTATTATTATCTTTTATGAAATCACAAATATAACTTTGCAAATAGTGTAATTTTTTTTTCTAGAAAATATAAAATATCAATAAATTTCGCAAAAATTAAGTTAATAAGTAACGGAGAGAGTATTTAATTAGGGAAGTGTTCACGTGGGCGGGGCAGATTGTCGATGTTACAAATTACAACTGCCTTTGATGAATATAATTATTATTAGTATCTAATCTTTTTTAAGTTTACATGTAATGATTTCGAAAAATGAAATGTTTTGATAGTGGGTTTTTTATTACTCTAGGATTATACTATGTGTCAAGGATTTATCAACAAGTTCAATTTTTATGCATAATAGTATTTTTATTTTTCATTATATGTTCTAAAAATAGGAGAAATTTTTTAGGAGTTATTTGCCGTAAAGTATACGATATAATAATCGTAGGACAAAAATAGGATTATTTTATTCAACATTTAATGTTTAAACCACTATTTATACCTTTTTGATGGTCTTAGATAACGGAGTCGGATCTATGTTGACGGGTTGGGGTGCCCGGCGTCCGATGACCTCAACAAAAACAATATATATATATATATATTAATATCAAAATATCTAAAAAAAATTAAATATTCATATTTAATTGATATTTATAAAAATTGAAAAAAAGAATAACCCCAACTATTACCTAAAATTGAACGAATTGATCCACTTATCCTATTTAGACAATATGACACCCATAACCTCTGAATCCGCCTCTGCTGAATAATTTACTCTCGACTGAACAACCCCTTAGGGGTCATTTGGTTGATTATGGAATAGGCAAGAATATTTCGTGATACTCCATTTTCTATATAAGAAAACTTATTCTACTATCTATACTGGAATGGTGGAATAAAATAATCTTAAAATTAAATAATACTCCGAACCAAAATATAATACTTTTATAAAATATCTTAAAATTATTATCCTTTTCTCACCGAACGAACTAAAAACCAAATAATTGATCACAATATCGAGTTGATTTTAGTTTTGACACTCCTCAATCCATCAAGAAATGTGGATTTATTGCACAGCCCAATAACAAACTGGGAAGGCCCAAATAAACTATCATCTCCGAAGATGACACGTGTCATCCATTCCCCGTGTTTACGTAGCTCCGACTGATACAAAAATCCGAAAGACTATTTGTCTATAGAAAGATAGAAATTGAGCGGCCTGCTTTTCATAATTCCCCAAATCCCCCGCCAGATATGGCTGTCGTTCAAATTTCGAGCTCTCTCTGCACTTCAATTCGTGGTAATTATATTAACAATTTATTCCATTTTTTGTTTCTAAAACTATAATTAGCTACAGTTTTTTTTTTTCAGATGTTGTTGTGTCAAACCCAGTAAGCGTTTCTTCTATAAGGGGCGCAACTCGTACTCAATTTGGGACTGCTTTTCTAACTGGCTCTCCACTCTGTAAGCCCACTTTTACTATTTTCGTTAAATAATCAATTCAATTGGTGCATTTAGCGGCGGATTGAGGATTTTTAATTGTTCAAAAAATAAAAATGTTGTGCATTGTAATTGCTCTATATAGCTTGGACCTAAAGGGGTCTCAAACTTGTCCTAAGCTTTTTAAAACAAGTTTGGTAATGTTTTTCATATTGTGTTCTATGTTGTTCTTTTTGGTTTAAGTTTTTGCTGCCCTTGTTTTATTATATGTAATAACTATGTCATCTGAAAGTGCTGGAAATAGGACTATGCAAGGTGTGTTGTTAGACTATTTTATGCTGACATATTACTTAGTCCTTAGTCGACTATATATAGATTCTTTTATCTTTATTAGGCTCATATCTTTATTGGCTTGAAATCTTTGTATGTGTGTATGTCCCATGGCCTTTGAGCTACCCTGCTATCATGATTAATTTATGATTTCATGTGTTCTCTAAAGAAGAGGACTAGAAATGGATTTTGGGTTTACATGCAAAAGAAAAGAAATTCAATCAAGATACATACAGTTCTTCAGAATACTCTCCTCTATTTGTTTTACTAGCCGTCAATGAAGTACATGTCTATAAAACACGAGTCGCATTATAAAGGTTCGCAGTCTATGGCCATACCTGTATACAAGGTCGTTCCAACACATTCCTTAGAAGATTCCACGCAAGGATTTTTTTCTCAGCAACTTTAGGAAGTTGAAAGTTGTCTTCAATATATCGCTGTTTTGAAGGAAAAAGTCAATTGTTTGAAGGGAAGAGAAGAGTTATTTAAACAAAATAACTCCCTATAAATGTGGCTCCTCTTGAATTTCCTTTTTAATTTATGTAATTTTAGAGTCGATACACATAGGGACCTATATTTCCTCCAGCATGTAAGGGATTTTATTAATTAGAAATTTTGAATGTTGAACAAATTTAACACAATTCCTATCATTTCTTCAAGATCGTGGAACTTATGATTCTCACAAAAATGTGCAAGAGAACAGAAAATCAGTAAACACATACCTGAATCTATTATGATTCTTGTGTTGCTGATCATCTCTGATATCTTTACATACAATTATCGAGGGAGAAAACTCATTTTTCTACTTCCCTTCCCTTGTTCTTTCAGTTGACACTTATAGAGAACATTATTCTTTCTTAATGTAGAGAGCAGATCAGTTTCCTTGAAAGTCTTTTGTATCATGTTCGATGATATGAGAAGTTACTTAATCATTCAATTAGAGAGATCGCCTTAGCTTTGATCAATTATATTTTGGTCTCAATATTTTTCCAATTAATTACAACTTAATAACCAAATAGAAAAGTGCAGCTTATCACATCGGACACACCTTAATAGCACACTGGGAAGAATGCAGGTTACCTTTCTTCTTGGTATTGGAGCCTAATGCTTGTAAAAAATATGGTTTTGTCTTTTCTTTTATATATATTGAGCTGTAGTGTGGACTGGGGATATTGTGTATGCTGTGCAAATTTGGAGCCATTGCATTATATTATAAATTTTGCAAGTCTCTGTGCTAGTGTTTAGGAACTAATCCTCTGTATTTACAGTGATCAGGAACAGTTTCTCTCGGACAAAAGCTATGCCAAGTAGATCAGGATCACTTTCCATACGATGTGGGCAGAATACCAAGCAAGAAAGTAATTTGGATGTATGGCTTGGTCGATCTGCCATGATTGGTTTTGCAGCTGCTATTAGTGTAGAAATAGCCACAGGCAAAGGACTTCTGGAGGTAGGTCTCAACTTTTTGTTGATGTATATATTGTATCACAGATTGGATATATCTGTGGAATTTCTTGCAGTGAAAGATGTTAAATCATACATATACTTTGATATATCAGCTCTAAACCAAATTATACAACTTATCCTAATCTCAGATTTGTGTAGATTGGAGCCTCTTAACATGATATTTGATATATCCCATGAAATTGTTTCTAGTTCTGTTCATCCAAGCGAAAAAAAAGGAAAAAAGAAAGCTTTCCTCGTGCATCTACATATTCTGGACTGTCATATTGGCAAACACCACCACCATAGTCACTGAGTGTGAACACAGAGATTTGAAATTCTGCTTTTGGGTTGTGATAATGAATGTTCAGTAGTTTGTATATCATCCTGACATCGGAGTTTGTTTCATCTGTCTTCTTTTTCATTCTTCTGTCACAAACATTATGATTTCAACCATCATATAACTATTCGAACAGCTACATGAATTATTAATTAAACTTATTCCATCTTTTTTCAGAATTTTGGGGTCACAGGGCCCTTACCTACAGTAGCATTGGCAGTCACTGCATTGGTGGGCGTTCTGACCGCTGTCTTCATCTTCCAGTCTGCATCAAAGAACTGATTATTTATTTTCTTCTTGTTTTATGTATCTAAAGAGTGATATTGATGCATCCTTATTCATCTAAACGAATATTATCAATTTCTCGATCCATTCCTTTCTATTGCCCACGCTTTGGTGTACATAGTTACTATACCTGGTAAGTGGTAGGAAGTAGCAGGTATCAATGGAATAGTCCATTATACAAGCCACTCGAGACAAACACTATTGTTATTTAATAAAGAAAATAATCTCGTATTAAATTTCATTAAAAAAAGTGTGTAAGTTCTTTGTTTTTGCTAGTTATTTCAGAAAGTTTTTTAGTAAAGTGCCTTTGGGAGAACAAAGTGACATTACATATTACGTTTAGACGTTATTTTCCTCTATCTTTTAGTTTACACAAAGTATGAGAAGATCAAAATACAACTAAAAAATATTTTAATTTACGAAAGCCCAAAAGAGAGGTTCAAAAAGCCAAAGATGGAGCCTTGATTACTCAAGTAGTGAATTGATCAACTCATCTTTTTGACCACTAAAGTAAATCTATGCACCTCTTTGGCAATATTCCAACAGCTCAATTTAAGCAACTCTTTTTGGCCTTTCTCAATAACGATACTTAACAACAAAGAAACTCGCAAAAAGTAAAATTACAAATTCGTTGCACTAAAATTTTCGCTATGTGCATTGGCCGAACATGTAACATGAACCATCTTACTAGAGTTACCATTGGTGTAAAACTAGTAAAGTAGTTGCTATATCAATATTTAGAAGTTAAACTTAAATAAATACACTCCTGATCAAATTTGTCAAACTTACAACACTTTCATCAATTACAACACAACGGTTCTTCTCCTCTTTATGTAGCAAAAATCTTTCCAAGTCAAAAGAAGAACAAACTAAAGAGAGCTAACAGCTCTTTATACAGTACTATATATAGCTTTTCTTGGTCCCAACATAATGATTAGTAATGTGAATAACCTGGTACTTTATCAAGCACATGAAGGGCATCTTTCATTGTAGGCCTTTTTTGTGGATTCAATGATGCACAACTAAAACCTAACTTAAATAATGACACCGTCGTCTCCTCCCTTCTCTCCACGTCAGCTCTAATCGCCACATCAGCCATCTTCAAAACCCGGTCCACGTCATCCGCTACTGAACCGTTGGTCCACTGGCTCAACTCCCGGTCTGAGAATACTTTCCCGGTTAGAAGCTCAAGCAACACGATCCCAAATGAGTAAACATCCCATTTAGGGCTAGGCTTGAGGCTCTCCAACGACTCCGGGGCGTGGTACGGGGACGTGCACCCCACAACAAACCCGGTTGGTGCAATGTAGGGACTTCCGTGAATCGGTTGATGATCACTTAAACCGTCCCGGGAGGACGTGGACCGCTTGCTACCGAAATGCCGGCCTGAATTCTCCGGTTTGCAGCTATTTTTACCATGCATTAGCCCATGAAGCCCAATGTCACTTATTATGGGCTCCATATCTGGTGTTAAGAGGATGTTACTAGGTTTAATATTGCCATGCACGTGTCTCTTCTCGTGGATGTAGGTCAATCCTCTCGCAATTCCTTTTGCTATCTTGAGCCGGACTTCATATGATAAATGGTAAGGAGAGGAACCAACTTTTCCTGAAATTTTTCATACAATAATGTAAGAGGTCTACTGGTAGAATGACATGAAAAAAATATAGTGGAGTAGGTACACGTACGCAGTCTTCCTCCTATCTTATACCACACATATATATATACACACATAGTAATAGCATAATATAACCCTAGGTTTTTTTGAGTGAACATCTACAAAACAAATATTTATAAAGACTAAAAAAACAAATATTGTGGTAGAATAATATTTAGGAGAAGGGTGCACATGTATTTTGGCGTATCATAGGTACTGTAGTATATAGTTTAGGGACTTTCACAGATTATGACAATGTTCACATGGAGGACCATTGGGAGCCTCAAACTACAACCACATATGAAGTATGCTCTGCAAAATCAGTAGCTAAAATCCATGCCTATGTATAGTATATGTACACTAAAACTAAAATACTATGTTTTTCTAATAACATTTATTAATCACTACCTCTAAACTATAGGGAATGTTGCTGCAAGTATACCAGTGACATTAAATGAAAAGTACACTTGACTAATCAGAATATTTTGGGGGTACTTATGATAAGGACCAGAAAAGATTTATCAAGACTAGAGCTATGATTAATTGGACTCTATTTTGACCAAACAAGAACTAGTTTTTATTTTCAACAAGTATGATAAGAAATGAAAGAAAAGTAACTTACTGTAACCAATATTGGCTAAACTTCCATTAGTAACATAGTCATAGATGACTAATTTTTCATCATCTCCCCAATAGAATCCTCTAATACGAACAAGATTTGGATGCCTTAGTTTGTTAATTGCTTTAATTTGTTGCTCAAAATCCTTCAGTTTTTCAACACCACTTTCACCAATTCTCCTAACAGCAAATGCAGTTCCATCTTCTAACACAGCTTTGTAAACTATGCTAGTTCCACTTGACCCCAAAATATAAGCTGAAGCTTTTAGCAAAGTCTCTAACTCTAATTCTGTTTCACCATCCACCATCACAAAAGACCTTTCTGATTTCTTGTTTTTCTCATTCTTTTCTTCTGTTTCATACTCAACTTGGTCTTCAGTTTCTTGGTTTTTGCTGTCATCAGTATCTGAACTTTCTTGATTTATGGTCAAGCATGGCCAACTAGGAAAACTGGTACTAGTAGTATCTTTTTCTTTTACAACTAGTACTGGTGGTTGTGGAGTTTTGTTGTATTTATGATCTTTGTCAATTGAGCTTTCTATGGTTGACTCATTTGCTTTATCTTTCTTCTTCTTCAATTTGTAGACATAAAGAAAGACAATAGCAAGAACTCCAACACCAGCTAAGTCACCAACTATGATTCCCATTATGGTTCCTGGCTTAAGCCCATGTTGTTGTTGATTCTGAGCTGCACCTTCTGTTGTTCCATTAGCATCTTGAAGTGGGGTTGAGTTAATTTCTTTTGGGATGGCTGCAATTGCTGGAGGGTTAGTGGAGATATTTGGTGGAGTTGAAAGTGTTGAAGGGATTGTACAGAGCTTCTTGAGTGGTTTCCCACAAAGATCTGTATTTCCTGCAAAGAACTCTGTTTTCTGGTTTGATAAGGCTATTGACTCTGGGATTTCACCTGTAAGGCTGTTGAAAGAAAGATCAATTGTAGCATTTGCTGGTATTTTCTTGGCAAACTGAGGTGACACTAAACCAGAGAGTTTGTTTGAAGAAAAGTTCAAGTATTTCAAACTATCACCACCAAAATCATCAGGCAATGTTCCATTCAACAAGTTTGAAGAAAGATCCAACACTTCAACAAACTGGAATCCACTAGGTACTGCACCAGAAAAATGGTTTTTCCTTAGAGAAACAACTTTTAGATTCTGCAAAGAACTCAGCTTTTGTGGGAGATTTCCTACAAATGCATTGGCAGAAAGATTGAGAACCTTTAAGCTCTTCAACCCTCCAATAGACTCAGGAAGTTCACCAGAAATGGCATTGCTTGACAATGAAAGGACTTGAAGTTCAGAAGCATTGAGAAGTGAAACAGGAAGTGTTCCATTCAAGAAATTATTTGAAAGATCAATAGTCTGAAGGTGTTGAATAAAGCCTAATTCTTCTGGAACAGAACCAACGAGCTTAGAACTTGGGAGTACTAAACTTATGACTCTAAACATGTCTGGTGCACAAGTTACACCAGTCCACAAACATGGGGTTTCATCATTGTAGTTCCAATTATCAAGAACTGATAAAGGGTCATCAAGAACAGAGTATTTGAAAGACAACAAGAGAGTTCCATCTATGTTGAGACCAAATGAAGGACAGAAAAGAAGAAAGAAAAAGACCCCAAATGACCAGAAAGAATAATAATGCTCTGATAAAGTCATTATTTCTTGAACTGATTATTCATCATTACTGCATAATACTCCTATATAGTACATAAGAAGAAAGAGGAAGAGGTAAACCAACTACTAGAGAAGTTGTTTTGGTGACCAAAAAGGCAGCAAGGGATGGAGAAGTGTAAGGCAAAAAAAAAGTGTTCTGGTTCACTCTGCTACACAAATGATAAAATGACATAGATATACTAGTAGTAGTAAAAAGGCACTTGGGTAAGTCTGGGAAAACAAAGTGAATGGCTATTATTGTACTACTTTGTTTCTGTCCTCATTCTATTCTAAATTTGACTTATATGTATTGATATATTGCAGTAATACTTTTTTTTCTCTATCAAGTGAGTTTTAATGATTATTAAAGCTAATTACTTAAACAGTAAAATTAGTAACCTCGAGGCAACTCTGGCAAGTAACCTTAGGTTTAAGTATAAAAAAAAATTAAAAGAAAGTGGTTAATGAGATGGATGGTCTCTTAATAAATTTTGAATAATTTTATATCTTTTATAAATTAGGCTCCGAATTGAATTTTTAAATAGTATGAATCGTTTTTATTTATATCTAATACTTTCATCGGGGAGCATAAATTTATTTTATTATGAGTAGAAATCCACAAATATCACAAGAAACAGAGGACAGTGAAACCACAATTCTAATGATATAATGATTTTAATGCACAATCCTTAATAATTGAATCTATAAAATTTTAAATCCTTAATCAATATTAGTAAAGATAATTATCTATACTATAATAACATATTTAGTATAATTCGAGGCAAAATTTGAAGAAGAAATAAATATACACAAATTTCATCTTTATTTTTCTAGAATAGAAAGATTATTTTCGATAAATCACCTCAAAAGTTTTATACTCATATCTTATTACTTCCTTCTTTTATAAAAATTATCTAATTTGATTTGATTTGGAGTCTAAAAAAATAAATAATATTTTTTTTTATTTTGCGATTGTAAATTAGAGTTATGTCAAACGTATACCAAAATATCCAATAATCTTATGATCTTAAATATATTTCATGAAAAGTTAAAATTAAAATATTATCAAAAAAATTATTTTTTTTCTAAATAGATTAAAATAGTAAGTAGATTATTTTTTTTAACGGAGAAAGTAATATTTTAGAAAAAATAAAAATGGGATCGATGGAATCTGCGTGTTTTTGTCAGAGGACATTAGCAAAAAAGAGAGGTGTAATTAAAGTCCACCTCTATTGACTTTTTCCCCCACTCCGTTTTCTCGTTTCCCATGCTACATTCTTTATAATAATAATAATAATAATAATAATAATAATAATAATAATAATAATAATAATAATAATAATAATAAAGGCCTTAGGAAACTTACTGGCTACTAATTAATTTTGCAGGATTACAGAGATGAAAAGCCTCTAATTTCCTTTTATATTTCTTAATGGGTCATTTATTAAGTAGTTATAAATAAAAAATTAATAAATATTGTAGTTGATACTTTTACTAAAAATAAAATAGAAAGGCACAAAATAGTCTTTTATTTTTTAATTAAAATTCAAAGTCATTTTTGAATTTTAACGTGCATCATTAGTTCCTCGTGTTTGTAATATCGGTACAATTTTAATTCTCTCCCAAACTTTAGCCTATTTTTAACATTGATTTTGTCTATAAATTTATGTATGAAATGTTCGATTATTTTTTTATATATATTTAGTAGAAATAATAATTCCATGTAAAAGAACGTGAGAAGAAGAATACTTTATTTTGTTCAGTAGGAATATTATTGCAGCTAAACTAAGAACACAGTGATATATGACGTTGTAAAAAAATAAAATTTTATATTATTGCTCGTAAAATTAACAACTATCATTGAACAAAGAGACACCATCAACCTTTTTCCCTCTCAAGAAGTGATGATTGTAATTGTTACTTTAAATTACACTCAATTTCATATCGATCAAATAATTATTTTGTCACATAAAATAATCTTATTACTTAATTACACTCAAATTTTATTTATAAAATTACTTTCCAAACAAATCCAAGAGATTTTAATCTCGCGATTCACTCAATTATCTTGTAAAAGTGAAATAATTATTTATTGCACTATCTTTTATGAGATGACAATTGAGTCACGGACACAACTTTATTTACATTTTTGTACTAAAGTTTTGGTAAATTTTGTACACATTGGCCCTTTCTTTTGTTCCTTTTCACTTAAAAAAAAACATTAATCCCTTTAAAAATTTTGTCTATTCTGAAAAGACACAAAGTCACAAATTAACCGACATGTTTTTTTTATTAATTGGGTCCATTACAAAATTAAAATTAAAAAAAAAAATCATTTTAATAGGAAGAGGGTTAATTATAGTTATTGGTTTTGGTGTTTAATCCTCAACTACTCTACTTTGATTATACCAAAACAACTAAAATACAATTTTAGAATTTAGAGCATACATTAAAATATACTTAACAAATATGTTACTAATAAATCATTTGAATTTCAAACGTAGGTTAATAAAACAAGGGAGTAATGGCTAATCTACTTTTAAATTTTTTGTCAAAGCAAATTAATTACTAGTAAACCATTTGAATTTCAAAGATATGCTAATAATACAAGTGAATAATGGCTAATCTACTTTAGAGAGTTTGTCATATTTCTTAAATTTGGTCAATACCACCAGCTCCTTAATCAACAAAAAATTACATGTTCCTATCAATATTATATTATACTTAATTAATTAAAAGTCTATGTTTAGTGAAGCCTTGAAATACTTTTAAGTTATTAATCCAAGATAAGTTGCTGAATAAAACAATCAATTCTGAAGTTGAATTAATTCAAGTAAAAGACAAATAGAAAATGAACATCAAATTTGAATCCTTTTGACGTTTTGATTGGTCTCCGCCTGGTTGTTCATTAATTAATTTTGACCATTTTAGTATGTAATAAATTTTAAACAATGAACTGAGTCTTTCTTTTATTTTTATTTTTTGGTTAAATATGTAATATTAGAATCATTTTGGCGGTAGGAATGAGAATTGGGAGAATTAAGAAAATCGGGGAGCCAAGAATCAAGTAAAGTAAAGGGAAAATGAAGAGTTATTTTTTTTTATTGATATAATAGAGAAAATGTTTTGTTCTTATATTAAGAAATACTTTTTCTAACTCTTAAAGAGTCGACCCTTTCGCGCCGTTGTCGTCGCTCAGCTTTGCATGTGATTAATTGATAAATATTTTGGACAAAATTTATTTAGTTCGCGCTAAAATTTCGAACAAACATTCTCCTTCCAAAAGAGGTCATGCCTGAGGCTGTTATGAACAAGTGAGTACGGACCCATTACTGACTATAAATAGAGAGGAATCCTTTCAATTTCCGACGTTGAATTTTTCTTCTTTTTTTGCATACATTTTCTTACATATAAAGTTGCGTCTGTGTGAGAATTGGTTGCTATTTTTTGCGTTCGTTGAAATTACAAAAGTTTGAGGTACTGCTACTTTTGTAATAGTTTATCTGTTTTATCTTGAGAGGAAATAATTCGCAAATTTAAATATATTGAGAGAATTAAATTACTTAAAGCCACGTAGTAAATTTTGTAAACTCAAATATTTTAATTTACAACAAAAGAGGCGCATTTAGAATTTTGAGGTGCCGAGTATCACATTATATTTATTAGGTAAATAAATTTTATGATTCAATACTATTACCAGCACCAGCTTTAGCTCAATTGTTTTCATGGTTCATCAATTGGAAGAGTTCTCAGGTTCTATCTCGTTATACAATATTTTTTTTGGACCAATAAAAACTCTTGAAAGACTTATCAACTACATTTGTTATAAAAATGTTCCTCGGATTAAACTTGAACTCATGTTCACAGCGAGAGCAACTTGACTCTTTACCAACAAAATGATAGAAACACTTGTTTCATTAGGTGCCATGTTATATATTTATACAAATTATATATTTCTACATACATAGAGTTGCAATCGAGATCACCGGGTGCCATCGCACCCTTAAACTTGTGAATAGATCCACCCCTGATTATATCTCACAAGCAAAAAATTCTTTATCTTGTCAAAACAAAAATATTAAACTGCATGTTCCTATTATTTTAAAAATTCAAAGTTTAAATTATCGACATGGCAGACTTAGTTATGGTAACGTTCTGTTTGGCATACTGGACGGTTTACTTTGTTTTGTTAGACACTATTCTTATGTAATTTACTGAAACATTGGAATTCGATTATTAAAGTTTTCAATCCAACAAAGGTTGCTCAATAATGGGTCCAATATATAAATATAAAACAATTATGTTTGAAGTTAAATTCAAACCTAAATCAAAAGATCAACAAACATTACTTAGGATGGATGATATATATTTTTTTTTTGCGCTTAACTAGACGTTTTAATGTGAACTTAGATATACATAGGTAAATTAGTTAATTAATAAAGAAACCATTAAATTTGAAGGAATTTTACTTTTTATTTGGTATTAGTGGAGTTATATTGTAAAATTAAAAAGGTCATTTGGTTGGGAACAAGTTATCTCAGTATTAATTATTTCGAGATAAGTTATTTAAGAACAAATTATTCCACCATTTATATGAGGTAATTTATCCACTACTATGGTAAAAATGACGGAGTAAATGATTCGTACTTTTATGAGGTAGTGGTAAGCTCTGCGTATATTCTACCCTCTCCAGACCTCACTTGTGAATTTCTACTAGATATGTTATTGTTGTTTGTTGTCTATGTCAATAAATAAATAAAAATAAATTACAAAACCTAAACCACAAGAAGATACTGCCAAATGAAAATGGTAAAGGTATTGGTCCAAGATCTTAACAACTCTCTGTTTGAAAATTAGAGAAGTTTCACAAATTAGATCTTAAAAAATTATTCTTTCGGATAAAAGAATAATATTAAATTCGAGTTTTATTTTGACTCATATACTTCTCAATCTTATACTATATCGTTTCATAATTAATAATATTTGTATTGATTTATTCATTATCTTTTTAAAAAATCATTCAGTGTACATATATATGAGAATGAGATATCCAATCACTCTACATATTCGAGAGAAGCAAACACTTTCTAATTTAATGTAAACAAAACTATCACTTTCTAATCAATTTTATAATTTTTGTTGCCTTGACCTAAATATTTTTATTAAAAGATACGAGGAAATTGGTGAACATGATTTTTTTTATAATTAAAATAAAACATAATTTACAATTATGTGTTATTTTGAGATTCCTATGTGAAAAAAAAAAATTATTTATAAAAAATATTGATATTTTATGAAAATATTTATCAAAAATAAATTTATAATCTCGCGATAAAAAAACGAAGAAAGACAAAATAAAGGAAATGAAAATGAAAAAGAGCTTGCGTTTGTAGCTACTGAGTAATTTTCGAACAAAACTAGCTATGCAAACTTTACTCTTGCCGGCGGCTCGCCCCGGCATCGGAAGTGCGCCATTGGCTCCTCCACCGGCCGGAAAATCATGTCGATATAGTTTCCTCCGACGCCCAAATACCCTAATTTCGTCCCCTTCATCGTTACCTTTTTCCCCTTTGAAAACAGAGCCTCTTAGTTTACCTCAATTCAGACTCATCAGCAAAGGGAACAGAATCTTGGCTTCTTCTCCTGTTTCTGCGCCCTACACTTCCCCAAATGACGACTCTGAAAAGGCTAAGTTAGCTCAGGTACTTCCTATTTTTGCAGTAACTTCAGTTCCTTTTTTTGTAGCATTTTGCAATGTGTACTAAATTGTTAATGGTTTCACCTTTCAATTTGTGTTAGAATGTTTGACTGAATTGGGTTTTGGGGAATGTCAATGGGTATGTACCTCGATGAATCACTTGCTGCTTTTAGGGTTTTGCTAAATTTTGTCATTTAATGCTGTATTTTGTTAAAAAGCTTTGAACTTAGCTGCATTTTCTTTGGTGTGAAGTAAAAATAGCTTTCATAGGATCCATTGTAGGTTCTGAAAGAATGGGTTTGGGTTCTTAATTGGGATTTTGCTGTTTTAAAATGTGCCAAACTACTTGTGCTGTATTTTTTCTTGTTTGATTGGTGTATTTGAGTTGGTAGGAAATTTAGAGAACCCCTTTAGAGTCGAATTATTGGGCATTGGAATGGAACTGCCCCAAATGTGCGTGAAATGGGCATTTAGGATTCATATATCCAATCTCTACTACTTTGATATTGATGCTTATGAATGCTGTTGTATTTGTGTCTTTGAGTTAGAGACTGATTGATTGGGCTTTGCGATAACATTTAGGTTGCAAAAAGACTACTGACTACTGCTAGGTACTTCAAGAGATTGGGTACTCTAGGGTTTTGGGGACAGCTTGTATGTACGCTTGTTGCTGCGGTTATCCTTTCGTTTTCTATTGTTATTACGGGGAAGATTACATCGCCCTTCACATTCTACTCAACTGCGGGTGGAATTGCAGCTGCTTTCATTTCAGTTTTTTGGTCATTCGGCTATATTCGTTTGTCTGAAAGGCTTCGGAAGACAGCTAATGAGCCTTCAAAGGTAACACCCCATATTTTCTCAAATTCTGAACTAGATTACAGTTGTTGGACTCTCATCCAATCAATATGCAAGAAAATAAGTAGCAAGAGATTCTTATTAACTTATGCGAGTGGCCCGTCATTTTTGGTATAATTGTAATAGGGGTATTTATTACATGGATATCACCTGAGATGGTGTTCTTCAGCCATCCAGCTGTTTCCGAAATAAATGTACCATATGTGATCTAGATGATGTTTGAAGTTCGATGTGCTATGAGAAATTTATGATTCACGTAATCCAATTTTTGCTTCTGCTTTTCCGTAAATCTCCTAATGCTTTTCCTGAAGTTGGTACATGACCTCCCTTTGAAGATACACTAAATATATTGGGATATTGATGAACAAGAAGTTTCATAGAGTTGCTCTGGAATGTTTGGTGCTTCCAGAGACATTACCTTCGCTTAGTGGTAAGAGTGCAACAGTGTATGATGTGGATTAGGTGCATGTCAGAAATTCGAACCCTGTTCTGTACAAAAATTTCGTATTTAACTGGAGAAGGATAAAAGAGGAGGTGGGGTTCCATTATCCACTGAGTTTCTAATCATGCACTATTGGCTCTCGGGGAATTCCCGCTATATAAAAGAAAATTCATAGGTTCCAGTTTTGTGGTTATTTCAATTGACACCACAGTTCTGTCTCCTTTTGTTTTGGGGTTGGGGTAATGTGGATCAAGGTGGAATTTTTAGAACAAGAACTGCTAATGTTGAAAGTATCTTATGAATTCCTAATTTTAGCTGTTCTTCTGCTGGCTTTGTTGTAACTTGTATTCATAGAACTACTTATGTTTATTTAGTATACACTATACGCACACAGATGACTTCTTGCTAAGACGAAGTTCCATTCTATTCTTTTTACTTCACCGTTTTACAAGCACACTCTCTTACACACACACATACGCACATGTACATATATTATTATATGTGTGTATATATATTACGTTTTTTCTTATAAGCTATATCTCTCTTCTTGATAAGTTTTATTAAGTGTATCTCAAATGATTTGGTGGAACTGTTCTACTGACTGCTGTTGTTGTAGGCTCCTCCTCGTGCTGATGTTGTGAAAAGCTTGAAAAATAGTATAGTGGTGAACCTTCTGGGAATGGGTGCTGCTGTACTTGGCATGCAAGCAACTGTAGGTTTATTGGTGGCTAAGGCTCTTACCACATCAACCAATCCCTACCAGACTTTGACTCCTGGGAGCAGCCCTGTGCTTGCTTTGGATGTATTTCTGGTTCAGGTATGCCATTAAGTTGTTCCACTGTTACCACTTGGTATCCTTCGTTAATGTATTTTTATTTTAACACATTTCGTCTATTAACTGGTGATTGAGATCAACAGAACAACAAGAGGAACGATATTCTTTATGAGGAGTCAAAAAATTGAATTGGGGGTTAATTTACTTGGAAAAATTGGCTATTACCTAAATTATGTCATACATGTTACATACAAGTATTTCTAGAATATTTTATTTGGGGTGCCCTGCCACCTCTTGCCCTTCATCCCTTTGGAAGAGAAGAGGTTACATTTTGTGATCTCATTTATTTTTCTCTTCTTCCCCTTCCCTCTCCACTGTCCAATCATTTTGATGCATATTTCAAAAACGTCAAGGTTTCTTATTTTTTATCGCGACTAGGACTACTGGTAATAGGTATGGAATTCCTGTGTGAGGTGAAACGGGAAAGGGAGAACCATGTTGTTCCCATTTCATCTCTTGATCTTCAAGCATGTGTAGTCTAATGTCACATGTGCATTTGCAACGTGTTCAGTGAGCTCAAGAATTGCTAATCTCTGCCGCCTTACATGTATCTTTACAGGCATCAGCAAATACGATCGTTTCACATTTTCTAGGTCTAGTATTCTCATTGGAGCTGTTGCGCTCAGTCACCTTACCAACTTCAGAAGCCACTCCAGTTCCAAGGGTTGCATGACGTGCTTGAAACATCAACATCACTATACTCAAGAAAGTTTCAACGATAGGCTCTTGAGTTCACAGACATGTATTTACTATAATATGAGTGATCCTCTCCCTGGGGACTTTGCAAATGAAATTATTTTTCTTTCTCCAATTTCTGAGAGGCTTCTGATAAAAAAATCAACTACTGTCATTGCATATGCTTTCTGGGGCATCTATAAAAAGGGGAATGGTTTGCCACCAGTCAAAGAGTCCTCTCACAGTGCAAGAAGAAACCTAACACCCTCTTTATCTGTGTTATTTTTTAGTAGGAAATAAAATATCCACCTCTTTCTATGCTATTGCTCCTTTTTTTTCTTGTTTTAACTCTATTTATCCTTTGGAGCGAGATAAGTATAACAATGTCCTTAACATATCATAAGAGTTGCAGATTTAGAATTTATTTGAAAAGTTGCATGACATTTTCAAAATTTTCATAGTGTACTCCTGGTCTTGAACATATTACTTTTTGGTTTCTCCATTTATGCTTGCCTCAAGAGAGCGTCTGGTGTTAAACCATATCATGAACTTTTTAAATTTGCAAGTCCATTGCTTAAACAGGATCCTAAATGACATAACATTGCCTCAGTTTTTCAAAAAAAAAAAACGATTAACTATACATAGGTCTAAGTCAAAGACAGCGCACGTTTGCACTAGTTGCTTTCATACAACAAATAAGGGCATAGAATGTACAAGATTTCACGTAAATTACAAATCAAGATTTGGTTTTCAACCAGCAGTCGTTTTCCACACCTAACTAATGTTACGTATATTAGAACGTTGTATCTAAAGAAATGTCCAAACACAATGCCTAAAAGATCAAAACACAGTGACGAAAGTTGTACCCTTGATGTCCTTTTTCTGATCAACAGTAAATTACATCCAAAGCACTTAACAATGAGTAAAACCCAAATTCTCTTAAGACACTTCTCTAAAAATGCATCCACAGAATTGTCAGACAATGGAATAAGAAAGTAAGAATGAAACAAATATACATCGGGCATAAAATCTGAACACTCAGCCATAGAAGATTTGATAGGAATTTTATACTTTGTTACATTCAGCAATGGCACCAAATGAGGTTTGCTAGGAAAAAAGACGTGAAGTCTTAACAGCTAGAAGCACAGACAATGGATTTTATAAATTCATAAAAGTCGCAACTTTGTCGGTCATTATTCGCATTATGAGCAAGCAATCTTCCTCCAGGCATGCACACTATATTTCAACTAGAGGATGCCAAGTTCCTCTCAACACTCAAAAGCAGCATGCTGGTTCTCACAAAATGGGTAAAATCTCAACGTGAACCCATAGACTGAAGCATTGTGCACCTATTACTATACAACAACGACATACCTAATAAAGTCCCACGAGTGGGGTATGGGCAACATGGGGGGCACACAGACCTTCTACCTTTGTGGGGCACCTATCACGAATATATGGGTATAAACTGAAACTGGGTATGTTAACACATAGAGCTCACTGTCTTCCATGCATTCATACATGGAGAAGATGGAGACAAACAATACGAATTGTCCAAACAACAATTTTCATCCAAATTCTTACTTCAAAATTCATAATGGCTACCACATATTATCACTCAAATAAATATTCTAAAGATTTAAGCCTTTATGATGTTCAAGAATAGTGGCATTGAATTTCTCAGCCCTTTCGACTTAGGATTAGTCCATTCTATTTCTCGATAGGGCAAGACCGAATATAACTCAGCTGTAGAGCATAACCTGGATTGCAGAAGTCACCTTTTCAGCCGTGAACACTAAGATCAATGTGAGTTTTCTAGTGGGATTCGCTCCCCAACCATCGTTCAATGAGAATGGGTAACAATTGTCATCTCAAGGATGCCTATATATCT
Organism: Solanum rostratum; assembly: GCA_029948455.1. Lineage (NCBI taxonomy): Eukaryota > Viridiplantae > Streptophyta > Magnoliopsida > Solanales > Solanaceae > Solanum > Solanum rostratum. The sequence continues at coordinate 88,734,934 of CM057045.1, read as the reverse complement.
GGGAGCACACTTTAGGCGGATATGAAGTGCATGCATACAAATTATGCCCTGGAATGAAAGAATTCAAAATCCTCTACATCCACAAGCAAGGAAGCTCTAAGTAATGCAACTATATCTCATGGAGAGTTTGATCCTGTCTCAAGATAAACTTTAGCAACATGCTTAACAGAACCAAGTGAGATGGAAACTGGCGATTCCCGTGGCAGACAGGTGACATACTACTTACACCGAAATTCAAATGGCTTATTATCATACCTGTTCATTCTGATGTTCTATCTTCTCATAGTCATGATGTGATATTATAAAGAACATACTTTCCAGACTTCAATTCTACATATGGACATGGTATCCACATCTTACGGCACCAAAAGTATAAGCCAATACAATCACATGATTCGCCATAAGAGAATTGCTTAAAGCTACAAGACAACTTGTCCAAATGGAGCATCAGCATTCAGATACTCGATTTTATCTTGAATCAAGGCACACATTTTTTTAAGGAACTCGTACACATTATCTTAACTATAATAAAGACAAAAACAGATAATTTTATTTAAAGAAATGAATTAAGAATAAATAAGCAAATACATAAGAAGATCAATCTTGTTTACATGCGTCAAGAACTATTATAACAAACTACAAGACTATTATGGGGTAATTACTCTAAAAAGGCTCATACCGTTGTTGAACATCTAACAATCAAGCACCTGCTTGACGGGACCTGATCTGTTGTGCCAATTCCTGATCAGCCTTTTTGAGAAACTCATCCCAACCACTACCTGGACTAGTATCCAGGTAATCATAAGGAACAGCAGTTTTCAAACCAGGACGGACCGCACACTGGCTTTCTACAACTCTAAACTCCAAGCAGTCTCCCTCTTCATTCAATTTATCTTCCAATTCCTCCCAGGTAAAAAGCAAAGGTAAGGTAAATGCGCCCCAAGGATTGAAATCCAAAAGCTTAACTCGTTCATCATTTGTGATATATATATCAAAAGTATAACTTTCTGATTCAAAATTTCCCTCCACCTTATCTATAAAAAATCTTTGGATTATTGCTATCAACTCACCCTTCTTCTCAATAAGAGCAGGATAAAATCCAGTCACCTCGCGCTGAGAGACCCCCACAAGGATCCCATTGTGTACAAAGCAACGAAATTCCATTTCGGGGCGCAGGGATGAGTACCATTTGCGAAGTGCAAGGAAAAACTTTGGGGGCCTTGAGACAATCTTATCACTGCAGGAATCATACACATGGCACAGATCATGGATTAGAGAATCCGATGCCCGTAGTAAAAGTGCAACCTCACTGAAAGAGTTGCAACAAAGATTCCCAGTTGAACTGATCCACGCAGCATCTTTTGGTGCACTCCAATTGAGCTTAGGGAAGACAGAGCCCCCGAGGGCCTTTATAGATTCCTTGATCTTCATTTCCAGTTCTGGAAAAGAAGGAGGAGGTAGTGGCTGTTCTGATTCATCTTCCGTCCCTTCAGATACTTCAAAGTCCTCTTCTTCAGGTTTATGGATCCTATTAGGCAGGGCATCGTCATCCTCAATGGAAAGGGGGAGAAGGAATGGACCATGATCATCCATAAGGTACTCTACAAAGCATTCAGGCAGCTCATGAATCATTGTTTTTATGGAAGCAGATTTAAATCTGGGATACCACTCCTGAATCTGGCACCTATTTATTTCTTCCTCTTTCATTTTTCTTCGGAAAGGAATAAAGTTACTCTGAAACAAAAATAATCAATTTACTATAAGTAGCTGCTAAAGGTTGATAAATATGAGCCAACAAAGACAAGGAACTACATGGATGAGATTGACTAACAAAAAGTTAATTATTTAAATGAATTTTCTGAAATAAGAGACTGGGATAAGAAAACGGAGCGAGCCTTTGAGCTAACACCATCTTAATAACATCTACATACAAGTATTGGTTGGATTTGTGCACAGTGATCCCAACAACAACATACCCACTAAAACCCATAAGTGGATTCAACGGAGTACGATAAGATACACAATCGGCTTAAAAAGCTAGTGATCCCGACATTCTAATTTATTGCATTATTCAAATTCTCTTTTCATTAATGGCAAATTAGAGCAGAAATTAGTTGACATCGATTTTTCTTAGTTCTACTTTTCTGCTCATCTCAACAATTCACTCATCAAACTACCATAGAGAATGACTTGCGAAATACAGACAAATTCGATTTAAAGAAAAGGAAGAAGAAATCTCCGACTATGAACAACAACAGCCTGAACAATTCAACTATGACCAACATGCCGACACTCGTTTATTTTTTTAAAGATTAAAGCACAAAAAAAAAACAGATGAAAATTAAAGAAGCTGAAGAAGCTACTAACAAATGAAAGAAAAACTTACCGTCAGCCACTGAAAACGCAGAGATGGAGAAAAAGTAGAGGAGACGGGAGGTGAATAAACCGCCGGAGGAAAAAGGAGAAAGGAATAGTGGGACGTTAGGGATTTTATAATTGAGGGTAAAAGTTATAAGAGATACATTAACATAAATATTACTCCTCCAATAATATTTGTTTTAACGTACAGATTAAAAAGTAATAAATAATAAAAATAATTTTATCAAATCAGTTTTTAAATATAATATTTTTAAAAAAAAATAATAATAACTAATAAGGATAAATTAGAAAACTAAATATAAAATTATTTTTTAATTTTATAAAATAAACAAATATTATTAAACTTCTATTTTAATATAATAGATAAGTAAAAAAAAACGAAGTACTAAACGGGATTTTTAAAATAGAAGGAAATAATTTTGTAGATGTTTTTTTATTTCCTATTTTAATGCAAACTTTTTAAAATTGGAAGAAAATAAAAATTAAACATATTTATCCAGCTATCTTTGATTAAAAAAAGCAGCAGCCTTATTAAGCTTTCGTTCCTCCTTTTATCTCCTTTAAAATCAATCTAAAAGTAGAAAATGAACTCACTTGATTCTTTTCTCACGTTCAGTAACCAATTTACTATTAATCTGAGATTGGGAGACGGAGAATCCATTGACTGACGAAGAATAAGAAAAATATTCATTTATTCTTAAAATAAAATTTTAAAATTAAGTAGGAAAAATATATTTAAATTATTTTTTTAAAATTTCATACGTAAATTATCACTCGTTAATCTGTAAAACATAATAAATATAAGATATTCTTTCTTTTATTTGAAAAAACTTTACCACGTAACATTTCAAATAAATAAAATATTTCACTTTAATAAAAGTTAAATAAAATATTAATAATTTTAAAAAATTAAATATAAAATATTTTTCTTAACCCCAGGTCCAACCTCCAAACCCCCGGGCTCCTTTCTATTTTTTTTTTTATATATATACTTTCCTCAAAACAAATGCATATATTTAATACAAAATGAGAAGGAAAAAAAATTAAGAACAGACCATTGGGTAGAAATTTTTATTTTTTAAATAAAAGTATGGAGTGATAGAATGACATAAGAAAAATATTTAATTTTATTATTTAAAAGATTATTTTTTTTAATACTAACACTTTAATCTTTAACTTTTAATACTAATAATTTATTTATTTTTTCTCCATGTAAAGTGTCATTTGACAATTTTAAAAAAATAAAAGAGATAGCGCAATACACGCGACATCAAGAGAGTGTAATAAAAGAGAGATGTATGTTTCTCAAATTAATGAATGATAATTTTGATATGAGACATTCAGCTTAAGTATGAAATTAATTTTTCTTTTTAGTGTTTTTGACATTTCAATCTAAAATTTAAGAATATCGAAAGTTTCATTACCAGAGGTCAAGAGCTCAGTGCACCAATTTTACAACTCCATTAAACATGATAAAATGAGATGACCATAAAACAGTTCTAATCCGGTGTAACATAAGTTTAATAATTAAACAAACTCTGCTAATTAACATAAAATAAGAGTAGCTATCGTTTAATATCACTCAAGTAATATTTTCGTTAACATTTTGTATAACACAATATTGGTCAAAATAACTGTAAATAAAATATGATCTTTCAATGTCATTTTGGAATGGAGGTTTGCTTACATTAGATTCCAACAACAAAAAAAAAAGATTAGTGAAAAATGAAAGAGGAAGAATGAAATTTGCAAATTGATCAAACTGCAACACCCCTACAACATTCACATCAACTACAGAGCATTTCTCCACATCCACCATCCTAGCCAACCAAAAGGGAACATCTTGTTTCCCAAGTTACCTATGAAATTCGTGTGAAATAGGAGTTGGCCATCAACTACAAAGGTGAGACTTCAACCCCTCAAAATAGGAAAAATTAAGCTGCAGTCACTAAGGTGCTCAAAGAAAACTAGATTAGAGTACAAATACTAAGTGACAAGCATCGTAAGGATTCTAAACGATAGAAAAAGAGAACTTCTAGAGTATGCAGTAGCCCCATTGAAACGATGGCGGAATACCAATCAAAATGGCCATGCAACTATTTCAATGCCAATCATGTAAAACCATTACTTCATCTGCCACAGGCACTTCCACTAACCAAGATATCTAAAACCATTCACAAAAATAAGAAAAACACTAGTCAATTCAACCTTCTTTAAAACTCCAATCAAACCTCATTCCAATGATGCTGGATGATGCAGTACTACAGGTCAACCTGCAAATCAATAAAACAGATTTCAGAAAATTTTGAGAATGGAGTTTCAGTCATGAACCCAGAATAATGCAGCTAAGCTATCTACTTTAATCCACTATCAAGGGGAAACAAAGTTGGAATGGGAGTAGAACAGTCGTGCAATCAAGAAAAGGAGCAAAAGGGACATATTCCCTCTCATGGTTAGCAGAAGATTCAAGGTGAGGATGGAAGCAAAAGACCTATAGCTTCTAGTTATTTACACAACGTGAGGGTGGCAGCAAAAAAACCTGTAGCTTCTAATTATTTACACCAACAAGTTCGACGAGATTCCAATTTATGTGCAATCCTATTGATATTGGCCCAGGCTGACTTCCATGCCAACACGAGTAGTTTAACTCATACCTGCTTCACCTAACAAGTCTACATAGGTCAAGGTTCCCTACTTTATTGCAATCTCGTCTCATCAAGGTGATGCCATCCATTAATACGTCTTTAAAGATGGAAATGAAGCAGAATGAACTTCTCCACAAAACGTTGAAGACATCTCACATCTCACATCTCACAGGGATATCCTTAAGAAATTCTAAGCTGCGGGATTGCAGAGAATATCCTTGTGCAACAGTAAAGTACACCATGATAGAAAGTCAACAAGCCTTGTGTATGTATCTGCTTGGAACTGTATGTTCGAGCTGGAATTAGGATATTTCTGTATATGCTAAACAGTGACTATTCATGGTAACTATTGGTATTTTATAGCTGTGATTTCAGCGATCAATGTGGTTATTCAACATGGAGAACCTAATCTCTGTCTTCAGCAGGTACAAGTAAACAGTGCTCCACTATGCTAATTTACATACCCACCATTTCTCAAAAGAAACAATATTTCAATCTTCAAAAACAAAAATAATTAAAACAGGTTTGGAATTTTTTATACTTTTTTTTTTCAAACAAAAAAATGTGAATATACTCGATTCAAAGCTTGGCATAAGGGAGTTGGAAGTATAGTACTTCAGAAGACATATGTTTGCTTAATGTTTGGATGGTAATGTACATGACTTATTTTAAAGAAAAGGAAACACTTCAACTGCAGTCGCAATCCTTCTACAAGCTGCCTTTGGATGTTGTTTTAACAACAGTACCGAGATGAATCACCATATCAGAAAAATCATGCATAGAGCAGCAACTCAAAAATTAAGAGTGAAGCAATATTTAAAGAACTTAATTGTCTATCTGGTTCATGTAAATCATAGCTCTAAACTACAATCAGGATACAAAATAAGGATCTCACTCCAGAAGTTAGGAACAAGCCTAATTGCCTGTTTCACGTTTCAACCCCACACATATCCCCCTTTGAATCTAAACCCAGAAAACAAATATCAGCAATTATGAAGTAATCTAAAGGTTCTAAAAATTCCCAAATTTGTGTATCCAGTTAACTCTATTCTGACCAACTTGATTTAACTTTTGGCTAATTTAAGAGAGTGAGAACACCGTAAGGGATTAAGGGAAGCTTTTATGCCAAAGGAACACAGCTTATTTAGAAAAGGAATTACAATTATAAAAGGTAAAAATACTTACATATACTAATTCTTGGCATTAAGAAAATAAATTATATCAAAAGTAAAAGCATTTTTCACCTTCAACGAGTCTCTTTTAATTCCATTGTTCTAAGAAATTACTTTGCATTCCAAGAACCTTTTTAGTTTGTCTAGACCTATTGCAGAAAACCTCTAGTATTAGGGAACACGTGATTTTTCTTAACAGTCGAACAATTAAAAATTGGATCTAAATAGCATAGAATGGATATTGACGATTCATACAACCTAAGATAACTAGTTTTGAGGTGCAGTAATAGTAGTGGTGGTTGCATAATTATATCCATTCTATTCGGAAGTAATTACCCTATTTCATTTTTTGATAATAAACAAGGTGATCTTTGACAATACCATCAGTATATGAAGTCAGTCATTTTGAAATGGAAATATTTGCAGCTTAGATTATCTCATTTTTCATGTAGTTTCTAGATATGAGCTTTATTTTAAATTAAAGAAACTAATATATGACTGATTGATCTCTAAAGAATGGTTAGTGAAAATAGTTCAATAGTTTGGACAGAAAGATGATCTTTTGATTGTTTGATAGTTAATAAAGAACATGTTTGACAAATTTGTCTCCCATATTCAATTTTTTTCATTGTAATCATATTGAATAGTTCAGTTTGCTATGCAAGCCCATTCCAAAATTTTCACTAGGATAAATATAACTGTTTTCCTTTTTTTTGAGTTCCCTATTTCAAAAATCCTGTTTAGTGAAGATAAAAGATAAAATTGATTAACCAACATTTTCCTTGCTTTTGCATGACATGGGACTGTAGATTCATTTATCTTGTTTGCATGTTAGTAAGAGAATAGATGGATCTGTCCTTGATTTTCCATAGTCGAATGGATTTAGGACAGCCAATGACCGAGATTGATGTGAGAATAGAGAGAATCTTCCTTTTATCTCTGCAATAGGCCTGAGTTATGCTTATTCCCAATCCCTGTGGGAGACTACCCTATGGATTTAACGCACCCTCCCCATCTTATAGGGAAAAATTATCCATACTATTGAACTCTAGCTCCCTCCACGAGATGAACTCAATAGAGAAGAGGGGAGGAACACATGTTTCTTTTATCCTAAAATAAAGAAAGTTCTATAGTTTCCTTGTAGCAGGCAGTCTGAAGCCCTTATAGTAAGTGCTAGCTCTATTTATCCTATTGAGATTGGAGCAAGAATGGAATAGAAGAAAGAAAGTTTCCCTTATCTTTCCTTAAATGGAGGAGGAGCCCAGTAATCCTTCGGAGCTAGTTAGTGTTAATCTTTAGACTTGGAGGTGTAAAAAACTACAAAACAATGCAAAAATTAGGAAGCAAAGTTTCCTGGCCTACCACTCGTTTAATACTGCAGTCGTTCTTTCTAGATATGACACAAATGTTAGATAGCAATAAAAGAAGCAGAATCACCAGCTGAGCTAACTTTATGATCAATATGGAGGCATACCATAAGCAGGATATCCAAATTTAAGTTAAATATTCTGTTAACGATATATAGCACATTGAGATTCTTATTTAGGGGGCGCTTTTTCATGTCTAGAGTCTCAGTGAAACAAGACAATCACTAGCAAAATGGAGACAAATTTGACATTTTACTTCCTGACTGCTGTTGGCAAAGTGTGATCTAACATAAGCTTGCACCCAACTGATTGCCTCTTCATTGCACTATAGAATGAACATGTGATATTTAGAGACTTACAAAGAAAACATGGAGATATACTAGGTCTATAGCAAATAACTCCACTTCAGGAAATACCAGAGAAGTCGGATGAATAGAACTGGAAAGAGATTTTGCCCTTTAGGCCCACAAAGACTCTTCATAGTTAATAGTTTTGCTCATTCTCTATGTAATGTAATAACGATTTTCAATTGGTGGTCCTTAGGGTGATCGAAGTCACCTATCTGGTCAAAGAAATCACAGACGACACTCATTTAGTTTTTTAAGGGCAAAAGGGATATCTGAAAGCACGTGATAATACATGGTTGAAAGGCATAAAAGATAAAATGAGACACATCTTCAATATCTTCTCTTACGTGTGACTTTTTCCACTTCTGTTAACTTCTATGGGTTTTTTCCCTATATTTCCAAACTTCTCCCAAAAATAAGGCATCTACAGCACAATATGTTGTTTGTCTAAAGAATCTGTCTACAATGGTCAGAGGACTATCAATAAAGGTCTTTAACGAGGGAATCATACATCAGTGATCATGGTATAGCTGCACTATTAAAAGTCTTCAGTAACTCAAGATCCAATTATTCTTCTACTTATACAACAAAAAAAAAAGAGGAAAACTCATCCCAAAACAAGCCAGCAGCAATAAACTAACTCTTGTCAGTGCCCCTTTTATTAGGATATCAAGAACTCAACAACAACAACAACATACCCAGTGGGATAGGATATCAAGAACTCGTACAGAAAAATGTATTTTGCTTACAGATCAAAGGGCATAACACAAAGGATTCAGAGCAGCAGAACAAACTGTTTAATACTATAGTCATTTCACAAGATTAACAGAACCCAGATATCAGGTGAAGATATGCATAGGACAGAAAAAGAAAACTGCATGAATATCTTTGTATCTGAGAGAAAGAGAGAGTAAGAGAGAGGAATGAGGTGAGACATTACAATTTACTGAATCTTCTTTTCCTTATTTGAAGACCTTGAAATCTTTCTCAGTACATTATCATCAATTTTCCTGTACTGTGTCTGAATGACTTTTTGCGCTATCATAAGTTTGTCATCAATTTGCTTTTGATACTTGTCATACAACAGAGGCACAGACAAGCTAAAAAGAATTCCTGAAGGAAAGATACACAATTCAGTCAATGATAAATCCCCAACAACAACTTATATCACCTGAAAAGAACATTACTCACCCATGTAGATGAAAGTGAGGAGGTTGAAGAAACTACCAACATAAGATATCAGCCACAAGACAAGAGAAACCTGATTAACCAATCCATATTAATAAGATGTAAATGCGAAAAAAACATGATGCATGAATGGAAGCGCTCCTATAAGAACGGACCTTAACAAAAAGTTTTAAATTCCCACCAATAGCAATATCATGAGCAATCATCAGGACATGATTGATCCAAACACGCATCATGTCAGCAGCCTTTACCACTGATTCCTCGTGAACCTCCAAATCTGGGATAGGAGGTAAAGGCCTAGAATTGTACAGATATAATTGATTCAGTACATTAAAAAAAGTCTTACTGCAGCATAATCATTAAAGGATCTCAATTGCTAAACACGATCAGAACCACAATTGAAATGCATGCTCGAGTAGAAAAGACAGAGAAATGCAACAGCCAGAGACAGATCTACTTCAGGTGCACCCACTGCCTCATTGACGAATTAGCCTAACAGTTTGCTTCAATTTTCAAAAACTAAAAGAAATCATCAATGATCCACTAATATTATTCAGAGAGCAAACACAAACTATGAATTAGCCTAACAGTAGACTTCACTTTTCAAATACTAAAGACGGAAAACAATGATCCACCAATCTTATTCAGAGAGCAACCTCAAAAAAAGTTGAATCGTGTTACATGCACTTACTACATTACCTGTTGAGAAGTGAGGCGGATTTAGCCCAGAAGAAGAGAATCACAACCAGAAGCAACATAACATTGGCAACAAAGGAAAGGACATTATATCCAGCCCGCTCAAACAGAATCCAAAGCGCAGTGGAACTGACAAGCAGAGTAACACTAGCACACCATTTCCTCCACAACAGCACATCCGCCACTGCAATAAAAAGTCAAGCGCCTCAAAACAAGTTTTCCTATGGAATAGTATCCTCCTCCTAGAGAAGCGCAAGTTGATTATCATCATGATCAAGTGTTGCCTCAAAATCCATAGTGAATTGATGCGTTAATTGATTGATAATTGCAATAAAGTCAATATCAAATCTGAATTTCCTAAGGATGCATATAGAGAGAGAGGCAAGAAATAAAGAAGAGCGTAGACGAGGAAGAGACCTGGGCCACCACCCAGAGCTTGATGGACAAAAGACTGACGATTATCTCCCATGGCGATTAGGGTTTCTGCCTAGTCTGCAACGGAAGAAGGACGACGGTGATGAAATCCCCGGGAGGGCGACGACAGTAATATGTTTGGTAAATCAGTTCAACTTCAAATATTCCAGTCGTACGAATGGATTAAACAATACATAATAATGAATCTAAAGGAGGACGAAATAAAATACTCCCCATCACAAAGACGTTATGCTAAAGGTGAAAGGTAACTTCTTTTTATAACCTTTTCACTTAGATCATAATTTCGAACGATGGGTTAAATTTAGGATCAAATCACACCAAAAATTTAAGGCCTTTTTATGTCTCATAAAAAATTTACTAATTCTCATATTTTTAGCTTTCGAAATTTGGATTTTACTTTTTTTGTGTGCGTATTGAGACCCAAAATAATCACATAATTAATGTTACTTGAGTGAGGCATATAATCAGTTTTTCCCTGGACTATATTTGTGTGTAATCTTTAAACCACCTTATAACCAACTTTTTTTATGTTAATTTACAGGAGTGCATTTCATTCCGCTATAAAAATAGAATTGTGACAATTGTTGTCTCAAAATTTTTGTTCCAATGGTTGAAGCCTTGAAGGCCAGAGAGGTTTTGATTATTTTACTTATGCTCCTAGAAAATAAAGGATGCAAATTAGGTGTTGATTTCTTAAATTGTACGCAAGAAATAATGATAACATTTTGAAATAATGATAAGCATTTCGTGACGCCCACCACCAACTGCTAGTGATGTGGTTCAATGATTCATCTGCAACGTCCAGAAAATGATAGGGTTGGGGCCTCCCAAAGACTGGATAACGCCTTACTATGTTGACAATGGTAATATAATCTAGTCTTAGCAGCCAAACTTTGCGCGTCCATTGACCATTTAGATTTCACAAAATCAAATTTTGAAGCCCCACATATTCTAGAGGACAGTCTTTTTCAACTAAATAAGACAGAAAAGAACCGGAGTAGAACATTTTTGATTTCAAAAAGCTGTTCACAAAGTTCTTATGTTACATGATCTCTAGTTCGAAAACTACATAGCTCATGCAAGCTCCTGATCCATGCATCAGGGCAGTGCACAATAAATTTGAAGCCAGTCACCTCTACCTCCTTAGTGGTGGTCTGAGTCAGCTTCGTCATCATCGGATGACTCTTCCCTACGGTTCTCTTCTCCACCTGCAGCAGAATTACTCTTTTTCTCCTTCTTCCTCTGCTTTTTCTTCTGCCGCTTTGCGCGTTTCTTTGCTGTCCGCTCTTCCGCAGCTTTTAATTTTTCTTCTCTTCTCAAGCTGAATTCAGCTACTTCTTTCCTTTTCTGGTAGTCAGCATCCATCCTTGCAAGTCGGTCTTGTTCTCTCCGTCTCATCTGCCGATACTGCAAACAGTCACAAGAAAATGTTATTTCTGACACTTGGCGCTGTCTATTTATTCTTTAAAACCAGATATGACTTAATCATAGTAAATCACTTCTTAGTAACACACCATTCAACTGAAATTAATGCCAAATGACCAAAATGCATGTTCAGAATCCAAAATACAGAAAATACCTATGATGAATAACATCTTTCAATAGACATATCGAACAAATACAGGATGAATATTCTAGATTATGCATCCAATAGAAATCATTACTTAAGCATTTGAACTCAAAGCAGCACCTATGAGTCACTAAAGCAAACAAACATCATAATTATGGCTGTACTGGTAGGGCAAAAGAACAAGACAAGCTCCAATTCGATGAGTATACATATAAACTCATACTGCTAAAGATGAATTACATGCACCGCCCCACCATTATCTTACAGCGATTGTATGTCATTAATATATGTCTTATGTACGTAACTATGACACTAACATAAGTAACAAGTTCAGCACCCAATGTTTTTCAAGATAACAACTTGTTGGACTGAGGATACTAGGCATATTTGCAATATGGTGAAATCCTCAACCAGATAAGAAGAAAAAGGTGCATTTCGGTGCAGTTTAAACACTTCATCTTACTTCAGAATTAACTCGTTCAGGTTGAGGCAACTACAAAAACACAATCATCTCTGAATTGATAGCATTTAACTACAGAATTGTGTTCCAATCTTTTCAGAGAAAAAAAATCAGGTCTGAAAGTTAAAGAAAAGCCACTAGAGCTTAATGGAGCTAAATACAAACTATAAGAATTCTTTAGAGACTTCAGAGCCCATGAAGATAAGGTTACAAAACAAAATTGCCTAAGCAGAATAGGAAATATCTCTCTAGGAAATCTAAAGCACTTTCTTCCTCCTACTTCGAGGGAAGGATTAGTCTTATCCTATCCCATATACAAAATTAATAACCAAATGCATGAGAAAATATTCCTGCATTTCATCCCAGGATTATTATCTCTTATCCCTAGTACAAAAAATGGAGTTTAAATATCCACTTCTATCTTTGAACACTACAAACCAATGTAACCACTTGCAGCATTTGCGTGAATGTTCTCAGTACTACAATCTCTATCAACTCTTGACAGTTCTTCAATTATCTTTTGCAATGAACACTAATTCAATCTCTTAAATTGTTAGCAGTGAGATGAAGAAAAAAAGTGAACCTTCAGCAATTCTAGAGCTATTCCCTACCTTTTTTGCGCTTTGCTCATTATCTTCGCAGAAAATGTTTGTCCATGAGGACATATCTGATCCTTTTGATAATATACAAATGCAACAACAATGCAGACATTCTTCAATAAACACCAAGAACATTATGCTTTCTCAATCAATGCACACCACCCCCACCCCCTAGAGTCCTATCTTATTGGCATTCCCTTTCTACAAAGCAAATTATATACAAGAGATGGCTCTTCTTCTTTTTAAAGTACTGTCTCTGTAATTTGTTCCACTCTCATGAAAATTCTCTAGACCTCAACTACTCTCATCCCCATCCTACTACTGCAGCTACTGCTTTATTATACGGACAGTTGCAATATGCAAAAGTTCCTTAGAAGTTCCCCTATTTAATAAAAAAAGTTATTTGGAAGTTTTTGCTCAAGAAACTACTATATTGCCGGCGAAAGACTTATGGTTGAAAATTGAACTCGACAAGAAAAGACAATTGATGAGACAACAGTAAAGTAGCCAAAAGAGATTTCAAACTATAGTATCGATAACACAGAAAAAATAATATTGGATTTTGGAAGCATCCCTTGTGCAGCTGTCAGTGTTGAGAAACAAGTGATTGCTTCTGAGGAAAATTATGCCCCCCCCCCCCCCCAAGCCAATCTGACAGGTCAAGCCAAGTGCTTCTTTCTTCCTAGTTGTAGTATTAGAAAAGTTTAGGTAGAAGGGGTATGTCAAAGTGGTGAACACGACTACTACTTTTGGCTTTTTCCTCCATAAGATTAGCCCAAATTACCCAAACTGATGGAATATAAAGAGTACCTAGGCCCTTAAGGTGTGGCATAAACACCATCAAACTATCTAAGAGTGATTTAACTTTCCATCTGAATGTGCCTAAAAAAATATAGCTACCATGATAAAGAGCCTTATAATTGGATGCTATAGTATCCTGAACGGGGCAGAGCTACATTCACCCAAAAGTGGTCACATGACCACTCTTCGTCGGAAATTTTTTCGAATATATAGGTTAAATATAGATATTTTGATATATATCAATTGTTGAACACTCTTGATACAAAAATCACCCATCTGTGTTCTAAAGTACTCCTGAACATTCTTTTTTTTTCTTTTGATGAAGAGTATCACCTGAACATTGTAAGACACGTTTGTTACCGAACATTGTAACGGCGGTACAACATACCGCCTCTAAACTCAACGAATTTCCTGTCCAACAGTCGTCAACCAGAATGAGTTCTAATTCCGACTAGGTTAACATGATTACATCATGATTGAGCAGGAAATAATTAACTGCTCGAAAATAGCAATATTTACAGTTAACCACAAATAATATAGAGCAGAAATCAAATTAGGGTTCAATAACGAACAAGAATAGAACAGCGGTCGGTACCTGGTGGAAGTCGCCAGAGCCAGAACCGGCAGAACTACCCGATGTATTGCTAACCCGTACAGGCACACATTCAAGTATACGGCGGAGCTTGATCTCGAGATCCTCCTCTTCAGGATTAGCCGCAGGTGGCTTGTATTCCACAAGAGCGGTTGAAGAAGAAGCCGGAGGTCGAGGAGGTAGCGCAGCCACCTGCCTCTCCGACGCCGGAACCACCTGTAAATCTCCGGCTGCTAAGGCCGCTGATCGACCCGACGATGACATCTTCACGGCACTAAAAATAGCTCTGTACTTTCACTCTCGTATTCTAAGTCTATATATAGAGGATGTTAACAGTTGCGAACTCTTTCCTAGAGTAACTGGGATTCGACGCCGACGATGGCCTGAAAGGCGACGAATCTTTTTAAGGCAAATGCCCCTAAAATTTTCCTGGAACGCGACTTTGGCAATCTATAAATTTTAGATATTACACTTTTGACCCTTATATCCTTCTGTTTTGTTAAAAGCCAATCAATGGTCTAAACTTATCCAAATAATTCACTTATTTTATCTAATAAATTCAATCTCTAACCAATTAAACACTTGAATTTTACCCAAATTGTTCATTTAAATGCCCCTCTCTCAAACACTTGACAAAATAATTACATACATATTTAATTTTGAAAAAAATTATTTATTTACCATATCGATAAAACTGTCTAATAGACACATTTTTTTATAATTATATTGTTCGTTAAGTACTAACCGCACCCAAAATGTCTAAAAGCCAGAGATAAATTACAAGGCCTTGGTATTCTGGCCTTCTCAATTCTAAATCCCTCATAGGTCTACATGTTAATAGAGAAACTATCTAATTACACAAATATTTATGATATATATTAATTTACTTTATAGTTTGAAGTTATTATATGTTGTTTCATTAATTAATAGTTTCATATAAGATTTTAAGTTAAATACAACACTCCTTCAAATTCCGTCTCTCGCTCGCTCTCTTTATGTATCAATATATTTTTTAGACGAGACACGTATATATTGACACAATACATATTGTAAAGTCAGAGACATAGGGAGAGAGAAAACGGATGAACAAGGAACTTAACATGTATCTTTGATACTAGATATATGTATTTCTTGATATCATACACATTTTGAAGTATAAATACACAAGGAGAGAGACGAGCCATCGAATCAGTGTAAAACATATACTTATGTATCACATTTGAATGCAGAGTAACTGAAACAAATTATATCTAACTTGACCAACATGTATTTGAAATAAGTGATACGAAAAATAATTTTTCAAATTGATGTAAGTGCACACAATTAGAATATAAACTAGTGATTTTTTTTTTATTTGCTCTTAATAATTTTCAGTTATTACATTTTTTAAAAACTAAACTTTCTTTCCTCTTTTTTTTTTTTTTTTTACTCTCTTATTTTACATATATTTTTTATGTAAATTCTTTAGATAATTCTATGAGTATTTGACTAATTTAGGTCCACTACAAGGTTCATTACGTACATTTATATCTTTTTATTCAAATTTGAATGTTTTTTCTTTTAAAAAAAGAAATACATCTTTTAAAATAACATATTTTTTTCTCCCTTGCAACTTTAGATAGATCTCGAAACAAAATAGTACACTATTATAATTTTAAGGGAAAAAGACTTAAAATATCGTTAAACTATTGGTAATAGTTAAAAATGCCCTCCATCTTTCTTTTGAGCTTAAAATATTATTGTCATCCACCTTTTGTTCAATATTATCTTTTCTTTCATCAAAATAGAATTTAAATATTTCAAAATAATTTTTTTAAAATACATGATGATCACGTATTGATTATAATTTAATTATTTAAAATTAATTATAAATAAAAGATCTAAATTCGGCCCTAACCCACCCCACAATTAAATCCTAACCCATTAAATATTTACAATCTCATAAACCTAACCCGCAATTGCCATGTGCTAACATTTTCAGTTGCATGGTAGATTATCTATCAACATGATCAGTACTAAATGCGAGTGAGGTATAGGTATAGGAAATTTTATGTTTTAATTTAATGGGTTAGGCTTTAATTGTGGGTCAGGTTAGGCTCGGTTTTAGATAAAATTTGGGGCGGATTGAGTTTTATTTAAAATTAAGTTTAAATAATTAAATTGCAACTAATAGACGATAATTATGTGTTTTAAAAATTATTTAAAATATTTAATTTTTATTTTATCGAAAGAATGGCCAATTTTGAACTCAAAAATGGATGATAAAATATTTAAACTTAAAATATGGATAAAACATAATTTTGTACCATTTTAAATAGTGGAAGGGCATTTCAGAAACTTTTTTTTTTTCTAGTGCAAAGAATACGCGGAGACAAAATGTATGTCACATAAATACAGAATACCAGAGGAGTAATTAGCAAAAATTGAGTAGTCGGGTATTCGGTGGGACTTTGTGTTGGGCTGGGTCATTCACCCGAACCGATCAGCAATTTCACCAGCATTACCAGAAGCAGAGCGGAAGAGGAGAAAGAGAGAGAGGGAGAGGGGGGAGTACAGTGTCCAACCAGAAGCAGAGCTGTAAAATCCAGAGAAACCAGATCCAATTGAATCAACGAAAGAAAGGTATCCGAAAATTTTCGAAGAAGAAGGAAAAAAAGAAGAAAAAGATGCTGCCCACAACTTCAAAAGGTGTAGGTCGAACGAGCTCTCATGTCCGACCCAATTCAGTATTGCCTCAGTATCTTCGCAAAATAATCAAGGTTTTTTTCTCATTCTTCCATTTCAATTAACTCTCTAGTGTGCCATCGACATGTAGTTTGTCTGATCTTGTACAGATCAGATCCCGATCTTGGTATTCTTTTGTTTCAATTAATCGCCTTTATGTCTCTACGCTTTCATATTATGGTACTTCTTTGTATTATTCTCTGTTAAGATTTTAGGATTTGTTAATGGATTATAATTCTGGTAATTCTTGAAAATATTGGATTATCATATGTTTAAAACTATAAAAGAAAAGATGATTAGATTTAGATACAAGATAGTAAAGCAGCTAAAAGGGGAAATACATGAGTGGCAAGGAGGAGGAGGAGTAATGTGGAAGATTTGTTAAAATATGATGTACTATACTATTCAATCACAAGTGGAACCAGGAGAGAGTACAATGTTTGCAGCCGTATCATTACTAAAGAAAACACTGAAGCAATCATAACAACTAATACGGAAAGTATTGCGAAGCCTACAAGAAACGAACAATTTTTTAACAAAATAATTTGATAATTGAAACATAATAAACTGTATATGATGATAGATATCAAAAGCAAGAACTACAGGAATACAACTAGTACTACGTCACACTCGAACAAGCCTAAACTTTTGAATATCAAGACAACACTCCGCTACTTCCTAACTTTTTATCCTAATACGCGACCCCTACACCTTATCTAAAGTCATATCTAGTAATATGAAGTTGCGCCATGTCCTGACTAATCACCTCTCTCCAATACCTTTTTGGCCTATCTCTACCTATTCTCGTACCCCTATATCCCTCTCACACCTCCTCACTAGGGTGTCTGCGCTTCTCCTCATTACATGCTTAAACTATCTCGGTCTTGCTTTCCTCATTTTGTCCGCCTTGGAAGCTACTTCCACCTTGTCTCCAATTTCCTCATTCCTAATCTTATCGCTCGTAGTATGCCCGCATCTCTATCTTAGCATCCTCATTTCCGCAACTTGCATTTTCTAGAACATGAAAATTCTTGTTTGGCCAATACTCTATCCCATATAATAAAGACGGTCTCCCTTTGTAGAACTTGCCTTTAAGTTTAAGTGATACTTTTTTATCACAAATGACTTTGGAGGTAAGCCTCCACTTCATCATATACTAAACAATTCCAAACTCAAAAAAAAAAGTTACTGGCAAGTAATAGGTGAGAAGGTACAGAAGGAGAACCTATGTAGTAGCAATATGGAGGAGTACTATTGATGAAAAGGCGAGGCTAAAATATGGTCAAGGCAAAATAGAGTAAAGGGTGAAGTTAAAAAAAGAAAAGGTTAAGGGTAAAACAGTAAAATGATAATAGTAAATAATAGTAGCTGGCCCAGACATCACAATTATTGAAAAAATAGAAATGATATTATTAAATAATAGTAAGGGCAAAATGGGGAAGAGAAGTGCATAATAATTTCACCACATCAAATTAGTTATTCGGTAAAATGGGTCTTTGTGTGTTACGTAAACATTGATTTAACATTGCAATGCAATAATTTTTAAGTTGATAACAACAACAACAACATACCAAGTGGAATCCCACAAGTAGAGTCTGGGGAAGGTAGAAATATATACAAACCTTACCACCATCTCATAGAGGTAGAGAGACTGTTTTTGAAAAACCCTCATCTCAAAGACCTATAAGCAGAATAAACTAGATTCGAAAAAAAGGAAAAGAAAAGAAAAACAAGGGAGAACGATTAATAAGGAAAAGCAAATGATAATATAAGACGGATAATGACAACACATGATATAAAGATACTACTCCATCACATGATAAAACAAACGCTGCCGTCTTAGCCCTCCTCACCGCCGTCTTGCTTTTGTCTTCGCCATCTTATAGATATCCTTAAGCCTTTGCTTTTCATCCTCATCCCTACACTTCATCCATTTCGTATAAGCAATCTTCTTATCTTTCACTTTTCCTTGGACTTCGCCATTCCACCACCAATCACCCCGACGTCCTCCAAAAGTCCCTCTCGACACCCCTAGCACCTCGACAACTACTTTTCTTATGCAACCGGCAGTAGTGTCCCACATATTGTTCACATCTCCGAACTACTCCAAGCCTCTAAACTACTCAACTTTCCTTCCATCTCTCGAGAAAGGGCAGGAGTCAGACCTCCCATCTAATCTTTGGTTGGGCATAAATAACCTTTTTTTTCTTTTTTCTCCTGATCTCTAAGTCCATCACTAGAAGCCTATGTTGAGTGGAAATATTTCCACTCGAATAACCTTGCAATTTTTGCAAAGGCTTCTATTGCCCTTTCGAAGAAGTAGATAGTCAATCTGAGTTTTAGCTACCGTACTATGAAAGGTAATCAAGTGATTTTCTCTCTTTTGGAAACAAGAGTTAGCAATAATTAACTCAAAGGCTTTGGCAAAACCAAGATTGGAATCTGATCACAATCCAGTGATGCTGACATGTGGGGAATTAAATTTGAAGAAGTCTTATTTTAAGTTTGAACAATGGTGGATGAATGCAGAAGGCTTCAAGGAAAAGGTCAAGGAATGGTGGTGTTCTTTCTCAGTGACTGGAACTCCCTCCTATATCTTGGCTACCAAGCTGAAGCTTCTGAAAGGAAAGTTAAAAAAATGGGGCTTTGAAAATAGAGTTAACTGGAAACAGAAGAAGGAAGATATTCTTAACCAGGTGGCCATTCTAGAACAGGTACAGGAGCTGAGACCACTGACTGAGGATGAACTTCTTCAGAAGGCTCATTTAGCTATAGAGTTTGAAGAGGTGTCCAGGAATGAAGAGGTAGCCTGGAGGCAAAGGTCTAGAATTCAATGGCTCAAGCAAGGGGACAAAAACACAAAATATTTCCACAGAATGGCAACAGCTCACAAAAGATGGAACACAATAGACAAACTGGAAGTCAATGGCAGGGAGATGTCAGATGGTGAGGAAATTAAGGCTGAGATAACTGGCTTCTACCAGAAACTATACAAGGAGACTGAACAATGGAGACCTGGTTTTAATCTACAAGGTATAAATGGTATTAGCCTGGAAGAAAGGGATTGGTTGCAAAGAAAGTTTGAAGAGGAGGAAATTCTGGAAGGTATCAAAATGTGTGCCAGTGATAAAGCACCCGGCCCGGATGGATTCCCAATGAGTTTCTACCAATCTTTTTGGGAAATCCTCAAGGTAGATATCATGGACACCATTAGTCACTTCCATGAACATCAGACTTTTGAAAAGAGTCTAAATGCCACCTTCGTGGCACTCATCCCAAAGAAGACAGATGCTCTTGAGCTTAGAGACTTCAGACCTATAAGTTTGATAAGTGGGGTGTATAAGATCATAGCAAAGCTGTTAACTGAAAGATTGAAGAAAGTTATAGACAAACTAATCAACAAGCACCAGATGGCATTCATTAAAGGCAGACAGATCACAGATGCTGTTCTTATTGCAAGTGAATGTGTGGACTCTAGAATCAAAGGGACTGAGCCTGGAATAATGTGCAAATTAGACATTGAGAAAGCTTATGACCATGTAAATTGGTCATTTCTACTCAGTGTTCTAAGGCAAATGGGCTTTGGTGAGAGATGGTTGAAATGGATTGAGTCATGTATTAAAACTGTTAGGTTCTCCATTCTGATAAATGGAGAACCTGCTGGTTTTTTTCCTTCGGAAAGAGGACTCAGACAAGGTGACCCTTTATCCCCTTTTCTTTTCATCATAGCCATGGAAGGTCTAGACAGCATGATAAGGGTGGCCATTCAGAATTTATGGCTGAAAGGTTTCAAGATTGGTGGTTCCTCAGATTCAGAGTTGCAGATCTGTCATTTGCTCTATGCTGATGATGCTGTTATCTTTTGTGAAGCTAAGGAAGAGGAAATCAGAATGGTTAGAATGATTCTAATAGTGTTTGAAGCTGTGTCAGGTCTGGCTGTAAACTGGAGAAAGAGCAGCATCTTCCCCATTAAAGAAGTTGCTCCAATTCAGACACTGGCAAGAATCTTGGGATGCAGAATTGAAAGATTTCCTACTGTTTACTTAGGCATGCCACTTGGTAGACATCATAAAGAGGTAGGAATTTGGAATGGCATAATTGAAAAGGTTGAGAGGAGACTGGAAAATTGGAAGTCCCAATACCTATCTCTGGGTGGAAGAACCATCCTCATCAACTCTGTTCTGGATTCCCTGCCAACCTATGTCATGTCACTTTTTCCTATGCCAGCCAGGGTAGAGGAAAGACTTGATAAGCTAAGAAGGGATTTCCTTTGGTCCGGAATCAAAGAAAGTAAGAGGATACATCTGGTAAAATGGCAATTTGTGCTCCTTCACAAGAATTCAGGGGGGTTGGGGATAAAAAACTTGAAGCTACAAAACAATTGCTTACTGACAAAATGGTTATGGAGGTATGGCAGAGAGGATCATTCACTGTGGAAGAAGGTCATTAGTAGTAAGTATGGCCAAAGTAGGCCATGGCATTCCAGGATAGTGAACAACACATATGGAGTATCTGTCTGGAGAACCATCAGGAATCTATGGAATCAGTTACAGCAGCACATCAGATATAGAGTGAGAAATGGGACTAGAGTTCTATTCTGGAAGGATCCTTGGATTGGCCAAGACACACTGGTATCTTCCTTTCCAGATTTGTTTGCTATCTGCACAGTGCCTGAGGCCCTGGTGTGTGAGACCTGGACTGAGCAGGGATGGAACCTAACTTTTAGAAGGGCACTAAATGACTGGGAGATAGGGAGAGTTGCTGAGTTGCTACAAACTCTTAATGACTTTAAAGGCACATCACTGGGATCTGATGAACTGATCTGGAAACATAATCAGAGTGGTTGGTTATCAGTTGGCAGTCTGTACAAGAGAAGAGTGAAGGAACTTCCAGGGGTAACCATCGGCCCATGGAGGAAGGTCTGGAAGAACAAAGCCCCAACTAAGGTGAGAATTTTTACTTGGCTAGTGATCAGAAGAGCATGTCTAACCCATGAAAAGCTACAGAAAAGAGGATTTCACATACCATCTAGGTGCTTTCTTTGCAATGAGGCTTTTGAGACCAACAATCACCTGTTTCTACACTGCAAGTTCACCTCACAATTATGGGACATCTTCCTAAGAAGAACAAACACTAACTGGACAATGCCTGAACACACATCTGACCTCCTAAGCTGTTGGGTAAGGAGAGGAGGGAGCAAGACCCAGAAGATATGGTGGAGTATGATACCTCCTTGCATATGGTGGACTATTTGGAGAGAAAGAAATAACAGATGTATGGAAAACACTATGAACTCACTGCAAAAGGTTGAATGGTCCTGCATGAGAACTTTCTTTTTTTGGTGTAAAGAGGAGGGCATAGAGGATGTTGGGCAAGTTGTAGATTTTTTTTCACTTTTGTAAGATCAGTAGCAGTAAGTTTTAAGTTACTCTATTGGATCATGGATGTAAATTCTTTTGATGGTTGCCAGCAGTCCCTTATTGCTGATGAATACAATTTTTACTTTTCTCAAAAAAAAATCTAAGAGAGACGTCCCACCTCCATTCCTCCCCCCAAACCAAAGCCTCCACGGACACCTTCAAGTCCACTAGAGGTTGCACCGCTTTGTCCATTAAAGTCTCCCCCCCCCCCCCCCCCCCCCCCCCCCGGAAATTTTTTTCAGTATCTGGTATGCCTCTCACAACCTCGTCCAAATCTCCCCAAAAGAGCCGTTTGACTTCCTCATCCAGGCCCACTTGAGGCGCATAGGCACTAACTACATTCACTACATGACTACCAACCACTAGTTTAATAGACATCATCCTATCTGTTTGATCCTCCCAACTTCAACTACATAATCTCTAAGGTCCTCATCTACTAGGATACCTACTCCATTTCTATCCCTAGAACCACCCGAGTACCATAACTTAAACCCATCTACGTTCCGAGCTTTGGTACCTACCCATCTGTTAATTTGTCTCCTCTTAAGACTCTTCACTAACTCTATGGATTTCCCAGTAAGTGATCCTATATTCCACGACCCTATCCTTAACTTAAATAAGCCCGTGCCCTCTTACCATCCCTACCACTCGCCTTCGACCCCAACCGACGACATGACCCTACTTTGCCATCAGATCCCAACACCACTAAACTAACTACTAATAGCTCGCTAAGTTAAACAGATTAGAGGATACAATCTAGTGAAATATATGTATACTACTAACCAAACAATCAGTACAAAACCAAGACTAAGTAACAATGATAACAAAACATTTTATTAAATACAACAATACTACAGTATGAACACACAATCCAAACTGCTTGTTAGTGTGCTGGAGACTGTATTCAATGCCTGAAACCCTCTTCTTAGGCAATCACATTTTTCTTTATTATATCAACTAGAAATCTATGAAGTAATAGTAATGTAGCCAACTTCAGTTTGCCATCTCCTGGATTCATTAGTTACTCTCTGATTTCTCAGATGTTTCTCTCAGTTCTGCTGTCAAAATCACTCTAATGCTTCCAGTACTCTAATTTAGACCGACTAGTTTGCAAATGTTAGAACCTCCCGCAGTGTAACTCCCATCACGAACTCCATATTGTTTGATAAGTGCTTCTTGATTATATGTTGGCAAATTGTAGTGAAACAATGAAGCAATGTGCATTTTTTTGTTTTTTGAGGAAGGTAACAGCCTGAAGCAATGTGCTTGTTTTGTTAAAATCTATTTCAACTCATTTGTTCAAAAGGGTTTTCATTTCTGGAAACTTCACTGCTTTCTCTCCTCCTCTTGATGCATGCAGTGGCAACAGATGGACGTCGAATATACATTTTGGCAAATGCTTCATCTATGCACCTCCCCTAAAGTAGTGTAAGTATTTTGTGTATCTAGCGCCATGTCCTTTTAAATTTAGTACATACAACTAATATTTCATCAAATACGCTGGTGCTAAAGAACTTGCAATTATTTTGTGTTTTGTTAATAAGACTATTTAGTCTATTGATCATCTTTTATGGGTTATCAGTTAACAAGATGTGATGCTAATTTGAGGACAGATGAATAAACATTCATTTTCCTGTGAAATGTGAACTATATCTATTTGTTGGTGATCCAAAACATGCTCATGTATAAATAAGTATTGCATGAGATAAGTTGTCTCGAGTGGCATTACTTGGTATGAAAAGATTAAATTATTGAAAGACTTGATCGAGTATCCAAATAAATAAGAAAATGAAAGGAGAAAAAGAAAGAGAAACTGTAGGAGCTTTTGATGACAGAAAGAAAGCACCAAATGCCCACTGTGGGGCTCAAAAAGTAACTCTAGGAGTTATGTTGCACAGAACATTGTGCTCATCGATTGTGAAGGTTCTTGCAATGATCTCATATGGAAAGATGTTGGCAACAGGGGCAGAGAGACAAATAGAGACAGAGATGTTAATTAGGGCTATGATGTGATATGTGACATGTGCATGTGGAGTGTGGTAAGAATAGGTGAAGCAAAAGGAGGGGTCAGAAATAGGTGATTCTGCTAGTTTAAGTGCAACTGCAATGGTGAGGAAGTTTTGTGGTTTAAAGAAGTAGTTATAGATAGTGAGCTTACTTCTTTTAAAGAGTTCCATTTGTTTTAATGGGGTTTGTCTGGAGAGAGACATAAGAGAGCTTCTGAAGGAGTTCAGTCGAGCTTCTCTCGGTTGAGAAGTAATGTCCGCTCCCTTATTTTCGTTTGGTGAGCACAAAAAGTTCCTTGCTGTATAGATGATTGAGTGGAGTTTGTAGAGAACCATATTTTTGTAGATTCATTACCTGTTTATGGCCATGTTTATGAGTGAAAAAACATTTACTTGATTAAAAAGAAAGCTCACTTCTTTTGAAGGTTTTTAGGTGCCCGTTTGCAATTTCTTTCATAAAGATATTTTGCAACTGTGTCGTTCTAAACATTAGTAACTTAAGTTACACTAATTGAGAATCCATTTATTCATTGTCATTCAACTGTTCAATTCCAAGCTATAAAAAGTTGGCCTTTTCGAGGAGCTAAGTATTGGTATGAGGAAAAAGGATCTACACAGCAAAATTTGAGCGCGGTGGTGCATCTTTCACATCGTTGTCTAATTTTCACCTTTGAATTTGGTGTTGATATGCTACAGTATAGGAAGATGTCAGCTCATTGTACAATGATGCTCAATTTAATTCTGAATTACTAATGTTGTATTTGCATTTGTTTGTGGCATTGGACATTTGATTCAGATATCAGCACACAAAGTACCACAAGCGTAAGTTTCCTTCTTCTCTTCCTTTATTGATTCGTTCATCTCGTGCAATATGATTCTTTTGTATTGAAATTGAATTTGTGAATTGTGCTACCACTGTTCAATCCTTATGGTTTCTTATTCACTTTTTATATGATACTTCATCCATCCAATTTGTATGATAATTCTTATGTTGGGACATTATTAAAAGTGATACTTTTTTACATCATTCCCTTAGTAATATTGTTGTATACAACTTATATAAAGAAATTAATATTTATGCAACTTTCTCAAGTTTTAGCTGGTCAAGTTTATATTTTACATGATATTTTCTCCTTAAACTAACTTCGCTAGTACTACTGATAGTTTTTTGATAAGCAAGCGAGACTTGTATCGATAACTGCTGCAAGATGATGCATAAGAGTGTAGCCAGGAGCCTTACAAATCTTCAGCCCCAAGCTGTTCTAATATGTTAGGTAGCTAGGAAATATATAAACTATCTACCTCTTATCCCTTTTATTGCTTGTGGCTAGTTTTATTAATATTTATTTCAATTACCCTCTGTTTATTACATAAGTCTTAACTAATATCATGTGCTTCGTGCTCAAATCACCTAAAATGGGACACAGGGGGTACTGTAACTGTGATACTTCCGTAGTGTAAAGCAATAATACTATTTCCATTTGTATTGGTTTTCACTAATACTACTTTCATTTGTATTGGTTGACATCTACAAACATATATATGAGAAACTCCAATGTAAAATTGCGCTGCACTCTCTTTTCTAAATCCTTGGGCTGGTCAAAGGGGCCATCTAAATTAGGAGGGTGAGAGTTATATGTAGAAAAAAACCCTTCAATCTGGTGCACATGGTTTGCACTTTGTCTTTTGATGTCTTTGAAGCAAAAGTTGATGGGTGTTAAAAAGGAATTGAATTTTCAACTTCGGTTACAATTCCACCATTTTTGGATCTATTGATATGTTAAGTGTAAATGTTCTCATCTTTATGTTTTGCAATTTGACATGAGCACACAAGTCTGAGTGACTTGAATATCTGTTGCGTTGATCTCCTTCATAAGTATTGGTGTCTGATTGCAAAGTAGTTTTCTTTCTGGAGTTCTACTGTTCATCTGAAGTTGGCCTCTTGTTTTTTTCTTTTTTTTAGAAACAAAAAACCAGTGGGCACGCGATGATCCTGCATTTATAGTTATATGCACTCTACTGTTGGTGGTTGCTACTTTAGCATACTGCGCTGCGTACGTTTCCTATATTCTGCTACTCATTTTTGGTCTATGATCACAGATTGGTAAACTCAATT
This sequence comes from Solanum rostratum, assembly GCA_029948455.1. Taxonomy (NCBI): domain Eukaryota; kingdom Viridiplantae; phylum Streptophyta; class Magnoliopsida; order Solanales; family Solanaceae; genus Solanum; species Solanum rostratum. The sequence continues at coordinate 88,708,417 of CM057045.1, read as the reverse complement.
ACTTTACTTTAGAATTGTAAAACTTTTCCTTATCAAGAGAATATTTTATGATGTCATATATTGGATGAAATTATGGCTTAGAGAATTCCAACATTCCTGTTCTAGTTTACTAAGATCATACATGTTTGCTATTGCTGAGCTAGAATTATAATGTAAATGCGCTCCAGTTCGATATTGAATTCTTATTTGCTTATGTTATTCTTGATGCTGAATCATTTTGCAATCTTTATCTTTCATTCGTTTCAGGTATGATCATAGTGCAGGACATGCTGTTTTTGTAGTTATCTCAGTATTGCTTTTTCATTTTATACTCACCGGAGCTACTTTGGCAACATGTTGCTGGTAAGGCTTATTATCGTTTGGATATTCAATACAACCTCATCATGGTTCTCTTGCTGTTTAACTTAGATTAATCTAGATGTAATTGTGCAATTTTCTATCATTTTTTATGGAACCAATAGCTTTCAATCCATGTCTTAATTAGTTGGTTGAACTTGCAATCATATCTCTTTGGGGAACTATAGAAAGGAATCATAAATTTCTCATATTCCAAACAGTGGAATTCTCACGGTTCATCATATAAAATAAATAGGTGATAAAATTCAAGAGAATATAGAGGGGGTCATCTGATCATCTCATTACAACTACATTCTACTTGTGTTATCCCTAGCTTTGTTTTACCAAACCAGATACTCATAGCAAGAGAGCGTTAACCAGAAGGTACAACAAAGATTTTCTACCCTGGATTTTAGTTGATGATCTATGTTGCTCGGACTCCTCAAAATCCCAATGGTTGTCTGTCGGATCCTCCAAAAATAGTGCAATTTTTTTGGATCTGACGTGGATGTGGCAGCATTTTTTGAGAACACGAGCAACAGTTGATGATTCAAAGGACCTGGAACAATCCCCAGAATTAAGCCACTCCGCCCGTTCCTCTTTGTTTGGTACTATTTCCATATTAGTCCGTTCCAGAAGGAATGGGACATGTCCATATTTTCTTAATATTTATAGCCACACAAATTTTATAACATGTTTAAGACCACAAGTTTCAAAAGTCTTGTAACCACAAAAATATTTTGGCATATTTAAGAGTACATGTTTTAAAAGCTTTCATTTCTTTCTTGAACTCCATGTCAAGTGAAACTATCTCAAACAAAGCGGTACAGAGTGAATACATTTTATTTCCTGAAGTTCTATATAAATTTTCCCTCCGTTTCTCTTTTCAAGTTTCCCATATTTATGATGAAACCATAAATCTTTTATTGTATCATCGCATTATGCTTGCAATATTTATGGTGATAAATGTTTGTCTTCCAGCATAGTCTTGTGAACCATTGTCCTTGCAGGTTTCTAACCAACAATTACCTTCGAGAGGAAGCTCCAAGCAGTCATGCCGTGGAACAGCGGGTAGAATGGCAAGTTCAGAACCTTTCCATATCTAACTCTCCGTATACTTTATTTTATCTACTTCTTTCTACTCATGTGGAATTCTGAAATTCTACATCCAGGGTTAATAATTTCACTTTTATTTATAAACTTCCTTGCTTATACACTTTCTTGTCCCTCATGAAGGCTGTATGCATTTGACGTCCACTGCAACTCTTTCTTCCCTTTGTTCGTTTTGCTTTATGGTAAGTAAGGGCAGTGTTAAGATGAAACGTGCTGTTTGCACATCTTCAGATTCAGTACACTGACGGGTATTGATTGTTTCTATTTTTATTTGAGGAAGACTGATGGCTTTTTTTTTTTTTTTGGTGACAGTCATACATTATTTTCTCTCCCCTGTTTTGGTAGCTCATGGTTTCATTCCTGTTTTGCTGTCAAATTTGCTCTTCATGGTCGCAGCTTCCTACTATCATTACCTCAACTTTTTAGGTTATGATGGTAAGATGAGTTCCATATCCCAAGTATATTTGCACTTCTGGATTTCATGAAAATTCAACACGGGGTGATTTTGCGGAAGCATTTCCCCTGTTTTCACCAAAAGCATTTAAGATTTATTTATATCTGTGGCTTAAATTTGTTGATTACCTCTGCACACAAAATAGTGATGAATTTTCTTGCTTCATGAGTGTGTGTTCAAATTCAATCATTTCTGGTCTGAGGAGTCCAAATTAAGTAAGTCATTAAATGTGACTGATGGCTAGTGTTGTATGAGTTTTCTTCCCAAGGTATAACTGTCTCTAGAACAATAGAAGTCATATGTTAGTCGGAACAAATGTGTTTCATCCCTAGGTATGGTAAGCATGGTCTTAAAACACTCTAGCGAAACTTATAAGAAGAGTATCCTGAGTTAATGCACGACTGTATGCTGGTGCTTTCCATCTATGCTAACTAGTTGATGTGGATGATGAACTTATTTCCCTGCTATGCAGTATTACCCTTTTTGGAGAGGACAACATTCTTCCTATATCCAATTGGCATTGTCATCGTCCTTTCACCCATCTGTAAGTATTTATATTTATTCACGATCTTGTTGTCTTCATATTTGGTTATTTTGGTGACAATTTTTGTTTGTTGCTTATAGTTATTTTGATTGGCTTCAATCCATCAAGACACTTCATGAATATCTACTTCAGCAGAGTGTTGTGAATCACAAGCTAACACTGGATGAGGACATGTTAGGATGAAAGACGCCTTTCAAACAGCTCGTGAATAGGACGATATTGTTGAAATCATTTGCAGAGGCTTTAATTGTTTATGTGATTGTTTAGTATCACTGCTTAGGTAATTTTGATGTTATGAATGAGAAATATATCTGACGGGAGCCTTATTTGTACTTCAGCATAAAACTTCACTCAATGAGTTCATTTAATGTAAAGATTTTATTTCTGATTTGTTGAATCATTGAGATGACTGTAGGTAGCATTTTTGCATTTCTAACATTTCCCATTTGCTGGTGTCCATGACTAAAATTAGCTCTTGTTCAACGTTGTTTGGATCAAGATTTGTTCCAACCTCAGCTAGTATAACTCAAGCCATTAATAATCGGATTTGGTAACAACAAATTGAAATTTGACAGAGGCAGATGGAAAAGTATGCACACGTAAGTTTCATCTAATCTCAGTATTTTTAACTTATAATATAAATTATCTATACTATATTAAAAAGCATGAAAATCCTTAAAAATGTTGTTTGAACTTTTTATTCTTCAATAAAAGACTCAACTTTAGTCAAAATAATCTTTTCATAATTTTTCTTAATTTATTATTTAACTTTTTGTTGTTTAGTTTCAAAATTCACTTTTGGATTAGAGTCTCTTTATATTTAGAATTCACTTTTGATTTACGACTATTTATCTGAATAGCTAACTACTATTTTGACTATAAAATATTTTGTTAATAAAAGTATGTAATATAACAAATTTAAAAAGAAAAAAATTCAGTAAGATTTTGTTGGAAACATTAAAATAATCCTTTTATATTTAGAAATCTTTTGTTACGTTAAATTTTAAACAGTCAATTATTTAACTTCTAATTATTCAACTCTAAATTATTACTTTGTGTATTCAAAAACTATTAACATATCTATATTAAAAGCAATTGAATTGATTTTCTTATCTTTGGCGTTTCACAATAGATTAAAGTATTGTATCAAACTAATAATATCTATCTAATTCTGTTACATGAATATTGTATATATTTAATGACAAGTATTATTAATATATAATTTTTAAATTGATACGATACATACATACGTGCAAAGCAGGTACGCTGAACTACTACTATAAAAATTCATGAAAGACGCAACAAATGGTATATATGAATTCATAACTTCAAATATATAATGGATTTAATACTAATTATTAAAAAAACCATAAAATTTAAATATTGAATCTGATTTTGCATCTTGAACTACCAACAATATGATGAAGCTACTGATGCACCTTCCAATTCACATTTTTGAAGCAATCCATGTTATGTAAAGTTAGAAATACTTAGAATTAAGGAGTTTACCAAAAAAGTTTGAAAAAAATATTATTATTTTTAAGCATACTTAAGAAGAAAATAAGACAAACGAATTAAAATAGAGGGAGTAATCTACAGAAGCACAATTATTTCAATCTTTAAAGACAAACATAGCATTTGTTATAATGCTTGTAGTATTTTCATAATTGACTTTGTCAAGCTGATATAAGACATTTTTCCAATAATGGACTTTGGATTTCTTATATAAATTGGTGAAGTTGGAGGACAATAAAATTTCACTATCTTAAGGGTGGTTGGGTTATTTGTTAGGTTACTTTAGTTCATTAAGCAAATATTGATGAGTTATATTGTCACATCTCTTATTCAAAGAGGTTGGAGAGGACTAAATAAAAATTAATGTCGGATTCACTAATGAGTTTGTGAATCTATATAACTAGTATTTTTACGGTTCAATTTTACGTATATACGCATAAAACTAATTTTGTGTTTAAAATTTACTATCTTAATTCAAAATCGATGTCTAAATTTTAAATCCGCTAATTTTTGTACTCTGTTCACGAGAAGAGGAGGTCGCTTTCACGTACCAAACAAAATATGGTTGGTATATTTCAAAATCATCGAAAATAAAGTCTCACACTTATAATTGATTTAATTAAGAAAGAAAATAAAATACAAAACTGTAACATTCAATCACCAAATACGATAATACAGGTTCAAATTAACGAAAAGAAAATACAAGTGCAAATAAAAGATGAGGATATCAAAGTTGAGTATTTTAATTTTCTCTCATATAGATAGTTTATATTATAGGCTTTTATTGATGAAGCATCCCAATTTCATTGTTGTTATTATTACTGTTCAAGTTTGCTTCCAGCAACATCCACCACAAATCTGTACCTCACATCATTTTTCTCCAATCTTTCCATTGCAGTGTTGATATAATCCATTTTCACTATCTCAATTTGAGAAGTAACACCTTTTTCTTTGCAAAAATGTAGCACTTCCTCTGTTTCCTTCATGCTACCAATGAAACTTCCAGTGATGCTCTTTCTCCCTAACAAAAATTAAGACTCGATAGTATAAAAATTGCGAAACTAAAAGATCACTTACAGATTCAACTGAACTCAGTAACTTTAGTTTGAAAGTGAAGTCTATTTAAGTTGGTGCAGAAAAATCCATAAAACTACAATTGCACAAAATTTATTTAACCTTTAAATAATGGAGTAATAGAAGGTTCCAATAAAGTAATATTTAACTAATCCATTAGCTTTATACGTGTATGGTTAATGTTGCTGATGCTGTCCATTTATTGTGGATATATATGATTCCTTAAAGACACAAAATCCTATTTAGCCTACAATGATTTTGTCCTTATCCTTCTCATTATTTGCCGCTAAAATAGACAATATCATGACTTAGAATATTTCAATACGGAAAAACTAGGCCTTTCTTTTGACTAAATGACCACACCTACAGCCCCTTTGTTCTATCTTTTGTCATATATTGACAAATCCTAGGTATAAATTTTCGAATTTCATACTTTAATTATTGATAAATAGATACCTTCAAACACATATTATATAAATTTATATTGCCAACGTAAATAAGTTAAATCATGACTTACCGAGCATAACCATGGGGCTGACAAATTGCAAGGGGGTGTTGATAACTCCCATCAAGATTAACTTGCCATCCACTTTAAGCAAAGATAGATAAGGTTCAAGAGGGTGATTAACAGGGACAGTGTCAATAATATAGTCAAGTGAATCAGCAGCCTGTTGCATTTTCTCATTGTCAGAACTAACAAGATATTCATCAGCACCAAGGTGGTCCAATGCCTCTTGTCTTTTCTTATCTGAAGAACTAATGACAGTAACATGATGTCCCATTGCTTTTGCTATTTTCACTCCCATGTGTCCAACTCCTCCAAGTCCCAAAATTCCACCTCTTAGTCCACTTTGGTTATAACCAAAATGGTTCAATGGACTGTATACTGTCACACCAGCACATAGTAGTGGTGCTGCTTGTTCTGGGGCCATACCCTCTGGAATTTTTACCACAAATCTGTGAAAAAGAACCATTCAGTCTATTCTTAAAAATGATTTAAAATTATACATAATAATAAAGTAAGAAACTTCTATGCTACATTATCAATGTAATTTAACCGTATAGCAGGTTGTTAGTCTTATTTTCTGAAATCTAACTAACATAATTTGCCAGAGTAATTTTTATTTTTAAATATTATTAGGTCAGTAAAGATTAATTGCATATAATTTATTTTTTTGGACTAGCACGTATAGGTAAAACTACACTCATAGTGTAGAAATTCTTTATATAGTGTCAAGATGTATATAACTAGATTACTAATTTCACTCATTTATGGGAGATTACTTTTTTCAACACAATTAGGTCACATATAGGCAAATCTCAATGAAAAACATTTATTAGGATCTTTTATGGTAAGAATTAAAAAAAAAAAAAAAAGATATTATAGATTCAATACTAGATCGCTTACTTTAAAAGCACTCATTTTGAAATTAATTACTTGTACAAATAACATACATAAATATATATTAAAGTCAACTTATGGTAACAACATAAAAAAAAAATTAAAAAAAAAAAATAAAGAACTTTATTTGTAAGGCAATTTGATAGTGTAATTTTTATTTACTCTATAGAAGTTAAACTATTCCATGATAACAACATTTAAAAAAAAAAAAAAAAACTTTATTGGTTAGGCAGTTTCATTGTGTAATTTTTTTTTACTCCGTCAAAATATAAAAGTTAAAAGTATTTTATGACAACAACATGAAAAAGATTATCAATTAACCAATTTAATAATGTATTTTTTTTTTACTCTATCAGAATATAGAACTTAAACTATTTTATGATAACAACATCAAAAAAGATTATCGATTAATCAATTTAATAATGTAATTTTTTTTAATTGTGTTGAAGTATAGAAGTTAAACTCTGATACAAAAGGTGAGAAGGCTTACTTTTGTTCCACAACCATGAAATTAGCAAAACCACCTTGGGTGGGCTTGCCATCAGTGTAGACATCATTGCAATTCCATATCTTCTTGGCACAATATTGCTCTATGTCTTGTTTGCAAGGCCTGCACTTCTTGCAACATCCAACTAGCAATCCTACTCCAACTGTGTCCCCCACTTGGAATTTTGATACCTCTGGCCCTACCTCTACCACTTCTCCAACAACTTCATGTCTACATCAAGTTTCATCACCATCAAAAAATTTAAAAAAAAAATAATTACAAAGGGATAAGGATCAAAACAAACAATGATAGCATTGGATTTAATTACGAACTTTATTTTTGGCATCTACGTCATTTGTCAGTGTATACAAGTTAAATTTTTATATCAAAAAGGAGTAGTAATCCCCTGAAAATAATATTAGTTATGTCGTGTTTCGCACTTATTATGTGATGTACAGAAGAAAAGGAAGTGGCATTGGAATAGTCATCTGAATCTCAACCACGAATAGTTGCAAAATTTATTTGGTGGCCTGGTATTAATAGGCACAAGGACCACTAATTTTGTGGTTCACTAACTATATGCTTTTATTTCCATCTCAATCTGTCATTCTTAACTGAAATTGACATCAATCAAAGACTCAAAAGAGTTGCAATTTTGTAGTTGAAAAACAGCAGAATGAAAATTGACCTAACTATTAAACTCTTTTTTTCCTTCTAATTAATCAAATTTTTCTCCACCCCTATGGGATCCACAGTGGTCTCCACTTACTCATAGAGGACCTACATAAGTGAAGGAGTTCACTATTTTTTCCATTAAATAATTATAATGCGTAAAGATAATATACTTTTCTTTTTTTGGTATGCATATAAATAATTGAATCACTTTGACAAGTATTAATTAAGATGATTAAAAATTACTTCAAATCTCTGGTTCGAAATAGCATTATTTTACATTTTGCTTGATGAGAAATTTTGCTCCGTCACTGTCCTTTTTACGTACACAACTCATACTCACAACTTATTTGTGGGAGGTACAAGTGCTTTGCCAGCTAAGTAATTCTCATTTAAATTGCGTCTAGATGCACTTAACTTATGATACATGGGTGAACCATAAGAATCTATTATATAAAATTTAAGATAAAATTGTATTTCTGTAACAGACTGTTTTCATTCTTAATCAGAGTTTCAGTTGGTTCAAGCCTGAGCACGAGATATAAAACTTCTTGGCTTGAATCTAAATTTAATACGAACTAAATAACGAGTGGAACCCAAAAAAGAAAAGCATACATGTGCAAATGCAGAACACAACAAAGTGTACATACTGGAAAAGGCAGGGGAAACAGAGAGATGAAAGAGAAGTTACCCAGGAACCATAGGGTAGTTGGACATGCCAAGATCATTTTTAACCTGGTGAAGATCACTGTGACAAAGTCCACAGTACAAAACTTTGACTAGCACATCTTCAGTCCCTGTGTTTCTGCACATCATTATTATAAAAAAATAAATCCTAAAATTTATTAAATTGTTATATAACAACAAACAAGAATCTCCAGGCTCGAGACGATCGATTATATGAATCCTCACTGTCTAATTTACACACCTGAGATTGTAGGTATAAGGTGAAAGTACACCAGAAGGGTCTCTTGCAGCCCAGCCAATAGCTATTTTCTCATCTTTCAAGCTACCCATTTGCTTTTCTGAACTTGAAGTTTAGAAAAGTAAAAAAAGGAGAATACTCAAAGTGAAAGAGAAATAGAAGAAATATGAGATATTATTATACTATTAATAGCACCACACGTATATATAGTTTTAAACAGGGGAAAGGTAGAGCTTAGGTGGCCTTTCTTATATAGAAATTGATTTATTTCAGTAGCTAAGAGTCTAAGACATGTAAATCAAAGTCCCTTCTATGATTAAATGTCCACGTATCATCATCCCCATTCCCATTACATGACACTACATCCCATAATTAAGCTAAATACCCCTCCTCCCACCACTTGCGATATATATTTTTACCTGATATTTTTTAATTTAATATAATATATTTTAAAATATTTGTGTGAGTGAAAATTATTTTATTAAGAATTAAAAAAATTAAAATTATTTTTTTTCACTTTTTAAAGGGATTAAAAGTAAAATGCCATCTCATTTTCTAGGGAATCGGTATTTTCCCTCTCACCAACTTTTATATTAAAATTTTTAAAGGTAGAGTGTTAGGTTTTATTTTTTCTGTTTTGGTATCTCCTTTTTTTCTTTTTGTTCGATTGTTTTTCCAATTATTTAAAAGGAAACGGTGTTGTGGAGAGCAGTTTGGGTCCACGGAGTTAGGTGGACTTGTGCGTCACTAGATCGTCACCGTTTAGGTAAGGGTTTTTGTTTAAAATAAAAATACCACTCTATTAATTTTGGTTTTGTACTCTTAAAGTTAGGTAGTATTAATTAGTTTCTTAGCCAAATTAACCAACCAGACAACGACCATGGATTCAAAATTTTCATTAAAAAGTTCAAACTGAATACTGAATCTCTTTTTAAGTTATTGAATCAATCTCTAATTTATAAATATATATATATATATGTGCGCGCACTCATATATATATAATATTATCTTATATAGTATAACTTTTTATCGAGAAGATCAGATCTCGCCTCCTTAAATTTACTCTCGCAAACAAAGTTTAACTTTATATAGTTGAAAGCTTTAACATTTCTATACAATCACATCATTTGAAAGATATATTTTTTTAAAAAAAAAGTTTTAATCTTTATAATATTTTTCCTGGGAACTAACGTAGATAAATTTATGAGTATCTATTAGCGGCTTAGTGTATCGTGAAGAAGATTAGTATTTCTCTCAAATCTGTTTACAGATAATATTTTCTTTCAGTAAAGTCGTTTTCATGCCTCAAGTCTTTTACTTTTGTTGTAGATTATTAATTTTTCTCACAGAATTAACATCTATTATTTGTTATTTTTCAAAGATGGTTGTCGATTGACATCTTTCCTAATTCATGTTAATAGAAAATGCAAATTATTATGTGAATGAATCAATACATATACATGAAGCAATAGATATCAAAATTTCTAATGTCTAAATTTATTTTTACTGATTAGTTATATTACGCCTTCAATCTCACTTTATATGACTTACTTTTTTTTGTCAGTCCCAAAAAGAATGATAAATTTTTACTTTTAATAAACAATTAACTTTAAAATATTCATTTTACCCGTAATGAAATGTTTTCTAGCCACACAAATATTTATGGCGTATTTTACATTACAAATTTTAAAAGTCTTTCTTTATTTCTTAAATTTCGTGTCAAATCAAAATAATGCATATAAATTAAAACAGAAGAAATAGTTTCTTAGTTTCTACTGTACTTTTTTTTTCGTTGCGTGAATCTACAGCTATACATACATTTATTTATATAGATATAGACTACAGAGAATGATGAAACTTAATTATACATGCCCCCCACGACTTGTCCTCTAGACCTAACCAATGTTAGTTCACCTCATTTCCTTATCTATTTTTGTCCAAAGTGCACATTTTAGGAAAAAATTGGGACACAAAAGCTCATACAAGGGTCTCGTGCTTCACACCTCTTATCAACAATAGTGTTGGGAACTCTATTAGTTAGGTAAAACTCAATTCTCAGAACTTTTACCAACTTTCTCAAATGGGAAAAAATAACAACAGCTATTCCCTTCAACAGCTTAAATTATTTTTTTCAAATTTTCTTTTAATAAATTAATACGATAATTAGCTCTTGTAATAATCCATCTTGAGATGAAATGTCCCACGACAAAACACATGAAAAATGTTAGATATATAAGTAAAGGACTGGTCTATATACTGTGAGGCGCCTTTCAAGGCAAGCCCAAAGGAACAAATCCGTGACGGACTAAACCCAAGAGGGGACAATGCTTCACAATGTTGGGCCAGATCGTTACGGCTCTGAACATATTATTTTTTTAAACTGCATGAAAGTTCAGTAGCGTTACTTTGTGGTGTAGATCGTGTTCTGTTTTTCTTTAATCCCCTCAAGTCATGGGGAAAATTAAGTTTGTCAACAGATAAGATAAAACAGATTAGGAGGAACGTCTTTAATCAAATGACAACGATGTTGCCTGACTGGAAACCTACCGATGCATAAAATGACTTCCAAATGTACTAGCAAAATAATGCAAATTAAATAAATCATTCCATAACAATTGGAATTTAAAAAAAAAAAACAATATGTGTTGTCATTTCCAAGAATCTCCACAAATGAAGTTGACAGCTTGGTCATTTGATATTTTTCGACCCAAATAAGGAAAAAAACCTTTTAAGTTAGGAACATTAAGCTACTCTGATGGGGACATCTCACCTGGTTAATGGGCTGAGTCCCACTTCTGGCCCAAGGACTATTGCCTGGCCCACTAAGTCCAGTAGTAGACTTGGATCTGAATTGATTTCGCGTCATCGGTCGAGTTCAAGTTGGCTCAACCATACACAAGCTTTTGACCAACTGGTTTTCAAAAGTATTGATACCATATGCAACCACAAAATGTTTTAGAACTTGTACTCTAAAAATTGCCAGGGCAAGGTTACAGCACCAACTACATTCAAGATTCTGCCAACTTTCAGCGTAATGAAGCACGAACTCACTCTCCACAGCAGGAAAAAAATCAATCGGCGAGACGATCTTGTTAACTACAAGTTCAACACATTTGTGGATAATGGCTTCATGACTTTTATCCTTTGTTAGAAGAAGTAAACCTGTTGAGGAGAATCAAAGGTATCACTCTAGTTCTATAGTGCACTTTATGTTCAGTAGAAGCCATCATTCTAAGATAAATCAACAACTCAAGCAATCCCAGCTTTTTTGCATGTGGAACGGCAAAGGAGCAACCAGCTTGATACTTTCAACATCTACGAGATCAGCATCTGAAACTACTCGAGTTTGTTGCAAAGCTAGAGAAATATTGGGCAAAACCATCTCCTTACAGTGAAGATGAAGATGAGGCTGCTTGTCTGAAATACTTCCATTCCCTAAACGAAGGTTGAAAGGGTCTGGTTCTTGCCTAGGAATGTGCGCACCTGGGTTCAACGATGGAATGGGCAAAGGCAGATGTTTCAACTTTCTATGAGCTTGCCAACCATACTTGTAATCTCCAACTATTGGTGTCCCTAATGCCTCTGCACAATGAACTCGCAACTACGAAACAGAGATGGTGACAGATTAATTATTCACAAGCATAACAGCAAATATTGAAGCTAGCATTATAGAAAAGCAGTTTCCTATACCTGATGTTTTCTGCCAGTGAGTGGAGATAACTCAAGCCATGTGTAGCCTGCAGTTCGCCAAATGAGAAAATATCCATGTCCATAAACAAAGATATTAGAGAAGATATGAAGGTTTGTTTCTTAAAATGAAGAACTTCCTCTCCACCAAACCAAGCAACCAATTCTCTATCACTGATTGTGTACAAATCCAAATAATGCAAGCTAAGCTAGTAACTATCTTTGGCCATTGGCACATCTCTGTTTTATAAGTAACAGAAAAACTAAGAATGATTTGGGTAATATGTGCACCCCGTGCATTCTGCAATTAAATCTATCCTCCAATAAGTATATTAATGGGAAGTTTTTTCCCATTTCCCAACACATAAACTATGCTATGTCAACAAGCAGCTCAACAATAGCATAAGCCCTAAATTTTCCTACTATCCGAAGCCTATATGTGTTGCCTCCATCCTGAACTACTCAAAATTGAATATCATGGCTTATTCTTTGAAATGATTTTAGAAAAGAAAATTTTCTCCAATAGATTACTCATTGAATGTCATGGCTTATTCTTTGAAATGATTTTAGAAAAGAAATGTTTCTCCAATAGATTACTCTTTAGGTCTGGGTGATCACTTCACATAATCATTTCAAAATTCAATTTTTAAATGTATAATTGGAAGTTGATAGACCAATTTGTAAATCACCTTGTTCCTTAATTAATTGGACCAAGTCAAACTTACATGCTTAACCGGAATAAGAGGAAGTATGATATCTTCCTATTTGTGCACCAGACTTTAAGCACCTCCCCTGCCGAACCACCTAAGAGAAAAAGAAAAACTACACCCTTCACAAGAAATTCTGTGGAAACTGGTGTGTGTTTGCGTGTGAGAGAGAGTGTGTGTGTGTCTGTACACGCGCGGGCGCGCACACATATATAAATTTAAAGAACCACACATATAGAGAGAGAGAGAGAATGCAGAGAACCCTCAGTAAGTTCTATCATTGATCTGTGTAATTTATAAGAGCTACATAACTAAAAGATGACCAAGAATAAACAACCGGATTTCATATATCCTGCCTTTGTTTATGTAGGTATTCAGGATAGCATTCAGAACTAACCTATTCAGGACTAACCTTTCTCAGAGGATCCAATGATGCGATACTCTGTTACAGCATACTGTGCTGATGATGCTCTGACATCAGACATAATTGTGATGCGCTCAGATTTTCCATTGTCTAACACCAGCTGTGAGAAGGAAAGTTGAGAAATCCATCTTACAGAAAAACCATTGATGCAGGAGAAACAAGAGAGCAGTTCGAAATTCTGTTATGAAATCCTCCCTACCTGATTCCACACATAGCAACTCTACAGCTCCAGCACTGATAAATTAGCCAGCTGGAGTTTCATTAGAAAGCAAGGGCATATATGATTACTTTTGTTGCCTACTTCGAGTGGAGAGCATAATTAAACAAGATTATATAGTTCATACCTGTGCATATATTAGTTACTAGAGAATTCATCATTTTGCTAAGCAAGAAATTAATGAAAATAAGTCATAATTGTTTAGATTTTAGTTTGAGAGGTTCAATCAATTTCTTTAATGAGGTTGAGATATTTAACTCAAATTTGAAACTACAAAGTATAAAAAAAAAAATTTTTTACCAAATATAGGTCAACGAGAGCAAGTAAGAGTCATTGAGTAAATGGAAAAATGAGCCTTGAATCACGAGGCTCCAACTAACAAAGAACGGTATTTTTATTATAACCAAGAAATCATCTTGAGTCAACCCTTTAAAGCAACCACAACCTTCAAAACTCAAGGATAACAGGTCTGCCTGCCCCTCTAACCTCCGCCACTTATATATTGGAGTTAGTTTGTATGGTGCAGGGCTCGACTTAGTTTGTATGGTGCAGCGCTCGAACTTATGACCTAAGCGACTAAGCCACAAGTCCCTGGACCTTTGTGAAATGAGCTAACCCCCAGCAACAAAGAATGAGTATATTTGGAGGTCAATTAACACGAATAGAAGTCCATCTCAGATTAGGATCTACATGATTATAATAAAGTCTCAATGAAGTCCTTATGTTATTTCAGGCATAAATCTTGAACTTTTCATTTGTTAATATCTAAAGACATCTTTCTTGATAAAGATATCCAAGCCATCAGTTACAAGGTTGTTTCCTATATGCCTAGAATAAACTCAGGCTTCAATAACACTTCAGAATAAAGATAAAGTTACAGCGCTCTCACTTCCCCATTTTCCAATTTATTATAGGATCCCCTAAAATTGTCCTAGAAAAATTCTTTAGTATCGGGATAAACTTGCTCAATAGACTAGAATGAAAATTGAAAATTCGTTTAGCCAATTCCAACTAATTTGGAATTGAAACATAGTCGCTTGATGGATAGTTTTTGTGAGATTCATGAATACATCCTTCCGCATGGAGTTGCCTAAATTTGCTAAAAACAGAATCAGACGCCTGACCTTTCCTAGAGGTGCTGATATTATCCCTCCGGAGCGTCTCGGACATCCTATGACAAGTGCCCAGTACTTCTTCTGCAGAATTCTTTTCTTGCTTTCAAGATCCTTTAAGAAGAAAGGAATATATCAGGTTTGGAATTGAAGATTAAATTGGGACAATAGCATGATCATTAGTAAGTTCACCATATATATTGTGGAGAGTAACAGCATACCTCATTTTGCGAGACAAATGTTTTCTCACGGAAAATTGAATGCAGAGCTGAAGCACTTAATTGTGTTCTTCCCATCACTAATAGTCCACTGCAGTCTCTATCCAGTCTGTGTACCTAATAAACAATAAGCTTGTCCGCAATAGGACAAAAACAGACATAAGATTCACCAGAAGGGAAATGAACCCAGAAAGAAAAACAAGAGGACATTTAGAATGCCTCCTAACATAAGAAGCGGAAGAAAGGGAAGAACAATTAGAGTAGTTTGAAGCGGGGAAGAGAGATTTCTAATTGTATAACATCCATGAAATCTGAGTCAAACAATACGGAAGTCTTCCAATAAAACCTATGGTGCACACTTTCTAGACTTCTGCTACAGAGTGAGATGTTCTTCCTCAACATCCAACCATAAGACATGACTATAAAGTTTTTGTCATGCATGACATGTACAATGCAAAAAGCCTATACCTGGCAAAAGAACTTTTTTATTCTATTTCCATTCTATACACATATTTCTTTTCACAACAATGAATAGAAAATGCTGCAGAAAAATTAATATAAAAACAGCTTCAACTACTTGCTAAATTAAAAAAAAAAAAAATTAATAAACTTTTCATAGTACATCCTAGATATGAGCATTGTACTATTTAAACACACTAGAGAAAGAAGAACAGAGAACTGATTTGAAAAGAAAAATAAACACAGAAACAATGAAACTTACCAGGCGAGGGGCCTCTGAGTACTCATGTGTCATATACTTAGCAGCAAGCTCATCTAAACTTCGCTTTATACCAATTCCACCCTGTCCAAAGTTCCATTTGTTGTAAGAAGAATATTAACTCTCACACAACAACAACAACATACCTGGTGTAATTCCATAAGTTGGGTCTGGGGAGGGTGGTGTGTAGCAGACCTTGCCCTAACTTGGGTGTTGACAACTAACCTGAACTGGCATTCCTGGAGGTTTATTGAGCACAATAATCTCTGGATCCTGAAATTTTTACAGGAAAATAGACGTGCATCAGACTTAATAGGCACATTGGTTGGGTTTGTTCCACTTCACATTTAATTGGATTAGACTGCGCGATGTTGCGGCAAGAAGTTGGGAAGTCCAAAATTAGATATAGAATTCATACCTTATATAATTTGAGGCTATGCACAAACTTCCTTTCTACTTCACAAGAAGGGTAATCAACTACTTTCTCAGAGGGAAACTTCTGAACAGTTATCGGAAGGAATATTCGATCTCCAACGTTGATAGACTCCTTCGCAGAAACCTGCCGAAAACATGATATATTAAATTACAACATTGAAAATGCATAAAATTGGTCTGATAACAGTCTTACATCTCGTGGAGATGACAGGAGAAAGACTTGCAAGATTTCTTATGTGAGAATCAACAACTAAATTCCAAAAAGTGAAACAAGCCATACCCTCTTGGGCCTCTGTTCGTCAACATTATTAGATTCTCTTCGAACCTGAAAAAACAATATTGCTCAATCAACCATGTGACAGAAAAAATGTTGTAAGTAATTCTTTTTTTAGTTTCGATAAGACATAAAACAAGTAGTTCTTGCCAAATTCCTTGATAAAGGCTAACAATGGAGGAAAACGTGTTCATCCATGACACTGGGTATTAAGTATTAACATGTCAAGCAAGCAAGAGATCTCAAAAAATCTTAAAGCATTCAAGCGTTGTCACTTTGCAACAAATTCCTTGTCTTACTCTGCAGAAAGAAACATAATATCTAACATAGATACACAATATTGGAAGTTAGAATACCTACTACTAGTCACGGACTTCATCAGGACGTAATCTGCAGAATTAGAAATCTAGAATGAAATCACACACATACTAAATCAAGTTCTGTTCTGCATCTCACTCGCTTCACTAGAATTTCAGCATATGCACAATTATCGACATCGATATCGATATCTTTTCACAACAATGTTAAAAAAATGGATTCTCTTTACCAAAGTATACCCAGTCCAAAAGATGAAAATACAAGTTCAAATATGATGATTAATGCTATGACAAATTGTAAGCATCAGCTAGAACTTTGCCGTCTACTGTAACAATATTCCTATGATTCTTCAGAAAACATTACCTATTCGCAATATGCAACTAAAAGGGACAGCATTGGTATAGAGGAAATTGATGAAATTTATGTAAAAAGTTGTATTCGTTGATGTATATTTTCCTTTAAAGTAACAATAAAAAAAGAATACGCCATTAATTACACGGATCTGGAATCAATAATCTGTAAAGAAAACAAAAAAAAAATAGCTAAAGTTGGTAACAAAATTAGAACCTGTCTTAAGCGAAAAAGCTTCTGCACTAGGGACTTCGGCAACTCAGGGCAGCAACGCCGAACCCATTTGAGTGCTGTCATGGTGTTGGTGGAATTCTCCTTGACGTCCATTTTAACCCCGGCAAGCTCCCTCCCTAGAGCAGCACCGTTGACGGTGTCAGTAAAGGGTGGTAGAGTGAACCACTTGCCTTTCTCATTTTCATTCCTATTACAGACTTGTGCTTCACTTACGGTGGTGAGGTAGTGACAACAGAACCGGTAATAAGCTGTGTATAGTGTCTGTGCGTCGTCGGAGGCGGCGGATAGGTTCCCAGAGAGGGGGACGACTCGCCGGAGAAGCCACCGCCCTACCATAACGGTGGTTCTTTCTGGATTTTGGGCTTTCGCAAACACCAGAGAGAGGGTTAAGGAATGTCAACAATCTGACCTATTTTCGAATTGATCCTGAACTTCTGAACTATGTTACGATTTCGTCCTTGAATTAATCGTCACTTCAATTGTTTCCCCACTTTCAAAAGAAAGCGCTCATATAAATCCAATAAATTTTACTAAATTTTATTTTCAAACCCAAACCTCTATTGTAACTTGTTCTCAAATGAAACCTTGTTTCTCGTGCTAATTAAATGTTCTATTCCTTCATACATTCCTTATAAAATATAAAATAAAAGACGAATTTTACAATATATATAACACTCTTTAAATAAAATAAAATTTAATATTTTAAAAAATATATTGAAAAGATGATTATATTCTATCTATTTATACTATATTAAAAATGTGAAACTAAAATAAACTTGATTCAAATTTTGGTTATTTTCTAAATATTTCAACGATAATCATAATTAATAATTTAGGATGCGAAAAATTACTATAAAAAGTTAGGTATATATATAAGGCTAAATATAATGTTGTTAAAACTAAAATTTGTGATAATTGTAGTTCTGAACAAATAAACTATATTGAGAGTTATTATATAATACTTTCTGCATATATTTTAAATTGTTCAAGTAATATTATCAAATCGTTTCTTTATAATTTTTCTCCTTATCATAGTATCATTATAAAAATATTAAATATAATAAATATAATAAAAATTAAATGAAGAAAATTCTTTTAATTATGGTTTAATTCCTACAAAAATATTTTTTTTAAATTAAAATAGACTTGATCTAGAAAAAAAATTCAAATAATAATTTTTTTAAAAAAAAACTCCCCGAAAAGGAAAACAAAAAAAGTCAAAAAGAACAAAAAGGTTTAAAAATCGTTCCAAAAAAAAAGGCAAAAACTTTTTAAAAAAATAAACTTGATTCAAAAAGAAAATAATGAAAGAAACTTTTAAAAAATAATAAAAAAAAGTTTTTTTCTAAAACAAAAACAAATAAATTGTCCAAAGAAATAGGCAAAAAAAACCTTCAAAAAATACGAAAAAAGGTCAAATTTTCTACTAACAATTTACCTGATATTTAGGATTAAAACAAACTAACACTGGAAACATAAAGTTCTACGATACAAAACTAATTCCAATTAGACAATAACGCTAAAACACGTATTATCTATATAAGGAGTAAACTTATATTCACGTCAAAGCAACACTCTTATACACCGGGTTTTCATAATATTATATTATCCCGTAATTTATATGCATGTTGGTTGATAATTTGTCTGTATTTTTTATTGGTTTCACTTTTTGTTTGTATGTATACTTGCTTGGAAGGAATACATGCGTTTATTTAAAATTGAAGGAATTTTCAGAATACAATTCTACTTTCGATCCAAGTTATTGAAACTACTATGTTCGTTCTCTTGCTAAAAAAGTCTCAAATTAAATAAACAAATGCTAAGTAAATATTTTATTATTTGAATTATATTGTAATAGAAAATATGAATGTATTAATTATAGTTTAGATAAGAGATGGACATGAATTTAATACTCAATGATAAACTAAGATATTTTTTCCTTGAATATTAGAAGAACATAGAATTATCAACTTAGACAGTACTGCAGTGGTGAAACAACTCCATTCTTAAGGCATCGGATGAGAAAAAATAACATATATAAAATCAAAAGTTTCAATTATTTTGTCTACTTCTATTGTCAAATAGAATGAAGTTGATTTGCGATAGGTTTAAAAAAATAACATATTGATTTTCTTATTTTGATTAAATTACTACACATAGAATTTTTTTCCAACTAAAATAAATAAATAGTCAAAACAAAAAAGTTTAAAAATCAAAAGGTTTTTATATGTTTTACATTTTCAACGATTGATAGGAAATACTGCAACTGATTATGATAATCTTTGCATGCTATTTATGTACTTATGAAGATCCCCCACTGTTGAATAACAATACTATATGATAGAATTTAATTTCTTTACACTACAACAAGAAAGCAATATAGTAGCAGCCTCTTTCACTATTAACATACATGAAGATTATACTAGTACCTAATTACACAAACCACATTTACATCAAACATTTGACTTAATCCACCATTTAATGGTACAAGTGACACGTAAACTTTTTCTGTCTTCTCAAGAATTGCTGAGTTTTATTATTGACACACTACGTATAAACTTGTTGCACTATAGTATATAGTATTATATATTTCTTGAGTGCTTTTGCATCTTAAAACGTTGGCTAAGTTTGAGTAAATTTATAATCACTTGTGTCCCTCCCCAGGACTTGGACCTGAATGTACAACATTAGCACTAATAGGTTTCTCAAAATCTTCATAGTCATGATGGCCAATTCCAGGACTAGGCCCAGAGTTTTTCATCACAACATGAAAATTAGGCTTTTGGGGACTTTGCACCATTGTAAATGGCCTAGCCATTGTGACGCGAATCAAAGCGGAGCTCACCAGAAGGAGATGAAGAAGGAAGAATATTGTGATGGGTTGAATAATAAATCGAGCCATGAAAAAGGTATATATGTTTCGATCTTTTGTTACGTAGTTTTCTCTCCTTGAGATTGTGAGAATGTGTGATGCTATGATAAAAACTTTCATGCATGGGTATTTATACAGAAATGAATGGAGAATTTGCATGTAATTGATAGTGACGTAAGTTTTGACTTGGTATATTGGCAAGTAGCCAAATCTTGAGTAAAGAAAAATGGTACATTACCCAAAGAGTGTATTTAAGAATGTTAAGTAAAAGATTTTGTTTGGAAAATGACTCCATCAATAAGGTAAGATCAAAAGGAATTAAAATTTGACTCTGGAATATAATACCACTTTTAAACTGCATTATTTTGTCAACGTTTAGTTGAATTTCAAGGTACGTGGCACCTAAGTTGTTGCTATGTTGGTCATTTTCTAAGAGGATATTTGATAAATTTTGGTACCTACAGATTTTAACTATATCGGAGGGATTTATTTCATTGTTGTTTCAACAAAAATAAATAAATAACAAGATTATCGTTGTTTCATGAGGCTCAATTTCGAGAAGAGGGTTTTCCGAAAACAACATCTCTATCTCCATGAGATAGTGATAAGTTTTGCGTACATTTTACCCTCCTCAAACCTCGCTTGGGAGGTTTCACGGGTATAATATTGTTGTAGAGAGGTCGGTAGAGTCCCTTCTGGGACAAAATCATTGTCAAAATTTGTTATCCTTCGATAATAATGGATAATTAATAGACTTTATGCACATAATTCAGTGGATCTTATTCCTTGATATAGAGTAATTATATAAATAGAATTTATCTTCTTGTTGAAAGACGATCTAAATTTCATTGATTTACAAATTTTTATTAAAAGTTATGATACTCAAAGTTACTAAGTTCCAACAGCAGTTAAGTATTCCATACTCATCTTTTCTAATGTCATGGCAGATATACCAGAACCCAGAGAATAAATTAAAATCATATTTTGCCTTAGTTCATATTTTTTAGTTAAATTTTTTTAATTTATTTATTTCTTGTATTATTATTATTTTATAATTTGGTAGATGTACAAGAATAATGCTAAATAAAATGAACTAGTAATGTTAGTAATGCTTGCATTAGTCATACATTCATTATTTCTAATGCATTGCTGGTTTGGTATATTAAAAATAACATGCCTTGTATATTCTTTTTAAAAAAAATATACATTTATAAAAATACCCTCTACAAATATGATAAAAAGATGTAAAAAAAGGTTTTGAGGCGAATCTTTAACTATACCAAATGTATGCATTAAATCTCCTTGCATTACTATTACCATGAATTTCCATGTATTAGCAATACACTCCTCAATCCTCAATACACAATAGAGTGTATCACTAATAAAAATATAAAAAATGTATTGAACAAAGTACAACTAATCTATATCTATACTATATTAAAAGTGTGAAAGCTCTTACAAATGTTGTTTGAACTTTTTTCCCTTCCATTAAAAACTCTTCTTTAGACAAAATCGTCTTTTCACAAATTTTCTTTAAATTCTTATTTAATTATATTTATAATATTGGCTTTTAAAATATATGAAAATAAATGATAGAATAAGGACTTCTAGCCGAGAGAAAACTCCTAAATCTTCCTTATTTAATAAACTTCTACTTCTTCCTTGTTTGGATCAAGAAAATACTCTAATGCCGCTAAGGAAAATTCTAATTTACCATGATATATGTTACCTTTATAAATAAATGATTTATTAAAATTAAGTAATTTTGTAGTGAATTATTTATCTTTTCATAAGTTCATAATTAAATTTTGATTTTTCTCTGTAATGTTTGTTACCATATGAGATACACACTTTAACAACGTGCAAAGCACCTACAACAAGTTTAGTACATATAAAAAACTAATACATATATTATTTTTTTCTAATACACTCTACCAAACGAGTTTAAAAGTAGTGAATGATTGGTACTCCCTAATTCACAAAGAAGAAGTGGTTTTAAGAAGCAATGTACCGGGCCATGTTATTGAAACTTGCAAGTCGTTAAAACTTAAAAAGGAGAAAGGACTTTGGAATAAATGGAAGATCAACTAATTATCACTGTTTTAACATGAAAATTGCAACCCCTTTTTACCTTTTTGGCTGTTAAGATCTCATGATTTAATAATCTTATACTTTATAAGCGACCTAACTTATTTTATTGAGGAGGCGAGCTAGGATGAAGAAAATTATTTTCGATAGTAAATATTTTATAAAAAAAAGTTTTAAATTATATGCGTTTATGAGAGTGTATAAAATCATAAAAATGTATTACGCGCATTATATTAGTCAAATCAGCTTATGCTAACATTGATATTTCTCATAACAAGTCTAATAAGATAGCTTTAAATATACTTATAAACTAATATACAAAAGTAATCTCTTAGGATTATTTGAACACATGAAACGCTACTTTGTTCTTTTTTATTCGACATTTATATTTTAGTTTATTTTTTTACTCATTTATTTTATAAAAATCTAGAGATATATTTTTCTCCAATTTCAACCTTATTGTTAAGTATAAGTATTTGTATTTGATAAGTTTATTGAAATAACTTTAATAACCATCAATACTGGACAAATAAGAAGTAATGGAAGATTTTTTTTTCTTTTTTTTTTAAAAAAAAATTATTCTCGAACTATGTGAAATAGTTTAATTTGACCTTCATTAATAGGTGAGAGTAAAGACACGCCTCGCCATTAGCTAAAAAGCTCAAATAGGTCCCTATTTACTACTCTTGCATTTTAGTTATCATGTTGCATTTTCTAAAAATCAATTTGATTAATTTTTAAAGTTAAATTAGCTTAAGTTAATTTGATATTTTAAATAAAAATTTAGATATTTAGAAATTATAAGAAAAATATTATTGATTGCAACTTTTTTCATATCAATATGATGAAAATTTATATCTTAAAATGTCGATCAAAGTCCACATATTTGACTCTAAAAGTGAAAATTATGACAACTAAAATGAGACGCAAGGAATAACAATCAATGCTTTGGGACTAATAACACACCTTGTTTAGACGGTTATTATCTGTTGTATTGTCTATTTAGTTTAAATATCATATTTATTTTGATTATTATTTAAATTTTATTATATAATATTGTGTAAATTGTCATTTGAAAATGATAAAAAGTCTCATTTTGTGTAACGATCAATATGGTATGATCGCGCCCTTAGTTTAATATTTTCTTAATTCTCATTTTGTCTTTACTTATTATTTAATAATCCACTCTATTCTTTACCCTAGCTTTTTATAATAGGTCTTCCATATATCCTACTTTACTTATAGATTCATCATTCAAATTATTGATTCGTAACATTATGTAATGACAAAAAACAATATAGGTAATCAAATATTGTGTTCACTAAAATAATACAATACGATATATTATGCAACAATACGTAATGACTATGACTATCCAACCACGGGTGTCTTCCGCTTAAAAAGAATAATCTCCTTTTCTTTTTTATAATATTTTATTTCAATTTTTCGCGTGACATGCTTAAGATTAAAAGAAATTTTAGGTATATCTAACATAACTTTGATTCAAAATGCAATATTAAAAAATCTTCTTTATTTTTTAAAACTCCGTATCAAATTGAATTAAGTCATTTTTTTTAAACAGAGTCATTTCTAATTCAATTTAGCGCTAAGAAATTACCACGTGACTCAATACTAACACTTTGCAAGTGCAAGAAGACAAGTACTATGGGCTCTCAAGGTACTCTACCACCAAATCATGGCTTAATGGGCTAACGACTAAATGCAATCCAGCTTTCCGTAGAAATTTAGAATTAGTGAAAATGTCATTTGGATTGTGGACGGAGATAATTTTAAATATATATAATAAATTAATTAATTTATAATAGATAGTCATATTTTATTTATATAAAAAATAATTAAATTATGTAAAGAATATGTAATGACTATACAATATAACTCGCTAAAAGCCACAGAAAATATGCACTGATTATACAATATAGATTACTTATATATGGACTGTGCACTGAATATACATTATGTTAAAATCAAAAACTGAATATAGCTTGATTATACATAAAATATACACAGACTATGCATGTCTATATAACAAATGGTCTTTTCTCTATTGTAATTACTTTGTCAAATGGTCATCTAGTAGAATATCTCTTTTTTAAATTCAAGTTGTGAGCTCGATTTCAATTTGGGAAAATTATGCAAAATGTCTATGGAGAAAAATTATTTACTCTAAAAATAGTTTTTTTTTTCAATTTTAAGTTGACTGCGTGGCTATTTAGTTTGTGAAAAAGGCGGCAAGACGTCTTATTTTACGATTGGCCAGTTTGGCCATCCGACCATTTTCTTCTTTATTTTTTATAAAAAAAAATCTTTTTTGTCTATTTTTCCTATGCTATTAAATGTTTTTTTTTGTTGTTGTTTATATATTTTTGTTGCTTTTTTAATTTTTATCTTTTTTTATTGATTCACTTGTTTTGTGAAAAAATAATTATTTATGTCCTTTTATTACCTTCAAATTTTTTTAATGTGAAAATGCACGATAGACAAATATATATTGATATTGATATATTATGTAATTATTTATCTAATATTTGTACATGATTATACACCATGTATAGAATTTCGATTCATTACATACTTATTTATGCAACATCGATATATTACATATACATTACATAACTATTTGTACATCATATACATGTTTATACATTATTTATATTGATACACATTTATACACTATTTAATATTGATACATTATAGATACACTATATAATATAACTATATATAAAATATTAATACATTACATATACACTATATAATATTTGTATATCACGTATACTTATTTTTATATTTTTATAATATTGATAAATGATTTTGGAGAAAGGGATTTTTTTTTATTTAAAAAATGCATAAAAAAAAGAAACAATTTTTTTTTTTTGACATTATTCCCGAATAAAAATGAGGAAGCAAAAATGGATTAATAGCCTTGGACTGAGCTCTATTGAGCCCATGGCTTTTTTGACTATTTTTTTTTTCTATAAAGAAAAAATGGCATATTTTTTCAATAAAACTTTTTTTTATTTTTCTATATATAGATGAAATTTCCCTTTTCAGTTTTCCAATGGCTGATTGAGTTTCAAGTCTGGAGAGTATGTTAGTTGAATAAAGTGAAATTGGAAATATAGGAAAGAATAGGAAGATTAGTACCATAGTTAATTCCCAATAATTTCATTGCATTGTATTTGTTTGTATACATAATAAAAGGAGTATAGAAAATTCTTCAATCTCTTAATTGCATTTCATCAACTAGTCGTAGAAATTAATTCTTAGACTATAAGCATAATTTGATCTATAATGGCATTCAATTCATTGTTTTTTTTCTTTTAACTTGTATCCGGTCTATATTAATGAGATTGCATTTTCTAATTTTAAAATCCCATCTAATGTAGTGCGCAGACCAATATAAGAGTGAGTATGATAAAATTTCTTCATTCTTATCTATAAATTTGAGTTAAAATCTTAAAAATAAATTGTAAAAAATATTTGTAACTCTAATAAATCATGTGACTCGAGAATCTTAAAAAACCATGCCTAATAAGTATTATTGTATATTACTTCTTTTATCGTATTTTATATGACACTCTTTTTCTTTTAGTTCGTTCCAAAAAAAATTATTTTATTCCTGTTGACAACAATTTAGCTTTACAATTTTCTTTTTAGTTTTAATATAATAATTTTCAATTACATAAATATATAATAATTATTTTAAATCATAAATTTCAAAATAGAAACGGATAGAATGGGACAACCGACAAAGGGAGTAACTCATTTTAAGAAATAAATAAAGACGTACACTCTGCGAGCATCAGAGAGCCACAAGGTACCTAACCCGACTTCACTCCGTGACCTTTGTCCAGATACACTTGTCTGTTAGCTATGCTCTCCGTTATATTTTATATAATTTTTTTTTAATTTATACTATATTAAAAGTTTTTTTAAAAAAAATTGATAATTTAAAATAATTTTTAAATATTTATGTGATTAAATTTTTTTTTATCAAATGTAAATAATAATAAAAAATTTAAAATCTAAAAAAAATATATTATATAAAATAAGATAAAAAAATAATATAATAATACGTCTATATATTAGTATTACTATACTTAGTACTATATAAGAAAGGGAAATAGCATACAACACTTTTTTAATTTTAAATAAATCTTACACTTTTTAAAAAATTAATGACTAATTTTAATATTTTACTATGATTAGGCAATTATCAACACAATGTTTACGTATCTGCTTGTGCTATCAACTTATTCTCTTTTATTATATAGTATTTATATAATATTTTGTGTTTAGTCTACTTATTTTTATTTGTTTATTTTAAATTTTACAGGTATCATAAATTAATGATTAATGTGATTTTTTATCACAATTTTTAAATTAATTGATGTAGAATCTTAATTTTTTTTTAAAATAATAATTAATATTAAGGATAAAATATGGAGAGAGAGAAAATTCTATTGATATATTAAAGTGGAAAGTAAAAAAAGTAGTCTTTTCAATTGAAAACGTTGTTCTTGTGCAACTAAATATCATATCTATAATTACACTAAAATTATATTGTAACAAATTAATAAAATTAAAATAATTATCAAATTGATGATTATTATTCTAATAAGTTATTCTGTTTTTTTTTTTTTAGAGAAGTACTAAAAACACTATCGAACTTAACACTAATTATTAGTTTCATTCCTAAACTATTGATAGGTTTAAAAAAACATCCCTCAACTTGGCGAACTATATTTAAATACACCCTCAAACTAGGCACGAATTATTAGTTTCATCCTTAAACTATTGACAGACTTAAAAATACCCCTCAACTTGTCAAACTAAGCGTAGATATACCCCTCCCATACCACATGACATAACAAGTGGGTACAATTTATTTAAAGTGCATGAAAGGTTAAAAAAAAGATCACATCAATCTTAATTTTTTCCTCTTATTTTCCTTCAATTTTTAATTACCAACTATTAAAATATCCTTCTTCTTCCCATTTAACCTTTCCTCCATTAAGGTGACCTCAAAGCAAGATCTATTCTTTTATTCTTATTTTTAATTGTTTGATTCTCTTTCTTTTCTTATTTTTTTTATGATTATTTTTTATCAACATGGACTTCCGACAACGTTAAAAATTTCATGGTCGGATGATAATTTCGTAAGAAGATTTTTGGATTGTAAAAATATGGCAGCAAATGAAGCTCTACAAAATTTAATAAGTTACAGAAACATGAAATGAAGGGTGTTTTTAAGCCTATCAACAGTTTAAGGACAGAACTAATAATTCGTGCCAAGTTTGAGGGTGTATTTAAGCTTAGTTCGCCAAGTTGAGAAGTGTTTTTAAACTATCAATAGTTTAGGGACGAAACTAATAATTCGTGCAAGTTCGAATGTGTATTTAAACTTAGTTCCCCAAGTTGAAGAGTATTTTTAAGCCAACGAATATTTTTAACCTATCAATAATTTAAAGACAAAACTAATAATTCATGCTAAGAGAGTATGTTTAATACTTCGCTCTTCTCTCTTTTCTCTTTTTACGGGGGCAGGACATAATGCATACACACTTTCTAATTTCTATTTAAACGTCTTTATCTATTTACTATGTGAACTCAAAAATTTTCTTTGTTCTTAAATTCCAAGAAAAACAATGGGTTCACAAGGCAATATGTCACCAATTCATGTCCTTATGGTTTCATTCCCAGGCCAAGGACATGTGAATCCTCTACTTCGACTCGGCAAACGTCTAGCTGCCAATGGTATTTTCGTCACATTCTCCACAGCTGAAAGCCATGGTGCTCAAATGAGAAAAGCCAATAAAAACTTAAGCGACGAGCCAACACCTTATGGGTCAGGTATGATAAGATTTCAATTTATCGATGATGCTTGGGATTATTCAAAGCCCGAGGGAAATAGCCTCGAGCTCTATATGCAGCATCTAGAGTCAGTAGGTAAAGAAATTCTTCCTCGAATAATTGAGGAAAACGAGAAACAGGGTCGCCCTGTTTCTTGTCTTATCAATAATCCCTTTATTCCTTGGGTTTCCGATGTTGCGGAAACCCTCGGAATTCCAAGTGCTGTCCTTTGGGTTCAATCTGCTGCGAGTTTTTCCTGTTATTACCATTATCTCCATAAATTGGCTCAATTTCCAACTGAGTCAAACCCCCAACTCGAACTCCAACTTCCAGGTATGCCCCTACTCAAACATGACGAAATACCTAGCTTTTTGCTTCCTGCTTCACCTTACACTATGTTGAAGAAGGCTATTTTGGGTCAATTTGAAAAATTGTCTAGTCCATTTTGTGTACTTATGGATACTTTCCAAGAACTCGAACTCGAGGTCGTTGATCACCTTTCAAAAATTTGTCCAATTAGAACTGTTGGACCGTTATTCAAGCACCCTAAAGTAATTTCTCCCGATGGAGATGATTTTCGCGGCGATTATTTCACGTCTGATAGTGGCATAATACAGTGGCTCGATTCAAAATCATCATCCTCTGTTGTATACATTTCATTTGGGAGCATAGTCATATTGAAACAAGAACAAATTGATGAATTGGCCTATGGTTTGTTAAATTCAGGGGTTAATTTTTTGTGGGTGTTAAAAGAACCTTCAGCAGGGACACCTTATTTACCAGTAAAATTACCAGATGGATTTTTGGACAAAGCTGGTGACAAGGCTAAAATTGTCCAATGGTGTCCACAAGAACAAGTTTTAGCACACCCATCATTAGCCTGTTTTTTAACGCATTGTGGATGGAATTCGACTATGGAAGCAATATCAATTGGCACGCCAATTATTGCATTTCCACAATGGGGTGATCAAGTACTTGATGCTAAGTACTTAGTTGACGTGTTTAAAGTTGGGATTCGATTGTGTAGAGGTGAGGATGAAAATAGGATTATTCCACGAGAGGAAGTTGAGAAGTGCGTGAGAGAGGCGACCACCGGAGCAAAGGCGGCGGAGATGAAAGAAAATGCTTTGAAGTGGAAGAAAACGGCGGAGGATGCGGTGGCTGAAGGTGGCTCCTCCCAGCAGAATTTGCAGGCATTCATCGATGATATTGTCGCAATGTGTTGTTCTGCTGAAAAGTTCAAGAAAGCTAGCCTGCAATAAATGTTTTTCCTCATTACATATGTTTTACACCGACTCATATTAATTTACTAAAATTAAGTGATTTAATAAATTTAGAATATATATACTTCATTTATCGCAACTAATTAACACAATGCAATGAAAATTTTATTTGCCTCACATGTCATGCATTAATCGTTTCTATAAACATCATTTGGTATGGATAGTTTTTAAGTGAAACCATGGCACCTGGTTAATTTAAACCATCAAAGTAGAATTACTTATTTTCTTTCAAATTTGCTCTTATTAATTATTTTAAAATTAAAAAACACATAAACAGATAAAGAATTAAAAAATTAATTTGTCATAACTACACTCCGGCGACTAAAAAGGAACAAATACGTTGAATTTACCCAAGTCACTTCAGGCATAGGCATGTGAGGATGGGATGTTTTGGAAAATAACCTCCCATAAATAGGCTATTAGTATATAATTTCTTGTACGTAATAAATATTTTAAATATGGAATAAGACTATTTTTCTCTTATAATAGTCATCGACGTCCATTTGTCGGCACTTTGTGTAAAGCAAACTCACGTGAGATACCTTTTTCCGTAAACACTAACATTGATGTTCGTGCTAGTGCGAGTTATTTTTTTTATTTTAATGTAAATAATATAAATAAAATTTTAATATGATTTTTAAATGTGTTAAATTGTTAATGTTGTGACATAACATATTTTTTTAGAAATATTTTAAGTCATTAATTATAACGATTAGTAGTATTTTTTAATATAAAAAATAAAACAAACAAATTATAACGAAAGAATCATAAAAAAAATACGAATATACCTTCGAGCTGCTCAAGCAGACATGTCGACCTGCTGCTTGCTTGAATAATTTTAATTATAATGATTAGTAGCATTTTTAACACTAAAAAAGAACAAACAAATTACAACGGAAGAACCATAAAAAATTATGAATATATCTTCAAACAGGTATGTCGATCCGTTGTCTGCTTGAACAATTATAACAGAAAAATCATAAAAAAAATACGAATACAACCTCAAGCTGCTCAAGCAAGCAAATCGATCGACTACCTGCTTGAACAACTTTAATTATTATAATTAATAGTATTTTTAACACTAAAAATAAAACAAATAAATTATAACAAAAAAATTATAAAAAAAAATTCAAATTGCTCAAGTAAACTTATCGATCAAACTTGTTGATTTGCTGCCAGTTTGAGCAGCCCACCTATAAGTAAATGTTAGGTGGCGGAATAGTTTCTCCCTGTCATTGGGTTAACAATTTTTTATTTTGAATTATCTTGTTCTTGGGAAGTACGATGTGACCAGAGAGATGCACATAATTATTTTATTTTATTTTTTTGGTTAAGTATATGTGCAAAGTTACAAAGCAGGAGCTAGCATTGCTCCATCACACTGCCGTTCATTTTCATTGGTTCATATTTTGACTTGTTACATCAATCAAAAAATAATAAATAAAATAATAGGAGTTTTATTATATTACCTCTTGGTTGTTTTATAAGTCAGATAAGTATTGAAAAATTCATAGCACTTAATATAAACAATGAACATAAAATAATAAATTATTTATTAATTTTTCAGATGGACAAGTAAAAAAGAACATTTACTTTTTATATTGTGAACAAATAAGAGGGCGAGATAATAATAATTGAGTAATTGTGTTTATACGCATTAAAACTACAAGTTGAATAATAGCTCGTAAATATTAATTCAATTGCATGATATTAAAGATAATTATCATAATATATTAGTATTTTGTTTTGTGCATAATATATTTTTAACTATTTATGTATTATATATGTTGATGCAAAATATATTTTAATATTAAAATAATAATATTAATTTATATCATGAGTTAATGATAGAATATGACAATAAATTTCTAAATAATTACTATAACCTCTAACTCTTTATTTACCCATTATTCATACATAATATATTTTTTATAAAGCATCATTACACAATATTTAAACTATGACTATCATAAAGAGATAATGACTAAGTATTTAACGGATTTTAGAAAATTGAAATTTGATTTTTAATTATCTCAAAAATCAACTAGATAAATTCTATGAACAAATAAATACTTGCCAAAAATTATCTAAGAAATATTTTTTAAAATTTATGATCAAATGGGTCCAAAATATCCTACAAATAGCACTGGTTATACTTCAAAGACTAAAATAGGCCAAACGTATCGTAATGAAAAAGTCCAACCCCTACAAATGTTAATTTCTCGTAAACTTTCTTTTCTAGAAAGCGCTTTACTCTTGAAACTTTCTGACGCGAATTCAAATTCAGTCCGACTTCAATATAAATATCGAACACGGAATCAAAAACTAAAAAAAATTCCTCTTAAACTTTTTTTCTTCTTCTTCTTCATATTTTATGATAGACCTAACTATCAAATAACAATAATAATATATTTTAATATAATCCATAAGTAAAATTCAAAAAAGTATACAAAACACAGCAGATTTTTTTTTCTACATCAAAACATAAAAATATTATTTTTAATATACTTAACTCAAAAAAAAAATATATGTATAACAAAACAGGTTAAGATAAGGGAAACATAAAATTCGTCAATGTGACAACATTCCAATTTCCCAATTTATGGAATCAATAAGGATACTTATCAAGTGGTGACATGTTCTTACGTCGTGTGATACTAAATTAAATGTGCCTTACAATTCTCGGAGACTGTTACTTATCTTCTCGCAGAGCTTTCGGCATTTTTCGTCCTGCTTTATCTGATAAGAGTTTACTTATCGAGAATAATTAGAATAAATTCATGAAAAAAATAATTATAAATTAGTATGTATAAACATTAAATTAATGCTTTATCGATAATATTTTTTCTGTCCCACTAACATAAAAATAAAATTTACATTTATTTTGTTTTCTTTTAGTTTTTAATTATAAAATTACATTCTTTACAACTGCATTCAGTGAAGTAATGAGAGAAGTCCCCATCCGAAAATAAATTCAGAAAGTACAAAGCCGCATGCGCAAAGGGATGAAAAGATCCATAGGAATATTCTTTTTCAGATTTAAAAATATATCAAAACTGAAATATTCTTATTACATATATATCTTACGCAAGATATTTAGTAAGAGGGTTTGAAAAATAAAAATATTATGCTTTTGATATTTTAATTTGAAATCCCGAAATGAATTTTAAAGCCCCTAAGACATAAACTATTGATTCAATTTCTAATCTTGTTTTCATGTGATTCAGAATCTATGTAGATATATAAAAAAATAAAAAATTATATATATGCTAGAAATATGTATTCATCTTTAATAAATTGATATTTCTAAAACAAAAAAATACTTTGAACATAATAATTTATACCATAATTATTTGTCTAACATATTTATAGTTTTACACAATAAATATCTATCTCATACATTTATACAAAACTATAAAAATAATTTGATTTTGCCATTTACACCATGAATGTGTTACAGAATCTATCTATCTATATGTGTGTATATATAATAAATGAGAAAAGTTTGCAATATGATTAAGCCAAATGACAAGTTATTAAAATGTCACTTGGCAATTTTAGGACAAAGTCAATAAATATTCTAATAAAATATTTAAAAAATTAAAAATACATAAGAATTTTTAAAAAATATGAAAAAAAATTATTAGCTTAAAAATAGAAACGCATTGGCAAAAAAGTTCTAAATAAATCTTTACTATTTCATTGTAGGATAGCAATTATTACTATTATTATTATTATTATAAGAGAGCAATTTGCAACGTGGGAAAGGAGAATATTTTATTAATTTTAAATTTTATATATAATAAAGGAGAGTATTTTATAATGTGATTAAGCCAAGTGATAAACTATTAAAAACTTATTTGACAATTTTAAGATAAAGCTGTGGTATCTAGATGGGTGTATTTGTGACAAGGACAACAATATATGGGATTTGAAATTTCGATATTTGGAAATATATATTATTTTTTAGAAATATTTTATCATATGATTTTCAAATTTGAGTTTAAATGAAATTTTTGTTGGAAAAAAATTTTAACTTCTTAAACTCCTAAATGATGTATATATGTATATATATGGCTCCATCAATGTCACATAATTGATCTCCTTTTATTGCGGATTACTTTATATTCTTAATTTTTTATCAAATTCTTTAACAAAGTTTTATTGGAAGTTCTTTTCTTCGTAAATTTTTATATCAATGAAGGTTATATTATTTAATTATATAATTTTACTTTTTCTCTAAAATTTATATTAAGAATTTTTTGTGCATTGTAATATTCTTTTTAATTCCTAGGACAAAGTAATATAGTTTTGTATTTGAATAAAAAATAAAATTTTAATCGAATATGAGATAAAAAATAATTTGATAAAGGTGTAAGTGTTTAATTTGAATTTGCAATGAAAACCACTACAAACAAATTATATTATGTTGGAGCCTTCTTCTAACCTATATTCCATGTTATCATTTTTGTCATACATCATAAGACTTATCAATTCTAATTTCAAGTTATATCCATTATAAAAACGTAAGCAGATAAATCATTAATTAATATCTCATAGATTTTGTGATAATATCAAGTTATAATTTAAGATAAATGGTCAATCAGATAAAAAAAAAATTTAAAAAAATTTATGAACAATGGAATAAAAGCTTAGAAATACACTACTTTCAAGTTTTTTTTTTTATTATTTAAAAAGGACATATTTCTATTATATTAACAAAAATAAGAATATTATGTAAAGTGAAAAGTTATTAAAGAGTCACATTGTTGTAAGAATATTAAGTCGGGATAAAATTAGGAAACAAGTGATAAATTGTAATGTAAAATTCAAAAATAAAAAATAAAAAAAATAAAGTTTAAAGAAATTGAAGGGTAGAACTTTTTTTTTTTGGTGAGAAAATTTTTATTTTAAAAAAATCAAATAAGCAAAATCCCATATTGTGTATACCATGTAAGTTAAAGAATAATAATGAATTCAATGAACATCAAAATATAAAAGCTAAGTAATTTAAATTTAAACTTAAAAATAAAAGAGAAGAAACTTAGTTGTTTATGACACGTAAATAAGAGAATAATTTTTTTTTAAAAAAACTACGAGTAAACAAAGTAAATATATCTATTTATATTTATACTAGTAAGAAGCCCTCTTGGTTGTATTAAATCAAGTGATAAAGTTAATAAAAATCAACATTAATAATCTTATAACTTTAAATAATGAATATTCCAATAAAGAAAAATTTAAAACATAAAAATGATTTAATGATTATATGATTCGTCTATACGATTATGGGAGATAGAAAAGCGAGGGAGGGAGTTCATTTTTTTGAAGAGCAAGATAATAGCTGAACTCTTATAAGACAATATGATTTAATATAACAGTAAAATCTAAAAAAAAATACTTCATCATCACCATCGTCGTTGTCATGTGCAACGTGGTCCTCCTTCTCCATCATTACCATCGCCGTTGTCATGTGTTGCACCAATAGAATGGTTATCTATTGCAACATAACATAATTTATTTTTAAAAATCTCAAAATCAAAGCAAAATAGTTCATAAAAATAAAAAGAGTAAAAAAAATAGAAAAATATGATAAAAATGATAAACATTGACAGTAATAGCAATAGTGACGGTAACATCGATGATAAATAAAAAAAAAGATGAAGGAAGGGAGAAAGAAAGAATAAAAAAATGGAGAAAGTAAGAGAAAAAGAAACTAAAAGCGTAAGAATAAAAGATAATGTTTAAAGGAGAAATTTTCAAAATTAAAAATTTGAAATAGGAAGGAAGAGCTTTTAGCATTTTTAAAATTTTTTGGTTCAACTTAACTTAATTAAACCTTCAAGTGACTTTGATCATTTCCTTGGTCAAATAGTCAACAAAAACAAAATCAAATTCAATTTTTTTGATAAACTAATAATTTTTTATAACATTAAATTTGTGATAATAATTATCTCTAAAAAGTTTTATTTACATTGAGAAAAACTTTATTTCTGTAATATTGAAAAAATATTACTACTAATATTTATGTCGAGTATTTCTTATGTATGTAATTTTCTTTAATAAATATGAAGTTGTTGGGACTTGCTCCAGTTCGTGACCTAATAGAGTTAGATTAAATTGAGTCTATTTTGAATGACTCTTCGAAAATATTAGTCTCTCGTTTATTATTTTGACTCATTATAACTCACTTAAATTTAATCCAATCAATCCAATAATCATCCCTAGGTAAAATAACCAATAAAATCCGTAAGGATTCAGCAATAACTGATAGGCAAGTGATCTCTGCTAACATACAAATTAATCTATTTAATTGATAGGCAAGTGGTGTCTTACTCTCTACTAACTTACAAATTCATCTATTTTGTATTCGTTTACATCAAGGCATGTCCACATCTGATAGGACGTGAATATTATTTAATATACTAGTTAAAGGTTTATATATTTTTTACGTGTGCATTGCATTAATTGAAAAATATATATTGAAAATGAATAAATTGTTATGTGTATTTATAAACTTGATGAATTAGGCTAGTAATAGGACAACTCTACACCACATATTGGCCTTCTACCTTTATCAGCAACTTCCATATCCATATCTAACGTCACTTCCTCTGTAAGCTTAAGATGCGCCATAGCGTGTATAATTACCTCATCGTCTCACCCCAGTACTTTTCCGGTCTAACTCTACCTCTCCTTGATCCCACTATGTCCAGTCTCTCACACCTTCTCACTAGGGCATCTCCACATATGTAGATAATTCTGTTTCACAAATTTGATAAGTGTGTTTTGGATGCTAAGAAGTTTAAAAAATCAACACACATCACAAAAGATATACACTGAGCTATTGTTCAACTAAGATGTTATTGAGACATCTTTTTAAAAATGAATTTGGACCATGGGCCCGATTTTATTGAAAAAGGCTTGTTTGCCAAAATCAGTACAACATTGTTAGCCCAAAAGCCCAAAAGCCCAAATCAGAATTAGGAAAGCTGAGCCTAACAATCTCAGCTTGCTAATAAGTCCATATCTATCTGAAAACTATACAACAACCCTCCTTACAAAGTTTTTATTGGTTATATGATGTATATTTTTGTAGGTTGAATTGACTCAAATACTTACTATTTGCTTTTTGCTGAGCCTCACTTGAAACTACATGCTTATATTTCTCATCATTGACCTATATTCTTTTGTTTTCTCTCCTCTTTCACTGGTTTGATCTGATCTATGATTACAAAAAGTGTTTGTGGTTCAATTTTAAAATTAAGTTTTATTAGTCTGGATGTGAAGATTTTTTATTCGATTGTAATTTAACTTTTAAGTTTTGGTGGTACTCTCTTGTTACACAAGATATCATATGCAAGTCTCCACTTCATTTTTGTTGCACCAATACAACATGTGACCTCATCATTGATTTTCTTCATTTCTCTAGATTAGGGACCTAAATACTTAAAAATCTTTTGCTTTTGCGATAACTTATGTATCGTCTGTTTGATGCGTCACATCACAAAATTCGCACTCCAAATAATCTTTCTTGGTTTTGGTAACCTAAATCCGTAAGTCTCCAGAGGCTGTCTCGGCACCTCCAACTTATCATTAAATCCACCGCGAGTCTCTTCAATCAAAATAATATCACTAGCAAATAACATACACGATGACGTCTCATCTTGAATATGCACGTCAATTTATCCATCATCAAGACAAATAGAAATGGGCTAAATGTTGATCTATGGTACAATATAATAAATGTATATAAAAAATAAACTATTATGGTATACGTTATATTGTTAGGTATAAGATTTTTTTAAAAAAAACAAGATAAAATTTTTTAAATAAAAAATGTATTTAAAAGCGAACATGATGAGGGTACCTATACCTGAAACCGACACAGGTGGGTAGGTAGAGAATACCAAGGGGCGCGAGACAACTCTCTCTAAGGAACTCGGCAAAATGGCCCCATAACTTTGGGAGAAGGGGTGCCTCCTCACGAAGGGGATCGCAGTGACCAGGCCCGAGTGACTGTTTACCAAAAACACAGGTCTCCGCAAAGTTGTAAGACCATGTATAGGGCTCACAATTACACTAACAATGAGCAAAATTTAATAAAGTGGACAAAATTTCGTTATTGATATCAAATACACTATAAATAATAAGATAAAAGAATGAACTACATT
Source organism: Solanum rostratum (assembly GCA_029948455.1). Taxonomy (NCBI): domain Eukaryota; kingdom Viridiplantae; phylum Streptophyta; class Magnoliopsida; order Solanales; family Solanaceae; genus Solanum; species Solanum rostratum. The sequence goes on along the minus strand of CM057045.1, from coordinate 88,670,912 downwards.
ATATATGAGCAAAATAGTATAACATTACTTGTATCTCTTAACAATAACAAAAAGGATTGCAGTAAAATAGAAGGAGAGAAATTGTAAGTCCGTGATATTTTTATAAATATTTTCACATTAGTTATTTTTTAAAATTTTTTGGATTAAAGTTAAAACTTTTTTTGGCCACATATTTTAAAAAAATATATATTTAGAGTTTGATTGTACTTTTCTAAGATATGATTTATATTTAAGCATAATAAGTTACGATTGCTGATAATTTAAAATATTTAAATTACTTGGGTTGAATTGTGGATGACTATTTAAAATTAAAAATATTTAAATTTTTAAATATTTGGAATGACGATGAAGCAGGCAGTTGAAGCAGTTCTACTGCTGCTTATTAATTAAGGGAATATAAGTGGCGATAAGCTGCTCAAGCAGGCAGCAAATCGACTGTCTACTTGAGCAATTTGAGGTGTGGTTCTTCCGTTTTAATTTGTTTGTCTTATTTTTTCAATTTTTGTATATATCTAATAACTGCATAACAAATTTAGGGGCAATTTAGTAATTTTTGTGATCTTTTTGGAGTAGGTTAGTGTGCATTTGTACCTTTTTAGTAATTCTTTTATCTTATCTTTCATTTTTTTTTCTATGTATATATTAAAAAACCGTAAAAATTCAATTTAAACTATGATAATTAATATATTTAAAAGGCATATAAAAGAATTGGATGGATCTTAAAATTTTATCAGGGTCACATAAAATGAGAGAATAAAGTAACATATTTATGGAAACATAAACAAAATTCAGTAAATCTCAATAATTAATTCTAAAAGACTTGTAAAAAAGATTGGTTGAGTCTTAAAATTTTATCATGGGAAGAGAAAGTAATATGTAATCGAAAACAACACAAAAAATACTGTAAATCTCAATAATTAATATGTTAAAATATTTAAAAAACATAAAAAGTTAGATTGACTTTCGAAATTCTATTAGTGCACATAAGTTGAGACAGAAGGAGTAAGATATATTATTTAAATAACATAAAAAAAGTTTAATAAAATCACATTAATTAATAATTTTCAATATTTAAAAGAAATACAAAAAAATTCGAGTGAATCTCAAAATCTTATTAGGGCTACATAAATTGAGTTGAAAGAAGTAACATGTATTTTTTAGAAATTGCTATAATCAAATAAATAACAATTTAAAATATTTAAAAATATATTTAAATTATTCACTCTCTAGATTTTATCTAAAAGTAAAAATAACAATAAATACTGGACCGCACGACAAAGCCTAGAAAATAAGCAAATATTTGGAAATATTGGCAATCTCCGTACTAGGAGTATTGAAAGATGACTAGGTACAATGTAATTAGAAAATTCAATATAGGCATGGTACATGAGTTGAGTTGTTGTTGAGATTTGAACAATAAAAATAAGCGGTGTTTTACTCGTGCCTCCCCGATCCCCCCAAGTAATACCCTCTAAAAATCTCTTCGCCGCCAATTCGTCCCTTTTGTCTTATCGACGATGGCATTTGATGCGTTCAGGCCGTTGGACGAGAAGTCACTGGTGGAGTACATAAAATCGACTCCTCCTTTGGTTTCAATTTTGGGCAACCAGTTCGATAAACTTGATATCAAGGAAGTGGGCGATGGAAATCTCAACTTTGTCTATATTGTTGTTTCCCCCTCTGGTTCAATTGTCATCAAACAGGTGGCCTTCATCTCCCTCTCGCTTTTTTCTGCTAGTATAATTATTCGTCATCATTTAGTCCACTCGCAGTCAACGCGGGGCTATGAAGTATTTTAATTATTCAGATTTGTTTTCCTGAGATGAACCTTGTCTCCCATTACATTGGGTATGCTGTTATTGTTGTAGTCTAGAGATGCCACTGTCATTTAGTTACTGATTTTCTCTTTGGATTTAGGTGATATACACTAGTTTGACCGATTGTAACATGTTATTGCCAGATCTGTTTCGCGTTACCTACCCACTTAAGTGTAGTTTCTTAAAATGCCAGTGAATGGCAACTAATATCTGTTCCTGTTATGTTGTTTGAGCTTCTAAATGCCAGTGGTTTATGCAGGCTCTTCCTTATATTCGATGCATCGGAGAGTCATGGCCAATGGCAAAAGAACGTGCTTACTTTGAAGCCACTGCACTAAAAGAGCACGGTCGGCTGTCTCCTGAGCACGTACCTGAGGTTTACCATTTTGACAGGACTATGTGTTTGATCGGTATGCGCTACCTTGAACCTCCTCATATTATTTTGAGGAAGGGATTGATTGCTGGGATCGAGTATCCATTGCTTGCAGAGCACATTGCTGACTATATGGCAAAGACTCTTTTCTTCACCTCCCTGCTTTATCTTACGACAACAGATCACAAACGTGCAGGTGAGTCATATTAATCTCAATCAAACTGCATATAGTTGTATATGTACATATATACGCACTTGTGTTTATACATTAGGCTTTATGAAGTTGTTCATGAAACTTTCAGTTAGATGGGTAGGTGTCAGTTGTGTGAATATACATACTTGGTTGTTCTATAATCATATTTCTTACGATGGTTAAGCTATATTAGTGAAGGTAAGCAATATTACTGGAAGTTATATAAACTTATGGTAAGAATGATAGATATATGGTTGTACAGCACGTGCTCGGGTTTCTCCTGTTTAGTAGAAGTTGTATCTGTGGGGGCACTTATTAGAAATCAGAGTTTGACCAGGAGAGCTTTTACACTTTCATCTACAAAGTTTATCTGGTGAATTACAGTTTATCTATTTCTGATTTAAATGTGTAGTGATGAGCTCTGCCTCAGCAGATCTTAACTTGCTCATCTCATCCTCCATGTTAGGGAAATGGAAACATTGGTGTGGCATTGCTGCACTTGTCATCAACTATTGCACTAGGTACCTGCTAAGTTGGTTTATCTATCTCGCAAAATTGGTCTAAGTCCTTGCAAGTGTTTATGATACTGCAAGTTTAAGTTTATGGTCTTTTTGTACTGTGATAGTTCTTGAGCTTCGAAACTTAGGCCAAAATAGCTGAGATTCTGATTCAATGACTTCGGAACTAGAACTACTATTATTTATGCAAGTTCAACTAACCAGCCAACTGCTATAAACAACCGTACGCGAATGTCTGGTATTCAGTTAGTAACTGCCAGGTCCAAAGTGTAATATCTCAAACTTTTCTATCTTGTTTACTTTGAAACAGCCACACACCCTTTTCATTTCAAACGTAGTACAACACCTCAAGCCTCACCGTACTCTTACTCATAGCTTTAACTCTCAATAAGACACTTGTCTTTTCTGCTGAGAAAGTGAAACCAATTCATTATTATGTATTAGTACAATTTACTTTTGGTTTTTGATGACCACTGGCCAGCTATATCATGGCCATAACTGATATTTCTATTTGGTTTTGACTTCTTCATTTTTGCAGTTGCTGAATTTTGTGGAAACGTTGAATTGTGTAGGCTCACCGAGCAGGTTGTCTTCTCGGACCCCTACAAAGTGTCACAATATAATCGTTGTACGTCTCCTTATCTTGATGCTGATGCAGAGGCAGTCCGCAATGATAATGGTTTGAAGATTGAAGTTGCTGAGCTTAAATCCAAGTACGTTTGTGATTCTTATAAGATGTTGCTTTAGTGCATCTAACTAATTTGCTCGACTTTTATCTGTTTTTGTTTTCTTTAGCTGATAAATCACGACAATCTGTATGTAATACTTTGCAGGTTTTGTGAGAGAGCCCAAGGTCTTATACATGGCGATCTCCATACTGGTTCTTTGATGGTCACTCACGATTCAACCCAAGTAATTGACCCAGAATTTTCTTTCTATGGGCCAATGGGTTTTGATATTGGAGCATTTATTGGAAATCTTATTCTGGCGTACTTTTCACAAGATGGACATGCAGATCCAGCCAATGACCGCAAGGTATATCTGTTGCAACAGTTTGCCTTTCTATTCTCTGTTTTTTTGTTACTGCAATCTCCTTCTTTCATGGTAAAGGTCTTTGTCCCCCTTTTTGTTTTCTCTCCTAGTGCATGATACTCTCGTCCTTGACTTTGGTGATTGCTATTCTGGGGTTGATTAATCTGGAGAAAGTTGAGGCATGTGAGGCTGCTTAGAATTGTATGACTTGCACCTGCTCAGATATATGTCCTAATGCCATAAACTAGTTTCAAAAGAAAAAAAAAAAAGGTGACACGTCCTAATGCCAGATTAATTCATCACGAGAAATTGAGGCTTATTGTTAGGCTCCTTTCTAAAATTGAATATTTATATAGAGATTTTAATGAGTTTAAATTTCTTCACAAGCTAATAAATATTCTGAATATGTAATAATTTCAAGTTTGATTTCTTGACTATTAAATTCTTTAAACTTGTTCAAATAACTTCCTGTGAGATAAAAGATCATTATGTAACCTTCATATGCTGACGAATTCTGCAACGTTTGAGTATGAGAAAACCCTATATGCATTGTGAAGAAAAGTTAACATGTCACACCCTAGTCTGTCTACAGAGGAGGTCTTAAATTAGAAGGATGGACAAAAATATGATAAATTATACAGTAGCCTCATGTCTTTTGTCCCATCGCTTCGCGCTTTAATTTTAGTGACGAGTTCCTCATCTTATAAGTTTTTGTATAAGATTTTTTTCTGGTAAAGACATGTTGATGTGATAATGGATTGATGGATCTGACATTTGTTTATTTCTTCCTTATTTGCGAAGTCAAGAATACACTGACATAGTTTTTGGCACTTGTGAACTTTGTGTTCAGTCATATAAAGTTTGGATTTTGAAGACAATAAAAGAGACTTGGAACCTCTTTCACCAAAAGTTTGTTGCACTCTGGGATGAGCACAAGGATGGTTCTGGTGAGGCATATCTGCCCGAAATATACAACAACAGTGAGCTTCGAGAACTGGTGAAGCAGAAATACATGAAAGAACTCTTTGAGGATACCCTTGGATTTGGTGCTGCTAAAATGATAAGGTGATTGCTGAATTCTTTTTTTCTAATCTTATTTCTAATGCATGTTCTCTCTCTGTCCTCTTCTGTCTTTTTTTTTTTAAAATAGATTCATGCTAAGCAATTATGCCTTGTTCTGGAATTCAAGAGCAATGTGCTTCTTTAATCCCAAGAAAGTTCTGAAATCTTGGTGCATGTGATTTAAATTCTTTTTTTCCTTATACACAGGAGAATAGTTGGGGTAGCTCATGTAGAAGATTTTGAATCAATCAAGGATGTTGCCAAACGAGCTGATTGTGAACGGCAAGCACTTAACTGTGCGAAGAAGCTTCTGAAAGAAAGACGAAACATCAAGAGCATTGATGAAGTTGTTTCCATAATTGAGCAAGTTCAGTTGCAGTAACGTCGAAGTTAAAATGGACGATGTAACACATTGGCCGTTTGACTAAGCTGTTGATATGTTTGCTTTTTAACTAAGCATTCTGGAGTCTCTAAGGCTTACAGAATGCATATTGATAAGAAATAATCTCCTTTTAGGTATGCATATTGCAGAACATGGTGAAGTTTTCTTTGTTCAATAGTACTATTAGTGGAACATTATCGTCACTCCAGCAAAGCATGGTTTTCTTTGTGGTGACATGCTTCTACTTATTTGGTATGATATCTGATTTCTTCATAAATAGATGGTACACATTATCCCCAGAACATGCTTTGATCTCTTGTTTAAGATGGAGAGTAATAGAGTGTTGCCTTAGAACCAAGCAACTTCTTTGGCTTTGTGGCCTCTACTGCAATTCAAAGTCTGCAGAGGCCACAGAGTTATCCTATAATCTTTTGAAGTTCGAATGGAATTAGCTGCACAAGTAACTAAAGAGAAAGAAAGGAAGTTTCTTATAGGATTTTAACGGAATCAGAGTAAGTTAACCAGGGATAACAATTCCTCCTGAAAGGTTCAACTTGTCCAATCCCTTGAAATTTTAGTACCAAATAGTCTCGAGTTTAAGCGTGAGAACAAAGAAATTTTTGGCAAGGAGTGTTTCCTCTTAACTCGGTCATATGTATGATACAGATTAATTCAGCTAGTTAATTTTGAATACCAAAGAGTTGAATAAGAAAAAAGAATTATATGAGTGAGATAACTTATGGACACAGCTTGTAGTTAATCTCTTGTACTTATTCTTATTCTTATTATATATATATAATAAGAATAAATATATATATTTACCATTAATATTCAACAAGGCCATGACACATATAGCCTTGAATTTGTACAAAGGCATTAAATAGTGACATTTTTTCATTTTCGGTCTAATTATGCAAACTCAGTGACTTGGCGGAACTTAGCTTTGTAATCCCTCCAAAGTTGATCAACCGTCTTTCCCAGCAAGTCAACAAAGAACTGATTACTATAACCAGTTCTCATTTTCTTGTTAAGTTGTGCCACGAACCCACTTCTCAAGTTGTTACAGTAATCAAGAAATCGAGCAGTCACGTCGTATCCCTGGTCCCATCGATCTCCCTGCCCTGGTTTCACCCAGTTGCTAGGTGCATAACCAGCTTTGAGCCTCACATAATCAGCAATCCCTTCAATCAATCCACCTGGAGCCCGTCCGTTCCCGTTCCACTGCCAAATGTGTGTACTCTCGTGGTATAGTACTCCAGTGATCGCTCTCTTGACGTTACCAGAGAAACTCTGAATGAACCTATAAAGAACATGGCACAGTTGTAATTTAGTCATGTGCATTCACTTCTTATTTATTGAATCAATTTATGCATACCTAGCGCTAACATGAATCTCGTTGTTGATAGCATGAGCTACTCCGTCCATGTCGTCGACGAACATGCTAACTTTTTGCACGTTCTTGCGGTCAGCAGGAGTGTTCTGCTGGAAGGTCTTCCATATGAATGAAGTGGCAACTGCCAATGTTTGCTTGCTATATTGGGCACCTATATCGCGTTTGAAACGGGCACCACCAGGCGTGTTTGCCGCCCTGTTGGTGACCGTGTAATCGACTGCATTGATTTTTTGGGTGAATATTGCAAGAATAATTAGAAGAGAAGCAAGCAAGGAAATCATGTTAGCCATATTTTAAGTTTAGTACGTAGTACGTGATATGGTCTCTAATTAAGAAGACAGTCACTTATATATAGGTTTTTAGATATTAGGAGTACATAAAATAGTGATACCGGTCTAGGTCAGTTGAGTATTTACAATTTTTTTTTTCCTTTAAAGAAAAAGACCAAGTCAGTTGAGTGTGATAAGAGGTTTTCCCTTCCTTATTCTCATGTACATGTCACTGTTTCTTCCCTGTTTTAGCAACTTCTTTATAGGACACTGGTTCTGAAATATAACATTTGCAAAATTGTTTTTAATTTCTTTTTTATTTTTTAAAAAGGATTCTTGCTTTAGATCAAATTTGCTTGGTAAAAGTGTAAGGCTTGCTTCAGGTGCTGGTGAACATACGTAGAGAATTTGACCATTGAACCAATGATTTTTGGTAAAAAGCCGCCAAGTAAGAGAAATGAAAAATTCAAACTGATTTTTAAATAATCTATTATACAGCTTGCTTGATAATCTGCCTGAAGACACATGTTACCGTTTGATTACTTGTTCTATATACTTGTGTTTGAGCCTAATACAACAATCCAATTCATCGTTTTTTATGTGCTTTATCCATCAGATCATATTATTAGGACATTAGTCAATTAGATCGATATGCATGTGGTGATCTTTATTGTTCAAAGATTAGTTGATCTTATTAACTATATCACTTATATAGATGTTGTATATTGAGATATATTCCTAATAATTAGAATTACCATAAAATGTCATTGTGATACTATTTGTTACTTTGACCTGGGATTATCATAGTAATTGACAAGTAATTTATTGTACTTTGATACGGAACACCCATGGCGACCCTAAAAAATGGTTAAAAGAATATTTAGTATGAATTGATCGGAAAAGAATATGTCAATTCTTGAAAATGAGTTTAAGATCTGTGTTTTCATGAATTATAAACGACTAACTAAAACCCTGGCCAAAAAATTTGAATGAAAAAAGAAAAATGTTTTTTAGGTCAATCAATGGTCAATTCTATTTTGATATGCACGTATAGTCGATCACCTATTAGGATTTGTTAGTTGAACTTGATTCATACGTACGGTCGAAAATCCATAGTACTAATACATATGTGTAGATCGAATAGGTACATAGATGTGGGGGAGAAGTGTTTATGATTGATGTGTATACAGTAATTGCCTTACAACAATCAAATTTGAGAAGCATGAGCTTGATCCTTTTTTTATGTGCCAAACATGTGAATTTTTTTAAAACTAAATTATTGTGATATTCGTTCATGGAATTTTTGTCTGCTTTGAATTAAATTCAACTATGATCATCTCATAAAAAAGTATAATTGGTTAAAAATACCATACTTTGAGTTTCTTTTATTTATATTTCCAACTTGTACCTTCATGTGTGATCTGACTCTTGTTGGTGCAAATACATTTTAATATTAAAATAATAATATTAATTTGTATTATGGGTTAGTGGTAGAATGTGACAATAAGTTCTTATGTAACTCCGACTTTTTATTTGCCCATTATTCTATCTTATTATTTCTTGTAACTCATGTAACCACTGAGCCATGTTCTACCTCATTATGCCTTGTAACTCATGTAACCTTCAAGGCATAATCCCTCTATTCATTTACCTATATTACTATCCACATTAATTCTATTCAAGGCAAAGGATGAATTCTCACCTATAAATAGTGATGTTTCTTCCTTTGTGAAGGATGTGGTAGAAAAATGAGAAGTGTGGATAAATATTGAAGAGTGCGGTGATGTGTGCAATAGTGAAAGCGAGAATTGAGACTCAAGTCTTGTCCAGAATTTATTGAGTTACACTTTTGTGATTAGGCTGTTGTATCCTGGAGGGGACAAATCAAGAGATGTTAGTGCTGGATCTATGTAGATTATGCCATAGTAGACTTGAATCTCCTTAGAGAAAGCAAAATATCCGCGCCTTAGCCTAAATGAATTTTTATTCAATTTTTTTCACATATAAAGAACAAACGTATATAATAGCAAAGACAACAAATGATAACATAATCTCTTCATGACATGTAGCTATGTAATCCAAATCCAGCACCTCATTTTGTTCCTTTATTTTAAAAAACATAAGTACATATAACCATAAGCATTATTCTGTTGATCTTCTCATATATAAAACTCAATATTAATATGCATTGGAACCCCATATATATATATATATAAGTCTTAAGTAGTTTTATACTTGGCCTTGTAATCAGCAAAAAGCTGTTCAGGTGTCTTGCCAAGCAATTCAACAAAGAAATTGTTAGTATAGCCATTTCTCATCTTCTTATTCAATTCTGCTACAAATCCATTTCTCAGACCATTACAATAATCCAGAAAACGTGCTGTGACCGAATAACCTTCATCCCATCGACTACCTTGACCATTCTGCGCCCAGTTACTTGCAGCATAACCAGCCTTTAGTCTCACGTAATCTGCAATTCCTTCAATTAATCCACCTGAAAGCATTCACAAATTTGGATTTCAAATCAGCCAATCTGTTATTTATATACGCGTCTACACATATATGTAGTCCTAGCTGTTAGTAATTTCTATTTTGTGGACTCACATTGTAATCCCCTCCCCTTTTCCCCTTCCCTTGCCCCCAAATTTCAAATAAATAAATAAATAAAAATCTGATGGAGACTTATTGAAAAATCGTCTTTTAACCTGAAAAGACATTTTAGTATCCTTTAAAAAGAACGGTTCCTAAATCAGAATTTATACGCTTTTCTCTTCTTCCTCCATCTCAAAAAAGAACTATTATAAAGCACAACTTCAAGGTTTAGAAGATGCTGTTTTTTTCTATCAAGTCATAGCAATGGAACAAGGTTAGAGTTCTTTTCCATTCTTATAAATTCTTATGTCTAATGATTTACAAGAAAGATCTTGGGTGAATTCTTTAAGTTTTCTAACACTAGCTAGACCCAACGAGTTTACATAACCACTGCCAAACATGAGTTGCCAAACCACTGCCAAACACTAGCTAGTCTAGATCCGCCACTGACCTGGAGTGGATGAGTTGCCAAACCACTGCCAAACATGAGTTGCCTCATGGAATATGATTCCAGTGAGTTCAATTTTGATATTTCCAGAATAAGACTGTATGTAACTTGTGCCTAAATGAATTTCATTGCCAACTGTATAAGCAATATATCCATTAGTAGTATTCTCAACAAAAGTATTGAGAGATGTGTATTGTCTTTTGTCAGCATCAACTGTTTGTTGAAAAATAGTCCAAATGAAATTTGTGGAATTGGCCAGTGTCTGCTTGGTGTAATTTATGCCAACTTCGTTTGTGAATCGGATGCCTCCAGCTGAATTTGGGTCTCTATTTGTCACAATGTATGTTACATTAAGTGCATGGCCTCCTTTTTGAGCTGCTAGGAAAAACAAGCAAAATATTATTATGGATAAAAACTTAGCCATATCAATGTTGTTGTTTTGGTGCATGCCTGATTTGGATCATTGAACTGTATATTTATAGTATTATACTAAATAAAGAGCTGTCTGCAAAGTTAGACATAATTAATTCATATGATTAGGACAAGACGACAAGTGGAGCAATAATGAGGGATAATTGAAGTGTGAAGATTTATTGCAGGTCCAATGTACAAGTTGAGTTTGGCCGGTTTCTAAATGGCTACGGACCTACTCAATCTTGTACCGTTTAAAATCGATTCGATTAATTTGTTTAAATGGATATAACATCGTAAATAACGTGAATCAGATATCATATCAATTTTATACTGTTTCAATTTTTTTTTTAAATGTAGAGTGACGAGTCACGCTTGAAGTATTATATTGCAATGATAATTGGTTGTTTTTTCTCTATGTGAGCAAGTTAAAAATTAAAGACTGATATTTTATATCTACCTTATTTTTTTTCTATCTAAAATTAGGCGATGCTTCTCTAAGTGGTTAATGGTAACACTTTAGGTGTTTTAATTATTAATATTTTTCTTCTATTTTGCTTTAATCTTTTGAAATATTTAACTCTGTAACATTCGAAAATCTTAATACTTTTTAGCATTATAAAATTTTTATATAAGTAAATCAAATGTGTTTGTTAATACTAGTAGTACTCTCTTAATATAGCACACAATTAATTGATTCAATCAATCTCAACAAGAATTAATTTTGGACCTATAATTTTAAAATTTTAATAATAAAAATTTGAAAATCAAACCGATCTATTTTAAGACAAATAAAACCATTACTTTGAAAAACTCTAAATTTCCTTTAAAGAATATTTTCGCTTTAAAAATATGTAGGGAGAAAAGTCAATGAGATCTGTCTTGATTATCTATTCCACGCTGCTAGGCTATTCTTAGGTGATTGGTTTGGTCCCTCAAAGTTACCTCCTCCATTTATTTGTATTTATCACTTATTTTAAAAATAACATTTTATTTTTAAGTATCACTTTTAACATATCAAAAAATATTTTTTTTTTCATATTTCATCCTTAATATTAAATACTATTTTCAAATCATTTTTCAAAATTTCATACTAAACACTAATTAATAAAAATATCTATATTAATAATTATTTTTAAAAAGTAAAATATTTTGCCTTCTCTTCATTAATGTTTTGGTCCTTAGCACATAGTAGTAGGGCTAACTTAACAAGTGGAGTAATGGTCCAACATTCATTCAAGACCGACAAAAATGTTCAAATTAGATCAGTTTTTGGATCACTTGCTACTATTTAGTCACCATTTTTTAAAATAAAATTGAAAAAATAGCCATCTTTTATTGCAGAAATAAATTTAGACAAAAATATTGTTAATTTAAACAAAAAAAACTCGTGAAATTTTTCGTGAAGTTGTAAACTGTGATAATTTGAACAAGATTTTTGAAGAAGTTTGAACTGATAAAGATTGTTGAATTTGTTAAGTTTGTAACTGGTCCATGTCATGACGTCAAGGATCCAAACTGAGAACTTAAATGGTTCATGAGGCCCAAATCCAAGAAAGATATATCTAAGGCCCAGGCCCAGGCCCAATTTGACCATCTTTTCGCCAATATTGTACAACCTCTATTAGGAGTGTCAATTGGATGGACTGGGTCAAATTTGAGCGAGTTATAATGGGTCAAGATAACAAACGGGTCAAGACCCAACCCAGTCCAAATTTGCTTGAATCAAAATAGGTTGGGTCAAAACGGATTGAGTAAATGGATTAGAGAGCGGGTCAGGACCCAACCCAACTTTTACTAAGTTTCACTTATTTTATTTGTTCCTTTTTAATATTTTAGTACTAAATTAAATTACATTTTTCTTTATTATGGCTATACAAAATGTATCAAATTTTAAAAAAAGTTTTTAAAGATATTTTGGCAAGATTTCTCTCAAGTCAATTCGGGTTGCATATCAACCTAATTTTAAATGGGTAGAAATGAGTTGGGTCAAAATTTGTTAAACTTATTATTTGACGGGTTAATAACCGGCCCAAATTTCAACGAGTTGGGCAAGTTGAGTTTAATTTTGCTTCCCTTGACCTCTATACAAGTCCGCCCTCATGTAAAAAAAATTGACAAGCTTTTTTTCATCTAAGATATTCCTTTCGATAATTTTCTTCATTCACTATGATAAAAATAATTTAAAGGTAGCCCCTGTGGCTGACAAGATGAGGGAAGCGAGACTTCGTTGGTTTGGACATGTACAGAGGAGTATCGATGCTTCTGTTAGGAGGTGCGAGAGGTTGGATTTAGGGGTTACACGGAGGGAAAGAGGTAGACTAAAGAAGTATTGAGAGGAGGTGATCAGACAAGATATGGCGAAACTTCAGCTCACCGAGGACATGACCTTAGATTGAAAAGAGTGGAGGTCGCGTATTAGGGTTGAAGACTAATAGGCTAGTAGGAGTAAGTCGATGTATGATCTTGTGATAAAGTAGGTTTTAGTAGGAGTTGTAATGTTTCTACATCCTATATTGTCATTATTCGTCTTATATTTTTTTACTTTTAACTTACATAAAATTATTTGCTTTTTATTATAAGTAATTTTTCTTTTTCCTTTTTGTTCCTCTCCCTCCCCCCCACCCCCCTCCCCCCTCCTTTTTTTTTTCCATATCTAGTACCTTCTATGGGTCTCGATTCTTTTAGACGAGAGTTTTCCGGAAATAGCCTCTCTATCTCTAAGAGGTAGTGGTAAAGACTGCGTACATTTCTCCTCCCCAGACCCCACTTGTGAAATTCCACTGAATATGTTGTAGTTGTTACTATAATAAAAATAAATTCACTTTTATTGGTCACTTTTAGCATATCGAAGCAAATAGATTTAGGGTCCAAATTATTTTTTAAAATCTAAAACTATACATCAATTAATATGAGTAATTTGGTAAATTACTATTGTCAATTATTATTTCTTACGGAATGTACAAATTCCAAATTGAACAGATAAAATAGTACATTTTTAATGTTACAGCCGGTCGACTACAGTAAATTTTGGCAAGAATGGCATTCAAGGAAATATCAATATGATCAGATTATATTTGAGTATCTATATTTTACATAAATTACTAAAAAGAAAAATCAGCCAGCAACAAGCCACACTTGTAATCTGTTGAACAAATCAAATAAACGTCCCCCTCTATTCTCTTGGGATGTTGTGTGTATTGATTTTCTAAAAAAATCTTTTAATGCTACGTGAATTTGCCACAACAATAAATTAAATATAAGGCACGTAATATAAAAAAAAAATAAAGTAATTTGATCGAAACCAAATCTGACAAACGTGTGAAATTAAAACTGAAAAACTTGTCTGCTCTCTTTTCTTCACAAAATTCTGAATGGAACAAAACTTGAAGGTGTATAGCTAGTGACCTTTACCACGATGGCTTGGCCCAGAATATGCTCTCTGTTTAAGTAAACTTTCTAACACTGAATACACCAAAGAATGTTCCTCCTTAAGGGTTCTTAGTCCCTCCACTTTGATGCAATTTGCAAGCCACACAAAAAGGAGAATCATAACAAAGGCATTTACAAAAGACTTGAAACTCTTCATTTTATGTAGGGTTGTTATTTTATCACGATAGACGAGCACTTGCAAGAGAGCAATTGCAAAAAATTCTAATTTGTGATTTTTACAAAGAAGAATTTGTAAGTATATAAAAGTGACAAAAAGTAGCATGGGGAGTTGGTGTTTTGGTTACGTACAAGTGCAAGAAAGGTATGTTTCTTTGACTTTTGGTTGTCCTAGTACTTTGGCTAATATTTAAGGCCGAGGTCAAAAGAATTGAAATTCTCTTTTCACGATTGGAATTATTTTTGGTTTGAAAACGTTAAATCATACTAGTAGATAAATGTGGCGCATGTTATGAAAGAATTTTACAAAAGTCAAACATAAAACAACATTCACTATTATATTCCTTCATGACGGAATTCTATTGGTATACCATAGTCAATATATTAAAGTTTTTGGGTAACTCTACCCATTGATTTTTCTCTCTTTTTTTAATGATTGTGGTGTCTGAACTAATTTTCACACACCTCAACTAATTCCACTGAATACCTGCTTCCTTCCACCAGCAACAAGTTTCAGATAACATTGTTTACCAATTTCTCATTTTGTTAAAAAAAATTATTTTTCACATTTTAAAAAGGAGTATTTCAAAATTATGACTATGATAAGGAAAAAGTTGTACTTGTGATTCATAAACTAGTTGTGCAATATTAATACAAAAAGATTGCTATTTAAGACCAAATATTAATCCAAGGATTTGCCGTTCACATTGCTTATTCTAAATATAGAATAGTCCGACTTTCATGACCTACACATAGGTTGAAAATATGCTTCCTTCTTGCCTCCAACTCCCACAAAACTCTGCAAACCCTACACACAAATTGGTGTTCTCACTGAAAAGTGAAAACATGTACAAAAGTTTCTTTCTTGTTGTAAAAAGTCCACGTTGTATGAGCCGGTGGATCACAGGTGACAAAAATTTTGACCAAAGAATTAGGATCCTCAGTTGCCCACTTTTCACCCATGCTGCATAAGTGTCGAATATTAAATGGATGGAATACCGACACTGCAAATGTTCTTTATTTTTGCTAACTATCACATTGTGTATACATCCATTTACTGCTATGAGATTTACCAAGTTATCAATTACTCCTTCCACTCACTTTTCTTTTTTTCATTTATTTCTAAAAAAATCATTCTTTGTCATTTTTAACATATAAAAAATAACAAATACTTCATTTTTTTTTTTCATATTTTACTCTTAGCATTAAATAGTATTCTCCAAATCATGTTTCGAACCAATATTAAACATCAATTAACAAAAATGGTGTAGTCAATACACATAATTGTTTTTCTAATTGATGTTCCAACTCAAGCACGAGCAGGTATTCATTAATTTTCCTAGTCAGACCAGGTGATAGCTGACGCTTGCAAATTCAGAAAATTATCTACCTGACTCGGCACAAAATATACTTTCATTAACATAAAAAATCAACACACACACTATTCGGTTTGAGAAAAGATATATTCCCAGAAACAACATACAATCTGAAATTTCTCGAATTTTCAACCATAAACTTACACCATTCATTTGTCTGCCTCAACAATGTAATCTGAGCTTCACAACCATGGAAACTGCTCTCCTCACTCCAACCAGCATTTACACTGTAGTGAGGCCCGACCAACAACTCCAAAGTACAGAAAAATGCAGGCCCCAAGGATTCGTTTCTGTAAATAATAAAATAAAAGATAAGCATTACCATCACTGGCAAATTAAAACTAGAAGTGAAGGGAGAGGAGGGAGGAGAATAGCATAGATTAAGGCAAATAAAAATATCCTTAACAGAAGAATCAAACAAGTCGAGGACAAACAGGCACTGAATTCCATCAACCAGCTTTGTTGACAACACACAAAAATAGTAGTTGGTAACAACCACACTTTTGTGAAACAGATGTAACCAAACTGGTGAAAGCATTCTGTGTAGGACACGAGCTCCCTACATATATCACCCACACTAACTCGATATTTTTACCAAAAAAGGAACAGGTTCTCAGTTTGGGAGATGTAAGATCTACTAGTTTGAGCAATTTTCTTACTCCCTCCGTCCCATTTTATGTGGTGCCCTTTGACTTGGCATGGTATTTACGGAAAAAGAAAAGACTTTTTAAACTTGTAGTATAAAACAATCCTTAGATATTTGTATGATTATAAATCATTCATCACCAGTAAAAACAAAATTTTAAAGTACAATTGTTACTAATTATAATAAGGTGACATTCTTTTTGGGACAGATTAAAAGGAAAAGGTGCGACATAAAAATGAGACAGGGAGTAATAAAGTTGGTTCAAAAGTTTTACATGCAAGGATACCAATGGGAGCTCCAGGGCTGATTTCAGTTAACCAGATACGCTTCCTGAAAAGTAGAAGCATTTTTGAAAATGTATTATCTGCTTATGGATTGTTGAGAGGAAGGTTTCCAGAAAACAACCTCTCTACTTCTATGAGGTAGTGGGATAAAGTCTGTGTACATTCTACCCTCCCCAGACCCCACTTGTGGGATTCCACTGGGTATGTCGTCGTTGTTGTATTATTAGCACAAGAAATCATCAAAGATATAAGCCCAGATCTAAATCAGCCAACGAGGTGGTTATGCTAAATATGACAAAGGCATATGATAGAGTTTCCCGGGTGTTCCTAACCAAAGTACATAGACAGTTTGAGATGATTGAAAATGGAAAAAGACAACAGATTTTATATGTATTCGCTTAATCAGGACACTCCTTTCTTCTTTTGACAAACACGAGCAAATAACGTAATTCTTTTTTTGTGCAACTTAACTTGGATCTAACTAGTGCTGCAGTTTACCACTGAGCTCTTAAATAATGTCCAACAGCACTACTTCCTTAGGTTTAATCATTGAAAAATATAGAATGCAATTTTATCAGGTCTAAGTAATGATGATACAGAGGACAAAAGCTGTCTTCTCACAGGGAAATGGCAGCAACAGATGCCACTTCATCCTTTTGTTGTCTAGTACTAATCCAAATATCAATTTTGATGCCTTGTAACACAAACTCCTTTCACCTTTCTGCTTAATCGTGTGACTATCACCTCATTTAAAAGTTTAAATTATTAGAGAGAGGATATTTGTATTTAATTGACTCTATATGGACTCCATCATTCCTTTTTCTGGGGCAAGCACGTTAAAATACTAATCTGTTAACAGCTTCTGCCACTTGGATAACCACATGGAATTGTGAAAGCGTAGCATATAAAAGCTCTTGCTGCTAGAAAAGGGAGACTTTCATTTATTTGATTGTTTTAAGCACTTCTCGTTAACTGGATTCACAACATTCAAACAAAAGGTTGGCATCAATTATGGGAACTGAAAAATAGCCTTCTTGTTTCACTTTTCAGCCAGATAAACATCAAGGATGTTCTTGATCATCATCCACATAGGACTTTCAGAAAGTAAGCCTAAAGACAAAAATGAATAGATTGCTCAACTGATTCAAGCAGTTCATCACCTTACGTTATCCATCCAACAATGAAGCCCCACTTGACTTCAAGCAAGAGGGAAGACAAAAGTAAACCCACACAAATGTGGAGCACCTTTACGGACACGAAGGGGCTGAATTGGGTAATGCCAGGAAAGGTCGTTCATGCTCTGAAAATATGGAGCAGCTATGTAAATATCTCTATCCACAAGGAAAGATGGAAAATGATACCACCTTGCATCTGGTGGTCAGTTTGGATAGAAAGAAACAACCGGTGTTTTCAGAATAAGGAAAACAACATTCAGAAGATGAAGCTGCAATGTTTAACCTTGTTCCACTTTTGGTGTATACAGGAGTATAGGGTGGAGTTAGACTCAATTATTAGAGGTTGTATAGATTTTGTAAGTTTTTGTCTATAGGGTGGTAGATCTTTTAGATACTATCCTTTCTTCTGTAATTAGGATCCTGTAACTTGTAGTGGCAGGATCCGGCGCCTTTTCAGGCTTTTATAACACAATTGTTAATTCTCTCTCAAAAAAAAAAAAAAACCCACACAAATTGGAAATAACACTTCCAGCCAAACACACAGGTACCTACCATGATGATCTCCAGCTTTATCAGTTTAATCTGGGAAGACATCTTATCAGACCCTATCCACCCCCCACACTTTATTATTATGATTTCACTTAGAGAGGAAATAAGCGAAAGATGAGATACACAAGTACCTACCATGATGATCTCCAGCTCTATCAGTTTAATCTGGGAAGATATCTTATCAGATCCCATTCACCCCCACCCTCCCTCCCCACTTTATGATTGTGATTTCATTTAGAGAGGAAATAAGCGAAAGATGAGATACCTTATAAAAATAAACAGAAGATACAGAAAATCACAATGGAATGTGGATTAGAAATAATCCTCTTATCACGCCTTGCGTAACAATGACCACTTGAAGGTCGCAAAATCTTGCAAAAAGAAAGAAGGCAGTACCTTACAGCATCAGAAATCAGGAAAATCTCCCAAAATAAGGAGAGATCTAGGTCCTAAGACACATGAGAAGAGGAGAAGAAGAGAAATCAAGAACAAGGAGACTTACATATTCAATAAATTTCCCAAGGAAGTTGAAAGCAAGATTGATAATATAGTGTTCACATTTATTAGTAAATGCTCACTAAGAAACTAGTAATTTCCCAGTTCCAGGAAATTCAAAGAAAGATTGCTAGTGTAGAATGAAGAAGCACTCACATGCATAACTAAAGGCACTATCTTGAGAGACAGGACGTCAGGGGTAACAGAGCGCTTCTTACATCATCTGGTACTATCAAAAGTTCACATGATCCTCTGTTAGAGAAGGTGTGAGTTCTTGTAGCAGAGGTCCTTTGCATCGATACAAT
Source organism: Solanum rostratum (assembly GCA_029948455.1). Classification (NCBI taxonomy): domain Eukaryota; kingdom Viridiplantae; phylum Streptophyta; class Magnoliopsida; order Solanales; family Solanaceae; genus Solanum; species Solanum rostratum. The sequence goes on along the minus strand of CM057045.1, from coordinate 88,651,983 downwards.
TTACAAGAAGAACAAGTGAGCTAACAGAATGCCGACTTGTAGACATAGAACACGTGATACTTTTTTCTTGGCAATGAAGGCATGCCACATATCACTCCGTCATAGAAGCTATGTAAAAGCTGCCACCATAGTTCTCACTAACCAATGCCTACAAATTGAGATAAAAATTGATCAGGCTAGGTCAAGAATTCACTGTTAAAGCAGATTCTAAACTTGAAGTTGCTATTGTAAAAAAAAAAAAAAAGGATGCTATGCATCTAAACCAATGTTTTCAAATTCTAAGACTAGCCAGGACGTCACACTCATTCTATTGTATTGCTATTTCACATTTCTTTCATCCAGATATAATTACAATATATCAGAAAAGATGCCCAACATTATACTTTAGCCATTAAAAGCAAGTCTTCTGTAATCACTATCAAAAAATAGATTTTACCTACAAATCAAAATTTTAATATCATCTAACAATAACAGATTTTGCAACTAAAAAGCCTGCAGTTACTGTCAAAAAAGGAGGAACGAAGGAAGTTATTTTGCGGCAAAACAACTCCATCCTGAACAGCCCTGAATCCAAGTCAATACAGAGAGCATTTGGAGCATGGACAATACAATTTGGGGGCAACATGGGGTAAACCATGAATTGGGCTGGGTGTGACTCTGATACCATGATAAAGCATGTTATCATCTCATCTAAAAGCTAAGTTTGTTAAAGAGAGCATGTTTTTGTTTACTTAAATTCTCTTTGCTCCGTTACCATGATAGGAAATGGTCCTTGGCCAAACTCAACTCAAAAAGCTATTCTCATGACGCGAGGATTGCCCAAGACCGTATAAAAAGACCAATCTTCTCTCCCACAACCAATGTGAACTAAAAGATTTCCATGCAAAATCTGTCAGCAGACCAACAGATTGGGTACTCCCCACTTGCAGATTTCAAGGAGATTTCGATAGGTTTGGCATCAAAGAGGATACCCAAACATCCAATACCAGCACCAGATACAGTTGGGAAATTGTCAACCATAGAAGAATCTAGATGGGTAGACTTCAATAACATTTTCCAATATTCATAAATGAAGTACCACTATGTATTGTAACTACTGTAAGATTGTAAACGCACACACAGCATTATTATGAAATATTATCACCCTTGTTTATTGTTGCTTATTATAAAAGAAAACATGTTGGAATTGTTTACATGAGAACCAAAAGAACATCAGCTGAATAAATGAGCACATAGTTATTGATTTAAGTCATGTTCCACAGGCCCTGAACAACACATTGGAAGTGGTTCTCCACATAGTAGAATCTTTTAAACAACTCCTAAGAAGTAAAATTAACCCTAGACTGATAGAAAGTATCTAGAAGAAACCATATCAATTAATGGGTTGACAAGAACAGCAGGACAGCCTGCCCAGTGTTCCAGAGATATGTTTAAATTCAATATCTAATAGAAATTCTTTCAACAATGCATACAAGTCATATCATTCTTTTGGTACATGTCATAAACAAGGAAAAACAGTTTACGATGTGATATCATAGCAGACTTTAACTATAAGCAAAAACCATAAAGGGACCGAAACTAGTATCATGTACATAAGACTTGCAAGGCGGACAGCCAACAAATCCTATATATAGCAAAATTCCATGATTTCCGCGAAGAGTCAGAAAGACAAGTATGAGAAAGAGCATCATTCGAACCATATTTTTTTCTTTATAACACAATATATGGATACACACCTCAACAAGAAAATAAATGGAGCTACTTTAAGTTACCTGAAAATGTGGAAGCAAGTTGTTGTGAACTTCTATGAAAACTTTTGACCTTGCAGTTAACCTGATGTCACAATTTCAATAATGTCAGATCCGGTCTACATTCATAACATATCACAAAGGCATTTTCCCTGTTAAACTTTCCATGTTTACTTGTGCTACTGCTCTCAGTAAAAGAGGTAAATTTTAAATTTTAAAAAAAAATGAAAAAGGTATCCAAAATATCCAAGCAGCAGAGATATTGATGAGATGTCATCATTGTGCAAGACAAGGTATTTTTTCAAAAGCACCAGAAAAAATGACAAAGAAGAGGAAGCAGTTGAAAAGACGGCTTTCAAGAGTCCCTCAAGTAAATCTTCCTCACCAGCTCTTGTGGGAAATGTCGTCATGTTTGAAAGTAAACGACAGGAGAAGCCCTTCCTCCTGTTTTAATACTTAGCTTTCTGATAACAAAAGCATACTTCTTTTTATTTATTTATTGTGGAAGGAGCAAGCATATGACAGAGTGGCACAAAAGGTCCTTCAGTGGGTGAGGGAGAAGAAAGGAATTCATAGTAAATGTATCAATGTCATAAAGGACATGTATGAAGAAGTCACCCCTAACATGAGAATAATAGTAGGAGATACAAATACGAAGAGTTTCTCATAACAGTGGGTCTACACTAGGGATCAACATAGAGCCCTGACTTGTTTATCCTAGTTATGGTTGAGTTAACCAACACACTAAAGATGAGGTCCCGTGGTGGATATGCTATTTGCTGATGATATCGTGTGAATCAACAGCGCCAGTGAGAGTGTCAACAAAAAGCATGCACTATGGAGAAGCATTTTAGAGAGTAAGGATCTTAGAAAAAATAGAAGTAAAACTGAATATATGCACCAAGTTTAGTCAGAAGAACGAAGTTTAGGTGAGACTAGACGAAATTGCAGTGCCAAAATACAAGCAATTTGGACATCAAGGCTTGTTGTTTCAACAGAACCGAATAATGAAGATGTTACTCATAACAATAAAACTGGATGGCTGAAATGGAAATATGTTACCACGGTCTTATGCTGTAAAAGGATGACTGCCGAAGTGAAAGGTAAATTCAATAGAACAACTTTAAGACCAACAACGTTATATGATAGTGAATGTTAGGTTGCATAAGTCCAACATATCCATATGATGAATGTTGCAGAGATGTGAATTCTTAAGATGAATGTACGGTCATACAAAATTTGATGAGACCAAAAATAGTCACACTCACCAAAAAGTGCAAATAGCATGCAGTGAACATAAAAAGAGAGTGGGTCATTCGAGATGATGTCATGTGTTGACCTATATATGCACCAGTACATAGGTGTGCAACTATGATGAGGATGCTAAAACGGATGATGGGGTAGACCTAAATTTACTTGGAAGGAAGTTGCTGTCGTTATTGCTATTATTATTATACATATTCAATTTATTTTTAACTTTTATTTTTATTTGGTATGATGATGACATGAGTTGAGCTTAAATAGAAATATGAGGATTCATATAGCTGACCCCAAGTTGTTTGGGATTGAGGTCGGCGTTTTAGTAGTACAGCAAAGACTGCATTTCTGCCAGTCCATGTCCTTCAAGATTTTATTTGAGAAGTCTTGTCAAGATATTTACTTGGAAAACTACACTTATTGGCTGTATAATTTCGTCATCACCTTGGGTTCTGCATGTATAAAACACACCACATTGAGTTTCTACTTCAGGATTCCAAGGATAAAAGGAATACAATAGCAATCAAGAAAGAAATTTAAGATCGCATAGAGGAATACAAATACAGAAGCAAGTGCCAAGAAAATAGATGTGCTGAAGAACATGAGTACATACTGCAGAAAAGTTGTCTCTGGTACATACCTTCTTAAAAGGCAATAACACATGTAAACCTCCTCAATATCAGTTGAAACTTTAAATTTTAGATACTGCTTGATAAGCTCGCATAAGCAACTAATGGCCTCCGCCCATCCTTCAGTGCCGACATCAGGGAGAATATAAATCTGAGACATAGTTCTCTGCAATACAGTAGATAACTCTTTCTTTGCTCCTGCTCTTTGATACATCTCAGCCAAAACGCACAAAATATGACAATTGCTGGCTTTGAATATGTCAATCCATTCAGGTGGATTTCCATCCCACAAATCAATGTTTGAGATAGGAGGACTACAGTTCTCATTATTAGCACAGACCAAGGAAGCATCTAGTGAAGATTCATTGTTCCTGTGTGCGGGAAGAAGTTCAAGTATATCTGTCCTCAACTCCTCAGGCAATTCTTGAAAAGCCGATCTGTCTACTTGACTTAGAGAAGACGGCATTAGACTGATGCCTCCTGAGACAGGAGCACCAATAACCACATCCTTATTTGGTACACTAGCATCAGACAGTGTCTCACTTATCATATCAGCAAAAAGCTTATTAGGAGAAGAGACCACTTGGATTTCCTCTTCATTATACTGATGCTCCAATTATAGCCACCAGAATCAACACCATGAAGTTGTAGAAACAAAATAAACATCATCACCAATTCTAAAACAGGACAAATACTAAGCCAGCCCAAGAAGAGAAAAACTGAAGATACCTCATGAGCAGCAAAAGCTTTATCAGGTGCAGCAGGGCAAACAGAAGATATGTTTTCTTTTTCTGATACGCCTATTTTAAAAGATATGAGAAGTGAGGCAAAAGCTCATAACAAAATGATATATATGTATAAGCTAATTGGGTTAAAGAACTGCCTTCTGTAATTTAAAGGAATGCATCCTCACCTTTGCTTCTCTTTTCAGTAATAAAATGAGCCAATTTTCCCTCATACATGTCATTAATTTCTGAAAAGACCTCAGGAGGAAGAGACTCTATAACTCCTATATCAAGCTCGTTCATAGGAGGAAGAGTTGCGCTCTGTCCAAAACCAGCAGTACCAGAGGGCGAAGCTGCTGTCATTTCAATGAAAGGTGTACTTGAATCACCCAGCAACTGAGCCTGGCATTCATCAACCCTATTTTTACCTTTATCTGCAATATCAGACAGTCAGATCGAATCCAACTCATCCAGCATGTAAACTCGATACAAGTTCAAGCGATACATTTTAGTTAAGAACTTGTTGAAAACACAGAATCAATGTTGGAATAAGTTGACATGAAGAAACAAAATAAGACCATCATACTAACTCTTTATCAGAGCATTAAAAAGGAGATTTCATATCCATCAGTACTGCTGCAATAAAATTCCCATTTGAGTTTCTCATGTTGTAGAAGAGAAAGGAAACAATCTAAGATAAACAATTATGATGTCCTCAAGTAATTTTAGGACACACAAATTTAAGAAGTCCTAGACCTTTCATGAGCTAGGACACAGCCAATGCAAGGAACCACAACAGTGTTTCAGTACCAGTTTAAGTGTGTAAGAAATACTTCTGTCAAGCAATAGGCATAAGTAGAGGCAATAAATATTTGGACAAGTCAATGAAAATAAGTGAAGTCAACCTGCATCAGCGCCTTTCTCATAACTACTGCTTCGAATTTGATTATTGGTCTTAGCAGAGGCAGCAGTGAGCCAAGATCTGATGGAGTATCTCTCTTTCCCTGGATTTATGTCAATGAAATTAGTAGAGAAACAGTTCATAAATGACATACTGACATCATCATAACTGGTATAGAGAGATATATGAAATGCAAAGGGAAGACCTTGCTTAGAACTATCTGCAGTTTCAAGCTTTGAGACCTGCAATCCCATGCCTCGTATGTCCTCCACCTCTGCACACGATAGTCAAAACAGCATTTATTTTAGAAGAAAAAACAGGGTAGACTGCAAGTCATACTGATATCACTCTGGGTATGTTTTTGTTGTCGCTGAACAAAGAAATGATTGATTTGGAAGCAAAATCGTTGATTTGGAAGCGAAATCGAAGTTTGTTGCTCAAATTCATTTGACCTAAAGGGAATTCTAACATCCATAGAGAAAATTTTTGGTCTGCAATGTTCAAAAAACATCATGAGTTGATTGATTCTGAAACATCTAACCATTAAGCGAAAAACGAAATGCTGCTAATGCAGAAAACAAAGAACTTTAGAGTTGCACTTAAAAGTTTCATCAGCATCAGAGTTGCACCAGTATATTTTTAGTTCCCTTTTAGGCTATACACAAGGTTTTTGAAGTTTCATGCAAAAACCATTCTCTGACAAATCTCAAGCCCAACTAAAAAAAAAAATAACAATCTTTTGGAAAAGGAAAAAATTTTAAAAGGCTTCTCTGAGCTGGCGAGCTGTATTCACCATCCTAACAATTAGGACTCAAATAGTTCAAAAACATATCTCAAGAAAGGGAAAAAAAAGGATTCTCCGAGCTTGCGAGCTCTATTCAGCATCCTAACACCTAGGACTTTATAGTACGAAATAGTTAAAAAAAGAATCTCAAGACTTTTTGGTTAATATGACTCTCAAAGACAAATCTTCTTTCCTGCAATAATTTGGCTAAAATCATGAAAAACAGGTGGTCGAGCTTTTGCTTGAGAGGAAACGTGCATCTTTGCTCTTCACCATTTCTCCCTCTTTGTTGAGCTAATCAGCACAGAAGTACCAGTAGAGAAAAGCTTGTCTGTGTCAATATACAAAAACTACATCAAAGAGCAAAAATACAGTGACATTACGTCAGCCCTGAGAAGGTTGAGGATTTACGATTATTATTCTGACTCTTCCAAAAATCAAACAAGTGACAGAAGTGGAAGAAGGATAAGAAACAAGAAGCACAGGATGCTCAAAGGATTAGTTCAGTGTTATCTTAGGAACATCATGTATCAAATGGATTACTTTACTGAAAGTTGCTCAGATGTGGAATGCTGCATAAAAAAGCTGATATTCCATCCTAAATTGATACGACCTATTTTGTTTATTTAAGTTTAAATTGACTAATTCATCTAAATCTAGTACTAGAAGTATATGAAAACAATACAGTTATATATTTTCCCATTTCATATAACAAAAAAAAAACATTTAAGAATTAAGAGTAAAAAACTATCAGTTCGACTCCCAAAGCAGATCAGATAATCATCTTGCATAGATGTATCAAGATACAAAACAAAACTGGGGAAGCAAGAAAGATAATCCAGACTAAAACCACAAAGCACGCCCATAACTTTGAATTTAAAGCGAATTAGTCCCAATGAACAAAGCTAAACACGCTATTTACATTGAAATGACATCGAGATCAGCTAAAATTTCTTAAGATAATCCATTTCCAATTTGGTATTCACCCTAGAAATATATCACCTAGTGTTTTTGTCTTTGCTGGAATTTGAACCTGATCTCCAGTGTTCGCACCCAGTTCATTGAACCACTAGGCCACACTAGTTGGTACTGATTTAAACCCTTATTTTAGAGTGTAACATTCACATAGGGAAAGCAATTACCCACGTGTGAAGTCATAAAAAGCTGTGAGACGATTCTCTCAAGCACCTCAACACTATCTGTGGCCATTGGCACCTACAAGTAGCAGAATGCAATTAAAGGCAAAATAGAAATGTCTTCAGTTGGAAAACATAAAGCTTAAGGTTATCACAGAAAATATTATACCGTGACAGAATGGCTCAAGTTATCACAAACACCACAGCCCAAATACTTTACTGGCTCCCCTGCATCACCCTTTCTTTTCTTTATCTGTATTGATAAATATAGGTGCAAAAGCAGCATAAGAACCAACTATTTGACTAGTTTATACTAAAAGATCTCCGAAATGAACTATAATCTCAATATAAATAATGGCTTCATAAGGACGAAAACAGAGAGAGACCTTTAAGGTAAACTTCCTCCCTATCACTCCACATCCCTGCAAACGTAATGAAACCTCCTTGCAAAGGTTTAACAGAAAATGTTGTACCTGAATTGAGAAGGTGTTTAGTGTCACAATAAGCATTAGTATAAAGGGCCCACATAACAATGATATTTAGTGGAGAGCTAACATCTTTCAGATCCTTGAACCTCACACCCCAGTTGACATCTGCACCAATGGATTTGCTTTCCTGCAAACATTATCGAGAGGTTTATATATTTGGCTTGAACCCATCTGACTGATTATAAACAAAATGGCAAACTTCATGATGCAGATTCACAAAGCATGTAACTAGTATTTGCTTCCTTTGGACAGGTACTATATCCGAAACGGAACCAAAACATGCTCAGAAAATATTATAAATATATACACACGCGCACATACACAATACCACTTGAGAGACTGCTTATATTGGCACCAGAATCAATGGCGCAAATTAGAAGCAACAAGCAGCACAGGAGGCAAAATAAACACTCATCAATCATAAAGCAAGTCTCCAATATTCAAACCACTTAAGAAACAGTGAAATAACGGGGTCAGTGGGAGTTCGTGAGTCAGTTATGTGACTATGACAAAAATCCGAAAGAAAGCCTACAGTAAGAAATCTGTGTTGGTCCTAACCTGTATCATGCCAACTAACCGATCATCTATCCCTCTACTATAGTTCCATAGCATACTGCCAGTTTTAGATCCAAAGTCCTTCTGGAGAGTTTCCTGGAAACACAACAAATGAATGGGAAATATATACAGTCCAAAATTGAGTATAATGCATGTCATCCCTAAAAACATGGCATGCCACATGTATAAAACATTCTTTGTGCCACCGCGATTGGTGTATCGATAAGCATCATATAAAGGAGAAAAGCAACCCACTTGACCAGCCGAATAACATCACAGAAGTTTGAAAGCGTTCACCAATGAGAAGTCGCTATAAGTCTTGAGAAATTCTAAGAGAAGATAACCAATCAACGAACAAACAAGTGCTGTAATGTGTTCGACATACTTCTTTCTCAAAATAAACTACCCCCAATGCCAATAAGGGAGTTCTTAATCACTGATTGAATCATAGTTTCCATAAGACAAGATATTCTCATTTTATCAAATGATCATACATTTGAAAACATTTTAACCATGAGTTTAACAAAACATCACTAGCTGAAATAAACTAAATGAACTGAGTAAGCCAAATAGGTGTAAATGCAGTCTTAAATAAACATTTTATCCTCGATTTCATCAGCTCTAGTTAATGAAGGTTCCAAGGATGCTTGATCTTACAAGAGCAGGCAAAGAGGACTCTGACTCGATCAGACAGAATGAATAACTAACCTCAATTTTCATTGATAGTTATCCAGTTAAGATTACCTGTTAAACGTGAAACCTTTTTTCAAAAGAAATGGAAAATATAGTTCCATGGAAAGCTTTGGATGGAGAAAGCAAAAAAACAAGAAGATTAATTGACCGAATGCCTGAATCCCAACTGGCCAAGGCATCAAACAGTACTTCACCACCACCACTTCCTCCTCCTTCCATAGTGTCGGGAGATCAGAATAATTCAACAAATGTCATCCACACTACTGCAATCCTTGGTTTTCAAGGTTGTCACTCCAGCTCTTAAATGCTAGGCCACCCGACTTGGGAGAAATTCTGCTTAAGAACTCTAACAAACATATCACTTCAATTTGCAGTACCTTCCTGGTACTAGCTTTAAGAAAATACCATTATCTTATTATTTACAAAAAAAATACTAACAAACATAAAATAAAAGGAACAAGAAGATCTCAGTAGCAGTAGATTCAATGATTCATAAAGTACTCTTATATTGTTTCTTCAAGCGTGAAACGTATCTGAGAGAAACCACATCAAAATAGATGCAAAACACTGCTTGTTGTACACAAACTATAACTAGATAGAAGATCAAAATTGCAAGAGCAGTAAGCAATATATTGCAGAAGGAAACCAATACTAAACAATGAGAACCTTGGAAATCATACGCAGCTGCCCACAAGTTGTGATTTGTCTCCTCTTCAACTTCTCTTCCAACACATGACCGATTCCAGGAAGTGCTTTTACTGGAAGTTCACACAGGTGCTCCTCCACCTAATATAGCCAACAAGATAAATCAGCACAGTAAAATCACAATAATTATTTTACTTCTCTAGAATGATCTTCAAGTCTTGGTTATCCTCTTTTGCCACTACATGCAGTAGAGACTAGAAAATAAGATGATCAAAAAGAGAGTTAATCAACAAAGATCTAAACAAGACAAATGTGTTTGATATTGAATAGTAACTGTGGACAAAACAAAGTGATCAAAATAGCCCTTTTCTGGGACTTATCATTAATAAAATATTCGCAAATTCTTTTTTCTTTTTTTTTTTTAAAGTAATAAGAAAGTAATAAGAAAGTTGTTAACTCCAGATTCTTGCAACGGAAAAGGTTATTATATGCTTGAACAGGACGAAGACATAACCAACGTAAATAAATAGAGCCTTATCTGGCAATAGAGAAACATCTCATGTCGCAAGGGCATGGAGAAGCCCTGGCAGAAACTTCGCTTTATGAAAGTGGAGCCTATAAAATCTGATTTGACTTCTAGGCATGTCCTTTCTAGAAATAGGCGCAAATTCACAATGCATAGAGGACTCTCAGGTTAACTACAAATAGTTAAAGAAAAAGGCAATGGCACGTAACCAATAAAAATATAGCTGCAAAATATAGTTTGTAATACAGTAGAAGATGCACATATTTAGATGATAGAGATCAGGACATAAGTTCTCCCCTCTTTCATACATCAAAAAGACAGCTACAAATAAGCTACCTTCTCAGCAGGTATGTAACATTGCCCATCTGGTTTTGCAATCCTAGTAGCAAGACGCGCCATAAGCATATTCCCAGAAATACCAGCACTAGCAGCACAGCCTGTTGCATCAAGAATCTCCTCTCTGATCACTGAGACAAAAGCTTGAATGTCCTCTACTCCAGAATCAGTGGCATCCAAAAATGCTTCGTCACAACTTACGGCCTGCATTCCGTAGTAATTATCAATCAAGAGATAAGAACATCGTGAAGTTATTCAACACGCAATTTTGAGGCCATACCTGCACTTTGTTGCAGTACTTGTGCAATACATTGTAGAAGCGATCAGCAACCTGCAAATGAAACCAGATTTTATAGGACTCGATATCCAAATACAAAAGAACGCAATAACACGGGGAAAAGGAACAAGATGAAGAAACTGAAATATCCTGACGACCTCCTCGTAAGCCTCGAAGTCATAAGAAAGAATGACTAGGTGAGGGCAACGTAACTTGGCATCTCTGACAAACATTCCAGCCCTTACTCCTATTGAGAAAAATACTTGAGTGATGATCAAATTTCAAACACGGGATGATATTTGAGAAAAGGTTGAATTACTGACTGAAAGACTGACCATAACTCCTAGCAGGATAATTCGCTGACGATATTTCTGATGTTCCGCGTGGATTATCTGAATGGCAAATGGCAACAGGTTTATCCTTCAACTCAGGGCGATTTCTAATGACCACCGACACAAAAAAGCAATCCTGAACAAGTAAAGTTGAACTGATTTTTTAGTAAAGAGAATAAACTATGGAGAATAGTATATCATATAAATGACATTCCTTTAGATGAAGGAGGGTGAGAAGGAAGAGGAGCCAGAACATAGACGCAGTCATAACAACATAAGAAGGACAAGTGAAATTTTCCGACCATCGAAGCAGAAATTACCATGTCCACATGAATAATGATCGTCTTATTTGCTGTTGCTGAAGGACTAGGATCTGAACTTGTGCATCTAAACCCACCAGGGAAGTTAGGGAATCGTTTACGATACCGGTTTCTCCAAGTGCCAATGAAATGCAACCTAGAATGCTGAAGACAAAAGCACACGAGGAATATGTCACCACTTTGGCACTAGGTGCTTTTAATATTTGATATGCAATTACTTATCAATGTGCACATAAATTTATGTACATATTAGTTATACGATGCAATAGCTGCAAATAAACAAATTCAAAATAACAGAGCCAGAAGCAAAGGCAAGTAATCGCATTGCACCAGAAGGCACCAGAAAACTAGATGACAAGAATTTAATAGAAATAATATAAGCAACACAATATCTAGGTATGAGTTGGCTCTTTGATTCTTGGTATTCGGTTTTTCCTCAATTGAAAAAAAGAATTGAGATTAGATCTTCCACGATCTGGAAAGGTCCATCATTGTGTCATCCCAGATCCAGAAACGGCGTACGCAAAAGCATAAAGTAAGTTGACAATGGTTAGTCGTTAAAGGAAATTTTAAGCCCAAAAAAGAACGTTGCTATGAGCATGTGCATCTCCTTTTGGCAATTATTGGAAACCAAATACCAATATCATATCACCTTTAACATGTTTTTTTTTATGATCTCATCCTTGTCTATCCTTTGAGCAAAAGCTTTTTGCACATGAAAGGCCCCTCTTTGGTCCCAATTATGATAAAAATAATATATCCTGGCATTTCACCTATCAAAGGTGTTGGAGATACAAAACATCCCACAAGTATCTTGTGTGTGTATACTATATCCCACGTTAACTGTATAAAGGGCATCCTAATTAGTCAACACCGCACCTCAAAGTCCAGATTGGATGTTTAGTCTAACACATCTATCAAAATCAACTTCTTAAGCCCGTTTTCACACTTATAAATCCGCAGCAAAATTTACATGATGATAATTAACTTAACAATGATAACAATATAAACAAACTTTCTAATAGAGATTGTTCATTACAATCACGTGTACCTTAAAGTAATTTTCCACAAAATTAGCATCAACTAGAGTTGAATGTCGCTGATTAGGAGACCTGGGAATCTTTAAATTTGATGGGCCCATGTTAACAGGATCACTCATCCAGTCGCTACAAGCTGATGCATTGTTATGAGGACTAGAAGGTGCTGAAAATGGAGCTTGGCTTCCATCAGCATCACTCAATTCTTGCATTGCCATGCTACAAATTGACTCTTCAACTCTATCTACATTGTAGTTTGATTGCATTAGATCGTTAGATTCTAGAGCACAAGGCTCCAAATCTTCTGCAGATTGCCACTCTTCAAACGATATAGGATCTTCAATTGGTCCAGAATATGACAATGGGCTCTCAACTCTAGATGTAGCTTGGACAGTTGAGCATGTTGTCATATCATTAGAAATAGCACTGTTTTTTGTGAAGAAAGCAGATAGCTTCGGCTGGTTATTAACTTCACTTGCAAGCTGATCAAGCTGATAAGGAACCCCTGAAAACAACAAAACAACGATAGAAGAGCTAATAAGTAAACAAGGGGTGAACTTGCTAGTTTGCATTAAAAATCAAGTCATAGAAATATAAACTTACAATTCAGTAGCTTGTTTGCAGCGACAGAATCCAACACCCATGTGGGTTTGACTACTGGAAGTCCTCTGCTAAAGGACCTAAATCAAATTCAAACAAATCTTACAACAAAAATCACAACTTCTACTTTTCAGCTGAGATACAAAAATAAGAAATTGATGAACTTGGTTTTACAATGACCTTAAATTCTTGACCTTACTGTCAGGAAGATTACTACAGATTATATGAGTAACACGACGCCTAGAAAAATAATTTTCAAAACGGCCTCCATGCTTCAACATATATCCTCGAAGTTCCTGTAGAGATATTGTTAAAATCAATAAACTGCAAGAGAAGCAACCTAATCTTCCATATGAGAAAATCCAGTGAGATACAGAAGAGAATATGACAGCTGTATAGTCAATGTATTGATTACAACGAAGATGGATCTTTGTATACGGGTTTACATGCATATTGAATGAACTCCTCTTACAAATAACAATACAAGTTACCGTTTATTTCAACGATTCAAAAGTTAGAGAAGTTTTTTATTGATGAAACAGTATTTGACATCATTCATCATTCGATTCAGGATCTTTTAACTCGTAATCTTCAAACAATCATATCAGATCAATCCCGTCATGAAATTGACCATAAAGAAACCATAATGTACCAAACCTGACTGGAAGGAACCGTGTATCCATCAACAAAAATGGATACACCCTGAAATATAGATTTTGAAGAACTTGGACCACTGAGAGAAGTGCTTGATGCCTCCGCCTCAAACTGCTCGTGAAGCTTCTGATTCTTCACGGCCATGTAACTACAGCAAAGTTGTCAAAAGCCACAATAAGAAGATCAGGAAATCAGCACCAAGAACAAGTCATATAGCACACACTACACACATCAAATCAGAGAGGAGGGGTGCGTTTATGAAGTAAACTGACCACATAGAGGAGACAAATTGAAGTGAAACTCTAAAAACAATCCATAAAAATCAATCAACTATTCCCAAAACCAATTAGTGGACTCACATATAAAAATACTCTATATTCGTCCCATTCTAGGTGGACTTGTTTCGTTGAAAAAATTAACGTCTATAAAATAAGAAGAACAATATTTCTTGATGATCAAGACATTCGGCTGTTGGTCCTTCTTGAACTTTCTTGATGATCATCTATTCAAAGCTTCAAATAGTCAAGATAGTGTATAGCACTAAGACAAGTCATATAGTATAGAGTATGCACGTCAAATCAGAGAAGAGGAAGGGTGGGTTTATGAAGTAAATTGTGCAAGAAGCAAATTGACCATATAGAAGAGACATAATGAAGTGGAACTCTAAAGACAGTTCATAAAAATCAATCAACTATGCCCAAAACCAACTAGTTTGACTTGCCTATAAAAATACGCTATATTTGTTCCGTTCTATGTGGAGTAGTTCCATTACCTGCCGAAATCAGAGAAAGGTGAACTATTGAAGACAGCGCGAGAAGCAGAGCGAGAATTGGCACCCCAGGCCATGCCTAGGGTCTTTTGACTAGCCTTCTTCTTCTTGTTGCTTTGATTGCTGCTGTTACTCCGACATGAATTTGAGGTCCGTTTGGAATTGGAACCGGAGTTCGCAGAGCGTGAGGGTTCCATGCTCGTCTCCGAGTTCTGAAAGTTGAAACCCAGAAATTGAAACGCTGATGGAATTGCGCGATTTCTAAAATGAAGCGGCAAATATAAGCAACGGGCAGGAATGATTTATAAACACACGGATCTTGACGCGGAATCGGGTCGGTTAACCCAAATCCTTTTGCTTTTTTTTTTTTTTTTTTACGGAGGACAATACTTTAGAATAATATGCCTTATAGGATTTGTTTTGATTTGTTATTATCCTAGTATGTTGTTTATGGTGTTTAAATTATGATATAATTATATTGTTAGTAAAATAATTCTTGATGAATTAATAATTATAATTTATCTACGTATAAATAAATTATTAAAGACTTACAACATCTAAATTTGTTCTCATTTTTCAATTAAGACACCTAAACTTAGACTAAGTTTTCGTGTAAGTGAAAAATAAGGACAAATTTAGGTGTCTGTTTATGAGTTAAGTCATTATTAAATATAAACTTTTAATTTGATTATCAACCATCAATTTGATAACTCGATATCAATAGCCATCTTTGTAGTTGGCCTATCGACTATAATTCAAATTTGAACATCCCTACATGTATTTAATGAGGTTTCAAGTAGTCATTTTAACTTGATCAAAATGTATATTTTGGACGCTTCTAACCACTAATGCACTAATCAAACCCGTCTGGCGGTAATGTAATGAGTTGAACAAAATACATGAATCACATGCATATTAGGAACGTAAATAAAAATAAATTTTATTTAAAAAGGAAGAAAATCAGAATAAATAAAAAGATCAAATAAATTAAACCCTCATAATCTTTTTTTTATTAGTTCTTTGCATGTTTTTCATAATTTAACACTTCATATAACTTTTGTATATCATTTGTGACTTGCCATTAGTGGTTGTCTCGATTTATGTGGTAAAAGAATGAATATTTAATGAGTTTTATCCAAGGGACAAAGTTTAAAACACTTAACCAAAATTATCATAATAAATTAAAAAGACAGGATTCGAATTTTGGCATTTCATCTAGGTCCATTAGTTAGGCAGTTGATACGATTATAAGGCATTAGAGAGTGATTTAAGACATTATTAAATTTTTAAATTTTAAAAAAATTAAGTTTGACCGCAATAAATTGTACTATAAGAGGTGGTACCAAACCAATTAATTGAAGGAGCCTACGAATCCTTTTTGAACTGAAAAGAGCAACACTTTCCCATTTCCCAAACCAATTTCCAACACCCAGCAAGAGTTTGAAACTCTATCGGCGTTTAAAAAACCTGCTGCCATACCTTTTAGTCTTTTTACATCCAAAAAGGGACTTTCCCCCATATATCAACCCACCAAAATAAGAAAAAAAGGAGAACAAAAGACAGCAAAGGGATTGTTCATTGGGTAATACTCCTATTGTTTTTCATCATGGCGGCAGGTGACCAAAAATCAGCGCCGTTGAGAGTAACTTCAGCTACATGGAAAGTAAGCTCTGTTGGGACTAGACAAAGTCCTTTGCTCCTCAGCAACACCTCATTTCTCGATGCTTCCATTTCCCCGCTTTCTCCTCCCTCCTGTGTCACATAAATTTATAACATATTCAGAAAATGATCAGCTCACGTGCACCTTAATTATTTTTAAATAGCTATCAAGTAAATTTGTCCACCAAGACTTGAATAAAAAAGAAATTAACTCATATATCTACCTCTATCAGAAAACCTCGTGAACTCAATTGATTTTATTGATCATTAGGTCACATCACGGGTATATTATTATAAGTTTAATTGCTAGTACTCCCTCTATCCCATAATATATGGATACTTTCTATTTACCACGGCTATTAAGAAATCATTAATGCATTAGTAAACTTTATCATTTTACCCCTTATTTATATCATTGTACATTAAATTAAGTTAGAAAAAATCATTGATACAATAATTAATAGTAGGAGTAAAATGAGAAAAAAACAATTAATTCTATCTTAATTTAGTAAGTATACATATAATATGGGACAAATATTTACAGAAAGATGTCTATATAATATGGAACGAAGGTAGTACCAATTGAATTGCATATTATATATTCCTTGTGTTTCAATTTATATGACTTAATTTGACTTGACATGGAGTTTAAGAAAGAAAGACTAACTTTTGAAACTCATAGTCTTAAATAAATCATAAATGTTTGTATGACCATAAAATAGAGATTCAAAAGTTAAATTGTACTAAATATAAAACTATTTTGAACTGGCAAAGAAGAAAAGTAAATCATATAAATTGGCGCAAAGGAAGTATATAATGAATCATATAAATTGGGGCAGAGGAAGTATATAATGAATCACGCTTTATTCGTTCTAACTTATTTGTCTAATTTTAACTTAATACAATTTTTAGAAATAAGAAAAAACTTGAATTTTGTGTTTTTGAAAAAAAAAGTGTGTAGAATGTAATAAAATTTTCCTTAATCTTGTAGTCTTGACAGGTCTCATTTGTAAGTTAAAATTAATGTTCTTTTAAACTGACATTATAAATTTAAAAAAGAAGAAATAAGACAAACATATATCAAAAAGAAGGGAATATAAAAATGACATAAGAGCATAGCAAGAAGTAACTTAATTTTACCTAAAGCACCCTTGTCACTTAGGACCGGTTCGGCACAAAAGAATTTCATTTTTTTCTAAAATACTTTCACTTTATTTGAAAATCATGGAAATTTCAAATTCAACTCCAAGAGCACTGAGGAAAGGGCTGTTGCACTAGTAACTAGTGTATAGTATAGCACTCCCATTTTGTTGTTCAAGATTCAAATCCTTCGAGTTTGATTGAGAATTTGCATGGGAAATCTTCAAATTTTTTAAAATATATATATAAAAATTATGCAAAAAATACCCTAAGTCACAATAATAATAATCTAAAATATTTTTAAAATATATAATTTGAAAAATGTCACGTGATGAAGGAAATAGTAAAGGAGAAGACTTTAATGAAAGTGAATTGGTCAAAATCAAAGTACTTACACGTAAGGAGGGAGACTGACTCTGGCGCTGTAAGAAAGGAGAACACAAGACGTGAACCTGATCGTGCAAAAACCTGATATATCCCATCGCTCAATGTAGCACTGATGTTGTGTTTGTCTGCAATTTCACTTCCATTTTAATTAATTGACTACACTATAATTTAAGATGCCAGTAAATAATTAGAGAGGAATTAAATTGAACCTTGCCAAAGGGAGATACAAGTTGTTGTAGTACTGTGATCCTTTCACAGCAAGTTTCTCTTTCTTAACCTGCATTGCATTATTATTGGGCGGAATGACCTAATAGGCCCTTATACTTGGTCCCGTTTGTCACCTAGGACCTTATACTTAGAACTTTGCCAACTAAACCCTTGTACCCACTCAAAAGGTACATTTTAAACCCCTCCAACTTATCGTGTCTCTCAATTGCGCTGATGTCACACTCCATGTCAGATCAAATTTGCCACATCATTTTTTATTTTTTATAACAATTTTTTTTTATCAAAAAAATCAAAATTCTCATTTTTCCCTACTAACCCCTTCTTCTTCAGCCCCAAAAAACCAGAGAGGAGAGTAACACAGCCGCCTGGTACCTTGACCCAAAGTTCTCCCGAGCTCATATTTACCATACAAAATAGCACATTTTTCTTCTGGCGCCATTGAAATCAAATCGTGATTTTCAGCAACTTTTCTAAAGCAAGATCGAAAAGGGTGTTCGATTTTTGAAAAAAAAAATAGATGGATCTAATAAGAAGTGAAACAGGAATTTGCATCTCATCTCTCTGCATTTCCAAAAATCTGAATAAAATCAGATTTGCCACATCATTTTTATTTCAATTCAGCTCCAATTCAACTCAAGAAACAAAACCCACCAAAAATCCAACTCAAAATTACCAAAAAAACTTGTCTTTTCCAGGTCAGATTAAATCCAAATCAAGAAAAAAAAGACCATTTATGTAAAACTCTACAGGAATGAGTTGAAGTAGAATGGGTAGTACAGTTATCCATTGTATTAGAGCAACAAAATGGATGAATTTTTTTTGAAACAAGAGCAAGAGCAAAACCACTTACGCAGAAAAAATAAATTTTCAAGAAGAAATTATGGCCAACAAGAAGAAATTTCATTTGGAGAGACAAAAATAAGAAGAAAATTGAAAATTTTTTAGAAGAAGAAATGGTGATTTATAATATTTGGCATTTGGGGAAGAAGATAACTGTTAAAGGGGTTTTTACAAACCCTTCACGCTCCAAAATGGAGTGAATCTCACGCACATGACCTGGTATGCCACTTAGGCTACCAGGTCAGAAAAAAGTGTTTAAAATGTACCTTTTGAGTGGGTACAAGGGTTTAGTTGGCAAAGTTCTAAGTATAAGGTCCTAGGTGACAAACGGGACCAAGTATAAGGGCCTATTAGGTCATTCCGCCTTATTATTGTGCAAAATTAGAAAGAAAATTGAGAAAGCCTGATGCAAATGGTGTGACTCGTCTGTTTTCATTTTCTAACCTTTGCATGGACTATACTCATTAACATAAATATACTTTAATTAACATAAAAAATAAACACACACATTGTTCGATTTGAGAAAAGATATATTCCCAGAAACAACATACAATCTGAAAGTTTCTCGAATTTCCAACAATAAACTTACACCATTCATTTGTCTGCCTCAACAATGCATCTAAGCTACACAACCATGGAAACTGCTCTCCTCACTCCAACCAGCATTCACACTATAGTGAGGCCTGACTAACAACTCCAAAGTACAGAAAAATGCAGGCTCCCAGGATTGTTTTCGTAAATAATAAAATAAAAATAAGCATTACCATCACTGGGGCAAATCAAAACTAGAAACAAAGGGAGAGAAGAGGGAGGAGAATAGCATAGATTTAAGGCAAATAAAAATATTCTTAAACAGAAGAATCAAACAAGTCGAGGACAAACAGGCACTGAATTCCATCAACCAGCTTTCTTGACAGAACACAAAAATAGTAGTTGGTAACAACCACACTTTTGTGAAACAAATGTAACCAAACTGGTGAAAGCATTCTGCGTAGGACACGAGCTCCCTAGATACATCACCCACACTAACTCGATATTTTTACCAAAAAAGGAACAGGTTCTCAGTTTGGGAGATGTAAGATCTACTAGTTTGAGCAATTTTCTTACTCCCTCCGTCCCATTTTATGTGCTGCCCTTTGACTTGGCATGGTGTTTACGAAAAAAGAAAAGACCTTTTAAAACTTGTAGTATAAAACAATCCTTAGATATTTGTATGATTGTAAATCATTCATCAATAGTAAAACAAAATTTTAAAGTACAATTGTTACTAATTATAATAAGGTGACATTCTTTTTGGGACGGACTAAAAGGAAAAAGTGCGACATAAAAATGAGACAGGGAGTAATAAAGTTGGTTCAAAAGTCATACATGCAAGGATACCAATGGGAGTTCCAGGGCTGATTTCAATTAACCAGACACGCTTCCTGAAAAGTAGAAGCATTTTTGAAAATGTATTATTTGCTTATGGGTTGTTAAGACGAGGGTTCCCAGGAAACAACCTCTCTACTTCAATAAGATAGTGGTAAGGTCTGCGTACATTCTACCCTCCCCAGACCCAACTTGTGGGATTCCACTGGATATGTTGTTGTTGTTGTTGTATTATTAGCATAAGAAATCATCAAAGATATAAGCCCAGATCTAAATCAGCCAACGAGGTGGTTATGCTAGATATGACAAAGGCATATGATAGAGTTTCACGGTTGTTCCTAACCAAAGTACATAGACAGTTCGAGATGATTGAAAATGGAAAAAGACAACGATAGATTATATATGTATTCGCTTAATCAGGACACTCCTTTCTTCTTTTGACAAACACGACCAAATCACGTAATTCTTTTTTTGTGCAACTTTACTTGGATCTAACTAGTGCTGTAGTTTACCACTGAGCTCTTAAATAATGTCAACAGCACTACTTCCTTAGGTTTAATCATTGAAAAATATGAAATGCAATTTTATCAGGTCTAAGTAATGATGATACAGAGGACAAAAGCTGTCTTCTCACAGGGAAATGGCAGCAACAGATGCCACTTCATCCTTTTGTTGTCTAGTACTAATCCAAATATCAATTTTGATGCCTTGTAACACAAACTCCTTTCACCTTTCTGCTTAATCGTGAGACTATCACCTCATTTAAAAGTTTAAATTATTAGAGAGAGGATATTTGTACTTAATTGACTCTATATGGATTCCATCATTCCTTTTTCTGGGGCAAGCACGTTAAAATACTAATCTGTTAACCGCTTCTGCCACTTGGATAACCACATGGAATTGTGAAAGCGTAGCATATAAAAGCTCTTGCTGCTAGAAAAGGGAGACTTTCATTTATTTGATTGTTTTAAGCACTTCTCGTAAACTGGATTCACAACATTCAAACAAAGGTTGGCATCAATTATGGGAAGTGAAAAATAGCCTTCTTGTTTCACTTTTCAGCCAGATAAACATCAAGGATGTTCTTGATCATCATCCACACAGGACTTTCAGAAAGTAAGCCTATAGACAAAAATGAATAGATTGCTCAACTGATTCAAGCAGTTCATCACCTTACGTTATCCATCCAACAATGAAGCCCCACTTGACTTCAAGCAAGAGGGAAGACAAACGTAAACCCACACAAATTGGAAATAACACTTCCAGCCAAACACACAGGTACCTAGCATGATGATCTCCAGCTTTATCAGTTTAATCTGGGAAGACATCTTATCAGACCCTATCCACCCCACCACACTTTATCATTATGATTTCACTTAGAGAGGAAATAAGCGAAAGATGAGATACACAGGTACCTACCATGATGATCTCCAGCTCTATCAGTTTAATCTGGGAAGACATCTTATCAGACCCCATTCACCCCCTCCCCACTTTATGATTGTGATTTCATTTAGAGAGGAAATAAGCGAAAGATGAGATACCTCATGAAAATAAAAAGAAGATACAGAAAATGACAATGGAATGTGGATTAGAAATAACCCTCTTATCACGCCTTGCATAACAATGACCACTTGAAGGTCGCAAAATCTTACAAAAAAAAAAAAAAAAAAGGCAGTACCTTACAGCATCAGAAATCAGGAAAATCTCCCAAAATAATCTTAAGACACATGAGAAGAGGAGAAGAAGAGAAATCAAGAACAAGGAGAACTTACATATTCAATAAATTTCCCAAGGAAGTTGAAAGCGAGATTGATAATATAGTGTTCACATTTTTTAGTAAATGCTCATTAAGAAACTAGTAATTTCCCAGTTCCAGGAAATTCAAAGAAAGATAGCTAGTGTAGAATGAAGAAGCACTCACATGCATAACTAAAGGCACTATCTTGAGAGACAGGACGTCAGGGGTAACAGAGCTCTTCTTACATCATGTGGTACTACAAAAGTCCACAGGATCCTCTGTTAGACAAGGTGTGAGTTCTTGTAGCAGAGGTCCTTTGCATCGATACAATTTACAAGAAGAACAAGTGAGCTAACAGAATGCCGACTTGTAGACATAGAGCACGTGATACTTTTTTCTTGGCAATGAAGGCATGCCACATATCACTCCGTCATAGAAGCTATGTAAAAGCTGCCACCATAGTTCTCACTAACCAATACCTACAAATTGAGATAACGATTGATCAGGCTAGGTCAAGAATTCACTGTTAAAGCAGAATCTAAACTTGAAGTTGCTATTGTTAAAAAAAAAAAAAAAGGATGCTATGCATCTAAACCAATGTTTTCAAATTCAAAGACTTGCCAGGACGTCACACTCATTCTATTGTATTGCTATTTCACATTTTCTTTCATCCAGATATAATTACAATATATCAGAAAAGATGCCCAACATTATACTTTAGCCATTAAAAGCAAGTCTTCTGTAATCACTATCAAAAAATAGATTTTACCTACAAATCAAAATTTCAGTATCATCTAACAATAACTGATTTTGCAACTAAAAAGCCTGCAGTTACTATCAAAAAAGGAGGAACGAAGGAAGTTATTTTGCGGCAAAACAACTCCATCCTGAACAGCCCTGAATCCAAGTCAATACAGAGAGCATTTGGAGCATGGACAATACAATTTGGGGGCAACATGGGGTAAACCATGAATTGGGCTGGGTGTGACTCTGATACCATGATAAATTATGTTATCATCTCATTTAAAAGCTAAGTTTGTTGAAGAGAGCATATTTTTGTTTACTTAAACTCTCTTTGCTCCGTTACCATGATACGAAATGGTCATAAGGTGAGGATTGCCCAAGACCGTATAAAAAGACCAATTTTCTCTCCCACAACCAATGTGAACTAAAAGATTTCCATGCAAAATCTGTCAGCAGACCAACAGATTGGGTACTCCCTACTGGCAGACTTCAAGGAGATTTCGATAGGTTTGGCATCAAAGAGAAAGAATCTAGAAGAAACCATATCAATTATTGGGTTGACAAGAACAGCAGGCAGCCTGCCCAGTGTTCCGGAGATATAATTAAATTCAATATCTAATAGAAATTCTTTCAACAATGCATACAAGTCATATCATTCTTTTGGTACATGTCATAAACAAGGGAAAACAGTTTACGATGTGATATCATAGCAGACTTTAACTATAAGCAAAAACCGTAAAGGGACCGAAACTAGTATCATGTACATAAGACTTGCAAGGCGGACAGCCAACAAATCCTATATATAGCAAAATTCCATGATTTCCGCGAAGAGTCAGAAAGACAAGTATGAGAAAGAGGATTATCCGAACCATATTTTTTTCTTTATAACACAATATATGGATACACACCTCAACAAGAAAATAAATGGAGCTACTTTAAGTTACCTGAAAATGTGGAAGCAAGTTGTTGTGAACTTCTATGAAAACTTTTGACCTTGCAGTTAACCTGATGTCACAATTTCAATAATGTCAGATCCGGTCTACATTCATAACATATCACAAATGCATTTCCCTGTTAAACTTTCCATGTTTACTTGTGCTACTGCTCTCAGTAAAAGAGGTAAAGTTTAAATTTAAAAAAAATGAAAAAGGTATCCAAAATATCCGAGCAGCAGAGATATTGATGAGATGTCATCATTGTGCAAGACAAGGTATTTTTTCAAAAGCACCAGAAAAAATGACAAAGAAGAGGAAGAAGTTGAAAAGACAGCATTCAAGAGTCCCTCCAGTAAATCTTCCACACCAGCTCTTGTGGGAAATGTCGTCATGTTTGAAAGTAAACGACAGGAGAAGCCCTTCCTCCTGTTTTAATACTTAGCTTTCTGATAATAACAAAAGCACACTTCTTTTTATTTATTTATTGTGGAAGGAGCAAGCATATGACAGAGTGGCACAAAAGGTCCTTCGGTGGGTGAGGGAGAAGAAAGGAATTCATACTAAATGTATCAATGTCATAAAGGACATGGATGAAGGAGTCACCGCTTACATGAGAATAATAGTAGGAGATACAATACGAAGAGTTTCTCATAACAGTGGGTCTACACTAAGGATCAACATAGAGCCCTGACTTGTTTATCCTAGTTATGGTTGAGTTAACCAACACAATAAAGATGAGGTCCCATGGTGGATATGCTATTTGCTGATGATATCGTGTGAATCAACAGCGCCAGTGAGAGTGTCAACAAAAAGCATGCATTACGGAGAAGCATTTTAGAGCGTAAGGATCTTAGAAAAAATAGAAGTAAAACTGAATATATGCACCAAGTTTAGTCAGAAGAACGAAGTTTCGGTGAGACTAGACGAAATTGCAGTGCCAAAATACAAGCAATTTGGACATCAAGGCTTGTTGTTTCAACAGAACCGAATAGTAAATGAAGATGTTACTCATAACAATAAAACTGGATGCTTTAAATGGAAATATGTTACCACGGTCTTATGCTGTAAAAGGATGACTGCCGAAGTGAAAGGTAAATTCAATAGAACAACTTTAAGACCAACAACGTTATATGAGAGTGAATGTTAGGTTGCATAAGTCCAACATACCCATAGGATGAATGTTGCAGAGATGTGAATTCTTAAGATGAATGTATGGTCATACAAGATTTGATGAGACTAAAAATAGTCATACTCACCAAAAAGGGCAAATAGCATGCAGTGAAGATAAAAAGAGAGTGGGTCACTCGAGATGATGTCATGCATCGACCTATATATGCACCAGTACATAGGTGTGCAACTATGATGAGGATGCTAAAACCGATGATGGGGTAGACCTAAAATTAATTGGAAGGAACTTGCTGCCGTTATTGCTATTATTATTATACATATTCAATTTATTTTTAACTTCTATTTTTATTTGGTATGATGATGACATGAGTTGAGCTTAAATAGAAATATGAGGATTCATATAGCTGACCCCAAGTTGTTTGAGATTGAGGTCGTCGTTTTAGTAGTACAGCAAAGACTGCATTTCTGCCAGTCCATGTTCAAAATTTTATTTGAGAAGTCTTATCAAGATATTTACTTGGAAAACTAAACTTATGGCTGTATAATTTCTTCATCACCTTGGGTTCTGCATGTATAAAACACACCAGATTGAGTTTCTACTTCAGGATTCCAAGGATGAAAGGAATACAATAGCAATCAAGAAAGAAATTTAAGATCGCATAGAGGAATACAACTACAGAAGCAAGTGCCAAGAAAATAGAGGTGCTGAAGAAAATGAGTACATACTGCAGATAAGTTGTCTCTGGTACATACCTTCTTAAAAGGCAACAACAAATGTAAACCTCCTCAATATCAGTTGAAACTTTTAATTTTAGATATTGCTTGATAAGCTCGCAAAGCAACTAACGGCCTCTGCCCATCCTTCAGTGCCGACATCAGGGAGAATATAAATCTGAGACATAGTTCTCTGCAATACAGGAGATCTCTTTGATACATCTCTGCCAAAACGCACAAAATATGACAATTGCTGGCTTTGAATATGTCAATCCATTCAGGTGGATTTCCATCCCACAAATCAATGTTCGAGATAGGAGGACTACAGTTCTCATTATTAGCACAGACCAACGAAGCATCTAGTGAAGATTCATTGTTCCTGTGTGGGGGAAGAAGTTCAAGTATATCTGTCCACAACTCCACAGGCAATTCTTGAAAAGCCGATCTGTCTACTTGACTAAGAGAAGACGGCATTAGACTGATGCCTCCTGAGACAGGAGCACTAATAACCACATCCTTATTTGGTACACTAGCATCAGAAAGTGTCTCACTTATCATGCCAGCAAAAAGCTTATTAGGAGAAGAGACCACTTGGATTTCCTCTTCATTATACTGATGCTCCAGTTGTAGCCACCAGAATCAACACCATGAAGTTGTAGAAACAAGAAGATAAACATCATCACCAATTCTAAAACAGGATAAATACTAAGCCAGCCCAAGAAGAGAAAAAATGAAGATACCTCATGAGCAGCAAAAGCTTTATCGGGTGCAGCAGGGCAAACAGAAGATATGTTTTCTTTTTCTGATACGCCTATTTTAAAAGATATGAGAAGTGAGGCAAAAGCTCATAACAAAATGATTTATATGTATAAGCTAATTGGGTCAAAGAACTGCCTTCTGTAATTTAAAGGAATGCATCCTCACCTTTGCTTCTCTTTTCAGTAATTAAATGAGCCAATTTTCCCTCATACATGTCATTAATTTCTGAAAAGACCTCAGGAGGAAGAGACACTATAACTCCTATATCAAGCTCGTTCATAGGAGGAAGAGTTGCACTCTGTCCAAAACCAGCAGTACCAGAGGGCGAAGCTGCTGTCATTTCAATGAAAGGTGTACTTTGATCATCCAGCAACTGAGCCTGGCATTCATCAACCCTGTTTTTACCTTTATCTGCAATATCAGACAGTCAGATCGAATCCAACTCATCCAGCATGTAAACTCGATACAAGTTCACGCGATACTTTTTCGTTAAGAACTTGTTGAAAACACAGAATCAATGTTGGAATAAGTTGACATGAAGAAACAAAATAAGACCATCATACTAACTCTTTATCAGAGCATTAAAAAGGAGATTTCATATCCATCAGTACTGCTGCAATAAAATTCCCATTGAGTTTCTCATGTTGTAGAAGAGAAAGGAAACAATCTAAGATAAACAATTATGATGTCCTCAAGTAATTTTAGGACACACAAATTTAAGAAGCCCTAGACCTTTCATGAGCTAGGACACAGCCAATGCAAGGAACCACAACAGAGTTTCAGTACCAGTTTAAGTGTGCAAGAAATACATCTGTCAAGCTATAGGCATACCTAGAGGCAATAAATATTTGGACAAGTGAAGAAGTCAACCTGCATCAGCGCCTTTCTCATGACTACTGCGTCGGGTTTTGATTATTGGTCTTAGCAGAGGCAGCAGTGAGCCAAGATCTGATGGAGTATCTCTCTTTCCCTGGATTTATGTCAAAGAAATTAGTAGAGAAACAGTTCATAAATGACATCCTGACATCGTCATAACTGGTATAGAGAGATATATGAAATGCAAAGGGAAGACCTTGCTTAGAACTATCTGCAATTTCAAGCTTTGAGACCAGCAATCCCATGCCTCGTATGTCCTCCACCTCTGCACAGCGAATAGTCAAAACAGCATTTATTTTAGAAGAAAAAACAGGATAGACTGCAAGTCATACTGATATCACTCTGGGTATGTTTTTGTTGTCGCTGAACAAAGTTATGATTGATTTGGAAGCAAAATCGAAGTTTGTTGCTCAAATTCATTTGACCTAAAGGGAATTCTAACATCCAAGGAGAAAATTTTTGGTCTGCAATGTTCAAAATTCACCATGAGTTGATTGATTCTGAAACATCTAACCATTAAGCGAAAAACGAAATGCTGCTAATGCAGAAAACAAAGAACTTAAAAGTTTCATCAGCATCACAGTTGCACCAGTATATTTTTAGTTCCCTTTTAGGCTATACACAAGGTTTTTGGAGTTTCATGCAAATAGCATTCTCTGACAAATCTCAAGCCCAACTAAAAAAAAAAAAATAACAATCATTTGGGAAAGGAAAAAATTTTAAAAGGCTTCTCTCAGCTGGCGAGCTCTATTCACCATCCTAACAATTAGGACTCAAATAGTTTAAAAACATATCTCAAGAAGGAGAAAAAAAAAGGCTTCTCCGAGCTTGCGAGCTCTATTCAGCATCCTAACACCTAGGATTCTATAGTACGAAATAGTTAAAAAAACAAATCTCAAGAATTTTTGGTTAATATGACTCTCAAAGACAAATCTTGTTTCCTGCAATAATTTGGCTAAAATCATGAAAAACAAGTGGTCGAGCTTTTGCTTGAGAGGATGCGTGCATCTTTGCTCTTCACCATTTCTCCCTCTTTGTTGAGCTAATCAGCACAGAAGTACCAATAGAGAAAAGCTTGTCTGTGTCAATGCACAAATACTATATCAAAAAGCAAAAATACAGTGACATTACGTCAGCCCTTAGAAGGTTGAGGATTTACTATTATTATTCTGACTCTTCCAAAAATCAAACAAGTGACAGAAGTGGAAGAAGGATAAGAAACAAGAACCACAGGATGCTCAAAGGATTAGTTCAGTGTTATCTTAGTAACATCATGTATCAAATGGATTACTTTACTGAAAGTTGCTCGGATGTGGAATGCTGCATAAAAAAGCTGATATTCCATCCTAAATTGATACGACCTATTTTGTTTATTTAAGTTTAAATCGACTAAATCATCTAAATCTAGTACTAGAACTATATGAAAATAATACAGTTCTATATTTTCCCATTTCATATAACAAAAAAGCATTTAAGAATTAAGAGTAAAAACTATCAGTTCGACTCCCAAAGCAGATCAGATAATCAGTTTGCACAGATGTATCAAGATACAAAACAAAACTGGGAAACAAGAAAGATAATCCAGACTAAAATCACAAAGCACGCCCATAACTTTAAATGTAAAGCGAATTAGTCCCAACGAACAAAACTAAACACGCTATTTACATTGAAATGACATCGAGATCAGCTAAAATTTCTTAAGATAATCCATTTCCATTTTGGTATTCACCCTAGAAATATATAACCTAGTGTTTTTGTCTTTGCTGGAATTTGAACCTGATCCCCAGCGTTCGCACCCAGTTCATTGAACCACTAGGCCTCACTAGTTGGTACTGATTTAAACCCTTATTTTAGAGTGTAACAATCACATAGGGAAAGCAATTACCCACATGTGAAGTCATAAAAAGCTGTGAGACGATTCTCTCAAGCACGTCAACGCTATCTGTGGCCATTGGCACCTACAAGTAGCAGAATGCAATTAAAGGAAAATAGAAATATCTTCAGTAAGAAAACATAAAGCTCAAGGTTATCACAGAACATACTATACCGTGACAGAATGGCTCAAGTTATCACAAACACCACAGCCCAAATACTTTACTGGCCCCTGCATCACCCTTTCTTTTCTTTATCTGTATTGATAAATATAGGTGAAAAAGCAGCATAAGAACCAACTATTTGACTAGTTTATACTAAAAGATCTCTGAAATGAACTATAATCTCAATATAAATAATGGCTTCATAAGGCCGAAAACAGAGAGAGACCTTTAAGGTAAACTTCCTCCCTATAACTCCACATCCCTGCAAACGAAATGAAACCTCCTTGCAAAGGTTTAACAGAAAATGTTGTACCTGAATTGAGAAGGTGTTTAGTGTCACAATAAGCATTAGTATAAAGGGCCCAAATAACAATGATATATGGATTTGCTTTCCTACAAACATAATCGAGAGGTTTATATATTTGGCTTAAACCCATCTGATTGATTATAAACAAAATGGAGAACTTCATGATGCAGATTCACAAAGCATGTAACTAGTATTTGCTTCCTTTGGACAGGTACTAGAACAGCTTTTTAAGACCACTACAGAAATACGATGCAAGTGTATATGTACTATATTCGAAACGGAACCAAAACATGCTCAGAAAATATTATAAATATATACACACGCACACATACACAATACCACTTGAGAGACTGCTTATATTGGCACCAGAATCAATGGCGCAACTTAGAAGCAACAAGCAGCACAGGAGGCAAAATAAACAATCATCAATCATAAAGCTTGTCTCCAATATTCAAACCACTTAAGAAACAGTGAAATAACGGGGTCAGTGGAAGTTCGTGAGTCAGTTATGTTACTACGACAAAAATCCGAAAGAAAGCCTACAGTAAGAAATCTGTGTTGGTCCTAACCTGTATCATGCCAACTAACCGATCATCTATCACTCTACTATAGTTCCATAGCATACTGCCAGTTTTAGAACCAAAGTCCTTCCGGAGAGTTTCCTGGAAACACAACAAATGAATGAGATATATATACAGTCCAAAATTGAGTATAATGCATGTCATCCCTAAAAACATGGCATGCCACATATATAAAACATTCTTTGTGCCACCGCGATTGGTGTATCGATAAGTATCATATAAAGGAGAAAAGCACCCCACTCGGCCAGCCGAATAACATCACAGAAGTTTGAAAGTGTTCACCAATGAGAAGTCACTATAAGTCTTGAGAAATTCAAAGAAAAGATAACCAATCAACAAACAAACAAGCGCTGTAATGTGTTCAACATACTTCTTTCTCAAAATAAACTACCCCCAATGCCAATAAGGGATTTCTTAATCACTGATTGAATCATAGTTTCCACAAGACAAGATATTCTCATTTTATCAAATGATCATACATTTGAAAACATTTTAACCATGGGTTTAACAAAACATCACTAGCTGAAATAAACTCCAGGAGCTGAAGTAATCCAAATAGGTGTAAATGCAGTCTTCAATAAACAATATATCCTCGATTTCATCAGCTCTAGTTAATGAAGGTTCCAAGGATGCTTGACTTTACAACAAGCATGAATAACTAACCTCAATTTTCATTGATAGTTATCAAGTTAAGATAACCTGTTAAGCATGAAACCTTTTTTCAAAAGAAATGGAAAATATAGTTTCATGGAAAGCTTTGGATGGAGAAAGCAAAAAAACAAGAAGATTAATCGACCGAATGCCTGAAATCCCAACTGGCCAAGGCATCAAGCAATACTTCACCACCACCACTTCCTCCTCCTTCCATAGTGTAGGGAGATCAGAATAATTCAACATATGTCATCCACACTACTGCAATCCTTGGTTTTCAAGGTTTTCACTCCAGCTCCTAAATGATAGGCCACCCGACTTGGGATAAATTCTGCTTATGAACTCTTACAAACATATCACTTCAATTTGCAGTACCTTCCTGGTACTAGCTTTAAGAAAATACCATTATCTTATTATTTACGAAAAAAAATACTAACAAACATAAAATAAAAGGAACAAGAAGATCTCAGTAGCAATAGATTCAATGATTCATAAAGTACTCTTATATTGTTTCTGCAAGCGTGAAACGTATCTGAGAGAAACCACATCAAAATAGATGCAAAACACTGCTTGCTGTACACAAACTATAACTAGACAGAAGATCAAAATCGCGAGAGCAGTAACCAACATATTGCAGAAGGAAACCAATACTAAACAATGAGAACCTTGGAAATCATACGCAGCTGCCCACAAGTTGTGATTTGTCTCCTCTTCAACTTCTCTTCCAACACATGACCAATTCCAGGAAGTGCTTTTACTGGAAGTTCACACAGGTGCTCCTCCACCTAATATAGCCAACAAGATAAATCAGCACAGTAAAATCACAATAATTATTTTACTTCTCTAGAATGATCTTCAAGTCTTGGTTATCCTCTTTTGCCACTACATGCAGTAGAGACTAGAATATAAGATGATCAAAAAGGGAGTTAATCAGCAAAGATCTAAACAAGACAAATGTGTTTGATATTGAATAGTAACTGTGGACAAAACAAAGTGATCAAAATAGCTCTTTTCTGGGACTTATCATTAATAAAATATTCGCAAATTCTTTTTTTTTTTTTTTTAAGGTAATAAGAAAGTTGAAACTAATTTTTCAAAAATAGTAAAATAACTCAAGGATTCATGTTGATTTCCATCTAACTCCAGATTCTTGCAACAGAAAAGGTTAGTATAAGCTTGAACAGGACGAAGACATAACCAAAGTAAATAAATAGAGCCTTATGTGGCAATAGAGAAACATCTCACGTTGCAAGGGCATGGAGAAGCCGCTTCTCGCAGAAACTTCGCTTTATAAAAGTGGAGCCTATAAAATCTGATTTGACTTCCAGGCATGTCCTTTCTAGAAATAGCGCAAATTCACAATGCATAGAGGACTCTCAGGTTAACTACAAATAGTTAAAGAAAAAGGCAATGGCACGTAACCAAAAAAAATATAGCTGCAAAATATAGTTTGTAATACAGTAGAAGATGCACATATTTAGATGATAGAGATCATGACATAAGTTCTCCCCTCTTTCATACATCAAAAAGACAGCTACAAATAAGCTACCTTCTCAGCAGGGATGTAACATTGCCCATCTGGTTTTGCAATCCTAGCAGCAAGACGCTCCATAAGCATATTCCCAGCAATACCAGCACTAGCAGCACAGCTTGTTGCATCAAGAATCTCCTCTCTGATCACTGAGACAAAAGCTTGAATGTCCTCTACTCCAGAATCAGTGGCATCCAAAAATGCTTTCTCACAACTTACGGCCTGCATTCAGTAGCAATTATCAATCAAGAGATAAGAACATCGTGAAGTTATTCAACACGCAATATTGAGGCCATACCTGCACTTTGTTGCAGTACTTGTGCAATACGTTGTAGAAGCGATCAGCAACCTGCAAATAAAACCAGATTTTATAGGACTCGATATCCAAATACAAAAGAATGCAATAACACGGCGAAAAGGAACAAGATGAAAAAACTGAAATATCCTGACGACCTCCTCGTAAGCCTCGAAGTCATAAGAAAGAATAACTAGGTAAGGGCAACGTAACTTGGCATCTCTGACAAACATTCCAGCCCTTACTCCTATTGAGAAAAAAACTTGAGTGACGATCAAATTTCAAACACGGGATGATATTTGAGAAAAGGTTGAATTACTGACTGAAAGACTGACCATAACCCCCAGCAGGATAATTCGCTGACGATATTTCTGATGTTCCGCGTGGATTATCTGAATGGCAAATGGCAACAGGTTTATCCTTCAACTCAGGGCGATTTCTAATGACCACCGACACAAAAAAGCAATCCTGAACAAGTAAAGTTGAACTGATTTTTTAGTAAAGAGAATAAACTACGGAGACTAGTATATCATATAAATGACATTCCTTCAGATGAAGGAGGGTGAGAAGGAAGAGGAGTCAGAACATAGACGCAGTCATAACAACATAAAAAGGACAAGTCAAATTTTCCCACCATCGAAGCAGAAATTACCATGTCCACATGAATAATGATCGTCCTATTTGCTGTTGCTGAAGGACTAGGGTCTGAACTTGTGCATCTAAACCCACCAGGGAAGTTAGGGAATCAACTTGCTGATTTGCATTAAAAATCAAGTCATAGAAATTTAAACTTACAATTCAGAAGCTTGTTTACAGCGACAGAATCCAACACCCATGTGGGTTTGACTACTGGAAGTCCTCTGCTAAAGGACCTAAATCAAATTCAAACAAATCTTACAACAAAAATCACAACTTCTATTTTTCAGCTGAGATACAAAAACAAGAAATTGATGAACTTGTTTTTACAATGACCTTAAATTCTTGACCTTACTGTCAGGAAGATTACAACAGATTATATGAGTAACACGACGCCTAGAAAAATAATTCTCAAAACGGCCTCCATGCTTCAACATATATCCTCGAAGTTCCTGTAGAGATATTGTTGAAATCAATAAACTGCAAGAGAAGCAACCTAATCTTCGAGATGAGAAAATCCAATGAGATACAGAAGAGAATATGATAGCTGTATAGTCAGTGTATTGATTACAATGAAGATGGATCTTTGTATACGGGTTTACATGCATATTGAATGAACTCCTCTTACAAGTAACAATACAAGTTATCGTTTATTACAACGATTCCGAAAGTTAGAGAAGTTTTTTATTGATGAAACAGTGTTTGACATCATTCATCATTCGATTCAGGATCTTTTAAGTCGTAATCTTCAAACAATCATATCACATCAATCCCGTCATGAAATTGACCATAAAGAAACCATAATGTACCAAACCTGACTGGAAGGAACTGTGTATCCATCAACAAAAATGGATACACCCTGAAATATAGATTTTTAAGAACTTGGACCACTGAGAGAAGTACTTGATGCCTCCGCCTCAAACTGCTCGTGAAGCTTCTGATTCTTCACGGCCATGTAACTACCGCAAAGTTATCAAAAGCCACAATAAGAAGATCAGGAAATCAGCACCAAGAACAAGTCATATAGCACACACTACACACATCAAATCAGAGAGGAGGGGTGCGTTTATGAAGTAAACTGACCACATAGAGGAGACATATTGAAGTGAAATTCTAAAACAATCCATAAAAATCAATCAACTATGCCCAAAACCAACTAGTGGACTCACATATAAAAATACTCTATATTCGTCCCATTCTAGGTGGACTTGTTTCATTGAAAAAATTAACCTATATAAAATAAGAAGAACAATATTTCTTGATGATCAACACATTCGGCTGTTGGTCCTTCTTGAACTTTCTTGATGCCTTCTTGAACTTTCTTGATGATCATCTATTCAAAGCTTCAAATAGGCAAGATAGTGTATCGCACTAAGAACAAGTCATATTGCATAGACTATGCACGTCAAATCAGAAAAGAGGTAGGGTGATTTATGAAGTAAATTGTGCAAGAAGCAAATTGACCACATAGAAGAGACATATTGAAGTGAAACTCTAAAGACAGTTCATAAAAAACAATCAACTATGCCCAAAACCAACTAGTTTGTCTCGCCTATAAAAATACTCTATATTTGTTCCGTTCTATGTGGAGTAGTTTCATTACCTGCCGAAATCAGAGAAAGGTGAACTATTGAAGACCGCGCGAGAAGCAGAGCGAGAATTGGCATGCCTAGGGTCTTTTGACTAGCCTTCTTCTTCTTGTTGCTTTGATTGCTGCTGTTACTCCGACATGAATTTGAGGTCCGTTTGGAATTGGAACCGGAGTTCGCAGAGCGTGAGGGATCCATGCTCGTCTCCGTGTTCTGAGAGTTGAAACCCAGAAACTGAAACGCTGATGGAATTGAGCGATTTATAAAATGAAGCGGCAAATATAAGCAACGGGAATGATTTATAAACACACGGATCTTGATGCGGAATGGGTCGGTTAACCCGAAACTTTTTGTTTTTTTTTTTTTTTTTTTTTTTTTACGGAGAGGAGGACAATATTTTAGAAGAATATGCCTTATCGTAATTGTTTTGATTTGTTATTATCCTAGTATGTTATTTATGGTGTTTAAATTATGATAGGATTATATTGTTAGTAAAATAATTCTTAATGAATTAATAATTTATAATTTATCCATGTATAAATAAATTATTAAAGGTTTAACTCATAAACAGACGCCTAAATTTGTCATTATTTTTCACTTAGACATATAAAGTAAGACAAGTTTCTAATAATTGAAAAATGAGGACAAGTTTAGATGTTTGTGTTTATGAGTTAACCCATTATTAAATATAAAATTTTAATTTGATTATCAACCATCAACTTGATAACTCGATATCAATAGCCATCTTTGTAGTTGGCCTATCGACTATAATTCAAATTTGAACATCCTTACTTGTACTTGATGAGATTTCAAGTAGTCATTTTAACTTGATGAAAATGTATATTTTGGACGCTTCTAATCACTAGTGCACTAACCAAACCCATGTGGCGGTAATGTAACGAGTTGAACAAAACACATGAATCACGTGCATATTAGGAGCGTAAATAAAAATAAATTTTATTTAAAAAGGAAGAAAATCAAAATAAAGAAAAAGATTAAATAAATTAAACCCTCATAATTCTTTTTTTTGTTCTCTAAATGTTTTTCATAATGTAACACTTCATATAGCTTTTGTATATCATTTGTGACTTGCCATTGGTGGTTGTCTCGATTTCTGAGGTAAAAGAATGAATATTTAATGAGATTTATGTAAGGGCTGAAGTTTGAAACACTTAACCAAAACTGCCATTATAAATTAATAAGATAGGATTCGAATTTTGGCATTTCAGCTAGGTCCAAATAAAATGAATATTCATTTTATTTGGCAAAACGTGCACAGTATAAGCACGAGCAAGTATTCATTAATTTTCCTGGTCAGGCAAAAAAATTATTGCAATTTTAAATAAAAAAATTTTGTACATGGTTAACTGAGAATTTTGAGAACCTACTTTTATCAAAAAAATAATAATTTTAGACTGCAACTATTTATTTTTGGCTGAAAAATTAAAAAAAAGTACAATTAACATGAAAAAGGACTATGGAGAAAGCTAAGCAGGATAAAAATGTTTAGTGAGATCAAATCTTAGCAGTTGAGGTGTCTATTGGGAAATTAATTGACTACACTATAATTTAAGATGCCAGTAATTAATTAGGGAGGAATTAAATTGAACCTTGCCAAAGGGAGATACAAGTTGTTGCAGTGCTGTGATTCTTTCACCAAGTTTCTCTTTCTTAACCTGCATTGAATTATACATAATTTTTAGGAATCTCATTCAGGTTTTAAAAAATCCCAAAATTATGATTCTTTCCCTAATTACGAAAAATATCGACTTTTTCTGTGTTTTTGATACCTGGAGGCGTCACCTTGATACTTACGAATCTGTGACCGAAATTACAGCGGTTGCGCTTAATAAGGAAAAAAATTTATGCCAACTATGTAAATCCCTTGATTGACGCCTTAACTGTTACAAATGTTTAACATGGTAACTGTAAGAGAGAGAAAATATTAAAATAAAAAATAAATTTTAAAACGGCTCTAAAAATGGAAAAAATCATAATTTAAATAGTGATTGACATTAATTAGACTTCTACACAAAAAAAATTGTACTAATTATATCTTTTTAATAAAAATATAGATTCTTTAAGTATAAAAAATAAATGGATAATGATAAAAAGTTAGGATTTTCGTAATTTTTAAAAAAGGTAGGGAATATTGAAGATTTGGATAAAGAAGTTGTGTTATTTGGTGTTTTGATGTATCCGCTGTTAAGAGTGTTTATTTGAGGTATCAGTAATATGATATTTTGCTATTATTTCGAAAATAAAATGTGTTTATGGAAAGATGACTATTTATTCCAAGTAAATTGTTAGATACAATATTCACTGTGCAATATGGTGTTTGGAAAAATGAGATTTTTTTCAAGATGTATTGATTTATGTGTATCGGTGTGAAATTTATTGTGCAAATGGTGTAGAATACTACTAAGTTTTAGATAATAATAACAAGGTATTTGTTCTGTAACATTATATATGATTTTTTGAGTCCATACAATTATAAATTAGATATTGGAGTCTAATGATATAAAAATTAAATTAAATGTTTGCAGGAAAATTTTTTTATAACAATTCAGTTCATGAAGGAAAAAATGATGCCAAACACTGTTTTAATACCAAAAAAAAAAAAACATATACTGTTGTCAGGTATAAAAAATAAA
This sequence comes from Solanum rostratum, assembly GCA_029948455.1. Lineage (NCBI taxonomy): Eukaryota > Viridiplantae > Streptophyta > Magnoliopsida > Solanales > Solanaceae > Solanum > Solanum rostratum. The sequence goes on along the minus strand of CM057045.1, from coordinate 88,614,775 downwards.
CATGTACTAAAACTTAATACTGTTGACAGGTATCAATAAATAAAAAAGATAAAATATTCTAAAGCAACATAAGACATATTACAAAAAGCTAAGACATCAAAGTGGCCAAAGAATGTCAAGAAAGTGACCAAAGATAGTTTCCCGAAACTTGGCAACAACATCGTCACCAATAGAGAACTTAATATTATCTGCGAAGTTAGGGTGTTTGGGATGCTTTTTATTACATAACTCATACCCTGAAAAACAAGTATCAATATGCAGATATCAGAATAAAAAAAAGAGTATTTCTGAAACATAGGACCATCCTAAAAAATTGGAGGTAGTCATCCACAAACAATTATTTTGTATCAAACAATAAATCAACATACAAAACAGGTTTCAATAAGCAATCAAACAATGAGACTTTATGAAACATATAACCATCCACCAAAATGGGAGGCAACCATCCACAAATAATTATAATGTATCAAACACTAAATCAATATAAAAAATCAAGTATCACTATAGTGTATCAAACATTAAAAGCATGTATCACTAGAGAGATATCAAACATCACAAGTCAAAATAAAACACTAAATCAAAATAAAAAACAAGTATCACAAGTCAGATATCAAAACATCAAAAGAGAGTTTTTCTTTGAAAAAATTGAACATCATAAAAATAGGATGAATAAGACATCTACCCACTATTATACTGTATCAAATAATTAATCACCATAAAATCAAATATCTCAAAATATGTAACAATATCAAAAATGGAATCAGGCAAATACACATATATATGGAGTATCAAACATTGCATCAATAGAAAAAATAGGAATCCACATAAACTTTCAAAACCCCAAAAATTAGATATCAATTTGACCAACCAACCAGTGTAAATATGAGTCAGTAATACTGCAACAATGAGGAATCGACATTCTTATAGTTTGTCAAAAGTTGTTTGAATCAATAACTCCTAAAGCCGACTAATATGTGTATTTGCGGATTTGGGAGAATAAAATCAATTTACCTTGGGCAATGGTGGTCGTGCAGAGAGAGAGAAGAATGTGTTTTACTGATCCGACTTGCATGTCATTCCCGACCTGGGGATCTTGATAGGGACGTTACATCCTTGACTTTTTTACCTTTTGCAGTTGAAATATTACCGGCTTCGTCGCCGTTATTGTTGTGGTGGTCGACCTTGGCAGTGTCGGCTTCTTCACCACTTTCAAATGCTTCTTGTGTAACTGTAAAGAGAGAGAAAGTAATTAAAATTAAGAAACTGCTTTAAAAATGAAAAAATTATAATTTGAAAAGTGATTGACATTAATTAGACATCTACACCAAAAAAAATTTTCCAATTATAACTTTTAATAAAAATATATATTCTTTAAGTATAAAAAATAAGTGGAAAATAATAAAAAGATGGAATTTATGTAATTTTTAAAAAATGTTAGAATTATTTAAGATTTGAACAAAAAAAATGGTGTAATTTTATAAATTTTACTTGAATTATTATTGTGCAAAATTAGAAAGAAAAAATTGAGAAAGCCTATGATGCAAAATGGTGTGACTCGTCTGTTTTTCATTTTCTGACCTTTGCATGGGCTGTACTCACATTTGAATTTTCTACCAGCTTTGTCCTCTTGCAATTTATCTGATTTCCAGCTTTTTTTTTTCAACCGATTCCTTCTCTGCCCCATTTCGCTTTTTCTGCATGCATAAGTTTTCAAGTTGCATAAGTGTCGAATATTAAATGGACTAAAATACCGACACTGCAAATGTTCTTTATTTTTGCTAACTATCACATTGTGTATACATCCATTTACTGCTATGAGATTTACCAAGTTATCAATTACTCCTTCCGACTCACTTTTCTTTTTTTTCATTTATTTCTAAAAGAAAAAATCATTCTTGTCATTTTTAACATATAAAAAATAACAAATACTTCATTTTTTTTTTCATATTTTACTCTTAGCATTAAATAGTATTCTCCAAATCATGTTTCGAACCAATATTACACATCAATTAATAGAAATAGTGTGGTCAATAAATATAATTGTTTTTCTAATGGGTGTTCCAACTCAAACAGTGATAAATAAAAATGAACATTAAAAATATTAATTATTTCAGTTTGGCATCATGCATAGTAATTCATTGGAATTCGATTGAACCCAATAACTTTAAACATGAACACATTAAATTTAAAACTCAATTATAATTCTTTAAATCATGTTTTAACGTGACATTCAAAACCCATAAAGTTGAAATGCAAGCTCCACCCTTCTAGCCGTATATAATTAAATCAAGAAATTTGAAAACCAGTAGTACCATTTCAACCGTTAACAGCCCTGTTACAAAAATGCAATGGCAAAACGTGCAGAGTAGTATAAGCACGAGCAGGTATTCATTAATTTTCCTGGTCAGACCAGGTGATAGCTGACGCTTGCAAATTCATAAAATTTATCTACCTGACTCGGCACAAATATACTTTCATTAACATAAAAAAATCAACACACACACTGTTCGGTTTGAGAAAAGATATATTCCCAGAAACAACATACAATCTGAAAATTTCTCGAATTTCAACCATAAACTTACACCATTCATTTGTCTGCCTCAACAATGTATCTGAGCTCCACAACCATGGAAACTGCTCTCCTCACTCCAACCAGCATGTACACTATAGTGAGGCCCGACCAACAACTCCAATGTACAGAAAAATGCAGGCTCCTAGGATTCGTTTCTGTAAATAATAAATTAAAAGATAAGCATTACCATCACTAGCAAATCAAAACTAGAAACGAAGGGAGAGAAGAGGGAAGAGAATAGCATAGATTTAAGGCAGATAAAAAAATCCTTAAACAGAAGAATCAAACAAGTCGAGTACAAACAGGCACTGAATTCCATCAACCAGCTTTGTTGACAGCACACAAAAATAGTAGTTGGTAACAACCACACTTTTGTGAAACAGATGTAAACAAACTGGTGAAAGCATTCTGTGTAGGACACGAGCTCCCTAGATACATCACCCACACTAACTCGGTATTTTTACCAAAAAAGGAATAGGTTCTCAGTTTGGGAGATGTAAGATCTACTAGTTTGAGCAATTTTCTTACTCCCTCCGTCCCATTTTATGTGGTGCCCTTTGACTTGGCATGGTGTTTACGAAAAAAGGAAAAACTTTTTAAAACTTGTAGTATAAAACAATCCTTAGATATTTGTATGATTGTAAATCATTCATCAATAGTAAAACAAAATTTTAAAGTACAATTGTTACTAATTATAACAATGTGACATTCTTTTTGGGGCCGACTAAAAGGAAAAGATGCGACATAAAAATGAGACAGGGAGTAATAAAGTTGGTTCAAAAGTCTTACATGCAAGGATACCAATGGGAGTTCCAGGGCTGATTTCAATTAACCAAACACGCTTCCTGAAAAGTAGAAGCATTTTTGAAAATGTATTATTATCTGCTAATGGGTTGTTGAGACGAGGGTTCCCAGGAAACCACTCTCTACTTCAATGAGGTAATGGTAAGGTTTGCGTACATTCTACCCTCCCTAGACCTCACTTGTGGGATTCCACTGGGTATGTTGTTGTTGTAGTATTATTAGCACAAGAAATCATCAAAATATAAGCCCATATCTAAATCAGCCAACGAGGTGGTTATGCTAGATATGACAAAGGCATATGATAGAGTTTCACGGTTGTTCCTAACTAAAGTACATAGACAGTGTGAGATGATTGAAAATGGAAAAAGACAACAATAGATTAAATATGTATTCGCTTAATCAGGACACTCCTTTCTTCTTTTGGCAAACACGAGCAAATCACGTAATTCTTTTTTTGTGCAACTTTACTTGGATCTAACTAGTGCTGTAGTTTACCACTGAGCTCTTAAATAATGTCAACAGCACTACTTCCTTAGGTTTAATCATTGAAAATATGGAATGCAATTTTATCAGGTCTAAGTAATGATGATACAGAGGACAAAAGCTGTCTTCTCATAGGGAAATGGCAGCAACAGATGCCACTTCATCCTTTTGTTGTCTAGTACTAATCCAAATATCAATTTTGATGCCTTGTAACACAAACTCCTTTCACCTTTCTGCTTAATTGTGTGACTATCACCTCATTTAAATTTAAACTATTAGAGAGAGGATATTTGTACTCAATTGACTCTATATGGACTCCATCATTCCTTTTTCTGAGGCAAGCACGTTAAAATACTAATCTGTTAACAGCTTCTGCCACTTGGATAACCACATGGAATTGTGAAAGCGTAGCATATAAAAGCTCTTGCTGCTAGAAAAGGGAGACTTGCATTTATTTGATTGTTTAAGCACTTCTCGTTAACTGGATTCACAACATTCAAACAAAGGTTGGCATCAATTATGGGTAGTGAAAAATATCCTTCTTGTTTCCCTTTTTCAGCCAGATAAACATCAAGGATGTTCTTGATCATCATCCACACAGGACTTTCAGAAAGTAAGCCTATAGACAAAAATGAATAGATTGCTCAACTAATTCAAGCAGTTCCACCTTACGTTATCCATCCAACAATGAAGCCCCACTTGACTCCAAGCAAGAGGGAAGACAAACGTAAACCCACACAAATTGGAAATAACACTTCCAGCCAAACACACAGGTACCTACCATGATGATCTCCAGCTTTATCAGTTTAATCTGAGAAGACATCTTATCAGACCCTATCCACCCCCCACACCTTATGATTATGATTTCACTTAGAGAGGAAATAAGCGAAAGATGAGATACACAGGTACCTACCATGATATCTCCAGCTCTATCAGTTTAATCTGGGAAGACATCTTATCAGACCCCATTCAACCCCACCCTCCCTCCCCACTTTATGATTGTGATTTCATTTAGAGAGGAAATAAGCGAAAGATGAGATACCTTATGAAAATAAAAAGAAGATACAGAAAATCACAATGGAATGTGGATTAGAAATAACCCTCTTACCACGCCTTGCTAACAATGACCACTTGAAGGTCGCAAAATCCTGCAAAAAAAAAAAGAAGGCAGTACCTTACAGAATCAGAAATCAGGAAAATCTCCCAAAATGAGGAGAGATCTAGGTCCTAAAGACACATGAGAAGAGGAAAAGAAGAGAAATCAAGAACAAGGAGAACTTACATATTCAATAAATTTCCCAAGGAAGTTGAAAGCAAGATTGATAATATAGTGTTCACATTTTTAAGTAAATGCTCATTAAGAAACTAGTAATTTCCCAGTTCCAGAAAACTCAAAGAAAGATTGCTAGTGTAGAATGAAGAAGCACTCACATGCATAACTAAAGGCACTATCTTGAGAGACAGGAGGACGTCAAGGGTAACAGAGTTCTTCTTACATCATGTGGTACTATCAAAAGTTCACATGATCTTCTGTTAGACAAGGTGTGAGTTCTTGTAGCAGAGGTCCTTTGCATCGATACAATATACAAGAAGAACAAGTGAGCTAACAGAATGCTGACTTGTGGACATAGAACACGTGATACTTTTTTCTTGGCAATGAAGGCAATGCCACATGTCACTCCGTCATAGAAGCTATGTAAAAGCTGCCACCATAGTTCTCACTAACCAATGCCTACAAAATTGAGATAAAAATTGATCAGGCTAGGTCAAGAATTCACTGTTAAAGCAGATTCTAAACTTGAAGTTGCTATTGTAAAAAAAAAAAATAAAAAAAAATGCTATGCATCTAAACCAATGTTTTCAAATTCAAAGACTTGCCAGGACGTCACACTCATTCTATTGTATTGCTATTTCACATTTTCTTTCATCCAGATATAATTACAATATATCAGAAAAGATGCCCAACATTATACTTTAGCCATTAAAAGCAAGTCTTCTGTCATCACTATCAAAAAATAGATTTTACCTACAAATCAAAATTTTAATATCATCTAACAATAACTGATTTTGCAACTAAAAAGCCTGCAGTTACTATCAAAAAAGGAGAAATGAAGGAAGTTATTTTGCGGCAAAACAACTCCATCCTGAACAGCCCTGAATCCAAGTCAATACAGAGAGCATTTGGAGCATGGACAATACAATTTGGGGGCAACATGGGGTAAACCATGAATTGGGCTGGGTGTGACTCTGATACCATGATAAAGTATGTTATCATCTCATCTAAAAGCTAAGTTTGTTAAAGAGAGCATGTTTTTGTTTACTTAAATTCTCTTTGCTCCGTTACCATGATACGAAATGGTCCTTGGCCAAACTCAACTCCAAAAGCTATCTCATGAGGCGAAGATTGCCGAAGACCGTATAAAAAGACCAATTTTCTCTCTCACAACCAATGTGAACTAAAAGATTTCCATGCAAAATCTGTCAGCAGACCAACAGATTGGGTACTCCCTACTTGCAGACTTCAAGGAGATTTCGATAGGTTTGGCATCAAAGAGGATACCCAACATCAATAGTAGCACCAGATTTGGATATTTGTCAACCATAGAAGAATCTAGATGGATAGACTTCAATAACATTTTCCAATATTCATAAATGAAGTACCATTATGTATTGTTAACTACTGTAAGATTGTAAACGCGCACACAGCATTATCAATTAATGGGTCGACAAGAACAGCAGGACAGCCTGCCCAGTGTTCCGGAGATATGGTTAAATTCAATATCTAATGGAAATTCTTTCAACAATGCATACAAGTCATATCATTCTTTTGGTACATGTCATAAACCAGGGAAAACAGTTTACGATGTGATATCATAGCAGACTTTAACTATAAGCAAAAACGATAAGGGGACCGAAACTAGTATCATGTACATAAGACTTGAAAGGCGGACAGCCAACAAATCCTATATATAGCAAAATTCCATGATTTCCGCGAAGAATCAGAAAGACAAGTATGAGAAAGAGGATAATCCGAACCATAGTTTTTTCTTTATAACACAATATATGGACACACATATCAACAAGAAAATAAATGGAACTACTTTAAGTTACCTGAAAATGTGGAAGCAAGTTGTTGTGAACTTCTATGAAACTTTTGACCTTGCAGTTAACCTGATGTCACAATTTCAATAATGTCAGATCCGGTCTACATTCATAACATATCACAAATGTATTTTCCCTGTTAAACATTCCATGTTTACTTGTGCTACTGCTCTCAGTAAATGAGGTAAATTTTAAATTTTAAAAAAATGAAAAAGGTATCCAAAATATCCAAGCAACAGAGATATTGATGAGATTTCATCATGGTGCAAGACGATATTTTTCCAAAAGCACCAGAAAAAATGGCAAAGAAGAGGAAAAAGTTGAAAAGACAGCTTTCAAGAGTCCCACCAGTAAATCTTCCTCACCAGCTCTTGTGGGAAATGTCGTCATGTTTGAAAGAAAACGACAGGAGAAGCCCTTCCTCCTGTTTTAATACTTAGCTTTCTGATAATAACAAAAGCATACTTCTTTTTATTTATTTATTGTGGAAGGAGCAAGCACATGGCAGAGTGGCACAAAAGATCCTTCCGTGAGTGAGGGAGAAGAAAGGAATTCATATTATACATATCAATGTCATTAAGGACATGTATGAAGGAGTCACCGCTAATATGAGAATAATAGTAGGAGATACAAATACAAAGAGTTTCTCAAAACAGTAGGTCTACACTAGGGATCAACATAGAGCCCCAACTTGTTTATCCTAGTTATGGTTGAGTTAACCAACACAATAAAGATGAGGTCCCACGGTGGATATGCTATTTGCTGATGATATCGTGTGAATCAACAGCACCAGTGAGAGTGTCAACAAAAAGCATGCACTATGGAGAAGCATTTTAGAGAGTAAGGATCTTCGAAAAAATAGAAGTAAAACTGAATATATGCACCAAGTTTAGTCAAAAGAACGAAGTTTAGGTGAGACTAGATGAAATTGCAGTGCCAAAATACAAGCAATTTGGACATCAAGTCTTGTTGTTTCAACAGAACCGAATAGTAAATGAAGATGTTACTCATAACAATAAAACTGGATGATTGAAATGGAAATATGTTACCACGGTCTTATGCTGTAAAAGGATGACTGCCGAAGTGAAAGGTAAATTCAATAGAACAACTTTAAGACCAACAACGTTATATGATAGTAAATGTTAGGTTGCATAAGTCCAACATATCCATAGGATGAATGTTGCAGAGATGTGAATTCTTAAGATGAATGTACGGTCATGCAAGATTTGATAACTAAAAATAGTCACACTCACCAAAAAGTGCAAATAGCATGCAGTGAAGATAAAAAGAGAGTGGGTCATTCGAGATGATGTCATGCGTCGACCTATATATGCACCAGTACATAGGTGTGCAACTATGATGAGGATGCTAAAACGGATGACGGGGTAGACCTAAAATTACTTGGAAGGAAGTTGCTGTCGTTATTGCTATTATTATTATACATATTCAATTTATTTTTAACTTTTATTTTAATTTGGTATGATGATGACATGAGTTGACCTTAAATAGAAATATGAGGATTCATATAGCTGACCCCAAGTTGTTTGGGATTGAGGTCGCCGTTTTAGTAGTACAGCAAAGACTGCATTTCTGCCAGTCCATGTCCTTCAAAATTTTATTTGAGAAGTCTTATCAAGATATTTACTTGGAAAACTACACTTATTGGCTGTATAATTTCCTCATCACCTTGGGTTCTGCATGTATAAAACACACCACATTGAGTTTCTACTTCAGGATTCCAAGGATGAAAGGAATACAATAGCAATCAAGAAAGAAATTTAAGATCGCATAGAGGAATACAAATACAGAAGCAAGTGCCAAGAAAATAGATGTGCTGAAGAAAATGAGTACATACTGCAGATAAGTTGTCTCTGGTACATACCTTCTTAAAAGGCAATAAGAAATGTAAACCTCCTCAATATCAGTTGAAACTTTTAATTTTAGATACTGCTTGATAAGCTCGCATAAGCAACTAACGGCCTCCGCCCATCCTTCAGTGCCGACATCAGGGAGAATATAAAATCTGAGACATAGTTCTCTGCAATACAGGAGATCTCTTTGATACATCTCTGCCAAAACGCACAAAATATGACAATTGCTGGCTTTGAATATGTCAATCCATTCAGGTGGATTTCCATCCCACAAATCAATGTTTGAGATAGGAGGACTACAGTTCTCATTATTAGCACAGACCAACGAAGCATCCAGTGAAGATTCATTGTTCCTGTGTGGGGGAAGAAGTTCAAGTATATCTGTCCACAACTCCACAGGCAATTCTTGAAAAGCCGATCTGTCTACTTGACTAAGAGAAGACGGCATTAGACTGATGCCTCCTGAGACAGGAGCACTAATAACCACATCCTTATTTGGTACACTAGCATCAGAAAGTGTCTCACTTATCATGCCAGCAAAAAGCTTATTAGGAGAAGAGACCACTTGGATTTCCTCTTCATTATACTGATGCTCCAGTTGTAGCCACCAGAATCAACACCATGAAGTTGTAGAAACAAGAAGATAAACATCATCACCAATTCTAAAACAGGATAAATACTAAGCCAGCCCAAGAAGAGAAAAAATGAAGATACCTCATGAGCAGCAAAAGCTTTATCGGGTGCAGCAGGGCAAACAGAAGATATGTTTTCTTTTTCTGATACGCCTATTTTAAAAGATATGAGAAGTGAGGCAAAAGCTCATAACAAAATGATTTATATGTATAAGCTAATTGGGTCAAAGAACTGCCTTCTGTAATTTAAAGGAATGCATCCTCACCTTTGCTTCTCTTTTCAGTAATTAAATGAGCCAATTTTCCCTCATACATGTCATTAATTTCTGAAAAGACCTCAGGAGGAAGAGACACTATAACTCCTATATCAAGCTCGTTCATAGGAGGAAGAGTTGCACTCTGTCCAAAACCAGCAGTACCAGAGGGTGAAGCTGCTGTCATTTCAATGAAAGGTGTACTTTGATCATCCAGCAACTGAGCCTGGCATTCATCAACCCTGTTTTTACCTTTATCTGCAATATCAGACAGTCAGATCGAATCCAACTCATCCAGCATGTAAACTCGATACAAGTTAACGCGATACTTTTTCGTTAAGAACTTGTTGAAAACACAGAATCAATGTTGGAATAAGTTGACATGAAGAAACAAAATAAGACCATCATACTAACTCTTTATCAGAGCATTAAAAAGGAGATTTCATATCCATCAGTACTGCTGCAATAAAATTCCCATTGAGTTTCTCATGTTGTAGAAGAGAAAGGAAACAATCTAAGATAAACAATTATGATGTCCTCAAGTAATTTTAGGACACACAAATTTAAGAAGTCCTAGACCTTTCATGAGCTAGGACACAGCCAATGCAAGGAACCACAACAGAGTTTCAGTACCAGTTTAAGTGTGCAAGAAATACATCTGTCAAGCTATAGGCATACCTAGAGGCAATAAATATTTGGACAAGTGAAGAAGTCAACCTGCATCAGCGCCTTTCTCATGACTACTGCGTCGGGTTTTGATTATTGGTCTTAGCAGAGGCAGCAGTGAGCCAAGATCTGATGGAGTATCTCTCTTTCCCTGGATTTATGTCAAAGAAATTAGTAGAGAAACAGTTCATAAATGACATCCTGACATCGTCATAACTGGTATAGAGAGATATATGAAATGCAAAGGGAAGACCTTGCTTAGAACTATCTGCAATTTCAAGCTTTGAGACCTGCAATCCCATGCCTCGTATGTCCTCCACCTCTGCACAGCGAATAGTCAAAACAGCATTTATTTTAGAAGAAAAAACAGGGTAGACTGCAAGTCATACTGATATCACTCTGGGTATGTTTTTGTTGTCGCTGAACAAAGAAATGAATCATTTGGAAGCAAAATCGAAGTTTGTTGCTCAAATTCATTTGACCTAAAGGGAATTCTAACATCCATGGAGAAAATTTTGGTCTGCAATGTTCAAAATTCACCATGAGTTGATTGATTCTGAAACATCTAACCATTAAGCGAAAAAACGAAATGCTGCTAATGCAGAAAACAAAGAACTTAAAAGTTGCACTTAAAAGTTTCATCAGCATCACAGTTGCACCAGTATATTTTTAGTTCCCTTTTAGGCTATACACAAGGTTTTTGGAGTTTCATGCAAATAGCATTCTCTGACAAATCTCAAGCCCAACTAAAAAAAAAAAAAATACCAATCATTTGGGAAAGGAAAAAATTTTAAAAGGCTTCTCTCAGCTGGCGAGCTCTATTCACCAACAATTAGGACTCAAATAGTTTAAAAACATATCTCAAGAAAGAGAAAAAAAAAAGGCTTCTCCGAGCTTGCGAGCTCTATTCAGCATCCTAACACCTAGGACTCTATAGTACGAAATAGTTAAAAAAACAAATCTCAAGAATTTTTGGTTAATATGACTCTCAAAGACAAATCTTGTTTCCTGCAATAATTTGGCTAAAATCATGAAAAACAAGTGGTCGAGCTTTTGCTTGAGAGGATGCGTGCATCTTTGCTCTTCACCATTTCTCCCTCTTTGTTGAGCTAATCAGCACAGAAGTACCAATAGAGAAAAGCTTGTCTGTGTCAATGCACAAATACTATATCAAAAAGCAAAAATACAGTGACATTACGTCAGCCCTTAGAAGGTTGAGGATTTACTATTATTATTCTGACTCTTCCAAAAATCAAACAAGTGACAGAAGTGGAAGAAGGATAAGAAACAAGAACCACAGGATGCTCAAAGGATTAGTTCAGTGTTATCTTAGTAACATCATGTATCAAATGGATTACTTTACTGAAAGTTGCTCGGATGTGGAATGCTGCATAAAAAAGCTGATATTCCATCCTAAATTGATACGACCTATTTTGTTTATTTAAGTTTAAATTGACTAAATCATCTAAATCTAGTACTAGAACTATATGAAAATAATACAGTTCTATATTTTCCCATTTCATATAACAAAAAAGCATTTAAGAATTAAGAGTAAAAACTATCAGTTCGACTCTCAAAGCAGATCAGATAATCATTTTGCACAGATGTATCAAGATACAAAACAGAACTGGGAAACAAGAAAGATAATCCAGACTAAAATCACAAAGCACGCCCATAACTTTAAATGTAAAGCGAATTAGTCCCAACGAACAAAACTAAACACGCTATTTACATTGAAATGACATCGAGATCAGCTAAAATTTCTTAAGATAATCCATTTCCATTTTGGTATTCACCCTAGAAATATATAACCTAGTGTTTTTGTCTTTGCTGGAATTTGAACCTGATCCCCAGCGTTCGCACCCAGTTCATTGAACCACTAGGCCTCACTAGTTGGTACTGATTTAAACCCTTATTTTAGAGTGTAACATTCACATAGGGAAAGCAATTACCCACATGTGAAGTCATAAAAAGCTGTGAGACGATTCTCTCAAGCACGTCAACGCTATCTGTGGCCATTGGCACCTACAAGTAGCAGAATGCAATTAAAGGAAAATAGAAATATCTTCAGTAAGAAAACATAAAGCTCAAGGTTATCACAGAACATACTATACCGTGACAGAATGGCTCAAGTTATCACAAACACCACAGCCCAAATACTTTACTGGCTCCCCTGCATCACCCTTTCTTTTCTTTATCTGTATTGATAAATATAGGTGAAAAAGCAGCATAAGAACCAACTATTTGACTAGTTTATACTAAAAGATCTCTGAAATGAACTATAATCTCAATATAAATAATGGCTTCATAAGGCCGAAAACAGAGAGAGACCTTTAAGGTAAACTTCCTCCCTATAACTCCACATCCCTGCAAATGAAATGAAACCTCCTTGCAAAGGTTTAACAGAAAATGTTGTACCTGAATTGAGAAGGTGTTTAGTGTAACAATAAGCATTAGTATAAAGGGCCCAAATAACAATGATATATGGATTTGCTTTCCTGCAAACATTATCGAGAGGTTTATATATTTGGATTGAACCCATCTGATTGATTATAAACAAAATGGAGAACTTCATGATGCAGATTCACAAAGCATGTAACTAGTATTTGCTTCCTTTGGACAGATACTAGAACAGCTTTTTAAGACCACTACAGAAATACGATGCAAATGTATATGTACTATATTCGAAACGGAACCAAAACATGCTCAGAAAATATTATAAATATATACACACGCACACATACACAATACCACTTGAGAGACTGCTTATATTGGCACCAGAATCAATGGCGCAACTTAGAAGCAACAAGCAGCACAGGAGGCAAAATAAACAATCATCAATCATAAAGCTTGTCTCCAATATTCAAACCACTTAAGAAACAGTGAAATAACGGGGTCAGTGGAAGTTCGTGAGTCAGTTATGTTACTACGACAAAAATCCGAAAGAAAGCCTACAGTAAGAAATCTGTCTTTGTCCTAACCTGTATCATGCCAACTAACCGATCATCTATCACTCTACTATAGTTCCATAGCATACTGCCAGTTTTAGAACCAAAGTCCTTCCGGAGAGTTTCCTGGAAACACAACAAATGAATGAGATATATATACAGTCCAAAATTGAGTATAATGCATGTCATCCCTAAAAACATGGCATGCCACATATATAAAACATTCTTTGTGCCACCGCGATTGGTGTATCGATAAGTATCATATAAAGGAGAAAAGCACCCCACTCGGCCAGCCGAATAACATCACAGAAGTTTGAAAGTGTTCACCAATGAGAAGTCACTATAAGTCTTGAGAAATTCAAAGAAAAGATAACCAATCAACAAACAAACAAGTGCTGTAATGTGTTCAACATACTTCTTTCTCAAAATAAACTACCCCCAATGCCAATAAGGGATTTCTTAATCACTGATTGAATCATAGTTTCCACAAGACAAGATATTCTCATTTTATCAAATGATCATACATTTGAAAACATTTTAACCATGGGTTTAACAAAACATCACTAGCTGAAATAAACTCCAGGAGCTGAAGTAATCCAAATAGGTGTAAATGCAGTCTTCAATAAACAATATATCCTCGATTTCATCAGCTCTAGTTAATGAAGGTTCCAAGGATGCTTGACTTTACAACAAGCATGAATAACTAACCTCAATTTTCATTGATAGTTATCAAGTTAAGATAACCTGTTAAACATGAAACCTTTTTTCAAAAGAAATGGAAAATATAGTTTCATGGAAAGCTTTGGATGGAGAAAGCAAATAAACAAGAAGATTAATTGACCGAATGCCTGAAATCCCAACTGGCCAAGGCATCAAGCAATACTTCACCACCACCACTTCCTCCTCCTTCCATAGTGTGGGAGATCAGAATAATTCAACATATGTCATCCACACTACTGCAATCCTTGGTTTTCAAGGTTTTCACTCCAGCTCCTAAATGATAGGCCACCCGACTTGGGATAAATTCTGCTTATGAACTCTTACAAACATATCACTTCAATTTGCAGTACCTTCCTGGTACTAGCTTTAAGAAAATACCATTATCTTATTATTTACGAAAAAAAATACTAACAAACATAAAATAAAAGGAACAAGAAGATCTCAGTAGCAATAGATTCAATGATTCATAAAGTACTCTTATATTGTTTCTTCAAGCGTGAAACGTATCTGAGAGAAACTAGATCAAAATAGATGCAAAACACTGCTTGCTGTACACAAACTATAACTAGATAGAAGATCAAAATCGCGAGAGCAGTAACCAACATATTGCAGAAGGAAACCAATACTAAACAATGAGAACCTTGGAAATCATACGCAGCTGCCCACAAGTTGTGATTTGTCTCCTCTTCAACTTCTCTTCCAACACATGACCAATTCCAGGAAGTGCTTTTACTGGAAGTTCACACAGGTGCTCCTCCACCTAATATAGCCAACAAGATAAATCAGCACAGTAAAATCACAATAATTATTTTACTTCTCTAGAATGATCTTCAAGTCTTGGTTATCCTCTTTTGCCACTACATGCAGTAGAGACTAGAATATAAGATGATCAAAAAGGGAGTTAATCAGCAAAGATCTAAACAAGACAAATGTGTTTGATATTGAATAGTAACTGTGGACAAAACAAAGTGATCAAAATAGCTCTTTTCTGGGACTTATCATTAATAAAATATTCGCAAATTCTTTTTCTTTTTTTTTTAAGGTAATAAGAAAGTTGTAACTAATTTTTAAAAAATAGTAAAATAACTCAAGGATTCATGTTGATTTCCATCTAACTCCAGATTCTTGCAACAGAAAAGGTTAGTATAAGCTTGAACAGGACGAAGACATAACCAAAGTAAATAAATAGAGCCTTATGTGGCAATAGAGAAACATCTCACGTTGCAAGGGCATGGAGAAGCCGCTTCTCGCAGAAACTTCGCTTTATAAAAGTGGAGCCTATAAAATCTGATTTGACTTCCAGGCATGTCCTTTCTAGAAATAGGCGCAAATTCACAATGCATAGAGGACTCTCAGGTTAACTACAAATAGTTAAACAAAAAGGCAATGGCACGTAACCAAAAAAAATATAGCTGCAAAATATAGTTTGTAATACAGTAGAAGATGCACATATTTAGATGATAGAGATCAGGACATAAGTTCTCCCCTCTTTCATACATCAAAAAGACAGCTACAAATAAGCTACCTTCTCAGCAGGGATGTAACATTGCCCATCTGGTTTTGCAATCCTAGCAGCAAGACGCTCCATAAGCATATTCCCAGCAATACCAGCACTAGCAGCACAGCTTGTTGCATCAAGAATCTCCTCTCTGATCACTGAGACAAAAGCTTGAATGTCCTCTACTCCAGAATCAGTGGCATCCAAAAATGCTTTCTCACAACTTACGGCCTGCATTCAGTAGCAATTATCAATCAAGAGATAAGAACATCGTGAAGTTATTCAACACGCAATTTTGAGGCCATACCTGCACTTTGTTGCAGTACTTGTGCAATACGTTGTAGAAGCGATCAGCAACCTGCAAATGAAACCAGATTTTATAGGACTCGATGTCCAAATACAAAAGAACGTAATAACACGGCGAAAAGGAACAAGATGAAAAAACTGAAATATCCTGACGACCTCCTCGTAAGCCTCGAAGTCATAAGAAAGAATAACTAGGTAAGGGCAACGTAACTTGGCATCTCTGACAAACATTCCAGCCCTTACTCCTATTGAGAAAAAAACTTGAGTGACGATCAAATTTCAAACACGGGATGATATTTGAGAAAAGGTTGAATTACTGACTGAAAGACTGACCATAACCCCTAGCAGGATAATTCGCTGACGATATTTCTGATGTTCCGCGTGGATTATCTGAATGGCAAATGGCAACAGGTTTATCCTTCAACTCAGGGCGATTTCTAATGACCACCGACACAAAAAAGCAATCCTGAACAAGTAAAGTTGAACTGATTTTTTAGTAAAGAGAATAAACTACGGAGACTAGTATATCATATAAATGACATTCCTTCAGATGAAGGAGGGTGAGAAGGAAGAGGAGTCAGAACATAGACGCAGTCATAACAACATAAAAAGGACAAGTCAAATTTTCCCACCATCGAAGCAGAAATTACCATGTCCACATGAATAATGATCGTCCTATTTGCTGTTGCTGAAGGACTAGGGTCTGAACTTGTGCATCTAAACCCACCAGGGAAGTTAGGGAATCAACTTGCTGATTTGCATTAAAAATCAAGTCATAGAAATTTAAACTTACAATTCAGAAGCTTGTTTGCAGCGACAGAATCCAACACCCATGTGGGTTTGACTACTGGAAGTCCTCTGCTAAAGGACCTAAATCAAATTCAAACAAATCTTACAACAAAAATCACAACTTCTACTTTTCAGCTGAGATACAAAAATAAGAAATTGATGAACTTGGTTTTACAATGACCTTAAATTCTTGACCTTACTGTCAGGAAGATTACTACAGATTATATGAGTTACTCGACGCCTAGAAAAATAATTCTCAAAACGGCCTCCATGCTTCAACATATATCCTCGAAGTTCCTGTAGAGATATTGTTGAAATCAATAAACTGCAAGAGAAGCAACCTAATCTTCCAGATGAGAAAATCCAGTGAGATACAGAAGAGAATATGATAGCTGTATAGTCAGTGTATTGATTACAATGAAGATGGATCTTTGTATACGGGTTTACATGCATATTGAATGAACTCCTCTTACAAGTAACGATACAAGTTATCGTTTATTACAACGATTCCGAAAGTTAGAGAAGTTTTTTATTGATGAAACAGTGTTTGACATCATTCATCATTCGATTCAGGATCTTTTAAGTCGTAATCTTCAAACAATCATATCACATCAATCCCGTCATGAAATTGACCATAAAGAAACCATAATGTACCAAACCTGACTGGAAGGAACTGTGTATCCATCAACAAAAATGGATACACCCTGAAATATAGATTTTTAAGAACTTGGACCACTGAGAGAAGTACTTGATGCCTCCGCCTCAAACTGCTCGTGAAGCTTCTGATTCTTCACGGCCATGTAACTACCGCAAAGTTATCAAAAGCCACAATAAGAAGATCAGGAAATCAGCACCAAGAACAAGTCATATAGCACACACTACACACATCAAATCAGAGAGGAGGGGTGCGTTTATGAAGTAAACTGACCACATAGAGGAGACATATTGAAGTGAAATTCTAAAACAATCCATAAAAATCAATCAACTATGCCCAAAACCAACTAGTGGACTCACATATAAAAATACTCTATATTCGTCCCATTCTAGGTGGACTTGTTTCATTGAAAAAATTAACCTATATAAAATAAGAAGAACAATATTTCTTGATGATCAACACATTCGGCTGTTGGTCCTTCTTGAACTTTCTTGATGCCTTCTTGAACTTTCTTGATGATCATCTATTCAAAGCTTCAAATAGGCAAGATAGTGTATCGCACTAAGAACAAGTCATATTGCATAGACTATGCACGTCAAATCAGAGAAGAGGTAGGGTGATTTATGAAGTAAATTGTGCAAGAAGCAAATTGACCACATAGAAGAGACATATTGAAGTGAAACTCTAAAGACAGTTCATAAAAAACAATCAACTATGCCCAAAACCAACTAGTTTGTCTCGCCTATAAAAATACTCTATATTTGTTCCGTTCTATGTGGAGTAGTTTCATTACCTGCCGAAATCAGAGAAAGGTGAACTATTGAAGACCGCGCGAGAAGCAGAGCGAGAATTGGCATGCCTAGGGTCTTTTGACTAGCCTTCTTCTTCTTGTTGCTTTGATTGCTGCTGTTACTCCGACATGAATTTGAGGTCCGTTTGGAATTGGAACCGGAGTTCGCAGAGCGTGAGGGATCCATGCTCGTCTCCGTGTTCTGAGAGTTGAAACCCAGAAACTGAAACGCTGATGGAATTGAGCGATTTATAAAATGAAGCGGCAAATATAAGCAACGGGAATGATTTATAAACACACGGATCTTGATGCGGAATGGGTCGGTTAACCCGAAACTTTTTGTTTTTTTTTTTTTTTTTTTACGGAGAGGAGGACTTTTAGAAGAATATGCCTTATCGTAATTGTTTTGATTTGTTATTATCCTTGTATGTTATTTATGGTGTTTAAATTATGATAGGATTGTATTGTTAGTAAAATAATTCTTAATGAATTAATAATTTATAATTTATCCATGTATAAGTAAATTATTAAAGATTTAACTCATAAACAGACGCCTAAATTTGTCATTATTTTTCACTTAGACATATAAATTAAGACAAGTTTCTAATAATTGAAAAATGAGGACAAGTTTAGATGTTTGTGTTTATGAGTTAACCCATTATTAAATATAAAATTTTAATTTGATTATCAACCATCATGTTGATAACTCGATATCAATAGCCATCTTTGTAGTTGGCCTATCGACTATAATTCAAATTTGAACATCCTTACTTGTACTTGATGAGATTTCAAGTAGTCATTTTAACTTGATCAAAATGTATATTTTGGACGCTTCTAATCACTAGTGCACTAACCAAACCCATGTGGCGGTAATGTAACGAGTTGAACAAAACACATGAATCACGTGCATATTAGGAGCGTAAATAAAAATAAATTTTATTTAAAAAGGAAGAAAATCAAAATAAAGAAAAAGATTAAATAAATTAAACCCTCATAATTCTTTTTTTTTTTTGTTCTCTAAATGTTTTTCATAATGTAATACTTCATATAGCTTTTGTATATCATTTGTGACTTGCCATTGGTGGTTGTCTCAATTTCTGAGGTAAAAGAATGAATATTTAATGAGATTTATGTAAGGGCTGAAGTTTGAAACACTTAACCAAAACTGCCATTATAAATTAATAAGATAGGATTCGAATTTTGGCATTTCAGCTAGGTCCAAATAAAATGAATATTCATTTTATTTGGCAAAACGTGCACAGTATAAGCACGAGCAAGTATTCATTAATTTTCCTGGTTAGGCAAAAAAATTATTGCAATTTTAAATAAAAAAATTTTGTACATGGTTAACTGAGAATTTTGAGAACCTACTTTTATCAAAAAAATAATAATTTTAGACCGCAACTATTTATTTTTGGCTGAAAAATTAAAAAAAAGTACAATATAACATGAAAAAGGACTATGGAGAATGCTAAGCAGGATAAAAATGTTTAGTGAGATCAAATCTTAGCAGTTGAGGTGTCTATTGGGAAATTAATTGACTACACTATAATTTAAGATGCCAGTAATTAATTAGGGAGGAATTAAATTGAACCTTGCCAAAGGGAGATACAAGTTGTTGCAGTGCTGTGATTCTTTCACCAAGTTTCTCTTTCTTAACCTGCATTGAATTATATATAATTTTTAGAAATCTCATTCAGGTTTTAAAAAATCCCCCAAAATTACGATTCTTTCCCTAATTACGAAAAATATCGACTTTTTCTGTGTTTTTGATACCTGGAGGCGTCACCTTGATACTTACGAATCTGTAACCGAAATTACAGCGGTTGCGCTTAATAAGGAAAAAAAATTTATGCCAACTATGTAGATCCCTTGATTGGCACCTTAACTGTTACAAATGTTTAACATGGTAACTGTAAGAGAGAGAAAATATTAAAATAAAAAATAAATTTTTAAAAAAAACGGCTCTAAAAATGGAAAAAATCATAATTTAAATAGTGATTGACATTAATTAGACTTCTACACAAAAAAAATTGTACTAATTATATCTTTTAATAAAAATATAGATTCTTTAAGTATAAAAAATAAATGGATAATGATAAAAAGTTAGGATTTTCGTAATTTTTAAAAAAGGTAGGGAATATTGAAGATTTGGATAAAGAAGTTGTGTTATTTGGTGTTTTGATGTATCCGCTGTTAAGAGTGTTTATTTGAGGTATCAGTAATATGATATTTTGCTATTATTTCGAAAATAAAATGTGTTTATGGAAAGATGACTATTTATTCCAAGTAAATTGTTAGATACAATATTCACTGTGCAATATGGTGTTTGGAAAAATGAGATTTTTTTTTCAAGATGTATTGATTTATGTGTATCAGTGTGAAATTTATTGTGCAAATGGTGTAGAATACTACTAAGTTTTAGATAATAATAACAAGGTATTTGTTCTGTAACATTATATATGATTTTTTGAGTCCATACAATTATAAATTAGATATTGGAGTCTAATGATATAAAAATTAAATTAAATGTTTGCAGGAAAAAAAATTTATAACAATTCAGTTCATGAAGGAAAAAATGATGCCAAACACTGTTTTAATACCAAAAAAAAAAACATATACTGTTGTCAGGTATAAAAAATAAACATGTACTAAAACTTAATACTGTTGACAGGTATCAATAAATAAAAAAGATAAAATATTCTAAAGCAACATAAGACATATTACAAAAAGCTAAGACATCAAAGTGGCCAAAGAATGTCAAGAAAGTGGCCAAAGATAGTTTCCCGAAACTTGGCAACAACATCGTCACCAATAGAGAACTTAATATTATCTGCGAAGTTAGGGTGTTTGGGATGCTTTTTATTACATAACTCATACCCTGAAAAACAAGTATCAATATGCAGATATCAGAATAAAAAAAAAGAGTATTTCTGAAACATAGGACCATCCTAAAAAATTGGAGGTAGTTATCTACAGACAATTATTTTGTATCAAACAATAAATCAACATACAAAACAGATTTCAATAAGCAATCAAACAATGAGACTTTATGAAACATAGAACCATCCACCTAAATGGGAGGCAACCATCCACAAACAATTATAATGTATCAAACACTAAATCAATATAAAAAATCAAGTATCACTATAGTGTATCAAACATAAAAAGCATGTATCACTAGAGAGATATCAAACATCACAAGTCAAAATAAAACACTAAATCAAAATAAAAAACAAGTATCACAAGTCAGATATCAAAACATCAAAAGAGAGTTCTTTTTTAAAAAAATTGAACATTATAAAAATAGGGGAATAAGACATCTACCCACTATTATACTGTATCAAATAATTAATCACCATAAAATCAAATATCTCAAAATATGTAACAATATCAAAAATGGAATCAGGCAAATACACATATATATGGAGTATCAAACATTGCATCAATAGAAAAAATAGGTATCCACATAAACTTTCAAAACCCCAAAAATTAGGTATCAATTTGACCAACCAACCAGTGTAAATATGAGTCAGTAATACTACAACAATGAGGAATCGACATTCTTATAGTTTGTCAAAAGTTGTTTGAATCAATAACTCCTAAAGCCGACTAATATGTGTATTTGCGGATTTGGGAGAATAAAATCAATTTACCTTGGACAATGGTGGTCGTGCAGAGAGAGAAGAATGTGCTTTACTGATCCGACTTGCATGTCATTTCCGACCTGGGGATCTTGATGTGGACGTTACATCCTTGACTTTTTTACCTTTTGCAGTTGAAATATTGCCGGCCTCGTCGCCGTTATTGTTGTGGTGGTCGACCTTGGCAGTGTCGGCTTCTTCACCACTTTCAAATGCTTCTTGTGTAAGGCGAAGACTAAACGAAGGGATGCGTTCCATTGTTGATTGAAAGCAAAGATGATGAAGTTTATGCTAATGGTGGTCGGGAAAAAGATGGTGGAAGAAGAAAAAGACGTTCAAAATAGAGAGAAGTTCAAAACTGAAAAAGGAAAAATCTAAATCCTTAGATGGTAACTGTAAAGAGAGAGAAAGTAATTAAAATTAAGAAACTGCTTTAAAAATGAAAAAATTATAATTTGAAAAGTGATTGACATTAATTAGACATCTACACCAAAAAAAATTTTCCAATTATAACTTTTAATAAAAATATATATTCTTTAAGTATCTAAGTGGAAAATAATAAAAAAATGGAATTTATGTAATTTTTAAAAAATGTTAGAATTATTTAAGATTTGAACAAAAAAGATTGTGTAATTTTATAAATTTTATTTGAATTATTATTGTGCAAAATTAAAAAGAAAAAATTGAGAAAGCCTATGATGCAAAATGGTGTGACTCGTCTGTTTTTCATTTTCTGACCTTTGCATGGGCTGTACTCACATTTGAATTTTCTACCAGCTTTGTCCTCTTGCAATTTATCTGATTTCCAGCTTTTTTTTTTTCAACCGATTCCTTCTCTGCCCCATTTCGCTTTTTCTGCATGCATAAGTTTTCAAGTTGCATAAGTGTCGAATATTAAATGGACTAAAATACCGACACTGCAAATGTTCTTTATTTTTGCTAACTATCACATTGTGTATACATCCATTTACTGCTATGAGATTTACCAAGTTATCAATTACTCCTTCCGACTCACTTTTCTTTTTTTTCATTTATTTCTAAAAGAAAAAATCATTCTTGTCATTTTAACATATAAAAAAGAACAAATAATTCTTTTTTTTTCTTCATATTTTACACTTAGCATTAAATACAATTCTCCAAATCATGTTTCGAACCAATATTACACATCAATTAATAGAAATAGTGTGGTCAATAAATATAATTGTTTTTCTAATGGGTGTTCCAACTCAAACAGTGATAAATAAAAATGAACGTTAAAAATATTAATTATTTCAGTTTGGCATCATGCATAGTAATTCATTGGAATTCGATTGAACCCAATAACTTTAAATATGAACACATTAAATTTAAAACTCAATTATAATTCTTTAAATCATGTTTTAACGTGACATTCAAAACCCATAAAGTTGAAATGCAAGCTCCACCCTTCTAGCCGTATATAATTAAATCAAGAAATTTGAAAACCAGTAGTACCATTTCAACTGTTAACAGCCCTGTTACAAAAATGCAATGGCAAAACGTGCAGAGTAGTATAAGCACGAGCAGGTATTCATTAATTTTCCTGGTCAGACCAGGTGATAGCTGACGCTTGCAAATTCATAAAATTTATCTACCTGACTCGGCACAAAATATACTTTCATTAACATAAAAAAATCAACACACACACTGTTCGGTTTGAGAAAAGATATATTCCCAGAAACAACATACAATCTGAAAATTTCTCGAATTTCCAACCATAAACTTACCCCATTCATTTGTCTGCCTCAACAATGCATCTGAGCTTCACAACCATGGAAACTGCTCTCCTCACTCCAACCAGCATTTACACTATAGTGAGGCCTGACCGACAACTCCAAAGTACAGAAATATGCAGGTTCCTAGGATTCATTTCTGTAAATAATAAAATAAAAGATAAGCATTTACCATCACTGGCAAATCAAAACTAGAAACGAAGGGAGAATAGGGAGGAGAATAGCACGGATTTAAGGCAAATAAAAATATCCTTAACAGAAAAATCAAACAAGTCGAGGACAAACAGGCACTGAATTCCATCAACCAGCTTTATAGTAGCTGGTAACAACCACACTTTTGTGAAACAGATGTAACCAAACTGGTTAAAGCATTCTGTGTAGGACACGAGCTCCCTAGATACATCATCCACACTAACTCGATATTTTTACCAAAAAAGGAATAGGTTCTCAGTTTGGGAGATGTAAGATCTACTAGTTTGAGCAATTCTCTTACTCCCTCCGTCCCATTTTATGTGGTGCCCTTTGACTTGGCATGGTGTTTACGGAAAAAGAAAAGACTTTTTAAACTTGTAGTATAAAACAATCCTTAGATATTTGTATGATTGTAAATCATTCATCAACAGTAAAAACAAAATTTTAAAGTACAATTGTTACTAATTATAATAAGGTGACATTCTTTTTGGGACGGATTAAAAGGAAAAGGTGCGACATAAAAATAAGACAGGGAGTAATAAAGTTGGTTCAAAAGTTTTACATGCAGGGATACCAATGGGAGTTCTAGGGCTGATTTCAATTACCTAACACGCTTCCTGAAAAGTAGAAGCATTTTTGAAAATGCATTATCTGCTTATGGGTTGTTGAGATGAGGGTTCCGAGGAAACAACCTCTCTACTTCTATGAGGTATTGGTAAGGTCTGCATACATTCTACCCTCCCCAGACCCCACTTGTGGGATTCCACTGGGTATGTTGTTATTGTATTATTAGCACAAGAAATCATCAAAGATATAAGCCCAGATCTAAATCAGCCAACAAGGTGGTTATGCTAGATATGACAAAGGCATATGATAGAGTTTCACGGGTGTTCCTAAACCAAAGTACATAGACAGTTTGAGATGATTGAAAATGGAAAAAGACAACAATAGATTATATATGTATTCGCTTAATTAGGACACTCCTTTCTTCTTTTCACAAACACGAGCAAATCACGTAATTCTTTTTTTGTGCAACTTTACTTGGATCTAACTAGTGCTGCAGTTTACCACTGAGCTCTTAGATAATGTCAACAGCACTACTTCCTAAGGTTTAATCATTGAAATATATAGAATGCAATTTTATCAGGTCTAAGTAATGATAATACAGAGGACAAAAGCTGTCTTCTCACAGGGAAATGGCAGCAACAGATGCCACTTCATCTTTTTGTTGTCTAGTACTAATCCAAATATCAATTTCGATGCCTTGTAACACAAACTCCTTTCACCTTTCTGCTTAATTGTGTGACTATCACCTCATTTAAATTTAATAATCTAAAATAATTATAATCTAAAATATTTTTAAAATATATAATTTGAAAGATGCCACATAATGAAGGAAATAGTAAAAGAGAAGACTTTTTAATGAAAGTGAATTGGTCAAAATGAAAGTACTTACCACGTAAGGAGGGAGACTGGCTCTGGCTCTCGCTCTGGCTCTATAAGTAAGTAGAACACAAGACGTGAACCT
This sequence comes from Solanum rostratum, assembly GCA_029948455.1. Lineage (NCBI taxonomy): Eukaryota > Viridiplantae > Streptophyta > Magnoliopsida > Solanales > Solanaceae > Solanum > Solanum rostratum. Next base: position 88,589,570 of record CM057045.1, on the reverse strand, counting down.
GATCGTGCAAAAACCAGATATATTCCATCGCTTCATGTAGCACTAATGCTGTGTCTGTCTGCAATTTCACATCCATTTTAATTAATTGACTACACTATAATTTAAGATGCCAGTAATTAATTAGAGAGGAATTCAATTGAACCTTGCCAAAGGGAGATACAAGTTGTTGTAGTGCTGTGATTCTTTCACCAAGTTTCTCTTTCTTAACCTGCATTGAAATATTATTGTGCAAAATTAGAAAGAAAATTGAGAAAGCCTATGATGCAAATGGTGTGACTCGTCTGTTTTCATTTTCTGACCTTTGCATGGGCTGTTACTCATTAACATAAATATACTTTCATTAACATGAAAAATCAACACACACACTGTTCGGTTTGAGAAAAGATATATTCCCAGAAACAACATACAATCTGAAAATTTCTCGAATTTCAACCATAAACTTACACCATTCATTTGTCTGCCTCAACAATGTATCTGAGCTCCACAACCATGGAAACTGCTCTCCTCACTCCAACCAGCATGTACAGTATAGTGAGGCCCGACCAACAACTCCAATGTACAGAAAAATGCAGGCTCCTAGGATTCGTTTCTGTAAATAATAAATTAAAAGATAAGCATTACCATCACTGGCAAATCAAAACTAGAAACGAAGGGAGAGAAGAGGGAAGAGAATAGCATAGATTTAAGGCAGATAAAAATATCCTTAAACAGAAGAATCAAACAAGTCGAGGACAAACAGGCACTGAATTCCATCAACCAGCTTTGTTGACAGCACACAAAAATAGTAGTTGGTAACAACCACACTTTTGTGAAACAGATGTAAACAAACTGGTGAAAGCATTCTGTGTAGGACACGAGCTCCCTAGATACATCACCCACACTAACTCGATATTTTTACCAAAAAAGGAATAGGTTCTCAGTTTGGGAGATGTAAGATCTACTAGTTTGAGCAATTTTCTTACTCCCTCCGTCCCATTTTATGTGGTGCCCTTTGACTTGGCATGGTGTTTACGGAAAAAGGAAAGACTTTTTAAAACTTGTAGTATAAAACAATCCTTAGATATTTGTATGATTGTAAATCATTCATCAATAGTAAAACAAAATTTTAAAGTACAATTGTTACTAATTATAATAATGTGACATTCTTTTTGGGGCCGACTAAAAGGAAAAGATGCGACATAAAAATGAGACAGGGAGTAATAAAGTTGGTTCAAAAGTCTTACATGCAAGGATACCAATGGGAGTTCCAGGGCTGATTTCAATTAACCAAACACGCTTCCTGAAAAGTAGAAGCATTTTTGAAAATGTATTATCTGCTAATGGGTTGTTGAGACGAGGATTCCCAGGAAACCACTCTCTACTTCAATGAGGTAATGGTAAGGTTTGCGTACATTCTACCCTCCCTAGACCTCACTTGTGGGATTCCACTGGGTATGTTGTTGTTGTAGTATTATTAGCACAAGAAATCATCAGAATATAAGCCCATATCTAAATCAGCCAACGAGGTGGTTATGCTAGATATGACAAAGGCATATGATAGAGTTTCACGGTTGTTCCTAACTAAAGTACATAGACAGTGTGAGATGATTGAAAATGGAAAAAGACAACAATAGATTAAATATGTATTCGCTTAATCAGGACACTCCTTTCTTCTTTTGGCAAACACGAGCAAATCACGTAATTCTTTTTTTGTGCAACTTTACTTGGATCTAACTAGTGCTGTAGTTTACCACTGAGCTCTTAAATAATGTCAACAGCACTACTTCCTTAGGTTTAATCATTGAAAATATGGAATGCAATTTTATCAGGTCTAAGTAATGATGATACAGAGGACAAAAGCTGTCTTCTCATAGGGAAATGGCAGCAACAGATGCCACTTCATCCTTTTGTTGTCTAGTACTAATCCAAATATCAATTTTGATGCCTTGTAACACAAACTCCTTTCACCTTTCTGCTTAATTGTGTGACTATCACCTCATTTAAATTTAAACTATTAGAGAGAGGATATTTGTACTCAATTGACTCTATATGGACTCCATCATTCCTTTTTCTGAGGCAAGCACGTTAAAATACTAATCTGTTAACAGCTTCTGCCACTTGGATAACCACATGGAATTGTGAAAGCGTAGCATATAAAAGCTCTTGCTGCTAGAAAAGGGAGACTTTCATTTATTTGATTGTTTAAGCACTTCTCGTTAACTGGATTCACAACATTCAAACAAAGGTTGGCATCAATTATGGGTAGTGAAAAATATCCTTCTTGTTTCCCTTTTTCAGCCAGATAAACATCAAGGATGTTCTTGATCATCATCCACACAGGACTTTCAGAAAGTAAGCCTATAGACAAAAATGAATAGATTGCTCAACTAATTCAAGCAGTTCCACCTTACGTTATCCATCCAACAATGAAGCCCCACTTGACTCCAAGCAAGAGGGAAGACAAACGTAAACCCACACAAATTGGAAATAACACTTCCAGCCAAACACACAGGTACCTACCATGATGATCTCCAGCTTTATCAGTTTAATCTGAGAAGACATCTTATCAGACCCTATCCACCCCCCACACCTTATGATTATGATTTCACTTAGAGAGGAAATAAGCGAAAGATGAGATACACAGGTACCTACCATGATATCTCCAGCTCTATCAGTTTAATCTGGGAAGACATCTTATCAGACCCCATTCAACCCCACCCTCCCTCCCCACTTTATGATTGTGATTTCATTTAGAGAGGAAATAAGCGAAAGATGAGATACCTTATGAAAATAAAAAGAAGATACAGAAAATCACAATGGAATGTGGATTAGAAATAACCCTCTTACCACGCCTTGCTAACAATGACCACTTGAAGGTCGCAAAATCCTGCAAAAAAAAAAAGAAGGCAGTACCTTACAGAATCAGAAATCAGGAAAATCTCCCAAAATGAGGAGAGATCTAGGTCCTAAAGACACATGAGAAGAGGAAAAGAAGAGAAATCAAGAACAAGGAGAACTTACATATTCAATAAATTTCCCAAGGAAGTTGAAAGCAAGATTGATAATATAGTGTTCACATTTTTAAGTAAATGCTCATTAAGAAACTAGTAATTTCCCAGTTCCAGAAAACTCAAAGAAAGATTGCTAGTGTAGAATGAAGAAGCACTCACATGCATAACTAAAGGCACTATCTTGAGAGACAGGAGGACGTCAAGGGTAACAGAGTTCTTCTTACATCATGTGGTACTATCAAAAGTTCACATGATCTTCTGTTAGACAAGGTGTGAGTTCTTGTAGCAGAGGTCCTTTGCATCGATACAATATACAAGAAGAACAAGTGAGCTAACAGAATGCTGACTTGTGGACATAGAACACGTGATACTTTTTTCTTGGCAATGAAGGCAATGCCACATGTCACTCCGTCATAGAAGCTATGTAAAAGCTGCCACCATAGTTCTCACTAACCAATGCCTACAAAATTGAGATAAAAATTGATCAGGCTAGGTCAAGAATTCACTGTTAAAGCAGATTCTAAACTTGAAGTTGCTATTGTAAAAAAAAATAAAAAAAAAAAAATGCTATGCATCTAAACCAATGTTTTCAAATTCAAAGACTTGCCAGGACGTCACACTCATTCTATTGTATTGCTATTTCACATTTTCTTTCATCCAGATATAATTACAATATATCAGAAAAGATGCCCAACATTATACTTTAGCCATTAAAAGCAAGTCTTCTGTCATCACTATCAAAAAATAGATTTTACCTACAAATCAAAATTTTAATATCATCTAACAATAACTGATTTTGCAACTAAAAAGCCTGCAGTTACTATCAAAAAAGGAGAAATGAAGGAAGTTATTTTGCGGCAAAACAACTCCATCCTGAACAGCCCTGAATCCAAGTCAATACAGAGAGCATTTGGAGCATGGACAATACAATTTGGGGGCAACATGGGGTAAACCATGAATTGGGCTGGGTGTGACTCTGATACCATGATAAAGTATGTTATCATCTCATCTAAAAGCTAAGTTTGTTAAAGAGAGCATGTTTTTGTTTACTTAAATTCTCTTTGCTCCGTTACCATGATACGAAATGGTCCTTGGCCAAACTCAACTCCAAAAGCTATCTCATGAGGCGAAGATTGCCGAAGACCGTATAAAAAGACCAATTTTCTCTCTCACAACCAATGTGAACTAAAAGATTTCCATGCAAAATCTGTCAGCAGACCAACAGATTGGGTACTCCCTACTTGCAGACTTCAAGGAGATTTCGATAGGTTTGGCATCAAAGAGGATACCCAACATCAATAGTAGCACCAGATTTGGATATTTGTCAACCATAGAAGAATCTAGATGGATAGACTTCAATAACATTTTCCAATATTCATAAATGAAGTACCATTATGTATTGTTAACTACTGTAAGATTGTAAACGCGCACACAGCATTATCAATTAATGGGTCGACAAGAACAGCAGGACAGCCTGCCCAGTGTTCCGGAGATATGGTTAAATTCAATATCTAATGGAAATTCTTTCAACAATGCATACAAGTCATATCATTCTTTTGGTACATGTCATAAACCAGGGAAAACAGTTTACGATGTGATATCATAGCAGACTTTAACTATAAGCAAAAACGATAAGGGGACCGAAACTAGTATCATGTACATAAGACTTGAAAGGCGGACAGCCAACAAATCCTATATATAGCAAAATTCCATGATTTCCGCGAAGAATCAGAAAGACAAGTATGAGAAAGAGGATAATCCGAACCATAGTTTTTTCTTTATAACACAATATATGGACACACATATCAACAAGAAAATAAATGGAACTACTTTAAGTTACCTGAAAATGTGGAAGCAAGTTGTTGTGAACTTCTATGAAACTTTTGACCTTGCAGTTAACCTGATGTCACAATTTCAATAATGTCAGATCCGGTCTACATTCATAACATATCACAAATGTATTTTCCCTGTTAAACATTCCATGTTTACTTGTGCTACTGCTCTCAGTAAATGAGGTAAATTTTAAATTTTAAAAAAATGAAAAAGGTATCCAAAATATCCAAGCAACAGAGATATTGATGAGATTTCATCATGGTGCAAGACGATATTTTTCCAAAAGCACCAGAAAAAATGGCAAAGAAGAGGAAAAAGTTGAAAAGACAGCTTTCAAGAGTCCCACCAGTAAATCTTCCTCACCAGCTCTTGTGGGAAATGTCGTCATGTTTGAAAGAAAACGACAGGAGAAGCCCTTCCTCCTGTTTTAATACTTAGCTTTCTGATAATAACAAAAGCATACTTCTTTTTATTTATTTATTGTGGAAGGAGCAAGCACATGGCAGAGTGGCACAAAAGATCCTTCCGTGAGTGAGGGAGAAGAAAGGAATTCATATTATACATATCAATGTCATTAAGGACATGTATGAAGGAGTCACCGCTAATATGAGAATAATAGTAGGAGATACAAATACAAAGAGTTTCTCAAAACAGTAGGTCTACACTAGGGATCAACATAGAGCCCCAACTTGTTTATCCTAGTTATGGTTGAGTTAACCAACACAATAAAGATGAGGTCCCACGGTGGATATGCTATTTGCTGATGATATCGTGTGTATCAACAGCACCAGTGAGAGTGTCAACAAAAAGCATGCACTATGGAGAAGCATTTTAGAGAGTAAGGATCTTCGAAAAAATAGAAGTAAAACTGAATATATGCACCAAGTTTAGTCAAAAGAACGAAGTTTAGGTGAGACTAGATGAAATTGCAGTGCCAAAATACAAGCAATTTGGACATCAAGTCTTGTTGTTTCAACAGAACCGAATAGTAAATGAAGATGTTACTCATAACAATAAAACTGGATGATTGAAATGGAAATATGTTACCACGGTCTTATGCTGTAAAAGGATGACTGCCGAAGTGAAAGGTAAATTCAATAGAACAACTTTAAGACCAACAACGTTATATGATAGTAAATGTTAGGTTGCATAAGTCCAACATATCCATAGGATGAATGTTGCAGAGATGTGAATTCTTAAGATGAATGTACGGTCATGCAAGATTTGATAACTAAAAATAGTCACACTCACCAAAAAGTGCAAATAGCATGCAGTGAAGATAAAAAGAGAGTGGGTCATTCGAGATGATGTCATGCGTCGACCTATATATGCACCAGTACATAGGTGTGCAACTATGATGAGGATGCTAAAACGGATGACGGGGTAGACCTAAAATTACTTGGAAGGAAGTTGCTGTCGTTATTGCTATTATTATTATACATATTCAATTTATTTTTAACTTTTATTTTAATTTGGTATGATGATGACATGAGTTGACCTTAAATAGAAATATGAGGATTCATATAGCTGACCCCAAGTTGTTTGGGATTGAGGTCGCCGTTTTAGTAGTACAGCAAAGACTGCATTTCTGCCAGTCCATGTCCTTCAAAATTTTATTTGAGAAGTCTTATCAAGATATTTACTTGGAAAACTACACTTATTGGCTGTATAATTTCCTCATCACCTGGGGTTCTGCATGTATAAAACACACCACATTGAGTTTCTACTTCAGGATTCCAAGGATGAAAGGAATACAATAGCAATCAAGAAAGAAATTTAAGATCGCATAGAGGAATACAAATACAGAAGCAAGTGCCAAGAAAATAGATGTGCTGAAGAAAATGAGTACATACTGCAGATAAGTTGTCTCTGGTACATACCTTCTTAAAAGGCAATAAGAAATGTAAACCTCCTCAATATCAGTTGAAACTTTTAATTTTAGATACTGCTTGATAAGCTCGCATAAGCAACTAACGGCCTCCGCCCATCCTTCAGTGCCGACATCAGGGAGAATATAAAATCTGAGACATAGTTCTCTGCAATACAGGAGATCTCTTTGATACATCTCTGCCAAAACGCACAAAATATGACAATTGCTGGCTTTGAATATGTCAATCCATTCAGGTGGATTTCCATCCCACAAATCAATGTTTGAGATAGGAGGACTACAGTTCTCATTATTAGCACAGACCAACGAAGCATCTAGTGAAGATTCATTGTTCCTGTGTGGGGGAAGAAGTTCAAGTATATCTGTCCACAACTCCACAGGCAATTCTTGAAAAGCCGATCTGTCTACTTGACTAAGAGAAGACGGCATTAGACTGATGCCTCCTGAGACAGGAGCACTAATAACCACATCCTTATTTGGTACACTAGCATCAGAAAGTGTCTCACTTATCATGCCAGCAAAAAGCTTATTAGGAGAAGAGACCACTTGGATTTCCTCTTCATTATACTGATGCTCCAGTTGTAGCCACCAGAATCAACACCATGAAGTTGTAGAAACAAGAAGATAAACATCATCACCAATTCTAAAACAGGATAAATACTAAGCCAGCCCAAGAAGAGAAAAAATGAAGATACCTCATGAGCAGCAAAAGCTTTATCGGGTGCAGCAGGGCAAACAGAAGATATGTTTTCTTTTTCTGATACGCCTATTTTAAAAGATATGAGAAGTGAGGCAAAAGCTCATAACAAAATGATTTATATGTATAAGCTAATTGGGTCAAAGAACTGCCTTCTGTAATTTAAAGGAATGCATCCTCACCTTTGCTTCTCTTTTCAGTAATAAAATGAGCCAATTTTCCCTCATACATGTCATTAATTTCTGAAAAGACCTCAGGAGGAAGAGACACTATAACTCCTATATCAAGCTCGTTCATAGGAGGAAGAGTTGCACTCTGTCCAAAACCAGCAGTACCAGAGGGCGAAGCTGCTGTCATTTCAATGAAAGGTGTACTTTGATCATCCAGCAACTGAGCCTGGCATTCATCAACCCTGTTTTTACCTTTATCTGCAATATCATACAGTCAGATCGAATCCAACTCATCCAGCATGTAAACTCGATACAAGTTCACGCGATACTTTTTCGTTAAGAACTTGTTGAAAACACAGAATCAACATTGGAATAAGTTGACATGAAGAAACAAAATAAGACCATCATACTAACTCTTTATCAGAGCATTAAAAAGGAGATTTCATATCCATCAGTACTGCTGCAATAAAATTCCCATTGAGTTTCTCATGTTGTAGAAGAGAAAGGAAACAATCTAAGATAAACAATTATGATGTCCTCAAGTAATTTTAGGGGACACAAATTTAAGAAGTCCTAGACCTTTCATGAGCTAGGACACAGCCAATGCAAGGAACCACAACAGAGTTTCAGTACCAGTTTAAGTGTGCAAGAAATACATCTGTCAAGCTATAGGCATACCTAGAGGCAATAAATATTTGGACAAGTGAAGAAGTCAACCTGCATCAGCGCCTTTCTCATGACTACTGCGTCGGGTTTTGATTATTGGTCTTAGCAGAGGCAGCAGTGAGCCAAGATCTGATGGAGTAGAGAAATTAGTAGAGAAACAGTTCATAAATGACATCCTGACATCGTCATAACTGGTATAGAGAGATATATGAAATGCAAAGGGAAGACCTTGCTTAGAACTATCTGCAATTTCAAGCTTTGAGACCTGCAATCCCATGCCTCGTATGTCCTCCACCTCTGCACAGCGAATAGTCAAAACAGCATTTATTTTAGAAGAAAAAACAGGGTAGACTGCAAGTCATACTGATATCACTCTGGGTATGTTTTTGTTGTCGCTGAACAAAGAAATGATTGATTTGGAAGCAAAATCGAAGTTTGTTGCTCAAATTCATTTGACCTAAAGGGAATTCTAACATCCATGGAGAAAATTTTTGGTCTGCAATGTTCAAAATTCACCATGAGTTGATTGATTCTGAAACATCTAACCATTAAGCGAAAAACGAAATGCTGCTAATGCAGAAAACAAAGAACTTAAAAAGTTGCACTTAAAAGTTTCATCAGCATCACAGTTGCACCAGTATATTTTTAGTTCCCTTTTAGGCTATACACAAGGTTTTTGGAGTTTCAAGCAAATAGCATTCTCTGACAAATCTCAAGCCCAACTAAAAAAAAAAATAACAATCTTTTGGGAAAGGAAAAAATTTTAAAAGGCTTCTCTCAGCTGGCGAGCTCTATTCACCATCCTAACAATTAGGACTCAAATAGTTTAAAAACATATCTCAAGAAAGAGAAAAAAAAAAGGCTTCTCCTAGCTTGCGAGAGCTCTATTCAGCATCCTAACACCTAGGACTCTATAGTACGAAATAGTTAAAAAAACGAATCTCAAGAATTTTTGGTTAATATGACTCTCAAAGACAAATCTTGTTTCCTGCAATAATTTGGCTAAAATCATGAAAAACAAGTGGTCGAGCTTTTGCTTGAGAGGATACGTGCATCTTTGCTCTTCACCATTTCTCCCTCTTTGTTGAGCTAAAAAGCACAGAAGTACCAGTAGAGAAAAGCTTGTCTGTGTCAATGCACAACTACTATATCAAAAAGCAAAAATACAGTGACATTACGTCAGCCCTTAGAAGGTTGAGGATTTAATATTATTATTCTGACTCTTCCAAAAATCAAACAAGTGACAGAAGTGGAAGAAGGATAAGAAACAAGAAGCACAGGATGCTCAAAGGATTAGTTCAGTGTTATCTTAGTAACATCATGTATCAAATGGATTACTTTACTGAAAGTTGCTCGGATGTGGAATGCTGCATAAAAAAGCTGATATTCCATCCTAAATTGATACGACCTATTTTGTTTATTTAAGTTTAAATTGACTAAATCATCTAAATCTAGTACTAGAACTATATGAAAATAATACAGTTCTATATTTTCCCATTTCATATAACAAAAAAGCATTTAAGAATTAAGAGTAAAAACTATCAGTTCGACTCCCAAAGCAGATCAGATAATCCTTTTGCACAGATGTATCAAGATACAAAACAAAACTGGGAAACAAGAAAGATAATCCAGACAAAAATCACAAAGCACGCCCATAACTTTAAATGTAAAGCGAATTAATCCCAACGAACAAAACTAAACACGCTATTTACATTGAAATTACATCGAGATCAGCTAAAATTTCTTAAGATAATCCATTTCCATTTTGGTATTCACCCTAGAAATATATAACCTAGTGTTTTTGTCTTTGCTGGAATTTGAACCTGATCCCCAGCGTTCGCACCCAGTTCATTGAACCACTAGGCCTCACTAGTTGGTACTGATTTAAACCCTTATTTTAGAGTGTAACATTCACATAGCGAAAGCAATTACCCACGTGTGAAGTCATAAAAAGCTGTGAGACGATTCTCTCAAGCACGTCAACGCTATCTGTGGCCATTGGCACCTACAAGTAGCAGAATGCAATTAAAGGAAAATAGAAATGTCTTCAGTAAGAAAACATAAAGCTCAAGGTTATCACAGAACATACTATACCGTGACAGAATGGCTCAAGTTATCACAAACACCACAGCCCAAATACTTTACTGGCTCCCCTGCATCACCCTTTCTTTTCTTTATCTGTATTGATAAATATAGGTGAAAAAGCAGCATAAGAACCAACTATTTGACTAGTTTATACTAAAAGATCTCTGAAATGAACTATAATCTCAATATAAATAATGGCTTCATAAGGCCGAAAACAGAGAGAGACCTTTAAGGTAAACTTCCTCCCTATAACTCCACATCCCTGCAAACGAAATGAAACCTCCTTGCAAAGGTTTAACAGAAAATGTTGTACCTGAATTGAGAAGGTGTTTAGTGTCACAATAAGCATTAGTATAAAGGGCCCAAATAACAATGATATTTAGTCGAGAGCTAACGTCTTTCAGATCCTTGAACCTCACACCCCAGTTAACATCTGCACCTATGGATTTGCTTTCCTGCAAACATTATCGAGAGGTTTATATATTTGGCTTGAACCCATCTGATTGATTATAAACAAAATGGAGAACTTCATGATGCAGATTCACAAAGCATGTAACTAGTATTTGCTTCCTTTGGACAGGTACTAGAACAGCTTTTTAAGACCACTACAGAAATACGATGCAAGTGTATATGTACTATATTCGAAACGGAACCAAAATATGCTCAGAAAATATTATAAATATATACACACGCACACATACACAATACAACTTGAGAGACTGCTTATATTGACACCAGAATCAATGGCGCAACTTAGAAGCAACAAGCAGCACAGGAGGCAAAATAAACAATCATCAATCATAAAGCTTGTCTCCAATATTCAAACCACTTAAGAAACAGTGAAATAACGGGGTCAGTGGAAGTTCGTGAGTCAGTTATGTTACTACGACAAAAATCCGAAAGAAAGCCTACAGTAAGAAATCTGTGTTGGTCCTAACCTGTATCATGCCATCTAACCGATCATCTATCACTCTACTATAGTTCCATAGCATACTGCCAGTTTTAGAACCAAAGTCCTTCCGGAGAGTTTCCTGGAAACACAACAAATGAATGAGATATATATACAGTCCAAAATTGAGTATAATGCATGTCATCCCTAAAAACATGGCATGCCACATATATAAAACATTCTTTGTGCCACCGCGATTGGTGTATCGATAAGTATCATATAAAGGAGAAAAGCACCCCACTCGGCCAGCCGAATAACATCACAGAAGTTTGAAAGTGTTCACCAATGAGAAGTCACTATAAGTCTTGAGAAATTCAAAGAAAAGATAACCAATCAACAAACAAACAAGTGCTGTAATGTGTTCAACATACTTCTTTCTCAAAATAAACTACCCCCAATGCCAATAAGGGATTTCTTAATCACTGATTGAATCATAGTTTCCACAAGACAAGATATTCTCATTTTATCAAATGATCATACATTTGAAAACATTTTAACCATGGGTTTAACAAAACATCACTAGCTGAAATAAACTCCAGGAGCTGAAGTAATCCAAATAGGTGTAAATGCAGTCTTCAATAAACAATATATCCTCGATTTCATCAGCTCTAGTTAATGAAGGTTCCAAGGATGCTTGACTTTACAACAAGCATGAATAACTAACCTCAATTTTCATTGATAGTTATCCAGTTAAGATAACCTGTTAAACATGAAACCTTTTTTCAAAAGAAATGGAAAATATAGTTTCATGGAAAGCTTTGGATGGAGAAAGCAAAAAAACAAGAAGATTAATTGACTGAATGCCTGAAATCCCAACTGGCCAAGGCATCAGGCAATACTTCACCACCACCACTTCCTCCTCCTTCCATAGTGTAGGGAGATCAGAATAATTCAACATATGTCATCCACACTACTGCAATCCTTGGTTTTCAAGGTTTTCACTCCAGCTCCTAAATGATAGGCCACCCGACTTGGGATAAATTCTGCTTATGAACTCTTACAAACATATCACTTCAATTTGCAGTACCTTCCTGGTACTAGCTTTAAGAAAATACCATTATCTTATTATTTACGAAAAAAAATACTAACAAACATAAAATAAAAGGAACAAGAAGATCTCAGTAGCAATAGATTCAATGATTCATAAAGTACTCTTATATTGTTTCTTCAAGCGTGAAACGTATCTGAGAGAAACCACATCAAAATAGATGCAAAACACTGCTTGCTGTACACAAACTATAACTAGATAGAAGATCAAAATCGCGAGAGCAGTAACCAATATATTGCAGAAGGAAACCAATACTAAACAATGAGAACCTTGGAAATCATACGCAGCTGCCCACAAGTTGTGATTTGTCTCCTCTTCAACTTCTCTTCCAACACATGACCAATTCCAGGAAGTGCTTTTACTGGAAGTTCACACAGGTGCTCCTCCACCTAATATAGCCAACAAGATAAATCAGCACAGTAGTATCACAATAATTATTTTACTTCTCTAGAATGATCTTCAAGTCTTGGTTATCCTCTTTTGCCACTACATGCAGTAGAGACTAGAATATAAGATGATCAAAAAGGGAGTTAATCAGCAAAGATCTAAACAAGACAAATGTGTTTGATATTGAATAGTAACTGTGGACAAAACAAAGTGATCAAAATAGCCCTTTTCTGGGACTTATCATTAATAAAATATTCGCAAATTCTTTTCCTTTTTTTTTAAGGTAATAAGAAAGTTGTAACTAATTTTTAAAAAATTAAAAAATAGTAAAATAACTCAAGGATTCATGTTGATTTCCATCTAACTCCAGATTCTTGCAACAGAAAAGGTTAGTATAAGCTTGAACAGGACGAAGACATAACCAAAGTAAATAAATAGAGCCTTATGTGGCAATAGAGAAACATCTCACGTTGCAAGGGCATGGAGAAGCCCTCGCAGAAACTTCGCTTTATAAAAGTGGAGCCTATAAAATCTGATTTGACTTCCAGGCATGTCCTTTCTAAAAATAGGCGCAAATTCACAATGCATAGAGGACTCTCAGGTTAACTACAAATAGTTAAAGAAAAAGGCAATGGCACGTAACCAAAAAAAATATAGCTGCTAAATATAGTTTGTAATACAGTAGAAGATGCACATATTTAGATGATAGAGATCAGGACATAAGTTCTCCCCTCTTTCATACATCAAAAAGACAGCTACAAATAAGCTACCTTCTCAGCAGGGATGTAACATTGCCCATCTGGTTTTGCAATCCTAGTAGCAAGACGCGCCATAAGCATATTCCCAGCAATACCAGCACTAGCAGCACAGCCTGTTGCCTCAAGAATCTCCTCTTTGATCACTGAGACAAAAGCTTGAATGTCCTCTACTCCAGAATCAGTGGCATCCAAAAATGCTTCGTCACAACTTACGGCCTGCATTCAGTAGCAATTATCAATCAAGAGATAAGAACATCGTGAAGTTATTCAACACCCAATATTGAGGCCATACCTGCACTTTGTTGCAGTACTTGTGCAATACGTTGTAGAAGCGATCAGCAACCTGCAAATGAAACCAGATTTTATAGGACTCGATATCCAAATACAAAAGAACAGCAATTACACGGGGAAAAGGAACAAGATGAAGAAACTGAAATATCCTGACGACCTCCTCGTAAACCTCGAAGTCATAAGAAAGAATGACTAGGTGAGGGCAACGTAACTTGGCATCTCTGACAAACATTCCAGCCCTTACTCCTATAGAGAAAAAAACTTGAGTGACGATCAAATTTCAAACACGGGATGATATTTGAGAAAACGTTGAATTACTGACTGAAAGACTGACCATATTCCCTAGCAGGATAATTCGCTGACGATATTTCTGATGTTCCGCGTGGATTATCTGAATGGTAAATGGCAACAGGTTTATCCTTCAGCTCAGGGCGATTTCTAATGACCAACGACACAAAAAAGCAATCCTGAACAAGTAAAGTTGAACTGATTTTTTAGTAAAGAGAATAAACTACGGAGACTAGTATATCATATAAATGACATTCCTTTAGATGAAGGAAGGTGAGAAGGAAGAGGAGCCAGAACATAGACGCAGTCATAACAACATAAAAAGGACAAGTCAAATTTTCCAACCATCGAAGCAGAAATTACCATGTCCACATGAATATGATCGTCTTATTTGCTGTTGCTGAAGGACTAGGGTCCGAGAACTTGTGCATCTAAACCCACCAGGGAAGTTAGGGAATCGTTTACGATACCGTTTTCTCCAAGTGCCAATGAAATGCAACCTAGAATGCTGAAGACAAAAGCACACGAGGAATATGTCACCACTTTGGCACTAGGTGCTTTTAATATTTGATATGCAATTACTTATCAATGTGCACATAAATTTATGTACATATTTGTTATACGATGCAATAGCTGCAAATAAACAAATTCAAAATAACAGAGCCAAAAGCAAAGGCAAGTAATCGCATTGCACCAGAAGGCACCAGAAAAACTAGATGCCAAGAACTTAATGGAAATAATATAAGCAAATATCTAGGTACTGTTTGATTCTTGGAATTTGGTTTTTTCTCAATTGAAAAAAAGAATTGAGATTAGATCTTCCACGATCTGGAAAGGTCCATCATTGTGTCATCCCAGATCCAGCAATGGCGTAAGCAATAAGTTGACAACGGTTAGTCGTTAAAGGAAATTTTAACCCCCAAAAAGAACATTGCTATGAGCATGTGCATCTCCTTTTGGCAATTATTTGATACCGAATACCAATATCATATCACCTTTAACATGTTTTTTCTTTATCAGAGCATTAAAAAGGAGATTTCATATCCATCAGTACTGCTGCAATAAAATTCCCATTGGGTTTCTCATGTTGTAGAAGAGAAAGGAAACAATCTAAGATAAACAATTATGATGTCCTCAAGTAATTTTAGGACACACAAATTTAAGAAGTCCTAGACCTTTTATGAGCTAGGACACAGCCAATGCAAGGAACCACAACAGAGTCTCAGTACCAGTTTAAGTGTGTAAGAAATACTTCTGTCAAGCTATAGGCATACCTAGAGGCAATAAATATTTGCACAAGTCAATGAAAATAAGTGAAGAAGTCAACCTGCATCAGCGCCTTTCTCATGACTACTGCTTCGGTTTTGATTATTGGTCTTAGCAGAGGCAGCAGTGATCCAAGATCTGATGGAGTATCTCTCTTTCCCTGGATTTATGTCAATGAAATTAGTAGAGAAACAGTTCATACATGACATACTGACATCATCATAACTGGTATAGAGAGATATATGAAATGCAAAGGGAAGACCTTGCTTAGAACTATCTGCAGTTTCAAGCTTTGGACCTGCAATCCCATGCCTTGTATGTCCTCCACCTCTGCACAGCGATAGTCAAAACAGCATTTATTTTAGAAGAAAAAACAGGGTAGACTGCAAGTCATACTGATATCACTCTGGGTATGTTTTTGTTGTCGCTGAACAAAAAAATGATTGATTTGGAAGCAAAATCGAAGTTTGTTGCTCAAATTCATTTGACCTAAAGGGAATTCTAACATCCATAGAGAAAATTTTTGGTCTGCAATGTTCAAAATTCACCAGGAGTTGATTGATTCTGAAACATCTAACCATTAAGCGAAAAACGAAATGCTGCTAATGCAGAAAACAAAGAACTTTAAAGTTGCACTTAAAAGTTTCATCAGCATCAGAGTTGCACCAGTATATTTTTAGTTCCCTTTTAGGCTATACACAAGGTTTTTGGAGTTTCAATTTTCATGCAAATAGCATTCTCTGACAAAACTCAAGCCCAACTAAAAAAAAAAATAACAATCTTTTGGGAAAGGAAAAAAAAAGGCTTCTCTGAGCTGGCAAGCTCTATTCACCATCCTAACAATTAGGACTCTAATAGTTTAAAAAACATATCTCAAGAAAGGGGAAAAAAAAGGCTTCTCCGAGCTTGCGAGCTCTATTCAGCATCCTAACACCTAGGACTCTATAGTACGAAATAGTTAAAAAAATGAATCTCAAGAATTTTTTGTTAATATGACTCTCAAAGACAAATCTTGTTTCCTGCAATAATTTGGCTAAAATCATGAAAAACAAGAGGTCGAGCTTTTGCTTGAGAGGAAACATGCATCTTTGCTCTTCACCATTTCTCCCTCTTTGTTGAGCTAATCAGCACAGAAGTACCAGTAGAGAAAAGCTTGTCTGTGTCAATACACAAAAACCATATCAAAGAGCAAAAATACAGTGACATTACGTCAGCACTAAGAAGGTTGAGGATTGACGATTATTATTCTCACTCTTCCAAAAATCAAACAAGTGACAGAAGTGGAAGAAGGATAAGAAACAAGAAGCACAGGATGCTCAAAGGATTAGTTCAGTGTTATCTTAGTAACATCATGTATCAAATGGATTACTTTACTGGAAGTTGTTCGGATGTGGAATGCTGCATAGAAAAGCTGATATTCCATCCTAAATTGATACGACCTATTTTGTTTATTTTAAGTTTAAATTGACTAAATCATCTAAATCTAGTACTAAAACTATATGAAAATAATAGAGTTCTATATTTTTCCATTTCATATAACAAAAAAACATTTAAGAATTAAGAGTAAAAACTATCAGTTCGACTCTCAAAGCAGATCAGATAATCATTTTGCACAGATGTATCAAGATACAAAACAAAACTGGGAAACAAGAAAGATAATCCAGACTAAAATCACAAAGCACGCCCATAACTTTAAATGTAAAGCGAATTAGTCCCAACGAACAAAACTAAACACGCTATTTACATTGAAATGACATCGAGATCAGCTAAAATTTCTTAAGATAATCCATTTCCATTTTGGTATTCACCCTAGAAATATATAACCTAGTGTTTTTGTCTTTGCTGGAATTTGAACCTGATCCCCAGCGTTCGCACCCAGTTCATTGAACCACTAGGCCTCACTAGTTTTTATTTTAGAGTGTAACATTCACATAGGGAAAGCAATTACCCACATGTGAAGTCATAAAAAGCTGTGAGACGATTCTCTCAAGCACGTCAACGCTATCTGTGGCCATTGGCACCTACAAGTAGCAGAATGCAATTAAAGGAAAATAGAAATATCTTCAGTAAGAAAACATAAAGCTCAAGGTTATCATAGAACATACTATACCGTGACAGAATGGCTCAAGTTATCACAAACACCACAGCCCAAATACTTTACTGGCTCCCCTGCATCACCCTTTCTTTTCTTTATCTGTATTGATAAATATAGGTGCAAAAGCAGCATAAGAACCAACTATTTGACTAGTTTATACTAAAAGATCTCCGAAATAAACTATAATCTCAATATAAATAATGGCTTCATAAGGCCGAAAACAGAGAGACCTTTAAGGTAAACTTCCTCCCTATCACTCCACATCCCTGCAAACGTAATGAAACCTCCTTGCAAAGGTTTAACAGAAAATGTTGTACCTGAATTGAGAAGGTGTTTAGTGTCATAATAAGCATTAGTATAAAAGGCCCAAATAACAATGATATTTAGTGGAGAGCTAACGTCTTTCAGATCCTTGAACCTCACACCCCAGTTAACATCTGCACCTATGGATTTGCTTTCCTGCAAACATTATCGAGAGGTTTATATATTTGGCTTGAACCCATCTGATTGATTATAAACAAAATGGAAAACTTCATGATGCAGATTCACAAAGCATGTAACTAGTATTTGCTTCCTTTGGACAGGTACTAGAACAGCTTTTTAAGACCACTACAGAAATCCGATGCAAGTGCATATGTACTATATTCGAAACTGAACCATTCGAAACTGAACCAAAACATGATCAGAAAATATTATAAATATATATACACGCACACATACACAATACCACTTGAGAGACTGCTTATATTGGCACCAGAATCAATGGCGCAAATTAGAAGCAACAAACAGCACAGGAGGCAAAATAAACACTCATCAATCATAAAGCTTGTCTCCAATATTCAAACCACTTAAGAAACAGTGAAATAACGGGGTCAGTGGAAGTTCGTGAGTCAGTTATGTGACTATGACAAAAATCCAAAAGAAACCCTACAGTAAGAAATCTGTGTTGGTCCTAACCTGTATCATGCCAACTAACCGATCATCTATCCCTCTACTATAGTTCCATAGCATACTGCCAGTTTTAACACCAAAGTCCTTCCAGAGAGTTTCCTGGAAACACAACAAATGAATGAGAGATATATACAGTCCAAAAGTGAGTATAATGCATGTCATACCTAAAAACATGGCATGCCACATATATAAAACATTCTTTGTGCCACCGCGATTGGTGTATCGATAAGTATCATATAAAGGAGAAAAGCACCCCACTCGGCCAGCCGAATAACATGACAGAAGTTTGAAAGTGTTCACCAATAAGAAGTCGCTATAAGTCTTGAGAAATTCAAAGAAAAGATAACCAATCAACAAACAAACAAGTGCTGTAATGTGTTCAACATACTTCTTTCTCAAAATAAACTACCCCCAATGCCAATAAGGGATTTCTTAATCACTGATTGAATCATAGTTTCCACAAGACAAGATATTCTCATTTTATCAAATGATCATACATTTGAAAACATTTTAACCATGGGTTTAACATAACATCACTAGCTGAAATAAACTCCAGGAGCTGAGTAAGCCAAATAGGTGTAAATGCAGTCTTAAATAAACAATTTATCCTCGATTTCATCAGCTCTAGTTAATGAAGATTCCAAGGATGCTTGACTTTACAACAGCATGAATAACAAAGCTCAATTTTCATTGACAGTTATCCAGTTAAGATTACTTGTTAAACATGAAACCTTTTTTCAAAAGAAATGGAAAATATAGTTTCATGGAAAGCTTTGGATGGAGAAAGCAAACAAGCAAGAAGATTAATTGACCGAATGCCTGAAATCCCAACTGGCCAAGGCATCAAACAATACTTCACCACCACCACTTCCTCCTCCTTCCATAGTGTAGGGAGATCAGAATAATTCAACAAATGTCATTCACACTACTGCAATCCTTGGTTTTCAAGGTTTTCATTCCAGCTCCTAAATGATAGGCCACCCAACTTGGGAGAAATTCTGCTTATGAACTCTTACAAACATATCACTTCAATTTGCAGTACCTTCCTGGTACTAGCTTTAAGAAAATACCATTACCTTATTATTTACAAAAAAAAATACTAACAAACATAAAATAAAAGGAACAAGAAGATCTCAGTAGCAATAGATTCAATGATTCATAAAGTACTCATTGTTTCTTCAAGAGTGAAACGTATCTGAGAGAAACCACATCAAAATAGATGCAAAACACTGCTTGCTGTACACAAACTATAACTAGATAGAAGATCAAAATCGCGAGAGCAGTAACCAATATATTGCAGAAGGAAACCAATACTAAACAATGAGAACCTTGGAAATCATACGCAGCTGCCCACAAGTTGTGATTTGTCTCCTCTTCAACTTCTCTTCCAACACATGACCAATTCCAGGAAGTGCTTTTACTGGAAGTTCACACAGGTGCTCCTCCACCTAATATAGCCCACAAGATAAATCAGCACAGTAAAATCACAATAATTATTTTACTTCTCTAGAATGATCTTCAACTCTTGGTTATCCTCTTTTGCCACTACATGCAGTAGAGACTAGAATATAAGATGATCAAAAAGGGAGTTAATCAACAAAGATCTAAACAAGACAAATGTGATTGATATTGAATAGTAACTGTGGACAAAACAAAGTGATCAAAATAGCCCTTTTCTGGGACTTATCATTAATAAAATATTCGCAAATTCTTTTTCTTTTTTTTTTAAGGTAATAAGAAAGTTGTAACTAATTTTAAAAAAATAGTAAAATAACTCAAGGATTCATGTTGATTTCCATCTAACTCCAGATTCTTGCAACGGAAAAGGTTATTATATGCTTGAACAGGACGAAGACATAACCAAAGTGAAATAAATAGAGCCTTATGTGGCAATAGAGAAACATCTCACATCACAAGGGCATGGAGAAGCCCTGGCAGAAACTTCGCTTCATGAAACTGGAGCCTATAAAATCTGATTTGACTTCCAGGCATGTCCTTTCTAGAAATAGGCACAAATTCACAATGCATAGAGGACTCTCAGGTTAACTACAAATAGTTAAAGAAAAAGGCAATGGCACGTAACCAATAAAAATATAGCTGCAAAATATAGTTTGTAATACAGTAGAAGATGCACATATTTAGATGATAGAGATCAGGACAGAAGTTCTCCCCTCTTTCATACATCAAAAAGACAGCTACAAACAAATAAGCTACCTTCTCAGCAGGCATGTAACTTGCCCATCTGGTTTTGCAATCCTAGTAGCAAGACGCGCCATAAGCATATTCCCAGCAATACCGGCACTAGCAGCACAGCCTGTTGCATCAAGAATCTCCTCTCTGATCACTGAGACAAAAGCTTGAATGTCCTCTACTCCAGAATCAGTGGCATCCAAAAATGCTTCGTCACAACTTACGGCCTGCATTCAGTAGCAAATATCAATCAAGAGATAAGAACATCGTGAAGTTATTCAACACGCAATTTTGAGGCCATACCTGCACTTTGTTGCAGTACTTGTGCAATATGTTGTAGAAGCGATCAGCAACCTGCAAATGCAACCAGATTTTATAGGACTCGATATCCAAATACAAAAGAACGCAATTACACGGGGAAAAGGAACAAGATGAAGAAACTGAAATATCCTGACAACCTCCTCATAAGCCTCGAAGTCATAAGAAAGAATGACTAGGTGAGGGCAACGTAACTTGGCATCTCTGACAAACATTCCAGCCCTTACTCCTATTGAGGAAAAAACTTGAGTGACGATCAAATTTCAAACACGGGATGATATTTGAGAAAACGTTGAAAACGTTGATGGGCCCATGTTAACAGGATCACTCATCCAGTCGCTACAAAGCTGATGCATTGTTATGAGGACAGGAAGGTGCTGAAAATGGAGCTTGGCTTCCATCAGCATCACTCAATTCTTGCATTGCCATGCTACAAATTGACTCTTCAACTCTATCTACATTGTAGTATGATTGCATTAGATCGTTAGATTCTAGAGCACAAGGCTCCAAATCTTCTGCAGATTGCCACTCTTCAAAGGATATAGGATCTTCAATTGGTCCAGAATATGACAATGGGCTCTCAACTCTAGATGTGGCTTGGACAGTTGAACATGTTGTCAAATCATTAGAAATAGCACTATTTTTTGTGAAGAAAGCAGATAGCTTAGGCTGGTTATTAACTTCACTTGCAAGCTGATCAAGCTGATAAGGAACCCCTGAAAACAACAAAACAACGATAGAAGAGCTAATAAGTAAACAAGGGGTGAACTTGCTGGTTTGCATTAAAAATCAAGTCATAGAAATTTAAACTTACAATTCATAAGCTTGTTAGCAGCGACAGAATCCAACACCCATGTGGGTTTGACTACTGGAAGTCCTCTGCTAAAGGACCTAAATCAAATTCAAACAAATCTTACAACAAAAATCACAACTTCTACTTTTCAGCTGAGATACAAAAATAAGAAATTGATGAACTTGGTTTTACAATGACCTTAAATTCTTGACCTTACTGTCAGGAAGATTACTACAGATTATATGAGTTACTCGACGCCTAGAAAAATAATTCTCAAAACGGCCTCCATGCTTCAACATGTATCCTCGAAGTTCCTGTAGAGATATTGTTGAAATCAATAAACTGCAAGAGAAGCAACCTAATCTTCCAGATGAGAAAATCCAGTGAGATACAGAACAGAATATGATAGCTGTATAGTCAATGTATCGATTACAATGAAGATGGATCTTTGTATACGGGTTTACATGCATATTGAATGAACTCCTCTTACAAGTAACGATACAAGTTATCGTTTATTACAACGATTCAAAAGTTAGAGAAGTTTTTTATTGATGAAACAGTGTTTGACATCATTCATCATTCGATTCAGGATCTTTTAAGTCGTAATCTTCAAACAATCATATCAGATCAATCCCGTCATGAAATTGACCATAAAGAAACCATAATGTACCAAACCTGACTGGAAGGAACCATGTATCCATCAACAAAAATGGATACACCCTGAAATATAGATTTTGAAGAACTTGGACCACTGAGAGAAGTGCTTGATGCCTCCGCCTCAAACTGCTCGTGAAGCTTCTGATTCTTCACGGCCATGTAACTACAGCAAAGTTGTCAAAAGCCACAATAAGAAGATCAGGAAATCAGCATCAAGAACAAGTCATATAGCACACACTACACACATCAAATCAGAGAGGAGGGGTGCGTTTATGAAGTAAACTGACCACATAGAGGAGACAAATTGAAGTGAAACTCTAAAAACAATCCATAAAAATCAACCAACTATTCCCAAAACTAACTAGCGGACTCACATATAAAAATACTCTATATTCGTCCCATTCTAGGTAGAGTTGTTTCATTAAAAAAATTAACGTCTATAAAATAAGAAGAACAATATTTCTTGATGATCAACACATTCGGCTGTTGGTCCTTCTTGAATTTTCTTGATGATCATCTATTCAAAGCTTCAAATATCAATATTTCTTGATGATCAACACATTCGGCTGTTGGTCCTTCTTGAACTTTCTTGATGCCTTCTTGAACTTTCTTGATGATCATCTATTCAAAGCTTCAAATAGGCAAGATAGTGTATCGCACTAAGAACAAGTCATATTGCATAGACTATGCACGTCAAATCAGAGAAGAGGTAGGGTGATTTATGAAGTAAATTGTGCAAGAAGCAAATTGACCACATAGAAGAGACATATTGAAGTGAAACTCTAAAGACAGTTCATAAAAAACAATCAACTATGCCCAAAACCAACTAGTTTGTCTCGCCTATAAAAATACTCTATATTTGTTCCGTTCTATGTGGAGTAGTTTCATTACCTGCCGAAATCAGAGAAAGGTGAACTATTGAAGACCGCGCGAGAAGCAGTGCGAGAATTGGCATGCCTAGGGTCTTTTGACTAGCCTTCTTCTTCTTGTTGCTTTGATTGCTGCTGTTACTCCGACATGAATTTGAGGTCCGTTTGGAATTGGAACCGGAGTTCGCAGAGCGTGAGGGATCCATGCTCGTCTCCGTGTTCTGAGAGTTGAAACCCAGAAACTGAAACGCTGATGGAATTGAGCGATTTATAAAATGAAGCGGCAAATATAAGCAACGGGAATGATTTATAAACACACGGATCTTGATGCGGAATGGGTCGGTTAACCCGAAACTTTTTGTTTTTTTTTTTTTTTTTTACGGAGAGGAGGACTTTTAGAAGAATATGCCTTATCGTAATTGTTTTGATTTGTTATTATCCTTGTATGTTATTTATGGTGTTTAAATTATGATAGGATTGTATTGTTAGTAAAATAATTCTTAATGAATTAATAATTTATAATTTATCCATGTATAAGTAAATTATTAAAGATTTAACTCATAAACAGACGCCTAAATTTGTCATTATTTTTCACTTAGACATATAAATTAAGACAAGTTTCTAATAATTGAAAAATGAGGACAAGTTTAGATGTTTGTGTTTATGAGTTAACCCATTATTAAATATAAAATTTTAATTTGATTATCAACCATCATGTTGATAACTCGATATCAATAGCCATCTTTGTAGTTGGCCTATCGACTATAATTCAAATTTGAACATCCTTACTTGTACTTGATGAGATTTCAAGTAGTCATTTTAACTTGATCAAAATGTATATTTTGGACGCTTCTAATCACTAGTGCACTAACCAAACCCATGTGGCGGTAATGTAACGAGTTGAACAAAACACATGAATCACGTGCATATTAGGAGCGTAAATAAAAATAAATTTTATTTAAAAAGGAAGAAAATCAAAATAAAGAAAAAGATTAAATAAATTAAACCCTCATAATTCTTTTTTTTTTTTGTTCTCTAAATGTTTTTCATAATGTAATACTTCATATAGCTTTTGTATATCATTTGTGACTTGCCATTGGTGGTTGTCTCAATTTCTGAGGTAAAAGAATGAATATTTAATGAGATTTATGTAAGGGCTGAAGTTTGAAACACTTAACCAAAACTGCCATTATAAATTAATAAGATAGGATTCGAATTTTGGCATTTCAGCTAGGTCCAAAATTTGGCAAAACGTGCACAGTATAAGCACGAGCAAGTATTCATTAATTTTCCTGGTCAGGCAAAAAAATTATTGCAATTTTAAATAAAAAAATTTTGTACATGGTTAACTGAGAATTTTGAGAACCTACTTTTATCAAAAAAATAATAATTTTAGACCGCAACTATTTATTTTTGGCTGAAAAATTAAAAAAAAGTACAATATAATATGAAAAAGGACTATGGAGAATGCTAAGCAGGATAAAAATGTTTAGTGAGATCAAATCTTAGCAGTTGAGGTGTCTATTGGGAAATTAATTGACTACACTATAATTTAAGATGCCAGTAATTAATTAGGGAGGAATTAAATTGAACCTTGCCAAAGGGAGATACAAGTTGTTGCAGTGCTGTGATTCTTTCACCAAGTTTCTCTTTCTTAACCTGCATTGAATTATATATAATTTTTAGAAATCTCATTCAGGTTTTAAAAAATCCCCCAAAATTACGATTCTTTCCCTAATTACGAAAAATATCGACTTTTTCTGTGTTTTTGATACCTGGAGGCGTCACCTTGATACTTACGAATCTGTAACCGAAATTACAGCGGTTGCGCTTAATAAGGAAAAAAAATTTATGCCAACTATGTAGATCCCTTGATTGGCGCCTTAATTGTTACAAATGTTTAACATGGTAACTGTAAGAGAGAGAAAATATTAAAATAAAAAATAAATTTTAAAAAAAAACGGCTCTAAAAATGGAAAAAATCATAATTTAAATAGTGATTGACATTAATTAGACTTCTACACAAAAAAAATTGTACTAATTATATCTTTTAATAAAAATATAGATTCTTTAAGTATAAAAAATAAATGGATAATGATAAAAAGTTAGGATTTTCGTAATTTTTAAAAAAGGTAGGGAATATTGAAGATTTGGATAAAGAAGTTGTGTTATTTGGTGTTTTGATGTATCCGCTGTTAAGAGTGTTTATTTGAGGTATCAGTAATATGATATTTTGCTATTATTTCGAAAATAAAATGTGTTTATGGAAAGATGACTATTTATTCCAAGTAAATTGTTAGATACAATATTCACTGTGCAATATGGTGTTTGGAAAAATGAGATTTTTTTTTCAAGATGTATTGATTTATGTGTATCAGTGTGAAATTTATTGTGCAAATGGTGTAGAATACTACTAAGTTTTAGATAATAATAACAAGGTATTTGTTCTGTAACATTATATATGATTTTTTGAGTCCATACAATTATAAATTAGATATTGGAGTCTAATGATATAAAAATTAAATTAAATGTTTGCAGGAAAAAAAATTTATAACAATTCAGTTCATGAAGGAAAAAATGATGCCAAACACTGTTTTAATACCAAAAAAAAAAACATATACTGTTGTCAGGTATAAAAAATAAACATGTACTAAAACTTAATACTGTTGACAGGTATCAATAAATAAAAAAGATAAAATATTCTAAAGCAACATAAGACATATTACAAAAAGCTAAGACATCAAAGTGGCCAAAGAATGTCAAGAAAGTGGCCAAAGATAGTTTCCCGAAACTTGGCAACAACATCGTCACCAATAGAGAACTTAATATTATCTGCGAAGTTAGGGTGTTTGGGATGCTTTTTATTACATAACTCATACCCTGAAAAACAAGTATCAATATGCAGATATCAGAATAAAAAAAAAGAGTATTTCTGAAACATAGGACCATCCTAAAAAATTGGAGGTAGTTATCTACAGACAATTATTTTGTATCAAACAATAAATCAACATACAAAACAGATTTCAATAAGCAATCAAACAATGAGACTTTATGAAACATAGAACCATCCACCTAAATGGGAGGCAACCATCCACAAACAATTATAATGTATCAAACACTAAATCAATATAAAAAATCAAGTATCACTATAGTGTATCAAACATAAAAAGCATGTATCACTAGAGAGATATCAAACATCACAAGTCAAAATAAAACACTAAATCAAAATAAAAAACAAGTATCACAAGTCAGATATCAAAACATCAAAAGAGAGTTCTTTTTTAAAAAAATTGAACATTATAAAAATAGGGGAATAAGACATCTACCCACTATTATACTGTATCAAATAATTAATCACCATAAAATCAAATATCTCAAAATATGTAACAATATCAAAAATGGAATCAGGCAAATACACATATATATGGAGTATCAAACATTGCATCAATAGAAAAAATAGGTATCCACATAAACTTTCAAAACCCCAAAAATTAGGTATCAATTTGACCAACCAACCAGTGTAAATATGAGTCAGTAATACTACAACAATGAGGAATCGACATTCTTATAGTTTGTCAAAAGTTGTTTGAATCAATAACTCCTAAAGCCGACTAATATGTGTATTTGCGGATTTGGGAGAATAAAATCAATTTACCTTGGACAATGGTGGTCGTGCAGAGAGAGAAGAATGTGCTTTACTGATCCGACTTGCATGTCATTTCCGACCTGGGGATCTTGATGTGGACGTTACATCCTTGACTTTTTTACCTTTTGCAGTTGAAATATTGCCGGCCTCGTCGCCGTTATTGTTGTGGTGGTCGACCTTGGCAGTGTCGGCTTCTTCACCACTTTCAAATGCTTCTTGTGTAAGGCGAAGACTAAACGAAGGGATGCGTTCCATTGTTGATTGAAAGCAAAGATGATGAAGTTTATGCTAATGGTGGTCGGGAAAAAGATGGTGGAAGAAGAAAAAGACGTTCAAAATAGAGAGAAGTTCAAAACTGAAAAAGGAAAAATCTAAATCCTTAGATGGTAACTGTAAAGAGAGAGAAAGTAATTAAAATTAAGAAACTGCTTTAAAAATGAAAAAATTATAATTTGAAAAGTGATTGACATTAATTAGACATCTACACCAAAAAAAATTTTCCAATTATAACTTTTAATAAAAATATATATTCTTTAAGTATCTAAGTGGAAAATAATAAAAAAATGGAATTTATGTAATTTTTAAAAAATGTTAGAATTATTTAAGATTTGAACAAAAAAGATTGTGTAATTTTATAAATTTTATTTGAATTATTATTGTGCAAAATTAAAAAGAAAAAATTGAGAAAGCCTATGATGCAAAATGGTGTGACTCGTCTGTTTTTCATTTTCTGACCTTTGCATGGGCTGTACTCACATTTGAATTTTCTACCAGCTTTGTCCTCTTGCAATTTATCTGATTTCCAGCTTTTTTTTTTTCAACCGATTCCTTCTCTGCCCCATTTCGCTTTTTCTGCATGCATAAGTTTTCAAGTTGCATAAGTGTCGAATATTAAATGGACTAAAATACCGACACTGCAAATGTTCTTTATTTTTGCTAACTATCACATTGTGTATACATCCATTTACTGCTATGAGATTTACCAAGTTATCAATTACTCCTTCCGACTCACTTTTCTTTTTTTTCATTTATTTCTAAAAGAAAAAATCATTCTTGTCATTTTAACATATAAAAAAGAACAAATAATTCTTTTTTTTTCTTCATATTTTACACTTAGCATTAAATACAATTCTCCAAATCATGTTTCGAACCAATATTACACATCAATTAATAGAAATAGTGTGGTCAATAAATATAATTGTTTTTCTAATGGGTGTTCCAACTCAAACAGTGATAAATAAAAATGAACGTTAAAAATATTAATTATTTCAGTTTGGCATCATGCATAGTAATTCATTGGAATTCGATTGAACCCAATAACTTTAAATATGAACACATTAAATTTAAAACTCAATTATAATTCTTTAAATCATGTTTTAACGTGACATTCAAAACCCATAAAGTTGAAATGCAAGCTCCACCCTTCTAGCCGTATATAATTAAATCAAGAAATTTGAAAACCAGTAGTACCATTTCAACTGTTAACAGCCCTGTTACAAAAATGCAATGGCAAAACGTGCAGAGTAGTATAAGCACGAGCAGGTATTCATTAATTTTCCTGGTCAGACCAGGTGATAGCTGACGCTTGCAAATTCATAAAATTTATCTACCTGACTCGGCACAAAATATACTTTCATTAACATAAAAAAATCAACACACACACTGTTCGGTTTGAGAAAAGATATATTCCCAGAAACAACATACAATCTGAAAATTTCTCGAATTTCCAACCATAAACTTACCCCATTCATTTGTCTGCCTCAACAATGCATCTGAGCTTCACAACCATGGAAACTGCTCTCCTCACTCCAACCAGCATTTACACTATAGTGAGGCCTGACCGACAACTCCAAAGTACAGAAATATGCAGGTTCCTAGGATTCATTTCTGTAAATAATAAAATAAAAGATAAGCATTTACCATCACTGGCAAATCAAAACTAGAAACGAAGGGAGAATAGGGAGGAGAATAGCACGGATTTAAGGCAAATAAAAATATCCTTAACAGAAAAATCAAACAAGTCGAGGACAAACAGGCACTGAATTCCATCAACCAGCTTTATAGTAGCTGGTAACAACCACACTTTTGTGAAACAGATGTAACCAAACTGGTTAAAGCATTCTGTGTAGGACACGAGCTCCCTAGATACATCATCCACACTAACTCGATATTTTTACCAAAAAAGGAATAGGTTCTCAGTTTGGGAGATGTAAGATCTACTAGTTTGAGCAATTCTCTTACTCCCTCCGTCCCATTTTATGTGGTGCCCTTTGACTTGGCATGGTGTTTACGGAAAAAGAAAAGACTTTTTAAACTTGTAGTATAAAACAATCCTTAGATATTTGTATGATTGTAAATCATTCATCAACAGTAAAAACAAAATTTTAAAGTACAATTGTTACTAATTATAATAAGGTGACATTCTTTTTGGGACGGATTAAAAGGAAAAGGTGCGACATAAAAATAAGACAGGGAGTAATAAAGTTGGTTCAAAAGTTTTACATGCAGGGATACCAATGGGAGTTCTAGGGCTGATTTCAATTACCTAACACGCTTCCTGAAAAGTAGAAGCATTTTTGAAAATGCATTATCTGCTTATGGGTTGTTGAGATGAGGGTTCCGAGGAAACAACCTCTCTACTTCTATGAGGTATTGGTAAGGTCTGCATACATTCTACCCTCCCCAGACCCCACTTGTGGGATTCCACTGGGTATGTTGTTATTGTATTATTAGCACAAGAAATCATCAAAGATATAAGCCCAGATCTAAATCAGCCAACAAGGTGGTTATGCTAGATATGACAAAGGCATATGATAGAGTTTCACGGGTGTTCCTAAACCAAAGTACATAGACAGTTTGAGATGATTGAAAATGGAAAAAGACAACAATAGATTATATATGTATTCGCTTAATTAGGACACTCCTTTCTTCTTTTCACAAACACGAGCAAATCACGTAATTCTTTTTTTGTGCAACTTTACTTGGATCTAACTAGTGCTGCAGTTTACCACTGAGCTCTTAGATAATGTCAACAGCACTACTTCCTAAGGTTTAATCATTGAAATATATAGAATGCAATTTTATCAGGTCTAAGTAATGATAATACAGAGGACAAAAGCTGTCTTCTCACAGGGAAATGGCAGCAACAGATGCCACTTCATCTTTTTGTTGTCTAGTACTAATCCAAATATCAATTTCGATGCCTTGTAACACAAACTCCTTTCACCTTTCTGCTTAATTGTGTGACTATCACCTCATTTAAATTTAATAATCTAAAATAATTATAATCTAAAATATTTTTAAAATATATAATTTGAAAGATGCCACATAATGAAGGAAATAGTAAAAGAGAAGACTTTTTAATGAAAGTGAATTGGTCAAAATGAAAGTACTTACCACGTAAGGAGGGAGACTGGCTCTGGCTCTCGCTCTGGCTCTATAAGTAAGTAGAACACAAGACGTGAACCTGATCGTGCAAAAACCAGATATATTCCATCGCTTCATGTAGCACTAATGCTGTGTCTGTCTGCAATTTCACATCCATTTTAATTAATTGACTACACTATAATTTAAGATGCCAGTAATTAATTAGAGAGGAATTCAATTGAACCTTGCCAAAGGGAGATACAAGTTGTTGTAGTGCTGTGATTCTTTCACCAAGTTTCTCTTTCTTAACCTGCATTGAAATATTATTGTGCAAAATTAGAAAGAAAATTGAGAAAGCCTATGATGCAAATGGTGTGACTCGTCTGTTTTCATTTTCTGACCTTTGCATGGGCTGTTACTCATTAACATAAATATACTTTCATTAACATGAAAAATCAACACACACACTGTTCGGTTTGAGAAAAGATATATTCCCAAAAACAACATACAATCTGAAAATTTCTCGAATTTCAACCATAAACTTACACCATTCATTTGTCTGCCTCAACAATGTATCTGAGCTCCACAACCATGGAAACTGCTCTCCTCACTACAACCAGCATGTACACTATAGTGAGGCCCGACCAACAACTCCAATGTACAGAAAAATGCAGGCTCCTAGGATTCGTTTCTGTAAATAATAAATTAAAAGATAAGCATTACCATCACTGGCAAATCAAAACTAGAAACGAAGGGAGAGAAGAGGGAAGAGAATAGAATAGATTTAAGGCAGATAAAAATATCCTTAAACAGAAGAATCAAACAAGTCGAGGACAAACAGGCACTGAATTCCATCAACCAGCTTTGTTGACAGCACACAAAAATAGTAGTTGGTAACAACCACACTTTTGTGAAACAGATGTAAACAAACCGGTGAAAGCATTCTGTGTAGGACACGAGCTCCCTAGATACATCACCCACACTAACTCGATATTTTTACCAAAAAAGGAATAGGTTCTCAGTTTGGGAGATGTAAGATCTACTAGTTTGAGCAATTTTCTTACTCCCTCCGTCCCATTTTATGTGGTGCCCTTTGACTTGGCATGGTGTTTACGGAAAAAGGAAAGACTTTTTAAAACTTGTAGTATAAAATAATCCTTAGATATTTGTATGATTGTAAATCATTCATCAATAGTAAAACAAAATTTTAAAGTACAATTGTTACTAATTATAATAATGTGACATTCTTTTTGGGGCCGACTAAAAGGAAAAGATGCGACATAAAAATGAGACAGGGAGTAATAAAGTTGGTTCAAAAGTCTTACATGCAAGGATACCAATGGGAGT
Organism: Solanum rostratum; assembly: GCA_029948455.1. Taxonomy (NCBI): domain Eukaryota; kingdom Viridiplantae; phylum Streptophyta; class Magnoliopsida; order Solanales; family Solanaceae; genus Solanum; species Solanum rostratum. The sequence goes on along the minus strand of CM057045.1, from coordinate 88,558,022 downwards.
TCCAGGGCTGATTTCAATTAACCAAACACGCTTTGTGAAAAGTAGAAGCATTTTTGAAAATGTATTATCTGCTAATGGGTGGTTGAGACGAGGGTTCCCAGGAAACCACTTTCTACTTCAATGAGGTAATGGTAAGGTTTGCGTACATTCTACCCTCCCTAGACCTCACTTGTGGGATTCCACTGGGTATGTTGTTGTTGTAGTATTATTAGCACAAGAAATCATCAAAATATAAGCCCATATCTAAATCAGCCAACAAGGTGGTTATGCTAGATATGACAAAGGCATATGATAGAGTTTCACGGTTGTTCCTAACTAAAGTACATAGACAGTGTGAGATGATTGAAAATGGAAAAAGACAACAATAGATTATATATGTATTCGCTTAATCAGGACACTCCTTTCTTCTTTTGACAAACACGAGCAAATCACGTAATTCTTTTTTTGTGCAACTTTACTTGGATCTAACTAGTGCTGTAGTTTACCACTGAGCTCTTAAATAATGTCAACAGCACTACTTCCTTAGGTTTAATCATTGAAAAATATGGAATGCAATTTTATCAGGTCTAAGTAATGATGATACAGAGGACAAAAGCTGTCTTCTCACAGGGAAATGGCAGCAGCAGATGCCACTTCATCCTTTTGTTGTCTAGTACTAATCCAAATATCAATTTTGATGCCCTGTAACACAAACTCCTTTCACCTTTCTGCTTAATTGTGTGACTATCACCTCATTTAAATTTAAACTATTAGAGAGAGGATATTTGTACTCAATTGACTCTATATGGACTCCATCATTCCTTTTTCTGAGGCAAGCACGTTAAAATACTAATCTGTTAACAGCTTCTGCCACTTGGATAACCACATGGAATTGTGAAAACGTAGCATATAAAAGCTCTTGCTGCTAGAAAAGGGAGACTTTCATTTATTTGATTGTTTAAGCACTTCTCGTTAACTGGATTCACAACATTCAAACAAAGGTTGGCATCAATTATGGGAAGTGAAAAATATCCTTCTTGTTTCCCTTTTTCAGCCAGATAAACATCAAGGATGTTCTTGATCATCATCCACACAGGACTTTCAGAAAGTAAGCCTATAGACAAAAATGAATAGATTGCTCAACTAATTCAAGCAGTTCCACATTACGTTATTCATCCAACAATGAAGCCCCACTTGACTTCAAGCAAGAGGGAAGACAAACGTAAACCCACACAAATTGGAAATAACACTTCCAGCCAAACACACAGGCACCTACCATGATGATCTCCAGCTTTATCAGTTTAATCTGGGAAGACATCTTATCAGACCCTATCCACCCCCCACACCTTATGATTATGATTTCACTTAGAGAGGAAATAAGCGAAAGATGAGATACACAGGTACCTACCATGATATCTCCAGCTCTATCAGTTTAATCTGGGAAGACATCTTATCAGACCCCATTCACCCCCACCCTCCCTCCCCACTTTATGATTGTGATTTCATTTAGAGAGGAAATAAGCGAAAGATGAGATACCTTATGAAAATAAAAAGAAGATACAGAAAATCACAATGGAATGTGGATTAGAAATAACCCTCTTACCACGCCTTGCGTAACAATGACCACTTGAAGGTCGCAAAATCCTGCAAAAAAAAAAAAGAAGGCAGTACCTTACAGAATCAGAAATCAGGAAAATCTCCCAAAATGAGGAGAGATCTAGGTCCTAAAGACACATGAGAAGAGGAAAAGAAGAGAAATCAAGAACAAGGAGAACTTACATATTCAATAAATTTTCCAAGGAAGTTGAAAGCAAGATTGATAATATAGTGTTCACATTTTTAAGTAAATGCTCATTAAGAAACTAGTAATTTCCCAGTTCCAGAAAACTCAAAGAAAGATTGCTAGTGTAGAATGAAGAAGCACTCACATGCATAACTAAAGGCACTATCTTGAGAGACAGGAGGACGTCAAGGGTAACAGAGTTCTTCTTACATCATGTGGTACTATCAAAAGTTCACATGATCTTCTGTTAGACAAGGTGTGAGTTCTTGTAGCAGAGGTCCTTTGCATCGATACAATATACAAGAAGAACAAGTGAGCTAACAGAATGCGGACTTGTGCACATAGAACACGTGATACTTTTTTCTTGGCAATGAAGGCAATGCCACATGTCACTCCGTCATAGAAGCTATGTAAAAGCTGCCACCATAGTTCTCACTAACCAATGCCTACAAAATTGAGATAAAAATTGATCAGGCTAGGTCAAGAATTCACTGTTAAAGCAGATTCTAAACTTGAAGTTGCTATTGTAAAAAAAAAAATAAAAAAAATGCTATGCATCTAAACCAATGTTTTCAAATTCAAAGACTTGCCAGGACGTCACACTCATTCTATTGTATTGCTATTTCACATTTTCTTTCATCCAGATATAATTACAATATATCAGAAAAGATGCCCAACATTATACTTTAGCCATTAAAAGCAAGTCTTCTGTCATCACTATCAAAAAATAGATTTTACCTACAAATCAAAATTTTAATATCATCTAACAATAACTGATTTTGCAACTAAAAAGCCTGCAGTTACTATCAAAAAAGGAGAAATGAAGGAAGTTATTTTGCGGCAAAACAACTCCATCCTGAACAGCCCTGAATCCAAGTCAATACAGAGCATTTGGAGCATGGACAATACAATTTGGGGGCAACATGGGGTAAACCATGAATTGGGCTGGGTGTGACTCTGATACCATGATAAAGTATGTTATCATCTCATCTAAAAGCTAAGTTTGTTATAGAGAGCATGTTTTTGTTTACTTAAATTCTCTTTGCTCCGTTACCATGATACGAAACGGTCCTTGGCCAAACTCAACTCCAAAAGCTATCTCATGAGGCGAAGATTGCCCAAGACCGTATAAAAAGACCAATTTTCTCTCTCACAACCAATGTGAACTAAAAGATTTCCATGCAAAATCTGTCAGCAGACCAACAGATTGGGTACTCCCTACTTGCAGACTTCAAGGAGATTTCGATAGGTTTGGCATCAAAGAGGATACCCAACATCAATACCAGCACCAGATTTGGATATTTGTCAACCATAGAAGAATCTAGATGGATAGACTTCAATAACATTTTCCAATATTCATAAATGAAGTACCATTATGTATTGTTAACTACTGTAAGATTGTAAACGCGCACACAGCATTATCAATTAATGGGTTGACAAGAAACAGCAGGACAGCCCGCCCAGTGTTCCGGAGATATGGTTAAATTCAATATCTAATGGAAATTCTTTCAACAATGCATTCAAGTCATATCATTCTTTTGGTACATGTCATAAACCAGGGAAAACAGTTTATGATGTGATATCATAGCAGACTTTAACTATAAGCAAAAACGATAAGGGGACCGAAACTAGTATCATGTACATAAGACTTGAAAGGCGGACAGCCAACAAATCCTATATATAGCAAAATTCCATGATTTCCGCGAAGAACCAGAAAGACAAGTATGAGAAAGAGGATTATCCGAACCATAGTTTTTTCTTTATAACACAATATATGGACACACATATCAACAAGAAAATAAATGGAACTACTTTAAGTTACCTGAAAATGTGGAAGCAAGTTGTTGTGAACTTCTATGAAACTTTTGACCTTGCAGTTAACCTGATGTCACAATTTCAATAATGTCAGATCCGGTCTACATTCATAACATATCACAAACGTATTTACCCTGTCAAACATTCCATGTTTACTTGTGCTACTGCTCTCAGTAAATGAGGTAAATTTTAAATTTTAAAAAAATGAAAAAGGTATCCGAAATATCCAAGCAACAGAGATATTGATGAGATTTCATCATGGTGCAAGACAAGGTATTTTTCCAAAAGCACCAGAAAAAATGGCAAAGAAGAGGAAAAAGTTGAAAAGACAGCTTTCAAGAGTCCCACCAGTAAATCTTCCTCACCAGCTCTTGTGGGAAATGTCGTCATGTTTGAAAGTAAACGACAGGAGAAGCCCTTCCTCCTGTTTTAATACTTAGCTTTCTGATAATAACAAAAGCATACTTCTTTTTATTTATTTATTGTGGAAGGAGCAAGCATATGGCAGAGTGGCACAAAAGATCCTTCGGTGAGTGAGGGAGAAGAAAGGAATTCATATTATTCATATCAATGTCATTTAGGACAAGTATGAAGGAGTCACCGCTAATATGAGAATAATAGTAGGAGATACAAATACAAAGAGTTTCTCATAACAGTAGGTCTACATTAGGGATCAACATAGAGCCCCAACTTGTTTATCCTAGTTATGGTTGAGTTAACCAACACAATAAAGATGAGGTCCCCCGGTGGATATGCTATTTGCTGATGATATCGTGTGAATCAACAGCACCAGTGAGAGTGTCAACAAAAAGCATGCACTATGGAGAAGCATTTTAGAGAGTAAGGATCTTCGAAAAAATAGAAGTAAAACTGAATATATGCACCAAGTTTAGTCAAAAGAACGAAGTTTAGGTGAGACTAGATGAAATTGCAGTGCCAAAATACAAGCAATTTGGACATCAAGGCTTGTTGTTTCAACAGAACCGAATAGTAAATGAAGATGTTACTCATAACAATAAAACTGGATGATTGAAATGGAAATATGTTACCACGGTCTTATGCTGTAAAAGGATGACTGCCGAAGTGAAAGGTAAATTCAATAGAACAACTTTAAGACCAACAACGTTATATGATAGTAAATGTTAGGTTGCATAAGTCCAACATATCCATAGGATGAAAGTTGCAGAGATGTGAATTCTTAAGATGAATGTACGGTCATGCAAGATTTGATAACTAAAAATAGTCACACTCACCAAAAAGTGCAAATAGCATGCAGTGAAGATAAAAAGAGAGTGGGTCATTCGAGATGATGTCATGCGTCGACCTATATATGCACCAGTACATAGGTGTGCAACTATGATGAGGATGCTAAAACGGATGATGGGGTAGACCTAAAATTACTTGGAAGGAAGTTGCTGTCATTATTGCTATTATTATTATACATATTCAATTTATTTTTAACTTTTATTTTAATTTGGTATGATGATGACATGAGTTGACCTTAAATAGAAATATGAGGATTCATATAGCTGACCCCAAGTTGTTTGGGATTGAGGTCGTCGTTTTAGTAGTACAGCAAAGACTGCATTTCTGCCAGTCCATGTCCTTCAAAATTTTATTTGAGAAGTCTTATCAAGATATTTACTTGGAAAACTACACTTATTGGCTGTATAATTTCCTCATCACCTTGGGTTCTGCATGTATAAAACACACCACATTGAGTTTCTACTTCAGGATTCCAAGGATGAAAGGAATACAATAGCAATCAAGAAAGAAATTTAAGATCGCATAGAGGAATACAAATACAGAAGCAAGTGCCAAGAAAATAGATGTGCTGAAGAAAATGAGTACATACTGCAGATAAGTTGTCTCTGGTACATACCTTCTTAAAAGGCAATAAGAAATGTAAACCTCCTCAATATCAGTTGAAACTTTTAATTTTAGATACTGCTTGATAAGCTCGCATAAGCAACTAACGGCCTCTGCCCATCCTTCAGTGCCGACATCAGGGAGAATATAAAATCTGAGACATAGTTCTCTGCAATACAGGAGATCTCTTTGATACATCTCTGCCAAAACGCACAAAATATGACAATTGCTGGCTTTGAATATGTCAATCCATTCAGGTGGATTTCCATCCCACAAATCAATGTTTGAGATAGGAGGACTACAGTTCTCATTATTAGCACAGACCAACGAAGCATCTAGTGAAGATTCATTGTTCCTGTGTGGGGGAAGAAGTTCAAGTATCTCTGTCCACAACTCCACAGGCAATTCTTGAAAAGCCGATCTGTCTACTTGACTAAGAGAAGACGGCATTAGACTGATGCCTCCTGAGACAGGAGCACTAATAACCACATCCTTATTTGGTACACTAGCATCAGAAAGTGTCTCACTTATCATGCCAGCAAAAAGCTTATTAGGAGAAGAGACCACTTGGATTTCCTCTTCATTATACTGATGCTCCAATTGTAGCCACCAGAATCAACACCATGAAGTTGTAGAAACAAGAAGATAAACATCATCACCAATTCTAAAACAGGATAAATACTAAGCCAGCCCAAGAAGAGAAAAAATGAAGATACCTCATGAGCAGCAAAAGCTTTATCGGGTGCAGCAGGGCAAACAGAAGATATGTTTTCTTTTTCTGATACGCCTATTTTAAAAGATATGAGAAGCGAGGCAAAAGCTCATAACAAAATGATTTATATGTATAAGCTAATTGGGTCAAAGAACTGCCTTCTGTAATTTAAAGGAATGCATCCTCACCTTTGCTTCTCTTTTCAGTAATTAAATGAGCCAATTTTCCCTCATACATGTCATTAATTTCTGAAAAGACCTCAGGAGGAAGAGACACTATAACTCCTATATCAAGCTCGTTCATAGGAGGAAGAGTTGCACTCTGTCCAAAACCAGCAGTACCAGAGGGCGAAGCTGCTGTCATTTCAATGAAAGGTGTACTTTGATCATCCAGCAACTGAGCCTGGCATTCATCAACCCTGTTTTTACCTTTATCTGCAATATCAGACAGTCAGATCGAATCCAACTCATCCAGCATGTAAACTCGATACAAGTTCACGCGATACTTTTTCGTTAAGAACTTGTTGAAAACACAGAATCAATGTTGGAATAAGTTGACATGAAGAAACAAAATAAGACCATCATACTAACTCTTTATCAGAGCATTAAAAAGAAGATTTCACATCCATCAGTACTGCTGCAATAAAATTCCCATTGAGTTTCTCATGTTGTAGAAGAGAAAGGAAACAATCTAAGATAAACAATTATGATGTCCTCAAGTAATTTTAGGACACACAAATTTAAGAAGTCCTAGACCTTTCATGAGCTAGGACACAGCCAATGCAAGGAACCACAAGAGAGTTTCAGTACCAGTTTAAGTGTGCAAGAAATACATCTGTCAAGCTATAGGCATACCTAGAGGCAATAAATATTTGGACAAGTGAAGAAGTCAACCTGCATCAGCGCCTTTCTCATGACTACTGCGTCGGGTTTTGATTATTGGTCTTAGCAGAGGCAGCACTGCAGCAGTGAGCCAAGATCTGATGGAGTATCTCTCTTTCCCTGGATTTATGTCAAAGAAATTAGTAGAGAAACAGTTCATAAATGACATCCTGACATCGTCATAACTGGTATAGAGAGATATATGAAATGCAAAGGGAAGACCTTGCTTAGAACTATCTGCAATTTCAAGCTTTGAGACCTGCAATCCCATGCCTCGTATGTCCTCCACCTCTGCACAGCGATAGTCAAAACAGCATTTATTTTAGAAGAAAAAACAGGGTAGACTGCAAGTCATACTGATATCACTCTGGGTATGTTTTTGTTGTCGCTGAACAAAGAAATGATTGATTTGGAAGCAAAATTGAAGTTTGTTGCTCAAATTCATTTGACCTAAAGGGAATTCTAACATCCATGGAGAAAATTTTTGGTCTGCAATGTTCAAAATTCACCATGAGTTGATTGATTCTGAAACATCTAACCATTAAGCGAAAAACGAAATGCTGCTAATGCAGAAAACAAAGAAGTTAAAAGTTGCACTTAAAAGTTTCATCAGCATCAGAGTTGCACCAGTATATTTTTAGTTCCCTTTTAGGCTATACACAAGGTTTTTGGAGTTTCATGCAAATAGCATTCTCTGACAAATCTCAAGCCCAACTAAAAAAAAAAAATAACAATCTTTTGGGAAAGGAAAAAATTTTAAAAGGCTTCTCTCAGCTGGCGAGTTCTATTCACCATCCTAACAATTAGGACTCAAATAGTTTAAAAACATTGTCACGCCCCAAAAAGAGGGGAGGCGCGACTGGCACCCGATACCGTTATTGGCGGGGTAAGCCACTAAACATACTAGTTAACTAACCTTTGGACCAGAAGAAAATCGGGCAGTATAATGTTTAGAAAAACAAGAAACTAAGTCGGGACCATTTAGGTCATGACCTGGTCAACAACAGATTATGTACATTAAGAGAAGTAAACCAAAATAATAAAGTACTAGCTAGCCGGCAAGGCTGCCACAACAGAGGTATAGACACACACTATATATACATGCCAATCTGATGACCGGAGACTGAAGGGTACAAAAGGACCAGCCCATAATAACATGTCCACAATAGCCTCTAAGAGAACTACTAATACTGTCGGGACAGGGCCCCGACTATACCCAGCTGTACAACAAAAAGCAAGTATCCTGTGAAAGCTCCAGGAAGAGGTGGAGCTTACCAACTCACAGCTGACCAGGGCTCCTAGTGAAGGGGGTCAATCAGAGTCCTTACCTGAACCTGCACGCACGAAATAAAATGCAGCGTCCCCAGGCAAAGGGACGTCAGTACGAATAAACATGTACTGGTATGTAAGGCAGGAAGTAAAATCTTGGATAACCATAGTAAGAAGGTTAATAGAAATACCACCTGTAACTAAAACTCAAGTAGCCTCAATTTCCAATAAGCCACTTCCTAATGATAAAAAAAAAATGCATGGTATGCTCGAGTATCGTATGTCGTGAATACATATATATAGATGCAAATGCATGACATACCCAACCAAATGCTAGCACTGGTGGTCCTTTCCGGTAGCTAACCGGCATCATATCTGCCAACCTGTGGCCATCTGTACCATATACATATATAGTTGGGCAAATAGGCCCCATACCTTCGATTATAGCTCGAAGTCCATGCATAACGTGCAATGTATGATATGAATGTTGAATGCACATAGTAAGCCATAGCAAGAACTTAAAAAAAATCTTGGCTCTTTGGTACACTTATTCTCATAGCATCACAATCATTGTCATTTAGCCAATCTTGGCTCATTGATACATTTATTCTCATAACATCATAATCGTTGTCACAACATATACATATGGCTCGTGGAATTATACAAGTCCTTTTTAACAAGTTTTCCCTTGCATTCTACATTTATTTTAGTGACACTACACCAAGAAGAGAAACGCCTCTAACCTATGAATAGGTAGCCGGAAGACCGACAAAATGATATATAGAAATTGAATGTTCGGTTTAAATGAACGAATGGAATTTCAACCTAATACCACCGTGAAAATAACTCAGCTGTAATCCCAGTGCCTTTCACAGAAGGTCTTCCTAACAACAGAATAGTAAGATATCGCATTTGACATTTTGGGAAACTTCCCAGATTTCGTGCTAAAAGGAGGGACGAAGCTTAGCCTTAACATACCTCTCCAACCAACGTTCGATTGCCAAAAGTTCCTTCACCAAAGTTGTTCCTTACGTCCTAAGCTTCGCAACGACTATAAATACGCAGCTTAAAGACACCTATAAACAGTCAAAATTTCAGCATTAATGACCAGATTCGGCAAGGAGCATTTACGCGAGGAAATGTTCGTAAAACTTCGTAAAATTAACGGAAAAGAGCTCCACAATTATACCCTAAACACACCAGCTGCAAACCAACAATACCAGAAAGAACAACACATTTTTTACAGCCCAAGAACAGCTCCAAAACACAGCTAATATGAGAGAAAAACAATTCCAAAGCGTAAGGCACGCATTTCTAGGCACGGAGACGAATTTTAACGGTAAAAATGTGAAAAACCTACCTCAATCGCTTAGAGAACCCTTGGGAGCTTTATCTTCTGTTTTGAACTTGTTTGGGACGAAAATGGCTCAATTTTGAGCCTTAAAGAGTCAAAATAGCCGACATTTAAGTCGGGTCAACCCGACCCGACACATGACCCGGTTTCCAGCTCGGGCAGTCTCGGTAAAATGGTCATAACTCTTTATTCTGAGGTCGGTTTGATGCGCGGTTTTGTGCGTTGCAAACTAGACTCATAGATCTTCAATTTGATAGGTCATGGACCTTCTAACTCTTTATAGTTTGGGAGATATGACCCAATACATTTGACCCAAATTTAAGAAGGATTTCTTAAAGAAAGTTACGGTAACTTTGGCCAACCTTTATCTTGCAACTTTCTTGATTCCAAAACTTAATGTATGACCTTTGTGCTATTACAACAACAACAACATACCCAGTGAAATCCCACAAGTGGGGTCTGGGGAGGATAAGATGTACGCAGACCTTACCACTACCACATAGGTAGAGAGGCTGTTTCCTGGAAACCCTCGTCACAAAAACCCATCAGCAGAACACGCTAGATACGATACACAGGCAAAAAGAGAAGAGCACATAATAATACCTAGATACAAGATAGTAAACATATAAAGGCAGATAAATAACTTGTGCTATTAAAATAACTTAAAGAAATCCATAATTAGCAAATTATAAACTTTTAATTCCATCTGAAAAGTGAAACCTAATTTAGACCTTCCGAAAAGGGCGAGGTGCCACTTGGGTCATTTCTTTAATCCCGAATATGCATTTAGGGTATTCCTTTGGCTTAAAACTTTAGGTCCTTGAAATTACCACTTATTGACAACCTTATTATCCTTAGGTTCTATACAAATTCATGTATGTCGTATATGACACACCACCCTATATATATATATAGAAGACGAGGAACACGGGGTTTCACAAACATATCTCAAGAAAGAGAAAAAAAAAAGGCTTCTCCTAGCTTGCGAGCTCTATTCAGCATCCTAACACCTAGGACTCTATAGTACGAAATAGTTAAAAAAACGAATCTCAAGAATTTTTGGTTAATATGACTCTCAAAGACAAATCTTGTTTCCTGCAATAATTTGGCTAAAATCATGAAAAACAAGTGGTCGAGCTTTTGCTTGAGAGGATACGTGCATCTTTGCTCTTCACCATTTCTCCCTCTTTGTTGAGCTAATCAGCACAGAAGTACCAGTAGAGAAAAGCTTGTCTGTGTCAATGCACAAATACTATATCAAAAAGCAAAAATACAGTGACATTACGTCAGCCCTTAGAAGGTTGAGGATTTACTATTATTATTCTGACTCTTCCAAAAATCAAACAAGTGACAGAAGTGGAAGAAGGATAAGAAACAAGAACCACAGGATGCTCAAAGGATTAGTTCAGTGTTATCTTAGTAACATCATGTATCAAATGGATTACTTTACTGAAAGTTGCTCGGATGTGGAATGCTGCATAAAAAAGCTGGTATTCCATCCTAAATTGATACGACCTATTTTGTTTATTTAAGTTTAAATTGACTAAATCATCTAAATCTAGTACTAGAACTATATGAAAATAATACAGTTCTATATTTTCCCATTTCATATAACAAAAAAGCATTTAAGAATTAAGAGTAAAAACTATCAGTTCGACTCCCAAAGCAGATCAGATAATCATTTTGCACAGATGTATCAAGATACAAAACAAAACTGGGAAACAAGAAAGATAATCCAGACTAAAATCACAAAGCACGCCCATAACTTTAAATGTAAAGCGAATTAGTCCCAACGAACAAAACTAAACACGCTATTTACATTGAAATGACATCGAGATCAGCTAAAATTTCTTAAGATAATCCATTTCCATTTTGGTATTCACCCTAGAAATATATAACCTAGTGTTTTTGTCTTTGCTGAAATTTGAACCTGATCCCCAGCGTTCACACCCAGTTCATTGAACCACTAGGCCTCACTAGTTGGTACTGATTTAAACCCTTATTTTAGAGTGTAACATTCACATAGGGAAAGCAATTACCCACGTGTGAAGTCATAAAAAGCTGTGAGACGATTCTCTCAAGCACGTCAACGCTATCTGTGGCCATTGGCACCTACAAGTAGCAGAATGCAATTAAAGGAAAATAGAAATGTCTTAGTAAGAAAACATAAAGCTCAAGGTTATCACAGAACATACTATACCGTGACAGAATGGCTCAAGTTATCACAAATACCACAGCCCAAATACTTTACTGGCTCCCCTGCATCACCCTTTCTTTTCTTTATCTGTATTGATAAATATAGGTGAAAAAGCAGCATAAGAACCAACTATTTGACTAGTTTATACTAAAAGATCTCTGAAATGAACTATAATCTCAATATAAATAATGGCTTCATAAGGCCGAAAACAGAGAGAGACCTTTAAGGTAAACTTCCTCCCTATAACTCCACATCCCTGCAAACGAAATGAAACCTCCTTGCAAAGGTTTAACAGAAAATGTTGTACCTGAATTGAGAAGGTGTTTAGTGTCACAATAAGCATTAGTATAAAGGGCCCAAATAACAATGATATATGGATTTGCTTTCCTGCAAACATTATCGAGAGGTTTATATATTTGGCTTGAACCCATCTGATTGATTATAAACAAAATGGAGAACTTCATGATGCAGATTCACAAAGCATGTAACTAGTATTTGCTTCCTTTGGACAGGTACTAGAACAGCTTTTTAAGACCACTACAGAAATACGATGCAAGTGTATATGTACTATACTCGAAACGGAAGCAAAACATGCTCAGAAAATATTATAAATATATACACACGCACACATACACAATACCACTTGAGAGACTGCTTATATTGGCACCAGAATCAATGGCGCAACTTAGAAGCAACAAGCAGCACAGGAGGCAAAATAAACAATCATCAATCATAAAGCTTGTCTCCAATATTCAAACCACTTAAGAAACAGTGAAATAACGGGGTCAGTGGAAGTTCGTGAGTCAGTTATGTTACTACGACAAAAATCCGAAAGAAAGCCTACAGTAAGAAATCTGTGTTGGTCCTAACCTGTATCATGCCAACTAACCGATCATCTATCCTTCTACTATAGTTCCATAGCATACTGCCAGTTTTAGAACCAAAGTCCTTCCGGAGAGTTTCCTGGAAACACAACAAATGAATGAGATATATATACAGTCCAAAATTGAGTATAATGCATGTCATCCCTAAAAACATGGCATGCCACATATATAAAACATTCTTTGTGCCACCGCGATTGGTGTATCGATAAGTATCATATAAAGGAGAAAAGCACCCCACTCGGCCAGCCGAATAACATCACAGAAGTTTGAAAGTGTTCATCAATGAGAAGTCACTATAAGTCTTGAGAAATTCAAAGAAAAGATAACCAATCAACAAACAAACAAGTGCTGTAATGTGTTCAACATACTTCTTTCTCAAAATAAACTACCCCCAATGCCAATAAGGGATTTCTTAATCACTGATTGAATCATAGTTTCCACAAGACAAGATATTCTCATTTTATCAAATGATCATACATTTGAAAACATTTTAACCATGGGTTTAACAAAACATCACTAGCTGAAATAAACTCCAGGAGCTGAAGTAATCCAAATAGGTGTAAATGCAGTCTTCAATAAACAATATATCCTCGATTTCATCAGCTCTAGTTAATGAAGGTTCCAAGGATGCTTGACTTTACAACAAGCATGAATAACTAACCTCAATTTTCATTGATAGTTATCCAGTTAAGATAACCTGTTAAACATGAAACCTTTTTTCAAAAGAAATGGAAAATATAGTTTCATGGAAAGCTTTGGATGGAGAAAGCAAAAAAACAAGAAGATTAATTGACCGAATGCCTGAAATCCCAACTGGCCAAGGCATCAAGCAATACTTCACCACCACCACTTCCTCCTCCTTCCATAGTGTAGGGAGATCAGAATAATTCAACATATGTCATCCACACTACTGCAATCCTTGGTTTTCAAGGTTTTCACTCCAGCTCCTAAATGATAGGCCAACCGACTTGGGATAAATTCTGCTTATGAACTCTTACAAACATATCACTTCAATTTGCAGTACCTTCCTGGTACTAGCTTTAAGAAAATACCATTATCTTATTATTTACGAAAAAAAATACTAACAAACATAAAATAAAAGGAACAAGAAGATCTCAGTAGCAATAGATTCAATGATTCATAAAGTACTCATTGTTTCTTCAAGCGTGAAACGTATCTGAGAGAAACCACATCAAAATAGATGCAAAACACTGCTTGCTGTACACAAACTATAACTAGATAGAAGATCAAAATCGCGAGAGCAGTAACCAATATATTGCAGAAGGAAACCAATACTAAACAATGAGAACCTTGGAAATCATACGCAGCTGCCCACAAGTTGTGATTTGTCTCCTCTTCAACTTCTCTTCCAACACATGACCAATTCCAGGAAGTGCTTTTACTGGAAGTTCACACAGGTGCTCCTCCACCTAATATAGCCAACAAGATAAATCAGCACAGTAAAATCACAATAATTATTTTACTCCTCTAGAATGATCTTCAAGTCTTGGTTATCCTCTTTTGCCACTACATGCAGTAGAGACTAGAATATAAGATGATCAAAAAGGGAGTTAATCAGCAAAGATCTAAACAAGACAAATGTGTTTGATATTGAATAGTAACTGTGGACAAAACAAAGTGATCAAAATAGCCCTTTTCTGGGACTTATCATTAATAAAATATTCGCAAATTCTTTTCCTTTTTTTTTAAGGTAATAAGAAAGTTGTAACTAATTTTTAAAAAATAGTAAAATAACTCAAGGATTCATGTTGATTTCCATCTAACTCCAGATTCTTGCAACAGAAAAGGTTAGTATAAGCTTGAACAGGACGAAGACATAACCAAAGTAAATAAATAGAGCCTTATGTGGCAATAGAGAAACATCTCACGTTGCAAGGGCATGGAGAAGCCCTCGCAGAAACTTCGCTTTATAAAAGTGGAGCCTATAAAATCTGATTTGACTTCCAGGCATGTCCTTTCTAGAAATAGGCGCAAATTCACAATGCATAGAGGACTCTCAGGTTAACTACAAATAGTTAAAGAAAAAGGCAATGGCACGTAACCAAAAAAAATATAGCTGCAAAATATAGTTTGTAATACAGTAGAAGATGCACATATTTAGATGATAGAGATCAGGACATAAGTTCTCCCCTCTTTCATACATCAAAAAGACAGCTACAAATAAGCTGCCTTCTCAGCAGGGATGTAACATTGCCCATCTGGTTTTGCAATCCTAGTAGCAAGACGCGCCATAAGCATATTCCCAGCAATACCAGCACTAGCAGCACAGCCTGTTGCCTCAAGAATCTCCTCTTTGATCACTGAGACAAAAGCTTGAATGTCCTCTACTCCAGAATCAGTGGCATCCAAAAATGCTTCGTCACAACTTACGGCCTGCATTCAGTAGCAATTATCAATCAAGAGATAAGAACATCGTGAATTTATTCAACACCCAATATTGAGGCCATACCTGCACTTTGTTGCAGTACTTGTGCAATACGTTGTAGAAACGATCAGCAACCTGCAAATGAAACCAGATTTTATAGGACTCGATATCCAAATACAAAAGAACAGCAATTACACGGGGAAAAGGAACAAGATGAAGAAACTGAAATATCCTGACGACCTCCTCGTAAACCTCGAAGAAGTCATAAGAAAGAATGACTAGGTGAGGGCAACGTAACTTGGCATCTCTGACAAACATTCCATCCCTTACTCCTATAGAGAAAAAAACTTGAGTGACGATCAAATTTCAAACACGGGATGATATTTGAGAAAACATTGAATTACTGACTGAAAGACTGACCATAATCCCTAGCAGGATAATTCGCTGACGATATTTCTGATGTTCCGCGTGGATTATCTGAATGGCAAATGGCAACAGGTTTATCCTTCAGCTCAGGGCGATTTCTAATGACCAACGACACAAAAAAGCAATCCTGAACAAGTAAAGTTGAACTGATTTTTTAGTAAAGAGAATAAACTACGGAGACTAGTATATCATATAAATGACATTCCTTTAGATGAAGGAAGGTGAGAAGGAAGAGGAGCCAGAACATAGACGCAGTCATAACAACATAAAAAGGACAAGTCAAATTTTCCGACCATCGAAGCAGAAATTACCATGTCCACATGAATATGATCGTCTTATTTGCTGTTGCTGAAGGACTAGGGTCCAAGAACTTGTGCATCTAAACCCACCAGGGAAGTTAGGGAATCGTTTACGATACCAGTTTCTCCAAGTGCCAATGAAATGCAACCTCGAATGCTGAAGACAAAAGCACACGAGGAATATGTCATCACTTTGGCACTAGGTGCTTTTAATATTTGATATGCAATTACTTATCAATGTGCACATAAATTTATGTACATATTTGTTATACGATGCAATAGCTGCAAATAAACAAATTCAAAATAACAGAGCCAAAAGCAAAGGCAAGTAATCGCATTGCACCAGAAGGCACCAGAAAAACTAGATGCCAAGAACTTAATGGAAATAATATAAGCAAATATCTAGGTACTGTTTGATTCTTGGAATTTGGTTTTTTCTCAATTGAAAAAAAGAATTGAGATTAGATCTTCCACGATCTGGAAAGGTCCATCATTGTGTCATCCCAGATCCAGCAATGGCGTAAGCAATAAGTAGACAACGGTTAGTCGTTAAAGGAAATTTTAACCCCCAAAAAGAACATTGCTATGAGCATGTGCATCTCCTTTTGGCAATTATTTGATACCGAATACCAATATCATATCACCTTTAACATGTTTTTTCTTTATCAGAGCATTAAAAAGGAGATTTCATATCCATCAGTACTGCTGCAATAAAATTCCCATTGGGTTTCTCATGTTGTAGAAGAGAAAGGAAACAATCTAAGATAAATAATTATGATGTCCTCAAGTAATTTTAGGACACACAAATTTAAGAAGTCCTAGACCTTTTATGAGCTAGGACACAGCCAATGCAAGGAACCACAACAGAGTCTCAGTACCAGTTTAAGTGTGTAAGAAATACTTCTGTCAAGCTATAGGCATACCTAGAGGCAATAAATATTTGCACAAGTCAATGAAAATAAGTGAAGAAGTCAACCTGCATCAGCGCCTTTCTCATGACTACTGCTTCGGTTTTGATTATTGGTCTTAGCAGAGGCAGCAGTGATCCAAGATCTGATGGAGTAACTCTCTTTCCCTGGATTTATGTCAATGAAATTAGTAGAGAAACAGTTCATAAATGACATACTGACATCATCATAACTGGTATAGAGAGATGTATGAAATGCAAAGGGAAGACCTTGCTTAGAACTATCTGCAATTTCAAGCTTTGAGACCTGCAATCCCATGCCTTGTATGTCCTCCACCTCTGCACAGCGATAGTCAAAACAGCATTTATTTTAGAAGAAAAAACAGGGTAGACTGCAAGTCATACTGATATCACTCAGGGTATGTTTTTGTTGTCGCTGAACAAAGAAATGATTGATTTGGAAGCAAAATCGAAGTTTGTTGCTCAAATTCATTTGACCTAAAGGGAATTCTAACATCCATAGAGAAAATTTTTGGTCTGCAATGTTCAAAATTCACCAGGAGTTGATTGATTCTGAAACATCTAACCATTAAGCGAAAAACGAAATGCTGCTAATGCAGAAAACAAAGAACTTAAAAGTTGCACTTAAAAGTTTCATCAGCATCAGAGTTGCACCAGTATATTTTTAGTTCCCTTTTAGGCTATACACAAGGTTTTTGGAGTTTCATGCAAATAGCATTCTCTGACAAAACTCAAGCCCAACTAAAAAAAAAAATAACAATCTTTTGGGAAAAGGGAAAAAAAGGCTTCTCTGAGCTGGCAAGCTCTATTCACCATCCTAACAATTAGGACTCTAATAGTTTAAAAAACATATCTCAAGAAAGGGAAAAAAAAGGCTTCTCCGAGCTTGCGAGCTCTATTCAGCATCCTAACACCTAGGACTCTATAGTACGAAATAGTTAAAAAAATGAATCTCAAGAATTTTTGGTTAATATGACTCTCAAAGACAAATCTTGTTTCCTGCAATAATTTGGCTAAAATCATGAAAAACAAGAGGTCGAGCTTTTGCTTGAGAGGAAACATGCATCTTTGCTCTTCACCATTTCTCCCTCTTTGTTGAGCTAATCAGCACAGAAGTACCAGTAGAGAAAAGCTTGTCTGTGTCAATACACAAAAACTATATCAAAGAGCAAAAATACAGTGACATTACGTCAGCACTAAGAAGGTTGAGGATTTACGATTATTATTCTGACTCTTCCAAAAATCAAACAAGTGACAGAAGTGGAAGAAGGATAAGAAACAAGAAGCACAGGATGCTCAAAGGATTAGTTCAGTGTTATCTTAGTAACATCATGTATCAAATGGATTACTTTACTGGAAGTTGTTCGGATGTGGAATGCTGCATAGAAAGGCTGATATTCCATCCTAAATTGATACGACCTATTTTGTTTATTTTAAGTTTAAATTGACTAAATCATCTAAATCTAGTACTAGAACTATATGAAAATAATACAGTTCTATATTTTCCCATTTCATATAACAAAAAAACATTTAAGAATTAAGAGTAAAAACTATCAGTTCGACTCCCAAAGCAGATCAGATAATCATTTTGCACAGATGTATCAAGATACAAAACAAAACTGGGAAACAAGAAAGATAATCCAGACTAAAACCAGAAAGCACGCAAATAACTTTGAATGTAAAGCGAATTAGTCCCAATGAACAAAGCTAAACACGCTATTTACATTGAAATGACTTCGAGATAAGCTAAAATTTCTTAAGATAATCCATTTCCATTTTGGTATTCACCCTAGAAATATATCACCTAGTGTTTTTGTCTTTGCTGGAATTTGAACCTGATCTCCAGTGTTCACACCCAGTTCATTGAACCACTAGGCCACACTAGTTGGTACTGATTTAAACCCTTATTTTAGAGTGTAAGATTCACATAGGGAAAGCAATTACCCACGTGTGGAGTCATAAAAAGCTGTGAGACGATTCTCTCAAGCACGTCAACGCTATCTGTGGCCATTGGCACCTACAAGTAGCAGAATGCAATTAAAGGAAAATAGAAATGTCTTCAGTTAGAAAACATAAAGCTCAAGGTTATCACAGAACATATTATACCGTGACAGAATGGCTCAAGTTATCACAAACACCACAGCCCAAATACTTTACTGGCTCCCTTGCATCACTCTTCCTTTTCTTTATCTGTATTGATAAATATAGGTGCAAAAGCAGCATAAGAACCAACTATTTGACTAGTTTATACTAAAAGATCTCCGAAATGAACTATAATCTCAATATAAATAATGGCTTCATAAGGCCGAAAACAGAGAGACCTTTAAGGTAAACTTCCTCCCTATCACTCCACATCCCTGCAAACGTAATGAAACCTCCTTGCAAAGGTTTAACAGAAAATGTTGTACCTGAATTGAGAAGGTGTTTAGTGTCACAATAAGCATTAGTATAAAAGGCCCAAATAACAATGATATTTAGTGGAGAGCTAACGTCTTTCAGATCCTTGAACCTCACACCCCAGTTAACATCTGCACCTATGGATTTGCTTTCCTGCAAACATTATCGAGAGGTTTATATATTTGGCTTGAACCCATCTGATTGATTATAAACAAAATGGAAAACTTCATGATGCAGATTCACAAAGCATGTAACTAGTATTTGCTTCCTTTGGACAGGTACTAGAACAGCTTTTTAAGACCACTACAGAAATCCGATGCAAGTGCATATGTACTATATTCGAAACTGAACCATTCGAAACTGAACCAAAACATGATCAGAAAATATTATAAATATATATACACGCACACATACACAATACCACTTGAGAGACTGCTTATATTGGCACCAGAATCAATGGCGCAAATTAGAAGCAACAAGCAGCACAGGAGGCAAAATAAACACTCATCAATCATAAAGCTTGTCTCCAATATTCAAACCACTTAAGAAACAGTGAAATAACGGGGTCAGTGGAAGTTCGTGAGTCAGTTATGTGACTATGACAAAAATCCAAAAGAAAGCCTACAGTAAGAAATCTGTGTTGGTCCTAACCTGTATCATGCCAACTAACCGATCATCTATCCCTCTACTATAGTTCCATAGCATACTGCCAGTTTTAGAACCAAAGTCCTTCCGGAGAGTTTCCTGGAAACACAACAAATGAATGAGAGATATATACAGTCCAAAAGTGAGTATAATGCATGTCATACCTAAAAACATGGCATGCCACATATATAAAACATTCTTTGTGCCACCGCGATTGGTGTATCGATAATCATATAAAGGAGAAAAGCACCCCACTCGGCCAGCCGAATAACATCACAGAAGTTTGAAAGTGTTCACCAATAAGAAGTCGCTATAAGTCTTGAGAAATTCAAAGAAAAGATAACCAATCAACAAACAAACAAGTGCTGTAATGTGTTCAACATACTTCTTTCTCAAAATAAACTACCCCCAATGCCAATAAGGGATTTCTTAATCACTGATTGAATCATAGTTTCCACAAGACAAGATATTCTCATTTTATCAAATGATCATACATTTGAAAACATTTTAACCATGGGTTTAACAAAACATCACTAGCTGAAATAAACTCCAGGAGCTGAGTAAGCCAAATAGGTGTAAATGCAGTCTTAAATAAACAATTTATCCTCGATTTCATCAGCTCTAGTTAATGAAGATTCCAAGGATGCTTGACTTTACAACAGCATGAATAACTAAGCTCAACTTTCATTGATAGTTATCCAGTTAAGATTACTTGTTAAACATGAAACCTTTTTTCAAAAGAAATGGAAAATATAGTTTCATGGAAAGCTTTGGATGGAGAAAGCAAACAAGCAAGAAGATTAATTGACCGAATGCCTGAAATCCCAACTGGCCAAGGCATCAAGCAATACTTCACCACCACCACTTCCTCCTCCTTCCATAGTGTAGGGAGATCAGAATAATTCAACATATGTCATCCACACTACTGCAATCCTTGGTTTTCAAGGTTTTCACTCCAGCTCCTAAATGATAGGCCAACCGACTTGGGATAAATTCTGCTTATGAACTCTTACAAACATATCACTTCAATTTGCAGTACCTTCCTGGTACTAGCTTTAAGAAAATACCATTACCTTATTATTTACAAAAAAAAATACTAACAAACATAAAATAAAAGGAACAAGAAGATCTCAGTAGCAATAGATTCAATGATTCATAAAGTACTCACTGTTTCTTCAAGAGTGAAACGTATCTGAGAGAAACCACATCAAAATAGATGCAAAACACTGCTTGCTGTACACAAACTATAACTAGATAGAAGATCAAAATCGCGAGAGCAGTAACCAATATATTGCTGAAGGAAACCAATACTAAACAATGAGAACCTTGGAAATCATACGCAGCTGCCCACAAGTTGTGATTTGTCTCCTCTTCAACTTCTCTTCCAACACATGACCAATTCCAGGAAGTGCTTTTACTGGAAGTTCACACAGGTGCTCCTCCACCTAATATAGCCCACAAGATAAATCAGCACAGTAAAATCACAATAATTATTAAATCACAATAATTATTTTACTTCTCTAGAATGATCTTCAAGTCTTGGTTATCCTCTTTTGCCACTACATGCAGTAGAGACTAGAATATAAGATGATCAAAAAGGGAGTTAATCAACAAAGATCTAAACAAGACAAATGTGATTGATATTGAATAGTAACTGTGGACAAAACAAAGTGATCAAATAGCCCTTTTCTGGGACTTATCATTAATAAAATATTCGCAAATTCTTTTTCTTTTTTTTTTAAGGTAATAAGAAAGTTGTAACTAATTTTAAAAAAATAGTAAAATAACTCAAGGATTTATGTTGATTTCCATCTAACTCCAGATTCTTGCAACGGAAAAGATTATTATATGCTTGAACAGGACGAAGACATAACCAAAGTGAAATAAATAGAGCCTTATGTGGCAATAGAGAAACATCTCACATCGCAAGGGCATGGAGAAGCCCTGGCAGAAACTTCGCTTCATGAAACTGGAGCCTATAAAATCTGATTTGACTTCCAGGCATGTCCTTTCTAGAAATAGGCACAAATTCACAATGCATAGAGGACTCTCAGGTTAACTACAAATAGTTAAAGAAAAAGGCAATGGCATGTAACCAATAAAAATATAGCTGCAAAATATAGTTTGTAATACAGTAGAAGATGCACATATTTAGATGATAGAGATCAGGACAGAAGTTCTCCCCTCTTTCATACATCAAAAAGACAGCTACAAATAAGCTACCTTCTCAGCAGGGATGTAACTTGCCCATCTGGTTTTGCAATCCTCTAGTAGCAAGACGCGCCATAAGCATATTCCCAGCAATACCAGCACTAGCAGCACAGCCTGTTGCATCAAGAATCTCCTCTCTGATCACTGAGACAAAAGCTTGAATGTCCTCTACTCCAGAATCAGTGGCATCCAAAAATGCTTCGTCACAACTTACGGCCTGCATTCAGTAGCAATTATCAATCAAGAGATAAGAACATCGTGAAGTTATTCAACACGCAATTTTGAGGCCATACCTGCACTTTGTTGCAGTACTTGTGCAATATGTTGTAGAAGCGATCAGCAACCTGCAAATGCAACCAGATTTTATAGGACTCGATATCCAAATACAAAAGAACGCAATTACACGGGGAAAAGGAACAAGATGAAGAAACTGAAATATCCTGACAACCTCCTCATAAGCCTCGAAGTCATAAGAAAGAATGACTAGGTGAGGGCAACGTAACTTGGCATCTCTGACAAACATTCCAGCCCTTACTCCTATTGAGGAAAAAACTTGAGTGACGATCAAATTTCAAACACGGGATGATATTTGAGAAAACGTTGAAAACGTTGATGGGCCCATGTTAACAAGATCACTCATCCAGTCGCTACAAAGCTGATGCATTGTTATGAGGACAGGAAGGTGCTGAAAATGGAGCTTGGCTTCCATCAGCATCACTCAATTCTTGCATTGCCATGCTACAAATTGACTCTTCAACTCTATCTACATTGTAGTATGATTGCATTAGATCGTTAGATTCTAGAGCACAAGGCTCCAAATCTTCTGCAGATTGCCACTCTTCAAAGGATATAGGATCTTCAATTGGTCCAGAATATGACAATGGGCTCTCAACTCTAGATGTGGCTTGGACAGTTGAACATGTTGTCAAATCATTAGAAATAGCACTATTTTTTGTGAAGAAAGCAGATAGCTTAGGCTGGTTATTAACTTCACTTGCAAGCTGATCAAGCTGATAAGGAACCCCTGAAAACAACAAAACAACGATAGAAGAGCTAATAAGTAAACAAGGGGTGAACTTGCTGGTTTGCATTAAAAATCAAGTCATAGAAATTTAAACTTACAATTCATAAGCTTGTTAGCAGCGACAGAATCCAACACCCATGTGGGTTTGACTACTGGAAGTCCTCTGCTAAAGGACCTAAATCAAATTCAAACAAATCTTACAACAAAAATCACAACTTCTACTTTTCAGCTGAGATACAAAAATAAGAAATTGATGAACTTGGTTTTACAATGACCTTAAATTCTTGACCTTACTGTCAGGAAGATTACTACAGATTATATGAGTTACTCGACGCCTAGAAAAATAATTCTCAAAACGGCCTCCATGCTTCAACATATATCCTCGAAGTTCCTGTAGAGATATTGTTGAAATCAATAAACTGCAAGAGAAGCAACCTAATCTTCCAGATGAGAAAATCCAGTGAGATACAGAACAGAATATGATAGCTGTATAGTCAATGTATTGATTACAATGAAGATGGATCTTTGTATACGGGTTTACATGCATATTGAATGAACTCCTCTTACAAGTAACGATACAAGTTATCGTTTATTACAACGATTCAAAAGTTAGAGAAGTTTTTTATTGATGAAACAGTGTTTGACATCATTCATCATTCGATTCAGGATCTTTTAAGTCGTAATCTTCAAACAATCATATCAGATCAATCTCGTCATGAAATTGACCATAAAGAAACCATAATGTACCAAACCGGACTGGAAGGAACCATGTATCCATCAACAAAAATGGATACACCCTGAAATATAGATTTTGAAGAACTTGGACCACTGGGAGAAGTGCTTGATGCCTCCGCCTCAAACTGCTCGTGAAGCTTCTGATTCTTCACGGCCATGTAACTACAGCAAAGTTGTCAAAAGCCACAATAAGAAGATCAGGAAATCAGCATCAAGAACAAGTCATATAGCACACACTACACACATCAAATCAGAGAGGAGGGGTGCGTTTATGAAGTAAACTGACCACATAGAGGAGACAAATTGAAGTGAAACTCTAAAAACAATCCATAAAAATCAACCAACTATTCCCAAAACTAACTAGCGGACTCACATACAAAAATACTCTATATTCGTCCCATTCTAGGTAGAGTTGTTTCATTGAAAAAATTAACGTCTATAAAATAAGAAGAACAATATTTTGATCAACACATTCGGCTGTTGGTCCTTCTTGAATTTTCTTGATGATCATCTATTCAAAGCTTCAAATATCAATATTTCTTGATGATCAAACACATTCGGCTGTTGGTCCTTCTTGAACTTTCTTGATGATCATCTATTCAAAGCTTCAAATAGTCAAGATAGTGTATAGCACTAACAACAAGTCATATAGCATAGACTATGCACGTCAAATCAGAGAAGAGGAAGGGTGGGTTTATAAAGTAAATTGTTCAAGAAGCAAATAGACCACATAGAATAGACATATTGAAGTGAAACTCTAAAGACAGTTCATAAAAAACAATCAACTATGCCCAAAACCAACTAGTTTGTCTCGCCTATAAAAATACTCTATATTTGTTCCGTTCTATGTGGAGTAGTTTCATTACCTGCCGAAATCAGAGAAAGGTGAACTATTGAAGACCGCGCGAGAAGCAGAGCGAGAATTGGCATGCCTAGGGTCTTTTGACTAGCCTTCTTCTTCTTGTTGCTTTGATTGCTGCTGTTACTCCGACATGAATTTGAGGTCCGTTTGGAATTGGAACCGGAGTTCGCAGAGCGTGAGGGATCCATGCTCGTCTCCGTGTTCTGAGAGTTGAAACCCAGAAACTGAAATGCTGATGGAATTGAGCGATTTATAAAATGAAGCGGCAAATATAAGCAACGGGAATGATTTATAAACACACGGATCTTGATGCGGAATGGGTCGGTTAACCCAAAACATTTTGCTTTTTTTTTTTTTTTTTTTTTTCGGATAGGAGGACAATATTTTAGAAGAATATGCCTTATCGTAATTGTTTTGATTTGTTATTATCCTAGTATGTTATTTATGGTGTTTAAATTATGATAGGATTGTATTGTTAGTAAAATAATTCTTAATGAATTAATAATTTATAATTTATCCATGTATAAATAAATTCAACTAAGAATTTTGAGAACCTACTTTTATGAAGAAAAAAAAAATTTGGACCGCAACTATTTATTTTTGGCTGAAAAATTAAAAAAATAGTACCGGAGAGTGCCAAGTAGGATAAAAGTGTTTAATGGGATCAAATCTGAGTAGTTGAGGTGTCTATTAGGAACTTGTGTTAGTTTAGATGTCTAACAGCTTGTTTGGATGGTGGTTTTTCATGGTATGGTATGGTATGGTATGATTACTAAAAGAACGACGTTTGTTTTGATTGTTTCATTAATTATATGGTATAGAATGGTTTAGTTTCATGGTTCTGTAACCATGAAAACCCTCACTTTTTTAAACCACCAATTTTGTGGTATCCAATGGTTTCCTTATTTTTTTTCCAATTATACCCTTATTTAAATCTAAATAGTTCTAATTTATCCTTTATTCTTTATTAAATTTTAACCTAATATATATATTATTTTTGTATTACTTATTTTTCTCCCCATCAACTTTTGAAACTTTTTTTTCGCCTCCCGTTTTTTCTTTCACGTTTTAATCTATTTTTGAGGTTTTTTTTTAAAGTTCTTACTTTTTTTATTTTCTTACGTTGTTTGTATGGTTTGGAGATATATTAGTTTGTATGTTTCCCTATTTGATTCTGTGTATTTATTTTTTTTTAAAAAAATATTAAAAAAATATTGATAAATTTAATATTTATACTAATTAAGGACATTTTTGTAAATTCATAAGTTACGATACAATACCATACAGTCAAATCAAACAACAAATTATCATTAAACAGTAGCAACCCATACAATCTATCCAAACATTGTATGGTATTGTACTGCACGATACCACACCATACCATACAGTACCATACATTATGAAACCACGACAAACCACCATCCAAACAAGCTGTAAATGGAAAATGAGGACAAGTTTAGATGTTTGTTTATGTATTTGGCCAATAAATTATTAAAGGTTTAACTCATAAACAGACACCTAAACTTGTCATTATTTTTCACTTAGACACATAAACTAAAGTTTATAGACAAGTTCAGTGAAAAATAAAAACAAGTTTAGATATCTAGTTAACCTATTATTAAATATAAATTTTTAATTTGATTATCAACCATCAATTTGATAACTCAATATCAATAGTCATCTTTGTAGTTAGCGTATCGACTATAATTCAAATTTGAACATCCCTACATGTACTTGATGAGATTTCAAGTAATCATTTTAACTTGATCAAAATGATTTTGGACCCTTCTAACCACTAATGCACTAACCAAACCCATGTGGCGGTAAATATAACGAATTGGACAAAATACATGAATTACATGCATATTAAGAGCGTAAATAAAAATAATTTTATTTGAAAAAAAAAAATCAGTTTAAATAAATAAAAGATCAAATAAATTAAACCCTCATAATTCTTTTTTTTTTCCTTGTTCTCCGCATGTTTTTCATAATTTAACACTTCATATAGCTTTTGTATATCATTTTGACTTGCCATTGGTGGTTGTCTCAATTTCTGAGGTAAAAGAATGAATATTTAATAAAATTTATTTAAGGGCCGAAGTTTGAAATACTTAACCAAAACTTTTTAAATTTTTAAAAAGTTAAGTTTGACCGCAATAAATTGTACTATAAGAGGTAGTACCAAACCAATTAATTGAAGGAGCCTACGAATCCTTTTCGAACTGAAAAGAGTAATACTTTCCCATTTCCCCAGAAGTCTACAATTTCCAACACCCAGCAAGAGTTTGAAACTCCATCAGCGTTCAAAAAACCTGCTAGTCTTTTTACATCCAAAAAGGGAGTTTCCCCTATATATCAACCCACCAAAATAAGAAAAAAAGGAGATCAAAGACAGCAAAGGGATTGTTCATGGGGTAATACTCCTATTGTTTTTCATCATGGCGGCAGGTGACCAAAAATCAGCGCCATTGAGAGTAGTATCAGCTACATGGAAAGTAAGCTCTGTTGGGACTAGACAAAGTCCTTTGCTCCTCAGCAACACCTCATTTCTCGATGCTTCCATTTCCCCGCTTTCTCCGCCCTCCTGTGTCACATAAATTTATAAGATTAGCTCACGTGCACCTTAATTATTTTTAAATAGCTATCGAGTAAATTTGTCCACCAAGACTTGAATAGAAATTAACTCATATATCTATCTACCTCTATCAGCAAAACCTCCATATCTCAATTGATTTTATTGATCATTAGGTCACATCACAAGGTATATTATTATAAGTTTAATTGCTAGTACTCCCTTTGTCCCATAATATATGGACACTTTCAATTATACATTGCTATTAAGAAATTATTAATGCACTAATAAATTTTACCATTTTATCCTTTATTTATATCAATATACATTAAATTAAGTTAGAAAAAATCATTAATACACTAATTAATAGTAGGGTAAAAATAAAAAAAAATTAATTTTATCTTAATTTAGTAAGTGCACATATAATATGAGACAAATATTTATAGAAAGATGCCTACATAATATGGGACGGAGGTAGTACCAATTGAGTTGCATATTATATATTGCTTGTGTTTCAATTTATATGATTTAATTTGACTTGACACGTAGTTTAAGAAATAAAGACTAACTTTTGAAACTCATGGTCTTAAATAAATCATAAATGTTCGTATGACTATAAAATAAAGATTCAAAAATTAAATTGTACTAAATATAAAACTATTTTGAACTAGCAAAGAAGAAAAGTGAGTCATAAGGAAGTATATAATAAACCACGCTTTATTCGTTCTAACTTATTTGTCTGATTTTAACTTAACGCAATTTTTAGAAGTAAGAAAAAACTTGAATTTTGTGTTTTTGGAAAAAAAATGTAGAATGTACTAAATTTTTCCTTAATCTCGTAGTCTTGACATGTCTCATTTGTAAGTTAAAATTAATGTTCCTTTAAATTGATATTATAAATTTAAAAAAGAAGAAATAAGACAAACATATATAAAAAAGAAGGGAATATAAAAATGACATAAGAGCATAGCAAGAAGTAACTTAATTTTACCTAAAGCACCCTTGTCACTTAGGACCGGTTTGGCACAAAAAGAATTTCATTTTTTTCTAAAATAATTTCACTTTATTTGAAAATCATGGAAATTTCAAATTCAACTCCAAGACAAATGAGGAAAGGGTTGTTGTACCAGTAACTAGTGTATAGTATAGCACTCCCGTTTTGTTGTTCGAAATTCAAATCCTTCGAGTTTGATTGAGAATTTGCACGGGAAATCTTCAATTTTTTTAAACTAAAATTTATATATATAAAAATTATGCAAAAAATGCCCTAAGTCGCAATAATAATAATCTAAAATATTTTAAAAATATATAATTTGAAAGATGCCACATAATGAAGGAAATAGTAAAAAGAGAGGACTTTTTAATGAAAGTGAATTGGTCAAAATGAAAGTACTTACATGTAAGGAGGGAGACTGACTCTTGCGCTGTAAGTAAGGAGAACACAAGACGTGAACCTGATCGTGCAAAAACCTGATATATCCCATCGCTTCATGTAGCACTGATGCTGTGTCTGTCTGCAATTTCACATCCATTTTAATAAATTGACTACAGTGTAATTTAAGATGCCAGTAATTAATTAGAGAGGAATTAAATTGAACCTTGCCAAAGGGAGATACAAGTTGTTGTAGTGCTGTGATTCTTTCACCAAGTTTCTCTTTCTTAACCTGCATTGAATTATTATTGTGCAAAATTAGAAAGAAAATTGAGAAAGCCTATGATGCAAATGGTGTGACTCGTCTGTTTTCATTTTCTGACCTTTGCATGGGCTGTACTCACATTTGAATTTTCTACCAGCTTTGTCCTCTTGCAATTTATCTGATTTCCAGCTTTTGTTTTTTCAACCGATTCCTTCTCTGCCCCGTTTCGCTTTTTCTGCACAAAAGACAAATAACCCAGAAACCCAAAAAACCAACTCACACACAAAATGCAAAAAAAAAATTTATTGCTAACACAAAAATAAGAAAATTAAATTTGTTTACATACATTGGACTTGCTGATGTTGTTACTTGAACAAGCAGATTGTGAATCTCCACTGCATGTGATTCCAGATTTTTGGGTTTTTGGCTCTGGTGTTTGTACAGAAGAATTTTCAAGTATAGGAGTATCAATACCAAAACAGAGCATTTTTGGGGAAGATGAAGTAGTGAAACTGAAACATCCTCCTAGGCCATCATCATCGTCGGCAAATAGTAGTTCTGAATAGGTTCCTCCGTCGAGTGTACTCTCTTCTTCACCCGCCATTGCTCTATCTGACACTAGCTGATGGATTTTCTGAAGGGAAAAAGTGGGTTTTGTTTATGGGAGTAAACGACGGAAGCTTCTTTTAAACTAAACATGGACGGGGACAAACATAGATATATGCACTCTGTTGTTCTCTTCTTACTAGCAGGACTGTTTGGGTCATTAAAATCAGATAATAAATAAATTAAATGGAGGAGAATATACAATTATTTAAATTAAAAATGTAAATTAGGAGAATGAAAATGAAAATAAAGAGGGAGCTCCACGTAGTAAGAATAATGAGTTTTGAAAGAAGGACGTGTGTGTCGTGTAAATTTGAGTGGAGGCGTTACGGGCGTTGCAAAAATGACTGGGGAGTTTGGCTTCGGTAGTATCGTCCCTACTGTACTGTGCTGTCTCAGTCAAAACAATTCACCCGAGAAACCGTGCTACCCCTCTCTCGTCCACACTCCCAAAGTTTTTGTTTTGGGAACGCAACAAAACAAAACCTTGCTGGTTTTTATTTTATCATCAACTTTCATTATGAGTCAAAGGTTAGTCATAATGTCCTTACTGTTGCTTTGCTATTTGGCCCAATTTTAAGAAAAACAAATAGATACTTTAATTTTGAAATATTGGCACAATTGTCCCTTTGGGGATGACTCCGTTAATTCGAAAGATGCTCATTCACACGGATGATCCAATTTTTTTCAATTATCTTTAGAATTTGTCGAGAGCAATTTATATAAAATATTTTTGTGCGATTTGTAAATTATTAAGTAGTAGGAGTAGGAGTTTATCAGTACGCACAAAGTGTTCATCCATCAAATAAAATATGTAGCGGAAATTATTAAGTGTCCATCCATCAAATAAAATATAATTAAACTACTCTAAATTGGATACATGATTTGTTTTTGCAGAATGACTCTTGAGTTTCATTCACACATAGGGACGAAAATGGAGCTAAAAATCAAGGTCTCAATCAAATTTGATAATTTTAGTCTGAATTTTGAATTAGATATTTCATTTATTATATTTTATTAATAAAAAAAGGATGAGAGGTTATAGGGAAAATAAAATATTATGATGATCCTCAATTTATTTCAAAATTCTAAATATCAATCTATCTATAATTTTTTTATTTTAAAAAGTAATATTATCCCTTTATTAAGGTAGCTTAATCAAATAAAAAATGATCTTTTTCTGAAACGTAAACTTTTGCTTGCTATTTTTTGTAACTCAAGTATATTGCTTAATAATATTTACAGAAGGTTTTAAAGTTGTGTAAACAATTATATGAGTACACATAATATTTTTTATTTATTTTATATAATTCTTTTTAGTTGATATGTTACCCACATTTTTTTCCCTTTATTAAAATACTTTGTTTTAAATAAAATTGTTTTTTCAATATTTTTTTAATTTATTATTTTATCTTTTATTTATTTAGTTTAACATTTACTTTTGGATTAGATTTTCTTTAAATTTCATATTCACTATTGATTTAGTACTATTCTATATAAATAATCGTGCAGAGGAAAGGAAAATATTATTATTTTTTCTAATACTTAAGACTTTGAAATACTACTCCTTTTATATTTCTTTTTTAAAATTAAATTTTAATCATTTGATTATTTAACTCCCAACTATCCAACTCCAAATAATTACTCCATGTATTCATATACTATCAACATATTTCTATATTATAAATAATTGAATTGATTTTTTCATCTTTGCGTGTTCATAATAAATTAAATTATTATATCAAATTAATAGTATTTATCTAATTTTATTTATATTATTATATTTATTTTAATAATAAATACTATTTATATATAATGTTTAAATTAACGCGATACGTGCAAAACACCTCCACTAAATTAAATTAAATTAAATAAATAAATAGTGTAAGTCGTAAGTACTATCAATGAGTATTAAAATCACATAGACATAGGTCCGGAACGGTGACTTTTGCACGTGGAACAAGATTTCCATAGAAGACGAGGCAAATCTAAGACCATGTTTGACGACAAGTGCGAAAAAACGTAAGAATTACGCAGATTGCTGCCATAGCACATAGGGGTGTTGTATATTGATTGATTTGATTTTGAAATTTATTAATTCGATTTATTAGTCATCAATTTTTAATATGCTAAATTATTATAGAATTACTAAGATATAAATTTATTAATTATTGATCGCTATTAGTTTAGTTATCAATTTAATCGTTCAGATTTTACACAAAAAAAATCATTAAAAATAACTCAGAAACAAGGTGACAAACCAAATAAATCATATACAAAAGTTGACATATTTTATCTTGCTCAAAAGCAAATACTTGCACCTTATGCAGTTTGAGACTCTAAAAAATATAAAATTAAATCCAAATTTTATATACCAAATATTATAAATATAGTTTATTAATTTACTATTAAGCTATCGATTAGCCTATTAGAAAAGAAATCTTAAACCGTTAAGAGACGATAATTAAATATAAAAAATTAAAATTATCATCAAAACTACTAAATCAATTATCCTTCTGATTTCGATTTAATTTTGAATGTCGAAACGCATAGGACTCTGTACCAATTACACGAGGAAACCAAAGCCAGACATTTTAGCTTCTTTGTACAATGCAAAATTGGTCAATCTCTAAGTTCGATTAAGCTTCTACTATCTGCTGGTCCAAAACCCAAGCATTTGACCTAGTGTTTAGTGCATGTAAATCACAGTAGCAAGATTATAGTAGTAATAAGTATATGGAAAATTGTTTCGATACTCATGCTCTAAAGGCTGCAATAGATTCGAATACAACAAAAGACAACTGATTAAGTATCCAGAAAGATATCATTACTCTTTTTCGATCTTACTTACTAGTATTTGATCTTTGTTAACACATTACTTCATTATGCAATCAAGAAGTCCTAATTAAAAGCAGGCACGATTAAATATGTTTAGCTTAAACCTTGATAGGTTAATAAAATCTTCGCCCATTGTCACCACATACTGCCTCCATATAGCCGTCCATGGAAGCAACACGCTAGGGCAGTAACCAATTAATACATGTATAGACACGAACTTCACTTCTACAAATCATCCGAATCCTCCTCATCCGACTTGTACATACTAGAAATTAATCAAAGTCTCAAAGATCTACATTCTAAAGGTGTATTTGATAGGACATAACTGGTGAGTAGAAGACAAATGGTACTACCTATGAAGTAGAAATCAAGGTTCCTAGGATTGACAAGAACGCGGATTTAGCCTAATAAACCAATGAATTTTTGCATCTTGACAAATGAACTTTCATTGTTAACACTATGCACTATTTTTCATCAGCACAATTGAAAAGTGATTTATGAAGAACTAGCAAAAATAAAGTTTCTTCCTTCCTCAGTTTCTACTATCATCCCCAACTTATCTCAATTAAGGGAAACTGCTGCTGAATTCTGTAGGAACAGGACCATCACAATTCACCCTCTAGTTTGTTTTTTCAAAAGGCATCTATCTGTTAAGAAGTGAGAAAAGAAAGAAATGAGGACACTTCCTGTAAAAGCACATTGACCTGAATTGGAATGTGCCTAATACAGTAAACATTTCAACTTTCACTATCTGGTGAACCTGAAGAAAAATAGGGTGCTTTGTTTGATATCATAAAGGAGAAACTACAACCTCTGAAGTTAATACTACCAGCTGCTGCATAGCCCTAAAAGAAGTAGAACATAATGTGATTGACCTGTCACTTTACATCTCTGTAGTGCTAAACACAATCAGATCTAGGAATGATAGATATGTTGAAAATATGCAGTTCGAAGCTATATTACCAAAGACTTTCCAATAAAACTAGCATTCACACACTTAATCCCTAAGTAGAGCAAAATAACTTTGCCATTTCATTGTCTAACAGAGAACTTATCTCGATACTGACGGAAGCTTCAACTTTGTTGTTAGATACAAAATACAACCTACAAAGGACTGAAGAGAAACCTGGGCGGAGCAAAGAACATTTCTGCAATTATTTCTGTAGTATATCCACACTTCATGCAACAAAAATGATTATTAAATTGGAACCAGATGGTAACTTATGATCCCATACACATTCTTCCCTAGCAAGATTCATGCGCAAACCATGTATGAGAACCATCTCAAAACACAATGCATTC
Organism: Solanum rostratum; assembly: GCA_029948455.1. NCBI lineage: Eukaryota > Viridiplantae > Streptophyta > Magnoliopsida > Solanales > Solanaceae > Solanum > Solanum rostratum. The sequence continues at coordinate 88,524,411 of CM057045.1, read as the reverse complement.
AGCAGTACCCTAAAAATACTTGTGGATGCAATAATGTAAGGTGATTAATTATGTTGGCTTCAGATTTTTAGTTGTTCAACCTATTACAACTTTAGTAAGCTATCTTTTCAGGATCAGTAACTCTTCAGGATTAAAACTGACCATATAACTGAAGTCTTTCCACCATGGATACATCACCATATTAGTACAATAATTTAGTTCAACACCATAAAAGCAATACGCTGCAAGACTCTAAGTGAAACCTCATATAAACTGGAGATCATTCACTGTGATAGTGACGTATAGTTTGTAATTAGAAAGTGACAATAAATAAGGTGTCTAACTATCATAACAACCAGACGATCATACCGATGTATCTCACTATTAAGTAAGACGATTGGCTTCAACGAGTTTGGAAATCAATAAATGTGTTGGGTTTCTAGAGCCCCATATATATGCAAAAGAAGAAATGAGTCTTCAAGCGTATGTCCACCCATTTCCTATCAAAGTACTTGTCCATCACATGTGAGAATTTGACTTGACCTCATATATATCATAAATGGATCTTGGACTGTAGAGCCTGGTAAAAAAAAAAAGACAGCTTACCTAAATTTACTAGTTATTTTTCATGAATCCTATTTTGAACTGTTATTAGCAGAACTTAACTATTCTCAAAAGTTACAGCCTTTCTGTATTGTACAACCTTCTAATACTAAAAGTTTACGCCTTTATATTAGAATGTTCATTCAACCAACCTCCATAAGTTACATCTGATAATAGACTTAATTGTATCCTAATAACAGAAAGACAGGATTATGAAGTATCAGAAACTGTCTATTGCAGAATATCCCAATTTAAAGTACACAAGGAAGAAAGAGTAACAAACGAACAAAGCTCTTTGCGAATTGTAACAAACAGTTGGTAGACAAGACGAACCATCAGGAAGAGCATATATTTTTCAAGCGATCCGCTGCAGATTGGTCCACTGAATACTGAAAAACAATAAGAAATTGCAAGGCGTTACTCGATCCAATTCAAGATAAAAGTAGAATGCAAGTCCCTCTACTTTTAGTGTTAAAAAATAGATACCTTTTTAAGGACCCAGACAGAATGGTTGTAAGTTCGTTGAAGGAGTTCTTGGAGAGCATTTGGATCATTTGAGTCGATTTCTCTGTAGTTGACGAAGTTTTCTCGGGCGTATTTTGCGTAGTAAGGCCTTGAATCCTTGGGAAGTTTCCTCACCAGCCTCAGCACTTCCCTGTAAGCACCTATAGCTTTCTGCATTTCTTGAAAAATCATTTATCAACTATTCGCAATTCACAAATCTAATGCTAATCTTTATGAAAATCCCCTGTGTTCAGCGAGCTATCTATGCGCCGGCAAATGCTTTACCGGACTCCGTGACGCCTATGGATCGGGTCAGATCTAGTGCCGGATTATTGTTGTATATTTGTTAACCCATTGATGTAATGCTTCATTAAATTAAATAAAAATAAAGGGAAAAGGTCTAATATAACCTCAACTTTGTGATATAGAATTGATATAACTTCATTAAAAAATGACTCGCATATAGAGAACAATTGATTCAGATACATCTTTCTGATTTAAGGAGAATAGAAAATTTATTTTTTTTTATTTTAAAAAAAGTTAAAATTTATTATTTTGATGATCAAATTTATTTTTCACTCATATTCTTGAAAAATTTAATTATAGATGTTCCCTTTTTTTAACGAAGACGCAAAAAATTGAGAAATAAAAAGAAAAAAATGTGAATGAAAAAAGAGAAAAAAAAAACTAAACTATTCTTTTGCAATTATATTGTAATTCTTTTTTGGTAAAAAAAACTGGGGGTATGTATGATGAACTTTACAAGAAAATGAGTGGAAAAAATTAATTTGACCATCAAAATAATAAATAAAAATATATATTTTTATTAAAAATAATAAATCAAAATAGTTCAACATATCTTTTTTTCAATATGTAAATCACTTTGGTAACAATAGCGATACATGTAAGACAATTCTATCAATAGATAATTGATGCAAGACCAAGGTAGTATAACGTAAATAAAACTTGAGATGTGTATAGGTAAAGTCATATAGTCAATGCATCAATCATAGTAAAAGCTTTTAAGTAGACTCATTCATTTTGTGGGAATTCAACAATCAATAATAAAATCATGCGAGTCATTTTTATAACAAGGAGTATATCAGCTTTAAATCATATAATTAAAGGGTATGTCCAAGCCTCTCTTTTTTTTCCTTAAAAATAAAATAAGTTGCCTTTTCTTTTTCTTTCTTTAGTGCCAGAATATTGTTTACCCATTTACTTAATGCTTCATTAAATTAAATAAAAATAAGAGAAAAAAGTCTAATATATTCTCTACTTTGTGATTTAGAAATTATAAATCATTAGTTATAAAAGTAGTTCGCATGTATTTCTATCATTATATAAATAATTTAAATATATCGTCCTGATCTAATGGAAGTAAGAAATTAATTTTTTTTATTTTAAAAAGGTAAGCTTGGGCACTAAAACTCTCATTATGCATAAGATTAGGAGAAGGGCTCGATCACAAAAATGTATTGTACGCAATTTTACTTTGCATTTTTGCCAAATTCTATTTCTAAAGCCTAAACCCATGACCTCCTGATCTATTATTTTGATAGTCAAATTTATTTTTTCATTCATTTTCTGAAATTTTTATCATGGATGCCCCTCTTTTTGCACAGAGCCAAAAAATAAAACTCCAATGTAGCCAAAAAAAAAAAAAAAAACATAACAAAAATAAAAGGAAAAAGTATGTATAGAAAAAGAGAAAAAAAAATTAAACTATTTTCTTGCAATTATGTGCTAATTTATTTTTTGTCTTGATAAAAAAAAAATTGGGGCATATATGATAAATTTTTAATAAAATGAGTGGAAATAAATTTGATCATCAAAATAATAAATTCAAAAACTATTTTCAAAAATAACAAATCAAAAAAGACCTTTTTTTTTTCAATAATGAATTACTTTTGTAACGATAGCAGTGTGTATGAGACACTTTCATAATGATAAATATATTTATGAGCCACTTTTGTAATAAAAATTTTTTAACTCTAAATTATAAAACTGAGAGTTATATCAAACCCTTTTCCGTACAAATAAAACAAGTTGCCTTTTCTTCTTTTTGCCTTTGGAATAACCATGGTAAGATTTGGATAAATATGGTAAACATTTAATAAAAGATAGATAAAAAATAAATAAATATAAGTCTTGTTAATTTGGTAAAACTAATGAATATTTTGACAGAAATATGTAGAGTGAAAATTGTATCAAAAGTTATATCCCATTAACATATTCTGTGAACATTAACAAAATATGTAAAATGAATATTATATTAAAATTATATCCCATCGGCATAACCTGCAAGAACAATACAAAATTTGTCACTCTGATTGAACTTGTAAATAATCTAATAAAATTGATAAATAGAATGATATCTATACCAAAATTATTCCCCCGCTGGACATAAATTGTGAAAGCCATCATTTTTCGTTCTTGTATGTGTAGTTGTAGCTCAAATATTTAATACTTTCTTTTCTCATATTTACTTGTCCCTTATTGATTTGACACGAAAAATAGAATGAAGTAGTAAAATAGCGCGAGATTACTATTTGTGCAAAATATAATTCTTTATTTGCTAGCTACTTTTAGGATTTGGCTCCCTCCATTTCGCTTTAATTTTTGTGTTCTTATTAAAATGGAAAACACATGTTCTATTTTAAATGGAGTATAACAATTTAGACTTAATAACCACTATTAGCCATTAACCATATTTAGGAAAATAGATCTTCTCTATATAATTTTTCAAAAACTGTAATATTTCCTTGGAGCTAATCAAATTGTAAGGTCCACGCTTGTAGTGGGGAAGCACGGGTACGAACCATCAGGTTCATCCGAACTCCTTTCGATGAAAAATTATTTTTATTTATATAAAATTAAAATATATTTTTATATATATATATAATCGATATTGTATATTCAACTTTCTTAATTAAAATTCTACTACACCATGGTAAATAGGAAGAAGCTAAAAGGAGTTATTTTTAATTTGGCCTAGCCATCTTAAGGGACGGGGGTGGGGGTGGGGGGTTGTTTATGATGAACAATCTTTGCAAATGTACAAAAGTACAAATCAGATTATTGAATATTTGAAAATAAAAAGGTGGTAATATATTAAAGAATTAAACTAAGTACCTAAAATTGCGGAATATCAAATCTTTTGGGTGCAAATGTATAAAATATTTATTATTCTAACTATAGATAAGGCTTAATTTTGATTAATTGAATTTGAACATTAAATTTTAAAATGAAACATGAAGTATCTCATTCTCACGTAATTAAATAAAGAAGACGAAAGGGGAGACCATATTAAGCTTTACGAAGAATTAAGTAAATCTTTCATTCTTCAAAATACTTGGCATGGAGTTCTTCTCTGAATTTTGTGGACGCTCAACAATTTGTGCGTCTAGTTTTTTTTAGAAAAGTTAAATAATTATATTGTATTAAGAAAATATTTATTATTTATAAAAATAATAATTTTTTAATTAAATACTCATAATACAGTTTTAATACATACTACAAAATATCATTTATAAAATATATATAATGCAAATTTTATTTATGTATAATATATTTATCACACACTTTTATACATATTGCGTTAATGTCTTACCAAATAAACATACTATATTTTTAAATACTTATAAAACATTTATATTGCATGCATAATTCACTTTTGTGCAGATTTATCATAATATTGGTATATAATGCTACTATAAATGATAATAATTGAAAAATATATTACTAAAATCAATAATTATTTTTTAAAAAGTGCTTATTCAAATAATTTTTTCTTCTTTTTTAGTTCATCTAAGTTAATTAGAACTTTATATACTGAAAGTTATATTCATTAGGGGGTTTGTTTTGTACCAACTTAATTATCTTTTTCTTAGCTTTTAACACTTCAATTAATTTCTAAATTCCACGTCTTATTTTAAACTTAAGAATTAAGATGACTTTCTAATACATTATTAGTATCTTTAATTTAAGATCGCTCAGAAAATTCAAATGTCTTCTAATTATTTTTTTAGTCAAATTAAAATTTATATATGTGTGCAATAACAACAACATACCCAGTAAAATCCCACAAGTGTGATCTGAAATGGATCGTGAAATAGTGATAATTCCATTTTAAAGAAATCACATGCATTTTCGTGGACTACAAGTTTACAGTAACATGGAAAATACAACTTGTGTCTACACTCTACTGCCAAATAATTGACATAGATGGTAGAAATTAAATAATGTCTAATTCACGAGAGTCCATCAGTAGGCTCCTTCTTTTTTAGGAATTGAGCGTGGAATGTCGTATACCGTAAAAGCCAATTGCATGAACTCCCAAATTCACGATAATGAATTTTATACGACAAATCATTATCTTCTCATGCATAATTTATAAAAACTTCATTCTGTTAATAATAAATATGTAGTATATATCTCAAATTTGTGGTGCCCTCGTTGAAGCCCATGCTTCCATTTTGTCATTGAAACATGAAAGGTTGCTAACCCTCCACACACTCTTTCTAAATCTCTTGGAAATTTGGCTTATATGCATGCATGACTCCAACGTCTCTCCTATTTACACCACATAAGTCTCTATCCCAATTAACTGTAGTACCATAAGAAAAAACAAATTAAAATTTGTATGTTTTGATTCAATAATAATATTGCAATGATCTGTCCAAATAGAAATTACTCCATGATTTTTATTTGTTTGTACTACTTTTCATTTTAACCTATTTAAGAATTTCTTTTTTCTCTTTTTGATAACTGTTTAATTATAACTTTTTCACATGACGTGTTTAACACTATAAGATTAATTAAAAAACATTTTGCTCTATATTTTGATTTGAAACCAGAATATTTAATCATTCTTTTAATTTTCTTAAACTCTATATTTACTCCAAACAAAAAAAGAAAAGACTTGTCCAGTGCATTAAAGCTTTCGCTATGCACAATATTTAGGGAAAAGTTTGATTACAAATTAAAGATCTATTATATGCACACAATCTTACCTTTCATTTCTGTTAGAAATTGTTTCAAAGGCTTGAATTTAGTCAAAAAAAGAGAGTAATAAATAGAAACTGAGGGAGTACTTGTCAACCTGGAAAAAATTAGTGAAAACAAATCTTTTGAACATATATGGAGCATTTAATGCAGTTGAATCTAAACCTCACATATACAAGTCCTTCCTGTTATAACCACTTAAATCTTTCGGACAAAATTACCTCCATGTTGGCCACCCGCTATTCACTCGTTCACTTTATAAATTCTCTCAATTAGCTTCTTCGATCACTTCAAAAATAAAATCACCTAGTTAGCTCCCACACTTCATAAGACACGACAAAATCAAACACAAACTATGGATGTTTGGTCTTGGATATGTGAACTTCCTGACTCAGAAAAATGGAGTATTGGAAATGAAGATTCCATTCTCATTTATAATCTTGCTACTTCCATAACCAATTCCAATCAGTCAATCCAATTCAAAGCTGAGAAAAAGTTTGACCCTAGTAACACAGAGACAAATTCTTCATTGGTTTTCTCTGTATGTTTGTTGGGGTTTCATGACACCTCTCAGGAAGAAGTGACTATCTGGGTTTCTGACACGTGTCCTCTTTCCTCGGACAAACCATTCTTGCCACTCGTTCTACAGCTCCTTCAAGAAAACATCTCACGTGCGCCCACTGCGCATGATAGCCTATGCCCACGTTCACAGCTCCAGAAGCTCCAACCCGACCCGGTTTCATGGATCCTCGACTCCCACTCACCAGAATCATTCTCAAACTTCTTCAATCTCATCTTCCTCACGCGACTTTTCTGGATGTTTGCCTTCGACGCGCCTCCGGCGGTGGGGTCTCTGTACTTCCACTCCTTGCTAGCTCCGAACCTTGAAGCCTTCTCGTGCAAGCAAGCGCCCGTTCTGCGAACCTTCTTTATTTCAGTAGGAACTGACGTGGAACTCTGTTTCATGCGGACGTTCGGGTACATGTTAGCAAAATGGTTGATTTTAAGGGAAGTTGGCGGCGTAGGATTAAAATCGTTAACGCCGTTATCATCTCATTGCCTTGGATTCTCGTACGCCACGGAGGCTCACGGGTTGTGGATCCTAAAAGGATACGCGCCTGTAAAGGCAATGAAACACACGCGCATGAATGTTGACAAAGTTCAATTTCCTATAATTGGATCGAAAGAGATTGCACTGAAATATACACTGGCCCATCAACAGCTTGAGGCTGTGATACAATTCGAATATACAGTTGGATTCTATGATGGGTTTATCCAAGTTAGGGCCCGTTTGGACAACATACGTCTTGGTGTGGTAAGACTGGGCTTTAACAAAAATGAGGATGAAGAAGAATCTTATTTGCAAGAGAAGCATTTTCCATCTAGGATTCGAGTTTGGGTTGGGCCAGAAATAGGTGCTAATTATGTTGGCGGGTTAAGTTTGGGCCGGTCCACTAACAACGTGGAGCGCGAATTCGAGATGCAAAGAGTGTTGAAGGGCAATTTCGGAAACTCAAAACTATCACAAGTGAAGACAAGGGCAAAGATGGCAACAAAATCAAAGATGAAAAATTGGAGGTGGGACCAAGAAGCGGAAGGGAATGCAGCCGTATACGAAGCGATATTATACGACCACGTGTCTGGCTGTGAAATCGCCACGTGGAAGCCGGTGAATGGGGACGATAAGAATAATCAACTCATGAACAATTTTCGAGGAAGATATTTTGGAGGGAATAGGGCATTTAGTAAGAAGGGTGGTTTGGTATTTGCAGGGGAGGAATGTGGTGAAGAAGTGGTATGGAGATTGAGCAAAGAAATGGAAGGAAGTGTGTTGAAATGGAGAGTGGGGGGTCAAGTATGGTTAAGTTATTTGCCAAATAATATCAAAAGTTCATATTATGAGACAAGGCTTGTGGAGTGGTGTGATGAGGTAGATTTGCCTTTGATTCCTGGGAAAATATTTTAGGGCTAATATATAAGTCACTATCTATGTATGATACTAATATATTTGTGTATATTATGTATGTTCATGGGAAATAAAGATATTATTATTTGATGAAGTGTGCGCAATCTTAATTTTACTTTTTGGTATATTTTTGGGGAAATAAGGCTCGTCCGATTAGTAGTCATAGTGTGAAGATCATAAATATATTATCTATTTTGAGCATGCAAACCAATCAAAATATGTCCACAAAAACTCTACAATATTCTTGTAAATACTTATTTTGTGATTGGGACAAAGAATATAGATTGAGAAGAAATCGATAAAAATAATTAATACTCTCTTTGTTTCAAAATAATTGAATTGTTGGAGGATTTTTGAGTTTTCAAAATAATTGAATTGTTCATTTTAAGGGATATGTTGGAATTTTTTTTTTAATTTTGAGACTGCATTGGTTTACGCATGTGCAGAAAAGAAGTATCGATGCTCCTGTTAGGAGGTGCGAGAGGTTACACGGAGGGGTAGAGATAGACCAAAAAAGTATAGGGGGAGGTGATCAGACAAGATATAGTGAAACTTCATCTCACCGATGACATGACTTTAGATTGAAAAGAGTGGAGGTCGCGTATTAGAATAGAGGACTAATAGGCTAGTAAGGGATAGGTCGATATATGACTTGGTGATATAGTAGGTTAATAGGAGTAGGGTTGTCTTTACATCATATGTTGTCATTATTAGTCCTATATTTGTTTACTTGTAGCGTATTTACATTACTTCTATATCTTGTGTTATCATTAGTCGCTCTTTCTGTTCCCTTTCATTTCCTTTTTTCTGTATTTAGTCTATTCTGCTTATGAATTTTTTAGACGAGGGTTCCCAAGAAACAACCTCACTACCTCTATGAGGTAGTAGTAAGATCCGTGTACGTTTTACCCTCCCCAGACTCCACTTGTGGGATCCCACTGGGTATGTTGTTATTGTTATCCTTCATTAATTGAGTTTCTAAGGTTGAATTTTGTTTTAGAAATAAATCATTCATTATTAAATGAGTTTTTGAAGTTTGAAAAGGGTAACAATGGACAAACATGATTAAATTTTATCTTTATTTTTTTTCCTTAATATGTATGATATACCGAAGCATTCAAGTATTTTGAAACATAGGGAGTAACGGTAAGAATTTGAGAAAAGTTACATATTTGGTGTAACACTAATACAATATATATAATTATATATATAAGATCTACATTTGTTGATTATCATTTTCATGAATGGCTATCTACGTTAATTTCTCTAAAAAAAAATTCCTTAAATCTCTTCATAACAAGTTCCTATCAGATATGTTTAAGTTACCTTTTCTTGCATATGGCTATACCTTAGTCAGGGTGTATATATGTTTACAGCTTCAAGCATTTTCCATTAATCACATTAACTAATTTTTATCTAAAGCTTGAGTTATTAGAGCTGATTGGTTTTGGTCATTAGAGTGTGGCATTTGTACATTTTCCGTTTTGAATCCCTAATTCTTACAAAAGGTGTGGAAATGTTTATCATGGTGTAGTTACAAAAGGTGTGGAAATGTTTATCAATTAATTATGATTTAATGATAAAAGTATTGTATATTGGGAGCACGTTTTATTCTTCAAAATGACTATTTCTATTTATAGAAATTTCATGTTTTATACCCAACAAGCATGTTAAAATTTTAGAGATAGGTACTAAAAACACCCTTAAACTTATCACAAATTATTAGTTTCATCTCTAAACTATTGACAGGTTTAAAAACACTATTCAACTTGGCGAACTAAGCTTAAATACACCCTTCAACTTGGCGAACTAAGTTTAAATACACCCCTCATGTTTCACACACAAAAATGTGTCGTTAAGCTTAGTTCGCCAAGTTGAGGGGTGTTTTTAAGCCTCATGTAGCGCGTGAATGACACATTTTTGTGTATGAAGTAGGAGGAGTGTATTTAAGTTTTTTTTGTCAAGTTGAGGGGTGTTTTTAAGCCTATCAATAGTTTAGAGACGAAACTAATAATTCGAGCCAAGTTCGAGGGTGTTTTTCTCCAAAACTTTAAGATCGTTTGGTACGTAGGATGAGATAAGTAAAGACATTTTATGAAATTATTTTTTCATATTTGAAATAGTAATTCCATCATTTTAATACAAAAATGATAAATATAATAATTTTATGATCAACTAATACGTCAAATTAAACATAGAACAAAATAATACCAAATTTATCCTACAATTATAATCCTTATTTGCAAGTGCCAAACGAGACTATACTTTAGGAGAAAAATATTCACCATATGAAGAATTTGGGACTAGTTATGCAATTAACCATACTACCTGGATTCACTTGGGCGAGTACACGTTCATTTTCCTGGTCAAGCGCAGCACCATAGTATAACCCTAAACCCTAATCTAAACCCTCAAAGACCAATTTTGCAGTGTTTGGAGGAAAATCAACAGAATTCAGCAGCTATGGCTTGGCGTGGTTCCGTTACGAGATCACTCATTTCCACCGTTAGGGCTTCCACTTCCCGTTCATCTCCGAACATTAGCCGCGTCCGCACTCCTCCGATCTCCGCCCCTCGTTCCAACACGCGCCGTTTCTCATTCACCAGCCCCAGGTCCTCCATCTAAACTTAATGCATATAAATAGAGAGGACTAAATATATAGAATTTAGCTAGGGGACTCCAACTAGTTTGGGTTTGAGTCGTATTGATTGGTGTTATTGAATGCTGAAACGATAGTAGAATTAGATAGGTGAAATATAGCAGAATGAATGTGAAGATTCGTGCTGATCTACTGCAGCTAGTTTGTGATTGAGGCATGTTCATTACTGTTATTGAATGATGAAATTAAACTAGAATTAGATGGGCAAAATATAGCTGAATGGATGTGGAAGATTCATACTGATAACTACTGCTAGTTTGTCATTGAGGCGTATCAATTATTGTTATTGAATTATGAACTTGAACTAGAATTACATGGTCGAAATATAACAGAATGAATGTGGAAGATTGATACTGATCACTGCAGCTAGTTTGCGATTGAGGTGTATCAGTTATTGTTATTGAATGATAAAATAAAACTAGAATAAGACGGTTGAATACAGCAGAATGGGCGTGGAAGATTCATACTGACCCCTGCAGCTAGAATGTGTTTGAGGCGTTGTTTTTTGTTGTTAAGAATTCCATCAATACTTGTAATTTTTCGTTATCAAAAAAGAAATTCGATCAATATTATATTTGAGATTTGTTTCATCACCCTTAATGAGTGTTTTATCACATTTTTTTTTATATCTGGTTAGGACATTGGGAGCTATGGGGTGTACTCAGTCATTGTTGCCACTGCACAATTTGGTGGCTGGAACTCGATTGACTTCTCACTTGACAGTTAACGTGCGGGCTTGCTGCGAGCTGTATCATGGTACCTTCCAACGTTCTTGTCAGGATCGCTAGTAGTTTCTTTGTGAGTCTTGTTCCGTTTTTAGGATAGAAGAAATAAAATGATTTTGTTTGGAAAGCAGTTTTTGACTTTGTTTACATGATTGGGTCTTCTGTGTCTGGAATTGCTCTTTTCAGCATATTTGTGCATAGTGAGAATGTTGTTTGCTTTTTCGTTGGTGAACTTGAGGGGTGTTCTAGTTAAATATTGTTTTTGTTTGTTGATATTGGTTGATAAGAAGGAATTGGGGATTTATAGGGAGGAATGGAAAAGATGGGTGATGTCAGCAGCACTTCCAAACCTTCAGTGGGACATTTTGCAGCATTGTAGGTTTCTTATATTCCACCTTCTTTTTTTTTTTAAATGGTTTTTGATTGATAATATAGTAACATCTTAAGTTAGCAATTCTGCTTTGTTGATGAAAACAAATGTGCATTGAGTGGGAGAAATGATAGGTCCTTAGAGTTTGAGCGCCCTTGTATAAAATAGATAGTCATTTATTTATGGGAGCTTTTCATGTCTATTCGCCTTGCAGTTCTATTTGTTTCTCTCTTCTTTCTTATGCTAAACCTTCTCATACCTGGTTTCTGCTTGGTAAATTTAATCTGTATCATAAAAGCTGTTTCGTCAATTTAAGCCTAGCATAATCATTGGTGTTTAAGGAACTAATGGTTTCTAGCCAATTTTTGTCTTTCTGATCTTTTCTAGTATTACTACACCAGTGTAAATTGAAAGTTATTTCCAAATATTCCTATTCATTTTGTAGTATCCGAATAACAAAAATTACCGCATAGTTCAAGACAGTTTCTGTTGTTACTGTAGTTTGTAGATCTGTAAGTAGTTCACTCAAAGTGTATGTTGCTGTAGTATAGTTCAAGAGGTGATCTGTGAATATAGGACTACAGTTCAAATTAATCCATGGACCAGTGACATAGCATAGCGAAGTTATCAAGAGTTAACCTAATCGGTAATCAAATGGCAGTATGGCTAATGGCACAAACAATTAGGCAGACATCATGGAAGTAATCCAAAACTCCGTCCTAGCAAAGTAAAGTCTCTGCTCCTATTGCTTGATTGATTTGGTCAGACACTTGCTTTTCCTGGGAATAAAGATTAAAAACAACATTCAGATATGTTGGGAAGGACAAGAATTCACTGAAGGGGGTGACTAACTTTCTTATAGATTGACAAGTCAGAAGTTGATCTTTATCACATAATGGATTTCTGATCTTTGAGAAGTATCTTTAGCATCCACACAGGGGTGGTTGGTGTCAAATTCAATCAGATAACATGCAACCTAGGGGGATTGGGTGCAACTATATGGTCTAGCCATTTATTTGGTACAGACAAGCAAGTAAAATCAGCAATATTTTAAGCCAACGAACATGTAATTAAACATTTAGGTGAGAGAGATGCCCGATTGTAGGTTCGCAGGCTGTGGGAATAGGCATGGTGGTTTGAATGAAGCAGATGGTTAACACTGTTGTATTTTACTAACAATCTCTAATAGACCTTGTATGAACTTCAAAGCACCAAATAGTAAGAATTGGAAATTCAAGATGTCTCTTCACTTATTGCTACCAAGCCACCTATATACAACAGGTGGCACCAATGTACAACACGAATGCAGAAAAGTCTCTCATTCTTGACAGACTCTGTTGTGGTGAAAAGTGTGTACATAGATGTTAAGATGGATCTTTGTTGGCCGACCTAATCCTATCCTTTGGAATTATCTTATTTGGGATTAAGAGGGATTGTAAGGTCAGTTAAAAGATATAACATATTTAATGAGTCAACATCCTAGTTTTCTTAGAGCATTATACAAAGACACACATATTACTTCAATGAACCTGAATAGAACAAGTTATAATTTAGAAGAGAATCAAAGAACACAGGAACTCTATATTTTGTACAAACCTAAATGAGCAGGCTTGTAATTCAGAAACATCATTATCTATTGTGCCTCCAGTCCACATTTCCCCCTATCATTTGTGGACTGCGACCATCAAGCAGCTTTTCATGAGCACCTTTTCTCTAAATAGTTTTCTCCTTCCGGTCATTCGCTTGGTAGAAGTTTAGTTTAACTAGTGCTAGATGCACTCAAATCCACTTGGTGTGCTGTAATATACTTCTGATCTATTTTGACAAAGCACCATTACCTTGATTTATAGCTTGAGTGCTACATAGTATGTGTCATTGAACAAGATTTCTATGTCAAAGAGTATCAGCACACTTCCATGTGTATTTGATGGTGGTCCTAAATTGCATGAGTTGCTTTTGAAACCTAGCAGTCTGGCACTATCAGAATTGCTTTAGTATTTCCATAGACTTGTATTGACTAACACAGGCACCACATGATTTGTATCTAACAGGTACTTGAACACAATTACTGGAGCAGCACAAAGTTGCTTAAGATCATGGTAGTCTTGACGGGTAAATGCATCTCTGACAATCTGTTTCGGATGCATAAAATAATAGCTGTAGTCTTTGTTTTTCACATTATAAAGATAAACTCAAAAATCTGTTTTTGACGGACTGTGTCATAGAGATTAAATTTATTTTCAGTTTAGTGCTTATTCGTGTTTGACTTATCTTATGTAAGCAATTTGAAATCTTCTTATTCTGCCTCTCTTCAATTTTCACCAGTACGGTTGATAAAACTGAACTGGGGTTATGCTGTCTATTGTGCACATACTGTAGGAGCAATCATGCGCCTTTCTGTGTGCCATCTCTTATTATTAGTGCAAAGAAACACCGGACTACAGGAGGGATTATGAGCAGATGCGCGTAATCACTTGTTTTTTAAAAAAAAGAAAAATTTCTATAGAACCTTTACTGCTATGTTGCCACTACCTCGTAAGTAGTAGATGCTATGTTCTGGTGTAGATACGAAATATTGGTCATTTCTGTAATGCCTATCTAGGAAAATAATTGCGACATGTAAAACATTCAAGACCGAAGCGGCCAGTGGGAACAATTTTTCAACTTTGTGATGAAAGAATAGTTTGTAAAATGGAAGGGTTAAGTCTAATAAGTCTGGATCCTTTTTAAATTTGGATTTGGTATGATTACAAATTGTTTTAAACTTGGGTAAGTTTGTTAGTGAAAAATGTTAAACCTGTTTTAGGTGTATAAAGTAGCGCTATATCTTACTAGTTTAATCCCAACACTCCTGTTCATGAACTCCTCCTAAAAGTGGGTAAACCTTAGTAATGAAAACATACCACTAACCCCTTGTGTGGATGGTTGTTACTTGTTGTATTGTAATGTTAGTTTAAATATAATGTTGTGATTGTTTTTAAATTCCAGTGTATCGTATTGTTTAAATCTATCCTTAAATAATGATGAAAAGATCCATTCCATTTTGTGTAATGATCGATTTGGTGTAGTTGTATCATTACTTTAATATCTTCTTATGATTTTTTACTTTATTTTTTATTTTATCATTTACCCTATCTTTTTATGGTATCTACTTCATACCTTACAATTTTTTGTATGTTTATTATTCAAATTATCCATGTATGACATTATGTAACAGTGGAAGAATAATACAATCCATCCAAACATTGTATTCATTGAAACAATACAATATGATACTATATAACATAATACGACACAATACAATACATAATGAAATAATGCATAACTACCATATAAACAAAGTGTAAAATAAGGAAGATGTGATGAAATAATTGAGACCCTTCACACCTCATCTTTAGTTAGAGTTATTTTGATTTTGTATATGGAACCAAAAAAACATTCAGTAGCAGCGACCACATTACCCATTTGCCTATTTGGACGGATTCAGATATTGAATGATCAATGGGAAAAAAAAACGTCAATCATCATATCCTTGGAAATAGATTCACTTTCATTTTTTTATGAAATCTGGAGTTAGCACTTCTTTTAAAAAAATTAACAAACGAAGTGTATATTTTCTCATAAAAGATCCATATCAATTGATGTGTCTTCTTAAACTCTTGTGAGATTGTTTAAAAAATAAGTATTTCTTTTCTAAATATGCTAGAGTGGACACATAAATCAAAAAATTATTTTTAATATAATAAATAAATAGGGGCATTATCATAAATAGACCAACAAAAGATTGCAAATCTTTCAGTTTATTTTATTTTTTTTCCAAAAGAAAATAAAAGGCTTTCCAACATCTACTTGACGCTGCTACTCACCTGATCTTCAAATTCCTCGTGATATTTTATTCATGGAATTTGATCTGACCGTTAGAATTCCGCCAAACACGTATTCCATAGATTATCAAATTTTTTATTCTCTTTATTTCAAAATAATTGAATTGTGATTTTTTTTTATTGTTCAAAATAATTGAATTGTTCATTATTCGAAATTTTTTTCAATTTTACCCTTCATTAATTAAATGAGTACTGAGAATTAGCATGGTCATTGTTAATATTTTGGAGTTTGAAAAGGGCAAAAATGAAAAAAAAAACATAATTAATTTGTATCTTTATTTTTTTAAGATGTGTGTTATATTCCAACGATTCAATTATTTTGAAATGGAGGGATATTAAAAATTAATGTAATGAATTACTCGACATTCAAAGACACTTGGCTTTATCTTTTTTTCCTTTTAACCAAAACTAAAAATGTTGAACGCCAAAACAGAAATGATTAACCTCTAAACCAGTATTTTAAAATTTTATTTGAAGTTCAAATATTAAAGTCCAGCATATAGAAATCATTGCCCATATTTGCAAATACTTAAATATAATTTATGCACAACAAGCTAATTATTACTTGCGCCTAATGGAAAAACTATTTCCTCAGATCCATTAGTGATTTTGCAACCCCTCATGACAAGGAACGGTCGAAAAAGATATCTCCTTCCTAAGAGAAAAGTTTTGAGTGAACAAAAAAGTAATTTGGCATTTTCCCTAAGGTGGTCCTCATGATACCCCTATGAGCTTACCCATGATATGATACCTTCTTTCTCTAAAGTATGCTAGCTAGTCTCATGCAAGTCATCAAGTACTTCATTGATCGTTACCATAGTTGACCTTGCACTTGCTCAACTTTATTGAATAATTAAAGATCGCATCCACGTGAGTTGTGATGGAATGATTAAAATAGCTTTGCCCTTAATTAGAAGTTTCAAATTCGAGCTTTACATATAGAAAAAGAATCTTGTTGCAAGATGTTATCCCCGGAAATAAGCCCTGCAATGAATGAATCTGGACTAGTCGAGCTTTAATGCGGATACTGAATACTAAATCAGAAATCAAAAGAGAAAAGAATAATTAAAGATCTCCAAGTTACATAAGTACATTCAACCAATCAAGAGGAACATCTATCATTTTCATTATCTCATTCTCTCCGTCCGTCCAATAATCAACACCACCGCCTACTCTTTGGATTTCATTCTTTTGCCACTTAAAAAGACACCATTTTGGCTCCCAATTGGCCAAGCTCCAATGCTAAAAATTCTTCTCATTTTAAATAGGCCCTCCACTAGAAAGAAGTGTCTTAATCGAAGAACTTTTTTTTTAAACTTACAGGATTCCTCTATATCTTTTTGGGAAACCATAGTTCAGAGGAAAGGTTCTTTGAGATATAGGAAAGGACATTTAGATTGACTAGTCGCATCATCATCGTTATCCTCTTCAATATGCCTTACCTCATTGATTCTTCCAATTAGATCAGCAAACCTATTGCTTTCTTTTAGTACCTAAACCAAGGAATAAACCTAACTGGTAGTTTGGACCACATGGAAGTTTGGAAAGTTGGAATTCACCACTTTGGGTGTACATATAACAGAATACACTAGGCTTAATAAGTTCTTTCGTAGTACTAGGTCTAAGGACCACTTAGTTTCCAATGACTAACTAGTCACCTTTTTGTGCTAATAATGTACGGATAATTTTCGTAACCCCTGATACAGGGAGAGAAACGTCAAACTGCCAGCATCAAACAGTGTGACCTACTCCCCAAACAAAAACTAGTGTGACCTACTGATCAACATAATACGTCAAAAAGAAAAGAAAAAGGACCACCAGGGTTCAACAAAAAGCACCAAGTAATTTATCCTCATATGTGTAAGTTTTGATGGGCGGAATTATCTGGTACCTAGAGCACGAGAGCTGGCTTGAACACCATCCTTAATTTTTAAATAAGGAGTGTAATAATGCGAC
Source organism: Solanum rostratum (assembly GCA_029948455.1). Classification (NCBI taxonomy): domain Eukaryota; kingdom Viridiplantae; phylum Streptophyta; class Magnoliopsida; order Solanales; family Solanaceae; genus Solanum; species Solanum rostratum. The sequence continues at coordinate 88,506,758 of CM057045.1, read as the reverse complement.
CCACAATAGTGCATGAGGAATTTGGGAGGTAAAAGTAGTATTTCATTTTCTGAAAGTGAACTAATGACGGAACAAGAGTAATCAGCAGGAGAAATCATAATATACTCTTGCTAAAAATGTCTAGAAGCGGACAATCTTAATGTATGTTGAACTGAATATTGCCTTCAACATATGTGACAGTATAATGCCTCATTACAGAAACCTCAACCAAATATTCGGTGCTCCATAAAAGAAAAAACATCAATTGACAGTAACTAAATGATCGTTCTAGCTTCAGCTGCAGAAATTTCTTTTTCAGAAAACAGTGGTAGCCAGGTCAACTTGTTTTTACGTCGACCATTCCACCGAATACGTATTACATCCCAACAGATTTGAGTAGCAGAGGATTTGATCTGTTTCTCAACAGAACAAATATTTTTTATTCATATTTTTTTATCAACTCCCTCCAACACCTTAATTATTGTGTCTGAGAGAAAGGGGTGGGGGTGGGGGTATCTATTATCTCATGGTAAACTGGGCTTTCTGCTGTTCATATACAATGCCCACTATCTGTCAGGAAAGAAACCCCAACATGAAGACACCCACATAGATCCTCATGTTTAGAAGAAAATACTAAACAAAGTTGGAAAAGATGCTATCTCATCTCTTTCCTATTTTAATCACTATTATTGACAAATCTTTGGACCCTACCAGTCCATCAGACATTGAAACAAGGCACACTCAATTTAGTATGACTCTACCACCACTCACTCCAACATCTACATTCTGCTTCCTAAATATTCTCATTCACTCGTTCTTTCACAAAGGAAACAAGCCACTGCTGGTGGGTTCCATCTTTATAATACTTCCACACCTACTTCATATGAAAGTTTCCGCAAGCTACAAAATATTACCCCAACACTAGCAATAATAACAGGAAAAATGATAAGACAGAATCAGAGCTGGAAATTTATTCTTGGAGCTATCGGGCAAATATCCTGCTCTAAGAACAAACTAATTCTTCAAAGTGGGACAGGCTTCAATATCAAGCTGCCAGATCAAAAATCTGTCTTCTAAACTAATCTCAAACCCATAAACTTCAGTAGTCTGATCTCTAAATTCTTATCATACTGAATACTAGCAAAATCCAATACATTCTATATGACAAAGCCTACATTAAAAGCAGCTACACAGCAGGCAAAAGAAACTGTAGGATTATGATTTAAGACCATAAATTGAATCACAGTGATTCTCAACCTAAATTAACTCCAATGAGCAATTGTTAAAGGCAGAATTATTTGATTAGATAAAACAGAAAAAAGAAGTGGGGGAATCGCGGGCTTGACAGGGACTGCAGTGAAACATGACGTAAGCATTGTCCCCTGGAACACCAAGCCTCACTAGGTGGGGACAGTGAAAAGAGAGATGATAAATTTGAATACCTAATCTCATCTTCACCTCCTGCATGATCTCAATTTTATTCCCTGCCTCTCTGATCTCTAGCCCTTTAAGAGTCCATTTGGTCAGTATCTACATAAAGCCTCTTCCTACATCTACAAATTTAAAATTGACTCTTCCGCAAAATTGTCAGGGACGGAAGAAAAAAGACTTCTGGATTACTACAACTGCCAGCAGAATGAGAAGTGCGGAGGACGGCAGCCGGGGAACTTCAATGCTTGATCAAGGTGAGTGGTTGTCTTTGAGCTTAGGAAGAAACTCACCTTCAACATTTAAAGAATCTGAGTCACAGACAAGACCTACTCCTGGAAAGGTTTTTTCATGTAACTTCTGCATGAGGAAGTTCTACAGTTCACAGGCTCTGGGAGGCCACCAGAATGCTCACAAGAGAGAAAGAGGGGCAGTGAGACAGTATCATTCCCAGAGGATGATGACAATGATGGCTTTGCCTATCAACAATCCCATGTTCAGATCTCTTGGCATGGTTCCCCACTCACTTGTGCATAAAACAGGTAGAGATGTGAGTACAACTGTGGCAAGGTTCAGTGAGGCTAGTACAGGCTTTCAGATGACATCTCATCCTAATCCAGTAGATGAAGGATTTGACTTGAGATGGCCAGGAAGTTTTCGACTTAATCCACAACAATCAGAAGATCAGGCCTCAGATAAAAATAAGATTGATCTGAATCTCAAGCTGTAATTATTCTACTCATCCATCACAAATGGAACTATATTCTATCCTCTCCTGCAACAGCTTCAGCTTGGTTCATCATCAGTACATGAACTGACTGTATGATCTGCGAGACCGGTTTAGAGAAAAAGATCTAGAGAAGTAGTTCTCCTAAACGTCAAGATTTCCAGCTTAAACCTGTCAGATGAATGATACATAAGATGTAATATGTACTTTTCAGTTTCTTTTTATTCCTACTGCACTAAGAACAACTTTTTAACATCTTACTCTCACCCAAATAGTGGCAGAAGGTTATTGAATATACATTTATAACTTTTTGGTAGTAAGCTCTGGAAATCTAGAGCAGTACGTTTAAGCTCAAGAAATTAAACAAAATCCCATTAGAATTTTAGAGGAAACAGCAATATCGTATCTTGGTTTATTGATGAATTTAAAGAGACACACTTGCAAAACGAAGATAGATAGATAGATCGATATATATATATATATATATGTATATATATATATATATATATGTATATATATATATATATATATATATAGAGAGAGAGAGAGAGAGAGAAGGGAATGATTGCATGATTTGGAGCGCTAATAGTGCAGATGGAACCTATGGAAATCCTCATACTGAGAAAAATATTTGATCAGATGTAATTCCAATTCCTGGTTAGCAACATCCAAGAGAAGGAAATGGATAGCTAGTCTCTTGCCTTTTGTTCCCTACTTTTTTGTTATTTTAGATGGCGGTGGATAGTGTTCAGGACAAGTTGTCACACAGTACAGTAGGAAAGAAATGATGGACCTTCACCTCTGTTGCTTTCAACATGTCAAATGTAAGTTAGACCTCTTTCCACTATCACATGCCAAACGAACAGAAATCAAAACGCCTTTTGGCCAGAAACAACACTTAAGTGCTACACGAAGCAGCAGAACAGAAACCCACCAATAGCACCACTCAAGAATTTTGTTGAACTTCTGCCGCGCACATGAAACACAAGTCTAATATAACATTTTATACTTTATCGTTCAAAAATCACAGAAGTCTAGGCCTACTTTATTCTGCACCAAAGCCATTATCTACAAAGTGCTTCATAAGGTTGATGTGAAAGCATGTCGGTAATCACTCTAACTGTTCAGAGCTGTACCCTACTGATACCGGATTCTACAGAAATAGCTGACCTACTAGTCATCAACTCACAACTTTCAGATTGTCTAGTACACAAGAAATAGCAGCGTCAGATAATGTCTCATTGTAACGCTAAATGCTCAATCTATTGTAACTTCACTTACATAATTAGGAGCCCGCATGACCAGTTGAAGTTACAATATTTCAGAGCCAGTAGCAAAGAGAACTTGATTTCTCATTTTGGCAATTTTAAAGTTTTGAGCTTCTCAAAAACATTGAGGAAGAAGTGGTGCGTCCTCAAGTTATTGCATAGCATGCACTTTGTCATAAATCTTCTCTGAGGAAGAAGTAGTGTTCTTCTGTATGCCATGAGGCAGTTAAAATGTAGGTCCAGCACAGGCCCTGACATCTTCACTCCCCTCCCACCCCCATGTTGAAATTTTGATGTTACTATTGATTGCTTTGAAGCTTTATATTTCATGCAGTTTGATAAAAGCCACCCAGCACCAACTGACCGCCGGTTTAGATATTAAAAGTCAACAATTACCTATAATAGGGAATGCAAGTTATTGTCCATTATTAATTTTTGTTAACAATGGTATAGATTCTAGAGCTTAAGATCCCTTTTACATTTTACAAACTAACACTCACCAGCTCTGACTACATTTATTTGTACATGCTGCATATATGCTTGAATGCACTACATAAACCTTTTTGGTCTGCCCTTCACTATCTAAGATATATTAGTATAACCCCGTTCAACCTAGTCTTTCTGCTTGGCTGACAAATGGAAAATGCCCTTTATATATCATCATTTCCCTAGATGTTACTAGCATAGACCACCAAAATCCTAGTGGACTTAGCAATCTTCTGGAATACAAAGATCAGAACCACACCCTATATAGGAAGGCAATCTCTTTTACATTCTCTAATAAAACCTCGACAAAGAGAAAGTATGGGGAAAAAGATTGGGTAGCGACTGATGTTTAACTAGTACCCTGAATCAACCCCACGACCCTGGAAAGGAACACTTCTATATGCTTGTCTTATGTTTGTAACATGCCCTTTCAAGTGCAGCCTTTATTTTTTTGGGTAACAAGCACACGAAATAGTCCTGTCACGAAGGCAGTGAAATTTAAACTGAGAACCTCTATCTGCTCTGAAATCATATTAAACTGTATAAATGGGCTTATCTAAAAGCACAAATTTTTGTATTATTCATTTTACTTCTGAAATAATGTTCATCATAACCTGACCATTATCATCATAAATGGTTTCTGTGTCGTTCATTTACCAACTAGCTCATCAGCAAGTTTACCAATAATGCTTGTTCCTCAATCAATAGGTTGATGAATAATGGACTTTTTTATCCCAACCATATCTTATAAAAAGGGTGGAAGTTTCACGAAAAATATATTATGTGCTAGTGTAATCGAAACACTACCGCAACCTCTTCCCAAGGAAACCACTAAAATTCCAACACTTAAGCCCTGATGAGGTGCCGATAGATATTATTGTTGGTTATGTGAGGAAAAGCTTGTGAAAAGACCACAGATGTATCATTCTGGGAGTTCGAAAGTTAGATGATTGCAAAATAAGTTTAGGTGGGAAGGTGCAAGATTGTCAAAAGTTTATCATCCATAGAGCTTTTATTACAACGGTGGTGTTTGGACAGCTTGCACACACCTCAACTATTCCATCGGGACCGGATAACTTTGTCTATCAAGGCTTAGGTAAATGGGAAAAAATCACCCAGTGTTTTCATTGCTCATACAACTTTTTGATTTTTTTAAAGAAAGTCCCAAATGTAATAGTCTCTACTGTGTCATTTCACCTCCATTTATCCAAGGCACCAAACATGTTCTTGCACTCTTTGCATGTCTTGATGTGGTGTGTTTTCCCATCCGTTACACTTGCATGGGGAAGAAAATCAAAAGTTGGAAAAAGAAGAAAATCAGAAGTCAGAAAATCAAAAAATTTCATAACTTCCTAGAAGGTTATTATTGACAAGTTCCACAAATAGGAGGAACATAGAAGAAGGATCTGATACAACAATGTTGTGCACACCTAGTGCTTACATTGTATTTCGAGACTGAGCTTTTGAGACTTCTGCATTATGATGGGCAGCCTTTCACTAATATTGCTTGGATCATTATACGCAGCACAATCGGAAGGATATCCTTTCTGCAAAAATTAAGAAGATTTGTGAGAGAATGCTAAGAAACAAACTAAAAGCTCTTCTTATAAAACTCACTTCTTGTTACAAAACCTCATCCACACACTACTTGTTTCAAAAGAAGGAACTAAGAGTAAGTTAAAGTAAATACGATCTAACACCAGAATCATCCTAACATCCCCAATATATGAAGTGCTAACTAGATACAAACTTTGGAATCTGTTCCTCAATCTTTTCAGCCAGAATTTTGTTATGCCTTTCAATGTGAAGAATCTGTTCACTGCTTGAGGCAATTGTAAGATCAGGAAATCAGCAAGGATCTTGTGGAATACAGTTGCCACCATGCATAGTGCGTTTTGTGGGGCAGAAGAAATTCCGGATGTTCTGATGGGAAAACTAATTCTATACACCATCTAAAATACAAATGACTTTGGTTTTTGGCTTTTTGGTGCAATATACAGTATGTAAAGGATGACAAAACTTGTTTACTTGATCTCTTTTTTCCTTTATAGGATGGAAACAGCATGTTAGATTTATTGACTCACAGCAGGAATAAGAATTTGTATAGGAAAGAACCCTTCTTTTTGTTTTCCGAAGGGAGTTCTCAGTATTTCGTAGCAGCACTATCTTAGTGTATTGCTGTTTATATTTATAATATCATTAGTTAGCCATTTATAAAAAAAATAGATACACAGTGCACGTCCAAAGTAATGAACTTCCTGAAAACAGTTATATAAGAATAATCTACTTCACTTAACTGGACCAAATTAAAGTGAACTCTCTCAAATCCTTACCATTGAAGTCATATAGAGAGAGAGTGCAATGCCATGTAAATGGTGCAGGCATTAGTTTCAAGGAATTTTACATTCAATTGTTGCTATTTTGAGATTTTGGTCAAAGGGAGCCCAACTACTTTTCTTTGACTCCTCCTATCTTACTTCTTTCTTTTTGCCTATGTGCGCTTGCACCATAGGGAATCTGTTACAGCGGTTGGGTTATTTCTAGACATATAGCTGAGTCCTAGTAAATTGATCGATGTCTAGTTACAACTTGGTCCCTGATATTCTAAGGCGGCAAGAGGTTTTGATCTCCAAAACTTGTACTTCTTGTTATTATTTGCAAGTGAAACATGAATTGTAATGGTCTGGTTATGAAGAAGATTATGATTTGAAAATGTGGGGCGTATAGATAAATTTCAACCCTTGTGAGGGTAAAGAGGACTGCCCACTTCCCACCCTTTTCTCCTACGTGCTCTTCTCTTCTCTTTTTTTGCTTCCTGCATTTCTTCTCACTGCATTAGGTTCTGGTTTCTTCATCTCACTACAGATGCAATCTTATTCCAAAAACTAATCTGTTCTTTATGAAAATCCTCCTTGAAGCCTGTCAATTATTCTGCTTTATGTAACTAATTTCTGCACCACATTTTCCTAAACTAGTGCTGCATCAACAACCCTTTAGGAATTGTGAAACATGCCAATCAGTCTATCAAAGGAGTAGATGAATAACTTCTCCCTAAAAATACAAAGATAAAGTAACATCGAGATTGCCTGCTCAAACAGTGAATAAAGTGGTCTCTACTATACCAAACAACCTATAATATCCATGTTATAGAACATATTAGGGAGGCACCAGAAGTGAAAGACAACGCAGATAGCAAAATTAACAACTTTGAAAATGAAAACAAATGTTAGCAACTGCAGAAATCTAGGGTCACCGTCACAGGCAGATAAATAGGTCTATATAGAAGTTGGAGGGGTGGGGAGGTCTCCATGGTACTACTCTTTATCTTTTAATAGGTCCCATGATACATGTATGAAGATGATATTGAACTTACAGAAGACAAGGCTTGAAATGTGGCTTCTCTCCAGCAGCTTTCTCGAAGAATAAGTGATTTCATATGCCCTCCAAATAAACAATGTAACCGAGTGTCCCTTAGCCTCATAAGCACCCCATCAACTCTAAGCTGTGTAATGCATCCAACCATCAGTAAAAGAGATTAAGAAACAATAACTCGGGCACAACAAACGGATACCCCTGGGATCCATGGCTTTAAATGTTTACATAGAAAATTTTCCAACGGAGACACTCACCCAGAAACGCAGCAATAAGAACCAACCACTTGGCATGACTCTCTAGAAAATCACAGAAGTCATTCATCAGTGAATTGGAAGTCAGACGTATTGATGACTTAATAAGATCCAGAATAACATTACCACTTTCACAGTCAAAAGTGAGATTCCATTATCAGCAAGCTCATCCTCATATAGGATGATCTGTTGAACGAGAAAATGAAATCAACTTGGGTGCTAGAAAGGTTAGACAAGTTGAAATGGATAACATTACTCAGTTAGATGACCCTGAAATCACCAAATTCTGATTCACTAACTTCATCATAAAAGAGAATAGGTTCTTTTGATGTCAGTGCAACCAAATCAATTTTGTCCATGCAATCCTGCCACTGAAGACTGCAGCTGCTTTCATTTGATGATCCTCTTACCCACTAATTAGACAAAAGTAAAAAGAACAGTTCAAAAAACTGAGTTTGACTTCAAAGGAGCTAATAACTAAAGGCTAAGATAGAAGAAAGAACATAAATAAAAATGTTCCCATTCATTAATTTCCAAGTGATCAGCGAATATTGCTACGGTGTTAGTCAAAATGCAGCATTCGACTGACTGGCTGGAGGATAGGGACAAAATAACTGATTAAACAGCCAAACCAAGGTAAAGCATTAAATTAACTGGCATATTAGCTCTAACAAACTAGAAAGTGCAAGTGATTAATAAAACTCCCTCAAAATTACTTCAAATAAATTCAATTTCCAACTGATCAGCGACTATTGCTAGATTGTAACTCAAAAATGCAACATTCTTTACTGGAAACTGAATCATGGAAATTCCCTGAATATGGTTTGATCCTGGAAGCTCATGTGGAGAGTCAAAATTCTGTTCAAGGTTTCTTGTTCTGTCTGGCGGGTGGTCAAGGAAAGCCTGCCTGATCCAAGAGAAGTTACAAAGAAGAGGCCTTCAGATTTGTTCAAGATACCCATTATATGGTCACAAAAGCAATGAGCATCTTTTGTTACATATAAGACAACTACAAATATGTGGCACAAGTGCGTTTGTATCCTTTGTATAAACTGGACTATGGAACTTCTACTACTGGAAGAGTGTGGGTGAGAGAGGAGGTGAAGAAGCGTGGCAGATCATTCTAGATTGTGTATGGTCAATAATATGGAAGAAAAGGAATTCAAGATACTTTGCAAAACACTAGCAATCCTATCCAGAGAATTAGGATGAATTGTCTTGGTCTTCTTTTTTTTTTTATTTTGGGGTGGGGGTGGGGGTGGGGGGGTGTAAACAGACCAAGCAGAAGGAATTAGGTGAACTGGTAGATTCAATAGGCAAGGCGCAAGTCGTTTTGTTCAGGAGCCCCCTTATATGTATGTAATGCTCACAACTCAGTTCCATTTTGTAGCTGAGTTTTACTGTTAATACAAGTGGTTACCTTTCTTTAAAAAAAATGATAATTAAAAAAAAGCAACATTTGAGTCACGGACTGGAGGATAAGGACAAAATAACTGATGAAACAGCCTAACCAAGGTAGCAAGCATTAAACCAGCTGGCATATTAGCTTTAATAATCTAGAAAGTGTGAGTGACTAATAAAATGCCCTCAAACTTTAATAAGTGTTCAATGATATAAGATTCAGACCTCGGCATTCCTTTCGACAGTTTCACTTCCATTGTAAGGTGTCGTGAAAGTATAGTCATAGTCAAGCACCACCTGTTGCAACGGTTTACTGCAAACACACACAAGTAAAATGAGAAAAGGATAGAGAGTGATAGAGTCAGTAAAAGAAAGAGAAAGACAAAGAAGAAAGCCTTCTGTCAGACGACTTTCACTATAGATATCAAAACCTATTTCTGAAAGAGTGTTAAGTAAGCAATGAACTGCTTCAAAGCATATGAGCTCTAGTTTATCTAAGTCCTGTACCATATCATACAATTGTCATCAACATACTTTTAGGTCAGCAGCTAAAGTAAAAGATCACCATCATCCATGTCATTTCTTGGGATGACCCAATGTTGTGAGAAATTGGACATGCTCCTAAATTTTGTTAGTGGAAGTTACCGACATTTTAGGAGGAAAGAAAGAAGAAAAACATTCAAAACAATTGCTGGATTTTTTTTTTAAAAAAAAATATTTATCTGTATCTGTTTTCCCCTTTTGTTTTGTTTTTCTTTTACAGCTTAAGCCTTTCAAATGTGCCAAGAACCATTCATGCAAGTACCAAAAATGTACTAAAACCTTCATAAGGTTGCTTTTTTAACATATCTTTTATCAGTGGTTCTTTTATATTTTATTTTTGGGATATTTGGTCAAAGAGATGAAGCGAAGTTTCTTCGTAATTTAACAGTTAAAAGGTTTTAACTTCTAAGAGAAGCTCTGTTTGAACTAAGAAGTGTAGTTTGGTGAGCTGGTATTTTTCGCAGAGTCTTCTGGTTTAGCCAAAGGCCTGAAAGCTGATCCTAGTCAGATTCAATCTATTTAACTGGCCAAAATTTATGTCTGGGTTGGATGTTTGCAATTCAGCAATATAGTGAACTCTATCACAGGGTTATAAAAGGGATCAACCTTCCAATTGAAGGCGTGTATGTTTTTTGAAAATGACTTGATTGCATGTATGTGTCTTTTGAACATGTCTTTCTGTTGATATCTTAGCTTATAATATATCACATTTTACTTTATTTATGTTGGCTTATTTTACTCTCACTTGCCTTACGAAGCTATATTTTGTATTATATTGATTACGGAAGAGGCAAAGATGTGGAGTTAGATTAAGAGTTGTGCAACTCTTTAATAAAAGATTAATTCTCTTATTATTTATGTCAAATTCTTTCAATTATATTTGTTATACTTTAATATATTTTTTTAATATTTAGTTTGCTATATTGCAAATTGTAGGAGAATAGATGAAACGTTGTTCATCTCGGAGAAATCAGTTTAGCACTCTAATTCCCTAAATGGAAGAACAATCTACATGTAAGCACATTCATAGAATATCTCTCATAATTAGGTATATTGTTGTAGCTATATTGTTAGAATTTTAAATGATTTTGTGCTGAAGTCCCACACCCCGATCTGTACCCACTACCCACCAATCTTAAATATTGGATCATGCCAAATCCAACCTCTAGATCCATATCCAACAGCCACACCCGAGTTTGGGCAACATAGGCATGAGTTACTTGTCAAAGATAAAACCATTCATGCAAATATCTCAAATGGAATATGAGTACTAGCCTAGAATATAGCATGAATGGAATATCGGTACTAGCCTAGAATAAAGCATTAATGAAATATGGGTCGTAGCCTAGAATAAAGCATGAATGTAGAGGTCCTAGCCTAGAATAAAGTGTGAATGTAGGAGTGTTGATCTCAATAAAAGGCAATAAAATGCTACTGATTCGAACTTCACCAAGCCAATACCTCCTAGTAAAAGTACATCATGACTTCTCTACTTCTATTTTTTTTGTCCAGTTACACACGTAACTTATATCAAAAATGGAGATGAATGGAGGAATTAAATAAAAGAGGATCCAGGGATGAGACAGAACTAAAAGAGGATCCCGAATAAATGATATTTGATATAAGTATGAAGTATGAACTTCATATATAAAATGCAGTCTTCTCGTCCTCAATCAAAAAATCAAAAGTTTTGGTTTCCTTATTACTAATTCCCCTGCTCACCCCCTCTTCCCCTGACCGCCCCAACCCCCAAAAAGAAGCCGATATTGATAATCACTCCTGGTACACAATGTTAGCTGAATGAGTTCTTTAGGCAATTTAACACCACCACCCCAAAAATGGTTCCGCTAATATATCCAGAAATATCACCAGATAACTTTCTTTCATCAACTGAAATAAATTGAAATGCTAATAATACCTTCTGAATTTCCATTTTGCAGCTGCTGGAACCTCAACAGGTGGTAATGCCTCGTGTTTCCAACCAACTAGAGCATCGAATGCATTAAAGTGAATTTTTGTACCAGTATTCACATGTTTAAGCACCAAAGAATTGTCCCCAAATACCATCTCTGGTAAGTGAGAGGTCTGAAGTTCTTCCTCCCATCTGTATGCATATCAAGCCATTTAAGGAGAAATTAGACCCTTTCAAGATATCAAAGAGATAAGCGTGCTTTCCTGGAAGAGGACATGGACTATTATATCCAAAAACATAAAAGTCCACAAAAAAAAGTTCAACTTAGAAATTGCATGGAAAATTTTTTCGTGGGGCTGGGAAGAGTTTAAGATTTAGGGATGCTTCTTCACAGGTCATCTGTAACATGCGGGAAAGGAAACCGACAAATGTTTTCTGAACCAAAAATGCATAACAACCCTCATAAATATGCAGCACTCAAATTTTAGGGATTCCCATACACTAAGATAAGAATCATTGAGGCCTGAGTGATGAATCATTGAAATTCAGCATCATGAGGAGCTTTCCAAGGCAGTCAAAAGATTCACGCAATACGAATTGCTATCAATTCCTCGTCCAGGTATCTATTATGGACTAGAACAGTTCAAATTAAGTAGAGGAAAAGGCGATAGCTCTAATTTGGCAGGAGCAGAAGTCTTATTTCATGTTGCACATCCTAACCAAGTCAAGCCCTACATTACTACAGTAGTCTGTATGACTTTCTGTTTCCGAGCAGTCAATCAACGAACTACACAGCAATCCAAAATTAATGCTTCCATCAGTAGTGAGTTCTATTATACAGTCTAGTTTAAATTGCTTGAACATGAAACAAACAAGTTGCAGTCACGAGAACAAATCAGTACTTAATTGAATTGTACATATAAAAAGGGTAAAAGAGTACTGTTGACGCTGAAGAGAAGTGAGAATGGAACGCTTCCGAGACTCAATCTCCCAGCCGTGAATGTGGAGTCCAATCCGTCCGTCCGGCAGAGGCTCAGCTCCGGCAGCCTTCAATTCTCTCTCATCACTCTTCCACTCCATGTTCCGATCGTCCGGCAGAGTACTTTAAATTTTTATAACAGTTTCTCCAAAAAGGACAAATTGTGGATCCAAATATAGATGTCAAAATAAACTAAATTATCTTAATTTAATATTTTAAAAATAAAATTTAAATATTCAAAAATTATAGTTATCCCACGGGCACGACTAATCAAAAATTTGAGAAGACCGGTTTGAAAAGCCACTTGGTTATAATTACATAGTTTAACTTGATTGGTTGATTGTTTAATTACTCACTTGGTCGAAAATTAAGTCTAATCAAGACGAAGAATTTAATGTAGCTTCATGTAATTACAGGCCACTTTTTACTAAATTTTTTTCTTTATTTTCTTTTTATTTTATTTTTGTAAGATTATTTTAATTTTTAACTATATTTTGTTCTTTCTCTTCTCGATCCTCAACCTTCATGTTATTTCATGTAATTGTTCATTTTTCTAAATTATTTTCTTTTTTCAGCATAATTACATTATTATTTTAATTTTTAAACCTAAATCTCCTAATATTAAAAGAATGAGTCATTAACAAACTTGGTATATTACGAACTGTTGTTAAAGTTGAATTTCTTTGTTAAATGAAGTTGTAGATCTGTGTTTTCCCTTTCTTTTGAATTGAATCAATCCTACCTTTGATTCGTAAACCAACCGGAGCAAGAACTAAAGAGAGGCTTCAGTAGATGAGGCCTCCTTTTCTTCCTCTAGGTCTTTTCTTAGGTAAGGATAGTATTAACTTAAGTAAGTTATGTTGAAACTTATTTTATGTTATGTTTGAATTTGATATATTAACTTCTATTTTTGATGATTGAATTTATTTTTAAGGTGATTTTAACTGTGTAATTACACTCTTGCAATCAAACAATATATTTATAATTACACTATAATTATATTATGATAAATAATAGATCGTCTAATATTGTAATGTGTAATTATTAGATTATGCAATTATCATCCTACTAGTTACTACCGTAGTAATTAGTACATAAATTTCAATTACCAGATACTTTTCAAATAGACTCTAAGGGGTTGTTTGATATGAATATAAGTTATGGATGAAATAAGTTATGTTGAGTGTTTGGCATATTGTATTCAAAATAATGTATATTGAGTAAATTTTAAGAAGGTTATTTGTTTACCAAATCATCCTTCGTGATAATGGATTATAATTGATTTATAATAAACCTAGGACCAATTTAATTCATTTAAGTGGTACATAAAGTAATACTATCAAATTGAATGAAATAAGATGAAATATCGAGAATTAAAATTAATATTGGGATAAAATTTATGCTATGGTTGTTTGAAGTTCATACCAGACTAAATTCATACTTCCAGTTTTAGTTTCAGACATAATCTATATCTCCCCTCATTTATTGTTTAATACAAAGGATAGGGGATAATATTCCGAAAATAAAATGCAACATTATTTAATCATGAATTCAGTAAGAGCTGTCAATTAATCTTGAAATTATTTATTACACCAATTATACTATAATAATATAAATTCTCATACTTCCTCTTCATTTTTACTCGTCACTGTTTCATTTTTCAAGAAAATAACTAACCACACAAAACCATGCCAAACAATGGAAGAGATTCCAGCCACAAAACTTAGATATGAAAATGATAGTCGCATTAGACGCTTCACCAAAATGAGCAGTTAGATTGCTGCTCAGTATTCATCTTTACTGAAGGACGAAGAAAACCAAAGAAATAAAAAGGAAATATTTAAAATCTGCATTAAGTACAACACCATATCATGTCTACTGTACGCTTGACACATAAATGTAATCTCCTAGACCATCTCCATAATGCATGTTCATTCAAGTTGGGTTGACGGGAAGACATTAGTACATTCCACTCCGAGTATTCGTACATTCCAGAATTTGGCACTTCCATGACTCACCCTTGGTTCTGCAATCTGCTACTTCTACGGACGTTCTGGGAATTCGGGGTGTCAACCTTCGCATTCGGCTTCTTACAAGTCTTACTTTGGGGAGTGTCATTATATTCTTGATCTGTTGTATTATCTTTCTGAGAATTCGTGGTGCCAACCTTCCCCTTCTGCTTCTTGGAAGTCTTATTGCGGGGAGTGTCATCCGATCCTTGACTTGTCGTATCAACTTTTGTTGTTGGTTTACTAGATTTTTTTCCACTTGTCTCCTGTATCAACAAATCTTCTTCACTCTTATCTATTGCAGGACTTTTTTCTCCATTAAGATATTGCTTTGGTGGTTCCAATTTCTCAACCCCATTGCAGGAAGCATCATTCGTGATGCTTTTAGATTCAGTTCCAAGTGGTTCTCCAATTATCTGTGATGAGGACGAAGACTGTTTCGACACTTTCTGACTCATAATTGTGTCCCAGCGAGAAGAATGACGCTGGCAATGACGAGCATTTTCAAACCATTTACTGACCTGCATAATTTAATACAAAGAAACTGAGGAAAAAGGGCAGCAACGAAGCAATAAAGAAGACACAAGTGACAAAAAGAGGACGAAGCATAAATTAACATATGCCAGGGAGAGCTTATAAAACCTGGTAGGCCGTTAGCCCTAATTCTTTACCCAACTTCTCCTTTGCGCCACGGTCAGGATACTGATTGTCCTTGAAGGATTCGTAGAGTCTCTGAAACCCCCAAAACATTAAGTTGAAGCTGGAAAATGAATTTAAGCTAACAGAGGACATTCTTCTATTAAACTAGAAATTTATATGTTAATCCCAAACTAGTTGGGTCTGCCATATGAATCCTATGTAACCATTCTGTTCTTTTCAGTCACATTTCATTCAAAAACTAATCAATTTGTCTCTACAAGCAATTTTTTTCTTTTAAAAGAAAAAATGATTAAAAAAAGTCACAAACCCATACAACATTTTGAGAGAAAAAAATTATTTCAGAAGGCATGACCATATTAGGCAAGCACAGCTATAAACAAGTTCTTTCTTTTATGGGGCACTAACAAGTAAATAAGGTTCACTTAAAAGCTAATGAAGTTGGTTTACCATGGAAAAATTTATTTCAGAAGGCATGACCATATTAGGCAAGCACAGCTATAAACAAGTTCTTTCTTTTATGGGGCACTAACAAGTAAATAAAGTTCACTTAAAAGCTAATGAAGTTGGTTTACCATTTCCATTGTACCCTACTTCAAGGATGAGACAAATATGACCTCCTCCTACCTTCAGTAGGTACTAGTTTAATCTACATGCTTTGCACGTATGTGTCGTATCAATCTAAAAATTATATATAAATAATACTTGTCATTAAAATAAATACAATATTCATATAAATAACATTAAATAAATACTATTGATTTGATGCAATAGTTTAATCTATTATGAACAAGCAAAGATGAGAAAATTAATTCAATTACTTATAATATAGATGTACTAATAGTTAATGAATACATAAAGTAATAATTTAGAGTTGAATAGTTAGGAGTTACATAATTAAAATTTAATTTTAAAAAAAAACTCTTAAATGTAAAGAGTAATTTAATATTTCCAACATAATTTTACTTAATCTTTTTCTTTTTTAAATTTGACATATTACATACTTTTATTAACAAAATATTTAATAGTCTAAATTGTAATTAACATCAAAGTCCTAAATATTAAAAAAACAATAGTTATATTTTTCCTTCCCTTCGCAATCTAGACAATTATTTATATAAAATAGTTCTAAATCAAGAGTGAGTTCTAAATATAAAGAAATTCTAATTCAAAAGTGAATTTTGAAAGTAAATAAATAAAAGAGTAGCTACTTAATAAATTTTAAAAAATAGTGAAAAAACAATTTTGTCTAAAGAAGAGTCTTTTAATGATGAAGGGCAAAAGATTCAAACAACATTTCTAAGAGCCTTCACACTTTTAATATAGTATAGATTATTTCAAATTTCATTGGGAAATAAGATGTCAACCCCACTCGACAGATTTCAAGGGGTATGTTGTTGTTGTTGGAAAGTAAGATGTCACTGAAACTATAAACACTGATAAAATTATGTAAAACAGTTGGCCAGGTTAAAGCCCACAAATACCTTGGTAGCCACTTCTCCATATGTTTTTCTTTTACCACTTGAATGAGATTCGGAGGTGCCCACGCCTCCAACTTTGAGTTTCTCAGAGAGTCCACTATCAGAAGTATGTCCACTCCCTTTCTGTTTCCCACTTTGACACTTGATATCTGCAGGAGTCAAACTAGGAGAAGCCATAGCACCTTTAGCATCTCTGAACTTTCTCACCTTGGGTAAAGGACCATCTTCATAATCTTCATCACTAGAATCAGAAGATTCATTTCCATACGTTTCCTTCATACACCAATGAATCCGAGCATATTAATCCAATCAGGTGGAAGACAAAAGGATAAGGAGTCATGTTGAAGAACACAAGCACATACATGATTGATGAATATATAACATGCAGTGCAGATACATACCATTTGAATGAAACACATTGTTTTTTTTAACATAATAGATCTTAGTTTATGTTAATACAATTAAAAAAATAGTGTCCCTTCGCTGACAAGCACTATCCTCAAATCCTCCCATAAAAATAGCAGTTAAGCCTTCACAATTTTAAAATCCAAAATAAGTGCAAGATTGATATTTCAACTTGACTGTGCCAGAGTAATTTATCCATCAACTCCACCACCAACTGAACCACATCATATGAAAGTTAGAAGCCGTGGTTTGGGAAAAGAATCCCATTCTTTCCAAGAAATGACCTTTATATCAAGTAACCAACTCAGGAAGATATGAATCAAAGGAGGTTAGCTACTGGAGATAGTGAGAACATACCTCAGTAATCTAAACATTAGTCATGCAGCTCTTTAAGAGAAACAACAGTCCTCCGCAATAATGATAACAGCTTGTACAACTTAAGCATCTACTATAAGGACTTAGATCGACTCAGATGTTAGATTTCAATTTGAATGTTTTAGATAAGAGCTTACGTTGTTTTTCTATGAAACCTTTTTTCTGTAAAATTCAGTGATCCAATTTTTGTATATATACCATGTATAATCTGATATTTTAAAACTTCAAACCACAGAAAGTGATTACAATACCCAATCACAAAGAGACAAAATGTGAGCCCCGAGACGAGGGTGTTGTGTTTTTGTTCCCACTCATCTCTCTCTATCCTTGTCCATCAAGAATAGGCTCTCATGACAAATCTTAAACTGATGAAGTCATGCAAAAAAGCAGAAAAGTATGTTAATGTGAATGACCACTCAAGGATAGATGAGTTGCATCTAACGAAAAATCAAGGAACTAACCCAAACAGACACTGAATCTTTGTGCTAAAGAAGACATGGAGTAATATTGAATATGACAATCTCAAAAATGATGACAGAGATAAACTGACCAAGCAAAAATGCCACAATCAATGCCACTGGAGTTTCCATGTATTCTTTTAACAAATATGGATATTCCACATGGAGTAAGTAAATTCACACTTCAAATCTAAAACGTTAGGAGATAACCCAAGGCAAGAACATGTCAAGAGGGTTGGAGAAGTACTACATTAGTTATTATATACATAAATACTACTCCAAATAATTAGAAGGCGTATATGTGGATAATTATACGAATAGATAATTATTTTTAAAAACATAGAAGCTTACATCATGCAGCTTTTTGTAGTCCAACCTCTCTATGTGCCTTTTGGCAGAGACAATAGGGCTAGCAGACTGCATAAGATAGGACAACTCATCCTTCAGCGAATTCCTTTTAGATTTGCCAACTTTAGCTTTTTTCTCTTGGGAAGCCGAGTTTGGCATACTGTTATCTACTGAACTGGAAACCACTTGTTCATCACCTTGCAACCTATTAGTATCAAATATCAGACTAAAATCCTCAGAGTCGGAAGTAAAATCAGAACTTGAACTTTCTGTTTTAACCGGCTCATCCTTATCTGGATCATCAGGATTGAAGTCATCATCTTCCGAGTCATCGGATGGAAGTCCCAAAATCACATCATCTTTAGGAGTGACTTCTGCCAAGTCTTCTGATGCAGAGTAAAAATCAGATTCATCAGAACTGGAGTCATCTTCCGAATCATTTTTTTCTACATCTGGATTTTCAGGGTTGTAGTCATCATCCTCTGAGTCATCTGATGGAAGTCCAGAAATATCATCCAGCTTGTCTCCAGAGGCAGCAGCAGCAGCTTCCTTGGGATATACTTTCTACACATGTTAGAAGAAGACACTTAGGAACAACGTTTAAGATCATAACAATCATAAAAACCTGACTGCTGATTATCCGGAAAGAATGATCAAGACATCACCTCCCAGCTATCAGTGACAGAAAGGTTTGTTCCTTGAAAATCATTAAGCAAGTCAATGCAGTCAACTTTGCAATCACAACCAGGACAAAGCCAGCCTTCATCATCAGGTGGAACTGTCAGCATACCAAGGAACAACAGAACCATGAGAGTAGGAAGTAATTTGAAACTACATAAAACAAAAGCTACCAGAACAACTATCAACAGGAAAACTGAACATTACTGTCTTCTTTTAACAGAGGTGGCTCCACACACAACTGGTGAAATCCACGCTCACAAGCACCATCACAGAGGATAATATCATTATCAGCTGGCAGATCCATAGAGCCACACTTCGCACAGAATATCTGCAGAATAATAAATATGCCTGAGAAATCCAGTTAATGTATCATAAAACCGTGAACACATCTAAAATTATAGCAGCCAACAAGCATATCCTACATCTTCGCTGTCAATCTCCCCTTCATTGTCAAATAAAGATGCTGGAAGCCTCCCTTGAGCAAGTAATGTGTCAAGGCGTTGAAACAAATCTCTAATTTTCAATTTGTAACGAAAAATATGAGTCTTGGCTCGTTGTAGCTCCTTCTCAAGCTTTATCTTTTCTAAACTGCAAGAGTTTCGACACCATAAAACCCAATGATGACTTCGAAAAGTTCTCAAAATTTTAAAACTAAACAGGAGAATACTGCAAAAGTGAGTTAAGCAAGAAATAACAGTGTAAAAGAGCAGATAATTATAAAAATAACAATGCACTAGGCATATTGGCATACATATTCTCCCCGCCTTATGAATGTGACATAACAGGGTTAATGGAATCGGCTTATTGGGGCAATATAATCTAGTGGGTGCTAGACCCATTGCCCTTAGACTATGGCAGATGTCAGCAAAGCACAATAGACATAAGTTTACAGGGTTAGTATGCTAAACCTGCTTCCTCTCAGTAAAGAGCAAGTGATGAGACCATCATATTAAAGCAAAACATGTACAGCTCAAAATTACCCCTCCCCGACGACTTCTGTTTTTGATTAGTCGGTGCCTCCCAAAGTACTCCAAGAACATACATCAACAGAAAGATTATGCAAACTTGCCAACAAAACAGACATTGATATCCTGAGATGAATTTTAAGAGTGAAGAAAGCCCATAGCTTTTCTTTGATGAAATTCATTACTAATCAAAAAAAAAATCTACTTCACAACAAAATGTTAGTGACGCGCACCTGCAAGCTCAAGCCATCATCATAAAAGCAAATTTGACCTATAATTTTTTTTTCTTTTTTGATATAAAGGTAAATAATTTTACTGATATTTGGGAAGGCCAATATACAGGCATTAACCTAGAATATTTTAAAAGTAATATCTCTCGGTTCAATGAACTAAATTAGTACTATGCCTTATTTTAAATCAATACCGATCTTGTATGCCTTTTTTTAATCAACATCGATCTTGTAAAGAGTTCACACTCCACACTCCACAAAGGAAATATTACTTTAGGGTAACAAGCTGCTACGAGGACTTGATATTTGAGACGAGGGTTTTCCAAAAACAATCCCTCTATCTCTATGAGGTAGTGCTAAGGTCTGCGTACATTTTACCCTCCCCAGACCCCACATGTGGGATTCCACTGGGTATGTTGTTGTTGTTTGGTAACAAGCTGCTATGAGCAATAGAGTATTTGGAAGTCAAAAAAGTGTGTACAATAAAGCTGCAACAAGGTACAGAAGATTGCTTTTTCCAACCTTCATTAAGCATTCATCAATTAAATTCTCACACATATTACTACTTAACAGATCTGATAAAAGGTAACAAACCTTTGTCCTTTCCAGCCTTCACCAGAGTAAGCTTCAATCAAGGTCTGTTCATATGTTATTCTATGTAATAAATACCTCAGATGGCCCTTTATTCTTGTGAATTCATTCCCAGCTATATGCTTACTATGTTTTTTCTTTCTCCTTTTTCTTTTCTTTTCCTCAGTAGCATCATGATTTACAACAGTATTATTTGGCTCAGAAGTTCCAGACTTCTCTTTTGACTTCGAGCGTAGAAGTCTAGAACTGCTGATTGGGGATCCTGAAATAGATTTTCTTTTTCTCGGCTGACCAGGTGTTTTCTCTTGACATTCTGATTGGTTAAGACTTTGAACTGCATTTTCACGTGCTTCTCCTGATTGTTCAACACCGGGATTTTCAGACATATTACCTGCTGATGCTGTGTAATGGGCCCCAACAGCTGTTCTTGCCACCTTTTCAGATGACACTGCCGTGTTTCCTAGAGTTGACATCTCAGTTTGATCTTCTAGCTGAGATCTTATCTCTCCTTGATTGGCATTACCAAAAATGTCTTCACGAGACAGTTATCCTACATGCAAATCCTACTATACCTGCTTCCACTAGCTTCTTCTCTTCATTTTCATCTTAATGACCTCTGAACTCAAGTTCTAAGTTACTGCAGTGATGAATATACTCAACGATACAAGATCACCAGAAATCCATTTCCCAATTCTCACAAAAACAATGCCATGGCGCTAAATTTCTTATTCTCCAAACGGAAAAATCCAATATTGCTTCTCTGAAAAAAAAAAAAGAGGCACGAGCACATAAATATCAAATGAAGTTGCAATTATTAAAAAAAAGGTTAAATTTAATTGCACCAAATACTAAAAAATGTGAGCGATGAAAAAAAAAAAGTAAAGATCATCTAACTAAGTGCTTTGCTGGCATTTTCTCTATTGTGAACATCACTGTGTCACATGTTACTACAGAAGCACTATTAAATACTTATCTACTTAATGCAACTGTGCCAAAGAAGACAGAGGCTAACTGATCTCCTTTCAGTTGACGAGATGAAGCACGAACAGAAAACAGCAGCTCTAGGCACCTTCATGCCTTCAACTAGTGGGGGCAAAAAAGTTATCCAAATACAGTAGCCCTCCTGCTATATTTTTTCTACATAAAGTCCCAGGAATTAATAATTAGTCGTGTACTGTCAAATTTAAGTCTTCCGGAAACAGCCTCTCTATCTTTATGAGGTAGTGGTAAGATCTGCGTACATTTTACAAGGTATGTTGTTGTTGTTGTTGTTGTTGTTGTTGTTGTATTGTCAATTTAAAAACTAAAATGTGTAACTTATAATTTACTCACTTAAAGATCACTACTCACAACAATACGATTGGAAATCATTGAGGTACAGCCCTTAGCCTATTCATATTTAGTTAGATAAAATGTAGTTTGAGTCGTCTCGACGAAGGACCTCTTTGTTTTTTGTTTTTTTTTTAATAACAAAGGGAACCTGCAACCGCAACTCTTTGGGTGCACACAAGATAAACCCCGCTCCTATGCAATAGCTCGCAAACCACATAGGAGAGCAATCCGCACTAAGCAAGTCCGGTGCGACGAGCTCAACCCAGAAGGCAAACCCCTTGCTTTCGCTGGCAAAAGATTTCTAACTTGAGACCTCCAACGTGGAAGTCTCAAGCCCAAATCATTGGACCACCCCGAAGAACCTCTTTGTTTTAGTGAAAAAAGAATAACAAAAGTCCCTAAATAGCCAAAGAGTCATCCACCCCTCCACCCCCCAAGGTACAGGGGAGCAGACACCGCTCTCCGCCTGTCCACTAGGAGTCAAACCGGCAATTTTGTCCCTTTCTAGGTCAGGCGCTTCAACCATTCAGTGATGGCCGCAAAAAGACAAAATGAACCATCTTCTTGATAGCACGGGAGTGCAATGTTAAATATTGAGGAAAGAAGATAATATTATAAAGCTCAATCAATAAAGAACATTTTACTGGAATGGCTTAACTTAGTTACTTCCCAGAGGCCACATTACACCTGAAAAGAAGCTGCAGACCTAGGGCAGGTTAAACTCGCAAGGTTAACCACCTTCGTAAAAAAGTTTGTTTCAGATATAATTTACTTGAATTTAGCATAGAGCCACACCGAATTTTAGTGCCCTTTTGGCGGACTGTATGAGTACATTGGCCTGGCCGACAAAACTGTTAGTTTTATTTATTTGATTGATAACCATGGTGTCGGGCCAGCTTGCGTGCACCTCGACTAATTCCACGAGATACATGTCACTTAACAACCGGTACAAGGTTATTATGACCACCAAGGCTAGGACGGCTAGGACAAATAGGAAGAAATCATCTAATGTTTGGGATTTGAACCGAAGACCTCATGGTTTCCAACCACTTCATTGACCACTAGGCCACACCCGTCGGTGCAAAAAACTATTAGTTTCAGGGAAGAAATATAAAGGCAATGACGAGCGAAATATTGAGATATGGTACTTTTCAAGTTGATATAAATGGTTTTCCCAGCAGGGACAGTTTGAGGCACGTGCAAATGAATAAATTCTCTTTGGTGACTACCAAAGCATACTTTCCTCAACAGTCTTCCCAAATAATGTCCACTTCCCTAAATAAAACTAAACAGGATATATCATTAAACAAATGTTAGAAAGGTGGCACTATACTCTTCATAATAGATTTTATTTCTTTATGAGAAAAGACATCAAATGACCTTCAAACTTGTCAACAAAACTTAATTTAGCACTATAATATTACAGATGTTTAGAAAAACCCCTAAACAATTTTCAAGTGAATTAAATACCACTTTGATAGCTGACGTGGAACCCCCCTTACCCCCCCCCCCCCAAAAAAAACAACAAAATGCTTTCCACACATAAATAGAAAAACTTTGAAGAGGAAAAAACAAGTGGGGGCCCCTTTATTTCTTTCCAGACCTGCTTCATCACCTTATTGTTTCCACCGCAGGCCGAACCTATCCCCTCTGGAAAACGTTGATGGAGATCGTGATCCAACGAAGCTCAACCACGATGGACCTCACCCAAAACCCATTTGTTCCTCCTCCATCACTGCTAAAAAATCTAAAGTAACTATCAATTGTAAGACCACCAGATCTCGCCAAAAAATTTCACCGCGCTGGCGAGGCAGCGACTAAATGACGGCAAGATCCTTTTCCTTAACTTTCTTTTTTCTGTTCTTTCTTCTTACATGTTTTCATATTTTTTGTTTTGTGAGTGTTAGATCTTTTGCCAGATTTAAGGTCTTTTTTCTTCTAACAGGAAGACCCAATAGAAAAACAATAAAAGTGGGAACAACAGATTTATCAATCATGAAACTCACCATTTGAGAGTAACAATTGAAAAAAAAAAATCGTGTTTTAAGCTCTGGAAACGACATTTGCAGATAATTTTTGTGGGCATCAAACAAAAATTTGAAGAGATCTACAAAATAGTTTTCAATGTGAGAAAAGGGAAGCTTGAAATTAAATAATAAAGAAGAATATTATAAAGAAAAGGCATTTTCTTGATCTTTATTCTTCTTCTTTTCTTTGGTTTTTGTACTCTATTGCTCTCTCTTTCTCATTTAGTTTTGGGTGAGAAGAAACGATCAAAAGGAAAAAAGAAAATTTATTTCGCGAAGATCTGGATAAAAAGAACAAGGGTAAATTTTACTTTGTATTGTATTTGTGCTAATGAAGAAGATGGAACAGCGAAGAAAATGGAGTAATGCAGGATGGATGAACAGTGAAAATTAAAAAAATGACATGGGAGAAGAAAAGGAATTGGAAAGTGAGTTTGTTCACTTTCTGACATGATGTTGAGGTGGCGCTTATGTGGCGTGCCTCTATATCACCTCACAATCATGAAACTGGCATTGCAAGTGATGGTACTTAATTCACTTGAAAGTTGTTTAGTGAGTATTTAAATGCTCGTTAGTTACAGTGCTAAGTAAGTTTCATGGTCAAGTTTGAGGGTCATTTGACGTATTTTCTCTTTCTTTATTCATAGAATTAATACCTATACATCTCTTCTTCTGAATTATATGATATTTAAACTTTCTAGCATTGATGTTAATTATCCTGTGAAGTCAAAATAGGACATCAAAACAGAGAAAGAGTGAAAGTTGAAATTGATTAAATGTTCATGAAGTGAAAAATGATCATCATTTCTACTTGTTGAATGTGTGTGTATCTCGACTAAATTGCATTTAATAGATTTGAATGGAATAAGAAGCTAAATCTTGTTTTATTTTTCTACAAATAAACGATAAAAGAAGATTATTGGTTCTTCCTATTTTCTGTATTTAGTTTGATATTAACATTCACTGTGGGAAAGACATATATCTATTTTGGTAAGAAATGTTTTATAACTTACATCATACTTTGCAGCAGCGGAGAGTCATAAACTCTAGATTTGAGTGTTACACAAATTATTCATTCACTTATCTCCTAACAAAAGGGGAAAAGTCACTTTTTTTTCTTTTTCTTAAACTCATTTGCTTATCTATCTAAACCTGTGTTTATATAAACTAATCTGTAAGAAAGAAACTTGAGTTACAATTATAGGAGTATAAAATAAGCCAATTCAGATTTATAGCTCCTCTGACTAAAGAATTTCCAAGAAAACCCTATGCATACCTAAAGCTTTTACTTGGGCATGCAGAAGTAAATGGAGAAGCCAAAATCCAGCCACTTTGAGATAAAAGAAAACAAGAAGCACTAACCAGCAGTAGAATAAATAAACAATCTAGTTGCAAAACACTGAATCTTAATAAACAATCTAGTAGCAAAACACTGAATCTAAGTGTAATATTTCAAATGTGTCAAGTTACCTCTTTTCTAGTTTCTACTCACATTTAGGCAAATGATGCTTATTACAATAGGAAAACGGAAACTTTTACAAAAGGGTTATGAGTTTCGAGATTTACCTTTGTTTACAGATAAAGAAATCGACAGAGAGAGTTTGAATCTAGGAACTAGGGCTTCAAACTGGAGGTATATTTGGGGCGGGGGAAGAGTGGATAAGAGTGGGCGGTAGATGTTTGTGTTAAGGAGGCTTTCTCTCTTAGCCGATAATAATAGTAAGATGAAAGCTCGCTGGGTGGGCGTGAATTTGGTCCCTTCAAATCAGGGTGCGGGCAGGCGGGGTGGTATTTCCAAAGAGGAGAAATTTAACACTCACTTTTGCGTGCCGCCATGGTTTCCCTCTCTTTCGCTTCAACTTTGGATCATTCCAGATGTGCTTTCTTGTGACACGCGCCATAGGGAGGCCTGTTTTATGGGCTTAAACTTGGTCCAACTCTTTGTGACTACTTGTAAGTTTTGATATTGGGCCTAAAGGGGTTTTTTCCTTTTTTTTTTTTTAAGATAATTACATTTATAAGTCATTGAAAAAAATTATTTCGGCAGCCATGATTATTCTTTTATTACATAAAATAGCCTATTTCGGCAGTCATGGCAATTTGGTTTACAAATTATTTGTATATTGGCCATTTGGCCTTCTGCCACATCAGCAACTCTTTTTTCTCTTTTTTTTTTCCTTTTTCCTTATTTTGTCGCCATCCGTCTTTCTTTTTTTTAGGTGGCGTGTAAATTAACATCTTTTTTTTGTCCATTTATCTATTACATAATGTATTTTAAAAATGTCAATGTTAAAAACTTTTTATTTGCTATTTTTTTAAAAAAAACTTTTAAAATTGTTTCACTTTTTTGTGAAATGTTTTTTGTTATTTTATTATTTCTTGTTTATCTTTTTATTTTATTAAGGTAAGAATGCATGATAGTCAAATAAATATCGATATCAATACAACAACACCACACCTAGTGGATTCCCACAAGTGGGGTCTGGGGAAGGTAGAATGTATGCAGACCTTACGACTATCTCATAGAAATAAAGAGGTTGATTCCTAAGAATCCTCGTCTCAATATATCGACATCAATACATTACATAATTATTTATACAATATTGATACATGATTATGCACCATTTACAATATAACAATACGTTCCATACTTATTTATATAATATCGACACATATTTGTATACAATTTATACAATATATACAATATTGATACACATTTACAAACTATGTATATAATATTGATATATGATTTACAAAATTTATACATGAATAAGCATGCTTTTTTCAAAAAAAAATTAAAACCACAGTAAAATAAAAATAACATATTTTAAAATAAAAAATAATGTTGCTCAATAAATACATGTGTTTTTATTAAAAAAAAAGTAAAAATTTTCTCAAAAAAAAGAAACATTACGTACCTATTTATATAATATTGGTACATGTTTATATATAATGTATATAATATCGATACACATTTATACACTATTTATTCAATATTGACGGCGACAAGTTTATACACATTTATATAATATCGATACAGTATATGTACACCACACTTATACTACTCGATCCCAGCTATGTAGTTGGGCTTATGCAATGGTCTGATCTTGATCTTAATAACTGGGCCAATTTTGAAGGCAGTAATTGGGCCGATTTTGGCAATTTTTTATGTAAATGAAAAGTGGGTTATATTTTATGTAAACAAACTCTTTTATTGTATATATTTGAAATTTTTCCTTTTTTAAATAGGGATAATTTCAAATAGGAAAAAATATGCACATGAGCAAATATATACTTGTTAGTTAACTAACATAGCTATAATTTGAATTAATTGTGGCTTGGCGGCAAACATCTAATTATAATTACAGTTTGAGTTTTGTATAATTCGCGCGATTTATATAAACATTGTGTGCGATTATAGAAAAATTGTGCACAAATCAAATTGTATGTTGAAATATACAAACACTGCAAATTGTATATTATATAAACACTATGCATAATAGAGATTTTTTGAGTGGTTAAATATGAAAATTATATAATAAACTAATTAAGGTTCAACAAACGTAGTTCTCTTTTATTTACATAAAAATAGCCCAAAATTATATAAAATACATGACTATACAATATATCTTGCCAAAAGTCATAGAAAGTATACTCTGAGTATATAATGTAGATTACTTATACACTAAATATACATTATGATACACTTAAAAATTGAATATAGCTCGACTATACATAATATATATGCTGACTATACATGCCTATATAGCGAATGACTATTTTTTGGTAATTAATTTGGATGAATGGCTTTGCATTGTAATTATCCCTACTTTAAATTTATTATTAAAATATATATCATATTTTTTTTAAAATAATCGTTTATAATATTATATATTAAAAGTAAATTATAAATGTATAAAATGTATTATACATGTTTTGGTAAGAAAAAATGCACTGTGTATTAAAAATGAATCGTGCACATAATATAGATGTATGTGTATAAAGGTAAATTTGAATGTCTTTAAAATATATTAGACTTTGTTTTGGTGAAAAAAATCAACATTATATATTAAAATAAATTATACATATACTGAAAATATATAACTATAAATAATAAATATTTTTTAAATATATTGTATTTAGGTAAGTTCCTCATTTTGCATAGGACGAGTACACATAAAGATCATCCTTTGATATCTATTGATATATGATATTCATAGTGGTTTAGTCTTTTAATATGAAATGCATCTATCAAAACAATATCTTATATATATACGTCTTAATGGAATGTTACTAATGAAACATGTATCATATGTATATATCATATATATTGGAGCATATAATTTCATAAGGATTTATAATTCAGAGTGTAATTAGCATTTGCAGTTATAGCTTGTCCAATTATAATCAATAAATGTTGTTTGGTTTAGTATTTATGTATCATTTAAATGCGTGCACTTAATTTTGCTATATAAATATATACATTTGTGTTGGATATAGCTACGATAAGATGAATACGTTTTCTCACTTTCATTATATAAATATATATAGTTATATTACGCGCTTTCAATAGTTTGTATGTAGTCTTATGAAAAAAATTCTTGGCTAATCTCGATATAATCATTCGCTATTAAAAATACATTAAAGATATAAATTTGTAATATACAGTCGTTCACCGTTAAGGACACATGCAACACACAAATGGAGAAGGAGAAGATCAATATATACACAAATTTGTACACACACGTATATATCAGATAATGCAATACTATGAAGATACTTAAAAAGAAAAAGATCAAAATCAAAATCTATACATTCAACATAGAATCGTCCTTCATTAAAAATGCATATGAAAATACAATCCAAAAAAGAGAAGAATCCTCAAAGCTGGATTATTGCATCTTTCAAAAAATAAGATTCAGATCTAATCCACTCCTTAACGATAATTAGCATCAATGTCGAAGGGGATAATTAGCATCAATGCTACGATTGTCTAAGAAAGTATAAATGAATTCAACGTCTATAATTATCTAAAAGAAATTATTAAGGTGTGTTTGGTACAGAAATATATATATTTAATTTTTTAATATTTGATTAATTAAAAATTTTCAAAATATTTTTCCATAGAAAAATAAATTTTTTAAAAATAAAAAAATATTTTTTTTCGAAAATAGAAAAAACAAGCTACACAAAAAATCCATATGAATTGTCATTTCGTCAGTTATCACTCTCAACACACCTCATTTTCACTCCACCCCCACTTCTCATACTAATTTTTTAAATGATAATCATATATTTTTTTAAGAAATATCTTTTACTTACACCATAAATATTTTTTTTAAAAAAAAGTGAAAAGAAATATCTTTTTTTTTTCATTACCAAAAAAATAAATAAAAATAGCGCACCACAGAATCCTCTCAGCAGTATCTTAACACCATCCTTTTTCGTCCAATTCCTATTTTTCACTTTGACTTCCACTCAAAGAAGATATATACATGTCATATTCCACAATATATTAGAAAAATTTATGCTTGTTTCTAAAATTGCTTGATTTTTTTCCTCCTATTTCTAGTCGGTTTATTTGATTTATTGGTGCGTGCATATTAATTTATTATAAATAATATAATCATGCTGGATTACACATGTGGAAGAGGGTTCAATTGTATTAATTTTGTTGAAATTATATCACATAAGTAAGTTTTTACATTTTAAAGAAATATATACGCGTATTATCGAATCACTTTTTTGTTCGATTGCTGAATTTCCTTACAAATCGTAGATGTATTCTAGCATTCATTTGAATCTCTTACTAGAATTTCTGATTTTACCGTAAGGAATAATAATAATTTTTATATTATAACTTAATTATATAAGACATTCAAAAATTGAACGATAACACGTATAAAATGGGAATGTTGAAAACGCGCATTGAGACTTACACATGATGAGATAAGTTATCTCATACACATGATTAAATAACTAATCTCATAATAACTTGTTGTCATCCAAACGACTGGTAGTAGCTTATAAAGTCTAAAATGTCTAAAAAGAGAAGTAAAAAGAAGAAGAAATTAAAATAGCGGAACGGATATATAAAGTTTCGGACCAATTGATTTTGTAATTTCTTTGGAAAACTCTCTTTCATTTATTCATATTATTATTAAATTAATAATAACTGAAAATTCATTAATTAATTTAAACTCATTCTCATTACAAAAACACGTGAAAAAAGGATAGAGGGGGGATGTTTCCTTGACGGCAATTTTTGGGGAGTGTGCAAATCCTTCACGTGCACTCTTTTGACTTAGAAAAAAGAGTGAGAAAAATCTACTACAACTAATTAATTATGTATATTCAACCAAGCTATTTGAAGCTTCCCATTTCCCTCCCTCCTTCATATTATTCCCACGTTTTTTCACGTACAACTTGTAATCAATTTTTCTTTTGACAGCACTATATTAACTTTGTTCCTTTTTTCAGGAATCTAATCTAACAGACACGGAAAATCGTTACATGATTTATTTTCATTTTGTCCAATCTTTTGTGAACAGCCGTGCATAGTGGAAAATAGGACGGTGTAGAGTTACAATGTCCAAAGGTGAAAACACATTTTGAAAATATTGGTATAACAAAAACAAATGACATTATTTGTCAATATATTTTTGCAGCAAAAACGACAATAAATAGTTTGTGTTGAAGAATAACAAGAGCCTCAGAACTCTTTACAAAGTTTGGACATCCTCTTTTCTTTGAGCTAACTTTTGGAATGTGGATTGACCTCAATACCTAAGTCTACATGGTATCAGAGCATGACCCATCCCACCCAATGTTGGACCCATCCCACTGAATGTTGAGCTAGCTTTTAGGGTGTGAGTTAGAAGCAAGACCTAATTTTACAGTTTGAACTTATTCTAGAATGAGATGAGATGAGATGAGATATTTAAGCAAAGTTAAAACCTTAATTATCTTGACATTACAATTGAAAAACCATGCTTATACTACAAATAATACGCATGTTGGTGTGGAAATAATCGATATTTAATTGAATTATTGTCTCATGGACGTAAAGTTGAATCATTCATTGTTAATTTGTTTTCGTAGTTCAGATCGACACAATTCACAAACAACTTGTTTGTAAGTCTCAATTTGTTACGTGAAATTATTCTGTCAAGTGGAGATTTTTGTGTTGAACAAAAAAAGGTGGAGATTTTTTTGTTTGGTCAACATATGACCTAACTGTTGGTTACCATTGCAACCGACTTCGTTTTGGGTCTTATTCATCCAGTCGTACTAAACACAATTATCAATCCGGGAGAATTTCTATAAATACACTATATTAATTTTTTTTTTATTTATAATAATAATATTTTTAATTAAATATTTATGATAAAGTCTTATACATATTACTAAAAATTATTTATAAAACATATAAAATATAACTTTTGTTGATGGATAATATATCTATCACGTACTTTAATATATATTGTGCCAATTTCTTACCAAACAAGCACAATATATTTTTAATTTATAATACATTTATATTGCATGCATAATTTACTTTTTAATACAAGTGCAGATTTATCATATTATTATTATTATTATTATATATTTCTATAAATGATAAAAATAAAAAATATGGCTAAAATAAATAATGTTTTTTTTAAAAAATACGTAGCCCAAATAATTTTTCTATCATCCAGCCTTGATAATACTAGATGGTTATTTAATTAATACTAGTTATTATTATATAAGAGTACATATTTTTTCATTAAAGAAAATTAGAATCAAGAAATAAACCTGTGTTGATTATAGGACTGTTAGTTTGATCTTTATATAATTTTGGATAATTTCCACTTTTATAATCTCTTTTTAATATATTAGACATATTTTTTGGGCTCATATTACAATTTCGTTATGTACAGTGTCCGCTTTCTTAACATAATATGAGTAGGTCTCAGAAACATTAACGATGAGAATTAACATAATTAATTACCATTGTAATTAATTGTTAAACGATAACTGTAAGTAGACCCTGACATCATATAGTATGTGTTTTGCAATAATCAAAATATTTTCTTATAATTATTAAATATACTTTGCTAAATTTTCTGCATTAAAATTTTTTAAAACACGATGAGAAGATTAAAAACAAATGATGTATCTAACTATTGTTGGAGGGTGGACCATACTATATACGAAAATTCAACGGTCTTTGGCGTATATTACGTACGCTCTTAATTAATTACAT
This sequence comes from Solanum rostratum, assembly GCA_029948455.1. Lineage (NCBI taxonomy): Eukaryota > Viridiplantae > Streptophyta > Magnoliopsida > Solanales > Solanaceae > Solanum > Solanum rostratum. Next base: position 88,474,602 of record CM057045.1, on the reverse strand, counting down.
TATTTTAGAAAGTTCAAAGAGTGTAGGGAAAAATTAAGTTAAAACAGGCTAATTAAAACAACCAATTGACAATTAGTGATGACAAAGTGCTTATACCTAACCAAGTGGAAGGATTTTCTAATTAGAAGACACATAACGAGCTATTGACGCAATTTGCTAAACAAATAAAACTATCATAGTCACTTGGTCTAGACAAATTTATAACGAGTTAACAACGATAGAGACGTGATCAAAACAAAAGTGCATTTAACTACTCAACTTCTAATTTGGTTAGGAAATAAAGCCAAATTAAAGTTCAATTTTCATTCACGTGGAATTTGAGGAGAATATGGCGACACACATATATATGCAACTTTACTCCTAATTTATGGAGATAGATAAATTGTTTCTGATAGACTATCGACTCAACTAAAACATATCAAACTCAAATATAAACAAAATTTATATAAAATGATAGGTGCATATAATTAATAAACGTTTTGGTTAATTAGAAGATAAAGCCAAATTAGAGTTCCTTGTACCAATTATACTTGAACATGCACAATGGTATCTTGCCTTTGACATGTTCCATTATTGCTTTTGGAGTCATACTTCACGGTCTACACACTCATTTTTCCATAAATACCTAACCAAGAAAACATGCCCTAAAAGGTCTAGAAAAAAATTCCTCTTTTTCTTCTTCACCCTTTTTGAGTTTTGACCATTGGAAATTAAACTCAGAATTTGAGAATTAATGACATTTAGTTTAAATTTGCATATGTGAAAGGTTAAATAAAAAAACTGAAAAATAAACAAAGTACCTGTTAGATATGATTGATTGAAGTACAGTAATAATTATAATGTCATATATGTAAGTATATATCCATTGGTAAATTAAGGCTACTGAATAAGGTAATGGTACAAATATCTTTCCAAAAATTATCTAAAGAAGTGCTTCAAATGAACAAACAATACTTTTACGTGCATGTTGGGGGAACATTATTATTTTTCCATTTACTTTATTTTCTAAGACGAGAAACAGCACCAAATTCTACAACTACTCCTTTTTATCTTCAATAGAAAAAGTATAGTATATAGTTTACTTTGAAATAAGATGGAGTTATAGCTCAACGAACCCATTTCCTAAAGTATTCACTTTATATGTTTTCTGTTGAGACAAGAGGGGACAGAGCACGTTGGAAAATTTAAAATATGATGGCTCTTATCAATAAAACTTAAGTGACGAATTAAGATAATATAATATATATAGTCAAAGACTTATTTGCGAGACTGGTAAAGATAATGTTTGTGTACAACTATTTATTTTAGATCATTTATAGGACTATAAGCAGTATGTTGTTGTAGTCAAAGACTTCCTTGCGAGACTATTAAGAAAAAAAATATACTTACACTGTTCTCTGCTAAGATCTCTCTCATTAGAACTATACTGAGTGTATTGCTGTTATAGTCAAATACTTTCTTGTGAGAGTATTGGTTGATGAATTAAAAATTATGGTGATGTATTTGTTTTTTTAATTTGTTGTCTTTACTTTTATCATATTGATTAAGGAAGTGTTTTTTGTGTTGTGCAAAAACTAATCCAATTTATGTTATCCTCTCCATGACAAATGTCAGCAATTTTCATCATTACATTGTTTAATATATAGTTTAATCTAGACTTTTCTTAAATTTGTCTTTGCTCTAACAAAACTCCGTTATAGCTAGTAGAGGTTGTGTTAATACAAAAGGTGTGGGTTAGGTACTTGTTCATGCTCTTCCTTTAATCGTTAAGTCATTAATTATGCAAAACAAAACCTAACTAATGTCCATTATATTTTTTGATAATATATCCCTATTTAGATAATCAGATGACACTAAAGTAGCCCCTTTTATCAAATGTCGTTCCAGATCAAGCATGATAGATACCTCTTGGTAATTAAGTCCAATATACATAAATGCAAAAGTTAATTTTGTGCATGACACGACTCAATCATCTATTAGGTATCAAAGACGAAATCAAAATTTAAATTTGATTAATTTATGTGGGTTAGTAAATCTGCAGCCAGAAGTGCGTCACCGGCCACTATTATAATCGTAATTAAGCCGGTCGGCAACATTATTGTGGCGGTTATTTTATTAATCTCGCTTAACGTTTTAGTTAACAATTTAACATTATAGTCAAATAACGTTCTAGTCAACACATTGGGAACATTATTTGATTTTTAACATAAGAAAAAGGAATCTGTACAGTTGCCCATTTATATTAAATTAAATTGTTTGAAATAATACTAGTATTAGTGAGGCAGTTTACACGCGGGATTAAAATAATGAAAAGCTATTAAGTTAGCTTATACCTATATGTTATAGTACCAACAAGACCAGTTCTCCAATTAAGCAAATTATGTCTACCTTTCCGGGGATTGGGGGGGAGTACGAAATGTTCTAATAATGGCTGGCCACAAATTAGTTTAAATTAAAATGTTAATTACATTATTATTATTAAGATAATCAGAATCTAATAAGTTGGCTAAGCGTGGGGTTAGTTGTACGTACGAAATGTCCTTACTGGAAAAACATTATTGAACACTACGTACACAGAGTTCGTTTTAGATCCTAATTTAAAAGATCACTCTGTTATTACTTCGATTTTGAGAGGGGAGGACATTATTATGAGAATAATTTGACAGCCTGAATATTTTCGTGACGCATTAACCAGATTGGTTAATGTAATCTTGGACACCGTTCATTGATTGGAGACGGATTCAAAATTTAAATTTAATGGACTCATAATAAAATATACCGCTAGTTGATAACTAGGTTAATATATGTAAATAATGATTAGGTTACTATTTTTTACAATGTATAAGAGTTACAAGTCACAACAAAATAAATAAGCCTATGACTCAATCAAAAAGGGGAGATGGTACTATATGAAATTCGAACAATTTTTTTGAGAATATATATCTTTGGTGTTAAAGTTATCGACAAAATAAATAAAAAAGATGTTGAAAGGAACAAGCAACGTAACCAATAAATTCTAATGATACCAAAAGCCTATTCTCAATTTTGTGCTTAACTTAGAATTATTGTGGGCATGGGTTTTTACAATCCCCGGACCAAGCAGCTGATTTGTAACTTTATAAGAAAAACACATAGCTTAAGTAGACATGTTGACGTCGAGCTGTGTGTTTATTTTCACAGTAATGATATTAATCAAGAATGATATAGAATATGATACGAAAAATAGGGAAAATTATGCCCACAGCTGTACTCTTATACTAATTGTTAGAATTTTGAGACTGCATGCATCATATACTATTTGGAAAAAAGAAAAACTTTATAGCCAGATTTAATTTGTTCTAATAACACACATGCATGCTTAAATATATATTATTACTTGCAAGGATAAGGCAGAATCTATTCTATCTTTAATTTTTTCAATATAAATGGATGTCTTTAAATTCTTCTGAATAAAGCTCCATATTCATTGTACCCAAAAAAACAAGTTTCAATCTCAAGTCAAAAAATCTATTATTGTCTCTCCATATACCATAAACAATATATATATATATATATAGTATTTCTTATAGGAGTATCATTTGATATCAACATACTTTAAAGTAGTAGTATTTCTTTTCTTAATTATTATAGGGCATCATTTTTTCACAAAACAATATGTCATTTTCAATAAAGAAAACTAAATTAAAAAACGTTTTTCTGAACCATCTGTTCCTGTCTTGATCTTATCTCAAGCACTCAAGATAACAAATTAAACACAAAGAGGATTGTAAAAGTTAACCACCTTTAAAATGAAGTTGACACTTACTATTAATATTCTCTAACCTTATTAATTAATTACTTAGTTGAATTCTACCAAATTACTAGTTAGTTTTTAATTATAATTAACAACGACCTGAGAATTTTTAAAAAACTCCCACTCTGCTACCTCAACACTAGTTTTAAATTTTGATGATTAGTTCTATTTTTAATTAATTTTATAAAATAGAAAAGAAATGTAAGACTGTAATCGCCGCCCGAATGTTCCTGGGGGCTTCATTTGTTGATCTGCAACAATATAATCCTGAGATTCGAAATAAAAGAAAGTTCCAGGAACTGCAAACGAAATTACCCACCACGTGATTTTTCCACAAAAAAATTAATTAATTAATATACTTTGATTGCATCTAAAGCTAACCCACACTCCACACTCCAAATCCAAAAAATATACTTTTTCGGCTCCAATTTATACGATGTAGTTTGATTTGATATGCAATTACAACAATAACAATAACATGTCTAGTGGAATTCCACAAGTGAGGTCTGGGGAGGATAAAATGTAAGCGGACCTTACCACTACCTTATAGAGATAGAGAGGTTGTTTCGGAAAACCCTCATATCAAAAATCAAGCCCCATAAGCAGATTTGACATGAATTTTTTTAAAAAAAATAAAGATTTGAAATTTTCGATCTAAAATAACTTATAAATATTTGTATGGTTAATATAAATCACTTCATTAAAGGTACCATGAGCATTTAAAATTAAATATATATAAAAACATGTAATTCTTACGAGTTCTACACAAAAGAAGAAAATACAATATATAATATACGTGTTAATATTACTTGTTGATTGAGCTTAGCTTATTAATGCTGGAGCATAGGGAGAGGGCTACTATACTCATTAAGCAGCAACATAATAAATTACGAGTTCAATTTTTCTTATATATTGATAATATATTTATAACCTAGACGGCATTTATGACCTAAGCTGGTGACCTCCATTTCACTTTGGAGAAGTAGTGACTAAGGCTGGCCAAATTAAGTTGTTGAACCTATGTCATAATTTATGATAGCTATTAAAAAAATTGATAACATTTATGAAATAGTTTAAGTCTATTGAGTTATTAAAGGATAACTTTAAAAAATCCAGATAAAAAAGGATTAGTAAATTTGAAAAAAAAATAAATAGAAGGCAAATACTTGTTTATATCATGCATGTTAAATACAACATCGATGACCGTATAAAATTTCCTTACGAATTACAATGTTTAAATTCTTATAGAACTTATCTATTCTATTCATTGTGTTGTTAGTATTAATTAAAGTATCAAATATATTATAATGTTTTAACCTATGCAGTTTGACACGTAGCAAGGATATATTTTTGAGTATATGATCGTATATGATTGATTGATAATGTTATGAATAGAATTACTAGTTTATTTAGTTGATGCATGTTGTGGTATGTTCAATAAAATGTACTATCACTTATTATTAGCTTATAAATCATCCTCTTCTCAGCTAACAATATAAATACTCTTTTAATTTTTTTTTAGTATTATTTTCTAAAGAGATTTAAAATATTATTATCTGTGCATCATTTTGTTTCGATGAGGCATGCCATATGCATTAAGAAATAGCAACACTTTTTGTTTCCCCTACCTTGTGTGATACTTGCATAATACACGCAGGAAAACACAGCATTTAAGTGTCTGTTTTCCTGTATAGGATATTAATTTCATATTTTTTTTAATACTACTAAATAATAGTGTGACTTATAACGAAAACCTTTAGTAGGTCATGAAGCATGCTTGTAGATATTGTAGTAAACTTTTTTGAAAATATCTTCCGCTTCAGATAATTCGTCGGACAAAGCTTTTTATTACTATCAAGATAATGAATCTGCTACTGTAAGCCTAAGTTCCGGTGTCTACAGTGGAGTGAAATAAGAATTTTCAATAAGAAAGTTCACAATTAAAAAGAAAAAATTAACACATGAATTAGTTTAAAAAAATTTAATATTTAATTAAATATGTATAAAATTATTTAAGTTATCCATAAATAATTTAATTTTTCTTAAAAAAATTCGAATAAACCTTCTAACTATATGATAACTCCATAGCAAATTAAAGCGGGCTATCGCAATCGGGGTCCAACAATTTTACCAGAACCGAGCGGCGTGGTTGGGTGATACACCACCCCATTCCAAAAACCAAACCCTAAGCTGTGCCCCAGCTGAGGTGGCTAGTATAGGGCCCCACTTTGCACCCCTAAATTAGGGCTTTGTAGACGTGGTTGGGCCCCACTTTGTCCCCTCTTGACTGAACATTATGATATTACAAAATTGCCCACGGCCCCAGCGCGTCGACTTCCTTCCAACCTTCCAACCTTCTTTTTGTCTTTGCCGCCCTTATGGGCCCCACTATTACATGGCACGTGACGTGTCACCTCCCTCTCTCTCTTCCCCCCTATTTATACGCCCCTCTTACTCCATCCTCCATACACCTTCTAATTTCACCAAAAAAATTCTTTCTTTTCTCTCAAGTCTCAACAGTTAATTATTCTATAAGCTTTGGTAAATTACCTTTTCTTTTACTCTGAAATATGGCTGTTGATTCGGTTTTGTCATCTCCTTTGGGTCCTCCTGCATGTGAGAAAGATGCAAAAGCACTTCAATTCATCGAAGAGATGACTAGAAATGCTGATGCCGTCCAACAAAGAGTATTGGATGAGATACTGACCCGAAACTCCCAAACTGAATACCTGAAGCGCTTTAAACTTGACGGCGTCACTGACCGTCAAACCTTTAAATCCAAAATTCCGGTTGTAACTTATGAAGATCTTCAACCGGAGATCCAACGGATCGCTAACGGCGACCGTTCTCCTATCTTATCCGCTCATCCCATCTCTGAATTCCTCACTAGGTAAGCGAACACGCTGTTCGTACATTATATTATTTCGTTCGTTATATTTTATATGACACTATTATTAGTATTCCATAGTTATTGATATACATATTTTTCGTATTTGTTAACAGCTCTGGTACGTCAGCTGGCGAAAGGAAACTGATGCCAACAATTAAAGAAGAATTGGATCGCCGCCAGCTACTTTACAGTCTTCTTATGCCAGTCATGAACCTGTACGTATAATAAATGCAAAATTAAATAGAGTTACGTTACCTCTTTTCGTATCCGAATAATTCGGGAAAACATAAAGCATATTTCTTACGAAACTTCATTTACATGACAGATACGTGCCTGGATTAGACAAAGGCAAAGGACTATACTTCTTGTTTATCAAGTCCGAGACGAAAACTCCGGGTGGGCTATTGGCCCGACCCGTTCTGACAAGCTATTACAAAAGTGAACATTTCAAAAGCAGACCTCATGACCCGTACAATGTTTACACAAGCCCAAATGAAGCAATCCTTTGTGCTGACTCTTTCCAGAGCATGTACACTCAAATGCTCTGCGGTCTCTACGAGCGCGAGCAAGTTCTTCGTCTAGGAGCTGTCTTTGCCTCGGGCCTTGTCCGAGCCATTCGTTTCTTGCAGCTCCACTGGCAACAACTCACTCATGACATTCGAACCGGAACTCTTAACCCACAAATCACCAACCCATCCATTTGCGAACGGATGCGTAAAATCATGACCCCGAATCCAGAGCTAGCAGATTTTGTTGCGAATGAATGTTGTAAGGCAAATTGGGAAGGAATTATCACGAGGATTTGGCCCAAGACTAAGTACCTTGACGTAATCGTCACGGGTGCTATGGCTCAATACATTCCTACGCTTGATTATTACAGTGGTGGATTACCCAAAGCGTGCACGATGTACGCAGCTTCCGAGTGTTACTTTGGGCTCAATTTAAATCCCATGTGTAAGCCCTCGGAAGTTTCCTACACTATCATGCCAAACATGGGTTATTTTGAATTTTTACCCCATGACCCTACAACAACAAATTCCTCACCAACCAATCTCGTTGACCTTGTGGACGTCGAAGTTGGAAAAGAGTATGAACTCGTTATCACGACGTACGCGGGGTTATACCGTTACAGAGTCGGAGACATTCTCCGAGTCACCGGGTTTCATAACTCAGCCCCACAGTTCCATTTTGTCAGGAGAAAAAATGTTCTATTGAGCATTGACTCGGACAAAACTGATGAGGCTGAGTTACAGAGAGCCGTAGAGAATGCTTCGAAATTACTCAGGGAATTCAACACTAGCGTGGTTGAGTACACTAGTTATGCAGATACAAAGACAATTCCTGGACACTACGTGATTTATTGGGAGTTATTAATGAAGGATTTGAACAATTCTCCTAGTGATGAAGTATTGAACCAATGTTGTTTGGCGATGGAAGAGTCACTTAACACAGTGTATCGACAAGGCCGAGTTGCTTGCAACTCAATTGGTCCACTGGAAATTAGGGTGGTGAAAACTGGAACATTTGAAGAATTAATGGATTATGCAATCTCAAGAGGTGCTTCAATTAACCAATATAAGGTGCCAAGATGTGTGAATTTTGCACCTATTTTGGAACTTCTTGACTCAAGAGTAATGTCAAGACACTTTAGCCCATCGTTGCCTCAATGGACACCTGAACGACGTCGTTGAGGAGAAGGACAACTGTTTATTAATTACACATGCATCAGTAGGAGGAGAGTCAATGAAGGATGATTCCCTAAACTTTTTTTTTTTTAAAATTTGTCTTTTGTTTTTTTTTTTTTAAATTTTATTTTCTTGTCTTACTTTTGTGACTAGATGGGTCCTGATTGTAACTAGACGAGGACGTTCGGCAGAATTAGGTTTGTATGTTATGGCTTAATTAACCTGTGAAAATGATGTAATATCCTAAGCTTGTTAAATGAACTGTTTCTTCTTTCTTACAAGTTTAGCTCATCTACTTTCAACAAAAAAATACCGATTTAAACTTTATGAGTTTAATTTTTAAATTTGTTAACATTAATCTGTTATATTCTAAAGTTGTGAATTCATATCTACTATAATATTTATCATAATTTAAATAATTTTTATTCTAAACTTATAAAAATTCTCTGAGTATGATACATTGATTCCAATTGTATTCGCTTTCTCTGTATACCTTTCGTTTTTATGTGAATTTGGACGTCGGCATCTTAATTTTTGAAATGTAAATGTGTAAATTTAAGAATATCAAAAACCATAAATCACAACTTTTACTTAGTTTAAAATATTTTATGTATATTCCAAGTGATTTTTAAGTTGTAAAGAAAATAGTGTACACACCAGTTTAACTCGTTTATAATATATTATTTTACAGGTTAACAAATTATGCTTCATATTGCATGCAACATAAGTTGATATAGAAAAAAAAATTTGTATACAATGGAAATAAATATAGTGAACATTAATCCGAAATAAATACAGTGGAAGCAAATATAGTGGAAAAAGAATTGCGTGGATCATGACTCACTCCGAAATTTTAGCCCATATGAGGTCAATCTGTTTGAGCGCAAAGTAAGTTTGGATGAGTCGTAACTCAACCCAACTTCTATTTCAATCTATTCTAATATTTTCAATTTTAACTCACTCCGTTCATTTGATAGCCTTAGTATTGCTTTATGTTTTAAAATATAATCTATTCATGGTGAACATGACCCCGTCCATGGAAAGTGGAAGGTCCCCATCAGTTCATATAAGTATATTTTAGGTGCATTATTGAGCTTTATTTTATATCCTGTAAAAACACATTAATTTAAGTCTGTCTACCCTTAGATACTCTTGCTAGACTTTTAGGAATCCAACTACTTTTTTTTCTTTTCTTTATCGTCTAATAGAAAGTATAGTCTCTTTTTTATAAATTTGTTTGTTGGATTTTTTTAAGCTTTTAATTCATTCTAATAAGTATTTTTTTCGTAATTGATAAAACGAAGACATTTCTTATAATTCAGATGTATGAAGTGGCCTGCTTGACTCGAGACAGAATTTCAATGGAGAATTCATGGATAAAAAGTTTAGTTAGTTTGTCTATGTTATATTAGTAATATAATATATATAGCCAACTCATAGCAATAAGTGACGAACAACTAAAAAAAAAAAAATTAATTAGTTTACCTTTTTTTAAAAAAATATTTTTTTAGCCCTCTCTTTAAAAATTCTCATCCTTTCGGCTTTTTTTAATAAATACTCTAATCCACGATCTTGAAATTGAAAATGAGAAATGATTATCATTCGGACAACCTGTCTTTTATTTAATGGGAAAGAATTTTACAAAAGTACTATAATTACAAGAAGTGTGTCAAAATATATTGACAAACGTATTGGAAACGATTTTTTTCTTCTTTTCAAAGAACTTGTAATTTGTATAACAAGGAAAAAATTCATAATTTTATAGGAAAAAATATTTTATTACTTCTTCTGTTCAAATTTGTTTGTTTTGCATAATATATTTTAGACTACAAGATACACTTAATAAATCCTATATAGCATTACAACGTTCAAAACTAATTTATTATATTTTGAATTAAATAAAAATCAGACGATTAAAATAAAATAAGAACAATAGGATAAATATATATATCTTCTTGATGAACATGATCCCATACATGGAAAATGAAGGCCCTTGTCTCTAGCTATGAAGAAGTGACACGATGACTTCTTGTGTATTTTTCAATTCCATTATTGAAGTCTTTTTTATACTAGAACATACTATAATTTAATTCCACTTAAATTATCCATAGATACTCTTGCCATGCTTTTAGGACTCTTAATTTCTTTATTATTATTATTATTATCAGTTTTTCTTTTCATATTGGAAAGTTCATCAGTCCCTTTCTCAGATATATTTATTTTAGCCTTTTTTTGGTGTGGTAGTGGGGGTGGGGTGTCTTAATTGCCTATAATGATTTGATTTTTAATGGGCGAAAATAGTTTTGAATTAAAATTTGTTGTTGCAGTCTACTTATTGAACTGAGATCAGAATTAAATGAGAGTTTTAATTATGGAATAATAAAGAAATTTTTCAGAAACTGCTGGTCCACAGTCTCAAATGGTTTGCCAACTCAGGCAATTAATGTTGAAACATAAAAAAACTGAGGGTCTTTTTAAAATATAAAATAATATTTTTAAGCATAGTAAAAGAAAAAATGAAAAAGGAAACTTACCAGGAGGAAAATTAAATACTCATCGATAAGATAAAAATTTAGATAGTCGCTACCAAATTTTTTTTACGCGAGCATCGTGCTAGTAATTAAGAAAGAACTCGTTAATTTTCAGAAAACTTTAAATTTCTTTAACCATTCAAAAAACCAATAATACATAGACAAATATGAACTTTAATCTTGTAGTGTAAATAATGTAATTACGTGTAGTCCTTAACTTTGAGCATACTAATCCTTAATGCCTAGAGGAATGTGAACTAGAAATTCAGATTTTGAGCCATACAACTTTAAAAGTTTGAATAACCCTACTTTGCCATTTTGTTGCATTAATCCAAGATCATTTAGAATGAGATTAATCATATTCATGGATTATGATAATGCCTTCTTAATCCACTCTTTCCACTAATTGATTTGATAAGATAAGAGATCAAGTTGAAATAAAATACCTAATCTCTCAATCGGATCCACGAGTTTATCATGAATGAATTATATGATGAATGATTAAAAAAAATTCACTAATTGATTTGATAAGATAAGAGATTACATCAGATTGAAAAAATACCTAATCTCTCAATCTACACATATATATTTACAGCTTGGATATAAATAAATGCATATTACAACTTACAAGTACAGTCCGAATTACTTTGAAGTGTATAAGTTATATATATTTTATATATACTAAATATACACATACTATGCGTATAATATTTATATCTATGCACAATATATATATATATACTGATATATTATATATACTTTAATCATGTTAATAAATTAGTTAGCGGAACTATATATATTCGTGATTTCCCAAGAGGAATATCGTGGATGGGCATTGTTGCTGGACTAGTACCTGGTCCAGTAAGGGGGCAGGGACCTGTCCCTGTATTTCCAAACCAAAATACCAGACTGGGTCTGGCCCATTGGAGAAATGTACTCAATTTTTTATGATTCACCTGGTGTCCGGGCTGTTGAATGGAAAAATTACTTAACTAAACAAATATTTACTAGTAAATTAATTAATAATTAATATTATTATAACTATAATTACAATTAATTATAATTCACAGTTAATATTTCATCTAAGAAGAATTGAACGATTACATACAAGCCATGCTAATAGCATTAGAATTTGTGAACAACACCACATCTTGATAATCTAACATAGTTTGTAGATAATCAAACATTAACAAAAACAAGTCTTCTCAATTCAACTTGTTTACGAATAGTTAAAAAATATGCTCAATAAAGATAATTAAATTAATATTCAAACATGACTTGTGAATAAGGCAAGTTTGTCAATTCAACATAACTTGTGAATAAATTTTAAGTTATGTATCAAAATGATTCTTAAAATAAAATAAGTTTATCAATTTTTCGCAACTTGTGAATAATATAAAAATAGGTAAAATGTAAATTGTAATGTGAACAAGATAAAATTATCAAAACAACATGAATAATGAATAATTTATTTAAAATATTACCAAAATTAAAATTGTACTTAAAATCATGGCTATTAAATATAACTTGTGAAATAATAATTTCTATTATATTTAAGCAGTGTTAATTCTGAATTTCTTTTGCACAAATTCCTTAAACGGCGACAAAAATTAATTAATAGAGCCAAATGATCGTATTTGTCAAATGCCATTTTTTAGCAATTGACATTATCCACATGTTTAGATCCTTTGAATGTGTCACTTTGTTCGGATTGTACTCTATTATTTTAATGGATATAATATTTAAATTAATTAAATTTTTGTAGTTACGATATAATTATAATTTAAATGATAAATATATAAAAAATTATAATGTACGATATAAAATTATTATGAAAAGATAAAATAAATAATAAAATATAATTATTTATAGTAACAAAAAGATAAAATAAGAAGATATATTAAGGTAATGATGAAATGATGTTAAATCAATTGTTACATAAAATGAGCATTTTTTGTTGTTATCTAAAGATAAATTTAAAGGATATGATAAGATAGAAATTAAATAATAAACAGTGTATTAATAAATTAACACACAAGTAAGGGTGCAATTAAGGCCGTCCCCTGTTCGGGTCGGGTCGGATATATATCAGTTTCCTGGTTTTGGATCGGAAAGGGGACGGAGAGAAGAAAGGAGCAGTAGTGGTTGTCAATGGCAGCCTTCTCCTTCTCCCTCTCCAGTTCTCCTCTTTCTCTACGCCATTTCAAACGCCTATCTATTGCTCCCTCAATCTCTGCTCTTCCCTTTCATTCCAAAAATTTTCCTAATAAAGCTTCAACCTTAAGAACTGCCTCAATTTTTGCTTCTTCAGCTTCTTCTTTGGATGGTTTCAGTGCCAGCAATCAGAATTCTCGATCCAAGGTTTGTTTCGATGCTCAATTTGCACATCTTAATTTGTTATTTTTGTTTCTCTTCTGATTTTGCTGATGTGGTTTATTATTTGTGTCTGTATTCCACAGTTTTTGTAGTAGTTAGAGGTACTGTTTTGCTGCCGAACGTAAATTAGCTTATCTTATCTGTTAATATAGGGAATGAAATTGCGAATTTGTGCCAATCGGATTTTGCTTTGTGGTTGTGAGCATTGTTTAACACTTCAAATCGAATTGGTTTACCTCCTGATCTTAAATAAGAACTGTTTGGCTTAGAGGTGAATTTAACGCATAAACAGTGGCTGTACGTGTACTGACTGTCGAACTTGGACAGAATATATATACATATTGAAACTTTAAAGAACTATTTTAGAAGAAATTTACGTAAATATGTCTGGCGTATTCACTGCTTTTAAATTCTTGATGCTCTCTGGTTAGCCAGGAGATGAGTTGTGACTAAAGACAAAGTATTTTGGCTTTTGAGTTTTATTCATTTTTAACACGTGGTCTTGATGCCTGTGAGAGCTGATCCTCGGGTTGGTTCACAGCTGCATATGATCTTATATCTTGTAACTTATTACGGGGAATGAAAATGCTTAAAAATGTTGAAGATCACCACCTGAAGAGATTTGACATTTATCTTATTCAGCAAAACTATGATATTTTTCTCAAAAAGTATTTTTACATACTACCGTGTAGGCAACAGCAACAGAAATCATATCTGGAGTTGAGTTGCGTTTATGTTCTTTAAATCCAGTACTTGCTGATGTACTGCAACATCTTTGAGGTTTTATTTTCTTCATTAGATAAACAAGTATTCTTTTAATAATGACTTGGGTTGAAAATATGATTTGCTCGCTATTCCTACTTCCTTCTATATGTTGCACAATTGATGGTTATTCATTCACAAAATAAGTGACCTTGGGAATTGTTCCGTAGGAATGTTAGCATAATGTTGAACTTGATTAAAGATTGCTCTTGTTTTTCTTTTCCCCAGAAATCAGTCCTCTCAAACTTGTTACAAGAGATAGAGCCATTGGACGTGAGCCTTATTCAAAAAGATGTACCACCCACAACCATTGATGCAATGAAAAGAACTATATCAGGAATGTTGGGCTTGCTTCCGTCAGACCAGTTTCAAGTTCTAATTGAAGCTTTGTGGGAACCAATCTCCAAGCTTTTGATATCTTCAATGATGACTGGGTATGCTTTATCTTTTAGAATGAGCACCTCTTGTCGACTTGTCCTCAACATTACCATGCTTATGCTTAGCAGAATTTAGTTTTAGGATCAAAACAAAGACAGAGGAAAGAAGATTAGGTGAAGATTATAGTCAGTATGTTTTTTTGATAAAGGTAACTTTGTATTCATACCAAAAAACTCATCAGCTAAAAGCTGATGAGGTGGAATTTACAACCCCCTAGGGCCATCATGATAAACAAAACCCCCCAAAAAGATCTTTACAGTTTTCCTATGAAGTCCATAACTTTCTACCTCCCCCACCATATCCTGGTTACACCAAAAATACAGCAAACTCAGACTCTTCATCCTGATCTTTTGAGTGTTGCTGGCTTGTCCATCATGGAATCTTTCATTGTTTTCCTTCCAAAAGATTATGGGGCGAGTGTGTTTGTCCATCTTACTTAATAATTATTGTCTTTTGGGAGTATCATCAGTATGATGAGCCACCTGCGCCCCTCTTTTCCTTTTTCCTTATTTTCTCTAGCTTGGGGGTATCGTTGCCCCTACTTTTGAAATCTTACTGAACTACATCCATTTTCTTTAACAAGTAAACAAAAAGAAGGATCCTGTTGTGTAAAATATTAATTACGTTGAAAAGGAGAGATGTAATACCTAAAACACTAGATGGTTGCAGTTGTGTTAGATTTGAACTGCATCAAACTTTTTGTTACCTTAAACACTATATTCATCCTCTTCTTTTGTGCAAATAATAACTACGCCTTAATCCCAAACTAGTTGGCGTCACTTATCTCCACTAAATACGTGACTCCACATGGACCTGTATCAATCCCATTTTATAAATGTAAGCTCTCCAGAATTAGAATGCTCTGCAATTTTTACTGGCATAAAAATCTCTTGTAAGACTAAAAGATGCCTAACAAACATTAGGCCTGATGTAACTGGACCAACATGACTAAACTTTGATCACAACTAATTGGTATACCTATATGTGTCTTTTTTTTACCAAATAGAAAAAAAAGAACAGAGGATTAAGATTGTTAGCTGGAAATAATTACTAAGTAGTGTTGGTATTTTTATAGGTCCGCATAAGAACGCGGGACGTAATAGAACTTTGTATTGGTGCCTTTTTTTCTTTTCCTAAAAACATCAATGAGGGTGTGTTTGGTATTGTGAATTTCGGGGAAAATAAAGACATTTTTCCAGTTTTCTGTGACCTTGTTCTGCACCTTGCACAACTAGCTTATACCACCAATTTTTATATATTAGAAATGGTCTAGAAAATGATTTTACATGGTAAAACATTTACGCAGAAGATATTTTCCATGTAAAACAGTCTCCTCTGTTCCTATCGTCTATCGCACTCTAAATTGGAAAAAGATTCTGGTTGGCCCAGAATATGTAGACTTGTTCACAAGTTACTATCAATACAACAACATACCCAGTGTAATTCCACAAGCGGAGTTTGGAGAGGGTGGTGCATATGCAGACCTTACCCCCTACCTTGGGAGGTAGATAGGTTGTTGGCGGCAGACCCTTGGCTGAAGGAAAAGTATATCAAAGAAGTACAAAAAGGAAATAATGGAAGTGAAGAAGCCACGGAAAAATAGTAAAGATAGCATGACAAAACATTTTGTAACAAGAAACGAAAATACTACAAACTGATACTAGAATCACGAATTACTAACAATAAAATATTTGATGTGATGTTAATTTCACTGGGGCAGGGGAAGGGGAGTAACAAGAGATGGAAGAAATGAACTATTCTTACAAAATTCTTGAAAAAGGAGCTTGAATTGCTTCTGTTGCTCATTCAACTTGATGCTTGTATTTGACGTGTAGCATAAAGTGCAATCCATTGTAATATTGCAGGTATACACTACGAAATGCCGAGTACAGGCTTTGTCTTGAAAAGAACCTTGAAATATATGATAGAAACATTGGCAGACAAATGCCTGAAGATTCCAAACTTGGAGATGAGATATTGCTGAATGAAAATATATCGAGCAAAAAATCAGATCATAAACAACCAACATCAGAAGGAAAAAGTGAACTTTCACCTGATATTCCAGACGTTGGTAAAATGACCCCTGAAGCTCAGCAATACATATTAGACCTACAGACTCGCTTAGCATCTTACAAAAAGGTAGAATCAACACTCCAGTGTATGCACTTAATATTCTTTTTTTAATCAAGGAAAGTAAAAACTTCAATAAGACTGACCCATAGATGCTAAAAATTACAAGCAAAAGTCAAATGAGTTAGTTCCAGTACAGAGATCTTCCGCCGTGCTTAATAGGGAACTGGCAAAGTCAAAAAACTGATAAAAGTTATTTACAGTGTGTTGTTTACTGCAGCCGAACAGAGTGTAAACCCCTTATATTCATGGTTTAGTCCCCTTCGAGTGTAGGGTTTTCTTCAAGAATATCTTTTTGTTTATATTTTTCCTTTTGTCTGAACAAAACATTATCCTGTCTGTTGTTTTTATGTGCGGAAGGAACTTCGTGAAGTTAAGAGGAAAAGTGCAGCTCTTCAGATGCAACAATTTGTAGGCGAGGAGAAGAATGAGTTGTTGGACTACTTAAGATCATTGCTCCCAGAAAAGGTAAATAGTTCGTGTCAACTGTCCTTTTCTTACAACTCCATAAGAAGTTTATGCTACAACAATGATAACGACTACATCTCAAGCAAAGCTTGCTGAGGTTTGCTGTATGAAATTCATTATCCATTTCTTTCCATTAGGACCCTCATCATTCCAATTTTCAAGAGGCTCTTTATATTTTCTAATGACATATAAATCTTTAAAAAGATTAAACAGCCTCTTAGTAAATTCTAAACATAATGTAGGTATATCAGCACAATTAAGCTCAACCCTAACTAGTTAGCGATATGGATATGTGCAAAAAATATCCAAGGTAGGTGACAGATTCAAAACAATATAGGAAAGATGTATTCCGTGGCTCCACTTTCCTTTTCCATTAATCTGCTTGGATACATTAGATTTCTTGTTGCTTATAACCCCACCCCCCCAAAAAAAAAGGAAAATAATATGGTTCTTGCTGAACTTCTTGATATGCTGGATGTGATGAAATAGTAAGTTAAGGAAGCAATTTAAGAGAGATTTTTTGTTATATAAGTTTATTTTTGGATGAATTTTTTAGGGAGAGAAAGGGTGGGATAAGGTTATGCAAAAAGCCTTAAGTTTCATTATTAAAGAGGACCTTGTTAGGTTGGACTCTTTCTGTCTTCTAAAAGAGACCGAAAAATTATGGAAAAAGTAAAACACATAAGTGGAATTCAAAGTGAAATATCACCTATTCAAGTTCTTTTCTACAGAGAAAGAACTAAGACTTTTACAGATTCTCGTATATTCATAACAAGAATTAAAAAAAGGCTTCTCTCCCTCCTTTTTTTCTTTTTGACTTCCAAGAAATCCCCGAGGGCCAGTGGCACTCTGTTCAACACTCGGTGGAATGGGCCTGCCCTCTTACTCTTCTCTTCTTAAATATCAGGCCTTTGTTGTGACAGGCTTAAATCTCTGTTGTGTGCGCCCCCACACATCACAGACTACACTTCTCTCCTTCTTTTCTTTATTGAGGGTAGGGAGTAATTTTTTCCTATGGTATTAATTGATTTTGTGACCAAATCAACATTGCAGCTCCTTGTTCAGTTAGTGGTTTTTATTAATCTCGACTTATTCTATATTTTTGCTGTCTCTTGATATGCTTTCTCTAGCTTTCCATTAACTGTAGTTGTGTGATCTCATGGTTGTTCACACACTTTCTATCAGAATTGGAAATTTGGAAACTTGCATCTTGCGTATTCCTATCTTATTGTCTTCCTTTGTTTTTAATTTGCTCACTACCACTATCAATGCAGGTTGCTGAGCTATCAGAACCGACATCCCTGGAAGTAAAAGAGACCATCCGTTCAGTAGTTCACGGACTACTAGCAACTCTATCCCCTAGAATGCATTCTAAGGCCTCCGATCTATCAGATAATAGCTCTGCAGGAACTGTAAATATTGGAGCTGAAGATTCCATCGATCTTGTTGAGAACACATCCATTCACTTTCAACCTCAGATATCATTGACTCGAGATTATTTGGCTCGTCTGTTGTTTTGGTGAGAACACTTTCTCAGTGATCTAAATGCTTAGGTTTGCAAATTTATTAGTCTTCTAGTTGTATGAACTGCGATTTTGAGAATTTTGTCTGTAATTATCTAGGCTTCCATATGAATGAGTAAGGAGCTTAGGTTTTATAGCTATGTTGGTTATTGATTCTTGAAGAAGAGAAGTTCCTGGATACGGATATAAGCCGGTTTATACTTACTATGTCGTATTTGGGTAAAAGTCAAAATAAAGAAGTTCCATGTACCAGTATGAATCAAGTGCTTTACTAGCTCCAACTGTATTAGGTTAGCTGCAATCTTTAGTCTGTTTTCTCTACTTTTAGTCCTTCTCATACTGCTTTGATCAGACGTCTTCTCGTCAATGTTACGTATCTGTTACTCATCTACTGCCAAGATTGTTAATTGTCTGAATGAGCTCCTGTGATCATGTAGCATAAGGCGTTTGATACTCGTGCTGCCTTGTTTGTTGATTGTCTATATGTGCTGCTGTGTTGGTTCATGATATTAAACTATTACTACTAGTTTGTTCTCAATAGGGTTTTCAGCCTTAGAGCTGAATGCTGAATTTTACTACTACTACTTGGTATTTAAAGATAGTAACTTTGACTTCGTCCCTTGATAATTCATCAGGTGCATGCTGCTGGGGCACTACCTTAGAGGTCTAGAATATCGGGTGGAACTCACTGAACTGTTGTCCTTGCCATGTGGGTTAGAGAGTGAAGGTTCAAGCAATTAGCAAGCTGATTGTCACTTGTTTTTAGCCAAAAGAAGCCAAGAAAGGTATTGATAAGCAAGTTGATCGAGCGTTCTTGTCTTGGTTGACTTTGTAAATAGGCAAGTTTGTTTGATTACAGTGTGCTGGCTGAAATATGGTTCTGCAAATGGTAGGCGATTCTGTAATTATTTGATGGAATATTCAATAGAATGGTCATCGTGCTAGTCTGTCAAGTACGTGTACTCCTGTTTATTTGGATTTACAAATGCTTATCTGGATACTGTTGATGGCATATAAAATATGTAATTTGATGTATGAGTAGGTGAAGAGTATTTTAAGGCTTTGAACTAATGCTAAAATGTTCAGGATGTACCATTCGGAGCTCATTTGATAACCAGAGAAGAACAAATACTTTATTATCACACTTTCTTTTTTCCTTTTTCCCCTTCTGAAGGATGAGTTAGTTTTCCAACTTTATATTGTTCTAATGGATAAATTTGTGAACTAACCCACTTAGATGCCTGGACATTCCTTCGCAGTTTATCCGAATCAACTAAAATTAACCTCATGTTGCAACATATTTTGGACGCATTGCCAGAGAAGTAACTTGATATTGCAACAAATGAAGATGGTTGTTTTGTTATACAGCTGTGTTTGTACAGGATGAAGGAGAACCTCAAGAGTGTCTTTTATCTGAGATCACAAATAACTCATTGATTAAACCTTTATGTAGAGGACATTAAGTGTGTCGTAATAAGTAGATGTCATCTTATTTTGCACTAGTTGGTTGGTGAGATGCAATATGAACATGTTTTTTTAAATCGCGTTTTTGCTTGTGGTCGTTCGTCGTGCTTGCGTTATTAGACCATAGTTTTCTTGCTAATTATTCATGTATAAGTACTTCAATTAGGTTTGGAAAAAATAATCATGATGTCCTAACCAGCTTGCGTATCTTAATCTTAATTCATTTCACCAGAAATTTACCATCTCCCACCAATACAGTAGCTAGTAACTCTGGTCTGTGTTCCACCAAACCTTTGATAAATGGTATTCACTTAATGTTTTATTTGGTCGTAAGATGTAAAAAAAGAGTTAAATCCTAGCTTGTAGTAGTTGTGGACAAAGCTGGTGTAACAGGTTCTGTTGTTCTCTAATACTTTCCAAAACAGAAATACAGGTCTAACTTGGCCACAAGTGTAACACATACTTTATAGTAAGTAATATATAATCCCTTAAGAACGAACAACATTTTGAATGAAGAATAACGGAGTAATGAGATTGTTTCAAATGACACATGCTACAAACAACACTGATTAAATAAAAAGAAAGAAATGGGAGGAATTAAAGTCCAGAATTCATGTGAAGTCTGACGATACAAAAATCGCTCTTATTCCCTGAAAAATGTATTATTTCTTAAGGACATTTGGGCTTGCCCTTAGAGTTCTTCAAGTCCCTATAACAAGGGCATTGATGCTTGTTACCATAAGTCCCACTTGGAACGCAGTTACACTTTGCACAGCACAACTCACAGTATTTCACGCACCGATCCTTCAGTCCTGCCTTCGAGCACCGAGATTGGCATTTCTGCGCGCAGTACACTGTACCATACCAAATTGAATTTTAACACAACTATTACACAGGTGTGATGAATTCTAGTGATATTTCATGTGTGTGACAAAAAAATACGTGTTCAACAGACTTAAATGCGGTTTAGCTTGTTCTAAAATTGTGTATAGCGAAAGCTTTGTGTAATGATATATTTCTCCATGCAGTAGTATAATAAGATAATTTACCTGATTTGGCGGCTGCGGGTTGAAGAAAGGAGGATGTCAAAAGAAGAGCAAAGACCAACACTAAAGCTACCAAAAGCCTCTTCATTTTTCTCGGATTTTATTTTAAGCAAAATAGAAAAGCCACTACAGTGCTTTTATAGACTCCTCGCAATATAGAAGAGGGATTATTTTTATTATTTATTTTGTTGTATATTCCTCAATAACGGGTTCTCAAATAAGGTAAAAAAAAAAAAATCTCATTAGCTGGAGTATTGAAGATTATGAAAATTTTCTCCGCCGTTCGGAATTAATGTTAAAATTTACATTGTATTACTGTCGGCCTATTGCATATTATATATATATATATATATATATATAATATATGTTCGTTGGTTTTAAAAATTATTTTTACACATGTTTACACTTTGTTTGGATGATTGTTATTGTTTCATAATATATTATATTGTGGTGTAATATGTTGTATTGTATGGTATCGTATTATTTCAATAAATACAATGTTTGGATAGATTGTATTGTTTTCAGTCATTACATAATGTCATATATCCATAATTTGAATAATAAACCCACAAGGAATTACAGGGCATGTGGTAGAAATCATGAAAAGATAGGGTGAATTATAAAATAAAATTATTAAATAATAAATAAAGCAAAAAAATGAGTAGAAGATATTAAAGTAACGACGTAACCACACCAAATCGATCGACAGACAAAATGAGTCTTTTTGTTGTTTTCTAACGGTGAATTTAAACGATACAATATAATAGAGTCTAAGTAACAATCAAAACATATATTATATTTAAACAAATAATACAATACAGTGAGTAACAACCATCCAAACCAAGGGTTAGTCAATTACTAATTCAAATATCCTTTTTGACATTTTCATATTTTTTAAACCCCTTTATGTGAATTCTTGGCTCCACTACTCGTAGAAAGGGTTTCTCCGTCCCACGTTAGTCCTCGCACTATAATCTTTTACTAATATCGATTAATTCCACCCGTTATTACTTCACGCAAACCATTATAGAAAATTTGTCTGTCCATTTTCACTTATTATGATATTAAATCTTGAATTTGCGTCTTCTTAAATATGAATTGTCTAAAGTTTGCTCCTCCTGAGAAATCAAATGCTATGCCTTGCACATAATTTTTTTTAAAATAAATTACAACAATAACAAACCCAAGATAATTTCACAAGTAAAATCATCCTACAACCTTTGTGGGTAAACTGCTAGGATTTATTTTTTGAAATTCAAACAAGAACAAACAAATTAGGCAGAGCTGCAGAGGAGAGTGGGCAGAGACAGCTGTGTAGCAACATCGGTACACGGACCTTTCTGCAACGATAAAACGTACGTCCAATTGCCTCATCACTTATCTTTATACTCCTATCTTTCTGAAA
This sequence comes from Solanum rostratum, assembly GCA_029948455.1. Classification (NCBI taxonomy): domain Eukaryota; kingdom Viridiplantae; phylum Streptophyta; class Magnoliopsida; order Solanales; family Solanaceae; genus Solanum; species Solanum rostratum. The sequence goes on along the minus strand of CM057045.1, from coordinate 88,452,091 downwards.
TTGGGCGTGCCATTGTCTGATAGTGATGGGACTTTATTATGCAAGGAAAATCCACAATGTACAGCTTATTGATTTTGTATGGTATATGAGCTTGCACATTTTGTCGTTATGTGCACAATAAGGCTAGATTCATTGTTTATTAAGGATATTTTGGGTGCTGAGTGGTCTCTGTCCAGCTAGAAATCACTCTCACTTAAGTAGTACTGATTTTGTTAATTTGGAACAACATCTAAATACACTCAACAACTAAAGTTTATGTTTGCAATAAGCTGATGTTTTTCAAATCCAAATTAAGATAACCTTCTGGAAACATCATATTCTTCTATGTAACTTCTTCACTACTCAAAATGCACCTAAAATGAGGCTTTGGTCTGTTACAAGTGCAACTAGATTGATAATTTAATCCACAATGCCTCACGAATTTTAAGACTGAAACTGCTGCCAACAGCTCAGAATGCTAGTCTTTACAACATGAGAGAACAACAGAGAGTGATATAGTTCAGTAGTGTTCCTAGTCGTGCGCAACCAGTTTAGATGTCTCATAAATCAGCACTACATCATACAAACGTTACAACAAACAGCAGGCTGCTCAAACAGAATAATAGATAGTTGAAGCAAAACTAGATTCCACTTCTGTTGCTGTCCTACTTCCATTTCTACAACATCTAGCTAATCTATATTGGATTTACAAAGACTACCCGGCATGCAGAAACCATTAAGTACCTTTTTGAGTTGATGTGCAATGTGACTGAAACAATCAACCTCCACTACTACATACTGGATGGGAATGCCGAGTGTACGAGTGTCCTTTGTCTTGGTCACTTGATGCCAGCAGATTTACCTGCATCATATTCACGAAATCGACTTGTCAGCTCAATGTCAAAAATAACAGCTCAATGTGAAAAATCGACTTGTCAAGGCAGTGAATTGACCTTAACAATTTCTGAGTTTGAGCTTGGACGTATATAGGCTGCCAAAACGCTCATGCTAAAAGCCTGAAAACAAAAAATATCAGTGCACTTCTGCGATTTGAGGGATTGACTTGTTGCTGAATCAGCCTTCGACACTAGACTGAAATGATCTCAACTAATACAAGTGAAAATTAAGGTCGCATGAGAAGCTTCATGGAAGATATTTCAACTTCTAGCTTGGTCCAACTAAATATTTGGTACACTGGACCTGTTTAAATGGAGAATTTGGTACTATGTACTGCATTCTAATAGGCTTAAGAACATCAAATTTGAAGGAAAAAAGATCCTTAAATCACACATATCGTTCCTAAATGGAGTTTATTTCAAATGATACTAAATCATGTCATTTGGAATTTCCTCTTTAACCCAAATATTTCCTTCCAAATAGATGTTTTAAGACACTAAGCCTTTTTACAGTTTCATGGGGATATTAGATATATAGGATGAAAAACGTAAGTGCTGTTTACACTAGTTTACCTCCCCCCACCCACCCAACCCTTCTTAGATAGGAAGCAAAAGCCCCTAGATCTATAAGAAAGTGTTTTCAACACTAAGGTCTCTTTCCCTTGCACTCCCACACAAGAACTATTTCTGGACAGATTGAAACAATCTAATCAAGCCCTCTTTCACTGGTGATATAAGACCCATTAGCTAGTAAATACTATGCTCAAAAGCAGGCCAGCGGAAAGATCAGCTTACTTCTTCAACTTGCAATTCCTAAATTTTGTCTCAAGGTTAAGCAAATTTGTCTGGTACAATTCTTAGATAATTACATACATCAACTATGAGCTACTCATTCCTTCAACCAGTCTCTGTTTAAATACAGATGGACTATCAGTGATACAACTACGTCAGTATTATAGGTTACTGACTGTCTTGCTTCTATAATTACAATTCCATATATTATTACAAGTTGATATCTAATTTCGTGAATTGACAGATGGAAATAGGAATATAATTCGCAGAAAAACTAGTAGAAGCATTTTTACGTTAAAAAGAAAAGGAAAAAAGTAGAGAAAACATGTCACATCAAAAGAGGACTCACTCTGAAAGGATCCCCCCTCAATGATTGGACAAACATTGAAGCTCCTGAACCTTTTCCCTGAGCAACATGGAGATTCAATCTCAGTTAAACAGCATTCAGCAGCAATTGTGATGGTACATATAACCATCATGTCGTCGAATCAGTTAAATCTGTAAGACATGGCGGAAAAGCAAGAAAGGTAATATAAGTGTGTCAATCAATAAATCGTGTTACCTCCAATGATACGTCTCTAAGCCGCCTACCCGTTTGAGCACAACAGATGCGGACTACATGTTCATCACAGCTCCCGCTGATGACATAATCCCTTCCATTCATGTAATAAGAACGCGTATAATTCTGAGAGCTCCCTGTTGAAGTAATACTAAAATCTAGATGGAGCCTCCCATCAACAGCTAACAGTTGTTTCACCTGCCAATAATTTTTCAATCTTCTCAATAAATCCTGGAAAAAAAAAGGACGACGTTTTGCAGCATATAATATATTCATTAGAAACTACTTTCATAACCCTTTTCATTTTACTTCATATCATGTCAGTTTGGTACATATTCCTCATTAAAAAGTCTGAGACCTCCTCCACATGAATGGTGGGCCATAATTATTATGGAACACACTTAAAAAGTTCTTTTTTGAGGGGAAAAATAAGTTATTCCTCAGTATATTAGGACTGGCTAAGAGCTTTATAGATGCTTTAACAACATAGTAAGAGAAAAATCATAAAATGAAGATTTCAAATTCTTTTAGAAGTTCTTGTGCTCTTTTTGCATATCATCTTTGGTTCCCACAGGTAAATGCCTCCTGGGATATTCCAGGAAGCTTATCCCGAACGATTGTCCTCTTCCTGTCACCCTTAATAGAAGCTTTGCTGCATGTATAAACATCAATCCTCATTCTGTAGAGCTTAGCCAGTACTTATGTATCTTTTCTCCTGTTGTATTGGCCAATTCTTTGTTAAGCCGCAAGTGCCTATAGGTGACGTTCCTCCATGTTTCTCTTCCAAGGTGAGATTTGGGCAAATAGTTATCCTCTTTATGAATTAATCATTTCCTAACAACAATTTGATGATTTCATCGATTAAATTAATTTCTATCGCCACTATATTAAAGATACGAGGATAATGGTAGAAGTCCATTTTAGATAACAAGGTTTTTGGTGAAATCCATGAACTAGAATATGCAATACAATATGGTTAGTTTTAATAAGAAAATGTTATATGATATGATTACTTTGTGCTATGCAGTGAATATTTGTAATAGGGACAGACCACGAGAAAGCTCCAGACAAGCACAATAACAGCAGGGATCTGAAGCATCATTCACTGTGAATGGGACGAAACCTCTAGAATTATAAAAAATTACCTCATTATCAACAGCTGAGACAAGAAGATATTGGTCATCAGGGGAAAAGCAAACCATCACATTCCCTCGAGAACTTAAAGCAGTGTAGCAAGGCTGGTTTGGTTTCTGTCTTAAATCCCACAACTTCACATCCCGATCAAATGATGAAGTGGCAAAAATAGATGGAGAATGGTGTGCAAATTTAACGACATTGATATGTTCTCGATGCATATCATCAAACACCTGCAACCGTCGGCCACTGCTAATGTCGTACAGAGCAACATGTTTTGAGTATCCACTTGCAAGAAATAATTCATCAGTAGAGTTGACATGAACAGATGTTAATTGGTCAAAGTCATCAAACATAATTGAACCTGCCCTCTGGTGACTGCCTGTGGCAGTTGTAGGCATCAACCGGATGTCATATAATCTAAGTGAACCATTATCAGAACCAGCGATGACCTGAGAAAAACACAAGGATTTTTATCAAAATAGGCAAGTGCTCAAGTTCAATGACTCGGCATGGTAAACCTACAAAACCAAAAAAGAATATGCATGGCCAATGCATCTTTTCTGCTGCAGCTGACAACTGCTCTGCAGAAGAGTTCATGGAAACAAATAGGGGTCAATGGCTATTAATCAAAAAGAAATGGAATTTCCACAATATAGGCAAATCCCTTTGACATTACTTGAGAATTACAACCTCTAGTTGTGTTCAAAAGATGGATTTTATTCAGTGTTTGGACAACATTATTCAGGAAATGAACCACGAAGGGCGTCTAAATTATTAACAGTATCAGGCGTAAACCAGAAACAACAAGGAGCATGTTTAGCAAGAAAAGAATAGTCCAAGATACAATAGTACGCACAGATTAGGATTTTCAGGAAGACAATTCCCAGGGAGATTCCTTCACAAGATACACTCGTAACTTACACCTTTTACATGGTATACCTTGGAGGGATAATTTTTGAGCCAGCATAAACCCAGAACACTATTCATTGCTCCAAGTGAGGGAATATAGCTGACAATTTTTTCACTCTCATGGTTGATAACAATTACTTCACCATCCAATGTTCCAAAAACCATAAGGCTTGCATCAGATGGATGATACTCAAATTGGCGAGGTCGGTAGCTTCTTCTATCGTCTCTTACTGTGGTGCCCACGATTGAGAGGGGGCGAAGGGAAGGCCAAGCCACAGAACCAACTTTCGCAGCGGACAATGACCTAGAATAAAAATATTGCGACTTTCGCCTAGGGGAGAGCCCAAGAGTATGGTTTTCTCTAATCTCACGCTTTTGCAGAATGCTGACAACACTCTTCTTATACTTCCTCTTATATGGTAGGTGCTCAAATTTTTGTGAGAAGATTAATTTGGCCTTTTCTCTGTCAACCTTCCTAATAGGCAAGTTATCAAGAATTTTCAGGTTCGGCAGTGAAGCTATCATGTACTCTCGGTAGAATTTTTCAAAACATATCGGTGAAGGATTATGAGATATACACTTCTTTGGAGTAATGTAAGGAAGCCGTGTGTCAGACAAACGGAAGAAGGGCTCTTCGTCATCCTGCATGTCCATCGCTTCAAAAGAAACCTGTCATGGTGCATTAAAAAGACAATTTGTCATTTTTTCCCACTCAAACAGAGGGGTGCTGAGTTCGGCAGTGAAATCAAGTTTTAGCATGCAATGCTTTAGCAGCTAATAGAAGCAGAAAGATGACGTTAAAAGATAGAGTAATTTATAATTAACACAGCCTAATTCTTTTGCCTCTCTACCTCTATGAGTTGTGGTAAGGTATGCGTACATTCTACCCTCCCCAGACCCCACTTGTGGGATTCCACTGGATATGTTGTTGTTGTTGTACAACCTAATTCTTTTGGATATTAAGATCATCAGACGAAAAGAAAAAGAAAATAGAGAATGGAGCTATACTCAAAGGAGTAATTTGTTTCTCTGTTATCTATATCACTGGTCTTCCAAGCCCAATTAAAATAAAAAGGGGAATATTAGCAGTATACCTGATTTTGCAGATTAACCAGATCCTCCCAACCAGGAGGTACATCAGGCAAGAAGTCCATGAAACTCATTTCACGATCCTGACTCGAAAAGTCCACTTCACTGTCATCAGATGAATCTTCTGTTTCGCTACTCATATCAAGATTCATATCAGTATCATTCAAATATTGGTCTTCGTCATTAAAACGCCTATACAAGATATTTTCACCACTGACTGAAGGTGCTTCATCATGACTACTATTCTCCGTATGATCAGAATCCCAGTAATCATTCATTCTATCTGATGAAGCATGCTTCCGCGCTTCATCATCTTGTAAGAAATTCTGAAACCGTAATTCAACTAAGGAAGGGAGTTTCGCAAGTGCAGCAGTGGTAGTCCATAAATTAGTGATTCTTGTCTCGCACAGTGAGAGGACCTTCAAATTTGGCATACAGGTAAAGCAGTCCTCACGAAAATTAGTAAGTGAGGCACTGAAATCCAGGTTAAGCGTGTGCATTCGTGTAAAATTCCCAATCATGTTGAGCTTTCGGAAATGGGAGGACCTCAGATTTAAGACTTGGCATGGTAAGCCACGTTGAGCAAGATCCCTGATAAACACATCTAAAGGAAATGAATGTACATCAACTTAACTACAGCATAAAGAAGAACCCATCCATTTCACACTGTGTCTAAACAAAACAAAAGGAAAAGCAATATATGTGTCAGTCAAAAAACTAGGACAAAAAGAACACGCCCACAACAGGAGAAAAAGATCAATTTTAGAATCATTCAATTTTGAAATAATATGACATGTTTATCTAATGAATAATTGATCCAAAACAACTTTCCCCTTGATACTTCTGTTCAATCTAATTCTACGTTAGCCAAGATTTACAGTAAAGGAGTTCAAAATATAAGAAAAAAGAAACAAATAAGCCAAGGGGGTGCAATACCTATTATGTATACATAAAAAAAAAGTTTAAATATATATATATATATATATATATATATATATATATATTGGAAATTTTTGCCGATGAACCCCCTTCCACCCGACTTGGCTCTGCCCTAAGTCAAGCCCATAGATTTTAAATTTAATCTTTGGAAAATGAATTTATAAAATTGCTAAAGGTATTTTATCTAGTATCAAGCAACAGAAGAGTACTCAAACAATCCAGTATCGTGAATGTGCCAGATATTTTGAGACAGTTACAAATCTTAGAGGGTAAATTCTGATTGGCCATAGTTTCATAAGAATTACGCAACTATAGAAATCTAAGCGGAAAATCTTTTCTATGTAATAGATGAGAAAGTCTATATGTTAGCAAAAAAACTGGCAAATGCAATTCATAATTCATAATTGAAAGGCATGTTCAATACCTACAGTGAAAATGCATTTGTTTCTTCATTTTCTTTTTTAATATACCTATTCAAAATATGGTTGCATCTGCGGCAACGCAAAACATATTATCGACTGTGGCAAAGAGTTGGGAATAGAATATACAAGTGTGGAATACGTACAGCAAGAAGTCCTTGCCAAACAATATATCCTGGAGATCAACAACTCGAAGCTTCCTACTGCTAGCACGCACCAAAACAAGAAGATACTCCCAACTCAGGATGCATACAGATCTATTTATAATATCTACTGCATCAATCTCAGAAAGATTAGCTTCAGTCAACAAATCGAGCAATGGGTGGAAATCAGTATCCTTGATGTCATCCAGCAAAATCACTAAGCTAGACACTTCATGGCGGGCTTTTTTCAACTTGGCCTGGGTCGCAATATAGGCAATAAGAATGTAAGATTTCAGTACATAGATGGCGAAACAAACAGCAGATTCTGGAGCAAGAATCACAAAAAGCATGGGTAGCACTGAAAAGGATAGAGGAACTCATCTAATAAGTAACAGTAAGCATATCCTTTTATCATGCATTAGCCACACTTTTGGACCCAAACCAGGAAATACATTTATCTAGCATCTAGAAGAAAAAAGTTTCTTGAAACAAATGTCAAATCATGTGTTTCCCCAATATAAGAAAATCATCTCTTTCCCGAAGACATTCAGCAATTAGATGTCTACATCAAAGGATAAGCAAGTGAAAATAAGTACTAATAAGCATGAAATTATAGTAAAAACAGCATTTCAGATGGTTGTAAACACCGGACAGCTACAGTATCACAAACCTTGAAAAGAGCTGACAGAACTTGTTTATTAGGTGGAACTCCTCTAGCCTGACAAGAATACATGTACCTGGATCCAATTTGGGAATAGCAATACCAAACCCTTTGTCAAGAACATTACAAAGCAATAACAATAAACTTACAGAAAAATAAAGCATCAGCCATCTTATCAAATAGCAGGGCAAGTCAACCCAGCATTGGTACATTGGAAATCAGCCTGGGGCATAGCATGCCTTGTATCGAAGTCAAGGGAACATGATTAAGGTTTAATTCGTTTTACTTAACTTGCCTTTTCCTTTTCCTTTTCATTTTCTATGAATATTGTTTCCAAAGATCAAAGTTGATTAAGAGTTTTGAGGTCATCAAATTTACGTTTCCATTTTATTTAAAATTTTTATTTCTCCTTCTTATATCATGTCTTCAGAGATGAAAATTGATTGCAAATATATTTTTCCCTCTACTTATCAGATAGAGCATAGAGCATAATCACATATTCCACTAGTATCTTAATTTCTGGATAAGATGCTTCAGTATATCCCTCTTGCTATAAATGATATTAATATTCAGGCATGATTATAGGCTATCAAACAAATATTCAGACATGATTATATCCAAGCTGCAAACCTGACAGCTGTTGAGAAAGTTACATCTCCATGTTATCAAATATATACCAGCTACAGTGGAGGTGGACAACAAATCACTCTCTATCTGACTATCTCATGCCAGTCGATTAATTTGGTACTACTAATTAATCATTTTTGGATATTTGAGAACATCCAAGTCTAACGTAGATAATCCAAATTAGAGAATTTTACCTAAAAACAACTGACTTCAGTGTTAAGGACAGAGAATATCAAGCAGTAAAATCAATTGATACAACGAGCTGCAGTCTCAACTTTTAAAATCTCCATAATCGACAACAATAGTACTATAAATGTCAAAATTTTGAGTTTCCAGTAGAGTAAAACCCCGATTACAAAAGCAGACACGGCGGGATTTAAACTTGGTGAAATTGAAATGCAAATTGTATCAAAACCGAGAAAAATGTTAGTATGTGATGTATGGCGAGGTGAAATTAGAGGATGAAATTGTTTACCTTGTTTCTAAGGACGAGATATCGGTGCCGGTGGTCATGGCGATAGCTCCGATGATAACAGCGGGGAAGACGGTGAGTACGATAGCTACAAAATTCCGAAGACCGACTGGATTGCTCCGATTCAGTTGGCCGTTACATGCGAAGAAGCAATTTTTGGAATCGAAAAGCCTCCGTAATCATCATTTTATATGATTTTGAGCCCTTCTAATTTGTTTTTATTTTTGATCCCGAACTTTCTCTTTTTTCATTTTTTTTTTTTTGTCGTTTTTTCTCTTTTTGCCGTTTGCATCAGTTTCCATTCTAAGAAGAAGAACAAAAATTACTCTCTTAGTTTATTTTTATAGTTATTAAATTACTTTTATCTAAAATCAATTTGCCTAATTTTTAAAATTTAATTAGATTATATTTATTTATTATTTTGAAATTTTTTAAAATATTTTTACATTGTCAGCTATAAAAATAAATAAAACAATAAAAGCGAATAAATACAAGTTCCTATTTATTTATTTTTTTATTTTTAAATATCTTTATATACACCGAGGCTATATTCGTTGATACAACCTAAATGTGTGCATGAATGCCGGTGAAATAAGAGTGAATGAATACGAGCATACACGATGGAATGAATATAAATGATATGAGAGGAAAATGTATACAAGTGGAATTAGAGTGATCGTATATAGTCCGGTGATTTTTTTTGTTGTTTGTATCTTTATATACACGTGGATTATATTTATCGCTACAACCTAAATGAAGGAATACAACAAATACAATATTTCAATAACTAAGAAAATAATTTATAAAATTATTATTATTATTTATCTAATTTATTGTTGTGAATGATAAGTATCCGAATTATAGCCATAGATCGCTAATAAATTCTAAACCATAAGTCACTTTTGAAAATTTTTCTTACAGGATGACCTTTTGAAGTGAGTGGTTTTAAACTTTTTATTTGTTTGTCAGTAATAAAATTTTAAGTTGAACAAGATTTAATCAACTTTTGACCGTTTGTCCAGGGGCAAACGACAATTAAATTGAAGATATTTAATGATTATTATGTGATTTAGTTATAGTTTCAGTTAATTATTAAACACGAATATAATTTGATTGATTTTGTTAGAGATTATATAATTCGATTTCTAGCTGTACAAATCTAGAATTTGTGTTTACCCTAACTACTTGTATATAATTTGTGGATACATTTGACTTGTATACAAAATCTATATGTGTATACTCACCATGTTTGTATATTGATAACTGAAAGATACAAATAAAAATATTCATAGCAAATGAAACTATAGCTATAAAGTATAATTAAATAAATTATGGCTAAAGAACATAATTAAAATTATTTCTCTTTGTTATTTATGAAATTTGATCAATTAAAAATCCAAGGTCACTCATTTGCAAGGCCATTGGTGTATTTTCCTACTTGGTTGGACACATCATTTACAGGCTCAAATTCAGTGAAATGCAGGGTGCATTCCTACTAGCTACAGCCCAATTAGAGTACTTAACAGGAAAGGTATTGTAGTGGGCCTAGACTAGATGCTGAATTGGGCAATGTTTTAGGGACCCAATGTTTTACTTGTAGCGAACTTGGGCTTGAGGCTCATAAAGGAGAGTGTTTTACGAGGAAAAATTACGTAATTAGATAATATATGATATGCATTTATGTTATATTATTATAGTTTGAAAAAATTTGAACTCACAGCTATAGTTAGGATTTTGTTGCTATTTTCTCTCTCTTCTCTTCCTCTCTCTCGCCTCTCTCCCCTGTTTCTGTAATTTCTTGCCAGATATACAATTACATATGTATACTAGCTGCATTTTGACAAATATACACAGTCAGTTCGATAGATATGCATGTACAATTCGCCTCTCTTCACTCTCTGCCCTTTTTCACGCGCCTCTCTCCTCTCTCTCCCAGTCTTACTTGCCAGATATACAAATACATATGTATATTAGTTGCACATATACAATTATTTAACAAATAATACACATACAATATGCCGAATATGCATACACAATTTATCTTTCTCCTCCCCCTCTCGATCTTGCTCACCTCTCTCCTCCTCTCCAGGTCACATAGTTAAACTTATGTTGTGTAATTACGTAAAATATAACTATTTGACCATATTAAAATATCAAATCTAGGCTATTTATGAAAATTTTCCTTCTTAACGATTGAATAGAAGTTGTCCGCCACTTTTTGCTCATGCTACTTCCAACTCATTTTGCTTAAGATAATATGTAGTTGAAATTGAAGTCCAAACAAAGGTATTTGAGAGTACTAGTATGTGTATTTCGTTAAACGAATGATTTAAAGATACTGTTTTTTATAATCGGCAGAGTCAAAATTTTTAATATGTATATATTAAGATATATTTAATTTTAAATATATAATATAATTTTTTGTCAAAGAGAATTTGGACGAAATCGTAAGCTAGGCGGTTCCGCCGCTGGTCTTTTAGTAGTGGAAAATTAGTTATTTGACCTCTTTTACCTCCTATTGGTCATTTGGTTGTTGCATAACAATGACAAAACCCATTAGTTTAATAGGGGTAAACAAATAGTATAGCACCATCAGAAAGAACAAGTATACGTACAAAGACAAAAAAAGGTAATTGTTCCAGATAAGGTGCATGTAGATAACAACTTTATGACGTAATTCCTGTGCCTGGTTCCTCTTTAGTTCTACCTTTTCCATAGTGTGAATTTTGGACTGGACAAAAACAAACAACTTGTTAGCAAAAAAGAAAGAGGAAAATTCCATCTTGCTTTTTTCTGATGCAAAGAAAAAAGATGAGAGAACCAAATGAATAATTCAACTAGTGCCGTCGAGCTGCCTCCCACGTGCTAATGCCGCGTGTAGCGCAAGGTTGTTTTTTAATTTATTTCCGTACAATATCTTTTGACTTGGCACCATATTTAAAATAAACTTTTAAAATTTAATCTAAAATAATTTTTAAATATTTTTGTGGGTGAGATTTATTTCAAGGGTAAAAAGAAAAATTTAAAGTTAAATTATTTCTAATTACAATAAGATGACATTCTTTTTTGAACGAATTAAAAAAAAATGTCACATAAAATGGAACGGGGAAGTACTAATAGATATCTCAATTTATACTAACTTTTTATAGTTAATTATAAAAAGAATGATATAATTTTATATTTAGCAACAAATTAAATTTAAAATGTATAGTCATACAAACATATATGACTTACTTCATATTCATATGATCATAATTTTTTTAAAAAAAAAACTTAAATTTTGTGTTCAGTTAAACCACAATAAATTTGGGACTAATAAAAAGTACTAAACGATAGTGTACGTTGTAATTTTCATTTGGGTCCATCTAGGATATTAGAATCAAATGGAGGGCTCTCCAATGCTCGATGAGTCAACATAGTGTTGCTCAATAGATACCACTTTTAATTTACGTATCAAACTGAAAATTATAGACAATTTTAGTGACTGAGAGGTGAATTTACAATTTTTAAGACGTGGATAAATAATATAATATTCAACCAAGTGTACTATTTAACTTTTTTGGATCATTAGAGCCCGCAAAATGATATTAGGTCAATTTTAGAAAATATACAGTATCTAGTTTGATAGAAAAATTATGAATTCACGTGCATTATAATTTATAGAGTAAATTCGCCTGGTAAGATTTTTGTACTTGTCCTTATTAGTATCACATGTCTGATTTTGATATCAAAAGTTAGATTATCAAGTGAAAATGAAAGCTTGCTTAAATTTTTTTAAATCTTTTTTATATTCTATGAAAGATTGACAAGTATTATAATCCTCGTTATCGTTAGGGTACCCGACTCAATGATAACTCTAACTAAGAATGAGGCTAGACTAAGTCACATTAAATACAACTTTCTCATGAAAATTTAATTCAACCCCAAATGTTATTAACTCACGAGTTGAAAGATTGCAAATAACGCTAATTAATAAATAAGTCTAATTAGTCTCAAATTATTACGAGAAGGACCAAAGTTGAATTATTGTGATATTCTAGCTACTTGCACATGCTATATGCATCGCAATCATGAATGCATTGATTCCAAAATTTATGGTTTTAGTTTTGATGGAACATCAAATTCAAGAAAATATGTACTACGTTTTTTTGCTTACTAAAGTAGAAAATAGTAGCAGCAATATGGTCAAGTTTTTACCTCAAATCCACCACTTCTAATAATTAATAATTTTTTTGAAAATTTTTAGACTATCTTGAACATTAACAAGAATTAATCTTATAAACCAAAAAAGAGGAAAAGGTAATAAGTAGTTCTCCAGTAATTATGTTATTGTTTAGAAGAGTGAAGATTCAAGATGTTGTTTGTTGAGTTTGAATGATGTGAATGGTAAATGAAAAGTTATAATTTTTTTGGAAAGTTGTGACATTCTCAAGTGGTTGTGACCTTTGTGATACGACACAATAAACATCTTTTGTTTTCTATATATAGGAGATTTTTCCTCTCATTTCTAGAATGTTTTTTTTCTGGCTTCTTCTTTCTTTTGTACAACTAAATTCTAGTGTGCTTTACTATTCTTTAGTAGTTCACTGACACCGTGGTTTTAGGTACCGCAATATACTCGTGAGTAAAATTATTTTATCCTGAAGATATTACATTAACCTCGGGTACTTAAAGGGAACGATTTCCTTACGAAAACATTGTGCATTCAATGGGCTCGATTTTCTTCTTGTCTATTTCATTTATGTTTTTCTTCACAGATTTTGTTTTCATCATTAGTTTTAATTTCTAGTTTTGAAAACTTTGCTTACACAAAATTTTGTTCTACAAATATTTTACACTACAAAAGTTTTTTGTTCTACAAAATTTTTTATTCTAAGTATTTTAGTAATACATGTCGAACAACATGTGAACTATGCGAATTCAACAATGGTTGTGACTGTTCAGTAAAATTCAATAGACAATACAGTTAGATATATACTTCACAATCGTACTCTCAATTCAAATTTACGCCGTTTAAATTTTGAATCATCAGACCATATATGAAAATAAATTCCAGGTTTGGACATGATGATTTCTAACACATGCTCCAGAAGTACTCCAAGCTTGGAGCTATTAGTACTTCAAGAGTGTAATTTAATACTACCAGATCAGAGAAAATAATATACTTTAGGTTGCAAATTTGATTAATTTGAAATTAGAAGAAAAGAAGTTTATTAAAAAATGAGAAGACTTGGTTATGAAGGAACAGTGTGTGGCCTCTTGTCAAAAAGGAGTGATGCCCCACTAATCTAATTATGAGGCCAAGTGATAAATTAAGAGATCTATTAGCGCCCCACTTCTTTATGTGTTTTCCCATTCATTGATTGCTAAAAAGGGGCTACTGTTTGGACACAAGTGATCTACAAAAGGGCCAACCATATATAAATATAGATTATCAATTTCTTCATGTTTTGCTTGCATGATGGGAACTAACAGCCAAACATTCTAAATCAGAACAAAGAAATACGAGAATAAAAAGATTTCAAATTCAATCAGAAATGTTACAATAATGGATATGCACGTGAAAACGTAAGCCATGTCAATTATAGTTTGGTACAAGAGCAACATGTTACATATGTATGTCAATTCACAGAATTATGAAGAATCAATTAAATCTACTTATATGCTCGTGCAAGCAAGGCTCAAGTGTGAATTAGAGAATTTTTCATAGCTCAAAAGTGCATCTACAATCATTATATTCATGAATAAATCGATCATATTGGTCACGATTACCTAATAATAATAGAGAAAATAAATTTAAAACTTCGCCCAAGTTTAATTGATAAAAATAGTAATAGAATGATAAGTACTTTTTTATTCTTGATCAGAGGTCTCAAATTTAAGATATGTTGGATATACTTCAAACATTTAATATATCATGATTAGATGTATATATTCTCAGCTAGTTGGAGTTTACTTTATCTAATTGTGTAAATATATCTTACTTTTCTGGTACTTTTACTTGTTCACTATTTCAAAATAAATTTTTATTCTGAAATATATAAGTAACATAGAACAAATATAACATAAAGAGTAGAATATATAGATCATCTTATTCAAATGTCTTCAAATGTATCTGACGATGATAAATGACAATCCTATATATAGATTGACCAATCATTCTAAGAGCACGCACCTTAAATGTCAAAATTATTAGCACATCATGTTTGCAACACGCATACATATATATGATTTTCATGTGACATTCAGTATTTGATTTGGAGTACTCTAGCTAAAGCATTCATATCAAAGACGATTTTATTTATAAAATTTAAATTTGAAATCTCTTATTAAAATTGAAAGGATATATTATAATTTATAAATGTCATGATGAGTAGAGTTGACTAGCAGAGTAACATTCGCCAAGGCATCACGCAGCTTGGACACAGCTTTTTTTAACTCATAAGATTCGTTACAAAGATGCTGATGATCTTGGAATATGTTTGCAAATCCGAAGCAAATCTTTTTCCATGTGACCTCAAATAAATACTTATAATATGCTTATAAGCCAAAATTATTATTATTATTATAATTATTATTACAGCTTTTTTCTAATCTTATGCTATAATATTTTGATTTTTATAATTTTGGGTATCCAATATATATATATCACCTCATCATATATATGGGCTATGAGAATGGAGAAGTAACGAAATTTTTAAAGAATTTTCTGGTATTTTCTTTAGTAAAGAAGTTTAGGGGTGGATCTTCGGTTCAATATCATGAAAGTTCGGTTCAATTTTTTAGTGTTCGATTTTAAAAAAAGTGTGCACCATACTCCAAATCAAATTAAATTGGTCCGGTTTGATTTTTCAACTTCGGTTCAGTTCATTTCGGTGTTTTTAAAAATGGTTTTTCGATTTATGATTTTACGCAATATAGGTCATACGGCTGTAAGACTATGAATGGAATGATAAACACAATTGAAGTAGAACATTACAAGATTATGATTTGCTACAAAAGGTGATCACCGCAAAATTTTATTCATTTGCATAAAGAATAGTTTCATTCAATCAAGTTGTATAAAGTATAAACAATGCATCGTGCACTATAAAATATAAACAATTAAATAGTGTGCATGATGCACTATAAACATTTAAATAGTGTACTCGAAATTCAAATGTTGGGTTGGATTAAAAATCAAATATTTTGACTTTTGGGTCAAAAATTCAAAATTTAAAAATATATTAGATATTAAGGAACACAATTTAAAATATTATTTTAAATTTATTTATTAAAACTTTGATTTTTCGATGTAATGTGATTTCACGATCCTTACACCAAACCACACCGAACCAAAGAAGAAGTTTTGGGGAAAAAAAATCAACATCAAACCAAAATACCAAAAAACAGACACCGAATTAAATTAATTCGCTTTCTTCGATTTTCCAATAATTTTTGCCCACTCATTAAAGAAATTAATTATTATTGTACATGCTCAATGTGAGAAGGGTATGGTATGCTTCAATATTTTCAATCATTTTATCAAAGTTGTTTCTTTTAGTACTACAACTTCACATTTTCGAACCCTACAAGCTTGCATGCATACATGAACCCGCCATATCCTTCTCACATTGAGCACATTCATGTTTCAATCTAAAGTTCTACTTCAGAGATTTATGCAAACTTAATTGGCATCAAAATAAGAAGAGATGCGATGTATACAAGGTGCAATTTTATTTTATTTAAAAAAAAATTGATTTTATTCGATGTATGTATCTATATTAGGATTTGATTAATGGGATTCGCGTTGAAAAGTTCCGCATTGAAGGATAAAGTGATCCCTAGTAAGAGCAGGAGGGCAACTTACTACTCAATCACAACCGTTATTGATGAGTTGTATTAAAATTCTTAACTCAAATTCATAAAGTTCAAATCTTAAATTTGCCTTTATCAATAAAAAAATAAAATAAACCGCTGAACATGAAAATCTATTTACACAAATAAATGGTCACCAACCCTACAAACCATTATCAACTTGAATTCTTCATTTTTTTTCTATACACAAAATAAAATTGGTCCTCTTTTTTTTTTTCCACATCTTTTTTGGATTAATATGGAGTCCACCACAAAAAATAAAATTACTAAATTCATTACATATTCCTTGATATAAATTTGAACATTATTCGCATATGATGGCATTAAAGCGTGAATTCTTTCTCTTGAGCCGCAAACATTTACATTATAGACTAATATAAAACGTCATTTGTCGTAAAAGTTTGTAATTTTTTAATTAACACACAATCAAAAGAACTTAAAATAAAAGTGACATTTAATTAGATTTGGCGCTAAGAGGACCCAGAAAGCTTAAATGTTAATTAAGCAAATTAAAGGGTGATTACTTAGGCATCTTCATTTGATTATCTCATGATGTGGTATTTTTATGTTTTGGACCCCATGCTAAGGACACCATGTCATGTGCCATTATGCTAAATTTTGGTAGACCTTTTATTCAGCAAAAATATTATTTAATAAATTTGTATCCACTCCTCTTTTTGGCCAAGTTGCTTTAACTTATTATATTAATTTTAAGGGATTTTCGGTTTTAAAAGAAACAGAATAAATGTCATGAAATTTTAAATTTCGCAAAATATATAAATTTTTTAATTACAAGACAATAACTATTCCCCTTCTCTATTATTTTATTTTTTGAAAAAGAAAATATAAAAAATCATGCCTTCTTTAATTGAACTTTAAATTTATATATTTCTTAATATTCAATTTTGATGAGAATATTGAGATGTATGTGTGATATAATTGGGGGGAGGGGGGATAGGATTAGCAACAAATAAAGTCAAACTAAGGTTGGAGTGGCTCCGACACGATGATACGAGTTGAGATGATTCATGCATATTAATAGGACCTTGATTGTGAGTAGATGAGAAAGGTTGACTATATCGCGTTAGAGGCAGAGCTAGGTCAAAAAATATATTATGGAGAGGTAATTCAATAGGAGATTATGCAATTACAACTTACCAAGGATATGACTCCAATTAGAAAAATATGGAGGTACACAAGTACTAAGTTAAAAGGTTAGCAGGCAATTGAGTTTTGTTTAGTCTCCCTTATAATATGTGTTACCAGTTACAAAAATTTCGTGCTATGCACGGGCCGAATATTTATTCATAAATTTAATTTTTATGGGATATTTATTATTTAATTTAAAATAAAATTATTTTTATAATTTACCCATATAAAAATATTTTAAATATTTTTTCACGTAAAAATAATTAAAATAAATCAATTCAAACATGTTTTTAATCTTAAATATATTAATTAAATGAATTACTAAATGATTGTCCTTTTCAGAGCAAAAAAGGTTTTACATAAAAAGTAAAGTTCAGTGTTTTGTGGGAAAGTATAGTGGATGTCACAAAATAGAAATGCTTCATTAGCTGTATGCAAAAAAGAAAAAAATTTAAAAAAATTAGTGAATAAAGTTAATAAAACGCGCTATTTGGGCCCCTAAAGTCTGGGAGTTTTTGGCCGTGACGAGAGATTAGTTCATCACAAATCCCTTAATTAATAATTAATGCATTGGATTAGTGAGACATAAGCATTTGCGCTGGATATCGAGTACTGTGATCATATCTTAGTTTTGAGTTCAAACAAACAGAAAAAAAAAACAAAGCAAAAGAAATATTAATTTAAATGTCAAGTAGTGGTAAAATTATTTTTTATACTAATAAGAGAGAAAAAAAAAGCATCATGAAATGGTCAAAAGTTGTCTGATAGCAAGTTCAGATTTTTTTTAAGTGGACCCAGACCATTTCACATGGGCAACTATATTTTACTTAATCATTATTAGTTGTAAACCTAGTTAGTTAGTTCTATAAACAGTATTTAAAAATTAAGCACTTTGTTGTAGTAGGACCAGGTCACTTAGTTCAGAAAAGCTTTGACCAAATGTTTGATTAACGTTATAGTTCAAAGATGTCACTTGCTTGAATCAACGTGTCAAAGTACACATGTTTTAGCTTTACCAGAACATACCTACTAATACAGCAGGTAAAGTATGAAGAAGTATCGATGCTCCTGTTAGAAGGTACGAAAGACTAGAGTTAGGGGTTACATGGAAAGATAAAGGTAGTAGATCGAAAAAGTATTTGGGGAGGTAATCAGACAAGATATGGCAAAACTTCATCTTATCCGTGGAGGTCGCGTATTAGGGGAGCAGACTAATAGGCTAGTAGGGGTAAATTAATATCTGGTCTTGTGATATAGTAGGTTAGTAGGAGTAGTCACATTTTTATATAATGTGTTCTCACTATCTGTCTTATATTTGTTACTTTTTCGTATTTAGATACTATTATTTGCTTTCCATTACTAGTCGTTCTTTCTTTTTTCTTTTCTTTTGCCTTTTTTTTCCATATCTAGTATATTCTACTTATGGGGCTTGAATCTTGAGACGAGGGTTTCCCAGAAACAACCTCTTTATTCCTATAAGGTAGTAGTGGTAAGGTTTGCATACATTTTATCTTCCCCAGAACCCACTTGTGGAATTCCATTGGGTATGTTGTTGTTTGGTTGTTTGTGAAATAATTTTTTTTTAATCTTGAATTAAATATATCAAACATCAATTTGTTAGTGATGTCTTTTTCTTGCTCAAATTAAAGCTCATTTTGTTAGTTGAAATCGCAAGTTAATTCTAGTTTATTCATAAGCCACATATTTGGCTAGTTGTACCAAGTTAGGTTATCGAATATCTTGACAACTGACTTATAGTACCTATCATGCCCAAAATTTTATTCTTAGTTAGATGTAATTAAGCTCGTGATGGAATTGAGGGAAGTTTATATAATACAATATGGAATATTTTGGTAGAATAATTTTAATTTTCAATAGTGTTTGATATTTTAAATTTGATCAATCAAATTTTAGATTGTATAATTATATATAAATAAATACTGCAAAAATAAAAAATACATGTGAAATATCATATCAAATACTGTAATACCAACACTGAAGTATCAAAAAATAATTTCGATAATTCGGAACTTTCTAAAGTATGCATATTTCTTAGATACATCTTGATTTGGATAGGAGAGAGGTGTTGGCCTATAAATAGATATTGTAATTTGTTAAGTGAAACATAGCTCACATGCAATTTCTATTTATTTATTTTTTTGTTTTAGCAATCTAAAGAACAAAACAAAGATTTTAAGTCTGTGTCTAGGACTAGAGGCAGAGTATGAGAAAACACGAAAGAACAAGCAATCAAAAGCTTCATTATTGTTAATCAGAGTTAGTGATAGAATGGTAAGCAGTTCTTCATCTTTAATTAGAAATATCAAATTTGAATCGAATTTTTAAAGTGTCAAAAAAATAAGCTTATCCAAGCGTGTCACATTTTTAACAAAAGGAATAAAGAAGTTAAAGGACATTTCTTACCTTATTTACTGGGAATTTTAACATCTTGACTTCAATGTGTACCATAATTAATAGAACAATATTCCAAAATTCCCGTTAGAAGAGTAAATCCACGCGCTAGATGTAACGTGGAAAAAGTGAAATAACCCGGATCAGTTTCAAGCTTAGAAAAATTTACTGTTTACTATCTAAACCATGCTCTAATTTTCAATTAATCAATAATCATACAGTAAGAAACCATCATTTACTTCCTCGGTCCAAGTTGCTATTGACATGATATAGGAATTAAAAATAATAAATAATGAGATAGTTTTATCAAATATAAAAATTAAATGTTATTATTTAACATTACAGATAAAATAAATATAAAATAATAAATTATTTATTAATTTTATAAATTTTAAAATAAATATTTAAAAAGAATACAGTAAAAAAATAAAAATGAACAGAGTACTATATTAATGATACTTCCTCTATCTCATATATAATATGGATACTTTTCATTTTACACAATTATTAAGAAATCATTAATACACTGAACTTTATCATTTTACTCTCTATTTATATTACTTATATTAAATTAAGTTAGAAAAAGTTATTAATATACTAATTAATACAACAACAACAACATACCCAGTGAAATCCCACAAGTGGGGTCTGGGGAGGGTAAGATGTACGCAGACCTTACCACTACCACACAGGTAGAGAGGCTGTTTCCTGGAAACCCTCATCACAAAAACCCATCAGCAGAATAAGCTAGATATGATAAACAGGCAAGAAAGAGAAGAACACATGATAATACGTAGATACAAGATAGTAACATATAAAGACAGATAAATAACATATAAAGGCAGACAATTACCACTCCTTCCTATCTACCCTATTATCCTGCTACTCTAATTCTCGACCTCCACTCCGGTCATGTCCTTGGTGAGACCAAGTTTCACCATATCATATCTAATCACCTCCCCCCAATACTTTTTTGGTCTACCTCTACCCCTCCTAGTGGCTCCCAAATCTAGCCTATCACACCTTCTAACAGGGGCATCGGTACTCCTTCTCTGTACATGTCCAAACCATCGCAGTCTCGCTTCCCTCATCTTGTCAGCTACAGGGGCCACCTCTAGCTTCTCCCGAATGACCTCGTTCCTAATCTTATCACTCCTGGTGTGACCACACATCCATCTTAACATCCTCATTTCTGCGACCTGCGTCTTCTAAACATGTACATTTTTTATTGGCCAACACTCCACCCCATACAACAAAGATGGTCTAACCACCATTCTGTAGAACTTACCTTTGAGTTTAGGTGGTATCTTCTTATCACACAATACTCCAGAGGCCAACCTCCACTTTGTCCAAGCCGCCCCAATACGATGAGTGACATCATCGTCAATATCCCCACTGCTCTGGATGATAGACCCAAGATACTTAAAGCTTTCCTTCTTGGGGATAAGGTGAGCTGCCAGTCTCACATCAATGTCTGCTTCATCCCTCGCAACACTGAATTTGCACTCCAAGTATTCTATTTTGGTCCTGCTCAGTTTGAATCCTTTAGTCTCCAAAGCGTGTCTCCAAACCTCCAACCTATCATTAACTTTGGTCCGGGTCTCATCAATCAGTACTATGTCATCAGCAAACAACATACACCAGGGGACTTCCTCCTGGATAGATCGCGTCAGCTCATCCATCACCAAGGCAAATAAAAAAGGGCTCAACACAGACCCTTGATGAAGTCCCATCTGAACAGGAAAATATTCAGAGTCTCCTCCCACCGTTCTTACCCGAGTTATGGCCCCGTCGTACATGTCCTTTATCACTCTAATATATGCCATTGGAACGTCTTTCATCTCCAAACACCTCCATAGGACATCCCTTGGGACTTTGTCATAGGCCTTCTCAAGATACCATATGAAGGTCCTTCTTACTTTCCCTATATTTCTCCACTAATCTCCGAACAAGGTGGATCGCTTCAGTAGTCGACCGTCCTGGCATGAATCCAAACTGGTTTTCTGAGATAGAAACTACTTTCCTCACCCTCATCTCCACCACTCTCTCCCATGCCTTCATAGTATGACTCAACAACTTGATACCCCTGTAGTTATTACAGTTTTGAATATCACCTTCGTTCTTATACAGTGGGACCATCGTGCTCCTCCTCCATTCATTCGGCATCTTGGCCGTCTTCATGATAGTATTAAATAGTCTAGTCAGCCACTCTATGCCATCCTTAACCATACTCTTCCAAAAATCTATCGGAATCTCATCCGGTCCGAGTGCCCTCCCTCTCTTCATCCTACTAATAGCCCTTCTAACCTCCTCAACTCTGAACCGCCTGCAATAACCAAAGTCTCTGTGACTTTCAGAATGTGCCAACTTTCCCAGCTCAATATTACTATCTCCTTTTTCATTTAAGAGTTTATGAAAGTAAGCTTGCCACCTTTGTTTAATGGAAGTCACATCCACTAACACCTCACCCTTCTTATCCTTGATGCACTTCACTTGATCCAAATCGCGAGCTTTCTTTTCTCTCTCTTTAGCAAGCCTATACATTCGCTTGTCCGCGCCTTTATCACTTAGCTCCTCATATAGGCGCTCAAACACTGCTGTCTTAGCACTTGTCACCGCCCTCTTTGCTTCTGACTTAGCCGTCTTATAAATCTCCTTAAGCCTCTGTTTTTCATCCTCCTCCTTACACTCCAACCACTTTGTATAGGCCACCTTCTTAGCTTTTACTTTGTCTTGAACTTCTTCATTCCACCACCAATCACCTCGACGTCCCCCACAGGTTCCCCTTGAAACCCCTAAAACCTCAGACGCCACCTTTCTAATGCACCCAGCAGTATTGTCCCACATATTATTCACATCTCCACCACTACTCCAAGCCTCTAAGATTCTCAGTTTTTCTTCCATCTCATGCGAGAGGGCAGGAGTCAGGCCCCCCCATCTAATCCTCGGTTGGGCATAAACAATCTTTCTCTTCTTTTCTCTCTTAATCTCTAAGTCCATCACTAGAAGCCTATGTTGAGTGGAAATACTCTCACTCGGAATAACTTTGCAATTCTTACAAAGGCTTCTATCACCTTTTCGTAGAAGTAGGTAATCAATTTGAGTTTTAGCTACCGCACTCTGAAAGGTTATCAAATGACTTTCCCTCTTCTGGAAACATGAGTTAGCAATAACCAACTCAAATGCTTTAGCAAAATCCAAGAGAGACGTCCCCCCTCCATTCCTTTCCACAAAACCAAAGCCTCCATGGACATCTTTAAACCCATAATCAGTAGCCCCAATATGTCCATTAAAGTCTCCCCCAATGAAAAGCTTTTCTGTCACTGGTATGCCCCTCACCACCTCATCCAATTCTTCCCAAAATAGCCTCTTGACTTCCTCATCTAAACCAGCTTGAGGCGCATAGGCACTAACTACAGTCACTACGTGCTTACCCACCACCAGTTTAATAGACATCATCCTATCGTTAAACCTCCTAACCTCCACCACATATTCCCTAAGGTCCTCATCTACTAGTATACCTACACCATTTCTGTCCCTAGAACCCCCCGAATACCATAGCTTGAACCCGTCTACATCCCGAGCTTTAGTCCCTACCCATCTCGTCTCCTGAACACACACTATATTAATTTGTCTCCTCTTAAGACACTTTACTAGTTCTATGGATTTCCCTGTAAGTGTACCTATATTCCACGATCCTACCCTTAATTTAGATAGGTCTGTGCCCTTCCTACCACCCCTACCTATGACCCCTGGCCCCAACCAACGACATGACCCTACTCCACCATCAGATCCGTACGCCACCAACTACTAATTACTCTCACTAACCACTTACAATCAGTCAGATAATCACACTCCAATAAATTTCAGCACTGAACAAGTATGAGATACACTAATAACAAACTAATCAAGAAATTGCAAGAAAAGAAATATTATCAGTAGCCAATGCAGCCTCGAAAAGAAATAGCCCAATATAAACAACCCAATAAATTTGGAAACAGTAAAATATAAAGTATACTAAACGAATAACCCAATATATAGAAAATAATCAGATGTAGCAAGAAATATATTCAGAAAATAATAAACAGTGATCAATTTAAAACTCCCTAACACTAAAATCTGCACCAAACAGATAAAAGAACCACTACTGGAGTCAAAGAACAATAACAGTGATCAAGCAAAAATATGAGCAAAAAATCTAAACAGTATACTAAACCAAGAAATGTTGTACTGTAATTTGATCAAGAAATACTTCAGAAATTTCTTGTGTACACAATATTAACACACAATATTAGTGAGAACAGAGTTAGGCACAACCAGTCAAGAATAATGAAATAGTGCAGAAGAAAAATGAAATAGTGCAATCAAGAACAATAGGCAACAAGAAATGGCAAAAATTGAACAAGAAGGAACAAGGAATATATATGTACTAAGAAAAATGGAAGATATCACCTGAAATTATACCGTAGGTCGCCTGAGCTGTCGAAATCTGCCGGTCCCAAATTACGTATCCTCAAGAAAGCACCGAGAAGCAGGCGGCACACTCAAGAATCGATCTCTGATTCTGAACTTTCCTCTACTTCGCTGCTTGTGGGGAGCCGACCCTTTTCCAATGTTTTGATTCAAAGAAGATGGACTGCAGCTGTGATGAATCGCACAGACTTGGAACGTATAATGAAGAAGATAAAGGAAGAAGGAAAATAATTAAATTTTTTATAATTTAATAATTGTCGAGATAATATAACCCATATTATATGAAATAAATATTTATAAAAAAATATTCATATAATATAATATGGGATAGAGATTAGTCTTATTTAATCAAAAGTTTTGAAAGAGGATGTACAACAGGGACTCCACTGACCAAGTAAAGCGCGTGAAGAGAATAGTAGCAGCGCATAAGTTCCCACCCTTTTTTTTTAAAAAAAATATTATTTTTATTTCAATGTCCGTCGTATTAAAATGATTAATTTGATTTTAGAACAAGTAGAATTTCATGTGAGAAAAAAAAAATACTTCTTTGATTTCATTTTATGTGATATTTTTTTGGCACACGATATGACACGATTTGTATCACTAATGATATGATCTTAGATAGAAAGCTGTGAAAATTACATATTATGGTAAAAAATTAGACAATTAGTGGGAATATGATGGTGTCTTTATGTATTTTAGATGGCTTTGGGATATAACAGTTTAGTAGTGATAATCGTGTCTTTATATATTGTATTATTATTGCCAATCATATAATTTTGTTTACTTCTATTACCTTTACAAATTATCAGTTGTTTTCCGCTCTAATTGTTTGTTTCATATCTAGTATTTTCTGCTTTGGGGATGATATATATTTGAAATGAGGGTCTTTAAAAAACAATCTCTTGAGGTATTGGTAAATGTTTGGTAGTTGGTACATTTTACTTTTCTCAAACTCTACTTGTGAGATTCTATTAGATATGTTATTGTATAATTTTTTTTGAGTCGGTTTCAAAAAGAATATTATTTTATTTTAATTGAAAATAATTTCACTTTAAATTTTTTTATCATTAATAAAATAATTTTAAATCATATAAATATCTGAAAATAATTTTAAATCATACAAATATCTGAAAATAATTTTAAATCATAAATTTTAAAAATATATTTTTTTAAATACCTTCCTAAATTAAAATGTGACATATAAAGTAAGAGAAAATACTCTTTATGAAAAGATTTTTTATAATCAAATTTAAATTGGACACCCCTAATTCAATTACGGGAAGGACAATTCATCCATCGCCACCATATTTTTTTAGTGGTGAGAAAGTTGCAAATGTTGCTTTTATGATTTATCCCTTTTTTTCCATTTTAGCTCAAGTCGTATTCACACTGTCACTCTCACTGCTCTACTCAGTCTTCCTTCTTCTTCTCTCTCTTTCCTCTTTAACCTCCTTTTTCTTCTCAACTTCCTTCTCCACTCACAGCCTTTCAGTTTTTTACTCACTCTATAATCTCTGCTGCTTTTGCTCTTTCCTATATCTCCTCTCTATTTGCCTCCGAAACCTCAAATTCTCTTTTTCTTCTGGTGTTCTATGAGCTGAAAGTTTCATCCATGGTAACGCTTCATTCTTCTTCTTGTTCTTGTTTCTGCCTGTGAAAAAATTGGATAAAGGTTGTTTGGTAGAAGGAGATAGAGGAAGAAAGTGTTGCGGGAGTTTTTTGGGGGGGAAATGGAGAAAAAACAAGGTTTCTTCTCGGCGTTAAAGGAAGAGGTAGTGCGTGGGTTGTCGCCGGGGAGGTCAAGAGCGAGGAGTCCGGCGAGAAGTGGGTCACCCATTACTAGTTTGCTTCGGAGGAAGAAGAATAATAACAGTAGCCATTTCGCTGCAGATCCTGAGCAGTTGATATCAAGATCAGGGAGTTTGAGACCATTAGGGGAGACGCTGACGCCATTGATGGAAGGTCCGGATCCGGACGGCGGAGAAATCGGTGATTCGAAGCGGGTCGGGTCTGGTTTAGGCCATTGGATGAAAGGGCAGCTCTCCAGGACACCCTCGGTAGCATTGAGTGGGTACGCTAAGAGGTCTGATCTGAGACTCTTGCTGGGTGTAATGGGCGCTCCTCTCGCCCCTGTGCACGTTAGTACGAGTGATCCTTTGCCTCATCTCAGCATAAAAGACACACCCATCGTAAGTCACTTTGTGATTATCATTATCGTAGTTCGCCATTTTTGTTAGCTTGAGCTGAAAGGACCTGTTCCCTTTTCTATTCAGTTTTATTTTGAGAATTAGCAGTGGTGAATTAAAAGGTTCCCTCTTGCATAGATGATTGTGAGTGTATGTTTACTTAATTTTGACAGATACAACTACTTTGACGCTGCTTAATTGCTTTGGGTATTTTATGTTTGCTGGTTATATGACCATTTGGTTGCACATTGCTCTGATTTTGCTGGGACCAAATGATGATGGAGTGCTGTGTAAACGGGTCCCTCTTGATAGCCTTCAAATTTTATGTCACATGGAGTTCCTGTTTGATGTTTTTCTATACTTTTTTCTCCCAAGGGATTTTTGCTTTTTGAGTGTAGAAGGCGCCTAGAAGTTCTATTTTTCGTCTCTCTTTGCCTTTTTTCACGTTACTCACTACTTCATTGTGGATTTCCTGGTTTTCTTGCGATGTTGTGAAGTGTTAAAAAACATGGCTGATCCTTTTTGCAGGAAACTTCATCTGCGCAGTACATATTGCAGCAATATACTGCTGCATCAGGTGGGCAAAAGCTACAGAGCTCAATTAAGAATGCCTATGCTTTGGGGAAACTGAAGATGTTAGCTTCTGAATTTGAAACCCCAACAAAGGTGGTTAAGAATAGGAATTCTGCTAGAGCTGCTGAGTCTGGTGGATTTGTACTCTGGCAAATGAATCCTGACATGTGGTATGTGGAGCTTGCGGTTGGTGGAAGCAAGGTTCACGCGGGCTGCAATGGTAAGCTTGTATGGAGACATACACCTTGGCTTGGTGCGCATACTGCAAAAGGACCTGTTAGGCCACTACGACGAGCCCTTCAGGTGAAAATATATTCAAGATTTCACTTTAGTGCCTTCTTATATGACTACTTTAAACTATTCTTGGATTTTGGTATTTTACTTTTCTCTTTTAGATTTCATCTTTTTCTAGTCTCAGAATTTGATCTTTCTATTTACAGGGTCTTGATCCAAGATCTACTGCAAGTATGTTTGCAAATGCAAGATGCATTGGAGAGAAGAAGATCAATGGGGAGGACTGCTTCATTTTGAAGCTCTGTGCTGATCCACACACATTGAAGGCCAGAAGTGAAGGACCAGCGGAGATCATAAGGCATGTCTTGTTTGGCTATTTCAGCCAGAAGACTGGCCTTCTCGTTCATATGGAGGATTCACATCTCACCAGGATCCAATCTAATGGAGCGGATGCAGTTTACTGGGAGACAACTATCAACTCATTCTTAGATGATTACCGCCCTGTAGAAGGTATCATGATAGCTCATTCTGGACGTTCTGTAGTCACACTTTTCCGGTTTGGGGAGATGGCTATGAGTCATTCCAAAACTAGGATGGAAGAAGCTTGGACCATTGAAGAGGTTGCATTTAACGTTCCAGGATTATCAATAGACTGCTTTATCCCACCAGCTGATCTGAAATCAGGGTCTATAAGTGAAGCAAGTGAGCTCCCTCAAGATGAAAGAGGAAAGAGTGCTATTTCACTTGCCGCTCACCGGGCAAAGGTTGCAGCACTAGAGAAAACTCATGATAGCTGGAAGGTGGAACTCTAACCTACTAGGAACAGCCGGTGGTCAATTGTTTATACGGAAAGAAGGGGGTTGCTGATGGACTAACACACTAGAAGTTATTTAGGAGCTAATTAATTGTCATAAATAGTTGGTTGTCTACATCATTATCTGTAAATAGAGCATAATTATTCTCGGGTTCTTCCTGAGCCTCGACGAATTTTTATACTCTTGAAAGCAGAGTCCAACAGAAGCGTTGGAGCTCATTTTTCATGGTGACGAATGGAGCAGCTGGAGGTTAATTTTTAGTTTACCTTCCATAAGTCTAAATGGGGAAAACTTCGCCTTGAGGTGAATCATGGACCTTTTTAGGTGATAATATTCATTTTTCTCAGCCTATTGTATATGGCTGTTACCGTTAGAGCACTGGTAGATGGGATTGACAGCAGTGTGTCTTTAGTTTCATTTTATCACTTTCATATAACTTGTTCCTTTTCTTTTTTTATTTGAAGGAGTTGTTTGTTTGTGTCAGGAGAAATGGGATTTCTCCAGAGCCTAGGGGTTAAAGCCAATTTAGTATTAAGAATGGGTAAGGTAAGCAGATGAAGAAAGTTGTAAATTTGTTTGATCTGCTGTTAACCAGATTGGATCTTGTTTGTTGGTTTCTTATAGTATCAGTTTTTTGTTGGTTTGGTAAATACAGCCAAGAAAATAAAAACAGAATCTTTGCCCATCTGGTATGGAATACCTGCGGATGCAGCAGATTAGAGCAACTCTCAGTTAATCCCTTTTGGGTTTATCTGAAATCATGTACTTCCTTTATGACATAAAGCTGATGCCTTGCTCTTGTATGCAAAGATTAATGCCACTTGTGTATTTAAGATGGATTCTGATGAAGGAAGAACATCTAGTCCTTGAATGGAATTCATTTAAGGTTGCTTCTACTGCATATATATATGGACTCCGCTTGTATTTCTATTGTTTTAATGTCTTGAAAAGGGGAAAGTAAAAGTTGTTGGTAGGCCTATCGTAGAGATAAGCATGAAAGGGGAAGGGTAAAAAACACAAACTTTACCAACCCATGTGATCTCCTCATCACTACCCACATATTTTTCCTTTTCTCATATTAATAGAGTACTATCTTCTCCTTTGTACAGGTTCTTTGTTCCCCTATAGTAGTAATATAAGCCATGCCCACTTCACCTGCCATTTTCACTTTCATCAACTTCGATGTTCCTAGGAGTACTTTTTAAAAGTACTTTGCTAGCTAGCTGTCTATGGGGAGAAGTTTCTTCATCATCATGATGTTCTCCACTTTTTTCAATTTCTTTTCTACAGCAACTAGTGATCCTCTTTAAGTATTGTCACTCTCAATATTTACTAATAATGAGTGTAAATTAATTGAAATAGTACTTGATTGCTGCTGCCTAAGAACAAAAAGATCAGTATTCAATTAATTTAGACACTCAATAAATTGATTGATGTAGTAATTGTATAATTTAGAATATTTTGTCCTTAAATCTACGTAATGTTCTACACAACAGCTCCATGAATCATATGACACGTTACAGCAACTTAAATGGAAACTTGCTAGTGACTCATTTATTTGATAGTGGGCTCAATCACCTAAAGAAACTGTGAAATGGTTCAATCATGGTGTGGTCCAATTCACATTAAGTAGGTTCAGTAACAACCATTGCATGATTGGGTTGGAGGATCTAACTCACTCGATCTCTTTTTTGTTAGACTCGAATTCACACCTTATAATTAGAGATAAAAGATATTTACTATGTTAGCGATAATCTACCTTTCTGCAGTCAAAATTCACTAGTTCAGTTAATTAAATTTGCATGAAACAAGTGTAGACATCAAAATTTTATATGACTCTACAAGATGAGTCTTATTTCAGTCAGAGTTTCTTAGAGACTACTTTATCTTAAACCCTAATTCATGCATATATAAAAATATTATATTCTCTTACGGAATCAAAATACACCAAACTCTTCTTGATAATCAAATACTTATGAAAATCCACACAAATCCTTTCATGGAGATCAAGTACAAATCATCATAATTCGAGAAATACACCACTAAACACTAACGGTCTTCAAATCACAAAAAAATCTTCTTGATAATCAAATACTTTAAGAAGATCCATATAATAATATCCTTTCATCCAGATCAAACTCAAATTATCCTAGTTCGAGAAATACACTATTAACGGTCCTCGAATTGTAAAGAAATCTTTTCATGGAGATCAAGTTCAAATCACCCTAATTCGAAAAATACGTCACTAACAATCCTCGAATCACAAATAAAAATTTATACCCATATTATTTATCAATTTATATTCTATCACATTAAAATTTGTTTCAAACATCAGGACTCACTCGAAGACATCTTCATTATTAAATTTAAAAAATATCAAAACTCGAAATATATTTATTCTAAAATAGTCTAAACACAGCGTCCTCTTGCTTGCACTAAATTGGGAGCAGTCAACCTTATTCAATTCACTGGACCCATAAAAGTCAATATCACATTATGATATTTGTTTTCACACTGTATTTGATGACTTTCTTCTTCTTCCTCCTCTTCCTCTTGTCCTGTTGTGCTTATTTAATTTGTCCTTGTATCCAAATTTATAATACTTCATAAAATTAAGAATTATTTGCAGAATTTTTTTTGAATTGTTTCAAGAGGAATTAAATGTTGATGCTTAGCAGGATTGCATGGGGAGGGTAAAACTAGTATTCATTCTTTTAAAGATTTGAACATCAAGTTCAATATCATTCTCGTCCTTTCCTTGGATGACAGTGTTAGATTCCAATATTGTTACTATTCCATTTTTACTTTTCACTTGGCACAGGAATTAATAAATGATGGGGGTACTTTTTATCAAATTATTTTTTTGAATAGAATAAATATAATGTCTTGAATAATGTAACAGAGAAATAACTATAATTAATGATAAGGGTGATTAGGAACCAAGTGTAAAATTATCTCTTAATTTCATAAAGTGAAAAAATATTATTGGACATCTCAAAATAGTATAGGGGACAAGTAAGAATGAACGGAAGAAATATTTTATTACCATAATTTGTACTTTACGCATATTTTAAACATTTGCTAAATTTGTAGCCTCATGTGCCAACCTAGGCTTAGGTAACGGTAAAAATACACTCTTCAAAGTTCAAACCCCAAACTACCAATAAAGAACTGGCTTTCATAAGAATCGCAAAATACTTCTTCTTTCTTACTAAAAATATTATTGCTTCCGTTCATAGATAACTGTCATCCTTACTAAAAATAGATGATCTATAATACCTTTTTTTATCTCTATTTTACAAAATTAATGTATAAATGATATTGTTATTTCTATTTTATCCTTGAAAGTTAATGAGCTTTGAAAATATACTTGATAAGGGCAACATAGTAAAGTCACTTTTTATCTGAATGCAAGTATCATCACAAAAGATGACATATAGAAGAAAGCGGAGGGAGTGTTTTGTTATTTTAGAAAATGAAGACATAATTAATTACTACTAGTTCTTCTCACTTTTAGCTTTAATCATAAATAAGAGAGATACTAGATGGTGCAAAAGAGAGAAGTAGTATTAAATTGATTGAAGTAAGGATAATTTAGTTAAATTTCCTTCTATTTAATGTTTTTCTTTATAGGGTGTGAAAAAAAAGAAGATAAGTATCTAAGAACAAAGAGAGTAGTATTTTGTGTTCATTTTATTTAAATAATTATTGTTCTTAAAGATTAAAGGGGTATGCCAAAGAAAAACACACCAAATAGTTTGTGAGAGATGAAGCATATACTAAGAAACAATATTGTCAACAATCTTTATTAATCCATAACCCTTGTTCTCTTGGTCAGTTTTGTAGTATTATTTTTCCTTCAAATTTGGATTTTATGATGGATTTGGAACATATATATTATTTTTTTTTTTTTGCATATTGGGTTCGTCATAAATTTATTCATACATATTAAGAAAAAAAACACAAGTACAAAATTTGAATCCAAATTCAGTTATAATTTTGTTTTGATAATCGTGCTATTTGCATCAATTTTTACGCACCTCAACTAGTTCTAGGGGATACCTTTCACTAGTACTAAGTATCGGTCAGAACAGACGAAAAAAGTCACCTACTGTTTTAAAGTTAAGTTATGACTCTTCTCATGTCCATAAGATCAATACATATATTTTTCTACTTAATTTGAATTTAGAGAAAAATCTTACTCCCTCTTTCCCATATTATATGGACACTTTTCATTTTTACACGATTATTATGAAATTATTAATGCACTAGTAAAATTTACCATTTATCCTTTATTTATATCAATGTACATTAAATTAAGTTAGAAAAATTATTAATATATTGATTAATAGTGGGGTAAAATGAGAAAAAAATAATTAATTCTATCATAATTTAGTAAGTGTCTATATAATATGAGACAAATATTTATATAAAAATTCCCACATAATATGAAACAGAGATAGTACTAATTTAGTTAATTGACTTCTTAAGCTTTCACATTATTAGCGAGTATTCAATTCTCTATCTCGTAATCCCCTCTCATCTCCTTCCTTTTAAAACCAAAAAGAAACGAATAACGTATGAACAAAGCTTGAAGTTTTTGTTTTTTAAGTAGTACAACATAATATAAAAACAAATGAGAGTCAAAGCTAAGAGTAAATGCTTAATGGAAGAACAGCAGAACTTCCCGTTAGAGCAAATTTCGAGATCACACACATTGACCATGACTTTTTGATCTTTCATTTCTTTATTTTATATTAATTATTCCACCAAACAAGCTAAGTTTTAGCAAGTGTTTTCCATTTACATGACAAAAATTCAGCATTCCAAGATTAGTATTCCCTCCGTCACAAAATAATTGAATTTTTAATATTTATCCTTTAATTTATTGAAATTTTATATTTTCTAAGAGATAAATTACACTACATATTTATGATTTCACAAAGAATAATAAGGAAAAGTATGACATAAATTTTGTCTATAAATATTTTTCTTAATATATATGCATTACGTCACAATTTCAATTAAAATGAGATGAAGAGAGTATTATTCTTATAAAATATAGAAACGTGTAATATTTATTTGTGTCCTAAAACTGTCGGTGAACTCTCTACACACACAAAATTAAAGCCACTCTGTAAATAAGAAAAAAGAAAGTAAATACAAAAAATACCCCACGTATACAATGACGAATCTACTGTACTTATTACAATGAAATAATATATTCTACGTGAGATAATAATTCTGGCACATTTAATTTGCTTTTCTCCCAAAACCTTTTAAAGAAAATAATAATTAAACTTGTAAATAAAATTTATTCGAGTTTATCTAGCCAGTGTAAAACAAAACACATGTCTAATATGGTCATGTCTTGTATTGGCCATATAAAACACATTTTAATTCAAAAGAAATTAGTTCAAGTAACACATGAAATTCAATTTTTTCTTCTTTATAGTTTTTATTTTGTTATTTTTAACATATGTTCTATGTCAAAAAATTCGATGTGACTAAAACATGTTAATATAGAAAGAAAATAACAAATATAGTTACAATTATTAGAGGAGTTAGGAAGAGGAAAATACTAAGTTCGAACTCATCGTTCAATTATATAAATTATGGAATCAACATGATCAGTTTTTTTTAGCCCAAGCGAAAATATTTACCATCCGAATAAATCTCTTTTTGACGGAATTGGCATTGCCGACATATTCCTCCATGTTTTTTTAATAGAGCAGCACATTAATGTGTAGGGGACTGAGTACTTGCAAGAGAGACCATGCTCTTATTAGAGATTCCCAAGGAAGGAGGGAAGTTAGCATTCATTTTCACTCATTCTCACAACAAACTTTAACTTTCCCCATGTCTCTCTACACGTGCACTTCTTACCTTGGTTTCCTTAATTCCACATTTTCACTTATTAGCATTTTTCATTTTACATGATTATTAAGAAATTATTAATACACTAATGAACTTTACCAGAAAACAGTCTCTCTACCTCTATAAGGTAATGGAAAGCTCTGCATATATTCTACCCCAGTTGTGGAATTCCACTGGTATGTTATTGTTGTTGTATTAAGAAATGCACTAGTGAACTTTACCATTTTACCCTTTATTTATATCAATGTACATTAAATTAAGTTAGTAAAACTCATTAATACACTAATTAATGGTGGGATAAAATGAAAAATAATAATTAGTTCTTTCTTAATTTAATAAGTGCTCATATAATATGGGATAAATATTTATAGAAAGATGCACATATAATATGAGAAGGATATAATATCTCTTAAAAAATATTTTCTTTATTCTATATTAACTTGATTTTTGGTGTTTTCTTCATTATTTAAAATATTTAAATTATTCGAAGTTCATTATGAATATATACAGTTATCTTTTCTTGATATGTCAAAAATGAAAATTCATTTTTAAATAGTGGATAAGTAAAAAGTGAGGAAGTACTTCATTAATAAATTAATTTTACTTGTTTTTTGTACTAATAGTGCTATATTTATTTATTTGATTTGAAAAATCAAGAGATAATTCATAAATAAAATTTTAGTTTACCCGTATAATTGACTACAATCATTTTGCAAGATATTAAATCTTTTAAATTTAAAGATAATATAAATAATAAACTTATTATTTTAATTTACACTTCTATATAAATGTGCCAAATTAAATATGGCAGCAGGGAGTACTTCCATCACCTTCTCTCGACAAAGATATTACTACCACTCAAAATCATTTACTCCCATAGAAATTTTTGTTCTACACTTCCCATTGTTTTGTTTGCATGGTTCTTACTCCTTCTTTTCCTTTCTTAATATAATCAAGAATTAAATATTTATTTTATCAATTTATCCATATTTATTATGCTTTCAACAACAACAACATATCTAGTGAAATCCCACAAATGAAATTTTGGGAGGGTAAAATTTACGTAGACGATAGATCTTATCATATCCCATAGAGATATATATAGAGACTGTTTCGAAAGACCCTCATCTCAAAAATATCAACCCAAAAAACGAAAAATACTAGATGTGATACAAAACGATCAGACTGAAAAACAAATGATAATTTATCAAGATAATAAAAGTAACAAAATAAATAACGGACAATAAAAATATTAATTTAACCGCTAATAAGTCGAAAGTCTCCTGCAGTGGAAGTCTTAAGTTATTTTTACTCGAACTTTCGGTAAAATTGCTTAAATTTCAGGTAAAAAAAGATTAAACATCAACTATGTGAAAACTTCCGACACTGCATGTTTGAAGATATTGCAAAGTGGCTAGATGTGCAACAAAAAATAATTAAAATCTAAATATAGAAGATTAAAGAGGATTATTCAAAAAGAGCAAACATTTGAAATATAATAAGGTAAAAATAGTTATAGTTTGTTGAAATTATGATTTATAGCTACATATACATATTATAAGAGAGTGACGTTCGAGATCGAGAGAGGGAGGAGAGAGGTGAGCGAGAGAGGGCAGAGAGTGGAGAGAGGTGAATTGTATATGTATATTTATCAAATTGAATGTGTATATCTTTCAAATAATTGTACATGTGTAATTAATATATATATATGTGTATATCCGGCAAGCGAGATTGGGAGAGGCGAGCGAGAGAGTTCAGAGAGTAGAGAGAGGCAAATTGTATATATATATATATATCTTTCGAATTGAATATGTATATCTGTCAAATAATTGTATATATGCATGTCGTATATATATGTATTTGTATATCTGGCAAGAGATTGCAGAGAGAGGAGAGAGGCGAGAGAGAAGAAGAGAAGAGAGAGAAAATAACAACAAAACCCTAACTATAGCTATGAATTGTATTTTTTTCAAATTATAAGGATATAATATAAATACATATCATATGTTTACTTAATTACGTAATTTGCCCAAGATTAAATAGTGGTATCCAAACAAAGTCTTTAGAAGAAGACGATGACAATTGACAAGTAAAATTTGGGCCCATGGGCTTGTAGACTATAGGAATTGGACTTTCTTAAGAAATGGGGAGTAATCGGGCCTTGTGCAGGGTTAAAGCATTTGAACGGCCCAAAGGATACTGGGTCCCCAACTTGGGCTAGATATAGCAAGGCTGCCCAAATTTTAAAGACACACTTGATTAGTGCATAAAGTAGGAATACTCATCCTTTCGTACATTTTATGTGTCACCCTTTGATTTCACACGATGTTTAAGAATTTTTTTAAAAAAAATTTGTGGTCTAAAATTAATTTTAGATATTTGTGTAATTGAGAATCATTTCATTAAGGGTAAAAGAGAAATTTTAAAGATAAATTATTTTCAATTAAAGTAAGATGACATTCTTTTTTTGAAAAAAGAGTGACACATAAATGGGACGAGAGTAGTAAAAATATGAAACTAAATGTTACAAAATTATTCTGAAAGTTAAATTTTTTTCAATAAAATGAAAAGTTTCTTACTCGAATAAACTTCAAAATTTTCAATTTGTAAGTGTTGTACAAGAATGGTAACTAATAGTTTAAGATGTACCAAATTAAAGAAATTAAGTTGAAATACATATGAAGTGAAGCTAGATATGTTTAACTTTTAGGCTACGTGGTTGCCCAACATGGCCTACAATAAAACTTTTAGGCTCATATGATTTCTATTCCTTCTATCTCATTTTATGTTATACAATTTTTTTAAGTTCGTTATAAAAATAATTTCATCTTATTCTAATTAAATTTAACTTTAATTTATTTATTTTTACCGCTTGCCACACAAATATTCACTATATATATTTTTCTTTTTCTTCTTTTAAAAAAAATCTCGGGCTTAAACTTGAGTGAGGTTGTCGCACCGGTGAATATTTAGTACGGACGAAGAGTTAACTAACTGGGGGAAAGAATAGAAAGAAATGACAAGCAACAAAAATTCTGTAAAAAATTCTTCTTCAAAAATTCAATTTTTCGAGGATCGAATTTTTTTAAATTTAACTCAAAAACATAACTTTTTAAACAAATATATTTGTAAGTTTTGTTAAATACATGTACACTTAATTAGATACATATTTTGACCACCATCTCTCTTTCTTTTTTGCTTCGTCTCTCTGCCAGAGGCCAATGCCACGTCATTGCTCGTCTCCTCACCATCATCAAGATAAATACAATTTTTAAGAAATGTTATTTCTTCAAAATTCAAGCAACTGAATGAAAGTTAATTGATTTTAAGAAATTTTGAACTTGAGAAAATTTCACCTTCAGAGCCAAAATTTGGGAAAGATAACAGACACTTTGCCTAATATATGTCTTATAATATGACTAATGATAAAGGACTGATTTTTTATTATAAATTTGAAGTATAGCTATTAATAATAATAATTTTAAGTTAATATTCCTTTTTATCCAGTTATTTTGTTACTCATTAGTTTTTTTTTTCAGTTTTTTACTAATATTTCTGTTTAATTTGAATGATATTAATTATTAGTATGTTATAAAGTCAAAATTATCCAACAAAATCATTTTTTTCAAGGATTGTACTCAAAATAATTTCTATAGATAATGTAGTAGAGACTTCATATTAAAGTTATAAATTTTTTATTCGAAGTAGAACTTAAAATAGAAATCACCAAACTTGTAGTAAGACAATCAAACCAAAAATTAAGAAAACATCATACGCAATAACTTCATTAGAATTATTTGATGTGTGAATTTGATACTTCTAAAACCAGTTTATCTAATTCAAATCAAATACAAATTTATATTATACCCAATTTAGTCCTTCATCTATCTTTAAAACATTATTTGAGCACCCAAATTAATTGGTCGAACAATAAATATATTTAGGTGGAAGATGAAGATGCCTGCCGAGTTTTCCCCTATTGATTTGGCATAGAAATTAAGAACTAAAAAATAATAGATGTAATTTTATTAAAATATCATTTGAATATAATAAATATAATATCTTGAAAAATATAATTGAGAAATGACTATAATTAATAAAAAGAATAAATTAGATTTTTAGTGTAAAAGTATCTCTTGATATCATAAAATGGATAAGTATTACTAAACATCTATTTTTAATATAGCAAATAAATAAAGATAGAGGGAAAAAATAATTTTATCCTTTACATAACCAATCATAACATATTCAATAAAATTTGAACTAAAAAGTGAAGCCTTCAAAGTTTTCTCTGCCATAAAAACTTGTGTGGAGTAATCTTTACTCAAACCATTTTACTACTTACAGCACACTTCTCTGCATTCACACTGTGTGTCAGCTTTCTTACCTTGCCCGGGTTAAAACACTCTATCTTTACATTCCTTAAAACTTTGATTCCTTAATAATTCTTTTGACTTATTTTAATTGTTATAATAAAATTTAATTATTAAGAATAGAATTGATAAAAGATGATTAATTATTTTTTAATTATTTAAATCAATAATTAATGGAAAATAAATTATTTTTGTTATATCTTAACAATTAAATTAAGACAAATAAAATATTTTGTTACTTGAGAAAAGAATCATTTATATCATTATGGGTTAATGAAAAATCATTTGAGTTTGTAAACTATTTTGTCTATGTGGGGTGAATGATGATCTGGCCACGTTATTAATTATGTTTTATTAAAAAAAATAACTAAATTGCCAAAACCCATGTTATTTTTTTTTTAAAAGAAACACCAAAACTATAAATCCACAGAAAAGATTCTATGTATTTTAAAAAATAATAATAGTAAATTTTTGTTAGAAGTATCCTTTATTTTTAACGTTTAAAATTTTCTTATGTCGTATTATTTTCTTTATTTAAAGTCAGATTGGTTTCCATAAACGGCTGATTTTTTAACAAATCATCGTTCACCACGTGGGCAAAATGATTTTGTAAAATCCAATGGTTTTTCAATTAACCTATAATATGAATAAACCTTTTTTCAAACAAAAATGACATAGATAAACTAAATTTTTAACAGATCGAATAGCCGAACTTTAATTTGATGTTATATTTCAATCTTTACCCTTGATTTAATTTAAACAATAACAATAAACTCATTGTAATCTTATAAGTGAAAATTGAAAAGAATAGTATATACATAGTTCTAATAAGATAGTAGATTGATTCTCTTCTGTAGACTTACAACTAAAAAAAAACTAACTCTATATTTAAATTAAAATATTTAGGGAATGCCATGGACTATAAAATTTATATAGCCAATCGACCCCTCTGAATTGATGCATATTGTAGTTTACGGGTGTCAGATTTTTTTTTAATTGGATATTTAGTGTTATATTAGAACTCGACTAATTCAGATTCGCACCGCGTAAGATCATTTTGGAAGAAGTACTTTCTATCAAGAGTTTTTCATATCTAGGGTTCGCACCCAAAGTCTCTAATTAAGAAAAGAGAACCTCATCTACTGCACCATATCCTAATACATGTTTGTTACCTATTTTATGAACAATATTTGTCCATCTTGTGACATATATAGATATAGGGAACTAATTATTAATTAATTA
The DNA here is from genome assembly GCA_029948455.1 of Solanum rostratum. Lineage (NCBI taxonomy): Eukaryota > Viridiplantae > Streptophyta > Magnoliopsida > Solanales > Solanaceae > Solanum > Solanum rostratum. The sequence goes on along the minus strand of CM057045.1, from coordinate 88,412,275 downwards.
AGGTTGATAAACATGAATGAAGAAAGCAAGAATGGATTATCTAGCTAATAGTAGTTTAAATTCAAGAACAAAAATAAGTCCCCTCAACAAGAAACCTCCAAAAAGAATCCAAGTGAATGTATAATCCAAGTACATGTAGCGAGAAAAATAAAGCCATCATCATCCTACAAATAAGCTAAAGTGATGGCATTTCATATATTAATAATGTAGTGGCAAAAGCAAATGAGCAGAAATCAAAGAGGGATTTCTAAATCAGCAAGTAGAGGAGACCCAAACTTCCCATAATCATCTTTGAAAATCTCATATTGCTCTCCACTCCACTCTGCACATAACATGCATAAAAATCAAGATTCAATTTTTCAAAAACAAACAAAGGAGAGAAACACCATCAGAGTTTTGATGTTTAATTATTATGGGGACATAAAACTTGGCACATGCATAAGAATCCAAATAATATAAATAAACTCAAATTTCTTTCAAGCACCATAAGATCTGATCTGATAATATGCTTTTAGTTTTGAGTTTTTAGTGACATGAAATGTTAGACATACATAAGAATCCAATGAAATTCAAAATAGGGAAGATATTCAATAATTTGGCTCTATATTCTCTTTATACACTTAGCTCCCCACCATTATTCTTTCTGTCTCTTCAATTATTTGTTGTACAAATATACTATACATGCATACAGCAATCACCACTTGGTATATATTTCAACTTTCATGCTAAACACAAGCATATCAGTAATAGTTTCTAGTAGTTATATATATTTCAAATTTGTTGCCTTTGTGGCTCTGAACTCTTTTATACTTCCTCCCTACTTTATAGTTGTAAATTTTACTTTTTTGAAAGTCAAACGACATTAAAAATTTGGGATAATTAAAGTAGATGACCATTTGGCCAAAGTAACTACGAAAAAATGACCATTCGTTGTATAGGTATATATGGTCAGTGTATATTTAATGTATCGTCAAAGTACATTTAATTTTTGAGCGTCATAACATATATTCAGTGTATAGCTCATGTACAAGTAACCTATATTATAAAATTAATATATATTTTTTATGACTTTTGACAAACTTTATTGTATAGTCATTGCGTATTTTCTGTATTTTTGGCTATATTTATTATAATTTCATTACTTTATTGTACATCCCTATGAATTTTAACTAATATTTTAAAATACATTTTTTATTATATTAATATGAAAAATAATTACAACAGATGGTACTTTTTATATAGTTTTAGAATATCTAACTTTTTATTTTATCATATTAAATTAATATAATTTAATTTTAATAATTAATTAAATTAACTCATCATAATAATAAAAAATGGGAAGGGAGTGAAGTATTTAAGAGCACAACTTGAGAATAATTAAAAATATTTTTTACGTCGTTAACACCAAACAAATGAGCACTATTTTTTAGGCAGAGGCAAAGTCATTATGGACAAACAGAAAGCACGTGATCTGTCCCACTGAATAATCATAAATTATAAGGCAGCTCCGATGACTAAAGCTCACATGTTCTCTACCGCACCTGATCCCAACCCCCCCAATATTGGGCCTTAACGAGAAAAACTGGTTCATGTTAGGATTCCTAGACTAACTTTGACTATCATGCGCTTCATATTAACAGAAAAAGAATAAAACAACGTAAATACCCTATGTTCTGAATATTCCTAGTTTAAATCCTCCTATTTCAAGTCTGTCAAATAAAATCAACTAGAGACTAAATTAAAATTTAATTTATGGCGTCAAATGTAATATTCAAAGTATATTAAATGAAAAATAATGAGTTCAAATAAACTTGTAGAGGAATTAATTATGTACCTGATCGGGGGCTGCTGGAGCAGGAGATAAATCTGAGAAAGCACTAGGTGAAGGAGAACCCATTGGTGGTGATGGAGGACTCAACAATCCCACCGGCGACGGTGCCGGAGATGTGGCTACCGTTGTACTCGGAGCTGCTGCCGGAGTTGAAGCGGGTGGAGTTGCGACGGGTGCAGGTGCCGAAACAGGTGGAGGTGGAGGAGTAGCTGGAGGTGGAGCACTAACCGGTGGAGGAGTAGCTGGTGGCGGAGCACTCACTGGTGGAGGAGTAGCCGGAGGCGGAGTGCTCACTGGTGGAGGAGGAGAAGCGGCAGGTAGTGGTGTACTAGCCGGTGGAGAAGATACAGCTGGAGGAGGTGAACTTGCTGTAGGAGGTGGAGATGAAGCTACCGGCGGCGGAGATGAAGCGGTAGGTGGCGGGGTAGTGGATGTTGGTGGTGCGGGAGTAGTAGTGGGTGACGTGGCAGGAGCTTGACCACCAACACCGGCGACGATAATGCAGAGAAACCCGATCCAAATAGCATTGTTCCGATCCATTTTTCTTTTTTGCACTCTAAAATTATTTTTTCGAAGAGAGTAGTGTGCGGCTATATGAATGAAGGAAAGGGAAATATATATATAGGGTTTGTTTGGGAGAAGAGTAAGAAAGAGGAAAAGGAAAGTAGAAAGGTGGCTGGTGAGTTGTGACTACCAAACACATCTATTTGGCGTTTATTTGAGGCCGTTCTCATGTGATCTCCATTACTGCTCTCATAAATAAAATAGTACCAATCTAATGATGTTCTCTTCCTGTCTTACGTTTGGTAAAAACCCTATTTACTGTTTTTTTTTGTTTTTTTTTGAGTTTAACACACTATAAAAGGAATTATTTTTATTCTATCAAATTACCTAAAGACATAACTACAAATTATCGACCATAATAATGTAAAATTCATGATTTATAGTTGAGTTAAACTAATAGATTGAATTGCTTATTTTAAGTATCTTTAGCTCTAAATAATTTCAATCATTTCTAGAGGCAGTATTTAATTAATAAATATTTTTAAGTAAAAATAAAGTAAATCATAAGTGAAAATTATTAAAGTCATTATTAATTTGTAATTTTTGACTTATAAGTCGAACGTTATATGTTGATCCAAACATATTCTAAATAGTTGAATGTCCATTTTATGTTGTGTATGCACTCCACTGTCCGATTCTAGCCATACCCATATTTGTGCATGGTGATGAGTCGCTTGATATTCTTACATAGTTTAGAGTTATCTTCCTCTCATAAACTAGTCTTTTTGCGAAGGCTAAAAAGCAAAATGATGGTGGGCCTAATCATATAATTAGGGTAATTGATATTGGAACAAATATCATGCAACGTAAACCTTTTTGCTTGTATTGCAATCTAGCTTCCACTATTTCCCCTAGAAGAAAAGAATTTAAAAAAAAAAAAACTCAAATGAGCAATTCATAATCAAATTATTTCGTGGATACATTAATTATTTCATTAGATATATAATTTAACTAACAAAATTTAAATAAATAAGAAAAAGAATCACCTAAAAATTTATATAGATCTCATATTACTCTATTCAGATTTTGATTTTGCATTTTTATAGTTTTCAAATATAGTATATAAATCCACAAAAATCCCATACAAAGACAAAGAATTCGAAAAAATTGTCCTTTTTTTCTACTTAATAGTGCAGTGGCTTTATGGAAAGTTTAGCTGATGTGGGCTTAATTAAGTGCAACTGTATGGTTAATATGGGCATGTGATGATGAATTATTATTAATTAAAATATTGAAAAGACAAGTTACCTAAAAATAATTTCAGTATATGCATAATGGAACAGCTAGCATGGTCCCTTTCATTAGGGCAAATCGCGTAGAGTAAAAGGAATTGCGTCGATTATTCGTAATTCCTTACGCTTGTATTCTAATAATAATGATTTGATAGACGTTAAAAATGTATTGTCCTAACCGTTGCCTTGTCATTTTCCTCATTTTCTTCGAAGCAAAAATTCGTATATATATATACATAAAATAAGATTTAAAATTCATAAACAATACAAGCTTTTCATTAATCAAACATAAAATACTTTCTTTTTTCAAAACAAATATAAAATTATGCTTCAAATTTCGCTCGTGATTCCATGCATTATGATACGTAAATTTTGTTTGAATTAGGTTTTGTGAGTAAAATATAACAATATTAATAAAATCAATATAATTTTATAAGTGATTGAAGAAAATTTTGGGATCATGTGCAACAGTTCAATGTTCGCATAGTATCAACGAAGCTAGACGGAGTTTTGATTGTCATAGCTCCATCTCACAATAATAATCAAGCTTTTTGTATGATCGAAGTCGTTTTTCTTATCGACCTTGTTAATGCCACATTCAATTTTTTGTTTTGTTTTTTGCCTTGTGTCAACTTTTGACTCATGCATTTGTCGAGTTTGAATTTTACTCCATACAGATAGTCACGAAAATTGGAGTTTTTGAATTGTTAGTAAGAGAGCAAACATAAGGTTGCCTAACACTTTGATTTGATTGAGGGCATGCCTCTAGAAGAGAATGTATATAAATTGAGGATTGGAATGGAAGGCTAGCAATCGAAAAGGTATTATTCTTTGTGTATGCGAAAGGGTGTGGGCTAGCCTCCTCTTTTCCTCTTAATAATATTCAATTATTACGTAGTTTCATAATTATTGATGTAAATTATTGTTTATTAATTGTATTTGTTATTTTGTTACATTTATTTTTACTCTCTGGTGCAACATACTTCTCTCTTGAGACGTGACCTATCATAAACAACTCTTTTAGTCTCTATCTCACAAAGATAAATATAAAGTTTGTATGCATTCTACTCTTCTAATACCATTACTCGGCCTCAATATTGTTAAATTAATGGGCCTTTATGAGGGGCACAATTATGAATCTTGTTTCTTGTAACATCTTTTTTTAAAAAACATTATTTTGTCAACCAGTGTTTGATATTCATATTAAAACTGAACTATTTTAGATTCGCACCGCGTAAGCCTTTATTCAAGAAGAAGCGCTCCCTACTAAAAAATTTTCCATACTCAATACTTAAACTTGAAGCCTCTACTAGAAATAGTACCCTGTCTTCTTCTTTAAGGCATTTAATTCATTCTTACATTTGCATTGCAATAACGTTCTCAAAGTTATCAAGTCTTTACATTTTTTTCTGTTCAATGTTACATTTTTCGTTGTCGTTGCCAGCCAACTCCATTGAAGCTCAGAGCAATTTTATCTTGTATTTTCGATTTGGTGTATTCAATTATTATCTATTGCTAATTTTTTGTAAGTTAATTCATTAGTATAATTTTATTGTTTGATCAATTGGGTAAAAAAGACTTTGATTAGACTCATTCATATAAAGAAGCACAATTATTACTCCTACTGTTTATTTATAGATATTTTTAGTTCGTATTTCTTATTCAGAAATGTCTTGCGTTGAATTGAAGTTCCCTCTTTCTACATAAAGTTCCAAAATGAGAGCCCCCAAAAGTAAGAAAATAATTCCTCTTCACCCTTTTTAGCTTGGAAATTTAAGAAAGGAAAAGGAAATGTTGGAGGACATTCCAAGCATTTCCAGAGAGACTGTCGTTTGAGAAATAGCCCAAAAATTACAATTATAAAATATTAGAAAAAGGATCACAAATATTTTTGAATGACGTGAAATTAAATGAAAATATTTTTTATTAATAATTTGGTTTAAAAATATTTTTGCAGTTGATAGTTTAATCTGAAAATGCTTCCAGATATGCAGAACCTAACTTCAAGCATTAGCAAGGTCTAAACTTGGTACAACTTCGACTCATTAAAGGAAAGAATTACAATAAATAAAGGACTAACTAATTTGTAGTTGACAAATTTTGGTCGTCAACGTGAAATACATAAAAAGTAAAATCATCATGTCTTTCGTAAAAATATACACAATATTAATTGGGTTTAAATTGAACATTCTCTTGAATTTCCAAACCTCCCTGACTTAAAAAGATGAGCCCATTTTTTGTTGAAATTGTAGTTTGATGATATTGATTGATAAAAGTTTGAAAAAATTATGCGGATACATAAATATATATTAGTTAATTAATTAATCAATTAATATAGTTATAGTTTGAATTAATTATGACTTTTGGCAAACATCTAAGTTGTTATTATAGTTTGAGTTTTGTATAATTCGCGCGATTTATACAAATGTTGTGCACGATTATGCAAGCTGTGTGCAAATCAAATTATGCGGATACATAAATATATATTAGTTAATTAATTAATCAATTAATATAGTTATAGTTTGAATTAATTATGACTTTTGGCAAACATCTAAGTTGTTATTATAGTTTGAGTTTTGTATAATTCGCGCGATTTATACAAATGTTGTGCACGATTATGCAAGCTGTGTGCAAATCAAATTATATAGCGAAATATACAAACACGGTGAATTGTATAGCGAATTATACAAATGACGTGCACGATATTGTATAGCAAATATACAAACGCTATACTAAAACTGTATAGCAATGTTATGCGAATTACACAAACGCTTCTATGACTATTGCTAGAAAGTGTAATCACCCACACTATAGCTATGAAACATAATTAAGCTTTATATATGTTTGACATTTATGAAATTTACTCAAGTTTTAACATATAGCCCAAGAACATGATTGTTTGCTATTTATGGGCTATTTATATATGGGCTTGGTAGCAATGGATAATCAGCCCATCAGCGGCCCAAATTACGTAATAAAAGGGCAATATGGTCAGTAAAATAAGAAGTCTAAAAGGCGCGGTTACCCTGATTTTTACGGACACAAAAAACCCTTTGCCACACTTATCTGTGCGAATTCAAAATATCAAAAAGGCTGCAGAAAGAAGATAATGGCGGTGTCTTTGGGGCTATTCTCGGTATTCTCCACCGGCGAAACGGCGTTGTTCGCCAAGTCAGCTTCGTTTTCCTCCACCAGACTTGCGTCTCCGCTTGCTGCTCATCATGCTAACTTGCGTACTGTGCGGACGGTCACCTTCGCGACGGCTTCCAAGCCGGCTGCTGAGCCGAAGAAGCGTGAACCTAGGGGGATTATGAAGCCGCGTCGAGTGTCGCCGGAAATGCAGGCTTTCCTTGGTGGTATGTCTGAGGTTCCTCGAACTCAAGCCCTCAAGTTGATTTGGGCTCACATCAAAGCGAACGACCTTCAGGTTTAAACTATTTTCGCTTCACTGGTTATCCTCTATGAACTAACTAATATGTTATTGTGACGCTATTAGGGATGTTGCCTGTTTAATAGTGTTCCTTTTCTACTTGATTTTTTCTCTGAATGCTGTTTAGATTTATTTTTTCTGGTTTAGGTGGGTTAAACTTTAGAATGAGTGGATTTATTTATTATGCTAACTTGTCAATTTCTAAAAGGTTGAGTGTTTTTTTCTCTATGATTATGGCTTTACGTGTTTAGTTCACTGGTAATTTTCTTTGTTGTGTTGTGGTAGTGTTTGTTTTATTATGGATTGGGTTGTCTAATGTATGGGTTTCCACTTAAAACTTTCTTGGTAATTAGATGTGTGGTAATATGCTAGTATATGCTAAATTCCTAAGTTGTCTTTGCACTTTAATGTTTATTTGGAGCACCTCCATTTTCCATACAATGCTACAATCTTTTAAAATGCAACTAAAATCTTTGTCCTCTTTCGTTGTTCTTGTTGGGGTTCAGCTACAAGCTTTTCACTCTCTCTAGCTTTCAGTTAAGAATTGATGGCCAGGTTCTCGCTGACATGTGGCATCAAACTAGTCTACTGATGCGAAAGTGGAGATTTGTATAAAGTGCACTGCAATAAATTTCTCTTTGTGTATTGATTTTGCAAGAAATGCTTGGCAAATGAAAATGTGGAGAATGAGCAAACCATAGTGTCTTTCTGGTTCTGTAATTCCATTGAGAATTCTTACCAACTCTATGGATTGTTTATTTGATATTAGCATGGTTCTGAGTGCTGAGGCATCCGAATTATTGTTATAGTTTCTGGGTATCAATATGCATTTCAAACAAAGAACTGAACATGATGCCATTGAACTCTTTCATGGCATTGCATACTGTGCACAAGCTGATGATTCTATGTTTTCTAGCTGTTAATTGATTTTCACTTTCCTTTAAAACGAAGAACTTTGTTGCAATATCCTTTCCATCCGGCATAAACCCTGACATTTGAATTAAGTTGTTCACTCTATCTGAATCTTTATGGCATTTGGCTTTCATGTTTGGTTATTAAACTCTCATCAGGATGTATGATGTGGTGTAGATGGAGAACTTGTGTGTTTTTTAGTTTGAGAAAGATCCAGAATTTCATGGAAACTACCCATCAGTGCAGCTTTTTCTTTACATGTTTAGTTGTTTTGATCAAATTTCAATGAAATTGTGGAACTTTCATGATGTTTTATTATTTTAGCAAGTTATATTTGATATGGTTACTTGGACACCTGATATTCTGGCTAGAAGTATGTTGAGAGAGAACATACTGATTCTAATCTATAACACGAGGGCTTGGTGTTAATTTATTTAGTGTAATTAGTACATTGAACTTTTAGCTATCTATTGTTGATATTTAACGTGAGGTTCTCTATAATTACCTGAGAAGGTCAGTGAAAAGAAGGCAATGCTCTCTATAGTGATGTCCACTGTTTGTGTTGCCAACTCTTTTGAAGTGCATTAGCCTACACATTATTTCATTATGTGGTTAAATCTATCTATATATAGTTGGTTTGATACTTAGCAATATGTTACCTTGTAGGATCCTCAAGACAAGAAGGTCATAATTTGTGATGAGAAGTTGAAGACAATTTTTGGTGGAAAGGACCGTGTTGGGTTCCTTGAGATTGCTGGTTTGATTAGTCCTCACTTTCTTAAATGATCCAAGGGAAGTGTTGAAGGAAAGCTCTTTTTTTTTGTTTTGTAAATTAGGCTTCTACATGTGGAGATGGTATCTACTAGGAATATTAATTTATAGCTTATCTAAACTCATATGAAGGAGCCTTAGTCTTTCAGATCACACTTTTGTGAAAGTTTTGATCTACGTATGAAGGTTTTCTGGTGCAAAGATTAGTAGCCAGTGGCTTGTCAGTCTTAAAACATATTGCAGCTTTATATGCTGGACGCTATGAATGCCATATTTTTAGTAGTAAAATGTTCCCGTGGCAGCAGCAGCAGCACTTTGAAGTCTGATACGGCAAATGTGCTGAATACTAGGTTCTTTTCCCGTTGGTATGGCAATATCCAATGTTTGAATGAAGTTTGTGAAATCATCAGCCCATTCACTTGACTTTTGTAGGATAATAGTGCTTAATATGTTTGATATCAGGAGTATGCTAATTGGGAGCAATACTTTAAAGTTTTCTAAATTTGGGCACTTATCAAAACCTGAACATCCAAATCGAAACTTTGTTCATTTTACGTATTCTTATCTTCATCTGCACTTTCCATTTGTTCTTAGTCAACGTTGATGAAACCATTTACTAATCTCATTAAGGGTCTGCAAATATATTTCTTAGCCAGTTTTTCGTTGTCCAGGAAGGTTTACATAAATCGTAGTAAATTACTATATGGGGAAAAATCCATCTCATTTTAGTGGTAAGATATGTTGAAAATAATCGTCAATTTAGATAATCAATGGAAATTAATTAATTTTTTTTAATTTTGTCTTTAACATTAATTATTCTAAAATTAAGAGATATATTATAGATAAAAGTTTAATTATTCATAAGAAATATATTAGTAAAACAACAACAACAACAACATACCCAGTGAAATCCCACAAGTGGGTCTGGGGAGGGTAAGATGTATATTAGTAAAACAACACTTCTAATTATTTTTTCCGTAAGATTGTGCCAAATGTTATCACGACGACTAAAATGGAACAAAAGAAGTAATCTCGTAAGAGCGTTAATATGGTGTCAAGTTGTGTTAAATTATTACTCTAATAGTAAATTACTATAGACTTAATGGGTTATTTGTTCGTCCAATAACCTAGTAGAAAAAATCAAAATCAAACATATAAAACGGTAATTTTTATTATAAAACTATTAAAAAAATCATCTAATAATCTAATAATAATAAATTAATAATATATTTTTTTTAATTTATGAATCGATTCATACTCTATTCCAAACCACCAAACTATTTTGAGAATCAAAAAATAATCGAGGCTCTTTTAGGTTGAGTTGAAATTCATCACCAAAATAAAAAGTATAATAATTAATTAATAAATAAGTAAGAAAATATCTTAGGAACAAAAAAATAACTGGCCACCATGGAAAGTATAATGAGGAAGCAAAGAAGATAGGAGTGTTCCGTTAGTGCTTGAGCATTACTAGCAGAAAGCTTTGACACTGTGTTAATGGCGGACAAATTAGGTCTTCCTCTTCTATTACCAAATCCTCCACCTTCAAAATCCATCTTTCAAGACTTCACTGTTTCCTCTAATCAACCTTTAGCTCCATTTTTAAATGACCTCTTTCACCATCAAACTTCTCCTAACTTCCCTTCTACTTCCACTCAGTCCCTTAATTTACCTTCTCCAATTCCCAGAACTCGGCGGCGTATTATTGGCAAGGATAGTGATTCCAACAGAGGCAAACCATGGAATCCTCTTCGTCTTTCCCCTCAAGGTGAGAAAATCCTCCAAACCCTAATCCATCCAGAATTTCAATCGGAAAATTTTCACCAAATTTTGCTTAGTTTGTATACCGTGCATCGTTTAGAAGGTTCTGAATTGGATATAGAGTCCTTGAGTTTTGATATTTTGGGTATTATAAAGGGTTTAGGGTATTATAAAAAATGTGACTTAGCGTTGAATGTGTTTGAATGGGTGAGAAATCGACCTAATTCTGGGGTTTTGTTGAATGGGTCTGTAATTGCTGTGGTTATAAGCATGCTTGGCAAAGAGGGGAAGATTTCGGTGGCTTCATCTTTGCTTCACAATTTGCATAAAGATGGTTTTGGTATTGATGTTTATGGATATACTTCTCTAATTACTGCATTTGCGCGTAATGGGAGGTATAGGGACGCGGTTATGGTTTACAAGAAAATGGAGGAGGAAGGGTGCCAACCTACTTTAATTACTTACAATGTGATTTTGAATGTTTATGGGAAAATGGGTATGCCTTGGAGTAGAATTTCAGCTGTGTTTGAAGGTATGAAGAACTCTGGAGTTGTTCCTGATGCTTATACCTATAATACTCTTATCACTTGTTGTCGTCGGGGATCGTTGTATGAGGAAGCCAGGCAGATTTTTGAGGAGATGAAACTAGGAGGTTTTCTGCCCGATAAGGTTACATACAATGCATTGTTAGATGTGTATGGGAGGTCTAGGAGGCCAAAAGAAGCCATGGAGGTTTTACGAGAGATGGAGGTGCATGGGTTTTCGCCCAGCATTGTGACTTACAATTCTTTGGTATCTGCTTATGCTAGGGATGGTCTGATGGAGGAAGCAATCAAGCTGAAAGCCAAGATGATAGATAAAGGGATTAAGCCTGATGTTTTTACGTATACCACCTTATTCTCTGGATTTGAGAAGGCTGGGAAGGATGAATCAGCGATGAGAATATTTGAGGAGATGACAAGTGCAGGTTGTAAACCAAACATCTGCACTTTCAATGCTCTTATTAAGATGTATGGAAACAGGGGAAAATTCACTGAAATGATGAAGGTTTTTGATGATATCAAGACGTTTGGTTGTTCCCCCGATATTGTCACTTGGAATACGCTCCTAGCCGTATTTGGCCAGAATGGAATGCATTCAGAAGTCACTGGAGTGTTCAAAGAAATGAAGAGATCAGGGTTTGTAGCAGAGCGGGACACCTTCAACACCTTAATTGGTGCTTACAGTCGCTGTGGAGCTTTTGATCAGGCTATGGTCATTTACAGGCGAATGTTAGATGCAGGGGTTACTCCGGATCTCTCAACCTATAATGCTGTTCTAGCAGCATTGGCTCGAGGAGGACTATGGGAACAGTCTGAAAAAGTACTTGCAGAAATGAAAGATGGTCGTTGTAAACCTAACGAGCTAACGTACAGTTCTTTACTTCATGCATATGCCAATGGGAAAGAGATTGACAGGATTCATTCTCTTGCAGAAGAGATATACTCTTCTGTAATCCAACCTCATGTTGTGCTTCTGAAGACCCTTGTATTAGTTTATAGCAAAAGTGATCTTTTGGCGGAGACTGAACGAGCTTTTTTTGAGTTAAGAAGTAGAGGTTTCTCGCCAGACATAACCACCTTAAATGCTATGCTTTCCATTTATGGTCGGAAGCAAATGACTACAAAGGCAGCTGAGATTATGAACTTCATGAATGATGCTGGTTTCACTCCTAGCTTGACTACGTATAACAGTTTGATGTATATGTACAGCCGGTCTAACAATTACGAGAAATCAGAGCAACTGCTAATGGAAATTATAGCAAAAGGAGTCCGGCCTGATGTTATCTCTTATAATACAGTAATATATGCTTATTGTAGAAACGGGCGGATGAGAGATGCCTCACGAATCTTCACAGAAATGAAGGAATCTGGAATTGTTCCTGATGTGATCACATATAATACCTTTGTTTCAAGGTATGCAGCTGATGCAATGTTTATTGATGCCATTGAAGTGGTTCGTTACATGATCAAACAAGGTTGTAAGCCCAATGATAGCACATACAACTCCATTATAGACTCATATTGTAAACTTAATCGGAGAGATGAAGCTCTAGCTTTTATTAACAATCTATGTAAGCTTAATCCTCACGTTTCTAAGGAGGAACAGACCAGATTATCAGCGCGATTGACAAAGAAATGAAATTTTCTTCTTTATGGATTGTAGTTTAGTAGCAATACCCTTTTGCTGTATTCTCTTCCTTATTTCCATGTTATATACATGTACGCTGCGAAAATATGAGCAGTGTGCTAATTGTTGTGTATAGAAGTTCCTTTTACAATCTTGGAGATCCTTGTTACATTTTGATGCACTGATGCTATGGAGTTTGCTTGGCATACCCAAAGTTTGATACGAAAGAGTAACCTCAGTTGCTAGGTTTGATTAAGCTCTTGGTTAATTGAAACAAAAGATCCATACGATCAAACAGTTGAGTTAAAGCTTAATTATTGTTGTTACATTTCCATTATATCTCATACCTCAATCGTGAAACTACACTAAGTATATTGTTGTTACATCTGCATTATATCAATACAGGATGAGTGTTAGATTTTGCATAACCTTTTTTTTTTTTCCCGAAGAATCCCCAATGGATTTTAAAACCAAGGATTTATGTAAAAATTTATGAATGGAGAGACCACATTATTCAACTTCTTGCCAAGCAAGAATGCAAAATACAACAAAACCTGGGAATTTTCAGAAAACTTCCCTACTTAGAAATTGTCAGCTCAAAATAAGACGAGTCTTTTTTTGATCTCAAAGCACAATCAATCTGAAAAGAACAAAATAATGGGTTTTGTCAGATCCTAAACTGAGCTGGTCTCAATTCATCCAATCAGCCACCCATAACGCTGGGTTTATCTACCCTGGGTTTCCGTCGCTATTTCCCTATACAGTAACATTATATACTGAATATACCACCCTCTTGTTACGGTTTTTGGCTGTTCAAAAAGCTCCAATCACTTGGTTCTCCTCAGCATCATCTGAATTATATGAGAAAATGTCTACAGGTGCTGTGATAGAACCAAGAGTGCCTTTTGAGTGGAAGGATTCTTTTTGGTGATCAAGGTAGATCACAATAACTGTGATATCATCATGGAAATAGCGCCTAATCCCCTTTTCTATCTTCTGTATGTCGCTGTACCTCATCTCCCTCTTCTTAGCAGCCTCCTGAAGGGCTGCTCGCACAAGCTTCTTAGCTATTCCCTGCAAGTTCATCAACCAAATAAACACGATAAGTCATAACAGGATTATCTCAGATCTTAAATACAATTTCTACAAATCAAGGAACTCGTTCACCAAAACAAGATGAGCTATATAAAAGTAGAAGTAGCAAACCCATTTCAATCCATGCCAGGTTACACATACTCAGGCTTGCATCCAGGACTGTAGCGACGGCTGAGCATACCTAAGTAACTTGGCTGAATGCTGAGTGAAATGTCTCTGACTACTTTTTAATGCCATCTACACTTTGACCCAGAGGCAGAACTAGGATATAAACTTGATGTTTTCAACCTTTAGTTTCTTAGCACTAAACTCATTGTACTTTTGAGATTATAGGTTCAAAATTAAATATTTATTGAAAGTTGAATGGTTTTTAACATATATAACTATGTTCCGTGGTTCAATTTAATCCATAGATTACAAGCTGCAACAACCTCTGACTGCACCAATATGCATAAATGCACACATTTCCACTAGGTCACCAGGAGAGAAGAATGAAACAACTGGAACTTACAGCTCTTGGGTTTCTAAATACTATCTCCACAGCTAATTGATCACTTAATTGTTCCCAGAGGCCATCAGAAGCAAATATAAGGAATAAGTCATGAGGCCTAATACTTCTTGAAACAATTGAAGGCTCTGCTGTCAGTACAGGCCGCTTCAGAGGTACAACATTCCCATATTGTTGGAAGATAGGATCCCTGTTAAATTCAGGTTTCTTCAAATAGGCGTCTCCAATAGATCTTGAGACCTGCAAATCAAGATGTATAAGTCAGTATCGTCCTAAGATCTACAGTAGACCAACCACACAAGACTGGAGAGAAAATGGACAAAAAGGCTACGGATAGAGTGCAAACATTCCTTGGTACTCTCCTAGAATAATGTTGATGCTTTTATCAGCAGAAACCAAAAATAATCTAGGTCTAATAGTTAGATAACCATCACAGAAATCCAGAGCCTTTTATGCCTGCAAGATGGCCAAGAAGTAAGACGAAGAAGATACGATTTCAACAGAATCACGACTAATTGCTTTATAAAATCTTCATGGGTATCTCATGTAAGGAACACAGGCTTCCTCTAACTTGAACTGCATGAAACAGTGGATCAAGAGGCATAGCGTGTGATTCCTGGAAGAGTACAAAGATATGAAGCCTTAAGAACACGTAGGACAAAGATAAACAGAAACTCCCTGTCGATATGTACACAAATTAAAATGGAGCATAATTACCACAGCTTATGCTCTGAAGCCTAACCTTTTGCAAGTCATACAATATACACAACACATCTCACAAATTCAGGGCTCAGCAATTATGAACCTGACTGAAAGAGAGTAAAATATAACCACCATAAAGCCAACAGGAGAACCATCTAAGGTTAGAGATAAGATGTGCACAAAATAAAGATGAACTAATGTTGTGAAAGGAGGCCTATATACTACTAGATTAGTTGGAACAACATAAAATCAGCACCAAGCAAAGTAAAAGCGCGAATCGTATAACCTGGACTACTCAGACAGAACATCATTCCCACCTGGAAAGATCAACTTAAACATTACTCCAAAAAATGCATAGTCTCACATTTAGAACACAGATATAAAAACTTGACTATTCATCAACTGACAAAACAAGCATGATCACCTGAATTATGCCTTTAATCCTCCAAACACCTCGAATGTATACCACTACAGCCTGATCATCAGGATGAAGTGATTCAACTTCTTTCCGCACTTCCTCACAAGAAACATTGTGATCAGTTGATAACCTTTCTGCAACCACAGAATTTTTTTCTGTATCAAAACCTCTGCGTCCAAGAACTGCCCTAGAATCTCCTAAATTAGCCACGTACAGTTCACCCTCAGAAATTGCCCCAACCAAACAACATGATCCAACCGAAGCAATTTTTGGCATTACAGGCAATGATCTCTTCACCAATTGAATAAAATCCTCTTCTGTAGCATTAAATGCCCTCTTTATAACATCTGACGACAAACCCCCTTGCTCTTTCGAAAACTCTACAAGTTCAAAACCAAAATCGCTCATCAAAATCATTGATAGAAAACGATCTTTGAGCAAAAATAACATAGACAAATCGTGACCCACAAAAGTATATAACAGGAAAAACTGAAAATTCACGCCAAAACAGAAGAAATTGCAGAAACAAAAAGTGACAATACGGCGCTGAAGTCAAAATAATAGAAAATCACATACTGTGCAAATAAGAGAAGAGGTGTCTGTTGACAAAACGGGAGGCTTCAGGGCCACCATGGCCATCATAAACACCAACATAGGTAGCAGAAGGCGAAGTAAAGACTTGACTTTGGTCTTCCAGAGAGGAATTAGCTTGAACGACGGCAATAGAGAAGTCGCCGGAAGCATGAGGTTTTAAGTCCATATGCCATAAAAGCCCATCTCCATTTATTCTACCAAAACACCTCTCCAATGGCCTACAACACGATCGAATCATCATACTCTTCTCTTTGATTACCACCACTATTTTGCAAGAAAAAAAAACTGTATAAAGGGATTTAGTTCAGAGAAAGCATCGGAAAAGTAGCGCTTTGTAAAGAGGTTCACGCGTTTCTCTTTATATATATATATATTTATACTCAACTAGTCTTGTGCTAATCATAAAAGTAAGCAATTCGTCTTTGCCACTTTCTACAGCAATTGGTTGTCCTCCTTTCTTTTCTTCGATTCCTCTAAAGAATTAAGTATAAAGTAATTCCCAGATATTTTAATTATCATATAGTTTGACTTAAAATATTAGTAAAATAAAATTTATGATCTAAAATATTTTTTAAATATTTATGTAATTATGGTTCTATTTCTTTCTTTGTTCTCTTTCCTTCCCTGCTTATAGGTTGTTGAGTCGAGAGTTCTTAGGAAACAATCTCTCTTTTCCTCTAGGTAGGAGGTAGTGTGTATATTTCTACCCTCTTCAAACCTCACTTGTGAAATTTAACTGGATATGTCGTTATTGTTGTATGTAACTATGATTTTAATTTTAAAAGTTAAAATAAAATTTTTAGTTCTCTTTTTATTATAAATTATTGACATTCTTCTAAAATGAGCTGAA
This sequence comes from Solanum rostratum, assembly GCA_029948455.1. Taxonomy (NCBI): domain Eukaryota; kingdom Viridiplantae; phylum Streptophyta; class Magnoliopsida; order Solanales; family Solanaceae; genus Solanum; species Solanum rostratum. The sequence continues at coordinate 88,395,438 of CM057045.1, read as the reverse complement.
ATAAAAAGTTTGGCACATAAATTAAAACAAAAAGCATAGACATTTTTTTATTCACATAAATTTGTAATGAAAAGCTATTACAATAATTATTAATATGAGTTAATTTAAGTTAAATCATATTAAAAAATTTATATGCTATTAGTGTACATAATTTATTTATTTTTGTAGAAACAAATTGTAAAATAATGTTTTTTTTAAAGATATCACCAGCGTTGAAATAACTAGGTGTGTATTGTTTTCTAAAAAAGGTGGTCTGATTACTTAGAGATGAAATTCTAGGTCAGTTTTTTCTTTCCCCGTGATTTACGTTACTAATAATCTGCAATAGAAATTGATTGACTTTAAAAATCTAATAGTTGATTAATATTATTCTAACCATTTTAAATTAATGGTTACATTTCATTTCTTGGGAGTTAAACCATCTTGATATTTTCATTTATCATATATTGACATAAAAAAGTTGTAATTTATAATTTTTTTCGTATTTATTTAATAAAAAAAAAACCTGCAACCGCTACTCTTTAGGTATGCACAGGGTAAAACCACATTTCCAATAAAATCACATTTCCATGCAATAGCTCACAAACCACGTAGGAGAGGTAGTCTGCATTAGGCAAGCCTGTCAGTGTGACGAGCTTGATCCAGAAGGCAAACCCTTTTCTTTCGCTCTTGTTAGAGGTCCCAAGCCCAACAACGTTTTTTGTATTGTACTTGACCATATAAATTCTTAATTTTAAAATATTTTATAATAATAATTCAATTTAACTTTAGAAAGAAGTTCAATTGATGACTCTTGACAAGTGAAACGTGATATTTTATCCGCTTACATCATAAATTAGAAATAAAATAAGCCTTCTTTGTCACGTTTTTTGGGTCATATTGTTTGATACAGTTTGATATTTATGAATAGATTCAGAAGTCAAGCTAAGGCAGTTGGATTTTTGGTAGCAAAGCATTTTGTATTACCAAATAATTTTTTGTGTTTAATACTAATAATGTCTTGATCATAGTTACGTCTAATATGTAAAATATTCGAACCATTGTAATGACTTGATGAGTTATCCTAACACTATATTCTTATTTATTTTATAAAATGTGCCACGTTTTCAAAGTTATTCTCTTTGTTTTGTTTGAATTGGCAATACTTTTTTATTATTCTATTTTAAAAATAATATATTATATTTTTCATATTTGGTATATGAAGATATTTTTATAACTAATTGTATAAATTTCGTGACTTATTTTAAATTATAATTTTAAACATTTTATTATCACCATATAGATTAATTTAATTTAGACATAATATAATTGAGGACCAACATTCTTCTATTCTTTGGAATCTTCAAATATTTAATTCGTTGGTCGTTAGGTAAATTTGCATATATAGAGACAGACAAATTACCTACTACTAGCTAATTGTTGGTCTTAGAATAATAATTGGCTGCCTTCGTATTTAATTAGACCAATGGATCGACATGTGGCACTACAAATGATTTTAAAAAATAAATAAATTGAGGGTAGGAAAAGGAGAAACGAAGTGGGAAGCGAAACTTCACCAACAAGATGGAAGTTCAGATAGCCTACGATATCAATGGAGCTATTAAGATTTTCCTTGACACTATCAAATGATATGACAGTATGTATAGTTTTCGTAAGGAATGATATACAGTATGTATAGTCAGTGTATATTTCATGCATAATCAAGCTATCTCAATTTTTGAGTGTATCATAATGTATATTCAATTTATAACTTATGTATAAGTACTCTATATTGTAAAAATCTAGTGTATATTTTTTATGACTTTTAACAAATTATATGGTATAGTCACTATATATTTTCTTATGATTTTTGACTTTTTTTTTAATGTCAATAAAATATGACTATATTCGTTATAAACTAGTTAGTTTACTGTATATAGTTGAAATTAGCCACTCCGTTTAACTTAAACTAAAAGTCTTAAGATTCATGTTCTTAGAAAATGGAAAAAAATCTTGTCTAGCATCTACACCACGGCATGGACTGTTGACAAGACTTGCTATTAAGTATTGTAGTCTTTTTCCAAACCAAAGTTAGTAATTCAACCATGGATATCTAGTCATATCAAGATTCAAGGGTATGGAAACATAAATAGGAATCTGACCAATTCAGCAATGACATATTGTTAGTTACACCGAACTTACAGGCGTTTGTTTGAACATCTTGAGTTTGCAAACTCATCCTTTTGAGTTCTTGCTCAAATTATGTTTGTTTTTGCCAAAACTTGAACCTTGATGAACTCTATTAGGAATGAAATGATCAGGTCTGAATATTATTAATTGTTCTACTTATTTTATTAGTAAACTATCATTCAACCAACAAAAGGTCAAAGTCATCAAAAGAGAACTTCACATAAGAGACCACCATTCTAGTTAATGGTTGGTTCACGACCTCTCATTGGCCCTACAAGAAGTTGTTACATGTATAGCTGCTCGACAATATGGGCAGTCCCCACAAGTTCTTACCCAGGGTTCCAAGCAACAAGGGTGAAACCTATGGCCACAAGGTAAACATACCAGCTTCTCTCCCTCCAAGAAAGCATCCAGACATATGCTACAGTCAAGAACCGCCTGGGACTGTGTTCCTTCCTCTTCCTTGTCTGAGTTGCTGTAAATCCCAATATGCAGTGAATCCACTGCTTCTTGACTCAGACCTGGGGGCCTCTTGTTTGCTTCTGCCCAGACAAGATCAGGGCTGGGGGTTGAGCCAGCAAGCCATAAACTAGAATCCGCTTCCCAATCACCAGCATCAGCAAGTCTGAAATCATCCTCAAATGTGAAGTTGTGATGGGAGCTTGTTGGGAACCGGTAACTTCGCCTATTAGAAGCCAATATCAGCATTCAATCAACTAGACCATATGCAATATCTTTGAAGTTCCACTTAAATTGATAGTGCACATACTGACTTCTCTTTTTAAAAAAAGATAAATTGAAAACCTCTTTTAGTTCAGCATAAAAGGTCTAAGTGACCCACAGATTGCAAGGACCAAATTTAGCCAGCATAACGTGTCCTAAAACAGATAGCTCGGTGAATTCTGAATGATATCAAGTGCCAAATTGTTCATGTCAAATGAAAAAGAGGTATAGTGTTCCTAGAATCCAGAACATATCATAGTGAACACCAAAGCAACTTACAAACACTAGTGAGGAACCATGCCAACAAGATAACCAGAACAGGAAAACATAGACATTTAAGACTGCTGGTGAATTGACGTCCTAAAATATGTCTCTTAACTTCTACAGCGAGGAGGGCTAGAGAGGAAGAAGGGTCAGCAAAATCAGCTGAACTTCTTACTAAGCACTCAACAATGTATAGGAGCAACATATTTTAATAATTCTATGATGAAAGTCCATTTACCACATACCTAACATCTCCAGTCTTTGTCATCCAAGCACATGCTCATTTTGATATTCTTAATGACCCAACAAACTGATTTGAGGAATCAGAGAACTCAAAGTTCATTAAGAACCAAGCAACTTCATGTATACTTTATCAGAAATATATCTACTTAGAAATGTACTCTTACGCATCTCCGAATTTATTTAATCAAAGGTTGTATTGTGGATATACAATATCATAACTACAACGGCTTGCCAAGAAAGGTCATACCCTTGGGTTTCATGGATTCAAAATACCAACCTGTTTCCAGATATAGATACACCTCTCAATCTCTGGAGAAGTCTTTCCCTTGCAAGTATTACAGCACCAGGGAGCCGCTCACTACCTGAGATTCCTACCCTATCTCGTATCCTGTTATTGTTGTTTGTTGCACGATTGGCATCTACAGATGCAGCCTGGCTACTCCCAGAATCGAGCAAAACAGAATCACGATCCTAACTTGTGAAAAAAGACCAAAATAATTAGCATCAATGTTTCAGGTCATTTTCAAAGAATTGAATCGATCAGAAAATCGAGGTGGCAAGACTTTAGAGCTCACATCCTACCACATTTTTGAACCTCCAATCAGCAATATATCATACTAAAACGAAGCATTAAAAATACACAATATAACAAAACAAAATGAGCAATATGTCATGTAATAACAAAAATGAATGACGAAATCTAAAGAATATATCAATCAATTACAAGGGCAACAGGTATATGCTCGTACCATCTTATAAATGAGCATAAAAGCTGATGAATAAATTGTTTGGGGGAACTTAAAGGTGTAGACATACATAGAGAAGTACATCAGCCAGCACTATATTAAAATATTCCAGAATCACAGGTCAGGCACCTTAAAATCGCGCGAATCCAGAATACAATGGCATACAATTGCACTATGAAAAAATCATTTTCTCTGAAACTTGCACTGCTAAACAACACCACGGCTTGTCGTTAAGTTCTCACATCGCATTTGTTCGACTTATTCAACAGGGGAGTTAACCTCAAAATGGCACATGATGGCAATACTGGCTTCAAAACAGTGTCACCAATCAGGAGTTAACTGGAAAAAGGAGCAAATCTATTCTGTGATAACTAAATATCAGAAGATGGAAAAAACAGATCCATATGCGACTTGTTTGAGATTCAAGGGCAATCATTGATGTATTATTTTTGGTAGGCTTAAAAAAAAGGAAAACTATGTAATTGCACAATTAGCTTAATTGTTATCGTTACAATAACAGCACGGCCCATGTTTGCCTGGATTCTGTTTTAGCATGACCAGAGATTTGTATGTAGTGAAACTATAAGAGTGAAATATAGAACTTTTAGTCTTTCTTAATATTGAGTATTACTATGCAATTGACTTGAAGCAGATTCCTAGAATTACCTAACACAGACTAGATTGAAATTAAATTGAGATGTAGTTTTATTGGTTTAATGATAAATGGCAAAAGAACAGGCAATAATTTTAATCAGAAAAACAGAACACGCTTCTTGTCATGATCAGTATGGGAAGTTAGTATTTTAAATGGCAATGTACACAGTCCATACTAGCATGAGAACAGGTGTAGATATATATGCCAGCAATAACAAGCATCCCCTCTAACATTTACAGCTAGAAAATGTCTGGATAATGGTAATGCAAGTCTGATAAGCAAGTATAACATATCCAGATAATTTTATCCTGCAACCCACAAGTCCATTGTCCATAAAATCATCACAGCTGTGGAATGTTATAAGGTATGTACTATCTCAATTAAAAATGCATACTTGATTGCGGCCCAATCTTAACTGTCTGTCAGTCTATATTATACTATTATTCAAGAATATATTACTATCTTCATTCACTGCACCTGAGGCATATTTCATGCTTTTTATCCTTTCATTACTTAACTAACCCAAGCAAGAAATTACAGTCATATAGCCATAATTGGAATAATTTTTTTTAAAAAAAGAAATCCACTGAAAGGACATCTAGATTCAGCTAATTCGCAATTTTAATATTAAATACATGAATGTTGACCAATGTGACTCAAAATCTTGAATATAAAATGCCAGCACAACATAATAGACAAAGCAGCACTTAAATTTTTATTATTATCATTTTACGCACAAAAAAACAAAAACCGAAAACAAAATCTTACAGGGGCATGGAAACGTGTATGGCGGTGAGGAGATCGGCGCAAGGGCTCACAATCGTTCACATCGAGGCGATCACGGCGGATACTATTGCCGATTTGCTGGTGGTGATGATGATGGCGTCGATCATGTACGCCGTGATGGTGAGAAACCCGACTTGTCGTTGAACCGGACCCTAATTCGAGATCGCTTCGACCGTAACGGGATCTCCTAGTGAAGAATAGCTCTGAAGCACTCGTCATACAATTATAACACGGTTTCTTCTACTCTACCACCTGCAATAAATGCTATGAGAATAGTACAGAGACGCAGAAAAAAACCCAGCGAACTTCCATTGATTGGACGAGAAAAATATCATACCTTAGGAAGAACCGACGAAATAAAGAGGAAGAAGCAAATTGAACAAGTGGGACTTAATTCAGTTACTAAATTGGTCAGATTGATGATGCCAAAACTCAAAATTAAATGGGCTGGGCCTCTCTTACAGCATTGACTGACCAGCCCAATATGAATATTTGTATGTTATTAGTGTACTTTAATCTTGGAAAAGCTATAGTATTTCATTACACAAATATTCCTTTATTTATTTAGTAGTTCTCCTTTTATAGTTTGAAATAATCATATATTAATTATTAAATTTATATCAAATTTAAATTAAATACACTTAAATATATGTATTTTTGCTATAAGATACACTATGAAATACAAATATATAGAAAAAGGGGCGAGCGAGAGTGAAGAGTGACGAGTGAGATAGAAAGGAGATGAATGAGATATGAGGAAAGCAAGCAAGAGCATTTGTGTATCAAGATACATGTGAATCATATCATATATATATTTGGGATATCAAATACATTCTAAAATACAAATATATAGGGAGAGAATCAGATACATGCAAATTCACTTGGATATAATATATGTCTATGCATATTTATCGTATAGTTTCAATTTTATATACGTAACTACTTAATAGGAATAATTTAATTTTCTTTTTAATAATACTGAAATGTTGCTATTGGGCTTTTAGAGTTCTGTGTGAACCTATAGTTTTTTGTCACCAAATGGAGGTGCTGTATGATTATTTTGAAGGGTAAATATTTGAGAAATCTCTTTCATTTAGTTAGTTGTCTTTCTTTTTGTTGTTTACGTAGTTAATTTAAACTCATATTTAGTGATAAATTATTTAGTCCAAAACAAATTAAGTACAAAAAATTGCTGCTAATGTTGGCAATGACATGATTAATAATTTAACATTATTAGGCATTATTTTACACGTCATTGAAGAGACACCATTATGTCAATGGCGAGATGTTATAGTATGGTGATACATGATTTATTTATACTTTTCCACGATTTTCACGATTATTTTTTTTTTAGCTTTTGGCACTCTATATTATTATTATTGTTTCTCCATTCATTTTGAATTTTGTGGTTTAAAAAAAATAATTGACATGAAGTATCTTACAAAAATACTCATATTAATTAGCATTTAGTTTTACGTCTTACAAATAATTTGAGGAATAAATATAGTTAAACTTAAGAATACATTATTAAAAAAAAAGTATTCTTCTTTTATATGCTTAGAGTGATAAATAAAAAGCAAATATATTTTTATTACCTCGGACAAGTATAGTGACAGTGACCGGGGAGAATATCAATTGTGAATTATGGCAACTTTTTTAGCAACATTTCAAAACATTTTACATTAGTTAAATAAAATATTTTACATATTAAAAAGAGGGAATAAGCGCACGGAGCTCCGTCAATGCGTGTGCTTTTCCGTAAGTGAATCAAAATTTCAAGGCACTTTGCATCAGAAATTAGCTTGGCCCAGTGATTTCAGTCTGATATTTCAAGTTGAATATTGCTGGTTTTCGAACCCTTGCTATAACTTTTAATTTTATTGCATTTTTGCATAGCAACATATAATTTCGTAAATACATTAAAATTTCGGGGCACTTCCACATAAGAGACCTGCTTTGCTCGGTGGTTCCAGCTTGACGTTTCAAACTAACTGTTGCAAGTTTGAACCCAGCTACAGCCTTTAATTTTTGCATAACAACATAATTGGGGCTTGATTTTTCTCCATTATTACATACCAACAAAAGTAGGGCCCACTTGCTACAATTAATAATTTAACCAAAAATTAAAAAAAAAATATTGACTCTCAAAATTTTGTATACATAATCATAAATTAGAACAAAATAAATAATGTATATTATTTAAAACTCACATACAAATGCACTATAAGTCGCAATAATTAACGATTTAAATTTTAAAAAAAATATATAAAAATCAGTGATAACTAAAAAAGGACAAATAAATTAAAACGGATGAAATATCTTGAATATGAATACTTAAAAATATTTTAAATGAAATTTATGTGTATTAAATTAAATTGGAAAAGTTATAAATAACAATAATATTTATGTGTTTCTATTTTTAGGATTCATATGCAGTTTTTTTTAAAAAAAATTGATCGAGACGTAAATTAGTTACCCAGTTAAACTTTTTTACTATGTTTTTGTTTCTCTCAAGAGTTTCTGCAGTGACTATTTATTTATTGGTAATGAGCAGTGACTTTATTACTTAGTTTCCATAGTTGCATCTAGTAAGCTACTTTACTTTTCTTGCAGAAGAATGTGGATACGTGTCCATTTTTTACACTATTTTTGATTCCTCAGTACAAAAAAGTAAACTACTTTCATACTTTTGGTGCAATTAAATTATTCATATTCCATTGTCATCGCTCCATAACTTTGTTTTCAAAGTTTAAACTCAAAATTTTAGTGAACAGTTTTAAAAAAAAAGTCCAATCACATGTTTTGGTTCTACTTGAGAATAATATTTTCTCCTTCTCAGTTTATTTGAGTTAACTTGATTTGATACGAAATTTAAAAAATATACTTTTAAAATTTGTAATTTATAACAAATAACAGATTTTTATATGATTATAAATCGTTTCATTAAGAATAATATGAATATTTTAAAAGGTAAAATGTTGATGGATTCTACCTAGTATGAGGCAGTCATATCGTGTTAAAGAATAGTACATGTTCTTTATGTACTTGGAAAGAACAGCAAATCTTTTTTATCCTCTCTTGGTGCCTATGGGTATCCCGCGTAACAAAAGTGACGCCTTAATTAATCTCTACCTCTAAATATATTTTTTTGACATAAATTTTAATTTTATTTTTTGTAATATATGACTATATACATTAATATTCCACATTTGATTATTATCACTAAATATGGAATAAATCACATACTTAATATGACATATGAATAATTAAGTGAATGAACAAGTGATAATCATAGTAAATTTGTATTTTTTGTAATACATGAATAATTTTTTTTTCTTCAATATTTTCATCATAAGTTTTTGTTGTCAATACTCTACGTTTCATTAAATTTGTTCCAAAAATTATTTTTGATAGACAAATCTATTAAACATAAGACAATTATTTTGTTAGTCTACCAATAATATTTCAATGATTTACATGTTCAAACTTAGCAAAATTTTAATAATTAGAACAAAAGTCTAAATATTGATACATTTTGTTTATTTTCAAAAATTACCAACAATACACCAACTTAACATATTTTACTTAGACACCTTAACTTAGCCTTGTTCCTAGTCAACACTTCAGTGTTCACAAATTTATACGTATTTTACACAAAATAATAATTAATAAAAAAAGACAAATATGTGTGTATAGCAAATCGGCCAATGAAATTATAACATGTGGCAATTAGATTAATTTTTTTAAAGTCCAAAAGGAATTTTAAGAAAACAAAAAATTATTTTGGAATCAAGCCAACCCACCCACCCTCCTCCTCCTTCTTCTTCTTCTCCATTGTACCTTGTTTTCTTTTCCACTGGGCTGTGTGCATCCACCCCTTGCCGGAAAAAATGGAGTATTGCTGGATTTTTTGACCAAATTTAATTTTTATTTTTTTATGAAATTCTTTTTTATAACCTTAATGAAAATCTTTTTCAGTCAATTCTTTCTATTTTTACTCGTCAATTTAACTTGTGCTTTTTCGGCGAATCCACGATAAGGATGACGACATTGATGGTGGAGGGATGGTGGCAGAAAGAAAGAATAAAGCAATGTGGCGGGGGTAACGGTGGAAAAGGATTTGGCAGGCGAGAAGGTTGCGCAATATTTGGCTGGTATCGAGTCGAGGGAAACGCATGCTGCTTGGAATTGGAAAAGATGAGGGCGGCTACATTGATCTTTTATTTTATTTTATTTTACTTTTTTATGTTTAGATTTTGACTTTTTAACGCCAACATGTCAAATTTTTAATGGTTCTTACATAAGTTTTATTTACTTCACGCGCCCATTACACGTGTAATACACTTATAATGCCATGTCATCGAAAAGTATTTAATAGGTACATGTTTTGAATAGTAAAGATATTTAATAGGTACTAGTCTGAGTTTAGATGTCTAAGTGAAATATGCGAACAACTTTCAGGAGCCGCATATGACTTAAGCCAGAAAATATAAGAGTTTAGTATATCTTGAAATACGAGTACAAAAAAACGAATGAATTATTGACGCATTTCAACAATACTGGCAAATTAAAAGACGACTAATGATACGTGTTAAATTGATTATCACTTCACTTAAAGTACATAAGAATGGATTATTTATGTATAGATCTATTTGGTTTGATTTGTTTTTTTCTTTCATCAATATCAAACAAAACTTTGTCGTTTTTCTTTTATTATGTTCAATTTGACGTGATTTTCCAATTTTGTTTGAACACCTCTAATTTTATCCATGTACAGGAAAAATTGATTTAGCATGTCATTATCTTTTTAAGTAAAAAGACTTGCGTTCAGTAACGAAAGATTAAGAGGACAAGAAGAAAAGAATTACGTTAAATTTTGTTATAACACTAAAACAAAGTTAGAGAGATTATACTGTAGATATTGAAATTTTATAGGACTCTACAAGATGAATCCTATTTAAATAAGAGGTTTTTGAAGGTTACTCTATCGTAAATTCTTCCTTGAAGAGGCATCTCAAATATTCCCTCAAATCTGCAGATATTCATAAAAGAGATTAAAATAGAGCTCAAGGAGGTCAAATCATGAAAAAATGTTATCAGAAAAAAATCAAAAAGAAACATATTTGTACACTTATTAATAAAATTATTTTTTTCATATTTTACTTTTGATTGCAATCTATTTTCTATCACATGTAAAATATGTTGCAAACATACATATAAGTACATAGAAAGGTTCTCTTGTTTTGTTCTTTTTTTTTAAAAAAAAATAAAATTTGAGGCTTTTAAGATTTAAAAACTTTCTTAGAATAGAATCATATTCTGCTCCTGTGTGTATATAAAGCCCCAAGTCCCTACAAAGATTGCACTGCTACACTTTCTAATTTCTAGTTTGGTTTGTTAACCAGAACTATTATATGCATATGACTGCAGCTGGAATCACTAAGTTTTCACAGAGATTACCACTAATTAGGTAATTAGAGTGTTGTTTAATTTCTTCTTCTCTTAATTGGCTTGCTTAATTAGTGGTAATTTTAAATTTATAATTTTAAATCATTCATAAATGCTAGCAGGATATGTGTCATCATCTGAGCCAAATATTACCTACTTACCCCTACATTATTCTAATCGTTATTTTATTCGATCCATCAACAAAAAAGAAAAAGTTGGAATTTATGGTCTAGCTCGCACGTGAATTCATGATCTTTTCGTAAATAAAATATTTTATTGATATAAATTTGTTAAAGCTACCAGTATAATATGTCTATTAATACATATTACGATATAAGAAAACTAAATGTTGCAGGTCATTTACCTAAAGAACTATAGATGAATATTTTCATTTAATTTTTTTTTCCATTTAAATTGGATCGTTTACAATAAATCTTAAAGTGATAGAAAGTAAATTACAATCACAATTAAAATATGAAGAAACATAATTTAATTGATAAACAATATGAGTACAAATCTATTTCTTCCTTAATTCTTCTCTCCTAAGATTTCCCTGTGATTCGAGGACCGTTAGTGGTGAATTTCTCGAACTAACATGATTTGGGCTTGATCTCTATGAAATGATTTGTGTGGATCTTTTTGAAATATTAAATTATCAAGAAAAGTCTAATATATTGCGATCTCTTTATAAATATCCCAAGAGTTTGTGGGTTTTCCTTTATACAAGGGTTAGCTAAGGTAGAGTAGCCTCCAAAAAACTTTAACGGTAATCCAACACATCTTATAGAATCCCATAAAAATTTCAGTATATACCTAGATACAGAAAATCCGTAATTTACCTCTACTCTTATACATATACTAGTGACTAACAACTTAAATTGATCGATGCAGGTCACAGAAAGTACCCCAAATTCAACGTAGGATAAGTATATTTTCGAGATTGAAGGAAAATATGGACAACAAAGCGGAAACATGGAAGAAGGAAGAGGAGGAGGAGGATATAACTAAAGGGGAGTGGTGGGTGCCCCATCCTCGAACAGGAATATATTTCCCCATAGGGCAAGAAAGAGTGATGGATGACATACCAAATGGTGCAGCCTCTCTTCCTCAGACTTATTGGTTGAGGAGTGAAGATGGTGTTGAAAAACCCGACCCGGATTCTCCCCTTGCCTATAAACATTACTAATTATACAAACTAGATAGCTACTTCTTGTTACTTTGGATAAATAAAGAGGAAATCTCTTGAAAAAGATCTACTCTTCTTATTATATTAGTACTAGTAGTAATGTATAACATATGTAGCAAAATAATGTATCAAAACATGGTTTCATAAGTAATCCATTATATCCATGCATATGTTGGTAAAGGAGAAAATGACAAAAATGATGACATGTTTGAGGATAAGTTGAAAAATATGCACTAATACTCAAATTGGATTCAACCCAAACTATTTATCCTTAATGATCGATGGTTCAAATTATTACCATCTTACTCCACTTTTTCCTTTTTATTTCGTCCATGACATCAGCATGAATACTATGAAATAATTTTTTATGATACTCCAGTAGTGTATATATACCATACCGGTATCATATAGAATGAACTCAATCCTCTGTGATACTCTCGTGGTATATTGATACTTTATTAGTATTATATAGGATCATGCTTTTTTTAAGAAAATAAATAAAAATAATTTTAAAAAATATTAAACTTTAAATTAGTTGAACATATATTCGTTGTGATACTCTGTGATATTCTATCGGTATCATATAGTTTTAAGTTCTTTTTTTTAAAAATAGAATAATTAAGATAAAAATATTAAAGTCATAAACTTTTATTAAACTCTAAATTAGTAGAAAATATATTCTTTGTGATACTCTGTCGGCATATTGATGTCATATCAGTATCATATAGAATAGAGTTTAATCGTCTGTGATACCCTACCGATATATTGATACTCTATTGGTATATTATATAGGGTGGGTGCTGACATCAACATGACGTTAGCCCGTAAATTTTACTAGTAAGAGAGTATATGAATATAAACAGTTTGCTTTAAAGGGGTATAAACTTAGTTTTCCCCCTTTTTTAAAATAAAATTTACATAAAAATACCATTAAGTTATATGACAAATGAGCATGATGATCCCACATTGTATTTTGTAAACATGAAAGTTTTTAATTGTTCTAACATCCCTTCTCATATAATAAAATTGATCTAATCATCATCGTATAAATTTATCTTTAAATTTAGGTGATACATTTCATCATACAATATTTATAAGCAAGTGTCCACTACAGTATTTCATCTTAAAATCTTTTCATTTCATAACAATGTTTCCATATAAAAAAGATAGCCTTTTAAAAAATAATCTTGAAGTAAATGCAAAATACACAACATTCTAATATAGCAAGCAAAATACAAAATCATACTTGTTTGATCTTTAATTTAATTGGATGATTTTCTTTTAATGTATATGTCATCGTATTCCGATAAAATATCTAATCAAAATTATCAAAAAAAAAAATAGAAGATATTTAATCGAAAGGATCACTTTATAAAATTACGCTAAAATTATAAATAAGATAATGAAAAAAAGGAGAAAAGAAAAGAAAAATCTGAAATCCCATTATTTTCTAAAATCATTTATTCTCATTAATTAAGAATATCTATTTTTATTTATTTGTTTGTTTAGATGAAATTATTAAGGGAAGAAGAACAAAAAACAAAAAATATATAAAAAGACCGTTGGGAGCGAAATGATCGGTTGTAACGGATAGTTTTTTTTTTAACTCAAAAAGCTCTTCTCCTTGAATTCCTCTTTCAGAAAACAATTTCAGATTCAAGAATTGATTTCAGTCAATTACTCCATTGATTTTAGAAGACAATTTCTTCAATTACTCCATTGATTTCAGTTAGCGATTCGTATACTGCAACACATTGTTGAGGCCATTTGACTAATTACTTTTTTCACTTGTACCAGTACAGAAAAAAGATTCCATTTCTATCCATTTTTAATTTTGTTGAGAATGGATTTGGGTTGTTTTGATATGGGCTGTATTGAAAAGAAGCCGGCGACCGAGAATATTTCTAGTTCAGAGAACAGTCCCACCGCCGCCGGTACTACAACGGCTAATTCCAGAGTTGGAAAGGTACCCATTAACCATTCTTTAGTTTTTAAATTTATTTTATCGATTTTGTTTATGTTTCTTAGTTGGGTATCTTCTGATTTTGGGGTTTTCCAAAACCCTTGTGCTTAATTAGAGAAAAAGGATTTAAATTTGACCCCCCCCCATGTTAATCTTGATTGTTAATTATCATTAGCGACTTAGTTTTTGAAAAAATATGATTTTGTGAGTGGTAACGGTAATTACAAAATTAAAACTTCATTATCATTGAGTATCACTCTTAAAAGAAGTCATTTGCATAAGATTTTGGATTTAAAAGGTGAAAATTTCTATTGGTATTTTATGTTCTTGTTATGAAGAAGAAGAAAGGTTGACAATCAAATTTTGTTATTTTTAAGCAAAGTCACATAAATGTTCACTTTCATTGGTGTATTACCAAACTTTGGTAGAATTTCGTTTTTGAACAGTGTTGAATAAGGCAATCAAAGAAGGTGGGCAGTCGAATGTAGTTGCTTTGGAATATTCTTTAATTGGTGGTTTTTCCTGTTTTGGGTTTTCATTTTGTTGTTTTGGAATAGTGCAGACTAAGGCAATGAAAGAAGGTGGCCAGCCAAGTTTAGTTCCTTTAAACAAATCTGGATCTCAAATTAGAAAGCCCCCTCATCGCAAAACTTCGCCTCTGAATTGGTTCCCTCGCAAGAAAGTGGATTCTTATTTGAAGAGGAAAATAAAAATGCTTCAGGTATTTATATGCTTGTGGATTCTCTTTTTTATTGTCAATATATAGTAGAAGTACTGACAATGTTTTTGGCCTGTTATGAAATTTCAGGAAGTGGATGGAATGAACTCAACTCTAGATGAGACTTTGGGTGATGCTAATCCCCATTATTGTAGAGTTCTGAGAGAAAAGATTGCAGTAAGGGAAGCTGCTCAAAGAGCTGTGCAAGCTCGGAAGGCTGCACTCGTTGAAGCATCATGGTGCCGAATACTTCAAGCATCAAGGTGAGCATTTTAATGTACATTTATGTCTAGTTTGTTGTTGCATACTTTAGATCCGGTGTTTGCCAGGAGTTGTTTTTTTCTGGTTAGAGATTCATATAGCAAGTATTCGCTAATTGTTTGATATTGGAGTGAAATATGCAAATTGGATACATAAAATTTAGAGAGAGTTACGGTTCAATGCCTTTTGGTGATCTAATTTACAAAATAGCCAGCAAATGTATAGGTTTGGTATATTTTAGTACAAATATGCATATTGTATTATATATAACACACTCACAGCTGAGGACATGACTTTATATAGAAAGTTATGGAGGTAGAGGATTTGGGTTAGATGGTGAGCAGGTAATCGAGTGCTGTCATGCTCTAGTATGATTTAGATTTTAGGTATCATGTAATCTCTTTTTTCTCTAATGTTAATTAATATATATTGCTACACTTGTTTTATACATTACTATCTTTGTTGTCTCATTTTCTTTCTTACTTTCTTGCGTCGGCACATTTGTTTTGAGCTAAAACAAACTTTCTCTACCCTGAAATAGTAGTGGTAAAGTCTGCATACACTCTAGTCTCTACCTCTCGCCAAACTCCACTTGTGGGATTATACATACTGTACTATATTTGTACTAACTCCTGTAATCAATTTCGGCCTACGTGCAAAAAATGAAAAAATTAACCAATATTTGCTTGTTTATGATAGAGATATTGTTGATTGAATAACTAGAGATTTGTTCATATGTTAATCTTGAACTTACCTCTTCTGTATCTGCCATATAGGATTGATTGTAAAGAAGCAGAACAACTGCTGCTAAAGGCAGAAAAATATTCTGCAGATGCTTTTGAAGCTGCAACTGCTATTGGAGTAATCTTGTATGACATTCCTGATTGCTCACAGAAGCATTACAAAATAGAAAAGTCACTGGCAAAAGGAGGAGGACCTACCACTCATACTGTTAGAACATCTTTTGAAACAGCATTTGAGGTGGATAAACAAGTAGCAAGTGCGGTTAAGGCTGCCCTTATTAAGCTTGCTAATTGCCCTTCTATGAACAAAGATGAAGTCAAGGAACTGTTGCACAGAATAAACCAGAATCCTGAAACAGATAATAATTATCAAGAAGTGTCCGAGTTATCTTCAGAATGTGAATCAGATATGGTTTCTGAAGCCACAGAGTTAGAAAAAGAAAAGGAAAGGAAATTTAAAGAGAAGCAGGCGTATGAAAAGTTTAATATGCTAAATCTTGTGGAAATGATGCTGGAAAGGCTTAAATGTTTGCAAGAAGATGAACTTGCATCTCTTGCTACTATAGTTGCAACATGTGGGTTGAATGCTGCTCTCGCTGAAGCAGAAAACAACAAACTGCATGTTTCAGGTTCTGTTGATGATGACAGATCAGAATTATCTGTTGGAGACGGAACAGTTAAGGGCAGTGAGGAACTTCCAAGCCTGGATAAGTTTCTGGTTAAGCGGTTAACGAGACTTGAAAGGGAGGTCTTAGAAGCCAAAAATGCTAGAAGTGAACAAAGTCAAAATGAATCTTGTCATAAAGTGGTTCATTCAGAAGGCCATACAAATTCAGGCCATGATCTGGCAAGTATTCTTAAGAAGACACCTTTTTCAAAATTTGAGAAGGAAATTGAAGAGGCCAAGAACAACTCCGAAACTTTGGTAAAAACCAAGTGTAAAGCTTCAGAGAGCAGTTCTGATGTTCCAAGCCTGGACAAGTTTTTGGTGAAGCGATTAACGAGACTTGAAAGAGAGGTTTTAGAAGCCAAAAATGCCAGGAGTGCAGCTGGGGGAAAATGTGAACAAACGAGAGATAAATCTAGTGATAAAGTGGATTCAGAATACCATACAGATTCAGGCAGTGATCCGGCAAGAATTATCAAGAAGCCTTCTTCAAACTTTGAGAATGAAATTGAAGAGGCCAAGAACAAGTCTGAGACGTTGTTAAAAAACAAGTGTAAAGCTTCAAATAGCGATGTATGTTCGTTTGAGGTTCCTGACTTCGGCAGTGAGTTGATTGAGCACTCTTCAAAGCTTGAGGAAGATATCGAAGAGGCTAAGAGGAAGAATGAAAAACTTAGTGAAATAGAGGGCAAGAAGTCGAACAGATTGGGTACTGTGGCAATTGGTCGAAGAAAGAAACATGAAATGGAAATTCCTAGTTTAGAAGATTATCTGGTAAAACATATGACCAAACTTGAAAAGGAAGTTCAAGAAGCAAAAAATAGGGAAAACACTGCACATCCGAATGCCAAGGTGTCCGAGACTACCTCATTGGTAGGAAAAGAAAATGTTGATCAGAATGTAAATCATGGTACAAATATGAATGGAAATTCTTGTAATGGAGGACAACCATCAAAGCCAGCAGACACATTATTAATCGAGGTTGAAAACAAAGAAGCAGTGGATAGTCTGGACAAGATTCTAGTAAAGCCAGTTCATCGTCTGCAAAGACTTAAAATGCAAGAATTATCAACAAGAAGTGACTTTGTTGTACAGAGGACTCAAGGAAAGATTGAAGGTAATAGTGCCACAGTTAGCGAAGGTTTGGACAAGATTTTAGTGAAGCATGTTTCAAAGTTGGAAAAAGAGAAAATGTCTTTTCATGCAAAGGAGGACAATTTGCTGAATGTAAAGAAAAGGGACACAATTCGTAAACAATTGCAGAACAATGAAGGCAGTTTGGATCAGATTTTGGTGAAACACAAGTCGAGACTTGAGAGAGAAAAGATGGCTGCTATTCAGCCAGAGAATGATGATCAGATAAGACATTCAATTTCTCGGAAAGCTACAAGGGAAAGGGAGTTGCAAGAAGCTTGGGGAGGCTTAAGTCTTGGGAACTCTTTGCGTCCTCACATGTCTAGACTTCAGAGAGACAAGGCAAGTGCATTATCCTTATCCTAAACTATTTTATATTGTTGTTCCTTTTTCTACTTCTCATGTTTTCCTTTATAGGCTGCCTGGCTAAAAGCTGAAGAAGAGGAGAGGAAGGGAACTGTGGAGGAGGTGTGAAATTATGAGCTATTTCACTTTGTTGGATTTATAAGAACTATGATATGTTTTTATATTAGAAACATCATGTAAATTCTTTGTTTTTCTCCTCCCATGCTTTCCGTTGGGTCTTTTTTGAGGTGAATATGCTTGTTATAATTTCTCTTTCTAATGTGTCACTAAAGGTTGCAGTTTAAATAAGAGATACTGCAAATTTGTACATACTGCTTGACTAAATTCGTTCGATACTTATGAATGAAACCAGTAGAGAAATACTTCTATTATAGGAAGAAACTTAAATGTAAAGGGCAAGCCCGGTGCATTAAAGCTAGGATCGGCTTGACCACCAGGGTCTATTGTACGAGAGGTTACTTCTATGGCAGCAGCGGAGCCAACATTTTCATCAAGGGTGTGGTAAGTTTTCCGACGAATGTAGCTCCCCTGTTCCATAGCTTGAACCCGTGTCCTC
Source organism: Solanum rostratum (assembly GCA_029948455.1). NCBI lineage: Eukaryota > Viridiplantae > Streptophyta > Magnoliopsida > Solanales > Solanaceae > Solanum > Solanum rostratum. Next base: position 88,376,810 of record CM057045.1, on the reverse strand, counting down.
TTGGTCACATGACAGTAACTTTACCAGTTACTTCAAGATTTTCCTTTAAGAAACTTAAACGTATTTGCAATATTAGGAAGAAACTATTCGTATCTACAATACAAATTAAATATATAAATTAGACAAGTACTTGAATATATAAAGTTTGAGACATTATTTTCCCTCATTCACTTTCTTTCGTTTAATTCCTTTAAATTTTGTATAAAGTTTAAGCTATTATTCTCCAACTTAATTAATTATTTTTCTCTATCTTTACGAGAAAAAAAGTATATAATCTTCCATTACAAAAGAAAGGCTTGGTTGCTTTCCTTGAAAAGAAAAATCAAGATAGTTCCGTCTTCGTTCTATCTTACTAGAGCCATGGAAGGACAATCATGGCTATAAAAAATTATATGATCAATATAAATTATGGTTTTATCTTATTTTCTTATCAATTGTTCATAATCATGTATATTATATTTGAATTCTCTCTTTATATCATTTCAATTTTATAAAATTTTTATTTATAAATTTAAATGCTTAACTATTATAACTCTATTCATATTTTATGAACACTATTTGTCATCATAAATCTTCATTATATTTGTTACTTGCACAATTTAAAATCAAAGTAGCTTTTTTCAATATAAATTTTTAAGTGTTTAAACTATAAAAATCGTCTTTTTGTAATCTTATAACTCAAAATGTTTAATTTTATTTTATTTTAAAAAGGGCATGATTGATATGATATATATATAGAGAGAGAGAAGACTTTCTTCATTCTAGTGAAAGTTAATTTTGATTACATCAAAATAATTGTATCTTGTTAATTTATGTGTCATTTATTGAATTCACATACAAAATAAATTTATTATATATAAAGTATAATGAGTAAATTAAAATAATTGTATCTTACCAAATTATGTATCATAAAATAAATTCAAGAATTCAATGATTCGTTGTAAAAATAAATTCAGTATACATAATGTTCATTGTTTTTTAATTATAAAATATTATTCATTGTATTTTTATTAAACATTCAATAAATATGATGAGAGAATAAACTATATAAGCAACATAGGAAATTTCCTAAAATCAAGTCCAAAAATGGCTTTTTATTTAAAAATTGTCACAAAATCAACAACGGCAAATCAAAATTCATAAAACATTACATGAGTACAAAAGAGACCATTTCATATGCACTCAAAAAAGATTTGTAGTTGAAGTAATATCCAAACTTTTGGATGCAGTAAAAAAAGTTAGGAACGGATTCCAATTAGATTTAAATTTGAAAAAATTATACAATGTCCATTGAATTAAATTTCTTACACAAAAAAATGGCTACTTTTTTCTTTACTAAAAATAGTCGTTCGCGTGTTATATGCACCAAATACAGCCTTTCGGCTATTTGGTTTCACGCCAATTTTTCTTTTTTGCAGGATTTTCGGGGGTTATGACGTTGGGGGCGGGGGTCATTCGACTTAAAAGACAAAGTAAAAAGTATCTCAACTGTTATACAAATACAGCTGTCGATTCCCGCTACTGATAATATCATTTCTTATTCGGTCATTTAGCCTTTTTTCTTTTCGATTTTCTTTAAAGAAACAGTGTGCATGTTCACAAACGTCTATTGGATAGTTATGTTATTCACATAAAATATGTTATTTCATTTGAAATACATGTAATTAAAGGAGGTGTGACATATTTTATATCCAATATAATTCAATGTTGGTGTCTGACAATATTAAAATGAATATTAGATTACACATTTCTTTCATGTTGGTTGTGACTACTTAAACGATTTAAAAATTTTATAAAAAAGAAAAAAATTGTTTTGAAAGTGTAATACCCATTGTCACTCTCTATTCTATTTATGTAAAAATATTCAATATTAAATTATTATTTTAGAATATAATTACTTATGTACAAATATAATTTAATATATTTTAGCCTCTACGATTTATACACACTAATCTTATTGCACGTGGATATCTAGTCTACAACGACATATTACTGAAAAATAGTACTCTCTAAAAAAAATGATCTACTTTTTTTAATTGATTAAAAAAGAATGACCTTTTTTTTTTTGAAAAAACTTTAATTTTAACTATCGTATATATAGGCCTACATGATTAAAAGCCACAATCTTAGATGGTTTGTTTCTCCAGTGGTTGCCATGTACCAAAAGATAGAAACAAAGAAGCTTTTCCTATGGATAAACTAAGAAGTAAACATAATGTTGAAATAGATAAACATACGTTTTTCCTGGATTGAAAAATATTATACATTCACTATTTTTCAACAGAGCTAAGCCTGTCATTAGACCCACAGTTGGGGGGAAAATACACCTGGAGTTTTTCCTTATTGACGTTAGGGTTATGTTGATCAATTTAGTGTTATTGAAGGTGAAAATCCTATTCCTCCATATGTTGAAACCGAATTCGAGGTCGAACATGGCTCAGTGGTTACATGAATTACAAGAATAAAGAGATAGATCGAGTAATGAGATAATTATATGTTAGAGATTACATGAGTTATACAAAAAATTCTTACCACATTTTATCACAACTTAATATGAGAAGTAATGCACTTCACACACATGGCAATTCATATGAAGCAAACTTAATATATTTTAATATTAAAATGTTACTCCAAAAACTGCTTACATAAATTTGAATGTATTAGTTGAGAGTACAGTGGGATGGTTGACATCTCATTCAATCAACAATTTTGAATTTGACTTCACACATGGTTTTTACTCTTTTGTGTGAACAAATCCCATGTAAATTAAAACTAATGGTAAAAAATAGGGAACCCCTTTTATTTTGTGGATTTCAGTTGAGAGTTGAAACACCACAAAAGTCCTGAAAGTTCTCACAGTGATAGTGTGAACAACAGAACAGCACTCACATTTCCTCACTTCAACAGTAATAAAACTTCAGCTCAGTACAAAGTACTAATAACACTCAACAGTATTTTACAGCTTCCAAATTTGACTTGACCCCTCTCTCTCTCCCCCTTATATGTAACTATATACAAACAATACTCCTATTGTTCTATAAGTACTTTCTTCTTTGGCCTAATTGTTCTTGACTTTTCACTTCCATGGTTTCTCCATTCTCTCACTCCATGGCTTTTCCTTCCTCCTTTCTCTTCTTCTTCTTCAACATCATTCTCTGTTTTCTCCCTGCCTTCTCCACAAATTCTGAAGGTAATTTCACTCAACTTAAGCTAATCTAACTTTCCCATGTTTGCCATTCTTAGGGTTTAAAGATTTCAGCTTTGTGTTGCCATGTGAATCCCTTTTGTTTTTCTCTTCTTTTTAGTTCATGGGGTTTGGGTTAATGTCTTGGAAATGTACACATTTGTATAAATGAAAGAAAAAGATTCGATCTTGAAATGAACCCTCTTATCTCAAATTCCTCCTTTTTTTTTCGTTTTTGTTTTGCAGGGACTGCTCTTCATGCTTTAAGAGTCAAACTCACTGACCCCAAAAATGTTCTACAGAGCTGGGACCCTACACTTGTAAATCCTTGTACCTGGTTCCATATCACCTGCGACTCTGATAATAATGTTATTCGACTGTAAGATGCTCTATCAGTTTCTTGATTATTTTTTTTAATTTAGGGGTAAAGTCTGTTGTTAGTAATTGACAATTCTTATGATTTCTTTTTAATCTTTGAAATTTGCAGAGATTTGGGCAATACTAATATTTCTGGAACATTAGGACCACAGCTTGGTGAACTCAAGAATCTACAGTACCTGTATTTTTCTTCGTTTACCTCTTTTCTTGTTTTTTAATTTCTTGTCTCTGCTTAGAATTTCCTGTTGGATGTGCTGAAACCGTGGAGAAAGTAACGGAAAGGTGATTTTAAAAAAAGGGCTTTAGAAATATGTATAGATTAGTGTCACATGATTAATGTTGTTTCTGTCATTAACGGTTTAATCTTTTGGGTGTTTTCTTTGCTTGCAAGTCTATCTATCTGTCTTTAAGATATGGACAAAACTTTTTTTCCTGAATTGCAGGGAACTTTATAACAATAATTTACAAGGAAAAATCCCAAAGGAATTGGGTGATCTAGAAAATCTTATCAGCATGGATCTATATGGCAACAGATTTGAAGGCAACATTCCCAAGTCCTTTGGTAAATTAAAGTCACTTAGATTTTTGTAAGTATTCTACTTGAATGATTCATGAGTTTGATAATTTTGAGTAGATATTTGATATGATATTATAAAGATTGAATTTTTTTTTCTCATGCTATGACTACAGGCGGTTAAATGACAATAAACTGACTGGTTCGATTCCAAGGGAGCTTACGACTCTCCCCAACCTTAGAGTATTGTTAGTTCTCAAATTCTGTTATTACCTTCATATTTACCATGAAACAGAAAAAGACGATCAAACAATATGGTGTTGATTTCTGTTTGTGTAAATTCTTTTATTGCTTTGCTGCAGTGATGTTTCTAACAACAACCTTTGTGGAACAATCCCTCCTGATGGACCCTTTGGAAGCTTTCCTATGGAAGGGTATTCATTCTTGGCATTTTTGCTTGTTTCTTGAAAATTTGCTTACATTTTCGTTAGTGCTTTAACTATCCCTTGACATGGCACTGGTTCATTACTGCCCATTTTATTGGTGAAATTTGTTTTGAGCTTCATTCTGTTAGCTGTTTTACTCTGGGAATTCTATTGAATGACAGATTGCATCATGCTAAAAATGTGTTTTAAGGTTCATAGACACAGGTTCTGAGGTTAAACCACCAACCTATTGCTAAAGTAAGCTTATGTCAAGTCATTAGTCAGTGGCTTTGGTTAATAGCTAGTGATTAATTCTTGTTGGTGCAAAGTGCAATTACACTTCCTAGCCTGTAAATCCCACATCTACTATATGCCCTCAAATTGTTATGAATTCGAATGACACATACAACCCCACATGTTGGAGTTCTTCAAATCTATTGTTCTTGGATTAAGTATACATCATATTAATATGTAAAACTGTGATGTCTGTGCTATAACTAATGTCACAACATCAAAATCCAAACTCCAGAAACAGAATAGAAAACGGTGTTGTCCTGAGTTACAATTCACTCGTAGATTCATATTTTTTCTTCCGCAATGTTGTGTTATGTTATTAGTTCTACGACTTCTTGTAAAATGAATGATCAATGCAACTTTTTATGACATTCCACTTGTTTCAGTTTTGCACACAACAGACTCAATGGACCTGAGCTGAAAGGACTAGTGCCGTATGACTTTGGGTGCACAGAGGTTGAAGTATAGTTTTGACAGCAGCCTAAAGAAGATTGCTACTATATCTTCCTATATGTATTGTATATGTAGTTTGACAGTGTTACTGAACCTTAATTCCATAACAAAAGCCCGGTAACTTGTCAGCAGAAATTGCGGTGTCTTGCTGAGTTTTCAACTCGCATTAAATTAAGTGCTTGATGATTTTTAAGTGAAATTTTTGCATCAAGAACGATCTAACAATTTATTTTTATTTCACGTTAAATTAACATGCTCACTATCAAAGGTAACTTCATCACTCCACAACCATATTTGTAGTATTTGATATGTTAATTAGGTTATCAAAAAAGTTCAAAATAGAGTTGACTTCTTATTCAAAAAGCATAAGATTCATGTGAGGTATAAGTACTAAAAATAAATATTGTCAACAAGATAAAAGTAAAATAATTCTTGAACAATTTGGCACGTGAAGACTAAAGTGAAGCTAAAATTAAAGAATGGGGGTCATCCTAAAAATATTCAAAACTTAGAGGGACTGACAAAGTAAAGCTGGAAGTCCTGGACACGTGTTAAAAGAAGGATGGAAGTGTTGAATAGTGTCAAAAAGTTACTGCTGACGTGGCTTTAACTAAAAATGCTGGAAACTCTTCGAGGCAATTCGGCATGTTAACCGACATCTTTATTCGCGGCACTAATTATTGCCTGTTTTTTTTCTTAAATAAAATATTGTGGAAAAAAAATAATCTTTTTTTATTAAATAAAATTAGTAAATTTTAAAATTTAAATGGCATCAGCATATACCAAACTAGTATATTTTGGGGAAATAATGAACAGATTGTATATTTTATTCTGCAAAAAAACATATTTTAAAATTTTCCTCATGTTTAAAATTTTATAATCTAATTGGAGAAAAAGGGTGTTGAGAAAAGGTGTGAAAAGTAATATAAACATATAACTTTATTTTATAAAAGAGATGGACGAAAGACTTTTTCATATTTAAAGTTTCACACTTTTAATTAGACAAAAAAAAAAAAGAGTAAAATAATTTAGTTTGAGCTTCTATCGTTACCTTCAAAATATATAATCTAACTTCGACGTTACGAATAAAAACATAAATTAGTGTAATATCAGGTGAAAACAACAATGAAATCATTATTGTTTTCTTCTTGAACTATAACTGTTTAAGAAATAAAAATAAGTATATCGAAAAGTTACGCAACAAAAGTTCTAAGTTAAAACTGTGTAGATCAATCGGTTCGATTCGATTTTATTTTGTACATTATTGGTTCGGTTTATCAGTTTTTGATTTTTAAATATGTTAAATTAATAAAAAATTAATAAAATAATTTTTCATCGATTTTAAATCTTTAATGGTTCGATTTTCAATTTACCCCATAAGAATGATAATGAGAATTTGCAGTAATAAAAAGCAGATAGAGTACGAAGATTATGCTTACAAACTTGCAAAAACTATAATAAGTTAATTACAAACTAATATACTAAAGTGGATAATTAATCACTTAAGTACTATAAAAATTAAAATATGTAGAGTATTGTTATAATATCTAGTTACTATTAAATTATTAATATTTGATATTTACGAAGGAATAAAATAGTAAATTATTATAATTTTATTGAATTATCGATATACTCAGTAGTAAAAATCGATATCGAACTAATAACCCGATAATCTTTTTTTTCCATTAAAAACTTAATAACTCAATAACAATAAATCAAATAATATTTTTATTAGTTCGATTTATATGTCGTTTCGATTTTTGCAAACCCAAAAAAACTACTCTCTTATCTCAAATGTTATTATTCATTTTATTTTATAATATTTTTTAGTTAATCTCAATCAACTATTTATTTTTAAAGATAAAAATTTATAATATAATGATTTAAATTAATAAGCGATGAGAGCATATACGTATATTGAAGGGAAAAAAATTATACACGTGGATGAAAATTAGGGAAGCGCTTGGTAAACCACAAGACTTTCCCTTATTTTTGTCTACAACACTTTGCTCCTTTTTATTGGCGGCCATCTTTGAAGGCTGAAGCACAAGAATTCCAACTTCTCTGCCCATTCTGACTACAACAAGAAGACCTTTTTCCATTTTAACTACTCCTCAGCCATCAAAATACTCCTGGGGTTTCTCCATACATACAAAAGATGTGTGCTTTTTTCTTCAGAAATGGCTCTAAAGCCCAGCATTCACTTCAACATCTATGGAGAAGACCCTCCATTGAATCTTGGAATATCAAGAACCATATTGTTCATCACCAACTTCAACATTCTAAAGTTTATTCAAGATCACCTCATTCTTTTTACAGGAAAACCAAGGAACTAGAGTTGTCAAACCCCAGTTTCCTGGCTTTCTTTTCAGGGGTTTCGTCTTCTGCTTCAAAAGTTGGGTTTGTGGCTTGGTACTTAGAGAAACTCAACTCTCGACCCATTCTCACCAAGAGTATCACTTGCTGCCTTATTCTTACTGCCGCTGATTTTTCCTCACAGGTACTTTTCTTCAGTAAAGCTATAAAGGAAAAAAAAAAGATTTTTGAAAGTTATTTAGTTGAAAAGTTCATTATTAGGTTAAATAATCATGCGTTCTGTATATTGCTTTCTGAGGGTTGAAGAGTATTGTACTGCACCCTGTTCTTTAATTTGGGATGAGAAAGTAAACTTGAAGGGGTTCCAGTTGGAGGTTATGAAATATTGTGTAATCTTTATTTTCAACTTCTTAGTCAATCAAGAAGAATTGGATTTGGAGGACATGACACAGCTCCAACTTGTTGAGGATGAAAATCTAGTAAGATGTGGAGTTCGAAGATTAGGTTAGAAGGTTACTAGGTAGTCTAAGTGTTGGTCGCATTTTTTCTTCTATGTGTATTACTATTTGTTGCTTTATTTAATTTGTATTTTGCTGTTTTACTGTCATATTTTTTTGTTACCATGCTTCAAGTTCTTTTCTTTTATGTTGAGTCGAGGATTATTGAATAATCTCTCTACACCCACAAAGGAAGGGTAATGTCCTCATACATTCGGCCTTCCCACACACCACTTGTGGGATTATGTTGGGTATTGTGTTGTTGTTTTAATCAAACAAGACAAGTGATCTTGACCCTTTTCCTTCATTCTTTGGATACTTTGTTCGCCCTAATTAAACAGAGAGCTGAAATAGGGAAAACCATTGTCCAACCAGGAAAAAAGGGGTAGCTAGATGACAGTAAGTTCCCCAGGGAGTTGTTCTTACTATTAGGAATGGAATAAGTGACCTTATAACCTAACCTCTGAGTAATTACTTTTCCCAGCAGCTCTTAGATGTCTCTTCTGCTTCTCAAATGTTAATACATTTCTTTGATTCAAACAGCAGTTTGATATAGCTTCCTAATTTAATCCTTCACCACTGAAGTTCAGAACAAACTTCTCATTTATGTCCTTGTATCTTTTTTAGGTTCTTTACCTTTCCAACATCATCTATTGTCTCGCCCAAATGCACTCGACTTAGCATATGCACAATTCTAAATTAGGTTTGGCTTCTGAATCATCTTCACCCAGTGGTTCGAACTACATAGTGAACACTATAACTCCTGGTTGGCCTTTCATTTTTGGCCAGTCTCCACAGTGGATCCAAGTGCTGAAGGCATCTATAAGAGTAGGACTTGTTGAATCAATTGGTGAAGTACCACTGAAACATGGATTATTGAAGAATAAGAGTAGTTGCCTTAGGAAATGATTTGACTTAAAAAACATATGCTGTGAGGTGAAGGGACAACTTGTCTGATCTTGTGGTGCGCTTATCTAGTAATGAGAATGAAATCGCACCCCAGCTTGACCTGTGGCAAAGATTCTTTATGAGTCGCCTGGTCAAGTAGACTATTATTAGAAAGAGATGCCTTAGAATATGTTATTGGATTGAGTGCAAGTTCTCCTTTCATAACCACTTAAACTGGAAATTGCATAGATTCCTTTGCTAGGGATTCCCTAAGTAACCAAACCAATCCTTTTCATTTCACATGGAAAAATGGTTTGTTTTAAACGTTTGAAATGGGTGAACAATGAGTGAATTTAATCAAGTTTCATGCTATCGTGTCTTTCTGCCTAACAATGTTAGATACCACTCTCATATGTCTTGGTTGGTGGTGGAGAAGAAAACTCGCTTAAAATTGAAGATTTTATTTTTCATGGTTTCAAAGGCTTAAAGGAAGGTAGGCATCAATTATTCTGCTTGTTGTCCTTACCAATTATCTATCTTCTAAGCCTAGCTGGAATGAGTACATTAAGTATAAAACTACCTTGTTTCCCTTCTCCCAGCAAGCTATTTCCACTGATAGATCATTCTCCTCATAAGCAACCTTCTTAGCTTTTATGAGAACTACCTCATAACACGCCAGTCCTTGTTTTCATCTTCACATACTTTCAAGCAAAGCTAGAACTCTAAGAGTTTCTTCCAAGTTTCTTCGCAATCGTAGGGTATTGGATCTGCCTAGATTCTCCTGTCTTTTCACAGATGATCATGGACAAAGTCAACCACATTCAGTCATTTTATCCCCAATTTCCACAATTATCTTCACATAGTTGCCATATCCGTGCTCCTTCCCATGAGTACTTTCTAGGATGAAAACTGAATGATAGTTGGATTTGCATCAATTTCTTTTCCATCATGACCATTATTGGTAATTCAAATTATTTGCATCTAAAGACTTGGATAGTTGATGTAGCCTTAGACTACTAGACTAAAGCAACCAGATTCCACCAAATAATAAAGAAATGAAAAGGATTGTTAATTCTTAGGAACTGGTACTAATTGACAGAGAGTGATTTTGCTTCTTTGTTATTTGAGAAATTGCAGATTGAGATTTGTTTGAATAGTTCTAATACTAAAACAAAAGTAAGATGCTGCGGAGAGAACTTCAATTATAGGAGAGCAAATTTAAGGGAAACAATCATATAAGATGAAGATCAAGGGTTAATGTAAGCTTATTTTAATTATAATGATGGTTTGATAAAACAGAGCTCAAGTTAGAATCGTCCTCTTCAAGTAGGATTAAGTGATTAACTATCTTTGTTACTATTCTGACCTTAAACATCCCTTTCTGATTGGTTTGTAATTAGTAGTTGTTCAAGATGCTTTTATGTGCTGGTTCTGTTAAGTTCCTTTATGGAAGAGCCTAAACTGATTCAGTCAAATGTGCATTAATATCTATCTTTTTTTTCTCATTGCACAAATCCACCTAAAGTCCTTTGCAGGTAGTTTACTTGAATTTATATGTAATGTCCTATGTTTCTTGTGTAGTACTCCACGTAATATTTATCTTGTCTGACCCTATTTAGTTGTCATTCAATGACTCAAAAAGAGCATATTCGTTCAACCAAACCATCTTGACCAGAGTTTATGCGATTGTCGTGAATCATGGAGTAATATATATTCAGTAGGCAACAAAGATGAAACTAAATTTAAGAAAATCCTAAAATAATAAACATATGTTAAATACAACTTCAAGAAAAAACATATAAATATGTTCCATATAACCTTTAACAGTATGTTTTCTCCACTTTAATAGTGCAACAAAAGATAGACAAATGTCTTCATTACAACTTTCAGATGTAAAGAAGAGAAGGCAGAAGGTCATAACAGATGTCTTTTAAATTCCAAGCAAAAACAATTTTGTAACTATAAAAGATGAAGTGTCTAGAACAGGTGTCTAGTCATTGAGATTGGGCCTAGGTTCTCAGACACTGCCAATGTTTGATCACTTTTGGTTGCAACGGTGCTGAGACGTACCTAAGCACGGAAAAGTCACTTGATTTTATCAATATAAAACTAACAGATCGATAAGCATGCAATTTATGGAAAAATGTGGATTTAAACCTGCACAAGGAAAATAGCCATCTATTCTTTAAAATTTATCGAGCACGTCTTGCAATTACAATAATTTATGCCAGGTTAAGCTAATAGTAGTCTGTATCGGTTAGTGGAAAAGAACGATTTCACTCCTATAATGTGACAGAAATTGGCACTTTGTACCTTTCAGACTACATTGTATGTCAGGATACATCTTGAAGGAGTTAAACTTGTTTTTCATGTATTATGGTGTAGGTAATGTCCAATATTGCACCCGGGAATGTGATCTAGTGGTCATAAAGTGAGTTGAGAATCATGAGATCTTAGGCTCAAATTACAGAAGACAACTAGGTGCTTTCTTCTAATTTATCCTAGACAGAGTTATCTGGTGGGGGTTGACTAGTATCCCGTGGAATTAGTCGGGGTGCGCGGAGCTGAGCCGGCCGTCACGGTTATAAAATAAATAAATAGATAAATATAAAAAATAATATCCAATATTAAATATAGTGGCCAAAAAAAAAAAACATTTTCAAAAAAAAAAATATAGTGGCAAAGACATAGATGATTCGTATAGTCAATCCCAACTTGCTCGGAATTGAGGCGTTGCTATTGTATGGTGTAGACATAATACCTGTAAATCTTGTTCAACAACACTTTAGAATGTCAAAATCTGTTAGTTTTCTTCCATTTTGCTCAAGATATAATTATGTAATTTGCGTTTCACCTGTCTTATTTATAATTTCCTCTTTTAGTGTAGCTTTTTATTCTGGTTCACCTGTGGAATAAATCATGGCAAGTTTTTAATCATTTTCCCCTTCTCTTTCCACTCTCTGTTCTGCAGACAATTGCTGGATCATTGATGGAACAGTATGATCTCACACGAACATTGCGAATGGCTGGTTATGGAGCGCTAATTGTTGGACCTTCACTACATTTCTGGTTCAATTTCCTGTCAAGATGCTTTCCAAAGCGTGATGTCATAACAACGTTTAAAAAAATAGTCATGGGACAAACAATTTATGGCCCTGCGATTAACTCTGTTTTCTTCTCCATGAATGCTGTAGCGCAAGGTACAGCTGAGTCCTGCTTTAAAAGTTCTGTGTTGCTCTTGTTTAAATTTAGTAGTAGGTGTGCTTTTACTGTCATCATCAAAATAAAATATTTGTGGAGGACTCTGGACTTCAGGCAAATATCATATTCGAGATAGAACCTGTTCTTTTTGTGCATGTGTCCCCCAGAGGACGGCATAGGGTTAGTGACATGAGAGAGAGAAGGGAGGTGGGGGTGGAAACTAACTCGAAACCTCAGGTTTGAAGGATACTGTTTAAACCATGTATCAGTTTTTTTTTTCATTTTCAAAAGGACTAGGAAAAGAAATTTAAGATTAGATATCTAAGTAGATAAAATTTATACAAATATAAGAATCTCAGTCGGTTCATTTGCAAGCTGCATTAGGAAGTGCATAAGCTCCTTTCCCTTTTTTATTCTTTTATTTTTATTTGTCCTTAACGAATTTCTACCATGCTTGGTAAGTTTGAATCTGATTGTGTTGCAAGCTTCTTTATTATATGGATGAACTAGCAACGGTTTTCAACATTTATTCAACTTTTGAGAATTTTATTTTTCTGAATTACAATAGGGGCATTAACTTTGGATGCTTGTATCACTAATCCTTGTATTGGTTGCTACTTAGGTGAAAATAGTTCAGAGATTGTTGCCAGACTCAAGCGTGACTTGGTTCCCACCATCGTCAATGGTCTTATGTACTGGCCAATATGTGATTTCATTACATTCAAGTTTGTTCCTGTTCATTTACAGGTATGCTCAAGGTCTCATCAACCTCTAAGGTTACTTTACATAACTTAGGGTGTATTTTTCTGCTCCTCAAAGCCATCCAGGATTTAAAATTTGATGTTTTCAGACTTTGGCTTTCATGTCTTTCCTTTTTTAGAAATAATGTGTGGGTGTATATGCATTTGAGAAAGTAACTAACTAGAAGTTATTCTTAAATTGACAGCCGCTGGTGAGCAACACATTTTCATACTTATGGAATGTGTACCTGACCTACATGGCAAGCCAACAGAAAGTCTCTATGGCGTGATTCTATACTAAGCACGTATGATGTCTTCTCTGCTAACAATTCATATATTCTTCTTGCTAACAATCCGGTTGGAGGCCTGACCTTGGAGTCATTTTCATTGCGGTGACACGTTAGTGTGGTGTAGCAGAACTTCAACGGAAGCACAGAGGCCACTGAATGTGTTATTTAAGAGTTTCCTGGACCATCATGTGTTCTTTTTGTATATCCTAGTTCTAGTTGCAGAAATCGCGTATTACACTATCAGCTTTCAGAAAAGAGCAATATCCTCTATAGAGCAGGCATAGTTCTAATTTTGATGATTTTGCAATTGTATTCTCATTCAACTTCACTCCAAGATGACAATTTTTGGATTAGAAAGACCATCCGTTGCAATTTATTTATGTACCAAGTTGTTCTAAGTATCGAAGATGTATTTGTAGCATACATATAGTTCTAGTTTTTCACCGATCTATCATTATTAAGCTTGCAAAAGTATCCAACAAGAAAGGAAATAAACTACTGTTGGCATATTTTATTTTATTTTTGGTTTTCCATCTGGTGTTTGATACCCAGATTAAATTTGGCTTCGCGCTACGAAAGTCTCATATTGGAGGTAAAGTACCTAAGGATAAATGAGTACTTTAGTACTCTATCACAATGTTTGTTGGTATTGCTGGCACATTAAAGCAGTTGAATTTTACCCTCTATACAGTAAACTCTACCCAGTTTACAGACAAAACCTATCCATTAAGGTGACTTCATTATTATAGTATGCTTGGTTTGTACTTAAATGTTACATCGAGTAAAGTATTCATTTTTCTTTCTTTGGTTTATTGTTTAAAAATTATCAAATCTTTAGCTATATACTTTGTGCTATCCCTCTTCATTTTTTTTTCGTATTCATTTTGTCACCAAGAAGATGCCTCCCACTCTGTACAGACCAAGTCTTTGTTTGGACTTTGCTCTCATATGAGTGGGTAAACATGAAGCCATTACATCAAATGACAACAAGAAAGATGTCACATTGCAGTATAAAGACCAGAGCTCTTTACCAAATATGCAAGACAAGTTTTTAGTTCTTTCCGTCTCTTCTCTAAGTAAAGTTGGTTTGCACATCAAAATGAGAAGCTTACGGAAACTGGGGCAATGGCCCTTACTTGCAGCTGCTTTAGCAATTTGCTTAGCAGCCAGCACTGTTTTTGCTGATTACTCCTATGGCTATACTTCTCCCTCGCCTTCTTACAGCTCTAAGCACTACAAATTACCATTTCCATCTAAGTATCATGTATATATTCCTTACTACATTAAACCTGCTGAATATTCTTCATTACACAAATACTACAAAGCACCTGTACCTTCGAAGCACAAATATTACAAGTCGCCATCGCCAGTAAAATATAACAAATCGAACTCACCAGCAAAATATTACAAGTCACCTACTCCTTCAAAGCATTACTACAAGTCACCAGCTCCTTCAAAGTACTACTACAAGTCGCCATCACCGGTAAAGCACTACTACAAGTCCCCTGCTCCTTCAAAGCACTACTACAAGTCGCCTGCTCCTTCAAAGTACTATTACAAGTCACCAACTCCTTCAAAGCACTACTACAAGTCACCTGTTCCTTCAAAGCATTACTACAAGTCTCCAGTTCCTTCAAAGTACTACAAGTCTCCAGTTCCTTCAAAGTACTACAAGTCACCCTCGCCAATAAAATACTACAAGTCGCCTGCTCCTAAATACTACAAGTCACCACAACCAACAAAATATTACAAGTCACCGGTTTACTACAAATCTCCACCACCGCCAGCTTATCATGAAAAATCACCTTCATACTACAAATCACCTCCACCCCCTCCGAAATACTATGAGAAATCACCTACATACTACAACTCCCCTCCACCTCCTCCAAAATACTATGAGCAAACACCTACTTATTACAATTCACCTCCACCGCCAGCACCAAAATATTACAAGCAATCACCAACTAATCATAAGTCTCCACCTCCACCTTACTATGAATCTTCACCACCTCCACCAAAGACCTATGAACAACCACCATCATACTACTCAACTCCACCACCAACCACCTATGACAAACAAACACCCACTTATGCCTCACCTCCACCACCTACAAAGTACGAGCAATCTGCCACCTATTCTTCACCTCCACCACCAACTAACTACGAAAAACAAACACCAAAGTATGCCTCACCTCCACCACCTACAAAGTATGAGCCATCAACAACCTATGCTTCACCTCCACCTCCATCACCACCCACCTACTACTAATTTCAAATCCTTTGCTTAAATTATTTTCCCACCGTTTCCTTGACTTTTAACTCATTTTCATCCTCCTATTTGGAGCATTACTGTTTCGTCTGCAACAATTTGTATGTTTTCTGAAATGATCAGCTTTGCTTATTTGTTCTTTTGTTGTAATAATTGGTAACATGTATTCATTCGAGATTAAAGTAAGATCCTCGAGATCTCCATCAGTTTGGCTCATCGAATCAAAAGATTATTTTTGGTTTACTCTCTTGAGAATTAATTAATGCTTACTACCATCTTCTTTCTCTAATATTGTTTCCGTTTGGCTCAACTCCTTGGCCTCCACAACTCGTAGGAAGCATTAATGAGCCTTTATGATAATAACAAAACCAAGTTATTTAATATCATTCCTCATGGTGATCCGAGTTCTCCCAGTATTCATTTGAACTCAAAGAACCGATGATACAAGTTCAGCTATGCTCTTGCGACGTTCAACCTACATCAATTATATAAAATGAGGTTGAGTTACAAACACCTTAAATCAATTCTATGGCCCCGATCAGTACAGTTCATGCATATTACAGTTGCATTAGCACATCTCATAGTTCAGTACAGTTTGGCTTTCAGGCATATTTGTTAGGATCAATTACAATAACACCTTGTGATTTCGAAGAACAATTGAAGAATCAAGAAGATTTTACTAAACCTAGAGAGAGAGAAAAGCCAGTTCGTGGTAACACCTTGTGGGTTACCTCCACGGTAATGCAGTATTTATATTAATAATAACGGTGTTACAGAATACACGGAGAATAAAAATAGAACAGCCTAAAATTTAAACGGCGAAATCGTTAATATATAAAAAGAACCTTACATATTAATCAGGCTCCACATCCCAACAATATTATCATATCAGAGTCAGTTCAGTTGAGTTAGTCAGTATACGCATTGGACAATGCAAAAACAGGTGGCAGAAGTTACCTGAGTTGCTGGGACAAAGGTTAACATCTGTTGCAGGAGGTAAAACCTCTTCTCTGCAGATTCAACAGAGCCAGGCCGCAGGCAACTCTTTGTGCAATGAGCTGTACACCCGAAGCAGACAATCTTGAGGAGAGACATACCACTACATTTTCAGCTGAGCCTCCACCCTCACTGCTTATACACGTGATCCTCCTTGTTAGTTTTACCTCTATAGTCTTGCACAAACATGCGATGAGCAATTAGATGGTACTCAAAATATATAAAAAAAAATACACACATAGGAAATAAGGGGAGTCGACTGATAGTGTGTGTGTATAAAGCTAAAATTTTGATCTAGCTAAACAGGTGTAATTTTCCGGTGATTTGACACCCGTTAACGTGAAGTGGCTCGGCCACGTACACATATGATGAGCAATTAGACGGTGGGTGAAAGTCCATCTTCATGATGTAGAGCGATTAAGAGACAGAATAGGAAAAACATGTCTGATATTTAATGTGCTTATCTTATAAAGTTTGCTTCTATTCCTTTGACTTCAAATTTATTCAAGCATCCAAAGAATTTCTTAAATTGGCTCCACTGCAAGTGAACACTGATTTTAGTTTTTGTGTGCATGTACAGAATTCTGAAGCTGCAGCAAGGCTGTTAGAATTTGTATACAATGAACACTGAGAGCATGTTGGTGTAGAGAAGTGCTACATATTATGGTCGAAAACATAGGCAAATATATGATAATATTTGGAAAAACTATTCACAAAAAAAATGGTGCAAAATTAACAACATAGCAGTGTAATTCCACAAGGTGACGTCTAGAGAGAGTAGAATGTATGCAAATGTTACCCCTACCTTATCGAGGTAGAGAGATTATTTCCGAAAAACCCCTGGCTCATGTAATGCATAGGAAAGCATTTTTTAAAAGATAAAATACATGAGTAAAGCAGGTATGACAACTAAAAAAAAGTGTACTAACAAGCAAACAACCAGAAAAAAACAATATAAGATATACTAGAGACAGAATACTAAAAGCAACAAATCTTTGAACCATGATGTTACATTTTGCAGGCAATAATGGAAGCATATATCATCTGAAGCTTGAGGCCACCAATTTGGCATCACTTTGGACAAACTTCAAATCAACCTCAAGATTTAAGGGCAGGAAGTCTAAATTCGTTTCAAGAGGAGGAATGCACTTGACACTGCAACTCAGGAAGAAGAAATAAAATGTCCATTTCAGTTGACATCGAAATATAATTGTTGTCTCTATGTTGCAAAAGTGGATCATTGAAGAGACAGAAAATTGGAAATCTTTGGAGGTGAAAGCACTCAGTAACGGTTAGAAATTGATATACTTGCTAACTTCTCAGTTTTACAATAGAACACAGCTGTTTGGAACTAAATGATTTATTTCATGAAAATATTTCATAGAAACCTCATCTGTAAAATGACATAAGAGCAAGTGCTTGTAAACAATATCTATGCCTATCCTATGTAACCATGTCCCACTCAAGGGACCAATTCTCCTAGAATACAAATCTCACAACACACATCCGACAGCTTCCCACAATATTCACACGCTTGTTCCTTTGGCAATTCTCATAGATACTTCATTTCGCGAGAAATCATCTCAAGAACCTAATCATCAAATCAGACACAAAATCCTGAATTTCCACTTATCCATCTGGTAACAAGGTTGAGGACAAAGAGCTGTTTATTCAGAAGCACAGACCTTCTCAATTAGCATGGACCAGTCCCCTCCAAGTATATGAGGATTTGTCTCCACTGCCACTCGGAAATCCAACATCCTACCATATGGGGATCTTGTTTGTCTTTTTGTATAATTTCCAGGAAATTTTCCATACAATGCAGGCAGTATTTGGCCATTACGATATCTGACAGGTTCATTTGTATGTCGAGATCCAGCCAGTCCCATGCAAGGTTCAATCAGCCTTTTCAAAAATGCATCTATGCTATTATTTAGCAGGTTAGCACAATCCAATGATATGCCAAGCCCCTCTGACTCTAACTTCCGTTCCAAACGGCTTCTTAACAATCTACTATCAGGCAATTCTGCACGGCTTTGACAAGTCTCCAGACTAAAGTTGTACATGGATCCACTATGGAGGGTTTTTCGAGCACCACCTGAATTCACAGAAATTCCAAGAGGGGCAGTGACAAGGCTTCTGCTTTGAATGCCTGGACTTCCAACAAATTGATCAACTTCTTCCCCATCCTCTACAGATGCAACTTCAACTGGAGGTCTGCTACCAAGGGAATGCAATTCTGTGGCACTTTGCTGTTCTTGTATCCTAGGGGCTGCTTCTTCACACGTAATAGGACTTTTCCCAAGTGGTCCAAGAGGACTCGGACGGTCACGCAACCTTCTGTCCCTGCTAACTGGAGACCTGGTTTTGCGAGGTGATAAGGTAAATGCATCACCATAGAGTGATTGTAGACAACTTCTTTGGTAACCATTCCCAACTTTGATGCTGAGAGATTCTTCGACTTTTTTAGGCTTTGGTGGAGGAACCTGAACCAACGAGGCATTTTTCACTATGGAGAGAAGGAGACGATTATGCAGGCAGATATTCTCTCTCCCAATAATCTGAATGCAAGACTTATCGAAGTCAACCTTGCTCAGCTTTGAACTGAAAAATCTACTAAGCTCATTAAAGTACTTTTCGGCTCTCTGCTGCCCAATCTTCCTATAGATTAGATCTCTTAGCTCTAACGTATCCACTCGAGTATAATGGTGTTTGGTCACCATTTTGAATTGAACCTCCTAAACATTCAAAATAACCAGACTTTCGTCAATTCCAGCAAACAACATAAGCAAGCAGTAGCATCATTTACTACCAACACCCAAGAAGCCCTAATTTGCATATACATTCTCCTAGATCGCATTGTTGAAATTCAACTTTTCAAGACTTAGATCAAATGAAATTAAAGCTTACAAGTCCATTTTCAGAACCCCGAGGTCAAATTAACAGAATCCAAGAATTAACAAGAACTAGATAAAGTCATCAATTCCTCATTTACTAGCTCCAAATTAAATATATCAAAACCAACATACATTAAAGATTTGCCCCAATTTAGCAATTTCAAAGTCGAATTAACCCCAAATTTAGAATCGAAGTAAAATTGAAGACAATTAAGAAACCCTTTTGATGATTAAACAGCCAATTAACGAAATTGAAGTAAACATAAACATAGAATAAGAATTGACCTGTGTGGGACGAAGACGATGTTCGAGGTGTTCACTCAAAGCTGTCTTTTTTATTTGTTTTATTATATTTATTTGAGGAATGGCTTTTGCGATCTCTCTGTCTTTTGTAAACTAATTTTTTGGTTTATGAGTAATGAACATAAGCCAAACACGAACAATTCTTTTCTCAGTTATAAGCCCTAATGTCACACGTGCGATTTTAATATTGGGCAAGTTTTACTAGGCTGTGTTTGGCTGACGCTATATACGGACCAGTCTTTCTGCCGTCAACCAAATGGTGGCAACCGCCAAATTTAGGCGTTGCAATAAATATTTATAGAAAATATACATAAATAAATATAAGGGTGTTTCACATAACTTTACAAAAAAATATTGTATTTACAAGTCCCTACTAACTTTTGAATATTTATCATATACCAACGTTATTTACAAAATAGATAAGAGAAGGTGTTTTAGATGAATTAATGTTGAAAAAGATATGATGTGATTTGTGTTGGGAAATGAGAAATTGGCTATTATAATAAATAGAATGGAAAAAATAATTTGTATCCAATTGTATAAAATTTCCTAAATATAAATAGCCTATAATTTTTTTGTAATTTTAAGATTATTGTATGATAACATGATAGGTAACTTCATTTGAGCTATACCTATGTAGATGAACATTTTTAGTATTATTAATAATGTATACTTTTTCTTTTTATAAGAATGTAATGACATTTTTCTTGCTTAATACTTCCTTATATGCTATATTACAAGTGCATAATTCATTCATTGCAACGGTTTTAATTAAATAGAGGCGATGCCTCTTTCTGGGATTTTTTGCAACATTCAAGAATGGTATGCATTATGTATTATAGCAAGACTATATTTTTTATTCGAAGGAAGACTTTGAAAGCACTAAGTTTATTCTAGTTTACGGGAATAGGCATCTATATCTATGTAGCATTATGTAACAATTACAATTCACACTTTACTTTTGACAGTAAAACATATGGTAGTTTCATCAAATTCGTAACAGATGAAGGAGAATTGACATACTTTTAAAGTATCTAAAATTGGAGGATATATCCATTGAAACTTATCGTCTGCAGTTGACAGAAATTTTTTAGGCATCTGCATAGCGTTATGTTACAAGTTTACAATTAACATTTTTCTTCTAATAGGGGTTCTTACTGTTGGCTGCGACGGGGGTAAAACATATGGTAGTTTTATTAAATTTATAGCAGATGAAGGAAAATTAACATAATTTTAAAACATCCAAGACTAGTTGATGTAACAATTGAAACTTATCGTTTGTTGTTGACAGAGGTTTTCATCCCTAGCAGCAACGGGGGTAAAGCAGATGGAATAAGTTCAGCGTGATCTTTTGTAATCGATGATTCAAGAATGTCCACGATGCAATAGTTTGTATCATCAC
Source organism: Solanum rostratum (assembly GCA_029948455.1). NCBI lineage: Eukaryota > Viridiplantae > Streptophyta > Magnoliopsida > Solanales > Solanaceae > Solanum > Solanum rostratum. Next base: position 88,355,763 of record CM057045.1, on the reverse strand, counting down.
TTGGAGTAGCGGGATGATTTGACAAGGAGTCGTTTATCTATGTAAATCACATTTTAAAGCCATGGAGAAATGGATAAAACAAAAGGAAATAGTCCAAATAATGTGTTTTTTTAATGAAATTTTTACACAAATATATAACTTTGGGCACAAAATTACACGCCCTACCGAATTTTTTGAAAATACCAGAAAAAATACGCTCATTCATTTTTTTTTTCCATTTTCCAACACTATTATATCACATCACACACCACAATAATCACACTCAAAATACCAAAAATCCTAAATTTATAAATAAAGTTGATATTTTACATGGTATTTTTCAAAGAGTTCGGTAGGACATGTAATTTTGTCCCCAAAGTTGTATATTTGTGAAAAATCCCCTTTTTTAATTAGTGTCAGAAAGGAAATAAAAAACCATTGTTTTTATATGGCACCTATCAATGTTGTTGACCTTCTTCAACAACCATTAGTCCCTCTCCATCTGTTTAAGTTATTTTTAATTTGTTTGTTTTATTAGTTTTTAATGTATTTTTAAGAGAATATTTTTTAAGTTTTTGACAATTTTTTAATTTTAATTATCACATAACATGTTTAAAGATGACAATATTAAAGGATATTTCAATACATTCTGCAGTTTAAAATTACAAATTTAAAGAGTCTTGTTTACTTTTCTTAAAATTAGTACGAAATCAAAATAAGACAAAAGAAAAAGGTTGTCCAGAAAATAGTTTTAAATTTTTCTTTGTTTGGGAAAAACAAGGTATTCATAAATAAAGAAAAGGACTTCTGTAATAAAAATAGAAAAAACAAGTTCCACAAGTGACATTCTAAGTTTATTCGCTCCTTCCACCCGCTCAATCTCCCAACCCCTACCTCTTGACCATCTCAACTCCAATCACCCCTACACGCCTACTACTCCTCCCATCCTGCCTCCAAAGTGTTTTGGTAGATAACAGATAAATACTTTTGGGATAATATTTATCGAACACTATAAAATAAGGAAGAAATTTCACTTATTTTTCGAGAAAAATGTCATCTAAGAAATCATTTTCCATGGAAAATATTTTCGTTCATACCAAACACCAACAAGACTGTTGGTCAACAAGAGCTAACTTTGCTCGTAAAGAAGATCCAACTGCATTAATCTTCAGCTCTACAATCCAAAACTTAAAAGAGCAGTCTGAAATAGTTGGTTCATAAGAAGTTTGTACATGTATAAAATTCTTATTCAACAATTGATTGTTGTCCATAGATTTCAGAGTAGTCTATTGTCAATGTTTCAAAATCTTGAATTTTTTCTAGACCAAGATGAAATTCTAATGACATATCCTCCACTTTCAGGAAGGGTGGATACTGTAAATGTTTGTCTCACAAGTCAGCACATATTAGACCAACGTTTGACCCCAAATTTCTAAATATTCTTGACAAGTTATTTTCAAGTGAAGTTTTTCTTAGGAATATCATTGCTCACATGATAAGTTACTAACAAAGTCAACCAGCTAATTTAAATGATTTTCTTCACTAGATTTTATTGAGAAAAAAAATATTTTATTTTAAACTAAATTTTTAAGACTAAACTTCATATACATGAATCTTTTGTTGAAATAAAATTTTTATTTCATTAAATGAAAAAAAAAAAAAGACCTTCAACTATATGAAATTTTATACATAATTTCTAAAGTTAGACTAGCTTGAAATATTGTACGTTTGAAATTTCCTCAACGTTCATACATGTTCAAAATGAAAAAAAAAAAATTAAAAGCAAACACAAGCTAAACGACGACGTTAAAATGTTTAAATTGAGTTCCATTTCACTTGGAGGCCCAGTTGTCAAATCTAATTGGGCCTATGGATTTCAAATCAAAGTGGGCCGAAATATGGCATTCAAATGGGCCCATTGAAAACAAATGCGTCTCTTACAGCTCATGATAAAAGTGTAGTTTTACAAGTTCAATTGTTTTTTTAGTTGTTATAATTTCTTTTCCGGGAGTTAAACAATATGTACTAACATCTTAAGATAAATTTATAGTACTTTTCATATTGATATAAAAAAAATTATAATTTATAATATTTTTTATTTAATATTTTTAAATATTTAAATTTGTATCATGAATTAATGTATATACTAATTTAATTTTAAAAGTTAGTTAAATTTATTCTCGAAAAACGTAACACTATAATTTTGTTTTTTTAAAAAAAGGAAGGAGTAGCCTCTTAAATAGGTTGTCATACGTGGGTCACCACATGTGTTTAGTGAACAGTAAAGTGATGTTTGAACTTATTAATACCTAAAACATGGAAAATACTACTTATAACACTAGTCACCGTCACACTACAAGTAGTTTGTCTAACCAAACTGTCCAAAATAATTAATAACAACATATTCTATTTATATACTATTAATAAAACACATATTCAAATCATCAAAGGATGTGATGTAGTGGATGAGGATGTTTCTCCCTTAATCAGAGATCTCGAATTTGAGTCATAAGAATAGAAAAATCTTTGGTAGAGCGTGTTTTTCTCCAAATAGGACCCTACGCGACATGAATTCAAATATAATCGGACTTTAATGTGGGCACCAGACATCAAGTAGAGAACGAAAAAAGAAAAAAACATACTCAAAGTACTTGGTTATAGTCTAGCTTTACCAAACACAGAGTCTCTTCAAGCTTACCACATTAAAACTTTCTTTAACTCTAAGTTATACTTAATGGCACCGTTAAGATGTCAATTATATATAATTTATTATATCATCAAGCCATTTAATTTCCCTTTCTCATTCACTCTTTGGCCCACTTTCTTCTATTAATAAATTAGATCTTGACTTAAACTTCGAGTTACAGGTTTGTTTGCTAATATAACAAATTTCTAGAAATTTAGAATTGCTTAAATTGTCACGTTTTGCAAATTGTAGGAGAAAGAAGAAGCTAAGGGCAAGCTAATATAATGAGTAATTTCTTCTTCACTTCAAATTTGGGCTATCTTAGTTAATACTACTACTTTAAACGAACTTTACTTGTATAGTTGTCTTTTTCTTTTTATTCGAGACAAGATAAGAGAGAGTTGTTTAGATGGTAAGCATTCCTCACTTTCAATACACGTAAGAAAAACCTTGTATAATTATTCCATGAGCTAATGATTACCATCTTTTACCAACACATATATCAGATAACTCTATTCGTATTTTTAAAAAGATAAAAAAAAAGTGTTTGATGGTCTAATTTTAAAAAGAACCCAATTTTTCATAGTAGCAATTGTGGATAGAGTAACAATATTACCATAGGAATATTATTTTTTTTGTGTCGATTTAAGAGAAGTTGAACTCTTGACATGAATCTGAATTTAATCAAGGTCAAACAATATCGGACTGAAAAATTAGAAGAATAAGAAAGAAGAGTCAATTGGGTTGTGACAAGTCACATGCCCCCACCCCCACCGCCACCCCCACCAAACCAGTTCTATGCATATATATGTCACTCAATTGCTTAGATATTTTGTCATTAATATCTTATTCGTAAATATTTGATCATGTTTTATAAATGTCACAAATTTTATAAGTCATTAATCACTAATTTTTTAAACATTGAAATATATTAGAAAGAGTAGCTTCACTTTATTTCTTGGATCCTAGTTCTCAAGGATATATACACATATATAAGATCTTTATTGTTTTTAGTGGAATCCACAAATTAATGTTGTTTATGATAGCATGTGAGTCAGCTTGAAGGGAGGATCTTAGTTTCTTGTCGAAAAAAAAAACATACAAACAATAAAAAGGAAGAAATAATTACTCCATTCATGTAAAAAAGAATGATTTAGTTTGAATTGACACGGAGTTAAAAAGAATAAAGAACACTTTTGAATTTTATGATCCTAAACTAAAATTATGTTAAAAATATCAAAATGTCCTTTAATCTTGTGGTTTTAAACATGCCACATGAAAAGTTAAAATTAAAGTTTTGCCAAAAATAATAGCTTATTCTTTTTAAAATTTAAATAAACAAAAAAAAATCATTCTTTTTTAAACAGGGAGGGAGTACTAAATGGAGGTTTGCCTCTGGAGTACGTGTGCTAAAAAGATACCACCTAAACTTAAAGGTAAGTTTTACAGAATGGTGGTTAGACCATTTTTGTTGTACGGGGTGGAGTGTTGGTCAATCAAAAACTCACATATTCAGAAGATGCAGGTCGCAGAGATGAGGATGTTGAGATGGATGTGTGGACATACTAGGAGCGATAAGATTAGGAATGAGACCATCCAGGAGAAACTAGAGGGGGCCTCTGTGGCTGACAACATGAGGAAAGCGAGACTGCGATGGTTTGGACATATATATGTAGAGAAGGAGTACTAATGTTGTTGTTAGGAGGTGCGAGAGGTTGGATTTGGGAGCTACACGGAGGAGTAGAGGTAGACCGAAGAAGTATTGGGGGGAGATGATCAGACATGATATGACGATACTTGATCTCACCGAGGGCATGACCTTAGATAGAAAGGAGTGGATGCCGCGTATTAAAGTAGCAGGCTAATAAGCCAGTAGGGATATGTTAGTAGGATTAGTCGGATCGTTATATCCCGTACGTGGTGTCAGTATTCGTCCTATGTGTGTTAATTTTATTGTATTTACTCTCTATCATTGCTTTCGTTATTAGTCGTTCTTCCTTGTTTCTATCTTTCTTCTCCTTTTTTTTGTATAAAGTTTATTTTGCCTATGGATTTTTGAGACGAGGGTTTCCCGAAAACACTCTCTACCTCTATAAGATAGTGGTAATTAAGTTCTACATACATTTTACCTTCCCCAAACTCTACTTATAAGATTTCACTGGGTATGTTGCTTTTGTTGGAGGGAGTACTAAATTAGACAAGTTTGTTGACAGTAATGTCTATTTGCTGTCCCCTTGTGACTCATCATTGCTGTGAATGCGTACTTACTAATAATAGTATAGTATTTTCTATAACTCGAATTTCTGGCACCTTATAATCATTATCAAATTCAGGGCCATAAGTATCCAAAGCAATGTGAGTAATTTGTCCAACATATAATGCATTAAATAAATAATAACAGTAATAAACAATCTAATTTTGCTATTAAGTGGCACAGTGAGAGACTTTGGAGAAGAAGTAAATAGACAAAATTTTAACATGCATGCATGAAAAATAAAAATATCTGAATATATTCAGACACACACGTGCATTCCCATATTTTTATGTCTATATATAATAAAATAATTTTTGGATTTTATTTATTTCTGCAGAGGCATTGAAATAAAAATTTACTCTACAGTAAAATTTAATTTTGCTATAAAAAGTTACTTGATTTAAGAAAAAAAAACAATTTCAGATTACTAAGTTCTTGATATGGTTATTTATCTGTAGTTATATTTGAAATGATCAATTGAATATAGAAAAACTATATTATTAATATTTAAAAGTCAACTTTTTCTTATGTATTAAATGACAAATTTAAGTTAAATCTCATTTTAATGAAGTTTAATTTTCTATTACAAATGCCAGCGCCTCATGATGAAAATCACTTTATGAAATGGTGAAAAAGAGGAAAAAAACAGTAAAAATAGATAGTTCTCTTTCTCTTCAAAATACTCCCTTTATTCACTTTTATTTGTCACTATTTCGTTTTTTAAGGTCAACTTAACTAAATTTCAAAGCTAAATTGAAGTAACTAAATTTAATATTTAAAATCTAAAATTTAGATGGTTGAAAACTATATGAAAAATACTACAAATTGCAATCTTTCTCATATTAATATGATATAAAAATATGTTTTAAAATGTTAATCAAAGTTCATGTAGTTTGATCTCGATAAATAAAATAGTGATAAGTAAAAGTGAATGATGGTTTTTTTTTAAGACTAAACGATTGTGATTTCCCGGAAGCTGGCCGAAAAGTGATAATAGTGATGTTACTATATTATTCATAAAGTAATTTTGTGGTTTTTTTTTTTTAAAAAAAGCTTGATAATTCTATCCACTTGCATATATCATAAGTTGAAAAACAATATGGGATGTGAATTTGTGGTGATGATTAGGATCTCTTCAATATTTTTATTCAAAGTTTCAAAGTCGAATTCATGAAAATAAAAATACTTTAACTAGGAAGTAAGAACGTAAAACGTTGCTTCCAAAATAAACACTGTAATGCGTTAGTATAGATTTAATTGGTTCTCAATTTGAAAATCGAACATAAGGTAAAAAAAAAAAAAGATTTTATATGAAATTAACCCATCATTTATTATATATGTTAGCCCTGACTTTCATCTTCATCTCTTTCTTATTTAAAGAGAGAAACATGTTATATAGGAGGAAATAAATAAAGTCACGGGTGAACATAACTTCAAAATAAAATTTGAATACTTCTTTGGACATGAAAATTCTGACAATATCTATGCGGATGTTCAGCCAACAAATGGTATGTTCAGCCAACAAATGGTACGTTTCTATTTTATACTTACCCGTCTGACACCTTTTGACTTGGCACGATATTTAAGAAAAAAATAAAAACTTTTAAAACTTATGGTTTAAAATCATTCTTAGATATTTATGTGACTGAGAATTTCGGGAATTTTTTTTATATAAATTTTTATGGTTTTTTGTTAATATAAATATCAGAGACACACAATATTCATGAACCTACGTACAGAGGTTGGTAACAATTACTTGATTATTTCCTCGGATTCTTGTGACATATCTCACAACATGATACTTCACTTTTTATAGCTAATTACAGTAATAAAATGCGTGGACACGATTTTGTATTACATGAATAGTAATTTTTTTTAAATCATTAAAGTGAAATTCTTTTGTAAAAATGACATGAAACTGAAAATATTTTTTGTAAAGAATGGTAAAATCAATCTCCTCAATAATGACATTTTTGATCTAGAGACAGATTCAATTTTTTAAGAGAAACTTTTATAAATGGCAAATATATAAAGCTTAATTATGCTCCATATTTATAATTTGGGTAATTATATTTCGTAACTATAGTTATAACAATGTTTGTATAATTCGCTACACAATTTATAGTTTTTGTATAGCGTTTGTATATTTCGCTATACAATTCGTGCAAAATGTTTGTATAATTCGCTATACAATTCACATTGATTGTATATTTCAGTATACAATTTGATTCGCGCACAACTTTTGTATAATTATGCACAATGTTCATATAAATCATGTCAATCATACAAAGCTCAAAACTCTAATTACAGTCAAATGTTTATCGCAAGCCGTATTAAATTACTCATTTAAAAAAATTTGTCATGAGTAATTCACATATGCGTAATGTCCAATTATGATCAACTTGTTTATAAAACTTGAAATATTATAGAGAGATTTATTCAATATGAAAATAATTTTGTTCACCTCCTAAAGCGAAAGAAACAAAGTGGAGAGGCAAAAACAAGGTAAATACTATTATTTTTTTTTAATATAAAAAAAACAGTGAGTTGACGGAGCATCTTATAACTAGCAAGACTTGAACATTAATATTTACCAAAAAAACATAAACATTTTGAAGAATATATTTTTTGTTTGCAAAGATTACAAGGCAAGGATGTCTTTTCAAGTTCCAATTCCTTGCAACATCTGAATTCTCATCCTCAGGTAAATCATCTCAAGTTTGGAATATATTAGTTAATAACATTGGCAAAACTAAATTTTATGTAAGTCGGTAACAATAAATTAAAAAGTTTGAGTTTATAGATTTTGAATTCAACAAAAAGACAATTTACTATATATATTCTGAATAGATTGTTTATCAAATTAAGTAGATTTCTTAACATCATGGTTTTGTCCAAAATTACTGGATTCTACTGAATCAGTGACAAGAATTCTAGTTTCATCCTTTTTGTGTAAGTGATATTGTTATATAATTACAGTTTTTTTTTCGTGAGTTTGAGTCTATATGACCATAATGCTTTTGAGGTTTAAATTACTTTGCATATAACATACTAACAAGATAATATATACTACTTGTATTATTTTCAATAAATATGTGTGTGAAACTTGATATACACTTGAAGATTGTATATACAAGAATGAAAGTATTGTGATGTAATTCAATTCATAAAGGAGGAAACTTAAGATGGATCATTTATATTTATTTATTTTTATATATAGAAGAGAAAGGAATGTTTTAGTGAAAATGACATTTGATCCACATGAACAACTTTAGACAGACACAATTGACACTCAACTTAAAAAGTTGGCATACATTTATTTCTGATATACACAAACTATATACTATGTACCACATTACTGCCTACAATGTTGGAACTTCACTAAAATTAGCAATGCTCACATGCAAATTAGACACATATATTCAAAGCCTATGAATTGTATCCATCGATATAATTCATTGTCTTATATGCCAAAATATTAAAAACCAGAATTTAAGTTGTATACATTTTTAGTGTGCATATTAGACTAACACTAAAGACTTAATTTATTATTATAAGTCAACTTAATCGGATTTATACAACAATTAATTTAGTTCAAATTCCATTTTAGTTGTTGTTATTATTATTATTTGCTCAGATGAGACTTCATAAAAATCCAAGAACAAGAAACAATATAATTGCGGGACAAATTAAAGATTCCTTGGCTTGTTGCCTCTTATTATTATTAGGTAGAATTTTAGGCATTTCTTGTTTAAGGGCCTACCTTAATAGTCAAATCATGAATTTTGTTTTATGTTAGTTAACCTACATAGCTTTGCTGCCCAACAAAATTCTAGGTAGTTAATTAATTAATTATTAAAAAATAAATTAAAGAAGATAATCGCCAAGATTAGCATGACATGACCCCCTCGAGAACAAATGGGAACTATTATTTGCTTTTCATTGTTAGTCATTTTCTTTTTCCATATCTAGTATCTTCTGCTTATATGAAACTAGCTTTTTGAGACGAGAGTTTTACGAAAACAACCTCTCTATCTCTATGAGGTAGTGGTAAGGTTTGGATACATTTTATCCTTACCAGATCACATTTGTGAAATTTCACTGAATATATTGTTATTATAGTATTTTATATATAAGGGAGAGAGAGAGTATGTAATTTAACTTCATAGTATAGTATAACTGAGGGAATTGGGATGTAGGGTATATGAAGATTCTTAGTTTTGTTTTTTTTCCCGGATTGATTTGACACCCAAGTCGTAACAAAAGTGTAATGTGCCTCTTGTTTGAAATAGTTTAGTTTGTCATATAGAAAGAAAACATAATTTCCATGTTTGTCCAATAAAACAAAACATATTAATGATGCAAAATTTGTATATAAGGTTATTCATGATGTATAAAGAAAGATCAACAAGAGAAAGAGTTGAATGGCTATAGTCTAGTGAACTACTAGTCCAATGTTGACCAAATTTTCAACTATCCTAATAGAGTTATAGTATTTGTTTTATATTGAAACTAATTTTAGAGAATCGTGCGTTGCACGGACTCAATAAATATTTTTTTTGTTGAAATAATAATTAAATAATAGTTGACAGAAATGACGTAAAAATATTGACGCTGTTGAGGTTCGATCTCAAAACATAAATTTAAGATGTCAGACTTGAACCATCAAGCCAAGCAGCTCAATAGTCAGCTGCCTGCTCGAAGCAGATGAAGCAGACACGACGATCCTAAGCCGTTCAACTTACCATGCTAAAAACATGTAGGTCACCACTTTAACAACTCACTTTATATAATATGCATGCTGCATTACTTAAATAAAATAAGAAGATCTATTTTTATATCACTCATAATAATAAATAGCATCATTATAGACCAAACAATTAAGATATGAATGATAATATTTGCTCGAGTAATGCTTTTTCAAGTGGTATCACATGAGTATAAGCAAGTTGTTGATGTGATTATACTCGTATGATATTTTCCTCTATCTCCATAAGTGGTGATCTATTTATATTATTCAATATCGAATTCAAATATTTTTGAATTTAAATTGATGTATTATTAAAAAATTAATTATGATTTTAATATAATAAATAAAAAATTAAATGAACAAAATGAAGTTGCAATATTTTTTTCTTGACATATCATATTAGTTATTGAGGGAAAGGATAAAATTTTAGAAAAGCAAAAAATTATTAAAGTAATTACTTGCATTTCAAGTATGGGAGCTTTTTATAAGGAGTTTCTTCTGCCCCAACTTTTAATTGGAGTTGGGACACCTCCATCAATACCTACGAACTCCACTAGCAATGGACAAAAAAATAAAGATTAGTGATTGTTTTAATTGATACATATAATAATTTTCTAATTAGTTCTAAATTACATTATTATTATTATTATACTGTAGTGGAAAAGAAGCAAATTAAATATCATTAAGAAATAATTGTAACATAAAATTTTTGATTTGGTTAGCGTAACGTCTTTCCAAAGATTCACAAAACCCCAAAATCACCCATAGCTAAAAGATGTACCAATTTTCTGTACCCCCAAATCTGACCCTTTTACCTTCACCTCTTCCTCTTCACTCTCGCCGGAAAACTACTGGCTACTTTTTGAGTTTCGTTATCTTTTTCCTGTAATTTGTGCCTTTTTAGCTGTATAATCTTGATAAAAAAATGTGGACTTTATCAGAAACTCATAATGGGGTTTTGAGTTATGGTGGGATTTCTTGAATCTTGAATCTTTCTTGCAGTATTTTGGCCATGGAGACACGGAAAGAGCTAATGGGTAACTGTATTTTGTGTTGAAAATACAATGTGAGAGGTGAATTCCCATTTTGGAGAGAGAGAGAAAGTGTGTGTGTGTGTGTGATGATGGTTGCTGCTGTTTCTGGAGCAGTTTCAACTGGCCGACAAAACCCCAAAACCCAATCACAAGATGAGCCTTCAAGAAGACCCCCATTACTGCCCTCTGAGAAAGACAACAATGGAGTTGCTAACCCAAAAAGACCCAAATCAAGAACTGTCCAATCTCGGTATATGTCTCCCTCTCCTTCAACTTCTTCTTCAAATTCTTCCTCGTTATCATCAACTTCTTCTTCTAGTAGAAGATTTCCGTCTCCTTTGGTTTCAAGAAACTCTACCCTTTTGTCAAATACTCCGGTTTCAGCTCCCAAAAGATCTGTTTCAGTGGACCGCAGACGGACCTCAGTTTCCAGGCCCCTTACAGCTGATCTTGATTCAAAAATAAGCAATGCAGCTGAAGTTTCTGTAGCAACAAAGCTGCTAGTGACATCTACTAGGAGTTTATCTGTATCATTTCAAGGGGAAACCTTTTCACTTCCAGTAAGTAAGACTAAAGCGGCTCCACCTTCTCCCAATTTGAGTAGTTTAAGGAAGGGTACCCCCGAGAGGAGGCGGACTACTACACCCCTAAGAGGGAAAGCTGATGGGGCAGATCAGCTGGAGAATTCTAAGCCTGTTGATCAGCACCGTTGGCCGGCGAGGTCCAGGCAGGGGAATCCGCTGGCGAGGAGCTTAGATTGTAGTAATGGGGACAGACACAAGGTTATCGGATCTGGGAATGTAATTAGGACAGTTCAGCAATCTATGATTGATGAAAGGAGGGCTTCATTTGATGGCAGGTTGAGTCTTGATTTAGGAAATGCAGAGCCTTTGAAGGCTGTTGAACAAGTTCAGGATGCAAATTCAGCAAATAATGATTCATCTCTGCCATCTGATCTTACTGCATCTGATACAGATAGTGTTTCTTCTGGTAGTACAGGAATGCAGGAAGGTGGTGGGAGTTCCCGCATACGCAGTGTGCCTCGTGGGATTGTTGTTTCTGCTAGGTTTTGGCAAGAAACAAACAGTAGGTTGAGGAGGTTGCAGGATCCAGGTTCACCTCTATCGACAAGTCCAGGGTCCAAATTGGTTGCACCACAAAAGTTGAGAAAGTACCCTAGTGACGTCCCAATATCGTCCCCGCGAGCAATGTCATCGCCTATTCGTGGTGGCATTCGCTCTGCATCTCCTAGCAAGCTTATAGGATCATCTCCTTCCAGAGGAATGCCTAGTCCATCTCGTGTCAGAAATGTGGTTAGCACCATTAATAGTAGCTTCATTGAGACCCCGTCAGTTCTTAGTTTTGCCGTTGATGTTCGGAGGGGAAAGGTAGGAGAAAACCGAATTGTTGATGCACACTTGCTGCGGCTTCTTTATAATCGACACTTACAGTGGCGCTTTGTAAACGCTACGACTGAAGCAACTTTGCTTGTGCAGAAACACAGTGCAGAGGTAAAGCTGTATTTTTCACTTGAAAGCTTGAATTTCTCATCGATGTCGTGTGTTTGCTATCCTGAAATGTGTGCCCTAATTTGCCTTAAAATTTGCAATACACCTGGCCTTCAATCCTCAGTATCTAACTGTTTTCCCTTGACTTCGCGGTCTGTGAGAAATAAGAGTAAAGGGCGCTCAGATTCTTTCATATTTGCAGAAGAACTATGTGAAATAGTCACTTCAAATTATTCCTCTTACAGGAGCTTTTCTTTGGTAGGTAATGGATGACATCTAGGGAGAAAGAAGGCACAGGTTGAATTGCATAGACCTTTAGATATTAGCGGTCCTATCTATGTAAACCTACTAGTTTTCTATGCAAGTCGGATCTCCTGTTAACTCCAAAAATAATGAAAATGGTGCAATTATAAAATCTGATCAATCATTTTTTGCCTATTCCTTGAATTTCCTTCGGTTTTGTTCTCTCCATATAATCTGCATAACAGTTTCTAGGATTACATTCCTAGCTCTACTCTTCTGGTTCTTCTCTTATGTCCCCCTCCAGTATCGAAGAAGAGTCTCAATAGCAGTCCTTGTAATTGTCCGGTGCACCAGAATGTTGCAACGAGAAATTCCAATGGTTGGTTGGCTATCTTACAGAGAATGGGCAAAAAGATTAATATATTCACCAGCTCCTTTGCTCGGAAACTACCAGCTGATATTTATTCTTTTGTTACTTATTAGAGTATCAACTGTTAAGATTTCGTCCCAAGCTGCTGTCCGAACAAATAAATTCATCTTGCTAGAAGCATGGCTATGCCAATAGCCTAGTAAGGAACTCTCTTGATTCATGGTCTTATACGAATTAACCTTCAATTTTAGTTTGTGGATAGTTGGCCATTGTTCTTCTCATTTGCTAATTGAGATTGGTAAAATTTAATGAAACTCTTTTTTTCCCAGCGAAATTCTATCTGTTTATGTTAATCAACTTGATGGTTCTGTACTTCTTCTTTTCTTAGAGAGCTATGATCAGATCCCATTCACTTTGTTCAAGTTGTCATGAAAATAGCTATAATCAACTAGGTGGCTATGAGATTGGAACAACTGCAACTAGTCCTTGCATGACACTTGGATATACTTAACCATTGTATTTGACACTTGGATATACTTAACCATTGTATTTGGATATTAAAATGTCTCATTATAAGAGTTCTCACCTCTACTAAGGAAAATGGAGTGAGTTCTTGTTAATAGAAATACTTTCTACAATTTGAGCAGCAGAAGTTTCAAACTTGTTATGACGACTCTTTTGCTTATAGTTTTACCAGCTCATGTTTGAGATTTCATGATACCAAGTAAGAAATCTTTATTTGAGAAGTATATTATCTATTTCTATGTTTTTAAAAGGTCTATGCTAGTGTTCCATGTATTGGAGTTTGTTGCTAATCTCTCAGGTCATTGTTTTTGTCAACCTAGTAACTTTTTATTGCAGTAGGCAGCTTTTCTACAAAAAGGGTGTTGAATTTTGCAATTCGACCATACAGAATGTTGTTCTAGCTAATTTCTTTTTAGATGTTCACACCGTATTTATCAGCAAATTAAGTACTGAATGACTATATGTAGGCTGCTAAAAAAGAACAAATGGAATGTTCTATTAATCTGGGCCATTTTTTTACCCTCCTTTTGAAGGCATTATCTTACTTTATTAAGTTTCTGCTGATTCATAAGCAAGACTATAATCCATTTTAAAAACTAACTTCTTGAGCTTTTTGCAGAAAACTCTGTGGAATGCATGGATAACAATCTCAGACCTACGTGATACAGTCACTAAGAAGAGGCACAGGCTACAGTTGCTGAGGCAAAAACTGAAGCTAGCTTCCATTTTAAAGGGACAGGTATGGTCTCAGCCCCTTCATTACCCGAGTACACTCAATATTATAAATTTTGCTGGATTTTGAGTGAAATGATCTTCTTGTTGCATCCTCATTCTGATATGTTCTTTTTAAACGGACATTTCCTACATGGTAATCAACCAACCTCCTGCAGCCAACTTTTAGGGTATTTGCTTTGCTTCTTAAACCTCATAATTGCCCTTTTCCTGGTTGTTATTGAATTATGGTGATGTTTGATCGACCGCTTTGGCATACGAAATAAAGCCCTCAACTGCATCATCCATGAATCATGACCAAAATTGGAATGTACTAGTGGAATCAGTTCAGGTCCTTCATATTTTCAGATTTCCTGAATATTATATTGTATTCAAATGATAGTTGCATCTTTTTCTGTTCCATCATGCTTGACCTTGAACATCTTGAAATCCAAGCCAGCGACTTCAAATAAATTTTCATTATCTAAATTATCTATATTCCTTGGAGCTCCTCTCGATGGTGTGTGTATCATGAATCTTATAATTCATATCAAACTAACTGGGGCATCTGAATATGAGTAATGTCATCGACCCATTGACATTTGCCTTTTCATTTTTCTCACGAATCTTGTTAATTACTCCACTCATGTCAGCTCTTTCGGATAGGGATGGACGATTTCTCTCCTCCTTCCTACCTGACACTAGGTGTAATGTTCAAAAGATCACAATGTGTTATGGTCTGCTTCTCATATTTCAGTATACACTTTAGCTGCTCCTCCATCCCATTCTATGTGGTACCTTGTTCCATAGTTATGAATGGAGTTTGGAATGAATTTTCCTGGAATTCCACAAGTTCACTCGGACATTTGTTTTGATAGCGTAAAATGGAAGTAAAAATCTTTTTCTTTTTGATGATAAGGGGAACCTGCAACCGCTACCCTTTTGGGTGCATACATGGTTTAGAAAATAATTGGAAAACAGATGAAATTTTATTATGCTGAAATAGAAGTAACTCCAACTCTTGAGATAAAACTAAAACTCCAGTAGAATTTGACTCCATTCTATTGGGCGTCGGATGAACTTTTAAAAAAAAAATAAAAATTTTGTTAACTTTGTATATTCCTGAAAAGACAGTACTTAGCTTTGCTGGTCAATTTTTACACCATGTACTTCAAATCCTACTATCTTTTATTAAATTGAGTCTAGTAAATCAATTATGGAAATAGTATCATCTGAGTATAACTGATTACACCAAAACAATAGTAGCATAAGACAATTTAGTTTGATTTCCTGCATACTATTTTCTATACTATCAAAAGATCTGGAGTTCCTTTCCTTCCATATTGCTCACCATATACTACCTGGGAAAATTCTCCATCTGTATCTGCTCTTGGATTGCTTTCCTGCTTCCTCCAACTCTGGATTGCTTCTGCGTTCTTGGCAGGCATGGTCCATGACTACTCTTAAAATTTAGGAATAACCTCCATTGTTGGCCAGTGATCTTGCAGTGTAGAAAGAGATGGTTAACTGTCTCAGCAGTTTCCCCACAAAAGAAACATCTAGAACATTATGTTTTCCCTCTCCTCTTTAAGTTGTCTTGAGTCAGTACAACTCTTGGCTAACAAGCAGACAAAACATGCCACTTCAAGTGGGATTTTTGTCTTTCATATTCCTCTCCATGGCCAGTGACTTTGAGGCTGATTGGTGGGGTGGTTCTGCCAGTTGCATGCACAGCCCTCCCTAAAACTGCCCTTCTGATTGCCTTTCCACTACAAAATGTCTTGACCCCCTTCCAGTCCATTAAACTGCTCAATGTCGTTGAAATAATCTGCTACTCTTCGAATCTCCCAATCATTTAATTGTCTTCTAAAGATAAAGTTCCACCCTTGAGGAGTGCAATGATCTACTATGGTCTTCTGTTGCTGAGATACTAGAGAATATTTATCAGGATTCAAGACCTCTAGCTTACCTGCCTCATGCCAAACATCCTTCTAGAATTCTTCTCTTCAATCTTTGTGTTAGCCTTGAACTCAGACCATAGAGATCTAATGGATCTCCATACATTGACCTCATATGGTATAGTTGCTTCTTTGGTCATCCAATTGTCTTCCTCTACATATTTTACCTTAATGACTTCCTTCCAGTAGGACTGTTCTTCATTATTGAACTTCCATAGCCATTTCATCCTTAGGGCTTTGATTTGATTCATCAAATTCCTTATTCCGAGACCTCCATGCTTTTTTGCCACTAGAACCACATCCCATCTAACCAAGTTATAGACTTTTCTCATTGTTTCCTTGCCAGAGAAATTTTCTTCTGATTTTATCCAACCTAGTAATTGCCTTTTTGGAAATAGGGAACACTGACACATATAGGTTGGTAATAAATCAGGAACAGAATTAATCAAGGTCAACCTGCCACCCCTAGAGAGATTTTGATTTCCATCTTGCTAATTTCATTTCACATTTCTCAGCCACAGTGAATCCAGATTTCATATGACTGAGAATATTGAGAAAGTACTGAAGAGTGAGAGGGGAGTTTCTTTTCAGAAATATCTTTACTTTAGGAATAACCCAAAAAAATAATAAATTAGGACAAGTTCTGACTAGAGGAGTTGTTTTCATTTCATATTGATACATGCCTTGCTTATTGAATGAGCAGGTGAGGAAAAATACATAAATGGATGAGAAATTGGCAGAAGTTACAACTTACCCTATCTAACCCATTTATCAACTGTTCAACCATTCTTCCACCTCCAAGTGGAGGTTTCAAAGATAATCGTTTTAATTTCTTTACTTCGATAGTCAGCATGAAAGTTACTTGATATATGCTCTTAAGTTTTTGGCATTATCCTTACCCTGTATTTCTCAGTTTAAAATAAGGTTGTGCCATATTCATATTGTTGGAAAGCTCACTGGCAAATTGTTGCTTCTACATGTAACTATGCAAGTTCCGGTGCTTTATAAGTTCATTTTAAAAGAGCCTTTTGTATATATTATTTTTTTCCCCTTTTCAAAATGATGGTGGTGTCTGGGCCAGCTTGCACACACCTCTACTATTCCACAGGATACCATTTCACTATAAGTTGTCCATGTCGCGCAGTAGTAAGATTACCATATAAGTAGTCTATGACTTGTTTGATATTTTTCCTACCCTGGCGGGGAGTTCCAGAACTTTTCTGTGTTTGTCTTGTTGCTCCGAGTTTCTGCTGTTGTTGCAAAGCAATTAGATGTCAGTTTTCACCTTCAATATAAGAAAAAAACCCTAAACTACTTAATTTATGACCATTATTTTTGTAAATAAAATTGCATCCAGTAGCCTCACTTATTTTACATTTTCTATGCACAACTACTATATTTTATTTTTCATATATGGCCCATCATTTCAGTCATTTCAGCAAAGTAGAGCCAATTTATCTGCAAAACAATCCAGATTGAAATCTGATATTTAAAAATATTAACTGCAATTTGTTATTCTGAATCACTGAGACTCTTAGAAAGTGTCTTCAAGCTGATCTAATTGATGTGGCCTTGTTGTAATTATCAGAAAGAGAAACTGTAGGCATGATATTATCATTCTGAGCTAAGTTGATTCTTTTTGTATGTAGATGATGTCCTTAGAAGTTTGGTCTTCATTTGATAAAGAACACTCCATCTCACTTCTTGGAGCAATTGAAGCCTTAAAAGCAAGCACTCTCCGTCTGCCTGTTATTGGAGCTAATGTATGTACTTGTGCGACACATATGTTGGTTGTAGATTAATTTCTGTTCTTTAATGAATCACAAAGAGGCCATATGTAATTTTTCTGTGTGTTAATATTGACAGATTAATATACAAAACTTGAAGGATGCTATTAGTTCAGCACATGGTGTTATGCAGGCAATGGCAACCTCAGTTGGTTGCATTTTTGGCAAGGTAACTCACTAATCTAGTCATCTTTCTGTTAATGCTGACTTTTCTGTGAATGCAGTTAATGTCATTTTGCTAATTTCTCTTTGTTTTCCTTGTCTTTTATAAATCTGTTAGAGATATAAAAACATAATAAAATATTGTCTATCGAGTAGATCACAGCTGATGTTGAAGTTCGTATTAGATAGCAATAAAATTGTTCTCTGTGCCACTGCCCCTTGAGAAAAAAAGGAAAAAAAGAGAAAAAGATTGTTCCTATGTATCAATTATAATTGCAAAGCATGGATCCCCTTTAAATCTGTTGTCTTTCTTATCTGAAGGTATAAAAAATACCAATTGAAAGAAGCAGTATTTTCAAAATAAGAGAGATGCCTTAGTGGAGAAAACATCTTGTCTTTGTAATAATATAGGTGCTTACAGAATTTATATTTTTTGTGAAGCAACAAATTGCGAGGATGTAATCTTTTCGTTGTTCTTTTGCAGTACTCCCTTGGGTATTTGCTTTAATAAAAATAAAAACTCTTAGAAAGATAATTCAGGTTTCGTTGGTGCAGCCACAGTTCTTTTGACTTAGGTTATGGGAACATGCATACTCTTAAAACTGCTGCAGTCAAAGCAATATGTTAAGTAGAGAATCCATAAGAACTTCTAAAATAATAACAAGGGAGCCTACAGGTGTGATCTAGTGGTCAATGAAGTGGGTTGAAACCATGGGCTCTGAGGTTTAAATCCCTGCAGAGGCAAAAATACTTGGTGATCTGTTTTTTCATTTGTTCAAGCCTTAGTCGACATAGTTACATAATATTTGTGCTGGTGGGAGGTAGCTGATAACCCCTTGTGGAATTAGTCAAGGTACACGCAAGCTGACCCAAACCCCGCAATTATTTAAGGAAAATAATAACAAGGAACTTGGTTAAGTGGTTTATTACATGAAATCTGGAACCCTTACCATCTTCGGAGTACATTTTCATAGAGGGAAAATGTTAGGGAAAAAAAAGGAAAGAAGATCAACTTCCATACTTGAAGATCAATTTTCAGAGCCTTGAAAGGAGTGCAGCGATAAGAAAAAGCAATTAGAAAAGACAATTAAAAGTTAAACCAATAGAAGTCTCTCATGCTAAACCCTTTGTTTCAAGAACTATGGAATTCAATTTACGATGGTGAAAATATTAGGCAGATTTATTGGATTTGATCTGTTAGACTCGGTGCTTACCTATGAATCAAAGCGGTGTTCATAGTCTGCAATGTGTTAAGTAGTCTGAGGAATAGTCTGCATTCTCATTCTCTTATCCAATTTCATCATTTTAATCGAAAGGATTTTTGCCAAGTAGTCTGAGGAAGCTATGTTGTGGAGATACGTGTATATTTGTTAATGTAAAGTCAGAAGAAAAAACAATGTGGAGAAGATATCACCTTTCTGTCAATTAGTAGAAATGTTGGGTTATTTCAAATACTGTGTCATCCATATGAATGTATGACAAATGAATACAATTTGCAGTTTTACTGGTTGAACAAGAAAAGAATAAAGTTGAGTGAGAATCAACCCGCATGAACTAGAGAAACAGTGAAATTATGGACACGTGTATCTTCTGCTGCAGCACAGATTCTAATCCTGTAGCTAGATATTTTTCCTTCATATTGACAGTGACCTATAAATGAATGTATTGCCATAGACTAATGCTATGGCACTGAGGTCTCCTTGGACTGCAGATCTTTGTGCCAGAATTTCAATCTGGATTATAACCTAGAATGTAAAAGCGCATAGATAAGCTCTTCCATAACGTAAAATTTATCCAATCAAGCTTATGAGCCTGACCTGTTTGTACCAGATTCATGTTAAAAAGGTTATATTGATCACTGAAACTTTCGTTGTGTCTACATGAAGACGAATAGATAGAAAATTATAGGTGCAAGTAACTAACACTAACATTTAGAGGGAGCATAATATGATTTACATCGATAGTAGCATAAGTTGATTCACACATCAATGCCTAGCTGAAGTCGCACACTATACTATTCTGGCTGCTCCACAAATCTTCTATACAGGAAAATGAATTAGCCCTATCATTATTCACCCTAGAGCCTAAAGCTTTTACTTCGGCACCTCCTAATTAATTTTTGGGCTATAGGAGCTGACATGTCGGGATAGCTTTCCATTAGTAAATTGCAGCTAAATTTTGAGACATAAAAAAATGGAGTTATGTATGGGGGAAGGGTTAACTGGAATATAAAGCAGAATATATGATGCCTCCAGAGCCTAGCTCGAGTGCAAAGGGTGGAGAATTTGTGGCTAAGGTCATAGGTTCAAGCCCCACCCCTGGAAGGTGAAGCCTGGTATTTAAGTGGAAAAGAGTAGAGGGGCAGGCCCATTATCCACCGAGTTGAGAAGGCTGTGGTTGGTCTAAAGGGAATCCGAGCACCCTCACCCTTTTTTTTTATTTCTTTTGATAATATAGAATTGCCTGAGGGCCGGTGGCAGACGGGTTCCAAATTCAGTGGATAGGGTCAGTCCTGATCTGAGAGCCTCACCTTAATTTGTTTAGATAACCACTTGCCAAGTTTCTTTTTTTTTTTTTTTTTGTTTGGGTGATTAAATTACAACCTGTCTGTTGAAAGTCTATAACCTTATTCAACAATAAATTCTACTTGAGAAATTAGAAGACTTACAAAATTATGCTAAATGAAAAAATAAATTAAAAATAGATAATACGAACAATTGCAAAGAAGAAATAATAGATAATGTAATATAAATAATTATAAAGTAAAAAATATTTTTTTTTAAAATATTACAATAATAAAAATAAAAAAGAATTTTAAAATCATAGAAATAAAACATAAATTAAAATGAACAGAATAAAAATAAAAAGAAGAAATTAAAAAGTAATTAGCTTGTAATTGCATCATATAATTACTAACAATTCACAGTTTTTTCTTTGAGAATTGGAGAGTGTAATTATCTCCTACCAATTACACCAAATTACCTATTGACCAAGTCTAGCCAAACTTGCCAAATTGTGTAACTTCACCGAACTACACCAAATCCAATTCTCAAGGTGGCTCTTCAAACATGCCCTTTTAAAAACCTTCTAAGTATTTTTCTACATGGATTCCTCCTCTTTCCTCTTTTTCTTTATAATGAAGGTAGGTAATTTTATCAAGTATCAGCACCTAGAGGGCACTGTAAATAGTACAATAGAGAGAATTACAAAGTTTGCGCTAGTTTCCTCTCCTCTCCTATCATCTAAACAAAGGATCTCACCTTGGAACAATCTAACTCAGGCCCCTCCACTATCCTAGGTTATGTATTGCTTGATGAATATGGGGTTTGCCTGATAATGAATGGTCTTTCGGTCAATTTCTGCTAATGAATTAGTCTTCTAAAGGAAGCATTTCAGGGAATTCCATGTGTCCCGTTAATTAGCATTCCACCAGCAAATGCCTCTGTATCTCATTTTGACCTATCGGATGGAAGTTTATCTCTTTGCTACTCTGGGGTTCATTAACACTGGTGAATATATATGAACATCACTGTCAAATTGACTATTAGAGTATTGTCTGTTTTAACTTCTTTCCCGATAGCAATATTACAGTGGCGCCTTTTGAAAGATGAATAAACTAGTAAGTGGTTCTGGTTTCCATTTAAGAATTGTCCGGAGTAGTTTGCCAAACAACATTTACCATCTCATATGGAGTGTTAGGCAGTGTCCAATAGTGTTCCAATGTAATCCAGACTATCCTTCCCCGGAGTCTGTATAGCTGGAGTTTAGTGCATGGAGTTGCCCTTAGATCATCCTTCGGGATGCTTATATAACCTGATTATGTTTTCATGACAGAATGTAGTTGCAATACAGCTCTTGTCATTGTATGGTGGACGTAGATGATCTAAGGACCAATACCTATTCAAGACTGTAAACAGTGATGAAATATGTGGGTTGTAGAAGCATCTGGTTAGAGATTTGTGTGTTAAAAGTCTACTTTTTATTTGTGAAAGTGGGTAGTAACTGTTCCTGATATGTATCTTGCGGTTACCAACAGCACTGTAACTCCTCCTTGAAACTGAACTGCTGTTGCTGCATTTCAGTAATATTATGTTTCAGTGGACAAATACATACATTGGATGCCTAAAGAAAGGTTTTCTATTTTCAGGTGGAGGAATTAAATACTTTGGTAAGTGAACTTGCCAAAGTGACTGCCAAAGAACAGGCTTCTCTTGAACAGTGCAAAGATTTCTTGTCGATGATAGCAACAATGCAGGTAATGCAGCCATTCCATTTGTTCTGCTATGTGTAGTACTCATCCGCGTTACTCAGACATTTATAATTTGTGGAACAGGTTAAAGAGTGTAGTTTGAGAACACACGTAATACAACATAACCGCAGATCAACAACCTGACAAAACAGGTGTAGAACTGATGTTATTTTGACCCATTTTTAATGCTAACACCCTATAGTAACGGTGGCCAGAGCAAGAGAACGATGACTAGTCCTGGTTCTTGTTAGGCATTTTTTTTGCAACCCATCTGCGCGCCCTAATCTCAATGTATTCTTCTCTATCAGATGATGATTTCGGAAGTGATTTCTTTCCCACTAATCAGTTGTATACATGTTCTAATCCTTGGTTCTTTTCTTTTTCCACTGTTTGTCAAGGAAGAAGAGAAAAACAAGAACTCGTGTATATATATGTAAAATTCTAACTAGACAATGATTTAGTAGTTGGTGCAAACATGACTTGGAGAAGAATTTGACTCTTACTTCACAATGATGCCTTGTTACGTTGCCTATTTACAGAAAGTATTTCAAATTTGCAATTCAACTTTTCTGAAGCTTTAAAAAATTGTGAATAGGCAATATTTGTATATTCTTGTGGTTAGGCATGCGTATATTTTCTCTATCTCCTGGTTCCATTTGTGGAATTTCACTTGTTGTCATTGTCTTGTCATGTTGGTGACATTTCACTCCAGTGTAATTGTTTGTTTCCGGTCTCATTATAGCCGTAATTACATTGCAAACAATTTTTTAAATTATCAAATCCACATCCGACCAAAATAACCTTGGTCTGGTTTTCTAGGTAAATCAACTGTGTGATTCATCTCCAAGATAAAATATAAATTAAAATTAAAAGCTCTATCGTCTCAAATACGATAACCTCAATAGTCAACAGACACATGACATTTAATTTCACACAAATTCATATTACTTTGTAAGATTTGACCTGAAATGGTAATTTAATATCAAATGCGTCTACCTAAAAGTACATATTTTCAAGCCTTAATTATATGAGTATTTATTGAGTAAAGCAAGAGTTGTCGACGAGTTTCAAGGTTGACAATAAGGAATTATTCCCGAGGCGTGCGGGCAAAGGTCAAACATCGGAACCGCAAGCACTTACATCATAAATAATCGGTGTGATTTTATCAAATTATCCTTTGAATTTAATAAAAAAATTATCAGAATTAATAATAAATTAAGAACAAAGTATAAAATTATCTTTTGATTTCATAAAAAGAACAAATATTGTTGGACATCTATTTTGAGTATAGTGGACAAGTAAAGATGGACGGAGGGAGTATTTTGTAATCATATTGATATTAAAAATTTTACTACTATAGTATTTTTTGTATAGTTTTTATTTATTAAAAATTTTATTTTAAAATAAAATATCAAATTAGTGTAATTCAATCTAGGTTTAAAAATTAGGGAAATTGACTTTTAAGAAGTGCAATATAACAACTTAAAAAAGATGGAGGGAGTAATTTTTTTTAGAGATAACAAATGAAATGTATACTCCGTCCGTTTACTTCTATTTATCGCTAATTTCTAAAATAGACTTTCATTTTTACTTGTTTTTTTGAACATATCAAAAGAATTTATTTTTTCATGTTTTTACCTTAGCGTTAAATAAGTATATGCTATTCATTTTTTTAATGTTTAGGTAACTTATACTATTAAATAAAGGAAAATTTGGCAAAATTATCCCTATTATTTATTACTTCTTAATGCATATGCTAAGTCAATAATGAAAAACTATTGTTGACCGAAAAAACATAATATTTGTATAAGTTAGTGAATAATCATAATGATAAACAATTGAGAATAATGTCTATTTGATGTCAAGGATAGAACAGAAAAATAAATTGACAAATAGAAATTCATTTAAAATATATACTTGTATTAGGCAATTAAGAGTAGTATAATATGCATCTATTGAAACCACAGCAAAAAAAATGCAGTGATACAGATTTTAGATCTACTAATATGCAATAATAGCTGTTAACTAAGATTTGAATAAAATCTTACTCTCTCTCTTCATTTTTACTTGTCTCTAATAATACTTATTCATTTTATAAAATCAAAAGATAATTTTACACTTAGTTTATAATTTACCCCTATCATTAATTATAGTCATTTTTCAAGACATTATATTTATTATATTCAAAAGGTAATTCGATAAAGTTACCCCTGTCGTTTATCACTTTTTAATCCTTGTGTTAAGTCAATAGGTAAAAATGAACGAAGGGAGTAATTACTTGCCATAAACGACAAACTAGAAAGCATGTGCTGTGTTCTCTTCTCATTTACCTTGGTTAAAACAAATGAAACAACATTGTTATGGAATAACTAAAACATAGACAACAAAAAGTCAACAATCTTGTGCGCCTCGTAACTCCTCTAAATTTGTCTCAAATAACTCTTCATCAATCCAAGACCCTGTCAAACATTATTCACACTCTAGATTCTGTCTGAGTCTTGGGCCTTAGGCCCTAAACTACATGGTTAAATACTAAGGTGGTCCTCAAAATCTAACCATAGATTTGGTGGACCTAACTGTCTTCAAATAGTCTAAATTAAGGTGGTCCGTGTAGGGGATTATATACTTCTAAAATTTTCAAGTTTCTTGGTAGGTTGTGTGTGTGGTAATAGCCCAAGAATCCCCCCTCACCAACAAAAATAGTGCTCTCTTGTTTTAACTTATTTAATATTTTAATTGATTATAAAATTTAGATAATTATATAGTTATAAATAAATGAATTGTCGGGCTATATCCAATTTATTAAGAAAAAAAAACAAAGACAAAATTTAATCATGTTTTTCCATTTTTACTATTTTCAAGCTTTAAATACTCATTAAATGCATCATTTATTTCTAATACAAAATTCAAAAAAATGAAGGGCAAAATTGTTTTTTTTAAAAAACATATTCCTTGAAAAGTGAACAATTCAATATTTTTGAAAACTCAAAAATCCCTCAACAATTCAACAGAGAGAGTATTAATAAAGTTAAAATGAAAATTGAAGTTTTTGTTTCTAAATATAAAATAGAATATATATTACCTTGGCATACTGGAGCGGAGCTACCCTTGGTTAAGGGGGTTCAATGAAAAATTATATTTATCTATATGGTTAAATATTTTTTTTATTTATAAATTGTAAATTTTAAATTTCTTTCGATTAATTCGTATATTTATTTTTTTAAATGTTAAACCTCATTAATAAATATTTTGATTCTGCCACTGATATGATACTAAGCTGATAGAGGATCGGACAAATTGAGGGAGGGATTGAGACTTTCAATTGGATTGACTTTTTTTTTAAATGGACTAAAAAAAAATATGACGTAATTAAAATAGGAGCACTTGTACTAGTATAGAATAGGAAAGAATAAGCTATAAATAGTGGTGGGGTTAATTTTCCAAGACTTTTGTGTAAAGTTATTAAAGGATTATTAGCCAATGTGACATTAGATATTGACTACAAAAAAATTATGCTTCTTAAATTTGATTGGTGCTCTTTATATATGATGATGATGCCATCATCCAACTGCTGTGTGTCGCTGCATTTTCAACTTTTTTTGTGTTTACATTTTTATACCTATTTTATTTTTGTAAATTAAATTGTGGATTGTGGATCCTTCTTTTTCTATATTTATTTGTGGATTATGGACCCTACTTTAATAAATTTCTTTAGACATCTTTTTGTAAAGCTATTTAGGTAGGGGACTAAACCTAAATTGCAAGCTTTACCTTCAATTGTATCACTCCTCAACTTTAATAACATTTATCTTCATTGTATATGGGATTAAGGTTGTCAAATGTAACTTATAAAAATATAGACTCATGCAATTTGGGATTTTTATTTTTATCAATCGGATGATGAAAATTTTTATTCAAGAGGGTGCTCTTGGTCATTTGAGTTCAAATAAATCTTTTAAAACATAAAAAAAAAAAGAATTGTTTTTCATAGCTATTTTTTTATTAGTTTGATCTCATAGAAACAAATAGACAATTTAAAAAATGATTTTGAGGAGATGTTGCATTATAGTCCCTATTTAGTAGTCCAAAATTCATTTAATCAAACATTAGGTAAATTATTATGTGAAAAACTCTCACATTAATACAGTTTCTTTTAAAATTAGTATGCCAAAGTTAAATGTTACTCTAATTGCTTATAGGGCTTGATATTTTTGAAACGAGGGTCTTTTGGAGACCAGACTCTCTATCTCTATGAGGTAATAATAAAATCTGCGTACGTATTATACTCCCTAAATTTCACTTGTGAAATTCCACTGAGTATATTGTTATCGTAAATATTACTCTAATCTTTCGTCCATAAATAAAGAAAGGAACATGCAAACGAAATATTATACTAATAGTAAAGGTTTACTTAGGTCTGAGAAATCATATATAATTAGTAAATTAATTAATTAATCCAGCAATTGGATAAAGTTATGAACAGATAAATGCAAATTGTGTTTAGGACCCACTTCCCCACCGGCCAATTGCTACTCCCCGTCATCCCTAGCTAGACTATGGTAGATAGTCCCCCACAAAGGTTTTTTTTTTTTCTTTCATTTATTTATTTATTTGTTACCCCAAAGTTGGGAGTATGCATGTTTAATATGGCTCTTTCACAACTCAAAAGCCAGAAATAATGTTTGTGGATTAAATATTCATACTGACTTCTTCAACTACAACTCCAACTTTATTCATTAAACTCACCTTTTAGGACCTTCTTTCTTTATATATTGTCTCTTGTCTGACTCATTGAGATCATCATTTCTGTCATGTAGTACCCTAAAATATTATTTCAGTTTGCAAAACTAAAAATTAAAGCTTGAGAGAGATCACTGTTACTAATATTCAGAATCTTTTTTATGATATTGATTGAAGTTAAAAATGGTTGTCATGTGAGATTCATTTATCAGGTGAATGACCTCACCAATATAGCCACATGGTATGCAGGAGTTGTTGTGGTTTCATTATTTCTCGTAACATAGTTTTTTATATTATTAATTGGATACATATATGTCTTGGTAAAGCATTATTTAAAGAGCTATAAAATATAGTATTTGCTAATATCGAAAGGGTATGGTGCAATTTCGTATCACCGAGGATATGACCTTAAATAGAAAAAGATTGAAAGTCGCGTATTAAGGTAGAAGGTTAGTAGGCTAGTAGGAGTAGGTTGATGTCTTGCCTTTTGTTATGTAGTAAGATTAGTCGTGTCATTATATATTATATTGTTATTGACCATCCTTTATTTTGCTATTTGTATTATATTTATAAGTTTCACTATAGTCATTTTTGTATGTAGTATTTTCTGCTTTTTAGGACTGATATATTTGCGTTGAAGATCTTTCGAAAATAATCTCTCTATCTCTATATATGAGATAGTGATAGTCATATATACTCTCAATATGATTCCGCCTTTGTTTTGTATTGAAAGCAACTTGCTCATTTTTGCTTACTCTATAAACGGCAGCCATTTCAGTGGTTTCTTTAGGAACCAATTTACTTTTTATTGTTAGACAATCGTGTTTTACACAAGATCTTTCATTGTACATGTCAACGTTCTAACTTTTGATAATTTTCAACTAAAACTTTCTCCATTAACAAAATGTTCCACTACTAACACTTGATATATATATATATATATATATATATATATATATATATATATATATATATGATCTGCTGTTCATAATGTATATCTTATTGTAGTCGATATTATATATGGTTTGTCCTCTTCAAAGTCAAATTGAAATCAAAGAAGAAATGCTTTTAGATAACACGCATTAGGCTGCACATATTTAGTCTCTTCCTTTAAAAAAAAATGATCTGATTTGACTTGGCATCAACTTAAGAAAAAAAGAAGATTTTTCAATCTTCTGATTCAAAATTAAAATTATGTCAAATATACAAAAATGTACCTTAATCTGTGATATTAAATATGTTGTATAGAAAGTTTAAATTAAAATATTATAAAAAAAGAAAAAGATTCATTATTTTTTAAACAAACTTAAAAAAAAATGTCATTCCTAATATACTTTAGCTAGCTTTTTGCTAATTGACGTGAATTCATCAATCCTCATCTAAACAATTGTTTATATACGAATAAATTCTTGTTTTCTTACATATTATTATTGTAATGCATATATTTTTATGTATTTCATATTTTATTTTATATAAAATGATATACACATAACGGGGCATAAATATTAGATAAAAACTGTGGAAGTAGGAAATTAAACTCAATGACCTTGAAAATATGTTGTCTAGCAATTTGTTTGGACAAGACTTATAATTTATTATAAATCGTAAATCATAACTTATGAATTTTAAGTTAATC
This sequence comes from Solanum rostratum, assembly GCA_029948455.1. Classification (NCBI taxonomy): domain Eukaryota; kingdom Viridiplantae; phylum Streptophyta; class Magnoliopsida; order Solanales; family Solanaceae; genus Solanum; species Solanum rostratum. The sequence goes on along the minus strand of CM057045.1, from coordinate 88,327,171 downwards.
TTATTCAAATATTATAAAAATGTGTAAAATTATTTTAACCGAAAAATAATTAATTAAAGTAAATTAAGCCAAACATGCTCTTGAATTTTTAACCCCAGCTTGCCCATTGGGGTAGCTTATCTAAACACTCTAAACTAGGTCTAGTTCAAGTCCAAGGGTAGCTTATCTGAACCTCTCAATTCTTATTTTCTTTTGATAAAAAATTTTAAAAATTATTTTAAATTTGACATGTATTATTTGGATACTCCAAACGTATAATTACACGTACAATTGCCTTCAAACAATATTTATCGATTCTCAACGCAATATATATGTGGAGTAAAGTAGCACATTAATTGAAGCATTTGTTATTCATGGGTTTTAAGATTATTTGGGAGATTGGAGTATCATTAATTAAGCTAATTTCTTTACGATAATATTCATTTCTTCATTTGTTTTACACATTTGAGACGGTTAACCAGCTTTGATGAATCTTAAGTTGACGAACCTACTAAATGACAAGACATATTAAAACAATTTTCCATTTTAGAAAAATATTAAAAAAAAACAATTGAAATTGAAAAAAACATTATTCCATTTGAAATTCTAATATAGATAACTTGGATAAGGAATATGCTATTAACGGCGCTCTCGAATCATAGAAAAATATTAGAAAAGAAAAATCAAGTGGAAAATATATGTTTATAATAAAATTATTTTCTTAAAAAAGAAAAAAAAAGACTTATTAGGAGTCAATAGAACAAAAAGGAGAGAGCAAGCAAAAATGAGGCAACTCTCATCTTTCCTTCAAAACTTCATTTATCCATTGCCATGGAAGCATTTTAATTTAATTACCTCCTTAAGTTACCAAAAAAACTTACCAGCAGTAAGTTTGAGATGCTTAACATTTTTTATAACAAAAAAGCAAAAATCGCTTTGAAGCTTTAGTTAATCGGTAACTTGTAAGTTGGGCAAAGAAAAAATTGGATCATCAATCTTCAAAAGAACAATCTAAGAAGCTTCGTTTCATTGCCTTGTTGTGGATTTTGATGGTATACAAAACCGCTTTCCAAAGTTGTAGTATCAGATTCATCTGAATTCAATGAAGGCGTCGCCGCTCTTCGTTTCTCCGTTCGCCGGTTAAGTTTACCTCCGGCAGATAATCCTGAAGTAAGTCCGAGATCTAGATCCTCCGCCACCTCATCTATAATTTTCCTCTTAGATCGGAAGTTTGAGCTTTGCGATCTAAACAGATCAACGTCGTTCGCTTCGGATTCAAACTCCGGTGAAGCCGTCACGCCTGTGAACTCCGGCAACGGCCGTGGAACTCCTCCTTTAAGCACTGTTTCTACCGCCGACTGGCACACGTGCCAGTTACCCGTCCACAGTAATCCTACCGCTCCGTGCACCGGGTTCACCGTCCTTCCGCAAGCTTCGAACAACAGCGATTGAAATAAAGCTGCAGGTACACAAATTAAAACTCCTCAGCATAACTTCTTTCATTTTTCTCAAATTAGAAAGTAGAAATAAGATAAAACTGATTTCATGCACATGAATAGTAAATTAGTACCTGGTCGTTGAGATTCGGGAACGGAGGAGAGGAACGACATGAGGCCAGCACGGCCGAAGAATTTAGCAACAAAAACAGTGGCATTGGCTTGAGCATGAGGGGTTTCAATGCCCTGTAAACTTTGTCGGAGTATGCAATTCTCATTGCAACCTTTCCGGAGAATTCGACAGCCGTTGCAACTCATGATGACGTAAACGTAAAGCCTCTTTTATAAATAGAATAAAGAAATCTTAAATATCACAGTTAATCTCAATGGGTTGGTGCAGGGGAAATGGAGGATGTTGAAAGTAGAATAGAGTCTTGGAGAAAAGGAAAGAGGGAGAGATATATAGAGATGAAAGGAACGTGGGGGGTATGGGATGTGGAGAAAAGTGGAGAATTATTGGAAGTAAACCATGATTAAGAAGGTAAACTGTGGTTAGGTGGAAGAATAATGAGTGGCTTTTGAGGAAAATGAGTGGACATGAGGAGAGGAGAATAAAGTAGTATTATTGGGCAGTGGGTTCCCAAAGTATTGGGTTATAGAAGGAACGGCTCCGTGTCTCCGCGAATGGGTGGGATTGGGATTATAGTGCAGCGCAGCGCCAGCACTTTGGAATCTTTTCTCCGCCCATTGTATGGGAGACACTTCCATCGTTTTGCTCCATTTACCAACGCAACCACGTCCACGAGTGCTCGCATATTTTCTTCTCCACTACCCTCCCTCGCAATAGTTATTCACGAATTTGATTGTACAAAATAATAAATAATACTTTCTTTCTCCCATTTTATATTTTTTTTATTCATCTAAAAAATACTGTCACCTTTATTTTAATTAAAAATAATTTCTTTTTAACGCCTAACAAAGTGATTTTCAGTTACACAAATATTTAAAAATGATTTTAGATCATAAGTTTAAAATTGAACAATTATTAATGATAGAATAATTTTATCAAATCATTCCTATTGAATAAATAAATAGTAGTCATTTAAATATTGAAAAATAAATACTATTTAAGGAGGATAAAATAGACACAAAATGATAAATTATTCATTGATACAAATATTATTGAATGTCATAAAATAGTATAATAAATCAGTAAGGATAAGCGAATAAAATATTTTTTTCACATCTGACTCACTTTCCAGCCTTTTTCTTTATCTAAAATTTAACCTTTTTTATTTTACTCTTAATTTGGAAGATATGGGAAGGGGGAAAAACCATGAAGAGAGAGAGTGACAATTACATAAGTATCCCTAATATTTGTAATTTATTTTGTATTTGCCTTTTGGCATAGGCCCATTTAAACAATTTGGCGCCTAAGATTTCATTGTTATCTTTTTATCAAATATTTTCCTAGATAAGTTAAGAATATCTTGTTTGATATATATTTTTTTAATATAATAATATTAATATTATAAATTATGATTAATACTCCATGACAAATCATGGTATTCATAATATAAAATTTTGTAATACATATATTAGCATGATTAAAAGCATAACTCTCCTCAAAGCATTTGTCACATTATATTTTTCATATTTGTAGATAATATTCTTATAAATAAATAATTTTTTTTACAATATATATTATTTTTAATACGTCAAATCCAAACTTTCCATAAAAATTACTACCGTATATCTTTTACTATTCAAAGATAAACACAGTAGCAGATAAAACGTTCCATCAAACTTTCTTTGTAATGTAAATGCTTATCGCATTTAAAAGTATTACAATTATTTCTTCAAAAATTAAAACCCAAATCTATCTAAACACGGTAGTTTCTCAAATCCAATTACTCCAAAAATAAATACAAACACTTCCTATTATTTTCTGAAAATCAAAACTAATTAAATTAAATTAATTTGCTTCAAAGAGAGACCAAATCCGATGGATATAACTTTTTTGAGAAGGGATAGAGATGGTGAATATTAATACTATATAATATATACTAGGGACTTTGGCTTGTTTTAGAGCAGCTGTCAATATTGACAAGAGGAACAGTAACTCCCGAGGGGACGTCAGGTTCTTGTGCACAACTATTGGCATTTTGGACCTATATATAATATATACTCCATTAATATTCTTTTCTACTTTTCAACCAACGTGTTATAATTAATCATAAGCTTGAATTATCTAAGGCAAGGCTTTCAATCTGTATAATTAACCAGAGACTATGGATAAGTCGGAAAAAAGTCAAGTGCAGAGGCACATTTTCTAGAGTTATTTGATCTATTTCCTATGAATCTTATAGTAGCATTCTCGGAGTCGATTTAACTCGTATTTACTTTAATGGATCGCTCATATATTTTCAAAAGGGGTAAATATGGATTGATCTATTTTAAGAGCTCATATAAATATGGTCAAAATGGGTAAAAACTATAGGTACTCATAGATCTCCATTCATAATAAAAATTTCTTAATTGCACTAAAAATAATTATTTGGAGTAGGGTTGGGATGATAGAGTTTGAACATTAACAATCAAGCTTTGATTCAATTTTCTTTGGCCTTAAAAAGATTAAAGTGGGTTGAAACCATTTTTATCCAAATCATATTTGACTAAATCCATATTTACCCATATTTTATATGGATGGATCGTGATCCAATCCATTTTCGCTCAATCCATATTCAAGCCATCCAAATCCAATCCAATCCATCCATTTGGCATCTCTAGTCTCATATTACTTGATCACTTGCCCAATCAAGATAAAATTAATTAAATCTTTTCCATTTTATCCTTACTATTAATATGACCTTTGGAAGTTTAAACAAATTTTGAAGATGAAAAATTTCTTTTTCCAAGATGCTAATTTTTGTAAACAAAGGGTAACATAGCAAAATTGTTCAATCAATTAATAATTTCTTAATTATTGTGTAAAATAAAAAATGTCCATCTAATATGGGGCAAAGGTAGTAATATTAGTTGTAATTATTACTTTGTTAATCCCTAACTCATATGTTTAGTTTGCTTATTTTTACTCTCTTGGCCAAATTAAAAGAAAAGGTAGGTAAATTATTTAACTGGACAACAAATTGTCATCTGATATCAACATTTCAGGTCCAACAATAATCAGAAGTGACCAAATATGTTGTATTTTGTCATTGCCTTATTTCAAAATATTTGTATATATATTATACAAAGGTTTTGAGATTGAAACCTTATAAGTTGTTTTCCACTTATCAGAACATGAAATATATTACATGAAGATAATGTAAAAATAGAGAAATATATAGTTGTGGCCCATGATAAGGGAAATAGATAAGCTTACATTGTATGAGGTCCATGAAGATGATTGAGATTTGAGAGGAAGGGGCACACCAATTTGAAAAGTAGTTGTCAGCTAAAGTTGCAATTGTCCTTTCAACAACATGTAAAGATCTTCTTATTTATTTAGCTACTTTTTTAACGTGAGATTCCCTTCTTCTTATATATATCTACTCATCTATTGATGGCAACTTATGACTCATCCTTCACTAAAGCCCTTCCCCACTTCCTCCTTTCTCTTTTTAAATTCCAAATATTATACAACTTCTTTAATTAATATCAAAAAACACTTTATCTAAATATTTTCTCTTGGCCTTTCACTAGGTAAAAAGAGAAATCATCAATGGTAAATATTTAACACACGTTAAATATTTATATTATCACTTGTGAACGTATGTAACTGAAATTCAATTGCAAACATATTTTAGGTCATATAACTAATGGTTCTGTTTTTAGTACTGCTAGTGATCCTTTTGGTTTTGTATATGTTTTTATATTGTGAGAAATGCTGATGCAACGTAAGCTTAAAATGATCAATAATTGAAGCAGAATTCATCCATTATAAATTCTTAAAGTGGCCTTTTTCCAGTTGTTAACTATTGATAGAAGACCCCTGTTCTGAACTGTATCTACAAAAAAGTATTGTTAAATGCTTCAGTAATACGAATGTGGATCACATAATTAATTAATAATTTGGGTGGTTATAATTAAACAGCTGTTAGTTATGAGTGATGAGTAATGACAATGCATCATAAGCCAAAAGCTGTGAGATTCCTAGATTTTTTTGTGTAGTGTTAGCCTTTTGGTATATTGAAAGAATAAATTCAGTTAGAGTTACGTTTAACACAATGATAGCAAATTATATTTCTTATTTTCAAAATTGTATATCTCTTTTTTGTTAGGAATTAGTACTGATATTTATCAATATATATATATAGATTAAACTAATTGTATTTATGTTCCGAAACGCAAAACCTATTAAGGGTGGATGGTCATGAAAGATATGGCAATGTTCGAGGATAACCTACATTTGATATTTATATCAAGTATTGGGGTGTTTAAAAATCGAACCGATCGACAAATTGAATCTAAAAAATATTATTGGTTTATTGGGTAAATGAGTTTTTAATGGTTTTACCAAAAAAAGATTATCGAATTACCTGTCCGGTTTTGATCTTTAGTATTGGGTTATTGGGTAAACCGATAACCCATTATTTTATCCTTTCATAAATATTAAATATGAATAATTTAACATCACTTGATACTAAATCGATACTCGTAAGTCATGTATTTGCTTGGTTCCAATGTACAACCCTTCTGTTGGAAAGTAAATTAGAATATGAGGTCAAATATTGCATGTTATTAAGTTTAGATACTCAATTGATTTGTTTATTTTACTGTATCTCATCATATTGTATCAAATTGTTAGATAAGTCATATATTTATTTTATGAGTATTTTTTTATTAGGTAAACCAAAAAATCGAACCGTTAAGGATTGCCTTATTGATTTAGCATATTTAAAAATAAAAAACTAAACCAATAATACATAAAATCAAACCGAACCGACAGACGTCCCTAATTTGTACATGAAATCTTAACATTCAATTAAGATTAATTAATATGTATGATGAATTTTAAATTTACACAAATGGACGAAAAAGATTCATTGTAAGTTACAGTTGTTGACCCATGGTACGTGGCATGTTAATCCAAAACATGAGGGTCTTAGTCTGATGTGGACCACAATATATAATAAAATCCATAACTAGAACTTGTATCTTTTTTTTAATTAAAAAAAAAATATAGGGTGCAAATTCCAATACCCTAATGATGTATGGTAAGAATGGGATTCCAACCCATGAGGGAGGGATGTTTGGCACTAGTTGAGGAGTTAGTCCAAATAAAAATAAATAGTGACACAAGTTTTATAATGGGAGTTTGTGTTCCAAATATGTTGATAACTGGACCACCTCAAGTAAGTTGGAAAATTCCAAAGAGTAGGACATTTTTGGACTTATTATTATTATCATAATAAAGCAAATGTGTCCTTCCATTGGTATAGAGAGGCAATTGGTTTTTTACACTCTCCAAGGGGAGAGCCACATGCAACCCCATCAATTAAATTCAATTATTATTCTCTATTGTTGCTTAACTATGTGATGACTCATTTAATTCTTTTGGTATTATGTCTGATGGAAAAGATATTGACTTCAAACTAAGTATTTTTAGCCCTACATTGCATATGTAAGATGGTACAATCTTTTGGATTGAAGTGACAGTTTAATATTCACAATTATACTTATGGTTATTTAGGTTGAGAGTTCTAGTCCTAAGAAAGTACTTAATTCCCTTTATCTACAAATTCCATCAATCACCCTAGCCAAAAAAAGCTAAAAATGGAAGGGAAAAAAAGTAGCATTATTATTGATGTGTATGGAATTTGTTCTCTCTAGCTAGCTTCTAATGAGATTATGTGTTCACATTAAGCTAAGATTAATGATATATTGTAGTTTTATATTAATAAATTGCAAGAAAATATCACAAGTACAGACATATGATGCATGTTTTAATGTCTTGAGTAGAGCTTAATATGTGTGTTCTGCCATCAAGACTTACAATTTAGTCATACAGGTAATTCTATTCACATAATAATTTTTTGGATACAGTTCTCACTGACCACACGCCTTGGTTCTCCCTTCCCTGTATACCTGAATCATTTTTTATTTTATTTTTCAAATTAGGTCATGTAGTCTTAAGAGAAAAAAAAAAAAACAGTAATAGACTGTGTCTTATATGTTTAATTAAAATAATAGTGGTTAGTTAAAGTATTTGTGTGACTTCACCTTATCTAACAATTCAGCCTGAAAACAAGGGCATAGATAATTTATTAAATTATGGCCAGCCAATTGGTAGAGATCATATGTTTCTAATACTTTAAATTGGCTTTGTATACTTGGATTAATCCGCTAAAAATTTATAAATCAAGTTGATGTGAGTTTTGTCAACATATTATATAAGATAAGATAATTAGCTGGTTGTTTAGTAACTTTGTAAATGTCATTCCAGGGCTAATTTATGAAGAGTGATGGGATTAACAAACTCTTTTAAGATCTTATGAGCTTTGATATTTACGTTGCGCATGGAAAAATGTACTAGTTATTACAGCTAATTGAAAATTACTGCCTCTCTGAAAAACAAAGATCAATTACTTGGTTTGATTGGGGGGCAGAGCCAATTACGGCCGAGGAGTTTATCGAAAATCCTTTCAATAAAAAAATTATACTTTCTCTGTTTCATTTTATGTGACATTCTTTTTTTTTGTTCTGTCCCAAAAAGAATATCAACTTACTTTAATTGGAAACAATTTAACTTTAAAATTTTCTTTTTATCGTTAATGAAATGATTCTCAGCCACATAAATATCTAAAAATGATTTTAGACCACAAATTTTAAAAGTCTTCCTTTTTTTTCTTAAACATCGTGTCAAATCAAAGGGTATCACATAAAATGAGATGGAGGGAGTAGCGTTTATGCTAGGGTGGCAATTGAGTGGTTTGGGTCAAATTCGGGCGGTTCATAATGGGTCAAGACAACAAACGGATCAAGATCAAATTCGACTTGAATTTACTTGGGTCAAAATTGATTGGGCAATTAATTATAAAACGGGTCAAGACCCAACCCAATTTATTTTTACTTTAACACCCCTACTCCAGTGATACAAAGAAACATCTTTGTTAACATTCTATTTAGAATTCTCTCTTAAAAGAAAAAAATTGCGCAATTGTTAGTGTTTCAAGTATACACTAAATGGGCCAAGAGACCCAAAATTATTGGGTCACAAATAATTCGATTGCAGTCCCATGTGGAATCAAGTCCATAACCCACAAATGAGCTGAACATAATATCGGATAATTATACCGAGGAATGTTTCACTTACAATAATTACAAAAAGAAAAAACCTTTGTTATATAGGACTATATAATCAATTAATATTTATGTATCATTATGTATATAGCTCATATATAAGTAACATACATTGTATAATAATGTATACTTTGTATAACTTATGAAAAACTATATTGTATAGTCATGTATAATTTCACTGATTTAGAACTATTTTTTATATAAATAAAACATGAGCTATATTTGTTATAAATTTAATTAGTTTTTTCTTTTTACATATATATGGAATTTTTCCACATAATAAATGAGAATATGGGCTTCTAACATTGATTCAACCTCATTTACATGTACCAATTTACACCAATAAGGTTACAAAATTATAATAAAAGATGCTAATGATCTAGATATGAAAAGGTTAAAAGAAAAGGGGCAACTTGCGGGGATATGAAATGTATATATATAATAAACTTACCGTTGCCATTCATCTTTTACTTCAAGTGACAGTGTGCAAAGCTACATTAGAGTGCCTAGACTGTATAAGCCTAACTTCACAGTAAAATTTGTGATATGATAGTAGCACACCATAAAGTCATAAAAATTGAAGAGCCACCTAATGTTAGAACATCTATACAATAAAAGCTCTGTTTTATAGGCCCATTAGAGGCTTCATTTCATCCTACAAACTTTTTGCCAAACTATATCCTTCAATTCCTTCTACAGACTTCAGAGAAAGATGACATATGCTAATATCATTTTTAAGAAAAACCCATCCAAAAAAGCCACTAAGAGTACATTCCTAGAAGCTGTTAGAACTATGAAACTGAATGCCTTACTTTTCTTGAAGGTGTGGACTTAGCTTCTTCCAAGTTAGTAGATCCAAGACTCTCCGACGAATCTGAGCCACTATTCTCCCCTTGTCCCCCTTTGTTCGACCAGATTTTCGAAAAGAGCCTTTTTGACATGAGCAAACCTTTCATTTTACTCATGGCAGCCCTGTCTGCATGGCTCTTGGCATCACCACCAGTAACTTTCTCGTTCATTCCCCCATTTCCCATTCTTAAGGCTGCCAGCTCTCCTCTCAAAGCCTTAAGTTCTTCTGCAGAGGCTGCAGCATCCCAATCTTCTTCTGTATTAGTTGTTGCGGTTCTTGAACTTCCATATGAAGTACTGTTAAGGTCCCTAATTGCTTTTGGCAGATCTGGAGTACTGCTCCCAGATGAAGCGTTAGCCCTGACTTGCTCAAAAAAGAGCACTTGTACAACAACACGAAGGGGAAGCCTCTCGTTTTGGACAGCATGCATACAAGCATCCACAGAGAGCTTCTTGCAGTCCATCAGCTTACAAATTCTCTTCCTCTCACTCTTGCTGATTCCAGGATGCTCCTACACAAAAATAGAGTCCAATAAGTACATACAAACCATTCACTAAAATTAGCTTCATCACTTTTACCCCCAGGACCTGTTTGTGTGTACGGTCTTTTAACTTATTGCAGTGTTGATAGTTGCGGTTCTTTCCATAAGAAAACAACCAACCAATCCTAAAGGCATTAACACTGCATGTGTTTCTCCAAGTCTGAGAAATAACATACATGCATTGAATTCAAGAATACCTAAACTATACCTTCCATAAGTAGAATTCAGAATATAAGGAGAAAAGTTGCATTCACTGGTACCGATAAGGAGAAATGCTAGATTATGGTTCACATCATTTTGCCTGAGCAGAAAAATTACGTGGGATTTTGTTACCCTAATAAAATGTAAACTGCTCTCATGGAGTGAGCTTCCATGAGTTGAGAATTACCAAATGATAAGTTTATCAAGGTGGGGTTTTGCAGGATCTGTTTACTTTTTTTATTGGTCTGCGAGATCTTTTAGGATATGCTTGCTCTGAAAAATTTTATCCACAAACTTGAAAAATCTCCCATGTTAAGAAAAATGTAAAGACTTCAAAAAACAAACATATTTCGTGATAGCATAGATGCAGACGTTATTTTCCCCATGTGGTTCAGTAAACTAGTCTATGTTAAAATTATAATCAATGGTGGAGGAGAAGGTATAGGGTGTTTTTTAATCCTGGAATAGCTTATCCCATGATGTATATGGGATAACTTATCCCATCATTATGGTATAAATGGTGGGATAAGTTATTCCGAACTTGACAACGAAACAAGATGTTAAAATTTTATCCCTTCACTAATTTTTTATCCCATGACTATTTCATTTATCCCTCACACCGAACGACCCCTTAGTTATTTCTATTATGCCAACTGTAAGCAGAAGTCAAGGGACACTCACCTTAAGGTACATATCGATAGCGCGATAAATTCCATCATGACCGGGTCGAGGGAAATTGGACACCATCTCTGCCAGACCAACAAATGTCGATAAAGGGAGACGAGGATCTTTGGCAATTTCAGTAAGATATCCATCTACTAGCTTTGCGACCATCAGTTTTGAAGCTTCTGATAGAATCCCTGGCTTTCGGACCTCCTGAATTTCATCTCCATCTTCCAGCTGAGGTTCAGAATCCTTATCTCTCATCATAAACTCTTCTAGTATTTTTTGGACAATGTGGGCATCATACATAGCTCCTTCCCCATCTGCCGCTCGAATCAGAAGATCATTCACAGAAGCTTCCTCCAATTGCTGTCCAATTCTTTTTACTAGTTCTGCCTTCACTGTTTCTCCAGAGTCGAGTGAAATTGATGCTTTTAGCAATTTCAACAAGAAACTACAGGAGACGCAACCTTTTTCAGAGGGCAATAGCCATACCACTGTATCCAATATTGGGCGACATTTGGAAACATCATTGAATTGGAAGACACCTTTATTAAAGCCAGGAAACCTTCTATATGCATAAGCTTTGGCAGCCTCTCCAATAACTTCAGAAGAAACAATACCTTTGTTTTTTATGGTGACAACCACCCGCTTATACAGATCTACTTCAAGTTCACACAAGTCCTCAACCCACCAATCTTTTGGCACCATGCGGCTTCTGATTCCATTCAAGTTAGGATCATTTCCATTCTCCTCTGGAAGCTTTTTACGGTTATAGGTATAGGACCAATCCACCCTTGAAACATCAACGGAAGCCCTGGATGCTACAGCATCAATGCAGTGGCTGGTCAACTTCAGTTCCTCACACAAGCGTGATTGAGGCTTAGTAGTCTGAAGAACTATTATTGAATCTTTCCAACTCCGGAAAATGCTTGAGTTAAGGAAAACGTCAATCTTGTAAATAAGGTTTCCTTTCTCAATACTTTCATGCATACCGAGATACTCAGCAGCACACCTTGCAGAAATGACATTATAAGCATTCAGTGTAACAGTCATGCCATAGCAAAATTTCGCACATATTTCGAAAGCACTAGGTCCTCCAGGAATGTCATGAATGTCAACTTCGTCAGAATTCCCTTCACTTGCATTTGCAACCATCTTTTGCAAAGAGGCACTCTTGGACAGAAGAGGGAACTGCAGAGCATTTTCAGCAAAGAATGAGTAATTGGAGTATAAATATGGCCAGTTCACATATAAATAAGACATTTCCATTGATTAGAATACTTCAAATATTATTAGCACTTCACACAATTAATTCAAAAAGTTTAGCATCATAAAAGCATTCATAGAGTAAAGCACAACTTATGGGAATGCTGAACAACAGCTACTTCTACGTGTTACCTAGTGTTACCTATCAGTCCAAGACAATCATAATTACCACGGCGTTGAGTGGAGGTGTGACCTTTCAACTCGAGGTCCATGCACACACATGGCATTTATTTTATTTTTTATTGTATTTTTCTTGTGATAGGAAGTGAGCAAATGCGTGGATTATAAGTCTAGCACATTAGCACAAACAGCATAGCACAGATCAAAAAGAACAGTTCAGCTATTATTATGCAGTCTATTGACCTACCATAATGTAAGCAACCCATGCTAGTGTTGAAAATATATTTATCTAAATAGATAAGTGGAAATAGTAAACAAGAGCATAACTTAATTTGGACCTACTGCTTCCCTCCCCCCTTCAGGAGAAAGGATCCATGTTGCTCCTTTAGGAAGGGACTGTACTGCCATTCCATTTAGTAACACACACCAAAATAGAAAAAGAACAACCAGACAAAACATGCTTAAATTATTATTTTTTTTCTCAAGTCCAGCTGATAGAATTTCTAAATAAGGCTTGAAATTAGAACCCTGTGTACTTGTTAGACATTGTACCTTGTGCAGATAAAACTTCACATCTCCAACATTAACTGTGATGTCCGAGGTCAACTCTGAAGAAACATATCTGCATAAAGAATCTATAAGTAGAATTGAGAAGAATGTAAACAGACACCAATCCGAAACATGTTGGGATTGGCTATACAAATCCATAATATTTCTCCATTTAAACTCATCTTGTGTTATGATCATACTAGATAAGTAAGAAATAAGGTAAATATATATAAATAATAGCGAAAACTTAGATGCATATTTATTAGTGTCATATATGATAAGGCCAAAATGCTCGAAGAAAAGCATTTGACCTAAATAAATGTACTAAAAAGACTATAACATTCTCTTAACTAGTTGATATCCCCTATATGGATCTTTCACTTCCATTTTACATATCTTTAGCTAAATCTGTACATCTTCAAGAAGTTGTAGATCTTTTGAGACAAAGTCATTCCATATGATTGTGTAACACCTTTACTCACCAAGGTATACATGCTGCTATTTTGTTCCCTAAAAGTTAAATTACAGTAATTCAAAAAGAATGAAGTCAACTTTATCTAGTGTCAACCCTTCTTTTCCACGCTGTAATTCTCACTCAGACAAATACTAATCTTCTCTTTCAAAACCTGACTATAAGGATGTGATATTATTTAAGTAGTTAGGCACGTATTCCCTCTCTGCTGAAACGTCAGCCCAACACATAAAATGAAGTAACACGGTTTCATCAATCATTTATGGGTCATGCGACCAAAACTGGTGAGGTTTAATCCTGATGGTATTATTATTGTTAGCTGCCCAAAAACAGCATTAAGAAAACAATGTAGAAGAGCCATATATGTATCCCTATGTTTCTGCTTATGAATCTTTTATAGGTTTGGTAAGTATTTCATAAATGAAAGCATTAGAAACTTCAGATCCACCATTCCTGAAATCTAACTTGCTGATTCTTTATTTGGAAATAAAGGTATAATGCTTTTGAAATCAATAGCTAAGAGCCTAACACAAGCAAACAATATGAAACGAGCCTCAGTCGTTTAACTGAATAAGTTCCACATAAGCCAAAGACAAAATGGACCACCAAATATGCCAGGCAATGTGGAACTGGAAACTTCAAATGGCTGGATACCTTTATTTTGACTATCTGTTTTTCTGTTAGGCCAAGGACTCACAACAATAAAAGATGGAGTCAATCTCTAGAAAACACCCTTCTATCCCACATATACACATAGGGATGAATTTCCAGAAACTTTAAACAGAGTTTGGCATTCTTTCTCAGCTTTCTCCTAACAATACCAGAAATAGAAAATTGAATGGTAATCAACCAAAGTCATAGGATAGATTTTGGGGAAAGACAAATAAGGATAAAGAATAAACTTGATATAATCCTTAAACCATTTTCTAAAAAAACATCCTGGACCCAACCCCAACCCCCACCCACCCAAAAGTCAATACACTATTATAAGACAGAGGACAAGTAAATATAGATAGGGCTAGATGTTGACATTAAATAAAATGCCAATTTATTCAACACCAAATACATAAAAAGACAAACACGAATTAATTTTCTTGAGAATATGAAGATCAGTTACAATTCTGCAAAAGAAAACAGCTATGGATGACCATATCATCAACAAAGAAGAAGTCTTTTTCTTCTTTTAGGAAAAAGAAAACTTAAAAAGAGCTTGCAGAAGATCTGACCTGACATTGTTCCCATCTGTCTGAAAGGTATCAGGCTTGGATCCAAGTTTCATGAACTTCATCTTGGCAACTTAGGAAGATCTGATTTTTATTGATACTTGAGAAAACAAAGTTCCTTTGACTACTCAACAAATCACTGCAAAATCAAACAGTACCCTATGTTCATAACCTGATATTCCCAATGCTCAAACATAACCTGAAACCAAGGACAAATAGCTCCAGAAATGGAAAAAAATGAAAGAATCCAGGTGTGGGGACCAAGTTTCTGAATATAACCAATTTTCCTCAACTTCAAGAGAGAGGAAGGAAGGCTAATGGGATCTCAAAGAGAGGGGTATTATAAGATATAAGATATAACGCTTAGTATGACCGAATCTTGAAAGTAAACAAAGGCAAAGCAGGATGAGCTATCTTAGAGTAAGAGAAGAAGAAATGGTTTGTTTAATTTAAAGAAAAAGAGGATCACTTAAATGGGAAGAGAGCCATTAAGAGAAGAGATTGTTTCCTTGGTCGGTGGCAAAGCCCACGGACCACGGAGGCTCCTTCTCAGCCCAGGAGACATAAACAACAGACTCTCTTCACTAAATTATTTACAAAAACCAGTGACTACACACCCCCACTAGCATCCATCTGACTCCACCCCACCATCTTTCTTTAATATACTACTACTTTATTTATTTATTTCCTTCCTCCTCTCTCTCTCTCTCTCACACACACACTTTACTCTTTGCTTGTTTCTTCCACAAACTGGTTCCTTTTTTTATATAGAAAAAATTAAAGGCTTGAGTTTCAGACCACACCTAAGAGAGAAACTAAAAATGGGGTCTTTTTTAAAAGATCCAAACAGAAATCACATGTAAATCTAAAGAAATGTAAGATATAATAGTATTTTTTAATTGAAAGTTGAGAGATTTGAAGAACCTGCAAAGGAAAACAGCATCTTGGTATCAGTTGAAGGCACCACCAAAACGGGAGACAGCAAGCATCTAATCTTTATAGTTTTTGCAAAGCCAAAAAGAACAAAAAATTAATGAGAAAGATCATAAGAATAAATAGAAGCATAGTTTAGAATGCATTATTTCAAAGGACAAAATCAAAGATCACCAACGAACAAAATCTGTAGAAACAAAAAGAATCTTCTCAGAGATAGAGCAGAAATCTAACCAGTGAAAAATTTAAGAAATCAAAGAAAATTTACTTTGCATTTGAAAGACACAACCCAAAAGCCACTCTCTTTGTTAGACACACCAACAAAACCCAAGACTTGCTATTTACATGAAACCCCTATGTAGAAACACAAGAAATTTACCTCAAAAGGAAGAAAAAGAATACCCACAGAAATATAATCTCAAATCTCCTTTCAAGAACCTATCTTTTTTAGGAAAAAAGAAGTTTCAAAAGGGATAAAAATTAAAACCCACATGCAAAAAAGAAATAACTAAAGCCACCAGAGTTATGTGAGGATCAAGAAACGGAGTTGTGTATCCTGTAGAAAGAAATGCAGAACAATATAGCCCAAAAAGCCAAGATTTGCTAGTATGTGCTCACCAGTTTTGCTAGAATCAGCACAACAACTTTTTGGTATCAGAAATTATCTATTTTACCATTTCTTATCAAAGGACAACCATAAAAAAGCAAAAGTCCACTCAAATTTAAGAGTATTTGCTTTGCTTTTCTTTTTTATCTTTTTTCCTATTCTTGTTTCTGTTTTCTCACTCTGGCATTTTCAGGGTAAAGTGGGAGACTATTCTTTATTTCAGTAGTAGAGATTGAGAAGGTTGTAGTGATGAAGGCACCCAATTTGCTATGTTATGCACGCCACACTGACACTCTGCTTTCTTGCTCCCTTCTTTAAAGTGTATGGATGGATGGTTTATAATTTTGAGAATATAAATCCTAAACTACTTTATATAACTTAAAAAATGAGAGAAAATAATATTAAGATTAAATTGATAAGATCGGATATTTTTGATTTTGTTTGGTACACTTTTTCACGTATATAAAATTTATTATGTATAACTGTGGTATCGCATGTATTAGTATGATTAATGACAAACTTGTTCCTCACTATACATGTGAACGGTATTTTTTCAAACTAAACACTATGTAAAAAATAATACGATCATAATTAATACCGGCATTATTAATAGTATAACATATTTAACATTATTCTTTTACTTCCTACTAAAGAGGTGTTTGTCAGGGTGCATTAAAAAAAAATAATGCATGCATTAATATTATATATAAGTTATATATACATTTGATTTGATATTAAGATATGTATAACTAATAATAGATTAAAAAATCTATGTTATAAAAGCAATACAAAGGGTTTTAATGCATACATTAGTATGATTAAAGATACAATTCTTTGTCAAAACGTCTTTCGCGTTCTTTCACCATATTTATGGAAGATATTTTTATAAATAATTTTTTTTAAAAAGTTATGCAATGTGTATTACTTTTAATATCAAACTAAATATAGTATTGCATAAGAAATAATTTTAACATAGCTTAATTATTAATATATCATATTCAACATTATTCTTAGTATTCTTATATATTCCGATAAACCCCACCATATTTATTTCAAAGTCTATATCAAAATTGACCCCATTATTATTACTAGTAACTAGTAATTAATTAGGAACCACTCCTTTGTACCTTAAAAATGACTTGTCAATCCAATCAATAATTCTTTAAAAAAAATCTTTTAACTTTTTCTTGTTTATAATCATTGTGCTTGTACTTGTATAAATCTTCCAGGATCACATCTCCCATCCCTCCACTGGACATACCAAATCAAATGAAACTTTGATCAAGACTTGGCTTTGAAATCACTCACCAAAAACTACCTAACTTTTTTTTTAATAATGTATAACAGTATTATAATTCAGATTGAATATTTATTGCAAGATTTTTAATTAAGTTTCGAGCGCTTTGATAGTGTGTCATAATATATATTTGAAAGTCGAAAAATTCATGATACATATTGAATTTTTTGTGCTAAAAAATATTATGTTTTAAAAGGTCGTTATAAACCACACCTCATTCATCTTATTAAGGAATTATATAACTATTTAATGGAGCTAAATTTAAGTCATCACGTTGATATATTTTTACATTCATGAAAAGTATTAGTCTTATTATACACTTTTATTCCAGTGAAAAACATGTAGAAAACTTTTAGTAAAAAGAAATTAATAGAATGGAGTATATAATATCGAAGGGATATAATCTTAAATGAAACGGCATAGTGAAAATTATAGTAAACTCTAATTCAACATAAATATAGTGAAAAACTGAAGTCGTTGTATTATGTACGTACTGTATTAGTGTGAACTGTTTTGTCCGTCATTTACTTTTGTTATTTTTATTGTCTGAGGGCCTTTCAGAAACAACGCCTCTATCTCCATGAGATAGTGACAAATTCTGCATACATTTTATCCTCTCTAAACTCCACTTATGCGGTTTCGTTGGACATGTTATTGTTGATGTTGTATTAGTGTGAACTGCGAACTATGAATCCTAATATGGTCAAAATTTGATGAAATCAAGTAATAGAAAATCTTACTCAACAAGTTTTTCCAGAATAATAAGAGGCTAATTCCACTACCATAGACACAAAACACTGGCATGTTGACTATTATATTATGGATATATATAAACGTAATCAAATTTTCCAATGCTAAAAAACGACCTATGACCAATTGAATACCCTATATTGCTTTTGAAAAAAAGATAATTTTTGTTTCATATTATTTGACTATGCTTTTTGTTTCATATTATTTGACTATGCTGATCTGATACATTCACTGAAATTTTTTTAATTAAAGGTGTATTAAATTAGTATGAGGAACTTTTTTAAAAAAATTTATTAAAATGAATAAATAAAATGAAATATCAATTATTCTTACGCAAATATTACTAATTTTTTATGTTATATTCCTCCAGGTTATAAGGCACCAAATCTCTCATTTTTTTTCATGACACTAATTAATAGCACTTGACTAGGTCTTTGTATCTAATGACACACACATGCTGCTTACTGTTTAACTATAATTACAATTTTGAAATTTATAAAAATAATAGTAATAATAAGTGATCCACACTTCAAGTAAACCCTTGTCTCCAACGGCACGGGTGTGGGAACCTGAAGAGTGGTATCCACTGATAATATTTTTCGTGACGAAATCAGAATTTTTTATTAAAAAATTAATAGTATCTATTCGCTAGCGAATCAGTTGAATCGTTAGACTAAATTTTCTATAGAGATATTTTATATATAATCTATATATATATTAAATAAATTAATCTATATTGATATTCCTTAGACAAGAATACACTCTGCCCTTGGAGTTAATCAATAATCATATGTAATTTTTAAAAAATTTAACACGTAAATCACTTAATAACATCAATCAAGATTGTTATTTATTTCTCCACGAATATTTTTGCAAAAGGTAAAGAATTATCGAAAGGTTTTCTTAAAAAACTTTTTTAGATCATTCTGATTATTTTTTTTAATACATATTAGTAAAAGTTAAAACTTATACCACCTTATATTTTGGATGGTATTTGACCCCCAGATAGTCAACGATTTTCAAAATTTGATTTATTTAGAATATTCTTTTGATGGGAATAATATAACACTTGCTTGGAGGGGTCCCCTTGTGTTTTTATTTATTTTGACCCATCACATGCTTAATTATCATCTTCCTAACTTGCATGGAATCTATGATTCCACCTAGTATATATTTTTATACTAACAATATGATTTAATGTATTATAATAGGCTAATTATTTACCAATTATTATTATTGTTAATAAATTAATATAGTACTATGAAATAGAATTTCTTATTTTTTATTGAAAAAAAGATAGAGTTACTTACCTATAATTGAATTTAAATTATATGATTGTGTAAATATATTTATACTATTACCTACAAAATTTTCATGACCTTAGATAGGAAGGAGTGGATGCCTCGAATTGTTAATTGTCTGCCTTGTACGTGTTATTTATCTGCCTTTTATATATTAATTGTCCCGTATTTACGTATTATCATGTGCATTTTTTGTGGGGGTGACAAGAAGGATTCTCTCTGCCTAAAACTTTTTAAGAAATCTTCCCAAGGGGCATTTGCTAATTATTTTTTTCCGAAGATGCAAGATTCAATTATTAGGGGTCAATTGATAGATGGTTAGAGTTACGTAGGTATAAATAATATATTAGTTATAAGTGAATTTATGTATATATATTAATTTATACATAATCACTTACCTTACCTCTTAGTCAGTTACAAAATATGATATTACTTACGTAGTATTCGAAACTATCAAAATGCAATCAAAAACCTAACAATGGAATTAATTCGTCATGGCTGACCAATATTACTAATTAATTATATTAATTGGTGATTTAACTTGTTTACAGCCACTGCCTTTTAAGATTTCATAGTAATAACAATAATAATAATAATTAAATTAAATATGTGAAGAAAAAAGAGATCAGAGTTACGTACACTGTGACTTAATAAAATAACTCAATTAGCACATGCATGCCTACGTAGATTTATGGCTTCTTTTGTACAAAAACAGTGTTGTGTTTGCTTAATTAGCCACAATTTTAATTAATATGGATTTGATTATTCACTAATTATGATTAACACCATTTGGTTATACTCATGACACGTTATAACTAATTAATATATATATGGTAATCACATGCAATATTCATACATGGACATTTGTCAAACTCATAGGATGATTAATTCTATTTATAGATCCTGGACCACTAATCTATAATTTTTCCCTTCATATTTTTTCTAATTATTCTTTTAATTTCTATTGGTTAAAAAAATAAATATTTATACAAAAGCTGCATCAACAAAAAGTAGTAGATTCCAATTGGGAACATTCTGGTTCTAATTGTCCATATTCTTGTGCTATAACGAATATGATTTGAATTAAGATATTTTTTAAGTTTTCTTTATTACTTATAAATAAAAAGATAATAAAGAAATATATCTACACAAATTAAATTTTGGAGTGTCCGTCTACGTTTAGTAATCGTATGTGTACCATTTATTGTATCTTGAATTAGATTCTTTCGTATACGTATTTTAAAAAAAAGTAAATAGGGTGATTCTATCATTTTTAGTATTGTTTTATTATTCTTCAAACAATTAACTGATGATATTTTAGATCAATACGAAAAAACTCCGTAAGCATGTAATACAAAGAAGTAGAGTTTGCTTTGGAATCTACGCTATCAAAAATAAAAAATTTAGCAATAATAATAAATATATATGAATATTTATGATCAATAATACGTATAAATGTCGCTTAAGGTTTAAGTGACTAAATATATTTGTAAGAACAGATATTATCGCTAAAAAGAAAATCTATTGCAACTAAATATTTCTTTTCTCGTAGTACTAGATGGTAAATGAGAATATAATATCAAAGATTGTGGTGGCATGGTTGGGATGTATTCCTGCATCCTTGAAGTCGATCGACTTTGGTACGAAGTAATTCCATGTTTAAACTGAGATTTTTTAGTGTATAAATTTATCGAACTCCAGGCAAGTATGAATACAGAATGGAGAATAAAAAAAAAACATACAAAAGATAAAATGAGAATATCATTTAAAGTTATGCTATGATAGAGTCGTGAGTACAACTTCTCCATTCTTTGTGAGTAATTTTGAGTTTAAACCCTAAGAATGAAAATCAACTTTGAGTAGAAACCCTAAAATAAGATGTTTTAATACGAATTCAGATTAAACAAACTTCAGAGTAAATAAAAATAAAAATGAAAATGAGAATGGAGTAGAAGATAGAGATAGGAAATAAATGCAATAGAAGAAACAGGCTGTCCTTGACAAGGAGGTTGATTCTTAGAGATAATATAGGTCCAGCTTTAGCATTAAATATTGAGTGTAACTGCAGAAATATTATTTCAGAAAATCAGATCCAAAGTCTAGAAAAAATACCCCAGTAGACTTTTTTTTTTTTTAATGACAAAGGAACTCGTAATCGCTATTCTTTGGTGTGCACAGTGTAACCCTCACCCCTATGCAATAGCTTGCAAATAATATATGAGGGGTAACCCTCACTAGATAAGCTCAATTCAATGAGCTCGACTCAGAAGACAAACTCTTTGCTTTTGCTGACGAGAGATTTAGAACTTGAAACTTTTCCAAGCCCAAACCACTAGGCCTCTCCGTGGACCCAACAGACTCTTTATTCTTGTCACTTCAAAATTGGAACCTACAATTAATTTTGAACTCCACCTTGGACCATTCATTAGATTAATTCTTGTACACAAGTTTGCATAATTCAATGTAATAATTATCATGGTAGGTAGGAGCTGAGTTGAGTGCAGTAATATCAGTTTAACAAAAGTATTTCTACATTGCTTTTAGGTAAAAAAATAAATAATCTTGAATGTGAATTGATATACTTGTCTAACATTTTGGACTTTCAAACTAAATAAGGGAGTTCACACAACTTTGATAGAGTCAAGCCCAACCATTAATCACTTGAATGATTAGTGACTTGATTAGTGGTGTTAAATAGACAGATATGATCAAATTTGTGAGAGGCAAAATGAGTGAAATAAATATGGATGAAATATTTCTGAGTATTATTAACGTTTCAATTAAATTTTACTATAGGTATAAAATTTCTTATTTTTTTTTTGTTGAATTTGCTACATGACATTGTTAATGAATTCCGAACTAGATCTTAATTTATTTGTCGAGCTTTTAACATGTTCAAATAATTTTGTCAAAATATTTTTAAATTTTTAATATATTTATCTAGTCATAATACAACAACAACAACAACAATAACATACCCAGTTAAATCCCACAAGTGGGGTCTGGGGAGGGTAGAAATGTACGCAGACCTTCCCACTACCTCATAAGAAGTAGAGAGGTTGTTTCCTGGGGACTCTCGACTCAACAACGCATAAGCAGAATAAACTAGATATAGCAAAGGGAAGAAAAGGGAACAAAGGGATATCTAGTCATAATAATATAAGAGAAAAAAGTTTTATTCAGTAGGTTAGCTTATGATCTAAATTTTAGCCCGTTTTAACTTAAATAGCTTTGGGCAGACTGCTTGACCTTCTATTTATTAACTCAAGTTATTTTGATATGCGTAAATTCAACTAAACTTGCTCATGTGACATTCCTAATTGCCACATTGTCCTACATAATTAACATGGATTTTTAATGTGTATCAAGTCACTAAGTCTTGATATTCCAATAACTCTGGAAGTACAAATTTAAATAGTTTTGCAAACAAATAAAATGGAAAGTTTATAATAGAAAGGGAAAAAACAAGTCAAAGAACAAATTTTTAATGTGTACTGTTGCTAAATTAACGTTGTTTTTCTTTTTTTTTCCTCCTTGGTTTGGTTTCAATTAAAGGTACATCCTAATATTTTCTTTTAATAGCAAATATCAGAGTGCAATAATTGAAGTTGGTACCACAAAAAAGATTAACCACAAAAGTAAAGTGGATAATTGAGTAGAAATAATGTCATTTTCAATTTGCTAAAGAAAACCATTTAATTTGCTTGTACCCTATTTTAGGGTAGCTCTTCAATTAAATGGAACTCATAAGCATTGGTGGTTCATTTAAACAGAATTTAAACAGATTTACTGGATTGGATTGTCGCCCCATTTATAGTTTATTGGGCCAAGCTTGATACTGGGCCCATTTATAGTTTATTGGGCTTTTCTTTCCTTGAGTTATCAAATGGCAAGAAGTGAGTTTCTTTTAAATGCCCAATAATGGGAAACAATATTACCCTCAACTTATGTGGTTCAGAAACAATTTTATTTTTAATCATAAAATCTTTAATTGTTTTGAAATAAATTTTATATATTTGGAGATTATGTAAGAAGTATCATAAATCATAATAATTGACAATTCAAAGCATTTAAAAGACCAATGAAAAAATTTATAAAAACTTGTTTGAATCTCGAAAATCCATCCAATGCATTTTTACTTAATCTTAATGTAAGCTTGTAAAGCATAGGCTAGACAGGCGGTATACTTCATACCAACCCAAGCTTGACGAAAAGAAGAAAAAGCAAGTACATCCTTAACACGAAAGTGCTACATAAATTGGAATGGAGGGAATAGTAAGGACCAAAAGAACATATTATTTAAAAGTTACGGTCAAACGATCAAAATTGTAATTTATATGTCATACTATATGCATAAAATGACCAAAAGAACTCTTGGGATATTCATAAAACGATCAAAATATGTCATACTATTCTCGATAATCAAATATTTCAAGAAGATCTCATCCTAGTTCGAGAAATACACCACTAACGGTCCTTGAATTACGAAGAAATCTTATGAGAGAAGAACCAAGGGATAAACAGATTTGTACCCACATTGTTTATTAATAAAATTATGTTTCTTTCATATTTTATTTGTGATTGTAATTTATTTTCTATCACTTTAAAATTTACTGTAAACAATTATATAAACATACATTTCAAGTTGTCATTTAATATACTACATAATTTTTCAACATTTAAAATGAACAAGATACAAAAATTATTTAATATTAAAATTTGTGACATTTTAATTAAAAAAAAAATATCTCTAACATGTTGAAAATGATTTTGAATTATCCTTTAGGAGTTGTGAAGGTTAAAAGCAAAAGTTAAGTGAAGTCATTGATTTGACCATTCCTCCACATTAGCCATCATAATATTTCTTTGTATTTTAATTGGCAGACTTTTTCGAATTTTAATTACTAAGGAGTACTATAAAATTGGTCAAGTCTAGCCAAATTGAGGTTAGAGTCAGTTGAATTTTTCATATATATTTAGCAGCCACGTTTTCCCTACATTCAACAATTTATTTATTTATTGTTCAACAACAATTGCATTGTTATATATTAGCCTCACTGCCATATTATATTATATTAATCAACAAGTTGACAAAAATAAATTTAGATATTTTTCTTAAAAGTAGGTCACATTTTATTTTTCTTAGTCAAACTTAAGCTAACTTGGCTACATTTTGAGATATAATTAGTTCTCTTTCTTTGATAAGAGAAAATTACACTTTTTTAGTATTATTTTTGTGTTAGTAAGTGAATTTTTAATAATTTAAACTTGACAAAATAATTAAATATCTTTAATTTAACTTTAAAAATTAATTATCAACTTTTCAATTATTTCTCAATGAGGGAAAAATCTCAAATAATCCAGGAGGAGGAAGTAACTCTGAGAATTATAAATTGTAACCAATCAATAACAACCAATTATGCACGAATATCCGATAAATTAAAATTGTCTCAAATAATTGTGGTAGGAGCATCAAATAGATGGATTGAAATAAATTTGTGCATATTAAAGCGACTTAAGTTAATAAATGAATAGTTATTGACCTATTTAAAAGTTACTTGGACTGAAATGAGTTGGGTTGAAATGAGTTACATAACCTAATCAGTCTAATTCTTATATTAAGTTTTAAAATTTCATTCTATTATAATTTATTTTAGTACCTAGTAATTTTTGTTTCTACTTTATATGATGTCAATATATAACATATCAATAAGAAAAATGTCTTTCTAAAAATATTTAGATAAAGTTACTCGTTGGTCAATTATAAATTACTGATCAATATAGTTTTGAAATCTAAATAAATTGAACGAATCATAATTTTATAAACTAATGTCATCAATCATAAATTATAAAGAATTTTCAATACCTAAAATGATAATTTTCAAAATAGGAAACTATTCATGAGCAAATCAAACAAGAACACTATCTAACAAAAAATTTGTCAGCTTTGTGGTTTGAGTGCTTCACCAACTTTTTAAATTTCTTACACACTATAAAAAAAAACTAGAACTTAATTAATGGGACTACAAGTGGCATGTATGCTACCAATTTCCCGTCCGTTTTTATTTATTCAGTATTAATTTAATATACTCCTAATATTTTTTGATTTTATAATTAAGTAAATAAAAATGAATATCTATTTATAATACAGCGAACAAATAAGAGTGGAGGGAGGGAGTACTACATATTTAGTTTCATTGATTAAGAAAGAAAATATTGGGTGTATTTAATTTGTAGAATGGATGGATCATAAAATGCAACATTGGGCAAGTAATCTAACTCATTAGGCTTTCTAAATTTATCTGTATCACCAAATCCATTTGGGAAAATATATTTTACAAACCAAAACTAATCATTTTTGGCTTAAAGACAAAATTTTGATTTTCATAAATTAAATAGCCTTTTTCTTTGACACCACAAACAATCTAAGCTGGAGCATTCATTTAGTTTCGTATATAGTTTTTGGAAACATTTTAAAAAATAATTTAAGTGAAAAGTTTGTTTAGATTAGTTTTATTGAAAGATATTTCAAAAATAAATACAACCATATAACGTTTTACCAAAATTGTTGTTCAATTTTTATTTTTTCCCCAAAAACTTATTAAACCAAAACAATTTTAGATATGTCATATATGACCCCACACAAGTGATTAATTTGAATTGAAACCACACAAAATTCAGGTTCATTAATGAAAGCCTAACCATAAGCTAATAAATTAGTCCATACGTTCTTCAGTGAACTTTATGTTTAGTCTTATCATAGCGGTT
Source organism: Solanum rostratum (assembly GCA_029948455.1). Lineage (NCBI taxonomy): Eukaryota > Viridiplantae > Streptophyta > Magnoliopsida > Solanales > Solanaceae > Solanum > Solanum rostratum. Next base: position 88,300,907 of record CM057045.1, on the reverse strand, counting down.
AATTAATGCCTAAACAAACAACTCTAATTAAATAGAAAATGAATATAAGCCAAACAATACTCTCTCCGTTTTTTTAGTTGTCATATTGGATTTTTCATCAGCCAATTTAACTAATATCCAAAGCTAAATTATATTACATTAGTCTGTAAGAAGGGTGTGTTCTGAGGTGTGAAGTGAGAGAAAGGATGTCACAATTGGAGTTTTGAATAAACGATCTTTTGATTTTTCATTTTTTTTCGTTTTCATATTGAAAAAGTAATAAGAATGAGAGGTGTTAATTGAATATTTTAAAATAAATTTTTAAATATTCAGAAACTATAGAAAAAGAATTATAAAGTAAAAAAGAATTATAAAGTAAGATTTCATATCAAATATATCTTAAAATGTTAGTAAAATTAAGTGCATTATGACATGTGTAGCGTTTTAGTTACCATTTTGATAAAATGCCGTAAGTGTATAAAATCTAAACTTTTTTTTGTTAAATAATTAATATGATTTGGCAGGCTTGAAGTTGATATATCAAAAGATGATTCTTTTAAATCAAGTGTAAATTTATTATTTAACTTGCAATTCAATTTGAACACTACTTCTTACTAGCTAAGTATGCCACTTGGGTTAAGTGAATATGCAAACTTGCCAGAACAAAATATATGTGCAATAAGATTATCTACTACTTATGTACTAAAGTGATTGTGTATCATTTTGCTATGAGCTGTTAAGAGCAAAAGCACTTACAAGTATTTTGAATATTGAAATTAAATCCAAAAAAAATAATATTCTTAGCCCGTCTGGATTAACTGATTAAAAAATAATTGGTAATATTAAATGTTGAAAAGTATTTTGAATACTGAAATTGATTTTATAAATAAATAGGTATTTGAATAAAACTTGTTTATGCTTTTCAAAAGAATAAACATAATTATTCTATCTTGATTCTGTATATTGACAAATAATTTTAAACAGTTATTCATAATAATGTTAACTACTACTATGAGATGAATGAAGTAGTATTAGTATTCAAATTTAAAATTCTAAAGAATTATTAATAAGGTTAGTTTCATAAAATACACCTCTAATGAAAATTTTCTTAAAAGTGTGTCAAGTCAACAAAAGTCAAATAATATGAAACAGAGGGAACATATTTTAATATGTATTTTTGTAGATGACAATAGCTATTAAGGATAATAAGTCATAACTAAGGGTGGAAAATTAGTCCACAAGAACATGATATACCTAATATTTATGGGTTTATTTTGATTCATCCAATTTAGACCATTTAAAAGTAGGGTGGTTGTGTAGCCCAAATTTATTTATGAGAAATTTAGTCGCAATAATAGCATTTCAAGTAAAATTTCACAAAGTATAAAAGAACAATTTTAAAAGCATTATAATCAATACGAACAAAGAAGAAAACACTCAAACTCTTGATTACGTTATGAAATTTCAACAAAAAGAATGGAAGTAAGGGGGCGGTAAGGCATCGATATAGATCTCATCAGGAGAAAATCATAAAAACACTTTTGCGTCAGTGACGTTCATCGTATCAAATGATATTAACTTATCATCATAAATAATTGAGTGTGATACGAATATACATTAACTCATCATGATCAAGTACATTATGCTGATGGGTTTTTGTGACGAGGGTTCTCAGGAAACAACCTCTCTATCTCTATGTGTGGTAGTGGTAAGGTCTGCATACATCTTACCCTCCCCAGACCCCACTTGTGGAATTCCACTGGCTATGTTGTTGTTGTTGATCAAGTACAAAAATTTATGTTCAATATTCAAATGTTTGTATTTATTAACTTAATATCTACATGGATCTAGATTTTAAAAGAATAAAAAGTTGTGTCATGTTACAAAATTGGAAGAAAAATATATGCCTATCTGTGTAAGCTGTAAGGAAAAGGCAGCTTGTGAGATGACTTAACCCGCAAGGTGTGCAGGCAAAGCAAGCATCACGAGTCTTACGTACCTGGCAAAACAAACTAAGGCAAAAGAAAAACACCCTACTCTACTTTGCTATACATTTCTTGTGAGTGACAGGAAGGTTGAGAATATGTTGACAACTCAAAACAATCATTCTTCTTACTTTAATATTTCTATCAACATGACTTGTACATTTCTACAATTATTAAGAGGATTCCAAGCCGCGTAATGTGCTGCTTCTTCAAAAATAAAACCATATTTGACGATGCACGTACTCTACACGTTGCCTTGTTAATCACGCACACTAACACACACATTTCACACTTAGCTTTACAACACCCATTCATAAAGCTAATTTTAATGGGGAAACACCTTTCATTTATTTTTAACTATTACTCCTACAAGTTTACACACGCTATTTTACTGGTCAACCTTTTGATTTTCTTGTCTGAAAAAAGAACAAACTAGTAAAAACTACATAAACAATTTGTTGTTATTCCTAGTTTGCATCATATAAGATCTATAAAGATTGAAAACTCCTTATTTAAAAAAAAAAGTCATTCCGATCTAAAAGCTTGAAGGATGCTTATGTGAGGGTAATGAAGAGAAGATGGAATTAGAAAAAAATCCACATGACTTGTACAAATTTTTGTTCACCGGCCAAATAACAACATTCTACAGATAGTGCTATGGCATGCACCATAACCCCCAATCCACCGTCCTTCCAATTTCCACCTTACAAATATACAAATATTAATTTGAATGACTGAATGAAGGAATAAATTTAACTAATTAAAAATTAAGCATGAGTAAATAAAAAAGAATAGTATATTGCCAATAGTAGACACAAGAAAGTGCGAAATCAATGAATGACCTACCCTCTCTATACATAAAAAAAGATACCCTAAAACTAAAAGGGTAAAAACAATCAATATTTTTTTACTTTTTCCTAAAAAAGCAATACTAAAAATAAAATAATATCACATGAAAAACCAATTAAAGTAACTAATTTAACAAACATAATTCAATCGTCAATTGCTCCCATCCATGGAGAAAAATAAACGCGGTTTCTTTGAAGGCATAGGACTTTCCACTTCTTGTTCAATCGGGAGTTGACTTCTACCTCCTAAGTCAATCCTCAGATCCAATTGCAATTCCGGCGAGGCAGGCATGTTTAGGTCAAAGTCACGAGCTACGTGAGTCGATGCGCCGCCTCCGTCTGATGTAGTCACAACGCTTCCACTATGAACACCTCCGCCGGTGTCACGGTGATTACCACCCAGTTTGCCTTCGTAGTGGCGGCGCTTATGCCCACCCAAAGCTTGACCAGTCGGAAAAGCCTTTTGACAAATAGAGCATACGTGTGAACGACCACTCGGATTCAGAGCAGAGATATTACCGGCGCCGCCGCTTGTGGAAGTTGACGTCGAGGGATTGTTATCGTCTGAGACGGCGGCAGTGGCAGTAGTTATAATTTTACGGTGACTCGCTTTATGTCCACCAAGTGCTTGATAAGATGTAAAAGCCTTGTTACACACGCTACACTTGTATGATTGCTCTGTTTTCTCCTGAACTACAACCGGCCTCAACTCAGCGGCTTTCTTCTCCGGTTCTTGTCGAATAGCAGCATCAGTCGAACCGGGTCCAGTTCTGTTTCCGGCACCGTTGTCACGGGCGAGCATGATGAGACAGAGTGCTAAATACTCCTCTTCCGTTGGTGGGTTATCAATACGCGGTCGTTTCGATCGTTTCCCTTTAACACAGGAATCCAAATTATTGGTATCTTCTAGCGATGGTAGAGTTGGCGTGGGCGCCATGGGTGACTTCAAAGCTTCAAGTGCCATCGAAAATTTATATAATAGAAAGAGAAAAAGAAAGTGATGAAAGGAGTTGAGTGAAAGAGTGGAGGACTGAAAGACAAGTGTGCGCTATATATATATAAGGGTTAGGGTGGGGGGTTGGAAGTTGCGTAAGGAATGGCGGTGAACGAGTTGTACAGGTTAATGATATGTATTAAAATTAAAAATTAATAAAAAAGAAGTATATAATATATTAAATTTATTCCTAATTCAATTGGGTTAAGGAAGAAAATTTTAAGAGAAATTGACACGTCTAGACATGAGTTGTACTGAAGTCGGTCAAGCAAAGTGTAAGAGACTTTGTTTTGTTATAGTATGAATGACAGTTTTTTAATTTGACTTATTCTAAGGTCAAAAAAGAAAAAAATAAATAGTGGATTATTATCACTAGGGAAATTACCAGGTGACTTGGCAATATGGGATTATTACGTGGGCAAGTGCGTAAGCAGTTTTTCCGGAAATACAGATTAATAAAAAGTATTTTTATGTAAAAAGAGAGTAATATTTATGACTGTATAATAGGTAATAACGCAAATTACAATTTAAATTATTTCCTTAATTGTCTTTTTAATTTACATAGCAAATTCAATTAATATAAAGTAGGGCAATAAATAATATAACATATCCAATAAAATTTTATAAGTTGAGTTTGAGAAGCGTGAAATATATGTAAACTTTATCACTCACTATCTTATAGAGATAGAGAAATTATTTTCGAAAAAAAGTAGGGGAATACTATTGAATAAAACAAGGTAAGGTAATTACAGTTCGATTTCAATGATGATTATTAGTTATACTAAACAACTAACGAATGCCACGAATAACCTCTAATTTATAAGACTTTCTCTGCACTCGCTCGTGGCTACTAGCAAAAGGCCTTGACATTCACGTCCAAAATCATAAGAAAAAATTACGCGAATAAATAAATATATACTAGTTAATGAGTTAGTATAATTATAATTTAAATTAATTATGGTTCGCGGCAAACATCTAACTATATTATAGTTAGAGTTTTATATAATTCGCGTGATTTACACAAATATTGTACGCAATTATATAAAAATTATGTGTAAATCAAACTGTATAACGAAATATATAAACACTGTGAATTGTATAGCGAAATATATAAACACTATACAGAATCTGCAAATTGTATAGGAAATTATTCAAATATATACAAAATATTGCGCGAATTATAAATGTGGCTATAACTATACTTACAAAATGTAATTATCAAAATTATAGCTATCGAGCATAATTAAACTTTATATGTTGGATATATAATTTATTTTCAATGTGTTTCTTAAATATTCTCAAACTTTTAATGTACTTTGTATATTTTTTATGTTATGTTATTATACTATTTCATTAAAATGTAAATTCAAAAATAAAAAATCATTGAGTGTAAGCCTCATGTCTCTTTAACTCATGCCTTGTCTGATATTAATTAAAAATGTCCCACTTCGTCACCCAATTTTTTTTTTTAAACATTGATACTATCTTTCTAGAGATGTTACTAATTTGTGGTCACAAATCAGACCACATTTGGAAAAATAGTAGTAAGTTTTAAATCAGATATGTCAAATAGATCATAATTATCTGTTAAAAAGTTATTTGACTTAAAATAAATTAGGTCAAAACAAAATAAATAATGAATCTACATACAAACCCCAATTCTTTATAAACTTTTTAAGACTTTCTAATGTGTGTGTATATATATATTACATTTTAGATAACCATGAATAACTTATGGAAATTGACCATTTGTCACCTAGTTACAACATTGAAAACAAGACAAGTCCTATTTTAAAAGCTATAGAAAAAGAAGACTTTTCAGAAAATCAAAAAGTAGAATATCACAAAAAGTACTCCTACTCCTACACTGTTAGTTTGTTTTAATTTTTTATAACTTTCACGCAATTATAAAGCCCTTCACTTTATAAAGTTGAAAAAGGAGAAAAACAAACTCCTCACAAAGAATGTGCTTATATGCACCCCATTTATTTTCCACCGTTCGTAAAGAAAATTAAAAAAAAAAAAACACAAAAAACAATAAATAAGCTTAGTTAGAGGGCATAGAGATGAAGTGGTGAGCATTTTGCTTATCTTTATGGTTGGCCATCCATCTAGAAAGACACCTAAGTTGTAATGTTTCTTAGACACGTGTTTTTTTTAATTTTGACTAAATTATTATCATTACACAAATTTCTAGAATGTAATGGATCTGGGATTGGTAAGAATGTGTACTTTTTGACATGGAGTATCTGCTTTCACTCCATCACATATTTCTGCATCTAAAAATACTTTCCCAGTTCCACATACCATACGCACGGATACAACTTCAGGCACAGAGATATAGTAGTCCATTGTTCTCCTGAGTATATACTCAGCCAGAAGTTGACACGTCTTCTCGTCATAAGCAAGCTTCTTCGAACTCTATCAATATAACAAATTCTAGATATTTATCTCTAAATTCATTTATTATTTGCTATTTTTTTCGTTTATCTTTACTAGTTTATTATTGACTTGACAAAAAAATTAAAAAGTAATAAATTATATAAATAACTTTACCTAATTATTCTTTTTGAATATAGTAAATATAATACTTTAAAATTATATTAAAAATGTCTATAATTAATAACAAGGGTAAATTAGAAATTAAGTGTAAAATTATCTTTTGATTTTATAAACTGGACAAGTAATGTTAAACATTCAAAATAGTATAGAAGACAAGTAAAGATAGATGGAGGGAGTATATACTCCATTCGTCCCATTTTACGTGGCACCGTTTGACCTAACATCGTATTTAAGAAAAAGGGAAAAATTTTTAAAATTTGTAATTTAAAATCGTTTATGAATATTTATATAGTTAAAAATTATTTCATTAAAAAAAATTAATTTAAAATTATTTTTAATTCAAGTAAAATAATACGCATTAAACAAATTTAAAAAAATATCATAAAAACAGAGGGAGTACTGTATATACACTCTTGTTGTCAGTTGCTGAAGCCGTTTTCCCTCCTCTTTTGTTTTTTATATCTTTTGTTTTCTTACAGATATTTTAATCAGTGGATAAGTGAGAAGAAAATTTAAACTTAGAAACACAAATTAATTGTTACTCTATATATTTAACATTCAAACACGTTGCTAATGAGTAAATCATAGCGTAGCAATCCTTTTAAAACATGATTATATATGTCGTAACCATAAATTTTTAAAATTATCACTACTTGGTTATCATAATTTATGAAATTTTTTTTTTAAAAAAGTTTTGAAGCTTATAAACTTTTATCCCAATTACTACTTTTCGGGACGAAATTTTATGAATGATCCATTTTTTAATTTTTTTAAAATTATATATCTCTTAAATTATGATAAAAGAATAACTAGTCAAAACCAACTACAAATCTAATATATGTATGAACAAAGTGTGTACACGCACATATATATAAGCTGTTCGTACAAAATAATAGTAACGGTTATATAGTTTATGAGGAGTATATATTAATTGGAATCATGCAATAAAAAAATAATTGTAAAATCATAAATTTTTATTATTACTTTAATGATATATTTACCATAGTTATTACGTCATGCTGACGCAAATTTTATGAAAGATGTTTTATACAGTTTCTTCTCCCTTGGCAATATAGACAAATTTTAAAATTTTAAAATAAATAATAAAATAATTATATTAAGTGAAGTGAAGAGAGGAGTGTGGAATATTAGTTTGAGTGAAAGGGAAGAAGACAAAGAAACACGGCACGCAACGTGTAATATTTTGTTGGATGATGGATTTTGCAACACGTGTACACAATGTTAGCTTCAAGGGGAGATGAATGAGATAACGACACGTGGCGACATATTTTGGCAGGTTCCTCAATAGTTGGAACACACCTCGTGAGACCAACGAACTTTTGACAAAATTAAATAACACACCAAATTCACTGAGGTTTAGCGCCAACAGACGTCTCGATTTCAAATGTTGAGTTAGATAATTTTTTAACATAAATATTTTTTTAATTTTGTAATCTTAAATTAAAATTATATTAAATATATTAAAATATTATTTAATTTTGTAACTTTAAATCTAGAAAATTAAAATTGAAGTTTTATAAAAAAATGAATTGTTCTTTTTAAAATAGAGGGAGTAATATTATTTCTTGTAGTTGAAAAATGAATGATAATTAGCAAATTTCAATCTTAATTATCTTTAGACAAAAGTCTTTTTAGAACAAACTTTTGGCCGACCCTTAATTAAAAGCAAGAAAATATTGAACAACCAAATTAAAGTAGTCAAGTGTAAGTAATTAATTTTTGTCACCAAACACATCAGAGTTAGTAATGTTTGACTATACATAATTTGTATACATAGATATACTTTCAAAAATAATTTCTTTCGAGTTATACGGAGTCGTCTTTATCTTATAATAATTTACCCTAATTAATGAAAATTATTTTATTTAAATTTAAATTTAATCAAATTTCAATATAATATTATGTAATAATTACCTCAGAAAATTGGAATTTCTTCAATTTAAATATTTTTGTTTATTCTTAATAAAACAGCATGTTTCATACAGGATGCATGGTGGAGATCATTAAATGCTTATCAAGAATACTATTGATATGCTATATAAATTACATCGTTGATCATATGATTTTTTATTTTATTTTTAATAATATCATGTATATTTAGTCAAATATTCTATAAAATATAACAAATAATCATTTTCGATTCTTTGGAGTTGTTTACCTTGTTACTCATTACAATTTTGATTGAATACAATTTGTTTATTTTGTAATCTATTACAAATATGAAAGTGTGGACAACCACGCAGGTCTCGATCGACATGTCTGTTTAAGCAAGTAGCTGTCGATTGACGTGTTTGTTTGAGCTGGTTAATTGTATAATATTATTTTTATTAATTATTTCTTCAACTATTTTAACTATGCTTTTATAATATTACCCCTACTAAATTATTTTTTCGATTGTTTCAACTATGAGTATATTATAGCACCCAAATCAATTATTCTGAATTATAGTAAATATTATAATTATGATAAAATAAATATAAAATGATAAATTAGGTCTTTCTTTTAAAATTAGATAAATTAAATTAGATAATATCATCACATATATCGGAACATGGAGAGTAAGATGCATGATTTAAAATTTATGTAAAACGTACTATAAATTATAATAATTAATAATTTAAAATATTATCATCAATTTAGCATACTTAAAAGACATGTGAAAAAATTGTTTTGAGTCTTAAGATATTGATAGATATATATAGAAATCTATCAATATCGCATAAATCGAAATAAAATAAATATAACACGACCTTTGTAACTAGTTATAATTGTAAGTACATAGGATTTGTTGTATCGATGTGTATAAAATTGGAGCAAACGCAAATTACTTGGCAAAAGCTATGTAGTGCAAACTGTCACCACTTCATTCTTTTCCACTTTATACCACACTTATCATTTGTTATTCCCAATTATAACCAAAAGACAAATATTTTGTATCCTCCCAAAAAGAAGAGGAAAAAATAAAATCATATTGTTGACATAACTACATAGATTTTCTTATAGAATTATATCGAGTATATTATTATGGTATATAGCATTCTCGATGATTTTTTACTTGCCAGACTCCAAAATAAAAAGTAAAAATGTTTTCACGAAAGTCAACCTTTTTAACCAATTGATTTTGTCTATTAATTAACTTTGACTATGCCTACGTGGTGTACCAAACTATATAGTTGGAAGGGAATACAAGCCTAAATATTTGGTATATAAGTTTTAAGGCGTAGAAGTTCCGTGACCCATTTGTGTACGACTCAATAGTGCTTATCCATTCAAATATTATTATTCCTATATTAAAATCTATAATACCAAAATTAAAATGTATCTACTATCTGCTACTTATATATATATATATGACAGGTGTGTCTCGATCGACATATCTGCTTTAGCTGTTTGCTTAAGCAGGAAGTTAAGCAGACAGTTATCGATTGACATGCTTGCTTAAGCAGACAACTATAACTTATTTTTATTTTATCATGGCAGTTAAGTAGACAGCTGCGGATTGACGTATCTGCTTAAGTTGGCAACTGAAACGTATTTTATTTTATTATTTCTATTGATTATTTTCTAAATAGACGTATCTGCGGATTGACGTGTCTACTCAAGTAGACAAGTATAACTTGAGTATCGCATGATTTATGTAGTTAAGCAAAATTTTACATACATGATACTTGAACCACTCTTCAATATAAATTCTTGATACTTGTTTCTAACAAGATACCTAACCACTATATCGAATATTTGTTTTGATGCCTGAAACTTACCCAGATATCAAGTCTCAAATAGTATATAATCACTTATTTGATACTTATTTCAATATTTGCTTAAACCGGTAACTTTGTGAATTTAATTTAAGATTTTTCAAAGAATTCATTATAGTTTCCGGATTATTCAATAACACTGAACCTATGACTTTTAAATGAAGAAACAAACTGTATATAATCAAGTATCAACATTATATATCCACATGTATGCATCTATTTACATTCAATCTCTAGCACATATCCAAAAAAAATTCATTTAAATATTTATATTTGTTATTCATAAAACTTACAAAAATTATTATTTGTCATGATATATTGCGAATCATATAACACAATAACAAACAAGAACTAATTTAGACATGAAAATTTATTTTTCTAATGAAATGTTCTTCAACACTTGTAGTTCGTATTATCACATCTTTGGGCATAGACCAATGAACCTTATCGGGCATTGGAACCGTTGGGACCTCATACGTATTTGCAAATGCTTCCAGTTTATAATAATCAGAGCAATATGGATGCATGTTGGTTACATTTTTGCCTTCATTCTCCAAGCACAATCATCCGAGCAGCATTTTAACACATACCTACAAAATTTATTTACTTAAGTCATTAAAATTGAAAAAACATTTCAATTATCTAACAATAACTTTTTATAGTTCTTGATATTATTTTGTGACTCGTCAACAATTAAAACCTACAAATTATAAAAAAAAAAAATAGAGAAACCAAAACCAATATTGCCAATTGAGAGGCAAAGTGCTTCTAGCAAACATTACCCTTTTTTTAAAAAAAGCAAACAAGTATCACCCGATTGACATGTTCGCTTAAGCAGGCAGCTACAACTTATTTTATTTTACTGTGGCAGTTAAGCAGGTAGTTGTCGATTGACGTGTCTGTTTAAGCAGGCAACTGCAACGTATCTTTTATTTTATGATTTCTATTGATTATTTCCTCAATTGCTTCAACCGTAATTTTAAAATATTATCCCTAATAAATTATTTTATTTTATATGTGCAACATAAATTGAAACAAAGTAAGTAACAAACATTATTTAAAAATAAAAATAACATAAAATGTAGTATAAGTCACAATGATTAACAACTTACAAATTTACAAAATATATTTAAAAATTCTATTATTACCATGTAAATTGAGATTAAAAAATAACACATGTTAGACTCGTATTAACAGGACCTTTGATAACTAATATTATACTAATCGAGTCACTTGATAGTTCAACTCCAACACTAAAAAGTATTACAAGTAACCCTCATTCGGTATTTATATCAAGTAAATAAATACATAATTATTTATTTGTTCATCTTTATTTGAACAGCACTTAATAATGATTAACTGTAGTAAATTTTTATAATTTAGTATAAACACTCGTCAAAGGTAAGAACTCAATATTATATTACTTTCTTCAAAAGATTGTACAAAAAGCAAATTAGGAAATGGAATTTATTCCGTGTGCTGTCTCATACACCATACTTATACTTCACTACTAAGTATGGTATACGGTATCAAAAATGTACAAGTAATTGCCTTCTCAATTCATTATTCTTTTCTGCACTATTCATTTTCCTCCTCCCAATTCATCACTTTATTCCTCTTTCACTTGAATTGCTTAATTAGCTCCTAGATAACTGTTGGCGTCGTGTCAATTTGTGAACGTCTTGATTATTCTATCGATACATATTACCTCCCAACGTATCCATATTAAGTCAATCACCAAGGACCTTAAGTTAATGATTACTTGTAAGAAATTAACTCAAGCATGCTTGTAGATATGACAGAACAAAATAGTTACTTCTTCTAATTTCAGACGTACTTATCACGTGTTTATTAGTATCAAGAATTTATTCATTGAATCAGTACTAACTAAATGAGAGGCAAAAATTGTCATATTTGACACTACAGAGAATAATTGGTTGCATATGGAAAACATGAATACGGCATAATTGACAGGTACTAATTGAATATACATAAATATTATCCGGGGAAGGGCACACCACAAGGATCTATTATACACAACTTTACCTTGCATTTTTGGCCGAGGCTGTCTCCAAGGCTAATGTAAAAAGGAATAATAAGTTCAGAGGGGTACTCAGAAGATGCCTGAAGCATCTATCCGCTTTCTCCCATTGCAAATCCCTTGAATTTTATAAGCTCAATAAACAACCAATGGAAACAAAAAGCAACCATCCTATTGCTCTATATTTAGAGAATGCGACTGAGGAATGTCTTAAAAAAAGGTACAATTGCTAAGCAGGTAATTACAAATTTTTAGCCGTTCTCTAAGATTTCCAGTCAAGAGAATGGAGTTCTGCAATTCAAACTGACATATGAAGTAGATAGTGTCTTTTTTGTTTTCAATGTCTGATAACAAGTTCATCACCAGAAAGGATGGAGGATGATTTCAACTTCTTATGAGGTAGGATTCGGCAAAACTTTCGGCTTTGGCTTCACTTCAACTTCATTTACACTGCGGACATATATGGCATCCGGCTCATGACTGCAAGGTTAAACCATAGTCAAGTCCTATGGTAAAGTGAACTATGGAGTAAAAAGAAAAGTTTACAAAATAATAGGTCTTCTTACGGCTTTTCTCCCTCTTCAAATGTATAACTTGATGCTATAGCCAAGAGTTTACCATCTTTGCTAAATGACAATGCTGCAATGCTTGAAGGATACTTAGGGTACTGCAGGTTGGTCCAGTGAAAACAATCAGCATATGAGTCAGTAGATACAGAGTGATAGAAACCAAAGGCACGTCAACAAATATTACCTGATACAACCTCTTTTTGTTGTTACCATCCCAGACATTGACATAACCATCACAACCGCCAGTTGCGAAAGTACCATATCTGCGGTTAACATGGAAACGGTTGTTACACAAGAACATTTAAGATCAAGTCAGCAATATGAAATAATTAAAAAAAAAAAAAAAAGGTCAAACGTTGAAACATATCAATGAACCAAACAAGCTAACTTGAGGAATTTATTTCACAAAACCAGTAGTCATCAATCTTGGAACGAACAGCTATAACATGAAATGCTATTAGTAACAAAAGACAATAGCAAAAATACTTTGTTAACATAAATCCAAGACACAGATTAATTGAAGACTTCTGATATTTTAGACTCTGTATTCTGAACTATCAGGATTGAAGGCACTTATGGATCAGATAAGATGTTATCATAAAAAAACATCAACATTGTTCAGTCCTGGTTTCCTGGACATTCCAAGAAAACCACTTCATCCCTACATTTTTATGAAATTTGATCCATTGGAAAAAGTTTACAATTATACATGTATTGCTCTGCTTACTCTGCTGGTTTGAGGAAATATATCTCATAATATCATTGGAAAAATATTTTGCTAACTGCAAAATTAATCCCTTTTTCACAGGAACAAATAAAGTTGAAGTTGGAACTCACATAGGGTGAAATGCAATCGCATTTACAGGGTACACGATATCCCTTCCAGCTTCAGATTTTCGATGACACTTAAATGCATATCTGCACAGTAAATCAATTCATTACATATGAATAGATGTCAAATAGACCAATGATCTACCTAGCACATTGCAAAATCACCTCACATCATCCGGGTTTAGGAAAAAACTCATTGTAAAAACTAATCTATAACATAGTTTCCCATTCTTATTGCAAATTTCAGGAGGACTAGTTGTCCAGATCTCACCATTCAACCATTGACAAACTCCATTTCACAACACATAATTGGCCAAATTAAAATTTATACTTGGATGAAAGAAAACAACCAGCAAAATGTTAACTGGACAAGAAAGGTCCATTCAAAACATATTTCACACCAGGGCTTTAGAAAACAATCCAGCAAAAAGTTAACTGGATATGAAAGGTGTGAGAAATATTGGGGGAGAATATTATTGAATTATTGTCTATATTATTACATTGAAACCCTATTTATAGATACTATATTAGACTCCTTTTCCAACTAGGATACTATAGTACAATCCTTTTCCAAATAGGATTCTATATAATATTGTAATTTCTATTCCTATTCTAAGTAGGATTGTATTTCCCTATTCCTATTCTAACACTCCCCCTCAAGCTAGTGCATACACGTCATATGTACCTAGCTTGTTATGTAATTGATACGATGACCGATGAAGAGCATGGGTAAGATATCTGCAAGCTGATCTTTCGATTTCACAAAAGTGACAATCAATCTCAATGTGTTTAGTCTTCTCATAAAATACTAGATTTAATGCACAACGTCGATAAAACACAATGTGATGTGACAATCAATCTCAATGTGTTTAGTCTTCTCATGAAATACTGGATTTAATGTACAACGTCGATAAAACACAATGTGATAAGTTCTTGAATTACAATGTTGAACTTCCCAAACCAAGCTCAGAAGACTGATTCATACCACAGAGTGACTTAAACAAACGACATACAAGGCTACCAAACAACATTCAAGGCTACCAAACTCCCCCTGAGTAACAAAATTAGGTGGTTGTTCCATATAGATTTCTTCCTTGAGATGATCACGGAGAAAATCATTTTTAATGCTCAACTGACCAAAAGGTCAATGGAGAATGACAATATGGATCACCTCGAAATTACTCTAAAAGAGTCAACTTTAAAACTGCTCGAAACCTGCTTATGCACCAAATTATTAGATTTGATGGCTGAAAATGATCACAAATTTAGAAATAAAATTATATGGGTAGAGTCGGAATGATGACACTACCCTACTGAGAAGAGAATTATATGGGTAGGGTTATAATGATGGCACGACCCTACTAGGAAATAAAAATTATATAGGTAGGATCATATTGACGACATGACCCTACTGCAAAAGAGAAATTGTATGGATAGGGTCGGAATGTTGGTACGACCGTGCGCAGACTAGATTTGATGAGTCACCGAAAAGACAAATGGAACTACGCAAATCAAATCTGAATCACCAAAAAGACACAGCGCTATGCAACTCAGATGTGAGAAAGTAGTTCGAAAAATTCACGGTACTACACAAATTGAATATGAGAAGTAGTCCGGAGAGATACACGGTGCTACACAAATCGAATATGAGAAAGTAGTCACCGGAAAGATGGCACGGCACTACATGATAAGTATGAAAAAGTAGTCACCGAAAAGATAATACGGTGCTACACAAATTAGATATGAAAAAAAAGTAGTCACCGAAATGATGGCACAGTGCTACACAAACACTGAAAGATGTGAGGTTGACACAAAACAACCCTAGAAAGTCATCGAAAATTAACGACTGACCCTACATTTGTTAACATAACCATTGGCCAGACGGGCAGCATATATGGGTCATAGCCGCCCGCCGGCAGCGGAAGCTCTTTGATTTTCTACCAGGACCGTAGAAGCTCTGATACCATGTGAGAAATATTGGGGGAGAATATTATTGAATTATTGTCTATATTATTACATTGAGACCCTATTTATAGATACTATATTAGACTCCTTTTCCAACTAGGATACTATAGTACAATCCTTTTCCAAATAGGATTCTATATACTATTGTAATTTCTATTCCTATTCTAAGTAGGATTGTATTTCCCTATTCCTATTCTAACAAAAGGTCTATTCAAAATATATTTCACACCAAGGCTTTATTTCCCATTCAATTTCTTTTTTTGTAGAATGTGATTCTCTGTTTGTACAGACTGTTTTATCTGTGTGTGAATAGTATAATGCGCTAAAAGGATTTTATCTTCAACAAATTTAAGTTATATACACGGGCAATGTAGTTTAACGTGTGTTAGCAGGTTAATTACCGTTTTTAATATGCCACTATTATTGCTTATCATAAAGATTAACTATAATTACCTTATAACTGAATTGATTGTATAAATATGTTTTACACTGTTAGAGCAAAGAACTTAAAATCCTCTTCAATAGTTTCATTCTACTTGATATTAAAAACAAGAAAGTATCAATTTTATCTTCAACAAATTTAAGTTATATACACGGGCAATGTAGTTTATCTTGTGGTAGCAGGTTAAGGTCTAAAGTGTCAACAAGAATATGCAAATGGCTAATGTTGGAAAGAGACAAGAAAATCCAAGAAAACAAAATAGAAGTCTCTTGAAAGGAACTACAATACGGCCAAAGATAGTTAGCAAATTTACATACTTCTTCGATTGACCAGACTCAGAAAGATCAAAAAATTCCATTGCAACCCGACCTTCAACTGAACTTAGAGCATAGCCTGCAAATTCCACTTATAATGAGAACAACTAGGCAACACATAAAAAACCCAGAAAATTGATGAAAGCACAAGTCTTAATCAGAACTAATGTTCGGTTGAAACTCTAACATTCAAATCCAATAAGTTAATTTTTCTTTATGCCAAGAATTTACAACAAATGGTCCATCAAGAATGTGCTCCAAACGTTCAATAAAATTCATCATGAAAGACTAAAGAGAATCAGATTAGCTCATTTACAGAAACCACTAGATATTACAGAACAGCAAGTAAATATACGATAATATTTGTTACAACACTATACTCATAATTTTATTTTGACTACTGATACTCCAGAGAGATAGATATAATTGATACATCTACAACAACAACAACAACAACATATGTAGATCAAAATCTGTCGGAATTCGTTCACTAAAATCGCAAAATGTTGATTCCGGCGATAGTGAGCGGGACTATAAACAGAAACACCAGTGAATCTGAAGAATTAGGTCAGCTTCAGCTGTAGTATAACTCCGAGGAGAACTGGTTAAAGCTTGAATGAAGCACCCAATTTCTCAAAAGAGTTAAATTACGGGAAAATGCCCAAAAATTTGACGCTTAAGAGAGAGAAATTGAAAGAGAGTTTTTAGAGAGAGAAAGTCTCAGATTCGGACGAATCCAATCGTAATTGATACATCTAATGCTTGTTAATGTATTTGACTCTGAAAATTTTAAACAACTTAAGAGTGGATGTCCAATGAAAGCAGGCAGTTGTAGTGATTGATATGTAATTGAATCTGATACAGTGAAATGGGACCCCCAGTAAGATGTCAATCAATAGAGATCTGCAACTAGCTCTAAAATAGTGAGAAGCAGAAACCTTACAAACAAAGGTCCAATATTGAGCCATTAAAGCTCTACAATGGAGCAGCATATAGAAATTAAGGTATATACCTGTTCCATTGGGATAGCATCGTACACATCTCGTTTGATACTTCAAGGAAGATTCCCTCCGTTGTTCAGGTTGATTCATGTTCCTCAAGTCATACACATTCACATGTCTTCCAGCAGTTGCTACTACTAAACGGTTTCCAACAACGGAGAGAGAGTAAACACGCTCTGGTTGTGTGTAGGTTCCAACAAGAGTATGTTCCTGTCCACTTGCACCTCTAGGATCCCAGCATTTCAAGCTTTTGTCCCAGCTACCAGTTATCACTTGTCCTATACCAAAGAAGAAAATCACATAATTCTATTGGATCAACTTTCAAAACATACTGACTCTAAGCTGAAATAAAGAATACCACTGTTGAGATTTCCAATTAACGTTTCATAGGGTTCGGACAACCACCACGTACTAAATGCGTGTTGGACCATATCATACTAATTGATGCATGAGATAAAGTTAATACTTGACCCCAATAGCAAGAGGCATATACTTGAAACTTTAGAAGAGATAGGCGAAAGGTTTATAAAAAGGAGCAAGAAAACATGTAGGTGCACATGCAACTTCTATATTTAGCCAAGCAGAACTTGAGTCGTGACTGAATTTCCATTCTTCTATAGAGTTACCAATGTATTGGACCATATGATTCACTTAGAAAGAAAGAACTGATCAGAAACAATTGCTAAAGTAGTTACAAAAAAGTAAATAACATATTACTATCATTGTGAAAAGATGTAAAAGAAACAGAAAGTATAAATTGAATTGTGAAGAGATGTAAAACATTATTTCATTTTTCACCAAAGCCTAATTAAAAGCTGACATGTGCAGAACAGAACGCACAATATTAATTTTTTTCTTAGTGACAATGTCTTTCCAGTCTCCTTATGTTTCAAATGGATATACCACTAAGTCATATCTTAGAGCAGCAAGAAGCAACTTATGTTGTCAATCAAAAATTGTGAATGTCGTGAATATCTATACTGACCAGTTGCATATGAGTATTCAACGCAGCGAACAGGTGCATCATGCCTTCCCAATATGTCCTCTCTTCCGTAGTTGAACACAAGTCTAGAGCAGGGGGAAACATTTTACAGTCAAAAAGTTACCATAACCGAGGTGAAAGTTCATGCAATTACATGCTATGCAGTAATAAGAAATAAGAGTAAGACATTGATGACTATGATGGCTATATCTCAAACTTTAATCTCCATTCACAATCTTAACACAAAATGATGATATGTATCATCAGGAAATCACTTGGAACTGAAAAGGCCTGTGTTCATTATCTACTTTTCAACATTGACACAGTTTTTTTCCTACAAAATTATTAGCAGAACCATACAGCCAACAAATTAGTATAGAATATTAAATCCTAGAGAAAAAAATAGAATAATATTCACCAATTCGCCTAACCAGCATAATTCAACTATGCACTGTATCCAGACACTAGGTAAAACAGAAAACACAACATCATTACCTTCTGACGGTATTATCAGCACTGGCACTGAATCCAGACGAATCATCGTGAAAGCAACAATCGAGCACTGAACCTCCGTGCATGAACTCTCCTCTCAAGGCATTAGCACTTGCATCGTACAAACGAACAGTCTAGTAAAATGCAAAGCAATTAAACATAGAAATCATACTCAAAATCAAACTAACTATATAACAACAACATATCACCCAGTCGGGTGGTGTGTCTGCAGCCTTGATCCTACCTCGTGAAAGTAAAGAAACGGTTTCCAATAAACACTCGACTTAAGTAAAGCATATCAAAAATCAAGTGCATAAAGCACACTACAATTCAAACTAGTAAGATCTAATATTCGCAACAGAGATGAAACCTATAGACTTGCTCAAAATCAAATCAAATGAACATAGGAATTTAGAAATTCAGTAAAGTGAGTAACCTTATCCCAAGAAGAAACAAGGAGGTGATCAGTGTGGTTGGAGAAGCGGAGGTTGGATATGCCGTCCTTAGGCGGGTTTTCGATCTCTCTTCCTGCAGATTGCGCCACCGCCGTCATGATATCGCCTTCGTTTGCTTGAATTGATTGATTTCAGGTATAAGCGGGACGTTGCGGGAGCGTATAGAGTGATTAGGGTTTCACGGAGAGTGGAGGGAGAAAGAGAGAGAGAGAGATTTTGAAAATTGAAAAAAAGGACAGATGAATGCTTCCAGAATTTGAATTCGAATTGGGGCCCAATAGGGAGTAGGCTTCAAATTGTTTTGGGTTTTAAATTTTGGCAAAAGAATTTTATAGAGCTAAAAAGGTTGGGTAGGGCCTGACGTCTTTACCATTTTGCTGCGTTACTTGTACCTCGGACAAGATCAGATACAAATCAAACACCAAAATATTAGTATTACATTGTTAAATTTTGTTTGTTTAGCCCTTTTCGATAAGACCAAGCAGTTTTTGATTTGCAAGAGCAACCACCTGCAAGCAAAGTGTGTCAAGAAGGGTGCTCACACAAATGAAGCAGGCTAGTTTAAAAGATACAGTAAGAGTGTATACTGCGAAGGCTTCATTTATTTCATAGTAATCAATTTGCGAGGCCTCTAAGTTAGCGTTTTTGATAGCTTTGGGAATTGCTAGAGCAGGTGCGGTTGTGAATAATTCAGGTTCCTGCAACATTTAATTTAGATACATCAAGAGTGTAAGTTTAACCAACCGGATAAGGAAAGTAAAAAAGGTAATAACCATTAATTCTCCGAAATCTAACATATAAAGAGCTTAAACTCTATCCTCAAATTCATAGAGATAAAGTACCTGAGCAGCATGAGCGAAGCCTGAGCTCTTTCCAATAACATTTAATCCTAGTTTTATAGCCTTCTCTCCACTTACTAAGACCAATGCAGCAGCATCATCACTGAAAATGAAAGATTTCTCCTGTCAATAAATTTTATGGAAAATAAAAGGCAAAACTCTGCCAATGATATATTGGAGGAAGGTGGGGATGACGTCAAGTCCGCATGGCCCTTATGGACTGAGCCACACACGTGCTACAATGGCGATTACAATGGGAAGCAAGGCTGTAAGGCGGAGCGAATCCGGAAAGATTGCCTCAGTTTGGATTAAGCCTGAGATAACTTCGCCTTTCCAGTATTATCAACCAAAATGATAGTCTGAGAAATCAGTGACCACATCAAACTGTCTAAAATATTTAAGCAACTTAGTGGGAAGATGGAAAAGCATCCTCTTCTTCCTTAGACAATGAACTCTACATCATAAAAATGCATAAGAATAATGTATCAAGGTCACACCAAAAACAAAAGGAACAACACTATAACATGCTATAAAGTTTTACTCAAGAGTAGAAAACAAACATGATTGCAGCAATGACATGAAAAGCAAAATAATCAAAATCACCTTTGAATCCTCAATTGTAGTAAATGTCACATTGATGAATCGAGAGAACAAATCAGATGGAGGAAATGAAGAATTACATCTAATGGACAATATAATTATAGATGCTCAGTCAAGAACTTGGATATCCATCAAATACCAAGTTAGGAGCGAGACTCAGATTTTTCCCAAATTCACCGAAAAGAAAGCTGCTTTACAACTTTGAAGATGGAGGAGAAACAAAAGTATCACAACACATGGTGAAATTTGGTCAGCGTAATCAACTCGGTCTCCCATTCTTGCTGAGCAATTGTTGTTGAAAAAAGTTTATGTTGTGTACAATTTCAGTACAAGGAGAACTGCATAATAATGATATGCTATTCATTTCAAGATGTTCACACAGCTTTGGTAATTTAAGAAGAAAATTGGCACTTACTTATCTTACTGTGCTTTTCTACCAATGATGTTCTCAACAATGTAAAGAACATTATCCTCATTGATCTCTCCCTTCTGTTGAGCATCAAGAATGTGATCAATGGCACATTTCAGAGCGTTGCTGTCCATGCTCTTGGTATTTGCAAGCTTCCTGCACAGATCAATAAAATGTTATAAACTAATGGTACCTCAAAACACTTCATCTAGCCACACCTTACAACCCTTGGGAAATTCCAAAGTTTTACTTTTGTGTTGCTTTATCTTCATCGAAATTTTACAGTACAATTTGAATAGCATTTCCTACAATTGTTTAGTGTTATAATCGTCCCCGCACTTGTTGAAAAATATATAATGGTAATTAAGTTTATGTAGTTTACCACTACCTCGTAATACGGAGAGGTGGTTTCCAGGTAAAACAATATTTGAAAAATCCAAGCAACAACTCAATGATTACAATAGATATAGCAACTTCCATGTATTTGATGATGTAATTTCTATTGAGTCTCCAGTTTCAGAAAGAATATGGCTGAAGAATGAAGTGGAAAACCAAATGTTTAACACAGCCAACATTTTCGGGCCTCTTACTGTGATAACCAAAGTGCACCAGACGAACATGGCGAAGGATGTCAGAGTTAAGTTAGCTATAACATGTGGAGCTTCCATGGAATACCCAAAGTAACACCAAGTTCAGAGGAAAATGAATCCATTGGTGATAATGTCCTGTAAAAAAATAAGTTATGATGCACAACAGCAAAGAAGAAACCAGAACTTCAACAACAGAAGGTTTTCAAAATTGTCTTTCAGAGGTATCACAAGTAGAGGGGCAGGAGAAAACAAAAATAAGGATGCGCAAAGATAGATCCTAAACAAACAAAATAAACAGAGTCACGAAACATTTGTAATATGTTACATATTCCTGAAACTGAACCATACACAATTTACTTGAAAGTTTTGCTCGACGGTTTGTTAAGTTTGCTTCAAATTAAGGGAAAAGGAATTGTCTAAATCGTTCAAAACACCACCAAGTATTAGTGCTTCAATGAAGTAGCCATGGGTTGTATGCTATTACACATACCCGGATGTTAGGATCACTGATAGAGAGGAATCAACAATTTCTCTGAACACAATGGATGGATTTAAGCACCACAAGCTAAAAGTTAGTGTCCAGCCACCAACAATAGTTCCAGCACATTCATCGAGGAATAGTAGCATAAACAAATCAACTATCAACAAATGAATTAGATTCGCTAGCCCAAGGATGAAAGCATTATGATTATATTTGGTAAAATTTCATCGGTGTTGGTCATCCCAGAAAACAATCTCTCTAATTCTATGAGATAGTGGTAAGGTCTGCGTACATTCTACCCTCCCCAGACCTCACTGGGTATGTTGTTGTTATTCATCAGTGTTGGTCATCATGTCAAAAGCAAATAAAACACATCCTTTTCTCTTCCCTTTTTTCTTTGCATGGTGGATGAAACCTGAGGTGCTTCACACTAAATAGGCATGTCTAAAGCATAAAAATGTGTATCTAATTTCCTTCTCATCTTTTACCAGGATGGAGTTAAAGGGATTTCACCTCCTTTAACTGAACAGAAGCAGAACAAATACAGAACAAATCATCAAGTATCTCTACTTGTTTTACTGATCAAGAAATTTTTCAATGAACCCTCAAATCCTTTATGCCCTGCAAAAGCATTTAGGATACCAAGTTTCTAGAAATAAGAACACTTCAACATGCTTGTTACAAAAACCCATCGTTTGCTGGCAAAGCATTTCTTGTTACAATTCATAACGAATATCTCTAACCGACATTGATTAATTTTTATCACAAAACATTTTAAATGATCAATGCAATTTGGTCTAATAAGATCAAACGGAGACCTCGTGTACCTGAAGACACAAACAATAACCAGCATCTTCCTCACAAATATAAATACTTACCAGGACTTTTCTTGACATAACGTCGTAAAGCTAGCTGATAATCAGACACATGAAGCCCATCTTTCGATAAGAAGTAATTAAGGGAGGAGATTAGTCCTGAATGATACTCATAATCAATATATAATATAAAGTTCCTTTAAAAGATAAGTGCATCATTTAGAATTAGAGATAAAGTGCATTGCCTTCTAATACGAATGCTGTCATGCCACTCAAATGATCTTTCTCGGGCTCATCTTCAGAGGCAGCTCTGATGGCCTTCAGGTAGAGAAAAAATGATAAGAGATTAGGGTGAGAGCAAGAGCAATGATTAGGATAATTATACATGTCCTCTTATATCACTCCACTATGAAGAAATAGACCTCAGGCCTAATTTAATCTTAAAAGCAAGCCGTGCATGATTGGTCAGCCTCAAAATCTAGTTCAGTTCATGGGGGAAGGATTGCTCAATCACACCAAAAAGAATAAGTGCAGCACTTTAGGAAACATAAGATCCATTGAGTAAAATATCGAGGATGATTTGTTTTCAACAGCAATTTTCTTGGGAAAATACTCACGAGTAACTAAAATGCTTACAGCCTCAATAAAATGCAAAGGGAATCACAGGGAACTTTTTAAAGGCATGCGTAAGTTAAGATTGCAGTAAACCTAAAACAAAACAGAGAAAAGAAATGAATAAGTAAACCTCAATGAAAGACACATGCAACTGGAATTCTGCCAGATCCTTTGAGGCCTCAATCTTATTGAACAAAGAGTTCATAACATGGGGAATTAGTCTAGTTTGGAAACCATCTTTGAAACCAGTTCCCATGGTGTATGTTTTCCCTAAACCTGTCTGCATTTCTTGGAAAGTAAATTTCAAACGATATGGAAACAAATGGCAACTATAATGTCGCAATGAAAGCAGAAGCCTGTCTCATAAACATTATATCATCAGGTTACGACTTATACCAACATTATGATCAGTTATTTGAATAACAAATTTAATGCACGATAGGAAAAAAGAGGTACCTCGGAGTAATTATTACCGGAGAAACCACCAAGAGCAGTACTTGGGTCAACTAAGGAAAATTCAGGGAATATTTATGGCGGCATCATTGTGTTTGTGTTCTTTTCACCATCCTTGCATTTTTAAATGATTTGCATTTGAATGAGATTGATATTTCTTTGATGACCCCAGTCATGGGAGAGTTCACAAGAGCCTTACAGTAAAGGAATACTTCAAGTCAAATCCACCTCAAAACTTCACTTAAATAGCACAAAACCTAAATTTTTAGTAAGATGCATGTAAAAATTAAGAACAACAACAAGATACACAAATCATATATATGTTGAGACATATTACCAAACAACTTGCATGCACACTTCAGTTATAAAAATTTTAAAATTAAAAAGTAAGATACAGAAATCATATTATGCTGACACATATTATCAAACAGCCTACATGCACAACTCAGTTATAAAAATTTAAGGCGCACACATGCTAAAATCATAATTACAAAATTCAACAGATTACAAAGCTAAAATATACAAGCCAAAAATTATCGAATCTGAAGGATTTTTTAAGTAATGCAGCAACTCCGATTTTGAGGAGATTTTTTAAGTACAAAATTAGCAACAATAGAAATTATGGCAACAAAATTCAATGCAAAAAATTGAGGAAAAATTAAAACCAAGATAGAGATATTATCAAACAACTTACATGCATAATTGAATTGTAAAAATCCAACCCGAACACAATTTCGAACCAACCGAAGTGCCAGTAACATGCATGCCAGAATCGTACCAAAGAAATTCAACCCATTACAAAGAGAAGACATACACCCGAAAAAGTATCAACCCTTAAAGAATTCTTAGGCGGTGCGGAAAGTCCCAAGCAAAAAATTGAAGAACTAAGCAAGAAATATTAAAGAAAGAAATACCTGGAAAATGGCCATTCGTGACTCTCAATCAAGCACGGAGAACCCAATATGCCACCGAAAATGACGCGCTCACGGCCAAACCAAAGATATATGTGAGAGCCGAAATTTTAGCAAACCAGGTTGCAGCAGTAAGTGAGCAGCCAAAGGAAGCACAGGATATATATATATGCCTGGGAAGAGAAAAACCTGTGGGCAAGAAAATACACGTGGAGAAGCAAAGAATTAATTGGGTAGTAGGGGCGGCAATGAAATGACCACGGAAAGCTAACATATTACGAAATTACCACTCTGCAGAATGGCCTTGGAAAGCAAATTTATTACGGAAATGCCATTTTCGTCGTCCAAGGAGTGTCACTTATTATTGAAAGAAAAAAAATGCCATTTTCGTCATCCAAGGAGTGTCACTTATTATTGAAAGAAATAACTTTTAATAAATCCCTTTTGGTTCCTCACAATTATGAGCTTTTTTTCTTCTTTTGGTTTCTTATTTGATGTTCGATATCTGCATTGAAGCATGACTATTTCAAATTCGTGTCACATAGGACCTAATTTTTTTGGGATGGAAGCACACCTTATCAATGATTTTTGTAGGGCTCCATTGCAAGTCTTCTAATAAATAAAAAAATAGTTCTATCCATTACACTATATTTTTTAGTGGCACAATTATACTCTTTTGAATTTACTATTTAAAGATAGTTTTTAAACAAATTAAAAAATTTAAAAGATTTTTATATTAAATCGCGATCTTAAATATTGAGACAAGATAAATTGACATAGCCCGTGAAGTGATTTTGGGTATCATATAAGAAAGCCCAACACCGAGCCCACACTCCACAGGTCCAGTAACCAGCTCCATCGTCATCAAACCAATCAACAATTCCCAAACATCGAAACGGATCTGTAAACTCCCCCTTAACTTAACAATAATAAACATAAATCTGAAGTTATTGCCGCTACGGACACTGGAGTTTCTCTCTCTGAATTCTGCGTTTGATTTATGAATTCGAATTCTCCGCAGTCTAAACCCTAACAATTCTCTGTTTATCGAATCCCCGATCTCAAACTCATCTAATTCACTGCTACTTCAGCCAATGCGATGGTGGTCTGCAAATGTCGAAAGGTATTACTCCTCATCCCTCTCGTGTGATAGATGAGTTATTAGTTCAGATGATCAAACAATTTGTAATTTCGAAAATGTTTTGAAGTCGATTGTATTGGTGCCATTTCAATGGCAATTTGATCGGATCGGATGTCAATTGCCATTGCAAGCGTACATTGGTAATTTTACTGAATTTCAGCTAGTAGTATTTTTAGAGTTTGTATCTGGATTTTCCAGATTCATTAATGAAGGCGGTAAAAGCGTGTTTTGCTATGAAAGATAACTGAACTTTTATCTTGTGTAATTAAACCATCAAATTCTCAGCTATGGCTGGGTTGTTTAATGGAAATTTCATGCTTTATGGCTATTGAGGACTTTGACTCATGATGCTTTAGATGATTAATTGAAGCTTAAATTGTGTTGGATTGCAGGCAACTAAGTTATACTGTTTTGTGCACAAAGTCCCTGTTTGTGGAGAATGCATATGCTTTCCGGAGCATCAAATATGCGTGGTATTGTATTTTTGCTATTTTTCATTGGGCTTTTTGTACATTAAGTTACTCAGTGTTGAAAGTCATTTGCTTGCAGTTAGCTGTGCTGAGCTTACATCTGTATTTTCCATTTGTATCAACATGTGAATTCTACGTATCTGTGAACTGATTATAAGATGAGGGATTGAACCATATTCAGATGATTACACTGATATTTGTATACATAAAACCTTAGTTTTCAATTTTTGGTCCTAATAAGATAGTAGACTGGAACTCTGGAACCGTGGAGCACAAAATCTTTTCTATTTGATAGTATCTATATTTGGTTTATTGTTAATGAGCAATAATATTATGAAAAAGCTGTTTGAGAATTTAGCTTGAGGGCATTAGAAGGTGGCAATGCAATCAATCCTCTCATTAACGATTTTGATCAAGGCCAATACTACTATGCTGATTGAATAGTCAGTCTGAATTTCTGATGTGATTGGTGATGTTCATGTTTTCACTTGATCCACTAGTAAAGTTCATGGTTATTAGAATATATGCATTGTTTTTCACTTTTTGTTTCCATCAGGTATTAAACACTAATTTTGCTGAGACCTGATCAATTTTATTTTGGGAATGTGGACTAGGCTATTCAACCTTGCTTCATTTTTTTATTCACTTTGTATTTTCTATTACATTCTTGTCAAGCTGTTTTGTTTTTGACTTGCTTCAAATGAGGTCCATTTGCTTTCTTCTATCTTCCATCATTCTGTGTTTCCTTTTAAGAAATCCCAATTTCAGATCCGCACCTATTCAGAGTGGGTCATAGATGGAGAGTATGATTGGCCTCCAAAATGCTGCCATTGTCAGTCTGTGCTGGAAGAGGGAACTGATGCCGGGACAACTCGGTTGGGTTGCTTGCGTATGTAATCTTGCTAATCCGTTCCTATATATAAAATGCCTTCACATAATAAGTTGATAATTTCTCTCATAGTATTAGTTACACCATTAGTTGCTTTTTGCAGATGCAATACATACAAATTGCTTGGTTTCACATCTGAAATCTTTTCCACCACACACTGCACCAGCTGGCTATGTGTGCCCTGCATGTTCAACTTCGGTACAGTTTTCCTTCCACAATTATTATTCAATTATTTTCTGTTGCTCTTGTGCATAAGAAATTGATTGTCAAGAAACTTCTTCGGATGAATTGACTGGATTGTGGGATCTTAGGGCTTTGGTCTAGTGGTAAGGCCGCCATGACATGTGATATGTGGATTAGGTGCACGTCATGGGTCCGAATCCTGCCACACGCAAATGTCTGATGTCTAAGTGGAGAAGGGTAGAGGGGCGGCCTCCCTCCCAGTACCCACTAAATTTTGAACTGTGTGCCATTAGTCCTAAGGGATTTCTTGGTTTTTTAAAAAAAAAGAGGAGGCTGGATTATGGTGTGAATTTCAACTTTGCAGTCTTTTGCTAGGATGACTTAAGATGCATAACACATTGTATGTATATTGAGTATCTGCAGTCAATGAAAAGCCTTCCAATTATATGCTCACTAAATAAACATGCTGAATTGATGGTTATGTTGGTGGCCTATTGAAAGACGACATCTCTTTATTAGTGCATTAGCAGAATGCTTGTTGAATAGATTGATAATCTTTTCATTTAGTCACAAATTACTCACACCATAATGCAACGATTACTAATGACAGATATCAATAATAGTCTAAAATGGTTATTTAGTACAATTCTAAATGTTTAGTGAAAATGTCTTAGATATAACTGCACATGTGATGAAATAATGAGCCTTTATTTAGAATAGGAGACTCACCTACTGGGATAGTTTGTGATTATGCTGTAACTTCCCTCCACCCCCTTAACCCTTCCCAAACATAAAAGGAGAATGAGAAATTTTAGAGATTTGGGCAAGCATGTTAGCATAAATATGTTGTGGAAACCTAAGAGCCAACAAAGGAATTGGCAATTCGAGTCTCTGATGAACTTCGTATTGACATTATCCAGTGCAAAACTATTGACCAACAAGTTTTTTTGTCCAGATAAATTGTTATTTAACATTATGTTTGCCTTGAGACCAGTGATGACTTGAGTTGTTAAAATTGAATTTGTAAAAGAGCTTTTATAGTATCACCTGAATTAGAAGAGAGAGACTATTTTGTACTTTAGCATCTGCGTTTCGTTCCTGTTCATTAAAGAAATTTAAGAATGGTAACAGAAAAAAATAAAATATATGTTCCATTATCCCCAAGTCTTATTCTCAATGAATTTTGTCATTGCCTGTTGCTTAAAGGAGGCTAGGATGGACGTCTAGCTGGTATTTTCAGGTTTAATCTTTTTGTTCATTTGCATGTGGTCTTACCTTATGTTTTTGCAGTTAACCAGCTAATTAGTAGGTTTATGTTCTAGTTAGAAGCTAAAAGATGTTTTCTTTTAGCTCACTGGGCACTAGTTTAGTGGTGAGAATGTAACTTGTGATGTGTGGGTTAGCTGCATGTCATAGATCCATATCCTGACCAGTCAAAATCCTGGTTGGTATTTAAGTGGAGGGAGATAGAGGGGCTGACCTATTACTTGCCGATTTCTGAATTTTAAGCCATTGACTGTCAGTAATTTCTCGGTTGTTAAAACAAGATGATTATTTTATTGAAAAAATGAATTCAGAAATAACCATTTTGAGATCATTAGAAATGTTCCACTTTGGATATATTGGCATAAAATCTTACTGGCGCTTTGATTTCCTCGGATACACTAGCTTAAGCTTATTTTGGCTATATTCATTTCTCAATCACCATTGATGTTCAGGAGATATTTTGTTGATGCAGATATGGCCTCCTAAAAATATTAAAGATTCAGGATCACGCCTTCATACGAAGTTGAAAGAAGCTATTATGCAGGTAATTGTGTTGTCAGTGGCAAGCGTCTTTTTTCTCCTTTTGGTCATTTAATTATTGGGATATTCCTTCTTTGACATTATTATGAAGAATAGGATCTTGATATAAACATACTTCAAACTCCTTTTCCAACTATGCCATACTTTTTAGTTGACTCCTTAATTTTTGAATTTCTAGTTGTCTCCTTGTTGAAGTGCACTTTGGCAAGGTTGTGATAGCTAATTGTTTACTGACATGATGGCCCCTGAATAATCAAATTGTGATTTTATATCTTATTCACCAAGTGAAATTAAGTGGCTATTTCCTTCTTCCTTTTATCAGGTAAATATATTGTCATTTATAAACATGGCTAAAATACTGTATATAACGTGTAAACCAAAAGGTAAAGAATCTACAAAATGATATGGTTATCTGCAAACTCCATCCAATCATCTATACAACAAGAAGGAACTTTATGGGAGCATCAAAGAAACTGAGTGAAGGGAGACTGCTACTTAACTGAGAGAAACTCGGCTCTCAATCCTTCAAAAACTCTCATATTTCACTCTCTTCAAACAACCCACATTAACGCAAGTGGAGTCATGTCGCAAGCCTTTCATCTTCTCCCCCTCTGCTCTTCTAGCTGAACGTGAACCCTTTTACAGTTTTTGGCATTGGCTATGGGGTGTCAAACCACCTAAACATATCTTACCATAGCCTCATTGTTAGCACCCAATGTAGAAGAAGATGATCCACGTCCTCAGCCGTCTTCTTACACATGGAATACCAACTGACGAAACAACCTTTTGCTTTCTAAGATTTTCTGCTGTCAAAATCACCCCTTTAGCGGCTAGCCAAGTGAAAAACCACTCCTTAGCACCTTTGGTGGTATACATATTGCATTACATGGAGAGACATGCTCCTCTCTAACCAACAGTTCCATCTAGAAGGACTTCCCAGAGAACATTCCATTGGTACTCAATCCCACCACAAACCATGTGGTGTATCAACTGGATTGACCTGCCCATGAAGTAAGGCAATCAATCTCTAAAACTCAGGGACTTCCCAATCTTGAAATTCCCTTCTAAATCGCAAGTCCCAAAAGGCTTTCTGTCTTGCGTCCCGTAACTATTTGTATAGTCGAATTTCTTTGGCAAGATATGGAATTCCCTCGTTACTTCGTTTACTTCTCCTTTTGGTCGTGTAGGTTTATTTTAGCAGTTTCATATGATGACTATGGTTAGTTGGCTTGATGACATTTGGCGGAGAGTAGTATTCATTTGCAAATAGGTTTTATCTTCTGAAGCATGTTAATTTCTTAATAAGGGTTGACAAATAATGGTGTGATAAATGCATGATGGACTTCTGGTTAGGCAGGCACCATACTGTTGGTAAAAGTCTCAACAACACCTTTTTTCTCGTTCTCCAAAAAAAAAAAAGGAGAAATAAACTGCAATTAAGTCTGAGCAATCGTTGTGCTTTTCTGTTTGACTTTGTCCATCCACACCTTTTCGTCATAACTGAATTATTGATCCTCTTTTATTTTTCTTTTGAAATAATATATCTCATGTTTTCAAAAATTTCTAAACTTTACAGCGTTTTGTCATTTGTGTGACTTGTTTACCATGTAAAATATCTTACTCTGAAGAGCTACTTTCGATTATTTTGTCGATGTTTGGTGGCCATAGAGGTAAGTAACATATGGTATAATGGAGGTGTGTTCGTTGAGGTAAGTGACAGAGATTTAGACCTTATATTTGATTAGCCCATAAATGTCATAAGTCAATTTCTCATGCGAGAGTTAGATTAAAACATGGTGATCAATTTACCTTAAACCATAATGGAAAATGAGCTTTCTAGTTTATCTTGGTTTCCTGGATTATACCCTCCACATTTCACCATAGATAGTACTAACTGCTTTTGATCTGAATATTCAATGTATACTCTGTTATACCCATGTGCCATCATATACATTGGCTACCATTTGAATCTTCTGTATTTTGCAAAACAAAAGATGATAGTAGTAAGGATCGCACTTAAGTTGCATTCCCATTATCTGGCTGTAGCTTATTAGATGAAATTTCTTGTATTGTGTGGTATCTTGGCTACACAATAATATTGAACCATTTCATTTCCAAGTTAGGTGCATATATGCACACATGTTACCAGTTTCAGAAAAAAAAAAACGCCAAGTTAGATGTCATAGTTTCTAATATAATTTTTCCTGAAGTATTCAGCGTTTTGCTTTCAATTTGGTTGGGGGCAGGGAGGGGGAGAGAGAATTCGTTGTCCAGTTGTGAATCCAGTGGCAATGAAGGCCATGCTAACCTTTTGCTGTTTTGCAGTCTGGTCTGGAGAAAAATTTGTTTGGAAACCATCCGGTGACTCTGCCAGGAACAGAACCTCGAGGTCCTCCACCTGCTTTTGCTTCTGATCCATTGAAGCAGGTTTCAGCTGGTGGAAAAGATTCCGAAGGATTAGCTGCAATTTCGACAGGTTCTTCCAAACCCGCAAGCATGGACATTGTGGAGATAGATGGCTCCACCTCAGCTCCTTCATCTATGTCTAATCACGAGACCAATTTCATGAAAAGCACAAGTCCTTCTGGTGTAAGCAACTTTTTTTCAATGTTGCAAGAGGCGTATTATGTATTGCAGATTTTGATTTTTGTGTCGTTTGGGTTTATTTGCGTCTTATTCACGATGACACTCCTAGCAGCCAGGAGCCACCACACGAAAGAGCACACTGCAAGTAGAGAGGCAAAACTCTGAAGTATCATACTTTGCTGACGATGAGGATGGAAAGCGGAAAAAGTACACAAAGAGGGGTGAGCTCTCTTTCTTTTGATAATGTGTATCTATCCTAGCTGAACTCCTATGAGTCAAATGAAAGAAAAAGTTCATACAAGTTGCAACTAATACACTTTTCAAATTCCTTTTTGTTATGATTTTGCCACTTGGTGTTGTGAAATTGTATTTATTGGTCTCATTTTGAAACTGTTAGGACTTTTCTGAAAAGTAGGAAGTATGATTAACTTGCATTTATTCTCTGTATATTTTGGAGTTCTCCGTTTCAAAGGAGGGAACGCAATAAGGGTTCCTTTTGTCAAACCTTTACCTTGATTATTCATACACATTGTATTGTGGTTTTGAGATTTGTCGAACTGAATTAAAGTTACCTGTTTCAGAAAAAAGATTTGTCAAACTGAATCTTTAAAAGAGGGATGAAGTAGACTTCAAATGCATCAGTTGATCTATGCCACAATTTGATTGAATTATGTTAAAAGGGGATAAGTCGAACCTAAATCACATGGAGTAGAGTTGTTTGAAAAGACCTATTATCTCTTGAAGTCCATATGTTCTTAACAAAGAACATTATCCATATAAGTGATATTGACTACTTGGGAATTATGTTTAGTCGTCGTGGTGCATTACATTAAGTCTGGTGTTTGTCGGAAGTCTTTAATTTGGATATAGATTTGTATGTTAATGTAAGGGTAAACATGAGATACAAATGGTTAGCCTTAGAAAATGTCAGCTGTTCTGAAAGATGAATTACTGAAGGGGAATGTGATGAACACAAATAGAGCAGATTAGATACATAAGATCGTGTAGGACCCAACTGGTATAGTGGTGATTGTCAAACTAATGCCTTTTATCAGCAGGTTCACTTCGTCACAAGTTTATGAGATCGTTGCTCCCTTTTTGGTCGAGTTCCTTACCAACTCTACCAGTTACTGCACCACCACGAAAAGATGCATCAAATGCTGATGAAGTCACTGAAGGTCGTCAGCGCCACCATAAATCTTCAAGAATGGATCCAAGAAAACTCCTCCTCATTATAGCAATCATGTAATGCTTATTCCGACTCTTGGTTTCACCATTTTATTCTTTCCTTTCTTGATCAAACTGATTATGTTGAATTCCACTACTTTATTGTGCATATTTTAAATATAAAATATAGTTTAAGGAGGAATTCTTGATAAATGATACTTCGAAGGTTAAGAGATCTTGAAACTATGCTTAATTTTGTCTTAGCCATTGTTTTGAACTTGTTCAGATTGACATATCATCATGTCACGTGTTCTTTTTTTCTGTTGATTTTGCTTTAGAACAAACATTATCAGAATTAAAAATTTTCACCTGTACCTTCCACTACTTATGGGAAGACTGCAAGTTATAGACATAGATACCTGACCCAAAATCTCTGTTTCATATACCCAGCTTCAATAGAAAAGTACAAATAAAAAGAAGAATTTTTTTTTTTTAAAACCTCTTGGAAGAAAGAGGTTCGCTACTGACACCCTAAAATTACCTGTACATTCAGGAAAAAATTTGCTATCTGACACCCTAAGATTACCTGTACATTCAGGAAAAAAATTGCTAGTTGACACCCTAAGATTACCTGTACATTCAGGAAGAACTATTTTCAGATGAGCATGTAAAGGTTGTTTGTGTATTTTTATTGTTTTCGTTAGTATTATTATTAGGTTCAGTGTTGGTGGACATAAAAGTTCTCTCCTTTCTTATGTGCAGGGCTTGCATGGCAACCATGGGTATCCTGTACTATAGAATTGCCCAGAGTGGTCTAGATGAGGAGCTACCTGATAATGAATAATGGTAAATTTATGACCTTAAAGTCTTTGGTGGCCTGAGTTACGGCTATACATCACTTGTGAACAGGACCGACAGAGTTGCTTATTCTTCTGCTGCTTTTACCTGCTCAGTCTTTGTTGTCGTCATGTCACTGTTTTGGGTGGAACACAAAAATCTTGGTAACCTGTGATTTATAGAGATGCTTCCCCAGCTGCCATGTACCTCATTGATAACCTTCTCTCTCTCTCTCTCTCTCTCTCTTTCTCTCCCCCTCTCCTTCCATTTCTTTTTCTTGTTTGGTTTATTTAGTTGCTTCTTTTTGGAATTTAAATGGAGTAACATGCTGAAATGAAATAATATCACCTTGTCTCATTGTTTTTGTACTCAATTAGATTCTTTTAATGACTTTTTAATTGACGAAATGATGTGATCAATATGATTGATTCAACAAGGATACGCAAGCCTGAGATCTGTTTTTCTCCTCATGAATCTCATTTCTATCATGTTGCTGTTGTTAATATGTCAGGAGAAGTTCCGATATGTAGAGATGTTTTTAGCCTTTTTTGCAGGCCTCCGACACTCATGTTAATAGGAACATTCCCATCCCAGAAAATCACTTTATGCAAGTCCTTCATGCATCTTATTTTGAGAGAAGAGAAAAAATTCTTAATAGTACTTGCATCAATGATGAATTTTACTCCTTGTAGGGTGATATCCCTGTTCTTTTTTGTTGTTCAACTTCCAATCATGTCAATAATGCCTGTCTGTAACCATGAACTCAACTGGTATGACATATGTTATGTAAATGTCTACTTTGGCTTTAGATTCTGCTGGTCCTGGTTTTAATCCTTTGACAGCAAGATGTCGATCCAAGTATTTTCAGGACTTTGTGTAGTTATTATTTGCTCCAGTGCGAACTCCTTGCCCTCTCACTGGCACTCCAAAACGAACGAAGGCGAGTGTGGGTGACGGGGTGGGGTATGCCATTTGAACACAAAGAAGTGTATATCTGCACACCTGCTCGAGTATATGTACCCAAAAAAACACGTACTGCACAATTATACTGGTACAAGTGGATTTAGCTGCTAGATTACTTTTAAGTCCTCATTTTGTCCTGGGGCAGGTTCAGTTATTTCATTTGTGGTTTGCAAAAATAGGGGTGCCACCGTTCAAACTCTAGTTTCGCTGAAAAAAAAAGGGTTTAAACATTATTCGTTTTGCCCGAACCTGGAGCCAATATTCGTTAGATTTCTTATTTGATATTAGGCAAGATTTGCATTAACATCAAATTCTTGAGAATCGTCAGGATTTCAGTTATCAAACAATCAGACATGCTTTAACAATGATCATATGAATTTGAAAGAAAATATTTAAAATATTCCTGAACTTGACGCATACTATTAGTTTCATTCTCGAAATATCAGTAGTTTTAAAATACTCCCTCGATCTGCCCCGATCTTTCATATGAAATAATTTGTGGCCCAAATTCTTGTAGGAGTATGATGATCTTAATAAAAAGTCAATAGAAGTGTTAAAAGCACTCTAAACTTGGGAGAATTTTGGGGTGTATATTGCTCATGTTGTAGACCAGGGGTGTATTTAAGTTCAGTTTGTCAAGTAGAGAGTTGGAGTGGTGTTTTTAACACTGTCAATAGTTAAAGGACGAAAGTATTAATTTGCGTCAAGTTTAAAAGTATTTTAAATACTTTTCTCTACGAATTTTGGACCCAAGCCTCGATGAATCTCCAGAATCTTTTCAACAATTGTGGTGAAAATTCTAACGAAATATTGAGATTTGACGAAAAATGAAAATGGATAGACATTAATCTGCTTTTTCGTCTATATAAGATTCGAATTCATGCAAAAATAAGTTCTTTTATGTTGTTAACAGATTTAAGAATATTTCATTCATTTCTAAACAAGCATTTTTATACAACGCACATCGACAACTTTTTTCTAATATCAAATAAATACAGTAATTGTTTTATTTTAAAGTTTCTAAAAGCAAAGTTGAAGGGAAAGTTTCCAGTGCATTTTTTTAGAATAAGAAACATTAATTACTAATAAGGTTAGTTGGCATATATATTAATATTATATATCAATCACGTCTTTATAAAAAAAAAAGTTGGATCACATACAGATGATGTTTCTACGTGTCGCCGCAATTTGACAATTCTCCATCTCTCTAATTAAACTACACCAATCTTGTCTCTCCTATTTTAATTTTAAATAAAATGTGTCTATTTTTCAGAAGTTAACTAGCTTTCAAATACAATCAAGTGGTAGAGTAGTTAAATGTTGATGATACCTTCCCTTTTAAATAGAGATTTCGAATTTGAAATTTAAAAATTAAAATGATCTCGATAGAAAATGTTATTTCAATAGAGAATACTTTTTTTTTTAAAAAAATAAATCTTATATAATAAAAATTTAGATTATTCAAACGATTATAAATAAGTAGGTACCTGTTCTCTCAAAAGGTAATGGAGCCAAAAGGCAACATGAAAATTTAGGGTAGCCTCGTCCCATGAGACATGAATGACCCTTTTATGTTGCAAAATCTTATGTCTTTGAGTTTTATATTTGTAAAGACCAATGAAATTATGTGTTAAAAGAACACAAATCATTAAAGGATGGAAATTCATCACATCTTCAAACGATATGTCTTATTCTTATACACAACTAAAGACAATGACTAATACAAAAATGGAACAATTACCTAATTACTCTTTTATTTATCATATTTTTCATTATTCTAATCCATTTTCAAAAATTGTAAAAATCTCTTTTTTTCATCCGGATACATTAATTTAATAATCCAGATACATTAATTCAGTAATTTGGATACATCATTATCTCTATGTTCAATGTATCATGCTTAAAATGTTACCTGCTGATACTTAAAAACCCTAATTTATATTTTTGGAACCGAATTAATGTATCCAGATTACTGAATTAATATATCCAGATTGTCATATTTTCTAAGAGATTTCTGTAAATTGAAAATAGAAGAAGAAAATGATAACTATCTCTTTAGACTATGTGATTTATGTAAACTTATATATACTTTACAAAAATTATATATCTAAACAGCGTAATGCTCCGCCACTTGAGTACTGTGGTAAACTGGCAATGATTTTATTTAAATTATATAAAAAATTCACTTGGCCTCTTATCCTCCAGCAAGACATTATTCCTGCGACTATTCTGAAAATAAATAATACACCTACATTAATAAATACAATTATTTGAAGATTGTTCATCCAAGTTGCTTCATAAATATTTATTTGGAACTTTTGATTTGATTCACTGAGCAAAATACCAAAAGAGGTTACTCCAAATCTGAAGCCCACTTTGAAAATATCAAGATTGTGTTTTACTAATATTTTTCCAAATTAATTGATGTTCACTTTACATTATTTTTAATCGATATCATATATATAAATATTGTTTTCCAAAAGAAATATATAGTTGTACAACTGGACTTGCAATTTATTCTAGTTTACAATGATTGAGAAACCCCCTAGTACAAAATAACATCTTGGTACAAAATAGACTTCTTTATATTATATTTATATAAAAGAAAAACATTATGCTTTATTTTAGGGAACTACTTTTTTTCAAGAAAAAAATTATATATAAATCGTTAGTCTTATTAAAGAAACAAAATAAAACTATGGACATATTTGCAGACGTGCAGGCCGCCACTCAAACTGATTTTTTAAAATAAATTTTCCTTTGTTTCCCATTGATGTGCATTTTTCTCTGGTTGATACATATAAGTTCTCTCTAATTTTTATTGTATAGTCAATGTATATTTTTTATGACTTTTGATAAGTTATATGTATATTTTTTTACGAATTTAAGCTATTTTTTTATGTAAATAAAAAAGAATTATATTTATTATAAATTAATTAGTTTTTTATATATATTTAAAATTATCCCAAAAATATTTAGTTTATGTTTTTTCGAGAATATAGATTTTTTTTTTTTTAAATTTTAGTTTTATCATACTTCATGAATCATGATAACTGAAAATCAGTTTACTAATATTATTATATTAAATTAAAATAGTGTGTTTGTTTCTTGTGTTTATAACTTAGGTGAAAATTGAAATTAATTTGATACTTGTTGTTTAATTTTTGAAGAATCAAATAATGGCCGATTATGCGCCTTTGTTAGTTATCTATACTATCTACACTACTATATTAAAAGCGTGAATGTCCTTAGAAAAATTAATTTTTTTTAAAGATAAAATCGTCTTTTCACTATTTTTCTTTAAATTATTATTTAATTATATTTATAATATTGACTTTTAAAATATATGGAAAGGAGCGATAAAATAAGGACTTCTAACCGTGGAAAGACTCGTAAATCTTTCTTATTTGAAAGTCTTCTACTTCTTCCTTATTTGAATTAAAAAAAAAAACCCTCTACGGTCGCTACCATGGGTTAGAATCTCTATACATAGGATCTTTATAAATAAATAATTTATCAAAATTAGTGAATTATTAGCGACCATGGGTTAGAATCTCTATACATAGGATCTTTATAAATAAATAATTTATCAAAATTAGTGAATTATTTATCTTTTTATAAGCTCATAATTAAATTAAATTTTTCTTTATTTGTTATCAAACGAGATACACACTTTGACCATACCTAAAACGCGTACAAGACTAGTTAAAAATAAAAGGAAGGAAACTTAAAGGTCCTTCCAAATTGACTAAGGTAAAAAATTATCTATTATTTAGGTATATTTTGGTTAAACCAATTACAAGTAATGTCCCAATGGACTGGTTGATTTGGAGAATATTATTATTATATCCTAATAAAAGATTAATAAAGGTCTAACGAACTGACAAATACAACAACTCTTATATTTTTTTCTTAAAATAATATCCACACCCTTAATCTAAAGAATCCGTAAGAAATATTAATTAATCTGTTAAACTCGTGTGAAGGGTGGGTTTTGGATTATTAACACTAATAATTATAAACAGAAAATGGGGAATTGCACTCAATTTTTAAATGTATTTTTGTGCATGGTTTTTTAATTAGTATTATGATTATGATTATTGGATGTGAAGGAATATTTAAGTAGATCGTGCGATGGCCGGCACGCGTCAGCCTTCTAGATAGATCCATATTTATCCACGGATTAAATTCTTTCCATTAATGTGAGTTTTACAAAAATTGGGACAATTACATTATATAGTCATTTTCTATCAAAATAATTATAAAAAAATAATTATTTGCTGACTATTGTATAGTCAATGTATATTTCATATATAGTTAAGTTATATTCAATTTTTGAGTGTATCATAATGTATATTTAAAGTATAACTCAAATATAAGTAATCTTTATTGTATACAACATATAACTTTTTTATGCTTTTAGCAAGCTATATTGTATTCATTGGGTATGTTGTTGTTGTAGTAGCAAGCTATATTGTATATTTTATATGATTTTGAGGTACTTTTTATGTAAATAAATATGACTATATTTGTTATAAATTAATAAGTTTATCGTATATATTTGAAATTATCCCCAAAAAATTTATTCTACGACGACATGCAAATTTTCTTAACAAGTAGAATGAGATAATTTGAATTATAAATAATTAATCACTATCTGTTATTATAATTACACTAAGAGCGTATTTGGTAGGGATGAAAATATATTCTTCATTTGAGAAAAATAAGTGATTTTTTGATACATAAATTAAAATATTATCCTAAAATTATTTAGATATAATCTAAACAAATATTATTACGAGAAGTGTACAAGTGTGCGTGGGAGTAGGTTGGAGTGGGGGCATGATGGGAATAGAGGCTACATGAAGGGGCGGAGCTACCCTTTTGATTGGGGGTTCATCTAAATCCCCAACGACAGAAAAAAGAAATACTATATACATGATTTAAATAATTTTTAATATGTATATAATAAATGTTAAACCTTCTTTGACTAGTTCATGTGACTATTTTTCAAATTTTAAATTCCCTTAGACGCATTGGAGGATCGATAGACAAAATATATTAATCCAAAATTTATTTTCCCTACTATCATAACTTTAAGTCATTTTTCTCATGTTTTTTTAGAAAAAAAAATCATTTTCAATAATTTAGATCAATAAATGCTTTTTAAAAAATATTTTCCTCCACGCTAAAAAGATTTTAAGAGAATTTAATTGGTGAAATAAGGATAATAATCTCAAAATATCTCATAGAATTATTTTATTCAGTATTTAATAATGAGTATTATTTCATTCTAAGATTACTTTATTTAGCTATTTGATATAAATAATAAAATAAATTATCACATATAAAATATAACAAAATAATTATATAAAATATCTTTATTTATTCCATCTCAAACAACCCTTGGTAATAGATTTTGTTGGAATATTAGTGCACATAAATTAAATTTGATACATAAATATTGTTCCAAATTGGTGGAAGAGGTCCCTATTGTACTGCTAGTTCGACGCGTGTTGAAGCGTTAACACCGCCGGAATCTTTGGCTTCAATCCAAACATAATCAAATAATGAACCATTGACTGTTGTTATTTGATATAGCCAGTGACGGAGCTACAATATCTAATATTAAGAAGTAAATATATGAATTAATTGAAAGAATTCAATATTTATAATATCACACATATAATAATATTATTTGTATGTGCCTTAATTATTTTAACAGATATTATCTTATATTATTTGTTATTCATCTTGAAAACATGTATTCAGTAATTAATTTTTGTCTCCGTTAAAGTTTGATGAATAGAAAACCCATAAATGTGTTCTCAACTTTTTGCCTTCTAATTTGTAAGTCATAATTATTGTTGGAAAGATTGATTAATGATATTTTTGCATAATCCAATTATATGTACTCTTGCTAAAAAATATTTACACTATCAATGATTATCATTTAAGTGCATAAAAGAACAAAAATAAAAATAAAAAAATCCCAATCGTGAAAATGCTTGGGCCACCAGCTAGCCAGCTATTTCTCATATAAATAATTCATAAAATGTAACTACGAAAGCAGACATAGAATTAGGTCAGTCCATAACCAACAACGTCCCTCTGCTTCTTATTAAATCCATTAATTAAACTATATATTATAACTTCAAGTAAGCTGTTCCAACAAAGACTTAGTCTTATTTGTATAATTTTATATGTGAACTGTAGTCCTAATCTTCTGCTAAGACCCTTTGGCTGCATTTCTAATTTTTTGGATTTTCATACCATTTTTGATATCTATATTGGAGTCTGACTATTTATAGATTCGCACCAGGAAGTCTCACATTAGGAGAGTAAAACACTCCCTAACAAAAGCAACTTCGTATCCAAGGGGACTCAAACTCAAAAACTCTAATTAAAGATGAATGAATACTTATTAATCCATCACAATCCTTGTTGGTCGTTTGCTGCATTGTTTCACCCCAAGCAAACAATATGTTAAAAAGATGAAGCACAATTTAGATTGCTCAAGGAAAATAGTTATCTTGGAACTTCCTAGACGTTTACATCAATTCATATTAATTTATTAGGACTAAATTGTAAATTAAGATAATTAACTATTTAATTTAATAACAAAAATGTATATGAAGAAGATATTTTTCCTATAACTGAGGTTAGCAACATAAGCTTTTGTCCAGAAAATCTAATATCTCATAATAACTGGGTTTAGATATGTTTTTTATTTGTCTATTTTCAGTAAATCTAAAGTCTCAATAATCCAATATTTTTTAAACAAGAGACTATCAATAAGATGTATCAGATAATTCCATATTAGAAAAATTTGGATTGCTCTAAAAAGTCAAAAGTTACCTTTCAGTTTGCGTGACAGATGACTTTTCACCTTAATTTACTTAAATTGAGTCTAATAATTAAAGTGTCAATTATAAATTTGATCGAATTAAAATTATAAATTTCAAATTTCGACTCAGACTTCAGGTGAGGCAGCATATAATTTAAATGTACTCACCCATCACGATTTATGTTTTATGTTTTATTCCATTTTCATTAAAATATATAATTATGAATTAATGAAAGAGCCGCACGTTCTGTAGATTATATTGCCAGATATTATTCTGTGCAGTATCTATTTCACCAAATGATATCTCAATCTTTACCTAACTTGCTCTTTATCCTTTTCTTAATACTATGTGATTACAATTTAATTAAGTTTCCATCATTCTCTTACAATACTATATGTTGTTTAAGGCCTCTCAAGGGTTCATTAATCATTATGTTGGTCATAATTTATTGAACCAATTATGCGTCAGTTGTAAAAACTTACGGGTCGTTTTATAAAAATAACGCTAAATAGAGTGTATTTAAAAATGCTCGCATTAATAGTTATGTTTGCATTAATTATACATAAAATATTTTTATGCATTGTTTGATTTGATGCATTTAAAATATCACCCATTTCATGAAAATTTTTATTACAAATACGAGGGGCAATTGGGTCTTTCATCATGCTAATGCATGCATTAAACGCATTGCATTACTAATACCTAGGAATCACTAATAGGGTGTATAACTATATTATATGAAAAATATACCAAATAAGGTACTACTAATACAAAGAGTTAATGCATGTGTTATTTTTGCCAATACACTTTATCAAATGACTCCTTAGTTCACAATGCGGATTTTCGCAGTTTATTACTCCTTCCGTTCAAAAAAGAATGACCTACTTTCCTTTTTGGTTTGTTTAAAAAAGAATGACCAATTTCCTTTTCTGGTAAAATTTTAATTTCAATTATCCACATGCCATGTTTAAGGCCACAAGATTAAAAGGTATTTTTGTACATTTAACATAACTTTAATTTAGGAGCACAAGATTGAAAAATCTTCTTTCTTTTCTTAAAACTCCATGAATGACATATTCATAAACCTTTATCCGTTCAAACTTTCACAGTAGAAGTGTAAATTTTGCTAGAGTTTCAAACTCCATGAACAAAGTATGAAGTTCTAAAGGCTATTTACCAATTTCTCCTTAGTTGTAGTTGGCCCATTCTTAACAAATAATTGGTATTTCAAAAGAGTTGGGCTACCAAGTCCTAAAAATATTGAAATACAGTAGCAAATAAAGTCAATATATCCACTGTCACATTCCTTCATTTGTTTTTTGTTATGTGAAGGAATATTCATACATATATATATCTCAATGCCCAAGTATAAACCTCTATCCTAATAATTTAGAAGGATATATATATCGATAACATCGAGCATCTCCCTGTGTAATATGGAGCCTGTGTTAGCCATGTCTGAAGGTGAATGGAGCTCCTTAAGTGGAACATGTTCTACTGAGGAGGCTAATTTCATGGCACAGTTATTTAGTACCTGCCCAAATGAACAACCACCTAGTACTTCTAACATTGGACTTCCAATATTTTGGACAAATCATGAATCAAGTGTCAACATTGGAGGAACTAGTGAGGTTTCAATGTGTTCTTTAGAAGATACTATTAGTAGCATGTACTTTCAACAACCAATGTTATTGAGAAATAATAGTATTTCAATGACAATGGAACAGAAACAAGTCACCAATGAAAGCATGGAATCAGGTGAAAACTTTATGCCTGAATCTGTTCTTCATGGAAAAGGCTTGCAGCTAGGAAGAGAATATGATCAAATGCAAGTTCCAGAGGAATCAGAAAGCTCTAAGAAAAGAGACCGATCGCCTGCTGATCATGTAAGTGTCATCTAAACTTAACTGTAATATTTCTTGTGATTAATTTTTTATACTTATAATTGATTATTTTGTATAGGTCCAGAAGAACAAGAGAAGTGTAAAGCCAAAGAAGAACATGAAGAGTAGTGTTGCTGATGATGAGGAGACTGAAAACAATAATAAAAATAATGTGCTTCACAGGCAGAGCTCATTTAGTTGCTGCTCAGAAGATGAATCTAATGTTTCTAGTTATGATTTATATGGATTGGGTTCGAGCGATAACTCAAAAGGAGTTTCTTTGCCCCATGGAAAATCTAGAGCCAACAGGGGCTCAGCAACTGATCCCCAGAGTCTCTATGCAAGGGTAATTATCCAAAAATGTTAGTCGCGAATAAGCCTCTTCTTATTAATTATTAATTTGTTTACCAATTTCTTTCCTCTTATACAGAAAAGACGAGAAAGAATCAATGAGAGATTGAGGATCTTGCAGAGTCTCGTTCCTAACGGAACAAAGGTATGTGGAGTTGTACTCACAGAAAGCATCAACTAATTATCTGCTGTGTTAAAATTGGAAATCTGATCAGCAAAGTTTTCATGATAGGTTGATATTAGCACCATGCTTGAAGAGGCTGTCCAGTATGTCAAATTTTTGCAACTTCAAATCAAGGTAAGTTATTTAGAATCATGTTGTTGTCCTATCTAAGATGGATTTTGTCGATTCAACTGAACCTACTGACTCTGGATCCTGAATCTAACGCTAATTATCATTATGTTTTTTTGTTTTTGTAGCTCTTGAGCTCAGATGATCTATGGATGTATGCTCCGATTGCATACAATGGAATGGACATTGGACTTGACCTGAAGATTGGAATTCCAAATCCAAAACCGTAAATCGATTGACATTGATCAATTCAGCTCAAGGCATGCAGGTTAACTGCAGTTGGATCAATTTGAGAGCATTATCATACACGTACAAGATGACAAATTAATTATTGGGATTTGTATAATTGCCTAGTTAATTA
Source organism: Solanum rostratum (assembly GCA_029948455.1). Lineage (NCBI taxonomy): Eukaryota > Viridiplantae > Streptophyta > Magnoliopsida > Solanales > Solanaceae > Solanum > Solanum rostratum. Next base: position 88,256,178 of record CM057045.1, on the reverse strand, counting down.
ACACTTTAAACTAAAATACTTTGGCTGTCGTGTTATCCATTACCAACTAATCATTCTACTGATCATCAAACATTTTTAAGTGTAATAAGTTCCTCTCTACAGAAACATGATGGGAGATTTATAATGCTTTTATTTTTCCTATTTGTTTAGCATTTTCTCATGATGTCGATCATAAGGAAGCTAAGTTACATCAATTGAGATGTACAATAATTTTATACAATCAATGCAATTTAACTTATTATTTCTTTATTTTCCTGAAATTGAAAACTAGCCATTTCCATGAAGTTTCATATTCCACAAGTGCAACTCCAAAATATTGTCATTTGAGTAATTTGAAACTCCACATTGACTATTTTTCAAAAGCATATCTGAAAAGTAGATGTTATTTCTACCAAACTAATGAACAAATGAAACCTTTTTTTGGTTTCTTTTCCTCCTTTAGAAACTTTCTTTTCTTCTGCTTAAAGAAGTACCAAATCCAACAAAAAAATACTTGATAATAAGCAGCTGAAAATATTACTCCCTTAAATGGGGTTCATTTATCAGTCCCAACAAGCCAGTTGCTATTAGTAAAACACATTTAGAGGAAACCAATTGAGAAAGTTCAAGGCAGAATCTCAAAACTAGTCTAGAGAAACAACTGTGATATCTGATTGTGAACACAACTTCAGGCAAGTTAGGTCCAGGATACTCGAAACGAAATTAAAATAGTCTTACTGCAGTAATACTTGAAGAGAGGACATAATTAGTGTAAATCCTGGTTCACATATCACACAGTAAGTTGCTAAAAGTGTGACCCTCTTTAATACAACAGAAGCATTCGTGACGAAAAGAGGGGCAATTTTACATGGCTGCATGCACCAATTTAAATTTATGGTGATACAACTCATCCCATATTACAGCTGCAAATCCTACCACAAACTCTTTATCCTGACCCCTAAACTGATGCCTAAAACATTACAAGACCCTCAAAGATACATAAAATGAGAGGGAATAGTAGATTAATTAAAAGAAAGAAACAACAGTTCTACGTTGTCTTTATTCTTCACTGTATGTAACAGAAGTAAAAATTTACCTTCAGTTTCTTTATCAGAAACAGAAGGCAATTGAATCTGCCACTTCATCCAATTTCTCAGAAGAATAATTACTGACAATTTTTCCATCTGCAATACGAACTTGGCAACATCCGGACTTCATTTTGGATATCTGGTGGCATGGCGATATCTGTTTCAAGCATGTTCTTCGTTGACGTGATTCGGGACTTCGTTTTGGCTGTCCAGCGGCATATATTGTGCCATAATAGCCCTGATCTCTGAATCCATGTATGACTGCGGAGGTAATAGCAAGGGTGACATTAGTGTGTATCCAAACAAAGAAGCATGTTAAAGGGGGATTTGTACAGGATGCATGCAATATCAAGTTTTGTATTTCTGTCTTCCAGCATTGGTAATAAGCCAAGGAAATGATTAATTAACCGTTTAGTATGATCATAAGTGTATATGTCGATATGAATAAACAAATATCTTCAACTTATTCCCTCTTTTATCCAACCGACAAAGGAACAAGCAGCAAAAATAAGTACAGATACATATTCTTTTATTTCTTTTTTGGATAACAATGGTGTCCAGGCCAGCTTGCATGCACCTCGACTAATTCCGCAGAATACCTGCTACCTCTCCCAACAGCAAAGATAATTTTCTTTTATTTCTTAATAAAATACCAAGTACAGAAGCATGGGAAGTGGGGTTCAGAGTCGGAGTACATAGAAAATCTAGCAGTATCTATTAATAAGATAAATATTCCTTTCCTAACTAAGAATTACTCTTCCCTAAAGCTGGTTGAAGAAGGCACTTAATTGTCGGATATGGGGCAACCCATTTAATTTGAGCAAACTACCTAACTACACTAACTACTGAGAATGCTCTGATCAATCAATTACCTATTCACTAACAATAAAAATTTTACCAGGACTTTCATGGAAAAGGTCAAATACTCTAAACAAAATTACTACTTCCTCTGTTCCATTTTATGTAGCACCCTTTCTGTTTTGGTCTATCCCAAAAAGAATGTCACTTTACCGTAATTGGAAACAATTTAACTTTGAAGTCCCTTTTTACCCTTAATGAAATGATTCTCAGATACAAATATCTAAGAATTATTGTAGACCACAAGTTTTTCTTTTTTTTAAAAAACACCATGCCAAGTGCAAGGGTGCCACATAAAATGGGACGGAGCCACAATCAACAATATAAATCCAAATGATTTTGAAACTTACCCTCAATCTGTATTTGTACACAAGATATGCACCACCACCAGCCATAGCCAATCCAATCATAATAGCCCAAACTGCAGCCCATGCTGATTTGACTTCTTTGGCTCTCTTGCCTGCAAATGAAAGTTGTCATAACCAATTCTTATTGTATGCATAATTATGCACATTTCTGAATTAAGTCTGGACTAAATGAACTTACTTATGCAGGTATCATGATCTCTGATGTACAGTAGGTCCCCACTGCAACTGCACTCATAACTGCCCCATGTATTTTTGCAGCTGCATTCAGGGCATTGACATGCTTTCTTTTCTTTACATTCATCAATATCTATGAAGTGGAAACACATGACAACATAGAGGTTAAAGTTGCAGTACCATAATAGAAAAGAAGCTCTACGTGCTATAATGTTTGCAAGTTGCAACATGCCCCCGAAAATCTAGTTCCCAGCAGCAATTCCTTGCAGGGGGAAGGGGTGGGTGGGCACACACAACCAGCTCATTCCCTAATAAAATAACTTCATCATGATCGAGAAAAACCACTTACCTTCACAACTTTTAACACCATCACCTTTAAACCCTGGAGGACAGGAGCATTTGCCCTCCTCGTTATCCTGTTAGAACATGCTCAGAATTCAAATCTGAACTAATTTGAAAATGGGATGTAGAGATGACTATAAGAAGATGAAGTTAGAAGAGATGATTAACAAACCACACAAGCAGAGTAAGTGTGACCGTCTCGAGTTTCATGCCAACAGCCTCCATTGTTGAGTTTGCATCGCCCACGTCCACTTGCTGAAGATAGTGGATTTAGATTATTGAAGTCTCGACATAATAACAGGAGACAGCAAAATTGTGCGTGCGATAATAAAAAGAAATACAAAAGACTGAGGAAAGAAGCAACAGTAAGACAAATAACAGATACATTTCTCAAGTAATAGAGTATCATAAAGGATATCAGACGGAAATGAATCAGATATGAGCTGTATTCAACTTCTGAGAGCTAGAATTATTCTACCATACTATTCAGAAGACAAATCCAGCATGATGTGTTCTACTACCTTCTACATGATCAGAGTTTTTTGATGACAGACAATACAACTCAGCTGCACATTTTCATTACTTTAATATATAAATATCTGAATTAAGGATATCTAAGGAAAGATGTATTTTGAATAATGGACAGAAATAAAAACAGCCTATAATTTGTAACCATCATTTTTTATCATAAAACAAATAAGATATTAGTACTTTTTGTTTTATAAAATAAACAGAATATCATCACATTGTGAAGAAAACAACTTCTCGGAATAGGTCATAGACAAAACCCGTTTGTTATTTGCACCGGGTGTCCGAGTCTCTTTGAGCCCCGACTAATCCCGGGGGTGCACAGGCCCTCGGCAAGGAATTTCCCGCAAGTGCACCACGGTTAATTCAAGTTTTACCCAGTCTGATGGCCCTCAGAAATTGTTTGCACCCAGTGGGTATCGAACTTGAGACCTTGAAAGGGAGCAAACCCCAAGGCTCAAGTCAATTGCCACCAGGCCAACCCCTAACGGTTATTTGTTATTTTTAAACTTCAAAACTACTCCCTCTGTCCCGATTCATGTAGCACATTTTCCTTTTAGTCCAACCCAACCCAAAGAAATGTCTTTGTTCTATAATTGAAAACAATTTAACGTTAGAATTATCCTGTTACCCTCAATGAAATAATTTGTAGCCACACAAATGTCTAAGGTTTGTTTTAAACCATAATTTCAAGTCTTTCTTTTTACTTAAACTTTGTGCCAAGTCAAATGGTGCCATATAAATTGAACAGAAGAAGTAACGTATATTGACATAACACATATATTTTTATTAAGATAATGATTTTTTATTTTTTTATGGTGTGACAAATCATTTCTTATAAAACTGACAAGATTCAATCTTGTAATCATTCCGTCACTTATTGTGAAAGATATTTAGCCTTGCATTACATTCCTTTTCCAAGAACCACTAGGTTTGATGAAATTAACCATATACAGGGAACTTTCTTGAGTTTTTCTCTAACAAACAAAGGTTTCAAGAGTAACTGAAATAAACTTGTTACGACAGCCTTACTGTCTGCTTTGGTGAGCAATAATTTCAAAAAATAAAATAAAAATAACGAGTGAGGTGGAGTTGACAGGATTCAATTACACTCATTTCTTTTTCACTATGAGCTAATGATATGAATTACTAAAATTTGTCTATCGGATTTGGTTGCTAATCTAGAAGTTGAAATCCCTTATATGGAGCTGTAGCTCAAGAAATCAAGAGAAAGCATGAAAAATCCAATCAGTTGATGAAGCATTCATGGTGGCATGCCTCCATATGAGGTTGGTGGGTTTCAATGCAAATCAAGAAGACGCTTATCGTGGAAGAAGAGCTCAAGAACAAGTCCAAGAAATTTGATAAGGTCAACTGGTCTTATAAACAAGAGAGGTACACCAATAGCGTACGCCTGTAGTAATTAATCAAGAGTATATAGGAACAGCCAAAGGAGACCTATCACCTATGTCCTTCGTAAACCATCTAAAATAGGGTAATCTCCCCTGGATCCTTAGGTACAATATGGGTGCACCAAAAGTATAAGGTTGCTGAACAGTTTATTTTTTGGCTTTGAAAGGGTATACACTTGTTCTCAAAACATCTCTGATTTCTTTCCTTCCAAATTGTCCACCAAATGCAAGCAAGGACAATCTTCCATCTCTCCTTATGTCCTGGGACATAAGGATGCGCTAAGTGCCATGCATATCCATGGGAAGAAGATGCTTATCGTAGAAGAAGAGCACAAGAAAAAGTCTAAGAATTGTGGAGAAGAATAGATTAAGTGCTACACATATTTCATAATTCAAGTCCAAGAGGAGGAAGATTGGGGGCCACATGGAGCCCAAGGAGCTGAAAATCAAGCCCACAAAGGGACAGGCATTCTGCCCAACAATGGGGGGCCATGCACACCCATTTAGCAGCAAATTGAAGCCCAAACGAGGCTGTTTAAGAGCTGATTCTCATGCCCAAAAGTGGGACTTTTTGGTTCTCTATTTGGAAATTTTTCCTTATTTCTTTAGGGCAAATTTCTGGTGTTGTTTTTCCATGCTTTCCTAGTTAAAAGTCTCGCCCAAAACTGGGTTAGTTTCAGCCATATTGTTAATATCCCCAGTCATTTTCCATAACAAATATGTGATGCTTGTTTTCTAACGAAATTTATATGTATCTAAGGTGTACTTCATTTTAGCTTGTGTTTGTGTCACATCACCACATACTCCTTTCACCTTTGCCCTAGGAGTTCAAATGGATAAATATAAAGAAGACCTGAACCAGCCTCTAAAAATAATGTATTTCAAACCAACAGCTCTACAATAGTTAGACTACTCAACGGACTCTGCTGGCCCCAAATGATCTATCAAAGAGCGCCAAATAATAGAAGCATTTACTCAGAAAACATCAAGTACACCTCGATTCATATTTTCTTGGTAATCAACCCAGACTCCTTCTAACTGATGAATAATGTATCATCCCTGACGGAAGGGTTTGATAAGACACTACTTGTATTTTTTTTATACATAAGGAAAAAGACGACACCAATATACTCTTGCATGCACAAAAAGAATATGCTTAGAATATTTAACTATTTGTTTTTATGATCTAATAACATAAACACATACAATTATATAGTAATCGCTACTCTTGAATCTAAAGCACTTGGATCATCCACAATTAGCACAGAAAGTTCTGCTTAACAGCTACATTGTTAAAATCATCATTTCAAAATGATTAGATGGACCAAAGGTGCAGGTTTACCAGTACAAGAGCTATAACCATCTCCTTTGAACTGCACACCATCAACTAGAGGGCATTCACACACCCTGCCACGAAATGTGTCCTGCTCATACAAATAAAAGTTCATTAAAAAAAAAAAAGAGCCAGAAGACAGGTAAAGTCAAAAAACTTTGACAGGGACACTGTTGTAAAAATTCCACAAGTCAATGCAAGAACCTTGCAGGCAGTAATATTAGCAGCCTTGTCTTGCCAGCAGCCACCATTATTATCCAGGCATTCATTTGTCTCCACATCTGATATATAGGAAAGAACCGTTACATAATGTGACTAACATCTAGTTGATATTTAGCTTTAAGAATCATATGCACTCACCATCGCTCAAACAAACTGCAGGCTCAGTAGTCTCCTCAAAACCAGCGCAAATAGCCTTTAAAACAGCACCCTTCTCCAATTTCCCTGAAAGAACAAGCATTAAGAAAGAAAAAATAAAGGTTCTCAGTTGAAGATCAAAGTAAGTGTGTGCACTAACCTCGATATTGTCGATTGTTGACAACAAGAGTAGGCAATATGGTGACATCTCCTCTTGTTCCTTTACCAATCTGCATAGGAAATCTACTTTTCTAAGTGTTTGCTTCCAGTTAAATTGTTTTAAAACTTCTAAAGAGATATAAAGAAACTTGCTTGGGCATCCTGCTCTTCTTTCAAAATGGGGTTGTCCTCATCAGCATTAGGGTCTCCCATACACTTCTCAATCTTTCTTGAATCAAGACCTGCGGATAGGAAATACTGACATTAATCTGTGCACTTATGATAATTGGGGGGTATTGAGGGGAAGCATTTATTACCTAAAGACTTGATAACAGAATCAGCACATTCCTTGTTATATTTTTTCTCCTTCATGGGACACCGAATCTGAAAATCAGTCACATAATCCCACCACACCCATGGCTTTTTTGTCTCATTGGCCACTTTAAAAACACATAACTGCCTTAAGTTCTCAACAACAACGTCCTTCCCTTCATATCCACTACTGAAATCTTGTTCAGGATCAGGAGCACAATATCTTCCATGGTTGATACATTGAGACTTGCACTGCTTGCTTACGGTGAATGCCTGAGGGCAATACCAAGTAATATAATGCGGTGTGAATTGAGTATATCCACCTTTCTCGAGAATTTGTGCTGCACCCTTGAAATCTTTGACATATTTCATCAACATGTCACATTTAAACCCACATTCATCATTGCTACTTGTCCAAAGCTCATACTCCACACGATCATCTGGGTGGGGCACAGCTTCTCTCCAATCAAGATTTACATTAACCATTTCCCCTGCACTGACGGCTTTCTTCAACTTCTCTGCAAAGCTTTTCTCAATGAGGGCAGATGGGATTGTTATGTTCTCAATGTATTTCGCAGAAGAACCATCCGCTTCAGGCGAGTCCATGGTTATCAATCTTTCGTCCACATCATCTGCAACTAGTACTGCAGCAGCACCCGCATTTTGTGCATTCCAGACCTTCAGAGCGAAAAAACAATCTGCCAACAAGAAAAATGGTAACTCCCCGTAGCTTTTATTAATTTACAAACAACATATTTCTAGTATAAATGAATACATCCACTTTCTTTTTCAATCTCTAATTACTTCTCAAAGTATCAGTGAAATATTGGCTCCTTTTCGGATCCAAATTACACCTCCAAATTTTGAAATTAAATTAAAAAAAGAGAAACAAAGTTTGACATGAAAAGTGTTGAAGGATTCAAAATCAACTATGAGGGTGTCGTATGTTAACGCAGCCAAATTTATCAGCCACTTCTAGGAAAATATTATAACAAAAGCAATCGGACTTCAAGAATTAAGCTATCAGCTTTAAGTATCATTACCTTTATCAGCAAAAACTTGTGATTACATTCCAAAATATGACAATAAAAATTTTCCCCAAATTAACAAAAATAAATTCACAACTACAACTATGCCTCTTAATCAAACAAGCCTGTTCTACTCTATTCACAACCATTTCAATCTAATACACAATTAATTATAAAATTGATAAAATTTTCTATAAAGAGCTAGGGAAGCTGAGCTATAAGCGAGAGCGTACTGCATACCTCCGCGATCGACGAGAACAAAAGTGGGCATAGCACCAGACTTGGACTTAAAAGAAGTCCCAAAATCCTCAAAATTTCGACAACCCTTTCGATTTTCCTTTGGATAAACCACAGTCCCAGGAAGACTACCTCCATATTGTGGAATCCCAAAGTTTCCAATTGCACTATCATAAGTGCCTTTAATATCATCAGGCGAAACGACCCTTAAGCTGTTCTTTTCCACCACAAAACGACCCACCACTGATTGAAATAGGTTTAGACAAATAAACCCTAGAAAGATAGTAGCTTTAGAAACCCCCATTTTATTTTCTTGGAAAATCCAAGAAATGAAAGGAGGGTATAAGGGAAAATCTTGAACCGTAGTGTTAATGGAGGAACCTTCTGGCTTTCTTTCTTGTTTTGTTTTTAGGACTCTTTTTGTGTTGTGTGATGGTAAATCTGAGTGAATGACAAGTTACGCTTTAATTTCAGTTTTTTGTTAATATTTTAGGTTTAAGATAAGGTTTTTATCTAATTTTAGTTTAAAAATTAGATTTCATTCATTACTTATTTGTTTAGCAAACTGATTACTCAAAATTAGAAATTTGATTTAAATAGTTAAATGGCCGTTGACCATCCACGTGATAAATGGCACTTTATAGAGCCCATGTTATGACGAAGCTCAACCAACCAACTTATTCCACGTAAAACAAACTGTCAGTTTTCTATTAAATAAATAAAATTTATCTATATAGTATAGTAATAATAGATAGATAGTGAACCAATGAAAATGTTATATTGGGTAGGTAGTGTATTTTTTATACACCTCAATTTTGTGAATTAAAGTTCATACTTCATATTTTTTTAGTATAAAAATGAGTCACGTACTTTTATTTTTATGTAAATAATTTAAATGTAATTTTTATCACTTTTATCGTTGAGTTAAATTCACCACTCATATTTACACTTTCGAAGCAAAGATTGTTTCATCCTTTTTCTTTTCTTGATGGGAAAAAAGTAAGATGACTATTTTAATACTCTCTTCATTTTAAAAGAATGAACTAGATTGATTTATCATGGAGTTTATGAAAATAAAAATATTTTTATCGATCTTTACTTGTCTCTTATTGACTTGACACGTATATTAAGAAATAGTAAATGATAGAAGTAATTTTTACAAATTACTCTTTGAATAAAATAAATACAATGCCTTGAAAAATATTATAGGGAAATGACTATAATTAATAATAAGGACAAATTAGGAACTAAGTGTAAAATCATCTCTTGATTTCATAAACTGCACAAGTATTGATGAACATCCCAAAATTGTATAGTGGATAAGTAAAGATGGACGGAGGGAGTAAGAATTTTCAATCAATCCCAAATTAAAATTATATTAAATGTACCAAAATGTCCTTTAATCTTACGATCTTAAATATGTTATTACGTGGAAAGTTAAAATTGAAATTTTGCTAAAAAAGAAATGAATCAGTTTTTTGAAAACCAAAGAAAACTATAAGAAAGGGATTTTTTTTTTTTTTTGAAACGGAGGTAGTACCATAATGAGTCTTGCACTTACAATTTGAACCTGTGGTTTAGAATAATTTTTGAACTAATTTTTTACTACACTAGAATCTTTCCTCATATTAGAGGATTCAACATTTATGTATTCAACAATTTTCCTACTTAGAGAGGGATTCTGTTTGAATATTATGGCTTCAATGTACCTCTTCAAGATAATAATATGGCTCTTTGAAAATAATTTCCACCTTATAAAGGTTGGATTAAGGTCTATGTACACTCAATCTAACAATTGTCGACGATGTAACTTAGCATTTTGCTACTTTCAAAAGCCATAGCAGTCCTCTCCACATGCTTCAGTAGGATCCCATATATTTTGCTCCTCACTCTATGGCATGCTTCAATTTCTGACTCATCCAAATTTGAACCTTCTTTGTTTCCATTTTCCTCCTTGTTGATGACCAAATCTAACCAGTCATTTACTCTCTTGATTTTATACAACATTGCTGCTACTTGATTATCTGAAACCATCAAAAACATTTTCCGTTCAAGTTCATTTATATATTTCTCTATGTATCCCAAAAGCATTTTCCTACACTCGTCCTGCAACGAAGAAGCTAGGTGAGTAGCTGCATCGATAGTGCTACCCCTGGTCCATTCAGGCCATGCATCATTGTTAGATGTCAATACAAGAGAAATGTCATCAGTGGTCCTACTGTGATCAGTTTTAATGATGCTTGCGCCTTTTTGTTTGGTACTGAGACTCCATGTACTCGACTTCTTCAATGTATTGCTGATGCTCCTACTGTTAGGAATTGGATTGAGAGCAGGGGAGTATGGTGAAAGATCTAAAGCCACTGCTGATTTTATCCATGTAGTTGCATTTTTCTTTCTTTGCACTGTGATTGCCGATGCTTCATCATCTGCACTCGTGCTACTTGAATCAGTTTCTTCTGTTCTAGTTGGACTTATATTTGTTAGTGACTTCATTATTATGCTTGTTTGAGCAATATCATCTTGAAGATCCAAAAACGTATCAAAACGGAGATGTAGATCATCTTCTTTGGGTAAACAAAACTCTGAGAATTTGCTGAAGAAAACAAGATGTGTCAGTTTCTATATTATAGGATTCATAATGCAACAGAACTGTATCACATAGAAGAAAAGAGGAGATTAACAAAAGAAATGCACATAAAATAGTGATTTCCATCATATGCTTAGAGCTATTCATATTCAGATAACAGCTGTCAAGATAGACCTTATATCATTGTAAACTGATTTTTAAACGAGGCAATGCAGCAATCTGAATTCGAGGACCCTTGATTGCTTCCCAAAATTTTGTAATAGCATACATGAAAGTTTTAAACTTCAGTTGGATTCATTTATATTGGCACATTCTGAGCTACATGCTAAACAAACCATTTTGTACGGTCATTAGGACCAATAAGGAGATTCAACATAAAGAGGAAACTTGTCTAAATTGTAAGACTCATTTAGCAGAGAGAAGGATTGAGTACAAAAAATAATCACCTTAAGGAATTGAGCAACCTCTCAGCTGCACAAGCTTCTTGCAAAGCCTCAGCAGCTGCAAACAAAGCAATTTCTCTTTTCTTTACAACCTCCTGAAGTGCAAGAGAAAATCGCGGATATAGTTATTAGTATGAATTTGAGTCATGTCTTATGCCAATTAACTACACTCGAATGCAGTACCTTGCCAAGCTCCACCAAGCTGTAGGGAAGTGAATCCCATGAAATCCCCGTTTCTGCCCCTTGTCTGTCAAATACTAAGCCTCTAATTGGACGGATGGTTTGTTCACAGTTGATCTTTGACACAGAATTTTTGCTCTTAGTTGAACTCTTGACTGTTTTCTTTGCAGAATCAACAACCCTTCTTCTTGATATTGAACTTGAATTGTCATCTGAGCTGTCGTTTTTGGCAGAACGAACAGGTGAAACCTATCAGCATAAAACATCAAGATTGAACATTTGGTCAAGTTCATCACTCTTCCCCTTCTAAAGAGAAGCAGAGGGATGGTGGGGGTGGGGGTAACATCCTCTGTGGTGATCTAGCTCTATGTAAGCGAAATGCTTTCCGTATCGTGATCAGTAAATATTGATGGAACAGTAACTGTGGTTCCAGTGCGACCGACATGGATTGCAAGATGATGTAAGAATTAAGGCTTGTGACATTTGGAGATGATCTTCTTAATCTAAGAGAGGAATATGTTTCATGCTATCAGTCTTAAATCAAAAGTTTTTCGTCCAATAAAATCATTTGTGCATACTAATTAACCTGAAGAACATGATGACTGTTAGAATATGGACAAAATCGAGTCCCCTATAATATCTGACGGGAGGTTTGGATGCAGATGCCCATTTATTTTCTTGCTAATTGCAGATGGTCTTATCATGCTTTTCACACCTCTAAAAAGAATTGGGATATGTTGTCATTCTAACGAAATGAGTTGAATTTGACAAAGAAAATGGACTAATCAGTTGTGCTAGCATACAGCTTTATTCCAAATATTCTGTTCCTTTAATTCATATCAGTCCATTTTACTTGAGGTGCTCAGTGGGAGATCTCTGGCAACTGATTCACTATCTAGTTTTTCATGCTTCGCTTAATCTTTTCTAGTTCACCATACTTTTAATCTTGGGCATGGAGGATGATGTTATATTTGCAATGAAGTGAATACATTACTATATCTTCATGTATGGCTATCAATGTGACTGTATTACAGCAGGTATGTAGAGCTAAGTATTAGTCAAGATGATAGTCATTATGGATAAAATCCAAATAGGCTTCAAAGGCATACACAATTTCAGGTTAATTTGCCTTTGGTTCATTGTCTAAAATTTTGAACTACAGTTGATTGCTGAGTACTTTTGAAGCCCTATGTGCGATTATTGTACTTCCAACTTAATTCTTCTGGATGTCTTTCTTGTTTGAAGTGAACTCGCGTGATTTTGAAGCCTGATCCATGAAATTCGCAGGACCTATTCATCTGTAGCTTGTCAGTGTTACCAATATCTACTATCTTATTTTCTTTTTCTTTTTTCCTACATTGTCTTTCAGAGTAACTTATGTTGTAACTGCAGCAATAACTTCTCCCATTTGGTATTTCTGGTAAGTGATAAGACTGCACGCCCTACAAAAACTTGCAAACTCTTCTCATATTTAAGCTTTGAAACCTGGGAATAGGACCATGTTTTCTAATCTTTTGGTTTTTGTGTTGTGATCAGAATGCCGTGGTCAGTGAATTTAGAAATGTGTCTGATCGGCTTGCTAGAAGACGTACATGACAACTACTTTTCAGAGAGCATGTCTAGAGTTAGAAATAGGATTAAGACATAATGTAAGTTTTAGACGAAGAAGAACACGTTGATGGAAAATGTGATCAGGAAGAATAGCAAGGATGAACTAAAGGAAACGTGTCCAGTATACATGATTGATCATGCTTACTTGAATATATAGATCAAAGAAAGCGGAGTTTCTTTCTGTTTATTAATCACATAATATAACATTGAATGTGGGGAAAAGGCGAGTCAAGCTTAAAACAACTTGTTACTTATGATGAAGAGGCTGTTCATAACTTTCAGGTCTTTTCTTTCTTCTTCAAAAAAATGATGAGGCTCATTGTATACATTCTGCATTCTCTTCTCACTAGGGTAACAAAGGCATTAGACAGACAAGATGAGAAGAGCGTGAGTGAAATGGTTTGGGCATATAGGAGGTGTATCGATGCCTCAATGTATACCTAGTTGTTAAGGACAATGCAACTTAAAGGGACCATCTATGTATTTCGCCTAATAAACATCTCAGTACAGAATTATCGAACTCTTATCACAAGCACATCAAAACAGATGAAACATTGAGGAAACTAGAAAGTTAAGAGGGAACTCACAGTTGCACTACGACAACGTGGTGGTCTGATATTGTGTTTGACAAGTGAAGAATCAAACATCTCCTCAACTCCCAAACTCTTTAACTCGTTCCAACTTTTCCTCTTAGAAGTCCATGCAGATGATGAGACTGAAGATGCAGTGCTATCTGTATCGCTATCATTATCAACAGACATTCTCCTACTCCTACCAACTAGCCTCAAACTATCATAAGTTCTGCTCTCAAAATCACATGATCTTTTAACTCCTGGACGAGTTTTCGAAGCACTCAAGGACCTAAACTTCCCTTTAGTATTACTTCCCTCGAAATCCTTCATATTACTACTTTTTCTCCCCACTTCATCTACATCAGATGACTCTAAAGACAACCTTCTTAAACAGGATGATATATCCATAATATGTTCTTCGGAAATGACTCCCTTTTCGATGATAAAATCAGAATTCGATCCATCAAATATCGTTTCCAAATTTGGAACCGGGCCAATTTCTTCAGGGGTTCCATCACACGGACGCCTACCAGGAAGAGGCGTAAAATCTTTGAGCAATGGAAAAGGTTCTGCATCCTCCAATTTTTGTACATAAATAAACTGTCCTAGTTTTAATTTGTTACCTAAAATCAATTCATTTTGGTCTTGGTGCAATGTGACATAGATAGCGTGTGATACATCTGAAATCTTGAGGTAAAATCCTTTGTTAGGTAAGAGATTACCTTCTTCAAGAACAGGAATTATGCTTCTGATTTGTAACAATGCTGGCTTTCGATCTTCTACTATGACATTCTCAACCATTTTCATTTCTTCAAGTAACTTTACAACAACCCCAGATTTCAAACTTGCCATGATTTTCGTGGACCATATAAAAGTTACAGACTTGTCAGGTGGAATTACAAAAGAATTCTTGAAATTAAAAGATTAAAAAATTAAGAGGTGGTTTTTCCTAAGATCATGTAGATGAAAGAGAGGAAAATGGATTCGTCAAGAAAGTGAAAATTTCAAGTTTCTTGTTTGTCAAAAATATATCCCGAAATTGTGGGAGTCTTTGGTCCCAGGTGATTTAAGAGGTGGTTAAAACGGTTATAGCAGCTTGTTTTTTTCCTTATTTGGAAATGAAACTACAAAAAGGGTGATTAAAAAAGGGGAAAAAAGACCTACTCTCTGAGCTATTTTTATATATAATAGATGATAAATGATATTTGTCGATGAAAATTTCATGCTTACATAATTTTCTTAAAGCTTCTTTACCAAATAGGAGTGCTCCACACACAACACATGTGCCATCTAAATTAAAGGACCTACTCTCTCCGACCAACTTAACGTAATGCTGTTGAAACTTTGAGATTAACTAGATTTTAAAATTCTTATGTTTGAATTTATGATCAAAATTAGAGTTAAGGATCTATCAAAAATAATTTTTTTTCTTCTGAAATAATAAGAAAATATGTGTATATTCTATTCACCCTAAATATTATTTTATAACACTATGCTCAATATGCTATTATCATTGTTTTTCCCTCTTCAAAATCCACACAATATGTTCATGGCAAAATACAAGCATATCAAGCATACACATATTGGTCTGACTATTTCTCCTCAAAAAGTAATGCTAACAACTCCTTGCCAATTAATTGCACACACTTGCATTTTTTTTAATTAAATATCCATGTACTTGGCCAATGGCAATGAAACAATTTTCAGAATTAATGATGGAATTTAAAACTCTACCAAACAAAGTATTATTTTTGGTCCTTTCTCTTTTTCTCAACATAATCCTCACTTCTCAATTAATACTTCACTTAAAAGTTTTCTTATGATCTTCCTTTTTGTCTACTTTATTTTTTTGTAGTTTTTCTTATAATGCAAATTGGAGACGATTTTATAATAGATTCTGTGATTTCAACTGAATTCATTATTTTTTGCTTGAACTATTTATACATATATAAAAATAATTAAATACTTATTACTTGTTCTGAATCCATCGACTTTAAATTATAGATTGACCTGTTAACAAAATAATGAATCTTGAAGTACTTAATTAGTTTTTGCACAAGGGGGATAGAGGAGAGGAGGTGATTTAGAGTTGATGGATCAATTCCAATGGCATATCACTCAAAATTTTACCAATGTTATAAATTCTCTAATATTTTGTCTCCTTTTGACGACCCACGGTATCAATTGGGAGTTTATACCTCAAAAGGTCGTTGAATTATGAAAAATTATCTTGCAACATCATTAAACTTTAGTTTGTATCGATAAAATCACTCAATTTAAATACAAATTGGAAATCATCTTGCATTGACAAGTGGATTGTGTATAATAATAGCTTCTATACTTTTATGCAAAATTTACTTAAATACACAATTTATTTTATCATATTCTCTAAAATTTTCTATAAAGACATTATTTTAAGCAATGTGCCATCACTTTTTGCGATATAACAGGAGGCACGTGATGTATTTGAATTCAACCAAATTTAAAGGATTTTTATAATTTGAAAAAAAGCAGGGATAAAATATATTTAACTCTTAAAAATATGAGATTTGTATAATCCATAACAACTGCGTCAGAATTGTTGACCAACAATATTATTAATAGTAGAAAAGATCAAACAAGTATTGTACATTTACAATTGAAAATCATTGTCTGGAATTTAAAAATTGAACACAAAAAGTACATATTGTCAGTAGTAGTAGTTTTTAAGGCAATGAGTTGCATCAGAATTTCCTGTGGCGGAGATTATCAACAGTAACAGTCCCTTGTAAATTGGTGGTAGCAACCATGTTAGAACCATATTGCAATCTGGAGGCACTCTGGTTGGGAACAGGGGAAAGCAGAGAAGATGCTCTGTTATTGAAGCTTCTAGGCTGAGGCAGATCCAAGAAATCAACGGTGGTGACCGGAGGCTGAAACTCCGATCGAGTTCTACGGTGAGAAGATCCCTCGATGGAATCAGCTCCGACGAGCAAGTGGTAGCTCCGGTTAGAGGTATCGGAGAGGCACCGGAAACTGTTGCGGTGAGGACTCTGTTTCTTCATGGCGTGAAAGAGAAATGGAATTAAACCTTCCATGAGTTGTTGTTCTTATTGGACGATGGATAACCTTTTTGGGTTTTAGCTGTTTTAAGTTTTGATGTTAGAAATGGACATGGCTGACCATTATTTATAGTGGAGAATGTCTGCGGAACGAAATTTCAGAGTAAGAGGATATGGATGCCAACAGTCAGCGAGGTTGATTAGCGCTAAATTGTCAACCAAGTCTACCAACTTAATTCTTAAATTTGACAAGTTAAAATTTATTTAAGGCATATGTAATACACGCCAAAAACTAGTTCAAAGGGAGAGAATTGTCCAGAGTTGGGAAAAATCTTTTCTATTAATAGATATTTCTTCTGTTTCAAATTAACTAAATTTTTAAAGCTAATATTTAAATTGTTCAAAATTTAAGATGAATATTTTAAACCTTTTAATATTTGTCTTTTCATTTATTGAAATTTTTTATTTTCTATGATATAAATCAAATTTAATTAAAATGAAATAGAGGAAATATGTTAAAATTTTCATTGATTAATTTGTGTGCATTTTTTGAAATTTATTTTCTTAAATATGCTAGAATATTATGCACGACTACTATGAAGCTTTTATTCTTAGTAGGGTTTTGATCAAGATTCCAAATTCCCTTTTTCTTTAAAAAAATATTAAGAAGTTGAAATTGAAGATAAATTTATGTTTGATTACACTTTTAAATCATGTTTGAAAGTAATGTAATTTTATAAATGAAAGTGAGTTGTTTTTCAAATTTAAAATACAACTACATATTGGATGTAGTTGAATTTAGAATTTTGAGGATCTAACATTAATTTTATAATTAAAAAATTGTGGCCAAAGAGCATTTGGGACCACCATAAATTATGCATCATAAGGTTTTTTTTTTTTTTTTTGAGAAAATACAATGGACTGGCCTCCATATGATTTGTCTTGGGTTGTTAGGTGAAATAAACAAAGTTACATAGCATGTGATATACGATTACTTAATTAATGGTAAATTTGCATTCAGCTAATTGTAATTTGCATTTAACTATTCTCACCTAACCTGTTAAATTTGGCACGAGTTAATTACATTTAGATCGCTTAAACATTTAACACATGCTTAGTAAATGAATTTTAACTTGATCAAAAGTAACAAGTGACAAAATTAGTCTATGAAAACAGGATCCTCCCCAACTCATTCAAATTGGGTCTTCACGACTCTCTTCTTTATTAACTCAGTTGATTTGATCTATCATATTAAGCTTACATAAATAATGAAGTAATATATAATTCAAATTGACTTCTTCTTTAGATACTTTTAAAAATATAGTTTTTTTCATCATTGTATTATAAATATCCTTAATCAAGAGAGAAAAATGTACTTAAAAAAATTATCAGAAAAATAAAATTAAAGAAAAAACTTAGTAAAAAATAGAGCGTGTTGAACTATGATCCATTATTTGATTTAGTCTATTTTGACCTGGAACATTTCAACACCAGGTAATATTTGAGCAGATTAATAACGTACTATGTTTTAACTCAGTTCATTCTGACCCTCCCAAATTCAATCCAACCTGCCGTCTTCATATCAAGACAGAGCTACCTTATATTTAGGGGATTCATCCGAATCCTTTCGGCAAAAAATTATACTATTTATATATGATTAAAATATTTTTTATATATATATACATATATAATAAATATCGAATTCTTTTCAATTCGTTCTTATATTTACCTACTTCTTTAAATTTTAAACCCCTTTAGTGAAAATAAGAGCCCTGCGTTTGTCCGAAATTTTGAACTAGCGAGGTGCTGTTTAAAGGATAAGAAAAAGACACACGCCAAGACAAACTCAACTTGGAATTTAGTAATGAATGGCTTCTTACCTAAACTGGCAAACATAATTAACCAGGGTAGGTTTGATCTTCTGTGTCCAACTCGTATTGTAGTATTCTGAACGTCTTTATTTTATGTGATATTCTTTGATTTGGTATAATATTTAAAAAAAAAAACTTTTAAAATTTGTAGTCTAAAATCATTTTTATATATACTTGTGTGGCTGAGAATCTTTCATTAAGAGTAAAATAATAATTTTAAAATTAAATTATTTTCAATCAAAGTAAGATAAACGAAAAAAAGTGTCACAGTGATTTGAAGCAGTAGTTGATTGAGCACATTGATTGAAAAAGCAAGGTCAAGACTTGTAAACTAGCGCATTCCAACTGTCTGTAACGCGTTATTATTGATAACTATCTACTATTTCAATTGCCCACTGATTTATGACCTTTCCATCTAATGCGTCTCTTCATTCTCCAGTCTTATACAATTTGGTATTTTTTTCGAAGGTCAAGACTTCTTCCTATTTAACTAATATTGTCTGCAAATCCTTTTCGTTAATCATTAATTTAACGTCTTAGAATTAGCATTTGGGGTCATCATTAATTAAAAGAAGATAAAATAATATTCTTATTACTTCAGCTTCTCTTATTCGAATTTTTAATATTTTTTTTATTTCTTATCAAACGAATGACATCTTCTTTTAGAAATTCTATTAATATATTTTCATAAGTTATAAAAAAAAAATCTACATAGAATTTATGTGTAAGGAAGAATCAAAATTTTTAGAAAGAAGTTTTAAAATAATAATTTTAATCAAAGAAATTTTAGATGAACTAATCTAAAATTATTAAAAGATACTTTATGTTATCTTGTAAATAAAAATTATTCTTATAGATATATTGTTACACTCCTTTGACAATTTTTCATTAATCAACTTTGGTGACTATTCTCATCCATATCCACGAAACTTCTTTCTTTTTACACTATAAATAATGGTCAGCCATGTCCATTTCTAACATCAAAACTTAAAACAGCTAAAACTCAAAAAGCTTATCCATCTTATACACTCATGGAAGGTTTAATCCCATTTCTCCTTCACGCCGTGAAGAAACAGAGACCTCACCACAACAGTTTCCGGTGCCTCTCCGATACCTCTAACCGGAGCTACCACTTGCTCGTCGGAGCAGACTCCATCGAGGGTTCCTCTCACCGCAGAACTCGATCGGAGTTTCAGCCTCCGGTCACCACCGTTGATTTCTTGGATCTGCCTCAGCCTAGAAGCTTCAATAACAGAGCATCTTCTCTGCTTTCCCCTGTTTCCAACCAGAATGCCTCCAGATTGGAATTTGGTTCTAACATGGCTGCTACCACCAATTTACAAGTTAATAATCTCCGCCACAGGAAATTCTAATGATGAAGAATTTGTAAATGTACTATATTTGTTTGATTCTTTTGTACTGCTAATATTTGAGTCAATTATTATTGTTTATTTTATTGTATGTTCTACATACATACATATTCTAAGAAAGAACCTTTAATGCTTTTTTTCTAAACTATTCTTTTTGTTTAGACAATATGCGTAAAAAAAATAAAAGTTTGAAAATTATAATCTAAAATAAATTAGATATTTCTATAATTATAAGTTATTTTATAATTAAGAATATAATAAAAAAATAAAAGCTAAATTATTTTTAACTATAAACATAAAAATATATCATAATTTTCTAAACAAACTAAATTTTTTTTAAAAATGTCACAGTAAATAGAA
The DNA here is from genome assembly GCA_029948455.1 of Solanum rostratum. Lineage (NCBI taxonomy): Eukaryota > Viridiplantae > Streptophyta > Magnoliopsida > Solanales > Solanaceae > Solanum > Solanum rostratum. The sequence goes on along the minus strand of CM057045.1, from coordinate 88,235,968 downwards.
CAAAGTGAGTAGTTGATATGAATGGATTCATGCCTCCATTCAACAAGTCAATTAAACGGTGTAATTGATACTAATTTTTTACAGTTGTGATTTTTGGTTATGCATATTTAACTTTCGATAATTTGTAAGTGCACTTTTGATCTTAAAACTATGAATCTTCATAAATTTAATGAATTATTAAATATTAAATTAGTTAATTACCAATGTATATTTTATATAACTCTGTAATACTCTAAATTCCACTTATTCACACATACTTTAGTTATCAAAGATTAAATGTACGTATTTACATAGTTATTAAAGATTAAATGTACGTACTTCGTTAAATATTACAGGGACCTAATCAAATTTCATTAATTACTAGGGATATACACTTTTAAACAATTAAACCTAACATTACTTTAACAACTTCAAGAAATTTGCGTTTTTGCAATTCAAGTTTAGTGACTTTTCGTTAATTAACTAATAGAAAGCGGATGATTCTTTCGTCCAAACTTTCATTTATAAATCATTTTATGATAAACACTGAAATGCAACACAAAAAGGAAAATAAACTACTACACAGAATCCCTATGGCATGTTTGACTCATGCAGCAACGAATTTGTAACTTAATAATCTCTCACTGGTACTTTCAGATGTAACAGGTATCACTGTCAAATTGTGGTGAAAGGATGAAACCGCCATAGAAGGATGAATGACAATGGCTTCATAATCTCCATGAAAAAGTGAAGTCTCAAAGTAACCCTCAGCATTTGTCGTTCCAACCAAACCCTCATGTGATAATGACACACGAACTCTATCCACAACATCTCCAGTCGGTAAATTTTTGAAATTGTTATCTGTCAAACACATTCTGTAACATCCTTTTGGTGCCCATGCAGACCAAATTAGTAACCCTTGAACAGCTGGGTGTCCAACTACCTCCTTAATAATTTGATCCAAAAATCGTGCCTTCGATATCAAAAAACAAAAAAAAGGTTAGAATAATTATTGAAAAAAAAATTATATTGATTGACTTAAAGATATTTGATTCTCTCGTATAAGCACCTGATTTGGGCTGCTTTGGACATCTAACTCAGTGATCCAGATGGGCAATTTTGCAGAAGCAAGTGTATCGAGTGCAGACCTAATATAAGGTTGGCTAGGAGTAACAAAATGTCCTTCTAATCCAATTCCAAGAGGACCCTTGTACCCTCCTGTTCTTATTTGTTTAATCTTATTAAGATAATTAGCTGGTGATGATGCTGCATCGCGTTGTTCTTCTATCGTATTAAACTCATTCAAGAACAGAGGTGTCTTATTATCAAATTGTGCAACCAAACGATAAAAGATAGCAGATGCACTTGCACCAAGTCTACTCTCGAAGAAATTGAAGTGAAGATTTTCATTCACAACATCCCAATGAATAACTTGGCCTCTATATTTCGTAACAACTGAACCAACTCTTTTTTCAGCAGCAACTGAGAGTTGTTGTGGAGACAGTGCAGGGACCCAATTTGGCTGAAATTTTGGATCATTCCACAGTATATTATGGCCTCGGATACTGACCCCTTTGCTCTTGCATAAATTAACCAATGCATCGGAAGTGGAGTAGTCTACTTTGCCTTGAGATGCTTCAGTACTGTACCATTTCATTTCATCTTCAAATACAGTGAACTTGAATCTTGAGAAGAACCAATTTTGATAAGCCGTGTTGGTAAGGATGTTTTTGTTGATTGCCACACCAAATGGAAAATTGGCTCTTCCTTGTACCAAAGAGACTGTTGCATTAGGTAATGGCTTCCCTTGTGAGTCAACCACTTGAATTGCCACTTTGCTTTTGCGTACCTACATAATATTACGCCAAAATTAGTCCATCTTATTAAGGTAATAACGATTGAGTATTAACAGATAAATATATGTATTTCAAACTAATTGTTAAGTTTTATTTTGTACCTTTTCAATGGTTTGTTTTTGATGGGACGTCCACTCTTCTTGGCTGAACGGTTGTACCGAAATACTGTCTACCCATATGTCAATTGCTGCATTATTGGTCTGATAAAACGAAATGAAAAGAAATCAGAATAAGTAATCAAGTTATTTGATCCGTAATAGAAATAGTAGCTTGTTTTCTTTTAACCTCAAAATAGAGTTGGGCTGGACCAGAAACATTGACAACTAAGCCACCCTTAAACATAGACCAACAACCAGATTTAGCAATGCCCCAAGCAGCATGTTGAAAACCACTTTGTGTCTTGAATATGACTGCTACATTGGCATCATCACCATGGTTTACTTGTAGCCATCCTACAAGTTAATGCATATAAAAGAAGTTAATCAACATAGTAGTCCACAAATGCTTAAACTAAAAATAATGGGACGAATATATGATACATGCGCATATAATTAAAGTTATAATAGGTTTACATAAGTCAAGAGTTGTACCAGAAACTACATATAACTTGTCTTTGTCCAATTGAAACTCTTGTGAAAAACCATGATATGATCCTTTCCTCTCTGAGGCAACGATGAAGTTATTTCCATTATTTGAAACTTTGTTTTCAATTTTTGCATCTCCAAAAAGGGTCCATCCTTTCAATCCATCATCAAATTCTGGATTTACCACTATCCCTCCATTATATTGAGGTTTGAGAGGGCTTTCCAAACACTGCAAACATAAATTGAAGAACCATGACAAATGATCAGTTATTAATTAGCTAATGAACAAGAGAAAAAAGTTAAATTTTTCTGTTCTTGTAAATGAATATAAGAGCAAAAATAAACAAATAAGGAATCATGCCTCGGCAGTAAAACTATAGTCATAATCTTGCGCATAAGCTTCAAAACCTGTCAAATATATAACAATAAGTCATACATTAATATCTGTCATTTTATAATTTTTATGGAACTTACTTTATAGAGAAAAAAAATCAAAATATTTAATCAATCAAACATAAAAAAAAATTTAACCAAAACATACATTTTCCTCCGTACCAAAACACACCTTTAGTTAATGACAAAAAGTGATATATACAAACCTGTCGAGAGGAGTAGTAAACAATATAACACTAGAACTGCATTCTCTCTTTTCATGATGTCTATGAGAAAATAATCTGCATTTGTAAATAAGCAATTACGATATAGTATAAAATCATGATAATATAATGGCAAAAAAATAAAAGAAATATGTTATGCGAAATTTAGCATATGTAATATCAAAGAAAATAAGAACGACTTTTCAAATCGAGATTGAATTTGGGAAGTATTATAATATTAACACCACATCTAACAATTTATTCACAAATTGAATTGACAAGAAGTGATAAAAACTATAGGAAAGTTTTGATATAAACGTGAGTTGAATAAAAAATATTCCTTGTTATACTTACGTGTTAACTAAAATGCAAGTAATGATATACATGAAGTATTCAACATCAGTGGTATTTATTGTGTAAGTGTTAATTAGGCTTAAAGTTGAATTGATATGATAAATTCTAAAAATATTCTAGACAACTCTAAATAAGGATAGGGAATTATTTAGATAAGATAATGAGGAAGATTAGTGAATAAAATAGATAGAAATTGATTTTTGGTAACTAAATTTGAAAAAAAAAAAATCAAATGTTTATAAGGTGAATGATTTTCTTCCTAATTTGGTGAGATCATTATTTAAATTGAATATCATTGCCAAAACATAGTTTTGCTACATAATCAATTGATCCAAATACCTAATTATATCAAATATCCATACATATTTGCTACTTTAATCCGTAAAATTTGCTGTGATTAGTACTTAGAGCATGTTTAGATGTGTTTATGAATTTGACTTATAGCTTTGTCTTCAAAATAATTTCTTCAAATATATTTTTATTTATTTTACTCAAACACTATAAAATATTTTACAATCTTTTTTTTCTTAAAAGCACGTAAAATAAATCAGAATCCAATTTTTGAGGAGTTAAATGATTTGTTAACATAAAAGGAAAAATGAAAAGTAATGGCTTATTTAAGGTATATGTTTCGTTTCATCACCTTGCTTTCCCATTTCATCATAGATTTTACGAGCAAATTTTCAAATTCTTTTTTGTAATTTTAAAATTTCCTCAAATCAATATTTGATATGTTATTTATGATCGTAATTTCAAATCTCAAATTTTCTAAAAAGTAAGTTTTGGAATTTTAAATTGTGAATTTTTTAAAAATATAAAACTTTGTTCCTAAATTTATGTTTTATAAATAAAATCATTACTTCAAATTTATAAAAAAAAAACATAGTTTTATGTTCAGAATGAAGAAATTATCCACACCATATGAAAAGATTATAGTGTTAAACAATGAATGTATATTATTACTATTATTGATTAATGAATTTTTATAAAATTGTGTTATTAAAAGTTTTTGTAATCACTAATATTTTTGGCAAAAAGAACTTGAAGATATCGATTTATCAATGTGGCGCATTAATGGTTTTCAGTATCTTGAATATTATATATGATTTGCACATTTAATAAGATTGTATAAGTTTTTGTTTGAATTGACTTATTTTAGGTATTTTTAAATCAAAATAACTTTTAATCAATTTTGAATTGTTTGAGTAAGATTAAAAAGTGCTTATAAACACTTATTTTTAAAATTAAATAACAAAAATAAACCAAAAATTATAAATTAAAATTGTTAACTCATGACTTTTAAATTATTAATAAGCCAAAAATCAATTCAATTTTTTGAATTTTCAATAGTCATAGGAGCCGTTTTATTGCAAACACCAAAAGGCCTTATCCATTGTTTGATGATGGGCCCATTACATCCATAGACGTATCTTAGACTATTACAAAATTGTCCAATAATCAATTCAGACGAGTTCTAAGAATTGATTTTTTTAATTGTTTTCACGACTTGTGAAGTTTTTATATTTATAAAAAAAAAATTAAAAAAATCTAATTACATGTCCAATAAAAATTTAACTTCAAATCACGTACAATTTAATTAGTTTCTTACTGAAACTATACAATAACAGATATCCCACATATTAGGAGTCTTTTGAAAGCAACTCAACATTCTTATTTGTACAAATTAAATTAGATGTTCCAAGTAAACATACGATAACCATAATACCATAAAATAAAAATTGATTCTCTATGTAAAAAAGGAATAATTTTACTTTTGGTCCCATAATTTTATTAACAAATTTTAAATCTGGTTCATGATATTAAATATTCAATTAATTAAAATATATGTATTTTGGATACTTTACGTAGAAAATATCAAATGAAGCGTAATTTTGTACACTTAACATAATACATTAATAATGAATAATTTAGCATTTAATAATTCCTTAAATTTATAAGAATCAAATCGATGAAATCAAAAGAACACATATAAACCTTAATTTTCTGTGGCATATGTTAACTTTTTGAGGATAATTGTATTCAACTTGATATTCTCTATAAATAAGTGAAATTACACGCACAAATACAAAAAAGTATATATATTTATAATGAAAAACATAATACTCTTTACATTCAATCGTTCGCTTTAATTTGTTACTGTTTCACTTATCGAGGTCAAACAGTATGAACTTTGACCAATATTTTAAAATGTATTTTTTTCATTATATTAATATGAGAAGGATTACAACTTATATTATTTTTTGTATAGTTAGCAAGGATGTTTAGTGATGTTAACCTCAATAAGTGTGCTTGTGAAAGATAGTGCGCCACAAGAACACGTTCCACATCATTGTTCCCAAAAATGATGTGGCCATGTAATTGACTGTTATGGCATTGGCCGAGCCGTCCTCCTCTTGTCCCTGGATTATCTTGTCGGGCATAAAATTTTATTTTGTTTTTAAAAATCATGTGCTTGAATTGTGATGTAAATCAATTGATAAGCGGCATTGTTGAGGATATGTTGGTTTATTGCATTCTCTAAATGAGAAATTGTTCAATTAAATAAATTTGTAACTTTGCATATTGATAGTAAATAGTAATAGAAAATGAGTCTTCTTTCATTCAACTTTTGTATTCATAATATTTATGGTAAACAGTGAGATGCAATTCAAGAAAGAAAATTAGATTATTACTATACATAATCTCTATGGCCGATCTGGATATAGGATCTTATGCAGCAGTAAATTTGTAACTTAATAATAATTTTTCATCCCCTTCAGCCGTGGGCATAACAGTTAAATTGTAGGGGGAGGAGGATTCCGCTATGGAAGGATGAGTGACAATGGCTTGGTAATCTCCATGGAAAAGTGAAGTCTCGAAGTAACCCTTTGCATTTGTAGTCCCAACCAAACCCTCATGTGATAAGGACACACGAACTCTATCCACAACATCTCCAGTCGGTAGATTCTTGAAATTGTTATCCGTCAAACACATTCTGAAACATCCAGTTGGTTTCCAGGCTGACCAAATTATTAATCCTTGAACAGCTGGGTGTCCGACTACCTCCTTTATAACTTGATCCAAGATTTGTGCCTATTAATGCCAGAAGAAAAAGAATTGTTACTACAAATATATTGTAATTTAGATAAATGAATTATTTTACCTGATTTAGATTTGGTCTAACATCCAACTCAGTGATCCAAATGGGCAGTTTTGCAGAAGCAAGTGTATCGAGTCCGGACCTAATATAAGGTTGGCTCGGAGTAGCAAAATGTCCTTCCAATCCAATTCCAAGAGGACCCCTGTACCCTCCTCCTCTTATTTGCTTAATCATGTTAAGATAATTGGCTGGTGAGGCTGCCCCATCACTTTGGGCTTCTATCGTATTAAAATCGTTCAAAAAGAGAGGTGTCTTGTTGTCAAATTGTGAAGCCAAACGAAAAAAGGTAGCAGATGCAGTTGGACCGAGTTTACTCTCGAAGAATTTGAAGTGAAGGTTTTCATTCATAACGTCCCAATGAATAACCTGGCCTCTATATTTGGTAACGATTGAACCAACTCTTTTTCCAGCAGCAGCTGAGAGTTGTTGTGGAGACAGTGCAGGGACCCAATTTGGCTGAAATTTTTGGTCGGCCCAAAGTATATTTTGGCCTCGGATACTGACACCTTTGCTCTTGCATAAATTGACCATTGCATCAGAAGTTGAATAGTCCACTTTGCCTTGAGACGCTTCAGTACTGTACCATTTCATTTCATCCTCAAATACAGTGAACTTGAATCTTGAGAAGAACCAATTTTGATAAGCCGTGTTGGTAAGGATGTTTTTGTTGATTGCCACACCAAATGGAAAATTGGCTCTTCCTTGTACCAAAGAGACTGTTGCATTAGGTAATGGCTTCCCTTGCGCGTCAACCACTTGAATTGCCACTTTGCTTTTGCGTACCTGTATCATATTACACTAAAATTAGTCTATCTTAATAAGACAAACTGATTGAGTATTAACAGATAAATATATGTATTTCAAACTAATCGGTAAGTTTTATTTTGAACCTTTTCAATGGTTTGTTTTTGATGGGACGTCCACTCTTCTTGGCTGAACGGTTGTACCGAAATACTGTCTACCCATATGTCAATTGCTGCATTATTGGTCTGAGAAAAGGAAATGAAAAGAAATCAGAATAAGTAATCAAGTTATTTGATTATTAATATTAATAGAAATAGTAGCTTGTTTTCTTTTAACCTCAAAATAGAGTTGGGCTGGACCAGAAGCATTGACAACTAAGCCACCCTTAAACATAGACCAACAACCAGATTTAGCAATGCCCCAAGCAGCATGTTGAAAACCACTTTGTGTCTTGAATATGACTGCTACATTGGCATCATCACCATGGTTCACTTGTAGCCATCCTGCAAGTTAATCAAAATAGTTATCCACCAATGCTTAATCTAAAAATAATCAGACGAATATATAATTAAAGTAATAATTTGCATATATAAGTCGAGAGAAGTACCAGAAACTACATAAAACTTGTCTTTGTCCAATTGAAACTCTTGTGAAAAACCATGATATGATCCTTTCCTCTCAGAGGCAACGATGAATTTATTTCCATCATTTGAAACATTGTTTTCAATTTTCGCATCTCCGAAAAGGGTCCATCCATTTAATCCATCATTAAATTCTGGATTTACCACTATCCCTCCATTATATTGAGGTTTAAGAGGGCTTTTCAAACACTGCAAACATAAATTGACGAATGATGAGTTATTAATTAGCTAAGCAACAAGGCAAATTAAGTAAATTTTCTATTCTTGTAAGTGACTTGAAGCAAAATAAAAGGAGCTATACCTCGGCCGTATAACTGTAGTCATAGTCTCTCGCATAAGCTGCCAAATATATAACAAGAAAGTCATATGTTACATATTTCATAACTCATAAGAATTTTATTAAAAAAATATTTAACCAACCAAATAAGAAAATTAGAAAATATTTTCGAAAAACTATTTTCCTCCGAACTCAACACATTTTAATAATAAAAAAAAAAGGATACAAACCTGTTGAAACAAGCAGTAAATAATATGACACTAGAACTAGAACTTCTCTTTTCATGATGTCCATAGCAAATAATCTGCATTTACAAATATGTAATTACTATGAGAAGTAACAAGATATAATTAATATTTGCACTAAAGGTAAGAAACTTTTGATGTAAACATCAGTTGAGTAAACAAATTTCTTGTACTACTTCTCTCCTTGGGAAGTAATAAGAATTACTTATAAATACTGTAGTAATATAATATTCACCTTGGGATGGTGTTAAAATGCAAGTAATGATATGTATGAAGTGTTCAGTATCAGTAATATTTATAGTGTGAGAGTTTATAAAGCTTAAATTGATTAAGGATGTGAATCAATTATATTTCTTTTTTTGGAAATTCCAAGTCAAAAAGATTTTCAATTCTTCTTGAGATATATTTCTTAATTAGTTTATAAGGCTTAAATATGATTAATTAGGTAAGAACATCAATTATATTGCTTTTTCTGGAGATTTTGACTCAAATCAATTCTTACAAAGGAATATTTTAAAATTATTATTTGTGTGACAATTATTTTTTACTTTTGGCTCCAATTCTTGAGGAAATGGAAGACCTTAATTAGTTTTCTAAATCGAAACAATAGAAAGAATGAATCTTTATAACTAGTTGCAAATCTGCAAATTATTATAGCTAGTGATTGTTTATTAGAAATTGTTATTAAGATCATGTTATAATTTTAGGATATTATATTATCTAATTTATTTGGTAAGTAATAATTATGTGCCAAGTTTATTTTCGTATGGAGATTATGATTTATGATTATGATAATGAACATCATAAAAAAATATTCTACATAATTTGGAGTTATCAAATATGTTTGTTTGGTATGATTGGGTATACTTAATGGGAAAGTTTATTATATAGGGAAAATTAAAAAGTTTACCCAAAAATAGCCTGCTTTTTCTAAGAAAAAATAGCACAAAAGGATCATGTATTCAACAGAGTTCAACCCAAGGTCATTAGTTCATTTTTGTTTTCTCAATTTCTTCAATTTAGTTTTTTTTAGATGTATTCTGTGTTTTTTTCTGTATTTTTTAGAAAAAAATAATCTATTTTTTCATGTGTTAATATTCAATAAAGGATGTAAAAATATGTGTATACGATATACAAATAGTTGTATAGTGTATACGTCATGTATCAATATTGTATCAATAGTTATGAAGTGTACATGTAATGAATTGGTGCTATATAAACAATGTATATACATATATCATTGTCAGATATATAGCGCATAAGCATGCATATATATCGTACAAATATTTATGTAGTGCATATGTAATATATCAATATTATACAAATAGGTGGACAATATATCGTTATTATATGTAATGTTTGAGGCATATCTACATTTAGTTCCACAACTTTTTTGATATTTAGCTTTCGTTGGACCATAAATTTTGAACTTTTTTTTTAGAAAAAAAATAAATAAATCAAACCTCTTTTTGGCTCAATTGTTGTTATTTGTTTATTTATTTATTTATTTTCATTGATGAATCTTTGTAACTAATTGTAATTCAACAAATTCTTATAGCTAGTGATTGTTTATTAGCAATTGTTATCAAAATCATGTTATAATTTTAGGGTATTTATTATCTAATTTATTATATAAATAATAATTTTGTGTCAAGCTTATTTGTACAGGATTATGATTATTGATAATAATAATGAGCTCATCAATAAATAATCTGCATAATCTAGAATTATCGAATCTTCGTAATAATTTTTAGTACTTATGATAAATCAAGTTTCATATTTACTTTTTATTTTAAAAAAGAATGCGAAATATATATAGAAAATCTATGGCCAAAACACATCTTTAACTTCAATTTAATCTTCTTCCAATCATTTTCCTTCAATTAAAATATAAATAAAATTTGTGATCAAACATTATCTTCTTTCGTTTATTCTAATTCATTCTTCTTTGCCTATCTTGTGCTTCTAGATTTTGTTTTTTTTTTTCCTGAATCATTTTCTTGTTAATAATTTAGTTCACTTCATATTTCTTATATTATTTATATATTAATTTATTAGACCAAAAAAATTCTTATTTCAAACAAAACTTAACAAAGCATAAACTAAAGACTTATAAGGGTATATATAGATCTACACACATAGATGAATGACATAATTGATCAGATTTAGTTCCTAATTATAATTACGCAACTATTGGTAAAGTTGGATTTATAAAGCAATTTGGCTAACTTGTAGTGAATTTTCACACCAATTTAACCTCATATAGGCATAATAGGTTTTATCTTAAAGCAAGTTAATGTTCATTTTATAAAATGAGAAGTTCAAGATAAAGATATAATAATCACAATACTATATTGAAAAAGAAATAAATAAATCAATTCTATATAAGAAGAAAATGTATAATTACACTTTTGGTCTCATAATTATTGAAAAATTCAAATTTAGTCCTCGAAATATCTGGCTAAGCACACTTAATTTTTTTAATTAATTAAAATATGTTTCCTTTGGATCCCTTTGTACAAGAAGTATCAAATAAGGTTAACAATACAAATTTAACATAGCATACTAATAATTCATTAATTTTATAAAATTTCAAGTCTGAGAGGTGCAAGAATGCACATATAGAATAATTAAAGGTAAAAATACGCTTAAGTGAAAATTTTATAGACAAATATCAATATAAGTGTTTATCATATTTGATGGACTTGGATCCCTAAAAAATAAAATTAGACACCACCTTATTTTCCTTTCAATAACAAACTTGTGTTGACAAATTTATCTATTAGAATCAAAATCAACAAAAAACTGTCTGACTTAATTAATCAGCAATAGTGTTAAACAAAAATTTTGTAATATGAAATATCCTCTATTCCATCCTTTTGTGCTGCCACCTTAACTTTATGAACCATGGAAGCATTTGTTTGTTTTTCAAGATGATTGATTTCTACTTGATATTCCCCATGGAAAAGTGAAGTTTCAAGAATACCATTTTCATTAGTACTACCAAAAAAACCTTGGTGACTCCATTCTTTAAGGATCTTGTCAACAACATCTCCTGTAGGCAAATTTTTAAATTTGTTATCAGTCAAACACATTCTGTAACATCCTTTAGGACCCCATGGTGCCCAAATCATTATTCCTTTCACTCCTGGATGTGCTTGAACCTCCCTTATGATCTCTTCCAAATATACTTCCTGTCCAGTTTATTTTGAAAGACTGTCATGTTAATGTCACGTACAATTATTGAATATTTTACTTGTTAAAATAATAAATAATAAATTATTATTATTATTATTATTCACATGTTGAAATAATCTAAATGCGTGTGCTTCTCAAAAAATATAAAGTAATGTCATGTCAAAGTTTGAACTTATAACATGTTATTCACCGTGTAAAGGACTTGAAAATCACCTGATTGGTGGTGTTTGCAATATCTAATTCAGTGATCCAAATTGGCAATCCAGCTGAAGCAAGCATATCAAGAGAAGATCTTATATAAGGTAAATTTGGTTCGACAAAATGCCCCTGCAGCCCAATTCCTAATGGTCCATTATAACCATGGGATCGAAGGTCTCGAATTTTTGCCAAGTACTTTGCTGGATTTGAAGTTCCATCAAATCCATGTTCAATTGTATTGAAATCATTTAAGAATGGAATAGCTTTGCTATCAATTTCATTAGCCTTCTTGTAATAAACAGCAGACGCATTTGTCCCTAGTATACTCTCTAAAAATGAAAAGTGGACATTTTCGTTCACAACATCCCAGTGAATAAGTTGGCCTAAGTATTGATTCATCACCGAATTTATCCTTCTTGATGCAGCTGAAGCAAGCTGTGCTGGTGAAAGAGAACGCGTCCATGAGGGCATGTTCTGGGGGTTGTTCCAGAAAACATTGTGGCCACGGACTTGAACGTTATGTTCTTGCACAAGCCTAAGCATAGCATCTGCCACACTGTAGTCCAGTTGGCCCGGAATTTTCTCATTAGCATACCATTTCATTTTATTCTCGAAAACTGTGTACTTGAATCGTGATGTAAACCAATCTTGATAGGCTTTATTGTTAAGGATATGTTGGCTTATTGCGTTGCCAAATGGGAAATTGTTCCTTTTTTGTGTCAAGGAGACCGTAGCATTTGGTAATGATTGGCCTTGAGAATCGATTGCTTGAATTTTCACTTTAGCTTTACGTACCTGGAACATATTATTAACAATTTAAAATACGTATTCAACATTTGGACAAAAGTTATTCTGTTCACGTTAATTGATAACTTCTAAGCTAGATCCACCTCCGGATATATATGATGATTGATCATTTAATTTAAATTCAATATGGTCTTGTACATGTAAACAAAATTCACCTTCTCTGTACTTTGATGTTGATGAAATTTCCACTCCTCTTGAGAAAATGATTTTACTGATATGCTGTCTGCCCATAAATCTGTGGCTGTATCGTTGGCCTAGAAGTAGATACAAGTGACAATAATTAAACAAATTTGAATTAGGATAACTAGAAATCATATGTAATTTATGATAATTTTTCTTTTTATACAGGCAATATATACACATATTTATATTTGATAGAAAAGGTAAAATAAGTCACCTCAAGATATAGGTCCACATAAGCTGAATTAGTTAGTACTAAGCCACCTTTTAGCATAGACCAACAGCCAGAACGAGCAATGGCCCATCCGGTACGTTGAATTCCAAATGGTCCTCTCAATGCTAGAGCCACATTATGAGCATCTCCATGGCTCACTTGCACCCAAGCTACAAATAAAAATGGTGAATTTTCGTAAATAGTCTAGACTTGAAATTTAATATGATCAAGTAACTATATTTTACATAATTACACGGCATAACCTCAGCTAAGTGACCTGGAAGGGAGAAGAGAGACGAACTGTATATGTATATTTGTCAAATTCTATATGTGTATCTGTTAAATAATTATATGTGCATTACTAATATACATGTTTATTTGTGTATTTGGCAAGCGAGATTAGGAGAGGGAGGAGAGAGGAGAGCGAGATCGAGAGAGGGAGGAGAGAGGCAAGCGAGAGAGGGCAGACAGTGGAGAGAGACAAATTGTATATGTATATATATCGAATTGGCTTTGTATATCTGTCAAAATAATTGTATATATGCAGTTGTTATACATATGTAATTATATTTCTGCCAAGAAATTGCAGGGGGGGGGGGGGGAAGAGGAGAGAGAAAATAAAAACAAAACCTAATTGTAGCAACAAAACTCTAACTATAGCTATAACTTGTAATTTTTTCAAACTATAGTTGTATAATATAAATACATATCATATGTTTGCCTAATTACATTATTTTACCAATAAATGTATCATTAAATGCATAGTTCAAAGTTAATTGAGTTAATAAAAAAGTAATTGCAGTACCTGAAATGACGTAGTAAGTATCCTTTTTCAAAAAATACTTTTGGGTAAAACCATGTAGGGGTCCTTTTCTGTTAGTAACCATAATGAAAGAATTATTTGTACTGTTGGACATCCCAGTGGCTATATTTGCAAATCCAGATTTTCTCCAGCCATTGAGTCCCTCATTGAAGTTTGGATTCACAACTAATCCTCCATTGTATTGAGCATTGAGGGGATCTGCCAAACACTGAAAGCATATGCAATACGATTTTATATTGATATTCGTAAAACACATATGATAATTGAGTGAGTTACCAAGCTGTTAAACTCTAATAATTCACTATTAAATCATCTATACTTTTAATGCATGTAATTTGTAATCCTATATAGAAATTTAAATAGTAGTATGTAAAGAATGTATATGGGGAAGTTTTTGCCTCAAATGTGAAACTATAGTCGTAGTCTTCACCATAAACTTCGACCCCTACAAAAAAGAGAAAGTTCATATTCATATCAAAGGTTTTAATTAATGTTTAATTATATAAAACAGGCTAGGCTTAATTACAGACCTGAATAACAAAGAAGAAAATAAATCACCAGCCAAGGTAGAAAAATTTCCATTTTCACAATTTTCATGGAGACGAATTCACTCTTTCGATAACAACATGCTAACAGAAAAGTAAGAAAATAAATATAAGATACACTCAATAAGATATCCCACAAATTACACTTCCAGAAGCTGTATTTGTATGGATTGTATTGTTAATCTAAGAATGCATGCATATTTATAGGGAAAACTTACAAAGTTTAGTACGTGTTAAATCAATAGGTAATTATTTAGTATAAACAAGCTAATTGTATCAAATAGTACGTAAGAAATTCCAAGTCAATGTTATGTTAGACACGAATCAAGGAATTTTCAGACAACGTTTTGGATTTTTCTATTTTCTATTTTACATTCAAATTCAGATACATTAAGATAATTAACTGTTTAATGATCCTCGTAGAAATTTAAGGAAATAAACAAAACTTGTTGATTGTTTGGGGCACATGCATGCAGATGCCGTCCATCTTGGACATATATAATTAAACTTAATTATATGTGGAAACACGGTTAACCTTCCACTTTAATTTCATAGTGAATGTCTTTGTCTACTTGGAGTGATAGCTCGGTTTGAATGTTCCTTTTAAGTTCGCTTTTAGCAGGATACCGAGCGGCTCAAGTATATTAATGGCCTAAGGGCGAAGCAGGATACCGAGCGACTCAAGTATATTAATGGCCTAAGGGCGAAAATTGATTGAAGACCTTAAATTTTAAAAAAATGAATTAATATATTTTCTTACAAATTTTATTCGGTAATTCTTTCAATTGATCATATAATCATATTTATTCTAATAATTCTTTCTTTTTATATGAAATAAATAATTTTTACTGCAAATAATACTTAGTAATTTTTTTTAAAAAAAAAAATCTATAACAAATTATTACTAAAATAAAAATCGAAGCTCCTCAAATTTAAAGGCCTAAGACGTTTGTCTTTTTTTTAATACTGTCGAGCCATTTGAAATTTTGTCTTAACTTGCATGCATGTGGATTTTGACATATGAGCATAGGAAATACGACTTTAGTTCTTTTTTCTTTTGAACAATTCTCTTTCCCCTAAATACATGCACACTTTTTTCATTTGACTAACCATAATAATGAGGAGTGATTAATTACTTTTGTCATAATATAGTAGTATAATTTTTCAACTCAAAGATATTATATATGGATTAGAACAAGATATACATTGACTGGTTTCTCAATTCAACTTTGTCCAATTGTTCTTTATATCCAACATTAATAATTTATGCCGTGCTCACTTGTTTATTAAATCAAACTTTTTCATGAGGGCGTGCAGTATATTTCTACACAAATTGTAATATGTATATAACTAATATTCATTTATTAATTATTTAGGGTATTTGTGTTTGGAAATGTTTATCAATTGCTAATGCAATTGATAAACTAAACATTGTTTCAAGTAAAGCCATATACGAGGAAATAAGTATTGGACCTTTGTTACCAGGAAATAAGTACGAGGGATAGTTCCGTGAAATTCAGAAACTTAGGTGTGCAAAGTATTAATTTCATATCCCTATTTCTGTGAAATTTGTTGTTGCTTCCTTTTATTTCTTTCTAAATAACATGTATTTATGTTTTTTTTCAAGTACTGTTATACTAACAATTAAAGAAATTTGTAACTTTGCATATTGATAGTAAATAGTAATAGAAAATGAGTCATTCTTTCATTCAATTTTTATATTCATAATATTTATGGTAAACAGTGAGATGCAATTCGAGAAAGAAAATTAGATTATTACTATACATAATCTCTATGGCCGATCTGGATATAGGATCTTATGCAGCAGTAAATTTGTAACTTAATAATAATTTCTCATCCCCTTCAGCCGTGGGCATAACAGTTAAATTGTAGGGGGAGGAGGAATCCGCTATGGAAGGATGAGTGACAATGGCTTCGTAATCTCCATGGAAAAGTGAAGTCTCGAAGTAACCCTTTGCATTTGTAGTCCCAACCAAACCCTCATGTGCTAAGGACACACGAACTCTATCCACAACATCTCCAGTCGGTAGATTCTTGAAATTGTTATCCGTCAAACACATTCTGAAACATCCAGTTGGTTTCCAGGCTGACCAAATTATTAATCCTTGAACAGCTGGGTGTCCGACTACCTCCTTTATAACTTGATCCAAGATTTGTGCCTATTAATGCCAGAAGAAAAAGAATTGTTACTACAAATATATTGTAATTTAGATAAATGAATAATTTTACCTGATTTAGATTTGGTCTAACATCCATCTCAGTGATCCAAATGGGCAGTTTTGCAGAAGCAAGTGTATCGAGTCCGGACCTAATATAAGGTTGGCTCGGAGTAGCAAAATGTCCTTCCAATCCAATTCCAAGAGGACCCCTGTACCCTCCTCCTCTTATTTGCTTAATCATGTTAAGATAATTGGCTGGTGAGGCTGCCCCATCACTTTGGGCTTCTATCGTATTAAAATCGTTCAAAAAGAGAGGTGTCTTGTTGTCAAATTGTGAAGCCAAACGAAAAAAGGTAGCAGATGCAGTTGGACCGAGTTTACTCTCGAAGAATTTGAAGTGAAGGTTTTCATTCATAACGTCCCAATGAATAACCTGGCCTCTATATTTGGTAACGATTGAACCAACTCTTTTTCCAGCAGCAGCTGAGAGTTGTTGTGGAGACAGTGCAGGGACCCAATTTGGCTGAAATTTTTGGTCGGCCCAAAGTATATTTTGGCCTCGGATACTGACACCTTTGCTCTTGCATAAATTGACCATTGCATCAGAAGTTGAATAGTCTACTTTGCCTTGAGACGCTTCAGTGCTGTACCATTTCATTTCATCCTCAAATACAGTGAACTTGAATCTTGAGAAGAACCAATTTTGATAAGCCGTGTTGGTAAGGATGTTTTTGTTGATTGCCACACCAAATGGAAAATTGGCTCTTCCTTGTACCAAAGAGACTGTTGCATTAGGTAATGGCTTCCCTTGTGAGTCAACCACTTGAATTGCCACTTTGCTTTTGCGTACCTGTATCATATTATTAAGGTAATAACGATTGAGTATTAACAGATAAATATATGTATTTCAAACTAATTGTTAAGTTTTATTTGAACCTTTTCAATGGTTTGTTTTTGATGGGACGTCCACTCTTCTTGGCTGAACGGTTGTACCGAAATACTGTCTACCCATATGTCAATTGCTGCATTATTGGTCTGAGAAAAGGAAATGAAAAGAAATCAGAATAAGTAATCAAGTTATTTGATCCGTAATAGAAATAGTAGCTTGTTTTCTTTTAACCTCAAAATAGAGTTGGGCTGGACCAGAAGCATTGACAACTAAGCCACCCTTAAACATAGACCAACAACCAGATTTAGCAATGCCCCAAGCAGCATGTTGAAAACCACTTTGTGTCTTGAATATGACTGCTACATTGGCATCATCACCATGGTTCACTTGTAGCCATCCTGCAAGTTAATCAAAATAGTTATCCACCAATGCTTAATCTAAAAATAATCAGACGAATATATAGTTAAAGTAATAATTTGCATATATAAGTCGAGAGAAGTACCAGAAACTACATAAAACTTGTCTTTGTCCAATTGAAACTCTTGTGAAAAACCATGATATGATCCTTTCCTCTCAGAGGCGACGATGAATTTATTTCCATCATTTGAAACACTGTTTTCAATTTTCGCTTCTCCGAAAAGGGTCCATCCATTTAATCCATCATTAAATTCTGGATTTACCACTATCCCTCCATTATATTGAGGTTTGAGAGGGCTTTTCAAACACTGCAAACATAACAAATGATAAGTTATTAATTAGCTAATCAACAAGACAAATTAAGTAAATTTTCTATTCTTGTAAGTGACTTGAAGCAAAATAAAAGAAGTTATACCTCGGCCGTATAACTGTAGTCATAGTCTCTCGCATAAGCTGCCAAATATATAACAACAAGAAAGTCATATGTTAATATTTCATAACTCATAAGAATTTTATTAAAAAAATATTTAACCAACCAAATAAGAAAATTAGAAAATATTTTTCAAAAACTATTTTCCTCCGAACTCAACACATTTTAATAAAAAAAAAAAAGATACAAACCTGTTGAAACAAGCAGTAAATAATATGACACTAGAACTAGAACTTCTCTTTTCATGATGTCCATAGCAAATAATCTGCGCATTTACAAATACATAATTACTATGAGAAGAAACAAGATATAATTAATATTTGCACTAAAGGTAAGAAACTTTTGATGTAAACATCAGTTGAGTAAACAAATTTCTTGTACTACTTCTCTCCTTGGGAAGTAATAAGAATTCCTTATAAATACTGTAGTTGTATAATATTCACCTTGGGATGGTGTTAAAATGAAGTAATGATATGCATGAAGTGTTCAGTATCAGTAATATTTATAGTGTGAGAGTTTATAAGGCTCAAATTGATTAAGGAAGTGAATCAATTATATTTCTTTCTTTGGAAATTCTAAGTCAAAGATTTTCAATTCTTCTTGAGATATATTTCTTAATTAGTTTATAAGGCTTAAATATGATTAATTAGGTAAGAACATCAATTATATTGCTTTTTCTGGAGATTTTGACTCAAATCAATTCTTACAAAGGAATATTTTAAAATTATTTTTTGTGTGACAATTATTTTTTACTTTTGGCTCCAATTCTTGAGGAAATGGAAGACCTTAATTAGTTTTCTAAATCGAAACAATAGAAAGAATGAATCTTTATAACTAGTTGCAAATCTGTAAATTATTATAGCTAGTGATTGTTTATTAGCAATTGTTATTAAAACCATATTATAATTTTAGGATATTATATTATCTAATTTATTTGGTAAGTAATAATTGTGTGCCAAGTTTATTTTTGTATGGAGATTATGATTTGTGACAATGATGATGAGCATCATCAAAAAATATTCTACATAATTTGGAGTTATCAAATATGTTTGTTTGATATGATTGGGTATACTTGGGAAAGTTCAATTATATGCGGAAAAATTAAAAAGTTTATCCAAAAATAGGCTGCTTTTTTAAAGAAAAAATAGCACAAAAGGATCATGCGTTCAACCGAGTTCAACCCAAGGTCATTAGTTCATTTTCAATTTTTCATTTTTAGTTTGTTTAACAAGACGTATTCTATGGTTTTTTTTTTTTTTTGAATTTCTTAAATAAAAAATCTATGTTTTTTTTTATGTGTTAATATTCTATAAAGGGTGTAAAAACATGTATATATGATGTACAAATAGTTGTGTAGTGTATATATCATGTATTAATTTTGTATAAATAGTTATGATGTGTACATGTAATGGATTGGTGTTATATAAATAGGGTATAAACATGTATTGATATTATGTATATAGAGCACAAGCGTGTATATATAACGTACAAATAGTTATGTAGTGCTATATGTAATATATCTATATTATATAAACAGGTAGACAATGTACCATTATAATATGTAATGTTTGAGGCATATATACATCTAGTTCCACGACTTTGATGATATTTAGCTTTCATCTAACCATAAATTTTGAAATATTTTTCTTTTTTTAAAAAAATTCAAATCAAACCTTTTTGACTCAATTGTTGTATTTATTTATTTATTTTTATTGATGAATCTTTGTAACTAGTTGTAATTCGACAAATTATTATAGCTAGTGATTGTTTATTAGCAATTGTTATTAAAATCTATGTTATAATTTTTGGATATTTGTTATCTAAATAATAATTGTGTCGAGTTTATTTGTATAGGACTATGATTTTGGATAATGATAATGAGTATCATTAATAAATATTCTGCATAATTTGGAGTTATCAAATATGTTCGTTTTATACAATTATATCTTCGTAATAATTTTTAGAACTTATGATATAAATCACGTTTCATATTTATTTTAAAATTTTAAAAAGTAAGGGAAATATATATATAAAAATCTATGGCCAAAACGCATCTTTAGCTTCAATTTAATTTTCTTCAATTAAAAAAAAATATGATCAAACATTATCTTCTTTCAGTTTTTCTACTTCATTCTTTTTCGCCTATATAGTGTTTCTTATTTTTGATATATATCTCTTTCCTAATTCATTTTTATGTTAATAATTTGATTCAATTGTGTTCTTATTATTATTATTTAATTAGACCAATAAATTTTTTATTTCAGACAAAACCTCACTAAGCATAAACTGAAGGACTAACAGAGATATATTTAAACCTACGTACATATATGAACTAGTGAAGCTGGATTTATGAAGTAATTTGGCTAAATTATAGTGAAGTTTCACACAAATTTAACATTCATATTGGCATATTAGGTGTCATTTTAAAGCAACTTAATGTTCATTTTGTAAAATGAGAAGTTCAAGATAAAAATATAATAATCATAATATCATATAAAAAAAAAATTAATTTCTCCATATATATATATATATATATAAGCTACAGGAATCAAACTCAATATGAAATTATTTATTCATATTGGGCCTAATCCAAACTATTTAGGAATAATTACACCCACAAGTCACTAAGAAAAATTACTACATAAAAGATAGTCCATTTTTTTTTTAATTGCAAGAAGCAGCTATTCGGCTGATCTTTAGCTATTTGTTACAATTTTGGGCATTCAGTCCTCGTTGTATAGACATGTATAGTCAGTGTATATTTGTGTATCATAATATATATTTAGTGTATGGCTCATGTATAAGTAATATTGTATAGTAGTGTATACTTTCTATAACTTTGACAAACTATATTGTATAGTCATGTACAGTTTCATATACTCATAATCCAAACTATTTACCCTCTTATCCCACTTTTTTCTTTTTTATTTCGCCCATAATATCATCATGATGTCGGTACAACTTACTGCTCTTAGATATTTAATTCTCTGTGATGCTCTAACGGTATAATATATCATAACGGTATAATTTACAAATACATAATTACTATGAGAAGAAACAAGATATAATTAATATTTGCACTAAAGGTAAGAAACTTTTGATGTAAACATCAGTTGAGTAAACAAATTTCTTGTACTACTTCTCTCCTTGGGAAGTAATAAGAATTCCTTATAAATACTGTAGTTGTATAATATTCACCTTGGGATGGTGTTAAAATGAAGTAATGATATGCATGAAGTGTTCAGTATCAGTAATATTTATAGTGTGAGAGTTTATAAGGCTCAAATTGATTAAGGAAGTGAATCAATTATATTTCTTTCTTTGGAAATTCTAAGTCAAAGATTTTCAATTCTTCTTGAGATATATTTCTTAATTAGTTTATAAGGCTTAAATATGATTAATTAGGTAAGAACATCAATTATATTGCTTTTTCTGGAGATTTTGACTCAAATCAATTCTTACAAAGGAATATTTTAAAATTATTTTTTGTGTGACAATTATTTTTTACTTTTGGCTCCAATTCTTGAGGAAATGGAAGACCTTAATTAGTTTTCTAAATCGAAACAATAGAAAGAATGAATCTTTATAACTAGTTGCAAATCTGTAAATTATTATAGCTAGTGATTGTTTATTAGCAATTGTTATTAAAACCATATTATAATTTTAGGATATTATATTATCTAATTTATTTGGTAAGTAATAATTGTGTGCCAAGTTTATTTTTGTATGGAGATTATGATTTGTGACAATGATGATGAGCATCATCAAAAAATATTCTACATAATTTGGAGTTATCAAATATGTTTGTTTGATATGATTGGGTATACTTGGGAAAGTTCAATTATATGCGGAAAAATTAAAAAGTTTATCCAAAAATAGGCTGCTTTTTTAAAGAAAAAATAGCACAAAAGGATCATGCGTTCAACCGAGTTCAACCCAAGGTCATTAGTTCATTTTCAATTTTTCATTTTTAGTTTGTTTAACAAGACGTATTCTATGGTTTTTTTTTTTTTTTTGAATTTCTTAAATAAAAAATCTTGCTATAGTTTTTGAGATAATTGATTTCGAATTGGTTTTCAAAGAACATCTTGCTAAACAAGTACTTATAAATACTGTAGTAATATAATATTCACCTTGGGATGGTGTTAAAATGAAGTAATGATATGCATGAAGTGTTCAGTATCAGTAATATTTATAGTGTGAGAGTTTATAAGGCTCAAATTGATTAAGGAAGTGAATCAATTATATTTCTTTCTTTGGAAATTCTAAGTCAAAGATTTTCAATTCTTCTTGAGATATATTTCTTAATTAGTTTATAAGGCTTAAATATGATTAATAAGGTATGAAAAACAAATATATTTCTTTTTCTCGAGATTTTGACTCAAATAGCAAAGAGCCGTCTCTTACCATATTTTTTTGATATTTAGCTTTCGTTGGACCATAAATTTTGAACTTTTTTTTTAGAAAAAAAAAATAAATCAAACCTCTTTTTGGCTCAATTGTTGTTATTTGTTTATTTATTTATTTATTTTCATTGATGAATCTTTGTAACTAATTGTAATTTCATATCCCTATTTCTGTGAAATTTGTTGTTGCTTCCTTTTATTTCTTTCTAAATAACATGTATTTATGTTTTTTTTCAAGTACTGTTATACTAACAATTAAATAAATTTGTAACTTTGCATGTTGATAGTAAAATAGTAATAGAAAATGAGTCATTCTTTCATTCAACTTTTGTATTCATAATATTTATGGTAAACAGTGAGATGCAATTCAAGAAAGAAAATTAGATTATTACTATACATAATCTCTATGGCCGATCTGGATATAGGATCTTATGCAGCAGTAAATTTGTAACTTAATAATAATTTTTCATCCCCTTCAGCCGTGGGCATAACAGTTAAATTGTAGGGAAAGGAGGAATCCGCCATGGAAGGATGAGTGACAATGGCTTCGTAATCTCCATGGAAAAGTGAAGTCTCGAAGTAACCCTTTGCATTTGTAGTCCCAACCAAACCCTCATGTGATAAGGACACACGAACTCTATCCACAACATCTCCAGTCGGTAGATTCTTGAAATTGTTATCCGTCAAACACATTCTGAAACATCCAGTTGGTTTCCAGGCTGACCAAATTATTAATCCTTGAACAGCTGGGTGTCCAACTACCTCCTTTATAACTTGATCCAAGATTTGTGCCTATTAATGCCAGAAGAAAAAGAATTGTTACTACAAATATATTGTATTCATCTATGTAATTTAGATAAATAAATTATTTTACCTGATTTAGATTTGGTCTAACATCCATCTCAGTGATCCAAATGGGCAGTTTTGCAGAAGCAAGTGTATCGAGTCCGGACCTAATATAAGGTTGGCTCGGAGTAGCAAAATGTCCTTCCAATCCAATTCCAAGAGGACCCCTGTACCCTCCTCCTCTTATTTGCTTAATCATGTTAAGATAATTGGCTGGTGAGGCTGCCCCATCACTTTGGGCTTCTATCGTATTAAAATCGTTCAAAAAGAGAGGTGTCTTGTTGTCAAATTGTGAAGCCAAACGAAAAAAGGTAGCAGATGCAGTTGGACCGAGTTTACTCTCGAAGAATTTGAAGTGAAGGTTTTCATTCATAACGTCCCAATGAATAACCTGGCCTCTATATTTGGTAACGATTGAACCAACTCTTTTTCCAGCAGCAGCTGAGAGTTGTTGTGGAGACAGTGCAGGGACCCAATTTGGCTGAAATTTTTGGTCGGCCCAAAGTATATTTTGGCCTCGGATACTGACACCTTTGCTCTTGCATAAATTGACCATTGCATCAGAAGTTGAATAGTCTACTTTGCCTTGAGATGCTTCAGTACTGTACCATTTCATTTCATCCTCAAATACAGTGAACTTGAATCTTGAGAAGAACCAATTTTGATAAGCCGTGTTGGTAAGGATGTTTTTGTTGATTGCCACACCAAACGGAAAATTGGCTCTTCCTTGTACCAAAGAGACTGTTGCATTAGGTAATGGCTTCCCTTGCGCGTCAACCACTTGAATTGCCACTTTGCTTTTGCGTACCTGTATGATATTACGCTAAAATTAGTCTATCTTATTAAGGTAATAATAAGACAAACTGATTGAGTATTAACAGATAAATATATATATTTCAAACCTTTTCAATGGTTTGTTTTTGATGGGACGTCCACTCTTCTTGGCTGAACGGTTGTACCGAAATACTGTCTACCCATATGTCAATTGCTGCATTATTGGTCTGATAAAACGAAATGAAAAGAAATCAGAATAAGTAATCAAGTTATTTGATTGGTAATAGAAATAGTAGCTTGTTTTCTTTTAACCTCAAAATAGAGTTGGGCTGGACCAGAAGCATTGACAACTAAGCCACCCTTAAACATAGACCAACAACCAGATTTAGCAATGCCCCAAGCAGCATGTTGAAAACCACTTTGTGTCTTGAATATGACTGCTACATTGGCATCATCACCATGGTTCACTTGTAGCCATCCTGCAAGTTAATCAAAATAGTTATCCACCAATGCTTAATCTAAAAATAATCAGACGAATATATAATTAAAGTAATAATTTGCATATATAAGTCGAGAGAAGTACCAGAAACTACATAAAACTTGTCTTTGTCCAATTGAAACTCTTGTGAAAAACCATGATATGATCCTTTCCTCTCTGAGGCAACGATGAATTTATTTCCATCATTTGAAACATTGTTTTCAATTTTCGCATCTCCGAAAAGGGTCCATCCATTTAATCCATCATTAAATTCTGGATTTACCACTATCCCTCCATTATATTGAGGTTTAAGAGGGCTTTTCAAACACTGCAAACATAAATTGACGAATGATGAGTTATTAATTAGCTAAGACAAATTAAGTAAATTTTCTGTTCTTGTAAGTGACTTGAAGCAAAATAAAAGGAGCTATACCTCGGCCGTATAACTGTAGTCATAGTCTCTCGCATAAGCTGTCAAATACATAACAAGAAAGTCATATGTTAATATTTCATAACTCAAAAGAATTTTATTAAAAAAATATTTAACCAACCTAATAAGAAAATTAGAAAATATTTTTCAAAAACTATTTTCCTCCGAACTCAACACATTTTAATAAAAAAAAAAAGATACAAACCTGTTGAAACAAGCAGTAAATAATATGACACTAGAACTAGAACTTCTCTTTTCATGATGTCCATATCAATAATCTGCATTTACAAATATATAATTAATATTTGCACTAAAGGTAAGAAACTTTTGATGTAAACATCAGTTGAGTAAACAAATTTCTTGTACTACTTCTCTCCTTGGGAAGTAATAAGAATTCCTTATAAATACTGTAGTAATATAATATTCACCTTGGGATGGTGTTAAAATGCAAGTAATGATATGCATGAAGTGTTCAGTATCAGTAATATTTATAGTGTGAGAGTTTATAAGGCTCAAATTGATTAAGGAAGTGAATCAATTATATTTCTTTCTTTGGAAATTCTAAGTCAAAGATTTTCAATTCTTCTTGAGATATATTTCTTAATTAGTTTATAAGGCTTAAATATGATTAATTAGGTAAGAACATCAATTATATTGCTTTTTCTGGAGATTTTGACTCAAATCAATTCTTACAAAGGAATATTTTAAAATTATTTTTTGTGTGACAATTATTTTTTACTTTTGGCTCCAATTCTTGAGGAAATGGAAGACCTTAATTAGTTTTCTAAATCGAAACAATAGAAAGAATGAATCTTTATAACTAGTTGCAAATCTGCAAATTATTATAGCTAGTGATTGTTTATTAGCAATTGTTATTAAGATCATGTTATAATTTTAGGATATTATATTATCTAATTTATTTGGTAAGTAATAATTATGTGCCAAGTTTATTTTCGTATGGAGATTATGATTTATGATTATGATAATGAACATCATAAAAAAATATTCTACATAATTTGGAGTTATCAAATATGTTTGTTTGGTATGATTGGGTATACTTAATGGGAAAGTTTAATTATATACGGAAAATTAAAAAGTTTACCCAAAAATAGGCTGCTTTTTCTAAGAAAAAATAGCACAAAAGGATCATGTATTCAATAGAGTTCAACCCAAGGTCATTAGTTCATTTTTGTTTTCTCAATTTCTTCAATTTAGTTTTTTTTTTAGATGTATTCTGTGTTTTTTTCTGTATTTTTTAGAAAATAATAATCTATTTTTTCATGTGTTAATATTCAATAAAGGGTGTAAAAATATGTGTATACGATATACAAATAGTTGTATAGTATATACGTCTTGTATCAATAGTTATGAAGTGTACATGTAATGAATTGGTGCTATATAAACAATGTATATACATATATCTGACATAAGCATGCATATATATCGTACAAATATTTATGTAGTGCATATGTAATATATCAATATTATACAAATAGGTGGACAATATATCGTTATTATATGTAATGTTTGAGGCATATCTACATTTAGTTCCACAACTTTTTTGATATTTAGCTTTCGTTGGACCATAAATTTTGAATTTTTTTTTAGAAAAAAATAATAAATCAAACCTCTTTTTGGCTCAATTGTTGTTATTTGTTTATTTATTTATTTATTTTCATTGATGAATCTTTGTAACTAATTGTAATTCTACAAATTCTTATAGCTAGTGATTGTTTATTAGCAATTGTTATCAAAATCATGTTATAATTTTAGGGTATTTATTATCTAATTTATTATATAAATAATAATTTTGTGTCAAGCTTATTTGTACAGGATTATAATTATTGATAATAATAATGAGCTCATCAATAAATATTCTGCATAATCTAGAATTATCGAATCTTCGTAATAATTTTTAGTACTTATGATAAATCAAGTTTCATATTTACTTTTTATTTTAAAAAAGAATGCGAAATATATATAGAAAATCTATGGCCAAAACACATCTTTAACTTCAATTTAATCTTCTTCCAATCATTTTCCTTCAATTAAAATATAAATAAAATTTGTGATCAAACATTATCTTCTTTCGTTTATTCTAATTCATTCTTCTTTGCCTATCTTGTGCTTCTAGATTTTGTTTTTTTTTTTCCTGAATCATTTTCTTGTTAATAATTTAGTTCACTTCATATTTCTTATATTATTTATATATTAATTAGACCTAAAAGAGTTCTTAATTCAAACAAAACTTAACAAAGCATAAACTAAAGACTTATAAGGGTATATATAGACCTACACATACACATAGATGAATGACATAATTGATCAAATTTAGTTCCTAATTATAATTACGCAACTATTGGTAAAGTTGGATTTATAAAGCAATTTGGCTAACTTGTAGTGAATTTTCACACCAATTTAACCTCATATAGGCATAATAGGTTTTATCTTAAAGCAAGTTAATGTTCATTTTATAAAATGAGAAGTTCAAGATAAAGATATAATAATCACAATATTATATTGAAAAATAAATAAATAAATCAATTCTATATAAGAAGAAAATGTATAATTACACTTTTGGTCTCATAATTATTGAAAAATTCAAATTTAGTCCTCGAAATATCTGGCTAAGCACACTTAATTTTTTTAATTAATTAAAATATGTTTCCTTTGGATCCCTTTGTACAAGAAGTATCAAATAAGGTTAACAATAGAAATTTAACATAGCATACTAATAATTCATTAATTTTATAAAATTTCAAGTCTGAGGGGTGCAAGAATGCACATATAGAATAATTAAAGGTAAAAATACGCTTAAGTGAAAATTTTATAGACAAATATCAATATAAGTGTTTATCATATTTGATGGACTTGGATCCCTAAAACTAAAATTAGACAACACCTTATTTTCCTTTCAATAACAAACTTGTGTTGACAAATTTATCTATTAGAATCAAAATCAACAAAAAACTGTCTGACTTAATTAGGAGTAATTAATCAGCAGTAGTGTTAAACATAAATTTTGTAATATGAAATATCCTCTATTCCATCCTTTTGTGCTGTCACCTTAACTTTATGAACCATGGAAGCATTTGTTTGTTTTTCAAGATGATTGATTTCTACTTGATATTCCCCATGGAAAAGTGAAGTTTCAAGAATACCATTTTCATTAGTACTACCAAAAAAACCTTGGTGACTCCATTCTTTAAGGATCTTGTCAACAACATCTCCTGTAGGCAAATTTTTAAATTTGTTATCAGTCAAACACATTCTGTAACATCCTTTAGGACCCCATGGTGCCCAAATCATTATTCCTTTCACTCCTGGATGTGCTTGAACCTCCCTTATGATCTCTTCCAAATATACTTCTTGTCCAGTTTATTTTGAAAGACTGTCATGTTAATGTCACGTACAATTATTGAATATTTTACTTGTTAAAATAATAAATAATAAATTATTATTATTATTATTATTCACATGTTGAAATAATCTAAATGCGTGTGCTTCTCAAGAAATATAAAGTAATGTCATGTCAAAGTTTGAACTTATAACATGTTATTCACCGTGTAAAGGACTTGAAAATTACCTGATTAATGGTGTTTGCAACATCTAATTCAGTGATCCAAATTGGCAATCCAGCAGAAGCAAGCATATCAAGAGAAGATCTTATATAAGGTAAATTTGGTTTGACAAAATGCCCCTGCAGCCCAATTCCTAATGGTCCATTATAACCATGGGATCGAAGGTCTCGAATTTTTGCCAAGTACTTTGCTGGAGTTGAAGTTCCATCAAATCCGTGTTCAATTGTATTGAAATCATTTAAGAATGGAATAGCTTTGCTATCAATTTCATTAGCCTTCTTGTAATAAACAGCAGACGCATTTTTCCCTAGTATACTCTCTAAAAATGAAAAGTGGACATTTTCGTTCACAACATCCCAGTGAATAAGTTGGCCTAAGTATTGATTCATCACCGAATTTATCCTTCTTGATGCAGCTGAAGCAAGCTGTGCTGGTGAAAGAGAACGCGTCCATGAGGGCATGTTCTGGGGGTTGTTCCAGAAAACATTGTGGCCACGGACTTGAACGTTATGTTCTTGCACAAGCCTAAGCATAGCATCTGCCACACTGTAGTCCAGTTGGCCTGGAATTTTCTCGTTAGCATACCATTTCATTTCATTCTCGAAAACTGTGTACTTGAATCGTGATGTAAACCAATCTTGATAGGCTTTATTGTTAAGGATATGTTGGCTTATTGCGTTGCCAAATGGGAAATTGTTCCTTTTTTGCGTCAAGGAGACCGTAGCATTTGGTAATGGTTGGCCTTGAGAATCGATTGCTTGAATTTTCACTTTAGCTTTACGTACCTGGAACATATTATTTATAATTTTTAAAATACATATTCAACATTTTGACAAAAGTTATTCAGTTCACGTTAATTGATTACTTCTAAGCTAGGTCCACCTTCGAATATATATGATGATTGATCATTTAATTTAAATTCAATATGGTCTTGTACATGTAAACAAAATTCACCTTCTCTGTACTTTGATGTTGATGAAATTTCCACTCCTCTTGAGAAAATGATTTTACTGATATGCTATCTGCCCATAAATCTACGGCTGTATCGTTGGCCTAGAAGTAGATACAAGTGACAATAATTAAACAAATTTGAATTAGGATAACTAGAAATCATATATAATTTGTGCTAATGTTTCTTTTGATACAGGCAGTATACACACATATTTATTTAATAGAAAAGGTAAAATAAGTCACCTCAAGATATAGGTCCACATAAGCTGAATTAGTTAGTACTAAGCCACCTTTTAGCATAGACCAACAGCCAGAACGAGCAATGGCCCATCCGGCACGTTGAATTCCAAATGGTCCTCTCAATGCTAGAGCCACATTATGAGCATCCCCATGGCTCACTTGCACCCAAGCTACAAATAAAAATGGGAAATTTTCGTAAATAATCTAGACTTGAAATTTAATATGGTCAAGTAGCCATATTTTATATAATTACACGGCATAACCTCAGCTATGTGACCTGGACGGGAGAAGAGAGGCGAGCGAGATCGAGAGAATGAGGAGAGAGGCGCACTCTATACGTATATTTGTCAAATTGTATGTGTATATCTGTTAAATAATTATATGTGCGTTACTAATATACATGTTTATTTGTATATCTGGCAAGCGAGATTGGGAGAGGGAGGAGAGAGGCAAACGAGAGAGGGCAGACAGTGGAGAGAGACAAATTGTATATGTATATCTATCGAATTGGCTATGTATATTTGTCAAAATAATTGTATATATGCAGCTATTATACATATGTAATTGTATATCTGCCAAGAAATTGCAGAGAGAGAAAATAACAACAAATCCTAATTGTAGCAACAAAATTCTAACTATAGCTATAACTTATAATTTTTTCAAACTATAATTGTATATTGTAAATACATATCATATGTTTTGCCTAGTTACATTATTTTTCCAATAAAGATATCATTAAATGCGTAGTTCAAAGTTAATTGAGTTAATAAAAAAGTAAATTGCAGTACCTGAAATGACGTAGTAAGTATCCTTTTTCAAAAAATACTTTTGGGTAAAACCATGTAGGGGTCCTTTTCTGTTAGTAACCATAATGAAAGAATTATTTGTACTGTTGGACATCCTAGTGGCTATATTTGCAAATCCAGATTTTCTCCAGCCATTGAGTCCCTCATTGAAGTTTGGATTCACAACTAATCCTCCATTGTATTGAGCATTTAGGGGATCTGCCAAACACTGAAAGCATATGCAATACGATTTTATATTGATATTCGTAAAACACATATGATAATTGAGTGAGTTACCAAGCTGTTAAACTCTAAGGTAGAAAAATTTCCATTTTCACGATTTTCATGAAGACGAATTCACTCTTTCGATAACAAAAATGCTAACAGAAAAGTAAGAAAATAAATATAAGATATACCACAAATTACACTTCCAGAAGCTGTATTTATAGGGAAAACTTACAGAGTTTAGTACGTGTTAAATTAATAGGTAATTATTTAGTATAAACAAGCTAATCAAATAGTACGTAGAAATTCCAAGTCAATGTTATGTTAGACACGAATCAAGGAATTTCCAGACAACGTTTTCCATTTTTCTATTTACTATTTTCCATTCAAATTCAGATACATTAAGATAATTAACTGTTTAATGATCCTCGTAGAAATTTAAGGAAATAAACAAAACTTGTTGATTGTTTGGGGCACATGCATGCAGATGCAGTCCATCTTGGACATATATAATTAAACTTAATTATATGTGGAAACACGGTTAACCTTCCACTTTAATTTCATAGTGAATGTCATTCTCTAGCTTTGAAAGTCACCTATTATAATTTTAAGTTCGCTTTTAGTAGGTACGAGAGACTCAAGTATATTAGTGGTTTAAGGGCGAAAATCGAATGAAGAACTTAAACTTAAAAAAAAGTAAATTAATATATTTTCTTACAAATTTTATTCGATAATTCTTTCAGTTGATCATATAATCATACTCTTGATGTGCCAAATTTATTCTAATAGTTCTTTCTTTTTATATGAAATAAATAATTTTTACTGCAAATAATACTTAGTATTTTTTCAAAAAAAAAATCTATCACAAGTTATTACTAAAATAAAAATCGAAGCTCCTCAAATTTAAAGGCCTAAGACGCTTGTCTTTTTTTAATCTTGTCGAGCCATTTCTGGTATCAGGAAATTTTGTCTTAACTTGCATGCATGTGGATTTTGACATAAGAGCATAGAAAATACGACTTTAGTTCTTTTTTCTTTTGAACAATTCTCTTTCCCCTAAATACATGCACACTTTTTTCATTTGACTAACCATAATAATGAGGAGTGATTAATTACTTTTGTCATAATATAGTAGTATAATTTTTCAACTCAAAGATATTATATATGGATTAGAACAAGATATACTTTGACTGGTTTCTCAATTCAACTTTGTCCAATTGTTCTTTATATCCAACATTAATAATTTATGCCGTGCTCACTTGTTTATTAAATTAAACTTTTTCATGAGGGCGTGCAGTATATTTCTACACAAGTTGTAATATGTATATAATTAATATTCATTTATTAATTATTTAAGGTATTTGTGTTTGGAAATGTTTATCCATTGCATTCTAATTCAAAGTAGAATATTATAAAACTAAACATTGTTTCAAGTAAATAACAGCCATATACGAGGAAATAAGTATTGGACCTTTGTTACCAGAAAATAAGTACGAGGGATAGTTCCGTGAAATTCAGAAACTTAGGTGTGCAAAGTATTAATTTCAAAAACTAAAGAGGAGGCGGGTAAAAATATTTATCAAAAGGCGCGGTCTTCTTCTTCTTCTGGAAGAAACTTAGGTGTGCAAAGTATTAATTTCATATCCCTATTTCTGTGAAATTTGTTGTTGCTTCCTTTTATTTCTTTCTAAATAACATGTATTTATGTTTTTTTTCAAGTACTGTTATACTAACAATTAAAGAAATTTGTAACTTTGCATATTGATAGTAAATAGTAATAGAAAATGAGTCATTCTTTCATTCAACTTTTGTATTCATAATATTTATGGTAAACAGTGAGATGCAATTCAAGAAAGAAAATTAGATTATTACTATACATAATCTCTATGGCCGATCTGGATATAGGATCTTATGCAGCAGTAAATTTGTAACTTAATAATAATTTTTCATCCCCTTCAGCCATGGGCATAACAGTTAAATTGTAGGGAAAGGAGGAATCCGCTATGGAAGGATGAGTGACAATGGCTTCGTAATCTCCATGGAAAAGTGAAGTCTCGAAGTAACCCTTTGCATTTGTAGTCCCAACCAAACCCTCATGTGATAATGACACACGAACTCTATCCACAACATCTCCAGTCGGTAGATTCTTGAAATTGTTATCCGTCAAACACATTCTGAAACATCCAGTTGGTTTCCATGCAGACCAAATTATTAATCCTTGAACAGCTGGGTGTCCAACTACCTCCTTTATAACTTGATCCAAGATTTGTGCCTATTAATGCCAGAAGAAAAAGAATTGTTACTACAAATATATTGTAATTTAGATAAATTAAAAGAATTATTTTACCTGATTTAGATTTGGTCTAACATCCAACTCAGTGATCCAAATGGGCAGTTTTGCAGAAGCAAGTGTATCGAGTCCGGACCTAATATAAGGTTGGCTCGGAGTAGCAAAATGTCCTTCCAATCCAATTCCAAGAGGACCCCTGTACCCTCCTCCTCTTATTTGCTTAATCATGTTAAGATAATTGGCTGGTGAGGCTGCCCCATCACTTTGGGCTTCTATCGTATTAAAATCGTTCAAAAACAGAGGTGTCTTGTTGTCAAATTGTGAAGCCAAACGAAAAAAGGTAGCAGATGCAGTTGGACCGAGTTTACTCTCGAAGAATTTGAAGTGAAGGTTTTCATTCATAACGTCCCAATGAATAACCTGGCCTCTATATTTGGTAACGATTGAACCAACTCTTTTTCCAGCAGCAGCTGAGAGTTGTTGTGGAGACAGTGCAGGGACCCAATTTGGCTGAAATTTTTGGTCGGCCCAAAGTATATTTTGGCCTCGGATACTGACACCTTTGCTCTTGCATAAATTGACCATTGCATCAGAAGTTGAATAGTCCACTTTGCCTTGAG
Organism: Solanum rostratum; assembly: GCA_029948455.1. Taxonomy (NCBI): domain Eukaryota; kingdom Viridiplantae; phylum Streptophyta; class Magnoliopsida; order Solanales; family Solanaceae; genus Solanum; species Solanum rostratum. The sequence continues at coordinate 88,202,025 of CM057045.1, read as the reverse complement.
ACGCTTCAGTACTGTACCATTTCATTTCATCCTCAAATACAGTGAACTTGAATCTTGAGAAGAACCAATTTTGATAAGCCGTGTTGGTAAGGATGTTTTTGTTGATTGCCACACCAAATGGAAAATTGGCTCTTCCTTGTACCAAAGAGACTGTTGCATTAGGTAATGGCTTCCCTTGCGCGTCAACCACTTGAATTGCCACTTTGCTTTTGCGTACCTGTATCATATTACACTAAAATTAGTCTATCTTATTAAGGTAATAATAAGACGAAATGACTGAGATATAAATATATGTATTTCAAACTAATCGGTAAGTTTTATTTTGAACCTTTTCAATGGTTTGTTTTTGATGGGACGTCCACTCTTCTTGGCTGAACGGTTGTACCGAAATACTGTCTACCCATATGTCAATTGCTGCATTATTGGTCTGAGATAAGGAAATGAAAAGAAATCAGAATAAGTAATCAAGTTATTTGATTGGTAATAGAAATAGTAGCTTGTTTTCTTTTAACCTCAAAATAGAGTTGGGCTGGACCAGAAGCATTGACAACTAAGCCACCCTTAAACATAGACCAACAACCAGATTTAGCAATGCCCCAAGCAGCATGTTGAAAACCACTTTGTGTCTTGAATATGACTGCTACATTGGCATCATCACCATGGTTCACTTGTAGCCATCCTGCAAGTTAATCAAAATAGTTATCCACCAATGCTTAATCTAAAAATAATCAGACGAATATATAATTAAAGTAATAATTTGCATATATAAGTCGAGAGAAGTACCAGAAACTACATAAAACTTGTCTTTGTCCAATTGAAACTCTTGTGAAAAACCATGATATGATCCTTTCCTCTCAGAGGCAACGATGAATTTATTTCCATCATTTGAAACACTGTTTTCAATTTTCGCATCTCCGAAAAGGGTCCATCCATTTAATCCATCATTAAATTCTGGATTTACCACTATCCCTCCATTATATTGAGGTTTGAGAGGGCTTTTCAAACACTGCAAACATAAATTGAGGAACCATGACAAATGATAAGTTATTAATTAGCTAATCAACCAGACAAATTAAGTAAATTTTCTATTCTTGTAAGTGACTTGAAGCAAAATAAAAGGAGTTATACCTCGGCCGTATAACTGTAGTCATAGTCTCTCGCATAAGCTGCCAAATATATAACAAGAAAGTCATATGTTAATATTTCATAACTCATAAGAATTTTATTAAAAAAATATTTAACCAACCAAATACGAAAATTAGAAAATATTTTTCAAAAACTATTTTCCTCCGAACTCAACACATTTTAATAAAAAAAAAAAAAGATACAAACCTGTTGAAACTAGCAGTAAATAATATGACACTAGAACTAGAACTTCTCTTTTCATGATGTCCATATCAATAATCTGCATTTACAAATATATAATTAATATTTGCACTAAAGGTAAGAAACTTTTGATGTAAACATCAGTTGAGTAAACAAATTTCTTGTACTACTTCTCTCCTTGGGAAGTAATAAGAATTCCTTATAAATACTGTAGTAATATAATATTCACCTTGGGATGGTGTTAAAATGCAAGTAGTGATATGCATGAAGTGTTCAGCATCAGTAATATTTATAGTGTGAGAGTTTATAAGGCTTAAATTGATTAAGGATGTGAATCAATCATATTTCTTTTTTTGGAAATACCAAGTCAAAAAGATTTTCAATTCTTCTTGAGATATATTTCTTAATTAGTTTATAAGGCTTAAATATGATTAATAAGGTATGAAAAACAAATATATTTCTTTTTCTCGAGATTTTGACTCAAAATATTTTCAATTCTTACCAAGGAATATTTTAAAATTAATTTTTGTGCGACAATTATTTTTGACTTTTGGCTCCAATTCTTGAGGAAATGGTAGACCTTAATTAGTTTTCTTAATCGAAACAATAGAAAGAATGTATTATTCAAGGCATGTCTATATTTAGTTTCACAATTTTGATGATAGTTATCTTTCGTTTGGCCAAAAATTTTGAAACTATTTTAATTATAAAAAATTCAAATTAAACCTCTTTTTTATTCAGTTGTTATTTATTTATTTCATGGATGAATCTTTATAACTAGTTGCAAATCTGCAAATTATTATAGCTAGTGATTGTTTATTAGCAATTGTTATTAAAATCATTTTATAATTTTAGGATATTATATTATTTAATTTATTTGGTAATATTATCTAATTTATTTGGTAAGTAATAATTATGTGCCAAGTTTATTTTTGTATGGAGATTATGATTTGTGACAATGATGATGAGCATCATCAAAAAATATTCTACATAATTTGGAGTTATCAAATATGTTTGTTTGATACGATTGGGTATACTTAATGGGAAAGTTTAATTATATATGGAAAAATTAAAAAGTTTACTCAAAAATAGGCTGCTTGTTAAAAAAAAAAATAGCACAAAAGGATCATGCGTTCAACAAAGTTCAACCCAAGGTCATTAGTTCATTTTCAATTTTTCATTTTCAGATTGTTTAACAAGACGTATTTTGTGTTGTTTTTTTTTTGAATTTCTTAAATAAAAAATTTATGTTTTTTTTATGTGTTAATATTCTATAAAGGGTGTAAAAACATGTATATATGATGTACAAATAGTTGTGTAGTGTATATGACATGTATTAATTTTGTATAAATAATTATGATGTGTACATGTAATGGATTGGTGTTATATAAATAGGGTGTAAACATGTATTGATATTATATATATAGAGCACAAGCGTGTATATATAACGTACAAATAGTTATGTAGTGTATATGTAATATATCTATATTATATAAACAGGTAGGCAATGTACCATTATAATATGTAATTTTTGAGGCATATCTACATTTAGTTCCACGACTTTGATGATATTTAGCTTTCATTTGATCATAAATTCTGAAGTAATTTTTTTCAAAAAAAAATTCAAATCAAACCTTTTTTTGACTCAATTGTTGTATTTATTTATTAATTTATTTTTATTCATGAATCTCTGTAACTAGTTGTAATTCAACAAATTATTGTAGCTAGTGATTGTTTATTAGCAATTGTTATTAAAATCTATGTTATAATTTTAGGATATTTGTTATCTAAATAATAATTTTGTGTCAAGTTTATTTGTATAGGATTATGATTTTTGATAATGATAATGAGTATCATCAACAAATATTCTACATAATTTGGAGTTACCAAATATGTTCATTTTGTACAATTATATATTTATAATAATTTTTAGAACTTATGATATAAAGCACGTTCTATATTTATTTTTAATTTTTAAAAAGAAAGGGAAATATATATAGAAAATCTATGGCCAAAACATATCTTTAGCTTCAATTTAATTTTCTTCCAATCATTTTTCTTCAATTAAAAAAAAATATGATCAAACATTATCTTCTTTCAGTTTTTCTACTTCATTATTTTTCGCCTATATAAAGTTTCTTGATTTTGATATATATCTCTTTCCTTATTCATTTTCTGTTAATAATTTGATTTAATTGTGTTCTTATTATTATTTAATTGGACCAATAAATTTTTTATTTTCAGACAAAACCTCACTAAGCATAAACTGAAGGACTAATAGAGATATATTTAAACCTACGTACATATATGAACTAGTGAAGCTGGATTTATGAAGTAATTTGGATAAAGTATAGTGAAGTTTCACACAAATTTAACATTCATATAGGCATATTAGGTGTCATTTTAAAGCAACTTAACGTTCATTTTGTAAAATGAGAAGTTCAAGATAAAAATATAATAATCATAATATCATATAAAAAAAATTAATTTCTCCATATATATATATAAACTACACAAATTAAACTCAATATGAAATTATTTATTCATATTGGGCCTAATCCAAATTATTTAGAGATAATTACACCCACAAATCACTAAGAAAAATTACTTACATAAAAAATAATCCACTTTTTTTTAATTACGAAAAGTAGCCATTCGGCTGACCTTTGGCTATTTGTTACAATTTTGGGCATTCAACCCTCGTTGTATAGACATGTACAGTCAGTGTATATTTGTGTATCATAATATATATTTAGCGTATGACTCATGTATAAGTAATATACATTGTATAGTAGAGTATACTTTCTATAACTTTGACAAACTATATTGTATAGTCATGTACAGTTTCACAAATTTTGGGCTATTTTTTATGTAAATAAATCAGGGAATACTTTTTTTGTAAACTTTTTACCTTTTTCGTATATATATGTAATTTTCCCAACTATTTACCCTTGATAGACTCTTAATCTAAAATATTTATCCTCTTATCCCACTTTTCCCTTTTTTATTTCACTCATGATATCATCATGATGTCAGTATGACTACTATTAGATATTCCTCTGTGATGCTCTGACGGTATGATATACCATACCTCTATCATATAACATGAGTTCAATACTCTGTGATGCTTTGGCGGTATATTGATACCCTATTTATTTTTTAAGATGATTAATTTTAATTTAATATTCTCCATCAAATTCGTGTTCAATTGTATTGAAATCATCCAAGAACAGAATTACGTTGCTATCAATTTCATTAGCTTTTTTGTAATAAACAACGGATACATTTTTCCTAATATATTCTCTAAAATGAAAACGGGGACGTTTTCATTCACAACATCCCAGTGAATAAGTTGGCCTAGGTATTGATTCATCATTGAATTCATCCTTCTCGATGCAACTGAAGCGAGCTGTGCTAATGGAAGAGAATGCACCCACGATGGCACGTCAGGGGTTGTTTCAAAAAACGTTGTGGCCTCGGACGTGAATGTTATGTTTTTTCACAAGTCTAAGCATAGCATCCGCCATGTTGTAGTTCTGTTGCCCTAGGATTTTCTCATCGGCATACCATTTTGTTTCATTCTCGAAAATCATGTATTTGAATCGTGATGTAAATCAGTCTTAATAGGTGTTATTGTTGAGGATGTGTTGGCTTATTGTCTAGCCCAATAGAATTGTTCCCTTGTTGTGTCAGGGAGATCATAGCGTTTGGCAATGATTGACCTTGGGAATTGATTGCTTGAATTTTTTCTTTACCTTTACGTACCTACCACGTATCATTAGCAATTTTCTAAAATACATATTAGAGTTTGAACAAAAATTACTGAGTTCACGTGAATTCGTATTTCTATGTCAAATTCACCTTCGAATATATATGATAATTGATCATTAAATTTGAATTCAACACGATCTCGTACATTAAAAAAATTTACGAGTCCTTTACCTTTTCTGGACTTTGATGTTGATGAAATTTTCACCCCCTAAGTAAAATGAATCGCTCAGCGTAGGTTTGGACCTTTGTTACTGGGAAATAAGTACAGGGGAGAATTCCGTGAAATTCAGAAACTTAGGTGTGCAGAGTATTAATTTCAAAAACTAAAGAGGTGGCGGGTAAAATATTTAACAAATTGGGAGCAAAACCAAAAGGCGCGGTCTTTGCCCTTTTAGGTGAAAATTCATCTTCTCCTGGAAGTAACTAATCGATGGCGAAGAGCGAAACCTCAGTAGGGAGCGAAGAGCCTTCTTCTTCTCGTCCATGGGAATCTTATCACACAGTCTACACCAATGCCAAAGCAGGTAATTTTTAAACCTTTTAGTTATTTCTGTTGAAAATTTAGGTATTTCCAAACGTTAGGTATTTCCAAACGTTTTTATTGCAATTAATCGCTGAAATCAACGGTAGGAAGTGTAATTCATCAATTTAGAATTAAATCAACGGTAGAAAGTGTAATTCATCACTTTAGAATGAAATTGTTCCGAATGGATTGGATGTATAATGAGTTGATTAATTGACCTAACTTATTTAAATTCGGTATCAGATCAATATTTCTTAAAGTTTAAATTACTGAGTTTTTAGTGACTGATGATTGAAATTGTAGGAATGGAGGGAGTGGACAAGGAAAAAGTGCAGAGGATAGTGTATGAAATGAGTAAAGGGTCCAAGTATTTTGAGAATGAGGAAAAGAAGGAAGCTTATATGAAACAGAAAATCGAGAACATGCGTGTTCAGTATTCTAAACTCACTTCACAAGATATATCTTTTCATCAGAAGGTATTTTTTTATGACATTTAGGAAAATGGTGATGTTTCGAATGTGTTATGTCACCGCTTAATTGGCTATTCCGCGTTTTCTGTATACATGAATTGATGTGTATGTGGATGATTGATTGTCAAAATGTTCTGCCCCATTGGTCATGCGTGCAAGGACTTTTTTTTTTTTTTTTGAAGTTTAGGATCAATCTGCTGCTTTACGAAGATATTATAAGTGTGCAATTATGGAATCCCGACATATGAGCAAAACTCAATTATTTATGTGTTCAGTTGGGATCTGAAATGGGTTGGGTGGAAAATAGAGGTGGATCTAGGATTCAAAATTATCGGTTCAAATCTAATATTTATTGATATGTTAGTAGATTTTTACATACGCGCACACGCACACATACACACTCCATGTTGAAAGTTATTGGTTCAGATGAACCCATAGTTGAAAGGCTATATCTAAATATGGTGGAAGAGAAATAAAAATATGCATGTATGTTTTTGTCTAAGGATTATTTTGAGCTTCATCTGATACTGAGAAATATGTGGAGCTTTTCTCTATTGGCTGTGGTCTTACATGGTGCTGTTGAAGCTTCATTTAAACCACGACAGAAGTGCTACTAGCTTTTTCCCTGTCCCTAACATTGGAATTACGTCTTTTAAATCTAGCATCTTATTATTGTTTAATGTCACATAAAGAGCGTAAAAATTGGTCGACTACATAATTCATAGCACAAAAGTAGTTGTTATTTGACAGTAATCCTATCCTTTATGACATCATCTATTTATGCTGCATTGTTGCGTTGGCTTTTCCCTTGCCCCTTCTCCGTTGGGATGCAGAGTGGCTTTATCTGCATAACCAAACTTTTCATCAACTTTTTTAGTAGGTTAGCTTCTTCCTCTTTTCTTTACAGATGGCTGACAAAAGGATTTTAGAGCTGGAAGCCACACGTGATTTGTCAAGGATTTGGCTACATGTGGATATGGATGCTTTCTACGCAGCTGTTGAGACCTTGTGTAACCCTTCATTGCAAGGCAAGCCAGTGGCTGTTGGCAGCATGTCCATGATTTCCACAGCAAGCTATGAGGTTTGACTTTCAGATGATGAGCTTTTAGATTAATCAGAGATGCTTGCTGTACAAATGTGTCCAGTGGATATGTTTGTTACTTTGTTTTTTTCCTTTTCCATTTTTCTAAATAACATGTATTTATGCTTTATAGGCCCGGAAATTTGGTGTTCGTGCTGCAATGCCTGGATTCATTGCACGTAAACTATGTCCAGAGTTGTTATTTGTCCCTGTAGACTTTCAAAAATATAATCATTACAGCAATTTAACAAGAAAAGGTTTCATACTGGACTTCTATGGACTTAGTAACTTTTTACTGATATGTGCCTAATTATTTGGATTGTTAATCCATCTTCTCATAGTTTTTCAGAAATATGATCCAAACTTTTTGGCTGCTAGCTTGGATGAGGCATACCTGGATATTACAAATGTTTGCAAAGAGAGGGGGATTACAAGTGGAGAAGTAAGTCTACGTTAGATTCTATTCCATCAGAATTTCCTCCCAATCTTATCGATCCTTGCTTTTCCTTCCACTTGACTTTGTTTGTGACTTGTGATCCTCCACTTTTTGGTTGTTCCACTCCTTTTAAGATTGCTGAAGAGCTTAGACAAGCTGTGCACTTCGAGACAGGTCTAACATGTAGTGCTGGAGTAGCACCAAATCGCTTACTTGCTAAGGTATTGAAAACGAAAATAATTTATTTTAGTTCCTTGTTCTCTTATGAAATGAATATGTGTTTTGTACATAGACTTTTTTTTGGATGTGTCGACAAGATGCATTAGTTTTTTGCAGTTAAGCTAGGAGCGGCATCCAGACTCTATGCCTCACCCAAACTAGGAAATAAATTGCATCATATCTTTGGAAAACCATTAGAAAAGATGGATTGAAAACCCAACTAATTAGGCACAGTCCATGTATTCGCACTTTCTCGTATCAAAATGAAGATGGCAATGTCTGACTAATAGCTTCTTTATTCCTTCACAGGTTTGTTCAGATATCAACAAACCCAATGGTCAGTTTATTTTGACAAATGATCGAAGTGCTATTATGACATTTATTTCTTCACTTCCAATAAGGAAGGTACAGATTAGCTGTTCTGTTTAGGCTCTTTGGTTGTGAAGTATCTTTATTTTAATTAGGCAGTTCACTTCTCTTTTTACTTTTAGGATGTAGGGCTATAATCTGACACTCAAATATGTATGTACAGATTGGGGGCATCGGTAAGGTCACTGAACGTATCTTAAAGGATGTCTTTGGAATATCAACCTGTGAGGAGATGCTGCAAAAGAGTAGTTTCATTTGTGCCCTGTTTTCTCGTTCTTCAGCAGGTTTGTTAATGATATAATCCATCTCTTTTGTTTTCCCTTAATGTGACAAGAACACAAGTTTTAGAACTATTTTCATGGAAAGTTCAAGCTCGATTTGAGCAGTATAGTACAATATTCTGTTGTGTTTGAGAGGTCTCCCTCAAATTTGATTAACTGATGTGGTCAGCTTGTGTCTTGAATTTTCTCATTTAGTGGATTCTTCTGTATATTGACAACATATCAGTTGCCTTTTGCAGACTTTTTTCTTTCCGTTGGTCTAGGGCTTGGTGGAACCGATACTCCTCAATATAAGATGCGAAAAAGTATAAGTAATGAAAGAACCTTTTCAGCCACTGAAGACGAAGCTTTGCTTTTTCAAAAATTAGGTATGGTTTTAGTTACTGCCTGGGTTTCTGATTGCGTGACCGATGCATATGCCCCACCCACCCCAACCCAAGATTTTGAGCATGGAGAAAGTTTCATAGAACTTTGACATGTGTTTATAATCATTTGCTACGAACCCACATTAATTTTGTCAACTTTGGCTTGCAGTTGATCTATCAGAGATGCTTTCTGCTGATATGAAAAAGGAAGGTCTTTTTGGGCGAACACTGACACTCAAACTGAAAACCGCATCCTTTGAGGTACTTCCAACATTTTGTATTTGTGATTTTGCTGCATAATTTTAGGTTATTTCTATATAAAATAACTGATTTAATCACGGTCTCCAGGTTCGATCTCGAGCAGTGACTTTGCCAAGTTACATAAGTTCAAGTGATGAAATCTTGAAACATGCTTCAAAGTTGCTGAAGGCCGAATTTCCTGTTTCGTTGAGGCTCATGGGTGGGTGCTTTGACATTGTTCAGTTCTTTTTAGGAAATATGGCTTTGTTGTGAGAGCAAACTGGGTATGTTGTTTTGTTGATAGCTGTCTTGTTTGGTTTCCCTTCTCTCAATTGCTCAGTGCTATAAATAAGCTGTTATTATATTTTCTGTGTGGGAATATTATGATTATTGTGTTCGTCTGGAGAAGCATCAAGGATGCGCCTCAAAATATTTAAATTCATGTGTGGCTGAAATCATCCAAAAATCATAGGAAGAATCTGGTATTCACTTTGTATTGGCTATCACCACAATATGCTTCAAAGCAATTTTATTTTTTAAATGTAAGTTGTTGATTTTTGTGACGAGGGTTTCCAGGAAACAGCCTCTCTACCTATGTGGTAGTGGTAAGGTCTGCGTACATCTTACCCTCCCCAGACCCCACTTGTGGGATTTCACTGGGTATGTTGTTGTTGTAAATGTAAGTTGTTGATAAAATATTGGTTCTCCTTATACATTTTATGGGAAGACATCTTCTTTCCTCTTGATTACTGCAAATGGAGAGTCAAGGTGGACCAGGAATTCGAAGTGTGAGATTTAAATTTGGTTTGAAAAATTCACCATATCAATTGAAATTCGGTAGGCATTGTGGCTAGAAGTTTTGCAAAATTTATTTTCTCCACATCTTTTCTGAAGCGCTGTTATCAGATTGAAGGGGGAGGTTATGGTTGCTAATGAATATAACATTTGAAAGTCTAGAGTTTCTCATAGTGAAGAAAGTTGACATTATGATGCAGAGCAAAAGAAGAGGCAAATATAGAGGACAGTTCATGGATTTTATTAATTCCTTAGTTTATTTGGATCTGTTGTTCTTTGTCTTATTTAGATTTATACGAGGGGAGAATTTTACCCTCTTCTACAACAATGAAGGGATTTTAAATTTTTATCATTTTGCATCAATCACTTTTCGATGCTGTCCCACTCACTTGCCACTATGTTCTGTAACTTGTAATTTCAGTCATTGGTTAAACTCTGGATTTTAGAATGTGCTTTGGGGCAGCAAAAAGCCCAAAACAGTATCCAACACCATTTATATTATTTTCTCTTCCTGAGCTAGAAATGACATGTTCAGTTGTTGCCACTAGCTACTTTGATGATGTTATTTGACTGCAAATTTCCAGCATGAGGCATTTTGACTGAGCAGTTAAGCTTTTCTACCAGGACTTCGGATGTCTCATTTCAGCGAAGACAAGAATGGCATTCCACCTGATCCTACACAAAAAACCCTTTCTAATTTCGTTCTTGCTGGAGATGCTTCTGGAGGAAAGACGAGTAACTACACACCCTTCGTCTCTAATGTTTGTGATAATACTTCCTCAGTTGATGTGAATTGTACTCCTGCCTATGGTGCTGAGACATCTTGTGATCTACGTGACTCGTCAATGGAGAACCAGACATCAGATTCTACTTACAGTTGCCATACAAGAGGGAACGCTAATGAAGAAGTGAATGACACTGTTGTACTTCAAAATAGTGAACCTAAGGTATACATTTTTTTTCTGTCCTAAGAGCTAAAGTACATATTGCCAATGAATGGTTGATTATTCAACTACTGAGCTTTCTAATTGTCAACATGTCATTTTACTCAGGTTCATGATCCAAGTAGTACTGATCATACAATAAAGTCTGAGAAGGTCAATTCTTATACAGGAGAATTGAAGGCAAGAAGCTGTGATAGATGGGAAATAGGTGTTATCTGTGCAGATGATGAAGCAGGTTCTGTATCAAATCAGAAGCAATTATTTTGTTGGGTGGACAACTACAAATGCTCTATTTGTGGTATTGAGCTGCCTCCGAGTTTCATTGAAGAAAGGCAAGAACATTCTGATTTTCATCTTGCAGAAAAGCTGCAAGGTGAAGAATCAGGTAACCACCACAGAAGTTTTATGCCACAACAGAGGTACCTTCCACTTCATGGTGTTGATATATGAATATATTTCCTCATCCTGCCAAGTACTATTGTATGGAGTAGTTCTTTTCGTTTGTTTTTGCCCTTCACTTCTCAGTATTGGCCAGTGTCATATCATCTTCTCTGAATTCTTGTTAGGGCTGCCCAAAGAGGTCATACCGGAAGCAGCAGTCGGCAGAAAAAGAAACAGAAATCATCTCCAACTGCCAGCAAATATGTACCAATTGACGCATTCTTTGTCAAAACAAACCAGAATTTTTAAAAGGCGTATAATAGTGCAAATCTATTTATTCAAAAATAATGATAAATCTGTTTCTTTTCCCCCTGTATTGTGTATATTATTGTGTAACTCTTTGTATATAGTAAAATATATTCAAAAGTGTAATAGTTACTGGAATGTTAGTATGTAGTCGACCATATTTGCTGGCATAATCCAGCAATTGTTAAGTCTAATTCGTCTGTTATCCACACAGCGTCCCCCTGTATTGCTAGTGTTGTATTCAGGTGATACAACTATCACTATGCAATAACTATTAGAGAAGGGCAAAAAGTCCATTGTCATGCTCTTTTATTCATAAACCTGAACACTGCTGACGAAAAGAACCAACTTTTTTGATAATTATTTTCTGAAAATTCCTTATAAATCTGATCTCCTTGCCTGCCCTCACAATAGGGTGATCAGCATTAGGCCACGTTATAGAAAAGTTTTTTATGAACTAGTGTTAGGATAGGTGAAATTATCTCTCTGACTTTTATTAAAAATGAACAATCATATTAATGATCAATTGATTATTTAGAAGACGCAAGTCCACAAGTTAGATATATTAAAGGAATTATTATATGATCATTAGACTCTTTTCTTTTGCATAGATTGCAGTATTCAAAAATGAAATAAAGACAGACTGATACAATGTAAAAATATTTTCTTCGTTATACATACCCTCATCCTCTTCCTCCTCTACTCTATCCCTTCTCTAAGGGAAGAAATATTTTTAGTACTCTCTGTAATTTCTACTGTGACAGACATTCCACAATTTTATATCCTTAAACTACCAGAACAATGAGTTCATATGCTTGCACAAAATGGCCAATTTCTACCAGAAACTCCACAACTCAATTCCCTCATCCAAGAACACCAACATCTACAAAACACAAAATTTCTTATCCTAAATCCTTCATCTCCCAAATTTCACAGTCCAGTAGCTTATCTCTCAGTCACCAAAAAACAAGAACAAACAGTGTAAATTGTGAAGATAACTTTCCGACCATGTCAGAAATCATGGATGCATCAAGATCCCAAAATCTTGATCTTCAGCTGAAAACATTAGGACCCTTTTTCAGAATCACAGCGAAGAGCTTAAAAACCCAAAGAGACCTTGGAAAAGCTGAGGGTTTGATAAGGGTCTGGCTTCAAGGTAAAATTTTACACTTGGACTCCATTAAACTTCAGAGAGAGACTTTGGGGATGGAAAAATCAATATTTGGGATTGGATTGTTTATTGGAGCAGTCGCAATTAGGCATGGTTATGACTCTGGTTGTAAAAAAGCTGAGTTACTCGCCATTTATGATACGGAGCTTTACCACACTAAGGTTATTCACCAATTTTTATTCTGCCATTCTTTACCCTGTATTTGGATTGGATAATCAGAATTTTTCTACATGGGGTTGGCACTTTTAAGGCCTATTTTTTCTTCTCCTCTTGTTTGTTAATTGGAACTCCAGCTCTGGTAACCTCCTTAACCTTATCCAATCAGATGGTTCATTCTAGCTTTTCTTCACATTAGATTTCCTTTTTTTGGATAATTAAGAAATCATCAAAGGCTAGCTGGCATTAATTTTGCCAGTGACGTATTACAAATCTGTAACATGCGTCTAACTCACACATCATGTATTGCGTTCTTACGAAAGTCCTATAGATTTATTTATTGGTGTTTACTTTCTAATTCAAATAGAAAAGTGGATTCTGGTTTTAATTTGGAAATTTCTCTTTGATTGTACCAGCTTGTGAGATTCTACACAAGGATTGGTTTCAAGTCAGTTCACCAAGTTAGTGGTGAATCTCTTGGAGATGTTGGTCACATGTTAGTCTGGGGAGGCGTAGGAACTCGAATGGATGCAGACATTGAAGATCTTCTATTAAAATGGTGCACCAGATTTAAACCAAAGAGTTGATTTAACTTCGATGAGCTCGACGCTTATAATAGCTTAGTTGATTGATTACTTGTTCGTAAAGTATATCCCATATACTTTAGTTTGAAATGTTACGCAATAAGATAAACTTCTGTATTTTTAATCTCATATATTTCATGTATTAACTTCATGAAACACTTCTTTTGCTACTTTTCTTAGTTTATGAACCAAGGTAATGTTAGAATTTGATTTTGGAAATAGTTTTTGAGATAATTGATTTCGAATTGGTTTTCAAAGAACATCTTGCTAAACAAATACTTAAGTTCATCTACCATCATTTAATTTTGAGAATTTGAATAACAAGTACTAAAACTATAAATAAGGGAGGCTCCCACACGGGAGGTCGCGATTTCGAACCCTCTTTCAATCTAGCTCATCATACAGGTTGTAGCGGCTACAGATTTTTCTACGGTTCCAAAAATATATATAAATAATTATTTCAAATCAATGTTTTAACATGGGAGAATTTTACTAGCTTAGTTGGTTGATTATATGAATTTTCACCTTATTGATAAGGATTCGATTTCTCATATTGTAATTACCTTTCCATATCCCCTTCTCCTAAAAAGGAGATAATTACATTCAATTACCAAAAAAAAGTCATTATATTGTATAACGAGATATGTAATGCAGAAAATTAAACTCTTTGCTTATCACCTTTATTGGGATTGTTTAGCTTTGAAAAAAACTTATTGAAGAAGACAAAATGAGTGTGTTGATTTTTGAAGGTTTATGTTAAATCTAACTATTGTAAATTATTGTGATTAATATCAGAAGATCACATATTAAATTTGGAGTTTGGACTAATTTGGAGCAAAAATTGTTGGTGAATTTTGTACAAAACATTTTATGTCTATTTATCGGAACTTGTGATCAAAATTATAACAATCCCCACAAATTAATCCCAATTATCCTTGAGAACTTATAATTAAATAAGTTTCGTCCATCAAGATTCATGGCTAAAATCTGATTATCTGTTGGGATTTGTCTAGAAATTTTGGCAATTCTTCTGATGGAAAATGTTTTGTCCACCAATTTTAAATTCCCATCAAGTTTTAGGGAAAATGAGGTGAATAAGCGAATGTATACTAGTTAATTAGGTAATATAGTTATAGTTTGAAATAATTACGGTTCGCGACTAACATCTTTGTATTATTATAGTTTTGCGTTTGTACAGCGAATTGTATCAAATATACAAACATTACGAATTGTATAATAAAATATATAAACACCGTGAATTGTACAATAAAAATAATATAAATGGTGTGAATCGCATGATGAATTATACAAACGTTGTGTGCGAATCGTATAACGAAATATACAGATGTTATATAAAAACTGCGAGATTATATAGCGAATTATATAACGCTATTCAAAAACTACAAATTGTATAGCAAATTACACAAATGTTGCGCGAAATATAGAAACACTTAACTATAATTACGAAATATAATCACCCAAACTATAGCTTCGGAGCATAATTAGGATATTTTTCTTTGATTCTATGCGGAATCTACCTAACGTATAGTGATATATACAAACACTGTCATAGCTATAATTACAAAATATAATCACCAAAATTATAACTGTGGGACATAATTAAGATATTTTTCTTCGGCTATATGCGAAAACAACCTAATGTTGGCTATGAGTTTATTTTTGCAAATCTTTTCTTAAGTAGGTTAAAACTTAAATGGTGACATTGAAAGCGCCTATATTACGCGCGTCTCCGACCGAACTATGGACCAAACGTTAAGGCCCATTAATATTGGGCCTTCACCCGTATCCTCGACCTGAATATCTGGTTCTCATCACCATTTTGTCAGTCCCAGGTTTAGCCAAGTTATCGTCTCTGTTCAAGATTTACCCTAATGTCGTCTCGTCGAGAGGGTCGCGATTACGACTCGAAACGTCACCGTTCCCGGTTCGATCAAGAATCCAGGTTATCTCTCTACATTCTATGTATTCTATTTAAAAATTTGGTAACTTTCTCTACTTGCAAATAGAGATGAATTTTAATAGCTTTGGAATGATTTAGGGTGCGACTCATATTCATTATTAGAATTACTTAGGATTTTCTGGGGCTATGAAGTTTTTACTTATCTGTAGCATCATTAAAATGAAATTGAGGTTCATGTAGGAGTAAAATTTAGGAGTACTGGCCTCTGTAATGTTTCCCGTCTGGAGGACTGAAATGAGAGGGAAAATAGTGGGTTGCGAAAAAAGAGCCATTGTTGATCTTCGAGATTTAAAGCTTTTCGACAAAAATGAACCATTATTGCTATATGAAAAATAATGGAGTAAGAGAAGAAACCATTTTTTGTTTGGGAGTTAAAGATTTATGTCTTCAACTGCTTCACCACTGGAAACAGTTAATTGTGTATTGAAACCACTTTTTGGATTTGGGAGTTAATGATTTATGTCTTCAACTGCTTCACAACTGGAAAGAGTTAATTGTGTCTTGAAAAATTGGGATTCTGTTTATTGCACACCTTGCGCTTCATTTAGAATAACTCAGTTTGTAAATGATGTGGATTTGGGGCATAAAAATCGTGTGCTAATATTCCGTATCATGTTTGTTCTTTATAGTCCAAAGAGATCGAGGAAACATAGTAGACAAGAAACTGAGAGGCCACCTACCTCACACAATTTAGATGGTGGAAACAATTCAGAACGGGATCTAAAACACCACCGTCGGTTGCAAGATGCTGTGTCTCTTGATGCTCCGTCAGTGCAAGATTCGAAGTCAGAAAGAACTGTGAGGAAACCATTTGAGAATGCAACAATTAAAGATGATGGGATCAAAGAGTCTTCTGATCCCATTGAAGGATCTTGCCATCGATCATCCAAACACTCTTCAAATCCATCAGTAGTACCTCGTTCGACCTCATTTTTTCAGGTTTCTGTGTTGTGTCTACATAATTTCATTTTTTTATCATGTCAGTTTGTGCTAAATTCTGCTTTTTGAACTACTGGTGTTGTAGAATTTTGTGACCAGGCTCTTTGGAGAAGTTTGCTTCTACTTAATTGAAGCATGCGGAAAAACTTGATGATACTTCCTTTATTGATTCACGTGCAAAATTAGGATAACATTACTTGTAATTTCTGGAGAGGGTTGGGAGTGGAGTTTAACTTAGCATGAGAACAAATGAAACCAAAATTTTCTTTGAACTTTATTTTCGTTTAAATTTGTAGTTCGAACAGCTATGTTCATTTTGAATTGACTGTCTAGGTATTTTGGTTTGTTACACTTGAGTATCTTAAGAACAATGTTGCTTTATTCCTTTCCTCCCTGTACTTTTTTTATTGCTGGCCTCATTATACTTCTTTTAAAAAAGAATAATGTTGCTTGATTGTTTGAATAAATTTTAGCTTCTACTTATCAGAAAATGAATAAATAAATTTCAGCTTTTGAACTTCAGTAGACGAGAATAGATTTTCCTCGGACAAGTTCATTGATTTAAGTTAATCTGCTTTTGTTTCTTATATTGGGGCTGATGTTGTGGGATTCTTGTTCAGCCCGTTGACTTCCAAGTAGATCCGTGTATATAACCATGTTAGACTTGCCTGTGCATATGTTATAACAGCACGATGAGCGTGGTAGTGCTGGGCAAGTTGATCGAAGCTCTAAGCAGAAGGAAGCAACTGGTGAGTCTCCGCATATTATTCTTGCATTTTGATGAGTAACTTCCATTTTTCTTTTCTGTTTCTGTGCCAAGGAGCAAAGCAAGGATCAGACCATTGTATGACCTCTAACTTGACTAGACCTATGATCAGAATATTGTATGACCTCTAACTTGACTAGACCTATGATCAGAATCTTTCTGTCTGAATGAGAGAACCCTCCTTTTCTATTGCTTGGTGTCTGGGCCAACTTGTTGTGGCGGTTTACGTGCCAACTTGTGTGCACCTCAACTATGACACTGGGTACCTACTACCTGCGACCAGCATAGTTACTAGGTAATTCTGGCCCCAAGACCTAACAAATGTGAAGAATCATCTAGGTTTTTCTTTTCTTTGGGAGGACTCAAACCTCGGTCTCCAAGGTTTGCATCAACTTCATTGATCATTAGGCCACCATTTTTTGGGTCCAAGCATATTAGATACTTATTCTGCTATAAGCACATGATCTTCTTTAAATTTTGAAAAGCTGAAAACGGTTGAGAGCAGAGTCAGCTAAACATATCTAGAGAAGAAAATTGTATTTCCTACCTGCATATTATGACCTGTGTTAGTAGTGTTCAAGACTTAATTTTTCTCTCTTTCGTTTTCCCCTGAAGAGCGAGGATGGTGGAAAGATGCGAAAGAGCGATCGAACAGAGCCACGACAAATGATACGCAGATGAATGATGAGAAGAGCAAAGTTTCAGGCAAACAAAATGATGTTTGGTGCCATGACAGGTACTTTGAAGTAAAGGAAGATCCTAAACCACCTGTGAAGAAAAGGTCGTTTAGGGAGGAAAAGATTCCAGTGGATACTAAGAAAGTTGAGAAAGCAGCAGTGGAGCTTGTTAAGCCTAATCCTTCTCACCCTGAAGTAGATGGCAGAAGAAAGAATGAAAGAACTGACCACATGTCACGTCATCCTGGTAGATATGATAGGCCATTTATTGGTGAGAGGGATGCAAACAGGGGTGAAACATGGAGGGGCAAATTTCCATCAAGAGACAGATATCGTGGCAATGGTGATTACCGTGGGAGAGACAGATTCAATACAAGGCAAGGACATAATCCAAGTAAGGCGGTTGAGAAGTGGAAACATGATCTTTATGATGAGGCAAACAAGAGTCCAACTCCGAAGAACGAAGAGGATGAAATAGCAAAAATTGAAGCACTATTGTCTTCATAGGACCCTCATGCTGCAGTGAAGTGTGGTAGTTCCTTTTTCTTCTTGTTTTGTCAAAAAAAACTCAGGGGGGTTATTACTGATGGTCAAAGCTAATGCTGTACAATCCCTTTCAATTATGATTTTAGGAAATGCAAATTTGTATCTGTTGCTTGGACTTGGGTGTGAGGGTACTACTGATGTGATTTTAGCTGTGGACTTGAAGAAAGCTTCTTGAGATGCTGTTTTTAGTTGCGTGCTCTGAACATTTATAGTGAATTAGTGATGGGCACCAAGGATTGACTACAGCATGGGCCCATGTTCATTTTTGGATTTCTTCTGTACGGAAACATTGGTTTCACCTTTTTGTAACAAAGTTTGTAGTAGACTTGCATGCAACATACCAGCTTAATACTCGATTCTCTGTTGCCTAAATTTACATGGGGAACTCTTCTACATGTTCTCTCTCTTTGGGATCTCATGAAATAGAGAATCTATTCTCCCATCATTTGTCCATCTTTTCCCAGGCTTGATTTCTCTGTAGGAACTGTAAACTTATGTGCCAATGTCTTCCTGTGTAAACCATTTTGTAATTCTGACTCAGTTACCCTATTGTACAGAAGTTGGGTCCAAATCTGCATCTCAACCTCAACGATAGCATCCTTAGGCACTTGCAAATACAGAAAGAATGATGACTTGCACTGCAGAGACAATTGTTCAATTAACGAGATGCTTAATAGTGCTGCTTTTTTAATACAATGCATACAAATAAATCAAAGTTGAAGATTTTAACACACGACTACTACACTCTCTTGTCTCTTCTCAACTACTGAATTCACTGTTCGATATTTGACATTATGAACCAAGATTACTCCATAACTTTGATGTCTTCTGATTCATATGCTTACACATTATTTTTCTGGGCACATCCCTTTGAACAGCTGCTTGCAAACATCCATGCTTCTGAAATTTCCTATTAAAAAAAAAAACAACATTAGAGAGATGCTTTTCATACATCTCCCTTGAGCATGTAGTGGCGCCGTTCACATCTCCTTGAGTCTGTGTTGCATCGTTCACTTCTCCCTTAAAATCTTTAAAACAATAGCCTCATGAAATGAGATTCAACTTGGTCCAACCATAATGCAGTTTGGCAGGGACCAATGGCAACTTGCTGACAGGTAAGATTGAAAGTGATATGGATCCTGTAAATAGAGCTGCTAATCCTCTCTCCTTTTGACATAGAATTCTGAGAAGAAAAGTTCAATAAATCTTCAGAAATAAGTCAAATGGATAATACTGTGGTTACATTCTGTATGCATCAATATTGTACAAGCCACAAGGTTTGCCCAATTGAGTCATCTTCTTTAAATAATACTGATCAAGATAAGAAGAGAAAGAGACTTCTTTCACAACTGAATTTGGTTCACATTTCTGCAAACCAGTATCACTTGCAGACGTGCTAAACCCTGATCAAGTGGGGACCTTGATTGAGAATTAGATCTAATTTAGGAACCTCAAACATAAGACATACCTTTAACTCTACTGCTTACAAATATCCTCAATGTCTGTTAGAGGAGCTGCATTGCTGATGGAGCGTTTATCTGGTAACTTAACCACCAATTGACCACAGGCACCACTTATATCTTGGCCCATTTCCTTGCGAACAGTTGTGCGAATATCATAGATATCCCTCAAAATTTTCTGAAACCTGGTGACTTTCTGATTTGTACTGGTAATGAATTGACTTAATGATCCAATCGGATTAAAAGGTATGAGATTAACAACCTGCAAAAGGGAATATGTTGATGTCAATGCTAAAACACTTGCAAAATTCTGTGAGTAAAGATGAAATGAACTGTTTTGCAAGTCTTAGGCCCCCCCACTGTCTGATGGCTGATCGACAGAGAGTCTCTCTCCTTTTTCTTTTTTTAGGCATTTTCCTCCAAGTGAGTTTTTTTGTTTAAGAACATCCAGAGATGCAACCCAATGCGTTAGGCAGAAATTAACCCACATTTCTAGGGTGGGATGTACATACATTGCTCAATACTCACCACATGAAATGTTTCTAGCAGTTCCCCAAGCTGATGGGCATGCTGCTCCTCATCATTTACCCCATCAAGCATTATGTATTCAATAAAGATTTTTTGCTGGCTACAAATAAGGTAAAATAAGATCTTTCAGCAACTTGTAGCAAATTGTTCATCATGGACATTAAAGATAATTTATGTGCCTCAACTTAATCCATCTTTCCATCTTGAAACAGTTCAAAAATGTTATGTTGCTCAGATTCTTCAAAATTGTTGATGGGTGCATGTAGGATTCTCTAGATGTAGTGTGCTTTTGAGAATCCAACACAAGCGCAGTATCGTTTTTGAAGAGTCTGAGCAACATAGTAAAAATGTATGATAGCATAATGTACCAGTTTCAAAAAGGAAAATAAAAATGTATAATAGCATTCTATTGATATTTTAATTTACTAAACTTTCAGAAGTATCAATAACTCAATATAATTAGGGCCCCGTTTGGAGACTTTCGGCTTTACAATGAGCTGCCAAAATATTAAATTTCCAATGAACTTTTCATCACTGTAATCCGAGTTCATAAAGTTTTAAGTCCCAAGTTTCATTTAGCTTATGCAATTTGAAATACATGGGGTTAAAAATCCCTATCCTACGGGCCTTGAATAAACTTAAATCTTGATTATCAACTTTAAATGCTGCTGCCATCAACCTGAGTTTCAATTATAATATTTTCTATCACCATTAATGTAATACGCAAGTTAATATCTTAATCTTCATGCAAGTCAAATGACATTATAGAATGGGAAGGACAGAGTGAATGCCACTGAAATATAGGGCAATGATAACACCTTTTCTTTTGATATTCTCGCAGTGCATTCATGAGTTTTTCCAAAGGAAAAGCTCTTGCTGCAGGCATTATCTGACAACGGATATCTTGGACTGGTGCATGCAAAGAGACAGCCAGGTTTAAATTTGGGATGTCATTGTGGAGCTTGGTAATGGCATGAATTATTCCAACCTACAAAATGTTTAATTGGTTATATTGCTGTTTTTGTGATCTATATAATAAAAGCATGCATCTAAAGAGCTAATTATGTGAAAGTAGTCTCCTGACATGAGAAAATCAATTACACAAAATGGGTGTGCATCAAGAACCAGACCCCACTTGTGGGATTTCACTGGGTATGTTGTTGTTGAGTGTGCATCAAGAAGTCGAGGTGACCAACCATATAGCACACTGTAATTTGAAAGGAACCGACATCAATTGGTCATTCATACCGTTGAGACTGTGATTTTTCTAGGAGAGATCTGAAATGGAGATGCTGTCATGACTCGTATGGCATCCACCAGGGAAGAGTAGTTGTTCAACGGTTCCCCCATTCCCTGTCCATCAGTGTATGATAATGCAACATTAATGATGACTCAAGAATGAGTGGATGGAAACAAACCAAAAACATAGAAGAAAATACTTGAAATGAAATAAGAAGAAAGTAGAAAATATGAATGGATCCAAAATTCTTAGTTACTTTAATAGAGGAATTCAAAATAGAAAATCCTTCCACAAAGACTAGAAAAACTTTAGTTATATCCTCCTCCTCCTCCTTTTTTAAAAAAAAGAACTTTAGCTATATCCTCAGTTTCCTGCTTGAAATTGATGCATCACATCTCTTTTCTCTCCAACAGATTCTCTCAAACTCCATTAGGGAATTTGCAACTCTGATGTATTCTATTCTAGCTTACACCATCCTAAGAAGAAACTTTACCTATTCTTTTTTGTCCATCTCGCTAATCCTAACCTACTTTCCAGAGAAACCTTTTCACCTTTGCCAATTCAGATATTGATTTTTTAAATTGTTTTTTATCAAGGCTAATCCACATATTGATTAATACTACTTTTCTTGGTACAAATTTGACGTGAGATCTTTTCAACCGCACTAATCACATTCCAACAAGCAGGTTGTTCACATCTCTTAGTCAATTAAATAATCAAAACAAGCATGTTACTCTTAAACTTGCTGTAACAAAAAATTGATAAACTTTATTGGGATGGAGGGAGAAACTTGTACTTGAGCAATTTGGGAAATTACACAGACAAATTTGAAAACCTGGCCAAATTGTAACAAGTTTGACTGTTTGAGAGCCTTTTTTGAGCTTAAAAGTCAAAACTGTATTTTTTTTCAAAAAAAGAAAAAACGAAAGGCCTAAAGAACATAGAACCTGCTGCCTTCAAAATCCGGGTCCACCAATGACTAGACAGCAAACATCATGGAGAAAAATGACACAGTAGAAAGGAAAAAAAGGATACCATGAAAACAATATTACGGATGGTTGATAAACGAGAGGCATGCACCAATTGTTCAACTATCTCTCCAGAAGACAGGTTATTTTTGAACCCCATGCTTCCTGTAGCACAGAATGTGCAGCCCATCTTGCATCCAACCTTTAAAAAAAGAGTGTTTGTTCAACATAAAACGGCTTTCAGATCAAAGCATCAAATACTTAGGCATGCCAAAGGGATAATTGGTGGGATTACACTAGGTATGTTGTTGTTTCCAAAAGGATAAAACCAGTTTTCAGCTAATATAAAAGCAATTCAGGCTTTACTAGATATAGGTTAATAACATACTATACCTGAGAGGATACACACAAAGTTGATCTTGGTCCTCCAGGACGAGGCTTTCCATTTAATTTCCCCAAGCTGGAGTCATATCTCATAATCACAGACTCCACAAATGCTCCATTCTAGTATTTAAAAATGTCAATAAGATATGATTGTCAAGCAAGAGCTTCAGGTACAGATACTATAAACACAGCTTTTTCTTTCTTAATAAGTAGTATATGCAATCAGAAACACTTGAAGACATAGAAAGAGCACCGCAATACCTCAAAACTCCTAATGGACATTACTGTTGCAATAAATAACACACAATCAAAAAATTGGGGAACAATCAAAATTATGAATTTAACCTGAAGCTTGATGAGGAGCTTGGTGGTGACTCCGTCGTTTGACTCCAAGACAGAGTGGACAACAGAAGTTGAAGCTTTGAACTTGGCACGAAGCAAAGTGTAAGCCAAAGAGGGCAAAGATGGAATATCTTCCCAATCGCAATCTGGGTTCTGTATTACATTCCTATTCATGCGGGCACACAACAAATAATCATGAGCAAAACTTGTAAATCATCTCAATAAACAAAAATAAGAGTAGAATCTCAACTAACTTCCAAATAAGAGGGATGAAGCGAGTGTTGATTCCGGCCTGCTCGAATTCTGCCCTAATCACTGAAGAATCGAATACTGATTTCAACGACATTGCACCTTCACTTACCCTAATTCTAACGGCGACGTTTGCGTTTTGCGAAATTGAATTTGGGAAAAGGTCCAAAATTTTCCTTGTAATTTCGCAAATCATTTATTATTATTTTTTCGCTTTATTTTAAGTTAGGGCCATTATACCCGTACATACCATTTACAACAGACCGCAAAAATCGATTTAATTTAAAATTTTGAATCAAAAGAAATATTATTGATTTATAGTAATTCTATTAAATTACTGGATTAAGTTTTCACATGAATTTGTAAGAAAATTTTATTTTAAATTAGGGTCACTATAACCTTAAAAATTGATTTAATTTAAAAATTAAATCAAAAAAATATTATCAATTTATACTATTTCTGCTAAATCAAAAATAAATTTGTTGACGGAGAGTTGTCTGTTTAGCTCTTTTTATTTATAAATAATTTAAAAAAAGGATATTAAACATTAATAAATATGTAAAACTGGCCATTATTTTTCTCTGCAAACAGTTCCACAGTTTTTCTTCCTTTCTTCCCTGTTATTTTTCTTTTGGATTACTGAGCTTTCTGTAACAAGCGCCCATCCTCTTCCAAGATTAATAATAAGCCTGTAGACACCAACACTTGCATCCATCATACGCTAGACCTTCAAAACGGAAATTTCTCGTTATCTACTTTCTCAAGAAGTATACATGAGTTCGCTTGGTGTCTAAATTATGGAGATCCCTTGCTCCTCCATTGCGTTGGAAAGTGGTTGATCATGCAGCACCTTCTTATGATCAAGACTCCACGTGGCTTCTATCCCTAAACCAAAAGGATGGTTTGTGCACCTTCTATTATTCTTTTAGAAATTTGAACTGTTATATGAGCAACAACGATTTAGTAGGGTGTGAAATTCGATATGCAAAAGATGGCTGGCTTCTTGTGTTTAGGGGAAAGTCTCTTTTCTTACTTAAGCCTTCCCCTTCGCAAATAATCCATCTCCCACAAAGAACAGAGGACTCTTTCTGTGACAGTATGTCATTCTCAGCTTCTCCAACTAATTCTTCTGCCTGGGTTATCTTTGGCATAGCTTTCTTAGACGTGTTTCAACTGAGGATTTCATATTTGAGAAAAGGGGATGATAAATGGACTGGTATTGACAGTGGACAGTGAGGTGCCTTTCCTACTTTCATCTTCTAGTCCTGTCTACTTTGGTGAAGAATTCCGTGTCATAAGCCTACGCGGTGATGTTTGGTGCATTTGTGTGATGACCTCTTGCCACGGGAAAAAATCTAGAGTCTTCAAGTGGGTCACAGAAGACTCTAGAATCATATAGAATACACTAGTGTATGTAGTCTTCTCTAGAAAAGTATATGAAGGATTCTAGAGAAAGAACTAATTTATAAATAGGGGAGGACTTATTTATAAATATAGTGTAAATATTATTTACACCTTGGCCCTTTAGGAGTACTTGTAAAACATTCTACCAAGTTATAAAAGTCTTCCTTTCTAAAGCTCTCCCTCTATCTAGCGTTACCTTAGCGGTCTAGTTGAAAGTGGTCTTAGTTGAAGGCTAATCGTGAAAGATTCGTGAGCAAATTGACTAGTGCCGCACGAAAGTCTTAGCGTAAGTTCTAAGCCCGTGACATTTAGCTTCTTAAATGACTGAAGCTCTTACTGGGTTATCCCCAACTTTTTCAACTATATTCACCTCCTCTTTCTGCTGCTGCTTGCCGTTCCTTTTTAGTTCAACGGGATCAAAATTCAGTGGTTGTGACACGACAACATAATGTTCAAGTTTATGAACGAGAGAATCAGAGGATCAGATTAGTAAAACAAGTTAAAAATTGGCTTCTTTTCGCTAGCAAAGCCTCATTTGTTGCTGTTTGTGGCATGAATGTAAATGTGGATGACGCAGTTTTCTTCCCCACTTTCAACACTTGCGCATTCAAAAAATTGAAAGACAATTCAACCGATAAAACGCAACAAATAGAGCTATTAAATCGTGTTTGGATCTGCTGTGAACTGACATTTAAAGGATAAATTGTTGTGTTTTCATTTTTCTTTTTTCTAGTGAATAGTACTTAAGAGTGAGTTAGACAAGAAAGGACCAACTGTATGTGAAAAGCTTATAATTTGCTTTTTGAGTCTCTTTCATTTCATAAAGATTAAATAAGTACCATATGTGAATATTAGAATTTAGAATTTTTAGAATTATACTAAAAATTAACTTTAAATATATTGGTAAATGATTTAGTTTTTAATATTTGTTAAATTTGTAGTTTAGGGATTAAAAGTGCAGTTACAAATTAATCGAAAGTTAAATATGCATCTTGAAAAATTTCAGTGATCAAAAATTAGAATTTACCATCTTTGATGGAAAAATATTGTAATATCCCTTTTAAAAAGTATGAGATCATCAAAAGCTTATGATGATGAAAAAAAATATCAATGGCACCCTTTTATTGTTGAATGAGGGCATGAGTCCGTTCATATCAACTACTTAATCTATTTTATATGTGACATATTTTTTGTTTTAGTTTGTTTAAAAAATTATATATTTTTATATTTATAGTTAGAATAGGTTAGTTTTAAAAGTTTCATGGTACCTTAATTATAAAATAACTTATAATTATATAAATATTTATAATTTGCTTCAGAGTATAATATTTTTTAAAAGAAGGAAAATTATATTTTATACATATTGCCTAATTCAACGCCGCCACATCTTTTGCAATGAAAAGAATAGATTGGAAAAATAGTTTGGTATTAAAATAGTACTATAAATATGTGGTGAACTTTCTCAGTTGCATAAAATATTTTATATATGTATATCAAAGCTATTATAAGTGCAAATTTAAGTTAAAATTAAAGAAAATGATCAATTAATGCATCCTATGTTATTCACAAGGTATATGGAGTATCAATGGAAAACTACAAAGCATATATAATTATCCCTAGCTTACTTGAATATAATGGCAAATATATAATTAAAGATAGAATGGTAAACATTGAAATTTTACTGAGTTTGAGATGAGTTTCTTAGAGAAGCTCAATTTATATTCTTTAAACTCTAAGATCCGTTAAGAGTTTTTTGGAAACTATTTACCTAAATTTTAATAACTCACACTTTTAGAAAGGAGACATCTCAAAATCCTTAAATTCATCGGATTTACAAAGAGATGAAAACTTCAAATATTGATCATGTTGATGCTGTAACTAATGGCAATAAAACAAGGAGCAGCAGCCATGATGACAGTCATAGCAATGTAGCTCAAGTCATCAAATATGGTGGAGAATCTCATCTCTTGCAATTCCCAAAGCGTCGTTATGAATTGCTTCACTCCATCAATAACCACCATCAAATAGTACCACGCCATCATTGATCGATCTTTTGTCACTAGTATATTAGCATATATACTACTTATGAATATATTCTTCTTCAATTAATCTAAAATTATTCGAAGGTAGAATAACTTATTGATTTAATGAACTATTATAGCTAGCTAGAAAACACAGGCTTCATTAGGCTTCTTTATAGAGTTGAAAGAGAAAGAGGATATCCATCGGATGAACTTAGATGGATAGGTTGTTGTCCTTATATGCTTACGTAGGCTGAAGATGATATTGCATGGTGTGTACAACCAAATATGTGTTATTTCCAGGATGCTTCCTAAAATTATGGCCGTGGGGTATGTCATGGGCGGATCATAATTATCTACAAATACAGATGATAATACAGATGATAGTTTAACTATATATAAAATATATACTGATTATACATGCGTATAATTGGATGATTATTTTTTATAAAGAGGCATATGCTTTAGCCTTTAGGACTTCAATTTTGGAGGAGAGGGGAAGGCTCAAATTTTTATCAAGAATTAATGATGTATTAATTTTTCATAAAAAGATTAATTATTTATGATAAAAAGTATACAGTGAGGTAAAGAAACCCTCCTTAGATTCTACTTGTGAATTTCACTGAATATGTTGTTATTGTAGGATGAAAAGTATATTTTTTAGATAAAGATTATATTATGTTATCCTCTTTTGACTCTATTTGAATAAAAGAAATTATTTTGCCTTCTTGCCGTCGCTTTGTTAGCACTTATATTATTATCATTTTTTAATTCCTATTGTACTCTCTTTTCTTTAAATTTATGTAAACTAGAGTAGTACTTGTAAAAAATATGAATTAATAGTTAAAAGTGTTGAATAAATTAAATTATAATTTTTTTAATTTTTTTTTAAAGTATTATAACAAACATATAAAGAGGTAGTATACCAAGTTATCAATTTCTTGAATTAGATTCTATGCTTCTAACTTTTATTTTTCTTTAAAATTTGTCAATTTATTATTCATGAAATTAGCAATGGTAAAAACTTTGTGTTTTTTTTTCACGAATTCAGTATTTATTGACGAAATTATTCTTTTAAGTAGTATTTAAATAATTTAAAATGTTTATCCAAAATAAGCATATATATATATATATATATGTATTTGTATGATAGTAATTATTTCATCAAGTAAAAAATGGGTACTTAAAAATATCATTAACTTTATATATTCATTAAGTGGTATTGGTTAAAATAATTTTAAATTCTAAGCTAAAATAAATTACATATATTTGTGTGATAGTAAGTTATTTATCTAAAATAAATTATACGGATATATTTGTATAATGATAAATTATCTCATTAAGTATAAATTTTAAATAGTATTTATTAAAATAATTTAAAATTTTTATTTAAAATAAATTAATCATTCCCAATTTTTTGTGAAATCTAAATAAAACTACTTAATAATGTAACTCCTAATTCCTAAAATACCCTCTCTATTGTAAGCAGCTACACTAAAGTAGTAAAATATCTTTTGCTATCGAAAGCTGTATCTTATTTAAATATTTTTCAATATTAAATTGATAAAATTAATAGTTAAAAATTCAAAAAATTTATTCATAAAAATATTAATATAATTTTTGAATAAATATACATAACTTTAATTTAAATTTAAACTTCTAATTGAAATTCCATTTGCGCTTCCAAATACATTGAATTGGCTTAGAAAAAAAGGAGAAGAAGATAAGAATATCAGAAATGCGCGCGCAAAACGGCACGCTCGGTACAATTAAGAAGATAAATAATTACTACTAATTTTAAAAGCTCTTATATTATATTATTATACACTAAAAAAATTCTCTGCTCATGTTAAGAACATTCTCCGACTCCAAGGTCCCAATAGGGCTGTTCAAATTCACTTTTCAGGTTTGTTCATCTTCCTTAATGTTTCAATAAGTTTTTGTCGAATTCATACTCTACTGCTGCCAAATTGTTTGTAATTTGTTTGTTCAAGTTTGACATGGAACTTGATTGTTCGTGCTTGAGTGTTACTTCGCTGTATTTATACTTTACTTACAATTCCTTTTCTTGCTCCGTTCCATTTGGTAGGATATGGAGTTTAAAGTGTTAATTTTACTGGCCTGCTGGTGGAGAGAATATATCGAAGTACTAGTTGAAAAATCAATTTGATAAGAGAACCGTTCAATAGATAGATTCGTGAATTTCAACTTCTTAAAGTTGTGGAAGTTGTATTAGAATGATATAATTGATGAAACTGTGTCAAATGTTCCCAAAAGTTGAAAAAGTAAAATTGGAATGGAGGGAGTAGCATATAACTTTTTCTTTTCTTTATTGGGGTAGGGGAAGAGAAATCGGGGAGGGGACTATAAGATTGGTAGGTGAAAGTTTAGGTAGCCAATTAACTGAGCTACTAAGATTCCCCGAGTGAGTAGCATATATTGAGATTTAGCTTCCAAATATTTCTGTCATTTCCTTGTGGTCATACTTTTCACATATTTGTGAAATTAAATGGTCTTTTCACCAGCATAGGCCTGGGTTCTTCAAGGTGTCTCACCTTCTATGTCAACTTGAGCTGAAAATGTAGTATCTGCTCTTGCTTGCTTACATATTTACTAGTTAGGTTTTGCAGTCAAATAGACGCATCGAAATATCCTATTCAGGGGTTTTGTGGTGTTGCAATTACCAAGAGTTCCGTTTGCTATTGTAGAATACATTTGCTGATGGGGACTTCTAAGTTTTGATTAGACGAAAATCTGTTATTTTCCTGACCACTTACTAGATAGAAGAAAGCATGGTTTTGTGCCAGAGACATATGACATTCCACATCAGGGGCATAAGGGCAGCCGAAATGGCTATTAAAATCTTAAGCTACTTTACATATTGCCTTTAGCGTTTTGAGTTGTGTGCTTAGATTCTTTCAATTAATTTCAGAGCAAGGTCCATGTTCATCTTCCAATGGAAGCAACATGGTTGGGGGTGGATAGGGTGGAGAATTGTTTATGAGGAGGCCAATGGGCCGAGTTAGCACCTGTCTCATGGCAACGGTTTTCTAGGCTGTCACTATTAGCCTGTAAGCACTCATATATCTGCAACTTTGAGGAAATAACAAAATAACCTTACTAGAATTAATAAATTGGATATTACTTGTTTTCCCCCTAGATTTTACTATTTCAATTGGATGTTACGATTTTTTCACATGGTATCAAAATTATATATTGAAGCCGGTTCCCTCACTGTAACTCCAATTTTCATTCTATGGTTGAATTGTGAACCCTTTGAATGTGTCTTATGTGCAAGGAGTGTTCGTTAGGGTGCATCAAGATTAAGACATCTAAATAGGAATGATTAAGATGTTGTCTCTAGATATGAAAACTGAATCATTACAATTGTTTGTTTTTCAATATCAGAATGTGCATAATTTATTTGTTTTGACATATAGTTATAGTACAATTCAAATAACGATAAATAAATATTAGACAAAAAATATAAATTTTATAAAATAAAATCATTATTTGGTTAAAAAATGAAACATGTATGTTTGCTAGTGATGGTGGAGATGGTTTGTAGTGGTGGTGGTGGTTGGTGGTAGTGGCTAGTAATGGTGGTAGTGATAGTTGTGGTTGGTGGTGGTTGTACTATGCTCAGTCATGGTCAGAAGGCAATATATAATATATCATGGTTACGCGATTTTTAAAAATGAGGCATTTCTGAGATTGATCTTGGGACCTCTTGCACCCCTTAGCATGGATCGTCTCTTATTTTTCCTGTGATTCGTAGTCTGACATTTTTAATTATTACTAGTTCTCCAAAGATTAATGAGATATATTTTGGGATACCGTATTTTTTCTTTAGTTTATAAGGCTTTGCCATTTTTTCCTTTATATGAGTGCTTGCTGCATGAATAATATCACTGGTGTGTTTATTAGTATCTACTGTTGTTTTGTACTTTTCTATGTTTACCTTGTTATTTGATTTCAATAACCTCCATGGTTTTTTTCTGTAAGCCACAGTTCTTTTCCAAAAAAAAAAAATTTCTTTTGAACCGGGCAGGTTTACGGGTATTAGAAGCTAATAGGGAGTAAAAATCTGGTGTTGTTGGAAAATCTGGTGTTGTTGGATTGCTCTCTTTGGCTAACTTGTTTTTCTGGTACCACTATATATAGATTCTTTCATGCGAGTCTGTCAAATTTGTGGACTACCCCTCTTTAATTTTTGTTGGGCATGTGGATAACATTGAGAGAAATGGTCTTAGTAGTGACACTTGGTCATTTGTTTTATCCTTGCTGACTACTTGGTATTGTTTTGGCTAATGTGATTTTGGTTCATATGTTTTTTATTGTAAGTTGGAAGGGACCATCTAACTAATTCATGTGCCATGTGTGATAAGACTCACTATGAAAATTTCTTTGCTTACTTTGTCTAGGACTTGTTTTACAGAAATGCTTGGTTTGGATAGGATAATAGGTTTTCCTTGGACTGTTTGAATCATTCAAGCCTGCCATTTTCATGAACTATCCCTAATTGTCCCCTTTGAACCTTAAGGAATTCTTCTGGAAATAAGAACTTGCTTTGTTGAGGCATTTTTCCGTCACTAATTTGGCCTTTCTTTGGCAACCACATGATAACCCTTTCCCTTGTGCTTTTTAATGCTATCTTATGAATCACCATACCTATTTGAGTGTTTGAATTGTAAGAAATAAGCTAAAAGTCTAAATTGGGAGAGTGTTGATTGGAGGAAGTGTATTGGGAATCAATTGAAAGCAAATAAGAGAAAAAAAAAAGAGAATTGAAAGTATGGATAAATGAAGCATAGTTCTTGAGAATGAATAGAAGCAAGTGAAGAATTTGAAAAGAAAGAAAATGAAACAAAAAGAACTATGAATAAATGGGAAAACTTGGAAGAAGAGACATACAGACTCGCCCCCTGCCTTCTGGGTCTTTGATATAATCTGGTTCATTGCTTCATGTTTGAGCACCATTGTTTGAAGTGAATTAAAAGCACAAGCAGGGCCCGAAGTTTAGGAATAATATTTTGAAGAAAGTTGGCTTTCCCAGTTAGGTTTCTGTTCCTTCCACTTTTTTTGGTTTGAATAATAGTTCAGTATTCCCATTTATATATAATGATCATTGATAAAGCTCATTATGCGTAAATGGGGTAAAAGAACAACATGAGCCTCACATGTTCATGCCTCTTTGCCCAACTAAACTGAAATATAATGACTCATCTTCTAGAGGAACCAGTTTAACTCCTGATTTTAGTAGGAAATTAGGAGAGATTTGTCCCCAAAAACATATCAAACCACTGGAATTTTTTTGTTTCTTATGGACCTTTCTATATTGATATAATGATATTTATAATATGATTGTTGACCTGCATGGTCCATACCAGTGAACATTGTGCTAAAATCTGCTTACACTTTGGTGGTACTTCTTGTGCTAATCTACTTACCCTTTTGTATCTAAGAATCTCTTAGGAGTTTTATATCATTTTGGAGTTCCAGATCTGCTTACTTGTAAATTAGTCAGGTCCACAAATCAGCATACTACTGGCTCGTGTGGTTTAGTACTTTGATCTTGTGGATCCAGAAAAGTTTACCTTTCAGAGCATCAAGTTTTACCTGCCATTTGGTGTTCTCTATATGTGAAGAAACTTGGCCCAAATGTTATTACAGCAAAGAACATAACTTTCGGCTGATTGTCTTGGTTGACATTTGATTTCCTTTTGTCAGTGGTTTTGGTTGACTTATGATCAGAATTGTATAGAACAGGAGAATAAAAAGAGTGCTGCAAGTCAAACACCAAGTATAATTTACTAATATACTAGAAAGGAGAATCAGATCTAGAATTCTGTCCCGACTGTTTGGACTTTGGTTCAGCCATATATAGTCTGTGCTTTCTTGTAATAGTTTCCCTTATTAGTATTTAATACAATTAATAAAATTTTATTGTCTGTGCATGATGCTAAGATGAATTCCATTGATCATTGGAATCCCAACTTCGTTGATACTGTAAGAACATACTGAGTTTTCAGAACAGAAATCTCACTGTTGATTGTTCAACGAGTGTAAGTCGTAGGAGTACAGACTTAGAAAAGGTAGTCAACAAATTGGGGGCATTCCGAGAATTGAAGTCGGGACCTCTCGCACCCAAAGCGAGAATCATACCAATAGACCAAACAAATGCCCACCTTTTGTTGGTCGCATAGTCTTAATGCTAGCTGGAAGTCTCTGCTCAGCTGTCTGGAGCTTATACCTTTTTTATGAAATGATTTTCTAGGAGTGATGAATATATCAATGTCTAAGGGCTCTTACATTGTTAAAATCATTGATATGGAAAGACATAAGTATGCTGTTAAAGGTGTTTTACTCAAATAGAGTCTGTTATAGATGGAGGAGCATTGAAGATTTATAACTTACAGTAAATAAAAAGTTTTATTAAAATCAAGGGGCATTCCGAGAATCGAACTCGGGACCTCTCGCACCCAAAGCGAGAATCATACCACTAGACCAAATGCCCATTTGTTGACAATTTCCCATATCTGAGTTTATGTCAAATTTGTTCTCCCCTTGTGAGTTATTTGATTGTAAACGTTATTGTTCATCTTCAATTTAGACTTCAGATGCTCTGTATCTCATGCCAGTTGATCTTCAGTTGCTTACTTTAATATCTTTGGCAGTTTCCCCCCATTTTTAGATAACAATATCATTTGGTACTTTTGCTGGATCCCATTTGGATATGGGAGATACCGAGAGGGGTTGCTTAAAAAATGACTCCTTTGCAGCTTCCTCTGATTTGTCCTGCTCTCGTGCCGAAAGATTGCATCTGCTATGGTTACTGATGCTTTTGTCTTTTACAATCCTTTTCTATCATTCTCAGCGTTTTCGGCATCTTGAATAAAAAAGCCATGGGAACTGTCCAGTGATTGAGAACTCTCAATGACATGAGGCCAGGATTCTGGCATTAGCTATATCAGTGTTGCATATGTGAACACCATAAGTTCAGTTAAGTCACAGCTGAAGTAAGGAAAGCTTCCACTAAATTTATGATTATTACATTTATAGTTAAACATGGGCTTTCTTGTTGGGTTCTCTTATTACCAATTTTCTTTTAGCTACATTCCTTATTAAGCTACATTCTTTTCACTTGTGTTTATGAAACAGCTTAACTCATGTTATGTAAATGGTACAAAACAACATGGTACAATGATGTTCCTGCATCTTTATTTCACTAAATTGAATTGAAAATGGGTATCTGAACTATGGATACCCATTAAACTCCTCATTTTGACTTGAAATTCGAGAGAACTTTTGCCTCAATTTTGTGAAAGACCTCTGAGCCGTTGATCATCAGTTCAAGGGAAAAAAATCCCTTGATCCCTAATTGATGTTATAATCCAGACTTTATGAATCTTTGATATAAGGCAAACCATGTACCTGCTTAGTCAAATTGGAAACAGAAGCCAAAAATGGAAATATCTGAAATGATGGCTTATGACAGTTGAGATATTTGAACTTTACCCATTTAACATTTTATATTCAGGGATCCCTATGGAGTTTGACTCCATTTCAGAGCTTATCAGTAAACTGAATATTCAAGCCTAACTCTGTACTATTGCGTGTATTCATAATGTATTCAGCTTTGGGTGACTCGTGCCATTTGGTGGTCCACAAGCGCGGGTAGAAAGCTTTTTACCTGTAAATATTGTTGTATGAAGACATTTGGCGCAGTTGACTTGTGATCAAAACGCTTAAGGGAAACAACAAAGTGCTCTTTAAGTCAATATGTTTGGTAAGGTTTAGTACAAGCATTACAACAACAACGACAACAATACACCCAGTGAAATCTCACAAAGTAGGGCTTGGGAGGGTATAGTGTATGCAGACCTTACCACTGCCTTGTGGACGTAGAGAGACTGTTTCCGAAAGATCCTTGGCTTAAGTGCCATAATCTCAAATAAAAGAAGAAAAAAGAACAGTGGAAAAAGCATAATTAGATAATAAGAAAAGCAATATAAAGTTTACAATAATGAAATAATAACAACGGTAAATAGTATGATAAACGAAATAGAAGTCTTTAGTGCAAGCATTGACAAAGCATAATTATGTCTGGGCTGTAGAAATGGTGCACCTCTGCTCAAGTAAACTGAAATAAAATGACTCATCACCAGCGTTATCCATTTTTAACTTCAGATGTGAGTAGGAAATCAGAGAGCTTTTTCCCAAAAAGAATGACGTACCGTTTGGTTTTTAATAACACATTTCTGCACCTCATCAAATGAATTAAAATAATAACACTGTTCTGCTTAATATATCAGTTATGGTTGTTGATCTGCATGTAATATCAATAGGCTTTGATAGAAACAAACATTTGATTTATTTCTGAAGGGCAGAATTGCAAATCAAACCTCTAAACTTTCCTTATCATAGCTGAGATAATTCTTGTTCTAATCTATTTAATCTTTTGTATATAGGGATTCCTTGGTAGTTCTATGATGAGTTTTGGAGTTCCGATCTGCTTACGTGTAAACTAGAGAGGTGAGCACGAATCCTTATACTACCAGCACTCATGCTTTGTTATTTTTATCTTGTAGTTCTGAAAAGATTGGCTTTCAGAGCATCAAGTCTGCCATTCCATTTTCTTTATTTGATCAGGACGTATCTTGGCCTAAATGTTGTTATTTGTAAAAACATGATCTTTGGCTGGTTGACTTGGTTGACTTTACATCAGAATGTGTAATGAACAGGAGACCGGAAAGAGCTTTGCAAGTCAAGCAATAAATGTGGTTTACTAAAATACACTAAAAAGAAGAATCAGTTCTATAGTTGTTTGGATTACTAAATTATTAATTTTTACTGTCTAAGATGAAAAACCATTAATCATTGAAAAACCTACCAAATTCATAAATGCTTGATGTGTTATTACAGTTTCCAGAACACAAATCTCACTGCTGAATGTTCAGCAAAGTATTAAATGTATATCCGACGTTTATCTTCAAATCCTTTATAACTATCAGGAGTACAGGCTTGAAAAAAGGCACTTAAAATTTGGGGCATTCCAAGAATCAAACTCGGGACCTCTCGCACCCAAAGCGAGAATCATATTACTAGACCAAATGCCCTGCTTTTATTTGTTCCCAGTCTAAATGATATCTGAAAGTTCTATATTAAGTTGTCTGGAGTTTATACCATCCTATGAAATGATTTCCTAGGTGGGATGAGAATCCTCCGGTGTCTAGGTGCTCCTCCAATGTTAAAGATAATGAATACAGAGAGACATGACAATGCTATTGAAAGTGTTTTTTTTAGTTGTAGACAGTGGGGAAGTTTTCAATATGTGGTTGTAATATCTGAACATACTCAACTGTAGAGTCAGCTAGAGATGGAGCAGCCCTTGGTGAGTTAAATCAGCTTAGCGTTAATTAAAACTTTAGCAAAATCAAGGGGCATTCCGAGAATCGAACTCGGGACCTCTCGCACCCAAAGCGAGAATCATACCACTAGACCAAATGCCCAGCTGGTTGTTGGTCCCCAAGTTTAAATAATAGCTGGAAGTTTTGTGTCAGTTGTCTGGAGCTTGTATCATTTTTCGAAATGATTTTCTTGGAGGATGAACATGTTCCAGTGTCCAGGGGATCCTTCCTCAGGTCTATTGGTGTTATGGTCCTTTACAAATTTGTTTTAAGTTCTATAGAGATCTTCATTTTGACACCTAAAAGAATAGAAAACGTTATCGTCTTCCATTCAAATTGTAAGTGGTCATAGGAGTCCGTTTCCTTTCCCTCCCTCCCTCCCATAGTTATAATAATGTATATAGAGAGGCATGCTATGCTATGTATGGGGCTTCAATTCTAGACATTATTGAAGTTGGTCATATCTGAGCATACTCAGCTGTAGAGGAGGGAATAGTCTTCTATGGTGATTGAAGAGTCAGTTAGAGATGTAGGAGTATTTGGAGAGTTAAATCAATTTAAGAGTAAATAAGAACTTTAAAAAAATATCAAGGGGCATTCCGAGAATCGAACTCGGGACCTCTCGCACCCAAAGCGAGAATCATACCACTAGACCAAATGCCCTGCTTTTGTTGGTTCCCCAGTCTAAATGATAGTTGGAAGTTTCATATTCAGTTGTTTGCAGAACCATCTTATGAAATGATTTTCTAGGAGGGATGAGAATTCTCCTCCGTCTAGGTCGCCTCCAATGTTAAAATAGTGTATACAGAGAGACATAATAATGCAATTAAAGATGTTTTGGTTGTAGAAAGGTGGAAGTTTCCCATATCTGGTTGTAATATCTAATCATATTCAACCGTAGAATCTGCAAGAGATGAAGGAGTCCCTGGAGCATTAATTAACTTTAGTAAATTAAAAATTTAGCTAAATCAAGGGGCATTCCGAGAATCGAACTCGGGACCTCTCGCACCCAAAGCGAGAATCATACCACTAGACCAAATGCCCATTGTTGGTGCATTGTCTTAATTGAGTTCTAGGAAAATGTATTTTCCCCTTTTGAGTTATTTGATCCCAAATGTCATTACTTATCTGTAATGTAGAATTCAAATACTCCTCATTTTTACACCAGATGATCTTTATTTCTTGCTTAAAGGTTCTTCAGTATTATTTGGATGTGAGGTGTATATAGAAGGGTTGCTTAAAATAAAATGCCTTTGCAGCTCCTCTGATTCTCACTGCCCTCGATGCCTAAATATGCTATCAGCTTTGGTTGTTACTGCCACTTGCATATTTACAATCCTATGCTATCCTACTAAACCTCTGGTCATCTGGAATCCAAAATCCATGAGATGTCTAGTGATTAAGAACTGTCATTGGACATGACGCCAGTTCTCGGGCATTAGCTGGATTAATATTACATGTTTGAGCTTCATAGTTCGAGTTAAGTCACAGCTGAAGCAAATAAAAGCTCCACTGAGGAGTATCTCATTTATAGTTAAACATGGGCTTTTCAATGGGTTTTCTTACTTCCAGTTCTCTTTTGGGTACCTTCTTTTAATTCATGTTACCTCATGTATACTTGCAACAGTGCAGAGTTGGGCTTGCCTGTTCAGTTTACAGAAAAGCAGATCTAAAACTCAAGGTTCAACTTCTAACTCCCAAAAGATCCCTAAATATAAAACATTGAACAGATCAGTTTTGAGTATCTTTACTATCATGATCCATCAGTTCAGATCTATCTGTAGCTTATATATCTAGATTTACCTTATTCAGCTTCATGTGACTCATGCCATTTGGTTGTCAATTGACATAAATTAAAAGAATCTTTACCTACAGATTTTGTTGTATGAAGACTTGAGATCAGCATACCAATATGGGAACAATAAAAAGCTCTTGAAGTCAAACATTAGGTAAGGTTTAGTACAGGCATTAACAAAGCAAAGTTAGGTCTTGACTGTACAAATCATCCTACTTATTGACAATCAATACTAAAAAGATATTGATTCCCCTGTCACATAAAACTGTCAGCATTTGACCCAGTGTGAATTCTAATTTTTTGAATCATTAGTTTACATAAATGGCTAATGAACTTGCTGCAATTTTCAAACATCAATCTCAATGCTTTTTTCAAAAAACAAAATTACTAAGAATCTTGCAACCCATTAATCTACAACTAGACTAAATACCCAGTTGTTTATGTTCCTTATAGACAATCTTGTAATAAGGTTAACACTTAGTTGTCCATGATGAAACCTTGTGTGCTAGTTGAAATTTTCTGCTTCCATTGTTAATAGTGTGGAGGGTAAATTATTAGCGTTGGTATTATAATTTCGAGACTGCAGAAAAGGAACTTTGAAGTGTATTTTCTCATGAAATCTCTGTCCAATCGCACTAGGTTATCCATCAACCGCCTGCTTGATTTTAATATATCAATTAGAAAAAAGAGTGAAGGAGCATAGACAAGTTAAATGAAGTAAAAGAGTTACATTAGCTGGGGGCATTCCGAGAATCGAACTTGGGACCTCTCGCACCCAAAGCGAGAATCATACCACTAGACCAAATGCCCTGCTGTTTGTTGGTCCCTCAATCTATATAATAACTGGAAGTTTCATGTCAGTTGTCAGCTTATACCATTTTTCGAAAATGATTTTCTTGGAGGGATGCACATTTTCCTGTGTCTGGGGGATCCTTCCTCAGGTTAATTGGTGTTATGGTCCTTTATGATTTTTTTTTTGCAGTTTTATGGAGATCTTCATGTTTACACATAAGAGATCTCAAAAGGTCATTTTCTTCTATTCAAATTATTAGTGGTCGTAGTAGACCATTTCCTCCCCTCCCTCCCATTGTTAAAATAATCTATATAGAGAGGCATACTATGCTATTAAAGGTGCTTTAGTTGTAGACATTATTGAAGTTGGTCATATCTGGTTGTATCTGAACAAACTCAACTGTATCGGAGGAAGTAGTCTCCTATGGCGACTGTAGAGTCAGTTAGAGATGAAGGAGCATTTGGAGAGTTATTTCAACTTAAGAGTAAATAAAGACTTTAGCAAAATCAAGGGGCATTCCGGGAATCGAACTTGGGACCTCTTGCACCCGAAGCGAGAATCATACCACTAGACAAAATGCGCTGCTTTTTGTGGGTCATCCAATCTAAATGATAGCTGGAAGTTTCATATAAGTTGTCTGGAGCTTATACCATCTTATGAAATGATTTTCTAGGAGGGATGAAAATTTTCCTGTGTCTAGAGGTGCCTCCAATATTAAAATAATGTATACAGAGAGACATAACAATGCAATTAAAGGTGTTTGAGTTGTACAAAATGGGGAAGTTTCCGATATCTGGATTCTGGTTGTAATAACTAAACATATTCAACTGTAGAATCAGCCAGAGATGAAGGTGTTGCTGAGTTAATTCAATTTAGAGTAAACTAAAAAATATTGCAAAATCAAGGGGCATTCGGAGAATCGAACTCGGGACCTCTCGCACCCAAAGCGAGAATCATACCACTAGACCAAATGCCCTGGTTTTGTTGATTCCCAGTCCAAACGACAGTTGGAAGTTTCATATTCAGTTGTCTGTGGTACAAACTTATGAAATGATTTTCTAGGAGGGATGAGAATTCTCCTGTGTCTAGGGGCTCCTCCAATGTTAACAATGCAATTAAAGGTGTTTTAGTTGTAGAAAGGGGGAAGTTTCCCATATCTTGTTGTAATATCTAAAATACTCAACTGTAGAATCAGCATGAGATGAAGGAGCCCTTGGAGAGTTAATTAACTTGGAGTAAATTAAAAATTTAGCTAAATCAAGGGGCATTCCGAGAATCGAACTCGGGACCTCTCGCACCCAAAGCGAGAATCATACCACTAGACCAAATGCCCATTGTTGGCATTGTCTTATTTGAGTTCTAGGCAAATGTATTTTGCCCTTTTAAGTTACTTGATCCCAAATGTGATTGTTTATTTGTAATATTAAATTCAAATACTCCTTATTTTACACCAGATGATATTCATTTTTTGCTTAAATTATCTTCAGTACTTTGCGTAATTGGATGAGAGATGTATATAGAAGGTTGCTTAAATAATCTGCCTCTACAGTTCCTCTAATTCTCACTGCACTCGATGCCTAAAGATACTATCAGCTTTAGTTGATAATGCCCACTTGTATATTTACAATCCTATGGTATCATACTCAACCCTCTGGTCATCTGGAATCCAGACCCATGAGATCTGTGTAGTGATTAATAACTATCATTGCACATGAGTCCATACCTCTGGCATTAGCTGGATTTTTTAATGAGACGAAGATGGAGCTGGATTAATATTTTACATATTTGAGCTTCATTGTTCGAGTTAAGTCATAGCTGAAGCAAATAAAAGCGCCACTAAGGAGTATCACATTTATAGTTAAACATGGGTTTTTTGCTGGGTTCTCTTACTCAGTTCTCTTTTGCGTACCTTCTTACTAATCTATAATATCATTATTACTTTTTTCATGGAATAGCTGGATCTTGTTATGCAATTTTCATGCTATGCAATTTCGGGTGCAAAGCAACTTGGTACAATGATGCTCATGCTTCTTTGCTTCACTAAAGTGAAATGAAAAATGGCTCATAAACTATGGATATTGGTATTATTCCATAAATTGACGTAAACTTTTGAGAGCTTTTGCCTTGATTTTGTGCGACACCTCTATGTCATTGATTAATGATTTCAGTTGTTACTGTTAACTTTCTTGATCCCTAATTGACCTATAGATCAAATATAATGATTCTTTAATGTTAAGATAAATCCATATACCTAACTTCACTTCTAAGTTTTGCTGCTTTGTCAAATTGAAAATGGATGGCGAAAAAGCATATCTGAAATGATGGCTTGATAGTTGCGATACTTGGGCTGATCTGTTCGACATTTTATATTTAGGGATCTTTTGGGAGTTTGATGTTGAACTTTGGAGTTTCCTATCTGCTTTTCTGTAAATTGAACAGGCAAGCCCAACTCTGCACTATTGCAAGTATTCATGATGTATCAGTCTGTAGTTTATAGATCTAGGTCTACCTTGTTCAGCTTCAAGTGACTCATGCCATTTGGTTGTCCATGAACATGACTTAAAAGAATCTTTACCTGCAAATTTTGTTGTATGAAGACTTAAGATCAGCTTATCAAAATAGGAACAATAAAGAGCTCTTGAAATCCTCAGGGGTTGGCCTGGTGGCAATTGACTTGAGCCTTGGGGTTTGCTCCCTTTCAAGGTCTCAAGTTCGAAACCCACTGGGTGCAAACAATTTCTGAGGGCCATCGGACTGGGTAAACCCTGAATTAACCGTGGTGCACTTGCGGGAAACACCTTGCTAAGGGCCTGTGCATCCGCGGGATTAGTTGGGGCTCAAAGTGCAAATCAAAAAAAAAAAAGAGCTTTTGAAGTGAAGCGTTAGGTAAGGTTTGGTACAGGCGTTGACAAACTAAAGTTATGTCTTGACTGTACAAATGGTCCTACTTGTTGATAATTAAATAACTAAAAAAATAC
This sequence comes from Solanum rostratum, assembly GCA_029948455.1. NCBI lineage: Eukaryota > Viridiplantae > Streptophyta > Magnoliopsida > Solanales > Solanaceae > Solanum > Solanum rostratum. The sequence continues at coordinate 88,160,126 of CM057045.1, read as the reverse complement.
TGATTCCCCTGTCACATTAAACTGTCAGCATGTGACCCAGTGTGAATTCTATCTTTTGAGTCTTAGTTACATAAATGGCTGATGAACTCGCTGCAATTTTCAGAACATCAATCTCAATGCTGATTTTTGTTCAACAAAATATTAAGAATCTGCAACCCATGAATCATACAACTAGACTTAAATACCCAGCTCTTTATGTTCCTTATAGATAATCTTGCAATAAGTTTAACACTAAGTCATCCAAGATGAAAACTTGTGTGCTAGTTGAAATTTTATGCTTCCATTTCTAACAAGGTGGAGGGTAAATTGTAATGTTAGTATGATAATTTTGAGACTACAGAAAAGGAACTTTGAAGTGTATTTTCTCATAAGATCTCTGGACAATTGCACTAGGTTATCCATCACTGGTCTGCTTAAGTTGAATATATCAATTAGAAAATAGAGTGGAGGAGCAGAGATACAAGTAAATTGAAGTAAAATATTACATTAGCTGGGGGCATTCCGAGAATCGAACTCGGGACCTCTCGCACCCAAAGCGAGAATCATACCACTAGACCAAATGCCCAAGCTGTTTGTTGGTCCCCCAATCTAAATAATAACTGGAAGTTTCATGTCAGTTGTCTAGAGCTTGTGCCATTTTTTCGAAATAATTTTTTTGGAGGAGTGTCACGTCCTTTCACAAACTTGTTTTTAGTTTTATGACTTTTTTTATCAGAGATCTTCATTTTTACACAAGATCTGAAAAGATCATTTTTTTCTACTCAAACTATAAGTGGTAATAGGAGACCATTTCCTCCCTCTCCCTACCTCCCATTGTAAAAGTAATGTATATAGAGAGGCATACTATGCTATTAAAGGTGCTTTAATTGTTGACATTGTTGAAGTTGGTCATATCTGGTTGTATCTGAACAAGCTCGACTGTATAAGAGGAAATAGTCTTCTATGGTGACTGTAGAGTTGGTTAGAGATGAAGGTTGGAAAGTAAATCAACTTAAGAGTAGATAAAAACTTTAGCGCAATCAAGGGGCATTCCGAGAATCGAACTCGGGACCTCTCGCACCCGAAGCGAGAATCATACCACTAGACCAAATGCCCTGTTTTTTGTTGGTCATCCTTCTAAATAATAGCTGGAAGTTTCATATTCAGTTGTCTGGAGCCTATACCATCTTATGAAATGGTTTTCTAGGAGGGATGAAAATTCTGTGCATCTAGGGGCACCTCCAATGTTGAAATAATGTATACAGAGAGACATAACAATGCAATTAAAGATGTTTTGGTTGTAGAAAGTGAGGAGTTTCCCATATCTGGTTGTAATATCTAAACATACTTGACTGCAGAATCAGCAAGAGAATTAAATAAACTTGAAAATTAAAAATTTAGCAAAATCAAGGGGCATTCCGAGAATCGAACTCGGGACCTCTCGCACCCAAAGCGAGAATCATACCACTAGACCAAATGCCCATTGTTGACATTGTCTTATTTGAGTTCTAGTTAAATGTATTTTAGCTTTGTCAGCTATTTGATCACAATTGTCATTGCTCGCTTATTGTAGAATTCAAATAATCCTTATTTTACACCAGATGATCCTCATTTGCTTGCTTGAATGTTCTTCAGTACTTTGCTTGTTTGGATGTGAAATGTATATAGAAGGGTTGTTTAAAGTAATATTCCTCTGCAGTTCCTCTGAGTCTCATTGCACTCGATGCCTAAAGATGCTATCAGCTTTGGTTGTTACTATCACTTGTATACATACAATCCCCTGCTAATATACTCAACAGTGCCAATTGCTAATCACTCTCCCGAAGGATGTCCTCGGTGTTGTGTTGGCAAGAATCTCTTCAGAAAAAGAGGCATTTTCTAGATCTAAGCGAATTGACCCTCTGGTCATCTGGAACCCAAAACCCATGAGATCTATGTAGTAATGAAGAACTGTCATTGGACACGAGGCCAGGTCTCTGGTGTTAGCTGAATTATTATTACATGTTTAAGCTTCATAGTTCTAGTTAAGTCACTGCTGAAGCAAATAAAATCCCCTTGATAGTTAAACATGGGCTTTTTGCTGGGTTCTCTTACTTCCACTTCTCTTTTGGATATGTTCTTTGGTAAGCTGTATCATTATCACTTGTTCATGGATGGTGCAGCTCATGTTATGCAAATTTTGGGTGCAAAGCAACATAGTACAATGAAGTAATTGCTTCTTTGTTTCACCAAAATGAAAATGGCTCATGAATTAGGGTTATCCATTTCATTCTTTATTTTGACTTGAAATTCAGAGAGCTTTTGCTTTGATTTTGTGCAAGATCTCTGCGTCATTGATTAATGTTTGCAGTTGTTATTGTTAACTTGACCCCTAAATGACCTTGTTATAGATCAAACATAAATGATTCTTCAATGATAAGACAGATCTGTGTACTGACTTCACTGTTACCTTTGCCTGCTTTGTCAAATTGAAGAAAATGGCAAAAAAGCATATCTGAAATAATGGCTTATGATAGTTGAGATACTCGAACTGATCTGTGGGATGTCTTATTTTTAGGGATCTTTTGGGAGTTAGATGTTGAACCTTGGAGTTTCAGATCTGCTTTTCGGTAAACTGAACAGGCAAGCCCAACTCTGCATTATTGCAAGTCTTCATGATGTATAAATTTTTAGCTTAGATATCTATATTTAGCTTATTCAGCTTCAAGTGACTCATGCCATTTGGTTGTCCATTAACATGAATTGAAAGAATATGAAGAGCTCTTGAAGTCAAGCATTAGGTAAGGTTTGGTACAGGCATGGACAAAACAAAGTTAGGTCTGGATTGTACAAATTGTCTTATTTTAATAAACTCAAAGAATATTGATTCCCCTGTGGCATTAAATTGTCAGCATGTGACCAACTGTCAATTCTATTTTTCGAATCTTAGTTACATAAATGGCTAATGAGCTTTCTGCAATTTTCAGAACATTAATCTCTGCTGATTTCTTAACCAAAATGAAGTAAAAAAAATAATTATATTAGACTGGGGCATTCCGAGAATCGAACTCGGGACCTCTCGCACCCAAAGCGAGAATCATACCACTAGACCAAATGCCCAGCTATTGATGGTCATTTGGTCTAAATACTAGTTCCCAGCTCATGTTAGTTATCTAGAGTTTGTACCTATTTTGTGAAATAATTTTCTAGGAGGGTAGATCATTCTCAGCGTGTGAGGGATGCTATGCTATTAAAAGTTACTGTTGGCTATATCTGAACATGTTGCGATAAGTTATCGCACCATGTATATGAGATAACTTATATCATCACTAAGGTAAAAATGGTGGGATACATGCTCCAAAGATTACCTTATATCTCCAACCAAACATTATCCTAGATTTTATTTTGGGATTATTATAATTTATACCTCAAAGTAAATAGGAAGGGTAGCAAAAACCCAAAGGGGCATTCCGAGAATCGAACTCGGGACCTCTCGCACCCAAAGCGAGAATCATACCACTAGACCAAATGCCCTGTTATTGACGTAAGTGTCTTTGAGCCTTACTCAATCTTCCATTTCTCATCTGCAATATAGAATTCAGATGCTCCTCAACTCATCTGGAACGTTCAGTAAAAAAATAGCGTATCGATTCCCCTATTGTCATTAAATTGTCTGTATGTGACCATATTTTAATTTATTGTTTGAATCTTAGTAAACATATATATAAATGGCTGATGAACTTGCTGCAATTTTCAAGACACCAATTTCAACGCTCATTGTTTTACAAAATATACTATTACTGTGTAAGAATCCTATGTATTTGAAATCAGAGTCAAATCTTGCTGAGTTTATGTTCCTAAAAAAACAAAAATAGAAGGGGCATTCCGAGAATCGAACTCGGGACCTCTCGCACCCGAAGCGAGAATCATACCACTAGACCAAATGCCCGCGTTTGATATTATCTCGGATCGTATTTTATTTATAGCACATCATTTGGCTTTTTTCCCCTCCTTCCCTTGAAAGATTTAACTTTCTTTTCGTGAATGTCAAAATGCTTGAATACATCATATCTTTCCGTAAAAACATCAGTTTCGGTATTGTTGGCGATTGAATTGCTAGATTTCACTGGTAGCCAAAATACCAAAAACTAGATAGAGGCTTTAGAGATATATTAAAAAATTAAGGGGCATTCCGAGAATCGAACTCGGGACCTCTCGCACCCAAAGCGAGAATCATACCACTAGACCAAATGCCCTACCATGGTGCTTTGTCAATCCCATACATACATTATCAAAGCACACGAAAAGTGAAAATGGCGCATGCTAACGATGCTTCATACAAACATTGAAAAACAAACTATCAACTGTTTTGCAGACTATTCTCATTTTTTGATGCATCGCAAGGTTTTAGTGTAAAATATCATCTATTTTTAAGTACAGTTTTTTGGTTTTAACATTTTGCCACAAAATTTCCAATTTCTTGTTGTCATAGTTCCTATTGTTACTACATATCAAGTACTCTTCTTTGCTCACCCTTGTATTAATTGGACAGTTTCTTCTTCCTCTCATAAGATAAACACTAGAGTTAGGTTTATAAATATTACTATTAAATACGAACGCAACTTCAGAATTTAGAATATTGATCACTATTTGAATACGAAATCCTCCAAAATAAGTGTGAAATATTTTCCTTTATTCATATTCTATTAGAACGAGCTATATCTTACCGTTGCTATTTTCCTTTCTGCCTAACTCGAAATACATCGAACTGAATGGCATTGGAAGCAAAGTCTCTTCGCAGGGCACTGTGGACAAATATGTGGGGAAGTTCTAACACTATGCATCCAATTGAGAAGGTAATAAAAGTAACAAATTCATACATGATATTTCAAAAAGAAAGAAATCAAATCAAAAAGGGGTAAATTTGGTTATCATTTTGAATCTTTTTCAAATTTCATTATCCTCACATCAGGAAATAGTCGATTTTATCCAGCAAAAATCATCACCTTTGTTGTCAAAAAAGAGAACTGACCAGTGACTCGAGAAAGCTTCTATTGGTAGAGGATATGTTACAAAAACAAATTTTGAAAGAAGCTTACCAAAATCCAGAGAAACTATACAAGAAACAACTTTCAACCATACTCCAATTCAACCACCAACTCCTTCGCATCAGCTACATTTGCACTCTTTCAATACCAGTGCAACAAACACCAGAAGCTCAACCATCTCAAATCCAGCTGCAGAAACAAAATCTGTGTTTTCACGTGAAGAGCGTCCGTTATCTATCTCCTCTTCAACACATTTGCTGACTGATCCCGAATCTGCCTCTACCGACCAACTAAGTGGGAGGGAGGTTCCAAGTGCAGTTTTTAACTGACTCGCCTCATTAATAATATTGTCCAATGACTCCAACGAGCAGGGCTCCATACCTTCGGATGCAGCTGACTCTTTAAACTATATAATACAACAAATTTTATCAAGCAACTTGTAATGGTCAAACCTTATAGGACAGAGATTGAGCTATATATTTTTTTCCCCTTTTCATCACCTCAAGTAGACTAAATAAGTCATTAAGCTATGCAATATTAATGATTAATCCAGAACACACGATATCTTTTCTGATCGCTACCTTAGTGCTATTTCTGTTATGAATTCATCTCCCCTGAGAGGTGGTCTATCTTTACAATGAGCTATTGGCTTCTAATGAAGTCCTCTGCGAAAATAGGAAACAAATACTACCTTTAAAAGTGAAAGGCGAAGCCTCCTAACTGCACGAATTAGATGCTCCATACTTTCTAAGCTCTCTTTTAGAGTTGCATTCTCTATCTTCATCCTGAAAAGGGGTAAAACACAGAAATGAGAGGAGAAAATATAAGATACCAAGGAAATATATTTTCCATCACATAACTTTCTTTTATGAGTGCACCAGTAGTAGGAAGCAGTTCTAAAATGCACCGGAAGCATCAGAAAAAATTCAAACAATACCTAGCAAAATCCATGTTATTGGTAGGCCTCCAATCAGCAAAATTTGCTTCAGAATCTCGATGAGTGTCGGCATCATTTCCATCTGAATCTTGCATACCAGTCCAGCGTCTCAAATAAGAAGTTTTCAGCAGATTTTTTAATCTTCCATCTTTTTCCTGAAGTGTCCTTTTCACTGCAATCTCACCAAGGGATTTTCCTTGTCTGGAGGCGTGATTAACTTTCCTACAACATTTAGCCATATAGCGTGAGCATTTGGAACAAGCAACTTTTAACAAGAAAGAACTAGAGCAAGGAGAAAGGGAAAAAGCTATTCCAATATATTTTTTATTCTTTTTAGAGAATGTGCGTAGCTGTCCAATTTACATGCTGGTCAAACCTCTCTGACTGTTTTAAACCAGGTCTTATTGCTACCAAATACCAGTAGTATATCTCCAAATACTCTCCCATGTTTTCCTGTTCAAACTCATCACTGTTGCTTATAAGGGATGACATTCTACACCTTCCTGCCTTCTTATGTTTTCCGTGTTCAAACCCATGCTTATTGCTATAATAAATGTCAATTCTTTACCTGCCTGCCTTCATGTCCATCCTAAGTAATTTCCTTTCAGAATCTTAAACATTGATAAAGCCCAAAGTTAGTATTTCAAGGAAAATTCCACAATAATTCCTTTTTGAGAAGGCAGGCCTTAAGATCCTCCTTCGACAAAGAAGAGTACCATGAAAAACAATGGAGACGAAACTGAGTACCATGAAAAACAATGGAGACGAAACTGAACCTGTTCCTAGTATAAACACAGTTAACTGGATATAGAAACATACTCTTGCAATAATTGATAGTCCTGCTTCAACTGTGCCAACTCCATGAGAGCTTTGACCTTCTCATTTGTAACCTTAGAAAATTACACACATAATCAGCCCATTTTACAGTTTGTCACTCCAAGCCCCACATTATAATCACACTACAGTATACTAGCAGTGTTATTAAATAAAGTGATGAGTGATAAGTTAAAGTGATAGATTTGGGAGAGAATTGGTCATTAAAGGAAGCAAAACTCAGCAGAATACTTGTAGTAAGTTCCTCTGGAGCTCCTCAATTTTTTTCTGCAGAGCTGCATTGACATTCCTCTCCAACAAGTGTCTTTCTTCTTGTTGTGAGAGAAGTAATAAAGTCTCAACCTGAATTGGAAAGAGAAACTGATTGAGTTAACACATATTTACAATTTTGAAAGTGCTCGTTTATTGCAACAGTTTCAAACCTTCTCATTTAGTGCCACAGCAAGGGCCTTAGAAGCATCACTATTTCCAACAGTAATGGTTGTTGTCAAGCTAGGCTGATTCCTCTGCAACAGGTAGAGATGGAGAAACTTAAGAAACATGTTCACAGCATATTTTGTTCATAAGCTTTTCTTCATTCTCACTAGATTACATTTAAAAGCATATAAAACTAATTGAAATAGTAACAAACAAAGTATCCCTTCCTGCAGCGTGACTGCTGATATCAACATCAGCATTTCTTGATTTTATGAATCGTAGTTACAGAGTTAAAAGGACGAATCCACTAAGGGAACATGTCTTCTTAGAGAACTAATTTAGGAAACAGAGAACCCTATCCAAGAAACAACTTACAAAATCTCGGGAGACAAACTTGGAAATATAATATTTATCCTCTCTTTGACATCAAACCACACAAAAGACCACAAACTAAACTTTTTCTTCAAATCATGAAAAACATGCGGAAGCTTGTACAAACACACATCAATATTAATAGCAATACTAAGACAAATATAGGTCTGAGAACACAACAGCGGCACCATCAACATGTTATACATTTGTTATTATCACCATGACGTTCAAAGAAACGCAATAGCTTTTGCCCCTTGAATCTTCATCATTATTAGTGCATAACTGAGAAACTCAATGCAACAGAAACCGTCTTATGGCGGCTAGAACTAATCCCTGTAGACACTGACAAAGAAAGGTCTAGAGCAAAAATAAGAACTAATTACCTTAAATATCAAATCTGAACCATCATCATTGTTTATCTGAACATCTTGACATTCAAGTTCATTGAACTTTAAATCATTCACTTGAGAAGAATGTATATATCTCTCACTCGAGCTGCAGTCCTTGAGCTTTTCTTCCACCATGTTCGAAGCTGATTTAATATGAGAAAATCCCTCATCAAGTAAGCTTGTAATATTAAGTCTATGCTGGGAATGATAGTGGCGAAATGCCAATATTTGAGCCCTGAGCTTCTCTTCTGAAAGAATCTGCACGTTAGTCCTTTCAGTAATCTATACATAGACTGGTGCTTGTATTCCATTTCAGAGTTACAAAATTCATACTTTCTGTTTTTCCAAGGTGCGAACATTTTTCTTCAAGTGATTTTCTATTTCAAGACCCTGAAACCAACACAAGAGAAAGAGAGAGAACAGTCAAATGATTAAGAATAGAGTAGAGTAAAACAATAAGTTTCTTCAATATAGAACAAACAGCAGATGAGAAACTACATACTACTTGTAGCTTGTTCCGAAGATCATCCAAAGATTTTCGTAGTGTCTCCACTTGTTTTTCCAGAGCACTCTGTCTGAGGAAAGTTAGTCAAGATCATATAATAAGTTTGAACAATTCTTTTTGATCAGTTTGAACGATTAAAGAAATAATCGGTCCACAATAACAATTGTTAGTGACTTAGAATTTCAAATTCCTTGCATTTAGTGTGACACTTCCTACACTCAAGTACGAACAATTACCACAGCAAGCCTTTGAAGTAATGCAAAGTATTTTGCAGATATATTCTTCAATCCTTACAGTACTGCAGATATATTCTTTAATCCTTACACTACTCGATCTCCAGATTAAATGAAAGAGCATATCACCACCATAACTAGTGTCACCCTTCTTGGACAAGAGCTCGTTCTAATGATAAACATTTAATGGTAAGCTCCCTAGGTAAAGTAGGGAACAAATGAAGGGAATTTTGTGAAGAGAAAATGGATCATGGGAGTGTGTGACTTGAACTATTGACCGGTCTGTGTAGATCTTTCCTGCATTTTTATTTGTATAAGTATTTCACATTTATGATTAAATTGCTACATAGTTGGTTCTCATCCTTCGGAGACTATACCACTTGCAAATAATCCAAGGAGCATGACAGGTATAGGAACTACTGGCTACGGTAGCAGCCGAATCTTCTACTGGTACATGGACAACCTCTTATTTTGATTTCTTGAACTGAGTGATCAATGAATTGGGATCCTGATGCATATAGATACAACTGGTCCAAAGGAGCTAGAATTTCCAGGAACATTTGGAACAGTCCGTTTCCGAGCAGAAAAAGGAAACCGACAATGTATGCATTAAACATAGATGAATGCTCAGCTAGAAGGTAGCATCAAATTAATTATTCAGAATCAAACAAATACTCATTTTACTCGATCTCCTTAAGCAGCAAGTAATTAAGAGAAGAAAATGGAGTGGAATATAATATTGGAGTTAGCTAGAAATTTGATTAACATAACAATTGGATTTTGTGGACCAAGGAAGTTTGAATGGAAATATGTGCTAAAAATGATAATGAACATCAGTTTTTAGTTTGATTTTTAGCAAAATAACTTGGAATAGACTAAAATGAGAAGTGGCTCAGGTGATTTGAGACAATGATCAATTATAACCAGTAACATCCAACTTTTTCGACTGCTAACTTTCTGGAACTCACAATGTACTTAGAGGTGGATGTTTCTTCAGGATTGCTGAAAGTCCACATTTCAGACGAATCATGTAGGAGGCACCCACATTTGTCTTCCCAAGACACATCTTCAATATCCTCCTCCAATGACTGCTGTCTGATCTCATAGAACTTATGAACAACCTGTTGTACAGTACAACATCTTCAAACTTCGAAAGGGTGGGATAATTATCAATAACGAAGGAAGATGATACATTGTGATTTCTTTCTTATTTCTTGAGAGTTTCCTTGATCCAAAAATTGCATAAAATGGAGTGTTACACATATAGAGATGAAACACTTTGCTTTATCTATTTTGATTCTGTAACAGTCATGCATATGGATCACAGGTAGGGCATAAGAACTAAGTACCTCCTTGAAAGCCTCATCCAATCTCTTCTCCCCGTCCATATCACTCAGCAAAGTAGCCGTCAGTATTTTCTCTTCAAGTAAATCACAGTTCAGCTCTTCAATCCTGCATCATAGATGGAACATAAGGGCAATATTATGTTACGCTGCATATGTTCCCCAGAATTGGTTTTAGATAGTTTTGTATATTGCAGTGGGATTTTTGTGGAGACTATAGGTAGAGCATATTCATGAAATCTTCATGAATATGAAAGGCTATTCAACTTTTATTCAGGTTTTGCAGATTTTAAAAACTCTAAACAGCATAAACACCAAATCACATTTTTATGAATAGAGAAATCAACACATAATGAAAATGTCGACTATTCAGATCCTTGTAGAAGTTACTTCCTTGGCACTCAATTGCCAATGGGAAGAGTGGCAAAATGCAAGAATAAAAGAAGAGCAAGAGGTCCAAAATCATGAAATTAGGGAATACGCCACTTTAACACCCAAAGCCTACTCACGACCAAATAAAAAGAAAATTGCAAGTTCTAAGCTCCATTGCTTCTCTACAACAGTAGGAGGTGAAAAACACCAGCATCCATGTTTTTGAAATTCTACATTGTTGAATCTAATCTGCAGCCACTATGGACTTATATGGTAAAACCTAAGAACGTTATTTTGTGTGCTATCGCAACTATTATGAACCTTCTTGTGCTTTTCTTTGGCTGTTCCAAAAGGTAAGGTGATAAAGGTGGCCTATCAATTATTAGCAAAAAGGTTTATGGAAGATAAAACCCCTAATGCAATAGGTGGTTCCTTGGAGTGAAATGGGAGGTAAACCATTTGACAGAATGGAAAATGTCATTTAGAAGAAAAAAGCTTAGAAGTACATATTTTGTGGGGACACCAAGACTTAGAATAGATTTTTACAAACTGTTCTCGGTGCGGCTTTGATGCTTATTGTAATACTTAGTTTATCCACAGGAAATTCTTTTAAATTTAAAAATCAGGTATCCACAAGAGAAACATGTCATTTAGAACTATAAGCAAGACAAAATCAAATCTTTTTTTTATAACAAGGGGAACCCGCAGCCGCTACCCTTTTTGGGTGTGCACAGGATAAACCCCCGCTCCTATGTAATAGCTCGCAAACCACATAAAGATGTAACCCGCACTAGGCAAGCCCGGTGCGACGAGCTCGACCCAGAAGGCAAACCCTTGCTTTCACTGGCAAGGAGTTTTGAACTTGAGACCTCCAACATGGAAGCCCCAAGCCTAAACCACTGGGCCACCTTGAAGGGTTAACAAAATCAAATGTTATTAACATGTAAAAATGCAATCAAACCTCCGCTGAAGTTCATGAAATCCTCTTGACATAAGCTCCTCCTTTTCCTTAGCCTTTTCAGCCTGCAATGTTTACGGGGCATGCTTAAAAGACTCCAAGAATTAGACGTGTGACAGATGAACTATACATGTAATCTCACACTCACAAGTTATTTGATAATTGAATAATTTTATCTTAAACAATTGTTGAAGTCAAATGCAACTCTCTGCATTAATTGCACTGGTTCTCCCAGAACATTTAAATCAAAATTCTTTAACGGGCAGTAATAAAAATGTAAAGAATGTTAATCACACCATCCTCTCTCTTCCTTTACCATTTTCCCCCTTTTCTAATTTTTCTTTTTTGAGTGCACCGGGGGGTCAGGAGGGAATGAGTATTCAGAAGGAAAAGAAATTTTGACAACCTCCATTATGGCATGGTCCCGCTCAGAAAATGCAGCAGCAACACAACCTTGAAAAAATTTAAGCTGCTTTTCTGCTTCAGTATTCTGGAGTAAAATAGAAATGGAGCAAGTTATAATATATTGGACTATGACGCACTTCCTGATATTTATTTGACTCTAGATCTACCAAAAATCAACATCTAAGACATCTTAGTTGCAAGCTCTTAGCATGCCAAGAACCAGAATTATAATGAAATTTGGGTCATCTCCCAAACAGAAACCATTTTTAACAGTCAAAATAACAGAGAAAAGATAGCTTCAAAAGTAACACACTAGTTTATATTAACAAGCACATGATGCACCTCCAGATCCAACGTTTAAGCTTTCTCTTTCCTTTCCAGGGGATAGGGAAGGGATTAAGAGCAAAGAGAAGACCTTGGAAACTTCTGCACTGTGTAGATCAGCCAGTTGACCCTAGCAAAAGGAAGATAAAAAAAAAGTGCATCTGTGAGATTAATCGCAGAGAGGTCGTGCGATGACATAAAAGAATAGCTATAAACCTTACTTTAATGCGATAAGCTTCTGATAGCTCTTCTTCAAGATTCTGATTTTCTCGTGCGCAAGCAGCTAGTTTCTTCTTCAAGTTTTCAATCTCCTGCTCCAACCCAGCTATCCTAATTGGTTTAAGAAGGCCATTTTAAAATGTCGCAAGAAAAATAATTCTCTCCTTCCATCCGACACAAGAGAAGGAGAGAGAACATAAAGAAGGAAACGACTTAAATATACAAATGACTAGCTTCCCCCGACTCCCAAAAGAAAAAATGAAAAAGAATGTTATACCTATGAAGAGGCACACGAGTAGGCACCCCAATATAGCTAGATCCAGTTTGTTGCATGCATAGCTGTTCAATATCTTTATGCAATTCGTCACGCTCTAAACAAGAAACCACAATACATTAGATTATACACATATAAAACATACTTGGATAAGAACGCAAAATAGATTAGCAAGAATGAAGAAGTGTGAGTAGTTAACACCATATTTTATTCATGCTTAACTACATAACCATTCTGGAGTCAACAAAACTAGCTCAACAATGAAAAATCCCCTCTATTTTCTAGGAGGGCCTGAATTCAGCCCTTCTTTTGGTCACACTCAATTACTCAACAGAATCAGTCACCTATTGAATCTTGAACTATTCAGCCTTAGCACCCTATGTGACAGCTGCAAGGCGTTATCTGAAGTGTCTGACTCATACTAATAATATAGTACATCAACAGCAGAAAGTTGCTTCAAGCCTATGTAAACTTATTATATCGCCTTATTGAAACTGGTTACATTCAAGATTGGACGAATCCCTCACATCCTCCCCCACTGCAACCTCCTCTTTCCCAAACGTTTAGTCCTTCTTGGGTCACTGCATACCGAGCATTTGCACTAAATGTTTCATGACTAGGTTCCACCAGTTCTGTCTTTTACTAGCATTGAGATCTCAACAATTTGCCGGCTGGCTATAGTGAAACTGTGTCTCCTCAACCCTTTAACCTGTAATCAAAAGTTTATATCCCTCCTAATTCTATCAGAAAAAGAACTATGTAACATCATTTAGAAACCATAGGAAAGATGCCCTTACTAGTGGCATAGAGTACTTATGTCCCCATACATGATTCACCTTTTAAAACACTGAATAATTTTAACAAGCAAGTACACACCATCAATCGACTAGTGGCATAGAGTACTTATGTCCCCATACATGACTCACCTTTTAAAACACTGAATAATTTTAACAAGCAAGTACACACCACCAACCGACCTCTTTTAGGAGTACTTAAATTTCTATCATAGTTGTAAGGTAAGGAGAAACTACTTTGCTGTACAGATATAATTGGACAGGCATGATAGATGAGCCTGGAAGGCTCAGGTTTAGTCATGAAAACAACTTCTACTCTTTCCTCAACTTGGTGAGTTGGAATTTAGTAAAAAAGAAAATTATATTTATCAAGAAAGAACATCCCACACTATGTTAGTCCAATCTGACCTTAAACACACATTCAAATACAAGAATTACAAAAACTATAAGAACCAAAGAACAACATGTAATCATACCGCGCTCCAATTCTTTAATCCGAGCACGCAACGATGCATTATCGTTCAAATTTCCGTCCATGGCTGAAAAAAGAACGGAAATCTTGACATCCACAACAACGTAAGTAATAAATTCATCAAAATTTAAAATTCAACGTAAATGGAGAAAGAATAAAGAAAACAAGATTTTTTGATGAATTAGAGGAAAGATTAAATTAAGGGGTTAAGAAAGTAACCTTGAAGGCTTCAATCAATAGAGAACCCTAGAAAGCGAAGAATTGATTGTTGATTCCCCTCTTTTCTTGCCGGAGACAGGACAGATTCGCTGTCTTTCTCCGATGTTTTTATATAATTTATTTTTGAATGTTTAGGGTATTATCAGAGCGTTTAAAATTTTATTTTATTGGATAATAAATTGATGATTAGGAAACAACAAAATTCATGCTGGCATTGTTTGGAAACAATTTGTCACTTACTTATACTCCCTCCCTCCGTTACTCTACATTAAATATAGGAGTAACTGTTTTAAATTAATTATCAATTTAAATAATTAAAAAGTAATTAATTACTTTTTTTTTGAATTTTTATTCTTAGTAATTAAGTTATTTTGAGACGTAAAAAACTCTATTGTTATAATTTTTAAAAAGTATCAATCATTTTAATAAAGTTATGATAGATAAATTTAAGTCTTTGAAATAATTAATAACTTAAATATTTTAACTAAGAGAAATGGAATAACATATATTAGCCTTGCTTGTACCGATTGGGACACTCCGACTAAATAAAGATGAGAAAAATACTTTTCAATTTTTCATGTTCGATCAATCAATGCTCTTAAAAAATATCTTTTTTTAGAAAATAAATTAGCTTAAAATGAGAAATATGACTTCTTAAAAAGAAACAAACTAAGTTCATATATCCAATACACTTCATCTTAATTCCTATCTCCACCATCACACCCCTACCTCGATCTCCCATAATGTTTATTTAAATTAGGAAAAAGGGTCAAAATTGCCCTTAAATTATGTAAAACGAATAAAAATGTCATCCACTTATAGTTTGGTCCTAAAATGACCTTGTCGTCAAAATTTTGATCCAAATATGCCCTCGTCATTGATACTTTGATCCAAAGACGCCATTATTATCACTAAATGGGTCAGAAATGTCCTTCTTTAAATATATATATAAATATTTTCTTTTCTTTTTAAACATATTATGTTCATAATAAAAACATTATTTTTAAAGAGTCTTTATCTTGTTTTGTTTCTTTTAAAATCAAGACAACTAATAAAATGTAAGAAAATATTTTTTTCCTTAATCTCATTTTATCAATTAAAATAGAACATTGTGCCCTTGTAACAAATAATATATATCATAAATATAAGATCATAGTAAACTCAACATTTATTTTTATTTAGATAACAATAAAAATAGTAATTATAATAAAACAAGAAATATTTTTATTTTTAACTTTTTCTCAAATTAAAATAGGATAAATATTTGCTAATTAAAAAAATATTATTAGGAAATAATATGTTAAAAAATAAAATAAATAAATAAATTTATTTGAAAAAAAACATTTTTGATCCATTAAATAACAATAAGGATATTTTTGAACTAAAGTATTGACGGCAAGGATATTGTTGGACCAAACCATAAATGAATAACATTTTTGTTCATTTCATATAATTTAAGAGCATTTTTTATCCTTTTCTCTTTAAACTATATCCAAATGATTTTAGAATAATATCTTTATTCATATACCGAACATAAAAAAATAAATGACCTACTTATATTTTGTCCTAGATAAATCGAACATACCCATATTGTCAATTCTTTGTTTCATTAGTTCGAATCTTGTGGAAAGAACTTATAGGCTACAAATACAACAACTGAGTGAATTCAGCCCTGTTTTTATCTAATTACAATTCACAAGCCTGAAACTCTAATTTTCCCTTTGAAAGTGCCCCCTGTTCTGCTGGTGAAGAGGGCGTCACGAATATGCTATTTACCGGAAAGGCTTTACTATCACGAACACTGGATTGTACACTTCCACAACTATTTACCAAATTTTACAAGCCAATAAGTAGTGGGCTTAGGATTTGACAAATAACAAACTGGAGGAAAATCCAGCAAAACTCTAGTATTGAGCCTCAACTCTGGAATACCCTCATCAAGCGTGTATCATCTGTGCATTTACAGAGACAGAAACAGTAAGAATAGGAATAGGGAATGATTAGTGACACGGCTTTTGCATTAAACATATCAGAAAGAATATGACATTTACAGCACAGCGACAAACTGCAAAGTGCCTTGCTAACAATGGAAAAGACTTGCCACGAGATAGGTAGTACAAACTGCCTAATCAACCAAAAAGACATCATGATATCAAATTTACATTCACAAGAAAATGCACTGAAGAGAATGGCATAAACTTATACATAAAGATGCTTGTGGACCTACATTTTTGAAATGGGAGAACTTTGAACCATTATGTTTTTAAGTTATTCCAGCTCTTCAATTGATAAACTTGTACCATAAATGGATCAAACTAGATATACTAATAGAAAATTCAGCAGCAAAATCCATCAAAACTTAGAGAAATATCATCTGAGCAAAGCTGAAGAGAAACCACATATACGAAAAGGTAACACAATTTCATTGAGGGATCTTGAGTCCTAGACATTGACTAAAAGATACCAGTGGAGAAGAGAAAAATAGGAAAAGAAGGAAAGGAGAAAGGGACTGGTGGAACAGCAGATGCAATCAAGAAAAAACCAAGTACTGATATATCTTACCATCCTTGGGGTGCTTCTCCCTTGTAGTGCCTTCATTGCAGCTTCTGCAAAGGCTTGTGCAGCTTCGGCATCAGCCTCAGCAGCATCAGCCTCTCTAGCAGCATCCTCAGCTTCTGCTATGGCTACTTCTGCTTCTGCAACAGCTTGTGCAGCAGCTACTGCTGCCTCTTGAGGTGTCATACTCCTCATCTTAGTTAACTCTAAATCTACTTGAGCCTTAGTGAGTATGTTTATGTCTTCCTGATCAACCCTAGAGGAGATCCTCTGCCTGCTTTCCAAGACAGGAACAGAAGGAATTCTTCGGTCAGATAATACTGGAGTTGGTGCTATTCTATACTTTCGCTTCATCTGCAAGAGAAAATGTCATCCTTAATATCATAATCAGCATGAATCTAACGACTGACCATCATTCATGATATTCTACACCTCCACTACATCTGCAAAAGAAAAAGACATCCTTGATATGATTCATGAATTTGTATCCGCCAGTTCGTATTGGCTTAACAGTCAAAGCTAAGGGCGGATAAGCAACACATGAAGTATGAATTCCACAACTGAATATCACCTTGATAAGTCTCCCAGTAGCAGTTAAATACTTCAGTTTCGCTGAAAGTAGCCTTTTAAAGTTTGAAGGTGCCCAATATTGATCCTACAAGATATAAAAAGTATTGAGTATAATAGACTGATATTTGTAGCCATTATAACTTAGGCAGGAACAGAAATTAGATAAATCTTGACCCCATGCAGTATCTAAAGTTTAACACATAGCATCTTACTTTGCAAGCCATATCTTAATGTAGAAAACTATGATCAAACACATAGTAAAAATAGTCAATACAGCACTATCATATTAATATTATGATCATAGAAGGTAGAGTGATACTGAACAGGATGCTAAACCATGACCCATTAATACTTACAGAAATATTTGACAAAATTAGGCTCCTATAATCTTATGCAGTTGATCTACTGTTGTGAATGCCAACGGTTAGATGCTTACAAAACTTGTGTCCCTCACACACTAAAAATAAACAACTGTACAAAAAAAGAACTAAAATCTAGAATAAAAGAGTTCCAGAAGAACGCATACTTGAATTAGCAACAAGCACCAAGAGCAAACACCATTCAGAATGTTATTGATGGCATGACAAGCAAGACTTCAAAATTCCAAAATGTGTTAGAGGCCCTAAGAAAGAATATTGTGCAATTTAATGAAGCAATACTGCTCTAACTTGCCTTACTTTCGGACAATTAAGCTCAACAAGAAGATGAGTACCTCTATGTATGTTGCTATAGTAGTCTTGTTGGAACCACCTGGCTCCTTCAAGTTGCTTATAGCCTCCATTATAAGATTATCCAATCTATAACAGTAGAAAGCAGCAACACTTAGAGATAGTTGTCCTTCCAGGAAAAAGTAAGACTAAATAATGGAACATAACAAACTTATGAGTTATGACAAAGCTAGGATTATTTTTATCCATCTACCATTATCAGAATGCTAAAAAGTAAACAAGAATTATTACTTGGAAATAATATGTATAGAATATGAAATAATTACAACTATAGAAGTATGAGATCATGCAGAAGCCAATATTTAAATAAATCCACGAGCACAAGCAATTGTACAAGGCTACAACTTTAGTCATGCTGTAAAAGTAATGAGCAAGGTTTAACCTTATGATAGATCTTTTTGACCCACCAATCTGTGGAGAATCACTAGTAGTAGCTAGCCTTGCTTCAGCCATTTCCACATCACTTTTAGCCTCAGTGGAGACAGCTAAAGACCTCTTATCTTGTTTACGGGCTTGATTCATTCTTTTGAGAGCCAACCTTGCTTTCTCTCTAGAACCATAGCCGTTTGTCATCACACATATGTTCCTCCACTTGTCCTGAACAGCAACAAAGACAAATTAACTAATCATGCATAAATACATATCCAAGAAGAAAATTAAAAAAAAAAAACTACGCGACCTTCATAGATTCAAATGACACCAAAGCTTCCTCTCAGCAAAGAGAATTTTATACTAAAAGAAATGGAAAAAGGGAAATTCTACCTTTAGATCTACATTTGAACGTGAGGACAACACTCCGCTAAATTCTGGATCCTTGAGGATCGTCCGCCATTTGCCTGGTCCATGCTTACGGACCCCAGATTTAAGAGCAGCTTCTTCGTCTGGAGTCCACTTCTGTTTAGGTGCACCCATCCAAGTATTAAAAAGTTATCCTTCAAACAACCTAATTAGAAAACCATAAATATGTGTCAAAAACTCAGAAGAAGATGATGGACAACGAATAAGATGTACAATAAGAATTATGTATCTGGATAAGCTACATAACTTCACATGATCAACATTAAGCTATTCGTTCAACGACAACGAATAGTACAAAATATGCTAAACTGCCTTCAAAGCAATATGCAATATCTTACAACATACTTGTATTTGACTCACCTAATTTCATGCACAGAGCTATTGTTCAAGAGTCATAAGTCTCATGACTTCTTCCAACAGACATTGGCAGTGACATTCCGCTTAGGGGTTAATTTATACTAACATTCCAGAGATGCAGAAATATAATTCAAGCAACAAAATCATCATGTCTTCTAAAAGTTCTCCAAGTGCTTTGTCAACGTAAATCTTTCATCTTCTGTTTGTGCATTTCTCTGGATACCTCAAGCTAATTCCTTTTGTAAAGGCTTGAAAAATCCTAAGATAGCTTTAAAACATATGTAGGCAAACAAATAAACATGGCCTATAAAATACTAGAAACATTTCAATAGAGGAATTTGAGCTAAAATTAGCCTTCTCTTAATCACACAGCATTCCCCTATGCTTTCCTAACTTTGAAAAGATATAACACATACAAGCTTTAATCTTGATCACAAAAATGAATTCAAAAAAATCTCAACGAAATGCAGTTCATGAATTAGGTAAGACAAACCATGTACGGATTATGGAAACTCAAAGAACACTTGGTATTCATCAAACATCATCTCTAAGCCAAATTATGGAAAATCACAATCATAGAAGAGGATAAATTTTCATAAATGCATCAATTCTTAGCTGAATTATGGAAAATCACAAATCGAAACCTCAAGTTTAGCCAATAAATCAACGAGATGACAAATTTATATAATTAATTTTCATAACAAGCTGAATAATGTAAAATAGCACAAATCGAAAACCCTAGTTTTGTCAAATTAAATTAAGAATTGTGAGAAGAAACTTACAATTCAATTAGAAAAATTGATCGAGAGAGAGGAAATGGAAGAACAGAAGGAGATCGAGAATTACCAAAGAGGATCTGCAGAAAGAACAATTGAAGCCTAAGAATTTGAATCTCTCTTTTTATATAGTATTTTCCGTCATAAATTTCTGTTAGAAGGTATTCCTTTTTTCTCAAAAAAATAAAAAGGAGTAATATATTTGGTCCCTTGATTATTAATAAATTTTGATTTGATCCGTCTGATGTTAGATAAAGTACATTTATCATTTAATTAACGAAAAAGAGTCTAAAATATTCTTGAACTATTGAAAATGATGTAAAAATATCCTTTATCCACCTATTGATTCTTAAATATTCTTATCATCCATCTTTGAATCCTTATATTAACTATTTTTGTAACAAAATATTCTTTAAATAATTTTTTAAATGTGTGACGATCATCTGCCGATTATAATTTAATTACTTAAAATTAATTATAAATTCATCTATTACCAAATTAATTTGCCTCAAATTACCTCTAATCCGCGCCAAATTAACGCTGCCTATTGAACAATAGCACTTCATCTTGTTCAAAAAATATGAATAGCATTTCATCTTCTTCATTTTTCTCCCACCATAGAGTAATTGATATTTAGGCCCTTTTCTATTCACAAAAACATTGTTCTTCATCTTCTTCTCTTCTTTTCCCGAAACAAGATTTGGGGCGGGTTAAAGTTAACTGGGAGCGGCTCGATTTAGTAATAGGTGGCTTTATAATTAATTTTAAATAATTAAATTGTAATCAATAGATGGTCGTCATATGTTTAAAAAATTATTCTGTTAGAAAAGTGATCAATATTGAATCCAAAAGTGAATAACAGGGATATTTACGAGCCAAATGGGTGAACGGAGGGCAGTTATGCACTATTTCTAATAGTTCAAGGGCATTTTGAGTCTTTTTCTTTTTAATTAATAAAAATATATACTTTTATTGCTTTCATGTAGAAATTATTTTATTGTTTAATATGAAGTAATAGTACAAATTAAGCATAACATCTATAGGGGCAATTAAATAGTTGAGCTGTTTATATTTATGGTAAAATTATGGTTGGTTAAGAGTTAAAAATTTATAGATAAATAAATATATTTAATCGAATAACATACAGTTTAACAACTCAATTTCTTTCTTAGCTTCATAGACTACAGTTTCCAAATTTTGCATCATATTTCCCCAACTTATTTGTTGTTATATCGAGCTGTGCAAAAGTATTTGCATTTTCCTTTCTATTCTTATTTGATATTTTTGCTTGTTTATTTTTATTGGATTAATTTTTATTAGATATTTTTTGACAATAAAGATGCATCCTTTTTAAAAAAATCAATTATGTATAAATGTTTAATTACGAACTCAAAATAACTACCATGAGTTGTAAGTTCATGATAATTAATTTCAGAATTCATAAATTTCAAATTCTGACTTTATCTTTATACCATCATAATCATTCAGTAAGCTTCAAACATCTTTAATCTAAAAAAAGTACGTAAAATTAAACTTGCATTGCTTAGCTAAATGCTAATTCTATTTTGTTAGCTTCCTTATGCATATGAGTTGCTACTCCCATTCTTACTTTAATATAGGATGGTCTTATTTTCCTATTGAAGGCATTATTGCTCTTGCTAGGTTCAAAGGGGAAAAAGAATCACTATTTATAAAATGTTATTATTATGATGATATGAATATTAAAAAAGAAATTATCAATATGTTTTGATAGAAGAGTGTTACTCAATCGTCATTATTTCCATCACCAGTATATAAAGCTGATTCAGATACTAGTAATTATATTATTCACAGAGATATAATATGATCTCTTAAAATGTACATAACCTTCGACATAATTTGGTGACTAAATACACTTGAATTGATTGAATAATTATTCAGACAAATGAGAATCATGTATTCTCAAATGGATGTCCATAATATAATGTTTAGGTCAAGACATAACAAAAAGAAATGCATCGATGACATTATCCTGCTGAACGATCTTAGCTTATCATCAAAAGCATGCATCTAAAAGGCAGCAGCAGCAAACCGCAGCCAAACTGCAAAAACATTAATAAACCATAAAATTAATTAGTAATTTAGTTTTTCTCTACGACAAAAATGAGATATGTATTTTTTGCAATAATCGTGAACTTTAAATATCTAAAATCACATGATCAAAGTCCAAATCCCAAAAAAAAAAAGAAAAACCTCAAATCATGATGATATCAATCTTCGCTAGAAAAATATATTGGATATGTATATCTGATCGAAACTAATATTTAATTTAAATCATCTTATATTGTACATTGCAAGCACATTTATAACACGTATATATTCAGACACGAGGTAGCAGGGTGGGGGGTTTCATACCAGCCCGTCATGACACCGGATGTGCCTGAGCTATTTTGAGGTGGCGGAGCAGCGTATTGAGGGGCACCGTATGGTGGAGGAGGGGGGTAGCCTTGCGGAGGATAACCTTGCGGAGGGTAACCTTGCGGGGGATAACCTTGCGGAGAGTACCCCTGTGGGGGATAACCTTGTGGAGGGTATCCATTTGCATCTTTTGATGGGTATCCTAATTAATTATTCGAAAAATTATCAAAATAAATCAAACTCGTTTAATTCCAAAAGAATATTACAAAGAATTCATGGAGGAATTAAATAATAAAGAAATATTTTGTTACCTTGAGGGGGAGGTACACCAACCGGAGGAGGTTGATTATAATAACTCATGATTAATTAATTATGTATATATATCTGTTCTTCAAATACAGATATGGATTCAAATTGAATTATTTTTTTTCATTTGAGACTTTAAGATAAATAGAATGAAGAACTATTGGCTTGATTTTTTTCAGAAAATTTGATCATCTTTTTATGTTTTTCTCCATGGTTGATTTGTTGAATAGACAAAGAAAATTATCAATGTGTTTCTTTTTGTGTGTGAAAACCAATTAGTAGTGGTCAGATTACTATTTTTAATTCTCTAGAAAATTAATTTTCTTTTAGTAAAAACAAAGATTAAAACACGTGTATTATTTTGAGCAATTACAAATAAAACTAATTATTTTTCAGTTAATCAAGAAAATGAAAAGTTATTTCCCTATTCAAACGACACTAAACACCATGAGATTCTATGATCCATCTTTTTTTTCTCTTAATTATACGAACATTTAAATAATTCACTTTCTACGATATTATTCCATTTAATTAACTTTACTTAGGAGTAAAACACAGTAGATTTGACATTCAGACAAATAGAAATTAATAATGATAAAATGATTGTGTAAAAATTTTTAGCATGTGATGGAAAGTCAATTACTAGTATCATTATTGTATGTACTAATTTGCGTGTGATCAAAGCGAGAAAAAATAAATTTAATTATCAATCTATATATAGAGATTCTATCAATTCATGGTAAATTAGAATTTTCCTTAGCGATTGCAAGGTATTTTTTTTATGGAATAATTAATCTATATATAGTTATTAGATTACTTATTAGAGCATATGTAAGTACTTTGTAAATATTACAGAGAATAGCAAATTATTTACAAATAATAATAAATTATTAAATGTACACTTTTCTTATTAAATGCTAGTGACTTTTCCTAACTAATACTTTCTTATTAGTTAGGAAAAATAAACTTTAGCATTAAATAAGAAAGTAATAGTGCATTTAACAAATTAAAGACACAAAATACCTAATTTCAAAAAAAAAAAAAAAAAAAGATAAATGTCACTATCCCCTTTTTCAGAAAAAAAAAAAGTAATGGTTGTTATAATTTCTATAGCTACCATTATGGGATAGGCATTAAAGTTGCATTTCTTTTTATTTATTTTTTGTTATACCAAATAACTTTCCTACTGCTATGTATTAAAATCTAGATAGTCTTGTCATTATTACTAATAAGTAATCTATATTTTGTTATTTATGAAAATTACTCTTTTTTTTATTCAAATAAGAAAGAAGCAGAAGTCTATTTAGGAGTCTTTCCACGTCTAGAAGTTCTTATTTTATCACTTCTTTCCATATATTTCAAAAGTTAATATTATAAATATAATTAAATAATAATTTACAGAAAAATGGTGAAAAGACGATTTTATCTGAATCAAAATCTTTTAATGAAAGACAAAAAATTTAAACACAATTTCTAAAGGTCTTCACGTTTTTAATATAGTGGAGATAGATAGATTAACTTTAAAACAATTCATAAACTTTATAAAATCCTACATCATTACTATATATATATATATATATATATATATATATAGTAATGATCATCAAAATGACATATTTATATTCTAGAAAGAAAGAAAAAAAGCTACATGCTACTATGAGATGGTAAAAATAATATTAGAATATGTTAATTAAGTTAAATCTATTTGTGAAGTTGGAGTATTAGTTAGGCTTATCCTCTAACCCCTATTAACACAATTTCTTGGAGTAGCTAGCTCACTTTTATAGAATAAACAGATAGAATATGTACATCAATTTCTAAAAGATGGTAGTTGGCTTTTAGTCTCAACAATCTCTAACTAACTATATCTATCCCTTTTTATTCTTGTTTTTCAATGCAAATGAATTCTAGTATTAGTAAAATACATTGCTTTACTCTTTTGCATATTGCATATATATATATATGTATGTAAAAAAAATTACTAAGAGCTTAGTGACACATATAAGAGTGGTAAAGAGATGACAGTACCAGTGAAAGATGAATTGGTGCCTCACCCAGTGAAAGATCAACTTCCTGGAGTTGATTATTGTATTAACAGCAATCCTTCTTGGGGTAAGTTTTCACACCAACTTAAATTTATTTCTCTGTAAACATACTCATTATATGTTCGATACGTGAACAAAAAATATTATTTTTATCCTAAAAGAACTTATTGTAATATGGATAAACTTTATGGAAGGCAGGGGTAGGGTGTGTTGGAGTCATGGAGGACATAAACAATGTGGAACGTCAGTTGTAGAACTTGTTTACCTATAATTCTACTAGGGAAGTTTATTTACTCATTTTTAAAGAGAAAATATTTTTCAAGAATTTTGTAGAAAAATGGTACGTAGAGTGATTTTGAAGTAACAAAATTAGTTTATAGCGACTTCTCTTGCAAAATGAAATAACCATAAGTTAAATGACCTGCAAAGATTAATTCATGAATCATTATATCTTCTAATTTGGTGCACGAGATTTCCTTGAATTTGGATTATCTCATTCCTCCATGTTGTTTGAGTAAAATATAGCAAGCATTGAATCGGAGTGGATTGATTTCTCATATGATCTCTTAACTAATAATCATAATATCAGAAAATCACCTTTTTAATGAATAAAAAGAAGAAAGATGACTTTCTGAGAAAATAACTATTAGTTGAGTAACCACATGAGAAATCAACTCAATTCTGAGTCTATGATTGCTAAATTTTTAATTGGTTCACTCATCACCAGAAAAATGAGATGTTTAGTTGAGATACTTTTTATTCTCGATGCTACTTCACCAAGCCTGTGAGTTCCTAATACTCAGTTTGATCCTAAAATGTATATTACAGAAATAAGAGAATGCTCTTATATAATGTACTATTGTCTGCTTGGAGGGACCTGAAAGTGGAAGATGAATACTGATTTTTCTACTTTAAATATGCAGCTGAGGCCATTATATTGGGTTTTCAACACTATTTAGTAATGCTTGGTACTTCTGTCATCATCCCTACCATCATTGTCCCTCAAATGGGTGGTGGCAATGTAAGTATCTTTCTATTTTTATCTTCGTTATCAATTCCAATCAAAGATTTATATGCCAATAGGAAATATTGTAAACTTCGAGTAGTATTTTTTCATTTTATGGCTTTTTGTGTATAATATCGGTATGAAGGACTTTAACTGAAGCATTTGGTTTGTGATATTCTTATAGTTGACCTCAACTTTCTTCAGGTTGAGGCATAATCGTAGTAGTAGTAGTTGTTGTATCTTTGTTATCGATTGTATGAAGTGTAGTACAGCCTATTCTATTTGACTCTTAAATATTCGGGGCTTTGTTATACTTACAACAGTTTATATCTTCCAGGTGGAGAAAGCTCAAGTGATACAAACTTTGCTCTTTGTTGCGGGAGTGAATACTCTATTGCAGTCTTGGTTTGGAACTCGGCTTCCAGTGGTGATAGGTGGATCATTCAGATTCATAATTCCAGCCATTTTTATTGCATTATCCAATAGATACAATACATACATTGACCCTCGTGAGGTTGGAGTAGTCGAATTTCTTGCTTCATTTTTGTGCTTTTGTGCATTACTCTAGCCCAAAAAATAAAATCTTTTCTGATGATAACAACATTAGTGATTTTCTTTTATACTTTTGATCATTTTCTTCAGAGGTTTAAACAATCAATGAGAAGTATGCAGGGTGCTCTGATGATTGCATCCATTCTTCCAGTATTACTCGGCTTTCTTGGAGTTTGGAGAATTGTTACAAGGTCATGACCATTTTGAAGAACTATATTATTTGCAACATTATATTAGTAGTTATTGCATAGAAGAGGATGTTTAAGTGCAGTTGTTTGACAATGTAGGTTCCTGTGTCCGCTTTCTAAGGCTCCACTGGTGTTGCTTGTGGGCATTGGTCTATATGAGCAAGGTTTTCCACTTGTAAGAAGTTTGGCTGATGCTTACTACTTTTCAGTTCCATTTCACATGACTCTCTTTCCTTTACTAGCTTAGCTTGTTTCAGAAAACAAAATGACACCGTTTTATATTTGGAAACCTATCTTTAAACTTTGAATTTTACCCTTAATAATATGCCTTATACCTTATATCAGAGGAACACCAAAACATGTTTAAGACCACAATTATATTGGTACTTTTGGCATGTGCACGGTGTTCCCGATTCTTTCTTAAACTTCTTGTCCAATCAAATGTGGAGTATATTATTGTGACCGATATAGTGTAAGATGTTGGTGTTATCATAAAGTACATGTAGGCATGATGAACTTGTCTTTCAGAACTATGAGGATTGTCCAATGGAGCTTCTATATCATTTAAGAAAACATTCATCCTAACACTGAAAATTTGGAACTGCACCACTTTTAATTACAGTATTTAAAGTAATTCACTTTGGTAAATCCAGTTTATCACCTCTCCGAATAGAAGCCTAAAGTTAGTCTTAAACATATCTTTCTTCCATTGTTTCCTTTTTACATTGGTTTACTGAATTTTAATATATTTCTGTTGGTTGATGGCAGCTGGGAGAATGTGTTGAAATCGGACTTCCAGAGTTGGCTCTACTCATATTGTTGTCACAAGTAAGCCTTATTCTTATTAGTTATTACGTTCAGTCTTGAGATGCATGTGTTATGAATGTTTGTAATCACTGAGACCGGATATAGATGCCTTTAACAAATCGCAAAAACATGACAGTAGGGCCTTGTTTACATGAAGCAGGGTTTCTTTGCTTAGTGGAGGAATGGATATGGAGATAATTTGTGGTGATATTAGTTTTTCCTTTTTCTTTCTGGTCTTTCTGATATGTGCTTAATGAATGTTTGTGCAGTTCATTCCTCATATGTGGACATTAAAGCAACCCATATTTGAGAGACTCGCTGTCCTGTTATCAGTTGGAATAGTGTGGGCATTCGCAGCACTTCTCACAGTAGCAGGTGCATACAAGAACAGACCCCTACAGACTCAGTTCAGTTGCCGAGTTGATCGCTCTGGGCTTGTTGGTGGAGCTTCATGGTGTGTACACACTTAGATAATAGTCCCTTGAGGCAAATCTGTTTATCTGTCTAAAAAGATTTCACACCGCTTCTCTACCACATAGTAACAAACGTCCGGAAGTTAAAGAATATGTACTTTTATGATTTTAATGATAGATTCTTTTCTTTCTGCTTCTGCTCTCAAGAACTCATTTTTTGGAATGCAGGATAAGATTTCCTTATCCATTGCAATGGGGTGTTCCCAATGTTGATGCTGAACAAGTCTTTCTGATGATGGCTGCAGTCTTCGTTTCTCTCATTGAGGTTTATATGTTGTTGCCAATGTTTAGTCTAATATTTTGGATTTAGTAACTGACTTGATCCGGGCTCATCTCTTGCTAGTAAACTTAGCATAAAATTAATGGTTTAATTCCAAGAACTGCTCTATGCTATTGTGTAAGCTGTGAGATGCTAATACTGAAAGCTTTGGTTGAATAACATTGTGAATTTTTTTAGCCTGGTCTTGATATTGTCCTTCTGAAGAACATTTTTCCTACTCTTTTGACAGTCTACTGGAGGATTTATTGCAGCAGCAAGATATGGAAGTGCAACATTTTGCCCAGCTTCCATACTGAGCCGTGGTGCTGGATGGCTGGTAAGTAAATTTATCATATCGACATTCTCTCTAACTACGTGCTCTTTCTATTTGATCTATAATTCTCTGTGGAACTCCATTTTCCTTTTGTTGGTCTCCAGGGTTTAAGTACTTTGATCAATGGTTTATGGGGAACTCCCAGTGGATCTACTGTATCAGTGTAAGTCATCTATCAACCATAGGAAATGCTTAAAGTAGGATAGTTTAGTTTGTTCTATTCCTCGTGCTAAATTCAAGATCAAGGTTATTAGCAAGTTAGCAAAAAGCAAGGCTAATTTGTGAGGACTCTTATAATTTACATTCTTCAATAATGTTTTCGTGTCTGGATATAAAGGCGCCAACCATCTTTAAAGAAAATGCATGTGCAGATAACTTCTATTACCTCACCATGTGTTGCTAATGCTTTTCTCTTATGAATTATGAAGTGAAAATGTAGGTCTTTTAGCACTGACACGAGTCGGAAGCAGAAGAGTAATTCAAATTTCTGCAGTATTTATGCTTTTCTTTTCTGTGTTAGGTGAGACTCATAGTATTATATAAGCTTATTTTGCTAATATCTTGTGTGTTTATGTTTTGAAACGAATGACTAAATCTCTTCTCCCGCGTGATTGTTGTTCTTGTTTGTGAATGTTGGGACTAATTGCTGCACCCCTTTTTGATCACAAACAGGAAAATTTGGAGCTATTCTTGCTTCAATACCTCTGCCGATCATTGGAGCTTTATATATTGTCTTGTTTGCCCTCATGTGTAAGTGATGTCTGTCATGTTTTAAGAACATGCAATTTCTAGTTTTGAATTAGTCCAGTTATCTGAATTCTCATTTTCCCTATACAAAGTTTTTGATCTGTTGCGTTTATTGGACGAGGCAGCTGCTGCTGGTTTTGATTTACTACAGTTCTGCAACCTGAACAGCTATAGGACTAAGTTTATATTAGGCTTCTCTATCTACATGGGCCTTTCTGTGCCACAATACTTCAACGGCTATGTCATAACCACTGGTCGCGGTCCTGTTCAATCTGGCTCAGCCACGGTTAGTACATACACCAATGTCACAATTTACTCCCCTTTAGTAGCATTTCTATTTGATATGACTTGACATTTCTGGCATCGCGGAATTGAACAAAAACTTATTTACCCTTTTATCCTACGCGCAGTTTGACCAAATTATGCAAGTGATTTTCACGTCCCCTGCCTCAGTGGCAGGAGTTATAGCTTACTTCCTAGACATCACTCTGGCACGGAGACATCCTTTAACCAGGAAAGACAGTGGAAGGCATTGGTGGGCTAAGTTCAAGTACTTTGGACGAGATCCTCGGAGTGAAGAGTTTTACTCTCTCCCTTATGGCCTCTCCAAGTACTTTCCTTCAGTATGACACATTGATGTTAATTATGAATGGAAAATTCGTCGAAATACTCAGAACAAAGAAGAAATGAAAGAAGTATGACATTTGATTTGTATAATCCCCTAACGTTATTGAGAAATGAGAACTATTCTAATTATTGAGAGCAATTATTTCTTTTAGTATAGAAGGGTTAGTTGATTAGCTTGATGTACATTATCTGGTGCTGTAATTGAATAATGTGCTTATATTTCAAGCAGAATACATAGTTTTCAACTGATTTAACGACTCCGTGCATGTTTATATGTTTGATGTCTTTTTTTAATTTAGTTGTCGGAGTTTGTTGAAATGTTGTCAACCAAAGACTAGTTCCAACTTCCAAGAGAGACTACAATTCTTAGTGTCCCGAGTTGTTAAGAGATTACAATTCAAACTAGGTTATATATTTTATTTATTGTAATTTTATTTTTTAATGTTACTTATAATTTATTACAATTTATGACATAATTATTCATTTAACAATTTTTTTTCATTTAATAAGGCAGGGGCTACCCTTTTGTCTGAATCAAAAGGAAAACTTCTCTTTAAAGTCATTCTCTCCTTATCCTAAAAAAAGAAGTCATTCTCTCCTTCTTCTTGAACCAACGAAATTGTACGCCCTGAAATAAGTAATTCAGTGAAGGTATTGTCTCCGGTTGCCAAAAGTTTTGCTTACTTCTTTGACTGGTGTTTTTCTTCCTAACAAATGTATGTTTTCGAATTTTGTGATTTTTTAAAAGTATTTTCTGTTTCTACCATTGTTTGTGATTCTTATGAGTGTTTTCTTCTTCGGTTTAAGTTCTTCTCCTAATTCAGTTGTTCATGATTCTTATGAATGTTTTCTTCTCCGATTTCAGTTGTTCATGATTCTTATAAGTCTTTTCTTCTCCAATTTCAATTAAACTTATGGTATACAGTGAAGGTGGAGATGAATGTAATAAAAAAATTGAAAAGATAAAAAAGAGTTTGATGGTTATTTTTGTGCTTGAGTGAGTTACCTGATGATTTATTTTTGATTGATTGAAGCTATTGGCAATACAATGATGGTCTAGTGGTGGTGATTCACCGGAGAAGAAGAGATGCAACTCCGAAAAATTGTATTAAAGTTTTATTAAAATTGTATTAAATATGAACAATATTTGTAATACAATTTTAATTTAATATTATCCATTTTTATGAGTTCGATTATTGTTGTTCTAACGAATATAATACCTTTCTTACAATAAGTTAAGTTAAATAGTACTGGAATATTGAAATTTATACATAATACTTATGACACATTTGTTTAAAATTGTTTTAGTTATGTATTCTCCACGTGCATTTAAACATGCCTATAATATGTATAATATGTTGAATTGAAAATGTATTATAATTATGTTTTATTTTTTCTCTTATTAATGGTGCAAAAATATATTATTATATTTAAAAATATATTCCCACATACATTGAAACATGCATATAATATGTTTAATATATTGAATTCAAAATGTATTACCATTGTTGTTTATATTTACTTTTTACTAATAATGTCAAAAAATATTATACTCAAATTTCAACCATTCAAAAACTATTTAAATTAGTTTATATGTTAATATATTAAAGTTGTGTTATAGAGTAATTATATATATGTATCATATAACATATAAATTTAACACATGAATGATTTTGTGATGGAAATTGGAACCGTTGAAAATTTATTAGGAGAATGATGGAAGTGGGAGATGTTGAAAATTTATTAGGAGAGAGACAAAGTTACTAAAATTGATGGAAGAAAGAGAAATGTTATAAAAATTAATGGAAGGGGGAGAAAAAGATTAACAGAGAAATGTTGTAGAAATTAATGAAAGAGAGAAAAATGAAGAAATGAGCCTATCAAGTAATCTGACAAGGCTAATTTGTATAAAGAGAACTGTTTGCTATTTCGAGTAAAAAAAAAAGTATAGCTACTTCGGGTAAGATTAAAACTTGTACTAAAATTTATAATTAATGCTATATAACATATTATTTAAGTAAATGACCCTTCAAACTTTAGTGATAACAATTTGAACTCATAAGTGGGTTATGAGAAGGTAGTACATATGCATACGCTATCTTAACCCTATCTTCGAGAGACCATTTTTTATAAATCCCCCGCTTAATATTTTCCAAATATAGTGGCCTCCTGAGCACTAATCTCTACCCGTTTGTCGATTGCGAAATGATTGATTACACACATATAATGGCACTAGAGAAAATTGGGCCCGCCATTAACATCTGAAGGTGGGCTTCATATCCAAGGTCCATTCTCTTTTGTCTTTTTCAATTTCTTCATAACATGATTAACCTCCGTTTCAACACTGTCCCCAAACTCCACAACATTTTATATAACAATATTTTCAATCTTTTATTAAACCTTCTAAAATATTTATCTTTTATCCAATTTCTTACCAAGTAAAATTTACATCAGTAAACAAGTTAGTACATATTAGAACAGTTTCACTTTGATTAATATCACAGGAAAATAAGAATTTATTAAGTTTTGTAGTTATATAAATTGTAAGTTGTGGATAATAAGACAAAAAATCAAGGCATTATTAATTAAAAAAGGAAAAAAAATGAAAAAAGTAAGGGTGGGCTTTGAGCGATTGCAAATCAAAATAAAAGCCCAGTGGTGTGTCCGTACGGAGTACTCCGCTAAACGACAACTTGTGGATCTTTTAAGATCACATTTGGGTATTATGTTTTTGGGTCCCATTTTGGTCTACGTGGCACCAACTGGTCCTATAAACTTTTTTTTCCCTTTTTAGTAATATTAATTAATTACTCTTCCCTTTTAAAAAAATAATAATAGAAATTTTGATTAATTATTGATTAAATCAAAATTAAGTATATCATGAATCAAAGATGAGAAATCTATTATCCACTACATAGCATTAGAACCGGAAGATAGAGCTAACCGATGGGCACACTGGTTCCCTGATCTTCTAACAAAAGTCGAAGTAATATTTTAGTTTAATGGTAATAATAAAAAGATTAGAGAACTAATTATTGGAAAAGGGATACCTCATCTTTTTTTGTCAATAATCTTCATTTTATTTTATTACTGTCCAGCAAATAGAAGATATTCTTCTTCTATTATTTTTTATTTTATATGTCAATAAGAAAAAATTGACTTTGTCCTTTTGTCAAGTATTAGAAGAGTTTGATGGAAAAACAGCATTAAGGAATTTTAATTAGGTAGTTTAATTATCTGTATCTTAACATCTATTTTATGTCATTACCTCTCTCACCTTTTAAAGTAATTAAATATTTTTACAAAATAATTTGTGCGTTTTGGTTGTGGAATAAGACAATTCTTTAAGAAAACATCATTAATTAAACAATTTTTTTCACAAAATAATTGTTTGAAAACACTTTTCTTCTTTTCAAAACAATATTATATTGTCACGTTGGGAAATTTAATTGCACAATAAAGTTGGCATATTGACATTTTTAGCTAAAGCAAGATAACTTTTTTTTAATGGAAAGAGGCGAATTTTAAGATAGTGCAGTTGAATATAAGATAACACAAAACTTCTAATTAAGAAGTCGTTTATTTCAAAATCAGATTATGTTAAGATTATAATTTGAATTTTCTTATGTCATCTTTCACATGTGATAGTTGATTTCATGATTGTATGCAGTGTAAAATTTATTCTAGTTTTAATTAATCCCTCAATATCCAAAGACATAATAGATTTGATCCCAATTTTTTTATCGAAAAAACTCTATTAATGCCTCTAGAAGAATTAAAAGGGATAAAAATTAAATACAAAAGAAGGATTTTTTTTTCTATTTGTAATTGCTAATATGATTGAAGAATCTAAAAAAAGATTAAACAAAAAAGGACTAGAATACAAAAGGAGAATAAAGTATTTTCTGTTTATAATTGCTAGAATGATTAAAGACAAAGGTCAATGATTTATTTGATTTGACCTCCACCAAACCCCACAGAGGTTATAGTACTATAACAAAAAGAAAATACATTTAATTAACAAGGTAGATGGAGAAAGGGCTTAATTGAAAGAATGGTGGAAATAAATGGGACCCAAATATAATAAAAACAAACATTTGTCAAATTATAAATAAATATTGAAGGCCCATATATGAGCTGGATTGGACACAGGGTATTGGCACCTTTCTAATGAATGCCCCTCTGCCCCCTTCACAATTATTTCATCTTCAATGTGCCTTTGCTACTTGCACCTCCTACTTCTATTAATTCTGCATATTACTCCAAACATTTCTTAATTTTCAGTATCCTAACTAACTACCTCCTCCGTTTAAAAAAGAATGACCTACTTTTTTTTGATCTATTAAAAAAAAATGATCCATTTATTTTTTTGGTAAAACTTTAATTTCAACTCTCTACGTGATATATTTAAGGTTACAAGATTTTAGTATAACTTTAATTTAAGAACACAAAATTAAAAAGTCTTCTTTCTTTTGTTAACTTCCGCGTCAGGTCAAACTAGGTTATTCTTTTTTTGGGAGGGGGGAGGGGTGTGTTTGGATCTAACTTGTGTTCCTTGCATTCTAAAATACTATCAATGTAGTTTAATACGAGGTGGCGTCATCTCATTTAGGTATTATTTTCACCAGGTTGCACTAATTAACCTTGCGTGAACTTGCTCATATTGTCCATCTCCATTTAGGATTAAAAAAAGTAGATTTGCGAAGTAGGTTGATAGCTAATGTAAAAATATCCAATTTCATGATGTATATCCTCTTGATACAAATATCATTTGGGGCGTATTCACCTAGATACGCATGACGTGAGATGGATTTAAAAGGAGAACTATGACTAGTGAGTTTACACAATCATATCTCAAACTTGTATGATACTGAGGTGTAGAAATTATTATACTAGGATATCATTGTAGAAATTTAGATTCTTTTTTGAATTAGTGTTGAAGGTTGAGTGTCATGTTGATGAGTGATCCAAGAGGAAGAGCACATGATTTTGGGGCAGTGAGAGTTTAATCTATGTTTGACTAAATCCTCTTAAAGCTAATAAGCATTGTCCACCACATAAGCATTTGGCTAAGTACTGAGTACACTGCTTGCTTGCTGCACCTAAATATCAGTACTTCATGTGACCATTCTTATTCTTCTGTTCATGTGCTGATGCTTTGCACCATTCCCTATAACTTCTTTCATGTCTCTCTCTTCTACCTCTTCCTTTTTTTTAGTTTTTCTTCTATTTTTTTAAATAACGTTTCCATTAATTTACATGCATTTTGATAATTTTATCGAGTATTTACTACTATCATCATAAGCAATGAGCCTCTCATTTTTTATCTGTTCTTGAAAACTGACGGTAAACAAAATTAAAGAATGAATAATGGATTAAGGTAAGATCTCTAACTCCTCACTCTTTTGAGTTTTAATAAATGGATTAAGATTTATGTCAAACCTTGATAAATTTAATTTAATTTTTAGAAAAAGGTTGTAGTAAAAACTAAATTCAAACAAGTGAACATTGGAATGAGCAACAGAGAGCACACTCAACTTAATTAACAGCATTTATATATGTGTGTGTGAGTATTTAAACAAGGCAAGATTAAAGATTGAAGTGTGTGCGCACGTGCATACATGTGTGTATATCTGTTGGAAGCTCCCAAATAGGTCATATGCACACGTGCATACATGTGTGTGTGACTCCGTGTTAAAATAAAATGACCTCATGTGACTTCCTTTCATAATAACACAGTCAAATGTCTAATACCCTGGTGTTAAAAATTAAAATAATTTACTCGTATTCGATATTTATTTATATTAATAAGTATTACTTAGTCGTAAAGATGTAGGGTAATGACTAAGTCATTCCCACTGAACCGTCCTCTAATTTTCGATGTAAGAGTTGAGATTAAATTAGTTAATTATATTATTATTATAGTACTAAGGTGAAAACATGGAGTTTTTCTTGGAGATAAGACCAAAGTTAACAGACATAATCTGATGTCTCAAGCATTCCACGTCAGATTCTTGTCTGAGCATATGGCCAATTGAACTTTTTAACATAATGTTTTTTTTTTTAATACTAAATATATACTCACTTGATTCAAGTCCCACTTGGTTTTTAAAACTAAAGTACTATTTGCAAAGTTTATTACTTTTTCTGGCAAAAGAGTTGGAGCACGATACATTTTTAGAAAAAATTAGTCAAATATTGTACCTTAATTTTGACTGGATTCGCTGACTAAACTGACTTCGCTAATTTAATTTATCTAAACTGACCTCTCCAATGGATCCAAATTCCTATATATATTTCTGTGGCGTGTCTCTACTTATGATCATGCTAACAAGAATCCATCTCCGACCTTGAATGACTGATATCGAAAGAGTGTAGATTCAAAATTTTTAGTCAATAGATGCATTTATTATACTTATTTATATAAAAAAATTGTTATCGTAAATCTAAAATATTTGATATATTTATATTTGTTGCTTTAGATGAAATACCCCATGACATTAGTGGAGAAGCCACATGCAACCAATGAAGGGATGACAATGGAATACCCTTCACTAAGAATTTGTACTTGTTATGTCATGACTACTAGCAAGTTTGAAACTTTTTAATCAAATTCTTTATTCTGATACTAAACAAAATAATTATCCTCTAATTGAACAAATTTATTAGGGTAAATAAATGTTTCAAGAATAACAGTATGATATATACATGTAGCAGAAAATGAGTAATTGATTTTGAATAATAGGAAGAAGAAATTAATTAAAGGGTAGTGGTGTCCCAAGTATTGAGGAAGATTGAAAAGTGTACCTTCTCTTCTGTTTTAAAACGTACTGTGCCTCGCTGTCCAGCATGTGATAACGTTGTGGCTCCGTTCCCATCCATTCCATCAATTTCTTCCCTTACAAAAACCCCCAATTGAGATGGGTTGGATAAGTTGAACCCATCATTTTTTGACACGGAATATAATATCTCCGATGATGACTAAAGACGGGGATGATAAGGATGGATTGACGCAAGATTAATAGATTTTTAGGTTGATATGCTTTTGAAAATAAGGTGCACATGAAAATACAGCAACAAGTGGGGTCTGGGGTAAAATGTACATAGACCTTACCACAATCTCATAGAGATAGAGAGACTATTTCTGGAAGATCTTCAAACTCAAATATATGCGCCCTAATGACAATATGTGTCATGAACTTGGATCGTGACACAAAACAA
The DNA here is from genome assembly GCA_029948455.1 of Solanum rostratum. Classification (NCBI taxonomy): domain Eukaryota; kingdom Viridiplantae; phylum Streptophyta; class Magnoliopsida; order Solanales; family Solanaceae; genus Solanum; species Solanum rostratum. The sequence goes on along the minus strand of CM057045.1, from coordinate 88,123,306 downwards.
ATATATATATATGTGAAAAATCACTAATTTCAAAAGTGCATTGAATGTAAGGATAAGAATGTTAAACGTTAAATTTATGATGTTTGAATTCTGAATCCGCATATTGTACACCTCTGTGTGAAGGTCCAACTGTCATTTTGTGATTCATGATTCATATAAAGATGGGAGAATGGAGTGCTTGAGTACAAAACAGGTCTAGGATTTCATCCTTGATTCTCTTTTGGTCTTTTCCTATCTCCACTCTCATTTTGGCCTTTTCCTCATAATAAAAACCCCACACTTTAGTAAAAAGGACTAAATAGATAGAGTTAAGAGGGATGTGTCACATACTTCTTGGACTATTTAGCAACAAGAAGGGGTGTCACTACTCACTACTAACAATACTTGTCTAGTGCTTTGCTCATCATTCCCAAAAAACAAAAAACAAAAAAAACTTGCCATTTGGTTTTTCTTGAAATTATTTTGCAGACATACAAAAAATCAGAATGGATTATGGAATGGTGGCAGCTGATTCAGAATGCAGTAGTGGATGTGAGTCTGGTTGGACTTTATACTTAGAAAATTCTTTCTTACCTTCTTGTAAAGCTGAAAAGAGTTTAAAGCAAAAACAAGAAGAAACAGAGGAAGAAGAAGAAGAAGATTTGTCAATGGTTTCTGATGCATCTTCAGGGCCTCCAAATTTTCATCAAGAAGAAGAATATGGACACAACATTATTAATGCTAGTCATTATTATGCACCAATTAGTAATCCAAAGAGGCAGAAAGCTAAGGATAAAAAACAAAAACAGCTTTCTGTACTGGATGATACAGCTAGTTCACCTATCTTTGATTACTCCAATGTAAGTTTTTTTTGCTAAACCATACATTTATTTCTTGCATTAATTTAAGAAATGTGACATTTTTTACCCATTGCTTATTACAGAACAATTTCAGTAGTATCAACAAGAACACAAAGTCAGTGGAAAATGTATTGGATTTTTCACAAGGTTACTCTACAACACACTTTCAGGTACTTGAAACCAATTTGTGCACTTGTAATTTTTTTTTACTAAAATCTTCGAAAAAAGGTACTAAAATTTATTTTAATACAGGGGAGATCTGCATACCAGGAACACTATGGTTATTTCCAGTCATCTCTGCTACCTGGAAACAAATTGCAAGAAAATCAGTAAGTGTCTTTTTTTTAACTCTTACTTTACTGCCAATGAAGAATAGTCTTGGAGCAACGGTAAATTCGCAGTCGTCAAAGCATTCACTAGTATTAATAAACCTTGCGGTGTGACCTTTACCCAACCTGCAGAATGCAAGATGCTTTGTGCATCGGACTGCTCTTATATTTTACTCCCAATAAATTATTTTGATGATTCAACTAACTTTTTTTTTTTAAATTTGTTCTTGAATAGATGGTTTGAAGAGAAGAGGTGGGGATAACTGCTATCAGTTTTTCTCTAAAAAAATAAAGAAATGCTGATGCTAAATTTCTGCCAAGTGAATGTTTAGAAAGTGAGAAGAAGTTAAATTTATCCAAGCAAAAGGAATTGGATCTCTAAAGGGATTCTTGTTCCCTTTCTTTTTCTGTTTTTTTTTTTTTTTTTTTTTTTGGTTTTCTTTTAGCTGTCAATGCATTGGGAAGCAGCTTGAAGGAAAAACAAAAAAAAGGGAATTTATTTCCTCTCTAATTATCTTGTTGTCAATGAATAGTAGCTACATTTTAGCCTTTTTTAAGTTCTTGTTAAGCATTTTATTTCTTTTTATCTTTTAGTCTAATCATTCGATATACTAAAATCATTGACATAATTAATTTGAATTTACACGAATTTTAAGAGCTTCCTACCAAAAGATTAAAATCTTATTGCTCTGTTGACTGGCCATTTATGATGTGTTATTAATTGGACATGTGATCAAATCAAGACTTCTAGATAGGAAAATGGGACAAAATAATCATAGTCAATCAAGCCAAGAAAATTTAGTTCTAAAAATATCCCAAATTTAGTTTTATATTAATTTACTAGAAAATAAAACCAATATCTAATTAGGTAAGATTTGTTGAAAATTCATATTGAAAAGCTTTGTGTCTACTGGAAGCTGACCAAATCTTAGAATAGAGGCTGGGCTAAATAAAGTAGACAAGACTTTATTTGTCTCTTGGTAACCAGACAAGATAGATGAAAAAAAGTTAATCATAAAATCACTGATCGTCAAAAAAATAATTTTACAAAAACTTAAAATTATCAAAATATTTCTTGTAGAATAAGTCGTACAATTAAAAAAATATTTATAATAAGCGATATAACAATCGAACATAGAGTGATGGGTAGTAAAAAAAATGATGTGGAAATGCCAAAATTAATATTTGGAATATATTTGTTATATGCAAGTTCATGATCCTATTTTCAAGTGCAGAGATCCTGCCTGAGATTTTCCTGACCCAGTGCTACATGCCATGTTTAATTTAATATAATATATTATATGGTGTCCTCTTTATCTAATTTGGAAGCATCTTAAATATTGAAATGATTTATATTAAAATTAAAATTATTTGTGGACTTATATAGTATGTTTACTCCCTGAATTCTGTCTGCTTGGAAGAAGTTGTTGGACTTAATCCATGTCATGCACAATTATATGCCTTTTCTTTCATTTCTTTATTATTTGGACTTTTCCCACTCAAATTCTATAGGGATAACATTATATTCAATCAATGGAATATTGAATAACATGCCATCGAGATCCCCTTTAAAAAAAACGATTAAACGTTAATTGAAATGTAGGCTTATTGTTATTACTATTGCTATTGTCCACTTGTTCCTTAGCCATAACTACTACTATTTTTAGTCAGTCATTACCATCACTAATCACCATTTACAATCACGATTATCAATTGCCACAATGATCATCAATTACTATCTACGATCATCATTACCAATCACCATTATATATCACCAACCATTGTAATTGTTCACTACAACTATCAGTCATCACCATCAAATTACACTAAAGCATTGACCATCACCACTAACTACTACAGTCAACAACACCAACTTCGAACAATACCTACAACCATCACCACTGGCCATTACCACAATCAACCACTATCGTACGATTTGAGCTGTGAAATTTACATCAATGAGGCTACTACCTAAATCACGCCCTTAGATGTGTGAACCTTGAACTCTATATAAATATGAGATGCTTCATGCACCGAATTGTCTTGTATCACGAACTTGAATTCATAGTTCTCTTGGCTCAAGAAATCAAAATAAGAGACTCGAACTATATGTTCTAATATTCAAGTTGATAAATAATTCTGTGATACGGAGTATCTAATCCTCTTTCAAGAAGTTGGGACATAAGAATATTCTTAGTACAAACTGTGGATTTTAACAGTAAGAAAATAGTGAATAAACATTCTGCTTTATAGACAAGATCAATGTTCTGTTTCACCAATTGTTTACTAAATGATCATTACAATTCATCAAAGGAAACAAGGGAAGGGAAAAATGATAGTGAGTTAAAAGACAAAACAAACATGGATAAAAAAGGAAGATAATTAGTTTTTTTTTTTTTTATAAATTTTGGGGGATCTTAAAATAGATTTGTGGTAGATAGGAATCAAGAAAGTATGGGGCAAAACATTGTTGTCCTACCAACTACCATCAAAATAAAGCCTTAGAATTCAATTCCTCTAAAAAGGCACAAACAAGGTCCTAATATTAATTTTTTTTTAAGCACTTAACTTTGATATATGGTCCTGAATTTAATTTTCACCTTGTACTGTTCCCATTTCTCATGACAAATACAATACTCTTCCCCTCCCATGTAAATGGCAATTTAGGTCCCATTATTTTTCTGCCATTTTTTTCACTTGTGGTTAAGGCCCACAGGCATGTGGTTATATATCAGTGAGAATGAACATGCACAAAACTGTACTTACATTACAACCCGTACAGGCATGGATCTATCTCTCTGCAAAAACTTTTAACTCTTTTCTCTCAAGTTGCCCATACAGTTTCATCCAAAATGGAAGTTCAATTTTGTTTTTTCTGTCAGTAAATTCACAAATAATTCACTATACATTGACATGCCTACCGCAACCCTCCTCCTTTATTCAGATTTAGGACTGACAATCCATGCTGAAGGTAAAAGATTCACCAAGGGGAATCGAAAAATAATTAAAGTAAATATGTAAAAAAGTCAAGAAGATTCAATGCATAATATGTTTTACACTAAAAAATTGAGAAGGCAAAACCACCCCTCCAGCTGAACTCTGTGGCAGGCAAAACAAGATTGTCGGTCAGGCAGGAGCAGAAGACGAGCTCATGCCCACAATGTGAACAAGCTCACGTAGGCATAGCTGTCGTAGAAAACTTACAGAGAAGAAAATAAATGGTTCAAGATTTCTTTTTTCGATTTATCATTTTGCATGTATTATTGGGACAGAAAATGAATATAGACATCATGGAGGGTGTAGTAAAAGGAAATATGTTGATGTAGAATATATTTCATTTTCTTAGAAACAGCTGGCATAAGGATCATAAATTGTAAAGCAGTTACGAGGTCATGACATAAGTTGCAGAGGACCACCAGTAAAGAAAGATCAGATCATTTCAAGATTCCAATCCACAGTGGACTTGGCCTTTAAACTCACACTGCCAACACTGCAATCTTTTCATATAAACATGCACCATAAGTTTCACCACACAATGTATCTACAACTTCTCATCTGTTTTTCTTCACCATTCAATTGATGATGATCATTATGAACTTTAATAACTCAAGTTTCAGTTGCCTAGTGAAAAGAAAAAGAAACCACCATTCAAAAGTACTATATTGAAGAAAGGGGCTTGTGGCCTCATATATGGTGCTCATCTTTTTACCTTTTCAGGCTGTCACTAACTTACAAAATGTTAGGTAAAGTTAGTGAATCTTGTCAAATTGTATCAGTATGTTTCCCTGTAAAAAAGCTGGACAAGCTATAGAAAATTTCATCACAAACCAAACATCAAACATGCTTGAGATAAATATACCTTTTTAACTTGAATAATTATTTCAGAGAATCAGAGGTACTTAATATACAGCACTACACTATAGGGTATGGTAAAATTCACTTTATCTTTGTTTTTTCGTCGGTCAAATTAAATTACACGTCAATATGCTCACAATTCTCTCTGTTTATTACTCCAGCAATTGCTTGTGCTTACCCCACGCAATTGCAAGCACATATAAGACGAGACTGCCGGTGGCACCACCACCAATTGTCCATAGGAATTCCGGCATCCCAGCTTTCGTATCGTCAAACAGGTCAATGTCAATATTCATACCGAAAATTCCAGCCACAACCACAAAGGCACTCACCACAAGAGTTGCCGTTGTTAACATGACTCCCATTTGCAAAAGATGGTTCTGCTTGTCATCCAGCATGATATTGATATAGTCCTCTGTGTCATCCACATACTCGCGCAGCTGAAGAAATTAAAACACATTCAAAACAGAGAGATCACAGCATTAAATCTGGATAAGGTGAAAACAGACACATTTATGAAATCGTAGTAGTATGATAGTACATGTCCAAATTTGACTTGTGTAATCAAACTTTATCTCTGATATTGCTATTCCAAAAATCAATGTAATTATTTGTAATTACAACCTATACCACATGCAGCGTTTTATCGAATGGTAGTTTTCGTTCAGAATCCAAGCTTTGAGAAGTCAGATTTAATTCGCTGAGAAAGGGATTAGCTTGTAGAGGAAGTCAAACTCGAATACGAAATATCAAGAGGTGACAAATAGAAGTATGTCAGTGCATCACTTAGGTTGTATGGTTAATAATGCACATGTGGAGTGGTGATGTAAAATAATCTGATATGATGCACTTGATGCTACAGTCATAAACCAAAATCTCTAAGGATCACATAGCTGAGGTCATCTTCTTCCTCTAAATACACCAAAGTTCTTTTTTGATAAGCTTAATTTTAACTAGGCCCTAATGCAGCTTTTAGTGGATAGTCTAGTTAATTGATGAAGATTTACCTTTTACTTTGTGTTCCATGCAAAAACTTATTATTGTTGCTCACACGAAGAAATTAGAATATGTAAATCTTAATTATGTGATTTCTTCATCCTGTAAATGTATCAGAATCAAATGTCATTTGAAAGCTAAGGTAATTGTCTAAACTCTGAAGCTTGGCTGTCAGGTTCTTAGTTTCTCTGCCTGTTACTCTTCATTAAAGATTCCATTCGAGAAAACATACGTTTACAGTAGGGCCTTGTTTACATGAAGCAGGGTTTCTTTGCTTAGTGGAGGAATGGATATGGAGATAATTTGTGGTGATATTAGTTTTTCCTTTTTCTTTCTGGTCTTTCTGATATGTGCTTAATGAATGTTTGCAGTTCATTCCTCATATGTGGACATTAAAGCAACCCATATTTGAGAGATTCGCTGTCCTGTTATCAGTTGGAATAGTGTGGGCATTCGCAGCACTTCTCACAGTAGCAGGTGCATACAAGAACAGACCCCTACAGACTCAGTTCAGTTGCCGAGCTGATTGCTCTGGGCTTGTTAGTGGAGCTTCATGGTGTGTACACACTTAAATAATAGTCCCTTGAGGCAAATCTGTTTATCTGTCTAAAAAGATTTCACACTGCTTCTCTACCACATAGTAACAAACGTCCGGAAGTTAAAGAATATGTACTTTTATGATTTTAATTATAGATTCTTTTTTTTCTGCTTCTGCTCTCAAGAACTCATTTTTTGGAATGCAGGATAAGATTTCCTTATCCATTGCAATGGGGTGTTCCCAATGTTGATGCTGGACAAGTCTTTCTGATGATGGCTGCAGTTTTCGCTTCTCTCATTGAGTGGTTGCCGAAAGAATGGCGAAAACAATGGAAGTGAAGGAAACGATGGACAAAGACTGTCGGGCAATAGGAGTCAGCGGCGTTATCGCTGAAAAAGATCTGAGAGATCACATGAGTTTGAATTCAAAAAAGCCAGCTGGAGTGGGCCAAGGAACACACCAAAACAACTATTCCTTTTTTAAAAAGGATGGGCCGGGTCTGGGTATTTTTAAAGCGACAAACAAAGAGAGGCAGCCTAATATTTCAGGCCCAGTTTGCGATGAGGCCCCTTTTTGGGAAATAAACAGATAGACGAAGCGGAGAAAATACCAACTGATCCAATGCTTTTTGAGATCGAAGCAAATTTCTCAGAAATCACTTTCTTCGACAGCGAGAATGGAGACCCATATGGCGACCCAGCAGCGGATGTGGAACAGAAATACACTGCAGACTTCACATCAGAAGAGGTTGAGGTGTATGTGGACACAGTGATGAATGGGGAAGGGGAAAACAGTCTGGATTGCAATTATGCTGAGCAAAACATGCAATTGGTGACTCGTAATGAGGAAGAGATCTGTAGCATTGAACAAGCAGAGCCACTCAATTACACTTAATGGAAGAAGAAACCGATGGGGAGATGGATGCAACATTATGAGTCCACAGGAACATAATCAAGCTGAGCAAGGAATTCGGGGTACAGTTCAAAGGCTGCGAGAAGGAAGCCCTGACACTCTTCAAGAAGACTGATAACAGAAGACAAGCAGCCAACGTAGATTAAAAAAAAAAGAGGGGAAAGTAATAAAATCAAAGGCATACAGGAACTTAAGGGACTGAGGACAGACTTGAAATTCCAGAACAAAGGCATTAGATACAGGGGGAGGGGAAAAACTCTAGAGACTTGATGAATATCTCTATAGTTTCATGGAATGGCAGGGGATTAAATTGTAGGGAAAAGCGGAGAATCATAAACAGTGCTATAAGAGAATGGAAAGCTGATGTAATATGTTTGCAGGAGACAAAGTTAGAAGGCAGTTATGGGGAGGCAATTAAACAAATTTGGGGTAAAAGAGAAATCAACTTTGGGATGTTGGAAGCCAGTGGCACCAGGGGGGTTATATTGATGTTGTGGGATAGTAAAAGTTGGGAAGGGAGGGTAGTGGAGATAGGCAGTTATTGCTTGACTTGTAGCTTCAAGTCTACAGTTAATAATTTCTCTTGGCATATGACAGGGGTATATGCACCTACTTGTAATAAGGAAAGACAGGAGGTGTGGTGGGAAATTGGGGCTGTAAGGGGTCTGTTCTCAGGGCCATGGGTGCGGGGGACTTTAATATTGTCAGGTATGCTTCAAAAAAGAGGAACTGTTCAAGAACCTCTGTGTATATGAATGATTTTGCAGACTCCATTGAAAAGATAGAACTAATTGACCCTCCATTAGAAGGGGGAAGTTACACCTGGATAAGGGGAACCAACATGGAAGCTGCATCAAGAATAGACAGAATCATGTACTCTAATGAATGGGGAGACCAATTCAGCAATGTGAAGCAAGAAATTTAGCCCAGAGTTTGTTCTGATCATGCACCACTTACTCTTAAAAGTGGCAACTGGAACTACACAAAGTCATATTTCAAGTTTGAAGGATGGTGGTTGGACACTGAAGGGTTTGAGGAAAGAGTTAAAAATTGGTGGACTTCTTTTGAGTTTGAAGGGATGCCTAATTTTGTCCTAGCCTCTAAACTGAAAGCAATGAAGACCAAATTGAAAGAATGGAGTGTAAGTACTTACGGGCATCTGAAGAAAAGGAAAAAGGAATTGCTCAGCATTATACAAGATTTTGATAACATACAGCAATCCAGGCCTCTAACCATAGAAGAGGCTCTCAAAAAGGCAGATGTGGTACAGGAGTTTGAAGAATATGCAAAGAGAGAAAAGATAGCATGGAGACAGAGATACAGGACATTGTGGATAAAGCAAGGGGACGAAAACACCAAATTTTTCCAGAGAATGGCAAATGCACACAAGAGGATCAACCACATTGACAAATTGATGGTGGGAGATCAGGAACTGGTGGAACCTACAGACATCAAAAAGGAGATTGTACAATTTTACAGGAAGCTTTACATGGAAAGTGAGAGCTGGAAACTTGTGCTGCAAATAAAGCTCCAGGCCAGATGGATATACCATGGGTTTCTTTATCAAATGTTGGGAGATTGTGAAAGGAGACTTGATGGCAACTTTGCAAAACTTCCACTCCAAGGAGTTCTTTGAGAAAAGCTTAAATGCAACTTACATTGCTCTCATCCCAAAGAAAAATGGTGCTAAGGAACTGAGAGATTTCAGACCTATCAACTTGATTGGGAGTGTTTATAAACTCATAGCCAAAAATCTCACAAAAAGACTGAAGAAGGTGATGCAGAAGCTGGTAGACACTCAACAAATGGCTTTTCTGAGGGGCAGACAGATTACTGATGTAGTACTTATAGCTAATGAGTGTTTGGATTCAAGTGTAAAGGAGAAGGTTCCAGGAATCATGTGCAAACTGGAGATAGAGAAAGTCTATGATCATGTCAACTGGAACTTCCTCTTTGAAATAATGAAAAGGATGGGTCTTTGGCTTGAAATGGATCAATTGGATAAAATTTTGTGTTGGCACTGTCAGATTCTCTGTTTTGATAAAAATGGATCGCCTGAAGGTTTCTTTCCATCAAACAGAGGTTTGAGACAAGGTGACCCCCTTTCACCTTTCTTATTCATTCTAGTGATGGAGGGACTCAACTACATGCTTAAAATTGCACACACAAGAAGTTGGATAAGAGGCTTCAATGTAGCAAAGGATGGGAACCAAAGACTAGAAGTCACACACCTATAGTATGCAGATGATACCCTCATCTTTTATGATGCAAAAGAAAGCCAACTAAAGATTATGAGGGTAATTCTGGTTCTCTTTGAAGTAGCTTCAGGACTAAACATCACTTGGAGGAAAAGCCACATTTTTCCGATTAATGAGATTGATGGATTGCTAAGCGTAACACGAATCTTGGGAGGAGAAATAGGACAATTGCCATCAACATATGCCTCTAGGAGCCAATAGCAAATCCAATGAGGTCTGGGGTGCTATGGTGGAGAGATGTGAAAGGAGATTGTCAAAATGGAAAGCACAATACCTATCTAGAGGGGGAAGACTGATTCTGATCAACTCAGTGCTAGATGTTTTACCAATATATCTGACGTCAGTTTTTCCTCTTTCAGCTCAGATGGAGGGCAAAATTAATGCTCTGAGGAGGAATTTTTTGTGGAATGGAGAGATGGAAAGCAAGGGCTACAATCAAGTAAAATCAAAGACTGTATTACTCTTTAAGAAGCAAGGTGGAGTAGGCATAAAAAACTTGAGAAAGCAGAATAGAAGTCTAATGATGAAATGGCTATGGAGGTACACTAGATAGGAGCAGGCCTTATGCGCCAGAGTAATCGAAGCCAAATATGAAACTTTGAATAACTAGACAACTAAGGAGGTAACAGTTGTTTATGGTATCAGTCTTTGGAGATCTATCAGACTTTTGTGGCTTAACATCCTTGGGAAAACTAGTTTCAATGTAAATAATGGCAAAGACGTCTTATTTTGGGATGATGATTGGCTAGGTAATGGCTGTCTCAAACAACTCTTCCCAGACATTTATTTGCTGAATCAGCAACAGCAGGCCACTATTCAGGAAGTTTGGGACAATAATGGGTGGAATCTGACCTTTAGAAGGATGATAAATGATTGGGAGAGAGATAGATTATCCGACTTCTATGGAACTATACAACATTTTGGAGGATTGAAAGCAGGAGAAGTTACTCTAAGGTGGATCCCTGACAGTAAAGGTAGTTTCACTGTTAGCTCTGCTTACAAGAGTATGATACATATGGAAAGTCAGCTGTTTCTTGCCTTTGAAACTTATTTGGAAAGTCAAAATTCCCAACAAGGTGGTAGTTTTTACTTGGTTGGTAGTAAGAGAAGTTGCACGTACACAAAAGAACCTGATGAAGAGAGGGATACACATGTGCCCAAGATGTTTTTTTTGTGAGCAGCAGACAAAGACAATCAACCATCTGTTCCTTCATTGTAAGGTGGTTAGGCAACTGTGGAACTTATTCATCAGCCTCAGAGGCATAGTCTGGATCAAGCCAGGCAAAGCTGAACAGGTTCGAACTATGAAGGCAATAGCTATGCAGATAGGAACAGATGGAGAATTGTCCCAACGGTAATATGGTGGATAATCTGGAAGGAAAGAAATTTGAGATGTTTTGAGAACATTAGCAATCCTTTACATAGAGTAAAACTGAACTGTATTATCACGTTTTGTTATAGGTGCAGTTCTAAATGTGTAAATGATCATGTAGCTGTAGTAGATATCTTAGGTTCTCTGTAAGAAGAAACAGAAGCTAGTTTGTTTTTTGTGAGCTGTTTTGAGGCAACATCTGTTGATAACTATATGATGTAAATTTGGTTTCCAGCCTTTAGTGTTAATGATTTATATACAAAAATGTTACCTTTGTCAAAAAAAAAGATAACTTTTCCAAGTGCAGACCAAATTACTTTGTGAAAAGCATTCTTTTCATAGAAAAAACAAATGAGTCGTATAAATGTCTTGAAGCTATACTAACAATCCACACACTTGTAAGAGTAATTCAAGCATCTAGAAAGATCACTCACAGTGTTTAGTTTATTCAGTGTTCCGTCAATTTGAACAAAGTATGCTTCTAGGAGCATTTCAAGCTCCTCTACGTCAAGATGTTTGCTTATGGCACTCCGTGTCGTGCTAGTATGCGTTCCACGACTACCTCGGCTAAGAGCATTAGGACCACCATATAAACGTTCCTGGTGGTTGTCAATATTTGGAATGTCTGCATCGTAACTGGTGGAACCTGCATTTGCATCCATTGAGATTTCCACAGGAGCCCTGACACATCAAATAGCTTGAAGTTTAGAAAAAAACATAGGAACACTGGTTGACATCACTGACACCTCTCAGGGTCGCACAAGAGTTTTTTTAAATATTTTTAAATAGCATTGATCAGTAGAGATCCAGGAGCAGATTTGAAGAAAAATTTATCCTAATAGCACTGTTTTAACAGTCAAGGAAATCCTCCTCACTAGTCCCATTTTCCCAGACTTTGCAATCCATTTGCATTTGATAGAAGTCCATAGTAGAGTTATAAGGCTTAATATCTACAGGGACATAATTCAGGTCGAGGCATGACACATTGCTTCACAAGCTCAACTTGGTCCAATTTAGATGATGAAACAACAGAACAAACACAGCATAGAACCAAAAGTATTTATTTTTATTTTTTAGAAAATAAAGGACCAATAGCATCTCAGCAGGTGGAAGTAGCATTAACGCCATCATGTTACATACTCTGTTGGCACATTTTCTTTATGCTGGCACATCAGATCAACTATGAATAGTAATGCAACTCAAGATTTTGTGAGCATCAACATATTGACTCTATTGGAGCTCAAAAGATTTCCTTATTTAGTTCATACAATTGCGCAAAACTCTAGAAGTTAAATGAAGTAGGGGAAAAGACTGCAGACTGGAGATCCAGATTGTGATTAATATTTGAGATTCAACTGCTCCAAAAATCTTTCATCATCTGTCCAGGTTATTTTTACTTGTTTACTAATTGAAGGGCAGAGAAGATGTAGAAAGCAGCACTCTAAGGATAATATATTGTGATGACTAGCCACATCCTGGCCTCTCCGAGATGCATTAAGTTATCTACAAATGCAAAAGTTTTCCAAGAGTAGTTTTGAAATTAAACTGCTTAGACTCGACATGTTGATACAGACTAAGGGAGATCCTTCTAATTTACAAATAAAGAGGTGCTGAAAGACAAAAGGAAGGATAAGACATCAGAGTATCAGCAATATAAGACATACCTATCATCCATGTTCGACTGAATAACTTCCTCATCGATGCCATCTTGCCCGCTTATAGAAGAAACAGAAGAATTTTCAAGTTGTTCCATCAGCTTGTCAGTCAAATACATCTCCGCCATATCTTCATCATCATCTAGTAGATGCTCCAGTTCATCTCGGACCTAATGATGAAGAAATGCCGATTTGAGAGTAACCACTCAAAGAAAAAGGAATACAGTAGTTCATTGTAACCCTTTGTCTATCAAAGTGCTCGACGATATGAAAAGGAAAAAGAAACAAACTACAGCATTTCCTTAATTTTGTGAAATCAGCAAATGAGAGGATTTTCTAAAGAGTGGTGCTGGAGAATTGGAGATCAATTTTGAGGGTTTGATGTACAAGTAATATGCAGATTATAACAGCAGTGACTCAAAACTGAACCATTCTAGCAGATGGTCAAGTATGAAACGCTTGCTAGAAAACTATATTAGTGCATGTTGACCTTCTAACAGGAAAAGTTATTTTTCCTGAGTGTTAATAGAGAAATGTACACATAGATAAACTTCAATCAAATGGCATTCCTTAATTGAAAATGTCATTAATGTTGTCATTTACCATGCAAATTTTCATGCCTTGAGGTTTGTGTGGAATTGTAGAGAAAGAATAAGACTGAATAGACTGTTTCAATGTCAAAGGCATAAATATACAGCCAAAGTTAGCATCTCAAGTATTTAACTCCACTGCTAGGTCTTTCCTGAATTACTCAACAACAGTTAACCAAGACCGCTAGTGTACCAAGAAATGCAGAAACTTCAACTAATGTATACCTTCTGCACACGCCCTGTAATAGCAACCAAGCGACTTTTGATCTGACGAACACGTTCCAAGTTGAGAGTACTAATCTTTGATGTCAGCTTATCTAAAGCAGGATGAGCTTCTTGCTCCAGTGTTCTTGCCTGCTTGAAAAAGAATCACACAAACAAAGACCAGAAAGAGAGAAAAAATGAGTAACAATGACAGTGAAAAATAATCAACTCAAACAGAGAAATTAAGCCGTCACAGAATTCAGCAGATTTGAGTAAAGCAATAGAATTATTCTTCACCTCATTATCCAAGCAACTGCAAGCAGCCTCCAGACATGCCTCCAAAGCAACAAACTCAAAAGGGAGAAGCTTTGGCCCATCTCGATTCTCACCTGCTTGCTGCTTCCCATCAGCCTTGTTCTCATCCACTGCTCGGAAGCTTGCAGAAAAGCCTGGAGGTGAAACTGCTTCAGATTGTGGCTCTTCCAGATCATATAGATTTGTCCAGTCTGCATTATTGCCACCCCCTCCAGCTTCCTTATTCACACTTACAACATTTTTATCAGATCACTTGACATCACACCCCCTGGTCCTCCCCCTCCCCCCAAATTAAAGCAGATATAAGCACAAAGTTGAGTTTGAGCACAATAAGCCATCCAAATTGAGATCGGTCATACAACAACAACAACATACCCAGTATAGTCCTACAAGTGGATTGGTTATATGAATTTTATATATCTACACCCTCTGCTCGGTACAAAATCATTAGAACAAGATTCAGATCACTATTTTCCATGCATTTATTGGGATTGGTTGTATGATTCCTATATATCTATACTTCTTTTTACTCAGATACTACAGCATAAAAAATTGATCATTTTTCAGAATATAAAATCATAGAAAATAACCTGGGACTTGGCAGCTTGGTGATGACGCAAAATTCTCCGTTGAAGCTCTTCAACAAAAGGAGCAACAGAAGGATCCCTGGCGTTGAGCAAGAGAACTTCCTGGGCGGTAATAATAGCCTTGATGTGCTCCAAATTGATGACGATAGCCCGTTCACGACCCAATACAGTAGATGGATACGACAGAAGTGGGTCCAATATGCGAAGATCACGGGCCGGAAGCCCTGTTCGCCGCATAATTGCATGTTTTCCGGCTTCCACAACTTGGGTCTGTCCAGTTGAATCCAACAGAAGCCATGAACGTACCCCGGTGGCCTTCTTTCGCAAAGCAGCGCCCACGTTTACGCTGCCGGGGATGGCGGCGTTTGGTCGGAGGATATCAGCATCATCGTCCGGCGGCGGAGTAACGCCCCTCATAATTTCATCGAATTTCCGAGATAATCTGAATCGGTGAATAAATGGCGAAGAGAGTATCTAATTCTGCTCCTAACCCACACAAAACTTTTACCCGTTGGGCAAGTTTTTAATCCGCAATAATAATTTAATTTATTTCATTCGAATTTATTGCTTAAATTACTTTTATTTCTATATTATTATATAATTCTCATTCCATTAAATTAACATATTTGGCACATAATGTAAGCAATAGTCATAATAAATTTTCAATACTTTTAAAATGTTTTAAAAATAAAATAAATATAATGAAAAATAATATTTACACTAAAATAAAAGTATTGAGCAATCCATATTTCTCTCCATAATATATGATTTGAAAAATTTGTTATTTTAATATTTTGATTGAGATAACAATTCGCCGCTAATTTCATGACGAATTTATATTTGGGCTTTTTAAAGTTTTGGTTTTGATTTAGAAAGATACTGATTTAAAAGGACATGAAAAAATACAAAGAAGAAGATTATGCAAGTGTTAGCTAATTTGCCAGAAATTACAAATTATTATTGTTGACATCCAAAAATACGAAGAGCAATGTATCAGGACAAATGTGTCTTATATCAACAAAGATAATGTATTGAGACATTGAGTGTTTTATCTGAAAGTGACATGCAATATATCGAGATATTGAATATTATATTCGAAATCAGGACGTGATGTGTCGAAAATGTATCCAAAAATCCTTAAGTTTTAGAGATTTTTTTTTGTATTTTGAAAAAGAACAGAAATAGTTACTAATTAGTTTTTTTTTTTTTAATTTCGGATAAATATGTCGCATTCCTCCTTTTTTTTTTTTTTAAGCATATGACTTAGCTCGGCCCATTATGCATTGTCAACCGTTGAGCCCATTATTATTACACACGGGGCCCGTAAAAATAGCGCCCACCGATAGCTTTTTAATCGTGTCTCTGGAAAATAGTAATCATCATGGAATTATGACCATGATAATATCCTTAATTTCATCTATAAAATTTAAAATTTCATAATAAAAATTATTTTATAATTAAAAATTCTTATTTATAACTTTTACCTATTTGTGATAGTGGTGCATCCTATTGAGCTAGTTCAATTCAATTTATTTTTTCTTGTATGGGTTAAAACCAAGTTAACTTTCCTCCAATATTATTTGAGAAACTCATTTAAGTAATATTTTGAAACTATTCATCACTTGTAATTATATAATTTTAATGTATATATATAATTAACTTTTAATATATAATTAAGATATTCTATCAAAACAAGTCTAATATGTTCTAAAATACTTATAATACATTTATATTGCACGGAAATATATTTTTATATATACTGTAATACATCTATATTAAATACATGATTCATTTTAACACATAAATGTAGTTTTTGTATCAAAATAAATATAATACATATATATTACAAATATAATTCACTTTTAATACATAAATATAATTGTTATAAATAGTAAATATTTTTGAAATATGATATCTAGGTAATAAATAAAATATATATATATATATTTTAAAATAATAAATATTTTATATAAAAAAAAGGATAATTATCCATATTTCTCTCCTCAACAACTACAGCCACAAATGTAGAAAGAGATATTTGAACAGGTTAAAATGATTCGAATCTATAAATGGATCATAATTTAATATGTAGAGTCCATATAAATCAAAATGGACCAAGAAATAAAATAGATCATAATGTCAAGGTTGCGTTGTATGATTGAATTGCTAAAGTTGATTTATTGCACATCACATTGCTATATGGCTTAGAATATTTTTTTAAAAAAAAATTATTTGTCTTTTATTTTATTTTTTGACATGACGGATTGATTTAGGTGACTGATGCAGCTAGTGAAGGTTACTTTATATTATTGTCCTTTAACAAATTATTTATGATTTTTCAGTTTTATGTGGTAACGTTATACTCCATTTATTGACCCAATCAATGCCGTATTAAATCAAGCATTATAATTGAATTATACTTTATCTATTTCATTTTAATTGAATTTGTGAGGTAATGCACATATATTAAGATAAATATTTAAAGACAAGATTTATATCATATTTTTTACTATTGCCCCATGTATTGTAATATATCTCCTAGAAAATATAAAATTTTAATAAATAAATAAAAATTAAAGCATTCATCTTGAACTTTGAATAATTTAAATATTAGAAAAAATTTAAAATATTTAATTAATTTGAGACGATAAGAATATATTTAGTTTGTAACTGTCTAGTGGATTATTGAGGACTCAATGGACAAGGTGGTGCCACAATTAATTAATTGACAAGGTATTGGAAATTGAAAATGGAAGTCAGAATTAGAAATTAATGCCCTTCCGAATTCCGTAGTAATATACATACCTATTTATGGCATTGTCTATTGTTTTTCCTTGAGATTGTAACGTCAACATAATCCATCCCAGGTCACATCGTATAAGTTGCGGTCTTTTTTCGTGCTTTGCTAATGCCAAATACTTTTATATTTTGTTATTTTTAAAATTATATTTTTTATGCATTTCATTTTTTTATACTTGGCGACTTAATACTCTATTAAGAGTACGAGTGTTCATGGGTCGATTTGGATCGTTGTTGGTCAAAATCAAAATCAAACCAACTTAATTGATTTTTTTAATTCTCAAAATCAAACTAAATCAATTGTTATATACATTTATTGGTTTGGGTTGGTTCGGTTATTGATTATTAAACATACACAAAAATAATAGTAATGCTTAATTCAAAATGGAAAAAAAAAGTAATAACTGATATTATAGAACTTTTAATCACTAAATTTACTGTGAATAAAGTTTTCAAAATTTACCATTTTGACCTACAAGGAAGAGATACTGATATTTCTAGTACCACCAAGAATTGTCATAGACATTCCTAAACATCAAAATCAATAAGATAAATGTTCTCGTCTTGAACATTTATACTTTCATAAATAAAATAAAAATAAAATTTAATAAAAATGTATATAAGATCTTTAAAATTGTTTGTAAAAGTAATGTTTTATGTATGTATGATTATAAAATATACATACATACATATAATTTGTCAATTTGGTTCAATTATTTCTTCGATTTTTTCGAATAACCAAATCAAACACTATCAACTTTAAAAAAAAATCAAACCTAAATCATCTTGGTTCGATTTCTTGATTTGGATCAATTGTTATTCAAATTGTGAACACCCCGACTAAGAGATATAATGAATGGACCCCTAGTTTTCCTTCTTTAGCCATTTGAAGTGATTCATACATGTTGTATAAGGACATGAATATGTACTTCAAATAGCTTAATTAATAATTTTATGAAAATCAAAAGATTGGAAAATAGTATATATTAAGTTTGACTTCTCATCTCAATAGCGCCGTCCTGAAAAGTCCTTACTAACTTTCACATTCATAGAAAACAAATGCTTTCATAAATTCAATTCTCAAATTACGTAAGTTAAAACCAATTTATATCTATTCAAAGTGTTGACAGTAAGATATCCTTACGTTATGCAATGACCTACTTCCCTTTTCCATTCAATATTTGATATTAATAGTGAAACTCAATTTATTTGAATTTGCGTTTAAAAAAAAAGGCAAAAGTAGTATTCTCTATCAGGAATTTTCAATACCAAGGCTGAAACAAAACTTGATTTGATTAAGAAAGAAATAACTTAATGTACTATATCATATCCTTTGATGTTAAAATCAACACTAGTATTAGTCGTGCAAGAATGAACTCCATATAAAATTCACAAGATAAAGAGGGTATGAGAAAAGAAAAAATATCAAATTCGTCAATCATCATATGAGCCCGTTTGAATTTGATGATGATAAATAATTGATAAACTTTAAGTGCTAAAACTAATTTTGTAAATAAATAATTACGTACTTGAATAAAGTATTAAAAATATAGCTCGGCACACTAAAACTCATATTAATTGATGTATTTGGTGGGAAAACACTAATTAATAGGTTCTTTTGTTTTATTGACTGACTACAATAAATTATAAATTTTAAAGTATTCATATAAAAGAAAATGTGAACAGGAGAAACAACAAATGTAGAGCGAAGAAAACTAGAAAAGTTATGAGAATTAGAAAAAGTAAAGGAAAAAAAAATTAAAATGTTTGATCGAATTAAAAGTAATCTAATTATTGTTCATACATGTCAAAGTTATACCAGAGAAATATTACTCGAATCATCAGTGAACTAAGTATATAAGTATTTATATTTTATAAAATTAGTTTTCTTCTATAATATAATAATTATGAGTTAATTGATAAATCAATTAGCAAAATATTGGAACTAGTCGAATTACGAGGAAGCAAATATCTAGCTTATTCTATGGAAGAATTTTTTAGACTAAGGAACAACCTCTTTACTTTTATAGTCTCATTCTTAGACTCTACTCGTGAAATTATACCGAATTGTATAAAATATATTGTTATTGTAGTCGAATTACGAAGAACAAAAGATCGAGAGGGAAGGAATAATAAAGTACTACAATATTTTTCAAAAGATAAAAGTGATTGATTTTGGTCTTTTAATTACACTTGAATAAGCGCTCTAATTACTGATTATTCAAAAAGGAAAAATAACCCAACATGTACTCCTCTTTTTTCTCATTAATAATAATAATAACTATGGAATCAACAGAAAAATAAAGGAAGAAAGACCGAAACGGTTCCCATCGAAAACTGGAGATTCATCGCCGTCAAGGAACACAGAAACGGCCATTTGTTTTTTCTATTTTTATACACATACAGAACTTCAAAGAAAGAGAATTTTTTTTCTCTCCCGATCGATAAGTACTATGTGAGACTGCTCTTGCCTGGACGATCAGCAGCTTGGAGAGTTTTGTCGATGAGCTTACGAGCCTTTTTGCTACGGATCTCCACTCTAACGCTGGAGCTTTTGTCCATTTTGATATAGGGTTTCTTCGATTTCTTCAACTTCCTCACCTTCGATTTTATCGATTCCACCAAATTCTCCAATTGAATCGCCATTGTAGAAAAGAAAAGGGAAAAATGGAGGAGAGGAGAGAGTTAGTGGGCTGGCACTACTTATTGATATGGGTATTTATGGATTTTCCGTTTTGTTTTGCGTGCCAGTATATAATGCATTCCTATTTTGACTTCATTCGAAAATAAATAAACGCCCCTTTTCAATCCAATTATTACTCTTTTTGCCATTCCCTTTCTTCAATTAGTAGAGTAATAGGATAAACGATAATCCTCGGATTTAATTTCATTTTATAGCAAAGTATGGTGCGCTGCATGAGCTTAATATATGTTATTTTTTCTTTATTTATGTGATGCAGATAGAATTTAAAAAGTTAATAAATTTTAAATATTTTAAGTTATTAATTATTTAATTTTTAAAAACTTTTAAAGTACTTTTGAAATAATATATATTACTCTCTTCGTCCTAATTTATGTAGCTATAATAGAATTTAGAGAAGTAATTGGAGCTTTTTATGTCTTTTAAACATATAAAATTATTAATTATTGTAATTTATGATACTTTTTATGTTATCTTAAACAATGTATGTTATGCCATTTGTCTCAATTTATGCTACACTAATGGAATTTCAAAACTCAATCGAACTTTTAATACGTCTTTTAAATATTTTAACCTATTAATTATTGAGTTATATAGTATTTTTTTAGTGATTCTATTATTTTAATTTATTTATCTTTTTATATATGTTTCATATAATAATTAACAACTTAAAAGACATGTAAATTTTTTTTATGAACCCTATATTATAAAGAATATGCAGACAATTCAAGCATCAACAGAGAGTTACCTCCTCCACCGCAACTCTCTCTTGTATATCATTTTACTAGATCAATAAGTAAACAAGGCAAATCAACCAGGGAACCATATAAAACACACAAGGAACTCAAATTCTTAAAAACGTTAAAATTTTATCAATCGAGACTTCAATCAACAAAAGCTAATAGATTTCATATATGATCGATTAGCAAACCACATTACACACAAGAAGCGTACAAAGTAAGGAGCTAATCACGAAAAGATACTATTTTTACACATAAAACCATTCCCCACAAGCTAATAGATTTCATAGAGGATTGATTAGCATACCACATTACACCTAAGAAGCGTACAAGGTAAAGAGTTAATCACTAAAAGATACTATTTAAAACTATACCCTAATATCAAATCGTTCATGATATTAGCCTAACTGAAAATACTGATATCAAGATGAACATTCTTTAGGACCTGGAAGATGTAGATCTTGTACGTGTCGACCCTCTTCTTCTTGTCACCAATGACAGCATCCTTCGAGAGCTTCTTCTCCGCCGAAGCTTTTCCTCTGCTTTAGGTGTCATTTTTTTTTTCAGGTTTAAAAATTGTGAATTCGATGGAAAAAAGAAATTTGGGAAAGCGGGTAAGGATTTGTTTGTATAATGGTATGGAAGTGTGTTCTAATGGGTTGATATAGAGAAACGCGGATCGTAGTTTTTAACCGATGATCTTGATTTTTAACAACCAATAGAAGTTTGGTGAGGTGGAGTGAAATGTCTTTTTAGAAAAAACGAAACGCGGATCATCGTTTTTAATCATTGATCTTGATTTTTAACGGCTAATAGTAGTTTGGTGAGTCGGAGAGAAATGTCTTTTTCGAAAAATTTGAAATTCCTGAAAAATATAAAATAGTTAAGAATTTCATTAAATAAAAGATAAATATGAAAAAGAGTCTCAATAATTTTCTTGAATTTTGATAAAATTAACTTAATATGAACTAGACGGAGTAATTAGGGGGAAAAAATCAAGGATCAATTAGACATATATACTGACCAGTGACCACCAACAACAACAACATACTCAGTGGAATCCAGTGGACTCTGGGGAGAGTGAAATGTATCCAAACCTTACCATTACCTCACAAAGGTAGAAAGACTATTTCCTGGAAACCCTTGTCCTAAATATACTGACCAAATTTCATTAATGATAAATTACTTATAAGCAAGTGGCGAACATATGCAGTTTGATTCCTGTCACGCATAGACAATGTAGAATCAAACAAATAAAGCTCCACATGCTTGTGTTGTCTAACAAAAAGGTTCACAGCTAGTAAGTAGGAACCTTCACTCAGACATAACTGCTGACAACTCTAAAAGTGAATGTCTCTAAAACACAAAATAATGAAACGATCACGTGCTCATTTACTAAAGCAGCTATATATTAATTAGGATAACAAGTCAACATACAGGTCAGGCATGCCAAACACATTCCATCCGTGGTATACTTTTTTTAAACTTAAAATTGAACCACCAGCAATATTAAAATGACATCTTCCTAATAGTTACTGACTAATGACTGAATCTACACTTCACCACTTAAATTAAACATTGAGAATAAACCTCCCCTAGTTATAGTCATTCTTAAAACAGAAATGCAGAAAAGTCTTAAAATAGAACCTGACGTACACAAGAACCAAAATTATAGACAACCCTTTAAACTTATTGTATGATTGAAAGAGATTACGCTTTATTATGTGTTCAAGTGTTCAATTGAAACAAGCTGTAATTCGAGTGTATGAATGGAATTTATTGACTAGTTTAAGCCCATTCTCGATCACATAATGGGCTTAAAAACTAGCTGACACTTTCTGTAAAATCACTACATTGACATGAGATATGAAAATATGTATAAACAAAACGATAACTGCATTTCAAGCCTAGAGACCAGGTCAATTATATCGTCTAGTATTGAAGAAAAGTTTAGAAAGCCAACTGCAGAAAAGTAATCACGAAAATAAACTTTAAGAAAGAGGACTTGAATGTCATCACTCACAGCAATTTGACTTTTCAAAACTGTCCAAAGAGAGAGTTGTGGAATTCAATGCCACCAGATTTCACTTGGGATTACAAAGAAAAGTCAGCTCGGAAGTGTATTAGATGTGGCTTATGATGTACACTTTTAGTTTTTCAATTTTATTTTCCTCTAAATTTAATTCATGTTTTGCCAATTTGAAGTTCCATTTGAAACTTATGAAATGGCATGTACTGCAAGAATGAATTGCACCATTTATACGTGTTCTCAATTTGTTGGGCCAGTGCTTGCACGGGCAAATTACGTCTAAGAAAAGCGAAAAATTCATTGGGATAAATGCAGGACCAATTAATTTCCGCCAAGTATTATAATAAGCAAAGAACAAAAGTTAAGAAAGTGAATCGAGTTATCTCAAAACCAAATAGCCCTAAATGTTAAAATGAAAAGTTAAATGAATTTCAATTTTTTTTAAAGACATTTCACTCTACCTCACCAAACTTCTATCAGCATTTATAAACCAAGATCAACGGTTAAAAACTACGATCTGCATTTCATTTTTCGAAAAAGACATCTCACTCCACCTCACCAAACTTCTATTAGTCGTTAAAAACCAAGATCAATGATTAAAAACTACAATCCACGTTTTTCTACATCATCTTTTAAGGATTAGCTCCTTACCTTGTATGCTTCTTGTGTGTAATGTGGTTTGCTAATCAATCATCTATGAAATCTATCAACTTTTGGAGTATGATTTTAGGTGTAAAAATAGTATCTTTTAGTGATTAGCTCCATACCTTGTATACTTCTTGTGTGTAATATGGTCTGCTAATCAATCATCTACGAAACCTATCAACTTTTGTTAATTGAAGCCTCGGTTGATAAAATTTTAATGTTTTCAAGAATTTGAGTTCCTTGTGTCTTTCATGTGATCCCCTGGTTGATGTGACTTGTTTACTGATCTAGTAAAATGATATACAAGAGAGTTGCAGTGAAGCAGGCAGCTCTCCGTTGATGTGCCTGCTTGAGTTATCTGCTTATTATTCCTTATTACATGGGGTCCATAAAACATTTTTTGGAGCGCATAGCCTGCATGAGCAGCTTAAAGGTACATTGGTACTTGTATTGTTCTTTATTTATGCGCTTCTGATTCTACGACAACCACATAGGATGATTGACGTCCATTCAAAAGTTAGTTTATTCTTTGTTTACTGCTTTCAACATAGGACAAATTCACCCTAAATTTTGCCTTTTAAATCTAACATGATGATTCAATACTTAGAGAAACATCATTTCTCAACACTTCTCCATTTCGCAACCGACTTCTTCCTTGCCAATAAACTAGCAAATGCTTTAAACCAAACGGACATACTTGCACAGACCGAATGGATGATTCTATGCGCCAAGGTTAAAGATCTAAGACCAAATTATGCTTCATCTGAAGATAAGAAATTGCTTCAGACCATGAAAAGTTACATCATTTATCCTACAATTACATGATGTATATTTTGATGATTTGATTTGGGAGTAGTATTAAGCATCGACTATAAAATAACTCAAATCCCACAAACTACGTGCCCAGCATAGGATAGAGGGCAAGCCTCTCTAGTCCCAAATAAGGACTTCTATTTTGGATCCATTGCGTTGATCATCCCTTTCTCTGGCAAGGTATTGGACGGTTGTGGCAAAGATAGGAAAATGTTATATCATCCACTCACTCACATGGTGTTGATTGTCGGTTAGAGAAACTCCTAAGAATAAGTATATTATTTTATTGAGTTGCATATTTATATATGATTGTTGAAAGCATTGTTTATTCTTAAACTTGCATATTATATTGAGTTGAGTTGAGCTTTATTCTTGTCATAGAGTATTCTTGGGCATGTTTTTATTCAACCTTTTTATATACAGTGCATTCTACGTACCGACGTCATTCAACATTGCATCATTACATAATGCAAATTCAGGTGCTCATGATCGCAGACCCATCAGTAAGATTTCTATCCATCTGTAGTTGGTGAGATCTCATTGCATCTAGAGAAGCTCTTTTCTTTGAAATCTTTCTTTTAGTGTCAGAGGTAGCCAGAGACTTGTCTTGCCACCTTCTGACGAGTTAGATAGATGCTTCATAGATAGACTAGAGTTGAGTATGAGGATCCTTTAGAGTCTATTTTAAAATCATAATTATATTATTGAGTCTATGAAGATGAGTTGCATTATACTTTAAGTATTATCAATATATTTACTTATTGATGATGATGTTTCTAAATGCCCCATTTGAGTTAACTTTCTATCGAATCCTAGGGTATACGATCGAGGCATGACGAAAATCCTAGCTGAAAAACTTATTGAACCCTTCCAACAAGACCATAAAACTGAATTTGATTGAATCACTACAGAGATTTTAAAGCTGCATAAATATTACTTGCCTGCCAGCTTGCTAGACCTTGAATATTTCCTGGTCATCACACCACAACATTAATGCTGACAAAAGAGCCACTGTAGCAGTTTCAACTCGTAGACGAAGTGGTCCAAGACCAACAGCAGTTGCTCCAGCCTCCAGAATGACGTTTAACTCTCTCTCTGTGAAGTCTACAATGGAGCATGTTCACAATAATTACACAGCAGAAAACAAGATTATAAATTGTCTATATCTGAATGTTGTTTGTAAGTAGTATCCACAAGCTTTTCTTTATTATTGGTTCCAAATCCTTCTATTATGATTGTTGTTCACCACCCTTTGAAGGACTCTTACTTCTGGTAAATGAGGACAAAATAAGGGGGTCAAAACCTATTGGAAATCTTACGGAAAATATTCCATTATCACGAACACGAGCATCATCACAAACATCATTACAAACACTAACACTTCATCACGAACATCGTCACAAACATCATCATGAAACAAACACATCATTATGAGCACTTGTAAGGAATTCAAGTAGCTTGAAACATGTCAAAAGACACTGCCCTTAAGGATATTTCACCCGGTATGGGTGTATCCCCCAGGATTCAACAAGCTCTTCTAGTATGAAACTAAGAGACAGAATTCGACAAAGATTTAAAGAACAAACCCAGCACAAACTATGGATAATAGAAGGAAGAAAGTTTTCTCTATCTCAATCCCCTTCCCGTTGAATTAGATAATAATATATATATGGGGGGAAGATCATCTCATAAGAATAAGGATATGGCAATATCAATTGCCATGTTAATGAGCTACCAACGGCACTATAAAATTAATGACATTAAGGCAATCACATTTCCTTAAAGGAAAGAGACGTTAAGCAACAAGGAAAATAATTTGATCAAAATAAAGGTAGTAATAAAAAGGATTGATGACTACTTATGAAATGAATAATTTAGGACATAATTAAATAATATGCTCTTTTAAATATTATAGGAAATAAAATAATTCTTTTTGAAATACTATAATCATTTTTCCAACAAAACCGACTTCAGCTTGCAAGATTGCACTGGTGCACTCATAAGTGGAAGGTAAAAGCACCACAATACATGAAGCCAAATCAAAATAAAACACTCTCACAAAGTAATTCTTGCCGTGCGAGAAAGATAAATAGAGTTTGTGGTTAAAGTTAGATTGATGTATAGTTGGCGAGTGTTGTTCTAGCCTAGCAAAGTGGATAATGGAGAACGAAGCAGGAGGGTTGCATGGCCTGCTGGAGCAAAAGGGTAAGTATTGGCAAACCCCTTTCTTATTTATAAAATTATTCTCTCTTCTTCTTCCTTTTAGACTACTCTTTTCTTTTCCCTCTTTTAAGATTTTATATAGAATCAACATTATGGGTACTCTGTCAGTTAATTTTTTATTTGCACCGGGTGTCCGAGTCTCTTTGAGCCCCGACTAATTCCGGGGATGCACAGGCCCTCGGCAAGGAGTCTCCCACAAGTGCACCACGGTTAATTCAGGTTTTACCCAGTCTAATGGCTCTCAGAAATTGTTTGCACCTAGTGGGTTTCGAACTTGAGACCTTGAAAAGGAGCAAACCCCCAGACTCAAGTCAATTGACACCGGGCCGAACCCTGAGGCTTCACATTAAAATAGAACCTAGTTTGATATGTGATCTATCCAAAGTGACTACTTTTACTCTTATAAGAATGTTCTGGCATATACGAATTCCTTACACTCGCCATCAGGGTCTGGGACAATGGACTTCTTCTGACTTGTGTCCAACAAAAATATCATGTCATTAAGGCACAAAACCTTGGGCATAGACTGGAAGAGAAGGGAAAGCTGCAAAAAGATACCAACCTCCTTCTGGTCCAATTATCATCAGTCCACCTGTTTCTTTTTTGATGGAACGTAAAGCACTAAAAACTGGTTTTGCTTCTGACGTGGCAATAAACGAAAGCTTTGAATTTTGTACCTAGAGCATAAGTGGCACCACAAAACAAAGAAAAGAAAAATGAGCAAGTGCTGCAGAGAATAAGACGAGCAAATAGTCTTTGAGCCTCCTGCATGCTATTGGCAGAGCTTGAAAAAAGACTTCACTTTGTGGGAGGAAATTAGAAAAACCAACTTACAAGAGGTAAAAGTCCACCAACTTTTATAGGAGGATTTAAATCCATTTCATGCAGCCGTTGGCCTAAAACATGCTGTTAATGTCAAAAAATCATACAAACACCCACAAAGAAAATTAGTGCACAAAATACATTTTGTATTAGAGTGAAAAAGCTTACATTGTTTAGCTGCAGCAAAACTGACACGCTGTAATCTGTCCACGCGATTTTCTGATATTGAAGGAGACCGTTCCGTCAATAAGGGAGTCACACTACAGGCTCCTAGCTCCTGAGACCACCAGACAAAGAGAGTGAACAAACAAGTAGCTGAAAGCTTCTGCAGGGATACAATTTTCACATGAGCAATTCAAACATACTGTACATTTCTCCACAAGCCAATCAGCCCGACCTCCCTTCAGAGTACCTACATTACAGTACTGCACATTATGGAAGGCAAAAAATTAGCTGCACACAACACCACTAACAATGTTCATGAAACACTCACCAAATGCAGCATAGACATGCCACTGTGTTTTATGAGAAGATACTGACTTTGGATCCTCGAGAGCAACGATATCCAATCCTGTCTGGTCAATGTTCTGTATGCAGCCTTCAACTAAGCCTCCTTTTCCATCAAATAGTTCTACCCTGCAAATTGGGCTCATGAATAGGTGAAATTCGCTCAGTACCATTGTTCAAGGCTCTTTAGCACCCCAGGTACCAACTATATATCTTATTCTAGGACAACCTATCTGGCTCATGTTAAGACAGAAACAAAAAAAATGACAGATCTGAAATCTAAATTATGAACACCAAAAGAGAACAACCAGATTGAGAATTGCGAATGTGGGTATATAAAATGCTTACAAAATAATAGGTCATTGAAGTTTTAAAGGCACCACTCACATTCCTTATTAAAAATAAAGCAGCAATGCAGATAATACTTTTTAGCAAACCATTCTCGATATTTCGTAATTAATTACATAGTATAAACCATGCACATTTAGACAGAAAGATACTACTCGTGGACAACGAAACATAGCACAATTGTAGATCACTGGTAATCATCCAATATATGTTGTAAGGCAATACCTATCATGAATTGTCAACCGTAAGACCCTAGTCATGTGCCAGAATTCATCACCTTTAACACGAACAACGCCATCCTGCATTCCCCAAAACCATAAATACACCATATCTGAGCCGCTTAAATAACCTAGTCTGAATACAGTAACAAAATTGCTTTAAGCTTAAAACATACAGCAAAACGTACAACACCCTCATGTCCAAACTAGTTGGGATCAGGTAAAACTATCCTCGTTATCAACTCCGCTCTATGATAAGGAAAAATACTGCAGCTTATAGACAGTTATAACATCAAGAATCCTCTAAATGGTTCCCAAAAAAGAAACGACTCTACAAGAATTTCAGTTTATCTATCGACAACAGTCAAATGACCCCCAAGAAAGTACGAATATTTCTTGCAGAATCAATTGGTGGTATAGCAAACTCAACCCTTATGAAGACCAAACAACAAAAAGTGAGGTTTGGGGCACTAACTCGCAGAGATAGAGATGATGAAGACCCCATTATCAAAATTTATAGGGATAGATTTTCTAAATCAAAAAGAAAGTGAAAATGTGAAATAAAGATACCAAAATGAAAAAAAATCAAGATAAGTAAGAAGGAGAGTAGAAAAAGGGACATGCCTTGGAAGGAGGAAGCTTATCGGAGTAGAAGCGGGGAAGGCCACCGCGAGACTGGTTAGACAAAGAAGATGATGAGAATGCACGCAAATTGTTTGTTGTTTGGCTTGAACGAGTAAACAGACTTGCCAGCCGAGGGCTCCAAACTGCGCCTTGCATTTTGGTCTCAAATACTAATAAAATTTTTAGGGAGGTTACTTTTATATCTGTTTGTTTTTCTTTTCCTTTTTCTAAAGAACTTTTTACGCTCTCTTAAACATAAAAAAAATGAAAATTAGTATTTGATAACAAGAGTAAAATAGATATAAAAAGAAAAATTATTCATTAATTTTATGGATAAATATTATTAGACATATCAAAATAATATAGTCGATAAGTAAAAATGAATAGAAGGAGTAGTAAAAATTTTCTCTGAGTGAAATTAATGATTAAATATTGTTTAATTCTACTTGATTTTGACAAGCTTATTAACAATTTTTTAAAAGCTAAAAATAATAAGGTTGTCGCTAAGATATTAATACTACTTTTAAATAAGCGGGATAATTCAACTATACTATCCAACTATTAAAAACAGTTTATCCAGCCTCTCATACTCAAATAGAATACAACTTATTAAAAGTATTTTATTTGCTATTCAAATATATTGGTCCCAGATTTTCTTATTACCAAAAATGGTGGTTCAAATGATAAAATCAGTGTGTAGAAAATTTCTCTGGACTGGACGTATAAACAAGTCTAAAAAGGCACTCGTGGCTTGGAAAGAACTGTGTCATCCTAAGATTGCTAGTGGAATTAACCTACTGGATCTGCAAAGATGGAATAAGGCTGCACTTTGTGAACTTTTGTGAAATGTATGTCAAAAGAAAGACAATTTGGGTTGTGTGGGTGCATATATACTATGTAAAATAGGGACTTACATGGAAAGCTAAGAGTCCACGGGCCTCTTGGATGGTTATAAAAATCCTCAATGCAAAGAAGTACCTGGATAATATTGGCTGGTTTGAATACCTGTTTCGTCATTAGTCATCCCACCTTGGATCTTCAATATGGTAGTAGAAATTATATGTGAACTTTATTCAAATAAATATAATAACTTAGATTGATCAGTACTGATTTTATATCAATTGATACATTAGAGTAAAATTGAACAGACAAAGACAATATAGGGAACAAAATAGTCATTCATTAATGCATTTACTTATTCATAATTTAGTTAAGATGATTCTTCAACCTTTTTATGCAGTAAAAAACGTTTAAAAAATAATTTTTATATAAAATAAGTGGCTTTTTATATCTAAAAATTAATGAATACGAGTAGTAATAAATTTCCTTTTCACATTTGACAAAGTCGCCGACTTTTAATTGAAATTTTTAAATCTTTTTAATTGAATTGATTCAGAATCAATCTCAAACATATAGATCTGAATTGAATTTGTAGTTTGAATTTTATTCAAATCATCGTGTTTGAACTAAAATTTGGCCTTTCAAGCTATAGATTTTGATAAAGCCATCAGCATAATCATTATTGTTACTATATATATTGCTAATATATAAGTTAAACTTAGACTATTAATTAAGTAGGCATATGACAAATGCAAACAGTTGGTAATGTATAGTGTAAGCCTCTTCGATTTATATTTTCTCAGTCCCATATTAGATGGACATTTTATTAAAAATATTTATCTCATATACTCTAGATGGGGATATAATTAATTAATTTTTTTTCCATTTTATTTATACAATTAATATGACCTTTGAAAATTTTGAAGATGCAATTTTTTTTTTCAAGAGGCAAGTTAATGTGAACAAAGATAAAATAGTAAAATTGATCAATTTATTAATGATTTATTAATCAAAGTGTCCATTTAATCTGGAACAGACATAGCAATTGAGAAAAAAAAAATCATTTTGTTAGGTCTACCTTTAATCCAACCAACATGTTACAAGTAGTATCCTTAAGTTTTCAATCTCTAATCACGCTTAAGAATATATTAAGATCAACGTATGTTTCTCTTTCTAGATAATCTACCAAGAATTATATCTATATGCATATGTAATCGAGAAGTAATCGAATCATACCTAAACGGTGTATTAATTACTATAATATAATATCTAGGGCATGCAAAAGTAATGAAACAATCAATAATATAGAATACCAAATAGGGTATTAATTATTTTATTTTTTATTTTGCATAAAATAATTTAAATTAATTGAATTTTTGGAGCTTTTTCCAATGTTTAAAATAATTGAATCGTTCAAAGTACAAGGTGAATATTTGAAATTTTTTCATATTTGTCCTTTCATTTATTGAATTTTTGTATTTTCTAGGAAACAAATTACAATACATATTTATGGTTTTATAAAAGGTAATAGCGGAAAGTATAGTGTAAATTTTGTCTTTGAATATTTTTCTTAATATGTGTGCATTACCTCACTTGTGACGAGGGTTTCCAGGAAACAGCCTCTCTACCTATGTGGTAGTGGTAAGGTCTGCGTACATCTTACCCTCCCCAGACCCCACTTGTGGGATTTCACTGGGTATGTTGTTGTTGTTGTTGTTGTTGTATGTGTGCATTACCTCACAAATTCAATTAAAACGGGACAAAAGGAGTACATCAATCCTTTCATAACTTATACATGTATTGATATGCTAATTTCGAATCACAAACTAAACAATATATTAATTTCATACATGAATAACCTCTATCACGTATAATAAATCTTTTCTTTTCTACCTTTTTTTCTTAAAAGATACTGTTTGAGACATAATGAAGTCGTAAACATCATGAGACAGCATAATAATTAACACTACTTTCATCATATAATCTTTAACAAAATTGATTTCGTAAAGAAAATTTCAAGAAAAAAAAAATCGAACCCACCCCACTTACACATCAACAACTCCTCAATCCCAGATCAAAAATAGAACTTGAAAAAAAAAATTATGAAAGAATTGGCTTGTTAATTATCTGTTATATTAATTATGGTAAAATAACGCAATAATTAATAACATACATAAATAAATAAATTTAATGCCGGAACAAGGACTATTAATGAATTTATATATCTAGATCAAATTACAAATATAAAGGGGGGAAGAATAAAACTATATAATTAGAAAAAAGAAAAGAATTTTATGTAATTAAGGTTGCTTATGTCTCTGGGTATAGATATAATCTAGGTGAGCTTCTAATGTTCTTCTCATTAAACATTCTTCTTCTCCAGGACCTTCACATTTATCCTCCACTTCTTTCATTGGTGTTTTATCCTGTAATCACCCAATTAATATATCTAAATTCAGTGGCGGAATCAGAAATTTAACAAGTAAAATTTAAAACAGAATAAGTAATTAATTTTTCGATGAATGATATTCAATATATTCCAATAAATATACCTGACTATGCTCCATCGGAGTAACGTCGCGATAAGGTGCACGCATCGGACGGGAAGAAGCGCAAGTTAGAGTGAGGAGGAGGAGGAATACTATCATGCACAGGGTGTTAAGTTTAGCCATATTGTTTATTTCTTCTTTTGGAAGAGATTTTTGGAAAGGATGATGGATTTATAGAGTAGGGAACCAAGAAGGTAAGGGACAAATGTTCTGTATTTAAAGAGCTGTGGATAAGTTTAGCAATTTCTAAATATAAAAATAATTTTATAATTATCTTGTTCGAAAAAAAGAGAAAATTATGGTGGAATGTTGAAAAGCTGAGAAAAAGGGTTGCCAACGCTTCTAGATGTTAATTCTTAATCAAAGGTGTCATATTCAATGCAAATTTTATCAAATTAATTTTGTTAAATATAAATTATTTAAACGTTAAATATTTAATAGTAAAAATAAAAATTTATTATTTATTTTATAATTAAATAAATATTTTAAAATAATAGGAGTAGTAATATTTTAGGAAGGCTTGTAAGAGAAAGTAATAGACGTATGGTCAACGAAGAGCGAAGCACGGAGTTGACCTTTTCCACAACCCGACATGTGGTCTACGTCAATTTCAATCTTTTGGTCTCCCTCGACAAACTAAGCTTCTTTATACTATAAATAATAAATAATGTTATACTTTATCATTTGAGTAAATATTTTTTACATGTCTAATATCCACTTAAAAAAATATTTCTCTACAAAGTACTTTTATTTATATATTTAAAGGTTGAATTGATTTTTTATAGTCAAACAAAAAAATTACCACTATTTATTGGATGTGAAAAACAAATAAATTTGAATGGATTGAATGAGTTGAATTAAAAAATAAATAATTTATTGACATGTTTAAATTATTTAAATTAAAATGAATTGAATTGAAATAAAACACAAGATTAAAATTCAATTACGCAAATTCTTACTAAATCTTTAATTGCTTATTTATTCTTTTACTCTTTTCGTCCATCTTTATTTGTTATCTATTGACTTGATACATAGATAAGAAGTAGTAAATAATAAGAATAATTTTATCATCGTCTTTTGAATATATTAAATATAATATATTAAAAAATATTATATAAAAATAACTATTAATTAATGATTAGAATAAATTAAAATTTTTAAAATAATATTATTTTTTAATTTTATAAGTTAAATAAAAATTATTTAAATATTTTAAAATAATATGATAAATAAGTAAAGATAGACGAAAGAAATAACCGATAGGGAGGAGATGGCCCAAAAAGTTTCTGCACGCTCCCCGATGCACCTATTATTCTATCATCACTCACCGTGTTATGATTAATTCTACCATGCGCCGCCTACCCACCATCAGCCCAAGGACCACACGCCACTACATAAATGAATCTTACGTTGTGCCATACGTACCTCAATCAAAAATATGTACGTACAATTTCTCCACATGTACACGACCAACAAAATTTATTTGTATTTGATGTTCAAATTAAATTGTTACAGTTACATTATAAGTTTAAATAAAATATGTATTAACTAATTACAATTTAGTGATAAAACTGGTATGTCAAGACATACATGTCATGTACAAATTGCTTTTAAATAAATTATAAAGTGCAATTAAATTTAAACTTTGATGGTGATAAATTTAATTTGTGCATACTTTAATTATTATTATTTTATATATATATATATATTATTTATCAATACATATATTATAATATATGATAGAACTATTATTTTGAAAAAATGAAAACATACATCATTTTAATTTTAAAGTCAATAACGGCTGTCTGTATACACGGATGCATATATACATGCACCATTTCGTGATGATAAGTACGTATAAATTTAACATATTCTCTATTTTCTTTACTTGTCGTAATGAGATTTGAGATAGTTTTTAAGAAAAAAATAATTAAAAATATTATTTTATTAATATATTTTTTATAATATATAAATTTTTATTTATATATATATTTCTTAATTTTAAAATAATTAATATTACGTAGTAGAACGCAAATCGAGGATAAAGATGTACATTTAATTTGTTGTGTTACACCAAGAACCCGTGCCCATCATTATTGCTCCTAGTATGCTAGATGTTTTTAGCATTCTCCAACATACTATTATAAGCCTATAACCTTTTCCAACATGAGCAATGAAGCATCTAAGCATTTTTTTTTCCTTTTTTGGATTTAAAAGGAAAAATAAAAACAAACAAGAACGAAACGGGTTGAGTAGTGGATTATAGAGCGGAGCAAGATCTAACTCGATCTAACATTTACTAAGTTTTACTTGCTTTATTTGTTTTTTCAATATTTTAATACTTAATTAAATTATATTTTTTTATTTTGGCTATATAAAATATATCAAATTAAAAAAAAGTGTTTAAAAAATATTTTTGACAAGATCTCTCTCGAGTCAATTCGGGTTGGATATCAACCCAATTTCAAATGGGTTGAAATGAGTCGAGCTAATAAATAGGCGAATTACTAACCCGTCCAAACTTCAATGGGTTGAACAGGGTGAACGAGTTGAGTTTAATTTTGCCAATCCAAAAAGATAATCTTATATATCAAATTTCTCCTTAAAAATAATTAACACAATATAAGAGCTTAATTATCGGGGGAAAAATGAGCTAAAGCAATATAGTTTAAATAAAGTGAATATTAGGCATGTATATTAGCTAGGATATGAAATTCGTTATTTTACAAGCAATTTCTCATAAATTTATCTACTTTTTCACTGAATGAAACAACTAAAAATTGAATTCACAATGTTTAGTAATTTTTCATGGCTTAGTTACATTTTTTGCATTATCATGATATACAATAGTACAATGACATTATATCATGTAAAGTTTTATAAGTGAAAATTTGGGGGAGGATATATACACAAAACTTAATTCTATCTTGTGAATTGGTCCAAAAGAAAATTATCATCTAATCCAATGCATTATATATCATGAATCAATAAGTTATCATTTATAAATGGATCAAATGTGAATATTTTAAAGTTATCCAATAGAAACGAATATCGAGACGGAGAAAATAAATAACCATATTATTTACAATCATTTGTCTATATATATGTGTTTTCATTTGACTATTTCTGAAATCTTGTATGATATAAATATTTACGTTATTTATTGAATATTAATTAACCCATTTTTGAATCTGTATTAAATATAAGCAAATTAAATATTTTATCTATTTTTATCCGATTTATTTTTTACCTACTTATATTTAATCAGATCCGCCCATTTGGCACTCTTTGAATTGAAAGAACATCGTCCAATCATTATGAATAGAATTAGAACATGTATGCTAGCTGGATTTGCATTCACCAAAATCATCATAATCCGACATTATCAGTGAATCATCTTTTTTATTTTCCCTTTAATTTTGGATTTTAATACAAACTTCAAAAGAAAAAAATAAAGAATTTGAAAACTATCTTAGGATACTTTGGATTTGGTATTAATTAATTAAAAAACCCTCTGTGAATGGCTTGATAGAGTTAGAAAAAAGGCAAGCGTCTTAGGTCTTTAAAATTTAAGCGGCTGAATTTTTCTTTTAGCAATAATATATTACAGATTTTTTTTTTAAGAAAAAGACATTGAGTAAGTACTATTTATAACAAAATTATTTATTTTATATAAAAAGAAATAATTATTAGAAAAAATTTAGCATGTCTGAAGTATGATTATATGATCAATCGAAAAGAATTACTTAACAAAATAAATTACAATTTTAAATAATTCTACATCTCAAAGAGATAAAAGAATAAAATTTGTAAAAAAATATATTAATTTATTTTTAATGTTTAAGACCTCCATTCAATTTAAGCCACTAATATACTTGATCCGCTCTTGTATTTCTGTGGCCTTTTTTTTATTTTCTTTATTTTTTACAATATCTATTTTTGTAAGTCTAACAACCGTTTCAAGAAAGTCACTCCTTTTGGTCCTTTTATTAATAGAAAATTTTTGCCGTTTCCATTTCCTTTTTCTTCGTCTCAAGATTTACCACTTTTAAGGGCTACCACCTCAAATGGTTTTGATCATTACACCAGTTTAATTAAGGTGACAAAATTAGTCCAAACTCATGTAATTTGGATAATATTTTTTTAACCTATAAATTGATATTCGATTTACCTTATGTAAATTCATTTTGATTCAACGAATTTTGAACAGATTGAATGTTGATTCAAAAATTAATTTAGTCCATTTTATACGGTCCAAATTTGATCCAAACCTCTTTATTGTTCTACATGACATTCTGGATCAATGGTATAAACTAAGGTTTCTATTAAGAAAAGAGAAAATGCATCTATACATTCAATATGTATTAGGGAGAGAAGACCAAATCTTAACAACCAAAAGAATAGCACTTTATAATGCATTTGGTATAAATAGACTCTAATTCATACATTACAGATCACTGCGGAAGTATGGATTACCAAAAATTGAACTGGAGAATGTGCCACCAAGGTTGGGGAAAAGTGTTAGGAAACACATCAAGAAGAGTACACAACCCCATGCAAACCTCTCATTTCCAAGTGGGGTGATCTCATCTTGTGCTGGCACTTCTTCTCCACCGCGGAAGAAGGTTGCAAACAGTTCCCATGCCAGACATAACACGCTTCCACTTAGACCACCTATCCCTAGCAACAGGGAAGTCGCAAAAGATAACAATGTAGCTGTGCTCCTGCCAAACATAGCTTGTGCAATGCGCCCACCTTCTAGTCTGCCACATGGTAACAGGTTTAAGGATGTAACAACCATACCTGCAAAAGAACCAATGACCACAATTAGGTGATCAGATGGCAGATGTGGTTGTGCCAATTCATTCTCAACAATCTCCTGATAAACTGAAAGTCACATTTCACTAAAGAGAGGAAGAGCAGAATAGTAGGGGTGTCTAATCCAATTTTCTCATGTTATGTCTTTTATTCTCCTAAAGCCTAAGGTGGAATGCAGATTTTCGTTCCTTACCTAAAACAAGTGAAATTAGCACGGCTATCATTGTAATTCACTTCATAATGTGATGACGAAGGTACCAAAAAGTAGTGTCGGTGACAGTTGACATGCCACATTATGAACTCTTCGGATATTTCCCTGGAAGTTGGACTGAATTTTATTACTTTAAGCCTTCTAGATTACCTTGTTCAATGAGCTTACAATGAAGATCAGCAATTATCCATGAGTAAATGCCTATCCATGAATTACCTATCCAAAGATACAGCTTTTATGTAGGTGCACCGCACCACTTGAATATTAAAACGAACACTCATTTCTTGTCCCCTTTAAGTATCTATCTGTTGTCGTGACAAAGGATATGAATTTCACTAAATGGAATGCTGTTTGTTTATTGGTGAATGCTGAGAGGAGTTCTTATTTCTAGGAACACCACCATAAATGTAATCAAATGCTTTGAGGTCACACCATAAATTACCGTATGAAGTCAGCACAATTTTCTGTTTTTTTTGATTTTTTTTTTTTACTAAAAATAGAGAAACTCACCTAAAAGTCCAGCAAAAGCAAGGGGATCAACAGGAACTCCCACACCTTCAACAGCATAAGGCAGCACATTCCCAAGATCATCAGTATATGGCCCAACAACGTATTGAATGAAGGAGAATAAAGGATTGTTATAAAAGAACTGAGGTCTTATGTACCTGAAAAAAAGAAGAGACGAAAATAAGCAGAAGTAATATAGAATAGACTGCAGAAGTAACAGGACAATCAAATTAATAAGGTCCACGCTGAAGAGGTTAGGCGGGAAGGAGACTAAGTGAGATATACTTGAAAAATTCTCATAATGGCATATCAAATTTGCTTGTTAGTCATGTCAACTCTGCAATTTTCTTTTCATAACCACAATTTAAAAGTAATGTAGGTCAAAACAAGCAATGGGAATAACCAAAATGTGCATTCCATATGTAAGTGTATAAGAGACAGAAACTACTCCAATGCAATGCACCATCTTAAGGGAGGACAATATTAATCACTTACAGTGCATTGTCGCCTCCATTAAAGCTTCCATCAGCCACAAAAGCAGCAACTGCAAGTATTAGTGATGTCAAGTATGCACTTGCTGTGCGAGCAACTGGAATGTCAAATAGAGCCTTTTTATTAGGTAACAGGGACTCATAGTTATTCATAACACCCAGGCACCCAGTCCAATTGGACGGAACAAGAAAAGATGGACTAAGTTTGACACCATAGCGCGCAGCAGTTACTCTTGTGGTTATCTGCCATGCATCAAGAGACATAGTAATTATATCAAGCAAAACATAGACATAAGCAGTTTGATGTTCATCACAGTATGAAGCAATTCATAGTATGAAGTTGTTAAGGCTACAAGCTCGGAAATATAACGATGAAATGCTTTCAAGCTATATTTTCCATAAAGAGTGTTGTGATAATTTTTCAATTTGTTTGACATTTTACGGCATGCAAGCTTAGCCCCCAAAAGTTTCGTCCTATCCCAAATGTAAATAATGCCGAGTTTTCATTTGTACCCCATTAATTGTCAAAAACAGAAATCTTGATGTCACTTGACAAATAAGTTACATACACTCACTGCTGTCTGCTACACTTCGTCTATAAACTCTTTCATTTTTTCCCGTGTGTTGATTGTTCTAACCATCAAATGGTATTTCTTGTTGCCCAGAAATTTTACTTTTACTTCTAGATATTTAATACCTTTAGAATAGTGTTAATACTTAAGCTAAGTCAAAACAGGACACAGGGTTTTTAATGCTATGGCAAATCCCCCAGCCTGAGGAAACATTTATCATTGAAGACAAGGTTTGATGGTTGTTAATGCTATGAGAAAACAGGACATGCAGTTTTCACTGCATAATTATCATTAAGGATAGGTGTTATACTTTCGCCATTGAATCTACATAATAGAAATTGAGTCATATCAAACAAACTGCTTATCATAGGCTCAGAAACCTAAGTGAAATGATGCTTGGGAGTTGGGTTGGGCCGATGGGTCAAGAAATACAATGCATACCTCTGAAACTCCCAAAATGGTCAAGAAGCCACCAAAAAGAGGTGCAACATTGGCCAAGTAATCATCAATTGTAGCATCAGGCTTAAGAAAGAAACCACTGGTCAAAGCTATAGTGCCAACAGTTGTCACGGCCAAAGCTACAGCACTGATGTAACCCCAAGGAGTACTTAATTTGGTTGATTCAAATTCAAGATCCATCTCTGACTTGGGTTGTACCACACAAGCCTAAAGACAAAAAAACCATCAACAGTATTTGTCATTTACACAGGCAACCAAATGGAATATTTACTTAAAGCGTCTGAAATGACACAAGTTAGTCCTTTGCCCACAAAATAAACGAATTTCATGTGACTATCAAAGAATATATACTCTAATGAATGGAATTAATCAGGAGACTCATTACATAGAATTATTCTTCTAACAAATCAACTACACCTTTTCTTTTTCATTTTTCTGAACTCCATTAGGTTCAGCTCTTCACCTACATCACTGTCATTCTTCCTAGAGTTGATGTTTTCTCCACAATCAATACGACATGTAAAAATAGCACTAAAGTGAAATTTGGAGTTGTGTATGGCACAATAGTTGCAAATTCTGCATGATAGATTCACAACTTCCTTAAAACAAGTAGTAAACTTCATCAGCTAACCATAATGTAGTAAATCCACAGAAGCCTTAAGCTAATCGTACATAATGAAACAGTCATAACTATCTTTTTTTAAACATCTATAGCATACCTGCTTTACAATATCATTTGTCTTTTCCTCCATAAACCACAAGATGACCTCCCTTCCAGCAGCTTCTGATAACTTCTTCTCCAATTTGGGTATTACTTCATCAATCGGCCTCCTCAAGTTTCCAATGAAAATTCCCCCATCTCCAAATCTCCTCACATCAGTCGCGAAGAACGTATCAAAGCCAAAGCAATTCCTTAGCTGCCAAAGAAAATTTATACAAACATCAAGATACACAGACTATAGATTTCGAAGACAATCAAGTAGTTATCAACAATTACCACATAGGGCAGAGCTAGGCATGGCTGAGGGGTCATCCAAATCCCCTTTGGTAGAAAATTACACTGTTCTATGTATATATTGTAGTAGGTGTTGAATCTGCTTTGTTTTTTTTTTACGTGTTTACGTCTTTATATTTTGAAATCCCTCGGTGAAAAGCATGACTCCATCACTGACAACAAAAAGTTAGACACTACTAACCATGTAGACAAGATCAACTCAACCTCAATACTAAGCAAGTTTGGTCAATTATTATATTCCTCACTGAATAAGCCGCTCCATTTAAGTTCATTAGACTCATATTATACAACAACTACTAACCATATATAAATATGCAGAAAATACCCTTTAAAAGTACCCTTTGAATTCTAGATTCGCCTCTATGTAAAAGTTCCCAAGAAAAGAAAGGATTACACCATTTGAACAGGAAAATACCTTATTAAGATCAAGAGCTACAAAAGCCTCCTCTGCTTTTTCCAACCTCTCTTTCTCTTTGGACAAAGTAGCACGAACTAAATTTTTAAAGAAACCCACAAGTGGGTTGCTACTGGTTTCACTATCTAGCTCTTTCAGTTTCCTATCAGCTCTTTTTTTCTCAAGCTTTATTGCAGCTTCAATTGAGGGATTCCCCATAAACTTCTTGAATTCCTCATCTGTCTTCCAATCCATTTCTTGTTGTTTCTCCCTCTCTATCCTCTCAGACTCAGACTCATGCTGAGGACCACTCTCAGCCTCCTGGATATGGGCATCATTCTTTGGAGAATCATTTTCTTCTGAAGCAACAGCCACAGAAGAAGAAGACGAAGATGAGTGTTCTTCTTCTTCGGCAGCTTTAACATAAAAATTCAATCTTTTTTTGTAAGGAACATAAAGATTCAATCTTTTTGGGTTGTGGGTCTTTCGGCAAATTGGGTTCTTGGAAATTGAAAAAACAGGAGGTAGGTGATGGGGTCTCCTGTTTCCAAGGGACCAAGAAGAAGAAGAGGAAGAAGATGAAGTAGCAGAAAGAGTTGCCATGTGGGTGTGATCAAGAATACTATGAACTGAAGAGAAAGCATTGTGGAATCCTTTAAAGGAAGACAAGATTTCGAGTGGAATGAGAAAGAGAGACGTCTAGAAAGTTGGAGAAGAAGTACAGGTGCAATGTGTTCTACAGAAAGTGACAATGAAATTGAAAAGTCGAAACCCCACAATGATATTTTTGGATAATAATAAGATGCAGAAAATTTCGTGGTGTAGTAAGATTGGATTATATATTGTTCTTCATACAATTCCTGCAACTCCAAACAAATTTGAGCTCAGTCACATCAACATTCTGATATACTTAGGACAAAGGAAAAGAGGACAAGTGGCAGGGTACTGATTTTATTTGTATGCCTAATCAAGATTATTCTAATAGTAAAATTACACTGGACTGGACATGTTATTATTTTGATCTTAAAGCTTTGATTTTTGTACTGATATTTATAAGTGTATACACAAGAAATCAGGAGGAACAGAAGATACATTGAAAAATAGAAACCATACTATTATTCAATAAGATAAAGCAAATTCAGTTGAAGCAAAATAAATAAATATACATATATATATTCCCTATGAAATATTTGCTCCTTTCTCAGTGCCAGCTCAAGGGCAAGCAAGTGAAGCAAGGGTTGAGGGCCTAAAATTTTAAAGCCCTTAAAATTTTAAAGCCTCATTTTTTTAATCTAAGTTTATAGGATGAAATTGTGATCTAAATTAAGTTAAAAATATTTATAGGGTTATAAATCATTTCATTAGCAATTAAATGAGGTTGAAAGTTAAATTATTTTTTAGAAAATGAAAAGTTGTCATTTCTTAAACAAATTAATAAGGAAAGTTCTAAATGTTTTTGAAAAGTTAGGGTAAAAAATAGCAGATCTTTATCTTCTTTTTTAAAAAAATGTGATTGATATCCATTGATCGTTAGTTTACATTCTAATAATACTCCTTTATTCATTTCAATTATGTGTTTTAGTTAACTTTTTTTTGGGCGTGACAATTATATATATATTTTAAATATTTGGAATTGTTTATTATTGTGACTTATAGTATTTTTAATATAGTTTTTAAATATATAAATTTTATTTTAAAAATTTTAAATCCCAATTTAATTGAAGCC
This sequence comes from Solanum rostratum, assembly GCA_029948455.1. NCBI lineage: Eukaryota > Viridiplantae > Streptophyta > Magnoliopsida > Solanales > Solanaceae > Solanum > Solanum rostratum. The sequence continues at coordinate 88,080,805 of CM057045.1, read as the reverse complement.
TCTTAATAAATTTTAGTTTTAGACCTGCCCTTTCTACTCTATATATGGAGATCAATTTTGGTGCAAAACATGAGGAGCCAAATATTTGCTATGAATCCATACACGTCCTAGCAGTTCTTTCTTGCTATAAATATTGTTGCACTTGTCTTCCCTGCTTTAAATCTTGCATCCTTCAGAGAGTAGTGAATGTAGTCAGCGTTGCTGTTGAATTTGGGAAAGAGAATTGCATCGTCGAGTCCTCCTAATTTTGTGCTGTGCATGAAAAAAGATGAGGCTTCACTGGTGAAAATAAGCCATGTTTTGAACTCTTTTACTAACTCAAATTTCCTTCATATAAGAGTGCGCGTCTTTAATAAGCAAGTATTGGGAAATTTCTCTTTGAAGGTCTGAACTAAGTTACCCTTGAAATTCCTTAAAAATAAGTTAATTCAAAAAATCTCTTATTACGACGATAATTTGACATGGTTTCATAATATAAATGGGTCAACGTCCTTTTCTTTAATAAATATATTAGTAATATTTTTTTTAAAACATATTATATCTCTCTAAAAGAAAAAATTATAACTAAAGAATCCATTTTTTTTTAAAAAAATCACTTTAACTAAAAAATAAATAGAAAACAATTTTTGTTAACTCTCATATTCACGATTAAAATAGAATAACTTCATGTACCTTTATAATAAATAATGTAGGTCATATATCTAAGATCATATCAATCATATCATTAATTTTCAAATTTATATAACAATAAAAAAATTCTTAATAAAAATATTTTTATTTCTTAATCCTTTTTCTAATTGAAATAGGATTAACATTTTCTAATCGAAAAGAAGAATGATCATTAGGAAAAAATTGTTTTTAAAAAAGAAAACACCATTATTTAGAAAAAAGAGAATTTTTGATCAGTTCCAAACTATTAACAACAACATACCCAGTGAAATTCGACAAGTGGAGATGTACGCAGACCTTACCACTACCACACAGGTAGAGAGGCTGTTTCCTGGAAACCCTCATCACAAAAACCCATCAGCAGAATAAGCTAGATATAATAAACAGGCACGAAAGAGAAGAACACATGATACAGGATAGTAACATATAAAGACAGATAAATAACATATAAAGGCAGATAATTACCAAACTATTAAAGATAAGAAATATTTTAGATTAAACGATTAACTCAAGAATACTTTTGTTTAATCTTAATACATTTTAAAATCCTTTTTCATAATAACAATTCTATTTATTGAGTACATGGTTATAAAAAGAAGATTAGGACAAAAATTTGAGTCTAAAAATATACTGTAGGAATCGGAAAAATTGGGGAAAAGGTGGCAACATACGTTTTAGATGCTCAACGATTGAACTGCTACGCATTTTCATGGAGTCCACCATTAGATCTCTTCAGTTTACGCTATACAGATATCACCATACCAACTCCATAAACCCTCGTCCCCAATCTGCTCATCTTCAGTTCAATCTCCGCTCCGTCTCCACTTTTCAACTTCAAGCTTCAAGACGTATTTCCAATTTTCATCAGGTATTCCTTCATTGCTATTCACTAAGTTTTTTTTGCTTTTCTTTTTGTAAAATTAATGTTTATTTCGGAGTTTGAATTTGATTTTGTTAGGGAGGCGATGATTTGATCGGCGATTCTCGAAATTGGAGCCGTCATCGAGGCGGCATTGTGAATGGAGATGATGAAGATGAAGATACTGAAGACGAAGAAGAGGAAGATCGAAGTTTAGATCTCCTGGTTAAATTTATACAGAACGTTTTCAAGAAGCTTTCTCGAAAAGCTAGGAAAGCTGTACGCGCCGTTTTGCCTGATTCAATTTCTACTCAATTGGTATTCTTCTTCTTAAATCTCATCATCATGGTTCAGTATAGCAAAAGCAAGTTGTTTTGATCTCTAATTCGTTCTTGCATGAGTTTAGAATAATAAATGTGATGTACTGATGTTGAGCTCATTTCTATATATAGAACACCACTCATACTTGCAAAATGTTAGAACACTGAATATTCTTGTAAGATTAGCCTTTTAAGAGGTGAAGCATCTTTGAAGGCATATCATCATAAATGACGTATTACATGTTTTAAGGATCTTAATGACAATCGCAGGGATCCTGCTCAGGATTCATGTCACAAAAGGGCATTATTAATCAATTTGGAAATAAATCCAACATTCTTATGATCAACTGTAACTAACATGAAAAAGCCTCTTTTTACTATGTCAGAATCCTTATTGTTAGCTCTTCATTTTGGCCTGATAAGTGCAGTTTGAATGTGTGCTACCTAAGGAATTTTAGATAATATAATTGTAGTTCTAATAATACAAGGAAGTGTCTTGATTATTGTTGGAGACTGATACCATTATTCTGCACAAGCATGCTATTGGTACTTTGTAGATGTGGAAGTTGTGTATTTTGACGTTTTTTGATGAGTGATATTGCAAGTGAAATTACAGAGATAACAATATTTTATATAGTAATGATCTTAAAGTTATGTACGTATATAAATGCATTTTACTTCATCCTTCTTATGGATAATTAAGCAGAAATGTTGATGTGAAATTATGCAGATAATAATAAATATCTAGGGAAAGTATCTTAAAGTCTGTTTGGTACGAATATATGTTCCAATAGAACTATTGTTAAATTTGTTTTCCATATGTGGATTTCCAGTCCTACCTTTTGTATTTATACACAGTTAATTTTAGTAGGTTCTTGTTTCCGGATACAAGACAGTGCTTTTCTTTAAATATGTAAAATCTCCACTAATATAACATTTTCCATAGTTCTAGAAATGATTCTTTTTTATGTTTTCTGGTGCTCTTTGGTTCTCATTGATTTAGACTCCCTGTTTCTATATGTCATCTAAGTACTAACTCAATAGCAAGTAGACCACCTGCTTTTGTACCGTGTATCACATAGTTAGCCTTATTACTCTATGAAGAAAAGCTGATTAACTCTCAGTAGACTAGAATTGATGAGCAAGAAAATGAGGGAATATTGCTTCATGATGAAAAAGAAGATTATAATAGAGAATTTGAAATTTCTCTAATGAAAATAGATGAAGTGGAATGAGCACTCCAACATGTGATCTAACATATCCTGCAGTATTGACTTTCTCAATCAGACACTATGGAAGGAGTTATACATTCCTTATTCCATAATTCATTATGCAAGCTTACCATGCAATTTTTCATTTTTCTCTTCATTCATAGCTCAAGAATTTATTAGTCTCTCAATTTTACCTGAAGAATTTATTGCTTCGTATTCGAATTTCTTGTTCATGGATATTTGTTTTTATGTTCCAATTTAGCAATGTTTGAGAGAGTTAACCTCAACCTTCATTTTTCTATCCTGATTTCTCAATGTGTATTTCCCCTTTGTTTGACTATCTGGAGTTGCACATGTGCTTTCCACTTTGGCTGGTTGTTAAGTTAGTAACATGGTTTTTACTGGATGTAGGTGTCATTTTCTGTTAATGGAGTTATAATTTTGACATTTTTGTGGCTATCAAAGGCAGTTCTTGAGGTAAATCTTTCACTTATTTTCTGTGATAATGTGAAATGTGGTACTTTGTAATGTATATTCTATTCTAATCTGTCCCTTTTTGAGACACGTTCGGTGGACATGTTAGACTTCAATTATTGCATTGAGCTCTTCTAAATTTTGAAATATTCAGCATTTTACTTTTTCAAATTGAATGAATATTGTGCTCCCTGCATTATACATACTCTCTCCGCACAATTTAGGTGATACTCTTTCCCTTTCGTAAGTCCCAAAAAGAATGACAATTGATTTTAAACTTGATGTTTTATCCTTGATGAATATTTATGGCAAAAGAAATTTTTCAGTATTGTTTCACAAAGAAATTTCTTAAGATTGTTTTAGACCACAAGTTTCAAAAATCTTTTTTTTTCCTTAAACTTTGTGCTCAGTCAAACACCTTGACATGAATTGGGATGGAGGGAATGTATGATTTTGTACAAGCAGAAGATTAGGAAATAAAGATTTAACTTATATGTATTGCCAATAGCATCATAATACGGTCTAGAAGGCTCAAATTGTTGATTGCTTGTTATAACATAAAATCTTGTGCTAATTACTGTGCCTATCATTGGAGGAATGCTTCAACCGAAAAAAAGAAGGATCCTGCTACAAAGCTGGTGTTACTTCACCTTAATTTAAAAAAAAATTGGTGTTACTTCACCTTATTCTCTGCAGCGTAAGAAAATTTTCAATTGTAATCCTGCTTAGACCTATTTGTTGTTGCTACTCAGTTTTCGCTTCAACATTTTCCACATTGTGAATAGGCCCATCTTTGTTGATTGATCAATTATACAGTTCCTTCTGGTAATTGAGTGTGTTTAGTAATTAGTATGAAAATGAGAGTGCACCATCTCATATTTTTTCTCTTTTTAGTACCCTTAGCCTGGATGACTCCTCTTTTTGCAGTTAATATGCCCTTACTTTGGTCTTCATGGATTCCAGGTAGTTTGCACTCTTGGAAGTGTAGTTTTTACTAGTATCTTACTTATTCGAGGAGTATGGACAGGCGTATCATACTTACAAAATAATCGCAACATGAGGACAGATGATGATGATCATCGTGCATGGAGTGGAGTGCAACCTGCAAGTTAATTGACTGGACAGTGAGATCCCATATATTATTCCTGCTAGATTGGAAAGTAGCTCATGGAGATGACAAGTTGAGGAACTGCAATACTCTGATTCTATTCAGAAACAAAGAGTACAGAAAATTTCTTAACACAATAATTGGGTTATGGCCCTTCTATATCTACTGAAAATCCGATAAGGTCGAGCTGGTTCATTTTGTCCTGTCTTAGATCTATGTGGTTGTGACTAGGATGTCAACTTTATTTTACAAAATGTAAAACCATCCAATTCATCCAACTTATATTACAGGAATCAGGAATGTCTGTACACTATTATATGGAGGCTAATAGCACCAGAGAAAAGTAGCAGTGTGCATTTATTTACTTTGTATTACATGAAAAGGCCCCATATTTATTCTGCTTATAATGCCCAAGAAGCACCTGAGGTGTGCCAAAAGAGCTTTACACACATTATCAAGAAAACACTAGCATCACAACTGCTTGCCATGTTCTGTTTTATATTTGTTCTTTGTCAACTACAGAAAGCAGAGGAACATCGAGGCCGTTGCCACAATTCACGAACTGGTAATTGACAATGAGATGGCCTTGCTGGTTTCCGACTCCATCAGTGTCGAGTCGACGGAAAACATTGACGTCCAAATCTAGTCCCCCATTACTGCATCTATCCACAATTCTCACAGTCACCTGAGCCCTTGTCCGAGTATTTGTCACCTGCTCAAGTTTTGTACCATCAATCAAATTCATAGCCAGTACCAAATTTCATTCAAGCTTGAGGTGGTCAAACAGGTTAGTCAAATTTCTTTTTGCAATCAGTTATTATTCAATTACAACTGTTTGGAGTTGCGCCTACAAATAATTATAGTCCATTCAGATGATCAAAGATAGTTATATTATTCTTATTTAATCATAAATTAGATATAGATTTTTGAGTTCACATAACTTTTGGTCAATGTCTATTCCAAAATTCACCTCTGCCAATATTCTTCTTTATCTGACTTGGGACTAACTATGATTCCGAAGCTTAGCCAACTGAGTTAATCTACACTTAAGACAAGTTCAACTTGTGTTATTTTGTTGAAAGACAAAGCATGTGTTATCTGTTGTAATAAGTTAAAATATGTAAACTATTTATACTCTCGGTATATATAAGTGATTACCCGCAAGCACCTGCCGCAGGCAGCTCGACCTTGAAGACCAGAGGGGCCACAGAAAGCAGTCCAGCCATACTTTCTCCGCCATGCCAATGGCTTATTAGCATCCCAAGTAGCACAGTAAACACTGGCCCTTATATAATCCCACCCAATATTCTGTGGATTGTACAAATGATAGGTTGCTCTCACATTATTTGCTGATTGTCCCACCATGACATTGGTGGCACCACCAACATCATCGTTGCCACACTGCTCAGCAAAAACTCCTGTGGTGGTCAGCCAGATGCTAATTAGTTGCACTAATAAGCAAAGACTCAGCTTCACCATTTTTTTGGTTCTGTCCAAGATTTTGGTTTCAAGAAAGTCACTACTAAGGGTGATATATGATCCTTTGTGATAGTGCTTGGCTATTTATAATGCTTGTGATTTTTGACTTAGTATTACTAACCCCTTATTTGGGTAACAGTCAGGTGGCATTTGTCAACAAAAAGGTATTTGTACTTTTTTCCTCACTTTAAATTACTCACAAAAGTAAAAAATTACTCCAATTTATATTCATGGCCAAACTTTACTCCAATTTTCAAGTATTATGTCTTTGAAAATAAGAACTAGTTTTTTCAAACTTCAGAATGAGACATATAAATATACGGGTAGTACATATAAATTAGTAATAATATTGACACAAAAATTTCTAGATCAATATTAAGAATGTAAGCTAAGTATTATGATAATGTCAAGAAGGTAAACATTATCAATCAGTGCAAATGCGATGATATGATTATTATCTTAATTTTTCAAATTACTATATTAGATTTTGCTATGAAAATTTTTACGTCGCTATAAATCAACAGTATATAATGGTATAAAAAATATACAATTGGCGATGCATAGAATTTAATTTCGAAAATTTTTACACAAATAACAACTTTTACCCTCAAAATTACACTTTAAAATTTATTTATCAAAATACCAAAAAAAACACTCTTTTTCATTTTCCAACACTATTATATCATACCATACACCACAATAATCACACTCAAAACACTCTCTCTCCTAAATTTGTAAATAAAGTTGGTATTTTATATGGTATTTTTCAATGATTCGGTAGGGGCATGTAATTTTTATCCAAAAACTTGGTATTTTTGAAAACTCCCCTATTGGAAATGTCGGTTGATAGGATTTAATTTGCACAGTACAATTTTCAAGTTAAAAGAGTATTCAAAAGTTTATATATACAACAAAAATAATTGTTTTTTAAATTCTATTTGCACAGTATAATTTTCTAGTAAAGAAAATTCAATATGGTTATCTTTTATCTCCGCCATTAGATATATCTAATTATCTCTATCCATAATTATTTTCAATTATTTTTTATACATATGATTGCATCTCGAAGATACCCTCTAAATAAAATTGCAAAAATATATAATTCAGGCAATTAGTCTATGTTTTCCAAGTTTTAGTTCACCTAATACAAAGATAATTGTGGATGTTTAGCTTCTAACATTGGTTAAAGCTTCTTCAAATCATAGCATTATATATATATGGCGGCTCTTAATTAACGTTGTGAGGCGGCTATTAGAAAAAAAGTCGACCTCTTTGGCATTTTTTGATTTGTTAATCCCCATTTTCAGTTCCCAACATTACAATAATGCGTTTCTTAATTATGTTATAGTTGAATTTTTTATTTTTACCTTGAATTCTATCAAAACTATAAGAAATTAAACCATCACAATCAATCATTTTATTTAGCATGCTAATAAATAATATTATATCAATTTTAAAAATAAATAAATAAAAATATTTAGTTTTACAAAAAGAAACACGAATTCATATCAACAGATAATATTATATTAATTTTAAAAATAAATGAATAAAATATTTAGTTTTACAAAAAAACACGTTTTCATCTGCCCTATTTTTAGTACATAAATTCACCTTTATTCATAATTATGTCATTTGTTTGGATATATATTCTTTTATTGTTATAGAAATATATAATACAACATCATATGAATGTTTATTCTAAATAAAACTTAATTGTTATAATAAAATATTTTTATAAAAAACGATTGTTATAAAATCTATATAAAATATGTATAATATATAGTTGGCCGAACGATGTATACAACTTCTCCAATTTGGAAGTTGCAAGAATTGGTCCGATATTGGGTCAAGGCCCATAGCTCAATTTCTAGACCTGGCTGCACTCGAGCTATAAGGCCCAAAGGTTGCATGGCCCAATGGGCTTAAATGTGAGTGATTAGGACCAGAAGAGAATGAGCTTGTTAAATCAGAAAAAAGAAAAAGAAAAAGAAAAAGGAAAAGCTGTAAAATAAAAACAAAATTATACTACTACTAATAACAATAAGAAAAATAAAAAAATATTCTTTTAGTGGAAACTATTTATACATATTTCTCTTGACATAAAACCTTATCTTAAATTTGATAATAAAAAAACTATTTCCATAATGAGGTTTAAGTTTTTAAAACCAAAAGCTCTAAATTTTAAATTCATTTGAGAGTGTTGTACAAGTTAAAAGTACTTTTCAATATCACAAAACAATTAAAATAAGTAACTGTTTATGCCGAAAGCAGTTATATCAAATACACAGCGCTATCTAAGGGACATATCCTTAATCAACTCAAAGGAAACAACACATTATATATTAACGACATATTTTCGATCTCTTTATAATAATTATTCATTTTACTATAACGATCAAGTTCTCAAAATCAATATTGTCAAATAATATCCGAATAAAAGAGGTTTGACGATATTGAAAGAGTGGAAAACACAATCTTTAAAGTGCATGGCAGGATTTTGTGCTGCTTCTTATCCTTTAATTTTGCTTTTATGTCAGATTACCTTTTAAATAAATGTGTAAGTACATAACAAGAATATATTAGCTCTTTTCGAATTGGAAATAGTCTGAATTAAAACTAAATGTGCAACTCACACACTTTTATTTTATTTATAATAATAAAGACCTTATATAGAAAAGATGAGAAAAAAGAAAGAAAGTAAGGTTCTTTGTTGTTTCCTGCAGCTGCTGAATTTATGAAATAAAGTTTCAATTCAGAAAAAGAGATGCACATTTGTCGGTGGATATGATTCTAATTAACACATATTGCTTCTGTTTTAAGGTATATATGCTTTCATTTGCACCATTTAAGGAGGCACCCCTAACATGAAGGAAATATTGGACAAGAAGTAATTATCCATTTCATGTTATAATTTATAGAATGTTAAAAATCATCGAAGGATGTGATGCAGTGGATGAGACTACTCCTCTCTTAACCAAAGGTTTTGAGTTTGAGCCATGGGTATGGAAAAATTCTTGGTAGAGAGCACTTCCCTAAATGGGTCCTATAGAGTAGTCAAGCTCCAATACAGGCACCAGATACCGAATGGACACCCAAAAAAATATATAGAATGTTAAAAAAACATTCAAGTATAGCCAATAATTGAAAAAGACAAGAAACAAAGATCTTAAAACTTATTAAGAATTAAGCGAGTTAGGATGGTGTGACTAATTGTTTAGCCAGCTCATTGGTTCAGCCCAAGTGACTTGTGGGTGGGTCATGGGTCATGGGTCATATCCCCTTTTTACTCTATCTATCTTAGTACAAATAATTTTTAATTAATTCTGCTTATTTAATTTTTACTAATTCAAAATAATAGGTAGGAACTCATAGCTTTTAAAATGCAATGAACGAAATCTAAAATATAAAAAGTTAGAAGTCATAAAATTTAAATTATGAATCTGTTAGGTTGAATTATAATTTATAAAATTGATTATAGAACGCGATTTTTCAAAATCTGAATCTAATACATTAGAAGATAAAATTTATATTTCTTATTAGATTATATATTTGATTCACAAATTAAATTATTTCAAATTTATATTTTTTGAACTAATCTATCTCATGATACGAGAGGTGGGCTATTTATTCAAGTGTAAGAAATTAAAGAACAAACCATAAGCGACTTGCTGTAAATTCCCAAATGTAAATGCGTACATTATACTTGCTAAGTTAGATAAAGAAATCGTTACTGCAAATTTAAAAATTAAATACATAATTTACCTCTTGTCTTTCGTATCATGTTAAATTATGAAAACGCCACGTTTAAAAATTTAAATAATTTATTAAAAAAATACTTTTATTATTTAATTACATTTTCGTTTTTTCCGCCTTTAGATTAAAAAAAATGTTTGAGGATATGGGTGCAGCATAATAAGCCGATCACTTCATTTAGGACGAAACAAAATGGACGAGTTCGAGCGATCTAACTTGTAGAACTCATTACTTTCTTCGTTCACTATTATTAGTTTGTTCACGTTATGTATTTTTTAAGAAATAATAATTGATGTAAGTATTCATAACGTTCATATTAATTGATATTTGATACTCTATTATCTCACTTCTGATTGTCCACTTTGAACTTTGTATGTCCTATATGAGTATTAAACTATAAGACCCATATCAACTGATGTTTATTATTAAATCTTGATAAATAATTTGATGAATAAGTGATTTTTTTGTATCCTTTATTGATATGATAAAAGTGAAACTATATTTTTTGAAATAGTGAAAAATTGTAAAAGTGATTTGAGGGAGTATTAGGTTTTAAAAAATAATTTGGAAAATAAGTTATTAACGTTAAAGATTAAACATGCAAATCTATAACTATCTTTTCATTATATGTTAAAAATAACAAATAAAAATAAACATCTATTTATAATATAACGAAGTAAAAATGAATGGAATTTATTTTTTCTTTTGTTCATAGTGCAATTAATTACTTTATAAAACATTAATACAGTCCTACTTAAATATATATTAATATATAAACCCCACAATTAATTATAGATTCCATAATAAGTTAGTGCTTAACCAGCATTTTGAATGGCTCTTAATCATCTTGAAATTTTGACCGCTTGTTCTTGTTACAGAATAAATGGGCTAAACTAGGGTCTAACATTTTGCCTAAAAAGTTTAAATAATACTCCTATATGAATAAATATAATATATTATTTGAAGAGTAATATTTCAAGGGCTTTATTTACATAACTTTTTAAAAAATGGTCCAATACATTAATAACTTTTTAATTTATATAACTTTTTCAAAAAAATGGTCCAATACATTAATAACTTTTTAAATTTGTTAGAACGTTTTTTATTATATTTGAAATGACTTTTCAAATATGGTTATTTATCAATCATTAAATTTTGAAGTAAGGACAATTTAGATATTGCACTTGATCAGCCTGATATGTATTTGGATTATGCAGTATACGTGTCATCAATATGATTCTATGTGTTGTGCGCTATTAGATTAATTGTGTAACGGATTTTAATTAAGTTGAAGTAATGGAATGTGCATTGGACATTTGAAATAAAATGAGCATGTATAAAACAAAATGGATATGGGGGATTCATATAGCCAAACCCCACTAGGTTGGGATTGCGAGCCATATGATCACTTATCAACAATTCAGACGGCTCTATTGTGCATGCATATCTCATACTATTCTTTTGTAATAGGTACTTGACCTGATTTCAGCTGTGAAAGCCATACATGCTCTCAGGAGCTGAGCAAGCTTATAAGAGAAGCAGAAAATAATACCCTTCAATGCAACTATAACAACTTACCGAATGGAATTTCACAAGTGAGGTTTGAAAAAATAATATCCTTCAATACATACCGGAAAATGGGTTAAACATACACGTTGGAACTCTTGATGGCCATGGCACCGGGTTATCTACTTTTATGGTTCCATTATGGTTAAATTATGCTTTCTCATTGTAGTACATTATGTTCAAGGAAATTAGAAAATCACTCTAAATATCCTGGATTGACTCGTAAGCATTAGTTAAGACCAAAATTTGAGTCATTATTAGTGTGCCTAACAACCACATTCTTGCAATTGGGTCCTCTAATACTATTGCAGCGATGTAGAGTTGACGCAATAAGGCAACTTAATATCCTAAAACTCTTATCACAGCAAAATCAGTTGGGTATGGAATCTTGCCAGAAAGAGTTATTTTATAGTGTTTTAGGGGGTTGCAAAAGAAGTACTTATTTGTCAAAAGATAATACTTTTTACATATAGATAGATGAGTAAAGTGTATATTTATGTTGATGAATTGGGGCTGTGGAATTAACTTTACAGTTTTCGAGTCCTATATTTGTGAGTTGCGACCCTGACAGTCCATATTAGTCGGAATCCAAATTGTCTAGCTTAGATATATTGGTGCTTTTATGCACCTTTAAGTAGTAAACTTTAACTTGAAGTTTAAGTGAAAAAAAATTATCAGAAAAAAATTTGGGGAAAACTATGACATCACTCATCAATAAAGCTTATTGTACTTTTATAGTGCGAGAAAAGGGAGAATCGAGATTTGTCAGTATATTTATGTGAAACACCTCTATTTGATATACTAGATAAGATCCTCACTGTTTAGCAAGAATACACAGGGGGCAGCAAAGGCTATAATTTAGAACTTATATCCGCCTTTTAATAGAGGACAAGAAAGTCCTAATGACAAGTGATCTTGATGGTTTGGACAAGGTAATTTCTTGATTACCTATAGTTTTTTATCGATTCAGTGGATTCTTTTGAAGATTAATAATTGCAATAGGGGCCATTGACGGGTACTATCAGAGAACCTTTTAATGCGATTTAGAGTATTGAGTTTCTAGCAATAACAATTTTAACTACTTGAGCTGCAATTTTTGTTCCTTTTTGAGTGGTACATTACCAGGATAGCATAATATTAGATAGATTATCATATATTCGGTACGTACTTGTAGAAAGTAAAGCATAGAATAGTACTGAATCTTCAGTACTTTTTTCAAGTTTTCTATGTACTTGTATTAGCTCAACAAAATTTATCCACTTGCCTTTTGAATTTCTTGGCTGACGCTTGTAGCTATGGTTTCTCTCTGTAGTTTGACTTTAATCTTTGCCCTCGACTTTGAAATTTCTTTGGACAATTGTTACAACTTATAATCTCACTTTCAATTTTGATTATAAGTTCTTTTTTTGATTAGATTTTTCTTATAAATGACATTCTGGGGTTGTTTTATATGTAGAGGACCTATAGTCAAGCATGAAGCACCTCCAAGGATGTTCAAATTGCTATTGACTATTAAGGCCAAGGCTACCATGAAGACGGAAATAATCTAAGAGGTGATGAAAAAGTATTCTCTTTTGATCTTCTTGATTCTGGATAAGAAATAAGGGTGACTGACTTCAACTCTATAGCTGATCAATTTTACAACTGAATTGAGCCTCTAATTAAAAGAAGCAAGTTGCAGCTTCTCCAACTTTGTTGTACAACCCAAATTTATCATGAGTGCATGTAGTGATTCAAGAATTGAAGAGTTGGGTGAACTTCAAAATCTTAAAACCGCAAAATATTGTTTATAGCAGGGAAGTTATTAATGGAAACATGAAGGATAAGAAGCACCTTCAAGAGTTATCTTTATCATAGAGATGATGGATATCTATGAATATAGGCTGCAAACGCAGCCACAAGCAATTGCCTACCATATATATAACATCTCTATATATATACATATGCAAAAAACTTTTAATGTTGGGCCAGTGCTCACATGAGCTATCTTTACCTAGTTATTAATAGGAGTAACATTTTTGACCGAATTTCTAAAATTAATTTATTTTGAAAAGTGCTTTTAAAAAAAAATATTTGTTTGATTGGTCAAATTTAAAAACACTTTTAAACAATAATAAAAGAGATTAAATTTTTTAAAACTTTTTTTTCAACGTATAAAAATATATTTCTCAAAAGTTTGGTCAAACACCTTACTTTTTGAAAATAGGTATTTTTTAAAAAAGAAAAAAAATACTTTTAGTTTCCAAAAGATCTACCAAACAGGCTAGAAAACTATTGAATTCAACCGAATTTAGCTGTCCCTTTTGCAAGATTTATAGAAAAACCTTTTTTGTAAAAAAAAAAAAAAGAGGCTGACGTCATAATTCCATTTTATTACGTCATTAAAAAAATCTCTTATTAGAATCTTTTGAGTGTGTGAGTTGTCAGTCCAGTACTCTCTATAAATATATAGCCATTGGCTTTGTCCATTTATCTTTATGTGACCAAATTTTCTATTAAGAAAAATGGAGGGGAGTTTTAATATGTCTATGGCTGGAGGCATAGATGATTTTTCCAAGTTTGATGATGATGGACGCCCCAAAAGAACTGGTTTGTATAAATATACACATTTTATTTATTTTTATTTTTTTAAAAAAAATTTATATTCTATAACACTAGATCTCTGTTGTTGGAATTTCTAAAGTCATCTTTATATATCATGCAAATCTATTTTTTCACATGCATTCATTGAAAAATTCCCTTATGAGGGGCATCAAGAAGAATCCTCAAACACATAAAAGATGAAAAAGGAGGAGTTTTTTTTCTTTAAAAAGGGTGTAGGTGAAGATTGTTTAAAAAAAAGAAGAGAAACAAAAAAAACAACAATAAAGAAATGAAATTTATAATTTTTTCCAAATGAATAAAAAGGAAAAGGAGATAAAAAAAAAGAAGAAGACAAGTAATTAAAAGGTGTAGGTGAAGATTGTTTCAAAAAAGTAGAAGAAAACAAAAAGAATCAAAGAAATGAGAATTCGCTATAAATTAAAATTCTTCTCATCTGTTTAAGCCTTGTTGAATAGTACTATTATTCGACAGTACTTGTGGTCAATGGTCATAACAAGTACCTTATTACGGTGCATGTCTACAAGTTGATTCCGACACCATTGTTATAATTTTTTCTAATTGTGGTAAATTATTTAATTTTACAGGAACAGTGTTGACTACAAGTGCCCATATTATAACAGCAGTGATAGGTTCAGGAGTGTTATCTTTGGCATGGGCTACAGCCCAATTGGGCTGGATAGCAGGACCAGTTGCTCTCATTGCTTTCTCGGCCATAACATGGTTCACTTCTCTCCTGCTCGCCGATTGCTATCGCGCTCCAGATGGATCTCGGAACTACACCTATATGGATGCCGTTCGAGCCCATCTAGGTACGAATTTAAGTTTTATATACTGATAATATTAATATTTTATATAATAAGCTTACATGGTTTGTGTTGTTTTCATTTCCAACACATCATAAATCCTATGTTGAACGTATTTAATTTTGTGTGTGTTGATGTGTTACATTTAAGTTTGAGGTGCACGTTTCTCGAGGTAACAAGTTTTTAACTTTGTTCCAGTTGAGATACATTTTCGAGTTGAACTAGTTATGATTTATGTTGTGTCCCTAAAATTTTCATTGATTATTTGGTTGTTTTTTGTTTTAAATTTTATTATCATTATTTTTTTTAGTCAAAACGTCAATGGTTGGATCTTAAGTTAGATTCATAACGGTTTGACAATATAGTTGTAGGTCAAGTTGAATTGAATGTGGTCAACGATAAAAAATGACACGTGTCTATGAATATTTCTACAAAATCTAACAATTTAAAGTGTTAAGAGAAAAGGAAAAAAAAAAAATTAAATTGCTTTCATTTTATTTAATTTTATGTGACTATAATAAATCAATTATTGAATAGCGAATTTAAAAAGTAAAACAAGACTTCTGTAAGCGAGATATAGTTAAATTACCAAATTACCCTTATTTCCAACAATAAAATAAGCGGTGGCAAGCGTGGATTTATAAAGTAATTATATAACAATTATTTAGAAAGTGTATCAAAAATAGTTTTTCTGTCTCATAAAGATAAAAATAAAGTTTGTTATATCCTATTGTCTCTATATCCCACTCCTTTAAATCACACTGAGTATATTATTGTGGTTGTACTGATTTGTGTGAATATATGTAATTGAGTTCACACCTTGGAGGGTAATTCAAGAAAGGAAAAAAGTTTGTTGTGTTCCATTTTTCCTTTGCCCATATAATCCACAATATGGCACACGTCAATTTCCCAGGAGAACCGGGGGGGAGTTGTTGGTTGTGAATCATTTATGACAATTCAATATTCTTGGCATAAAGCCAATTTTATTTGTTTTTCTTGATGATAGAGATGAACTATTAATGATTTACTTTTCTTTTTTCCTTAGGTTCCTATCTAGATTTTGCCGCCTCAGTTCTACTATATGACAATTTGAGTCGATATGAATGTATATGACAATTTAATCGGCATGAAATGTGGGGGGAGGAGTAAAGGATAATGATAAGGTCTATCGTGAAAGTTTGAAACTTGTGACATTAAACATGTAAATAGTCTCTATATTCCATAAAGATAATGATACAATCTATTGTGAAAGTTTGAAACTTGTGACGTTTAAATATATGCATATAATATAAATGTAGTATCAATTATTTTTTATGTAAAAAACATCCCCATTCTTTATTGAACGAATTAATTAAAAGACATAAACACATAAATTCAAGTGGAGGAATTGCTATTTTAACGACTATGGTGTTTTCTCAAGATGAGTTATTGTCCTTTTCTCTTTTATTTTAATTTTTCAATTAACATAGTCAAGGATGCACTTAATTGGAATTTTTGTTGATCTATTTTTCCAATTTTATAGGATAAATTGAGGTTAAAATCTTAATTTAGATGGACAAGTGATATATCTTAGCATGAAGGAGGATATAAAGTGTTTAAGAGTAACTCAGTACACTAAAATTCTTGCTATACGCATTCAGAGAACGACTGCATCACACTAAATAATTACTATATCATAGTGAAAATGGCATGTTAAAATACATGTACAACTAGCAAAGAAGAGAAGAATTTTTTACTTTGGTGTATTGTTTTTGTATGAATTCAGGAGGAAGGAAAGTCCAGCTTTGTGGATTAGCTCAATATAGTAACCTTTTTGGAGTTACAATTGGATATGCAATCACCACATCCATCAGCATGGTGTAAGCAAATAAATTTTATTGCAAATGTTCTGTTTTGTGTACAATTTCATGATTAATCTTATCTTTTTCTTTCTTTATTTACCAGGGCAATTAAAAGGTCTAATTGCTTCCATAAGAAAGGTCATGATGCTGGTTGTCATGAGTCAAACAATCCATTCATAATTATATTTGGGATTATACAAATCCTTCTATGCCAAATCCCAAATTTTCACAAGCTCTCATTTCTTTCCATCATTGCTGCTGTTATGTCCTTTGCTTATTCTTTCATTGGACTTAGTCTCTCCATTGCCAAGATTGCAAGTTAGTTTACCATTTTCCACATTATATTTTTTCCTTTTAGGGTGTGTTTGGTACAGAGGAAAATATTTTTCAATTTTTTTATGATTTGGTTAGTTAAAAGTTAAAAACTTCTGGCTCTAGGAAAAACAAGTTTCTCAAGTGACACCATACACTTATTGTCTCATCCCCACCATCATGGTGTTTGCGTAGATTATACACAAATACTATTAAAGACAATATTCGTTGCTTATGTAGCAAACACAAGAAAATAAGTAAAAAAATCACTTAATCTTCAAGAAGATTAAAACGTTTTCCATCATACCAAACACACCCTTATATTTTCTTAATTTTTCTTTTCCCTAATGGTTTTGTAATTTGATATGGGAAGAGGATGGAGTAAATGCAAACACAAGCTTAATAGGAACAACAGTTGGAAAAGATTTGTCAGGCACAGACAAGATGTGGAACACCTTTTCTGCTCTTGGAGATATTGCCTTTGCCTATGCTTTCTCTACTGTTCTTATTGAAATTCAGGCAAAAACACCTTTCTTTGAGCAACCACTTTTTCCAGTTTGTCAAAACTTTTCCAGTTCACTTGATACATGTTTTTGTTCAACTGGAATTTAACAGGACACTCTGAAATCCCATCCACCAGAAAATAAGTCCATGAAGAAAGCTACATTGGCTGGTATCTCTGTGTCAACAATATTTTACACACTCTGTGGACTTCTAGGGTATGCTGCATTTGGAAACGAAGCACCTGGAAACTTTTTAACAGGATTCGGATTCTATGAACCTTTCTGGCTTGTTGATTTCGCTAATGCATGCATCGTGGTTCATCTTGTTGGAGCTTACCAGGTAACATCGAACATCACAAACACAGTCTCCCCTAGATTCTTTTTCTTTTTATTTTTGATGTCCGGGTAGGCTTTTGCACACGTCGACTAATTCCACATGATACCGGTCAACTCTCACTAGCAATAGATACCGAGTAATTCTCTTCACAACGCTAAGACAGATGGAATGAGTCACCTTGTGTTCCTTGGAACCTCATGGCTCTCAACCACTTCATTGACCACTAGACCACACCCTTGAATGTCAATTCCTAGTAGCTTCTTTTGTTTCGTGTTCAATAATGGTAGTGTCTGGAGTAGCTTATGCACACATCAACTATTCCACTAGGACTTTTCACCTCAAAATGCAACCACTGAGTAACTCTATACATCAAGGCTTAGGCTAATGATCTCTCATAGTCTTCATCCAACTTCACGGAGTGCTAGGTCATATATAACCTTGGGTGCACACGTCTAATATTTCACATGGCGGATCAGTTTAATCCTAATGGCAAAGCTCAGTTTGATAGTATGTTTGCAGGTGTTCTGTCAACCCATATTTGGATTTGTAGAAGATTGGAGTAAACGGAAATGGCCAGAAAGTAAATTCATAACAAAGGAATACATTATTAACCTTTCACCCTTGGGGTTGTTCAATTTCAGTTTTTACAGGCTGGTGTGGAGAACTGCATATGTGGTATTCACAACCATATTAGCCATGTTATTCCCATTCTTCAATGATTTCGTCGGTCTTCTGGGAGCAGCCTCATTTTGGCCACTCACCGTCTATTTCCCTATTCAGATGTACATTGCACAAGCCAAGATTCCTAAAAATTCATTTACCTGGATTTGGTTGAAGATATTGAGTTTTGTGTGCTTGATTATCTCACTTCTTGCTGCTGCTGGATCTGTTCAAGGCCTGATCAAATCTCTCCGGGAATTCAAACCCTTCAATTCTAAGTCTTGAAGTACCTGTGGCTAATGTGAAGAGAATGACAAAGGAAGACAACAACCTCCCCTAAAGCCCCCTCCTCCAACTTTCCTTTTCTTTTTGTGACATACAGAATGGTTTGCCTTCACTAGTCAAAGGCATACCATTTCACTATCTTGTGTTGTAAGACTGATTTCCTAGAATTGGTATTACAAAATTGCTATAGGCATAAACTTTTACAGTCTCTAAGACTCATTTCCCAGATTTGGTGTTGGACTATTTCTGTAGTTCTCATACAATTACTAATCAAGAAAAGTTGCTATAGGTTTCATTTAGATCCAATGATATGAAATTCATGCTTTATTGCACACAAATACAATTATGCATGCATAGGTATGGGTAATGATCTATTGAACCATTTTACTCTTAGTCATAATCGTGCAATTAGGATGACAGAACTTTCATTAAAGGACTCTTCACAACACCTTGAGTTGATTTTAGATTCTCTAGACTTCATCATTTGGGTGCTCATATGTAGTACTTTTCTGTCACTTGCTAAAGGGATTCGAATCTATTCCACAGTAAAATTTTGACATTAATACTACAATTGTGACAATTACAAGTTCAAGTTCCATCTAGTACATAGAATCACTTAAATCGTTGAAGTACATTGGATAAAATGGTCTCCTGACAATGAGATATCTGCCTAGGCACGTACAGAAAATGACTGCATAAGCAGCTGGACCACTGGTTGTACACACACCCAGAGCTCAAAGTTGCTAGTGATGTATCAAAATTCACAAGTCTTAACGTCACTTAAATTCACCTTTTTCTAATATGGTTTCAGCTTGAAACTAACAATATTTAATGTCACACTCTGATGAGATCTATTTCGAGACTCTCACATCAAATATCCTTATTCGTCTAACTGACTAACTTATGGGCCATCATAACATGCTTGACTTCTAAAGAATTTCTGGGGACTTCCCATACAAGGGATTAAGATCAATCTAAAGAATATACAGTATATGTTACAGAATGGGAAATCTTATCTCTTGCATATTTTACAAATTTTACATTCAACGAAATAAGATTTCTCAGTCAACATGAGTATCTTCTAGCTACTCATGGAGTGTTGAACCAGAAAATAGTAAGGAAAATCTACTAGGGATAAGAAATGGAAACCTTTAAGATGTTTGAACAGTATAACTTCATGAAATATGCAGCAACTCAATTTAGACGTGGAGCTGTCTGTGATATCCTCTCTTCTTCGAGTAGTACATAAGGATCAATATATGGTGGTGGATCTGTCGATCTGTTGCTTGCATAGTGGACAAATGAAGGTCCGAAATACTGCCAAAGAGAAGGAAACAATTAACGGTGTACTAAGCACATGAATAAACTAGCTGACTGATTATAATTTTCCAAGAAAACATACAGAATACATGTATTAAGCAGGCTAAAATATGCTTCAAATTCAACCTTCACAAAAGCAAATAACACCTGAGGTATAATTAACTCGTCATATGTCGATTTTCTTTCATTGGAAATTTTTACTGATCTTTGCTGTTTCCCTACTTTCCTGGAGGTCCAATTATGTCCATTTATCATCCCAACTTATATAATTAACATCATGATATGCGTGCAAATTCAATAAGCAGAGACTCTTGTACAATTTGACATTGCATTCAATAAGAACAATTTGTTACCATTGGTTCTGCCATATTTTGCTGTAACTGAACAAATAAAAATACCTCAAAGCATCACGTATCTTTTACCACGACATAAAAAAAGTCATGTTAGCAGCGATCTTTTTATTTTATCTTATTTCTTTTCTTATCTGATCTGGTAAACCCCCATCCCCCAGATTCCCCTTACTTGGGAGCCCAACATTGCCCTTTCCCAGTTCCCTCTGTTATTGGCTCGACCCTACAAACATAAGGTTGCAAGTTGAAGAGTCCTTTTTTTTTTTTGGGTGAACTAAGTATTGATGGCATCAAGTACATGCAGAAGTTAAAAAAGGAAAGCTGAGTAAACTCCAATAAGTGAGAGGCTAATGAAATTTTAAAAATTATCATGAGATTCTAAAGGGGACAAATTGTGCAGCTAAACAGATACAGAAAGCACCTAGCCTTAAAAGAGTGATTGGGAGTTGAAACATCAAAATATCTCTTAATTCAACATAAGATTTAAGCCGCAAGTTCGTAAAGAGGATATACCCCTTTGCTCCAAAAATCTTGGAAGCTCAATATCATGTGAACTATATATAGCTGTGTTAAAAGTGAAGGCACATGAACAACTGAGCAAGTATCATACAAGAACAAACATAGGTTCTTTCTTCTATTTTGGTTTTTGGAAAAGTCATTCTAAAACAAGACAAGAAGCTGAACAAACTTGGATTAGCAAAAAGGTAAAATACACAAATAAACTAATTGCAGTTGCCCCTTTATAACAAAGACATCATAAGAATGCAAGGCAACGATCATAGGAATTAATTACCAGGTATAAAGCCAAGAAAGCTGCAATAGTTACAAGGATCAACTGCCAAAATGCCAAAAAGAATGTTCCACCAAGAGTAAGCAAAAGTTTTGCCCGTGGAATCAAACCCTGCAAATATAGCACATAAAGACGTATGCTCATTTGTCACAAGCCCATATAGTGTCGATACAAATTATGTGAAGCCATAAAATGTGTAAAATAATATAGCCAATGACTGTTTGCCTATCTTTCATAAGATTTCATTTTGAACAGTACTTTACACAACTGAACTCCTGTCCTAAAATAGAAAAGTCCTACTTTTCTTTGGTAAGTCATACTTCTCAGTCTACTCTTACTTCACTAAAGAATAAGTAATACTTCTTAATACACTTTTTTCCCTCTTTATTCTTCAAAACACAAAGTCAAGAAACGGTAACAATGATATTATTATTTATTTCTTTTAGAAACTGTGCCAAGTCAAAATGGGAAGATAAATTTAAGGTGGACGGAGAGACTCATAATGTATCAGGTCAGGAATTAATTGCACGACTTTATTCTTGTACATGAACATTTAGAACCAGAACCCAAATAATGTATAGGGAGGAAACCTGCCCACCTCAAGGCCTTCACTATTCAGTGCCATAGACTGTTCCCTTTGATTAGTCAAATTTCTTCCAGAATCTGTCGACAGTGCATTTCTGCCATAGAAGCCTCCATCTTCTACCCTGGAATTTGTCTCCTCATCTTCTTTGACGTTTGTGTTTGTCTCCTCAAGCAATGAAGTGGGATTCATGCCACGTCTTCTCAACTCTTTCATAAACAACGACTCTGGAGGTTCTTCACCTGTGAGAACCAACAGTGAATATGAGTTTTTTTTCAATAAGAGAAAGAGTATAATCAAGTAAAAGATACAAGAATTCTGAGACGGCGTGATATTTGAAGCTTCCAGATAGTTCGAGTGATTGGCCTATGGCCATGAGGCAAGTCAATCCAGTCATTCAGTCATAACAAATTACACAGAGAAATATCTTGTAATGAGATGCCAGAGTTGCTGGAACTTCAAAGATACATCCTTTGAGGCATTCAAGCTTAAGGTATACATGCACTTTGTGGCAGAAGCTAAATTTCTCAATCACTATAGAATTCACTAATGAAGGATAGGGCACCTGATAGCCAGTCCAGTATATAATTCTTCATTTAATGCTTTCCTTCTTTGCTTTAAAACACTTCATATACCTATCCTTTTCCTTAGTTCTCACAGTCTGCATGTTCAATCCATTGAACCTCATAGAGGGGTACCTCTCCTTCCTCAATCAAGTAACTGATATTCATTTTAACTAATTAGAACTTGCTACCAATAATTCAACCTCTCTCATTTCTCAAGCCTGGTGCCTACCTACCATAGAGAACTTATAATCTTTCCCCTCCAGCATCCTGGTGAAACTAGCAATGGCTAAAACAACAACAACAACAACAACATAGCCATTGAAATCCCACAAGTGGCTAAAATAAGTTACCCAGTGAAACTAGTAACGGCTGATGGCTAAAATTATTTTTTATGTATTAGATAATAGATGTTGACCCCCTTGACTTCTTTTCTTTACCTTCTCATATTTTTGACCTCTTCAGCGAAAATCTTGGCTCGAACGATGCAATAGGTAGCCTGACATATCTTTTCTAACAAACGCAGCATATCCAAGAATGAACAAGAAAACTTAGAACTGGAATAACAAAAATATGCTAAAGATGAAATCAAATACCACTAAAAAACTAACTTTTTGAAATAAAGTTAGAAAAAAAGATTACCATTACTCTGGTTTTCGCTGTCTTGAATTCTACAACTAACCCTAAACTTTGTATCAAGAAATGTCTTCAAGACTGGATTTTTCCTTTGAAATGTCACACCCAAAATCCTCCTTCGTAGTATAGTGGAAAAACGACTATAATTTGAGTGAGAAAATGAGAATGGAGACTTCAATAACTGGAGAGATGCCATTTTTGGATGATCAAATTTCAGAAATTTGCTAAAGTTCAAGAAGCTTCATTAGTAAAACGGCGGCAGTATTACTGTTTCTTACAATCTGCTCTTTCTCTCTTCACCGGTGTACCTTACAATTTTTCAACATGATTTGGCAAATTCGTAGCCATAATTATTCAGCGGAGCATCGATCATGTGCGTCGCCATCCAACATAACTTACGTACGTTAGCACCTAACCAACCAACCACCTTTTTTCCTACAAAATAATATTTGGTCCATTTTCTCTCTCCTTTTTTTAAAAAAAAATCTTGTGTTCGATATTCACATTAAAGATGAATTTGAATTTGCATCGATTATGCTGAGCAGGAGATAGCGCTTTCCATCATTGATTTTTTCATATTCACGAATCTATAACTGGACACTTATAGTTGTCCCATTTTAATGCACATACATCCTTTTCTCAGACTTCATTCGTCCCATTTTAGTTGTTATATTTCATTTTTTGAAAATTAATTTAACTAAATTAAATTAATATTTAAAATAAAAATTTAGATATTCATAAAATTTAAAATAGTATTATTGATCATAATTTTTTTAATATTAATGTGATAAAAAATAAATATCTTAAAAATATGAAATCAAAGTTTATAGGGTATAATTTGACTCTAAAAATGAAAATTATGTCAATTAAAATGGAAAGAAAGGAGTATTTACTTTTTCCTTTTTAGTCATTTCGAAAGAATATTTCTTTATTTTATTAGTAGCTTTATAATTACACATGTTTAAAATAAAATTAACGAAGAGTACTTTAATAATTCTAGCATACATTTAACCAAGTTTTTTTTTCCTTAAACCTCTCACTTAATATGTATACTGTGACAAATAAAAATAAAAATAAAAATAAAAATATACGTATACGTATAATTTAGAAAAATATAGTGAATGCGTTAAGGTAAATAGAGGTAACATTACGGAGGAAAATTCCAATGAATAAAAAACCAAGATCTCCATTCAAATTGCTTATTACCGGTAATTTGAGAAAAACGTACTCATAAAAAAAAAATAGTTTCGACTATAGTAACCAAAATCGTAATATATATATTTATTGTTAAAGAAGAATAATTTGCGTACATTTTATTTTTTCCAGACTCCACTTATGAGATTTCATTGGATATATTATTGTTGTTGTGCTATTAGAGAAGAATATTCTGAGGTGGCTCTTGTATTTGTCGAGAAGACTTAATACGAGCCGTCAATAATCAACGACAACAATTTGATTGATTCTTGCACGATTAAAATATAATTGCATCTTTGGACTTATCATCCATGTACAAATCTTTGATTTTTTTTAAAAAAAATTAAGCCGATCGAAAATGATAAAATCGGCATATATTTCACTTTTTTTATACCCCATGTATATGATTACATTCATATATTGTTATTGTTGTTTTTCATATATGATAAAACAGCAAGAATTAGAAAATCTGACTTATGATTTTTTTGGCTTATTTAAGCATTTTCGCTTAAAATCAAGTATTTATAAACTTTTTTTTTTAATTTATTCAAATATTACAAAATTGGTTAAAAATTATTTTGACTTAAAATAAGTCATTCCAGATATTAATTCTAGATTTGGATGTAGCAATTATAGAAAGAAAATATTTTTTCTCTTCATAAGATAAGAAAATGATCTTTCATTTACAATTTGTTACGTTTAAACTTTAAAATAAGTTTTGTAGCATCCATCATTCTCTACAATCAATGTCTATGTCTATTACAGCGTGTTTGGATGGTGGTTTTTAATGGTATGGTATGGTATGGTTACCAAGAGAACGACGTTTGTTTTGATTGTTTCATTAATTATATGGTATGGTATGGTTTAGTTTCATGATTCTGTAACCATGAAAACCCTCACTTTTTGAAACCACCAATTTGGTGGTATCCGATGTATCCTTATTTTTTTTCCAATTATACCCTTATTTAAATCTAAATAGTTCTAATTTATCCTTTATTTTTTATTAAACTTTACCCTAATATATATATTATTTTTGTATTACTTATTTT
The DNA here is from genome assembly GCA_029948455.1 of Solanum rostratum. Lineage (NCBI taxonomy): Eukaryota > Viridiplantae > Streptophyta > Magnoliopsida > Solanales > Solanaceae > Solanum > Solanum rostratum. Next base: position 88,055,536 of record CM057045.1, on the reverse strand, counting down.
TCTCCGCATCAATTTTTTAAACTTTTTTTCGTCTCCCGTTTTTTCTTTCACATTTTTTTTGAGTTTTTTTTTAAGTTCTTACTTTTTTTTTTATTTTCTTACGTTGTTTGTATGATTTGGAAATAAATTAGCTTGTATGTTTCCCTACTTGATTCTATGTATTTATTTTTTAAAAAAAAAAAATATTAAAAAGATATTGATAAATTTAATATTTATACTAATTAAGGACATTTTTGTAAATTTATAAGTTACGATACAATACCATACAGTTAAATCAAATAACAAATTATCATTAAACAGTAGCAACCCATACAGTCTATCCAAACATTGTATGGTATTGTACTGTACGATACGATACGATACCATACAGTACCATACATTATGAAACCATGGCAAACCACCATCCAAACAAGGGGTTATTGTTTTTCCTTTTTACTTCCTATGATAAGATATTACATGATTTCATTTTGTAGAGTGCGTGGAGAGATTGTCGTGATTCATATATTCTTAATTTGTGATCTTAGGTTTAAGACTTAGGAACATAGAAACATGAAACGTTTTATCTATAATAGAATGTTTATTCGGCGCGAATCAAAATTAATCGACAGATCTCAAAGTACTAAATGGCTAAAAAGATCTTTCAATATGGCAAAACAGCAAGAAACAGAGCTGAGAAGTTCAAGAACTTGTTTTGGTTGATGTCAATAGAATATGGCATACAACAAATTAGGTGTCCTCAAAATAGTAAAAGAAATCACTCTTCCAAGCATACAAGAAATCATAATGCAATAACATCTACATAAAAGATATCCTATGTTATGGTCATAACCTGAATGGACTGGAAAATTGTCTGGGCAGTAGAAATTGGAATGATATCTGATACCACCAAAATAGCATCATCATTCTTTATCATCCCTTTTGCTTTTATAAGTTTAACAGTTTTCTTAATGTTTGCTTCCATATCGTCTGACAGGTCAGTGAGAAGAGGAGTAACTCCCCACTGTAAATTGAGAGCCATCTGTGTGCTGTTGTCATTCGTGAAGGCAAATATTGGAGGATTTGGACGGTTGCGTGAGAGAAGAGATGCCATCTTCCCATGCCTTGTGTACACAAATATAGCATCCACCCCGAGGTTGTCAGCTGGAGTGTGTAAGAAGAAATTGGTTATGATCGAAGACAAACAGGTCGTTGAGATGTACTATATGTTAAGTACAGAAAAAAGGTACGCTCTCTCTAACAGTTTAAGAATGACTCATGTATATAGTCGAGGGAAGTACCCATTTCCACTGCACAATTGCAGATTTGTTCAGCAATTTGATCTGGCAAAGTTGCTCCAAGTTTCCGCTGATGCAACAAAGTTTGCCTGTTCTCTTCACGACATGATTGTTCCATTCGGGTGCTAGTTGTACGCAAGACAGAAAGAGCCTTCATTCCATATGATCCAATGGCTGACTCACCAGATAACATCAATGCATCAGCATACTGTCGTACTGCTTCAGAAACATCTGCAACCTATCACATAAAAAAAGCTTGTAAAATTGTCATTAGATTAGCTAGTACTTAGAAGTTTTCTCAAGAAAGGGAAATTGTGAAGTGAAGGAATCTAATACTCGGTTCCAATTTTTGTTTGTCCAGCTTTGACTTGACACTGAGTTTAAGAAAGTAAAAAAGAACTTTTGAATCTTATGGTCCTAAACTAAAGAGATGTAAAATATACCAAAATGCCCTTTTAACTTGCAGTCGTAAATATGTTATGTTGCCAAAAAAGGATAGAGACATTCTTTTCTAAACTGATCAAAAAGGAAAGTAAGACAAACAAATTTAAACAAAGGAAATATTTCAATAATCAAATTAGGGGGATAAAGACGAGCTGCATAATTACAGTAATAGGAATACTTATCGGCATTGAAACAAGAAAGTAGGAAGTACTGACAAATGCTAAAATAGGAGGAGATTAAGTTTTACAGAGAACTTTGATGAGGTTGGAGAATTCTGTCCAAAGACAAAATGCAAAAACTTTCACGAGGAAAGAAAGATTAGTACCTCTGCTCGTGTTGGAGTGGGGTATTCGACCATTGACTCCAAAAGTTGAGAGGCCACGATAACGGGCTTGTTGAGCTGCCTGCAAACATAAGTAATATCTTCCTGAACAGATGGAATCTGTTCAAGCGGAATCTCAACTCCTAGATCTCCCCTAGCAATCATAATCCCATCAGAAGCCTCAACAATCTCTTCCAACCTTCGGAGGGACTCTAGGCTCTCTATCTTCGCCAACACTTTGATTGCTCTGATAAAACTCAGAAAGATTTCATCATGCAAGATACACTTTGAATCTATGTGAAAAGTTATAGTAAAATAGAACTTAAAATAACAATCTTTTGCTCACTACTTGACTTACTTGGAGGATTTGGTTGCGAGGTAGTCCCTCAGATGCTTGATTGCATCAGCATCTTTTACAAATGAAACTGCAATGAAATCGATATCCTCAGATATTCCAAACACAATGTCCGACCAATCCTGTAGATCATGAAGTGTGCATCAGCAATATTAGAGATTCATATTGAACATACAACTCATTCAGAAATTTACAATGTTATGTTCAATTGCTAGTATAGATCATAAACTGTGCATCAGAAAGGTTAGATATTCATTTTTATCAACAAAAAAAGGATAGAATGTTCGAGATTCAGTTTCTTACAACCTTCATATGATTGACATAAACCTCAATAGTTCAACAAACGTTCAAAATGGTTAAAACTGAGCGCTTAGACCTATCAATTATCGGATATTTTATGTCATTTCAAACATTTAGTCAGAGTATGTTTAAGATAAACAGCCCTGTTTAAGCAAAACTTGAGCATTTTTTTTCTTTTAGATGAGTAAAAGCTCGAGCAGTAAATTTGCTGACCTTTGTTGACAAAGTAGGGAGATCATAATCTCTTCCTAAAAGCTTGCCATCTCTCCAGAAACTCAACTTAGCTCTCGGCAGAAGTAGACCAGCGTCTGTGCACTTGCAGCGCAAGTCATTACCAACTTTCTCTATAACTTCAAAAGTTGCCATTCCTCCATCTATGACAATTTCATCACCAGGGTTGACACCTAAATAGGAGAAAGAGAATTCAACCTCAATCTAACTATTTACAACCAAAACAGGATACTATATATTTTTATCAATCGACTACCTTCAGAAAAACCTTCATAATTAGCCCGAATTGTAAATGGACGAGGACCTTCAAACTTCTCCGTAGTAAAGTACCAGATTGAATCCTCCTAATGAATAACATGAACAGAATTCAAGTTAGACTACAAACTTTCACTTTACAACAATATTGAGTTAATTTCATGTACTCAACATAACGATAAAGTCACAAAACTCTTTTGTTTTACCGGGGCGTGCATCGGTTGGTTCGATTCGATTTTATGTATTATTGGTTCGGTTTATCGGTTTTCAGTTTTTAAATATGCTAAACCAATAACAAACCAATAAGATATTTTTTATCGATTTTCGGCTTATCGGTTATTGGTCCTTAACGATTCGGTTTACGGTTTTCCCAATAAGAAAATACTTATAAAATGAATATATGACTTCTCTAACAATTTGACGCAGATGAGATATAGTAAAACAAACAAATCAATTGAGCACCTAAACTTAATAATATGCAATATTTGACCTCATATTCTAATTTACTTTCCAACAGAAGGATCATACATTGAAAACCAAGCAAATACATGACTTACGAATATCGATTTAGTATCAAGTGATATTAAATTATTAATATTTAATATTTGTGAATGGATAAAGTAGTAAATTATTATAGTTTTAATGGGTTATCGGTTTACCCAATAACCCAATGCTAAAAATCGAAATCGAACCAATAATCCGATAATTTTTTTTTTGTAGAACCATTAAAAATCCATTAACCCAATAACAATAAACCAATACCATTTTTTTGGTTCAGTTTATCAGTCGATTTGATTTTTTCACACCCCTATATACAATAAATTCGCAGAATAATATTCTGTTAAAATAAAGCAACAGAAGTATTTGTGAATTTTTCAAGGTCAAATTTTGACTCAAGGACAAACAATTGGCCGTTTAAAAATTTGTGACTACTCCCTATGCTACTAAACAAAAGACAACTAAAAGCATTTAAATGAAGCCCAAAAAAAAAAGGAAAAAAACCATTACCCAGCGCTGGAAATTTGACCTTCCAGTCTTGCCGCCATGTGACAGGAGGTCACAGGTTTGAGCCTCTTGCAGAAATGCAACATGAAGGCTGGTATCACAGGCCCTTGTGGTACAACAGATGTGCGAGCTTAGTGCATTGGGCTATCCTTTTTAGTCTTTTGAGCAATACGTTACTATGACTAAAGTTCAATCACATTAATGTGACAAAAATAGGTGTCTTTTTTTTGCTTTACTCTTACATAGGATAAAATTCAAAGATCATATGCGAAATAAACCCGAAGAACAAAATACAAGAAAAATCACAAGGGAACTATAAAGAATTTGGTTGATTACCTCAGCTTTGACAGAAGATGAAGAGCCATGATCAACTACTTGTATTTGATTCCCCTCTGTATCAATCATGACTGATACACAATAACCTTTTTCTTGATTCAACTTCTTAATCTTCCTAATGACATCTTGATGCCACTCCCTTGAGTTATGACACATATTTAGCCTAGCCACATTCATACCTGCAATAGCCAATTTCTCCAACTCATCTAAAGAAGAACAAGCTGGCCCAATTGTACACACAAGCTTTGTTTTCCTTAACCCCAAAAATCCCTTTTCTTTAAGCTCCCTTTCTGACACAACATCAAAGCCTAAAGATCCTTCTTTCAAATCATCACTTGAACTTTGCATTTTCTCCACTTGCATCACTGCTCTGACTACACTTCCAGATTTACTCATATCCAAATTTCTAGCATGAGAAAAACTAAATCTTGGACTTGAAGAAAGTGGAACCCCAAATACCCTTTTCTCCATTTTACCAAGACTGATCTTAGTCCCCATCAAAGCTAAATCTCCCACCACTGCCATCTTTACAAAGAAAAGCAAAACCCCAGAAAACTTTATCAAACTAATACCACAAAAGAAAGCTCTTTTTTTAAAAAAATTAAAACTTGTTGACAAATTTATAAGATATTAACAATAGTGGTCTGATAGAAAACTCCGCCAAGATTGTGTATACAGATGACAAGGTACAAGGAGGAGAATAATTTAAAAAAAGAGCATATGCTTGTATGGAAGCAGGGGTTTTTGTAGGAAAAAAACAGTAAAACCCTAGTAGCAGAGGGGTCCAAATGCCTGTCGTAGAAGTAGGGACAGTTCAGATGTCAATGAAGTTGTTTAAAACAGATGAAAACAACAAGGCACAAGTTGGCCTAACTTAACGGTTTGTTTCTATTGGCCAATCTGAGCCAGACAAACTTTGCGGCCATTTAAAATGAACCGACTATTTTAAGAGACAGAAAAAGAACGTGTTACTTAGAAACAAGTGCATATATGTTGGATTTTGAGGCTACCATTTAAATCATACCATAAAAAATCATAATCTGCTCAGTTCATAGCAACTTAAAATATGTTACGTGTAAAATTTAATATGAGTGAAGTTCAATATAACTGAATTCAGACTTTTATTTCAAAAAGAAAAAAGTTATCAATGAAATTGTTTCGATTTTTTTTAAAAAAAAAAACTTAATGTTTGCGAGTTTTATGATCCCCCTAAACAATTTGAAAGTAATACTATTCTCTCATTTTTTTGATCAAACCCAGGTATGAGAAAGAAAATGATTTTCATATCACAATCTTAAATTGTCACGTATAGTCAATATAAAAAAAAAATATTTATTATAAATAAAAGGAGTAATCTTTCTCAACCCCTCTACCACCCCACCCCATCTCAACACCTCTCCATTTTCACCTACCTCTCTCTTTTTTCTAACATTCTTCATCAAATTGATGACCTTCTTTCTCTTCCTTTTTCTTTTCATTTTTATTATTTTTTCATCATCTCCGTACAAAATCAAATGTCGATAATGATAAATTCTACCATCGAATAAGAAAGAATATAGGAGAAGCAAATGATGAGTTCAGAAATTGGTGATGACTTAACAAATTATTTGTGAATTAAAGTTCGAAAAATTCTACAGTGCCAACTCAGCCACGAAGATTCCAACAAGCTTCAATGGTTGTTAATGGTATTGGAATTAATTTGAGGAAGATGGATCTTTTTCTTTTAAAAATAGTTCAATTTGAAATGTGACATGGCTTTTTTTATATTGGTCACAGGTTGATTTTCTAAATATTGACGTGTTGCTGCAATATGAGAAACACTGCAGGTATAAAAATAAGTGAAAATAACGTATCTAGTTTAGTTGAAAATTGTGTAGGTGGGTTAAAGTTAAATATCTTTTTGAAAAATCAAAACAACTTTAATAATGACTTTACATCTTTGCTCTTTTATAAAGTAGGAATAAATTAAATAACTACGGCCAAATAAAATACCGATGAGTTTTTATTATTATTGACATTTGGTTGGACTTAGAAATAACGGGGTGTGCCCCTTTTTTTTTTTTATACATTTATCTAAATGAAAGTGCAAATTATTGTGTACATTCCCTACTTTAAAAATAACTACACGTTTGAATTTTCTTAAACAAAGTTGGAATCTCCAACCCCTGCTTCCCACACTTCTCTGTTTTTTATATTGATTTAGAGATAAATAATGACTTTTTTTTTAGAGCCTGTTAAACATTATACTCCCTCTTTCTCATTTTAAATAACATCCTTTTCTTTTTTATCCATTCCAAATCTTACTCTGATCGGAAAAAAAATTAACTTTAAATTTATTTTTTTTATCCTTAATAAAATCATTCTTAGCCACATAAAAATCTAAAAATTATTTTAAACCACGAATTTTAAAAATCTTCCTTTTTTCCATAAACATTGTGTCAAATCAAAAAGAGTCGCATAACATGGGACAAAGTGAATACTTCTAGGGGTTGTTTGGTGTAAATTATTAAAGTATAATAATCCCAGAATAAAATGCAGCATTATTTTATCCCATGTTTGATTAGAAGTATGAGGTAGTCCTAGGATAATTTATCCCACCTTAGTGATGAAATAAATTATCCCATATATAAATGGAGTAATATATCCCATGATAAGTTGTAATATATTCCCAACCAAGTGCCCCTTAAAGATTGATTCAATCACAGAACTTATTAACAATATTATGGTAACATGCAATAATGATAAATTAAAAATAGCCAATGATTGTGAAATATTCTAAACACAAATTCATACTTTCTTTTGGTAGCATCTACTCGAGCATATATACATTATTAAAATTCTTGAGGTAGATATTTTACCAACTCCTAAAGTAACCCTGTTAAGGCTTGAAAACATAGGGAAATACCTAAATCTTGGTTATTGGTTGTTTAATGCCCCCTCCAGACTCTGGCCTAGTGATCAAGAGCACAAGTGACAAGTGAGAATTAGATGCAGGACACAAGTTTAAACCCTGCCAGACATAGGATAACATGGTATTTAAGTGGAGATGGGTAAAGGAAACTGGGTTCATCCTATCAGCCCTGGTGCAGAACAAACTCTTGCTCCTCACATAGCACATGGACTGTAGAAAATGTGACACAACACACATCTTTCTGGATTGGTCCAGCCAGATGAATAGACATGAAATTCGTCGATCCATCAGACAGGAGGACTGAAGAGAAACTACTCCATTCATCATCAATCAGAATCAAGAATACATAAGGCTTTAGATGCAGACAACTAACTTTATACATCCTCTTTGCAAGGATTCATTTCACTATGTAAATAGTTGTATAAATATTCAAACTATTCTCAGACTCTTTTACCAGTCTTACTGAACATCCACTTGTAGCTAGATTACATACAGCCGATAGGCTAACCTTGCTTAATACAACAACTGGCTACCACAAACTTAGGACTTTACATAACCTAAGTTCTATACATCATGGACTTCTTCCAAGAATCTTACAAAGGATCAAACACTGTACAAATATACAGATCATTATCACCCTTAATCTACCAAAATGGACACCACCTGAAACAAAGAACAAGGCAACCATGAATAGACCAAAGAACAAAATACATAATATTTTTACACTGCAGTAAAAATTCTAATTCGTCAAAAGCACCCCCATTACCGGATTCAGGACTTGACATTTTTTACATGAAATTTCACCACAAAGATCAAGAGTTAAAATTTTAAATATTCTAACACCAAATGTAAGTCAGCAGCCTTTAATAGCTTAATCAAAAGAACAAACAAAAGCAAAACCACGGAGCAATAGGAATCTTGATCTTACCCAACATAATTTTGGCAAAGATTTTCGGAAGACATTGCTTGCTGAATAAGTTTTTGGACTTGTAGTTTCACTGATAAACCATGTTCGGCTTCGCGCGTCTCTCCAGAAATCAACGTACTGTGATCCAGTGGATGCTGTAGAGAGCTTGAAGATACAGAGGTAGCAGCAAAATCACGTCCAGTGAGTTTATTACTCATTCGAGCCATGACAGCCACAGCACGTTCATTTAGAACTTCATTGGCATCACCTAATTGATTGACAGCCTACAAAAAGAAATAAAACTGTTAGCATGAAGCATGCATCCCCAGAATACTTTGCAAGCCTAATTGATTGAAACCTGAAGCAGTTCTCTCTCCCTTGCACCCCTTTGTGGCTGAAGCAGCTCTCTATCTGAAGAGGACTCCTCACTATTCACAACAGGAGGCACATGTGCACTGGCAAGTGTGGACATTTGCGGAACTTCATTGAAATTGAAAAGACGCCAATTTATAAGTGGATCATGAACAAAGGCCTGAAAAGATAAAAAGAAGACAAAGAAGAATGAAATAAGCTGATAAATTAAATCTGTAACTAAAACATTTACATCATTACAAGACAAAAATGACAACCTCCTCATTCAAGAGCAACCTAAACATATATTCAAGGAATGAAAACAATCATCTCCGTCAGATAAACGTGTTCCTCTTTTCACTGTGAGTTCAACTTGCAGTGACAGTTATTTAATAGTCTTGATTAATGTTTTCAATTGTTCAACATGGCAATTTAAGGACCAATAAATTCTAATTTTCAATCATATAAGTCATTCCAACTCCAGTTGGATCCAAATCTACTCAAATTAGATAGAAACCCTTCTATCACCCATTTGTGCTCTTCAGAAGATAGCATAGTCGAGATTCAAGATCATTTTGGATTGAAAACAGTCCGTTAGTGTACACAACAAAAGAGTTCAATATAGAACGATCAATATTCATGCCAATATGACCCCATGCCATAGCTAGAGATATGTATTGTAATCGGTAAGACAGTGATGCCACAATTTACCTCCATCATAGCCATAACACTATCTTTATGTAGTCGGAGAACTTGCATTACATTCTCACATGTTGACCGGAAATTTCCCTCTATACCACTAACTTCCATTGCTTTTACAAGCATTCTAGTGAGGCGAAATGGAACCTATACATAAAAGTTTGTTCAAAAGCAATCAGTTTCCTTGAGAAAAGAACATATAATTACTGGTAAACCATTTTTTCAACATAATAATTCACCTTCTCTGGAAACTTCTCCCGATTCATAGAAGCTTCAAAACAATCTCCAAAATCAATATGCAGAATCTTCCCACTGCATGACAAATATAAATATATTTAAACTTTTTTGTCATCAGCAAGAAAATGCAATCACAGAGTACAGCGGTACCTATATCGGTGAAGCATGAGGTTACTAGGATGTCGATCGCCTAAGCCAAGTAGGTATCCAACCTGGAGAAAGTCAACCCAAATTTAACAAATTTTAGCAAGAGAAGCAGCCAAAAAGAAAGTATCTCCTTCTGAGTTTTACTATTCTCTCTTCCCAAAGACATTAGTTCCATTTTAAGACGCTGGAAAAATGTTCTGAAGCCATTCCATCATTAATATTTTTGTATAAGGCTTCACATGCCAAGAATATGAATTCTGATGCAATGTGTTTCCATATCAAACTAACTTAAACGCCACCTATTTAAATTTCTGAGTCACAATTACTAACATAATAAAGAAATGATATCTCAACTTTTTGTCATACTGGATGACATCACATAAAATAGGCCGAAAGCTCTTCATGCTAGAAATAGTATCTCTTCAGGTCAAACTAGGTCAAGAAAATAATGACCCTGAGTAAGTAAAGAAGCAACTCTTTGTGCCAAACTTTGGTCGGAAAACTAACTATTGCTCCTATGAATTAAGCATATTAAGATACAAGGATGCAACATTCACAACACATGTAATCATGCCTTAGCTGCAAAAAGTTTCAGGTTACCTAAGTTTCTGATATGCCTAATTCAAAAGGCTGCACAAATTCTGATTATGCACGGGAAGATCATATCATCAAAAAGAGTTGCACCACATAAATGTAGCTTATTTGAAATCAAAACTTGTGTGATTACTCTGGGTACTCCTTGTCATAAATAGTTTCTATTGATCCAAATTCTTACAAGCGGCATTTCATAACAGTAAGTAGGTTTATCATGTGTGTGCGCATACACAGACACACACACACATACGTAAAGGTAGTTAATGACATATGATTAGAAATCTCCAAAGGCATTCCTTCTCTCAAATGAAAAGGGAAAAAGAAGTAAAAGAGGTTGTCCAATGTTAGTGAACTTGATAGTATTATGAAAGGCTGGAAACAACTCAACAGACTGACTTCTCCAATTTTTCCATAAAGAACTTAAAAAGGTTAGTGTTCATATAGAACATCCACCCCAGAAGATGCATTAGAGAACAGAACAAATAAACAAATCAGGGAACATTGTTCTTGTCCAAACCTGAACAGATAATAAGCTTCAAGAGAGGTTCTAAAATAATGCAAGGGACACATACCATGCTCATGACAGCCAAACTTCTTGTATAATTTGTTCTTCTGTCCAGCCAGACCTCAGAAGTGCGACTCTTTAACCAAAGAACCTATATGACCGAAAATTAATACCTCCAGAGAAGCAATGAGCAGAAAAAATCGGCTAATATTTATCTACCAGGGAGTTATTGCAATAAACAGAAAGTCGCTGTCATATAATACACACCCTTGATAAGTCATTCCCTTCTGTATTTTGCAATGCATATTCAAACACCTCCACCTTAGCAATAAGTGGCAAATTATCATAATCCGGTGCAAAACTCAGCATCAATTTATGCTCTTGATTTAGGGTGATCTGTAAAATTGGAAGAATATACAACAATTAGATAGATATATTAGTCTCTCAAGCACAATAAGGTATAATGTTGAACAAACCTTCCGGGCATCCCTATATTCTCGAATAAGCTGGTGCAAGGTGTCACAATTCGGAACCCATTCTATCAGTCCACTATTAGGGGACAATGGAATGACATCATATCGTTGAATTGATAAATCTTTCTCTGCGGTCTTTCTCGAGTTCTCCAGCAAAGTATTCACCAGACCAAACAACTGGTGCATAGCAACAATATAGTGTATCTTTTAGTTCTAGGTTGAAGGAAGAGAGGAAATAAAGCCTCACCAAATATTTGATAAACAGAGGTAGCAGAATCCCTGGAGCCTGCTGGCCTGTACAACAGACTTATATATCTACAAGTGCTAACCTGCATGACACGTTCATCTTGGCGTAAATCTTCATGCCCTTTGAGCAAGAAAGCATAGTCTTTTCCATCACTACCATGGATTGTCAATTTCCGAGGTCGTTGCTTGGATGTAATTACAACAAGTTGGGGTGCAAATGATGCAATTGTCACCACTGGTGAATCTGAGATGACAAGTTTGAAGTTTGATAGAATAAATCACATCAATACTAAGGCACAAAACTGGCTTAAGTAGTCGCTTAACCATGTACAAGTGATAAGTTCAAACGACATAAGTTACCTGCTCGATAAGTTCCAGGAACAGCTAGCTCCAAATTTCGACACTCAAGTAACTCAGGGGAAACGGACTGGCATCAAAAGTAAAATAATGTCATTTTTATGAATATGATGCAGTGTCATTGATACCAATATCATAACATAACATGACACTTACCTGTAAATCCAGGGTTGTAAGTGATTGAAGCTGCTTATCTATCCGCCTGAATACATGGTAATAGAGATCCCAAGCCTGCCAAGATGATGATTTTACTTGTCAAATACTGGGCTTTTAACTATAGTAGTGTCCAGTAGATTTTATCAAAACATAAAAACTAGAAAACTACAAGTCGCAAGTAGAATTCGACTGGCAGAGGTAAAGGATGCCATTAAAAATATGAAGAAAAGAAGAGTCCATTGTCCAGTTCCTATTTTAGTCTGAATGAAAGTTTCTTGGAGAGGTTGGTCTAGGATTTTTTTTTTTTTAAAATTCGTAAATCGTATTCATCAGCATTAAGGTATGTTGCTCACCTCCAAAAAGAGCACATACAAGCTTCCTATCAAATCTACAATCTGATCAAACATCTTCTATATAAAGTTGTTTACACAAAAAAGTAAAATGTACAACACAATTCCATATTATTTTATGTATGGAATTGGACCAATCATTAAAGCATCTCCCATTTCTTTCCGTCCATATTGACCACCATATACATGATGGTATTAATCTCCACCATCTCTTTTGACTTTTACTTCCTCCCCTCCTAATCCAGCAACTCAAAAGATCTGATGTGTGCTCTGGCATTATCCAGCTAGTGCTTGTAATGTTGAGAAAAAGGTTCCATAACTGAGTGGTGAACTTGCAATGTAAAAACAGATGCTTATTGGTTTCCCCTGTTATGTTGCAAAGAAAACACCTGGGGACTAGTAAGTCTAGTATGGGTTATCAAGCTATTTAATCTATACAAAAGAAGTGGCAGGATGCTTGGAGAAAAAGAAAGATTACCTGATTTCAATTTATGATAAAGGAGATAGTCGAAGTTGTGTGAATTATCATGGCATTAAGCTTGTGAGTCATATAGGCAATGCGAAAGAGTGGTAGATACAAAATCCTTTTCACGGTGTAAAGCCCTTCTGTTTTTAGAAAAGCCAATGACTTAAAAGCCCCTCCCTCTCTTTGCCTCCCTCCATCCCCCTTCTCAACTCCTTCCCTCCCCTAGAACTCCGGATATAACTGAAGTCTATATCCTGATTCCCATTCTTCGCCGTTTCTTCACACAAACTTAACCCCATCCATATCAGTCATGTTATATTGAACATCCATGAATGTCCGCATGTCTCCCACCTTCTTGAAGAAATCTAGAACACCACAGGTGTTTCCAACTCCAGTGATATTGATGGGCAGTAGTCCTTCCATTTGCTTCCACTGATACACCTTATCAACTCATACCAACATACCAACATCAAAAACTCTTCCCCCTATCCATCTCCTCTTTTTTTTATTCTCTTTTTTTGAGAAGGTAACAACTTGTATTCTATTCTAGAAAAATCAGAACCTGCTACAACCTGTGACAGGTTCCTAAGTACAATTGTGGATAGTAGCAGGAAGATCTTCAACCTTATAACAAAATTTACAAAGAACCTAGAACATCTGTAACTGATTCTAGAACTTCCATGTGCTCCTGTTTACACCAAAAATGAAACAAAACTAAGCAGTTCATAGGTTGTAAGAGGCTGTGGAGGGAGGCAATTGGAAGAAATAGGGAGAGAAAGAGAAGATTCAAGAGGTCAGGAGGACCACCAGAAGGGTTTTTGGGAAGTAAGTTGATTTTAAAATTGCATTGGGATTAGTGCCTGGGAGAAAACAGAATCAGGAAAAGATAAATTTTATCATCTCCTCTTCATAAAGGGCTTTTTCTTCATTAGAAAATAAGAGGGAGACTTTGAAGTCTCCTAGCTGCAAGACATTCAGCCCCGATATTGTCCACATCTCAGCTGCCTATTTGAGGACAATATCCTATTATTCACCCAATGAGATAAACAAATTCCACTCAGGCATGTTCTGCAGAAGGTCTTTCTCCTGCTGAGTGTGTGTGTGGAGACGCGAGGTGGCTCCTTTCTGGTGTCTACTCTTCTACATCTTTTTCTTCTAATTCCACAAATTGCCATTTCAAAAGATCTTTGTATGTTTGTCACTTAAGCGTCAGAAACTCTAGAGACAAGAACATCTCTCCCTGAACAAATTTAGAACTAGCAGAAAGGACCTCCCAAAGCAATAAAGATAGCCTTCCATAAATTGTGAAGTGCATATCATCCAAATTATTTAGACACAGGAATCTTGAAAGAAAACTTTTGGATGCTTGGCACCAGCATTCATCACATAGAAAATGCAAAATACCAAAATACCAAATCTTTCCACATGGAATTGAAGTGTCGAAAGGGTACCTGTGTTAATTCAGCATCTTTTCCAGTTCTCCGATACTTCATACAGCATTCAAAGGCCTCCAACAACTCAATACGGTATGCCTGAAAAAGTAATGTTTTCTATCCATCAGCCCAATCAAAATTGCAACTATAGGGGGATCAAGTTGTTAAGCCACACTATGAAATTGTGCGCATAGGGTGGGAGAAAGCAGTAGGGTTTTGAGTGAAGAGGGTTGTGTCTATTACTACAGAAGCCTTTTCATCTCATGAGGAACAGGGATGGATCTAGGAGCGGGCAAAGCTATTCACCTAAACCCCCTTAGAAAAAAATTACATGATATATAAAAGGTTTTTAAAATTTATAGTGTGATTATATAGATCTTAAATCCATCGAACACAAAATTTGAGAGTTGACTCAGTGGTTTAAGGGGTTCAAAATTCATTTTCAGGTTCCAAGTGGAGGATAGTTAAAGATGAGTTGGAGACTACTGTGGAATTCCAAAAAACTGGGGAATTTCACAAAAGTCTCAATACTAGTTTCATTGCCATTGTGCCAAAGAAGGCGGAGCAACGAGTATAAGGGATTTTAGACCTACTAGTCCAGTAGGAAGCATGTGCAAGATTATATTGGGAATGTTTTTGTAGTAGTTTAATCCATCATTAAATAATGGATACTCCCAGTACGTTAATTAAGTCCAAGAATAATTGATACTCAGTAATAGTAGGAAACAGCCGACACAAAATCTAGCCCCAAGTGGTTCAAGCTTAGTCAAACCAATATCATAAAATCGACATAACCTCCCAAGCCCAGGGAAGAAAAATGGAAGGGCATGAAGATCTACTTGTGTCAGAGGATCTTTGTCAAGAAAGAGCATAACTACATATTTAATTAGGAGCATTAACCTGGATGAATGCTTTCTCCTTTATAGTGGTGTTATTCCTCATTGCTCCTTCCTCAAGCATTTCATGCAGAGGCTCTAACACCTTCAGCATGCCCTCAATGTTGTGTTCGCCAAAATACAGACGGCTGGCCTCTTCCAATGCCTCATGCCACATTTCATGCCAAAGTATCGCAACCCTGATAAGCTCCGTTGAGACAAGTTGAGCCTTCAAAATCAAGCCAATGTCAAACTAATACGTAAAGAAATTAGCAAGCTATCAGCGTAAACCAATTCAACTTCACCTGATCAACAAGTACACCACTATGCTGCCTAACTTTATCAACCACTTCTTGAGCTGCAGCTCTGCGCAAATTGCTAATTGACTTACATGCAACAAGAAGTGGATACATAAGAGCCTGCAGATAAGGTCCACATATATTAGAATTTTGAAAAAGTAAGTAGTAGTATGAAAAGGCAGCCACAAGCAGATAGAAACACACAATAATCTCACTTACTCAGACCACGAAATACACTGCCCTTTTGGATTGGCTTATTTTATGTGTTTTTAAGCCAAAATAGCTTTTAAGCAGTTTTTGGAAGTGTTTGGGTAAAGTTAAAAAGTGCTTATACGTATTAATTTATAGGCAAAACAACAAAAATAAGTCAAAAGCCATAAGTTTGAAATCCTAACTTGTAAAATTTTAGCTTATAAGTCATAAGCTTGGACTCAAAGTCCTTTAGCATCTGATCACTGAAATAACTTACAAGCACATGCCATGACACATTGCTGCTAAATTGAACACAGTGGTACGATTACCCTCTAAGGCTTTCTGCTTTCACTTATTTTCAGTTGAGTTCTGATAACTATGTACTCCCAGCATTCAATTAAGTGCATGTGCATGTCCATCTTAACACTTTTCCCAGATACAACAGATATAGAAAACACCTACCATCATAGTAAGGCTGCATATTATTATGTTTGTCCTAGTATGACCGCATAGACAGATTGTATATAAACTAGGTTATTGCACATAGAACCCTTATAGGAAGAGAATGCTGTCACCTCTTTTAGATTCATTTCCACTTATAATATATCTTGGTTATGCTTATAAAGCTTCATGAATATTGTCAAAATGCAGTTGGCTACATGTTATGGTACATGAACTTACCCTAGGGGACTAAGAAATGACACACATACAGAGACTATCTTGAAGAGAATAGAACTGCATCAGCCTAACCCTAGGGGACTAAGAAATGACACACATACAGAGACTATCTTGAAGAGAATAGAACTGCATCAGCCTAAGATGACAATACTACCTCCTCAATCCCAAACTAAGAAGGTTGGTAGTATGAAATCAACGGGCTCATAATTTTCAAACAAAAATTATACAGCGGGAACGTTCAGGCACTCTTCACATGTTTCATACAACTGATAAAGTTAACTACTTGACTAACTGTGGATTTGTAGAAAATGACTATCACAGCCCAGTCGTTAATCTTTCAGGTCTTCCTGTTAAACAGTTAGATGTTCAGTCTATGTTTGCTTATAAGGAGGTTAGATATCAAAGAAATTAACCCAATAACAGTAAATAGAAACACAAGCCATTCGTAATTAGGTGTTAAAAGAGAAATTTAGAGGAACAAAGTACAGGGTGGGGAATGAATGTCAAGGGAAAACAGTGATGACTAGATAGCAAAATCATAGTTCTTGTTTTTTTATTAAACGGAAAAAAGACCAGTAAAAACCTGTGGATGACTCTGTCCAATTCGCACTAACAAGGACTGTATCAGTTCTCTGACAGCATGGTTATTTGAATGTATCCGTGCGATAATCTGAGGTAAAACAACCAACCATGTGTTGATGTTAACATGTGTGAATCCTTTCTGTAGTGCCATTTGGACCTCAGAAGTAGCTCCATGGTTGAACCACAAAGTAAGAAGACGAAGGATATCCTGAAACCCAGAAACACGACCATAATAAAAGTAAATCAATAAAATAATGGAAGTCAACCGTGGTCACTAGTGAATAACAGGAAGCGTTGCTGGGTAACCAGGCAATTATGACAATGCTGAAAATTAAATTCAACACAACACATGAATTCAGTTAGGAGTACGAGTTTCATCAGATAAACAATTCAGTTAGGAGTATGAGTTTCATCAGATAAACAAACATTTTCATCTTGACAAACATGTGCACAGATGCAAATGAACTGGATAAAAATATTTTTATAGAGTATGCAGAACATGTTCGAAAGACGCATGAGCTTAAAAGATAGCAAGAAGCCAGCAAGAAAAGACACAACATGTCACTGCAAGGATACGAAATGCTTAGCAACCAGTAAGCTCAATAAGAAAGACACTTAGCAACAAGGACGAACCAGTGACACCTCAACATCACACAAGGTAGTCTTTTAACAACTGAATTTAAATTAGCTGTAGATTCAGATATAACCTGTAAACTATCATCAACACCCTTAGCGTGTGCTCCGCAAGCTATAGAGTGAAAATAACCAGTTACAGCAGCAACAACAAACTGAGCAGCAATATTTGCAAAACCTCTTAGAGTATAATGAGACATCACTGCTGTATTGAAAAGTGCCCAAGTATGCCATGCCTTTCCCCACTTCGTCGCACAGTGAGTGGCATTTCTAAATGCACTAAGAATCTCTGACAAGGTCAATATGATCCAAGAAACAGTCATTAGAAGTGATATCATCAAGCTGTTATACCATCAAGTATAAATCCTCATTATCTTTTCTTTTGAGAGGTGAAGTGGAATGTCTTCACATTTTACCTTGTATAGAATCATCATCCAAACCCGGAGAAAGTGCCCACTTCCAAGTGCCGAGTCTGAGGTATACACGAGCAATAAGTGGCGCACCAGAAGAAGCAACTAATGCATTCTGCATTACTGGTTGAAGAGTAGCTGTTCTTGAGAGGTCCATAGCAAGGTCCTTCAATATCAAAATTAAACGACAAGAACATGAAGAAGCATGAACATGATATTTACTTCCTGTGGTAAGTAATGTGCTCGTAATTTTATCTCCGAAGTGCAATACCTGCAACCTAGCAAAGGCTTCCTTTCGCTTATGATCCTCGCCAAGTGACCATTGGTACTTTAAGTATGCTAGCATCACCTGAGGGGGGCCATGATACCGCACGGTTGCAGGAGTCATTTCAGGATCGAACTGTAGGAAAAGGAGTCGTAAATTTGCAGTCTCACAAGTAGATCTATACAAAGAAAATATACCATAAGGCAACAAAAACTTTTTATCCACAATCCATGGGTAAATTACTAACCTGTAAGAGTTTAATCAACGTAGATCTAGCTTGGCTAATTCGGCCATTTTTTCGGCAGAGTGATGCAAACTTGATCCATGTTTCTATATCTTCTGTAGGAGGCAATACAAGTGCCCTCACAGCTAAAAGTGCTTGCCAAACCTGCAAAAAATAAGAAAATGTTGCAGATAACAGAGGCAGAATGCTCAGAGAAATGATCTGCCAAAGAAATAAAAGCTTATAACTCAGAGAGAGAGAGCACGGAATCACATTAAGACGGGAAAAAGACCAGACAGACGAAGTTTCTGTAAGACACCACGAGTTTTAAAATAACTACAAAGGCCACAATTAGTCACCCAAGCTCTCATCTAAGCATTTCCAGATTCAGAATATCGAAAAATCATGACTGGACAACCAATATGCTACTTACTAACTGAGGGAAGTTCTGAAATTTACCTCGACATTTCTTTTTGCACCCTTTATGCGCTCATTCCACATATTGCGAACAAGGGCTCTTCTTCCTTCAGCAACAGGGTTTCCCATAGGAGGAAGAGTACAGTATTCAATGACCTAATTAGAATGAGATGAAAATAAATTATCTGATCATTAGAAATCATAGAAATTAGGAATCACTTAATTGAAAAGGCTAAAGAATATATGTCACCTCTTCTAATTCAGAAAGCTGCTGAACGCGAACCATGTTGCTGTAAGCACGTTCATAGCTCTCAAGAACCTAGACGAATTAACAGAGAATTGTCAAGAATTTTGCTATAAGATCCTGCATAAAGTGATCAAATGAGTATAAAGTGAGGAGATGACGAGATAATGAGATGAAGAAACAAACCAGTGCAGCAAGTTCGGTTGCCAAACATTTCCTTGCTCTTTCAACATATTCACGTGCTTCGTCATACTGATGGAAGAACGGGCGCAAGTACAAAGATTACACCAGAGCTGAGCATGTCACAACATCAAAACAAATAAATGAGTGAAAAATGGGCGTACCTTCCCTCGACGAACTAGAAGAACAGCCCTAAAAAAGGTGCCATTACTACTTCCATCACCACTGGAAGCAGTATTTCCTAAGACTCGGAGCTTGGTTTCGTCGCCGTCATCAAGCCGAGAAACATATTCTGCCATCTGATCCCACTCACCCATGTTCCAGGCAGCATTAGCAGCCTAAAGGAGTCCAAAACATACATTCACTATGATTATCGAAACAACAAAAGCTATCAGAAATTACATATAAGTTGACAAACCATTGGTGCCATTTCCAGTCTAGCTGCTGGCTCAGCTGGTGTCCAGTATTCCTTACAAAGATTGTTTAGCTCCTCCCACCGAGCTAGAGCAGCAAGGCATCGCATACGTCCTTAAGAAAACACAGAGAAGGATACAGACTATGATCAAGAGAATGAAGAGCATAAAAGTACGAATAAAAAATACTTCTTCAACATGAACCAGAAGCATAACACAACCCAACTCCAAGGTTAACTGGCATTTATTTAAGCCACCAAGCAATTCAAGAACAAGTGACGAAACAAATTCCATTGAAAGCATGAAACAGATTACCACTTAGAACCGTTTAAGTATTAAATCAGGTAATTAGAGGGGGTCAACCAATTTCCTTTTACTACTTTTCAGATAACGAATCTCAAAAGAGAAGGTCATTACTCTTTGAAGGAATACTCGGATCAAGCATATGATCAATCAATAGAATCAAATATCTTCAGTAGTTCTGCTAGTAGAAGTCATAGACCAGATTATGCAGTACAAACCTAGAGTAGCATCCAAAACAAGATGTGGACTCGAAGCTTGTGACGCCTTAGCAGTGTATGCTTTAAGAGCATCGTCCCAGCGTTGCAACTTCTCATACCTTACAAATTGACAAATAGCAATGACATCAGTGAAAGAGAAGATGCATTTGAGACCTCCATTTCAGGTCAAAGCTCGTGCAGCCTATAGTAACTAATTGAGTTTAACAGGGAAAACGAGCTGCAATTAAAGCAGTACAACAGAATGCAATAATCAACAGTACCATGACTCCTTCAATTGAACCCCCAAATGCTGCTGAGCGAATGTTAATATTCCAACAGCTGCCTGAAGATGTCAAGCATGATTAAGTTTAATCACCAGAAAGTCAGTACGGAACATAATTAAGCTGCAACAAACAACTAAGAAATCAAGACCTCATGTTGATGTAATTGATTATTTATATGGATTAGAGCTTCAACTACAGCAACAGGATTCGCATCCCTCCTATTTGAAAGTGCACCTTCAAATTCCATTTCCTTGTAGTGCAGCGCCTTTGCAAATGCTCGACACTGAGAGGAAAAGCTCATTATGGATAGAACTACTTAACTAATAACAGCAGAAGATATGTATCAATCAACTGCACAATGTGAGAATAAACTCACCTTCTCCGCTAGAGCACCAAGCAGACGGATATCTATAGGAAGGGGTCTCTCATCATGTTCCATAAACTCTGCCTGGAGAGTACAATTAGCCAAACTAAATATTTTAGTACTGCAACTTTACAGATAAAATTATAGTACTTCAGCTTTACAGAGGACTGATCACTGTCTTAATAGGCAATTCCTTCATATATTGAGCCAATCATTTCCAAAAAAACATAGGCAAGTACAGAATATGAGAGTTCTAATGAAAAAGAAAATCAGAAACAGTTAGTTCCCTCCAATTTGACTACACCCATAGCTAACCATCCACTTGATATCATCCTTTTTGGTATGATCACTTTATTGCTAGTTAATTCCATCCTTGGTCTATCTGATTCCTCTCCTTAGTCTCAACTCTTTTTTAGAACGGTAGCAGCTCTCCTTAGCCCAAACTCTTCACTCTTGAGTCACTTCACTAGAAGATCAAATATTCCCACATTCCCTTCCGCATATTGAAATGCACAAGACCCAACTTCATGCTTGTCCTAGAGGAACTAATATCATACACAAAAAAATATGTCAATAGCAGATGTATTTTGTACCAAGCAATCCCATTGCCCAAACAGCCTCCACGAACCTTCAAAACATCTTTTTTTAAGAAGTATGAACCTTTGCAATTGCAAGTAGATTTCCTCTCGGATCCCAATCACCATACTTTCAACCTATAAAACCCTAAAGAGGCCCACGAGTATGAACAGATATCAAATCTAGGAACACACACAACTTTTAGAGCTTAGGCTACCCTTTATCAACATTAACCCCGCAAATGGAAACAACTAGAATCATTTACAGGCATCAGTTAAAACCACAGTACAATCAAGATGAAGATTCCATATAATTCTCTAGTTATTGAAAAAACAAACAACAACATCAAATAACTCAAAGATAGAGATCCTACTACTACCATTAGGATTTAATGCATGGGCTGTAAAGCTCTGAGCACTTCTACTCTTTCTAGGGGCATATCTATTGCAGGAAAATGGAGGGAATATCTTGTTAAGGAAATTATTCTGGATCCTATATTCAAGCAGTCTGAACATGTAAACCCTCCCCAGACCCCACTTGTGGGATTCCACTGGGTATGTTGTTGTTGTACCGTCATTTGTGAAAACATCAACAGATCCATATCTTCAAAATTGAGAAATGTGGAAAAACTAACCAAGTTCAGAAGTGTAGCAAGAATTTCAGGTGGGATATTTGGAGAAGAAAACGCCATTTCTAAACTCCGTACTAGCTGCCTTTGACTAGCCTCATTAAGTTGTGACCAGCAACTAACAAAACCTGCAGCAAACAGCTCCCGCCCAACAAAAGGCTGCAAAAGTTCAACATTAGAAAAGAAAAGACAACTAGAAGCACTTCTACATTTCTGGCAATTCCTCTTTTTTTGAAAGTCTTTTAGCTTTTGTTTCTTTTTCTTACGAACAATGAAAAAGGGGTTTTTTTTTTTTTTGAGATAAAGGTACGTGACGAGGAAGAGGATAATACCTGTAGTTGAGCCAGTCTAGCGCATGTTCTTAATGCTGGACTAGGTGATTCTTTCAGAAGTTCAATGCTGAAATGCCTCATCCACTCTGCCCAATCCTCTTTAGTACTCCGCTGAGAAGCCTCACCGGCGGTACGCAATCTGCCATCATTGACCTACATAAATGTAGTTTAGAGTCAATATAGCCAACTAGACATCATCAAAATTTGATGAAAAGTAACAGAAAAATTATATAAATGAAAGAAGGGAGAAGTAGAAACAGAAATTCAATTATCCCTGCTACAACTCAAAGTACAGGTCGACCATCATGTATAAAATCATGTTTTCTTGGTTTTAAAAAAGAAGGTGCAATAAGGAACGAAGGATTTGAACCCAAATTGGATTGAAGCGTCTGCCTGATGGGATGCCGCAGGAATCCCTTCTTTTTTTCTTTGTTTTCCTTTTTTTGATGAAAATAAGTGAAATATCATAAAAAGGAATCAAGAAGATGTTAACCAAACATCTGGCTTTTAAAGAACTACTAGAAGTTGAGATGCCATCAAAACACATGTGATTCCTTTCAGCCGGATACACAAAAAATACAAGCAGGCACCATATCCAAATGTTCTTGATGGCTTTATCAACTTCCAAGAACCCCATGATTCATAGACATCTCTGAAATTATATGGTATAGACCATTTCAGCCCAAAGATAGAGCTGTTTCTCTTTTTTTTTTTTTTTTCCTTTTCTGGGGATCACTGAGAAATCCCCAAACCCGTTTACTTTCTTCTGTTAAATAAGAATAGTGATTGTTTCCCTTGCCAGTAAGTAAAGAGAAGGGGAAGTAACTTATTCCAAAAAGTGAATGAGTTTCATAACCCTCCGTGTCAACATTTTCAGCCCCTTCAGAATTGGACAGACAAGAGGGAATATGAATCTTCTTCCCTTACAGCATATCAAAAAACAAAAGTACTTAACAAATGATGTACCGAATGGAATCCAAATTTCCTCTTTCCTTCACCTCCCGTCACAGAATCAAACAATAACGCAAATATGTTTACATCTCCAGACCAACTCAATGTTGTCAGGAGTCTACTACTTATGGCAAAGCTATAAATAACTAGCAATTACATAAGGACTCTTTCTCTCTTTTGGGAGGGAAGGGAGAGCATCTGATTTCTTTTGTTTGGGGTGAAGGTGCTGCTATAGTTATGAGAGTGATCAAAGTCTGAGGGTAGTCAAAAAAGATTCATCCTTACCAGTAAGTACAAGAAACTTAAGTCCCAGTCTGTCACAAACAAAAGAAGACTAAAACTACCTGATGGTTTCTGAGCTGCTTCTGCATGTCCGTCCCAACCTCGTAGAGGTCACTCTCTCCATCACTTAAAGGATCACTGATGACCTCAACTGGCAGCCGCCGATTTAATCTCTGAGCTGTGGTGCTTCCAAAAATCAGTGGCTCACGTTTTTCCAGTCGTCCCTGTATTTCTTCAAATTCCTTGTGCTGTGTATGAAATATTATCGTATCAAGAACAAATCCCTCAGCAGTATAAGCCTTTATAATGTTATAGTAGTGATAGGGAGAATGCCAAAAAATCAACCCAGACCTGCAGCCTATGTTTAACCATAAGCTTGTGAATAGAAGGAATAAAAATGGTGAAGTCCTCTCCAAGAGCATGAGCTAGGCAACAAAGTGCATCAATAGCATCCTTCCTGAGCTCTTCTTTGTTCCTGTGAATGGAAGGGAGCAACCACAATTTATCAACAAAAACTTGAAGAAAGTATCGCAGAAATCACATAGTACAAAGCTTTTGTCAGGGGTACAAACACAGGATTCAGTCTGCTTCAGAATTAAAACCGAAATTGAAGGATAAGGTCAAAAACAAGAAGATAAAATCACTGAGTTTTCGAAAACAGCAGTAGTAAAATCGTCTAGCAATTATTCATGACATAACGAAAGGAATTGTATTCAAAAAGCTTAGACGGCACATGAGAAAAACTCTTGCAACATTGATTGAAAATGAAACACTAACAAAATGATTTAAATTTTAATGTTTGCTTCACAATTTTCCAGACATTTGTGCCACATTACTGGATAACCTTCAGTAAAAGTAATCAAAAGCTGCAATCAGTATACACTCCAAGGTAATAAATAAGAATTCAATGTTCACTTCTATATAAATGTGTGAGAGTATAGATACACATGGGTCGGAATTTGATATCTGAGTGTGTACTCAATAGGGTCAACATCAAAACCCACAAAACAGTAGATCTTTGTCATTTCATTTGTTATCAATTGATTCAGAGAAAATAAGTCTCATATATTCTCAGTGATATTAATGTGAGGGAGAAAAATCAGACCCGTCCAAGACAAGCTTCAAGTGATGCACAAGCGAAGATATGTGTCCAGTAACCTGCAAATCGGAAATGAAGAGAAAGGGAAAGAGTTTAGGAAAACAAGCAATCGAATGGAAAGAATGAAACTTAGAAGCACTCCTTTAGCCCCTCTCACACCAACCTGCACACAAGGTATCAATCTTGTAAGAGTTTTGATTGCACCACGTCTTACATCTACTGAAGCATCCACTTTAAACAACCGAATAAGTGCAGGAAAAAGCAGATGCATATGCTCATCTAACGTCCCTGCTTAAGGTGAGACCACAACCATCAACATCAAAGTGATACTAACCAAAGCATGTACCACAAACAACCAAGGAAGACTAACCACCAAAAACTTCAAGGGTGTGGAGAATCGGAATAACATATGCATAGTCATTAAACCTCTCCGCATCAGTAAGAACTTGAATACCATAGGGAAGTATATCAGGAAGATACTTTCTGAATTCATCGTTGAGTGCCAAGCAAAGTTGCTCCACCAGATGCAGAATCTAAAATAACAACCAGTTAGGTCATTAACCAAAACATCTGATCATAGTGCCCTATACCAAAGGTATATGCAGTACATCAATGCCTTGAAACTAATACTGTTCTTACAGGGGCAATGTGAACAGGTCTGTTCGAAACAGGCAAGCTGAACGATGACCATAATTCTGATATAAGAGAGAGCAACTCTGGCAGATATTTGCGGATGTGCTACAAACAAAAAATCATTTGAAAGACCTTAACAAAATTACAAATCCAAAAGAATAACAAGACAGAAAATATTATTAAAACAAAATCTACCTGTCGTGCAATAGATACCAAGGTTCCAAGTTTCCATGTTATAAATTCTTTTAGACCATCCTCACATATGCGTACAATGTGAAAGAGGTCAGGCAAAACCTACAGAAAATAAAAGATACAATCATAAATCAGCATCTCTGATAAAATCATCCACCAAATGTTTTATGAAAAGAAGGGTATACTAATTACAAGGAATGAAATTCACTATGTTCTACTAAAGTTTTTAACTTCTTCGTGTCATTAGCTGGTTGTGCCCTACTTTTATATGTTATAAATTAAAGATCTGCAACATCTTTATTCAGCTCAGGCTCTTTTTCTCTTTCACCTTTGATCTGTAAAAAGGGTGCAAATGGGAGGATCTGCTGGGCGGGCTAAAGAACCACATATGATGAAACACCAGGGGATGGATAAACTCACATTTCTAAACATAAACATCCAGCCAAATAGATAAGTAAGCTATACAACGGAATACGAGCAACAATTCACGTGGATATCCTCGTTATGGGAGATAGTGGACTAACCTTAGGCAAATAAGGGACACAGCCAAGGCCCATTGACTATACATGCAAAAGCCAGAAGACAAACAAGTAAGTGTCCCAGGACTAACAGTGTCAGAAGAAACAGGAAAAGCAGGATAACAATGTAAGAATCCTGCCTAAGAAACAGTTGTAAAACAATGAGAAATGAGGTGCCCAAATGAGTCTACTGACCTTGAAAATAAACATAAGAGATCCAACCACTTTCTGGTGGTAACTTGACAGAGATGGATCCCTGAGAATCCGCATGAGTGAGTTGATAGCAACCTGCAGCAGTAGATGCCAGTTAGGAAATCCAACAAAAGGAAAGAACAAGTTTCAGGTTTAAGCCTCACGGTGGAATAATAATCTTCAGATGTTGCAAAGGATGGCCAGAGATCCATAGGCAATTCATCCATTGATCTTATATGCTGACCAGGATCGCCAGTCACCCGTGTAACTTCACCATGGGATCCAGGTAAGCTTTGCTGATTGCGCTTGTGCACATGGGGATCTAAAGCACCCATGATGCCAAGAACCTGCAAAATTCATCCTCAATGAACTTAAGTACGGACTAATACAAAGAAAAGTACATACATTGGACCAACAGGATTGAGTTACCTTCAAAACTTCTCTTCTAGTTGACCAAGCCAGTTCACCATTCAGCAGTTTCAAGAGCAACCCAAGCAACTGAGGATACTCATTGTATGGAGTTATGACATATCTACAAACATTACAAACAACACTTTCGTCAAACAAGATTTTGAATAAAGCTAAACTAGTGCACTGGAGCCATGAATAGTGTAGTGAAGAATACCAGCAAAAATGATGAAATTTGAAAAATACAGATAGCACACCACAGTCGAAGGAAAGAAAAAGTAAGTATGCCGCACAAACAAAACAATATTAAAAAAGTAATCCCTATTATAGATTACCTAGCAACCAAAACAAACAGTAAGTAAATGACTGATTGCAAAGGAATGCTGAAATCAAATGTTGAAGAAACCACTTACCCTGTACTCTGTACAACTTGACCAAGTGTTGAAACAGCCACTTCACGTTTGGTAACAGCAGCCCCATCCAGTAGAGCTTCAACAATTAATGGCATAAGTTCTGAAATATACTGCCGCATGGCAAAGCCACCCTGAAGAGAGTATAACAACAACAACATAAAACGAGAATCAGGGGTCACAACTATCCACAAGAACTATCTACATGCATAAAGACAACAGCCGGTCATCTAGGATCTTATAATGCAAAATCAAAATATCTGATATAGAGAGCTGCAAGGATTTAGAGTAACATCAGCTTCCATTGATATCATTAAGCTGCAAAATAATTTCTGACTATAACAAAAACAGAGGGTAAAGGAAACCAAAATGCAGATGAAAGATCACAGGAAAAAATAAACTATAAAGATCAACAAACACTATATTTGTCTCAATTTGTTTGGCAGCGTTTGAATGGACGAGGACACACAGGGTTCCAGAAAGAACCAGCCATAGTTTTTGACACATAAGTTAGTTGTACTTTAATGCCAGAAGTTTTAGTTGACAAAATAATTGCCTTTTTTTATTAGTACAGATAGTCCCATCACAATACATTGTTTTTTAATGTAGTGGGAAATACATGTCAGGTCATAGGCAAAATGGAGATGTAGAAATTAGCTCATTTCTAAATATATAGAAGTACCGGTCTTTCGAGAAGGCCAAAAAGAAAGTGCCGAGCAAATAGGGGCGGAGGGTATATCATTACAGGCATTCATTCCACCTGGGTTACCTATAGACTCAACTGCAAGTTGACTTAAGCCCCTCACTGATTTTTCAATTGAAAATGGAGACAATTTGGAGTACAAGTAGCACAAATGTGACAAGGAGGTCACAGCAAGGAAAAGTGGGAACAGCCTATCTACAACAGGCTTAATCCAGCATTAGTCAGTTCATAGAACTTTTACTAAGTGAGATAGGCTGAGAAAAATAAAAGGAGAAATGAAGGTGAATTTAACAACAGAGGATCACATAGTATCTTGAGATAAAGCTAATCTTGAGATAGGCTGAGAAAAATAAAAGGAGAAATGAAGGTGAATTTAACAACAGAGGATCACATAGTATCTTGAGATAAAGCTAATCTTGAGACAAAGTTTAAGCAAACACATATAACTGAGAAAGAACTGTGAAGCACTTCTTCCCAATTAAAACTCCAAGGCCATATTTTTATGAAAGAACTTCTAAGCACCTTAAAATAGGAAGCTTTCACTTAATAATCGAGTTAGATACCAATAACAAATGAAACTATTATAATGACCAAAATGATAACCTCTGCACACCAAGAAGAACAATTAGCTTGCTGAAAAAAACTCAATGCAAAGATGTTAAGGCCAACAAGGTTAAATGCAAAGATGTAAATCATAACTCACAGAGATTGCGATTATATAGGGAAAGATTGGGATAAACAAGCCCACATTGAGAATAGGATATATCTAAAGAAATATCCGAATTATATCACTACCATGTGATGATAGAAATGCAGGGAGAAAAATAATCTGAACATCTGCCCCAATAGGAAACACACCTATCGAAGAGTTGAATTCAATTTATTTACAAAATCAATTCTGGTATAGGGATTAATCTGTTCGCATCCTTGTCAGAGGAGAACCAACCCTCTCTTTTTACGAACACTTCATTTACAGTATTCATTTAAAGGAGCATTTTACAATTTTAAATTTGTAAGGAGCCAGGGAAAGAAAGAGTACACAGAAGAAACACACTAAGCATCTCTAGACAATGCTGCATGGGTGATTAGGGCAATCATCAGTATGAAGAGGCTACATACCACTCTTGCGAGATCTCCAACAGTCACTAGGACTCCACTAATAATGCCACTATTTGCGTTGACCCCTGTGCCCTCACAGAGTTTTGCTACAAGAGCCTGAAATAAATGGTATTACAAAAGCAAAAGAGAAGAAAAATGGTACAGCACATATAAGTATAAATGCTGGACCTTGTGTATAGGAGCAACGTATGGAAGAACTAAGCGTTCACAATTGCGAATCAAGCAACCCAATAACTTTGCACTCTCTTCTTTACACTTATTGTCTGCACTGCTAACAGGGTAAGATATGTAAACATAACAAGCTTCAAGGACATCAAAAAGGAAGTAGACTCCTTCCACAATCAAAGACCATATGAGTACCTTTGTTCTAGGTAAGTTAACAGCTGAATAAGATGGCGACGAAGTGCTGGAAGAACATATGCTGGATTCTTTTCAGATAGTCTGCCAGCTAGTGAAATTGCATACTCACGAACTTCAAAATCCTATAAATAACAAACTCAAGCATCGTAAGAGCACATGGTCTAAGGAGGAGACAATGTAGTACATGTCCCAACTCCAAATAAATTACATGAAGTGCACATTTTGCTGCATCAACACTTAAAAAAAAGAATCAGATTTTCAAAAAATAAACAGGCTGGACTTTTTCGCAGTTTTAGAAGTTAGGCTATTATTAGCATATTTTCCCCTCATGTACAATCTCTATGCTAAGCTTCTTAGCCAAAAACTACTCCTTTAGAATATTTTGATAACAAAGATGCTTTGACCAGCTTGTTCGCACCTCGGCCATTCCACCAGGTTATGGGGTACATGATACCATCGACAGAAGTTTCGGATAACTCTGGCCACCAAGCCTTAGGGCACATGGGAAAAAATCACCTAGTAGCATTTTTTGTCTTGCAAGTCCCTGATGTCCAAGTTTTTCACCTACTTCATTGACCACTTAGCCACACCTTTGGGTGCAAAATTACTCCTTGAAATTTGCACATACACGATGCCCATTTATACTTTAAAAATTTTAATTAATCGATGTGACCCTTCTCGTTAAATGGAAACCTTTCATCTCCACCAGTTGAAATTATGTTATTTTACTCTCTCCTTTTTTCTTTTGTCAAGAAGGAACAATATAGGGCTTAAGATTTAGGGTTGTTGCTCTCAGCTCACACTCCTTTTTCCAAATTCTTTTTTTTATGAAGTAAAGTAATTTCATTAATAAGGAAAATCTCCTGCATACAAGAGAACCTACACAACAATATGGTTCTTCACAAATTGTGTCAGATCCTCTATACAGATAAGGAGAATCACCGTTGCTCCCTTGCTTAATTTATACTCCCCTGCCTAAAGGTAATTATACCAGATTTTTACCATGCCTCCAAAAAGAAAAAATTAAGAGACAAAACTAACAAGGGAGTCAAGAAGCACTCCAGAGCATATGAGTGTTAGAATAAATGCACAAGAAGTTTAGCCCTTTCTGAGAAAAGAATGTAAATGAGATTAGAAGAGGATGCAAACAATTCAGATGTATAAATGACACGAGGACTTTAGTGCTCTATAGTCTGCACTTTTGCAATGACTTCCAAACAAGGCCTTCAGTTAGCTCATTCAGTCAACTTCGTTGACATTCTTCTAATTGCTAAAACCCAAGGAAGAAAAAACATACATTTTACTCAAGTAGCAAAAATATGCATTCTATATGTTTCCTATATGAAATCCATCTTCTAACAAAAAATGTCTATAGGAAAGTACACCACCAGAATACTTCCTATTCACTTCATAAAGTTCAAAAGAAAGGGAAGCAAGCATATAGAATTCTTCTGGAAAGAAAACATGGAAGCTTTTGACTGAGAAAGTTTGCAGTATTAACAATGGCTGCAAAATGAATTGCTGAGTTTATAAGACTGTATTAGTTTATCCATAAGTTCTTAAGACAACGGATGTTACTCCCCCTACTTTCTCCAAATAAATAAGAAAAATGACCATGAGAAAAAGAATTCTCTCTCCACTTTGGCATTTTAATCTTTTTTCTATTTTGGCAACTGAACAAGGATCTACATTGATTTATCCTTGTACTGAGGCATAAAACACTAGCATCATCTAAGTAGACATTTACAACACATTGAATAGATCATCATGAGTAACTACAAAAGCACGCGAATAAAATACCTCATCATTTAAAGTGGCAAATATAGCTGTCAAACTATCAGCCTGAGCCAGAAACACGTCGAATCCTCCATCAGCATAAAGAGAGGAAAATATAGAATGCCGAACAGTAACATCAGCATCAGCAACAGCAGCGATGAGAAGTTTTTGCACAATCTGTAGAAAAGTAATTCAGTTAAAAAGAATCATAATCACCATGTAAATCCCCGAAATAAAAACCTTTGTATTCATAATGCCAAGAAGTACTTATCAACCAAGTGGAAAAGACACCTTAGCATGAGAAGCTGCTAAGTTTTCATGACAGTTTTCTGGAGATATATTTCTGCGACAAGGTTTTTAATCAGTAAGGATATAAGATTACCTAGTTAAATGACCTCAATGGTCACTTTGATTTTGAGGTCACTTTGATAATAGAAGTTTTGGCCATACCAATAGTGCTGAAAATTTTAGTTTCATCACCAACCACTCTTGGCCATATTAAACATTAGACCAGTAACACATACAGAGAACTAATAAGTTATGCTACAAAAATAACCATCATAAAGAGAGGGGAAAAATGGTACAACCCAGGAACTTGCACCCTTTATCACACCAAACAACTAAAGAGACTCCATCCTAAAGCACATGCCCATATATCTCAGACTTCACAGTCAACTAATTTGAATTGAATCTTAGATTTAGAGGACTCTTGGAGATTATATTAGCCTAAAAGGACTCGATTTAATCTGTTGAACTAATTTTTCTCAAAGGTTTAGTACTAAACCAACCTTCTAGGCTAATCAAGGAAAAGCCTTGGCATTTGATGCACAAAGCTATCTAGGTTCTTCTTTTTTTTCCTGAAAAGCCAACCCTTGAAGATCCTTTTTAAATCACTCAACCAGTTCAGTAAGAAAGCGCCAAAAAAAAGAGTAACACCAGATAAACTGTCAATTTTCCCTTTGCCTAAACCACATTGTATCGTAGTCCTGTTGTGATAAAGAATAGAGCGTAATATAAATTGAAATCACATATAACCAAAAAATAATTGCTTTGGTTTTTTTTTTCTGAGAAGGTAACAGAAATATGTAACAGAAATATGTTACAAATAATGAAAAAGAATATAAACAAATGATACTGGAAAAAGCTTAAGCGAGCAAAATGGGCTCAAGAAAGAGATAAAAGGTAATAGAATGGTTTACAACATACTATACAAATACAATTGACCAATTAAAAATAAATTTGGAGATTTTTCAGAATGAAGTAATTCACAAGTGCAAACTTGGGACCCTTTTTTTTTTTTTTTTTTGAAAATGGTAACTTCGCAAACTTGGGACTTGGTCGATCAATGAAAGGGAAGTAAGATAATTTGTGGATGACGAGAGTGAGCAACATATGCTAAATGGGGACCCAGTCCAACAACTAAAAGTTAGCTAATCTATATAGCGTGCATCCAAAAATCAATGCACCAACAAAATATTTTCTTGGTGTGTTGGTGAAAAAGAACAGAGATACCTGCAACCTCTTCAAGAAAAAAGGATAAACCGCCCGAGACATTAATAGAGAAACTGTATTACTGAGCCACTGCTAAAAGGCTAAAACTCCATTGTACAACCTTATACGGATATTAGGAAAAGGGTGCTTTTTACAGGCATATAGTTGAATAATTGGATAAGTACGAAGTGAATAAACGGTGAAATATATAATACAAAGAGACATTTTTCAGAAGCAAACCTCTTCAACAAGTCGACGTCGCTTTCCACTAGCGCGATTGATTCTACTAGGACCAAACTGGGTAGAAGGCGTCGCCAAGAAAGAATTTGCTATTAGTTTGCAGCAACACAGTGCAGCATCCTTCCGTGTAGCTCCATCCTCATCTTCTAAATATACAACAACAGACTCCCTTGCAAACCCAAGAAGATCATGGCCCTGTGACCCCAAATTCACTATAAACTAAACTGTCAAGAAGGGAAATGAAATGCACAAAAATAAAGATGACAAACCTTGAAATTAAAATGAGCAAGAGTTCGCAAAGCAAGCTGAATTAGCCCAGAACCACTCAGTTCTGGTACTTGGGGGATAACTGTGGCGAGATGCCCTCGACTCAAAGCAGCTGATTGTCTTGACATTGTATGATGGGATCTTGAAAGGATTGCTGAGATACATTCAAGCAGCCGATTCTGAATGGTCGGCAACAAAGATGGAATGCTGAGACACAGAAAATACACATGTTACCCTTGAGCAACACCACACAAAAGAACCAGTTCATGAAAGTTCTGCTCAAACTCAGAGAGAACCTTTCAGTTAGTAGCTCCAACGAAGCCACCAGTTCCTTGGAAAGCCCAGCAGAAAACATAGGATCCAAGAGACCACGAACATGAGGCTCCATGATTGGTCCCATTGCTTTAGCAATATTTCCAACACATGCTAGAGCCTCAAGTGAGGGTCTGCCTCTACGGGGAGCAATCTGATAGAAACACATTTCACCTGTCAGGGTTATTGCTTCACGCATATAAATGTTACAAAAAGAACCTACAACACAGATATGGAATGCTGCGACACATAAAATACATATGTTACCCTTCAGCAACACCAAAGAAGAACCACTTCATTAAAATTCTGTTCAAACTCAGAGAAAACCTTGCAGTTATTTATAACTACTTCTAATATAAAGAGCACAGAAAAAGATAACTTCCCAATAGAAGAACTGGAAACAGTACCGTTAGACAATACATCTGCGAGATCAAGAAGTCTGAAGGACTGAAAGCTTTGCCTTATCAGCAAACTGCTTAAGTTATCCCCTTCGTTTATTTAAGCCTATGATTCTAGCCGACCTCATTTGTTTCATTAAGCTTAAGACTTCTGAATCTGAATGCACATCTGATTATAAAGATGTGCACTAAGATGTAGACTTGAATCTAAATACACATTTGAATCTAAATACACATCTGAATGCTAAATAGTTAAGCCTTTTTTTTCTCAAAATCTGAATGAACAAAAAATAATAAATATAAAATTCAAACAAAAAATATTATTTTATCAATAAAATATTTAAAAATTTGCATATGGCAATTAATAGTGGTGATTATGCGTGTCAATTTGGGTATGGTAAAGTGGTTGGTAATAGTGATTAACCGTGGCTGGGGGTGGTGGCAATAGATGACTAATAGTGGAATAATACCGACAACTAATGGCATTATGACGGTGAATGATGATGATAATTAGGCTGCATTGGTGGTTGTGGGTGGAGAGTGAAAGCAGATGGAGAAGCGGTGAACTATCTTTGTACAAATTCTGAAATATATTCTTAATTATATTAATCATTCAAACCCATAAAGTAGTTGTAAAATAAGAAAAACAAATGCACTTAATGATTAAGATTTGGGCCTTGAAAACAAACAGACTTAATGACTGAAGTTTGAATGATTAAAATTAAGACCTTCATTATGCAAATGAATGAGACCTCACTTTATATCGTCTAGTAGAATCTGAGGATACAAAAATAACATCTAAAGTTCAAATATCAAAGAACTCTGGTGATTGTATACATCAGGAAAACACTTTACTTTCTTACCTTCTTGTACCTCCTACTCCAATTCCGGCAAACTCACTCCTTGGAATTACCTTCTCTTCTTATCCTATAAATCCTCCTCTTCTGTATCTTCCCGTTTAGAGAATAGAATCTATTTCAGATTAGGAAAGAAATCATACGACCTTACAGAAACCAAATCATCATTTGGAATCTGGTACGAATGGGTGGAGAGTGCCAGATTATATATGAGAAGGATGACTTTAAGCAGAGGAGCTCTGGTATGGTTGTGAAGAAGACTTGAGGAGGCATCAGATTTTAAAGAGAAGTTCTTCAAGTCTTGGAGACGCAAAGATCCGTCAACATACATTTATTGCTCTTTACATTCAATAATTATTACAGATTTATTTTGATCATTGCAGTCAATGGAAAATCCAGATTGGTCATCATTCTTCCAAAAAACACATTTAATGAAGCTTCGAAGGGACTTGTTAAGAAAATTAAAAATTTCTTAATAAGCCCCTGGAGAAACAAAATGCAATTATAACAAATAAGAATGAGTACAACAGGGGAGAAAGAGGTGATGGGAGTTACAAAGATGTGATACACAAGAACAAATGGGCAGCACTTAGACATCCTAACAAACAGATTCAGCAGCAAAAGAAGTGATCGGTGACAAAGATCCCCTACGAAAAAGCCTTCATGTCTGGGAGCATTTTTGGAGTTCTACTTTTGGTGAAATCAGTAACGGCTAGTAGATTTTATAGGTACTTTTGTAAGTATTTAGCTTTTTCTTCTTCTCTTTTTACTATTTCCTTGTTTAGTTTCTCGGCACGTCTTTTGGAGGTTGCCGGCATAGCCTTAATATTGAGGAATACAACATTACCTTTATCAACAGAAAAAAGGGAAATCTGCAATGACATATATAACATACCGCATCACGCAAGTGAGAGGTTATTGTCGGCAAATAGTTAATGAGTTCACCATCCAAAGCACCAGCCATCTCCCCAAGAGCGATGAACCCACTGGCGCGTTCTGCAGGTATTTTAAGGACATGAAGTATATGATTCATGCATATCTGTAGAAGTAAAATCAATAAACTTGAGGTTAAGATGCAAATCTCATGCATCTAGATTTTCCAGTTAGTAAAAGCAGATTAAATCACTAAAATGAAGTCAAAAGCCACAAACCGTTAAATAGTTAGTCACAAATCGATCACGCAGAAAATGGGCAATTCGAGGAAGTAAAGAAGTTATGCTAAGGCGAACTAAACGATCTCGGTGCTCCAGGTATCTTAGAACAATTTCAGCAACCTCCCTGTATCTTGACATCATGAACTCCCCTGTGTTCCTGCACATTTTGTAGATAAACTTGCTCTTACCATATCACAAGCAGAGATATTAATGGGTCCATATGACTTGAGAATCTTACATTTTTTGGGGGTGAAGGAAACAAAAACAAAAAGCACATAAATCCATGAAACTAATGTAGTCATGGAACATATTAGCATAACAAGATACATGGAAATACAGCAAAGAAAAAACTGTCCTCCAATAGCTAGCAGAGGTACCTTGGCCACCACCCTCTTCATGCAGCCATCCATCACCTAAGAACCTTCCCTTCACCCCACTAGAACCTCAGAGATAGGCAAACCACTCGGTCACAAACCAATAACTATCCTAGAATCTTTTTGACTTAGAAAGCTTTTACCTTTTTCCCAAAATGTTTTCAAAACATTGTATGGTCAGACAGTGGAATATTTTTTGGTTTGTTTTTGAAGATGAGTTTTCAAGTTTGAAATCAATGAATGCTTTTTTTTTCAACTCATTGAACTTCCAACTTTTTGCAAGTGAGAACATGTCCAAATACAACATCAACTTCAAACACTTCTTTTCAAAGTTTCAATCACTATGTCCAAACACCTACTTAACCATTCAGGACCTACATCCAATATCTCATGCTAAACACTGTATTCAGGATCTTTCTAGACTATGTATTCAGGATCTTTCTAGACTACGAGTAGCAATAGCTAAGAAGTAACACAAACTCGAAAGAGAAAAGACCCTCCAGTTGCTTTGAAGTTCTATAAATTCTTCAAAATTGTTCCTTTATTTAATTCTGATAAGTAGACTTTTGAAACTAGCTATGATGGACAAGTTTATGGCCTTCCATAATACTGAAAAGAACACTAACTCGCGCCTGTTCTGAAGGCATGATACCCACAGCCCATCTACTCAAATTGACAAGAAGTACAAACAGAGATATCACCAACAAAGTAACAAGACAATATCTTAAAAAACTTGACCACATAATCAAAGCTCAACAGAGAATGCCGTCAATATACCCCGTCAACTAATGAAAACTGATAAATGAGATAACACTCAATGCCAAAATGAAGAAGTTCCTATAAATGACTGAAACCCCAGGTACCCCCACAGATCATAATCAATCTATAGATCAAAAATGCATTCTAGATTCAATTGCTAATAAGAACAAGTAGGTACTACACACCGTTTGGTATATGGTTTGTATCCCCGAGTTCTTTCCCTCATTAATAATTATTTTTTATCAACAAACAATCAGGTAGTAGACATTTGAACCCAAAACACACATGTAACGTCGTCAGGCTTGAGGTACTCAAGTCCTCCACGATATAACCAGAGATTTTAAGCTAGCATTCGTCCATAAATTTTGAAAAAAAAAATTGAAACTAGTAATTTGCATTCCTCAGCATAAAGAGCGATGCTGGCCACCTCAAAAAAGTAGTAACAGAGAAGGAAGAAAAGAAATAGAAATACTTACAAAAAACCTATGAAATCCACTATTTGGTTTTCCTCTTTTATATTTTGTTCTTTACACGAAAACCTAAGGAAGTAATTACTTTCCATTTAATCTTCTGTATTGAGCATTCTTTTTCTTTAAAAATCCTCTAATTCTTTTCCTTCCAAATATTCCACTAGATACAAGCAGGTACCGTCCTCCACCACTTCCTTTGACTCTTACTGCCTCCCCTTCTGATCCAACAACTCAAATAAGTATGCTGTGTATTCCGGCATAACCAGCTTTGGCTAGATAATTGAAAATTTATCTTCAAAAAATTTCAAGTTTTGCATCTTAGGGACTTCCATTTACAAAACTTCAAATTTCTTCCAAGTAAAATGCATGTTCAAAAATCACAACTTCAAAAGCTCAAGTTTCAACTTCAAAACATCTGGCCAAATGGGAACGAAGTATCCAATTTCTCAGACATTCAGCAGATCACAGCAATTTAACACAGTACAAGAAACTCTGAAATATTTCCCACAATGAAATAAATAATGTAATGCAATTTGATAGCAAACCTTAGCAGCTCCCCGACTGCAAGAAGAGATCCATGTATACTATGAACAGGCGCATTTCTCCCCAATCCATCTTGAGTAGCCTCAAACATTCGATAATACCTGTCGGATCCACCAATTTAAGAGAAGATGCCTTGGATCAAGAAAATTGTGAATGGTACGTTCTTTTCGATATTGAATCATTGATAAAATGTAAATGACATTTTCTGAATACTATAAGGGAGGAGGGAGACATACCACTGAACACGCCATCGCGTCTCACGCTTTTCAATAACACGAAGGCAGGCACGCAATGCCTCAACAGCCTTTTCCCGAACTGCCAGCGTTGGATCCCTCAAAGCAACCCAAATAGCATCCACAAACTCCGGCACGTGAACATTGAAAACAGTTGAAGCATTTTCTGCCATTTCCTAAATTTTAAATATAGAGATTGAAACAGGAACGGCATCAGCAAGTACTTAGCTCATATGTGGAATTTAATATGCGATATGGTGGATGATCCGGAGAGGGAACTTCGAATTGTTTAGGGGAGAAAAAAATTAGTTAGTCACAAATAGATGTATGTTTTTAAACTAAATCTTTTCGAGAAACATTGAAGATGTAAATGATGTGAACAACATGCTTGATGTACTTAGTTCATATTTGGGGAAACCTGAACTATTAGAAACTCCAGATTACAGATCACCGGTTAGACACTTGAGAATTAACGGGTGGTCTGCTGAAAGTGGTCTGCTGTTTCAGCTTTAACAATTGGATATGATTGAATTATTTAGAAATAATGACTTCTTCAGTAATTGTATTAAAAGACAGATTAAAAATCTCTGAAGTCACAGAAAAATGTTTGGCTAGAAATACTTTCAGTTATTGATTAAAACAGAATTTGGTTTAAATAACCAACTCTCCAGCAATGCATATATATTTGAATATTGACACGATTACCTTCTCAATTGATCAACATTATTTGTCTATTGTTTACTTACATGGATGCTACAATATGTGTTTAGCATTCATATAAGGAAATGTTGTTGACAAGCTACAACATAAAGATGATTTAACTCAGCCACCATCAGTGAAGACCTATATTCGAGCAACAGGAATACATCATATGGCAAATACACTTCATATGGCAAATACACTAACTTTTTTGGTTGCAAGCTAGAGTCAAGTCTTATAGCATCTATGATTTAACTCAAAATTTTCCCATTATGTAAGGATGAAAGAAATAAAACCCAGCTTTAAAGTTTCTGTTTATACAACAAACAATGAAAAATAAAACATGTTAATTGTACCTTTAATATTAAGACAGCAGCAAAGCGACGATACTCAATTCTTTCACCACGAAGCCATTCTAGTGCAACTTTTACCTGAAATAACAAAAGAATTGAGACCCTGAGGTCAGAAAATCAAGTCTCTGAAGTGTCACAGTGTTACACACCTGACGTTCCACTTCATCTGCAGTCATTGCACCACCAGATCTAGCTAGGTGACCAAGAACTTTACTAGCTAGGACCAAGATTTCAGGATCACGCTTTGTTTCAAAAGCAGCACGCATGTAATTGGAGAATTTTGCCACTTTTGATGCATTTTCGCTGATGGTGACATCTATTAGCTCGTCAATAACCCTCAATGCTCCCAGATTTTCAGAAACTTCATTACTATCAAGAAATGTGGTAATGCTTTCGTATAGATGATCCATGAAACGAGCAAAAGCTTCTCCACTAAGATCACGAGCTTCTTCCTCTACAAGCCGCCTCAAAGTCAATGCAGCCCCATCCTACCAGAGATAATAAATAAGAATTCTGGCATGGTTCAAAAGCAACTCAAGTATTTAAAAGAGATTTTAGAAAAGGGAACTGGGAAGAACGGAAAGAGGCAAAGAGAGCGAGAGCATCCAATAGCATGCAAACTCAAACGGCATAAACAGAAACATCGGGAAAAAACAGAATATTATATGATTAAACAGAAACCCGCGTAAAAAGACTGCTCTTCTAACCCTTCAATAGAAATGAAGAACTAGAAAAGTAGATGAAAACACACAAAAACAAAACCTGATATTCACATAATTTGAAACAAACCAAAAAGTTCAGTAGATTGACCTAAATTTAAAATTAGGACCGATCCATCTCTCTTGATCGATGGGGGGCGAACATAAATAAGCATTATTAACAAGAGGCAAATAACAGGAGACTTGTATACAAAACAGTGAACACTCACTTCTATGTCGTGTCATGATACCAAACTGGACTAGTCATGGATAACAATTAAAACACGGGAAAAAGGTAAGTAAAAATACATAATAGAAACCCACAATAACAATAGTAGATGTGTTAGATAAAAATAGCAGCTCTCCAATCCACCTTGATTTTCCTTCTAAGGCTGGACCAGAAGAATGACTTAAGGAGTGTATCTGCTGGTCTTCTTCCACACATATCAATAAACATAAATGTTCCCAAAAGTGTAAAGTGTAGCATTCTGCTTTCTTTCTATTTCAATCATCTTTTTACAAGGAAGACTTCCTGTTAAATTTAGAAAGGAAAATCAAGAAAAGAACTCAAGATTCACCATGAGCTAAAATCTTGAAGAGTTATTTTCCTCAATTCCTTAGAAAATCAAAATCAATTCTAAAGAAACAACAAAGAACTCACATGAACAACAGAAAATGACTAAGAAAATTCAAGAAGTAACAGCACAGCACCAAAAGAAAGAAAGAAAAAACAAAAGCAAATGACTAGAGAACTCACATGAAGATTCCCTGAACTGTTCTAACTCCACAATTCAGCCAAAAGAAATTTGAAAAAAAGAAAAAGAGAAAAAATTCAAGAACCTTAGGATTGCCTCTGGTGCATAGGTCAGCAAGAACTCTATTGAGAGCATCGATATTTCCGGCACCGGTGGTTGCAACTGGATAACGGATCGCCTGAGCGGTAGTAGCCATGGTTCTTCACACTCTACAACATAAAACCTAACACGATCGACAAAACATTTTTTTTGGTGATTCACTATGTACAACAGAAATTGTAAAATTTGTAGGAGAGAAAGAGAGAGAGAGTGAGCTCCACGAGAAAGAAGCCCTCTTTACAGTAAGATGAATTAAGGAGCTTTTAACGTTAAAAAGGAAAAAACCCTTGCCTTGCTTTCCCCACTCGGATTTTATTACAGCATATGGCATTAGGCCTCTATGGTCACCATTATATATTATGCATTTTTGTTCTTATTTGTTATCAAAACACTTATATAATAATTTAAAAAATAGTAAATTATTTGAAATTTGTATTTTTAAAAAATAAAAAATAAGATAATTTATGTTAAAAAATAATATTTGACACACAAGAAATACATATTTGCAACAGAAAAATGTATTGAAAGATAGTTATTACGAATCATGTGATAATAAATTTGTCGTTTCATGAAAATAGTGATTATTAACAGATATAAGAAAAGATTCGCTACAGATAAGTGATCACATGAAAAATAAATCTGTCGTTTCATGAAAATAGTGATTATTGACAGATATAAGAAAAGATTCGTTGCAGATAAGTGATCACATGAAAATTAACAAATTGTTGATGAAAGAGTAATTAATTCACGCGGAAAAATTATATTAACAGATAGAATATTACAAATCATGTGATAATAAACTTGTCGTTTCTTGAAAATAGTGATTTTTGACAGATACAAGAAAAGATTCGCTGTCAGATAAGTCATCACATGGAAATGAACGTATTTTTTATGAAAATGATCAGAAATATTTGACTGGTCAATTCACACGAGAAAAAATATATTAATAGATAGGATATTAGGAATCACGTGACTGTAATTTTGTCGTTTTACTAAACCAACTGATATTTGACAGGTAGAAAAAAGATTCACCGTCAGATAAGTCATAAATTAATGTATTGTGTTGATGAAAATGTGAAATATTTGACAGGTTGATTCACACGAGAAAAAATATATTAACAAATAGGATATTACGAATCATGTGACTATGACTTCATCATTTCATGAAAGTAGTGATTTTTGACAGATATAAGAAAAAATTCACGGCTAGATAAGTCATCACATGGAAATTAAGGTATTGTTTGATGAAAAAAGAGAAATATTTGACAGGTTGATTCACGGGAGGAAAAATATATTAATAGATAGGATATTATGAATTACGTGACTAGGAATTTATCGTTTTATTAAACTAACTGATATTTGACAGAAGAAAAAAAAAGTATCTCCACCATCAAAAAAGTCGCTACATCAAAATAAAAAATATTCGACTCAAAAAATAATCCTTGCCAATACTTTACCCACAATAATTTTATTACAGTTTGTGGTTTGGGGGCTCTAAGCACACCATTAATTTACCCATTTTGTTGATGTTTCCTTGTTTTTCTTTTTTAGTTTTCCTATCATAATATTTTTAATAATAATAATAACTATTTTCAAAAAAAAAAAAGATTTATCAAAGAACTAAAATTAAAATAGTAAATAATTTTGAAATTTGTAATGTCCTGATTTGTTTTTAATTCGTTGTCAGATAAA
Organism: Solanum rostratum; assembly: GCA_029948455.1. Lineage (NCBI taxonomy): Eukaryota > Viridiplantae > Streptophyta > Magnoliopsida > Solanales > Solanaceae > Solanum > Solanum rostratum. The sequence goes on along the minus strand of CM057045.1, from coordinate 88,013,050 downwards.
TCATCACATGGAAATAAACATATTGTTTGATGAAAATGAAAATTATTTGACAGATTGATTCACACGAGAAAAAATATATTAACGGATAGGATATTATGAATCATGTGATTATAAATTTGTCATATTATTAAATCAAATAGACAGAAAAAAGATTCACCTTCACCATCAAATGAGTCGCCACATGAAAATGAAAAATATTTGAAAGAAAAAAAAATCCTTGCTAATACTCTACCCACTGTGATTTTACTAGTTCAGTGTATGTGTTTTGCACATGTATGCTACGTTAATTTAAAAATTATATATGAATAATACTTGTCATTGGATAAATATAATATTCATGTAGACAAAATTAAATAAATATTATTAATTTGATGCAATAGATTAATTTATTTTGAGATAGCAATGATGAGAAAATCAATCTAAAATGCTTATATAAAGATATGTTAATCATTTTTTAATACGTAAAGTAATAATTTAGAGTTGAGTAATTAGAATTCAAATAATTAATTAATTAAAATTTAATGTAACAAAAGATTCCTAATATTTCCAATATAATTTTGCTGTTTTTTTTTAAAAAAAATTGTTATATTACATACATTTATTAACAAAATATTTGATAGTCAAAATTTTAGTTAATTATTTACATAGAATAGTTCTAAATCAAAAGTTAATCCTAAATATAAAGAAATTCTAATTCAAAAGTAAATCTTGAAACTAAATAAATAAAATATTAAATAATAAATTAAAAAATAGTAAAAAATAATTTTGTGTAAAGAATTTTTTTTTTCATAAAAGATAAAAAATTTAAATAATATTACTAATGATTTTCACACTTTTAATATAGTATGAATTGCAGGTCGTAGTTTGGAGCCTCTGAGCACACCATTATATTATGCATTTTGTTAATGTTTCCTTGTTTTCCTTTTCTAGTTTTCCTATCATAATATTTAATAATAATATCTATTTTCACAAAAAGAGGATTTATCAAAGAACTCAAATTAAAATAGTAAATTATTTTGAATTTTGTAATGTTCTAATTTGTTTTCAAAGATAAACTTATTTATGTTAACAATTAATGTTACTATACAATACTTGTTAGTAATATTTGACAGATAAGGAAAAATTTATTTATATCACAAAAATATGTTGACAAATAGACTATTATGAATCATGTAATAATAAAATTATTATTTCATGAAAGTGGTAATCTTTGACAAATTTTAAAAGGATTCATGATCAAATAAGTTGTCGCGTGAAAATGAATGTATTGATTGATAAAAATGAGAAAAGTTGTTGGGCGAATTCACATGAAAAAAAAATTATTGTTAGATAGACAATCACAAATAACATGATAATGATGTGTTGTTTGACGAGGTGGGGTAATATTTGACAAGTGGAAAAAAATATATTCACGTGAAAAATATTAATAGTCAGATAATTTATCATATGCCGCATACTAATGAATGTGTTATTTGAAGAGGTATGGTTATATTTTTTGTGGGAGAAAAATATCCACACAGGAAAGTTCATCGTCAGATAATCTTTCATGAAATATGTGACAGTGAATGTGTCATTTGATAATATTAGGGCGATATTTGATATGTGAAAAAAATTTATACAAAAAATTTATCGATAAATAATTTATTACGAATAACGTGATAATAAGTATATATCGTTTAATGGGCGTGGAATAATATTTGTTGGATGAAAGAAAATATCCATGCAAAAAAGCAATCATCTTTATGAAAATTATCACAAGTCGCATAATAATAAATATTTCATTTAGTGAGGATGAGATGGAGTTAATTTGGTCACGTGTCATTTCATTGCTTAAAATAACAAATTAAAAGCTTAGTTATCTTAAAATTCAACTTGTAACTGATATTTTAAAGCCCACATTGACTAATTTATTCCTTTAATAAATTATTTAAACACACAAATAATGCATAAAAAATTAAAAACTCCACATAAATAAAAAATAGTGCAAAAAAATATTTTAAAAAAAAGTGCAATATTTGTCCCAATAAATACATAAAAAAAAAAGTACACAAACTATGTACAAAATAATGTGCAAAAATACTAAAATTTCAAACCAATTCAAAAAGAGATGATCATTTAATAATATTATCCTAACATAATTAATTTATCTACTATGATTTTATTATAATGACATGTGTTTGATCTATGGACATACCATTACATAACACATTTTATTTTATTTTATTTTTATTTACCCATCAAAATATATAATGACAATACAAGTTTCAAGATTAGGGAGATATTTAATATGTGAAAAAAATTAACACAAAAAAATTTATCGATAAATAAGTTATTACGTGTAACGTGATAATGAGTATATATCGTTTAATGGGTGTGGAATGATATTTGTTGGATGAAAGAAAATATCCATGCAAAAAAAAAAAAAAATTCATCTTTATGAAAATTATCAGAAGTCGCATAATAATAAATATTTCATTTAGTGAGGATGAAATAGAGTTAATTAGGACACGTATCATTTAAGTACTTAAAATAACAAATTAAAAGTTTAATCATCTTAAAATTTAACTTGTAACTGATATTTTAAAACCCTGACTAATTTATTCCTCAATAAATCATTTAAACACACAAATCATGCATAAAAATTTAAAAGCTCTACATAAATAAAAAATAGTGCCAAAAATATTTTAAAAAACGTGCAAGATATGTCCCAATAAATACATAAAAAAGAAGTACACAAACTATGTACAAAAATACTAAATTTTCAAAATAATTCAAAAGAAAGATGATCATTTAACAATATTATCCTAACATAATTAATTTTGTCTACTGTGATTTTATTATAACGACATGTGTTGGATCTATAGACATACCATTGCATAATACATTTTATTTTATTTTTTTGTTTACCCATCAAAATATATAACAACAATACAAGTTTCAAAATTAGGGCGATATTTGACATGTGAAAAAAATTCACACAAAAAATTTGTCGATAAATAAGTTATTACGAGTAACATGATAATGAATATATATCGTTTAATGAGTGTAAAGTGATATTTGCTAGATGAAAGAAAATATCCATAAAAAAAAATCATCTTTATGAAAATGATCACAAGTCGCATAATAATAAATATTTTGTTTAGTGAGGATGAGATGAAGTTAATTAGGACAATTGTCCTTTAATTACTTAAAATAACAAATTCAAAGCTTAATTATCTTAAAATTACAATTGTAACTGATATTTTAAAGCCCACATTGACTAATTTATTCTTCAATAAATTATTTAAACACACAAATTATGCATAAAAATGTAAAAGCTCTACATAAATAAAAAAGAGTGCAAAAAATATTTAAAAATGTGCAAGATTTGTCCCAATAAATACATAAAAAAAAGAAGTATACAAACTATAAATTATGTACAAAAATGCTAAAATTTGAAATTAATTCAAAAGAGAGATGATCATTTAACAATGTTATCATAACACAATTAATTTTGCCTACTATGATTTTATTATAATAACATGTGTTGGATCGATGGACATACCATTACATAACACATTTTATTTTATTTTTTGTTTACCCATCAAAATGCATAACAACAATACAAGTTCCAAAATAATAATGATAATAATAATGATAATGATAATGATAATAATAATAAATAATAATAATAATAATAATAATAATAATAATAATAATAATAAAAAATCTGAAACCAAGATAATAAATTATTTAGAATTTGTGATTTTTTAATTTATTTGAAAAGATAAATAATTGATGTTAACAAATGATCTAGTGTATGATATTCGGCGGGTGAAAAAATTATCTACATGAAAAAATATGTTTATAAATATGCTATCACAAATTATATAACAATAAATTCATCATTTTATGAAAATAGTGATATTTGATATGTATAAAAAAATATTCACACAACAAAAGATTCAGTGTCATAGAATTAAGTCATCGTATGAAGATGAACGTATCATCTAATGAAGATGAGGAATATTTGATAAGTGCATCCACACGAGAAAAATCTATTGACATATAAGGAGTCAAGAATAATGTGATATTAAATACGTCGTTTAATGGAGGTGAACTAATATTTGAAAAGTGAAAAAACTGTTCATATTAGAAAAATCGATTGCAGATAATTTATTACAAGTCACATGATAATAAATGTTTCATTTAATAGCTCAGGATTATAGCTGACACATGAAAACGTACACACGAAAAAGATCTATTACGAAATAATGAATATGCTTTTAATAAGGTTGGAGTGATATTTGATGGTAAAAAGAATCTACATAAAAAAATTTTATCGTCAAATATTTTAATATTGAGAAATTAAATAATCTTAACAATTTAGTATTAGATTTTTAATCTTAATGAAAATAAATAAAGCCTTAGATTTCGTCTTTTCATTTTAATTATCTTTATTTGATTGCTCATAAAGTTCCAAAAAACAAACTACCTGTTAATCACTAAAACAAAAAACATACACATATTTTAAATTTTCTTTTTTATCAAATAATCTCCAACCATAAACTAATTTAGCAGCCTATACAAAAGGTATGCATAATCAGTACAAATAATACTGAAGAATATAAATATTGTGTAAAAAAATATAATAAAACGTGTAATATTTGTGCAAACAAAAACAATAAATAGTATATAAATTATATAATATGTAGAAAGAAGAAAAAGTTTCAAAAGGATTTAAAATATAGAATGATCGTTTAATAACATTATTCCGAGATAACAATTTTATCCACTTTAATTTTATTATGACATTAATTATGAAGTCCATAAACATCATAAGTTTACGCGATATGTTATTATTCTCTTATTTTTTAATTAAAAACATTAACAACAACATCTTGTTTCGCATAAATTCTGACTATATAGAAGAGCGAGTAAAGTGGGAGGTATCAACATATTTGCTTGGAAGGGTATTTTTCGTGATTCTGCTCTCTTTCTAAGCTTATCTTTCATCACATGGATGTGTGGTCGGTAAAAAACATATTTTAGTTCCATAGTTCATCATCTTCAAACACTTTTAAATTTTTTCGATAATTATTCGTGATTTTCGTGTTCTTCTCTTTAAGTTCATAGATTTTTTGTTCGACTTCGATACTTGAATAATCCACACACTTCTGCTTCTATTGGGACACAAGATTCCTTTTTTATGTGGAAAAGGCTCCATCAATGTGACAATAAATTTATAATTTGATATAAATGATGATCTTTGACATATATAGAAAAAAAGATTTTCTGTCAAATAAGTCGTCACATGGAAATGAACGTATCATTTAATAAAAATGAAAAATTATTAACAGATAAAATCACACAAAATCAATAATTTATTCACATGAAAAAAACCAATCCTCTCACATATAAGTCATATAATGATGAAAGTATTGTTTAATGATGTAGGATTATATTTTTGTGGCAACAAAAATAATCACTTGAGAAAGATCCAATTGCCAAATATTTAAAAACACACGTAAATTATACTTCAACAAATTAAAAAAATATTGTGAAAACATACAATAAAACGTGCAATATTTGTACAAATAAATACAATAAATAGTATATTGATTACATAAAATTTGTCTAGAAAAGTGAAAAATTTTCAAAAAGAATTTTAAAAAATAGAAGTATCATTTTACAGTAATATGTCGGGTAGAGCCGTCAATATGGGTTAGGTCCGTTGGACTGATTTGGCCTAACGTGTAATTTAGCAGGGCTGAGCTAATATTTTTGGAGCCCATTTTTTTAGCTTGACCCAAATAAGCCTGCTAATTTGTGGGGCTTTTGCAATATAGATTGGGCTGACCCATGGACCAAATTAAAAAAAATTAATAATAAAATAAAAGAGAGTATTAAAAGCAATAAGAGTCCAAACTCAAAGTTTATTTAAAATTTTTAAATAATAAAATTTAGATACAAATTTTATTTTTATAATATGTAACAGTAAACTAATACCATGTAATATTATAATTTATTTTAATATTTTTAAATTATAATTATAAATTTATAAAAAATATACATGTAAAATGTGGGCTGGCTGCAGATGGTTAGAAGTTGTGCACTCGATAGTAAGATTTGATCAAAAAGAGTGTTAAGGTACTATAAGAAGTTCATCAAATAGTGAAGAAGTAAAAAGGAAGCCAACAATCAAATCAGGTAAAAGTTGATAGAAGGCAAAGGTCAAACAAAGTGCTATACACAAGCCACAGGAAATCCTCAACTAATAATAAAAGAAACTTCAAACAAACTGAGGCAGCATGCAGAAAGTTTCACAAACAACATAAAGACATCAACTAACTAATTACTGATTTGCTGAGAAGCAAAAGAGCAGTTTTCCTTGAGTTGTCAATGCAGCAGTGACATGACTTCAGAATCTTCATGGAGAAATGACATGGCTTCTAATTCTGCTCGAGCGTCTTACTGGGGTGATGACTTCTTCTCCTCCACTTGCCTAAAATTTCACAAGGAAAGAGTAGAAAATATGTTAGTGAGATAACAAAGTTGGGTATTTAAAAAGGACTGTTTCAGTTCCAAACAAGATAGAATATACACTCACATGCTTGATAGGAATCCTCTCATATGTAGTGAAACTTCCATAAGAAGGTGAACCCATTGAGAACTCAGATGCGGTCGAGGAGTCTCTTTTGTTACTCTTCCTCGGTTTCTTCTCAATGCTCTGAGCCTCGTCATTCTCTGAATTGGGGTATTTCTTGCTATGAGATGAACTTATCTGAAAGCTGCTCATTTCTGAAGGACAAGACTCTCCTGCGACATCGACCTCTGTTGGCCAATTTTGGGAGGAGTGCTTCTCTTTGACAACATGGTGAGTTGCGAATTTCTTACTTGAGACTTGATCAGCATGAACTGTAGCAATTCTCTTTACATAGAAAACTGTAGCAGCAAGCAGACTCAGTGCAAGTGAGGAAATTCCCAGGATCCGATACGCTCCTCCATTTCCTCCATCATGTCTATCAATTGGTGACTGCAGCATTTCCAAAGTTTGGGCATCTTCGCCAGCAGAATCATCTTTCACTAAGCTTTCAGGACTGTTGTTCACCGACTCAAGTGCAGCATCAGTACCGATATCATTATCAGCAATGTAGGGTTCGGATTCAGCCAACTCAAGCTGAGCATTAGAAGTTGTAAGCCCTTGGGCTGAATCCCTTTCTGAAATATCAGCTTCATTCCCCACAGCTATGACAGCAGAAACTTCTTCAGTCTCCACCATTTCATGTTGACCTTGTTCTAAATCCTTTTCTAAGCTATCAGACTCATTTACTTCAGCTAATTGAATTGTGGAAGCTTCTTCAATCTCCAACTCAAGCGCTTCTTCAATTTCCACTTCGTCAGCATCATCTAAGTCAGCTTCCATTTGAAATTCTTCCTCATCTAGCTCAGTTTCAGACTCATCATCATCCTCTTCCAATTCAATTGGTTCAAGCTCTTTATCCAATTCCTCACTACTAGCACAACCTTTCAAAAATCCATGACATATGCTGCTACTCTCTTCTAGATCAGTCAAGTTCACGAAGTTTAAAGGCTGCGCGTAATCTATCCTACGAAGGTCATTAATCAACTTAGAGAAATACGAAATCGCTTCACCCGAATATTGCTTAAAGTAACTATTAGCCTTAGCTAGGACTGGAATATCTGATGGAATGGTGAGATTAGAGAATCTTAAGTCTATTGACCCAGGAGTAGCAAGTATAGGAGAATCAGTCACTGATATTGATAAGAAAGCAATTATGAGTACCAACAGCAGCGAAAAGAACTTTGATATTGTTGAAGACCTTGGTTTTGCTCTCATTTTAGCTTCTGAAATGCCCTCAGCAACAGGTAGTGCAGGTTCAGCAACTTCCTCAGCAACAGGTAGTGCAGGAACAGAAACTTTAGGCTCCTCTTCCTCTTCTTGATCAATTGTTGCTTCATTTAACATCTCTTCTGAACAAAAGCCATCAGATTCTTTCAGTGAATCTTCAGTTAGAGAACTTTCACTGCCATCTCTGTCTGACAAGTTATCAGAAAGTAACTCAGACAAGAAGATATCATCTAACTTTTTTGCTTCTCCAACATCCAATCCTTTTTCCTTATTGAGTAAAACTTCAATTCTTAGATTGGGTTTGTAGTGAAGAAACTGAGGCCTTGGAGATAGGTAATTGGTTTTAGGGTCATATGGAGGTAAAGAGGGATCAGCATCAAGGGGGGCTATTGCAGGAGAAACCAGTGGCTCATCATTGCAAATGTCAGAACCCATGGTTACAGTATCAGAAAGTGATTCAGATGCATTGTTGCAATTTGAAGGTACCTCCGAAAATGTTACCCTTTTCTGGGGTCTGGTAACTGGAAGAAGAAGACCTTCAACAGGAACATTCTCCTTAGGCTCCATAACATTCTCAGTTCCTTCCAAAGATTTTTCAGAAAAGAATGTAGCTTTACCGTCAGACAAGGTGATTGAAGTCCTAACAGGGTCGTTTCTTTCCACCAAGATTTTCTTTTTAGGGGATTGAGCAATCTTTGAAGAAGCTGAAATAGTCGGAGACATGAAATTCTTGGAACCCTTTGCCGGTGATTTCAGTTTCGCTGATTTGGATTCATTCTCCTTCTCTTCAGAACCCCATGATAAACCTTCTTTCTCAGAATTACACACCCTTCTCGCCGAATCTGCAAAATTCACAAGAAAACAACAAAATAAGAAATCTTGCAACAATTATTGACCTTTCAAATCAAGAACTGTGAGTAAAAGAAAAGGGGAAATCACCAGCAGGGCTATTGGCAGGAGTAACAGGGTTGAATCCTCTGTGGGTTGCAAGAACTGAAGGTCGTGCAAAAGGGTTGCCGTTGAAACTTCTTCTGGGTGTAGAATTAGTGTTTTCAGAGGTTCTTGGGTGAGGAGGAATGGGTCTTGCAGAAAGTGGAGAAGGAGATTTGTTAGAAGAGACCGCCATTGATGATGAGGTAACCAAGAAAGGTAAGAAAACTGTGTACAGAGAATTGAATTGAGAGAAAGGAAACTCTAGTAATTGTTCAGATTGAGGAGATCTTGGAAGATTTTGACTTGATGAAGATGATGTAAGTCTTTGTAACGGCTAGTTTTGACATTTTTGAAGGTATTATTTGAATGGTGCGAATTTTTTGACCGTTGAGAGTGAAAAGGGATCAAAAGCAGTGACCTTTGGATGATTGCATCCCTTTTTTCGTTATTGGCCGATAAGTGGATTTTGAATTAAAGATAACAAAGTTTATTTTAATTCAGTACAACGGATCAGAAATATTTATGCAATCATATCAAATTAAATGTAATTGTAATTAATTAGAGAAATTTTCGCAGTCATTTAAAAATATTTTAATTATACTTCATGGCTATAGTTCGGAGATAATTATATTTCGCAATTATAATCATAACAATTTTTGTATAATTCACGTGACATTTGTATATATTTATATAATTCACTATATAATCCTAGCATAACTTTTGTATAATCGCGCACATCAATTGTATAAAATCGTGCAAATTATACAAAACTCAAACCATAATTACAATTAGATGTTTGTCGTGAGCCGTGATTAATCTAAACTATAATTATGTTAGCTAATTAACTAATATATATTTATTTATCCGCATAAATTTTTTCTTAATTAATAGCTTGGTGATTGGATATCTAGAGTAAATGTAATTGTAATTAAGTGATAATGCATAGCTAGTTAAATTACACCTTAATATAAAAATGTAATAACACTATCGAAATGTAATTTAAATTATTGAGAAAATTATAGTAGTATTTGAATTTTTATTTGTTACACACAACTTGCATAATGAAATCATAACTTTAGAAATTCTGGATTGGGATGGTTGCAGCTCAATTTATGGGCTAATCAACAAAGAATTTTTATCTTCGAAACCCATTGAAAAGGGCAGCGCAAGGGAAATCATACAAAAATGATCGGTTGTTGCATTGAGTTCGAGCGATATTAATATCCTTATTTCACGATATCTATATATGTGTAGACATTATTTAAAGCATGTAATACATAATCTTTACTTATTAAAATTTTTACATCAAAAATGAATTCTTTTGTGTCTCGTGTTACAACTAAGAAATCTGTGAGGCAAGTGTCATGATCTTCGAAACTTAGTAGATAATTTTAGACTATCAAATTTGTTGAATTGCCCCAACCTTTACATTCTTCAAAAATAGTTTTCCCTTTTTTCAAACACAAGAACAATAACGACCATTGACACTCAATAATAAATATTACACCGCTAAAAAGTAAAACCAAGCCTAAAAATTTTCCAATACTCAAAAGTTATTGAAACAAGAAAAGGAACACATTTGAAATTGATTTATTTTAGTTATATTAAAGCTAAAATATTTTTTTAAGTATTTTTTGCATTGTATGGATTAAATTAAAAACAATATTTTAAAAAACTTATTACTTTTAAGATAAAATAACACATATAAACCAAAATTATAAGCTAGAATTTTGAACGTGTAATTTTTTACTTATAAACTATATGTCCATTCAGACAGCCTAAGATTTGGAGTTGTTTGAAATTCTTTTACCATTTAACTAGTGTTTTAATTTGAATGAAATAATCTCTTCTACTTCATCTCGAGATTTGTTTTAGTGAAATTTTAAGTTTTAACTTATTTACTAATGCGCCTTGAATTTTGTTCCTTGAATTGGTAAGTTGTTGTATGTATAGGTTAAAACTCTAAAATGACAAGAACAATGATTGAATGAGTTGATTGTTATAGTTTTTTTAAATATGATATTCGATGTTTGATATTCATATTGAAACTTGATTAAATTTGAATTTGTGTCGAAAAGTCTCACATCGTGAATAAATCACTTCCTAAGAAATAAAAAAATAATTCTTTATCTAGTACCTCTGACTAAGAATGAAAAAATAGTTATCACTCCACCAAAGTCGTCTATTAACTTTTCATATTGTCCGAGTTCCTTTGGTGTTTTTGATACATTCATTTGGTTTGGGCTTTTGTGTTATACCTGAATCAGTAGACAAGTGTCTTAGCTATTGATCAAACTTCTAATTTTTTTTTTTTTAAAAAAATATTTTTGTTGAATTTTTTTGTTCCATCAATAAAATTTTAAACGGATTAAACGTTAATCATTAATCATAAAAAGTATGTCTAGATTACAAAATGACAGCAAGATTTTTCTAATCAGAAGGTGAGTTGTTATCTTCATTTTACATAATAAAAAATTAGTTGTTTTATATTTAATTTATAAATGGCTAAGATATTTCATCTTTCTATCAAAAAAAATTAATTTTTGAAGGATAGAATTTATTTTCTTTTTATAATTTTTTTACTTTGATAGGTTATATTTGTGGCGAAGGCCATGCGTTGCACTGATTTAATATATGTTATTTTTTTTTTCAATTTATGTTATTCGGATAAAATTTGAAAAGTCAATAATTTTAATATAATTTTTGATAATTTAAGTTGTTATTTATTTGATTTATAATATTTTAAAAGTTGTTTTCAAATAATACATATTACTCTCTTTGTCTAGATTTATGTGGTCCTAATAGGATTTCGAGAATCAAACTTTTTATATTTCGTGATTCACCAAACCTTTTATGTTATTTTAAATAACATATGTCACTCCTTCTGTCTCAATTTATGCGCACTAATAGAATTTCGAATGCCAATCACACTTTTACATGTCTTTAAAATAATTTAAGATGTTAATAATTAAGATTTACGACATTTTTTGTGCTGTCTCCAAATACATATTACTTTGTCTGTCCCATTTTATGTGACACCAATAAAATTTTCAGACTCAACTATTTTTTTACATGCCTTTTAAATTTTTTAACAGTTTTTAAATATATATATAAAAAAAAAGATAAAATAAAAAAATTATCGAAAAAATATAAATACACGCTCAAATAAATATGTTAATCTGCTCCAAAAAAACCACAAAAAATTATCAAATTACTCATAAATTTTTTACAAATTAAAATGAAAGAATCACCAAAAAAAAATTATGATATACCCTCAAGCTCAAGCTGCTCGGTATTTTCTTTAATGAAAAGAAGAAATCAGGTAGTTTTGGCTCTTCACATAATAATAAGAACAAGAAAAAAGAAAAAGCGTAGAAGCGAAGCATTTTAATTTCCAGCGGTTGAAGAAAAACCCGAAACCCCTGTATTATCCACACAACTCCATAGCCATAGCTCTTTCAATTCGCCATGTCCCTCTTCTTTCGTTCCTTACCCACATTAGCCCTTCGTTCTAAGCCGTCTCCTCTCACTTGTCTACCTTTCTTCTTCATAAATTTCCACACCAACTCCACTTCACTTATCAACAGCCCTCTTTCTTCTACTTCAGTCTCCGCCTCTTCCTCTTCCCCTGAAACACTTGTCGTCCCCAACACCAAAATTTCTCCATCTCCGAATGCACTTCAATGGGTAAGCAGGAATCGATACTGCGGTGAATTGTCTGAAAGCGATGTGGGTAAACGGGTTCGGCTATGTGGGTGGGTCGCCCTGCATCGGATTCACGGTGGTCTCACTTTCGTCAACCTTAGAGACCAAACTGGAATTGTTCAGGTGATTCAATTATTCTTGGATTTCTTTACCTTTCATTTTTAATTAAATCCCCAGTATTTTGATGCAAGTTGAACCGAATAAAGTAAAATGGATTTAACCCTCAGGGTTGGCCCGGTGGCAAATGACCTGAGCCTTGGGGTTTGTTCTCTTTCAAGTCTCAAGTTCACTGGGTGCAAATAATTTCTGAGGGCCATCCAAAACCTGAATTAACCGTGGTGCACTTGCGGGAAACTCCTTGCCGAGGGCCTGTGTACCCCGGATTAGTCGGGGCTCAAAGCGATTCGGACACCCGGTGCAAATAAAAAGAAAAAGTAAAATGGATTTAGATGATTTATACAAGAAGCCAATAGTAATATGAAACTCTCGCATTCTTGCAGGTTCTTCTCTTTATGTATTGTAATAGAAGTTTTACACTTCTCAAAGTTTGCCTATGTTATATTTAAGTAGTGATCCTTGTAGTATCTGAACAAAAGTGGACCCAATAGAGTGGAATGGGTATAGAAGATTCATATGCTGCACAACTAGTTATTCATTGATTGATTGATTGTGAACCATTGGGAAGGACACATCCATAGAAGCATTTATCTTTCTATTGAGTCAAGTAGTTTCCAATCGAGGCGTAATTGATTGATTGTCTGTTATCCCCATTTTTATATGTAAGTGTCACATCTGTACAAAGTTTTTATCTTTATCCACCTTTTATGTATTGTGTGGAAATTGATGTTTCTCTAAGTTTGCCATGTTATCTGTAAAGGAACCCCTTAGTGTTGAATTGATGAGAAGATTGACTGATTGGTGTCCCAATTTTCACATTGAAAGATCACTCATCTTGAAGTTTTCTCTTTATGCGTTATCCATAGAAATTGAAGTTCTCAAATTCTCTTGTGTTATATTGATGTCAATGTGTTGGCCCTAGTTGGTGATGGAATTGTTAATTTCAGATTACTACATAGAAATTGAAGTTCTCAAAGTTCACTTGTGTTATATTGATGTCAATGTGTTGGCCTTAGTTGGTGATGGAATTGTTAATTTCAGATTACTACGCTTCCTGATGATTTTCCTGATGCTCATTCTACTGTGAGCGATCTGAGACTTGAATACGTGGTTGCCATTGAAGGTGTTGTTCGGCCTAGGCCAGCTGAATCTATCAACAAAAAGATGAAAACTGGCACGATAGAGGTAACTTATGATGGCCTTTGATTCACCATGATTTTCTCTCTCTCTCTCTCTCTCTCTCTCTCTCTCTCTCTCCTTTTCATTCTTTTTGGCGAGTGATAAACTTCTTTTTCTCCTCATTTCTGTTAGCTTAGTTTTGTACTTGGTATAATCACATTCATTGGTTGCTCCTAACAATTCAGAATCGTGTGGCAGTTCTAAAGACATATTTACCCGAAGAACTTATAAAAGATCTTCAAGACATGGCCTTTTTAATTTACTGAAGAAGAGATCTTTCAAACAAATGTTTAAAATGTTATAGAAATTATGGTAGTTTACATGAAGTTTCAATTTGTAAGGTTCTGATCTTGCACAATCTTTGCTTGAGTCACCTAGAGCTTTTCCATTAGCTTCCCAGCTTTCTCTGGCTACTGGTTTTGTCACAAGGCATCTTTTTATTTAGTCTCTCAACCAATATGTGCACGCACTTCGACTATTCCACCGAGTACCTCCATCAGGACATGTATGGGAGGTATTGGATAACTCTGTCGACCAAGGCTTAAGCATATGGAAAGAAAATTGCCTAATAATTTTTGCCTCCTCATGATTCCCCGTGCATTTCATTGACCAACAGGCCACACCTTGGGTGTATATTGAATGCTAAGCAACATATGGGATGACTTGGAACTGATCCAATTGGTGTCATCAACAAGTAATGGTTCTTATGCCATGCCGCAGTGCATTGCAATTAAAATAGTTAAATGTCGCTGAAAAGATATGAGAAAGAGCAAATAACTTACATTTTATTTTTGGATAAATTGACCTCTTATCTGAAGTGCTGTTAAGTTTTTCATAAGCACCTAGGTATTACTAGTCAAATTAAATCAGAAACATTTTAAGGGCCTTAGTCAAATCTCTTGAAGCTGAGATTCCGTTTTTATCATCCAAGGACGTTTGTCTTTCAGCTTCATGATCATCTAATTTTTTTCTTAATTAATTGGATCATTTTAGTGGCTTTGTCTATATCCCATCATACTAAATTTATTCCATATGTTAGTTGCTTAACAGAGTTTTTTATATTTCTACTAATGGGTTATGCATGCAGGTTGCTGCAGAGGATGTCCAGGTGTTGAATGCAGTAAGATTGAAGTTGCCCTTCTTGGTAACAACTGCAGATGATGCAAAAGATTCAACTAAAGAAGAAATTAGATTGCGGTAACTAATGAAAGTTCTATAGCTGTTTGCTGAATCTTTTCTTTGTTGTTTTCTCCAGACCTCACTTGTGGGATTGCATTGGGTATGTTCGCTTTTGTGGTTTCATGTTAGACCTCACGATCTTCTCCAGGATCCTTAATTCTCATCAACTTCTTTTGATTGCTCACTATTCCTCAATCGTCACTTTTCTTAAGATTGGAGAAGTTTGGTGATGCTGGGAGCTGTTAAGATTATTTTTGGTACCATTCTAGGAAGAGTGCGACTCAGTGAAGTTAATTACTAGCTGACAAACCCTTTCACTTTTTGATGAATATATTGCTGGAGCTTTTTAACACACCAATTCTTAATACGATCTGGAAGGTTGATCTTAATTGTTATCCTCCACTCTTATTGGTGAGGGGTCAAAACCAAGAACTTCTTGCATTTCTTTTTGTCTTTCTTAGAAAAGTGTCTTGAATTTTACTAGTATTATTGGTTCCGAGACTTAATTGTAGACTTGAAAGTCAGCAAACAGTGGTATTTTATCTGTACTTATTGAAAAAGAAATAAACATTAGTGCTTTTTCTCTATAATGACACAATAGAGATTTGGGCAATGGGTGGGATCACGTTGGAGGTAATTGAACTTTATTAGGCTTTGGGCTCTGATTTCTTCTTGTATCACTTTGCTGTTACCTTCCTTCCCTCTTTGTCAATACGTGGATTATTTTTTTGTTGATGCTTTTAATTTGCTCTGTATTTTTCCAGTGGAATCGAACAACAACATACAAATACTAATCCCACAAGTGGGTCTAGCGAGGGGTGGTGTGTATGCAGCCTTACCCTTACCTTGTGAATGTTTTCAATATTTTTCCGGTAGAATCCATTGATGTAAAATTCCATGAATGGAAAATTTACAGGGTATAAGTTGCATTTAGAAATTTATTGGTTTCAATGTGTAGGTGCTAAAAGTCGTCTTCTGAGGGATCTCTCTGTTCTCTAGAAACTTCCTCTCTTATTGTTTTGAAGTGCTTAGGCCTCCCCAATTTTGTTCTTAGTAATGAAATTTTCTTGCAGGAATTGATCCGTTTGATCTTTCAAAACTTTATTTGGAATCTCGAGATCAGAATAAAAACTTAAGCACTCAAATGATTATCTCTTTCTAGATAAGCATTTTGATGTTTGACTTTTTGCTTCTTTTTCTATTAATGCTTTTCCATTGATGTGATAAGGGCATAATCCAGCTTATTTACCTCTCCCATAAAAAAAAGGAAACTACTATTAATTAAATAGCAAGGGCATAGTCCATTTCTCTTGCACATAACAAATATCAGGTTTTATTTGTTCCAGATCTACTTGTTTTTCTTGTTATATGTATATATTCTGCACAGACAATCCTTTTCTTCATTGCAGAAACAATTCCCTTCTCCTTAACTTTTTACCCTTTTTCTTGCGTTGACGCAATGCTTCTTGCTAGAAATTAATCTGGTACACATTTTTAGATATCGGTGCCTTGATTTACGTCGTCCGCAGATGAGCTCAAATATAATCTTGCGACATAAAGTAGTGAAACTTCTTCGAAGATACCTAGAAGATGTGCATGATTTTGTTGAGGTAATATGTCTGGCTCTAATTTTATTTTTTATATTCATCTTATTTGTTCTCTTGTGAATAAGCAATTTGGTTATCTGGTCTTGATGAAATTGTTGCTTTTTTATTTTCTTTTATTTGTTGCGTGGCTTCTGTTGTTAGTGTTGACCCCAACATTCTCATGGTTTCAAGGTAGATTGAGACACCAATACTATCTAGATCTACTCCTGAAGGTGCTCGTGATTATTTGGTTCCTTCAAGAGTTCAGGTATTCTTTACTTATCTTCTGTTTTGGTACTTTTATTGCTAATTCTGTCCCTCTATTTGCTGTTTTCAAAAGGAAGGTTGTTGATACAAAAGTAGCGAGTCTTCTTGCATATATCACTGCTTGCTCTCCACTTCTCTGAATTATTCTTCATTCTCTTTTACCTTTGAATTTAAAAACATTGATGGAGAACAAGGAGAATTGTTCTAAACAATTTGATAAAATGATAGTTTGTCCAAAATTATTACCCTTGTGATGTCTAGAAAATCGTTGAACTTACTCATATTTTTGATGGGCATACTCATGTTTCAATTCAGAAAGTCTCTCTCTAGTTATCTCTCCATGACATGGAATTTATTTTGTGGTTGTGTTTTAAAGCCAGGAACGTTTTATGCACTACCCCAGAGTCCACAGCTGTTCAAGCAAATGCTGATGGTCTCCGGTTTTGATAAATACTATCAAATAGCAAGGTAATTCATTTGTATACCAGCAATTTGAGATATTTCTGCTTCAAATTTCTTGCATACAAAGTTTATGGTGATCCAGATTTACAGCTAGGCATTTTCAACACGAAGACTAGGTGAAGCTATATATTTTTAGTGATACCAAAGAGTAGTTGTCTTATTCTTAAAATAAAGGAAAAAAATGTACTCGTGAGCATGTATCCCATAAGTTATGACTTACTGTAGTCTGTATGGTGTAATCTTCAGGTGCTTTAGGGATGAAGATTTGAGAGCCGACAGACAACCCGAGTTTACGCAGCTAGATATGGAAATGGCTTTCACTTCTATGGAGGACATGCTGAAGCTCAATGAGGATTTGATTAGAAAGGTTAGATGTTGATGAAAGGAGTAAGCACTGTTGAAGTGTTAATTTTAAAAAAAGAACAGCATCTACTTGAAAATCCTTGACAGAGCATTTTCCTTCAGGTTATGGCAGTGCACCTCAAGTTGTTGGGGAGTATTTGCACTATCAAAGAATTTATGTAACGTAGACATGCATATGGGGAGATCTATTTTAACAGAGGTGCTGGAAATAACAAAGTTGTGAAATGATGGCCACATTTATATTAGTTATTTATTGGATCACCAAATATATATATGGTATCGATCCTAGGGAATATGGGTGCCAGTATTGGTGATAGTTATAGTTTTGGTAAGATAGGAAAATGATGCTCGGGGTTGAGCTATGGTACATTAGTCACATTATACATAAAGCAACTAGAGCCTTGTGTATATCTTAAAGGAGGTTTTTCCTGAAAGAAATATTAAGCTGCTCTAGGATTCCTTTTTGGTATTCCTCCCTTATCAGTATGCATGGAGGTAAAAACACTTAGTGATTTCTTCCCATTTGTCCAAGCCTTGGTGGAACTACCCGGTGTCTGTGTGGTGGTAGATAGTAGATACCATGTGGAATTAGTTGAGGTGCGGGCAAGCTGGTCCTGACACCACTGTTGGCAGAAAATATGTGTACACTGAGCTTCTTCTTTTACGGAGACATGAATGTAATTGCTGAACATGGAGATATAGCTACATTTCTTAAAATGTAACCTGATACACAGTGGAAACTGATAACGAAAATTTTCTTTCTTTTTGTTTACAGCATAAGACCTGTCCAAATTACTTACAATATTTACACTATGACATGAATGCTTGTTAGTCAATATTGGCATATGGGTATTACTTGTGTTAGTAAAAAATCTATCTTCTTGTTCTTTCTTCTAAGTTTTAGCACTCTTCAAAGATTTTAAGTTGTGTGATTCTAGTCCTGCATGGCACGGAGTGTCTTACACATGATCTTTGGAGGTGCCTTGCCTCTTATCTCTATCTTGAAATGAAATTCAATTTCTTACATGAAGTGGAATGACGTCATAAAATTTTCCTTGAAATTTGCGTAGCCTGCATTTCATGTACCAAAAGATTGTGTTGTCAGAAATTTTCTAAAGTTCTTAATGAGGCTGCTTTTATTTAGTGTTTCTTTGCACAGTTAAAAATTCACTAGAACTTTTACCTTTCTATATGTATAAGATATACTTCAAAGCAAGTGATGCGTGATCACATCTTTTATTGCAGGTCTTTCAGGAAGTTCTAGGTGTCCAACTGCCAAACCCTTTTCCAAGGCTTACATATGCTGAAGCAATGAGTCGATATGGTTCAGACAGACCAGATACTCGTTTTGATGTTGAATTGCGAGATGTAATTCTTCTTCTGACTCCAATATAGATCTTTGTTCTCTTTTTGTTCCTGTTATTCTTGGCAATGTGCATTCTCTTTATTGCTATGATGAACGTGTAGTTGTCTAGTTGATATATCTTATTCTTTCTCTTACACTTTTGGCATGGGATGCCAATTAAGTTGGACTATGACCCAGTTCACTTTCATAGGATTAGTATATTTTGCACAAAGATCTTACTGTTTTATCGTACAACTGATAGAGTTAAGAGTATCTTATTCTACAAGCTCACTGCTTCTGAGTTAAAGCTCCCCCTCCTTGTATATGTAATTGTATTATTTCCAAAGATGCTCCACATGAAAATTTAACTAAATACATTAAAATTCGTGATACTACCCTGTAGCTCTGATGATACTTGCTATTTTGTTTGAAATGCAGGTGTCCAGCATTTTCTCCAATACCTCATTCAAGGTTTTCTCAGATACCTTAGCAAGTGGAGGAATTATTAAAGCCATATGTGTGCCTTCTGGGGCAAAAACTTACTCAAATACTTCTTTGAAGAAAGGCGACATTTACAAAGAAGCAATCAAATCTGGAGCAAAGGGTTTGCCTTTTTTAAAAGTCTTGAATGATGGTAATGGAAGTACTCTTATTTGCAATGAGTGCAAGAGCCTGTTTGGATGGGCTAATAGCTTTTGACTTTTTTTATCTTTTTGGTTTAAAAACAAGTGCTTAAAAGCACTTTTTTAGTTAACCCAAACACTATAAAAGTAGTAGTAGTTGTTGTTACGTTAAAAGTGCTTAAAAGCTATTTTGGCTTAAAAGCACTTAAAATAAGTCTATCCAAACAGGCTCTAAATTTTATATTTTGTTTAGTTTTACTTCTGCTTCTTTTGTAGCCGTATAAAGATATTCTTTTTAAGTTTAGTAGGTCTGTTGGGTTAGACTTCCTGCTATGAAGAGATATGCTCAATTCATTTCCATACACCAAGACAATTTCCTCCTTCCGCCATAAAAGTCAATAATCTTCGAAAAAGTATGTCTGAAAAAGAATTAGGTGCCGGAGATATGGGCCATATTGAGGCTTCAGGTTATGTGGATGTACCTTCAAGATTCTCTTGCCATAAATTAATTACTGTAAATTTCTCAGGAAACATTGAAGGGATTCCCCCGTTGGTTTCTAGTTTGGATACGACAAAGAAAGAGGAATTGCTGAATCAGTTCTCTGCGGTACCAGATGATCTTATCTTGTTTGCTGTTGGTCACCATGTAGAAGTCAATAAAACATTGGATCGTCTGAGAATATATGTAGCACATGAACTGGGTTTAATTGACAATGTGAGTTTCTGATGTCCAAATTTGGGTCAACATATGTGTTGCTTTGCAGAAGACTTAGTTTCATGACTAACATGTTGTATGTTCTAATGTCCCATCTTTCTTTTGTTCATGTATTTAGTCCAGGCATTCAATACTTTGGGTGACCGATTTTCCAATGTTTGAGTGGAACGACTCAGAACAGAGACTTGAGGTATGGTGCCTTGAATTATCTTCCATGATGTATGTGCACTTCCAGTCCATCAGTCATTTTGCTTCTGGGTCTTGGGTGGTCCACTTTTGAATATTGAGGAGAAGTAAAATAAGCAAGCCCAAGGTGTCCTTTATTATTGTGAGGTATGGGGTCCTTAATGACACACGAAGTTCATGGAAGAAAATCTAGGAAGAACTCGATGTTTGATTATGACCGGAAAGGAATTAGAACACCAAAAGAACTCAACGTTTACATTTAATGCTACAGCTTACTTGGCTCATTGTTGGTGAATATGAGCTTCACAATTATTTTATGTGGTATTGTTCTTACCTGTTATGACCTTACTAGCTGGAGAGGTACAACCCTGATCTTTAATAGCCATTTTCTTTAATCATGAGCCTACCCTGATTTTCTCTAGTATGCGTGCCGTTTCCAATACCTCAAAGCTCTACATATCAAGATTTAGAAGGTACAGGTCAATAAATTCTCGCCAATCAAGAAATCTACCTTTAAGAGCTCTCACCAGTAGCTAGAAAACTATTGCTTATTTGTTTAAAATTGAGGAACTCAAATAGAACTTTTAGATATGCAACAGTAACTTGGGTTGTTTGTCGCATTTCTTTTTGAAGATAGAGGAAATTTGTCTCTGCTTTTGAAGAATATAAGCTAATAAGGGCCTTACATTTAATTATTTGGATTGATCCAGCGAGGATATCCTTGATTTTGACTTTTAAGTTGTAGCAATCAAATAATGGCATTTTTTCATAGACTAATGTGTTTGTTGTGATATCTCGTTAAGTGAAGTGACCATGATTTTTCTTACAGGCCTTGCATCATCCTTTCACTGCACCTAATCCAGAAGATATGGATAACCTCTCTTCTGCCCGTGCCTTAGCTTATGACATGGTTTACAATGGTGTTGAGGTACATGAATTCGTGTTCTCCTTAGTTGTTGATAGAAGATAATAATTTGATGAGGATAAAATATTCTGTTGTTACCTTACATCTTGAATTAGATTGGTGGAGGAAGCTTGAGAATTTACAAGCGTGATGTCCAAGAGAAGGTTCTTGATATTGTTGGCATTTCCCGAGAACAGGTAAAGCTGGTTCCTTTGGTTTTGTGTTCATGGAATAGTCCAGATTATGCTCTTCCCTTAAATCATTTTGTAATTTGATTTTTCCTTGAATCTTGTGCTTTAGTCTTACACTTGGTACTATATTTGCACTTTATGAGTCTAAAATCTTACTGTAAACAAATATAGATAAGTTAGTATAAATAGGAAGGGTGATTTGTGGATTGTGGTTGTGTACATACAGCTGGCCAAGGTTAGGCTCGCTGATGGTAAAAGTAATAATATTTTTGAGTGAAATCCTGCATTTGATGTCGTTCTTGATCTTTAATTCCGATAGGACTTGAACCAATTTTGCCAGTTGAGTCAATTGAAACTAACATGGATATGTTGTCTTGTTTATGGCAGGCTGAAGCAAAATTTGGCTATCTTTTGGAGGCTCTGGACATGGGTGCTCCTCCACACGGTATAGCAGAATGCTTTCTGTTTGACGCTATATATGCTGGGAAGCAATCTCTTCTGCTAATCAAATGTTACAGAGTTTGTATATGAATACTATATTTCATGAAGACCTCCTTCCTATCTGTTATGAAACAAATAAGCTGGACTTCAATTTCTCTAGTGGCCTTGAGGAATAGATCTGTCCCTTTGAAGCCAAAGACAATGCTAGGATGCCAGGGGCTCTAAAGTACAATTCTTAAAAGAACCTATAATCTAGCTTCTATATCTACTGATATTAATTCTAAAGTGGAGTTTCAAACCTGAACTCGGAAAACGGTGTAGCTTTTCTCCCAGCAAATTTCCTTGGTATACATAGTGCAGACAGTGTTCTTACTAAAGTACAATTCTTAAAAGAACCTATAATCTACTTTCTATTTCTGCTAATAATTCTAAAGTGGATTCCAAACCTGAACTCGGAACACAGTGTAGCTTTTCTCCCCGAAAATTTCCTTGGTATACATAGTGCGGACAGTGTTCTTACTAATGCCTAGAACCTTTTCTGAGCAGTAACTTCTTCTGACTTAATAGTTCTCATTTTGATGTTATTTGACCCTGAGAAATCTTGCATTGTTCGTGTGATTGGTACTTAAAATTGTGATTACTCATTATGTTGCAGGAGGAATAGCTTATGGGTTGGATAGATTGGTGATGCTCTTGGCAGGATCTCATTCCATCAGGGATGTTATAGCTTTTCCGAAGACAACAACTGCTCAATGTGCCCTTACTCATTCACCATCGGAGGTTGATCCTCAACAGCTTAAAGATCTTTCATTGCAGAAGATGTAGTTTCTTGACTGATTTTGGGAAGTATTATGTACTGGAGAAGTTGAGAAAAGCACAAAAGGAAACAGTAGATACCTGTAAACTTGGAGATGTTTGAGAAAATCCTGGTATTGAAATTGTAGCCCAAGGACACAGTTATTTTGAAATATTGAAATTGGTATTAGGTTCCAGTTTTGCCTTGCCGATGGAGGGGAGAGAGATTTTTAATGTTTTCTTTTTAAGTTTTTGGACATACTGATGAAATTATAAATGTTCTCTTGATTGTTAACCATGTAGATTCTAGTCATGTCTTCTTTTTTTCTTTTTGAATAATTCTTTGACTTTGCTAATTAACACGCTTTTTGCTGTCATTCACACATAATAATAACGCAATCACTTTCCAGTTGACATGTTTTACATCATTTGCCACTATCTGGTTGTTATGTGTGATTCGAGTTAAATCCCAGATTATTGATAATGTTACAATTTATAGCTATAGTTAGGATTTTGTTGCTGTTTTCTCTCTCCTCATCTTTCTCTTTCTCGTCTTTTTTCTCCCTTTTTGCAATTTTTTGCCAGATATAGAATCACATATATACAATAATTTTGATAGATATACATAGTCAATTCGACAGATATACATATATAATTTGTCTGTCTCCACTTTCTGCCCTCTATCGCTTGCTTCGCTCCTCCCTCTCTCAATCTCGTTTGTCAGATATACAAATACATATGTATATTAGTTACACATATGCAATTATTTGACAGATATGCATATACAATGCGCCTCTCTCCTCCCTCTCTCGATCTCGCTCGCCTCTCCTCCCCCCTCCAGGTCACATAGTCGAGGTTATGCCATGTAATTATGTAAAATATAGCTATTTGACCATATTAAGTTTCAAGCCTAGACTATTTATGAAATCCCCCGATTATTTACCCTTAGTGGACCCAATCTAAACTATTTACTTTCTTAATCCACTGCCACCTTTTTATTTCATCCATGACATTAGCATAATGTCAGTATGAATACTTACCCTATAGGTATCATATAAGATTATATTTTTTCTTTTAAGAAATAAATAAGAAACAATTAAAAAAATTAATAAACTCTAAATTAGTAGAAAATATATTCATTGTGATACTCTGTGGTATATTGATATCATATCGGCATTGTATAGGACTGAAACTTAATTATGTGTGATATTATTCCATGGGTATATTGATACCATATCGGTATTATATAGTTTTGAGTTTTTTTTTTTTTTTTAAAGAAATAGAACTATTAAGAGAAAATTATTAAAGTCACAAACTTATCTATAGATTATAAATTAGTAGAAAGTATATTCTTGTGATACTCCGCTAATATAAAGTCACAAACTTATTTATTAAATTCTAAATTAGTAGAAAATATATTCTTGTGATACTCCGTCGGTATATTGATACCTATTGGTATCAATAATTTTGAGCTCTTTATTTAATAAATAAAATAATTAAGAGAAAATTATTAAAGTCACAAACTTATTTATTAAATTCTAAATTAGTAGAAAATATATTCTTTGTGATACTCTATCAGTATATTGATAGTATATCGGTATCATATAGAACTGAGCTTAATCCTATACCCTGTTGGTATATGTATACCCTATTAGTATATCATACAAGATGGACGCTGACATCAGCATGATGTTAATGCGCGAATTTTAATAGTATGGTGGACATAAATATAAAAAGGTATATAAATATAAATGGTTCGCTTTAAAATGAGATAAGCTTAATTTTTCCTATAAATAATAAAAACGCTTATAAATCTAGACGCTCTCGTATACTTGATGTGATACATTGTACGTCTCTAAAGTGATGATTATCTGAGAAAATTCAATGATAAAAGCAAAAGTCGTGTTATTAAAATAAAAATGTTATATTGATCATATAATATATTCTTTTTAATACTTTTTTCTTCAAGTTGTTTTAAAATAAAATGGCGGTCAAGTGCAATTCGATAATATAATTCTAATTAAGAAAAAAATGTATTGTCTAATTATGATCATTAAGGACTATTTCTATCGAGAAAGAGAATGAAGACTGAGTGAATTTAATATTTTCCTTTTTTAGTACTTTTGTACAATGTGTACTCGATAAAAGAGGTGGTCAATTGTAATCCAACAACATAATTCAAATTAAGAAAAACATATATTGTGTAATAATATAATTACAATCATTAATCATTATTTCTCAAGACTAGTCTAGCGAGACAAAGAACGAAGTCAAAATGGGCTTGGTTCAAATCCTTCACAAAAATAGAAAGAACATAAATTTCTAGCCTCCCCAAGTTATTTTAATTTCTTATATAAAGCTCTTGGTGTTAAGATAAAAATCACGATTTCTTAGTTTCAGAATTATTGAGTGTTAATTTAGCCATGACAAGAAGGAGCAAGGGTCGTCAAAGGGTTGATATTGTGAAAATGAAGAATGAGAGTAACTTACAAGTTACATTCTCTAAGCGTCGTGTTGGTCTCTTTAAAAAGGCTAGTGAACTCTGTACGCTATGTGGTGCTGAAATTGCCATTGTAGTATTTTCTCCAGGCAAGAAAGTTTTCTCCTTTGGCCACCCTAGCGTGGACTCATTGGTGGAGAGGTTCCTTGGAAGGGATCCACCTCCACCAAATAATGATGGTCACAGCCAGCTCATCATGGCTCATCGAAATGCTGGTCTTCGTGAGCTCAATTCAGAGCTCACGAACATCGAAGAGATTCTTCGGATGGAGAAAAATCGCGGAGAGTCTTTACGCGAAATTAGAAGGAGAGATAATGGACGTTGGTGGGAATCTCCAATCGAAAAACTTAACTTGTTCCAACTTCAACATTTGAAGGAGGCATTGGAAATGCTACAGCAAAAAGTTGCAAAAGAGGCACAACAACAACAAATGGTGACTAATAATGGATTCCAATTTCACACATTTGGAAGTGCCTTGGCACCTACTAATGTTGGTGCAACCTTTGCTAATAGGGCCAGTGGATCTACTTCTTTCATGGTTCCCAATTAATATATCGTTCCTAATGCGCGTCTTATGATATTGTTGAAAATAAATAAAAAAAGTTAAATATTAAGTGTCAAGGTTCATTTGTCATTTGAGTTATTATCGTTTGAGTCATCCTAAGTAATGGTTCGTTCGAACCTAATATGTTTAGTTATATATGTTATCTTTTTGAATTGTGGTACTTTCAAGATATATAATAAATCTCTTGAGAAAAATCATGGTATGCCTATTTGTATTATCATATATCGTGTTAGGACGTACATAATAGCTAAAATAAAAGACATAATTGATTTTAGACGATAAAAGTTAATAAACTAATTGAGCTTTTAGACGATAAGATGGTCACACTTCAATAACCAATTCAAGTTTTTGTTATTGCTTTTCAATTTGGTATAAGGTGTCTATAGAAATCATTGATATTTTATCAAAATGACACATGCTCTTTGTATTTTTTTTCTGTAGGTAGGCTTTTTCAATATTAATTTTACCATAATATTTTCCTGCATCATGAATTATAAAAATTCAAATCCAAATTTGTATTTTGTATGGCTCTAACCAATCTGATATCGATATTGTTATGAACTTATATTTATCATGGCATGCATCCATATATTAAGAAACTACAAATAATTTGATATCGAACTTGACATAATACTGAACCGCACATGATTTAAAAAGAGCTTATCCTATATATATCGACAATTTATATGAAATTTTATAATATTATTGTTACTTCTGTTCGTTGTAGCCTAAATTTGCCTTATTTTCCAGATTACAATTTTTTTTTTTAATTATTTAAACATGTGTAAATCTTTTGGATGACGTGATAGCATAAAAATTCGTGTTTTTTCACCTGCAGAAACACAGTTTATTCTTTTAGGTTTGATTTCCTTTTAGGTTTCTAAAATTACGGTGAATAAAAGCTTGTTTTAGGTATGTCATTCTATTTTAAAGAAGAAGACTAACACAACAAAAAAAGTTGTGTCATCGCATGACTAGTCAGAAAGTCACGATTTTGAATTGCAGGAATGTAAGGGAAAATGTATTGTCTACAACAGACCATATAATCTGTCCCTCTCTGCACATAGCGAGAGTTTAGAGCAATACAATGTTATTCTAATTTATACGTTTTAATTTTTTTTATTTGTTTATTTTTGTGTGTGTGGGGTGGGGGTAAGGTGTTTGGAAATCTTAGGTATGTAAGGGTATTTCCATCTTTTTAGATGACACAATCAAATTATAAGATGAAGAAATTAAACACAGATTTAATCGAGGGAATATGATCATTAGTTCAAATTATACGATCATTAACTTATACGGCTGTAACTCTTGTAACTCTTGTAACTTATACGATCATTAGTTTCTGTAACTCTTATTGTCATTAGTTTCTTGTAAATCATATAACCATTAACTTCTTTAACATCTATCACATTTATCTACCCATATTACTACCCGTCTACCCCTTATTTTACCCATTAATTACATGGAAGACTTTTTCACCTATATATAATGGTGTATCTTCCTTAGTGTTGGGTAAGACATGAAATATGTTAAGTGTGAAAATATTGTAGTGTGTAATAGTGAAAGATCGAGTTAAGACAGAAAATATTTTAAGTCTTTCAACTACATTCATTGTACAAAAGAGTGTATTTATATGCTGAAGAAAGGTGTTTCTATGTGGAGCTTTGGATCTTTCAATTAATTCAGAGTTGTTTAAATTATACAACGTTGTTGGGTTGTTGTATTCTGTAAAGGAAAAGTCGAGAGATATACTGTTGCATCGCATCGGTATAGATTATGCCACAATAGATTTGAATCTCAAAAAGAGCGAGATATTCACATCTCAATCTGAATATATATTTTATTATTTATTTTATTTTCAATTGTAATATATTATATTTGTGATATATACACCACCGCTACTTTTTATAATAAATAATGGTTCTACTTTGCTAGTGAATCTCAAGTTACTGCACAATTTTTTTTTTTTACGAAAAAGTCATTGGCGTCAACTAAAATGGCTCTTTTTTTTTTTCCTTGTAATGATTTTTTTTGTTAGTGTTTTTTTAAGAAAATATACAACTTTCACCCCATAAATTACACTTTAAAATTTATTTATCAAAATACCAAAAAAAACACACTCTTTTTCATTTTCCAACACTATTATATCACACCACACACCATAATAATCACACTCAAAACACTCTCTCTCCTAAATTTGTAAATAAAGTTGGTATTTTATATGGTATTTTTCAATGAATTCGGTAGGGCATGTAATTTTTATCCCCAAACTTGTTATTTTTGAAAACTGCCCGTTAGTGTTTTTTTAAGAAAATATAAATGTTTTTCTTTTATTTAAAATGATAATTTCTTGATCTTTATGATATATACTTAAACAATATCATATTCGAAATTGTAATTCATGAGATTCAACAATTGAAGCTACTAGTAGTTTGATGGGAGCAACATTTATCTTATAATAGTTGTACTAGTTAGTATTTGAAATCTAAGTTGGTCAGACTTGGGTGTTTGATAAGGTGCAAATTTAGATATTGAATTTTTTCATAATTTAAATTTTAAGATTCAGAGATATATATGGATTGAGATTGGACACGGGTGTGGAGTTTTGGTTAAAAATAAATTAACAACAACACATCCAGTAAAATCCTAGAAAATAGAGTTTGGAGAGTATATAGTTTATGCAACCTTACCACTAAAAGTAGAGTTATATATATTAAAATTATGAGACATCATGTGAAAATACTTACAAAGTATTCCAAAGAGAAAATGTTGATAAAAAAGAGAATCCCAAAAGGAGATATAAGGAAAAAGACTAATATAGAAATTTCTATATAAAAAGTATTCCGTTTTCTTTAATTTCTCGTTAACTTTTATTTGATTACATAAATCACTGTATTTGTTCAGAATTTCTCTATCGATCTTGATCAAAGTATCTAAAATTGATTAACCATATATATCCGATACAGATTTCACAATTACATCGTTGTACGACATCAAAAATGAGGAGTAAAGTTATATCCATTCTTTTCCTTTCCAAAATAATTGGTAGTCGACATTCAGAGGATAATTGGCTTGATAGTCTTGCACTAAGCCACTCTCAACAAACATAGTAAGCTATTTACTTCTTTTTTTGTAAAGAAATTCAGTGAATTTTGACATGTACATGAATGACTAAGAACTTTGAAAAAGAGACATGAATTTTTGTTGCCCAATTTGTTAACTCAAATCATGAACTCAAATGGAAACAAAAACCACATATCAAACAAAATCCAAGAAATTTATTCTTCAACAAATATATATATATGTTTCTCTTCCACACAAAGGAGGAAGAAATTAAGTTCTGTTTTTTTAATCTAGACATGGCCAAAAAAATGAGCAAAGGTAGGCAAAAGATACAAATGACCAAAATGTCAAAAGAAAGCAATCTTCTTGTTACCTTCTCTAAACGTCGTTCTGGTCTTTTCAAGAAAGCTAGTGAACTTTGTACACTTTGTGGTGTTGAAATAGCGATTATTGTTTTTTCACCAGGTCATAAAGTGTTCTCTTTTGGTCATCCTAATGTTGACTCCATCATCAATCGATTCCTCACTCGTAACCCTACTTCTTCTTCTACTACTTGTCAACTTGTTGAAGCTCATAGAAATGCGAATGTTCGTGAATTGAACGCACAACTCACCGCGATTCTCAATCAACTGGAATTTGAAAAAAAACGTGAGATTGAAATTGAGAATGTCAAGAAGGCTAAAATAGGGAAGAATTGGTGGGAAAGTCCAGTGAATGAGCTTGGACTTGATGAATTGGAACAGTTGAAATTGGGAATGGAAGAATTCAAGAAAAATGTCACCAAACAAATGCAGAAAATAATTTTTGAGGCTTCAAATACTCCTACATTTTTTCTTGGAGGGTCTTCTTCTAGTGATGTCAAAGGGCTTGGACTTTCTATGGCCACCAATGGACATAGAAGTTTTCCATGAGTTATTACCTTACAATTTTAGGTCAAGAGGTTCATCATATCCATCCACATTTAATTTATTGCTCTTATATCATATATTAAAGTAACACCTTTAATATATGTTTATGTTACTATGCAATTTGTACAATCCAAAGTGAATAACGAGCAAATAAGTTTACTTATTTCAATGAGAAAATTTTTCTGTATTACGCTTACTTTGTCCTATCGCTCTTCCAGATCATTTTCTCTTTCTTCCTTTCTTATTTTCCATATCTAGCTTATTCTGCTTATGGGTTTTTTTGACGAGGGTTCCCAAGGAACAATCTCTCTATCTCTATGGGGTAGTGATAAGGTCTGCGTATATTCTACCCTTCCCAGACCCCACTTATGGAATTTCACTGGGTATGTTATTGTTGTACGCTTACTTTGTCCTTTGAAAATTAATGGTACCTCTGGCAAACTTTCTGTTTGAAAAAAAATTATTTGGGTGAAGATATCCGCGAAGTCAAAAAATTATATTTAAAATTAAATTAATATTGTATTATAGTTGAGATAAATTTGTGAACCCCTTTAATACTATTCTACTAGATTCTTTTTTTCTTATGGCACAAAATAATAATATTTTATGTAAAATAAGAAAATATCATTTTTAAATTTGCGCTTACTTTACACTTTGATGTTGTTTATACATTTTTACATTAATGGCCACTCAAAAGATGATAATCCTCCATGAAAATTGGATTTATAATCTAAAAAATGAAGCTAATCACATGTTCAACATGTAAAGATAACTGGCTTGACAATGTAAAACTATATCAATATATTTAAATCAAATTCTAAACACAAAATGTGAATACTAAAAAATGGCCATATTTGAGGAATTTAAGTTATATACATTGATAGTGTGAAAATTTGGATGTGATAACGAGTTAGTTACCACTTTTATCAGATTATCTATGGAGTAAGGTTTATTAAGTAATTTATTAATAATTACATTATACATAATAAGAATAAGTAATGTGAGTGTGTAATCGTTTTTAAAATTATTACGCATTGGCGATAGCTAAAGAAGAGAAAATATATGAAAATAATTGTAGTTCAAGATGGAGAGTTTGACCGATATGTGCACTACATACTTTTCGAGATATCTCCCCAAATCACTGGTATCGTGAGCATCAACATGTAGGTTCCAGATTCAAGTAGTAGTATCAGACCCTTTAGCTATTGTTCTTGAGAAATGACCTGGTCTAGCCCATTCGATTGTCCGTCTTAGAACTCAAATTGAAGTTTTGATAAATGTGTATTAAAGCTAGAGTTGGCATCTACAATTTTCAATTAAAAATTAGCACAAAATCATTAAGGAAATTTAGAGAAACACTTAAAGAAAAAAGAAAAACTCATTTCTTATTCTTCACATCTTTAGATTTTCATCTTTTATGTCATCTCATTTTGCTAACAAAATATTACTTTGCATATTAACTTGTTCCTCTTAATGAATATACACCGTATTATTTATAGACCAACCATCTTAAGAAATATTTCATATTTTCCTTTATTTTATTATTATGTATATTTATTATTTGTAACCGTATGATTCAACTGCACCAATTTATTTTAACAAAATTCCCATATTCCGACATATTTTTTACAATTTAATATATCTTATAATCTGTATATGTTATTTAACTTTAATGATTCATAAATCATCATTATCTCAAGCTAATTAGACATATTCATTATTATCCAACTATAATCATAATTGGTTTCTCCTTAATTAGGTTACAACTCAAAAGTAAAATGCAAAACATGATTGTCTTTAATTTAGGTAAAACTCAAAAATAAAAATTAGCATAATTTATTTTTTTAAAAATAATAAGGGCTGAAAATTGTAACGAATTAACAATTAACTCATTACTCTATTTATTAAAGGAATTTATCAGAAAGAAAATATATGTTGACTTTTAGAAGCAATAAAAATAATAATAGGTCTTATTGTTTTTATAATGCCAACTAAGGTGCATTGAGTAATTGCATTATTTATTCATTAATAGGATAAGATTTTCTAACTCCCAAATCAACACATTACATAGAAATAAGTACCTTTAAATAGTCCATTTTTTTCACTCTCAACTCTAAAAAAAAAAAAAGAAGTTTCTGATAATTTGATTAGCCATGGCAAAGAAACCTAGCATGGGTCGTCAAAAGATCAAAATTGCCAAGATAGAGGTCAAGAATCACCTCCAAGTTACCTTCTCAAAACGTCGTTCTGGTCTTTTCAAGAAAGCAAGTGAACTGTGCACGCTTTGTGGTGTTGAAATAGCTATTGTAGTTTTTTCTCCAGCCAGAAAAGTCTTTTCTTTTGGTCACCCTAATGTTGAGTTCATTACTGATAGGTTCCTGTCGAGAAATAATTCTGATAAGAATCCAATCGCGAATAACTCACTTCATCTTGTCGAGTCTCATCGAAATGGTAGCGTTCGTGGGCTGAATTTGCAACTTACTCAAATTCTTGGTGAGGTTGAAATTGAGAAGAAAAGAGGAGAATCACTTGATGAAATGAGGAAAAGCAGTGAAAGCCAATATTGGTGGGAAGGTCCTATAAGTCAACTTGATTTGCAAGAACTTGAACAATTAAAGAATTCAATGGAGGCTTTGAAAGAAAATGTGACTAATCTGGCAAACAAGTTTATGGTTAATGACACTGCTAATCCTCCTTTTTTTGATATTAATGGTAATGGGATTTTTGATAATTATGATATCAAGCCACCCAGAACCAGGGTTGCATCACATAATCTTCATAACCATAGCCTTGGTTTTAATTCAGCTACAATTTTTTAATTTTAATTCCATGAATCCAAAACTAGGCTTACATGGGTCTTATTTCTTTTGATAAAATTAAAGCCTTTGACCTTGAGTTTCCAAACTTCTCAAAAAAATTTATATTGCTTTTATGAATCAATATAAGATTTTTTTTCAATTATTAATTGTTACTTTCTATTTTTTTGCAATTCTTTTATATCTGCTATTATCATCGGTATTTGCAAGTATAAACTTAAGTAATAAACCAAACAAAAAATATATTAAACCTGTAAGAAACCTTTAAATATCTTCATCTGAAAATAAAAACTAGAGATTGAATTTTTTTTTCTTGTTGAGACTAGAATTAATTTTTCAGAAAGAAGAAAAATCAAAGAAAAAAAATATGCACATTCTAGAAAAAACATTTTTATTCAATTTATAACATTTCGAAGACCATATTTTTATTCTACTGTAGTAATAGTTCAATCATAAATGTCATATATGAATTTTTCATCTATCAAAGAGAGACAAAAAAAAATTAAAAAAAAATGCTACTTGTTTAATAATAGTTAGCTAAATCATTAGTTAATAATTGATTTAAAATTGTCCATCTCCTGATTAATTGAAATCAAAAGGAAGAATGGAAGAACAATATTCAATTGCCTCATTCAAATATTGATCCTCAGCCCCAAATCTTGCTATTTTCATAGACGAATTCGAAGAAGACGCATTTATCATACTCAATTCATCCGCCCTCATTGTTACTTTCTTCTTCAATTCTTCCAATGCACTCATAAATTCTTCAAGTTCTTCGATACCCATATCATCAATCGGTTCATTCCACCAAAATTCCCCATTATTATTATTCCCCATCTTCGATTCTTCAATAATCTCCTTCTTCTTCTTCTTCTCCACTTCCAGATCCCTACAAATCTGAGAATAATACTGGTTACTCTGTTGCAGGTTCAATTCATCCGCAGCGGCGGCGGATGATGACGACGGCGACGACGATGATTTTCCGGTGAGATAACGGTCGATGACGGCGTCAGGGCTGGGATGACCGAACGTGAAGATACGCTGTCGTTTTAAAGACGGAACAAGAATAACAATCTCTGCCCCACTTAAAATGCAAAGTTCACTAGCTTTTTTAAAAAGGCCTAAACGACGTTTAGAAAAAGTAACATGTCGACTATTTTGATTGTCAATTGGCTTGATTGCAATTTTCCTCCGTCCTTGAGTTTTCTTGACGGCGTTAATAGTTGTCATGGTGGTGATTGGGGGATTGTTAATGTGAATGTATAATTTATAGGGAGTTTACATGATTTGTAAATTAAAAGATTTCCTACTTCAAGAATGGGAAAATATTTACTTACCAATTTTATTTGTAGGTGTAAGAAGGAATTTGGGCTTTAAATTTGGAAGTATTACTACTAGTTACTATTATTATAATATCGTTATTAGTTTTATTATTAAATAGAGAAGGAAAGGAAAGAGTTTATGGTAACTTTCTATAATTTTGGTTACTAATTGGAAAAAAAAATTAGAAATATATGTGGCGTTTGGCCATATTTCATAATGAATTTTTAAAAAGTACATAATTTTTCTTTTTAGAATAAAAAAGATAATATTAAAAATTGCAATCATATTTGAACATGAATATAAATTGCAGTTATTATTTTTTTAAAGAAAAAAGTGAATACCTTTTTATTTTTTCGAATTCTTGAAAATTCGTGAGTTTAATTCTGAAAAAATTCCTTTGACCTGAGTGGCAAGAAGTCTTGCCCCAGGATTTCATTTTAAAAGTTTATTAGACAAAAAAAAGTAATAAATTACGGAAAACACAAGGCAATAGGCATTACACCAAAACTACATAAAATTGTAATTATAGTCTTATGAAAGAGAAATTGTAAAACAAAGAAGCCACATTTGCTTCTAATAAATTATTTGTTTGATTTATCTATGGGGAGTAAAAATTATATTAAAATACATATGATATGTTTATCTTATGAATGATACAGTTAAATTTAAAATTGTGAGTGAAGCATACACGTATTGAAATAATTAAATAATAAAATTGTGATATGATAAATCACTTGATTAACGTAATATAAAGAACAATACATTATTAAAAAATATATGCAAATAGAAAAGTAAATATAGCTTGTTCTCCGATGTAGCTTCAAGAACAAGCTATACGATATTCAATGCTATTTTTATTGAGTTATCATCCGATTTGTCACGTACATTTTCTGATTCTAATTTTATGTTATATATATACATGATTGATAATTGTTGTAGATTTTAGCAATTCAAAAATATAATTGAGAAAAAAGTGTGAGCAAGAATATAACTACTTTTCTTTGACAAGGTAAGGTCAATTAAAATGATATAAATTGAATATAATTCAATATTTATTTTGGTCAAAATGAGTGAATTGATTTAAACCACATAATTGGTCATAACTTATGTAAGGCAAAATAATATAAGTCTAATAGCCTACAAACATTAGTTGTCATTTGAACTATTCTCACCTGCTTCTTATATGAGGTACAATATTCAATTCATATGAATATAAAATATTTGTATGTATAGTAACTTTTTTCAGCTTGCATGCCTTGATTGGTACCCAAAATAAGCACCATTATAGTCTATACATGTATAAAATCAACTAACATGCATTATTTACTTTACCATGCATCCATATATTCCTCCATTTAAAAAAAAATAACATGATTTGACTTGTTAATTAGTAAGTCTATAGGTGACGAGTTAGGCAGGTTGAATCAAATTTGAGGGGTCATAATGGTCAAGATCCAAACAGACCCAACTTTTACGGCATATAAGAAAATAAAGAAAATCGACCCAATTTGTTATGTTAAATGTATCAAAGTGTCTTTTAAATCTTGTGGTCTTAAAATGTTACGTGACAAATTGAAATTGAAATATTGCAAAAAAAGAAATCGGGTCATTCTTTTTTAAACAAATTAAAAAGAAAAGGGGGGGAGTATTACAAATTGCTTCATAATTATTTTTGGAGGAATTTTCGCATATAGCAATTAAGAATATCTTAATTATGTTCCATAGCTATAATTTGGGTAATTACATTTCATAACTATAGTTATAACAACATTTTTATAATTCACGCAACATTTGCAATACGTTTGTATAATTTCCTATTTAATTCGCAATTTTTGTATAGTGTTCGTATATTTCGTTTTACAATTCGTGCACAAAGTTTGAATAATTCATTCTACACTTTACTGCATTTGTATAACTTGCTATACAATTCACAATGTTTGTATATTTCGCTATACAATTTGATTCGCGCACAACTTTTGTATAATCGCGCAGAATGTTTGTATAGATCGTGCAGATTATACAAAACTCAAACTATAATTGCAGCTAGATGTTTGCTGCGAGTTATAATTAATTCAAACTATAACTATGTTAACTAATTGACTAGAATATGTTTGCTTTATCTGCATAATTTTATAAATAATTTAAATCTACACAAGGTGTCTCTAAGCCACAGGATTCCTATTTTAATTAGTAGATTACACAAGTACAAGAAGACTTGTTTGGCAAATTCCACATCAAAACAAGACAAAGCAAAATAAATCCTGGTTTGGGTGTTGCAGGTTGGCAAGGGTCCCAATTTCAAGTTGCAATTTGCCAAACAGCAATAATGGTCAATTGATATACCCTACTGGCCTACTGTAAAATTTTGAGCACAGCTGAGCCATTGATTTTAGCCAACTAAGTTTCCAGAATCTTTTTATTATAATCTGCCATAGAAAGATATTAATTTGTTGGTAAATTCATGTTTAAAATGATTACCTATCTCTTATTCCAAGTTGAAGTGTAGGTTGTCAAATCTGCCAACCTATATTACATATTTATCTTTCATATAAATCAAATCATTAAATACTTAATTAGTAGTGCTAAACTAGTTTAATATTATAAACAAAACTGTTTTTCCACGTGGCAGAAATTTTAAACAGACGAACATTAATCGAGATGTGTTTCGCTAACTATATTTAATTAATTCGAATATGATAATATAAATATGATGGTTTTAGTAGATTTTTTTAAAAAAAATGAAGAGAAAGAAGGTAGTAGATGAAATGGGTGATGGGACCATATTGGACCAACCCAATCCTCTTATTTTTCCTTCTTCCCAACAGCTGTTTTCCAGTTGTAATCCAATCCCAACTAGTCATCTTTAGTCCTAATAAATCCAAACTCTTTTTATTATTCTTACAAGGGAAAATAGAAGACCGATAAACCTAATTGTTTTTATCTTCATTAAATATTCTTACAAGGGAAAATAGAAGACGTTAATCATCCTTTTTATGAAATTAAAAAGTAGAAGCTTCTCAAAAGGTATAGTTATGATTAGTTAAAAAGAGATTTGCTTTATAGGATAATATATTTGTTTTTATCTTGATCAAATATTCAATTATGTATTTGAAAGATGAGGTATTAGTCTAGTTAAAAATAATCATTGAGAAAGTAAAAGAGATTTTTGAATCTTCTAACCTTGAATTAAACATGTGTGGGATATATCAAAGTATGCTTTGCCTCTATCGATAAGTTGGATATAGGAAGAACAGTGTGTTTGCCCCTATATCTTGAAGGTTGTAAATAAGTCGTGTTAAAAATGAAGAAGAAGAAGAAGAAAATAGTAGCAACAACAAATAATACAGTAACAGAATCAAAAGAAAGTAATAAAATTGAAAAAAATAAGATTTAGTAAGAGAGTAATAATAACAATACTCCTTTCAAGTTTCATCCCAAATTAACTTAATTTTTTGAGGCTTTTTTCAATGTTCAACATAGTTGAATTGTTCAAAATTCAAGATAAATATTTGATTTTGTTTTCTTTCATATTTGCCTTTTCATTTATTGAAGTTTTATATTTTGTTAAGGAGATAAATTAGTTACATACTTATGACTTCACCAATAGCAATAGTAGAAAGTATGATTTGAATTTTATCTTTAAATATTTTACTTAACATGTGTGATTGCGTCACCAATTATGTTAAAATGAGAGTACTCACAAGAAAAACTTCACAAAACTTGATTATTTACTAATATCCTTTATGTACTTACCGTCCTATCTAGGATAATGTACTCAACACACTGCACATATGTCATGTATTAACTAATCTTAAAGCCATTAAAGATTAAGGTGGAATAATCTTAAGAAAGAAAATAATACAGGGGCATAAAATGCAAAAAAAAAAAAAGGGCTTATGAAAGCATCCCCAACCCAATAGAAATGTAGGAAAAGAAATGGAACACTTTATGAAAAAGACAAGTTTGAAGAGGCGCACACTAAATGTTTGATTAATTGCCAGAGAGAGAACAGAGATGCTCCTTGCTGGCGCACCTTATATGCGTACGTGCCCACAGCTCATTCCGCACGCACGCCTATGCACCTTTTTTAATATATATGCTTATCGTAAATCCCACTTTCTTCCCTAAAATTGTGATTCCTCTTCTCTTCTGCTACAAAGCAAAGAAAAAAAAACCAAAGAAACGAAAGGACTAATGGATCCATGTCCTTTCGTTCGTATTGTCATCGGAAGTTTAGCCTTGAAGTTCCCTGCTGAATCCAAGCTTTCGCCTGCTAGTTCAACTTTTGATTGTAAAATAAAGCTTAAAGGTTTCTCGACACAATCGACAAGCATCCCAGCGTTTATTCAAGAGGGAGAAGCGATATTGGACAATAGAATCCATGCTTGTTTCAACTTCAGTAAGTCAGAGCTTGTGAAATTCGTTGAGAAATCGAGTGTTAGAGGAAAACCCTGTTGTTTAAAGATTGAGATTTATGGGGGTAAGGTGGGTTTTGGGTATGGTACTAAGAGGCTTTTGGGGAGTGCTTTGGTGACATTGGATTTGAAGAGTTTGGAGAATATTGGACATAGAGGATTTGTGATTCAGAATGGATGGGTTTCTGTTGGTGGGTCTACTGCAGAATTGAATTTAAACGTGAGAGCTGAACCTGACCCAAGATTTGTTTTTCAGTTTGATGGAGAACCTGAATGTAGTCCACAAGTTTTTCAAGTCAATGGAAACGTGAAGCAACCTGTTTTTACTTGCAAGTTCAGTTTCAGAAACGTCGGTGACCGGAATTTGAGATCCAGGTTCGTTTATCCCGTTTTCAGACAATCGATTTATTTTTACTTTTTGGTTCTGGAAAAGGGGTATCTAATAGTAGTGAATTTGCTATTCTTTACAGATCGTCACTATCGGAACCAAGCACATCAACAAGCTGCTTTAGTTCTTGCACATCTGATAAAGAGACACCTGTAAAAGAACGAAAAGGATGGTCAATTACAGTCCATGATCTTTCCGGTTCACCCGTTGCAGCAGCGTCCATGGTGACCCCCTTTGTCCCATCACAAGGTTCGGACCGGGTCAGCAAATCCAACCCGGGATCCTGGCTCATCCTCCGACCCGGTGACAACACCTGGAAGCCATGGGGCCGTCTCGAAGCATGGCGAGAACGCAACGGCGAGCTCGGGTACCGCTTCGAGATCATCCCGGACGGAGCTACCGACGCCATCACATTGGTCAACTCCACAATCAGCACCAAAAAGGGTGGCAAAATCGGTATAGACATCATCAACGGAGCTACTCCGTTGACTAGCCCCAACAGTAGCTTTGACCTCAGCTCGGGTTCCGGATCCGGGTCTGACTTCGGGTCACAACCCGGATCCGGATCGTGGGCGCAGCTGCTGTATCGGGGGTTCGTGATGTCGGCGACGGTGGGAGGAGAGGGGAAGTGCAGCAAACCGGAGGTGGAAGTTGGGGTACAGCACGTGAGCTGTGCGGAGGATGCTGCGGCGTTTGTGGCGTTGGCAGCTGCCATGGATCTGAGTATGGATGCTTGTCGGTCATTTACTCAGAAACTTCGTAAAGAGTTGAGGCAGCAGGACCAAGAATGATACGGTTAACGGGTCAAGTCGGGTCGGGTCACAGTTTGGGTTGCTTCGAGTTTCAGTTTAATTTTTGCTAATTAACTAACTGACAGCAGTTTTTAGCTGGATTTTCTTTTTTTTTTCTTCCTTCTATTTATTGCCTTTCTCGAGTGTACAGTGATAAGACAGCTGTTTGTTTTGAATTTCCTTTTTTTTTCTCCTCAATGTATTTATTGATTAATTAAATTGGAGTAATATAATGTCAAGTACTTTGCATACTCCATCCGTTCATTTTTAATTTTACTTCATCCGTTTCATTTTACGTGATGTCTTTTAATTTAGCATGATGTTTTTAACTTTATGATCTAAAATCATTCTGAGATATTTATATGGTTGTAAATAATTTCACTAAAGGTAAAAAAAAAATTTTAAGATGAAATTGTTTCTAATTAAAGTAATATGACATTTTTTCGAAACTAACCAAAAAGAAAAAATGGGACAAAGAAAGTATATTTTTTTAAAAAATAAAAATTGATACGAATATTTGATTATATAATATTCATATTAATAGTACTATTTAGTATTAAATGGTTTTTAAAAATAAAAATATTAAGGATAAATACATGAAAGAAATAAGTATATTTTCTTGACAACTTAAAAAAAAAGTAAAAATAAATTTATTTTTGAAATGTTAAACAAGTACTCTCTTGACTTATTTTAGTTGTCATAATGTTCATTTTTAGAGTTAAATTATGTTGAAGAATGACTAGATGAGTGGATTCCTTATAAGACTTTGAATTAGCTTTTGGGGTATGAGTTAGACTACAGACCTAATTTTACAAACTATGTAGATTTTGACTAATATTTTAAGATATGTTTTTTCATCATATTGATATGAATTAGTTGCAATCGATAATACTTTTCTTATAATCTATGAACAAGTCAAATTAACTTTCGAAAAATGCAACATAATAACTAAAGAGAATTTTTATATTTTCATTTTCAATATGGTAAGAGTATTTGGTGTAAAATTTTCCAATATGCGGAATATTACTAATGAGATTTTTTAAATAACAGTGATATTTGTAGTCAATCTTGTATCTATTTTAATCCTTGTACCTTTTAACAAGACTTTGAAAGTTGAAAATAAATTACTCCGTATTTTGTAAAAGTTAACCAACCTTAATTACACATTATGAAGATTTTAAGAAAGCAATTGAGTTTTGTTTTGGAAGTGGGGAACCCAAAGTTGGTTGATTTTTGTCTCTTTTTTTGGTAAGAATCCAATGTGCTATACTATATGGTTTCTAGGCTGGCATCAGGTGATTTTGGATCTGGCAGTACATGTCTTATTATAATATTAATACAAACAAAAAAAAACAATGAAATAAATAGTAATAGTACAACCCATTTTGAGTGATTGCCTAGTTAGTTTGTTTTTTGGAAAAAATATATAAATACACGAGTTATGTTTACATAATTTTATATAATCTATTCTTTTAAAAAAATTACAAAAATCTCTCAAATGATGCAAAGCTATAACATTTATTGATACAAATTTAAAATCCCTTAATGCTCCTACCTTTTCGACATGTATCACTGGTTTCCTTTTTTTTTTTATCAAAAAGAAGAGATTTTTGGTAATTTTGAAAAAAGTTGGTATTAGTTGAAATTAGCTCCAAAAAGCATGAGATTTGTGTAAAATGCCCTTGTTTTTTGCTTCTTTTTCTTTCTTCAATCCTCACATGGCTACACAACATAAGGTATAGAATTCCACAAGTGGGGTCTGAGGAAGGTAAGATGTACTCAGATCTTACCAATACTTTATAGAGATAGAGAGGTTGTTTTTGGGTTGTGTAGATTTAAATTATATATACAATTAAGGAAAAATTACGCAGATAAGCAAACATATACTAGTTAATTAGCTAAGACAACTATAGTTTGAATTAATTACGGCCCGCGGCGAACATCTAGCTATAATTACAGTTTAAGTTTTGTATAATTCACGTCATTTATACAAATGTTGTGCGCGATTATAAAAAAAATTGTGCGCGAATCAAATTATATAGCGAAATATACAAAACATATGAATTGTATAGAAGATTATACAAACACCGTGCATAAAATGTATAGCGCAATATACAGACGCTATATAAAAACTACGAATTATATAGTGAATTATATAAATGTATACAAATATTGCGCAAATTATACAAACATTGGTATAACTATAACTACGAAATGTAGTTACCCAAACTATTATCATGAAGTATAATTAGGCTTTATATGTTTGTCATTTATGAAATTCGCTCAATTAAATCCTCTTTATGTCACCTCTAATGTAGAAATAAAGTGTATGTGTACTTTATCCTCCCAAGACTCCACTCTGTATGACTATATTGATTATGTTGTTATCTAGTCTTGGTTTAATTCGTGGAAAAGCTTGAAATATTTTTTTTTTCATTTTCATTTAGTATCCGGTATTCCTATTGAGGTTCGACTCAATCTAGATTCGCATTAAAAAAATAATAAATCGCTTCTTAACAAAAACACCTTGTTAAGGATGTAAGAATATTTGTCACTCCACCAAAAATTTTGTCGGTGAAGCGATAAAGTCCCCAACACACAAAATATCATTAACATATAGAAAAGAAAGAAATATTGTAGTGGATAAGGAAACCGTGTAGTCCCCAAAAACACAAAATATCTTCTATTCCCTGTAGCTTAATGCAGCACTTGCTTTGCTCATGTCATTATATATGAGCTGCAAGATTTCAATAACCAATAAATACTATATGAGCTGCAAGATTTTTACATCATATTTTGAATCCCTTTCTTATGTTATATATAAATAAACAA
Organism: Solanum rostratum; assembly: GCA_029948455.1. NCBI lineage: Eukaryota > Viridiplantae > Streptophyta > Magnoliopsida > Solanales > Solanaceae > Solanum > Solanum rostratum. The sequence continues at coordinate 87,970,606 of CM057045.1, read as the reverse complement.
TATCTACAAGTATATTAGTAACAAATATGTAGTACTAGATGTGACACCAGGACTCAAACTAAAATTTATCAACTGAGAGAGGAGCTGGAAATGCTATTACAAAACAGCTGCATGAAACTATGGACAGGTCAGGCCCCAAAGAACTGAAAGGGGACCAGGCTTATCCATAGGTAATTAGCCCATTAATAAACAATCAGATAAGATCCCACCTTTAATGTTGACATCACATATAATTCACCTACTACATTATTTTGCTTCACATGTACACAAAGGGTTTGGTCTACAGCATGGCAAAGGACCATATCTTAAATTATTGAATTTGAGGCTGTCTCCAAACCAATATTATGATTTATGATGGGGTTAATCAAATATAAGAGGAAGTTTTACTATTGTATTTTCCAGTAGCAACTAAAAGATAGCCAGACAAACAACACCGTTACAGAAAAGTTTGACTGTACTGAGTGTAGAGGATATTGTCTTACTCAATAGAGTTGAGATTTGAAAGAGAAATCTAATCTGAACTTAGTGCTGGAATGAAATTTGTGGCTTTCATTTCCATTTTGGAACAATTACATGAGATCATGTTGATGTTGAAATGCTTCCATCTTCCATCTTCTGTGGGAACCAAGTCAATTGAATCCTGAACTATATCAGAAGAACCATGATCTACTTGAATTCTACCTGTAATGTTTGGCATATGCTACCTTAATCAGAACAAGCCACAAAGTCAAAATATAGCAGATATGCTCCAATACACTGCACAAGTTTTGTAAAGAACAGGATAGGAAACAGATTCAAGTGAAATGGAAGACACTCTGGTGCTAAAGAGGCTAGAAACGATTATACAAGTTGGAATCCTTCACTCTTGCCTATATTATGCCTGCGACATTAATATGGTCTACAACTTATGAATTTTACACATTTGTGAAACTGAAAAGTAAACAGAGGTGTGAAAACTCATCACGAAAACTAAACACCCTACTGCTCTAAGTGTACAGTTATCATTCTGCTGCAGCATCTTCCATGTTTCCTTCAGTTTGTATTTCAGGAAGAGTTTCCACATCTGTGCGGATATGTTTCTCTTCCAAATGAGTGGACGAATCAGAAGTATCAATCAGATCATCTTGAACTTCTCCCAAATTTTCAGCAACTGATGCATCCACGTCTTCATCATTAGTTCCGATTTCTTCATGGCTAGTATCTGCCTTCTCAACCTCAGTTGCATTGTTATCTTTCAAAGGCAACCCCACGTTATCTACAGCTTCAACAGTTGCATTTCCCTGGATGACATTTTCTGCTAGGGAAAGCTCCATATCACCAGACACATTCGATGAATTGACCAGGATTGAGTTTAACTTGCCGTTTTTAGAAGAAAATGTTAAATTAGAAGCAAATTGATTATCATCCACCGTATCTGCAGAGTTGCTGTTTTGCTGTGAAGTACTAATTGACATATTGGTGGAACTTCCAGACGTTGTATCCCCTACTGTAGCGTTATGGTCTTGGTTGACTGCCTGAGTTTCATTCTGTAGAAGCAAGTCATGTGTCTGTGTGCTCAGTTCTGTTGAGTGGGTTGTCGATTCAGAATTATCAGTCAATCCCTCTGTTCTTGTGGAATTTGAGCCTGAAGTATCTGCAGCAGTGGTTGAGATTGGATCATCATGCTTCTCTTCACTGTTTGTTGTGTTTGGAGGACTGTCCTCTCCATCTGCTTTACCATCTTCCACCTTCAAAGCCACTGTTGTATTTTGGCTGGAATTGATCTGCATAATGTTATTAACATCAACTTCACTCTTGGCTTCAGCAGCATTTTCTGATTCTTGCTCTAACTTACCACTCTCGTTTTCAGTTGTAGTTACACCTGTATCATGAGTCACTGCACTTGAAGCATCATCTGCTTTATAATGTTCTTCACGTGCCTCATGTGAACTGCTTGAGTCCTCGTCGTGATCATGATCCACCAATGAATTCTCTTCCTCCACCTGACTATCATTCACTTCAGAATCTCTCTCTTCAGTTTCCTTCTCATTATCCTCTCCCCGTTCCTTGTCTTCATCAACAGCATCCTCTTCTTGATCACGCTCTACATCAGATTTCTCATGATCATCGACCTCATCTTCTCCATTTTCTCTGTGTTCATCATTCTTCTCTTGATCATGATCATCGACCTCATCTTCTCCATCTTCTCTGTGTTCGTCATTCTTCTCTTGATCATGATCATCGACCTCATCTTCTCCATCTTCTCTGTGTTCATCATTCTTCTCTTTAGTATTGTTCTCTTCAAGATCTTCTTCCTCGGGCTTATTCCCGTCTTCTTCTTCCACTATTTCATCTTCTGGCTCCTCTCTATGCTTCTCATCAACTGTATCCAATCCCTCATTCCGGGGTAGCAGATCTTTCCTTCCGAGTTTCATTAGTTCATTGCTACTTTTGGTCTTAATTGAAGACTTGACATCATCTTCGTCAAATTCTTTCTTTTTATCATGTGAGTGCTTGACCTGGTAAATCAGCCAAAAGCAAACAGCAAGCAACAGACAGATTTGTAAAACATTCTTAACCTTGATACCTTTGGATCTATTGTTCCTACTAGGTGACTGCTTGTACATGGTGAGCTTTACTACCTCTTCTGCAAAGAGCGATTAAATCCGTCAACAGCCAGACTTACATATCAATCAAGCACTAATCAACAACTTCAAAGAAATTTAATTATCAATCAAATTTAATAAATATCTAATTTAATAGTCTTAACCTGTCAAATATATTCAGAACATAATATGGCACATCAATCTTATAAAATGCATTTGGCAAGTCTAAACTGGTGCATGAGTTGGAGAAACTAGTACTATTGGAATCTACCGGTGAATTAAGTTTTAGATTTGCTAATTAAGCACCTAGTGTGGCCGAGTGGTCAATGACGTGGCTGCAAATCATGGAGCTAGGATTCAAATCCCGATAAATACAAAAACACCAAATTGTTTCTTCTCATATGCCTAAGCCGCGGTGACTTAGTGTTACCCGGAATCTGTGCTAGTGAGAGTGCATATACCCCGCAACATAGTTGAGGAGCCAGCTTGAAAGCATATAGCCCGTGAAATAGTTGAGATGCATCAAAGCTGGTTCGAACACCGGGTGTTATTTTATTAATAAAATAAATGTCACAGATTTGCTTAGAATGTAAACTGTTGCTGTCATAAGCACCAGACCATTTTCACATTTGAGATTCTGAAATGCATCATCTGCAATTTATGATAGTGCATATATCTCTTGGCTACAGAGGTATCTCAAACGATTAGGAGAATGCCTAACTGGAGAGGAGCCATTTGGACGTAATGGATAGATTTTTCCTTTGGATGGATTAATTGCTGAGATTCGGAAAAAGAAAAAAAAAATATAGGCCCTATCAAGACCTGTTTATGACTGACAACTAATCAAAAACTATAGGCCCTATCAAGACCTATTTGTGGCTGACAACTAATCAGTTGACCCGAATTCCTCTCGAACTTGACTTTGGCAAAAGTTTACAAAAATGGCAATAATCTGAATCTCTCTGTATTTTGGACGTAATATGGTCAAAGTTTTTGTGGCCATAAAGTTCCATAGTTGGACAGGTTGCCTAACTGAAAAAGGCCCTACGCCCATATCAAAAGAGCCCTTACCTTACTTGGTCATTCTACTAGACCTTCTTATCATATGTGCAATGAGCCCATTCGGGTTAGCAAGATACAATGTTCATAACCGAGTGGTTCAACGAAGAAATAACAGGAATAGTAAGATCTAATAGGGTTGCTAGGAATATTGTTTGGAGCGTAGAGCTATTGAACTGTTTAATAACTCGAGAAGTATAAGACTCCTCACAATATCATAGCACAATCACCATCATAATCTTCCCCACCATACCGAGCCATAACCTGGTTAAGGAATTAAATATGATTTAGTTTTCAAGTAGTATATAGAAAATAGGCACCAGATTGTAATTTATAAGAAGTCAAAATACCTTTGCATTACCATTGTCGTGTGCCTCACATATGGCACCATATAGGCTGACAGTCATTGATCTAATTTTTTCTGAAGTCAACTGGCAGCTAGGTATTATAATATATGGTAAGTTATAGGCAAGCTAAAATTTTCTAAGCAAGAAGACTAGCTGCACTTATGGATATAATCATAAGAGAGAAGAGTGGGGTTGCAACTTAGAAATTTCTCCATGCAAAGCCATATTATTATTACTGAAATGGTTCGTCTTGCCAGTACTAATAGTTCAGTCAATCAATTTGAGAGGAAATAATATTCGGGGCACGCCAACAACAACAATAACATATCCAGTAAAATCCAAAGAGTGGGATTACACAAACTTCACCACTACCTCGTGGAGGTAGAGATGTTGTTTCCAAAAGAACCTCGGCAGCAAATCCAAATACTATGCGGTGCACATCAACTTGCACGCAAAGTTCATATTTTTCAATCTCCACGCTATAGCGACTTAACAGAAAGATCAACTCCATTCGTAAAAGACAAAGTGACGAGAGATCACTTTCCCAGTGTAGTTCTGATTTACATTATCAGTTCACTTATTAGGTAATTACAGCTACATCCTTCATAAGCATAAATCGGTAATATGGTAAAATAGGTAACTAACCATTTATCGCAAAGTTAAAACTCCCTAATAGTGTAACAAATAATCTTTACACTGTCAATGCATATAACTTAAATTCTTCACTAATCCTTGTACAAACCGACTCGACCCAAATGCAAATATGGTCCAACTACTCCAGAAGTGCACTTCTTCTATTTCCCTAAAATAAATACTCCAAACTATGGAATTAACAAAGAATATGGAATGTTGATTAATACAGGGGTTCCCCTAACAACAAAAGACCAAACTCCATAAATGCAATGCCAGAGTAAGACAAGTAACTCTGAATACTTAAGAGTTCCCAAAACTTAATTTAAATCTACACCAAAACAAATTAAACCCAAGAAAACTCACACCCAAACTGACTTATTCATTCAGGGATATAATCTCGATATCCTACCTTACCCTCCTTAACAAGCAGGGATGTGAAAAACAAATCAGCGGAAGAGAGAAGAATGGGGTTGCAATTTAGAGTTAGAAATTTCTCCACGCGAGACCTTATAATTATTACTGAAATGGTTCGTCTTGACAGTAGTAATAGTTCAGTCAATCAATTTGGAAGGAAATAATATTAGGGGCATGTCAACAACATACCCAGTGAAATCCTAAGAGTGGGATCTGCAGAGGGTAAAATGTACACAAACTTCACCCCTACCTCGTGGAGGTTTGTTTCCAAAAGACCCTTGGCAGCAAATCCATGAATGATGCGGTGCACATCAACTTGCACACAGTTCATATTTTTCAATCTCCATGCTATAACGACTTAATAGAAAGATCAACTCCATTCATAAAAGACAAAGTGACAAGAGATCACTTTCACAGTGTAATTCCGATTTACACTATCAGTGCACTTATGAGGTAATTACAGCTACATCCTTCATAAGCATAAATTGGTACTATGGTAATACAGGTAACTAACCTGTTATCGCAAAGTTAAAACTCCCTAATAGTGTAACAAATAATCTTTACACTCTTCACTAATCCTTGTACAAACCGACACAACCCAAATGCAACATATGGTACAATTACTCCATATAGTCACAGATTGTAGAAGTGCATTTCTTCTATTTCCCTAAAATAAATACTCCAAAATATGGAAATTAACAAAGAACATGGAATGTTGATTAATATAGGGGTTCCCCTACCAACAAAAGACTAAACTCCATAAATGCAATGACAAAGTAAGACAAGTAATACTGACTAGTTAAGAGTTCCCAAAACTTAATTAAATCTACACCAAAACAAACTAAACCCAAGAAAACTCACACCCAAATTGACTTATTCATTCAATTACACAAACGCATTTGCAGAAGCAACCGATTTACTAGAAAAAGACCAATCGAGAAATTTTCCTATTATTCATCACACTACCACAAAAAAACAGGAGTGAGCTAACACTAACTGTACAAAAGTCAAACACTTTAACCAAAAAAAAGAACCCCATAAGCAAGAAATGAACTTCATTTTCGAAGTGGAAGAAAAGAATACCTGAAAGTAGAGAGGCTTAGTTGGAAGAAATGGGAAAAGGGGAAAGTAATAGCTTAGTCAAAGAGTATTCTGATGATGAGACTGAATTGAAGGAATCCTTCTTCACCTATAATTCTTCTTCTGCTTTGCTTCTCTTTCTTGTTCGGATCTACAAACAAAGCCTCTGCTCTCTGCTATCTACTGTGTATTGTTGTCTCCTAGTCAGGGAGACCCGTTTTGGACGGGCTTGGATACTTTTTTACTATAAATGGACCGGGTCATATGTCATTCTCTTTTTCTTTTTCTTCTTAGTTGTACTGCATTATTGGAAGAATTACGCAAATAATTAAATATATACTAATTAGTTAGTTAATATAATTATAATTTAAATTAATTATGGTTTGCGATAAATATTTAATTATAATTATAGTTTGAATTTTGTTTAATTCACCCAATTTATGCAAATGTTATGCGCGAATCAAATTGTATAGCGAAATATATAATCATTGTGAATTGTATACAAACATTGTGCAAGAATTGCGTAGTGAAATATACAAATATTATACTAAAATTGCGAATTGTGAAGCGAATCATACTAATGTATACAAAATATTGCGCAAATTATAAAAACTATGTTATAACTATGATTATGAATTGTAATTACCCAAACTATAGTTATGGAGCACAATTATATTTTATACGTTTGCTATTTATAAAATTTGTTCATTATTGTTCGGTATCAATTAGCTAGTTTTGTTCATCCAAATTTAGAAAAAAAGATATAACTGAGTTTTTAAAAATATTTTACTGCAATTTGAGTCCTAATGTGATTTTTACTCTCTCCTTTATCTATTATGTACCTTATTGAGTTCTTCTGAAACTAGGACTTCATGAAATATAAACTTGGGTAAAAATTGTAAAAAAATAATATACTTGAACCAAAAATATATTTTTTCAATTTTTTAAAATTGAATTTATTTTTGAATTTTGATTTAGCCTTGATAATGCATGACCCTTGAGTGTTTTTCTTATCATAAATAATATTACTATTTTTTTAATTAAAAAAAGATAATAATTCTTGGATAATGGATTCATGTGGACAGACCAAATATAGAAGAAAAAGGAATTGAGTATTAAATTGATGTTCACATGCAAAGCCAACATGTGTTATGGGTCTTGTGAATTTGGACCTACCCTAATTTGGACGTGAATAAATTGTTTTATATAGTTTACTTGACAAAGAGAGATTTTCACATCTTCTCCTTATCATTCAAGAGCCAAAAGAATATAATTTTTATTAGATTACTCAGAAAAAACTTGCTACCCAGAGAGTAAGGAAATTCAATAATATACGGTAATTGTAGTTAATTATCATTTTCTTTTAGGGAAAAGACTCAAATATGTCATCAAATTTTGAGAAAAGACTCATTTATGTCATCTGTTAAAAGTTAAGGCTTATTTTATGTCATTATCGTTTGAGAAAATGTTTATCTGTGGCATAATTTTTTAAGTTCAATAATTAATTGTCTAGTATTCAATAATATCTACAAGCTTAAAAAGAGGTTCATTTTGAGATTCGTCGGATATGGTCTAAAAGGAGAAAGGGCCGATTAAAAGAAATTAGGTTAAATTTTAAATGATTTGAGTTTTTCCATCCAATTAAGAGGTATGGAGAAAAAGTTCATTAACAACAAGGGCATTTTCAACGTAGAATATTTTTGACCCATTTCCTTATTTCTAATATTACAGGGGCATATTCCTATCAATTTTTATCGGACCATTTGCCTTGTCATAACTTTTTCAAAAAAAATTAAAATATTTTTTGATTATTTGTGTGATTATGTCATTAAGAATAAAAGTTTTTTAAATTTTTTTTTAAATACATGTATATATTAGTTACATATATATAATTATTTGACAGATATGTAAATTCAATTCGATAAATGTACATATACAATTCAACTCTCTGCACTCTTTACCCTGTCTCACTCACCTCTCTCTTATAATATGTAGCTACGAATCGCAATTTTATAAACTATAATTATTTTTTACCTTATTATTTTTCAAATAGGGTATAATATAAGACCCTGTAGAAAGACGAATCCATCCGGACCTAAAAGAAGCCCAATTTATGTAAATTCTAAATTATATATTGCCTAAATATTTTTGTATTTGAATCCCATTTTCAGTAAATTTGCGTCTCCGAGTAATTCCCATTTTCAGTAAAATTTGCGTCTCCGAGTAATTCCCATGGTGGTGAAGAATCATAAAATCATGCCTCGGCGGTGTGGTGTGGGTGAGTATCTTCGATCTGTATATAGTTATGTTATGTTAAACATCACAATTTTATCTACTTTCATGGGTTTTGGTCTAGTTACGTTTTCTTCCATGTATTCGTAGTTATGTAGAATTGTTTTTTGATTGTTTGCAATGTTTTTAATCTTTGGTTGTGTGGAGATGGAGGTAGAAATTCAAGCATGGGATCGTTTGTTGTTTATTACAGAATTCACCTTTCTCATAACAGGATGCTTCAGTATGTCTTGCTTAAGAAAGAAATGCCCTGCTGCTGAGAGTGATGTTGAGGATTTTCCCGTGAAGGGTGGACTTGATAAAGTCGATGTTGAGGAGTTTCCTGTGAAGGACGGACTTGATAAACTCACATCAAACGACCTGCATCAATTTACTAACCAATTTTCTCCAGAAAATTTTGTTGGACTCACCCATTTGGGAAAACTTTATCGTGGGAAGATGATCATTGATTCTAATGTCACCAAGGATGTAGCTGTCAAGATTCTAGGTATTGATGAAAGGGTGTATAGATGTACAGGAAACGACAAACTGGAAAGATTTGAGGTTCGTGTTTGTGGGGAGGAAACATATGTAACGAATCTCCTTATCCGAGAATCCTGCCTAAACAAAATAACATCAGTCACCCTAAATCAAAAACAGTGGAATTGCTCCAATTTCTTCAGCTATATGGCTCCAAATTGTTCAACTATACTATTTGATCCCGAGACGGGCCATTAATCCGAGGCAAGTTTGTGTCTCTTCCGTCCTTAAGTTTTGTAGCTCGTCGATCGCAACATTAATATCTGGCCTATTCGCTGGATCACGATCAGTACAGCGTATTCCAAGTTGTGTTATTCTTTCAGCATCCTCCTTTCTGCAGCCTGGCTTCCTCGGGTACCCCCTCCTCAGCAGCTTTTTAGCAACCGCATGTCTCTGGCTCACAATGAAGGATTAGCTCGAGAAGAACCACACCAAAACTATATATATCGTAGCAAGGCTCTGGATACACTGTCATAAAATAGAGTTATTAAGCTTGCAACAAGAATAAATAGAAGAATCATACTACATTGAGCATTTGAAAACCTACCAGTTCTCAGAAAATCAGGGTCAATGTATCCAAGAGTACAATATGTTCCCAGATGATCTAATAGTCCTACCGCCCCAAAGTCGCACAGTACTGCATTAAAACCCTGTACATGTAATTTGATGAATTAGACATTTATAATTTGACAACAGCAAGAAACCACTGCAATCCCACAAGGATAGGTTTCAGGAAGGATAGTGAGGTTGTTTCCTGTACACCCTCGACTCAAATAATTTTACAGCCTACTTAGAAAGAAAAAGAAAAATGATCCCAATCACCATTAACAAAAGATAGTTTAGGCACGTTTAGTACCTGAAATCATTCGAGTGGGATTGATTATTATGCCTAACCTACAGGGAGTTTACTGCACGAACTAAGAAAATAATTGATATGGATATGGAATCAACTGTTAAACTGAAGAAAATGACAGGGGACACAGAAGTAGCAGTTTAATCTATCACATCAGCAAGTGCCTAAATGGCGTGAGCATACAAATGATCCCAAATTCCAAGCCTCAAGTATGTTCTAGCTCTTTGCATGGTATTGTGACCAGCTTCTAAATTTTACAAAGGACCGCGCAAAGGGCTATATTTTATTTTTGAGTGAATTCTAACTATAAAAACATCTAAGGATCCAGCTCAATCAGTCATTACAGGAACTATACAATGAAAGATACAACTATTATAATCACCATCCAATGAAGATATATCACATCAAATGCAGCACACATCATTGTACTAGGACCATTAAAATGAGAAAGCATAAGCACCTGGCAACACTATACCCGTCTCCAGATCAGAATATATCTTGTTTCAGTTGGGTTACCTATAATGCAAAATTAAATCTACTAAATTGCAGTTCTTTTTTTTTTTTTCTGAAATACTCTAAAGAGGAAAAGGTAATTTCAAGGAAACAGAACAAGAAAGAGAGAAACGCCTTGATGCAAGGAACACCAGAACATTTGAAGCCCTTGTAGATTCCTTCATGTGATTCGTTTTAAAATAGGGCATGCTTTAAAAAACATACGTGTTCTTGAGAATTTACCAGACATCCCAGAGCTAACTATTCAGTATTCACTTCTTTTTTTATTTATGAAGTCACATTTCATCGATAATAACAAGGGCAACTTGGCCATATACAAGAGATACACGGAAAATGGAGAAAACTTAAAAATATGGTTCTACTCTAAAGAAACCTAATCTTCTAATTACATGGTCATCTTAGAAGAAGCAATGAAGTGTATCAACATTATCAGCTACCAAATATGTCAGAAACGATTAATCTTGAAATAAAAAATAGTCTCTTGATAGGAAGTTCATTTCCAACCAAGTCACTTTCTTGAGGTGCATTAACAGGAGCCCATCCATGTTCATTTACGTTTGTTGCAAGAATGTGTTTTAAATTAAATTTTCATAACCGAAACATAATTACCTCATCCAAGAGAACGTTTGCAGGTTTGAAGTCTTGGAAAGTCACAGGCAGAATGCTGTCGTGCAGCTGTTTTAACGCGAAAGCAGCCCCCTCTGGACATTAACTAGTTGATTCCACTTTAACGCTGTCAAATACTTGCAAAATATCAGCGCTTGGAAAAGATAATAAATAAAAAAAATGTTGGTTCACTACTGAAGAAAAGATAAATTTTTTACCTCTATAGTTGTCTGTCAAACTCTCATTAGCTAAGAGAGATATTACAATATAGTAGTGCGTCGCGGTGCTCCACACTTCTATTAGTTTAACGATTTTCACATGATTGAATTGAGTTATAACCGTAGCTTCCAAAGTTGGATCTCTGTTTGGAGACAAACACTCTCTTTTATTGCAATTGCCAGATTTTCGTAGGGTGAATTGAGCAAATTGCTAATTTGCCCCAAATACACCTTCTCTGCGCACCCTCACCAACAATATTGCCAAAGTTATTTGTCCATAACAAAAAGTTGATCTATGCTAAATACAGTTATGTGGTCGAATAACTGGGGAGGAGAATCTGCTTAGGCCCTATTTTTGTCATGTGTGAATGAGTTTGAAACCAAGAATAATGAGTAAAGTTTGAAGATAGCCTAAGCAGATTCTCCTCCGCATTTATTCGACCACATAACTGTATTTAGCATAGATCAACTTAAGGGCATGGACAAATAACTTTGGCAGTATTGCTGGTGAGGGTGAGTAGGGGAAGGTGTATTCGGGCAAATTAGCAATTTGTCCAATTCACTCTAGAAAAATCAGGCAATTGCAGTTAAAGAGAGTGTTTGTGCTCCAAACAGAGATCCAACTTTGGAAGCTACGATTATAGCCCAATTCAATCATGAGAATATCGTTAAACTAATAGAAGTGTGGAGCACCGCGACGCACTACTATATTGTAATATCTCTCTTAGCTAATGAGAGTTTGACAGACAACTATAGAGGTAAAAAAATTATGTTTTCTTCAATGGTAAACTAACATTTTTTTATTTATTAGTTTTTCCAATTGCTGATATTTTGAAAGTATTTGACAGCGTTAAAGTGGAGCCCATCCATGTTCAATTTACGTCGACACCCTGATATCGCAATAATGAGGAAAATATTAATTGTAGACGAAATGCGAGAGCAGAACTAGTTGAGAATCGCCAACTCAGTCAGATTTCAACATATAACAATCAAATATGAAAGCATCTCGATAGGAAACATAATTGGGCTAACTTAAATAGGATGAAGTTGGGGAAATCTTGGAACCAACTGAAACAACAAGGATTGAACAGAAGAATACGAATGAAAGAATCATGACTCTTATAACCAATATATGACCCGATGACTCTGGAAACCCTCTCAATGATCAACAACAACAATATTACAGCATGAACGAGTACCGTCCTAGCATTTCCAGTTAAGGCAAAGCAAACACAAACATGAAGATTTTAAGGTAACATTAGATTCATCTCACAGTCAAACAACCTGTATGGGACTCAAACAGAATGAAGAAGAGCAAAACTAAAGAGTGTTACCTTTCTGGGAGCAGCGACCCGTAGGAAGACGACCTGAGGAAGAAGCCCTCCCCGACGCTTTTAATGGAGATAATCGCCCCCCTAAACAGTGGAGAAAGGGTGGAATATATAGAGGAGTTTTAGGGCAACATTGGGATGGAAGAATGACGGGGCAATTTGGGGAAATTGGGTAGAAATTAGGATAAGGGTTTTTCATTTCAAATTGCATTAAGGAATATCTGAATCTATCCGTTCATTCACAGGCCAAGGGCGCGGGGAGAAGGAGATGAAGACGCGTGTATCAGTTCTCCTCAACAAAATCGTACTATGAGAGGGGATAAGAGACACGCGGGTACGAAGTTAGTTGAAGGTGAACGTTGCTGCGTTGCGTTTGTCGTCTAGCTGGTTTCTGGTTCGTTGGGATGAAGAAGGAGCGATGGGCGTGTGAGACGCGTGAGGGAGAAAGGGGAAGAAAAGAGAGAGTCACGTGGAGTGTTGTTTGTACGTATAGCTGTAGTTGTTTGGATTGTTGTATATTGATGCTGAAAAATATAGAAAGTGGGCCGGGTTTAGGTGAAATTGGGCTGGATTTTCAGTCCAAAAATGGCCTAAAACTGGTATGAGAAAAGGGCTCAAAAATGGGTTAAAGGGTAGTGAAATTGAATTGAGAAATTAGCCATTTTAATTAAATTGAATTAACTAATCCATTTGACTAAGAGAAGAATTTAATATTAATTAATTAAAGAGCTTTATTAAAATTAACAAAATGAAATAATTAACTCAACTAATAGCTAATTAAATTTTGAAAAATAATTCATTAGTAGAAATTGTTCTGGTCTTTTTGTGAGTTGGAGTGAGGAAAAAAAAAGGAGTAAAAATATATTTTTGTTGTTTTTCAAATAATTGAAATACATTTTATGACCAAATTTAATTTTCAAATTTCAACTTCAAAAAACTTTTTTTTTAAAATCATGATCAAACAATTAGGGACTATTTAAGGATGTGGTTAGGTGTGATTTTAGATCATAATTTTGATAATAGCTAGTGTATAATTTGATACTTCTCCTTTGCTTCATATTAAAGATATTCTTGCTTAAGCAAAACTTTTATGGGTTCTCCTCTTTCTTAATTCCCATGCAATACGACCTATATATATATATATTCTCAATTATCCCTAGCTATTCTTGATATAATATCCAAGAAAAAAAATGAATCATTTCTCTACATTTATTTTCTTGGCCACTTTTTTTATATACTTATTTCATATTGCATTAGCTTCTACAGTTTCTACAGGAGATTATAATAAGGATTTCTATGTTACATATTCACCTAACCATGTAAACACTTCTGCTGATGCCCATACAAGAAGCTTGATATTTGACAAAGAATCTGGTAATTAATTAATTGAAATGATAATTTGATGAATATTATTTTTCATTTGATTTATTTGTTGATCAGGTGCAGAGATTGCTTCAAAGGATATGTACTTATTTGGTCAATTCGACATGAAAATTAAGTTGATACCAGGAAATTCAGCAGGCACTGTTGTAGCATTTTATGTAAGTTAAATTAATTCGTAAATATTTCTTTAAAATTTTGATGAATTTGAAACTATATATATATATATATATATATGCAGTTATCTTCGAGTCAACCAAATCACGACGAGATAGATTTTGAATTTCTGGGGAATATGGCTGGGAAACCTTATACTCTTCAAACGAATGTTTATGTTGATGGATTCGACGATAGAGAAGAGAGAATCAATTTGTGGTTTGATCCAACACAAGACTTTCACACTTATTCCATTCTATGGAACCTTCACCAAATTGTGTAAGCATTTTATCTACGATTTAACCATCAATAAAATTAATTGCTAAAATTAAATCTTAATAAGAGATCTTAAGTATATTCGCCTCACACATTTTAATTGATTTTTGGGCAGGTTCATGGTAGATTGGGTACCTATCAGAACATACAGAAACCATGCAGATAAAGGAGGTAAATATCCTCATTGGCAGCCAATGGAACTGAAAATCAGCATATGGAATGGAGAAGATTGGGCAACAGATGGGGGGAAAACAAAAATTGATTGGTCAAAAGCACCCTTTGTGGCCACATTAGGAAATTACACAATTGATGCTTGTGTATGGGAAGGCAATGCAAGATTTTGCAGGGTAGGAAGTGAAAATAATTGGTGGAATAAGGGGCAATTCAGTACTTTGACATGGACACAAAGAAGGTTGTTTAAATGGGTTAGAAAATATCATTTGACATATGATTATTGTATCGATAATCAGCGCTTCCAAAATAATGTCCCCATAGAGTGCTCTCTTCCAAAGTATTGATTAAATGGACAAGCTATATTAAAACGATCGAGATCAGATTATATTTTTATGGGCTAAATTTAATGCATTTTGTGACAGCAAATAATAAAAAAAGATTCTTTTCTTTTTCATTTTATATTCTCTTATGTTTGTTCTTTGCATAGTTATTTATATTTAAATCAAAAAGTCTATGAAGGTTCTTGGATCAAAGTATCTTTATCCTATGAAGCAAAGTGATGATTTTTACTTTTGATTAGGTATTTATATATACACCTTTTCTTAATATCGTGTAATGTACACTTCCCTTTTTTTTTCCTCTTCTACTTTATATGTGATTTCAAGAATGTTTTTGCTGACTTCTAATGAAGGAAACCTTTTTTTAATAAGTTGACATAGATGAATTCAATGGAGTAATTGAGCTAACATTCCCTTTACGTTTTACCATTAAGTTGTATAAATTGTTAGTTTACACTATTAAATCTCTCAAAGAATATTCACATATATTTTTTTTAAAAATATGAGACTTATAACTGTAAATAAAATACTATATCTACTATACTATATAAAATAATTAAACGTGATCGATATAATTTAAACTCAAAAATTATTTTTGATGCGTCCTTTAACGGGATGACCAAATATGTCATACATAAAACAAACAACAGGTATGAAAAAAATAGTTCTTGCAATTTACTGGTGCAACGAAGGTAAAATGCAACGTAATTTTGAAGATTTTAGTACTCAAATTAACCCCTATATGAAAAACAAAACTTTCCGCAAATCTCCTTGCTAGAATAATGCTTCTCGGCTGGTCCAATGACACTCTTCGGGGCGTTTGGTAAAGGCATGAGATAAACAAAGTTATCATATGAATGGAGATATGTCATGGGATTCATACATCTATAGAATAACTTATTTCATCATTATATTATACATAATTCAGTCGACCCATTTTTTTTCCCATATAAATGTAAAGTTTTAACTTGCCTATTTCCCATTGCAAAATGCTATAAAGTAAAGTAAAGAAAGCAATAAATAAACTTAGTACTCCATAATTAAATATCACAACCAAGCAAAGTTCAGTATAGTTTTATAACACAGTTTACTCATTAAGGTTACACATTTTATTTATTTAGTTAACACAACATGTGCACCCCATGTAACGCCAAACTGCACCATATAGATATCAATATTTTCCCATAAACCCCAATTACTGAACCATCCGAGTATAATGTCTACATACTTTTCCTCAGCAGACTCTATCGGATAATTTGAACAACATATGAAATTTGAGGTTGTGGAATTCTAGGAATAACGTGTCACATCATGCAACCATTCCTTTAAATTATTACACTTTCCGTACCAATTTTTATCGTACAGTTTATCTTACCATAAAATTAGATTTTTTTTTTTTAATTATTTGGATGATTATAAATTTTTTAATTAAGGATAAAAGAAATTTTTTAAATTTTGTCTTCAATTATGGAAAGGTATATTTTTTTTTAAAAACGATTTAAGAAGTAAATGTATCACATAATTGAGATCAGAATTAAATGTATCACATAATTTTTTAAAACGAATTTTAGCCCAACCCGTTTGAGTCCAAAGTAAATTTGGGTGGGTCATAATCCAACCTAATTTGCTAGCTCAACTCATTTTAACATTCTCAATTTCAACTCAATCCGTTCGTTTAACACCCCTAATTGCTTCCGATAAAGGAAACATGAAACATGAAACATTGTTTGGTGGGTTAATACATATTGTAACCTAAACTCAAAAAGGTGTTAATGCAACAAGTCATCCATTAGGCATTAAGGGGATGACCAAATATGTGTCATAGATAAAACAAAGAACTCAAACAATAGGTACAAGAAAATAATTCTTGTAATTTATTGGTGCAATGAAGCTAAAATGCAACATAAATAATAAAGAGATCATAAAAACATCTATAGAATACGTAGCTTATTATTCATATAATTTTCAACCTGATCTTATTCGAAATAATTAGTAAGGGCGTTGACCAATATAATTGCCTGGAGGATCATAGCTGCAAATAACAAACCACCAACCATTTGTACATTGAACCCTAGCACAACCAAGTCGTATCGAGTTTTGCCAGACCACCTGAGTATAATGCCGACATTCTTTTCCACCAGTGCAACTATTAGTATTATAGTCATAGTATGGTTTCTCACCTACCCACAAGTTAACAGCTGCAGTACCTGTGAAAGAACCACTCCCCTTGGCAATATTTTCACCGTAAGGTCCATTAGAGTGAACAAGATTGCAATCACTGATTCTTTAATTAGCATAATTTTGTGCATAATTTTCAAGAGTTGTGTTCCATGTTATTGCACTAACACCAACTTGAGATCGAGCTGAATTATGAGCGTTAAGATAGTCTGTTTGGGAATTTTAATTTGGGCATGACAATAGGGGAAAACAAGGGCAAAAAGGATGAAACAAATTAGAACATTAGAAGCTTTCAATAATGCCATTTTTTATTTTGAAGAGATGATGAGAAGGAATTGGATATATGTTGGATAATTATAGGTGAAAAATGTGAGTATTTTGCTTCGTGAAATTAGGAATTGCATGTGAAAAGTGAAAAAAAAGTTGAGCATTTTAAAGCAACTTTTACACATCTTCCCTTGTAAATGCTTTAACCTTAAGATATTCTTATAATACTATTTAATAAAAGATTCAAACTATATGTACGTACAGAGAATGTAAAAGATTTATATAGTCCCTCCGTTTCATTTTAAATGACTTTTCGATTATTGTTTTATTTATTCAATTTTAAAAAATCAAGATAATTTTATTTTATCTGACTCGATTCATTTCATTATAAATGAATGAAATTTAATGCAACTCGTAAATCGAAACTAGCTTGCAACATGCATGCATTGAGATAATTAATTATTGGGGTACCATAATCCCTTTACCCAAAGAAGTAATCACGTATTGCTTAAGTTTAGCTCTATCTTTAGATAAATAAATTTTAATTGGCCTCTACTCGATTAACTACATCGATGAATTATCTATGCAACTTGTCTGTTTTTATATACAATTATATTTAGTGTGTTATCCACTGATAAGTTGATAGATAGTTTTACTTTGTTTCTTTTTAATATTATCCCATTACATTAATTACAGTGTCAAACAGATGGACATATATATACATGCCTCATGCCTCATGTCAATAATTCCTTACTGTATCATGAGAAAAGTACAGCAATCCTAAAGATGAAGAGGAAAGACTTTTTGCCGAGAAATTATACTCTATATGAGAAAATTACAGGAATCGTATAGCTTTTGGGGTGTGAGTTAGGCATCAACTTTACATGATATCGGAGAAAGATCAGTCTCATCCAATGTTGGACTCCCGAAAAAAATTAAAATTGCTCACACACCAGATGCTAAACACTGAGCGTGAGGTAGGGGGTTTTGAAGGATGAAAAAAGTCTCACGTTGGTGATTATAAAACTTGAACAATCCTCCTTCCTTACTTTGAGCTAGTTTTTGAGATGTGAATTAGACACAAAATCTCATTTTACAATTTTTGCATTTGATTCTATAAAAATTTTAACTTCATTTTGAAATGAAGTTAGACGATACATCTCACAGCATATATAAATATAGGCATGCAAGTCGTTGTAGTACACTTGGTGAGTATTTTACATGTTAAAATTGGTAGATTATTCTTTTTTGTTCCTTTGTAGTTACTGAATAAATTTATTAAAATAACTACAAATTTAGCTTTTTAGTTAATATTAACTTTTAAGAGGCATACGAATAAAATGAACCGTCGGGAGTACTTCTCATTTTTTAAAAGTTACTTGATTTTACAAAAATAATCAATACTGATACATATCATAAATTATAAATTTGAACATATGTCAAATTAAATAAGTATTATTGTTAAAATATTAATAAAAAATTAAAGAGTCCTGAAGCACAAGAAAATTTTAATTGTTGGTGTCGTTTGGGAGGTATATGGACTTTTATTTGCTCTCAATATAGAACTTTAGGCCTAACAGATTTAGTTCAGTATTTATTTTTAAATAGCGCGAATAATATCAGACGGATAAATAAATAAATTAAACCAAGAAGCAATTTATTTAAAGATCCATATTTATTTATTTTCATATAAACTCCAGTTATTGCATGCATAGTACTACTGGATTTATTTTCCTTATTAACACATAAAGCTTTAATTTTTCAGACATCAGTTGGAAGTTCCAACTTGGAATCACAGTGTGGTTTGTCTTCAAGAACAACGTAAGGACGTTCACCGTTCCAATTACCACGTGGATCATAATTGCAAGTTATAAAATACCATCCGTTGTTGCACCTGACCCTAGCACAACCCAGACGTACCGAGTTACGCCACACTACCTGAGTATAGTGTCCACATACTCGTCCCGGTGTGCAGGTATTCGAATTATAATCATACCATTGCTTCTCATCGACCCACGTCTTCACGGCACCAGCCGCGTTCAGATCAGGAAATGCGGTGGCTAGGTTTTCGCCGTAAGGGCCACCAGAGTGCTGCATCCTGCAGTCCCCAGCTCTTTGATTGGCATAATTTTGAGCAAAGGATGCTAGGGTATTGTCCCATGTCATAGGGCCAACACCAACTTGTCTACGAGCTTCATTGTGAGCGTTAAGATAATCTTGGGGAGAATTTTGAGCTTGGGATATGGAGAGAAATATAGCAAAGTTAATGAAACAAACAATTAATAAGGCAATAATATTGGAGTATCCCATTTTGTGTTTTGGTGATGATAATTAATGAATAGTTCATTGCATGGGTTTAAATAGGGGAAGAAGAGTTGAACAGTCTGCAATTTTATGTCATGAAATTATAGAATTGAATGGGTACTATTTGAAAACATAGTATGAGATTAGATTTTTGGATCATAAATATTTTTTATTTTGTTTCCAAATATTATTTTACTTAATTTTAAAAATTAATTTTATTGGTCATGAAGCTATATTTGAAATTCGGAAAAATAACAAAAATCTTATTTTCACCTTTTTCACTTTTACTTTTTTTTCATATTTTCAACAAAAAACCAAAGTTTTATTTGCATAAAATTTCTCTGGTTAAAATTAAATAATATTTTATTTTTTTAAAAAATATTTTCAATTTTAAATATTAACTTCAAAAGTTGGGGCCAAACACAACAAACTCCAACTTTAAAAAACTTAAACGGAAAAGGGTCTAAAATGACCTCGAACTATTGAAAATGATACAGTAATGTTCTCCATGTACCTCTTGGGTCTAAAATGCTCCTATCATTCACCTTTAACTCCAAAAAAATACCCTTCATAAGCTAGAGGTGGCCCCTGTAGCTGATAAGATGAGGGAAGCGAGACTGCGATGGTTTGGACATGTACAGAGAAGGAGTACCTATGCCCCTGTTAGAAGGTGTGAGAGGTTAGATTTGGGAGCTATACGGAGGGGTAGAGGTAGACCAAAGAAGTATAGGGGGAGGTGATTAGATATGATATGGTGAAACTTGATCTCACCAAGGACATGACCTTAGACAGAAAGGAGTGGAGGTCGAAAATTAGAGTAGCAGGCTAATAGGGTGGATAGGAAGGAGTAGTAATTGTCTGCCTTTTATATGTTATTTATCTGTCTTTATATGTTTACTATCTTGTATCTACGTATTATCATGTGTTCTTCTCTTTCTTGCCTGTTTAACATATCTAGCTTATTCTGCTGATGGGTTTTTGTGACGAGAGTTTCCAGGAAACAGCCTCTCTACCTATGTGGTAGTGGTAAGGTCTGCGTACATCTTACCCTCCCCAGACCCCACTTGTGGGATTTCGTTGTTGTTGTTGTTGTTGTAACTTTTTTGACTCACTTATACCCTTGAAACCAACAATTCTTTCTTTTCTTTTTTTCAAAATATTTATTATGTTTCATTTTCTTATGAAACATAATAAATATTTAAAAAAGAAAAAGAAAAAAAGAGAAGATTGTCAGTTTCAAGGGTATAAGTGAGTCAAAAAGGTTAATGAAGGGTATTTTTGGAGTCAAAGGTGGATGATAGGTGATTTCAAGGGTATAAGTGAGTCAAAAAAGTAAATAAAGATATTTTTTAACCAAAAGGTGAACGACAAAAGTATTTTAGACTCAATAGGAGAATGAGGGATATTATTATATTTTTTTCAATAATTCAAAAATATTTTCGATTATTTTTCAAATTTTAAATAATGTGATTTTTTTTCATAGGGAAACACCCACACGAGTGTAAGAGACAACGAATAACATGTCACCTTATGCGACTATTCGTTTAAACGATAAGAGCCGCCTCACGTCATTACTAACGTCGTTGTTTGAACATTCTTTTTCTTTAAACTATTATTCTCTTCCTATGAGACTCTTTCACACGATACGACACGGTATTTAAGAAAAAAAAGATTTTTTAAATTTATAATCTAATATTATTTTTAGATATTTAATTTATATTATTGTGAATTATTTTATTAAAGGCAAAAAAAGAATTTTAAAGATAATTATTTTTAATAAAAGTAAGGAGATATTTTTTTAGAACGGGTCAAAAAGAAAAGGGTGTCACATAAAATAATAGTGGAGTAGTAATTATTATTATTTGAGGGACTAAAAATGATTAGTTATAAGATAAAAGGAAACCAAGATTAAAATATTTTAAAATTATTTGAGGGACTAAGATAAAGAAATAATTCTAAAGTAAAGTATTGATATTTTTTTAGAATCAGCTAAAACAAAATATTTCATGTAATTGAGATTTAAAAAATTACTAATATTTCTCATTATCTTCATTCTTCTATGGATCGATGTCATCCATTTCATACTTTTTCGCCAGAAGTAGTTGGAACACAATATTTCACCTACACATCGATCTTAATTTTACTTGTATATTAGATGTTATTCCACGCATTACTTAATATACGTAAAATAGATAAAGAATTTATTGACCAATTTATACGTATAAAGTATGATGAAAAGTCATTCTTTCACCACTAAAGAACGCGGTGTAAATGAGATTGTTCTTCTTTTAGCTATAAATTTCGGATACAAGTAATGAAAAATTTTAAAAATCCTCCTTTGTAGGAAAAAAAATTCCAAGAAAAATCCTAGCCATTAGCTTTTAATTAAAGTTTTGTGATTGTTAAAACACCCATCCATACTTAAGCGCAGGGGCATACAAGGAAAAAAATCAACGAATAGTATTAAATAAAAAGAAAAAAAAAGACTAATTAGTAATTAATTGGTATTTGAAAAAAGAAAATGTTTCGATCATAACTAGTTTGGGATGATTTGAAAAAAAAAATCAAATCAAATAAATCAATTGGACATATTTACATAGAATTTTAAAAAATATTTAATAATTTATTAATACTTTAAAACTTTTTCAAAGTTTTTTTTTTTAGAGAAAATTGAGAAATAGCTAAAAGAGGTCATTTCTTTTAAGTGGTATAGTAATTTTTTTTTTTTTTTGATATATATATTCGTGACTACACTATATAACAATTCATACTATATTAATAACATTAATTGCTCCTTTTAATCTGTAATTTTTTCCTTATTAAAGAATTTTCCATATGATCATTACTCGGATAATCAGTTGTTCCAAAACAATATTTCCCCGGAGCGCTATATAGGACGTTAGGTAAGATAAATGTATCTATTTATTTAATTTTAAATATTTATTTATGCACATACGAAATTAAAGAATATGAATTTAAGTTGAAGTCAAGTTAAAAAACACATTATATATTATGCAATCAAATAATGGTCTAACCGTATATATAGACACACAAGTCATTGTAGTATAGTGAAAAATGGAGTTTCTCCCTAAGCAAAACTGAGCTATAAAGTTGAGTTAAAAAAATCGATTTAAGATAAGTTCATAAGAGAGTGGTATCTCTTTAAAATTTATTTCAACTAAGTAGAAACAATTCAACTTCAAATTCTCCTTCTACCCTTAATGAAATAATTCTCGATCATTTAAATATTTAATAATTATTTTAGATCATAAGTTTCAAAAGTCTTTCTTTTTTCCTTAGACAACATGTCATGCAAGTCAAAGCATGCCACATAGAATAGGGCGAAAGAAGTCATAAGTACAGTGGTAAATATCCTAATTAAGCAAAGTTCAATATAACTATTTGTTGGGTTCCTTCCTTAATTGGAGAGATTCTAGAAAATTCTAAAAAGTGTCAAATTTTCTAGAATGATTCGGAGAACTCTTGAGAAGTATAGAATTCTCTAAAAACTTATGGAAACATGTGAAAGAATATGAAAGTCTCTGAATATTCCTTTAATTAAAACTCATTTGGCACCATTAAGACTCAACGTTACTGTCAATAGGAGTAAAAAGTAATCAAAGTGATCAATAATATCTACAAGCTTAAAAAGAGGTTATTTTGAGATTAGTGGATAAGGTTAAATTTTAAATGATTTGGACTTTTCCATTTAATTAAGAGGTATGGATAAAAATTTATTAACGATAAGGATATTTTTAAATTATTTTTAAATGGTAAAGTTAAATAATAAAACAAAGTTGAAAGATATTTTTGACCCATTTCCCTATTTCTAATATTACAGGGGCATATTCCTATCAATTTTTATCAGGCCATTTGCCTTGTCATAATTTTTTCATAAAAATTAAAATATTTTTTGATTATTTGTGTGATTATGTCATTAAGAATAAAAAAAATTTAAATACATATGTATACTAGTTGCATATATATAATTATTTGATAGATGCGCATATTTAATTCGATGGATACACATACACAATTCAACTCTCTATCTTATCTCACTCGCCTCTCTCGATCTCACTCACCTCTGTCCTATAATATGTAGCTACGAATCACAATTTTATCAAACTATAATTATTTTTTAGCTTGGTATAATATAAGGCCCTGCAGATAGACGAATCCATCCGGACCTAAAAGAAGCCCAATTTATGTAAATTCTAAATTAGATATTGCCTAAATATTTTTGTAAAATTTGCGTCTCCGAGTAATTCCCATGGTGGTGAAGAATGATGAAATCATGCCTCGGCGGTGTGGTGTGGGTGAGTATCTTCGATCTGTATATAGTTTTGTTATGTTAAACATCACAATTTTATCTACTTTCATGTATTTGTCTTTCTACGGTTTTCAATTTTATTTCTGTTTTCAATTTTTGGTAGTGTGGAGATGGAGGCAGAAATTCAAGCATTGGATCGTTTGTTGTTTATTACAGAATTCACCTTTCTCATTACAGGATGCTTCAGTATGTCTTGCTTAAGAAAGAAATGCCCTGCTGCTGAGAGTGATGTTGAGGATTTTCCCGTGAAGGGTGGACTTGATAAACTCGATGTTGAGGAGTTTCCTGTGAAGGATGGACTTGATAAACTCACATCAAACGACCTGCGTCAATTTACTAACCAATTTTCTCCAGAAAATTTTGTTGGACTCACCCATTTGGGAAAACTTTATCGTGGGAAGATGATCATTGATTCTAATGTCACCAAGGATGTAGCTGTCAAGATTCTAGGTATTGATGAAAGGGTGTATAGATGTACAGGCAACGACAAACTGGAAAGATTTGAGGTTCGTGTTTGTGTGTACGTGCAAGCTCATTCTTTTGCTTTCTTACCTCAGCTCACTGTTTTCTTTGTATATGCTTACTGCAAAAAATTCCGTAGTATGAACTGAAATTTTTGCAAGCTCCAAGCATTAAGTGCCATCCCAACTTAGTGAAAGTGATTGGATATTGTGAAGAGGAAGAAACCTTGGGGATTGTTTATGATCTAAATCCACACGATACATTGGAGAACTTTATTGCTCGAGGTGTGCTTATGCTCTTACATCTATCTTTACTCATCTGTTATGCAGATTAAATCTTATCTGTTTTCTGCTGTTAAGTACGTTTTCTATAGCTATATTTGGGCAATAGTGTAGCTATTAGCCAGAATACAAATGTGGGGAGGAAACATATGTAACGAATCTCCTTATCCGAGAATCTGTAGGAGACATTCCAATTACTGTTCTGCTTTTGCTTGTTCAGCTGACTTCAATTGGATGCAGAGGGTTAAGACAGCCCTTACATTAGCTCGCTTGCTTAATTTTCTGCATGATAGGAAATACCTGATTCGCAACTTTTGTCCATATAACATTGTGTTTGACCAGGTACAATATTGCAATTACATTTTGTTGTTCAATATTTTTGTTTGTCGAGATTCTATTATGTTGTACTCCGTAATTTGAGTGACTGAAGATATTTTTGCATTTCATCTCTCCAGGATTTCACGCCAATTATGTTTGAGTTTGGTTTGTTAGTTGGAGGGGTTCTGGGTAATACAATCAATCCATCAGATAGGAGACTTGCTCCACATGGCTACGTCGATGGGTCCATATATGAACGTGGTACTGGTATGACTCGAGTTCTCTTCTTTTGTTTCCATCAAAGATAACACTAGCGAATTAGTGTTACTTTCATTGTTGCATCAAATGGCGTGGTGGGCAGAGTGCTACCCGCTACTTGGTACCTATGCGGGTAATAGAGAAGTACCCAATGGAATAGTGGAGGAATGCGTAAACTGGTGCAGACAACATTTTCATAAAAGAAAAAAATAGTGTTATTTTATTGTCACATGATACTGAAAGTAATATTTCCTTTAAAGGTGCCACAATTTTATTTCCTTGGAGTTTTTCTGAGGCATTTCTCAGTTATTTTGTTTTAAAGTAGAAGTTTACGTTATGTTTGAAATGAAAGGATGTGTAAGAAAGAGAAGGAAAAGAGGCAAATAATCTGTGTAGTTTTGTGTTTAAAATGAATGCTTCATTGGTTGTGTCTACCTTGCCACTTTGTTGCCGTTAATGTTTTTTCCCATTGTAGCCTTTTTGGCAATGTGTTGTTGTGCGGAGTCTCAATTGGAAACAACCTCTTTACCCTATGAAGGTAGGAAAGGAGGGGGATAATGTCAGGTTACATCTTACCTTCCTCAGATGACCCCATTTGTGGGATTACACTGTGTATATTATTGTTTGTGTTTCAAATGAATCATCCTTCCCACTCTTTATTTTCTTCTGCTCCTTTCCTCTCCAGTTTAAATGGATATGTCCTTGAGTTTCACAAACCAGTAATATTTTGGTTTGATCTGGTGTGAGATAACTTGCGGATGTGTAGTTGGGGAGAGCTTATAGTTATTAAAGTATTGTTTGTATATTATATTTTTTTTGTTGATTTCCGCTATGATATATTCTTTTTATGTTCGCTTTTCGTCTAGTGGTTTCATTTTATTCTTGTAGTTTTTGACGTGCTGCTTTCTCTGCATTTCCAAAGTAAAATAAAATCATGTGCTGCTTGCTTTAGGAGTCAAGACTCAAGAGTCAAGTTTGTTATTACTTTTACCTGTCCTGATGGAGCTTCTTTCCATTGCCCTATAACCATGTTTGTAATTTTACAAATACTTTGCAGATACGTTCAGTGTGAGGTCTGATGTTGTTGCCTTTGGTGTTTTGCTCATAAATTTAATAAAAAAAAGAGTTGTTGCTGGTGGAAACCCTTTAGGTAGGGTATTAGATGATTCATGGGCTATGAAAGATTTCAAGCCGGGGTGTTCACTTGTCGACCAAAGTCTTGTGGGTGATCCACGTTTTGATCCTCTCGATGGTGTTGCGATCACAGAACTTGCAAAACAGTGTGCAGAAAGGGACACAACGAAACGGCCATATATGAAAGAAGTTGTTGCGCGTCTAGAGGGCTTACGTGTTGTGCAGGAGCATGGTGAAGAAATGAATGTGCATCCTTGATAGTTGGGTAGTTGAGTTTACTGGATTTCTGATCTCTTATGCTAGCTTTAGTTACTAAATATCATATGATTGTGGCATTTTGAACTCTCTTGGTCAGATTTCACAAGTTGCATGCAGTCTTGTTAATTTTGATCCATGCTGCTTCTATCGTAAATCAACCAAATGCGTGGGACAAGCCAACTCTTTTGACTTACGGTAGTTGTGAACAAGTAAAAGTGAATAAGGGGGTATTGTCAACATTAGGATTTTAATGGAGGGGTATTTTTGAGTCAAAATATAATGAAGGGATATTTCTGCTCCATTTCAAATATAGTTTAGGGGTATTTTTGATTCTTTTCTCTTTAAACTATTTCTAATAGTATAGGAGTATTTTTTACCCTTTTTCGTTCATTTTTTAAACTGATTATTTGCCACTCTTCTCATATTTCTAAGGAAAAGGGGTCAAAATTGCCCCTCAATTTTGTTTTATTGTTTGATCTTACCCTCGTCGTTAAAAGTAAGTTAAAAATGCCCTTGTTGTTAAAAATACTTATCCTATATATTTTATATTTTAGTAGTTGTGATTAGTATAAATAGTTGGCAATTTTATAAAATAAAGTAAAACACATTAGTAAATACAATTATATTTTTCATGTTCTATTTTATGTGACAATCTAAGAATGTCATTTTATTTATTCAATTAAACAGGTACACACGTATGTACAAGTTACAACCCATCTAAGGATAAAAATAAAGCAAGAAGCAATTATCTAAATGGATATCAATTTGGATCCTTCTTTTCCTATAAACTCCAGTTATTAAACCATTAGATTATCATATACTGGAATACATAATATCATATAGCATACTACTACTGGATTTATTTCCTTAATTAATACACGAAGCTTAATTTATTCAGTAGGAAGTTTCAACTTGGAATCAAAGGCCGGTTGATCTTCAAGATCACCATAAGGACGTTGTCCTCTCCAATTACCTGGTGGATCATAATTGCAAGTAATAAAATACCATCCGTTATTGCACCTGACCCTAGCACAACCTAGACGTACTGAGTTACGCCACACCACTTGAGTATAGTGTCCACATACTTTACCCGGTGTGCAAGTATTCGAATTATAATGGTACCATTGCTTCTCATCGACCCACATCTTCACGGCACCAGCCGCGTTGAGCTGAGGGAAAGCCGCGGCTAGGTTTTCGCCGTAAGGGCCACCTGAATGCTGCATCCTGCAGTCTCCAATTCTTTGATTGGCATAATTTCGGGCAAAGGCTGCGAGCCTATTGTCCCATGTCATAGGGCCGACACCAACTTGTCTACGAGCTGCATTGTGAGCGTTAAGATAATCTTGGGGAGAATTTTGAGCTTGGGATATTGATGGAAATATAGCAAAGGTTATGAAAAATACAATTAACACAATATTGGAGTATCCCATTTTTGTGTTTTGGTGAGAATCAAGGATTAGATTGGATTGGTTAAATAGATAATAAAAGTTGACTAGTCTGCAATTTTATGTCTCCATCGGATTATTTTAATATTTGAAAGTCAAAGAATAAATGTATAAGAGCCGCCTCAAGTCATAATTTTTTAAAAAAATATTTTTTTATTATTTGTGTGATTATATCATTACGACTTTTTTAAAAATAATTATCTTTAATTATAAAAAGATGATATTTTTTTAAAAATGAATCAGGATGAAAAGTGACATATTATTGAAATCTGAAAAACAAAAAACACTGGCATCTCGTTATTCCTTTTTCCTAGAAGCACAATATTTCACCTATTGTTTTATTTTATATTAGAAATTACTCCACATATTATAAAATGGATAAAGAATTTAATGAGCAGTATGGATATACATACTGTCCTTTTCAGAAACGTAAAAGCCGCCATTTAATAATTAAAAAAAATACCTTGTGAATCACTAATATTAGAGTACTACTTTGACCCTTATAAACAAGTTCTATAATTATGATTAATATAGTTTTCTTGGTGAGTTTTTCTCTCCGCTCTAGAGCCTATATATCAATCCAAAATAATTCTCCCTATTCATCAAACTAATTAATATCTAGTGAAAATTAATATAAATGTTCAAAATAATTATAATTGATACTTATTTAGAATATTTTTTTACAAAATATCTTGCAGGAAGCTTTCAATAATCAATCTAAATTTGGTGGACGAATCGAAAAAATTATGATTTCATGAGCTAATAATTTTGTTACTTCGACTTAGGCACGCATATAGAACAAGTAAGAAAAGAAGCTTGTTAATTAATTAGCACAATGGTGGAAAGTAGCTATTAATTAACTTACACACATTATATTAAAAAGAATATTTCTCTGGACTATTTAAATTTTATCTTGTTCAGCTGTTGTTACAGATTTTCCAGGTTATTCATTTATTTATTGTTTCTTAGATGACTTAGTGTGTAAAAAACATTATTATGTTGTCCGTATATAGACTCAAACAAGAATATAAACAAATAAAATATACTGATCTTATGTGAAATGATTAATTATATTGCATATGGATATAGCCATATGGACAACATACATTCCCCTAATATATTGATTAACCAGTCACTAGCGATGGATATAGTACTGGTGGATTTTATTTTCCTTGGAACGTGTAACGTGAAATTTTATTTATTCATGATTTATTTATAATCATCATATATGTGCTTACATTATTACACATCATTAAGAAGTTCCAGCTTAGGATCGTAGGCCGGTTCCTCATCAAGATCACCATAAGGACGTTCTCCAACATAATTACCTGGTGGATCATAATTGCACGTTATAAAATACCATCCATCGTTGCACTTGACCCTAGCACAACCAAGACGTACCGACTTACGCCAGACTACTTGAGTATAGTGTCCACATACTTTTCCCGGTACACAAGTGTTTGAGTTATAATCGTACCATTGTTTCTCATTGACCCACATTCTCACGGCATCAGCCGCATGGAGCTGAGGATAGGCGGCGGCTAGGTTTTCGCCGTAAGGGCCATGGGAGTGCTGCAACTCGCAGTCCCCAATTCTTTGATTGGCATAATTTTGGGCATAGGCCTCTAGCTTATCGTCCCATGTCATAGGGCCGACACCAACTTGTTTACGAGCTTCGTTGTGAGCATCAAGATAATCTTGGGGAGAATCTTGAGCTTGTGATGAGTGGATTAGTAGAGCAAAGGTAAGGAAACAAACAACTAAGGCATTGAAGCATCCCATTTTGGGTTTTGGTGTGGATCAAAGAATAATTTGGTTGGGGTTTTATAATAGGGAAGAAGGGATAATAGAGCTCCACTCTATTTCAATTCATTTCTCTCTGTTTTCTCCGAATTGTTACTTAATGAAAGACATGTGTCAACATTAAAAATAAATAATTGAGACTTAATTAATTAAAATAAAGTTTAACCATGCATAATTAAATAAGTATTTCCTTAGCAATTTTGATTTTTTAAGATAATTCTTTTTTTTCCCTCTAAATTTGTGATTTTTTTTAATTCTTACTTTTGTATGTTTTTATTGTCAAAATTAGTTTTTTTTGTATTTCGAGTTAATTTATTTATTGAGTACTCCCTTTTTTTTAATTTTTAATAATTGATAAGTCAGTCTCTTAATTAATGATCAAAGAGGTATTAGCATTAGACCTTTTTTAATTTATAGTTTAATTATTTTGTATTTTACAATATCATAGTTGATTCAATTAGCTTTTCTAAATTTACTTCTATAAACATTAAATATTTCTTAACTTTTCACTTTATTTTTTTAAAAAATAAACTATTCAAATAATAAAATTTGATATACCTAAGTTGTAAAAAGAGAAGTATTTAAGATATATATGAATGAAATAATAGTTTACTATAATTATGAAATTTATCAAAACAATTGAAACACAATATATATGAAACATCTACCATTCTAATCATAATTAGAATTCTACATTAATTAACTAAATTCCAATTATTCATGTTTAATCATGACAAATGTCTTTCATGCAAGCAAGAATGTGGGAAAAAATGAAGAGAAAGGAAATGGAGAGGAGCTCCATCCGGGAAAAAGATGAGATTTGTGTAAGCTGCCCAACTATTTACCATCTTACCCCGTTTTTTCCTTTCTCATTTTGCGCATGATATCAACATGACTACTATGAATTGACTCTCTGTGATATTCCATTGGTATATTGATATTACATCGGTATCATATATTTCATCGGTATATTAATACTCTATCGATATCATATAGGATTAGGCTCTTTTCTGAAGAAATAAATAAGAAAGAATTAAGAGAAAATTATTACAAACACAACCTTATTTATTAAACTCTAAATTAGTAGAGAATATATTCTTTCTGATACTCCGTCAATATATTGGCACCATATCAGTATCATATATAACCAAGCTTAATTTTCTATAATACTCCATTTGTATATTGATACCCTATCGGTATCCTCTGTGATACTCCATCGGTATATTAATATCCTATTGGTACACTCTATGATACTCCATCGGCATATTGATACCTTATTAGTATCCTCTGTGATATTTCATTGATATATTGTACTACCCTATCGGTATCATATAGGATTTGACTCTATCTTTGAGAAATAAATAAGAAACAATTAAGAGAAAATTATTAAAGTAACAATTTTTTTATGCAACTCTGAATTAGTTGAAAATATATTCTTTGTAATATTCCATCAATATATTGATATCATATCGATATTACATAGGATCGAGCTTAATCTTCTATGATACTACGACCATATTGATATTCTATCGGTATCATTTATGATACTCCGTTGTTATATATGACACCCTAGCGATATCTTATGTGATAATTCGTCGGTATATAAATACCCTATAGATATCATATATGATAGTGATTAATGTCAGCATGACATCAGTGTACGAATTTTAAAATAAATATGTCACATATTTATGTGACAGGCATTTAAAATAATTTTAAAAAGAGGGTAGGGAAGTAATGAGGCAGGCATTTAAGAGTAAATACTTTTTCTTTTGTGTGTGGGTTGGGTTGGGGGTTGCGGGGAGGGGGGGCGGGGGGGTTTATAAGTATGATTCTTGAAATTGGTAGTCTGAAACAATTCTTAATATTTGTGTGGTTGAGAATTATTTCATTAAGGATTAGAAAGGGTAATTTTAAAATTAAATTATTTTCAATTAAAGTAAGGTGACATTATTTTGACATGAACTAAAAAGGACAGGGTGCCACATAAAATGGAACAAAGGGAGTCCCATTTATAGCAATACATGGAAATAAGATGATAAATATGCACTTGTATTAGAAGTAAATTATGAATGCAATATAAATGTATTATATGCGTTTAAAAATATATTGTGCATAATTGCTAAGAAATTAATACAATGTATTAAAAAGTGTGATAAATGTATTATTCATCAATAAAACTTGTATAATATATGTTTTGTAAATAGTTCTCTGTAATATGTATTAAAACTTTATTATAAATGTTAAGTAATTCTTTTTTTTATTGCTATAGATGGTAAATACTTTTTTTAATATAGTATATTAATGTAAGTCTTTTTTTTTCTTTTCAATCTATATT
Organism: Solanum rostratum; assembly: GCA_029948455.1. Taxonomy (NCBI): domain Eukaryota; kingdom Viridiplantae; phylum Streptophyta; class Magnoliopsida; order Solanales; family Solanaceae; genus Solanum; species Solanum rostratum. Next base: position 87,938,456 of record CM057045.1, on the reverse strand, counting down.
CAAACTTAAAATTCTTCAATATATTACATTTTTGACATATTTAACAAAATTATTTAAATCATAATTACAATCATAATATACATTATGCATATGATTAATATTGCTTCAAATTAAATTTCAATTTCATATCTCAAAAATATAACATTTAAAAATTAAGAAGATTTTTAAATCAAATATGAGAAACATTGATGCTGTTTTATTAATGCAAGATAAAAACCTAGCAAAATATATTAAAGAAAATAATAACAATTTTTTTGATAAATAAACAAGTAACGAAAATTTGAGAAAAGAAACTTGTAGATCAAAGAATAATTATGGCTTAAACTTTAGTTACTTCAATTCTTGACATTAAATAATACTTTTGACCCATGACTAACATTGATTCGGCCTTGATCAAGCCTCCAAGATCAAGGACTTGCTTGTGACCCTTGGCTCATAAGCCCCAATTTTTGTAGACTTGAGAAATCTTATTTCAAAAATAAATTACGTATAATCGATCACATAGATCAAAGCCTATTTTAACGGCTCTAGATAGAGCCCATGATTTATTGCAAGTAGGGGTGTCTTCTATTTTATCTGCTACAGAATTAATTAATTTGTCGATTAATTTCTTGTCATAATTAAGAAGATGGACCACTTGATTGAATGAGAAAATAGGAAGTGACAACTTAATTAAGCGTGATTATAGGAATAATTGCATTTGTTTGTTACTTAAGGGAGCTAATTTTAGGCAAACAATTAAAAAGAATGTATCCTTGGATTCATTTGTTTATTTAGCTGCCCGTTGTTTGAAAATTTAATTATATTGGTATGATATTTGATAATAATGTCTAAATATATTTAATTCGAAGTTAGTTGGTGAATAAAATGAAAATTGAGGTAGCTATATAAATATGTATATTTTTGTATAAATATTTTTAAATATTATGGCACGTTTTAATTATTTACACTCTAATTCATAATCTAGGTGTTTGCCTTTTAATTTGTAGTGATCTCTTACTGTGTGTTTCTTTTCTTTTTTTACTTTGATGTGTAATCTTTATGTTGGTAATTAAAAAAATTTATTTCAAGTTATAAATAACTTGTCTTTAGTCCTTTAATAATTGGTTATTGTGTTAGTTTAATTATTGTCAATATATTAAAATTAAATCCTTAACTGACAAAATTAACAAAATCAACAGTGTAAAATTAACTTAATTAATTTAATTTGATTCTTCATTCGATTTTACTTGAAAGATATTTCTAAATTTAAACAAAAGGTCAAAATAATTTTCTACGGAAAATACGTATACCAAACATAAATTAATAAATTGTTACACATTATTTTTTTTTTCTACAAAAAAAAAAAAAAGAGAAGAAGAAGAATTATGGGGTTTTTGTGTTCAAACTCCCAGTTGTTGTAGAAAAAAATTAAGCAACATAGTTTATAGGTCTATAGCTTGTGTGGATGATTTTTGGAATATCAATTTTTTTTTCAAGAAATGATTATTTAAAAAAAATAAAATGTTTTGACTAAGTTTTGAAAGAAAATAACATGTAGCAGCTTAAACTAGTGTTCGTTTTTTCTAACATTAATTGTCTCTCAAAAATATTTTCTGAATTGATTGGTTAAAAACTAATTAATTCTAAATTATTTAGATTTATATATATATCACTCTGAAAAAACACTTTTTTTAAAAAATAAATAGATCTTAAAAACTTAGCTAAACAAAACTATTAAATTGATAATTAAACTCCAGCAGCAAAACAATAGTACGATAAGCCACCACATACGCACTAACACACACTAACAAATTGAAACACTCGTAAATAAAACATGTAACTGCAATACCTACCTAGCTTTAATTAACTATCAAACGATTTGGAGTATTACGATATTAATTCAAGTTATGATCACTAAGATCAATAACATCACATAGCCTAGCACTGTTTTTTTTAATTTTCCTTAACAACTGATCAAATAGGCTTAATTCATTCAAGATTTGATGGAAATTCCAACGTGGAAAATTAATCGCAGGATGGTGGTTCAGCTTCAACATCATCGTACGGATGTTGTCCAATATAATTACCAGGTGGATCATAATTGCACGTTATAAAATACCACCCATTGTTGCATCGAACCTTGGCACAACCAAGACGTATCGAATTACGCCACACAACCTGAGTATAGTGTCCACATACTTGTCCCGATGTACAAGTATTCGCATTAGAATCGTACCATTGCTTCTCATCGACCCACATCCTCACGGCATCAGCCGCATTCAGATTGGGAAATGCGGCGGCTAGGTTTTCGCCGTAAGGTCCATGAGAGTGGATCATCCCGCAGTCAGAAATTCTCTGATTGGCATAATTTTGGGCGTAGGCAGCTAGACTATCACTCCATGTCATAGGGCCGACTCCAACTTGTCTACGAGCTTCATTGTGAGGAGTAAGATAATTCCTGGGATAATTTTGACCTTGTGATGAATGAAACATAGTAAAGGTAATGAAACAAGCAACCAAAATGGAGTAGTTCATTTTTGGGTTTTGATGAGAATTAGACTCAGCATGGATGGGGTTTTAATAGGGAAAAATGCTGCGTTAAAAAGTTTGCAAGTTGTAAATGAATAATTAATTGAACTGTTACTAGCTTTTAGTTGGCATAATTTTTAGCCATATTTGAAAAAGCAAATAAAATTATAGCCCTGTATAGCTGCTGCTTTTTTTTATTGATTGCCTTTGAAAAAGCAAATAAAAATTTGCTTTAAAAATTCCTTCATGTTTGATATCATGCTTTGAAAATGTATGTACATTTTTTTGTTACAGTTGAAGCAGAAAAAAGAAAAGAATTTAGTTAACAACAGTCCACAGTTGATGAACCCTTTTTAAGTTTGATGAATATTATTTGTAACGTAACATTTCTTTAATTGGATGTTTCACTATGCATATTGAACTCCCTAATTACCATTACTATATTTATATTATATTAAAAAACGTGAAGAACCTTAGAAATGTTGATTGAACATTTTATCCTCCATTAAAAAATTTTACTTTACACAAAATCGTCTTTTCACCATTCTTTTCAATTATTATATTATTATTTTTAATTGTGTTACATATTGAATATAATAAATATAATGAAATTTAAATAGAGAATTTTCTTATCATGATTACATTTTTATTCAAAGAATCCTTTTTCAACTAAAATAGACTTAATCCAAGAGGAAAATTGTCCAAAAAAAAAAAACTTTAAAAGTTAGGATTGAGACAAACTAACACATCAAATATAAAGGATTGAGACAAACTAACACATCAAATATAACGTTTTATAGTCTAATAGTAATTTCAATTAGACAATAACACAAACACATATTATTTATATAAGGAGTAAATATATATAGGACATTTATAAATAAATAATTTATTAGTGAATTATTTATTTTTTTATAAATTCATAATTAAATTTAAATGACACCTTTTAAGTTTTTTTAACTTCTGTTGAAATATTTAATTGATTTTTGAATTATTTAAAAAATAAATAAATAAGAATTATGTGAGTGTCACGCAGGCGGATTGACAATCCTCTTTTATATATATATACATGAGTATGTGATAACGAACGGTTACAATTATCCCACTTGAAAGTTTTTATTTTTTTCCAATCTATCATCATTGTCACGCACACAAAAAAAAAAAACATAATGTATCCACATTATTTGCCATGTTAACATAAATGGAATTAAAACTATCAAACTGTCAAATTCAAAAGTCTTGAGATATTATGCCTAAACTTAATTAATAACTCTTCTTTATTGTATCTGCTCATATTTGTGAAATTTCACAGAGTATAGTATTGCCGACTTAGTATTTTCTCCTTCTGCTATAACTTGAAAATGATAAGATTGATGGCAAATGGAATATGAAAATTAAGCTGAATGAATTGTTAAAAGTCATGGAAAGTGAAAATAGAAAAAGGAAAGTTGTGGGCAAGAAGGGAAAATGACCTGACAATGTTGGCCGTAAAGTGTCCATTAACTCTATACAAATCAATAGTGGAGCAGTTTTATTTTAGTGGAGAAAAATTTAATCTTGTCACCTCATCCACTAAATGGAACATTTCTTGGAGATATTTCAAGTGCTAATAGTAAAAAGGAAAATGACTTCAACTGCATAATTTCTTTTAATTTAAATTTGTGTCATTGTAAAATTCATTAAAATAAAAAATATTTTTTTATTAAAAAATAATACTCAAAACTCAAATATAAAATCTCGGATAAAGTAAAGGGACCTAAGAAAAAGGTCTCAATCTTTTTAGGGCTAAAAATCATTTTATTTAGTTGGCTTTCGCGATGGGGTAATACTCTGTGCTTGTTCTTTTGATGCTTTCTCGCAGTAAAGTCATTAGAGAATATTAATTTATATTCTATGCATAGATAATGTAACAAATTATCTTATATTATAATAATTATACTAGTGTATGTGTGTATAATAATTGACGGGATGATATAATGAAATCATAATTAAAGCAATTAGAAAAATTATTATTTATTAAAGATAATATTATAAAATTGTAATTGGATTATGCAACTATCTTAAAAAAATTAAATTAAAAAAAAATAATAAAATATTTTTATAACAATGAAAGCAGACACGTCAAATAACAAACGACTGAAGCAGGAATATCATCCTGTTAGGTATAATTGGAAAATATGGTGAGTTCAATTTTGGCCCCATTTTAAAATCCATCCAGTGTTGTCCGGCGGCGAACCTACCGCATTAAAATATGGGTTGATTTGCACTTTTCTTCCTATTTTTTCTATTAATCTTTAATTTATGCTCTTTATAATATATTTTATGAGATATAAATTTATATTTTCATATTATCAATTTCATGAGTCATGATTTTAGTTTCTAAAAAACATATATCTAGTGATCTTACTTTAATTGCTTAAATGCAAAATATTGATAAAAATTAGTCCATTTGAAGAATATTTTAAGTATTTGGGGTGGTCTTTTAACTTTGAACCTTATAGTTCTGTTCCTCTTCTAGCCAATACATTTAATGACTCGAATTCTCTCTAAGCAGGCAAAAGGTTCAAATAGTATAACCTAAGTAATTGGATTAAAAAATAAATAAAATTTACCTAAATTCTACTATTTTAGAAGTTAATTACTTCGATTCACGTTAGTTTACATGCCTTAAATACACGTCAATCTGTGTGTCTAATTAACAAATATAATTGAAAGTCATCAATGAAGAAATGTGTCCAATCCAGAGATATAAATGAAAGTCATTAATTAATGAGAAAATCACGCTGACAACAACTTTAAAAAAAATATGACATATCACAACTAAAAGAATCAAAATAGTCAAAAAAATTCTCTTTTTTTTGTTTGGCAATTCAGTAAAGTTTAGACTTCTTTAACTCAGATTCATAAACTATTATTCTGACACATGTAAATATTTTATCAAATAATATATCAAATACATCAATAATATGCCAGATACATGCGTAAATCTCCTATTCATGTATTTATTTATTTGGTTACATAAACACTAATTAAATATACATAATCTTAACTCAATAATATGTCGAACACATCAATAACTTCAATCCGATCCAAAGTTCCTTTCTCATCTTCTTCCTCATTTAGGTTTATCACAATTACTGTTAAACTCTCCTTCCATAGATCTAAAGCAAATTACATACTATTATCTTTTTCTTTGTTTGTCAAAGTTGTTACATTTCTTAATTCTTAAATTTAAGCGCTTGAAAATATCGAGAATTTTGTCGTGGTAATTTTTATGCCATTTTTCGAGCAACAATAAGTAGACATTTCTCTCATTCGGAGAATCACTAGCCATGAACAAAAAAACTAAGAAAAATCTAAATCAATGAAGTTTTACGTTAATTTTTAAAAATTAGAAAACAAAACAAATTAAAACTTATCACAAATACATGACTTTAACTAATAGTTCTATATACATATACTCCAAAACATTTTATTGTTATTTCAGATTTCAATTTTAAGGTTTAATGATAAAAACTGTGGTGGAGATAAGGAAGGAAGGAAATAGAGAGAACAGTAGTAAAGATGGAGGTTGATTAATATGAAAAATTGAATTGGGGATGATTTAATTGTACAGATAATTAATTTAGGCTAATTTTTAAAAAAATATATATCTAAATATATCTTACTCAATATATGATACAAAATTCTTAATTACAGATGATTACAGATGATGTATATAATTATTTGAAAATATAGATAAGATTAATATATATATTAGCGACATATGTCTAATAAGATAGTAGGATTAAAATTTAAAAGAAAAAAACTCTGGATCCACCCTTCCCCCCTTCCAAAAATCCCCCTAATTACCAACATAAAGATTTAAAATAACAAAATAAGCCAACAAAACACTCATACATAAACTGATTAATCAACTAATTAACATTCAGATGCAAGGCAACAACTGGTCCATATGGACATCAATTTAGATTACTAGTTACTGCACCATTAATTAGATTATTATTATCAAGCATATGATAACATACATCACATGAAATATCAGTGATTTTATTCTCTTAAACAATTAAAAAGCTTTATTCATTCGTGATCGATATGATAATGTAATTAATCAAACATCAGTTGGCAGTTCCAACTTGGAATCAAAGGCTGGTTGTTCATCAAGATCACCATACGGACGTTGTCCTCTCCAATTACCTGGTGGATCATAATTGCACGTTATAAAAACCCACCCACTGTGGCATCGAACCCTAGCACAACCAAGACGCACCGAATTACGCCACACAACTTGAGTATAGTGTCCACATACTTTTCCCGGTGCACAAGTATTCGAATTATAATCGTACCATTGCTTCTCATCTTCCCACATCTTCACGGCACCAGCCGCGTTGAGCTGGGGGAAAGCCGCAGCTAGGTTTTCGCCATAAGGGCCACCGGAGTGCTGCATCCTGCAGTCCCCAATTCTTTGATTGGCATAATTTTGGGCAAAAGCTGCTAGATTATTGTCCCATGTCATAGGGCCGACTCCAACTCTTCTACGAGCTGCATTGTGAGCGTTAAGAAAATTCTCTTGAGGAGTTTGAGCTTGAGATGAATGAAGTATAGCAAAGGTAATGAAACAAGCAACTAAAATGGAATACCTCATTTTGGATTTTGATGAGAAAAAGGCTCAGTATGGGTGGGGTTTAATAGGGAAGAATGCTGAGTTAGAAAGTTTACAAGTTGTAAAAAACAAAAAAAAGATTCTTGGCTACTTAGCACAAGTTTAAAGTCATACTCCTCCATTTCAAAGTAACGACTTAGTTTGAGTTGACGCGAAATTTAAAAAAATAAATAATTTTTTTAATATTATGATCTTAAATTAAAATTATATTAAATTGTACAAAAATATTTTTAAATCTTATGGCTTAAAATATATCACGTGAAAAATTAAAATTTTATGAATGAAAAAAATAATTTTGTTTAAACAAACGAAAAACAAATATATTTGAAAAGTAGAGTACATTGCTTCATTCAAATTATGCCAGATCTATGATGCAACTAAAAGCCGCCATTAAAAAAACCAATATTGATGAACACTTATAATTCTCATGATTATTATATTTGACCAACTATCCAATAATCATAGATTAAATTAATGTATATACAATAATTATCGATACATTGTTTAAATTAATGCCAATATATTTATATATAGTTAAGCGCAGCCGCCTCCTTAAAATAAATTCTCCTAGAAATAAGAAAGCCGCCATTAAATTAATAAACTTCAAGTGTATTGTTCCTAACGAACGATTTATTTATATCAGGAAGTCATGTGAGTTCAAATGGGTCAAATAATTTTATAATCTAAATTATGAATGGGATGATATAGCTTGCCAAAAGCGATAGAAAGTACACGTTGATTATATTATGTAAATTATCTATACATGAGTTGTGCATATATTATGATACACTCAAAAATTAAATATAGCTTGACTATATATGAAATACATATTTATCATACATGCCTATACAACAAATGACCTTTTCTTTATTATTATTTTTACTAAACGATCATATATTATAATTATGAAATTGGAATCTTAGCATAGGCCCATACTTAACTAGCCCAAAATGAGCCCAAGGATATCGTTACAGTCCATAACACCATTGGTTGCCTATTATAATGGAACAACACTGTCCTAACCTATATCCATCGGCCATCGGTGATGACAAAATTAACTCATAAAAATATGATATATTAAAATTTGAACGAATTAATAACATACGAATTTATGTAAGTCAATTATTTTAATTCGTCTAATTCATTCTATTCAAAAGTTGAATTCATATTGTAGGTTAAACATGTAAATCAAACTAATCCATGCAAAACCTTATAATCAAATTATTTTAAAGAAATAATACAGAGAAAAAATTATTTGGCACTTAAATAGATAATCAAATAAAAAAAATTGATAAGAATTGGGTCTACTGGATTATGATCTTGTTAGTTACAAGTCTACAGTATTTAAAATACACAATTTGATCTTTACGAGAGCAAAACATGAATACAATTTATTTAATAGATCTTCATGATATCTCAAAGGGTGTGCATCGATCAATTCGATTCGATTTTATATATTATCTGTTTGATTTATCAATTTTCAATTTTTAAATATGTCAAACCAGTAAGATATTTTTTTATCGGTTTTCAGTTTATAGATTTTTGGTCCTTAACGATTCGATTTTCAATTTACCCAACACGAAAATACTCATAAAATAAATATATAACTTCTCTAACAATTTGACGCAATACGATGAGATATAATAAAACAAACAAATTAATTGTGCACTTACACTTAATAATATGTAATATTTGATCTCATATTCTAATTTACTTTCCAACAAAAGAGTTATACATTGGAAATCAAGCATATACATGAATTACAAGTATCGATTTGTATCATGTGGTATTAAATTTTTAATATTTATGAAGGGATAAAGTAGTAAATTATTATAGTTTTAATGGGTTATCAATTTCCTAATAACCCAATAATAAAAATTTAAACTGAACTGATAACTCGATGATTTTTTTGTAAAATCATTAAAAATCCATTAACCTGATAACAATAAACCAATAATATTTTTTCCGATTCGATTTATCGACCGGTTTGATTTTTGCACACTCCTAAATATCTCAATTCTCAAGGATAGTTGATGATCATAAAGAATATACTCAATATCTCAATTCTCAGTTTAGTAATTCAGGAAAGGTTTTCATCTATTTTGTGGTGCTTGGCATTGTCCACCCTTCCAACTAAGTATCCCACTTTTTCCTTGAGGGAGCTATTATGAATTGTCAAAAGTCTTCCTATTTCTCCATTGTTATAATCAATGAAATATATTCAAAATGGGATAGGTTGAATTTGTAGTAAGGCAAGACTTCAACCGCCCTAACCCACATGTCAATCCATCTTAATTATAAGTCTATAGTATTTAAAATCCACAAAATTTAACCCTCATTCGAAAGAAGCATGAATAAAAGATCTTCAAGATATTGAAGACAAAATGTAGGTTGATGATGGCTATAAAGAAAATATTGAAATATACTTCATCCAAAATTAGTATTCAAATTATTAATTAATATTCCATTTTGTTACTGCTATTACATGACGAAATACGTATATACTTGACGTACATGGGATGGGATGATATTACGTAATTTAATTATATAATTATTGAAATTATCTTAATTAATTAATTAATCAATCAATAAGGTTTCTCGCCATCATAATTTCCAGGTGGATAATAGTTGCAGGACACAAACCAACTTTCCCCATTTGTGCATTTCAATCTCGCGCATCCAACTTGAAGGGTGTTTTTCCAGACAACTTGAGTATAATGTCCGCACATATCTTGTATACAAGTATTGGATGCATAGTCGTAATTCGATTTCTCTCCTACCCACATGTTAACGGCCTGCACCGCGGTGAAATCGCCATAGCCCATGGCAAGATTTTCACCATAAGGTGAATCTGAATGCACCAATGTGCATTCAGCTAATCGAGTAGAGGCATATTCATGGGCATAGGCAGCAAGGGTGTCGTTCCATTTTAGTGGAGGGAGTTGGGCACCAACTTCTTCACGGGCCTTGTTGTGGGCTAAAACAATATCTTTGGGCAAATTTTGGGCCAATGAAGAATGGGCTAAGCCTAAAACCATAAACACAACAAAGATTGAAAGCTTTGAGATCTCCATTTCCTTGTACTTCGCTACTTTTTAGGCAAATTTGATGGGAAATGAAGAAGGGTGATTGTGTTTGTGATTTGGAAAATTGAGATATTTTAGGTATTTATAGACATTTTAAAGGAGAAAATCTTGGCAGAATGTTTATTTTTAGCCCGTGAATGTTGGCATTTGGACTTAAGTGTCAAAGTCAGCACCATAGAAAAATGAGAGTATATCATTAAAAGTTTTGTTTAACGTCCAAGATGATAGAGGTTCACATGCCTAATATACCAAAATAAGAAAATATATTAACTTCTGTTCAACTGAAAGAGACATCCATGGTTTTAGCACCAAAAGACAACGGAAAACTACATTAATAATTTGGGAAAATTGAAATTATTACCCTTAATGGAGCCAACTCAAATAATTTATCCATAATGGATCCATGCCCAAACTATTTACCTTCTTATCCAACTTTTTTCTTTTTATTTCACCCATGATGTCAGCATGAATACTATGAAATAATACTCTGTGATACGCTGGTGATATATTGATATTATATCGATATTGTATAGGATTGGAGCTTACTTGTCTTTGATATTCCATCGGTATATTGATGCCTATTGATATCATATAGTTTTGAGCTCTTTTTTTAAGAACTAGAATGATCAGAAGAAAATTATTTACTAAGCTCTACTTGTGATAATTTATCAGTATTATATAATATTGAGCTCTTTTTTTAATAAATAAATAATTAAGATAAAATTATTAAAGTCACAAACTTATTTATTAAATTCTAAATTAATAGATAATATATTATTTGCATTAGTATATTGATACCATATCAATATCATATAAAACTGAACTTGATCCTCTGTGATACCTTATCGATATGTATACCTTATTGATTTAAGTGGACATTTAACTTTTGGAGCGCGTCATTATGGGAGTAATTCTAGGATGTGTAGACAAAGTAAAATAAAATTTACTTTTCCATGTATGAAACACAAATTTAGGACATGCAAAAATCACGCTGTAGACTTTTTAAATTCATTTGTAATTGAACTGTATGTTACACAAAAAGCAAAGATTAAATAGTGCGTCGTGGACAGAAAAGTCATCAGTTCCTTAGAGTAAAGCAAAAGTTTACTTATTAATCTCTCCGTTAATCTTTACTTAGCCCTTATACTATTTTAGAATGTTCAATAATATGTGTTCAGTCTATGAAATCAAGAGATAATTTTTTCTTAGTTCCTAATTTACCCTTGTTATTAATTATAGTCATTTTCTTATTACATTTTTCAAGACATTGTAATAATTATATTCAAATGGTGATTTGATAAAATTATTCCTACTATTTACTAGTTTTTAATCCCTGTGTTAAGTCAATAGGTGACAAGCAAAGATAGACGGAGAGAGCACTAACATGGAAAGACAACTACTTTGTGTTGTGAACCTTCTTGAGTTTGGAGAATATTCTTTAGTCTTACATTGGTTTAGATAATTAAAATACATAACCCAATTTTAATTTTGTTGTAATGTTTACTCATATAATTACAGTACTTATCACACTTATTTTAACATGATTTAGCACTTCAAATTTATGATATTTTCGTTATGATTTATTTTAGCATGATTTAGTAATTTAAAATTAAGATCATAGTAATTTAAAATTAAGATCATCTTCATTGTGACTTATTTATTGTAAGGAGATCTCATTATTACATTTTGTTGAATACTTTTGTATCTTCACTTATCATAATTTGTGTTTTTCTTAAAAAAAAAAAAAACATCGTAGATTTTTATATTTTGGTAGAACTAACAAAATATGAATCATAAGTTAATTATATATTTTTATAAATACTTAATCAAAATATTTTAAAAAAAAACTCGAAAACAAGAGAATTTAGAAAAAAAATTCAAGAAATTCGAAAAAAAAAAAACAAAAAACCCAAAGTTGAAAAACTCGAGTTTTATTGGTTTGGTTTGATTTATATATTAAAAATCCAGCATAAATGATTGGTTTGATATTTAAAAAATTCAAACCAACTCGGTCCATGTACGCCCCTACTTATGAATGATATAAGGTTCAATTAATCGACGCTATTAGCGGGTAATTTTACGCTCTTTTCATGAATCATGTGGAATTGCAAAACTGTGAAGCAACTGAATGATAGTGCACTTCGTTAACTAAAATCTTAAAATAGAGAAATGAATACAAGGAAGAGTGCCTAAAAGGAAGAAGATTGCAACAAATTAACAGAAAAATTCTACATAAAGAATGAAATGGATCGTCATAATTTAGGTCCTATCTTCAATATTGCTTAAATATGCTACAAACAAGTCATTCCAGATATCTGTAAGTCCTGGTAAGCACCAGTGCATGCAATCATCATGTTTCTTCCCACCTGCTGTAGACGGATGGGCATCGGCTCTAAACTCACTCATATGAGATATGTCCAGTACATGAAATCTAGTGCCTTCAAAGGCCCTGTATAGATGCTGGTTCACAAGGCGAACCTCCACATTTGTTCCATTATTTTGAATGGAAAAGAGTTCCTCCACCTGGAAAACAGAACAGAACACAAAGGAATAACTTTCAGCAACCTATCACTTAGGGTGAAGTGGAGCCAGAAGTGCCCAGTTGCAGATGCAAGCAACCATAACAGTAAAAGGGCAAGGAATAATTGTACTACAACAATAATGGGGGTTGCCTGACACCTGGTAAACCATGGACAGTCTACTCATTTAAATGGAGAGAGGTACCTCTTGAGGTGAGAGAGGTTGTGACCGTTGGCAAGAGCCACCTTGGTCCCAGTCACCTCCTTCAAAATGCCTTGGAGATTGGGTTCGTATGAACACCGTGGTGCCAGGTCGCATCCTTTTGTCCACATAAGATATCTAGTAGAAACAACACCAAAGAAGCTTAGAGAAGAAGCACATGTAAACTTCTGAAGCATATACAAGCAACTGAAACCATAGTTTTCTCAAGGGGCCTGAAGAGAACATGTGAATTCATATCAGTATAAAGAATAATGTTCTCACAAGCCATATCATATGCACATGACTCATCTAAAATGAAGTTTGTCCGCCTTCATAAATAACCCACAATTGAAGGATAGAACAGTACCATATGCTTTAATACCATATCAAGCCCACTGTCAGGGGACACTGGAGGTACCACAGGATTGTCTTTTTCAAAGAAAAGCATGGGTGACTTTACTGGATCAAACTTTGAAGGAGCCCACCACCTAAGAGAAGAATGGAAAGCAAGATGAGAAATTGCTAATCAGTATAAAAAAAATAATCGATGGAAACGAATTACTTAAAGATGCACTAACAGAACCCTGATCAACAGAAAATTGAAGCTGATAGAAAATTAGCTCAAATTACAGCAGGATACCTGAATCATGATGTCAGATAAAATCCACCTCCTTGGGCCATAAACATCATGTTAATGAAATAAAGCTACAATTCTACATAAGAAATAACAGATGCTGAGATATCTAAACTAAAGAAATTATAGGTGCTGAGGTACGACATAAACTTAAGAAACTATAGATACTGAGATGTCTTGACTCGCCACCAATAATTCTATAAACCCATTGTACTAAGCCTGAAGAATCAGAGTCCATACCGCACAAGGCAACTCTTGGTGGTTCATGAATTTTTCTGGGGGAATGGGGGACGGGTAGGGGTGGAAGGAAAAGCAGGGAAGAGAAAGCACCCAGTGATGATCAATCACTTCTGATTTGGAAGCTGAAGATATGTTATGGATCATCAGGAGGATGTCAACATGATTGAAGGATACATAGTGAAGAGCTACGACACAGAACCTGTGTGGTGAGAATATAACAATGGAATTTGATTTGGTGGCCATACCCTCAAACTGCTCCTTTTTTTTTTATGAAGAAAGGGAGCCTTGGAGTAACGGGTAAAGTTGCTACTATGTGACCAGGAGGAGGTCACGAGTTCAAGCCTTGGAAACAACCTCTAGCAGAAATGCAAGCTAAGGTCGCGTATAATAGACCCTTGTGGTCGGGCCCTTTTCTTCGGACTATGCGCATAGCAGGAACTTTAGTTCACCAAGCCTGCCCCTTTTTTTTTTGTTTTAACGACAAGGGAAACCCGTTGCCACTACACTTCGAGTGCGCACAAGATAAAATCTTGCTCCTATGCAGTAGCTTGCAAACCACACAGGAGAGATAACCCGCACTAGGCAAGCCCGGTGTGACGAGCTCGACCCAAAAGGCAAATCCCTTGTTTTTGCTAGCATGGGATATCGAACTTGAGAACTCCAACATGAAAGTCTCAAGCCCAAACCCCTTGTTTTCTTCCCTTCCTCTTTATTCTTTGGTCCATCGCTTTTTGCCATCTAGAATAATCACCAAAAATCAAAAGGCAATACTGAAATTTTTTCCTAGCTCTCATTCAGTGTGGGGGTTCTCTCTTCATTACTTTCTTTTTATAAGTAATTTAAGTCTCTTTACTCTTTAGTAATTGGTGATGGCTGAATATATCTGTGCTTTCTACTATAGTTCAGTAGGTTATGCGTAAACGATATTCTGATCACAGTACCCAGCTAATTGCTACATGTTTCCTCATTTATCAGAATATCCAAACATGCACATGCTACGAACAACATTTCACCATTGAGAACTTCCATCCAATGAATAAGTTTACAATTTGATATTTTGTTTTACTTATTTGGTAGTTTTTACAACTCGAAATGTAGGAAATATAAGTTCACTTGTTTTATTAAGCTGGTACTTCCCATGGCCTTTAGGACATCCGACATCATTATAATGTGATTTTCTTTCCCATCGGTAAAGCTTGAGGATCCACTTTAAATAAAAGAAGAGAACGGATAAAACGAGTTTTAAATCCTTTTGCAAATTAGCACAAAATGATTAGAGTTAATTCCATCAACACGGGTGGAAAAAATGACTACAGCTAATCCCATCAACATAGAGTTAGTACACCAATTAGTCAGACCCAAAGATGATACACTAAGTCGAACAACAAGTATAAACCATATCAAATTCACAGAAGCAAAAGTAGGCTCGATGTTCACACCAAATGAATCCTATTTCACAAGAAAATAACCTTACCAGTGACCTGTGTTAAAGATGAGAATGTCGTGGAAACTTGGTGCTTCTGCCCAGGTTCCTTCTGGTATATCAACATCTACTCTATAACCCTCCTTATATCCTAGAGATTCCAGGACCCCTCCATTGGCATTGGCTGACCACCTATATAATACAAAATACAGAAAGAATGTACGAAGACATGCAGAATGTATAAGTAGTTGATAAGTTACTTAAGACCATGGAAATTGAGAGTTAGAAGCAAGCCATTATCACCCATAAGATCCAGAACACCACACTTATGAACTAGGAGGAGAATTTGTAAATTATTTAGTCTTGACTCATACCGGCATAAAACCACCACAAACAATTTTCTGTTACAAATCTTGACTAATACCACCATAAAGACACCCATTCTTGGTGTGTAACTAAAACAACCATCCTTACTAATTATACTTCTAATGATATTTGCCATACAAACTAGGCATACTCTAGTATCATCTACATATTACAAGAGAAAAGCTTCGAGCCATAGAATCCTATTTATGAAACCTCAAAATCCCAATGGTAAGCCATAAACTGCTGTTTTCCATGATTAAACCGTGACCACATAAGAAACAGCTTCTTCATGAGTACAAAGTACGCTGCTACAATTGAGTAGACTCGGAACCAACAACAGAAACGTACCCCGTGGATTCCCACAAGTGGGGTCAGAGGAGGATAGAGTTTACGGAGACCTTACCCCTATCTCATGGAGATAGAGAGGTTGTTTCCTAAAGACCCTTGGCTCAAGTAACACAAAACAAATCTTGAATTACCAAGAAAAATTGAAACTTGTCTCGATCTCCAATTTTCCTCAATATTTAAATAAAGGACTCACGTAGATAAAAGAATAAAAATCCAAGATCAACAGTGTACACTTCCTCAGTATAATTCTGTGAAAAACTAGTTAACAACTTCACTGCTATGTTATTGTGCCTTGGGAAAAATAATGTCACAAGATGCACATTGTAACTGAGATAGGTAACAGCAACACTGTTACGGTCACAAGAAAAAGCAGATGTCTAAATGACAGTTTTAAGTTCTGATCTGCATGAAAGAAAACAGATGTATGTTGCCTAGTCTAATTAGCTGTCTAATTAACATGACTAAAATAACATCAACCGCAGTGAAATAACTTATCAAATCTTACCTACCATAACGAGCCAATAGATTTGTCCGGTGATACGAGATAGTAAGGTTATACTTCAGAAAAGTAAAACCACGATCAGCCCCAGCAGGACGCCACTTTTTCACATTGCCTGATGCCCGCTTCAAAGTGCAGAAAAGTGAAACGAACATGTTCCTGTTTAAGGAGTCCCCAACAAACCCTGCACTGTTTAACATCCATAAGGTCTAAAGGTAGCACTAGACCACCGTCAACAAGTCAGATAAGCAAAAACTAGGTTTCAAAAAAAACTTGCTGCCATCAAATACTACGCATGTTATTGACATCATCACATTTGGACTAACTATACAGAAAAGCTTCTGTGTGTTCACCCAGAGGCAAATCAAGTATATAAGCCGCAGAGGCATTAACTGTTTTGTCCTGGACTACATATGGTACATACATTGTATATAGTATACACAAAAAATCAAAAGGCGCAAAGGGAATCCCGGTGTACAAAGCAGCCCACATTCATGCAGGGTGCGGGCAGGGGTCACACCTAGGGGTGTGATGTAGACAACTTACGCAACCTCCCCCTTCAAAGGAATCCTTTTCAAAAAAATTATATATAGTAAGTTCACCATTGTCTTTAAATCCTGAAACCGCCTCCTATTCAACAGATAAACAGATAAACAAGAGGGTAACAATTTTCATCATTTAAATTATTCTCTATAGCAAAGTAATAGATACAAGCTTTTGTTATATGGAATTTCGTTTCATTTCACAACTCATAGAAACAAAAATTAGCATATGTAGGAAAGAGAAGTACCGATATTGGTGTTTCTGAAGCGGTGAAGGAAGGAGAGAGGATCAAATTGAGGGAGATCACACTGATAGGGTTTCCAACGCCACTTAACAATGTCAAGCGCATTGGATTTTTTACTGCCAATGCAACTCCATCCTTTATAGATCTCCTTACAACTGTTATCATAGCGCGGGGAGTTGATACTTGGATCGTAAATCCATTGTCCGTCGGTGAAGTTGCAGGACTTGGAGTATGACACTTTATTCTTCACCAAATTGGTTTGATATGAGGTGCTGAAGAGAGAGAAAACGAGGAAGATAGAAACGAAGCAGAGAAGCGAGAGAAATAGACAAGATGGAGAGATTGATAATGAAGAAGGCTGCTTCAATTTCTTCCATTGATTGGCCATGGAAGCTGGGCTTCCACTGTGTCACTTCTGTAAGCAAATTTGTTCCCACTTCCAGTGGTAAATATTTTTCAGATCCAGGCATACGTTTTCTTTTAGGTTCTTCCTGCAGGTTACTTGAAAAATAAATACTAATAATAGGCAAATGTTTCACTCATCCAAATTATTCAACTTTGACTACAAATCCATTTAGATTCATGTTTATTCACCATTTTTACATTAATCTTATGAGTGTTAAATGAAGATATGCCTATTTGGATGGATTGAATCAAAATAATTTGGTTCATAAATACAATATGCGTAAATATGAATTTGATTAAATATGATTTAAATAAAAATGGTTCTAACCCATTTAATCTTTTTAAAGTAAAAAAAATAATCAAAGTTTGATTGTTAATGCTGTGTCACCCCAATCCTATTCTCAAATAATTATTTTTAAAAAAATTATTTTTATTAAAAAAAAATTGTACTTCAATACCCTATCACCCACCCATTTCCAGCCCACCCGCAATCCTCATCTAAATTTTCTCTACTTCAATATCTAAACGTAAATTTATAAAATATTATTTTTCTTAATCAAAAAAAAAAAATTTATTCCCCCTCCCCACTTCCATCTTACCCGCCCATATTTTCACCTTACCCTCATACGGGTGTGCAAAAATCAAACTGACTAATAAATCGAAACGAAAAAAATATTATTAGTTTATTGTTATCGGGTTATTGGATTAACGGGGTTTTAATGTTTTTTACAAAAACAAAATTGTCGGGTTATCGTTTTGGTTTCAATTTTTAGTATTGGGTTATTGGATAAACAATAACTCATTAAGACTATAATAATTTACTACTTTATCCTTTCATAAATATTAAATATTAATAATTTAACATCACTTGATTCTAAATAGTTAGTCGTAAGTCATGTATTTATTTGGTTTGCAATGTATAACTCTTCTCTTAGAAAGTAAATTAGAATATGAGGTCAAATATTGCATATTATTAAGTTTAGATGCTCAATTGATTTGTTTATTTTAATGTATCTCATCGTATTGCATAAAATAGTTAGAGAAGTCATTTATTTTTTTACGATTATTTTCTTATTGGATAAATCGAAAATTGAACCGTTAAAGACCAAAAACTAATAAACCGAACACTGATAAAAAAATATCTTATTGATTTGTTATTGGTTTAGCATATTTAAGAATCGAAAACCGATAAACCGAACCCATAATACATAAAATCGAACCAAGCTAACCGATGCACACCTCTAACCCCCCCATTCCCTTACCCCCACTTCCGCCCCCCAATTTTTTTTAAGAAAAAAAAAATCCACGCACACACAAAAAAAAATTAGTGCAATTAAGAATTTTTTATTATAAATGGGGGATTTATTAGTCTATATGGATACCCATTTTAACCATATTTGTATGAGTTCTTAAAATAGATCAATTTATATTTACCCATTTTAAAAATATGAGAATCCATTAAAATAAATATGAATCAAATGAACTCCTTTTATTACCACCCCTACGCACAAATAAGGTGTCTAGTAAAATAATCATTTAATTAAAAATATTATTCTCCTATTTTTTGAATAATGGTGCAAAAGTGCAATCTACAATAATTATGTTGAGAAAAAAAAAAATTCTTCTCAGTTTTATGTATTTATTTTATCGGAGATTTAGATTTGATAATAAATTATCCCTGCAGCAAATGAATATGTCAAAAATAAAATAGATTAAGTGATTGTTAATAAAGCAAGCTGTAGTGGAACATTCAAAAATCAATAAAAATCCAACCCCAAAATAGTATCAGATAAGCAATTGCTTCACATAACCTGCATTGCGTATATTAATGGCAGTAAGAAGCTCAGAATTCTAATCAAAAATAATTTCAGAAGAACCAAAGTAAACAATATGACAAAAGAATCATAACTTACTACTATTTGATTTTAGGTTATACAGTACTGATTCTCAAACAATGTCTCTGGACTGGACATGCTAAACCAGCTATTTTTGCAGCTACAAGGAGCAAGAACAATTGACAGCAAGCTCCTAGCCTATCATACAATACTTGTGAAGACTATCATACAGAAACAACTTCCTCCAACAAAATTGTCAACTTTTCAACACTTGGAGCATATGCCATTTAATACAGTTGAAGATGCTTCGCATCTTTTAAACAGAGAGGTGTTTTATTATCAACGAAGAAGTGGTTTGAGGTGGAAAACTTGGCAGGCTGGCTTGTAAGACCTCTTGGCTGCTGCTTGTTCAAATTTCTTGGTTACAGGTTCATTCTCTTCTAAGCCAGTTTGAATGAAAAATCTAATCCACCAGGAGGAACTCCGCAATTTGGCCTACATGGGGAGAAAAATAACCAAGGTAAAGTTTCATGCTTTACAAAAGAAGAGAACAGGGTTAAATTAGCTAAAACCAATGGCTCTCTACAATGAGAGCAGTCGAGGTATTATCAGCAAATAGAGGATCCCACCTAATCAAAAATCAAGACACTTGCTATAAATAGCTAATCATGACTTCATTATTTTGCAATCGAACCATCAGTATTCAATCTCAAGGAAACAACATCAATTACAGTAGCTGTAATATTTTAAAAACCTTCTAGATACTTGTACAAGTCAAGTTGCACGGAACAGAACTGGGGAGTTAGGTCTGTGTATAGCATACAAAATGGAAGGGTTAGCTGTGGTTTAAACAAAGATGTCTTGCTGTTGATTATGAACTACAAAGAAAAGATCAGATCATTGACTTACTGGCCGGCCAAATTTAGACAGCTCCGCCCCTTTAACCTTTTGCTGACCAGGATAACCTAAAAAAACACTCCAATATTTTAGATAAATGTCGAGTGGTTCGTATTAACCCTACCTCAGTTTTACATCACCAATCTAAAATGAAAGTCCTGATCCATTAAAGAGATTTGAAATGGCCAAAGTTCTTAGTGTTTACCAGATAAAATAACTAAACCATCAGCAGCCACCCTTGCCAATTCTGGAAGAGTTTTGTTAAGGTATCTTGGAGACAAGTAATCCACTGCATCAGATACTATAACAAGAGAGAATGACTTTGAACGGTAGGGAAGAGGAAACTTAATATCGGCTACTCGCACAATCCCTTTGTGAACAAGAGCTTTGCAATTGCTATCAGTTTCATCCAAATCATATGGTTCAATTCCCCAAGCTTCAGTATCCTCTTCCTTTAATAGTTTAGAGACTACTGAACAAGTGTCAGGGCCTACATGCAACACTTTCCGCATGTTATCCCCATATGCTTTCTTCAGTACAGGTAATGTTCTCTGAAGCTCAGCTGTGCATGAAATACCACCTAACAAAGTTGTAAGCAAAACAAAAAAGATATGAAGTCCAACCCCAAACATCTAAACCAATAACTGAAATTTTCCTTTGCCAGCAAGAACAAAATAATCAAGAAACAGTGAGAGTAACAAATAGTACTTAGCTAAGCATTTCTTAACAGCCAGTAAGATTAACATTAACAAATTCCGTGTAGTTACACCAAGAACACATTACATAAATTAGAAATGCCTGTCTTACAGATACCATGTCGCAGATCTACTTGCAATGAAAGACTTTAAGCATTCAAGAGAAAAGAAAAAGTATGAAGAAAGTTATTCATCCCACATAACAATGCACCTAAAGTCCTAGACAAACCACAACAACAAGATCATCATTATGCTCTAATTATAGACTCTTGGTTTTATTCAATGTTTTGTTTTCGATAAGGAATATCTAATTACAGTCTTTTACATCAGTTCCATCAGAATAGGAAATTTTCCTAGCAACTGGGTCATATACTGTCATGCCAGTGAAAATGTAAAATTTTAATTGAGTTACATAGATGGTTACCTTCAAGTCTACTAAAAGCATCTGCTGCACTTCTTCCACCTATCAGATAAAACAGTAAAGGGTTTGTAATCAGAAGGCATATAAAAGAATAACCCATGTGCAGTAATCTGAGAAAATAATGATGATAGAGATCATCTCCATCCAGAATCATATGATCAGGAAATTACATGATAGTATAATCAACTGCTTAGCCAGCATACAATCATTATAAAGAAATATATGGCTACAAACCTGAACTATGGTACACATAACCAATGATCAGCAACGCACCCTGAATTTTACATAAAAAGTGATTCATATCAGTGGCTATTATCGGATTGGGGTCATTCATCAAGATCCAAATATTAAGAAAATCACGACTGGCACACCATCAAATAGCAACATTTTGTTGATTCTTAGAGGAATAGCAGTAAAAAGGAAACGAAAATGCCTAAGCAATAAGAAAAATGAGCTCGCGTCAATGGTAAAGGGCCCATGAATGGAGTGATAGACAGCATGCTAATTCAACAAGAGTGGAAATGAAACTATACATGTGGAATAACATATACCTAAGTAGAATAGATGTATTTTACCATCAGGTAAGGTAGCATTTACTTTGAATGGCATTAAGCATAGGAACTTGAGAACCTTATGCCAATTAAATCAAGTACTCCTATGTCTTTGAAGGGATTTTGCTATCGCTTTATACTAAACCATACAAGACAAGACCTCAATTATATTTTCTCCTCTTGCCCTGCTTTCTTACTGATTTAGCTTCTCGATTTTGAGAATGAATTGATTGGATACTCCTAGAGAAGAGCTACCAAGACAATAAACATTTAAAAGGCATGTTCGTGAGTAGTTCCCTAGTAATTGTGCTGCTTCATAGCAAGTCCCTTCAGTTATCCAGGGCTTACCAAATTTGAAGGTCTGACGGTTTTTCATGATTTTGCTTAACTTGAAAATGGACTTAAGTTATAGTTAAAAAATGAACTCGCAAGGAAGTAATTCCTTTTAAAGAGAACTGCAAAGTTGCAGATTATTTGTTGTTACTTTGCTCTGATGATGAAATTAATTTCCTTATGAATTTCCAAATAACCAAATCCTGAAATCAAACTTTGTAAGTAATAAGTACACTATCAAAGGACAATAATAACAAAAGAGATTGGCATACCACAACAAGTCCTACGGATAATAAAGGAGATGGACGTGATTTAGGGTGAAAGGAGCCCACAAATGGAATGCTCCCAGTATCAGCAAGACGGCGAGTTGGCCTTCTTGACATATTGACGAGTAGTTATAACTGAAGCATATACAGTATTAACACAAGTTAGTAAGAAGGTTGTGATTGATGTTCAAAGTATTGTTATTTCAGTTGATGAGTACAGCAATATAATGGACACCACTAAATGAGGCAAAAATTGTGCTGTATAAGATGTCTTCTGGAAAAGCTGGAGTAATAATAAGCATTATATGAAAAAATTGTTGAATGTTGTACAAATCGATATAGAATTACTTGACAACATTAACTCCCCTATGACAAGATACTTTTCACATTTGGTAGTACTGAAAGGCACAGCAAACTTGGTTCTTCGTAACATTATACATAAGCAGATGGAAACAGATCTAGTTAAAAATTCTCTCTTCAGCGCTTGGGAGATGTTCAAAGTTCATACAGGACATTCAACTTAAAGGAACAACATGTTAATAGATCCATAGTTATTTGATCCAAAGATGAGAACTACTAATTATGGTTGTTCAAAGTTGGGGATTTCAATGCTATCATCCAAGATCATGGCAGATGTAGTATTTGTGCACTGGGTGCTGCCTGAAACATATATAGAGCTGAATTTTTCTAGAAATGGGTCCAGCGGTACTCTGCAAAAGTAACTTTAAATCTCAGATCCGCCTCTTTCTAACTTGTCTATTATGACAATGGAATGTAATCTTCTAATTTTGTAATTAATCCTAAAAAAATTAATGCAGTCATTTCTCATAGAGTAACTTTTTTCATAATAACGTCCACTAAAAATAGAAACAAGAAAGGGGAGAGGATTCTCTTTAAATCTCTAACTAAACAAGGAAAGGTTGCAACTTAACAAACCTTGTATTAAAATCAAAATTAGTAAACTAAATACAAATCCAATTTCTCTATACTCAGTAACTGTAATTCAAAGTTAAGCTAAATTGCAGCTTCTTTACTAAACCGTAACTGTTCCATGTACTTCAAATAGTAGTGAATCTTCATAATATCAATAAAGAATCAAACTACATTAAAGCAAAAAATGGACGAACATGTTTGGAACATCAATAAAGTATATGAATGAACTGAACAGACTCGAACTTCATTTACTTCACAAACATCGAAACTAAAGACTTCAACTCTATGGACTGGGCAACAATGGAGGAATCCTCGGGTCGGGTTATGGAAGTACCTGGGTTGAAAGATGAGTGTGAAGTGAGATCGAGATCGAGATCTTGAGGATGAAGCTGGGATCTGGATCTGCTTGCTTTGGGTTTTACTAGTAACTGTGTCGTCTGTGTTGGGGAATCTTCTTTAGAGGGAAAAATAGTATGCTCTTCTTTCGCTTTATGCCATAGATAATGTTTTGTGCGGATCGTTTCCGGGTTAGCAATTCTGGACCGGTAACAGTTCAAAGTTCAAGGCCCAACACATGGCCTTGATTAATTTGTTTTTCAAATTTCAAATACTCGTATATCATATTTATTTAATTGATCTCATGTTTTTCGTATTTTTTACTGTTTAATTAGATGTAAATCTAATAAAATTTATTTTTTGTATTGAGATAGAGTAATGATTGTGATCGATAAAATTGAATTTTAAATATATTGAGTCGTATGATGTACAGTCCAAATGAAACTAAAAATATGTATATACTTCAAAGCCTTTTTCATTGGATTATTATATCATAAAGGACTTGTTTGGTACAAAAAAGAATAATGCAGGGATTAATATTGCGGGGATTAGTTGTGCAGGGATTATTTTTTTATCCCGTGTTTGGTTTATTGCTTTCCACTTAATTTTGTGTTTAATTTAAAATTCTATAAAAAGCTCATTTCCATTTATACCCTTGAACTATTATAAGATTTCTATTTGATGTATTATTGGACAAAATTATTTCTAATAAAGAAGTTGAGGGGTAGTTTAGTCATTTTGTTTCTTTATCCAAGTATTACTAAACTTAGTATTAGTAATCCCTAGATATCCTAGGGATGAGATAAGACCACACATGGTGGATTAAGCTATCCATGTATTAGATGTATTTGAGCAACCAAACATTGTATTGTGTGGACTAAATTTTAATCCAAGAATTATTTTGATTAATACATCCTACCAAACATGCTCAAAATGTACAAAGATAATGGATTATTGTGAAATTTATGATTCTAGACGTATTGCAAAAAACAATAATTAAAGTATTAATCCTAATAAGAGGATAGAAGTAGATATTTCTTCGTCGACGTGTATGATTTATGCCGAGGATATTTTTAGTTTAGATAAATAAGTATTTGTTTTCTTCGGAATTAACTAAAAAGAAATATGTCACTTGGGAAAGAAAAAAAATTATTCTGTTCATTCACTTTTAATTGTTATATTTGAACTTGATATGTTTATTAAGAAAATATTAATTGACGAAGATATTCTATCATATTAATCCTCTTAATTGATATTTAATATTTAATTTAAATTTTATTTTTTTTGAAAATAAGTAATAATATTAAGGATAAAATATGAAGAAGAAAAAAAAAGTTAACTTTATATATATATATAATATCTTAAAAATAATAAGTAAAATAAAAATTTGTTGGGTTCGTACTGACACACAAATTTTGCATCTAGTAACAATTATAGGTGGAGCAATGTTACTTGGTAAGTTAATCAAATTATACATGATAAACTTGAAGGTGAAAGAGACATTATTTTGGACTTTATTAAATAGCAAAGTTACAATATTCATTTTACTCAAAATTGGATCTATTTACCGTATATTCGTCCCGTGCATTTATTTTTTGGCACTGGCTTAAAGACTAATTACAATGGCATAGTCAACGCATAATTAGTGGTGACAATTAGATAGATTGGATTAAATTTGAGCGGATTATAGTGGATAAAGATTCGACCCAACCTAACCCAATCGAATTTGCTTGAATTAAAATGGGTTGGGTCAAAATGGGTTGAGTAATGGATTATAGAACGGATCGAGACCCATCTCGGCTCAATTTTTACCAATATTTTCTTATTTTATTTGTTCTCTTTCAGTATTTTAATACTTAATTAAATTATATTTTTCTTTATTCTAGCTATATAATACATATCAAATTAAAAAAAATTATATAAAATATTTTTGACAAAATCTCTTTCAAGTCAATTCGGATTGCATATGAACCCAATTTTCAATAGATTGAGCTAATGAATGAGTGAGTTAATAACCCGCTCAAACTTTAACGAATTGGACAAATTGGGTTCAATTTTGCCATCTGTACGCATAATATAGGGAGAAGTAGATGCATAAAACAATAAATGGAAAACACAAATTCCAGCTAACTTCATTTGTGATGTAAATTGTAATAACTTAGCTTGTTTTGATTTTTTACTAACTCATTCAGACTTACTAATATTTGTCCGTTAACTTATCAAATCCCATTAATTTTAAATCTGGTAAACTACCAAACATGCCAGTTTTTTCTTTGTCCAGATTAGCATTGGCTACTTGTCTGTTTTGGATTATTAAATGGACCATGTTCTATGTTACAACTTGACTAGTATATGCTTGGGGCCCAATATAATCTAAGGGATCGCCTGATAGAGTATATTAGCAAAAATGGTGTATGTATTAATTTTTTGTATTAGTAATATTTTGTTTGATATTTTTTTCATGTTTTGTATAACTAATGCTAACGCAAGCACTAGTTATACACTCTATTATGTATAAAGATGCATATTATTAATATCATGAATTTCTAGATATTAGCAATGCAAGGAATTTTAATGCATGGATTAGCATGGTTAAAAATCCATTATCCTTCAAAAAAAATTTACATCTTTATCATCATGATTATGAAGAGTGTCTTCGTAAAATAAATATTTTTATGCAATGCATATTATTTTTAATACACCAAACCAAGCAATGTGTAAGAAATAGTCTAGGTATAATAAATATAAGCATTTTTATTAATACACTCTATTTAACATTACTCTTATACATTACGAAAAGGGTCAAAAATACCCCTTTGTTATGTTTTGGTTAAAAAATGCCCCTCTGTTATATTTTTTGCTAAAAAATGCCCCTTCATTAAATTTCTGGCTCAAAAATACCCCCTCGTCCTAACAAAAATGAAAAAAGAGTCAAAAATACCAGTTAACTATTAGAAATGGAGCAAAAATACTCTTCATTAGTTTTCGGCTGAAAACATACTCCATAAAATTTTAAAGTTATTATTTAAAACATCTCATTTCCATTAGAAATTCAACCTCAAACCATCTTCAAATCAATTTTTGTCAGACTTTGAGTAGTCCAGATTCTTACTATATTAAACAAAAGCTTATATTTGTAGTTGCAACTGAATCATCTCTTGAAAGTGATGACTTATATTAATTATGTTACATTGCTTATGTAAGCACAACAATTTTTATGCAAGCTTCGTAGGTTCAAAAAATTTGAAGAATTGAATCTTATTGAACTCGAGAAATTGATTGAGGGAGGAGGCAACAATTATAACAAGGATGAACCAATATTATCATTAAGGGATTGACTTTTTGAGACGTTTACAAGTGAAATAACAGCCTCCTTTGACATGAAAAAGCTAGTTTTAGACCTAATATCCGAGAAGAAAACCTCTTGGGTTCCTAAATGAGTTTCGCATGGACTGATTATGTGACCTTTTTTCTCCACATAACATGCATGATGTCATTCCATTAGAGAGGGGAGTATTTTTATTTGCAAAAATTTTAAGGGAGGACTATTTTTGAACAAAAAATTAATCAAGGGGTGTTTTTGTTCCATTTTTAGTAGTTCGAGAGTATTTTTAACACTTTTTTGTTTACATTAGAGAGGGATATTTTTTAGCCAAAAATTTAATTAAGAGATATTTTTTTGCCAAAACGTAACAAAAGAATTTTTTTGCCCCATTTCAAATAGTTCAGACCCTTTTCCCTTATTTATCAAAAAACCCTAAATGGCAACAGAGATTACGTGAAGCTAAGGGTGTCAAAATGAGTGCAAATAAAGGTAATCCCCTCTCCCGTCCAAAATTTAATGGGTTGGGCTCAAGATAATTTTGATTGAGTTCAGTTCCAACTCATTCAAGTCTTAACCCATATAAAAAAAAAATCCTCAATTGAGCCAAATCTAATCTCCAATTTCAACCCGTTGTAAGATTCTTTACTTGCACTGATGTAATGTAAGTCTTCTATCTATTTTTATATTTTCTATCATTTATTAATCAATTTGTAACTTTTTATTTTATTTTTAAATTTAAATTCAAATTGTGATTATAAAAAATAAATAATAATATGTTACCCAATTCAATTTTTATCTCAACCCATTTTAACATTCTCAATTTCAGCCCCAAGTCATCCAACATTTTATGTCTGGTCCCACTAGAAAAGACCCATCTTTTCGTAACAAAATGACAATGACCATTATTAAGTGCGAGACATTACATTCTTAGACACACTTAATCAGTTAATTAATGTGAGTGAATCAGTATTAATATTTGATTATGGAGTTCAATAATACATAATACCTAATTGGGTCGCAGCTGTCAGAGGATCATAACCAGGAGATTAGTACGAAAATCAAAAGTTTGAGTTGTTAGGATTTGGCTAAAATAATATAATATTATGCTACCACTAAATAAATGAAAGTGCATCTCAGTAGTACTAGTAAATTGGAACTCGTGTGGAATAGGACATTAGCAGCGATAATATTAATTAATTAATTATAACGTTTAAAATAAATAAATAAAAATAGGATGCATGTAAATCTGTATATTTTTAGCGTATAAGATTAGAACTCCGTAATTAAGTGATGTAGACTACTCCATAACATTATAGTAATTTTTTTTCGTGTCACATTAGAAATTACCGTAATTTTTTAGTATATTTTAGATTATAAATTATTATAATTTATTAAATAAAATTTTAAATATTTAATTTTTATTTTTCTATTTAAATTCATGACCAAAGTTAATAGAATCAAAATCTAAATTATGCTCTGTAAACTATAACGGAGAGAATAAAATATTTCCTAATCAATCAAAAAAAAAAAAAATGTTGTCCGCGGTCACATTGTATCTAAAAATGGTGAGTGGTGACTAGGAAAAGTTGGCATTTTTCCCGAATTGATCTATTAACTTTTTAATAAATTTTACATTAAGAAAATAGAGACCCTTCGGGGTTGTCTAGTATTTTTGAATTTGGGGCATCTATGTTAGGAGTATTTTTATTTTGTCATGATTTTTATTTTTAAAGAGAAATTATATAAATTTTAACTAATATTTGTAAAAGAAAAATATATAAATTTTTATTTTAAAATAATTTTAAATTTAAATTAAAAAATTAATTTTTAAAAGCATAAATAGCAATAACAAACAACAATAACATACCCAGTGTAATTGCATCAGTGGGGTCTGAAGAGGGTAGAAGATATACATACCTTACCACTACCCATAGAAATAGAGAGGTTTTTTCCGAAAATAAAGCACAAACAACAATTAAAAAAAAAGAGGAGTAACTCAATTTATCTTATCTTCCTAACCTAGGTGGATTTTTTAACCATAAATTCTCTTAATACATAAATGTGAGTTGGGGGAGCAAACAGGTAGCTCTCCGTCGACGTATTTGCTTGAGTTGTCTGTTTTCTCTTATATATTATATGAGATGTCGATGCCTACGCTAGTACAGGCTCAATATCTGTTATTTTTGCGTCTCAATTCATGTGATATAGATGAAATTTAGAAAGTCAATTAGATTTTAACATGATTTTTCAATATTTATATTATTAATTATTGTGAATTATAGTATTTTTTTACATAATTTTTAAATGAAATATGTTATTCCTCTGTCCCAATTTATGTGATATTGCTAAAATTTCGAAAGTCTAACTTTTTTATGTCTTTTACTTTTAATTTTTTTAATTATTATGATCTATATTATGTTTACGCCATTTTTACATAATATATGTTCTTCATCTATTCTTATTTATGTGACGCTGATTCGAGTGTTAATTGAACTTTTTGTATATCTTTTAAATATTTTAAGTTGTTAATTCTTCCGAGTTATAGTATTTTTTTATTTAAATTTCATATATAAATATATTTATTATTGTTAATTATGTAGATTTATAGTAATTTTTACGTAGTTTTCTAATTAAATAATATATGTTATTTTTTTGTCCTCTTTTATGTGACACCGATAGATTAATTTCAATACTAAATTAAATCTTTGAAGTTGTCAAAATATCATCATTTATCGTATTTTTTATACTTATCTAGATTCATGATAATTTTTACGTAGTTTTCTAATTAAATAATATATGTTTTTTTTTATGTCTTTTTATGTGACGCTGATAGATTAATTTCAATATTCAATTGAATTTCTTATTTGTTTTTAAATTTTTTTACAACATGTCCTCCAACAGCCACTTGCTTCAGTTGCTTCTATTTAGATTCATGGTAATTTTTACGCAGTTTCCTAATTAGATAATGTATGTTATTTCTTCTATCCCTCTTTATGCGACGTCGATAGATTAATTTCAATATTCAATTAAATTTTTTATTTATTTTTAAAAACATTTAAAATCAAGTAGTCAAAGCTGCCTGCTTCTTAGCCGCTTATTAATAGTAGAAATATGAAATCCATAAAAATATTTTGTGAATTTTTTAATTTAATATTTTTAAGGTAATTGCTTACTTCAACTATGATTTTACAATATTACTTTCAATAAATAATTACGCATAATTGCTTCAACTATGATTTCAATATATCACCTTAATAAATTATTGCGTAATTATATTTGTGTTAAAAAAAAAGTGCTACAAATACATACATAAAAATTTAAAATCAACAATCCATGAATAGTATATAGGGATAATTTGCACTAAAAATATTGAATTTTATGAAACGCAAAAAAATGGTAACGTCTAGCTTTTTCTAATTTTTAACTCCATATATTCTGGTATTCCCAGTAACTTTGAGATACTCTGAACAAAAAGGAATCGTCAAGAGAAAGTCATAAACCGACAAAGTAAAAAAGAGCAAAATATGTGTGAGGATTTTTTCTTTTTAAATTTCCATCAATTATATGAATATCAACAGTTCTGCTGCATCACCATCATCTTCTCTTCCCAAGCTAACACGTCACCTTCACGATAACTTCACCATCGTACACAGCCTCTTTCCGGCGAATACCTATCCATTTTCTCCACTCTATTTTCCGCCGCCGGCGAATACGTCTTGTCCGAATATACGCACAAAAATCTGCATACCAAAAGCATTTTATTCATAAAAAGTAAAATAGAATATATACTATATACCGTCCGTTTCTACACTCTACCGTTTTGATTCAAGAAACGAGAAAATTGTGTCCTCTGCCTGTTGCACTGTTTTCTTCTGCTTTTTTGTTTTTTAGGAACACATTTTTTTGGTGAAGTTATTTTAGAGGAGATTTAAATCTGGGGAGCTTAGAGAATGGAGGTGATTGAGTACTGGCTTGTGTTTCTCTAACATTTAAGTTCTGAGGTTTTTTAGGGATACGAAGTTGGTGGAGTTGATTGTGGATTTTTTTTTTCCATTTGGAGGAAACGGTGAATGGCGGTGGAGTATACATGTTGCGAGACAGGGTTCTTCATACATATTGTGGTAATTTGTTGTCTGGTACTTTTCGCTGGGTTGATGTCTGGCCTTACGCTAGGACTCATGTCGCTCAGTCTAGTTGATCTGGAAGTCCTTGCCAAGTCTGGAACTCCTATTGATCGTAAAAATGCTGGTATTGTTTCCTTTCCTGCCTTCTGTTGCTGACCATGTCTGCCTTTATGGTATATGATGAAGTGGATTTGTTAGTTTGATTCCTTTTATGTATTTTGTGCGATAGCGAATATTGTCTATTTTTGTGAATGTTCTTGGATTTTTTCAGATGATAAACGCAAGATCTTTGAGCAATAAATTTTGTTTCCTTCAGCTCACACATTTTCATAATCTGCTTTGTGAGAGGAGAGAGTAGCGGTCAATATGCTTAGACTTTGGATGGACTGGGACTGGTCAATTATCTGCCAAGAAATGATTTCTTTTCCTTTCTTGAGTAACCTTTTGAATCAATCGGAGATCACTTATGCTTCAATCCAAAAATAGTTGGGGCCAGTTATATGAATCCTCTAAATCAACTTTGCTGAATTTGAGCTTATTTCATTTCAATACTGAATAATTTGTTCTTTAATGCAAATTAAGAGTTCTATCTCATAAATAATTTCAATACTAGCTGGAGTAACCTTGAATGCCAAATTTAATTTGTCGTTGTGCTGGTTGTCCACACATAATTTGTGGTTGATTTTTCTTAGACGATCTGGAAAAGGGGGGGTTCTGAGAATGATGATTGAGAGTGAGAGAGCTAGTGCAACAAGTTGTTCTATTTGCTTTCCACAGTTCGTAGAAGTAAATGAAACTGAGTATTGTCTTAAAGTTTTGAAATAATCTGGTGGCGTTCCAGCACAGTGATTATTTAGGGAATTATGGTTTCACAATTCGGACTTTTTAATTTTGTCTAAACAGAGAAGATCTTGCCTGTTGTCAAAAACCAGCATCTATTGCTTTGCACCCTGCTTATTTGCAATGCTGCTGCTATGGAGGTATATATGCAAAATTATGATTGTATGTTTCAAAAAGCAACTCTTGCATTATTTGGATATTGAGTTAACTCTTAAAACTGTGTGAATGTGATATCCTTTCAGGCACTTCCCATATTTCTGGACGGCCTAGTTACGGCTTGGGGTGCTATACTGATTTCTGTCACGTTGATACTTCTGTTTGGTGAGGTGAGGATGTTATTTTGTTGACTGTATGTTTTAAAACTGACTATTTAGGGATGACACTTGGGTGGGATGGGTGGCTGGGTATTCCCGTGCACCCACTTAGATGGGAAGGGAATTATGGTCCTTCATGGCGTGTGTGCCTTCCCACACTTATTGGATTTATCTACACCGTATTTATACACATGGGGAAGGGATTCACTTTAATTATGTGATGTGATTCTTAAGGATAGTCAATGCCCTTTTCTTGGTAGGGTTCATTAGTTTTTTCCTAAGTTCTTTATGATTGTTTAATTTGGGTGAAATTGTTGTCACTCCCTCCCATTCAAATAAGTGCAGTTAATTCTCTTTAAAATTTGGAAGGAAATACATAAATAAGAAACTTCTGCAGCATTGTTGAAACAGGCAAACGAGCTTCTGCTTGGGGTTTACTTTCTGCACCTCATTACCATCCATGGATTGTTGCCTTAAGATGCCATTCGGCTTACTGGACAGTCCAAAGTTGTAGTGAAAAATGCTTCTTATTCTTTGTCCTGTGCTGCTTGTTTAATGGAGGAGGAATTTGATAAAAATGTATTTTTCTTAAAAAACTCATTTTTAGCAAGAGTTTCAGATGTATTAGTTTCCTTAAAATCGAAATATTTAAGTTGTTTGGTGAAACCACATGATGAATTTACATGTGTTGCTTTTTTGTCAGTTTCATAAGAATTTACATGTGCTGCTTTTTTGTCAGTTTCATAAGAATTTACATGTGCTGCTTTCTATTGTATGGTTGAGCAGATCATACCACAATCTCTTTGCTCAAGATATGGACTTGCCATCGGTGCAGCTACAGCCCCAATTGTTCGTGTTCTTGTCTTTATCTGTTTTCCAATTGCATTTCCAATAAGCAAGGTAGACTCTTTTATGCAATGATTTATGTTCACTTTCCATTAGTTAAAAATTGTCTTAATGAATTGAGTGCCAACTGTATTCCAAGTTTGATTATTGAATTTTGGCTTTGGGATGGTAGTTGTTTGTTATATATTAGCTGCTCATTTAATTGCTGTGATTTCCAGCTGTTGGATTTTCTGCTGGGACATGGAAATAGAGCTCTTTTCCGACGAGCTGAGTTGAAAACTCTAGTAAATTTGCATGGGAACGAGGTAATTAATTGAAGCTATGTTGTTGATACAGTTATATGTTTGTGCTTCCAACACGCTGCCTCATAGATCTAGCTATTTTTATTTCCTATATCATCTATATTCACTTGTTGCTTCCTTTAAAGCACTTGGACTATGATTCTACTTGTTTTTCGATCTAGCGAATCTGTAATGCTAAACCACTTGAATTAGGATTCCTACTTACCTTGTGTTGATTACTTTATATTTCTAATACAGTGTCTTCCTTGTAAACAGGCTGGCAAGGGTGGAGAACTTACACATGATGAAACAACGATAATTGCCGGTGCTCTTGAGCTGCATGACAAAACAGCTAGTGATGCGATGACCCCGATATCTGAAATCTTTGCCATTGATATTAATGCGAAGCTGGACAGGTTTCTATGTTTTTCGATGTCATTATATCTTATATATTTATGTATCATGTCTCTTCAGCTGCTTGATACTCTATATTCCCTCATTTATTTGCAGGGATCTGATGAACTTGATTTTGGAGAAAGGGCATAGCAGGATACCGGTGTACTATGACCAACCTACAAACATAATAGGATTGATTCTGGTAATTATTGATTTATTTGTGCAGCTTCCCTTGATGTAGTTGGAAGCATCTTCTTGCCCAATTTTGACACAAAAATAAAACAATTCCTCTCCACGAACTTTGTTAACATTTCCTGCTTGTTGCCAACTTTGTAGCGAGTCTGTCCCTATGTTTCATGAACTAAAAAAACTGTTACCTAACAAATCCTCCACTTACTTCCAATTTGTGGTTCCGCTTGAATTGTGATTTTGACTTTGCAGTGACTCAGTATGTTTCTATGTACCCATAAACTGATAAACTTTGTTAGGAGAGAAATATCACTACGAAAAAGTTTATGGAAAGTCTCTTCCTAGGAACTAGCCTTTTCTTAACAATGTTAAAAACAGTGACCATATAAGGCCAACCAGGAGGTTCAAGGGCTTACATGGACAGGAATTTGATGGCTGCTTTTGGAACTTCTGCCGCCTGTGATTTTCCCCCCATCATAATTTCTTAATTCATTTTTACCCAAGACCAAAATGTAGGGTGCTACATTACCAGACTTCATACTAATAATGACTTCCCCACATGGTTCAAAACTTCCAATTTCCTCAAAGAATTCAATTGAATAAATTCACCTCCAATCATGAAATGCTCGAGATTCTGCATCGAGTGTTTGAGATATGCGATGTCCTCTTTTAACTAATCATGATAAACTGTGGCTAAATGAATTCTTAAACACTGAGGCCTGTCTCAGATTTAACTTTATTCTCAGTGCTAAGCTTGCTTTTTCCTTGTCTTTTCATGTGTATAGTTAATTGTAGTCATCCACCATCCTACCATCTATAAACAAGTCTATGTTCCAGTCTATAAACAAGTCTATGTTCCAGTTTCGTCATTAATCCCTATTTATTTTATTACATTGTAGGTCAAGAACTTGTTGACTGTCCATCCAGAAGATAGAACTCCTGTGAAGAATGTTACCATCCGAAGAATCCCAAGGTATGTGTTTTATCTTAAGGGTGTTGGAGAACTAGTAAGTCTGTACATGGCGCAAAAGCAAATTACTCTTATGCTTTCTTTGGTCTGTGATTGCTGCTTGGATATATTTAACCTTTTTTCATCAGTTAGCTGCATATGATTTATAGGATTTAAGTTCTTTATGCTGTCTTCTTTTCAGTAACTCAGGTTCTTTTGGCATGTAACCTTTTGATATTCTGTTCAACCTTTTGGTTCTCAAATTGGCTGCCTTTCCTGTGATGAGGAAGACTACAATCATCAATTCTGTGTCTCTGCTATATGCTGCTAATTGGTGGTCTTAGTGCTTTTTAGGTCTAAAATATG
This sequence comes from Solanum rostratum, assembly GCA_029948455.1. Classification (NCBI taxonomy): domain Eukaryota; kingdom Viridiplantae; phylum Streptophyta; class Magnoliopsida; order Solanales; family Solanaceae; genus Solanum; species Solanum rostratum. The sequence goes on along the minus strand of CM057045.1, from coordinate 87,902,876 downwards.
GTTAAAGTCTTGTCATGTTGGTCTAAGGTGCATTTTTCTCAATTCACATACTTCCTTCTTTTTAGAGCTTTACAGTCCGAGTTTGGACATCCATTTTCCAGAACTACGCATAATAGACATCTGCAAGGTTTATGTACAAGGTAGACATCGCCAAAAAGAAAAAAAAGAAGCTTAAACCTTGAATTGATAATGAATGGACATGTTCCGAGTTATTCAAATTTGGCAAAGGTGCTAGAAAGAATGAACTAGTACGCTACCTGATACTTGCAATATAGCTGCAGATGAAAAAAGTCCTAGGTAGTAATGTGGCTTATCAAAGTTTTCCTCCCAACTCAAGCTAGCCAACTTGCTTACATGTGTCTGAGAAGCATCAGTTAGGCATAACTCTCTCTGTACTTATATTTTTTCTGATTATTCGGGAGTAGCACCCAAATGAAGTGGTAAGTGATGTTTCCACATGTGCCTTGCAATTTACAACAGAGGAGTGGGGAAGTGTATATGTGTCTCTCTGCGCGTGCTACAACTTATGTTGCACACTTGGTTTCTGTCGGATTCTAAGTGTGATCTATAACAACATATCAAAATTAAGGTAATAAATTAAGTTTGTAGTGTGTTTTGATGTTTGACTGGCTTGTCAGTTTTACAAATTTTAGGCTTATATTCTGATGTGTGAGCCTCTAAATAGTTAGAAATACGATTCCTGAGAAAAGGACTTACAAATTTTTTTGAAAATGTATTAGTTGAAATGATAAGGACTTGCTCATGAAAGGGAACAGATATTCAAGTTCAATGTAGATTGGGCAACTTAAATGCTGTCCATGATGGCATCTGTATTCAAGATGAAAATATATTTTAGTAGCGTGTTTTATGTCATCTAAGCTTTTCTAAGAATGGAAGGCCATCTGGTTTGTGTTAATGATGCTGCATTCATGTTAGGTTGCAATCACTATGCGGTGATTGTTTTTGTGCTTCCAGTATCCCTCATAAACATCTTCATGATTTCCGTTATTATGGTGCAGGGTCCCAGATTCTATGCATTTAGATGACATCCTGAATGAGTTTCAGAAAGGTCATAGCCATATGGCTGTGGTCGTAAGACAGTGCAAAAATGATATGGATCAGCCTGCTAGCAAATCCCCTGCAGAGAGTATGGTTTGCCTGCTGGGCTTTTTTTTCTTTTATGGCATGTAAACCTCCTTTAATTTGGACACTCCACGTTCTCTTTGCTTTCCAGCTCCCGTGAAAGATGTCAGGGTAGACATTGATGGTGAAAAGTCTCCCCTTGAGAAGAGTCTGAAGACAAAGCGATCATTGCAGAAGTGGAAGAGTTTCCCTAACAATGGAAATGCTTCATTCAAAAGTACTAGGAGCAAAAAGTGGACAAAAAACATGTACGCGGACATTCTGCCAATGGATGGAAATCCCCTGCCAAAACTCCCAGAAGAGGAAGAGGTTGTCGGAATAATAACTATGGAAGATGTTATTGAAGAGCTTTTACAGGTAAAACTTAATACAATTTGAGTATTATATGTTGAGCTTTTATCATTTAATGCTTTTCTAGACTTGTGCAACTCAAAGGTATATAAATGTCAATTGTGCTGTTTTTTTTTTGTGTAGGAGGAAATCTTTGATGAGACAGATCACCATGAGGAGGATTCGTGATCGTAGTTATTTTATATACAATGTATGATTAGAAATTTTTTGATGCCTTATTCACTAGACTTCAGAACCACTGTAGTGGAACATTCTGTCATATTTTGATCGTTGAAGTCACTATGGTATCTAAGAAATCATAAATGTTATATGGGTCGTCAAAGCTGCCATGATCTCTATAAAGAAGGCAACTTAAAGATACGCGGAACACTTATCTGCCCTGAATCTAAGCAGAGCCAAAATAATTAAACAACCATCTAACTAAGCCCCTATAAGCTTGGCAGGTACAAACAACAGATAGATCTTTATCACTTATTTCTCGAGAGATTGTTTTTGAAAGATCCTTGATTAAAGTAAAAAAGAAAGCAATGACAAGTATAGCCATTAATAATTAAGAAAAAGCAGCATAAAGTCTATAAGAAAGAAGTTATAACAACAGAATAAGATAATATTCAAACACGATAAACATCATATGACGAGCCGCTAGAGTTCTATTAATATTATACTGTCTCTAAATAAGTACTTATCTCCCAAGCTCTGGGCTAGCTAGCTACATCTAATTAACACCAAGGTGCAAATTCAATTTGCAAGATCAAAAGATAGAGATAAATGCATCCGAGAAAGCGAAATACTTTAATAATGCGTTGATAAAAAAAAAACTAGCAATTTTTTTTGGTTTCGTTAGGTGGCATCAATAAAAATACTAAAATTAAGCAAATCATGTTCATACTGAGAAGATCAATCGAGATGATTGACACAATTTTGATAAGTCTATTTTTTTCGTAAGTTCTACAGTTTGATGGACATATTGCTTTATTTATTTGGTTGTCCACAAGCTTCTACCCGTACAATATGTGTGCATATTTGTTTATAAACTCTATGATACCATCCTAAGACTTTGAGAAAGAGATTGTTCAAATGACTTTAAATCAATCATACGAGTATCTATTTCACCACATGTTAATTTGAGTATTCGAAAACAACCAAACCAGTTTTTCAAACTTGATGAATTTTTCCTCTATTGTACATTTTAAATTATTTTTTTCAAACTGAAACATCATACTCCTAGTTAAAACACGGAAAATGTCATCATAATGTGCTAAATTAGCAAAGACAGCAAGTTGGGGAATCGACCAGTTGTCAAGCCATGCTTACAGGATACAATAAACGAGATATACTGACTTTGTTTCTTGAAGAAACTTACATTGATTTTTGTTGAAGCGGGAATGAGAAACGAAAGGTCATCTTTACAAGAGAAATGTGCAAAATATACAAAAGTACACAACAAATGAAACTTCCACCAAAAACCAGAGAAGTTGTTATGTGCTGCTTCGAGGATACTTATCTATCTGTGACGTTTGACTCTATTCTCCTCTCTCCTCCTCCTTTTATCCTCCTTGTCCTTGGACTTCTTTTTTGATTTATGTTTCCTATAGTGGTCATGGTGCTTACTGGATTTAGCCTTCTTTGGAACCTTTCTCTCATCATCTGATGGAGATTCACTTTCTGAAGAAACAGAGGAATTCAGCCAGACGGGCTTCTCTGGACCAATGACGACATGAACCCTGCTACCTTTGCTTAGTTTCATATCAGGACTCGCTGACTCTTTCTCTCTGGGATCCCGACTAGAGGGAAGGTAAGGACCAGCTTCATCCATCCGCGACCCGACAGTTCCCCTGCCTCGCTTGACCCTGCCAATAACAAGATGTTCAATTAGCCATATAAGGCACATTGGAGTTTTGACAGCCTAAAGACAAGTGAAAGTATAAGAAACACAGGCAGCCATAAAAAGACGTGGTCTGATTTCCGCCATTTTCTTTTGACGTAACACGAATAAAGATGCTTTGAAAGAAAGACTGACCTTGAATGCAGAAATTCCTCAATTTCAGCATCTCTCAATCCTTCATCTTCACTTGAATTAGAATCTTGTATCCTCGCTTTCTTTGATCCCCTGGTGCCTGAATCAATATCACATCTCTCACGTGACCTCCTTTCCGAGACAGTAAAACTGTGACACTTTGTATCACTGTTCTTATCTGTGGACCTTCCCTTGAGCCTGTTTTCAAGCTCGACCTCTTTCTGCCTTAACTTCCACATCTCATTTACTTCAACAGCCCGGTTAGCTGCAATTGGTAAAATTTCAGAGCCACAAAAGATGCAACTAGAATACTAATATATGAGACCAGCTCATTGTGCCATATATGAGACTAATTTTACCATCCAAATAAACTACACTTTCACATTTTCCAGACTGACAACCCTAGTGTTCATGTAGGTTCTTCACAAGTTGAGTCCTACACAACCTACTAAGGCAGCAAAACAACATTCACACAAAACAAAACTGGGGAAAGACAAAATAAGCATATGTATGAAGTAGTTCTTATATTATCTTGTACACAACTTGAATGTATGTGCTAGCCTGCTAGGCACTTATGCAATCACTTGATTTCCTAATACTCTTGCGGGCGATATCTACTAATCTTACACCAAAAATCCAAAAAAGAAATAATACATCGTTATTTCAAAATGTGAATATTTTCTAATAATTTGCTTTCAACACATATTTGTTTTTTTTTAATCTTCCATATCACCAACCCACCAAATACAAGCCAGAATTGTATCCCAGACACCTCCTCTTATGTTTCCCAAATCCTTTGTCTGTCAAAACATTAAGAAAGCTGCCTAATAGTTCCAGGAATAACACAATTGATGTGGAACATATTGAAGAATAAATTCCAAAACTCATATGTGAAGCTATTATGTAAAATTAAATATTTAGCATCCTCCTGTGGAAGATACTAATGATACAGCAATGCCCGTATGCACAAAGTGGAAGAAACAGTTCTTCCAACAGAAGGCCCTTTACTTCTCTATACGATCTTTGACTTGGTTAATTCTTTTCCCTAGTTGTAGGAAGCTTTTGCGTCCCTTTTCTTCTTCTATTTCCTTTATTCGTAGATACTTTCGTAATTAGTCTAATAGTGCTGCCAACATTAGTTTAAAGAATCCAAAATGCAAAGCTATAATATACTCTAAGCTTCCATACTTCGTTTTGACTTATAAATCCTTCATATCAGTTGATTATTCTAAGCTTTACTACAGTACGCTCTAAATTTGCTCAGCGAGAATCAGGCAGAACTTACCACCAAATTTCTGCCTAGAGAAGGTAAAATTAGTTGACTAAAAGACACTACAATTAGGTGTAGCCAGATATTGATTTACTCTGGGTGAAAGAGTTTTTAAAGATGAGAAATAAAAACTAATGGATCAGAGCACAACAAAAAGCTAGAACAGATGGAAATTAAAAGTGATACTTGCCTTGTTGTACTCCAAGAACAGTTGCTGTTAAAAAGCGTGAATTTGGTCGCCCCCTGACATTGGGGCGATGAAGGTAAGAAAGTGCACCCTCTGACTCTGCTTGCCGCCGCAATTCTGCAGCCTCTTTCAAAAGAATTGTCGCAATTCTATTCTCTGTCTCTAAATCCATATCTAACCCCTATAACAGTACACAACAAGCATGGTTTACTTCACAGAACAGCAACTGGTCAAATAAAAAAAATCTTGCAACAGGGGTAGATCCAGCCTATAAGCAACTCTTACTACATATAAACCAAGTCCAATAAGAACTTTGTAAATATGTTAATCATTTAAATGATGCAGTCATTGCCTAAAGACTCAAGATTTGTCTTATAAAAATTAGCGGATCCCATAACCCTAGTGGGAAGGCAATGATGGCTTCTCGCAAAGTAAGTTAAGCTGTTCTAAAATCAAGGGCGGCTCAACACTAAGGCCCCAAAGAATAAGGGCTTCAAAATTACAAATCCTCCAAAAGAATCAACCCCCAAAATTCGAAGCTCAAATACAAAAACACATATATACATACGAAGACGCAATTAAGTAGTAAGTTCGATTAAAGGAAGAACACAAAAGCACTGAGCAGAAGAGCGAAGATGAAGGAGATGCATACCTAAATAGAGACGCCCAGATCAAGCACCAGACCGACAGGGAAAAAACAAAATACCCAACCCTAGAATGTAATAAAATTGTTACTATTAATTGAGAAAAAAATAATCCCGGACGATGTCCAATAATGACACGTATATATAAGCTCAAATTTTTTTCAATGACAATATATATGAAATGTTCCTTATAAAATAAAATAAAGATTTTAGTTTCTTCGTACTAACAAAAGTTGTGGCGGAATAATAAGTATTTTTTTATTCTTAATTAGAAGTCTCGAGTTTGAGTTCCTTAGATACGAAATGGTGCTCCATATATTATTCCTCCTATTTTAATTATGGGGAATATGATACTAAATATAACCTAAAATATCAACAATCAGATAGTCGATACTATTATAATTTTTTACGAAAAATAAATTGAATTTTGCAAAACTAGTTTATACAAATCTGTTATCCTTTGCTTGTTGTAGTAGACACTTTACCATATTTTTGACATTATAAATTTGATCTTTTTTTAAAATATATCTTGTAAGTGATATAATTTTATTTTTTAAAAAGTGATTCACATACAATACAATAGATAAAAATGACCGAAGGCAGAAAAATTATTATTACCGATTGCATATATTATTTGAAATTTATAAGTTGATTTGATTTTTTTTTTAGTTATATACTTACATAAACTTAATAGGTTGTTTGGTATGTAGGAAATTATTTATGAGTGAATCTATACATTGATTTATAGAGGTATTAGCAGTCTTTCAATTCATCATAATTTCTACATTTATTAGTTAGGTAAATTTTCAATTAAATTATCAACCAAACATCATATTAATTTTATACATGAATAATTTATTTTTTATTTACCCACGAAAGATCTTATGAGTTGTATAAAAATTAATACATTAATTTTTTGTGAGGGAATCTATTTATTTTTTTATGTAGGATATGTTAGGCATGGTTTACTTATTCATTCATTACTTTTTTAGTCCTCCTATACATGTATTTATTATGCAAACTTCAAATCGAAATACATTGTATCAATTTTAAAAATGAATAATTTAATTCCTAATTAATCACTCCCTCCATCCGACATTAGTTGATTATTTGTTTACAAGCATATTAAGAAATCATAAAGAAGAAGATAATTTTACCAATTCAATCATTAAAAAACTTCTTGGGAATTTCACAAACAAATATGAACACTTAAAAAAATTTGATTGTAATGACAATATAGAAAAAATTTGATTATTTGTTTCTTGATTTAGTAAAGGTGGATAACTATTATTGAACAACTATTTTTAGAAAGATGATCAACTAATATGGGATAGAGAATACCAAATGGGAGTAATACTTACTCCCTTCATCCCATTTTACGTGATATTCTTTGACTTGACACGATGTTTATGAAAAAAGGAAGACTTTCAAAACTTATGGTCTAATATTATTTTTAGATATTTGTGTAATTGAGAATCGGGGTATTTGAAAATTTAAATTATTTTCAATTAGATTAGGGTATCATTCTCTTTGGGACAGACCAAAAATAAAATAGTGCCACATAAAATGAAACAGAGGGAGTTTTACTATGCAAAATTTAATACAATTTAACCCTCAACCTAATGAGCCCCAACTTAAAATGCTAAATTTAATTAGATTCATAAGTTACAAATATGGGCCTGGATGTTGTTGAATTGACTAAACTGCCACTGTAACGGCTACTTACAGACATGTCAGTTCAGTTGTTTAAAACTGTGTCCGCCATTCTCGCTTGTCATAGAAAAGCCACCAACAAAAGCCACTGTTCTTCTTGCCTTTTCTTTTTCTCTCTCACACAAATAATTGTGTTGACGCTCCAAGTTTCTGTGGAAATGGCGGAAGTGAAGCATCAGCCCGAAATCGAGCCCGAGATGGACGTAAACGAAGGAGGAGAAGGCGAAGATGAGGACGATGAAGTTTTTTACGAGAGAATCGAAGCCCCAAAGTTCGTTGACTTCTCCACTCCCGACCATTACCGCCCCGATGATCGTTACTGGTTCTGCCTCCGTGTTGGTATATAATCTTTTCTTTCTTTATTGTCCATAAATTAAAATGTTTTGGTCCTGAATTGAACTCTCTCTGTTTACTGTACTTCGTGCATTTAATGATTGACTGATAGACCAGTTTTGAGTTCATCTCTCTTAACTAAGAGCTGCAATTGAGCTTCATAATTTCTTTTGATATCCTTAGATCTGATTCTTGTCAAGATTTTGAATTTGATCTGAAATTTTTTTACTCTTCTGTCTTTAGGATGAATTTAACCTAGGTCTAGTTTTACCTAGTAGCTAGATCGCACTTGTGGAATTATATTGGTTATGTTTTTGTAGTTTCATGAGTCAAAGGTAAAGGTAAGTAGGAATTTTGTGATGCTCTAGCTATGTGTGAGATCAGTAGTTGCTTTTACACATGTTATTCAGTGTAGATAGTCAGTAGGATTTTTTAGTTGTGGAATGGAACTCCAAAATTGTATGGCTTGTCTTCTGTTTTCAGGCTGCGACCAAAAACATGAAGAAGAAATGGACTCAGAGAAAATCTATAAGGATTTTGTTCTCCGAGTAAGTTCCTAGATTGCATCTTTTCCCTCTGGATATAATGACTAACAGGAGATTAAATTTTACGAGCAATATGGATAATGAGGGTTCATGTAGCCAGTAGCCCCAGTTTAGTTGAGATTGAGGCCTAGTAGTTGTTGTACTGAAACTCTAAATGCTAATGTTGTTTTCTTTGTAATCAGGTAATGGCTGCTAGAAGCCCCAATGTAAGACTACAGAAAGCACTAAGCAGACAGGCTGCAGGGTATAGTAGATCAAATACTAATAAAGTAAATGTTTATCTCATTGTTTGCGCTACTTGACAGTTGACATCAAAATTTAATTTTATGTTTCAGCAAGAACATAAAGTGCCCTCTTACAGTGCCAGCCAAATCTTTCAAGTCTAGACTCACAAAGTTAGCCGATGTTTCAACCATTTCTTGTAAATTGATTGAAGACAAAGAGAAGACCAGTCATCCATCAAAGCCAACTTCCACTCCAAAAATCAGAGGAAGGCAAGTTGCTGCCAAGTATCTAACAACCCCAAGGAACAAAAAATGCCTTCCAAATCCAAATTCCTTCCATAGTGTGCAAAATCCAAAGCCTGGAGCCCTTGTTGTTCCAAAGAATAGGAACATAGCAAAGGCTTTGGTCTTCAACTCCCCGAAGAAAGCCATCAGTTTAAAGAAATCAGTGGAACTGCAAACTCCCTTAACCAAATTATGTCAAGGAATCAAGAAGTTAGAGATAACAGATCAAAAGAAGCGTCTGCTGGATTACTCCGGAAAGTCAAAGGATACAAAACCTAAGTGCATAGATCCTTTGAGGAACAGAAATCCTCAGAAGGACAAAAGCAAGACCCCCAAGAATAGTGGAAAGTCTCAAAATCGAGCACCAAGGGAAGCCAGACCTTTACACTCAAGTAACATTCATAGCCAAGCTAAACTGGAAAAGCAGAGCCACTCCAAGAACATGACAGAAAACGAATGCAGCAAGGCAGAGATTGATTTAACACCGAGAGATGGGAACAAAGAGATTGCTACTGCTTTAGACAACCATAAAAATTCTATACAGCCAGAAGCTAATGTCTGCTCAGCTTTACTATCTACCAAAAATCTGGATTTGGCAGCATCAAATGCCATGACAGATGAATTGAACTGCAATGCGGATCAGAAAGATTTAGTGGGAAATGATCTCCCACGAAGTCAACCACCAAATGGAGAGGATCATAATGGTACTGATTTGAATACTATGGACCATTCCATTTGTTTTCAGACTTCTGAAGGGGCAGGACATCGCCATAGTGAAGACGTGGACAGTGATGACAAAGAGAATGTTTCTGCTCCAGATGAGAACAGGTCTAGAATCAGCTTGACTTTCTTGACATGTTTTAGTCCAAAATCTCTTCAAACTATCTGTTACACATCCAGTTGTCCCATTGGTTCATATGTGTATGATATTTGATTGCAGAAATCTCACCAACAATTTAAACCAGGCTGAACAAAAAGTTCTTGGTGTTCAGAAGATGCAAAAACTCATCAAGAAGGTATTTCTTTCTTCTTTTTCTTCTTCAAGCTTCAGCCTTCAGATGAGATAATTTCTATGCAATGTGTTGACCAGTGTTTAATAAAAACTCATCAAGAAGGTATTTCTTTCTTCTTTTTCTTCTTCAAGCTTCAGCCTTCAGATGAGATAATTTCTATGCAATGTGTTGACCAGTGTTTAATATGATTGATGTGTACAGGATGCTCAACCAGCAGTCAAGAATCTTAAGGAGAGTTTGCTTTCCACAAATGCTGGTGCTTCAGGGATGAAGCCCAAGAAGCCAAAGCCTACAAATCCTAAGCCTTTCAGGCTAAGAACTGATGTAGGCAATTCTATCCTCTATTCTACTTGATTTAACAATAAGGATTAAATGCTTATGGCTGAGCAATGGATTTTCAGGAAAGGGGAATTCTTAGGGAAGCTGACCTTCAAAGGAAAAAACAGGTGAGTGATAGTCAAGTAATCTTTCTGGAATTCTGTCACCGTGGTAATTAAATATTCTCTTGAATATGTTGCTTGTGGTATTTAGGGCAATGTTGAAGATACTGAAAACGAGAGCAGATGCACCAAAGACAATCTTGAAGGCTACGCGAGAGATTTAAAGGGCTTGCAAAATGATTTATCTGTAAGTGTAATAGATTTACGAAGTTTTCTTAATTTGTTAGTATGTTTCATTTTACCAGGCTCTTGGCTAGGAAAGTTCGGAAGATTTTGAAACATTTCATATCTGATAATTTGCAGAATGAGAGTGGGATAAAAAGCAATAAGACTTCAGAGGGGAAAATGAGATTGAGGAAATCCAGTATAACACCAGAGAGATCTAATGCTACACAAGTAAAGATAGCTAATTTAAGAAAAGCTAAATCTCCCATGGTACCATGTTTGAGGCAAGGTCAGCAGCTCATTGTAATACAAGAAGCATCAGCTGAGATTTCAAAACCAAGTAAAGCGAGGAAGCTTCACGAACACGGTGCTGCAGCCATGTCCCACGCCAAGGCTTTGACGCCTTCCCTAATATTCTCTCGTGGAAGAAGGCCTCTGACAATCCCAAAGGAGCCATACTTCCACAGCACTCACCGGCCCAAAAGTTGCACAAGAAACTTAATGGAGCAAGTGCTACCCATGTAAAAGGATTCAATTAATTTGTGAGTTGTGTGTGTATGTACTTCAAATGATTCATTTGAGTAAACCATTAAGTTTTGAGTTATGTATGCACAAAAGATACAGAAGAAACTAAGCATAAGAAGCACTCTTGTAATATTGAAAGTTAATTCAATTGATTCTTTGAGTTGTGTATGTTCTTCAAATGACTCATTTTAAGTCCAGCCTTAAGTAGCCACGGAGAAAATACATAATTTTTCTATAGTCATAAATGTTTTTATCCAACCTGATAAATCTTTGTTCATCTTATAAAGTAAACATAATTTTGTACAACATTATTCACTTCCAGAGGAATATGCACTTCCATTGTTGTTTATATAAATCCCAACAGTGGAATATGAAGCAATAATCATAGTGGTTGCATATGTTTGGGGGTGGGGGGTTGTCAAGCATGTAAATGGTCAACTCAACTCAACTATTTAATTTAGTCACAACATTACCAAACTTGTGTCCCAAGAAGTCAACTACTTGGAGGCTACGGTTTCTGGTGCTTTTTTTAATATATAAAAAGATCAGCAGGATAATGGAGTTCCAGAGTAGTCCTCTCTTCATCCATTCTCTAAACATGGGACATAAAAAAAAGGAGAAGCTTGCCAAACCTCAAGAAAGGGGTAAAAGCTATGTAGAGCCATGGCCAAATCTCCCTCAACAGCTCCTCAACTTTATTGGAAGGCAACATCCCGATGAATCTGATCGTCTTATGCAAAACATCAGCTTCCGAGGTGTTAGTAAATCATGGAGAGCAGCACCTAAGCAATGTAGTGCCAAAAACGCACGACTACCCTGGCTTGAAATTTCCGACAAAGATAATGACATCCAGTCCAAGACTCAAGAGCATACCCTCAACATCCCATTTCGACCAGGTGAATATTGGTGGTACGGTAGAAGGCCATGGGATGCTCATTGGACGCGTATTCATGGATGTTCACACGGTTTGATTGTCGCAGGAGGGAAGCAACCTACAGATCACTTTCTCTTGATTCCTAGTAAAAGACACAGTTATTGGAGTATTTCCTCTTGGGATCCCACAATTCCATTCAAGTTTGCAACTCTGTCTTCATCTCCTCACAAGAACTACAAAGGCTGTTATGTGCTGGTGTTAACAGGACGTTCCAATCCAGCTTTTGTGGTTTCTCATCTTGGATACCAAAATAAATGGATGAAAGAAGAAAACACCTTGCTTGACCCTAACTGCTCAAAAAGTAAATTAATACAATTTACTAATGCCATCGGCTTTGAAGGTAAGTTCTATGCATTAAGTTTGCAAGGTACTTTAGCAGTAATAGAAGAAATCGAATCCAAGTTTCAAATCACTAGATTAAGCAGAAGACGATTCGTTCCATCAGTTTTCTCAAAGCACTTCACAGAGTATCTTGTTGAATCCAATGGAGAAATCTTGTTGATTTTCTTGATATCAGAACAATCAACTATGAAGGTGGACAAAGTGGAAGTATTCAAGCTCCAAATGGATGATCTATCATGGTCAAAATTGGACAACCTTGGAAATAGAACATTATTTGCAGGGACAAATTGTTGTATGTCAGTTAATACAAGTCAAATTGGCTGCAGAAGTAACTATGTCTATTTCATTGAGCGTGCTACTAATACTTGGCGGTTTTATGACATGGGAAGTGCTACTATTTCACCCTATTATGATGATTATGGTTCTCAAACAAACATTCCAGTATGGGAAGAGCCAATACTGGAAAACAAATTTCTTGTAAGATGAATATGCAGAGTGTCAAATCCGGTTTTAATTAACTTGTGTGTGTTTTATTACAAATAAGTGCTTGTAACATGAAAAATATATCAAATGTAAATGGAACAGTATTCAAGGATCAACTTGAAGTTCTTCATCTGCCCTTGTACTTTGTATTCTCATCATAGCTTACTGAAAGCTCACAAATTGTACTGTTATAACCAATAATCCATAACCCCGTTCGCCAATATGCATAAGTTTCTGTTGCCATTTGGTCTCCCCTGGAGCCCCGTAATGGCAAAATCATCATTGGATTTATTTATGCATATAGTCTTGGTTGTATTTATGGTAGATGTGCTTATGACGTTTTGACTCAATTATGTATTTTTGATTATGCATTAATTAATAAATTTCTATTTCTCATAAGAATGTGCACATTGTTGTTTGAAATATTATATAAGACTAGTCTAGCTTACGTTCTTTGCACGTATGTATCGTATTAATCTAAAAATTATATATAAATAATATTTATTATTAAAATAAATAAAATGTTCATATAAATGAAATTAAATAGATACTATTAATCTGATGCTATAGTTTAATCTATTAAGAACAATCAAAGATGAAAAAATCAATTTAATTATCTATAATATAGAGATATATTAATAGTTTATGAATACATAAAGTACTAATTTAGAGTTGAAAAGTTAGGAGTTAAAATTAATTGATTAAAATTTAATTTTAAAAAAGATTCCTAAATATAAAAGGAGTAGTTTAATATTTTCAATTTAATTTTAAATACTCTTTTTCTTTTTAAATTTGCTATATTTATGTACTTTTATTGACAAAATATTTGAAAATCAAAATTTTAGTTAATTTCAAAGTCTTGAATATTAAAAAGACAATAATATTTTTCCTTTTTTCCTTCATAGTCTAGACAATTATTTAAAATAAAATAGTCCTAAATCAAGTGTGGAATCTAAATATAAAGAAATTCTAATTCAAAAGTGAACTTTGAAATTAAATAAATAAAAGATAAAATAATAAATTAAGAAAAATAGTGAAAAGAGGATTTTGTTTAAAATAAAATATTTTAATTAACGGTAAAAAGTTCAGAATAATATTTCTAAGACGTTCACACTTAAAAATCAAATTACTAAAATACCCTTCTAATCAATGGCTTCATACCTCAAATAATCAAATGTATGTGGGTGTAGAGTTCGGGTCGAATAATTATTTTGATTGTAATGAGAAGCCTATCACATCACAGCAGTGATTAAACAATGAGAAGCCATTTTTTTCTAACAAAGAATGCTCTGTTTTTGAATTTTGAGTTTCAGTGAATGAAGGACTCATTCTCCTTTGCAAAAATTTATTTGAATTTGAATGAATCAATTCATTTGCTCTTCAACATATTATTTTCTTTTCAAAAGGAGTGAATCTTCAACTGTTAAGAGCTTGAAGTGAAGAACATTATTTCTATTTTTAAGTAAAATCCATTAATGGACCTTTGCTCTAACTAAAACCTCCACCTTTCTTTGTGGAACAAATGCTGAATTGCATTTTTGATGGCTAATGAAGTAAGTTAATACATAATAAATACAACACTTACTGTGGATAGGAGGAATTATTAGTTCAAACACAAATTTTAAATTGAGAAAAATAATATAGAAGATAATATACTATTTTAAATTTTAACGATGAAAGTAAAATTTGAGGAAAATCTTCAAAACTTTCATTTGGAAAAAATATCTTGAAGTTTCAATTGCTCTTGATTGAAGAGGGATATTTGCTTTAGTGGTAGTGGTAAGGTCTGCGTACATCTTGTCCTCCCCAGACCCCACTTGTGGGATTTTACTGGGTATGCTTCATTTCATTCATTCATTTGATTTTTAATTTAAATTAATCTCATTACACATACAGTGTGCCTACCTAACTAATGAGTAGTTGTTCACTGATCATAATATCATCATTCGAGTTCAATGAAATACTTACCATTCACATTAGTTTTGGATTGCATTTAAAAAATAAAAAGATAATGATATTTTAATATTCGATAAAAAATATAAAAAAAATTAAATTAATTGTACGCACGTGTTCGAAGTATGAAAGAATATGTAGCGCAAAATTATTTATAACCATCATAACTCATATTTGATGCTTTGTCATACTATGGTATGTATGATTGACATGACAAGGGAGTTGTATTTTTATTCGCAATTAATAAATATATCATAAAATATTAGTGTTATGTGGTCTTTGCGCCAAGTGGGAGAATATTGGACTTTTTTTCTTATTTTTTGTGCGACCGAATTAATTAAAGCTCATAATTAATATTTAATGAAGAAATAAATCTCATCCCTTGATATCGATTACTTGATGAACGTACAAGATTAAGTCTCAACCTCTATAAAATGATCCTTCATCTATTCATTAGGGTTATCACATATTATCTGCACAATTTCATCACAAGCGGCGCTGCTAGCAGCTTATAAAAATTCGATTTTCAATAAACGCTTTCACTCATTTATGTACGATAAAAGCTTACGCTTCAGGTATGTTTCTTCAATGTATTCTAGTAAGATTACCATGTTTAAGATCCTTATATGCATTAAGTTTATATGGTAAGATGAATGTTGTGCTTAAAGCTTATGTTTACATCAACATCTATGATATACAGATTTAAAAAAAATAACTTTACATAAAAACTGTAATTTTTATAGAAGTATTAAGGCATGCTTATTTTTATTAAGATTAAAACGTCTAAATCTGAATGCACATCTGAAAGTAAGATGTGTATTAATATTTAAAAGCTTATATCTGAATGTATATTTGAATTTTAAGATGTTACATTGAGATCTGACAACTAAATAGTTAATATTGTTTGTTTCCTCAACATTGGAATGGATAAAATTTATTTTTTATAAAAAAATAATAAATATAAAGTTCAAATAAAATATTAAATTTACCTAAGATTATATTAATAAAACATTTTAAACTTTTTATATAACAATTGATGATAGTGATAACTAATGATGATGATTGTGCGTGTCAAATTTGGAATGGTGATTGTGGGTAGTATCTTATGGTATGATGGTTGACAGTAATGACTAATTTTGATTGTTGTTGGCAAGCTGACAGTTGATAATTAGTAGCGGAATGATACTACTATTAACTAATGGAGGTAGTGAATAATGATAACATATAGTATTGTATAGTATTTACTAACGGTAATAATTATCAATAGTGATTAGTCGTAGATGTAATATTTGTTGGTAGTGATGCTTGGTCTAATGGTGATAGATATAGATTTTGATGATGTAAATAATTATTGTGATTGGATAGAGGATGGTTGTTATGGATGATAGGTGGTGGTGATTGACGGTGATGATAGTTATGATTGAAATGTATTTATGGATGATGGGTGAAAGTAAATATAGTAGCGGTGAATTGTCATCTTTGTTATAGATGTTAATCAATTTGACTTATTCAGATACATTATATAGTTGTAAAATAAAAAATATAAAAAAACACACTTAATCTCAATAATTAAGATTTAGACCATAAAACAAATCGTTTGTCCAATTCAATATCATAAACTCCAACTAAAACCTTTGACGGTCGATAATTAAACCCTCTGAAAACATGTTTGAGCTTAACCACCTCCGAAAACCTGATTCACAATATGCAAAACACAATTGTCATCTAAGTGCATGTATATATTATGTGAAAAATGACATTTTGTGTGATTCAATTTATAGGGCACGTAATTTGTTCATTACCGCGACTCACTTATTTGACAAAATATCTACTTTACTTATTTTATGGTAAGGTTATCTCATATTCGTTAAACTATATGTTCAGTCAAATTATTTCACATAAATTGAAACCGAAGTAATAATGTGAATCAATATACAACAAATGATTCAAAATAATATATTTTTTTTAAAAAAATTATGAAAAAATTATAGTCAAAGAAGTAATTATTTAAATTGTTTTAACTCTATAATACGTTCACATAAAAGATATCCGGCAGAAATATAGGCAAACCTGATTCTGACAGTGAAGTCTATTCCCGATATTGTGGTGTATCAACCAATGGATATTAAGCTCCCTTCCACCTATATGTAAAAAATTATAGAACAATAGCGCAGCGGGATAATAGATCGATATATCTCAAGTCCAAAATCGTCGTTATTTGTTTTCCACCTTCCGATAAGTCTTCAAATTGCTTAAACCTCACGCAAGATGGTATGGAGTTTAGAAGAAGATTTTTCCTTAGGAAAACTTTGACCAAATATGTACCTATTTATAATTGTTCTACCATCAAGAATAATAGTGAAAAGTTTGTGGTTATCATTAGTGGGACTACTTGAAGAGTAATAGATATAGTTGTAAGTTGTAATTTACTTGGGTAGTGGACGTAGTTGTAGTTGCAACTTCCATGAAAGTTGCAATCCACATTCATGGAGGTTATGAAAGTTGCAGAGCACATCCATGGAATGTTGTGGCCACATCTATGGAAGTTATGGCCAACATTCCAACATTATCCCACTTGGTCGGTTACTCTAATCTCATAAGTGAAATATAATACATGAATCATGGTGACAATTCCTCTAAAAGCGATTCAATGCACAAGGACTTAGGTAGCTTTAAGTTACTCAACATACTATGTATCATGTTCAATTTCTTCTTTCTGCTACACCATTCTGATCGGGAGAACTAGGCATGGTTGTATTGGGCAACAATCCCATTTTGTTGAAGAAACTTAGCAAATGAACCTTGTACTTGTTGAGTTTTTTTAATGGGCAACAATCCCATTATGGTAGATATACTGAGGGTGGACAAGCACAAGACTTTGTTGAGTTTCTTTAACAAAATGAGATTGTTTCCCAATATGCCATGTCTGGTTCTCCAGATCAAATGGTATAGTAGAAATAAAAAATCGAACATTATTGGACTCGATGTATAGTATGTTGAGTAACTCAAACCTACCCAAGTCCTTGTGGATTTTGAATTGCTTAAGACGATACTATATATATTAATCGAGTTCCAACCAAGGTTATTTCAAAAACACCTTTTGAATTGTTGAAAGGTTGGAAATCTAGCTTGACACATATATGTGGATGGAATGCCTGAAGTAAGAACCTACAACCTACAAGAAAAGAAACTGGATCCTAGGACCATTAGTGGATATTTTATTGGATATGTTGAAAGGTCTAAAGGATATAGATTCTATTGTCTATTTAACAACACCAAGATTATGGAATCAAGAAATGCAAAATTTCTTGAGAATGACTTAATTAGTGGGCATGATAAATTTCACAATACAATTTTTGTAAGAGATCGACTTTCCATTCCAAATCAAAGATTGACTGTCGTTCATAATGGCCCTCAAGTACAATTAAGGGTTGAACAACTAATAAACGAGATTCCACAAGCTGCTGAAAATATTCTCATAGATCAAGTAATTTTTGAATTATTGAACAACCCCTTGCACCAACCTCACTTGTTATATCAATCTACTATTCTGATGCACTATTGCTCTATAATTTCTTACACTATAAAGTAACATTTTTTTCCGGTCCCTATTTTCCAGTGAGAAACTGTGTTCAACAATAGCATAAACAAAATAAGAAATGTACAATAGTTATTCATTCACTTTTACTTGTTTTGTATTCCAAAAGTAGATTAATCGTCTTTCCTCTTTGTTCATTTATTATTTCCTTGCGACCTGCATCAATTGATAGTGGTTGATGACACAGATAAAGATAGAGATCTTTCTTCGAAGGAAAATCAAGGACGGAAGTTAGTGATGCCAAAATGATGGACTGATAATCGAAGGGCAGAAATTTTTCCCAAATGAAATCAGACTAAGCGGCAGATTGAAGTGATTTAGAGACTAGAGAAGTACAACAAACATCGAGAGGGCTTGTTAAGGCCAAGATCTTTTCACTACAATCTTCCAGTAGCATCGAAAAACAAGGTGCACTTCTCTTATATTTACAGTTCCAATTCAAATTCTCCATTGAATTTAATTACTTTACTATATTGCTTTTGATGTGTTAAAGATAACTTCCATTTTACAGGAAGAAAATAAAGAACCTTAGTGACCAATAAAATCTTGTTTTCTCTCTTAAATTAATTTAATTTGACTCAAATTTAATGTTTTAACTTAAATGTCAAGTTTAAAGTATTAGGAAAACATTTGATTCTTTGATCTTATTCCACCTAGTTTAGAAATACTTTTAATTAGCATCTTAAATCAAAGAAGCTTATAATATACCAAAATGTGTTTTCAACGTACACATATCAAAATTACAAAATTATTAATCAAGTTGACTTTGAAAAAACAAAACGTCACAAGTATTTTGGTATGTAAGTAGTTACATGAAAATACAAATCCTAAATTGTGTGGAAATGCTTTAAATATCAGTCAAATTAATAAGACACATAAAGAAAAACTTTAAACTTCAGTCAAATATTTTAAAGATAATATGACTATGCATAATTAGTAACACATTAAACATTGGTCACTAAGGTCCTCTGTTTTCTTCCTATAAATTGGAAGTTGTTTTCATCAGTGTTGCACATAAAAAGCAATTCAGGAAGGTAGTAAAATTCGATGGAGAATTTGAATTGGCCTGGTAAATGTAAGAGAAGTACAGCTTGTCTGTCGATGCTACCCACGGATTGTAGTGAAAAGATCTTGGCCTTAACCAGCCCTCTGGATGCTTGCCGCATTTCCCTGCTCTCTAAATCACTTCAATCAGCCGCGATGTCTGATTGCGTTTGGGAAAAATTTCTGCCCTCCGACTATCAGGCCATCATTTCGGCATCACTGACTCCAGTCCCGGATTTCCCTTCGAAGAAAGATCTCTTTCTTTATCTGTGTCATCATCCACTCTTGATTGATGCCGGTCGCAAGGTAATAATAAATGAACAAAGAGGAAAGACGATTGATCTGTTTTTGAAATAGTAGACGAGTAAAAATGAACAGTAATTGATTGTGCATTTGTTACTTTATTTTGTGCTTGAACAGAGTTTCTCACTGGAAAAATCGACCGGAAAGAAATGCTATTTTCTAGGTGCAAGGGATCTTAATATTCCATCGGTTGATGAACCAGGATATTGGGAATGGATTTCACTACCAGAATCCAGGTTTGCCTTTTTTATTTTATTTGCAATGGATGTCTTTTATGTAAATGTTTTATAGAGTCAAACAAAAAAATAATTATTCCTTTGGCTATAGTTTTTCTCAAACTTTTCTCTAAAGATATTCTGAATTATTAGTGACTGATTGTATTATTATCTCAGCCTCAATCTATGTGAAACAATTTGACTGGATATAGAGTTTAACACACATGAAAAAACTTTTCGATGTTCCAAAACTAACAGTATAATAAATAAAGTGGATTTTTTGTCAAGCAACAATGATAAAATGAGTGTCATATAGATTGGTGATCATCCCTTTTCTCGGAAGATGTATATGTATTTAGATGACACTGTGTTTCGCGTAATGTCAAATCAGGTTTCCAGAAGTGGCTAAGCTCAAACATGCTTGGTCGCTTATTATTGGGGGGACAATAAGAGCTGGGGTTCTGTCACCACAGACATTATATGCAGCTTACCTTGTTTACAAGTTTGAAGATGAAGTTGGGTTTACTTATCGACCCTCGGAGGTTTCAGTTGGAGTTTGTGGTGTTGAATTGGACCAACGATTTGCAATTCTGGTGCACGAGGACGAGGAGTCAATCAAATTTCGGTCCTCTGATGCAGAGGAGGATCTCAAGCAACATTATGAGGAGACATTGAATAATCTGCGCTCTGAAGCAGAGGACGATCATGAGGAGCTACCTGATGATTATCATTTGGCGTTGCAGCATTTGCCATTGAATCTTTTGCCAGAGAATGTTTATAATCACGTGCAGTTTATTATGCGACATCCTAAACTTAGAGGTGATGGCTGGCTTGAGCTAGAATTGGGCGAGTTTGATACTAAAAATGAAGATGATCGCATAGAAATGAATTTGAAAGAGCTGGATGGATGGGTATCTCTAAAGAAAGGGATAATTGTTGAAGGGATTGAGATAAGGCCAAAAATGGGTTAATTACGACTTCTTTTTGGAAAATATTCTTTCCATACAGTGATATGTACTTTAAATAGAACGTGTTTTTCTCTTTGCATTTCATAAAACTGTCAATTATAAGTGAAGTGGATGACATGTTTGTTCTCCGTTTGTAAGCATGAGATGCAGAAGACATTATTTTTCAAGAATCATCTTCTTCTGCTTTTTAAATTTTACAGTTGATACTCAGTAGCAATACCATGTAGTGTATATAGAATGCGGCAAAAGATTAATTGAGTCATTGCCCCCATGGCAAATCGATATATTACAGTGACTAATCAGGAAGAAGAAAATTACAGAAGGGGCTTCAAAGAAAGTAACACAGGTTGCTCCTGGTAATCAATTATCCATCAAAGGCCTAATACCAAAGAGGCTGCTTTGAGGAGCTGGTGATATTGCTTTTGCTTGCATGTCGAATATCCACCAGTCTCCGCCTATTTGGTTAGTAAAATATATGCAGTTGCTCCTGCATCCTAGCTTGTTGGCGCTAATCCACATACAACATTCCTCTTCGACGAAGAATGTTCTTTCCCCAAGGCTTTCCATCTTAATCCACAACAGTTTCGGAGTATCAAGCCTGTAAATTTCAACATCATCTACTTTCTTAATGGACCTTTTGGAGATCAAGAAAATCAATAAAATTTCTCCTTCTGATTCAACTAAAATTTCCTTGAATTGCCTGGAAATAAGAGAAGGAACAGCCCTGCTTGAGCTGATCTCAGTGATACTAAGGCTAGAATCGATTTCTTCAACAACTGCAAGGGTTCCCTGCAAACTCAATGCATAGAATTTCCCCTTAAAACCAATGGCATTTATGAACTGAAGATGTTCACCTGAGCCAAAAGGATCGGTGACATTACAGTCTTGTTGCGTCCACACACATTCTTTTCCAGCTCCTGTTTTACAGAACACAAAAGCTGGGGAAGAAGCTCCTGTTAGCACCATAACAGTACAGGTTTTCCCATGATCTTTGAGATCTATGGGATGAAATGTAGATAAAGTTGCAGACTTGAATGGAATGCGAGTATCCCAAGTTGGAAGTTTACAGTAAGTCTCTCTGTAGGATTTCCACAAAAAGATATCATCTGGATTGCGTCCAACTGCTATTAGTGAACCATGGGAATGACCCTTGAAATATATCCAAGGGTCCTTCCATGTTCGCCATCTTCTACCATAAGGCCAGTAATATCCACTATAAAACCAGACATGGAAGCAGTTAGAATGATTCTTGTTTTGTTGAATTTCTGTGAGTTGTGGCCATTGGGACTTCCCTATCGGGCGACAATTTTTTGACTTTGCTGATCTCCATGACTTAGCGATACCACCAAAATGAACGTTTTCCATTAGACTGTGTTCAGTTGAGATTAAGCTGATGAGCTCTTTGGGAAGATTTGGCCATGGTGTTGGGCTAGTATTGGTTTCTTTCTTTGGTGAAATTTGATTCTTTTCCTTCTTGACTTTTTGAACCATGTTATTTTTTTGATCTTTTGGCAAAATGGGAGTCGATAAGGAAATGGTAGGGGCATGTAGCTTGAGGTAGAGGCTTAAAAATGATCAAGATCAGATGTGGCTACCAAGTAACCGTAGCCTCCATGGTTGTTGCTTTCTTGGAGCATAAGGTTAGTGGCAGTTTCTTTCAATTAACTAATTGAGTTGACTATTTAGATGCCTTATTATGTTGGAAGGAATGGAAACTCAACATATAAAAAAGAATTCCTTCAAATCACAATTGATTTCTGCACCTTATTGCATATTTTTACACTCCGTATATCCTATTGACCAATAGAACATAAATGATAAAATAAATTTTGAAGAAGTAAACTACCCTATTTCTTGGATAAAATAAACAGCTGGGACAGGTGTTGATTCACCTTTAAAAGATGGTGCAGCAAAAACGTAAAATATCTCAACAAACTAACCCATCTAATAAAAGTTTAAAATTTAAATCATCCTAAAACCGAAGCAACGTAACTATTAGGCTAAAAGAACATTATTGTAGTAATTTAAAAAGAAATTTTCAATAATTATCGTGGCTAAGAATTTAGACCAATGGAAAATAATATTTCAGTCAAGCTCTTCATCAGCAATGTACCCAGCCTTGGTCTCCTCTGCAAGACTTCTGTACTTGTTCCGCAACTTAGTCCTGCCCTTGTTCAGAAGAGAACTAGGTGACATATGCATCCTCTTTTCACAATTCTCACGTCTTACTTCAGGCATAAAAACTCGAAAAGACACCTCTTCAAATTCAGGTTTGTACAGTTCTAAATTATCACTACATTCCGTTGCTGGTGCAAAGCGGAAAACATTCTGGAGATGTTTGTTTTCCATCATGTGATTTGTGAAACCATAGCCTAAAAATCTTCTTATGTAATTT
Source organism: Solanum rostratum (assembly GCA_029948455.1). Taxonomy (NCBI): domain Eukaryota; kingdom Viridiplantae; phylum Streptophyta; class Magnoliopsida; order Solanales; family Solanaceae; genus Solanum; species Solanum rostratum. The sequence goes on along the minus strand of CM057045.1, from coordinate 87,879,786 downwards.
ACCTGTTTCAACTGTGGCCAGGTGCTAATGGTGATTCTTGTTCTGCCTAAAGTGAGAGTGCTTGTCTTATCGTAATCATCCTCGAGAATTCTCAAAGCTTCTTGTTTGGGGCCATTGCATACTCTCCTTACCTGCTCTATTATGTCATCTTTCATAGCCTTTGCACTTGCGTGTTGTCTTGCTTGATTTGAAAATTTCTCAAGACTGCCATTTTCAAAGATTAAAGCAAGTGCCTCCATGCCAGCAAGATTAACATGTTCATCATCTTCCTCTAGTTGTTTCAGAAGATAAGGGATCAACCCTTTCCACTTTTTAGGGCTAATGCTCCATCGATCAGTGCCTGAAAGGAGGAGAGCCCAAGCTGATATTGCTTCTGCAGCCACAGAGGATGGAAGTTTGCTTTCTTGATTCATGAGTTTCCATATAATTTCCATTGATCTTTCGGTGTCTACAAAGTCTCTCGCAGCAACAAAAGTAACAATAGCCAAACACTCTATCACCTTGATTGCATGAGTTAACTTGGACTTGATGAGGAGTTGAGGAATAAACTCAAGCGAGTCTCTATAAACCTCATGTGCATTATCACCCGCACCAAGAGTCAGAACAAGCAATGCAATCAGATGTAATACTAAATCAATCTCCAAAGCAGAACCCCGCTTCAAGCAATTTTGGCATCGGTATAACAGGGTAACAAAATTTTCTTCAGCAAATTCATAAGGGACAGTGGTCTCGAATTCCTTAACCAATATCTTTAGGGCGTTTTCTCTAACACAACTCTTTTTCATAAGTAAGTCTTGTAAACAAGGAGAGTCTTGTAAATAAGGAGAGATGAACGTCCTTGGAATTTCTATCGGATAATCATCCTCCATATTCGACATGCTTAACTTTTCTAACTTTTTAAGATGGCAGAGTTGGAGCCGAGTGAGTTTTTGACGGTGCGTTTTCCGTTCTCGTTGGCAAAGGTTCGACATATTGCTGCTACTTTTTCTTTTCGACCCAAAAAAAAACAACAATGTTTGGGTTGCAAAAGTGATGGTGTTTTTAGTTTGTAGATGAAAAGCCAATATAAATAGTTGTTTTAACCTTTTCCTAGTGGATTTTGGTTTGAAATTTAACCTAGAAAAAGGATTTGTATTTGGAGATTATTTTCGAAAGAATTTCGATTTATTAACTCAATTTTATCATTAAGGAGATATTTATACTTTTATATTATAAAAACTAGGGCAGTTATGTTTTTTTATTGACATAAACCTGTAGACCCAACATAAAAACAAATTGTTTGCCAACTTATGTTATACCACGAATTATATTTCCATAATTAGACATTAGTCCACACCTGAATTCCTGATTCACCCAAGTAAGGAATACGCGTATTTGTGCTTAGAAATAGTACTTTATAACTATTTTTGGTCCCAAATACTTGTTGGAGAGTCAATTTTTGGAGCAAAATTGAATTAAATTAACTCAATTTTAAAAATTAAAATTTAAAATCAGAAAATTATATGAAAAATATTATAAATTGCAGTTTTTTTTCATCTTTACATTTCAAAATTTTAATCAAAGTTTACAACACAAAAGGAGTAAGATTGAATGCTTGATGATTTAGACTTATTGGATTCATCACAATTAGGGGTGGCAATTGGCAAGTCGGGTGAAATTTGAACGTGTCACAACAAACGAGTCAAGATCTAATTCCAATTTGCTTGGATCGAAATGGGTGTTTGCACGCTATTATTGTAGGGTAGATCGACTGCTCATTTTCTACAAGTGATTTTGATACGAAATAATTACTTGCTAGTTGAAGATTTATTAATGCAACTGTAAAATACACTCTTTCTTCAAGTGTCATAAGCATTCTTTCTGAGCTTATGTCAAAGTTCAATATTCTGCAAAAATCCTCTGCTCTGAACAAGATAGTTCAACATCATGACTTGTCATTAGTTAACAAGTTCTTGTTCCTGCGATCCTCATTCGGCGAATTCACAACTACATTTGTCAGCTTACAAGGCTCCGCCTCTTCTAGCATATGAACTACCATCCTCATGGAAGGCCTTAATGCTGGCGTCCTTGATGTGCAATGAACTGCAATTCTAAGAACCTCTACAGCATCTTCTTTGAACCCCTCGAAGATGCTTGAGTCCACCAAATCGATCATGCTAGTTCTGTTTCTTATCTTGCTACAAACCCATTGGACTATGTCACTGTTCTCCCCGTACTCTGAATCCACTGGCTTCTTTCCAGTCACCAATTCCATTAGTACCACGCCGAAGCTATAGACATCACTCTTCTCGGTCACCTTGGTTGTGTAAGCGTACTCTGTTGTGACAAACAACGAAGAAACAACAAAATTTTGAACTTGCCAAAATTGTTTTCAAGTGATGATGAAATGGAAAAGGGAAGAGAAAAATATGTACCAGGAGCAATGTAGCCATGCGTACCAGCTACAACATGAGAAGAGTCCTTAGTATCATTGACATGCAAAACTTTGGCAAGTCCAAAATCTGCAATTTTGGGTTTCATATGTTCATCCAACAAGATGTTGCTAGACTTGACATCCCTGTGTATCACGGGTCTGTCATATCCATGGTGCAGATACTCAAGCCCCCGAGCAGCACCTAATGCAATGTCATATCTCACCAACCAATCCATCTTGACTTTCTGAGACGTGTGCAATTGGTCCCATAAGCTTCCATTAGGTAAGTATTCATAAACCAGCATATTTGAGTCCTCACTTGTGATGCTACAGTACAATTTGACAACATTGACATGCCTAATGGAACTTAATGTGGTCACCTCAGCATCATACTCCTTTGATCTGCCATTCTCCTTAATCAGTATGGCTGAGGAGCTCCGGTAACTTTTCTGGTCACTAGAATCAGATTTAACAATGTGTTTCACAGCCAACTGTTTTCCACAATTCAAGACCAATCTGTACACATTCCCTGAACCACCTCTGCCAATCAAATTTTCTTGCTTCAGTGCCTTCAAGACTTGGTCTTCACTAAAGCTCAATACTTGAAACTGTTTGATATCCCAAGAATCAAGTCTCTTTACAGGAAAATTCTGATTATTGTGCTTAAACTTCACATACACAAAACAAGTAAGTGACAGAACAAGAACAACCACCCCAGCTATCAAGCACAATATGAGTGTCCTGTGATCTCTAGAGGTGTGAGAATCTGATGAACATGGCTTGAGACTACCGAAATTGTCACTACAAAGATCTGGATTTCCCAAAAAACTATCACTAAAAGCTTTTATTGATAAAGAATCTGGTATGTTACCACTCAACCTATTGTTTGACAAATCAAGCAGGCTTAATCTTAATGTTGAAAGAGTCGCTGGAATTTGACCTGAGAGCCTGTTATGAGATAGATTGAGAGAGTTCAAGCTAGGCAAAGAGCCAATACTTGCGGGAATTGCACCAGAAAGTGAATTGCCAGCAAGATTAATTTCATCGAGAGAAACACATGATCCTATAGAATCTGGAAGACTTCCAGAAAACAAATTATACTCTAAATGAAGAGTATTAAGCTTCTTAAGTTCACCGATTGCAGCTGGAATATCACCAGAGAACTGATTAGCGCTCAGATTAATGGCTACTAATGAAGAAGCTTCTGATATTGTCTGTGGTAATTGACCACTGAACCGGTTGTAGGCTAGGAACAACTGTGCTAAAGACTTTGCTTCACCAATATTTGATGTCACTGGGCCTTCAAATAGATTCAGTGTGAGATCAATGAGGCCCAAATCTGGCAAACCCCAAATTCCACTAGGGACTACTCCTGAAAGTGAATTGTTGCTAACCCGTAAACGCTGCAACGACAAACAGTGAGCATAATTCGAAGGTATCCCACCAGTGAACTTGTTCTGGAGCAGCAAAATATCAGTCAAAGTCCCTTTCTTGCACATATCAGGTGGTATTGAACCAGTGAGCATATTCTCAGAAACATCAATGAACAGAAATTCTGCCCATGATCCAATATCTTGAGGAAGAGAACCAGAAAACGTGTTTCTATACAGTGACAGTTCTGTAAGAAACTTGAAATCTCCAAATTCAACAGGAATCTCACCAGAAAGATGGTTTTCAAACAGCTGCAAAGATTCAAGAAGAGACAGAGACTTGAGCTCTGAAAGATCACCTTCAAGGTTGTTAATTGAAGCATCAAAATTGGCAAGGCTACTGAGATTGCCAAATCCCACAGGGAACTTTCCTGTGAGTCCATTAGAATAGAGCTCAAGCTGTTGAAGCTTAGTAAGTTTGGTTATTCCATCGGGGATGTTGCCTGACAAGTAATTACATGAAAGCTCAAGATTTTCAAGCAAAGTGAGGTTTCCAATACCTTCTGGAATTTGGCCTTCAATACTAGTATTGGTAAGGTAAAGCCAATACAACTTATCAAGATTCAAAATTTCAAGAGGGAATGGACTTTTATCAAATAAGTTATCACCCAAACTCAAGAAAGTTAGACTAGTAAGATTTCCAAGTGAACCCCAAGGAAATAAACCAAAGAATCCACTCCTATTGAGACTCAAGAACTCCAATTGGCTTAAAGATGACAAATTTGGAACTTCCCCTGAAAAAGAATTGTTACCCAAATCCAAATACTGCAACTTTGTACAGTTTTTCAAGTGATCACTGACTCTACCATACAAGAAGTTAGAACCAAGTGAAATCTTTTCTAGTGATTGCAGAGAGCACAATGAATCAAAAGAGACAACCCCAGATAGATTCTGTTCAGAAAGATTGATTTCTTTAACCAATTTGCTGACAGAATCACAGATAATTCCAGTAAAGTTGCAAATGTCATTCTGAGGTGTCCACGTGTCAAAAAGATGTGAACTTTGTGTTGTTTTCAGCATGGATTTGAATTGCATGAGGAGTTGTAGCTCATCTTGTTGATGAGAAGGAGAAATCGAGAATATGAAAGAACAGAGAAATAAAAGTAAGCATGGCCGGAAAATGTTGGCAGTGGCTGACATTTTTGTTGTTTGGCTAGTAGGAAGAATGGGGAAGAAAGTTTGGTAGGGTTATATTTGACGTTTGGTAGGAGAATTTTTTCTCAAGAGGGTGGCCATGAACTAGGAAGTTTCCAACTTCTTTCTGTTCATACTTGACTAAAGTTTCACATGCAAATTTGCAAGATTTGATAGAACCTAAATTTCATGTTCTTTTGAGCGCATCTCAAAAACATGCTCTTTTCTTTCTAATTTTTTTAATTATATTTTGCATATTTAACATCATAAGTTAAAATTATTCTCCCAATTTCATTTTATGTGGCACCATTTAATTTGACACGATATTTAAATAAAATGAGAATTTTTAAAACTTATAGCACAAAAACATTCTAAGATATTTGTATGACTGGGATTAATTTCACTAAGGTAAAAAGAAAATTTTAAAGTTAAATTATTTTTAAACAGATTAAAACGACATTCTTGAGGGATGAAAAAAAAAAGATATCACATAAAATGGGAGAGAGAGTATTATAAATAATTGTCCCAAATTAGTTGTCAATTTAAAGAATCAAAAAATAATTAAATATTTCTTTTACTACTCTTAAATATGAAAACTCTATTTGTTAGGGTATAATTTTTTAAAAAATATAATATTTATTGAAGTTATTTTAATCAAATTATATATCTTACTAATTTTTTTTAAAAGATATATTAATTCATACTCTGATAACTAAATTGCTACAGAAGAAGTATTAAATATATATCTTCAATTTAAGATACAAAATTTTCTAAAAAAATAATTATGTTCATTACAATCATTCTAAAAGAAAGTTGTATTTTACATATGCTGGTCAAATATTATGCCGACCTTATTGATTTCAAGCTTTCAGTACATCTCTCTGACGTGAATAATCAGCAACGTCAAATCAAGTGGAATAAATATTTGGAAGTGACTCGGTAGTTAGGAGTGTGGATTAGTCGGTTCAGTTTGATTTTATATATTATTAATTTTATTTATAAATTTTTTATTTTTAAATATATTAAATCAATAAAATGATTTTTATTGGTCTTAAGTCCTTAACAGTTCAGTTGTCAGTTTATACGATAAGAATTTTAATGAAAATTTGTATTAATAAAAGCAAATAGAGTACGAAGATTATGTTTACAAACTTGCAAAAGTTATAATTAGTTCATTACAAACTAAAATACTAAATTGGATAATTAATCAATCGGTAAAGTAATGTTATAGTGTTCTATTACTATTAAATTAGTAATATTTAATATTTATGAAGAGGTATAATAGTAAATTATTATAATCTTATTGGATTATCGGTTTACCCAATTACTTAATAGTAAAACTGATATCAAACTGATAACCCATTAACTTTTTTTCAAATCATTAAAAACTCGATAACCTAATAACTCAATAACAATAAACCAATAACGTTTTTACAAGTTCGATTAATCGATCGGTTCGATTTTTTTCGCACCCCTACTAGTAATAAAAAAATGAAAAATAAAGGAGTATCTTTTTTTTTAATTTAATTTATTCGTCTAATTTTTTAATTTATTTTAAATGAATATCTCTTTCGTTTTTTTTGCTAGAATTTTTTAATTTTAATTTAGCACATAATGTATTTAAGATCATACAAATTATAGTAGTGTTGTGTTTAAGTTGAGAAAGGGTCATGACATAAACATCCTAAATTCCTAATAGTCAATAGAAGAGACCATCCACATACTAAGAGCAATAATTCCAACTTCAAAATTATCTCTTAAATGTAAATGCAAATAGAGGATTTTAATTTGATAATTATAAATTATCACTACACTCTGATATTATTTTTTGTCCATTTATGTATACGAACATAACAATATACATATATTTTTGAAAATTTTCAATTTTGTCCTAATGCCAGCAGTCATCAAGTCAAAATTTAGACATTGTGTTTTGGATTTAGAAAATAGATTTTAAAATGTATATTTAACTCTATTAATGTGTTTTGTTTTTCACACATATGATATGAAGTTTTAGCGTTAGATTCATGATTTAATCTATCATTATATGCGTAGACGAATCTAGAAATTCAAGAATATGGGTGCACTATTACTTTATTTTTTAAAAAGGGACAAAATGGGTGCTGCAAGGTGCCAGAAAAAAACCTTTGGACCAGTGAACTAACTTTTCATTTTGAGAATGGGTTACATTTAGCTAATATTTAATATATTTTCAGAATTATACGAATAATGTACTGAATTTAGTCGAATGACTACAAGTTTTCATGACCCAAAAATAATACATAAATTCGCCCTGTCCCATAATTTAAGTGGAAAATCAATGTAGCATAAATATTTCTTCGTATTAGTTGTAGAAAATAAGATTTTTGTCCCTTTTTAGTAATGATATTGAAAAGAGAGTAATAAGTACAGAAAAAATTTAGACAAAGTGACATAGTGAAAACCTAATAATGGCCGCAAAGGTTGACTCCAACAGCTGCCATTTTGGAGAAAAAAGGGCACAAATCAATCTAGCCACGGCTTCTTTAATTAGTTGCTCTTATTTATTTTTGTTAAGACTTTATTGTTGTTTGAAACTTTATACGTGATAATAAATATAATACTAGGACGACTTTTGCTAGCTTTGTTTTGGACTTAGGTAAAATGGAAATTCTAAGTGATAGCTGACTACTTATGTATCATTTATTTACTACCTTTTTCTACTCATGATGGTTTTTTTCTAGTAATCTTTAGCCAGCAGCAAGACTAATTAATAAGTGCATCTCCAATTCACCCCGTTTTTGAATTTTTTATAATTCGTGTGATTATATAAAAATTGTGCACGAATTAAATTATATAGCGAAATATACAAATATTGTGTATACACGAATTGTATAGTGAATTATACAAACGTTATACAAATATTGCGGGAATTATACAAACGTTGGTATAACTATAATTACGAAATGTAATTACTCAAACTATAACTATGAAGCATAATTAAGATATTTTTGAGTAGGTATATGCGAAAACTCATCTAATGTTCTCTCTTGGTAGACAAGTCAATGCTATATATATATATAGTTCATGTTACACGAAATATTTTTGGAGGTCATATTTTCATAAAATCATATGCTATGGTAGATGAAACTTCTACAACGACAGTACAAACTATTATATTGTAGCAAGTGAAAACTTTTATTAGTTCAATAAAATAAAATAACAAATAATATAAAATTCAATAGCAAACTAGTAATTTCTTTTAATCACCTTATTATATAATTCATTTCCGGGGAAGGAAGCAATTTCTTTAAGTATGACAGATTTATGGAATTATTATCAAATTTCAATTTTTTGCAGGACTTACGGCAATGTTACAATCCAAGTGAAAGAAATTAAATACAATTAACAGGAAGTCACTAGAATGAACATAAAAAATATATATATAAATACTCTGATAAATTAGAATTGGATGCCTAACTGATATTTTGCGTCTACGCATTCATTTGATAGTGATCTTTAGTCACCATAAAAGCAAAAGCAGGAGAAAGAGATTTGTACATTTATCCAAATCTCAACACAAAAATATATATATATATATATTGTTATTCAAAATTCACATCGTGAATTCAAATCAAAATAATATTTTTAAAATTCTAACATATATGAGAAAAACACACGAAAAAAAAAAAGATAAAAAGAAAAAGAAACTAATGAATGTGAGTGGGTGTTTAATTTTTGTAAAGTAACACATAATTGACTTATGATTAAGGGACAAAAAGTAAGTGGTTGATATGAATAAAGTATTAACACTGCCTTGTATTTTATTTGGGAAAAAGTATAACTTTAAATATAGTTAATGCATCAAAATCTTATAGACAAGATGATCATTATTCCTGAAATCAAAAGATTCGATGCATGTGTGGGTTGGTTAAGACACATTAAAAATGGCCCATTAGAACTTTTGAAAAGAACTTCTCTAGTCAACTTTTTTAAAACAACTAGTGTTGTACGGATTTTGAGTATGATCAAATTGAAAAAAATTAATTTTAGTTATGAACTTATAATTCACGTAATTTTGATAAATTATTTATTATAAAGGTCTTATATATAGAGATTCTATTACTAATTAGAACCATGGTAAACTAGAATTTTCCTTAGTCAGATATTTTCTTGATTCAAATAAGGAAGAAGTAGAAGTCTATCAAATAAGGAAGACTTAGGAGTATTTTCATGACTAGAAGTTCTTATTTTATCACTTCCTTCCATATATTTTAAAAGCCAATATTGTAAATATAATTAAATAATATTTTTTTTTAAAAATGGTGAAAAGACGATTTTATCTAAAAAGGTGTTTTAATTAAGGAATGCTTTGATGAAGGGCAAAAAGTTCAAACAACATTTCTAAGGACCTTCACACTTTTAATATAGTATAAATTATACCAACCTTTAGGCCATATCAATCAAAATAGTATGCTGGATTGGTCAAATTAAGGTTTGAGGTTGTCCAAGATTTAAAATTTAGGATTCAAAATATTATCTCATCATTGTTATGATAAAATAAAAATAGCTACTCAGAAATATTTTGATCTTCAAGGAACATACACCTATTATATAATTAAATACGAATATAGATATTTATAGTATATTTGACAAATCGGAGAGAGTACATCGCTCTTCGAAGAGTTTAAAGGCAACTTGCCTCCCCACTCACCCACCCCTTCCACCATCCCCACTTGAAAGGGAAGATATGGTGATGAGATTCTCAAATATATTAAAGAGAAAAGTATGTGGAGAAACAAACATATATTAGTTAATTAGCTAACATAGCTATAATTTGAAATAATTACGGTTGCGATTAATATTTTTATATAATTACAGTTTGAGTTTGTACAACGAACTATTTCAAATATACGAGCACTACAAATTATACAAACGTTATGCGCGATTATATAGCGAAATATACAAACGCTATACAAAAGCTACAAATTGTATAAAAAATTATACAACTATTGAGCAAACTGTATAGCGAAATATACAAATGTTATACCAAAACTGTGAATTGTATAGCGAATTATACAAACGCTATACAAAAATCGTAAATTGTATAGTGAATCATACAAACGTTGTGCAAATTGTATAGCGAATTATACAATCATTGTTATAGCTATAATTACAAAATGTCGTTACCAAAAATATAGTTATAAAGTATAATTAAGGTACTTTTGAGTGGCTATATGCCAAAATTCCTCCGTGTAAAATCAAGAGTTTCACTTATTTTACTGGACCAATTTCCTTCTGAGAAATACAGAATTTTAGGCCCATTTGTCTGCAGCCCAACTAATTTACATAGAGTACTACTCTCTAGCAGATTTTCCCTTAATTCATCTTCATCCTCCATGTGAAGATCAAAATGGTTTAGGGTAAAACTATTTTTTGTGTGGACCATGAAATGATTCTGATTATGGAAGTAAATGACATTTGAAAATTTGATTTTATATCAAATACTCCTATTACAGATATATGTGATTAGTGATGGTTTAAAAAATTATACATTTTCGATTAATAATAATTATAAATAGATTAAATACAGTTATACTCAAAGTCACAGGACAAGTCAATCACATATTACGTTGCCAAAGAACAAATTTACTACGTGTACTAAGAACCAAAGAAATTATAACTTCCAGTTAGGGAAGAAAACTAATTTTTGTGAGCCACAAACATTAGATCATAGGGATAATTCTTGACAAAAATTGTATTCCACAAAAAAAAAAGAAAATCGAAAAAACAGAAAAGAAAACAATTGGCCTTATATTTATTCCTGTTTTATCCACACAGCATATCTTTTTCCCCCTTTTTTAAAAAGAGCAGAAATATCAGGACTATTTCCTACTTAGAAACACACAGAGTTCTCCTTCATTCCAAAGAATCAGGAAGATGCAGCCATCAGGTGCAGAAGCTCACCAACGAATTGCCAGAATTTCAGCTCATCTTTACCCTTCAAATCCCCAGGTTTGTTCATTTCTATTTGTTTTTTCAACTTAGGGCCTTCTGTTGAATGAACTTTCAAGTATAATAGATTGTGAATTCTTGAAATTTTGACTTTACTTGAACAAATGTTGATGTTTAAAACTGTTGTTTTCTCTATACACGTAAAGATGGGAGATGGGTCTATTTTGGAAAGAACAAATTGCAGAGCAAAAGGTGGGGCAGCTGGATTCAAGGTTGCTATATTGGGTGCTGCTGGAGGAATAGGGCAGCCACTTGCAATGTTGATGAAGATAAACCCTTTAGTCTCAGTTCTTCATCTCTATGATGTTGTTAATACTCCTGGTGTTACTGCTGATATTAGCCACATGGACACTGGTGCTGTTGTGAGTTCTTTTCCCCACCATCTTCAATTCCTCTTTATTCGATATCGGGTCAATATTGTCACTGAACTATATCCCTGATTAATGTATAAAGTAGATAAACTTTCCTAATTCTACTATTATAGTGAGCAAAATTCTGTTAGCTTAGTATAACATAATATTTACTTCAGTTTCATAGTGGATAAAGATCAGTTACTTTGATGTAACAAAAGATAGTTTTTGACTCGCGGTTATAATGGTAAAGTTTAGCGACTGTGCATGAAATGGGAAGTCCCACTTTGGGTAAAAGTGTTCCCAAAAAAAGGCAACTCCATACCCAAAGCTTGAATTTGGGACTTCTAGTTAAGGATGGAGGAGTGCTTACTGCTCCACCAAAACCTTTGGTGATTGAAATTTGCCCTTCTAAAATGAGGGTAAAAGTGTTCCCAAAAAAAGGCAACTCCATACCCAAAGCTTGAATTTGGGACTTCTAGTTAAGGACGGAGGAGTGCTTACTGCTCCACCAAAACCTTTGGTGATTGAAATTTGCCCTTCTAAAATGAGGAATAATGTTCGTTTGTTCATTTAGGTGAGGGGTTTTCTAGGGCAAAATGAGCTTGAGGCTGCACTTACAGGAATGGACCTTGTGATCATACCTGCTGGTATTCCAAGAAAACCAGGAATGACAAGAGATGATCTTTTTAAGATTAATGCTGGAATTGTGAGGACTCTCTGTGAAGGAATTGCAAAGTGCTGTCCTAACGCTATTGTTAATTTGATTAGTAATCCAGTGAACTCCACAGTTCCTATTGCAGCTGAAGTTTTCAAGAAAGCAGGTACTTATGATCCAAAGAAGCTTCTTGGAGTAACCTCACTAGATGTTGTGAGAGCCAACACTTTCGTGGTAAGTGTTCCCAATATGCCCTTTTTTTAAGAGTGTTCTGTTCTATTGCCCTTCATTAACTTAGCTCGATTTCGCTGTTTATTTCTTTGCGTCCTCTATATGAGCAAACTGTAAATATCTAATCCTTCTTAAGAGTCTCGGATTTGTTTTCTAATCGATTTTAGTGCTTTTGAAATTTCATCAGAAACTTCTGTCTCTGCTTTTGTGGCTCCATCCACTTACTGCTAGACCTTTTTTTTTCCTTTTCTTTTCCTTTGTATCTGATTGAGGTCCTTACAGGCAGAAGTCTTGGGACTAGATCCTAGGGAAGTAGATGTTCCTGTTGTTGGAGGTCATGCTGGGGTGACAATTTTGCCTCTTCTATCGCAGGTCTAACAAATTTATACTTGAGCAGATATAGAAAGAGAAACTTTCAGCCTGAAATATCCTCTGATACTGATATTTTGAACTTTGTAATGCATTGTAGGTCAAGCCTCCTTGCTCCTTCACACAGGAGGAAACAGAATATTTGACTAAGCGCATTCAAGATGGAGGAACAGAGGTTGTTGAGGTATTGTGCAACTACCACAAGCACAACGCGTGCACTACTTGCAATTCAGCATATACTGATAGTTTATTCAACCAAAATTGAACTTGTAAGCTCAAGAATTATTATCTTTGCAGGCAAAGAAGGGGGCTGGTTCTGCAACTCTATCTATGGTTTGAATTACTCCTTGAATTATTTCAGTTACTGTTTTCTGAACATTGAATGTAGGCATATTGAGTATAACTGAATCTAATGTGATACCTATAGGCATATGCAGCTGTAAAATTTGCAGATGTTTGCCTTAAGGGTTTACGAGGAGATGCCGGGGTGGTGGCTTGTGCTTTTGTAGCTTCACAGGTACTTTCTCAAACTTATTGGCTGCCCCCTTTATAGCCAATCAAGAGCAGGCGGCTAAACATAAGTGCGAAAGTCCTAACAAGCTTAGTTTTCTCTTTACTGTCAAATTTTTCCAACTAACCGATGCAACTTTGATACAGGTCACAGAACTCCCTTTCTTTGCCTCCAAAGTACGACTTGGCCGTACTGGAGCTGAAGAAATCTATCAAATTGGTCCCCTGAACGAGTATGAGAGGTAAGAATGCTAGGCTTGATGATCTGCAATTCTTCGGTTATTAGATAAGTTAGTTCTCTGACTGAGTAATTTCCAACAGGATTGGACTGGAGAAGGCCAAGAAAGAGCTTGCTGAGAGCATTCAGAAAGGAATTTCCTTCATCAGGAATTAGTATCGAGTTACAAATGCAGTAATGTTTTTTCTGATTGTCTGGTAAATATTAGAAATGAAATGATTGTCAAGTACTATGCTAATAAAGAGTGTCTCCACTTTCTCCCTTTGAAACAAATATTATTCGAATTATAAGCTTCATGCGCTTGGCTAGTTTTGGTAAAAGAATGAACCAACTCTTATACGTTGTTCCGCCTGATGGAACGCTTTTTCCTGTTAAATCTGTAGACTTTAAAGACATCAAACATGAAAATAATCTAAAAAATTGGGGAGATTACCAAAAAGATCTGGCATATATTCCTGATACTTCTTTGATGAATTCTTAGAGAGTTAGGTCTCTTCGCACCTGACGTATGTAATAGCTGTAAAAAACACAGGACTAAAGAACAGGGCAATTTATCTATACAATTTTGCTCAAACACAAATCTTGCGCGCCTAAGGAGTTCACAAGGTGAATGGATTTGGAGGTTGGTGAACAATTGGAGTCTTTGACATAGAGACATTGCCCAATTGCACACTGGGTGCCACTGTATCCTCGATAATAATCGGATTAACCTGCATGACTTTCTCTGGCACAACTTTGTCACCATCTACCTTTGCCAGAACTTCAAAATGCATCTTCACAGTTTCAGGCTTAGTTCTCCAATCTGGATAACCCTCCCAGTTGAACCCATCTCCTTCCTTCAATTTCTTCTCAACTCCAAAACCAATCTTCACAAATGTCTGGGCTGACACATCTGCCTTCAGCAACTTGAAAGAACCCTTTTTACCTGCTTTAGGTCCCAGTATATTAGAGAGCAAGGCTTCAAAACCAAGCAAGTTCGAGTTTGAACCATTGATAGATGTAACAGGCCACAATGTAGTGAATTGATTGGGTGTAAGAAGTGCAGTAGTTTCTCCCTGGAGATCAATAGTGGAAATGGCGTTCATGGTTTTCAATTTTGACACTGATGACAACTCAACAAGACCAGGTGCAAGCCGTTTAAGCTTAAGTTTGTTAGCAGAAGGGGAAGATGGTGAGGTGGGGGATGTAAGAGATGTAGGACCAACAATTCGAAGAGAGAGGAGAGGTCCCTCTTGAGCTAGAGAAGCTTGACGTAAATATTCAGCCAATGCCAACATGCCAGAGGCAAACCCATTTAATGTTCTGTTGAAGGGCAGTGGAAGTTCTACAGGGTGGCGCAGGCTAACAGATCTGGCACCCTTGACTGTAACGACAGCACCATCGGCTAGAATCACTTTCCTCAGCTCTCCAGCATCCACATCATGCTGCATATATCATTGTCGAGACCAGAACAAAGCAGATCAGTGACATGAAAATTAGCAAGAAAATAGAAATAGAACATTTATAACTTCAAATCATTTTCATATTATTTGACAGAGTGGTAATGCAGACTGCAGACAAGTCACTGAAGAAAGACAACCAACATATCGAACACACCGACTTTTAGTAAGCCAATGTAGGTGAACTTTGGATAGTTAAACTACATCCATCAACTTCAGCGAAATCAAGATTTCAGCAGAGTGACTCTATTTCCCAGGAAAAATACAAAACATCAACCTAATGTACTCAAAGTAATTCAGCTAAATCCATCAACAAGCAAGGAATCCAGTTTTCAATCCAATAAAATCTACAGCAACCAAGGTCCCACACAACATGATCAATGCTTTTAGATAAGAGTAAATGGCATCATTGCACAAGAAACAATGGGAAATTTTACTGTCAATGAGAAACTGCTTTCCAGCTTAAAGCTCGGAGAAGCATACATGTGTGGACGGAGGAGCATTCCAACTATTTAAGCAAATGAAGGCTCTCTTTTCTGGGTAAACAGCACTAGCGGACTGTCTTGAAACGCCAAAAGAGAAGGAACAAGACAACAGAGCCCCTAGAAATGTAAAAATTCATAGGAACACTATGCATACTAAGGTATTGAGTTCATAACAAAACAAAAGGCAAGGTGACACGCAAAAATTGCAGAATATATCAAATAAGAAAGCCAACTTTCAAAAGACTACCAACATAATGATGTACAGCATTATACAAAAAATTCAAGCCAAGGTTTCACTTACAGGTAGCGAAATTCTCATGTCCTTGGCATCCTGGATCCAGAGCTCCATGGGACCTGCCAAAGTAAATGGTGCCAAAACAGGCACCTGATTCTCAAATGTCCGCCTTTCAACCAACCCATTTTCTTCACCTCGCTCTACCCGGAAAATGGGCAAATCTACAAATTCCCATCTATTCACATCCTCCAAAAGCTTCAACGGAATAACCTTATTATCAATCTCAACATCAAACTCGTACGACACCGACCTACCCACAAGAGCATCCCTCAAATCAAACCCAGATATCTTGAAATCCTCAGCTTGAAAACCTAACCCCTTTACAATTGACTCCTTCAAGTCCTACAAAATATCGAGCAAATAAACCAACTGTCAGAAACTCCAAACACAATCCCAACTTTAATACAAATAAACAAACCTTAAACCAAATCTCACGTGTAAATAGCTTCCTTATAGCATAATTGATGTTAATATAATCATTAAGATCCAAAAGATCCCAATTTTTTTAAAATCAATTTCGCCTCTCATTATATGTGCTATGATTATAACCGGAGAAGGAAGATTTTCACCCAATTATCAAATTATTTAGGAAAATAAGCGTAATGATTAATTAAATGAACCATAATCAATTTAACAGATTGGGTCGCCGTTTCACATGATTAAGACCCAGAAACAATTACAATGAAAGATTAATTTTAAAAAAGTTCATAACTTACAGAAATAGCTTTAGGATATGGAGGATTTATATCTTTGCCAGCGATGGAAGCTTCAGATGGGGAAAACCGAACAGCAATCACAAGTACAAAGATGGCCAAGAAATAACAACAACGTGATGGTCGCCTCAAATCCATTGATACAAAAAAAATTTAGAAATTCAAAGGAAACTGGAAAAAAAAAAGAAGTGAATATATCTTTATGAAATTGTAAATTCTCAAATCTCAAGTAAAGCTTAAGAGATGGATTCTTTTTTTTAAAAAAGGGAAAAAAATGGAACGAAAAAAGGTGTGATGTGTTTAATTGATTTTTGTGGAAATTGGTGGTGAAGAATCGAGAGAGATGATGACGTGGAGATATTGGACCAATGAGAAGTGAGAATGTTATGCGCGAGGTTAATTAATTGGTTTGAATGACGTGGCTTTTTAGTTTCATTATGTGGGGCCCTTTATTCGTGTTCGTCGCATTAATAGTTGGATAGGACATGACGACGCCGTTTTGAGAGCGTTTTGAGGGGGAAAAAGAATTGGCTTCGCCCGGACTCGAACCGGAGACCTTCAGTGTGTTAGACTGACGTGATAACCAACTACACCACGAAACCGTTTACGTACATGATTTTCATTATACTAGTGATATCATTTTAGTTAGAGAAAAGAAAAAATCAGTTTATTACTACTACATTTAATTTTAAATTATAAAACATCCAATATACACAAATTCAATCAGAGATAGTATTGAAAAGAAATAAGATTCAGGAACTTAATAGTTCAAATGGTAACCTTTTCTGTGAGAAATTTTATAATTTTCTTTTCAATTTTAGAGAATGACATAAATTTTTGGCTGAATTTGTTACGAAAAGTCAGTTACACACTTAAATTATTGTGACAATCCATTGCAAACTTGAATTATCTACGAGTGAATTTATTTTCATCCTAACCTATATACAATTAGTTACATGATGATATGTGTTCCTCATACACGCACCACATCATCACCATGTCTATCTGACATCAACAATTATGTCATATATCCAAAAAAGTAAAATCCATGTCACCTTGATTGCTTGTTCTTTGTCATATACGATTTAACCACCATTGTTGTTGCCACTATCACTACATTCACATATCCTAATCTTCACCATCATACCATCCACAACTAAATTACCATCGAAATTTTCTCGCAATTACTGTTGCCATAAAAAATAATAACAACCATGATAAATTTGAGTGAAATTCAATTTTGGAATCATATTATCATCATTGAAATTCATCACAATCAAAATCACAAACTTCAGCATTGACATTAAAATCACATGAATTTCATTATAAATTATTAAAATTAAAAGCCATACCACCACTAATTTTATCACCCATTATGAAATCCACCTCCAAAGATTATCACAATTACAAAATTTTCAATCCACCTCATTCGGGAGAAGCTAGAGGTGGCCCCTGTAGCCAACAAGATGAGAGAAGCGAGACTGCGATAGTTCGGACACGTGCAGAGAAGGAGTACCGATGCCCCTGTTAGGAGGTGTGAGAGGCTAGATTTGGGAGCTATACGGAGGGATAGGGGTAGACCAAAGAAGTATTGGGGGGGGGGTGATTAGACATGATATGGTGAAACTCGATCTCACCAAGGACATGACCTTAGATAGGAAGGAGTGGAGGTCGAGAATTAGAGTAGCAGGCTAATAGGGTAGATAAGAAGGAATGGTTAATTGTCTGCCTTTTATATGTTATTTATCTACCTTTATATGTTAACTATCCTGTATTTACGTATTATCATGTGTTCTTCTCTTTCTTGCCTGTTTATCATATCTAGCTTATTCTACTAATGGGTTTTTGCGACGAGGGTTCCCAGGAAACAACCTCTCTACCTAAGTGGTAGTGGTAAGGTCTGCGTACATCTTACCCTCCCCAGACTCCACTTGTGAGATTTTACTGGGTATGTTGTTATTGTAAAGAAGAAAGGGTTAAAAAACAAAAAAGAAGAAGAAGTCGATTACTGAAAGTTACAAGAGTGAATTTGATAAGATAAAAAAAGGAGATGAGATGATGGATGGAATGAACTATTTTTTCCTCTTTTTTCTTTCCCTTTTCTGATTCATTTCCTCATTTTTTCTTTTTTCCTTTTATTCTTTTGCCACATTAACTTTTGGGTGGAAATAGATATTTTTTTAAATTAGCCAATGTGTGTAGTACATTGTCCTGATTACAATGAATCACGTGTGAATCTCTTTCATGGCAATGTATTCGCATAATGGATATTTTATAAATTTTTTTGTAAATTTGCAAATAGTTGAAATATATTAAAGTTTGTTTATCACGCTATGAGTTTACTAAATTTTTTGCAATACTTTTACCTAACAGGTCTAATTTGTGTAGTTTTTCATAAAATTTAGGCCCAAAACTCTGATAAATGGATTGGGCTCTCTGCACAATATGGAAATCCACCTAAACAAAGGCCCTATATTGGTTTCTGAAGTGGATTAACAACCCCTACACATGGCCCATCAAAGCCCAAGTATCTCATGTATATCTTTTAGTATAAATTTGACAAATACCAAACTCAAAAGAGGAAATGCCTAAAAATGCCGACTTTTATCAAAATCGCTAATAATATCAATTTTTTTTAGAATATTGATACAAAGTTATAAAAGGCCGATACCCAAAAAAAACGACTGATACCTAATATTTACCTTCTTAAATTAGAAGCAGTTACTATAATTAAGGAATCATAAAAGATCTTGCAATTATATCCCTTAAATTACGCCAACTGAGCTGTTTTTTTAATAATCAGTTGCATCTAAATAGCAACGGATCATAGTTACCTTTTTTTTGGTTTTTTTTTATAGCAGGAATTCTACTTACCGTATTTTGTATTTTTTCACAGAAAATTTAAAAAACAGTTCGTCCATCACTGAAGCCTTTGGCAACGAAAAATGAATATTTCGATTTTGATTCGTCATTCAGGAAGATGGGACTCTGATGTGATATACACTGGATACAAAAGTGATGGCGTCATAGTTGGCGATAATATTTCTTATAGTAACCTGCGTTCGGCCATTGTTACGGAGTTGGGTATTGATGAGCAGAGGAAAGAAATTGTGATTCAATATGTTGTTGATGGCAATTCATCACCAATAATGATTCGCAATGACATGGTTGTTAAGCTTTATGTCGAAATCAAGAAAAAGGAGCCTCGATTTGGGATGTATCCATTATGCGTGGATACACGAGATGTTGAACATATTTTGAAATTCATGTGTGTGAGATATTAACATTTGAGGTATCACATAATGCAGTAATCAAAAATGACAATAGCACCTTGTGCAAAGTATCTTAACAATATGCTTGAGTTAAAATAGTAGAATATACCAAACTGAGACATGTGTGATACACTTGTCTAATACCTACAAGTGTGAGATGTCTGATACTTTTATCAGATACCAATATTGTGATACCCTTGTATGAAACCTTGTCTGATACCTATATGTGCAAGAAAAGTCTGATATCCTTGCCTGATACCCATATTTTGAAAATCATGTGTGTGACATATTAACATTTGAGGTATCACATATTGCAGTAATCAAAAATGACAATAGCACCTTGTGCAAATAATGTTAACAATATGCTCTAGTTAAAACTATGATAATCATATTGTGATAGCATTGTCTGATACACTTGTCGGATACCTATAAGTATGAGACATATCTGATACCCTTGTCTGATACACATATTGTGATATTCATGTGACTGAAAAAAACTTGAATAATAAACTAACAACGAAAGAATAACCTTTGTGAAATTATCTATTAGCATTCATTGGAATTATAATATAGGGATGTAAATTAAATAACAATCATGAAGATGTATCCAAAAAAAAGTGTAAATAACTTTTAATTACACAAAACAAGAATGTTATTGCGGTGTTAAAAAGAAAAAAAATGCAGTTATATTAATAGGTTCTTCTTGGAAAATATAATAATCAGATTCTGCTACGAAAGAATGACGACGTTGTCGCTATCTGCTTTGCATCCGTCTTTTTGATGGAAGACTTGGAAGTTGAACATGTATCCTTCGGAACACTAGTCTCTTCTTCAATTTGTTCATCAAACGCATCAACTTGTTCCATTGAAATCGGTGAAGACGATGGAAGATCTTGGTTATCACAAGGAGGTTGGGTTAAACCTAAACTAAATGAAGGAGATTCCATCAAAAAAAATGGCGGAAAAAAAATGGTGATGCTGCGTATGAAGGAAAAAAAAGAGAGATTGAGGGAAGGCGGAACAATGAAGAAAAAGTAAAAAAATAACTTTGAAAAGGGGACCTACGGTTTTGTGGATTCCCAAAGTAAATTCAAAAAGGTAACTGCCAACAAATAAACCGTAAAAGGAAAAAAAATAATTAACTGCTTGATTTTAATTGGACTGTTACCAAAAAAAAAGGCATAGAAAAAGGAAGTGGACTTCTTATTTGATTAGGTATCAAAAAAAGATGGAAAATTTTAGAAAAAAGGGAATTTTAGTAATTAAATAAAATGGTAGGCAAAATTAGAGATTATGATAAAATTAGTCGTGTATTTCTGTAAATTACCCTATCTTTTAATGGAAAATATGGAATGTACTTGCTATATGACGTGTCATGATTCATAGAATTGCATTCATAATGTTAAAAACTCATTGTACCTATAGTATAAAATCCAAAGAACCTTAGTTCGTACAGTATTCGATATAATCAAATTATTGAAAATATTGAAATGAGTTTAAGTTATATCACAATCGAACTAAGGAAATTATTTACTACATGGGATTATTCAAAAAATATCTAAGTACAAGTTCTTTTTCTTTTATTTTTAAATAGAAAATTTATAATCTTTGAAAGGAGAGTTTAACTACTATAATAAACAAAAAAAAAAAAAAGAAAAATACCCATGCTAGTGTAAATATGAAAAAATTACGTAATTAGGCAAACATATGATATGTATTTACATTATACCATTATGATTTTAAAAAAAATACAATTTATAGTTATAGTTATTGTTGTTCTGGTTAGGATTTTGTTGTCTTTTCTCTTTCCTCTCTTCCTCTCTCTTTCCTTTCTCATTTTTGTTGCAAATTCATGCCAGATATATAATTTATCAGTTACATATATATAATTATTTTGATAGATATACATAATCAATTCGACAAAAATACATATACAATTTACTGCTCTCCACTCTTGCCCCTCTCTCCCTCGCCTCTCACCTTCCTCTCCCAATCTCACTCGCCAGATATACAAATACATATGTATATTAGTTATGTATATACAATTATTTGATAGTTATACACATACAATTTGTCTCTTTCCTCCCCTTCAGGTCACATAGCCGAGGTTATGCCGTGTAATTATGTAAAATATAACTATTTGATCATATTCCCTCCTTCCCAAATTGGTTGAATTTTTTAGACTTTTTTTTGTTCAAAATATTTGGATTGTCCAAGGTTCAAGGTGAATGTTTGAAACTTTTCCATATTTGCCCTTTCATTTATTGAACCTTTATATTTTCTAGGAGATAAATTACATGACATATTTATGATTTTACCAAGGGCAATAGTGAAAAGTATGATTTAAAGTTTATCTTTGAATGTTTTTCTTAATATGGATGGATTACCTCATAAATTTAATTAAAATAAGACAAAAAAATATTAAATTTCAAGTATATGCTATTTATAAAAATTTCCGTATAAATATTTCCTTCAATTAAACTTGGAGTATAAATAGTTGAACTGTTTTCTTCCACCTAAATCCTAATTCAATGTGAGCGACATAA
Source organism: Solanum rostratum (assembly GCA_029948455.1). Classification (NCBI taxonomy): domain Eukaryota; kingdom Viridiplantae; phylum Streptophyta; class Magnoliopsida; order Solanales; family Solanaceae; genus Solanum; species Solanum rostratum. The sequence continues at coordinate 87,857,709 of CM057045.1, read as the reverse complement.
TGAAGTCAAAAAGTGATATAAAAGGTACAGCAGGAAAATACTGGCAATTAATGCCAAATTAGATGTTTAGTTTCAACTCCAACCTCTCTTGATCTGCCACGTGTAAAACTTTGGTCATAATTCTCTACCCAAAAACTTTTGCTCTTTTTGACCTTCTAGAATATACCAAGGATGTGTTGACTGTTGAGATGGAAAAAATGTATTTTTATAAAGATAGATGAGTTTTTTTTTTATTTGATACATAATAAAATATACATATAATATATATAATCTAGATAAATATTATAGGAGATGAGGATGATAAGGTTGGGGAAGAGGTTACGAGTGTCAGACGAATATAATTAAAATGAGATTTGTTGGAGCGTAAACATGATAAAATTAATGTGGAGTATTCACCTAGATCAACGAAGTCATCTCTTAATCGTTCTTTTCTTATTTTTGCACTAATTTATTTAGAAATTTGATGCCGCAGAATAAAAGGTAAGAGAAAAAGGAAAAGAAGGAAAGTTGCTTGCCTAAAAGCAAAGGAAGAAAGATTTTATTTGCTGGCATATTCATTACTCCTTCCATTTTATTTTAATTGAATTTGTGAAACATTACATACATATCACGAAAACCATTTACGGACAAAATATTAACCATATTTTTCAATATTGCTCTTTGTGAAGTCATAAATATGTAAAGTAATTTGGTTTTCACGGACAAAATATTAACCATATTTTTCAATATTGCCCTTTGTGAAGTCATAAATATGTAAAGTAATTTATCTCCTAGAAAATATAAAACTTCAATGAATGAAAGGACAATATAGAAAAAATTTCAAACATTCATCTTGAACTTTGAACAATTCAATTATTTTGAACCTTAAAACCCCCCTCAAAAATTCAATTAATTTGGGACGGAGGGAGCAAGAGGTAAAGAAAGAATAACATATTTGTAAATATAAAATATGTAATTGAACTTCTTTCTAAAGAAAAACTTTTATAATTATAAACAATGCCATATAAATTAGAACAAACAAATTACTAGTCTCTTTCCGCATAGGCAATAATATCTTTTTTGGAAGTAATTTAAATTGAGCAATTTGATAGTTTTTTAGCAGTCTGTTTAGAATATTAATTTTTAGATCGTATCAAAATAGTATATTTAAATTAGAAAGGTTTATAATTATTATAACTATAATACAAAATTTTCAAGCCTAACTACAATCATTGCCTTGAAAATTGTGATTAGCTAAACCAACTACAAATATTATCGGTTTTATTTTTAACATTGGCCTACGTACAAAAGACAAAAAAGAATGACAACATGCCCTACTATATAATCTGAATTTTTTGAAAATAAAAAAAAATCTCCTAAACAATTTTTACGTATGTACGTATCAGAATTATTTTCCACACTTAATTTAACCTGTTCATTAATTAGGTACCTAATAATTGTCATTACATAAAGAAAAGTCATGGAATCTTGAATTATCAAGAAAGATTACGATCTCTTGTAGGGACTCATTGTTATACCAACTTTTATTCCTAGTTAATCAAGTTAATCGTAAAGGGTTAATCTCATTAATTAAGTTTGTTTGTTTTTTTTATTTTAAATTATGCAAATTGAATATCCGTTTGTTGGCTGTCACATTAATCTGGCGGGTTAAGTTTGATTAGCATAAGATAATGGTTTCTTAATTACTTATTTAGTATGGCAAAAATTGCAAGAAAACGTCATCTATTCAAATTAAATATCCGTAACTATTTTTAATTAAAAAATTAGCAACGTTGGACTTTGTATAATTCATGGAAACATGAGACAGAAAAAAAATAAAATAGAAACTACTGTTCAAATTTCAGCTGAAGCATAGACGTCACATTGTAGTCAGCGTGACGCAGGATTTTATAATATAAATTTTTAAAATTATAAATTCAATCACAAATCGAGATTAGTACGTAATATATTTATAAGAATTTGAAGTATTAAACAAAAATATATATTAATTAATAATAATTAGAGTAGCAAATTTGGATTCGAAAAGATTGCATGGGAAGATTTTGTTAACATTAGTGAAACTATATAGTATTATAATCTGATATTTCTCAATAAATATAAAAAAAATCAAGATGTTAAGGTAAATTAATTTTTTCCCACTTATTCTTGTATCGAGAAGATGAATAATACTCTTCCATCTGATAAAAAAATATACTTTTTAATTGTGTCATAATGTTCCAAAATTAAATGTCCTAAATTGGACCAAAAGATTTTTTTCACTTTTCAGTCGACATAATGAGTGATTCATATAACTATTTTAACTTTATTTTTGATGAATTGTTTTTGAATTAGTATATTTCTTAATACTGTTTTTACTTCATTAAATTATTTATATATAATAAATCATAGTAAATTCAATTAATTTGATGTAAATATCTATGAAAATAAATATTTATCATATTACATATAGTATTAGAGGAATATAGTTATCAATTTATTGGTCTTAGAAACAACTTATTTACATGGATTAAATATAGGTTTTACTCCTTATATTATAAGTAGATGCTTAAAGCTCTTTTAATAGTATCAGATCATTAGAAGGACATTTACAAACTACATGTAATCCTCGTTAATATATTCTTGAAAATAAGATCCTTATAATGTAATAACATGATAATATCCTTAACTTAACCTCATTATATATTTTATTTTCTCGAAATAAAATAAAATATACAATTACTTAAAAAAGGTAAAATACAATATGAATTCATGAAAATGAACACTATATATCAAATTAAAAAGTAGGGTTTTATTCCATATCATAAACCAAATGACATTACATAACAACAAAAGAGATCCTCCAAATTAAAAGATAATTTCAAGAGGATTTCTAAAACATTGACAAATTAAATTAATGATACAAAGCCTGCAATCTGCCTCTTCACCCCTTTAAAAAAAATAATTAAAACCTTGTATTATTGTCCCTTTTCTCCGACCACTTGGTATAAGTTGAATTTCTCAACCATCCTCGTGGAAAAATATGTATAAAAAAAGAGAAAAAAAAAAAAGCCTAAGCCATGGGGTCAACTATTTCTTTTACAATAGGTGGATAAATTAAACATGGTTAAATTAACAAATTGAACCATGCAAAAAATGATAAGTCTAAAAAATCCTCCCTACAAAATGACTTAATTAACCCCACAGCAAACAAGCTTCAAAAGGACATGGTTTTGGAAAAAAGGGGTAAATTAGACCTCGCAAGCCTAAACATAACGATAAATGACTTTTCGTTATATCAAACACTCTAAAAGAAATTACGATAAGTTGGTCGATCCATCACACCCTTCACATAAACATTTTTAAAGCTGAGCGCAAATTCTTGACAAGATCCTTTACTGTCATTGCAAATTCCTCATCCATCTGCATGGAATTAAGCCTTTGTAAGAATTTGATAAGGAAAATAATAATTAATAACCTAATTACCACGTCAAAAGTATGGAATTAATCTAGAATTTAAGTCAAAATCACATAATTAACAGTGCATTTTTTTAACATTATCAATGTAGTTTAACTTTGTAATAGAAAATTAGTCATCATTCTTACCATGTTACAAATTAATCATATGTCATAGAGATTAACTTATAATTATGTACATTATTATATATATAAACTTTAAATGTTTTTACTTAAACTCAAAACAATACTATAATGGACTTCACATTTTTTTTTTAAATGAAAATGAAATGAGGGAAATGATTGGGGAAATTAGTAGTTAACGTTAAGGGTAAAATAGTTAAAAAAAACTAATAAAAGTAACTTTTTTTTAATATAATGAATGAGTAAAAATGAACGATGAAAAGAGGAATAATATACCTGAGCAATAATGGTAATGTCAAGTGCAGAAGTTCCAAAAGACAAGGCACATGTATTAATAACTGATAGATGAATTTTCTCAATTTGTGCAACTGTTTTCTCAACAATTCCTTTTCTTTTTTCACAGTGGATTCTAATTAGTACATCTTTTTCAGATATTCTTGCTTCAATTTCTGGGATTGCTTCATCAACTGGTACTCTACCACTTGAACAATTTTCATCTGAAGAAGAATTTTCACCATCTCCATAAACTTCATATTTCTTGACAAATACAACAGATTCCATTGATTTCTTCTTTGTTTGCTCCTCAAGTGTCTTAACTCTCTCTTGGAGTTGTTTCAAGTATTTTATTGCATCTCCAAGAACTGAAGCCTTGTCCATCTATTCATCACACCAAAATTTTAGTATAGTTACTTTATAGCTAGGACAATTGTAGATTATATATGATTCCATTACAACAACAACATACTCAGTGAAATTTCACAAGTCGGGGTTTGGGGAGGTAAATTGTACGCAGACCTTACCACTACCGCATAGAGATACAGAAGTTGTTTTCGAATATGTACTACTCCATTATATTCATTTATTTTTACTTGTCCACTATACTACAAAGATGTCCACTTTTACTTGTTCAGATTGGACAAGGGACAATTTATTACTTAGTTTCTAATTTACCCTTATTATTACCTATATTTCTCAAAACATTAAATTTATTATATTCAACATATGATATAGTAAATTAAATTGTCATTCTATATTCATTGCTTCTTAAGAAATGTATCGAGTGAATACTGGATAAGTGAAAATGAAGGAAAGAAATACTGCTTCTATATAGCTAGGGTGTGTTTGTATGAAGACAAATATTTAACAAAAATGGCTTTCCTTGTTTTTGGGTCAAAGTCACTTCCTTCCCAACTACTTAAAACTCTTGAGTGGCATTATTGGTCCAACCAACACTTAATTTTCAAGATTGATAAACACAACTATCAAAATCTTTGAAAACTAAAATTTTTCATCAAATTATGCACCATCTTACCTTAAAATGTGCTAATTTATTATCAACTTCAGTAAATATTTTTTCACTTTAATAGCAACCATATTTCAAAAACTCATAAAAAAAGGCCATCTTTCAAAAAAAAAAAAAAGAAATAACTTTCATCGTATCAGATATATATTGATAAGTGTAAGTACCTTTTTGAGTCCTGGAATTAGAGCAGATAAAGCAATGAATCTTTGGCTGAGTTTTTCGCGTCTTTTCCTCTCAGCGATGATATGATCTTGAGCTTGTGTTAATTTCCCATTAGTGCTAATAGTACTCTTATTAGCACCTTGACATGAATTATTAGCAGCCTTAAACATATAATTCTGGTTGGCAAAAGAATCTTGATGACAAACCATATTATTGTGATAATTCTCAGGTCCAAAAGTTATACTGCTGGATGACAAAGCTGTTTCCTCTTTGGGCTTCATTGTCACAACTTGTTGGTTACTGTAATTATTTGAGGAATTGATCAAATTGGAGTAATTTGAGCTCAATATTTGGTCATTTTCAATGTTATTGTTCCAGCTATGACTTGTCTTGGAATTCTTTAGTGGCCTTTCTTCAACAATTTGGGACAATTCTATAGGCCTTTTCTGGCCTAATATTGGTTGATGAGACATCAAAGATTCATGCAGATTGTTATCATGACCAAATGAAGTTGCTATAGATATTGCACTTAGCTCATCAAATGAGCTAATAGGCCATTGTTGATTAAATCCATAATATTCCATCCCCTGCAACAAAAAACATATATAATCCAATTCCTTATTATGAGTTCAATACAAAAATTGTTATGCATAAAATAATTAGAACTTTCTTATTATCACTAAAAACTTCATTTGTTCTAGGCGTTTGGGTTTGAGGTTTCTATGTTGGAGGTCTCAAGTCCAAAACTCCTTGCTTGTGCGGATTATCTCTTCTACGTAGTTTTCGAGCTATTGGAAAGGGGCGGGAGTTTTCCATTGTTGGAGTATAAAGAAGATCAAATATAATTAAGGAAATGGCTATACATAAAAAAAAAATAAGGGAATTAAAGGTATTAGGGACTTACTTTGATTAAGAGAAGAGGACAAAGCTAATCTTTTACAAATCTGAATTTAATCTCCTATAAACTTGGAGACTTTTTGCTACCATTAATGAATTTTGTTCCTCATATATATACTTCTGTTATAAGTATCACTGTCACCTTTTTTCTTCTTTCTTCACGGGTCGGGTTGTTGATGTGAACCGGCTTTTTAATTTTGTTGGCAATAGAATATTAGTAATAATTAGTGTACATTTCAATTTTCAACACCATTATGTGTGGACATAAATAAATTGCAAGTAGATCTTTTAAGCTGGTGAAAGCTAACATTAAAATAATCTCCTTTTTTTGTCTTATTCAGAATTTTTAAAAGACTTTTGGGACTACTTGTATTTTTATAATATTTCCTATTCCTCCACCTAGCCATTGAAATTTAAACAACAAAGCTGTATCTTTTTTTCTTTTTGTTTGGATTTTAGTTTTCAATTTTCTTAATTTTGGCTGCTACGTCAACTACCATAATGTTCCCACAAGCTATGTCGTAATCCAAAAAGATCATCCTCCATATTTTGCGGTACTTTGGTAAGAACATTTGACTAGAATAATTACTGTTACATACAGTGTCGCGGGTCAATATTTCCATGAAGAGTGTTCATATTTTTAGAATATCAATGGACGATTTTTGTATTAAAAATATTTAATAATTGATATACATCAAAGTATTCATATTTAACCTATATATTCAAAAAAGATTTTTACCCTTGGCTACGTATAAATTAAATTAACCAATAATTAAGCACATGTGGTACGACCTACCAAAAAATACAAGTTGCAAAGTATTTAACTTTAAAGTGTATATTATTATAATTATTGCAGCAAATACGCTATTCTGTCATATGGGAACAACTATTAAACAATACTAATATACTAATTACTAGTGAAAATATGTTGTGCACGTATTGGTTAAAATATTATAGAACTTCTCTTAGCATAGCATTTTCAAGGATTTTTGTGTGGAAAAGAATTATTAGTGTCAATTTAGTTTAATACGTGATCAATATGTCATCATGAGATTAATTATAGGAAAAGCTACGGGGATAAGTAAATATATACTAGTTAATTAACTAATATAGCTATAGTTTGAATTAATTATGGCTCGTGGCAAACATATAATTGTACTTATAGTTTAAGTTTTATATAATTTACGAATTAAATTGTATAGCAAAATATAAAAACACCGTGAATTGCATAGCTAATTATACAAACGTATGTGTACGAATTGTATAGAGAAATATACACACAATATACAAAAACTGCGAATTGTATAGCGAATTATACAAATATAGCGCGAATTGTACAAACACTGCTATAACTATAGTTACGAAGTGTAATTACCCAAACTATAGGTATGAAACATAATTAAGATATTTTTAAAAGGTTATATGCGGATTATATTCATTTGTCACATGTACTTAGAAAAAAGTATTATTTTTTTTTATCCAAAAGAAATATACTTGTCCCGTATTTCTTTTGTATGAACGAAAAATATGAATCCATAATATTACCCGCTAATACTTTTTCAAATATTTTCCATTTTGAAAACTTTTTTTTAGTCTCTTCTCCTTTTATCATTTTGTCTGGTTTCTTTTTTTAATATTCTTAGACTTTTTTTTTTTTGCGTAGTTCGAGTTTAAGACATGTTCAGTTAAATTCCTATGTATAATTCTTTCTAGATTCATCTCAATTATTCAAGATTATTTTACAAGAAACAGCTACCTATTTATTTTGTCATTGTGACTGGATCAAAGAAGTCGTAGAAAGGATTGAAGCATGGACAAGTATCACAATGCACTTAGGGGAATTGGAAAGAATATTGCTGACTATCAAAGGGAAGAGATGTAATCAGTTTAAGAAGGCTATGTTGACAGCAATATGAGGAGTGTTGTACTATCACACCTGGAGGGCCAGGAACTAGAAGCATTTTAAAGGAATCCATATACATCCGGCTGACGCACTAGTACATATAAGAAAGGAAATCAGAATCATAGTAGATATGTTTTCTACCTCAAAAAGAACACATAGCAATAGAGCGTTCATCATGTTTATTTTCTTTAGTTGAGGCTTGATTCTCATGGCACCCTATCTGGTATAATCATGGAGTTAGGTACTCCTTAAGTTGTGACATGTTTGTTAGTTTCTGATAATAATACATTCACAATTGTTAAAAGAAAAAAACAAAATTATTAATTTATTTATAAGAAAAATGTCACAACTTTAGAACATGAAAACAGCTTAGGAGAAATGGGAGAATTTTAATATGTCGGTGTGGCTGAGTACCAACACACGTAACAATAATTAGCTCTAGAATATCCAAACAAAATCTCAAATTTGTTGGGAGAATCTTGAAGAAAAGAAAAAACTATCTTCTTTTCTTTCTGTCAAGTAGCTACTATATAAAACAAGAAGGTTGTTGACGAACATTAGTGGGTTAATGAAGTGATGTCTTACATAGTTTGATAGGCATAGCTGGAAAATGTTTCGTCTTTTTAATTTGTTTGTCTGATTTAATTTGATTTAGTCATTTAAAATTTTAAAAAGCATGGTCTTAAACAAACGATATACATATAGAATGAATCAAAATGTCTTTTAATCTTATGATTTTTAACATATCATACAAAAAGTTAGAACTTAAAAAATCGTCAAAACAGAAAGAAACAAGAAAATAGGACAAACAAATCAAAAGACGAGAATATTATTATGTTTGTGTGGGGGCTAATTTTGAGTGATTTAACATTAATATGTGACTGTAATCCACCATATACATTAATGAGAAAATTTAATAACTGACAATTTAAAAAGTAGGCTATTACTAATAATAACAATAGAGTCTAATTTTCAATCCATAGCAATAAAAAAGTTTCATAAACTAGCAAAACACAAAAAATTGGTACAAAAGGGATTGATTTCGAAATTGAAATTAAAATAAAACAAATGACCATATAAAGGCAACTATTAATTAAATGATCATATTAATTGTAACACAAATTTCTATTTTTGATTATAGCATAATTAGTGATTACACATCTTTTTATTTTTTGTCACGACACCTATATTACTTACATATTTTTAATTAAATTAATACAGATCTATACTTGTAATTATTTTGGTATTTTAATAATCTATTTATAGTACCTACATAAACATTAATAAGTAATCTAATAATGATAAGGGGATTAATTTTTCTAGTACTCCTGCAAAGTCTATAGATGAACAGACATTTCAAATGACAACCTGTGATGTTGGTGACAACCTTAACACCTTGGACTTTTCATGTATCCATTCCCTAATTCTTACTAATATTAAATATACTCCATATATTTTGTTTGACAAAATACATTTAAGTACTTTGGCAATATATTGAAAGTTTCCAGGAAAGCACCATATATACACAAACAAAAAAAGAAACGCATTTGCAAGGGTATAAAAATTTTACGTTTGAGGTATAAATTGGAACGAAGTAGAAATGGCAAATGTGATTTATATACACTTGAATAGTATATATTTATTGTGTGAACTTTAGTTATTTTTTCTAAAGTTCACTTATTAATTATTGCATGACTTTAATTATTTTTGTTTGAAATACTGTAACACTGAAGCTTTAAAAGTTGATGCGAATACAAATGAGTAATACGATTGCGAAAGCATTAGATATCTTAGAGTAAAGTTTAATAAAGAATGAAGAGTAAATTAGAATTATTCAAAATTAAGTAATAATATAATTGAAAAAAAATATATTTAAACAATGGGATATCACCAAATTGGTGGTTTCAAAAGTGAAGATTTTAATAGTTATGAAATCACGAAACAAACGTGATACTCTTTCTAATTATACCATACCAGAATGGAGTGATCCTCTTGTAGAGACCAGTGTAGAGTGGAGTTAAACAATTTAGACAATAGATTGCGTCTAATTTGGTTGTGGTTTGTAATGCTTACCTCGGTGATTAATGAAATCAACTAATTATCATAAATCATACCATAGCATGTCACAAAAACTTACAATCCAAATAAGGTATAAAAGTAAATTATACATGTATTAAAATTATATAGCTATAAATAGTAATAATATTTTCTAAATATGATATCTTTGGCCCTTCACGTAATTTTCCCAAAATTTCAACAGGTTAAATTTTCTAAACACTCAATATTAGTGTTTAATTAATTACCTATAATATCACTGATATTATCTTTACAAAAGATATTTAACTATCAAAAGTCCCAAAATAGGTAGAATTAATCCCCTATTAATTGATCCATAATTTAACGCAAAATTAAGCAAGCTGTAATACATTGAACACACAAAACAAATGATACATTAATATATAGGACATTTTAAAGATCATGCAATTATACTACTGAATATAATAAAGTAATTTCAATATATTAAACATACAATAAAAAGTTTAATACGTTAACATTAGCTGTTTATATTAAAGATACGTACATAAAATCTAATACATATATATTTCATTGTATATAATGTCCATCAAATATAAATGATATACACATGAAATGTGTGTGTTTTACTTTTTTATTTTTGATTAATTACATAATTATATGGAGAAAAAAATTAGTTATTATAAAAATGAGTGATACAGTAACAATTAAAACTATTGAATACATAAAAAGTGAGTTCCAATACATTGTAAAACAAATGAAAATTATACATTATCATGCATAAGAACTAATTGCTCAAACAATAAAAGAAAGCGAAAACTATTAAAAACACCTCTAGACTTGACAAGTTATTATTAGTTTCATCCTTGAATAATTGAGAATTTTAAAAACACCCCTCTATTTGACTAACTAAGCTAAAATGCACCCCCGAACTACACAAGTGTTAAAAATACCTCTTAACTTGGCAAGAATTTAAGGGTATATTTCACTCTTGTTACAAGATCGGTTCAGTTAGTCAAATAAAGGGGTATATTTAATACCATCAATATTTTGGGAATGAAGCTAATATCGTGTCAAATCTAGAAGTGTTTTCAATATTTTTCTCTTAAAAGAAAATGCAGTTTAAAGTTAGACTTTTGGGTAAATACAAAATAAAAGAAAGAAGCGCATAAACCTTTTATTAGGCTAAAAAAAGGGGAGGTCGGTGATATTTTTTCTTTTTATATATTGGAATATTTGGTGAAATTCGATATTATTAGGAAATATTTAATACAAACGCACACTCCTTAAAGAAGTACTTGCTATGACTCATCATTTTATGTAACATTTTTCCCTTTTTGACTTGTATAATCACAACAATAATAACATATCAAGTGGAATCCTACAAGTAGAACTTGATGATTGTAGCTGCTGGAATTCGAGCCCAGGTCTCCACAACCATAATGTGGAATTCTCATCACTAAACTACAACCACTTGGTTATTGGTTCGTATAATCACAAGTTTTAAAAAAAAAATCTCTTTTTCTTAAACATCATACAAGTCAAATGATGCTCACATAAAATGAAACGGAAGGAATATTCGAAAACATAAATAAAATACTATTTATTATTATTATTATTTTCTTAAAAATGCAAAATTATTAACAACTTTGAATAAATACGAAATAAAAATTCAACAATTCTCTCGAATTTTAAATAATAAAAAAATCTCTTAATATTTATGACCCTGTTTAATTTTCCGGTTTCTTCAATATCTAACTGATTTTATAGCGGGGAAATCAACCGCTTCACTCATCCCCTCACATGTGTCATCTTCTTACTGAACCACAACACATTTCAAAACCCTAATACATCAATGGCAGCTCAGACATTGCAGCTCCGGCCACTCGGCAATACTGGACTCAAACTCAGCTCCGTCGGATTCGGCGCTTCTCCTCTCGGCAAGGTTTTCGGTGATGTCTCCGAACAAGACGCCGTCGCCGCCGTCCGGGAAGCTTTTCGCCTCGGTGTCAATTTCTTTGATACTTCCCCGTACGAATCGCTCTCTCTCTCTCTCTCTCTTTCTCCTCCTTTTGTTTTTCGAACTACGTGACAGAGGCAAATTATCCAGCAGATAATCATATATTATGTATGGATCAGAATTTTTTTAAAGGAAATACACACATATAGTTGGATTTTGTCTTTAAAAAATATTCAAATTACATCTAATTACATCTGCGTTATGAGTAATGAATGCAGTCTTATCAACACGCATTGATTTAAATTTGGATCTGCCATTTGAATTTTGTGAAAGAAAGGGATTCTGCACTAGTGATTTGGAACTTTGTATCCACTTCGTGTGAATCATTTTCTGTTGAATATATAGGGTAGGTAAACTACTGAAATGATTGGTCCTTTTTTTTTAAATTGGTGACTTTCAGGTTTTATGGAGCAACATTATCGGAAAAGGTACTAGGGAAAGCTCTGAAGGCTCTTGGAGTTCCTAGAGATCAGTACATTGTGTCTACAAAATGTGGGAGGTACAAAGAAGGATTTGATTTCAGTGCCGAGAGAGTGACTAAAAGCATTGATGAGAGTTTGGAGAGGCTGCAGCTTGATTATGTTGATATATTTCAATGTCATGATATTGAATTTGGGTCCCTTGATCAGGTGCTTTATTTATCATTTACCTTTGATTCTTCTCTCTGATATTCTAGGAGTCTACTTTTAACAATCATGATATTGAATTTGGGTCCCTTGATTAGGTGCTTTATTAATCAGGTACCTTTGATTCTTTTCTCTGATATTCTAGGAGTCTACTTTTAACAACGATTTTTCGAAATACTTAGTAAATATGTGTCATAATAAAAAAAGATTATGATTTATAAGTCTTTTATATTGTTTCCAAACATGTGACATTTACTCTTAATAATGTCTGATGCTTATTAAAATTAAAATGTTTTGATCCTCATACTTTGAAATTTGTGGTTCCTTCGGATCGAAGGAGGTTCCTCATAGGTCTGGCCAAGTGATTTGTCAACCTTGTAGATCTATTCTAACTCCTTCCCTTTTTCATATCGATTACACATCAAAGTACGTGATTTGTTCTCAGTGTTTGATATGTCTGGTTTTCAAAATCCTATCGTTCTTTGAGACATTATCCAAGAGGTAGTCTTTGTTTTGAAAGTAAGATTACCCCTCCTTCCTCCTTTTTGCAATTTTATCACAATTTTGTTTGCGGAAGTATGTAGTTTTGGTGGATGTTTTTTTTTGTCTCGGACAGATTGTGAGTGAGACGCTTCCCGCCCTTCTAAAACTGAAGCAAGCTGGAAAGATCCGTTTCATTGGTATAACCGGCCTTCCTTTGGGGATATTCACTTATGTGCTTGATCGCGTCCCTCCAGGCACAGTTGATGTCATCCTGTCATATTGTCACTACAGTATCAATGATTCAACTTTGGAGGATCTGCTGCCATACCTGAAGAGCAAGGGTGTGGGAGTGATCAGTGCTTCTCCTCTTGCAATGGGTCTTCTTACTGAGGCTGGAGGGCCAGAGTGGCACCCTGCTTCTTCTGAACTTAAGGTCAATAATTCATTTTTCCTCCTTTCTAATACTATCATATAAGAGTGTGGATTACTTGCTAAAGTGTGCTGCTTTAGATTTGATATGTTGTACTATCTCTGCAATCTATTCATTTCTTCCCACTTGATCTGCCATTAAATGAAGATTAAATGTTTGAATGTCATACTCGGACAAAAGTTTTAACTCCTTTAAGATATTGCTTATTGAAATTAGAACATATAGAAGATCTCACTGAAATCGAGCAACTGACTCTTAAATCCATGGACAGCTTCTAACTTGTGATATTAGATGTCTTATTTTCAACTTGTACTTGTTTGTATCCACTCTCCCAAAGTTCTTCTCTCCACTCGTCAATGCTTCTTCCTGAATATTCTCCCCAAATAAGCATATTTTGCATCACCAGGCTGCCTGCCGAGCTGCTGTTGATCACTGCAAGCAAAGGGGAAAGAATATGTCAAAATTAGCCTTGCAGTACAGCTTAGCAAATCCCGATATTTCGTCCATACTAGTGGGGATGAAGTCCATCAAAGAGGTATCTTTTTTCATCGATCTTTATCTTCTCCATCTAATTCTTCATTTATGAATCCTATGTCATCTTTTGAAAGGATTGGCTGGTTTTTCTGTGTTGCTGAAAGAAAAGAGTAGGGTACAACATAGTTATTTTTTGACAGATGAAAATGGATTTGCTTTCTTATACGGATTTACAGACTACAAATTGGACAAATAGTAGGATGAGGTAGAAAATCATGATCCCTTTGAACAGGACAAAAGAATTGTGCAAGTGAATAGGGACATACGAATGAGCCTGCAGTCTGGTGTTTTTCTAAATCAACATCTGTTCTTTTGTCTACTTTTCTGCCAAAGCATATGTGTGGTCATACTTCACTTTCTTGATTCAACATCACCTAAAAACAGACGCATAGATGATGATTGGTTACTCTCCTAGCGAGCTATACATTAGAAGTATGCATGTCATTTTCTCATTTAATTTTCAGAGATAAGTGCTGATTGACTTCCTAAGTACAGCGGAATGGGTATGAGCTTTCATATGGCCAACCACAACTAATATAGATTAAGGAAGAGTTGATTGTTTGCTTGAGTACTAGTTAACTTGCTAGTCCTTTCTGGAAGTCTGCTTGAGCTGGAAGCTTGAGGAACATACATTTTGCAACAAATATCCGACAAGGTTTATCTGAGTGCCTAGCCCAAGCATCCATTTCAGATGGTTTTATTTGTGTCCTCTTGTCTGACGACTCAGATTGTTTGTGTTCACAATTTTCTTCCACTGTTGTGGAGATCACATTTTTCTATGGATTTTTTTTTGAAGTCTATTGGCTTGTGTCATGATATGCCTTTTGCTTGAAGGTGGAGGAAAATATATCAGCTGCCCAAGAACTAGCAACGGCTGGGATAGATGAAGAAACATTATCAGAGGTCACAGATATTCTGAGACCAGTGAAGAATCAGACATGGCCTAGTGGTATCCAGCAAAGTTGATTTGTTTGACAGTTCAACGAGCTGTTTAATAAGGTCTTGTGAATTGTGATCTCCCAGCAGTGCATGTTTATTTTCACTTGGACATCTAAAACTTGTCCAAGTTGAAATTGTGTGTTGTATTCGAGCTCTTTTACCTACCAAAATTAAAATAATGAATAAATGTTGCATTATTTAAGTATAGGAGGCCAGTTTCGATTTTTAATGCCCTTTGGGGAACTGTTTAAGTAGAGATGTTAAGGGAGAAACTGGATCTAATGTTGTGGCCATGTAGTCCAAGTTTACTGTAACGTTTTAGTTTTGGGGACCAAATTTGATTCAAAGACCTTCAATCCAAATTCTGTTTGCTCAAGTGGTATAAGATATGATGGATGAAGATATCAAAATTTGATCCAATTTGACCTTATACAGTAATTATCAATCATCATTAAATATTGGATATTCAAGTAAAAGTAAAAGAACATTTATAACTGTCTGTACTCAGCGGTAACTAGAATATGAAATGAAATTACAGTAAAATTTCTCCTTAATAATACTACACACATCCGCCTTCAACTCCTCCCATTAATTATCAATAGTCCTCTCATCACTGAACATTTGGTTGTGAAGATGTACAAACAACAGTATCAGTTTCAATGCAGCAAGAGCTATAGATTTCCCCCCCTATAATTTTGTGGGATGTTATATACTTTTTTACAATGTAAATAAATCAGAGCCCCTCGCATTTTATGCTTTTTGGTACATTGAGAAAGACTCGAAATAAACCAAAGCCCCTAGGATCCTTTTACAAATACTGAAGAGGTCACCTGGAGGCATCTGGTGATATATGCATCCTTTATAGCAAGCAGGGATTACAAACGCTGCTATCTTGCGGCGTCCTGCAAGGGTGGCCATGCAATCTCATCATCATTTGTGTAACCGTTGATAAGGAAATCAGAACAATTCTTTCGACATCCATGGTTATAGGGATTTCGGAACCTCCCATCTGGACCACGAAGATATCCATATCTCACAGCATTTGCCATCTCATTCGTTGTGAGATTCCGAGCTATCTGCTTGGAAGGAAAAGGTTCATCACATCAATTTTCCTTTCATTTATCAGGATATGAAGAAAATTTCATGAAGGAAAGCTCCTCTGCATTACGATACTAATGCCCTACTGGGATACATCTCTTAATACTATAGCAAGTTACCAAATCCCTCATAAAGAGAGGGTAGCCGATAAATTAAAACCCAGCTACCCTTTTTCTCTTTAAAAAGCTCTCACGAGAGATAAATTCATGCCAGTCAAGTTAGACAGCATAAAGTACTACCAACAGATTCCATTCCCAGCACCAGCGCATCAAAGATTCTGAAAACCGTTCCGAGTACGCCAAAAACTGTTTATAAAAAACAATGATCTTATCGAGTAAAGCTCCAAATTCACTATTACGAACATAGAAGACGAGGCAGCTAAACTTAAGCTCATTGGGAAGTCTTTGAGTGCTTAATAATTCACCTACTGTGGTTTCAGAAGAAAGCATACAACTGTCAATATATACAGGATTTGGTTTATTTATACTAGTAACTAGTTTGGGGAATTTCATTCCCTTTCAAGGGCATTATTCAATCAGATCTGGGGGGAGGCGTAGGAGTGCTTCTAAAGTGAATCATGAGCAAGATATCTGCAGGCTTCAGTTACTTAAATGACCAAGGACAAGAAACCAAGAAATCTAATCCATACCTGGGATATCTGTATTATGCACAGAGTTACAGCAGCAATTAGAATAACCCCATCCATGAACAGAAAAGCAATTACACCAGGATGCGCAAAGAAAACATGATGTAACCATGATTCATCGGCTACCGACAATGGTACTGATGTCCAAATTCCTGCAAGAGGTAAAAGGTTCCAACTGTCTTAAAAAACCCAGTGCCACTTGATTAGAGTATGCTCCAGTATCATTCTTGAGACTATTAATACTATAGATAAAGTTCTTTTTAACATACTTTGAAGAGCAACTGCAGCACCAATTATAGATGTCAAAGCACCCATGCAAAGGAAAATGAAGAAGTCCCGCTTATTCTTCTGCAAGGTTTAGCAAAAATGACAACAAACCAATGGTCAATAGCACAGGAGTAAAGAAAAATACTTGCAATACTCCTACAACTTGGATTATGCAAGAAGTGTTTGTGACCTGCATTTCGTGAGGAAAGCAACAGATTGATACAAGATAGCCAAAGGAAAGAAAAGGAATCAGAAGGAAAGTGTTGATTATGTAAGTACTGTAATCCATAGTTACAGGATTAAATATTCAAATCCCACGAGCAGCAGAGCTGCATCAATAATATTGATGCCATGGCCCAAGAAACTCTTCAGTAGTATTATTACAGTTTACCGAAGATGTGAGGAAACAAAGGAGTCATGAACAGGATATAAAGTTAGAAAACAAAATACTAAGTGCCCCTTTGGCTGTAAATAATTATCAGTTCTTTTTTTTTTTTTTTGGATAAGGGGTAATAAATGTCAGTTTTTACGGAATAAAATTCTGGAAAACAGGTTGGACACAGAAGTCTTACAATATTCTGGAACTCAGAAACCTCCAAAAAGCTGTTTTCACTCCAAATCACTCATAAAAATTCAAAAAACAATTCCAAGTTGTATTCATGTCTAACACAACTCCAATTTCCAAATACCATTTTCCACTTGAAAACAAATACTACTTTTTTCCAAATATCACAAATTTTATGTTGAAATGCCCACTAACACTCATATGTATCCCATCTAACCAGATAGGTTCCCAAGAGAACAAAAAAGAGGAATAACCAGGCATACAGAAAAAAATAATTAGACAAAATCAACAGCTAGCAGAATTTTTGTACATGGCATATGTTCCTTGGTAGTTTATAAATAGTCATACCTTCCCCACACAATTTGAGATCCAGGGACAATGATGATCGAATTGTTCAACACAGCGGTTGCAAGTAGGACAGTGTTTTGACCGAACAGGTCGTATGATCTGGCATAAAAATGTTCAGCAAGTCAACATGATAATACAAATGAATCATCAACAGAGAATATATCTTGTCGTAAAAAGACTAGTTTTTTTAAGAAACCTTGCAGGTGGGACAAAGCTGAGACCAGTTCCCAGTCCAACTGGAAGTATTGTCCAGATCAATATTCAATAACAGATCCTGGAAATATCAGCTAACATCATTAAGTAAATTAGAATACATTAAAATCGCTGTCGAATAGTTCCAAAGTGAGAGTGGTACCTGAGCATCAGGTTGACCAACAACTCCAGTCTTAATGTAACCTGGATCTTTACTGCAAACAAAATGAAACAATCATCTTTGGCTCCATAATGAGGCAGGAGAAGCTATGTGCGGGCATGTTTACCAAAAAGAAACACGTATGACAAAATATTTATGTATGGCTTTCAGGGTCAAAATTAGGATACTGCCACATAAACAAGCTCATTCATTTAAATCCAACATTGTACTGGATAATACCAAAAAATCCATAACAATGTCTAGGGACCATAGTGATATATAGGACAAGAAAGAGAAGACTGGTCGAGTAGATGGTTCATCAATGATAATGGTGAAAGGGAAGGGAAACAAGGGAAAGGAAGATGAAGCGTCTTTAAGAACAAATGATTCTTTTGCTTGAATTTTTTTTTCCTTCTGCTTTATCAAAATCTAGTTTGGAAAGACCTAACATCCTCCTTTCATAAATCTATGTTTTTTGTGGATCAAGAATCACACATGTTAACTTTTGTGTCAGGGAACATTGTCAGTTGAATGCAGTTCTATGACTTTGACTATTACCACCATTCCAGAGTGCCGTGTTCCTCTTGTAGTACATACATAAAATCTGTGCATATTATGAAGTTTGTAGTCCCTTTGGGGACATCCAATAAAAAAAAATTCTGTAAGTTTGTAGAATTAGGTAAAGGGAAATAATAGGTTATAAGCAACATCACCAGTATCAAATGCTACATTTGCCTCGAAGTTGTAGTGCCTCATACTCTGAACTGGGGAACCCCTTGAACACTGCTATACTCTTATTGTGTTGATTATTTGCTTAAATAGAATAAAGCACACAAGAATTCTCATTGACCTTAACGCAATATGGGTTTAGGCTGATTTAGCACAATATCATAGTAAATTATGTGGGTTTTGCTGCCTCAATCACTCAAATAATTAAACAGGAAAAAGTTACCTACTGCAACGAACTAGCACTAGGAGCGCAGCAACTCCCATGGAAACGGCAGTCCATCCCCAAAGTGCGACAACAGCAGTAACTTTTGTAAGACCAGGAGCTAGTAAAAACAAGATCCAGTAACAATTAGCAAGTGCTGCCTCCAACTAAGAGAACAAAAAATAGCCATTAGAAGTACCATCACCCACCAAAGAGGACTGAACTGATGAAGAGAATGATGTTGACAACAACAACAGCGAATAGAATTGGAGCATAACCCTTATGCCCCATTTTAGCAGGGCAAACCTTGTCTTTCCACTGCTTTCTATGGGACCGTTGGGCATTAGACTGCACAAATTGAATTTCAAACTGTCATTCAGACAAAATAGTTCCAACCTCAAGACACTGCTACAAAATGAGAAATAGTAACTGCATAATGATAGAGACAAAAATCAGCATGGGACTTGAAAATTAAAATGACAGATGACATAATTTGTCCGCTAAATTTTTCCCTATTTTGAGTTTTTTTTGGGAGAGAAGGATGTTGAAACTCTAATAAAAATAAACTGAACAGCACCTGAGAGCAGTTTTCAGAAAAACAGTAGGATCAAGGATGACCTGACAAAATCCTCACCCCTGACTCTTTTTATTGGAAGTCAAGAAAATCATAAAGACTGCTGCACCGAAGCATAATGTTTACATTACAACAACAACAACATTATGCCCCAACTGCATACTAGTTGGTGTCAGCTATATGAATTCTCACCACCCATTTGGCTACTAGTAGATGATCTGGATAATATAGTAGATTTCTTAGGAGCCATGTAAATTTTATTTCTCTTTGTACTCTTTCTGTCTTGTTTTGGAGGTAGCCAGCATACATTTACCCTTAATGATGAGGAATACAATAGTACCAGTTTTCAAAAACAGAAAAATGAACTCGAAATTCATGACAATCCAAGGCATCCATGAAAATTATGAGTTCTAGCAAGGATCCAAATCCATCCATCCACGGGAGAGTTGTTGTAAATTCATCCCAAATACACTGCCCCAACCATGCCCCCACCCCACTCCCAAAAAAGAACCTAGTTACAAGGAAAAGAACAGAAACACAAGTATACAAGGATTTTAAGCACGTCAAATGATGGGATCTTCATAAAAATTCCTTTTCTTATTGCGGAGTAGGGGTGGTGGATCAAGATAGCACTATATGTTTGAAATAATCTCGTTCAGAATTGCATCTGGATACAAGAAACCAATTCGAACTTCCAGGTTGGGAAACTTTCAAATTGTTCCAAAACAGTAATTATGGACAATAGATAATTTCTATAAAAAGAGTTACCTACAAGTATAAGTGCAATTTGTCGATGACCTTTATCAGATGCAAGCTCTGCAGGAGTAAGTCCTGCATTATCTTTGACTGTTAATTCCTCCTTTGTGCCTGCATGTACAAGTAAAATGCAAGCCTCTGCATTTCCTCTTAATGCTGCCCAATGCAAAGGAGTGCAACCTGCAAATGCTTGAAGTATCAGCATTATACAACTATGATTGTGCTTCTAAACAATAATTTGGCGCCCGGATGTATGTAGATAGCACTATGTCAATCAGCAAAATTTAATTAAATTATCATAATTAATTCAAGGCCACATGCATAAGCAGAATCTCCCCAACTTGCAAGACATTACATTTACACCAAGAGAATTTAAGAAAATGGTACATTTAATACAAACATACCATCTTTATCTTGTCTTCCTTGGAAAGCATCTCTAAATAGAAGTAACCTAATTGTATCACCAAATCCTTTGAATGCAGCCCTAGTTGGAGATACCAGGGAAAATGCTTATAAGAAATCATAACATAATGGATAACTGCTGCTAAGAAATGAGGAAACAATATAAAGAACTAACATGACGATCAACTAAGTAAAACATTCATTTTTATATTCCACAAACCCACACCAGAGGGCAAGAACTCTGTCTTCCATTTGCTTGATAAAACAAAATTTTCAATGTACAATAGGGAATGCGGAACACCCCAAAATGCATGCAATACCAAGAAAAAAAAGTTTAACATAAATGGAGTATAAAGGCACACTAAAGCTTGAAAACTGAAAATTACACCAAAATCAAGAGTGTCATACAATGTCAAACAATGGATCAGTCTCGCTGTTTAAGATTTGCGGAGATGAAACTACTAACAGGAAGTTACGAACAAGCATAAAGAAAGAGGGAAAATTACCAATCCAACTACAACCAAAGCTAGAAAACATGGAGGTCAAACTTCACATATCCGAGCCATACTAGAGTCCTGATGTTCCACACCACTAAGACCTGTGCAGCACCAATCCACCGAGTTGGGGCCTTCATCACTTTACCCTCCATTCTACAACTAAAAGACAATACTTCTTCCCCAGTTTTCTGTCAGTAGTTTATTAAATGGGATCTCTAAAGAAGTTTGGGCGTTAATTTGTAAGAAACAAACTTCTGACCAAATAACCTATCAACTCCTTTATTTGAACATGAAAAATCATAAAGGAAGATGAAAAGACACCCTTATCAGATTTAGGCAAAAAAAGCGTTTACGCCCTTTTAGTCATCAGAATTATTTTGGTACTTCCTATTGTATGTTGAATGACTGGAATCTATTGAATATGGTAGTGGAATATGAAATATATGGAGTTTAACCAAGGCTAGAGCAACTCCCACGCCCCACGGACATGTAAAGCTTCCACGTTTTTGCTTCACTGACGGTATATCTTCTAATTGGTACTGGATCTTCTCCTAAGATTTGTAGTTTGACATATTAAAAATATTTGACTCTTAAAAAATTTCACATTCACGTCAGGAACTTAATTAACTTTACCTAGACTGCCCGAAGCCAGCTGAAAATGGGTTCCAAAATAAATTAGTTTATTTACCATTGTGCAATGAAATACACAAGACTAAAATAAGAACACTGAGAATAGAAGAGGAGAATATCAGGGAATTTATATGTTCATTCAGTATATGATTAGGAAAGTAACATATCTCAGGCAAAGCAAGAAATAACATATATACGCAGAAGGATAATTTCTATTCCAATAAAACTACAAGTGAACTTGCCATGAAACTAACACAGACTAAAAGCACATCCAGAGATCACAACGAAATATAGCAAGGAGTCATGAGAAGTTTGTCACTTGAAAATCGAGAAGATGATGGATTTTCAACTCCAAACCAAAAACTCATACTATAAGTCTATAGATGCTAAGGGTGCTAATCATACCAGTGAAGAGGGCTCCTTCCATCATTATCTGGTACATTAAGGTCAGCATGATACTTCGCAACAATGTGATTTACAAAAGCTGTTTGGCCATACTGAGCTGCAACATGAACTGCCTGTAAAGCAAGTACACATACTTCAACAGTTGATGTGGGAAAAAAATAACCTTCAAGAAAAGCCTTATCCAAGAAGATTAGTTTCTAGAAGGCTCTAAAATCAGGATTCCACTCTGCCAAAATTTTGAATTATGTAATACCTCTAGCATGTGGTCTAGGTCCGGGGAAATGGAAGAAGATGACTAATGGTCAAGAGGAAGCATGAGAACGAGAAGCCTATAATTGAGTATGAAACTTGCATAAAAGGAATTTAGAAATATTTAGGGCAAAAGTTCTATATAATCCATCTGCCTATACAAGCACAGGTGATGGATCCTTTATTTCATTGAAACCTTACACTTGGAGACTAAATATACAAAGAAAACATAGTCATTTTAATTCAAAGTTTCAACCAAATTATCTTTTAGGTATTCAACTATGGGTTTTCAGCCACAAGCCTGCAACACTCACTTTTTAAGAAAAAATAACTAGAAATTTTATTACTCCTATTGCATCCAACTTGGACTGTAAATTCATTATCTGACATAGCATAATGTTGAAGTGTGTTATCATCTCATTTAAATAAGTTGCTTCATCCCATGAGAATTCAAAAGCTCAGGATGACAATTCAATAAGTTACAATAAATACCCATCTTTTTTTCCATACGTGATTATTTTATTAAACAAAAGTAGAACCAAGGATGTTCTGGGAGCTACACAGGGACCTAACAGTGGTATAAGTCCCATCATGAAATCAATGAAAAAAAAAACCCTTACTTCCAGCTTAGCCTTAACCGCCAAAAGACTAAAGGAAATTAGAAAGGTTAACTACATCTTGTATCTGAAAATAGCAACAATAATACCGGAATTATGACTAGTTGGACATTAAAAATGAACATTAAGCATAATATATTACCCGATAACCATTAACATCAGCAGCCTCGACCCGCGCACCATTCTGCAACAACACATCGGCAGCTGCAATTGATCCCCGCACTGCCGCCCAATGCAACGCAGTCTGCCCCGCATTGTCCGTCGCATGGACATTTCCCCCGTGCTACACACGAGACCAAGTAGAGAACACACACTTTACCTCCACATGAACAATCAAAAACTCGATCCAATTTTTTTTTCAAAACCAAATAATAATACCTCGATGATATACTGGACTATATCAGCGAAATTGTTGAGAGCAGCCCACTGAAGCGCGTAATATCCATTGCCATCCGGTTGGTAAACGGAAAGGCCGTCAACTTCAACGAATTTCCGGAGTTTGTCAAAATCACCGTAAACTGAAGCAGAGTAAACATCGATTATGTCTGGTTGGTTAGGGTTTAAAAAATCCGAAATCTGCTGATCATTGGAGTCGGAAACGATCTCGATTTCTGATGAAGCCATTGATAATTTGAAAAATGTGGATCCAAGTGTTGAAGTTAGTAATAGTATAGCTCATTCAATTGTCGTGAACTGGGGAAGGTGGATATCATTCAAAGCTCAATATACTAGTACTCTAGTGTCTTAATTACTCTTCCGCTGCTACCGCGCTCAACTTTAACAAGGAACATCAACTACGGGAAATTTTTACTATATGGGTGAGGGATAAGTATGAGGTAATAAATCCAAATTAAGGATCGGGCATTCTTTCAACGGGGCATAAACGTTCCGAAATGAAAAATATGAACTAAATTAATTTGATTTTTTTTAGTGTTTGTGTTTTTTCTAAAGTTTAGTTTTTTATTGGATACTGATGTAAGAGTGTTGAAATTTTCGTGCATCACAAAACAAATTTTTTATTAAAAAAAGAAATGAAAAAAATATATATATTAGACCTAAAAATAAATTATATATATAAAAATCAATTAGCAACTAAATCATTCATAAAACAAGTCAAAGTAATAACAAATTTCAATTCATAAAGTTAACTAGAGATATCATTTTTCAAAGAAAAATTTAAACATATTTTTGCGGATTTCTATCGTGTAAAGGAATTCATTTTGGTACTTGTTTTCTTCAAGTAATAGTTGGAAACGCAAATTTTTAACAAAGATAAATATAGTTTTTTTTTTATATATAATAAGTGTTCCATGGGACACATTATTATCGCTTAACGTGATTTAAAATTTTTAAGTGTTTTATCCTTTGAATTTGTTCTCATTTTATTTTTTCATTAGTTTGCACCGAAAAAACATTTTAAAAACTATGAATAAAATCGAACTGAACTAAGTTCAGTATATGGTGTATACTTTTTTCAAAATCAAAAATTGAAGAATCGAACCAAAATTTTCTAAAATCAAACCGAAGAATCAAATGCACTCCCCTTCTTTCAACTAAGATGAAATTGATTTCATTTATTTAGATTAATGATGATTTCATTTATTTAAATTACATTTTTTTCCTACTTTTGTAGGGGAGCTTTTTTTTTTTCTTCTCAAAATAATTTTATCATTATATTTTTAGCTCAAACTTTGGAGATGTATAAGTCGATTGTCATATGTGATAGTGTCTCTCACGTTAATAGTCTTATAGGATATGGTTGTCTACAAATTTAAATATCTGTTTTCGTACATCTAAAATTGGACAATATAAATATTAATTGAAACTAAATTAAAAGACACATTTATATATTATAATAAAAAAATCTTCTTTTAAATGGAATATATTACTCAATGCAAAAGGACAAAAAGGTAAAGAAGTAATACAGGAAACAACTAAATATGAAATGCACTCTTCTGTATACTTTTACTTCTCTATTATTTTTAAAAATAATTTTTATTTCTAATATATTAAGAAAATATACTTATTTTTTTCACGTTTTAATATTAATTATTTATCTTTCAAAATTTAATACTTGACATAGATTAACAGGAATAGAATGATAAATTTTCCTTGGGAATAATTAATAAATATGTGAAGTCTACAAGTAAAAGTGTAGCGAAGCAACAATAACATACCCAGTTGAATCTCACAAGTGGAGCCTTAACACTACCGAAATAGAGAAACTGTTTCCTGGGAACCCTAAAAGTGCAGCGAAGCATTATATAAAATACATACTCCATTCATCTTATTTTACCATCCATTTAGCTTGATGCGGTATTTATAAATTTTTTTCAAAAAAAAATTATTTATAACTATTTGTCTGAATGAAAATTATTTTTATGAAATAAAACAAAATTAAAATTAAATTATTTTTAATTATAATAATATATTTTTGTAACGGACTAAAAGGAATGATAAAATGAGACGGGGGAGTATATACCAATCAGCTGTTACCATCTGTAAATATGTGGTTGCAGTTTAGGCAGTGATAGGTTGATAGCAGCAGTAGCTACTTTCACTGCTTCATCTCTCCAATTATTTCTCTTGCCTTTTGGGACTGAGCAAAACAGCAATGGCGGCGGCAAGAGTCATGGTATCAGCCAGCAACACTTTGACGGCTTCGCTCTTATCGAAAGGTCCATTACGAAGGTCCAACAATTTCAGCCTTTCCTTCAGAAACGGAACGGTGCAAAAGAGGCGTCTTTACACTTGCAGTGCAATCTACAATCCCCAGATTCAGACTATAGAAGAAGGACAGCCCGAAACCCTAGATTACCGTGTGTTTTTTGCGGACAATTCCGGCAAAAAGGTAAATACTTGTCTCCATCTTGACTGTGGATTTGTTGTTATCTGTGTATGTATATGGAAATTCCTTCACGGTAGCGGAGTAGCTGCAGAGGATCACATAATTGCCCGACTTGTTATCCATGAAATGTGTTCAGCGAGACATTTCCATATTCTGTAATTCAAGTATGACGCAAAGAAGGATAGTCAAAGATAAAATCCTTTTAAAATAAGGAATTGATTGAAAGCTGTGAATAAATATCGTGGGGCAGCACTTGTGTACTTGTGTTTCTTGGATTTTAATCCAATGTGAACCTATTTCATCTTTGTTAGTGTTTACTTAGTGGAAAAACAGAGGTTTTGGTCTGTCCAGGTACAATAATGACAACAGACTATATCATATCTCTATCAAAATCATGTCTTTGTAATGTGCAGATATCCCCCTGGCATGACATACCACTACATTTGGGTGATGGTGTTTTCAATTTTATTGTTGAGATCCCCAAAGAATCAAGTGCAAAGATGGAAGTTGCTACAGATGAGCAACACACACCAATTAAACAAGACACGAAGAAGGGGAAACTTCGATACTATCCGTAAGCCTGCTATGTCACTTCTCAACATTCTTTTAGTATGTTACTTTGTCAAATGTAGTTTTCTTCTTGTTTCCTACCCATTCCGCTCTTTGTTGGGGTGGGTATTGACCTATTATAATTTGCAAGTAATTGTCTTTAACTCTTTATGAGTTAACTACAGTTTTCTGTGGGGGTTCATATGCTTAATTTTACATATTTTCTGTTGTTTAGCAACGCCAGATACACTCACTTCTCAATTATAGACTGATAAGACTTGTATATCACTGATGTTGTGTCATCATAGCTGCATGGAGTTGTCTAGTTTCTGATATTTGCAATTCTTTTGTTTGTTGTTATGTATTTCTTGTGCAACTGTCAGATATAATATTCATTGGAACTATGGATTGCTTCCTCAAACATGGGAAGATCCTTCTTTTGCAAACTCCGAAGTTGAGGGGGCATTTGGTGATAATGATCCTGGTATGGTTCTATAATTCTAAATAATTGACAACTATCTTCTGATCTATCCATCAAAACAAAAGGAATATGTTAGAGATTATCTTAATTGGTTGAATTTCTCTATGTTTTTTTCTCATTTGTAGTTGATGTTGTTGAGATTGGGGAAAGCCGTGGCAAAATTGGCCAGGTTCTGAAGGTCAAACCTTTAGCTGCTCTGGCAATGATTGATGAAGGAGAACTTGACTGGAAAATAGTTGCTATTTCACTAGACGATCCTAGAGCTTCACTTGTCAATGATGTTGATGATGTAGAGAAACATTTTCCGGTATGTTTGAAGGGCAATAAAGCTGCTGTTTTTTGTTGACTCTCTTTCCTCTTCCACTGCTTATGCTTGTGCAACACATTTATGCATCACTCTCTCTAGCTCTCTGTATCTCACTTTCTTTTGTTGTGCTGTGATATGCCTCTTTGGTTAAAGATAATTGTCCTCAAAACTCCTTTTCAATTTTCATTTAGCTTAAATCAGACTTGTTTTGCAATGTCTTTTATGGTAAATTTATCACAAGAACCGGCATACTAGAGCTTGAAGTCTTAACCAGTGATCATTGCCCAGGAACAACGATAGAAATAACAGAAAGACTATATGCATAAAATGAGTGATCTTGATATTTTTTGAAATTAGCTGCATACTTTGTTGGAGTGAGAGACTTAAAGGAAGTTAGCAGTATTCAAGGTTATTTATGCAAAGCTATGGAAAAGCATTCAAGTTGTGATGATAATGGGAGACAGTAAGCACTGACACGGAGATCCCAATGAGCTGGAGCGGCCGTTATAGGATATGGCTTCCCTATCAGCTGTTAATTCCACTGAATAAGATATAATAGAGGCATGCGAAATACTACACATATGTGAATCTTGCTTTTGTTTCCTACAAGCAAATAGTAACATTAGTATAACTTGCTTACAAAACATACTTGTATAAATAGCGCAAGGTCCTGTATTCTTTTTAGTCTCATTTTGTTCCCTTTGCTATCACATTGCATAAAAAAAATTCATGCCCATCTAGTAACTCCTCTTTTAGATTGGTGTGGTTTTTTTCTTTATCGAGGAATCACTGTGGATTATTTGATGCCTCTAACTGCTGATAGTCACCTTCCTGTTTTAAGTAACTGTTGTCCTTAGTCTCACTGTTTGACATGTTATCAAGATAAACTCTATACTGGAATTTTACTACTACAAATGTTTGGCACATCTTATCTGCTACTGAGTTAGATTCTAATGTTAATATCGGTGTACATGTAATGGTATTTTCTGATGTTCTTGATTATGGTACTAAAACATAGCAATGATTCCACATAGAGACTAGTGATCCACTTTAGCCTGCTGAATGAAGTTCATTTCTTGCCATGGAGAAGGAAGTAACTGCTCTTGAATGCTAACAGTACTAGAGAAGGGAGTTTGTTTGAGAAACAGTGTTTTGAGTAATGCCCACACAACATGACGCTGGTGTGGGTTGAAACTCTGGCCTTTTGGTCACAGCATCTCAATCTAATCATCTGAGCTAAGCTTTTTCAATTCGACGTTCTATTATCATCCTTTTCTGCTAGCAGTAGTAGTTGAATTGAATCAGTGTGTGGATTTTATATTAGGCAAGCTCCTTATTCTGTAAAATTTTCAGGGCACTCTCACAGCAATCAGGGACTGGTTTAGAGACTATAAGATACCTGATGGAAAGCCTGCCAATAGGTTTGCTCTTGGCAACAAGCCAGCAAACAAGGTATTTGCTTTCATAGAAGTTTTTGGTTAAGTGTGATTTCTTCAAAGATCCTTGTTTCTATTTCCCCTTAGTTTCTTGAAACATTATACTTTTTAAACAGAGCTATATAAATATCCAAACAGACATGATTGTAATGTTTTGAAAATTGGCAATTGCTTGTTTTGCATGCCCCTTGTGTTATATATGAAGATGACTCCACCCTCTCCTGCAGTGGTTTCATATATAACTACAAGACCCTGCAATTGCTTTTGATTCTGCAGGACACAATGACATTAGTATAATGATTATATTGAAATCCTGATAACATTCTCCAGGTCTCCTCCTATCGGATAAAGAGGTTTAATCTTGTATAACTGTATTCCTTGCTCTGCATGACCATGCTGATGATCTCTTTTCCTTGCATCAGGATTATGCTCTTAAGGTTATTACAGAAACCAATGAATCTTGGGGAAAGCTGGTAAAGAGATCAATCGCTGCTGGTGAGCTTTCACTTGTATAAATGCAAGATCAATAGAGCATAACCCAACTAGTGTTCCTGCTTGTAGCCTAAACGTGGAAAGTGTACCCAGGATTGTACACCTCTCTTTTGAGGTGGAAGTCAATCCACATTTTTAAGACGGTCTTTTGTTAAAAATGTTACCGGCTTTCTATTTTTATCATCCATAATTTTGTTCAGGCAGAACAAAAACAGGTGTATTGGTGGATGAACTGATCTTCGTTCTCCAATTGCATCAGTTGAAAATTAAAACTGGGTTTATCCTTTAGCTAAGCCATTCTAACCATTTCAAGGGTTGTGTAGCTTCTTGCAATGTTCTGTAACAATGTAATAATTCCTGGTTAGTTCTAATATCACGTGAAGCAGAGTTATCTAAGAAACCCAACAATTTCCCAGGAAGCAACTAATTAATATATATAAGCAGTTTCAACTAATTGAGATTAAGAGTTAATTATTATTACACATTACATGTAATGTATGTGAAGAGATTTTATTTACACATGAGAATCAAAGAATTTACATCAAGCCTCGGAGGACAAAATTACTTGGTACTTGTGCCTACCAAAGGTGAAATGGTCAAGATACATGCAAAACGGGCCCTAAAACAACCATTATCAAGAGAAAAAGAATCAAAGAATTTACATTTCATTTGTCCAGCAGCTACATAACCAAATACTAGGAGGATTCGATAGGGATGTCAATCGGTTCAGCACTTTTCTCCTTGAGCAATGGCTGTGACTTCACTCTCTCAGCATCACTTATTTCATCCCCACCATCTTCGTGGGATCTATCTACACTGGGAAGAAAGATGCCTACACATAAAATGTCACATTATCACCCTAAATCTTTTGCCGATGACATCAAGTAGGACTCATTTCAAGGATAAAGATTTGAAATTCTGTGGCATTCAATGAGAGTACAATATACCTATAAACCAAATTCCAGAGGCTATAAATAGAATTGCTGTCAACATCAAAGCAGTGACCCTCCAATTGTGAATGTGATCCTGTACAAGAGAAAACATAGGAGGATATTCATCAATGTTATCAAGAACCATAAAATCAACTATTACATAGTTACAATATAACTTTTACTACTGCTACACCCATAATTGACCTTTCCCAAAATCAATTTAACGGTTAGACTAGTCATTGGAAACCATCCTAGGGCCTTTTATGTCTTTCATGTACTATAACTTAAACTAAAGATTTGTGCAAACAAAAGCAGCTTGCACTTCCATTCTCGCAACTATTGGAGGAGAAAAGAAGACTCACAGGGGAGAGAGAACAGTCTTGCACATGTAAAACATGGTTCCCTTTTTATCAAAAGCCAACCATTTTTCAGATTGTGAGTTATTTCATTCATTATTATGAGAAGAGGGAACAAAAACATAATCTCTCTTTTTTTTTTCTTATTTCCGTCGCTATACATTATCTGCCAAACAGGCAACCACCAACTGATGATTCAAAACAGCACTATATGAACAATCACTAGGCCTCTTCCCTCTACAAAATATCATGCGTTCTCACAAACTTCCAAAACTAGAATAGTTGATAAACAATGAAAGCGCGCTGAATGGAGCTTCGACGTTTTCCATTGTCCGTTGGGAGGAGAGTCACGAATATCCTCCGCCAGCAGGAAGGAGAAACGCTTCAGTGACAATGCTGCAGATAGCCAGCACACCACCACATCAAATGTAAAAGCTTGCTTTCAATGTGTATATACAAGAGAAAAGTGGGAAAAAGAAAAAGAAAGGGGCAAATAATATAAAGGTTGTGCTTAGTCAGAGAGGAACGGAAAGGACTTTGCCAGAGAAAGAAATGGAGAAGAGTTTGCTCAAGAATCAAATTGAGAGGAATAGCCGGAAAAAGGGAAACAAAACAGAGGATCTGGATGATGGGGTTAGGAGCATTAAGGAAAATAAAAAATGGGGACAGTGCTAACCTATTAAAGCCTTGTAATCATTAGCAAACCTCAGATGAAATGTGTGTATCTTTTGAAGCAGGAAAAATAACTCTTCAAAGAGGGAAAGATTAAATTGCAAAACAAGATCAAAGAGCAAGCATAAACCTGGACAACCCCTACAAGAGGAGAGGAAGGCACATCACCAAATATATGAATTGAAACAGTAGACATTGCCATCGACAGTGGTCTCATACTTGGTTTGACGGAATGGAGACAGACATAGTTTACAGGGCCCTGCAGTCAGATGCTTTAGTACAAGATGAAGTAAAACTCGAAACAAACAGTATCAACCCTAAAAATACAACTAAGCAAGCATCTTAATTAAGTGAAAGCCAATTACTCTTTTGAAAACTTCCAAAGAAACGGAAAAAGAGGATGTATAGGCGGAAGATGAGACCAGTCATCCAAACATTTTTGGTGGTTAAATAACTTTTTTTGCCCCAAAAAAGGACACATCTTATCAAATTTATGAATTATTATAGTAACTGGAGAAATTAGGGGACAAAAACTTTGCAGAATGCATTTTTAAATATTAACTCCATATTGAACTAGTGTACAAACAAGCAGACAAATTTACATAAGAGTGCTGGATTAGATAATAGAATTACCTGTGTTGCAAATACTAGCAGTTCTCCTATTGCAAAAAGAGGAATGAAAGCATATAAACTCTTAAAACAAAAGGCAGAAAAGCAAAATATTGCTCCAAGGAATGTTGCCACTGAGAGAAGCTGCAGTACAGAATAGTGACGTCATTAGCATCAGGGTTTTGAAGGGTTCAAATGAAAACACCAGAAGAAAAAGATAGGTGTCATTAACATCAAAAATGAACTTCATAGGTCATCCTTCTAAAAAAAGGCAAACTTTAGTAAATTGAAACAGTTTCTTCTGGGGATATTTTACCTCCTGATCAAGAAAGTCTTGTTTGTTTTACATTAAGCAAAGAGTGATCTTCACATTGGACACTAGATAAAATGAGAAATATTTCTAGAGATTAAACAGAATCTTAGGACAAAATGTACGCACTTTAAAGGCGTTGGATATTGTGGACGCCATTTGATCCAAAATAAAGCCTCCGGCCAAGGTTCCAAATATTCCAGATACAACAGTAATACCTCCAAACATCATGTCTGCATTTTCCTGCACAAACACCAATTACAGATCAGCTAACATGTACATGATTTTGTGGTATTTGATTGGTCCATATAAAGCTGAATGGCATAACCAGATGATGTAAACCAAAAGAATGTAAGTGGATGAGCCATGATCAAATTGAGCTCATTTCACTTGTACACAACAACAACATACCCAGTGTAATCCCCACAAGTGGGATCTGGTGGGGTGGGGTGGGGGGAGGGGGGTAGGATGTACACAGACCTTACCCCTACCTTTGTGGGGTAGAGACACCGTTTCCGATAGACCCTCAGCTCAAAAGGAATGTGATCGCTCAATTGTACAATAGAAAATTCTAAAATGTGAAACCAAGGACAGTGAAAGAGAAAAATCAACAGAATCATGCAAGCATAAACTTAGCCCTTCAGAGTAGTTGTGAAGCGGGATAGTGGATCTGAGAGTTTACCATGTGGTATATGTAATAACCAGCCTTTGGTCCCCAATAGGAATATGCACCAATTACAAAATTGTATGCTATGTATCCTGCAAGAAACCACTCAAGTTCAGAATCAGAGTGTAGAAACCTATCAAACAGGCATAACAAGTTTAAAGAATAGTCAGATTTCTTTGTTTTGGGAAAAGAAGACCATTCAGAAAAGGTTCATCAACATGCTCCAATATTGGGATCCAAAAAAGAGGTAGCATGAAAAGATTGGAGGTTACAAAAATTAATAACATACCTAGGACATTGATGACATAAATCTTTTCGAGATGAAGCATTTTCAGATCCTTCCAAAATCTAGTCAACTGATTCAAATAGCTAGGAGCACCTTTCAAACTGTCAAAAAGAGAAGAAAGCACGAAGAGGTCAGTTGAGTGAAAGCAGAACACATGTTGCTCATACTTAATCATAATTGCGGGATGGGTGATAGATCTTGGCTATCTTAAGACCATCAATAACATCAGTTTTATGAAGGTTCCTTACCCATCCTTGGAATCTTCCTGTGTTGGCAACAAACCATTGCTGCAATTTGAAACAGCTGCATTAATGACAAGAGTTGGGGTCAAATAATGGTTCAATCGAGAAAACCATGAGAAGCTAAGTGCGTACAGAACACCTAAAGGGGGAAAAAGATAAGAAAGAATGATCAAATGCACAGATACAAAGCTATCGCTTACTGTTCTACCACTTCAAGTATCTTCGTATCCGGTAGAAGTATATGAAAAGGATCACGAGTAGATCTTTATTTAATTGCTCCATACAAATGTTTGTAAATGAAGCACTAACCTACTTTCCAACCAATTCGACTTATTACTTAGTAACTACTATATTTATATCAATATGTCACACCCAAAGCCATACACAGAGAATGTTATCAAGGATACAAATGGAAGAAATGCAACCTGGCACACATTTATTAATTTTTAGACTATCCTATGCTTCTTTCAACAACAACAACAACATACCCTGGAATCCCACAAGTGGGGTCTGGGGAGGGCAGAATGTACGCAGACCTTACCACTACCTCATAGAATTAGAGAGGCTGTTTCCTGGGAACCCTCGTCTCAACAACCCATAGGCGGATTAGACTAGATATGACAAAGATGAAAGGAAAGAAAGGAATAGGAAGAGCGACTACTACTGAAAGCACATAACATTATGCAAATAGTATAAATTTAATACACATGATACAAATAAAGACAACACCCTACACTACCCCGTGGCTAGACATCAACCTAACCTTGCTAACCTATTAGCCTTCTACTCTAATACGCGACTTCCACACCTTCCTATCTAAGGTCATGTCCTCGGTGAGGTCAAGTCTCGCCATGTCCTGTCTAATCACCTCTCCCCAGTACTTTTTCGGTCTACCTCTACTTCTCCTAGCGCCTCCTACTTTCTACAAAAGATAATCATGGGCAAACTCTAAGAAAAGAAACCTGGGGTGATGCTTTCCATTTTAGCAATTGAGGAGTTCCACTAGGCCCCTAGTTCTTTCATCCATTCAACTATAACAACAACAACAACAACATACCCAGTGAAATCCCACAAGTGGGGTCTGGGGAGGGTAAGATGTACGCAGACCTTACCACTACCACATAGGTAGAGAGGCTGTTTCCTGGAAACCCTCGTCACAAAAACCCATCAGCAGATCCATTCAACTATAACAAGTTAATATATTTCTTTCAAAACAAAGACTCTTTCCAACACGATTTTTGTTCACAAAGGAACTAAGTTGAGCACAGAGAAACTTCTAAAGACAAGATTCTGGAGAAGGTAGGTCATGCTGAGAAAGATGATCAAACTTAGGACAAGAGTCACATTCCCCTGTTACCTAAGTAAGTGTAATAGACATGTCTATGATAATAAGCACTACCTTCTTCTGGGCAAGCGGTCAGGGAAGAAGTCAACGGCTTTTTTGATCCGGTGTGAGAGAATCCTGTATAAACACTTGAAGAATATCAGAAAATGCATACAAGATAGGACCAAAAGACTAATTTACAGTTACCTTTTAATTGCAATGGTTTCATGAATAAACCTAAAACTGCAAAGGGAAGCATTAATAATGCCTCTATCCAAAAGGCCCAACGCCAGCTAAGATGATCGCCAACCTATCAGAGTGTGAAACATTAGTAAAACTTGGTATGAACAATGAATCACATTCCACAAGAGAACATTAAACTTGACCACTGAAAAGTGAGCTTACCTGTCCACCATATACATAGCCAATCGCTATCCCAGTTGGTATACACATATAAAATATTCCCAGCCATGCTGTTTTCTGGATTAAAAAAAAAAAAGAATTAGCATTTACAAGATATACAATATGTAAAAGCATCGAGAGACATACCCAGCAGCAATGAAGATGAAGAAACGTGCAAAAACAAATGATTGCACAATTTTTTTTTTCCAGTTTTATGTCCTTGAATCAGGGGTAAATTGGAATGAGTGTTCACTTAAATTAATTTAAAATGAAGACTTGCCTAGTCATACTTATTTAAAAACAGTCAGACAACGAAAAAATACTAAGCTTCAAACCTTAGCTAGTCACACAGTTGCATATACAAATCCTCATTATCCAATTAACTCCATTTGAGCAGTTTCATTTCAATATTCAGCAATTTAAGTTCTGTTACACTAGAAATCGCAAGAGTCTAAAAGCCAAAGAAGCAATCTCAATAAAGTAACTTGATATGCTCAGTGGATCAAACAATTTAAAGAGTGACCTCAGAAGTTGCTTTAAGCAGCAGCGATGTAGTTTTATCAAGCCTAAGTCATCAACTTAAATTTTAAGGAGAATAGAAATCGCTCCTTTAACAGGGAATCTAGTGATTCATGGACTAGGTCATATGGGTAATTTTCCAGCATCTGAAAGAAAAAAGTTGACTCACTAATAAAATCGTTTTGTTGTCTTAATACCGCAAGTGATAACATCCAAAGCCCATTCCTACGATAATAGCCTTCTTATAACATCCAAAGGAGCGATCAAATGCAAGTGCTTGAGGAGAAGCAAAAAGCCTGATAAATACATATATGTGTTTGTGACATCAGTATTGGAAGAGGATATGGAGCCAGCTTGGAACCTTGTCCACAAAAAGCAGGAGATGCCAGAGTAGTATCTCAAAGTTGTGGTTGTGGCCTAAAATTTGCAGCCCTGACTTCAAGGGATTTTCCATCCCATGGCCACGCAAGTCTGATGAGATTATTGAGGGAGAGCTTGGATATGTTTGCACACTTTCGAAGGAACTACAAACTAGAACCCTAGGTTGATTTTGAGTTAAGTTTTAGCTCTGGAGAAGTCTAGTTTTGAGAGGCTTAGCCTATTTTATGCGTTCTAAGCGTAGAGATTGTTTTCTAACTTTTGGCCTATTTCATCTTCTGATGATCGATTCAATCTCTGATAAAAAAGATATACCTTGATTATATTCATCTCTTCAACAAGTTCAGTAATAACGGCCATATTATTCCGAGTTTCGACTGATCTTATTATTTAACTTGAGCATGAACTTTTAGGGTAGAATTTTTTGTATGAAGACTGCTAAGCCTCGAAAGCTAATTCACATGCAGGCACCGTTTTCTCTCGTACCGTTCACTCTATCTATTCATGAAACCTTTTTTTATTTCATTTTCAATTTTGTATAGGCTCACTCCCTCTTTTTCCATTTATTTGTTCTCCCTCTTGTTTCTTTTATTTCTCTGGGTTGATTTTATCTATCTTCCTTTCTATTGAATCTTGTTTGGAATATTAATGAGTAGTTCTTGCACATCTGTTTGCAATTGACTCTAATTATATTTATTTATCTGATTCTTCCTTTGATTTAATTGTTATTGTCATCAGTGAGAACAAGGATTCAACTTGGGTTAAATACTTGAATTTATGTTTTTAATGTGTGTGATTCAAATTCAACTTATTGTTTTTCTTTCAGTGTGCTTAGCATATTTGTTTGCCTCTGCTATTCCATGAGCTTTCAGCAAGGGTATTGCAAAGGTATTTTGGGTAAGGTCAAGTTCTATTAATAAAGTATCTGGATGGTATTACAACAACAACAATAACAACATATCCGGTGGAATCCCACAAGTGGTATTACAAAGTAGGAAAAATTACCTAGGCGAATACTTTTAAAAAAATAATTACTGATTTTAGAGATACTTTTTATTTATTACCATTATAGTGGAGAAGATAGGGTGAGAAAAGTAGTGTCTATTTCAGAGAATCAGTTTGGATTCATGCCAGGACGGTCGACTACTGAAGCAATTCGGAGATTAGTGGAGAAATATAGGAAAAGAAAGGACCTTCATATGGTGTTCATTGGTCTCGAGAAGGCCTACAACAAAGTCTCCAGGGATGTCCTATAAAGGTGTTTAGAGGTGAAAGGCGTCCCAATGACGTATATTAGGGTGATAAAGGACATGTACGACGGAGCCAAAACTCGGGTAAGAACGGTGAGAGGAGACTCGGAATATTTTCCTGTTGAGATGGGACTTTATCAAGGATCTGTGCAGATGACATAGTATTGATTGATGAGACCCGGACCAAAGTTAATGATAGGTTGGAGGTTTGGAGACACGCCTTGGAGTCCAAAGGATTCAAACTAAGCAGGACCAAAACAGAATAACTTGAAGTGCAAATTTAGTGTTGCGAGGGATGAAGCAGACATTGATGTAAGGCTTGCCACTCACCCTATCGCCAAGAGGGAAAGCTTTAAGTATCTGGGGTCCATCATCCAGAGTAGTGGCGATATCGACGATGATGTCACACATCATATTAGGGCAGCATGGACAAAATGGAGGCTTGCCTCTGGAGTATTGTGTGATAAGAAGATATCACCTAAACTCAAAGGTAAGTTTTACAGAATGGTGGTTAGACCATCTTTGTTGTATGGGGTGGAGTGTTGGCCAATAAAAAATGCACATGTTCAGAAGATGTAGGTCACAGAGATGAGGATGTTGAGATGGATGTGTGGTCACACCAGGAGTGATAAGTAACCGGACTTTATCACTTCATATTTGGTAAGTAACCGGACTTTAACCAGAGTCTTGATCAGAGTCTTGATCACTTCATATTTGGTAAGTAACCGGACTTTAACCAGAGTCTTGATCAGAGTCTTGATCACTTCATATTTGGTAAGTAACCGGACTTTAACTGCTCCAAATGTAGGCACTAATCGTAATTAGATTGTGAATGTAGACATGTTTCAAACAGCGGAAGTACAGAAGCTAATGGGCAAAATGCTGATCAAGATGGAGGCACACATGCCCAGATTCCTAATGAACAAGGAGTGGATGCTAATGAGCAAAATTTTGATCAAGATGGAGACGGTAATGAACAGAATCATGATCAAGTCGGAGGCCAATCAATGAAATGAATGAAGATACGGATCAACCCGCTGATGGGGTAGATATTATTTGATGAGAGTGCGGACATTTGGTAGCCTGCTCTTGCTGATATTTTGACTACAAAAAGACTTATATTAAGGATGTATTCACCTTCTGCTACCATCGTGGGACAAGAGATTTAGTGTCTAACTAAAATCTCTACCATCGATCAATCTCAATTTTGGTTTTAAGTTTTTAATTTGGGTTCAAATTAGTCATTTGTGTATTTAATTGGAAGTTGCCAACTACTAACTAAAGTTCAAACCACACATGTTTTCGTTGAATTTTAATCGTTCTAATAGATTTATAAAAGTTTACATGGGACACACGTGCAACGCACATGTCCAGAAACTAGTATAGATATGAACAACAGTATCAAATGCCACATCTACTGGAAGTTATCACAGTTACAAAATTATAAACGTTAAAAACCAAACCTGAGCAACAGGGGCATTATCATCAATAAAAGGAGCTGCAAGGCTTACGAAAGATGCCTCACCAACACCCACCAGCCTGGAAAAGGAAATATATTAATGTAACAAAGATATGCTGTCCTCCTTCCACCCCCTAACCCCCCCTCCCCTCCAAGCCAAACCATAATAACTGAGAGTAATACATGAAAGCTTGTGAAGAGTAATATGGCTAGACTTACATTCTGCATGTTGCAA
The DNA here is from genome assembly GCA_029948455.1 of Solanum rostratum. Lineage (NCBI taxonomy): Eukaryota > Viridiplantae > Streptophyta > Magnoliopsida > Solanales > Solanaceae > Solanum > Solanum rostratum. The sequence goes on along the minus strand of CM057045.1, from coordinate 87,818,711 downwards.
TGAACCAGAAATTAATTGAGAAACCACAACCAACAATAGCTATTGTCCACACTGTCAGTCCAACTCCAATAAGTCTAAATGGATTGACACTGCGGAGTTAACAAACACATTGGGTGAGAAACTCAAGCAATTGATTACTAACGAAGCAAGAATGTGCATACAACTTGAGTATTTTTCCTTTCACAGTGAAACTCTGTCTGATACTATTCCTAAGCAAATTATATGACAAAGTTGCAAACTGAAAATAAGACAGTTCTACTTCAACTTTGACAGCCACAGAAAAAATCACATCTTCAGGTATGCCAAACATAGAAATAAAAGAGGATTCTTTTTTAGGATGTTGTAGTTTGCTCTAAGACTAAACTTGTCAGTTAAATAGTCTGCTCTAATTGGATTCATGTACTACAGCATAAAAGTTAAACTGGAAGAAAATTTGGTAAGGCACCAACTCTGTAATAGGGATTTTAAAATGGTTTTTGTTACATCTACATAACTTAGTTATCCTTTTTATTTATGACAAGGGGAACCCGCAGCCACTACTCTTTGGATGCGCACAGGGTAAACCCCCGCTCCTATGCAATAGCTCGCAAAGCACATAGGAGACTTTGTTATCTTTTACCAACAAGCAATTAATGAGAATAGAGTTAAATTTCTTCCAAACTATTGACTATACAACTTACACTTCAAAATATCAACAAAAACACACCCAGTGTAGTCCCACTGGTGGACTCTGGTGAGGGTACGATGTATAGACCTTACCCCCACCTTTGTGTGGGATATAGAAGTTGTTTCTCATAAATGCTTGGCTCAAAACCACAATTATCAAAGCAAGATTGAAGCAAAAATAACAGCAACAAAGCAGCAAGACAAATAGAGCAGATGAAGCAACAGGTGCGACAACCTAGTAGTGAAAATTGAAGAATAAGATACTAAGGGACCACTAACTAACACTACTAAATAAGGAGAAGATTAGAAAAGGAACTCCCTGTCACTCTTACATAAAAGTAAGACGACACTTGGTTGTATACTACCCTTCTACCCTCATCTTTGACCTCCAAAACCTTCCTATCTAGGGTCATGTCCTTAGTAAGTCGAAAATGTATCATGTGCAGTCTAATCGCCCCCTTCCAGTTCCTCTTTAGTCTACCTCTACCTCTCCTAAAACCTTCTATAGCCAACCTCTCGCACCTTCTTACCGGTGTATTGACGCACCTCATCTTTACATGCTCGAACCATCTCAACCTTACTTCCCTCATCTCATCTAGTCCTACACGGAGTTCACTCCCACCTTTTCCTGTATAATTTCGTTCCCAATCTTACAACTATGTGCATGAAAAGTTGAACACTATATTAAGTCTTCCGAAAATGTTTTCACATGTGGTAAGAGTCAAATCATTTGGCATGGGGTGAAAAGGATCAAGAGTTATACTAATTGGTAACATGAAGGGAAATCTTTCACTTTCTCAAATCATATACAGATGGTTTCAATTGTTAAGTCATATTTCTCTCAGGCGCCAGCCAATAAGCTTCCCAAAGTGAATGTTCTCAAGTCAAAAATACATTTGTACCAAGATATCAAGCCTGTAATATACTGGGTTTACCTCTTGGCTAAGGAGGCAAATGTTGGAGATGCCACCAGAAGCCCAACCATGAAAGCAGATGATATGACACCATCCTGAAAATTGCTCAAATTAAATTCACCCCTGCAAACAAACAGAAACAAGCTCATGATAAGGCTAAGCACAAATTATGATGATGCGTAATTAAAAACTAGTTCCATCATTGGATTTGGAGAGGAAAATTCATTGTCAACTTACGTTATCCAGAAAACCTAAGTTGCTTGGACTCGGGTGCGGGTGTCCGATACGGGTGCGAATCTAGAGGTCGGATCCTTCATAATCTAATTCTTAAGATCCGGAAATATGGATCCATATATGGATACGGGTGCGGGAATTTGCCTAAAAATAATTAAAATATGTAGAAATAGAGTGATAAAATCTAAATTATGAGATATTACGTGGAGAACTTGTGGAGAATTCTAAAAGGAGATTAAAAGAAAAGGAGTGACATAGAAATTTCTATATAAAAAGTATTCCATTTTCTTCAGTTTCACCTTGACTTTTGGATTTATTACAAAAATCATTAGAACTTTCCCCATCGATTTGGTCAAAAGTACCCGAAATCTGTTGACCAAATCGGACACGGATCCCACACCCACACTCACACCCATGTCATGTCGACACGGGTGCGGCACCAAAAATGAAGAGCCCGTGCAACTTAGCAGAAAACAATTGTAACTCTCAATAATAAGCATTAGTAAAATTAACAAGAAAAATAAAGATCAGAGAGAAAACTTCATTGCTAGAGAGGAAAGAGAGAAGGCAAGAGAGTTGGGCATCGAAAACCAAATCTTTTTCCCTTTAATCAATCACTCCAAACTGAGCAGGCTAGAGAGGAAAGAGAGCAAATTTCAAAAGAATTCTTACTGAATTCCGCTGCCAGAAGAACATGTACCAGCTTCCGTACAAGTTCTGCGGCGTCCATTAACGCCATTGCTAGCAATAGCTCCACGATCCACATAATTTATTAAGTTGATCACACAGAATACAGCAAGTAACCTGATAATGATAACTTGTAGCAGTATGTTAGAAGCAAAAAGTTTGGGTTAAGTTAAAAAATAACATAATCTTTACAACTTACAAGTGCAGGATAGCCTAGTAGACAGGACCCTCTACCTTCTACCTTCTACCAAGATTTTGGAGGTTGAGTCACCGAGGGAGCGAAGTAGGAAAAAGGTCACAATTGTCTTGGTGGGGGCGGATTTGGGGGTTAGCGGTTAGGTTTACATAACAGAAGAATGCAAAAAAAATTGACAACTTCAGAAACATTATGGATAAGGGTGCCATTAATAAGATAACAAATATAACAGAATTTCTAATACCTAAAATTGAGGAACATTAGATCAACCCTAACTGGAGATCCCATCAGGTAACTATATCAAGAAGGTCATCTTAAAGCTCTCAACTTAGCTAAAGAAAAATGAAAGACGAAAAGACCTCTTAAATGTCAAACTCATATTCTTGAATTTTGTTTCTTGATGACTGAAAGATAGGATAGAACCAACCCCATAAATATTTTCTTCCAAGGAAAGCAAATCAAACCTTATAATTGCAATTTAGAGACTGAAAAGAAGCATTGAGATTCAAGATTCTTGAAAACCCAACTGGTAAAAAACACAAAATTCATACCTTTTGGCAGTGAACCAAGAAGGTTGAGGAAGTAATGAGGATGGAATTGAAGATTTTGTCATGTCTGTAGCTGCAGGCACATCAACTAATGATGTGTTTGGATTTGACTTAGGCTTATGTGTTGAATTTGAATCATCCAAAGGCTTTGGGTCTGGTCCTTGTTTCCCCATTTAAAGAAAATAATACCTAATAAAACAATCTTTAAGATATTATTTCTTTGACCGGAAGGAAACTGTTTTCCTTCCCCCCCAAAGCCTTTCTTTTCTTGATTTTAAACCTTTTTTTTGGTTCTTTTGGGCTCAATAATGGAGTTTTAACTTTTTTGCTGTATTTCTTTAACTTTATGATAATTGGAATAAATCTTGTGTTTGTTGTTGACAAATACATGGTAACTAAAAATCAGGAGAGCCTCACTGGATTCTCAGGCCTATGCAGATTCCTACTTATCTCGGTATATTTTATATATATACATATATTTATATATATATAATATATATTAAAAACACGAAAGCCTTTAAAAATATTATTTGATAAAAATGACTTTTCATCATTTTTCTTTAATTCTTATCTTATTCATATTAAATATTAACTATTATAAACATAATAAATTTAAATGAATAAGATTTTCTTATTATGATTAAATTCGTGGAAGAAACTTTTTTCCATCTAATGTTTTAATAACATTTGCCACACATGTGCAGAATATCTTAAATGCTTCTCCATTTAGTTGTTATAATTTATAGTTGTCAATATGGTTGCCGCATTTCATTCGGGTTAGCTCATACAAATTTTACAATTCTAATTCATCAGTATGTTAATTGCGAGTCTTTCTAGGTCAGTTCATATTTTTATCGGTATATTTTTTTATAAAATTTTAAACTAAATTATAATTAAAATATTAAAATAAATAGCAACAAGACAATATTACATGGTATTAGTGTTACTATTACATATTATAAAAAGCATAATTTATATCTAAATTTTCATATTTAAAATTTTTCAATGAATTTTGAGTTTAGACTCTTATTATTTTTAATATTCTATTTTATTTTTATTTTTAATTATTTTTTATTCGACCAACGGGCGGGACCACACCATGTTACAAAAACCTCAAAAATTAGCAGGCTTATTCGGGCCGATCTAAAAAACTCTTTTTTTTAAATGAGCTCAAAAAAATCTTAGTCAAGCCCTACTAAATCACGGGTTAGGCCAGACTGATCCAGGCCTAGCCCATATTGACGGTTCGATGTTACATGTTCAAAGAATCTTTATTATGTATGAGATGAAGTTAAAATTTTATTTGGACTTCAATTTTTAAGTTTTTTTTTTTTATAAACATAAAAATCTCAAAACTTGTTAAAATTATCAAAATTGCCCAATTCTTGAGTTAATCTTACTAAATAAGGCTATTCTATATATAAAAAAAACATTTATTAATTGAACTTTAGTTCAATTAAAAAAGTAAAATTGAATATAAGTTGTACTATTCTTTAATATAAAAATCAACATTATTACTTTGAGTCATTTGTTGATCAACTTTAAATTTTATTTACATATGAAATATATTGTTGGTAGATATAAAATGATTATTTTTACAAAAATATAAATGTTGGTCAATTTTTGTATTTGATAATTGTGAAATCATACCATCAATTTTGTGAATCAAACTTTTTGAAAAGTTTTAGATTTTATCTCATGATTTTAAATTATAAGATGAAATTGCATGTTACTGAATGTAGTTGTTCCTAAATATTTGTCAATTTTAAAAAAGCAAGAGAGATTAATATTTTTTTTAAACTTTATCTTAAAATTAATTATTCTAGAACTAAGACTCTAAGAGACACATAAATAGATAAAAATTAAAGAATTAATAAGAAAAATATTAGTCATATTATACTCCTAAAAATTGTGTAAAATCTTATCCTAAACCTGAACAAGAGAGTGCACTTATTTAATTCATTCATGAAATCATCCCCAAGATACATTCATCTATTTAATTTGTTACTATATGTTTTGAAAAATATTTCTTTGCTGACCCTTAGCTACTGTGAAAAACTAACGCGTTTGCCCACAGGAATTCGAAAGCTGCAGGCTTTGGAGTTCCTTGAGATCAATGGGTGCCGCAGCTTAGAGTCATTGCCATCAGAAGAAATTGCAGGATTCAACTCCCTAAAGAGTTTGCCCATTGAGATTTGCAGCAACCTGATTTATCTTTCAAGTGTGTTCCTCCATCTCAGTCTTATAACAGCTCTCTGTCATGGGTTGCCCTCGGTTAACTTTACCAGAGATGGAGCTTGAGTATTATATATTGCCCTGAATTATATCCATTGCCAGTTGGCCTTCAACATGTCACTACGTTTCAAAGTCTGGTAATCCATAGCAGTCCTCATCTCACAGATCTTCCTGACTGGCTTGCTAAACTTTCTTCTCTTAGATCTCTAGCAATTTCAAATTGCGGACATTTGATATCATTGCCTGAAGGAATAAAGTAACTCAATGCTCTTCAGCATTTGTCAATTCAAGACTGCCCTCATCTTGAAAGGCTTTGCAAGAAGAAAGGTATGGAATGGCGAAAAATAGCTCATATTCCACACATATATGTTGGTTCACTTAAATTTGGGAGATGATTTTGGCTCCAACTGAAGGCTGAAAGAAGAAACATCTCTTTTCCCATCCACTCTGGGATAGCAGAGTAAGCCACCATTCCTTTCACATTTTCTCCCTCTTATTTCTGGGTGCAAGTCATACATATCCTTGCACCACTGCTTTCTAGCTGGTACAGGATTTTTTACTTATCTTACTGTCTTTCTTGTCACGGGTTCAAGCCATAGAAACAGCTTCTGGCAGAAATGCAAAGTAAGACTGCGCGCAATAGATTCTTGTGGTCGGGCCCTTACTCGAACCCTACGTATAGCGGGAGCTTTAGTGCACCAGATTTGCCCTTACTGTCTTTCTTGTTTGATACATGTAGGTATTTAGTATATCTACAAGTATTTTACAATTGCTGTGCCGATTGTTTGAGAAACAAAGTACATGACTTTGATAATGAGTAAATTTTCTGATGCATATAAATATTTTAGCAAGTCAAATTCTCTCTCTGTGAATTTACAAGCTGTGATTGTAGAGAGGAAGTGATATGAGTTACAGATATGTGATCATGGAGAGGACATTACACCTTACATATGTGTGATCATGGAGGAATTGACTGGGTCTTGCATTTGAATGAACAGGTTTAATACAAACGACGAAGGTAGGTCAGAATATTCTCCTCGATCTTCAGAACAAACAAGAAAATGGAAATCCTACATCTTTACTTGCTTTCCGTATTTCGTAGTATCCTTCCAATAGAACCAAAAAGAAAAATAGAATTATAATACAAGAATCAAACATATCTAATTTTTTGACTACTCATTCATTGCCTATGAGTTCTATCATTGAAAATATAATTGTTGCATATATATAGTCAGGAAGAGGGCATTAAGAAAATTGCGGTGGTTTGAACTTGAGGGATATACTGTTGACACAATGGCGTTCATTTGTTGGGGTACGAAACCCTTCATTTTTAAAAATATGACCAAGGTGGCCTCCACAAGCAGCACAAGTTATCTCCATCCTTATGCCGTCTGGGTCTGGCTGAAAAGTCATGCAAATCAACTCAAATGTTAAGGAGAACTTCCTGTATTCTAACTTTTCTCATTGTAATTTCAGCAACTCTAGCATTAGAAATGAGGTTGATAAAGCACTCAATTTCTAACAAAAAGATTGGGAGTTCAAGTGAGCTATGGTAAAACGATCTAAAACAGCGTGAGTGAACAGACGCTCACATTGCGATTTATGGCCCCGGGGAGACCTTCATAGAAAGAAGGCCAGCCACAAGGTGAGTTGAATTTGGTTGCGGATCTGTAGAGGGGAGTGCCACAACCAGCACAGAGGTAGGTGCCTACACCGAAAAACTTGTTATACTCCCCACTCCCTGGATTCCTGTCATGTGAAAAATCAATTGGTATGGCCTATACAGATAGACGTAACGATAAATAGATATAGAGATTATACAACAGCATACTCTGTGCCTTTTTGCCTCAAAATCCGGAACTGGTCAGGGGAGAGAATTGCACGCCATTCCTCCTCTGACTTCTGAAAGGACCCTGCTGCTGCTGCAACCCTGAATCGAGTATTGGACAGTCCATGAATGTGTACTGGTTTTTTGTCGGGGAAAATCAGAATTCTTGAAGGAACAATTGGCGAGAATTTCAGAATATGAGAGTCCATTGACATGGAGCAATACTTTTTTGCCTCCTATATCCAGTCAATTCTGTACTGATGATTTTTTTTTTGTGATCTATATTTGGAATATCTGACCATATTATATGTGGATAAAACACCACTAGAAAAAAAACCCAGTAAATTGCTTGTTAGTAAATCTTTTCTTGCGATTTTTTCAAATAATTTTTGTTTGATGTTACGTTTACCAACTTAAAGATTTCCATATTATCTTCGATTTATTGATTTAGAAAGCTAAGCAATATAATCTGCTCTTTTAATTTCTAGTTGAATTTGAGCAATCAAAGGTTTAGGAAAAATTCCTGTATTGTCAAAATTTATGGCCTACAACGTTGAAAAAGTTATATATCTAATAATTTTATTTTTTTAGCATCGAGATATTCTTTAAAGTTTTTAAGAGAACACCAAAATAAAAGAAGAAAAGAACGAAGAGAATGTGATAGTAATTATTTTTTCTCTTTCTTCTTTCTCATCTTCAAGGGCGTCAAAATAAAGAAAAAAGAACGAGGGAAATGGAGATGGGATTATTTTTTCTCTTTCTTCCTTTCCATCTCCATTTTTTTCCACTATCTCTTTCTCCCCAAATTACAAATGAAATTGTGCCACAATTTATAAAGTGATAGATCTAATAACTTTTCTTTTTTTAGCATCAAGATTTTCTTCAACAAAGAAAAGCTTTTAGCAGTGCTTAGTATGTTTAGGAAATAGAAGCAAGTAAAAGGAGAGAGCACCAAAATGAAAAAGAAAAGAATGAGGGGAATGAAGATGGTGATTGTAGGTAGGGGAATGGAGATGATGATTATTTTTGTCTGATTAAAAAAAATGGAAGAAACTTTTGAAAGAGAAAGATTGTTGTTATGTGAAAATATGTTTTACCAAGTCATTTCCTATGTGGAATTTAAAATGACGTGAAAAATTACGTGTACTTGTTTGTAAGTCACGCACCATACTCAAGTAAAAAAAAGTGTTTAAAATGTTGTATTCTAGTGGGTACGAGGGTTCAGTTGACAAAATCTTGAGTAGAAGGGTTTTTGTGACAAATGAGAATAAATATAAGGGCTTAATAGGTCATTCTACCTTTTTTTATTTGAAAACTAAAATTTTCTGTACAATACTTTTTAACTTGAGAATTTAAATAATTCAGATTTAATTCAACAACACAAAAAATTTTTATTAATACTTTTTGAAAACTTTGAAATATATTTGCTAATTCTTTATTCGAATTCAAATCGATCAAGTTATGATTATCATTTGTCAACTCATGCCTCAAAATTGACTAATACAAAGACAATTGAGATAATAATTTAATAATTATTGTGATAAACTACATGCGTCTACTAAAGTAAAAGATTAGGTTCCTAATCACAAAATTAAGAAAGATCGAAAGTAAATAACACGAAGATTTTTACGTAAAAACTCCCTACTCAAGCAAGAAACAACGACGACATGTTGCATAGGATTTTAGCACCATTTCACTAACTCCAAGGAGCAAAAATGATTACAACCTCTTGCAATCTAAAGACTAACCTCTCAATTCCTTTCCCCCTTGCAAAGATAATAAAAAACTTCTTCAACTAAGCAATAACTCTGTTGCCTACTAAACTAATCGATACAGATTAGTCTGGACTTCAAAACTCCATCCCACCTAACTCTAGCTATAGATTAAGCTCACTAGAAAAAGAAACACAAAATCAAAGTACTAGGTTCCTTTATAGATCAGGACTTGATTTACATTCAAGACCACTGAAAAACAAACTATTAGTTGATTGACTATCTAAACTCCCACCTTGTTGATGAGGGTTCAATTCCCCACATTGTAATTCCCCTTCCCATTTCCCCTTCCCCTCCCCTACCCCCAACTTTTTTTTACAAAAAAGTTCCTAAAACACAAGAGTCATAGTTGTTCTTCAGTTGTATTTCCAGAAGGATATTTCTGCACCTTTTTGTTGAAGAGATGATTTAGGAAATCACTCTTTTCTACAATATACATTCTCGCATCACATCTGGCAACCACCTTTACTTGGAGCCATTTGGTCAATGGGCCTGCCGCACTGCTATACTTGAGCACTTCATAGAAGTTTTATTATTGGTGGTGTACTATACAATTTGTCACTTTCAGTTAAATAAACTAAGCACACTTGCCAACTCTTAGAATGGGATCAGATCCCATTCTAGAGTTTGTCAAACCATCAAAACTTCATATTAACATATTGGATATAAACTTTTGTCTATTTTCATGTAATTTATAGGTTATGAAATATGAGTTGTAAAAATAATCATTAATATTATATTAAGTAAAAGTTTTACGTCACATTTTTGAGTATATCGGATAATTTGGACGGAATAGCATGAGTTTGGAGTGTGGAACCAATTCCAAATCCAAGTCGAGAAAAGGAACATTCTCAACACATGCCTAAAAATGGAGTCAACAAGGACCAATTCCTAATTCTAATAAATTTTGGAGTGTGGAACCAACGCGTATAATTCATCCAAAAAGCCCTTACTATAAATAAGCGTTCGCAAAAAGTCAATAATCACCAACCATTGTTTTACAATTCCACCATTATCGTCGATTCCGTCAAAATAAATAAATAAATAAAAATTGTGTAATTATATTAGCCCACCACTCCAACAATTTTTTTAAAGAAATACCAAATCCTTCATCACAATTCATACCTATTCCATTCAGTCACCTGCTCCGAATTTCAATAACAAATCTGGGTTTCGGAGCTCTCTCGCCATAGCCGTTTTCGTGAAAGCACAAAAATTGTTTATCAATGGCGGTTGCGAGTAGCGTTGTGACTGGTGGCTGTTTCAGTTGTGATTATTTAAGTTCTACGTCATCTTCTTCGTCTTCGGATTGTTTTCGTCATCAAGTTAGATTTTTCGGGAGTCGTCGGAGAATTAAGCCGTTGGTATATTGGAGGAGATCGCATTCGTTGAGCCCTAAATGTGAGGTATCCTCCAACTCGGTTGTGAAAAATGGCAATAAGGAATCTAGAACATCCAGTCTTTCAGCTTTGGAACTTCTGAAAACATCTGCTGCTGATCGTAAGCCGCTTTTTTTTTGTTTTTGTTTTTCTCTTATTTATTACTTGAAGTTTTGGTATTTTAGCCGGAGTTTTGTCCTAATCTTAAATCTGTGACCTTGATTCTTCAACTATAATTATTGATCCCAACTAATTGAGGATTGAGGTTTCGTATTGACTATAGCTAAATTCGTGGCTTTGATTAAACTATAATCTGTGGTATTGAGGTTCTAATTTTACTTGGTAGTTATGACGTTTTAGCTAGAGTCTTGTGATTCAATTATTGAACCCCCGTTAATTAGGGATTGAGGTGTACTTCGTTGATTGATAGTCTGATAAAGAAGGTTAGAGTTTTTAGTCTAACATAGGTAAGGTTTCTTTCCAGGATATTCAAAGATGAGTAGCAGCATCATGGTTATTGGACTTAACATTCACACGGCACCAGTTGAAGTGCGGGAGAAAGTTGCTATTCCAGAAGCACAATGGCCTCAAGCAATTCGTGAACTGTGTTCCTTGAATCATATAGAGGAAGCGGCTGTATTGAGTACTTGTAACAGAATTGAAATATATGTTCTGGCGCTTGCCCAGAATCGTGGGATTAAAGAAGTGACTGAGTGGATGTCCAAGGTAATTTATCTGCATAATATTTCCTTTTGTTGACTAGCATCTCATGTGATAAAGTAGCAACACTGTCATATAAAAACTGCATTAAACTCGAATGTGCATCATCTACTAGCCAGTGTAGCTTGCAGTAAGATCTGAACAAATTCATGCTGGCTTCCAATGTTTAGGAATTACCTTGTATATTCTCCATCATGAAAGATACAATTAACATTAAACAATAGATTTTGACTTGCTATGTCATTATACACTGTGTTTCTCCATTTGGGATTGAATTGCATTTATTTTCCCGCTCTTCGTTTCCGCTGCTCACAAATGTCGTTGCAAAGGTCTAACTACCTAAGCACAGATTTCAAAGAAATATAGCCTAAGCTACAATGCTCACTTTTGTTGTACTTCATATGCAAACCTTTTGACACAAATATCTTTGTTTGGCAGTTTAGTGGAGTTCCAGTTACAGAGCTCTGCCAACACCGTTTTTTGCTATACAATCAAGATGCCACACGACACCTGTTTGAAGTAGCTGCTGGGCTAGATTCCCTAGTCCTAGGAGAGGGTCAAATTCTTGCACAGGTCAAGCAGGTTGTTAAGAATGGACAGGGGATCCCTGGCTTTGGTAGGAAAATAGGTGATCTATTTAAGCGGGCAATCACAGCTGGTAAGAGGGTAAGAACTGAGACCAACATCTCCAGCGGATCAGTATCAGTCAGTTCAGCGGCGGTGGAGCTTGCTCTGCTGAAACTTCCAGAGCATTCTTCTTCTTCTACGGCCCGCGTGCTAATTGTTGGAGCTGGCAAGATGGGAAAGCTTGTGATCAGACATTTGGTTGCTAAAGGGTGTAAAAAAATGGTTGTTGTTAACAGGACAGAGGACAGAGTTGCTGCAATCCGTGAGGAGTTGACGGATGCTGATATAGTATACAAACCTTTCTCAGAATTGTTAACATGTGCTGCTCAGGCTGATGTAATATTCACATGCACTGCTTCAAAAGCTCCTTTATTCATAAAGGAGAGTGTTCAAGCTCTCCCTTCTGTGAACTCTGAAGATGGGGGCCAGAGGCTATTTATTGATATTTCTGTTCCTCGGAATGTGGAGCCTAGTGTTGCAGAACTCGAAGGTGCTGGTGTTTACAATGTGGATGACCTAAAAGAGGTTGTGGAAGCTAATAAGGAGGATCGGTTACAGAAGAGAATGGAAGCTGAGATCATCATTGCTGAGGAGGTGAAACAATTTGAAGCACTTAAAGACTCCCTGGAGACCGTTCCAACTATCAAAAAGCTCAGGGCATATGCTGAAAGAATTAGGGCTGCTGAGGTTGACAAGTGTTTGTCTAAGATGGGTGATGATCTCCCCCAAAACAAGAAGAAGGCTATCTATGATCTCAGTCTAGGGATAGTAAACAAGCTGCTACATGGACCAATGCAGCATCTGAAATGTGATGGAGCTGAAAACAGGACTTTGAGTGAGATACTTGAAAATATGCATGCCCTTAACAGAATATTTGGTCTTGATACAGAGATTTCTGTATTGGAAGAGAAGGTACGAGCCAAGATCGAACAAAATCAAAAACAATCTTTTTGAGATTCTTTTGCGATTCAGATTCTTTTAATCATTTCCCCCCACACGAAAAGGTCAATTACTTTCAGCAAAGTTCAATCAGAAATGATCATCGTTTCAGATCCTTTCCTGGCAGTTAGCTAGTTCTAATTGTATCAAATTAGAGTACACATAGGATATGATGAAATTCTTTTTAGGCCATAGATAGCCAATATTACACGAGGGATTCCCTCGGATTGCGGAAAAGTTTGTCATAGTTGCAGCTGTATTTGTTACAGAAGAGTCTCTCCATTTGTTGAATCCAGAGGAGTATTCATAACATGTCAAGTTCATGAGGGCTTTTTGAAGCTTCTCACTTTACACTTGTCTACTTCTTTCTGTCTGCTACTTCCTTTTTGTTTCTTCTTTCTTCCCTTTTCCAGTTATCCCCTCCTTTTATTTGTTCAACTAGAACAAATATTAGAACTATAAAACAATAATCACGTGATTTAGACAATTAAACCATGAGTTACTACTAATGAAGGTCACAATCTGGCTAAGATAAGTAGGCAATTAGCTCAAAAAGGCAATATATTTTACATCAACTCTATCATTTACTTCAAAGCATATTTGGCATCTTTTCAAATAGTTGGAAATTTTTCAATCACAAATGCATAACAAAAACAATTCTGTAAACAAAAAAAGCAGCAATAATTTTAAGCTAAAATTCAATAATGAAAAATTGAAATTCATTCTATTCATTATCATCCAGCGAAAACCCCATCAATTTTTTGAGACCAGGGAAAAAAGAAGAAGAAGAAGAAGAATTGAACTCAGGAGTGTTTTCAACCAAGTACTCATCAACTAATTCTTTAACAGACCTAGCAGATAATGGATGAAAATGGGCACCCCATTCTACAACAAAACTTTTAACCAAAACCCATTTATCCTCATCACTAAATTTCTTCCATTTCTTCTTCATTTCCTCTGATTTCAAGCCCGTGTAGTTGCAAAATTCTACGAACAAAAGCTCTTTGCTTCTCTTCAACGCCTCCTCTTTCTGTAACAACTGGGTGTTCATCTTTCCAACCTCTGTTGCAAAATCTACGGCCAGCTCTAAATCGGTCATGTCGTCGTTGTTGGTGCACGAGACTCTCTGAAACTTGGGTTGATACATAGAAGGGACCCAATTGGTTTGGGACTTTCTGGATTGTGAAGGGAAACCATTTGGGCAAAGAAGATGAATTCTCAAAGCCATAGGGAGAGAGAGATTGACCGATGTTTTTGGATTACAGCTGAAATTTAAAGAATTCTGTTAAATGAGTTTTGGGTGATTATTAGGGTTCAAGATTTTGCACTGATTTGCCCCTATTTCACTAGTCGCCTACTCCATATCTTATTTTTTAACTGTCATAACTTTAAAGGTCAATAATATAAAATTTTAATAAATATATTAAAATATTTTTCAAATTATATTAATAAAAAAATAATTATAAATAAATTTTTACTGGGTATCTTATTATTATTTTTGTTGTTGTTTAAAATATTCTTCATTTTACTAGGTAAATTTTTTTCATGGAGATTTTATTACTCCGGTGAGAACAAAATAAAAATAGCAGCATTCCATTGCATAATTTGAATTTAATTAGAGCTCCACATTAATTTTGAGCTCCCCGAGTTTCCAAATAAAAAAAGTATCATACTTTTTTAAAATAAACTTAAAAGAAGATCTATACAATAAAACTAGAATGAACGAGTATTACAGATTTTAGGTATTACTTTTTGACAGGGACATAAATTAGTTTCAAAATGATTTATCCTACCATTTGTACTGCAATAATGAAATAAGTCATTTCATATCTAATTTCTTCCATTGGAATTCTTGATGTTTTGAGTACTTGAAGAGTAGCAAACCATTTTTTATTACAAAAGAGAATTCCACAACATATAAAATGTAGTTAAATGTTTATAAAGAAAACGAAGAGCATCTGGGAATTGACAAGAAATTAAAGCCATTTTCAGCAAGAACTGACATGATTATAATAATATATCATACATCCTCCATTCAGAACACAAAAATTGAAAAGGAAAAGATCACCTGAATGGAAACAAAGAGTGGAAAAAACATAGCAATGATTATACATGTTATACAAAGGGGGGAACAAATCATCCTGAGGTAAAATAAAATGTTAGTAGCATAAACTCTAGGCCTTTTTGCTCATAATCAGCCTTGATTTTTTCCTCTCCAAGATTATGCACCAGGAGAACGTCTCTATCCAAAGCCCCTGAACAAGGTTACACACTTGTAAGGGTGAAATCTTCAACCCCAACCCCTCCAAATGATAGAAAGAATGTAAATGAACACAAAATAGTGGACTGGTTCTACCACCTCCTTCAGATCAGCAAGTTTGTAATGGTTTATAGTCAAAAGAAGTCCAATTCTTGATTTATCAGGAGCTCAGTTGCAGATAATTCACGAAAGCTTTGCAGCCGTCTATAAGTCACCCTGTCTCCAAAATATAAGGAGTGATTAGCTGGGCCAAGATATCGACCCATGTATCTGGAACACCAGGAAGGCACCAGTGCATACAGTCTTGACCCCAGACTGCCACTGCGTCCTTTTTTCCCAACCAAATTGCAGGATGGGCATCTGCACGGAACTCACTCAAGTGAGTCAGATCGAGGATTCTGATATTTGTGCCTTTTAAAACCTCTCCAATCAGATGATTTAGTCGCCTGGCTTCTTTGTTAACCCCATTATATCTGGGATCAAACCACAGGTCAAGCTGTTAAGGTATCAGTAAGATTTTCTTCAGAAAACTTGTCACTACTTACTGTAATAAACTTTCTAGTGCATAATAGTCCCTATAATTGGTCAATAAAAGTATATGGGAAACCTAATATTCTGAGAAAATGTAAATGTGGAAAGGAACAAGCAATTTTATCTCTCAATTAGGAAAAATCACTTATTGCGGGAAGTTAGATTACAAAAATGTAAGTTTCATACTTCTGTATTAGTTTTCAGACAAAATAAGCTTCTTAGGAGGCAATTCATTGCTAAATGCTAACTATTCAACAAGTTATCCGTATTTTTTTAACTTTCCTTGCATAAGGTTATAGCCTAAAGCAATATATTTTCAAGTGAATTTTTCGGGGCGTGGATGATAAATTGCAGTTTTTATGTGATTATATCAGAACACGCCATAACCTAGTTAGAACTGATTTTCGAACCTGGTAATTCAAGAAATAATTAGGGATTAAATCCCCTAAGCCCTGATTCCTAACATTATGACCAAAGAAACAGTGCTGTTAAGGGAATTGACTCTCTCATGCAAGGGACATTTCTATTAGTAAAACTAACCAAGTTGATTACCTTAGAAAGTGGAAATCTCAAATTTACCAACAAGTGCTACATTTGCATACCTGAAGTTCATCAAGGGGTTCATCCATGGTGCAACTACCATTTTGATTCCAATCACCACCCTGAAAGTGCCTTGGTGATTGCAAGCGCCAAAATTTAAGTGTTTTCTCTGGTAATTCTTTATCTATGTAGGCAATCATATTCTCGAGAACAGCCTTAAGTCCATCAAACATCTCTAATGGAGGTTGAATCGGTTGCCCTGCCTTGTAGAAAACAAGAGGTGTCTCTTTAGGGAATTTGTCAAAGCCCCACCTAGAAGATATCGATAACCATTAAAACCAAAGGAGTAAGAGATAATATGTTAATAACTTGATTCGGTGGAATAATTTGAAATGTCATGCCAAGAATACAGAAACCAAGAGCAGATGATGATACTTCTCCCCTCCCACTGGGTCTCTTTCCCCAACAACAAGAAAAAGTAAATAATCCATAAAGTTGAACCAATATTCCAGAACTAGACATGTACAAAGTACCAATATGTGTCTACAGTAGGAGAAAAATTGTACAGTAGTCTTCGTTTATTCTCAAATGTAGTCCGGCCTGTAAT
This sequence comes from Solanum rostratum, assembly GCA_029948455.1. NCBI lineage: Eukaryota > Viridiplantae > Streptophyta > Magnoliopsida > Solanales > Solanaceae > Solanum > Solanum rostratum. The sequence continues at coordinate 87,802,028 of CM057045.1, read as the reverse complement.
TACAGGAACACTTGCTTTTACGTTTGAACAAACAAAATTCGAATAATTTTAAACACAATTGGAATCATTAACAGCACAAAGTTGCTGCACACAACAAATTACCAGCTGATCTACCTAGCTCATCCAACTTCAATTTCCTCCACGCTACATTCACATCTAAAAGAACAAAGATAACACCTTTCACTTAAAAACATGTACATTTTTCTACTTAATACGGCAAAATTTTGTTTTTTGGCAACATATTAATTTATGGTTTCATTTTCTAAAATTAATGTGAGATGCCATTGAAGATAGATAGGAGCTCAGACCTTTATGTTTTTGAATAAAATTTTAGAACTGTTCAAGTTTCAATAGCGGTACAGGCAGGTAGCATCCAAAGGTGGCTGAAGATTCCATCCATATGGGGTGATGTGTTACAAGGTTTGGCTGATAGTTGATGTTAATATTTTCACCCAACAACCCACTGTCATCCAGATGCTTTATTCAATTTGTTTACATATTTTGTAAGAGAATTTTAAACAAAAATGACAATATTTGACATTCAACAGAGAAAGAGAAGTGGTCATTCTATTTGGATCACAGAAGTGATAGACTTATCAACTGACGTGCTAAAACCAGCATGAAGGCACATATAATTACCAATGACCACTTTATCAAAAAAAATAAAAATAAAAATTACCAATGACCAGTGTTGAAGACTAGAACATTGTAAAAGGCACCAATATGAGCCCAATCATCTGCTGGAATATCAACATCTACTCGATATCTTCCCTTCAATCCATCTTGGTTGGAGACGTCAAGCTGTTTTGGCTGCCACCTTATTTAATCAGTAATGAGCAAGTAAGATTACGACTTCAAAGAAATTCACACCATACTTCAGACTGATCCAACTTTGGCAACATTCAAGAATGAGAACAAACTTTGAAACACAAATGGTACACAGGATGCAGTTTTCACTTCTGTTGGCGTAATTAACCAGACAGAACAAGAACTTTTTTTAAAATTAAAGTAAATGGTCTGCAGATTTCTTACAAGAAAATTGAGGAACAACAACCGTATCAAGAAGCAAATCTACACTCTTCTAATGACCAAAATCCCTTCATAATATCAGAAACTGAAGCTATTCATGATTCAAGCTCTATTATCCACTTGATCTCACAGCCAGGCAATAGGTTATAACTCATACAACAAAGAGTTTCAAGTTAAAAGCTCCAAATTCAATGTATATGACTTTCTAACTAAGCCAATATAAGCATATGAACTTAATTAATGCCACAAAAATCCAAGAATTAACAGACTTTTCTTGGAAAATTGCACTATGAATCCTAGCCTTCCAAAGCTGCTTACTCAAAAATTATTCTCGGAAGAACTAGAATTCGAAATTAGCTGTAGATGGGAAATGAGCTTCAAATCAGGAGTTCCTCAGCCAGTATTTTGTATAATCAATATATAAATATAGGGATCCACAACTCACAGTACAGCCATGAATTCTCCGACTTTTACTATTGATAAGCAACTATTATTAGGTGCAAACTCAATGATATCTAGTAAAAAATTGTCACTTGATGAAACAATGGAACGAAAAAACTGATCTTTGCATTTGCTACTAAACAACACAATTCATATACAAGAATGCATGGAATGTAGTGCAATATCAAAACAAGGTAAAAGAATAAAGCAATGTACTCACTCATATTTCGCGAGCAAAACAGCACGATGGTAACCCACGGTAACATTAAACTTTGGAAAATAGGCTCCTCTCCAAGCACCCTTTCTCTTCCATTTCTTTGCACCAGAATCAGCCACTCTAAGAATACACAAAAACGAAACCAAGAAATTCTCATTCAACGAATCTCCAACAAATCCAATATTCTTGTTCCTCAATGTACCCAAGAACCCAACTGGGTCGATCCAAGTTAAATCACACTTGTCGGGCGTCCATTTCCAAGAATTGATCCGACCCATGTTCTCTCTTTGGTTTCTGAGGCAGTTCCAGGCGTTCCTGTGGAACGGGCAAGATTCATCGTAAATGGGTCTGCGATTCGGGTCTCTGACCCACTTGCCTTTGAAGAGATTACAAGAAGGTGAGATGGGCATTTTAGGTTTTGGAGAAGTAGGAGTGTAAAGAGGAAGGATTAGAGAGTAGAGGAAAATGAGAAGCAACGTCGGCAGAATCAGCCATGAGAAGAGCTTTGGGGTTAGCTTGGACGCCATTTCTGATCTCCTCTAAACATGACACTCGAGAACCATTTCAAATACTATCTGGTATTATCGACTTTATAATTTATTTAAATCATATAATTTTTTTTTTTTTTTTTACATATTATACGTAGTAGATTATTTTTAGGGTATTTATAATTTTCTTTTAGAGTATAAAATTTTTCTGGGATGTGAAATTAACTACAAATAGTATAATCAAACCAATGTAAAAAATATGGACTAAACGAATTTGGTTTTTTAAACGAGAAATTGATCTTTGCTTTTACACAAGAGATTTGAACAAATCATTTTATTTTTTAATTTATATGTGATCACAAGAGATTATTTTATATAATAATTATACCATAGAGACGAATAAGTAAATGGAAAAAGTGGGATCGAGAAGAAATGAGCTTCAATAATTTTATTGTGGAAGTTTTTTTTTAATGGACAGTGACGAAATTTAATATAGCGTCCCGTCTAAAATTTTAAAATTCTAAGTAGATAAAAAGAGCATATTTAAATAATATAACTATTTAATAATCTAAACGAATGGTTATTTATAACACAGACTTATTTGCTTCTAAGTCCTTCATTGTGTTTCCTCTCTGTCCAGATACACTCTTGCTATTTTTCATTAAAGATTCAGTAAGAAATTTCTCTGATGAAGCTGGAAAATCTGGTCCGAAATGTAGGACGAGTTGCTATTTTTCGAAAAGCATTGTGTATCTGGGTTGCATGCAGTATTCTGTTCTTGTTTTTGTTGCTGACAAACTCACCATATTCATTAAGGAGATCAGCTACAGAGAATGTGCAATTGTGTTGCCAATACTACCTCTTTTCCTTGCAGCTTTGCCAAGTGTGAGCTACATCATGGTGCTTGTGGACACAAGGTAAAAGCATAACTGTTTGGAATGCATTACCTTTCCATCTTGCGTTCTTCAGCATTTATACTAAATCAAATCACTGTTACTAATTTCGCAGAGTAAAAAGGTGCTCACTCTGATGTAAATGAAGAATGTGGCAAATATTAGTTTTCTACATTTCAGACTGTCTCTGCTTATGCTACATGATTTCTTTCAGCTGATAAGGGGTCTATTAGAAATTTGTATTCTTTTCCTCCTCCCGAGATGAAGTATGGGGGTTAGGAATAGAATGTCTTCCTCTGCTTTATGATTTCAATGTACAAGGTTCAACCATTTCAGTAACCCCTTCCGCTGCAACTATGCGGGCATTCACCAGTTTCTGGATTCTATTTGCATTTCAATCAGATGTATTTGATTAGCCAAAACTTTCTGATCATCATTATGTCATAAAGTGGTACTTCAAACTCAGTACATTCAATGTCAAGATCATTTGGGATTAAAAATTATCAAGATGGTTGATATGAATCACCAAAATGTTAATAAATGAATCACACGTCTTCTTAAAGCTTCATGATCACATTACTGTTTACCCGGGGCTCCTGCAAGGTTTCTAGTTCCCTTTCAGAATGTCATAATATTGCAGTGGCTTCTTCTTGGGCTCAGCACAAGTTTCCTGAAAAGGAGTAATGTCATGTGTTGGTATTGGAAGTCATTTCTACGTAGGGATCATTATATGTTTGACGCTTTGAATGAATCATAGTTGCTCTCATTTATCTTGGTTGAATGGTTAATTACCTCAATTGCAGCAGCCAAGCGCAAAATGGAAGCTTCACACCAGGGTCGGCCAATGAGTTGCATACCGATGGGAAGCCCTTGCTTGTCGTAACCAACCTGAGCATGTAACTCACCGATATGAGATAGTGATAACTACCATTGTTGTACTAGGTGAATATACCTCATTCTGAATGTGACGAACAAATCCTACATTATGGATCATTTGAAGGAAGATCTAGGCAAAAATATGCTTCTGGAGGGGATAAAGCTTTATGACTTTATCCCTTAAGACGGATAAACCAATGCAGATCCGTGAGATATAATCTCGCGTTTACTTCCTTCTGAAATGGTTAAAAAGAGTACCATTCACTGAATGACCACTGTTCAACTTACTACCCTGTATAGAGGAGAAAGGTGAGACAACTTACAGGGACAGTAACTGCAGGAAGTCCGAGAAGATTTGCTGTTATAATGAACCGCATAAGATCTCCTGAAAGTAGATCACATGAACAGAAATCAGACCTGAAACTTCAAAGCAGCAAGTTGTACGAGAATAATAGAGAAACCGTCTGTATAGTTTCAACTAACTCCATAGTGGATGGTATCTAGTAAGGGATGAGTAAAGGAAAAAACCTGAAACTTGCAAATTAGTCTCCCCAACTTTAAGAGCACTTGGTGGAATTCTGGGTGCTGTCATGCTGAAAAAGACAGAAGTAGCAAAGATAGTTTTAGGAACATTGCTGCATTCATTGCAACAAAACAATGATCTGCCTATGCACACAAGCTCAGTATGTCATATATCTAACGTTGAAATGTATCAATAAACTAATCTACCCTCTACACATCCTGGACTTTAATGTTTTAGGTATCTACATTAACAAGTCAGTCACATGACCACTTCATTCCAAAGAATACTATATCAGGCACAGAAGTTCCACCAAGCAAAAGAAGGGGGGAAACAAAAAAGAGCAAGAAAAAACCAAAAGGGAAATAGTTTGAAAAAGATGAGTGATTAAATGTGGGCACATGGAAAAAATGAGAAAATATGTTCAATTGCTGGAATAGAGTAAGCCTTGGTGAAGAATATGGAAGTCAATTGCACACTTTTCAGGGACCTCCTTGACGTACCCAGTTGTAGGTGTCACAATGATATCTACCGTCTTGAAAATCTCCATATGGAAATACATTAATCTCCGCCTGCAACAGCCCAGACAAGAGTTATGTCAATCATGTTTCTTGTACTTCTGAAAGATTGTGTTTCTGCTTGTATCTGTAAGAAATGCATACAACATTAATTGAAAGTTTTAGCGTTGTGGAGTATTGCAAAGCAAGCATAAAAGAATATTGCGTAACAAGTGAACAGCATATAAGTTAGAGACAATTGTCCTAAGCAGTCAACGAATTCCCCTTTTCATCATCCCATCATGCTTTCTGAATGAAGCATTACTTGCAGTCTTTCAGGATGTTAAACACTCCACCATATCTTATCGAGCTTGGTTTGGAATGTAACTGACTTCTTTCAACAGCATTGTATCAGGTTTCAACTTAAAAGTTTTGGCAACTAATAAAGTGTAAAACCCAACCTACAGTAAGCTACAATTATCTGACGTTTTCAATCATTTCAGATGCCACCGTATTTCTAAACCAATAAAACGGTTCTCAGTAAGATTCTGAAGCAAATTCATGACTGAGATTAGATTGTTGTACTTTAGGTAGCTTAAGAAACAATATGACTCACCTAAGCCGCTGAGCAGCAACATAGTCTGCTGCTGTAAATGAACGAAAAAGAGCCAGATTGGTGCGAGTATCATATGTCAATCTCTCCCCTTTCCTGGAGACAAAAACAAGAAAACATAACCAAGATGACATCAGGAAAAGAATTGAAGCTGCTCCAAATAAGACCTTGACATCGATCTATCAAGAAGACATTTGATAATAGAATATTCAAAGAAAAAATGTGTACCCATCATAAAAGTCTGGATTCAGTCCACATAATGCTTCAGACCCAATAGAAACAAGATGAGCTACGCGCATCTCATGCAACTCTGGTATTACAATCTCTACCGTCTTCGACCATGAGATGAAGAAAAATATTAGACATACTAACAAACATGTACAAAGATTCTCACAATATTTGTCAGCTAATGGTTCCTGAAATTCTAAACCAAGGCTAGAAGATACACCTGTCAAAGTCCAAGATGAAGCAATGAAGAACGTAATAACAGAAATAGACTTACTTTGCATCCATGCTTTTCTGATAGCCGACTGAGAACATTCCCGCACTTGTCAGATATATCAGTAGAGAAGACATCATTAAACCACTGTAAAAGGATGTTGACATGAGATTATCAAGGAAATGACCAAATACAAAAACTATTTCAGTGAGCAGAAGTATAATCACCTCTGTATATTTTCCAAGCCGCAGTGATTCCACAGATTGCAAGCTCTCTTGTGAAGAGAAATTAGGTACACAAGGGGGGGACTGAAAGAAATAATAGAGGGAGATGATAGATTACAGAAACAGAACGTTTGATATAAATTACAGAAACAGAACATTTGATGCACCATGATATCCAAGATCAATAAGATGAATGTGATATCTTAATGAATCTAGAGTCTGGTGGTTATATTAAAACTAAACATTTACATGATGTTTCAGGTTATCCTGTTTATTTTTTTTTGATAACAAGGGGAACCCGCAGCCACTACCCTTTGGGTGCGCACAAGATAAATCTCTACTCCTATGCAGTAGCATGCAAACCACATAGGAGAGGTAACCCCTACTAGGCAAACCCGGTGCGATGAGCTCAACCCAGAAGGCAAACCCCTTGCTTTTGCTAGCAAAAGGTTTCGAACTTGAGACCTTCAACATGGAAGTCTCAAACCCAAACCACTGGGCCACCCGGAAGGATCAGGTTATCATGTTTATCAGAAGGTACTTTACAGAGAAATACGATGAAGAAAAATGAAGAAAGCAGAACAGTCAAAAGAAATACAGAGTTTAAGAATAAAGCAGATGAATAAGCCTACAGTCAAAAGAAATACAGCGTTCAAGAATAAAGCAGATGAATAAGCCTTCTGTGATGGTTACCGGTCTCAAAGGGATTCTATCAGCAGGAGAGGACCCCAAAATTGCTGCATACCTGATAAAGTAATGGATATGAACAAATCACACTGCAATTTCTAGTGTAACTTTGATCCTAAATTTATTTAAAACAAAGAGAGTCCAATAGAGCTACCAAAGCAATAACTTGCTGAGTAAAACATGTAAATTACATCAGTAAGTCCTACCAAGTCCAGGAAGACTCATCCTGACATAGATCCGTCACATACATGACAAAAACACAACACTACATCACCATACCATTTAGGAGGAAGGATTCCATTGTACTGACATTTTCTCCAGATCATTAAAATATCTTAATCCTCTAACTTCCTTGAATTATAGGAAAAGAAGCTACATCATTCGTATTTTCTTGTGCTGATTTAGCTGTGGTTTTGCGATTACACTTAAAAGAATTCTGCACATATTAATGGTAGCATGAATCTGTGTCTTTCTCCCCCCACCCTAGGATTGAGGTTTCTCCAATGCCGAGAGCACCAACCATGATACAGGGTAGAGAGTTCCAGTCATCAAGGGAATGAAGTGGAAAAGGACCACTGTTGATTTCTGAGCAGGAGGGTTTACCTTATTAAACCTCATAATTGTTCATTTCCCTTTTGTTTCTTCTGCGCGCGCGCTGCATAATCAAGATGCTTATGATGATACTTCAGTCATTTTTTATAGTAAATGTCTTTAGGGGGAGAGACTCTTATAGCTGGTAGCGAAGCATTACCCCAACCGCCTTTGAAGTTTGAGCTTATTCATTTCTTCCATTTAATTGGAAAACCAACCAGATAATTGACATAATTATACCTATACTTATCAGTTGCCAAACAGAACCTTCCACTGAGAGTTTCTCCTAATTTATCCGTCTGGGATCCCCTTGAGCTCTTTTGTCCATGTATGAACTTTGTTTATTCACATTCATGCCCTTCATGATGATTTGAGAAATCTGGTTAATTCGTAGACCCAAAATTGTTGCTAATGCCCACAATCTAATCATGGAGATAAATGTGGCTCCATTCAGAATCATATAGTAGGTAGATGTCGGACTGATCCAAAATCATGTCTCACATTTGAAGTCATTTTATAGGCGTGAAAATACTGTTACAACAAACGGTTACAAGAAAAAATCAAGTTCTCAACTGACGTACACCTAAATTGGGAGCAAAAAATTCAGTCAATATATACCAACTGTTTTTATCAGGTCAAACTGACCGAGCCTTCTGGCTCTGCAATCTGATATCTTGTCAATCTCATGCTTAATAATCAAGAAGTACTTGAACATTGGTTTAACAGCCACCAGAATTAGGCATACAACAATGTCCATGCCTTGGTGGTTCTTGTTCACTAGCTTCTAAATTATCAATTGACAGTCAGGCACTTCATGGGATTAATGGTCCTTCAACAAGATTTACTGTTTAAGATTGACAGATTTAACTGAGGTAAGCAGTACAACGTTCCAGAATGCACTTATAGTTCTTTTTATGTGCTCTGACAAGATGGTTGAATAATCCTTCTACATCTTTATGCATAGCTCTATCATTCTCATTTCCTTTCCTCAATAATAAGATTCTTTTAGCTTTTCCTTTATCATCAGCAAGCAGATTTATGAGAGGAAAATTAGGTCAGCTATTTTCAACATCCGTCTAATTTATTACAAATGTTTAATATTAAGCATATTCTCATGTTCAAACCCATGACAACTTACACAAGTATGGTGTCCTCAACTGTTGTGGCGATTGGTCCAATAATTGCCACCGTTCCATCATCACATATTGACCTGGATAAATAAAATAGAGGCTATAGTGAATCTTCCCTATCCCAAAAGAGAATTTTCTCCCATGAAAAAAGAACCATTTGTAACACCATAAGATTGAATGTCTATGCACCCAAAACTGATTTAATAATAAGAAGGTACAAGTGATAACAGGTTTGATGCTATTAAACTGACTTAAGGCAATGCATAAGTGGAAATACTAGTCATTTCACTAGAATTACTCATCTCTCCAAGTTAAGAAAATCAATATGGATTCGTAGTATAACTGAAGACTGTTGATTTCTTTTCTGACAAGTTTGGAGGCACTATTCCATAGTCCAATTGTGCATGGAGTCTTACAAGCATCAAAATCACTCACAAATTAATGGAACTTCACTGAGTTGGAATTCTTGCAATCAACCAACAGTAATTTCAAGCTCCTTACTTGATATTGATCTCCCTATTATTGACAAAGGTATATACATCCATATTATCTTCGAATAATTTGGACTAACAAAATGTAACCTGACATCTAAATAAGTTTCTTCATTTCTTTAGCTTGATAGCTAAAGTTTCATATCCAATCCTTAGCATAGGGAAGCAACCTATGAGACGCTAGATCAAAATATAGTATCCTTACAGGAGTTACAAAATTTGAAGTGACATTAATGTGGTTAGATGGAAAATAGCATAACTTATGATCATAATGTCATCTTTCGGGTACTGGAATGGTGTTATTGTGAAAAAGTGTGAACGTTGTCTTGACTCATACAAAGATCTGGACAGATAATAAATCCAATTTGAGATGGTCTATCATCACTATACATATAAGGTTGAAGTACGTCCTAGACCAAGTGTATACACATGCGTAGATGAACCTCAAGGTCATAAATGAAGATGCAGAGTAAATGCAAGAAAAGTTGATGGTTGATGAAAGAGGAACAAGAATAACGGCTAAACCGTTGGAAGATCTGTTAGGGAGAAAAATGCATCATAAGACACATCTACAACTGTAGGAATAGCTCACCCGGTCATGTCAGTTCGACCATACGTTGACTTCAATCCCACAACACCACAAAGGGAAGAAGGAATCCGAACTGAACCTGTCCTTAGACATTAAATCAAGCAACAATAAAATACTGTTTTATGAAGATTGAATAAGTGGATTCTTCAGTTTGACATGGTGTAGGTGTACAACCTCCTCCATCCGTCCCCAAAGCAGCAGAACACAATCCCGAAGCCACAATAGCTGCAGGGCCTGAGGAAGACCCTCCTGTGTACCTATCTGGATCATGTGGGTTTCGTGTAGTCCTGTCAGAGAGAGATTTTTAACTTAAAAATTATAGGGAAGAAGAGCAAAACTATGTTAACAACAACTAATAAACAAGTCTACAGTATACCACCTTGGATATAAACATTTTAGGAAGCAATTGTTAAAGGTGAAGGAAGTCTGTTAATGCTAGTGTTACATTTAAACAGAAAGGAAATGTCTGAGGACTGCCTTAGAAAGGGTTAAATGCAATTTAACATTTCATGCACACAGAGCCTTTCCACAAAAGAATATGTACATATGTACCCATAGTTTGCGTTATTTCCAGTAGTGCCCAAGCCCAACTCATGCATGTTTGCTTTTCCAACCAAAATTGCACCACAACTTCGTAATCTTGACACAGAAATTGCATCTTTCTTTACCTTGCGAACCTCATGCATCCATGCAGTTGCTCCTGTTTGCACCAAGCATATAACTTAATCTGGAAATAGGGTTCGGTGGGAAGATGAAAACTAAAAAAACATACCCTTTGAAGGGTGAGGATAGCAATCTATGTCATCTTTGATAGCCATGAAAATCCCATCCAAGATGGACAGTGGATTCCCTGCATTTTTCCCAACATAAGAAAAATATTATTTTGACTGCGCACAGTTTCGTGTACGAAAAATTTTGAAGTATTATTTACTTACAATTCAATGATGTATACAACAAGGGAAACATGTAAATATAAGAGTACCTTGTTCAAATCTTTGTGTAGAAGCAGCAGCTTGCTTTCTTACTTCATCAGGGTCAAAAGAAATCAATAATGGTGCTGCGGGATTCTTATTGTTGAACTCCTCAATAGATGAGATGAAGCGCTCTGCAACCTGTAGACAAGGAATAACTTCTCATCCTAGAGATTAGAAGACAGAAACAAAAATCAAGCAACAATAGAACTGTCTTGCCATAGATGGAGTTGTAAACTTAGATCTGTATGCATATGCATAATCACGAATCTTCCAATAGTGGAATGCTGCGGTTGTATCACCACCCCAATTGCTAGCTGGATCATATTCTGGAAGACACTTTAATGCTAGCTCAACCCGGTCTGCAGGCTTTCCGTCTTCTTCCATGCTGACAACAGCAGGTTCTGGCTCTACAGTGGGAAAATCCAAACTGAATTAGTGCCAAGTATACAGCACTTTGTATCATGGCAAGGTCAACAATGGCATCCTTTTCTTAATTTATTTTTTCTAAGGAGGTCACTCTCGACATGTGATGCCTGGTTTCATATTTTTACCCGTGTGTGCATGCAAATAGTCAGACACATACATACAACTTCTGCATCCATGTTGATGCCATTGATTTTAACAAGTTTTGTTAACATCAATATGTATATGGAAGATCTCACTATCTTCCTACTACAGCACCGCCATATAAGTAGAGTAGCCGCAAATCCCATGAGTAAGAAGAAAGAAATTGACCCGATCAACTTGTGCTCATCTACTAATCATGAGTAAGAAGAAAGAAATTGACCCGGTCAACTTGTGCTCATCTACTAATCGAACATACACTTGTTACATTCTACTAGTACATAATTACATTGTATTAATGCAAGTTGCGTACATCTACTTATCCGGATTTTTGGCCATCACTCGAGTTTCTCAATAAAGAGAACATTGCACAACAACAACAAAAAGAAAATGATAAATAACTATTCTGGGAGTTTAGACCTGTATCTTCCCTTTAGTCCTTCTACTTGTAACTTGTAAACCCGTTCATTCAAGTTAAAAATGGAGCTAATTCCACCAATGTCAAGAAGCACCTTCCTATTTCATTGCTAACGGAAATATCAAAATTCAGAGAGAGAGAGAGTTGCTATCTTAGTTTAAGAATGAATTACCTTGAGGAGGAAATTCGGGTTTAAACATAGGAACCTCTGGTATGACGGTGTACTTCAACATCTGCCAATCATGAATATATCTTCTTCAGCCATCAATTTAACCATTTCATGCATACAAATACAAAATTATTACAAATCAAACCTCGTCCATTTTGTTTTCATTCTTGAGGTGATTCATAATCAAAGATCCAATACCCGGTAGTTCAATCAGCTTCAGAAATAACTTGAACCAGAAACCAGTCAAATGTGGAGCTGTAAAAAAGAAAATTCCATAATTTAATCGAAACAATTCAAAATAGTACCGTATATCACATAACAGATATATAAAACCGAAACCTTGAATATTCTCCGGTATGTACTTAACCGCGGTCAAGTCAACTTCACTCGCCGGTTTCATTACTCTCTTGTTCCCCATTTTGTCAATACAAGAACACAATCTATCAATAGTTCACCATAATCACGATCAGAAAAATCAAAATTGAAAATGCTTAAAATATATCCATAGAACTTTCTGTAAAATTGACTTTCTCATACACACCTAGAGGTAAATTCCTTCGGCAAGTATGGAGGGTCGTTCCCGGACGGCGATCAGTGGCTAATGCTAACGTGCCCCAAGTGAGTGCACGAACTCAATTGATTCAAAGAAGCGGGGGCGGGGTAGAGTACAAAATAGTAGGCTACCCCCAACTATCAAGTAAAATATCACTTTCAAAGATTTTTGGCGACTTTTGCTCAACAACCTCGAAGGCGTGTCAGCTTAAACTATAATTTCTAATTTTCTATGATACAATAAATAAGTAATAAATATAAATAAAATAATTTAATTGACTAGACAAAACAACAATCACGAGCTCAATATCATTTGACAATTTGACACAACATTTAAGAGAGTTTTTTTTTTTTCCTTAAAACCTGAGGTGTCAATTATTTTATTAAGGGCTGATTATTGAATTAATTGATTTAATGTAGTTAAATGTAATTATACTGACATATTTAGTTGGACATGTAATTACTTGATCAGCAGATAATTGAATATAATTATACTCTCCAGTTCACAAGGAAAATTATGAATGGCAGATAATTATGTGGAACAATTATAAGTTATTTCTTTATTTATTTCTAAATATTCTAATTTTTTTATTTTTAGAATATACATATTTTATTTTCTAATATTTATTTTTTATTTTCTTTCTCATTCTCAACCTTTATTTAATGTGATTCCAGGCAACTTTTTACATTATTTATTTATTCCATGTTTATCTTTTTATTAATATGATTTTATTAGTATTCTACAACAACAACATACCCAGTGAAATCCCACAAGTGGGGTCTGAGGAGGGTAAGATGTACGCAGACCTTACCACTACCACATATAGGTAGAGAGGTTGTTTCCTAGGAACCCTCGTCACAACAACCCATCAGCAGAATAAGCTAGATATGATAAACAGATAATAAAGATAAGAACACATGATAATACGTAGATACAGGATAGCTAATACATAAAGGCATATAAATAACATATAAAGGCAGAAAATTAACCACTCTTTCCTATCTAAGGTCATGTCCTCGGTGAGATCGAATTTCGCCATATCATGTCTAATCACCTCCCCCAATACTTCTTTGGTCTACCTCTACCCCTCCGTGTAACTCCCAGATCTAACCTCTCACACCTCCTAACAGGGGCATCGATACTCCTTCTCTGCACATGTCCGAACCATCGCAGTCTCGCTTCCCTCATCTTGTCAGCTAATTTTTTAAATTAAATAGTTGAATTTATGGTTGAATAAAATTATAAAGCTACATTTTTATTTAAATCATATTTATGTAGGTTAGGCTGAAATTTGATGTAAGAGTATTATGTTAAAAAAAAATTATTTTGAATTTTAGAGTTTATTTTATATTTTTATTTTCATTTTGTGTAAGTAGTATATGACTTGATATTTTACCTTACAAGCCATTTATTTTTTAGTTAGATTTGATAAATTATCTTTTTGTCAAATATTTTAATAATTTTGCTGTGAATTATATTTATATATTTGTCAAACATTGCATTTCATATGTTCGTGTAAAATTTATATTTTTAGTTTTTATGATCAATTTAATTAAAATATACCAGTTTGAAAAATATAATTTTTTTTTTACAATATTAGTTAAGAATATATGTTTACTAATTAATAGTAATTATAAATATTCTTAATTTCACATACTTTGTCCAAACCAAAATAATATCTTACTTTATAACCCCAAAACAAACTTTAAAAAATTTTAAAAAAATTATAATTTTTTTTTAAAAAAAATGAATTGAAAATAGGGTTTACTTTATTCCCTAACAGCTTGTTTGGATGGTGGTTTGCCATGGTTTCATAATGTATGGTACTGTATTATATGGTATGGTATCGTACAGTAACGTACCATACAATGTTTGGATAGACTGTACGGGTTGCTATTATTTTAATAATAATTTGTTGTTTGATTTGACGGTATGGTACTGTATTATAACTTATAAATTTACAAAAATATCCTTAATTATTATAAATATTAAATTTATCAATAGTTTTTTAATAACTTTTTAAAAAAATAAATACATAGAATCGAGTAGGGAAACATACAAGCTAATATATCTTCATTTTATACAAAGTACAAACAATACAAGAAAATAAAAAAGTAAGAATTTTTAAATAAACGAACCTCAAAAAATACACTAAAACGTGAAAGAAAAGACAGGAGGTGAGTTTCAAAAGTTGATGCGGAGAATGTAATACAAAAATAATACATATATTAAGGTGAAGTTTAATAAAGAATAAAGGATAAATTATAATTATTTAAATTTAAATAAGGGTATAATTGGAAAAAAAATAAGGGAACCATGGGATACCACCAAATTGGTGGTTTCAAAAAGTGGGGGTTTTCATGGTTACAGAACCATGAAACAAAACCATACCATACCATATAATTAATGAAACAATCAAAACAAACGTGGTTCTCTTAATAACCATACCATACCATACCACGGAAAACCACCATCCAAACAAGCTGTAAGAAAAATGAAATATAATAAATAGTTAAAAAAGAAAAAAAATAAAGGGTTGTTAGTTTGAAGGGTATAACCGTATAAGTGAGTCAAAAAAATAAATGGAGGACATTTTTTAACCCAAAGGTAGAGAACAAAGTCATTTTAGACCCAATATGTAGATATAAGACACTTTTATGTTATTTTCAATAATTTCAGAACATTTTCCTTTTTCGTAAAAAAAAAAAATGATGCATCTTGGTTCAAATCATACGGATGTAATGGACCTTATTACGCAATAATTGGCATTCAATTGACAACAACCAAGTTAGTTGCCAGTTATTGGCGGATTAAAGTCCACATCTTTTACGGAAGGCGTAGGCACTTGCATTTTAAATTTTAGTATATGGTTATATGCATTTAAGGTGTCATATCAGTAGTCATTAATTATAAAGATTTGAAGTACAGATATGAAATGTAATTTTGTTTTAAGTATAACTATGAATAATAAATACATAACACGTATTTGTTATATCATGTAAAAATTTTCTTTTTTCAATTCAGCAAAATGGATGCCCAATAAGCTGCATTCTAGAAATCTTTTGTGCAGTTAAGCATCAACAACTTTTCATTGGGAAAAAGAGCTTTAAATTAACTAATGTAGACGTTTAACAAGAGATAAGAGCAGATAATGCAGTAATCTTTTAACATATAGGATAAAGATATTGTACTTACAGGGACATAAATTGCAGGAAAGCCCAGAAGATTTCCTGCTAACTGCATAAGATTTCCTGAAAGAGAGAATTTGAGAACAGAAAACAATTTAAGATTTTAAAGTAGTACCTGTCTAAAATAAGAAAGAAGGATTATGCTTAAGAAGTTTGCGCTAATAACTATAGTTTAAAAAATTCAGTTAGGTGCTATGCTACAGTTACGAATGTCTAAAAAGAGGATCATCCTTCTTAAATCAGTTGTGCAACATCAGGAAAAGTTATTCCAGTTGTAAGAGCATCTCATTTCCAACCAAAAGATTTGGAATTCGAATAACCAAGGGAAAAGAGGGATTATTCACTCTTGTCCCGGGAGGAAAGCTATTTAAGTCGAAGAGAGAAAAATCTGTGTGTGCAACCACTCAGTTAGATATCAAGCAGTTGACAGCATCACCCAAACAGATGAACCAGTGGATCATAACGACATACTTGAAACTCGCATATTGGCGTCTCCAACTGTAAGAGCAGTTGGTGATATTATGGGTGCCGTCATGCTGATGAATTGGGAATGTTAGCTAAAGATGGTTCCACAGATATTCATATTCCAGCAGCAGAAAATGACGATCAAATGTGCTGATTTTCACATATACGTATAATTTTCAAAGATATTTTTTTATGAGAATACACAACATTTTAAAGGTTTGGTGTCTGGATTTGACATCATCAAAGGAATCAATCTTCAACTGTCACCTTCCTTCTTGTTGTTCCAGTTAAAGGAAAATTTTATTCAAGCTTCATCACCGACCAAACTCAATAGTTTAATAGGAATGGTGAGGGAAGTAATGCTATTCACAAGCATCAATAAAAAACAGGAAAAAAGGAAAGAAGAACATCAGAGAAACTAAAGGAAGCATTTGCAGATAATTAGGTGCACACATAAAGAAATGTGTAATATTTTTACAAGATGGTCATTCAAATGAATAATAAAGTGCTTTTACCAAGAAAATGATATCAAAATTAAAGGACTATCACCCAAAGATGGGAATGTGGTTAGTGGTTATATACACAGTAGTGTCACAATGGTTTATACCTTGAAAATCTCAATGTGGAAATGCATTAACCTTCGCCTGAGATAATTAGAGAGATTATATAACTTATTGTAATTAAAAGAACTGTTTAGTTGTGCTTCCTCTATGTCCAGATATACCTTGCTATTTCTCATTATAGATTCAATACAAAATTCTCTTATGAAACTTTGTAATCTGGTTTCAAATGTTAGGATGAGTTGCGATTTATTCTTATTTTTCAAGTTGCAAGCAGGGCTCTGTTCTTGTTTCTATTCCTGACAAACTCACCATAGTCATTAAGCATCCACAGAGAATGTGCAATTGTTTTACCTATAAAAGAGAATAATCTTGGATATTTATTTCTCTGCTTCATATTTCCAGATACAACAATAAAGAAAACCCTTAACTGTCCATTTTGTTTACCAAAGAAGGATCAGTATGGAAAGATGTTAAGGCAATAGGGGAGTCGGGGACTGCTTGTTTTAGGAACGAGCATATTATATTTTCCCAGTTGATGTAACTCTTTGCCATAGTTACTTGGAAAAAGTAAAATCCAAAATAGCAAGTTTACGATTAATTCTGCAGCCAAATGATTTAAATGATATTTGCTTCAGCTTTGCTAAGTCAGAGCTCCATCTCATGGTGCTTTTGGACAGAAGGTAAAGCATCTATGATCCTACTGTTTATGATCTTACTTTGCATGTATTACCATTTTCTCATTTGCCTCTTGCTCAGAGGCAGATCCATGATTTTAAGTTTATGGGTTCTAAATCACAACTCTATTTGTTTACTTGGTTGGGATAATTTATCTGTACATTATACATATTAAGTGAACTTTTTCTTGTAAATACAGGGTGTGGACAAAAGCTATTGGATTTACCAAACCCGAAAATTTATGTGGCTCCTCTCCCAGGCTCTTGCATTCTACATAATTTATAATTAATCAATCACTGACTACATGTCACCTAGCAAAAGTTCCAGTCACTAATTTTGAAGCTCACTCTGATATAATGAAGAATGTGGCAAATATTAGTTTCAGTATGTTTCCTGACTCTCTTGTTATTTCAGAATTTAGACTGTTAAATAGGTATAAGCACAACAGCAGCAAAGAATTTGTCTCTGCTTCTGCTACATGATTCCTTTCAGCTGGTACGGGGTGTGTATTAGAAATCTGCGTTCTTGTTCTCCCACCCGAGATTAAATATGGGGGTTAGGAACAGAATGTCTCCCTCTCATTTTTGGTTTTGATACACAAGGTTTAAAATTTTCATTAACCCTTCCGCTGCAACTATGCGAGCATTCACCTGTTTCTGGATTCCATTTGCATTTCAAATGGCACTGTTGATTAGCTAAAACTTTCTGAGGAAGAAGGCCACAGAACTAAGAGAGAGGTGGACATTACTTTTTTGGAGGCAATATTAGCATTATTTCATAAAGTGGTACCTCAAACTCAGTACATTCAGTTTCAATATTATTTTGAAAAAAAAGAAAAACTTTCAAGATGGTTACTGTGAATCACCAAAAACTTGATAAAGAATCCACATCTTCTTAAGCTTCACGACTCACATTACTGTTTACCCGGGGCTCCTGCTGACATAAGCCTGATTTCTAGTTCCCTTTCAGAATGTCATAATATTGTAGTGGCTTCTTCTTGGGCTCAGCACAAATTTCCTGAAAAGGAGCAATGTTATGTGTTGGTGTTCGAAGTCATTTCTGCATAGGGATCTTTTATATGTTTGATGCATTGGATAAATCAAAGTTTCTCTCAATTATCTTGGTTGAATGGTTAATTACCTCAATTGCAGCAGCCAAGCGCAAAATGGAAGCTTCACACCAGGGTCGGCCAATGAGTTGCATACCTATGGGAAGCCCTTGCTTGTCATAACCAACCTGAGCATGTAACTCACTGATATGAGACAGTGATAACTATCATCGTTGTACTAGGCTAATATGAATATGACAAACAAATCCTACATTATGGATCATTTGAAGGAAGATCTATGCTAAAATATGCTTCTGGAGTGGATAAAGCTTTTTTCTTTTTTGGAATAAGTCGAGGGGATTAAGCCAATTTTTGAAGCTTTATGTATATGGCGTTCATGCCAATTGCTACTTTTTGTAAAAATTATCTTGGATAGAATCTAAAAACCCTTGAAACATTAGAGCAGGTATTTTTTTGATAGAAAATTTAATTGTATTCAAACCCATCCGTTAAGACTGTTAAACCAAATGCAGATCCATGAGATATCATCTTGTCTTTACTTCCCATAGAAATGATTAAAATGAGTACCATTCCCTGAATAACCATCGGTCAATTCACTACCCTGGAAAGAGGAGAAAAGTGCGACAACTTACAGGAACAGTAACTGCAGGAAATCCCAGAAGATTTGCTGTTATAATGTACCGCATAAGATTTCCTGAAAGTAGATCACATGAATAGAAATCTAACCTTAAACTGTAAAACAGTAAGTTGTATGAGAAAGAGTAGAGAAACAGCATCTGTATAGTTTCAGCTAACTCCATAGTTGATGATATCTGGTAAGAGATGGGTGAAGGGGAAAACCTGAAACTTGCAAATTAGTCTCCCCAACTTTAAGAGCACTTGGTGGAATTCTGGGTGCTGTCATGCTGAAAAAGAAGGAAGTAGCAGAGATGGTTTTAGGAACATTGCCGCATTCATTGCAACAAAACAATGAACTGCCTATGCGCACAATCTCAGGATGTCATATATCTAAATTTGACATGTATCAACAAACTAATCTCCCGCCTACACATCCTGGACTTGCCATTTATTGTTGTAGGTATCCACATGAACAAGCCAGTCACATGACGACTTCATTGCTAAGAATATTATCTCAGGCATAGAAATCCCACAAACCAAAAGAAAGGGTAGAAACAAAAAAGAGCAAGAAAAACTAACAGGGAAATAGTTTGAAAAAGATGAGTGACTAAATGAGTGCACATGAGAGGATGAGAGAATATGTTCAATAACTGGAAAATTGTAGTAAGCCTCTGTGTATGAAAATTAACTCCACACATTCTTGACGTATCCAGTTGTAGGCGTCACAATGATATCCACCTTCTTGAAAATCTCCATATGGTAATACATTAATCTCCGCCTGCAACAACCCAGACAAGAGTTATGTCAATCATTTTTCTTGTACTTCCGAAATACTGCATTTCTGCTTGTTATGCATACGGCATTAATTGAAAGTTTTGGCAATGTAGAGTATTGCACGCACCAAGCATAAAAGAATTTATACCCATAATTAGTGAAAAGCATAGAAATTAGAAGACAATTTTCCTTAGCAGTCAACATTTCCTCCTTTTCACCATCCATCTTTCTTTCTGTATGAAGAATTACTTTAAGCTGTGTTGCTCAGACTCCCCAAAAGTACTATCATCCATGTTGGATCCTCCAGATATGCACTACTTTTTGGAGGGATTTGACATGCAACTGTTGACAATTTTGAAGAGTCCGTGCAACATAGACTTTCAGAATGTTAAACGCTCCATGTTAAGATCAAGTTATATACTTGGTTTGGAACGTACCTGACTTCTTTCAACAACATTGTATCAGGTTTCCACAGTTATCAACATAAACATTTTGGCAACTAATAAAGTGTAAAACTCAACCTAACTAAGCTATAATTATATGAGTCTTTAGTCATTGCAGATGCCACCGTATTTCTAAACCAACAAGATAGTTCTCTGTTAGATTCTGAAGCAAATTCATGACTAAGATTAGATTGATTTACTTTTGGTAGCATAAGAAACAATATGTCTCACCTAAGCCGCTGAGCAGCAACATAGTCTGCTGCTGTAAATGAACGAAAAAAAGCCAGATTGATGCGAGTATCATAAGTCAATCTCTCTCCTTTTCTGGAGACAGAACCAAGATGATATCAGGAAATAAGCATTGAGATCTATTAAGACGACATTTTATAATAGAATATTTAAAGCAATAGTGTGTACCCATCATAACAGTCTGGATTCAGTGCGCATAATCCTTCAGACCCAATAGAAACAATATGAGCTATGCGCATCTCATACAACTCTGGTATTACAATCTCTACTGTCTTCAACCATGAGATAAAGAAAAATATTAGACTAACAACCATGTAGAATGCTAGATCCTCACAATATTGATACTACTGGTTCCTGCAATTGTAGACCAGAGCTAGAAGATACAACTGCCAAAGTCCAAGATAAAGCAATGAAGAATATAGTAGAAATAGACTTACTTTGCATCCATGCTTTTCTGATAGCCGAGTTAGAACATTCTCGCACTTGTTAGATATATCAGTTGAAAAGACATCATTAAACCACTGTAAAAGGATGTTGATATAAGATTATCAAAGAAATAACCAACTACCAAAAAAAATATTGGAGCAAAATATAGTCACCTCTGAATATTTTCCAAGGCGCAGTGATTCCACAGATTGCAAGCTCTCGTGTGAAGAGAAATTAGGTACACAAGGGAGGGACTGAAAGAAATAGAGGGAGGTGATTATATTACAGAAATGGAACTTCTGATCCACAATTATTTTCAAAATCAATAAGATGAATGTTATATCTTAACCAATCTAGAGTCTGCTGGAGAGATAAAACTAAGAACACAGATTTTTAAACGTTTTAAGCATGTACATGACGTGTTTCAGGTTATCCTGTTTAATAGAAGGTACTTTTACAAAGTAATACAATGAAGAAAAGGAAGAAAGCAGAATAGTCATGAGAAATACAGAGTTAAGAATAGAACAGATGAATAAGCATTCTTTGGTTGTTACCGGTTTCAAGAGGATTCTATCAGCCGAGGAGGACCCCAAAATTGCTGCATACCTGATATGTAATAGATATGAACAAATCACACTGCAAATTCTTGAGTACTATCAATCTTAAATTTATTTAAAACAAAAGTGAGAAGAATAAAGCTATCAAAGCAATAACTTGTTGGCCAGTACATGTAAATCATAAACAAGTCCAGGAAAACTCATTTGACATAGTTCCATGGCATAGTTTACAAAACACAACATTACATAGCCATACCATTTAGGAGGAAGGATTCTTCATACTGGCATTTTCTCCTGATCATCAAAATATCTTAATACTTCTACTTATTTGAATCTATAGGAATGTCAGATTTTCAATATGTTCTGTGATAATGTAGCTGCTGTTTGGTATTAAACTTAAAGGAATCCAGCACACTCTAGTGGTAGCTTATATCTGAATCTTTTTGCCCCCGTAGGAACTGAGTTTGCTCCAGTAGAAAGAGAACTAACCATGACGTTGGGATTGAGAGTTCGAATTATCAAGGGAATGAAGTGGAGAAGGACCATCGTTGATTTCTGAGCAAGGGGGTATAAGGGGAGTGGTGTTTACCTTATTAAACCTTATCACGGTTTATTTTCCTTTTCATTTCCTCTGTCTGTGTGCTGCATAATAGAGATGCTTATGATAATACATCAGTAATTTGTTGACCGCAAATTGCTTTAGTTGGAGAGACTCTTTTAGCTAGTTGTGCAGCATTACCCCCAACTGTCGTGAGCTTATTCAGTTCTTCCATTTAGTTGGAGAACTGACCAGAGAATTGACATGATTATACCTTTACTTTCTGAACAGAACCTTACACTGAGATTTTCTCCTAATTTATCCAAATGGAATCCCTTTGACTTTCTTCATTCACATTCATGCCCTTCACGATGATTTGAGAAATCTGGTTGATTCATAGTCCCAGAAATTGTTGCTAATGCC
Organism: Solanum rostratum; assembly: GCA_029948455.1. Lineage (NCBI taxonomy): Eukaryota > Viridiplantae > Streptophyta > Magnoliopsida > Solanales > Solanaceae > Solanum > Solanum rostratum. Next base: position 87,779,637 of record CM057045.1, on the reverse strand, counting down.
CACAATCTTACCATGAAGATAGTGTGGCTCCCCTTGGAATCATACAGTAGGTGGATGTCGGACTTATCCAGAGCCATGTGTACATTCAAAGCCATTTTATAGGCACCATAATACAATTACGACAAATGGTTACCAAAGAAAATTTCAAGTTTTCAACTGACGTACACCTAAATTGGAGCAAAAAACTCAGTCACTATAGATTAGTAACTCGTACAGGTCAAACTGATTGATCCTGCTGGCTCTGCAATCTGATTGTCTTTTCAATCTCGTACTAATTATTAAAAAAATACTTGAACACTGGTTTAGCAGAAATCAGGATTAGGCATAAGACAAATTCCATGCCTTAGTGATTCTTTGCCCAGTACTGCTAAATTATCAATTGACAGTCAGGCATTTGATGACCTGAGGGTTTGATCTGAAACAACCTCTCTACCTCATTTATATCTATCAACCTTACTCTAACAGTTAATCTTGTCCAAGGACACTAATCCCATCAAGTGCCTGACTGTACAATAACAACATAGCTAGAGTAATGTGGCCAGTGAGGCCTGAGGAGGGTAGAGTGTTTGTGACCCTAAGCCTCCTTATGTGGTCTGACAAGATGGTTGAATAATCATTCTACATCTTTATGCATAGCTCTATCATTTTCATATCCTTTCCTCAATTCTTTAAGTCTGGTCTTTACCAGATTTATGAGAGGAAACTCAGGCCAGCTAATTCCAATGTTCGTTTAATTTATTACAAATGTTTTAAGATTAAGCATATTTTCACATTCAAACACATGAAAACTTACACAAGTATGGTGTCCTCAACAGTTGTGGCGATTGGTCCAATAATTGCCACCGTTCCACCATCACATAATGACCTGGATAAATGAAACAGAGGCTATAGTGAATCTGCTCCATCCTGAAAGACAATTTTCTCCCATTACGTGAAAAAAGAATCATGCAGAACACCATAAAGATTGAATGTCTATGCACCCAAACCTGACTTAACAATAAGAAGGTACAGGCGATAACAGGTTTGATGCTATTAAGTTGACTAAAGACAATGCGTAAGTGGGGATACTAATCATTTCAGCAGAATCATTTATCTCGCTAAGTTAAGAAAATCAATATTGACTTGTTGTATAATTGAAAACTGTTCGACTGTTGATTTCTTTTCTGACAAGTTTGGAGGCACTAATCCATAGTCAAATTGTATACTAAGCCCTATAAGTATCAGAATCAGTCAAAACTTATGGAACTTCACAGAGTTTGGAATTCTTGCAATCAACCAACTGTAATTTCAAGCTCCGTCTTTGATATTGATCTCCATATTATTATTGATAAAGGTATATACATCTATATTATCTTCATATAATTTGGACTAATAAAATGTAACATGACAACTAAATAATTCTCATATTCGATTATTCACTTTGATAACTAAAGTTTCATATTCTATTCTGAATATCTAGAGTTTCTTCACTTCTTTATCTTGATAGCTAAAGTTTTATATCCAATCCTTAGCATAGGCAAGCAACCTATGAGATGCTACATACAAACAAAGCTTCACAGAAAGTATCCTTACAGGAGTTATAAAATTTGAAGTGACATTAATGTGGTAAGATGGAAAATAGCATAACTTATGATCATAATACCATCTTTCGGGTACTGGGATGGTGTTATTGTGAAAAAGTGTGAATGTCGTCCTGACTCATACAAAGATCTGGAGAGATAATAAATCCAATTTGAGATGGTCTATCATCACTAAACATAAAAGGTTGAAGTACATCCTACACTAATGTATACACATACATACAAGAGCCACAAGCTCCTAAATGAAGATATAGAATAAATACAAGAACATTGATGGTTGATGAAAGAGGAACAAGAATAATGGCAACACAATTGCAAGATCTGTTAGGGAGAAAAACATATCATAAGGCACATGTACAACTGTATGATGAGCTCACCCTGTCATGTCAGTTCGACCATATGTTGACTTCAATCCCACAATGCCACAAAGGGAAGAAGGAATCCGAACTGAACCTGTCCTTACACATTACATCAAGCATTAACAAATACCATTTTATGAAGATTGAATAAGTGGATTCTTCAGTTTGACATGGTGAAGGCATACAACCTCCTCCATCCGTCCCCAAAGCAGCAGAACACAATCCCAAAGCCACAATAGCTGCAGGGCCTGAGGAAGAGCCTCCTGTGTACCTATCTGGATCATGTGGGTTTCGTGTAGTCCTGTCAAAGAGAGATTTTAACTCGAAAGTTATAGGGAAGAGAGGCAAAAGTATGTTCACAACAACTAATAAACAACTCTAGAGTATACCACCTCAGGACATAAACATTTTAGGAAGCAATTGTTAAAGGTTACTGTGAAGGAAGCCTGTGAATGCTAGTGTTACATTTAAAACAGAAAGGAAATGTCAGAGGACTGCCTCAGAAAGGGTTAAATGCAGTTTAACATTTCATGTGCACAATGCTTTTGTACAAAAGAATATGTAAATACATACCCATAGTTTGCATTATTTCCAGTAGTGCCCAGGCCCAACTCATGCATGTTTGCCTTTCCAACAAAAATTGTACCACAACTTCGTAATCTTGACACAGAAACAGCATCCTTCTTTACCTCACGAACCTCATGCATCCATGTTGTTGCTCCTGTTTGCACCAAGTATATAACTAAATCCGGGAATAGGGCTTGGTGGGAAGATGAAAACTAAAATACATACCCTTTGAAGGGTGAGGATAGCAATCTATGTCGTCTTTGATTGCCATGAGAATCCCATCCAAGATTGACAGTTGATTCCCTGCATATTCCCCACAGTGAGAAAAATATTATTTTGACTGAGAACAATTTGCAAGTACGATAAATTTTGGAGTATTATTTACTTACAATTCAACGATATATACAGCACAGGAAACATATAAATACCAGAATACCTTGTTCAAATCTTTGCGTAGAAGCAGCAGCTTGCTTTCTTACTTCATCAGGGTCAAAAGAAATTAATAGTGGGGCTGTGGGATACTTATTGTTGAAATCCTCAATGGCTGAGATGAAGCGCTCTGCAACCTGTTATACAAGGAATAACTTTTCATCCTAGAGACCAGAAAACAGTAACATAATCCATGCAACCATAGAAGAGTCGTGCCATAGATGGAGTTGTAAACTTAGATCTGTATGCATATGCATAATCACGAATCTTCCAATAGCGGAATGATGCAGTTGAATCACCACTCCAACTGCTAGCTGGATCATACTCTGGAAGACACTTTAACGCTAGCTCAACCCGGTCTTCAGGCTTCACATCTTCTCCCAGGCTAACAACAGCAGGTTCTGGCTCTACAGTCGGGAAATTCAAACTGAATTAGTGTCAAGTATATATCACTTTGTATCATGACAAGATCAACACTGACATCCTTTCCTTAATTTTTTTTCCTAAGGAGGTCACCGTCGACATATGATGCCTGGTTCCACCTTTTTATCTCTGTGTGTATGAGAGCTCAAATAGTCAGACACATATATGCACCTTCGGCATCCATGTTGATGCCATTAAGTTTAACCAGTTTTATCAATATCAATATGAATATGGAAGATCTCACTAGTTTCTTACTACAGCACCGCCATACACGTAGGGTAGCCGCAAATCCCATGAGTAAGAAGAACGGAATTGACCCGGTCAACTTGCACGATTTACTAATCCAACATATACTTGTTACATTCTACTAGTATGTAACTACATTGATTATTGCAAGTTTCGTGCATCTACTTATACGGAGTTTTGGCCTGCCAACAAAGAGAACGTTGTACAACAACAAAAAGAAAAAGATAAATAACTACTTTGAAAGTTTAGACCTGTATCTTCCCTTTAGTCCTTCTATTTGTAACTTGCAAAGCCGTTCACATTCAAGTGAAAGAGGAGCTAATTCCACCAAAGTCGGAGGGAGGATAAAATACAAAAGAAGCACCTTCCTATTTCATTGCTAACGGAAATATCAAAATTCAGAGAGAGTGAGAAAGTTGATATGATATTTTAAGAATGAATTACCTAGAGGAGGAAATTCGGGTTTAAACATAGGACCCTCCGGTATAACTGTGTACTTCAACATCTGCCAATCATGAATATATCTTCTTCAGCCTTCAGTTAACTATTTCATGCATACAAATACAAAATCATTACAAATCAAACCTCGTCGACTTTGTTTATGTTCTTGTGGTGATTCACTATCAATGATCCAATACCGGGTAATTCAGCCAGCTTCAGGATGCACTTCAACCAGAAACCAGAGAATCGTGGAACTGCAAAAAGAAAATTGCATAATTTAATCGAAACAATACAAAATAGTACCGCATATCACATATTAGATATATGAAATTGAAACCTTGAATATTCTCCGGTATGTACTTCACCGCCGTCAAGTCAACTTCAGTCGCCGGTGACATCACTCGCTTGTTCCCCATTCTTCAGTACAATAACTCAATCTATCAATAAATTCAATCACAAAAATCAAAACAGAAAAGCAAAATATTTATAGAACTTTGTGCAAAATTGCCTCACAACACTTAAATGGAAGTAAATGCTTTCAGCAAGTACGAAAGCTGGTTGCCGCCCGGCGAGCAGTGGTTAATGATAATATGCGCCAAGTGAGTGCACGTTTAGAATTTATTTTAGTAACCCAATTGGTTCAAAGAAAGAGTATCTTGACAGTTTAAACGGTCATTTCTGTTATAGATTTTTAACTTTTTCCCGAGGATATAATATCTCACTGGCGAAAACTTAAATTTGATTTTTAATATTTTTCATGAAAAATTATTTAATTTTGATTTTTAACATAAAATTTAATGAATTTTTTAAATAACATTTGTTAACATAAAACTATTATTTGAAGACTATAATTTTACAAATTAAAAATAAATCACATAAATTATTTAATTATTAAATGATTCAAGAACTAAATTGGCTCTTTAAATAATATCTTTTTCTTTAAATTATTTAAAGATATCATTTAAATTAATAGCTCATATGGGGGATCTATATATAAGGTTAGGGGGTGCCACGGCATCTGGTGCCTCGGAAAACGATTTATATATACATGTGTATATGTATGAGAAATTGTATATATATTAATTCTGTCACCGATAGAAAGAAAAAGGTTCGCGGCGTGACTGGCGAAAGGTTCACTAATTACTAATCTCTTGATAAGTGTTTCATGCATATTTCATATAAAATATAAATAAATATAAAATTAAAAATATCACATAGTATCGTGTTAAAATTATTTAAATTTAAAAAATTATTTTTATCTTTTATCGATATTTTCACCAAGTGAAGATGACTGGGCTAAAGCTAAAATTCTTAAATTTTTTTTTCAATTATATATCTACAATAAACATATTACAATGAAATATAAATATAACAATATTAGATGATTTATACATGTTCAAATTTTTAACTTGGAATATTTTTTCCTCAACGTTTTAGAAAATAAGACCTCTTCTTCTACTGAAAAATAAAAAACATAACCATGTGCCATTCAATTCATTTGAAAAAACCTGGCACGTTTATCCATTTTGAATCCTATAACATCCGTAACATCTAAATGCTGGATTCTGCTCATACATATCTCATATGTTTTAAATTTGTGTTCTTTAAATTTTTACTTTAGGTTGTAATTTTTTTTAAAAAAAAAAATTAGAACAGTGGGCGTATGAGCTACTAATTTAAAACTATATATACAAAATATATTATATTTTTTTACCTCAATTTATATGGTATTTATGATATTTTAAGAAGTAAATTGATTTTTTTATATCTTTTTTGTAACAAAAGATTTTAAGTTGTTAATTGTTATAATTAAAAGTAATTTTAACGTCATATACAAAATAATATATGTTATTTCCCCTGTTATAATTTATGTGACGTAGAAGAAATTAGGAGAACTAACCAAATTTTCTTGTATAATTCTAATGTTTTTAGTTGTTGTGCTTTCTAGGACCTTTCACATTATTTTAAAAAAATACGTGTTACTCATTTTGTTCCAATAAAGTTGAACATATCAAGTTAGAGAGTCAACCAATAATTTCTTATAATTACTTTTAAATATTCACTATTGTCAATTTATACGGTACATATGATATTTTGAAAAGTAAATTAAATTTTTATATCTTTTTTTAACAAAAAATTTTAAGTTATTAAATTATTACGATTAAAAGTAATTTTGACGTCATATACAAAATTATATATGTTATTCCTTCTGTGTTAGTTTATATGATGTAGATAAAATTAGGAGAGCCAACCAAATTTTCTTATATAATTCTTAAATGTTTTAGTTGTTGTGATTTCTAGAACCTTTCAAATCTTTTTCAAATAATATGTGTTACTCAGTTTGTTCCAATAAAAGTTGAACATATCGAGTTAGAGAGTCAACCAATAATTTCTTATATTATTATTAAATATTTACTATTGTTATTTATAAAAAATTTTATGTAACTTTCAACAATATATATTATTCTATTTATTCACATTGATGTGGCACCGATTGAATTGCAAGAGAATTTTTCTTTTTAGGATATTTTTAAATTATTAGTTATTATAATTTATAGTGATTTTAATGCCATTTAAGATATATAGTTACCTCTAAAATATTTTTAATAGAATAATTAACATTTCAAAAAATTAATACAACTCTTGAGGTGGGGTCCATACATATGAAAAGAAGTAGGAACAAATGAAAAGCAGGGGTGAAATAGGGGAAAAAAGGGGCCCACAATTAAATGGTGCAATCACAAAGCAGTTATATGCAATAATGCATATTACCTCGATAGAAAGAAGCATGTCGTCTAACAGCTGGTCGTTGTATGAGCTATTAATAGTTAAGTGATTTTTTGTAAAAAGAGTCCGAAGAGATAATTGATATTTTAGCTCACGAATAAAAAGTTTTTGTCAGTGTTAAATGAATGAGTTAAATTTTTTTTAAGAATAACTTTCTTTAAAAAAAAAAGTAACGAGTGAAGTATTTTTTATCCAACTAAATTTTAATTGTAAGGTGCATATAGCTAGGTTAGTTTTGTTGATGAAATTGAAATTTTGGATATTTCACTAAGTTTCTTGACTATTGGACATGATTTTTCAATTATATTGACTGAGTTACTTTATTTATAAGTTAATCATGATCAAAGCTTTATTTAATTTCATCTATTCATTAATTAATAATTAAAATAGGGTCCTAAAAGGGTTATATGTCACTATTCCTCCTTTAATGTTGACTAAGATAGCGTCGAACTCAAAATCATGTCTAATCTTTTTTTGTTTGTCCTTTGATCATTTGTTAAATTATCAAATTAATAACTAACACAAGTTATACTTTTATTTATCGTAACAATATCAAACAATCTAATTCCAAAGAATATATATTTTGATATGTTTCGATAAAGTTCTTTTTATGACTTAATTTATGTTACATATGTCGTTCAAATCAAATCAAATTTTTATATAATATAACATACACTACAAATGACTGGTCATAAATATATATCTGACTTTAACCTAACTAATTCATAGCAAGGTGAACGAGTAATAGTTTTATGAGCTGAATATGATGCAACTACCCACAAGGGTGATCGTATACTTGATTGAGCATGTAATCTTTCAAATGAGATTCTCAAATTGAAAATCCTCTTTATGCTTTCTCAATCGAACTTGCTGCAAGTAATTTGTTAGTGCAGTTTAATTATCTCTTATGTGTATTGTTATACTGAGATAAAATTCACCCAAACGACAACCAAAACAATTTATGATGCCTCTAAGTTTCAAATTATACTGACATAAAGAGCGTTGCGCAATATTGGCATTCAATTGACAACAACCAAGTTAGTTGCCATTCATTGAGGATTAAAGTCCACATCTTTACTGGAAAGTACTGTTACGCCTTCCCCAAAAATTGATTGCCATGTTAATTTTTTTTTATTATAGTATTTATGTATAGTCGCGTGTCTTTTTAATTTTAGTATATGGTCATATGCATTAAAGTATTATAAAAGTAGTCATTAATAAAAAAAATACAGAAGATAATTATTAATAATATTTTTTACACAATTTCTGAAAGGAGACCAAACGAGATTGAGAGGGGGAAAATGCTAGAAAAAGTGAAATATAATATAATTCTTTTAGAGTATATCTATAGATATTAAATACATAACTGCATATTTGCTATACCATGTAATATTTCATTAATTAAAGATCTAATATAAACATTTTTTTGATTCAACAAACTGGATGCCTGACACCATGGACAACCCAATAAGCTGCATGCCTATGGGGAAGTCTTGCTTGTCATAGCCATCCTGACATACAAGACTCTAGCAAATATTTAGAACAGTTGGATATATTATTGGTACGGCCAAAATTATTAGTATAGTTTGTTCATGGTGAATGAAGTCAATATAAATGAATCTAAGTGCCCATAATTAGGCCAAGACCATAGGTCTATCCCAGGTAAAGATGAGGCGGTATTTGAATCTAATTCACACTTCAAAAGCTAGCTCATGAGAGGAGGATTGTCCAAATCCATATAAGAAGTCCAATTTTTCATCGTTCTGCCCCAACTTCTTAACACCCCCAGCATGCTATAATATGGGGCCTTCTACCACAACTTTTTAACACTCCCTGCATGGGGGGATGATTGTCAAGTCCATATTGGACCTCTGAGGACTTTGATACTATATAGAGATATGACACATGGACCTAACTCATATTCCAAAAATGCTAGCTCATGAGGGAAATATTGTGTAAGTCTATATAAGGAGTCCAATTTCCATCCTCCTACCGATGTGGGACTTCTTAACAACATATATAACCACAACACATTTTAAAAATTGTGTCTTTATTGTTATAAGTTTTGTTAACATAGGAGCTTTTTGTGTCTCCTTCCAGCTTTGCTAAGTTAGTGCTCCATCTCATAGTATATGTAAAAAACCATTTTGTTTCTTTAATGTTTGGTGTAGAGGCAAATCCATAATCTTAACTATAAAATTTTTAAATCACAATTCTATTTTCCATTGAGTTTTGGATAAGTTATCTCTACATAGTAAGGTGAACTTTTTTCAGGATATGGCCAAAATTATCAGGTTTGCCAAATTTGAAAATTCTATTGTGGCTACGTCCGTTCTCTTGCATTCTACATAATTTATAATTAATGCCTTTTTTCAAATAAATTTTTTTAAACAAAATTAAAATAAATTTTTCTCTTCTATTAGAGGAAAAGAGTATACGTGAACCATTTCTGTAATACTAGTGGCATAGTACAGTCCAACCGAGTTGTCCGCGTGATTCCTGATTCTCGTTATTTCAGAATTGAGGCTGTTGAATAGGTATTCAAGTACACAGAGTAGCCAAGAATATTTATCTACTTATGTTACATGATTTCTTCCAGCTGATACGGGGTTTATTAGAAGTTTATGTTCTCATTAGTGTTAGAAATAGAATGTCCCCTCTCATTTTAGGTTTAACACACAAGTTTTAACATTTTCAATAACCCCTTTCACTGCAACTATGTGGGTATTCACTCGTCTCGGATTCTATTTGCATTTCACATGGTCTTATTGAAGAAATTAGCCAAAACTTTCTGAGGAGATGGAAATTATTATTGTTGGATAAATATCAGTATTATTTCATAAAAGTGGTATCTCAAACTTAATTATTCAATTTCAAGATTATTTGGGAAAAGAAGAGACTTGTCAAGATGGTTTCTGTGAATCACCAAAATCTTGATAAATTAATCCATGTCTTCTTAAGCTTCATGACTCACATTACCGTTCACCCGGGTCTCCCACAGACGTAAGCTTGATTTCTAGTTCCCTTTCAGAATGTTATAATATTGTAGTGGCTTCTTCTTGGGCTCAGCACAAGTTTCCTGAAAACGAGAAATGTTATGTGTTGGTATAGGAAGTCATTTCTGCATAGGGATCGTTTGATGAGCTGAACGAATCATAGTTGCTCTCATTCATCTTGGTTAAATGGACAATTACCTCAATTGTAGCAGCTAAGCGCAAAATGGAAGCTTCACACCAAGGTCGGCCAATGAGTTGCATGCCTATGGGAAGCCCTTGCTTGTCATAACCAACCTGAGCATGTTATTCACCAATATGAGATACTGACAAACAGCATGTTGTGCTAGGTTAATATCACCTCATTCCGAACTCACGAACAAATCCTACATTATGGCTCAATTGAAGGAAGATCTAGACTATAATATGCTTCTGCAGGGGACAAAGCTTGGAATAAGTGGAGGGGATTAAGCTAAGCTTTGAAGCGTTTTATACATTTATTTATTTTTTGCTTTCATGGCAATTACTACTTTTTGTGAAAAGTATCTTGGTATAAAATCTAAAAACCCTTGAAATATCAAGACACATATTTTTATAGGCAATTTAAATTCATGCACCAAATGCAGATCCATGATATATAATCTCGCCGTAACTAACCACCGAAATGGTTAAAGAGAGTACCATTTCCCGAATGACCACCGGTCAACTAACCATTCTGGATAGAGAAGAAAGGTGCTACAACTTACAGGAACAGTAACTGCAGGAAGTCCCAGAAGATTTGCTGTTATAATAAACCGCATAAGATTTCCTGAAATATAGAATACATGAATACAAATCAAACCTGAAACTGCAAAACAGTAAGATATCCAAGAAATATTAGAGAAACAGCATCAGTATAGTTTCAACTAACTCAATAGTAGATGATATCTAGTAAGAAGTGAATGTAGGGAAAAACCTGCAACTTGCAAATCAGTCTCCCCAACTTTAAGAGCAGTTGGTGGAATTCTTGGTGCTGTCATGCTGAAAAAGAAGGAAGTATATGGTCATAAGAATATTCCTGCCATAGCTCAGGATGTCAAAAATCTAACTTTGCTATGTATTGGACAAACTAATCTCCCGTCTACACATCCTTGACTTGCCATTTAATGTCCTAGGTATCTAAATTAACAAGTCAGTCACATGACTACTTCATTACTAAGAATATTATCTCAGGCACAAAAGTCCCACTAACCAAAAGAAGAGGGGAAACAAAAACAGAGCAGGAAAAAATGAGGAGGAAAATAGTTAAAAAGATGAGTGACTAAATTTGTGCACATGAAAAAGATGTTAAACATGTTCAATAACTGGAATCGATTAAGCTTAGTGAAGGATATAAAAGTCAATTCCACACATTTCACAGAATTCCTTGACGTACCCAGTTGTCGGTGTCACAATGACATCCACCTTCTTGAAAATCTCCATATGGAAATACATTAACCTCCGCCTGCAACAACCCAGATAAGAGTTATGTCAATCATGTTTCTTGTACTTCTGAAAGATCCATTTCTGTTTGTATCTGTAAGAAATGCATTTGACATTAATTGGAAGGGCTAGAGTACAGAGTATATATGCACAAACCAAGCATAAATGAGTATACATGACTAGTGAACAGCATAGAAATTAGAAGACAATATTCCTACGGGATTCAACATTTTCTCCTTTCATCATTCCATCGTGTTTTCTGAATGAAGCATTACTTTCATGATATTAAACACTCCACCAGATCTTATGAAGTCATTTGCTTGGTTTGGAATGTATCTGACTTCTTTCAACAAAATTGTTGACAGGTTCCAAAATTATCAACTTACAAGTTTTGGCAACTAATAAAGTGTAAAAGTAAACCTAAGGTAAGATACAACTATCTGACGTTTTCAGTCATTTCAGATGCCACCGTATTTCGAAATCAATAAATCAGTTGTCAGATAACAATAATAACATCATACCAGTTCTCAGATGGATTCTGAAATAAATTAATAACTAGGTTAGACTGCTTTACTTTAGGTAGCTTAAGAAACAACATGTCGCACCTAAGCCGCTGAGCAGCAACATAGTCTGCTGCGGTAAATGAACGAAAAAATGCCAGATTTGTGCGAGTATCATATGTCAATCTCACTCCTTTCCTGGTGACAAAAAGAAGAAAACAGATAACCAAGATGATATCAGGAAATAATTTGAAGTTGCTCCCAATAAGACACTGAATTCTAGTAAGAAGACCTGTGATGTGATAGAATATTCAAAGTGAAATTGTGTACCCATTATCACAGTCTGGATTCAGTGAGCACAGTGATTCAGACCCAATAGAAACAACATGAGCATTGCGCATCTCATGCAACTCTGGTATTAAAATCTCTACCGTCTTCAACCATGAGATAAAGAAAAATATTAGACATAGTAACAATCTTGTAGAACGATAGATACTTCCAACAATTCTACACCAAAGCTAGCAGATACACCTGCCAAAGTCCAAGATAAAGCAATGGAGAATGTAATAATAGAAACAGACATACTTTGCATCCATGCTTTTCTGATAGTCGACTGAGAACATTCTCACACTTGTCAGATATATCAGTGGAGAAGACATCATTAAACCACTACAAGAGGAAGTTGCTATGAGGTTAAAAAAGAAATAATGGTTATAACAAAAACTATTTCAGTGCACCACAGTGTAGTCACCTCTGTATATTTTCCAAGGCGCAGTGATTCCAGAGATCGCAAGCTCTCTTGTGAAGGGAAATTAGGGACACAAGGTAGGGGCTAAAAGAAATAGAGAGAAATGATTAAATTACAGAAACAGAACTTCTGATCCAAAATGATGACTGGTCCAAAATGATGTCCAAAACCAATAAGATGTATGTGACATGCTTAATGAATTCGATTCTGTGGTAAGATTAAACCTAAGAACACAGTTTTTAGATGTTCTAAACATGTACATGATGTTTCAGCTTATCCTGTTTACTAAAAAGGAACTTTTAAAAAGTAAGATAATGAAGAAAAAGGAAGAATATAGCAGATTAATAAGCATTCTTTGGTGGTTACCGGTCTCAAAGAGATTCTCTCAGCAGGAGAGGGTCCCAAAATTGCTGCATACCTGATGCATTATATATGAACTAATCACACTGCAATTCCCTGGTGCAACTTAAATTCTAAATTTATTTAAAACAAAAGTGAGACCAATAAAGCTATTAAAGAAAGAGTTTGTTGAACAGAACATGTAAAGTACATTAACAATCTCAGGAAGACTTATCATGACACAGTTCCCTGGCATACTTGACAAAAATACAACACAAAATCAACCATTTAGGAGGAAGGATTACTCTGTACTAGCATTTTCTCCACTCATTAGAATATCAAAATCCTCCTACTTATTTGAATTTATGGGAAAACAAACCGTATCTTCTTGAGAAAAATTTAGCTGCTTTTTTGGGATTACATTACGGGAATCCTCCACACTCTCATGGTAGCATCAAGCTGCCTTTTTTACCCTTGGAACAGCGGTTGCTCCAGAGACAATAGCACCAATTATGATATTGGGATTGAGAATTCAGGCCATAAAGGTGGAAAAGGAAAACTGTTAATTTCTGAGCAGGGGGGGTTGTGGAGTCAGGTTTACCTTACTAAACCTTATAACTGTTCATTTTGCTTTTTCATTTCCACTGTTTGTGTGCACACGCAGCATAATCAAGATGCTTATAATGATACTTCAGTGATTTGTTGGCAGTATAATGCTTCTTATAGCTAGTTGTGCAGCATTACCTCAATTGTCTTTGAAGTATGAGCTTATTCAGTTCTTCAATTTAAATGGAAAACCAACAATTCAAATGACGTAATTACACCTGTACTTCCCAAACAGAGCCTTACAGTAAGAGCTTCTAATTTATCATCCCTTGGATCTATTTTCTCCATGTCTGAACTTTCTTCATTCACATTGATGCAATTTGAGAAATCTGGTTAAATCACAGTCTCACAAATTGTTGCTGATGCCCACAATCTAATCATGGAGATAAGAGCAGCTCCCCTTGAAATCATGTAGTGGGCGGACATCACACTTATCCAAATCCATGGGTTATGTTCGAAGCCATTTTATAGGCTTGAAATACTATTAAGACAAATGGTTACCTAAGAAAATTTCAACTGATGTACACCTAATTGGTAGGAAAAAATTCCATCACTATATACCAGGTCAAACTGACTGAGCGTGCTGGCTGTGCAATCTGATTGTCCAATTGTCTTGTCAATCTCATGCTAATAATCAAGTACTTAACACTGGTTTAGCAGCTATGAGTCATACAACAGAATGTCCATCTTAGTGGTTTTTTGTACAGTATTGCTAATTAGTAATTGACAGCCAGGCACTTGACGAGATTACTGGTCTTGGACAAGATTAACTGTTAGCGTAAGATTGATAGATCTAAACAAGGTATGCAATTGTAACATTATAGAATGTACATATAGTTCTTTTATAAGATCTGACAAGATGGTTGAATAAGCATTCCACATCTTTATGCATAGCTCTATCATTCTTCATTTCTTTTCCTCGATAATAAGATTATTTTAGTTTGTCCTTTACTATCAGCAAGCAGATTTACGAGAGGAAAATGAGGCCAGCTAATTTCAACATTCGTTTAATTTATTTGGTTAGTCCGAATGATAATCAGGTACAAATGTATAAGAATAAGCATATTCTCGATACCCAAACCCATGATAACTTACACAAGTATGGTGTCCTCAACTGTTGTGGTAATCGGTCCAATAATTTCCACCGTTCCATCATCACATAATGACCTGGATAAATAAAAAAGAGGCTATAGTGAATCTTCCCCATCCTCCCATAACATGAAAAAAGAACCATTTGAAACATCATGAAGATTGAATGTCCATGCACCCAAAACAGACTTAATGATAAGAAGATATAAGAAATAATAGGTTTGATGTAATTTAAATTAACTAAAGGCGAGGCATAAGTGGAAATCACTAAGCACTTTACCAAAATCACTAATCTCTCCAAGTTAAGAAAACCAATATGAATTCGTCATATCATTGAAGATCGTTTGGCTGTTCATTTCTCAGTGACAGCTTATGGAACTTCACTGAGTTTGGAATTCTTGCAATCAACCAACAGTAATTTCAAGCTCCATCCTTGATATTGATCTCCATGCTATTGATAAAGGTATACGCATTCATATTATGTTTGCATAATTTGGACTAATAAAATATAATCTGAGAACTAAATAAGTTTCTAATTCAATTCTTTAACCTGATAACTAAGTTTCATATTCTAATCTGGATAACTAGAGTTTCTTCATTTCTTTATTTTGGTAACCAAAGTTTATATCCAATCCTTTGTACAGGCAAGCAACCTATAAGATGCTACATCAAAATAGAACTTCATAGGAAGTATTCTTACTGGAGTTATAAAGATTTGAAGTGATATTAATGTGGTAAGATGAAAAACAAGTACAACTGATGATCATAATACCATCTTTCAGGTACTGCAATGATATTATTGTGAGAAAGTGTGAGTGTTGTCTTGACTCATACAAAGATCTATTGAGATAGTCTAATCCAATTTGAGATGTCCATCATCACTATACATAAAAGGTTGAATACGTCCCAGACTAATGTATACACATGCATACAGGAGCCACAAGCTCTTAAATGAAAGTACAGAATAAATGAAAGAAAAATTGATGGTTGACGAAAGAGGAATAAGAATAATGGCTACAGTTGCGAGATCTATTAGGGAGAAAAACATATCACAAGACACATGTACAAATGAAGGATGAGCTCACCCAGTCATGTCAGTTCGACCATATGTTGACTTCAATCCCACAACACCACAAAGGGAAGAAGGAATCCGAACTGAACCTGTCCTTACGCATTAAATCAAACATCAATAAAATACTTATATATGAAGATTGAATAAGTGGATTCTTCAGTTTGACATGGTGTAGGTGTACAACCTCCTCCATCCGTCCCCAAAGCAGCAGAACACAATCCCGAAGCCACAATAGCTGCAGGGCCCGAGGAAGACCCTCCTGTGTACCTCTCTGGATCGTGTGGGTTTCGGGTAGTCCTGTCACGAAGAGATTTTTAACTCAAAAGTTACAGGGAATAGAAGCAAAGGTATGTTCACAGCAACTAATAAACAACTCTCGAGTTTTCTACCTCAGTATATAAACATTTTAGGAAGCAATTGTTGAAGGTCACTGTGAAGGAAGTCTGTATAGTGTAACATTTAAAACAGAAGGGAAATGTTTGAGGACTGCCTCAGAAAGGGTTAAATGCAATTTAACATTTCAGGTATGCAAAGCCTTTCTACAAAAGAATATGTACATACATACCCATAGTTTGCGTTATTCCCAGTAGTGCCCAAGCCCAACTCATGCATGTTTGCCTTTCCAACCAAAATTGCACCACAACGTCGTAATCTTGAAACAGAAACAGCATCCTTCTTTACCTCTCGAACCTCATGCATCCATGTAGTTGCTCCTGTTTGCACCAAGTATATAACTAAATCTGGAAATAGGGCTTGGTGGGAAGATGAAAACTAAAATACATACCCTTTGAAGGGTGAGGATAGCAATCTATGTCGTCTTTGATTGCCATGAAAATCCCATCCAATATTGACAGTGGATTTCCTGCATATTCCCCAATCAGGAAAATATTATTCTGACTGAGCACAAGTACGAAAACTACTTACAGTTCAATGATGTATATAGCACAGGAAACATGTATCAGTATACCTTGTTCAAATCTTTGTGTAGAAGCAGCAGCTTGCTTTCTTACTTCATCAGGGTCAAAAGAAATTAATAGTGGTGCTGCGGGATTCTTATTGTTGAAATCATCAATGGCTAAGATGAAGCGCTCTGCAACCTGTAACACAAGGAACAACTTCTCATCCTAGAGATTAGAAGACAGAAACAAAAACCTAGCAACTTAGAAGTGTCTTGCCATAGATGGAGTTGTAAACTTGGATCTGTATGCATATGCATAATCACGAATCTTCCAGTAGCGGAATGATGCAGTTGAATCACCACTCCAATTGCTAGCTGGATCATATTCTGGAAGATACTTTAAGGCCAGCTCAACCCGGTCTTCAGGCTTCACGTCTTCTTCCAGGCTGACAACAGCAGATTCTGGCTCTACAACACTCGGGAAATCGAAGCCAAATTAGTGCCAGGTATACAGAACTTTGTAACATGGCAACGTCAACATTGTTATCTAACTTTAATAAGAAGGTCACAATGAATAACCTTGAGGAGGGAATTCGGGTTTAAACATAGGATGCTCTGGTATGACGGTGTACTGCAACATCTGTCAATCATGAGTATATTCTTCTTCAGTCTTTAATTAACCATTTCATGCATACAAACACAGAATCATCACTAATCAAACCTCGACGATTTTGTTTTCATTCTTGAGGCGATCCATGATCAAGGATCCGATAACCGGTGCTTCAATCAGCTTCACAAATAACTTGAGCCAGAAACCAGTCAAATGTGGAGCTGCAAAAGGAATAGTTCAACCGAAACAATACAAAAATGCAATAAAATAGTATATCACATCAAAGATAAACCAAAACCTTGAATATTCTCCGGTATGTACTTCACCGCCGTTAAGTCAACTTCACTCGCCGGTAACATCACTCTCTTATTCCCCATTTCTCAATACAGTAGCTCAATCTATTAAAAAAAAATCACCATAATCATCTCGTGAAAAATCAAAACTGAAAAGCTTAAGATATCCATGGAACATTGTGACTTTTCACACCTAAGAAGTAAATTCTTTCACAGTATGGAAGCTGGTTGCCGGCCGGCGATCACTGGGTTAATGATAACGTGCGCCAAGTAAGTGCACGTTTAGAATTACTATTTTTATAGTCTAATTTTAGAGACATTAATAAGCGTATAGTAGTCTAGTCGGCTAATTCAATGCCAATTTCAAAGACTTGGAGACTTCCGCCAGAATCTCAACGTACGGCAGTTTAACCATCAACTATATATATTTTCAGATGAGACATTGTTTCGACTTGGCAGGGTATTTTTAAAAAATAATCATTTAAAACTCATGATATAAAACAATGTGTGCTTGAGATTTAAATATAAAAAGGAACTTTAAAATTAAGTTATTTTTAATTATAAAATAATATTTTTTTAGGGGAGGGACTAAAAAAATATGCCAATGACCGTGCGGCGTGCGTTGTATGATCCTAATAGAAAAATTATTCAAAATTCAACATAAATATTTGAAATTTTTTTCATATTTGTCATTTTATTTATTAAAGTTTTATATTTTATAGGAGATAAATCACACTACATATTTATGACTTCACAAAGGGCAGTAGTGAAAATTATAGTTTAAATTTTGTTTTTAAATATTTTTCTTAATATGTATGTATTTCCTCAAAAATTCAATTAATTTAAATCGAAGCAGAAGATGACTACAAAATTTTAGAACATGCTATTCAAAAGCATTTTAAGTAATTATAATAAAATTTGAGTAGTTGGCCCTTTAACTTCTCTAACGATAGAAATATATTTAATTAATTATCATTCTATAAGACAATAACAAAAGCAAAATTTTATTTTTATTCTGGACGAATACAATTTTGAGTTTTTTTTTTATAGCAATGCAATTGGTTTCTAAAATCTTTTTCGATTGAGTACCACCGAAAAAAATGTATTTAAGTTAGAACGTCTTCCTTGCTCTCTGATCAAATAACTCAACATTCACCCAAATATACCATTTTGCACACATATAATATTATATTAATTTTAAATAATATTTACATAAAATATCTAATTTTATCAAAAGACTAAAGAAAAGAACCAATAATCTAATATGACTTGATTATTTAAGCATTAAAGATAGGAAACTTTGACAGCTTTTTATTGCACGGGGATCAAACAGTAAGATCAGTTTAGAGGGATGAGGTAGAGTTCATGGCAACAAAAGCTATAATTTCAGATTACAGAAGATGAACCAATTGTTCAATTTTGTGGATTCTCAAAGCGCCATCAGGTTCCCTTTCAAAATATCATAAAACTGCACTGGCTTCTTCTTAGGCCCAGCACAAGTTTCCTAAGAAAAGCAACATATCGACTGTTAATAGAGGATTGTCAAATGAGTGACTAGGATAGAACTTAGGGCGGTCTAAAAATACTGAATTGATAAAAGTGAAGAGTAATGTTACTTGGGCTAAAATGAGTTGAGTTGAGTTGATATGAATCAAATTTATAAATGGACGGGTCATGTTTTCATGTGTTAAATTTGGCACCCCTAACTTTTACTGTTCCAAAGTGGCGTTGAGGTAAATATGGTGTTTATTTTTCAAGAAAATGGATAGTGACTCATTTGTTGGAATAAACTATACCTCTATGGCAGCTGCCAAGCGCAAAATGGATGCTTCACACCATGGACGCCCAATGAGCTGCATGCCTATGGGAAGTCCTTGCTTGTCATAGCCAACCTGACATATGAGATTCCAATAAAAATTTAAACAGTTGGAGGTATTAGCGATACCGCCATATTTGTATAGTGTGCAGATGTTGAATGAAGTCGATATAAATGAATCAGCTTAGCTATAATCAGGCCAAGTCCATAGGTCCCGCTCATACTTTACCAGGACATGGGCTTATACTAAACTAGACTACTTTTTGTGCAGTTCAGCATTACTATACTAATGTAGACATTAAACAAGAGATCAGAGCAGATAATGCAGTAATTTTGCATTACTAGACTACTGATGTAGACATTAAACAAGAGATAAGAACAGATAATGCATTTTGGTATTGTTTTGTGCAAGACCAAGCACTTGTAGGCTCTCACGATCGTCCATCTCCATTTACATAAAGCAAAAGCACTATTTGTGACCAAAACAAACATATTTAAGAGATTGGGAAGGAAATGAGGACAAAAGGGGAACACAGTGTAGAGGACTGATTGGAAGTATTCTGTGGTGGTTGTGGCAACTTTTGGTGCCTTTTGTTTATTGCAGCTACGAGCACTTGTGCCAAACCTGTCACAGTAATTTTTTAACATGTAGGGAATCTGGACTGCGTACAAAATTTAGTTTGCCTCCGAGTTGAGCTTCTCAATATCCCGGCAAGTTATTTTTACTCAAATCTGCAGTTGGTCTAGACTCACAAGTACATAGGATAAAGATGCTGTGCTTACAGGGACGGATATTGCAGGAAAGCCCAGAAGATTTCCTGCTAATACGAACCGCATCAGATTTCCTGGAAGAGAGTTTGAGAACAAAAATCAATATAAGATTGTAAACAGTTAAGTAGTACCTATCCAAAATAATAAAAAAGTTCATTTAAAAAAAGCGAGAATAATGCATAAGAAGTTTGCAGCTAACTATGGTTTAAAAAATTCACATAGGTGATATGCTACAGTTAAGAATATCCAAAAAGAGGATCATCCTTCCTTAAACAGTATGTCCAACAACAGGAGAAGTTACTCTAGTTGTAAGAGCATCTCATTTCCAACCAAAAGGTTTAGAGTTCGAATAACCAAGAGAAAAGTGGGATGAATCACTGTTGTCCCGGGAGGGAAGGTTTGAAGGTCTATGGTTAACCAAATTGAAGAGAAAGAAAGATTTGTGTGCGCGACCACTCTATTATGCTTATATGATCAATCTTTACAGACTCAGATATCAAGCAATTGACAGCATCACCCAAACACATGAACCTGTGTATCATAACGACATACCTGAAACCGGCATATTGACCTCTCCAACTGTAAGAGCAGTTGGTGATATTATGGGCGCTGTCATGCTGAAGAATTAGCAATGTTAGCTAAAGATGGTTTCACGGATATTCATATTTCAACAGCAGAAAATAACGAACAAAGCTGCTGATTTTCACATATATGTAAATTCTACAAAGATATTAGTAACTTTTATGAGTATATATACACAACATTTTCAAGGTTAAAATCTAAATTTGACATCATCAAAGTAATCAATCTCCAACTATCACCTTCTTCTTGTTCAGTTAAAGAATCTTATTCATGTTTCATCATTGATCAAATTCAATAATTTAAATGGAATGGTGAGGGAAGTAATGCTATTCACAAGCATTACAGATTAGGCACATGCAAATAAAGAGATATGCAATAAACATTTTATTGATGGTCATTCAAGTGAATAATAAAGTGTTTCACCAAGAAAGTACTAACAAAATCGTGCACCATCACCAAAAGACAGGAATGTGGTTAGTGGTTACATACGCCGTAGTAGGTGTCACAATGATATCCACCTTCTTGAAAATCTCCATGTGGAAATGCATTATCCTTCGCCTGTAATAATTAAAGAGATTATATCTAATAACTTATTGTACTTAAAAACTTTACATGTTGCCTGTATCAGAAGAGAATGCACTTCTCCCTAATTGTTAGTTGAATAAAACACCAAGAATTATTGGAATGTATTACTTTCATTAGTATAAGCAACAAGATTAGAGAGAACAACACAGCAACCAAACTTAGAGCATAAAATAAAGCTACTGCCTTTTTTCGTTAACCTACCTACATTCTTACCAAAAGAAAAAATCTATCTAGATGATTGTTAAAACACAGTATTAAACCCAACACCAATCATGAAAAAGAAAAATAGGAAGACTAATAGTCACTTTCTTACATAAATGAACTATGATTTTTCTTGAGAATATCCATGAGTAGCAACCTAACCTATGGATCCAAAACAAGGTAATACCCACAAGATTTACTTTCATTCTCACCAGATACAAGTGGGCAATGGTGTTGAGAATCTTGTGTCATTGAAAAGATTTGTCTCTTTATTTATGCAACTGGAAACAATCTCTCTACCCTACAAAAGGTGGGATAAGGTCTGCATACCTCCTACCCTCCCTAGATCCCACATTTGGGATCACACTGGATATGTTCTTGATGTATTAAACCGTTACTCAAAAGGACAGAATACCATTGTCAGAGACTTCCAAAACAAGTACAAATGATCAAGCTATGCAAATCTCAGTTCAAATATATCTTAGATGCCACTAAATTTGCAGTGCAGATCAAATTCAGAATTTGCTAAATTATGCCACACCTTAGACACTGAGCAGCAATGTAATCCGATGCTGTAAATGATCGAAATAGTGCCAGATTTATCCGAGTGTCATATGTTAATCTCGCTGATTTCCTGGAAATCAGGTCAAGAACAGATTATTATACAAATGCCTGCAATGTATTCATCAAAAAGAAGATGAATTATGCCATCATGTCATGTACTGCTCCAAACGAGGCAGCTCAAGCACATGAAAGACCTGCTCGGTAAGGTAGACATACCCATCCTCAACGTAAGGATTCAACTGAGTTAGTGCTTCAGAGCCAATAGAAACAATATGTGCACTGTGCATCTCATGCAACTCTGGTATTATAATCTCTATCGTCTTCAATTAATGGAAGAAAGACAACAATTTAAGAAAACAAAAATGGAAAATGATAGATAAAAAGAAAATACTTGGTCACAAAATTGATGCTCCTAAGACCCCTAACTCTGAGCAAGCAACATGGCAGATGATCAAAGACAATCCCTTGAAAGCACAAAAGAATTGGATATGGGCAATAAACTCACTTTGCACCCATGTTTTTCTGATAGCTGATAAAGAATATCCTCACACCTCTCAGATATTTCAGTAGAAAAAACATCATTGAACCACTGCAGGAGGAAGTCAAGAAACAATATAACTGTTACAAGAAAGTTGCATTTCAGACACTTCACCACAAGAAAAACAATTACCTCGGTATACTTTCCAAAGCGCAGTGATCCCACAGAGCACCAGCTCTCACTTGAACTTAAATTTGGTAAACAAGGGAGGCCCTGAAACATTGTAAAGAAACACCTAAAGGACTTCAATGGAATAGGCACAAGCACAACTAAGATCTGAAACTCATAAGGTGAAATTACTTCTTAAATATGAAACACGGCTCCAATCCAAATAAGTAGTATAATTCTCCCTAGATCATCTAAACAAGAAAAAGGCGTTAGAAATACACCTCTTTCTTGTACTCTCAAGGACTGATGTTTAGGTCCTACAACATCAGCCAGAAGTTACTTTTTCCACATTGTAGTTCACATAAACCCAGCTATTACAGAGTTGACAGCTTTTGGATTTCTGTCTATAGAATTTATCCAGAAGCTAGAAGACTGACGATACCACTGGAGAAGCCTCTCTCCGATGTTTACATACTACCAGGGTTCCCCCAACACTAAGAGGTTGTATATCAACTCTTCTCTTCAGATGGTCAACCAATGCCTTTGGAGGAACATGCTTAGGAAACTCTATATAATCACTTTGTATTCTGTAACATTAACAAAAAGAGGAAATGAAAAAAATAATTAAAAAAAAAGATGCATCATACAATCTAGATTATAAACGATGAGCATGCAATTTCTTGGGTAATTACCGGTTTCAAAGAAACTCTCTCAGCAGGGGAAGATCCTAAAATTGCAGCATACCTGATAGTAAAATATCGCAACTTAGCTTTCTGGAAATGTTTATCTTAAGCTCATCGAAGGCAAAAAGCAGAGAAATCCTGATTAGTTTGTGATTAAGGAGAAGTTGATTGATAAGACTGATTAACTCGCATAGTTGGAGGAAGGAATTTTGCATATAAATAGAGTAGGAAACACACTGTGTCCAATCCCCAAGATAGAGAGAGAAAAACCCTCTAAGATCTCTTAGAGGAGTAGATTAAAGCAAAATAAAGAACTGGATATGCAGAAATAATGAGAGAAACACAATGAAACCTTCTGCTGATAGAGCACTTCATGGGCATATTATATGAATTCAAGTACTAGGATGAGTTATTTTCACAAGCTATATTAACGTACATTCTTCGCCAGTGATGATGGTCAAGACCATTTTGCATTATAGCATCACCAGTTATAGAACTATAATCACTGGACGTGGAAAACAAATACGCTCTAGGACATCTAAGGACCAGTTATTATTTACATCAGTATGGCATCCTCAACAGTTGCTGTGATAGGTCCAACAATTGCCACTGTTCCACTATGATATATCAACCTGGAAAAAAAAATGGATGAGACTAAAAAGTTACCTATTTAAGACTTAAAAAGCTAGCGCGAAAATAAAAAAGTATGTTCATAGCAGAATTAAAATTAAGTTGACAAAAAGCAACATATTTACACATAAATTGCTCCAATTAAGCAAAAAATAGAATATTCATTCGACATAGAAGGAACTTCAAAAAGAAAATATTTTATTTATAACAATCGTGTTGGGGAGAGGTGATTAGACAGGACATGCCATTGTTTCAGCTTACCAAGGACATGACTAGATAAGAGGGTGTGGAGGACACGGATTAAGGTAGAAGGTTATTAGGTATATAACCTCCCACCCGCACAAGTACCATATAGCTCTACTCATCAAGATTTAAATAGATCAGAATGGAGGCATATAAATTCAGAACTACTCCGCAATAGGAGCTCACCCTTTCATGTCAGTCCTTCCGTATGTTGTCTTCAAGCCCACCACACCACAAAGGGAAGAAGGAATCCGAATTGAACCTGTAAACTATAAACTTTAGAGAAAAGGACATACAAGGATTTCATAAGATGATTCAGAGTTACATGGTATTATAGACAACCTCCTCCATCTGTTCCCAGTGCAGCAGAACACAGTCCAGAAGCTACAATAGCTGCAGAGCCTGCGGAAGAGCCGCCTGTGTACCTATCTGGAGCATGTGGATTCCTGGTTGTCCTGTCAGATAAACAAATACACCACCCATACTGCTGTTTATAATGAAAAAACATTTCCAAAACAGCGTGGAAAGTTAAATTGTTACAATATTTTTGATAAAGAAATTAAATTGTTATACTTGTTAGAGGTCACATACATAACAGTAATTAAGTCAACAAATCGAAAGGTAAGAGTTCTATCAAAGCTTTGAAAAAAAAGATTTTTTCATGACAAGGGAAACCCGCAGCCACTATCCTTTGGGTGCGCACAGGGTAAAACTCTCGCTCCTATGCAATAGCTCGCAAACCACACAAGAGAGGTAATCTGTACTAGCCAAGCCCGGTGCGACGAGCTCGATCCAGTAGGCAAAGCCCCGCTTTCGCTGGCAAGGGGTTTCAAACTTGAGACCTCCAACATGGAAGTCCCAAGCCTAAACCACTTTGAAATATAGTCACAGGAAACAATGAAATCTTTAAGGTTTCTCTTCATGGCAATTTTTTCCCCAGGTTTGCTACCTCATTTAATATTTCACCAAATGTTTGATCATGACTACTTACTATGAAACGACGAGGATTTCTTATATATTGTGTACAGCTTGTAAGCTAAACTCACCCAAAATTCATATTATTTCCGGTAGTTCCAAGGGCCAATTCATTCATATTTGTCTTTCCAACCAAAACTGCACCGCAACTTCGTAATCTTGAGACGCAGACAGCATCATTCTTCACTTCATGTATCTCATGAAACCAAGTTGTTCCACCTATTAGCAAAGGCAGAGCCAGAATTTGAAGCTTATGAGTTCTAGATTTCAATCTTCTTAAGTTACTGAGTTCTAAATAAATTTTTTGTGCATATGCAATGATTTTTTAAAGAAAAATATAGAGTTTGAATCAAAGCTACTGGGGTCAGCTGAACCCGTAGCCAACACTCTCTCTGCCCTCGTCTGTTAGTCATTAAGTATGCAACTAAATCTGGCAAAGAACTATGCTTTGGCGACTAGAACTAGAGTACATACCCTTTGATGGATATGGATAGCAATCAATGTCATCCTTTACTGCTATGAAGATACCATCAAGGACTGATATTTCACTTCCTGCACAAAACTAACCGCTAAGAAATAGTAGCTGAGTAAAGTCAAATGCAGATAGCAGCCCCGACACATTTTTGAATGGTACAATAGCATACATGTCTGTATATGACCATAAAAAAATATACACCAGGGTACCTTCTTCAAATCTTTGGGTGGAAGCAGCGGCTTGCCTTCTGACCTCATCAGGATGATAAGAAATTAGTAGCGGTGACAGTGGATTCCGGTCGTTAAACTCTTCTATAGCTGAGATGAAGTGCTCTGCTACCTATGGCACAAATGTAATAATAAGCTAATCCTAAGAAATACATTTAAACAGACAGCACGAAAACAGGGAAAACAAACTTGCCTGAGATGGACTTGTAAGCTTAGATCTGTAAGCATATGCATAATCACGAATCTTCCAATAGCGGAATGGTGCGGTCGGATCAGTATTCCAAATACAGCCTGGATTGTAGTCTGGAAGACACTGGAAGGCTAACTCAACACGTTCTTCAGGTTTCCCATCTTCTTCCAAGACAAAAACACCAGGTTCTGACTCTAAATTCACATGCCATACAAAGTCGGTTAGTGACTCCAGTGGCATTGGTTTTTGAAGTGATTTAGGTCACCACAGCTGACCTCAATAAGAAAGAAGAAGATGAAATGCAGATAGGGTGTAGAGAGAAGAAGGAACAGTTCTGTATATTGATGTATGAATTATTGAATATCACAGAAGGATGTTAGCCTATTTATATAGATGATCTAGAGATGAGATTAACGCACTTAATAACTAGCGTAACAAACTAATCTAACCGACAAAATGGTCAAGGAGTCACCTTCTATAATTGAAAATAATTTAACTTTTAAATTCTCTTTTTTATCCTTGACGAAATGACTTACAAGTTACAGCCACAGAAATGATCATAGAGTGTTTTAGACCACAAATTTCAAAAGTCTTCCTTTTGTTCTTAAAACTTTCTGACAAGTCAACCTATGTCACATAAATTGAGACGGAGAGTGTATTACATAAGGCTGTTAGCCTATTTATATAGATGATCAAGAGATGAGAATAGCTCACTTAATAACTAGATTAACAAACTAATCTGACTCTAACTTATTACTGGAAAGAAGTAAGAAGAACAAACTACCCTTAATGAACTAAGCAGTGCTAACTGCTTCTGTAACAGTTTTATCATAAGAAATTTCTTAACTTTGGTCCCTGGTGTATGCATTTGCCTGTCATCTCCTTTATTACTCAAGAAATATATGCCTGTCACCCACATATTGTCAACCCGCATCCCCTCCACCCCTCTTCTGAAAAAGGTCTTTTGTAATGAAAGACAAAGAAAAGGTTGAAACAAAGGTAAGCCTATTCTCTCTTCTTCCTTTTTTTTCTCTTTTTTTTCTTTTATAATGGTATAGACTAGCAAAAGATAAACCTATTTAAACAAGCATGTTGACTAAGTCAAGCAGTTCCGTTTCATTATGATGGTCTATTTGAAAACCAAGGATAGCTGAGCGTGCAAAAATTCAAGATAAATACTGAACAAAGAATGATATTGCAACAAACCTTGAGGAGGAAATTCAGGTATAAACATCGGAGCCTCCGGTATCATGGTATTCTTGAACATCTAACAATCATGAACACTTGACCTTTTAGCTATCATAGAATATATACGCATCCCCCCCCCCCCTCTGACATGAACAATTACAACATAGAAAGAAAGAGAAATTGGATGCATTAAGAATCAGACCTCGGCTCCTCGGTTCTTGTTCTTCAAGAGAGTCAGGATCATTGAACCAATAATTGGTGTTTCAACCAACATTACAAATAGTTTCAACCAAAATCCAGTCAGCTGCGGAGCTGCAAGTCCATAGGTGAAAATTCTACGTAAAATTTTTTAAACTACCAATAACTAAATAATTCGGCTAACAATTTGGAGATTTATAACAATAACTACTCCCTGTTATCTAACTCAAAATAAACTTTGAAGAACATTTTTAAATGGCTTAATACATAACCAGCCCCTAAAACTTGTTCGAACAGTCTAAACACCTCAACTCCTAATAAATTATTCCAATTAGTATTTTCGGTTCAAATTTTGGAAATCTTTTTCAATGTGTTCTGATTCGTTTTTGATGAACTTTAATGTGTTCCCATTCGTCTATTAGATAGTTAAGTTAACCACATAAAATATATCATTTCCTCCCATTACATGCATTCTCTCAATAAACCGTAATACTCCAAACATTTTCTACTATATTTTTATGTGATTACAATAACTATCTAATAGACGAACGGAAATACACGCAACTTTCTTTTTTCAAATCTTGAATTGAAAGTGAGTTGATTGAGACACTTTAGTAAGAGTTGAGGTCTTCAATTAAAACACACTTAGTTCAATTGCTTAAATGAAACATTTTGGCAAGTTCAACGGGCTGGGTGAGTTTTAAAATCTGTAAGTATTCCACCATTTTGATATGAAAATTCCAACTTCTGATACTTATTTATGTATTTCCAAATATCTAACGCATGATTTAGCTTTTAAAGTCATAATAATTTTCTAAAAAATGCAAACAGATTATGAATGGAGGGACTGTTATGCTTGATACGGGAAGACCTTGAATTTTCTGAGGCGTAAACTTCACAGTCGTCAAGTCCACTTCACTCGCCGGCAACATCACAATCTTTTTTCCCATTTCTAACAAACAACCGATTCAAACAATTAAAATCGTCTATTGAAAATTGATTAATTACTACTAAAAGAGAAAATGTCAAAAATACTTACTTTATTTTATACAGAAAAATTCGAAATCTGGAAGTAAAGGTAGGTTTTCGAGTCTTTTTATGAAGCGGCTGAGTGCTGCCTGTCATGCCATTAATTCTTCTCGTTTGTTGGGGAGTGGGGAGTTGCGCATCACTCCAAGTGGCGTAAAGATAGTATGTAATCATGGCGTCACCGTTAACCGATGGTGTCATGTTCCCGCCGACGTGCGTATTGTGTTGTCCTTTTGCCCCGTTATCAAGAAAAAGTCCCCGCCGGCGGCAGTTGGCAAGAAACGGTGGGACTTAAATTTTAAGGAGAGAAGTATTTATACTAATTTCGTCCGCAAATTATTAACAATTTCAATAATTTGAAAATTAAATTAAAATTTATATAAATTTTAAATATTCTTTTAACATATATATATATAAAAAAAATAGAATTAAGCAAAAAAAGACAGCAAAGCAAAAAAGTAGAAGGAAAAGAAAAGACATAACAAAAGAAAGAAGAAACATAAAAACAAGGCCAAATAGATAGACCTTAAATTTGTTCTTAAATTTTATTTTGCCATTTTAAATTTATTCCATTTTAACTTTTAGATTCTAATTTTTACGCTCTATTTTGATACTTATGTCCAAGGAATCAATAAAATGAGAAGAGTGTACTTCATATGTCATGACATTTATAAAAGTCAATTTAAAACACATACACAATTCCTCTAACTTGGCCTTATTTTTCGTTTTGACACTCTATTTATCTTTGTTCTATTTTAACCTCTCAACTCTATTTTTTTATGTATATTTTAAACGCAATGACTAATTTTTTTATTTGTTCTTTATTTTTATTTTTATTTTTATTTTATAATCGACGTTTGTTTGTTAGTTTTCAAAATATTTCTTAAAAAAGTTAATAGGCAATTTTTAAAAAAATAATATTTTTTTAGAGTTCCTTAGTTATTTTTTTAGAGTTCCTCATTTTTTTTGGAAATAGTAAACAATAATATTTTTTTAGAGTTTCTCTATTTTTAATTTAATAAAGATAGATCATTTATTATTAAAATTGAAAAGATGGTAAACAATTGTAAAATAAACAATTTATATTTACACATAAAAATTTCAAAGTTGTAGTTTTAATATAGTGTTTATATCTTACAAGATCACTCAACTTTGAGAATATATCTAACATCATTAGACTTTGTTTTTGTATTAATAAAATCACTCAACTAAATTAATTATAAAATAAAATTGACATGGAAATTTTTTTTGGTCTATTACCACAACTAAATAAAATTTAAAAATTTGACATATTAAATTTATTTGTTTTTATATTATGAAATATGAACCTGCAAATAAATAAAATTTGTAAGCTGATTTATTTAAATAAATTTACAAGTACACAACTACAAATATAAAACACAAAATCAAGAAAAAAAAAGTGTAAAAGAATTTGAAGGAATATTTTTGTCTTTATATATTTAATTCATGGTATTGAATCCAAGGTATTAGTTAATAACAGAGAGGTATTAGTTAATACCTTCTAAAAATCCTACCAAACATTGTATTAACTAATACCTTACTCTAATATATAAATTATTTATCCCAATACTTCCTACCAAATGGCCCTAAGTCATTCAAGTGTATTGCTTAAATTAAATTTAGGGGTATAAAATTAATTCATAAAGCCATGATTCATCGAATTTATTTATGTTTAGACGGATTAATAATTCACTTATTTTATTAATTGGATTTGTTTTGATTCGCTTTGTTCAGTCTATTTAAAATTGAGCTAATTTCCAGTTTAGACTAATCCTAGAGAAATTTTAGCTAAATATTTTTAAAAAAGATGATTTTTTTTAGTTGATATAAGCTTTTATAGTCATAAGAATTTCCTGTTTTTACTAAGTACTCAAATATATTATAAAAAAATAAATTTTGATTTTAAAATATTGTAAGAATTAAGGGAGTAGGGTTATGACATGTTTTTTAGCTCATTTTTGAAAAATAACATTTAACATCAATGACCCACCCATTTATTAACCACATTCATTTTGACATTCTCACATTCAATTCTATCCGTCCATTTGACACACCAAGTCCTAACTAAATTTAATCACTTATTGATTTGAGTAGATCTTACAATCGTTAAAAGGTATTTTGTGTGGATAGTTATCAGCACCATTCTATTTACGCCAGCTATCATCACCAACAACCACCTTTATTGTCACAACCACCACCGACAAGGCGACAATCACCACCAACCATCTTTGCCATCACAATCACTATTGCGATTTCATCCATTGTCACACTTATCACCTCCATCATTGTAATTATATCTATTATCACTAACCATCACCACCATCTTTGTCATCATCTCCACCACTGCAATCAATCTCTATTACCAAC
Organism: Solanum rostratum; assembly: GCA_029948455.1. Lineage (NCBI taxonomy): Eukaryota > Viridiplantae > Streptophyta > Magnoliopsida > Solanales > Solanaceae > Solanum > Solanum rostratum. The sequence goes on along the minus strand of CM057045.1, from coordinate 87,748,805 downwards.
AATATCCACCACCACAACTAGTGTCGCTGCAAAGTACCACTACCATCAATATTATCAATAACCATACATCTACGATCACTAGCATCAACATCTCCAACTACTAACGTCACCAATCATCACTGCGAACTATTTCTATCATCACTAGCGAACACAAATATTTCATTTATTAATCAAAATAGTAATATTATTTTATTAAATTTATATTTTTGTAATATTTAATTAGAGTTTGTAAAATAATATAACTTATTATGCTTCAAAATTAATAAATTACACCCATTCAAATGCTAAAGCATAAACGGTCTTGATTATTCAGTTCAAACCACCACTATTTCTTCTTTATGTCTATGAGTAATCTTCAGATCTTGTTCCATTATCCTCTTAAGCTCATTTTTTGTGATAATATCTTGTCTTGTCTTTGAGGTTAGGCTTAAAGCTTATTCCTGTTAGTTCTCTCACTTTCTTTCAATGGCATCTTGGAAACCGTTAGTTATACTTTCCTTTTCAAGATGTCATAGAACTCCACTGGCTTCTTCCTATACTCTGCAGAGATTTCCTGAAAGAACAAGTCAAATCCCCTGTGAATACTCGTTCGAACAATTTAGCAGTTTGTTACTTTGTTAGTTGGGGCCGAGAGGTGATAGGGACGGAGGAGAATACCTCTATTGCAGAAGCTAAACGCAAGATTGAAGCTTCACACCATGGACGACCAATAAGTTGCAAGCCTATTGGAAGTCCTTGCTTATCATAACCAATCTAAGCATGCAAAACAAAAGAAAAAAGAAATGTAAATTAGTATGGGACAAGTAAAATTCAAACACATGATGTTGATTGATATTTGACAGCTAGGCGTTTCAGGGTAACTTTGAATGCTATGGTGGCAGCCATCGATCAAGAGATCTTAGTTTTGAAGGAAACAGAGGTTGTGGAAATACAAATGGAGAAAGTTATGGAGAAAAAGAGCGTTCAATCGTTCATTTTTACTGCTGCATGTCAATATTAATTTGGAAGAAGGTGAGCAGTTCCTTACAGCAAAACTAGGATGCAGTAAGAATCGATAGTGCTGTTTTGATGACACTGAACTACAGAATAACTGAGAGAGGAAAATATTAAAATTTCCACTTATATGACCAGTTTTGACACAATTAGTACTTGTGTAATGTTATATTATATATGACAAACCTATTACTGTAATGTTATATGAGGTTGAAATGCTTAGAATAGGAGCACTGTTTGGAAGTTGTTTGCATATTAACATGCAGGTCCTTGTCCTTCTATTTCATAATTCATAGCCTTTCATGAGATTTACTCTCAGATAAGTGCCTAACAGGAAAAAAGATGAATATCACTTACAGGCACAGAAATTGCCGGAAGTCCGAGAACATTTGCTGATATAGCAAATTGCATTAGGCTTGCTGAAAAGAATAGCAAAGGAATAAGTAGTCTAAATAGAGTTGGATAATCATTAAGTGCTCATCATAACAACAAAAAGAACAGTCCTAGCATTGAGAATATTTTGAGATAGAACACTTTGGGAGTTTAAATACTAAAGTTCAATCTGTCCTCAATACATACAAAAATCAAATTTCTGAGATAGAACACTTTGGGAGTTTAAATACTAAAGTTCAATCTGTCCTCAATACATACAAAAATCAAATTTCTGAATCTAACACCCAGTCAAATATCAAATATTTTATTCATAAGATATCTCATGAAATAGCATAGCAATCTCATACTTATATAAACATGTGTGACGTAAACCTATAACATCAAATCCAATACCAATCAATTATACTTTTTGGTCGTAGAGCCAATATGAGTTGATCAAATCCAGTGTTGATCCAACACTCACACTCATGTCATTTGGACACTGGTGCGACAATGATTTTGAAGAGTCCGCATCCGTTTTAATCCATCCAAATATAGTCTAATCTGTCTATTTGACACACTAGATGCCATCAGAGGAAACATCCACAGTGATAGATAGGCTTAATTTTTCGTTATTGCTGTTAAACCACCAAATTGATATATTCTTCTCTCCAAGTTTTTGAAGTTACCTGGACTATAGCACACACAGCAAGGATGTAGAGGAGATTATAGAGCATCTTCAGGGACTATTAATGACTACTACAAGGTAATAAAATGATACTTTTTGTTGGTAAATAATAATTAAAAAGAATAGAAACAGATGTTAACTTACCTACTACTTGCAAATTTGTCTCACCAACTGCAAGAGCACTTTTTGGAATTTCAGGGGCTGTCATTCTGGAGAAAAAGTAAAAACAGAAATTTATGAATTTAATTGCCTGTTGGTACAGAAACAGATCAACATAAATGACAACATACACAAAGCATTGGTCCATCTACTTCAGTTGGTAAAAAAAAAGGAAGATATAATTTATTTGGGAATAAATCAAAATTCTGCAATATGGACATATACATTTCTATTCAATATGAAAACTCTGTGAGTGAGGCATTCAATGTAAATCCTCTGTGGATCATAACATGAACAAACGTGACTTCAATCGTCAAGCTAAATTATGGTGTACAACTTCAAAGACATGAAAAATACCCAAATCCTTAATGTTGTTATCAAGTCATTCACTGATTAAGCATTATCCACGTGAAGCGAAAAGAAACATATGGTTTCTATTTTGAACCAATCATCTAAAATTTTGACTTCCATTATGGTACAATCTTATGTCAAATATCATAGAGCACTTCAGAAAAATCTTAATTTGTTTTTAACATAACTATTTTTGAGACCAACTTCCTGAAACTTCTATCAACTAAAAGATTTAAGGAAAATAGTTGCCAACATTATCATGGAAGAACTTAGATTACCCAGTGGTAGGCGTTACAATGACATCTACTTTCTTGAAAATCTCCATGTGGTAGTACATTATCCTTCGCCTGCAATAAGAAACACAGGAAAGCTGAAATAAATTGAATAAACTTAATCATATTTCTAAATACAATTCTATAGCGAGACTTAAATCTTTTAACATTTAGATAAAACATAGTAGTACATCTGACACTTGACATGTTTCCAAAACATAGACAAAAAGAACCATCAGATTTCTGAAAAGTAAGTATGGAGTAAAAGAAAGCATGAAGTTGAAGACAAGCACACGGATCTAATGTGCTCATCTAGTGGAGTATAAATTTGTTCCGTGCACGAGCTCTGAGAATATTTTTCTTCCAATTGAAAATTTAAAATCGGGATATGAAGAGTGAAGTAAGCAGAACCAAAAACAGCTGATGTTGTTAAACTTAGGAATGCCCACTAAATGTAGAATCATATGTGTATATGTCACTGATCCACAATACAGTAGCAGCTTTCACATCCCTAATTTGATACTAAAACAAACAATAGTTGAACAAATTGTTTCAACATGTATGAAAGTAGTTCAATGACTTATTCTTTACCTAAGGCACTGGGCAGAAATATAGTCAGATGCTGCAAATGATCTGAAAAGTACCAGATTTGTGCGAGTATCATTAGTCAGTCTTACTCCTTTCCTGCATAAAATGAAAGAAATTTTATATTAGTCCAAACTACAAGATAGCAAGCAGCCATACTAATAGCGTGATGGAAAATAGATATACCCATCCTCGATATCAGGATTCAATAAGCACGCTGCTTCAGATCCAAAAGTAACTGTATGGGCTGCCCGCAGCTCATGAAGCTCTGGTATGACAATTTCTGCAGTCTTGATTGCAAAGAGTTGAGCACGAAAAATAGAATAAACAAAGTTACATCCAGAGAGTGAACCTGAACTTTAAACATCAAGTCTTCGGAAATAATCAATAATCTTGATGTAAAAAGCATGAGTCTGACTGAACTGATCACATACGTAATAAAGGGTAATATGGACATACTTTGCACCCATAAAGATGAAATAGTTGGTTTAGGACATCTTCACACTTATCAGATATATCGGTCGAGCTGACATCGTTAAACCACTGTAAAACATGTCTCGAATCAGCCAATGTTCAACTAAGAAGGTTAAAGTCACCAACAACCTTAAGAAAACAGAAGTGCAACACCTTTGTATACTTTCCCAAGGTAACTGAACCCAAAAGATTTGAACTCTCATTGGAAGATAAATCTGGTAAACAAGGGATGGACTGAAAAACAAACCAATTAATAACAATGTGAGTAGAAAACAGCATGACTAATGCAGAATACCGCTTTTTAATCCAATGAAAAGAACTCTTCAGAATCGAACCCACATCAACAGCCTCCTGGACAAGTATAAGATCTACTTAATCCTACGCTTAAGATTGGTCTTGTTTAGATATATGAAATCCATTTTGGGGACCTAAAACAACAAGGTTATAACGGACAGGGAAATGTCACAATTTTTTTCTGCAAGTTAAACAAAATAGTCTTTTATAATCTATATGATACAGGTAGAGGGAATAATGCAGCATGGATAAAAGCAGGTTCAATAGGACATTCAGCAGAAGAAAGATCCCCCAAACTAAACCAAGATCAGAACAGATCTCTGAAGAAAAATACCCCAAACTTTGAGTTATTATGGTAATCATATACTTCTGTATCATAGATGATCATCATAACTGCAATTTTAGAGGGAAAACTCAACTTTCAATGATGATCTGATACCCTATTTACTAATATTACTGAAATATTTACACAAATGAAGGGGGGGAAAAGTCAAAACTAAACCCTCAAGCAGAACAATATCTTGAAATTTTGCAAAAGTACACTTTGTGAGTGATTACAGGATTCATCTGAATTCGATCAGCTGGAGAGGATCCCAAGATTGCTGCATACCTGAAAAGTTGCAAGGAAATAACAATAATCAACACATATCAACTGCAAGAGTGGTCTCATCACCATGATCAAGAAAGCTAGACCAAATTTAACAAAAAGATCCCCAAACATACAACCTAATTTTTTTAAAAATGCATACAGCCTAATTGATCTACCTTTACAAGGTCGAGCTAAGGTATGCGAACACCCCACCCCTCCCCAGACCCCACTTGTGGGACTATACTGGGTATGATGTAGTGGTGGTATCTTCTTCACCATTGTTTAGCACACATAAAGGTAATGAAAGTGATGCAGAATGTAAACAGTACAACACCAAGATAATTTTGATTGCATAGGTAATCAAGTCAAAGAGGTAGATGAAAAAGGCATGGTTTGACCGTACACAGTGAGATGAATATCAGAGATTTTCATGACCAGAATTGACTATTTGTTTGTAAAGAAGTTGGCAGTAAAACCCAATTACTAACACGAGCATGGCATCCTCAACTGTAGCTGTGATAGGTCCAATAATTGCGACAGTTCCTGCTTCCCACAGTGACCTGAGAAAAGAACCGCGATGACAAAATTATAAACATATCTACAATTGCAACATGCAATCACAATCATTGAAAATGTTTGTAAAATATACCTGATAGAGTTACAACAACAACATACCCAGTGGAATCCCACAAGACCTAATAGAGTTACATAACCCAAATATTTTTCTTTTAAATAAATACATAACCTAAAGATGACAACGTACTCCTTATCAAATTTCAAATAATGGTCACTTTTATTGATTTCCAAATTCTGCTTAGTGTATAGGATTTCACTCCAAAATCATTGACAATGGCCAAAATGAAACACACCACAACAGCAAGTGAACTTAATATTTTTTTCTTTTGGCATCTAGCTTCTTGGACATAACTAGACGGAACTTTACTTCTCCATGTTCATGCATACATGAAAAGGTCGTCTGACTAAAATTTGTAAGAAAAAATTTGCTTGCTTCTGTGCACACTCTAACGGCATTCACGGGGCATGAAGTTCATTGGCATTTTCTTGTTTTTGGATTCTGTAATGAAAGAATAGCAAACCAAAAACCTTTCTTTTTTTGAACCAACACCTTAAACCTGCATTATTTATGAATCTGCAAGATGCAAGTAGTGCATGTACTCCATTCTCCTTCACTGTTGTATTACGGTATGAGTTATGTAAGTAATGTGCAGGTGGAAAATGTATAGGGCTCTTCTTTGATTACATTTCCAAGCAATTTGCAAAATAGGGTTATAAACTACTGCAATAACGGCTTCACTTCTCTACAAAGCTACCTTATTTCTCATACCATGAAGTGCCTAGGAAATAATGCTTTCAAATTTTGGCTAAGATCTTGAAAAAATATACTTGAGGTCATGCCTTTACACAGTCAGAGTTTTAGGTTTATAATGATTGTTTCACTTATCCACTAGAGAAATGAAAAATGCCCTTTACAGATATTGAAGAATGCATGTTGACATGGAGACTTGATAAGTCCACAAAAGAACAATTATTAGGCCAGAAAGATTAAATTGTAGCAACTGAGGGAATCAAGTTGTAGGAGACAGCAGATCATAGCTTTAACAGTATACAGGAAGTCTTCATGAGAGGAACAATATAGTTCATAGGAATAAACCATTAAGGTACAGATGCACATTGACCTGCCCTTCATGAACTTACCCTGTCAGGTCAGTCCGTCCAAATGTTGTTTTCAAGCCCACAACCCCGCAAAGAGAAGCAGGAATTCGTATTGAACCTGGCCTCAAATGAATAAATCTTAAAAATCTATAACCATTTTAAAACAAATTATTAATTCATGGCTCCAATATGCTATACAACCTCCAGCATCTGTTCCCAATGCCGCTGAGCACAATCCGGAAGCGACAAGTGCAACTGAACCTGAGGAAGAACCCCCTGTGTACCTTTTTGGATTATGCGGATTTCCAGGTGTACTGCCATAGGAAAATGCTCATTACCGATTTGCAAGGTAAAATATACACTCAACCTAAAGGATACCCTAGAAACAATAGTTACCAGATACTCTTCAAAGGATTCTATTTCGAGAACAAGGGAGAGATATCTTAAGCAGTCTGTATGAGTGACTTATCTTATACAACTCAAGCAGGATTCTCAGCCACTCAACCAAAGGAGAAGGACTACAAAGATGTCATAACTAGACAACATTTTCTATTAGACATGTTGAAATATGTAACTTAAGGAAAGAATCATCATTCAAAGGAGATATAGGAAACAAAAGGTTTACTATTCTGCAGTAAAATGAGTCAAAATGTGGCATAAAAACATCAAAGGAAAAAAAAACCACCTGATAACCTTTCTTGAACGAAAAAAATGAAGTAGGAATAAACCACTCTAGTGAACCTTATGCTATGTTGGCAAAAGTGGCAAAAGATGAGCGACAAATGACTGCTATAGAATATCCAATTCTCCAGTCACAGAAAGATCAAAATTGAAACAGAAAGGAAGTAATAGAAATCAAAAAAGTGATTTTTTTGAGGGACATCTTTAGCAGACTCCTGTTAAATGTGAAATCGTTTCTCAACATTCACAAAACCAATATTTAGCATATATCTTTTAAAAAATAAGTCATGCTTGCTATTTGTAGGTTCAAGGAAAAACGTTTACCCGTAATTTGGATTATTTCCAGTTGTGCCCATACCAAACTCATGCATATTCGTCTTTCCTACTAAAATTGCACCACTGTTTCGTAATCTTGACACAGAAACTGCATCTGCCTTTACATGGCGAACATCATGAAACCATGTAGAACCACCTGCACTTTTTTACAGGAAGAAATGTTCAGCTAAAAATGGCAGAGATATTTACAGTGGAAACAAGAATTTAAACATATACCCTTTGAAGGATGAGGATAGCAATCAATGTCATCCTTGACTGCAATGAAAATCCCATCCAAGATTGACAGTGGGTTTCCTCCATGATCACATCATTAAAGAAAAGAAAACAGATGAAAGGAAATACGGTTTAGTAACAAAATCAGCAGACTTGGCACAGTAGTTTGAGATATGCTTTATTTGCAGGAAACTAATATCATTTATTTGACGGCGTGTGCTGAAGACTTAGAGAAAAAGAAAAAGGCAAATTGTGAATTGCATATGTAGGTTCTTACGAGATCCAACTTTATGCACATCAACAAATAAAAATACCTTCCTCAAATCTTTGAGTGGAAGCTGCCGCTTGCCTTCTCACTTCGTTGGGGTCAAAGGAGATTAATAATGGTGCTGATGGCTGCTTATTATTAAATACCTCCATTGCTGAGATAAAGTGTCCTGCAACCTTTAGCATGACAGAGGTTTATTAGTCTTGAAGATGACTGAAATAAAACAATCAGCGGAAAGTCACTTGCCATAGATGGGGTCGTAAGCTTAGATCTGTATGCATATCCATAATCACGAATTTTCCAGTAGCGAAATTGGAATGATTCCCCTAAATCAGAACTCCATCTGCTAGAAGGATCATAATGTGGAAGACACTTCAAGGCTAAATCAACCCGTTCTTCAGGCTTTCCATCTTCTTTCAAGAAAACAACACCAGGCTCCGGCTCTAATACATATGCATACTGAACAAGTCAGTACCATTAGAAAAGCACCTTGATTCCTGAATTTCAACTTCAACAAAATCATGGCAATATCATTATTCTTTCCAGTTATATGTCCGAAAATCAGCTGAGTACTAGTTTATACCATTACAGTCGTGCCCAAAAGTAAAATCTAAGCAGTAGAAAGCTTAGCCTTTGATATATAGGATTGCTCATGAATTTCTGTTGGGAAGGGTTTTATGACTAAATGGAAAGCAAGCTGAAGATGAAAAATAGATGTACACTAGACATACAGTATACAATATCAATTATGACTCAATCCAAGCAAGTTGAAATCGATTATATGAATACTCAATGTTTATGTCGCTCTAATTTAAGCCCGTCCAACTCTAATATTACTACCTCCATTCCAAATTAAGTTTGATTTTTGAGGTTTGTTTCAATGTTCAAAATAGTTGAATTATCAAAGTTCAACATGAATGTTTGAACTTTTTCCACGTTAACACTTTCATTTATTGAAGTTTTACATTTTCTAGGAGATAAACATGCTTTTGGGGGAGAGATACTATTTCACCAATTGAGTCTCCCATTTCGCTCGTCGTTACTATGGGAATCGCTTTTGTTTTCTTTTCCTCTGGCTATTACACTACATATTTATGACTTCATAAAGGTCAATAGTGGAAAGTATAGTTTAAATTTTGTCTTTGAATACTTTGCCACACAAATTAAGTTAAAAATGGGACAGACGGAGTAGAAATTTAGTTTCACTAGCAAACATCAGACCTAAAGCAAATGTACTAACATAATTAAAACTTAATCCCAACTGACTAGTATCACTTAACAGTTAACACACAATAATATTGTCACAATATCAATAAAATAATGAAAGATAAACAGCAAGAGATTAATAGAGAACCTTGAAGAGGGAATTGGGGAATGAACATGGGAACCTCTGGGATCACAGTATTCCTGAGAATCTGACAATAAAAAAACACCACCTTGTTAATTTCTTAATCTCTTTTTATGCATAAAATCTCAAGTAAACAAACCTGAGTAATCCCATTCTTCTGCTTCAGATGACTGGCAATTAAAGAACCAATTAAAGGTGCCTCCATTACTTTAACAAACAACTTAAACCAAAAACCCGTCAAATGTGGAGCTGCAAATCAATTAAATACAGAATCAATTAATATCATCATAGACAAAACACGACAAAAAAAGTGAAATACAAAACCTTCAATTTTTTCGGGCACGTATTTGACTGCGGTGAGGTCTACTTCATTCGCCGGCAATAGTACTTGCTTCTTCCCCATCTTTGAACTGGGCCAAAACACACAAGATACAATCAAAATAATAAAATTGAAAGAGATAGATATTTGACAGAGATAAGAAAGTCTCGAACTTTGACTATTGCTGCCAGCAATAGCAATAAAGAACCAGTGAGAAGTCAACATTAATTTAATTTTTCATCCTGACAGTGATGTCTGCCCGTTTTGGGCTCTTTAGACGTCTCTCGACTTTAAATACTTGTTTGTGTCTGATCACCATATTGGATCTTCGTTACATTTGAATTTGTGTTGGGTAGGATTACATTTGGAAAGAAGCATTTTTTACTTAAAAAACTTTTCATTCTAAGGCTCTTATGAGTAACCCAGAAATAACCGTATGTTGCACCACATGCTTTGATTTTGATGATGAATTCAAATACTTGAATGTTTCGAGTAAATTACATTTAAAATTTAAAACTGTTTAGAAAATATTTTAAATTATAAATAAGCTATAATTAAAGTTTTGAGTGTATTATAGTGTATAGATACTTTCTATAACTTTTTATATTTTTTTATATAAATTAAAATATGATTATATAGAAGTAGAGAGGTTATTTTCGAATCAACAATAAGTAGAATAACTAGATATTGCAAAGGAAATAGAAGGAGAAATAAAACTAAAAAAATCAAAGTAAATGGAGCAACTATCTATGACAAGCACATAATAAAATCAAACCACATTCGATAAACATCAATCCCGCGCCCTTGCTACCTCACTAACCCCTAGATCACCCATTACCTTAGCAAGCCTGCTATTCTAATAAAGTCAGAAGTATATCAAACTAAATATTCAAACATGCAACAAACATTAAGCACGAAATATAAAATGTCAAGAAACAAAGAAGCAAACTGGAAGCGATGTCAAAAGGAGAGCTTGAACAACAAAAAGAGTGGGAAAGTGGAGGGTATCATCTGAGTATTCTGACCCAAAAATTGGACAGTGAGCAGTGAACGGAGCAGTCTGTTGTCGCCGGAGTAAGGAGCTGTCGGTGTCTTGAATTCTGAAAACCTGAGCGCTGCCGGAAATTGCTGGAAGCCGCCGGCATTTGGTGTCAGATCTTGACAGTTCGGAAGAAACGTTCCCTGGCGACGTCGGAGCCGTTGGCGAAGTTCGTCGGTAAATAGATTTCGCCGGAGTCAAAAATAATCAAAACCTTTCTTGAACTTTCTTGGAGAATTGGGAATGGCAGATAATTCACCGTAAAAATGGAAAGAGCTGCAGGTGTGAAGAGCCTAGTAGGAGCAGTAGAAAGAAACGAGGCACAAGTGTTATAAGAAAATCTTATCTAGAGAGAGAAAGGAGAAGAATGGAGATTTCCCGACGGTAATCGGAGCGCCGGCGAGATCAATAAGCAAACAGTCTAGAGAAACTAAAATTGAAAAAAAAATATTATATTTATAATAAATTAATTACTACTTTATTACGCGCTAAAATTTGGTAAGGAAATATTCACCGGTTTTTTTTCTATCCTGTGAATATTTGTATGAAGCCGATGAGGCTTTTGTACCCATTTTTCAATCTTCATGAACTTCGGGATTTAATTAAGAAAATGATTAGTTGCAATCACAAATTAAATATGTTAAATGTATCATTTTTTTTTAATAATATATAAAAAATAAAAATTAATAAATTAAAAAAAAAAACAAATTAAAACGAAAAAAATTAACCAGGAGTCAATATCATAGGGGTGGAGTGTGTTCCTACCCTATCAAAAAGGGGTTATGGTATATATGTTATTAAAAAAGCAAATAAATATCCAGCAAGGACCATGTCATATAGCGGACCTAGCCTATCAAAGAGGGGTAACATGTGTATATATCTATCTAAAAAAAATTATCTATCTATATTATATTAGAATTGTAAAAATTCTCAGTCTGAATTTTTTACTCTTTATTATAATACTTTATTAAACAACATCATCTTTTTACTATCTTTCTTAATTTATTATTTAATTTTTTATTAATTTAGTTTGAAGATTCACTTTTGGATTAGAATTTCTTTATATTTAAAATTCACTTTTGATTAGAATTATTCTATATAAATAATTAACTAAAATTTTAACTATTAAATATTTTATTAATCAAATGAGGTATTAACAAATTTAAAACGAAAAAAATTAACTAAAATCATTGACAACTACTATTTATGTATAACAAATTTACGTGAATACTGTATTTATTTCAATAACAAATATTATTTATATATAATTTTTAAATTGATATAACACATATGCACAAAATACATACACTAAACAAATTTAAAAACACTTCTCAAATATATTTAAGGCAACTGATCATCATGCCTCGTACGCCCCCTTAAATGTGAGTATGCTATTGGAGTTTGTGTCGTGGTACATCAATTATATTTGTATTTTTCGTAATGATTCATTCAATGAGTTCAAATTTTGGATTCGCTTGAGGCTTAGTTGGGCCTATGATTTACGATTATAACTTGTAAAAAATAGAGAAAATTTTTCATAAATAATTTAGGCTAAAAATTTAATATGGTCAAATATCTATATTTTATATAATTATACGGTATAACCTTTGCTATATGATCTAGAGAGGAGGAGAGAGGTGAGTGAGATCGAGAGAGAGAGGAGAGAGGCAAGCAAGAGAGAGTGAAGAATGAAGAGAGATGAATTGTATATGTATATATGATGAATTAACTGTGTATATATATAAAAATAATTGTATATATGCAATTGGTATACATATGTAATTGTATATTTTGCAAGAAATTGCAGTGAAAGAGAAGAGAGGCGAGAGAGACGAAGAGCGGAGAGAGAAAATAGCAACAAATCTTAACTATAACTATAAATTGTAATTTTTTAAAATTATAATATGTTATGTCTGGAGATATTTTTGTCGAAAATAGTTTAAATTTTTTTTATTTTATTCTTAATTAATATTCTTTCCGTTCATATTTTTTTATTTACTATTGATTTGAGATAGAGATTAAGAAGTAGTAATTCTGTCAAATTACCTTTTGAATATAATGTCTTGAAAAATGTAATTGGAAAATAATTATAATTAATGATAAGAGTATATTAGGACTAAGTGTAAAATTATCTCTTGATTTCATAAACTGAACAAGTGTTATTGACTCTCAAAATAGTATAGTGGACAAGTAACAGTTTGTTTGGATGGTGGTTTTTCATGGTATGGTTATTAAGAGAACGATGTTTGTTTTGATTGTTTCATTAATTATATGGTATGGTATGGTTTAGTTTCATGGTTCTATAACCATGAAAACCCCCACTTTTTGAAACCACCAATTTGGTGGTATCCCATGGTTTCCTTCTTTTTTTTCCAATTATACCCTTATTTAAATCTAAATAGTTCTAATTTATCCTTTATTCTTATTAAACTTTACCCTAATATATATATTGTTTTTGTATTACTTATTTTTCTCCCCATCAACTTTTGAAACTTTTTTTTTTGCCTCCCATTTTTTTCTTTCACGTTTTAATTTATTTTTTGAGTTTTTTTTTTAAAGTTCTTACTTTTTTTATTTTCTTACTTTGTTTGTATTGTTTGGAAATATATTAGCTTGTATGTTTCCCTACTTGATTCTGTGTATTTATTTTTTTAAAAAAAAATATTAAAAAAATATTGATAAATTTAATATTTATACTAATTAAGGACATTATTGTAAATTTATAAGTTACGATACAATACCATACAGTCAAATCAAACAATAAATTATCATTAAACAGTAGCAACCCATACAGTCTATCCAAACATTGTATGGTATTGTACTGTACGATATCATACCATACCATACAATACCATACATTAAGAAACCATGACAAACCACCATCCAAACAAGCTGTAAAGATAAAGATGGACGGGAGAGTAATTTGTAATCACATAACTATTAATGATTTATTTTAGGCTACGTAAATATGAACAAGTCTTCTATTATCACATATATAGCAAGTTTGCATTAAAATTGCTTTAATTTGTGTTACTTATGCATAAAAGTTTTTTTAGAAATTAAACAGCATCTCTCACAAACATAAGAATAAAGTTTGCATTTACTATATTCTTTTAGATCTTATTTATAAAATTAGACTAAATATATTATTATCATTATTATCGAAGTATTATGTAACTTCGATGTACCATCAAGATTCGAGTTGGCCACTAATTTAATAAAATTGTTCCCTTTTTCCTTTGCTTGCATTTCTTTTTTCTCTACACAACGTCAGTTGCCAGCAAGAAAACCCATGTGTACTGATTTATTACAACTACACCATAAATTTGACCAACACAAAAACGTCTATCCACATATGAGAAAAATGTTTATAAAAAAAAGTAAAGAAAATGGTTATTCTTAATTATGTGTTCTAGTTTAATAATTATCTAAATTTTAATAGGCCATAATGCCATACATTATTTTATTAACTATATATAAGGTAACGAACTTTCGATTGTCCTTCTTGCTTTAGATGCTAGAAGCAGGGGAACTAATCAAGAAGCTTTCAATTGTCCTATTTGCTTTAGTTGTTACACGCAGGCAGTTGATTATTGACATATTTGCTTTTGTTTATTTTTGTATTTTCATCATTTTAATTAATTTTTAATTCTTTTTAGAATTAATTATATATTAAAAAATTTGGATAAAAAATATTATAAATTATAAATAATTCGTAATTTTAAATGAAAAGTACTATAAATTACAATGATTAGCAACTTAAATTGAAATGAAAAAAGTATCTATTTGAATGATGTAAAAGATATTATACGTTACAATAATTGTCAACTTCACAATTTTAAAAATATATAAATAAAAAACTATTTAAATAATTTTTAAAATTTTATCAATAGCGCATAAAATAGGATAGAGAGAACAACATATATTATTTAAAATTTATGTAAAATATACAATATAAATTACAATGATTTAGGGTTTAAAATATTTAAAATTATGAAATTTTGATTAACTTTCAAAGCTTTATATGTACAACATAAATTAGAACAAAGTAAATAACATATAAGAAAGTGAAAATAACATAAAATGTACTATAAGCCATAATACTTAATAACTTAAATATTTAGAAGGCATATAAAAATCTATCAATGCCACATAAACTGAAACAAAAAAACTTTATATATTAATGAAGATTACATTACATACAAAAATTGTAAATTGTAATAATTAATAATTTTAAATATTTTAAAATTATATACAAAAATTGATTAACTTTTTAAATTTTATTATATCACGCAAACTCAAATTATATATAGAGAGGCGCATGTGCTAGCACGATTCTTGTAACTACATAGAAGAAATCAGAGTTGAAGTAATTAAAATAATTATTTATTAGGATAATATTATAAAATTATAGTTGAATTAAGTATCAGTCTTAAAAAGATTGAATAAAAGAATTGATAAAATATTTTTATAAACCTCGTATAACGTATAAGAGGAAATAAACAATTTAAATAGATACGTCGACAAAGAGCTACCTGACACTTATATAATAAAAAAAAGAAAAATGTACAATTATGGATCATCAATATTCACCTCGATCCGCAAGCTTAGATCGCTGATAGTAGTCATGATTTTTTTAAGTCACTGATTTCAAGTTACCGATATGCTAATAGCCTCAAAGTTTCCATTACTTTTTTTAAAAAATAAAGAAGTCCGTTTTTAGTAATTAGGTTTGACAGTATAAAGTTGTAAATGTCGGAAGGAAACTATCTGGTAATTATTGTAACAGTTTCACTTAGAGAACATACTGTCTTTATGGCTGTCAATGCAAATTCCTTTGCTTCAAACTGCCGCCTCCTACAAAATAAACAAATGAAAAAAAAAAAACTTTCCTATTTTCCACCGTTTTTTAAAAATAGCAAAAAGAAAGAGGCGAGTGAGTTCGAAAGAGACAAATTATTTATATATATTTGTTAAATTATATGTGTATATTTATAAAATAATTGTATATATATAACTAAGATACATATATATTTGTATATCTGGCAAATGAGATTGGTAGAGGGATGAGAGAGGTGAGCGAGATCGAGAGGAAGGAGAAAGACAAGTGAGAGAGGGGAGAGAGACGAACTGTATATGTATATCTGTCAAATAATTGTATACATATTACTGGTATACATACGTATTTGAATATCTAGCAAGAGACGAGAGAGAGGAGAGAGGCGAGAGAGGTGAAGAGAGGAGAAAGAAAATATCAGTAAAACTCTAACTATAGCTATAAATTATAATTTTTTTAGATGTAATATAAATACATATCATATGTTTGCCTAGTTACTTAATTTACTTTATATGGTGATATTTTTTGAATTATGAGATTAAAATAACTTTTTTTTTATTAGTTACTATAATTTTTAAATATATAAATTTATTCTAAATTGAAATTAAAATAACATATCACGAACTTTCCTGCAAGATAAAGAAAATAAGTTGGAACCAAATGATGGTGTTTAGTAGTATATTCAGGCTGGTTCTTGTGTTTGATGCATCTTTTTTAATGAGTACTATATTATTTTCTTACGTTAAATGCTGTATTAAAGCTGTCCATTTAAATATATAATTGAATCATAAAATTAACTTCTTGTACTATTCTTTTATAATAATTTTTAACCATTTCTCCCCAGCTTTGCACATGCTAATGATTCTTCTTTATTATATTTCTAAGAAAAAGCCCCAACACACCTATCATTTTTTCCCCTTTTCAACCTATAATAAAAAAAGTTAGAGTGCTTTTACTTCGTTATGATAATTAAATTTGGTATAATTGTATATAAATGTGTTGTTTGGTATATTTGATTGGCTATGAAATTATTTGACCAATGGGTAATTGAGTGTAATTAAGAAGATGTAATTATACTCTCTAATTCACATGAAAAGGCTATGCATTGATCGTAAATATATTGTGTAATTAAAAGTCGGTCACGTTTTAATTTGTTTCTTTTATTTTTTAATTTAATTTATTATTTTAGTTTTTTTTATTATTCTAATATTTTAAAAAAAATATTTTTTTATGATATTTATTTTTCATTTTCTTTTCTCTCAATCTTTACTTTATTGATTGTTCTTCTTTATTTACTCTAAGTTTATTTTTTTTCATTAGTATGATCTTATTAGTATTCTAATTTTTAAATTAAAGTTGAATTCATTGTTGAGCAAATTTATAAACTTGTGTTTTTTTCTTTTGAATCATATTTATGTACGTTATATTGAAATTTGACATAAGAGTATTATGTTAAATTTCTTGTTTAACTTTAGAACTTATGTTATATTTTTAGTTACATTTCTTTTAATAAATATGGACTTGATATTTCACATTATAAGTTATTTATTTTTTAGTTATATTTGATATTTTATCTTATTGTCAAATATGTTAATAATGTTACTATGACATTATATTTATAATATTATTTGTCAAGCGTGCATATCATAATGTTCGTATAATTTCTATACTTTTAGTTTTTCTGATTAATTTAATTAAAGTATATTAATTTTAAAAACATAAAATATTTTTTTAAATATTAGTTAAGAACACATGTGTACTAATAAATATATTTTTAAAAGATAATATATCTCTTAACTATTTAATTTAATATTATTTATAAATACTCTTAATTACCTAATATAAATTTTTAATTTTAGATAAAAAATTTTTTTTAAAATTTAATATAATTTTGTAATTACACTTGTGCAACCAAAAACAACACACTTATAGTGCAATTAAATTCCAGCAAACAAATGCGTCATTGTAATTACTAGGCTGATAGTAATTACGATAGTAGTAATCACATGAATTTCAATTACTAGGTGATAATTTTTTTTTTTTGAGTTCCTTGTGAATTGAGTCCAACTATAAATGGTTTTGAAAAAAGGATGTATTTAAAAATACAAAGTCAAGGTAATACATTGTTCTTTATTAATTGAGTTTATTATGTTAATCACACGGTGAGAGAGATGATAAAAGGGACCACAAATTGATTAATCCCATAACTCTACAAAAGGATAGCTAATTTTATTCCATTTATTAATACATTTTGATAAAAGACCTCCAAAGTGATTTATTAATACATTTTGATATTTTATTTATGAACTGTGATTAAATATTTGATTATATCTTATAAGAATTAAGAATTTGAAAAAGTTTTGACACTTTTCACGAGTTATAAAATTGTCATATTTATTAAAAAAAAATTCACTTAAAAATAAAATAAAATTGTATGTCAAAGAAAGCTTCTATATCATGTCCAGATAGGCTTTAAGAGGAAATATTTATATCCGAAGAAGTTCTACTTGATCATCGGGCGGGTTTAGAGCCGCGGGTGCGGGCGGGTTGAAGTAGGCATGTTTAAACTAATGCGAAATGGAGCGGGTGTAGATTTAAAAAATCAAATAGGAATTCGAAGAAATTAAATTTTTGTACTTAGTAAAAATAAAAGATATAAACTTTTCATATGAAATGTTGACTTTAATTTTATTTTTTTCTAAATTTTGAACTAGACATGTTCGGTAAATTATTTGTTGTTAAAATGTTAATTAGAAACTTTTAAGTACCGATTAAGAAATAATTATTAAAATATCAATTAAAAATAGTTAATTAATTGTTGAGACGTTAATTAGCGTAAAAAACTTAATTAAATTAAAAAATAAAAAAACTTTAAAATTTAAGCGGGGTGAGTTTATACAGGACAGGACAGATTGAAAATGAAAAAAGTCATCATGCAAATCAGAATAACTTAAAAATTTTACGAATTAAACTCAACCCACCCGCCCCTTGCCATCCCTAAAGGTGCGTTACAAGTTGCATTTGCTTTTACCATAGGTCTTCCACTTTTTTCCTCCCTCTTTTTCTTATTCATTTCATGTGCTCATCATCCAAATAGTTAACCTCCTCCTCTCCGGTTCAATTTATTTGTCATATTCTTTTTAAAAAAAATTAATAAATTTTTAATTTTAATTTTTCATATGATATATTTAAAATTACGAGATTAAAAATATTACATATATCTTTGATTTTGTAACACTATATAATTCAAAACCCTTTTTTAATTTCAGAAGCTTCGATTAAATTAAAACAGTCAAAGTAAATTGAAAAAAAAAACATGTTTAAGCCAAACTCAAAGTCAACGAAATGATAAAATTTTCTTCCACTAATAAAGATAGGAAGTCCTTTGCTTGTGACAGAAAGGTAGATGAACAAAATTGCAATATTTAATACTATGTTTTTGATTAAAAAAAAAACCCATAACATAATAATTATAATATTCAATATTTGACCTCATATTATAATTTACTTTCCAACAGAAAGGTTATACATTAGAAACCAAGCAAATACATTACTTACGAGTATCGGTTTAATATCAAGTGATATTAAATTATTAATATTTAATATTTATGAAAGGATAAAATAGTAAATTATTATAATTTTAATGCGCCCCGGGAATCATAGCATGTGGTATGATAGGATTTTCAAGTTACTCCTCATCACATGATCATAAATATAAATATCCATAAACTTTATATTATATCATTGGACAAAGCGTGGTGGAAAACTTGTAAAAGTAGATAATTACTTATCAAAAAAAGTAAGTATAGTACTATTACATAGTTAATTAAATTCTTTATAATTTGGGCATGTCAATTCACATTTTCATTAAAAAAAAAATTTACATTAGGAGGTCATTTTCATGTAGAACAAGATAATGAAGGACCATGTGCCAGGTGCTATATTGATTAATTTCAGCAATTTAGGTTTGAAGATATTATACAATTTGTGTGTATTAATTTTTAGAACTATTTTTTTCTCTATTTGGCATTTTATAATTGGCTGTTTAGCTTATAAAATGTGTTAGTTTGGTTACAAGGACAAATCCCATTTGCCAAGAAATTACATCCGTTAGTCAAAGTCCCAATTCACACCATTTGTTTATTCAAAATTTCAAATTAGTTGGTAGGGCACAATTGACTTTTTATTATGTTATTTACACGTCATTATCTATATGCTCATATTTGGGGCCATCCGATAAGGAGCAATAGATATGGGTTTAATGTCCGGCTCCACATCATATTTGGTCTTTCTTAGAATTTCAATTTTGATCTCCATACATTTCATTAGTGTTGAAAGAAAGAGACTTTAACTCTTCATTGACGCCAATACACTGGCAGGGGAAGCAACACGGGAAAGCGAGGCTCCACACCCTTCTCCGTAGGCTTTAGGAATTGAAACCATACTAAGCTCGCACACGAGCCTGCTACCAAGCAGGAGCAAAAAAAGGAATATGTTGAAACTGGAACAAGGCTTATTTCTATAGGTTTCCCGATAATTAATAGGGATGTCTGCGAGAACTCTCATCCATATCTTACCATTTCTTTGGAACTGTCCACTCATAGCATGATGGAAGCGTTCGATTACAGCACGACGCTCTACAATGTTATTAATCATAAGTCTACATTTTTGAATCCTTGTTTTTTTGTTCGTATTCGTATTCATATTCATAATAAAAGATTAGTTAAGATATCAATCATAATCATTTCAAATGACACTCTCAACAAAATGAATTACGAATCATGTTAATCATTATACTTACTAAGTAGCATAATTTGTGGGTATATAGTTTCATTTATATTAAAGTAGTTACTCCTCTCTTCATCAAATATTGCAATTAATTCTTGAAAGTATAAACAATCTTTATATCATCGGTAAGTACAGTTCATTTGTTGAAGTCCAATATCATATATGCATGGACTTAGTAATACATAGTTTTATTAAAAGCATGGTTAATTAGTATCACTAATTTAAATTTCTGAATTAACTTTTTGATTAACATACACATTTGTAGAAGGATCAGTTCCTGTAGATTACATTACAAATTAATTATGACTACATTTATTGAGTTAGGACCAAAATGTTATAGTCTAGGGCCACTATATAGTAAACCCAAAAGTTATACTCAAGCAATTGACTTAATAAAGTTAGAATTGATCACATTCATCCTATCAAAATCCAAATGATAAACTGTGGTCCAAAAATACCCAAATCAATTGGTAACGTGACTATTTTCAGGTTGTTTGGCATGCTTAATTACAAGGTAAATTATTTTTTTAATCATGATGCTATTGTATGAAATTCCTGATTTTTGTGATCGGGATAGAGCTAAATGTGATTTATTTGAATGGATATATATATATAATAAACGATAAATTTTTCAATAGTTCCTCTATCTCATTTTATGTGACATCATTTTTTTTGGTTCGTCTTAAACAAAATGTTATCTTACTTTTAGTGAAATGATTCTGAGTCACACAAATATATAAGAATAATTTTAGATCATAAATTTTAAAAGTATTCTATTTTTTTTTTAAATATCGTGTCAAGTCAAAAAGTATTGCATAAAATGAGACGGAGAAAGTAATAGTTATGATTAGAATTAAAAATGGCTGTCACTTCTAGCCTTTGAGTGTGTTACACGACATGTTAGTCCCTTGGTAGGGATGATATGCAGTGTGATACATATTGTCGAAATTTTAATATTGACCACCATATGTCAGACTAATCAATATTTATCATCTCAAAATGAATAAATAAATAAATAAATTAGCTAAGCAACTCATTTCGTGTCACTTGACATTATGATACTTGATTTCACCCTGAGTTTATATAACACCGTCTGCCTTCCGTTCTATTTAATTGTCATGATAAGGTTTGACATTATTTTTTAAAAAAATTAATAAAAATTATTATTTGATTACTATATATTCCGTACACATAATTAAATTTTTATTTATGTATGTACCTCTTAATTCTAGAATAATTAATGCTAAATATAAAATTAAAAATAATTAAAAAATTTAATCATCTAAATTAATAATTATTTTGAAACAAATATCTTCGATATAAGTAACAACTAAAATGAAGGAAAGCAAGTATAAATTATAGGAAAGCAAGTATAAATTATTGTGATATAGTCCATATTTTATGAGTTGAAGAAAATAGTACTTAATTAATGTAATCAATGACTAACAAGTTAGTTTGACAGAAATTAAATTCGGTAGCGTACTGTTTTATATTCAACATTATTGGAATATAAAAGTTTGAATTTATTTTTGTTACTCTTTGTGTTTATTTTTATTTATCAGTATTTTATTTTTTTAAGGTTAATTTGGTTAAAATTTAAAACTAAATTGAAGTAGCTAAATTTAATATTTGAAATCTAAAGTTTAGATGGTTGAAAATTATACGAAAAGTGTTACAATCCTTCTTATATTAATATAATGATTAAATATATCTTAAAATATGGATCAAAATTAATATAGTTGAACTCGATAAGTGAAATAGTAACAAGAAAAAAAACGGAGGGAATAATAATAATTATACTCCCTCTATCCCATTTTAATTAAATGTGTGCTATAATGCACAGATGTTAAGGAAAGACATTCAAATACAAAATTTACACCATATTTTTTACTATTAATTTTTGTGAAATCATAAATATGTAGTATAATTATTTTTGAAAATATAAAATTTCAATAAATAAAAAATAAAATATAAAAAAAATTCAAACATATATCTTGAACTTTGAGCAATTCAATTATTTTAAAGTCACATGATGAGTTGTTGTTACTAGGTGTAATTTTCGACTCAAATCATGAAGCGCAACAAGTTGCATAGACTTTCCGTAAAGTCACGGGTGAGAATAGTAATTCTACCCTTCTCAAATAGCCGCTTAAAATCCCCCCATCTTCTTCAACCCTCCCCCATTTTTCACTCTCCTCTAATGGCCTGACTCCCACTTATCAAAAACAGTACAAAATATTTCTCCTAAACCCTAAAAATGGAGAACTACTCATACACCTCTTACCCTGAATCCGGCGATTCATCTCCCCGTTCCCGGGAAATCGATTTCGAGAACAACGCCGCATGGGAAGATCCGAATCAAATTCCTAATTACAAGGTCAAATTCATGTGTAGTTATGGTGGTAAGATTCATCCTAGACCTCATGATAACCAGCTTGCTTATATGGGCGGAGAAACTAAAATACTCTCTGTTGATCGGAATACTAAGTTTCCTACCCTCATTTCTAAGCTGGCTGCTATTTGTGATACTGATACTGTTTCCTTTAAGTATCAGCTTCCAGGTGAGGACCTTGATGCCTTGATTTCTGTTACTAATGATGATGATCTAGAACACATGATGCATGAGTATGATCGTCTTTATAGAGCTTCACCTAAACCAGCTAGGCTTAGGTTGTTTTTGTTTCCGGCGAATCCGCCGGTGACGGTCGGGAGTGGGATATCTCAGAGCCGGAGTTTTGGTTCTGAGGATTCGAAATCGGAGAAGGATAGGTTTGTGGATGCGTTGAATTCCGGCCCGATTCATGCGTCTCCGACGGTGGGGGCCGTACCAGCGCAAGTTGGAAACGCGGATTTTCTGTTTGGTTCAGAGAAAGGGATGGCTCCACCACATGTGAAATTGAGAGATCCGAGCGCTGAGCAAGTTGTTAAGGAACCGGAGATGCCGGTTCATGGAGTGGATGATAGGCTGATGGGGACTGATCCGATCCAGAAACACATTCAGGATCTACAGAGACTGCATCTAGAAGAGCAACAAAATCTGTATCGTCGGAAAAGTGACGATAATTTGGGCGCTCCTTTCACCGGAGGTGACTACTATGTTCATAGAGGACCGGAGAAAATAGCTTCTTCAACCGTGCCAGGTACGGTACCTGCATCGGTAGGCTATTGGCAGGAAAAACAAGTCCCCGGAGGTGTACTGCCGGCGAGCAGTCTCGGTACGGAACAACCAGTTTACATGATTCATCAAGCACACGCACCTGCACCCACCGGAGCATATCACCCACACCCGCACCCGCACCCGCAATTTGTCAGGCCATTGGCCGGACCGCCGGGTCAAGGGTACTACGCCGTTCAGAGGATGCCACAGGAGGCTTACAGGGATCAGCCAGTTTACAATGTCATGCCGAGTTTACCACAATCAGTGCCTACAGTTGCAGCGGCACCACCAACTTTACAATCTCAGGGACCTCCGAAGGTGGCTGGGTATTCAGAAGGATATGGCATGGTAAGACCCACAACTACCATGGGAGTTGGAGTAGCAGATGCAGGTGGATACACACAGGTAGCTTACGACGGAGGAGTAGGGAGGCAGATGTACTATCCGCCACAAGGTGGTGTGGTGGCGCCACCACCAACACAACCGCAGTACCACGCAATGCCGCCGCAAGCAGTGGTTACCTCCGAAATGAGAACTCAAGAAGCTGCTAAAGGCGTACCTGTTAAGGCTACGCAAACATGAGTGTGATTCTTGAAGCTGTTTAATTAAGGTATATGAATATGATGTTGAACTTGAACTTTCATATAAAAAATTACGTACTATCAAAATAATAAAATAAAAGTAGTCGGGCATGAGTTTATAGTATTACCTCTTTTGATTATTTTGTGCGTTCTTTAGAAAATTATGTGCCATGTTGTGTACATTTTGGGTGAAGAATGAGTTTTTCATAAAATTATGCTTCTTCTTGATTATATGTTCTTTTATATTTTGTGATGCATTTGGTAATTTCCTTTTTCCAGATTTTTCTGGAATTGAGTTTTATATATAGTTTGCGGTCCGTACCGCAAAGATAGTGAAATACTTGCCTGAATCCGGTGACGCTGTTTAGACCAAATCAAGTAATTTAACATCATTAGAAAGTTTGAAGTGGTAATTTATGGGTTAAGTGATGAGCGCATTTCATATTTTGTTAATTTAAAAAGGAATGATCTATTTTCTTGCAAAAGTTTAATTTTAATTTTTTACGTGACATATTTAAAGTCATAAGATTACAAGACATCTTGATACATTTAATATAATTTTGATTTGAGATCATAAAAGTGAAATTTTTTTATTTTTTTTAAATTTCGTGTCAAGTTATTATTGAACGGGGAGTGCGAATTATAGTGTGAAGGACAAGGTTTTACCCATTGGGTGATCCTTTTTCACTTTCTAGTCCACTATGATTTTACCCATACTATGAATATGGATGGAGAAAGAGAGTGAAAAAAGGGGTATGAAGAGAGGGAAAATGACGGCTAATATTACGCTGGTAATAAAAGTTTTCGGTTCAGCCGATGATTTTCAGTTTTTAGATTATTAAGTGTTTTGTCTGAATGGGCACCTAAATTCCAACCTAAAACTCAAGCCATTTCAATGATTTGGCAGGTTCCAAGAATGGCATGTGTGACACTATTAAATACTTTCATCTTATGTGGTAAATTATTTTCATCTAGATTTATAAAAAAAAAATGATATCACACAAGAGAGTAATAATTCGATAATAATTTACTCTTATTTTGGGGTTCAGTTGAACTTCAAATTTTGTCAAAAACAACATACAATTCTTTAGAAATTATGGTGTTTGTCTCACTACCTCATCAAAAACAAACATGTACTCAGTGCATAGATCGATCCACCCACATGAGTGACCTAAATTTATTTTCCTTCAAGTAATATACTTGTTACCCTTTCCTTTACTTCCTAGACAATGACAAAATCAGTTAATGTATGGTCTGAAAACATACTTTAAAATAGATGGAATAGACTTTCATTGCCTTCACAAGGCAAACATCTCAATTCAAAATTAAAACACACACACATCTTTATCACAAATTGTGAGAAAAGTTGCCACTTCCATTTTACAAAATGCCAAAAAGCAAAATGACTCAACATATCCCCTAGAATTATAACTACCGTAAAGTGAATATTTAAAGTAAAGACAAATATCTAACAACAAAAGTAAAAGATATTTGGTTCCCCCCACTATCTTTAATTTCCAATTAAAATATGCTTCCACGTCTAAATAAAGTCGAGACCCCAGACTCTCTATTTCTATGAGATAGTGATAAGATCTAGGTATAAATTTCAAGTTTATTTAAATAAAAAGTTTGTGATAACGCTGATTGTGATCAAGAAACCCGGAGCAAATAAAAAAAATTCTAGCATCTTCAAACCCTCGGGGTTGGCCCGGTGGTAATAGACTTGAGCGTTGGGGTTTGCTCCCTTTCAAGGTCTCAAGATCAAAATTCACTGGGTGCAAACAATTTCTGAGGGTCATTGGACTGGGTAAAACCTGAACTAACCGTGGTGCACTTGCGAGAAATTTCTTGCCGAGGGCCTATGCAGCCCGGAATTAGTCGGAGCTCTAAGAGACTCAAATAGCCGGTGCAAATAAAAAAAAAATCTATCCTCTTTAGATTTTGATGTGTTGTAATATCTTTGCACATGTTTTGAGTATGAAAAAGAGAAGCACTAAGTAGTTGTAAAATCTCAAATATAATGAAGTTAAGAAATTAAAATTAAGAAATGATGTCAATATTTTTTGTTGATGTGTTTGGGCTACAAAAGTATTGGAATTAAAAATTAGTGTGGTATTGACAAGCGTGGATGTGTTTGGTTAAATGTTATTGTCATAGGAAGTGATATGTGAAGGTAAAATTACAAAATTACATGAAACCAAACAGGGATTAACAATTTAACATCACATCCATCATTATTTTATAGATCATGAGAAAAATTTGCATGGACAGGTGGAAAATCTTTGCTCATCATTGGGTCCATCTCTTTGGAAATGCCATTTATGAAACTCCTCTTATGATTAATGAATAAAATAAAATTATTAAATAATAAATAAAGATAAAATACGAATAAAAAGTTAAAGGATAACTCAATCTTACTAAATTGATTGTTGTTTAAAACAGGATTTTTCTTACTATAGATTTAAGGATAAATAAAATAAATATTATATATAAATTATCATCGCAATATAATTGGGTAACAATTACCATCCAAACAAGGTGTTAGGAAGAAATTAATTTCCACATCCTTTATGACTACTTATTCAACAATTCAAACTTAAAATTGCATTTCTTCATCATTCCTTTCACACTAATTTTAAATTTTGATCATTCCATCATATATCTATTACTCCCTCCCCTATTTTTGCTGGTTCAGTATATTAAAAATAGTTATCTAATTTTATTTGTTTAATTTTAAAAATTAAAAAATATTTTTTATTTATTTTACTTTTGATGTTAATATTTAAATGATTAGTGATGATATAGTAAAATTACTTTTCTGTTTAATATTTTTTAAATAGTACATCAAATTAAACATTGACCATAAATATCACCTAACTTTGCATGTTCAAATTTAGATAGACGAAAGAAAAAAAAACTATAGAATAGCGCCTTTTATTTTTTTAAAAATCTATATTGAAATTTGATAGCTTGATTTTTAAGATTTTGGACCCATTATATCATTGACGATTAGGTTACAAGATTGATAGATAAGATGCATTCATTTTCCATTAATTTTCAAAATTTATTGTGAAACCAAACACAACTAGAAAGCTGGGTTTCAATCTTTTTTTTTTTTTTTGGTAAAGCTGAAAATTTTAAAATTATTATTCAACGTTTTCTATTAACAAACACCACGTCATGTGATTGTTAAGAGAGGGTAAAATGCACGCAGACCTTATCATTACCTCATAGATATAGAGAGGTTATTTTCGAAAAAAAATTCTCTTTCAAATAAATAAATAAAATCATCTTTTTACAGCAATTTAAAAAAAAAAATTCAAAATACTTTCTGTAGTCCAATATAAATGATTATTAACATTGTTTTATTGTTTAAGATGATTAAAGACCAAGTCCAGTGCACTAAAACTTCACTATAATTGGATAGTTCAATATGGTTTGGAGACATATTGATGTAAGCTCCACTATATAATATGTGTATATATATTACATGCTGATATTTCTTATTTCTTCATGAATTTACCTTTTTATATTTTAATATTTATTAAAAAAAATTCTAGCTCTGCAATTATCTAAATTGTTTGATTTGATGTTTTCAAAGTTGCGTATATTAGTTGAATAAGATAGGGATTCAATAATTTTCAAGTCAAAATTGTTTCCACGAATTGTTGGAATAATGAAAGGTCAACATCTTTATGTCATGTTCCCCAAATTTTAGAAAATATCCTTCGAGACAAATTTTTAATCGACCTAAGTATATCAAGACTTAGAGCTTAATAATATCAAAAATATTTATATGATGAAGTCAGAATTTTATTTCAAGGAGAAAAACTAAAATGTCTTGATGTTGATTATAAATTTGAATACATGTAACCTCAGTAATTTTAGGATTTCATGAGTATACAAAGAAAAAGATAATTAAAATACTATTATTTTTTTAAAAAAAGGTAGGGTCTCGTAAAAAAATTAAAAAGAGTAGTAGCATTGACATTTGTCTTTACCCACAGTTGTCATATTCAAAGCAACAATTATTGGAGTTTCCTGTTTGATATTGTAACAATTGTTTTGGAATAAACGGGAGCTGATATGGACATCGCGATTATTTTTAGAAAAATAGAAAAATTAGTATTGGGGTTAATCTTTCAAAAAAAAAAAAATTGATGATGCCTCAAGATGTCTCGTGTTTTATTAAAATAATATTATCTGGAATGTCGAGCAATACTATTGAAAAAAAACTATAAAAGTACAAAATTAGTCCGCAAATATACAATTCACTGAGCTCGCTTAAGTTTGAGTTGATTATTAACCTATTCTTTTATTTGTTCAACTTTTAGAATGATGTGCAACTAAATTTGATCAATGAGAAATCTCATCAAAATATTTTCAGAAGATATTTATTTATTTGATATATTTATCTATAGTTAGATCAAAGAGAGAGAAAAGTAATTTTATATGATATTAATAAACTATAAAAGAAAAAAGAAAATATTAAAAAACTTAGTAAGAATTGAAATAGTTGAGTTATGATCCGCTTTTAAACTCATTTCAATTTTAAGTAACTCTTGAACGAATTAATAATCTATTATTTATTAATTCACTCCATATTAATCCACCCAAATTCAACTTAATTTGCCAAATTAGCTGATCTACCATACGCACATATACACTATATGTGTGTCCTCCTAATTACTTCTTGACTGCATAGTTAAGCTTCGAGATTCAATGCTTAATTAGCATTTTTGGACCAAATCATAACCAATTTGTGATCTCTAATTTGTGTGGGGCTTGTAATGTTGTACGATGGTACTCTAGTTTGGAAAAATTAAGCGGATGAGTAAATATATACTAGTTATTAGCTTGTAAAATTATAGTTTGAATGAATTACGGCTCTCCACTAACATATAACTTTAGTTATAGTTTGAGTTTGTATAATTCCCACATCTGTATATTATGGTTCGAGTTTGTATAATTTGCACATTTGGATAATCTGATTTTGTGTAATATAATTTGCATAACTGTGTTAAAGTTGAGATGTTTGTACTTGTATAAATTCACTATTTTGAGTTTATACAAAAATAGCTCAATTATACAAACGTACCCGCGAAATACGCGAATGTTCTGCGCAAATTGTATAACGAAATATACAACCATTGTGAATAAAAGAACAAACTATACAAAAGTTGTGTGAATTGTATAGCAAGATATACAAATACTGCGAATTGTATAGCGAATGATACAAATGTTGCGTGAATGTATAGCTAAATATACAAACATTACTATAACAATAGTTATGAAATATAATTACCTAAACTATAACTATTTCGACCTATTAAATATCAGAACTAAGCTATTTATGAAAATTTCTCATTTTACGAATATTTTGATGTGATTTCACCAGTAACATTTGAAATTTCATAACTTGGCAAAAGAAAAGAAACATTAATTATTCTTTTGGGTCAAATGAGAACATTGGACTTACGAGTTTGAGGACGTGAAATATTTTGGGCTCTACTTTTTCCACTCTTAGTGGTCAAAATTTGGATGCTTAATTTCAAGCAAAACATAAATCTACTTTGTCAAATTCTTCCGTAAATGTGTTGCTAGTGAAAGAAAATTGGTGTCGTAAGTAATTTACAATTTAGTTATTTTTAGTTTAATTATTTATTACGAGTGATCTTCATTTTCACATATAAGAAATTCTTAGAAAAGATCTCTTTCATATAGTTTGTAAGTGGCAAAGAGATCTCACTTTCTTCATAAAAATGTATAAAGTAAGAGCGTTTTCGGTATAATGAAAAATATTTTACTGAAACATAAATAATTTTTTAAAAATTTATTTTCTTGTGTTCGATATATAAACAAAAACTATTATCTTAAATATTTTTGTATTTGATGTGGACAAATACTATTGGATGTTGGGGTTGGAGGTAGGATAATGGATGAGGGCTATATTGGTTGGAACGAAGATGGCGTGGAGAACACAATCCATATGAAATATCACACGTGAAACTTAGATTTTTTTTTAATTTATTATTTTCAAGAAGCTTTTTACTAACCAAACATTCAAAAAATATTTTTCTCCGTACCGAACAAACCAAACCCTCAAAGAGAAGTTATCACAAAAGAATTAATTTTTAAAATGATAAATATTAGATATGTTATTACGGATTTTAATATTAGATAGTGAGGTGCAAGTGATAGCAATATATTTGTTGCAACTTGTAGCATTTTGAAGGAAAAAAATTTAAATTAAAAAAAATAGAGAAAAGATATAAAAAATAATTATTAAAATTAATGATTAGATTTAATTTCCCATTAAATTAGGATTGTGGAACCTACCATTTATTTGAATTCCATATTTAAATAACAAATCAATTATAATCCATTTAGGAGCAATTAGTTCCTTTTTTTACTCCGTACTTTACTCCAATAACTTTTCAAATTCGTTATTCATATATTCTAAAATTAAATCATATTTCTTTTCATTTATCAGTTGCTTCTCATTTTTCCCTTTTTTTGTGTTGATTTGTATAATGGGTGTTTCGAAGGAGACTGATACGGTATATACATTATACCCACTCAATACCAATTGTATACAACCTGGTTACACTATTATTATATATAACATATATATTATAAGTTACTAAAATTATAATAACAAATATATACAACATATATATACACGAACAAATATATATATATATATATATATATATATAATATCTGTATAACATTCATATACCCACTATATATATATGTGCATACTCAAACATATGTCCCATCTATACTATATGCATATAATACTCAACTTAATAACATTTCAGCTATTTTTTAGCAGTAGGATAGTGCGAGCAAGATATCCTATCCTAAATGGTACATATGCAAACCATTTGGATACACTACAAGTCTATACTAAAGATATCCAAATTAACCCCTTCGATCCCTGACTGGTGAAATTGGCTTCTCCTTCATTGGTGTTCGACTCTCTTTTGCCGGTAATTTGGTGTTCCTAATCAGTATTTGTGTTAGAATTTCAAAACTTGGGGGTTTTATCTCTGGTAGTTCCTCTGCTATTCTAGGGCATTTCCGTGGGTAAATATGATATTTGCTTTTTCTTTACATGTTGTAAATGGACTGATTTGGGTAAGTTAACTAAGATGAAAATGTTAAATGGAATTTTGCTTGCTTTTCATTAATGTTGGACTTGACAAGTAAAGGAGGGAAGATGAAGAGACTAACTTACATTGGGAAAAGATGCATCGAAAATAGGGATGATTATGGCTATGGAAAAAATTATGGCAGGAAGAGACTATCTAATAAAAATAATGTATTTCAATTAAAGTATAATCCTTAATTATAATATCGTATTGTTATAGAACGATAATCTAAATCCGTTTTTTATATAGTTAAAACCCATAATTTTAAGGAAAATATTTTAATGCTAATCTAGTTATAACTTGTAATTAAATTATTAAAATCTATAATTATAAAATATTACCTTTAAAATATGTAATAAAGAACCTTAAATTGATGTGCGGGGAAATTCTTACTCATAAAAGATGAAAACACTTTTAGGATAATGTGGGAAAGGAATTTGTTCTACTATTGGGCTTGCTTTAAAAGTGAAGATGCTTCATTTGGGCCCATCAGCCCTCTTCCTTACAAGTCCACACGGATCGTCCAAAAGTTTTAGAAAACTTACGTAGATATATTAGATTAAGAAAATATTTATCATTTATAATAATAATAATTTATTTTTATTGAACACTTATAATATAATTTTAATTCATATTATAGAGAATTATTTATAAAATATATCTAATAGTATAAGTTTCATTGATAGATAATGCATTTATCATACACTTTAATACATTTATAATATATTGTGCCAATTTCTTATCAAACAAGCACAATATATTTTAAAAAACTTATAATATATTTATATTGCATGCATAATTCGCTTTTAATACAAGTGCAGATTTATTATAGATTACTGTATATTATGATAAATGATAATAAATAAAAAATATAACTAAAATCAGTAATTATTTATTAAAAAATCCACCTAACTAAATTTTTCTGGGAAGTTTTTGTGGGTGGACTAATTTGTCTACTAAAAGAATTCTTTTGACTTTACTGTCTTAACGTCTGAATGTGACCCTAAATTTGGATTATAATTTGGGATCTTTACGTAATTAGCTCGCCGGATTATATATATATTATGTATAGATTATGGTAAAATCATTATACATATACTCCCTCGGTTTCTTATTAATTAGTTGATCATTTATCTTTTTACATGCATATTAAGAAATCATAAGTAAAAAAAATAAAAAATTATGGTGAACGCTTTCAAAAAGAATTAATTGCGAGAATAATATAGAAAAATTTAATTAATGTTTTCTTAATTTAAGAAAGTGGACAACTAATATGAAATAATTATAAATATGGAACGGAGGAAATATAATATATCTGTCAGTTATTTCTAGTTTATGTAATCACATAAACAACTATTTAGGTAAAATCACCATTTCAGGAGATATTTACAATTTATTTATTTTTTGTTAAAAATAAAATAAGAAAAAAAGATTGACATTAAAAATATCAACCCACCATTTACATCCTTCACCTACCATTCATAACTGCCTTATTTGAATGCTCCATTTTATAAGTAATAAAATGTTGCTTTCTTTGCTTTATTCAGTTTCTGTTATAAGACATAATATTATGTGTATTATTTAATAGCAGTACATAAAATTAACATCATTTTATTTTAATCTAGTTAGATATATATGCTTGATTGTGTGTCTCAATTATAAAATATTGGGATTAAAAGTTAGTATGTTTAAATTTTTTGGAAGTGCTACAATAGCATTGCATGATTGTGTCCAATAAATATTCACAACTTTTTGCTGTCCAAATTTTAAACACATCTCAATCTTCAAAATGAAGTTTTGGAAAATTGAATTTCCGCCATCTACCCTCTTCGTCCAACAATAGTTATCTACTATTTAATTAACACAGAAATTAAAAAATAATAAATGATAAGAATAATTTTATCAATCACTCTTTGAATATAATAAATACAATATCTTAAAAAATATAATTGTAAAATGACTATAATTAATGATATGGATAAATCAGAAACGGACTTAACATTATCTATTCATTCCATAATGTGAACAAATATTATTGAACATCTATTTTTAATATTTTCCGTTTTGAAAACTAGATCAAAATTTTGGACCATCCAGCTGTTAAAACAAAAATAAATTTTGCAATAAATTCAGCGTTGACCAAAAATTGTTGCAAATATCTGTGAGATGATGAATCTGTACAAAAAGCCTAACTAGGAAGTAGGGAAATCAAAAATCAAATAATTTAACCATAAAACGAAGAATACATAATTAATTATAGTAAATTGCTATGGATTCACATACTCAAAATACATTTTTTACATTTAATGTACAATATTTAGAACATATCTAATAAAATTTTATAACTGGGATTGGAGAAGGGCATAGTATTACAAACTTTATCACTACCTCAAGAAGATAAAAAGACTATTTTAAAAAAATCCTCTGCTCAAATGCAACAAATCTAAGTAATAATAATAATAATGAAGAAATTATAACAATTAGAAAGGAAAGCAGTGTAGAACATACAAGAAAGGAATAACAACAACAATAAAATAATGTGATAATCAAAACATAATAAACAAAATAAGATAACTGATAACAAAAGCGAGAACTAAAAACAAATATGACTAGTATTACAATAGACACCAATAAGCCTAAAATTTTTGTAAAACAAGACAAAATTTTAATCCCTATTAACCTTTCATCATAATATATGAGCTCCATATTTTTCTATCTAAAATTATGTTCTCAATAATACGAAATTATATCATGTTATAATTAATCACCTTTATTTTAAGATTAATGTAAATATAAAATGGATAAACAAATCCAAGTTAGAAAGAAGTTAAAGATTTTAAGCTGTTGTACCATTGCCAAAAAATCCCTATAAGTGAGTGTTTACATAGATAATGCAACTACCCTAGCAGAGAGCAACAATAATAAGCATTTACTCTTAACCTTCAAAATATCAAGTTGTTTCCATTGTATATATATGGGCAAGAGGAGAGAAGGTTACCATGAATTCGATCAAACTCAATAACTTTAATTCAATCATATTTGCATTAAATTTTTTTATTTAATATATAAAAATAAATTATTCAAAATACAATAATCAGAGATCTTAAATTTGAGTTTTGGATATAGAAATTTTTTTGACAGAAAGCGATAGAATAAACTTTACACTATGTCAAATTAATCGAACTCCATTGTGAGCATCAAAAAGAATTCTAGCTATGCTCTACATATGGAAGCTGCAATTTTTCACAGAACCTATCAGCTAAGGTAGAATGTGCCTTTGTTCTCTTACTCCTTCTAGACACTTCCCTTTATATCTAGTGGGTTCCTTTCCCCATCCAAATTAAAGTAGACATTAATAGAAGTGAAAGGAATCATATTCTCATCAAAAGTTTTTGTGAGGATTATATTATATATATAAGAATAAATCCACCCCAAAGTTGTAGTTTTCATATACCATATATCAAGTTTCTCTTGTGTGAGTTTAAGATATGAATGAGCCACCTAAATATGGTTATCCATACCCCTCTCAAGGTCAAGGTAAATAATAACACATACATCCAATTTTTTTTTGTGTGTTTATGTAGCTAGATTATGGTTTGCTTGAAAATTTAAGAAAAATAATTAGACAAGGATATAAATATAAATATAATTTTGTTTGTGAAATGTATAAATAGGGTATTATCAGGGTCCTCCTCCTCCTGTGATGGCACCACCAACCTATGCTGCTGCTCCTCCACCTCAGAAGAACAGAGGTTTTCTTGAAGGATGGTAAGTTATTTAATTTACTTTAAAAAAATAATAATTACCTATAATAATTATTAATTAGTATGCAAGTTTAGTTTTGTGTACTTTTTCTTGTTTTGATTTTTGATTTTTGGTTATGTTTTGCAGTCTAGCAGCTCTGTGTTGTTGTTGCCTGTTAGATGAGTGTTGCTGTGATCCCTCTGTTGTCTGTGTGTGGTAATTAATTAAGGTGCTAATTAAGTTTAATGTTTGTTTTAAATTTTTAGGTACCAAATAAGAATTGTTATGTAAACAAGTTCTTTAGGACCATCACTATTATTGGGAGTTATATATCATGTAATTATGTTCTTTTATTTGAATCATTAAACTCTTTGAGAGAATTAAAGTTTCATTATGGTATCCCTCGACGAAAAATTATATTATATAGGTAGATGTTGATTGCAGAATTCTTCGTGTATTTAATTTTTTATATTTAAAGCTTTGTTAGTGAATTTTTTTTTATTCCACCACCTATAAAAATAATAAATAAAAGGGTATAGAATTGTGAAGGGTGTAATATTACTATATAATCCAACAACAAAAATTGGATATACATCTTTTTTTTGTGGGCCTCTTTTTCTGTCCCTTCATCTTTTTCATGGACAGCCAGTTTGTAAATTCATCACCATTAATAGATATTCAGTATATGTAATGGGAAAAAGCACTGCAAAAAGCATATAAAAAAGCCCAAAATAACGCAAACATGTCAAAATGAGAGACATTTTTTTGTTGATTTCTTACTGATTCAGTTTTTTTTTTAATCTGAACTAATTTGGATTCATATAAAAAGTCCAATTGGAGATAAAAGCATGAATCAAAATCAAAACTCAAATTCAGAATTTTTTTTATTAAGAATGAAACAATACTATCTTATTATTATATATATAGTAATTTTTATGATAAACTAAGAAAGAAGATTAATGCAATGGAGAGCAGAACAATTTTCTCATCATCATACTCTTTTTGTCCATTTTTACTTGTCTTCTATTGATTTAACGCATAGAATTAAGTAGTATCGGATCATTTAATTGGGAACATGTTATATTGGGATAACTTATCTCATCACTAAGGTAAAAATAATGGGTTTAAATAATTCAAAGACTAATTAATATTTTCAATCAAATATGGGATGAAATAATTTTCATTTTATCGTGGGATAGTAATACGTTGTACTTCACATCAAACGCCCTCTAAATGATAAGTTAAATTATTTTTAAATAAATATAATATCTTGAAAAATATAATAATAATTGATAATGAGAATAAATTAAAAATTATCTTTTATAATATATCTTTTAATTTTATAAAATGAATAAGTGTTATTATATATTTTAAACTAGTATAGTGAAAATTATTGAGAAAAAATGAATCTACTTTTCGAGACATGTGGCCTAACAAAACTAAGCAGGAAGCAAAGTATATTAATTATAATCATTGCGTGCCACACATTTATTCTGTCCATCAAAGAATAATGTGAAAACAAGAAAAGGAAATACTAAAAAAACATCTTCAAAAGTTTTATTCTCTAGCTTGGCTTGTCAAATAACTTTGTAAAATTAGATTCTTAAAACCTAACTTATTCTTTAATACTTTATTTCACGTTTAATGTTTAATATTAATTTTTGAGGGTTCTATTTTAATATTATATAAAATTAGATCTTAGGCTTAGCTCATGTCGTAAAGCTGGCTCAAAGTAAGGAGAATTATTGAATTTTTATAAGGAGTCTACTTATCTCATTAATCACTAATGTGAAATTTTTCTTATTTTTTAATAATGTTTTAGTTATCATAATTTTAATAAAATATATAAATTTTTAATTAATATTTTTTAATATATTGATATAAAAATACATAATTTATAATATTTTTCATATAATTTTTGTAATATCAAAATTTTATTTTAAAGTATTACAAAAATAATTTAATTTCACTTTAAAGGAAACCAATCAAAATTGACCCAAGGAAAATACATAACATTCAAAAAGGAAGAGAAAAAATACTTGTCCTCCTACGTTTTCTTTCACATTCCAGATACATATTAAAGCAATAGTCTGCTCCTAATATTTGGTATTTAAAATTGACTAAAATTATAATTCTTAAAAAATTTTAAATTATGTTAATAGTCTTAACATTTTTTTTAATTTAAAAATTGTATGAATTTTAAATTTATATCTCATGATAAATATCCATAATAATTCTTCAACCTCTTCTTTGTTCCTGATTTTTGACTTTCAAGCAGTGACAGAGCTAGCATTTTCGTGAAGGGTGTTCATACTTTTAGAACGTGGTGGATAATTTTTTTATCAGGGGTGTCTAACAATAACGACAACTCAAAAGACTTTAGACCCGCTAAACATCGACAATTCAAGAAATCATGCGTATAATTCGTATATGTCCAACCAAAAAGAGTTTGATATTGATCATATAAGTCTTATCCTCTATATTATGTTAATTTGATAAATTATAAAATATTGCATATATAATGAATTTTGTAATTCCTTTTCCAATATTTGACTATGAAATCATTAAATAATTAATCTCAATTATTTTCAGTGTTTAAAAATATAAATAAATAATATATTTAATTTTTAAGATAAAAGCTAAAAATATAAAAAAAAAAAAATTACTTTATAATGTGAACGGATTTTTTAAGCATTTTGGCCAATCCTTAAATTAATTTTTTCAAATTTCATATTCCACCCATTTGGAGTTTTCGTATTTATTCAAATTAATTTTTTTCGTAACAGTTATTAAATTAAGTTAATTAAAAATAAAGACATCGTATCTATCCGCAACAGCCCTCAGTGGTGACACACGCTTGTGCCGCGTATGATATAATTGTCATGGATAACCGATCCACGTGTCACGTGGACACAACATATTCAAAACAATATAAATAATTTTTTTCTTTGTTCTTTGTTCAACTGATTTTGTCTCCAAATTTAACACAAAGAAGTTTTAAGTCCCAAATTACGTATTTTAGAAACAATATGAGGGAAATACCAAAGTCTACAGCTTATCCCTACCCCGCTCCAGGTTAATTTAATTTATCGCTAATTCATTACTAGACAACACTATACAATCTTAATTTCTTATTCATGTGTTATACGTTGACTATACAGATATTACATATACACGAAATATGTTTATATAATGAATGATTATTTTTTAAATATTTTGGGTGCACTACAATTGTCCCAATAAAAGAATAATCTATTCATGATGTATATTTTTCTAGAGCAGGGTTAAATACAATAATGACCAGATATATTATATATAATATACTATTTATGTTTAGTTTTTCTATATCTAGGACGACTTTCTGAGAATAATAAAAATTGAAGTGTTGTAATTTTGCTGCACTTATAACCCTGGTCTTTTGAAAAAAATTATAGTGTAAAGTTTGAATTAATATAATGTGACAGGTTATTACGAGGGACCTCCAGTGATGGCACCCCCTATGTATACCTATACTGCCGTTCCCCCTAGGAGCAAACCAGGTTTTATGGAGGCTTGGTAAGGTTATTACTTCGTATGTGTTTGTTCTAATTTATGTGACATAATTTATTTATTTATTTATTAGTACGTTTTATGTTCAAAATTCGTATGTACTATGTTTGATTAGTGACTTTTGTTTGCAGTCTGGCAACTTTATGTTGTTGTTGCCTCCTAGACTCTTGCTGCTGGGATCCTTTCTTCTGCATCTAGTTCTTTTTCTTTTTTGGGGGTTAGAATAACTCAAATAAAATGTCAGTAGAATATTCAGCTTGTCATCTATCTGTCTGCGTCTCTTCCTAATGGTCCATTAGGAAGCAATTATATTACATTACCTAAACAAAAGCATTAGTAAACCAGGAATACTGAATACAATGTATATATTTGTGTGTAGTTACTAACAGACAAAAAGGGGGGAGTTGTTACTATATATGTATATACCTTATGAATAAATGAGTTAGTACTACTACTTTTGATCTCTATTTTGTGTTTAATTTGTTGTATTATTCACCAGAGGGGAGGAACAAAAGTAAAGCAAGTAATGGATTTCAGACGTTAAAGTGTACTGTTTTTACGTGGTTTAGGGAAAGTTTGGAGTGTGTAAGGTGTGAATTAGTGATTGACGATGCACAAATTACTACTGATTTAACGGCTTGAATAAGGGATTTTGGTGAAAAAGCTTTTTATAAGAATTTCATTTCTTTCTTTAGTTTCCAATTTGTTTTACCATATCAACCTAATGGAAGTAACTATTTGAGGGGTTTTTAAGACAATTCTGCTGTACTAGTTACTGGTAGGTTTTTTTTCATATGAGTTTCTCGTAACTCATATGATCATTAGTATTTTGTAATTCTTATTCAAGATAAGGAATAACAAATTACCTATAAATAGAGGTGTTTCTCCTTCGTGATGTATATATACAAGAAAAGTGAAAAGTGTGCAAAAATTATAGTGTGTAGCAAAATCCGCAATAGTGAAAGAGAGTTGAGATAAAGAGAGTATTATAAGTCTTCAACTATATTCATTATGTATTCACTATGTAAAGAGAATACTTATATGTTAAATGGAAGTTTTTTGTGTGAAGTTTTGAACTCTTTAACTAATCCGAAGCTATTTGAGTCATACAACGTTGTTGGTGTTGAGCTTGTATTGTGGAGGAAACAAGTCGAGTGTATTACTCTGTAATTTAGTATATTTGTGGTATATTACACCATTCATTCTTACAATAGGGCGGTCGCAGGGCTAATTCAATTTTCAAAGCTCCAACCTATTATATGACGTAACTTCACTAAAGATTTTGTATCAAGACATTCCGTTTTTGTGTTTTTGATTTTTTTTTAATAAATAGAATCAGTTATAATGAACGTAGAAAATGTGACAAAAAGCAAAGGAAGAAAACAACAATAATGCATTTTCTCATATTTGATATTATCCCCAAATATGACAATGACAATCACAAATTAACTTAACCCCATCAAAATTCTCGGCGTAGGAGCTTATGCCTTTTTCCCCTAATAAAGTTTTAGCATTCTTACTTTTAAAAATCAATCAATTCTTTGTGTTGGGAGTCATTTGGTAGGATGATAGGAAAAACAGCGTATCTATTGGTTTCGTTTTTCGATATAATTGCACGCTACTAAACTTTATTATTAAATCAAATAATACGTTAAAAAAATAATAATTTTAACATAAATAATAGTGATGTCAGTTTGCTAATACACAATAGTAAATATTATTCTTATATAACCTAACAAAAAAGGTATTTTTTTTCTGAACAGGCAAGAGTTTTTTACTTCAAAAAAGAAACTTTTTGCAAACAGCCAATTGTCAATAAAACAAGCTTTTTGCAAAATCAATTATTGAAGAATATTTCTCTCCAAGTTCCTTTTTTGTTGGAAAAAAAGACGTAAAATTCGTGAATAAAAGGAGAAATTTTCAACAAAACATAAAAACTACCAATAATTTTTTCTTTTGAAGCAAAAAAAAAAAACTTCTAAACACCACCTAACAAAGTAGAATTGGTCCAAACCGCAATTTAAGATCCAGCGTTTTGGACTTTACAAAGCGGATCAATAATCTCCAGCTGTCAATCCATCATAATTGGGCTGCTCGGCCCAAAATCAACTTCAGGCCCAGCTAACCGGCTTGCCCTAATTTCCTTCTCGTATACCAAAACAGGACCCACTAACAACGCCGCCTGCAACAGAAACCGATAAAACCTTTAAAAGTAATCCATTTCGCCGGCGGGATTAAAATCCGGCAGGCCAAATTGCTTTCAGATCATCAGATCAGCTTTGATCTCATCGGAAAACTGCCGGACCACAGATCTAACAAGCTTTCTGTAAACAAATTCTCCCATCGGGAAAACAAAAAGATGAGAAGTTTATCATGGAAATTTTGAAAGAAAGAAAGTAGTAGTAGTAGTTTGTGAAGAAGAAAAGTTGGATCTGGAAATGTAAATTTGTAATGGTAATATTAGAAGGTTCTAGGAAAGCGAGGTTGTGGGGCCCTTTGATATTTGAAAAGAAATGTGAGGACACCTACACATTAGCTAATTTTTAGTTGTCTTTACTCTTTTGTGGGACCCAAAAAAGTTGATAAAATATTTGTTTATCTTTTCTTTTGTACCCTTCAAGTGTTTCGATTCCCACTTTGCTCTCTTCTTTCGCTACCCCCAATTCTCTCAAACCGAAAATCGAAGAAAAATTTTAAATTTTAAAAAATAATATTTTTTTACAAATTTTATTTTTCTATCTCAATACATGTAAAATTATTTAAGAAAAAATATAATTAATTTCAATTGATCATATTATTATACCCAGAATATGCAAAACATATTCTGATAATTCTTTATTTTTATATGAAATAAA
Source organism: Solanum rostratum (assembly GCA_029948455.1). Lineage (NCBI taxonomy): Eukaryota > Viridiplantae > Streptophyta > Magnoliopsida > Solanales > Solanaceae > Solanum > Solanum rostratum. Next base: position 87,707,482 of record CM057045.1, on the reverse strand, counting down.
TAATTTTTATCGTAAATACTATTTATTTAATATATATTTTTTAAAAACTTATAACTTGCTATTACTAAAGTAAAAATTAAAGCTCTTAGGGGTTTGAAATACTTGCCAACACTATTACCTCTGATATACTCTCTCTATTCGCTTTTACTTGAACTTTGATCAATATTTTAATATATATTTTTTAATCATATTATTTGGAAAAAAAATTTGTAACTTATAGCATTTACGTATATTTTTAATCATCTAAATTTTAAATATTAAATTTAGCTTTGAAATCTAGTCAAAGTGAACAGAAGGAATATATAATTTGATGCCCATAATCACAGTTTATTGTTTGAAATCCGTCTATGGGTCGTTGAGATGAGGGTTCCCAAGATGAGGTAGTGGTAAGGTCTGCGTACATTATACTCTCCTCATATCCCACTTGTGGAATTCCACTGAATATGTTCTTCTAGTATTACGAAATAAACAAATATAATGTATTGATTTACTAACTAGAGGTGTATTTAGAATATTGAATTCTTATTGTTGAAAAACTATATTGCAGGCATATAATTAAAATTACATTTATATTTATAGTATTTATATTGATTAAAGAGAGTCGTAATATTTAGTTAATGAGTATTTAATTGTGTAATCGAAAGTAAACAAAATGGCAACGTGCCTCAGCACTTTCACTAAACAAGCACACCAACTGTATCACTATTACTAAAAGACACATTCTAGACAGATCAAGGAAGAAAACCTTACACGTTACAATTTCATATAATTTCTAAATTGTTTGTATATATAAAAGATATAATTGTAAATTCAATTATTCTTAAAGGGTTAATAGTTTATACGTTAAGAAAATTGAGTAAATCATATTTTATAATATAAATCTGATAATCATAAATTTTATTTTATTTCTCAATTATTGATATGATAATAAAAAATTAATAAGTCTGTAACTCATAAAATTTCAAGTAATTTTCAATTAAAATTGATGTATATCATCATAGGGCATGATATTCTTTTATATCTTCGTAATTTTGTATTTTTATTTTTGTTGTATCTTCGTAACAAATCAACAATTTAATTCTGCTTAAAAAGATAAGGGGAATAGGTTCTATGCATGTTAAGTACGATGATTGATTGCTTGCTTCAAAATTAGATCGAAGGCATTTTGTCAAAGATGTTTGAACCTTTGTAAATTTATTATTGATTTAAATTAGTAAATTTTTATAGGATTATGTGTATTTAAGAATTTGGAATAACATGCATTTATTTAGCAAAAAAATATTGAAATATAAAATTGATTCTGTTCAATTTTAGAATACTGTGAAACCTTGTTTATAAATTCTGTTTTGCTCATTAGTAAAATTATATAAAAGTAGTGAAATTTCGATAAATTGCATAAATCATAATATTTTTATTTTATGAGAAAAGATATAACTCAAAAAATATTAGTTGCAAGTTTTTTAAAAAAACAATTTTAAATCAATAATATTCTCATCATTTGATATAAATCAACAAATAGTAGTTACAATTTTTTTTAAAAATAATCTAAATCAATTTAATTCAAATTAATAAATTCAAATACTATCCAAATGGAATTTTCAGACTCAAAGTTCAATTTATGTATCTCTCTATATATACTATATTAAAAGCGTAGAGTCCTTAGAAATATTATTTAAATTTTTTGTCGTTCATTAAAAAATTCTTCTTTAAATAAAATTATATTTTCATCGTTTTTCTTTAAATTCTTATTTAATTATATTTATAATAAATATTGACTTCTAAAATATATGGAAATAAATAATAAAATAAAGACTTTTACCCGTGGAAAGACTCATAAATCTTCCTTATTTGATAGACTTATACTTCTTCCTTATTTAAATTAAGAAAATACTTCTTCCTTATTTAAATTAAGAAAATACTCTATAGTCACTATAGAAAATTTTAATTTTCATGGGTTCTAATTTGTAATAAGTACTCTGGACCTTTATAAGTAAATAATTTATTAAAATTAAAAAATTATTTATCTTTTTATAAGTTTATACTTAAATTTAATTTTTTTCTCTATATGTTTGTTATCCCACAAGATACACACTCTAATCATGCGCAGAACGTGTACAACCAAATTAGTGAATTATTTATCTTTTTGTAAGTTCATACTTGAATTTAATTTTTTCTCTATAATGTTTGTTACCGCACGAGATACACATTTTAATCATGCGCAAAACGCGTATAACAAAATTAGTGAATTATTTATCTTTTTATAATTTCATACTTAAATTTAATTTTTTTTCTATAACATTTATTATCGCATGAGATACACATTTTAATCATGTGCTAAATACTTACAATAAAATTAGTTATAACACAAAACGAGCCGGAAGAGTAAAATTAAAATTTAAAAAAGAAGGCTGGGTTGGTGGAGTGGGAAATTAGGCTTTTTAAATGTTCATGGGCAAAATTACCTTACACATTATTATTATTATTATTATGAAACATTAAACAAAGCTTCCATTGTTTGAAAGTATCTTCCTGACACGTCAACACTTTTTACACAAAACACAATTTGCCTCTCTGCGCGTTTTGCTTCTCTTTCACGACTTCATGTGTTTCCCCTGCCACGTCATCAACACCCCCATGTGGGCCCCACATCCCCTCAAAAACCCTAAATTCAGGACACATGCGACCCAAATTCATTGCAAACTCAAACTACAACGCCTCCCTCTCAATTTCACAAAATCATTTCCTAAAAATAAATAACCCAAACAAAAAACACCTTCTATTTAAACCCTTCCCAACTGACGCCAGATCTGTCGCCACGTGTATCTTAACTTCAATCCCAGCCGTTCATGACAGATTGTCTCGGTCAGTTTCTCAGACAGCAAACAAAATATTTTATACCGTTGGATGAAGAGCCGGGATGTGATCGACGGTGTGGTACCTGCCCGAAGTTCGCACGGGCAGATCTCATCGCCTTTAAGAAGCGATGCCCTCCCCTTCTCATTCCTCGCTCAATCCCTTCAAACCCTTGCCTTCATTGGGTTCCAACATTTATAGAGTTTCTTTTCCTTCCCTTTTTGGTCAATCGAAGCCGGAAGGCGGTGGTCGGAGAAGTTTTGTTGGATTCCGGCTAGCGCGTAGTATCACGCTCCTTTCATTTTCATGATTTCTATACCATCTGATAACGATAAATTCCACCAGAGAAACGCCGGTATTAAGCATCGCCGGTGCAGTTCATGGCATCCGCCGTCTTAGCTAGCCGGAATGAATCTAGCTGGGCTCAGTCTGGTGGTGCCGGTGGTGGATTCATGGGGAAAACCCCTTATTCTCATACGCAACTGAACCCTAACCCTAAGAAGAAGCAGAAGCAATTCCATAGCACGTCTAATGGTCGGCACATGGATGATTCGCCGGCCGTGACGCAAACAGCGTCCGATGATGCCTATTCGTTCAATCAACGGCCGATTGAATCGACGGCTAACGTTGACGGACTCAATCTCGGAGGGTATATGACCTACAACCTTGTATCTTACAACAAAAGCGAGCTCCATGAGTTACGGAGTCGGCTGGTGGCGGAGCTCGAACAGATCCGAAACCTCAAGGATCGAATCGAATCCGGTCAATTTAGCACCTCCAACCCTAGATCTCAAGGCAAAACGAAGAAACTTTCTGGAAATAAACGGCCCACCCCTTCCGGATCTAGTAAAGATCCGAAAAAGCTCCCAAACGGAGTTGAAAATAGAAATTTTGGTAATCTTGGTGGTGGTGGTGGTATTAAGGCCATCGGAATGGAAAGTATGATGAAGGATTGTAAACAGATTTTGACAAAGCTGATGAAGCATAAAAGTGGGTGGATTTTCAATACCCCTGTTGATGCTGAAGCCTTGGGTCTTCATGATTACCACCAGATTATTAAGCGACCCATGGATTTGGGGACGGTTAAATCTAATTTGGCCAAGAATTTTTATCCTACCCCTTTTGAATTTGCAGCTGATGTGAGGCTTACTTTCAATAATGCTTTGTTGTATAACCCTAAAACAGATCAAGTTCATGGCTTGGCTGAGCAGCTTCTTGGACGATTTGAGGACATGTTTAGGCCGCTTCAGGATAAGTTGAATAAGCTTGATGGCGGCAGGAGGGATTTTCATCCACTAGATGAGTTGCAGGGGAGTTCTTGGAATCACATTCCTACGCCCGAGAGAGTGAAGAAACCCAAGGCTACTCCGGCCCCTCACATTTCAAAGAAGCAAGAGCGGGTGCAAAATCATTCTAGTGCGTCAACACCCTCTTTGCCAGTGCCACCACCCAATCCACCAGCCCGGCAGCAGTCTCCATTGTCAACGCCTTCCCCAGTGAGGGCACCACCGGCAAAGCCTCAATCAGTTGTTAAGGCTCCTCCAATGGGAAAGCAACCTAAGCCTAGGGCGAAGGATCCTAATAAAAGAGAGATGAGTATGGAGGAGAAGCATAAATTAGGAGTTGGATTGCAAAGTTTGCCGCAAGAGAAGATGCCGCAGTTGGTGCATATTATAAGGAAGAGGAATGAACATTTAGCCCAGGATGGTGACGAGATTGAGCTCGACATTGAGGCCCTTGACACAGAGACTCTGTGGGAGCTTGATCGGTTTGTCACTAATTGGAAGAAGATGGTGAGCAAAACTAAGAGACAGGCATTGATGAACAATTTGGGACAGCCATCAGCCAGTGCTGCAGCTTCTGCTGCAACTACATCCGTTGTGGAAGCAGAAGGGGTAATGCAATATTGCATTTTTACTTCAATCTTTTAAATCAATACAGTCCGTTGGCTTGCTTTTATCAGATTGGAATGACTAATGAAATGTGTGTTTTTGCAGCCTACTACTAGCGAGAAAAATGACTCCTTCAAAAAGCCCAAAAAGGGTGATGTTGGAGATGAGGAAGTAGAGATAGAGGATGATGAACCAGCTACCCAATTTCCTCCCGTGGAGATTGAGAAGGATGAAGGTGTTGGGCGGGATCAAGAAAATGGTGGTGGCGGTGGTAGTAGTAGCTCTAGTAGTTCCAGCAGCTCCAGCAGCGGTTCCTCCTCTTCTAGTGGTATATGTTCTTCTCCAATTTGCGAAAAAATGATATATTTTGCGACTCAAACGGTGTCCAGTGTAAAGCTTGAATAATTGAACATGATTTCTTGTGCAGATTCTGATTCAGGAAGTTCTTCGGGAAGTGACTCCGATGCTGATGATGCACACTCTTGAGATTTCTTGGTTCAAGCAGTGGCCTTTGGTTATGTTGCTGGATTTTCTTGTATCAAGGTATAGAATTGGCGAGTCGATTTCTTGTTTTGCACATTCCGGTGAGCTGAGAAATTTGGGAGAACTAGCTGTAATGTGAACACATGGGCAACCTTACCAGCTAGGAAGAGAAGTTTGGTCTGCTTACATCACTAGGCAAACCATAAAGCTCAGGAACAAGCAGTTGGGAGGGCAAGGGAACTTGTAGTGTTGATGACAAAAAAAGGGATCACAATTTTAGGAATTTTAGAAATGGTCCCTCTGTTAATGAGAGTGAGATATGTAGATAGATAGTTGAGGAGACACCTTTTGTACAGTTCGTTTACACTAAATATTTGATTTTTCGTGAAAGAACACATGGCACATTTCTTCTTTGGTTCATGCTCATGAGTGATGAACGTGTTGGTCGGTGGACAACTTGTGGAGCCACTAATTGAGCTAACAACTTGGAGAAATAAAGAAAGATTCTCACACTTTATGATGCCATTTTCTTTCTAATCGACCTTAAATGAGCAAAGACTATATTCAGCTTCCTACGTTGGTATGGTATAATTTTTGTCCTAGAGTAGAATGAAGAAATTAAACAAGCATAGATGAATTCTACTCCATTCTTTTGATGACCAAGATGTGATACCTCTGTTCTGGAAAGTGAACTATTTGGGAGCAATTATATTCATATACTTCATGATTTAGTGGGGGAAATATCACTCTGCTTTCGTCCTTTTTGCCTTTTAGGCAGCTCTCAGCTGTGCACTTAATGAAGTTAGCCAAATGCTGGTAGAAACTTTCCTTGGTAAAGACGTGAACAATCTCCTTTCACGTGAAGGGTCCAAAAAGGGCATAAATGACGGACTCACACTCACATCGCCAGCTCTCTCTACCCATGTGATGGTGTTATATATAGTACTTAATTTTTGGAAAATATACACAGCCATAAAAGTATTGAGTGAATGTGGTTTTTTGCAATATGTGGTATAAGCCAAAAGCTAACTATAGTAATATATGTCCATAAAAGTGTAAGTCACCAAATTGATTAGTTATCCGGTTGACAATTAAGCCTTAAGAGGTCAAGGTGGCATTCTTTGAGTCACACTGATGGATATTTCTAGGCATAAAAAGAGACAAAGCCACATAAAGATACTCTCTGTTTATTCAGATGACAAAGATACTCGAAAAGTGAGAGTTCTGCAAGACTTTAATATTACATAGTCACCTTGATGCTTTGCTTGAGGTGAACTCCAACTTTGGATTATAAAATGTTACCTCAATGTTATATTCGATGACTTAAAAATTTTACATTGGCCAGACTTTGTACGTCACAACTCTTGGGAGAGTCAATGAGGTGCCACCACCCAAAACAATATTATAAGTCTTTGAATGAAAAGGAAGTATGGAGACCAAACCACTTTGATCATTTATTTATTAGCCCAACTGTTTAGTAGTCTTTACCAGCCTCTGGTTGTATGGCATTGACAAAGTCCAACACCAACTGAAATGAGATTGCAAGTCAAGCAATTCATTTGTTCTTTACGTGATAGCGACTCAAAGATCATCCAATACCAAATCCTGTAAAAGCCACCGGAAACTTCCAAGATCGATCTATTCAACCAAAATTACTTTAAAATTTGCAATTCTTACTACTCCAGTTGCTTGTAGAGTAGGGAGTCCATGATTTCCACAAATATATATGCCAACAGCCATAACGAGTCAAATCTTAAGCAAGTTGAAGCTGCTATATGATCATCAATGTCAGTGTTGCTCCATTTAAATCTATAAAACAATTCTGCATTATAGGAATTAAATCATCAAGAGAATCCTCTAGGACTTCCGTGAATTTACATGAAACGACCTTAAGTTCAGACTCTGACAAATTCTTAGCATCAGTACCTTTCTTTGTGCTTGAAAGGTTTATTTGCCAGCCTCAAGTTCTTTTTCAAGTGTGACTTGATCACTGATGCTGGATGGATTCACTTCTTGGATAGTCCTTTTGCCTTGAATTCCCCAAATTTGTTGACCAATCTGCCCACTAACATCCAAGCTATGCACGTTTAGAAATGCCTGAACTAGGTATGAGAATATTATCAATACTTGTAGCTTTCCTGTAAAATGGAATCCACCTATAATCAATCAATTGATCAATGAACAAGTGTCATTGAGTTTATCAGCAATTGTTATTATACACAGTTGATGCACGAACCACAACCTCAGGTCATGATCTGCAACCAAAAGATCAAAATGCTTATGCACTGAATCTTTTACTTCATGATAGTCGCTTCTAGGAGAATGGCATAACAAATGAAGATATACAAAGTAGAACTAACATAGACCTTCTGAAGATAAGTGCTAGAGGAGAATTGTGCAATAGAAAGACATTTGTAAGTGAATGTTAAGGATGTTTCCATAGAGCATCAAAATAGGATGGTCAAAATGGAGAAGTGCCATAAGAGAATGTGTACCAAAGTGAAACAAGTTCTACAAAAGTATCTTTAGATCATAGGGTGTGACTGATCGACCTCTCAGTTCCAAATCTGCATGACAAGAAATGTGGATGTGCAGTCATTCAGGATTAGAACTGATCACATTCAGTAACAGCTACAAGTTATCACACTTGGAGGATAAAATGAGAGACGATCACAATACAGTGTGTGAGATGCACATGTTGGTAGGAGTAAAAGAGGGACAAGATTGATCAGAAATCATATGAAAGACAGTTATCCTAAAGTAATCTCACCCTTAAAATCTATATAGACTAGACCCAAAGAAAAGGTATAATGAAAGAAAAAGTCCATATGAGTAATGCCAATTAGTTTATTTATCATGTTGGTAAATCCAATGTTCACTAAAAGTCATTTTGTTTTGTTTGAAATTTATATGCCAGCAAAAAATGTAGATAACTTATAATTCTACAAAAGTTTGAGATGAGTCTAAATGGAGCAACACAGATGGTGAATATTTATATAACCGACCCCAATTATCTTGAGATTGAGGCACAGTTGCTTCAACTGTGCGCAAACTAAACTAACATACAACTAAAAAGTAATCCTCCCAGCTCTTTTAAAATATCTTCTTCTTACCAAAATCAGTCCAGTTTTTCATGATGGACTTCAGATCAAATGCACTAGGTAACACTATATATTAGAAATAATAGATTAGCAATTTCTCAGTCTAGGGGTACTGTAGATTCATTAAATCACCATATGCACTGATGGAATATTATGCTTGAATTCTGTAATTTACCAGTTCAATAGCAGTCCGTAATAAAGCTGATGATTGTGGTAGCAAGAGAACCACAGTATCCAATCGAACATCCATCCGTTCAGGTGGGACATCTTTGCCTGATTCATCATCTCTAGAGCAAGCTGGAAAATCAGAAGATGAAAGAGCTCTCATACAACAAATAACCAATATGGAGGCGACTTGAAAAACTTCCTCAGGCTGAAGTAGAACTTGAAGCAACAGAGGTATAAGAGGGTACCTCATGGAATGACATTTTTGTATGGTTTTTAGATTAAGACCTTACTCAGACTCCTCACACCAAAGCTGGACATGATTATCCAACAGTAACGAAGAATTGGGAGGCCTAGAGCAAGGGACTGGTTAAGCAAAAGCGCAAGAAACATTTAACTAGTGCGTAGACTAGAAACTTATTAGGATGCTGCAAAACAAAAACCTCACCTGTCTTGAGAGTTGAGATTCCATATCCTGCAATTCATTGAATGCTTTCTTCAGCATCACAGCTCAAGGACCTGGATATTGAAACACAGAGAATGTTCACAATGTGGTAAGAAATCTCATGAAATAGGCTCCAAGATCATTAGCTTTAAATCCACTTGACACAACATCAGGTACTTACCCTTTTCGAGCATTTGACAGCAATAACTTAGCTGCTCAACGTACATCTTATAAAAGGTACAGAATCTTTATCTTCTACAGAACCAATTTCTGAAGCAAGACCTTCATCCAGGAACATGTGTACCAAGTTCTACATGAGAAGCAAGCATGATGACTCAGATTAGATTCAGCCATCAACTCTTACTTCTTGTTCTGGTGATGTAATCAAATTTCCCTTTGCTATGTTTCTGTAAAAAGCCACAATAAGTTCCACTGTTCTAACATCATCATGTTTGACTCACTCAAATAATTCCCTCAAAAAATGTTAGCTGGCTTTGAATAGCTGAGTGATATTTGAGGGAAGTACATTCATTAAGCGCTGCACAACTTTGTAAGACAGGACGTTGTAAATGCACGAAACAGTCAGTTTTGGAAGCCGCAAAACATTGAATGCCAAGTTCTTGCGACCATGAGATGATGAAAGAAGAGATCCTTCAACGATGACTTTACATAAGTATTTAAGAATATTCTCAATATCTTCTACTGCTGAGTTACCCTTGCAGCCTATATTGTGCTTCTTTATGGAATTTAAAGCTGCCGAGGGACCAAAAATCTTGTACAAAACTTTCAGGTAAAAGAATATTTATTAAGGAAAACCATACAGTAAAAGCTCGAGGCAGGCAGAAAGTGGACCCCTTTGCATCAAAAGAGCTGGTAGACAGAAATATGAACAAACCTTTTCAAGGGGAAAAAAAGGAGGTCGGCCGGTGCACTAAGCTCCCGCCATGCATAGGTCCGGGGAAGGGCTATACCACAAGGGTTTATTATGTGCAGTCTTACCCAACAATTTTGCAAGAGACTTTTCAAAACTCTCCTATTACCTCCTGGTCACATGAAGAAACGTTATCAATTATGCTAAGGCTCCCCTTCAAACCTTTTCAAGGAAGGAAAGTGAAAAGTCTAGTAGCACCTTCAAGCAATTGGAAAGCAAGGAGATGTTCCACAGTGTAAAGCCTGCTGGGCCTACAAGGAAAACATCAGGACTTCGAACTTCTGTTGCGCCTTCAAATCAATCGTTTAAGTCCAGGAGCTTCAAGTCTATGATTAAACGAGGCTTTAAAGATATGGATAGTGAACTGCTAAACAGAATGCATCTTACGGAAAGACAAACTAGAGGAAAAGGACAAGATGGTAAAGCACAAGTACACTTACTGCAAACAGCTAAACTAGAAACATGACAAAAGCACATATCCTTGGGTAAGGGTGATAGCAAGAAGTGATATTTTTGGATAAGTGTAAAACATTTTCTTGCCCAACAACAGTAAGATGCTGCAGGAGAAGTACGAAGAGATGATGGGGCTTCCGGTTCTGTCGGTGCTTGAAACAATTTTGTCTTCTCCATATTACCATATCTCTTGAATTAATAATTTTATATGAGGAACTTCTGAACTCAATCACTGCGATTACTCTTTAATAGACAAGTTAAAAAGATCCTAAAAGATTCATATGAAGGAGATGTATAAGCTCATATAAGTTAGTAATGACACAAGAAAAGCTAGTTTGTGAATCTATTTTCAACTGATAACAGCGTATGTGCTAAGCTTATATTTTCAATTCGCAGGCTTGTAAAAGTTTAAGTACCTTGTCAACCAACTCCAAAATAAGTGAGACAGTCGAAAACATCTCAGGCTTTGGCAAGAATTTCGTCTGCATCCTATCCCCAATTCTTGTACACCCTGAATGATCATCTTGGGTGAATTGTGACCTTGTACTATCGTGTTGGGTGAGCAACATCCTCTTTGTTAAAGTACTCAAGGGATAATAGGTCACGCTTTGGACAAGTATCCTACAAAGAGAAGAGCCCTCTTGTAAGTAACACGTCTTTGTTGCCCAAAAAGACAAGAGGACCAACAAATTCGTTACTATACGGAATGCTCTTATAATGAATCCACTCCATAGATTATTTTCTCTGTTCTTGCAAAAGCTCCAAAAGCAAACAAGCATCCACTCCATAAGAAAAACTAAGAAGTTTATGAACAAAGTCAATCTTTCCCACCTGACTCTTCATGGAAGAAGAGATCCACTTTTGTGTATGGAACTGCACCAACTAATGGTGTCATGCCTAACGCAAATCCTTGCCTTGCACACCACACATATAAGAAAAACAGATAAGACGATTACAAGGGAACATTGAGCTCATTGAGACAATCATGGCGTATATAACTAACTATAAGTAGAATAGATATCTTTTTAATAATTCAAACCTTTTCTGGGTAAAGACAAGAGAGCTAGCCTAAGCATCTTATGGGAATATACAGGTTTTTATCAGATGTGATCAACAAGAACCTGTAAAGATATTAGTCTCCCTTCAAAAAATCCAATTACATAATGAAGATGTTAATGCATATAAACCCCTATTCAAGGTGTAATATTTAATATTAGTAAATATATAGTGTTTTTCAACAAAAGCACACAACAGTGTATTTACAGATTATTGACTTAGAATCCAACAACTTAAATATGCTAGAAACTAGAACTTATAAGCTTCAAATTTTGGCTCCGCCACCCGCTATGGCAAACATCTATTACATATCTATTGAAAATAATGTTATCCTTGTATATATTGTATGATTAATTTTGAGTATTATTTTGACCAATTTTATTTAATTTTTTTAAAATATTTTCAATTGTCTTGCATTATGATTTATAATACATTTTATGTTATTTTCAAATATGTAAATTTTATTTTAAAAAAATTTAAACATTTCATATCCGCTTTCATGGTCAAGATTTACTCTTGAAATTTGAACTATACCACGGAAAAATAAACAAAAGGAGTAACATCAAACTTCTTTTACTAGCACCAACTTTTGCATGATTACAAATAAATAAATAACAGAATGCCAAAATTGCTATTACTATTTTCAAGTAGTTGAACATTTGCTGGTGTGTGTTATGCAGCAAAGATTGGACCAATTATTCATATGGAGTGATGCTTTCTTTTTCCTCATAGTATTTATAGATATGAGCATATTAATGGGTGCCTACACTTTTATAGCATAATGGCCAAATGAAAGAAGAATCCAACTTAATCAACAAATTTCAAATCAAAAGCCATTGCCTAAAAATGATTTAAGTTAATAACAATATTTTTCAGTGACGGAGCCAGAATTTTGATTTATGAGGTTCAAAATTTGAAGAAATTAGACATATGAACTTGCCGAAGAAGATTCGACATATACTATATATAATAAAAGAATTATTTTAACTATATATAAATATGAACCCTGACTAATAGTTGTCTCCGCCCCTGGTATTTATATTGACTAAATTATTTAAGAAAACATAGGAAATTTAATAGTGTTCCTTATTATGCAATGCTGCAGAACAAAACCAACTGAATTGCTCAATTCCAAATGAGGAAAAAGCATAGCTCAAACACAATAACTCATCACATGCATTTCACCATAGTTAATATTTCTGCATTTACTATATCTGAAGAGAAAAAAAAAACAAATGCTCTGTATTTGAGAATTTTCTGATTTATGTAATCTTCTTTCTCTTTTATATACATTTTCTCCTGGCTTATAGGGTTTTCTTCTATTCTCTTTAAGTTTTACAACAAAAAAGAACCATGGAAAAGGGCTTTTTCAAGATTTTCTCTCCAGAAAACAGTGCAAAACAGATGGTAAGTTATTTATCCATCTTGAATTTTATTTGAAATATTTTTCTGTTTGATACTGGTTGTTTTATGATATGGTCAATCAGATAAAAAGAAATTATTGTTGTTCTGTATATATTTTTTTTGTTTCACAGAAAATTCCCACGAGTTTTATCGATTACAAGAATGGAGAATTACCTAGGAAAGTTTTCCTTAGAGATCGATTTGGCAATATGTGGCCTATAGGAGTGACCAAAATAGAAAGACATTTTTATTTTCAATATGGATGGGAGAAATTCGTTGAGGACAATATTGTAGAGTTTGGAGACCTTTTTATTTTCGACTATGATGGAAATGGAATATTTGACTTCAAATTACTTGGAAGAACTAGATGTGAAAAAAAAGGAGTAGGCGGTTTAAAATTGGATGTGAAGGAGGAGGAAGCGGAAGAAATGAGTGTCGAACATCAAAAGAGTAAAGAGCCAAAAGGTAAGAATTGGGCTAGTGGTAGCAACTATAGTTCTTTTTCTAATGATAATGATGAGAATTACATGGTCGAAGAAGAAGAGGAAGAGGACGAGGAATGTGAAGAGACTAGTGATAAGGTACTACATCATGTGGAAGAGGAAGATGATGATGATGATGAAGAAGAAGAAGAAGAAAAAGAGAAGGAATATGAAGAAGAAGAAGAAACTGAGGAGGAGGGAGAGAATCAAAGGGCAAACACATATAAGAGAAAAGCGTCATGCTCAAAAGGTAAACATGAATTAACGATCTTTATATCTACTGGCGTTCAATTTTTGTTAGTATATTACTGCAAAAAAGACATCTTTGTATGTTCGAAGATCATCCTGTAATCATATAAATGTAATGAAATGTAGATAACAAGTTCTATAGATTTTAAAAAAGTTAAGTAATTTGGTCTGCTGACAAAACGAGCCTAAGGGCACTTTTTGTTAGTTTCCGAAATAGTATTTTCTAAGAATAAAGTTAAATTTCATTTTCTAATACTTTTGATACGTGTCAAAAGTCTTCTTTCTTGAATTCATGTTCAATAAAATACCACCATGTAAATAAAATGGATAGAGTATCTCTTGATTTTCATGAGATTTTTGTATAGAACCTAACTTTCTTGATTCATCTGGATGCAAAAAAGCCTTTGTTTGCAAGGTGAGGAAGCGTCATGACCCATTCGGAGTAGATATATTCAAAAGTGGACTCGCAACTCAGCCAAAAAATCCTTACTTCATAGCAAAAATACGATCAAACAGGAGAGATCAACTGGTAATTCAATGCCTATAACTCCTTCAGTGAATGATTTTATAATTCAATCCTTATAACATTCTTATTTAACAAGTCTTTGTTCATAATTCAGTACATTCCGACTGATGTGGTGAGAGACAACCACCTTGTACTCCCTTCAAGCATGACCATTCGCGACTCTGCTGGCAGAGAATTTGACACGAAACTCAAGAATTGGAAGGATGGTAGAATATGGCTAGTTGGTGGATGGCGTAGTTTATGTAGATGGAACCTTGTGGAGAAAAACGATAATTGTATTTGTGAATTTGTTAGAGGAAAGCGCAACAAAGGCCTTTACTTACAAGTTAAAGTTCTCCATGAAGGAGGAAGTTCCGTTATGTGATGACAAGAAAAATAATATTAGAATTAACGCTGCAAGTGACATTGTCATGGCTTCTTGGAGGAGTTGTGCAACCCTTTCTTAAGTTACTTTGTATTGTGTGCTTCTGCCTTTTTTTAACAAAGCCAAGATTGGAGTGTTCTGTTGCATCTCTCTGTTTAATAATGTAATTGCTGCACTGATGATGAACTCCTTGACACTGTCAAGCTTCACTGATGATTTCTGGTGTGTAGGTAAATTCATTTTTTTACTTCTCAAGTGTGGACATTACTCATTTTTCAGTGTCCACATATATCAATCATCAATTGAGGATCAGGATCTTTCTCATGGAGTGGAAAAAATTGTTGGGTAGAGCTCTTATTCGGTGCAATCAGCTTGATTTTGTGTCTAATTGATTCGATTATCCTGTTAAAGTCATACTTGTGAACAACGATACCCGCCAAGTTTATCAACTTTTTGGAAAATGATAAAAAGAAAGGTACCCCTATTGTCACTCCAAAAAACGTTTCCTGATGAACTGGACAATCAATGGTTTTTTACCGACAAAGAAAAAAGTAATACTCATGAATAAGGAATTTTTAAATCGACTTGAAATTCTAGACAAGGAATCTCTTTCGACTTATTGGTAATCCCTGATCAACACCCTATCCCAGGGGAATTCGAATCCCCTTGAGAGAGATATCCTAAACCACTAGACAATGGGAGCCTGCTTGACCAACGGCCATCATACTATAATCATAGTATGATCAGTTTTTTGAAATTGTCAATATAATCGAATGATTCTATCCGAAGGATCTTTCCCCCTTCAAAAATTGCATAGAATTGTTTTTTATTCGTCATTGACAAATTATTCATCAGAATCGACATTAGAAATCTAGTAGAAGGGGAATTTTTCTCCAATAATTTAGTTCAAGAGACAAGTGTAATCTCTTCATTTCATGATTCGATGATATATCTTGAGTTGCTAGGTGTATGCACATATATCAATCAAGTAAATTTTGTTCTGATGGGATCAATTCACGAATACTTAAAACAACATCAACTTGGATGGAGATGATAATAATAGTATGATCCAAATGGCAGTTCTTTTGGTGTAATGATTCTTTAATTCAAGATTCTTTGGGTGGTATCAGCTACAGTCATCTACTAGATAGAACTGAATAATCAGATTCAACCAAGCTCCAACTTACAAAAGTAATCCAAATATAAATAAATAATGACGTGAAATGAAAGGTGAAGGATGATGAGTGGAATCAATCATAAGATGTAAATTCGTGCTCCCTATGCCAAAATATTGGAATTGTACAATTACTATCAAGGATTACATATAACCAAAATTGCTGCTGCTACAAGTTTTTGAACCACCAAAGGAAAAAATTGGCAACAAGGACAAATTCCAACAGTAAACAAAAACCTACAAATAACTTATGGTAGGAATAAACGCCACGAAAACAATGCCGAACTTGTTCACTCCAAGATACCAATGACTGTTGTCATACTCACTTTTTCAAAGTAGGGAACATGTCACTCAGTTGAGCTTCACAATCAGGTTCCAGAGCCTTGAGAAACAAAGTCCTCAGATTAACATCTGTTAAGACCTGAATCACTTTGCCACAAAACTTCCGCACATCAGCTCGTCTTGATGCTTTATCGGGCATATTTTTCAACAAAGCATTAACAAGAGAACCTAACTTGGCAAGATAGCTGCTGTCATCAGGGTTTGAAGAAACAATCGATTTTAAGATCTCGACAACCAGTTCAAGAGCTTCAATTTGTCGAAACTGTAGCTTCGCACTAGCACATTTCTCCAAAAGGAATCCAAATAGATGATGTCCAATCCATGGTCGCCTTTTAAAAACTTCTTTTAGAAAGTCGCACTTCATTCGAGTACTTTTACTATCTAAGTAATCCTCCAGCTTTCCTCTGAATATAAGGAAAACCTCCTCAAGTTCAGACTCTGGAAGATTTTTCGCATCAATTATCTTCAAAATCCAAAATGTTGAACTTTGGGCAAGAGAATTTATCATTTTATATCTATTCAAGGCAGCAGAGAGCTTTTTCTTTGACAAGCTAGAAGCAGATTTCTTTTTCTTGAAAGGTTTTGCTGCCAGCACCAAGTTCCTTTCCAAGAGTGACTTAAGAACTGGGAACTGGATGGCTTCACCTCTTGGATAGTCCTTCGCTTTGAAGATCTTTTTCTGTAAAATTCCCCAAATTCGTTGGCCAAGTTGTTCGTTACCTTCTGTAGTGTGTGGGTTTACAAATGCATGAGCTAGGCTTGAAAATATTTTGAATACTTGTGGCTTCCCTGCAAAATGGAAAATTTAAATAATGATTCACAACTTAATGAATAAATAACAACATACCCAGTGAAATCCCACTAGACCATAATGAGTCAATACGATTAAAAAATTGCCATTGGATTCATGATAACACTAACAATTGAAACACAAAAGGTAGCTGCAGTGCTTAATACAAGAGGAACCGCAGCCTCAGATCATATAATATTCAACCATAAGATCAAAGTGTATACCCGGTGAATCTATTATTTCATGCTATTCAGCAATCAGCATAGGTAATATTTTCCACTTCTAGGAAAATGACATAACATAGACATACACGCAGAACTACAGTAGAAGTGAATGCTACTCCCTCTGTCCCATTTTATGTGCGTCACTTTGACTTAACACAGTGTTTAACAATGAAAGAAAGACTTTGAAATGTTTGGTCTAAAATAAGTGATAGATGTTTGTGTTGCTGTAAATCATTTCATTAAGGGTAAAATAAATATTTTAAAGTTAAATTATTACTAAACATTAGACATATGTCATTCGTTTTGGGAGTGACTAAAAACGAAAGTAAATATATAAACTGGGACAGAGGGAGTATGTAAGAATTGTGAATCCAACAACATTTTATGGAGGCGATGTTAGGCATCTAAAGGTCAAAATGCATAAAAGACAAATACTGTTGAAATGTGAATGCTAAAGTAGAAGTTTGGTGAATAAAATTGAACAAGATGAGAAATGACAACGCACCAGATGAGCAAGTAGTACATGTAGAATAAAATGAAAAAAGTTCATTCAATTTGGCTTCGCCTCAAGATGCACCAATGTGTAGGTGCACAAAATAATGACTGAGTGTAATGAAAAAGATAAAGCAGACATAAATCACGCATTGGAAAGGGCTTCAAAAGACTTGACCCAAGCAAACTTAGTCAAGAATAGAGCAAAGAATCCATATAGATGACTCAACCAGAGGTGATATCAATCAGTTGGAAGGAAGTGTTGGCTGTTTTTATTGATACATTTACACTGGTCAAAAGTTCTATCAAGAAGCTTTTATTTGGATTAAAACTAGTATGTCTACCCCAGTTTCATCATGATGATCATGCTACAAAGCTAATCATGGAATTAAGATACAATCTTATATATTATAATAACGACATCATGCTTTGACATCAAATAGACATCCTTAAGATAAATACACTTGGGGGCTCGTTTATTAGCTGGTTAGAGTTATCAGTTATGCAGGTTGGTATGAGTAATACTGAGTTCAGTGATGAAGGAATAAGCAATGCTGGGGTCGGTTATGCAGAGCTTAGTTACATAGGGATCACCAATGCATGAATTATTTCTTTGGATATTTGTTTTGGTTCCCCACTTGTGAGATTACACTCCGTAAATTGTTGTATTACAAATTAATATAAATTAAATAATTCTTAAAACAAAATATTTATGTATAATCAGTGTTATCAAAGGCTTTAAGGCGGAAAGAGCAAAAAGGCTGAACAAAATATAAATATATATGTTTAATCAAAGACTAATAATTATAAACGTGAATGACAAATATGATCATGGAAATTAAAAACAAATTATGCTAAAGTGAAATATCAATTAATTAGTGTTGCTTCTTCAAAAAAGGCTCATTGGCAAAGAAAAGTTTGCCTTACAACCTTGATGACGACACTGAAGCGCACATAAAGCGAGACAAAGCGCTCAACACTTTTTGAGCCTCGCTTCAAGGCTTAAGCGCACTTAAAGTGCATTTTTGATTACACTATGTACGATGCATGATAAAATGTTAGATCTATAAAAATGATGCAAGTTGCATAGTTAGGACGTGAAAGCACAGCATCCATAGGCAAAAATTTAACTACGACGGGTAAATTTATCATGTTAGCACATTTATCCGTGTATTACTAATCCTTTTGTTAATTATTCAATCTTCTACTCCATATAAATTAACTCATAACTTAAACCTGTAATATATGTGGGATGAAAAATAATAACCAAACATTGTGTACTTGGTTTGCTGAGTTCTAAACAAAGCAACTAAACAACTACCAAAATGATATAAGTATGTTACTTATAATAAATAAAGATTGATTTACCTGGATTTTCATGCAGGTAAATCTCCAGCAAAGAGAGTACACGAAGTTTGAAGAGGGCAAGCTGTGAATGAGCAGTTTCACTACCCGCCTGCTTCTTCATATTGTTAAACATTTTAGCAAGATGGGTGTCCATGCGGAACATAGCATCATCGTCCAATCCCTCATCAGAATCATCATCGGAAGCTACAGGAAGTTCTGAGCTAACACCCCTAACACCAACTACTGTCTCGGAGTCATCTGCATGTTCATCACTCTCCGCATTTTCATCCATCTCTGCTTCATCAGACTCCTCTGCTTCTTCAATGTCAAGAACGTCATCATCATCGTCATCTTCGTTCTCACTGTCAGTTTCTTGGTGTCTGGCTGGTTTGAGATCTTTCTTTATTACCCGCAACATCCGAAGTAACCCATCATCCGTCACATCATGACAAAAACATTTGAAAACCTATAAAGAAAATAAGGTTTTTAAGTAGGTGAAGAGCCTAAGCAACAGCAGCTGTTGCAGAGATGAAGATCCACAGAAACTCATCAGGTACTTCAAAAAGAGAAACATAGTAAAAAATAACACAAACAATCACTTCTCGTGTATTCATACATGCACCCAAAGGTATGGCTTAGGTCAATGAGGTGGGTGGAATCGTGAGGTCTCAGATTCAAATCCTAGTGGAGTCAACTTGGTGGACGGAGTTACCTAGTACTTTTGATGGTCGGTGGTCCAGGTACCTATGGAATTAGTCGAGGTGCGCTCAAGCTAGCCTAGAATCTACATTTACCCAAAAAGAATACAAACATGCGCATTTATTGAAAAAAAAATATAACAATCAATATCCATATAATCATACTACGAATCTACTACGTGCTTTGACAGTGAGTATCAATGGACAAGGAAAGACAGGAGACCTATTGAGATCTCATCCTCTTTCACCTCTAAAAAGATAGAAGGGAGGAGCATCAAAAGAACATGAAAACTAAACTTTTTGCATGATAAGCCAACAACTCTATAAGGAATTGATCAGGAAAAGTATGTTCTAATGAGTTCTTACACTTGACCAAGTCGAGCCAATTTGAAAATATGATAGTATTATTATAAGGTGTTTTTTCCCTAGTGACAAACATAAATTTTAACAATTTGAGTAAAAACTAAAGAATTCAATTTATTTGAAACTAACCAAGAAGGAAACAGAGACGAAACAAGACAGGGTGACATTAATAGAAACCCACGACAACAGGTGTAGACCAAAATAGGAATTTAACGAAGCACTGCATTCACTATTTTCATTCTAGTGAATTGATTAAGGGTCAATCCGTGTGCAAAACTATGGAAAGAGGATGAATTGAGTCCTGCATTCAGGAAAATCTTCTCTTTAGATTGCAAAGTGCAGGATGTGCGAGTTAGGAGCACATCACAAGTGTGACCCTTGCCATACAAAATGGCTAATATTTAAGTGTAGAAGGGCTAGCCAATTATCCACAAAGTTTCAAACTGTGCGGCATTCGCCACGAGGAATGTCTCGGTGATAAAAACTACGTCTTCCCTTTAGATGAGGCTTGCTGATTTGGTGCTAAAGGTGAATTTTGTGCATAAAATTTGAATATTACTCGGACTTGAAGCTTCAAATCAACTTTCAACAACTAGTAAGGAAAAAGGGGGAAGAAAGATATGACAACTAAATAGACCCAACCATCCAGCATGAGCAACTATCTAGTATCAACGTGAATTTTGTTTCTTAGGAGGAATATTGCACAACCTAGGGTGTTCACAATTTGGTGAAAAGAACTATCAAAACTGAAGAGCACTCCAAACAGATTAGAGCCTATTTGGATAGGCTTATTTTAGGTGCATTAAGCCAAAATAGCTTTAAAGCAGCTTTGTAGTTCTTAGGTAAAATAAGAAAGTGCTTAGTTAAAATTTCTAACTTAGTTTCTAGCAAATAAATCACAAACCAAAACCAATCCAAACAGGATCTAAATAAACCATGGTCACTAGAGATATTAAAAAGGAGGGAGGGAGGAGGGGGGGTTACAATGAGGAAAAAGTCCACATTGATGATACCAATTAGTTGGGATTAAAGTATAGTATAGTCGTTGGTATGCCTACTTTAAGTCCAATGTTCACTAGGAGTCTTCTGGTTTTTCTCAAGAGGTTTGTTTGCCAGTAAAAAACAAAGAGAACTTCTAGTGCTAAAAAATATTGAGATGGGTCTAAATGGAGCAACATGAATGGTGAAAATTCATTTCACCTACACCATCTAACAGCTTGAGAGTGAGAAGTAATGGTACCTCGGTCTTCTAAGATAAAACATCCAGACATGTATAAATTTCACCTCCTTTTAAGTTTCTTCTCTTATCAATTTCGTCAAAAAGATTCAAAAAGGAGCACATCAAAATACAGTAGGTGCAATAATGCATTAGAACTAAGGATTAGCGCATCATAACACCAGGGTTTTGGGGAATATTAAATCACCAAAAGAACTGATGCGACATTATGCTTTTTTTCTGTTGTTTACCAGCTCAATAGCAGTCCGCATCGGAGCTGATGACTGTGGCAGCAATGAAAGCATGGCGTCCACTAGAACATCCATGAATTCAGGTGTGTCATCTCCCTCTGCTTCATCTTCTCCAGAAGAAGCAAGAAGATCAGAAGATCGAAAAGCTTTTGTACAGCAAATAACCAATTCAGAGGCAGCTTCAGAAAATTCTTGAGGGCGAAGTAGGACTTGAAGCAACAATTGTATCAGAAGGTACCTCATGGAATGAAACTTATTTTTGTCAATACTTGGACCCAAGTTTCTCTCCTGCCATTGTTTGGAGAAAAGAATAAGGTCAGAGGAAAAAGTGATTAACAATCTAACTTCCTCGCACAAGAAATAAATAAGTTTTCACTTTCCTGAACAAGGTGAATAGTGGCTAATACGACACAAAAAGAATACAAGAAGTTTATGGCAATAACTAGTATAAGATGAGTAATAACAGGCTATGGCTGGTTCAGTTAAGAGCTTACTGAGATTCCTCACACCAAAGCTGGAGCACATTCTTATCAAACAATAAAAAGAGAGAATTAAAAGGCCAAAAGCAAGGGACTTTGTTTTCACATAGACACAAAACTTTGACTAGTGTTAAAATCAACAACACTACCAGAATGCGAAAAAATGAAGCAACACAAAATATCACCTGTCTTGAGAGCTGAGACTCCACAGCCTGCAATTTTTTGACAGCTTCTTCATCATCATTGCCCAAGGACCTAAACAGCGAAACAGAAGGAATGTTTCGCAAGGTGGTAAGAAATCGCATGAAATAAGCTCCAAGATCATTAGCTTCAAGACCACTTGCCACAACTTGAGGACCTTCGCCTTTTTGAGCATTTGATAGCAGTAATTGTAGCTGCTCAATGCACATCCTACGAAGAGCACTTGAAATAGAAGACTTTGGCCACCTAAATTTTTCCTCCAATTCAAAAGATGTCACCTCAGTTCCAAGAGTAGAAGAAAATAGACCCTGAACTGCCAAAAATTTTAGAATTTCTCTTTGGACCCTGAACTTTGCATTTGTATCCAGAGTTAAATGCTTCAAGCAATTGGGAAGTGACTCTACAACCCATCCTTTCAAAAAATCTGATGTTCCTACTGCTCCAATAGAATCCTTATCTTCTAAGGAACCAATTTCTGAGTTGTCATCTGTAGTTTGGCTCTGATCTGAAGGCTCCTCTGAAGCAAGAGCTTCATCCAGGAACATGTCAACTAAGTTCTGAATGAGAAGCATGCATCCAGACTCGGTTTTAAACTCAGCCATCAACTCTTTTACTGTTTTTGACCTGGTGAAGCAATCAAATTTCCCATTACTATGTTTCTGTAAAGCCATGATAACAGCCACTCTTCTACGATCATCATGCTTGACCCACTCAGAAAATTCTCTTAAAAAGTATTGACCGGCTTTGAATAGATTAGTGTCTTTCATGGAAAGTACATCCTTTAAGCACTGTACAATTTTGTAAGACAGGACGTAGTAGATGCACGATGCGGGCAGTTTTGGAAGGAGAAGCAGCAAAACATTGAAAGCCAAATTCTTGCAATTATGAGATGATGGAAGAAGTGATCCTTCAATGATAACTTCACAAAAGTTTTTTAGATTTTTCTCAATATCTTCTTCTACTGAGCTGCCCTTGCGGCCTTTTTTGTGCTTTTTTATGGAATTTAAAGCTGCAGAGGGATCGAAATCTTGTAGAACATTATCAGGCAAAAGAATGTTTACCAAGGAATACCACACACTATGAGTTCGTGGCTGGCAGAAGTGGGATTCCTGCACATACATAAAGTCGACAGATCAAAATATGAGCAAATCGTTTCAAGGAAAGAAAATAAAGTTCAGTAGCACCTTCAAGCAACTTGAAAGCAAGGACAAATGTTCCACGCTGAAAAGCCGGCAGGGGCTATAAGGAAAAGGCAGAAGCTTGCCAAAATCTTGATTATCGACACCAGTTTTTTCACGGATAGTAAGGGCAAGAAGCAAAGCATCAGGATTCCCAACTTCCGTTGCGCTTTCAAACCACTCTTTAAGTCCAGGAGCTTCAAGTACATGATTCAACAAAACTTCAACAGGTAACTGACATGGCAAAAATAAGGATGGTGAGACGGCTAAACAGAATGCAGTCTAAGCAAAGACCAAAAGAAGAGGACAAGTACAATATGGTGAAGCAGAAGTACACTAAATACAGGAAGTTAAATCAGCAACATGACAAAACCACATCTTCGAGTAGTAGGAAGAGGTGTTATTATTTGGATAAGAGTATAACATTTTCTTGCCCAAAAGGTGGTAAGTTGTTGCAGGAAGAGTAGAAAGAGATGATGTTTTATAGGCAAGTGAAAAAGATCAAGTTTAATAAGGAAATGAATAAGCTCATATGAGTTTGTAATGACGCAAGAAAAGCCAATAAGTGAAGTCATTTTCAATAGATAACTAAAGTGGATGTACTAAGCTAAAATTCGCAATTCATAAGCTTGTAAAAGTTAAAGACCTTGTCAACCAATTCCAAAATAATTGAGACAGCAGGCTCTTGTAAGTAAAGCTTCTTTTTTGCCAGCGAGACAAGAGAACCAACAAATTCTTTAATATAAGGAG
Source organism: Solanum rostratum (assembly GCA_029948455.1). Taxonomy (NCBI): domain Eukaryota; kingdom Viridiplantae; phylum Streptophyta; class Magnoliopsida; order Solanales; family Solanaceae; genus Solanum; species Solanum rostratum. The sequence goes on along the minus strand of CM057045.1, from coordinate 87,683,573 downwards.
TGTTCTTATCAGCAGTCCACTCTAAAGTTAATCTCCCTGATCTTGCAATAGCTCCATAAGCAAATAAGCGTCCCAATAGGCAATCTTTTATGTCCTACAAAACCAAGTTGAACTGTTAAGACAGCCCATAAGAAATCTCTTAGTTCACAAAAGGCGATCCTTCCCACCTGACCCTTCATGGAAGAAGAGATTTCCAACAATTCAACAATAAGCTTCAACAGCGCGTCCACTTTTATGCAAGGAACTGCACCAACCAAAACTGCCATGCCTAATGCAAACCCTTGCCTTGCACACTGCACAAACAAGAAAACAGATAAGGCTTGATATGGGGACATTCAATTCATTGAGACAACCACGGCACATGGAACTATAAGCACAAGAGACATCTGTCTCTAAGCCTGCATTGTTTCATTTGACCTTTAATTCAAAACTGTAGAACATAGGACTATTAAAAAATTACAATGACACAAGCTGCGAGTATCTACCCACCAGCATAATCGCAAGGTAACCTTTAATGGTTCTATTATAAAATAACATTTCAAACGTAGTGACAGGAGAGCATAGCCTAAGCATCATATTGGACAAAACAACTTTCCAGCATGAATGTGCTTTCATCAGATGGGTATGTCAACAAGAACCTGTAGAGATATTAGTCTCCCTAGAATAAATTCAACTATAAAATGAATATGAGAAGGCATAATAGCCCTTACTAAAGCATTCAAATTAAATCACCAATATAATAAGCCACTAATTTTCTACAAAATCACAGAACGTTGTGCTAAAAGTTAACCGCACCCACCTCTCTTGATGAAGAAACACCTCTAATTAACCTCCGAACTGCATATCTCAACGAAGGGGCACAATTATTCAACCCATCATCCTTTTCAGCTTCCAATTTGAGCTGTCCCTCAACCACTTCCTTGTTCTCTAGAACATCGTAAGCCTTCTGAACTTCAAGCAATTCAGCAACTAAAGAATGAGCAGCTGCTTCTCTAATGGATGCCTCGGCAGCTGCAAGGTCCTTAAATACACCAATGTGGAACTCAGGCAACTCACTAGTAGTAGGAGAAATCGCTGTCTGTTTACTTCTCGATTCAGAAGACGCCATTAGTTCTTGCTTGGCTTTGAACTTTTTCTCGGACTCCACTCTATGCCTCTCTTTGTCTAGAGCTCTTTTTTGCTTCTTCTTCTCCATAGGATTGCTAGAAATTTTGTGAGAGGTTGATGGGGTATCATGTCCCTCTGTTTCGGCCTTCCTTTTTTTCTTGTCTTTCTTCATTTTCTCTCTTGACTGATCAGATCCAGCCGTCTCCATGCTCATAATTCCAATGTTTGTCTATCAGGTCAAAAGTCCAACTTGTGAGGTACTAAATAAATAGTATTATATTTTAAAAGATAACATAAATATAAAAAATTGCAAAGTTCCTAAGTTGAATTTTGGAAGTTCCTAAATTACAGAAAATATGAAAACTTATGCAAAATGTTTTATTGATGAAAATAGAACAATTAAGCTTGAATTCCTCAATATTAATCTATATTCTGAGAGAAAACAGAAATGAAATTGCAAACTTCTAGAATTATTTCATTAATTCATATACAGACATTTGTTAAAGCATAAACACTATTATATGCAGCTCATTCAGCATTTAAACTTGTTAAAGCCAAAACTTCAGTTAACCATGCACTACACAATGTTCAACTTGCATAGCATCGTATATGCACCCAAACTACGTCTTCCAAAGTACTCTATGCTTCAGTTCTGGTAAGAAAGAACTCTTTATTTGAATGCAAAACTTTTATATTACTCACTCCTTTTCAATTTATGTTGCTTTATTTTAGTCCGTCCCAAAAAGAATGTCCCTTTTCCTTAGTTGGTGTAGCATCCCCATTTTACCCTTATGAGGACTCACTTGACACTAAATTGTGAAGAAAAGTCAACTAAAAGCAAGCATTAGAGTGACTTTATTTATTGAACACTATGCCTGATTATGTAGCTCAGACTCTTCAAAAATGTTAACGGGTGTGTGTCGGATTCTCCCACAGTAGTGTATTTTTGGAGAATCCAACAGGGGTGCTGCATCGAAAGTAAAGAGTCCCTGCAACTTAGATGCCTGGTGCCACATAAGTTGTAATGGAGTAGTATTTCATAATCAGTCCTAAAGAAAATAAATTGCAGAATTTTTTTTTTGTAGAACAGTGTCATTGATAGTTACATTAATTTTTATTTTATAAATAAAAGAGAAGTAGTAATTAGACGGCTTAATAAAACCTATTAGTTGTTCACACATACTTTCATATGTTTGCTGTTCAATGTAATCCACCCTATAATCTCTATAACCAAGGGGTAGTAAAAGTCATGCCGCACAGATAATACAACATATTCTCTGTTCCACAATCAACTCCGCAAAACCATCAATGATATAAATTTACCCTTCCAAGAAACCGAAAATGGATGTTTAGTTCAACCAGAATGTTAAATTTTAAATATTCCGGTAACGGAAACGATAAGAATAAAGCACTCACGGTATGATTTAACAGAAAACAAAGATAACAGGCGGAGAGAAGAATTCACAGATAATTATAGACGGACAGAGAAGAGGCAGCAAGTTCACCTCGGCGGAAAGATGTGAGCAAGGTGGCGGCTGTGTGAAGCCAAGGCTAGTTTGCCACTGTTAATGGGAAGTTCAGTGTTAGGGTTTAGGGTTTTAGAGAGAGACGGAGGAAAAGGGAAAAATAGATTAGAAATAGATGCCTGGAGGTGCATCCAAAGTTGTAAGAGCTTGTTTGGATGGGCTTAATAGGAATTCTAATTTTTTAGTTTAGTGTTTTTTTTTTTTTTATGAAGTAATTTTGATCTATTTTTATGTTTGGGCTTAAAAGTATTTATTTTACTCAAGTTTTTTGGCAAGTCTTTTTTTTTTTTTTTTTTTTTGTTTCATCATGTACTTGGACATTAATCTTTTGATAAATATTTAATTTTTTTAAAAAAAACTATAATGTATGTTTATACTCGTAAATTATAAAATGATTTAGAATAAATTATAACCCATTAAAAATAAAAATAAAAATCGAAAGGACTTTGTTGTTGATAGATATAAATAGCAATTAATATATGATGGTCATTTTTATGAAATATAAAAATTTAAAATAATTTTTAAAATTCACAAATATTAAAATTTAGTCCAAATTTTAATTTTTCTCTAAAATTTGAAAACTTGAGATGTTTATTAAATATAATTACCAGGTAATAATAGCAAATTATATGGCCAAACATTGATTTTTTAATCTCTTCTCAAATATATTTGAGATCGATAACACCTAAATTCCTCATTTAAAAGCTAATCTATTTTTTATTTTAAACACTAAAAAGGTAGAAAAAGCTATTAAGGAAGCTAAAATCGATTTAGTTTTAACCCAAACTAGTTCTATATCGATTATGGTAAATAGTAAGAATGAAGAATTGATGATTCTTGTAAAAAGTTGTGTTCTGTGCTTATTGAAGGATTACATCCAATAAATTTTTGCAAGTTCTGATACCAAAGATTCTCGTCTTAATTTTTTTTATTGAAAATATATGATTTCGCAAGTACAGAAAAGTTAGCTTTGAAGCAAATACATCTAATGTCATGTTGTCTGAATGAGAATATCAAAAAAATAACTGTCCTTCGAAATGTAACTATCCAAGTGAAGAGCAATGTGAGAAAAAACATTGAATTATACATGGGCATCAGTTTACCTTTTACAAAAATAAGACCATTGTAATGGAACCAAAGTAGAGAAGGTGATACATTCCGAGCCACTCGAACGGCAGCAACATGTGAAAAGGCATCAAGCAGGCAAAAAAATATGAATTCCGAGCACAGTATTATATTATTGTGGAAAAAACCATTGTTCCATCAATTTCAACATTGAAGTGCTGGCAAAAATCTAACTCACCTGTTCTATTAAAGACAGTCTAGACGACAAGAAATTCACAACTCAAGACCCTTGATACAACCAGTTTTGAGCTTGAGCATAAAATACTTCCAAGGAGGGGGACGAGATTGGGGGAATAAAAGGGCAAAAAATAAACTCATCTTTAGAAGTTAAATAGATCTATAATATCTCCTCTGTCTCATGCACTAATCAATTTTGTCTAGATAATCATTCATCTATTTCTTCACTTCTTCATATTCAGCCTCGGGTGGTTGGTCTCCTCCTTGTGCACCACCTCCAGGTGCACCACCAGAACTGCCGCCGGCCATGTGCTCTCCAATCTTAGAAACAGCTTTGTTAGCTGCATCAAGCTTCGACTTGATATCATCAATGTTCTCAGTACCCATTGCTGCTCTCAAGTCTGAAATAGCCGTCTCAATTTCTGTAACTACCTCCTTGGGGACCTTCTCCTTGTATTCGTTCAAGCTCTTCTCAATACTATATATGGTAGTGTCTGCAGTGTTCCTGATATCAATAAGTGCCTTGCGCTCTTGATCCTTCTGGGCATGCAATTCAGCTTCCTTGACCATCTTCTCTATCTCATCTTCCGATAGACCACCAGATGACCGAATGGTGATCTGCTGCTCTTTGCTAGTAGCCTTGTCCTTGGCAGACACGGTGACCATTCCATTTGCATCAATGTCAAACGTGACCTCTATCTGAGGCATACCCCTTGGTGCAGGAGGAATACCTACAAGCTCAAACTCGCCCAGAAGCTTATTATCAGATGCCATTTCACGTTCACCTTGTAATACCTTGATGCCGACTTGTGTTTGGTTATCCGCAGCAGTAGAAAACACCTGAAATACAAGCAGCGATACACAGTCAAAATACAAACATACTTCACATTGGAAAATGAAGACCTCAACAAGTATTGTGTCATCTCTCTCCAGATCCATATTTGACAGCAGAAAAAAATTTAAAACGCTAATTTATTAAGTAATATCAGCAAATTTTGAAAAATTTTGAAATTTGTATAAACATGGAATGCTCCCAACATGGAAAACATCATCCATCATATGGATCTAGGACAGAAGGAGTACAGCTTCTGGCGAAACTAGGCAAAATAAAAATAAACAGGAGACTGCATTAAGATCAAACAACTCACCTGACTTTTCTTCGTGGGAATGGTGGTATTCCTGTTTATTAACCTAGTGAAGATACCTCCCAATGTCTCAATACCAAGAGACAACGGAGTTACATCCAAAAGAAGCAACTCTTTGACATCACCACGGAGAATACCACCTTGAAGTGCAGCTCCCATGGCAACTGCCTCATCAGGATTGACACCTTTGCTCGGGCTTTTACCAAATATCTCAGAAACTACTTCCTGCACCCTAGGAACCCGTGTCATACCTCCAACAAGGAGTACCTCATCCACATCTTTTAAAGATATTCCAGCATCCTTCAAACAATTCTTGCAAGGATTCCTTGTCTTCTCAATTAAGTGGCTCACCAATGTCTCAAATTTTGATCTTGTCAGTGTGATATTAAGATGTTTAGCCCCTGATGCATCAGCTGTTATAAACGGCAAGTTGATATCAGTTTGAGATGTTGATGAAAGCTCTATCTTAGCTTTCTCAGCTGCCTCTCGAAGTCTTTGTAGGGCAAGCTTGTCTTTTGATAGGTCAATTCCCTCAGTCCTCTTAAACTCGCTCACTAAGAATTCTAACAATGCATTGTCAAAATCTTCTCCTCCCAAAAAGGTGTCACCATTAGTTGCCTTGACCTGAGTGGAGGCAAGTAGAAAGATGCGTTTAGACAGGAAAATACAGAAAGATACACAGCTTTAGATAGTGCCATAAATTTCACTAAGATACACAGCTTTAGATAGTGCCATAAATTTCACTTGCCTCAAATACACCATTTGATATCTCCAGGATTGAAACATCGAACGTTCCACCACCAAGATCAAAAACAGCAACAAGGCCTTCTTTGCTGTTCATACCATAAGAGAGTGCAGCTGCAGTAGGCTCATTAATAATCCTTTGCACATCAAGACCTGCAATTCGCCCAGCGTCCTTTGTTGCCTGCCTCTGAGCATCATTGAAATAGGCTGGAACGGTGATCACAGCTTTATTAATAGATTTCCCTAGGTAGGCTTCTGCGGTTTCCTTCATTTTCGTTAGAATAAAGGCTCCAATCTGGCTTGGAGAATATTGCTGTCCATTTGCTTCAACCCAAGCATCTCCATTTGAGCCTCTCACAATCTTGTAAGGAACCATCTTCATCTCCTTCTGTGTTTGAGGATCATCGAAGCGTCTGCCAATTAGACGCTTGGTCCCAGAAAGAGTGTTTGTCGGATTGGTAACTGCCTGGCGCTTGGCTGGAGTACCAACAAGCAGTTCTCCCTTCTGGTTAAAGGCAACCACAGAAGGAGTTGTTCTGGCCCCTTCGGAATTCTCAATGACTTTAGGATTCTGCATTAACAAGGAGCAGCATCGGGGAAGTTTAGATAATCCACTGAAGCCATTGTAGAGTACACAGTATCTCAAACATGAACTGAACAAAAATTTAGCATTTCAAAAAACTATAAGCCTTACCTTCCCCTCCATCACTGCAACACAAGAATTGGTAGTTCCCAAGTCTATCCCAATAATTTCATTTCCAGCAGGTTTGGAGCTGTAACAGAAGGCAAATAAGATTCCACAGAAACATATACAACACTACAAGATATAAAGGGAAAAGAGATGCTACAATCCAGATACCTAAATGGTCTAGCCAGACCAGCCCATTTCGCACCAACAAGTGACGGACACCACGAAGGCTTGGTGTTGGAAGCAAACTGCACAAGCCAACAAACAGCCAATTACAGAGAAAGGTTAGCTATAAGGGATGAAATGAGATACTGCTAGTGAGATCTTTCAAACCAATCAACTACACCTCAATTCCAAACTGTTAAGGGCAATCTTCTACACTCATTGTACTCGATATTCAAGCCCGTTCCACATTGGCAAAATTGTTGAACAACAGTTTTAGTATAATTACAAGAGAGAACCCACCAATAGCCAAGTCTATCAACAAACGCTAACAATATTCCACCCTTTCTTTACTTTTCTCCTAACATCTAAACTAGAAGAGTTGTCCAAAATTAAGAGAGAAAATTTGGCAGCTACAACATATCAAGCAAACCTCTATATTAGTTGACGTCAAGAAAATCACAATATGCTCCTCCTTGTTTCATATTGCTTGGCCCTTGATAAAAATCTCATTTCAAGCAAAATCAAGAGTAGTTCATTATTTTCTTTAAATACTACCCTTGTCATTAAATGACTACATGGAATATTCGTAAACATATTTAAATTAACAAAGCATGATTAATAAGATAAGATTAGTAAAATAAACAAAACTAACATTTAATACTTCGGTAAGAGGAGCGCCATGTCAAATATGGACCAGGTAAAATGAAAGGAACGGAGTACAGCATGAATGAAATTACAAACTAACAAACTTGAATCTTTCCATTTGTAAAAGTGAAAAGTTAACAATTTTAATAGGACAAAATTTTTATTATTAGAATAAAAAGAAATCCGTTATACATGCTTCTTTTTCATAACGCAACCCAGACTCGCGAGTGTACAACCAAAAGCTCCATCAGTCTCTGTCCCATAATCAAACCATATCAAGAGCTAAAACGATCAATAACATGTCATGACTAAACTATTCACAGTATAATATGAAATCAACAGCTGGTGAGATATTAGAATAGCAAAGATCTAACAGATGGAAAACATAAGAGGCTGGAAATGAACAAAATGAACTCACAGTTTTATACGCCGAAAGAGAAGAGGTAGCGAATTCACGACGACGGAGGGATCTGAGCAAGGCGGCGGTCGCCATCGTAGAACTCAACAGAGGAATAAGACTAGTTCGTAAATGTGTAGGGAGTCGTGAGTTAGGGTTTTGGAGGGTTTTAGAGAGGAGGCGAAGAAATAAGGGAAAACAGATGCTTGTAGAAGGGGATATATTATAGGCTGCGCTGGCGGTGTATGGTATAACTAACACCAGAAAGTTCTAGATGCCCGCTTCAAACGACGTAGTTCCTTTAACTCTCTTGCTGGGCGCACTTCAACCTCTCACTTTTTTGTGATTTATTTTAAATACAAATTATATTACTACTACGTTTTTGTTATTCAACGTAGGGCTGGAAGTTCGGTTCAGTTTAGTTTCCATGATTTGATTTGAATTTGTAATTCAGTAAAAATACTTTAAATTGTATAAATTATTAGGAGTTAATCATTATTTTTTTTATTCTTTTTTAATTTATAAAATTCTCTTAAAAAAATATGACAATCTGAATACAAAAATTAAGAGTTTAATTATCAGCAGATAATATTTAAAGCATGATATATTAAATATATAGATAATTTAAAAATGTAAATTAATATATCTAGATTACTGAAACGTATCCGAATGATTGTATTAATGTATCTGAATCAAAAGGAAAAATTTTAAAACTTTTAAAAATAAGTAGAAATAATGAAAATATATGATGAATAAGGGAGTATAATTAGATATTTATTCTTTCTTTTAAAAACAGCAAAAACCACAAGCATGCAGTTGGGCCACATTCAATTAGGATTTTGGGTGATTGAGCCTGCTTAAATTGGGCCATATGCCCACATTTGAATAATGAATGGGCTTAGAGTGTAGAGACGAGAGTATATAAAAAATATTGAATATTTTGATCAATTTGAGCCATCAAAATGGACTTAGTTCATGGAGTCTATCCAATTCTATTGGTTATTGAGGTAGGGTTGGAATATGAATTTTTCAGCTCATTTAAAACTAGGGGATATAAGTTTGGCCCAATTAAACCCTTGCCCCTTGAGGCTAGATTGAGGCCGGGCCGAGGTTGGTTCGTGGGCCAAACATATTATTTTATTTTGAATTAAAATAACTAAAATTATAAGGTGTGATTGTTGACACCCAATTTTAACCCTCCACAGTATAAATTAATCATCGAGCTTAATTTTAATAATTTGAAATAATTAGCTTTCAAAAACGCAAAAAAAGATTTTTCAAATGATTTTTAGGTTTAAATATTTTAATTTTTAATTATGTTTATATATTGCATATTATATTTGTTTCAAGTATCAATAGTTAAGTATTATATTCGTGGATTTTTCGAAATTTCTCAAATAGATTTTATCTTTAATCGCTTTTATTTTAATCATTTTAGGATTAATTACCCCATAGTTAATTTAATTATTTCAAGTTGTTAATATTTAAAAGCTCTTTAATTAATTTATATTAATTCATTTCGTGGTCAAATTAATTAATTGATTTCAAATTAATCTCATTTTAATTGGTCACATTTGTAATTTAAAGTGACTAATTTTTAAACTCTCCCTTAACCCATTCTTTAATTTCTACCCAAATTAATCTTAAAAAACCCAAAACCCAAATTAATCTTAAAAACCCAAAACTCTCCCTAACCCTACCCAGCCGACCCGACCCGACCCGCCACCTATACTACCCTCCCCACGCGCCCCTCCCCCTTATTTCTCTCTCCCCGATCCCCTTCTTCCTCTTTCACCATTTTTGGACAAAAACAGAGAGCCAGAACCAAAACCAGAAAAGATCAGTGCCCATTTCGGGAAAAACGACAAGCCAACGTTAAGAAATTCGTACCCATACTCTCTCTCTTGTTTGAATTTCAAATCCGACCTAAAAATCCCCATTTTAACCCTGCGATTTCCCCCCATTCTGAACCCTAAATCTCCCCTATAAATTCAGACTTTACTCTATTATTTTGGGGGACTGGCGGACATTGACTCAAGAAAAAAAATCCGAATCGTTTTAGTACCCATCGGTTCGGAAATTCCAAAAAGCAAAAAATATCGAAGCTGCGGACAAGGTTCGTTTGGTGGTGGAAGTTTCCTTCTAAGCTCATCTAGTCCCAGTCGCTGCTCCCGAAGAGGTAACGCTCTCGTTCACGTTTTTTTTTACGATTGCATAGTCCGTATCGAATTATGTTTTAAGCACGTAGTTGGGAATTTATTTTGCTGACTCTTTGGTTATGCCGACTGCATCTAGATATATACATACATATGTGGACAGATTATATATGTATGGAATATGAAAAGGGTGTCCGTTTATACTGTGATATTGTTGTATTGTAGCGTATATGTAGCTGTATATACGCGTATACACATGTATACGTGTCATTTGTATATGTATATGGATGTGTATATGTGGCTGTGGGGCTGTTTGTTTGTGTTGCTGTATCTATATATATAATATATATAGTTTGTTGTGTGGCAGTGGGTATGTATCTACATATATACATATGCAGTGTATATGTATTTATATATATACACATATACAATGTATATGTATATATATACATATATATACGTGTATATATGTTGTTTATATGCGTATATGTCTATGTATATACATAACTCGAGGATCGTTCGATCGTGTTATCGTATTGCGGTGGCTATCTATCTATCTATATATATATTGTATTGCAATGTCTATGAATCTATATACATAACATATATATATCTATATAGGTTAGCCTTAATGTTATGCAACTTCTTTTTTTTTTCCCCTTGTTTTCAAGTTTGTTTTTTGATTGGTATTGGACGCCGTTTTTGCGTTGTCTTTCGAATTATGAATTGCGTATCAACTTGTAAAATATATGGTTCTTTATTTATCCGGGTTCGTCTAGTGTTCTAGTAAGTGCTTACCTATCCATTTGATTCAAGTTGGTGTCAAGTTTGATTCAAGTTGGTGTCAAGGAAGTAATTGTTTGTTTATTTTTTTTATTCAAGATTGGTGTCAAGTTTTGAGTAAAGGGTAAAAGATCATAAATGTGTTCTTGGTTATGTTTTTTTTTCTTTCTTAGATTTTGTTTGTATTCGTATGTTTTTTCACACTTGTCCATATTTGTCCTTGAGCCTTTACTAAGCCTTATTTTATTTCTTTGCATGAACAATGTTTTTGGGTCCATTTCGGACTCTATCTTTGCCTCTTTTGGGCCACGGAGGCCCCAATCCTCTCCTTTTGAGTCAGCCCCGTCCGTTTCCTGCTTCGGAGAGCGATTAGGAGCTGGGAAAGTCAACTTGCAGGTTTCGAAAGCTGGAAAATCAGTGTATAAACACTGATATACATCTAATATACACTAAGTGTATATGCAGCAATAAAAAATGGGCCAAATGGGCCAAAAGATCTGCAGCAACTATTTGAGGGTAAAAGTGGGCCAGGCAGGCCCATGTAGAAATTAGGACAGGTTTTGAGAAATTGGGCCTGCCAAGCCCAATGTTTTCTTTGTTGATTTATATCTTTTTATTTTGCTTATTAGTTATGATATTTGTATACTAACAATTGTTTGGTTTATGTGTTCAATCTAATCTAATGTGCTTTAACCTAATTAAAGTGCCCCAAAGTCGAGATCATTTATGTTATTCCAATGACTTTGAATTTTTGATGTCCAAAATCACTATGTTTAGGAAATTAGACTTTTTCCTTTTTTTTTTAAAAAAAAAGAGCATAAAAACAAGATATATTCTCTAAAATACTTCAAGTCTTTTTTTTTTCTCTTAAAAAATAATTTATTTTCTTTATTTAGACATTTTAGTGGATTTTAAAATTTTAATAACCTAGTCTAATTCACTAATTTCGATTAATTAGATAAAGTATGGTTAGATTTTAATATTACGTTGTCTTGATTATTTTTAAGTAGTTCACTTTAATTAAATTTTCACTGAATAAAATGCGATCGTTTGAGTGTTTTATTCTTCCTAATCTTTTGAATATCCTTTTTAAAACTTTTTTCATTTAACTACATGAATTAATATTTTTAAAGTTAGTCAAAATATTTAATCGTCGGATAACCGCGCGTTAGCGGATATTTCGGGTGTGTAAAACCTTCCCGAAATAGAAATATGAACCCGAACCCATTCCTTGGATTTTTAAAAGGATTTTTTCTGTTTATTCTTTTAAAAATGATTTAAATGGTTTTCTTGATTTTTCCTTAAAAATTAAGTGGCGACTCTAAATTTTTGAAGATTCGATTTTCCTTAAACTAATTAAGTCTTAAATCGAGTTTTCAAAACGGAAGTCATTTTCCGACATAACAGTGATTATTATTTAGTTTACAAGTTTGTTTTATCAAATTTTCTTTATTTATTTATTTGTCATATTTTAATTTTTTTTAATCATATTTGCCATATTTGATTTGAAATCTTCTGATTTCTTGATGTAGTATATTTCAAATATGAAATTGTAATTGAAAGAACTACTAATCATATGTTTTATACATATTATAATCATAATTATTATGTTTTTTCATATAATTTTATTAAAAATGTTAAAACTTAATATATTGACGGAATTTTAAGTTTGAATTTAAATTGAAATGAAAAAAATATTATTAAAAGAAGAAGAAGAAGAAGAAGAAGAAGAGGAGAACGGCTAGCCCTTCCAAGCACACAACCTTACTGGGTTAGGTTGGGTTAGCCATTTCAAGCTCCTTTCAAATAAAAGGTCAGACTGTCCTAACCTTTTAAATTCTTTGGCCCATGAGGCTTGGGATGGATGGGGTTAGGCTAGCCTGTTTTGACAGCTCTACGATTAATCAAAAAAAAATTAAAGCCACTATCTTAGCAATCGTAATTACTAACTTAGCTCTATTTTGGTCATTTTGTAGACTTCCTCAAGTGTCCTGATCTTTTCCTCATCCACACACCACTACACCAACTTAGTAAATAAAATTTTCTTCGCTTCAGTTTTTCCTTTGGACTTCTTTTTTCCACCAATCAGTCTCGCCATTGGCCACCAAAGTTACCTTACATACATAAATTGAGATATTTAGTTTGAGAACAAAACTTTCTTTGATGGGGCAACTTTCTTGATAGCAATTTCAAATACACATAACCTATTATTTAATCTTTCGTCTTGTAAATTAGCATTAATTAATTAATGGTCTTAATGGTGTACCAAACAGTTGACTAATGAATTAGAATTTCCCACATTCAGATCTATAAACAAATATACACAATGGGCTTGGTACATTGATTTACCAAGTCAAATGGAACTTGCATCCTTAAGGTTTTACAACTCATTTGGGGAAAACGAGGCTTGAGGTTTCCTCAATTAGAAGATAAGCTATACATAATTAAGGAGACAGACAGAAATAACTATGTTAATTAATTATAACAGATCCCCCAAAACATGCATCATTAAGTAAAAATATAGAGACACATCATGCCAATAGCCAGTAATATTATTAGAAAAATTCACCAATCTGCAAGGTTAAGGAAGCTTCCTAAGTGTTGGTCAAATTTCATGTCATAATTGTGTTTTGGGTTTAATCTAAGTTTAATGTGCAATAATAGTATTTATATAATCAAATCACCTATAAGAATTCATTGATAATAACTTGACTTAAACGTAATTAATATTCACAATAATGATCGAATTGGTTGATCAGTTGATCTTTTTAATAGACGTTTCGATCAATTTCAAAACTTCTTGCATGTAATCTCTTAAGTATCTAATGCAGTTTATCTTAAAATTATTCTATATAGAGAAAAAATATCCTATTTTCTTTCTCTTCAATTTGTGCTCTACTTTGCCATTCCCTTTTCTATATATACTTATTATCTTTCACTAATTTCAATATATTGTATATACTTATTATTATCTTTCACTAATTTCAATATCTTGCAATAACACTATCTATCTAAATTTGTGCAAAGATAATAATTAACTTGAAATTCCAACCTTGATTCTTGATGATTTTTCATTGAGAGACAGATTCAGAATTTAAAATTTTTAAATTTTCTTTTAAAATTCAAGCTCGCTTAAATACTTGGTAAAGCAAAGCAATGTCCAAGTTGTGTGGTTCCATCGACATCGTGAGCTGATTTGTTACTGAGGGTGACATGTTTGATATTTAATATTATTTTAAATATATATATATATATATATATTGAATCATCTTTATTTTATTTGGTGAACGACCCAAAGAGAAAAACACACATATATAATGTTATTAATTTCGTCGTAGATTTACACTCTACTTGTCTTCACTCCAGCAAGTTGCCCAGAATTTTAGCTAGCGTTGAATATGGTAAGTCAAATTGCAGCCCATATTGTTCAAATAAAATAAAAAATTAAAATTTGAACTCCATGCATTAAATAGGACCACGATCCTTGCGTTAGCCTTTCTACTCCAGCTACCTCAACATTTTTTCATAATGGGAACTTATCAGCCAGATTCTCTCGCCGGAGCCGCCAACTCCGATTACGAAGACGACGACGTCTCACCGATTGAAGAAGTCCGGTTAACGGTGACCAACAACGATGACCCGACCCTACCCGTTTGGACATTTAGAATGTGGTTTTTGGGCCTTCTCTCTTGCTGTTTACTCTCATTTCTCAATCAATTTTTCTCTTACCGAACCGAGCCGTTAGTTATCACACAAATCACAGTTCAGGTGGCAACTCTTCCAATCGGTCACTTCTTAGCTACGGTTCTACCAACGACGAAGTTCCGGGTACCGGGTTTCGGGTCGAGATTGTTTTCGATGAATCCGGGTCCGTTTAACATGAAGGAACACGTTCTTATTTCTATATTTGCTAATGCTGGAAGTGCTTTTGGGAATGGTTCAGCTTATGCCGTTGGAATTGTGACTATTATCAAAGCTTTTTACCGCAGGAATATTTCATTTTTGGCTGGATGGCTTCTTATTATTACCACTCAGGTTAAAAAACGGTTATTGTTACTCTCATATCTCATGTTTTTAATTATTTTTGCGTGTTTGATATCATGAGAATATATATATATATATATATATACTTTGATAATAATACAAAAAAAAAGACAACATTTCGGTGAAACTGCTTGATATATATATACTCTGAAGATATTAGAGAGGAAGAGACTATTTAATACTACAAGGTATATAGATACCACTAAAGTTTAGAATTTAATAAATAAGATTACAACTTTAATTAATAATTTTTTCGAAACTATTTTGTGAAAAAAGAGTTTTATCCTATATGATATCGATTAGGTATCAATATACGAATGGAGTATTATAAAAGATTAAGTTCAATTCTATATGATACCAAAAGATTATCACAAAATAGTGATGTTTATGTCATGCTCAAAATAAAAAAAGAAAAAATGAAGTAAACGAGTAAATAATTTAAGCTGAATTTATTTTTGATAAATAATTTCAAATTAGATCCAGTTTTAATTTTTATTACTACTACTGCTAAAAAGCGTTTGTTTGTAATGCAGGTATTGGGCTATGGATGGGCTGGACTTTTAAGGAAGTATGTAGTGGAGCCCGCCCACATGTGGTGGCCTGCTACTTTGGTTCAGGTCTCGCTTTTCCGGTAATACTATTACTTTATTGAGAAAATTATAATCTAACGTCTTTAGATAATTTTGTTTAGACACAATATATACATCGTGTAAAGTTATATCGACTAATATATATGCCGTATAATATACCTTTTGTAGGCTATTGATCGAATTGTATATATTGGTGAATATCCAACATCTCATGTTGTGTAAACATATTGGAGTACGTTTTTGTTGTCAAGTCGTGCGAAAACGACACTGACAAGTTAGTACTTATTTTCCTTCCTGTCTCAAACTATCTGTCCTCTCCTTGACCAAAATATCTCATGCACAATATTTAAAGTAGTACTCTAATAAATAATCCTCCATGAACTAATAACTCAACTCAAAATTTCTTAGATCTGTCCTAGACTAAATATTTTATCTAATACTCTTAATAGAAAAAAAAGGATTGGCAGTCCTCTTACACCATTTGGCCTTGTCCCCAAAAAATGCTATAAATACAAAATAGGGGAACTGCTATACCATGTGCTTACTAAATTCGATCACGTTCTATCCATATTTGTTGTTGACAAATTGGTAATTGTATATACTTATTTACTTTGGGACATGAGATGGGTTTGTGCACATGCAAATTAAAATGTTTAAATCGATTCTTTGACAGCTGCCAACCAGCTTTGTAGATCTAGCCGACCCCTCCTGCCATTTACTAACTCAAAAAACAACGGCACAAACGCGGTGTTTTTGTTAGAAAGGGAAGTGTTCTACAGAAAATATTTCTAGTGATAGATTAATAGTAGTAAATTATTAGTCTAAAAGTATTTAGGCATAATTTAGAAAAACAATATAATGCCACACTCAAAATTCAAAAATACTATAATCAAAAGACAGGTCCAAGTCAGATCCTAGGTCAAGGCTGGGAGTTGAATGTAATTACCGGTAGGGGTCAAGCCTCGGGTCAAGAGTTTGGTCGTCGGGAGTGGGGTCGGGGCCCGGTTAGGGTTCCCCGTCAAGTCAGGAGTCGGATCTCAGCCCTGACCCGACCGAGACTCAGAACCCCAAAAGTTTTGCGCTCTGGAAATAATGGGGTTTATGTACTTCTTCACTATCTTTTCTTAAAGAGTAATTGAATCAAATTCTTCTGGGTCTGCTACAACTTCAATTCTTTGCACAAGTAGCCTAATGTAAGGCATGAGAACTGCTACAACTCAGTAAAAGGGGACGGGTACGTCAAAATAGAATTTACATTTGTACATGGATAGCATTTAGCAGTTGATCGTTAGTAGACCAACCTCTTTTGCAAAGTGTTTGGTTTACAAGCTATGTATGCGTAATGAAAATTTGCGATAATAATTTGAAATCATTCCTTTAACTTCATGCTTACTGCTGACTGCTGGATGCGAACCAACAGTTCAGATAGTCTACATGCTGATTATCTGACGATGGTATCATCAAGATCCCACAGAAGTCTGGACTCATACCTCAATCATGAAATACTAATCGAGCATCTGCAAGATAACAGCTTGATTCATTTTCCTGATAAATATCATGCAAAGAAACATAAACATATATAGCCTTTCTTCTTGCAAAATGGATTATTTGCAAGCTGAGGTCTCATAGAAACGTTTATACAGTTAATAGTTCAGGGGTGTAAGTGAATGCTGAAAGTTAGAACTTTCTAAATATAGAAAAGTGACATCCTTTGAAGCATACTAAAATGAGAGAGTACTATTTATCGTGACATATAACTGAGAGAAAAGGTCTTAGTATTTTCTCTTCCTTTCATCCTCTTCCTAGGAGGTCCCGGTCCAGACATTTACAGTCTAAACTATAATAAATCCAATTTAACCCAAATAGTTTTGTAAGTTCCTATTCAACAATGACACCGCAATCAAAACAAGTTGCAGTGAACTATATGAATCCTCACTGTAAGTTTATTTCAAATTTTATCATTCATTTCAGAGAATGCAATGGTTGAAAGGCTTTTCCTCCATCTGCGCTTATATAAAACAAGTAAACTGTTCCACAGTAATTTTCTTTTTCAAATGGGTCAAAGATGCAGCAAATCATAACACGTATTGATCTTTGTAGGGCTTTGCATGAGAAAGATGATCGGCGCATGTCAAGAGCAAAATTTTTCCTTATTGCATTGATATGCAGCTTTTGCTGGTATTTGGTACCAGGATATCTATTCTCAACGCTCACAAGCATCTCATGGATCTGCTGGGCATTCTCCAAATCAGTGACAGCTCAGCAAATTGGATCAGGCATGAGGGGCCTAGGACTTGGAGCTATAACCCTAGATTGGTCTGCTGTGGCATCCTTCTTGTTCAGCCCCCTCATCTGCCCTTTCTTTGCCATTGTCAATGTCTTTGCAGGGTACATGTTGATAATATACATGGTGATTCCAATAGCATATTGGGGGTTTGACTTGTATGGCGCTTCCAAATTTCCCATTTTCTCATCGCACTTATTCACATCACAAGGTCAGAAGTACGATATATCAGCCATCGTGAATGACAAGTTTGAGCTAGATATTGGGAAGTATGAGGAGCAAGGGCGGATACATATAAGCATGTTCTTTGCTCTCACTTACGGTTTTGGTTTTGCCACTATAGCATCCACTCTTACACACGTGGCATTGTTCTATGGAAGGTAAAACACACTAACCATCAAGACACGGTACTACTATTTTGTCAAATTGCTCCTTGTGTTTTACAATCTAGAGTCAAATTTGAGCAAAATGTCTTTAAAAAAAAATTTAATGGAACTACATGTCTTATCATCCAAAAATTAATAATTTGTGAATTAATTCTATATTTCTTCAAATTTTTGACAACTCAACTGCTACATATATAGAGCTGTTTAGCAGCAAAGTTTCTACAATTAAGTAGAACTCTGAATAAGGTTTAGAATGCCTATTGATCTACAACAATGATTTGTTACCTTTGTCAAAAAAGAAAAAGCCCCAGCTATAACACTGGTGGTTAAGGATCGTCTTTATTGTCCACTTGCAATGTGTAGGGAAATATATGAAAGATTCCGAGCTTCATATAAGGGAAAGGAGGATATTCATACAAGACTAATGAGGAAATACAAAGACATACCTTCGTGGTGGTTTAATGCATTGCTTCTGGTGACACTAGCAGCCTCCCTAATCCTCTGCATTTTCTTGAATGACCAAATCCAGATGCCATGGTGGGGGCTTCTATTTGCAAGTGCTATTGCTTTTATCTTCACCCTTCCAATCAGCATCATAACAGCTACAACAAACCAGGTGATAAAGCATACACATTTACACTCACATTTAGCACCACAAGCATGTCTTGCCTATTCGATTAATAAGCATGCTTGAATTGTTTATCCTGACAAAATATAGGCTATTCGCATCTAGCTTCAAAAGAAATCTTTTTTTATTTGCACCGGGTGTCCAAGTCTCTTTGAGCCCCGACTAATCCCGGGGGTGCACAGGCCCTCGGCAAGGAGTTTCCCGCAAGTGCACCACTATGCACACCAATATGCAAGTCCCAGTCAGTGCCTGATACCTTAAACTAGTTGGATTTATTACAAGAACAACTCCAAGATCATCGCCCTTATTATTTCAATAGAGTTCTTTCCAAGCTTCTTATGATGCTAATTTGCAGACCCCAGGCTTGAACATAATCACTGAATACGTCATGGGAATAATACTACCAGGACGACCAATAGCCAATGTGTGCTTCAAAGTCTATGGGTACATGAGTATGTCACAGGCTGTGTCTTTCCTCAGTGACTTCAAACTGGGCCACTACATGAAGATCCCCCCTCGATCAATGTTCTTGGTTCAGGTATATTCACTTTATCATTTCTGCCAAAAAAATTGGAAATACAATAGTGATGAACTTAGAGCCTCTAGTATACAGTAAAGATTAGCAGTAAGAATTTCCTAGGTAGAGAGACCACAAGTCTGCAATGAAGCTTCTCCATGTCTTTAACACATCCAGAATAGTCACCAGCATCTTAATTCAGAGAGAAAACATGTTTTATGTGCCGAGATACAAAAGATATGAAAATGCAGACATTAGATCACACCGCATAGATGTGTAGAATTGAGCATCACATCAATGGAATGAGTTTGCATTTCCAAAACCATCATTAAAAGCCCAATCTCCTCCCCCCCCCTTCTTTTTTTGATTAAATAAATCACAGAAAGCACCCAAAGGCATTTACCTCAACTTATATGTAGATAGTTGTCCAATCAGATGAATGCTAAATTATGAGTGCAATGCCTCATTAAAAGCCTATAAAGGGTAGAATAAAATTGAGCATACAAGAAAAACAAGTAAATATGGAGGGTTAGGATTTCATTATCTATCCACATGCACAAGAATTTAGCTATTTATCTTTCACCTGGAAGTACTTTACTTAACTAACTTAGTCGATTGTTTCCAGCAACTAGAATTCATCACTCTTCCAAACAACAATAAATTCCAGAATAAAAAAATATTCTTCATTCTTGTTTGGTTAAATTCAGTTTTTAGGAACAATAATTTCCGGAACTATCAACATATCTGTGGCATGGTGGCTGCTAAACTCCATCGAGAACATATGTCAAGATGATCTCCTCCCACCTGACAGTCCATGGACATGCCCAGGAGATCGTGTTTTTTTTGATGCATCAGTTATCTGGGGTTTAGTCGGACCAAAAAGGATTTTTGGAACTCTAGGGAACTACAGCTCCATGAACTGGTTCTTCCTTGGAGGTGCAATAGGACCTGTAATAGTGTGGCTCTTGCATAAAGTGTTTCCAACACAATCATGGATTCCCCTGATCAACCTTCCAGTTCTTCTAGGAGCGACAGGTATCATGCCACCAGCAACACCATTAAACTATAATGCATGGATCATTGTCGGCACAATTTTCAACTTCTTCATCTTCCGATACCGAAAGCAATGGTGGCAAAGATACAACTACATTCTATCTGCCGCACTGGATGCAGGAGTAGCTTTCATGGCAGTCCTACTATATTTCTCATTGGGAATGGAGAATAAAGGGGTGACTTGGTGGGGTACCAACGGGGAACACTGCAAGTTGGCAACTTGTCCAACAGCCAAAGGCATAACTGTTGATGGGTGTCCAGCTAGATAAGTGGATATATTCAGTATAATTATATGTACTTAAGGGCCCAAAAATTTCCCTATATTCTCTATAGTAATATTCAGAAGTTGCAAATCTAGATCTGGAAATCGTTACCACTTAACTGTAAACTTTTCCCACCTAATGCTCTCTTGTAAGTAATGACAAACATTCTTGTAAAAAAGACTGTTAATATCTTCTACAGTTCTACTGTATTCAACTGCAATCACATTTGCCATGGAAGAAATTATATTGTTTGAACTCTATCTTCTCCAATCTTGGTTATAGGAAAAAAGGGTCATGCAGTAACAATCAGCGAAGATGTTCTCTGAGACTGAAAGCCATTACGCATCCATCAGTCTGATGTGGCAAAAGGAACAACTAAAAAGTGCAAAAACACGGGATTACTTGCATGTGAGGTTGGGATGGCAAAGGGGGCAGGTCGGGCTCGGGCAGGGAAAACCCGCAAAGACTTCAACCCACTCCTCAGTCCTCTCCACTCCGCACTGTTTTCTATCCAACAATTGTCATTGCCTTACTTTATGTTCAGTCTTTTCTATTTTTTACTTGTTATAACTATGATTTTAATACAATGTACTTATAGGAGTACCACAATTGAAAATTATCTCCAATCTACACTATGTTTTTCAAGAATAATTTTCCTTAACATCATTAGCTTTCCAAAACATATTTTCTTCGCTAAGAAGTATTAATTTAATTTAGAAGTTGTCGTAAGATAAGAAAGATGGATTCCACCATTTTGAGGGATAAAGAATTACTCCCTCCACAATTTATGTGACACAGTTGGAATTTCGAGAGTAATAGGAATTTCGGCAATAACTGGTAAAGTTGCGGCGATGTGACCAGGAGGTCACGGGTTCAAGACTTGAAGACAGCCTCTAGCAGAAATGCAAGGTAAGGCTACGTACAATAGACCCTGTGGTCGGGCCCTTCCCCGGACCCTGCGCAAAGCGGGAGTTTTAGTGCACTGGGCTTGCCCCAGTTGGAATTTCGAGAGTCAACCAAATTTTCCTTTGAACCGAAATTTCTTTATATATCTTTTAAATATTTTAAATTGTTAATTACTGTACTATGTTTTACATAGTTTTCAAATATATAAATTTTAAAAAACTTAAAGTTTCTATGTCAGAACTCATCGTCAAAGTTTAAAAGTTTGCATTTTGAAATTCCAATTGTGCAACATAAATTGGGACACTTGTGTAGAACCCATTAGCAAATACTCCCTTCCCTTCAATTTGTTTGTTGGTTTTGACTTGGTACGAAGTTTAAGAAAGTAAAGAGGACTACTGAATCTTGTGTCTAACTAAAGGTACGTGGAATATATCAAAATGTTCTTAAATTTTATGATCTTAAACATGATTCCATGATTAGTCCGAGTCTCATCAATCAGTACTAAGTCATCTGCAAATAGCATACACCACGGAACCTCCTTCTGGATAGATCGCGTCAGCTCATCCATCACTATGGCAAACGGGAAAGGACTCAACACAGATCCTTGATGGAGTCCCATCTCAACAGGAAAATACTCTGAGTCTCCTCCCACTGTTTTTACCCGAGTTTTAGCTCCGTCGTACATGTCCTTGATCGCCCTGATATATACCATCGGGACACCTTTCACCTCTAGACACCTCCATAGGACATCCCTTGGAACTTTGTCATAGGCCTTCTCGAGATCAATAAACACCATATGAAGGTCCTTTCTTTTCCTATATTTCTCCACTAATCTCCGAACAAGATGAATTGCTTCAGTAGTGGACCGCCCCGACATGAACCCAAACTGATTCTCCGAAATAGACACTACTCTTCTCACCCTGATCTCCACCACTCTCTCCCAGATCTTCATAGTGTGACTTCACAACTTGATACCCCTATAATTGTTACAGTTTTGAATATCCCCTTTGTTCTTGTACAATAGAACCATTGTACTCCTCTATTCCTCGGACATCTTGGCAGTCTTCATAATAACATTGAACAGTCTAGTCAACCACTCTATGCCATCCTTGACCATGTTCTTCCAAAAATCTACCGGAATCTCATTAGGTCCACCGCCCTCCCTCTTTTCATCCTACTAATCGCCCTTCTAACCTCCTCAACTCTGAACCGCCTGCAATAGCCAAAATCACGATGACTTTCGGAGTGTGCCAACTCACCTAGCTCAATATTTCTATCTCCTTTTTCATTTAAGAGTTTATGAAAGTAAGCTTGCCACCTTAGTTTAATGGAAGTGTCATCCACCAACACCTTACCCTCCTCATCCTTGATGCACTTCACTTGGAATCAATACAACAATAGCAAAAGAGGAAATTTATTTAAACCTGCAAAAATCTACAACCCGCCCCATCCCACCCTGCACCCGTCCTGCTCCATTGGTATCCCTAATGCGAAGGAGGTATCATAAGCAACTCAAAATTTACTAACAAGGCGTTCTCTAAGCAATTATAAATCCATTTATGATAAAGAACAATTACTTTATTTTTTTTGAAACTGACGAAGAGCAATTATGAATCCATTAGTCTAAAGTAGAGGAACAACTACCAGATGAATATACACAACCATATGCAATCAAATCTTATGCAGCTGTGAATATTTTTTTAATCTATATACAAATAATAAATATGAATAGTATATAATCATTTTCTAACAAATTGCTCGGAAAGCAATAAATAACACATAGGATAAAATGCACGTAGTTAAAGTGTTGATTTCCAATCAAACTCCTTCATTGTCTCAAAGAAACAATTGATGTTTCTTGAGGATAAATCTATAGCTATTCAAATAGTAAACATGAGTTGCCTTACAAGTCTTTCTTGTGAGGAAGAGCCAGTGAAGAACAAAAAGATTTTTGCCAGTTTCAAGATTTCCTTTCAACTACCAATCAAAGGAAAAAAAGATTTCCTTTCAACTAACTGATGGTCCCTCCAAGATCTCGTCCCTCTTCTTGCTCCTTTCGATTTACATTTTGTCTTTTTGTACTTCTGCATCCCCTTGAAGCCATTTTAAATATATCTACCTCTTATATTGCCTAAGCAAAATGATTACTTCGAGGATGCATCTATCTCACATAAGCATTTAAAAGGAATTCAATGATTCGTATCTGAGTTGGCTTAACTATGAAGAGATGGGAATTCGTATTGTACCCCACTTAGGATGAATGTCCTGAGCGCCACTGGTTATACTCATCCATCCGAATTATAAATGAGCTAGAACTAGGAGAACCACCTCCACCATATGCCTGCATGTATAAAGAAGCAAAAGTATTTGTTGGTATAAAAAGTAAAGAGCATGAGTCTGTATTTGTTTGTGGGAGGGTGAATCGGAGGAGCATAGCTGGCAGCATAATTTCAAAGACGGAGCAACTGTCTCGCTTACTAGTGAGGAATATCTTCAAGATGAAGAGAAATGAATAAGTAAACAACCACCAAGACAAGTGAATCATGATGCAGACCTTGGCAACTTCTGAAGTATCAGTAGCAGCATCTACAGTCCTTAGACACATCTTGAGATTCTTCCGCTGAAGATATATGACTGCTCCTATAGGCCTGTCGTATAATAGATTCAAATTAAATGCAGCAGTTATATGTACTAAATTGTGGTAATAGCAACAAATAACCTAGGATACACTCTTTTAGCACAAAACTAGTCATGAATGTGGATCATCAGACTTCTAGTTTCTGATGCAGCCTATGATCTTTCTGGTTTGAAAACAAAGTAATAAAAATGGACTCAATGCCCATCCAACATGTTAAGACAAAAAAAAAAAGATAAATAAACATAAAAACCTGAGTCCAACTGAAGCACTTTTCTTGCTTAGTTCCTTGCCAATTTCATCACTTAAGTCTGGATTGCCATCAGCTCTAACCCCCTAAAAGATAAAAACAGACTTTAAATACTTTCACTATATTATCTTGACAAAAGGAAACAAAAATTACAAATATAACCAAAATAGATGTAATGTTGGCTAAGCATGAATAACCTGTCATATGGAAAACATATAGAAGATTAAAAACAAGATAAACAGCCAGTTGTATAACATGTACGAGCACCTGAAACTAAATACTCTAAAGACTGCCATACATTCAACTGCACTCTTGTAGACTTTGTAGTGTTTTCGAGTGTTATGACTTAAGTAGCCAATTCAAAAGAGAGCATCATAAAAGATTATTATTCTTTACCAAGCATTCACCATAAAGTCCTCTCCCCAGCCGAATTTTGAAAAAATTATCCAGCAACTTGTGTGCAGCAGCCAGTCTATTTGAAATATGGGAGTTTCCATTAGCAATTAAATCACCGGTGCAAATCCCCATTAGCTGTTTTAAGGGGAAAAAATTAGTATATTCTACTAAGGGAAACATATTGTATAAAAGGGAATGCAACATGAACTTATCTAGATCAACTCCATTTGAGCGCAATACAATGGAAAAACTACATAGCATCAAATGCATACTTTATTATCTAAAGTCTTCCATCCTAGACTCCACACCCACACCCACACCCACACACAAAAAAAAAAAAAAAAGAAGCAAACCTGTTCATACATATGTGGATTAGTGATGCAGTTTAATTTCGAATGCCACTGGTTAACTCCAATCCCAAAGGCCCTAATATCAGGCAAACTCCACCTGTGAAGATCTCTATCTTCTATATATTTTAGAACATTTTCAATTCGATCTTGAAAAGTAGAGTTTAGCAAGCTGATAGGTTCCCCCTGTTCATTAAAAACACAGATACATCACCACTTTAGGGCCAGTCGCTTTGAAAGACATTCTAGCTAAAAAACAAGTATTGCCAATGAGAAACACAATAGAGTGCACCTTATTGGATCCAACCTCTGAAAGCCTAGAAGAGAAATGTTCATAAACAGCAACTGAACTAGTTTTCTCGAGGTTGACATGAAACGTGAGACTCTCACCATAACTTTGATTCAAAGGGATCTTGGATAGCGCGGACTTCCGGTGATCAAAACTTATTATCCTAGTTTAATTTCAAAAAAATCAATTCATAACCTGTCTCCAACTTTCCAAATCACTTTCAAAGTGCAAATCAAGAGAACAACCAGCATCCAAAGAAGTTTATGTTTATTTATAAAATATAAGAGAAACTTACTGGCATGAGGTCCGCCGAGCAAGCTCACCTGCAAATCCTTTTGGACCAACAAAATCAAGGAAGTAGCAATTTTGCAGCCCGTCAATACACAAGTCTTCAACTCTATCAAGAAAATTACAAAGGGAAAGGGAATAATCCACGTTCAATCCCAGACAAGAAATGAATAAAGAATTACTATAAAAGACTGCAGGGTAAATATTACGAATTGTTTTCTTCTTTGAATATGTGAGCAATAGAAATTCCTTATTATGTAATTTCTTTTCTTCAGTGATAATACCTCCCTGCAATGCAAATGACCTTGACCTAACAGCTTTGCTTGATCAATCAACTACTCGTCTATTACATGAATCCTCTGTTTGGCTTTGTTGAAATGGTATTTGGATTCATCCTAGTTAAAACTATTCATTGTAGTGTTAAATTATCTTCTCTTAATCCTCCTTCTTTATCGAACTTTTCTAAGATATAAAATAAAAAAAGTACCTGAAGGGTTCGACGGAAGAGAAAGGTAAGACAAGGTAAAGTATGTTGAGACGAGAGTGATAGAGGTGAGCGAAAAGCGCAGCAAAAGCTCCGGAAAATGAAGGATAATTGTAGAGGATGATATTCGGGATTTTGTCTTCCGATGCTTTAGCCAATGCTTTCAATGCTGCTTGTGACCTGAAGCACCGGATTAACGGCGGTGCAAAACCATAACTCCGACGTCGGAAAATTGACAGTGGCATTACGCCGTCGTAAATGCGGCAAACCTGGAATGAGCCCGCGAAAGAAGCCTGCGGTGTTTTTCAGCGCCGACACAGACAGAACTGAAGCCCTCAAAGTTATGTTATATGTTATATTTAAAATATAAAACATTTTATTTATAAATTAGTTTCTACAGTTGCACGGCCCATTATTTTTCTTTCTTGTTAACGGTGATTAATAAAAAACATGTTATAATAGTTGGAGTAGATAAAGAAATAATTAAATTATAATATTGGAGTAAATTTTAAATGATTGGAAATTTTTATATGATATTTTTTTATTGAGTTAGCTAAATAAATTACTTTTTCAATCTCATATTATTTGTTCATATTACTAAAAATATATGTCACAAAATACTTGTCAATTTATAAATTCAAAATTAAAATTAATTAATTAATTTTTGTTCATTTTCCCTTAAGATTAATTATTTTTTAAAAGTATGAATATTGTTAAGTTCTTGAAAAAAAATCCTCTATTATTGATTTTGGTAGTATGTGTAAATGACAAAAGAGCCCCTCTCCTGATATGCTTATAAAGAGTCCCCCCTTTCTTTTTTCTCTTGATAAGGAAGCCTCCTTTTCTAGAATATTTTAAATTTTAAATAAATGGTATGAACCTCAAGATATTTTCTTCTCTCTCCTCCCCTTCTTCTACCAAAATCAGTGTATGTAATGAATGGGGGATACGTTCCTCTATCCGTCTGTATTTTCAACTCTCTCTTCTCTACCCCCATCACATTGACGACAGGTACGCTTGTAAATTACATGCACTCTTAACGTAGCATCGATCTTTCCTCTTTATCGTTATTTGATTCAATCTTGTCCGTTTTTCTGAATTTCCTGCTTCATGGCATGTTAACAATTAGTATTATTCTGTCTGGGCTGACTTTTTTTTACGTTTCATGTTGACTGACTGTTCTCGTCTTGTATAGATCAAGAAAGTAGTAATTGGTTTCGATTCGCATGACCTTATAGCTACATGTCCGTTTTCTTTAATATGAAACTCACTGCTTTATTTGGATTAGCTTTTAATGATTTTTTATTGCTAAGGAAATTTATTACTTGTGTTAAGGTAATTAGATCATCTGATTTTGAAATTTATTACACATTTTTTTTTCTTTTTGATATGCTTTACTTTGCTTTACTTGAGTTGAGGGTATGTTGGGAACAGCTTCCCTACTTTAACACGGCAGGGGTAAGGCTGTGCACGCACCAATCTCCCCAGAGTCCACTTGTAGGATTACATGATGTTGATGATTTTGAAATTGACTATATGGTTATGATATATTTGGTGCCATTCAAGTGATGCCAACTGATCACATGATTTCGTTTTTTTAGGTTTATGAACTTTTGTTTTTTGTACTTCGTAGAGAAATGAAACGACAATTATAATTTTGTTGAAATAATTAGATTTAATGCGATCAAATAATTGATAGGTCCTAATGCGTTACTTAGGTGGTATTTTAGGTAGTGGTGGCTATTGATTCTCTTGCTAATACATGTTGAACCAAAAGAAACTTACAGAAGCCGAAACACCTGCCTTTTTTTTTCACACCGGGTGTCCGAGTCTCTTTGAGCCCTGACTGATCCCGGGGATAATAACCTTCTACAATGTTGACCTTCAACTAGGTCTCATGATTGTCAATTTTATGCTCTTTATAGGAGTAATGTTGTAAGCAAATGAGCTTAGACACATTCTATATCTAGGGGAAAGTTGGGATACTCAATAATAACGGTGCAACTTTTTAGTCAGAGATAGTATTTTTGAAAAGAAAAACATGGGCTTGTCTTTGCATAGTTACTGATGTAATTTTGTTTTTGTTCTATGGATTATCGTCCCCATGCTCCACATCATGGTATTAATGCCTACCTCAGGTAAATCCTCATTATCTTCTAAATTATTATGTTGAACATATAATTTGCCTATCAGCTATTGCTAATTTTGCATTCATTAGGCAGTTGGATTATCATTAAAATCCTATATTAAATTTGGATAAATTTCTTATACAAAGGAGGTGATATATTGCACAAAAAGCAACCATGATATATGCATAACTGAAAGGAAACTCATTTGTTAACCATATCAAGCTACTTAAAGTCTGAGATAACCTTTAAGCTACCACAAATGTTGAAACAAGTACTTGCGGATACTGCTTGGTTTATGTAGTTCCTTCATAATCTTGATATTTGCGTTGGTCAGGAGGTTGATGATAGAATTTTGCTAGTTTTTCTCGATTTAATTAGGTGGTTAACATATAATGCAGCTATAATGTGCATTGAGTTCGTTTTGTAACTACGGTGGAAAAGAACAAGATTGATTGGCTGAAAATGCACTTCTCATGGACCTATAATTGTCAGTTGGTTCTTTGGAGTGGTGGATGTTTGTCAAGTCCAAATTTGAATGAGTTCCCAGATTTCGACCTTGTGGATTAGCATTTAGATTAGGTGGTTTAAGTGGAGTTTAGGTCCACTAATAGGTCACTTTTATCACTGTTGTGTAATCTTTTTGAACATAAATCTCGAGGCATCATCGTGGTCAGTTACTTAGAGCTTCATGAGTAGTCCGCTGCCTGAGCAGTGGGAGGATGACACTCGTGGTTTGTGTCCAGTGAATGGCAGAGATACTTGGTTCATACAATGAATAATCATGAGGAATACACTGGTTTTATTGAAAAGCAATGTTGGGTGGAAAAATACTATGCTCTGTAGGAAACCTAACTTCTCTTGCTCGCGACTCTTTTATCCTTCTATTTTATTTCCATTGATATTTTATTAATTCCATCTCAAGGCATTGTTGCCTTGGATTCCCTGCTGGTTGTCCTTGTGCTCGATGTTGGTAACACCAGTTCTTTGCTATACAACAGATCACATATCATGATTTCCCCGGCATACTAAAACTCATGCTAGTGAATCTTTCAACGTTAACTTGAAAGTACACACAACATTCCCTTCTCCAGCAAATTTAGTTTCTTCTTGTCAAGTGTTCAAGTAGTTCCTTTATCATCGAGGTAGAATCCTCATGATCAAATGAAGTTTCTTCTTGTCCTTTATTTTAATGGAAGGGTTGTGTTATTATTGTTTCACATTTTATTCCATATAAAAATGATGCATACATTTAAGAACAAGATTTTGCAAATATTAGTGATAGAGCACGTGATACTAAAGTTTTGCATGACTTATGATTAAAATCAAAGGCAACTGAAATGCTGCATTAGTAATGTTGGGATTATATTAGTAAAGAAAGTTTATAATGTAAACAAATGCTATAAGTATTGCAGAGTTTTATATTGAAATTTATTTTCCTTATTCCTCTAACGTAACCACCCCTGGTGGTTGCTGTTAAACATACTTTTATAGCTAAACTAGCACTTTTTGATTACATAATAGATTTCACTTGACACTTTAAGGTTGCACTTACAGTGCTTTGAATGAAATTCTACTAGATCTTGAAACTTTGAAACCTTTATTGTTTCTCAAAGGCTACCCATTTAAGCATCACACTATGTCATGCTTTTCTTTTTGGTGACTTCCATTAATGCGATGGATAATGCGTATTTTTGATGTGCATTAATTCTTCTCACTTATGCGTCCAAGTGTATACATCCACTTTTTATCCTTTTAGTTGCATTGCATTTAGCATGTATATGTTCTTATCATAAGTTGTGTGCAGTACTTTTATCATGTGCTTCAATTTAGTGTATGTTTATTTCAGATTTTCTTGCTTTGTACTGCTCATTTTTTTAATTGATTTTGCTTATGTATATAAGAAAATGATACATTTTTATTTTTATGTTTTACTGTAATTTTGTCATAAGAGAAACATATTTCAAATTTGATTGGTTAACTGATTAAAATAGAAAAGGCATACTTCGAATCTGAGAAGTCATGTAAAATCCTTATGTATAAGTCTATGAGATAGTTAAGTATTGCTCCATTAGTGTAAATTTGTGACTTAGGACCTGTGGGGTTGTTTGTATTTGTTATTTCAACCCAATTTGAGGTTAGAGCTTTTCCAAAATTTTCATACTCCTTTTACGGAATTCTCAATTAGAAGCGCAAAATTGAGATGAGAGAACTTGCCCAAATCCTGCCATTGGTCCTTTTGATATTGTATAGATGTCTCAAAAGGAAAAACCTCATTTGCTGATGATCCTTTGCTACTATCTATTTGATCTTTCTGATCATTTTAGATTTACTTTTTGGCTTGCTGATTAATTTACTAATGACATCAGCTGGACTTCTTTTCCTGTTCTTTCCTTCTTATTTTTCTACCTCCTAGGTGAATTGAAAACTTTGATAAATTTCTCGATAATTGCACTCACCTCCCGGCCTAAGATTCAGTTAGCCTAATGCAGCAACTTGCTTGCACCTGCATGGTGACAGTCAATTTCTCCAGGCTTAAGGTTGAGTTAACGAAAGTAAATTTGTCTAAGAGTAGTCAATTTGTAGTCTTTCAAAGCTGACTCAACTCTAGTCTCATGTCTGGAGTTAAACTCAATGTTTTTCTTAGTTTGAATTGGTTGACATCCAACTTCCCGGTGAAGAATTGGTTGACATCCAACTTCCCGATTTCAATGGATTTTGAGGTTCTTAATATGCATTGCATGTAGGAATTGTCGGTTCTTATAACACTAGAAACATGTTCATGACTACTTACAATGTGCACCTATTGTTAATTTTTCCCTGTCAGATTTTGCGTTTTCCTCATTATTTTCCTCTTTCAATTTGTTTGACAGCATAGTTTGGTTCACTGGTCGAATTTTGGCAATTTGCTGTAGTTGCATTAAACTTTATGTAATAGTTTGTAGGGTAGCGCATAACTAGTGTCTTGAAGCATTCAAAATAAATAAATAGAAATAAATAGTGTATTGAAGCCTTCTTAGTTTGCAATCATTGCCTTAATTAAGCTATATGATGAACATTGTCACAAAAGACCTGAGAATCTTACCATATTGAGTTCAAATTTGCTGGAATCATTCTTTTAAAGGGGATCTTGAGCACAAACGGGAACTTTAGCGATGGAGCTCAAATAAAATTTCTTCTGAGCTTGATGCAGCCTTGTACAGTTCCATGAAACCAATTCTTATTTGAGTCCTCCTGGATGGGCACCAATCATAGGCATTAATCTACAACTGTTTTCATTCAAAACATATTTGAAAGCAAAACTTAACAAATGATAATCCCCACATTTTTATTCTTAGTTTAAATTAAATTACTTTACATAGATAACTTCTGCATGTTCACATAAATCATAAAACTATACAACATATCAGCAGAGCGTAATCTTCTCAGGCTTGATGAACTTTTTCCTTCTAGCTTGATCAATAATGGGATTCACAGAAATATCTTTTAGATGTAGATCTAGTTGCGAAAACAGAGAGCTGTCAGTCTTCTGTGTAGTGCAGTTGTAGCCTGTTTTAAAAGTAAAAGTGGCGGAATTAGTATCACGTTTTCTCTTTTGCCTTCTGAGGGAGGGATCAGATTATGAGAGTGGGAGAAAGGCTAGAGGCTGAAGCATGACTAATTCTTGTGATGGGAATTTACCCAAGCTGCATGGCACTTGTTGATGTTCCATTCTTCTGTGTTTGTGGCTGGCTTAACTGGAGATTGATTGGTGCGTGTAGGCCATATCCATTGCTAATTGTATGTGTGGCCTGAACACCCCCATTTGGTTCACTTCCACATCCTTTTTCTGAAATCTGAATAAATAGCTTTCTCTTAGATTAAAGTCAAGGACAGCTATGCGTGTGGTAAAAGGTCAATGTAAAATCACATTTTGTGGTGCATATTAAACAACAATTGGAGAATACTCTCTAAATTAGTACCTTCTGCAATTCTGTATACTCTTGTTGGATGAGGTTTACTTTTTTATAAAGTTCTATATTTTCTTGATGAATAAGATTGCCCTGTAGAAGCAGTATTAATCATCTTGGTACAAAGATTAAAGACTAGAGAATATGGAAGTTGTTATAGTTTTTCTGGTAAGACCTTCTGATTTAGTTCTCTGATTTCATTCGTCAAAATCTGCTCCTGCAAGAAAAGAGGAATACATTCAGGATCCTACTATCCTAGTAATAAAAAAAGGAGTAATACATTCGGGAGAAATCGTGGACTTCATATTAGCATAAGTTTCATGAACACAGAAGAATTTAAATGTGTAGACAGTAGATTTTACCTTTTGCTTTCGAATGCCTTTCAAACTCATTTCAATTTGGTTTTCCAGATTTGTTAGATCTTTGGTGCTGAGTCCAGAAAGTTCTTCACCCAAAAGCTGCCTGTGGTTCATAAAAAAGGTATTTCGTTCAATTATTTCTGCCTTAGTTTACTAAGCTTGATCTAAGACAATGAGATTTGCACGTTTTATAGTGACTTTATAATTGCATGCTAAGCATGCTTACAACTTAGATTCAGGTCCTGTGGCAAAGTAAGAGGAGATTTTCATCTTAATATTTCAATAGTTATTCTTCTCCCCTCTTTAAAGTTATTCACAGAATACACATGCAAGAAAACATTGTAATTTCAAATCTTGGGTGTCGTTTTCCCTTGGTAATTCTTATTGTAAATATTCGTATTCAGAAATTTTGCAAATTATTTCTGGATTGAAGTAATTTATATGATATTTGAGTTTGACTAGTCTTTGATTTTTTAGTTAATCTTTTGTTGTCTACATTTATAATTTATTGATGTAGGCGGTTCTTAGTACTAACAACCAAGAGGTACAAAATTATTTTTACTCTGTTCAGAATATTGTTGTGCACTTCTAAATTTATTTATGCCCACAAATTGCTATATTGGAGTGCATCTTACAACAACAACAACATACCCAGTGAAATCCCACAAGTGGGGTCTGAGAAGGGTAAAATATATGCTGACCTTACCACTACCTTATAGAGATAGAGAGGTTGTTTTCGTAAGACCCTCATCTAAAAAATATCATCCCCAAAAGCAGAGAATACTGGATATGAAACCAAATGACTAGAATGAAAATCAAATGATAATTTGTAAAGACAATAAAAGTGACAAACTAAATGACGGATAATAACAACACAATGTAAAAGGACATAACTACCTCTACTAATCTACCATGTCACAAGGCCAGACATCATCCTATCCCTACTAGCCTTCTATCCTAATACGCAATCTCCACTCCTTTCTATCTAAGGTCATGTCATCGGTGATATGAAGCTACGCCATATCCTGTCTAATCACCTCCCCTTAATACTTGTTCGGTCTACCTCTACTCCTCCGCGTAACCCCTACACCCAACCTCTCGCACCTCCTAATAGGAGCGTAAGCATTTTTTCTCTGCACATACTCAAACCATCGCAGTCTTGCTTCTCTCATTTTGTCGCCACAGAGGCCATCCCTAACTTCTCCCGAATGATCTCATTCCTAATCTTATCCCCATGGTATGTCCATATATCCGTATCAACATCCTCTTCTCCGCAACCTGCATCTTTTGAACATGTGAGTTTTTGATTGGCGAGCACTCCACCATATATAGCAAAGACGGTCTAATCACCATTCTGTAAAACTTCCCTTTAAGTCTATGACCTCCAAAATCAATAATCATGACATCTTTATGTTGTTCTGTTTTTATAGTCTTTATCGCCTTGAACTATCAACCTTTTACCAGAAACTACAAGAAACCTTGAATTACAATTATGCTTGAGAAGATTGAACCTAAGAACAACATCAGTAGGCAGTATCTTCTTTTGGGTTCTGTTTCCCAATCGTTTATTGCCGCGAACCATAAAAGCTAACAACGAGAAACTTTGAGAGAAACCATAAGGAACTATTTCAACAGTATAGAAGAGCCACCCTTAAATGCTTTCTTGTCTTCTCATATATGGTTTGTGGGATTTCTCTGGGTATGTTGTTGTTGTCTTCTCATATATGTGCCTAAGATTACAGTTAGTACCTTAAGATGGCTTTTATTTGTTTGAGGTAAGACAAGGAATAAGATGAAAGTAAAAGAGGTGATTAAATGGGACGTCTTGCATTTTCAAAGGATAGATAATAGGTAAATGGAATCAACAATGCTATATATTTTGGCTTGTATTGTACTCAGATCTTTTTTCCCCTCTTCTTTTTCTGTTTCTTCCACATTTGCTACTAGAGTTGTCCAGTAGAATACATTTTGTATTTCCAACTACCAAGTTGTAAAATATTCTAAATAATTGTACTACTCCAACCTCTCCAAGAGTCCAAGGCATTTCAAACCTTTTTATAGATTACCAATATTTCCATCTTCCATGCTTTTGTGTGGCAGTAGTTACTTCCTAAATTATGAGTGTAGCTAAAGTTGTTATTGCAAAAATATGTAATGATTTGCAAAGTTATCCTGGTGATCTAAGTTAAGCAACTGATCAATATCCAAAATTGAGGTCAGGGTTTGTCACATCAAGAGGAGCAAATAGGGAAGGATCATTTTTGACAGTGGGAGAGGTTCGTGCTAATATATAATGGTTTACCCTTTCAAATAAGGTGATCCACATATTCAACAAATTAAATGGTATCAAATGCTCAATGTGTAAAGGCATCATACTACCTAATCTATAGCCTATACAACAGTAGATCCTATGGCATCGATGTATGTAGAAGATATACCATTCAAATCAACTTACCTGTGATTTTCCTGCAAGTACTGCAGCTGCTGCCTCAAACTTGCCACTTCCCTTTGCCAAAACTAGCCAAAAAGCAAGAGAATAGATAAATAAAAGAGAAAAACATAGAACAAAGTTTGTCATTACTGGTTTAAGTTGAGGAGTTCTAGATTAGGATACAACAACAGCAATAATAACATACCCAGCATAATCCTACAAGTGGGGTTTGGGAGGGTAGCGTGTATGTACCCCTTACTTTGGGAAACAGAGGGGCTATTTTTAATAGACCCTCAGCTCAAGGACAAGTATATCAAAGCAGTTTGGGAAAAGAAATAATAAAGGTGAAGAATCCACGACAAGATACTAAAAATAGCATGAGAAAACAACAACAACAACATACCTAGTAGAATACCACAAGTGGGGTCTAGGGAGGGTAAAATGTACGTACACCTTATCACTACCTCATAGAAGTAGAGAGGCTGTTTCCTGAGAACCCTCGTCTCAAAAACCCATAAGCAGAATAAGCTAGATATGACAAAAAGGAAAGAAAAGGGAATAGAAAGAGCGACTATTAACGAAAAGCACATAATGACAACACATCATATAAAACACGCCTACTCCTGCTACCTTACTATACCTCAAGGCCAGACATCCACCTAACCCTACCAACCAATTAGCCTGCTACTCTAATTCACGACCTCCACTCCTTTCTATCTAACGTCATGTTCTCGGTGAGATCTAGTTTCGCCATATCTTGTCTGCTTTTTCGGTCTACCTCTACCCCTCCATGTAACTCCCAAAACCAACCTCTCACACCTCCTAAAAGGAGCATTGGTACTCCGTCTCTGCACATGTCCAAACCATCGCATACATTTACTTGATCAATTTTTTTACTTTTTTGTCTTCACGGGAACTTGAACTGTTCTCCCGTGATTTTCATTAGACCATACACTTGGGCACAGCAGGTATCTCCCAACTTTACTATATAAACAGAAGATATCACAGATAAAACCAGGATTCCTACGAGTAAAGGAGAAAACGAAATAGATTATTTTCGGTCAAGTCTTCTACCACATACTTTAGCGGGAGAGGTAACGCTGTCTTACTACTAGGTATGTATTCATAGAGAGGACTGAAGTATGTTTTTCCACCTGGCTAGCAGTTCTGAATTTCCCCTGTTTTTGTTTTTCCACCTTGCTAACAGTATGATTCAGTACTAGGTAAGGATTAGGTCAGCTCTGAGATATAATACCAGGAATAGTTACTGGTGTGGGAGCAGAAGACCAGGACACTCAGGTTCAGGTTATTTATTAAATATGTCAGGGTTCTGTTTGTCGTTATTTTATTTTGATTTCTAGTTCTATTTTTCCCTTTGTTTCCTTTCCTTCCCTTTGCTATATCTAGTCTATTCTGCTTATTGGTTGTTGAGTCGAGGGTCCCCAGGAAATAGCCTCTCTACTCTTTACGAGGTAGTGGGAAGGTCTGCGTACATTTCTACCCTCCCCAGACCCCACTTGTGGGATTTAACTGGGTATGTTGTTGTTGTTGTTGTATTCATAGTTGTGGTGTTGAGCAAATTGTCATAATGTGAACTATAAGACGTTTGCCAGGGTTTTCAATGACTCAATTTTTCTGCAGATTTTTGCTATAGTTTTGTATTTTGTTTGCAGAATGGCTATGCTATTGATACCGTGACCATTAAGATTTCCTTCACAACATGTTATTCCTTTTCAAAAATCTTAATTCATCACTTACCCCTCTGATAGTAGATCCTATATTGATTTAGGTGGGG
Organism: Solanum rostratum; assembly: GCA_029948455.1. Classification (NCBI taxonomy): domain Eukaryota; kingdom Viridiplantae; phylum Streptophyta; class Magnoliopsida; order Solanales; family Solanaceae; genus Solanum; species Solanum rostratum. The sequence goes on along the minus strand of CM057045.1, from coordinate 87,646,894 downwards.
TTGATACATCCTCCAATCCTCTTTCTGAAATAAGGAACTGCAATTTTAAGCCGTTCTTTGATAGACAAACAAACTATCCTTTAACGGAGTATTGCTAAAATATTCTCATTTGGACCTTCTCCCTAGCATTTCAGATGTCTATGGTCATTTCATTCTTCTATAAATGCAAATTAAGAGGCATTAGATCCTTGTCTCAGAGCGCAATGGATTTATAGGATTCTTATAGCAGAACTCAACGGGTTTGAGATTAAGGCATTACTGGTTTTCGTCGCCACCTTATTCTCCAATAACTTCCCTCATTTCAGCCATCATGACTGAATGATGACACGAGGAGTTTTGATCTCAAAACTAGTTTACTGTGAACTGGGGAAAAACACTAGATTGAATACCTGTACCAGTTCCTATCCTTGAAGTTTTTTGAACCAGTATCAGTTTTCCAGTTTGTATCTGTTTGATTAGGGTTGGCATTTCTGATGTATAATTTGTTGAAACAACAGAGGTTCCATCAGCCGTCATTTGCAACTGTCTCTGTTGATGATGACCTGAATCAAGTTTTTTGATAAGTGGTACATTAAGCAGGATGGATTAGCATCTATCATGAGGAATAGCTCAAAATGATATTATTCACCACTTGGGTTAACAGTTGACATGTATAGCACCGTACTAACTGATTGACAATAAGGGATTGGAAAAACTTCATAAAACGGATTTGCTAATTTGTAATGAGTGTGGGATATGTTTCAGCCAGAAATAACAGTCGTTGATAACTATACATGACCACTCTAAGCGACCAACTTGGAAGAATCGGGCTATCGCCTTACCGACAATGAGTAGTAGGGGGGACAGGAAAAAATGGGACAGCAAGATAGGTGGTGAGTTAGGAATACGAAGAGACTAGGAAACAACTTAAAATAAATAAGCAGGAATGAAAACTGCAAAGGAGAATTAACCTGAAGATTTGCAGAACCACGGGAGGAAGGAGATACATGAGAGGCAGTATGAGAACAAGAGTAGGGAAGTAGAAGAGAGAAGAGTATCTATCAACATATGAAGCTCCCATAACGGGGTAGCACTGCGCACCACCATAAGCACGTGAAAGTCTTATTGAGGGTAGCTTTTTCTTAAAATTGATAAAATTCCCAAGCAAGCAGAGAGGAAAAATGCAGCAGAAAAGGCAGCAATAACAGCCATCACATCAACAAAGTGAGGGCTGTTTCCCCTCCTCACTTAGTTAGGAAAGACCAGAAAAGCGCACAAGCCAATGTTCCATTATCCTTTCTCAATTATCCTCCTTAAATACATTTAGTGTATCTTTTCAAAAGCTATATATTGTTAACGTTTCTAACAACTCTAAATACATTTAGTGTATCTTTTCAAAAGCTATATATTGTTAACGTTCTAACAACTCTAATGTTGTGTTTGTTTTTTCTAGGAATTAATCACTCTCATATCCATGTCAAGGAGATATACACCAATCATTCAATTAAAACCCAGTTGCATTCTCCAATGTCAGGTGTTCGGTGGTGTTTCCCCTCCATTCTTGGCAGTTGGCACCAAAGGAAGAACAGTGAACTAGTATAAGGTTAGATAAAAGATTTGATGGGCTAAGCTTGGTACCAAAAAGAGAGCTACTTTAGATAAATGGTACTATTTGCACTATTACGACATGCTTGAAATTGACATACATGTATCCTGTGCGCTTGAGACTATCTGCAAGACTGCTGTGAACCATGATAAACAACAACAACCACAACATACCCAGTTGAATTCCACAAGTGGGGTCTGGGGAGGGTAGCTGACAGCATAATACAGCAGTAGTTTGGGCCAAGAATAACCTTCGATTGAGCGTGCTGGAAAAACTTGCTCAAAAACCTTTGTTGTTCTTGATGAAAGCTATATTCTTTAATCTTAGATGGACATTGAGCACGTTGGAAGACTTAGAGACATTATTCACCTCTCATTTCCTTTGATAGTTTAAGCAGTCAATTTTTGGGAGATAAATCAATTCTCCATCTGTATTTAGATTTTTGTCTTTGTATTTTCACATTCCAAGCACTTTTTCAACTTCCTATCTTGAAAGGAACCTACAGTGAAATAAAGGTTTGTGGCCATTTTAGAAACCAAGCAAGATACTGGCCCCGTCTGAGGAAAAGATGCTGTTGGTGTTAACATAGACATAGAAGTTAAGTGATTCAAATTTACATAATGAAAAATATCATGCAGTATAAGTCGGTCTTCATTTGTTTTCACTATATATGAAGGGTTGAATTTGAATGGTTCAAGAGTTCAAACCTCAAGCTGTTTGTTTACAGTAAAATGTTAGTACTTATTTGGTTTGATAAAATCTCAATCTCATCGAGAGGTGTTTTTTTTTAAATAGTTTCACCACTAACAACCTTTATTATTACCAAATTTATCAACCATCGTTACTTTTCATCATCAATCACTATCTCTGCCATCAAAATCACTACTGGCATTGATCATTATCAATCACTACTATTAGTCGTTATCATATTTATCACCTTCATCACTATAATTATATTTATTGACTTTGTCGCTTCCACTACCACCACTATTAATCAGTAAAACCATGCGAAAAATTCTTATTAACAACCAACTCGATCATCACAATTAGCACCATTGTGAACTAATCATCAACCATCACACGTTCTTCAATCATCACTATCAATGCGACCAACTATTAACATCAATTAATTTCACTATTAACCACCACCATCACGTAAGACGGCTTGAAAACAACTCGTAGGTCTATTAAGAAGGATAAAATGTTTAAACCTCATGGGTAAAGATAATGTAATAGAATTGACAGAGAAATTCATAGACCTAAATAGGACTTAAGAATTGATAAGGGGAATAAATAAAATAATAGAGGATTGTATATATATTTTGTTTACAAATAAATAGATTACACATAATGTAAAGAAAAAACAATAGTAAAGATTCAATATTAAAATCCAAAAATATTTTGCAAACATACAATTTGGTTTAAACGTCTTAATATTAATCAAAATAAATACCACTCTTCTTTTGACTTGATGTAACATGTACTTGTTTTCTTCTACAATCACTTAGAGTAACTTTGCTTTAGCTTGAGGATACTATTTGAATGGTTGATTCTTGATTCCTTTTCAATAATCTCTTGTACTAAACTTCAAATATTACTTGTCAATCAAATTTCAATTAATCCATGTACAAATGCCTACTTACTTCATTCAAATATCAATTAAATTGTCCCTTAATTAATATACATTTCTGGAAACCAAAATGGTATTACCTTGACCTCTGACATGGGATTCATGCGGTGATTATTCTCCTCCTTTGCCTTGTTGTATCTATCAATTGTAGATCTCATGCTGATAATGATAAGGAAAATATAACTACACTATCGGTCACTCAAAAGATAATTGTCAGTACGATAACTAAAACTTGAAAAAATAAGACGTTAGACTTGCTAAAATACATCGTGCATATGATCAGTTAAATTTTATACGTTAAACGAGTCCAATATATTCTATCACATAAAATTTTGTTTGGGAAGCAAATATGACATTTGATTATGCATGCATCTTTTAGTTGTTTGTCTTATTCAATTAAAAAAGGAGATCATTAAACATAAATCAAAACTATATATTGATTTTAGATTTTTGAGAAACCACTGATGTGAGTTGTCATGAGAGCTAACAAAGAATAATGACAGGATATATATACACTAAAAATCACTATTCTTCTATTAAAATTTCTCACCAAAAAAAATATTATGATTATTTTTATATATATTTTGATTACCTCCGTGAGAAAAATATAAAACATTAGTGTTTTCACACCGAAAGCTTAGAAAGTTTTTCAACATTTCAGTAGGAATCTTTTAACCATCATGTGTATTTTCAGTGAGCTGGTTCAGTAAAAAATGGATTAAGAAAATCATGTTTTATCTCACAAATTTCCCATTGATTCGCGGTAGCAAAAGTCTGTGTTTCTATAGTGTGTATTCGTTGATGTATATATCTATAGAGAGGCAATTCTAGAATTTCTAGAACATGTGTATCAGGGACGAAGCTACACTATGTTTAGGGGGGTTCATTCAAACCCCTTTTGACGAAAAATTATACTAATTATACATTATTAAAATAATTTTTTATGTATATACAGTAGATGTCGAACTCCCAGCTTCGACTAGTTCATGTGTCTACTTTTTCAGATTTTGAACCCTTCTAATGAAAATCCTGGCTCCGTCACTGATTTGGTGCACCACTAAAAAAAAGTATTAAATGTGAGTTGATATTTAGTCCTTGAGGTAAATAACACAACATTCAAGCATGTCATTTAGCCTTCTTATAGCACGAATGCGAACAAACTATCTTATACCAATTTTATAAAAAACATACATAAAATACCTAGTTTTAGAGAGAAATTACGAGTCCAAGTGAGTCATTTTTAGTATATAAATTGGCTACTACATCTATGATACATAAGTGAAATCCTAATTATAAAGTTTTCACTTATTAATTACTCGTAAATATTCTTACTAGATTGCTGCATGCATGTTGTTCCTCGCGTCAAATTTTCATCACCAGTTTCGTGCATAGATGAGGTTTTTTTTCTCGTAAAAGTTCGATAACATAATTGAGTTTTTTCTTTCCGAAGAAACAATATAGGTTCGAGTTAAGAACGAAAATTATCGTAGCATGCACTTGAACTATATGCACGTGGAATCCTTGATGCAGGACCAACGTACAAAGTACAAGTATAATTAAATAGAAAGCTATCAAGTTGACAATATTTTAACAAAAAAGAGAAATACCAAAATTAAAATAATCAAGAATGAGCGTGAAACACATGAAGATCAAAAGAGGGATCATGATATTAATTAATTGAATTAATCTGAAATTAATAAGTAATTAACCTGGTGCTTGCAAATTCATAGAGTTTTCCAGTGCTGGAGAAAATAATGAGTCCAACTTGAGCATCACAAAGGATTGCAAGTTCTTTAGCCTTTTTGAGGAGTCCATTCCTTCTCTTTGAAAAAGTTACTTGCCTGCTTGTTGTATTGTCAATCCTTTTTATCACTATTTTCCCTCTCCCCATATCTCTTCTTAATTAAATATTCAGTACTGTAATAACAACGACAAATTCAGTATAGTCTCGTTAATCATACACTAATTGATAAACGGTATAATAGAAGTGTATATGTACTAAAGAAATCATCGATATAGCTCGCACTAATTAAAATTAGAAAATTTTAATGAGCTATCAAACCAAATACAAGATTGAAATACATCCATAATTGATTTATGAATTCGATATAACAAAAAATGGAGAAAAGAAAAAGAGAATATGTTTAAAGCAAAGAACAGTTTAATTAATATTTGGTGGAGTTTCAATTTTTTTTTAAAAAAAGAAAATTGAATAATTATGTCTAGGGTTTTTGACCTTTTGCTTCTCTCCTTAATTTGCTAGATCAAATCAAAGGGATAACCAAGAACATGAATATGAATAAAATTAATCATCAATAATTAACTTGAGGTAATTAAAATTAGAAAGTTTTATGAACAATCAAGAACCACAAAAATGGAAATATATACATATGAATTAGAGAAAAAAAAGACAAAAAAATAAAAGAGCAACTTACTAATTTGAGAGATTTTGATAGTAGACTGACTGACTCTACAGAGAGAGAGAAGAGAAAATGCTGGATTAGTAAAAAATTATGTGTTAATTAAGCTTTATATGGAAAGCTTAAGCTTAATGATGGTATTTTTAGAGAAAAACCAGCAGCTAGTTTTGTTCACTAAACCACTTACCAGATATTTTACCTGCCTTACTCGCGCGAGTACTGAGTAATGATTGTACACGCTGACACCTGTCCATGTAGATCATTACAACTTCGTTGACGGATTAATAGTACGGGTTTGAGATCCACTGTATTTACGGATTTGCCATTTTGGGACAGATGGTAGGATAAAAGGGCGAGTACGCTCACTAACGTATTCGAGAATGTGGGCTTACATGGTATCCTCGGAGTTTCAGAACGGTTTTTGATAAAAGGAAAATGTTTGAAATGTTTTTAGAATTTTGAGGTCGTTCTAACATATGGATGACTGACACGTGTCGACATGTCAATGGCTTCTCGCCAATTTTGTGGGGAGTTTATTTTAAGAAATATTACATACATATTCCTCCCTCGGAAAATGATATAAATTTTAATTAATATTTTAAGATATACTTTTTAATTATTTTGATATAAAAATGACTTCCTTCGTCTAAAACGTGGCACAATTTAAGGTGATATCTTATTTAAAATATTGAATTAATATAATTTAATTTAGCTTTAGAAATTAGTTAAATTGAAACTCAAAAAATGTACCTAACAACTAAAATAAAATATGGTGAATATTTAGTATACACAATTATACTTTAAAAGAATTACGGTTCGAGTGAAAATTTTATGGCAAATTTCTCTCGTCCCTCCCTCTCTTGCCTCTCTCCTATATTTGCACTCTCGTGCAACTCTTAGCTTTCTCCTCTCTTCCTCTAGTACATACTCTCGCTCATTCCCCCCCCCTCCTCCCCCCCCCCCCCCCCCTTTTTCTTTTTGCAATACAAATAGTAACGATCAACAACAAAATCTATTTCGCCGTTCAGTAGCGATGATTGTTTTTTGATTGGTACCGCAACAAATACAAACTACAATATAAATACACACGTAGCACATAAATACAATACATGAAGCAACAAATAAATAGGGACACAATTTGTTAATTATTATAACAGTACAGTTATAATTATATATTTGTTGATACTATTGTAGTCATTAATATACTTGATATAATTGATTTACATCAAAGAATAGAATACAATATCTTTGACACAATTATACTCATTGATACAAATCAATTATATCATTCATACAAATTAATTTTATCAATTGTATTCATGATATAATTATTGGTCACTTATACAATTATCGATCAAATATCAAATCAATTGTATCTCTTTCTCCCAGATCTCGCTCGCCTCTCTCCTCTTAGTAACAATTTTTTTATACAAATCAATTATATCAATTGCATTCATAAGATAATTATCAATTAGATATACAAATTATTCTATCTCTATCCTCTCTTTTCTTAATCTCGTTCGCCTTTTCCCTCCCTCTCCCAATCTCATCTTTACGTCATTTTTAACTAGTGATCTTGCTTTTTACAGTCTTTAATTTATTTTTATTCGTAAGAGATAAAAAAATTATTTTCTTAAATTGTTTTATAAATGGTCAAAAGATATTAATTCCTCTATATTATCATTATTTATTTTTCTTTCTTTATTAAATTAATCTTTCTCCATAACTATTGAATAAAAGTAAAAGTCAAAAAACTAATACTAATTAATTATATCCTATTAAATCAGTTATTTTACTGAACACAACATGGAGAAAGTACCTTTTAGTACTATTTTGTTGTAGTATGTCCAAATTTTATTATTTTATTGATAAATATTTTTCAAATATTTTTTCCATTTGCAACTTCTCTAACCTTTTTTTTTAATCTCTCTTTTGGAATAAAACCAAAGAAGAGAAGACAAATAATTAATCTTTTCTCTCCCCTGCAAGAATCAACTATTACGATTCGGTTCCAACAAACATCACTTCCTCTCGGTACATATTATTTGTCTTTTAAGATTTTTGCACAATTATTATTATCTAAAAATTGTTAGATTTATTTATTAGAGTAATGATGAAGAAAAGTCTTCGAGTAACTGATAAAGTTATTGTCATGTGACCAGGATGTCACAGGTTCAAACTTTAAGAATAACCTTTGACAAAAATATAAGACTGCGTACGACAGATTCATGTGATCGGTCCTTCCTCGAACTCTGTGGATAGTGAAAACTTTAGTGTACCGAAAATGGTAAAATTAGTGTTTTCTTGATTTTATACAACTTTACTTATTTTGGACCAAATTTGAAAGGGTAAAAATATATTTAGGATGGCAATCAACATTAATATATATTTTTGTAACTTGTGGAGGTGAACTTTTAATTAGCTAAGGTTGGTAGGCATAAGTGAATCATGGAAATCTACCGTTGTTCACCTGACTTGTTTCTTGGTCTTTTATATAATTCTCTCCGTTTTAAATTATCTGATGTGATCTTTAAAATTGAATTTATCATGAAAATTATAAATAAAGATTAAATAGTTAAAACTCTTTCTAATTAGCAGTATTTTTCATAAAGAATATATAAAAGAGAAACACGATAGCTAATGCGATACGGAGTGAATAAGACTTACACAGACACATGTGATCTTGTATTTATTTATCTATCCAATAATGCTTAATAAATAATTAAGTTTTCAATTTCTGTTTAATTATGCAGCCTTTACAATAATTAGTATATTACTAGTCTGACCAAAAGTTGTTGGAAAGAAGCAAAAAGCCAGACACGGAATTGACACGGAGTAAATATTTTAGTTATGGACGTGAGATATACTCCTCCTTTAATTTAATTATTATTAATAAAAACTATATACTAATCAAAATATGCAAGCTTTTTTGTTATACAAACCTAAAAGGAGACTTTTTTTTCTTTTGGTCTTAAAATGTATTTCAAATTCTAAATTCCCTAACAATTAAAAAAAAAACTGTGATGGTTTCCACCGGATGAAATGATTATATTAAAGAATAATTAGTTATTATTATTGACTAGTATATTTTTATGTATTTAAAAGTTTGTACTTGTAAATTTTTATTTATAAAAGAAACACGGGATAAGAAATTTAACACCTTAGTATATCCCGATATTTTGTTTATGAACTAGGATTTATTCTTTTAGTATGTTGTACTGGAATTCAAGAGGTAGTGGTAAGGTCTGCGTACCCACAAGTGAGGTGTGGGGAGGGTAAAATGTATGCAAATCTTACCATTATCTCATAGAGATAGAGAGGTTGTTTTCGAACGACCCTTGTCTAAAAAATCAAGCTCCAAAAGCAGAAGATACTAGATATGAGAAAAAAATCCGACTAAAGTAAAAAACCAATGATAATATATAAATACAATAAAAAGAACAAATATAAGCCAGACAATAACAACACAAGATATAAAGATACGACCAGTCCTACTAATTAACTATATCACAAGGCCAGACATCATCCTACCCCTACAAGCCTATTAACCTTCTATTCTAAGCGACCTCCACTTCTTTCTATCTAAGGTCATGTTATCGGTGAGATGAAGTTTCATCATATCCTGTCTAATTACCTCCTCCTAATACTTTGTTGGTCTACCTCTACCTATTCGCGTATTCCCTAAATCCAACCTCTCGCACCTTCTAACAAGAGCGTCAGTACTTCTTCTTTGCGCATGCCCAAACCATCGCAGTCTCGCTTCGCTCATCTTGTCTACCTCAGAGGCCACCCCTAACTTCTTCCAAATGGTCTCATTCCTAATCTTATCACCCCTGGTATGTCCACACATCCATCTCAACATCCTCGTCTCCGCAACTTGCACCTTCTAGATATGTGATTTTTTAACTAGCCAACACTCCACCCCATGTAGCAACGATGGTCTAACCACTATTCTGTAAAACTTACCTTTAAGTTTAGGTGATATCTTATTACACAATATTTCAGAGACAAGCCTCCACTTTATCTATACTGCCCCAATACGATATGTGGCATCATCATTGATTTCACCAATACCTTGGATGATGGACCCAAGACATTTAAAATTTTCTCTCTTGAGAATAGGTTAAGCGGCAAGCCTCACTTTAATGTCTGTTTCAGGCCAAGCTGAGGGGGGGGGGGGGGGGGGGGAAGCATACTTGGTTAGAGTTTCATTATTTCTTTCGGCTAGAATATAGAATTGAAATTCCAACTATGTAATTTTTTCTTATATCAATTTTAGATATAACGATGACACGTTTTAAATGTATATTTAGCCAATACCGTTTAAAAAGTTTGGTTAAACTCCATATTTTTAACCATATAAGAAAATTCACGGAAATAATAAAGTTCTACCTAAGTTTTAAAAAAAATATTAATTTGACCCCAAAAACATGATTTGAAATTTAATGAATTCAAATTGATAAATAGGTTATTGTCTGGATGTAGGTATAGTAGGGTAGTAAGAGTTGTCCGGTATTGTCTTTATCTGTCTTATATATGACAATTGTCTCGTATTTACTTATTATCATGTGTTTTTCATTATTAATCGTTCTTGATGTTCACTTTCTCTTTCTCTTCCTTTCTTGTGAGATTCCACTGAGTATGTTATTATTGTTGTAAGATGAGATAGAGGATAAAGACTATCGAATAACACAATTTAAAAAGATAAATAAGACTACGAAGTACGAACACATTTAATAAATGCACCTAATATTCCATGTTAATTAAATTTAAGGGGGGTAAAAAAGTAGTATCTACCCCTCACAAACCTTATCCCCTAGCTAATCTCAACCAGTACTTTTAACAAAATGATTCTTTTTTCGAAAAGATAAAAAAAGAATATTATTTGAGACTATAATAACATGCTCCTTACCCAAAATGGTTGGTCAAAGCTAAGCACCAATGACATTTTCCTGATTAATTAATCTCGTTATTTCATTTTAATTGTCACTTTTGATTTTTTGTTTCATACTCATTAAAAAAAATAAAGAAATCTTTTGAATAGTTTTTTTTTTTTTTTTTTAAATTTAGATTAAAGATAATGGAGTTTAGCCAAACAGCAACATAATTATGATTTGTGAATAATAAACCCAGGATTGCAATTAGTGCAATACCTTAAAGCTTGATTCGGTCAACCAGCACTAACATGAATCATGAATATACCCCCTTCGTTTTGTTTTAAGTTTAACTTAAAAAATAATATTTTTTTTTAAAAAACATTTTAAAAATTAAAGATCAAAACTTACAATTATTTCCAATTACTTGTATGACTGACAAGAAAGATGTAATATTTTTTAATATAGCTCAATTTTAAAAAATTATCTAATAAATAAGAATAGTTTAGTGACTTATACCACCATCATGTTTATATGACTTTGATTAATTTTTAAATATATATTTTTTATCATATTAATATAAAAAATTATAATTTATAATTTTTTTTTATATTTTAAAAAATAATTAAATTGATTATCAAAAAATGCAATATAATCATGATTAAAGAGAGAAAAAAAGTATCTTGTATTTATCTTTTATTGCTCAAAAGAGAAGCTAATTAAAGAACCAATCATCATGAGGAACAACTTGTCTAATTTTTATATTACATTGCAATCATAGTCCTAGGTTTCTAGTTTATGTTTCAACCCAAATTATCGTCCTTTTTCTGTTTGTTGTATTTTGAACGGCTTTGTTTTGTCCCCTAATACATTATTTAAATTTTTATTCTAAAATATCAAATTAATATAATTTAATTCAATATCAAAAAATAATTTTACTAACTCTCAAAAAATATAACACGATAATTAAAAAAAGACGAAAAGAGTGCTGTATTTAATTACTACTAGCATTATATTGTCACATGCACGCGCCAGCTTCATTAATCAGTTAATCTCAAGTTGACCCAAAATAAAAAATTAAAAAAATGCACAATATGAAATTATGTATATTTAAATCTCCAGCACACTTATATGGTAACAACAGAAAAGCAATAATTTAATGAGTGAAAAATCATATTACTAATATATTGCTTGTGTACTCGGATGGCATATCAAAGATTCAAAGTTATATGTAATATTTATATATGAAAATAATGGTCAAAATTGAATTCAATTATAAACGGTTCCTATTAAAAATATATATATTTGTATTGTATTATAAATATTTAAATTGTATTCAAAGAAACTAAAATTTTTGTACCTTGAATATTGTGTCATGTTAGAAGTATCCCATATAAAACATAGAAACAAAGAGAGTATAATTTTTTTTTTAAATAAAAAGTGAATATCATTTTGTGATACGATGGAACATGTCCATAGAGTCTAAAGAAAGAACAGATAAGCAACGCATGAAGATGATTTAAATATAGTCTTCTAGCTGTAAAGGTTAATGTTTCAAAGAATTTAAAGTTAAAATGAAATGATAAAAAGTTAAAATGTATAAAGATTTTATTTCCATCTTAAAATGATAAAAAATATTATTTTTAACAGATTCTTCACTTAAAATTGTGTTACAAAGATCAGTTTGAATAAATCAAAGCAAATATACATTGGAATGTAGCTAATTACTACTCTCTCTGTCTCGAAATATTTTTTTGTGATTTTAGAAATTGAAGACACTCATTGATAATATATTGATTAAAAAAATATTTCAATAAAAAATATTATATCTTAAAACACAAATAAAAATAAAATTGTAAAAAATCCTTTCTAATTAATTCATTATATATAAAAGAATTAAAATAAATAATTTGCGACGAAATTAAGTGCTTAGCAACAAAGATTAATTAAAACTCAAAAAAGTAGCCAGAAATCTTTTCCTATGTTAATAGTGCTAAGTGATCTAATCCAGATTTAGTTCGATATGATGTTATTTTATTTTATTATATAGGTACTTAGCGTAGCACCAATGTATTTTTTTAATTTATAGAGCATAGTGCTTTTTGAAAAGACCAATTTCCATATTAAAAAAATAGAAAGTGATTCTGTCTTATGCAGATTTCCGGCGAAAAGACGCATAATTAATCTATTTCTTCCAACTAATTAAGGATCTTAGTAACTTCACATGCATCACTAACTTTTTTACAATCAACAAAAGGGATAACTTTCGAGTTCTGTTCCATTTTAATTCTCATGTATCTTAAAAATAATTATTAATTTAAATTAATTATTTTTTACTAATTTTATTCTTAACTATCAATTATTCTAAAATTAAGAGGCATATATATATAAAAAATTAATTACTAATAAAGAATATATTAGTTAAACAACACTTTTAATTAATTTTTCTTAAGAATTATATCAAACCTTATCATGACAACTGAAATAGTCAAATACTCCCATCTATTTATTTTACTTATCATATTTTTTTTTCTTTTACGTTCATCCTGAAATATTAGTTAAAAATATAATTTGATTAAATTATTCTTAATTACTCATCAATATTAATTTAATATATTTTTCTCTCTATATATTAATCTCTGTCCATATTTATCGAGTAAGGATAAAAGCAAAAATAACAAATAATTATATATTTTCTTTAAAAAATGACAGTTACTCCATCCATCATTTTTATTGTATCAGTTTGACACATCCTTTTAAGAGCAATAAATAAAATAATAATTTTTATAGATTACCCATGAATATAATAAATTCAATACTTTGGTATATTATAAATGTACTAAAAAATGATTATAAATGATAATAAAGACAAATTAGGTATTAAGTATTCCTTCTATCCTAAGTTAGTTGAATTTTTGAGTTTTTTTTAATGTTCAAAATAGTGAAAGTAATGAACGTTCAAGATAGATGTTTGAAACTTTTTTCATATTTGTCATTTTATTTATTTAAGTTATATATTTTTTAGGAGACAAATTACACCACGTATTTATGAATTCACAAAATTCAATAGTGAAAAGTATAGTTTAAATTTTATTTTTGAATATTTTTCTTAATATATATGAAATGCCTCACAAATTAAGTTGAAATGGGATGGAAGAAGTAATAAATTACCTCTTAAATTTCTATACTGGATAAATTTATGTGAACATCTATTTAGTATATTAAGCAAATAAAAGTGGATTGAAAAAAGTATTCCTCTCGTTCTTTTTTAGTTGTCATAATTTTCTTTTTAAGAGTCAAATAATATAAATATTTACTAATATTTTAAGATGTATTTTTTATTATATTAATATAAAAAAAATTACAACTTATTATACTTTTCATACAGTTTTTGAATATCTAATTTTTTTATTTTAAAAAATATTAAATTCATGTAATCTAATTTCATTTTAAAAGCTAGTCAAATTATTCTCAAAAAGCACAATATGATAATTGAAAAGGAACGAAAAAAGTATCGTGGAACAATTATTTTTAACAAACACTACAACTAATTATTTTTGTCAAATTTGGTGTAAGACACATTTAAATGATATTAGGAATTAATGGCAGAATCTTATCACTCATTCCATTCCCTTTCTGTTGTGAAATTTTCTAATATGTTAAATGGTAAAAAAATCAGAGTTGGTTGAATATATTTTTTGAAATAATCTAATTTCTTTTTTATAAGATCCACATAGAAATATTCACTAACGTGAGTAAAAACATATTAATAAATGATATTAGGAATTATTGCAGAATCTTACCACTTTATTCCACCTCCTTTTAATGTTGTAATTACTAAAAATACTTATCTCATAAAATTTGTCATTTAAATTTTTTTTTAAATATTTTTTCATACTCTTCATGATATTAATTATTTTTTAAAATAACCAAATTCGATTACATAACATAGAGGGAAGGGATATAATTGAGTGAACATTTAACTTCTAATACATTATGTAATTATTTAATACTAAGGGCTCATTTGGTAGGAATAATAAAGAATAATTAATTTCAAAAATAATTTTTAAATGAATTTATTTCATATTTGATTGATATAAAATTATGGGATAACTTATTATGAAATTATAATATTTTTTGTCCCACATTAAAAATGAAATAATAATTTTAAAATATCTTATTCACCAACAAAGTGTGTAGTATGAGGGGGAAAAACATTCTCAATTTACTAAAATAATTAAGTATTAAAAAAAAAATTCTATTTTAATAGAAAAGTTAAATAAAATGAAACAGAAGTATAAAGTAAAGCAATAGCATCTTGTAACATTTAAGGAAACGGAATAAATCATGGGTTAATTAAAAGGAAAGAAGATTAGAACATTTTTATTATGTATGTATCTCGATGCTTTCATATATAATTGTCCTTTTTATTTTATGCAATTCCTTTTAATCAGATACAAAAAAAAAATAATAAAAATTAAATTTTTAAAACTTGTGATGTAACGTGCATATAAGAACATGTTATATCTGATTGATTTACTGTGAATATTGGTCTTAATGCGAAAGCTGAAATCATATAGATTTGAGTCTTGAGGAGAATATTTGGATTCAACATTATTTTATATTGAGTATATCATTGTTGATCGATTTAGCTTGAGATGGCTTTTTCGACAACATAACAACAAACAAACTACCATCTCAATTTTCAGTTTTCTTTTTCACCTCGAGCACACCATCAAATAGACCGTAACACAATAATCAAATCAAATATTCATCAAACTCCAATATAATATATTTAAATAGTATTGAAACATATGAAATTCACAAATAATACTTACAATACATTTGTATTAAAAATATTTTATTTATATATTCACCAAGTGTATTGAAATATGCCTATAGTATATACAATATATTATAATTATTTTTTTATTGATGGTGCTAACATATATTATTATATTAAAAATATTTTAATTATATATTCATCAAGTGCATTGAAATATGCCTACAATATGTACAATATATCAAAATATATTATAATTATTTTTTTTATTGATAGTGCTGACATATATTATTATATTAAAAATATTTTAGTTATACATTCATCAAGTGCCGAACATGCCTAATGTATAATATATCGAATTCAAAATATATTTTAATTGTTGTTCATATTTGTTTCTTTTATTATTTATATCAAAAATATTATATATGAATTTCAAACATTCATACCCTATTTAAATTAGTGTATATGTTACTATATTAAAATTGTGTTGAATTAGCATTCGTATAATACAAATTTGATACATAAACGATTCATTGGTGGAGCTACGAGTCATTAGATAATTTATTAGAAGAGAGAAAGAATTGTAGAAATTAATGAAAGAGAGAAATATTGCAGAAATCAGAGAAATAAAAAAAAGAGTGTTTCATACCTTTTTTTTAAAAATTATTTTGGCTAAAAAAAAGTAATGCGATAAGAACAAAATTTGTATTAAAATTCATAATTATATTTTTGACATTAATACAAATTATGAATTTAAATACAAACTTTATTTAATAGGATTCAGATTTTTCAAATTCAATTGTCGACGACGAAGAATTTGCTAATTAAACAAACTAATTGAATTTCTATTATGCAAGAGTTGATCAATTCAATTATTGTCAATGACAAACTAAGTATGAGACTGAAAACGAAAAAATAATAGTACGTGTACTGTATACTAAATACATTTTTTTAAAAAATTATACTAATAATATTGGTATTTTAAATTTATAATATGTGTAGACAATAACTTTTTAAAAATTTAAACTAGTTACAAAAGGAGATGTTTTTATTTATTTTATATATAGTAACTCCGTTACTATATATATAGATATTGATATAGATATAGATATATGAAATTTCAGTCATTATTCACGGTGTTACTAAAAAAAATCCAAGACATTTAGATATAGTGTTTAAAAGGAAAATTTTATGGGGTATATCGCCAATGAATAGAACACTCAAAAAATGTTCTTACCTAACAACTTTTGAAAAACTTCCATATAAGCTATCCAATCATTATTTTTTCACCTAAACTAAGCAAAAGATCTAGATTAATCGAGCCAGTAAATACAAAAAAAATGCAATGATTGGAAAAAGACATGGTCAGTCCTCTAGTGTCTTGGTTTATAGAGTAGTTATTTAACAAAGCCGTCCATAGCCTATCGTTTGATATTGTCAAACAAAACAAAAGGTAAAGACAAACAATTACATAAAACAAACATTTGTAAATAGAGTTTCTCTGTTTACTTAAACTGCAACTTGTCTGAAATATCAAAGAATCACAATCCATCCAAGCCATGGTTCTCAGCAAAATTTTGAACATTTTGCTATTTTTACTACATTCTGTTATCCCTTCTTTCTATTCATTGAGTTTTAACCTCAGCAACATCAATCCTTCTGACATTAATCGTTTTGTTAATATCACTGGAGATGCCTATATATCGAGCCAGGGCATACAAGTCACGCCTGATGAGCGTAACATTGCATTAGGTGGTAAAACAGGACGTGCCACGTACATCAAGACACTGCAGTTATGGGACAAGGCTACAGGGGAATTGGCAGATTTTACTACACATTTCTCATTTGTTATTGATTCAAATGGAAGCGGTCGCTTTGCTGATGGACTAGCTTTTTTCTTGGCTCCTGTTGGTTCGAGTATTCCAGTTGGTTCAGCTGGCAGTGGCCTTGGTCTTGTTGATGCTGAGACAGAAAACAAGTCATCACATGAGCCATTTGTTGCTATCGAGTTTGATACATTTGTGAATACCTGGGATCCCTCATCCATACATGTAGGTATCAATATAAATTCTATGGTATCTGTTGCTACTAAATTATGGAAGAATGACATTAAACTTGGGAAGAAAAATGATGCTTGGATTACTTACAATGCTAGTTCCAAGGCTCTTGAAGTTGTTTTCACAGGATTTGACATGCAATATTATAGAGACAAAATTAGCTACACAGTTGATCTGAGGGATTATTTGCCTGAGAATGTTAGTTTTGGCTTCTCAGCATCAACTGGACAATTGTTTCAGAAAAACAACGTCAAGTCTTGGGATTTCAATTCAAGTTTGAACTTGGATGTTAACGAAGTTCCACAACACGTTGAACAGCCTAGTGCAAGTCCTCCTATTCAAGGTCAAAATCCAAATGGTCCTCCAATTACTCGAGTTCAAGAACCAAAGGGTCCTCCTCAAGAAGTACTCAGCACCGCAGGAAAAGGCAGCAAGGGACTAGTAGTTGGATCAAGCATAGGTTTACCTATTCTGATTCTTGGGTTGATTACTGCGAGTTGCTTTTTGTGGAAGAAAATGAGGAAAGGAGATGATAAAGACCATGTCTTCAATGATCTGGATATGGACAATGAATTTGAAAAGGGTACAGGTCCTAAGAAGTTCTCGTATGGTGAATTAGCTCGTGCAACAAACAACTTTGCTGAGGGACAAAAGCTTGGAGAAGGGGGATTTGGTGATGTTTATCAAGGCTTATTGAAGGAATTTAACTCATATGTTGCTGTTAAGAGAGTGTCAAAAGGGTCTAAACAAGGGATAAAGGAGTATGCATCAGAAGTGAAGATCATCAGTCGATTAAGGCATAGAAATTTGGTTCAACTTATCGGTTGGTGCCACGAGAAAGGGCAGCTGCATCTTGTTTATGAATTGATGCCCAATGCAAGCCTAGATAAGCATCTTTTCAAAGAAAAGTCACTGTTGGTCTGGGAAATCAGGTGGAAAATAGCTCAAGGAATTGCCTCAGCTTTGCTTTATCTACATGAAGAGTGGGAACAATGTGTAGTCCATAGGGACATAAAAGCAAGTAATGTCATGTTGGATTCAAACTTCAATGCTAAATTAGGTGATTTTGGGCTGGCAAGGCTTGTTGACCATGACAAAGGATCTCAAACAACAATGTTAGCAGGGACCGTAGGGTATATGGCACCAGAATGTGTTATGAATGGAAAAGCTAGCAAGGAGTCAGATGTATACAGCTTCGGAATAGTAGCATTGGAAATAGCAAGTGGAAGAAAATCAATAGATATCAACGCACCAGAATATCAAGTGAGATTGGTGGAATGGGTGTGGAGCCTCTATGGCATAGGAGAGCTAGTTAAAGCAACCGATCCAAGATTGAATAAAACATTTAACGAGAAAGAAATGGAACGTTTAATGGTCGTTGGTCTATGGTGTGCTCATCCAGACAACAAACGCAGACCACCAATAAGGCAAGCAATCCATGTTCTAAATTCTGAAGCTGAATTACCAATTCTTCCATCAAGAATGCCAATTGCAACATACTCCCCCCCTCCATTGAATATGTTTTCGCCTTCATTTTCAAATACCTATGAAGAGAGTAAAACAGAGGGGAGTGAGCTGGAACAGACCATGACTTACACTATTTCCTCAAGTATCTATACATCATCAGCTGCTTCATCGACAAAATCACTTTTGTAACCATGACTAGTGCAAGAGTTCATTTCTGTTAGCGCAGTTCGCACTTCATTAATCAATGGATTTTGTGTTGATTTCCCTCTCTACAATGGCATAATGGAACTGAATGCATCTCATGGATGATTAAATTCCAAGTTTTTGTTAAAAGTTGAGAATTCAGTTCCATTTTACAAAAGGATTATTTTTCTTTTTTAATTTTGACTGATGTTTCCTCTTTCAAAAGCTTAAAGTTTTTGTATCCTGTAATTAACACCAGGTTGTAGCATAATGAAACCAACTAAATCTATCAAATTCCTAATGATGTTCAACAAAGAGTCTCTTTTAGTTATTATGAGAATCTGCAAACCAAAAAGACAGACAATTTTTGAACATTTTCCGTATGAAGTAGATAAATGATACAAATATGGCGCCAGGAAACTAGATACTTAGTGAAAAACAAAGCCGTCCATAGAGTCCTTGTTCTTGTCAGAAAAGGCAAAAAGCCACCAGCAAGGTACCAAAAGATTTCTTCGATGGATTATTTTAGGAGAAGGAGAAAGAAACAACGATTATTAGGGAAAAGAGCCAAAAATACAATTATCCTCCATTAGGTTTTGATTAAAAATATATATATATATATTCCTTGTTAAATTTTAGCTAAAAAAATTCCTCCGTTAAAATTTTAAAGTTATTATTTAAACTATCTATCTTTCATAAAAAATTCAATCCCAACCATCTTTAAATCAATTTTTGTCAGACTTTGAGTAGTCCAGATTCTATATTAAAAACAATTGTTTTTGCTTATAGTTGAAATTGAATTATCTCTTGAAAATGATAAATATTGATTGTGTCACATTTGCTAACATGAGCATAACAATTTCTGTACAAGTTTCGTGGTTTTGGAAAATTTGAAGAGTTGGATCTTGTTGAACTCAAGACATTGATTTAAAGAGGAGGCAACAATTATAACGAAAATGAATCAGTATTATCATTCAGAGATCGATTTTTTGAGATGTTTGCAAGTAAAATGACAATTCCTTTTGACATGAAAAACCTAGTCTTAGACCTAATATTTGAGAAGAAAATCTCTTGAATCACTAAATCGGTGAATCCGAAGTCAAAAGGGCAACAAATTTGTTAAAAATTTTCATAAGACAACTACTTCTTTTTTCAAACCAAAACGGTAAAGGCGGGACCGTGCACCTTACCCCTGCCTCATTACATCGTCGGAAACGGAAGGCGGCTGAATTCTTAATAAAGCGTAGGTGCAGTTGTGTCTTACCCATTTATTTTGATTAACCCTTTTTTTTTTCTTTAACTTTGAATTTTTTTTTTTTTTTGTCTTTTTGTCCTTTACAGTTTTACAAGTTTCATTCTAGTTTTACCAAGTTGTGAGTTTTTGTTATGAAAAAATTATTTTAAGCAAAAGCAATTATATTGATATTGATATTCTATGTTCAAAGTAGCGGTAAAATTTTGTACACTTTATTTTTTCCAGAGTCCATTTAATAAAATTATACTGATTGAATATTTTGTTGTAGTATTAAAACATGTGTAATGGTTGAAAATTTGTAAAATTCACTCCAAAAGGTTAATTTTATTGCTTTTGATACTAATAAAATATTTTGTTTTATTTTATCTTTAATATTAGTTACTTATTTATTACATTATTTTTAAAATTTAAGATTATATATTAATTAATTTAGATATTATGATAAAATATTCATATTAATTATTTTTTTATAAATATGTAAAATTTAAAATAAAAAAATTAGTCAAAATTTGAAAAGGAAAAAAAGAGGAAATAGAAGTACTCCTATATTCTCAATTCTCTCTTTATTAGTCTTTGAAACATCTAATTAATTACCTCAAAGAAAATTGTCAAAAGAATATTTGTCAAAAGTGGATAAATTTGGGCAAGGCACAACTATATTGAAATGAATTCAAATGGAGGTTCTTTCTCAAGGCATAAAGAATAATACGCAAAAGACGGTCCATAAAAACAAAGACAGAATTTCAATATAAAAAGCGATGGAGGATTTATGGAGTAGTTTATAGGATAGCCGTCCATAGCCTATCCATTGATATTGTCCAACAAAACAAAAGGTAAATACAAACAAGTTCCTAAAACAAACATTTCTGAATGGAGTGTACACAGAGTTTCTCTGTTTACTTAAACTGCAATTTGTCTGAAATATCAAAGTATCACAAACCATCCAAGCCATGGTTCTCAGCAAAATTTTGAACATTTTGCTATTTTGTTATCCCTTCTTTCTATTCATTGAGCTTTAACCTCACCAACACCAATCCTTCTGATGTTACTCGTTTTGTCAATGTCACTGGAGACGCCTATATATCGAACCAGGGCATACAAGTCACACCCGATGAACGTAACATTGCATTAGGTGGAAAAGCAGGACGTGCCACGTACATTGAGACACTGCAGTTGTGGAACAAGGCCACAGGGGAATTGACAGATTTTACTACACATTTCTCATTTGTTATTGATTCAAATGGAAACAGTCGCTTTGCTGATGGACTAGCTTTTTTCTTGGCTCCTGTTGGTTCGAGTATTCCAGTTGGTTCATCTGGCAGTGGCCTTGGTCTTGTTGATGCTGAGACAGAAAACAAGTCACCACATGACCCATTTGTTGCTATCGAGTTCGATACATTTGTGAATAACTGGGATCCCTCATCCATACATGTAGGCATCAATATAAATTCTATGGTATCTGTTGCTACTAAATTATGGAGGAATGACATTAAACTTGGGAAGAAAAATGATGCTTGGATTAGTTACAATGCTAGTTCCAAGGCTCTTGAAGTTGTTTTCACAGGATTTGACAAGAAATATTATAGAGATAAAATTAGCTACACAGTTGATCTGAGGGATTATTTGCCTGAGAATGTTAGTTTTGGCTTCTCAGCATCAACCGGACAATTGTTTCAGAAAAACAACGTCAAGTCTTGGGATTTCAATTCAAGTTTGAGCTTTGATGCTAACAAAGTTCCAGAACATGTCGAACAGCCTAGTGCAAGTCCTCCTATTCAAGCTCAAAATCCAAATGATCCTCCAATTACTCAATTTCAAGAACCAAAGGTTCCTCCTCAAGAAGTACTCAGCGCTGCAGAAGCAAAGGACTAGTATTCGGCTCAAGCATAGGTTTATGTTGTATATGTTTTCACCTCTATTTTCAAATACGTATGAGGTCAGTAAGACAGTGGGCAGTGAGCAGGAGCAGACTATGACTTACAGTCCTGCTTTTTTATGTTGAATTCGCTCGAGAGATCATTCCTAGTAGCACTATTTCACTTCATTAATCAATGGATTTTTTGTTGATTTCCCTCTCTACAATGGCATAATGGAACTGAATGCATCTCATGGATGATTAAATTCTAAGTTTTTTTAAAAATTGAGAATTCAGTTCCATTCGACAGAAGGATTGTTTTTCTTTTTAATTTTTTGACTGACGTTTCCTCTTTATAAAGCTCAAAGTTTTTGTATCTCGTAATTAACATCAGGTTCTAGCATAAAAGAGTACACTAATGAAACCAATTTAATGTATCAAATTCCTAATTATGTTCAACAAAGCATTTCTTTTAATTATACGAGAATCTAGAATCTGTAAACACTTGTGTAATATAACACATAGTTAATATAATAAATTACAATTGAAAATAAAATGACAAAATTGAATAAAATTTAATTCAGATTGAGACGCAGATATCTCGCTCTCTTTAAGGAGATTCAAGTCCACAGAAACAACTCCAGATCAGTTGAAGAGTTCAAAGCTCCACATAATTAATATCTTCCTTCAACATAAAAATACTCTCGTGAATATAGTTAAAAACTTAAGATATTTTTCGTTAGTCTCAACTCTCTCTTTCATTATTGGACATTTCACACTACAATATTTATCACACTTCTCATTTTTCTTGTATACTACTTCTTCTTCTCGCTAAAACCAAGAAAATTCACCACTATTTATAGGTGATAAATTCTTTCTTGTCTTAAATAAGAATGAAGTGGATAATAATGTAGGTGAATGACTATTGAAAAGTGGATAATAATGTAGGTGAATGTAGGTAAATTAACATAATCTAATTTAACTATGAAATTAGTCAAATTGATTATTGAAAAGTGCAACATGACAACTAAAAATAAACGGAAGGAGTAGTATAGTATCCTTTAAAAACATAAAGATGTTAGTCATTTACTTGCAATGTAATTTATTGCAGATAATGTATAAAATTTTATTTACTAATCTGAAGATGTCATAGTTTAATTTAAAATTCTAAAATATTATTTAAGAGTGTACAATAATTTTTATAAAAAAAAATTTAATCTTAATGTTATATTATTTACACAAAAACAAAACCATAAAGTTCACTTAAAACAAAAGGCATCATTAAATACATCCCTGAAATTTTGAATCAATTTAACATGTGTTTCGGCTATATATATAAATGAGCAGTCATAAATAAATAGAAAAAAGAATGTACGCTAAATGATTTGTTATTATTTGACAAAAATTGTTGAAGTTTTGTTCATTATAATAAATGAAACTTATGTTTCAAATTTTGAGATGCATTTCAAAATTAGATTTATAAGTTATTTTTTCTTTTATTTTTTCCCTCTTCCCGTTCTTTCTTTTCTTCAGTTTTTCTTTTTTCTCTTGCTCTTTCTTTGTTTTCTTCTTTTTTTATTTTTTTATAAGTTGTTCGTGATGAGGAAGAAATATAGTCATTATTAATCGTAAATATAATTGTAAAACCATCTTGAATATTTCATGTGTTTTTTCAAAATTAATTATTTTAAAAACTAAATAATTTACACATATAAATTAACTTATATAATCAATTTATATTGCAGTCGAATTAAAATAAATTAATTTTATTTTAATTTATTTTAAAAATAAAAACTTAAAATAATTAGTGTTTTATAATATGTAATAGCTTTAAGAATCTTTCAGACATTTTGATTAAAAAAAGTGTTTCATAGCATTTAGGTCGAACTTTATATTATATGTGAGAAAAATAAAATGTAAATAGAGTTAATTAAGCATTTTCGAACTGAACTTTTTCAATTCTGATCTTACAAGTTTAAATTCCTTATAAAATGCACACACAAAATATAATTTATTTGGTTTTTCCAGTTACTAGAAAAAACTAATATGAAACGAAATTCAGTTGGCGAAGCTTCCAAATACAAATCCTTTCCGGCAGAGAACAGGATTAGAAGCTTCCAATCCGAATCGAAGTTGAAAAAAGGAGAAATTTAGGGAGAAGCAATATGTCCGTTTTGAAGAAGAAGCTTAATCATTATTTAGAAGAGTTATTCAAGAAGAGTAGTTCCGCTAGAGAAAGCGCGCTAACGACATTGGTAAAGGAATTTGAGACCACTGTCCGTTATGAATTTGTTGAAAATAATTTTGTTACTTTGGTACACCGATGTCAAAATTGCTTGAAACGGGGTTCTGCGTTGGAGATTGATTTAGCATTACGTCTGATTGGGTTAGTTGTTTTGACTCTTGGTGCGGGTGATAATGCACATGAGGTGTATGAAGAATTGATTGTGTTAGTTCCTCAACTTCTGATTAAGTCCAAATTATCTCAGGCGGTCAAGGTGTTCGAGTGTTTGTCTATTGTCACTTTTGTTGGTGCTAGAGACTTTGTAGATACTGAAAGATCGATGGAAATTATATGGGAATTCATGAATCAAGAAAGCAAACATCCATCCTCTGTGGCTGCTGCAGCTATATCAGGTTGGGTTCTCCTCCTTTCGGGCATTGATCGATGCAGCATTAGCCCCAAAAAGTGGAAAGGGTTGATCCCTTATCTTCTGAAACAACTAGAGGAAGATGATGAACATGTTAATGTTGCTAGCGTTGAAGCGCTAGCTTTAATTTTTGAAATTGGCAGTCTTGAGAAATTTTCAAGTCAAGCAGGAGAATGCATAAGCATGAAGGATATGAAAGATGGCATAATGGAGCAGGTTAAGAGAGTATGCAATGGCACCAAAAAAGACACTTCAAAAGTTCTTGAGGATGATTATGATAAGACAATCACCCTCAATTTAGGCAGAACAACACTCACTTTTAGCACCTGGTCACAGTTGAAACAGATAAGTTACATAAGAAGGATTTTAGGCAACGGTTTCAAAAATCACATGATGGAAAACGAACACCTCCACAATGTTTTCCACTTTGCACCAGCAACGAAATGTAGTGATGATTTAGAACTGTACAAACCTGAATTTGAAGAGGTGGTTTTTCGAGTTTTTGTACCTGAAGTAAGAAGAGAAAATTGTGCAAAGAGGATTCATAAGTCCCATAGTTCCCTACTGAGCAAGGGAAGGACTAAGTTGCGGAACAAGTACAGAAGTCTTGCAAAGGAGACCAAGTCTGGGCACATTGCTGATGAAGAGCTTGAGTGAAATATTGTTTTCAACTGGGGTAAATTCTTAGCCATGATAATGAAATATAAGATTTCTAGACATTGTTTATTTCTATATTCAACTTAAATTGTTCCCTTTCTTCTTGTTAAGGGAAAAACATCACATAATTGAACTTCTGTAAACTCAGAAGTTTGAAAATTTAGAAAAATATGTCCTTTTTCATTGTCTTTCACATAACACCACATACACTAGAGTCATTGGTGTATGTTTCACCAGTATTATGTAAATCATAAAGTCCATGCAGCACTAATTTTTCAGTTGGTATAACTTAACTATCAGTTGCAGCCCTTTATATCATCTACAGTTCATAAGAAACATAAACTGATGTGGTAATAATAATAATAGTGACCTCTACTGTAGGAAGAGGTGCACAGGAATTCCTTTTATTTCACACAATAGCAAGGTTACCATCACGTTAGAATGGTAATATAACAAAGACGAGATACTGGATCATAAACATGTGTTTCATCATTGTGATGATTATTCAATCATTGGCTTCTCCCACACTTGATATTTTATCTCAGAACCAGCATATGAATAGAAAAGAGCAAAATGCAACAATTTCTCGTATCATACCGTCTCCAACCATCAATGGTCTGATGAGTAAAATAGACACCGTCTCCAACCATCAATGGTCTGATGAGTAAAATAGACACAGTTGTTTCTGCTGCCAATTTTACTTGCTGGTACTGACATACAGCAATTGATCCCCACAAATAACATTCGATCTATGAGGTTGTCCAGCTTTAACCATGACAAAGATTCAATCTGGAGCTTGAACACTTCCACTTTGTCCACCATCCTGTTTGATCTATCTGAGGTCAAGAAAATGAGCAAGATCTCTCCATTAGATTCAAGCAAGTAGTCAACGAAATGCTTTGAGTAGCTTGAAGGAATGGCTCACCTTTTACTTAGTCGTGTCACTAAAAACTGAGATTCATGAGTTTCTTCTATTACTGCCAGGGTCCTTGCAAACTTAGAGCAAAAATTCCCTTCAAAGATAATGGCATTACTGAATTGTATCAGTTGCCCCTTGGGATCATTTGGATCGGTAAGGCCATTTTGACTGCAATTTTGTTTCATCCTTATTTGGTTTTGTCCCAACTTATAAACCAGAAAAGTTGGGAAACAACGGCCCCCACAATAAGGGGAATAGGAAAGTAATGGTGACTTTTTTGCACAGGATGAGTAAATATATCACAGTGAACACAGCCTCTGGCAGTATTCTGAACACAGTAATGGATAGGAATCTTCTTTCCTTTCACTGTCAACCAAGGTGAGTAGTTATGAATATGCTTCCAAGGATCATAGCATGGCCTGCTTCTACCATGCCACCAATAGCCACCAACTTCTTCAAATGAAATGTTGAAGGTATGCTGTTGAGTTTTGCTATAGCATTGAGGTTCATTTGAAAGCTCGAGCCATGATGATTGTGCAATGAAATCACATTTCTTGGTTACACATCTGCATGATTTAGATACACTATCAGACCCAACGGGTTGTGCAATATTGGTGTCACATTTCTGCGATGCACAGTAGCTTTTCAGGAAGATTTTCTTTATAAGAAGACTCTTCTTTACTCCTATATTTTGGAGCCATCTATGCAGAATGCTTTAAAAGAACAAAGATTAATGAGAAAAAGCATTAGTAATCTTGACCTACCAGTTCCAGCTGTTTCTTTAATTAGCCAGTCTCCAAGAATTGAGATAGTTGACTTCCCATGTTAATTTTTATCTTAATTACTAAGTACCTATTATAAAAGCAAATTGTTTTTGCACAATACACAGATAGGACGGCCAATACATCTGCACAATTATTTTTGAATCTTTACATTTAACGGTCAATACAAAGAGTTGTTCTCAACATACTTCCTCTCCAATTTTATTTCACACTGTAACAAGGTTACTAGCACTTCAGAACTTTAATATAGCATAGATGAGATACTGAATCATAAACAAGCGTTTCATCGTCGTGATGATTTTCCAATTATTGGCTCCTCCCATACTGGATGTTTAATCTCAAAGCCAGCATCATCATAACAGGGGGAAATGCAACCACTTTCCATATCATACAGTCTCCAACCATCAATGTAATGATGAGTAAAATAGACAGTTGTTTCTGCAGCCAACTTGATTTGAGGGCACCGACACACTACATTTAATCCCTGCGAATAACGTTCTGTCTCCGAGGTTTTCTAATCTTAACCATGACAAATCTTCGATCTTCAGCTTGAACACTTCCACTTTGTCCACCGTCCTGTTTGATACTTCTGATATCAGGAAAATAAGCAAGATCTCTCCATCAGACTCAACCAAGTACTCTATGAAATGCCTTGAGTAGCTTGAAGGAATGGCTCGCCTTCTACTAAGTCGCGTGACTTGAAACTGATCTTCTATTTCTTCTATTACCGCCAGTGTCCCTTGCAAACTTAGTGCATAAAACTTCCCTTCAAAAATAATGGCATTGCTGAATTGTATTAATTGCCCCTTAGGATCATTCGGATCAGTAAGGCCATTTTGACTGCTTTCTTGTTTCATCCATTTTTGGTTTTTTCCCAACTGATAAACTACAAAAGCTGGAAAATGACAATGGCCAAAACTATTAGAGGAATAGGGAAATGAAAATGTTTTTTTGTGATCGATCGAGTAACTAGCCCAATAACAATAGTCTCTTGACCTATTCAGAAGACAATAATCAATAGGTATCTTTTCTCCTGTGATAATTGACCAAGGTGCGTAGCTGTGAAAATGCTTCCAAGGATCATAACGCGGCCTTTGTCTACCATGCCACCAATAGCAACCAGCTTCTCCAAATGAGAAGTTGAAAGTATGCTGCTGAGTTTTGCAATAGTATTTTGGTTCATTTGAAAGCTCAAGCCATGGATATTGTGCAATGGAATCGCATTTTCTGGAGGCACATCTCCATGATTTAGAAATACCAGTAGTACCTATGGATTTAATTAGTTCTGAAGATATGGGTTGTGTTTTGAGAAAGTTAACTTTTCAGGAAGATTTTGAAATGGATCCACATAAGCAGATTCTTCTTTAGATGCAGTTTTCTGTTTCCTTCTAATATTTGGAGCCATGCTATAGATAAATTGTCAAAAAGAACTAGGTTTATTTCTGGAGCTTATCTGCCAATCCAAAAAATGCTTTTATAATCTTATCCTCCCTGTTCAAGCTGTTTATTCTATTAGCCTTTGGCTCCAAGATAATTGACTTCTTCAAAAACTATTTCTTATAGTTTGAGTAATCATTCACTCCAACATATTTTATTTTTTATATTTATATTCTTGATTTGGAGTGCTTCTCTAAAGTTTTAGCTTTATGTCGACTCCCTTGGACATTTTTTTTTAATTAACAAATCTATTTGTGAATGATCTTAAATATAATATAATTCAAAAGCACAAATTAAAAAAATTCTGCATTCTTTTTTCGAGTTCTATATAAGTTATAAAGTAATAGATTTAATTGAAAGTCAACTCAACTATTTAATTGAAAAGAACCACCACTAACCTTGTGCTCCAAGAGATCAACTACCTTTACTTGGTGGCCACATCTGATCTTGATCACTTGTAAGCCTGCCTCAAGCTATATGCCCGTGTCATCTTGTTCTCAAGGTTCCATTTTACCAAATTAAAAAAAAATCAACATAGTTCAATAAGTCGAGAAGGAAAAGAATTGACTATCACCAAAGAAAGAAACCAATAATAGCCCAAGGGCATGGCCAGATTTTCCCAAAGAACTCACCAGCTTAATCTCAACTGGACATAGGCATGGGGATCAGCAAAGTCAAAAAGCTGTAGCCCAATAGGGAAGTCCCTATGGCCACAACTCACTGAAATTCAACAAAACTAGAATTATTCTCTCTGTTTCAGTATCTGGTTTCATTACTGGCACTATGGTAGAAGATGGCGAACATGGAAGGATCCTTGGATATATTTCAAGGGTCATTCCCATGGTACACTAATAGCAGTTGGACGCTATTCAGATTTCTGTCGAAATCCTACAGAGGGACCTCTCTAAACTCCCAACTTGGGACTCTCGTGTTCCATGCAAGTTTGCAACTTTATCTACATTTCATCCCATAGGTTACAAAGATCGTGGAAAAACCTGTGTAATTATGATGCTTACACGAGCTTCTTCTCCAGCTTTTGTGTTCTCTAAAATGAGGGTCAGAAAAGAATGTGTGGGGACAAAATAAGACTCTAATGTCACCGATTCTTTTGGCTCCGGTGAACATTTGCAAATTATACAAACTCAAATTATAATTAATGTTATTTATTGATGATAATGACGAGTCATAATAAATTTAAATTATGGTTATATTAATTAATAAATTAATATATATTTATTTATCTACGTAATTTTATCTATTTTAAAAGGTTAAGAATTGGACAAATATCCCTTATGGTTGGACAAGTGAGTTGGTCTCATTCATCTTGGAGGATTAGTTATCTGCCACATAGATGGGAAGTGTTAAGAGAGAGAGGTTGCTACAAGGTCATTTATGAGTCTTTTTAATGCTTAACAAGCTTATAGAATTTATTTAATTAGCTTTTATTAAATTAAAAAAATATTGATAATTGTTTATTTAAATTTTGAATTTAATATTTAAATTTCTAATTAAATAAAAGTTTATGCTTATTCAGAAAAAAAGAACGATTCTTCGTGAAAGATAGAATTTAGAAAGTCAATATAGAATTTAAAGAGTTAATATAATTTTAATATGATTTTAGATATTTTAAGTTGTTAATTATTTTGATTTATATTATTTTTTACGTGATTTTTAAATAATACATGTTACTTTTCTTATCCGAATTTATGTGATAAGGATAAAATTTTGAAGTTTTTAATTATTGTGATCTATATTACTTTTATGTTATTTTCAAACAATATACATTACTCGTCTATCCTTGTTTATATACCACTGATTCAGGGGTCATTCAAATTTTTTTGTATGTCTTTTAAATTTCAAGTTGTTAATTATTGTGATTCATAATATTTTTATGTAATTTTGAAATGATATATATTACTCCTTTGTCCAGTAAATTAAATAATTATATTTATATTATTTGATATATAAAGTCCTTGACAATTTCATACTTTTATTTTTTACTATCTCAAACTCTCAATTATTTTACAATATGAAGTGTCTACTTTTAAACAACATACAATCTATCAACTCATGTGTATGGTTCATTTGGTTTGCCACCCAATTTCTAAGTAATTTTCAATAAAAAAAAATTTGTGTTAAATCTTAATGGTTAAACCGATAATAGAACTGATAACGATCAATAACTAGTGAGTTAATATCTAATAATTCAATAATGATTTAGCATATCTAAAATGAATAATCGATAAATCAAACTAATATACTTTAAAATCGAATCGAATCAACTAACATTGGGGCACTGGAGTATAATGTTTGAAAACTCTTTGAATTTTAATCTTTGGTGATATGATTCTTAATTCATAATAAAAGGTTGAAGGATTGTCTTTTTGCTAAGCAGCACAAGCACAAAACACAGTCAAACGTCCTGTATACTTAGGAATGTCCCTATTCCAGATGACACAATTTATACAGCACTTGTTTTATTTTAATTTGAATAGAACTTTGGGATCTAATCTCAAAAAGTAACCTCTTTCTCTTCCTTCTATAATAAATAAAAAAAAGATTGGCACTGAATTTCTTGCAAGTGTGTACCAAGAGCTAAAGTAAATTATCAAGTCAAATTTTAGTAGAAAAAAAGGTAAGAAATGATAGGTGTTACGTCGAAAAATGACTTTCGGGTTAAAAAATTCGATTTAAAACTTAATTAATTTAAGTAAAATCGAATCTTCAAAAATTTAGAGTCGCCACTTAATTTTTAAGGAAAAATCAAGAAAACCAATTTAAAATTATTTTTAAAAGAATTAACAGAAAAATCCTTTTAAAAAAAATCCAAAGAAAGGTTCGGGTTCATATTTCCATTTCGAGAAGGTTTTACGCACTCGAAATGGCCGCTAACATGCGGTTATCCGACGATTAAATGATTTTGACTAACTTTTAAAATAATCTAACTTGAGTCATTAATTTTAAAAGGTTTAAGTAAAATATCTTAAAAGTAGAAAAAATAGAGTATTTAGATTTTTTTTGCTTATATTTTCATTCAATTAGAATTAACTAAGTAGGGTTAATTAATTAAAAATCAATAGGGCATATTGTTGGAATCCAACCCACATTTATTTAATTAAAAAAACTTGACAAATTTAATTAAGTAATTAAAATTTTTAAATCTACGAAATTCTAAGTATTAAGATGAAAGACGTATTTCAAAAGTAGGATTATTCTAATGAAAAATACTTGAAATATTTTAAAGGAAATCTTAGAATCTAATTTCTTGAAAAGTGATTTTATAGTCAAGATTTAAAATCATAAAATAACGTAGATGGCTAACTAGGGGAAATTTAATTAGGCGAAAACTTATGAAATAATCCTAGAATTAAAGTTAGTGTTCAACAAAATACCACAAGAATAAAAAAAAAAATGAAGAACAAGCAAGCAAAATAAACTTAAATAAGATTGGGCTTGGACAGGCCCAATTTCAAGGGGACCTGCAATATATCTCAGTTTGGGCCTGCCTAGCCCTTTTAAATTGCTGCAGCGATTTGGGCCCAAGCCCAATACTTTCTCCTGCAAGACAATAGGGGCTTTTGGCCCATTTTTATTCCTGCATACAACTAGTGTATATTTAGTGTATATCAATGTATATACACTGATTTTCCAGCTTTCGAAACCTGCAAGTTCACTTTTCCAGCTCCTGATCGCTCTCCGAAGCAAGAAACGGATGGGGGTGACTCAAAAGGAGAAGATTTGGGCCTCCGTAGCCCAAAAGTGGCAAAGATGGAGTCCAAAAATGGACCCAAAAGCATCGTTCATGCAAAGAAATAAAATAAGGATTAGCAAAGACTCACGGACAAAATGGACAAGTGTGAAAGAACATATAAATACAAGCGGGGTCCAAGAAAAGAAAACACGTAAACATGAACACACTCATGCTTTAAATGATCATTTACACTTAAATCACCCCTAAAAGATAAAATTCACTCGAAACTTGACGCTCACTTGAAGCAAAATAAATAACTAATTACTTACTAGAACACAAGACAAACTCGGATGGGTAAAAAATTGATATTTCACAAGTCGATATGCAACTTACAACTTTCATGACACAACAAAGTAGCATCGAATGCTAATCAAAGTAGACCATAAGATGAGGAGAAAAGAAATTGCACAAATTAGGACAAACCACGTATAACATAAAATATATATGTAGATATATATAGAGAGGTACATGGATGCATAGCCACATAGACACTGCAATACATAATATACCTGGATACGTAGCTACTGCATTACAACAATATCTAATATAATATATATGTATAGATCCATAAATACTAGAGCATTAATATATATGGTTACATGGCCTTTGCTGCCATTTAACAGAAGCAAAGCACATAGAGGCAGAAACGAAGAGAAAAAGAAAAAGTTAACCAACCTACACACATACAGATAACATATATATATACACATATATATGTGCATATATAGGTACATACATATGTTACAACCCAGCAAATACCATGGAATAACCTAATAAATTCGAGTTTTATACATACATATACGCGTATACACCTTCATATACACAGATATACAGAGATATACAATCATCCAAACTAACATATACTCAGCCATTCTTCAAGTTTATACATGTATACGCGTATATATCTTCATATACATAGATATACGGCAGAAACCAGCCATCGAAATCAACATATTTTCAACTATCTTCAAGTTTTATACATGTATACGTTGGTATACAGCAATATACAGCATCTAAGCTAACATATACTCAACTATCTTCAAGTTTTGGACATATATACAGAGATATACAGAGATATACAGCATCTAAACTAACATATACTCAACTATTCTTCAAGTTTAAGACATATATATGTAGATATACAGAGATATACAACATCTGAACTAACATATACTCAACTATCTTCAAGTTTTAAACATACATATGCGTAGATATACAGCGATATACAACCATTCAAACTAACATATACCCAGCTACTCTTCTAATTTTCATACATACTTGCGCATACATAATCTTATACACATGGATACATAGGAAAACCAACCATTCAAACCAACAGTGATTCAGCCATTTCTTCCAGTTTAGGCATACATATACACACATATATATATATCTTTATAAACATACATATACATATATAGCTATGTATATCAACAGTCACACTAACCACGATGTTTAGAAACGATTTCAACACTCGTTAACTTGAACATTAACTTGAGATGACAAGTAACGAGGATCACCTTTTCGGGGGCAGCGAAACCGGAACTACGAACGAGAATCGACTCCAAGAAACGAACTCCGACACTCGACACCCTTGAACTCAGAAGTTTCCGCTAAGCTTCAAGCAACTTGAAGGCTTTCGAAAAATTTCCATGAACTAATTGTTCTTACAATTTCGGAAAAGAAGCAGACTACACAGCCAAGAATTCAAAAAAAAATTCAGAGAAGCAAAAACCCCGAAAATCCCCCCTGGAACCGACCCCCTTTTTCAGTCAACAAAGGGGTTTTATACCCCAAAATTAAGCACGAACCCGTCCCAAAAACCGGGTAAAAGCCACCAACAAATCCAAAAAACCCAATGATTTTCGGAACCCTCCACAAGTCTCAAATCCTAGCCATCGATTTCGAATCGATGGCTTAGATTTGAGACACGTAGAGGGCTCCTCTGACGCAAGGACGAAGGAAGACGTGTTGGCCGAGTCAAATGGCCAAAAATGGAACTGCCATGGCTGCTCGCGACTGGTTCGGGGCTGTCCTTCGCGACCTCTCGATTAACTCTCGGTTTATGAGGAGGCGGGCTAGGGGAGGGACGAGGGTACGAGGGATTAAACGAGTTGGCATTTTTTGCCATTTTTTGGGGACTGATTTCGATCAGTCCTCTGGTTTTCTCTGTGCTTTCTCGTTCAGATGGGGAAGAGGAGGGTCGCGGGGTGAGAGAAAATAAGAGGGATGGGGGCGCGGGTCGGGTCGGGTCGGCAGTGGGTCGGGTAGGGTATTTAAGGGGTTGGGGATATTTTAAAAAAGAAAAGAGTTGGGCTGGTAGGGTTGGGCTGGGAATTTTAAAAATTGGGCTTAGGATTTGGGTTAGGAATAGAAATGGGGTTGAGGAAAACATTTAAAAACTAACCATTTAAATTACATATACAACCAATTTGAAAAATCAAACGATTAAATCGACCACGAAACGAGTTAGTATAAATTAATTATGGAGCTTTTAAATATTAACGACTTAAGAACAAAGTGAAGTATTCAAAGATAGAATGTATTTAAGAAAATATTTTAAATATAACTAAAATTAAAAGATTTATATAATACGCAATGTTAAACATGAAAAATATATATAATACGAAAAAAGTGGCGTAAAGTAATACGTAATATTAAAATAATATAATACGAAAAGATGAAATAAAGTACTTTAAGATAAATATATGTAATAAGCAATATATAAACCTAATAATATTGAAATTAAAAGATTCAAACCTAAAGTTACTTGAAAAAACATTTCTTGCATTTTTGAAATTTAATTAATTCAAAATCGTTAAAATTGATAGCTCGATGATTAATTTATACTGTGGAGGGTCAAAATTGGGTGTCAACAGCTGTCCCTTTCTTTGGGCATGATCGATGAAAGCGATCGTGGACAAAGAAACTTGACCAATCCAATTTTGAGCCGACCACATATTCATCTTGTGGAAGGGTCTTGGCACGGGCTAAGGAAATTGTGGCCGGACCCCGGTTTCGGGTTTCCTACATATCTCGGGTTACATGAGAATTCAGGCCACT
This sequence comes from Solanum rostratum, assembly GCA_029948455.1. Taxonomy (NCBI): domain Eukaryota; kingdom Viridiplantae; phylum Streptophyta; class Magnoliopsida; order Solanales; family Solanaceae; genus Solanum; species Solanum rostratum. Next base: position 87,611,525 of record CM057045.1, on the reverse strand, counting down.
TGTAGTTCAAAACGCTTAATTCTACGCACGATTTTGAAAAATTCAAAAGCAATCCAATATCGAATTATGAGAAATTGGAATGCTTGGGATGAGATTTTACGAGTAAATGTTAGAATACAGCCGAGTTTTCAAAGTTGAACCCGCCTACATATCCTTAGATTTAGGAATCAGGCTGCTTGTAGTTCGACTCTATCAGTTGAAAAGGAAATCTCTTATTCTGAGATAACCTTTGGTTTAGGAGGAGTGACAAACAAAACGAATTATGAAAAGGAAGCTTGCAACCTCTTAACCATAAATGTGGTGCACTTCACACCCATAATTAAGAACCTACACGGACATAATTTTCAAAATCTTGGTACATTGTCACTCAGATTGAAAATGTTGCGTCCAGTGAGAGTTGAAATCACCTGGATGCGAAACTGAAGAGTACAGACTCAAAGAACAATACCCACAGGCCTTTTGATAGGGGTGTGGTTGGATTGTGGTGGTAGTCGTTTCTCAGCTCGCGTCCGAAGAGTTTGACGCCCCTCTTCAGACTATGTCCCAGTTCGCTGCTAAGACAAAGTTCCACGTTGTGCTGCCTCCTAGTTGATGACGTCCACGCCTGTGGTTTGTTTTGAGGATTCATCCTTTTGGATGCTCCCGATACAACTTAGACAAAATTGTTAGTAAATAATCGTAAATACAAAGATGATGTCTTTTACCATGTTTGGCATGTTCTTTTTTTCAATGTGATAGATAATGAGCTGATACGACGTGGTATGATAATGGCCTTCTTGGCAATAAATAGTGTAATCGCCCTCTCGGCGATGAATATGTGATGGCCTTCTCGGCGATAAATATGCGATGGCCCTCTCGGCAACTTGAAAAAAAAATAAAATAGCATTCTTGATGATGAATATGCAATAGCCCTCTCGGCAGCTTGAAAAATGGCCCTCTCGGCGATGAATATGCAATGGCCCTCTCGGCAGCTTTAAAACTGGCCCTCTCGGCGATGAATATGCAATGGCCCTCTCGGCAATGAATATGTGATGGCCCTCTTGGCGATGAATATGCAATGGCCCTCTCGGCGATGAATATAAAATAGCCTTCTTGGCGATGAGTATACAATGGCCCTCTCGGCGATGAATATAAAATAGCCTTCTTGGCGATGAGTATATGTGATGGCCCTCTCGGCGATGATTAATAACTTGATAATTTTCCAACTGTAACGGGGTGGATAGCCCGATAATCTTCCAACTGTAACGGGGTGGATGGCCCGATAATCATCCAACTGTAACGGGGTGGATGGCCCGATAATCATCTTGGCAATAATATAGATATAATGTCATTCTTTGCGATCATATGCACATGATGCTCTTCTTGGCAATAACATAAATATGATGATAGTCTTGGAAATAAATTGACGATGATATGCATAGATACTCCTCTTGGCGGTAATATAAATATGATGATAGTCCTGGAAATAAATTGATGACGGTATGCATAGATGTTTCTCTTGATAATAATATAATTGTGATAATAGCCCAACCGTAACGAGGTGGGTGGCCCGATAATCATCCGACTGTAATGAGGTGGATGACTCGATAATTATCCAACTGTAACGAGGTGGACGACCCGATAATTATCCAACTGTAACGAGATGGATGACCCCATAATAATCCAACTTGGTTTAATATAAAGTTCCTGAAATAGACAAACAAACTACGAACCACTTATGGGGTGGCTAACCCAACAAAATCATGTGTCGAAGCCCTCGAATAGGCAAGTAAAATTTATAAACCACTTATGGGGTGGGCAACCCAGAAATTCTAAAATATTAACCCTCATATGGTTAACAAATACGCATGCTTATATAGATACGTGACAATCATCCTAATGGACAAAGCAGAAACCATATTGACATGTACATTTGTCATGGTTACGACTACCTCTTTTAAGAGATAGAAAAAAAATCGAAGTGAGATGGCTGAATTCTTTCGCACGAAGATTAAAGCCTTTCTCATCTTCTTCTGAAAAACTCAATAAACTTTGAGTTTATCGCACGATATCTTCAATCATCGTTGAAGATTTGAAATGACTTGTGACCTCAATTGTCGCGAAGACATGTAATCTTCAGCGTCTATTGATTCGATAGACCTTTTGCTTTGTCCTTGCAACACTTTTGTAATAGCATCGTCTCCAGATTTGACATTGGTTCAACATTGTCCCAACTTTACTAGCATAGCCACCTGCAAAACTTGAGATCAAACATTAACAATCATAATAACGTAAAGTCTACACTTAAGATAAAGTATGAGATTATGTCATTCATCTATAAAGATCAGGTCATGGTAGACTTAGCGGTGATCTCAATCATGACTTATCACTACTTGATTTTGCTCCTTTGCAAATCTTGTAGTCTTTACACACGCTCCGTATCCGGTGATGCTGGCTGGATTCTTTCGAGCTTTGAAAATCCATCAAACTTGTGTCTAATTACTGCAAAATATAGTGAAAGTCATTAGAAATCATCTTGACATAATATAATTAATTGAAGATAAGATGAGATGAGAAATCGTGTGATTAATTATGTTGAGGCCATGGTGTATGTAAGTGGCGCCTCATGCTTGAAAGTTTTGACATCATCATTTCTATGATTTCATTGTTCCTGCATCCAAAGAAAAATTCTTAGTTTGAGAGGCGAATTGATCTGTGTTGATCTTCCGATTATCCGTTCTCCGCCTCGTCTTTGACGGACCATCCCGATCTCAGACGAATACATTCAGCTTCTGACACGGCCCTTGTGACGTATTACAATTGTCTTTAAATTTCTGATTAGGTTGAGATTTCCAAGGTTGCTCTTGAATTTCTAACGACATTCAATGAAATTTTTGAGGATGATCTCAAAAATTTCTGTCCCAGTTACATGTCGTACCAGATCACTAACTTGTTAGGAAAACCCAGAGAATTTTTGAGATCTTCTCAAAAATTCTGTCCCAGTTGAAATTTCTGATGCCCCAAATTCCATCTTATTGGAGACGTGCCTTTATATTCAGAATTTTTGAGTTCCTCTCAAGAATTCTGTCCCAGTTTCCTTTATGGGAATATGACCGAACCGTTGTGGCGCCTACGTATCCCGTTGAGGCAGGAATCAGGTCAAACGTAGTTCCAACAATAAGAAAATTAAAACATTGATAATAAAGTGACCGAGGCCGACATAGGCCGCCTACGTATCTCATTCTTGAGAATTCAGGTCAAACGTAGTTCATTACAAGTGAATATATGCTAAAGAGATTAAACGTGCAATAACTTCATATGTAGAAATCTTGTCGATATTTTGCACTGTTGTCTTTGTCCTCTGATTGCGGACGTCTTCAAGCGATCGTACTTAAATCATCTTGCGCTTACTGTCAAGCATGAAATATATTGTCATTTGGGGAAGCTTAATCAATTTTGATTAACTTCTTGCCAAGCATGTTCTGAATCTCGTGCCTGAGGGTCGAACAATTCTCCGTATCGTGTCCAATAGCTCCCGAATGATAAGCACATGTATGGTTTGCCCTGTAGAATTTTTCCGAAGGATTGGCTTGTCCTCCTTTTATAGGATGGATCGTACCTGCTGCTTTCAACCTTTCATAAAGCTGAGTTTGAGATTCCTTCAATGGCGTAAATACTCTAGGAGGCTTTCTAAAACTCGAACGAGAGCATTTCCCTTGATTGATATGGCGGTCTTGATATCTATTTGATAGGATAATTCTGACAACAGATACATCTTCTTCTTTCTTCTTTGACATTTCATACCCCTAGTTCTGGTGATTCCTTCATTAACTTGTAATGTGATGCTTCTAGTCTTGAAGCCTTCTTCTAAAGCTTCTCCTACCTTGACAACATCGATGAATTCTCTTCCCATCATACATAACATCCTTTCATAGTATTCAAGCTTTTGAATACGAATAAACGTTTCATTAATTTCGCATTCAGACATTGGAGGTTGAACTCTTGCAGCCTCTCTTCTCCAACGAAAGGCGTATTCTTGATTGTTTTCGGTAGATTTTGCCTGACCTTCTCCACATAGTAGCGATCAGGGGCAATTTCTATGTGATGTCTGAATCTCCCAACAAAAGCCTTTGCGAGTGCCTCCCAACTCTGCCATTGTTTTAGCTTTTGCTTCTAAAAAAGGCGCATCAAAAGTGGTTCATTTTTTCCAACCCCTACGAGTCGATCGCAATAAACTCTCAAATGAGTTAAAGGATTTCCAACCTCTACGAGTTGATCGCAATTGGGTGTCATTTTTGTGAGCTCCCTCAACACAAATCAATTCTAGTTACCTAGTACAGAAAAATAACTCAAGAGATGAACGTGTTAGCCTCTGTTCATAATAAATAATGCAAAATATCACATATAAAATTAAGCACATAATAGTTGCATTGTTCGAAGACATACCAACCCACAAATATAGAAAGATGACTAAATAGGCCGAATGTTGCCTATTTGATTCAAGATTTGTAGATCGAGGAGGCTTCGATCCACGATTTTCGTTGTTCAAGCGAAATTGAGGATAATTTTGTAAGGATGAGGGAAAATTATGTTTTCTCCAAAATAAGGGGAAATATGTGTTTTAAAAAATGAGGGACCGAGCCATTGAAGGTTGCCTACGTATCTCACAGAAGAGAAATCAGGTCCGACGTAGTTCGACCAGCTTGAATCATTTTCAAATCGAAACGATTTTTTTTTTTTAACCTCTTGTTAGATAAGAGAGCAAAGTTCAGAAGTGGAATTCGAATTTTTGTTGAGAAACTTAAGACTCGAAGAAGCAAAAATTTAGAATTTTGGAAGTGAAATTCGAATTTTGTTGAGAAACTTAAGACTCGAAGAGCATTTTGGACGAACGTTTGATAGTGACTGAGATTTTATGCTTAGGAGGCTCTAAAAGTTTTTTTTTTTTTTTTTTGAAAGAAATGGGCTAGAATGTCTCCGAACAAATCAACATAAACACATAAACAGTTATAACGGGTAGCACGGAAACCGTTAGCGCGTCCTAGGAAATATGTGGCCCTTTTGTGCCAAGGGTTGGCCTATCGATTTGAAGGATGTGTATTGTCATTTTAAATATTTCATCGTTCCCCAGAAAATAAATTCCATAAATAGATAAAATATATTACAAAACGTCAATAATAAGGGATACATTTTTGGGGAAGGAAAAAATGCAAATACAAAGAAAAACAATCCCACACAGGGGATAAACTAACTAGAAAATCGTGCTTCATTTCTAGCTTTCACCATCTCTTCTCGGATGTGGTGTCGGTACCGTTAACAAGTCTTCACATGTTAACCGATTACTCATCTACAAAACAAAATGTGTTAGAAAAATCCCCCGAACCCGCGAACGATGATTTATTTAAAAGACATATACATCCTTCAAATTAAACAAACAATATGATCGTCCAATTGAGCCGGAGGCCACTTTGGACTCAAGGTGGGCTACTAATGGGCCCGATACGCCTTACGTATCGGGTCAACTTAGGCCGATGCACCTACAGGGTTTTGGTTTCGTTCTATCCTAGGCATCTAAGAGTGGGTTTATTTTGACTGTGGAGAGGTGACCCGAGCGGACAACCCGGGCTGGGGAAATTAACGACCGTCGACCCCGCAAGATCGACTCAATTCGTCAGGGTACCCCGATGGAAAAATTTGGACTAAACGGCTGCGACCCGCATAACCGTCGTTTTATGGAAAATAAAAAAGTGCCAAGTGGCGGAAGATGCTATGCATGTATGACAGTTTAATAATTTAAATTAAAACAAACAATTAAAACATACAAACAAATAATGATAAATAAACCGATTAACAAAGTTAGTCAAAAATTTAATCTTTTGGTTTGAACCTAATTAAATATCCCCAGCGGAGTCGCCATTTCTGTTACGTCGAAAAATGACTTTCGGGTTAAAAAATTCGATTTAAAACTTAATTAATTTAAGTAAAATCGAATCTTCAAAAATTTAGAGTCGCCACTTAATTTTTAAGGAAAAATCAAGAAAACCAATTTAAAATTATTTTTAAAAGAATTAACAGAAAAATCCTTTTAAAAAAAATCCAAAGAAAGGTTCGGGTTCATATTTCCATTTCGAGAAGGTTTTACGCACTCGAAATGGCCGCTAACATGCGGTTATCCGACGATTAAATGATTTTGACTAACTTTTAAAATAATCTAACTTGAGTCATTAATTTTAAAAGGTTTAAGTAAAATATCTTAAAAGTAGAAAAAATAGAGTATTTAGATTTTTTTTGCTGATATTTTCATTCAATTAGAATTAACTAAGTAGGGTTAATTAATTAAAAATCAATAGGGCATATTGTTGGAATCCAACCCACATTTATTTAATTAAAAAAACTTGACAAATTTAATTAAGTAATTAAAATTTTTAAATCTACGAAATTCTAAGTATTAAGATGAAAGACGTATTTCAAAAGTAGGATTATTCTAATGAAAAATACTTGAAATATTTTAAAGGAAATCTTAGAATCTAATTTCTTGAAAAGTGATTTTATAGTCAAGATTTAAAATCATAAAATAACGTAGATGGCTAACTAGGGGAAATTTAATTAGGCGAAAACTTATGAAATAATCCTAGAATTAAAGTTAGTGTTCAACAAAATACCACAAGAATAAAAAAAAAAATGAAGAACAAGCAAGCAAAATAAACTTAAATAAGATTGGGCTTGGACAGGCCCAATTTCAAGGGGACCTGCAATATATCTCAGTTTGGGCCTGCCTAGCCCTTTTAAATTGCTGCAGCGATTTGGGCCCAAGCCCAATACTTTCTCCTGCAAGACAATAGGGGCTTTTGGCCCATTTTTATTCCTGCATACAACTAGTGTATATTTAGTGTATATCAATGTATATACACTGATTTTCCAGCTTTCGAAACCTGCAAGTTCACTTTTCCAGCTCCTGATCGCTCTCCGAAGCAAGAAACGGATGGGGGTGACTCAAAAGGAGAAGATTTGGGCCTCCGTAGCCCAAAAGTGGCAAAGATGGAGTCCAAAAATGGACCCAAAAGCATCGTTCATGCAAAGAAATAAAATAAGGATTAGCAAAGACTCACGGACAAAATGGACAAGTGTGAAAGAACATATAAATACAAGCGGGGTCCAAGAAAAGAAAACACGTAAACATGAACACACTCATGCTTTAAATGATCATTTACACTTAAATCACCCCTAAAAGATAAAATTCACTCGAAACTTGACGCTCACTTGAAGCAAAATAAATAACTAATTACTTACTAGAACACAAGACAAACTCGGATGGGTAAAAAATTGATATTTCACAAGTCGATATGCAACTTACAACTTTCATGACACAACAAAGTAGCATCGAATGCTAATCAAAGTAGACCATAAGATGAGGAGAAAAGAAATTGCACAAATTAGGACAAACCACGTATAACATAAAATATATATGTAGATATATATAGAGAGGTACATGGATGCATAGCCACATAGACACTGCAATACATAATATACCTGGATACGTAGCTACTGCATTACAACAATATCTAATATAATATATATGTATAGATCCATAAATACTAGAGCATTAATATATATGGTTACATGGCCTTTGCTGCCATTTAACAGAAGCAAAGCACATAGAGGCAGAAACGAAGAGAAAAAGAAAAAGTTAACCAACCTACACACATACAGATAACATATATATATACACATATATATGTGCATATATAGGTACATACATATGTTACAACCCAGCAAATACCATGGAATAACCTAATAAATTCGAGTTTTATACATACATATACGCGTATACACCTTCATATACACAGATATACAGAGATATACAATCATCCAAACTAACATATACTCAGCCATTCTTCAAGTTTATACATGTATACGCGTATATATCTTCATATACATAGATATACGGCAGAAACCAGCCATCGAAATCAACATATTTTCAACTATCTTCAAGTTTTATACATGTATACGTTGGTATACAGCAATATACAGCATCTAAGCTAACATATACTCAACTATCTTCAAGTTTTGGACATATATACAGAGATATACAGAGATATACAGCATCTAAACTAACATATACTCAACTATTCTTCAAGTTTAAGACATATATATGTAGATATACAGAGATATACAACATCTGAACTAACATATACTCAACTATCTTCAAGTTTTAAACATACATATGCGTAGATATACAGCGATATACAACCATTCAAACTAACATATACCCAGCTACTCTTCTAATTTTCATACATACTTGCGCATACATAATCTTATACACATGGATACATAGGAAAACCAACCATTCAAACCAACAGTGATTCAGCCATTTCTTCCAGTTTAGGCATACATATACACACATATATATATATCTTTATAAACATACATATACATATATAGCTATGTATATCAACAGTCACACTAACCACGATGTTTAGAAACGATTTCAACACTCGTTAACTTGAACATTAACTTGAGATGACAAGTAACGAGGATCACCTTTTCGGGGGCAGCGAAACCGGAACTACGAACGAGAATCGACTCCAAGAAACGAACTCCGACACCCGACACCCTTGAACTCAGAAGTTTCCGCTAAGCTTCAAGCAACTTGAAGGCTTTCGAAAAATTTCCATGAACTAATTGTTCTTACAATTTCGGAAAAGAAGCAGACTACACAGCCAAGAATTCAAAAAAAAATTCAGAGAAGCAAAAACCCCGAAAATCCCCCCTGGAACCGACCCCCTTTTTCAGTCAACAAAGGGGTTTTATACCCCAAAATTAAGCACGAACCCGTCCCAAAAACCGGGTAAAAGCCACCAACAAATCCAAAAAACCCAATGATTTTCGGAACCCTCCACAAGTCTCAAATCCTAGCCATCGATTTCGAATCGATGGCTTAGATTTGAGACACGTAGAGGGCTCCTCTGACGCAAGGACGAAGGAAGACGTGTTGGCCGAGTCAAATGGCCAAAAATGGAACTGCCATGGCTGCTCGCGACTGGTTCGGGGCTGTCCTTCGCGACCTCTCGATTAACTCTCGGTTTATGAGGAGGCGGGCTAGGGGAGGGACGAGGGTACGAGGGATTAAACGAGTTGGCATTTTTTGCCATTTTTTGGGGACTGATTTCGATCAGTCCTCTGGTTTTCTCTGTGCTTTCTCGTTCAGATGGGGAAGAGGAGGGTCGCGGGGTGAGAGAAAATAAGAGGGATGGGGGCGCGGGTCGGGTCGGGTCGGCAGTGGGTCGGGTAGGGTATTTAAGGGGTTGGGGATATTTTAAAAAAGAAAAGAGTTGGGCTGGTAGGGTTGGGCTGGGAATTTTAAAAATTGGGCTTAGGATTTGGGTTAGGAATAGAAATGGGGTTGAGGAAAACATTTAAAAACTAACCATTTAAATTACATATACAACCAATTTGAAAAATCAAACGATTAAATCGACCACGAAACGAGTTAGTATAAATTAATTATGGAGCTTTTAAATATTAACGACTTAAGAACAAAGTGAAGTATTCAAAGATAGAATGTATTTAAGAAAATATTTTAAATATAACTAAAATTAAAAGATTTATATAATACGCAATGTTAAACATGAAAAATATATATAATACGAAAAAAGTGGCGTAAAGTAATACGTAATATTAAAATAATATAATACGAAAAGATGAAATAAAGTACTTTAAGATAAATATATGTAATAAGCAATATATAAACCTAATAATATTGAAATTAAAAGATTCAAACCTAAAGTTACTTGAAAAAACATTTCTTGCATTTTTGAAATTTAATTAATTCAAAATCGTTAAAATTGATAGCTCGATGATTAATTTATACTGTGGAGGGTCAAAATTGGGTGTCAACAATAGGTGATTTGTCTTCTTCCTTTAGATTGTGATGAACAGGGTTATCCACATATTTATACTGATATATGGCTCGTTTGGTTGGAAACAACTTATCCCAAAATTAATTATTCTGGAATTAGCTATCCTATAATAAGTTATCCTCCAGTTATATAGGATAACTTATCTCATCACTATGGTATAAATAATAGGATAAGTTATCCCAAACTTCATAAGATACCAAATTATCCCTTCACTATTACAAGTATTCTGAATATTCTAAAGAGCTTGTACAGAGAGAAAATATATATATACACATTATGTATATGTAATATTAAATTTAATTTAAATAGGTTTGGAAATAAGTCCAATTTTATCAATGATTTTGAGTTTCAAGTACAGTAAACCTACCTTTTTTTCTTTTGAATAAGCACTCCATAATATATTTTTTTGACATGTTAACTTCTGACATATATGTTCCGTTAAGAGATTCTAATAGTACTTAATTAGTGCTACTTTTGTCATTAAAAATGAATTTGATGATACGGTTAAAAGCATAAGTAAACAAAAGCTAACGTTCACTTCATCTTAATATTTTCCAATTTCGCATAATCAACAATTTTAATACTTCATTATTTGACCAGATAAAAGCAATTAATCTCCGTGTCTTAGACATTTGATGACCAAAAAGTCCCAACAGTCATATATAGGCTAAACAAACAAGTGTGTGTTTTTATAATCCATCAAATTTTCCAAAAAATAATAGAGAAAGAGCTAATGCAACGGATATTTGCAAAAGAATTAATGGAATGGATATGAAAAGATTAAACAAACAAATGCAATGGATATGGAAATAACTCTAACATGGTCAATAATACAAAAAAGAAAAAAAAAACTAATGTAATGGTCTAAAAACGATTTTCAGTAATCCACACTAAATTGAACCTTTCAAATTTTAACTTCATATGGTTAAAGGGTATACTTATATACTATAAAAATTAAAAATTAAAATTTGAGATCAAATTTAAAATTATATTTATATATTATATTTGACTAATTTACATTTTCTAACGAGAATAACTTAGTAATGATAAAAAAATAAATGAAAAATAGACTTTAAATTTAATAGATGTGCGGATAAAATAGGAAAAAGTATAATGTATAGTTTTCCAATAGAAACGTAGCATCGTGGCCGTATCCTGCGGCATTATTCAGCAATCTTTTTCAGTCCGTTGCTGACATAAAAATGAGTAATCGTTGCCTTGTTCTCGATTTCTTCGCTTTTTATCTCTCACCTTCCCAATACTCTCCATTTTCCTATCTTCTGCTTCTTTCCATAACCAAAATTTGCTAAAAAAAAAAAAATCTTGTTTTATATTATTTTCTTTCAGTAACCAAAACCCATATCTCGAAACATAGTTCTTTGTACTTGCATTGCTGTACTTTGGATTGGTATATACGAACAGTGCCGTTTAAAACTTTGAGATCCACATGCAGATTATTCGTCTTGTATACTTCTTGTTCATTTTGTGCTCAGTCTTTGAGTTCAATAAGAGATTTCTGGGCTGTTTCTTGGATTTTATTTTCATGGATTGTGTTGAATCCCTGAAGCATTTGAGTCTGAATGATGATTTGGGATTTGGGTTTCTGGTGTTTGGGTGGTTTGGGCAACTGTATAAAGTTTTGGGGCTGTTCTTCTTGTTTGGTTTGGGATTGAGGGTCTTGCAATTTAGTTGGTATTGTAAGGGTTGGAACCGTTTTCTTTGTGATATTTGTGGGAAATCAGGTGAATTGAGAAATGGGTGTTGCTCAAAAAATGATTTTGATGGGAAGTGTAATGCAAAGATGAGGTTTTACAAGTCTCGGTTGTTAAGACTGTTGATGAAGTCGAAGTTATTGGCTAGTGATGAAGTGAAACGTGTTTCAGATGAGGAATTGGATGATGAAAAGGATGAGTATGAACAAGAGTGTTATGATGAAGACAAAGTGTTTGATGTTTTGTCACTGAGAAAAATGGTAAAGATGGAAAGGGGCAGAGCAAATGCAGCTCGTTTGGAACTTGAAAAGGAGAGAATGGCAGCAGCTACAGCAGCTGATGAAACAATGGCAATGATTTTGCGCTTACAGAATGAGAAGAGTTTGGTTGAAATGGAAGCAAATCAATATAAAAGGTTGGCTGAGGAGAAGCAACTACATGACCAAGAAGTGATCCAATCATTACAATGGCTTGTACTTCAGCATGAATCAGAGAGAAGTCTCTTGGAAGACCAACTCAAATCATGTAAAGAAAAATTGAAGCCTTTTGGGAAAAAGGATTACGAAGGGGACCACTCACAAGTAGCTGAGGAGAATCATAGTTCTCTCAACACCAATCTTGATGATGCTTTTCACTATACCCTCTTTAGCTCTCTTGACATGGATTTGTCAGCAGAGTAAGTTTTTTTATTACTTGGGAAAACTCTGAATACTGTAGATTTGCCTCCCTTCATTGCAGACCAGGAACTGTTTGGCATTGAGATTGTGCATCAACTTGTCCAGCTTTAACCAACATCAAGAAATGGTCCATACACTGTGGCTTGCCCTATGATTGTTCTTTGACAGTTTTACGTGAATGACTAGCAACGAATTGGTCCTTGAACAGTTCAAGATAGAGTGACGGAATCATGTTTAATTTTTACTTGTAAATATAATGGTAGTATAAATATAGCAACTCAATTCTTATCAAGAAATAAACAGTCATCTTTTGCCAAGTGTTACATGGATAAAGTTTCACAAGATTTTACTGTTCCTTGCAAGTTTATCTAGATTGTTCATAAAGTCGTCACTGATAGCCCAACAAAAGCATGTTGTATTCATTTTCTTGTATCAGAACTTAGTATGGATACATGGAGTAGTTAGTACCCAGATCTTAAAGGATGAGCAGTCATAATATTTCACAAGATGATGTACCTCATTAATGAGTATTTCTGCAAGGTAAAGATCTCCCTTGTGATAAAAATGTGAAATATTAACAATGATCTTAGGCTTTTTCACAATAGAAGACAATATTCTCCCTTCATTGTTTGGCGTTATTTCCTTTTCTCTTTATGTTCGTAGCTTGTAATTCTGGTAACCTGATCTTTCACGCAAGGTAGATTTGTGAAAAGAAATGGATGTTTCATCAAACTGAAGTGATGTTCCACAATAATCAGGTTAATTAGTTTTCACTAAGAGAATTAATACTGAACAAGATAAAAGCTATGGAATAACAGTTTGGAGAAAAAACAACATACAATTTGTAGAAAAAAAGAATAATATAAACTGAAATAAAAGCAACAGGTAAACAGGCATCAATGTTCAAGGTTAATCAAGCTGCAATCTTGTTTACTCTGAAGGAGTTCATAATTGCACGAATATCACTTTCCTCTTGGACAAATACCTTTTCAGGTGTTTGTATTCTCAATTCATATAAACAGTTGTTTTCCACTCCCAGGACTGAAAGGTATCTCCTGTCCCATTCCAGACGAGCAACTCGATCTTGTGGCATTACAGCCAGTTCATTATTGTTCGCGTAAGACTTGATATTCACCTACTCATGACAAATTCTGATGTAAGAATCAAGAGGAAATGCAATGCAAAGCAACTAAGACAATGAAATTTAAACTGGGAGCAATTTTCCCGTCAACAGGCGTGACACAACTTATAGAGAGTATGTTAACATAATTGGCCTTCCTAACACAACCCAAAGGTGACCTGAATTGCCTAAGGCCGTATAGAAAGACAACAACCATTCCCTTCCCAAGGCCAAGTCTGGACAGTTGGAATGTGAGCAACGTAATATGCGGTCCAACACTGGGTAAACTAAGGAGTCGTTTGGGACATAGTCATAACTATGTATATATAGTTATGACTAAGGAGTCATAACTAAGGAGTCGTTGTGCTGCCTCCTAGTTCAACCTAAAAGCAAGCTCATTAGGTGAAGATGACCAAATATCATAAGGAAACAACTCATATCCTTTGCCAATGTGGAACATGCTAACATGGTACTGACAACATTATGTAGTAGGAAAACTAAATAATCATGTATATATAAGACACCTTTACCATAAGAAACCGAAAGTTACCTAGACAATTCATAACTAGCAAAATGCAAATATTTTACCTCAACATCATAATACAGCTTCCCATCATCAGCCACCCTTGATGAAGTAGAAAGAACACTTGATTCACGTCTTACGCCAAGTCTAGTGGACATAAATTCAGTCAAATATTGTCTAAGGACTCCCTTTCCAGCTTCTTCTGGTGGGCCCAAATCTTTTACACTTTTGTACTGAGAGGATGAAGGAGATGATTTCTCCACTGAGAGATTTTCATCTAAAACAAGAGGATCCCTGAAGAATATGTCAGCACCAGCACCGCGCACTTGAATCCAGTTTCGAGGATACACAAACGAATAGCCATCAAAGGTATCAATGTATTCCCTGAACTCAACAGATTGAGCATATGCAACTTTGGGCAATTCATAATTTGACAGCACAAAACTGGAGAATATCAGGGCCATAGCCTTTCTCCTTGGAACTGCAAAATCTTTTTTCTGATTATATATCGGAAAATTCTAGTGAGAAACTGTGCAATAATTGCTTATTACCAAATTTTTATTAGAAAATGTATAGTGACAGACTATGGAACACATAGTGCCAATGCTTTGTTCAAATTGAGATCATTCGTGCACTCCGCAGGGTAGAAAAACTGAACCAACCACTGCAGATCTTTGGAAATTACAGTGAGTACCACATCACAAATAGTGTCGAATACTCTTCAAATACTCACAAAATTTTTCAGTCCACTTTTTACGTTTTTGTTAAATCAGTAAAGAACATATTAAGATAGCTTTTACTCTAGCCATATGATTACTTTGAAAAGTTAAAAACAATTAATTACTTTAAATCAACAGCTGCAAAATGCAATCTACTATTAGTTCTAATGATAATATTGTATCAATCAATAGCTGAAGATCAAAAAACGAAAAGGAAACATGGGAAGAAACCTCGAGAACAACTGAATTTCCTTCTTTCTCCATATCTCCCTTCTTCAAAGAATGCAGCTCCAAGAGCTTTCTTCCTGTTGGAACTGATTTGGCCAATGCTTCCCCTAGAGTTGTTAAGACGATATGAGAAGTGTTACCAAAAGTTATTTGATTAACTTGTATGTCCAAGAACCAAAAGCAAAGTTGCAACTTATAATGGACATCACAAAGTCATGGATTTGGGGCTCAATAATCTCTAATTGAAGATACATAATACAAGCCAATTCCAATCAGAAAATACAGCTCTATCACTTACATTAATATCATTAGGAGATGTAACGCTTGAACCTTGAGGGTTGTGGGCAGTACCTCAGATAAAGCAGATATACTGTTAACCACAGATCCACAGAAGGATAGGGAAGGAAGAAATGCCAGTCCCAGCTTTCTAGTATTGGACGCTCGCAAAGGTGTTCTTTAGAAATTAATTACAGACCAATGCTCCAGAGAATTCTAGAATCTAGACACCAAATATTAGCAGCAATGCTTGTTATCCTAAATTCCCATACAGTTAATGTAATTTCAAGGTCAAAAGCAAAATGTATAAGCTCCTAGTTGATTTGCATTGACAAGTACTCCATTAAAACTTAGTAACTTTGCCTTACAAAAAGCTCAACTAATTCAGAATCAAAATAACTACAATCCCCCCCACCCCCAACCCGCCCACCCACTCACCCAACTCTAGTAGGCATTCTAGGAGTCAGTTTTTGAGTGTTCATAATCAGGTATTGCAGTAAGCAGAAAGGATCCTGTCAATTAGCGTTACACATATGAGATGAAACTCAATCTCTTTGTAAGTCTAAACAGAAGTTCCATCCATTAAAAAAAGAAAATGTAAGATGAGATTGTCATGTGACTGATTTCTTCTGCTGCTAATGCTTTAAGAAGCTTATCAGCTCATAGCCAAGACACAAACTAATTTTTCATCACACTACATTAAGAGGTTTCTTTTCATGATTAGATAGAATGTTGTTCACAGAGAAAGAGGAGAGCCCTGTATACAAGGAGTATATAACACTTTTGGTTCTATACCAGAATGTAGTCTCTCAAAAACTCATCAAAACTTACAACTTGGTACATCCATCAATAAACAGTATCTAATATTCTGAATTCGGAAAACATGGAGCCTCCATTGAAATTTCTGTCACCTCCCAACCGTATCATCGACTAGTCCATGAGGGAAACACCTCCCTGTCCTGCCTAACAGTAGCGGAGCCGCATGTACTTGAGGGGTGTCCCTTTGTCAGAAATTCACGCTGTATAGCAAGCTAATTTATTTTTTTTAAATGTATATATGTTTGCGAATTTACTTACTTTTATTTTGACACTCCTAATAAAAATTCAGGCTCCGTCATTATCTTCTTAGAACCCCACCCCACCCCCACCAAAAGAACCCAACTGCATCCTAATTAATTGCTTAATGAGTTCATCAAAAACAAAGATGCAAAGCAATACAACGAAAAAGTAACTTCAAAATTGAAATTTCTAGTACCTGTGGCTACAGGGCGAGTAGAAATGGATGGAATGCCAAAGCCAACACCGTAAATGTTGGAAGACTGAAGAATTCTCATGGTGGAAGAAAAGGGTAGCTTTTTCCTGTTTAGTAAACAGATAAAGATCCAAGCTTTGAAACTTTTTGAATGAGGGTGAGGCTGTAGAAGATAATCAGAATTCTGCCCAATCCACACTCCACATTTCGCCACGCCATTAAATACTTCTTATTTTGGAAACCAATTTTATTTGGCTTTTTTTTTTTTAATTTATGCGTAAAATCAATTTTATTGTCGCCTATTTTTAAATTAAAATTTTGATTACTCAATTATTAAATTAAAAAATAATTTATAAAATAGTTGAATGATGACCAATAATAATATAACATGTTAATTCAATAAATGGAGTGAGGGATGCGATGTACGCAGACTTCAATTCTGTATTTGTGAATAAATAAATTATTTTTTATAGACTTTCGACCCAAAATAAGATTAAAAGGAAAATAACTATCATAGCAAAATGGATAGAGTAATAAATGAAACTATATGTGGTGGTGAAAACTTTCTCTTGGTTTGAATGATTGTTATGTATGATTTCGTAATGTATCGTATTATAATGTATTTATTATTTTAATGAATATAATATTTGAGTAAATTGTGTTGTTCTCCGTCGTTACATGATGTTACATATTATAAGTTGAACGCTAAATCTACAAGAAATTGTAGAGTACAGATAAAGCTTACTATGAAAATGTAGAATAAATGATAAAATAAAATTATTAAATAATAAGACAATAGGAGAAGAAAATATTAAACGATGCGATCATCAAATTGGTTGTTAGGAAAAATAAACCTTTTTTTGTTACCTACCGATGATATAAACAATACGATATAATAAAATTTAAGTAACAATCAAAATAAATATTATATTTAAATTAACAATACAATACAACAGATAACAATCATCCAAACAAAGTGTAAACTAATTGTTACACTAAATGGATCTTTTTATTATTACCTAACAATTGATTTAAATGATATTCTATAATAAAATTTAAGTAACAATTAAAATAAATATTATATTTTTGACTAATAACACAATACAATTTAATGGGTGACAACCATCCAAACAAAGTGTTAAGAACAAAAGGAAATTGAATCCGTAAAAAGTACAATAACACTTAGCTACCTACGATTATTCAACTCTTATTCTTGATTTTCATATTTTCTTAATTTTATTTTTTGTGTAAGGTTATGTCTCTATTAAATGAAAAGTGTGACACTCCTATCTAATCACCTTCCTCGGCTCTTCTTCGCTCTACATCTCCTAAAACATGTTATTTTCAACCTTTCACATTTCCTTAGTTATGCGCACTTTTTGCATTGTCCCAAATATCTCAATCGTGTTTCTCTTATTTTGTCCATCGTGAAAATCGCTCCTACCCTGTCTTATATAACCTAATTTCTAATATTATCTCTCCCAATATGTTCATCTAAATTCCTCATATCCATTACATTTATCTTCGCAACGTAGGTAAGTAGTTTATATAATTCTCTTTTCTTTTCTATTTTTCCATTTTTTTTATTATTATTATTATTACATCTTTTCTATTTTTTAAAATGATTTAGTCAATATAATATAATCACAAATTTTAGATATTTTACTAGTGATATGTAATTTCGTTCGCTAGTAATTTTTAATTTCATCTTGTTTTGCTAAACATTTTAGCTACTATTTTTATATTGTGAATCGACTTAACATGTATTTAACCTTTCTAAACTAATTGATTTAATTAATGCATTAGATTCAGTCGATTATTTGAACCAAATTTATATGTTTTACCACTATTATGCAACACTAATTAAGTATGAGGGTATTTGAATAAATTTTTTTAAAGTAACTTAAATGTCAAAAGTCAAATATAAGATGGAGAAAAAACATATCAAATAAAATAAAAACATGACACATAATGATTTAAAAGTAAAAATATGCTTAAAAATAAATGGCAGGGACAAATATTAAAAAAATATGACGAACATTTATAAGAGTACAAGGGAAAATCTGATCGTTTTTCCAATAAAATATAATAGTCATAAATGAATAACAATAAAGAATTATATATTTAAAAAGAAAAGTTAAATAAAAATTTCTCCCTTTTTACCAACTTTTCTCTATGTCAACCTTACAGATTTATTTTAAAATTTTTTATCTTACTTGCTTAAAAATTACAGATAATTCGTTTAGAAATTTCAAAAATCCTGAGGTAATAATTATCGATACATATTTTTTATTAATTGCTGTTTGGTAGAATAATTTATAGAAAATTATATATTTTTTGGTATAATTTTCATAAATTTTTAGGAATTTTATATGTGTATTTATTTTTGTAGAGATATAAGTTTGATGAGTTTAGTCTATTGTTTTAAAAATGATTATTAAATGATATGGCATGTCAACTAGAATATAAGGAGACTTTTGAGGTAATTAATATCTTTTGAGAAAAATAGTAATATTTGAGTTATTATTTTTTTAAAATAAAAGTGAACTGTATAGACAATTTTCAAAATATGATTTACTAATTAGGAAAATAATAAAAAGTTTTAGTGTTGTAAACGATTCTAAGCCTGCAAATTCCTTTTTAATAAATTAAGTTATTTAAAAAAAAAATAAAAAGAGCAAAATTATAATTTCAATTAAATGAATTAAATAAGTTTATTATTTAAAAGATGCGAAGAAGACTTCTGAAGTGTTGTGTATTTTTGGAGGAGAATAATTAGACCGCTTGTTAGACGAATTAAGCGGATAATTTCATTTAACGGTTTGATTTATTAAATATTAATTTTTAAATTTACTAATTCGTTAATCAATCTATAAGATAATGATTGATACGGTAATAAATTAACAATTATTAGATGGTTATAAGGTTGTGTATCAACTCACCTTTAATTATTATGATATCTTTTTTTCGATGAACACATAGTCTTGCCTTATAAAGAAGATGACTTTTTTTCATTATTTTAAATGCAGTGAGCTAGTGAATAGTGAAAAAAAAATAATAGAGACAAGAACAGGGAGGGACAGGGGCAAAGATACATGGGTTAGATTTTAGAGTTTAATAGAAATCAGCAGAATAAATGAGTTTTTCTATGCCTTTACCCTTTTTAAGATTCAGTGTTTTGTTGACTTGCTCAATCTTCTTTAAAGTAATATATATGATTATAAAGAAGTAAATATATAATTATTCTCATATATCACGGTATATTAAACAAGTCTAATATATCTAGAATAAAAATGTAAATATAGTCATTTTTAATGAATTAACAGTTTATCCGATAAGAAAATTGAATAATTTATTTTCACACCAATAAGTCATTAATTATAAAATGTTAATTTGTTCCCCATCCATTTATTTGATAACCCAATTAGCTAATTTTGTTGTTGATTTATCAATTATGATTCGATTTTGAACATTCCTAAAAATAGTTATAGCCGCCTCATTTGAAATTTTTTTTTAGTAATAGTTGAGTAATATTTAATTCTAAATGAAATAAAAATGATATTTGAAAACAATTCGAAAATTTGAATGACGATTTAAAAAATGAATTCTTAAAAATTACTTACACAAATATTAAAAATCTATTTAAATCATGAAGTGTTTAAATTTTATTGTAAAATAAATACACTTAATAACCCAAGATGTGAATGATTAAAATTCAAATTTTTATTAAATGCAAATGAGGTATATGTTTAAAATTTCTCTAAATTATTACGTATTTATCAGTTTCATATTTGATTAATTACACTATCTTTTTCTAAAAAAAATCCTCTCTTTGTTGGTAAAATCTCCAAATAAGAGATCTGCATATAACAATGGCGTTAGCTTTTACTTCTTTAACTGCAATTCACAGTTGTGGTTCTTCATCTTCTTGTTATCGCAAAGGTATCCATTTATCTTTTTATCCCAAAGTTTGAATTTTTACGCCTAAAATATAAATATGGTAAAGATCACTGTATATGGAAGAAGAAACAAAATTTAGGTTTATTAAATAGAAAGATATCCGACAATAGTATGACAAGTGACGTGGCTGATCTCTACAACACTTTCTTTGTTGAATATATAAAGAGTTAGAATTTCTTGAATATTTTCTTGAACAAAATATTTAGAAGGGCAAATCTTGAGAAACAATGATGAACTTTTCAATTCGAGGTGACCCCTTCTGTTATTTTTTCATCTTAATCTTCTTTGTGAATTGATAATAATCCATTAATTTTTTTTTTGTTACAGTGAGGAAAGTAAGGTCGTTGACCCCTAGGATTTTTGCTCTCGCTAATCATCAGTTCTCAGTTGCTGCTGAATCCTCATGGAAGCATCGGACTTCCCTAGTCAGTATCCATTTTTTTTAGTTTATTCAACATTTAATTTTTGGGGTTAATTGATTTTAAAGTTTCTGCTTTGAGATACGAAAGATTACTTGGTGTAATGGTGTTTCTTTTTTTTGGTTATAATTTTTGTTTTGGAAAATATGTTTGTTCAATCAAAGAGGCTGCTTGTAATCTCTCCCAAGTTTTTCTTATGAAACAGTGTTTTAATTTGGGTTAAAAACTATCTTCATCTTTTTTTATCAGAGAGTTCCAAATTTAGTTGGTGGAAGATTTGTGGATTCACAATCATCAGAATTCATTGATGTTATAAACCCAGTAAGTTTATCGCTTTAAAGATGCAATCTTTACATGAAATGCCAATACTTTGGTAAGTTTATAATTGCTTGAGTTTTGCTCATAGGCAACCCAAGAGGTGGTTTCTCAGATACCTTTAACCACAGATGAAGAGTTTAAATCTGCGGTTTCTGCAGCCAAAGAGGCCTTCCCGTCATGGAAAAACACGCCCATAACCACAAGACAACGGGTCATGCTCAAATTCCAAGAGCTTATTAGGAAGAACATGGTTTGTTTTTCGGTGAATTGTCGTATCTTTCTTCAGTTCTTTGCTTGTGATCTCTGTTCACTTCATTTATCCTATGGCTGTTCTAGGATAAGCTTGCCTTGAACGTGACTACGGAACAGGGAAAGACACTGAAAGATGCACAAGGCGATGTGTTCCGCGGTCTTGGTTGGTTCTCGCTCACTTAGACATAGGAAAACATCTTCTATTGAACTTGAATTTCTGTTTTTTTGTTTTGTGAAGAGGTGGTGGAGCATGCATGTGGAATGGCAACTTTGCAGATGGGTGAGTATGTGTCGAATGTATCAAATGGAATTGATACCTATAGCATAAGGGAACCTCTGGGTGTTTGTGCCGGGATTTGTCCATTCAACTTCCCTGCAATGATTCCCTTATGGGTAAGCATGTAATTTTTTTCTTCTTTCATAGTTTCTATACAATTGAAGTGCATTTCTAAAATCTCTCTACAATTTTGTCACTGTCCGAACTTGATTGTCTTATCCTTGACTTACACCTTGCTTGAGGAATCATTCTCATTTTCACATAACAACACTGCGTGATCAAGAAAGCTCTTATACTGTGATTCGAAAGACGCTATTGTTAGTCATCAGATGGCAGCTTTATAGGCTGTTTTGTATCAATTACCTTTTTATGTTATCTCTCTCCCTTTATGCAGGATCACACTGGGTATGTTGTTGTCTTTTGTCTCTCCCTTAATGCAGGCAATCTTCATGTTCTTGTTTTAGCGGGGACATGGGAAGGGGGTTAAGCTTAATTAAGTTTCTGAAAATATGAGCATCTTTATACAGTTTATGTGAATTTTGGTGCAGATGTTTCCTGTTGCAGTTACTTGTGGTAACACCTTCATTCTTAAGCCTTCAGAGAAGGACCCAGGTAGCTGTTTCCATATTTTGCAATTATTGTAGCATAAGATGTTGCAACATTTAGGGGCAGAGGTTCATGTACCAGTTGTGTATAGCAAAGTGTTTATAACTTTAAAAAAGAGTATCATTTATGCTGTCTTCTGAATTTGACTTATTTTATGTCATCATTTGGTTTCAGGGGCTTCCATGATGTTGGCAGAGTTGGCAATGGAGGCTGGTTTGCCTGATGGTGTTCTAAATATTGTTCATGGAACCCATGTATGTCTTTCCTGTAATTGCTAGCAATGTGTTTTTTCTGCCCTTTAAGTTTAGTCCAATAGATGTAGGGATTCTATCTTGCCTTCTTATTCTATATCAAGCAGCACCATAAAATTGAGTAAAACTATGAAGTGAATCTCTATTTTATCCCACCGCATACAAAAGTATATTGATGATTCCGCTTCCCCAAAATGCATTTTCTTGGTGACGTCCCATCCCATCCCTACCCTTTTAAGAACATAGCTTTCTTGGGATTTGTAGTAGAGATTTTTGGATGGGTTTGAATGGCGTATCTATGGATATTGACGATACCTCTGTCTTGCAGGACACTGTTAATGCTATATGTGATGATGACGATATCAGAGCCATATCATTTGTTGGCTCAAATCCAGTGAGTACTGCATTGATTTCTTGACACCTTAAGCCACAATTCTTAAGTACTTATGTGCAAATATAGATAGTAGGACATTAAGCAGTATAGTGTTTCAAGACCAAAAAAAATCTGTAATTCACAAGTTTTTATCTTCTGACTTCTGAAGCTTGGTTTGGTTATATTGTCTAGTGACTTCTGTAGCTTGCTTTTTTTCTTTTCATTACTTTTTTTTTAGGGTGGGGTTGGGGGGTGTTTGGGTTGAGCATAACTTGCCTTCGCTAATGCTCTGCAGCTACTTATATTTTCTGGTTTTGGAGGTTTAGTTAAATCTCTGCCCAGAAAGGTGTTGTTTCAGTTGGGAATGTTGCTGGACCTACAAGTGAATTGTCAGTGATTTAGAAATTTAATTGTTTATAATCATCAATTTGTCAGTGATTTAGAAATTTAATTGTTTATAATCATCATCTCAGCATTTTAAGATAGTCTAGTTTGAAAGCATTGACAAGTTTGTCTTGAACTTGAATATGCTATAGATAACTGGGGGGCATTTTAGAGAACCTCAGTTTTGTGTGAGTACTCTACTTTTGGATACCACCTGTATACTTTGAATTTGCCAGCAATCCAATGAAATTATTATCTTATCAAAAGATAGGGCAAAGAAATCCAGGTCTCCATATTTTGTCAATAAAGATTCACTTAGTGGAATTTACATTTTCTTTCACACTAAATAAATGACTAAATATTTTGGTAGTTGTCTCAATCTTAGGTTTTATGCTTTATATGGGAGTGGTCAAGTCTCTGCCATTTGTCTTTGCCTCTTATAACTATCACCCATTTTCCATCAATAAGGTTTTGACTCATCACAAAGGTAGTGTGGATGGTGAAGCATATACTGAAGTTTAATGCATCAATAAATGAACTCTTGGCTTCTTTTCCAAATGAGATCAGTTGTCAATATATTTCTAATCCATTTTGAATCATTTTGTTCACCATGTGGTATATTGAGCATTCGCTGTTTTACTGTTACCCCTCAGGCTGGTATGCATATATATGCTAGAGCATCAGCTAAAGGAAAACGTGTTCAGGTTAGTGCAATATTACTAACTGTTCTCTCACCTGTATTTGCCAATGTGGCAAACATGTTTAACATCATTGTAAGTGTTGAGGTTAAATACATGGCTAACCAACTGAAAATGCCTTCAGTCCAATATGGGAGCGAAAAACCATGGTGTCGTCATGCCTGATGCAAACATAGATTCCACAGTAAATGCTTTAACAGCAGCTGGTTTCGGTGCAGCTGGGCAAAGATGCATGGCACTGAGCACAGTGATTTTTGTTGGGGACTCAAAACCTTGGTAACACATTTCACCTTACTTATTATTAGTCCACTTGACTTATATCTTTTAGTTTACTGTTGACACCTTTGATGCCACATTACGTTAATCTTGTAGGGAAGAAAAATTGTTGGAACGTGCCAAAACCCTGAAGGTCAGTGCTGGAATAGAACCTGATGCAGACCTTGGTCCAGTAATCAGCAAGCAGGTGAGTACATGATTCAAGACTTGCACAAACTAGTTACTCAACGACTGCTGTTTTCAAATTTCCATGTTTATGATTCTGGACCATCTTTTTTTCTGCTTTATCCTTTTTTTATACCGCAGGCTAAAGAAAGAGTATGTCGACTTGTTCAAAGCGGTGTTGATAGTGGAGCCAAATTATTGCTCGACGGAAGAGATATTGTGGTATCTAGTTATATCTGTTCATCTTCTAATTTTTGTTTCTGATAGCACCCAAATTTCCAATGAGATGTTCTTTTTCATATAGATGCAAGTAAAGGGGTGAGCTGATCAATGATAAAGATACTCTAGGAAATGATAACACAGCTTAGAAATGACTTAAAAAATGTTTTGAAGTAAGAGAAATGAATATTAGAAGCATAATATATTTGACATTTGTTGTAGCCTCGTGTCCGTTTAATTTCAGTTATGTGTTAAAAGGGTTTCTGTAGTTCAATATTGAGATAGTCATCATAATTTTAAAAGCAGAGAAGCTTCTTGCTAATCAACTGAGTAATGTTTAGCAAAATCCTAGGTGAATGACAATTCTTGAGGAGTAGGTGAATGACATGATTCTTAAGGAGTTACACGATGGCCCATGTGATGATGCTATTTCAGTGCCTTATATTCTGTTCGGCGGAGTCGATCTTTTTTCAGCTGTTTGATTTACTCGCATAAGACATGATTGGGTCATAAATATGTCCAATTTTGTACGGCAAAGCAAGGAGGGCATATACTATGTCTCAAGAGATTATGAAGATGGCAAAGTAGATATGATAGATTTGGCATTACACTGCATTTAGCTAAATATTGAGTACCAGTCCCCTTTACCCATATATAACGTTTGGAAAAAGAAGTACTACAATCTAGAAAAAAAAAAAAGGATTAGTTGTCAGCCAAGAAGAGAACAAAAATATTTTCGGGAAAACCACTATATAGTCACTCTGTAATAAGTTCCATACAGAATGTGGTGGTCAAAATCAAAAAGAAATAAATAGTATGATCATTTTTTCCTTGGGGGTGGGGGTGGGACAGACTAATTGCATAATCTCTTGCATCGAGTGGTGGTTTCTGTTCTTCATTATAAAATGAGCTGCTAGGATTAACCTGTTTCATCCTGATGCCTAATAGGTCCCAGGATATGAAAAAGGCAATTTTGTTGGTCCCACAATTCTGTCTGGTGTCACTCCCGAGATGGAATGTTACAAGGTAGTTGTCCTACATTCTCCAATCTCCGTCTTGATTTTCAGATTATGGCATATTAACCACACATAATATGTGCTTTTTTACAGGAGGAGATCTTTGGTCCAGTTCTTATTTGCATGCAGGTTAGTAGACCATTCCACCATGTAGCTTCACATATACCTAACAAGTGATATATATTAAGCTAGAATTGTCATTTTGATGCTCTCAGGCCAACAGCTTGGATGAGGCCATTAACATTGTTAACCGGAACATGTAATCCTTGTACCCTGCTCTTTTTTCTTTCCCTCCCCACCCTCAAAATTCATTTTTCTTTTGAAGTCCGTTAATATCCATACTAATTTCATCCTGCTTTTGCAGGTATGGTAATGGTGCCGCTATCTTTACCACATCTGGTGTCGCAGCGAGGAAGTTCCAAACAGAGATCGAGGCAGGCCAGGTATGAAATGTTGCATTAACTTGGGTAACTTTTGGAAGAAAAAAGCAATGGTGCTAAAGCCTCTCTTAAAACCACTCTCATGTATAATATTCATTATCTGATATTTTGGAAATGCGTGTGAGTTTTTCATGTAAGATCTATAACGGCTTTATGTCCTCTTATAGAAGTGTATGTGTTGTTAGTAATGTCTCAATAAATCACTAGGAATAGGGAATTGTGCCCAACTGTTTATGCCTTATAGTTTTGGAATGTTCCTATTTCCTGATAAAATTGTTGCTTCTTGGTTCTTCTTCCTCTACAAGATTGGTATCAATGTTCCTATTCCAGTTCCATTGCCATTCTTCTCCTTTACTGGATCGAAGGCTTCATTTGCTGGTGACCTCAATTTCTATGGTAAGGAACAAAGATATCCATTCTAGTCTTTTAGGGAGTGGTACTTGACGTTCATTCGATTGTTTTGGGATTCCATTGTAGGCAAGGCTGGAGTTCAGTTTTACACCCAGATCAAGACAGTGACACAGCAATGGAAGGATTTGTCAAGTGGTTCTGGTGTCTCTCTAGCAATGCCAACTTCTCAGAAGTCATAAAATGTCTTGATGAACTTTAGGACATCCTAATAAGAGTGCAATAAAATAACATTTCACAATTGGCCATTTCAATTTTACCCCCTGGTCTAACTTTTTTATTACCAGATTTTATTTCCCCCGACCACCCTCTTGTTTTATTGGATCCTGCTAACCCTTTTCATTGGTATAATTACAGCAAAAAAAATCTCAATAATAAAATACAAGTTGATAATATAATAGAAACAGAAATAGGAAATACAGAAGGATGAATTAAGTAAAATTAAGTTCGATAAGCTGATGGTGAATACTGTTCTTACATCACCATATCAGGACGACATATGGTAATAGGTAATCTTTTGTACCATCATGTTAAGTTGACCTGGGACTAGGCAACTCTCGTAGCAGACTTGCTTTGCTATAAAATTTTACAACCAAAATAATCTAAGAAGCTCCAGACTTAGTAAAAGCCTCTCGAAGCTTTGCCAAGTGCCTATTCCCCTTGAGATGTGCAATCATGTCAATCTCACCGGAGACTCTCAAGTTACAGATAGCACACCATAACTTAGCCCTAGCCCTGTGTTTCTTCCCGCGAAGATGGGATTGAAGTGTCAGCTCAGAGGAGACTGTCACTTCACATATTTCACATGTCCAACTTGTCTGGAATGCCGATAGAGCAGAAGAAGTATCTAGGAGTTTTGCAACTGCTGGAATGACTGGTTTACTAATAACCTGTGTGGCAATACTTGTTTTGTTCTCGGTCTGAAGCAGATTTTCATCTGTACTCCCAACCTGAAATACCAATGGAGCATGTTAATCGTAACTCTCTGTTGATTTATGAGCGATGCATATATAAACCTGGTTTGATTATGTCTCAAACAGGGGATTCGACTGTACATGAACCAGTAATATGTGTGTCAAAACACAACATACAAGAAAGTAGAAATATGTATAACCTGGTTTGATTCAGCTGCATTGCATTTTGCGGTGCGTTCCATCACTTGGATCTCTCCAAAAGTTCGTCCACCATCATTGTATTCGGTCTATATATAGGCCATATTGGTTATTCTATCAAGCAATCTATACAATAACTACAGGTAACTGTTCATAAAAGCTGAACCAATAGCCTTGAAAATAAGGCAGGTAATTTGCTAGCTAATCAAAATATATACTTTTAATGTAATAAATAAATAAATTAAACAGGAAGTGTATTAGTTAAATTCCAACAACAACAGCTGGCTTACCTTGCTTGCAATCAGTTTCTCAACAAGACAACTCTCTGCCAGAGCCCAAAAAGTCTCTTTCTTCAGTTTTTTGCACCATTCAGAACAAGTGGCACAAAACTGAGTGATAGCATAGGGCAATCCGAATTGCAAATATGGCTGAACAAGATTTTGGTCTAAATATAACGCCCCATTTAACTGAGGTAGCACCAACCAACAGATGAAAACTAATCTTAAACATGACCAAAGAGGTACCCTGCATATATATAGTAGTTGACCAAGATCAATACATGTGACATATAACATTGCAAAATATCCGTCCCATTTGATGTGACATACTTTCCTTTATGGTCTGTCCCGAGAAGAATCTTACTCAAATTGAAAATAATTTATCTTTTTTTTATTAAATACCGTGTCAAGTCAAAAGATGTCACATAAAATAGAATGAAAGGAGTCTTAGTTACCTTTTCAAGTGACATAACATTATCAAATGAATTTTATGATATCAGTTGAGCTGAGCTATCTAGCAAAAACGATCTCCATACACTCCATTCTTCTTATACCTCACTTATAAAATTACACTAATATATTTAGTTGTTAAAAGTATACAATACCAGTTAAAGAGTACACCATCTTACCACTCAAGAAATTTCACAAAAGCAAAGATTATCCAATATGTAGCAACTTTCCTCTTGTCATACACACAGCCACTCCCAATGGCTCGTATAGTCACAAATCTGCAGTAGTATAAAAAAAATGTTGTTAACATTACAAAGAAGAGAACATATCTAACTTTTCTCTTTCATTTATTATATATAGAGAGAAGAAAAGAGAAAAACAATTTGGGATAATGAAGAGTTTCTAATCTTACAGTGGATATCCTAGACCAAGCATTGGCCTGCAAGAAACATAGGAAAATAAATAATACTAATAATGTAAATGACTTTGAATAAATTCAATCAAAATAAATGCAAAATGTAATATTAACAATTTATTCCAAGTTTTTAGGTGGTTAGATTATCTACCTTTTACATAAATTATTTATTTCTTCTAACAATTTTTCAGGTGACTAGAAATTATTAAAATTATTTTATGTAAGTTTTAATCTCTAAACCAACAACACAAGAGAAAGGGGAAAAAAAAAGAAATGAATAAATTACCAAGCAAGAAAATTAATGCACTGGATAGTAACACTGAGAAGATCCATTTTGAGTAAACCTTTTCTTCTTCTTTTTTGCAATGAAAGTTTTTAATTTAATTATGTGATCAGTTACATCTTTATACGACTTTTGAAGGGTAAAAGAATACGAAAGGTCTGAAAATTGAATTGCATTTGTTTTTTGTTTTTTGTTTTTTTCTCTCTCCGTGCACTTTTTGTTGTCAAAAATATTTTAATTTAATTCTCATTATTACTTATCATTTTTGACAAATTAAGATAATACAATTTTTTAATCCTATTATACCCTACAATTAATTATCGCTGAGTTAATAGCTTTGAAACATATATTAAATCAATATATATGGAACACTTATCAGTTAATAGGACAAAATGATATATTAATGATACCAATAATTATTTTTAATGAGTCTATAAAATTAAATAAGACAATAAAAAGTGAATAGCGGAAGTAATTAATGTAATTCCAATTAGTGGGAAATGGAAAGCCAAAGAGATGATATTGGGAATCCAAAAGTTTATTCATCCAGTGTTCCCATTTACTCTTAAATTTTCCTTTTCAAAAATACTCCCTCCATCCATCTTTATATCCTCTGACACAAATATTAAAAAATAATAAATGAAACAAATAATTTTACCAAATCACTCTTTAAATATAATATCTTAAAAAATCATTCATATATATATATATATATAAAAGCATGTGTAACTCGCTCATTGATAAGGAAACTAATTTATTATTTTCTCAATTTTTTTAGAAATTATTAAATCAAAAAATTATTTTTTTGGCACTACTTTGCTTCACCTTCACTATAACCCACAACAAAACCTAGCTTCCAGATGTTACGACGCAAAAGTACTTCTCCCAACGAATCCATATATGAGAGAAAACATTGCATATAATGAACTCAAACTGTATATAAGCACACTCCTGCAGGCCAATGTTAACTGTGTAGAGGCACGCACCCATTTCCAAGGGAAACCTGCACAAGGCACGCATCAAAACAATATAAAACGTCAAATTACCTACGAGATTAGCATTAAATGGATCATGTACTTTACCAATCCTATAAACTATTGAATCATCATCTTATTTGAAAAATATAATCATCGTTGAACGTGGGTAGTGTTAGGGTGATTCACTTTTTATAAAAAATTTCGAGCTCGACCCCTGAATATATGCAAAAATTAATTAATTCATGCTCGACTTCCTCATGCTTAGAATAGCCAATCTTGAAAATCATGTAAAGTTTTATTGATGCGTATTCAACAGTTTGATTCATTGCGTCTGTTTAGAAAGTGTGAATGATCAGTTGATATTTGATATTCTACTCAAGTCTTTATATGTTATATTGTAATATAATAATTGCACAAGTGACCAGGAGATTTTGAATTTAACTTTTGTACCTACTTAATAAAAATTTTAAAGGTCAAAGTTATTGGTTCAATCGAATTTGTATGCAACCTTCTAAAGAATTCTATGTGCACAACTAGGTATAGAAAAATCATTTCCATGAAAAATATTTAAATGTATACAAACTTGACTTGCCTTTCTTACCGGTGAAAATTATTATAACTGTTAACTTCATATTACTTATGTTAATGAACATCTAGACATTGCTATTAATTTTTAGTATATATATTTTTCTTAGAAAAGATTTTTCATTTCAAATATCAAATCATTGAGCAGACTTGGATGCACAAAGAGATTAATCTAAATCTCTCCTTCGTCGAAAATTGTACAATATATACAAGATTAGAATTAATTTGATCAACTATTAAGCTATTGTTCGTTTTCCATATCTTTTGAAAAAAAAAACTCGATATCAATTTATGATTTTTGTGAAATTTATCACCATTAAGATAAAGTTTTCTTGGAAATTTGGTGCAACCAACAAAACACAAACTTTATATCCTTAAAAATCTCTTTTAATTTTGTTGTAACTAATTGAATAAGCATGAAAAAATGATGACAAACAAAGTTTCTTTAGTGTACAAAATAAAAAAGAAAATTAATATTACTCAATTATCATACATATAAATATTAATAAGGTAGTTTATTACCCCGTGAAGCGCGGATAATTTAACCTAGTGTAATAAGTAAATGACTATAATTAGTAATAAGGGTAAATTAAAAATTAAGTTGTATCTCTTAATTTCATAAACTAAACAAATATTATTTATACAAAGGGAGTAAATAAATTCCTCGAATTTATAATGCTGTATGAAAGGTCTTTATAAATTAATTTGAATTAATTAATATTTTTCAGTGGAAAAGGTTTTTTTTTTTTTGTTTTTGTTTTGGTGAACCTAATATTGGTATGAAATGTGATGAAAGGAAAAAAAATGTCCAGAAAATTACCTAGAATGCACAACAAATGTAGTTCTTATAAAAATGCTCTTTTTTATTTTAAGTTGAATCAAATTACATCTATTATAAGGGGACATTTTTGTAAGATATTTTTTATGAGAAACAAAATATCAAGACTATCTCTTATGGGGGCATTTTTTAACATAACCCAGAGATGTCGTGGGACAATTTAGGACCCAACGACACAAAACGTAGTCGATGTGCGTCCAAATGGGCCGGCCTATCTAAGACCCAAGTTAACATGCAAAAAACACTGAAGCCCAATCTACTGCAAGTTCTAGTTAGTAGCCCTTTCTCAGTTTCCATTTACTGATCTATATTTCCTGTGATAATTATTACATTAATTTGTAATTTTGGAAAAATATCTGATAAAGTAAACTATGCTTTTTAATTTAAAAACTATATTCATAGTAATTTTTCTAATCTTAATTTTCTTCCAACTTTTGCATAATCTTGATCGATCCTCAAAGTTTGGGGTGGTATATAATGTTTGATCTCACTTTATGTAGTTTATTTTTCAAAATTTTTCACTTAGGGTTAGATACTCGTTTTGCATTGAAGGGGTCATTTTCAAGGCCGACCCTCCAATTGAGTTTTTTTGTTTTTTAATTTTCAAGATTTGAATTTGAGATCTCTTTAAAAGGCAGACAGATCTCAACCGTCCTACCATAATCATTACAAGAAATATAATGTCTTTTCTATTGGGAGTTGGTGAAAAATATATGCTATAGAATATGATTTTTTTTAACTCATTTTCTACCGAACTAATTCAAAAGAAAAATTCATACTAGAAACAGATTCACTGAAATAATGAGAAGCTTTCTAATTTTTTCATATGAAACAATTACTAATTTTTTCCTTTACACATCATTTCAATCAAAACATCTATTAAATAGTAGGAATTTATTTTTTTTAGTAGTGAACTCATGTTGATCATTTTAGGTGGTTAATTCGTTTTTATCTGCTAATTTACTTAATATTAGAAGTGATTATAGGCATTAACTTTTCAAAGTTTTTTTTGTTCTAGAAAACAAAATGTTTTACGA
The DNA here is from genome assembly GCA_029948455.1 of Solanum rostratum. Taxonomy (NCBI): domain Eukaryota; kingdom Viridiplantae; phylum Streptophyta; class Magnoliopsida; order Solanales; family Solanaceae; genus Solanum; species Solanum rostratum. The sequence continues at coordinate 87,579,082 of CM057045.1, read as the reverse complement.
ATAAATTGCTAGTCAAATTTCATTAATTGAACCGACAAAATAAACTTAGTACAATCAATTAATGATCAAAGGAATAATGTTTTCCATTCAATTTATGCTGTGGTTGACCTAAATAATGTTTGACACACTGTGCCAACTATAAAGAAACTTCCTCTTTCATACAAAATTCATGTTATGACCATTTTCTTGCAACATTTTTGCAGGCAAATTCTAGAATATAGCTTCTTTGTCTTATCATCATTTAAACAAAGACTAAATTTCTGCTAATTCTTTTAATTAATTGGTATTATATATGATACTAGTAATTAAGCTTAAAAACGAGTAAACCTCAATAATTGTTCTCCTCCTCTTCTTCTTTTTCAATACAACTTCCGTGTAGAATTAATGATATCTCACTTTTAAAAACAAAAAAAAAATGGAACACACGTCACATGCACTACTGGAATTAAGAGGGGCAAACACAAGTTGATTTCCTTCCATCATTCCATGCATGTTACCTTGTCTACCAAGAAAAGGGGTTTCAACCTTCTTATTAGCTTTTAGTTCCATCAAAATTTGCTTTTTTTCCTATTATTTTCCCTTGCATGAGGGGAAGCAATTCAAAAGTTGACGTAACATCATAGTGCAGTGGATGGGGCTGCTCCTTTAAGCAGAGGACTCAAGTTCGAGCCTAAATAAGAAAATATTCTTAATAAAAAACGTTTTCTCAAATGAAATCCTACGCAGCGTAAATCCAAATATAGTCCTACATAAGGCACCGGATACTGAATTAAAAAGCCTAAAAAGAAAAAAAATCAACTCAATACTGCACAAGAAACTTACAAAAGACTCCTCTATTGCAGGGAATGCATCAGAAATTATTCCACGGTCAAAGTTATCAAAAAAGTAGAATTTATTTCAATCAAGAAAGAAAGAAGAAGAGGGATGACGCTGAGATCCATTTTCTTTTTGGTGAAAACAAAATTTTTTTTAGTGATAATATTTTTTATAATAATATTTATCGTCATACAAAAATTTCGTGACACTTGAATTAATATCGTTACATTCAGAGTCACACACATTTGAGTATTCATAAAATATTGGCATAAATATTCATATTTATAAAATAGTAATTATAAATACTTCTATTTATTATTGACACTAAATATAATATTACAATAATTATATTATTACTACTAAATAATTACCACAAATTCCTTTACTGATCGTAGTGAAAACTTATTCTCACGAACCATGTTAATTTATTATATTTAGCTATGTGATAATGAAGTAATTAATTAAATCACCATTTTCACAAAGTGAAGCAATTGATGCTTACATGGAAATTTACATGTTATTATTTAACAAATTACCTTCTTTTTATATATATATTAACGGTGCATAACACTTGAGCACTATTTAATTCTTCCATTGGTGCTTTTCCCGTTGATTGTTTGACAAGTGTTTTTTTGTTTATTAGAAAAAAACATGTCAGATGAAGTCCAAAACATACACATAAACATGTTTATTCAACATAAAAATGATTGTTTACTAATATTATTATTGATCATCGTATTTATAGCTAATCATCACTAAAAAACAAAAACATGCATAGCCTAAGGAAAAGGAAGACCTTTTGAACCGTGTTATTACGGCCCGTAGATTTTGGAGATTTAACATCTTATAATTAATCTCTAGCATTAATCATCATGTGTTGAACAAAAGAAAATTAATTATCTGTCACAGTCACTGTTTAAAGTAAAGTATATTATGCTTTTTCATATCGGTCTTGATTATTTCATTTGGTTTATAATTAGTTGATTTTCAAGTACGACAGTTTATTGGTGTATATACATTTTATTATTAAAATAAAATATTAAGTGCATATTTAGTGATAGAAATAAATTCTTGTAACTTCAATAATTATTAGTGTCTTGTAACTCATGTAACTCTTATAAGCCATGTTCCATATCATTATGCCTTGTACATCATGTAACCCCCAAGATATAGTTCCTTTGTTCATTCACCTACATTATTATCCACGTCATTTTATTCGAATTCCTCACATCTAAATAGTGGTGATCTTTCTTTGTTTTTTGTGAGAAGAAAAAAATATGTGTAGAAAAATGAGAAGTGTGGATAAATATTATAGTGTGATGATGTGTGCAATAGTGAAATAGAGAGCTGAGACTAATGAAAAATATTCCAAATCTTCAACTATATTCACTATACAAAAAAAAGTAATCATATGTTGAATGAAGGTTTTTTTGTGGAGCTTTAGACTCTTCAACTAATTCGGAGTTGTCTGAGTCATACAACGTTGTTGGGTTGTTGTATCCTGGAGGGGACAAGTCAAGAGATGTACTGCTGGATTAGTGTAGATTATGCCGCAGTGGACTTGAATCTCCTTAAAGAGAGCGAGATATCCGCGCCGCAGTCTGAATATATTTTTATTCAATTTTATCATTTTATTTTCAACTGTAATTTATTATATCTATGATATATTACACCAACACAGTTTATCTCCATTTTATACTTGAAGTGAGCTTGAATTTATTTAATCATTTAGTCATTCACCTCAAATATATTTTTACTTGTCCATTTTAACAAATTATCAAAAGATTGATAGGAATACTATTTTTTCTCATACTATCTTTATTATTAAATAATTACATAAAAGAAATAGTAAAAGTCAAATTTAAAGTTGTAAAATATTATTAATAAAGTCAACTTAACAAAATATATTTTTGAGTAAAAAACTAATGGTTGTGTCAAGTAACATGAGTGTGGGTCAAGTAACTTTTAATTTAATAAAAAAAATAATACTTTGTTTTAAAAAGAATGATCTTATTTCTTTTTTGGTCTATTTAGAAAAGAATGATTTTTGTCTCTATCTGTCTAAGGTATTGGTAAGGTCTGCTTAAATTTTACCTTCCCAGACTCCACTTGTGGGATTCCATTGGATATGTTGTTGTTGTTATTAGAAAAGAATGATCTTATTTCTTTTCTTGACAAATTTTTAATTTGAACTTTCCACCATCTATAAAATTAAACGATATTTTAATACATTTAGTATGATTTTAATTTCTGATCACAAAATTAAAAAAATTTACTAATTTTTTTATACTCCGTATTACATTAAACTAAATTTGTATTGTTTTAGGCCCAAATCAAACAATACAAAGTGACTTTCCAAAATGTTTGACCGTTTGGCAAACTTTTATCCCTAGTGGTATTCTATATTCTGAATATCTATCTATAAAATAAGTAGGTGGATCCACGTATACAAGTACTTTATTTAATAAAATAGATTAGAGCACACAATACTTGAGAATTTTTGTGATTATTATGCGCGTGATTTACGTTATAAGATAATTATTATTATTTAATTATCTATGCTACTTAATTAATTATATCGCACAAATTCCTTGTTCCTTCTAAGTACTACCATATTAGACCTTAGATTACGTTAGAATTAGTCTTCTTTAATCAAAGTACAGTTTAAAGAAGTCTTTGTACACAAAATAATGCTTAATTCAATGGTTTTTTGAGGATTAATTAAATCCCTTCACATTATTTAATTAAGAGATTAAGTTAATCATCTCGAAAGCTTCACAAGCCAAATTGTTAAATGCGTTGGCAAATGTATACATCAACACGCCATTCTGCATGCCTTTTCTATTATTTCAGATTCATAATTGGACTCTTAAAAAAATATATTATATTTATTATATCAATACAAGACAATGAGAGAGTAGATTGTAGATGAGATGTTGCTTCTAACAAAGAATTATTTTGGGACCATGAGTTGAAAATTATGAAGTTTTATTTAATTTTGAAGGAAGATTAAAGAATTGTGTATTTGTTATTTTATAAAAATAAGATGACAATAATACATATTCAATGTAGTTTCAAACATTCAGAGAGGATAGTGTGTATACACTCTTTTCTATATTTTTATATATAGACCTTTGATTTAAATAAAACATATCAAAATGCGTATGAAAATAAAATTCATTAGAAACGATTAAAAATTAATAATAAAATAATATTATAACTAAATCAAAAGAAACATCAATTAATAATTAACACAATTGAAGAACAAGATAGCTAAATAATAATAATAATAATAATAGAACACTCAATCACTTACTAATCTTTTAGTCCAATCAAAATGAAATCGTTTATTTTTACCGTATTTTAGTATTTTTACTCTCAACTTTAAATGTTGTTAAATACTGTGCAATTTATTAATTAAAGAGAGAGATAAGGGTATTATTGTGAAAAAAAACTTTCTATTTATGATTTTTTAAAGAATGTGTAAAAGAAAAAAAAATACACAGATAAATATGGAACCTAGTCTGTATGTTCAGGCACTGTGGATAAAATGACTTGATATAACATTTATGCGATTATATTATCGTATTACAAATATTTTTAACAAATACTTTGATAAGAGGTGGTATTAATATTTTGCCCCTCGTAAAAAATATTTTAAAAAAATATCCTAATTTGATTTAACTTAAAATGGAAAAAAGACAATTTTGTAAGACTATTCTTATGAAGAGCAAAAGATCAAAATCACTACATTTAGAGAGCACTCTATGTAATTTTCTCGGAGTATTTGATGACATCGTTTCATGTTATTTACGTTTATAATTAGAATACTAATATAGGGGTTGATTTTGATATTTAGCAAATTTATGATATACTTTGATAAAGTTTACTGTTTCATCACTAATATTATTGGTTAATTGCGTGTATTCCTCTGTTTTTCTGTTTTATTCTATGTTACTTTTGTTTATTTTATTGTTTCTTCTGTTCCATATGAGTTAGGAGATTCCTTTTTTTTTACACGTTTTTTAAAATAATAAATAAATAAATAATAATATTCACCGCTAAAAACTATAATACTTATCAGCAATATGTAACTAATCTGTCGCTAAATAAGTCCTAATTAATTGATAAATTTTCATATAGTCCGTTGCTAATTCATAGATAAATAATATTAGTATGAAATTTGTATCATTTAGTTATGAAATTTATTCATTGCTAATTTGTTATTTTTCTCGTACTAATTTCTTTTACTAATTCATCTTCAATTCTTTTCAATATATTTAATGTATTATTTTATTTCAAAAACAATTAATCTTAAAGGTAAGACGGAAAAAAGTTACTACATACACTAGGATATCACTTGTTATCTTATTATCTTGTAATATCTCTTTTTTTTTTATTTGTTGTAGAACCGTTTGTTGATATCTTTGGTTGAGCTGATGATAATTATATTTTGCATTAATGTATTTATAAAATAAATTCAATGCAAAAGCAAAAAAAAAAAAGTTTATGTATATACTTCCGTTCATATTTATTTGTTCTCAGTACTAAAAATATTTATTTAATAATATTTGTCCATTTTATAAGATCAAGAGATGATTTTATACTTAATTCCTGATTTACTATTATCATTAGTTATAATTATTTTTCTCTATTACATTTTTCAAGACATTGTATGTATTATATTCAAATGATGATTTGGTAGTCTCTATCATTTACCATTTTTTAATTCATATGTCAAGTTAATAATAGACAACTATTGTTGGACGAAAAAAGTATTAATAATAAAACAAGACATAAATTAAATCACAATACCAAACATTCTATGAATGGACAAACAACGATATTTGGTTGAAGCCTTGTCATGCCTTTTGCATGTCCATCTTTACATATACTAACTACTAAATGATATTCATGCGTGTACCACCTCTTACTAATATTTTTCAAATGAAAATTTCACTCTTAATTTTATTTTTTCGTATGATGTTTATGTCAAACTGTCAATAAATGTATAATATACAGATTTTCGATATTTAATTATGATTAATTAATCTTAACAGGCAAACAATGGATACTATGTGTGTAGTTATTCATTTGTTAAGTGGAATTTTAATAGTAATTAAGACTACATGCATATCTTATACGTGCACGTTATGAGATCAAATGAAGAAATCACCTTTTTCCTTTTGATATGTGGAGACGTAATCTTTTGATAACTTTTTTTTATTTTTCCTTTTTCTTTTTTGCAAAAAGAAAAAAAAAAGGTGTCAAAAGAAAAACAATAATAATTATTACAGTATTAAAAAAAAAGGTGCAAAACGACAACCTCAAAAATAAAATGACTCAGCTTGATCAAGAATGGTACCATGCATGGATTATTGCGTTTGAAAGATAGCTAGGAACTTTTTAAGGGTTCGTTTGAACCTGATTTAAAATCACTTGGATTTGAAGTTTGAAATTTTATTTATATATATATATATATAATTTAAATTTCTTAATCATGTTTTTATTTGACAATATGAAAATTTCATCATTTGTAATAACTATTCAAAATTTCTCCAATTCTCCTATAGTTTTACCAAATTAAATAAGCAAATCATATAGAGTTCATAAATATGGTATTGACGAATAAATATCTCTAAATTTCTTTCATAAATAAATGTTTGAGATTATAAGTTATTAAAACTTTTATATATATATAATTTTATAAAGATTTACTGATCCAATAAATAAACAAAAAACTAAGTAACAACAACAATAACATACCCAGTAAATTCATTACATGATATATACAATCTCTTCATGTCAAGCATTAATTTTTGTTAAAAAAAAATTACAAATATTATTTTGCAAAATATAAATTTGAAATTCAACTTTAACCATGATTTCATAAATTAAATATAAAAAAATCACCTACTTTTAAAAGAGAAAAAATTAAAATATATGATAAAGTCACTTTGTTGTGCGTTTACGTATTCAATCAAAATATATCATGGCTCATATTTCTCTAAATGAATCAATTAGCAAATTTAACGGATTAATTTCAGCCAAATAAAAATAAATTGAATGCGATTGAAGGAAGTAGTACTCCACAGAAAAATGCAACATCCCATGAACAAATGCTGCAGTTGGGGTGTGTTTGGTACGAAAGAAAATATTCTTCGAATTTTTTTTTAAAATTTTTATGGTTGACTTAAATATTTTAAAAAATATTTTTAAAATTAATTTATTTTTTTTAAATTTTAAAAAAATGTCTTTCTCCAAAAATTAAAGAAAATATTTTTCAAAAATCTCCTTCAACCTCAAATTACAATGTTTTTTTTTTTACTCAATCCCTCCCTCCAAAAGAATTATTTTTAAAAAGTATATCAATTTTAAAAATATTTTTATCTCACTCCTTACCCCACCCCCTCCCCCAAAACACACAAAAAAAATTTTAAAAATATATTTTTTAAAAATGTTTTAAATTTTAAAATTTTTATTTTTTTCACCGATCACCCCACCCCTCTCCAGTTGCCCCCTCCCCTCCAATTTTTTTTTTTTTTAAAAAGGAAAATCAAATTTCCACTTGAGACTTCAAGTATTGGGATCGAATTCCAAAATATTCAATTTTGTCTAAGTCTGGAAGCCAAGATCAGGTCCTTGGTCAGATCTCGCGGTTGAATTTTTAATTGATTATTTTGAATTTTAGTTTGAGCGTCGAGGCCAAATCTCAAATTGATTATTAAGGTAGATTTTCATGTCAGAAATTTTTACTAAAATACATTTTTTACTCTCTCTAGCTCAAAATAATATATTTTCATTTACCGGCCAAATAGTAGAGAAATATTCCTCGTTCACCAATCAAACATAATAAATTAAGTTAGAAACTAACTTATTTTTAAAAACAAACGTTTCCCATAAAAATATTTTTCTTCATACCTAACACACCTTTAATGTTGAAATTTCTCTATTCTTATTTTGAGGTTTCAAACGTGAATTTTAGGTATGAAAAATATTATATTGAAATGTGCCCTTGTCAAAAAAAACATCTTAGTGAGCAAATTTGAATTAATATAATTTGAAGGGCATCTCTAACTCAAACATTAAATTTGATGGAAGTACTATTTTTAATATAAATCAACTCCAATTCGCACCAAATTTTACATAAAAAAAAAGAATTTTTTTTCTCTTTTAATTATTATATTATTATTTCTTGTTTTCACTTATTTATATATATAATAAAGGAGAAAAGTTTTCACTATGGTTAACCCAAGTGACAAATTATTGAAAAGTCACTTGACAATTTTAAGACAAAGTCAATATATAGTGTAATAAAAAATTTAAATTGAAAGATTAAAAGTATTTAAATTTAAAAAATATTAGACTTTTAAAAGAATTAATTAGCTTAAAAGTAGATATCCATGGATGCTTTATTATTTCATGCATTTATCTTTTCAGATGTTATAAAATATAATAGAATATATTTAATTTAAATATCAAATAAAAGATAAAATATAATAACGAAAATAATACTAATAAGTAAATAATTATAATCTTTCAACTTTATCAATATTCTTTAAATTTATCTGAATGATAGCAACAATAGTATGTATTAGCAACAACAACAAATCATAATAGTAGTACTGTGGTAGTAGTAATAATTTATTAATAATAATAGTAACTAAATAATAATATTATATTTTTACTTATTATTGTTATAAAAAAAACAATTAAAGTTAAAGTAATATACATACTATAACAACAACAACAAGAAAAGATGAGAAAAGAACTTAGACAAGAAAATGAAAAGCTTCATTTTATTTAAATATTTCTCTTAATTCAAATATATATCTTACAAAAAAAATATTCATTGTTTTTAAAAAAAAATAAGGATAAGAAATAATAATAAAAAGTTCTTCTTTTAAAAATTGATATGATATTTAAATTTGAACTAAAATGAAATTTGAGTAGGACTAGAGTTCAAACTTCTTGACCTCACTCGTATACACTCCTACAATTATATATACTGTTAAATTATCTTTTTCTTGCATTGATCATTAACTTTATTGATGAATTTCTTTACTTGCATTCTTCATATTCTTTATTTTCTAGATATTTATTTTATTTTGACATTTTTATTTTTATATGCAGATCAATGATGATTGTATTTAAGGCTATTTTTTTTTTTTGGTGCTATACACAAAGTTAAATTGAGGTAAGAAATATTTTTTATTTTTATTTTGTTAATTTATTTATTTTTGAAAAAAATACATTTGATTACGTCAATTAAAAAAAACAACGACCTTTTGTTGGGAATTTAGTCAAGCATTTTATCTTTCTAAATGCTAACTTGTGTTAACATTTTTACATTGTTATTTTATTAAAATAAGTGTTTATATATTATTCTATAATTTTTTTTTATGATGATCTATTTATTTAATCCAGTGTTGGAAGAATTTTGGATGTAGATATGAAGATTGAGTAACTGAGAACCTAATAATTTTTGTTTAAATGAGTTCTTATTTAAAATGTTCTCTTCATAGTCATTTTACATAATTTATTTTCTTGCTAATTAATTGATTAGCAATATATAAGACTTTAAATACCTAATTTAGGTGTAAAAAATTCTTTTAAAATGAAAAATAATTTAGTGCATTATCAACTTTCATTTTTATAGAATATCTATACATTACATTCTTTTATCTATTCCATTTTAAGAAAAGTAGCAATTAGATTTGCAAACATATGAATTATTTAACTTATATTATTCCATTAGTTTTGAAACAAAATAGATTACAAGAAGAGATTTTCAAAAAAAAAAAAAAAAAGGCTTCAACAAAATATTAGATATTTTAAAATTTAGTGATGTGGAGAAATTAAAGTATCATCAAATAAAATGATGTGCGACGTTTGAATAAAACATAATGAATATCAAATTATAATATAATTAATTTATGCACAATTCAAGTAAATAAATTAATTAGTATGATTTTTTATATACTTATATCTTAATACTTATTCTATAGATTATGTGTGTCATTTATTTCATAATTGTTAAAATATATTGCATATACTTAATTTATTTTTTATTATTATTTATGACAAACGTTATGTTTATTTTTTTACAAAATATACAAAGGAGAGGGTGGAAGGAGAAGGCGGAAAGAGAAGTCGGGAGAGCTTCAATCTAATTTTTAAAGTTATAATGAAGTTATTAGAAATGTCTAACAATTAAAGGAAAAAACAAAAAAATTGCAGCCCACGTGTTTTTATGGGTATCTTTAGAATCAGCACGTGATGACTTCCACGTACTGTCATAGGACCCCTGTCTGACGAGCATCTAATTCTATCCCTCTTTCTGGAATTCCAATATTGCCCTTTTGAATTTTAGTTTCTCCTACACCCTTCAAATGTGAAAAATAGCAATTTACACCCATGAAGTTGGTGAGTCCTTTGGAATTTTTGGATAACATGTAAAAATATGCGATCAACTTGGATTGCATAAACGAATATCATTTATAATTTTTTTATTGCCCATCTAGTATATATTGAAGTACGATTAATATGAATTCGTTCCGCATAAGGCCCATTTGGGAAAATACTCTTTACTAAATATTTTTTTTACATATCCGAAGCTCAATCTATTGCACCATATTCTTTGATGGTAATTTTATTTATAATTTGAATATAAGTTATATACATCATTTATATTATTAAGTTATACTAAATTTCAGCAAATAAAGTAGCGTACACTATTTATTTTGATGACAGAACTATATACTATTATACTAACACGTTTTTTTTTTCTACAAAGTAATAATTTTAGTGGAGAATGATTATTACAAAGTCTCATGCACTTTGTTTATTCATTTTTTATCTAGAAAACTTTATTTCCTGGGTCTAACCAATCAGTTAATCCCCACTTTAATAATTTACTCAATGTTGACCTAATAAATTAAATCAAATTGCTTGTGATTCACGCGAATAATTCACTCAATCAACACATGTACGATATCTATAATTATTTATTACTCCATCAATTTATTTTTATTTGTCACTATTTCACTTATTGAGGTCAAACTATATGAACTTGGACCAACGCTTTAAGATGTATTTTTTTATCATATTAATATGAGAAGGATTGTAACTTAGCATTTTTTGAATAATTTTCAACTATCTAAGTTTTAAATTTCAAATATTAAATTTAGTTACTCCAATTTAATTTTGAAGTTTCATCGAAATACGAAATAACGATAAGTAAAAGTAAACAAAACGGGAGTATAGAAAATCTTTAGCTAAACCAATCAAATTATTTTCTCTAGCATGTGTGTATATATACCAAAAAGACTTTTAAAAAGGAAGGGTTTCCTAGTTTTGTGCTGCTATGATGATCTTTTCTTTGCATTTTCTCAAATTTTGTGTGCATATATAAATCTTTCCCTATTTTCATAATCACATAAACCAAGTTAAGATAGTCGAAAAATAACACATAATTTTTCGTATGATCTATTTTTTCTATTTAAATTTTAGAGTTATATTCATGTACTAATTTAATTTGTGAGATAATGCGCGCATATTAAGAAAAATATTCAAGGAAATAATTTAAATCATATTCTCTATAATCCCTTTTATATTCTTCTTTCGTGATTGCATTTGCATTAAGGAAAAAAGTAATTTTACTATTTTGCGCTTATTTAATGTACATTATTTTTTTTTTTGTTCTTCTAGTTGGCAAAATATATCTTTTTCAAAGCTCATTGACGATCAAGGGTAAAATAGGAAGAACAAAGTCATTTATGCATTGATTGTGTGAAATGACATATATTTAGGACCACCTATTTATAGGAATGACGACATATAAAAAGGACCGAAGGGAGTACTTTCCACTATGACTATTTTGTGAAATCATAAATGTAGCTTTGCAAATAGCGTACTTTTTCTCCTAGAAAATATAAAACTTCAATTAATGAAAGGGTAAATATAAAAAAAGAATTAAATATTCATCTTGAATTTTAAGCAATTCAACTATTTTCAACAATAAAAAAAAAGTTTCCAAAATTAAATTAATATGAGACGGATGGAGTATTATTACTATTTACTAACTTAAAAATCAAGTTATTGTTTGGCCCACGGTTAAATGCACTTGTGTAATTAATTTAACAAGAAAAGTAAGCTAACTGAATATAATGCACTTTGAAGTCTATATACATTCAGTTCAAATTTTCATTAATTAATCCAATTATCGTTTCACAAAGTGTTTGAGTATTTTTTTCGCAAACAATAGCCAAATGTTTGGTATGTACTTCTACGTTGTCCTTAATATTTACTTTTTGATAACGATGTTATCTAAGCCAACTAGACGTATTATAATGACTTAAGTTTTAGTCTATTAATCCAAATTAAGTCATGGTTTGGCCCACTGGTTTAGTTGAAATACCGTCCTATTTATTTATGTTAGGACTTGGGAGGAAGAAAATGTCGTTGATCAACTAAAAGAATATAATGCACTTTCAAGTCTAGATACATTCCTTTCAAGTTTTCAATGGAAAGTCCAAATTGGAAAAAAAAAAAAAAAAGGGCAAGGCCATAAACACAGGCTAAAAGTTTAGAAATTGAAGTTAATTCTAGGGGTAGTGTTAATAGGTAACAATTACTATGTTGACTTGCATTTTTTATTATATCAAGACTTTTTTTTAAAAAAAAAAAATTTGGGGTAAGGGAAATAAAAAGGTGATTACAATATGAGGAATCCTCTGTCTAAGATTGTAGTAGACAGAGAATTGATTATAATATATAGAGAGAGAAACAAAATATTGGTTATAATATTTTGAATACATATATAGAAAGAAAGATTTGATATTTTTGTTTAAGGATGGAAAAGAATCCTCTGTCTAAGATTTTTCTTTTGCATCGTCCTCTTCTTAATTTTTGCCTATTTTTAATACTAATTTTGTCGATAATTTTGGTGAAAATAATAATACTATATGAAAAAAGGTGAAAAAAAAGAATGATTTATTCTGTTCAATAAAAATATTATTGCTACTAAATCAAAAATACATTAACATATGAAGTTGTTAGAAAAAAGATTGTATTGTTGTCTGTAAAATTGATATTATGAACCTCTCAAATTTAGCAGAAATAGTATTTCTACTTAACAAAATGAGGTATTCTTATTCTCACCCTCTTTCGCATAGAGTTATTATTTCTATTTTCTTATTATAAATTTATTCTTTCTAAAACATTCACTATATATAATTTTCATATTTTTTTTAATAATAGTTTAATATTATTTTATATTATATAATTTTTTAAATAATATAAATTGCTAGCAAATATTATATATTATACATAATAATAAATAATACAAATAAAAATAAAATATTATATCTTATTAAGTTATTGTGGTAATTTTTGTAAATTATTTAAAAATAGAATTTATATTCTAATTTTTTAATTAATATAAAGTGCCAGCAAATATTATATATTATGCATAATAATAATTAATACAAATAAAAATAAAATATTACATCTTATTAAGTTATTGAACAAAAAATTTGGAGAAAGATAAAAACATGCACCAATATTATAAATACGAATTAGTTGTGCTCCATATAAAAATTTAGAAGAGAGAAAGGTCTTTTAAAATCAACAATTCTAATTGATTAAGGATAATACTAATGCAATCGGTGGAACAAAAGACAAACTTAATCCAACCGATAGAAGGAAAACATTTTTAATCTTTTTATAATACATTAAACACAGTATTGACAATTTCTTGTCTAAATAAGCCTAAACATAATCAAGGGTTAATTGGGTCAATAGCCTAGTTAGTAAACTGGTAATCAAAGGACGAAGTTGCAAATAAAATAATTTTATTCACCTCTTGAGTTTTTTCCTTATATAAACACCCTGTTTTCCTAATTCTTTCTTCATCAATTCATAAGCAAAATAAAATTGAGAAATCCCCATCTCTCTCTAGGCCTTCCACTAGAGAGAGAATTGGTATACATATAAATATATCAGTGATTTAGGAGGATTTCTTCTTCTTTACTTCTGAAAAACCAGTAATTAATTAACAATGGAAGGAAAAAAATTTGCAGTTCTATTATGTGCAGAGGATTCAGATTACGTGAAGAAGAAATACGGTGGTTATTTCGGGGTTTTCGTGAGAATGCTGGCGGAGGAAGGGGAATCGTGGGACTTTTTCCGCGTGGCTCACGGCGAGTTTCCGTCCGACGATGAGATCGGAGAATTTGACGGATTTGTGATCACCGGAAGTTGCAATGACGCGCATGGTAATGATTTGTGGATCTGCAAGTTACTCAATCTGCTCAAAAAAATTGATTCTATGAAGAAGAAAGTTTTGGGTATTTGCTTCGGACACCAGGTATTTCTTTTACTTTGCTCACCGGAAAACTCGATTTTCAAACTGTTAAGTTATCAGGAGTTTATCACTTTTCTGTTTTTATTTGTCTTATTTTTTTTTCTTCATTAGAAAAAAATATTTTTTATAAAAATCATAAATTTACTATATTTTGCCTATTTTATTTTTGTAAAAAATTTTGTCAAGTAAAACTCGCATAAATAATAATAACATATTCAGTGAAATTTTACTAATAAAATTTGAGAAACGTAAAATATATACAAATCTTACTACTATCAAATAGAAGTCAGAGGTTATTTCACGAGACAAATAAAACCAAACAGAAGGAGTAAATTTTTTTAATGCTTATTTGGAGTGAGTATTGAGATTTGTTTTAAATTCATTTAATTACAGCTGTCCTTTTAATTTGTGTCTCTTGTTTTCGATTTGCTGTCTTTTTCTATTATCACGAAGGCACTTGTAACGCTTTGTTCTAGTACGTTTCGTACGTGGCTTTTTACTAGATTTATACATTAAGTAACAGAAATATTCTTTAAATAATTTCAAATATTTATTAATAATTATAAGTTATAACTAAATGCAGAAATAAAGTGCACTCACATTTTATTGTAGAAACTTACCAACATTATTTTTGTATATAAATGGAACTTATAGGTAAATATTATTTTTGTAACTCTTTCCTGTGCTATGTGATTGTTTAATGCTAGTTGGCAAAATTATTTTATACGGAAATCTGCCTAGTCTGCAAACGTGTTTGGACAATTGGCAATGTTATTTTAATAGCAATTTTCGTGTTTCGAAGTTATGTCTTAATTCTTCTTCCCCACCATCCATACGAAAAGATACCTTTTGCCTAGTTTTTCTTTTTGTCCAAATACTTCCTTAATTAGTATCTCCACCGTCCATTTTACTTGTTCCTATTTGATCTGCCACATCCTTAAAAATCAATTTATATAATAATTTTATCATACCTATACTAATTATTACAAATTATTCAAATGGTGGAAAATAGATAGTATTAAATAACAAATAGAAAATGATAAATTATTTAAAATTCAACAAGCTATATTTTTAAAATCCTGAACATTAGTGAGTTTGTTACATGGCAGGACCATAGTGGTCCAAAAGCAAATAGACTTAATATGCCAGAAAGAGACTGAAAATTTGGAAAACACGTTGGTATTATTATGGCTTGGAGTGCATAGGATTTGGATAGAGCAGATTGGGTGGTATCTTTATACACCAATCCTAGATCATTTGGTCCCCAAAAGGCCTCAGGCTTTCAAATGTGGATCAAAATTATAGACACACCCATATATTTTGGGATTCTTTCTCTGCTGTTTGAGGCAGGTATTGGGATTCTTTGTCAGCCAATCTTGCTTAATCACGCGTTTCTCTCCAATTTTTTTTTAACACTTTTGTCATATACTGCTGTTATTTACTGTATTTGTTTATTGTAATCACTACTTCTTATAACTTTCTTCCCAGACCCCACTTGTGGAATTCAACTGGGTATGTTATTGTACGTACTTCTTATAACTATGTATAGTTAGGTCTGATAAATGATAAATGCCGTCCAATTCAAAAAATATTCTAACATATTGCAGCTATCACACAAGAAATCAGTCGTTAAAACTAATATCTTCTCGGGTAAAGAGTTGCAACGTAGAAACTTTTTTTTTAAGCGAACTAAAGAAAAGCAAAACAATCAAATTAATAAAAAAAAGTATAAGTTTTTCGTACCCATAGTAAGTTAACTAACAATGATAGCCGATAGGTAACTTTTCATGTTAAGTAATGATATAATAGTCTAAAAAATAAGGTAATGACCTACTCTCTAAATTACATAAATTAATACTCCTAATATTTAAGGAATTTACAATGTCAAAATATATTATTAAATGCCAAAACGATTAGGCCATGACTTTGTTATTTTGCCGCTCAAGATCCAATTTTTATTCTATATTATCTAATAAAAACACGTCCTACTTGTTACTATATTTAATGATTTGCCCAATTAGATCTGGAGAGAATTAATTAAGTAATTAATTAAGCTGGTGTTGTACGTGGCACATAGCCGACATTGTCGGTGACATATTCCAACCTACATATCCAACATTGCCCACAAGGAAAATTAGAGTCCCTAAAGTATTAGGTTCATTATTTTTTGTCTTACTATTGCAACTTTAATAATGTTAACTTTTGGAATTCCTGGCATATTACATAATGCAATTTTGATTTTTATGATAAATTTTCTTAGCGCCATTTCTTTTCTTGATGTGTTGTAGATATTAGGACGATCATTGGGCGGCACTATAGAGAGAGCCACTACTGGATGGGACATTGGTGTCACTACTGTTAATTTATCAATGTCCAAGCAATTCAACAATCTCAAATTACCTTCATTTTTGCAAGTTATTGAATGTCATCGCGATGAGGTTTGTCTCAAAACACTATCAAATTCCCCTTTTGTTGAAGGGGACGAAAAATATTGAATGATTTTGTACAAAATTTGCTAACAGTGTGTTGTGATTTGGAATCAGATCCGTGAGCTTCCACCAAAGGCAGAGGTGATGGCATGGTCCAACAAAACTGGAATTGAAATGTTTAGGTATGGTGATCACATCATGGGCATTCAAGGACACCCAGAGTACACCAAAGACATTCTTCTCCATCTCATTGATCGTCTTCTTCAACGCAACCTTATTGAGGTAATCTAAACATGAATATTTGATCTTCTAGTGTAAAGCATCACTATATATTTAAAAAAAAATCAATCAAATAATGCTTTTTCAGTAAACATTCAAGGGCAGAGCTATAATTCTGCTAACATAAATGATTTATCTAGAATTCATTAATACAAAATTCTAACTGTGTATGATAAAAAATGATATGTTCGTCCATGTCCTTTTCAATGGTTCTATTGATGTTGTCAACCTACTGCTAGTAGGTGTGCCAAATGACGTCCTAAAACAGTCAATGTGCCTTATGCTTAGAATGTGTTACATATTGTGCCCTAAAGGCATGCTTTATACTATTAAAAATTTGATGTCAAACAGTTTAATATGCCAATTATAAAAGCTTGACTTTAATTTTGGTGTAACATAGGAGAGCATTGCTGATGTGGCCAAGGCGAAGGTTGAAGAGCGTGAGCCAGACAGGGAGCAATGGAAAAAATTATGCATTAGCTTTCTCAAGGGTAAATTGTGATGGAATATTTCTCAATTTATTAGAGGCTAGTGGAATTGCTCAAAAATGTAAATAGGAGATGGTGTTAGATGAAATTTTTAGGCTGTTTTGAAGTTTGGACTTTAGACATCGTTTAGATGTCATCAAGAATTTAAGATTAAACTTTTAACTTGACAAGGTCAATGAAATTGCATTATTTAGATTTCACTATCATCTCTTAATTGTGTGTTGACAAAAAGTATGTAGCCAGTTGAAATAATAAAATCCAAAAACAAAAACATAATCTGAATTTAGGACATTTGGTGTAGTGGAGAGGCCAAAACAGCTGGAGATGAATCTTGGCTTCTCAATTAGTCAATCGGCCAAAGTGTAAAATGGACCAACATTTCGATTTCAAGACAAAAATGCTTGCCCAAATGGAGTCAAAATTGTTGACTGCTGTCAAATAGTTGGGTTGATTTGGTTGAAATGATTTAGCCACAAAGTGGGTTATAATTTGATCCATTCAATTTTTACTAATTTTTATTTGGTTGGTTGCTTTTTATAATTTTTAAAGTACCTGGTGAAACTTTTTTAGTATTTTTTTATATCAAACAGCAAAAATACTTTTTTAAGAATATTTTGATAAGAGGGTATTGATTAATTTAGGTTACATACTAATTCAATTTTTAAATGAGTTGATCGTGTTTTCATAATGGTGTTAAAATATTCACTTGTCCACCAAACTCTTGTGATCATCCAGGTTTTGATCCTCTCCATGGACACAACTTGCAATACAGTTCCAAAGATACCATCAAATATCAAACAAGTTATTATTGTAACAGTTGTTATTCCAGATTGCATAGATGTGAAAAACACACACACAAAGTGCATATGGCAAATGAAATCTAACTTTATTCAACAACTATATTGTTGTTTACAAAGCTAAAAATTCTTTAGATAACCTGATAATGCACATTAATTTCTACATAAGGAAATCAAGAATCACCTCATTAATATTAGATCATGAATTTATACTTGATCAAGATTTTTTTAGGAAAAAAATATTTTTAAAAATTTTGAAAGTACAACTTTTTACATTACTCAAGAAGCACTTATTTTCTTAACGATAAGTCGAACCCCTCAATTCTCTAAAATAAATAAATAAATATTTTTTAATGAAAAAAACTTGATTTTCTAACAGTAATATTGTAAAACAAGGTAAGTTATTACTATCTCAGGTTCATACTATTTAACATGACACAATTCTTAAGAATTTTTTTTATTAGTGATATATTTTATTAAACTAATTTTATTAATGATATTTTTGAACTTTAAAGTCGACTATTATTATTTTAAGTATTGAAAGTAAAAAAATATATAAAACTTTTTAAAAATTTTGGTATATCATTTAATTTTGTGATTTAAAATTGATATACTCGTGATTTAAAAGTGGTTCATATATGTTCTTACCTTTACATAAATGACTCATATATTGGTCGAACAGAAGTGAAAAAAAAAAAATTTGAATTATGTATTTAAAAATATTATTTTTAATTAATTATTTTGATGATCAAATTTATTTTTAACTCTTTCTTTTGTAAAATTCATCATAGACGTCCAAATTATTTTTTTCTTAGATATAAGAAACAAATTAAAATATATCCTAAAAATTAATTATAGTTTTCAAAATTTATTTTTTATTCACACTTTTTTCCTTTTTTTTCTTCGTATTTTTATACTAAAACATTAAAAAAAAAAAGATAAAATAAAAATAAAAAACTCAAATAATGATAAACAAATAGATCTATAAGAAAAATATTTAAATATTAAATTAACTGATGAAATAAAAAATCAATATAAAAATTCATGTGTGGAAAAAATTAAATATTCCTCTTAACCTTGCTAGAAGAATCATAAACTATAAGGATTAATTTTTTAAAAATAAAGAGTAAGAAAATTAATTTCTTACTTTCATCAAATGGAAAGTACATGTGTTACCTACTTTACTATCATCATAAGAATGTATCATACATGTGAATCATTTTATCATAAAATAAAGGGTTAACTCATAAAAGATATCTAAATTTGTCCTTATTTTTCATTTAGACACTTAAATTAAGATAAATTCCTAATAGATACCTCAATAGTCCCTTTTCATTAAATACCTAATAAGATTTGGTCCCATTAAATACTTTTATCCTACTTGGCACTCTCACGGTCCTTTTTCATGTTAATTGTACTTTTTTTTTAATTTTCAGCCAAATATAAATAGTTACAGTCTAATTTTTTTTTCCATAAAATTTGAAAACCTACTTTTATAAAATTTTATTTTGGACCGTAAAATTCTTTTAAAAAAATAAAAAACTTCACCCAAACCCCAACTTCACCTCTTTTTTCATCTTTTCAAAGCCCCTACTCCTTTTTTTTTCTTCTTCAAACTACCCCACCCCACTTCTCCATCTTACCCCCCCCAACCCCACAATTCATCTTTTTTTTTTCTTTTTCTTATATAAATTGAATATGATAACAAATTTCATAGAAATCATTGAACTTTATCATATTATCCTAAAATTGAAGTTAATTTTCTTCAACAATGACCAATTTTGATTTTTTTTCTTCCCTTCTTTCTTCTTTCATGGACATACCACCTCCACCTCCACCTCCATTAATGTTTTCTTACTTTTTGATTATCATAAATCTTTACTAATAATCTCTCTATATTTTCAATCTTAATTTCTCCAACAATATTTCATTAACTTCGTTTGATTATTAATTTTGCCCAATTTCATCAAAGATTTTACTCTCTTTATTATTCTAAAAAAAGAGATGGAAAAGAAGATTAATATAAAAAAAAGATAACAAAACTATTTGATGTTTTATGATTGTTGGGAAAAAATTTCTTTCAATAATAAACAAAATAAAAACTAAAAAATAAATTTAAATATATTTTTATGTGATGCAGCGTGGACGAGGCACGTGTGTAGTGCACTCTCCATTGTGAGATTGAACTTGTAGTGTTTGGGTGAAAATAAATTTAATTATGGATTATTAAAGGGGTATGTAAACGCCATATAGTTAAGGTACTACACTAAATTTTGGTACCAAATTTAATTTTTTTTAAAAATATTATCCCAAAATAAAAATATAAAAAAGAGGTTTTAAACACACATTTCAGACATGATAACAACATACTCTATGAGTTTGGTCCAGTTCAAATTGGGGAAAATGAGTAACGATTTTGGTTTGTTTCTTGGCCAGTAAGACAGATTCTCCTTTTTCTTCTTTTCTACCCAATCCATGAGACCTCCCCTCAATCAAACCTACAAAAAAATCCTCGTCTAGGGTTTTACTGCCGTCAATCTCCGGTGGTCATTCAACTCTAAATCAATCATTTATTATGGCGGAAGAAACATCACCGTCAAATACTCCCGATGCGGCCGCGGTGGCGTCATTGGGTCATTCAGTGATACCTATAGTGAATAAGCTTCAAGACATATTTGCACAGCTAGGAAGTCAATCCACCATTGAGCTGCCGCAGGTTGCTGTCGTAGGGAGTCAAAGTAGTGGTAAATCAAGCGTGCTTGAGGCGCTTGTAGGTCGTGATTTCTTGCCTAGAGGTTCTGATATATGTACTAGGCGGCCACTTGTTCTACAGCTCCTTCAAACTAAGCGTAATCCTGATGGCACCGATGAGGAATGGGGAGAGTTCTTGCACCTCCCTGGGAAACGTTTCTATGATTTCAATGAAATTCGTCGGGAGATTCAGGTATTTCTTGAGTTGTAATAGACTTCTTGAATTTAGAGTCAATGGATTTTAACTGACAAGTTTTTCAAGAACTTATTCATTTTAAATCCTTCAAATACTTTCACATCAACTTTGTCCAATAATAATATTCAATATTAAATGCATGACGCTTTCTAGTGTCTAGATCACAAGTCAAATAAGCTTTATGCTTACCAAGATGCATCACTCCACTTGATAATTTGAGCATGCTTTAATATACCATAGAGTTTAGATCCTCATAATCTTTTACAATATTACGCTATATTGTATCAAAGATATCAACAACAACAACAACATACCCAGTGAAATCCCACAAGTGGGGTCTGGGGAGGGTAAGATGTACGCAGACCTTACCACTACCACATAGGTAGAGAGGCTGTTTCCTGGAAACCCTCGTCACGAATTTGTATCAAAGATATCATCGATAAAATATTCTTTTTGTCTATTTGCAATGTGACATAACTTGTTGAAATCTCTTCACTTCATTATTTTCAGGTAGATATCCATCTCATGAGGTTTCATGAAGTGTTATGTCATAAGTTCTTCAAGATCAACTTGTAATTATCTTAGCATATGTATGCATCTTCCAATAGGAAAGTAGTTATTTTGATTGAACATCACATATTCTGTTTCGAGTTCTAATTCCAAATTAGCCTCATATACTGAACCAGCCTATGCAGTAGGTTATATAATTATCAATGGAAGTAACAATGCGAAAGAAAAATGTATTTGAATCCCTGTCTATCATTTGGCGTACTGGTTTACGGAATCTTCTTTGCGGGATTTTGATCAGTGATTATTAGAAGATGAAAAGTTTATTCTAAGACTCAAGCTCTCATTAACCCCTGCCTTCCGGAACACTATTTCACGTTTAAATAATGTTAAAGTTATGAATCTAGTTAACACACTCTTTGAGCTCTTTTCTACGAGTTCATTTATCTATTCGGTTGTAGAAAACACCTAATTTATCTTAAAGGACTAGTATTAAGTATTTTTTATGAAGTTGACCTCGGTAAAAGCTAGTTCATTTATCTTTCACCTGTGATGATACCCAATTTTTCCTTAAGAGACCAAGTAAGTATTTCTTTTATGAAATAGACTAAACTGCTAAATATTTCAACTATGCCTTGGTCAAAAAGTAGTTGAAGTTGTTCAGCCCCTCTATGTCCTTCCACTCTATTCAATCCATTGATCGGTTGATCCATCACTCCTTTGTCTCATGGGTGTAAGCATATGTTGTATAAATTGTCATGCTAGTTATGATGATATTATTGTACACACGTCCTGAGAATCACTTATCTTAGATTTTTAGACAGTGTAGTGGCATCTCATTCGTACTCTTCTCTCACTAATTCAGTGATTACATATGGACACTCTTCTTTCCTTTGCATAGGATCCACTTTGGTCATGGCCATATTTAGTTGAAATACTGATGTGAATATAAGTTATCTTTCAAAGGGACAATGCTTTACTCCTATCGCAGTACATACAATATCTGATTGAAAGACTATTGGCTGTCTGTGCATCAGTTTTGTTTAAAGATGGATAGTTTTTTTGTTAATCAGGAAAACAGTTTCATTAATCACAAGGGCACAATAGGCTGTATACTAGAAGTATAGCAAAAAGTAAAGAACCTATGAAATGGCATGGTTCTTGTCACACCTTGAATCTTACCCTGGCCTGGCCAGCAGTCGAAAACCATTTCTGGCCCCAAGCGAACCACTTGGCTTGATTACTTTACTCGGTGGAAGGCTTAAATATAAGGAATAGCTCGAATCAGGCACAAGATCCATAACATTGCTAAAGTCTTTAAATGATAATATGTGAACCAAAGCTGTTCTAAGACAATAAAAAAAAATGTAATGCTATTCAACTAGTTTATGAAGCCTCTAAGGTCTGACTCTGAAACAAATACCGTGATAGCTAGTCTATGAAGCCTCTAAGGTCGACTCTGAAACAGGCATCGTGATAGACACACGGCTATCATAATTGGAATAAAATGGTAATCCAAAGAAAATAAAGACATCGGGTGCCTTGAACTACAATGTGGCCTCACCA
The DNA here is from genome assembly GCA_029948455.1 of Solanum rostratum. Classification (NCBI taxonomy): domain Eukaryota; kingdom Viridiplantae; phylum Streptophyta; class Magnoliopsida; order Solanales; family Solanaceae; genus Solanum; species Solanum rostratum. Next base: position 87,555,887 of record CM057045.1, on the reverse strand, counting down.
ATAGCAACTCGGGAAAGCTGGATCATCAATGGGGCGCTCGCTGAGGATCTCTATCACCTGTGTTTGCATCGTAAAGTGACGCAGGTCAAAACAATGTCAGTATGTGGAATGTACGAATATGTAAAATGGTCAAAACAGGATACTCAGGATAAAAATGCTCAAACTCATAGTCTTAACTCAGAATTAACTCAGTGACAGAAATAATGCAATGTAAATGAAACATATGGTTTTAAATGCATAACTAAATGTAACTCAAGATACATGAAAATAGTATACTTTCACCTTGGGGAATTTCTCTAACCGACAACCATCAACGGGCATTGTGATGATACAACGCCTGACCCACATTGCTAGAGCCATCCAATACCTAGGTTAAGGGACAAAACTTAACTTATGGATTCATCTAACTTGCTATCTCAGTTGCATATGAGGAGTCGTACTAGTTTAGTATGATCCTATCCTATGCTGGCTACGTAGTTTATGAGTTCGAGTTGTTGTTACTCTTATCCATACCGGTGCTAAATACTACTCCCAAAATATTATTTATATGCTCATAACATAAAAGTAAATTTTTCAAATATTTGCTCAATCTATGGGGACTTAGTCCAACTTTAGCCTTTCTTAACTTGTCACCTCTCTTTAAATGAGTGAAGTCTCAATTTAGTGGATACATAACGCAATAGTTTGTTATTCAACTAAAATTTTAAAATCACTATTTAGGGGTAGTCGTATGTATGCTCAAAATATAGAAATTAGGCTTCTTGTACAACTCATGTTGAAATTACAACTCAAGACACTTCTTTAACTCAACTCACACCATAGACTTGATAGCTTTACATAAATTCTTTAGAGTTTTGAATAGGTGCAACATGATGTCGTGACATTCATATTTAGGGGTAGTCGTATGTATGCTCAAAATATAGAAATTAGGCTTCTTGTACAACTCATGTTGAAATTACAACTCAAGACACTTCTTTAACTCAACTCACACCATAGACTTGATAGCTTTACATAAATTCTTTAGAGTTTTGAATAGGTGCAACATGATGTCGTGACATTCATAACTTAGTTTGACAATAGAGTATGTAATACAATAATCCACTTCAAATTGCGTATGCAAATAGTTCAAAGAAATTTACTCAACTCATGATTTACATTAGGTGGAAATAGCTAGTATATTGAAACGGGCTTAAAACAACTTTTGGGAAGCCTTACATACATGCAGTGTAAAAAAATTTCATTGGGAATTGGAAGGATCTTTCTCAACCCTAGCTCTCTCCTTTTCTCCGTAGCCTCTGTTCTTTAGAAAAAGTATGTGTTTTTGAGAAAGAATGGGTGTACGCTACTATTATTAGGATGAAAATAGTCTCAGAACGACGGGGTTTAGTCTAGGTTGGATGGAGAAATGATGGGAATACGCTTACTTAAAATTGAAAATTTGGTATCGTAGTGAAGCAAGTCCACGACACGAATTTGTTCCATCCCAGTTCATTTTCTTTAGAAATTTTCCTAGTGAAATAATGGAACAGTGGTGGGGTCAGACGTGCACTTGTCGTGCACTCTTCTGTTTTGCAGCTTTGCCGCAAAAAATTATCTTTTGAATTCCTTGGCCAAAAATTCCACTGAAGCCATTTTTAAACAAGTTTTGGGCCCTTTTTTAATATTCCAACTCAATTTTTGGTAAAATGACTTGGGATGTTACAGTTCTCTAAAGAAGTTTACCCAATTTCCTATACATCCCGGACCTACATGGATGCACCAAAGATAAAAATAAATAAGGGACCAAAGACTACTCCTCAACTTCTCAAAACTCATTTCTTCCCCTTCAAAAGCCCTCCTATTTCTCTCCTTCCAAATTGTAGATCAAAGCCAGAGGAACAAAGAGATATTATTAGACTGATCGTGGATTTTGGAAATATATGTGTAGTAACTTCTAGTAGCAACAATTGCATGAGGGAGTGACACTCAACATTCTGCAATCTCAGTTATTGACCATTGGATCTCTTCTACTTGAAATTTCAATATTTCTCTCGCTTTTCTAACTGCCAATTTTTCATCATTGGCATTAGGCCGAGACAGAAAGGGAAGCAGGAGGAAATAAAGGTGTCTCGGACAAGCAGATACGGTTGAAAATTTTCTCACCGAATGTTCTTGATATTACTCTAGTGGATTTGCCTGGCATAACAAAGGTGCCTGTTGGAGATCAACCTTCTGATATTGAAGCTCGGATCAGAACAATGATCATGTCATATATTAAGCTCCCAAGCTGCTTAATATTGGCTGTAACACCAGCTAATTCAGACTTAGCCAACTCAGATGCTCTTCAGATTGCTGGGAATGCTGACCCTGATGGTATGTTGCAACAATATATTCTATGCTAGGGAGTTTAGTTGTTTAGGTGCTTTCTTATGTGAGAGATTCTTCTTGCAGGTTATCGAACCATTGGAGTCATCACCAAGGTCAGTGGGAAAGGAAAAGAATTTCATCCTTGAGTTGATTATATCTTTTCTCTGATAATTGTTTTAAAATTAGTTGTATTTCCATTGTTTGTGCAGTTGGACATCATGGATAGGGGTACAGATGCTCGTAACTTTTTACTTGGAAAAGTGATTCCCCTTCGCCTTGGTTATGTTGGGATTGTGAATCGTAATCAGGAGGTAATACATCCAGCTACAGTTTGGTGGAGAATGTAGTTTCTCTCATTAGTTTTTTGTTTTTCTTGAGTTTTGCTCGTTTGATTCATATGTATGTTTTGTGGGTGCATATGAGATTACCATATTTCTTTATATACCTTTTGTTCTTATCAGGCATGTTGTGATGGGTTGTAGAACCAAAAATGGAAAATTCACTTTCTTCATGTATATCTACAGTCTTTAAGTCTCTGAGAAGCACCTCTACCTAGTTTTCTTTTCCTAGGAGAGGTTTTGTTTATCTAATTGCATGTTTTTAACATTCTTACTACTTTTAAGTTGATACCTTTAGATATATGTGGTTTTTACCTTTTTCATGGTCATCTTTGCACAACACAGCTTCTTAAGACAAGAAATTCTGTTATGCTGGCAATACTTATTTTTCAAATACTGTGCGGTACATTGCATATTTAGCTTCATGTCTGAAGCACGTGACACATCTCAGGTCTTGTTTCCTTTTAAATCTCTTGGCTGCTAAATTGGTATTGGGCTGCTAGCTTTTCATTTTGTTGTGTGATTTTCTTTTTGAACACAGGGTAATCTTTATTGAATACCACAAGCCAATGTTTTATTTTGAATCCTTAAATAATACAATTATTTTTAAGGATAGTTAAAAGCACTAATAGGATGCTATAACCAAAAAAATCCAAGGAAAAGGGATGGTATTTTTGAAGCATCTATGATTAAACCTATGATGGATCCAAAGAGGTAATAAACTGTTCAACCTTTATGATTCCTCTCTGCTCTCTTTCCTTTTGTGCCAAAAGAGAAGAGTCTAAGGCATTATAGCGCTCTATTATAGTCTTAAAGAACAGATGAATGAATAGAAAAAGGTGTAGGCATTGAACACCCGAAGAGGACCAGAATGAGTGTCAAGATCCAATGCAACTTTACAGTAGTGAAAGAACTTGTAAATCATAAAAAAAATTGTACAAATAAGGAAAATCGTAGCAGCCAGTGCATAATATACAACAAATCTACTTTGTGTACTGCTTCTAGTAGTCTAGATTTATTCATATATACAAGTATAAGGTAAAGAGTTTGTTCATCAGAGAGAAAAGTATAGGGTAACAAGATAACTGTGTGCTACATATGAGCAACAGTATCTATGTGCATATATTCATAAATATTCGTATATACTTGCTTTATAAGTCTTCAATACTATAGCTAAATTAATCAAAACAGGATATTATGATGAACCGGAGCATTAAGGATGCACTTGTTGCTGAGGAGAAGTTCTTCCGCAGCCGTCCTGTATGTTTTCTACCATCTCCTTTTAGTTGATTTCTTGTCTATATCAATTAACAATCTTCTATTTTATCTACTTATCCTTGAAGGTATATAGTGATCTTGCTGATCGCTGTGGTGTACCTCAATTGGCAAAAAAGTTGAACCAGGTAAGTGCTGGTGTAAGTAACAGTGATTCTTCTGTTATTGGGTTGCCACATTGTTCGCATTGCATGCTTGTTAGGACTGAATATTTGTAAAATATGCGAACCACAATTAGGTCAAACATTATATTTTATTATTTTTCAGTCGTTTTCAAAATACCTCCACGTCAATTGATAACTTATAATTTTCATCCTCTAAGGTTATTTTTGAGTTTTAAAATGTTCTTGACATGTTGAATTCAAAAAGAAAAGGCAGCAAAAGGCCAAGTTTTGAGAAATACTACATGCTTACCTTGTCACTGGTGGTTGTAGAAGAAAGTTTTTCTTTACAATAACCATGTTAGGGCACAAGTGAAGCACAGCACAAACAACACTTATACATGTAGTGGTCTGTGATATACTTTTCTTTTTGGGTATGTGATTAGGGATTTGCCAAGCAGTTTATTACTTCTTGTTAATAAACATCATAATCTGGTCGCTCTTTCTGTATGACAAATTCTAGTGTCTTGTTCCATATGTGTCAATCTGGTCTCCTGATACATACCTTGCTGTTTGTTGGATGAAAATCATGTCTTCCTTGTGATTTATACTCATTTCTGGGGTTATTTTCTTTAATGAAGTGTTAATGCTATCTTTCCTGTTTAGGGCTGCACCTTCTTCTTTTACTTGCATTTTCTGCAACAGACACCTGTTGTCTTCTTATTGTTTTCCACATCAATTAGACGATTGGTTATCACCCACCTTCACCCCAATCCCAGCCATTGTCCTATTCCAAAGAACATGCAAATTTTCCATGTGTGCTGTTTGCTTTCCAGTTGTGCTATGGGACGTCTTGTTGTTTTCATATCAGATATTAACTTGAACTTCTTGTTAAATGCAGATTTTGGTGCAACACATCAAAAAACTTCTTCCGGGATTGAAATCACGCATTAGTGCTGGACTTGTGGTTGTCGCAAAGGAGCATGCCAGCTATGGGGAGATCACGGAGTCGAAGGTAATTTCTTTTGTCTTCCCTATGCTTTACTAAGCACTGGGCTGAAGTTTTGGAGAGTTTGTCATAGTACTACCATTTGTTGAGTCCTGTGGGTTTCTTTCTGCTAGGTTTACTGTAGTTTATTCAGCTAGTGTTTCTGAACTATCTATTGACATCATTGTGCTAATCCCCTGAATCTAGGCTGGTATGGGTGCTCTTCTTCTGAACATTCTTTCCAAGTACTGTGAAGGTAATGTGGCCTAAACCTTGCAATATTTGATAGTAGTCCTTTACTGGGTTCTATCTCCTATATCTGATGTTGCTTTCTAGTATAAAATATCATATTAATTGACCATTTACCCTTCCTAACCTCATTACCAGTGTCTGTCTTTTTCGTTTTGTTTTCTTCTTTGGGTCGAGAGCAGCATTCTCTTCAATGATAGAAGGCAAAAATGAAGAAATGTCAACTTCTGAGCTGTCTGGTGGAGCAAGAATTCATTACATTTTTCAGAATATATTTGTGAAGAGTTTGGAGGTCTACTTCTTTCGTGTTAGCTCTGTTTTTGGTGGTAAAAATTGTAAAGTTTCATATTAATTTAGTTTTATTTAAGTACCTATTGCCGGTGGGCGGTGGCAAGTATCATGTGGAATTAGTCAAGGTGTGCGAAAGCTAGCCCGGACACCACAGTCATCCAAAAAAAATAATCTTCTGCAATGTCTACTTTATTCTTTTCTTGCTTGGAGAATTGAAGTTCATCTATAGACTTGCTAATGTTTGCAGACAAATTACATTGCTGCCATTTTTGTCAATAGATAGCTAGTACGTATGCTTTCGTTGGTATGGCCAACTCTCAATGGCTTATAGTGGTTTTATTGGGTAATAAATATTTTATCTGTATGGTCTTCATAGATTGTTGCTAAGGTTGTGGTGCACATGTACAATCCATAATTAATATTCATCTATTGTGCACTTAAGTTGGTTTTCATCCACATACATAGTCGAATAATCAAAATATATCTTCCATTTTGAATAGTCTTTTATCGACCATCTCCTTCTGTCGATAAACCACAATTGTTTGCTCTAAGGTTTCATATACAAGAATTCTACATCTGCCGTAAAAAATTTTGATGACAGACAATTTGTATGTTGATGTGTATAATTGGAATGTTTATCCTAGGTTCAGCTGCTTATCAAATTTCATCAGATTTCTCTTTCTCCTGCAGGAAGTTGATCCTTGTGAAGATTTAACCGATGATGACATCCGAACTGCCATTCAAAATGCAACGGGTGCCAAATCTGCATTATTTGTGCCAGAAGTAATTCCAAAGGATTAACCTGTTCTTTGCTTTTGAGCCAAATATTTGAACGCTCTCTCAAATACTTCCTGTAGTAGTTATGACGATTGGTTGGTTGCATCTTGATTATTGTATGTATGCAGGTCCCATTTGAAGTTCTCATCCGAAGGCAAATAGCACGTTTAATGGACCCGAGTTTTCAGTGTGCAAGATTTATATATGATGAGCTGGTTAAAGTAGGCCAATGTTGACAACCTTTTTATTCTGGGTATGCATTCTTATAATTGCTGTTCTAACTCTAATGATTCCTTCATAGATGAGCCATCGTTGTATGGTCAATGAGTTGCAACGGTTTCCAGTTTTGAGAAAACGCATGGATGAGGTTATTGGAAATTTTTTACGTGAAGGACTGGGACCTTCAGAAGTAATGATTGGGCACCTTATTGAGATGGAGGTATGTCAAAATGTTGGGTGTTTTATTTAGTTTTGCTTATAACTAATACAACAGACACATTTGATGATCAAGTTGTGTATCGATAACTGTCAACTATTTTGAAATCCTAAACAAGAATTTGAATCCATTATTTCCATACATATCACAATCAAATTTTGCGATTGTTGTATTGCTCTGCAGTTGTAGTTTACTGATGGTTTCAGGGTCTATGCTCATCTGATATCTCAGATAAAAAATAGCTCATTTGATAGTTCTCAAAAGCATCTTGCTGTAAAAGTTTGTGAATTGCTTTAGTAAATCACTAAAATTATTATGAATCTTTTGCTGTTAAAGTTTGTATATTTGTTCAACTTAATTATTTTTTCGGTTGCAGATGGATTACATAAATACTTCACATCCAAATTTTATTGGTGGGACTAAAGCTCATGAGATGGCATTACAGCAGGTCAAGTCCTCTAGGATTGCTGCACCTAATCCGAGGCAGAAAGTAAAATTTTCAGTTGTTGCTCACAGTCTTTTGCAATTGGTTTTGCAAAATATATCATACTGATATTAATTGTTTATTTGTTTATTGCTACTCAGGATGGTGTAGATTTAGAAAAAGCACCAACCTCCGAAAGAAGTCTAAAATCACGTGCTATCCTTGCCAGATCAGTTGCTGGTTTTGTCCCTGATCAGGTTGCCCTTTTCTGCTATATCATCTCCAAGTTTTTTTTTTCATCGACTCCCTGATTAACATCACACAGCTTTCATATTTCAAGTTCTAAGAAATTTAAGTACTTGCATTGATTAGTGTTCCTTTTGGACTGGGAACAGGTTGTTCGGCCTGCACCAGAAGTTGAGAAAACTACAGCATCAGGTGTGTTATCATCTGGTGATACATGATGTGTTCCTTTATGCCACATGTTTGTTACTTGAACATACATGAGTTATTAGTTATTTGACAAGTCAAATATCTTATTGACAAGAAGGAATGAATATTGTATACAAGGATTAGCCATTTGCAAATGTGGCTTGATGAAAAAGTCCTTCCTCATGTAACTTATGGTACTCTTTAGCTCAAAAAACACCATGAACTTTTCTGTTGCTGTTTATTATGAATTCATATTTCCTTTCTCCGTATAATCTTTAAAAAGTATTTTTTTGCTGGGTCTTATTGCCAAGCCAATGCTGACATGTTTCTTCATTTAGGATCAAATGTTGGTTCAAGTTGGGGAATATCATCAATATTTGGTGGCTCTGACAATCGTCAATCTATTAAAGACAATTTTATTAGTAAGCCATTCAGTGATCCTGTACAGAGCACGGATCATGCTTTCTCAATGATCCACTTGAGAGAGGTACGAATTTTGAAGGCCCTCTGTGCTGTATGATTTCTTTACAGATAAGGTTGGTGATGAAATTAAATATGACATCTCTATATGTTTTGCTTGAAGCCTCCAAGCGTCTTGAGGCCTTCAGAAACTCATTCAGATCAGGAGACTATTGAAATTGCCGTTACAAAACTATTATTGCGGTCTTACTATGACGTTGTCAGGAAGAACATTGAAGATTCAGTACCTAAAGCAATCATGCATTTTCTGGTAACTCTGAATGGCAATGACTTGGTCCTCCACTTATTTCATGCTTTGTGTTTTTGACATCTATGTGAATGGCCTTTCAATGGACTTATGCTTGGGGGTTCTTTGTTTCCATCTAGCAGCAGTCTTGAGGATTCCTAGATCTACTCTTCTAGCAGTTTCTGTGTTATGATTAAATGATGATAGAAGTCATAAGCAAAAAGTGCAAAAAAAGCTGTAAGGTCCATTGGAGCTTTAAGCGCAAAGCGTAGATAAAGTGTGGGCTCTAATAAAAAAAAGGCGCAAAGAGAGGAAAAACTACAAATATATATGTTTAGTCCAAGACAAATAATTTATAAGCATGAATGACAAATATATGAACAGAGAAATTGAAAAATTATAACGATGTACTGAAATATCAATTGTTTAGTGTCGTCTCTTCAGAAGAGGTTCATTGGCAAGGAAAGTATGCATTATAACCTTGATGATGGCATTGAATGGCACATTTAGCGAGGTGAAGTGCTCAACACGTTTTGATCCTCGCTTCAGGGCTTCGTCTTTGATAACACTGGATAGAAGTTTTGCCCATCTCGTTGCATTCTTTTATTTCCCCTTTTTGATGTTCTCTGAGGAAGATTTTTCGGCATTAGAAGACACTAACCCTAGAATAAGTAGTACTATGCCAACATGGGATTTCAGATAACCTGGGGGCAGAATGGATAAAACAAACACAGTAATCTGCTTTCTATTATATTCTAAAAGCACAGGGGACTAGTGGTACTGTTTTGGTTTTCTGCCAACAGTTAAGAGGCTAATTTTTTTATCCGGTGAGAGTAACTTTCTCTGTTCTACCTTCAGCTAACTTCATATTGTGTCATAGTTTTGATCGGTACAGTTCCATTCGGGTATTCTTTCAATTGCTGAGTCTGTGAAAATTGTGAACTACTTTATTTTATCTGGTGGAACTTTCTGTATAGTTGGAACTGTTGACTACATTTTGTTGATACAGTTTGTCTAAATAGCCAATATGAGGGAAACAGTATCTGGTGGTGTCTGTTAGCTTTATTTTGACTCTGTTTGTTTTGTTTTCAGTTCTGAGTAAGAATGCTTATGTGATCTTTATGTTCGATTCGGATTTCTTTTTTGTTGACCAAATTGTGTCAATCCCTTCTCCAGGTAAATCACACCAAAAGAGATCTTCACAATGTGTTTATCAAGAAACTCTACAGGTATTGGAAGTGCAATTTATTTTCATCAAGACTTTACTGGATAGTGACTAATTGATCCTTCATTAGCTTAGCTGCATGAATCTTTACGTGCTTATGTATTTGTCTGTTGGTTCTAGCGCCTGGCAGCTTAGCCAATTCAAATGCTACATATTTTGCATGTACTCGTTCTTATCTTTGGTGCTTGCTATTTGTTGCAGAGAAAACCTCCTCGAAGAAATGTTGCAAGAACCTGATGAGATAGCCATGAAGAGAAAGCGTACACGTGAGACACTTCGTGTTCTTCAGCAAGCTTTCAAGGTCAAATCGCCACCATTTTCACTCTGAGTGTATTTTTGCGTATATTACCTTTTAAGGCTCTCTAAGCTTTATGATAGAATGTTTATGGTTTTGATAACTATAATCTTTTTTTAGACTCTGTGTAGGAACTAAGAAGAAAAGTTTGTTTAAGTTGGGAAGAAGTATGACAACATTAACTCGTCATCTGCTTTGCCTTTTTCTCATTTTCAATGCACTCGTGAAATTAGTTCAGCCAAATCTTCTGATTGCCATTGAACTCCTTGTGAAACTGTCCGTAATTATATCCTAGTGGTTCCAATTCTTTAAGATGTTCTGTTTGTCATCATTCTCTAGGTTTCCTTGGCTTATAATGACGTTTTTTACGGAGTACTGTTCAGCTGGAACTAATGTTTTCTGGTTTGCAGACATTGGAGGAGTTACCCCTTGATGCTGAGACTGTCGAAAGGGGTTATAGCTTGGGTACTGATAAGACAGGCCTTCCAAAGATTCATGGGCTTCCAACATCATCAATGTACGCTACAAGCAGTGGCTCAACTGATTCATACACCGGTTCTCCTAAGAACTCTACTAGATTGCGCAATGCATCCCATTCAGGTGAGATACAGTTACCAATGTATGGTGGTGCAGATTCAAACGGTGGTGGGCATAATATTGGTATTTATCCAACAGTAGGTGCATAGGAGACTCAAAAAGAGGCAGGAGTTGACCATCCATGAGTGAATTTATTCTCTCTTTCCACCATCATGGCAAACCATCTCTGGTGCAGTAGAGTGCTACTATTCTTTGTCATGGGCGATGTTTTGCTAAGCTGATCGCTCTTCGCTTTTACCCACATATTTTGTCTTATTTCTTTCGTCAACTATTGTTCGTTGAAGCTGTACGAAGAAAATTAGTCGGGAGTTTTTATCTTTATAGGATGAGGCTAGTTCTGTTGCCATTTGGTATGATAATTGGCAATTGTATTACCTAGCCGTCAATTTTTGAGTTTGATCCTTCTTTTGCCTTCTCAATTTTGCCAAATGCAATAATTCATAGGGAGTCATCACTCTTACTCTGGGAAATTCTTGTCATTTTCTAATGTGATATACTTCCGGTACCTGAAAAGCTTGTGAGTCAAAATTATAAAATGTAAGGGTGGATTTCACCATTTTAAATATACTAGTCCTTGCCTTGCTGTTATAGTATAATTAATACTTCTCTTTAAGCCATCTACTTATTAATCGTGCATTAAAAGTAATTAAATCCAATGTCGCATGGGTAGTGCAAATATCTTTTCAACATCCACATTCCATAAGTTATACCATCTTATTAGTTTTCCATTCGTATCAATAAACAAAACTACTTTCTATATTTAGAAAGATCTTAATATTCGAAGGTTCATTTTTTATCATAAAATTTAAGTCTTGTTTTCTCAGATGTTATGAAAATCTCTCGAAAAAATAATTTTCTAGTTGGCATCAAATAGTGATAAATGAAACTGCTTGTAAAAGGAAATTATACAATTCGGTGAAATGATCCAAACTAAGCACCTCAAGAAAAATAAAATTCGAGAAATTCTCTTGACATGTATCAACCAAAGTATATACAAATATGCAGTACCTCCTATAGTACCAGCTCCTAACTTACTTGAGCGAGGTTTGGCTATAATATCGACAGATGCTATACAAGTTCTAATATAACACCACCTAGTATTGATTGGAATCTTCATGCTCTGACTAAACTTGAAATAATGTATGTCATGTCGCAGGCCAGTGAACATTCATATGCGAATCAATGCCAATCTGTAAATACGAACAGATAATGTTCAGATTCACGAATGAAGACTACAAATTCACTGGAGTAATAGGAGTGTACCAATCTAAGAAGTCTCCACCACAATCTCAAAGAAACGAAAACACCTTTACATGAAAATAGGACAGACCTGTTCATCGAAGTTTGCAGGAATCTCAAATTCAGTTCCAGAAGCATTTGCAAGTTCGTCCAGATTATCCTGCTGAACCAAGATGCTAGGTCAGTGAAGCTTTTGAAAGATTTAGCAGGTGTTTTAGACATGGATTCATTGATATTTGAAAATAATATAGTACTCGAAGTACAGTTAAAAATGGTATTTGGAAGCTCAACTTGCGTTTGGACATGAAAACAAAGTTGAATGTTGTGAGCGAAAACTTGAAAAACTCCTAAAACCCATTTCTCAAACTTCATATCAAGTTTGAAGTTGAAAACAATGGGCCAATTAAGAAACACACACTCACTCAAAATAATCTCCAAACATTTTAAAAACTTTCGAGAGAAATGGACAAACGGGTTCGGTCATCGATCTTGTTCATGGACAAATAACAATCCAACATCATGAGAACAATTCCCCTTGAAAAGAACCAAGAAGAAAATGTATTAGACATCTAAGTCAACCATTTTATTCAGTGCCTGGAGTGGTGGTGGAGAAAAAAAGGTGCTAAAGAAACTCACTCATACCAGAGAGAACAGAGGAGCAACATAGCTGACTAAACAAAATCATCATCTAAACAATGAAATAGGAAAAAGGAAAAAAAGAAAGTTAAAACTGAGAAACCTCCAAGATTTTTTGGAAGTTACCTCTTCATCAATGTTAACTGAAGAACTTCCAATACCAACAGGAGAGCTATCAGCAAAGTTTTCTGCAGCTTCTTGCATATCCTATGTTAAAAGATATCACCAGCCTATCAGCACTATTAGAAATCTATACACATGGGAGCAAACGTCAAATTCTTTTTTTCTAACAAATCAAAGTCATCAGGTAAAAGGCATTGGAGATTGTCCAAAGCGGGATGCATTATAAAGTTACACAAGGATCAAAAAGCATCCAAAATCACAAGCTATGCATTCTATACATTGATGAATTTTACTTCCCAAATGTACCCAAAAGGAATAAAAAAGTAAATCCCACTACATTAAAGGGCTGCTGCTAGTTTCTTTCCCTCGATCCCTCCCCCTCTATCCAGCACTAAATGTCCAACAATCCAGAAGGGTTGGCACATAATGGGGCTGAGCTACAGAAAAGACAATATCAATCACTGCGAACTTACTCCTTTCTTTTTTTGTAGAAATCACTCTTAATGAACTCCTTATCTACCCCAAAGTTGGTTATGTATAATTATAAGTTCCTTGTATAACTGAATTTAACTTCCTAGATTGGAATCCTCGTTCAGACAACTCAGTCCTTTTAGGGAAGCAAGAAGGGATCCATGCGATGACAACATCACTTAAGCCGTCAAGTCAGGGATTGACATGATAGAACAAACTATTTCAGAGACACATTGATATAAACCAAAAAGACTTCAAATATGACTACCAGCTCAGCAGTTGTAACTGAAGGATTTTCCTCCATTAGCTTTGTCTCTCCTGTGCTTCCCTGCTCAAGTCAATGAACCACAGTTAAACCAAAAAAAAAATAAAAAAAAATGAAGAGGGACATGCAAGGAAATGTTAAAATGCCCAAATTTCCCATTCAAATGCGGAAATTAAATGTGTTTTCAACTCATCAAGACCCTAAAACTGGACATCAAAGGAAAAGAAGGGAGGAATTACATGTGAGCAATTTAGGCATCTATTAATTACTATAGTTCCAAGAGAACTGCATACAAACTACTGTCTCCACTTGATAGTTGATACCTAGATAATAATTTTGCCTAGATACCGCTTATTAAAAAAATTACCTCTTGATGTTGCTTTAGATAAGAATTCTCAGGTGCAACCGTAGACAGCTTGATATCAGGTGTTCCCTACATGACAAAAGAAAAATCAGTACTACAGAGTTGAACAATAAACTACAGCCCAACAAACTCTTGATAGATTAGAGGTAAAAGTACAAACATATAGGATTTATAAGTAAACATTGTCACGTTAGAAATTCTTGGATCACGTCCAAGAGGGACTAATTTGGTAATTCAAGAAAAGCTATGGCAGGAGGCTTTGCCTGGAGAGAAAAGAATGATTTAGTAATTCAAAAAAGATCTCATGTAGGAATCTTCATCTTAAGAGAGCTCTACTACATGTTCTTTAACTTCTTTTACTACCCTTTTGTTAAAGAGGGAAGGGAGGAAGAGGGCACTACCACATTGATGCTTTAGCACAGCATGTTCCATAAGTATTGATCCTCAAATAGTCTATCATTGACAACGTACATAAAATTGGTTCTGTAAGACAGTTAGAGGGATTTGCCATTTGTTTACAAATTACTTACTGGCTCACTTTTGTCAGAGGGTCCAAATTTCCCTCCCTTTGTAATATCTCTTAACATACCCTGGAAATGGACAAAAACAAAGGGTGAATAATAAAACAAGTGACAAGAGCAAACAGATGGGTAATACTATTGAAAATGAACAAATAAATAAATAAGAACCATCAAGTTTAAGTATGCATTTATTGTGAGCATCTAGAAAGATCAACACACACTTCAATATTTGAATCATATCCAAGAAAAAAAAGATCAACAGAAACCATGTAAATGACTGCCTGACTTGCAATCCATTATTTTGACAGCAATAAGCTAAATAAGCCTTTATAGTGTTTGCCATAAGACTAAACTGGCAGTGCAGGTAAAGAGAAATCAAGATCTAAATCATCAGGTCAACTCTTAACCCAAGAGAAATCAAGATCTAAATCATCAGGTCAACTCTTAACCCAATTATCTGGTCATTGGCATTGTTATTGTCCCTGAGAACCTAAGCCAAGACTAGAAATCAACATAATTTCATCATTTGCTTGACCGGCAGTGGAAGAAATTCTTGATCATCAACTGAATGTCAGCAAAGCATAAGAAATTCGTGTTTGAGGTCGTCTTTTTTCGGGTTTAATGTTTTTGGGGGGTGGGGAGGAACAGAAAGAACAGGCAGACCAACTGTGCAATACCTTGTTTGCCCACATAAGCCCACAAGCATTGCAGAGGGTTCTAGGGCCTGATGGGCCCCGCCGCATTGCAGGGGTCTCACTTTCATTAGTACCACAGTGATGACATCTTCGTAGTCTGTAAGTTCAACGGAAGTAAATGCAGATTATAAGGGGAAAAGGAAAAAGTAAAATCCTAATCCAATAACATAAAGGGACTGCAGAATAGTAGAAATTTATATAGCCCTAAACAAAGATGTTTTATTGTGCTAACTTTTTGGTACAACCATGTTATTCTACAGGATGTTGGTGCAATTTAGGATACAATAGGGGATCTGTAGTAATAAAATCTTTGATTACTTATCCAAAAAAGAGAGACTGCAGAATAGTAAGCCAAATATGAATGCAGAATTGTAAATAAGCCAAGTGATGTAAAGAGACAGCAGGCAAATAAGCTAAATATGAAGCAAAATAAATCATTGTTTCAAAGGTTTGCTACTATTTTTACTTGTGTTTTGATTTGTTAACATGCTGACTCGAGGCCTCGAACCCATAGCAATAAGGTTAGAGGTAGAGGTTCTTTCCACCTGAACAATCCTCATAGTTTTGTTATTTCTGAATGAAAGCCTCCATTTCATGCAATAACAGCCATTGTTACACAAGTTACATGGGGAAGAAAGTCAGTCTCAAGGCCCTTGGCCTCAACTACAAAAACAGAAAGCACAGCATAAAGCAGACAAATTACAGAGAAGCTGATTCTTAACAAATATGTTGCTGATATGGACCATCAGAAGTAAGGTACAAGGTCCATACTTACTTAGGTTCAGGATGAGCAGCGCTGTCCCCTGAATCAGTATTGTCAGCAGACGACTTTTCACCCTCTTTTAAAGAGGCAAATTGTCCATTTTTACGATGCATCCTATAAACAGTGCAACTAAAACAGTTAATGGAATATTTGAGTAATCAACCTCATTACTAAATCTTGAATTTGAATGATAATAGTCTCCAACAAATGCGGACAAGTGTCTAAAACCTTTATTATAACCAAAACAATTTTTTAAAAAAAAATTATATTTACTTAATTGTACCATTCACCATACAGCCAGTACTTTTTGACGGATCCACTTCAAACAAGTATTTACAATTTATTCTTACCAGTCTACTTCAAATATTTGGGCAACACAACTTAATAGTCTCGGCAGAATTTTTTTTTGAAGCATCACATTAACTGAAACCAATCAAGGCCACAAGAAGAAACATTCTTATTCAATAATCCTTTTAATATATTAATCACCAAAGAGAATGAAGGAAAAAACAAAGGACGTCACACCTTACCTCTGTGCAACTTCTTTCCGACAATTATAACGAATTGTTTTCTCAAAGCATCTATCTTTTCTCTTCTCCCGGAATCTAATCAGAGATGCCATTCTCGGAGAAATGTTTGGCCTGGTGAGGGCATCATTATCAACACTCTACAAACATAACTCAAAAATTAGTAAACATTGGCAGCCCAAGTAAGCTCTTGCTTAACCACACTTAAATTGAAACAAGCACCTTAGTTCTTTGCAGTGCAACAGAATTTGAGCTAGGTACATAACTAGGCATCTCCAACCCTCCTAACAATAGCATTACCGCTTGCACCTGCGAGTTTTACATTAACAAAAACCAAATATCATTTCCTGAATTCAATTGTAACCACATTGGGTAAATAACTTCTATGAACAAATTGACTTGAAAAAACACTTCAGTTACACAGCTTCAATGGAAATTGAACCTTTTCAGGAGAAACAGCAGGAAATACATAGACTTGGCCTTCGAAAGAAATAGTTAGCTCACTAGTCCGCGAAGGCACAGCCATAACTCTGCCGCTATCCTCCGGGCTAGCAAGAGACTGCAGAGAGCACACCTGCAACTCTTCACCGCTACTCATCGCCTCCTCACAGCCACCACCGACGCTGCCGCTGATATCATCTGCCTCAAATCCTCCACCTCCATATCCATCTACCTGAATTGATACATTCATATACTCCTCCTCAAACGCTGCTACTCCATGCTGCCCACCTTGCATTTTCCTCGAATTCGCCGCTGCTTCCATTTTTCCACACACAAAAAAGAGAGTAAAAACTTCACTTCGAAAACAACCTATACACACATCTGCATGTGTTTTTGTCTGTGTATACAACAAATGAAGATGAAAATGGTGAGGGAAATTGAGAAAACCCTAACCCTAGATAGATTCCGAGAGAAAATTTCCAGAAAGTTGATGAAGAATTGGAGAGAAAGAGAAGAATGTTTAAAGTGGAAAAGTAGTAAAAAAGATTTGGCTTTTATATGTTTAGCTGAAAATAGATAAGAATTAAGGAGGGGAATTTAGAAAATATTCATACAAAAAGGCTCAAATGGGTAAATGGAAAGGACAGAATCAGGACCGTTATATTTTATTTGTTTTTCATCAGGACCGTTGATTTGTATGATGGTGTCACGTGAACGGTCCACGCATCGAGTCACACTTTATGCATTTTTTGTTCCCACCCGTCACGATTATCATATTTTCCAAGGTATATAAAAATTTAGAATTAAAAAAAGACATGCGGGGAAAACTATGAAATGTTCAACACAATTTTTTTTATTTATTATGAAAAAAATTATATAATTTAAAAAATGTATAAATGTTGAATTTGATTTGGTGTAATAGGTGTATAGTTGTTCCTTTTAATGAACGCACTATTTGACAAAATAAAGAAAATAAAAATACATCAAGAAAGAAAATTTAAAGACGGTAATAACGAGGAAAAAAAAGGAAATTATGTTGACTCTCTAGATATATTCTCTTTCAAGACAGTTGAGATTGATGTATTCGTTGATGCATTCAACAACATTTTATAAAAAAAAGTAAAAATTTATTTTTATTTTAATTTAATTAGTTATATAATTTTATTAAAATTGAGGGATTCATTTTAACTACGACTTTTATTTAAATTCACATTTTTTAGTTATAATTTTATTATTTTAAATGTTGATAATACTTGCGTATATTATGTACCTGCTTAGAATAAAAAAAATCAATGATTAGTGATGAAGAATATTTTAATTATGGATATCAATAGACCTCTTCATATTAAAAAAAAAATTCACACAACTTTTTTTCCCCTATTTTATGATGTATAATTTTTTTGAAATTCATAGTTTTAAATTCACATACTTCAGTTATAGCTTTGTTATATCGCGTGTTACTAATATTTGTGTATATTTTATAACTATTTTGCTTAAAAATCAATAATAAATGTCAAAAAATATTTTAATTAGAGACATCTCAATAGACTTTTTCCACATTAGATTTGTACAAAAAAAATTAGATGATTTATTATCACACAAATATATATATAAACTTATTTTGCATAAAAATTTAAAATAATTTAATTATTAAGCTTAAAATTAATTAATATTAATAGTATTTAATTTACAGTTAGTGAGATAATAATTTATGATAACTATTGGGCTTGTGCTTTGCATTGAATCTTCGTAACTAGTATTACTAGTGGTAATAGTATATAATCCTAGCTTTGCTAATGAGATAAACTGTATGTTCTTCTACATTTGTAGTCATACACCAAATAAAAGCTATTTTTAAGATGCTTGCTGAGTTGTATTGATTCGTGACACAAATTCCAAATTTCAATTACATTTGAACACCACAATAAAACACTAAAACTCCGAGGAACAATGTGGGATGCCTAAGAGTACAATATGTTACTATGTACACTCTAATTTGGCAGATAGTACAACAGATGAATCTCAATTGTTCACCTCACTTCAACATCAACTGCCACCACAATAATTGCAAACAAGGATTCTCTCTCAGAGTTCAAGCAGTCACCACTGGGTTGTCACCATCTGAAGTGATGATAGCAGCCGCAGTCATAGCATCCGAGCCATTAGGTTCACCATTGCTCTAGCGAGGAGATTGTAAAACAGACATTGGGCTTTAGTAAATAAAAATAAACTAAAGAATCAACTTTTTGTTTTTTGTTAAGTTTTAAAAAGTCAATTATCTATCCCAAGGAGGAAAAAAAAAAGTGGAGATATGGTACCTGTTCACCAGGTTTCGCACTTTGGTCCTGTGCTCCAGGAGCTGGAACTTTAGAAAGATCTCTTAAAATTCCCTGCAGAGACGAAGGGGAGTAAAGCAGCATTCCCACTCACCAAAACCATTAACGAATTGCAAGTAAGGAAATGACTGTTGAATGATGAGGCTGAAAATTTTCTTTTAACTTGACAATGAAGTGACGGAGAATTGGATGACAAAAGCAAAAAGAATCGTGTCATGAACTTTATCATACATCCATGTGAAAAATACATGCTGTGACTTCGTCCCATAACAGATTAATCGATACCAAAGGCTTGTCAGGCAAGCTAACAGAAGGTTACATTGAAGAAGATGTCCAAAAGGTAGTTCCTAGGTGCAAATATTAAATGGCAAGCGGGAAAAAAAAGAAAGAAACAAGTTGGGATAAAAATTTCATTGCACAAATAGATTTCCATCATTAACTGTTGTAAGTAGGAGTTTAAACAATACTGAACATGGTAGAAATAATAAGTCCAGATTACCTGTAAAATAATGACTCACTAACTCAGATGATAATCTCCTGAAGTTTGATTTGTAATAGAACAAAGTCAAGTCACAATTTGAACTCCTTTCAATGTTAATAAACACATTTGAGCTCAAAGAAATGAGCAAGGAGTTTGCCTACTTATTTCAATCTTTTTAAAAAGCAAACATTAAGGATTGTATCAGTATAAGTACAAATGTGGACTGCATGTGTAACTACTTTTAAACAGTGACTAAGAAAATTATCTATTTCACTGAAAGTAAAATCTGATAACTGTGCAGTACTGGCCAAGTATGTATATTGTTAATTATGAAGTTAACCATCCAAAACAACAGCCTTAAAGGGATCTTGACGACAAAAGGGCAACAATATGTTTGCTTTTATTCTGCACACAATGGACAGGAGAAGCAAAATACTGTGATGGAAAAAGAATCACAAAAGTACAATTGCCAAAGAAAAAGAAAAGCTGTATGCACAACAAGATAGAAGTTTTTTTTTTTTTTGAAAAAAAACAAAGTTACTAGAAAAGAAAAATGCAATACAAGGTGCATAATGTTCTTGAGGTATTGCAAGAGTTACAAGCCATAGTGAACGAACCAAAGATCTTTTCTCAAAAAAAAAAGAAAGAAAGAAAGAAATAACTCAAGAACAGTGAATACTGATTGAAAAAAGAAATCAATAGCAGGCTACTTTTGTTTTCAGAATAAAGATTAACTGCAGGTTTCTTAAAAGAGAGAATATGGAGTATGGACTTCTCCCAGTTTTGAACCATGAAATCTGCATTTCTTCGTATGGAAAGCTATATAGGAGCAGTTCTAACAGCATGGATTTGAGAGGAAGAAGATAATCCATATCACTTGGCGCTCATGTACAAGAAGGCCAGAAAGCATGCCCATATTTGTTGTTACAACTACATGATTTGCGCACAGGTTATTGTGTTTACTGTTAACTGAGGAATATATTCAGACTTCAGCTGGTGTTGTAAGGTATAGGTAAAACCATCCCCTTTTTCTTTTTTGGTGTGTGTGGCGGTGGTGGTGGTGCGGAGTGGGGGTGGGGTTGATTAGAGTGGGGGCTGTGACTATTGTCTCTATTTTTTCCAAAATTTTACCACTAGACTATTGTATCTCATGTGGACAATATTTGAGAGGAGAAAAATCATTTGAAGGAGATAAAAAGTATTTTTATATGCTTGAGCTGAATATCTTTTTTCTTCAACTATTGGAGCACACTCTTTGTACCAAACATCCGAACCATGTACTTGTGTAGAACTCTCTACTTATACATCTTGCTCTCAATCAATGAAAAATGTGAATGGGTGGGAACTAATAAAAAATAATATTGATCAGGGAGCAAACCATCAAGAGGCATTCACGCATATCCAAATAAAAACCATAGAAATGAGAAAAATTTTCAACTCAATACTGACCTTATTGGCCCACTTGAGTCCACATGCATTACAAAGAGATCTTGGGCCAGCTGGTCCACGACGCATCATAGGAGTAGATTTCGAACTAATATTGCAATGTCTACATCTGTTGAGAAATGGAAAGAGAAACTTCTTAGAAAGATGTCAATTGTATTTAATGTGATCAGTAACCGCTGACCCTCAAGATCATGTAAAACTCAATTCGCTGTAAAATGACCACAGATTTACATCAAATTCAATGTCAGAACACAGAACAACTACAGAGAAGGGAGCTATAGCCTAGTGGAATGCCCTACACCTCCAACCATGAAGTTGGGGTGTTTGAGTCACTAAAAGATAATACTGTGAAATGCCACTGTTGCCTCTTAGTGAAGGGGAATTTTTTAATTGTTCAGGTGAGGGAAATTTTCGGAAACGGTAAACATATTATAAGTGAAAAAGAAAAAACAACTACTACAGGAGTTGGAACTCACGATGTTTCCTGCTCTTCTTGACCAGAGCCTTCATTCCAATCTGCAGAAGAAGAACCTGCTTCGTCAGATAGTGACTTGGCAGATGTAAACTGACCTTTCTTACGCTGCATCCTGAAAATATAACATCGATCAGATGAGACAATTGAACAGAACAAAGAAAACGACTTCGCTTAACTCATGAACTTCAACTACAAGCATGATGAACATATAGACAAGGACTGAAATTAACAACTTCAAAAAATATACCAGCGCCCCATAACCCCTCCCTCTAGAAGCATGGAGAAAGAGAAAATAAAATTAAATCACATTGACTAGAGAAAGAGCTAAAAAAACACCCAAGGATACCTGCAGAACATGCATGGTCAGATGTCACTACCAACATCCTTTAGCAAAAGTCATTTCACTTGCATGGATGGAAGCAATTCCCTATAACTAAAATATACCCTAGTTGAAGATTAATGCATGGCTGCATGAGAGGAGCTAGTAAAATATCCATTCTTGCATCCGAGGGTATGGCATCGTCAGTAGTCAATAAAGTAGGAGGAGAACTCAAGGTCTTAACTTAAAAGAAAAAGAATGTCTACTTTAATCTTCTAGAAAATGTGGCTAAATAAATAAAGTCACCAATTTCCCCAAAAAAAAAAATCTAGTTAAAGGTGTATGTTTTTTTATTTAAGATAAGCTAAGATGCACCTCAGGTGTCTCTGCCATTAAGATCTACTTTTCTCCTAATAAGTGATCCTGACATAGTTCTATTTACATTTTCAGTCATGACACACTCACTCCACTCTTTTTACTTTTTTTTTAAGGTAAGATTTTTATTGATCCATAATACTAAGGCAATACTGTAGAAAGTTACAGAAAGTTGGACTTGACTCATAGCATTCGCCAAGTCCAGCAGGTCAGCCCTGTTGAAAATAATGTTCCTTGTAAGATAAATATTCTGTTTGCCTTCAAAACACCTCCTATACCATTCCAGCCAAATAGTTCAAGCAATTAGAGCAGCTGCTGCTGAGTTTGATACCCATCTTGTGTATAACAGTAAGCCAATGCCTTTACCACTCTTATTGTCAACTTTAAGTTAGAAGGTCGAGCTCAATTAGTCCTATCAATCATAAGCACAGAGGATGAGCAATTACAGATGGGACATCAATCAAGACAGACATCAATTTGCATGCTATCTCCACCAGTTCCAAATATGGTTCACTCAAGCAGACAAGACAACATCATGCATTAAAAACTGCAGTTTTATTACCTCATTGCAACTTCCTTCCGCACAGTATAGCGAATCTTTTTATCAAAACACCGTTCTTTCCTTTTTTCCCTAAAACGATTTAAGGAAGCGGCTCTTTGCGGTTGATTCAGTCTTCCAGGAAAGTCACCTGAAGCCTGGAGACCCATAACTGATTACAAACACCAGTCTGGTAAAAGAATGTAAGCGGGAGATAAAGATGAATACCCTCTGACTTTGGGGAGCCACATTAACAGCAGGAATGCCAGCAGGGACTTCGTATCCCCCCAGCAGTAACAGCACTGCCTGAACCTAAAACTCAATAAACATAAAACAGAGTTTACCCCTATTAAGATGATTGTAAATACCAATTTGAAGTTTACGGTAAATTGAATTCCACTACCAGATGCATATACTAAACAGTGTTTCTAAAAGCGCAAAAAGCAATAAGGACCATGGAGCTTGAAGTGAAAAGTGAGAAGCAAAGCGCACAATTCTCAACATCAAAAAAATATCTAATGTATATAAATTTAGTACTATAATGATCAAGTTGCAATTTAAATAATTAATTTCAGTATCCATAAATTCAACTCTTCAAAGTTGAGATTCAAAGAATCCACCACTTCTCATTTTGATTGCTCTGCACATCATTTTTTAAACGGTGAAGTGCACGACTTCACCCAAGAAGCGATAACTTCTCGCTTGGCATCACGGCCTAAATTTCAATAATACTGATACTAAAATCATGGAAATGAGAATCACTCCTACTGGTGGAAGAGAAAAAGACCAGTACTGCCTCTTTGCTTCGAAAGTTGAACCAATATCAACCAATTCACCAATCAAATACAGCCTTATCTCAGAAATGACCAATTTCAGAGTCTTGAATCACCTCAATTTCAAAAGTCAATTCAAGTGAGAGTGAGGTAGAAACATTTGGCCACATAGAGAATTACCCCCAATTTCAAAATTGAAAATCTTTCCCCCCAAGTCACTCAATCTCTTGTAGACAGCAAGAATCAAAGGACGCAGTAACATTAAAAGAAGAACAATTTCCCAACATAAAAGCAGCACCTTTTCAGCTAAACTCACAAAAGAACACCCTACACAAGAACTTGCAAGATTCACAAAGGGCAAACATTTTTAGTAAGCACGAGAAGCTGGGTCAAAGTAAAGAAATACCTTTTCAGGTGAAACGGCATCAAAAACATAAACTTCTCCTTGAAACGACAGCGTAAGTTGATCGGAAGCTCCACTACCAGCAGCAGGACCAATTTCGGAAGGGGGACAATACAAGGCGTTATGAGGAACTCCTTCAACACCATTCATGGCAGCAGCCTCCATGGACCCACCGGCGCCGCCGTTGTGAAGCGCGTGAGAATGAGAGTGATGATGTTGGTCGTAGCGAATGTGAGGAGTAGGGTTGTCCATAGACTCTATTCCTCCTCCACCACCGCCGCCTCCGCCTCCGCCGCCGCCGCCAGCAGCGACGACATCTTCATCGTCGTCGTCCTCGATCTGATTTTGCTGGTGTCTATCTTGGTGAAGAGCAGGGTTCATCGTCTCCCGTCCGTACATGTTAGCTCTACGATTTGCTTTTGCCATTTCTGACGTCTTATATTTCTATTCTAAAAAATAAAAATCCAAATTACGTTATTACCCCCGCACTGCCAGCTGTGATCCAACAAATCTAGCTCCATAAACTTTAACCATCTCCAAATAAACCCGGATCCTTGAGCCCCAAAAATACGGGCAACAAAAATTTTCCCCGGCGCTTCGATTCAATTTGTGGAAAAGGCTATCGCCATTGAAACACTAGCAATTCAACAAGCATGGGAAAGAGCATTACAGAATAGTCGGTCAAGATTATATCCTATAGAATATTATACAAATACTGCAGAAAAAAAAAATAGTATGATGAAAAATTGACACTATTGAAAGGATTTATGAAGATTGATAGGTTACATATCTAATGAAATATACTAGTTCATAATTCTCTCTTATTTGTTTATATAGAGTGTAGTGAGAGTTTAATTTTTCAATTTGGATTGTAAAGAATGGACAAGTATCTTATAAAATGTAAAATATATTATAAAATAACATAATACAATTTTCACCTTAAAAAAATAAACAACGAGAATTGCTAAAATGGTAAGTGTTCTTCGTATTAAAAAAAATAACTTGCAATAATTGCCCAATTCAATACAAATAAGTCTCAAATCCAAAGCCACACATTAGGATGTCATATGATAATGTTCAAGTGATATTCAAACTGTTTTCTTAGAACATAAACCAGATTTTCTATTATTCAAAAAATTTTACTTTATAGGAAAACTTTGGGATGGAGAAGGAACTCTCACTTTTTTCTTTCACTTATAATAGTCAATGTTTGATCAAGAGCTGAATATACAATCTAGCTTGCTTTCCATTAGTGTTCTGACATTGACATTCATTTCTCTCTACAATGGTAATCTACGAACTAAAAAAAAGAAAAAGAATAATTGTACCTCAAAAAAGAAAATTATTTACGAGGAGTTATTTTTTAACTTTCATACCTCTCTTGTTTTTAACTATTTGAGATTCGATGTCATCAGAGTATACACATATTGTGATAGTATCAAGGAGGAAGAGGCAAACACTATTAAATTACTGCTTGATACCATTTAAGTACATATATATTTTGAGGCTATCAAAGAGGAAGAAAAATGTTTTAGTAAAAACACTACTCAGTTATTCTTTGATACTTTAAAGTATATATACTTTGATGGCATGAAGGAGTAACATGCAATGCTTCAAAAATAATACTGGTCAAAATTACTAGTTGATATCATCAACATATACAGATACCATCAATAAATATATACACCTCGATGGTATCAAGGAAGAAGAAATAGCGGTTCAGCAATCGAAGTAATTGGGTAAATAATTTAGATTGTGAGTCCGTATACTACTAGAGATGAATCGTACAATTCCGCCCTTATCTTTTTTCACACGTCATACGAGTGGTATAGATTCTCAGATGCAAGCAAATAAAGATGTCAACTAATCCCCTTCAAATGAAAGAATGAACTCTTGCGCATGTAAACGGCACAGTCAATTGGATAATACCAAGATTATTTCTTATACCCTAATGTATTTCCAAAAGACCAAAAAACTAATGTCAATATCCTATCTAAAAATTAAACAACAGAGCCATCACATCACATAGTATACAAAATAAAAGAGAAGTTGGCTGTTGACATAGTTCTAACTGTACTATTTCAGTATACAAAATTGGATCCTCTTTGATAAGTTCACGGTAGTTCAGTTAAGTATGAATGCCTGAAGGAGACTCTGAGCTGCCTGGGTTTCATCTGGGGTCCCGGAGATCACGATAATCCTGTCAGTTGTTCCAGGACGGGGCTCGTGTACTACGACCCTTGCTCCTGAAATCTGATTTTGTTCCACAGAAAGATTAAACACCAGCATAAAAATGAAGTACAAGGAAATACGAGTTTAACAATCCTGTGCACCTTCCACGACACCAATTAAAACAACGGAAAAGGCTAACATACCTGTCTTAAACGAGTCAAGTTACTCCCGTCCTCCCCATACACACAGCTGATGATATTTTCAGGAACCATGATCTCCACAGTAGTATTGGTCACAATGGCAGATCGGCTTCCACTGCAAGCAATAAAAAATGCAACAAGCTGATGAATACAATCAAGAAGTTCCCACTCGGACTCCGCGATAATCTAATATATCTTTTCTTCAAGTCTATTATGTCAATTTGGTAAATCTGGGCAGGGAATTTTTTTGTAAAAATCGCAGGAAGTCCACCCTCCTAATTATGTCCTGTCACAGGTGAAAAAGCATTAAGTGCTTGTGAAGCAGTGAGACACCAACCTTCCAAGTTCTATGCCACCTTTAACTGAATTAGATCCTTTGCTGACATCAAAAGCACCTCTTTGGTTTACCCCGGGTCGTGCCTGAAATCCAAACCGACCAGAAATGTTGAAAGACAAGTCGATGAATATGAATAAAATTAAAGGGAAAGTTAAACATTCAGCAGTTCATCACCTGTGATGGCCACAGCCCTGGTGACGGGGGATGATCTATCTCGTCGGAAAGCACAAGGTTATCAATAGACCGCGTTAACTCAGGATGTTGATTGTTACCATGTGAGACACCACTAGACCGATGAAATCCAAAAGGAGGTTCCTTCATATGGACAGAGGGACTACTTTCGGATGTCAAAGGGGAGCTGTTTCTGCTGACACCACCATTTGAAACCTTTGCTGCCAAGAGGTTATCACGCAACCGACCAGTGACATTTCGTAGAGCATCTTGTACATTTACAAACTCACCTGCAATCTAAACAATACAATCTCAGTGCAACAAACACATCAAAATGTCTGATTTTCTCTAGATTGATTTGAATACGTCCAAAAACCCACACATGAGTGACAGGAAGTGTGTGTAACTTTCAAATGATCTAATGAATGAAGATGATCCTCCACAAAAAAAGGATATATCAAAAAGCTCGTCCTTTATTTAAAATCACAAACTCTTTAAGTTCCAGAGTTATTAAATTTATAATATTACTGAGTGAAAAAGCAAACGACAACTGCAATTTTGTTACATTAATCATATTTAATTTTCATAGACAAACAAGACAAAAATATTTATTGTTTTTTTATATCGACGTGCATTGCGGGTTCTAGTACTAGTACATTAAAGAAGAGCCAAAAAAGTTGTTTGTATTAACAAGCCTAAGGTTTTCTCTTTCCAGAGAAATTTCAGGAAAGGTCACAAGAAACTTATATTGGGTAATTTAAAATGTGCATTACCCTAACATTTTGAATTAAGTTTATGTCACTAAGAATTAATGAAATCAGTACATATGTTTAAACTTAATGCACCAGTAAATCAAATCCAGATGAACTAAATGAAAATCGTGATAATTATGACATGGACAATTTGCTCAACAACTTATCCAAAAGAACAATTTGCTCAACTTATCCAAAAAAGAACAATTTGCTCAATTTATCAAAAAAAGAACAATTTACTCAATTTATCCAAAAAGGTACGATTTACTCTTAAACTTAAAAGGTAATTGGTATGATAGAATATGCATGTACACTTAAATAGCTTCTGAGGCTGAGCAGTCTCAAATTCACTACAGGATTTGCGAATAAATGTTGGGTTGGGCCACCTCGAATGACCTGAACAGCATGGGGAAGACCCCCAGGTACGTCGATAGGGTAATTTGGTCGACAAATTGGCCTGCACAACACTAGAGGGATGAGGAATTGGGTACAAATCTTATCTTCATGCTTTACCTTACTGATGCAATAGAGTTCGCACTCATTTATTTCCATAAGGTATGGTGCTTGAAACATAATAATTATAATAATCCTGGTAGGAGGTGCACAGATGCACCAATAAGGAGGTGTGAGTAGCAAAACTTAGAAGGTAGAGGTAGACCAAAGAAGAATAGGGGGAGGTGATTAGACAAGATATGATACATCTTCCGCTTGCTGAGGACATGACCCCTAGATGGTAAGGTATGAAGGTCGAGAATTAGGGTAGAAGGGTAGTAGGTAGCGAGTTATGTCGTACTTTTTGTGCGAAAAGAAAGAGGGCTAGTCTCCTCTTCTCATCTTAGCAGTATTATTTAGTATATGCATCAATTCTTATTTCAATTTTTACTACTACGTGTTGTTTTATTTGTATTGTTTATCCTGTTATTTTGCAATCACTATTTTCCTTCCACTCTTGTTTTGGTTGCACTTCTTTTGAGTCGAGGGTCTATCGAAAATAATCTCTTTACTACGGAAAGGTGTACGGTGCGGGTACATCCTACCTTCCCTAGACCCCACTTGTGGGACTACACGGGATATATTGTTGTTTATATCGTTAAAATCATTGTTATATCATGACAAAAAGTTCCATTTTATGTAATCACTAATTTAGTGTGATTGCGTGGTTACTTTTTTTTCTTATTTTGTCTTTGATTATTATACAATAATATTTTATCCTTTATCCTACCTTTTTTATAATACCTCTATCCCGTATTCTACTTTTTTTGAGGTTTATCCTTAGATTGTTGATGTGTTGCATTATATAATAATGAAAAATAATAAAATCTATCCAAATATTGTATTCATAATAACAATAAAATACAATATTAATACGATACTTTAGGAAACAATATGTAACAACCATACAAACAAGCTACAAATGAAGTCCTATGTTCCTTCGGAGGTGTGATCTATGACGAGGCATATATGACTTAATTATTACTTTCAGATATATGGTACATCGGTAAAAGTACTTCTAAAGTTTGAAGAAACTAAAAAGAACCAAAGGCTGAAAATCTCACCTGTACAACTTCATCATGGTCTGAGACACACTTAGGAACTTGGTCACCTCTAAATATTCGTATGCTGGTTCCTGTCTCCTTCCTGATATCTGAAATTATTGCGCCTCCCTTTCCCAATAAGCAACCGACTTGGCTGTTTGCCACCACAAGTCGAAATGTGATTAGTGATCTTGTTCCCAAATTCATCCCAGAGCCAGCATCCAGAATCCGATCAAAAACAAGAACAACAGCAGTTTGCGCTGGAGATTTCCTTAATCCCAGATTCTATAAAAAGGAAAACTAAATCACTTGACCCACATATTACAGATGAAAAAATTACCCAAGACAAAAGAACACCCAACAAACCTCTAATGCAGTAATAGTTATCATTCGCTCGTTGCAATCAGCAACATTTGGCCCAACAGCAATGCTTGCTCCGCTGTCATTCTGAAGAGCCCGAACAACTGTTCCACCTTTGCCAATTATAGCCCCTACCTTATCATTTGCGCAAAGAATCCTAAAAGCAACCTCTTGTAATGGCATTTTTGAATCAACGCTAGAAAACTTGTCAGGATCTAGTGACCCAGGATGACATCCAGAGGCGCCTGAGAAAGAGCTTGTGGTTATTGGCTGTGACATTGAACTCCTTTGTGCAGGTAGATCAACTGGCCCAGGGGGCAAAGTCTGCTCTGAATCTAACTCAAGTGGTGCATTCTCAACCGTTCTAGTCCTTTCAACAGAGTAACAATCTTGAAGGCGGCGACTGACAGCAACAAGTCCTTTCTTGACAGCTAGAATGTCCCCTTCTATCTGCATTAACCAACAATTAACACATCAGAAATCTTCTGACATATTCATTGTGCCATTACTATCAAGTTAAAGACATTCAATTATAATGTAGATTTCCCTGATAGATTTTTGCCAAATTACAGAGCTAAGAGTTTAAATTGTTGCATCAACGCTTTCAAAAGATACTATGCATTTACAGGTTCACTGCACGTCGTGCTACTCTGTTCTGATTTATATAGTTGCTGCAATAACAGGGGTCATGAACAGCACAAAAATTATAACATGTACAACAACAAAAACATACTCAGTGCAATCCCACAACTGGAGTTTGAGGAGGGTAGAACGTACGCCGCAAACCTATGCCTACCTCGGGTAGAGAGGAGAAATTAAAACATGTAAAAAATAAGATAATTCTGAAAGTAGCTCAAAAAGTTTCAGAAGCTTTTAGACTACACTATTAACGCACTACAAGCTAAAATCAATCTTGCTGATCATTTGCACTGTTTCAAATTGACAACTGGATTCTTCATACAAAATGGTGAAAGAAAACTGAAAACTGAAAAGGACAATGTCAGTGTATGCTACTTGACAATAAAAATTGTTTGGTTTGCAGACAAACAATGCATGGATTGTAGTGCAAGATGTGGATAGTCAAATGGTGATTAAAAATAACTAAATCTTGTGCGCACCTCGACTGTTGGATATTAGGTACTGTAAAAGCTAAAGTTTGTCGTACTTGGTTTTAAAGGATGAAGATTTGTTAGCAATACTATGCTTAGCCCCTATTACAATTTTATTCGCACTAGAATTGGTTCCATAGTGGTGTGCGATAACAAAATAATTAGCTTAACACTAGTAAGAAAAAATAATTACTCTTTATCATTTATAAAATAAAGCACTTTGAGAAAAAGAATCATACCACAAACATTATTACAAACAAGAGAGATAATGAGAGATGGTTGACTAAATATCTTAAAAGGCATTCTGGCTATTTAGTTGACCTAATATTGCTAATATGTATACGTTGTTATTCCACAATGGATTTCAGTATGAAACCACACACTGGCATAGTTGCAAGATCCATTTATGGAGTAACATTTATCTGTGAAGCTAGGTACATGTTGAGTTTATTTCCTCCCATGGCAATACTTCAAACCAAATGAGCCCTAATGACATTACAGAAAATCATGTACATCAAAGACGAGGCAAAACATTTATAATCATGCATATGAAACCCGCTACAGAGTAAAATTTAAAACTACTTGAAAATTGAGAACGAGCATAGGCAACCTCAAAGTTGATACTACATATGAAACCTGTAAAACAAGTATCGCAAGAAATTAATCACCTCGACAATTTCATCATTGGGCGAAGCACAACTTGGCATCTTTCCTGAAGTTAATACCTTAATCCTACATCCGTTTTCTCTTCTAATTGTATCTATCACCTTTCCACCTTTACCCATCAACGCCCCCACTTGATTGCCCTTCACTAACAACCTACACGACACAACATTCTCCACACCCAAGACTACTCCATTGTTTTCCGCTGTTACTTCTATCACTCTCTCAAAAACCCTAAGAAGTGCCTCTTGTCCAGCCGAAACCTCAATTTCCTCAAATTCTTCATTCCGCTGGTTATCCCCAACGGGGCCCAACAGCCTTATCTTCTTGTTCACTGAAGCAGAGGCTACTACAACAATGAGTCGGTTGTGGTCAGAGTTTGGTGCGGACACATCAACGTGAATCTTAGCGGAAGTATCTTGTTGAAGTTGCCTGATGATGGACCCTGATTTTCCGATGACTCCTCCGACGCGTGAAGCATGGCAGAGGAGTCGGAACACGACACGTCTCGGCAATGGTGGTGGAGGCTGTGAGTTGTTGGCCGCGGCGGCGGCAACTGCGGAGGAATTGGGGACGGAGGCGGCAACTCTATTTTCGTGCATTTAGTGTCGTAGCTTAGAACTTTCCTTTCAGTTGATAGAGAAAAGAGTGCAAGTCTAGCCCTATGTGTAGTAAATAGTATCCTTATTTTCTATAACCACCTGTTGGACTGATTGGTGGACTTCTGCTCGATCATTGACTATACATAAAAATTACTATGAATATTTTCCGTATAATTTTTTAATATTTAAATTTTTATTTATTTTAAAATATAATTTAATTTAATTTTAAAAATTAATTAAATTAACTTTTAAAAAACATAACATAAAAATTAAAATGAAACCGAAGAAGGAGTACTAATTTATTAAAATATCATCTACTTACAATTATAAAACTAATTTTTTACAATATCATCTATTAACAAGAGGAGTTATCAAACTAATTTATTACAATATCATCACTAACAAGAGGAGGTCTTTTTTTGGAAAGCAACAAGAAGAGTCATAACTTTTATAGAGCTAATAATATATTATTGATTAGCTTTGAGTAAATCAATAAAGAAAATAATTATATTATATCATTCTTGATTATCATTCCTTTTGTGCTTTTTTAATTGTCATATATATTAAAAATATTTATTTTAAAATAATTGTCAATTATAACAATCAAGTGCAAATTAATTATTTTTTCAACTTTGTATTAAGCCTTAATTATTCTATAATTAAAAAGCACATAAATAAATAAAGACCAAAAAATTAATAAAAATATATTAGTCAAATTTACACGCCTAATTAATTTTTCTTATAAATAATTAAACTTTTATTATGATAACTAAAAAAAATTAGACCGAATGCAAGTCATTTTCACTCATTTAATTCTGGATCAAAAGATTACCAAAGGGAATATACCCGGACCTAATTGGTTCCATAAGCTTTGTTCCTAGTCTTGATATAAACTCAAAAATACTCCATTGATACTTTTTTTTTTAATAATAAGAGAAAGTAGATATATAATAATAACATTATTATTTAGTTTCCAAAATGAACAAGTAAATATGAATATTTATTTTTTATATGATAAATAGTAACAATGGACGGAGGGAGTATATATCAATCACCAACCAACGCTAAAAAAATTTCCTTTTTTTGATAGGTTATTTTCTAGAATACAGG
This sequence comes from Solanum rostratum, assembly GCA_029948455.1. NCBI lineage: Eukaryota > Viridiplantae > Streptophyta > Magnoliopsida > Solanales > Solanaceae > Solanum > Solanum rostratum. The sequence goes on along the minus strand of CM057045.1, from coordinate 87,523,205 downwards.
TATTACAACAGTGTTAATAATCAAATAGTCTTTTGCATTGAAAACTTCATAACATTCTTTGAAGTTCATCATGTGACAATGTTCGTAGGTAAAGAAATCACATGTTTATTCTAGTGAAGAGCATATTTATTAGGTAAGAACTGCCTGAAGCAAAAATTTACAAGTGAAAGAGAGGTGAGCTGAACAAAAATAAGTCCAAACAGCATGAAAGAGGTCCAAGGCATTAAACATCATAACCAGGGTTTACTTTCTGCTGAACATCCCCATAACTCTGTAATTCTTCTATATCCTCCGGACTACCCAAAAATAGAGGAAGCCTTTGGTGTAGCTTGACAGGCTGAATAGATAAAATTCGGTTTTTACCATCTGAACCTCTACCGCCAGCCTTTTCCACTAAGAAACTGAGGGGATTTGCTTCATAAACAAGACGAAGGTGGTCCCTTGGATTCATTACTACCCCGCCATATAAAAGAGTCCTATGAAAATCTGCCACTAGAGAACATATATATCGGGCTGAGTACTTCTTAGGATGTTTCCCCTTCCCTTGTCTTATGGTGTCAATATACTGTCTTAATCCTTCAGGCCAGTCAAAGTACCGAGCATCATTAACTGAATAAATTTGCCCTGCAATGAAATGTTGACGATGTAATTATCAGTTTAGAATGTGTAATATACAACGGATTTGGAGGAACTAGTGAAATAGCAGTACCTCGAGGAGGAATATTGATATTAGGATGTGTCATGAGGAAATCTCCGGTTGTATGATCCAATGTGAATGCATGTGTTCCAGAACCAAAACTAGCACAGAGTATTGTGGCTGACGAATACAGAACATAAGCTGCAGCGACAAGCTTTGATCCACTCTGAAGGCAGTTTAGCGAAGCCTTTTCCTCCACTGGCAAGTGATCGAGTTCCACAAGACGTCTGTAAATCCCGAATATCGTCCCAGTGGGTATTGAGGCATCTATATTTCGGGAACCATCTAAAGGATCCATGACAACCACAAACGGGCCATTATCTGTAATCCACACAGGACACTCATCTTCTTCTGAGGCCATTACAGCAACTTTTCCCGAATTTCTAAGAGACGACAATATAATCTCGTTCTGAACAAAAATACAACAAAAGGCCTTAGAACATGAGACTATATTTGGATGCATAAAGACTAGAGAATCAGAGGTATCACATGAAATTGTGGATTGACAATTAGAAATTCTACAGCTCTTATTCTACATTCTCTACTTCCTAATTCATTAATAGAAGATTCTACAAACAGAAAGAAGAAAACACAGAAATCAAAAAGTAAAAAGAGATAAAATCAGAATTGCATACAACCTATTGGGAACAAGTGAAATAACAAAAACCAATCGATAATTACTCTGATAAAATTGCTGCCAAGTGACTAGGAGGTTACGAGTTCAAGCTTTGGAAACAGCCAGCCTTCGGTAGAAATGCAAGATAAGGCCGCCCCTTGTGGTCAGGCTATTCCCAGATCCTGCGCATAGCGGGAAATTTTAGAGCACCAGGCTTGCCCCTTCAATCAAAAATTACTCTCTATTGGGTCTCTATCACTTGGCACTGTGTTAGGTGTATTTCATTTGAGTACTAATCTTTAAGGCAAACTTAAATCACACGTATGAAAACAAAAGCTTACTGAAAAGCAATATCAACAATATATGCTGACAATCCATTAACCGAATGAAGAAAGGCTCCATAAACATACCGCTACGATATCAAGAGGCTTAGGCTTATCTCTATCAGAAGAATTGGCAGAATTTGCAATGGCAACATTGTTGGTGAGGCTGGAATTGAAAGGGGAAGCAACAAGAGCAGCAATTTTCTTGGAGGCATATTGTAAGTGACCAAACAACAACACCAAGTCATCACCCACATCAACCTCTCCTTTACCCATGTACTCCATCAGTGTACAAAACCCACTGTTTACAGAATCACTTTTACTACTTCCAATTGCTATTGGTGAATTAACCCTGGAGCTAATTAACCCTCCACAAAATGGAGAAGAAGCCATTTTTTCAGTACAGAAAGGTACAAGAATTGCAGGGTTTGGTGAGGAAAGTTTGGTTCTAGGGGGGAAATTTTGGGAAGAAATGGTGGATGATAGCATCTCTAGGCTCTGTGGCAGGCAAATTTTTGTCCTAATAAAACGATACTGTGCTACTTATTTTATTTAGAGTGAGAGAGATATTTTTCTTCATGTTTCTTTTTTGTATAGGAGTAAGATATTTGTAAAAGTTTTTACATACTATAAAATTTAAATTAACACAAGAAAACTAATTATGATCGTTTGCTAATAACTACACCTAACAATTAACCCTTCCAAATATTTCTGTAAAACTTTATACTTAGAGTTTTGTTTTTATCTGTTTTTAATTTAATTACTCAATTAAATATTTTCATAAAATTACTACTTAATTATTTAAATTTAAATTAAATATTATTTTTGGCACATGGACCAATTCTGACTCGATCTCGATCAAGCCTCAAGGACCAAAAGCTTAGTTAGGTCAAGCTTATAAGCTCCGATTTTAATAGGGTTGAAAAATCTTTTATGCATTAAATTTAAATTCCAACACTGTATTTTCTTTTAATACTGTATTTAATCATTAATAACTACATAAATTCTATGGATTAAATTTAAATTGTTCAAATAGAATTAATTTAATGAAGAGTATTTTTATTAAGAGAAACATTAATTCATCATATGCCACATAAAACAAAATAGCTATGGCACTATCATTTGTCCTATACCTACTAGCTATAATCAATTCTTTTTTTTCTTTTTTTTTTACGTGTAATTTTTTAATTCTGAAGGAAGTTTTGTGGGCTAGTTAGAAAAAAAGTGTAAAAATTGACGACTTTAGGCATTTGATAAGGTGTGTAAAGATGATGTTAAATACCAATGTTGAGATTATTTTTTATGCGATGTTTAATTTAGTGTAATATAAATATTGTGTATTAAATAATTTTTAAAATAAATTAATTATTTACAAAAATATTCATCACAAAAATAACCTGAAAAAAAATTTTGAGAAGCAATTATATTTTTATTCATGCTAATACATATATTAAAATTAAATACCTTGATTTTCTTTTTATTTTATTATTAATTATATATAGCATAATAACAAATACCAATAAAACACGTATTTAATTCTGAAAATCATCAGTTATATGCATTTGTACACGTCTCCTATTTGGTGCCACTATACTGAAAAGCAATATATATACTATTATTTTTTTGCACTGACAATTTTGTATACATTTTTTGTGTGTCTTTAATTAGATTTTATTGAACCGCTACTAGTTTTTTTAAAAAAAAATATAGTAGTACTAACTGATATATACTTCTATTCTGTTTCACAAAAGTTCAAATGATACGTAAATTTGAAACTTAAAATTTTTAATTTTGATTATAAGTACGGTTATAAAAATTTTATTTTTTTGAGAAAAAAATAAAAAATTTATAAATTACGGAAAAAATACTTTTAATCACAATAATTAACCACTAAAAACATATAAAAATCATTATAAAAAAATTCTGATTACATAAATTGTGCCAAGAGGAATAATTTTATATCCTAGAAATTAAATTTTAACACCTTCGATCACTTTTTTTTTCTTCAATTTTTTTATTATAATACTTCACGTAGTGTCACTCCGCCTGTGTATATGTGGTGATTACTGAGCACGTATTTATTTGGCGGAAACTATTTATAACTACGAAATTTTATAATAAACTTACTTTACGATAAAGAATTAATAATATTAAGAACATAGAAAAATTATGATTAAAATAACTTATTTGATTCTAAAAATTCAATCACTTTCACATGAATTAAAAGGGGCAGCATATTGTCTTTTTTTGAATATTTTGTTATGAATTTAATTACATTTCAAATTTAAGTGGATCATATATTTTTATGAGTCAATTTTGTCATCCCTTACTGGTATGGTATAGATAGAGTTGCAAATGTTAAGGGGCAAAGTACATGATATTCAGTTTTGATGTAATTATTAAATGGTATGATTCAATTTGAAAAAGAATGATTTATTTTTTTTCTTTTGATAAAAATTTAATTTTAATTTTTCACTTGGCATGTTTAAGATCACAAAATTGTCCTTTGATATATTTGACATATAAAATCTTTTTTATTCTTTCAAACTCCGTGTTAAGTCAAACTGTCATTCTTTTTGAAATGGAGATAGTATATATTTTACAGATATACTCGCTTCGAAACAACTATAAATATACATGTTTGAAGTTAGTATTAACAAAGTCTAATTTCAGAATAGTATCTAGAATTTCATTTAGTTAATATTCAATTACATATGATTGAAGTTTGGTTATTTCTATTTGAACTTCAGTTGTATGAGCATGAATTTGAAACAAAAAGATTAAAGTCTAATCATTTTGATCAAGCCTATCTTCAAACACCATATATCTAAATGGATGATGTCGATCTAAAAATTTGATAAAGAGTATGTAATTTTCTTTTCAATTATATTAATGATGAACGAAACTATATTTACATTCATAATAACTAATACTGGGACCATCTTTTAGCTAAGATGGCTCCGTCCACAAAAGTTTATATATGTGAAAATTTTGGAAAATGCATACAAACTAAATAATTACGCACTAATTAAGCTACAACTTCAAGTCCATGTGCTAATTTTCCTCTATGCATTTGGCAGAAATTGAGTTATTTTTCATTATATCATCTGATAAAAGATGTACTAAAATCATTTTAAATATTTCCCTTTTTTAAATAAGGTCATTCAACTATAACTTTATTATAAAAATATATATATATTCACTAAATTTCTTAGTTGACATGTCAAGTCATATTCATTTCAATTTTTTTATGTCATACAGTATAAGACACATCCTAAACTAATAATTTTAAATACACCAACAATAAAGTTTAGCCATTTAACTTTAAGTTGATATGAATTGGATCTCAATTCTGAAGTACTACAAAAAGGTAATTTTCATTTCTGTGTATAATATATATGAGGTTAAAAAATTGCTGTCAACTGACTATTTTATTTCAGAAGAATATAATTTACTTGTAATCATTTTTATTCAAGCATTTAATAGATGAATTACTTGATTTGTCAGGATATAAAACTCCAGTTTCAGAATTATTTAGAATTTATACTCAAATTAATTAGTAACTGGGGCTTTTTAATTAAGGGTGACAAGAATGTTTTAAAATTAAAAAAAAGTGACTCAAGTCTTAAGAATTAGGTGTAGGTGACAAAAAATTAATTAAGGATTAATGGTTTAAGTTGACTTTGCAAAAAGGTCCCCAACTTCAATTTGTTACACTTTAACCCATCAATACAAAATACCCAAAATACCCCCAAACCCTCCCTTCTTTTTCACCTCCATTACCGCGACGCCCCACCCTCCCCCGCGACGCGGAAGCCCCTCCCCAGCGACATTTTTCTCCCATTTGCATCGTTTCATTTGCTTTTGTTGTTGTTGTAGTTGTTGTTGTTCTTCTTCTTCTTCTTCTTGTTCTTGTTCTCCTTCTTGGTATTGTTGTTGTGTTGTTGTTGTTAGTATTTTTCCCAACACAATATTTGTGCTTCAAATTAGGTTGAAAAGAAATCAATTTATTTGGGGCATTTGTTCGGATAGCCGTAGAAATTACTTGAAAGGTAAGTTTCCATCCTCATTATGCTTGATAAAAGTGTATTTGGTGCTATTTATTTGTGTTTTGTGGTTTTGTTGAATATTTGGCCATTGTTGCCATTTGTGCACATTGGGGGCGATTTGGAGAAGACGCAGCAGCTGCTGGACTGTGCAGCAGCTGCTGGATTGTGTGCAGCAGCTGCTGGACTGAGTGCAGCAGCTGCTGTAGTTTTTGACTGAATTAGTTGGTTTCATATGATGAAGTAGCTGCAATTGTTGTATTTCTGTACATGTTTTCTGATGTTGCGTTTTTAACTGTTATTTATATAGGTAGCTTGAAGATCAACCATGGCAGACAGAATAGTATTAGGAGTTGATTGTCATGGTGAATGGGTTGAGTCGAATAATCGTTTTATTTGGCGTTGGAAAGGCAAAGAAATGGCCGAGACGATAGCGATGATTGTGAATCGAGATATCTCGTACGATGATTTTGTAAATCAAATTATTTGTAGTTGTGAATTAAATTGTGAGCCGGATGATATCGTCATCACTTACATGCATTCCGCGATGATTTTGTAAATCAAATTTTTTTCTGCACACACTCTTGCACAAAAAAATCCAATCTCACCAAAAAACCTTCTCCGCGACACATCCGCGACGCGTACGTGTCGCGGAGCTTCAGTGTTTTCCAAGTCCAATTTTTGGTGATTTTAAGCTACGGGCCCCGAAAAAATCACCAAAGCATGCCAATAGCCTATGGATGGATGCCTATGAATCGGTGATTGCTAGGAACTTCTCAGCAGCTGCTGGGAAATGTGCAGCAGCTGCTGGACTCGACCTTCGAATTTTCGTTACTACCTATGGGAAGATGCCTATAATGGGATGCTATCATCCATGTGTAGTGGTAAGTTATACATTGACTATAAATAAAATGCTAAATTCACGAGTGCTCTTATACATTGACTTCACTTACTCAAAACTGATAAACAATCAATTCATCAATTGCACATGTGACTGATACTGACTAAGTAAATCACACTTATTTCGGTGGTTGTTTCGATTAATTGGTCGACGTGGTCATCGTTATACATGAATATAAGGAATTTGGTCCAATTCAACACTAGAAATAACTCGATCGAAAACATTTTGTTACAAGTTGTTGTAGCAACTTGGCAAGTTGCTGGGAAATTCTCAGCAGTTGCTGGGAAATGTACAACAGCTGTTGGGAAATTCTCAGCAGCTGCTGGGAAATGTACAGCAGCTGCTGGGAATAACACAGCAGCTGCTGGGAAATTCTCAGCGTAAATGGCTTTCTTTTATCACAAGCCTTTTGATATCTATGATACACATAGAAATGAACATCTTTGAGCAAGGAATCCCTAGTTGAATGATTCCCGATCAATACAATATCATTACTCATACTGAAACTTACAAAGTCATCTTTTTGAAGATCGAAGAAATTCCCCGGCTTTGATAAAATTTTTTAATCGACTTACTTGACACTTGACATAGACCTAGTGCTAGTCTTATAATCAAATAAAATAAGGATACCACCCAGGGGACTGTAAATCCTCATGTTAACGGTTCCAATTTACAATCCAGATTGGTAGGATACCACCCAGGGGACTGTAAATCCTCATGTTAACGGTTCCAATTTACAATCCAGATTGGTAGGATACCACCCAGGGGACTGTAAATCCTCATGTTAACGGTTCCAATTTACAATCCAGATTGGTAGGATAGGGGACTGTAAATCCTCATGTTATGTTAACGGTTCCAATTTACAATCCGGATTGGTAGGATAGAGGACTGAAAATCCTCGTTCCAATCCAGATTGGTAGGGTAGAGGACTGTAAATCCTCATGTTAACGGTTCCAATCTAATCTGGGTTGGCTGGATTGGTAGGGTAGAGCACTGTAAATCCTCAGGTTAACGGTTCCAATCTAATCTGGGTTGGCTGGATTGGTAGGGTAGAGGACTGTAAATCCTCAGGTTAACGGTTCCAATCTAATCTGGGCTGATAAGTTGAGTTTTGTTACTCCGACTACAACTAAAATGGTAAATTCAGCAATGATCTTATACATTGCCTTTACTTACTCAGAAGTAATAAACAATCAATTGATCAATTGCACATGTAAGTGATGCTGACAAAGTAAAGTGACTATTGCTTGGTTGCGTCGATACGTTTTGTAATACATTAGTAATTATCTTATGCGTGAGGTGGAATCAACAGTGATCTTATACATTGAGATAGTACTTACACAAATAAAATGTTGGCAGATCTACGTCACACTTATTTCGGTGGTTGTTTCGATTAATTGGTCGACGTGGTCATCGTTATACATGAATATAAGGAATTTCGTCCAATTCAACACTAGAAATAACTCGATCGAAAACATTTTGTTACAAGTTGTTGTAGCAACTTGGCAACTTGCTGGATTATTCTCAGCAGCTGCTGGGAATTATACAGCGTCTCCGCGACGCCTTCGCGACGCGGACAAGTCGCGGAGGCACACTGTTTTTGTGTCCCAAATTTTTGGAATTTTTCGTTCCCGGCCCCGAAAAATTCAACCAACACCTACACATCCTTCAATATGTTAAGACATGTTGGTTCGCCAAAAAAAACTCCCAAAAAAACTCCCGGGTCGGTCGAAAAACCACGCAACATTTTCAGCACTGGAAATGTGCATGTCCGCAACGCCCCCGCGACGCGGACTGGTCGCGGATGCACACTGTTTTTGTGTCCCAAATTTTTGGGATTTTTCGTTCCCAGCCCCGAAAAATTCAACCAACACCTACACATCCTTCAATATGTTAAGACATGTTGGTTCGCCAAAAAAAACTCCCAAAAAAACTCCCGGGTCGATCGAAAAACCACGCAACATTTTCAGCACTGGAAATGTGCATGTCCGCGACGCCTCCGCGACGCGGGCTGGTCGCGGATGCACACTGTTTTTGTGTCCCAAATTTTTGGGATTTTTCGTTCCGGGCCCCGAAAAATTCAACCAACACCTACACATTCTTCAATATGTTAAGACATGTTGGTTCGCCAAAAAAAACTCCCAAAAAATCTCCCGGGTCGATCGAAAAACCACACAACATTTTTAGCACTGGAAATGTGCATGTCCGCGACGCGGACTGGTCGCGGATGCACACTGTTTTTGTGTCCCAAATTTTTGGGATTTTTCGTTCCCGGCCCCGAAAAATTCAACCAACACCTACACATCCTTCAATATGTTAGGACATGTTGGTTCGCCAAAAAAAACCCCCAAAAAAACTCCCGGGTCGATCGAAAAACCATGCAACATTTTCAGCACTAGAAATGTGCATGTCCGCGATGCGGACTGGTCGCGGATGCACACTGTTTTTGTGTCCCAAATTTTTGGGATTTTTCGTTCCGTGCCCCGAAAAATTCAACAAACACCTACACATCCTTCAATATGTTAAGACATGTTGGTTCGCCAAAAAAAAACTCCCAAAAAAACTCCCGGGTCGATCGAAAAACCACGCAACATTTTCAGCACTGGAAATGTGCATATACGCTTCTACGCGACCAGTGCGCGACGCGGACTGGTCGCGGAACATGCGAAATCAACCGCTGGTAATTTTGTTTTTTTAAAAAAAAATTTAAATTTTTTTTTTTTAAAAAAATAATTTTTATTTTTTTTTAATAAAAAAAAGTTTTTTTTTTTACATATGGGTTCCAAAAGTTTTAAAACTTTACACTTACACCCATCATTAACTTAATCAAATAATTAATTTAACTAATGACAAGTTTGACCAGTCTTGGTCAAACTTGTCACCAAAATTAATTTCAACACTTTTTTGTCACTTGTCTCCAAATTTTCACTAGTAACTGCACTGAAAATCATCCTCTTAGATCGAAAATGAATTCATTTTCAAAATTTAAATCGGCTGGACTAGTCAGTTTTGCTATTAATTAAAAAAATATATCAAAATAGTGGTGGGACATGGTTATTGGACTAACGCATCGAAAATCAATCAGTATTTTTTTTTCCTTATAAAATATCTATCAATCAATTAATCAATTAATCAATTACCCTTTCCTACTTTAAGAAAATTGGCGAGAAAGAACAAAAATGGTATTGAAAACAATAGACGTTTTGAAGAATGAAATTCCTGTAGAGGAGGAATCAGTAGTCATCACTGAAGATATTAAAGCTGGCCTTGTTCTTGTGGACATAATCAATGGATTTTGTACTGTTGGTGCTGGAAATCTGGTACTTAGATGAAACTTGTTCTCTGTTTTTTTTAGTTTAATTAGTTACAATTATTGATTGAATTTTCTTGTAAATTATAGGCACCAAGAGAGCCAAACAGGCAGATCAGTGAAATGATTGATGAATCATCAAGGCTTGCTAGAGTGTTCTGTGACAAAAAATTGCCAGTTCTTGCCTTCCTTGATTCACATCATCCTGATAAACTGGAACATCCTTATCCGTCTCACTGCATCACTGGCACTGATGAATCCAACTTGGTTCCTGGTACTACTTTCACTATTTTACCTGTGATTTCTTACTTTCCTTTTTGGGGGGGACCCTTTGATGATGCTTTAAATTTCAACTTATGTAGTGTTGAGTAGAGTTGCAACTATTAGGCTACAACTTCAATTTTCAATTGGCGATAACCTAAGGATTGACTAGCATAGTGTGTTCTCCCTCTGTATTCAAACAGTAACACAAACAGTAAATAAAGAAAACAAAATTATAAAACTATTTGAGTCCACAGAATTCACTGTGTGTATCATTAAAGAATTTAATCCCTTTAATGTACCGAGGTTGTGGATTATTTCCTCCTAGGATAAAACAAATAATCTATTACAAAAGTAGCAATACCTCAAACTCTTGTAGTGTCAGCGAACTCAAAGTACCAGCAACGGATTCACATGGAGACTCGAATTATTTTGTAAGAAATGTAGGCAAAAGAAGAGAAAATTCAATATCCGTAGGAACTCTATTTATAGCCAATTTTGGGCACGAATTCAGAGTCGAGCGACAACGACGATGGCGCGAGGGGATCCCCTCTACTTAACTCTTTAAGAGTTAGATCAAGGAAATGTTTCCTAATATAAGAACAAAACTTTCACTCTATTTTTCCGATGAGGGAGAAATAACTCTTCATTTCCCTTACTTGGTTCCCCCCTACATCTCCTTATTCTTTCAATCTTCATTTCTCAATTCACACTTACTACTTAAACCCAACGTAGTGCTCCCGGTCCAATATGTTGTTTCATCTAAGTTTATTTATACACATCTATATTAGCCACAATAAATAAGGGACAACCTTTCGTACTAATTTTTTTACTTGAAAATTTTGGATGATTTTTGTGATCATTCTTGCCTAAGGGCCATTCTTATCTTTTCGTTAGATGCTTTTGTATCATCTCTTCTGATGAAGAAATTCTTTTGTGAACTTTTCAGCACTAAGATGGGTGGAGAAGGAACCAAATGTAACAATCAGGCGCAAAGATTGTTATGATGGCTACATTGGTTCCTTTCAGGAGGATGGCTCTAATGTATTTGTTGATTGGGTGAACAACAACAAAATTCAACTTGTATCTGCTCTCTCACTTTACTACTGGATACTCATTACATAATTCATGATGTTCATATGTGACTGATTCTTTGTTTGTTTTCAATTAAGTTGTTGGTGGTAGGTGTATGCACGGACATTTGTGTGCTGGACTTCGTTTGCTCTACATTATCAGCTAAGAACCGTGGTTTCCTCAACCCTTTGGAGGACGTAGTAGTTTACTCTCAGGGATGTGCCACCTTCGATTTTCCTGTCTCTATGGCAACAAACACCAAAGATATTTCACCACACCCTCAGGTAATCTATGACAAAACAAAAATTGTTGTTATCTTGGTTAACTTACTCAAATGGTTGGATTAATCGACTTAACTTTTGGGGGGCATGCAGGAGCTAATGCATCATGTGGGACTGTATATGGCCAAGGGAAGGGGTGCCAAAATAGCTAAACAAGTCTCCTTCAACAACTTGAACAAACCATGATATATTGCAGTCTTTTCTCTGGGCAAGGGCTGCAATTTATGTACTCCACTAGTTTCTATCATTACAATAAATGCTACAACATGATGTGCATGTATATGTATACTTATAAAAAATGATCAGTTTGGATATGCTGTTTCCACTAGATGAACGCAAGATTACCAAGTTTGACATGGTGCCTTGTATAAGCAATAGATGATGTATGTTGTGTGTGCAGTTTACATAACCATTGCATTTCAACAGAACTTTATCTGCTAAAGTACCTCAGATTATAGCCAAGCATCTGGTGATAACTAGCAATTTGCTTGTAATGAAATGGTTCCATTATCTGCCTATGCTTGTCAATGAAACATAAATATCCATGCCTTTGCAATACACATTACAGAAGTATCCAGCTCATTCTGCAAGAACATTCTTTCAACTGATAGAAAAAAAAAATTCCTGCCCAAAATGCATGAAATCTCAAAAGCTGCAGTTCAAAGATAATTCAAGAGCCAAGACACTCAATCATAACATAAGACATTTGCTAATATACCATTCGGATTCTATTAGAGAATAAATTCCAATTTTTTTGAAGATGCTATCAGAAAAATAGTACAACAATCTTAACTGACGGGGGCAAAAAAGAATAATACAAAAAGAACTGAAAAAGTACAATAACATAAAGAGCATATGTACAAAGCTCAGTCCCCTAAGAAAATGCTAGTAGCCTGATCATTTGGTAGCAAAGGAATTTTGGGGGCTATCAACTCGAAACTAGCTGTTAGTTCCAAACAACAGCAAAAGGTTTTATGCTGGCCACCAAAACAGCCGGTTGCCCAGGACTTCATATTCAAATGAAATCTTGAGTCTTCTCTTCGGCTCAAACTGACAAGGTTTCGTGGTAACAGAGATCATGTTGACTGCAAAGGAACAGAGAAGAACGCATCTTATGAGATTAGACATAAAAGTAAGAAAATCATACAAGTAACATCAAGCAACATCCTTGTAATTTATCAGCCCCTTCTTCAACAGTACCAAAAACAGGTGGAGGTCTCAATTTTCTTCCAAAATGTCAGAACCTACTGGCTGGAAAAGTATAGACTACTGACTAGTCCATTACTTTTAACAGACGGGAACATACCAGTTCATTGAACCTTGCTACCTCCAAGCAAATAGATTTTTAATATGTACGAAGGTCTAAATAGCTAGAAGTCTTTGAACTGCAAGTCGGTTCATTAGCAATTTAGTACAATAGCCAGTGATAAATACACCCCTTGACCTATAGAAAGGTGCTTAATGTACTACTACTTGCTTTTTCCATTGAATTAGTTTAACTTTATTAGGTTTTAGAGGAGAAGAGTTGAAAATGCAAACTCTTACTGTTTTATTTCGGGGGAATGCGAGATCATATGTTAACCTTTGGCCTTCTAAGAACAGACCAAGGAAAAGGTTACTGAACCATTTTTATGTAAAGTTTTGGCATGGGCTAAGTGAAAGATATAAAACTTTATCTGAATTTTACTTCTAAAAGGAGGAAAAGGGGAAGCAAAAGAGACAATAGAAGTATCTCGACTTTACAGGGAAATCTATCAGTGCATTACAATATCTCATTCATGTATTTATGACTCATGATACTTGCTGTGGTTGCACGATGAGATTGATGGCTTAAAGGGCACTTCCAATTTTATCTCACAGTAAACATTGAATGTTGAACCTGAAAAAATACAATAGTAACGTCTCACACCGGTCAATGAAGATTCAGATCTTCCAATGTGACTTCTCTTCTCAGCCAACATGGGTTGATGATCTCAACAAACCTGATAAATAATTCCATTTGGAATGTAAAATACAAGGCCATGAATACCCACAATATTTCCATGGTATCATCAAGTATTTATACTTCACAAGATCCATCCCTAGACGCATACTCGTCGTTGCATGTCGCTTAACAAACACATTGAAGAGCTGTGTTACTTGGAGCAGACACCAGGGTCCTAACATGGTGTTTGATTGGGTGACATATTTCCCAAAGCATTTATAATCAGAAGATGGATAAGTATAAGATGTGGGACAGGGGTGCCAGGGTACGATACATAAGTATAAAGTATGAAATTAGGGTTGTATATACAATACTTGAATGTTTGAAGAAATGTGAGTAAATGGTATTTGGCCATCCAACATGTTTATTTATACTAAAAGAAAATGTGTTTTTTTCTCGAGTTATCAGCCGAAATAATCCAAGATATCTTCATTCTGTGAACTGCAACTAATACCTCTAGCATATCTGTAGCAATAGCTACAACATCCAAATTTCTTCAGACAAAGAGATTCATGTATGTCTGAGTGTTAAATTAGAGCCAATTTGCTAATTACAAGTGCGAAAGAGCATACCTACAAAGAACTGAATCAGGAACAAACAACCACAAACTCTATGTACAGTTTCAGTCCTGCAGCCTAAGCCGATGGAAGAACACCAAGAAATGATATTCAGGATCCCAGTAGACAAAACCCACAACAGGCCCTCCTTTAATGTACTGCACAATCCAACAGGAAATAAGTTGAGAAAATGAATCAAATTCTACAGGATCAAACCTATGGGAATCGAGACAACAAAGAGACAGCAAAACTAAGACAAAGGGAATAAAGATCTCTAAACCTTTCCATCTAAGATAACTAGTTCACCATCAACCCATCTAGGATTTCGAAAACCAGGCTCTGCCAGTCTTCCTTGTCCCCTATATCGAGCAATCTGCATTGGCAATAGAGATAACATCGGCCTACAATGTGAGAGATAGATCCGCACATCATAAAATCCAGAGCTATGGAACTTATGCACCAAAAAGAAAGATAGGCAAAACAAATAATGGCTAGAAATATTAGCAACCTAAAAATCACTAGAATCACTTACCACACCAAATTCTTCTGGAATAATCCCTTTATGTGGAAGTTGATATTTTTTACCTACTCTTGCACGGAATGCTATCTGCAAATTAGAAAGGAAGGCATCAATGGTCTCACACCACTTCATCAGGCACACACCCTCTCTATTTTGAGAAGCAAGGCAAAAGAAAATGCTACAACATACTAAAATGCACAAATGCAGGACATGATACACTGTAGATTGTCAATCTACATTGCTCAAAGGCTTAGCATTTAGCAGAACACCCATTAGACTTAGGCAGAGAAATCAGGTACGATTTGATTTCCAGTTGATCGATTCTTTCCCCGTCTCTACCCAGTCAGATAGAGTCATCTCTATGCTCCAACCAGAATGGATGATCTCAGACATCCTAATTTATTTTAAAAAGAAATAGACGCAAGTCTACCTTCTGTAAGTTAGACTATATACACAACTCTGGATTCAAAGTGAAGTTACCTGACCAGCTGGCACATAAGAATCTCCAGTTAATTTTACAGCTTCAACATACTCATAAAACTCTAAGTGTGAAGACTCCTTAGGGCTACCGTCTTCTTTCCACTGACCAAATCTTCGCCTAAAGTGGATGACTTCCGAAGTGTATAGACCATGAGCACCAATATATAATCCTGAGAAAAATCATAAACGATTGAGCAACTTAAGAATGAGAGTATAACAATGATTTTGCAAGTTGAACAAGCACAAGTTACTAGAAAAAGGAGAATAAGCAATCTAGACAGCAAGAGAACAAAAGGAGAGAAACATATAAAGATTGATCACCATTTAGTGGGTCCGGTGATGTTGAAACCTCAATGCGATTAAAGGTGGTTGACTTTGACAATGGCTGACGATTTCGTGCCTGAGTAAGAGTGAGGCTGATCAACTCTCCCATATCTTTAAGAACCTGCATGTTTCAGTAAAATTATTAAAGTGAAGAATAACAACTAAGCAATTTGAACAACAACAACATACCCAGTGAAATCCCACAAGTGGGGTCTGGGGAGGGTAGAGTGAAGCAATTCGAACGACAAGATAAAAACGTACTGACCTTCATAGGTATTTTCCCCTTGCCAATGAACTTTGCAAGATCAACCATCACTTGGTCCAAGCTGCGTTGACCTTGGAGCCTAGCTTTTTTATTTGGGGGAGATTGTCCACTGCCAGAGGAATTGCTTTTGTTCTCATCTTCCTCTATACTGAAAGTAAATGACAGGTGACCCTTCTTCTCTAGCCTCGCCGGTACTCGAAGCAGATCTTTATGCTGTGCACCACTCGAGGTATCTTGCATGAGACCACCAACAACCACTCTAACTGCAATTTGGCTCTGCTCTTCGCCCTCATTAACCCCATTATCTGTATCCAATTCAATCACATTCTGCTCTCCATCTCTTTCCACCTTAATTTCATCTTCATCATCCACACCATCCAAATCATAGTCCTTCTCTTCATCTTCACCTTCCTCATCCATTATTTGCTCAATGACCTTCGATATTAGATCTCTATCTACCTTCCCTGGAGCTGTCACTTTTAAAACCTTGACCTGTACCCCTGGAATCATGTCTTTCAATGCATTCTGAAAGCCTAAATCATCATCTTTGTCTTCACCATCTTCCTCAACATCTGAGATTTTATCAAACATATCACTTTTGTTTTCTGTGGGACCAAGAGAGTCCAAGTTACTGGAAGCACCAGGTAGCTTTGAAGAAGGAATAGGTAAATCTTGCTGAACTGGCTTTCTCTTCAAATAAACAGCCTGAAATCATGTGGATCACAAAGATTTTTTTAATTATTATTGAAAGGAAAGGACTCTACTGTAGATAGTGGACTAGAATCATCTTCAACTAAATTCAAATCTTCATGTTTAGGCAGGCTAACAAAAAATATGGATGAGGAGATACTGCTTCAGAAAAAGGAGGTGGCGCAAATTTTTTTCAGTTCTTTTTAGCAAGTGCAACATCTTCAACATAAAATAATCTCGTAGAACTATCATCCCATCCATGACATTTGCAAAGGCAGGCCTACATATAGGGGATAATGCACATCCTGAGAAACCTTTTCTTCCCAGAGCCACACCAACATTATCACATTTGAGCAATGATATTCTTTAGTGACATTCATGTCTACCACTAAAAAACTGGCATCAAGTTTCATCATAGATTGCAACATGCTGTTAACTCAAAAAGAAACAAGAACTACACCTCAATATCCCATTAAATTAGTTGAGTATGAATCCTCAATGTCCATTTTGCCGTATTTGGATTTCACCTAAGCATTCAACATTATTCATATTTCGTCACTACTAATATTTATTTCTACTCCTCTAATGCTAATGTCCCATCTTCAGAGACCCAACAGGTCTTGAACCGAGATGCTCAGCATCTTTCTAGACACAGAATCTGTGGAAGATATCGACGAGTCAAAAGGAAGTATGTGAGACAGAAAGATACCTGTTGCTTGTATTCGCCTTTATTATCCACAGTAAGAAATATTTCAAAGAGTGGGGCACCTCCCACAGTCGACGCAAGCTGGCTGTCAGCAGAGCACATGAACCCAGTAAACAACATACCCCAAAGGCAGTCCTTGTTCACTTTTACTCAAGGAAAAATCAAGTATAACAGTAAAACACCCAACAGTATATGAGGCTATTAGCTAGGACAAGAGGCACAATACCAAAGGCAATCCACACACCCTGCAAGACTCAGTTTGGAAATGCTCAACACTTGAGTGAGAATTTATCTAACTTCAAACACTAACTAGTTAAGTTGCGTGGACTCTTTTTTGTTGCCAAACCCTGTCGACACGACATGGGTGCAGGATTCATGTGGAATTCAGCCAACATAATTTTTTTTGAGAGAGTGGGGGTTGAGATTTTGGTTTCTCAAAATAAACGACAACAACTTTAAGACATGGGAAATGGCATAGCTTCAATCCTTTTTAGCTTTTCCTCTTGGTCAGTATTGTTATTTGTAAATGTATCCTTTCTCATAGAAAGGACGGATGATTTCTAAATTAATTACTGGCACTTAATAATGTTGGAGAACGAAAGATTGAATTTGACAACATACATATAAGTTTTCCACATAATCTCTCTCAATTTAGAATATCTTTAAAAGTAGCTCTATATTATAATTTTGAATTTGTTTAGCCGAATCCCACCACCCGTATCCCTAACTGGTTCCGCATCCCCGCATATTAAAAATTTAGATTTTGCCAAATCCGACCCTCAGATCTGCATCCATGCCAGATACCCACACGGAGTCCAAGAAACTTAGCTAATTAGTATATTAACTGCAGAGAGTATACACAAACCTAGAAGAAAGGGAGAAATCATCTGTTACTACATTGTACAAGGGTCAACATATTTGGTGTATGTTGCAGTTTCAAGAATACAGCAATTTACAGTGGAATCAACTCAGCCACTTCTTATGTTATGGAAACGTATAATGATAAACAGAAGTTTCAATGGAAGAATCAGAGAACTATATCATGTCTTGATTGTTGGTCAATTTGAGAAGAGAAATGATAGGTGTTTGAGGATGAATAAGAAGCTGTTGATAGAGTGAACATAGTTTCCTTAAGAGACTATATACTTTGATTGGTGTAAGAAAGAGTTGATAGAAGAGCTGCAGATTTCCAGTTTCTAGACTTTCTTTTGTCAACTGGGGTAAGATCCTACTTTCCTTTTTTGTTTGCTTGTTTCCTTTATTTTAAATTTTCTTTCTTTAAGATTCTTTTGTACTTATAGATCATCCTCGCACCCCACCCCTACCCTTACCGGCCCAAAAAGGGGGAACTATGAGAATGTCCACAAGCATTGTCCATTTTCTATAATCATCCTGTGTAAATTCAAGGGGAGAAAAATACAGAGAGAAGATTTTAAGAAATGAAATGCAGCAGAAACCTAGAAGTGTACCGTGGACTGTAACTTCTCGCGACATATCTTCCATGCTCAGCACTTATACGAATAATGCGGCCATATGGATCACTAACATCTTCTGAAGTTCCAGCCCACCATCCAACCTACATAAACATAACAAAACATGTTACAAACTAGAATACCAATGTGCCACAACACATATGAAACTATTACATGCTCTCAAGAAACTTTGCTAGAAAAATCCAACATCCATGGTGGATATAAGCCCAAGAAAAGCTGGAACAGGAAATAAATAAAAGACTTTGAAGAGAGACTGCTTGTCGAAAAGATCAAAGTATATGATGTCTTCGTCTTATCCAGTTGGGATGTAAGTTTAACTGAATGCATAGTCCAAATGCTTAGAGCACATGAAACATTGAAGAACTTTTTTGTAGAAAACAAAACAGCTACAAATGACATACTCTCAAAAAAATGTAGAGAGCAAACAATTGTAAGTACAAGACACCATAAACTCAGTATCCTGCTACTAAACTCACCAGTCCTGTACCAGCACAATCACGCATTAGTACTGCATCACCGTAGCGCTCTTCTTCTACGGCTTTCTGCATTAAGACTCCAAAAGGTGAGTATCAATGACCAGTGAAATAAAATATCGTAAGATGAACAGGAAGATCATGGAGGCACAGATGGACCTTCCAATAAAAACCAAATCAAACCTAAAACTAACATTGGTGCACTGAACAATAAGTGGCTACACTTTCAGTCAGTAATTCTAAATCCTCATCATTAGAAAAAAATAAGCAATCCATTTCCTCTCTTTTTGTTCAAATGAAATTCAACTCTGGGGATTCCTAAAATCTCAAATGTCTATCATTAGCTACACCACGAGTGCTATGCTTCATTACAATTTACAAGTATGTGATGTCCAAAGGTCAAGATAAAGAACGTTACTTTTTCAGATGAAGTAATGAGTTCCATTGCAAGATAAGAGCTACATAATGTTAAGTATGAAAACAAGAGACCACAGTTCGTTCCACTGCTTAATGACGAGGCTTGACATAATGGATGATCTTC
Organism: Solanum rostratum; assembly: GCA_029948455.1. Classification (NCBI taxonomy): domain Eukaryota; kingdom Viridiplantae; phylum Streptophyta; class Magnoliopsida; order Solanales; family Solanaceae; genus Solanum; species Solanum rostratum. The sequence goes on along the minus strand of CM057045.1, from coordinate 87,503,663 downwards.
ATTTTAAGTAGGCAAGGCATCTAACATCCACTCACGTATTCAACTCAATTTTAAGGTCTAAATGAAGTAAACTAATAACCTCCAACTAAACAATTGAAAAGGCAAAGGAACACAAACACACATTTGCATATATATTTTGACAAGGCAAAGGAAGATGATATCACTGATTGTTCCAAAATAGCAGCATAAATCTTACATTTACATGGGACATCACTCTTCCAACAACGTCCTTAGTAGCTGCAGCTGCAATGGCCACCTTGAGTCTAGCAGCATCTTCATAATCTTCTCTACTTATAGCATGAGCCAACTGTGACTGGTGAAATAATAGCTCCATTAAAATAGTAAAAATATAAGCTACAAGATTGATCATAGATGTTTGTATTTGTGATCTAATATAGGCCTCTTGAGGCATGTCTAACAAGTTAATAACAAGATGATATGGCAGGATATTGCAAACTAAAAATGCACAGTAAATTACCAAGAACCCTATTTGAGATGGTATTCACCTCAGGGATCATTTTAGATTCACAAAGGACTTCCGATGGCCCTTTCAATTATTCCCCACGAGCAATCAACCAACACCTCAATCAATTGGTTTCGGGCTTATGAATCCTCTATATCCATTCAGCTTTACTTGGGACTCAAATCTCATTCCAATACTAGTGAATTTTGTTCTTGAGCAAAAAAATTTTATGAAAGTAAGAAGTTTCACTAAAAGGCATCAAAAAGATGCAAAGAGGATACAAAAGATAGAACCAGTTCCAGCAATACTGCCTAAATTACAAGGGAACTAAAGAAAGTCTAGGGAAGTTTAGAGGGCAAGTTACAAAATGAGAGATTTTGCCAGCTAGGTTAAGGTTCTAAAAATCTCACACTTACCTCAATTGAATTACAAGAGTCTAACCAAACTCCTGGCAGACAGGGGACCTAATGTAAGAATACAATAACAAATAAGCCTGAATCCCTATAAATTGTCATTTATGATTTTGAACCTTAGACTTCATGGTTCTCTTCCACCAACTTGATCTTCCGTGGGAACCGTATGTCCGAACAGGCCATGCCACTGACGAAACCAAGTCCAAACCCGAGCCATCAGTGAGATACCACTCTGGAAGGGCTAGAATTCTAAAGCATATAAACGACATACTAAGCAGAAGCGCATTGACCATTAGGCAACACTCTTGAGTCCATATCATTTACTTTCATAGTATCATACCGAAGTCTGCATTGATTTCGAAAGAAACCTCCATCAATGTGCTTTTTTAGTTATTATAAGCTAAGTGGTTTTATTGAAATTGGGAAAAGCTCTTGTATACCAGAGATATACCACATAATAGAGAACCACATAAAGACATGATTCTCTATAAAAGACGCTCCATAATCCACACAAATAGGAATCTCGCAGGTGCACCAAAAGACAATTAAAGAGAATACGCTATTCCTCAAATGTACAAAATCATTAGCAATCCCCTCAAATGCTCTCCTATTTCTCGTCCTCCATATCCCACGTAAGAGCTAGCTAGGCAACCTTCCATGTCCTTGGTCATCTTTACCTACTTATATCAACCCAGATGTGTAGCTTTCATCAGTGTGTTTTTAGGTCTACTACTTACCCTCTTTACCAAGTTTAATCATTATATTGTAACCTAAGGACTGGTGCATATGCAGGTGCAGTAGGACATGACCAAATTATGCCAAGCAACTTTCTCTCATCTTATACTCTATTGTGCTATTTTGCACCCACTTAAGGTTTCTAATCTAGTCGTGTATGATTGTATATTCATTTTAACATCCACATTTTTACAACACCTTGTCTTGTGTATAATGTTTGGGCATACTTGGATGACACCTCTCAATATATCATGAAGACTATGAAAAATCAGTATGGGCTTAACTCTGATAGATCCTGAAAAGTTTGAAAGAGTTCACCTTTACAATCACCAATATCATCAACGAATATCTTATTTGATGACTGTTGAACCATGTAGCATGAATATGTGTGTTGCTAACCAATTACAGAATGAAATAGCCACCACTACAAACATGATCATTACATTCAGTTCACCATCTGTCACATCTTAACAAATTCTCATAGACAACAAATATAAACCTTCATCAGACCCCCTCATAAAAACACATGCGCAATCAATGTTAAACTTTCACAGTGGAACAGAGTAACATGCAAAATAATCAAAACAAAGATTGTACCTTTAAAACAGAAACCAATCGTTCTTCCTCCTCAACCTCGGTGAAATGTTTTTTCCATCGTTCCCAATCCCATTCTTCACCATCAACACGTGTTTCACTGTTCCTCTCAGTCAGTCCCTCTCCTTTTGACCCATTCACATAATCATCGAACTTTTTCATCGCATTCCTTACAGCATCTTGAAACGCCAAATCCCACCTCCAAGAAGCAGATGGCGATGACGATGGCTGAGCAGTCTCACCATCACCGGTACCGTTCACGCAACGGCAACAGAAAGCGGAACCGGAAACCCTAGAGAGAGAATGAGAGGCTGAAAGAGTGAAGGATGAAGATGAACGCTTCGATCGGGAAGAGAATTTGGGGTTTGAGAAGCTGAATTTGTGAGGGTTTACATCAAATGTCGGCGGCGGAGCAATCGACGCCATGGCAATGGAAAGATATGAGAATGAATACGAACGTTGTTTCTGATTTTCCTTTTTCTTGAATATAGTGTAATCAAGTGGATTAGAAAGAAGAAGAAGAAGAAATGGCAAAGAAATAAATAGGAAAAAATTGGGATAAGGATGTTGATTTTTCTGACGTTGGAGTAAGCCAATTGTAACAATACACACTACCACTACCCCCTTATATATTAACCAAGCTTCAGATTTTTTACTTTTTATTTCCTAATAAAGTACCTTTTCTAAATTTCTATTATTATTATTATTATTATTATTATTATTATGCAGAAGAGATATGAGAAAGACGATCAATGACATTTTAGTAATTTTAATTTTATTTAGTGATAAAAATAATAATTATATAATTAATAATTAAAATAAAATATTAGAAAAATTTATACATATTTTTACTTTTGTTATGATCCCATAAAGATATTTTTGTAATTGAGTTAAAATTAAAGATTTTTATTGATTAACTTTTAGCAAACAATAATAAATTCTAAGCTTGTTTCGATATGCTTTAGAAAGAAAAATTTGAATTAATTGAAATAAAATGTGTTTGCATAGTTCATTTATTTGTTCCTAAAAATAATTTTAAGGATTACTACGTAAATATATTTTTGATATTAAATTACATGATATGACCATTACTAAAGTTTGTATCTTAATTATTAAAATAGTCTTAAAAATGATACATCCATATTTATTATTTAATTTAAAGAAAATGTCAAATTTAGTGACTGAAAGAGAAAATAATGTTTGACTATCAAGAAATCAATAATTTGATAATATATTCATCGACATATTAAAAGTAATTAGTTTTTTTATTTTTGGGTAGGATATTTTCTTAATATCAAATATGATAAACTATTTAATAGAAAAAAATTGAAGAAAAAAATTTAATATTCGAATTTGAGGAATATTAAATTACAAAATGAAGAAATTGAGAAGTTAAAAAATAAAGCAGAACAACAAAAGAAAATGTCAATAAAAAAAGACTATGTTGAGAAATATAAAAAAAGAAAAAACTAAAAAATAAATAAAGGAAAAAACAACTTGAAAAAAGAAAAGCAAGTATATTGATTATTTTCTAGGGGATAAGATTTAAAGTTTTCCTTTGCAGTATGATATTTCGAGTTCAATAGCAATTTTTTTATTAATTTAATTTGTGGTTTAACTTTAAGATAATTGTAAAGTATTATATATATAAATACAGTTGCTTTCATGATTCTTTTATTTTTGTGAAATTATAAATTATTTTTTTAATAAATACTTTCAATATAACATCAAAACAAATAGAACTATTTCTACTTGTTGAACACAATAATAAAATGAATCATAATTTATCGACAAAGCTATCCACAAATAAATTATACTTGAGTTGATCAAAGATTTATATATATTATTACCGTATGCAAAACTTCTAGTGCAAGTATTACAAATTGAAAAAAATAACTGTGAAAAATAAATACCACTTGCGAAAATATATTAAGATTAACATTTTTTGAAAGATATGAATATTTTGTTATATATATTCCTCGAACATGAAATGTGCTAATTCAAAATTAACACACTTCTCTATTTTCTTTATGCATGGAATTTCTTGGGATTCATCTTTCTCAAATTTGATTGTAAATGAAACATTTTAATCGTATGAACATTTGAAACAAATGATAAAGTAATATATTAAAGTTGTTTACTAAAAAAATATGTGAACTTATATTAAGTGGGCCCATATCACAAGCGGGAAATTACAGAACTACACAACATATTTTACCATATTTTCTAATAATCTCTATCATCCTAAAAAATTACAAAAAATCACGTATTTTCACACTCTCTCTCTTCAACTTGTAGATACCTAGACTATTATTTCTCTCTCCTTCTTAATTTATCTTTAATTATCTCCTAATTTTAAGTATTCCAATCAATATCTACATAATCTTCCTATTTTTTTAGTAATGTAATCAATATTAATTTCAAATTTCAAATTTCAATTTTCTTATCATTATTTTCAAACTAAGCAAAAGGGAAGAAATTTTTTCATGATTATCTCTTTTGCTAAACCAAATAAACATTGATTGATATGTATTTTTTTGGGACATTTTTGGTATTGATACACAACACTAGGATTATGTAGTCGTTTTTTTTACCTAATCGTTACTTTGATTTATCAAATAAATAACTATTCAGGTATCTAAATTAAGTATAAACGCAACAATTAACAAGTATCTAATTCATTAAATAAAAATAGGTAGTTGTTTTTGGAAAAATAAATTCACGCATCAAAAGTGTTAATGTTGAAGAAATTCAAAATCAAGTCAAAATATTTTGCAAAATCAAACTAAACAATGATTGGTATGTGTTTTCTGCGCGTTTTTTGGTATTGATACACAATACTAGGGTTATGCAGTCGTTTTTTTTAACCTAGTCATTTTTATATTTTGGATACTTGAATTTATGTACTTAATTTAAGGTTTTGATACTTGAATCCGTCTATTTGATTCTTGGACAACATTTTAGGTTATTTGTATTGTGGATACTTGACTTAATGTACGTGAAAAGTATATTTGATACTTGAATTATGATTTTTCAGATTTGGAATCCCCCAACTGCATTTTCACAAATACCTGGTGCGCTTTCATGTATCATTATGTAAACAACATGAAATCTGTGTATCAATTCACAAAATTCATATAGAAAGACACACACAACAACAAATAGTATAAATTTGATACATGAAAAAATGTAAAAGAACCCCCTACAAACAAGTAAAGAAAACGGTATCCTACATTATTTCAACAATGAAGAAATTATAAAAACTATGTTGAAAAATCAAACTTTCGGCAACAAAAGGCAAGTGATAATGAACTTTTCCTTTTTCCCATTTTTTACATGTCATTTTGGAACTTTGGGTTTTGAAGCTGAATCTATATTCTTGATGATCTCCATCTCTTCTTGCGAATCCTCTTCAATGGACTCATCTTGATGGTATTGGCATTGTCGCTTATTGTTTGAGAATTCATTAAAAATTTCCTCTGATCAAATGGACAAAATTAGTTTGGGGGAAAAACTTTGGAACAAAGAATGAAAAGGAAATTTTGAAAAGGAAAGAAATAATTGTGTGAAAATAATTTTGAAAAAGAACAAAAATTAAAAAAAAAAATAATTATATTAAAATTAAGAAATCACCTAATTTTTAAAAGAATCGACAAAATTAACAATTATGAATAAACAATATGATATTTATGAAACTTATACCTATTATAAACTAAAAATCATTTCAATTTCCATTTGTGCAGGACAGACACGTGCCAGTCACGAACGAATATCTTGAGAACCAGGTGAAGAACCTCGAAAGCAGAAGATTCAAAACCACCTGCTCCGCCCATATTCTGATTCCCGAGTACGCACAAAGTAAAAAGAAGAAATGCAATTCCATTAATAATCCAGAGAAGCTCTTCTCACTTTGAAGTTCGATTGGAGAAATTGGAAGAAAATGGAGAGAGATGTTGAAGGATCAGTGAGCTCCCAGACGCAGAGGGTTAACACCGGTCGTTCAATTTCACCCAGTAGAGTCCGAACCGGATCCGACCCATTTCTCGTGGCTTGTAGATTGTTCAGCTTTGTTACTGCCTTGGCTGCGATTCTCTGCATTGTTGTTAATGTTTACTCTGCTGTCCGATCCTTTAAGCATGGATATGACGTAAGCCCTTCCTGTGCTACCATGTATTTGTGCTAATCTGTAGTGTATATATTATTGCGATACTCGGACATTATTGTGGTTTTGATGGAGATTTTTATAGGTATTTGATGGAATTTTCCGATGTTATGCGGTGGTGATTGCGGTTATAGTGGTCGTTGCGGAGACTGAATGGGGATTTTTCATCAAGTTCTGGAAGGTGAATTGTGAAGTCCTTTTTTTACCTTCTGTTTTTTGCTGGCATTATCATCACTTAGACATGTTTTAAATGATGCAATGCAAATTGGAACTGTTCAAACTTTAATGTCGATGCTACTACATTAGGTTCTACTTTATTTACAAAATCAAGCAGCAATTGATGATAATGTAAATGTAGTTTTCTAACATCAATTATTGCAGTTTTACAACACAAACAACAGAGTGACATCATATAGTAGTAGTAGTAGGGAACCATCCAATCACGAGGATGCCACAGGCAAAAGCAATTGGCAATACCAATGCATATGAAAAAGAAAAGGAAAAAAAGGCTTGTACAATGAACATAAGTACTTTCTGTCTGCTTTTTCTCCAAAGGTTGGGAGGTCCGCTAGCCCGGTTGTTGGGATGGTTTTGTGAAACGAGAAAGGTTAGATTATTTTCTCTTAATTTGTCCATGAACCGGTCATTGTAATCATTCTGTTTTCCATAATTCAGTGCTGCTTCTTCTGTCTCGTAGCTATTCAGGAGCTCAGTCTCCCATTCGGTAATAGAGCCAACCCATCTGTAAACAGCAAATAGAAAATTATAATTCTGTCTTTTCTCTGCCGCATCGTCAAGCTTCCTTTCTGGAAATTAACCTTCGGACAGGAACATTCAAATTGTTTCCCTTGATTCAACATAGTCATAAAGTTAAACACTCAAAAGGAGAGGGTATGGGAGCTCAAGATTAGATTGATGATACGACCTATCAAAAACAAAAGTTAGATTGATAATATGTTCTTGTTCTAAAGTTGATTTTATGGTTTGACTGGGATTTATTAAGCAAGAATATCAGTTATAGTTTATAACACAGAGAAAAGATAGCTAAGAATTGTAAACGTCATGCATCACTTGGAGATTCGGAAGTTTAAGGATGAACCAAGTTGTCTTTTGGGGCTATATAATGTTGGAAATGTCATACTATACTTTCATTCATTTAGATAGATTTTTGAACAAGATTAATATTTAGGAAAACAGCCTCTATACCTCTATGAGGTAGTGGTAAGGTTTGCGTACATTCTACCCTCCCTAGATCCCACTTGTGGGATTCTACTGGGTATGTTGTTGTTGATTAATATTTAGGAAAACATGGAGTAAAAAGTAAGGAGCACTAGGATGTACCAACCTTGTGAAAAATATCATTGATTGACCCTTAATTAGCAATTATGATGCAATTTTTTATTTGCTGTAGCAAAAGGGGTGTTTTCCCCCTTCCAATTTCTGTCCTTTTAATGCTCAAAACTCATTCTAGAAGCATCAATTGTATTATGCCCTTTTTGTTTCCTCTCTGTTCTTCTCATCATCAGTTACAACATTAACTTTTATAGTCTCACATTAAAGCTAATAAATCCAGATATAGCTTGATTATTTTAATGCTCCAGCAGTCTTGCTTCTCATAGCCTCGCTAGAAAGGTTCCACTTGTTCTTAGGCGCTAAACTTTAAGAATAATATCCTTCTATGTGATATGCAGTATTATTGTCATGTGGTTTCTAGTCACTTGCACATCTTGACCTGACACCTTTGACGATAAATAAAATCCCAATAGTACTGATCCCAAATTTCAACGACTTTGTGTAGGTGTTGGAGTTTTCAGCTGGAAGGGGCATGCTACAGATCTTGTAAGCAAGAGTTTTGGCCTGCTGAGCTTGTTGAGATCAGACTTAACATAATCCCTAATTTCTGGTTTGTTCTAGTGTTGCAGTGATGACCAGAGCTTATCCTGAAGATTATGGGCAAAGGAATGACCTCATCCTTCTCCGGAACATAGCTAGCTACTTTCTTCTTACCTGTGGTGCAATTTACATTATATCAGTAAGTTCAGGAAACCATCAGGTTCCGACATGGCAATCACTTGTCTGTCAGGGTCCATATGTTGTAGCTAGTATTATACGACACAATCCTGAAGAGTATGATGTGGGCCCTTGCTTCTCCTGGTCCCTTTCCACCTCCAGTAGAGGTGGTAAATATGAATATCTGTAACAGATTGTCTTTAGCTTTCAGACAGGAGAATTCCTTCCAAGAATGCAAGGAGTGGGACACCTGTCAATTTAGGCTCTCGGAAGTCATGCTTATTAATATTTAATTAATATTATGCTGGTTGGTCCTAAACATCATTTGTTTGTATGACCATGTAAATCTTAAGCGTGTGTACTAGGTCTTCATGATATACAGTGTGCTGTTAATGATTACAGCCTGTTGTTTAAATACATGCAGTCTGTGCCATTTCTTTAACTTCAGATATCTTGTATTTAAGCACAAGGGCTTGCTTCTGACTGCACAAATGCTAATGTGACCCATCTTGTTGAGTCCTTTTGGGGTACCATATGATACAATAGACTTTCACTTTGTTGTTTCTTGACGTATGTTACTTGTAGGGAATGTTGTGCTTTGGATTTATCAAACGTGCTCGTCAGGCGAAAGAAGTATCCAGGGAGCAAGCAATTAATGATCTGCAGGTAATCCATGATATCATGTTACATGCTTGTCTGTTTGGAAGCTTGAGCTGAACACCATAGGGACAGTTAGTTATGTTATGCTTCTACAGACCCTAACATGGGTCTTGCTCTCTGAATTTCTTCTTGTTTCTCCTTGTCTTCTCTGGCACTCTGGTTTTCCGCTGCTTCTACTCATACTTTCTCCAAACAATATGTACCATCCAACCTTCCAAACCATTCAGGGTAAAGCCCTAACGTTACTCTCTGTTAGAGAGAATATGACAAGAGAAAAGGTGGACAGAGTTGTCATCAATCTTCTTGTCATGTCCATATCTAGATTAAGCTCACAACTGGATGAAAGTGCATTTGGTTCAGATGTTTTCTGTTGTAAAAAATTAAATGGTATACTTATAGCCAATTTTGCAATAATCACATGGTGTGATATATCTAGCAACTATAATTGGGCCATATCTCTGCCATTAAGTTTCGATTCACAAGCTGTAGCTTGCAAGAGTACCTCTCAGTAATTGGTAGGAGAGTTGGCAAGGAATAGCTAAAACTACAAGACTTCAGAGAGTTCAAAAACTCAAATTTGTTCACATTAAGCAGTTGGGCTTTGTATATTTTTTTTATAGTTGTCGATATGTGTGTATCTCATTCTTTCGTAACTGGGTAACTCTGATCTTTTGAGCAAAGAAAAGTAGCATAGAATGTGGGTAGTTAGACAGACATTACATTTTAGTGGAATCAGAGGCAACATATTTGTGCGAAGAGGGGAGATTTTTAGTTTCAGGGATTCCTGGAAAAAACTTTTAGGTGAATGATATTGCAGATAAAGGTATTTTGGAAATGTGTCTAATCAAATTCTGGTTCAGCCAGTAGACGCTATTTTTCAATATATATGGTGTCAAGCTAGGGGATAGTGTTGCACATTCCATTTTAGTTGGAACCAGAGACATTATATGTGCAAGGGGAGAAGATTTGGATCCAGGGATTCCTGAAAAGCCTTTTTAGCCAGTATATTGTAGATGAAAGGTTTCCTGAAATTGGTCTAATTACATTCTGATTTAGCCAGTAGGTGATAATGTCCTTTTAAAAAAAGAAATTTGCAGTGGTGTCCAAGCTAGGTGAAGTTGTGTTACTGGAGATTCAGATTTGGAATCTGCAGGTTGTTGCTCCTACACCTCAACTACTTAGACATCCTCTTTTCGACTTAGGTGATAGTGCACTCTTAGACTTTTTCAGTTGAAAAAATAATGATAATAATTAAAAGGACAACTAATATAGCGTGTATTCTCGAGTGAAGCATGTGTAGTTAAACTTGCATGCATTTTAGCTGGAACCTTGGCTCATATCTCTGTCATAGGACATATTTAGGCACTAGTATTTCTGGTGGACATTTTGAATAACTCAATAGCAGGGGATGACAGTATGCTTTATAGTTTTGTGGATACAATTCCAAGGACTTACACTCATCATTTTATTAGTTGTATATTATATTGATATTGACGCATATAGTGATAAGTGTTTTTTCCCTGTAGAGCTTTAGGAATAGCATTAGGTGAAAACGCATTACATGTTACAACCCCTGCTTCTCTGGAAGTCTCCTGTCCATGTCCCCACCCCGCCAACTACCTCCAGGGGAGCAATCTTGCTTATTTTCTTATCTGTTGCCATTCAGTTTATAGGTAATTTACATTGAGAAAAGTTGTTTTGCAAAGTCTATAAGGTTATATGAGAACTACATTACTGTTGGTTGCGCTTTTCATTTTTTAAATAATGGTAATAAACCCTTATTGCCTGCCTTCCATATTCAGATATGCTCATCCCTGAAGCTGCAGGGGGTTAAAAAAAAATCTCTTCTCCTTCAGCCCCCCTTCACAACTCCAACTGCTCATTAGAGTTTGAATTGAACAATTGTTTCTTGACCTGCTCCCGTTTCCATCGTGGATGACATTGACTCATCTGTTTATCTCCTACTCACTGTTCCTGAAACATATTGATGATTATAATTCCAGGAATTGGAGCGTCGTAGAGAAGAGCTTGAAGCTTTGTTGATACAGGAGAGGGTTTGAGAAATAGAGCTGTGTTGATGGCTAGGGCAACCACTGTCAAAATTGACGTGCAAGCTTGGAAAGGAAAGCTCAAATGAACAAACTTGATGTTTGTGTGTTTTACATGCCTTGTTACCTATGTGAGATTGAAAATTTTCAGTAGATGTATTGCAAAATCTGTACAGTTACATAGACCATTTTCCTAACAGCAATGATTGTGCTAGACCAGGTGTTTGTCTATTCCTTCATTCCGTATCCGTTTGACATGCCTCGTGTTATTTTTGTGTTGGTGCAGGACGAATTATTTCACTCATTATTCAGTAGCCTTTGCAAAACCTTTTCCCCAATGGCGTTTGATTTGCTACTTGGATTTCTACTTCCTATCAAGCTGACCTTCTTAGATGGTATAATGGAACCAGCTTTCTATAAGTAAAATTTGGCAACATTCAATGCATCGTGGTTAATTTAGTAGTGAGATCTGAGATGTGATAATCATGTTTAAATCAAAGAGTTTGAAACATGAGGGAGTAAATGTTTCAGGTTTCTAGGGCTTTTTAATTAAGGGTGACAAAAATCTTTCAAAATTAAAAAAAAGTGACTCAAGTCTTAAGAATTAGGTGTAGGTGACAAAAAATTAATTAAGGATTAATGGTTAAAGTTGACTTTGCAAAAAGGTCCCCAACTTCAATTTGTTACACTTTAACCCAACAATACAAAATACCCAAAATACCCCCAAGCCCTACCTTCTTTTTCACCTCCATCACCGCGACCCCCAACCCTCCCCGCGACGCACAGCCCACTCCCCCGCGACATTTTTCTCCCATTTGCATCGTTTCATTTGTTTTTGTTGTTGTAGTTGTTGTTGTTGTTCTTCTTCTTCTTGTTCTCCTTCTTGGTATTCTTGTTGTTGTTGTTGTTGTTAGTATTTTTCCCAACACAATATTTGTGCTTCAAATTAGGTTGAAAAGAAATCAATTTATTTGGGGCATATGTTCGGATAGCCGTAGAAATTACTTGAAAGGTAAGTTTTCATCCTCATTATGATTGATAAAAGTGTATTTGGTGCTATTTATTTGTGTTTTGTGGTTTTCTTGAATATTTGGCCATTGTTGCCATTTGTGCACATTGGGGGCGATTTGGAGAAGACGCAGCAGTTGCTGGACTGTTCAGCAGCTGCTGGACTGAGTGCAGCAGCAGCTGGACTAAATTCAGCAGCTGCTGTAGTTTTTGACTGAATTAGTTGGTTTCATATGATGAAGTAGCTGCAATTGTTGTATTTCTGTACATGTTTTCTGATGTTGCGTTTTTAACTGTTATTCATATAGGTAGCTTGAAGATCACCCATGGGAGACATAATAGTATTAGGAGTTGATTGTCATGGTGAATGGGTTGAGTCGAATAATCGTTTTATTTGGCGTTGGAAAGGCAAAGAAATGGCCGAGACGAATAGCGATGATTGTGAATCGAGATATCTCGTACGATGATTTTGTAAATCAAATTATTTGTAGTTGTGAATTAAATTGTGAGCCGGATGATATCGTCATCACTTATATGCATTCCGCGATGATTTTGTAAATCAAATTTTTTTGTGCACACACTCTTGCACAAAAAAATCCAATCTCACCAAAAAACCTTCTCCGCGACACATCCGCGACGCGTACGTGTCGCGGAGCTTCAGTGTTTTCCAAGTCCAATTTTGGTGATTTTAAGCTACGGGCCCCGAAAAAATCACCAAAGCATGCCAATAGCCTATGGACGGATGCCTATGAATCGGTGATTGCTAGGAACTTCTCAGCAGCTGCTGGGAAATGTGCAGCAGCTGCTGTATACTGGGAAATTCTCAGCAACTGCTGTATTTTTCTCAGCAGTTGCTGGACCCGACCTTCGAATTTTCGTTACTACCTATGGGAAGATGCCTATAATGGGATGCTATCATCCATGTGTAGTGGTAAGTTATACATTGACTACAAATAAAATGCTAAATTCACGAGTGCTCTTATACATTGACTTCACTTACTCAAAAGTGATAAACAATCAATTCATCAATTGCACATGTGACTGATACTGACTAAGTAAATCACACTTATTTCGGTGGTTGTTTCGATTAATTGGTCGACGTGGTCATCGTTATACATGAATATAAGGAATTTGATCCAATTCAACACTAGAAATAACTCGATCGAAAATATTTTGTTACAAGTTGTTGTAGCAACTTGGCAAGTTGCTGGGAAATTCTCAGCAGTTGCTGGGAAATGTACAGCAGCTGCTGGGAATAACACAGCAGCTGCTGGGAAATTCTCAGCAGCTGCTGTATAATTCCCGGCAGCTGCTGAGAATTTCCCAGCAGCTGCTGGACCCGACCTTCGATTTTTCGTTAGTGCGTATCGGAAGATGCCTATAAGGGGATGCTATCGTCCATGTGTAGTGATAAGTTGAGTTTTGTTACTCCGACTACAACTAAAATGGTAAATTCAGCAATGATCTTATACATTGCCTTTACTTACTCAGAAGTAATAAACAATCAATTGATCAATTGCACATGTAAGTGATGTTGACAAAGTAAAGTGACTATTGCTTGGTTGCGTCGATACGTTTTGTAATACATTAGTAATTATCTTATGCGTGAGGTGGAATCAACAGTGATCTTATACATTGAGATAGTACTTACACAAATAAAATGTTGGCAGATCTACGTCACACTTATTTCGGTGGTTGTTTCGATTAATTTGTCGACGCGGTCATCGTTATACATGAATATAAGGAATTTGGTCCAATTCAACACTAGAAATAACTCGATCGAAAATATTTTGTTACAAGTTGTTGTAGCAACTTGGCAAGTTGCTGGGAAATTCTCAGCAGCTGCTAGGAAATTCTCAGCAGCTGCTAGGAAATGTACAGCAGCTGCTGGGAATAACACAGCAGCTACTGGGAAATTCTGAGCAGCTGCTGGGAATTTCCCAGTAGCTGCTGGACCCGACCTTCGATTTTTCGTTAGTGCGTATCGGAAGATGCCTATAAGGGGACGCTATCATCCATGTGTAGTGGTAAGTTGAGTTTTGTTACTCCGACTACAACTAAAATGGTAAATTCAGCAATGATCTTATACATTGCCTTCACTTACTCAAAAGTAATAAACAATCAATTGATCAATTGCACATGTAAGTCACACTTATTTCGGTGGTTGTTTCAATTAATTGGTCGACGTGGTCATCGTTATACATGAATATAAGGAATTTCGTCCAATTCAACACTAGAAATAACTCGATCGAAAATATTTTGTTACAAGTTGTTGTAGCAACTTGACAACTTGCTGGATTATTCTTAGCAGCTGCTGGGAAATTCTCAGCAGCTGCTGGGAATTATACAGCGTCTCCGCGACGCCTTCGCGACGCGGACAGGTCGCGGAGGCACACTGTTTTTGTGTCCCAAATTTTTGGGATTTTTCGTTCTCGGCCCCGAAAAATTCAACCAACACCTACACATCCTTCAATATGTTAAGACATGTTGGTTCGCCAAAAAAAAAACTCCCAAAAAAACTCCCGGGTCGGTCGAAAAACCACGCAACATTTTCAGCACTGGAAATGTGCATGTCCGCGACGCCTCCGCGACGCGGACTGGTCGCGAATGCACACTGTTTTTGTGTCCCAAATTTTTGGGATTTTTCGTTCCCAGCCCCGAAAAATTCAACCAACACCTACACATCCTTCAATATGTTAAGACATGTTGGTTCGCCAAAAAAAACTCCCAAAAAAAACTCCCGGGTCGATCGAAAAACCACACAACATTTTCAGCACTGGAAATGTGCATGTCCGCGACGCCTCCGCGACGTGGACTGGTCGCGGATGCACACTGTTTTTGTGTCTCAAATTTTTGGGATTTTTCGTTCCGTGCCCCGAAAAATTCAACCAACACCTACACATCCTTCAATATGTTAAGACATGTTGGCTCGCCAAAAAAAACTCCCAAAAAAACTCCCGGGTCGATCGAAAAACCACGCAACATTTTCAGCACTGGAAATGTGCATATACGCTTCTACGCGACCAGTCCGCGACGCGGACTAGTCGCGGAACATGCGAAATCAACCGCTTGGAACTTTTTTTTTTAAAAAAAAATTTAAATTTTTTTTTATAAAAAAATAATTTATTTTTTTTTTAAAAAAGTTTTTTCTTACATGTGAGTTCCAAAAGTTTTAAAACTTTACACTTACACCCATCATTAACTTAATCAAATAATTAATTTAACTAATGACAAGTTAGACCGGTCTTGGTCAAACTTGTCACCAAAATTAATTTTAACACTTTTTTGTCACTTGTCTCTCAATTTTCACAGGTTTCTAGTTGAGATTGTAATAGGCGTTTAGGTGCTTTTTCACAGGTTTGGGACTGTATGAATGCCAATTTTCAGGCGCTATTGATTCAGTGTTGTCTCTGTCGTTGTTCAAGGATTTTTTTTAACTTGTGATTTCGAGTATATTTTAAGTTTTAATTGTTAAAAAATTGTGAAAAAATATCACATCCACATTAAATACAAGAGTTTCATATGCTAGAATATTTCCTCTCAAGATAAGTACATGGATACTTAAAAGTGTAACGAAATCTTTGGTTATCAGAAAATTATTTTTCTGTTATTCACAATTATTAGTAATATACATAATTTAAATCACCTAACTATAATTTGCGATTGCTCATAATTAATTATTTTAAATATATATTTTTTGCACGCTTTTATTTTAAAATAATCAAAATTCCAAAAATGTATAGACAGCAATACTCACGCACGCGAGGAATATGTATTAGCGGTAGATAATAAACTAGGGGTGTTGGCGGCAGGGAAAGCGTGGACGCGGGAGGGAGAAATGGGAGACGAAAAGGTGAAAAATGAAGCTATGGAGATAATGGGATTGTTCCAAGTTCTCCCTCGTCTCGTCGTCTTCGATCTCGATTATACCCTTTGGCCCTTTTATTGGTAACACCACAATCTCTTCCGTCTTCCTGGATTTGAACTGATGCCCAATTTAGACTCTTCTTTGAGTAATTGATTTGCTTTTCTTGTCGCTGTGTTGGAACTTCTTTTCTTTCGTTTACTATTTGTTTCATTTTTACATTGTGTGTGTCCAAAAATCGATAGACATGATTCATATAAATAGCCGATCTAGCTGGTTTAGTATTGATATGCTGTTAATTTCTTATTCTGGCCGCAGGTTTAGTTTTAAGTATGGGTGAATTCAGGAATCTACTACAAGCTCATTCCGTCAACTGTTATGTGATCAAATCAAATATATGTATCTATACTTATTTGGTGAAATTCTTAGCATATAGACAGGGTTCCAACCAAAGCTACAGGGTTCGGATGAACCCATACCTTTACACTACTTCCGCCCCTTTTGGGGGGGGGGGGGGGCTATGGCCAAGGCGGAGGTAGCCTCTCGGCTACTGGTTTATCTGAACCCATAACTTTCAATACAGAGTATAAATTATACCTGGTAAACCTACTAAAGTTTTGACAAATATTAGACCTTAATACATAATTTAGTATTACCAGGGGTTCAATGCTAAAAATCTTAGAAATTGAACCCATTAAAATTAAATTCTAGATCTGTCTCTGGTTATGGCTTTAGATACACTTTGCGTTTTGGTTGAGCTAATACTTAGTAGAAGTTATGTGCTACTTTTCTGCTCTCTACTTTCGGAAGCCAGCATACCATGTCATAATTTTCTGAAGCCAAGGATGTCAGTATTGGTTGAATTCTATGTTCTTGTCCGGAGGCATTTATTTGGTTTCCAAGTTAACATGTTTGTTACAACTGTAAGTGACAGATTCTATATTTCGACACCCTTATTATCTATCCAAAACAATAGCAAGCTTATTATTTGCTTAAACTTGGTCTTGAACTCTTGGTTTACTCGTAACACCATTTGTGGCTGCTTTGATTCTTTCAGTGAATGCCGCTCCAAAAATGAAATGCCATCTATGTATCCTCAGGCCAAAGGTATCTTACATGCCTTCAAGGACAAGGGAGTGAATGTTGCTATTGCCTCAAGATCACCCACTCCAGATATAGCTAATGCTTTCCTTCAAAAACTGGGGATAAAATCAATGTTTGTAGCCCAGGTGAGATGATGAAAATCTCAGCATCTGTTTTTATTTCTCTTCTGATGCTATGATAACCTGCATTTTTTTCTGCTGTCCATGTTGTTGTTGTCCATTTAACTCTGTGCCTTCTTGTTAGTAGTTGACTTCCTTGCGACCACTCTTTTCATAGTCGAAGAGTGGGACAGTACGCTGGTGTAGAGAAATACAAAGAAAATAATAGGTCCATAACTATGTTATCCGTATGTTATGGGATGAAGAGTTTAATGTCATATACAAATGAATGATGCTGTAAAAGTACCCCCATGACCAAAACATACAAGTAAAAATAAGAAGGCTTCCATATAACTTTAACACAGAGTGTTATAGTTTGATTCGGGGCTTTATGTTTGCTTATGTTTAGTTTATTGTAAATTGAGTTTCTTATTCCATTTTCAGAAAGGTTTCAGCATAGCAAATATTTTTTTACCTATTTCACTTTTTAGATTGGCCCTGCATATATGTAATCTACTTATCGTGCTGATTTCAACAGTCCAACTTGGTTATTTAATTATTTTCTAGGCAAACTAGACTCAGAATGCACCATCATGCTTATATGGTCCATAAATTATTTGTAGGCCACATTCTAGTCTAAGTGGCTGGTCTTGCCGTCTTTTTGGTGGTTTGGCTGGTTTCTAATCACCTCCTATATAGGTTGGCATGTACTTAAGACATCGGAATGTATTCTAGTTTATCTTGGCTTTTGGGGGCTAAGAGAGCTTATATATTTTAACTTTGCTGTAGGTGAAAATAAGGTGGTATAAACTTAAACTTTTTAAACATTGTTAAGTCAATTAATACCTTCTTTGATTCGCACTTGATACACTTATTTGATGGCGTGGCCAAATTCAGCTACCACACTGAATAAACCCAGACATGAGAAATCTGCTGGACATGCAGATATGCATATACTACAAGTTCACAACCAACTTAGTCCTCTACTTATGGAAGAGAAGTAAATTCTTTTAGCTTTACAACGAGGCATCATCATCTTGTCTCCACCTCTAGTATTCTAGTAGCTTTTTCTGAGAAGTAATCAAGGTAGTGTTTCTCTCACATATCAAAAGGAAGAAATTGTTAGACTGATGTCTTGGCTGATAGCCATCTAGCAATAAGCATAGGATTAATGTCCTCCATATGATTGGCACTAAATCCAAAGGAAGCACCCAGGTATCTAGGCATGTCAACAACAACAGCACTTGTCTAATAGTAGGTCATGAAGAACTTTATCTGTGTCTGTTGTCAACACTCTCTATCAGTTGATATTCTCACTACTATTCTTGTCAACTTACCCACCTCTGAGCCACTTACCTATGCCAACCAATTCCTCGAGGTATTTTCTAATAGCCACCTCTGTGCAACCTCAAAAATTATGATAGCTCAACTATAAATGCAAAGCTAATCATTGCAGGACCTCATAGGAATTTCCGTTGCTGTTCCTCTCACCAAGTATCATTTTCTTTTGCTGATAACTTTCCACATGAAATCACTCCATCATCCTTGTTCTTTTCAGTTGGTCTCTACATTCCATCATACATGTTATTAGCTCTACTGACATGACTATTTTTTTTTTTTGATTTGCACCGAGTGTCCGAGTCCCTACTGACATGACTATTGTATATCTAGAATTACCAGAACTAGTCAAGCATCTGAACTGTTAGAATTTCAATTTGGAGAATGCATTTGTTCCATTAGCTCGCTAACTTGGGATTTGGAAGTTCTAGTTTGTCTTTAGGACTTCTTCCTCAAAGTCACATGTTTCTCATTGAACAGGCTACTATAGAATTTTGAACTTGCAGAATTCTAAAATTTGTAGATGATAATGCATTTTGTATGTGAAAATTGTAAAATTCTCCATCTTGGAATTTGAAACTTCTTTTCTGTTCGTAATCCTCCTAAAATTGTTCATGGTAGAAATATCACTACAAAAATTGTACTGATTGTCAAGCTATTTATAAATACCATATTCCGTACTTATTTTTCTTGCATTGATGATGTGCCATCTTGAAAAATTAGCCCAAATTACCAGAAAAATCTTCTTTGTATATTCAGCTGACACATTTCTCACATTTAAACTAGGTCCTCTGCTCCCTGTTCCGCAATCTTTTAGTCCAGTTACACCCTATTTCGGTTGTTTTTATTTTAAGTTATCTTTTTTTTCTAAAAAAAAAAATTGTAGTTTCCTTTTGTAATTTAGTATTTTCTTAGGCATCTTCAGCATGAGTTATGCTTAAATTTTGCACTAAACTCAATGAGTCTGTGTACTTCCTCAAAAGCTCAATCTTATTTTTTTTGATCTGTAAATCTCAGAACCTTCATTAGTTACTTTCAAGCATCAGCGGAAAATTCTCTTTGGTCGCATAAAGCATTTGACATTGAGTTGGAAAATGGAAACCGATTCATATTCTTCACATTTCCTTGGCTCCCTTTTTTCTGTAAGGGGTAGTGACCAGGGGTTGTCGGCAGAAAGATAATAAGCTAAATATGTCTTGTTGCAATGCCTGATAATCTAACATCTGCATCTACCCTTGTAAAACTCAAATAGCTTGTTTGGATGGTTGTCACATATCGTTTCATACTGTATTATATTGTGTTGATGAATACAAAGTTCAGATAGATTTGTGGTTCCAGTCATTTCACACTGCCTTGCACCATCAATCTAAAGGATATGCTTATACTATTACAAAAAGAAAAGGTGTTGGATAGAACTATTAAGTTTTTTCTTCAGAGAAAGGCTAATATAAGGTTATTAAATGATAATGGCTAGATGAGAACAAATAAAGGCAACAGCTATACCAAATTGGTCGTTACATAAAAATGATACTTTTCATCGTTACATAACAACTAATTAACAATACAATACAATAAAAGTTATGTATTTAATCAAAACAAATACTGTATTTAAAATAATAATATGATACAGTAAAATATGTTACCATCCAAACAAGCTTACAATGCTTACTTCCATGTTGGGCCTCGATATTCATTTTTAGCTGATGCTGCTTACTATGTGAGGTCAACATGCTGAAGGCTTGGTGTTGCAGGAGATATTCTCCAGTTGGACTCATAAGACCGAACACTTCCAGAAAATCAACCGAAAAACGGCGGTGCCCTACAATGAGATGCTGTTTTTTGATGATGAAAACCGGAACATACAGGCGGTAAAATAATTCTCTGCCAATTGTATCATGCATTCAGTTGATTCAAATAATAACATCACTTGTCGTCGAGATCAAAGTAATTGTTACATGCAAATCCTGGAGATCACATAAGTAAGCTAAAGCAGTATTTTTTTCAGGTTTCAAAAATGGGTGTCACAAGTATATTGGTGGGCAAAGGGGTGAATTTAGGAGCATTGAGGCAAGGACTCTCCGAGTTTGTTAAGAATTCTGCTAAAGTTGAAAAGAACAAAGAACAATGGCGCAAATTCTCAAAAGAACCAGGTTCATCTAAAAGTGACACACAATGACAATTTAGCAATCCCCAGAATACAAAGAAAGGTAATTGTTGTGATGTCAGCTGCTTTAACAGTCAGGAATATGGCCCAAATCCTGTATCAATGCATCCTGATCTGTTTCCATTGAAGGATGATTGTCCAAATTTGTCATGCTGATTTGGACGTTATTGTTATATGGATATTGACACTTTGAACTTGCTCAATAGATAGGTTTCCTATCCTATGATGTACAACACTTTGGATAGTGGGAAATTATTTCATCCACTACGACTGAAAATTAGAAAAGGTTATTTGTTGGTGAGCTGTTATTTTCCTTCTGGACCATACCCTGAAATGAGATTTGTCAAAAAGTTTAAACTTCCCATAGTTCTAATAAAGGAACCATGTAAAATTTTTCTTTCCTTTTAGAAAGAGACGAGTAACTTGAGGCTATCGGATTCTCCGAAAAATGGCAGTGGTTCATTTATATAGCTTAACATACGAATGAACTGCCCAAAATCATATAGAGTTATGATGATGGAGAGTTGTTTGTAGTTCTCTTTCTGATTATGCATTGTGTACTATGCATTCTGAACACACTGGGTCGCTGACCCCACCTTCTATAAATGGGGTAGGTGAAGGGGATTACAGGGTGAGGAATTGCCAACAAGGTGAAGGGGATTCAGGTAGGTAACCAGAGCATGAATTTGTCTCTGTAATTGACCATGGAGGAGTCCCCTTTTTGCTGAAGAATGTGTCTAAGCTGGAGGAATAGATTCAAAGAGCAGTGCCATGATGTGATTTTTAGTTGTGGAGTTGTTACCTCCATGGCCATCACCATGCTGATACATGCATTGTGCCATTCTTGCTAGGTTCATAGCACACATAACAAATATCTTAGGGAACGGGTGTGCTGCTAACTCATGAGCTTCGTTCAATTTCTTCCATGTCTGGCTAATCAAAGTTCTGATGTATTGTCTTGCCTCTTCTTCTGAAGCTTTAGTTTCGTTCATATAGCATTGTATTGATTTGGGTACATCACCCCTTTTCAACTCTTCCTGCATTACACAATGTAAAGACTAGTGTGGTAAATAAGCTAAGGCAGATAGATAACCTTCTGTAGCATGTTAAATCATACCGATGATGTTCCTAAATCATTAGCGAGCCTCAAAATCAACGCTGAGCAACGAATAATGTCATGATACTCATTCTCCAAGTAATGCAAAGCCTCCTTGTTTACAGGGTTGGCGACGAGGAAATATGCATGTACTAATATTACTGAAGCTGATATTGAAATCCATGCATTGTCTATGTATTCTTCCATGGTTGGAATATACTGGCTGTAGTACCACTCTGCTTCTCTTAGGTATGATCTGCACAAATCTCTCCACTGGAAATAATATTGCATCTTATACGTCAATAATAACTTGGTCTTATTTTCGTGTAGAAAAAATAGATACATGTTAGGAAAAAGAAAAAGTTACCGTATTCCTTAGATATGGTAAAAACAAAATGCCATGCTCTTCAGAAGCATCAGCAGCCACTTCGTTAATAAAATTATCGAGTGCCAAAAAACACGTCTTCATTATCTCTGGGAGTGTATCCAACTTGTCGATATTCCATCTGAAAATTAGTTGGCAATTATATTTTAATAGATTTTGGGATTGTTGACAGTTAAAAGTGCTAGTAGGTATTTGTTAGTTACCTTTGGATGGCATCAGTGAATATTTGTAGTTCATCCAGAGTACCAAAAATATCATATACATCATCTATTGTGGTTATTAAAGCATTTACTTTTGTTGCAATTCTTCTGAAGTATCCATATTGAGGAAGAAAATTTACTCCAATTGTCCAGAAAAAATTTTCCACCAACCTATCTCTAGCAAATGTCACATTCTCTGCTAAGCGTGTTTCCTTCCACCACCTAGTAATTTTGTTTGTAAACACATTAAATATGATGATGAAACAACCAGTTCATGCAGCTAAAGAATGTTAAAATTCTCTAGAAAAAAGTGAATGGGATATAAAGTCGTTTGCTCTAGGCATATAAAGTCAGAGTATATTTCATGTATAGTCAAGTCAGTGGCAGAACTAGAATTTTGATTTAGGGGGTTCGAAATTTGAAGAAATAGAAACATGAACTTATCAAAGGGGTTCGAGATCTACTATATATACATAAAAAATCATAGTAATCATATATAAATAGTATAATTTTTCGCCACAGAGGGTTCAAATGAACTTTTTGACAAGTAGGTGGCTCTGCTCCTGAGTCGAGCTATATTCAGTTTTTGAGTATCATAATATATATTTAGTTTATAGCTCATGCATAAGTAATCTATATTGTCTAGTCAGTGTATAATTTCTATGACTTTTGACAAGTTTTATTTTATAGTCACTATATATTTCCTATGATTTTTGGTTAGTTTCTATATAAATAAAACATGGCTATATTTGTCATAAACAAATTAGTTTATTGTGTGTGTATATATATTTGAAATTAGCCAAAAGAAATTATATACTCTTCCTGTTTTAATTTATATGACTCACTTTTCTTTTTAATCAGTATAAAAAATGATGACACATTTCTATATTCAATAACAATTCAACTTTAAAATGCCCATTTTATCCTTAATGAAATGATTTATAGCCACACATTCTAGACTACCAAATCTTTTCTTCTTTCTTAAATTTCGTGTTAAGTTAAATTACTTAGGATAAAAAAGTATATACTAATAAAGAGTCAGTGTAGCTCACATTTGTATACTCATAACATACCTTGCCAAATATTTCAGGTCTTCCATGTGAGCTGCTTGAACAATGTTGAAGTCAAGGCTAGCAAGCTCAAGCAATAAAGGAATCATCATGTCTTGTCTTTTCTTGTAATAACTGATGTACCATTTGGTCTCCAATCTCAACATCCTCCAATGCAGTGGAAGCTCCAAAGCATGTTGCACTAATTCAACCAAATTTTGATCCATATATTTTTTATTTTGATCAGCCAAATATTTTCTTAGGTGTTTTTCTGTCAAATTTCGTGCCAACTCCAACTCTTTTTCACCTTCTATTGCAAGAAATGAAGCTTCATATAAATATAGCATCCCCTTCGTATCATCATTAGAATGAATTTCACTAAAACCAATCGTGTTCATGTCATAGAAACCATAAAAAATTTCTGCAACCAAAACAAAATTTCGTTAATTTATATATATATCATAGGATTCGAGCTCTCTAAAATTTAAAAAAGTCAGTCATTTTGAACAAATGATTTAAATATTTGTTCCCCATTATCTAGCCACTAGGCTATTGAGGGGCATAGTTTAATGAGTGGTCAGACGAAAAGAAAAACGCATATGGTGCAAATAATCCAAGAAATTAAAAGCGCTGGCCTTTTAGTAAATTTTACATGATATATATTTGAATTAGTCAAATCGAAAGATTCAAGATACTAGATGAATATAGCAACGAAACAAATTAAAAGAAAAAATACTATAACGGACCTTGTGAAATGTCAAATCCATATTGTCTCAAGAGCCTAAATTCCAAAGCTTTAGCATACAAGTGACCCCCTTTGCTGTTTTTGTCATATAAGTTATTCAGAATGCTGCAAATTTCATCTTCAAAGTGATAAGACAATCCAAGCCTTTGCAAATTATCAATAATCTCCAACTGCTCCAATTGCTTCATGTTACGATCACTAAGCATAATCTTCACTTCCATCTTCAGTTCATCGCGACGTCTCATGAATTTCTCGTCCTACATATATTAGGGTAAAAATGAAATCAAAATAATAAAACATAAGTTGGTTGAGAGAAATGATGCTTACTGCATAATGATTCTTCAATGATTGAATATGAGTATAGTCCCAAATAGAAGGTTGATAATTTCCAGATCGTCGAATTGGGACATTAGTATTAATGCAGGATTTTGGAACCTCTAATTTCCAAATTAAATTTGGTTTCCTGCTAAACATTGTGGCTATTGCCATTTCCAGTTTATGTGTAATGAAAGTATATAATCCATATGAGCTTAGCACTTTCCTAATGCTATATATAGCTATTAGAATAACTTGTTTTGTTATACAACAACAACATACTCAAGTGAAATCTCACAAGTGGGGCCTGAGAGGGTAAAATGTACACAGACCTTACCACTACTTCATAGAGGTAGAGAGGCTGTTTAATTTCCTGGGAACCCTCGTCATAAAAACACATAAGCAAAATAAGCTAGATATGGAAAATGGGAAAGGAAGAGAAAGAGAAAGAGAACAGAAAGAGAGATTAATAACGAAAAGCACCATGATAGCAAGTAAATACGAGACAATTAACATATATAGGGCAGATAAAGACAACACTAGACAACTCCTACCTATCTAACCTATTAGCTTGCTACTCTAATTCGCGACTTCCGCTCATTCCTATCTAAGGTCATGTCCTCGGTGAGATCAAATTTCACCATATCTTGTCTGATCACCTCCCCTCAATACTTCTTCGGTCTACCTTAACCCCTTCGTGTAACTCCCAAATCCAGCCTCTCGCACCTCCTAACAAGAGCACCGATACTCCTTCTCTGCACATGTCCAAACCATTGCAGTCTCGCTTCCCTCATCTTGTCAGCTACAGGGGCCACCTCTAGCTTCTCCTGAATGGTCTCATTCCTAATCTTATCACTCCTGGTGTGACCACACATCCATCTCAATATTCTCATCTCTGCGACCGGCATCTTCTGAACATGTACATTATTTATAAGCCAACACTCCATTCCATACTTGTGTTATTATATTTTTTAAAATTCAAAATCTATAAATTCTGAATCTTAATTAGATCCGCCCTTGCGTCTAACTTGTGCTTTTCATGCATATAGTGTATCTAGTCCTGATGATTTAATTTGTGTATAAAATATTAAAATTTGATTAGATTTGATTGACCTGAAAGGCGAGGCTAAAATTTCGGTATGAGTGGGACTGAATCTAATAAACTTTTTTGAATAGTATATTTGTGTTAATTACAGTTAATATTAAATTTAAAATTTAGTTGTGAAGACTCAAAATAATCATTTTCAAATTCAAAATCCATATAATTGAGATTCTCGTTATGTAATATAAGAAATTTTTACACAAATAACAACTTTCACCCCCAAAATTACACTTTAAAATTTATTTATCAAAATACCAAAAAAAAACACACTCTTTTTCATTTTCCAACACTATTATATCATACCACACACCACAATAATCACACTCAAAACACTCTCTCTCCTAAATTTGTAAATAAAGTTGGTATTTTATATGGTATTTTTCAATGATTCGGTAGGGACATGTAATTTTTATCCAAAAACTTGGTATTTTTGAAAACTCCCCTTATATAATTCTCATGTTTCACATGACAATACCAATAATTGAATAGCCTATGGACTTCAATTCACAACAAAGTATTAACTAACATTCATAATATTTGCTTTAAAAAAAAAACTATGAAAATTTTAAAAAAAGTTAGATAGCTAAGCATTATTTCAATATTTATAGTCCCATCAACTTGGTTGTATTTTTTATCTTTTTTTTCTTTTTAAAAAAACCAACAATATAATATTATTCAAACTTCGAGATATGTCTCAATCCAGGATCTAATTTCACGAAAAGCAATTATAATTAGATCTTTGCACAACCACTATCTCGATATATCTATTTTTTAAATTGTTTTTTCCTTATCAAAAACAATTTTAATGGGCCATTATTGATGGCTAACCCAATGGCATGTTGCATGATATTATTTGATATGGAAATAAGTGTGGGTATCTTAGTAGCTTAATTGGTTGACTATCTGAATTTTCAACTTGTTGGTGAGGTTCAATTCCCACATCGTAATCTCTCTTGTAATACTACAATTAATCATTCACCGGAGTTAAAGACTTTAGCAATCTGAATACAATGACATTAACTCAATTAGCACTAAGTAATTTTGTGATAATAAATATTAACACTAAAAAAATAATCTATTAAAAATTAAATTTCTCTATTATTGTAATGATTTGAATAAAATATAGGTAAAATCCACACATATATTAAGTGAAATACAAATACCATTAACCATGCCGACAAATAATAATTCTCAAAATTGTACCATACCATACAGATATCAATTCCTTTATGTCGCGTAGGTTTAGTTGCCTGATTGACATCTTTTTATATCTAAAAATAATTTAATTTTAAATTGTTTATCTTTATTTGATTAAATGATTTAATTTATAAATTCATTTATGTCCAAAACTAATTTTAGATAATAAATTTTTATTTTTTAAAGTTTTTTTTTAAAAATTTATATCCAATCAAATAATGTCATCCATGGAGGCGGGCACTCTTTTATTTCAACATGTTTAATATAAAGAGTTCGATAATTTTGAGTGGCTGTGACCTACTGAAAAATGAGTGGCTATCTACTTATATATTACTCCAAATATCTTTTGAGTTTATTTTTTTTAAGGTTTTTTTTTTAAATTTTATATCCAATCAAATAATGTCATCCGTGGAGGTGGGCTCTCTTTTAATTCAACATGTTTACATAAGGAGTTCGACAATCTTGAGTGGCTGTGACCTACTGAAAAATGAGTGGCGATCTACTTATATATTACTCCAAATATAATTTTAATTTTCAAATATCTTTTGAGTTTATTTTTTTAAAAATTTTATATCCAATCAAATAATGTCATCCATGGAGGTGGGCACTCTTTTAATTCAACATGTTTAAGATAAGGAGTTCGACAATCTTGAGTGGTTGTGACCTACTGAAAGATGAGGGGTGATCTACTTTTATATTACTCCAAATATAATTTTAATTTTCAAATATCTTTTGAGTTTAAATTTTTATCGGATCTATATCAAAAACCTAATTTAGTGAGACTACCAAATATAAGAATCGTCGTGACCTTTCAAGTGGTTGATTTGTTTGAAAAAAAATGAAACTCAAAAGAGGCGAAATAGATAAGAGAGGAAACAATGGCTATTATCGGAGATGATTACCCCCCTAAATTTATTGATTCTTTGATGCTCCTCATATATACATTGTGTAATTAGTGTATGATATGTGTATTTAGTATGTATATATTATATACTGAATATATATTATTGATACATTTACTACCTACAAATTACGTACTACACAGAAACGTGGAGGATTACAATGGATACTCGTAAAATATATATAATATGTATATATATTGGATGCAAAGTATATCCACATTTGTATATCACACATATAAACTTATAATAAACGTTCAATGCTCATATACAATATATATAAGGTGTATATATAGCACATATAATGTATATAAAGTCATTCATGAATAAATATTGTTCATGTAAAGTGTATCATCTTTCGTTCATGCATGCATAAACTTTCTGACCCTTTCTTTTCTATTTTAGATCTTATTTTTTAAAGCTTTGAGGCCTTAAATAATTTTTAGATGGTGTGCATAGGGCGGTCCGGTTTTTGGGATGCAATGGCAACTGGATAGTAGTGGAATTAAAGCAGACTGTATAGCCTTTTTAGGTATTGACCAGCTAAGACACTATGAAATTAATTATTTCCTCGGTCCCATTTTAATTGAATTAAGGTAATGCACAAATATTAAGAAAAATATTTAAAGATAAAATTGATATCATATTTTTCACTATTGTTTATAAAATCATAGATTATATTGTGTAATTTATCTCCTACAAAATATAAAAGTTCAATAAATGAAAGGGCAAATATGAAAAAAAACCTTGAACATTTAAAAAAAGGTCTCAAAAATTAAATTAATTTGGGACGGAGAGAGTATTAATTAAATAATGAGAGGCTCGAAGAGTAATTTGGGAATTCGACTTATTATGTGGGAATTTTGAATTCCGTGTCCATCACCATGCTGGTACATGCAGTGTGACGTTCTTGAAAAATTTAACATAATCTCTGTGAATTCTTTCTTCCCTAATTTTGTCTTTGTTCATCAGTTCCCACATCTCCTTTATCAACAAATTGATGTGTTTTTTTGCCTCTTCTTCGGCTCATAAAATCTTATAGGAGAGAAATAAAGGTATGAAAACGTACCGATGATGTCTCCAAATCATCGACCAAACGATTAATTATAGCACACCGATGGATAATTGTTTAAGGATTCCAATTGCTCTTTGGTTATTGGACTGGTGAGAAAGATGAATGCATACCAATGGAGTGGCAATTGAAATCCATGCATTTTCCTTGCAGTGTTGCCTTATATCCTTTGTGGTACCATCTTGCTTCTCTTAAGTAAGCTTTGCATAAATCTACCCACTAATTAATAGTAACTTTTTCAAATAATAGCACAAATACATAGACAAGCGCTTTAATTTTTGGTTTAGGACAGGGGAGGGCATGGATTCGATAGGTTTAACTGAATCTAATTTTGTGTTTCAATATAAAGTGTGTAATTAAATTCTGAATCCACTTCAATTGACTAAATTAAACATTGATTTTGCCTCAAATATTGAAAGTGCCAAAATGACCCATACCTTTTTAAGTGGCAACAAGATACCAATGTTGTAGAGTTTTACAATGCACAATTGAAGCTACATATGAGGCTAGGTTCATGACTTTTTATCTCCTAGCATTGGAACATGATTAATGCTACAAATTAACTTAAGGTTGGTTTGAAGGCTGCTTATTTAAACCAGACTGCTAATTTAATACTAAACTAATTCGCTCAGATGAGTCTAGACTTCAAGAAATAGCCATAGCAACTTTACTACATCTACCCATCATTTAAGAATTATTTGGAAACCAACGGAACCTTATTAGGAATAGTGATAGGATGAAAGAGTATCTTGGATATGATACTTTTAACATCTGTATTTTGAATTCCATGGCTATCTCCATTCAGATACATGCAATGTGCTGTTCTTGCCATATTCTTTGCTATTTCAATAAATGTTTCACAAAATAGGGAGTTTTCCTTCTCAGCACTGTTCATCAATTCCCATGTCTCCTTCATCAAAAGTCTAATGTGTTCTCTTGCCTCTTCTTCTGACACACTACCTTTCTCCTTCATGTAACACTCAATCGACTTGGGAACGTCACCTCTTTTCAATTCATCCTGAATTTATTGTAAAATTATATATATGTATGAGATATGAATTTCTTTAGATGTCTATTAATAATTAAAATAATTCAGAATGAACTTTTCAAGGAGAAAATATACTTAAGTGCTTATATTGCTGGAGGGTTTTGAACACATATATTTCAAAACACCCAATGATAAGCACCAACACCTTCCTTGTAGGTGCTACCGGAAAATTGGTATAAAAGTACAATTTTCTCTGGGGTAAAACAATATAAATTAATTTTATGTTAGAGAGAGAGAATAAGAACATACCGAAGATGTTTCCAAATCATCGTTGAAACGAAAAATAATAGCAGAGGATCGAATAATGTCAGGGTAATTTAGTAAGGAATCCATGGCGTCTTTGGTAATTGGTTTTGTGACAAGGAAGAATGCATGGACTAATACCATTGGTACTGCTATTGAGATCCATGCATTATCCATGTATTCTTCCAGACTTGGCTTGTATCCATTGTGGTACCATCTTGCTTCTTGTAAGTATGATTTGCACAAATCTGTCCACTAATTAATATATATGATATAGCCAATTAAAATATTGATTTATTTAGGAATAATAATTTAATTATTAGGTAGAATAATGAATATAATCTTACTGATTTTGTAAGGTAGGGTAGGACGTTAATCTCATGTTCTTTGAGAACCTCATACGCCACTTCATTGGTCGTGTTGATGAGTGCAAGATAACACACTTTCATATAGTCCGGAAGCTGCTCCATTACTTTTGTATCCCATCTGAATTTATAATTATTAGTAGAAATCAGTTTAATAATTCTACATGCACCAACATATAAGATGTCCAAAATTAATTACTGACCTTTGAACAGCATCAGTGAAGAGTTTCAATTCATCAAGAGTGCCATAAACATCATAAATATCATCTATGATTGTAATAAAAACAATGACCTTTGTTATCAATCTTCGAAAGTTGCTGTGTTGAGGTTCAAAATTTGTTCCTACAGCCCAACACATATTCTCCACCAAACTATCCCTTGAAAATGATAACTTTTCTGCCAGGCATGTATTCTTCCACCATCTAATTATTTACAACAAAATTCAAGATATGTATTAAACTTTTAATAATATATATTAACTAGAGTTAAGAGATATCTCACCTTGACACAATTTTCAAATCTTGTTGGTGTGCTGCTTGAACAATGTTGAAATCCAATTTAGCAAGCTCAAGTAAAAGAGGATTAGCATTTGACATTCTCTCATAAATGTGAATATACCACTCTGTTTCTAATCTTGGCATCATCCAATGTCTTGGAAGTTCCAAAGCATGGACCACTAATTCCACCATTATATTATCCTCTAAATGATTCTCGACATAATTCTTTAGATGTGCCACAGTGAATCTTGTAGCATTTTTCAAAGTGATTTCAGTTTCTGTAGAGAGAAACGATGCTTCATATAATTCTAACAATCCTTTTGTGTCATTACAAATACTTTGCTTGAGATTGCCATTTTCGTCCTTGAAATCGTCAAATATATCTAGAAATACAAGAGTTGATTTAGATTCCATTTCTTACATTGTAGCTGGCACCAACTAAATCATGTAGTAGAAAATATCTCAATTGTGACCATTTTGTTAAGAATGTAAGTAAGCATAGGCCAAGTCAGAGTGTTCTGAATTTTATAACAACAATTTCAAAGTTTTAGTAATAAAGTCCTAAATTTAATATTTGTACATATTAAGTAAGTTTTTTAACACATATACATTATTTGAGCAAAAATTACTGAGTGTGAGTGACTGAACCCGTACCGATACTTCTAGCTCTGCCCATATAAGTAAGTAAATAAAAGCATGTTTTTTCTAATAATTTAAACTTTTAGATAACATAGTGACACACTTCAACAGGTTCAATATAAGTTAATTTTTTCATTAGTTAGTCTTTTTCGTACTTGCTTGAAAGGATTCTTAGGCTGATCCTTCCCCCGGCCCTATAAGTTTTTGTTGTTAAAGTTCATCTTGAAAGTAAGGTCCATATCTCCCTCCAATTTTGTACACTTCTTGGATCAATTGGTAGGGGTCAAGCTCACTCCCCATCCCACAGACACTCCAATGACTCACAATCAATTGGTGATGCTTTTTTTTAAAAAAAAAAAAAATCAAGAGCGATTCAATAAAATTAAATAGATCACCTAAAGCAAAATATCATAGCACGATAGTGAAGAAATAGCGGTTAAAATAGTCATATATCACCTTGGGAGATATGAAAACCATATTGTCTCAACAATCTAAATTTCAAGGCTGTAGAGTATAATGAAGTATCTCTGGTGGCTGCACTATTACTTTGGTCATGTAGACTCCTCAATATTTGCATAATTTCATCTTTGAAGTGGTAACTCACTCCAAGTCTTTCCAAATTATCAATCAACACTAACTTAACATCTAATTCTTGTATTGATCCCTCATCCATTGTCATAATCTTTTTCTTAATTTCCTTTTTCAGTTGGTCAAACTGCTTCATATACTTGTCTCCCTATGCAACACAATCACAAATTATCAGCTTCAGTATATATATATACACACATATGTATAAATATTATGCATAATCTTATTATTATTGATTAATAATATGCCATGATAAAATAACTGTGGATCGCATGCTGATTGTGAATATATTGAATAAATTGAAAATCCCAGATGGTATGTGTTGGGACTTGACATATGTGAGTGCTGATTTAGTACTATGGGTAGTCCAGTAATAATATTTAAAATATTTTCATATGGAGCACTATTTAAGGGTGTTTGAATTGACTTATTCTTTTTAATTTTTAGCTTTTCATTTTAAACACTTTTAAAATTTTCCAACTATTTAGATAACACATATTCGTCAAAAAACTTTTGACTTTTAACTTATAAGTCACTTAAAAAGGTTCACCCAAACACTCTTTAATATTATGCAATGATCGACCGAGAAAATACTGATGGTCCATAAAATCTAGGCAAATTTAACCTTGTCCGCCAGTGGCTGTACTAGCAATAATTGGTCATATAATATTTTTATGGTTTCATCCTTCAAGTGGTTACTCACCCCAAGCCTTTCTAAATCATCAATCAACTCCAACTTAGCATCTAATTTTTGTATTGATCTTTCAACCATCATCAACAACAAATTCTTCTTCAGTTCTTCAAACTGCTTTATATATTTATAATCTTCAGTGACGAAGCCAAAGTATTAATACGACACATTAACTAGTTGGACATTTGTTATATATAATTAGCAATAAGATGGACCCGCCCTCAATTTATCTCCCCATAAAGTTAAGTAATTATTATCTGAAACTAATACAACATATTATATCAAGAGTATATATTAAAGGAAAAAAAAGTGTACTTACCGCGTAATGATTGTTAACAGACTGAATATATTGAAAATCCCACATAGTAGGTTTGTAATTCCCTGAACGACGGATAGTAGAAGTGTTTGGATTTGGTTGATGATCTGATTTCATGTTGGCTTTTGGTACAATGAGTGATGGGTGAGCTCGATGGACGACACAAGTAGCTGGAGTTGTTGGCCTTGAGGTGGCTATAGATACCAACCCAACGTTGTTGAAGAATATTGCCTTCATTCTCTTGTTCAATGTTTTAAAACTGATTCTTGCTTGCTAGATTGATGGAGCCTCAACTAAAAGTTGTCATATATATAGTGAGAGAAAAGATTTCCTACTACCATTTATCAAAATAAATAGACAATCACATGTCACATGGAAGCTAGCAAAATAAATTTTGAAAGACTATAGGTAAGAAGACAAAAAGAATCTCTATTTTTCTTAGTAAGCAAACAAATGAGGATTGTGATATGAAGAGAAATGAGAATTTCTATTTTCCCTTTCTTATACGCCACTTGCTAAAAAAATATTAAAATGCCATTAAAAAATATATTTTGATGAGAGGATGTAGTGGTAGTAATAGGTAATTTAAGTACTTGACTAGTAGGCAAGTTTTGGGACACATTTTCTCATAATTAGCCTAGCAAGTAGTGTGCGATCTGGTGTCAATTTTTCATTTACTGAATCTAAAAAACACGATTTATTACTTTATCATAACTCTTGTCGGTTGTTTTCATCATTATTATAAGTAGAAGATGAAAAATTTATGATCAAGACAAGAGAAATAAATGATCGGATTAAGTAAGTCATTAATTTATTTAGAAATTGTTTAGGCTAAGATGAGTTGCGTATATGCGCAAGTTGTCAATAGTTGTCACTTGTCCCTTGGATTATTAACTACATTATTCGTAAAGAAAAAGTTTCCTTCAGTAAATAGACCTTACTTTATTTCTTTTAATTATAGTCCATCTCTCTCTCTCTTTTTTTCCTTTTTACAAAATGAATTTTTATGAAAAATATTGATGACATTCTATAATTTTATAGATATTTATAATAGTTTAGGAACAAAACTAATAAATTGTATCACGTTTGAGGATGTTTTTTGTACTTCTCTCTATTATATTCATTGAGTTCAATTTTAAGCTAAACTATTCAACTGTAGTCAAAAAGTAAAATCTTTGCTGTCGGGCGCTAACGGCTGCAATGATCGCCTATTACATGGTTCACTAACTCTGCCTTGGATGTGCTGTTAGCAAACCTAGATTTTCCTGGGCTTGCCTTATTTTTTTTCATCGAAAATTTTCATTGTTTGCATTCTTACTTCATAAAATTTGCATACATCCTATCTTCTCGAGATTTTACTTGTAAAATTACATTGAGTATGTTATAGTTATTCAATTTATATATGACAATTTAAGAAAAATAATAAATCTTCTCTATAAAATTTAGCTTTAAGCCTCCAAACTTGTTGAGACGATCTTGCCTACACTGAATTAGTCTGTAACAATATAATGAACTTAGAAACTTTGTGAAGCAAATAAGATTTTTTATTGTACCAATTATATATTCACTGACAATAAGTAATATGCCACAATGGAACTTAGAAAAATCATTATAATTTTATATTTATATCTAAATCAAATGATATAAGCACGAGAATTTTAGTAGTTCAATTGATTGACTATCTGAATTCTCATTTTGTCGGTTAGGATTCAATTCCCACATCTTAATCTTCCTCCCCATTTTCCCTTTCCCTACCCCATTTAAAAAATAATAATATGAAAATAAGTAATTAAAATTAAAATCACTGTTCCATCAGAACACCTCAGCTAGCATTAATTTGATTGAACAGAAGCCTCAAATTGTGATACTACAGTAAACCATTCACCGGAACAAACAAAAGAATTTTACGATAATTATTTAGCAGCAATAATTATATATTGAATAAATGATATTAAAGATTTTAGCAATCTAAATATAATGACATTAGCTCAATTAGCACTAAGTAATTTTGCAATAATAAATATTAACAATAAAAAAATAATCTATTAAAACTAAACGTCTTTTTTGTTGCAATGATTTAAATAAAATATAGATAGAATCCACACATATATCAAGTAAAATACAAATACTATTTAACCGTGCCGAAAAGTAATCATTCTCAAAATTGTATCATACCAAAACAGATATCAATTCCTTTATGTCGCGTAGGTTTAGTTGCCTGATTGACATCTTTTTATATCTAAAGATAATTTAATTTTAAATTGTTAATCTACGTTTGATTAAATGATTTAATTTATAAATTCATTTATGTCCAAAACTAATTTTAGATAATAAATTTTTATTTTTTTAAGTTTTTTTTTAAAATTTTATATCCAATCAAATAATGTCATGCATGGAGGCGGGCCCTCTTTTAATTCAACATGTTTAACATAAGGAGTTCGATAATTTTGAGTGGCTGTGACCTATTGAAAAATGAGTGGCGATCTACTTATATATTACTCCAAATATATACAATTTTCAAATATCTTTTGAGTTTATTTTTTTAGGTTTTTTTTTTATTTTTTTTATATCCAAGCAAGTAATGCCATCCATGGAGGCGGGCCCTCTTTTAATTCAACATGTTTAACATAAGGAGTTCGACAATTTCGAGTGGTTGTGACTTACTGAAAAATGAGTGGCGATCTACTTATATATTGCTCCAAATATAATTTTAATTTTCAAATATCTTTTGAGTTTATTTTTTTTTAAATTTTATATCCAATCAAATAATGTTATCCATGGAGGTGGGCACTCTTTTGATTCAACACGTTTTACGTAAGGAGTTCCACAATCTTGAGTGACTGTGACCTACTGAAAGATAAGGGGCAATCTACTTATATATTACTCCAAATATAATTTTATTTTTAAATATTTTTTTGAGTTTAAATTTTTATTAGATCTATATCCAAAAACCTAATTAAGTGAGACTACGAAATATAAAAATTGTCGTGACCTTTCAAGTAGTTGATTTGTTTGAAAAAAAATGAAACTCAAAAGAGGCGAAATAGATAAGAGAGGAAACAATGGCTATTATCGGAGATGATCCCCCCCCCCCCCCCCCCTCCCCCCTAAATTTATTGATTCTTTGATGCTCCTTATATATATATTGTGTAATTAGTGTATGATATGTGTATTTAGTATGTATATATTATATACTGAATATATATTATTTGTACATTTACTACCTACAAATTACGTACTACACAGAAACGTGGAGGATTACAATGGATACCCGTAAAATATATATAATATGTATATATATTGGATGAAAAGTATATCCACATTGTATATAACACATATAAACTTATTATAAACGTTCAACGCTCATATACACTATATATAAGGTGTATATATAGCATATATAATGTATATAAAGTCATTCATGAATAAATATTGTTCATGTATAGTGTATCATCTTTCGTCCATGCATGCATAAACATTCTGACCCTTTCTTTTCTCTTTTAGATCTTATTTTGTAAAGCTTTGAGGCCTTAATAATAGTAACTGAATAGCAGTGGAATTTTTTTTTAAAGGATTGTCACAAAAATGATTTATAAATAGTGATTTTTTTTTTTTTTTACTAATTCATTGAAAGAACACCTCACATGCTTATCGAGGTTGATCATCTTTTTAAGTCATTGATTTGATTTGAAATTAATGAAACTCAAAAAAATGCAAAATAGATAAGGGAATGGGAAGGGAGATCAATATTAGCTAACAACATTTTATTGCAAGGATTTTGCTTCTTTTAACTATTATATTGTAAATGAAGTGCTGAAAAATGATGGAAATTAAAGCAGAGCGTATAGCTTTTTTAGGTATTGACTAGTTAAGACACTATGAAATTAATTATTTCCTCGATTCCATTTTAATTGAATTTGTGAGGTAATGAACAAATATTAAGAAAAATATTTAAAGACAAAATTTACACTATACTTTTCACTATTGTGCTTTGTAAAATCATAAATATATAGTGTAATTTATCTCATAGAAAATATAAAAGTTCAATAAATGAAAGGACAAATATGGAAAAAACCTTGAATTTTGAACAATTTAAATATTTTGAACATTGAAAAAAAGCCCAAAAAATTCAAGTAATTTGGGACGGAGAGAGTATTAATTAAATAATGAGAGGCTCAAGGAGTAATTTGGAAATTCGACTTATTATGTGGGAATTTTTACTTCCGTGCCCATCACCATGCTGGTACATGCAGTGTGATGTTCTTGAAAAATTTAACATAATCTCTGTGAATTCTTCAGAGAATAGCACTTCTTCCCTAATTTTGTCTTTGTTCATCAGTTCCCACATCTCCTTTATCAACAAATTGATGTGTTTTCTCGCCTCTTCTTCGGCTCATAAAATTTTATTGGAGAGAAATCAAGGTATGGAAAGGTATCGATGATGTCCCCAAATCATCGACCAAACGATTAATTATAGCACACCGATGGATAATTTCTGGATAATTGTTTAAGGATTCCAATTGCTGTTTGGTTATTGGATTGGTGAGAAAGATGAATGCATACCAATGGAGTTGCAATTGAAATCCATGCATTATCCAAGTACTCTTGCAGTGTTGTCTTATATCCTTTGTGGTACCATCTTGCTTCTCTTAAGTAAGCTTTGCATAAATCTACCCACTAAATAATTGTAACTTGTTTCAAATAATAGCAAAAATACATAGACAAGTGCTTTAATTTTTGGTTTAGAACAGGGAGGGCATGGATTCGATAGGTTTAACTGAATCTAATTTTGTGTTTCAATATAAAGTGTGTAATTAAATTCTGAATCCACTTAAATTGACTAAATTAAACATTGATTTTGCCTCAAATATTGAAAGTGCCAAAATGACCCATACCTTTTTAAGTGGCAACAAGATACCAATGTTGTAGAGTTTTACAATGCCCAATTGAAGCTACATATGAAGCTAGGTTCATGACTTTTTATCTCCTAGCATTGGTACATGATTAATGCTACAAATTAATTTAAGGTTGGTCAGAAGGCTGCTTATTTAAACCAGGCTGCTTATTTAACACTAAACTAATCAGCTCAGATGATAGCAACTTTACTACATCTACACATCATTTAAGAATTATTTGGAAACCGATGGAACCTTATTAGGAATAGTGATAGGATGAAAGAATATCTTGGATATGCTACTTTTAACGTCTGTATTTTGAATTCCATGGCTATCTCCGTTCAGATACATGCAATGTGCTGTTCTTGCCATATTCTTTGCCATTTCAATAAATGATTCACAAAATAGGGAGTTTTCCTTCTCAGCACTGTTCATCAATTCCCATGTCTCCTTCATCAAAAGTCCAATGTGTTCTCTTGCCTCTTCTTCTGACACACTACCTTTCTCCTTCATGTAACACTCAATCGACTTGGGAACGTCACCTCTTTTCAATTCATCCTGAATTTATTGTAAAATTATATATATGTATGAGATATGAATTTCTTTAGATGTCTATTAATAATTAAAATAATTCAGAATGAACTTTTCAAGGAG
This sequence comes from Solanum rostratum, assembly GCA_029948455.1. NCBI lineage: Eukaryota > Viridiplantae > Streptophyta > Magnoliopsida > Solanales > Solanaceae > Solanum > Solanum rostratum. The sequence continues at coordinate 87,465,005 of CM057045.1, read as the reverse complement.
AAAATATACTTAAGTGCTTATATTGCTGGAGGGTTTTGAACCCATATATTTCAAAACACCCAATGATAAGCACCAACACCTTCCTTGTAAGTGCTATCAGAAATTGGTATAAAAATACAATTTTTCTTGGGTAAAACAATATAAATTAATTTTATGTTAGAGAAAGAGAACAAGAACATACCAAAGATGTTCCCAAATCATCGTTGAAACGAAAAATAATTGCAGACCATCGAATAATGTCAGGGTAATTTAGTAAGGAATCCATGGCGTCTTTGGTAATTGGTTTTGTGACAAGGAAGAATGCATGGACTAATACCATTGGTACTGCTATTGAGATCCATGCATTATCCATGTATTCTTCCAGACTTGGCTTGTATCCATTGTGGTACCATCTTGCTTCTTGTAAGTATGATTTGCACAAATCCGTCCACTAATTAATATATATGATATAGCCAATTAAAATATTGATTTATTTAGGAATAATAATTTAATTATTAGGTAGAATAATGAATATAATCTTACTGATTTTGTAAGGTAGGGTAGGACGTTAATCTCATGTTCTTTGAGAACCTCATACGCCACTTCATTGGTCGTGTTGATGAGTGCAAGATAACACACTTTCATATAGTCCGGAAGCTCCTCCATTACTTTTGTATCCCATCTGAATTTATAATTATTAGTAGAAATCAGTTTAATAATTCTACATGCACCAACATATAAGATGTCCAAAATTAATTACTGACCTTTGAACAGCATCAGTGAAGAGTTTCAATTCATCAAGAGTGCCATAAACATCATAAATATCATCTATGATTGTAATAAAAACAATGACCTTTGTTATCAATCTTCGAAAGTAGCTGTGTTGAGGTTCAAAATTTGTTCCTACAGCCCAACACATATTCTCCACCAAACTATCCCTTGAAAATGATAACTTTTCTGCCAGGCATGTATTCTTCCACCATCTAATTATTTACAACAAAATTCAAGATATGTATTACACTATTAGTAATATATATTTACTAGAGTTAAGAGATATCTCACCTTGACAGAATTTTCAAATCTTGTTGGTGTGCTGCTTGAACAATGTTGAAATCCAATTTAGCAAGCTCAAGTAAAAGAGGATTAGCATTTGACATTCTCTCGTAAATGTGAATATACCACTCTGTCTCTAATCTTGGCATCATCCAATGTCTTGGAAGTTCCAAAGCATGGACCACTAATTCCACCATTATATTATTCTCTAAATGATTCTCCACATAATTCTTTAGATGTGCCACTGTGAATTTTGTAGCATTTTTCAAAATGATTTCAGTTTCTGTGGAGAGAAACGATGCTTCATATAATTCTAACAATCCTTTTGTGTCATTACAAATACTTTGCTTGAGATTGCCATTTTCGTCCTTGAAATCGTCAAATATATCTAGAAATACAAGAGTTGATTTAGATTCCATTTCTTACATTGTAGCTGGCACCAACTAAATCATGTAGTAGAAAATATCTCAATTGTGACCATTTTGTTAAGAATGTGAGTAAGCATAGGCCAAGTCAGAGTGTTCTGAATTTTATAACAACAATTTCAAAGTTTTAGTAATAAAGTCCTAAATTTAATATTTGTACATATTAAGTAAGTTTTTTAACACATATACATTATTTGAGCAAAAATTACTGAGTGTGAGTGACTGAACCCGTACCGATACTTCTAGCTCTGCCCATATAAGTAAATAAATAAAAACATGTTTTTTCTAATAATTTAAACTTTTAGATAACATAGTGACACACTTCAACAGGTTCAATATAAGTTAATTTTTTCGTTAGTTAGTCTTTTTCGTACTTGCTTGAAAGGATTCTTAGGCTGATCCTTCCCCCGGCCCTATAAGTTTTTGTTGTTAAAGTTCATCTTGAAGGTAAGGTCCATATCTCCCTCCAATTTTGTACACTTCTTGGATCAATTGGTAGGGGTCAAGCTCGCTCCCCATCCCACACACACTCCAATGACTCACAATCAATTGGTGATGCTTTTTTTTTTTTAATTAAAAAATCAAGAGCGATTCAATAAAATAGATCACCTAAAGCAAAATATCATAGCACGATACAGAAGAAATAGCGGTTAAAATAGTCATATATCACCTTGGGAGATATGAAAACCATATTGTCTCAACAGTCTAAATTTCAAGGCTGTAGAGTATAATGAAGTATCTCCAGTGGCTGCACTATTACTTTGGTCATGTAGGCTCCTCAATATTTGCATAATTTCATCTTTGAAGTGGTAACTCACTCCAAGTCTTTCTAAATTATCAATCAACACTAACTTAACATCTAATTCTTGTATTGATCCCTCATCCATTATCATAATCTTTTTCTTAATTTCCTTTTTCAGTTGGTCAAACTGCTTCATATACTTGTCTCCCTACGCAACACAATCACAAATTATCAGCTTCAGTATATATATATACACACACATATGTATAAATATTATGCATAATCTTATTATTATTGATTAATAATATGCCATGATAAAATAACTGTGGATCGCATGCTGATTGTGAATATATTGAATAAATTGAAAATCCCAGATGGTATGTGTTGGGACTTGACATATGTGAGTGCTGATTTAGTACTATGGGTAGTCCAGTAATAATATTTAAAATATTTTCATATGGAGCACTATTTAAGGGTGTTTGAATTGACTTATTCTTTTTAATTTTTAGCTTTTCATTTTAAACACTTTTAAAATTTTCCAACTATTTAGATAACACATATTCGTCAAAAAACTTTTGACTTTTAACTTATAAGTCACTTAAAAAGGTTCACCCAAACACTCTTTAATATTATGCAATGATCGACCGAGAAAATACTGATGGTCCATAAAATCTAGGCAAATTTAACCTTGTCCGCCAGTGGCTGTACTAGCAATAATTGGTCATATAATATTTTTATGGTTTCATCCTTCAAGTGGTTACTCACCCCAAGCCTTTCTAAATCATCAATCAACTCCAACTTAGCATCTAATTTTTGTATTGATCTTTCAACCATCATCAACAACAAATTCTTCTTCAGTTCTTCAAACTGCTTTATATATTTATAATCTTCAGTGACGAAGCCAAAGTATTAATACGACACATTAACTAGTTGGACATTTGTTATATATAATTAGCAATAAGATGGACCCGCCCTCAATTTATCTCCCCATAAAGTTAAGTAATTATTATCTGAAACTAATACAACATATTATATCAAGAGTATATATTAAAGGAAAAAAAAGTGTACTTACCGCGTAATGATTGTTAACAGACTGAATATATTGAAAATCCCACATAGTAGGTTTGTAATTCCCTGAACGACGGATAGTAGAAGTGTTTGGATTTGGTTGATGATCTGATTTCATGTTGGCTTTTGGTACAATGAGTGATGGGTGAGCTCGATGGACGACACAAGTAGCTGGAGTTGTTGGCCTTGAGGTGGCTATAGATACCAACCCAACGTTGTTGAAGAATATTGCCTTCATTCTCTTGTTCAATGTTTTAAAACTGATTCTTGCTTGCTAGATTGATGGAGCCTCAACTAAAAGTTGTCATATATATAGTGAGAGAAAAGATTTCCTACTACTATTTCACATGTCACATGGAATTATTTATATAGTCATATAAATAGACAATCACATGTCACATACATATATGACTATAAAATTTTTTTTATATCCAATCAAATAATGTCATCCATCGAGGCCGGCCCTCTTTTAATTCAACATGTTTAACATAAGGAGTTCGATAATTTTGAGTGGTTGTGACCTATTGAAAAATGAGTGGCGATCTACTTATATATTACTCCAAATATATACAATTTTCAAATATCTTTTGAGTTTATTTTTTTAGGTTTTTTTTTTTTTTTTTTTATATCCAAGCAAGTAATGTCATCCATGGAGGCGGACCCTTTTTTAATTCAACATGTTTAATATAAGGAGTTCGACAATTTTGAGTGGCTGTGGCCTACTGAAAAATGAGTGGTGATCTATTCATATAGTATTCCAAATATAATTTCAATTTTCAAATATCTTTTGAGTTTATTTTTTTAGAATTTTATATCCAATCAAATAATGTCATCTATGGAGGCAGGCCCTCTTTTAATTCAACATGTTTAACATAAGGAATTCGACAATTTTGAGTGGCTATGATCTACTGAAAAATGAGTGGTGATCTACTCATATAGTATTTCAAATATAATTTCAATTTTCAAATATCTTTTGAGTTTATTTTTTTAAGTTTTTTTTTTAAGAATTTTATATCCAATCAAATAATGCCATCCATGGAGGCGGGCCCTCTTTTAATTCAACATGTTTAACATAAGGAGTTCGACAATTTCACGTGGTTGTGACTTACTGAAAAATGAGTGGCGATCTACTTATATATTGCTCCAAATATAATTTTAATTTTCAAATATCTTTTGAGTTTATTTTTTTTTAAATTTTATATCCAATCAAATAATGTTATCCATGGAGGTGGGCACTCTTTTGATTCAACATGTTTAACGTAAGGAGTTCCACAATCTTGAGTGACTGTGACCTACTGAAAGATAAGGGGCAATCTACTTATATATTACTCCAAATATAATTTTATTTTTAAATATTTTTTTGAATTTAAATTTTTATTAGATCTATATCCAAAAACCTAATTAAGTGAGACTACGAAATATAAAAATTGTCGTGACCTTTCAAGTGGTTGATTTGTTTGAAAAAAAAATGAAACTCAAAAGAGGCCAAATAGATAAGAGAGGAAACAATGGCTATTATCGGAGATGATCCCCCCCCTAAATTTATTGATTCTTTGATGCTCCTTATATATATACATTGTGTAATTAGTATATGATATGTGTATTTAATATGTATATATTATACATTGAATATATATTATTTGTACATGTACTATCTACAAATTACGTACTACACAGAAGCGTGGAGGATTACAATAGATACTCATAAAATATATATAATATGTGTATATATTGGATGAAAGGTATATCCACATTGTATATAACACATATAAACTTATTATAAACGTTCAACGCTCATATACACTATGTATATAAGGTGTATATATAGAATATATAATGTGTATAAAGTCATTCATGAATAAATATTGTTCATGTAAAGTGTATCATCTTTACGTTCATGCATGCATAAACATTCTGACCCTTTCTTTTCTCTTTTAGATCTTATTTTGTAAAGCTTTGAGGCCTTAATAATAGTAACTGAATAGCAGTGGAATTTTTTTTTAAAGGATTGTCACAAAAATGATTTATAAATAGTGATTTTTTTTTTTACTAATTCATTGAAAGAACACCTCACATGCTTATCGAGGTTGATCATCTTTTTAAGTCATTAATTTGATTTGAAATTAATGAAACTCAAAAAAATGCAAAATAGATAAGGGAATGGGAAGGGAGATCAATATTAGCTAACAACATTTTATTGCAAGGATTTTGCTTCTTTTAACTATTATATTGTAAATGAAGTGCTGAAAAATGATGGAAATTAAAGCAGAGCGTATAGCTTTTTTAGGTATTGACTAGTTAAGACACTATGAAATTAATTATTTCCTCGATTCCATTTTAATTGAATTTGTGAGATAATGAACAAATATTAAGAAAAATATTTAAAGATAAAATTTACACTATACTTTTCACTATTGTGCTTTGTAAAATCATAAATATATAGTGTAATTTATCTCCTAGAAAATATAAAAGTTCAATAAATGAAAGGACAAATATGGAAAAAACCTTGAATTTTGAACAATTTAAATATTTTGAACATTGGAAAAAAGCCAAAAAAATTCAAGTAATTTGGGACGGAGAGAGTATTAATTAAATAATGAGAGGCTCAAGGAGTAATTTGGAAATTCGACTTATTATGTGGGAATTTTGACTTCCGTGCCCATCACCATGCTGGTACATGCAGTGTGATGTTCTTGAAAAATTTAACATAATCTCTGTGAATTCTTCAGAGAATAGCACTTCTTCCCTAATTTTGTCTTTGTTCATCAGTTCCCACATCTCCTTTATCAACAAATTGATGTGTTTTCTCGCCTCTTCTTCGGCTCATAAAATTTTATTGGAGAGAAATCAAGGTATGGAAAGGTATCGATGATGTCCCCAAATCATCGACCAAACGATTAATTATAGCACACCGATGGATAATTTCTGGATAATTGTTTAAGGATTCCAATTGCTGTTTGGTTATTGGATTGGTGAGAAAAATGAATGCATACCAATGGAGTTGCAATTGAAATCCATGCATTATCCAAGTACTCTTGCAGTGTTGTCTTATATCCTTTGTGGTACCATCTTGCTTCTCTTAAGTAAGCTTTGCATAAATCTACCCACTAATTAATAGTAACTTTTTCAAATAATAGCACAAATACATAGACAAGTGCTTTAATTTTTGGTTTAGGACAGGGGAGGGCATGGATTGGATAGGTTTAACTGAATCTAATTTTGTGTTACAATATAAAGTGTATAATTGAATTCTGAATCCACTTAAATTGACTAAATTAAACATTGATTTTGCCTCAAATATTGAAAGTGCCAAAATGACCCATACCTTTTTAAGTGCCAAGAAGATACCAATGTTGTAGAGTTTTACAATGCACAATTGAAGCTACATATGAAGCTAGGTTCATGACTTTTTATCTCCTAGCATTGGTACATGATTAATGCTACAAATTAATTTAAGGTTGGTCAGAAGGCTGCTTATTTAAACCAGGCTGCTTATTTAACACTAAACTAATCAGCTCAGATGATAGCAACTTTACTACATCTACACATCATTTAAGAATTATTTGGAAACCGATGGAACCTTATTAGGAATAGTGATAGGATGAAAGAATATCTTGGATATGCTACTTTTAACGTCTGTATTTTGAATTCCATGGCTATCTCCGTTCAGATACATGCAATGTGCTGTTCTTGCCATATTCTTTGCCATTTCAATAAATGATTCACAAAATAGGGAGTTTTCCTTCTCAGCACTGTTCATCAATTCCCATGTCTCCTTCATCAAAAGTCCAATGTGTTCTCTTGCCTCTTCTTCTGACACACTACCTTTCTCCTTCATGTAACACTCAATCGACTTGGGAACGTCACCTCTTTTCAATTCATCCTGAATTTATTGTAAAATTATATATATGTATGAGATATGAATTTCTTTAGATGTCTATTAATAATTAAAATAATTCAGAATGAACTTTTCAAGGAGAAAATATACTTAAGTGCTTATACTGCTGGAGGGTTTTGAACCCATATATTTCAAAACACCCAATGATAAGCACCAACACCTTCCTTGTAAGTGCTATCAGAAATTGGTATAAAAATACAATTTTTCTTGGGTAAAACAATATAAATTAATTTTATGTTAGAGAAAGAGAATAAAAACATACCGAAGATGTTCCCAAATCATCGTTGAAACGAAAAATAATTGCAGACCATCGAATAATGTCAGGGTAATTTAGTAAGGAATCCAAGGCCTCTTTGGTAATTGGCTTTGTGACAAGGAAGAATGCATGGACTAATGTCATTGGTACTGCTATTGAGATCCATGCATTATCCATGTATTCTTCCAGACTTGGCTTGTATCCATTGTGGTACCATCTTGCTTCTTGTAAGTATGATTTGCACAAATCTGTCCACTAATTAATATATATGATATAGCCAATTAAAATATTGATTTATTTAGGAATAATAATTTAATTATTAGGTAGAATAATGAATATAATCTTACTGATTTTGTAAGGTAGGGTAGGACGTTAATCTCATGTTCTTTGAGAACCTCATACGCCACTTCATTGGTCGTGTTGATGAGTGCAAGATAACACACTTTCATATAGTCCGGAAGCTGCTCCATTACTTTTGTATCCCATCTGAATTTATAATTATTAGTAGAAATCAGTTTAATAATTCTACATGCACCAACATATAAGATGTCCAAAATTAATTACTGACCTTTGAACAGCATCAGTGAAGAGTTCCAATTCATCAAGAGTGCCATAAACATCATAAATATCATCTATGATTGTAATAAAAACAATGACCTTTGTTATCAATCTTCGAAAGTAGCTGTGTTGAGGTTCAAAATTTGTTCCTACAGCCCAAAACAAATTCTCCACCAACCTATCCCTTGAAAATGATAACTTTTCTGCTAGGCATGTATTCTTCCACCATCTAATTATTTACAACAAAATTCAAGATATGTATTAAACTTTTAGTAATATATATTTACTGAAGTTAAGAGATATCTCACCTTGACAGAATTTTCAAATCTTGTTGGTGTGCTGCTTGAACAATGTTGAAATCCAATTTAGCAAGCTCAAGTAAAAGAGGATTAGCATTTGACATTCTCTCATAAATGTGAATATACCACTCTGTTTCTAATCTTGGCATCATCCAATGTCTTGGAAGTTCCAATGCATGGACCACTAATTCCACCATTATATTATTCTCTAATTGATTCTCCACATAATTCTTTAGATGTGCCACAGTGAATCTTGTAGCATTTTTCAAAGTGATTTCAGTTTCTGTAGAGAGAAACGATGCTTCATATAATTCTAACAATCCTTTTGTGTCATTACAAATACTTTGCTTGAGATTGCCATTTTCGTCCTTGAAATCGTCAAATATATCTAGAAATACAAGAGTTGGTTTAGATTCCATTTCTTGCATCATAGCTAGCACCAACTAAATCATCTAGTAGAAAATATCTTAATTGTGACCATTTTTGTTAAGAATATAAGTAAGCATAGGCCAAGTCAGAGTGTTCTGAATTTTATAACAACAATTTCAAGTTTGAATAATTTAGTCCTAAATTTAATATTTGTACATATTTAAATTTTTTTTAACACATATATATTATTTGAGTAAAAATTACTGGTTGTGAATGACTCAACTCGTACCGATACTTCTAGTTCTGCCCATATAAGTAAGTAAATAAAAACGTGTTTTTTCTAATACTTTAAACTTTTAGATAACATAGTGACACACTTTTACAGGTTCAATATAAGTTAATTTTTTCGTTAGTTAGTCTTTTTCGTACTTTCTTGAAAGGATCTTAGGCTGATCCTTTCCCCTGGCCGGTAAGTTTTTGTCATTAAGGTTCATGTTAGAGGTAAGGTCCATATCTCCCTCCAAATTTGTACACTTCTTGAATTAATGGACATGGTAGGGGTCAAGCTAGCTCCCCACCCCACCCACACTCCAATGACTCACAATCAATTGTTGATGCTTTTTTTTTTTAAAAAAATAAATCAAGAGCGACTCAATAAAATAAATCACCCAAAGCAAAATATCATAACACGATAGAGAAGAAATAGCGGTTAAAATAGTCATATAGTACCTTGGGAGATATGAAAACCATATTGTCTCAACAGTCTAAATTTCAAGGATGTAGAGTATAATGAAGTATCTCCGGTGGCTGCACTATTACTTTGGTCATGTAGGCTCCTCAATATTTGCATAATTTCATCTTTGAAGTGGTAACTCACTCCAAGTCTTTCTAAATTATCAATCAACACCAACTTAAGATCTAATTCTTGTATTGATCCCTCATCCATTATCATAATCTTTTTCTTAATTTCCTTTTTCAGTTGGTCAAACCGCTTCATATACTTGTCTCCCTACGCAACACAATTATAAGTTATCAGCTTCAGTATATATATATACACACACATATGTATAAATATTATGCGTAAGCTTGTTATTATTGAATAATAATATGCCTGGATAAATAAATGTGGACCACATGCTGATTGTGAATATATTGAACAAATTGAAAATCCCAGATGGTACGTGTTGGGACTTGACATATGTGAGTGCTGATTTAGTACTATGGGAATCCAGTAATAATATTCAAAGTATTTTCATATGGAGCACTATTTAGAGGTGTTTGAATTGACTTATTCTTTTTAATTTTTAGTTTTTTATATTAAACATACAGTTTTCGAAGTACTTAGATAACACATATTAATTGGAAAGACTTTTGACTTTTAACTTTTAGTCACTTAAAAAAGTTCATTTAAACACTATTTAATATTATGCAATCATCGACTGAGAAAATACTGACAAATAGAGTCGATTCATAAAATCGAGACAAATTTAACCTTGTCCGCTAGTGGATGAACTAGCAATAATTGGTCATGTAATATTTTTATAGTTTCATCCTTCAAGTGGTTACTCACCCCAAGCCTTTCTAAATCATCAATCAACTCCAACTTAGCATCTAATTTTTGTATTGATCTTTCAACCATCATCAACAATAAATTCTTCTTCAGTTCTTCAAACAGCTCTATATATTTATAATCTTCAGTGACGGAGTCAACATACTAATACAACACACTAACTAGTTGGACATCTGTTATATATAACTAGCAATAAGATGGCCCCGTCCGCAACTTATCTCCTCATAAAGTTAAGTAATTATTATCTGAAACTAGTACAACATATTATATCAAGAGTATAAATTAAAGAAATAAAAATGTATACTTACCGCATAAAGATTGTTAACAGACTGAATATATTGAAAATCCCACATAGTAGGTTTGTAATTCCCTGAACGACGGATAGTAGAAGTGTTTGGATTTGGTTGATGATCTGATTTCATGTTTGCTTTTGGTACAATGAGTGATGGGTGAGCTCGATGGACGACACAAGTAGCTGGAGTTGTTGGCCTTGAGGTGGCTATAGATACCAACCCAACGTTGTTGAAGAATATTGCCTTCATTCTCTTGTTCAATGTTTAAAACTGATTCTTGCTAGCTAGATTGGTGGAGCCTCAACTAAAAGTTGTCATATATATAGTGAGAGAAAAGATTTCGTGCTACTATTTATCAAAACAAATAAACAATAGCATGTCACATGGAAGCTAGCAAAAAATTTTGAAAGACTATAGGTGAGAAGACAAAGAGAATCTCTATTTTTCTTAGTAAGCAAACAAATGAGAATTATGGTAAGAAGAGAAATGAGATTTTCTATTTTCCATTTCCTAAAAGAAAATCCAATTATGGTTAGAAGCTCATGGCAATTACTCAATACTGTTGCGCACTCACTATCACTATCAAAAATAAAGATTTTTTTCACGGTAAATGTAAAGAAATTAGTTAATAAAGATTAGTTAGTATTAATTGTAATTATGTTAGAGTTAGTTGTAGTTATTTACAAGTTAGTTACAAGTTAGTTACAACTAATCATGTAGTTAGTTACAACTAATCATGTGCTTAGCTGGACACAATTAGTGAGTATATATAAATAGAGGTCTTGTACAATGTAGAGAACTATTCTTTCATCAATACATTGGAGAACTTTTCCCCAAATTCCCAAATCTGCTCATGGTATCAGAGCGGTTGAGATAGGGCCGAAAATTCATCATCATCTTCAAATTCACCTTCGTAACCTTCAACTTCATCACCGTCATCATCGATTCCACCATTATCGTCGTCGATTTCGATGGAGAACACTGGAAATGCAGCTGGTAGTCAGCCGACTAGCTCGACTAGTTCGCAAAGAAACACAACAGTGGATCATCTACATCCACTATATTTGCATCCGTCAGATGCACCGGGATCTCTCAATGTAGGGATTATGCTTACCGGATCTGACAATTACACTCTATGGAGCAAGGCGATGGAGCTGGCACTTCTGGGGAAGAATAAAGCTGGATTTGTCGACGGGACGGTGGTAAGAGAACAATTTGCAGGTAATCTGGTCAGATTGTGGGATAGGTGTAATGCCATTGTTGTTTCATGGATTCTATGCAACGTAAGCAAGGATCTTCACGGAGGAGTATTGTTCTGTTCAAATGCACAGACGGTTTGGGGAGATTTAAAAGAGAGATTCAACAAAGTAAATAGTTCGCGCATTTTTCAGTTGCATAAGGAGATATTCACACTCGTTCAAGGTGCTTTACCTGTTTCAATATACTATTCCAGGCTTAAGGATTTATGGGATGAGTATGATTCTATCATGCCACCATCATCATGTGGTTGTCCTAAATCTAAGGAATTTTTTGCGCATCTACAATATCAGAGAATATTACAATTTCTGATGGGACTTAATGATAGCTACAGTCAAGCCAGAGGACAAATCTTACTAATGCAACAAATTCCTAGTATAAATCAAGTATATGCTATGATCAATCAGGATGAAAGTCAAAAATTGGTTGCAGGATCAAATCTGATGTTATCGGATTGTATGACTCCAACAGCAATGTTCACATCAAAATCTGGAAATGGAATTCAAAGACAAAAGAAACACTATAATTCTGGTGCTTTTTGTGATTTTTGTCGCATGAAAGGACATTCGAGGGCTGAATGTTCCAAGCTGATGAGATGTGATTTTTGTCACAAGAATGGACATGTAAAGGATAATTGCTACAAGTTGAATGGTTATCCACCAGATTACAGAGGAAAGAGGGAAACTGTAGTTGCAGGGAATACAATTTATGATACAAAAATTATGAAAGAGAAAGAAACAGTATGCTATGGTCAGGATCAGCATTCAGCAGCTACTCAAAATATCCCTATGCCTATGCTCACACCTGTTCAATATCAACAACTGCTTAAAATGCTTGAATAGTCCAATACTACTGAGAAACATGGAGTAGCTAACATGGCAGGCAAAGGTAACCTCTTCTTAAATGAACAAGACTTCATTAAATGGATTGTAGATACTGGTGCCACTAATCATATGATAAGTGATTTTAAACACTTACATTATAAAGGGCTAATAGAGAATGCAGGGGAAGTACAATTACCTACAGGGGATACTGCACAGGTGTCACATATTGGAAATTGTCATCTTGGAGGAGGTGATGTTCTTAAGAGAGTATTGTGTGTACCAAAATTTAAATTCAACCTCATGTCAGTTTCACAAGTGACAAAAGAGTTGAATTGTTCTGTCACTTTCTTTCCCAAATGTTGTGTTTTTCAGGATCTCTCATCTGGGAAGGTGAGGGAGATTGGTGAGGAGGAGGATGGACTTTACACTCTATGTTCACACCTGGAAAGCACAAAAACAGCACAATCAAGATGCTTGGCAGTTCAACAAGACAATGATGCTACCATATGGCACCAAAGGCTATGTCATGTTCCATTAAGTGTGTTGAGGAAGATCAATATTTTTCATAGTCTTGGTAGTAAATTTGCAATGAATAACTGTGAGATTTGTCCACTTGCTAGACAAACTAGATTGCCTTTTCCGCAAAGCAGTAGTAAAACTTCTTATGCATTTCAATTGATTCACATGGATGTATGGGGTCCTTATAAGATAGAAACCTATGATGGCATGAGATATTTCTTGACTATTGTTGATGATTTTTCTAGATGGACTTGGACTTTTTTGATGCGACTGAAATCTAATGTCAGTGAGATTTTGAAATATTTTTGTCTTGAAGTTGAAAACCAATTTGGAAAGAAGGTTCAAAGGGTCAGATCTGATAATGGCTCAGAATTCTTCAATAATACTTGCAGCCATTTTTTTAAGCTTAATGGCATAGTACATGAGAGTTCTTGTCCTTATACACCTCAACAAAATGGTGTAGTTGAAAGAAGACATAGACACATACTTGAGACTGCAAGGGCCATCAAGTTTCAAGCTAGCTTTCCTGATAAATTTTGGGGCTTATGTGTGTTAGCTGCTGTATATGTGTTAAATAGAATTCCTTCTACTGTATTAGGTGATATATCTCCTTTTGAAAAGCTATATGATAAACCACCCTCCATTAACCACATGAGGGTCATTGCATGCTTGTGTTTTGCCATTGTTCTTCCTAAGCAAGATAAGTTCAGTCCAAGAGCAGTGAGGGCTGTGATGGTAGGTTATGCTGCTACTCAAAAGGGCTACAGATTATATGATCTAGAAAATAGAGTGTTTTTCACAAGTAGAGATGTAATGTTCATGGAAAAGATATTTCCTTTTAAAGATAGCCTAAATGACCAACAAGTTCAACACTATTCCAGTAGTGATTTTAGTTATGATGACTTGATTGATAATACTCCTGTACAGCAATCTATTCCAGCAACTTCAGTAGCTCCAGCAACTACTTCAGTTCCTTCTCATTCCCCTGCTATTAGAAGATCCACCAGGGAGTCCAGACCACCTATTTGGCATAAAGATTACATCACAAACAGTAACTCTCACAATTGTCTTTATTCCATCAATTCTGTACTGGATTATTCTGGTCTCAGGCCACAGTACCAAAGCTTTCTCTCAAGCTTCTCAGATGAAACAGAACCTACTTGCTACACAGAAGCTGCAAAGGACTCTAGATGGATAGATGCTATGAAGCAAGAAATTCAAGCACTAGAAGACAACAACACATGGGAACTAGTAGATTTACCAGCACACAAGAAAGCTATAGGATGCAGATGGGTTTACAAAATCAAATATAATGCTGATGGCACAGTGGAAAGATTCAAAGCAAGGTTAGTTGCTAAAGGATACAATCAAAAACCAGGGCTTGACTACCAAGATACTTTTTCTCCTGTGGTCAAAATGACCATTGTCAGATGTGTTATCTCTCTTGCAGCCACTAAACAGTGGCCAATACATCAAATGGATGTCTACAATGCATTCTTACAAGGTGATTTAACTGAGGAGGTATACATGACTATCCCTGCTGGTTTTTATAAGCATTCTGGTAGTCCTAAGGTCTGCAAATTATTGAAGTCTCTTTATGGGTTAAAACAAGCTTCAAGACAGTGGAACATTAAACTTACCACTGCCTTGATATCATCTGGATTTCAGCAAAGTTCGAGAGATTATTCCCTATTCACTAAGAAACATGATGATAAGTTGGTAATAATTCTCATCTATGTGGATGATCTTTTGATAACTGGTAATGATGTTTCCTTAATAAGGGATACTAAGAATTCACTGCAGCAAGCATTCAAGATTAAGGATCTGGGTGACCTTAGGTATTTTCTTGGACTGGAATTTGCAAGAAACAAAGATGGTATTTTAATTCACCAAAGAAAATATGCACTGGAAATTATATCTGAGGTAGGCCTAGCTGGGGCCAAACCTGTACATACTCCTATGGAAATGAATCAAAAGCTCACTACTCTGGAGTATGATGTTCATACATCATCTTCTACTCCTGATCCTCCTCTCCAGGATCCTTCTTCTTACCAAAAACTGATAGGTAAGTTGTTGTATCTAACTACTACAAGACCTGATATCTCCTTTGCTGTACACAGTCTAAGTCAGTTTATGCATTGCCCTAAAACATCACACATGGAAGCTGCCCTTCGCTTAGTGAGATATATTAAATCAGCCCCTGGCATTGGTATATTGATGTCTTCTGCTGTTGATCATAACCTACAAGTATTTTGTGATGCTAATTGGGGTTCTTGTGTTAATAGTAGAAAATCTGTCACTGGTTATCTGGTTATGTTTGGTAACTCACCAATTTCATGGAAGTCTAAAAAACAAGCTACTGTATCTCGCAGTTCAGCTGAAGCTGAATATCGAGCCATGGCTTCTACTGTTGCAGAAGTTGTTTGGGTTGTTGGCTTATTTCAGGAACTTGATATGCACTTCCATCTTCCTATTCCTCTTTACTCTGACAGCACATCTGCTCTCCAAATTGCTGCCAATCCTGTTTTTCATGAACGTACTAAACATATCGACATAGATTGCCACTTTGTTCGTGAGAAAATTCGTGGTGGACTGATTGCTACTACTTATGTGTCATCCTCTGATCAACCCGCAGATATATTCACTAAAGCACTCGGACGTGGTCCTCATACTCATCTCTTGTCCAAGCTAGGCATGAAGAACATCTTCATATCCCCTAGCTTGAGGGGGGGTGTAAAGGAATTAGTTAATAAAGATTAGTTAGTATTAATTGTAATTATGTTAGAGTTAGTTGTAGTTAGTTACAAGTTAGTTACAAGTTAGTTACAACTAATCATGTAGTTAGTTACAACTAATCATGTGCTTAGCTGGACACAATTAGTGAGTATAAATAGAGGTCTTGTACAATGTAGAGAACTATTCTTTCATCAATACATTGGAGAACTTTTCCCCAAATTCCCAAATCTGCTCAGTAAATCAATGAAAAGTTTGTGCTATAAAATATGATTTTCTCACAATGTTTTCGTCGGAACTAGCTCAGAGAAAGCGCACGATGATGAGAAACAAGTTATCATTAAAATATTGAGAATAATTACTGAATTTTTTCATTGATTCGATCAAAATATCTATGAGAATAGTTACTAAATATTTTTTAGTAGAAAATTGTTGGATCGGCGAAGAATCTATATCTATACCTATACTATATTAAAAGCGTGAAGGGCTTTAGAAATGTTCTTTTAACTTTTTGCCTTTCGAACCCCCCTTTAGACACAATCGTCTTTTTCACTATTTTTCTTAATTTACTATTTAATCTTTTATTCATTTAGTTTCAAGATTAACTTTTGAATTATAATTTCTTTATATTTAGAATTCGCTCTTGATTTAGGACTATACTATCTAAATAATTAACCAAAATTTTGACTATCAAATATTTGGTTAATAAAGTATGTAATATTACAAATTTAAAAAGAAAAAAATTCTGTAAAATTATGTTATATTTAGAAGTCTTTTGTTACATCAAATTTTAATCAGTTAATTATTTAACTTCTAATTATTCAACTCTAAATTACTACTTTATGTATTAAAAAACTATTAACATATCTATATTATAAGCAATTAAATTTGATTTTTTCATCTTTGCCGTTTCACAATATACTAAACTATTGCATCAAACTAATAGTATTTATTTAATGTTGTTTGCATGAATATTGTAGTTATTTGATGACAAATATTATTTATATATAATTTTTAAATTGACGTGACACATACGTGTAAAGTACGTTCACTCAGGGCCGCCTCAACCATAAAACCACTAAAGCAATCGCTTGGGGTTCTAAAATTTTTTGGGACCCCCAATTTCTTTCTAAAAATCTATATATATCATTTATTTATAATTTTTCTTTAAAAAATGTATAGAAAATATAATAGCAACTATTTATTGGAGGTCATTGTAATAATTAAAAAAGGAAAGAGTTTACTTAATTATATATTCTTTTTTAGCGGCTACTTATTTTGTTGATTTGTTGATATCTTGACGATTTTATCATGAACCCAAACTATTATTCTTACATGTATTTACCCTTTTTATTCCTCTTTCGATTTTTATTCACTCATTATTGAATATCTAAAGTCTACCAAACTGTATAAATTTTTGTAGTATGCAAAATATATTGTTGTGTTTATAAAAATATCAAATCTATTTTTTGGAGTATTCTTTAAACTTCAAGCACCACAACAAATCAATACTATTTTAATATTATTACATCAATTTATCAAATTCAGCACAAATATTTCAATATCATTATATAAATTTTTTAAACTTTTGAGTCAGTTTTGATTATTCCTGGGCTTGTCTTACTTTTTTTCATTGAAAATTTTCATTGTTTGCATTCTTACTTCATAAAATTTGCATACATCCTATCTTCTCGAGATTTTACTTGTAAAATTATATTGAGTATGTTATAGATATTCAATTTATATATGAAAATTTAAGAAAAATAATAAATCTTCTCTATGAAATTTAGCTTTAGGCCTCCAAATTTATTGAGATGACCATGCGTACACTTAACTAGTCTATAACATTATAATGAACTTAGAATGGTCGTGAAGCAAATAAGATATTTTATTGTACCAATTATATATTCAATGACAATAAGTAATATGCCACAATGGAACTTAGAAAAATAATTATAATTTTATATTTATATCTAAATCAAATAGATATAGAGATTTAATTTAGTTTTAGCACAAAAGAACTTTTGAATGCGGGGGTCATCCATTCTTAACTAAATTTAAATAAATATAGAGGCTTAATTTAGTTTTAGCAAAAAAAACTTTTGAATATAGGTCATCCATTCCTAACTAAATCTTACTTTTATTATCATTACATTTTACCATCTTCTTGAATTTCTTTCCTTTGACTTTAAATTATTCTTTGCTCTTCTGAGAATGCAACTTCAATTTATTAAACTTATCAAACTACAAATTATTATTTAATTTTTGCTGCTAACACCGAATTCTTTAAACTAAAATAATAACTTAGTAGCTAATTACTGTTTGACCGGTGAATGTCGTAAATTAGTTTTTTTTTTTCAAATTTCAATTTATTCTCAAATGATGTTGTCTCTAAAGTAGAATAAGATCATAAATGGGAGGAGGAGGGCTCGCTGAGATGACAAATAACTACCTCACTGATCTCCACAGAAAGCCTTGGATGAAAAGGGAAAAGAGAGTATCACGATGATCGGAGTGCATAACCTATAAAAATTTAGAAGCAAGGGTGAATACCAACCACACGGTACTCATCACATGAACTCCTAAATTCAAAGTTAAGTAATACAGAATACGAACACTCCCAATTCTTCAACTGAACCTCCACAACTACAACTTGTATAAAACTAATCCAACCTAACAGTTCATAATGTACATAGCATATAACTCAATAACAACACACCAATAATTATAGATTAACAACATAAGGATCAAGTTCATCCATCATAAGTTCGAAAAAAAGGCACTCATAAGTTCATAAATGAATAAAGATGCGTAATGCAATGCAATGTAATGTCAAGTATTATGATGTATGTCTGACCTAATGATACACACCCACTCTCTCTTAGTCCGGGACCCAAGGGGACTTATTAGTCAATGCATCCGTCGCGTGCGACAGGACCCTCAAATCATAGTATCTGTCAAGGCGTGCGATACTCGAATTATAGTATCCTCGCGGTGTACGGAGGCACATCCTCTTTAGTTTTTTTATTTTTCCACAATTCACATAACCTTTATCACGATCTTGTCTTAGAACCAATGCAATTAGACATTTTCACACATAAATATTAAGGAGATGACCATTTTTCTAACAATGCACAATTTACAACAACACAATCATGATAAAACATCAACCAATAAGTCAATAAATCTTTCAAATCATTCTCGACATATCACATATCAATATATAAACAAGTTACCTTTTATTATCCCTTTTTCATCATTAGGATTATTTTAAAAGAACAAGCCAAACCATCACCAAGTCCCATTACTCTCAAACACAATCAACAAGGAATTACACGATTCTATACACTTAACAAGAGTCGAGAAATCCACTTGTCTCAATTAATCAAACAATCACTTCAGAACTTGAGTCTTTCGTAAAACTTTCGGATGATCAAAATCCGTTTAAATACATAATCCACATAAGAATACAAATCCAATGACACATATATTACTATATTTATTTTTGGCTAAAAAATTGGGTCATAAAGTCACCCAAGCCCTTGGATTCAAATATGAAATTTTCTTTCAAATTATATTTGCCCATAATAAAATAAACTCATACGCGAATTTCAGCTAAAACGAATTGTTATTTGACCCTCCAAATCAAATTTTATTGTAAGAACTCTAAGACTATATTTTCTTAATTTAGCATAAATTATGCATGTTTTTACCCTAAATATCTCTTTATATTCACATAAAAATTTAATAGAAAGGATGAAAATAATTACCTTAATAATTTAGAACGACAATAATCACGTAAAAATTTAATAGAAAGAATGAATATAATTACCTTGATGATTTAGAACGACAATAATCACGTAAAAATTTAATAAAAAGAATGAAAATAATTACCTTGATGATTTAGAACTATCACCAATTTTCCTCTTTTCTTTTCTTTTTCTTCCACATTTCTTTTCTTTTATGCGTTTTCTCTTTCACTGCTTCTACGTGTACGTTTCTTTTCTGTTTATCGTTATTTTTTTGGCTTGGCCATTTTATTCCTTTTTTTTTCTATTTTAAATTAATTAAGTACTAAATGAGATAAATTTTATTAATTTATTTTAATAAATGTAAGATAAGTAATATAAAATATTAAATAAATTGTCAATTTATCTCACCAATCAACTCAATCTTTTTACAAAATTATCTATCAATTAAATAATCATAATTATCGAATAGTACAAAATTTTTAATCTAAATGTAGGAAAAAGTCTTTTATGAAAAAGTGAAAAAAAAGGTATATCAAAAATAGCAAAAAAAAAAAATAAATCCCAAAAACAAAATAAATTACGATTAATTTGTATACCAGTAATAAAAGTTTACGTCGAAAAGAAAGAGGGGGGGGGGGGGGGGGGGGGGGGCAGATTGGGGACTTAAAGTTAAACTATATTAAAAGGCCTAATTTTCATGTTTGGTCATTATCATGAAATAATCAAAGAAAATTCAATAACTCGAACCCCAATTTCAGCGACTTTAACAAAAAAATTAACGAATTAAATAACAAACTTGGTAATATAAATGAAATAGAAAACAAAACAAAAAACAATACTCAGACCCAATTTGATGACAAAACAAGGGACATAATCTAAACCATAAATGAATTGAACATAAAGTCATAAACCAATACATATATTTAAATCACATATAACACCAAAAATGCTACTTTGAAATATTAAAAGCATAGAATTCATTACAATGGAAAAGGGATAAACAAACAATATGACCACAAATGCAAACTAAAAATAAAAATAAAAATAAATAATAATAATAATAATAATAATAATAATAATAATAATAATAATAAATTTAACATAATCTGAGAAAAAGGAAAAACCAACATATACCATAAAATAAATCATAAAACCAACAAACTATCATAGAATATACCAAAAATCATCCAGATCTTCAAAATACACTATTAATCAAATCGCTAGTCTAAATATTAAAGGCATATAATTCAACCCAAAAAAGGATGGTTAACCAACACTAAAACCAACTACAAGCAGACTTTTTGGCGTAATTTAACTCATTCCAAGAACAATACTAGTAAAGCATTTTATACTACATAGATAACCAACACTTTCACCCATTACATAATAATCTTTATCCCATTACATAATTTCAAATGAACCGCAATAGACCATAGCTACAACGGAAAAGCAGAAGGTGGAAGACAAAAAGTGTGATCTTTCACCTTGATTTATTCAAATAATGTTTAAGAAAAGATACTATGCACCATACTTGGAAAAAGTAAAAAATAGTATTATGTTGTCTTATCAATTCATTTCTCATGGTCAAACCTTTTATTAAGACAAAAAGTGTATTAAAGCATACCTACTATTCTCAAATATAATAAAAAAATAAAAAATAAATATACGATATGACAGTGATGTAAATAAAAATAAAAAAGTGCAAATATTTTTACATGTTGACATTGACCGTAATTAAACCTCTAATAGTGTCTAATATTACAATTTTTCTTATATATATTATACAATTTCTATCTAAGCTTGCTCTCCAAAATCACTTTCAATACAATTTTGGACAAATCATTTGTTTTTTTTTTTCTTTTTTTTTTCAAATTCATATTAATTGTATTCATTGTCATGACCTTTTACAAAACATATTCATTATAAAATAAGTCAAAACATTTCTCCCAAAAACTATAGCCAAATGCATAGTGCCATTATCAGGTAAAGCTTAAAACATAAGCAGCACTATTGAAAGATAGATAAAAGAAAAAAAAATACCCAATCAATATTCACCCCTATAGTTTGTATATACATGTATTCTCTTCGGATAGTAGTTCTGGACAATAAGATGGATAAAGGAATATTAATTTCCTGAAATACTAAGTTTATTTACACACGTACCTGTTTCCTTCTAAATCCATTTCAAACAAAAACGCTGTACACGCAGGTCTCATGAAAGGTCTATTCTGACTCTTGGTGGCCGGCGGAATAAATGCCTCGGTTTCCCTACAAAGGGCTTGTTCCTTGATCCTGTTGCTGCTTTTAAATTAATAGCTTCAGTGCAAGGCTTGGAGTTGACCTCCTCCGAATCCTGGACAAAACAGCTTGCAAGTTCCTCACTTGATGTTGAAGACGATGCAATTTGGTCGTTCCCTGATCCAGAACTGGACACCTCTAAAACTTCAGGCACGTGCCTTGGTTTCTTTGAAGCCTGCTCTACTAGTTGTGGAGACGGTACCATTTCATTTACCTTATAAAGATAGATATCGGCGGAGTTAGTCTCCGTGTGGCACAAAGCAGAAGTATTGGGTAGGTTGTTTAACAGACCACTCCAATCATGGTCCTGATCAATTTCCTCCTGAGAATCCAAAACGATACAATCTGCAAGTTTCTCAGGCGAAATTGGTGTGTCAAATTTTTCTGTATCAAGATCAGATGCCTCCTCTACTTTAGCCCTAAGATCTTCCTCATCATGTATCTCTATAGAATTTGGAGAACCAAAGCCTTTACTGCTTCGACAACCTGGATTCATCTTTTCCCTATTGAGGCTACTAGAAATTCCTCCAAAAAACAAGGGCTCGGATCTCAAACTGCTGGAAGCACGTGGAGCTGCAAAAAGTTCAACGGGCTGGCTCCCTGCTTTCATGGCTGGTGAAACAGTCATCTGCGCCTCAATTGCCTCTTCCTAAAGGAAAAAAAAAACAAGACAACAAAGTTTTACCACCGGAAATGTGCTCAGATGCAACTATAAACTGGATAAGAGACGGGAGCAATGTGAAGTATGTGGTAACTCTAGGCTAAATATAAAAACCCCTGAACATCAGAACTAGACATAAGATATTGAGACAAGTACAAATGCATCACTCTAGAAAGGGCACAAACTGAAACAACACAACTGATTGCTTTGTTAAAGATGTAGCTGTGAAGGCCCCTTCACCATATTCTCTACCTTGTCACGTACAAACCCAACCTTCATCATCCAACGTCCAAAGAAATGGTATGATAACTAACATCTAGCGCACAAAATCTTCACACAGATAATTCCCTGGAACACGACAAGCAATCCCACAAAAAAAAATCTGATGACTATCCATGCAACTATTTGTGAAGGACTTTCATCCAGAAAGACCCTATTATCATTTTGGCACAAAAAGTAGAAAATTTTAGAACAAGAATGATAAGATCGATTACCTCTATAGGAGACATGACATTCCTAAATGGATCCAGTGGTTCCTTTTGCCCATAAAGCCAATGGCTGTCATAAGTAAGCGACTTTGCACAATCTGGTACTCGAGACAAATCTCTAGAAACCACTTCTGATACTCCAGCACTCTTAAAACCCCTAATAAGGTTGGCTACAGGAGATAAAGTAGGAAGTTCATTCTCACGTGAACTCAAGTCATTACCATGACATGCTTCTCTAGCAGCGTAAGTTTCCTGAAGTAAGTTCAAACTAGTTTTTCCCTCTACCAAGCAATTTAACGATGAGTGGTCATCAAAATCAGCTGGAGAAACCTTCTGAGCTCTACTTTTCGTAATATCACAGATCAATCTCTTGATATGTTCCCGTTTGCAATCAACATCTTCAGTTGAGAACCAATTTTTAGAGAGCTGAAAAATAGGATATTACCAGACTATCAAATAAAGTTCCAGCAGAAAACCTGAAACCATTCCAAACAAGCAACAATAGCAGCACTCCAGGAGAAGTTGATCACATATGTATCTGTCAAATCCCCATAGATTTCACTAAAATTGTGCAATCTTTGACTACAAAACATGAAACCTAATGAAGTAATGATTCACAGAGATGAGAGAGAGGCGACATGCTAACAGGAAAAAACTCGAGAAAAGAGGCATCCTGCAGCCACATTGTGCAACATCCTGCAAATCTTAGCACCACAGGTAGCGAATGATGCAACAAAAAAATTAGAGAAGAATAATAAAGAAGTTATAGATGATGGGAAGAGACGAGCAGAATGAATCATCAGAACTCATAGGATCACCCCCGCCCCCACCCCCCCACCACATCCCCACCCTTTATTTAATTTCACAATTGCAGGACCGGTATATTAAATTACACTAAGATTTTTTACCTAACTTTATTACTCCCATCACCTAAGTTGCTCGGACTCTCCAAAAATTTTGCCGCACCTGTGTCGGATCCTTCAAAAATACACTACACACGCCCATCGACATTTTTGAAGAGTCCGAGCAACATAGCCCATCACAATGCGATACAAAGAAATATGACAAAATGCATACATGCAAGTTCTTAAGAGTTAAAGCTGCATGACGTGGTTCAGATTCACCAACCTTAAAATTACACCTCATCAAGAGAGCAGTTAAATCTATGTAGTATCAACAAAATTGCAGAGTACCAGAAATCCATACCCCATTCACTCCTGTAACTTTATGAGAAGCCTTGTTAGCTAGTTAGGTTTCCAAGTTACCCATAAGTCAATATCTCTGTTCTCCGTAGTATGACAATGCAGACATATAAGTTCTTAGAGTTAAAGCTTCATCATGTGGTTCAGATTCACCTACCTTAAAATTGCATCTTATCAAGGAAATAGTTAAATCATATAATACCAGCTAAAATTGCAGAGTACCAAAAATCCATATCCCATTTACTTCCGTGACTTTATGTGAAGCCTACTTAAGCTAGTACGGTTTCCAAGTTAACAATAAGTCAATTTCTTTTCCCTCTCTAGATTTATTACCATTTTCTTCCTCTTCCCCTCAAATCTTAATCTCCTCACAGCCAGGTTTCATCCCTCTTTCTATCTGATTCCATTGTTTTAGGCCAGGAAAATAGTTTTTTTCATTGCCTCACAGTAAATGAGTCATATAAATTGTGAACACATAAACTACTGTCAGAAGAGCATGCAAGGTACAGTCAAGCTACTGCTTTGAATTTCACAATTTAAAGGTTTAACTTTTACTTTAATGTGCTATTAAGATCTATTTGTCAATTCACAAAATTTACTATATCCTCAAGCTCTTGCTCTCATTGTACGCTTTATACTACCTGAGCCTCCAGAAAATTGTGTAAATTTTCCTAATGAGCAAGCATACTGGAAAGGAGAAAGATATTCTCAATTATTAAGACTGCTTACAATTAATCAAAACCCTGAAGTAGCTCTAGGAACAAAAGATGAAAGAATTAATCACAACAGCAAATTTTGAGAATAATTCGAGAATAGAATTCAATGCATGAGAAATAAAGGCAGAAAATCAAGCAGTCAGAAACAAGGTATTCAGCAGAACAGATGACCTTGCTGACTTAATGAGAGATGACAATGAATGAACCGCAAAAGCTTCTCTAAAGTCCAAGATATACTCACTTCATGCCTCCCAACTTATATAAAATTGTAATTCTCAGCTCAATTGAAAATGATATAACAAGGAAGAGACAGCTTACAAATTTGGAGGATGCACTTATTAGGGAGAGCTTGAAGTTGATCGGAGCCTGCTCCAGAAAAAGTTCCACGTAATGGAGCAGAAAAAGGCCACAATCAAATGAGTTTTCCTGCTGCGGCAGCTGGAAGCAAAAGCAATAGGAGTGCGGGGAGTAAGATGTTATACTATAAAAGACTATGTAACAAGATACAGATTTGTTATGATGGTTTGCAATTTTATTTTCCAAAAAGTACTTTTGAAGAAGTATGCGTGCGTGCAGCAATCACCAAACTTAACAACCCAAGTCTCGGCAAATAGAAGAAAGAGACCAAATAGGAAATAGAATTGATACTGCAGAAGACTTGACATATACATTAGATGAAAAACTATTTGCAAGAGAACGTGGTCGCTGACTCCTTAATATATGCTATATGAGTACATTAAAAGTTTTAACTCTTCATGTAACACATCATTTTTCACTGGAATCGGCTCACTACTATGTACTCAGCTGAATCCTCCTCGAAAGCTGTGGAACTCTTTCCTCTTCCTTTGGTTTATCTCAGTGTATGCTTGCCCTTGTCTTTTTCCTTTTCCCCCTGTTCATATAATTTAAGGCAATCGGAAAAGTAGAGGGGAGCAGTTCCCAATTCTAACCAAAATGAGTCAATAGACCTGTTCAATATATAAGAGAAGCACCAAATTTTACAAGTGTTCCAGTGATAAATGATTATCATTTATTCACGTTGTGCAAAAGCTTAGTGATCTAGCAGGCAATTAACAAAGAAAAACAAATGCTAAATTAGCAAATATAAATATGTGAGGAGCATGCAAAGTTCTCAACCGAAGGACTTTACTGTTGATCATGCTATAAAATGCTAGTTAGAATCTCGCAGTTTAATCCAAAGAGCAGTAAAAACCCATTGGGACATATCATAGTTTTAGAAGAGATGATTGCTTATCCAAAAAGTATGAGCACACATCACCACATAGACCTAAGATTGAGGTTATTTTTCTCAAATGTACATAGAAACAAAATCGATCTGTAGAGCTGTAGAATTTTGCAGGCATAAAGATTTGAAATTTGAAAAATCTCCATGTTCAAATGTAACAGATGCAAATTAGAAAAACCAGTTGTCTTTTCCTACATGAGCTGTACTTTACATGGCCAAAGTGCTCGCAGTGGATTTTAAAGCAAAAAGAGCAGACAGATGATTACGTTGGAGATGTAGAATAAGATTTTTTTTTTTAAAAAAAAAAGGGATTAAAGAGTAAGTAACGTTACTTTAAAAAGAGTAGTTATCAAGGTTATAGAGTAAGATATAGTACTTAGTGCTCTTTTGGTTTGGGAACAAGCAATTCCATATCCCTCGTACCAAGCGAGCCTTTAAGGAAATTGGTCTAATCTTTGATATGGAGTAAGCTAAAGTGCTTGAGAAAGTTGGTCTAGTCTCTATCTCTCTCTCTCTCTTTTTTTTTTTGTGTGTGTGTATGTGGGGAGGGGTTTCCATATCTGGGCTAGCTTGTACACACTCCACATCTCAACTGATATAGCAGGTAGTCTGTCTAGCACAATAGTACAGATGCTCAACAGCAAGATACAAGTTTTAGGAAATCAGTTCCCATGTTTTGTCAAAAACTACCCACTTCTTTCCATTGCAATTCTAACTCGGTAGTTTAGACAATTGCAAGAACCACATCTATTCTAAATATGAATTTTGAGTAACAAATATAACGCATTAATCCCAACCTGGTTAGAGTACGCTGCATGATTTGTTTATATCTCTACGATGTTATTCTCTAAATCAATATGATGTATCAGACATTGGTACATAACTTATCTTTTACGTATGTTAAGGTGATGGATATTGGGCTTAACTTAAGGAGTCATTTGGTAGGGTGTATAAAATTAGTGATGAATAGGGGTGTATTGGTAATGCTGATATTAGACATATACTATTGGTTTGGTGTGTCAAAAATAACATACATTGAATAATTTCGAAAACAAATTGCTTACAAAAATACCCTCGACAAATACAGTGGAAAGGTTGTGAAAAAGGTTTTGAGGGGCAATATGTCTTTAACCATTCTAACACATGCATTAAAAACCTTTGCCATGATTTGCCATATATTAAGAATACATAGCATTATACCAAAGAGAGTGTATTATAACATAGGTTGGAAGTGTACCAACCGATGTATTAATAATACATAAAGCTATTGCATCCTACCACACAACCCCTTAGAGTTGGCCTATGAGGTAAGGATCATCCAAACCCATATTAGACAACAATCTATTATTGACATACCAAACTAGATGTCAAGTAACTAATAAATTCACTGCCCTAGAGTTAATAAACTTAACAGAATCTCACTAGATTATTTTTATGAGACAATAAAGTGCATATTTAGAGGTTGAAGATGATAATCTAACTGTTCTGTTAACCTATAAACAGCAACAATGTTCATTATATATGTCCAATAACCCGATTTCAGAAAAGACAACCATTGCTTTTGTTGACAATAACCTGAAACATCCCCCTTTTTTTGTTGATTAAGGAATATTTCTTATTGAAGGAAAAAACATTTTCAATGCATGATAGAGAGAAAGGAAATGGAGTGATACCTCAAGACGGACAAACGGAAGACTCGAGAACTTCCTAGCAACATCTTCTCCCAATTCCTTGTGCCTCTCTTTCCATTCTTCCAATAAGTAACTGCACTCACATGACATGAAAATTTCTCTATTTCCATTATAATCAAAGAAGCTATCTTAGTCTTTCATAGTGAAATCTTAAACGAATTTCACTAATATAGACAGACTACCTTATAAAGAGATCTCATGAAAATCATAGTAGTATGCAATATGCTTAGTTGTTTGGTGAATGACTAAAAGCTACACCGTAAACTATTGATAGGGATGTAACTACAATATACAAAACATGGTTTATCTTGTCGTACATGATTGTGACTTAATCAATAACTACTCAGCCTTGTGAGTCAAAGCAACTAAACACGGATTATACCTTTGTATAAGATTCTTCAGGCCTTTGTGGCTCCCTCGGATTGAGTCCATGTGCAAAATGCATGGAACCCTAGATGATTTCTCCACTTCTTCCTCTGCTAGAAACTTTCTCTGGTTAAAATAATCCTATTAACTAGAAACAGAAACATTCGAGCCATGGGATGTACCTCTAAAAGTAACAACCTCACCAGGGTGACAGATGACTATCAAACTCCAGTGGAGACTGTAACAAGGAAAAAAATATTACAGTGGAGAGCAGTACTTTAAAAGTCCCTACATATAAGATGGCTCTATAAATGATTATACCTGAAGTTGACTGGAATAAAAATGAAATCCTTTCCAAAAAGATCAACTTTTGTGGTCCATCTACGAACTCGCAGGAAAGCAGCTCGACCTTCACCAGCTTTAGATGGATCTCTATCCAGATCAGCAAGCTTTCTAAAGAAAAAGCTATTGAAAAAATAGAACCTGTCTTTCTCCTCTGGATTCATCTTGCTCTTTAGATACCTGGTAATTCATTTCATCAATTGAGTTTTCCATTTTCACTTTTGTTTCGCAAACAGATAAGCAGAGAAGAAAAATACAATTAGATAAGTAGAGAACTTCAAAATAACTGAAATCGTCTTGGATGTTGAGTTTTGTGGTTTCCAAACACGTTTTTTAGTGTCATTTCCAGAAAAAAAAAATAATGCAGAACAGTGCAGTCATACACCAGAAGAAAATATTCAGGGTGGATCTCCATCTTACTTGCATAGATGAATTGTTTGAATAAATTCTATATCCATAATACATATATACACACACAGAAAATTAGGAAAAACAACTGAAAGGATTTTTGAAATGTTATACCCTTCGATGATGATCAGAGCCAGATGATAAGGTAATATAAGTAACAGAGTATCCTCCATATATTGCTACCCTAAGTATCATCAGTATTAGTTTGTTCTCTAACAAGGTTAAGTGTTGAAACAAGCAACCTATTAAAATTTATCTTTGGGTGTGAGCCTTGGAAGGAACTCCTGTAATACTATGAACAGCGTGAACTGGGATCAAGGAAGATCTAACAGTTATATGCAATAGGGCCTATATATTGCAAATGAAGGCAGTTCTTCATGTTTCCATAAACAAACATCTATAACCAAGGAGGAAGGAATAGCAATGGAAATAACCATGATTGGATAAAGATGAAACTACTATGCGATGAAATGATCAAGCGTCAATCATACAGTAACTTTTGACCTGTCCTGATTAAAAAGCTGAAACACAAAGAAGAAACCTTTGACCTAAGAGTAACACAGATGCCAAGCCACTAAATGATTCTTTTTATTTCGGTCTAACAAAAGTAGATCATACTTCCAGATGTTGATATCGAACAACATGTCAATAGTTTATCCTTGCACAACTAAGTTCAAATAGATGAATAACCAGTTCCAGAAAGACAGGTTATGAGAACAAAAAAGATTATCTGAATTTAATTCCAAACCAAGTTAGCAAGACTTGGGAAGTACCAACTGAAACAAGTACATATACACTCACATAATGTAAAAGTCAATGATGGTATCATTGACGAAAGTCTTAGGCTTTAATAGATCAACATCTCTCTTACTTATGGAGACAGCATCTGGATCACCCTCTGGAAAAATAATTTCTTCAAAGTTATCCCTGGAAAATAATGAAATAAGATTCGAACATAATTACAAAAGATACACTGAAATTGGAAGCATGCATAATGGCAGGATTCAGAAGCAGACGACACATAACTTATGGCAAAACATATAAACTTATATCACTGTCCATTAACCCAATCCAAAGTTCTGTATTCAATTGTTTTTGTCTTTTTCGTTTTTGGTGTGATTTTAAATTCATTAGATTGCTATAAAGATTGAGCTTTTACGGAGTGCTAGAAACACATAGCAGAAAGAAAAGTCCGATGAATATATATCTTACCCTAGAACGTTATACAAACTACATGAACCCAAGCTATCTTACCCTGGGGGCCAAGATATGTTTAATTAGAAAACTAGTAGTCTTTCTTCATGGCTTTCCACCTTATAACTGCATCAAATCTTTTGGCAACAAAAGAGAAATATCATCACAAGAAATCCTGGCTAAATTCAAAGAGAACAGAAGAAGTGGGCATATGGTCAGACACCAGTAACTGTTTACATCGCCAATTGCAAAATTGAAACAAGAACTGGTCATTCTCTCTTACACCTTAATCAACTTGGCACGTTAGATTCACACTGAAAAGAAACAAGGATAAGTATCTCTTACTTGGGATGATGATGCTCTGGAACTGAAAAGCTTTTTCGTCCAAAAAATGGACTATAACTCCTTGTGGGATCAAGTCTGACAAAGAAAGCATTATCATGATATAAAGATATTAAAAATTCTATTGAACTGGGAAAAGGGAATTAACAGCAAGATTTAAAAGCTACTCCTAGGCAAATCAATAACAAATTGAACCCTAATCATCCATTTCTGATACTAAAATCATCTTTAGTAGTTTCACTCAATTCATACATCTCCCATCACTGAGACAGTCAATCTCACAATGAAGCGTGTCATACAAGGCCAAGAGAATAAATTTAGAGAACTTTTTCAATCAAACAATTTTCAAATCCACAAATTTTAGTGGGGAAAAACTGTTCTGCTCCCACAGCCCATTCAAAGTAGAAAACCCACTTTCTTCATCAAAAGTAAGAGCTTAAGCATTGTACACAGGAACACAAGTCTAACATTGAAGCTTAGCCAGTCAAATCTGGAAAACAATAAAGAGTATCTTGCAGCTGTGCCTGGGAGAACAGGGTGTTGACAATAAAACACAGATAAAGAAGGAATAAGAAGTAAACTTCTTTATCACTGCCAAAAAAAGAATGCAGGATAACCATAGTATGTATCCAAAAATAAGAGATGAGACATCAGTACATTATTCAATGAGGTATCTTACGCTGTAATGTCATTCCATTTATCTTTGTATCTCACATCCAGCATCTTAATTGCTTCTTGTATTTCAGACCAATCAGGCTCGAACAAAGCAAATGTTAATACAATAGCACCTGGAAATTCAGAGGTATTTCACGTAAACAAAGATTAATCGTTAATCAACATTAGGATCACAGCTTAGAGAATTACCTATATTCTCCCCTAAGTGTAAATCACACAGAAAAATCTAACATTTCAATTTCCAAATCGAGTATCATACCCCTCTAAAAGTCATATATTTGATCCATCAGACAGTTACATTTAGCAGAATCTCCAGTACATGTATGAGCAACAGTAATAGTTTTTGAATTTTCGCAAAATTATAGCATTC
Source organism: Solanum rostratum (assembly GCA_029948455.1). Lineage (NCBI taxonomy): Eukaryota > Viridiplantae > Streptophyta > Magnoliopsida > Solanales > Solanaceae > Solanum > Solanum rostratum. Next base: position 87,433,411 of record CM057045.1, on the reverse strand, counting down.
TCTTCTCCAGTCTAATTCTAATAATTAATCTACCTCAAGCACAAAGCGAGTTTTTTTTTTAGAGCATGACGAAGGTTCTTTAGAAAAATACAGCATATACCATGACTTAGCTTCTTGCAATTGCAGCTTGAAACCATGAAATTAATCTTAAAATGTTGAGAATTGTAATAAAAAAGAAAACCATCTAATTAACAATATCAACCATTATACGGGAAAGTATTCTGTTGAGCTGCTCTCAAACCTGAACTTTCATTATCAGTGTTAGCTACATCTGCATCCTTGGATTTGAGATACAATTCGACAAGGGCAGTTTCAACCTATCATTAGTAACAAAGGAGACTGGCATGTTAGCAAAGCCTTGCCCTGTTGGTGGTGGTGGGGTGGGTGGGTGGGGGTGTGTGTGTGTGGGGGGGGGGGGGGGGGGGATTTAAGAGAGGATGTATAACTCACACTTTTGCACCACTCTGAGTTAATAGTGAGGATATCACAAAGTGTCCACTCAGATGTAAATGGTAACTTCATCCCGAAGGAGCCCTCAAGCTTTATGGAGCTGCATGAAAAAGTCAAAATGGAGCTTGTAGAATATGTATCTTCATACATGATGTGATCAGGTTTAACAACCACTGGAACTTTCTGCAAAAAAGTAGCAAAAAGAAAGGTAAAATATAAGCAATAGTTTTCTGCAAGCTTTGAAGAAATTTCAATTGCAATTTGCATCTTTTTTTTGGGATAAGGTAAATGCTTTTATTTAACAATTGGGAATCCCCGTATACAAGCTGTATACCAAAAGAAGAGAACCTACAACAAAATATCATTCTTAACTTTCATCAGTATTTGTGTTTGATTCACTTTCTAAAACGATTTAACCACTAATAGGGGAAACTATGTGTTTCATCTCTCCTTTTCTCTTTTCTTCACAATGTCTCCTCCTGCCCTCTTCTTCACAATCTCTCTACCTGCCCTTTCACCACTTCAAGCTTGGCAGTAAAGGAAAAAGCAGGAAGATTAATACAACATCAGCAATATATCATATCCTGAAATCAATTTAACACTTACCTAGAATGGAACTCTATGAGGTAGCGGTAAGGTCTGCGTACATTTTACCCTCCCCAGACCCCACTTGTGAGATTCCACTGGGTATGTTGTTGTTGTTGTTGTTGTTGTACTTGCCTAGAATGGAACAAACGTCAAATTCAACCTTGTTAATTCACATTATGAGGCTTGAAATGTAATGGATTGGAGAAGGAGCTGGGGTTTGTGTTGTATTTATCAATATACAGCTTGAATCCCATGACTAATCATTAATGTGTGATTGATGTCTGGGTTCTCAATATGCTTTACATCAGAATTGCATTAACCAGTTAAACTCAAGCCTCCCCTACGTCACATGGATCTTCCAAAAATCCCTGCTGCTCACATGTAGATTGGACAGTATCCCAGCATGGGTGTGGGATGCCCACTGGATTTAGTTAATATATTTAGGGTGCGTTGACTACAACTATAGTCAAGAAGCATATTCCAATTTTTGGATCTATACACAGGTGCGTGCGCGCGCGCGCACAAATTATCAGAAACATTGATATCACATGAGATATACTTACGGAGAAAAATGTTAGATATTTTACTGATAAAACTGATACATATTTGGTATATATCTATTAGCACTACACACCAGTAGTTGTACCCATACTCATATTTGTATCGCGAAATCTTAAGATTTAGGTGACAACAAATCCGACTTCTAGATCCACACTCATACCAGATACCCCCCTCATTTCCATGGAATACAGGACCCTACATATATAATGTTTTTACATATTCAAATTTTTACCTCTCATTTATGAATGTTTGCTGTCCAGACTCCAGAACTTACTAGCTTTCTTATAAATTTTTAGATTGATGACGTGCACAGATCCTTTATGCCTGCCTTTTTACAGTCAATAAGGAAGCAAACCATGAAATATTGCTGAGGCGAAATTAGAAACACAGTGAAGTTGCATCTTGGAAAGGCAAGTTGAGTAAGCTGCCAGCTATGTTATCACCACTAACAGTTGATGAACCCATCTTGCATCAGAGTTCCAGAAGAAGCCAGTACGTTGTCTTAAATGCAGCTTAAGGCTTAAGGTGGAGCAATCACTATAAGGCGGCTTGATTTTGGGACCTAAAACTAAACAGAAGCTAAGACAAAATAGAATTTAGAAAAGCTAGGTTTTGGCTTCCAACGACAATAGCCAAGGAAAGCTGGTTTGGAATGAAAAAGTTAATTTTAGATTGGGACAACTGAGGCTTTAATTGCTTGATTTTGCATTTCTATGGTAGCTTTTGAAAATTATATTCTAGTATACCTAACCTAAAGTTCAAGAACACCAAGCTGCCAACAGAGAAAATGAGGACAACACATTGGCTGGACATAAAATCGGAATTTCCTTTAGAACTATTACCATTAGACGTTCAAAGTCATAATGGAACGAAGAAAGTACCCAGAGAGGCTCGCTCTAGCAGATAAAAAGAATTATTATCACTTTTCTTCTGTGGAATATCCAATTTTCAAAATTATTGAATCAAAGCAAAGATTACAGAAGGCGGCATTGCTCACCATATCACATAGATTATGACTCTGCAACAATTCTTGTTGGTTTCCAGAACCTAAAATGTAAAGAGAGCACATCTTCATAAGCAGATAAATGGATTTATGTGAGCAACCTTGGAAAATATAAAATGATATAATTTAAACAAACCCTTATTTTCTTGCAGATAACAAGCTGGCTTGGATGATTCGGCTTCGATAGCATCATCTCGATCGAGAATAACTGGCTCATTCTGCAGAATTTTTGGATGGAATAGTCAAAGTATTTTTTGATCGAGGGGATAGTCATAAAGTATTTGTTAGCAGTATGGTAAGTTGGAAACATGAAAAAATTGAGAAAGTTGGGTACATCAGCAAAATCACTCCGACTAAAACTTTTGTCATCGGTGATAGAACATTCAGGTGTTTTCACTCTTGTTAAATGGGATTTGGCCCCAGAAGTGTCACATTTCGACGCAAGATGACAAAGCCAATACTCAGTTGAAGGCTTCAAATTTGAGGACCTAGATGCCACAGTGGCACCTGACTCCAATATCTTCTTTTCTGTAACATCATCACTATCATCAACATGTAGGATTTCAATCACCGAATCATTTTGTGAACTACTTGTTTCTCCTGCAACTAAGGAATAATCGTTAAACAGAATAACCAGTACTTCTGTAGTCATAAAAAGAAAAAAGATAAACTGATGAATGGACAAAAGAAAGGCAAACATTAGCAATGGAAAAGAGTATACCAAAAGGAATCTGCAAACAAATATGGTCACAGAACATTTTAGCACCTAATTTGATCCAAAGTAGGGAATGACATTTTGTTCATCTTCAATAAATCAAAAACCAAAAGCATGTCGATTATAAACAACATTGCTTCCTAAGCCAAGCAGGATAAATGGAAAAAACATTTATAGATACTTTATGGAGATCTTTTTAACAATCTTGAATCCAGAAACTCAATTATTATACATTTTGAGCACAATCTGATCACTGATAAGAAGAAACTGCAAGAATAAGTTAAATCACAAACATATGTTTCTTGATCCCTATATATATAAATTAGCTTATTCTTGTTCTCAATACTTGTGGTCAATGCGTCTATCACCCCCATTTATCAGTACATGGCATGCTGAATCTGATAGCACGTACTGTCCTCGTCCCATTATCTTCATTCTTCTGTAACTGTTATTGCTTTTCTTTTATTTTCTTTCAGCTTTTACACTTTCCCCAATTTCTTAACTCCATTAGACACACCACTTTCTACTACTAAAGCATCAAATATATTATAGTTGTTCCCATTCTAATTATTTGTGAAGATAATCATATTCATGTGATAGACAATTCTATCCTCTTTGGAAAAAACAATCTAAATGGGTGCAGGAATGAATAATATAGTGAAAATTAAACGAAAAAGATAGCAAGAAAAGTAAATTAGGGTTTTGCAGAAACGTACAGCAATGGAGAAAGCAGTACTTATCGACGGGAGAACGGAATTTGTTCGGTTTACGATTCTTGAATGTTTGCAAAAACTTCTTAGAGTTCTTCTCAATACGATCATCTTCTGGGCTAAAATCAAAAACAGAGAGATCGTTCTTCTTGCTGGAGTCTTGCCTGTTCCTGCTTCTCCTCTTTGTCATCTCACTAAACTTACACTTCGTATCTTTCTTTCTCTATCCCAATTTATACCGAGAACTTGGCTTTTCAAACGGTGCTTGCAAACTTTAAATACTTTTTTTTACCATAATTACCTAATTACACTTTTTTTTTTTTATTAATTCTCATTCTTAAATTATTTATATTCTATATATTTAATGTATCATATTTTAAATGTTACTGTTGATACTTAAAATTCCTAATTTTTATATCTAAAGTTAAATTAATATATCCTGATTACTGAATTAATGTATCTAAATTATGCAATTTTTGTAAATTGAAAAAGAATAGAAAAAAATAGTAATTAACTATTTACAGTATGTGATTTATGTAAACTCTATTTTTTTTGTTACTCCATCTGTCCCATTATATATTTCTTATTATAAATAGAATAAATGTCAAAGAATAAAGTTAAAAAAGATAATTAATTCTATTTTGATTATCTAAACTGACAATTATTTTTAGTATATTTGACAAGACGCCCTAGTGGCAAAAAGTGGAGGATTTGTGGTTGAGCTCACCCGTTCTTAAGTGGAGAAGGGTAGAGGGACGCTCATTATTCACCGAGTTTAAAAGGTTGTGATTGATCCAAAGGGTGGGCAAATGGACAAACTTTTCAGTTATCAAAAAAAAAAATTGACATTAATTCATGTGGATAGAATTAGAAGCTAATTACATTAAGATTTTTATATATTTTAAATTATTAATTTTATGATCTATAGTAATTTTCAAATAAATTACATTTTTTTTATTTCAATTTATATAACACGAATAGACTTTTGAGACTCAATCAAATTTTTAATATGTCTTTTAAATATTTTAAGTTGTGATTTATAACACATTTTATATAATTTTTTTAATAATAAATATCACTTCCTCTATCTCAAATAGCATAGCACAAATAAAATTTCGAGAATCTTTTAAAATATTATGACTTTAAATTCTCCGGTTGTTAATTATTGTGATATAATACTTTTTATGTTAGTTCAAATTATATATGTTACTTTCGCTGTCCCAATTTGTATGGGACTAATAAAATTTTGAGAATCAATCAAAATTTTTATATATTTTTTAAAATATTTTAAATTACTTATTAGTAACTTTTACATAATTTACAAATATATAAAGGTCAAATAAATTAAGATAAAAAAGAAAAAGATACAAAACTTTTAAAATATCCTCGATCAGCAACACGCATTCTAACTGCTTATATAAAGCAGTAACAATTGCATAGAAATTATAAGAAAAAGAAATTTCTAGGGTGTAGATTTTGCTAGGATCTTATATTTATATTAAAAATTCGTTAAACATATAAGAAAAAGAAATTACTAGTTAGGAATCCAATATAAAGTGGTTTGTTAAGGGAACCTCATTAAAGTTTTATTTGTTTTCTTAATATTTAGTCGTTTGAATTTGAATGCATATTTGAATGATTAAGATTATTTATTTTTTAACATTTTAATATATAAAATTTATTTATATGTACATAATAAAAATACAATTCAAATAAATTTTTTATTAAATATATAAAAAAATATTATATATTTAATTAAAAATAAAATACTTATGCTTGCTAGTGACGATGAAAATAGTTTTAAATGATGTTAATAATAGTAATAGTTGTTTTTAGTGGTTAGTTAGTGATGATGATAGTGAGAGTTATGAGCATGGAGGTGATTGTTGTTGTGGTGACTGTCATAATGTTGACGATTGATAGTGATGTTATTGCTTGTGATAGTGAAAGTAGTTGATATTAGTAGTTGGTGGTGTTGATGGTGACGATTGAAAAATATGTGATGGTTGATGATGTGTTTGTGGTAGTTGACGGTGATACTTGCTATGATGATGCAGATTGGTAGGTAATAGAAATTGATCACAGCGATGGTAGTGACAATAATGTGGTGGTGGTGACTAAAGAATGTATCGTAGTAGTTTGGAGGCGGTGCTAGTTGTGATGACGGAGTACGTCGGTAGTAAGAATTGATTGCAGTAGTCGTAGTGGTGGTGGAGATGGGCGTGGTGATGGCAATGCATATAATTATAATAACGAAGGTGATAAGTGTGGTAGCAACTGAGAGCATTGGTTAGCAAGGATGGTGATTGTGATGATAGAAGTGGTTGATAGTAGATGATAGTAACGGTGATTGAAAATGGCAGTGGTGATTAGTGATGGTGGTTTGGTGATTGTGATTAGAGTAATGGTCAATATTATGTACACAATAATCCTCTTAATGATATTAAGACTCTATTCTAAAACTTATGATTATGACCTATTCAGACCAATTTAAGTGTTTTAAATCTTAATAAAAAACAAATACATTTATAGTTTAATGTCTGAATTATTTAAAAATTGATAAACTTAAAATTTCAAATCCATTTATGTAGTCGATATCCAACAAAACTCAACTAATTTTTAAGTTGGAGTGTTTATTTGATTTTTTCTTTAATTATTTCACAGAATTGATTTTTTTATTTTTAAGAATTGAAGTATTTGATTATTCTTTCAGGAAAAAGTGTTTTTGAATAAAACAGCTCTGAAAAAAAAAAAAATTCTTCCCCAAACATTTTTGAAACCTTAATCAAATACAATTATTTAGCCAAACATAAGTTGTTGCTTTTATAAAAATACTTTTTCAAAAAATATTTCTAGTAACTTAATATGAAACAAATAGATTTTAAAAGCTTAATCAAATCGGACTATAATTTGAGGTTGACTTATAAATTATAAGGAGACAAGATGAAGATGGTCTTTTTATGACCTATGATCATTTATATCGTAAAAGGACTCTTCATAATTCACTGTGGACATCCTTCTAAGGATCAAATTTATAAAGCTTATAGAACTTCCTATGTCTGAAATTGAATTCTAGCTAGTTTCATCATCATTCCTTCGACAAAATAAAAAATATCAAGTCCTTACGAGATAAAAAATGAAATCAGTACAACAGTAATATGAACTAATAATTGAAAGGATTTATCGAAACTATTCCTGAACACTTCCAGAAGTATCATTAGAGAACCATAATGAACATGAAAAATAAGTGCTTGAGTAGAGGGGAAAGGAGTATTGAACTATCTTGAGAAAGCAACTACTGCTCACCTAACACATAAAGCAAGTGCTTCCCTCCAACAAAGTCCATTTTAAGAATTAACGAGGGAGTTATCTAAATATATTCTTCAATACAAAATTGGCTTCTAGCCTTCTACTGACTTATTTTGCAGCATATGAAGTGGATACAATAAGCTTATGCTTCAGCAGTAGCACTTGCAGCACTCAGGTCCACTGATAAGTCAATGACCTAAATACAAAGATATATTTGTAGTTACACTCAGAACCATTCACACAAGGTCGAAAGAAAGCAGATATATTTGTCAAAACAGTAGAAGATAATGTTTAACTAGAAACCCATTTTTCAGCAGTAACTTTTTGCTAGGTAGCTTCCATGTTCAAACAATAGTATGCTTGGCAGTCAACCGACAAGTCACCAGATAACCAAATTTGAACTGGAATCTTACCTTGCCCGTTATCTTGCTGTACATGTCTAGCACATCCACTACCGTAGACTCAAAATGTGTTGTTGAATCATAGCTCTACAAGGAAGAATAAAACAGGGTGATTGGATCAGAGAATAAATTTTGACAATTAACAGCTGACCGATGTAGAGACACATTGGTGTGGAAGGAAGAAATCTACCATAGAGTTTTTGGGCTGAAGTGTGATTTATGTTGAAAGGACTATGCATATGTTAGCCTATATATGCAAGAGAAAGGCATGCCTAAGCTTGTAACACATTATTGTTATATTCTTTTTCTGTCTTAGTGGCATATTACTAGATCATGAAGAACACCCGCTTGAGCAGCAGTAATTGCACATGATGCAGGGCAAGGTTCGGCATGCCAAAGAAGCAAAATCAAAGTGCCGTATATGCTAATTGTGATACTTCTATAAAATTTGGGAACATACGCATAAAATGTCTTCTAATTCCTCAGGAGAAATAAAAGCTCATCGTATTAAGAAGTAATAGCACAGTCATATTTCTTCGGTGATATATTCCAGATGAAATAGTTGTAGAAGTAGAATAGAAACTGGCAACTAGTATTGGAACTTACTTTAGATATGAAACAATTATCAGCAGCAGAATCATGTGAAGGTACGAATCTGTCATAAGTTTCATAAAATATCTCATCCACAGTCCCTAGTATGTCTACGCCAGGCTTCAGTTCGCTCTGGGGGTCATCGGTTTCAGCTTCCGTCGAAACAAAGGCAATATATTTCCCCTTTGGAGCGACATTGTGGGAGTAGGAACAACAGAATAGATACCTGTAACCACCGTTTTGAATAAGTCACTATGAATTATCTTTCAAGTTTCTCCAAACAGCACAACATTTTTTAGTGGGCATGTACTGGAGTCTAGGACTAAATAAAGAGTGACCGTCACTTCTCAACAATTTCTTGGAGAAAAGAGGACTTAATTACTAGTCAGTGACATATAAAAGTAAGGTCAAAGTTAGTATGCTTTGTAATCTTATTTTTGGAAGCAGAAATATTGCACTGTCAGAGACATCTCTCAATAGGATATGATAATTCAGTGTACTATCTGGAAGCCTAAACATACATGTCTGATTTGCGACCAAGTTGCTTCTGCGGTAGAATGACTTGGGCTGAATGAGAATCATTAGTGTCAGGGATGGGATGGCTCATTATACAAATTGCACGGGCAACTTTTCCAACCTTCTGGACCTGCATAATATATTGGTATTAAATCATTTATCAGTAAAAATTATTAATCTGATCCTTTTTCTGCTAGGCATGATTAAGAAAATTTTCAAGACATGAATCGATAATGCAGAAAGCCTGAACATATTAGTTATCTCGCAATTTGCCAATAGTACCTTATCAGGTAAATATGAGGGATCACAAACAACTTTCTTGCATTTGGCAGTTTCTCCTTCAGAAGTCACACCAACAACTTTTCCACCTTCATCAAACTCCACCTGCAATCCAGAAACTGAGTGTTGACATAAACTTCAATTTAACTCATTGTGTATGTAAGCCATGTGGAATACTTCAGCATTTTAAGTAGAGCAGCCAGCTCAGTGCATTATTGTCTCAGTTTTCTTTGTAAAATAATATGACATTCTTAAAGTTACAATATGAGGATATCTGATCTAGATTACATTTAGAATTTCTTTTTCCATCGGGCAAGAAAAGGCCTAGATGTGAGATTAGAAAGATTAGCGAGACACATTCTGGATGCTAAAATATTTGTAAAGCTTTACCTTATATGGGGATTATTAAGCATGCAAATGAGCTAGAGATGGTTTGGATGATTACCTTACACTGTGGCTTGTTAAGCATGTAAGTTCCACCATAAACTGCACTTAGACGTGCAAATGCCTGAAAGCATGTACACCAATCAAATAACAGGAAAAATAAAAATTATATTTACTCAGACACGACTGACAAAAAATACCCAAGGAAACAGACCTGTGGTAATTCTCCCAGTCCGTACATTGGATAAATATAGGGGGATCCTGCTTGAAAGCGTGCTAAAGACTCTGCATAAAGCTTTTAAAACCAAGAGACAAAGTAGTGAATAAGTGATCCCTTAAACAGAGAATTCTGATGTAACAAAGAATCCTCTCAATTCATAATCAAAAAGAAAGAGGGAAAATGAATCCTTGTTCAAGCACTCACAGCCAAATGTCGGACTTATTTTATCTCAAAAAGAAGAAAGCATATCTCAGGTTGTGTAATCAAAGAGTTTCATGTGCTTATGACTTACAAAAATAGTTCTACTCATATGGAAGGATACTTATGCATTTGGCATTTCAAAACTATCTTGATTGTGAAAATTCTTTCGAACAATTTATGGAAGAGCTACTGTGAAATTATCAGTTGACAACTCATAAATTAATCATAATGTAGGACACATCTTAGATCATAGGATTATATCAACGCTCTATTTTACTTTGTGCTATTAAATTAGATTTAAAGATCTTCAATCCATGCCAAGAAAGTAAAAACACAAAAAGGAAACGTAAAGAACGCTGATATCTTGACATCAATATCAAACCTAATCATAAACAAATAATAAAACTAAAAGGCTGTGTTTTCTGATTTACAGTATCAGTAGGCAAGACCATATTGATAAGGTCCTTCCAGCTATCTGAAAATGTAAAAGATCCATTTCATCTAGTAACACGACATTACAACTACAACCACAAGAGGTATAAAATTAATAGACAACCTACAGTCTAATAAGCAAAGAGAGTTGGTGGTGGACATAAAAGACAGTGGTATATGAACACTTAAAGCATGCGGGTTTTCTCTCACCATATGAATAAAATTTGTATGAGGACCACGCTCCCTACACATATGACATGGAAAATTTGTAACTTCCTAAATTTCTTCTTTTCTTTCTTATGGTCCTGGAATTACCGATGCCTATAAAAGCTTTCGATTAGCTTTAGTAACTAGAATAAGTTACACCTAGCTCATCAGCAATCATAGAACTGACTCTTACACAGTAATGTCAAATGTAACGTTTTAAATAGTGTCAGAAGCAAACTAAGTTAATAATGATATCTTTATTAAACAGTTATATACTTTTGGCAATACTAAATTGATAAAGCCAAACTCACCTTTACTCTCTTTATGAAATCCATAGCTGGTTGGGCCAAATAGTTATCATCTGTATAGAGTGCCAAGGCATGTCCAATAAAGTCAATGGTATCATCTTCAAGTTCATATTTCCTGTATAAACAACAGTTACCAAGGAGTGGAAGAAACTGTCTAACTATAATTCATTATGGATGCAGCCTTCACCAATATGTTCAAGCAAGACAATAAAAACACACTTGGAAAGAAAATTTACGCAATGAATTCTTTTGCAGTGATTTTGTTCAAATCCATCCCTTCGTGAGTTTTGGGATCAGTCTCTTCAAAATCTTGCACATAAAGGAAAAATTTCCGAGCTCGGCGCTTTTCAAAGAGTCCCATCAACGGGGATTTCAGAGCTTCAACATCAGTTGCTGGAACTTTGTGGATCTAATGATATCAGTTTCATGAGAAAGTTAAGTGAGAACTTTCTACCCCAAAAAAAAAAACAGAACACAACAGAAGGTACACCTCATAGTGCTTTAACAGACATACCTTCCCTTTATTGTACACAAAACTACCATCTACAGCCTTGAAGTTCAAGTACTTGGTAACATCGGTGTGGATGAGCACACGGACCAGAGTTCCATTTGCCATTCCAAACTACAGGATATCAGGAAAAATTACATACTTGTAAAGCATTTCATATAGATCTAGTAATAGAGGTCAATAATCAAATCAACCTAATACGGTTTGGAAATCGTCATGACAATAACAGAGCTCTTTCAAGCCCAATAACTTTATTTCAATATTTTCTGATGAAGTAATCTGTCATCAATAGGAAGTTAAGATATTTTATGAACTTAAAGAAGAGCATACTTTTTAGTTGCACCAGTGATCTGGTTTCAGTTTCTCTAAATTATCACGCATGCTGTTGAATCTACACGCTTGTTTAGATAATTTTCTACATATCATAACTTCTGCAGTATTGGCAACCTTCATAATGTGATAAATCATATAAACAGGCTAATGCTCTTGCTACTTGTATGATCAAATGGAATGAGTCTACATATCAAAAATTCCACTAAGTAGTATGTTTGGTTCTCCAAGGGAAAGCAAGTGATACTCCTTAGATTTATAAGCATGATATAAGTTGTCTCTCTTCGGGGAAGTTACAGTATCCTAACTCATTCCTATCACCTGATCAAAATGAGATGGTCGTCATTAGTTTCATTAATTGCTTTTATCTCATCTTAAAGCCAAAATTTCTTTGAACTGGCTGTAATTTTAGAGCTCATGCTCTTCTATGGACAGATGTAAGACTTTTACTATTTGCAAGCACATTAGCATAAATTGCTTGTATAAAAAGTGATTATCAAGCAGAACCCACAATGCGAATCAATTTAATTCATTTTGATACCGATTTAAACCTGCATCGATCCTTTTAATTTATCGGGAAAAGAAGAAACAAGAATCAAAGTTAAGAAACAGAGTGACTGGTAAACATCAAAATAGTGAGTGGTAAACTGGAAAATTTAGGTAATGGAAAGATAAATAATCAAAATTAGTACGAACTATTCACCTTTGGAATCATGTCAACGTTGTATTCCTTGCTCGTACCCAACTCTTCTGGTGGCTTGTCATCTCCCCTAAATCGTTTCCAAAGCTACACCAAAATGACATGATATGTTATGCTGAGATTAGCTGCAAGCGTTAAAATGAAACTAGCACTAACTTATGCCAGACTTCCATTTCCTCTCAGGATCAAGACTGAAGAGTGATGAGCTTTTCAGAGTTGTTTGTGCATATTTTAATTTCCACGCTGTTAGAAAATAAGTTACCTGAATTAAATTAAGTGAGCTTGACTCTCCTCCATAATAGTCGTTTTTATCCATGTGTAGTACCTGAAAACGTTTAGAGGTTAGATTTAATGTCGGTATCAATTTTGGAAACCACAGAAAGATGCATAAAGATCTGAACTAGAATACATATAAAGTTGGGGCAACCATTAGTAGACTGTTTACTTATAAATAGTAAGATTGATGATCTAAACACTCGAAGACATCATAACCAAATCCAGTTATCAAAGTTGCTAATTTTAAAATAGGAAGGGCAAAAAGATCCTCTCAGAAAAAGGATTTCATGAATAGTTCTGCTTTTATTAAAATGGCCATGAGGAACAACATATCCGAAATATAGGAATAGGATGTAGTCTGATGATCTCTTTGTCTTTTCATAATTAACATCCTGAAACTATACCTGACAACCAATACTACTTTAACTTAGTCCGAATACGATGGCAGAGACAGAAGCCCCTTACTGATCGCTCTCCCATCTCGTACACTATAAAGATCATCCAAGTGACGATATTGCCCAAGACGGACAGAGACGTCCAGCTATGAGTCTGCACTTTGCCAGTGTTTGGACATAGATTCTGAGAATTTCCGTCTAAATATTTGGAGACTTCCACTAACGTAATTTCAATTTCTTTCCGCATGTCCAAACACAAGTTCAAATCCCAAAATTAAATTCAAAATTGAGCTGCCAGAAGTTAGAGTTTTAAAATCTCAAATCCAAAATTAAAATTGAAATTGTGGCTTCATCTCTGAATATTGCAGCACAACGAGAGAGAACTAATAATGTACAATGATGTGATTAAAAAGTTGTAAATGAGAAAGTTACTTTGAGTCCGTTGACGGAGAGCAGGCCACTGAGAATGCATTCTTTGAGGCCAGTACCGAGAACAATAACGTCGTATTCTTCATCCATAATTGATGATTATTTGCTAATCTCTAATAAAAATCTGCTAAGGAAGTATGAATGAATCGAATCAAATTGAAATAAGAGTGAGAGCAAAGAGGGCGGGAGAGTTAAAGGAGGCAGAGGAGCTCGCGCTTTCTGCTGTTACAAATTTGAACGGGTCTTTAGGCGAATTGGTAAGGAATTTCAACTGCACTACTCTTTTCTTTTAATTGCGGGAGGCCCCCAAGTAACTCTTCCTCTTTATTTATGTGCAATAATTTCTTAAAATCAAATATGGTATGGAATTTGAAGTGAACATCAACAATTTAAAATCAAATTGTTTTAACTATAAAATGTTTTTCTTCTTCCTTTTTTTTTTTTTGAATGAATGGTCAAAAATATACCTAAAATATATTTAAATTATTTGTTATGTGAATTTCTTATCGAAATTTATTTATTAATATTAAAATTTTAAAAACAAATTTCAATTATTATTTGTTTTTTTAATTTTCTACGTAAATAACTGATAGTTAAAATCGTATTTTGATAAATAGTTAATGATAATTCAAATGGACTTGGATACTCAATAATGTATTTACTATTAACTTTTTAAAAAAAAATAGTATTAGCACATTTCATATGACGATAGTGTCGATAAATGGATATTCTGACATAGTAAAGTGTGCTTTAATTTGTTGGGCCACTTGTATTGATCATGGACATTTTTTCGTGTATGTACTTTTTTGAGAGTTTTTTCTTTTTTGGTTAAATAGATACTGGCATTAAAATTAAAGATTAGTCAATGGGGCCCTTGATGCAAGGGCTGATGTCCAAAGATTAGAATTAAAGATGAGCCACGCTCCGAGCTTGGATGATTGTTTTGTAATTGGCCCTATCCTCTTTTTGGCTTACCATAAGGTGGTATTCTGAGGTGCTTTTAATGTTGTTTTGAACATTAACCAAGTCTGAATTAGTTGGACTTCCTGATAAGCCACAGGTTCCATAAGCAGAAAGGAATTAGAGCTCCTCATTGCATCATGGCATTGTACTTAGAGTATTTCTTCAAAAGTAATTCCTCTTTTTCTTTTTCTTTTTCATGCAAGATTAATTAATATTTTACATGATCACTCAACTAAAAATAATTTATTTTTTTTAAAAAAAAAAATCTTTGTTTTATAATCCATAATCATTCAGTTATTGATAATTCATTAAGGTCATATTTTCTTTATTTAATGATCTTTTAATGTAGTATTTAACTCATAAAGACACTTAACCATTTTAGGTGATTTTTTCATTTAATTTTATTGACATACAATTTTATTTAAAGCCAACTTTAGCTTGAAATAAAAAGTTCATGTCAACAATATTAAATGAGAAAATCATCTTAAACGATTTACTGACTTTGTGAGTGAAATATTACTAATAGTTAAATGATTTTTGAATTGCTTAACTATTAAAATTATTAGCGACTCAAACACTTCGGAAATAGATTGTTTAATCTACCATTTGATCCATATGAATTTTAATTAAACATTCGATAAATTTTATAAATGCTCCTTGAAAAATCAAAGAAATTACTACTAATGAAAAAAATGTACGCTAACTCTTTGATTAAACTGTTGACCCTCGATTTTCGAGAAACTCAATAGTCCCAAAGTCTCTTGGGGCTTGGTCAATCAGTCTAATCAATTCATACATTTTTCACTATATAATGCATAATAATAGAAAATTACTTGTACTTGTTTTAATAACTACACATCTCCCATTTTCACATCGAGCTCAATAAGGAAAACCCAAACTGCAAAGATAAAACAAATTAAATGAGCATGAATAATGTATGACACGTGAAGATTGCGTAGTTTCAGTTTTAGGATTTTGGGTTCAGGGTTTGAAATTCGGACACTTTTACGTACCCTAACTTGAGGTTAGTATCTGAGTCATTGTAGTCCTGATGACTATTGACTAAGCTGCGATTATTGGTGATGGAGTCTGCTGAATGTCCTTGCTCAATTGCATTTTGGCCTTCTTCATTTAATATTGCCTGCTAATGAATTAATGATTTAGTAATTAAGAGGCTAATTTTGCAAAAAGGCATTAATTGCAGAATAATTTTACTTGTGATTGGTGTTTCAATTGTGAATTCTCTTCCTGGAGTTGAGCTTCCTGCATATTAACAGTTAGTATAAGGTGGCTAGAAATGTTATGTGGGTAATAAAAATAAAAATGTCTTGTCCAAAATCCAAAACAATCCAAGATAGATATTGTCCATATTTTCTAATAATCTAGACATACTGTTCCCTATAATTATTTTTCTAACGCTATTTTCGAGTTCGAGACTAATAAAATCAACTCGTATATCTTAATTAAAACAACAAAAATAACATACTTAGTAAGATCTCACATAATATAATCTAGGAGGGTAGAATGCCTGCAAACTTTACCTCTGCCTCAAAGTACCAACTAGAAAGATCAATATTCAATTAGCTAGTGCATGACTTGCCTTTTTCTTGAGGGAACTGATCTCTCTCATAAACTTGTCACTCTGAAAGACGCAATTAAATCTCAAATTAATGGAATCAAATGTGTGTTGCAAAAGAGGAGGGGGAGATTAAAAAGATAACACTATAATATATCCGGTATAATTTCATAAGTAAGGTTTGAATAGGACAAAATGTACTCAGACCTTATCCCTACCTTTGTGGGGGATGAACACACTATTTTGAATAGACTCTCAGCTCAAACAAAATGTTTTGGAAGCATGGGAGAATACCAAATAATACGACTAATAAGAAGAAGAAATAATTAAGTAGAGAGGACCTTAATTTTAAGGACACGACTTATTCCTCCCTCGACTGATTTCTCCAATTTCATTAATTCATCCAAGCCAAGTCCTTGCAGCTCTTCTCCATGTAGTTGCCTAGCATAGTAACTCATAATTTACAATTTGAATTCTTTACAAAAGACTACAAGAGATGCATCTTTAATTTACAACTACACAATATAATATAATAGGCACATTAATTAAATTTGGAATCATACTCAAAATAAAACCAACAATTACCTTAACTCCCGATTCTTCTCCACAAAATCCCTGCTAAGCATTGCATAGGTTTTCTTCTCGCTCTGGAAAATGAAACATTTTGCTTGTATTTACCAAGGTTAAATGCAAATTGAGATAATTAGGCCAAGCTTCTAAAGTCAAAAGTATCGCTTATTTTAGAAAGATAAGGTGTCTGACTAAACTTTTTACGAAAAAAAAAAAATCATTTTAGTAGTAGTAACTCGGGAAGCACTTTTGAAACATTAGTCAAGCGCAAAATACTGTTCTATTGGCAACCAAATTGTTTTTTATATAAACAGATTTTGAAAGTTCTGAAAAAAAAAAAACTATTAAATCTCAAACAAGGGCGTATCTTTTGTATAGACTTCATGATCACATATTAAGGTTCATAATATAATAATGATCTAAGTTGCTTGGACTTTTCACTTTTGGTGTCACACTCGTGTCGATACGATATGGGTGTGGATGTGGATGAGGGTGTGGGATCCATGTCCAATTTGGCCAATCGGTTTCGAGTACTTTGACCAAAATCGATGGGGAAAGTTTGAACAGTTTTAATGATTTTTGTAATCAATACCAAAGCAAGGGTGAAATTGAAGAAACTGGAATATTTTTTAATTAGAAATTTCTGCGTCACTCCTTTTCCTTTAATCTCTTTCCAGAATTCTCCTCAAGTTCTCTACGTAATATCTCATAATTTAGATTGTATCACTCTATTTTTAGATATTTTAATTAAATTTAGGTAAATCCCTGCACCTGTATATGAATCCATATCCCTGAATCTTAAAAATTGAATCATGAAGAATCCTTCCTCTAGATCAGCACCTATTTTGGACACTCACTCCCGAATCCGAGCTCAGATGGTGACAACAATATAGTATTACCTGAAGATTAGAAGATTGCAGCTGTTCTGAACCATCCATATTATTCCTTTCTGACTGCGTCTTGTGCTTCTCAATCAGTTGCATCATACTATGCAAGGATACATAAATAAGGAGATAAGCTTGAAATTTAAATAACGTTCATCATTGATGTACAAAAACTTACATATTTGTATTTGCCATTGCAAACTTAATTTGTACATGATCATTGAGACGAGATTAACACTATTTTTCCTAATTAAAATAAAGAACATGAAAATCAGGGGACCCTCGTAAATGACACAGGCATGTTTAATTTTCTACTTTATTAGGTTTAGAAATGACCTAATTGTATGCTTGTTTTTATATTATATATATGAGTGTGTAAGAGGATATCACAGTGATGGTTGTCAAATTTAGGATAACTTATTCAATTATTTATATCATAGTGATGGAATAAGTTATCTCATATATATGTTGGAATAACTTATGCCAAAATAGCTAATTCCGAGATAATTAATCCTGAAGTAATTTGTTCCCAACCAAACGACCCTTAGATTCCATAAAAGGTATAATATTTCATTAAAAAGTGGGATTTGTTGGCAGAAAGATAAGAAGTGTTACCCATTATAACATGTGAAATCTCATTAAGATTGTTGATTTGAAGACAAGTTATATTACCAAACCCCACTTGTGGGATTTCAATGGGTATGTTATTGTTTGTTTTTTAAGACAAGTTATATTAAGATTAGTTATGTTGGGAGCAATTATCATGATATTATTTTTTATTGATCATTTAATTTGTTGTATTAAAAAATAACATGCATTGAATAATTTCTCTTAAAAAAAGTTATCTGTATACAAAAATACTCTCTACTTATTTAGTACTATAAAATAGTTTGGCGAATCTCGGGAGTATTTTTGCCATTTTCTTTATATTATCTTACGATAACCAACTTCTAATCCTACTATAACTAATTTCAGGATCAGTAATCAAACAAGAGATAAAATAGTAATATATTTTATTATCTCAAAACTATCGGAGAAGGTTCCTCTCCCTTTTCTCTCTCTCTATTTTCCCTAATTTCCTATTTTAATGGATGACACATGGCATAAGTTAGATTTAAAGGTTAAAATTTAACCAAAACTCTATTAGAGATGTATTTGGTCAATTAAATCTTAGCCATCAAATCTAATTTATGTCATGTGTCAGCAATCGAGATAGAAACTTGAGAAAGAGGAAATGGAGAGGAGCATCCTCCAAAACTATCTATTTTGTCCATCATACAAATGATCCTAAGGACTCATTTGGTACAAACGATAAGGAATAACTAATCGCAGAGATAATTAATATTAGTATGAGTATATTCTACATTTGGCTGGTATAAAATTATGAAATCACTTATCTCTGAAATTATAATATTATTTTTATTCCACACTAAAAGTAAAATAACAATCTTGAAATAACTTGTGACCTGACCAAACGAGCCCTAATAATTTAGAAATTCTTTACATGGTCATCCTCTTCACATTTTCCGATATTATTTTGAACTCTATTCTCACGTCCCTTTCTTCTGTTGAGGAATAATTTTGTGGGACAGAGAGAGCATAAGTTGACAACTTTCATGGCAAACTTATATTTGAAAAAGAAAACAACTGAAAAGTTTAATTATCCAGCTACTTCAATCTATCCTTCACCATTAGTTTTTACCCTTAATTCAGCTCCCTTGAAGCATGTCAAATCATCTTCCAGTTATCTAAGTATATTTAGAATTTTTTTTCATCTATTCTTTTAGTCAATTTAATCATCTAATATAATACTCCAATCGTCTTCTGCACATTAGCTCAACAGATCAATTATAAAGTTCTGAAGAAACAAAAGAACAAGTTTTGAAGTGGTGGTCAGATCAAATCAACTATGTTATATTGGGTGGATTGTTGTTGGTCAAAAATTTATACATACAGAAAAAAGTGAAAAATTGTAAATGAGAATATTGAGATGGATGTGTGACATATTAGGAAAAATAGAATTAGGAACGAAGGTATTTCAGAGAGTAAATTATCAAAAACACATCTAAACTATTTGTTTTTTTAGTTTCATACTTAAATTATTGAGAGTGTGAATTTCACATTTAAACTATCATCATTAGTTTGAGAAATATATCTCTCTTTTACTACACTGTCTTGCCACATGAACAAAACATCCCTCATCCCCCGCTCCTCTAACACTCACATAAAAAATTACAATTTTTAAAAGTTCAAATTTAAAACATTTTACTTGTCCTACTTTACCATTTCTTTCTGTCTCTCATGTACCCTCACCCTCACCCCCCAACAGACACAAATAAATAAATAAGTATTTTAATATCGTTTATTTAAAATGAATTCTTACTCTCCTCCCCTCCCTTTGAACCACCCCTACCTCACAATCCCCTTCCAAAAAAAATTAGAGATTTAAAAAAATAATTATTCCACCCCTCCAAAAAGAATTTTATATTTTTTAAAATTTTGGTTTACACCTACACAAATATTTTTAGGAAAATACTTTCTATTTGCATATCGAATATAATAAAATGAAGAGTTTCCAAATTTAAAAATTAGAAAAAAAAAATGAGTTTAAATTGTAAGCAGGTGATATGAGACTAATTATTTAAATTTAAAGTTATCCTAATTTGTTAAGTCACACTATGAAGGTCTGGGAAAGACTGGTGGAGATGAGGGTGAGAAAGGTAGTGTCTATTTCGGATAATCAGTTTGGATTCATGCTGGGGCGATCGACTACGAAAGCAATTCACCTTGATCTTCAGAGATTAGTGGAGAAATATAGGGAAAGGAAAAAAAAACCTTCATATGTAGCGGGTATGAGGAGAGATAGAGTTAGGATAAAGAAATATTGGCGAGAGTTGATTAGACAAAGACATGATATGCCTACAACTTATTGAGGACATGACCCTAAATAAAAAAATTTATTGGTTGAAAATTAGGATTAGACAGTTAGCAGGTAGTCAAGTTGTCTATCTCTCTTATCTATATTGTTTTTATTTCTCTTCTACTGTCTCATTGGCTCCAGTTATAATATTGTTTATTATTGCTATTTGTTCTGTATAGATTGTTCACCACTATTGTATTTGTATTACGTATTTAATTTTTGATATATTTTATTTGAGGAGCGTATAAAAATTATTTCTTGACCTTCTCAAGTTAAAAATAAAATTTCATATACACTACCTTTCTAAACCTCATTTATGAAATTATGGTAAGGAAACAAAAGGAGTATAATAGTTTCCCTCTCTGAATTTACTTCAAAAATCAATAGCACTCGGACGTTCTATCTTTGAGCTCCACCGCGTACGGGTTACGTTCTTATCTAAGGATGACAATAGAGCGGAGTAGGAAAAGTATGAGGCGGGTTTAGAGTTATGCAAAAGGGGATAGATTTAAAGTTATGCGAGATGGAGTGAGTACGGGATGATTGAAGTAATTATTTTTGAAATTAATGTGAACGGGGTAGATTGTGGGTTTAAAGTACCAAAAAAGAAAACTAAATTTTGTAATTAGTAAAAATAAAAATATTGACTTTTTATATTAAACTTTGACTTTAATTTTAATTTTTTTTTCTAAAATTTAAACTAGATATAGCTAACAAATTATTAGTGGTTAAAAATATTAATTAGAAATAGTTAATTAACCATTAAGAAATAATTATTGAAATATTAACTAAAAATAGTTGTTGAGATGTTAATTAGCAAAAAAATAAAAAAAATTATGATTTATTTTTCATATTAAACTCAATTAAAAAAAAAAGAACTTAAAAATTTATGCGGGACGAGTTGACAATGGAAAAGCTTATTGGACAGGACGGGTTAAATATGAAAAAACTTACGGGGCTGAGCCAAATGGAACAACTTAAAAATTCGCGAGTTAAACTTAACTTGCACCACACTTGCCCCATTAGTACCATGTCTTGCAATAAGATTTGGAGGTAAAAAGAAATTGCTGTAGACAAACAGTGAAAGGACAGCAAAATGACGCTACAAAGCCAGTTTTCAGTTCTGGACGCATTTCAAGGGGTTATAAATATTTAGTAGGCCTTTGGTCATAAATTTTAAATATTTGTTATTTTATTTGAAATATATAAATTCAGAATTAGGCTAGGTTATACATTTTTTGCAAAAGAGAAAATAGAATATAATATTTTATTTGGAATTTATGAAAATGGTTGGAAACATGTTTGGAACTTTTTTTTCAAATTTTAAATTTAACTGCAAGTTCAATTTGATAATTTTGTAAACTGATTTTGAAATAAGATAAACAATTTCTTTTACAAAAAATGGAGAATTTTCATGATTATTTTATGAAAAACACTACTTAGGATTCTTTTGATGACGCGGAAGGGTGGTAAAGGCTAGGAAATGAAAACCCTTCACAATAAAATTTTCTATATAAAACATTTTTGTTATTCATATCTACTTTTTATATAAAATTTTGTTTACAAACTCAAAAAAAACATGGTAGGGAATAATGATGTACAAAGAGATCAAGGATATAGATTGAGAGTACGATAGAATTGAAAAGAGGAGATGAGAGAGGGAATAAAATAGGAGTATGGTTTGGTAATCCCTCCGTCCATCATTACTTGTTCACTATATTGTTTTAGGATGTCTGATAATATTTGTCCAATTTATGAAGTCGGGAGATAATTTTACACTTTATTCTTAATTTACCTTAATCATTAATTATAGCAATTTCCCTATTATATTTTTTAAGACAAAGATGATACCATCTGCAATTCCTAAAAAGGGCCAAATAATGTCTCATCTGGCCTTCCATCTCTAAGAAATGCTTATTCAAATCATTTATGAGAATTTTCTTCTTTATCTCTTTTTCCTTATTCAGGGGAGCAGAAGGGAAGTAGAGTGTGGAGATAGAAGGTCCGTAAGAGAGAGAAGATCCATGCTCTTGTCATTAATTAGGTATGCCCCTAGACAGTGGCGGAGCCATCTTGTA
Organism: Solanum rostratum; assembly: GCA_029948455.1. Classification (NCBI taxonomy): domain Eukaryota; kingdom Viridiplantae; phylum Streptophyta; class Magnoliopsida; order Solanales; family Solanaceae; genus Solanum; species Solanum rostratum. The sequence continues at coordinate 87,410,907 of CM057045.1, read as the reverse complement.
ATTAGGGGACTCATCAACCCCCTCAGCAAAAAATTATACTATTTATATACGGTAAAAAATATTTTTTACCGTATAATAAATATTGAATCCTTTCCATTAGTTTATGTCTATTTCTTAAAATTTTGAACTCCTTAAAAAATATTCAGGCTCTGCTACTGCCCTAGGTAAGATAGTTATTAGGGTATGTATAATTTATGGAACACCACCAATATATTCTTAGAAAATAGGAGATGAGTAAAGTGTAATTAACCATATTTTTGGTGTTCAACTTATTGGTCATGAGCCACTAAAATTGGGAAAAAGGAAGAAATGCTCATAAGTCAGATATATATAGGAAATAAAAGATGGACTCCCCTTTTTAAGCTTTTTATTAGCTACATGAGTTACATTGTAATTAGTAGTACCTTTTTTAGTATTCTTTGAGTTAATTCTAATGTTTTCAAATATTTAGCTAAGGAATATGTCTATTTGCTTAAATGATGGCAGACATAGTTCAATAAAGATTTAAGTACAAGTTGACTTGGTCTATGCTTATATGAATGATCTTGTTCCAGCCAGGATGACGGAGAAAGATTCAACTAATTTGAACCGCTCACATCAAGATAGTAATAGCATAAAGGTTATTTGGTAATTAGTCGAAGGAGGGTCATAACATAAGGCTACTTCCACAAATAAGTCGTTACAAAGCACCATCAATCCCAGTCAGACAATCCAAAAGAATTAGATATAAATCAACCGCTAAGAAACTGATAAATAAGACAAGCAAATTTAAAGCAAATCCAAGTGATCAACACAAGATGCCTAACAAACTAAAACACACTTTTGAAATTGACACTTGATTAATCCTATCAGTTAATGAACATACAATGGCACTAGTTAAAAACTTAATTATCACTGTTCGTACATAGATAATCTTAGGGAAATTAAAATCTTAGATTATGTGATACATTAGTGACAATAATATAATGCTGCTTTTGCTATACTCATGATCACATAGATCTTATTAAATTAAGAAGTTGATGAAAATCCTACTTATGATTATATGTGTTAATTTATGTAGAAATAGCACTTAAGTAATACTATTCTTTATAATCTTACAATAATCATGATCATTAATTAGCATATATTTTCTTAGTTCACAGTAACTTATTCATTATTATTTTTACTTTGTACGACATTTAGTACTCTTACTATATTTTTTAAAATAGATTCAAGTACACAGCTCTGAAAGATTTCGTACAGTAAAAATGACAAAAGAAAATGATACTGACTAAACTCAAACCAAGCATTATTTTCTTTTAATTAATTTTAAAACAAATTGCTTTAAACATATATACAAATTTTCTTAAAGACATCAAATGTATAATGAGAAACTTTATTTCTTTCTCTTTTAGTAACATCAAACACACCAAATATAGCATTATCAATCTTATTAGCTTTTCTGTTTTCCCCAAGACATATGGAACTCTCCATATATCTGACAGACAAGAAAAGTAAGAGATTTTTTCTTGGACATGATGGATATCTGACACGCAAGTCATGGGCTTTTCAAAATTCCAAAAAACCAAAAAAAAAAAATGAATTATTTTTTCATTAATTAGTGAAACTAATAAGTAGTGAATAAAAAGAAACTAAACCATAATCGTATGTATTATATATATTGGTTTGTAAGTAGTTATTCATTTGATTTTATGAATTGTAACTCCTCCTTGAAACCAGAAACTGTACTGTAACAACGGGTCTATGGTCAATTAATTAAAAGAAATTATACCTGGAGCTTGAATACTCAAAAAGTTTTCCAGTTGCAGAAAAAACAATGAGTCCAATATCAGCATCACAAAGAGTTGAAAGTTCTTGAGCTTTCTTGAAAAGCCCTCTTCTTCTCTTTGAAAATGTCACTTGCCTTGCTGTCAAGTTGTCTATCTTCTTGATCTGGATTTTTTGTCTCACCATTTTCTGTCTTCACCTTATAATATATCCGTGCACGGACAAAGACTAATTAATATCATGTTCACACCGATCCGATTTAAATTAAAGCCAAGCAAGAAGATAAAACCATAGATCTTTATAAAAATAATACACCGAATAAAAATTGCCTACAATCAGGACAAGAATCTTCTATATATATATTATTAAAAACAGGAAGAATTTTTCAGAATGTTTGTACCTGCTCTAATGGATAAGGAGTTTTTTTTTTCCTTGAAAAAAAGTGTGAACTGTGAACTACTACTTAAGAATTCATAGAGAGGGGGAAAAACTGTGTTGATTAATTAACCCTAGAAAAATAGAAGAGAGATTAAGGAAAAGAAACCTGAAATTTCCTAGAGATCTGAAGGTATGAGCTCAAGAAAAGTGAAGAGGGATTTTTAGAAGCAAAAAAGCTGTCTTACAATAGAAAGAGAAAAGCTAAAAAAAGAAAAAATGAGAGAGAAATTAGGGTATTTTTGGTTACAGTAGTAGTAGTATTGGAAAACAACATTATCTATGAATAGTTAGACCAATAATATATGGAGAGAGAAAGAAGATGATAAAAATGAACCAATTAAATTAAAGAAGTGTTTTCTCTTTATATACTCCCTCACTCTCATCGGACAAGCCTCTCTTTTTCTTTTTCTTTTTCATTTTCTCCGAGTTTGTACGACACATGGCATAAATTAAATTTAATAGTTATAAGTTAATTAATTATTTTTTCACTCTTCATTTAATGACTTAAGCAATGGAAAAATGAAGAGAGAGAGAGAAAATTGAGAGGAGCCTCCTCTAGTCTCTGATGGCACATTTTTTTTAGTCCGTTCAAAAAAGAATGTCAATTCATTTTGGAAATAATTTAATTTTAAAATTTTTCTCTATCATCTATACAACTACCTAAAAATTATTTTAGATCAAAATTTTTTCTTTTTTAAAAAAATATCGTGTCAATTTAAAAAATGATACATAAAATATTGTTGGGATTCTTTGTTCCCCATACTTGCTTGGCTTTGAGTTTGTGCGAATGAATTGATTCTTTTACGAAGATTCCTTTTTATGGCCCAAAAATACCCAGCGAATTCCTATATATAGCGAAGCACACTGTAATTCTCATTTTCTTTCCTCTATTGGTAATTCGTAATCATAAATATCATATCATTTTAGTTCGTCCATCAACTTCATTTCTTCCCTTTTTTTTTGAAATTGACTAAAATGATAAATATGTCACGTAAATTAAAATGAAGTAAATATCTTTTTCCCTGTAAAAGTCACTAAATATCATTTCTAAAACAAAAGTCAAACAATTTAAATACTAAAGTTCCATTAGATAACTCATATTTTACTCTTTTTCTAAAATCTAATAAATAAAAATTTAATTAATTAAAAAGCTCCGACAATTGAAGTATTCCACCAAAAGCATGACTGATAGAATTATTCAATGTAATAATAGTAAATACCTTTAATTTAAATACCTTTAATTCCAAGTTGCCGAATTTCTTTTATATATATTTATGAAAATCCAACGAATTTCATTGGGTTTTTTAATTGACTTGGGTTTCAAGAGTAAACAACACATGTATCTCTAGTTTAGGACTTAATTATACGCGTTCATTTTAGTTTTTGAAATTATCTTTCGTATCATATTTATTTCAACAGTTACATGTATATAGTGCACTCAAATATATGTATTTTGGAACATATATGTCAAATTAAATTAGGTACAATTTATCCAGACACAATGTATTCAAGTGTGATTTGCGTGTATTTGAGATATACTAACTTTCTCATGCGCCTATTTCGCTTGCCCCTCTCCCTCTTTTGCTCACATCTCTCCCAATGTGTCTATATTTTAGAATGTATCTGATATCCCAAATACATGCATGTAATTATTAATTAATGAGATAATATATAATTATTTCAAATTATAGAGTGGAATATTTATGAATGGTTGAGAAAAAAAGAATAATATTAAGAGTTATTTACTTTTTTCGTATGAGTTTGGGTTGGAGCTTTTAAGTTGATTTGTTTTAATTACATTTAAACAGTTAATTAACTTCTATAAAAATATGATAATTACGTGATTATCTAAAATTAATATTTACCCTTTATTAATACATAGAGGCGCAACAGAATAAGAAAACGAATTCATTTTTTATACCAGAACATAAACATGTTCAAATATTAAAGAAATTTATGCAAGGTACAAAAAGAACTAAAACTTATCTAATGTCTCCAAACCTTAACTTATCATGGTACATTGATAAGATAAGCTGAAGCAAATTAATAATTACTGTATTAATTAACTAACAACAACAATAACAACATTAGCCAATAAAATTCCACAAATGGGGTACGGAGAGGATAAAATGTACGCATACCTTACTTACCACTACTTCATAGTTTTCAAAAAACCCTCGTCTCAAGAATCAACCCGCATAAGATGTCCACACATCTTATTTTCATTTTCGATGCCGAATCTTCATATTAAATTATCCACACATCAAATGCCCAACTCCAATAACTTTGAAAAATCATTTTTAAACTATCTTTTGGGATTAAATTAGAATCAAAAGATTAAATGCAGTTACTGTTGATATTGAAATAAGAGATATTTTTTTGAAGTGCTCCCACTGGCCCACCTATTTTATGTGATTTTTTTTAGTTCGTCTTAAAAGGATTATCTCATTAAAATTTAAAACAATTGAATTTTATTTTTAATAAAATAATTTTTAATTATAAAAATAATTCTAAGATATAAATTTTATAAATATTTTTTTAAAAAATAATATATTAAATTAAATAATATCATATAAAATGAGACGAATGAAGTAGTATTTAATATAAAAGGAAAGTGAGAAAAAAGATGAATATATGTGGAAGTGGGGAAACTTTACCGTAGAGGTGACAGATGAGATGAGTGATGAGTGAACACAAATAAATTTATGACTTTATTGTACCCTCGTACCTGTCAATGCTCCCCACTTCCTATACTTACCCTCATTCCCCTACCGCTTCCAAATTTAATTTGAACCACAAAATATAAAATAAATAAATTATATTTTTAAACTGTAATTATAATAAATTTAGTGTTCATTTGAATTGATTTAATTTAAGTGTTTTTAAGTTGTTTTGAAAAAGTTGCCTAGCTTGCCCGTTGCCTCTTTTTTTTTTCTTTGAAATATTTGGATAAAATTTAAAAATATTTATAAATATTTATTTTTAAAACAAAATAATAAAAATAAGTTAAAAGTGATAAGTTAGAAATTTTGACTTACCCAAATAGGCTCTTAATGTATTTTTTCTCGTTTATATAAAAATTCAAAAGGCATACATACATTGAAGCGGTTAGCATTTGATCTTGATATAAAATTCATCCACTTAATAAATTGAAAGAAATTCATCCACTTTATAAAAATGAAAATTTTTCTTCCACTTTATAAGAAAAAATTATTTTACCTAACTTTTCACTCGTTACCTCAAATTTCACTGCTCTACACTAGTCTCGAAAATCCAACAATTCAACACCACATTAAGAATTTGAAGGCCAATTTTAATCTAAAAATATTTCGTTATAGATTGATTTAAGTTTTTTCTTTTTTAAGTTTACAAATAAAACAAGTATGATTTTGTAAGTTATGTTATTTTATCTTTAACTATATTTAAAAAAAATTAAAATTTGTATTGATTAATCATTTAGATTCTAATTACCAACTAAGATTTGGATGCACGGATGGTTTTCTCTCACGCTCTATATTCGTCGATTAGTTAATTGTCTGTTGAGTAGTTATTAAGTCCAAATTAGTTGTAACTAATATAGTGGTTAAGAGTTAGTTACAAGTTAGTTAAGCATCATTAGAAGTTAGTTAGTGAATGTTAATCTCCTATATATACATAAGGAGATACTGTAACTCATTTTTAACAGAAATAAGAAAGGAACAAATCCTTTACTTCCTCTCAATGGGCCTCTGCTTCTTCTTCATTTCTTATGCTTCTGTATAAGGAGATTTCTCCTTGATAATCACTTCATTGTCAATAATAAATCTATATATAAATACATATGATTACGGGGTGAAATTATTGAATTGTCAAGTTGGAAATTAGAGTATAAAATTTGAGGAAAAAAGTAAAAAGAGCGATAAAAGTAAACTCTTCTTTATAAATTAATTAAGCCTAGAAAAAATAGTCCATAAAGCTAATTGTAATGGGGAATATCTTTCTAGCTTACTAAAAAAATACGTAATACAAACATAAAAACATTATAACAATACCGTAAGCTAACTATAAAAACCTAAAACCATTTTAGCAACATAAAAGTATATGACAGAATTTACACATGCAATGTCACAGTAGCTACAGACGCAGAGCGAAAGAATAAAAACAAATTGGAAACAAATACTATTATTATATATAAAATTACACGTAATTTTTAAATATTATTTATATAATCACTTTAATTCAATTATTTTCTACTTAAAACCAAAATCAAATCTAAATTTATCGATTTTTAATCTTTAACTTAAATCGAAAAGATATTTTTTTTTCTTTGAATTGCGATTTTCATTTTGATTCGATGAAGTTTACGCACATACAAATCAAAAGGCCATATAGTGTTCATCAAAGTGTATCAGAATTGTAATAAAAATTTGGAACCACCACATCAAAAGTGTGTGTTAGTATTGAGATTTATGTTTCTACTTTATGAAGAGGGGACCATTTAGTACATACATCAAGATAATTATCATAATAAGAAATATAAAAGTCGCGATTAAACTATTAATTAGTCATAATTAAAATAATATTTTGATACCAATTCATTGGTGCAAACTATGTGTCCATTTTGGCCACCAGGGAAGTTAATGGGAGCGACGAAGATTCAACTTAATTTAATTGACTTTAATTTAGCTAATGGGCTACAACATCTTCGAATGCAACGTCATCAACATATTTTTAACTAGTTTAGAGATTGTTGGCTCTGTTCAGTTTTGAACCGTGTGAATAGAAAATAAAGAATTGTGACTTTTCTAAAGAGTTATAATTTTTTCAAAAAATTGTGATTGTTCTAAAAGATTGTGTCCTTTCTGATAAAACACAATAAGCACGTGTTCACACTACTCGTTATTGTCTATAAATAGAAAAGTTTTTCTCTTATTTCTAACAACGGATTAAATTTGTTGAATTCTATTTCTCCTACACAAAAACAAATTCTAGTGTATTTGACTATTTTTTTCTTGTCAATTTTATTTTTATTTTTCCTTACATATTCTGTTTTCATTACTAATTTTATTTTCTGATTTTGAAAACTTGCTAGAATCTTTATGTCGATTGCTTCCACAAAAATTTGTTGTATAAAATTTTTATTCTAAATATATTAATAATACATGTTGATCAACAGATTCGAACCACACAAATGAAAACGTAAAACTTTTGTTTACAAATGTTGTACAATAAATGAAAATATCTACCTGCCCACTCCCCCTCCCCCTACTTTTTCATATATTACATGACATAAATATTACTAAGAATTCTCGCGATATAAAAATTAGAGAGAAGTAATAAAAATATCTTTAAACTTGACATGAATTATTAGTTTCATTCCTAAACTATTGATAGGCTTAAAAACACCCCTCAACTTGGCAAACTAAGCTTAAATACACCCTCGAACATGACATGAATTATTAGTTTCATCCCTAAACTATTGATAGGCTTAAAAATTCGTGTATTTAATAATACACGAATTCATGTATTAATAATTCGTGTCAAGTTCGAGGGTGTATTTAAGCTTAGTTCGCCAAGTTGAGGGATATTTTTATTAATAATTCATGTCAAGTTCAAGAGTATGTTTAATACTTCTCTCTAAAAAATTATAAAAAAGTTTGTGATGCTAACTTGAATTTTCATTAAATAAGAGAAAATCGAAAATACTCCACGTCCCTGATCCCACCTCAACAAAAACCAAAATAAAAAAGCATATGTTAAAGGACAGAAACTGATGGTGGTGTGTCTACACCTTTCGTTTTATTTGTCTTAAAAGAACATAATGAAAACTATTGAATGTTGTGATCTTAAATTAAAGATGTGTATAACATTTCAAAAATATTATTATATCACTTAAATTTTTGTGATTATCATGTAATTTCTATAGGAATGTAAATAATTTTTTTTAACCAATCACATAAAAAAAGAAAAGTGAATATGAAATTTCAATTTGATGAGTTTAAAAATATTTTCACTTATTCTCCCATGTAACTCGAACCCTCATCATATTTATTAATTAATGATGGACGTGCTTGAGCAACCCTTGCTTGTCGACCTTCGAATTCAAAATCTTGTAGTTATCAAAGTTTTATTATTTTTCACTTGTATATATTTATGTTCCATGAAAAAAAATATTACTATGGCTATACCCGCTGCTTGTTAAGGTACGAGATTACTTGCTACCACATTACTATATGATTTTAATAAGTTATAAATGTCGGATGCAAATTTCTGGAAGGGTTAAAGCACAATTTTGATTTGGTCCGTCTAATGAACATTCTACAAATTAATATTATTAGTGTAAAATATTCGTGTAAAGGAAGAGAATGAAACATTTTGCAACTTCAAAAATATTTTTGGAATATTACCCAGAAAAACTCCTATAGTACTTGACATTCAATTGGCAGAATATATTCCCCACACATAACTTGTTTGCTGAGTCTCATTTTTCTTGTGCTAAATAGAAACTATGTACATCAATTGACTAAAGCTTTCTTTCAATAGCCATGGATTCGAATTTTACAGGCAAAAAGGAAGACAGAGACTTGGATCTGTTGATAATGGATGATCAACTTGACAAGCTTTATCAAGCTTTTAATAATTATAAGAAAGAGAAGTCCATGGATGATGTAGATCCTAAAGATTTTATGGACAAGTACTTTGCGCAAAATAATTATGATTATCTTCACAATGATGCAGAGTCGTGTATGATGCAAATTTCCAGGGACTTTGAAGCGTTTGAAAGAACAGAGTTGCTTTCAACCACCAAAACGTCAATAGAGTTCAATAACAATATGGATCAATTGGGAGAAAATGTACATGTCCATCCATCTTATAGTCCTTTTGGATGTTATGAAGGAGATGGAAGTGGAGGCTTTTCAAATTACCATCATCTTGATAATGATGCACAATCAAGTACTATTATGCAAATTTCCAAGGATTTTGAAGTATTTGAAAGAACAAACCTCAGTGCTGCTGCAAAAACATTAGCAGATTTCGATGATCAATTGGGAGGAGATGTAAATGAAACTGAAAGGATGATTGAGGAAATGAGCAATCCAAATCCATCTTACAATGTAAGTGATTCCTCCAGCCCTGTTATAAGGTACTTCTTCTGTGGCCAAACGAAGGGTTACAGCCATCGAAGGAAGAGGCAGAAAAGGAAATATAGAGGAGTCGTCATGAGTGAAGAACAGAGGCGTATCAAAATGGCAAAACAAAAAATTAAGAACAGAGAGGTTGCAGCTAGAACACATGAAATGAGACTGGTAACCTACCTAAATGCTTTCTTCCTTTTGTTATCTACTAAATTTTTATGACTATCACTGCAAATCGATGTTTCTTTATGTTTATAAGGCTCATGAAGCATATTTGGAGGCTCAACATTTGGAGCTTCTCATGCAGAATGATTTCTGGAAGAAAATGGTAACGGTAAAATTTATTAATAATCAATCATTCACTTCTTCAATATTTGTGATGAGGGTTCCCAAGTAATAGTCTCTCTACCCTATAAGGTAGTGATAAGGTCTGCGTACACTTTACTCTGTCTAGACCTTACTTATGGAATTTCACTGTCATTATTGTTATTGTCACTTCTTCAATATTTTGTTATTTCAATTTGAAGTATCAGTATTTTTCACATTATTTTTTTTTTTTTTTGGTTAACCAGTTTTTGGAAAATCATAAGAGAGTAAATGTGCGGCCTGAACCATTGAGGAGGACCATCTCAGGACCAATGACATTAGTCCACATGGAATTGAATGGAAAATAAAAGGTTATACATTAGTACGATTTAGCATGCTAGAAATATTGATAATGAATATTATTATTTAATTATGCCGCTTCACATTAAAATCCGTTCATCTTTAATTTTTGCGTTTTAAATAGTTAGTCTTTAGTTTTGCTCTTAGCAATTGAATTTATGTTTAGCTTAGGACGAGTTCTTTAAATGCACGAGGCATAATTATGAGATAGTATAACATAGAAATATAAATTTATGTTCCAAAAAATTACTTTTTTCGTCTCAATTTATGTGACACATTTTGAATTTCTTCGAGATTCAAACCAATTTATCTTTAATCGTAAAATTTTCATACATTCTTTTTAACTATTTTGAATTATCAATCATTGTGACTTATAGTACTTTTTACGTAATTTAGAAATACATAAATCTCATTTTTGCAAAAAATTTGATGATTGTACGCAAATTTTCGATCAAATTTAGACTCTCAAAATATGAAAAATGTCACATATAAATTAAGAGGGAGGGAATAGTTATTTTGAAAAATAAAAATTAAATACCATCACAAAATAGGATCAAAAGTGCAAATGTCCCAATATTTTTCTAGTGAAGTTTACTGCTTACAAATTTTTTAAATGAAAATTTAAGACCATTAAACTTTTTTTCCAATTTTTAGTTTACACGTCCTTCATAAATGTCATGAACCGCAAAAAAGAAGCGTCACTCAACCCTATTTTGAGATGGTATTTAATTTTGCTTTCAAATTTAATAATGTTTGATTTTTGTCATATCAAATTTCAATTAAAAAGAATAGTAGTCATATATATTTTTGACATCGAAATAATAAAGAATTTTTGATTTGGCATAAATTTATATTTTCATAGCATAATATACTACAAATTATGTTGTATTGCATAACTTAATTCCTATCGAACTTGTATCGAGTGAAGTGAAAGTTCAGTTTCAGAACCCACAAATTATGTTGTGAAAGCATAATTTAGTTCCTATACAATTTATGTCGGACGAGACAAAAGTTCAATTTTAAAACTCACAAATTATGACATAAAAGATATAAAATAATTTTTACAGAACTTCATGCCGAGCAAATCAGATCATAAAAATATTACACAACTTATGCCGTATATCTTAATTCCTATAAAATATATGCCTGAATGAATTAGATAAAAAAAAAATACTATACAACTTATGCTACGTAACTTAATTCCTACAAAAGTTATTTCAAGCAAGGCAACCGTTCTCTAAATTCATGCCAGCAAATTAGGTCATGAATAAAAACTCTTTGATCCATAAATTTTTATTAAATGAGCATTGAAGACAGATATTAAGGAGCATCAATATTCAAAGAGCTTGAAAAAAAAAATGGTTTTGGATCAATATGTATTGGGCCTCATATCATCTAAAGTGGACTGGAACTTCAATTTCAAAAAATATTTTAGGAGGGACAAAATAATTAATTTATAATAATATAGTCATATTTTTTTACATAAAAAAATAATTCATCATAAGGTTTAACCATGCTAGAACCTTGTCTAAATGAGAAAAATCATGGGTAAAGCTGCATTTTTTGTGGTGAATATCGCTATTATATATATGCCTTTTCAAGATATTTCTCACAATAAAAATGAAAACAACTTAATGGAGCAAACTTTTACCTCTTTCATACATTTGACAAAAAAGTTTCTAACAAAAATAAATATTGTATACATGATGTATCGATATTGTGTACACAATGTATAATCATACACACATCTATATTACCTTAATATATTTTGACAAGCTTTTAATAATTATAAGAAAGAGAAGTCCATGGATGATGTAGATCCTAAAGATTTTATGGACAATTTTTTTTTTTTTTAGAAGAATCAGTTTTTTTATTTGAGGGTTGAAGTGTAAAAAAAAAAAAGTTGAGGTATTGTTTAGAAATGATCAAATATCATTATCTCTTAATTATAAACATGTCACCTACACCTAAGTTGTTTTTTTTAAAAAAAATTTTGAAACAAAAAACTTAATTCTTTATTGTAAAACAGAAACTGCTCACAAACTGGCAATGCATCTCTATCCTCAGTACTCACCTATTTAGCTTCCACACAACAACATCACCCTTTCAATGCTCCCTTCTTTTTTGTGCTGAGAGTTTTGGCATCCTTCCATTAACATTACCACACCAGCCCTTAAGATTTAAGACTATATCGCACAATCACAACATATGGATTAGTTCACAAATTAAATGTACATATGAATTAGGACGTACAGGCCACTCAGTAGATTATGTTCTTCCCCTTGAGGTAATAAATGTATTCGATATTATTTGTTCAACAGAGTACATAAACAACAGTCTTATTTTAATTATAGTATTTCCATATACATTTTACGACAACCCTTATGTCTACCGCTACTTATGTCGATTAAAACTTTAACCACTATTGATAAGTTATAAGCATACACTGCTCTCATCATTTGTAACACTTAATCCCTTTCTACTTTAAGTTGTTACTTGTTCGCCATTAAATAAGTGACTCGAAGTTATAAAAAGAAACTATATTTCTGATTAAATATTCTTTACTATTAATCATTAATGTCTACCATTAATATTGTCACTCGCCTTTTATTTTATACCTATAATCGTACAGATTGAGCCCACATACCAATCGAAATAGAGTGAAATGATAAAAAAGATACTAAAACAAACTATTGATTTGGTAATCAGTGCCTTAGTTATATGAAAAGGTTCATTAATACCTTACAAGTATTCAAGGCATGTTAAATTCACTCTTATTACGCCTATAAAAGGGTGTATCTTTTACTTCCAACCTAAGCACAAAAGAATGACCTATCACCTAAAATACAGGCAACAAAGAAAAATTATTTGAGTAAATAATATTACAGTATCGAAAAGTTAGTAAGAATTCCTAACCATATGTTTCAGTTAATCATTTACTTTATATAGAAACAAAAACAACATTAGTCCGCTAATGTATATCTAATAATTTGAGATAATATAGATTTGATAAACATACACGTGCACGTGTAGTGAATTCATTATGTATTAAAATGTATATTTATCCATATGCATTATTTTATACCATGTGTATACATTATATAGTATATCAATCAATATTGTAGAGTTGTATATTCTATCATCTATTATTTATAAGTCAAGAAGGAGAGGACGAACAGTGGCACTTTGGTAATTATGGATACCTCTTAGGGCCAAACAACTAAGATGGTTCATTGATTTTAATACAAACACGTGTAATATGTGTTTGTGCATATACCTCTGAATTTCAATTTTGATTCCAAAGCAAAGCTCTATCAACGAATACATTTCAGTTTCCTCCATATAACTGTATTCAAATCTTCGCCCAAATCAGTTGGAATTGGCAAGAAGAAATGGGAAATCCATTCGATGGCCACTTTGATGCTCAATGCAGATGAAGGAGATGAGAAAAGCTAACGAGGAAGAGGCTGAGATTTGAAGAAAAAAAACAAGAGTAAGTGAAATCTTGAATTGAAAATAACAAGAAAGAAAAAAAATGATCAAATCATGAACGATAGTAGAGTATCTAACAATTGATTAGTCATTGTTTATTTGGATTGAAAATTACCAGGGAAACACATGTTTATGTAGCATTTAGAAGTTAGATTAATTAGTGAAATTCCTTCTCAATTTTAATGTTCTGATAAAATAGAAGCTTCTTCGGATTGCAATTACATATTTTCATTAGTAGGAATTGCCTGTTATAATTTGACTACTAAATTTTTGAAATTTTTACACAAATATACAATTTTGGGCACAAAATTACATGCCCTACCGAATTCTTTGAAAATATCAAAAAAAATACACTCATTCATTAATTTTTCCATTTCCCAACACTATTATATCACATCACACACCACAATAATCACAGTCAAAATACCAAAAATCCTAAATTTGTAAATAAAGTTGATATTTTACATGGTATTTTTCAAAGAGTTCGGTAGGGCATGATAAATTATATATTGTACCTTCTTATGTGCTTAATCTTCCTTTGGTTCTCGGGTGCGGCAACCTCGACAGACATAAAAGTCTTTATTGGTTTTTCTTTTAGCCTGATCAAAGAAAAAATAAAGCAAGCAATTAGAAATAATGAAACATGATTAAGAAGGTTATTTGTTTTTCAATAGTTGAGACAGCAGACCAATTGTGAAGTTATTCTATAAAAAATAAAGAGCTAAAATTCCTTTGAACCTTTCCATGCAAAATTTAGCTTGGGCGAAATGCAATCTCTATATCCAAAATCTTATGACGAAAGAGCAAAAGAAGTAATAGCCAAAAGTTGTATATTTGTGTAAAAATTTCTTTATCATTTACCTTTTTTTATCCATTCTTTATTTCCTCCATAACTGAGATTAGTTATGTTGAGATTAATATTAATAATTTTTATTGCTTATAAATATGTATATATGACATATAATGTAGATATCAATATTGTATAATATAGCATACCTGTACATGGTTATAATCGATTATATATCATGATATACTTGAAAAATTAAATATAAATTAATTATATATGAAATATGCACGGATAAATCAATCTTGATTAGTTGAAAATCACCTCTAGATAGTCCTAAAATTTTAGATATAAAATCCAAGAAGAAGAAGTAACGTAAATAATTATTAACGTCGAAATTGAAAGAAAAGCAGGGAAGCTGTTAATAGTGAAAGTAAAAGAAAGAAAAACAATATTTGACTAATTTTAATAATTTTAAAAATGCCAATTTTTATGTTAAAAAAAAAAAGCCAGAGAGACCTTTGGCATAATTTTCCCATATTACAATTGCAAGTTGGCAACTCATACTTGATTGAAGATGTTATTGGTAAAACTTAATTTTTCTTTTTTCATATTTTTAAGTTTCACTGAATTTTTATAAAACAGAGGAAATATCTTGATTTAATTTTATACATACAAAGTTAGAAATAAATGGGAGATCGAGTGAAAATCATGTTGATAAATAGTGAAATTATCTCTAACAATTACTATTTCTTAATTTCTACGCCAAATCTCAGACGGAGGAGGCAATAAAATGCAACTGTCATAAGTTGTGATTTACAATTATTATTACAAAAACTTTCTTATATTTAATGGATCCTACTTCATACGTGTTCACTTTTTTTTAAAAACTTATACAATGTACTTTGATATTTTTTTAATCAGTTATTTGAAAATCTGATAATAATTATTTTTATATTATAATTTACATTTTGCCATATAAAGACACTTTAAAGATTTTTTTTTTTATTTTTCACAGATCTCACCTTTAGTTCTTTAGAATTTAATCCTCGACGATATAAGTAAGAAGTAACTTCGCACATTGCAATAAAATTTTATAATTCTATATCTTAGTTTACTATTTTAATCACGAAGTTTGATCGTCCATTTGAAATAAAAAAGAAAAGCTATAATAAAAATTTCTGTACAATCAAATTAATTATCAATCCGTTAATCGATAGTTTAATATTTTGATAAATCTTTATCTAATAATTGATAAGATAAATCAATCGCATTCAAAATCTAATTGAACCATCCGACAAACACTGAGATGATATGCAATCAAATTGATTTATAAAAAAAATCTTATCAATTTTTTTTTTTAAACACATCTTTTTATTCGATAATAACCATAATAAAGATAAAGAAAAATTTATTACATAGTTAAACATATTACAAGAATACTAATAAAAAAATTTAAAATTTAGTAAAAATTACACAAATTTAAATCATAAATTATTTTTCAATCTATTTCAATTCAAATAATAACTTTTGGACAATTGAATAACTTACCTATTTATTAATTAAATTTATTCTTATCCATTCAAATTTGACTTATCCGGTATATTTTGACACTCCTAATCTTATTATGATTACCGGATAATATGCAAAGTTGTAACGTACTTTTGTTCGAGTTGAAAAAAAGTCAACAAATACAACACTTTTTTCTTTTTCTTTTTAGAAGAGCTAGATTTTTTATAAATATATTTTCTCCTCCTTAATTATTATATACTAATATTAAATTGACCTTTCCTTTTAAAATCTTAAGCTGCAAAGTGTAAATCCCTCATTCTTCAACTGTTTATAGTGCAATAAATTTAATTCGTTTGAACTGTTAATATTTTTCAATAGTTCCATTTATTACCGAATTTATTTATATACATAGTGAAGAAATCTTGAATCTATGAGTATTGAATTTTTTTAAAAAGAGAATTTATTGAATTTTGGTTAAACTAGTTATATATTGAATATTTGAAAGTAATATATATTTTGAATGGGGTTATTAAATTTTGTGAAATTCTAATAGAGACTGTTAAAACTGATAACTTAATTTAACTCAACTTAATCACAGATAGTTTAACAGATATCCCGAATTCTGATTGGACATAATCACAACGGACAAAAAATTTCATGTTTTACCACAGTAAACTTTTTGATTTACCCTTTTTACCCCTTTATTTAAGCCTATTTTCATTTTTAAAAAGTCTACAAACACGTGCCCTTTATGTCATTTTGTATCTAACTTGTGTCCTTGTTCATAGGAGTTAATATAGCAGCAGTACACTTCTCTCCTCTCTCTCTTTCTTTCTTTCTTTCTTCTTCACTTCAATTTCTTCTTTCCCAGAAACTACGTTGAAAAAAGAAAAAATTATGGAACATCCATTCTTCATGAACGGCGCCGGAAACACGTCGAGAGCGGAGGCGATACGGTGGTTATCAATTGCCGAGAAGCTATTGACTAACCGTGACCTAGTTGGGAGCAAATCATTCGCGACCCGGGCCCATGATTCCGACCCGACCCTTTTACCCGCAGACCAAATTCTTGCCATTATTGACACCCTAATCGCCGGCGACAAGCGGATCAACAACCAGCACCTTGACTACTACGCTATTCTCCAAATTCCCTCCAACCAAACCCACGATTCTGAACTAATCGCTAATCAGTACCGACGTCTTGCTCTACTCTTGAACCCTCAGAAGAACAATTTCCCTTTTGCCGACCATGCTTTTCATCTGGTTGTGGATGCTTGGTCTGTTCTTTCGAACGCTTTTAGGAGGAGTGTTTATGATAAAGAAATTGGGTTTTTCCTTAACCTGAACCCTGTCTCTTCTCCTCCTCCTCCTAATAACCCGGTTGGTGGTTTCATGCAACAGAGTTCTATGATTTTTCAGAGTCAACCACAGTCACATCCGGTGCCGAGTTCAAGCAGAGAGCGGCAGACCGTAACTTTTCTTCAAGACCCACAACCCCAGACAGTGAATTCTGTGTCCAGTTTGACCAGAGAGCAGCAGCCGGTAACATTTCTGAGCAGAAACCAAACACAGCCGGTAACCTCTACCATGCTAAGCCCGGGCAGAGAACAACATCCGTTTACCTTTGGGTCAAGTTCCACAAGAGGGCAACAGCAAGTAGCTTTTGGAGAGTCAACAAGAGGGCAACATCAAGTAGCTTTTGGAGAGTCAACAAGAGGGCAGCAGCAAGTAGCTTTTGCAGAGTCGACAAGAGGGCAACAGCAAGTAGCTTTCGTAGAGACGACCAGAGGGCAACAGCAAGTAGCTTCTGTAGAGTCAACAAGAGGGCAACATCGAGTAGCTTCTATGGAGTCGAGAAAAGAGCAACAAGAAGTAGCTTCTGTACATCAGCAAGGTGATAAGCAGGCACCACAAAGAAACGAGGGCTTGGTGGGGAACAATCAAAATTTCTCTGCTACTACTGGTAGAAATGTGATCAATGAGGGTTTGTTTGGGAACAATCAAAATCACTCTGTTAATACTGGTAAAAATGTGAACAATGCAGGTTTGTTTGGGAACAATCAAAATCTCTCTGCTAGTATTAGTAAAAATGCGAACACTGAGGGTTTGTTTGGTAACAATCAAAATCAGTCTGCTAGTACCAATAGAAATGTGAACAATGAGGGTTTGTTTGGGAGCAATCAAACTCATTCTGCTAATACTAGTTGCAACAATGAGGTCTTTGTTGGGAACAATCAAATTCATTCTGTTAGTACTAGTAACAACAATGTGAACAATGCCAGGGGAAAAGAGAGGAGGGGAGATGCATCAAGTCATGCTGTTCCTAGTTTCTGGACTGCATGTCCTTATTGTTACCTTATGTATGAGTATCCTTTAGAGTATGTGGATTGTACTTTGAGGTGTCAAAAGTGCAAGAGGGCATTTCAGGCTGTAAAGATTGCATCGCCTCCGCCAATTATAGAGGGACAAGAAGCTTATTTCTGTTGTTGGGGATTTATGCCTTTAGGATTTTCCGTGGAGATTTTTAAGAAATACAAAGGCAATATTTCGAGCTGGACTCCATTTGCACCAATGTTTAAACATGGAGGTGTAAGAAAGCCATCTGCTCCAAGAGTTTATATTGATGATTATGAGGAGGATGTGTTTCTTGGATTATCAGAGTCGAGTGAGGAGTCAGATGAGGATTGGAAGGGTGATAAGAAGATGAAGAAACCAAAGAGCGGGAAACGAAAAAGTAAAAGGATTAAGAGAAAGAAAGGCATGATACCGAAATCTGACAAGGGAAAGAATGTTGTTGGGAATGCTGGTGACGATGCGCAAGATGTTTCAGTGACTCAAGGGGGTGTAGAAATGCCTAATGTCACAACAGCTCAGTCAAGCAAGAGAGGAGTTTCTAGTAACTCAAGAAGGCAAGCTGGGAGGGTTACAAAAGATGTTGGGAAGTTGGATTTGAATGTGGAATTCAGTAATGAGGTTGAAGAGCCCCCTGCACCTGGGATGGGCCAAGGCAATGGAGCTGGAACAGGGGAGGATGGGAACATTGAAGGGATTGAGTTTTTTGAAGGTCTTGATGAATTCCTAAGCAGTCTTCCTATACTCAATGCTGTGGGTGATGAGAAGGTTAAGGCTGCCTAGCGAAGTAAGGCACTTCTTTTGTTCTAGTTGTAGCTTCCTTTGTTCTTTTGTATGTTTTAGTGAGGGATGAAGAGCTGTTCAGGCATTGGCCGTGATGTTTTCGTTGTAATGCTAATGTATTGCTAGTTTGCATTGAAGTAATTGCAATAATCAGCTTTTTGCTCCAATCTCCTAATGTTGGTTTTCTTGTTGTACAGCGTAAATCATTTATCCTCAGTGTCTTATGTTTCTATCTTTTAAAAGATCAAATATGTTCTCAGAGGGGCCTTGTTTGGGTCTTTTTTTTCCTTCCAGTTTTGCGACATAAGTTTTAACTTTATGTTGAATCTGTTTTGCTTGAAATTGAGTCTTTTATCAACTTACGTCAGACAATTAATTGCTTTTAAGTCTCCTTGTTGCTTGTGTGGTGTCCAGGATCTTAACCCTTGTAAGTAATAGATTCATATAGTTTTGTTTTTTGCCCTTGTGAGAAATAACATCAACATTTTAAAATATGTTAGGATAAATTTTTTGATCTTATATGCGAAGCTTCTATTTAAATAAAAGAGACTCGTCTGCCACATACAATGTTACAAGTTTTTGCCCCATTTCTCTGTATACATGATTACTAGTGTTGGTTTTGGATCTTTTAAAAGCTTTGACAACAAAATGTCCAAGGAAAAAATTGGCCATGGAGACATCTTGAAAAACTAAGGCTCCATTTGAAGTGCAATGTTTCTCTTGTTGGCAGCAAATGAGGTTTGTTTGAGACATGACAATTTACAGGGAAGAGCTTCACATCACTAATAGGTGCGAGCAGCTTTTTCCTTTTTAGGTAAAGTAATCAAATCATATTAGAAAAGCATCACGAAGATGCAAGGTTACAAGAGAGCAATAGAAGCTGCTTCAAACAAAATGTGAAGCAAACTTCGGCTTAAACCTGTAAGCCAAAAGAATTCCCTGAATAATTTTACTAAGCTAAAGACGTGGAGCTAACAAAATCCCAGAAGTTATCCACATTGTTTACAGGGGAAAGAAAGTGCCAACTGAATATTTATTCTAAACATCTAGCCTTGAGGGTGCTAGTAGGAGTTGAGATTCCATCAAAACATCTGCTATTTTTCTCGTTACAGAGACACTAAAAAATAATTGCTGGGATTATTCTCCAGATTCTTTTGATGGTTTAATCAACTCTGCACAGTGACCAACTTACGTTGGCATCTTTCATAGAAAAGTGCATCACCCATTGGAGCAGTAAACAAATTCCATAACCCAGCTGTGCCTAGTTATCCAAACATGTCTAATAGGTGCAATCTGCAAGAAGGAAATGGAAGAAAATAGTTGTGTTGTGCAGTCACCTAACTAGTGTGGCACATGTACCTAAATCTATTTACAGTGAAGTGGACAATGCAAGGACTATAAGTTTAAGGGGTTTGATCAAGAAGATAAAAAAGGTATGTTCAACAATATGTGCTAGTTTTTGGTTGTAAAGAGAAACAAGAGATGTTTCGAAAACAGATCATGGTCTCTCTGCAGAATTAAGATTTGAAAACAGATCAGGCTCTCATCAAAAGTAGAATTGCTTGTGTTTTTAATCTTCCGGGTGGTAAATGGTGTCTATAGACAATGCTGACAGCATATGAGACTTTATCACGTCCCTGCAGGACTTGTGTTAGACTGGCTAATAAAACTTTCATTTACATATTTCAGCACCTTCTTAGTGGTGGTTTTAATTTGATCACATTTACATTTTAAACCCTGTTTGAGATTGACTTGTGGTTTTCAAACTTATTTTAAATTATTGAATGCAATTTAGCTGATTGCTGTGTGCTGCTCATTTTTTATGCAAAATTAATTGTTAAAGTTGGCATGAGACTGAGCTGAATGGCATTGTCCCAACCACCATTAAATGAGTTAAAGCTGATTACAAATATTTGTAACTAGCAATTCTTTGAAGAGCAGGCACAGAAGGAAGATAATTTTTCTATTTGCCACATCCAGTTCACTCCTCTCTCTCGTGTTTTAATTTCTTAGTGGGTGTTTGGATTGGCTTATTTTAAGTACCTTTTGGCTTGAAAGACAATGCTTTTAAGCACCTATTTTTAGGCCAAGATGAGCATAAAAATAAACTATGAGTTAAAAGTTGGGTATGGCCAACATATGGCTTTAAGCTTCTAGCTTTTAAGCGACTTAATAAAAGCCAATCCAAACATCCCCTGAGAAACCAGACTAACAGCCTCTGTGAAGAAACTACTGTAACTTGTCAAGTGTTGTAGTGAAACTGATTGCAAAAAAGAGGAAATCGGCCACATTAAAATTACCTTCTGGGGAGGTCCATTTGATATCCAAAAACTGCTCAGCAACAGTCAGACAAGTGGGGAGTGTTGGGGTGAACCAGAAAAGTTTGGATAGAGCCGGATTTAAGCGTTGGCTAGGTAAGCGTCCTGTAGTAAGAGGAGTAGTTATGAACCCTGTAGACCATCCCACGGGGGTGGTGAAGGGAGAGCCCCAATTGGTAGAAAAAAACCCACAACCCCTTGGGGTTATCTTGCACTTGGAAGAAGTAGAAAAAAGAATAAATATAGTAATAATTTGATTCTTCGTCGCTGTAGTAAATAGGAGAGAAAATCGAATTGAATTCGTCGTTTTTACAAAAACTTTACAAAAAAAATAGGAGTAAGCTTGTGACACGTTCACTAAAAAAAAAAAAATCCTTTTGTAGCCAATCATTTATTAAAAAAAATTGATAAGCTTAACACAAAAGCATAAAAAGAAATAATAATAAATGCCAGCAGTTCAGGATATATAAAGGGCTGCATTGCCTGTGTTATTTTCTTTACTTTTTTCCTGCCAGTTTTTCAGCTCGATCTGGAGCATTCTGCATGCATTCAGTTATAAGTTGCTATATGCCTGGAATTTGAGAAACATTTCTGAATCTAAGGGGATAATCATTCCTATCCCTTAACAGATGACCTTTTGGTCAACACGAAGACTGAAGAAAATGTAAATGAAAGATGTTAAGTAGGGTTTGATACTTCAAATGTGTTAAAAGTTTAGTAGTTCATCAGAAAGGTGTTCTTTCAATATAAAAAGTATTAAAGAGTAACCCTCAGGGGTTGGCCTGGTGGTAATTGACTTGAGCTTTGGGGTTTGCTCCCTTTCAAGGTCTCAAGTTCGAAACTCACTACGTGCAAACAATTTCTGAGGACCATCGGACTGGGTGAAACCTGAATTAACCCTGGTGCACATGCGGGAAACTCCTTGCCGAGGGCCTGTGCACCCCGGAAATGGTCGGGCCCAAAGAGACTCGAACACCCAGTGCCAATAAAAAAAAAGTATTAAAGAGTAGAACTTTTGTCAGCTTAACTCTTATTTTCCTCTATTTGGTGACGGGCGACTTTCTACAATTACATGAACGGGTAAAGTGAACATGGATAAGAAGGAAGTGGATCAAGTAAATTGGTTCACCTAGAATGTTGAGTGCAACTTATAGTTGCTTATTAATGAAGGAATTAGGAAGTGAATACATTTAACTAAGGTAATCATGTACCAATAACTTCTTTTCTTCTAACCTGACTAATCATAAAACTCAGGATGTAATCTTGAAATTTAATGCTGCAGATCTTATTCGCATTCACAAGCGAGAGCCCGAGTAGAGCCAATATCCCTGACCAAGAACCTTTTTGATGAGAAACAGATTAACTGTGCTCTAGTTCGAAGAGGCTTCAGTCAGTTCTCTACATTGAAGCAGAGATTTCAGAATTTTAAAAAGGACAACCACTTGTAAGCTACACAACAAGCTGTATATTGCTGTTCAACATGTTTAACAGTTTGATAAAGCACATTCCACTTTTGTGATTTCTTCTTCTTTTTTTCTTTGTTGGTAATTTGGGACTAGGCAAAATTTGAAACATTTTCAAATATCTTGTGTATTCCCAAGAACCAAAGGTAACTTTTCTTCTGCAGCTGTTTTATATTTTTCTTGAATCACGAACTCTCAGTCAGTAATTCACCTTAGTTTATAGCTTATTGCTGAAATTTCAACGTACAATTTGAAGGGAAGTTTGTGATGCTTGCTTGTGTGGACTCTCGCATGTGTCCGTCAACTGTAGAAGGTTTTCAACCTGGTGTAGCCTCTGCACTTCACAGTGTGGCAAGTCCAGTGCCTCCTATGAAGAGCAACGAGCTGTTTCTAATAGTTGCGTTTGTTCCTTGTTTGATAATCACGTTTTATATTGCCAAGGATGTATACATTTTGGGTTGCATTTTCAATACATATTGGTGCCAAATGGTCCTCTAGTGGCAAATGCAGCTTGCCCGCTTGGTGTTAATTCTCTTAAAGTGAGGAAGACTTGCCTCCATTAATCTTCCAACATGCTACTATCTTGAACTTACCTTTTCTTTTTTTAGATTCTGTATTCATGTCACCTTCATACAGTAACAATGTGCAGATCTTATATTCTTTAATTGTTTAGAAGAATGGGATTTGGTGCACATATAATCTCTCAATTAATATTTAGCATGATGTCGCAGGAAGATTATTAGGAGATCTATAAATGAATTATGGATTGGAATCCTTTGATATTCAAAATCATGATAAGAACTTGTGAATGGATTTACAGTTACAACTTCTATGTGAAATTGGA
The DNA here is from genome assembly GCA_029948455.1 of Solanum rostratum. Taxonomy (NCBI): domain Eukaryota; kingdom Viridiplantae; phylum Streptophyta; class Magnoliopsida; order Solanales; family Solanaceae; genus Solanum; species Solanum rostratum. The sequence goes on along the minus strand of CM057045.1, from coordinate 87,387,373 downwards.
ATGTCATTAATTATGCTCGACAGAAATTTGTGACAATAATTGAACTTTTATTCATTAACAGTGAGGTTACATAAGGTTCCCATTCAAATTCTCTTATTATATACTTTCTTCTCTTTATTTTCCTTGTTTGTTTGTCTGAGTTCTTGTTTTGGAGCTGGTAGTCTGGGAGTGAATTGTAGTGTTTGGTTCATTTTTCCAGCTAAAATGATGATTAAAGGATTTTTTGACTTTGATTTCGTTTCTAAGTAGTAGAGAACACACTTTTCAGTGGTCGCAGGAGCTGTATAGGCATTTATGACTTAATGAGCATGGTAGATGATGCAAATTGAAGATTGGCTAGATTTTCTCTTCTAATTAATGTGGTTTCAGGTGACTCCCCTCAATGATTGTATGCAAAGTCAGATATGAACTTAGTTTTGTTCTGATAAGTTCTTATATCACTTCCAACTTGGTTCAATTGGAGTTGGGTGCAGTTGGAAAGTCTAAAGTTACTGAAGTTGCTGTTTCCTGCCTCAGTTTTAACCTGCGATGCAGCCTCTGTGCGAAGGTATAATATTCTTTTCATTCTATTTATGTTTCAGTTATACTGAATCCACTTTTTCTTTTCTTAATAACGGAGAAATTCCCAATGGTCGGTTAAACTGAATACAACGAGGGATAACCATCAAAACTTGAGGTGGAAGAGAAAAAGCAGTTCTTATCCATTGGGACCATAAAATACACAGGCTGGTTTGTTTATGGATTTTGATTGGTTAAAATTTCAATATGATATGGCTGCTGTTTTTTCGTATGTTCAGCAGCATATATTATTTTTCTCTGTTTGGTTTCACTTTGAAAATAAAACTATAAGTGCCAATGTTTGGTCTCTGGATAACATAGTTTACTCCATGTATGACCAATATGGTTTAAATGGAAGATGCTGGCAGAAATGTCATGGATCATATGCATGTCTTACAGGATTGAACGTTTTGTTGCATGCTTTAATAAGAAGCGTGAACTGTGGTTTGGTAGGTGAAATGACTGCGTGGAATTGGCACATGAGGATTCTAGTTGAGAAAGAATATGAGTATTCAACCCAGAAGTTTTAAGGTGATGGGTGGAGTGCTCTAGTACATTATAAATAATTCTGCAAATCCTGCATGTGTAGCCTGGTTATATGGTTTACATGTGAACTAAATTGTTTTTTTCAATTTTTGCTGTTATTTGTATTTTCTTTTTTCCATGAAGGCTGACGAGTGGATTGAAGCAGAGTGAGGGAAGAGAGAAGCCTAGAGTGGCATGATGGGATGATGGTCCGTAGAAGGTTATTTTCCAAAGCATAGTGTAGATAGAGAGAAACAGCTGTGAATACTGATTTGTCAAAAGTTTGAATATGATAACATATGAAAGAATATGTCTCCAACCAAAAGTTTTAAGGGAATGGGTGGAGCGGCCCAAGGCATTGTACACTTTTATTTATTTCATGATATCTTCAACATGCCCCGCCACATGGGACTTGATTCTTTTTCAGGAGCCACCCGGATTTCTTTTATGTTGTTTTGACAATAGGTTGCGGTGAGACTTGAAAGGAGAACACCTCTACCTGCTTTGGTACCATTGTGTGACCATCTCATAAAGTTACTTCATGAGCCGGCAAAGAGGGTGAGCTTTTATTGCCTTAACTATATTTCCATTTACCGTGACCTTTGGATGCCTTTTTCCCTTTTGCGTTTCTTTGATTACTGAAGTAATAAACATATTTCTACCCAGGAAGCAATCAACTGCTTGTTGACGAAGTTGGTAATGTTCCATGGACTAAAAGACACAGGCTCAAAGGTGAACCATGATTGTGGAAGAACTCTAGAGTGGATAATTAGTCTCTGTTAAGAACTGGAAACTGATTTGGAGCTGATCCTCTTCGATAATTAGTCTCTATTTATGTTTTTTTGTATCAATTTTCTTTGTAATAAAAATTTCATTGCTTCCTTTGCTGAAAGGGAGGTTGATATGCTATTCTTTCAGCTATTGACTTTTATTCATGGAAAATTGTATAAACTTTGCACTCCACCAGTTATATGTGGAGCAGAGAATATTAATGTATTCCAATTTAAAGGTTAGTTTATGATGTGTAAACTCAAGCAATGGTCTGTTTTTTTGATTCAATAGACTTTAAAGGCCACTCTTTTGCCTAACTCTGTTTTTATTTGTTGAGAAAATAACAAGGGCGAAATGACTGTGATCGAGAAAGTAAGTTATTTTTGTATTACCATTCTAATTAATAGATGAATATGGGAATTATAAGGTAATTATTCCAATTACCCACTTCTTGTCACCCATTTACATTTTATAATACTAAGAAACTCTAAAGTAATCAGTCACTTTCCAGTTTTGACATTTGGTAGATTTAATGAGTGTCAGAGAAATGAAATCAGCCAAGCTAACAATTCTTATCAGGTTGCCACCAAAACCTATATGCTTGTGACAGGTTTAGACTAATAAATAATTTAGGTCATCTACATTGACTTTTGAGGTACCGTACCAGACTATAAGCTAATTAGTTTGATGAGAAATCCAACTACTCAGATCCATGCATAACAAACAAATTCCTAAAAGTTGTTGCATGCATTCTTGAAACCTATATAAAGCAACCGACTTGAAGCCAATGCTACATCCCAATCACATCCTCTCCTACATTATTCTTTCTTTTACCTGCAGAAAAATGGCTCAACATTACCACATCTCTTCTCTCTTATTGCTTGTATTTTTTAATATATTCTTCATTCATAGCAACATAACTGGAGCGGCTGCACGCAACCTCCTAGAGACTCCCGTTCCTGAGATACCTAAACCAGAATTACCCAAAGTTTCAGCCTTACCAAAGCCTGAAATTCCAACCATACCAAAGCCTGAGATACCTGCTGTTCCGAAGCCAACAATTCCTAAACTACCAAAGCCTAAAGTCCCAGAACTTCCAAAGCCAGAAGTACCAATTGTGCCGAAGCCTAAAACCCCAGAAGTACCAAAGCCAAAGGTTCCAGAACTTCCAAAGCCAGAAGTACCAACTGTGCCAAAGCCTGAAATCCCAGAAATACCAAAGCCAAAGGTCCCAGAGCTTCCAAAGCTAAAAGTTCCAACTATGCCAAAGCCTGAAATTCCAGAACTACCAAAGCCTAAAGCCCCAGAACTTCCAAAGCCTAAAATCCCAGAAGTACCAAAGCCAAATGTTCCAGAACTTCCAAAGCCAGATGTACCAACTGTGCCAAAGCCTGAAATCCCAGAAGTACCAAAGCCAAAGATCCCAGAGCTTCCAAAGCTAAAAGTTCCAACTATGCCAAAGCCCGAAATTCCAGAACTACCAAAGCCTAAAGCCTCAGAACTTCCAAAGCCTAAAATCCCAGAAGTACCAAAGCCAAATGTTCCAGAACTTCCAAAGCCAGATGTACCAACTGTGCCAAAGCCTGAAATCCCAGAAGTACCAAAGCCAAAGGTCCCAGAGATTCCAAAGCTTAAAGTTCCAACTATGCCAAAACCTGAAATTCCAGAACTACCAAAGCCTAAAGCCCCAGAACTTCCAAAGCCAAAAGTACCAACTGTGCCAAAGCCTGAAATCCCAGAATTACCAAAACCAAAAGTACCAGAAGTTCCAAAACCAGAAATCCCAGAACTACCAAAGCCAAAAGTCCCTGAGCTTCCAAAACTAAAAATCCCAACAATGCCAAAGCCTGAAGTTCCAGAATTGCCTAAACCAACTCTTCCTTCCCTTTCTCCACCTTACAAACCCGCTACTCCTTGAGTAAATTATATGCTACTTCCACTCTATTAGAAAGTACCCAACTGTTGTTTTTGCTATTTCCATCTCAGTGTATGAAGGTTGCAGATACTTTCTGCTAGGAGTATAAATAATGTAATTCTTTTATAGTATTTGAATTGAATGTATCATGTTTAACGTGTCATTATACTATATATGAGTGTTTTATGTACTTTCTACATTTACAGTAATGTAATATCTTTGCTTTAGTTCCTATCATTGGCCATCTTTGTAGTAACCACTTTCTTCCATCCCATTTCAAGAGTCACAGAATCCCAAATATTCCAGCCTTCATAGATTGTATAGGAAAATATTGTAATGACATTATATTAAAAATATTACTACTTTATTCTTACTTCTATAATTCTCATCCTCCACTTTGTTTTTTCCTTTTGGGTAAAATATATATCCTTTTAATTACTCCTCAAATAAAAAACAAGTAGTACAAAAAATTTGGCCAATATATAGTACCACTACATGAATTTCATAAATAAAACATAATCTAAAAGACCCATATCTTATACCCGATCCATATTTTATATTCATGTAACTTCTTCTATTGATCAGGAAAATTCAAATGTTATTTATGGAATTTTAGAAAGGTAAAATATATTTTATTAATTAGAACAATGAAAAAAGTCAGCGTAACTGGTGGAAACTAAAAGTAAAAAGAAGAAGAAGCTACTTATCAAGTAAATCATAATCATAAACAAATTCGAATTTAAAATTTATAAATTTTCACTATATTATGAAATTAATATATAATGATAATTGTATTTATAGTCAAATATGTATAGTTATTTAATATATTTCTTAATATATACACACAAAATCTCATTTATCGAATCTGTTTACATGTTTATTAACGTGTATCAATAATGTATAGATAGTTATATAATGTATCAATATTGTATAAATTATGTATAAGCATGTATCATTATCATATTAATAGTTTGTAAACATGTGTCGATATTGTATAAATTGTATAAAAATATGTGTCAATATTATATAAATAGGTACGAAAAGTGTCTGCATTATATTAATGGTTCATAATTGTGTATTAATATTATATAAATAATTATGTAATATATCGATATCGATATTTATCGAAATAATTAAGTAACCAAAACAAAGCTTTTTAAAAAAGAGCCAATAAAAAATTTTAAAAACACTGACTTTTAACAAAAAATAATTTAACATAGCACATCTAAAAAAATAAAAAGAAATCAAAAAGAAAAAGACCAAATAAATAGAGTCAAATTGTAAGACGAAAAAAATTAAAAAAAATTATTTAAAAGCCAAAGTAAAAGAATAAAATAAAATTAAAAAGGCTGAATGGCCAATTTCAAAAGAAAAAAAAAGGAAAAAAATAAAGGCCGAATGGCCAATGGACGAAAAAAAATATTTAAAAAAATCAAAAACAAAAAGAAAAAAACCAAAGCCAAAAAATAAAAAATAAAATTAAAGAAGAGCTGAAAGAAAAAGGCCACTTGACAAGTAGAATTGTGAACCAAATAATCCAATGCTGAATGATCATTTTCAGTAATAAAAAACAGTGAACTATTTTTTGTGTAAATAAGTTTTTTCAATGATTTATGGGTGTAATTATCCTTTTATATAATAAGGTCATTAAGTTCAATATGTGATTTGCCAAAAATATTAAATTTAGTTGGACACATCAATTATAAGCTGCCCATGACGGGTACGCACATACTATCATATTTTACCCCCAAAATATTTCAATCACTAGAAATATATAAGATATTGCTCTGGTATGAGTTATGAATTTTTTTAATTTTGTTTTAGTGTGAGATTCACATTAATATGGCATAAAAAATTAATTTAGATTTTATCAAGTCATTTTTTTTCGATTGAGTGATTTTATATAAGAAAAAAACAGCAGTTTTATTCATTAATTCTAAAGCTCGAAACAAATTCTAAAGTAATCACTTTTTTACAGTCTTGGAGTTATTACGTACACACTTAAATAAAGATTTAGTTTAAATTGAATACTTTTTCTCTTTTCAAATAAATAAAATCAGGTTGCCAGCATAACCTACATACATGTGACAAGTTCAAACTATCATGTAATTTAGGTGATCTAGATTGACTTTTCAAGTGCCAGACTATAAGCTAAGTTGATGAGAAATTCAACTACTCAGGTTCTTGAGTAACAAACAAAATCCTAAAAGTCCTTGTAATTGCATTCTCAAAAACCTATATAAAGCAACAGGCTTAAAGCAAATGCCACATCCGAATCAACATTGGTTCTTAAAACATATTCTTCTAAAACCTTGTAAGATTTGCAGAAAAATGGGTCAGCATTACCACCTGTCCTCTCTTTTATTACTTTCATTTCTCAATTTATTCTTCATTCATGGCAACATAACTGGCGCGACTGCGCGTCACCTTCTAGAGACACCCCTCCCTGAGATTCCTAAACCTGAACTCCCAAAAATCCCAGCCTTGCCAAAGCTTGAAATCCCAACTATACCGAAATCTGAGATCCCTGCGGTTCCAAAGCCCGAGTTACCAACTTTACCAAAGCCTGAGATCCCAGTTATCCCCAAACCTGATATTCCCGCGATGCCAAAACTTGAGTTTCCTCCCCTGAAAAAGTCAGAAATCCCAACAATGCCCAAGCCTGAAGTACCAGCTACTCCAAAGCCTGAAATCCCAGAACTACCAAAGCCTAAAATCCCAGAGTTTCCAAAGCCTGAAATTCCAGAATTACCAAAGCCTAAAGTACCAGAGCTTCCAAAGCTAAAATCCCCAACAATACCAAAGCCTGAAATCCCAGAACTACCAAAGCCAAAAGTACCAACTACTCCAAAGGCTGAAATCCCAGAAGTACCAAAGCCTAAAGTCCCAGAGCTTCCAAAGCTAAAAGTTCCAACAATGCCAAAGCCTGAGATTCCAGAACTACCAAAGCCAAAAGTCCCAGAGCATCCAAAGCCAAAAGTACCAACTACACCAAAGCCTGAAATCCCAGAAGTACCAAAGCCTAAAGTCCCAGAGCTTCCAAAGCTAGAAGTACCAACTATGCCAAAGCCTGAAATCCCAGAATTACCAAAGCCAAAAGTACCCGAGCTTCCAAAGCTAAAAGTCCCAACAATGCCAAAACCTGAAATCCCAGAACTGCCTAAACCAACTCTTCCTTCACTTTCTCCACCACACAAACCCGCTACTCCTTGAGTAAATTATATGCTACTTTCACTCTGTTAGAAAGTACCCAACTGATGTTTTGCCATTTCCATCTCAGTTTATGAAGATTGTGACCTGGGCAGTGACATGGAGATACTCTCTGCTAGGAGTAGAAATTGTAATTCTTTTATAGTAGTATTTGAATTGGATGTACCATGTTTGACGTGTCATTATACTATGAATGTCTTGTCATTATACTTTTGAGTGTTTTATGTACTTTCTATACATACAGTGTAATAAAACTTTGATCTATGTTTAGTTCCTGTTCTCTGTTTTTGCTCAATTGTTGTTTGTCCCTTTTTTCCCTCACCGTTTTACCATTTCTTCCATTACATTTCAAGAGTATGGAATAAAGCATGAACTAGCATATTTAAATGCCACAGAACAGAGTGAACCTCACATTTTTAGTGTAGAACCAAACTGGTGATTTAACTAATGATTTGCTCTTTGTTTCATTCATCCTAATGCACATTAAATGGATTCAATTTAAGAACAACTTATGCTTGATGCATGATTACTTAGCTGGTGCAACTACATGAGCCGCCTTCTAGAGATGCCATTTCCTCATGAGATCTTTGAACCAGAATCCCCATAGATCCCAGCCTTGCCAAGGCCTGAGATTCTAATTGTGCGCCATACCAAACCTGAAATTCCGGCGTACCAAAGCTAGAAGAATCAGTGGCATTCCAAAGAATCAGTGGCGTACACAATTTTTTTTATGCAATATCGATATTTAAAGGAGTAAACAAAGAACAAATATTGTAGCAACATTTTTAATCATAATAGTCTCACTAGAAATAATGTATAAGGGAAAAAACACCAGACAACCACTTAAAAACTCATCATTCATTTGAATTAACAAATGGATGTTAATCAACTTCATCACCGAGAAAGCAATACGCTTAGTCTCAAGTCATTGGACCGAATATATAGTTGTCAAAATTAGGATTTTACATGTGGTGAAATAATTGAACCCAAATGGTATTTTTAGTTGTTTATTGTCCCTTTCATACACAGATAGTTGATGTTGCTAGGTACGGCAATGGGGCGGGTACGGGTTGAGCTCAACTCGTAATTTTTGTAAACTGCCCAGCCCCGGCCTGCATAGTGACTTCATTTTCAACCCATTCCGCCCTGCCCCACATAGATCCGCCCCGCTTAAATTTTTAAGTTTTTTTATTTTTAATTGAATTTAATATGAAAAATTAAAATTCATATTTTTTTAAAAAAATTCACTAATTAACTATTTTTAGTTAACATTTCAACAATTATTTTTTAATCGTTAATTAAAATTTCTAATTAACATTTTTAACAATTAATAATCTACGGAACATGTCTGATTTAAATTTAGAAAAAAATAGAATTAAAGTCAATGTTTAATATAAAAAGTTTATATTTTTTATTTTTATTAATTACAAATATTTAATTTTCTTCAAATTCTTTGATTTTTTAAACCCACAACCCGCCCCGCTCCGCATCAATTTTAAAAAATAGCTACTTTAACTTGCCCCGCCCACATAACTTTAAACCCGCCCGGCACCAGCCCGTTGCCATCGCTAAATGTTGCTAGCTGGTTTAGTTTTCCTATAGAATGTCATATCAATCAAACCAAGTTCGCCTTTTCAAGCAGTAAATCTCAAAATTTTTTTAAAATGAAAGATATTGCAGTACTGAGCAACTGTTTTAATTTATAATCATATATTTTGTTTAATAATATGTTTTTAAGAAAATTTCGGATTACACCCTTCATCCTTGGTAAATCCTCCCCTTTATGCAATGCAATGGTCCTTTTATGTGAATTATTCTTTCAGCGATTAACTCTATTTCATTTGTTGGAAAATTGTATAAACTGTCAAAAGTGTTTCACTTGCAATACTCCCCCATTATTTTGTAGAATAGAATAGCAGAGTATAATGTGCTCCAAGTTAAAGCCATCATCTTAACTTTATGTTTCAGCAAACTCAGTCAATTGTCTCCTTTTGATTCCATAGACTTGAAGTCATCTAGTGTCACTCTGTTTTTATTTGTAGAGAAAAAAGCAAGGGCGAAACAACTATGATCGAGAAAGGAAGTTATTTTGTATTGCAATTCTGTTAATATTCCATTATACTCACTTCTTGTCACATCCTGTAATGGTGATGTTAACCAGAAAAACATCACTTTTCTCTACAATAATCACCTTTCTGTTTTCATATTTGATAGTTTTTGTCATTGTCATCGATTAATTACGTACACACCAAAATAAAGATTTGCGTTAAAAAGTGAATACCTTTTTTCTCTTTTCAAATCAATGAAATCAGCCAAGCTAACAATACTTGCCAGGTTGCCAGCAAAACCTATATGCTTGTGACAGGTTTAGACTATTATACAATTTAGGCCATCTAGATTGACTTTTGAAGTACCATTCAAGACTATAAGCTAATTAGTTAGATGAGAAATTCAACTACTCAGATCCTTGAGTAACAAACAAAATCCTGAAAGTCCTGTAATTGCATTCTTATAACCTATATAAAGCAACAGACTTAAAGTTGATGCCACATCCCAATCAAATTGAATCTTCTATGATCTACATTAAAATGTCTCAGCATTACCAAGTATCCTCCCTGTTACTACTTGCATTTCTCAATTTGTTCTTCATTCATGGCAACATAACCGGTGCGGCTGCACGCCACCTCCTAGAAACGCCCCTCCCGGAGATACCAAAACCAGAACTCCCGAAAGTTCCTGTTGGGATGTGGAGCCTGATTAATATGTAGATGTACTGTTTATATATTAACGATCTCGCCGTTCTATTTTAGGCTGTACTATTTTTATTATTCTCCGTGTATTTTGTAACAGTGTTATTCTATTAATATAAATACTGCATCACCGTGGAGGTTACCTTCACTGGTGTTACTACGAAATTATTTCTTTTCTCTCTCTTAGGTTTACCAAAAACTGTCTTGATTCTTGAATTATTCTTCGAAATTCCCAAGTGTTGTAATCGATCCTAACAGTTCCAGCCTTGCCAAAGCTTGAAATCCCCACTGTGCCGAAGCCTGAGCTTCCAACCACACCAAAGCCAGAGATTCCTACTATGCCAAAGCCTGAGATTCCAACAATACCGAAACCCGAGTTTCCTCCCTTGAAAAAGCCAGAAATCCCAGCAGCGCCAAAGACTGAGCTTCCTCCGCGTATGAAGAACCCCGAGGTACCAAGTGTGCCAAAGCCTGAAATCCCAGAACTACCAAAGCCAAAAGTCCCTGAGCTTCCAAAGCCAGAAGTACCAGCTATACCAAAGCCTGAAATCCCAGAATTACCAAAGCCAAAAGCCCCCGAGCTTCCAAAGCCAGAAGTCCCAGAACTTCCAAAGTCAGAAATACCAGCTATACCAAAGCCTGAAATTCCAGAACTACCAAAGCCAAAAGTCCCAGAGCTTCCAAAGCCAGAAGTACCAACTATGCCAAAGCCTGAAATCCCAGAACTATCAAAACCAAAAGCCCCAGAGCTTCCAAAGTTAAAAGTCCCAACAATGCCAAAACCAGAAGTACCAACTACACCAAAGCTTGAAATTCCAGAACTACCAAAGTCAAATGTCCCAGAACTTCCAAAGCCAGAAGTACCAGCTACGCCAAAGCCTGAAATCCCAGAACTACCAAAGCCAAATGTCCCAGAACTTCCAAAGCCAGAAGTACCAGCTACCCCAAAGCCTGAAATCCCAGAACTACCAAAGCCAAAAATCCCAGAGCTTCCAAAGCCAGAAGTCCCAGCTACGCCAAAGCCTGAAATCCCAGAACTGCCTAAACCAACTCTTCCTACACTTTCTCCACCATACAAACCTGATACTCCTTGAGTAAATTATATGCTACTTTCACTCTATTAGAAGGTATCCAACTGATGTTTTGCCATTTCCGTCTCTATCTATGAAGGTTGTGACTGGGCAGTGACATGGAGATAACACTGGATAATTTCTGCGAGGAGTAAAAATTGTCATTCTTTTGTAGTATTATTTAAATTGATTGTACCATGTTTCGTGTGTCATTATACTATATGGGTGTTTTATGTATTTCATTATAAACAAACAATAATTATGTTGTTGTGATTTAGTTCGTATCATTTGCAAGCTCTGTTTTTCCTCTCCATTTTTCTTTCATAAAATTTATAGTAATCTATTTCTTCCAATTACATTTCAAGAGTATGGAATAAAGCATGAATTAGCACATGTTAGTGTAGGACAAAACTGAGATTCAGCTAACTGCCTTCTGTTTCGTTCATCGTAATCCATATTAAATGGATTCAGTTACCTATTTTTCCAGCTCCGAAAGAAAGACGATAACAACTTCTGCCTCATGCTTGGCCTGTTTTCTGGTGCAGCTACATGAACTTCCTTCTAGAGACGCCATTCGCCGAGATTCCGAAACCAGAATCCCCAAATATTTGGGCCTTGCCAATGCCTGAGCTTCCAACTGTTGGATATTATATTTTCCAACAACCACCATACGGAAGCCTGTAATCCAATATTATGCCTGAAATATTAACTATCCCAAACCTGACTCGAGTGTTCCAAAGCTATATGCGATCAGTGGCGTATACAAATTTTCTTGTAAGCAATGTCAATATTTAAAGGAGTAAACAAAGAACATATATCGCAACATCATGTTAAGAAGTACCCCATTAGGTTATTACTATAAATTTATTCACCAAGTTTTCATTCTTTAAATGTATTTATCAAAGTATTATTATTTTTTGAAGGTAAAAACATCAAACAACCACTCAAAAACTCATCATTCATTCGACTAAACAAATTGTAGCTAATAGTTTCCAAAGTTAAAGGTTTTTACTTGTGGTGTTCAGATTATTGAATCCAAATATGGTCTGCGGTTATTTATTGTTCCTTTCGTACAATGAAAGTTTGATGTGGCTTGCTGGTTCTTACAAAAGGTAGGAAGTAGTATAAATTCTACTAGCAGCTCCCTCCGGTCCAAAAATGAATACTAGTATTTAATAGCAGGGGTACAATAGACATAAAATGATAAATTATTTATTGATTTTGTAAACTAGACAAGTATTATTTGACTTTTCAAAATAGTATAATGGATAAATAAAAATGGACGGAAGGAGTATTTCTTTTTAAAATAAGTTTTCCAAATATGTCCATTTTAAGAAGAGTTTGAAAAGAAGCAAAGGGTACTATTGACAAATTACCAATTAACTAATGTCATTAGCTTTCTTTAGGGGTGCACCATACTCCAAAAAATTATTAATTTTGGATCGGAGGGAGTAACAAGTAAGGGATTTTCATCAGGTTGCCAGCATAAGGTATGTGTTTGTGATAAGTTTAGACTATTATGTAATTTAGGTCATCTAGATTGACTTTTGAGGTACCAACTAGAATCTAAACAGATGAGAAGTTCAACCACATAGGTCCTTACGTAACAAACAAAATCCTGAAGTTCTTCTGGCTTGTATTTTTAAAACCTATATATAGTAATAAACTTAAGAGCCAAATGCCACATTCGAATCACATTGAGTCTATACACATTCTTCTTTAACCTTGTAACATTTGCAGAAAAATGGGTCAGCATTACCACCTGTCCTCTCTTTTACTACTTTCATTTCTCAATTTATTCTTCATTCATGGTCACATAACTGGAGCGACTGCACGCCACCTTCTAGAGATGCCGCTCCCTGTGATTCCTAAACCAGAACTCCCAAAAATCCCAGCCTTGCCAAAACCTGAATTTCCAACTGTGCCTAAGCCTGAGCTTCCGACCATGCCAAAGCCTGAGATTCCAGCTATGCCAAAGCCTGAGATCCCAATTGTTCCAAAGCCTGAGATCCCAACTATCCCAAAGCCCGAGATTCCAGCTATGCCAAAGCCCGAGATCCCCATTTTTCCAAAGCCTGAGATCCCAACTATGCCAAAGCCCGAGATTCCTGCAATGCCAAAACCTGAGTTCCCTCCCTGGAAAAAGTCAGAAATCCCAGCAGTGCCAAAGACTCAGGCTCCTTCAGTTGTGAAAAAGCCTGAAGTTCCTGCTGTGCCGAAGCCTGAGATCCCAACTATGCCAAAACCTGAATTACCGACTTTGCCAAAGCTTGAGATCCCAACTGTGCCAAAACCCGAGATTCCTGCTATGCCAAAACATGAGATTCCACAAATTCCAAAACCCGAGCTTCCTCCAATAAAAAGGCCAGAAATTCCAGAACTACCAAAGCCTAAAGTTCCAGAACTTCCAAAGCCTGAAATCCCAAAAATGCCTAAACCAACTTTTCCTTCCCTTTCTCCACCTTACAAACCCGCTACTCCTTGAAAGTACCCAACTGTTGTTTTTGCGATTTCCATCTCAGTCTCTGTGACATGGAGACTATTCTGCTAGGAGTAGATACGGTAATTCTCTTATAGTATTTGAATTGGATGTACCATGTTTTGTGTGTCATTATGCTGTGTTTCATGTACTTACTATATATAGAGTGTAATAAAGCTATGATTGATCTATTTACTTTGGTTTAGTTCCTACATATCATTAACTGGCCATGATCTCTGTTTCTGCTCAATCGCTGTTTGTCGACTAAAACATTTTCTTCCATTAAACTTGGAAAGCATGAATTAAGTTCAAAATGCTTTAACAATAATGAGAGGATTTGTGAGGAGTGTTTGTAAGAATGACATTTTAAAAATCATAAGTTTCAAACTATTATGTCATGCTTACTAGAACTAGGCATAAAATTCGAAAATTGAGTAATCAAAATATTTGATATTTGATATTTGGAATGGTATTCGAGAGTAAAATTTTAGAATTACGGTATCAGACATTAGTATCATTTGATATTTAGTATTTTTCCGAATACGAATCAGGAAGATCATATATCAACATGTCCATTATTCATTAGTACACAAGTCCAAAGAGAAAGTTAAAGATTAAATATAAACAACCCCAAAGACATGTCTTTTAGTTGTTTCAATTTATTTTTCTTGACGTCTCCATACTTGTTGATCTTCTATTATATCGTCCCTCTACATAGAAAAATAGAAATAATTAAAGCAATAATATTAACTTTGTTACACAATCAAATACAACTTTGGTATTATCGAATACCGTACCAAATCAAGTTTGATTTACGAATTGCCGATTTGAAAATTTAATATCGACTTTTAACTATCAATTATCGAATTATCCAACCCAAATTTAAAACTTCTAAATCAAACATCAAACACCCACCTCTAATTATCAGTGATCAAATTTGATAATTTTTGTTCGTAAAAATTTATGAAAAATTCAAAGAGAAAATGTTGTTTGTCATGACTAACAAGCGCTTTAAAGAATGAGTCAATTTAAGACAAAAGATATGTATAGTTTAAATTTGAAAAAGAAAAAAATTAAAATATCTCAATAAACTAAATAAAATCTAATAAAAATTTATATTCAAATTCATTTTAAAAGTAGCAACTTATTATGTTAAAAATTACGGTAATAACTAAACAAATGTAATAATATAAATATTTAAATCAAGTTAACATTAAGACGATAAGACTGAGGATGTTTATATTTTAATTTTAAAAAGATTTAGTAAAAAGTGTAATTACTTATTATGGAGAGGAACCAACATTTTTATCACTATCGTGGTAGAGTGGTATCTATGTCTAGTTCAACTATATTTGATTAATATATGACGTGTCTCTCTTATACCCACTTTTTTTTATTTAATTTGATAAAAAAGAAAAACAACCAATAAAAAAAAGACATAAAATACATTATAATTAACAATTTAAGGTTGACTAGTAAATAGTTTAACAAATGTTTGCTTCCTAAATAATCTCAGATAAGCTAGTAGATCTGAGTTTACCATTATTTTAGTGATATTCAAGATACTATAATATTGTTATCACAAGACAAATTCTAGATACTATAATATTGGCAAATAAATAGGTCAACTAACCAATCAAATATGGAAATCCTCCTTTTTCATGCACGTAAAAATCTATATATAGAAATATGAAAAACTATGAGAATATCAAAATTTCATTTCCTCTTAACACATTTTTCTTGAAGTTTCTTACATCTGGAAAAAAAAATGGCTCAACATTACAACTTGTCCTTCATCTTATTGCTTGCATTTATTTACTCTATGCATGACAACATGATAACTACTATAACTGCACGTCGTATTCTACAGACCCCCAGTTTTTCAATGCCTGCTGCCTCCAGTTTCTCAAAGCCGCAGACCCCCTCTTTCTCAATGCCGCAGACCCCAAGTTTCTCAAAGCCTGAGACCCCCAGTTTCTCGAAGCCCACTACCCCTAGTTTTTCCATGCCCCAGACCCCTAGTTTCTCAAAGTCCGCTACCCCGAGTTTCTCAGCGCCCGCTGCCCCTAGTTTTTCAAAGCCGCAAATCCCCTCTTTCTCAATACCGCAGACCCCAAGTTTCTCAAAACCTGAGACCCCCAGTTTCTCGAAGCCCGCTTACCCTAGTTTTTCCAAGCCCCAGACCCCTAGTTTTTCAAAGCCCCAAACCCCTTCTTTCTCAAAGCCTACTACCCCTACCCCTAGTTTCTCAAAGCCTGAGACTCCAAGTTTCTCAAAGCCTGCTACCCCCAGTTTTTCAAAGCCTCAGATGCCTAGTTTCTCAAAGCCCTCTACCCCCAGTTTCTCAAAGCCTGAGACCCCTAGTTTTTCAAAGCCCATTACCCCCAGTTTTTCAAAGCCTGAGACTCCTAGTTTTTCAAAGCCTACTACTCCAAGCTTTTCAAAGCCTGAGACGCCTAGTTTCTCAAAGCCTGCTACTCCTAGTTTCTCAAAACCTGAAAGCCCTAGTTTTTCGAAACCCGCTACACCTAGTTTTTCAAAGCCTGAAACTCCTAGTTTCTCAAAGCCTAAGGCACCTACTTTTTCAAAGCCCGAAACTCCTAGTTTTGCAAAAGCTGAGACTCCTACCTTTTCGAAGCCTGCGACCCCTACTTTCTCAAAGCCTAAGATTCCTAGTTTCTCTAAACCCGAGACTCCTAGTTTCTCAAAGCCCGAAATCCCTAGTTTCTCAAAGTCTAAGACTCCTAGTTTCACAAAACCCGAAACCCCTAGTTTCTCAAAGACTAAGCCTGAGACCCCAAGTTTCTCAAAGCCTGAGACCCCCAGCTTCTCGAAGCCCGCTACCCCCAGCTTTTCGAAGCCTGAGACCCCTAGTTTCTCAAAGCCCTCTACCCCCAGTTTCTCAAAGCCTGAGATTCCTAGTTTCTCAAAGCCCACTACCCCCAGTTTCTCAAAACCTAAGACCCCCAGTTTTTCAAATCCCACTGCCCCCAGTTTCTCAAAGCCTGAGACCCCTGGTTTCTCAAAGCCTGCTACTCCTAGTTTCTCAAAACCTGAAAGGCCTAGTTTCTCAAAACCCGCTACACCTAGTTTTTCAAAGCCTGAAACTCCTAGTTTCTCAAAGCCTAAGACACCTACTTTTTCAAAGCCCGAAACTCCTAGTTTTGCAAAACCTGAAACTCCTACTTTCTCAAAGCCTAAGACTCCTAGTTTCTCTA
Source organism: Solanum rostratum (assembly GCA_029948455.1). Taxonomy (NCBI): domain Eukaryota; kingdom Viridiplantae; phylum Streptophyta; class Magnoliopsida; order Solanales; family Solanaceae; genus Solanum; species Solanum rostratum. Next base: position 87,370,877 of record CM057045.1, on the reverse strand, counting down.
AACCTGAGACTCCTAGTTTCTCAAAGCCCGAAACTCCTAGTTCCTCAAAGACCAAGCCTGAGACCCCCAGTTTCTCAAAGCCTGAGACTCCTACTTTTTCAAAACCTAAAACTCCTAGTTTCACAAAGCCCGAGACCCCTGCTTTCTCAAAGCCTGAGACTCCTAGTTTCTCAAAGCCCGAAACCCCTAGTTTCTCAAAGCCCAAGCCTAAGACCCCTAGTTTCTCAAAGCCTGAGACTCCTACTTCTTCAAAACCTAAAACTCCTAGTTTCTCAAAGCCCGAGACCCCTGCTTTCTCAAAGCCTGAGACTCCTAGTTTCTCAAAGCCCGAAACCCCTAGTTTCTCAAAGACCAAGCCTAAGACCCCTAGTTTCTCAAAGCCTGAGACTCCTACTTCTTCAAAACCTAAAACTCCTAGTTTCTCAAAGCCCGAGACCCCTGCTTTCTCAAAGCCCGAGACTCCTAGTTTTTCAAAGCCCGAGAACCCAAGTTTCTCAAAGCCCAAGATTCCTGCTTTTTCAAAGCCCGAAACTTCTAATTTCTCAAAGCCCCAGACTCCTAGTTCTCCAAAGCCTGAGACCCCCACTTTTTCAAAGCCAGAGGCTCCTATTTTCTTAAAGCCTGAAACCCCTACTTCCGCAAAATCCGAAAGTCCTAGTTTTTCAAAACCTGAGATTCCTACCTTCCAAAAGCCTGAGACCCCAAGTTCCCCAAAGTCTGAGATCCCAACTTTTACAGAGCCTGAACCAGAAGTTGTTCCAAACCTCAAGATCCCAAGTGTGATGCAGTCAGAAATTCCAAAGCTTTCTAAACCAACATTGTCAACTTCTCCATAAGTAACTAAGGTGTTGTTCATATGTCATGTCTAGTGCTTGCTAATGGATGAGTTAGATCGCATATGGATATATTGAAAAAGGGTTAGATGAGAATGGATATTCATCTTGTCATTATTTTATGCAAATAAAAATGAGTTGAATGATGGATAATATGAATATTTAAATATTATCTACTCATAAATTGTACAAGATTGAAATTTTCTATCAAATAAAGAGAGACACTCTTTTTCTTTAATATTTATATCTTGATGAGTTAGCTTATATTGTTTTTCACTCTCTTTGATGTTGTTTTTTTCTTAGTAATCGTATCTAGAAACTATAGTTTCTAACTTTTGGTACAAAGCTTTTGGATGCTAATGCTATAGATGCTAACATTTCACGACTCCAAGTCTTCACCAAACAAAAATTTCAATAGTTTTGGCAAATTCAGCACTCTAAATTTCACTATAAAAATTTGTCACACTCATTTACTATGTTTATAAAAAGAAGTTTCTAACATGTAATTTTGTTAGAGTACACTTTTTCAAGCTATCAATGCCACGATTAATATTTTGGTAGTTACCTTCCAAATAACTCATTGAATATCTAAATTTTTTGGAACTAACTTCACAATGCAAGTTAATATTTAATTAGACGATAATGATTTTAATTTTGGTGTTTTTATTTTATATTTCATGTTCTTTCCATGTTGTAGTTATTAGGAGTAGCAAAGAAATTTATTTCATGTAATTAGTTTAGCTCTTTTTCAATTGCGTGTTTTTCAAACACCTCTTTCCTTTATATTACCAGCATTTACTCAACTTTTAAGTTAAGTTATTTTTAAATTTTTGGTAGAATGAGTCAATTTAAGACAAAAGATGCGTACAGTTTAAATTTGAAAAAGAAAAAATCTAAAATATCTCAATAAACTAAATAAAATATAATACAAATTTATATTCAAATTTATTCTAAAAGTAGCACTTATTATGTTAAAAATTAGGTTAATAACTAAAACAAATGTCAACACATTGTTTGACATACTTTGTGCCAATTGAATAATTTGTTACAAAAATTACAGAGTTGTGTTTGTTAACTAACTGATTAATAAATATGTATTCTCCCTTTTATAACACAAATATAATTATAATTATAGTTTATCAGTTTCAAGTCATATTCGACTTTTTATTTCTTTTAACTGGGATGTCCCAAATGGTATCATATTTTATTAAAAATATTATTATTTTGTTGATCATTGATCACAACTTTAAGTATTCATATAATTTAATTTTTCTCCGTCAAATTACCTAGTTAATAATTATTTTAATTTTTCGTAATAATATAAATATTTTAATCAAGTTAACAGAAAATAGATCTTTAACGAGAGGAAATTTTATCGCTAAGAATATAAATCTGATCGTTACTAGTCAATAACGACCTATAAAAATTCCATTGTCATCGGTCGTTAAAAGTTCCATCGTTAAAAATTAATGACCGAATTAAATTCGATCATCAAATTATATATTTAATATTATTACTTCAAATTTTTAATTTTCTGTTTCATTACAATTTTTGTTTTGACCTACTTCATCTTGCGTCTTTAAAAATATCAATGAATAAATTTTCTCTCAAAATAAAATTATATACAGAAACTATATCAATAAAAGATTTAAGTTAAAATAAATTGTGCCAAAAAGATTGTACTTAAATATTTTTATAATTAATTTTCATAATTTTATATAATTAACTATAATAAGAATGATGGATAGAGTTATTAGAAAATAATACATTAATATTTTTTTTCTTTTTATTAAACTTTTTTTTATGAAATAAGAAAAATTATAAAAGATGGAAGTTTCTTATCAAGATGATGGAATGATTGAAAAACGTCACTTGTTATAATCATAACATGATTTGGTATGATATCTTCGCACTCATATTAATTAAAAAATATTTGTACACTAACTAATATGTTTTTTAACAATGGGATGTTATACTTTTTAACATATAATATTATCCCCTCGTTAATATTGGATTAAAATTTATTTTTAACGATATGAAAAAAATTTGATCACTATAAGAATATTTATAATGACCAAATTAATTTCTTTTCATTAAGAAATAATCGTTAAAAGTCCTTTTTCATGTTGTGTAAGACAATAAGACTGAAAATGTTTATATTTTAATTTTAAAAAGATTTAGTAAAAAGTGTAATGATATTAGTTATTATGGAGAGGAACCAACATTTTCATCACTATTCAGGTCAAGTTCGACAATATTTGATTAAGATATGATGTCTTTCTTCTATCCACTTTTTATTTAATTTGATTAAAAAAAAAAAGCAACAAATAAAGAAAGGACATAAAATACAATAATTGACAATTTAAAGGTGGTTAGTAAATAGTTTAAAAAATGTTTGCTTCCTAAATAATCTCAGATAAGCTAGTAGATCTGAGTTTTCCTTTATTTTAGCGATATTCAAAATAATATAATATTGTTATCACAAGACGAATTCTAGATACTATAATATTGGCAGATTAATAGATCAACTAATGTATCATATATTGAAATCCTCCTTTTTGCATGCATGTAAAATTCTATATATAGCTAAATGAAGAACTATGAAAATATCAAAAATTCATTTCCTCTTTAACACATTTTTTTTCGAAGTTTCTTGCATTTGAAAAAAAATGGCTCAACATTACAACTTGTCCTTCATCTTATTGTTTGCTTTTATTTACTTTATGCATGACAACATGATAACTACTATAACTGCACGTAGTATCCTACAGACCCCCAGTTTCTCAATGCCTTCTACCCCCAGTTTCTCAAAACCCACTGCTCCCAGTTTCTCAAAGCCACAGACCCCCTCTTTCTCAATGCCTTCTACCCCCAGTTTTTCAAAACCCGCTGCTCCCAGTTTCTCAAAGCCACAAACCCCCTCTTTCTCAATGCCTTCTACCCCCAGTTTCTCAATGCCTTCTACCCCCAGTTTCTCAAAACCCACTGCTCCCAGTTTCTCAAAGCCACAAACCCCTTCTTTCTCAATGCCTTCTACCCCCAGTTTCTCAAAACCCGCTGCTCCCAGTTTCTCAAAGCCACAAACTCCCTCTTTCTCAATGCCGCAGACCCCCAGTTTCTCAATGCCTTCTACCCCCAGTTTCTCAAAACCCGCTACTCCCAGTTTCTCAAAGCCACAAACCCCCTCTTTCTCAGTGCCGCAGACCCCTAGTTTCTCGAAGCCCGCTACCCCTAGTTTTTCCAAGCCCCAGACCCCTAGGTTTTCAAAGCCCACTACCCCCAGTTTCTCGAAGCCCGCTACCCCCAGCTTCTCGAAGCCTGAGACCCCCAGTTTTTCCAAGCCCCAGACCCCTAGTTTTTCAAAGCCCACTATCCCTAGTTTCTCAAAGCCTGAGACCCCCAGTTTTTCAAAGCCCGCTACCCCCAGCTTTTCCAAGCCTGAGACCCCTAGTTTCTCTAAGCCCCAAACCCCTTCTTTCTCAAAGCCCACTACTCCTAGTTTCTCAAAGCCTGACATTCCTAGTTTCTCAAAGCCTGCTACCCCTAGTTTTTCAAAGCCCGCTACCCCCAGCTTTTCGAAGCCTGAGACTCCTAGTTTCTCCAAGCCCCAAACCCCTTCTTTCTCAAAGCCTGAGACTCCTAGTTTCTCAAAGCCTACTACCCCTAGTTTTTCAAAGCCTCAGACGCCTAGTTTCTCAAAGCCCTCTACCCCTAGTTTCTCAAAGCCTGAGACCCCTAGTTTTTCAAAGCCCACTACCCCTAGTTTCTCAAAATCTGAGACCCCTAGTTTTTCAAAGCCCACTACCCCCAGTTTCTCAATGCCTAAGACTCCTAGTTTCTCAAAGTCTGCTACTCCAAGTTTCTCAAAACCTAAAATCCCTAGTTTCTCAAAACCCGCTGCACCTAGTTTTTCAAAGCCTGGGACACCTACTTTTTCAAAGCCCGAAACTCCTAATTTTGCAAAATCTGAGACACCTACTTTCTCAAAGCCTGCGACCCCTACTTTCTCAAAGCCTAAGACTCCTAGTTTCTCAAAACCCGAGACTCCTAGTTTCTCAAAGCCTGAAACCCCTAGTTATCCAAAGCCTGAGACCCCCACTTTTTCAAAGCCCGAGGTTCCTATTTTTTCAAAGCCCAAAACCCCTACTTCCCCAAAACCTGAAACTCCTAGTTTCTCAAAGCCTGAGACTCCTATCTTCCAAAAGCCCGAGACTCCTACTGTTCCAAAGCCCAAGACCCCAAGTTCCCCAAAGTCTGAGATCCCAACTTTTACAAAGCCTCAACAACCAATTGTTTCAAACCCCGAGAGGCCAAGTGTGATGAAGTCAGAAATTCCAAAGCTTTCTAAACCAACATTGTCAACTTCTCCATAAACTAAGGTGTTGTTCATATGTCATGACTAGTGCTTGCTAGTGGATGAGTTAGATCGCAAATGGATATGTTGAAAAAGAGTTAGATGCGAATGGATATCCATCTTGTCGGTATTTTATGCAAATAAAAATGAGTTGAATGGTGGATGATATGAATATTTAAATATTATCTACTCATAAATTGTACAAGATTTAAATTTTCTATCAAATAAAATGAGACATTCTCTTTTTCTTTAATTTTTATATCTTGATAAGTTAGCTTATATTGTTTTTCACTCTCTTTGATGTTGTTTTTTTCTTAGTAATCATATCTAGAAGCTATAGTTTCTAACTTTTGGTACGAAGTTTTTGGATGCTAATACTATAGATGCTAACATTTCACGATTCCAAGACTTCACCAAACAAAAATCTCTATAGTTCATATTTTCAAGCTGTCAATGCCATGATCAATATTTTGGTGGTTACCTTCCAAATAACTCATTGAATATTTAAATTTTTTGGAACTAACTTCACAATGCAAGTTAATATTTAAATTAGTTCATCTCTTTTCCAATTGTGTGTTTTTCAAACACCTCTTTCTTTATATTTCCAGCATTTACTCAGCGTTTAAGTTTAGTTAGTTGAGGTTTGATTGCATCTTTGTCGATACTTCATATTTTCTAATTGATCTCATCCAATGGAACCTATAAATAATAGCACACACAACATATAAATTCTTGCATGAAAATATATGTAGGAATAACTTGACAAATGAAAATTTTGTGTTTTCAATTTTTTCAATGTCTTGAAAGATTACATGAATAGATATTTCCATTGATATATCTACTAAAGAAACATTTATGATGGAGAGGAAAAGTTGATGAATTGTATTTGGAGACTTCGTAGACTATTAAAAATAAATAAATGTGGAATACATGAAGTTCAATATCAATATTATAACTCTTGATTGAAGAATTACATTGAAAACTTCAGTCATTAAATTAAAAGAAGTAATTAAGTATATCATCTATACACAATATAAATATTTATAATGGTCAGTTAATTTGTGATGAGCTTTTTTGTAACTCTTTTTTTTTTTTTTACTTAAGAGTCTTTCAAAAGTATATTATTATTATTATTATTATTATTATTATTATTATTATTATTATTATTATTATTATTATTATTATTATTATTATTATTATTATTATTATTATTATTATTATTATTATATAATCAATTTTTAATGTAACACCTTCCCACTTTTAATATTTAGTATGATATTACATAATTATGATTTATTTAATTAATTAAAAGTTCTATAACATTTTCAGTTACTATAAGAATAAATTAGTAATCTAACTTTACACTTTGAAGTTTGAGTGACCAAATCTTGATCTGAAGTTTGAGTGAACTTTACACTATGGGTTATATGATATTTTTTGGCAACAAAATCTTCTTAACTTTTTCTTTTCCATCGTCTTTAGTTTTAGGTACTTAAATAAACACAACAATCGGTAGCTCGCTATTCTTTCATATTTCTCGATTTCTGTTATACCAATATTTTTCATAGGTATTCTTTAATATGATTTCCGATTATTACTGTAGGACAATCAACTCCCTTTGTCATAACTTTTTCATTTTTTAAAATATTCACGTGCATAAGTCCAAACAAGACTCATATGACGTCAATTGCATTGGGTTGATCATGATGGTATTCGATACTCTCTTCGGTCCCTTTTATATGTCGTTCTTATTATAAATAGATGATCCATATATGTCATTTCACAAAATCAATGCAGAAATGACATTGTTATTTGTTTTACCCTCCATAGTTAATGAATTTTGAAAAAATATGTTTAGTATCATTAATTGAAAACACAACTATAAAAAAAAATTTATAAGGACAAAATAGTAAAAATATTTTTTTTAATGCAAGTGCAATAATATAAGGTGACATATAAAAAGGACTAAGTATCATTTATGAATTAATCAATAAATAATTTTATCTACAAACTCAATTGGAAAAGCCAATCCAAGAAACAATTTTAATAATTAATTTTAGAAGATAAATATTTTTAAAAACTGTATCAAATATTTAGACATAAACATGAGATGCAGGTCTATTCCTCCACAACAATTGACCAAATTGTAATTGACTTTTTTTTCTTTTAACAAAGGTTTACCCTTCCACTTTAGGGGAGTAGGTCGAAAAGAATAAGAAAAGTAGTACGTCCCAAAATGTTATTACGTTAGTATTATAATATTATTTTGTATGTTGACAACAATTTTTAAATATTCAAATTTCAAATTTAATATAATATTTTCTCCGTGAAATTAACTTATCAATAATTATTTGATATGTTTTGTATTGATATAATACTTAAATCATGTTAACATAGGCGTCGCATGCATTCAAACAAGCCCTTAAAAAAATAAGACAAATAAATTTTATATTTTTATTTTGAATTTTTTTGAATTTTTTAATTATTATAAAGAGGAATCCACAGTATTATCAATATTTTGAGAGAGGGGCATGGAACCATGTCTCTTACAACCATTTCTTGTTTAATTTGAATCAATAAAAGAGTACTCCAAAAATAAATAAATAAATAAATAAATAAGGGACATAATTACATCACGATTGACAAATTAAAGGTGACTAATAAGTAGTTTAATATATGTTTGTTTCCTTAATAATCTCATATAAGCTAGTAAATTTTGAGAATTCCTTTATTTTAGAGATATTCAAAATACTAATAATATTGGTATCATAAGACAAATTCTAGATACTATAATATCGGCAAACAAATAGGTCAACCAACATATCAAATAGTGAAATCCTCTTTTATGCATGCATCTAAAAGTCTACATATAGCCTGATAAAAAATCATTAAAACATCAAATTTCTTTTGTTCTTAACACACTTTTTCTCTAAGCTTTTTGTATCTGCAAAAAAATGGCTAAGTATTACAACATATCGTCCATTATATTGGTTGCACTTATCTTCTTTATACATGACCATATGATAACTACAATAACTGCACGTCATATTTTACAGACTTCTAGTTTTTCAAAGCCTGAAATGCCTAGTTTCTCTAAACCAGTGACTCCTAGTTTCTCAACACCCTCAATCCCTAGTTTCTCTAGGCCCCAGACTCCTAGTTTCTCAAAACCCCAAATTCCTTCTTTCTCAAAGCCCCAGGCTCCTAGCTTCTCAAAACCCCAGACTCCTTCTTTCTCAAAGCCCGATACTCCTAGTTTCTCAAAGCCCCAAGCTCCTTTTTTTTCAAAGCCCCAGACCCCTAGTTTCTCTAGGCCTACTACTCCTACTTTTTCAAAGCCAGAGACTCCTAGTTTCGCAAAGCCCAAAATTTCTTCTTTCTCAAAGCCTGAGACTCCTAGTTTCTCAAAGCCTCAAATCCCTTCTTTTTCAAAGCCTCAGACTCCTAGTTTCTCAAAGCCTCAAACCCCTTTTTTTTCAAAGCCTCAGACTCCTAGTTTCTCAAAGCCTCAAACCCCTTCTTTTTCAAAGCCCCAGACTCCTAGTTTCTCAAAGCCCCAGACTCCTTCTTTCTCAAAGCCCGAGACTCCTAGCTTCTCAAAACCTCAGAATCCTTCTTTCTCAAAGCCCAAGACTCCTTCTTTCTCAAAGCCTGATACTCCTAGTTTCTCTAGGCCTACTACTCCTACTTTTTCAAAGCCAGAGACTCCTAGTTTCGCAAAGCCCAAAATTCCTTCTTTCTCAAAGCCTGAGACTCCTAGTTTCTCAAAGCCTCAAACCCCTTCTTTTTCAAAGCCTCAGACTCCTAGTTTCTCAAAGCCTCAAACCCCTTCTTTTTCAAAGCCCCAAACTCCTAGTTTCTCAAAGCCCCAAACTCCTTTTTTCTCAAATCCCCAAACCCCTAGTTTCTCTAGTAGGCCCTCTACTCCTTCTTTTTCGAAGCCCCAAACCCCTAGTTTCTCAAAGCCTTAAATTCCTAGTGTGTCACAGTCAACTTCTCCATGAATAATACGATGTTATTCATGTGCCATGACTAGTGTTGACTAACTGATGGGTTAGATCGCATATGAATGGATCAAAAATGGGTCAGATGAGAATGGATAAAATATTCAACTCGCTAGTATTTCATGCGAATAAAAAGTTGGGTTGAATAAGATTATTTACTCATATATTGTACAAAATTGAAATTTGCTATCGAATAAAATGAGTTGCTTTTTCTTTCCTTTTTATTTTGATAAGCTGGTTTATATTGCTTTTTTGCACTCTCTTTGATGTTTGATTTTTTCTAGAAGCGATAATTTTTAATTTTTAGTGTGAAATTTTTTATGATAAAATTAGAGATATTTGAATCAAAGTAGAAAATAAGTTGCATTATATAAATACGCACTCACATTGACAATAAAATTTGAGGAATTTTGAATATTATATATATATATCAAAAACATTATTATATCATGTATGAATTTGCTTTAATTACTTTTTACAATAATGTGCCAAACAACTTTTTTTTTTGGAAAGAAGAATAAGTCATATATATAAAATCCACCTAATAAAAAATTGTCTCGCTTTGCACATTCTGAATTAGTTTAAGTCATTTGATTTGTCCATTTTTTGACCCATTCTATTACCATCCATTCTCTTACAACCATTTCTTGTTTAATTTGAATTAATAAAAGACTACTCCAAAAATAAATAAATAAGGGACATAATTACATCATGATTGACAAATTAAAGGTGACTAATAAGTACTTTAATATATGTTTGGTTCCTTAATAATCTCAGTAGATTTTGAGGATTCCTTTATTACGTAATTTTTTGTAAATGTCAATGTTAAAAAAAAAAAATTATTTGCTCTTTTTTAAAATTTTTTTGCCTTTTAATTGTTTCACTTTTTTGTGATTTTTTTGTTATTTTATTATTTCTTGTTTATTCTTTTATTTTATTAAGGTGGGAATGCATGATGGTCAAATAAATATCGATATTGATACATTACATAATTATTTATACTATATTTATCCACGATGCACCATTTATATAATATCGATACATTCCATACCTATTTATATAATATCAACACATGTTTATATATAATTTATACAATATCGATATGATACACACTATTTATATAATATTAGTATATTATCTATACACAGTAAAAAAATTGAAAAGAGTTCATAAAATAAATTATCTAGAAAATGCACTAAAAATAACTGAAAAAATAAGTTTATTTTTTTTTAAAAAATAAATTCAATTCTAGAGAAGAAGAGAAAATGAGAAAGAAAAAAAAAGGAAGAAAAAAATAACTCAGCTGATTTTTGAGTTTAAGAAGCTGGGCCTAGCTACGTAGTTGGGCCTATGGCGTGGTCAGATTATGATCTTAATAGCTTGGTCGATTTTGGACATAGTAATTGAGTGGCTATTTTTTTATGTAAATGAAAAGTGAGTTATATTTTATGTAAACATATTTTTTTATTGTATATGTATGAAATTTGTCCTTTTTCTTTTTTCTTTCGCAGCGTTTTTTAAAAAATATTTTCTTTAATTTTGTTGTATCTTTTTATATTAAAAAAGGAAAATTTTTTGTTTTTTTTTTTTAAAAAAACCATTAGCTTAAATAGGCCCAAGGCCATTAGGCCCTTTTTACTCAAATTAGCCTAACTCTTTTTTCTTTTTCTTTTTTTTCTTGCTGCGTTTTTTTAAAAAAAATAATAATTTTTCTTTTATTTTTCTATGTCTTTTTATATTAAAAAAAAGGAAAATTTTCATTTAACAAAAAAAAAACCATTTTCACGTGTTTTTTGGGCAGCATTTTTTTTTTTTTGAAAAACTTATTTTGTTTTTATTTTACTGGGACTTTTTATATAAAAAAATCACATATTCCTTTTTATGTTTTGATTTTGTATACATGTGTATAAACGTGCATCAATATTGTATAGATAATTATATAATGTATCGATATTGTATGAATTATGTATAAGAATATATCATTATTATATAAATAGTTTGTAAACATGTATCAATATTGTATACAAATGTGTGTCGTTATTATATAAAAGGTATGTTATGCATCGACATTCTATAAATGGTGCATAATTGTGTATTAACATTGTATAAGTAATTATGTAATATATTGATATCGATATTTATTTGACTATCGTGTATTCCAATCTCAATAAATAAAAGAATAAATAAGAAATAATAAAACAACATTTTTTTCATAAAAGAGGTGAAACAATTAAGAAAGGAAAAAAACTTTTAAAAAAGAGCAAGGAAAAAAATTTAAAGATTGAATTTTTTTTATCATTTTTACTTAAATATAGTGTAAAAAGAAATTTTCAGTAAAAAAAAAAAAGAAAGAAAACACCAAAGCCAAAATAAAAGAAAATAATTAAAAATAGCACTACTAAATATAAAGAAATAAATAAAAAATTAAAAAAAAAAAGAAGAAAGAATTCAGTAGACCAACATGGGCATTAGTTACTTGTTAATTGATATGGCAAGTTGCCAAATTAGAAAGCAAAATGCCCAAAGGCCATTTTATGTAATAAAAAAAATATGATTTATTTAATGTGTAAATAATTTTTTTTAATGGTTTGTGAATATAATTATTTCAATTAAAAGAAAGTGTAATTTATCCATCCAAAATAATAGTGGACTTTTTTTTCTCTTAACAAAGGCTTACCCTTCCACTTTAGGGGAAGTAGGCCGAAAAGGATTAGAAAAATGGAACATCTCAAAATGTTATCTCAATTTAATGTTATAATATTATTTTGTATGTTGATAACAACTTTTAAATATTTAAATTTTAAATTTAATACAATATTTTTTCATGAAATTAAATTATCAATAATTACTTTAATAATATTTGTAATGATATAATACTTAAATCATGTTAATATCAAAACGTTTATATTCATTCAAACAAGACCTTAAGAAACAAAACAAATGAATTTTATATTTTTATTTTGAAAAACACATAGTAAAAAGTTTGAAGATTTAGTTATTATAATGAGGAATTCACAGTGTTATCAATAGTTTGACAGAGGGGCACGGAACCATGTCAAATTTAATTATGTTTGATTAAGGCATGAGATGTCTCTCTTACACCCATTTTTTGTTTAATTTGAATCAATAAAAAAGTAATAAATAAATAAAGCATTCTTTTAAAGGTGACTAATAAGTAGTTAAATACATGTTTATTTCCTTAATAATCTCATATAAGTTAGTAGATTTTGATGATTCCTTTATTTTAGCGATATTCAAAATACTATAATATTGGTATCATAAGAAAAATTCTTGATACTATAATATTGGCAAACAAATAGGTCAACTAACATATCAAATAGTGAAATCCTCCTTTATGCATGCATCCAAAAATCTATATATAGTCGGATAAAATGTCATTAGAATATCAAAATTTGTTTGTTCTTAACACACTTTTTCTCTAAGCTTTTTAATCTACGAAAAATGGCTAATTACAACATATCGTCCATCTTAATGATTGCACTTATTTTTTTTATGTATGAGCATGTGATAACTACTGTAACTGCACGTCGCATCTTACAGACTTCTAGTTTTTCAAAGTCGGAAATGCCTAGTTTCTCAAAGCCAGCAACTCCCAGTTTCTCAAAGCTAGCGACTCCTAGTTTCTCAGCGCCCTCAACCCCTAGTTTCTCTAGGCCCCAAATCCCTTCTTTCTCAAAGTCCCAAACTCCTAGTTTCTCAAAGCCCCAGACTCCTAGTTTCTCAAAACCCCAGATTCCTTCTTTTTCAAAGCCCCAAACTCCTAGTTTCTCCAAGCCTGAAACTCCTTCTTTCTCAAAGCCCCAGATTCCTTCTTTCTCAAAGTCTAAGACTCCTTCTTTCTCAAAGCCTGATACCCCTAGTTTCTCAAAGCCCCAAACTCCTTCTTTAAAACCCCAGACTCCTTTTTTCTCAAAGCCTAATACCCCTAGTTTCTCAAAGTTTGATACCCCTTCTTTCTCAAAACCCCAAACTCCTTTTTTCTCAAAGCCCCAGACTCCTAGTTTTTCAAAGCCGGAGACTCCTAGTTTTTCAAAACCCACTCCTTCTTTCTCAAAACCTGATACTCCTAGTTTCTCCCAGCCTCAAAACCCTTGGTTCTCAAAGCCCCAGACTCCTTCTTTCTCAAAGCCCCAGACCCCTAGTTTCTCTAGGCCCACTATTCCTACTTTCTCAAAGCCACAAACCCCTAGTTTCTCGAAGCCTTAGTTTCCTGGTGTGTCACAGTCAACTTCTCCATGAATAATTATAGTGTTATTCATGTGCCATGACTAGTGTTAACTAAATGATGGGTTAGATCGCATTATGAATGGATTAAAAATGAGTCAGATGAGAATAGATAAATGTTCGACTCGCTAGTATTTCATGCGAATAAAAAATTGGGTTGAATAAGATTACTTACTCATATATTGTACAAGATTGAAATTTGCTATCTAATAAAATGAGTTGCTTTCTTTTTCATTTTGATAAGCCAGTTTACATTGCTTTTCCACACTCTCTTTGATGTTTGATTTTCTCTAGAAGCAATAGTTTTTAATTTTTGGTACGAAGTTTTGTTATGATAAAATTGTAAATGCTAAAATTAGAAATCTTTGAATTACACTAGAAAATAAGTTACATTATATCTATATTTATATCTATATCTATATCTATATATGTACGCATACACGCAGTCACATTGGCAACAAGACTAGCTAGAGGAATTTTGAATTATATATATATATATATCAAAAACATCATTAGATCATGTATGAATTTGCACATTAGTTGGTCATTTGATTTGTCCATTTTTTTACCGATTCTATTACCATCCATTCATCCATAATGGTTATCCAATCCATTTTCAAATGAAGGATATTTTATCCATTCCCTAACATGTATTTTGATAGCATAACATATATCAAATATTTTCTGCTACGACAATATACTTTATTTCAGAATTTGATCTCGAATGTACTTTATTCATAATTTATTAAGTCTTACATATATATTATTTATATGGTATTGTTAAAATTCAATTAGCCTTTACAGTAGATTTTTCAAGAATATAATTCTTTGTTAAAGTGTCTAAATAAAATTTCGTGCCAATCTTAATTGTTTACGTTTGTTGGAAATTTGATATTATCACACATATCAAGAACCCGAATGATCATATAAAAATAAAAATTACTTTTTGATGAATTTTATCTTCTACATATAATTTTTTTAATTGTGATATTTGTTCCTTCATATAGTTGGCTTTTTCTATTTTGTGTGACATACCCCATACTCGTTTTCAAGCCTCGAGCAGCTTTTTCTACTCTTCTCTTTATATGACATTGTTCGTAAACTACCGTAGAAGTGCCATAACAAATCAATACAACTTATAATATATAAGTGATTCGATAAAGTAAAATCTGTTCGCGATTTCTGTATTCTTTGCTTTCAACAGATTTTTACTCTAATATATCTATTTACATACATGTAGTTTAGATTGTAGAAGTATGGGTACATGAATTTTTTTTATTTTTTTTTTTGGCATATGTATATATAATTCTAAGCAAAAGCAAATTTTAATCTCCTTGAACTCACAAAATTTGCACTAGATTTCGAGTTTGCAGATTTCCTATCTTGAATTTTCACAAAGCTATTTTCTTTCTTATGTTGCTTTGACATTGTTCCCATGGTTCAACAAAAAGTAGATGTAGCTCTCTCTAAAGTACTCTACAAAATAAAGGCATCATAGATAAATGTTTCTTTTAATTTAGCTTCAACTGTGAATGTGCATAAGTAAATTATACAAATAAACACTGTTAACTTACATGACGTCCTACATGACAATTTTGTGTACTACATGGCGTCCTATATGTGTTATGCCATGTAGGACGCATGTGCTACTTGTTCAAGTGTTTACTTGTGCGCACCCAAAGTTAAAGAACATTGATGCTAGCTGAAGCCAAATTAAAAGATATATTTACGCACTATGCCAAAAATAAAATCTTTTTAATGCTTTTAGTAGTACAAGAAGTAACTCAGCTTCCAACTTCCGTGCTCTAGCTAATACATTAACCACTCAACCAACTGATGCATTTCTTCTTATTATTGTTTGGTAATAATTGAAGACATAATAATCATGAGAGATTAATAAATTTTCTGCTGCCCAAAGGCTTAACTGTTTTTGGAAATTAAATAATGGGAAATAGAGAACTTGGAGAAAAAATAGCAAGGACAAACAGTACTACTCTAATTAATTAGCTGCTTGTCCAAGAAGTTGCGCTGCTAGAAAATATAGAATTAGCTATGGAATTTATTTGCAATTTCGAGTTAATTCATGCTATAAAAGGCTCTTAGCTAATTGATTTTTCTTAAAATTCATCACTAATTCATAGCTAAATAGAATTAGTTTGAATTTTTTTGCCCGTCGCTAATTTCTTGTTTTCTAGTAGTTCGTGGATGCCTTTATTGTACAACCCTTTTTGTAAGTTTCAACCAACCAATATGTGCACGAAATATAAACGTGAAAATGATCTCTCATGACTACTTTCAAATTGAATAAAAGAAGATGGTCTTTTCAAATCTCTTATGTTATCTCTTGTAAAAAGAACATAAAACTAAAAACAAATTTTTAAAAGGATACAAAACCAAATCTCCCAATTATTTTGAGAATAGGGACCAAATAGGCAATATAGTATAGGAGTACGTAATTATTAATTAAGATAATAAGTAAAAATGAGTGCTATTAACATAACATAATTGTGTGCATAATTTTATTCAGTAAGACGGCAGGTAGTGGTTGGTCTTCATTTAACCAAATCCTGTGAAGCATTGAGCTTTAGAAAATGAGCTGTATTTTATATGAATACTGCTGGAAAGACAAATTTAATAAAGTTCGTGTGAAATTTAATAAAGTTCGACCCATTGATATATGGTTGGTGGGACGGTTGAAACCTTTTCATGTTTATTCAAGATACATCGAGTTCGAACATTAAAAATGAAAAATTAATTATTTTATGAAAATTAGTATTTGACGTGAATTTGAATTATTGGGAAGAGTGAATAGAGTAGTGCACTGTTTTTCCTTTGTTTAGTCTGTTGTTTTCCTTTTGGACAACCTTCGATTTTCATGTACCACTTGATTGTTGTTGAAGCCAATTTAATGTCATCAACGCTCAACGAATAAGAACCCCACATTTAAGAGACCAAAGGATTCATTGCAATAAATTGAAGCTGTATCCTTTAAATTCCTACTCCAAACTACCTTGTCTAATTTGGGCTTCAAAGATAAATACATGCCTCTTCCATTTATGTAACTCTATTTTCTTTTTAAGGAATCATCTCTTTTTAAATTTTACCTAGAGCTTCGTAGGTAAAAAAAAAATGAAGCTCTTATTTACAACATTCGTTCCGGTCAAATTAGAATGTGGAGAAGAAAATTAGTTTGAATCTAATAAACAGGAAATGAACTGATTGGAGTCAACCTAAACTCCCCACCAAAAAAGCAGGTGGTTTTTGAAAAAAAAAAAAAAGAGACAATAAATAAGGATCGTAACAAGTTAAGACTCTCTATATAATTTAATCAAAAGAAAAATAAAAGATCAAAGAGTGAGAATACAGTAAAAAAGACAAATTAATCACACCAAAGATATAGACTAAAGATTACTAATTTAAGTAAAAAGCATGGAAAATTGAGGTTCAAATTCGATAAACACACACAAAAAAAAGTAAATTATTATTTTCAGTGTTTCATATTACTTGTTCATTTTTCTTCCAATATATATAGCTTTTTTAGAAAAAGTCATAAAAAAGTATTTTTTTTAACTAATTTATTCTTTAAACTCTTTTTATACAATTTGTACGTCTTATCCAGATATGCACTCTTTTGATAAATGTGTATACTTGAAAAAGATTAACAACAGAGAAACTTTTTTTGAAAGTGTTAAAAAAAATGAAAAGGATTATTTTTTTAAAAAAAAACTTAAAAAAAAAACAGATCATTCTTATTGAAACTGATTGAATAATATTGATGCAAATGATCAATTATTCATCATACTTTCAAAACTAATTAAATTTTAAGGGTAAAATAAGAAAAAAAAAATAATTCCATTTTAATTTGGTAAATTGAGAAATACTACTCCCTATGCATCTTTTTCTTTTTATTATTTTGTCCCAATAGAAAGTCCCCCTACCTTAATTAGAAATAATTTCCTTTTTACTCTTAATTAAATAAATTTCAGGCACACAAATTACAAGTTTCAAAAGAAAAATTCCTTAAATACCATGATAAGTCAAAGGGTGGCTTATGAAATGAGACAAAGGAAATAATAAGGAACAAATACTTCTAAGACAAAAATGATGGAGTAAGCAGTTCAAAGATTACCTTATACCTCCAACCAAACATAAGATAAAATAATCACACCCATTGAGGGAGTAAGGATCTGTATTGAGATTAATGGAGTTGACAACGCGTAGTAACAGAATGAATGAAGGAGAGAAAGGGATTTATGTTGATGTTCTCAACCACATAGGAGGGTGAACAAATTGAATGCTCATTATGTTTGTATTCCCTCTGTGCATCTATATAACCACCCAAAACCCCTGCACATATCCTCACACCAAATCAACAAGCAAACTAAGCAAAAACAAAAACAAGAATGGGTTGTTCATCCAAAAATAATTATGTGATGCTACTAGCTGCTGTGATGGTTGTTCTAACCATTGGGCAAGCGACAGCAGCTCGTCGTCTTCAACAAGCTGGTGGTTTGCCTTCATTCCCTATGCCGACTATCCCAGGTTTTCCTACTCCATCAGTTGGTGCTGGTGGTTCCCCCTCATTCCCTATGCCGACTATCCCAGGTTTCCCTACTCCATCAGCTGGTGCTACTGGCTTTCCTTCCCTGCCTAATTTTCCATTCCCCAACACTCCAACTGACCCTAACGTTCCTGCACAAACCACTACTCCTTGAAGTTGATATCAATGAATTATTTGATGTGTTTTTATTGTTTAAAATTGCTTAGTGAAGCAATTGTTGGTCCTTTATTTATGTATCTAAGCTTTCTACTTCTTAATGTATCCGTTCACTACTACTGCCTTGATGATCATATATGAAATAATAATCTAACTTTTTTCTAATGATTCTTGCTGCTTCTATTTTTTTTTATAGGACTAGAAAAAATAATAGTTGTAGGTGAGGAAGGAAAATAGACGGGGAGATTACTCAAACTCTCACCAACAAATTGAAAGTTTGTAGTTAATCAACTAAACTATTGTCTTTTTCACCCAATCGAAGTTGAGATTATTCATCAAACGTGCACAGGGATAGCAAAACAGTTGTAAATATTTGGTTAAGTCACATAAATAAGTAGTTCTTATCATCTTTTTATAGTTTTACTTTAACCCTGTTGATCTAATTATTCCCTTCCTTTATTCTATAACATGTAGCAAATAGGTATATGAAGATTCTAAAGGTTCAACTTTTAAATAAAAGGATAGAAGATGGAAACATTAAATTAAAATAAATGACACAACAATCTTCATGCCAAAAGAAACAAAGCACAATTAAACAACAATGGCTCAAACAGGAAAGCCAAAGTCACTGATGGTCATATGATACATGAAATGAATAAAAATAACAATAATAAGAGACTGATAAAGGACAAAGCCTAAACCAAGCATCTAACATTCCTTAGATTCAACTCCACCATTGGTGCACAGCAACTCCTTCATCTATTAACTTTCCATATAATGTCAAACATTGCCAATAAGCCCTCCTTTGGCTTCCGTTGTCCTCTTCATCATCATCATTATCAACTTCCGATTGGTTTCCGCAGTGTAAGAACAACTCATCCACCAAACATATTGCCTTCTTCTTGATCATTTCCTCCACCACTTCTGCTTCTGCCTTCATCACAACATAGTCCTCTTCCTTCACATTTTTGCTCAACCATTCTGCTGCCCCAAGTGAGGGTACTCCATCCACTGATTCCTCTGTATCTTGAATTTCGACATCCAAGTTGTAAATCTCAAAATCTTGATTATTTGCAGGGTAGCTCCTCTTAAACCATTCTGCTACCCCATTTTTCTCATCAGAAATGAAGACTCTTCGTGGGTAGTTATCAAGCGAATCACCTAACAACTCAGGAAGAAATTTCATCTTCCTTGAAAATGATTTCAGCGATGCCCTTTTGGGGGGCTCTAACAACACATCCTCTAATCCTTTCAATGCAACTTTCTTAGCCTCGGGTGTGTTTCTACAAACAACGTCCTTTTTCTGCGAATTCAGTTCATCATTTAGTACCCCAGTTTTCCTGATTCCCACGATAGTCTGGTCAAATCGTCGAATATACACGATTCTATAGTTTGCTAGAGCTTTAAGCTCGGCTAAAGGATCATTGTTCAGTTGAGTTACCACAATGCCACCAATCTTGAGCACACGATCAATGAACTTACTGTTCCATTTAGTTTGTGCAATTGCAAAATCGAATGACTCGTTTGGAATAGAATTCTTGTTATCCACATCGGAATGTAGAACCAAATCAACCGCGTCGTCCTTCAACAATTCCAAATCTTTCACCGATTGATCATCCTCAGAAGTCAAAACGAGGCCTTTATGGCCCTTTTTAACAAGGCCTTCATCTGCCAAATCGTGAAAAAGATAATGCAACACATTTAAGTCCCTCCGGTCAGAATTGACGTAGGAATCGTCAGTTACATCGAATGAGCTTCTCAGTATGGACCCAATTGAGGGCAATATGAGAAGAACCATTGCCAAGAACAATGACCGAGACATAATCCTTAAAGCCCTCGAACCTGGTAGCTTAATAATCAAAAGGGCATCTTGATCCAACCCAATTTTAACCCCGGGAAAATGATTCCCCTTGATTCCCCCTATTCTGGGGAAATACCCAACACCCAAATCCATGCTTCTACAACGAACCGATCGGAAGAGTCTGTAAAAACTGATGGCACCTTGTGCTCCTATAGTTGTACGTCACGAACTCAACTATAAGAAGAGAGAAAGAGAGAGAGCGAGCGAGAGAGAGAGAGTAAAAAGAAAATCCAGTGGCGGAAGAAAGGTGAATTTAGCGAGTGCAAAATCTGGAAGCGGTGTGATTGCCACCCACAAGAGCAACAGGGGTAGATCTAATTCTACTCCAAAGGAGCAATAATTGTCTAATTCTAGCTACCTCCATGATTCTTTCTTCTTGAAGCACTCAATAAAAAGGTCAAGGAAACCCCATGTAAAAATTTTAGTTTCTAGGTACACCCAGAAATGGAATTAGATGATCAAAAATTCAACTAACATCAACAAAATGAGGGGGGAAATCAACCTTTTTTATATCTTTTGAAGAGAGAAAATGTGAAAGAGATGATGATGATGAAGAAGATGATAATGGAGAGGAGATCTTGAAAATAGATGGATTTAATAGGGAGAATGGAGCTCTTCTTCATGCGCGTGGGGACCTAACGGCCGTTGCTTTTTTGTTTTTGCTATGGTTTCGTTTTACCTCCACCTTTATTTTATTTTATGTTTTACTGAATACAAAAAATTTCACGCCTACAGTAAAATTTTACGGCGTAAAATAATTTACTAAGTACATATGATAAATATATGTTTTTTTTTTTTGGATAATAAAAGGGCTCCTTGACCATTCAAAAATATATTACATGGATTAACCTTCCTCTCATAGGATGTATCATGAAAATTAGATAAAAAAATACTACGTGCAAACGGGGGAAGAAACTACTAGTTCTTGCACCTTCCTTGGTGCATTCGCTAGCTTGTTTTGTTCCTTAAATGTGTGCTTTACTATTGTCCTCTTCATCATCTGTATTAAGGATTTGCACTCATGAACGTTGTTAGCATATAAGAGATATAAACTCTTCAAATATGTTATTGCACATCTATTGAATTCTTTTAAAAATATTGTTACTTTTTTTATTAATAGAATATATGGTTGAACAAATTTTAACAAAAATGCTCGAATACATGCCATATTAGAAGGAATTTTGTTTATTTCACTAGCATTGTTTGAGTTTAGACTAAGTGGAAAAAAGTTTTTAAAAGAAGAAACATGTAATTTCCTCCCTAAAAAATGGAGATAGTAACCGCACAAGATTTACAAGCTTGAATATTCCCTTTTTCTCATTTTTTTTCTATGTTTTCAAACCTGAATTGAATAAAGGGAAATAATGACTCCATTGTTCAGACTAAACAAACTAAGCAGTTAGGCATAAATATTAGGTCATGCATGCAAAAAAGATAATCAATCTCTTCAACAACTACTCCTACTTTTATGTCTGGCTAGTAGTTCAGTTTCCCTTATAAGCGATAATATTTAAAATAAAAAATAAAAAATTAGTCTATATGAATTAAAAATTGCCTTCAACATTCTTTCTAGAATTAAAGTATAGAATTAATGAATTGATGAGCTAACTTTATGCCTATTTATTCCCCTAGCTCCGTGGCTGATTGTGGTACATCCAAATCAAATCAGCCGTAGGTGTTACAACTCTAAATACCTTAACGTTAACAGTGTCGGTGCACATGATTGCGGAGCTAACTCGTTGATTCAAAATTTGGTCGAATTCAGTAATTTTAATTTAAATTTAATATTATTTGTTTTTAAAAAAAAATGAACTATTAAGGTTGGTCACATGACTCTATGTCATGGGCCCAGATGGGTCAGCCCGCTTTCCATAAACCAGCCATGAACAGACCACACGGCCCATTTCCATTTGGCCCTTTCTTGTATGAAAATGGAAACTTCAGAACATGCCAACTTCAATTATTTTGGACTTGGGGTTATAACTAGGGAAGGACTATGCTGCTATTTCAACAAAGAAATAAGAGATTCAATTATTTGTTGAATTTCCATTTTGTGCATTTTTGGTGTATAAAATATTTTATATTATCAAGTAAATTAAATAATTATTATTAAATTTTATAATAAATATTAAACCCCTTCGATTAGTTTGTGTGTTTACTTTTTAAAATTTTGAACCCTTTTTGCCACAAGTGACATGATATCTGGAGCTATTAAATATTTTTTTCTTTCTTAAAAATCTTCTTTGAAATTTAGCTTGAGCTCCCAATTTTATTGAGTCAGTTATGATAGCATCTATAATTTGAGCTCTCTTATAATGAGTATTCTCAATGTAATCATTGAAAGAGCTTTGTCTAGGAGAGATTATATATCTCAATATTTTTTTTTAATATTTCTATATATTAAAGTTGTTGGTCAATTGAACAAAATCAGAGTTATAATATTTTGTTACATAAAACTTAATTTGTTAACTTATGCGAAATATCTTTTTAAATTTATTTGAATTCCCAATTTAAGGGAGTATGAAGAAGCACATGACTCGTGACTCAATTAACAATATTATCCTACCTGATTAATCACTTGATTGGCAATAATTTATGGATCATTATCACTCGATAGCTAAATCTCTAACACATGTATTGTTGATGTCTATATTAGATATATGCTGCCCAAATTCGAATTTGAAAACATGTTTTTGTAGAATAATATTCATATTTTTTGGTATATATAGCAACAAATGAAATTTACACATATCATGACCATAGCAAGAAAAGAAAATAACGTAGAGAAAGTTAAGAGTTGTGTCATGTCATCTAAATCTTATTATTCGTTTCTGGTATAAATACAGTAATAATCATTTAAAGAGATAGGGTGTTACATGTGACATGCCATGTGGCAAGGTTTTCTTCAATAAAAGAGAGTGTGTTACACACAACTAATAAGTGATAGTTTAGGTATGAAACTAATTTTTTTTTTTTGAATAATTTGAATATATTTTTTATATTTATCTCTTATTTAAATAATATAAATAATTATTTAGACACATCACACATGCGAAATAATACTTTTATTTCATATTACCTTTCGGTAAGTTTATTCTAGCCAACAAATTGTATTATGCACTCCACTTAATAATGAAAAATTTGAAATCTAATTTAATGGTGTTTTAGAAATTAAATTTATTAAAAATAAATAAGTAATTAAAAAAATATTTTAGTAAACTACAAAACAAAAAGTAAAAACTAAAAAAGGAAAAAGAAAAGGGTATAAAAGGAAAGTAGCTAAGATATTTCGCTGCCGCACGCGAGAATCACGTGATATAGATCCTTGAAATTGACAGAGCACTGTCATCAAACCCTAAAACAAGAAAATCACCGGAAAAAATGGGAGTGGAGAAGGAAATCATCAGAGCCGGAAATGGCCCCAAACCACAGCCGGGTCAAACTGTCACCGTCCACTGCACTGGCTACGGTAAGTCCCCTTTGTTTTTTCCGTAGTAGCTAATCTGGTCTGTTGTGTTAACAGGGGATAGAGGGTTTAATCTCTAATCTAGTCTGTTTCTTCCCCTTAATAGATGAATCGTAGCATAAAGGCTGAATCTTTTAACTTAGTTTGATTCAGTTCTTAGTAGGGTTTTGGTTAATATCGTTTTCTTGTTCTATGGCTGCAGGGAAAGATAGAGACCTGAGCCAGAAGTTCTGGAGGTAAGCTTACTCTTTCTTTTTTTATTTATGAAGTTTGAAGCAGGTTTATGTGTTACTAACATCTTTGCTGAATTTGTACGTGTAACAGCACTAAGGATCCAGGCCAGCAGCCTTTCTCATTCAAGATCGGCCAAGGCAAAGTTATCAAAGGTAGTTCTGACTCCTCTATATCTCGATTTATATGATTCCTTTTTCTTTTCTCTAGTTAATGTTTTCTTTGTTATTAATAAATACGCATTTTTTCAGTTGGACTATTAATTTGGAAAACTCATATTGAGCTAATCATGAATGGAACTTATCATAGTGATCCTACTTTGTTTGTTATTATTTTGAATCGTCATTTCAGATCTTTTTCTCCAAAACTTGATTTCTTACCATAGAAGTGGTCCAGAAGCTTATACCTCTTTTACTGGAAAAGCTTCTAGTGTCGGAAAATTACACTTGTACTAAACAAATGAAACAAAAGTGTATAAAAGTATCAACCTATTCCAGAATGTGAAGTATCAGTTCTTTCAGGTTCTTTGCTAATGTCGTTCGGGTTGAGGTTGAGGTTGAGATGAGAAAGTTGAGTAGTATTCTTGTTGTTAAAGTAGTGTAAAGGGTTTGTTTCAAGAATTATGTTGATTCAAATATTAAAAGCTTGCAACTTTGGTGGTCAAAGAGGTCAAAATGTGACATAGTTGGATTCATTTAGAGTTATGGATCTGTTGGCAATTGATGCACAGCGGTTCTAAAGTTAAGACAACCGGCTTACTATAGTTCTAAAAGAGACATAATGGAAGGAGCAAATACAGCTTTCCCCTTGCAGCACACACTTAATTCAGCTGATTCTTCAGTGTCTGATTTATCAACAGATTAATTTGGATAAACCAATAGTACTTTTTAACACATCAAAAGCTCCTAGTATGAGTGATATTTGACTGTGGATTGACTTTTTTCCTGGCATATATTTGGATCCATCTATATATGTCAGACATGCGCCTATTTTGAACAGACCCCTACCCTTTTCTGGGTCTTCAAGGGAAACTTGTAAAAAGCTATAGAACCATAGTGACAGTTCTCTCCGGTTGCAGTTCTTTTATTCTTATCTTTCCTTTTTCGCAGGATGGGATGAAGGAGTACTGGGCATGCAATTGGGAGAAGTTGCTCGACTAACGGTGAGTACCTTTTCTGTTCTTTTTATTTTCTCAGGTGAATTAAAATTAATTATGGAGTTAAATATGTTAGGAGTTAGTTATCTATGTTATGAAGCTTAGACTTCTGTTGAGTTATGGGTTTATACTGGCTTTATAGTAGGCATCCTGATGTTTTCTACAATTTACAATCTAAAATAGATTGATGGTTTCAGATCACTCCCCCTAATTTTTTTTCCCAATTTCTGCCTCGTAATTACTGCCCATTTCATGGTCACGTCATCTTCATCTTTGTGATGGAATTGGCTGAAAAGTTTATAATAGGGGATGGTAATGATACAATAATTGCATTCTTCCTAAGAGAATTAATCCTACTATAATTGTACATTTATGAAATAAAGTTTATAGGCTTTATGTATTAAGGTCTTCTATCATTAGGGGGTTAAACTGGTATCTTGATTTTTGCAGTGCACTCCTGATTATGCTTATGGTGCTGGTGGATTTCCAGCATGGGGTATTCAACCCAACTCAGTTCTGGTTTTTGAGATTGAAGTCCTAGGTGCACAATGAACATTTTTATAACATTCGATGATACTTAAGACAGCTTGAGGGTATCAGAACTGCTCATGTACTCTTTGCTTTTATGCAACCTGTTGAAACAGATTGAGGCAATAATAAATGCTTTCGAGTTTTCTCTGGATAATGGTCATACTTAGAGACCACTAATTTGCCTTACCAGACTGCTTGCTTAGTACTAAAATATAATAGAATGGAATAGATATAATAGTTTGTACGGTCAACTCCAGCTAATATGGGATACTATTCTCCTTGTCCCCTTATATCCTTTTCTATTGCCTTCTGTAAATAACTAACGTTTCTCTGCAACGCTTACAGACTTAATAGAATTGGTGGAAATTCAATTTGACAGATTAGGAAGAAAAGATGGGAATGGAATTATGTGAGTAATGGTTTTTGTTGTGTATCCATGTGTCAGCCTTCTCTTCTTTTTAAGGGAACTACACAGCATCCAAACTTGGATGCTGGGTGGATTTTATTAAACAACAATAAGCTGTACACTATGGGAGGGTCCATCCCAGCTCTAATGCTAAGGGTAGACAGAAATTTGTCTGTTTACAAGTGCACCATCGAAACTGTGAAGTACCAATGAACTATGTGAGGAGAGGACTCCTTATCTTTATACATCGTAGTGTTATGCAGCCTATAATGATGCATGAAATGCATTCCTAATGAAAGAGGAGTCCTCTCATTTTACATTATTATTAGAGATACATAGTCCTCTTTTATACATTGGAAATACTAAAGAATGAAACTAGCGTATGTCTTGCATCAGGTGGACACTTGAATCTCTTTTTACTTTCAACTCATCTTATCCATTGCTGATGCACCATTCTAGTCGGTGGGACATTGCCTGAGCTTTACCTTGTTTGCTTGTGTCTTTCCAGTTTCAGGCTGTAAGCTGCAACTAAATGACTTTCAGATGTCTTTACTAACGCACCATCACCACCTCACAAAATTCTCTTCTCTAGTCTCTACAACCTCATCACTATTTAGTTTCATAAATTGTGGCAGAGTTTGAATCATTTTACTGCTAGTTACTCTTCCTATCAAGAGGTTTGGTTGAAAGCATCTCTGTAACAACTGACTTGAATGCTGTTGAATGATTCGAGCGACCTCATAACCTTGCTTTAGGCTACAATATGAGGTGATAAGTTAAGAAACAATGTGCTTTGACGAGTCCTGCGACAGGATTAACTGCTTTAAGACCCCAATGGTTTATCCTGATTTTTGATTCTTAGTGTGGCACAGAACAAGCCCCACCATCTTTGAGCCGGATCATTGTGGCCAAATAAGGTGCACCCACAATCTCATTTGAACATGTCTACAGCATAAACACCATGAGGGCCTACCCCACCAAACATAGCTACTTTGTTGTTTGTTACATACTTTGCTCTCAATTTGAATCTAGTAAATCAAATTGGTTGTGATAGAATCTCCAACTTGAACTTACGTAATTCAAATTTTGTATCATGGTAGGAACTAAAATACAGGCTGCAGAAAATATTGTCAATGAGTTTTCTGGAGGAAAAGAAAGAAAAAAGGTAAATGCCTAAATAAGTCGGCAAGAAACTAACAAATCCCTCCAATTGATGCTAATGGTTGCTTTGTGTCTTGAAAAGTGCAGACCTTAATACTATTAATCGATTTTACCTAATGTGGCACGACTTTACACTAAGATTATTCATTATTTGAAAATTTATTTAATTATGTGAAGTGGTTGTTGATGATTATTAAGTATTATTGTATCTAATATAATATATTGCGAGTGGTTGAACCTGAAAGTCCTATTTCAGAGCATGGTGATAATCATTTTATTCTCTCTTTTGGAGTCATGTGGAGTAGTAATTAAGCTTTTGAAATTACAATTATGGTTTCTACTTAACTTTCTAATGATGTTTAATGGACCTTAAACACCCATTGCCTCCTAAAGGCACGGCCTGAGTCCTTAAAGTTAATTAATACTCTCATTATCCTCATAAATATCAGAGGCACGAGAGACTAAATTAAATTCTACAACTTGAATAGATACGCCACTTTTTTTTTCTTCTTTTTCTTTTTGTCTAATAATTTATTTTATGTAATTCTAAGAAATTAAATTATGCACTTTGTTGAATATAATTATTACTACTAGTTATTCTTGATCGCAAAATCATCATTTTTGTTGATTTTATTGCACGTTTAGTGCTCACTTCGTTCATTTTATGTGAGACTCTCGGTATGGATCTTGAATTGAAAATAGTAATATTCTTATATATTAGTTTAAATCGAATTGAAAGAAAGTATTCAAATAGTTAGGTTGACGAAAGAAGAAAATCATGCACAAGTTCCATTCGAATTAATTAAATTATTTGAATTCTTGAGACTTGAATAAGTTTTATCAAATAAAATTATGAGTTAATCGTCATACAAAAGTCGAAGTTAGGTAACATATTATTTCTTTTATCTCAATTTATGTGATTATTTTCGTTTTAGTCCATTTCATAAAAAATATTCTCATTTTTTTATTTGACAATATGAAATTTGATCTCATTAACACTATTATGAAGAAAAATTAATTAAAAGTTAAACATTAAAGTAACTTTATATAGATGATCTGATATAACATAACAAAATTTTTTTTTAATATTTTCAATTAATTAGCCTTGTCAAATGGTGCGACATAAATTAAGACGAGCGTGTATCACTTTCTTTTCAAAGAAATTACATTAGAAAACATGTTGAGACATCATATAGAAAAAGGAAAATATAAAAGAGAGAATGCAAAACAAAAAGGATACTATTGTATTTGTTATGCTAATGAAGGGCAAAACTGTCATTGGAAAGTATATATAATGCTGTCCTATCCATACTGCATCACTTCTTCTTCCACCTGCTCTTCTTCTGCTTTCAAACAATAATCTGTTAAACATTCAGCCTCTGCCCTCTCTCTGTTGGCATCATTTCTAAGTTTTCTGCATGCTGCTTGCTGGTCAATTACACTTTCTGTGGGTTCTCTTTATTGTAAGTTTTTCGTTAGCATTTTTCTTTGTACACTGTTTATGTTTGTTTACAAGATAATTTAAATTACAAGCCTTTTGATTTATCTCGATTGGTAAAAGTTATGATCTTTGGGATATTTTCTATTAATCTGGGAAAACCCCTTCGTATCAGTTTTTCATGCTTAGGTTTTCTTGATGTTTTTTTCTGAATTCTTGATTTTATCTCTCTCTGTGTGTGTTTGCCTCTTTGAAAGATTTTGAGAAGCATTTGATTGATGGGGTTTTCTTGCAAGATTTGACCTTCCAGTTATGGTTTTACTGTTGAGAACACCAGCTGTGCTTATTTTGTTTTACTTTACATTTATTGCAAAGGATATCTGATTTAGTTTGGGTAGTGGTGTTTAAGGTCATGAGAAATCAAAGAGAGCTGTAAAATGTTGTGATATAGGAGCCTGGTTTGATTAGGTTATGGAGGTTGACTGTGCCTAGAGACTAGGTTCCTCCACATCTCTTCAACTTTTTTAGCCTTTTTTCCATTTTATTTTGATAGGTTTGAGATATGTTATGTCGGTAAAAAACCGTCGTCGTCTGGTAATTCACATTTTTTTTCCTCTTAAAGGATTTTGGTGATGTTACATTCCACACTGTTTAGTTGTCTGGTTCATGACTCTGAGGCATATGTTGTCTAATGTTTCAGGTAAACTAACTTCCTATTGACAACATACCACAACTGCGAAAACTTCTATAGTGTTGAGAAGTAACAATATGCGGTGGCTGATCCTGTCAATTGATGTGTTTTGTTATGTCATTCCCTTGAACTTATATTGCAGGGTGATCCTTTAAGTCATTTCTCCAATTAAACCAGATTTTCTTTATCTCTCCATTCTTTTCATCTGGTTATCTATCAACTGTAACCAGTTAATTTTGTCTGTCTTCTTGATAAATCTGTAAGATTAGACAACTGCTAAGCAAATTAAATCCTCTTAGTCCTGATTTTGATTCGTTTGCACTTTTTCATCACCTGTGCTCGGTATTGGTCTTTCAGTCTGCTTTTCTCATATTGCAATTTCCTCAAGCTTCTCCTTTCTTAAGTCCCTATTTTCTTCCGAAAGCTAGTATCCTATTCCTCTTGGGCTTTAAATATTGTCTTTTGGCATAGATTTTGAATTTTATTGGAAGGTTCAAAGTAGTTATGGTGTGCCAAGCTGCAAGCCAAACAAGATTTCGGGCCTTAAAGTATGAGAATGGGATCATGGGGAGAGCAACCATTAGAGTTAGAGTTATAGCATGCTTTCAACCATTGCAGAATTGCCAGGTTCGTGCTATATTCACTTGTGGATAATTACTTTGACATCAACTGTTGTTTTCAGTTGTGGGCTTCTATGAAGTAGCTGCCAAACTTACAGTCTCTTTTTGCTTACCAGGCTGAATACTTCCGTCAGTTGTTGAAGCCTGTGACGTAGATGGTCTGAGTTCACGCCTTTGTTTTAAAGCCAGCTTTATAGTAATTTCTTGTTATTTGCGTCCTTAAAGTAATTTGAGGTGGAATTTTTACAATCCATATCACTGGTATGCATCTTAGTCTTTCTGCTGATTTTTGTGTTAGACTTCTGTTGATTTTTGCTGTGGATTTCCATCTAAGTTCTTACATTATGCCTGTTAGGTTTCTCTTCTGTCTAGATGGTTACAACCAGCAAACTCCAATATTACCAGCAGGATCCTGCATGGACTTCACCGAATTTGAATTATGCCACTACACTCTTGCAACCTGGACATCACCTTGGTGTTCCATCTCTGCGTCCTCCTGCCATATGTGCTGCAAATGCAGTTTCTCCTAGGCGTTCATGTTTTGTCCCTTGTTTAACGAATTCTAAGACAGCCCATCAGAGTGGAGTCAATTGGCTGCCACACTTAGCTCCCACCAAAAATGAATATCCAAGTGATATTAAACGCTTTCTTCCTCACTTGATTGGGTTTAAGTCCCCACCAACTGATGCATCTACAAATTCTCAGAAGAGGTTCCTCATTTTTGATCAATCTGGGAATCAAACTAGATTCTTCTTTAGTCAAGGTCGTCCCCCTGAAAATGAAGTTATTACACCGAAAGAACTGTTTGGTGCTTATGGTTTTTACCAAAATGAGAACCTGAATGCTGTAGTAGAGCAAAGATTGCATGTGAAGCCTGTTACTGGAGAGACATTGGATGGAAGTTACGTAAATGGTGAAGACAGTAATACTCATGAAGATACAGATGAAATCAATGCCTTGCTTTACTCTTCTGATGACATTGAAGGGGATGAAGATGACGATATTTATGGTGAGGATGATGAAGTAACTAGCACGGATCACTCTCTTTGTGCCAACCACGGGTGCTGCAGCTGCGGTGAGCATGAGCAACAGTCTGCAGAACTTATAGAAGAAGTTGCCAGTTCAGATGGCACATGCAAAAGGCAAAGATTGCTAGATGGTGGGTACAAGAAATCATCATCCATAGAATCTAGAGGGCCCAATGATGATGTGGAAGCAAGATATGTTAGAGGCTCTCTTCCTTCTAGTGGGAAGGATGAGGATTCCAGTTTGAGCACTAAGGAAAGTAAAGTGAAAATTCGCGAGACCTTGAGAATTCTTGAGAGCTTGATTCCTGGAATAAAGAGTAAGGACCCGTTGTTGGTTATTGATGAAGCGATCAATTACTTGAAGTCTTTGAGGGGTAAAGCCAAAGCCTTAGGAGTTGAGCTCCCTCAAGAGTACCCCCCAAACTCTTGTTAAAGAACAGAGTAGTATCCAACCTCTACAACAGTAGCATTATGGATTTTAGTGGTGTAGTTGCTTGGATAGTACAGAAAAAGCCATATATCATTATTTGGTTGAAAATAGTTAAATTGTGAAGTATTTGCCATCCTCATCAGTCCTACAGTGCAACAAGTATTATCATCCACTAGAGGAAAAGATTTAGTTGGATAGCTTTTTGACCTTTTACTTGCAAGGGGTAGAACAAAAAGGGGAATGTTTATTGTTGAAGATGAATGATTATTTTTAGCCTTTGGTGGTTAAGAAAGTAGGTTCAAAAGATGAGGGGGACCCTTTAAAATCTTGAGAAAACCATGGAATCTATGCATGCGCATTTGGTGACTTAGGGTCCCATTATGTTTCTTGAATTGAATAACTATGATGGTTTAATTTCTTTTTGTGATTGGTAATGTGAGGGTGAGTTTGTGCTACTCTTTCACTGACTACTTGGAGAATGATTTGCTATGATGTTTTGTCTTTGTGTTGAAGAAGGCGCATGGAAAAAGGGGGCACCTGCCCTCTTAGCTAATCATGAAAAAGGCTGATGGAGAAAGATGATCAAATCTTGTCTGAAAGTTTGGTTTGTTTCCACTTTGGATGGGTGAGTTGTATTTGGAGACTTGTGAGTCTTTTCAGCGTGGTGTCTTTTTATGAGCCTCATGGACCCTTGTGTTTCTATGCTATTATTGCTATGTGTCTTGTCTCTATGCTTTTTCTACTTTGTAATAATAATAAGTAATAAAATATAGTTTGTTTTTGTTTCAATATTTTTTTTCTAATTTTGAGATTGATATATTTAAGTTGAAGGTCTTCTTTTACCCTCTCCAAACTCACTTGTTTCGATATTTTTGTGTCTTCTGTTTTCTTCTGATCCTTTTCATATTGGTTTGCTTTCACCTTTTGTTGGAAGGGAGTTGTATATGTGATTCTAATGGATAATGGTGGTTATGTTTGATTATAAAATTCTTTGAACTAATTAACAAAGAGAGTTTTAAATGAAAAGGAAATTTGATCATTTGTTGGCAGAACAGAAATTGGACCATAGGGATGGAGTAAGAAATTGGCTCATTTGTTGGTTAAGGGCATATTTGGTACCAAGGAAATCTTTTTGCATGGGATGAGGTGGGTTGGAGGGTGAATATAATGAAATTTATTTTTCCTTCTATGGAAGTTACTTTTTTCATATTTAAACGAATTACTTTTCTTAAATAATTTTTTTTTTCAAAATTTCAACCAACCAAACACGAAAATGTTAAAAGACGAAAAAAAATTCATATCAAACACACAATTATAGTAGAATGGATGAGCATGGGCCGGGGAAGCCAATGAGACTGCTATCTTATTTGAACTTGGAATCATTGCCTGCTAAAAATGTTTACTGTTATCAAACTGAAAATGGGGACTTGAGGAGAAAAATCAATGTTATCTGAGATTAACTTCTATACGTCGTTTATAATACTAAGTGGGTAATTTGATATTTAAGGCAAATAATTATCTGATAATAACAAGTTAAATTGCACTGATGACCAAAAAATTCATTATACTATTGATGGATGTAGACTAAATCCTAAAGGGCCGTTTGGTATGCGTGATAGGATAGACAAAGAATATTCATAAGATTAGCTATCCAAATGCCCACTTTTTATATGGGATTGAACCCCACCAATTTTAGTGCAAATTATTAGTTAGTATAAAACTCCACATTCTGCCATTTCAATTTTAGTTCGTTGCTACTTCCTTTTACTTTTTGCTTGCATGATAATTCATTTGATTTAACACTGAAACCACAAGTTTCTAAGTGTAAGCAAATAGTAACTCTTTTGGAAGTTTGTTACAACAAATTTCCTTTGCTATTTATTTCCAGTGTATAAAAGCTATCCCTATCAACATACGCGTTACTTGACAACTTTGTAGATGAGAGCTAGTAGGTACCAAGAAGGTTAATCGAACCACGCCCAAGCTGATCTGGACATCATTGTTATCCGTGTTCGTCAGAGTGATAAGATGGTTAACGTAATTGAGTTGAATTTAGCCCTCTCATGTTTTCTTCCATTACAACATTGTTTGACTGTTTGGATGTTTAAAGTTTCTACTTGCCATGTTATGTCGCCTTTTTATCTTGTTGGTTAAGACATAACTTGATGTAGAAACCTATGCATGTTTCTGATATTCCATTTCACCACAGTTTTCTAACCATGGGAGCACCTTTTGTGGAAATCAATATTTTCTTGAAAGTTAAGCAACCTCAAGTATTACGCTCTAATGAAGCAAGTACCTGTTGAGGGACCAGATACAGAGCGGCATCTTATCCACTTTAATGTCTTTTTGACCGACAATGAATTCTACATTAGTTCTGTATTACACTTGATCAATTTAGTGTTTTGTTGATAGTCACAGAATAATAATAAGTTAACCTCATGTCAGTGGTGGTATGCAAACAAGCAAAATTAGCTTTACTGCACCTCTGAATGAATACTTAAGACGGTACAATCATTATAGAGAAACCAGTCACCAGTAAACTAGAGAATGTATAATGAACTATGCTATTATCACATAATTTCTATCTACGATGAAAATGAAAGTCTTAACTACTCTTGTGATAGGAGAAGCATGATAATGTTGAATATCAGGGAACATGGTCCGACTTTGTGAGGTAATCTTGTAACTGGTAGTCTTCTATCGTAGCCCTTTTCCTTCTCAGGAAATGGAATTTCTCCACCTTCTAGGGTGCTTTGTGGGATGTTCAGCATTTGGGACCTGATTACTGATGTCATGTGTTTCTATATTTGTCGTTTTTGTGAGCTTGCTTAACTTTTTCCACCCTGCAGTCCATGCAGAGGTTTGTTTTGGTTTTGCAATCTTATCAAACTGTCTCTGTAAGTTATCCATGTCATTTTGGAGTTCTAGGTACTTAGTCTTCACAGTCTCTAGTTCAAACTTAAGAGTGTTGATGTCCTTCTTGGCTGCTATCCATCCCTCTTGAAATGATTGTGGTGTTGCTTCAAGCAATGACTTACGGTTTGATACCAGAGGTTGATAATGAGATTCCTCTGCATCTTTGAGAGAGAGATTGGCTATTGCATTGCTTATCTTCACCTGCTCAGAGAAGAGGACTTGCACCACAACTCGTAATGGCAGTCTTTCGTTCTGAGCAGCATGCATGCAAGCATCAACAGAGAGTTTCTGGCAATCCATCACCCTGCAAAGCCTCTTTCTTTCGTGTTCTGAGAGCGTTGGATGGGCCTGTCGTGTTGTATATCAATGAGCTTCAGTTAAAAGGAGAAGCATGCTGGGCTAGAGTTCTATGATGCAGACAATACAATTGCAATATTTGCAGATAATTTACTTCTATGTGATCAATTTGATAGGTGGCATATACAGCATTCTAGAATTCTCAAGCATATGTCACTTATACTTGGGAAAGGATTGTGTATAAGCAGGCTAATATTGTTGATTTTTGAAATACAGAACAAAAAGGAGAGCTGTATTCATGAATAATCAAAAACTATGAGCACAACAGCGATGCCTTATCAATGATGCACCAAAAAATAAAATTGGCAGGACTGGATTAAAGTACCTTAAGGTAGGAATCAATTGCTCGATAAAGTCCATCATCACATGTTCTTGCTGAATCTGGCAAAGCCTCTGCCAAGACCTGAAACTTTGTCAAGGAAAGATTTCTATCTCTAGATACTTCTGTTAGGTAACTGTCTACGAGCCTTGCCACCCTCATCTTGGCATTTAGACTTGTACCCCTTTGACTTCCATCGTGCATATGTTTATCGGAGAATGGATATCTACTAGGACTTGAACTTTCTGTCTGCTCTTGAATTATGAAATGTTCCAAAAGCCTCTGCACTAGATCAATGTCATACATGGTTTCACTTTTATTGTAAGATGGTATGAGGAGATCAGCCAATGTAGCCTGCTCAAATTGCATTCCTACGCGTTTCTCCAGTTCTGTTATCAAAGCTGGAGCCACTTTCAGCATGTTTGCCATCCTCAATAGTCGAAGAAGGAAGCTACACGAAACACTGTCCTTCTGTTGTGGGAGTATGCTAATCAGGCTTTCAACAATCATCCTTTGATCTTTGGCCTGGACAGTTGGTACTTCCTCTCCCGATCCTGCTACTATCATATGGAGGCCCCCTCTCCAACTACTGCTTCCATTACTATTACTGCTGTTGCTGCCATCTTCTGACAATCCGGATCCTTCTTTGATTAAACCTGGCAGCCATTTAGCTGCATACTGCATAACTGAAGCACCTATCAGTTCATGTCTCATTCCTTTTACCTTGATTGCAGTAATCACTCTCACAAAGTGATCAATCCTGAGAACTGAAACATCTTCGAACCACCAATCAGGAGGTACTTGCTGGTTTCTACTGGGGCTGGAATCCTTCATTTGATTCCAACTTGGACTAGAAACACTTGCAGGCTTGCCTGTGTATTGCCATTTTATTCCTTTTGGATTGGCACAAGCTTTCCATGCGATGGACTCGCTGCATCTTCGAACAATTTGTAGGTTTTCAGCCCATGGTGATAACTTTTCGCAGCTTTTTAGCACCAGTATGGAGTCTCTCCATGAAGATAAAACTACATAGCTGAGAAAAGCTTCAGTCTTGAATATAAGGTTGCCTTCTTCTAAATCCTCAGTCATTTCAAGATACTCTGCTGCACATCTTAGGCCAGAAATATTGGTTGCACTTAAGTCAATAGCAATACCATAACAGAACTTTGCTGCTAGCTCAAAAGCCTCAGCTCCCCCTGGTAACTCATTTAAAGATATCTTGTTCAATTCTGCATCCCTTGATTCATATATGATTCTGTTCATTTTCCCACTTCTAGAAAGCAAAGGATACTTTTTTTATGCATATTTAGTAGTGAGGTAAACAAAGAGAAACTAGTCAGTCATTATTTTCCACAAGACCAAGATATGAGATAGAAATTGAAGTGTTTTGAGTGATAGGGAATCACCTTGTGTAAATGGAAAGTGACATCTTCAATTTGAACTAAAAGGTCACTTGGAATATCAGTTGCTACATACCTATTCAAAGAGCACATAAGCCAATTGAATATTTCAGTTTTGAAATAAATCATGGTATTGATAAAAGCACAAGGCACCATATATTTGAATCACTTTAAAGAAGCAATACAAGCAGTTGGTACATACCAAGATTGTCCTTTTTGCTCAAAACACTCAGTCTTGACTCCATGCTTGCTGGTACTGTGAACTCCATTACCATAATCTCTTCCACTAACAGACTCATATTCTGATTCCCACATGGTGATAAGCTGAAACACTAGAAAACAGAATTCACAGCAGAGAATTTTCTCAAGAAACCTCACAAGTCACACCAAGTTGAGGAGGGGGATAGAGCAAGAACAAAGCTGGAGTGGTGAGAAAAAACAAAAAAGGAAAAATTCCCACATGGGGATGCTTGGAATTATCTCATAATTGTCGGCTTCTCAAAAGATTTCCAAGGCCTCTTACAGGCTGTGCAGTAATGGGGCACAGTACTATTGACTGCTAATTCTCTTTTCCAATCATAGAATTATTAAAATTCTCAATAGGTGTGAGTCTTTTTGGGGGGAGGAGTTAATCTTCATATTCTTTGTCTATCTTTTTAAGTTAGTCCTAACGAATTACTCTCGTACGGCCCTTCTTCAGACTCCACTTAAAGGATTACATTGAATCTATTATCGGTAGTAATAAATAGATCTATTCAGGCTCTTCCCACTTACTAAAGTATTGTGTTGACTAATTGGAATGTCAAGAACATTCTTTCTCATGAGAGAAGGACTAATGAAGTTTTTTTTTTACATGTAGGTGTAGTACTTGTACAAATG
This sequence comes from Solanum rostratum, assembly GCA_029948455.1. NCBI lineage: Eukaryota > Viridiplantae > Streptophyta > Magnoliopsida > Solanales > Solanaceae > Solanum > Solanum rostratum. Next base: position 87,333,831 of record CM057045.1, on the reverse strand, counting down.
TGGACATCAAATTTATTCAGTAATGGAGTATGGACCACTTTCTTCCTTTCAATTCATGTGTAAATAATATTTTGGGTAATATATTTCTGGTAACTCTCATTTCAATCTTTCATTTTGTTGCCCTCATTCTTTTGATTGGCCATTTATATCAAATATAGTTGGGTCTTAGCACAGAAACTTCTTCTATTAAGGAGTGTGAGGTGGTGAAAGTGTCCCTCCCATCCATCCCATTACTGTCTGTCTTATATTGTATACATAAAAATAATTGATATTTTGTACTAAACTAAATTTTAGATCCCTCTCCAAAATATTTTCCGCCTTTCTTTGTAAACTTCACCTCCCATCCCCGGAAATGCTCGATTAAGTGTGTAAAAAAGGTTTTGGAGATAAATTATGTATTAATTATATCTAAAACAAAAGAGAAATAAATAAATAGGGGTGTGCATCGGTCTGTTCGGTTCGGTTTATTGATTTTTGGTTTTTAAATATGCTAAATCAATAAAATAATTTTTATGAGTTTTAAGTCGTTAACAGTTCGATTTTCGGTTTACCTAAGAATGATAATGAGAATTTGCATTGATAAAAAGCAAATGGAGTACGAAGACTATGTTTACAAACTTGCAAAAGCTATAATTATTTAATTACAAACTAATATGGATAACTAATTACTTAAGTACGGTAAAGATTAAAATATAGTGTCTTATTACTAATATTTAATATTTACGAAGGCGTAAAATAATAAATTATTATAATTTTATTGGGTTGTCGGTTTACCCAATAGTAAAAATCGATATCGGACCGATAACCCAATAAATTTTTTTTCAAAATCATTAAAAACCTAATAACCCATTAACAATAAATCGATAACGTTTTTATCGGCTGATTCGTAAATAAAATGTCCTACCTTTTATGTGTTTATACTTTTAGTAAAAGGAAATGTAAGAAATGTTTAAATTTTTGGTAAAGAAGATAGGTTGGATGCAATTGGGATGAAATGATATGGGGCCTGAATGTTTGATGAATTGTGCTTGTAATTACTTTTAACAGTAAAAGTTAGTAGCCATTTTGGAATCATCATTAATTATATTAGAAAGAGAGACCATCCTCACATTCATGACCCCCATATGTCTAATCTACTTAATTTACTGCTACCTTTTTTATACATAAACGGGGTTAACTCATACTATATCTCATCACCTAACCTTTATCTCTTATAATATATAACTTGTCTTATTTTAAAAAAATAAAAAAAATTTATTTTTATAAAAAAAAAAAATTAACTGATAGATATCATTTGAGTAAAAACTTTGGAAAAACTATTCAAAATAAATCTAATGCGAATTATTTACTCAAATTGGATTCAATCCAAATTATTTATTCTTAATAAATCCATGATCCAAGCTATTCATTTTTCGCTTTTATTTCACCCATGACATCAGCATGATTGTTATAAATTAATCCTTTTGTGATATTCTGATGATATATTGATATCATATAGGATGGATTTAATCCTCTGCAATACTCTGCCGGAATATTGATACCATATCAGTGTCACATAAGATTAGGATCTTTTTTCTATGAAATAAATAAAACAATTATTAAATAATAAATTAGTAGAAAATATATTCTCCGTGATACTCTGTTGGTATGCTAATACCATATCAACATCATATAGGACTGGGACTTAAGTCGTTGTTATCGGTATCATATAATTTTGGGCTCTTTTTTTAAGAAATATAATTAAGAAAAAATTATTAAAGTTACAAACTTATTTATTAAACTCTTTGTGATACTCCGTGAGAATATTAATATCATATAGAATTGAGCTTAATCTTTTGTAATACTCTGTTAGTATATTAATACCATATTGGTATCATATAGAGTGGACGCTGACGTTAGCATGATATCAATTTTATTAGAAAGCGGCATAAATGTAAAAAGGTATATGCATTATTTTTGCTTATACACTCCATCAAAACAATGTGATTAACAAGGAAGAGAAAACATCAAAAATGGAGTTAACAATGATAAAGTAGTAAGATATTTAGATTCAAAGTCGTAATATGATATGATGAATTAATAGTTCCTTATGAAGAAGGAAGTCTCCACAATTAATTGTCATCTCCTTGACAATGATCCACATAAGCTTGGTGGCTCTTTTCTCATGTCATCCTTCTCTTTCTCTTTGAGATAATTTTTCCTCAATTTCAATTTTTTATTCGACATGATTAAAGATGAGAAGATTAAAGGACATGAATATTTAGTTTAAGATGGTAAAATTCAGTCATATGAAGCGAAACAGAAACAGGACAATAGCCTCATCATCAATCATGTGAATAATAAGGAGAAAGGAAAATGATATGAGGAAAGTGAATAGCGGTGGAAATGGTGCCACGCCAAACTTCATGAACCTGTGTGTGTTATTTTTCTCTTGCCTAGTCGAAAAGGGCCGATAATAATACAGAAAAAACAACTATTATGTTATTTTTGACATACATAATACCTTTAAATTTTATTTTTATTTGGCATGGATGTCTTATAATTTTCAATGTGCACAAATCGACATTTAATCATGTATAAAATTGAACAAATAAATATACACATCCTACATGACAATTCACGTGAGATACACTCAAATTTATATAAATTTAAATATTTATTTATGTCACTAAAAATAAAATATATATATAAATATATACATGTACTATGGTTTTGCGTTTCAAACCCAACTATCAATTGAATTGCATGGGTCCACCAGCTAGGTCGTCCAACATATATTCATTGCCTATGCCCCACTTCGACATGGACACATTTCCCGTTTTATTTGATCTACCAATTTTTGGCTTTAGCTTATCTAAAATTTAATATTTGCGTAGTTGTGGGGCTTTAATTGTTCCCGTAGCTGACATTTTCAACAGCTGAAGGAATCTTGAAAGAGGAAAGTAAGGCCAAAATTTTATGCATCAATCAAATCAATTCAATTCAATTTAATGAATCAACAGTTTTTGGTAACCGTTCGACCAAATCTGAAGTTGTTTTCGGTTCTCATTTGATCCCAACGTTTTAGGATCTTCAAATACAAGTACAAAGAGTTGTGTTCCGACAACAGCAGGAGATGTCTCTGTTCACAGAACGTCTGTGTATCGACCAAAAATGAACTACCTTAACAAACATTATGGACTGTTTATGCTCCCACATCAAGTAAGATGGATGATTTTGTATCCAAACTCGAAGAGAACAGACTGTTCTGGCCATTTTCAGAAAGGAAAAAACCGAAATAGTCCTGGATCTTTCGGCAAAGACTCAAGGTGAATCCTTGTTTTTTCACATGGAGAACCAAACTTTTACAAGTCGCACATTACTCAGGTGACAGCTAAAACTCTAATGACAGTTTAAACAAGATTGATTTCAAATGCATCATTTTGAAGGCTTTCTGACAATGTTGCACTAAAAATGAGTCCAAAAACACCCCCTATTTACATCACACACACACACCCTCTTTTAACTTTAAAGTTGAGACATGTTATGAATTCACATGACAGAAGCAACTCCAAACTAGTCGAGTATTATCTGACATGTTTGTTTATTAATTATTTATTCGAGCCAAAGGTTAAACGGAAGTGGTTCACCAGTTACCACTTCATGTAGTTGGGAAATCAATCAATGGTTGACGCGACATGCTGTGCTCCACCATTGCTTCAAAGTGATACCTTTACAAGGGGAACTACTACATGCTGCTGCAGGTCATACCCGTCAGAATGCTGTACAGAGGTGGTTAGCTTGTACGTTAGAGGAACATTCTTGATCGATTGTTCTGGCTGGGCTGCATATTCTGCTTCTCTTTGGCTCTGATATCTTCATGTGTGAAACGGCCAATGTGAGAGCATCGACAAAACCAGAGTCTTCACTTTCAGGCATCTTAGACAAACTACTAGATGTTAAAGTTGAACCAAAGTCATCACTGAGAGAGCTAAAGCCTAAGTTTCTTCTCTCCCACTCTATCCTAGTAGAAACAGTCAGCTGGCTTTTAATTGGCTTTGCAAGATTCTTCAATGAGGGTGCTGTGTAAAACAAAATCCATGGATGTCCTGTAAGAAAAGAAAATGGAATCATCAAAATTTATACAAGACATCAGACAGGTGAAATGCGATCATTCTGAAAAACAGTGTGCAGAACAAAGATAGCTACAGTGAAAATACAAATTACATGATCTACTTAATAGGAAGTCTTTGCCCCCACTCCGATACCCAAATTAGCCCACTTTGTCACAGTAATTAATAGGCCCGCTAAGGTTAGCCCACTTAACAAGGTAATTAATGAGACTGCTCAGGCAAATGCCAAGCTATGTTGCTCGGACTCTTCAAAAATATCTGGATGCTTCAAAATGTATTCTTGGAGAATACAACATGGGTGTGGGCTCATATTTGCAGAGTCCGAGCAACATAGAGGAAAACAAACAACCCGCCAGATAGATTCAACTGCTCACAACATGAATATGACAACAAATATCTGAATGATCCAGCAAATTCAACTGAATAATTGATCAGAACTCCATGTTTCTACTCCATATCCAAAAGTTACAACAGATTACGTCGGATAACATTGCAGAGCAAGAATGTCAAAGAGAAAATGTCACCTATCTGTGAACAGGGATGTACAGGTAAATACGCAAAAACTGTTTCATCAACACCAGGATTTTTGACCAAGTGGATTCTAACGTTTAAGGAACCATTGAGGCTTTCATGATAAAAGGAACTATAGTTATGCAAATCTGAGTCATAAAATTGATAGACCTATTCCAATTCGTGAGATGAGACATCATGTCTTCAGCTGAATATTCATATATTTAATAGATTCTATAGTGCTTTTGGCGCTTAAGCACAAATCTCTTACCCTCCAGGCACCCAAGGTGGGGTGAGGCATAGGCATAGACTTGTTTTGAAAAGAAAAAAAAAAGACTTCAGCACTGTCATCTGACAGAGTAGATGATAAATCAGTTATCTTTTCAATTCTACTTCCAAGACAAGACACAGATGCTGCTAAATAATGCTCCAAAGGTCCATCCAAACCACTTCATTCAGTCTTAGTTCTCTTTGATGACTACATTCCATTAAAAAAAATTGCTGATAAAAGAATATAAGGTATAAAGTAAACTAATCAAAGCAAGATTAAGAAAGGAAGAGATCTGAAGGCTACTCACTTAGTACTTCGTCAGCACTGTACCTTGCTGAAACATCCCTTGTCATCATACAAGAAAGCAGATCACGAGCTGGTGGTGATACAGATTCCCAGGCTCCACCACTGAAATCAAGGTTCTCCTCCTTAATCGCACTGAATATAGATTCCAAAGAATCACCTTGAAATGGGAGCAAGCCCACCAAAAGTGCATGTAGGAGGACACCTACACTCCATATGTCCACTTTCTCTGTGTAATCACCTAGCAGAACCTCGGGAGCAACATAAGCTGGACTTCCAACTACACCAGTCAATCTCTGACCTACGAGCACAATAAAGAATTGAGAATTTCAGATACATCATTGATGTACAAAAGAAACACACACACTCGGCCACTTCACCCAGTTTAGTGCAATGAATCATCCAAGAACTAGAATGACTTAAAATAGATATTTAATGATGGGCTCACGCGAGACAACATGAACAGAGTTAACATCCTGTGTGACAAAGAATTGAGACCAACATGTAAAAACCCATCATTCAACATTGCATTAAATTCCAAAATGTTTCTGGTCTTTCATGTGCATAATCTGAGGTAAACACCTCCCAAATTACACACTGCAAAATAACCAAGCTAGAGTAGGGATAAAAGTTGAGGGCTTGAGATAAGAACAGTCATTTTTCTAAAATTGAGAAGTGGCCATGGGGCAAAATATGAAGATACACATGATTTTTTCATGGATTAGCAGATTTTTTTGGCAGGTAAAGCTTAACTTCTAGCAAAAAGGGGAAAACTGCAGATACAAGGAGTATACTGGAAAAGACACATTTGAATGCACACTTGGATACATTGAAGGTCGGCATAATGTGCACTCTACAACATTTTCATTCCCATCAAGTTCTGAGAGAAGTTTAAATTGTTCAAATCTATTTCTGCAAATAAAAATTAAGAAACTTGGAAAATACGGGGACAGGTGATTTCAATTTTCTAAAGGACATATTTGAATTGCAAAATAAAAGGAAATTATTAAAAACAAAGTCACCCAAACAAAGATGTTTCTGAATCCACATAATAAGGTCATCTTTCTTGGGTGCAAGGACTAATGCGGATCAAGGATCCGGGGTCACCAAGCAGCAGCGCGTTTGAGGAGGACAAATTAACAATTTCAGCCTTATAGTACAAACAGCAAGTCAGACAACAACAGGCAAATATGTAGGCATATAATAAGTAGGGTGTGTTCTCTGGTTCACGCACACTAAACAGAATAATATGAACAATACCACTACAGCAAATCAAATTCAAACAGTGGAGGCCATCTTGAATTACCATATGAAATTCTCACAGCTAGCCCAAAGTCTGAAACCTTAACTTGTCCAGAGGTTGTAAGGAGGACATTTTCAGGCTTTATGTCCCTGTGCACAACACCCATCTCATGGCAGTATCTGATAACCAGCATGAGATCTTTGATCACATTAGCAGCTTGTTGCTCAGGGTATCGCCCAACCCTAGCCATTTGGTCAAGCAACCTTCCTCCTGAGCAAAGTTCCATAACAAGATAAAAAGATTCAGCATCCTCATACACAGCCTTCAGTGTCACAACACCTGGATGCCCAGAGAGATGCTGCATTATCTCAACTTCACGGTGAATGATCTCTTCCCCCTTAAGCAGAGTCTTGCAAGCATGTTTTTCCCCACTCAACTTTCTCCGACATAATAATACAGACCCAAATTTCCCTCGTCCAATAACTTCTCCCATCTCATAATCCTGCTCAATCTTCTTCTTCCGCCCCAATCGAGTGGCTGAATCAAGGCATCCTATTTTCCTTTTAAGACCTCGTCCAGGTGAGCGCGAACGTGCACTCTCACAAGATGGGGCAGTAGCTACTACAGTGATGCCATTCTTCCTACAAAAGTTGGCATCTTTAACCACAATTTCTCTAGATTTTTTTTTCCTTCGAGAATAATCCTCCAACGATAAATGTGACCTAACTACTGTCAATGGACTCGCATCTTTTTGACAAACCACTGAAATTTCTCCTCCCTTTCTCTTCTTGCCCAAGTTCTCCATATAAAAGATTAAAGTAATTAAGCTTCCTATAAATCATAAGCAGTCCTCCAAACTACATCTAATCAAAAGGGCACATAAAATTGTCAAACTCACTAAAAACTATCTCCTTGCTCTCCAATTTACTACTTCAATTCTAACAGCCCAACCAGATACAAGATCTACCGACCATAGGATGAGGAAGACCGGCGCATAAAAAGCTCCAACTTTTTGTTACATTCTGCAATTTCAGGAAAAGGGTATGCATGAAACAGAAATTATCACAAAACAAAAGAAAGAACAAAGAAGAAAACAGAAAAGTGGTAAGAACCTCTTAAGGCGAAATGCCTCTTACTCCTTTTCCTGCGACTCATTTGAGCGAACAGTTCCAAGGTAAAAGACATCTCTATGCTCCTTTATGTCTAGTCTGAAAGGGCAAATATGAAGACCAATTATGCCCCAAATCCCTAACTAGCTATTCGAGAAGCAAAAGCAAACACATCAAAAGTGAAATCCTAAACAACACTACTTGGATTATCGAAGCATATAGCCTGAAAATCATGAAGAAAGAGAATTTTTGTTTACCTTCATAGCTAAGAAATGTAGTGGAGAAGGAGTGAAGAAGGGTTTCTTCGGTGAGAGGAAAAAGTTGACCACTTTTCCGGTACAGACACGTGATTCTGAAACTGCCACTTCACTATTTCCACCGATATGCTGCATGTAACGCCACGTCACCACATCCGACCGTCGAAGGCAATTCAACATGAGTCCCACTCGAATTGTTATTTTGAGACCATATAACTTTGGTGAAGCATAATAATACTTCAACGTTTCATTATATGTAACATTTTTGGAACTTTAAGATTGAAATGAGTATATTTTTTAAGTTATTGATAGATATCTGAATTTATTTATATTTTTTATTAGACAGTTTAATTAAAGATTAGTTTCTACTGAATATTTAAATTATTTAAAACGTATATTTATTATGTATAAAATATTGATTTGATAAAAAATATGTAGTACACTTCCTTTGAGCATATACATGGTATAAAAATACTATTTTTTTTCTTTTTTAAAAAAACATTTCTTCTTCGCACGATAATTATATTTTAAAAAGATTCATATAGATGTATATTTTAATTAAATATATAATTATACTAAAAATATATTTGTATTTCATATATTAGAAAATTTTCTTTTTCTTTTTTATATGTAAAAAAGATCTCTTCTTCTTTTAATTATATGAAAAAAAAATCATGTATATTTATATCTTAATTAATTTTACTTAAATATATAATTATATTAAAAATATATTTGTATATTTCATATATTAAAAAAAATCATAATTATATGTGTATAGGTTGGGGAGGCGGGGAAGGGGTGGATAGGTGGTTTTATATATATATATATATATATATAATAAAATAAAAAATAGATTTTTTTTTGTCTTTTTATAATTTATTATTTTAATTTTCTTGCTTATTCATATGCCAAATGTTATCATTTAATTTGTCACTTTGCCAGCGCAAGTGAATTACACACATGTTATATTTTTTTGGCAAATCCGTATTTTGTACTTAATAGGTACACGTTTAGTTGAGGTGCCTTGAGCAAAAAATGCAGACAAGTTTAGATGTTATATGGATGACTTAAACCTTTTTTATATATATTTTTAAAATATTTCATTTATTAATTATTCTTACATATAATATTTTTTATGTGGTTTATTTTTAAATTTTTATGAGGAAATTCTCAACAAAACTTAAAGTTATTTGATTCTCGAAAAAATAAAAATATAATATAATTTAAAAGAAAAATGAATATGACGCATGAATTATTTTTTATTTTATTTGATGTATTAAAAATAAATATATTTTTAATTATATTTATTCATATAATATGACTTTTGTATTACTAATCTCATGATATGTTATGTATTAATTGTCCAATTTACGATATCGAGTAGAGTGTATATCAAGTACATTCTCTTATACAATAAGTCGCTAAGTTCAAGAGTTTAGGGTCGTTGTGCTCGCTTCACCAGCTTGAAGCAAGCAGTTGAGTATTAGCTTCAGTTTTCTGCTTCAGCAATCAGCTGCTTGCTGCAGCTAGTTGAAGCAGATAAGTGACTATAACGTGTCTGCTTAGTGTTACGGTGACTATCAAAGCATCTGCTTAAATTGATTGTATCGTGTTCTGTTAATTATTATTATATTATTTCTTCATCTACTTCAACTATGAAATTATAATAATGTGTCTACTTAATTTTGCGGTGGCTATTAAAGTGTCTACCTAATTTTACTATGTCATTTCTATTAATTACTATTAACGTGTCTACTTAATTTTACTATGTTATTTCTATTAATTATTATTTAATTATGTGAATTATTTAAAGACTACTTAAAAATATAAAAAATTCAAATAATTAAAAAAAAAATTAAAAATAGATTAAAATTATTGACTCTCCAAATTTTATCTAGGTCACAATAATTTTATTAAAAAAATAACATCTATTAGGTCCGTGCAACGCACAGAACCTAGTTCTATCAAATGAGCCTAATTTTTTTAAGCATATATTACCTAATATAACATAATTTGTTCATAGACTTTGCGTCATAGCATTTCTTTTTTCCATTTTTATGAAGTTTGGTGCTAAATTATAGAGAACAAAAGATTAATTATTTTTTAAATTTTGATTTATATTATGTATACAAATTAAAAAAATTTAAATATATAATTTTTTAATTCAAATATTAAATATTAATAAATAATAATAAATGATTTTATTAAGAGTAATTTTTTTCGCTTAATAGTCCACATATATCTTCTTGTTTCTACTCCCTTTTTTTCTTTCTTTAATTGGAGAGATAAAGAATTTAATAAACTAATAAATTTTCAATTTATCAACGAAAAGCAAGCAAATATGGGACGAGGCATAAGCATTAGAATACAAAGGTTTCATTTATTATAAATTATATATAATAAATTAGAGTGATGACACAAAAATATAAAGAAATTAAAACTTTAAGAAAATCTTTTTAAAGAATCATAAATAAAATATCAAGCATGTTTTAGCAGTACAAATAATTTAATAGTGTTAAAATCATCAAGAGTTACATAATGACTATAACGTCTTTCCTTTTAAATAATTAAATCACAATATCTTAAAAGATATTATCAATGTAGACATTGTTCCTCAGTAAATTAAATAATGTATAAACTTTTCTCTTGATTAGCAAATATTCGATTTTATAATTCGTTATATGAGATTTTGTATCCGGATATAGCGGAAGATGTTTATATTGCAGTCTCAATTTTTTATTCAGAAAGGAAAAGAGACAAATTAAAAAATAAAAATTATAAAAAATATAAAAAAGGAGAAGCTGTTCTTATATAAGGAAAAAAAAATTGTCAGAAGTGGGATTTGAACCCACGCCCTCTCACGAGGACCAGAACTTGAGTCTGGCGCCTTAGACCACTCGGCCATCCTGACTTGTGTCACTTTATTAAAATACTTTTTATATAAACACATTGGATGTAAACATCACTATTACCCTCTCCAATTTCATTAATATCAATTGGCTTTCTTTACAATTTGGGAATTACTTATTTTTTCTACTGACCAAATTCAGAAGCAAGCTAGATTTATTTGCATCTAAATATAACATGTTTTGAATCGAACAAACACAATTACCCTCCTGTTACATTTTACTTTTATCAATGGGATACATTTTTAGAATTAAAAGTAGGTAACTAACACTAACTATTTTATGCTCAAAGATGTCTTTTTACCCATACAAATATAATGACATGTTTGAGAATCAAATTTGAGAAATTTTTACTTCTTGCTAAATTTCAATCAACTCAAATTACGTCACAAAAATTAGAATGAAACAGTAAAAATTTTAAGAATCAAATAATTGAATATCAAAAACACTCAAAAAAAAAAAAAAAAAGAAGAAGAAACAAAGAAATATTCAGTTGGGCAAGTTATCTTTACTTCATTGGACTAGGGACGGCAAGAACATTAGGGGCCTAAACTCAAACTTTATTAAGAAGAGGCTTCAAATTAGATTGAGATATAAAATTTTTATTTTTTTAGAAAAATTAATTTATATATTTAAAAACTACTACATTAAAAATACTATAGGTCACAATAATTTACAATCTCAAATATTTAAAAAATATATATGAAAAGTCATGCTAAAAAAATATTTGTTGACTCTCCAAATAGTAACTAAAATACATAATTTAAATGAAAGGAGTACTATTAGAATATAAATTAACAATCAATGAATATCAATTATATTTTCAAAGTAATTCTTCTTTTTTTTAAAAAAAACAATTAAAAAATGCTACCTTTTTTACCCTAACATTAATAGAGGAATTTATTTTGATGAAACACATTAATAGGGGAAAATTATCACAGAATTAACCAAAAGCACAATTAACACTAAGTTTTAGTATGTGAGGTTTATTTTTTGTCTCACAAGTTGTAGATGTGTAGAATTAGCAAGAAGATTAAAACATGGTAAATAAAAACAAAAAGGTTGGAAGTTTGGAGAAGCAATGTTCCATTTCAGTAGGAGTCATCAACTTGGACATATATGAGATATGCAATTAATGGTCCTACTCACTACCATCATCCAAAAATGACTTTCCAACTTAATGCAAGCAGTTTTATTCATAGTAATATATATATATATATATTCAGTTGTTTCTTACAGGAGCAGGAAAGACATTAAAATCTTATCAAAAGTTGCAACAAACTGATGGTAAAGAAATTACAATATATCATCAAACATGATTGGAAAATATATCAGCTCCTTGGGATTTTGACTCTTTCCAAACAGGACTTCCCATCAAGTTGGTTGCTCTGTTGCATCTCCAAATAATCCTTATACTTCATTGGAACATAATAAGCTGATGGGCTGTTCTCTTTGTCCAACAATGGAGAAGCTGGCCTTACAGTTGTTTCCAATGATGGACCATGAGCTGTCGCTACTGATATCCTTGTTACTTTGTTGTTCACCACTGCTCTATGTACATTGCTCTTGTACTTCCCATTACTAAATATCTACCACATTTTTAAACAAAAATTTAAAATTGTACAATTAAGGCATTAATTATATACTATTATCAATTTCAAGCGCTATTATAAATACACTTTAACTAGCTTAAACGGTTCAACTGAACTGAATATTTTAAAGGCTTATGATTATATATGCGCCTTTGTGTCTCTAGACATGAAAAATAGATTTACCTCAAGATGATCGCCGGTGTTAACCAAGATAGAATTGGGAAGGGCATTGACATTGATCCATTTGCCTTGATGCTGAACCTGGAGACCTCCAACTTGGTTATTAATGAGAAGTGTTAATAGGCCATGATCTGAATGAGGTGGCATCCCCATTGTAAGTTGAGGTTGAGGACAAGGTGGATAGTAATTTCCAGTAAAGATTTGAAAACCTGATTCCAAGTCTAAATCTTTGTCTAAGAAACTTTCTTCAAGCCCCAAACTTTCAGATATGCCTCCTAGTAATTTTCTTGCCACTTGCCGGAGTTTCTCACTATACTCCAATATAATATCCCTAGTAAATCAACACCATCCAAGTCACTAAATATTATTTATACTAAGTTAAAATGTTAAATTTCATTACCTGTAGGATTGGGGTTTGGGGGGAGAGTGAAAATGAGGATGGACAAAGACTTTGAGAAAATCTCTCCAGAAGAAGACATCTTCTTTACTAGTATTGAAACTTGTCCCATATCTTATAGGATCCAATACATGCTTCCCACCAAATTCCTGTTTTTCTTCCTCTGCTAAGTTGAAAAATTCATGAGTGCAATCAATCACTGCCTTCATCAAATTTTCTGGTATGCCATGGTTCACTACCTGCACTTAATTAATTTGCACAAAACAGACCACAATTACTCTCCTCTGTTTCAATTTACTTGAAGATCCTAGGTGTCCTGACGACGTAACCTTATATCTAAATTAGTTAGTTTAGTCCTCGTACCATGAAGAAGCCCCAATCTTGACAAGCTTTGCCTAGGTGGTGGACGGCTGTGGAACGTTGATGAGGATGATGGGAGGTGAGCAGAGAAAAATCAACGATGGGGATTGAGTTTGAACCATCATCAACATCATCATCATCATCATTTATGTTAGTAGAATGAACATAATTAGAAGGTATGAAATGGAGATTAGGCGATTCAGCAAGCTGTTTGATATTGGATGGTGGAGCTGTGGTCTCCATATCTGTTACTTACTCAAAATCCTTCAAACACTTGTTCATCATTTATGGACATGTATCTTTGTCTTTATCTTTCATTGTCAATATTTTAATTTTTATATATTTCTTGAATTCTTTGATATTTCAGAGAGAAGATTATGTACTATATAAAAATTCTTCATTTTTAATTTAACAAGATGACAAGACGACAAAAGTGAAATTCAATAAATTAATATTGGATTTGGAAGAAATAAAATAGACTTTATTACTATCTCGTGAATATAGAATAATAATTTTTAAATAACGATTTTTGAAAGATTTTTTATTACTACCAATTCCTCATTTTTAATTCTTTTACAAATTCCAATTATTGTAAATCCAAAAAGCAGCTCACCCACGCCATGTTTACTTTGTATGGTTAGGGCCCAACCCAAGGGATTAAGGCCCACCATACATCATGAGAGCTTTTTTATTGGGAAAATTAGATAAAATATTTATTTGATCAAAATTCTTTACTGAAAAATAATATACAATTTTTTATTTATTGCAGAAAATGATCATTCAGCCTTTGTTATTGCCTGCCAAGTGCATCTTTTTCTCTTCCTTTGTTTTTTCCTTCTTCTTCCTTCTTCTTTAAATATTTGTGGTTAGAACTTAATTAGAAGTATTGCAAAATTAGAAACTTCCAATTTTAAAACGTTATGATTAACTGTAGGCTGTAGTTGATCACAACATTTAAAACTGGATTAAAAATATGCATACGAGTTACTTCTGACACATCTAAACCTCCTAACTGTAGAGACCGATATAAAGTCTGGAGTCTGAAGTCACGAGGGCAATAAATTTTTTAAAAATTTTAAAAAAAAAATTCAATATTTTTTTATATAAAAAAGTAAAGCACAATCGTCACTGCGTCTTTTCTTTTTCAAGTAACGCACCGACAATTGTGCCTTACCTTTTTTTTGGTTAAATTTTTTGAAAAAGGCAATGTTTTTGGCACGTACTGGACAGGTGTTTGTATGCTTTCACCCTTTCACTTACAGGGTCTTTATCCTAATATAATTCGTAGGAATATAATGTTAGTAGCATATTTATAAATCTCTAAATTGATATTGATATTGATATTAATTTTTTGTTAAAGTATTTTAATGCTCGTTCTAGGTCTGGTTTTATAAGAGGCGGTTGAATGATCAAACATTACTTACTTTGAGAAATATTTTATTTATTTTTTAATAAAATAACTTTCGAAATAAATATTTTCTTGGAAAAAATAAAACTTCTTACTTAGCTAACTGCTAAATAAGAGCACAAATTAAAGATATGCACGTGACATAATGTAATTAAATTTGGAAGTTAATTGAAAAAAAGGAAGGCGCTGCCACATGATCTAATTAGATTTGGACGTTAATTGAAAAAGGGAAGACACAGTGATGGTTGCGTCCTTTTTTTTTTTTTGTGATAAAAAAAATATTAAATTGACCTTTAAAATTTTTAAAAAAATTGAACTATATGCATAGTTCAATGAACCTATAATTTTTTTAAGCTTAAACTATAGTAATAGAAAAATTAGACAAATTATTACTCTAAGTTCAATTATTAAAGCTTTTCTTATAGCCATTTTAAAATTTGAGAAACTGCAAACGTGAAGCATTTTATATTTATAGATTAAAATACTCAAAACATTAAGAGGAGCTTATATTTATAATTTAAATAAATCATATTATCACATATCAGTTATAGAGGACAGGCTTATATAGTATATGTGTACGGTTTTAGTGTAACAAAGGCTATATCACTTGACAAATGGAAAGCCAGCAAACTTTAAAAGAGAAATTTGTTGAAATAATTACTCGATCGAGTAATTTTAATAATTATATAACAATAGAAATAAACATTTTTAGCAAATGTTTATAAAATTTTCTTTTTATTGGTATTAAAATTATGATTACAATTTAGGAGTACATATTTCTTGAGACGAGTCAAGTGAACTTGATCCCTAGTAAGTCTATATATGTACTTTTTATTCAATCACCCTATAAATACTTTGCTGCATTTTATATTATGTTAAGCAACACGAAATTATATGTCTTGTATCTTTCATTAATTTTTTTATTTTAATGGTGATGGATTAATCTTTATTTTTTCCAAACATGACTTCCCATCAAGTGGATTAGTCTGCTGTATCTCCACATATTCACTGTATTTCTTGGGAATATAGAGTGGTGGGAGGCTTTCATTTTGGATTAAAGGTGAATCAGCTGGACCAACTGTGGCATTCATAGCTGGGCAATTGGCAATTCCTATTGATATCCTTGCCACTTTGTTCACTATCGCTCTGTGCAACACGCTCTTGTATTTCCCGTTTGTAAATATCTGTCGACAAAAATAAAAAGATTAGTATCAATTACTTAACAAATTGCATCGAAAAGGACATTCGATCTCTTTTATCGTACCTCGAGGTGATCACCAGTGTTGACCAAAATAGAGTTGGGAAGAGGATTGATGTCGATCCATTTTCCATTGTGTTGTATTTGTAACCCTCCAATATCATTTTGTATGAGAAGGGTCAAAAGCCCAAAATCTGAATGGGGTGGAAGGCCCATTACAAGTTCGGGCTGTGGACATGGTGGATAATAATTTGCAACAAATACCTCCAGACCCGAATCCAGATCCATGGATCTTTTCATCAATTCTTCTTCCAATCCTAAGCTTTCTGATATTCCTGACAGTAGCATTCTGCACACTTTTCTGCTCTTCTCACAATATTCTCTTACAACATCTCTGTAAAAAAATTTAAAAAAGACATTTAGGGCTTGTTTGGTAGGATGTATTATATAAAAATACTCCATGGATTAAGAATAATCCTTGGATAATTTAACTAATCCATTATTTGGTTAATTTATTTGATTTAAGCTATGGATTAGTTATACCTCATTCATGGTATTATTTTATCCCTAGAAAATGGAGGGATAGCTAATCCAAGGTTTAACAAGCCTTGGATAAGCTCCCTAAATGACCAAACTATCCCTCAATCCCCTCATATTCTTTTAATCATTTTTTTTTTAATTTTCTTGATGTTATATTTTATATTTGTAGCTTTGTAATAAAAAATTTATTTAAATAAATTAATTTACAATTTTTTTTTCATTTTTTGGTTCATATTTACATAATATAAAATAATCTTTTTTGTCATATCAAATTTTTAAATTTTATCTATTTATGGGTTCAAATTTACATAATATAAAAAATAAAGTTGGCATGTCAAAAATTTATTTCGATAATTAATTTAGTTGAGTTATTTTGTTGATATAAATGCCTTATTGAGTGATTTTATTATACAAAACAAAGCTCAATAGATAAATTCTCAAAGCTCAGTGATGTAAGATATTAATTTCATTTAAAACTACAATTTGCATTTTTTATGTGTAAACGTAGATGGTTTATTCGATCTTATTATTATTTATGATTTTTTCGATTTTAAAAGTAGATATTCTATCTTTATTAAATTAAAAATTGATGTTTGTGAATAATCAATTTATTAAGATGACAATTATTTATCTTCAAATAACTCAAGTGAGAAATTAAGTAGAAAACATGACAACAAATTTGTTCTTCTCCTAGCTAGTTAGAAGGCTAAAAAAGAAAAAAAAATCTCCGGCAATTATCTACTTGACCCAACTATATGAAATATAATATCCCATAACAATTCAAGGATATAATTGGAAAAGAAGGTTTTTGTAAAATTTAATCCAACCACAAGATTAGGTGAGAAATAATGTACCAAACACTTGATAAAAAATAATCCCAGCATTACTAATCCCAACATTATTAATCCTTGCATTAATAGTCCCTGCATTACCTGTTATTGAAATTTGTACCAAACGACTCTTAAGATATAGTTCATAAATATAGATTAGCGAATATAAATATTTTCGATAGAGCAATCAAAATTAAAATGGTCGCAATCGCACGGGCCCCGACATCAGTGACCCGTTGTCACTCTTCATGGGAAAAATCAAAATGTGGATCTTTCAAAGGAGTTTTCATAGGACGCTTCTTGGTTTACGTTGATACGATATACTCCACTGGTTTTAATATATATGATTTTTTTTTTTAAAAAAAAAAAAAAAATTAAACTAATTTAGAAACTATTCCAAAAGTAAAGTAAGTATAATTTGTCTAATATCAATATGAATTTTTTTTTATATACTTCTATTTTATGTTGCACTCTTTTTTTTTGTCCGTCCCAAAAAGAATATCACTTTACTCTAATTGAAAACAATTTAACTTTAAAATTTTCATTTTATCCAAATTATTCTCAACCACACAAATATCTAAGGATGATTTTAGGCCACAAGTTTAAAAAATCTACATTTTTTTCCTTAAATGCGATGTCAAATCAAAGCTCGACACATAAAATGAGACCGAGAGAGTATATATTTTTAAAATATTAATCAAAATTTATATATTTGAATCTTAAAAAGCGAATAATACCACATAAATTGTGACATACTCTTTTCGTTCTTTTTTAGATGTCACACTCAATAATAAAAAAGTAGGGCCAAGTCCTCGTACATCAAAGTGAACTAACTCAAATAGTATTCCTAGTGTATGAATATTACTTTAGGGACTAAGACTCATATCTTTAACCCATGAAGATATCCTAATCTGCGACCCTATTTGGACTTTTGCACATTTTCACAAAGAAAATAATAGTAATTGACATGGTTATTTTGTCACGTTATTCCTATTAAGTTTTGAAAAATGATTTAGCGAATAAGTGATTAACACTAAAGATAAAACATGTTTTCTATTGTAAAAATAATGGATAAATAAAAACAAAGATAGTGGGAAAAATCCTGGTATTTGAGGAAACGAATATGAATACCTGAAATTGTTGGGTTGGTCGGGGGAGTGAAATTTAGGATGAACAGAGAGTTTAAGGTAGTCTCTCCAATAGCAAGTACTGTCCTTGGAAGTGTAATTAAAGCTGGTACCATACTTTATTGGATCAAAAACTTTTTCCCCTTTGTAACTCCACTTGTCTTCCTCTGACATCAAGAAGAACTCATTGGCCACACCAATCAACTCCTTCATCAAACTTTCTTCTATTCCATGGTTCACAACCTGTATTTACAATTTTAAATTTTTCACTTTATTCTTCAGGAGAAGTCCTTATTATAACCACAAGAATTTTTATTAGTACCACAAATTTTATAATAAAATCTATCGAAACTTCAGAAAGAAAAAGAATGGAGTGAAAGATAGACGTGTATATATATACATATTGAATACTATATCACATCATTAATGACAACTCTGTTGTTGAACCCGTGGAGGAATTCCAAAATTTTTTACATGAAATGAGAGGTCAAACACAAAAAAAAATTCAAGTATGGCCCAAGTTGAAAGACCATAAACCAAGTAAGGGTGGAATCAGGAGGTTGAACTGTTCGTTTACTCAAAGTCTTATTAACGACATGATGCATTGCTATTAGGAAAATAAATACTTTAAATACAAAAAGAATTCCTTCTGGTAATACTCTGGTTGGATAGTCCTATTTTAGTTTGAAAAGTCAAGAAGACAAGGAGAACTCCCATATAATTATTAAGCCTTTTAAAGGAGAGAGCTCCATGGTTGAATATAATTTGCCATTGCATTCATTCAATTCATGCATGTGCAAGTAATACAATAACACACATTTTTCCTCAAGTCTTTGAGTAAAATACTTAATAAATTAATGCTAGCTAGTATATATATATATATATTCTACGTACCATGAAAAATCCCCATTGTTGACAAGCTCTTCCAAGTTCTTGAATGGCTTTTGAGTGTAGATGAGGATCTTCTGAAGAAAGGAGGGAAAGATCAATGATGGGGATTAATGAATCATCATGATCATTAGTGTCAATAATGGCTGGTGGTAATGATGATGAAGAATTATGGACATAGTAATTAGAAGGCACTGCTTTGAGATTGGGCAACTCAGACACTAGTTTCACACTTTTCATATTGTATCTAATATGTGTTAGGAGTAGTAGCTTGCTACCTATTTTCTTTTTGGTGGGATGATTAATGCCACTTTGCCTTGACATGTACATATATATATAGTTATTATTTCAACGTTTCTTTCATAATCTATATAAGACTATAAACATAATTCGACATTGCGTGAAAAGTTGTTTAAATTGAATTGGTCCACGCAAGGAAATCAAAAAGGAAAAGAAAACAAAACTTCACTTGCATCAAATGAATGTGTTGAGTTAAATTTGAATGAATCAAATTAATGAATTGATTTATTAATGAACGATTAGCGGAAAAATTACACAAAATGGATCCAATTATGAAATTGTTTATTAAAAAATGGACTTAGCCTAAATTATCTACCCATTTAACTCCACTTTCTCCTTTCTTATTTCGCACATGATGTCAGCATGACATCAACATCACTACTCTATAATATTCTGTCGGAATATTGATGACATAGCAATATTATATAGAATTGAGTTCGATCATCTATGATACTCTGTTAGTATATTAATACCTTATTGATATCGTATATGATTGAACTCTTTTTTTTAAAAATAAATTAGGAACAATCAAGAGAAAATTATTAAAGTGACAATTTTGTTTATCAAAGTCACAATCTTATTAATTAAATTCTAAACTCTAAATTGTGATGGTGTGTATATACTTTAGTGGAATAAAACAATAATTGAGCAACATTTTCATTGAAATAATGTCTATTCCTCTTTTGATGTCATCAGAGTTTATATACTCTAATGGTATCCAAGATTTAAATGAATATTTTTGTCACTAAAGCATGGGTTCTTCCTCTTTGATACGATCAGAGTATATATATATATATATATATATACACTTAGATGGTATCAAGTAATTTTGTTAAAGCACTATCTCTCCCTTCTTGATACCATCAAGGTATATATATATATATATATACTCCCATAGTATCAAACATACGAAAATAATTAAAACATAATGTATAGAAATAAAGGAAATAACTGCTTATAAATATATTTTTTTAGCTATAAATATTATTTTTCCATGATTAAAAAGGTCATTAATC
Source organism: Solanum rostratum (assembly GCA_029948455.1). Lineage (NCBI taxonomy): Eukaryota > Viridiplantae > Streptophyta > Magnoliopsida > Solanales > Solanaceae > Solanum > Solanum rostratum. The sequence continues at coordinate 87,313,284 of CM057045.1, read as the reverse complement.
CGTTAAAATTTAAATCCGCTGGGTTAATTTTTTCAGGCCACCGACCAAGCTGACAGCCAAGTTAAGGCGAGCCTACCAACTTGAACCGTAAAAATCAGTCCTATATAATGTAAACCACAAAAACTGATAATTATGTATTGTCCCATCATCTATGGTTGGCCATTTTCTTGCCATGTATGCTTTGTTGGATCCAATCTTCGTGTAAAACGTTTGATCAGAGTGGGAAAAATTAAATTGAATTAAGTTCATTATGAAGAATAATTTGATTAGTAATTTAAATTGACGTAATTTGATATTGAAAGATTTTTTTTAATTATATTTGAATTAGTTTGATTTTTAACTTTCAAAAGTCAGTTAAACCCAACATTTCATATATATATTTATATATTAAAGCTTATTTTATAATAAAAATAATTACTTTAATATAATTTATAAATATTTTTGCTACTTTTTTATTATAATTTTTATCATTTAACATACTATTTCGAATTTAACTTAGAATTTTGAATGGATGAATAAAAGTTATAGTCCATAGATATTAGGAATTCTAATAAAGCTGGAATCAAAAATCAAATCAATACTAACGCTACAACAAAAATCATTTCAAGATTTTTCATATAACTATTTATTTTTAAAATAAATTTTAATATTTTAAAAAGTGCTTTTTAAATATTTTTTAAAAGTAATCTAAGCGGGCTCATAGAATAGAATAGGAGAAAGATTGTATATTCATTCAAGTTTAGAACAAGTATGTCTATTACAAATGAGAAAGCTGAGATTCCTCTACTCTCCTGCAAGAATTCACTTATAAGGCAAAATATATAACATATTAAAAATTGTAATTATATTTTGACGAGATTAAGTATAGGTTAGTTTGAACTACATATCTGTCCAATATTGTATAAAATGAAATGAGATTATAAATGAATGAACAATATTAATCAATTCAAATTTGAATGAATTGGATGAATTATATTTTAATATGTTAATTTTTTTTAAAAAAAATATTTAAAGTGTTTGACAATATGGTATTAATAATTTATTTCTGGTCCCTAAATAACAAGGAGTTATATTATTTAGTTTAGAGTGACACTGTGACAGTGATCTAAGAGGGGGGAAAAAGGAAAAGTCGGAGAATGCAATAATGAAAATGGAAAATAATGTATACTCTCTTTCCCTAGTATTTTTCACGTGAATTAATATACTACTTAATTGTAGACTGTTAGATAAACGTGTCGAATAACATAGAAACATTTTTACACGTTATTAAATTATTTTTGACTTATAATAATTGATAACTACGTGCATCAGTGCATATATGTAACAGGGAGAATGGTAAAAAAAATATCCGTAAACTATTTGAAATAAAATAGATATACCTTTTTATTACGTTTTGGTTTAAAAATATCCTCCAATAAAATTTTTGGCTTAAAAATACCCCTCAATTAAATTTTTGGCTAAAAAATACTCCCCCCTCTAACGGAAAGCAAAAAAGGGTTCAAACTATCAGAAATGGAACAAAATTAAAATACCCCTCCCTTGAAATTTTGCAAAAAACAGTACCCCTCTCTCTAATAGAAATAACACCATACATATTATGTGGACAAAAAAGGACACATGATCAGTCCACGTGAAACCCCGTTTAGGGAACCAAGAGGTTTTCTTCTCCGATATTAGGTCTGTGACTAGTCTTTTCATGTTGAAAGAGACTATTATTTCACTTGCAAACGTCTCAAAAAGTCTATCTCAGAATGACAATGTTGATTCATTCTTATTATAATTGTTGCCTCCTTCTTCAACCAGTTTTTCGAGTTCAATAGGATTCAATTCTTCAAATTTTTCGAGCCTACGAATCTTTTATAGAAATTGTTGCACCAATGTAACATAATTAATATAGACTATCATTTTCAAGAGATAATTTAGCTGCAATTATAAATAAAAAGCTTTTTTTAATATAGTAAGAATTTGGGCTACTCAAAGTCGGATAAAAATATATTTGAAGATGGGTTGAAGTTGAATTTTTAATGGAAGAGGGATATTTTAAATAATAACTTTAAAATTTTAACAGAGGGGTATTCGTTAGCCGAAAACTAACAAAGGATTTTTTTGCTCCAATTTTAATAGTTAAGGGGTATTTTTGGCCCTTTTTTCATTTATGTTAGGACGAGAGGTATTTTTGAGCTAGAAATCTATTAGAAATAATCGTTTTACATTTGAGTAAAGATCAAATTCGCATACACTCTACTCTCTCAAAATCTTATTTTATAAAACTAAAATAAATATATTATTATCATCAAAAAGACTTATAATTTAATCGTAAGAAGCAACAAAAACAAGTAAAGAGCTAAAAATATAAACGTTTGATAATGTAAAGATATAGAATAGAATAGGAGAAAGATTGTATAGTCAAGTTTAGAACAAGTATGTCTATTGCAAATGAGAAAGCTGAGATTCCTCTACTCTCCTGCAAGAATTTACTTATAAGGCAAAATTTATGGATAATAATATAAAAAGGGCTAGTGTAGACCCTAGAGAAAAAAATTATATATATATATATATATATATAAAAAAGAAAATATCTCAATTATTTAGATTGATAAGTGTTAAGTAAATGGATCATAATCCAACACTTTCAATTTCTACTAAGTTTTAGTCCTTTCTTAAAAAAAAAAAAATTAGTACCTAATTACTATTATTTAGATAGTCACTATATATAACGTATTAAATTTTAGAAAAAATGTCTTTATAAATATTTTGATCAGTCTAATATTATACAAATTGAAATGCGATTATAAACGAATGAACAATATTAGTCTATTCAAACTTAAATAGATTGGATGAATCATGTGTTGATATGTTAATATTTTAAAAAAAATATTTAAAATATTATTTTAAAATAATATACACACTCTTTCACTAGTATTTTTCACGTGAATTAATATACTCTATGTAATTGAAAGATGTAGACTGTTAGATGAAAGGAAAAAAATTTTGAGGTCCTATCACTTCACAGTTTGCATACACGTGTCGGGATAACATGGGCGCATTTTTACACGTTTTTAAATTATTGTAACTTATAACTATGTGCATATATCGGCGCTTAATTTTGAGATGTGGATCATCAAAGACACGCAAAACTCATTGTTTTTAGTTCAAAATTTGAATATTTAGAGCTCCGATTTATATTACGTAATATAATAATTTACTTTGTTTTAATTTTATTGTATATTCATATTATTTTGTGTTTTTCTTTGTTAGTCGTTCTTCCTTTTTTCCTTTTTTTCATATCTAGTTTGTTCTGCTTATAGGTTTTTGAGACGAGGGTTCTCAGGAAACAACCTCTCTACCTTTGTGAGGTAGTGATAGGGTCTGCATACATTTTATCATATCGGACCTCACTTGTGGGATTTTGCTTTGTTGTTTTTTACTTTATTTTAATTTATGTTATATACAAATAAAATTTGAGTCAATTAATTTTTTTTATATAATTTATAAATATTTTAAATGTTTAATTATTAGAATTTATAAAAAAATTTACATAATCTTTTAAATAATATTATTTTTTTCTCTCAATTTATATAGCATGGATAACATTTTAAGAGTCAATCAGATTCTTATGTCTGTAAAATATTTTACATTATCAGTTATTATAATTTATAATACTTTTTATATAATTTTTGAATAAAATATATTCTCATCTCAAGTTATCGAATATTGATAAAAATTTTAGAGCCAACCAAACTTTTTTTATATATCTTTTAATTTTTTTAAAGTTTTTAATTATTGCAATGTATAGTACTTTTTATTTATTTTATATAATATATGTTATGTCCTCTGTGTTGAGTTGTACGGTATTAGTAGAATTTTGAATTTGATCAAAATTTTATTTATCTTTTAAAGATTTTAAATTGCTAATTATTATAATTTATATTATTATTTTCATTTTAATTGTTTTGTCTTTCTATTCTAAAATTTTCAATAATATGAAAACACATTCAAAAGTTGAAAGACTCGAGAATTTATAAAAGTAATTTCAATTTTGTAATAATGATCAAATATTTCTTAAGTTTTAAATATTATTATTTTTACTTTAAAATAAGAGAAATGTAAGTGGAATTAAAAAGTAAGAAGTGAGGTCCATTATGTTAAGGAAAAGTCTTAATCAATGCAAACAAAACTGAAAATGACAATAAAGGACCGCCCCCGACAACCACTAAGCATTACTTTTCCGCTGGTGGCAAAGGTTAAAAGAAAAGGCAATGGCTCCGAAATGATCATAAATATTTAAAAAAATTATTATAATTTTTTAAAAAGAATTAATAAATTTAGAAAATATTTATTTTAGGACACTTTGAGCCACAAAACATTTGATGGCCTCACATCTTTTTCAATTCTTTACCAATTTTTTTTTTCTAAATATATATTTTTCATAGTCTCTTTAAAAAAATATATGGAATATAAGTTGCAGTTCTTCTCATATTAATATGAGTATAAAAAAATATATCTCAAAATGTTTATCAAATTTAATACAATTTAACTCTTGAAAAATGATATGTGACAAGTAAAAGTGAACGAATGAAGTATAATATTAGTTGTTTGATTAGGTTTAAGATTTTGTAAAAATATAAGTATATTGTTAAGAACGAAAGGCATTTTAGAATATATATATATTATTGGTCTTGAATTGTGAAATTGAATTCAGATTTATTAGTCTTTACATCTATACTTCAAGTAGAAAGATCGATCCGCAATTATATTCAGATTTATTAGTCTTTATATCTAAACGTCACATAAAAAGATCGATCCACAATTATTCACGAATGTAAGAAATATAGATATATTCATAAAAAAAAAAAATATAAAAAAGAATCGCAATTATTCACGGATTGAAAGGATGCAAATGATGGGAGAAGGCCCTTTCTCTCTATTTTCCCTAAGTTCCTCTCTTGATTGTTTACACATGACATAAGTTAGATTTTAATAGCTAAGATTTAATTGATCATTTCTTCTCTATTCATTTAGCATAAGTCAATTAAATCTTAACCATTAAAATTTAACGTATATCATGTCTCAGTCATCAAAAACTTAAGAAAAATGAAGAGAAAAAAAATGGAGAGGAGTATCCTCCCAAATGGAAGAGTGTCAAACAAAATAATCAATGGGCCCACAAGAAATGACTAAGCTGCCCTCGTAAGCAAGCAAGTACATTGACGAAATACTCCTTAATTACTTGTTCACATTTATCAAATACTCCCTCTGTTTCATGTGAAATACTTTCTTGTTTGGTTCGTCAAAAAAACGTTTACTTTACTAATAAATAATTTAATTCAATTTTTTTTAATTTCTAATAAAATAATTTTTAACAATATAAATATTTAAGAATTTTTTCAGATCATAAATTTAAAAAATTTTCTTTTTTTTCTTAAATATCATGCTAAGTCAAAGAATATTACATGAAAAAAAAATTAAAGTACATAAACAATTATGCAGCGAACTAGACAAATATTACTGATATATAAGACCAATATTGCAAGAGGTTTATATTTATATATATAATTAGTACTCATTTAACAGTAGAAATTAAGCTGTTTCATTATCTGTAAGTATATTACAAAAAGAAAAATAAAAAGAGAGAAGATTAAATAGTCATGATTTTAACAAATTCTTCATAGCTAACGAGACCATCTCCATCAAGATCTGCCTCTCTGATCATCTGTTGCGCTTCCTCCTCTGTCAATCTTTCCCCCAAATTCATCATCACATTTCTTAACTGCATTTATATAATTTATTTTTAATATCGTAAACAAATAAAAATGAACCGAGAGAATAAATAAATACTGAGGGACAAAAAAGAGAATGAGATAATTAGGAGTGTGAGTAAGACCTCATTAGCCGAAATAAATCCATCTTGATCTCGATCAAATACTTTGAATGCTTCTTTTAGCTCCTCCGCTACGTTGTCCTGCACAAGATATATAAGTGAATGAGTTTACCTTCAATACATCGATCGCCTGTCTAAAATTTTTATCACAAATAACTATAGGTAGCTTTATTAATATCAGAGTCAATAGTGATTATTTTTTCTATCTGAACTATCACAATCTATGTATTAAACACATCTCGAATCTGATTTGATAGGTAAGTTTGCTATATATACCTTGAGCTTTCTAGCCATGATATTCAAGAAATCTTCAAAATCAATAGTACCATTACCATCAGGATCCACTTCGTTTATCATTTCTTGTATCTCTTCCCTAGTTGGATGTTCATGTAAAGATTGTATTACTGCCGCAAGTTCCTCTATTCTTATCACCCCTTCATTTCCAATTATATTCAAACAATAACAAAAACTTTAGTATTTAAAATATAATCTCTTGAATTATTATATTTACGACGAGGATTAACCAACTTACCATCACAATCCTTGTCGATAACCCAGAAGGCTTCACGAAACTCAGAAATTTGATCTTCTGTCAGTGCATCAGCCATGCTTATATCTTTGATGGAAATTAAAATAGAAAAAATTTAATGATTAGTAACTCTTTAATTTGGAGAAGAAGTAAGAGAATGGTAGTTGGACATGACAAACAAAGTGGTACTTTAAAAAGGGTGTGGATACGACATATTCCACAAAATTAAAAGGAGGAAAGTCAGACACACGCCTGATGAGGAAAAAAAAATTCTATTCAACATTCAAGAATTGAAGCTTCCTTTATGATTATGGAGTCCAAAATTTCTATAGTCAATAGTTGAATATAATTAAATTGCAAAGAACACCATCAAAGACTAGATACTTTGCATTTTATGGAGGATATTAGAGGCCCTTACTTTCGATTCTTGTCAATTGAACCTTGACTTCTTCTTTTCTTTTTTCTCTGTTTTTTTTTTAAAAGTAAAAACAATTCTTGACTTTGGTTTTGATTGTGATAGCTAGTTATGAGTAATTATATTGAGTTCCCCACATCGACTAAGGGATGCATGTGGACGTGGTTGCTTTATATGTCTCGAGCAATCCTCATATCTTGAGCTAGTTTTCAAGTTTATTATGCTCAAGATTTATTTCCTTAGCCATGCGAGGTGTGTTGAATGTCGTAGCTCAGCTAGACAATTAAATTTTTGTACGTGACTTAGATAATTCTCACCTCATAAACTAGCTTTAAATATTGAGTTGCATAATTCATTTCTTTATCAAATAATGATTCTAGAAATAATAAATACCTTTTTTTTTTTGCAGTCAAAGCATTGATTGGAAGTATGCCAACCGCTATATAATATGTAGAAATACAGTAGTCCACTAGGAATTGATCGTCCACTTTTTGATTAAGTCATCCTCATGCACTTAATTAGGAAATATTCAAAGTTCCACATGCAAAATCTTTATCAATATTAAATTTCTCCTATGAGAGAGAGAGAGAGTCCATATTTCTTTTTCTCTTTCTGGAGTTGCCAACAAAAAGAAGTGCCTAAAAGATAATAGTAATATGGATTTAACTTATTTTGTTTTTTCAATATTATGAGTTTGAATTGGTCTTCCCTTTTAACGGGACATGTTGAGTTTGCATAGTAGCTAGAAACAGAATTAGTGATACTACTTTTTTTGAATTTGGACTTGAAATATTATACACAATAACATTATAAAATATATTATATCATCAACATAGTTCAAAATATAGTACATATGTTATTTATGTTTCTTGTTAACTGACTTGATGATGTAAAATCTTGTGCCAACATATATATATATATATAAAAGTTAAATGATTTTGGTTAATATATAGTTCTTAATTAGCATTTGGTGCAGATACAAGTGTTACGAATTAACAATGATAAAATTTTGTAACTAAACAATAAACATTTCATGATAATCTTATTTAGCTACAGATTAACAATGAATTTTAAACAAATTAATTAGCTAGAAATTTTTCAATGACATATCAATGCAAGAATATTAAATCCTTCCTAATATGTTTTAAAAATAGAAATAAAAGAAAGAATAGCAGCTATATGACTTTGACTTGGGAAGTAGAACGCAAAAGTAGCTAGTCTTTTTAGAAATTCAGTGCAAGTGACTAATTAAAAATGCGTTGATTGACTTCCAAGAATTAAGGGGAGCACAAGTGGCCTTCGAAGTCTTACTGCCCTTTTCAGATTGGATTACACTTGTTTCATTTTTTATAAGTTACTCCCTTTGTTATTATTATTTTTTTTTTTACTTTGATTCATTTTGACCTGGCTCATTATATGAATGCTTTAAAAAGGTTAAAAAAAAAAAAGGCACAGTACTTGAATTTTTTTTTACTAAATATGCTTTGAAATCTAAGATTGAATATTAATTACTATTATGTACCATCTCTGTCCCATTTTAGTTGTCATGTTGTACTTTTCAAAAGTCAATTTAACTAATTTTTAAGGTTAAATTAGATAAAATTAATTTGATTTTAAAATAAAAATTTAGATATTCAAAAACTATAAGAAAAGTATTATTGATTGCAATTTTTCTCTCATTAATACAATGAAAAATATATCTTAAAAAACTTACATAATTTGACTCTAAAAATAAAACTATAACAATTAAAGTGGAACGATGAAAGTTTGTCATTACTTAATGATAAGGGTAATATCGTAAAAAAAATAACTCTCTTGATGGATTTGCTAAAATAGACAAACAAAAAGAAAACTATACTCTCTCTATCTTTCTTTATTGTTTTTAGCAAGTCTTTTTTTCAACTGTATATGCTTTATACACCTGATTTTTTGATATGCTTTACTCGAGAAGAGAATTTTATTGATGAAAACATTTCTATTTTCACAAAGGATAGAAATAAAGTTGTCTACTATATATTATCTTTCTCAAACTACACTTATAGAATTACGTTGAATATATTTCTTTTCATGAACTAATCCTTCATCTCTTTTTGTCTTTTCCATGGATGTTTGTTCCCAGTTAGAATCAGACTTTGGTTCGAGTCTGAAATTGAACTCAAAGCAAAATATAATTTTACAAGCAAAAGTCTTCATTTGAAAAGTCAAAAGTTTAAAACTTTAAATTTTAATTTGGACATACTGATTTGAAATTAGGTTTTGTCAAAATTAATCTATAATTTCAGATCTCATCTTTGAATTTTAGAGTCATTCAAACTTCAAACCTTTATGTTTGCCAAAGCTTAACACCAGACTTGCAATTTTAATTTCTAACCCCCATGGCCGAAATTGCTATTATTTAGATAGGGATCCTAAAAGTGGCTATTTATACACCAATAGTTTCAACTGCTATAAATTCCTAAATTATATCCAACAAATGTATAATTGTGCCTGGATATTTTTGGTTGAGAATAGAGATAAGTAAACATTTTTAAGCCCAACTTATTGGTTTCGGAACTAAAAATAATAGGGAAAATTACATAAAATAGATCCATTCTGAATTTTTTACTTTAAGTATAATTCAACCCAAAGTATTTATTATTTTATGGAGTAACGATCCAAACTATTTACTCTTTTATCCTACTTTCTTCCTTTTGCTTCGTCCATGATATCAGCATGACATCAATATGAGTGATATGAAATAATTCACTGTGATACTCTGGCAGTATATTGATACCATACCGATATCATACAAGATGAACTTAATTTTCTGTGATACTCCGACGGTATATTGATATCTCATTGGTTATATGTTGGAATATGCTTTTTTTTTTAATGAAATAAATAAGAAACAATTAAATTAAAATTAAACTTTAAGTTAGTGAAAAATATATTCTTTGTGATACCCTGTCGATTTATTGATACCATATCAGTATCATATAGGACTGAGCTTAATTCTCTGTGATACTCTATCGAAATATATTGATAACCTATCGATATCATATCGTTCGGGCTCTTTTTTTTAAATAAATAAAACAATCAAGAAAATATTATCAAGTCACAAATTTATTAAATCTCTAAATTAGTAGAAAATATATTCTTTGTGATACTCTGTCGATATATTGATACCATATATGACTGAGTTTTAATCATTTGTGATACTCTACTAATATATTGATACTATATTTGTTACATATAGTGTGGGGGTTGACGTCAATATGACATCAACACATGAATTTTTAATAGTAGGACAGTATTAATTGTAATTAATTTGGAACATAAATGTAAAAGGGTATATGGATCTAAATAGTTTGGTTCAAAGGAGCATGAGCTTAGTTTTTTCAAAATAATACTCCATACCCTTCGTTTAAAAAAAGGAAAATTTTGATAAATATCCTAGACTTGAAACTTAATATGGTGAAATAACTCTATTTTACATAATTACACGGCATAATCTCGGCTCTGTGACCTGGAGGGTAGGAGAGAGGCGAGCGAGATCGAGAAAGGGAGGAGAGAGGCGAGAGAGAGGAGAGAAAAAATAGCAACAAAACTCTAACTATAGCAACAAAACTCTAACTATCGTTATAAATTGTAGTTTTTTTTCAAACTATAGTTGGATAATGTAAATATATACTATATGTTTGCCCAGTCACGTTATTTTTCCTAAAAAAAATGCTCTCCTTTGCTTTTTGATTTGTTTAAAAAAGAATGACCCATTATTATTTTTTTTTTGACAAAATTTTAATTTGTGACATATTTAAAATTACAAGATTCAAGGGCATTTTAGTATATTTGACATAACTTTTATTTAGGATCATAAAATTATAAAAAAACTTATTTTTCTTAAACTCTATGTCAAATCAAATCAGATTATTATTTTTTAAAATCGAGGCAGTATACTTAAATAGTAATAAGAAGTTGTAGTATTGGTTTGGGGACCAAATTCACAAGCCAAATACATGTTTCTAGGTCGAGATATAGTTATGAACCACCTAATTTGCAACCACACTTGATAAATCTAAATCAAACGTAATTAAGAAATCAATTTTCTAGAGCCTATATGAAGAAAATGGAGGAGGAAGAGCATCACAAGTTATGTCAACCAAAAGAATTTTCTTTTTTCTAGTTTCTAGTTTCTAATTTCACAAGAAGAGTGCCGCAAGAGGTTACTAATCATGCTATTTCTTCTCTCTTCCCTCGCCTCCATCTCCAACTATAAAGCGGTTTAAGAGTACCTTTCACACCTTACCTTTTTCTTTTAGCCTTCTTGCCATTTTTTTTTTCTTTTTCTTAGGTTCGGTATCTGATATTTGTATTGGAGGTCGATTAATTTAAATTCACACCTAGCAAGGCTCCATTTAGGGAAAACACGGATTTTTTCATATCCAAGGCGCATCAAATTCTAGCATGTGCAAATCAGATTTTGTGTATCTCGACTAATTTCATGGGATACCTGCCACCTCTCACTAATAACAGATTGGATGATTTGTCCACCAAATCTAGGACATATGAAAAGAATCATCTGTTGTTTTTGTCTCCACCGAAAATTTGAACATGAGGTGTCATAGCTCTCAACCACTTCATTGCGCAAGGTTACACCCTTGAGTGCATTGCATCACTTCCGTTAAACGGGCCCAAAGATAAACACCAGACATTCTATGAAAACTCATGAATGTAACCTCGTGGATAGAGTTTCCAGTACTCAAATGGCCCGATTTTTGTAAGCCAATTTTAGGGTTCAATTGTCGCAGATGCAAAGTTGCACGAGTTTTGATCGTAAATTCCTTACTCTTAATGTGAATGCCAAGTGAGTTTGGGGTCAAGAGCACACAAACTGTAAGCCAGGAAAAAAACCCAAAGACGATAGTCAGAAGAAAGGACACAATTATACTTTGTACAAACAGAAAATTTACCAGAAGCCATTGGCATTGACAAATATAAGAGAAATTCTTTTTTCTCTGGCTGATCTCCATTTCTCATCAGCCACATCAAACTTTTTTGTACTACTGCAACTAATATTTTTTTTTCTGAAGTATTAATTTTGATTCCCAAAGGGGGCAGAGTGGGGGAAGGGAAAGGGAAAACTCTCATGTTTATGAGAGTTGTTGAGACATTTGGAATTTTCACATGTCTCACTTTAAAGATTATCTTAAGAAAAGGCAATAAAGAAAGAAATGAAATTAACTTCATCGAAGAAGAACAGCACTCTGGCTTCTTCTTATCATTTGCTGTTTTTGCATTACTCTGTCCACACAGAGACTTTTCATTCCAGCTGACATCTCATTATCATCAAAAGAACTCTGTGATACTGAACCACAAGTTAATATTGGAGCTGTAGATAGAGATTCCAAAGATGCTGATCTTCTTGATGCACAAAATTCACTTAACACTTCTTCCTTGGAGCTTTCAGTGATATTCATAGTATTAAGTTCTTCCAATGACTCGCCTTCATTTTCCATGTCAAGAGTTAATTCCATGGCATTCTCTGAAATTCCCACCTGCGCTGCTTCTTCATGTCTCGGCCCTGAATTCTGCAATACTGACATAACTAGTAAATAAAAGTGTACTCTTTCCAACAATTTCAATGTTCAGATAAACGTGATAACAATCTTGATTTGAGTCTCACCACAACTACTGCTAAATATCTCACTGTCTGACTTTTATTGAAATGATGAATACCTGTTGGGGCGATGATATGGCGGCAACGTGGGGGATGACGATGCCGGCACGGCACATTGGACAATTGGTGTGTGATCTAAGCCAAGTGTCGATGCAAGGAATGTGAAAAGCATGGTTACACTTTGGCAAAATCCTAAGAGTTTCATCTTCTTGAAACTCACTCAAGCAAACAGAGCACTCTGTTCCTTCAATTAATCCTTCCCCTCTTTTATACTTGCAAATCGTGATGGCGCTGATGATTGATGGCTGTAGACCCACTGTTCGAATATACCATATAGGATGATCCACCATAGGTCCATGAATATCTTCATCAACAATATCACTAAACTCATCTTCCTCTTCTTCAACTTGCTGTTGCAGTCGTGGAAAAATTCTCGCCTTGCAAATTCTGTAAACAACGAAACAACAAAAAAGAAAGAAAGAAGTAGCCAACACGGAAAATAGAATTATCAAGAATATGGGACTGATGGGTTTATTTGGAGACTGAGGAAGAGGAACTTTAGGGGTGAAGAAGTTTGGTGGCAATGGTGGATGGATTTCAGAAAACAGGGGAAAATTACAATTTGGGTAGCAAATATATAGACATGAAATTGGACAAATTCCAGAAGGGTTCTCTTTTGGGTTGCAATAATAACTGCTACAAGTTTTACCAGTGGAATTATCAAGAGATTCAAAGATGAGCTTTCGATCATGAAAGGCCATGGCTGCTGCTAATTGTTTCTGTGAAGAAAACAGAGCATCTTAGGATTATGGCGTGTTTTTTCCAGCAGCCTAGTTTCTAACGAAACTGTAACATGGATGAAAGACATTTGTTTTTCGTGTTTGTTGTTATTTGACTTTAAGGAAGGCTAGTAATACGAGGCGGCTGATAATGGAGGACTGATTTAATAAGCTACCATTTTTTTCCTGCTTGTCCCACCAAACCTGAACAGGTTTAGACATTTACCTCATGGTGGCAAATGAAAGTCAACTTTACAGCATTATATATGGAGTTAATTTATCATATGGTGTTTACTCACTTTAATAATAATGTTACAAATATATTTTTAAAATTTGCAATCCAACTTTTAAGTTAATTTAGAAATTTTAAAATCAAAACACCTTTCTAATTATTATTTTTACTCATTAAATTTTACTTAATCACTATACACTTCTTAAGAAATAATTATCCATATGAGTATTTTACTATGATGCCCACAATGGTGGATCAAAATTTTTACTAATATAAAAAATAAACACACAAACTAATAAAAAAAGCTTTAATATCTACTATATATATATATATATAAAAAAAAATATTTTATCCTTGTTGTATAAATTCCGCTAGGGGTAATCGGATGAACCATTAACCCAATTAAGTTTTGGAAAGAAGAAAATCAATTTTGGGGTAAAACATATTTTTTTGGAATAATTTCCTAGTTACACTCTTTTATTTATCATATTTTCATTATTCTCACCTATTTTCAAAAATTTCAAAAATCTATTCTTTTCATCCAGATACATTAATTCAGACACATAAATTCTGATTCTTAAATTATCTCTATGTTTAATGTGTTACCTGATATTTAAAAATTCTAATTTTTATATTCAGAACTGAATTAGTGTATTGAAATTGCCATGTTTTTTGAGAAATTTTTGTAAATTATAAAAGCATGAAAAAAAGGTAATTTAACTCTGTACTGATTTATGTAAATTCTGCGAATTTTTTTATATGCTTAAAGTGAGTGAAAATCTATAAAAGTGCAGTCTTGTGTATCACTATTGTCCAGACAGAAGAAATTATTTTGTTTTGGGGGAAAATTAGGGGTTTTGTGGTAATATAAATTCAAACAAGTGACTATGAATCACGCTCTCCTACCAAAGTAAGAAAATTTAATGGAGGTAGTGCCCCTTGTTAATACTTCCCAACGAATTCTTGCTTGTTTTAATTGACTTGTTCCTATGAATTGCTCACAACATACTTTGAGAAAGTAGGTCATCAGAAATTGGAATTCTTCGTCATTGATTCATTGGGTTGTTTTATTTTTGGTTACTTCACTTAATTTGCAAGAAATTAGCTCAACATTCGGTCCACTTGAAACAAGAAAAGAAAAAGAGAAATTTGTAACTTCAGTTTTCTGAAAAGCTGACACGTTATTGTTGAGATCACACAACAGAGCATTGCCTATCAAAGATGTTCATGGGATTATCACAGGTATTCCTCCATTTACATTTCAATAAAATGTGATAAGTATGTTGCCTATCTTACATGCAAAGATTCTGGTTTTTTGCTTCTGCATATCATCCACCATGAACCTTAATTTTTAACTCTCCATTTGCCATATCACCCTTTGAACTTACATTAATACTCAAACTACTTTCATTTCGAATGTCAATCTGTGGCATTTTCTGAAAATTCCTGAACGACTTTCCTCTACAAGTCTCGGCGCTTAATTCTGCAATGTAGAGATAACTAAGAAAATAAAAGTGTACTCTGTCTAATAACTAGTTTTTGAGTTTGAATCTCATTGTTGTCCATTATTAAAAAAGCCATATATTTAGCTCATGCAAAAGAATTAAGTCGAGTATAAGCTTAGGGGTGTGTTGATGTCATAATTTAATAAATCAAACCATATCATTTCTAATGCAGTCATAGAGTAACAAAGTAATTAAAGTGTGTTCTTTCACAATTTAAGCTTTTAGATGAAATGGTCACACGTTTAGCTCAATCAAAACCTGTAGTAGCGGGTATTGTGATGACAATGCCAGCACGGCACATGGGACAATTGGTGTGTGATCTAAGCCAAGTGTCAATGCAAGGAATGTGAAAAGCATGGTTACACTTTGGCAAAATCCTAAGAGTTTCTTCTTCTTGGAACTCATTCAAGCACACAGAGCACTCTGTTCCTTCAATTAGCCCTTCACCTCTTCTATACTTGCAGATTGTGATGGCGCTGATGACTGATGGCTGAAGACCCACTGTTTGGATATCTCTTAGCTCTTCTTCTTCTTCTGCTACTTGCTGCTCCGGTTGTGAAGAAGTTCCTGAGCTGTGGAATTTGTGAATGACGAAGGAACAAAATGTGTAGACACCAATGCCTAAGCCAGTAAATAGAAGGATCAAGAAGATGGAAGCTGCATTTTTATGTGGAGACTGCGATAGAGGAACTTCAGTTGTGAAATTTTGTGGCAGTGGCGGTAGTTCAATTTCTGGAACAAGACATATACCCTGGCAAATATTAAAACATGAAAGTGGACAAATTCTAGAATGATACACCTCTGGGTTGCAATAATAGCTTTCACAAGTTTTGCCAGTGGAATTATCAAGAGATTCAAAGATGAGCTTTCGATCAATATGGAATGCCATGGCTGCAGCTAATTCTATAACGAGAGATGAGAAGGAACGTACATATAGCTGCTGGCTCATGACTTGTTTCAGATTTTGTGTGCAAGAGAAAATATAGAAAATCTTACATCCTAGTTCCTAACGAAATTATAACATGACAATGAAGGCCTTTGGTTTTTTCTTTTTCTCCTGTTTTTACATTTCTGTGTTTCTTCTTATTGGACTTATGTGAATTCTGCCATTATTTTTACTGGACGGCTGATTAAGACAGATTTACAGAAGCTGCCATTGTTTTTCCTCCTTGTTTCCTCCAATCTAAGCTGGCTCATGGCAAGTTGGACATTCATTGTTCCGAGAAAATAACTACTCATATGCATTGGTAATATAAAGCTCTCTGCTTTAACAAGTTCTAGCATCATTATAAATAATAAAATGTTGTACTATATTTTATTCTAGTGTATACAAGTCTAACTAGAAGAAACGCCAGTTCTCTGAGATGATGACTTTTCCCCTCGAATCTTAAGTCCAGTTGTCATGGGGTCACACAACAGAAGATTGTGGATCTAAGATTTTCATGGGATTATCACATGCTTCAAGAGGTATTTGTTGATCTACGTTTAGATAAATCGTGATACGTTTGCTGTCTATCTTACATGCAAAGATTCTGGATTTTTGCTTCCACTGTTAAGCATATCTTCCATCTTGCACCTTATTTAACTCTCCTTCGGACTTCAGGAGCATTTGACACAAATTCCTTTGAACTTACACTGATACTCAAACTACTTAGATCTCCTGACTCGCTTTTATATCGACTGTCAATCCTTGAATTCCATGGCATTTTCTGAGATTCCTGAACGAGTTTCCTCTACAAGTCTCAGCGCTTAGTTCTGAAATATAGAGAAAACTAAGAAAACAAAGTTTAATTTGTCTAATAACATAGTTTTTAGATAAGATAGTCACACATTACATTATTATGTCATTGCAGGCAAAGATCCTGAGTTTGAATCTCCTTTCTATCTATTATAAAAAACCAAGTATTTAGCTCATGGAAAAGAATTAAGTCTGGATTTAAGCTAAGAGGCATGTCAATGTTCTACGTAGATAATAGTGTGCTTTTCCTAATAAGGTTAAAGAATTATAAAGTAAATAACAGTGTGTTTCAACAATTTAAGCTCTTAGATGAGATGGTCACATGTTTCTCGCAAAAGCTGCAGAGGCGAGAATAGCAATGACAATGTCGTCCTGGCACATGGGACAATTGGTGTGTGATTTGAGCCAAGTGTCAAGCAAGGTATGTGAAAAGCATAGTTAAAACTTTGGCAAAATCCGAAGAATTTCATCTTCTTGAAATTCACTCGAGCAAACAGAACAATCTGTTCCTTCAACTAGCCCTTCACCTCTTTTATACTTGCATATAGTGATGGCGCTGATGACTGATTGCTGAAGACCCACTGATTGAATATCACTAAACTCTTCTTCTACTACCACCACTTGTTGTTCCAGTTGTGAAGAAAATCTTGAGTTGCGGAATTTGTGGATGATGTAGGGACAAAATATGTTGACAGCAATGCCTAAGATTGAAACTAGAAGGATCAAGAAGATGGAAACAGTGTGTTTATTTCAAGACTGCAAAAGAGGAACTTTGGGTGTGAAATTTGGTAGTGCTGGTGGTCGAGTTCTGGAAGCAGACAAATACCTGGGCAAATATAAGAACATGACAGTAGACAAACTATAGAATGATACACCTCTAGTTGCAATATAGCTGCTACAAGTTCTGCTGCTGGAATTATCAAGCGATTCAAAGATCAGCTGTTGATCAATATGGAACGCCATGGCTGCAGCTAAATTTTTTATGACAGATTAGAAGAAACTTACATATAGCTGCTGGGGTCTTCCTTGTTTCAATTTTTTTTGTACAAGAGAAGATAGAGTATCTTACAGTCTAGTTCCCAACGAAATTGTATCATGACCATGAGTGCCTTCTGTTTTTTCTCCTCCTTTTCATTTCTGTGTTTCTTCTAATGGACTTCTGCAAAGTCAAGTATATTGTGAAGAAATAACAATATGTTTTCATTTTGCTTTTCTTTTCTGTTTATTCATATAAGGAGCAATACATTTTTAATGTTTGCATAAGAATGTACGTGTTGCTTCATCACATTTTAGTTAACTTATGCAAGAAGCTAAGGTACAATAACAAAATAGAGTTCCATAATGTTTTTAGCTTGCAAGGAACAGGTTACTTGTCAGGCAATTTTTAAGGTTACTTTTAGCTTAAAGTCAAAAATAGTAGTACATAAAATAAGCATTTCTTTCATTTCTTGGCGTGTTGAGATCTTGTTCATCACATGTTAAGCGCTAACTTATTGGCCTTTCCAGTTACAGATTCCTCTGTCCAAAATCTCCTTAAAAGAAAGCATTTTTAGAAAGACTAGTTATTGCAATCATTTTTAAAGTTATATGTTCTGAAATTACTACTGTTAACTGTTCAAATTACGGCAATACGTTGGTATCTGATTTCTTCTCTTTCCACATACAAAAATCTTCTATCTTGTTGGTTATCATGGCGGCAAATCCTTCACCTCCCCGAAGTCTTGTTATGTTGCTTTACCAGTACTATAGAGTTCGCTTTAATGCTACATCCTCTCAGTTACAGGGCCTCCATCACATAATTCCAACTACTGGTATCGATTATCGTGGCTCCACAAGTCCAGGATTAAGGTTTATCAGTTCAGGAGCGTATCCAATACCCAACAAGAAAGATCAGTAATTAATTCTTCTCTACTCGTTTTTTGTTTAGATAAGCAAAAACATCACTTGTTTATTACCTTGTATAAAAAAAAGATTGAATCTTGGTTCTTGATTGCATCTGTAAGGGGAAAGAATGAAGTATGCAAGACTACTCCAGTAGATGCAGCACCTTCTAAGCCCAATTTATTTGCTCGGTATGCAATTAATTATTGTAAAAAAAAAAATTCTCCGATTATAGTCATTGATCTAGTGTAGTATTACAGGGCAAAATGGCTTTTGGGATCCATACTAGCAATATTCCTTCCATTTTGGAAGCAAAACTGGGATAGCTTTCGAAGAATTGAAGGTATGAATATTTGTAATTTAAATGCATATTGAACAGTTTCAAATGTGTAACAACTCATCTTTAGATAGAAGTTACATATCAGCAAAGCACAAGAGATGTGTTGGGTATATAAAAAAACAGACATTATCTATTAATGATGCATTTTAAAGCCGTGAGGCCCAGAACCAAAGTGGACAATCACAAGTTGGCTAGATCATAACAGAATGTTTGAAAACTAGAATCCAAAATGTCTACGTTCCAATCTATTCAGAGACTTGTTTATTCAGGAGAGGTAGAGAAGGTGGCGGAAGAGGTGGAAGAAGCTGCGGAGGTAGTAGCGTTGGTGGCGAATAAAACGGAAAATGCAATGGCAGGGGTTGCCGTTAAGCTGCCTGAAAATAGCCTACTGAAAGAAGCAGCTGTAGCAATTGAAAATGCATCTGCTGTGGTTGCTAAAGATGCTCAACTTGCTTCTAATTTCATTCACAAGGTTTGCAAACTAAATTATTTTATCAATATCATTTGTCATAAAAATCATCTTAATTTTTTACTAATTATTTTCTGTTTTAGTCTCTCTAATATTGTATGGGCTAACAGGTTGAAGATATGGAGCAAGACTTGAAGGACTTGGAGAAAATGGTTGAACCTTTTATTGAAAAAGTGAAAAAACCCAAATGAGGCAAAAAGTAATACTATAGTAGAAGTACATATTTTATTTTATTTTTGTGCCTCAAATATCATAAAAGAAGAGGCCATATACATTTTTCAGTTTTAGAGACAATTCAGAACAATGTTAATATATACTATGGAAAACATTAATTTCTTTTATTCTGAAGAGACTCAATATTTGGAAGGTTCAACGAGGAATTTTCATAAATAGCTATTAATAAATATTTTAATTATGCTTTTTATTTATAGTTTGCAAAATTACGTTTCATAATTATAGTTTTATTTGCTATGGATATTCCCTATTCGTATAATTTGCTGCCAATATTCAAATCTATTTACAAATCCAAAAAATTGTTAATAAAAAGGTAATAAATATTTTAAAATTTTAATTTGTATGAAAAATGGAGTTCCATTATTATTCAAAGTCGAGGAGGAAGTTTGATTTTAAAAATAAAATTAGGAGGAACAAAAATAATTTTCACCCTATTTGGATTATATATGAAAACATACTCTAAATAGTAACACGAAGAAAAAAATTTATTATTATATATAAGTATTACAATTATTTACAATAGATTTACAATCAACAAAGAATTACGATTAGCAGAAAATGACAACTTAAAATACTTCAAGTTAAATTATTGTAATTTATGATATTTTTATATAAATTTTAAATATACAAAAAATTAAATGAAAAAAATATTGAAATGCCTCTAAAGCATCAAAAAATAAATATGTTGCCTACTTTATGCTTAAATTACCTCTTGTAATATAAGAGATTTAAATTCCTTATCAACTTTTCAGCCGACCTACAAGAAAAGGCTGCACATGAAGGCGCCAAACATATTTTGCCATTCAATTTCTCTCCATTTTTCTTCTTGTAATTTTTTTTTTTTAATGTTTTTATTCAAATTAATGACACATGATATAGATTAAATTTAAGATTAAACTTTAATTATTTAAAGTAAATTTCTAATTATAATTAATATGAAAATTATTGTAATTCCACTGTCTTAGCATATTTTGTTCATAAACATAGGGAAAAATATTCTTCTTCCTATTTTTTTTTTACGCGGATCTGTCTTTCAATTTATTTTTAAATTAAACTACTTCTAATTGCATTTTCTTCTTGGGAGTTTTCTCTTTAATAATATTGGCTATTGTGGAAGCAATTATTTCTCCTATTTTTTGTTTCACCTCTTTTCTCCCCATTACTTCCAAAATTAACATTATCTATAGTATGTCGAAAACTCAATATATTCGACTTACTGGTTTAATATATTTATATTGTCATATTTTTTTAAAAAAATTATGTAAATTAAAAAATATAAAAAATAATTAATTCGTTATTTTGCGTGATTTATATAAACTCTACTTAAAATAAAAAAAATCAATGTTTCATTAAAGAGAAGTTAATGCAGGCCTACTTATTTGTTGCGGCACTTTTGGCTTATTTATTATTACGATTATATGAAAAGGGTGGAGGTATCGCCATTTTACTTTTTAATATTTTTAAATTTAATATCTACACAATTCATAAAATCTTTACGAACTCTTTTTAGTATCGCCATTAAATTATGCAGTAATTTTATCATCTCTCGAACTTAATTATTAAATTTTATTGATTTTTTTATGTTTAACTTATTAAATTTATAGTGCTTGTTGGGTACTCCTATTTACTTTTATTTGTTATTATTTTAGTTATTGAAGTAAAACTATATGAACTTTGGTCAATATTTTTAAATGTATTTTTTCATCACATTGCAACTTATAGCATTTTTTATATAGTTTTCAACCATCTAAATTTTAGATTTCAAATATCAAATTTAGCTACTTCAATTTAGTTATGAATTTTATTTAAATTGACCACGAAAAACGAAATAGTGACAAGTAAAAGTGAAGAGAAAGTAAAATTATTATCTTAAAAAAATTAAATATATATTGTAGGCAATTTCTGGAATGTGAGTGACCATTAACTTCATCATGTTGGCAGGTTCGGAAATCCATAATAGAGTTTCAAGAAATCAGTGAATCACTCCAAATCTTTATAGTGCTGGAACTTATTATGATTAAGGGGGGCAAATAGGTGGCTTGAGTTGAAATTGAGAATATTAAAATTGGTTGGATATAGATTGGATTGGGTTATGACCCGCTCAAATTTACGTTCAGCTTAAATGGGTTGGGGTCAAACGGGCTAAAATTTGGGTTAGGATATGACCTGCCCAATCTCAATAATTCTAGCATATTATTATTTACTTTTTATAACCACAATTTGAATTTCAACTCATAAATGTTTTTTACCAATAGATAGATAAATCATAGAAAATATAAAATAAAATAGATAGAATACATACATTACATCAATGCAAATAAAGAGCCTTAGAATGAGTTGAAATTAGAGATTCGATTGAGTCAATTGAAATTTTTTTCATAATGGATTGAAGCATGAGTGGATCGAGATTGAACCCAACTTAAATTATGTTGAACCCAACCTATAAAATTTTGGGCGACAAATTACCTATATTTGGTTTGACACCCTAATTATGACACTAAATATAGGAGCTTATATAATACAGATTCAATATATGTTATTTTTTAATCTAAATTTATATAATATAAAAAAATTTGAAAAATCAATTAAATTTTAAATATTTATACTTTCGATTTTATATGATATCGTTTGACTTGATATGGTATTTAAGAAAAAGAAAAAAGACTTTTGAAACTTGTGGTATAAAATCATTCATAGATATTTGTTTAGTGTGTCGTTGGAAATCATTTCATTAAGGGTCAATGAGAATTTTAAAGTTAAATTATCTCTTATTCTGGTAAGATGACATTCTTTTTGGAAAAGACTAAAAAGTAAGGATGCCACATAAATGAGGCGGAGGAATATGATTTTCAAATATTATAAACAATTAATTATATTGATTTATAGTGTTATTTATGTGATTTTTAAATAATACATATTACTCTTACTATCTCGATTTATTTGGTATTGATAGAATTTTGAGGTCTAATATAATTTTTTATATATATCTTTTAAATATTTGAAGTTGTTAATTGTTAAAACTTATAATATTTTTATATAGTCTTAAAAATATATATTACTCTCTTTGTTTCAATTATGTGATGCAAATAAGCACTTTTTTTAATAATGTATTTAAATATTGTAAGTTGTTAATTGTTGAGAATTACAGTAATTTTTTTTGTCGATTTCAAATAACATGTGTTACTTTATTTCATTTTTTATGACATCAATAGAATTTTAAGAGTTAATAATTTTTTTTTTTACATATTTAAATATATTAAGTTGTTAATTATTTTAATTTATGACTTTTTATGTAATATAAAAGACCGATAAATAAATAAAAATAAAAAAATCATGATAAAATTACTGAACTACCCTTAAAATTGTCAAAACAAATACGTTGACCTCTGATACCTGCTTTGTACTTAAACTGCCTCTTTAATATAAGCGAATTAAAAGGCCGCACACGAAGGCGTCGGAATTAATTGTGACATTAATGATATTTTGCGACAGTATTAAATGAATTTGGCTCCTCTTTATTTTTCTCAAAATTTTATATAAATTAATAATAATAGTTAAAATTTAATTATTTAGAATAAATTCATAATTATATTTTGTTTTACCTCTTTTCTGCCTGTTCACTCCAAAATTAACATCATACATAATTCAACGGGAATTCAATATTCTTAAAATTGGTACTTGTTCTTTTTCTTTTAAAAATACAAGCCTGATTTTTTTTTCCTTGATAGACGTGTGCCTCACAAATTGACGAATAGAGGAAGTAATGTCCTGCCAACTAATACCCAACAGATCTTTCGATCTAACAATGTCCTTTATTCACCTTTTTGATTCACTTGTACCTTTGAAACTAATAAATTTTTCTTTTTAAAAAATCATAATTATTATGTTTCATTCCAAAACGTCCACTGCTGTAAAATTAAATACAATCTCTTTCCATACCTCACAAGCAACAGCTAGTTCCGGGCTCCATATGGAAGCCTCGCGAATAATCTCATTACCTTCCCGAGCAAGATCACGTCCTTCATTACGAGCTTTTACACATGCTTCTAGAGCTACTCGATTAGCTACGACACCTAGCGCATTACCCCATCCTAAAGTTCCTCCACCGAACTGTAGTATGGAATCATCCCCAAAGATCTCGATCAGAGCGGGAATATGCCAAACGTAAATACCTCCTGAAGCCACTGGTAGAACACCTGGTAAAGAGACCCAATCTTGAGTGCATGGAATAAAGTAAACCTCCTTCCTCAATTCTCCATATTTTTTTAAAGTTTGTTTTGGGTTATAAAGAAAGATATTATTTTGATTTAGACAAAATATCATTAAAAAAATAAACAAGTAGTTCTACTGTAGTTTTTTTTAATTTTTTTTAAGGCCATGAAGAAGATATTTTTTTTGGATTTAATTATGGGGAAAAAGTCTTTAAAAAACTCTCTTAAAAAATCTAAAGTTACAACAATACATATTTTGAAATCTTTTTAAAAAATTTGCACATACTTGTATTTTATGTAGGCAAAATTGTTAACCTTTTAAGGATCAAAGCGATTTGTTAAAACCGATTTAGCTTTTTTAAATTTTTTTATTTAATCAAATTTGAATAGTTTTTCGTTATTTTTAATATAGCATTAAAAAAGAAACTTATTAAATAAATTAAAAACTTACTTTTTCATTAACCTAAATCGGTTAATTATTTTAGTAAATCACTTTTTAAAATAAAATTACTTTGATCCTTCAAGAGATATATTATTTCGATTTGGATAAATTATGAAAAAAAATCTATTAGAGATAGAGATTTACTTTATTTCTAATAGTTCAAGGATAAATCGTGCAACTTGCTTGGGCAACTTTCCCTGTCTTGTCTGTTAGAGTTTTAAGGTGTCAAGTGGGCAACCTATATATAAGAGAGGAAAAACTGACAAACAACTTCATCAAATGAAAAAGGAAGTTTAGTCCATTAATTAGTACAATTTTGTCGAAATGGCCAAGTTAGAAATTGAAATTCAGACAAGGAAAATGTTGAAACCTTCAAGTCCTACCCCGAATCATCTTCGGACCCTCAAGCTTTCGTTTTTGGATCAGATGGCTGGTCGTTTTTATGTGCCAATATTCTTCCACTACTTGCCAATTGAAGGGATAACCACAGCATGTGATAAGCTTCAAAAATCTTTGGCGGTGACGCTAACCAAGTTTTACCCTCTAGCCGGAAGATCTAGAGGAGATGAACTCTCAGTTCACTGCAATGATGAAGGCGTTTTGTATGTCGAAACAAAAGTAGTCAACGCTGAATTACTCCACCAAGAACCTAATTATATTAAGCTTAAGAATGATCTTCTTCCTGAAATAGATTATCATGGGCCATCAAGTCCATTACTTGGTGTCCAAGTGAACATATTGGATTGTGGAGGAGTAGTCATAGGGATACAAATCTCACACATGATAGCAGATGCTTTCACGTTAGCATCATTTGTTAATGAATGGGCTCACGTTTGCCAGACCGGGACACTAAAAGCTGGCTGTCTCCTGAGTTTTGATCAATTGCATTCCCTCTTTCCCCCAATAGAATTTCAGTATCCATCACTTCCCAACAATACTACTGATGGCCCTAAGAATGTCACCAAGAGGTTTGTGTTTGATGCTTTGGCAATAGCAAAGCTAAAAAATACAATGGAAGATTCAAGGCCATCTAGAGTAGTGGCCGTTACGTCTCTAATAAGGAAGGTTCTAGCAGATATTTCTTTGAGGAACGCTTGTTTATTTATTCCTATTAATTGGAGGGGAAAAGCAAACATACCATCTTTAGAACATGCTCTAGGAAATTGTACAACGATGGAAGTTGTTGATTTAGAGGCAGGAAAGGAGTTGAATAATGAGTTGGTGGGAAAAACAATAAGGGATGCACGTTTACGCATTAGTAAGGCAGCAAGCGTTGATGATAGTTTCTCATTAGTTGTTAGCAGCTGTACAAAATGTGTAGACAAACTCCAAGGAAACGAGATTTATGTGTGCACTAGTTGGTGTGGATTCCCTTGGTATGAAGCTGACTTTGGTTGGGGAAAGCCAATCTGGGTGACATCTAGTAGCATCCATGCTGATCGAATAATTGTTCTGATGGACACAAAAAATGGTGATGGAATAGAAGCATGGGTTGTCTTGAAGGAGAATGTCATGGCTCAATTCGAGAAAGACCCTCACATTTTAACATTTTCTTCTCCAATTCCAAAGTAGACTTCATATTAAATAATCACACCTACTATAATAATTACTATCTTCTTATGTGACTCTAATTTGCATTTTGGTTCATGTCGTCTTAATATGATCTGTACTCATGTACCCACATTGATCAATAAAAATTGTGGATGTTCCTCTATATTCTATGATGTGATCACGTGAATGTAAGACTCTTACTACTTATCGCAATCACTTCTAAAGTTACAACATATATTCTCCGATTAGAGATAATATCTCAGATGGTTATTCAATTATAGATAGCTTTTTTAAAAGGATACTCAATTATGGATCTTCTATTAGAAAATTACTATTCTTTCTGTTTTGTACACTCTTTCTTTTTTAATCTGTTCTAGAAAGAATGTCACCTTATTATAATAAGAAATACTTTAACTCTAAAGTTTTTCTTTTATCCTTAATGAATCTCAATCACACAAATATTTAAGAATTATTTTAGATCACAAGTTTCAAAAGTTTTTTTTTTTAAATACCGGGCCAATCGTCGACACCCAATTTTGATCTAACTTTTTAAAAATTCATACTTTATATATTGTTATTTTTAATAGTTTAATTTTTTTTAGTTTTATTAAATTATTATTTTGTGTTACATTACATTTTTTATATATCGTTGGTCATAATTTGTTCTTATTCATTTTACTATTTTTTTTAGTGAGTGAGATCTCTTTTTAGGAACTTATTTTTAAGGTCTATTTTCATGGCTGAATTTTTAATATAGTTTTTCATGTAAAACAAACGTTCAAACAAGTAGCTGTAGCAGAAGTACAAATTTTATTTATTTTTTGTGCTTCCAAGAAGAGGCCATATACATTTTTCAGTTTTAGAGACAATTCTGAACAATGTTAATATATACTATGGAAAACATTAATTTCTTTTATCTTGAAGAGACTCAACATTTGGAAGGTTCAATGACGAATTCTCATAAATAGCTATTAATAAGTATTTTAATTATACTTCTTAGCCTAATTATCTTTCATAATTATAGTTTTGTTTGCTATGAATATTTCTATTCGTATAATTCGCTGCTAATATACAAATCCATTTATAAAATTAGTTGTTAATATACAAATCCGTTTGTATGATTCGTCATCAATATATAAGCATTAACAGATACAATTGCATCCGATATGTACATACAATTGATTAAAATATACAAATAAATAAATGTATACAAATGCTGAAATTATACAAATAATAGATGGAGTGTATAATTGTTGATAATATTCAAATACAAAAGAAGTAATCGATACACTAAATTCATAAAATCGTATACAACATAATGTAAAATGTATTGATAGAAATAAAAATCGCAAAAAAGATATACAAAATAAACAATTCAAATACCTCAATAATGTTGAAATTCTGCAAATCTATACTAACCGTGGCAGAGCTGGAATTTTCTTTAAGGGGGTTCAAAATTTTATGAAGTAGGCACACGAATTAATCAAAGGGGATTCAACATCTACTACATATAAACTAAAAAAAATACATTTACCATATAAAAATAGTATAATTTTTCCGCTAAAAGGGATTCGGATGAACCACCTAATTACAATGTGGCTCCACCATTGTCTATGCAGAATATATAAATTCAAGAATAGCCTCTAACAATTTGGATGAAACATTGAAGGCGGGCAATAATTATTTAAAATTATAAATTTAATAAATAATTAAATATGAAACATTGGGTTGACTTGAAGGAGAATGTCATGGATCAATTCAAGAAAGATCCTCACATTTTAACGTTTTTTTCTCTTATTCCAAAGTAGACTTCATATTAAATAATGACACATACTATAATAATTACTATCTTCTTATGTGACTCTAATTAAAAATAATTAAATATAAGAAAAATATGAAAATATAATAAAATAGAATTATTCTTTTATATAAAAAAAAATTAAAATATTTATATTCGATACTGATGGTGGAGATGATCTTTAGTTGTGATGATGACTGATTACTAGTGATTAGTAATGATGGCGGTGATAGCAGTGACTCGCATGATGATGGTAATCGCATGATGGTGGTAATCATGAGGTTGGTTGGTGTTAGTATGCGATGGTGATTGAAGAATGTATGATGATTGATATAATGATGTTGATGATAGTTGGCAGTTATTTTAATTGTGATGGTGAGAGTGATTAATAATAAAGATTTTCCGCAATGAGAATAGTGATAAAAACTGGAGACAGAGAGACGATGATGGTGATGAAACTTATGAGTGTTCATGGTTCCATTTTGGGTTAAAACCAAAACCTAATAATATATATTCATATGCATTAGTTTGATTGTTGTCAGACATCCTAGATTTTTTAAATTTTATATAATAGTGTCCTCGTGATGTCTTTTCTTTTTAAGTCAAAATAGTTACTGAACATTTCAATAATAGAGATTTCGTGAGGCCAGTTTTATAATATATTATTTAGTGGCTTTATGAGGTCTCTTCGTTTGAAAAAAATTAAAAATATTCAATGAAATATTGAGTGAGATGTCTTTTTTAGGGACTTATTTTTAAGGTCTACTTTCTCTATAGAGCCGACCTTGATCGGAGGAATGACACATCGTAGCAAGTTGTTGACTTTGTCCAAAAAAAAACCCCTCGTGTATCTTGAGATTGGAACAGGACAAAGTAACAGTTTTATTACATAAAACATAAATTGTTAGTCTTTGAAAAGCAGCTAGTTGAATCACTAAGATGGCACCAAATTGCAAATAAGAAGTGAGAAAAGTGCGAAGAACGTGACTACATTGGTTCTTGCCATGGCTAAATTTTTAATATAGTTTTTTCATGTAAAAACAAACATTTAAACAAGTAGCTGTAGTGCAAAATTCTTGTATCTGTTATGAAAAAACTGAATATGACATTCCACACTAATAAGCATGCAAAGTCAATATGTGATAACTAAAGTCCCTAAATTGTCTATCCAATTTTATGACTCATGAATGTGAAGACAATAAACTAATGCAAAATATGCCATGTTTATGAACCTTGATTTTCTGCTGGGAATAAACTATAATAAATATGTAAAAATTGGTCTCCAAAAATGGGCTGAGGCAACTATAAAAGAGTGCGTTAGCTAAGGAATTAATATTCAGAAATAACTTGAAGTTCAGAAATCAAATTACTAAGTATTACACAAATTTTGCACCTTTTAATTTCTAAGAAAAATTCAAACTTCTGTTTCTGCTTGTCGTTGTCTAATGGCGAAGTTAGAGATTCAATTACAGATGAGGAAAATGATAAGGCCCTCGACTCCTACCCCGAATCATCTTCGGAGCCTCAATCTTTCATTTTTTGATCAAGGAGCTCCTCGTATATATGTACCGATAATGTTCTATTACTTGCCAACCAGTGAATGCAACAGGGAAGTAGTTACTGAAAGATGTGAAAAGCTGCAAAACTCTTTGGCAGAGACGTTAACCAATTTCTACCCTCTAGCTGGAAGATTTAGAGAAGATAAATTCTCAATTGACTGCAATGATGAAGGTGTTGAGTATGTTGAAACAAAAGTAGTCAACTCGGATCTTGTTGAATTTCTGCAGCACGGACCCAAGAATACTGAGGTTTTGAATGATCTTCTTCTTGATATGGATGATCATGGGCCATCAAGTCCATTACTTGGTGTCCAAGTGAACGTATTCAACTGTGGAGGACTAGTCATAGGAATACAAATTTCACACGTGGTAGGCGATGCTTTCACATTAGCAACATTTGTCAATGAATGGGCGCATACTAGCCTTACAGGGACACTAAAAGCTGGCTGTCCCCTGAGTTTCGGTCACTTGTCATCGCTGTTTCCCCCAGGAGAGCTATCAGGACCTCAATTTTCACCACCATCCAACATAGGCCCTAAGATTATCACGAGGAGGTTTGTGTTTGATGCTTTGGCAATAGCAAAGCTCAAAGACAGAATCAATTCAAGTGGCACACTCACGAGACCTACTCGAGTGATAGTAGTTATGTCATTAATATGGAAGGTTCTTATGGACATTTCATCAGCCAAACACGGACATTCAAGAGACTCTTCTTTTTTATTTCCTATTAATTTAAGGGGGAAATCAAAGTTATCGTCTTTGGAACATGCTCAAGGGAATTTCTATGTGACTGTCGCTGCTACTCTTGAGGCAAACGAGTCAAGAAGGGAATTAAATGAGTTTGTTAACGCTATAGGAATTACAGCAAAGAACACATCTCTAAGCATTGGCAACGCAAGCGTCGACGAAATTATCTCTCTGTCCATAAACTGTGGCGCAGAAATCATCAAGAAATTTGGTGAAGGAGATGAAATGGACATTTATGCCAGCACTAGTTGGTGCAGATTCCCCTGGTACGAAGCAGATTTTGGTTGGGGAAAGCCAGTCTGGGTGAGCAGCGTTGCCAGAAGGTTTGAAGTAATTAGTCTGTTTGACACAAAAAACGGTGATGGTATAGAAGCATGGGTTAGTTTGAAGGAGAATGACATGATTGAATTCCTGAGAGACCCTCACATTTCATTAATTGGATAAAATGATTCGTTACCATTTTGAGCCTACTAATTGGTTCATCTCTAATCCATATGGTCACGACACTCTCTTGTAACGACTCCTGCAATATGAATTTGTTTTGCTTTTGTCCCTGATGATTAAAATGGTTTTTTTTTTCAATATGAATAATTTATTTATTTTAAAACATAAAAAATATATTAATTTTAAAATCTCTCTAAATTACTATTATCGAAATCATTAAATATTTATTATTTTATAAAGACATTTTTTAATTGATACTAATATTTATTAATTTAAAGAGTGTTTTTAAGATTTAATAAACATTGATTTTTTATTACATCATTTGGAGAATAAGCTTTAAGGAATTTAAATAAAATCATTTGTCAAAAATGACATTCATGTACTTGAAATTATGATTAATGATCTTGATTACCGCAATAAAATGGATGTCAATAGCCTTTTGTCAATAAATGTTTTTGTGATAAATTTGGAAAAACAAATCACTAATTATAGAATCATTTTAAACCTTTTTTTCGTTTGTTGTATGACCCATATTGTCTATTCCTCTTACACCTTATTTGGATGGTCGTTGCATATTGTATTGTTTATCTAAAAATTATGTTTGTTTTGATTGTTACTTAAATTATATTATATTATATCGTTTAAATCTATTATTAGATAGCAATGAAAAAAGACCCATTTTATATAAGAACCAATTTGGTATGATTGCATCATTACTTTAATATTTTCTTTTTATTTTATCTTTACTTATTATTAAAAATTTTATTTTATCATTTATCTTATCTATTCATATAATAGCTTTATCCTGTACCTTATAATTTATCATTCAAAATTATGAATATATAATATTATATAATATCTATCCAAATATTAGATAAGATATAATACAATTCAATATGATACAATACAAAGTGTTAATGGACTAACATATTGGCTAGGGCTCCTTACTAAATGGACCTGTTTAAGCTTTCTTCGTGGACTGAAAAAATAATAGGAGTATTACTTTGTGGGATCAGTCCTAGAGTTTGAATAATTTTTGTCGCCTTTAATTAAAACTCCCAGTTTCAACATCAGAGTCTATGGCGGGTGAAGCCACGAAGTTGAAATTGTAGAGTATGCTAGGAGCTATCGACTTTCTGCCCTGAGGAAAACCACAAAAGTTTGCTTTCTGTAACTCAACCTATTAAAACCCCTTATTTCACAAAATCGATCCTAGTTTTTGCAGAGAGAAATTTGGAAATGGGGTTTGATGAAATGGAACCAATTTTTGGGAGACTAAATGCAGAGTGGTCAGCACCTCACAAAACCCCTTTGAAGCCTTTCCTCTTTCATGTCCATGGATTGCCGAGTGATCCCTCTACTCTCCGTGTCTGCGCCACTGACTTCCATTCAAATACATGGGACGCTTTGAAGTCTGCACAGGAACTTGAAGATATGGTTTGCTCTTGTTACTCCTATTCAACTTTCTACTTTCCTTTTTAGTTTGGACTCTTCAATTCTATTATCAGCTTCTCCTGCAAAAGTTGCACCTTCAGTTTTCAAGATATTCTACTCTATTCCTAACTTGCAAGAACGCCGAGGTTTTTCTTTGTAAAGAATTGATGATATTTTGTGCATTTGATTTTCTATAGCCCCTACATTTAATATTGACCGTAACATTTAGAAAGGTCTATGATGTGGATAGATTTAGCGCAAGACTTAACCAAGTAAAATAAATGATAAGAGGATGGAAATAGAAGGATAGATAGGGAGAACAATTGAAGGATTTACGCACAAATTTAATTTGCTTAAAAATAAAATGAATTGAACTCAAATCCAGCCATTACGACTTGAATCATTGCTAGTCCATCCAACCAAATAATCAGCACGTATTAGGGAAGTGGGTGCCGTGAAGGTGCTGTCGCAAAGTTGAGCTCTCAGGATGCCCAAGAGGAGTCTACGTGCGTCGATTGTCGCTTCATTAACCATTATGTAGGTTACATAGAAAGAGAGAAATATTAAAGCTTTTGAAGGGGTTGCCATGTTTTGGTGTAGATTCTCTACTTTCTGAGTATGCCCTTATACGGGGTTCCCGTGTTGTTAATAAAACTATTTACCTTATCAAAAAAATAAAATAAATTTTCCAATGCTTCTACTGCTATTAGGATGAAAACTCGTACTCGTAAATGAACCCTAACTGAACTTTCTCCTAACTTCATATTGAACTCAATGATAATTGATAATTCCATAAATACCTGCAATATGACTTGGGACATGTTGATTATTTTCTTTGAAACAAATATTACTAGTTGATGAAATTATGGACAGGGCGCATTTTACATATTCTTGAGATAACTGAAATAAAAGCCGATTGACAGGAAAGAGAATATAACATACATTAAATATGCTTATTGTGACTAATTAATTGTTGCATAATTGTCTTTGTGTAGCCCATCTTTTTGGTGGTTTTATTTGTAATCATTGTTCTTCTGAGATCTTGTTTCTTTTATCTTTTGTTTTTGTTTCTTTCTTTAGAGGATAACCAAAGTTTGGTTCTTATGTTTCAAATCATAGTCACCAGTTTATTATCTTTCTATACAGAGGGACAGAACTGGTATAGGAGGCTCTTGGTCTGACTTTGTAGATTACCTTATAGCTGCCATAAAGTCTGAAGATGTGAAGCTTGTTATGGATGGACAGTCAAAAGTTGGAGGTGATCTTTAATTTTTTTTTCCTTCAAATTTGTGCAGTGGTATGTATACCCATTTCCCTTCTCTTTCCTCTTCTTCACAGGAAGCATACCCCCTAGGTTTTTGATAAATGAAAAAGCATATCTCCAATAAAGTTTATGTTTAATTTTGAAACTCAGCTATGAAAAAGCATATCTCCAACAAGTATGGGTTTAAGTCAGATATCAAGTGTAAACATATGGTTATTAGAGTCTCATCTATGTCGTTTACATTATTCTTGCACTTGTGATAGGATTCATACTTACCTTTTATGAAATTTATATATTTGATATGAATTTCTTTCTTCTCCAACACCTTCTTGAGATTCTTTCTTGTCACTCTATCATATGTTTTCTTGAGTCAATGGATATCAGGTAAATATACATCTTTTTGTCTTTTATGATTTTCATCTAACTTATTTTCTGAATATATTACTTCTGTTGAAGATCCATCAGACGTAAATCTCAATCAGTTGTCCATTGTCCTTGTAAATGTCCCAAGTATATGTTGTATCAGTTTTTGCCAAAAAATTTATCATGCCTGACAAATTTGCTGCAACGATTGCTTACATAACTCAATACTTCTTTGCTCTTATGTATTAGAACCAAAGGTATATTTTCTTCACTTGTTTGACATCTTTCTACTTCTTGATTTCACATTGAATAACTTGGTAAGCTATACTGCTCCATGCTCTTTAAGGCTCTTCCAAACCTCTGTAGGGATACCATCTTGGCCACAAGTTTTTCTGACCCTTCTTATAGCATCCTGTAATTCTCCAGACTCTCTAGAAGTGGATCTAAGTTTTCTGGCTTATTCGGATGTATGAGGTTGTTGGATTAACAGATAAAGCCAATATATGAAGTCAGTTTTATGTCAGGTCCTGAAAAATATACAGATATATTCTTGGTTTAGGCAAACTTCTTATCAATCCTTTTCATGCGCAATGATAATAATTAGCTTTCATCTTATGTTTCTGCTGTTTCTCTTTAGAATTTGGATGAGTTTCTTGGTTGGAACTTTTGAATATTTGGAATTTCAATTTTTTGATTATTTCCCCTTTCTTTTAGGTGCTGCACATGCAAAATTGGTTGCCCAGAAAGCGAAGGGGATGCCAAGAATCACTATATCACTTAGTAAACTGGTGGATACTGCAGCAACTGAGGCAATTGCAAATCTTTCTCTGGAGCTCTACAGAACATTTACAAATGTACATAATTTGCTTAAAGCTGGTCGGTACCCTCATCCATGAGTAATGTTTTATGTATTTAATTTAATTGATGAATACCTGTAATTAATTGGTTAAAACTTGTGGAAAGTATTTCCAGCTGTTTTTGGTGTCATCAGTGTTGCCATTTCAAGATTAGACAGTCAGGTCCCATTGCTGCTTCTTTTTCAAGTTCTTCAAGACAAGCAGAAGTAGCCTGCCTATATCTCTTTGCTTTTCCTTCTTCAGTCTTTTAAGTATCTTCCCACGTCTATAACAGGGGCCATCTCAGTTTCTACACATGGGAAAGAATTGAAGTCAAGTAATAAGCAATGTTACTAAGCCTTTCTATTAGATCAGTGTGAACTACTTAGTATATATTTTAGCCAGTGCCATTAAAACAACAGGTCTGTCACTTAAAGCAATGCAGCAATGTGAAGCCGGAGGTCCTTGCTCTTCGTGGGTGTGGCAAAGTAACTTCAAAGAGTGTATGCTTCGAATAATCGCATAGTGAGAAGCCACCACATTTTTGAGTTTGACCTGAAATGATGAGAAAAAGAGAAAAGAGGGTAGTGTTTCACTATCTGAGAATTGTTAGAATTTTTCTCCAGATATGCTCGAGTTTTCCTTCATTCTCTTTTCTTCTCGTCTGGAGTTCGGTTTACAACCGCTCTTATACTTTTCTTTGCTTTGCTTGATTTGTTGTTTTTCTTCGTCAAGATGATTCATTCTTCCTTTTCTTCTTCTTTGGGCAAGTCGTCTATTTATGCTGTTGAGCTTTTAAGCTTCTATTTTGTTCGTCTCTTCTACTCTCTTGTTCTTGATGATTCCTTTTCTATATTTTGATTGTTCTCTATTTCATTTTATTTGATAAGTCAGGTATGTCATATTTTTGTGCTCCACTTCCCGATTTATAGACTGATTCTTAAGAGAATGATAAAAGGGATCTCTGCGATTGAAGCTAATTACCATTGTTGATACTACAACATTATATGTGAAATGATGTTTCAAATTGATCCTTTTGGCTAATTACTTGAAAATCGTACATCAATTGTTCAAGGTGTCTTTGCATGAGGTGGTTGA
This sequence comes from Solanum rostratum, assembly GCA_029948455.1. NCBI lineage: Eukaryota > Viridiplantae > Streptophyta > Magnoliopsida > Solanales > Solanaceae > Solanum > Solanum rostratum. Next base: position 87,277,878 of record CM057045.1, on the reverse strand, counting down.
ATTAACGTTCTAATGATATTTCATTTGAGTTTGTTTACTTTTTATCATGGTTGTACATTGGTTAATCATATTTAGTTATATTGATTGTAAAGTTTCTTGTACTTACCATACTCTTATGTGTTAGGTAATTTTTGTAATTTTCTGTAAATTGTGTACTTAGTTTGAAGAAGAGCGTGATTCGCTTTTCCTACTCTCTTAGAACCTAGGAATTCTGTCATGCTTTTGCACTTTCTGAAAGAGTGATCTTAGATTGAAAACAAAAATGCAATCAGGTGGTGTCATCAATTTTTACTCTGCCAGATGTGTGAAATGTATTTGTTTTAAAAATAGTATCATTCCCACTTGTATACTCTGGTTGACAGTCTTTTCTTCTCAGAATCACCACTCTAGCAAGGATACAATTTTCCAAGTCCCCTTTTGCGCCTCCAGCATAGGTCTAACCTAATAAAGAAAAAGTAAACATATTGCACAACCCTGCATTCGTTCAATCTTAGAACCTTCATAGAACAATTTATCAAAATTCTGCAGTTTGCTCTATTTCCTCAAATTGTTCATTTACTATCACACTATGCTTAACCTTTTCCATATACTGACCTGTTTTGTGAACGAAGAAGTCGGCAAGTTCCTTTTGACTCTTGATGACTTCATGTGGTGACGATAGAATATCTTTTTGAGAGTGCATTTCATTTTCTTGTGGTTCTCTCTGCAGAGAAACAACGATGCTCAGAGTTGACAAATGTTTTATCAGAAGAAAAGGTAATCTTTTTTTAATCAGCCATAAACTTTTCTGAAATTTGACTTTGTCTATGCTAGTTGCTGTACAAATGAATAAATGTTTGTTTTTATTTTCATTATGCAATTTCATTTATTCATGGGGAACTCGAGGTTTTTGGTCAGTATTATACAATTAAAAATCATTTTCTTTTTGTCCTTGCTATTTGACAGAACATGTTTATTCCTTTTTTTTGAAAAAAAACACGTTGTTCACCATCCAATAGATGGAGAATGGTTGCTCCATTACATTTCCTTGTGTTGTCTTAACTGCACTTAGACAGAAGATATACCCATATTGCTCAATTCCCTCTCGCTATACTTTGTTTCCTGCTATATCCTCCCATCAAAAGTACACAGACACGAGTAGTTTCCTCGCCCACCACCACCATTTGTACCAGGTCATAACAGTCAAGCTCTGGAACTTGCGATAAAGCTGCTGGTTGATGTGATATTAGTGATTGAGCTGTGGGAGTTGGTTTGTAATTATAAAAACTGCTTTGGTGCTTCCTACGTAACCTTTTTCTGTGTTCTGATTTGTTGTATGTATAGGAGGAAATGCATGTTGTATTATGATAACTTCAAACAAGTAAAATCCACAACCTGAATTTGGGATGTAAAGAAGGTTGTACTTGACTGTATCAATTAGAGCCTGTTTGGATTGGCTTATTTTAAATGTTTTAAAGCCAAAATAGCTTTTACGCACTTTTGAAGTGTTTGGGTAAATTAAAAAGTGCTTATAAGCATTCTTTTTAAGCCAAAAATACAAAAATAGATTTCTAACTTATGCCTTTTGGCTTATAAATCAAAAGAAATAAGCCCATCCAAATAGGCTATTAGTCCATTAGTGGAAGTACATACAATGTCAATTAATTCGTTTTCTATTATGATGTAGCCATTATGTTTTTTTATAGTTGCTTTCTTTACTTTGCAGGAAAAGAATGAAATTGCCCAGACACAACTCAATGCACTTCTGTACTCAAAAAGACAGAAAATGCAAAAGATTACTGAAAACACAGCCTCAGATACTGCTACTGTCAGTAGCTCACTAGAGTCTCCAGGTATAGTAAAAAATATGTCCATTTTGTAGTGGAAAGTTGACATGGCTTGAGCGGATTGAATTCCGATTCTTCAACTACCGTTTTAACAAGTTTACATTAGTGATGTCCCTGTATTACATATCAAATGATCAAAGCCTTTGCTAATTTATTAATTAGGATAAAGGATAAAAGGAACTTGATAGTACAATTAGAGAACTTCTGACAATATCTACATGAAAGGCTCTTTTTTGATAATTTTCTTGCCTGTGTAAATGGCATTTGATTTTACCCTTAACAGATTACTGCATTTTAATCTGCTAGATCATTCATACTTTACCCTATTGCAGTTAAGCAAGCAGCCCAACTTCCCTCTACAAAGGTGACTAACCGTGTGGTACCAGCACATCGTAGGTAAATGCTAATTTACTTGATTTTTACATCGATCTTACATGTGTTACTTCAATGACTAGTTGCTCGGTTTACAGGGCCAGAGTCCGAGGTGTTCTTTTGCATGATTCTGACGACGAGAGGCAAGATTAGGAAAGAGTCTCATTTATCTCCGGGATTGATCATGCATTTGCACATGAGCTCTTTCTGTAAATACTGTTCGATAGAAATATGGCGGATAAAGTTGGGATTTCATTCATATGGGAGTTGTTAGGCTCAGAGAAACAATTAATCAATGTGTAAAGCAGTCTTTCTTTATTGTTGAAAGTAGTATTTGTTGAGCAAAACTTATTGGGGCTAAAATTTGAAGTTTCGAAAGGATGTTCAACTATGATTTAGAGCTGATACTGTCAAGAATATTTGATTATTGCAGGGAACAGGTTCATCTTCAAAGTATTTAGCCTTTTCAATATTTTTCTATTGGAGCTTCCCTCATTCCTTTTTATCGAATATAAGGATGTGAATCGAGCTTTAATGAGTTCTAATATGCAACGTCAAGCAGTTTCTCTTTCTTGCTCCGAGAAAAGCATTGTTGGAATTAGGTTGGAATCCAGAGCTCCGAGAAAAGCAGCTCTGGATTTGGGGGCTCTTGCTATAGCCGAACGTGAGGGAAGGTTCGTTTATATCAATACTAATAAAAATTTTTTTTTGGAGGTAATGGAAATATTCTAAGCATTCCATTACTGGTAAAATTGAAATTGAGAAAATTTTGATAGTTCTATCCTCCCAAATCTGCACCTATTTAAAAAACTATAATGTAATACATTATGTAAGGAAATTTAAAATTAAAGTAATTGTACACTCGTCACTTAAGTTTTCGTAACATGCTTGTTTAGGGGTATTACAATTAGAATACGACGAAGTTGAGGTACGCATAAATTTCAAAAAAGACATTCGAAGAAATAAGTAATTAATTCAATTACTCTAACAAAATAATTCACATGATTTTCTTTGATCATGGCAATCTAAAAAGAAAAAAAAAAGGTTAAAGCATAAGAACCTTCTTGAGCTAGACAAGAGTGAGGTGTTTGGATAGTAAGCTCTTCTACTTTCAACTCTAAAGTTGTGAGTTCGAATCAGTAGGGAGCAAACAAAAAGGTAAGAGCTATTAGTGAAGAATAAAAAATAATTAAAAAAGGGATAATTACACTAAATAGTCATTCAGTCAAAGTAATTAACAAAGAAATGGTCATTCGACGTAAGACATTTATAGTCGGTATACACTTATTATCTCCTTGAACTTAATTTTTTTTCGTATTATTTACTCCCTTAAATTACGAAAGAGTCTTATTATCTATCCAAACTTAATTTCTGATATGATATCTGATATAATTCTAAAAGATTCAAAAAATATTCTGCTTTAACTATGCAGAATGACATCTTGATATTGTGGAAGATCTGATATGATACTGTGCTAGAATTTAGTATTTATGGATCTTTGTATATATAGTATCTATTTTATCAATTGAAAATATTGAATACAAAACATTTTTCAACTCCTTTTTGAGATGCTTCCACATTTGTGATGCCAAGTTGAACGGACGCAAACTAAGTGCAACATCTGCATGTATAGAATTGAGGATCCACGAAATGACACGAGCATTGTTAGCATGCCAAACTTGTTTTTCCTTGTCTTTACAATTAAATTCAGGAAACAATAGGACATATAGGAATATAAAGTACCAAAAAAGTAAGTTAGAAAGGTTATATGGAACGTTCAAATAATTTAAGTGCCTAATTGATGATTTATCATAATTGAGAAGATTTTATATTTAATCCCCAGAAAAAACTCAATTATCTAACAATTTCATCACTTATATGAAGAAGAAATATCTAAGTTGGTGTATTGGCAAGTTGATATTATTAAATTCAATTTTTAAAAGAGAAAAAAATGCTTGAGAAAGTGCATGTGGATAATGGATCAAAGGTGTTGCCTCTTGCAAGTAATAATAATGAATCATCAACGCAATCTTTGAACTGAGATACACGATTTATACATATCATTTATGTATAATAATGAATCATGTGCATTCACCCTTGATTAAGGTGAAATAATATTGATTAAAAGCTCGATGAACACGGAGAATGGAAGGAAGTGCACATGGAGGCCTGCTGGCCCTTTCTTATTGAGTTCATAATAAATAATTTTTTTTATCTGTACTTTTTTACTATTACTCACATATACCCTTTTCATCTAATACAAAATTTAAAAAAAATTAAATTAATTTATTAAAAAATAGTTTATGTAGATGTATATCTTATCCTTCTTAAACTATATATTTTATTACTTCTTTGATTCAATGACTAACTTAGATTTATTATTTGGCCAAATTCAATCTTTCACTAATAAAATGAAATAAGAATAAAGGATCAAAATAGCTGGAATAATATTCCGTATATTTCTTATGAACAATTGATAAACTAGAGATTATTTAATTTATATAAAAAAGCTATAATTAAGCATGATTTTAGCAGCATACGTGGAGCAATATGATGACATATCTTATACAATATCAGAAGTGTGATTCTACATCATTAAAATAGAAAATATTTTTCAGAATGATAAAATACAATCATATCTGATATAATCAACAAAGAGAATGCACTAAAAAATTTAAATCCAATTTATGCCATGTTTATTGATCGTGAGTAATAAACTAAGGCCTAAAAAGTTGGGGGAAATGCCGAAACACGTTGGGCTGTCTGTAGTGTTGAAACTTTATGAATATTTGCAGTAAAGTAATTGTTGACGTACGCGGTTGAAGGCCTATATAAGAAGTAACCCGTTAATATTCATTCATAAATCACAAAACAATCAAAGGATAAAGTAATTCCAGTACAGACATTTTGCTCCTTTTCATTAAGAATAGAAATAGTGTGTTGTTTATTGTTTCTGTTTTGTTTGTTGTCATCCAGCAAATTCTTATGGCCAAGTTAGAAATTGAAATTCAGACAAGGAAAATGTTGAAGCCCTCAAGTCCTACCCCGAATCATCTTCGGATCTTCAAGCTTTCATTATTCGATCAGGTGGCTCCTCGTCTACATGTGCCAATACTCTTCCACTACTTGCCAACCAGTGAAGGAGGAATAATTACTGAAAGATGTGATAAGCTTGAAAAATCTTTGGTGGAGACGCTAACCAAGTTTTACCCTCTAGCTGGAAGATTTAGAGAAGATGAACTCTTAGTTCACTGCAATGATGAAGGCGTTGAGTATGTCGAGACCAAAGTCAATGCTGATCTTGCTGAATTTCTCCATTATGGACCCAAGACTGAGCTTTTGAATGATCTTCTTCCTGAAATGGATCAGACATCAAGTCCATTACTTGGTATCCAGGTGAACCTATTCAATTGTGGAGGACTAGTCATGGGCATACAAATGTCACACATCCTGGCTGATGGTTTCACTTTAGGAACATTTATCAAGGAATGGACACGCATTAGCCAAACAGGGAGCACAAAAGATTGTCTCCCGAGTTTCGGGCACTTGCCATCGCTCTTTCCGAGTAGAGTGCTATCCCCAACTTACATTTCACCCCCTTCAGACAGAGACGCTAAGATTGTAACGCGGAGGTTTGTTTTTGATGCTTCAGCAATAGCTAAGCTTAAAGAAAAAATCAATCCAAGTGCCATGTTCGTGAGGCCTACTCGAGTGGTGGTTGTTATGTCGCTAATATGGAAGGTTCTTACGGGGATGTCCACAGCCAAACATGGGCATTCAAGGGATTCTCATTTATTATTTCCCGTTAATTTGAGGGGAAAATCAAATTTACCATCTGTAGAACATGCTCTAGGGAATTTCTGCCTGGCTGGTATCGCTACTCTTGAAGCAAACCAGTCGAGAATGGAGTTAACTGACTATGTTGACAGGGTAGGAAGTACGGCAAGGGACACATCTTCTTCCATTGCTAAGGCAAGCATCGATGATATTACCTCTATGTTTGTCAACTACAAGATGCCTTGTGATCAGAATCACGAGATGGACATGTATTTCTGCACTAGTTGGTGCAAATTCCCCTGGTATGAAGCTGATTTTGGTTGGGGAAAGCCATTCTGGGTGAGTGATGTAAGTAAACCTGCGGAATTAATCACTCTGATCGATACAAATTCTGGTGATGGGATAGAAGCGTGGATAGGTTTGAAGGAAAACGATATGGCTGTCTTCGAGAGAGACTCAGACATTTTGACATTTTGTCCACCTCAAAATTAGCAGCAGCTGATGACTCCACATTATTCCTTCTTTACTTGATTGGTTTATTCAATTCACGATTAGTCCATGGACAAAACGAACATTCTATCATTGTTTTACAGCTATTAACTTGTATCTTTGTTTGTTGAAGCAATCAGCTTCTTCCCTTTCAGGGTAGACATATGACTAGTGCTTCTTTTCAATTGTATTCTGTAAATTCATATGCAAATAAAATTGAGAGAATCCATTTCAGATCATAGTATCATACTACAATTTTCTAGACATATGGCTGGCCCATTTTTCCCTGCAAAACGTGTCATTTTTGTTTGAAGGATATAAGTTTCAGTTTCTGAATCAATACATCAGCCTAGAATGAGAAAAAGAACATGCAGTTTTGCCATGCACAAAGTTCTGAACGAGAAATTTGCTGCTTCTCTTTTTCTCCTTGCAATGGAGGATACAAGTTTCAAAAGTCTTTCCAACCGGCACCAAGTAAATTGGGACAAACACCAGAGGGAGTACTAAAAGTCTAGAACCACCCAGAAGTCAAGATATAACAACCGCAAGTGGAAATCAAAAGTTGATATAAAGACATGTCTGAAAATATATTTAAAAAGGCACCAAAACTACACTACACCTACGCCATGCACTCAAGAAGTCATTATCATTGAACAGGAAATAAACACGAACAAACAACCTAAAATGCAAATCAAACTCCCATCATCCTTCTTCAGTAGCACTAGCATCAATTACAAAACAACTCCAAAAAGTTAAAATGTTAAGAATTCTGAATAGCAATCATAAAATTTCAACCTAGTCCAAAAAAGCAAAGGCACAGATGACAGCAGCGACTGATCCAACGGTCAGATGTGTTTTATAGTTAAACATAACAGCAGCATTAGTTGCAGGCTCAGGCGATGACGGAGAAAGAGATATTCAAGCAGGGAATATTTCTGGCTCGGGAGAAACCCCTAGAGGAGAATGAACTAGTATTTTGAATAATAATACTAGTTTTTTCCCCTAAAACACACGGCTTCGTTTGTAGTACAAGTCCCAGGCTGATGAAGGTGAAAAACACGGCTTTTGTTCCCACCGTAGACTACCATTCACTGTGAATTTACCTAGTAATGTTTGATTGTTAATAATTGAATTTTAAACGTATCATGGAGAGACGACGGGTTCACGTGTTCAGGTTATAAATTTGCTCCCGATCACAATAAGGCAACAATTAATATTCGGACAAGGAACAAATATTACTCTGCATCAAACCAATTAATACAAAGCATGTGTCATACAACCTTGGTTAAGGAATACATGTTGTCGTTTTAAATTTATTTGTTTTGATGTAAACACAAAAAGGCAAATACTGACTTGTTATCTGCAGAGTCTACTGCTTTTTCCTTGTTTCACTAACACTTGAGCTGGGACCGAGGACAAGGTGGATTACATTACTTTCTCATCAATGGGCTAATATACATTCAAGGACAAAAAGAATGTCCGTAAAATAATCAGCACCAAGAAATAATTATTCTGGTACAAGGAACAATAAGATAATGATCAAGATTTGATATATATTGCTATTCAGATCATCTTATCAGTTCCCAAGCACGGAAACATCAGAAGTCTGTATAGTAGAAGCATTCTCCAAGTTTGGTTTACCATTTGTTGTGCTGGCGCTGGTGCTGCTTGCAGGGCGAATAAGGTTCAAGCCGTATACATGGCCCATTTTAGCACGTTTTGTTTCCAGATATCTCTTGTTATCTTTTGTAATGGGAGTCAGAATGGGGACTCTACCAGAAATTGCCAAACCATAACCCTTCAGCCCGCTGTATTTTGCAGGATTGTTTGTCATCAGCCTCATAGTTCGAACACCAAGATCTCTTAAGATCTGCAGAAGGATATGATTATAGTTTTGCTTTAAGACAATTAGATTTACACAAAAAATCACAGCAACATCCAGAGAAAACTTATATAGGAAATGAGTACCTGTGCACCAACCCCATACTCTCTTGAATCAACAGGCAAACCAAGTTCTTCATTTGCTTCAACAGTATCACGTCCAGCATCTTGTAAATTATAAGCACGGAGTTTGTGACCCAAACCAATGCCTCTACCCTCATGACCACGGAGGTAAACCAAAACCCCCCTGCCAGCAGCCTCAATTTGTTGCATTGCAATTGCCAGCTGGTTTCCACAGTCACATCTCGCTGAACCGAATATATCTCCTGTGAGGCATTCTGAGTGTACTCGGACAAGAATATCTTGTCCGTCTCCTATATCTCCCTGGTCATTCAACAAACTCATCCCAAATTAGTACCAAACACGAATGAACTACTCAAGACCAATACTCCCATAGTTAGCATTAGTAAAATTTGCTACAAGGATGCTAAACTGTAAAGTGATGTAAGATACAATAGTAAAAATGCTTGTTCCCCTTCCTCTTAAGAAAAAGATGGAACTTCATGCTTCAAATAGATAAGACATAAGTATAAAATCACACCTAAACTATCCTTTTCTTTTTTTGAGTTCCGTATCTAAACTATTGGGAGCGTGAGTTTCATACCTAAACTATCACTTATTAGTTTGAAAAAACACCAAACTAAAAATGCATGTACAATTTCGACTAGTCAAACCACTGCTGAAGACATAAGCGAGAATATCCCCGAAGTTGCTCACCTTAACCATAGCAATGTGCTCAATTCCATCTATTATTGACTTGAAGCAATGGGCAGTAAATGGGCCCCACATAGTAGGTATTCTTGCAGCAGAAGCATGCTCTACCAACTGATCTGTTTTCCTCCTATATCTGTAAAAGGAAGTAATTGTCAGATGATGTGTTCTTGAACCACTAAAAGAATGCTTGCTCTCAAGCATTTGCTGGACAAAGCAAGGATATGGGAAGTCACATCTACTGAGTTTTAAGATATTAATGCAGCTAAATGCAAACGAAATGAAAAAAAAAAACACATCAAAAGTAATTTTCTTTCTTTTGATCAAGTAAAACTGAACTAGAATAAATATGGATGTGTAGGCAGACATGATTTAGTATAAGAGCAGATGCATCAACACATGAAGATAAAGTTTCTTCAAAGACTACTGTGTATCTCCAATCTCTTGTAGTTTGGTTGTTCAGTCACTGAAAGACTCATCTCACCATTGATTCTATGATGCGCAATGATACAAGCCTAAGTCTATCTTCATCCTTAGAAGTGAGAACTAAGCTTACAGTTTTCGGGGATACGTAAGCTTACACAATATAAGGAAATCATTGACTTAAATGGGAGGGGGGTTCTTTTGAGGAATAAGGGGGATGGACTTTTGCACAATCTCCCAATATAAGTATTTATCAACATGTCAAAAAAATGACAAAACAATAAACCACGAAGGAATTTATTCAGCAACCAACTCTTAAAGAAATCAGAAGCAGATCAATTAACCACCTGATTAAGTCAGCAACTGATATGATCTTCAAGTTATGTTCTTTTGCAAATTGACGAAGCATAGGCAATCTAGCCATGGAACCATCATCATCCACAACCTCACATATTACTCCAACAGGTTCTAAGCCAGCTAACATGGCAAGATCCACAGAAGCCTCAGTATGTCCAGCTCGTTTTAAAACCCCGCCTTCCCTGTATTTCAAAGGAAAAATATGCCCCGGTCGATTGAAATCCTCAGGCTTTGAATCTCTGGATGCAAGTGCCAATACTGTCGTTGCTCTATCATGAGCAGATACTCCTGTAGTTGTTCCATGTTTTGCGTCCTGCGTGATTGTTTTACCATTAATGTTTCGAAAGCATCCAATTAGCAGGACACTAGACTAGGATGCTGAAAGAACAACTAACAGCAAGAGGTGCCACAGAGAAAGGATAATTCTCGAGAAGTCTTTTGGCACAGAAACCAAGTAAAAAATCAAATGTTAGAACATCTTTCAAAAACAAGTCTTAGGTATATCCATTTATGTTTTCACCCTTAATAAACGTTGAAGTAAAACATTGAAGATAAAGGTAGTTGTATTCCGCACAGTTGCAAGAACAGCATACTAGCTCTCCAATCGGAAAAGTGGTACTGCAAGCAGGCTGCTTGCATAACAATTATAGTGTTGGACTTGGTACAGTAATATTCTTTCTGTTTAAAAACCATCCCACGAAATAATACGCAGCATTTTTTTACTCTTGTAAGAATCCATAGCAGAAAACTTTTTACATCTTCTTTCTTCTTTCTTTAGTTGGTAAGGTTAATATATCAAACAAACAATTTAGTAATTTGAATGTACCAGGCAGGTTTAGAAATGTTAAATTCCTAAATTCTGATAAGAGAACTGGTTTGCCACTAAGAAAGTTCCCTTGCACCCCAACTCAACCCCACCCTTATGAAAAGAGATGCAAAGGTGAGTAACCAAGTTAATACATACCACTGAGACTGTGAATGCAGTACAAAGTTTCTCCTCATTCTTTTTACTGTTTACCATCAGTGGAAGCTGTAACCTCTCTAAGTGTTCCTCTGTCATGCTCACACAAACTATCCCCGTTCCATGCTTCACAAAGAAAGCCATTGCTTCTGGTGTAGCTTTGGATGCAGCCATAACTAAATCCCCTTCATTTTCTCTGTCTTCATCATCTGTAACTAGCACCATCTGCGATAAGGATCGACTTAGTTTATTTTCACACAACATAAGAGAAAATCTTGTTAACTTTTTAAGAAGAACCCACCTTTCCTTGGCGAATGTCTTCGATAGCCTCAGCAACAGATGAAAAACCTTCCGTTGGATGATCCAAATCGAATTCATCGTCTGAAAGAAAGCCACTTGTTGTAGGAACACCATCTGCTGCTAGCGTTCCAAAGGTTACAGTATCGGGTTGAGTCTCAGTTCCTGTAGAGAGGCTACTAAACAGAGATCTTTCTCCCGTGGGTTGAGAACGGATGTCTCCTTCACCAGACAAGAATGCAGAATTACTCTTAAAATTATTCTTGATGGTTAAGCGTGCTCTAGCATTAAGCTTTATGAATGACCCTGAAGAGACCCCATTAAGAGAATATAGATCTCCAGAGTGCAGTCCATTGAACAACTTGAAGTTCTTTAATGCTCTACAAGAAAAGTTAGAACATTAGAGAGAACTCAAAATACTGCAAATATATAAGAAATTGAAAGGTGAGAAATCAATATTTAAACAGGAGAATATAGAATGTTCAACCACATTAAAGATTTGAACATTATAAAAATAAGCTGATGCTACTGCAGATTTTAGCAAGTTTTTACTTGACTAAATATGCTACATGTCAATGAATTCACATTTTCATTATTCTGCTCAGTGCTCACTATTCTCTCTGTTCTAAGCAAAATCTGTTATATGAAGTCGGATCAGAATCAACAAACTAAACCTCCTCTTTAAAAAAAACTATTTCATCTGAATACACCATCTTAGTATTGTGTGTACAAAGGTTTTACAATACCAGTACCCATAGAACCTCCCAGAATCTAACCATCATTTACACAAGCCTCACCACCTTGTTCTCATACATAGAAGGATATAAAAACATAATAAACTCTTTTCTTGCAGGAAAAAAGGTTAAATCTTGGTTCATGTACAGGGAACTAACTACCATTACTCCGCCTCAACGCCTACATAATCCATCACCAAGTCAAATAAGAAGTCTTGAAAAGCAGTTAAATTGAAAAACAAAGTGCGACTCTGTAAAGTTCAAACAAGAACAATTCAAAGAAACCATTCCCATCAACACCATAACCTGGAACAAATTCAAGACAAAAATTCAAACACACCCATAAAAATAACGAACCCAAAACAGGACACTACAAAACCGATAAACCCAAATCAAGATTCCCAAAATCAACAGATTAGTTCTTGAAAATTTTATACAGTTCAATTGCAAACACGATTCTTGGGGGAAAAAAATAAAGAAGTATAAGCTTACTGGGATCGAGTCAGAGATGTTGAGGGGAAAGAAATGTTGATGGAAGCCATGACTGTTACCAAAATCTTCTGTATTTCAACGGTAAGCTGAAATCTGAAGGAAAATTAATGGAGGAATTTGGTGTCTTTCTCTTCCTTTTATAGAAGAGAGCGAAAACCAACTAATTATTTTTCAATGAAAGATTTCAGAAATGTCAAGGAAATAGGTAGGTTGGCGAAAATAAATGTTACGGCACCTTGCTGGTGATATTCTATTTTCACTGACCAATAAGAATCTTACAAATAAATAATCTTGTGATTTAGAATGGATATATTTTTTGTCAAAAAATAAATGCATATATTATATTTGTTGAACTTAAAACAAAATAATAAACTAGATTTTTTTAATTTTAAAAGTTTCACATGGATATTTAAAAAATTACCCATTTTTAATTTCAAATCCAATCAAAACTTTAAAAAATATAATCCCTCTTTTATTTGATCATCACTTGGTTATCCTGACGATAATTTTATTTGGTCAAATAAGCCTCCAAAATCTAAGTCATCCAGGTGATTCCCAATAAAAGAGGGGGACATGTAGATTTTAAAGTTATGCGACTTTTTTGAAATTAAAGAATCAATTTTAATGTTTTTCTTTTTAATTTGGTAAATATAGATCTGTTGAATACAAGGAAAATATTCATTCTAAATCTCAAAATATATTTATCCTTTTCCTCTTTAAGAAAATAATTACAGCAAATTATGTTTGAAAAAGATATGTCTCATGCATCATCCATGATTCATGGTATATTGTGTAATGACAAATATATTTATTTATTATATAAATATATTCATACAAGCATGGATCCCCATGCTGTATTAAATATTAATTTAAAAGATTACTACGAATGGAGGACGATTTTGCGTATCAAACATTCGTACTTGGAGTAATATAACTCTATATTTGGAATAATAATAATAATAACCTTTGTGTAGTTTGGTAATAATAATAGTAACCTTTGTTTAGTTTGGTAGATATTTTTGTTAATTAAAATGTACACACTATAATTTTATTGTTGGTAGATATATGATTTTGTATTTTATATATCAATTCTAAAACATATCAATTGGAACAATAAATCGATTTGGAATTAAGGTGTAGTCAAAGGATAATAATTGTGTTTAAACTACTTAAATTTATTCTAAATTTTGATCATTATAGGTGTTGCTATGAAATTTAACTTGCTTAATAGATGTGTACTAATATATAACAACAAAACAATTTGCTTTTGTGTGTGTTTTTTTTTCGATTTCTCATCCGCTGTTCGGTGTCCACATTGGAGCTCGACTATATTCGGATTCGTATCGCGTAGAGCCCTACTAATAATTTTTCTCGCTCGAACCCGATACATCTAATTAAGGGAGAAGCAACCTTATCTGTTGCGCAACATCCTTTGATGATCTTTTTGTGTGTTATAATTTAATAATTGTATTTGTGTTGCATATTAATATGATGCAATATATCTTTAAATGTTGATTAAAATTTAATATTCAAAGGGTGAAGCTATGGTCCAATCATGTTTGTCTGTGTTATTAATTGCATAAACCCACCTGTGGCTCTTATCAAACAGAGGGTTGTGGGTATGTCTGTTATGTTGGAGCTGGGCCAATCCAAGTTGTAAATTGTATATAACAACTCAGGATGCTATCCCATTTTTCACTTTTGACCAATTTCCAACTTCCAACTTTGGCTGCTGCTGGTCAAACTGTGACCCACTTGGGTCTTCTTATTACGTTTTCTTTTTTTTTGTTGTTGTTAAATATTTGTATTTATGTCAAAAAACCTTATATTAAGAATAAAATATTATCTAACCCGCATTATCTAGTACCTTCTTTTCTTCGTTTTCATTTCGCTCCATCACCCTTTTACTTTTTTCATTTTAGAAATTTCCTTAATCCTATTCACACACTGTTAAACTACGATATTTCGGAGGTCAAAATTCAATTTGTTTATTTTCTTAATTAAAAATAAAATTTTAAATCTAAAACACGTAAAATGAAACAGAGAAGTAATTATTATCAATGATTTTTTTTAAGTATTGTTTGAAGTTGACACATTTATTTAAAGAAAATGATGATTAACATGATTATTTTTATTAATTATTACTGAGTATCAAGTCGTTGTCGTCTTTTCTTTTTGTTAAAGGTTAATGCTTGGCAAATTGGTACAAGTAGGTTAGAGATAGACTAATGGCCGGCCCTATTGCGTGCTAGATATAAAAACGGGGCGCTAATTAATAAATGAATTAAGGTTTTAATTACCTGAAAATCTACTTGGATCAAAATAAATTCTATTTATTATTTCAGATATTTTTTTTCTTCCTAAAGAACAGAGAATAATGTATTGATTTGCGTGGCTCATGCCATGATTTTTATATTGAAGAACTTTTCTAGCTATTTTTCTCTAACTTTATATTGGTAGAAGAAATTTTTTCCTTTTAGTTAAAATTCAAATAGGTATAAGCTTAAGAATGCTTTATATTATTTCAATCTTAATGCTCATTTCCACGTGCAGTACGAAATGAAATTAATATAGAGTTAAAAGTAGTTTTATTTGGATATGCAATTTAAATTTTTTGAGTTATATTTTTTCTTCTTCATAAACATGAAAATTTCAATTGTGAAAACAATCAGAATTTGCTCATTTTTTTTATACTATACTAGTATTCGAACATGTGCAACACACGTGTCCGGAAACTAGTATTACCAAATGAGCAAATCGTAATTCGTAAACAAGATATCATAATATGCTACGCACCACACTGACAAATCATGTATTTTCATGTTCTTTTGATAAAATGATGCAGACAATCTCTTCACACCAATCATGAGTCTTATTTCGTAAAATTTAAAATGATGAGTCGTTTTATTTAAAATAAAATATTAGCTTATGGATCAAGTTTTACATTTGAAATAAAATCATGATTTAGCATCCCAAATCATACTTTTTGAAGAATTACAAAAATAAAATCATGATTTAGCATCACAATTTTCTTTCAATCTGCTTCGTATAATCCATGCACTACAAATTACAATATGCTTCCACAAGCACAAAGTATATTTGCTAAATTGACTTTCAATTCTAATTAACATGCTTTGCTTGTTTAGATTGGATTATATTTTGATCCGGTAAGTTTAAGAGAAATTTTCACATATAGTCACTCAAAAATATCTTAATCATATTCCATAGTTAGAATTTGAGTAATTACTTTAATAACTATAATTATAGCAATGTTTGTATTAATTGCATTTGTATACGTTTGAATAATTTACTATACAATTCACAGTTTTTGTATAATATCTGTATATTTCGCTATACAATTTGTGTACAATGTTTATATAATGGGGAGTTTTCAAAAATACCAAGTTTTTGGATAAAAATTACATGCCCCTACCGAATCATTGAAAAATACCATATAAAATACCAACTTTATTTACAAATTTAGGAGAGAGAGTGTTTTGAGTGTGATTATTGTGGTGTGTGGTATGATATAATAGTGTTGGAAAATGAAAAAGAGTGTGTTTTTTTTGGTATTTTGATAAATAAATTTTAAAGTGTAATTTTGGGGTTGAAAGTTGGTATTTGTGTAAAAATTCCTTATATAATTCGCTATACAATTCACAATGTTTGTATATTTCGCTATACAATTTATTTCGCGCACAACGTTTGTATAAATCGCTCGAATTATACAAAACTCAAAATATTTTTACAAGCCAGATATTTACCGCGAGCCGTAACTAATTCAAACTATAGTCATAATTTGAATTTTAAAAGAGAACCATTGCATGTAAAATGCAATTTTGAATAATATTCGTTAGAGAACATAAGGTATACTGATTTGCGTGGCTCATGCCATGATTTTCCAATTCAAGAATTATTCTCGTTGGTTTTCTTCTAAATTATTTTCCCAAAATTATACATATTCATTAAAATATAATAACCGATTCTCTCTAATAATTTAATTGGTATAAGCTAAAAATATTTCATATTATTCCAGAATCCATCTACTTCTTTAACCAGCTTCTTCATGTTTCTGCCACGAATATATGACGAAATATTTTCATTAATTCTTTAGTTTTGGGCCTTGCCCATGCTGGTTTGTCGTCTGACTTTATCATATACATTATTATCACTTTATAAAAATAAATTTACTTGTTCAGTTCAAAACATCAAGAGATAATTAGTCATTTAGTTCTTAATTTACTTTTATCATCAATTATATTTATTTTTTAAAATACTGAATTTATTATATTCAAAAGTGATATGATGAAATTATCATTCTATTTATTGTTGATTAAGAAAGATATGTCAAGTCAATGTTGAACAAGTAAAAATGAATAAAGAGAATAATAAACAACAAGTGTATTAGAGTAATTTGAGTTCAATATTAAACCTAGATTTATTTTAGTAGAAAAGGCTTGAAAAGTAAAAGGAAACCTAATTGACACAAGATAAATGTAAAAAGAGTAGTAGTTCAAGCAATAAAATTAAGCAAAGAACATGAGAGATTACCAAAGAAAGGTTGTTTTGGGTGATAAAATTTACCTATTTTTAGTTAGAAGTTTCGAGATTTTTGAATAGAGTCATCTTTGATAGAAAATATTTTATTTTTAAGTTGATATTTTTAGGTGTAATCTAAAGAATATGTTAAGCAAGTATTCTATTTGTCTTAATTTATATGATATAATGTGATTGATACGGAGTTTATAAAATATGAGAAGATTTTATAGTTTTCTAAAATCATTCTTAAAAAACATACACCTTTATGATTTTTTTGCAAATAAGTGGTACTAATAAATAATATATGTATTAATAGTATTTTATTTGTTATTTTTTTTGTTTAGTAATATTTATTTATTATTGATTTAACATAGGAATCAAGAAACATTAAATGATAAAGGTAATTTTATCAAATCGAATATAATAAATACAATGTCTTGAAAAATGTAATAGGAAAATGATTATAATTAATGGTAAGGGTTAATTAGGAACTAAATATAAAGTGGACAAGTACCGAATATAATGGACAATAAAAAGAAGGAATATATTTTTTAATTAATGAAAGGGCAAATACGAAAAAAATTTCAAACATCCATCTTGAACCAAGAACGACTCAAATATTTTGAATATTAATTTTTTTAAAAAAATTTAATTAATTTGAAACGAAGAGAGTATATTTTCGTTGGAATCGATGTTCCCCGTTTCCTGTGACTATATATGGCCATCAATTTCAAGGGAAGCAATGAAACTCACTAATCCAAAACATTGAGAACCATATCCGCATCCATGTGTAAAAAAGTTGAAAGGCCAAAAATAGCTGGTCCCAATACTCACACTTCCAATCCCAATAACAATTGGATTCTATCTGTAATAACCCAATTTTGTACGGATTGGTGAATGAAAATGATTATCTCAAATATTCTCAAATTTTTGGATATTTTTAACGATATTTAAATATTGATAAAGAGATCAAAATATTTAGTATGCATAATATATTATAAAATATAATTACACTAGGTATATATAATATTATACCATGTATGCATAATAGTATACCTTGATAGAATAATTATATTAGGTATATGGGATGTTTTGTGCACTTGAGCTGCTCTTTATAGACGTAAAGTACTTGGTCTATAGATTTTTGTTTAAATTTTAATTTTTGTTTTAAAAATATTTTTGATAAAGTTAAGATATTATCGATGCAATCGAGAATAATATGGGTGTATAAAAAGTAACCTCACATTTAAAAATGCATTCTCTACAATGAACTACTAAATTATCTTTTACCAACTGGGACTCCAAATTATTTAGAAGCAAAATACATGCTCTCATGGGTAGTAAGGTGTTCTCCATCCCTTTAGAACCTCTTTTGGTTCTTCCTCTCCAAAAGTTGCCCTTGTGATGTGAATATGTTTATTCCTTCAGTACTATTCTTTGCATATCTTCAGTGTTTCAACTTTGTTTACTTTAGTTCCCCATAACCTTTAACTTGCATAGCAGTATGGTGTCAACGTCAAACATCAAGACTACTTTGCTGATAGCCCATCTGCTGGATTAGATCCTGCTTCAAGAGAGGAATGATGTAATGCCTACAAACAAATCTCTATGGCCACATTCATCTGATGGTTGTGAGGTCATTTTGCCTTGTCATCTTGATTCTCAGAAGCTATATAGGTCTTGGAGGATACAACTCTTGACTACTATGTATGTATATATATCTGATCCACTTACCAATATTAGCTGTAGCTTCCATCATTAATAGATTGCTTGTTTTGAGATTAATTCCGTCGTAGCAGCGGGGGTGATGTTGACAACTGGTTCGGATGTTTAAATTTGCTTTGAACTGGTTGATGAATGTACTTTATCTTGTCTAATTGGGTTTGTTGGCTTCTTCATTTCTGTAGACCAGACATGCTTGGTTTCTCTCATTTCTGCTCTTTCTTCTTGTACATTCTTTTGTAGAATATCTTTGTGCTTTGGTTGGCAAAATGGATGAGATGAACATAAAATCAATTAGTATCTACTTTACATGAAAGGGGTGTCATGAAATGAGTCGATTTATTGCATTTGCTGTCATTGCTCGTAGTTTGAAGGTACCTACGTTTGAAAAACCTACAAGCCTCAAGTATCATAATATTTCAAGGAACATAAAGCACAACAATATAAATCTTGGTGGAAGAAACTATACATGAGATGTAAGGATATTCCAACAACTTTACCAATCTTGTATGAGAATACTTACAAACTTTTTCTCTTCTTATTTTACTTTAGGTCCCAATAAGTAAAGAACAAAAATACAAAAGGCAGTGTTTGCAACATATTTTTAAAGTGATAGAAAATAAATTACAATCATAAATAAAATATGAAAAAACATATTTTATTGATCAATAATATGAGTACAAAACTTTTTTTCCCTTTATTCTTCTCTCTTGAGATTTCTGCGTGAATAGAGTGTCATTCGTGACGTATTTCTCAAAAATAGGATGATTTTGATCTCGTTGAGCTCTATTTTGATCCTTTTATCAATATCCTCAAAATTTATGGAGAGTATTCGAGATGACTTTTCAAAGAAATATAATATGCAGACGTAAATTAAAGTTTGGAGTAAAGTAGCCTAAAGAAATAGATTTAATTTTGAAAAGTGTTGTCCCTTACCCTCTCAAACGAACAAAACGATCACTCTATTATGTGGCCATTGTAGTTTCCGCCACCCAAAGGGCCTCAGCCAGCCTAACCCCTTTTCACTTTCATAAATTTTCCTCACATTTCATCTCGCTTTCCCGGAAAAAATGGAGAGATTGGCACTTCACTCTCCATCTTCAGCCACCTCTGCCGCCACCACTTCCTTCTCTCGTCTCTCTTACCACCATCTCCGATCACGTTCCTCCTCCATTTCCACCGTCGCTCTCCGTCCAGTTTCCTCCCTTCGATCATCTATTTCCGGTTCAAGATTCAATCTTACCGGCCCAAGATTCAATCTTTTTCATCCCAAACCTTTCCTTTTCAATCCCCTATCAAAACCCACTTCCAGAAATTTACCGCCTCCCAAACCCATCACTGCTTCCTCTTCCTCTGAATCAGATAAGGTAATAACTGTAGATTTAAAGCCCAAACCGCAGGGTGCAAAGCTCATTCCTTTGATTGTTTCTGTTTCTATTGGTCTTATAGTCCGTTTCTTGGTTCCAAGACCACTTGAAGTTTCTCCTCAAGCATGGCAATTGCTCTCCGTTTTTCTCTCAACCATCGCTGGTTTGGTCCTCAGCCCATTGCCAGTAGGTGCATGGGCTTTTCTTGGACTTACAACCTCAGTTCTGACCAAGACTCTAACTTTTTCAAGCGCCTTTAGTGCCTTCACGAATGAAGTCATCTGGTTAATTGTGATTTCTTTCTTTTTCGCCCGTGGGTTTGTTAAGACTGGCTTAGGAGATCGAATTGCCACATACTTTGTTAAGTGGTTGGGGAAGAGTACTCTTGGTTTGTCATATGGATTGGCCCTGAGTGAGGCTTTGATTGCACCTGCAATGCCCAGCACTACTGCAAGAGCTGGCGGGGTATTTTTGCCTATTATTAAGTCTCTCTCACTCTCAGCTGGAAGTAAACCTGGTGATCCCTCCTCTAGGAAGCTCGGGTCTTACTTGATCCAATCTCAATTTCAGGTTTGCCTTTGCTGTTGCCTGCTATAGAATCGCTGCTTGCGTCACACAATCAGATGAACTTATTGAAATTTAAAATATACTCTATGGATTCATAAATTGGTATTGACCAAATGATCCTAATTACGGAAGAATTCAATTTATATACACCAGTGGTGAAAATAGTTTTTTGAGCTATCAGGTTATTTAAAAGCGTAGGTAACTGTCTAAAGTAACATTGAGTTTGTGACCTGGAAAATTAGGTTATTAGCATGCTACAACAACAACATACCCAGTGAAATCCCACAAGTGGGGTCTGGGGAGGGTAAAATGTACGCACGCCTTACTACTACCTCATGGAGAGGCTGTTTCTGGAAGACATCTTAAAAAGTATCATCCCAATAGTAGAAAATACTAGATATGAAACTAGTAGAGTGGACACCCAAGGGTCAAAAATATTTTTTAAAATTACTTTTTAAATAACATATCAAAATAGAGAATAATACATCGAAGTATATAGTTATATATATAATATAATTATTATAATATATTAACAAATAGACAATCTAGTATTGACACTACTAAAATAAGAGGTTGTTTGGTAGAGTGTATAAAGATAATGCTAAATAGGTTGTATTAATAATGCTTGCATTAATTATACATAGACTATTTCTTACGCATTGTTTATTTTGGTGTATTAAAAATAGTAATCATTGCATAAAAATAAGTTAAACTATTAGACTATATCGATAGAGTAATTTATTTTACAGTGTATGTATGTATAGCCTCAATCTGTTATTGAATAGATAAATTTTCAGCAGCTGTGTTGGATTGAGATTTGTTGAGAGACAGAGTCAACTGTTCTCACTTCTCAAGAAAGAGTTCTGCTAACCATGACCAATTTACAATTTCGGATTTTAAGATAGCTATAGGTTTATGTTTGAGATATCTTTATCTGAAGACTTTAGTATATCTTGAATTTGCAACTGAAGACATCATGCATTTGATCAAGTATTACTATATTTTCTGGTTGTGCATCCACCTCTTTCAGGAATACATAACATATATGGGGTTAGTATTGCATATGGGGTGTAGATGAACAACTTCCTTCTGTTGCATAAGCATGTTGTCATGAAATTGTTCATTTTATAAGTCAAATAGTAGTCGTGTGCCTAGCACCCAAGGATATGACCTATTGGCAATGAATTAGAGGAGAACCACAAGGTCTCAGGTTCAAACTATCGTGGAGGCAAAAACACTGGGTGAACTCTTCTCATATGCCTAAGCCTTAGTGAGCAAAGTTATCTGGTACTTGTGATGGTGGGAGGTAGTAGTACCCAATGGAATAGTTGCGTTCAAGTCTGGCTGAGACATTTCATGTACTGTATCAAGCTCGTTTAGCAACTGGACGTTAAAGTGCTTCATCAAAATCAAACTGTGTTGATGCTTTAGTGTCTGTAATCCATGTTTTTTGTAAGTTGTTTTATTTTATAGCCAATGCAATTTGTTTGATAATACAGTTCTTTTTGTGCAAGCATCATATATATAGCAGAAGAATGTAATCAGTTATTCCCTCCTCCCTCCCTTTGCTTTTGGATGATTTAGCAACTCAGTTAAATATTGTGGTCTGGTACATATCAATACTATATTTAATGCAACATTAAAGTTTCTTGAAGATGTATTAGTTTGCATTATGGTGCCATCTCTTTGGATGTCCATCCACTTATGGATTGCTTTTTTGTTGTGCATGACAGTGTGCAGGCAACTCTAGTGCTCTTTTCCTAACTGCTGCAGCTCAAAATCTACTCTGCCTCAAACTAGCTGAGGAACTTGGGGTAGTAATCGCAAATCCATGGGTGTCTTGGTTCAAAGCTGCTAGTTTACCGGCATTTATTTCTCTTTTGGCCACTCCATTCATCCTGTACAAGCTTTATCCTCCTGAAACCAAAGATACACCAGATGCCCCTGCTATGGCAGCTAAAAAACTGGAACTTATGGGTCCTGTTACAAAAAATGAATGGGTGATGATTGGCACAATGCTTCTTGCAGTGTCTCTGTGGGTTTGCGGGTAGGTATCATTTCACAATTGATGTTGATACCTGTAATTTCTATTTAGAACTTTGAAGTGTTGTGTGTTGCCTCATTCTGATGTTGGTTTCAGGTGATAGCAAATTATTTCAGGGTAGAAAGTAGTTCGTTTCTAGACAAAAAGAATGAGGCTGCAGAGAGGCATTTGGGAATCTGTATTAACTGTTACCCCTTCTCTGTTTTGCGGATGATTTCATTTTCCATTTTCACCAACATGCCTTATTAAAACCACCATTCTTCTCGAAACCTTTCTTCTCAAGGAATCATTTGGATTTTCTCTGATCTGAGACTTCCGAGAATAGTTGCAAGCTTCTGCAGCATGTACACTTTACAGGGTAGAAGGTTGAATAGGGAGATTTTTAAGAGACAGAATAAAGGGATAAGAGTTCTTTTCCCTACAGACTGCCTGAAAGAATTTATTGAGTGGAATTGTTATTCCGACTTCACAACCAACTTCTTGCATTAGTGCATTTGAAGAAAGATTTATGCGGAGAGCTGTTTGGGTTCACAGTGCCAGCAGGCTTGACCAGCAGCCACGGCAACTGTAACACCATCGTATTTGAATCTCATTCCTCACTAGAATTCTTCTAAACCCCCTCCTCTTTTCTTTCTAAAATATCTCATCATTGGTTACAGTGTGAATGGTTTATGTATGTGCAGTGTGTTTATAATGGTCTTAATGAGTTTAATTTCTTAAACTTCTATGTTGTTCTCAGTGATGCTCTTGGTATTGCGAGTGTTGTTGCTGCAATGCTTGGCTTATCAATCCTATTGCTGTTGGGAGTGCTTGATTGGGATGACTGTTTAAGTGAAAAATCAGCATGGGATACTTTGGCTTGGTTTGCAGTTCTAGTTGGCATGGCTAGCCAGTTGACAAACCTTGGTATTGTTAGTTGGATGTCTAGTTGTGTAGCAAAATCCCTGCAGGCTTTATCATTGAGCTGGCCAGCTGCATTTGGTGTTCTTCAAGCATCATACTTCGGTATCCACTACTTATTTGCAAGTCAAACAGGCCATGTGGGAGCGTTATACTCTGCATTCCTTGCTATGCATTTGGCATCTGGAGTTCCTGGTGTGTTGGCAGCCCTGGCTTTAGCTTACAACACTAATCTATTCGGTGCTTTGACGCATTATAGCAGTGGTCAGGCTGCTGTCTACTTTGGAGGTATGTAGCTCTCTTGTTGGCTCTTTAATTGGCTTATTCAACTATTTCCGCTTGATCATATTTCTGTCAAGTTGTTCTTTTCTTAGAGAAGCATCTGTAATAAACTCAGTGGCCAGATCAAAGTCGTTTATTTTTCATTTTCTGTTTGCTGATAAAAGATGAGCAAACAGTATCGGAATTAAGTGGTAGAGATATGACTAATTGCATTTTAATCCTATTGCTTGGGATAGTCTTTTTTCTCTCTATTTTTAGATCTTGGACTGATTATTGTTTGTTGTTTGTATGACAGCTGGTTATGTAGATCTCCCGGATGTCTTCAAACTGGGATTTGTAATGGCACTCATCAATGCTATTATCTGGGGAGTCGTTGGGACATTTTGGTGGAAGTTTTTGGGTCTATACTGATTCTAGTTTCTGGAACAAGTAGATTTTTTCCCTTCTATACTTGTCCTTTGTGTTGTGGCATTTAAGCAATGACCTCGACATTATTGACTCGAAGCTGAAGTAAAATCTCTATATTAGTGTCAGCATTTCTCCATTGTAATATTCTTTAAAGCACACGAGCAAAAAAATTGTAATTTTTGCAGTCTTCATCATTTAGGAACGAATGTGAATCAAAGTTCTCCTTTTTTCTGTGTGAAAGAGGGGTACTACTGGATCTCTCTAGCTAATGTCTGCTACATTTTGATTCCTCCATCTACCTAGCCATGGATCATTTCACCTTTGCAGTGGCATCAGCGTAAAGGTTAGAGGGTTCCAAGGAATACCTACTTAAGACTTGAATAGCCATCAGCTATCAGGAGAAATGTCTGCAGGTTCTCCTGGAATTCACTTGCCTTCGTCTTCCTCCCAGATGGCAGAGCGGATGGCTTCCGCACTTTGTCTTCTTCCCACCCAACTCTTCACATCTTCACTATGGAGGATGATGAGGATGATGGAGGAAAGTGAACTATAAAATGAGCTATAGAAACACGTGGAAGTACCCCAATTAACACACCTCATGGAAGGATCAAAATCTCTTCCATCACAGTATTATTCCTATGGTCTTCGACAATCAGAAAACAGAAAAATGTCGTTCATACAAGAATGCCTTTTCCAAATCACATGAGTACTAATGAACATCGTCCATCTAGTTGAGGATATGTATGCTTGGGTTAGCTGTCTTCATTTGGGATATATATGCACCATCATCCTTAACCTCTGAGTTCCTTTCTTAGCGAGATCATTAAGAGAACAACATTCCCTCTCTCGAGAGGGAAATCAAAGATGCTTGGAAGGAAAGCTGATTTTGTACGTAAGCTTACACAGAGATATTTGTATTAAGTAGCAATGTTGCAACCTCGAGAATGTTTATGTAGCAGGTAACTGGCTTGAGGAGGAGTATTTTGATAGGATAGAAAGGGTTTACTGGTAATACCATTTTCAAGGTAAGGAATGGAGTAGGCCAAGTGTTTTGTGGGATAATGCATTGAGACTCGCATTTCAAAACATTTATTGACATTATTGCAAGAGGTAAATGACAATCCATTAGGTTAGCTGCAAGCGGAACTTCATAGAGAAACACAACAATTTTGAGGTAAGATTTTTTTATTAGTAAGTAGTCCCAGAGTGATACACAGAAATAACAAAATAGGCTTGTTATATATTACAATCTCAAAAAAGCTAACAAGTCTACCAAATCAGCACAATGTTCTCCTTTTTTCAATAGTATAAGTTTCTGGACGCATCTACGCTAACCAGGAACATATGCTCCTTTTCATCTTGAAAAGCACCTCCTGTTTCTTCCTTACCAAACTGTCCAAGCAATATATAAAGGAATAGACGTCCGAATACTCTGATCTCTTGCCAGCAATCAAAGATCTCCAGTAGCACATCTCCTGAAACTCTGAGGCACTATTCACCATACTCCAAATATATTTAGAAACATGGACAAAATCTACCAACTTAAATTGCAACGAATTGATTCTGATGAGCGCTCAATTCAAAACATCTATTGTTTCGATGTCTATCAATTTGAATTCCCAGCGCACCACGAAAAGTGTGTTTTTTTTTTCTATGATGGTAATGCTTGAGTCAGCTTGTGCATGCCTCCACTATTTCACCAGACAAATGCAACCTCTCACCAAGGGCTTAAGCATATAGGAAGAAAGGTGAGTTTCTCGACTTGAGTGGCAGCAATGAGAAGTGATTTTGACAGCTGAAATCTCGTGGAAAAGGATGTTATATGACAGTTAGTGTTTTATGTGTAAGAGTTCGGCCAAGATGTGGATGAAAAATCTTTTGATCATTTGGACTACAATGAGTGATGCCACAAACTGTGAAGGAGGAACTGTCCAGCTTTAGAAAATGAAAACAAGA
The DNA here is from genome assembly GCA_029948455.1 of Solanum rostratum. Taxonomy (NCBI): domain Eukaryota; kingdom Viridiplantae; phylum Streptophyta; class Magnoliopsida; order Solanales; family Solanaceae; genus Solanum; species Solanum rostratum. The sequence goes on along the minus strand of CM057045.1, from coordinate 87,251,713 downwards.
TAAAGGCCGTTGGGCATTGTTCCATGAACACTCATGTGGGTTGTGTGAAAAACAGAGAAATAGGAGAGCTTTTGAAGGTATAAATAATGATTTTGTATATTTGTTAAGTAGCCTCTTAGTCCTTATTTCTTTTTTACTGCATCATGAGAGAGGGAGATGGAGATGGAGAGGGAATGGGAAGAGAGAATCAACAGTCATTCTAGTTACCTGTTCTTAGGATAAAGATTGAACTTTATCCGCATATTGATCCTCCAGTACTGATTACTTCCGGGAATTCGTCTAGGAGACTAAGTCTCTCAAGGATCAGTCTTTCTTGTTTGGCATCTATGTCTTGTCAAGAATAACATATGATATGCAAAAAGAATGAATATTAAGCATCTATATTTAGAAGGCCAGTGCTTGAATTAATAACCCAACTCTACTAGATGAAACAGAGAATAAACTTCTTGCTGACTAACACCCCAAACAGGACACCAAAAAACAAGCAGATTGGAAACAGATTTACTGAAATACCAGCAGATTATGGAACAAGGTTAACATAATACACAAATTAACAAGAAGATGCGTACGTTCACACAAATACTTTTCATTCATTTTCTGTGTAGCTTGGATGTTGTGAGTATAGTTCAGAGTCACAAAATTTACTAGATCCTCAACATAGAAATATTTTTCAGCAACTTTTCCAGTAGGGAATGAATAAACTCACATAGGAATACATACAATTTTGTTAGATGAACTCAATTTCAGAGGTTTTTGCAGCACGATTTACAAACAATAACAACATACCCAGTGGAATCCCACAAGTGGGGTCTGGGAGGGTAGAATGTATGCAAACCTTTTACCACTGCCTCATAGAAGTAGAGAGGTCATTTCCTGGGAACCCTCGTCTCAAAAACTCATAAGTAGAATAAACTAGATATGACAAAAAGCACATGTCAATATGTAAATATGATAGAATTAACACACATACGACAAAATAATAAGATGACACTAGGATACATTCTTGGTCAGGATTTTCTGCAAAATTGGAGTGCAGTGCATTCCCCATGCTGTCCACTATAGCCGAGGTAGTCATGGATGACTCAATGCATAAGATGGCAGTGATGGCATCCAACCTAGTGACCTCATTTTTAAACATCAATCTTGCATGTGCTGTAGTATTGCCATATTGGTTTCATTAGAATCAGTGATTTATAGATCTAGAGTCAAGCCAGGAAAAAGCTAGAGTGAATAATTTACCTTGGGCAAGTCTTATCAAACTCTCCAGCATCCGCACGGTAGTTCTTGCTGTAGATATTCACAGTTGTTAAGTGCATAGCCATGGAACAATTAGAATATTTAGAGACAATGATGATGTTTAATGGACCTGCATTTTGAGTTGCAGATCTTCTTTGCAGTTGGTAATAGTTTGAGATAACCTTTTCTGCCTCCTTTGTGAGGACTGGTCTAAAGTATCTCTTCACAAATTGGATGTACCTACAAGATGTCATCAGACGACATCACACTGTCATCTCCTCAACAGAATGTGATGAAGTAACTGCTGCTGAAGATTTTTTTTGTGTTGGAGTTAACACGGTAACAAAATGGTATGACACAAATAGAATTAGAATTATAATTAAATCTTTTTCCTAGTGTCATGTGAATTTTCTTTATATTAAACTGTTTTGATAAGTTGTGCTCACCATCTAGCTTTTCAGCAACTTACAGGTCACAGCACACTGTTCAGGAGCCCAAGGAAGTATTATGATTGAATTGATTATCTAACTAGCAACCATAAGAAAGTCTCTTGACAATTCAGATACACAAAAGTCAGTGCTACTAGCAAGACTAAGAGCCTGTTTGGATGAGCTTATTGCTTTTGACTTGTAAGCCAAAAGCTATAAGTTAGGATTTCTAACTTATGATTTTTGACTTATTTTGGTCAATTTGACTTAAAAATAAGTGCTTATAAGCACTTTTTAATTTACCAAACACTCCAAAAGTGCTTAAAAGTTATTTTGACTTAAAAGCACTTAAAATAAGCCAATCCAAACAGCCTCTAAGAATATGCATTTAAACTTACTTTTTTGTTTACTCGTACATGCATATCAATTGGACAGCTTCCAGTTTTAAGCGCTTTTAAGAAAATAAAAAAAGGTCATTTCCTCAACCACCTATCTCCCAAGCTTGTCAAATAAGAATTATCAAACGAGTATACTACCAGATTTCTGGCAGCTTTGCAGAATTAAGAAATGCGAAGAGAGAGAAATTTCTTTGCATGTTGCTTTATGAAACTAAGTCTTGCATACCAGCTTCTACAAAGGAAAAAGACGAACCACAGACTAGCGAATCATCCAAATTGGAAGGGAAGGGATGGGGGGTGGGGGTTATACTGATATTATTAGTTAATAAGGGAACAATGTCAATAATCATTTTTAGGGATTTATCCCATCTTGTTCACTTTCACCGTTATTAATGTGCAAAAGCAAGTGTAATCCTCACTGTTCATGAACAATGCCAATATTCATATTTAGGAACTTATCAGAGTCTTTATATATAGAAGCAGTCTAGCCAAAGTAGTGTTCGCTATGTGTACAACAACAACAACATACCCAGTGGAATCCCACAAGTGGGGTCTGGGGAGGGTAGAATGTATGCATACCTTACCAGTACCTCATTGAGGTAGAACAGTGTTCTCTATGTGTAGTAGAAGATAATTAAACAATTATTTGCAGGTGAGCACATATCATGGATATCAGAATCCGGATGGTTATCAGGAAGTATTTTACCTTCTAAGCATTGGAAGTGGCCAGATAGTCCCTAGATCCTCTTCACAATTGTGGTTCGTGGTTTCTGCCTGTCAATCACATAAAAAGAATTTTCATCCAGCTAATTACCCTCCATGACAAAATGGTAATGTATTCACATTGTTTTAGATTCATTACCTCAGCAAGAATGTGTGAAGAAACAACAGCATCCCAGTCTGGGTTTTTAGTGTCTAAGAGAACTAGGACTATGTCAAATCTGCTCAGCAGAGGGCCAGAGAGCGTCGTATTCACAGATAAAGCTAGTTTGTGTTAAGAACATAGAAAACAAAATAAATGGGCAGCAAAGGGTTTAAGATGCCTGGTGGAGATTGTAGCTTGCAAGAAGATGAAAAGTAAAAGAATAAAAGAAATAGGACAGCAAAAGCAAGAATACGCTGCTCAGGATCATAATGTCCCTTGGGGTTAGTTGCTCCAAAGACAATTGTCCTTGTACTGAGAGTTGTCACAAGACCAGCCTAGAGATTAACCATGTCATCAAGGGTCACAAAAAGATTCATTTAGTTGAGAAGACTAGATATCGTGGGGCGGGGGGAATATATATACCTTTGCGACACTTATAGTCTGCTGCTCCATCGCCTCATGGATGGTTGCTCTGTCATGCTCTCTCATGCTGCCAAACATACCTTGATGAGTCAAACATCAAATGAATGTCTATGATAACATTATTGGCTATATTTTTCCACAAAAATTAATCATTTGAATCAACAACCTCATATATCCCTAACTGAAGTGCAGACTGGACTTTATGTCACACCTGTTTTATCAAAACACATAGAAACTGAACAAATCAACATAAGACTTCAATGATGCAGCAATACCTGTCAAACTCATCAATGCAACAGAGACCGCCATCTGCTAATACAAGGGCACCAGCTTCTAACATCCACTCTCCTGGAAATATAGCTCGCCTTTACAAATGATGATCAAGGAACTTTACATATAGGTCAACAGAGTCAAGAATTAGGTGCATGTTTGGTTCGCATAATGGGAGGCACTCGGATGAATAGTCCCCTCATACTGTTTCCGGATGTAAGAGGTACAACAGTCAGAGTATCCCACACCTCCTTCATTTTAACATATTATTTAATTAATGTTAGTGGGGCGCTAGTACTAATCTCAGAACCAGGGTCATGTCATTTGAATTCAGCAAGACGATTACGCCTTTTAACTAGGATTAACCAATGATAATAATACCTAAACTTTCTTTGATTTGTACAAATATTTATTGATGTAACTTTTGTGGATAGGAAATTTTATGTTGTTAAGGTTGTTATATATGCTGTACTTTGATTTTCATTATGCAAGTATGAATAACATTGGAATTTAAATTAGTGTTTTAAGGTTATCAAATTATTCTTAATAGTAATATCCATTTTTTTATTTCTTTAAACACTTGCTCCATAATTTCTCAAAAAACTAACACACACAAAATTTGATTATTATTTTTTTCTAAAACAAATTTGTTAGAAGTCTAGTTTCTTCATTTATGCGAGATTTTTATAAATTGCTTATTATCCAAAAGAACTAGATTCATGACATGACTATGAGGGCGTTTGGATCGGCTTATTTATGTGTTTTTGGCTTTTAAGCACTTTTTAACTTTTTGAGGTGTTTGGTAAAGAAACAAAATGCTTCTAAGCATTTAACTTTAGGCTTAAAAAGTACAACAACAAAAACAAGAAGGCCAAAATTAGGTGGCTTTTGGCCTTTAAGGGGGTATGTGAATTGGCATTTTTAAAATTGGTTTTTAAGCTAAAAGCCAAAAGCCATAAGTTGGGGACCCCCTACTTTTAATTTTTTTTTAAAAAAAATTAAAAATTTTATAACTTTATTCAGCTTGGAGTAACCAGTAAAGTTGCTGACATTTGACCAGGAGATCACGGGTTCAAGCCTTGGAAACAGCCTCTGCCAGAAATGCAAGATAAGACTGCGTCCAATAGATCCTTGTGATTGGGCCCTTCCCCAGACCTTGCGTATAGCGGGAGCTTTAGTGCACTGGGCTTGCCCTTTTTACTTTTTCAGCTTTAATAAAGTGTTTTGAACACTTTTTTGTGTTACCCAACTTAAAAGCCAAAAGCCAAAAAAATAAGCCAATCCAAAAAAATAAGTCACTTAAAAAAAGCTTTTCCAAACACCCTTTTTATGACCTCTACTCCGAAGTTCCATCTAGCATTAACCACACACAGGATGGAACCATATCAAAGGATTCAACATATGAAGTTAACTCTCTGGGAGCAATTCACTACGGAGAGCAATTCACTTAGGGATGTCCCATCCTACATTATCAAGTTTGTGAACTGAAATGCACTTACCATATAAATCTCAAACAAATTACACAGGACACTTTCTAATAGAAAAGGAACTAAAGAAGCTTAGAGATGTAAAAATAATTCACATCAGTACCCATTAGACCACACCAATAATTAGTCTTAGTTCGATCAAAGAAGTAACAAGATAGAGACAGCTCCAATCTTCAACATTACGGATATTAGCGAGTACCAAGATAAGGGAACAATCTACCTCCATCTTTAACTGCAGTAACAGTCAATCCAGCAGAAGTGCTTCCCAAACCAGTTGTAATGACAGATCTATTGCTCAATTTAGCAGCAAACTTCAGAAACTGTGACTTTCCAGTGCCTGACAGGATAAGCAAACAACCATATTTTCTCATTTGTGACAACCTTCCAAAATTCAATTGGATACATGCTCCATAAATTGTCACCACAATCACGCAAGAAGGTGAAATCAAGTATATCAGATGTAATGCAGCACATTAACACGAAACACAATTAATGAGAGCTGGAAGTACTGAAAAATCTCTAAAGATAACCATTTGCCTACATAGAAGATCTTCTAATCTCGATTCAAAGCATTTTAATATTACATTTCATTACCAGGATCGCCAACGAGAAGCAAATGAGATTCTCCTCTAACTTTTGTTCCAGAAGCATCAACATGTTGGACACCTCCAATAAGCGTCAACGCCACTACATTGAACTCAAAGGGGTTACTTTTCATTATGCACAGTTGCTGCAGAAAATGATAAGCAACACAAATCCTTTCTAACATAAAATTAACAGTAAGATATATGACATCAACTGAAAAGGAGACTTGCAGGGGAAAGTACCTGCAAGCTTAACAGTGAAAAGACCAAAGACCTGTGGGCAAATACCTCGTAGAATCGCATTCCTACCTGTGTTTAGGATGACGAGAATAGAAAGAAAATCAGGTCTGAGTACCAAGTATTCTAGCAAGTAATCTAAAATTAGTACCTGTAGACAGAATTTTACCCTTTAAAGGAATATCTTTGAATTCTGTCCAAAACTGCTTGAATTTCAAAACAGCATCATCAGGGATATCTATCTCTGACTTCAGCTCATTCATTCGCCTGAAATAACATTATAGGAACTATGTGGATAGAAAAGCAATTAACTTTATGAGGAAATCAGAGAAATGTATTACCTCCACCAAGCAATGGAGGGGAGATAAAAGGTGGCAGGTCAACAAAGCCTGTCGCCGCAAAGTTTTGGAAGGTATATCTTGCTTCTTGTAAGAGTTTGGAATATTTAGAAAGATAAAGTGTACGTCTGCACCAGTTACTTTTTACCAAAAACAATTTTATTTTTGTTGTATCGCTTCTGAGTTCAAATCCTTATTTGGCAATACCTCCCTGGATATAGGATTCATTAAGTTCCACGAACATCACCATGCTATATAAGCTTTCGAAGATGTCAAATTGAATCAATAATATTGTATATTTATTAACTTATCAATCAAAAGGAAAGAAACACAACAAGAAGATCTTGAAGGATGATCACTTTTCCGGTAACAAAAACCAGTGAAAAAATCATAGCCAATTCTTTATACTCTGAGCCCTTCATTGGGACTCCTACATATAATCAATACCAAGGCCAACTAATTTACTCCCACTCAGTCTTCACCCGATCAATGCCTTGCTTAAGAGTATGAAATAGCTTTATCTACTGATCTATGAAAAAAATCTACATCACTGGAACAAATGTTAAATAGAGGAAACAAAAGAAAACGGTGATCTGCCTCTTTTCAACCCAATTACAAACCAGCCCAATTAATGAGACATCAAGTGGTATCTAGCATTTTAAGTGGCACTTTCTGCATTCATTCTCAAATTAGATTGACAAGGATTGAACGCAAAAAGGAAAAAGTGTGACTTTGAGCTACCCATGGTTTAGTGGGTTGCTCTGATACACTAAACAACCTAATACAAAGGACAAATCAAAGATATTCACTTCATCTCAAACAACAACAACAACAACATACCCAGTGGAATCCCACAAGTGGGGTCTGGGGAGGGTAGAATGTACGCAGACCTTATCACTACCTCATAGAAGTAGAGAGGTTATTTCCTGGGAATCCTCGTCTCAAAAACCCATAAGCAGAATAAACTAGATATGACAAAAAGGAAAGGAAAAGAAAAGGGAACAGAAAGAGCGACTAATAACGAAAAGCACATAATAGTATATAAATACAATAAATTTAGCACATATCAGACAGATAATGACAATGCATGATACAAAGACACGATAAAACCTACTACCCTACTATACCCCACGGTCATACATCAACCTAACCCTACTAACCTATTAGCCTGCTACTCTAATTCGCGACCTCCACTCCTTCCTATCTAAGGTCATGTCCTCGGTGAGATCAAGTTTCGCCATATCTCACCGTGGACATGACCTTAGATAGGAAGGAGTGGAGGTCGTGAATTAGAGTAGCAAAAAATTGTATAAATACCAATAATTCATCCGTAGGTTCTGCACAAATAACTGGATAAATCCTTGCACTCTTTGGGTTTGACTTGTGGTCACATGAGATATATAGAATTCTTTCTTAAAATAAACTCAGTGAAGTATTCTATTACCTTACATGGTTGGCAATTAGTACCGGATCAAGGTCACAGCGAACGTCTTTTAAATCTGTGGACCATTTGGCAGTTAAGATCCCAGTGACAATCACATCATCTGACAACATTAAACATGGCAGCAACTTAAGTACAAGATGGAAAATGTCTATCAAGCCTATCTATGAAAAAGAGAAAGAAAAGAGAATTGTGTCTCAATAGGTAGAAGATGAATTTACATAGTATAAAGCAGAATATGATACAAATAAGCAGATTGCCACAAGAAAATTACTTCAATTACTAAAAGTTTGACCTATTACAGTTTCAAAATTCAAAACAAATTTTAACTTTGACGATGAAGATCCCAAGCAAATTTTAGAAACTTCCAGTTCTGAAATTTGTGGCAAAGAGGGTGCTTGACATGATTTACACATCAATAAATTTTGTTTTACAAAATGTGAGAGTTCATGGAAAAAACCAATCAAAATGAATCTTTGGAAAGGGATGTGATGGATACTCAGTCTGATAGATGTCATAAATGAGACAAAAGTCCTAAACAGTGATCCTTCTGAACCATGTAGATGAGATCAGGTCAAGCTTTGTAGGATGGAGGAGCTTAAATCTTTGTGGTGTCCGTGTGTCAGAGCATGAGATGTTTCAGTACACTACATAGTAAAGCTAGCAAGGGACAGCTAGTTAGCAAACTTCAAACGATATAGTTTTAAGAAAGTAGTACCTCCGGCTTTAACCATGTCAACAAGATCATCCTTCAGAATGACAGGAACGGAGCGAGGAATAGCCCCAACACCCAATACCTGGGTACTTTCTTGGATTTTGATCTCCTGATAATCATGACAGATCTTGTTGTCTTCTAAAAGCTGAAAACTTGTGCTTTCACAAATTTTAGACCTCTGTAAAAGAACTTAAAGAGATCATTGATTTTCTTACAAGCAGCTTGTTTTACAAAATCACAGACCAAACCAGATGAAAGTTATTTCAAACCAACATGGTAGAATGGGAGGCAATAAGAGGATGAAATAGAAACTCAAGATTGTATTATAGAGTAAAAAAGAACACAGGATATATAGTTTATGAGGCAGTTTGGATTTTAAGGTTACCACTTACAAACAGCGTTATCAGCGGCGACAAGCATAGAAAAATGTCAACTGTCTATTGGGGCTTTAAACACAAAGCACAATTATAGTGCACCATAGTAAAGAAATAGGCAAGGAGAAGATATCAGTCATTTTTATTGTGTTGACACTATTTTTAACATTGCATGGAAATGATCTAGTAATTTCAAATAAGGGATTGCCTTATAAACTCAATTTATGGACACATTGAGTTTCTAAATTTAACTTTATTTTAATTCCCAAACTTGCATATTTAATTAAAGCCTTTTTTTTTAAAAAAAAATGAAGGGATATAGGGGTTCCAAAAATCAATGCTTAAAGGGAACCCAATTATTCATAAGTTGGTATCGTGTAGCTTATGTTAACATCACCTTATCAACTTTTGACCTCAAAATTTATTCTATTTTTAGAGGCCAGCCTGCACTAAGCTCCCATTATATACAAGCAAGGCTGGATCTAGAGGGGGCCAAGGATGTTCAACTGAACCCCCTCGGCAAAAAATTACACTATATATGTAATGTAATTTTTATTTTTTGTGTATGGATAATTTTGAATCCCCTGAACATAAAAGTAGAGGTTGGCTTAGAGGTTTAGGAGTTCCAAATTCACCTTGAGGTTCTTAGTTCAAATCTCCAAACACCATATTTTTATTTTTCAAACCCCCTTAATAAAATTGGATCCACCACTGTAACACAGGATCCGGCAAAGGGCATGGCCATCTCTATTCACTCATACAGCCCAAAATTACACATCAAAATATCATACTTGGCTGAATTTGTTGTCAGTCATCAAGTTTCTTAAAATAAAAATGTGGTAGAAATTCATCTCTATTTCCCGATGAATGCTTTGTATCAAATAAAAGCCTCAACAGATCAATTGAAATGATTGAATATGTCTAACTTCAGTTAGCATATTTAGTTCATAAGAATTCAATATGCCTATAATCTGTTATTTGTTAGTATTAATAAGGAAAACATGCAATTTTATTCTATTCTACATTAGTTTGAAATGCCTTGCATTATTGCAAAGTTCAAATCTGTTCTGAAAATTTTGATATTTGTAATGTTCTTAACCAGGAAACGGCAAAACAAGAATACAATTGTTAACCAAGCTGACAGAAAAAGGTGTTCAAGTGCAATCTCGTTACATCATTTGGAAACATGCCAAAAGAAACATTCACTTTTCTCTAAGCTAAAAGTAACAAAAAAAAAAATCTAGCTGTAATCCACGTAGATCCTACTCTAGTGAAATAAGGCTTACATGAAATATTAATGCATATCGATGTGCAGGAAAAAACAAGAGAAGATTGAAAGAGCTCTTCTTCCATGAGTAATCAAAGATAAGCAAAATCAATTAGCAATAACAGAGTATTGTTTGCGTGTTTCCCAAACAAACAAATAAGGATGAGTTGGAAGCAGACCTGCGAGGGACAAAAAATTGGTTTTGGAATTGAATTCCTTGTTTCCACCTCTGGGTAAACCTTGAACCTACATAAATTTTCCTTCTTAGATGATGATCTGTTAGGGTAGATAGGTAACAGCTTGACCATGTAATCTTGCCGTAAGACTAAATAGAATTTTTTCATACAGCCAATTCACAGGAAAGCAGAAATGTGTGGACATGTTGACCTCAGAACCATAACAATTGAACATTATGTTATATGCAAGTGAAATCACCTTTCTAGCAATTATTTTCAGGCATCAGAAAGTTTTTAACATAAGTAAGAAGCCAAATCCTGGCAACCTGATGGTTCCAGCCTAACTCATAAATATGGATGCAGCAAAATCACATGGTTTTGAATTACTTTAACATGATTCATCCAGTCTCAAGCTAGGCACATATCACAGTATGTTAAGGAATAAGTCAGTGACTATATACAAGTCAGTTGCCAAAGTCACTCTGCCTACTGAAGAAATGTGATGAGTTCTTGCCAGTAACAGCTTCCTACAAATCATCCATCCAAAATTCAGAATTCATGTCTTAACAAGGGCTTTCATCTTTCAAAACTTAGTTACGTAAAGCAATATCTTACACAACCCATGTAGCCACTGAAGAAAGGGAAGTTGTTAACCTATTATGGATTGTTAACCAAACACATCCTACATGATTGTAGACTTCAGAACAACAAGAAAAACCAAAGAATCGTTCTGCTGGGGCAATATAAAGATTCTACTAATAGATTAAGCATGTCTATACTGAGTTCTGCCAGAAGAAGGATTACTTAAAGCTGGGTTCAACTTTTTAATGATGCCAAGAATCTACATAGCCTTACAAGGGAATTATATTATAGCTACAAATGTCCTTTTGAAAGAAAATATTTTTAATGGATCTGTTGCTACAATAATAATTGTTCATTCTGTCGATGTCCCTTGATTTGGAATATTCCACCCCGTGCTACTTATTATGTTGCAGATGAAAAGTGTAAACTAAATTCTAGTGTCATAGAGAACAAGTAAGGATCAATTAAGGCCATGCCAGTTTGCAAGTTTTTTTTGTTTATGACAAGGGGAATCCGCAGCCGCTACCCCTTGGGTGCGCATAGGGTAAACCCCTGCTCCTATACAATAGCTCGCAAATCACAAGGGGAGAAGTAACCTACACTAGGCAAGCCCGGTGCGACGAGCTCGACCTAGAAGGCAAACCCTTTGATTTTGCTGGCAAGGGGTTTCGAACTTGAGACCTCCAACATGGAAGCTATGTTGCTCGGACTCTTCAAAAGTGTCCGTGGGTGCGTTTCAGATTCGCTAAAAGTGGTGCATTTTCGGAGAATCCAACAGGGGTGCGGCATTGAAAGTAAAGAGTCTGCGCAACTTAGCATGGAAGTCCCAAACCCAAACCCAAACCACTGGGCCACCCCAAAGGATTTGCAGTTTGCAGGTTTGGCGACCCAAAATTGATGAAAAACCAGATGAGCCCCCTTAACTTTGCCTCCATGTCCATCAAAATATCACGTGGAACTAATTTTGTTGGTCAGAGATGTCAGTAACAATGAAGTGAAAAACATTTGTCTAAGGAGCTTTAGGTTGAGGAACAGTTGTGGTAAGTGCAAGCTACAGTAACCCAAATCTAGTAGAAACTTTTCTAGCAAAATGGACTTATGATTGGAAATTGAGATACTTTTCAGCTGAATCCTCCCGGTGCGACTTTCCAGCCATGACAAAGTAGAACTAATTAAGTTAGATTAATTTGTATAAGATTAGAAATAATCATCGACTCCACAAATGGAATGTGAAAATATCTCAATGATCTTCAGCCTAGAAAATGGCTGGAGCAATTTCAAACTACTAGAATGACTAGGTGTGAGGCATACAAGAACAACCTGTGCTTACATCGCCGACACTCATATATCCTTTCCCCTTCAATCATCTTCACTGCTCCAGACCTGATCACAGTCCCTTTGATAGTAAGAAGAATCCCACGATGTTTCACCCTAATGCGGCCAATGCTGGGAAAAGTTTCTAAAACATAACAAAACGTGGCAAAGTTTGATATTACAGGCTAGACTGAACTTTGAAGCATGATATAGCAAGGGTAGTGGGGGTGTATGACATGGAAAGTAGAAAAGAAATATGCAAGAAATAGCTAAAGGATTACTAGTAATATGTACTTTTGGTGATCAGAGCATGTGAATTTACTTGTGAAGCTTGTAGAAATTCCAGTATTAGGAATATAAGCCATAGGATTTAACTCTTATACACTGATAGTATAAAATTTCTTTTAAACTATCATGTTGTTTGGAAGCCTATTACAAGTACCATAAATGTTCTCAATACAGTCAGAGAGATACTTTAAATCCCCACAAATGCTGGGTTTATTTACTTATTTATTTTATAAAGGAAGATATTAACATTTGCAGTGGGCATCAGGAAGATGCCAAATTACAGAAGTAGTATAATGTTAGCTCCATTACAATAAGGGCATGGATTCTTGATAGTGTCAATCAAGTTGTTTAAAAGCCAACTACAAGCAATTGTCTATAGTAAGCATGAGCTGGTAATATGGAAAATAGATATGTAACCTCTGAAGCAGCAAAAACTACACTGATAAGAGTATAAAAGAATCTTTCACCTATTTGTGCATGTATCTTAATAAATCAAAAATAAAGCAAGAAACATAAAGGGAACAAGAAACCAACCAGGGCATTCAAGAGGAGAACCACTTATATTAATACGAACATGTATGTTGTCCTTAACGCTTGCGTTTTCACATTGTTTAAGATCAGCCAAAATAACTTTCTACACAAAGCGGAAGAACAATTGATTATGCCGATTACTGATCTATGTACCATTACAATACACAATTTTGGAGAAGAACGAAAGAATAGTACCTGAGCCCAGACGGCAGCTTCATCAAAAAGCGGTAAATACTCGGTAGGTTTAGCGAAAATGAACTGAGAAAGGGCTGGATTGTCCTCCATTATCTCTGCAAAACTGTTTCACAAAAAAAAATAGTTGGAATGAAAGGACAATTGGAGACAAGGAGGATTGTGTGCTTGGAGACAAGGAGTAATGTATTGTTGCTCACTCAACATAGAGGGAATAGTGAAGTCGAGGATCAAGAGCCAAAATGATGGAGCTAAGCTGCTCCGGGTGGTGGCTTAGCAAATACGCCGCCAGTTCTTTGCTTTGAATGTTGCCATCCATCAGATTTTCCCAACGCCGGAAGGGCTTTGCTTTGTCACCGTCGGCGCGTGTGGCGGGAATTGGAGCCACAGAGTTTTGGGCGGGAAAGAATGGGGCGCACCGTGTAGCAGGGTTAAGGGTACCGAAGTAATTAACTTTATTTACACTACTTTTTTTTTAAAGAAAAAAAAAGAAAAAAGAAAAAATATTCTTAAACTATATAAAATGAAATATGTTAAGTATGAATTGCTATAAGGAAATGTCAACAATTGGGATTCCTTATTCTCTAAGCATTGGTATAAGGAAATGTCAACAATTGGGATTCCTTATTCTCTAAGCATTGGTAGTCCACATTAGTGGCTACCATTGCTTATATATATAATGCCTTCATTTAGTATGTTCTGGTACAGAATAGTGAAAAGAAAGGAAATACGTTGCAATATATTATCCCCTCTTCTCTCAGTTTTAAGCTTTTGATTCCCCTTACATATATTCTAGTTAATTCCACATTTATTTTATAACAAAATAATGTTTTTTCATTTATAGCTTGATCTGAAAAAATCCGTGCTGTCAATATTTTGATTAAAAAATACTCTTATTGTTATAATAGATTAAAAATGCTCTTTTTTTAATAAATTTATTATTTATTTTATTTTTAAGCACATTATTTTTTTAATAATATTTTTTAATTAGCAAATATTTATCATACTTCAATTTGAGAAAAAATAAAAAATAAAAATATTTTTTATTTTATTATAATTACTATTTTTATCGCTATTTAAATAAAAGTTAATGTTGGATTTACTATGATCTTATATTTATGACATATATTATTTGTTACAAGGTTACGATGTTCTATTTTAATTGGTAAAATGAGAATAAGAAAAAATTTATTTTCTTAAATTTTTTTAGTTAAAGTGATTTTAAAAGAAATAAAATAAGAAAAAGATTCTTTAATCATAATGTTTTTATTAGGAACACAACCGTTTAAAAATATATATATATATTTATTCATAGAAGGGTATTTATGACCCATTTAGCGACAATAATAGCATTTTTGTGCCAAATTAAAGTATCACTGGCGAGGGTATTTTTGGACTAAAGTATTGATAATAAGAGTATTTTTTGATCAAACTATGAATGAAAAACCTTTTTATTCATTCCACAATAGTTTAAGATCATTTTTGCCTCTTTTCCCTATAAAAAAAAAATCTCTTTTTTAAAATAATTTTTTATTTTATTTTTTTACATTATTTATTTAATTAAATTTCATATCAAATTAAAATAGAATAATCAAATTGAAAAAGAGAGTATTTGGTTTGCGTGGAAACAAAACTGTTCGTTCTCCAATAATTTTGATTTGATTCTGTAGACTTAAAAGTTTTATTTTTCAATTAAAATGGAATCGGACTTGGTTAGCAATGCATTTTGTCATTTTGTGTTGGACATTTCCTATATAGCGTTTCTTTTGGAATTAAAAGCGGAAATCAACTAAAATGTTTTTTCTTCTCCAGAGGCTAAAGATTTGTTACAAGTATAGATTATTTCCTAGAAATGGTGGCACGGAAATTGTGGTGATAAAATATTCCTTAAATGGATAATATATCATTTAATATCATCCAATACAACAACTGTGAGTGACATTACAGAAACTTGAGTTTTCAAGTTGAGGGTCATTATGCTTTTCTGTATTTATATGGTTGGGAAATGACTATGCTACAACATGTTACAATGAAACAGACGCCAAAATGATTTGCATTGCAGAAGCCTACTACTTGGAGAAAAGAATATTGAACAAACTTTACAACCAATATCCTGATTTTCCCACACAATTTGTAGGCTGCTCTCTGACTTTTTTTTTTTTTAATACATAATATTATCTGCCTGGCCTTGAACTTTTCAAGCCTTCATACACATCATCATCACTGTCATAGTTTGTGGACTCTGAAGCTGGTCTTTTTATCTTATCAAATATTTCATCCAGGGAGTCGGTTGAGGAAGCACGACTGTGTCCTGCATCTTGAACTTGATGCAAAGGGATGAATCCCTTCGATTCCATGTTTGACTTGAAGTTGCGAAAACCTGTTTGCATTGATCTCCAAGTCGAGGATAAGTCTCTAGAAGGTTGAACTGGAATATCCATCATGGAGTTTTCATCCCGAGACAAGGGGCGGTCCCTGCTCCTCCCATTTGAACTTAAGCTATTTTCTCTCTTCATCTGTCTTGCTCTTTTTGCCTTGTACTTTCCATTGATCTCTTCTTTGCTGCTTTCATGTTGTGCCTCTCCTTTAAGAGGTTTTGAATGGCTAATATTATCTTCTTCCCTTAGTCTTGTCGATGGTTTTGTTTCATGGAGCTTTTACAGATACAAATCCAAAGTCACACGAAATATGAAAGAAGAATTATTCACGGTGTAAAATTCAGATATGCACTGAAAAACCAAATTAAAACTTGCAGAGGAGCACATCTAACACTGTTTCAATGGATAAATGATAGTGAGAGTCAAAATTGCCACAGGAATGCAGTAACTCTTTTTCCTTCTTCATCTTCCTATTTCTCCATTTACTAGAAGTCTAGAACAATAGCCATAACCTAACATGCTCGAACCCCTCTCATATATCCAGTTCAACTTTCTCATTACAAAACAACACAGTCACCAATCTCACCTTAAAACTTACAGAATTTGGTCCAACATCAACTGTTGAACATTAAACCTAACTATATGTACTCTTACCCCTCATCCCCAACAGCCAGTCTCCACCTTGTTAAACCCATACAACTAGATGCAATCATGACTTTACTAATTGGAGAAAAGTAAGAATGTGAACAGGCATTGTACCTTTGCTGAGGAATGGATACCCAATAAAAAAGTATCAAATCGACCTTTAATGTGGTCTCTGCCCCTCAACTCACTAATGGTACTATCAGCTTTCTGGCTAAGCTTTTAGGAAGCTAGAAATACTTATTTTTAGTCAGAAAAAAGTGTTTTTTTGGAGAGACTAGGGTTTTTAGTCAAGCTTACAAGAACAACAACAACACATCTAGTGTAGTCCTACAAAGTGTGGCTTGGGGAGGGAAGAGTGCATGTAGACTTTACCTCTATCTCTGAGAGGTAGAGAGACTGTTTTCCATAGACCACGGCTTAAAACAAAAATCGTCTAAAAATAGAAGTAATGAAAGTACAAGAAATAACAGATAGTGACAAGAACACGAAATAGCAACAGAACATACTACAAGGTAATACTAAAATCGAACTACATGAAACAACAAATATAGCAGAAATCGAAGAATAAGAAACTACAAGAGTAATAAAAAAACAAATGTCTTTGAGTACTAGTAGAAGCAGTTTTTTCAGTCGTGGAGAGAAAGCTGAAAAAGTAGTACTCTAAAGCAAAAGCAATAAGAATAACCCTACTAAATGTTTACATTTACCAAACTACATTTTTAATAGGTAGGTCAAATGAAAACCTTATGCATTTTTGATAACATATCAACAAGTCCCGTAACATGCTCCTCTCTATTTTGTAATTTTATTATCCTACATTTTTAATTAAATGAAATAAAAAAAAAACTTAATTAAAATCTCTCAGAATAAATATTTCAAATTAGTCTATTCAAATATGTTAATCGTAAAGTGAATCTTTCGATGCCATTTTCGTTATTCGACTTCAAAAACACTTTTGGGAAAAATAGCCACATATATTGCTTCTATAATACCAACAAAAGCTCTTCTCAGATGATTTAACCAATCACAAATTGCTACTATCTATTAGGACTTATTCTGAAACTCCATTTGATAGTAGCTTTCGAATTAAGTGAGTTTTGGAAAATCGGGCAACTAGGCTCTAAAGGTGTCAAACCAGCCTTGTGATATATCTCCTGTTAAGTAACATTTGAAGGAAGGTGAAAATTGTAAAATATCGGAGGCTAAACTGTATAGCACTGATGATTTATGTGGGTAATAAGACGACATCTACAAAATTAACATTTTCCAGTTAATTGATGGAAAGAAAAAGCTATGTCCCATGAATTACATACCATATTATTACTGCCAGATTCAAGATCCAAACTTGCATTCTGGAAATTCCTTGCCAATGGAACAACAAGTTCACCTACTTTATGTCCTTGTTCAAGCCAAGAACGTTCTGAGAAGTGAAATCAAAGTCATTTTGTGCTTTACCTAGTTTGACAGAAAGTATTAAATTACTATTTTAAACTGTCCTCTTTTAGACCGCCATCCTCCAAAATTTAAAAAAAAAAAAATTAGAAAACGTCCAAGCTACAAATTTATTTTGGCAGAATGATTCCAATTACATGCTTTACATAAGGATGAATGCTAATAGCCTAATACTAACCTTTTTGCAGAATAATGAGTCCTGAGGGATCAAATCCATCCAAATCATCAGCCTCTTCACTCAGGAATTTGAAAATTTTCCAGTTCCCAAAATAGCTAAGGACTCGATCAAAAAAGTTGCTTGCAATCAGTAAGGTGTAGATGACCATAATAAGCGGATAAATTTTATTGAAACTTCTTCCAAAGAATGGGACTGCATCATCAATATTCCCCATTCTCTGCATTAGTAGAATTACAAAATCACCAACTTGCATGGTCATTCTTAGAAAGATGAATGTCTTATGAAAGTTCAATATTTGCTCCTCTCCCTTCTTTTTCTAGTTACTTCCTAATGTGGTGCTTGCTTGTTTATATGCATCCAATTAACAATTGCAAGCGGACAACGATGAGATGAATTGGTTTAGTATTAAGATTAGACAATAAATCTTAAATAAACTGACCACTTGACTATGATTGGTTAGTTCACTATTAGGATTAGGCAAGAAATCTTAAACAGACCAGTTAACTATGATTGGTTTAATTATATTCTAAATTTTAATGGCTCTATATCATCATGATAGCCAAAAAGGATGTTAGTAGCAAGATTGAACTACTTAAGTTATAGTTAGTAGTATTATGAACGACACCACTTTTTTGTTTGATGAAATATTATGAACTACACCTATCAACCCACTTGGAAATAGCCTTTGGCAAAAAATGAAACGTAAAGCTACATACAATAGAACTTCATGGTCAAAAACTTCTTCGGACCCTGCGCGTAGCGCGAGCTTTAGTGCACCTAACTTGCCCACACCTATCAACCCAAAATTCCAAATTTAAGCTGAAATTTACGTGACAGAATATTTTATAAAGGAGGATAATATTAATCCCTTCATCCCATTTTTTATGTAATGGTATTTCCTTTTTTAGTTTATACCAAAAAGAATGAAATCTTTCTATATATTTCGGAAACAATTTATGTAAACTTCTCATTTTATCATAATGAGATGATCTATAGCTAAAAAAGGAAATACCATGAGTTCCAAATCTTCTTTAATCTCCATACCCAATCATCAAACATTATCACATAAACCGGAATGGTGGGAGTATTTCCACTTTAGACCATCCAAGATGATAACTTTACTTACTAGACAAAATTCCACCATTTACGAAAAAGTCAATTTACAATATAAAATTACGATGGAAAGCCTAGTGCACAAAGCTCCCTCTATGTGTCGGGGCTGGGCAAGGGTGGACCACATTGGGCCTATTGTACAAAGCCTTCCTTACCTTACAAATTTGCAAGAAGTTGTTTCCAATGTTTGAACCTATAATCTTATCTAGTAATCTAATTTACATATAAAATAACCTCCTTTACAATTTCTTGAAAGTCAATCAAAGTCATGCAAATGAGAAAAAAGGAGTTGTGTTTGTGCCTCACAAGAAAAAACAATATGTGACAATGTTTTGACATGTTTCTAGGAACTAGTCTTGTTGTATGCGTTTTGCGCTTGATCAAAGTGTGTACCTCGTTTGATAACAAACATTATAGAGAAAAATTAAATTTAATTATAAACTTATAAAAGGTAAATTTTTCACTAATTTTGATAAATTATTTTTGTATAAAGTGAGATTCTATCACTAATTAGAACCAATGGTAAATTAGAATTTCCTTAGCGGTTGTAGGGTATAGAAGTAGAAGTCTATCTAATAAGAAAGATTTAGGAGTCCTTCCATGGTAGTCCTTCCACGGCTAGAAGTCCTTATTTTATCATTTCTTTCCATATATTTTAAAAGTCAATATTATAAATATAGTTAAATAATAATTTTAAAAAAAAATGATGAAAAGACGATTTTATCTAAAAAACAAACAACATTTCTAAGGGTCTTCACACTTTTAATATAGTATAGATTAGACCTTCTAGCTTAACAAGAAGACGTATTGATCAGTTACTTACCTTTTCAAAGATAGTCTTCGCACCATTGTCAAGATGGATAAGGTTGAGAAAGTTGTACGAAATGGGTGGAGCATAGCGTGCAACCATCCTAACATGATTTACATTGTCATTTTAAGTAGTATTAGGCAGAGAATGGTTGCAAATTCCCCAAAGAAAAAGGAAGAACAAAGAGACATACGAGCATATCATAAGCAAACTGACTGAACTTGTTTGTCTTGGAGTCAATGAATAAAATGTCAACATTCCTATTTTGAACAAGGAATAGTATGTGCAAATACACATATACATTAAAGGAATAAAGGCAGCAACCTGCACAAGAAAAGAGGGAAAGAAGACAGGAAAATATAAATATGAATGCATAAGATAGAAAGTAATTTCCCAACACTATATCAGTTTAGCTCATCCAATTTAATATCAAAATGAAAGTGATAAGCACCCAGGATGTTGCCTAGTGGTCAATGAAGTAGTGAACCATGAAGTCTCATGTTCAAATTCCAGCAGAGACAAAAAACACTAGGTGATTCTTTTCATCTGTCCTAGCCTTAGTGGACGAAGTTATATAGTACCTGTTGCTAGTGGGAAGTGATAGGTATTCAGTAAAATTAGTCGAGGTGCACGAAAACTGGCCAGGATACCATGATCATAAAAAAATATAAAAATAAAAATGAAAGTTTTGTGACTTCCATATGTGGAAAAATTATACAACATAACTAGATAAATCACTGGATACTCTCCGAGGGACACATAAGTTAGCCAATAAATTGTTGGTGAGCTCTCCATAAATCTAAGACTAATTAAACTCCTTTCTCCAAATAGAGAAAGGTCATGCAAATTCTGCTTTCTTTTTTACCATAAATAAAAATGTTTTCAGGAAAAAGAAGCCGAACAACGTTACATTTTAATTACATCAATCTTGATAATTGGATTTGGTGTAATTGAGTGTAACTATACTTTTGGCTTGTTTGGTTGGCCATGTAATTACTTGGTTAGGTAATTGGGTATGATTGGCAGGGGTAATTACACTCTCCAATTCATAGGGGAATACAGTGAATTGTTGGTAATTACCGGTGTAATTATAAGCTGATTACTTTTTATTTTTATTTTTTCATTTAAATTTATTTTTATTTTTACCATATTTTAATTCTTTTTTATTTTTATTATTTCTAATATTTTCTAAAAATCTATTTTATATTTTAGATTACTTATATTTTATTTTCTTCTCATTCTCAACCTTTACTTCATGTGATTCCATGTAATTTTCCGTATTATCTATTTTCTATTTATTTTTTTCATTAGCATAACTTTGTTGGTATTTTAATTCTTAAATTAAAGTAAAATTTATTGTTGAAGAGATTATAGACTTACGTTTTTCTTTTTTTTAAATGATATTTATGTACATTATGTTGAAATTTGACTTAAGCGTATTATATTAATTTTTTTTTTGAATTTAGAACTTATGTTATATTTTCAATTTCATTTGTTTTAGAATTATTGACTCGATATTTTACATAGTAAGTTATTTTTTTAGTTAGACAAGATAAATCATCTTTTTGTCTAATGTTTTAATAATTTTATGAGGTTATATTTATAATATTAATCTATTTGTCAAACATATATTTCATGATGTTCATAGAAATTTTGTAATTTTGTAATTTCATGACAAAGTCCCGAGGGATGTCCTATGGAGGTGTTTGGAGATGAAAGGCGTCCCAATGGCATATATTAGAGTGATAAAGGACATGTATGACGGGGCCATAACTCGGGTAAGAACGGTGGGAGGAGATTCTGAATATTTTCCTGTTCAGATGGGACTTCACCAAGGATCTGTGCTAAGCCCTTTTTTATTTTCCTTGGTGTTGGATGAGCTGACGCGATCTATCCAGGAGGGAGTCCCATGGTGTATGTTGTTTGCAGATGACATAGTACTGATTGATGAGACCCGGACCAAAGTTAATGATAGGTTGGAGGTTTGGAGACACGCTTTAGAGACTAAAGGATTTAAACTGAGCAGGACCAAAACAGAATACTTGGAGTGCAAATTCAGTGTATCGAGGGAGGAAGCAGACATTGATGTGAGACTTGCAGCTCACCTTATCCCCAAGAAGGAAAGCTTCAAGTATCTGGGGTCTATCATCCAGAGTAGTGGGGATATCGACGATGATGTCACACATCGTATTGGGGCGGCTTGGACAAAATGGAGGTTGGCCTCTGGAGTATTGTGTGATAAGAAGATACCATCTAAACTCAAAGGTAAGTTCTACAGAATGGTGGTTAGACCTGCTTTGTTGTATGGGGTGGAGTGTTGGCCAATAAAGAATGTACATGTTCAGAAAATGCAGGTCGCAGAAATGAGGATGTTACGATGGATGTGTGGTCACACCAGGAGCGACAAGATTAGGAACGAGGTCATTAGGGAGAAGCTAGAGGTGGCCCCTGTAGCTGACAAGATGAGGGAAGCGAGACTGCGATGGTTTGGACATGTACAGAGAAGGAGTACTGATGCCCCTGTTAGAAGGTGTGAGAGATTAGATTTGGGAGCTATACGTAGGGGTAGAGGTAGACCAAAAAAGTATTGGGGGGAGGTGATTAGAAACGATATGGTGAAACTTGATCTCACCAAGGACATGACCTTAGATAGGAAGGAGTGGAGGTCGAGAATTAGAGTAGCAGGCTAATAGGGAGGATAGGAAGGAGTGGTAATTGTCTGTCTTTTATATGTTATTTATCTGCCTTTATATGTTTACTATCTTGTATCTAGGTATTATTATGTGCTCTTCTCTTTTTGCCTGTGTATCGTATCTAGCGTGTTCTGCTGATGGGTTTTTGTGACGAGGGTTTCTAGGAAACAGCCTCTCTACCTATGTGGTAGTGGTAAGGTCTGCGTACATCTTACCCTCCCCAGACCCCACTTGTGGGATTTCACTGGGTATGTTGTTGTTGTTGTTGTTGTAGTTTTCATAATTAATTTAATTAAAAATATTAATTGGAAAAATAAAAATCAATTATTATTTATAATATTAGGAACATATATTAATTAATATATTTTGAAAAGACAATCCATATCTTAAATATTTAATTTAATATCATTTCTAAAGGCCCTTGTACGCCTAATATAAATTCTTAATTTTAGATGATTAACTTTTATTTTAAAAATTTATATAACCTTCTGATTACACTTGTGCAACCAAACAATATACTTGTAACTACGATGTAATTCTATTTGAGCAACCCGGTAATTACTACCCAATAATTACACCAATTCCAACTACTAGGTGACTTTCCAAATAGGCCTAGCTCCTAAGTGCCATCAAAACATTCAAGCTAAAAGAAATGGGGAACATAGTGTCTCCTCTAACTCCCACATACTAACAAAAGTAATTTGATCTAAACAACAAGAATGAGAGAAGCTTTGTAGAATAGGAAACAATGGTTATAAAAGTACATGTATGGCAATACTCACTCTTTCCACCACATTTTTACCTCTATTTCAAATGTGCAGAAGAACATGTCCCAAGCAAGGAACAAAAGAAAGCTACAGAAAAATAGAATGAAAAATCACGTTCAGCCTTTTTAGCAAGTAGCATGTTTCCTGCATCTTACTTGAGATCATATATGGAATCCAAACACCTAGTGAAATAAAGTACCTTCTCAGTTCAGTCACTGGTCAGAAGAATTACTTACTGACCTGAGAAATGATCCAAGCAGTATCACAATGCTGCATTGATTATTGCTAAACTACTCATTTGGAAAGTTCTATCTCAAAGATCGTATCATTTCATAAAACTAAGAGAATAGAAATAAACAGAAAACAAAAGAGAAAATTTTACCTGTACAAGCATCTCATGCTCTTTCATGGCATTAATCAGAATAGAAAAGAGAGATAAATCAACTCCATTTGGCAGAATTGTTGCCTCGGCAAGAAGTATAGAAGCCGACATACAGCCTAAGACGATTGCCAAAACTTTCTGAAGTTGCTTTGCCAATACACAGCGCCAAATCAATTCTGCAGGGGTGCAACTTAAACGTTATATTTGGCCATCTATTTAAAATTTCTTTTTGTTATGTATATATGATCATTTATTATTTTCTTAGATTGCTTTATACTGAAAAATAGGAAATATGTTTTTCTCCTGCACCATTTACCAATAAGAACTAGAAACTACATCATTCCACAAATATAGTACATTTTGAAGGTCGGATTATGTATCTCAAACCAATAAGAACTACTACAACAAACAAATGTAATCCCACACGTGCAGTACAGGGAGAGGGTGGTTTGTATGTAGCCTTACCCCTACCTTGTGATGGTAGAGAGGTTGTCTCCAACAAGCATCCCCAATATCCTTTTTTGAAGATCAAAATCAAGATTCATTGTAAAAAACTATTAAAAAAAAAAAAAGATCATCATCAATATTGAAAGCAGAATTTATAACATAATGTGCTGTTTTCTTAGCATCTAAGTAGGAAGTGTTTAAGCCAAACCCAAAAAATCTGAAGACCACCTGTTATGTCCAAAATAGATCCTAATCTTCCACTTCTTTCAGGCCTGAAGCTTGATATATATTTCCTGCCAAGTTAAAAAGAAATAGATTCCTAGAGTCAATTGAGATATCAACACAAACAACTTAACCTGCAACACCAGATAGTGTATACCTTCTACCATTAGCCTGACTAGTTCACCTTAAAGAAAAGCTAAATGTCTTGCTACTTTGTGTATCAGTTCAAATGGTACCCCGTACCTCTGTTATGGAATCAAGCAAACAACATGAAAGTGAGCAGAATACTTCCCTTAGTGAAAATGAAGGGTTAGTCTCTTCCTTCACTTTCTTTTGGATTGAATTTCAAAGTCTCATTCAATAAATTTCTAGTCATATGAAGATTTGAACTACAGGTCTTAAATAAAAGAACTTAATCAGTAATAATGGCTGAGCCAAAACCTGTGCAACAGAATAGCAGGCCAGTCTACCGTCTAAGCACATGATTAGGGGAATTAAGGGGAGAGAACTACTCTTTGATTATGCCAGTTTACTGCATCATCTATCAATTTTAACTTCTGAACCATGAATCTTCATACAGAAAAAACCTATGTTCCTTAGCAAGTTCGCATAGTTAACTCATTAGATATTTGAACAAGTACCAACTAATTACTGCTTCACAGAGATACGTATAGGACTATAGCTATAAAAGGTGCTACGACAACAATAACTGTCAATCCCAAGCTCATTTCGATTGGCTATATACATCCTCAACATTCATTCTGATCAATTTGAACACCTATTATATTCCAATACTCAATAATATGTCTTTTCATATAAATTAGGGGTATAATGGTTCTAAAATTTTACCGATAATGTTTAGACTTCTACAGTAGATGAAAAATGAAGTAATGAGAAAGAAAGGAGATAGAGCAAACCATCCAGTGCCACTACGGTGCTCAAAGTTCTTTATGGTATCTTCCAGCTCAAGAGCTTGAGTTACAAAATTCATATACTCGCTGTATTAGAGAAGAGGCATAGAGTGAATTATATGATATTAGTGAACCAACAAAATGTTAAATAAAATCTCAACATGCATGAGTTGAATGTATGAGGTCGGGTGTTTCACCCATAAATCACGTGGTTCTTTGAGTAGATAATTCTCAGATAGCACAAACCAGTGGGCAAATTTATTACTCCCTCCGTCCCAATTTATGTAGCACCTATTGGATTTCGAGATCCAAACTAGTCGTTCTTTGACTATAATTTTTTCATTTATCTTTTAAAGATTATGAATCTGGCTACTATTGTGACTTATGGTACTGAATATGTAAATCTTATTTCAAAAAAATTAAAAATTCCATGCTCGAATTCATGCTCAATATAAAACTGATTGACTCTCAAAATTTGAATTGTGCCACATAAATTGGCACGGAGGAAGTACTAGTTTATTGATTTACTCTCCGCATATTAAGCATATATTAATGGTTCAGTATTTTCCTCTTAGGCAAAAAAAATCATTTTTCATAATAGTTGAGAGCTTAAGTGGGTTTAACTTCAACAGACAAGGGACAGGAAAAACATAGCTCTTAAATAGCAACTATGGTCTCCTCAACTTTTAAGGACAATGTTGTTAAATATCTTATTTTCATCCCAATGCTTGAAAATGTTCATGATTAAGCCACAAACCTACAGCAGTGTAGTTGTCATAGATGAAACTTGTCTTTAAGACCATTGCAGGCAGAATTACACGTGATGTGATGAATTTATTAAAATTTAAATCTGAAATTAGATAAGATAAAAAAAGAAAAAGACTTCAGAGAGACTAGGACCCTAATATGACCCTCACAGCCACAAGCTGTAGGAAAATTTTCTTGGGCTAGGCTTAAGCAATTATAATGTCACTCTTAAACTCAAAATAAAGGTCTCAAAGCCTGAGAGTGGATCCAGGTTATAACAATTGTAGATAGCAAATTATTGGCATGACTAATCACTTATAATCCAAGAAATTAACCATGTGTACTCAAACTTTTGAGTCCACAATGAACATGTACCTTTTGTATCGGTAGTACTTCTCTCGAGCTATCTCGAGTTGACGTCTAAGTGCAGCCATTGTTTTTGCATCAGTGTCATAATCCATATCATTTTCTCCTAAATTTCCACCTTGTGGTTTAAAAGAGGGGTCTTCATTAAGCTGCAGTGGAAGTAACAGGCATTAATAAGAAGTGCCCAAATTGTTGATATAACGCGCTGAGGCATAATCATCAGCAAACAGAAGCATGACTACCATCTGACTCAGCATCTTGTCTATGACGTTCATGTAAGGTCTCAAAGGATCACGCCTTGACATCTGTTTTGACGTGGCTTGGGCAACCTGAAAGGGTAAAACCACATCTTTACAGGTGAAAGAGAAATTTTGTAACTTCATCTTCAACAAAATTAATCTTTGCTCCAACTGCAGCATTTTAGGTCGGTCAAAAAGATGAACATTCAAAGCAAAGATAGCCCAGGATGGAGAAATGCATGCACATACCCATCAAACCACCCACCAATTGTCTCAAAAGCAGCTGCATGTAATCCTAGCCTATTCTTGATTATAAATAGAGTATTGGAAAATTATGGAACTATGCTCAAGATATGAACAACCCCTCAACAACTGAAACTGAAATTTTAGGAGAACTTCAGAAATGAACCTAGTTCTCTTTGAGCTCTTCCTTTTCTTCTAGTGATTTGTATGTGGAGATCCCCAATTCTCATGTTGCTCGGTTTGACGGAAGTGGCAGACAATGGGATTTAGTTAAAAAAGAACTTTTATCGTTCTAAACCACAACGGTAACATGGAATAAGACAGGTTGAAAATACACTAGCGAATCTTAGAATAGATTATCTTGTATACAACATATTACAAATCAAAACTCTCATTATCTTTCTTCGTTGTTGTTGACAAGGGGACCCGCAACCGCTACCCGTCGGGTGCGCACAGGATAAACCCTGCTCCAGTGTAATGGCATGTGTATCACACAGGAAAGACAACCGCACTAGCAAGTCCTGCACGACAAGCTTCACGAAGAAAACATGCAGGGATTTCGAACTTGAGACCCTCCATTGGAAGATCACCTGCTCAACCAACTCAACCACCCTTAATCTCACAATATCTTCTCAACATTTTCCATCTTAAACATACTTCATTCCCAGAATTAGAAGCTGTAGTCTAGTTGTTACAGCATTCTAATCTTTTTTCAAAGATTAAGACAAGAAAATATTTGTCAAGAAAATATTTTAGAAATAAATGCTAACAAACGCAGAAGATGTATTGACAATTAGACTTTGTGATGAACAATCATAGAAGAAAAGTCATGTGTCAAGTACAGAACTTACTACTATAGCATTTGAAAACTCCTGATGAGCGTCATCGAGTTTGACGGCCATTTTGGCCACCTTGTGTGAGAGAATCTTTTGGTGAGTAGTCCAATCTGCACATCTCCAGATGCCTTTTGGAATTTCACTTAGACCAAATCCAAGAAGAAATGCACCAGTGACGAGACCAAATGTGTTGGAGCAAGCCATGGCAAAACCAGGAATGTTTCCTATCCTGCATGTGTATTTTCACAGTTTGAGTATGCACGGAAGGGATCAATGGTTGGAAATTGAAGCTTGGAGTGGTAAAAGGTTTGAAACCATTTTGCAGGAAAAAAGAATAGACTAAGCCATGTCTCTTTAATTCCTGAGCTTCCTACATGCTCTGTCTTGATAATACATTTAAAGAATCACATCAGCTTTTATATACATCAGCTTTTATATACTACCACTTCACTCTTTAATATAGAGACTAACTGGTCAGCGCGTTGATTCCAAAATAGAGGTGGTCTACTCAACCAAGATGGTTCCATGGTACAGTTTGAAAAGCACACTTTGCAGCCTTTTTGTTGCACTTGGCAAGCAGAGTTGTCTTGTAGTAAAACCAGTATGCTCCGTTTTATGAAAGCAAATGTTACACAATTTAATGACAAATAATCAAATATGATTTGCAACAACAAAGTGCAGAGTTGGGAGAAGAGAAACATGAGGCTGCAGTCTACATAAATTATCAAGAGAGTCAAGAGATAAACCGGTATTCTTGAACAACAATGAGCAAGACAAGTCCAAAAAGCCCCACAGCACCAACGCATAAGTAGAAAACTAAGTTTGCATGTGCACTAGTCTTCAGTCTTTCGGTTGCAGTGAAGTCCCCTGCATCTTCATAACCCTGAAGTATAGGCACCACAACCCTGAAAATAGCCAAAATGTATGAAAAATGCACTTCGTCAAAAGACACCCAACCAATGTAATCCAAAATTTAGTGAAGCAATATCTAATGAAAGGTATGAAACTTGAAACTGCAGAAAACCACTCTTTATTAAGAAATAAAAGCTATAAGCCGCATTCAACAGTTTGAACATACTATGTTTTCTCCATTTTTAAGGGAAATGAAGACAGGTAATATCCAAGTAAATATCAATAAAACAAAAGGACAGAAATATAAGGCTTAGGCATATGGTTTGACTGTCTTGAAAGGGGCCTGATTCTAGCGTTGCATTCTTTTTCCAGTGGATGAGCACAGTAGCGCATACCAAATGCTGCATGGTATTTGCCTTTTAGAGTTGAATTCTGAGAAGTTGAGCGCATAAGTATCCACAGGCACACCAAACATTTACAAACCCATAATGAAAAGCTTAAAGAGAACAGCTCCAGATAAAAGCCATAAAGAAAGATGAGGAGTACATCTGAACAAAGAAACCATACTGAAATCATCGTGAAAGATTCAGAGAAAGCACCGTCATATATTTTTCCAAATCTTAGCCACAAGTTAATGTGATAAACTACCAATAAGACTATGAAATTGAGGAGCACTGATCTAGGTGATACAAGATAAATTGATCATCCACTTACAGATTTGAATAAAAACAGAAGCCTGTGGCAGTCTGCACATAAGCTATTCACTCTGATTCGAAGTTTTGCATGTTTTGCTTCAATGTGGACTAACTTTGAAAAGATTGATGTACAAATATTCTTATTTTTTTAAATCGTTACCGGTACTCTTACTCTTCCTCATATGAATAATCAGAAATACTCAATATTTTTCCTCATATGCCAATAGTTCAAGAGACAATCCTTCAGCCCCAACACAGTGACAATATAAAATTTGTCCTGATGACAAACAGCTTACAAAGTTTATTGGGAAAAGAAAAACCCAAAACAATGCACTTCAAGTACTACTAATTTTCTACCAATACCATGTAGTTCAAATAAGCATTTCACTAAGTTCAAGAGATTTGAAGAGCAAGAACATCAAAAAAAGAAAATTGTAACGCACCAAGTGAGTAAAAAAGTACTCCAATAAGACCAGCTCCAGAAGAAAGATATTTGTCCCTTATCATGATTGGATAGTGTCTGCGAAAAATAAATGAAAAATGAATATTGAGTAGGTGAAGACGTAGTATGCTAAATCGAAGGTACGTTATGTATAAATGTACGTGGATTCAAAAAGGGAAACGTACAGCCCAGATATCTGCGGGAACAAGGATGATGATAGAGAGAGAGCAGAACCAGGTGTAACCGACGGTGCAACGAACGTAACGAGGTACATTGGGTCCGGCGAAGTACCATAACGTTAGACCCACCATTCCAATGGTGAAGGGTAACGATATCAGGTAAAACACCCACATTTCTGATGATCGCCCTCTCTCTGTCTATCTATTTTTAAAACAGAGGCACCGCTTTCCTTTTTTTGTTCGCCGGTAACCGATCGGAAGAAATGTTGCCTTTGCGTGAAGGAAAAAAAATACGAGACCGGTTCATGCTGCCCGCCTTATTCATATAACCTACCAATATAAGAACTTCTTATTTTATAATATATATATTTAAATTTACGTGATTCAATCACTCTGTTCATACAAATATTAAATATACTCGTGTAACATTGAAATAAATTCATATATTAGAATGGAAGACTTCTAAAATTTTAAGAAGAAAAAGAATAAAATATGATCATTGGAAGAGGAAAAAGTCTAAGGTATTGACACCAATATTAGAATTGAAATTTATAATGCCCGTGATAGGCTCTGTTCATTTGCTAATTGCTACACAGACCTTTTATTGAATGGGTATATAACATTACTAGCAGGTACTTTGTACGTGTCACTCAACAGAAAATTTGGTAAAGTGGTTTTCTTTTTCTTTAAGGTATAAGAACTTGATAAAAAAATTCTAATCAATACACGATGGATATGGTTAAGTGAGTTTTTTTTTAATCAACAAAAATAAATAATTGGGAGTATGGTTAACTGCATTATTCGGCTGTGGTTTTAATAAAATAAAATTCCTACACGCGGGGTTTTAGAAATATACCGGTCGTTTGATGAATAAAAATTTTAAAATGTACAACATTTGGCGGCGTTTCAGTATACAAAATTAAGGGAATTACCGGTTAAAGAAAAAAAAAGATGCATACATTTTCTTCTGAATACTTGCATATGATAGATTTTTACATAAATGACCAATATTAGTGCAATATTTACAATTCCTAATTTATTTACAAAAATGACAGCATAATTACACAAATGACATGCTTTGATGGAGACCTGCATTAAATGTTTGACATGCTTGATGGAGACATGCATTAATTGCACATTTAATGCATCTTTTGAAAGTGATGTTAAAATTGATTTTTCATCTTCTTCTTTGTATTATTATTTGTTTATCAAGAATTTCTCTCCTTCTTCTTCACAACTTTCCTTCATCAGCCGGATTCCAGGTAAGTATTTTTTGAATTTTATTTTTTCGTTTTCGTTTTGAGTCGGGTCATTCAAGTAATGACCATCTCCCATTTTGTGTAAAACTTATCTCAACCCTTTTTTTTTGAATTTTTTTGCATCCCATGTCGTTGTTCTTCCTCCCAACTCCCTTTTTTCGTTATTTTCGAATTTTTTGCATTTATTTGGATTTTTTGTTGTTCTTTCAGAGGTTATTGGTGTTTTACCCCCTTTTTATTTTTTCGGATTGGTATTCTTTATAGAGGGTTGCTTTCAATATTCTCAAGATATTCCCTTTCACTTACTTTGGTATTATTTTTGCGAATTAACTGGTTCATGGCATTTTTTTTTTATGGTTTGCAACTGGTAATTGGGGGTTTTTTGAGTTTAGCATGTGTCGTATCTCCCCTTATTTGTATTTAATTTGGTTCTTTTTGGTATGCAACTGTTTATTTTTGTAGAAGAGTAATTGGTGACATCAATAGTGTTTGTATCGAAATTTTTGGTATATTTTTTGGCATTGTCCATGGTTGTGTGTTAAACATGATGATGGTTGATGTATTAGTTTTTTTACACTGCAATGGCATTATCTTGGCTATTTTGGTATGCGATATCTAAATTTTTCGAGGTTGAAATTGTGGTATTTTTATTGGTATGCAAATGGTAATTGGGGGCATGTGACTTTATTATGTGTTGTTTGCCCCCCTTAGGTTTTGGTATTTTTTTTGGTATTCTTCATGTGCCGGATTGGGGATAATTGGTATTGCTGATGGTAGTTTGGAATTCAATGATTCTTCCCCATGGGTGGTATGCATCATGGTATTGTCCTATGTCTGTTGGTATGCTTATTTGGTAATTGGGATGGGGTTTTTCATGTTTGCTGTTTTGATGTAAATTTGTCGAGGTTGAAATTGTGGTATTTTTTTGGTATGCAATGGAAATTGTGTTATTTTTTTGGTATGCAATGGTAATTGGGGGTATGTGACTTTTGTATGTGCTGTTTCTTCCCTTTATTTTTGGATATTATTGTATGTATTTTATTTGGTTGTTGGTATTTTTATGTCTAGTGTTGTTTTTGTAGTAGAGGAATTGGTGACAGTTAATAGAGTTTATATTGTATTTTTTGGTATATGTTTTTGGTATTCAATGGTGTTGTGGTTGAAACTTCAACAGTTTATTTTTTTGGTGTTTTCCTATGGTATTCCGTTTTGTATTTAATATATGTTTTATTGGTTTAATGTGCAGTGTTGTAATTGTATAAGAGGACAAAATTACTATGGAAGTGACACCAACGAGGAGGAATTTGTGACAGTTAATAGAGTTTATATTGTATTTTTTGGTATATATTTTTGGTATTCAATGGTGTTGTGGTTGAAATTGGTACCCGATATGGTAGTTCACTATGCATTTGTTGGTTGTATTTTTGGTATTCTCTGTCAGTTACGATGTATGGTTGGTTGCAAATTTTGGTGTTCATTATGGTACTTATAAAATTATCGAAATTTGCCACCAGATATTCCAAAAATAAAAAAATTACAAAAATATATGAACGTGCATGATTAATAGTTCAATATCTTTTACATTATTAAAAGGCCAAATTTTATACATTACATATTTATAGTATAGAACAAGCCAAATACGTACGAACATGTTAATAAATAATTAATTCTACCAATTTGGTTACGATTAACGTTTTATATTCTTTAAAAAAACACAAAAAAATTCACATTAAACTCCAAGTAAAATTGCATCTTGTGTGTTTATTGCAATTATGACTATCAATTATACATATGACAATATTTGTCTCGAACTTGTTAGTCCAATCAGTTAATTCTGTATTCCACCATTCACGTAATTTATATATTTGCACTGGATGTCATAGCAACAAATTTTTTCCCCGACTTTACTACCATGTTCGTACAAACATATATAAAAATTAAAATTTTTTACTACCACAAACAACACCATAAATAACACCAAACAACTGTTATTGTTATTTTGACTAATGGAAAGTAATTATCATTGTTATAGTATAATACTTGCACCCACATGGGCATCCCAATAAAAAATCCCTTGGTCAACAACTTATTAAATACACAAAAAACATTCCCTCCATTTTATCTTGTGGTTAAAAATTTTGCATGAAAAAAATGGAAGACAAAGGGGGCCAGCCGTACCTGCTTGATGTGGCCTCCCTTTATAGGGGCTTGTAGGCTGCCATAATCCCATCAAATCAATTAAATTGAGTTGATGGGTCTTCTTCTAATAAATTTATTCAACACATTTTCCATAAATATTTATTAAAATACCATAATTTATACATTACATTTTTTATGGTGTAGAACAAGACAAATATGTATGAACATCTTAATAAATATTTTATTCCATCAAATCACATAATCACACAACTTTTGAAAGAAAAGAAAAGTCAATTTAAAAAATAAAAGTACACAAACCATCAAACACCTTTTACCTAATGGATATTTAATGTCTACAATGAATAGTGGGATTTATTTTTTTCTTTTCCAATTTTTTACACTACCCAACACAACCTTTCAAATCACACACATCACTAATCATTCCCTCACATCATTCTCTTTGCTAATTAGGTAATAAAATTGCTACTTTGTGTGTAATAAAAAACACATTGCTAGGGCCATGTAAATACCATTATTATTTGGTATATTTGTGCAAAATCCCCTAAAATGATATATAACATCATGTGAACATCAACATAAACAGGTCGTGCTATTTATTTGCTAGACAATTAAAGCTGATTTCTTTTCTCAATTCACATATTCAGTGGCATGTGAAAGATAAATTCACAGACTAATGGAAATATCGAGTGTTTCAGAGTTGTCATCATAGACCTGCACTTTCTTTGTGACATTGGCTCCAGTCTTTGGATTGTAAAGTGTGACATCATAGTCTCCATGGAAAACCTTAACCTCAAAAGACCCTTCTTTATCTGTAACACCCGTTAAGTTTGTTGTCTTCCATTCAGCAAATAACTTGTCAACCGCATCCCCTGACGGCGAACTTTGCAATTTGTAATTTAACAGACACATCTCATTGCATCTATCCGGCTTCCATCCTATCCATATCATCATCCCTTTCACAGCTGGATGCGCAAATGCTTCCCTCATAATTTCTTCCAAATAGTAAGCCTGCAATGATAATGTCATGAAACTTAAACGAGCAAACATGACAAGTAAAATAGGACGTGATAGGAGTATACCTGGTTGGAACAGGGCTTAACATTTAGCTCGGTGACCCAAATGGGCATTTTCGTTTCTCCTAACACATCGAAAACTGCACGAACATATGGTATATTAGGATGACTATCAAAATGCCCTTGAAGTCCAATTCCAATCACCAATTCCTCATTCCCTGGAAATGCCTTAATCTCCTGAAGCTTTTCAATATATTTAGAAGGTATAGAAACCATATCACCAGGGTGTTCTAAAGTGTTAAACTCATTTAAGAACATAGTGGCTCTGCTGTCTAGTGAGCTTGCAATCTTGTAAAAGATAGCTGAAGCATTTTTCCCAAGTCTTTCCTCAAATAGTGGGTGATGTAGATTCTCATTTACAACATCCCAAGCAACCAATTTTCCTGCAGAGGTTATTAGCTATGGGGTTTCAACTGAACTCAATATTTTCAAAAGGATAATGAGTTGAGTATTATAGCATTAAAAAGTTGAATTCATCAAGAATAATTTTGAATCTGCCTCTGTTTACCTGCATATCTTGACATAACGCTACCCATTCGTCTTACAGATTCACTTAAAAGTTGTCTTGGTGGTAAATCTCTTAGCCAACGTTGGATATTATCTGCTCCCCATAGGATGTTATGTCCTCTGACATCAATCTCATGGTCTTCAAAGAATTTGAGCATTGCATCTGGGGTACTATAATTTTCTTGGCCTTGTGATCCTTCGACATAGTACCATTTCATCTCATTGTCGAAAACTGCTGTTGTGAACCTGGACACGAACCATTTTTGATACGATTCAGATATTAAAATGGACGATGGTGTCGCGCAACCAATTACAAATTGAAGTTTCCTCTGTTGAATCTTGATTTTTGCTCCTCTAATTTTATTGCCATCCTTATTTGACACATTTACTCTCAATGTCCTCTTCCGAACCTGTAACATAGAAAGAGTAAGTTTTTGTTTGGAATAAATTAAATAGTGCTTAGGTTAGGACAACCTTCTCTATATTTTTCAACCGATGTTCCTGCCATTCATGTTTAGTAAATTCTTTCAGAGAAACGCTATCCACCATTAACTCGGAGTTGGTGTTATTGCTCTGCGATATTAAAATAAGGCAGATTACTTGCTATAATATGTTATGTTAAAAATATGATGCATTACTTTTACCATCGTCTCGCTCAGGTGCGATATAATACCTGGAAATGGAGTACTGAATGTGCACTATGATCAACAGTGAGTCCACCTTTGATCATAGACCAACAACCAGATTTAGCTATTACTGATCCCACGGTAGTAACAGTTTTGTGGTCTGAATCATAAATCGTGGCAACCACAGTACCTGATCCTTCACTTAATTGAACCCAAGCTGCAAAAATATTACTTTTTTAACTAACTTGATGAAGTCCAGGTTCTTCAAAATCAATTATAGGAATACAAAATTTTCTTTTATGTCTATAGTAAGTTTTTACCTGAAAACGCGTAAAATAGGCCTTCCTTCAAGTTAAACGATTGTGAGACGCTATAAGGCGTGGTTCTATTATACGCCACAATAAATTTGTTTCCACTAGATTCCCTTGTTTCTAGTTTTACATGACCATCTTTTTTCCAGGCCTCCATGCCTTTGTCAAATCCAGGATTCGCAATTAAGCCGCCTCCATATTGAGGATCCAATGGTTGCTTCTGACACTGAAAGTAACATACGCGAGAAGAGTTTAACTTCAATATGCTGATATTATAAACAAGAAATATAAAATGTTTTTAGTATACCTCTATTGTTGCTGAATAGTCGTAAGGTGTAGCGCCATCAACCAAATATCCTAGAGAAATGAAATTGTTGTTAATTACTACTTCATATAAGATATGGAAAGTATCTGCAAGTAATTAATTGCCAATTCGACTCAAGGACATGAAATTAAACATCTTGATTTAATATATCATGAGATCAGGTTAACTTAAGTAAAATAATTGTAGGATAAACTGATTTTAAAACTTGTTCATCTTAACAGACATGTCTATTTTACTGAGATACTTACCAGCCAAAAACAACGAGCAAAGAAGAATGAACCTATTGTTTCCAAGTGTAGCCACGTCACAGTTTCGTCCTCGTCCCATGTTGATTCTGAAAGACACAAGAATAATAGGTGTAAACAAACAAGTCTTACTTAAGATTAATCTTGCTATTCAGATACTTGAGATGTGATTTATAATCCTCAAAATCTGTAATGCCAAAAGAAGTAACTTATAGTATAATTTAATGCAATGAAGATGTATGAAAGTACATTATATGGACAACTTTTGCAACAAACATAAGCCAAAACAAAGAGATTAATTTTTGCAATAAAAGCTATTATCACACGATTCATCTTATAGAAATCAAACGTCAATGAACTTCCAATTTTCGGCACGAACGGTATATAGAGACAAATATGTATGAATTGCTGGTACATGAACTTCCAATTTTGGGTACGTTCAATAGAGACAAACTATGATCACATCCTTTATGTAAGGATTATAATGCAGCGGAAAATAATGTGAATAAAGTTATTATGCAAAAATAACTTTATTATATCATAATGTCCTCCTTATTTCATTTTTTGATAAAATAATTATTATTATTATTAGTCGAGTGACCACCTAAAAGCTAGATAAATAAGAAAATTCCCCATTTGATTGAGCAATACATGAAATGCATGAATATTATAAGAATTAAAAATTAAATTAATACTATAAAAATTAAAAGTGAGATATGATTTGTGACAAATCCACAGCCAAATTTAGCATCTCAGATTTGAATTTAATTGAGATGGTTGAACCACAAAAAAGTAAAACAGATGTACTAAACGTAATTAATGGTTACCAACTAGGTAAAAGGTTGTTCATTCTATCTAATTTTTTTCAAAAAATGATATATTTTTGCATTTTTCCATGATTAAAGTAATATTCATTAAAAGAACTTCATATTTGTATTCAGTGTACATCTATCACATCATATTCGATCAGTAATTATTTAAGTATTAAAACTTTGACTATGCTATTTTAGTTTCAGTGATTATTTCTCTCTAGTCCCTATATCCTCACCATTTTATTATATCATAGAGTCCTAAACATAAAAGTAAAAAAGAAATTGAAATATTTTACTTTATGTTGATGGTCCAAGTTTGGTTGACAAAATGTACTATCATCAATCGATTGTTATCTCCATTAAATTTCAGTTTTGACATTGCAGTAAGGAGTTTTTTTTAAATAAAAAAAAAAATCCAATCAAATTGGATTGTAATACCAACACATGCAACTCAAAAAAATCACAGTTAATAGGTATAAGTCACCCACCTACTCATATTCCTAATACAATGAAGATTTGATAGAAGTTGTTCATATTTGAAAAAAGCATCAAAAAATGCTAAGGAAGTACATACAGGAAAGCATTAGCACACCATTGTCAAAACTAGTTAAATAACATAGTATAAAAAATAATATTTGAACTTTAATTTTTTTAGAGTACAATTTTGTACTGTGCACTGCTTTAACCAAAATCGAATAGAAAATTTCCTACCTTTGTAACCTAGTAAAATTTTAATATCTTATCTATTTGAGCAACCTGCAAATAT
Organism: Solanum rostratum; assembly: GCA_029948455.1. NCBI lineage: Eukaryota > Viridiplantae > Streptophyta > Magnoliopsida > Solanales > Solanaceae > Solanum > Solanum rostratum. The sequence goes on along the minus strand of CM057045.1, from coordinate 87,213,888 downwards.
CAGGATCTGTAATAATATTTTCACTCATAAAAATTGAAAGCTAACATTTCATGAATAAATAAAAAGAATCTCTAAAGAGAAATACTGAAATGGAGAGAGTAACCATAATTGAAGATTGCAATTATACTGAATAAATAACCACTGTATTCTGAATCAGTTCAGCGCTCTAACTATAGCTGTGTTGCCACTTATGCTATGTAACAGGAAGTAGTCCACATGCTCAACTTTGCATTTTCACATGAAGCTCCAAGTGACTACTGACATGTGATCCTTCGCGTTCTCATTTTCTTGGCTGTCAGCACTGGAGATGAGCTGTGACCCAAGCTGATAAACACACCTTTCTTGGTGCTCAGTTGGATCATACGACTCTGTGGCATAAATGAGCGGACTTATTCCTGGAGCGTGGTCAGTAATACTGGATGTCCCTGATACCAGCAGCAACATAAAAACCTTGTTCAGTACCCAGTATTACGATGGGCAATTATCCAGGCTGCGGTGCAAACTGGCTTTCTAGAAGCAAGATTCCAATGGATGAACTTACTGATAGTCCAGCAGTTGGAGAAGCTATATGAATTAAGATGACAATATACTTTGGGTCAGGTTTTTATCTATTTGGATATTGAAGTAAGCATTAAATTGGATAATGGCTCGTTATGTGTGCATATATATGGTTCTTTTTCTGGTGTGGCATATATGTTGAAGTTTTATGATGAAGTCCAATTTGATTGAAAACCTGAGAATTGATTTTCACTCCTTTTGGTCTAATATTATTTTAAAAAGAAATTTAGTTTTGCTTTAATCAGCCACTGTAATAACTTCAATCTATAGAAAAATATTTGAAGACCTGAAAGGTGGAAGTTCTGTATATTTTTTATTAACATAGCTCTAACTAATTTTTTATTTTTATCAATCTAAAAAGTTCTGTATATTTCTTATTAACATAAAGCTCTAAAACTAATTTTACTAGTAGAAATTTAGCAAAATCAGTCACCACTAGGCAAATAGGATGTAACGTCTAACTATACGACAGAAGGCATACGACAAAACATGGAGGAATAATTGTTAGTAATTAGCTAATTCTCAATTAGTACATTTCCTGGAATTTTTATTAGTAACTAACTTATTCTCAATTAGTACATTAGGAAACACTTATTTCTTTGTACATCACATTCGTGCATTTGTAATTCAATGTCCATTGGATTGAAGAACACAGTGCAGACTATTGCCAAAGAGCTTTGCATCTTTTTTCCATTTCCTTCTGTAGAAAGTTCATCTAGTAATTTGAAAGCCTAAGTTATTGTAAAAAAAAAAGGTGCTCCTTGATGTTTTCAGGGCTCTCAGCGACAACGTGTATTCGTGTCAGGTAGTTCCAGTGATCAGATGCAGCCACTAAATAAGGAAAAAGTCGTTCTCACGTAAATGCTAGACTCATACTTCACTCTGGCAAATAGTTAAGTATATTCTCGAGGATAACTGCAAAAAGCCTCACCTGATGAATTCTATGATTCAGAATATTGGTTTTGGAACAGGATATCTAGCAACCATTTTAGCTGCTACCAAGCCAGCAGCCAAAGCCACTCCAAATAAAGCATGAAGTCTCACACAGTAATACTTTGCCATAAAGATCTTTGCTTTGTCCTATAAAATTGAAGTTTAAAATCATGACTCGAATGAACATTGATTGCCCAGAAAGATAGCAAAGCAGATATAAGTCAGAAGAAGATATACAGTTGCACTTTCTATGTCTCCTACATTACCACAACAATGACCAAGATGATATTTCATGGAAGAACAAAACAAAATGTTCACTCACCTTATGATTCTTCTCCACATAGCTAACTACGAGCTTTCCCACTGGTATTGTTAAAGCACAAAGAATCTGGAAGAAATGATACATCATTAGATAGTGGAACATATCTAAATACTCAGAATTTGGAAGTGACAAATATAACATTAAAATTGCCAACACAAAATCCATAACAGATCTCTCACAACTTAGTACACTTCTCTGATGACTACAGGTTCAGGAAATTGTTTATGACTAAAACCAAATGAACAAAAACTTCCCAAAACAAGTACACATCACAGATAAACAGAAAGTGAAATTTCTTTAGTAATTATTGTAACTACATTTGAAAAGCCAGATAAAGACTTACAATGCATGTAAATGGAAGTGTTTGAGTGAAACCGAGAAGAAGCATCCCTGAATAGAGTGTAGCCACACTCACTTTTACAACTTTGGAACCAGCTTGAGTGCCAAGCCTAACCTGAACTCAAGAGACAAAAATACAAGTGACCACTAGTTCTTCCATTTCTACTTGAACTTTGCTGTCTGATCTAGGTGTACTTACCAGCGGAGAAAATTTTCCCACGGCCTTATCCCCTTCTACCTGAAGTTCGCATCAGATGAATGAGTTGAAAGTACTGGTAAATACCAATGGTTAGCAAATTCCTTCCCTCAAGGTTGGAGGGTTAGGGAAGGTAAAGAGACCTTATTACCTGGTGGAAGTGACTACAGAACAGGATAAGTGATGTTGTGAAACCAACAAGTGCTGATGCTGAAAGAATTGTATATGTGATTGGGAGCTCACTGAAATGCATATTAGACCAGATTCAGTTACACGTACACTCCTTCATTATATGGGTATTAGTGATGAAACAACCTGGTGCTGCTTTGAAGCAAGTAAAAGGCAGTCGTAGCAAAAGGACCAAATGCAGCAAAGCACAAGGGTTCCCCCAGACCTTGGTAACTTAACCGAAATGGCGGGCACTAGAAGACAATATAATAGAATCAACAGAAACCAGTTATTTACGTAATAATTCACACGGTATAACTGAGACGAAAGAGACAATTAACAATTGATATTACTCATAAAACTCCCATACAACAAAGATAGAGAGATTCAGTTAGCGCAGAAGTCCATTGATTTTACATTGACACCACCAAACAAGATCTTTGTATTTTAGCATTGAGAACAAGGATAATACAGGTGCTGGTATAGAAACTGCTGTAGTTCTTTTTCTTTTTGAAAGAAAATTAGTTGATGTTGAGCAAGCTCCATCAATGGAAACTTTGAACGTATGTTGCTCGGATTCTTTAAAATGTCAACGGGTGCATGTTGGATTCTCCAAAAGTAGTATATTTTGGGATAATCCGACACGGGTGCAACATCAAAATCTATGTTGCTCGGACTCTCCAAATATGTTGCTGCACCCTTGTCGGATTCTCCGAAAATGTGCTACTTTTGAAGAGTCCAACATGCACCCATTGACATTTTCAAAGAGTCCGAACAACATAGATCGAAAGTGAAGAGTCTATGTAACTTAGATTTTAATAGATACAGTTGAGAGAGAAAGCATAAAGTAGGAGAAGGGAAGAGAGAAATTGAAGTCCACGAAATCGCAATTGAAGAAGACCAAAACAATTTCATTACATCATTTAACACTGATACAATCAATATATATTCTCGAGCCGAGGGTCTATCAAAAACAGCCTCTTTACCCCCACAAAGATTAGGGGGTAAGGTCACTATGAAGTCATGCTATTGGAGAAGAAATACTACATTCTATTGGAGAAGAATACTACCCTATGTGATGTAAGTGCTCACTCTGATCTTTGTTTAGATGATGAATTATGTGAATATAATGTTACCTGTTCCTCAAAAAAGGTTAGGGGATAAGGTCTGCATAACACACCACCCTCCCTAGACCCCACTTGTGGGATCACACTGGGTTTGTTGTTGTTTGTATAATCAACTGACGATTCTACTAACTAATTAACCACTAACAGACTGAGTGAACTTCACTAAGTTCAATAACTGTCAGGCAAATTATTCTATAACAGTATCTTGGAACACTGCTAACAGCCTTTCACCCTACATTCTCTTCTTCCACATCTCATTATAGTTGGATTCATCATAATCTGACTATTACCCCTTTATCTCGATTGAGAGTTGGGATTGCAGCTTAATTGGTTGATTGATTTTACTTGGATTTAGAGATTCTTTTAGCAGAAAACTCGATCACCAAGGGTTAATTGAGGTTATAAAAAAGAACCATTTTTCAAGAAGTCCAATTCTTCTTTATAAAGAGGAAGATATTTGCCACTTCGATCAAGATGTTGAATTTTCTATCCTAACCAGAATAACAGAAGTTGCTTGATGGAGCAATATCAGCAAGATCAGAAATATAGAAGATGCCAGTGGACTAAATTATTTGAATTACCTGGTATATGTAACCACAAGTGATTGCAGAAGCTAATAGTAATATAGCACATAGATTTGCAGCCTCCACAGATGTATAAGTAAGACCCAAGAAACCAAGGGCAAGCAACAAGTAAGCAGCAATGAATGTTCCTGTGCGGCTTATGCCAAAATTATAAAGCAAAGTGAGTCAACCTTAAGACTATAATTCCAAACAAATAAATATAAGGCGGTAGCATGACCACATTCTAAAGGCAACCTTATACGGGAAAAATCACATTAACTTCGTATTCCAAACTTAAACATGGAGCAGTCTGCGAAAGATTTGACTTTGGTTGACACATGTTTTTTCTTAGGAAGGTAACATTTTATAAGATACATACTTCTAGTCAGCAAGAGAGCAGACTCTAGGACATACTTGAGACAGGTTATTGACTTATCTGGTAAAGTGGTTTGTTGTCCTTATAGTCAGACCACTAATCTAGTAACAAGGATACCAGTAGTAGTCGTCTGACTGAAGCTTGGTCAATATATAGGTTATCCTGGCGCGTTCATGCATTCAATGACATTGATTTCTAGGATAAAAGCTCAGTTTACACATTCATGTGAGGCTGTTTTCAGAAGACCCTCGTCTCAAAAATATCAAGCCCCATAAGCTACACATCCATGCACTTATTTTTAGAAAATTAACAATACATCATCCTAGTCAATTAAAGTAAGATAAGAAAAAAAAGAAAAAGTAAAGAAAATAAAGAAGTGATGCAATTGTCATGGTAGCAGTAGACATTTTTACCTGCCAACAATGTTCACAACTGACTCTTTCTTGTCCTTATCAGCTCCTGTGTCAAAATCATAAACGTCGTTGCTGCCCATATTACAGAGATATTGATACAGAGTGAAGACGTTTAACAAGGGCATTATAGTCCTTGACTGTAACATAACCATAAAAGATAAAGCCACATGCATTATTACGAAATACAATCTTTGTAAAGTAAGAATTATTCCCGTTATAGTGCACCAAGACAGTGTCAATAAAATAAATTGAGAACCATGAGGTCTTATATTTGAAAGTAAAAAGCACTAGGTGATTTCTTCTTGTCTATCCAAGCATGGGGGACAGATCTACCTAATATTGTCTAGTCAAACATAGCAGGTACCCGTGGAATTAGTCGAGGTGCGCGCATGTTAGTCCGGACACCACGGTTGTAATAAAAAAGTGGGTTGGTCGCTCCTATCAAGTTAGCCAACTTTTTAATGAAACAAAGAGACTTCAATACTCCTTAAATCTCTCTCAACACAATATACCCAGTGAAATCCCACAGAGGGGGATTTGGGGAGATTAGAGTGTAGGCAAACCTTTCCATTACCTCATGGAGGTAGAGAGGTTGTTTCCAAAAGACCCTAGGCTCAAATATATTCGTCCTAAACAAAAAGAAAACAATAGATATAGAACAACCGCTAAGACGAAAAGCAATATCAATTCTACAACGAAAAATGACAAAAGTAGCAGAGTAATCGAAGAGCGGCAATGGCATAATTATAACAGCTCGACTAATCCTATGACAAACCTATAAAGTGTCACATGGTAAGACAACATTCTACCCCTACTAACCTTCTACCTAATACACAATCTCTACTACTTTTTATCTAAGGTCATGTCCTTGGTGATATGAAGTTGCGCCATATCTTGTCTATCATCTCTCCCCAATACTTTTTCAGTCTACTTCTACCCCTCTGTGTAACCCCTAAATCAAACCTCTCGCACCTCCTAACTTGGGCATCAACACACCTCTGCACATGGACAAATCATCTCAGCCTCGCTTCTCTCATCTTGTTTACCACTGGGGCCACTCCCACCTTCTCCCTAATAACCTCATTCCTAATCTTGTCACTCCTAGTATGTTCACACATCCATCTTAACATTCTCATCTCCGTAACATGCATCTTTTGAACATGCGAGTTTTTGACAGGCCAGCACATCTACCCTTAAATCTCTCTCATATGTTTAAAATCAATCTCAAATATACAATTCTCACCAACATAACATGGAAATACACTTAATGAAAGTAAATGAAAAGAAAAAAGAGGACTAGGTAAGAAAAAAGATTTCAAGAACTAACCACTCTAAATAAAAGTCCTACCCCTATCCTTTCTTCGTTATGTTGCAACAACATGAACCTAAAAGGACTTCATGAGCTCTCTTGTTAACATGCTGATTGAAGACGGTTTGATTGTATCTAATTGTCAATAAATCAAGTGATTCTTTAGCTAGATGACGTTGACTAGATGGTGAATGTGCATCAAGTGATTCTTGAGCAAGATGGCATTGACTTGATGGTGAATATGCATCAAAGTATTTCCACCTTCCCACCAAGATCAAGTAGTAAATAAAATTTCCGATGACAGTAAAATCCACACCTTAAGTTAAGCCAAGTGATGATAAAAACTGAAGATGCCAACAGCATAAAATAACGCCTAGCAGAAAAGAGGCCTGTCTGCAAATAAGCAGCTGCACTCCCCACCTATTCATGAGCAGCAACAGTGAGATTTTAGTGGAACGATATTGAAAAAGTTGTTCATTATAAGCAGAGACATTTTTACTATAATTACTTACCAAAACAACAATACAAAAGGTATCAATTTGGAAGATCAAAATCCTTCTTTGGATAGATCAATTGAAAACTACCAAGACCAAACCAAGATGGGCTCCAAAGAAATAACAACGATATGGATTTGTTGCTCAACTAAACTCACAATCAAACTTCTACGATATCAATTAAAAAGGGAATTCTCTCTTTACACTACAGATAAATAAAATAGAACTCTCTCCTAATCCTCTCTTTTAATAAGCCTAGCATATTTCTCGCTTTAATGGAACAGTCTCCTAATTCTTTCTTTTCAAATAAAGCCCCAAAGCACCTAGCAATGACATCCTCCAAGTTGTCTTCTTCTTCTTGTGATCTTTTAAGCAAAATATCCATGCTCTTTCAATGGAATACATAATTTTTTGCCAATCTAGTGATCATCCTCACTCTCATGCACTAAGGTTTACCTGCTCTTGACAACAGTTCAGGCTGTTCAGTTTATCATTTTATCATACTGTTTACAGTATTCATCTGTGAATTCTTATGAAGATGCAGTCATAGGCTTAGCAACTTATTTAGTTGATTCAGTATGGAGATTCTTCCTCATATCCAATCTGAAATAGAACTTTTCAAATATCATAAAAAATCCACCACCTTCTAGCTAGGAAATTTTAGACTATGTTGTTCGGACTCTTAAAAAATGTTGATGGGTGCATGTTAGATCCTCCAAGATTAGTGCATTTTCAAAGGGTCCTATGCGAGCACAGCAACAGTTTTTTGGAGATTCTGTGCAACATAGATTTAAGCCAACATCTTTAACAAGCAGCCACAGGTAGCCTTTATATAGTTTGGTTTCACAAGACTAGCACTCTTAATGATTTCTTGCAGTTTGAATCTCAATAAACATAAGATACTAGTCAGATTATTCAGGTAGGTTTACATCAGAAATTGAAACAACATATATAGCTGAAAATGTTAAAACTCAAAAGGAGCAGCCTCTAACACAGCCGATAACTTCAAAACTTACAGTTAGAGGAATGAGGGCTACGGAGTATATTGGTAATTTGATTGCCCTCCATATCAAAGTAGCTTGTGAGATATTTTCTTCGTTTTCCTCAGAGGTAGAATCATGTTGCTGCACTCTACACATGAATAAACCTCTCGGGCTTGAATATTGTTGCTCGACTTCTTTCCATCTTAAGTTAATATCATTGACAGATCTTCCAGTGCATTGAAAGCAGCAGACTGATCTTTGTATGACGTGTGATGGTAGTGAACAAGTCCTCAAGATAAAATTCCTGTCAAGCCGCATAATGTCAAGGTCAGAAAAGTTTCAATTGCTGATCAGGGATTGAACTTAAATTGTTCTCTATACATTATGTTAACTATTCAAAAACCAAGCCCAAAGATAACAACATTTTTAGGTTCCGCAATCAAATCACAGAAAACATTTTCTAGCATTTGCATATTCAACTATCTAAACAGCTAAATATTTAATATACTACAGAAGGAAAGAAAATGACAGGAAGGCACAACCTGAAGGTATCAAATAATTCATTTCTTTTAAAAATGAGTTCCGTATTGAGAATTCGAGAGGTTGTATTTGTCTAATAAGATAACAACATTTTGTAATGGCTTACTTCATGGAGATTTATAGTCATTACGTAGCATTAGCGTAAAATGCAACACATGCACACATTGAATGAATAAAACATAATGTTAGAAGCTACACGTAAGAAAATATATCTATAGAACAGATTCAGGTCATGAATATTGATATTTCCTAAGGTTACATGCCTTGCATTCATGCGTAGTAATGTGGATAGAAACGACCGCATTTATGTTTAAACATATCACAAAATGTATTAATCTCATGCATTTTGACATGTCCAGAAGTTGAGAAGCCAAAGACAGTGGTCTTCCATTTATGCATATGCAAAAATATTCATCACATACTAGTTTAAACATCATTGCTGTTTCAGACACACCTATGTCGGTAACTAATTCCTGATAAAAATTCTTTGCTGGTGTACTAACCAGGGTGTGGAGTACCCACTCTATTAATGTTTTAAGCATGCTCATTACAGGTAAACAAGTAGCATCTCCAGCTCTCCAACTAATTATGTAGAAAATGACAATTACATTTAGAGTCAAGCCCTTCTTGACCAAACCCAAGAGTGTGGATTAGTGATCAATAAAGTGAATTCATAACAATGAGATCTCACGTAAAAAGCCCACGGTAAAGATAATTTCATCCCATTTATCCAAACCTTAGTGGACAAAATTACTCAACAGTACTTGCACTGGTGAAAGGTAGTAAGTACCCCATGAAATTAGTCGAAGAATCTAAGAGCGAGCAATTTCGGCCAAACACCACCATTATTACCAAAAATCACTAGCATATAATGCATCACATATATCTCTCAAATGAATCGTACAAGATACACCTTCTCTGTGCATTAATCCAAAGTAAAAAAATCCATTCCAAACCCTCCCTTTTCCTATTCCTTCCATTTCAATTTTCTTGTCTTACACTCTTTTTATTTTACTCCGTTCCAAAAAAAAAATGTCTCTCTTTTTGGCAACTCTTTAAACTTTCACATGATATATTTTACATCAAGAATATGGAAAGAGTATAATAGAAAACCAAAATTAAAGCCCAAAATCACATCGTTTCATTCAAAGACTCTATCTTGGAGAGATTAGTCTGTAATACTAGCACAATACTAAAGTAAAGAAAACAAGGGCAATAACTTGCCTGGAAGAAGTAGGGACATGGCTAGTCTTTTTAAAGACAGAAGCAAGAATTGGACCATTGAAAGTGGCTGCCAATGCCATCATAACTCTCAATACCAGTTAAAGTTGGGATTTTGAGAACATCAACACTGAAATTGGGAATGCAGAGACACCCAAGAACCAAATAAGCGTATCAAACTGGAGAATACATTAGTCTATCCCTATCAAGAATCAAGAAAATCAGCAGTTCTTACTCTCTTTCTATTATGTGTAAAAAAGAGAGTGCAAAAGATAAGCTTTTGACAAAAAGGGTCCCTTATATTCCCGGCTAAGTTCAAAATAATCCTTTTAAGTATGTACAAAATAGTTTGAGTCCTGTAAGTTTGTCAAAAAACAATTTTTTTTTGTTTCCATTCAAATATTTATTGAGCTTTGTTTATACTAACTTTGATGAGAACTATAAAAAAAAGAGGGGGGGGGGGGGGGGGGAGGGGACTAGTGAGAACTTATATTTTGATGTATAATCTTTTATATATATAGTTTTTATTATTTGTTATTTTTTTCTCAAGTCTGGTATAATTTTTTGGGGTCTAACTTAACTTATGTTATTTTTAAAAAATATATTTTTTGTGTTGCATATTTTAGAATTTGATGGGAATTTTTTGAAATTTAGTTCAAATCTTCTTTTCATTATTTTGTGTCAAGTTCAGCGAATACAAATTGTTAAATATTTGATGGATAATAAAAATGTTAAAACTTTTAATTAAAAAACTAAAAGGCTAAAATCATCCAATACATATACTTAGGTGACTTTTTTGTATTGAGATATGCAATTAATCGTATGGTTAGGTGGTAGAACTATATTTTATTTCCTTATAAAGATTTTTTAGTTCATTTTATTTAATATAATAAAGTCTTTCTTTGAATAGCTTATTGTGTTAATACAAGTGTCCATTGATTATATAGTAGATAATTTTTGTGTATGAAATTATTTAACTCATACACGAAAGATTAAAATTATCAATTTTTACAAATTATAAAAGTAAATGTTCACAATCAAAAATAAAGTTGGACCAAACATCTTGGTGATTGTAGCACAAGATTATCTATGATTCGATCTTAATTTTGGAAATGGTAAAATTCTAATTTCGTATATTAGTATATTTTGTATGTATTGAATGGACCAAATAGAGATATTTGTTTATATTAATATATTAATAAACAAATTCTCTTGGCCATTGTATATACTTGTACTTTTAGTGTTGATATGATTATTATGATCTATGTAGTTTGATTTATTATTATAATCTATTAAAAGGGAGACTCTATTAAGAGTTAATATATCACGAATAGATTAGGTAATAACAAATCACATTAGTGAAATAATAATTAGTTAACAGAACCATGTCTCAGACTTGAGATAGACAATCTTTTTTATGGTTGATTATAAATTTTCACGTGAAATCCCTACAGGTGGATTATACATCCTATATGTGAAATTAATTAAGTATAATAATAAGAATTAAGTTAGTCAATAAATTAAATTTTCAGAAAATTCATTAAATTAATTGATGTCGGTAATTCTAACATGAGGAGTTAAATAAGATGTAATAGTAAATTTTAAATTTATATCGAGAAGTGCAATTACAAAATTTTAGTTAAATAATTTGTAATTTATCGTGGTATGACGATTCATTTATTTGAGAATTAATATCATAAATGGAGGCTTCGGTTAGTAAGTCTGTAGTTCCTGTTGTACCTGATTAATTAATTAATTAATTTTAGAAAAGAAAAGGAGTGTTTTGGAAGAAGTAAATATATAAGTAATTTTCTAGAAGGAATAAATTATTTTATTTTTAACGGTGGTCATAATGCTGATTAAAAAAAATCATATTATCTACTAAAGAAATATTTTTTAGGCTATTTAGAGATTTTTTCTTAGTTTTAATTGCTTTTAATAACCCTAAATGCCTATGAACATTAAACCCCTTGGAGATGGTGGAAATAAATAGAGAAGACTTTCAACTAGAAAAAAACATCCTTTTTTTTCAAAAGAAAACACTTGCCTATACAAAATTTTAGTTGAAAAGATAATCAAGAAAAATAGTAAAAGTTCGGAGCTCTAGATTCCTTGCTTTTGAATCAGTTGTGTGAAAGCTTCTAAAGGTTAGAATTTTCTGAATTTCATTTTGATTTTATGTTATTTTGTTAATACATAAATTTTTTATTCGTGATTGTATTTCTGTTGTGTATACAAGTTCTACACTTTAACATTTTGAACTTAATCCCAAACATAAAATATCGTCTTTTTAATCTTTTTCTTGTGAATACGATCATAGACAAACTTTATCTGGTGAATTTAGATTGATCTAACAATTTCAACAAAAATACTAAATATTTATCCGACTAATTAATTAAAAGTAACAAGTACCTAAAAATAGGGGCCATATAGGGGTTCATCTCAACACCCACGCAACCGTTTAGCTCCAATTTTATATGTTGTTCAAGAAAAAAATACAAATATTTAAAATGTGAACTCCTAAATTAAATTAATTATAATAGAATATCAAACGTAACTAATTAATATTTAAATCATGAATTTATTCCTACGCTCTGAAATATATCGTTCAAACTCCCCAATAACCCCTCCTCAAAGTGATTATCATGTAGTTCAAGTCCTCCCAAAACTTTATTTTACAATTTTTCCTGATACATCTAAACAATTAGATTACAAGACTTCAAGTAAATATTTAATTTTGATTGGGAAATTCCCCTAGAAAATAGTTTTGCATTTCAAATAATTTCTAAAATGCAATTAATTAAGCTAGCTTCATCTTTTACCATATGTTATGTAGTAATTCAAACTAAAACACATATAAATTGAATTTCACATATGTATCTGCTTTTTAAAAAACTATATATTTCTCACCAAAAATATACACTAGTGATATTTTCAGACAAACTTACACATTTTCATGTGGAAAAAATAATTTTTATTTTTCATCTCATGAAAAATTGTTCTAGACTTGCATTTGTGAGGAAAAAAAAAAAGAAAAAGAATGGTCCTGTTGGAGTACTACATCATTGAATTCGAATGAATAAAATATCTTTATATGATTTTGAATAATTATTATCTCATAAGTTAATTTCAAAATCAATTGAAGTGTAATATTAATTTTCTTATCACCACTAGAGTCCCATATAAAAAAAATAATAATAATAAAGAAGGAGAGACTCAAAAAGTTCACTTTTCTAAATATTAAAAAAAAAACTCACGTAATTAGCTAACTAATAGAAGTACGTTTTAAGAAATTCATGAACTAGAATGATACTAGTTTCTGGTAATGTCTATTTGATTTCAACACGCGTAGTAGGGATAGATTTGAAATGAAAAAAGATATAAACAACACTGAATTACATATCAGCTAGAATTATGAATATCCACTAAATCAACAAATCAGAAGGGGCTAATCTATTGCATCGTTGTATTTACTCACATTTTTTAAAATTTAATATGTAACAAAAATGATAGTGAAACTTTGAAGTAATATTAATTATTGAACTATACCTAGAGAAATCAGTATCGACTGGTGGATTAATATTATCAGCATAATCAATATCCAAGTGAGGAATGGTTTCTAGAAAAGTCAATTTGATTTCAACACTCCTAATAGGGATCGATTTGAAAAGAAGGAAGATATAAACAACTGAATCACAATTCATATATGAATCTCGGAATTATGAATATTCACTAAACCAACAAATCAGAAAGGGCTAATCTATTCCATTGTTATATTTACTCATATTTTATCAAATTTAATATGTAACAAAAATGATAGTGAAACTTTGAAGTAATATTAATCATTGAACCATACTTAGAGTACTCAGGATCCGCTTGTTGATTAATATTATCAGCGCAATCAATATCTGATTGAGGAAAAGTTTCTGGAAAAATCAATTTGATTTCAATACTCGTAATAAGGATGAATTTGAAATGAAGGAATATAGAAACAATATTTAATCCGACCAGAATCATGAATGTCCACTAAACCAGCAAATCAAAAGGGCTAATCTGGCATTATTACATTTTAGAAAACTTGAATAAATATTGTAACTGATCCCATTAATTATTTAAATTCAAATATAATTTAACTTCTTAAAAATCCAAACAGAAGCTTTAGCAGTAAATGCATAATTTTGAAATCATATTAACATGTTAGTCGCCTTCTATTTTTCATGTTTGACATCAGTAACTTGATCATTTTGAGTTCCTTTTTTTTAAAAAAAAAAAAATTTAAAATTTATAGTACGTACATATACTCAATTTTTAGTATGGTTGATTATTTTTTTAATTTATGCCTTTGAATTGAGATATATAAACTTTTCAAGTTTAGATCTCAAAAGCAGTTAGAGAAAAAAAACGATATGCCCCCACTAGGGCACTTCCATATTTCTCTCAACTACATTTGACTCATTTATATAAATGACAAGGACAAAACATAGACCTACAATCTCTCTCTATATGCATACGTATACATTCAGATTAAACAATGTGATAATATCTGTCACATAACACACAAAAGTGAAGAGTTTCTTGAAATTAAATTCAATATTTGCAAAGGAATTTGCCATCCTTGGAGACATATCAGTTTAAAGTAATATGTTAGAAGGGTAATATATGTATGTATGTATCAAACAACGTCGGATTGGTTTAATCTCGGGGTGGTTTATAAAGTTAAAATCAAACCAAATATAATCGATTCTTTTTTCAATACCAAATGAAGTCAAACTAAATTATTAGTCGGGTTTTTTCTCCCGAATTGACTCGATTTGCAGTTTGATTCGATTTTCGATTTGATTTTGTTCAACCCTAGATATATAGGCTAGACATGTATGTAGATACGATGAATTGATGGTGAAGTAGCAAATCTCCAATTTCTACGCAAGCTTTGTGAAACACACAAAGGAGGTTCCTCTCCATTTCTTCTCTCTCCATTTTCTCTAAGTTCTTATCTTGATAGATGACGCATGGTAAAAATTAGACATAATATGAAGAGAGAAGAAATGATTAATTAAATCTTAACCATCAAATCTAACTTTTATCATATGTCAATTATTCAGATCGAAACTTGAAAAAAATGGAAAGGAATCTTGAAAACACACAATATGGAAACGAGAAAAGAAAACCAAACATATTGACAAAGAGGGAAACTAACAATTGAATATGGATGAAAACAACATATGACTCAACAAAGGCCATAAGTTATGTTAATGAATTGACTCAGAGTAAATTACATCAACTTGTGTTTTCATAGTCCAAAGACTTTTATTTGTTCCTATATATGACATAAATTGCCTTAAAAACATGTTTCAATATTTGTGGTCTATATTCAGTTGGAGATCCAAGAAGCCCAGGGTTGGAAAGACGACAATACCCTCAGTTCCTGTTTAAATAAGGAAAGTAGAAAAATGTCCACCTTCTGCTGCGTAACGCACATTACTTGGTCCTCTCATGCTCTTCACATTTCGGAAAAACCGTCCTCCTATTATTATGTTAACCTTACTAACTTTGCTTCTTTTTCTTTTAATTACTTTTTAAATTTATATTGAAAATAGGATTAGAGATCTTACTAAAAAAAGACATTAAACATTCGTTTGAAGCAGAGAGAATAGTACAAAAGTAGTGGTTATGTAATGGAAATTTTGATCTTGATCCAATGCTTAGCAAAATTCAGGACGAGACAAAATAAATAAAAAATCTAACATGTTGCCAAAGAGGGTAACGGCAAATAATTAAGTAAAGGCTGATATTTTCCTGGATTTGGAAATGAATGGTGAAAAATAAATGAAAGCAACACACGATTCAACAAAAGATCAGAAGATGTGCTAATGGACACAACACTTCACCAGAATATATTTCTGTTTTTCTACTCACACACATATATATAGTAACAGTGTGAGTTGATAAATTCAATATATGTAAGACAAACTCACAACAAACTTTATCAAGAAAATCAGACCCCATATGGAAAAAGACTGCATGCTTATATGATTTTTTACATATATAAGCACAGAGCTAACCAAGGTCAAAGCTATAGTTCAACCCGAAATCAGTAACTATATAATTCAAACTCGATATATATCTTACAAATCCACTGAAATATGTACAAATGAATAAATTAGGACCAGTAACTTTAAAAAGTTCGAATTCTTAATTCATAAACTTCAAATTCTGGCTCAATGTAACCACTAGTTCCTCTTTCCTCATTTGTTACGGAGGAAAAAAATTCTTGAATTGTTTTGATTTGTGTTGGTTATAAATGACTAATACAGGTCCACCTAGTTAAGGTTGGAGGTCCATTAAGTGCTGGTCTCCTATTAATGGCTGACGCTACAAATCAAATTCAAATAAACTTCTTCTACGTTTGATAAATTTTGACATATATGAATTGACATGAAGTGACAAATCTCCAATTTCTACAGATGCATGCATGTGATACACAGTTCTTTAAATTTTCATGTCCAAATTAAACTAACCATGCTTGAATCATTTCGAGTGAATGCCAATAGCATTAATTACGTGTTACGTGCCACATTTGGTAGAAAAAATATTTGAATGGATGATAATTGTATTAACGGTACGCTATGGTTCTCCACCACAATTTAGTCCTATAGTACTATATCATCTCTTGTTTTTTTTGTCGGCTAAGTTTATTTTCGATCCTTTTTTCATCAAAAAAGAATAATATATATCTTAATTTTATTTTAAATTTGAAATTTCTCATTCTATCTTTAATGAGATTATTTTCAACGACTAAATAAATATCTATGACTTGTTTTAGATCACGCACTTCTAAAAAATTCATTTATTTATTCACTACTAAAAAGGGGAATTTCCGATGTAGTGTTTTGGATGGATTTTTTATCAGATATCCGCTGGAAATTCTCCTTTTTTTTTTTAATAGTGCTTAAACTATGTGTCCAGTTTTTTTTCTTCCACAGAATTAAAATTTACACCAATATGAATTATTGATAGGCAAAGTCCACGGAATATATGCCTTTTCTTATTTTATTTCTAATGAATTTTTTTAATAGTTACATACATTTTGTGACACGATTAAAATCATAAATTTCAAAAATAAAAATATTTTAAACGCCTTATGGAACGAAAATGCCACACTAATTGAAATGGATAGAATAGTACAAAAGCTGTGGATTGTGTTTTCTAAATAATGAAGAAGAAAATCTAACATGATAACGAAGAGGGAAAAAAACAAATAAATAAAGACTGATATTTAAGTTTGAGCCATTTACATAAATAATACATTATATAATATTTTTACCCGAAATAAAAATATCTTTCTCTCTCTTCCTTTTCCTCTGTTCCTCCTCCTCTTTTCTTTTTTTGGGCTTTTTCCTTTCTCTTCCAATTTCTCTTTTCTTACTCTTTCTTTCTCTCTTTCTTTTAGAGATATTAATTTAATTGTTTTAATTTAAAATTTAATTTTAGATTGAATATTACGCAAATGATATCTTTACTATTCTTTAAACTAGAAGATTTGTTTTATATAAATGCATTGACACAATTTTAATATATTAAATATAAACTAATTTAAATAAAATTTAAATATTTGAAATTCAGATATAATATTTTTTGACACCATTAAAAAAATAAAAAAATAAATAAAAACTACAATTGTAATGCATTTTGAATTCAATACTTCATATGACAATAGATAGTTTTTAATGCACGTGGAAAATATAAGTAATATATTTTTAATATAATAATTATTTTGACATCATTAATAAGAGAAAATAATAAAAAATAACTATAATACGTTTTAAATTCAGTAAATAATACATATTATAAGCATCTTTCAATGCAAAAGGTGAATTTTAAATATTTTAATATGATTTATTTTTTTTACATTATTTAAAATGTATTATATTTATTGAAATAATAATAATAAAATTCATAATAATATATAATATTAAATATGAAGAGTTGAATGGAGAGGGAGAAAGAGAGAGAAAAGGGAAAAAAACAAAGAAAAAGACGCCCGGCAAAAAAGAAAGAGAAGAAAGAGAAGAAAGAGAAAGAAAAGGAGAAGGAGAAAGAGAAGAGCGTTCTTGTAATTTATTGATAAAATACGTTATAGATCGTAATTAAAAAAAAAATCTAAAAAGGATAATATTTGATATATAATGTATTATTTATGTTTCAGTTTCCTGGATTTTGGAAACGAATGGTGTAATATGAATGAAAGGGATTCGCGATTTCTCACCTTAAATTTCCTACCTAATTAAATTTATTTCAAAAAAAAAAAAAAGAGTGAAAGCAACATACGACTCAACAAAGACCAGACAATATGCTATAATTAAATGCGATATAAGTATAGGTGAAAGCAAAATATGACACATCAAAGACCAGACCTTATGCATTCGATGATCTGAGATATACACGTGAAAATTGCGTTACTAATATGTTTTTAGCCTTTTCAATGTTGTCAATTCTTGCTTCCACACAAATAAATTAATTAGTTGCAGTGAAGTTGGTGAGTATTTGATTGAAATTATTCATTTTTGGACCAACAATAAGAACCTTGCAACTGCAAGACATTTAAATTTTTGTGATAGATAGGCAACCAATATGAATCTCCAGCTAATTACGTTGTATCCTCTGAATTAAATACTCAGATCGATGAACAATAATTGCAATTTATGCAAAGGACTCATATGATGATCAACCTGAACTAGTTTGAGTGTAAAACCTAAATGAGTCCATACACAAATTACAGTAATTTATACTATGATAAATAAAATTTATCTTATTCAAATATTCATTTTGCTCAACATATCTTCACGAGTGTGTTTTAAAACAAGCTCATAATTATGAAAAGCGATTAACTTTCACACTCACATAGGTGAAATCTATCGAAGATGCTCTTGTGATTCCAACAGACCAATAAAATGCATGAGTTATTAGAAGGAGTTCCAAAATACATATACATATGGTCGTATCTTAATGTCCGAAAGTTGGATAGGATGACCCTTAAGTAAGGTTATATTGTCTCCATGAGAGGACATTTCCCTAGTACAAGAAGATTGGGAAGGATACACTATTTTCATTAAGAGTTTATAGACTCAACCTCTATAAATCATTATAGGATAAATACACTAACATTATATGAAGATAACAAAATAAATATAATAATGCATTTTACAACAAGTCATCATATAATTAATTTTTTCCAATTAAATCTAGTTATTCTAGCTAGTTCCCAAATTGGGCGTTCTTACATATGACTCAATAATCTATCGACTTAGCTTCAATCTCATTCCCATGTGCTTTAGATTCTATATATCATGCCAAGACATTCATTAGTGCATCCGCAAGATTATCAGAAGTTTTACACGATCAATGTTAATAATATACTTATCAAATATGATCTCAGAATATCATATTTTCTCTTTGAGGGTCTGAATTACTGTCGTAATAATGAATTTATGCTCTATCAATAGTATTGGTGCTATCATAATTAATCAAAATTAGAGAAATTAATTTCTTGAAATAAAGTGATTGATATAATAAATCTCTAAATCAATTCACTTTTTTCATTAGCTCAAGTTAAAGCAATAAACTCAATCTCCACGGTAGATTTAGCCATAATAATTTTTTATTTTCAACAAATTGCACGATTTGTATCAGAAAAGTTTAAAGAATAGCAAGATATTACTTTTATAAAATAAGCGATAAACTTCCGTACCAAGTAAATTTACTTGTTAAGTACTTGTTACACAATATCAGGCCAAGTGCAATCAATCATATACTTTAATTTCATATTAAAATGCATAAATAGATCGATATTCAAAATGAAATTACTCTCTATTATATAATAAATAAGTTGAAGACTTGAATTTCTTTTTTTATTTTAATTTTTTCTTTCATTACACTAACCTCACTAGATGTTATAATATTTTTCCACACATCATATAATTTTCATATCAGTACAAAGGAAGAAAGCATCCTTTATATAATTGTAACTATTTCCATACAGTAAATGCCAAGATAATGGATAGTAATGTAAGATGTAGCGGGGGTAATTAGTAGGGGATATTGAAATAAGAAGCAGTGGTTATATAAGTTACGCCAACAAATGATGATCATATTCTTGTCAATTTATATTCATTGATATATATATATATATTTTTATATATATTTTAATATATCATTTTATGCGGCACTCTTTTTTTTTTGTCTGTCTAACAAGAATGTTATTTTACTTTAATTAAAAAATTATTTAACTTTAAAATTCTTAATTTTACCCTTAGTAAAATAATTTTTAGTCATACAAATATCTAAAAATGATTTTACACTATAAGTTTTAAAAATTTTCTTTTTTTCTTAAATACTATGAAAAAAATTTCTTTTTTTCATAATGTGACAGATGGAGTATTAATTTTTCCATTTAAACACGTAACGGTGTGAATTGATATTAAAGAAAACAAAGTCACAACAAACTCGGACAAGGCAACTAAATTAGAGTACCATTTGAGATTGAAAGGACTAAAATGCTTGTAGAGTGTATCGTTAATAATTTTCTCAATCGGTGCAGTGTAGAACAGTAAATTGAAGTATTGTGGAGAAGAAGAACGGTAAAGAATCAAAAATATTTTTAAACTATTTAAAAAGGTTTAAATATACTCTTTATCCATCTTTTAGACTAAAAAAATCCCTCCATCAACCTTTTTGATCTACATTTACCCTTATAACTAACAATTCTAATAAAAATTATTATTATATTATGTATTACGTGGCATCTTCCTATTGGCTGAAATTAAATTCCAATTTTTCTCATGCCCGCTCCGACCACATCCATAACCCACGCCCAAACCCAATTAAAAAACCCATTATAAAGAAAAATATTTTTTTAATTAATAAACATTGTGAGAATCTTTATTTTTCTTACTCTGATATACACCATAAGTAACTCAAATGCTTGTAGATGGGTTTATTCCATGAAAACATATAATAGTGAAATTTTATTTCTAGACGAGATGGAATATTTAACACTATTTGGGTTCATGCACTCTCTGCTTAATCCCAATTTGAAAAAGGAATAAGTAGAGTGAACGACATGAATAATAAGAGGGAAAACATGAAGTTGAATTCGAACTTCATCTTCTTCTTCAATTTTTAACAATTATGGCAACTTCTGATTCTTAGCATCGTCGTCTTTGTTGGGAATATACCATACGATGCTATTGAGGAGCAATTAATTCAAATCTGTGGATTATGATTGATAGAGAAATTGGGAAACAAAAAGGTTATGAATACCGCGAATACGAGGATGACGAGACTTCCTTGGTATGAGGCTATGGATGAAAGAAAAAAGAAAAAATTGAGAGAGAGATCCGAGCAATTATTTTTTAATGGGTTTGGGCATGGAGCTATGGATGTGGGTTGGAGCAGGTATGAAAAAAATTAGGATTTAATTTTGTCCAATAGGATGAGGCCATGTAATATACAATAATAATAATAATTTTTGAAGAAGCGGTTAGTTCTAAGGGTAAATATGGACAAAAAATGGATTGAGAGGTATTTTTAAAATTTTTCAAATAGTTCAAAGTATTTTAACCCTTTTTTCGAAGCAGCACAAGAGGAAGAAGAAAGAGTGGATCTACATTCTATTGAATCTTAAAGCCGAAAGACTGAAAAATGATTCGAGTGACACTATGCATGTGTGACTTTATAAGACTTACAACCATCTTTAACCAATTCACTAACAAATTCATTTGCTTAGTCCATGAGTGAAACTAACTAATTTGGACAGCTTCTCTATAGTTCAATAAAAGGATGACAATTAAGCGGGTTGAGTCAAATTTGAGCGGATTATAATGGGTCAAGACAATAAATGGATCAAGTCTCAGACCAATCTAAATATGTCTGGGTCAAAATGAGTTGGGTCAAATCGGATTGAGTAATGGTGTTATAGAGCGAGTCAAGACCCAACCTGACCCAACTTTTATCAAGTTTTACTTTTATTTGTTCTTTTTTAATATTTTAGTATCCAATTAAACTTTATTTTTCTTTAATTTAGCTATATAAAACATATCAAATTAAAAAAAGAGGTTTTAAAAATATTTTGACAAGATTTCTCGAGTCAATTCAGACTGAATATCAACCCAATTTTAAATGTGTTGGATAAGATGAGTTGAGCTAATAAATGAGCGGGTTAATACTTCAGTAAGTTGGGCAGGTTGAGCGGTTTGGGTATGGTCTTTATATACTGATCAGTTGTCTCAGTGCCAGAGCATAAATCACTGGTTTACTTATCGGTTTTCTCAATTGTTTAGTTGTCCTACTAGCATATACAAAAACTCATGTTAGTAACAATATAATCTGAAGTACTTTAAAACTTCCTTAAATCATTTATAGCAAGATGCCAAATCAAGGTTCAGAAAATGTCATGGAATTAGCTGAAATAGTTCCACAAAATGAAGAGGTTTTCTTGACGTGGGAAGATTTGTGGGTAACGGCTTCAAGCTTAAAAGATGGCAACAAAGCCATTCTTAAAGGCTTAACAGGCTATGCAAGGCCTGGTGAGCTCTTGGCTATCATGGGCCCTTCAGGCTGTGGCAAATCCACACTTCTCGACACAATAGCAGGTATAGATTTTATGTACAGAACTGATTGCGTAAAGACTTTTTAAAAAACTAGTTATCATTTAGTTGACCTGATTGTCAAAAATTCTTTTAATATTGTCGGTGTATAGAAGTTAAGCTCCAACAAACACCCCCTCCCAGGCAAACTAGTGTTATTATTTTGATTATCTACTTATGTTATGTATGTGTATTTTTAATGTTATCAGGGAGATTGGGATTGAGCACAAGTCAGAGTGGAGATATTCTAATCAATGGTCGCCGACAGACACTGGCGTATGGAACCTCTGTGAGTTAAATTTGATCCCAATTATTGTCCTAGTATCAGATGATGTCTCACCAACTTTACTAGTGTGTTCTTGGAGATATTCAAAAGAAAAATGTGCATGGACTTTGAATTTAGGAATAATACTGGCTCTTCACTAAAATAAAGGCAATTATTAAAGTATAAAAACAGTATATAGCTTAAATATTTTGATCGTATTAGTTGAGAAAGAAATCAGAATTTCTTTTGTCGGTTATAATATTTGAGACATAATTAATCATGGAATTTTACTGGCATGCCAAAAACCAATTGCAGGAGTACATTGTTCTAAAGCAACTGTTATTTCAGTAACTCATCTCTTTGTACTGACAGTATTAAGATTTGATCGAAATCAGGCCTATGTGACACAAGAAGATACCCTAATGGCAACACTCACAGTAAAAGAAGCCGTGTACTACTCTGCTGAACTGCAACTCCCGAATTCCATGCCAAAATCAGAGAAGAAACAAATAGCAGACATGACTATGAAGGAAATGGGGTTACAGGATGCAATGGAAACAAGAATTGGGGGATGGAGCGGGAAAGGAATAAGCGGAGGACAAAAAAGGAGAGTCAGCATATGCTTGGAAATTTTAACACGCCCAAAACTTCTCTTTCTTGATGAACCAACTAGTGGACTTGATAGCGCAGCGTCGTATTATGTCATGAAAACAATTGCAAGCCAATGCCAGGGGAGAACCATTCTTGCCTCAATTCATCAACCAAGTGCTGAAGTCTTCAATCTATTTCATTCTTTATGTCTTTTGTCTTCTGGAAGAACTGTGTACTTTGGACCTGCTAATGCAGCAATTGAGGTGACCATATTATTTGAATTCCTGAAATGACTTAGGTCAATCGACCAAATTACTATATTTAATAAATGAGTACTGCAGTTTTTCGCATTAAGTGGTTATCCTTGCCCGACGCTCCAGAATCCATCTGATCATTTTCTCAAAACAATTAACAGTGATTTTGATCAGGTATAAGTTTTGATCTTTTTGTATCAGAATACATAATATGTGTCTCAGTTGCTTCAAATGAAACTTTTGTATATCAATAATAGGACATTGAAGAAGGCCCAACTGGGAGGAAATCAACAGAAGAGGTGATTAATATCCTGCTAAAGTCGTACAGTGATTCTGATAAATACAGAGCAGTTCAAAGTCAAGTTGCTGAAATATGCAAACAGGTGCAAAACCACAAAACTGTGTTATGATTGATGTTTCCCTGTTGTTTATAGGTGAAGTTACATGTAATAAAGTAACTTGTACATTTTATAAATCGTTGAAATAAGAATCCCCTTATTCAAATTCCTGAATGTTAGCTCAACGGCTTTCTAAATCATGTACAGAAAGGTGAAATACTGGAGAAAAGAAGCCGCGCCAGCTTCACAACTCAAAGCCTTGTTTTGACAAGAAGGTCATTTGTGAACATGTCCCGTGATCTTGGATACTACTGGTTGCGCTTAGCAGTCTATATTGTAATAGCTGTAGGTCTTGGCACTATCTACTATGATGTTGGATTTTCTTACTCTTCAATTCAGGTAAATGAGATGCACACATACATTGACATTTCCTCTTCTGCCTGATTGTTATAAACTGCACAATTATTTACTCCTAAATTTCATGGTGAGAATAGGAAAGAGGTTCCATGCTTATGTTTGTGGCAACATTCATCACTTTTATGGCCATTGGTGGATTCCCCTCTTTTGTGGAAGAACTCAAGGTAAAATACATTTGGTATTTCACTTATCTTTCTTCTTTCTTGATATTGTGTTCTAATTAATTTATTCCAGGTATTTCAACGAGAGCAAATAAACGGTCATTATGGCTCTGTTTCATTTGTCATTGCCAATACACTTTCTGCTATGCCATACTTGGTTTTGGTATCTTTTATCCCAGGAGTTATCGCATATTTCCTCACGGGACTACAAGGTGGATTAGAACATTTCATGTGCTTTGCACTAGTCCTCTTCATCTGTATGATGTTAGTTGAGAGCCTAATGATGATTGTAGCAAGCATTGTACCTAATTTCCTCATGGGATTAATAAGTGGAGCAGGAATACAAGCAGTTATGTGCCTAAGTGGGGGATTCTTTCGATTACCAAATGATTTGCCTAAGATATTCTGGAAGTACCCTTTACACTATGTCGGATTTCATAAGTATGCTTATCAAGGGCTGTTCAAGAACGAGTTTGAAGGACTAAAAGTTCATGGCGAGCACATGAAGGGTTTGATCAATGGGGAAGAAATTCTGAGATATAAATGGCAAATGGATATGGATTACTCAAAGTGGTTGGATCTTGCCATCTTAGTGGGGATGGTAATTTTATACAGGTTGTTGTTCTTGCTGTTTGTCAAGGCTGGTGAAAAGCTTAAGCCAGCTGCAAGAGCAATCATGTCTACCTCACCTAAACAAATCAATTCGGCAGAAACGCCTTTGCATGATATATAGGGTAAAAAGATATATTTACAATGTCAGTCTTCATGTTATTACAGTCTGATCTATTTGATGTAGTTGCTTTCCTTGTCTTCAAAGCTGATGTGCATAAAGTGTAAGAATAATTTGCTAATTTCACCATGGTATAAGTCAAATGAGTATCTTTTAAATATAAAGCTTCTTTACTTTTAAATGAGTTGGAACACCTTATAGCAAACTCAACGAGATGTTTAAATTACTCAAAGAATGCTTCATCCTATGCTGGATAAACACAATCATGCATGTTATTAGGACGACCAGAAACTTTGGCCTGATCTCTGCTTCAAAAATAGTTTGTGGAAACTAATAAAGAAGGCAGATATAAAAACAACAGATTACTTGTACTGCCGCAGAATCGTATTATGTAATGAAAAATTGCAAAACAAACTCTCTTTAAAACAACACAAAAAGAGAACATAAATTGTTCAATGTTTTCAAATAAGTCTTGCTACTCTAAGAATCTCAGTAGTTCAGTTAGTCTCTCACTTTACTGGTGAGGATTCGATTTCCATCTTGTAATCCCCGCCCTATTTCCTACCCCCTAAAAAAAAGTCTTGCCTCTCTTTGCCTTTATGTCAAAACCTTTAGATACTAAAACCTTTCTTTGTAAGTTTATATTAGACCAGCTAAAAGTTAATATAGAATATGACATATTAAGGACCACGTAAATACAATATGACATGTTAAGGACCAAGTACCGAAACTATTCATTTCTTTTAAAAAATTATTTGTCCAGTCTCATAGGTTCACATAAATTGAAGCGGAGAGAATAATATAAAAATAACGGTTATGTAATGAAAATCTTGATCTTAATCTAGTGCTTCGCAAAATTTAAGGTAACAAGACAAAATAAATAAAAAATCTAACATGTTGCTGAAGAGGGTAATAGCAAATAAGTAAAGACTGATATTTTCTTGGATTTGGAAATGAATGGTGAAATATAAATGAAAGCAACACATGATTCAACAAAGATCAGAAGATGTGCTAATGGACACAACACTTTGAAGAATGATCTAATTTGACTTGGCATAAAATTTAAGAAAATAAAGAAAATTTTTTGGTTTTGTGGTTGCAAATTAAAGTTATGTCAAATATACTAAAATGCTCTTTAATCTTGTGGCGTTAAACATGTCACTTGGAAAATTGAAATTAAAATATTGTCAAAAAAAAAAGAGATCATTCTTTTTAAACAGACTAAAATAGAAAATAAGTCATTCTTTTTTTAAAAGGAGAAAGTATTTATTTTTTTACTCAGACACGTAAATATATAGCAACATTGGCAATAAAATATATACATCATTATATCATATAACATTAAAAAAGTTAAACAAAACAATATATTATTCAAAATAAGAAAGAATAATTAATAAATAAAAAATTTAAAAGAATTATGAGATGATGAAATACAAAAGTATAGTGGACTAACATTTATCTTATAAATTCACTGAAATATGTAAAGATTAATAAATTAGGATCAATAATTTTAAAAAATTAAAATTCATGCATTTCGAATTCCGGCTGAATGTAACCGCTAGCTCCTCTTTCCTCATTTGCTTAGTGCTTCTAGCATATTTTAGAGAACAGCTACTATAATATTTATTCTTTCAAAAAGTTTTACTTTAGATATTTTTCACATAGTCAAACGTTGAAGGATTTATTTGAACCTTAATTTTGTTTCTCAAAGAATGTGGATGCATAAAGTCATAGATCCAAGCTAAATTATTAATAATCAATATCTACCATTTTGATTGTACTCTTAAATAAATTTTATTTTTTAAAAAAACACTTTTTTATACAAAAAAGAATTTACATTTTTTTACTTCCATATCTTAAGTGTATTTCCACCCTACATTGCACTTTTACCACCTTTGATTTTTAAATTAAAAAACATCAAAAAAATATTATCCCACTTATCCATCCTTCATTCGTCTCCTACTTTCACATTATCATCAATTTTCTTAAAACAATTAAAATAAAAAGAATTCAAAAAGTTAAAATTTCACCCTCTATTCCCACCAGACCTCCTACCCCCTCCCCCGATTTTTTTTTTTTTTTTTTAAAAAAATCATCACCTTGCCTCCTTCCACTCTACCCCTGCCCCCACCCTCAATTTTCTAAAAAAAAAATTAAATCTTTCCCCACTTTCGCCCTATCCTCCTGACCTCATTCCACTCTCAATTTTTTAAAAAGTGAGTTTAAAAAAAATTAAAAAATTAATTTGGGGATGGAGGTAGGTGAATTGGGAGGGGGGAGGGTAGAAGTTTGGGGAGGGGAGGGGCGAAATTTTTTTAATTTTTTTATTCTTTTCATGAAAGAAATTTTGGGGTTGGGACTAGGGAGTATGGTGTAAATGTAATGAGAAATAACTCTAAATGTAATTAGTAGAAGTTAGTAGTTAGAGTTAGTTATGAAAGTTAGTTAATTAGTTAGAATTAGTTGGGTTAATTAGTTGATTAGTTCATTATATGCTAATTGACCAAATTACCCTTATTCCTCTATATAAAGAGGAACAGTTATCTGTAATGCTCATATGAGCTTTCTGCAAGTTTACAAGAATAAAACTTTTCCCCAAATTACTCTCTAAATCCAACATGGTATCAGAGCGGAGTGGAATTGATAATTGTTTGATTCCAAACTAAGATCCGGAGAAGGAGAATTGAGCTGCCATTGAAGGATTGAAGCTATCATCAATGGCGACAGTGGAGAATACAAACAGAGAAGCGGAAACTTTGGAAAGTATCGAATCCAAGAGGAATCATCCTCTTTACTTGCATCCTTCAGACACACCTGGGTGTGTTCTGACCACAATTCAACTATCTGGAGCTGAAAACTACTCCCTGTGGAGTAGATCTATGCTTATTAACTTGAGAGCAAAAGGTAAGCTTGGATTTGTTATCGGAACCTGCAGAAAGGAAGATTACTCAGTCGAATTGGAGGAGCAATGGGAGAAATGCAATGCATTCGATGGATAATGAACACCGTATCTAAAGAGCTACTTAGTGGAATTGTATATGCAACTGATGCATCGACTGTATGGGCAGACCTAAAGGAGAGATTCGACAAAATTGATGGATCTAGAATCTATCAATTGCATAGGGATATCTGTACAGTGCACCAAGGTAATCTCTCAGTTTCTGGTTACTTTACTAAACTAAGATTGTTGTGGGATGAGTTCGATGCACTAGTTCCTTTGCCATCTTGTGACTGTGACAAATCTAGAGTCTATGTGAATCACATGCAATACTTGAGACTATTTGCTTTTTTGATGGGTTTGAATGAGACCTACAGTCATGCTAGGAGCCAAATCTTAATGATGTGTCCTCTACCAAGTGTGAGTAAAGCGTATGCCATGGTGATTGCTGATGAAAGCCAGAGGGTAACTTCAGGAACAGGCATGAATATTGGGGATTTAACTGAACCTACAGCATTGTATGCTGGTAGAGGAAGTAATAGAAGTAATGTGGGAAGAGAAGGATATGGCAGAGATGTTGGAACTCATGGAAAAGGAAGTTATGATGCTGGAAGAAGGAAGGTGAATTGGAATCTGTACTGTGACCATTGTAATACACATGGCCACACCAGAAACATCTGTTACAGAATTGTAGGATACCCTGAGGGGTGGAAGTTCAGGAAGAAACTGGGACAAAGTAATGATCAAGAGAGCAATAATCAGTTCAGAGGAATGAATTTTAACAAGGGGAAAGGAATTGCAAACAATGTGCAAGCTGACAAAACCAACAAAGCATCAAAAGAAGGTGATGTTTTCGACCAAGTTAGTGAGACACAAGAGTTCAACTCTATGCGTACTAATCTGCAGGCATTGGCTATGCAACCTACATACACTCCAAGTCAGTACCAAAGGATATCCAAGATCCTGAATGAAGAAACTAAATCTGAGGAGATGGTGAACATGGCAGGTAAACACAATCACAATTCTGTTCTGTCTGCATGTGATAAGAGAATCAGTCAAGTAAATGCAATAGCTGACAGTGATGATTGTAATATGATTAAAGAAGATATCAACTGGATAGTGGATTCAGGAGCAACCTCTCATATGGTGCATAGCACTAATCTACTGGATAGAATTGATAATAAAGAGTTAGGGAGAAAAGTGCATTTCCCTAATGGTGAAACTACACTAATTACAGGTTCAGGTAGTTGTACAGTGTCATCAGGAGAAACACTAAACAATGTACTAGTGATTCCTGATTTCAAACACAACTTGTTATCAGTTTCACAGGTGACTAGACAGCTCAAGTGTTCAGTTAGGTTTTTCCCTGAATTTTGCATTTTTCAGGACCTCTTCAGTGGAGAGGTGAAGGTGATTGGTAAAGAAATAGAGGGTCTATACTATCTTCCAAATGGCTTTCAGAGTACAGAAGAAGCTGACAACAAAAATGCAGCATTAATGTCATCAGTAACTAATTCTGAACATATGCTTTGGCATCAAAGACTAGGTCATCCATCATACAAGGTGCTGAAGCAGTTGATGTTAATCAATAAGGAAGGCTATGATGCTAAGTGTGATGATTGTCCTATATGTCCACTATCCAAGCAAACTAGACTGCCATTTCCTATGAGTATCAGTAGAAGTAAATCAATATTTGATCTTGTACATTTTGATGTTTGGGGACCATATAGAATAGCAACTCACAATGGTTATAGATATTTTTTGACTGCTGTAGATGATAACTCAAGGATGGTATGGTTGTTTCTTCTGAAATTCAAACATGAAGTCTTCTCTGTTATGAAGTCCTTTTTTGCCTTAGTTAAAAATCAGTTTAATGTTCAGATCAAGAAAGTGAGGACAGATAATGGTACTGAGTTCTTTAGCAGGGAATGTAAGGAGTTGTTTGCTTCACTAGGCATCATTCATGAAAGTAGTTGCCCTTATACACCACAGCAAAATGGTATAGTTGAAAGAAAGCACAGGCATATACTTGAGGTGGCAAGGGCAATCAGATTTCAAGGAGCCATTCCTATAGAATTCTGGGGAGAATGTGTATTAGTAGCTGTATATTTGATCAATAGAATGCCAACCAATGTCTTGCAGGGTAAATCTCCATATGAGATCTTCCACAATTCTAAGCCTGTTTTGAATCATTTAAGAGTAATTGGTTGTCTGTGTTATACCACTAAAGTTGTCAAACCAGACAAGTTTTCTCCCAGATCAGATCCTTGTGTTTTGATGGGATATGCTCCAACTCAAAAAGGTTATATCTTATACAATATGTGCCTCAAAAGACTAATTGTAAGTAGAGATGTGGTATTCAAAGAATATATATTTCCTTTCAAGGAAATGACAGACAAGTATGTTCCACTATTTGGGAATCAGACACTTCAAGATTATGAGTATGATATCAGAACAACAGGTAGACCAGCAGATATTTCAACTGACCATCATGAGGATACATTCACAGAGGTTATTTCAGAATCTGATGCACAGCTACAAGAATATAATGATCAAGAACCTACAAACAGAAATGAACAAGCACCAGATCAAGGTATGACAAGATATAGGGTATCCACAAGAGTTACTCAGCCACCAGTCTGGATGAAAGATTATGTTACTAATCTGAAAGGGGATGCACATCCTCATTCTTTGGCTAACTATGTCTCTTATGATCACTTGTCATCTTCATATCAAGCATATCTAAGCAGAATATCACAAGATATAGAACCAAGAACATATGAGGAAGCTGTAAAGGATCCTAGATGGGTAGAAGCAATGAAGCAAGAAATAGCTGCATTAGAAGATAATGGAACATGGAAAGTTGTCACACTGCCACCAGGAAAGAAAGCTATAGGATGTAAATGGGTGTTCAAGATCAAATACAAAGCAGATGGGAAGGTTGATAGATTCAAGGCCAGACTTGTAGCAAAAGGGTACAATCAAACTGAAGGCATTGACTATCAGGAAACATTCTCACCTGTAGTCAAAATGGTAACTGTCAGGTCCATTGTTGCCCTTGCTGCAGCTGAAAACTGGGTCATATACCAAATGGATGTCTTCAATGCATTCCTACAAGGAGATCTCTATGAAGAAGTATATATGGAAATTCCAAAGGGGTGCCAAAGCAAGGGGGAGTATAAGGTGTGCAAGCTTATTAAGTCCTTGTATGGACTTAAACAAGCTTCAAGGCAATGGAATGCAAAGTTAACTGAAGCACTAGTACAATCTGGATATGTTCAAAGCCAACTGGATCACTCACTATTCACTAAAAGAAAAGGATCAGCCATGGTGATCATCTTGATTTATGTGGATGATTTGCTAATCACAGGTAATGACTCAACATTAATTGAGGAAACCAAACAAGTGTTACATCATTCATTTAAGATCAAAGACTTGGGAGAATTAAGATACTTTCTTGGAATGGAGTTCTGTAGATCATCCCAAGGGATTGTGATGAATCAGAGGAAATATGCATTGGAGCTGGTATCTGAGGTGGGCTTAGCAGGTGCAAAACCATCTACCACTCCATTAGAATGTAATATGAAGCTTACTGTTGCAGATCAGAATGATGACAGAGAATTGTATGCTGACATTAATCAGTATCAAAGGCTCATTGGGAAGCTATTGTATCTCACAAATACTAGGCCAGACATAGCATTTGCTGTGCAAACACTAAGTCAGTTCATGCAGAGACCCAAATTAACTCATTGGAATGCAGCCTTGAAGGTAGTAAAGTACATCAAAATGACACCTGGGCTTGGCCTGTTTATGAGTTCTGGGAAGAAGACATGTTTAACTGGATATTGTGATGCTGATTGGGCCTCATGCCCAAATACCAGGAGATCTGTGAGTGGATATTTACTCAAGTATGGTGGATCATTAATTGCTTGGAAATCAAAGAAGCAAAGCACAGTCTCCAGGAGTTCTGCAGAGGCTGAGTATAGAAGCCTTGCTTCTCTGACAACTGAGGTAATATGGGTGACTAATCTGTTCAAAGAGTTGGGTTTACAACTGGACAGTCCCACTATTATACATTGTGACAGCAAGGCTGCTATCCAGATAGCAGCAAATCCAGTCTTTCACGAAAGAACAAAACACATCGAGATCGATTGTCATTTCATCCGTGAGAAGTTGCAACTAGGATTGATAAAGACAAGCTATATCCACACCAAGGAGCAACAGGCTGATATACTAACAAAAGCATTGGGAAGAACACAACATGAATTTCTACTATCCAAGCTAGGTGTCCTAAATGTGTTTAGTACAACTAGCTTGAGGGGGAGTAATGAGAAATAACTCTAAATGTAATTAGTAGAAGTTAGTAGTTAGAGTTAGTTATGAAAGTTAGTTAATTAGTTAGAATTAGTTGGGTTAATTAGTTGATTAGTTCATTATATGCTAATTGACCAAATTACCCTTATTCCTCTATATAAAGAGGAACAGTTATCTGTAATGCTCATATGAGCTTTCTGCAAGTTTACAAGAATAAAACTTTTCCCCAAATTACTCTCTAAATCCAACAAAATGGCGGGTGGAGTGAGGTTGAAAAAGCTTTAAATTTTTATTTTTTTTTTGAAAAAATTGAGGTGATGGTGAGGGGCGGCAGTAAGTAGGGATGCTCACGGCTCCGTTATTGGGCAAAAATCAACTTAAAATTGGTTTTTAAATTTTCAAAATCAAACCAAATCAATCATAATAATATACATTTATTGGTTTTGATTTAGTTTGATTTGGTTATTCAATTATTAACCATACACAAAAATAAAAGTAATGATACATTCAAAACGGAGAAAAAGTGAAAAAAATACATTCAAAACGAAAATAGTTAGGACGACTAATATTATACAACTTTCAATCACTAAATTTATTGCGAATAAATTTTCAAAATTCATCATTTAGCCTACAAGGGATAGATAGCGACATTTCTAGTCCCACCAAGAATTGTCATATACATAAAATCAATAAGATAAATATTTCCATCTTGAGCATTTACACTTTCATAAATAGATAAATTATTTACTAGAACAAGAATACATGCCTTTGCCTCGAGCTCCTTCACTTAGGGCATTTACTTTTCTTCTTGCTTATTTTATTTTTAATGAAATCACACATATTGTGACACGGTTTAAAATCACAACTTTCAAAAATAAAAATCTTAAACTCCTTTCATGGAATGAACATGCCACACTAATTAAAATGGATGGAATAATACAAAAGTAGTGGATTGTGCTTTCTAATTAGAGAAAAAGAAAATCTAATATGTTGACAAAGAGGGGGAAAAAAACAATTTAAGTAAAGGCTGATATTTATATTTGATGAAAGCATGTGGTATAATTTCCTACTGAATTTATTTTATTTTTTTTAAAAAGGATCAAATTAAAGCAACATACAACTCAACAAAGACCAGACGTTAAGGTATAATTGAATTTGATACATGAAAGCAAAATATAATCTGAGGTATACTAGACATCAACGTGTTTTAATTGGTACCAGACATTTATTTCCCACGTTAAAATTGCCTTACCGACATGTTTTTAACCTTTTCAATAATAAAACCTCAAATCTTGCTTCAACACAAATAAATTAATTAGTTGGTGGGTATTTGATTGAACAAATAAAGTACCATATTATTAGTTGAAAAAAAAGGTTAATTGCAAACGTATGATATATATTTATATTATGTAATTATATTTTGAAAAAATTATAATTTACAATTATTTGATAGATATATATATTTAATTCAACAGATATATACATACAGTTCGCCTCTTTCCACTCTCTACCCTCTCTCGCTCGCCTCTCTCCTCCCGCTCCTAATCTCGCTTGCCAGATATACAAATATATATGTATAACCTAATTTTAATTTTTCTTTAATGTTTACTCATAACATTAATAAGTACTTATCACACTTATTTTAACATGATTTAGCACTTTAAATTTGTGATATTTTCATGATGACTTATTTTAGCACGATTTAGTAATTTAAAATTAAGATAATCTTCATCATGACTTATTTATTTGCAATATTTATTTATGCGATCTCATTATTATATTTTGTTGAATATTTTTGTGTCTTCACTAATATCATAATTTGTGTTTTTCTTAAAAAAAATCCTAGACTTTTGTATTTTGGTAGGACTAAAGAAATATTTGAATCATAAGTCAATTATATATTTTTATAAATACTTTATCAAAATATTTAAAAAAAAACCTCGAAAACACGAGAATTTAGAAAAAAAGTCCAAAAATTCAAGAAATTCGAAAAAAAACCCCGAAAATCCCGAGGTTGAAAACCCGAGTTTTATTGGTTTGGTTTGGTTTGATTTATATATTAAAAAATCGAACACAAATGATTTGGTTTGATATTTAAAAATTCCGAACCAACCTAGTCCATATACACCCCTAATAGTTTATATGACAAAAGATCAGCTATTAGTATTTAATTTGATTTTTTGCTATTAGTATTTAAATTGATTTTTTGCTATAAAATAAATATTATTGCTATGATGAGTAATTTTTTAAACTATATTATGTTTTGCAATTATATAGTATATATTTGCCTTATTAAGTAGTTTTTCCTTCAAAAAAAAATTGTGCAAACTTTAGTCCAAATCAGAATATCACACCGTGTTGAAATTATCCATCTTTAGGGATAAATTTAGAGCAACAATAAGAACCTTGCAACTGCAAGACATAGTGCCAAATTCCTTAAAAGGTGCAACATTAAAATTTTTGTGATAGATTAGCAACCAACATGAATCTCTAGCTAATTAATTATGTCGTATTCTCCAAATTAAATACTCTGATAAAAAATAAAGAATTAAGTGTAATGTACGCAGAAAATTCATATGACCAACCTGAACTAGTCTGAGTGCTAAACCTGAATAAGTCAATACATATTCTTGATGAATATACCATGAAATTACAGTAAATATATTTGATAAATAAAATTTACCTTATTTAAATATTTTATGTAAAAATGACTGGTCAACATATTTTCGTGAGTGTATTTAAGAACAATTATGTAAAGATGGCTACTCAACATATTTTCTTGAGTGTATTTGATAACAAGCTCATTCTAACAAAAAGCGATTAACTTTCACAGTCACAGAGGTGAAATCTATCAAGAGTGTTTGTGATTCCAACAAACCACTCATAGGAGATACATACGTTCATTAAAAGCTTAAAGACTCAACCTCTATAAATAATTATATGATAAATGCACTCACAACGAAATAGATATAATAATGCATTTCAGAAAAAGATATCACATCATTTATTTTTCCATTGAAGACTCAATAATCTATCGACTTCAATCTCATCTCCCTCATGTGCTTTAGATCCTTTATCTTACCAATGCATTGGTTAGCGCATCCGTAAGATTATCATAAGTTTTGACACGATCAACGTTAATGGTATACTTTCAAATATGATATCACAATATCATATTTTCTCCTTGGAGTCTGGGCTACTGTTGTAATAACAAACTTATGCTCTACCAATAATATTGATGCTATCATAATTAATTAAATTAGAGAAATTAATTTTTCAAAATAAAGTGGTTGATACAATAAATCTCTAAATCACTTTTATTTTTTCATTAGCTGAAGTTAAAAGCAATAAACTCAATCTCTATGATAGATTTAGCCTAATAGTTTTTTATTTCCAACAAATTGCACCAATTGCATCAAAAATGCTTTTTTTTTTTTAAGTATAGCAGAATATTATTTTACGAAACAAGCGCTAAACTTTCATACCAAGTAAAAATATACTTGCTAAGTACTTGTTATATAATATTAGACCAAGCTAGTGCAATCAGTCACATATTTTAATTTAATATCAAAATGCATGAACATACCGACATTCAATATAAAACTACTTTTTTTTTTTTTTTTGTATAATGAATAAGTTAGAAACTTGGAAAAAATTCTCAATTTTCTCCTTCACGACACATTATACTATCTTTCCATACTTCGTATAATTTTCATATCAATCAAAAAGAAGAAAGCATCCCATATATAATTGTAGAATTATTTTCATATAGTAAATGTCAAGATAATGGATAGTAATGTAAGATGCATTTGGGGTAATTAGTAGTGGTTACATAAGTCACAAGAATTAATATTTATTTTCTATTCAAACACGTTATTTATTAAAGAACACAAAGTCACAACAAACTTGTACAAGACAATTAAAGTATGATGAGTACCATTTGAAAATGAAAGGACTAGGTTTCTTACGGCATATGTCTTTATATACTCATCAGTTGTCTCACTGCCAGAGCATATACAAAAACCCATGTTAGTAACAATATAAATTGTATATAGCAAGATGCCAAATCAAGGATCAAAAAATGTCATGGAATTAGCTGATATAGTTCCACAAAATGGAGAGGTTTTCTTGACGTGGGAAGATTTGTGGGTGACGACTTCAAGCTTGAAAGATGGCAACAAAGCCATTCTTAAAGGTTTAACAGGCTATGCAAGGCCTGGTGAGCTCTTGGCTATAATGGGCCCTTCAGGCTGTGGCAAATCCACACTTCTCGACACAATAGCAGGTATAGATTTTATGTACAATACTGACTATGTAAAGACTTTTTAGAAAACTAGTTATTATTTAGGTGACCTGATTGTCAAAAATTCTTTTAATATTATCGGTGTATAGAAGTGAAGCGCCAACAAACACCCCCACCCAGGCAAACTAGTGTTATTATTTTGATTATCTACTTATGTTATGTATGTATATTTTTAATGTTATCAGGGAGATTGGGATCGAGCACAAGTCAGAGTGGAGATATTCTAATCAACGGTCGCCGACAGACACTGGCATATGGGACCTCTGTGAGTTAAATTTAATCCCAATTACTTGGAACCTAATTATTGTCCGTATATCATATGATGTCTTACCAATTGTACTATTGTGTTCTTGGAGATATTCAAAAGAAAAATGTGCATGGACTTTGAATTTAGGAATGATTCTGGCGTCTTCACTAAAATAAAGGCAATTATGAAAGAATAAAAAAAGTATATAGCTTAATAATTTCACAAAAGGAAATAGTAAAAAGTTAAATTTTGTCTCTAAATATTTTTCTTAATATGTGTGTATTACCTCACACATTCAATAAAAATGAGACGGAGGACCTATTTGTTGGGAAAGAAATCAGAACTTCTTTTGTCGGTTAGAATATTTGAGACATAATTAATCATGGAATTTTACTAGCACGCCATAAACTAATTCCAGGAGAAAATTGGTTTGAAGCAACTGTTATTTTCTTACCTCATCTCTTTGAACTAACACTATTAAGATTTGATCGAAATCAGGCCTATGTGACTCAAGAAGATACTCTAATGGCAACACTCACAGTAAAAGAAGCCGTGTACTACTCTGCTGAACTCCAACTCCCAAATTCCATGCCAAAATCAGAGAAAAAACAAATAGCAGACATGACTATGAAGGAAATGGGGTTACAGGATGCAATGGAAACAAGAATTGGGGGATGGAGCGGGAAAGGAATAAGCGGAGGACAAAAAAGGAGAGTCAGCATATGCTTGGAAATTTTAACTCGCCCAAAACTTCTCTTTCTTGATGAACCAACTAGTGGACTTGATAGCGCAGCGTCTTATTATGTCATGAAAACAATTGCAAGCCAATGCCAGGGGAGAACCATTATTGCCTCAATTCATCAACCAAGTGCTGAAGTCTTCAATCTATTTCATTCTTTGTGTCTTTTGTCTTCTGGAAGAACTGTGTACTTTGGACCTGCTAATGCAGCAATTGAGGTGACCATATTATTCGAATTCCTGAAATGACTTAGGTCAATCGACCAAATTACTATATTTAATAAATGAGTATTGCAGTTTTTCGCATTAAGTGGTTATCCTTGCCCGACGCTCCAGAATCCATCTGATCATTTTCTCAAAACAATTAACAGTGACTTTGATCAGGTATGACAGTTTTAAACTTTTATTGTTAGAATACTTGTATTTTTTGCCAGTTTCTTAATGAAACTTTTGTCTATGAATAATAGGACATTGAAGAAGGTCCAACTAGGAGGAAATCAACAGAAGAGGTGATTAATATCCTGATAAAGTCGTACAGTGATTCTGATAAGTACAGAGCAGTTCAAAGTCAAGTTGCTGAAATCTGCAAACAGGTGCAAAAATATAAAAGAACTCTGTTACGATTGATGCTTCCCTGTTGTTTATAGGTGAAATTACATGTAATGAAGTAACTTGTACATATATAAATCAATGAAAGAAGAATCCCCTTATTCAAATTCCTGAATGCTGGCTCAATGACTTTCTATATCATGTACAGGAAGGTGAAATACTGGAGAAAAGAAGTCGCGCCAGCTTCACAACTCAAAGCCTTGTTTTGACAAGAAGGTCATTTGTGAACATGTTCCGTGATCTTGGATACTACTGGCTGCGCTTAGTAGTCTATATTGTAATAGCTGTAGCTCTTGGCACTATCTACTATGATGTTGGCTTTTCTTACTCTTCAATTCAGGTAAATGAAACACACACATTGACATTTCCTCTTCTGCCTGATTGTTTTGACTGTCCTAATATTATTTATTCTTTAATTACATGGCAAAAATAGGCAAGAGGTTCCATGCTTATGTTTGTGGCAACATTCATCACTTTTATGGCCATTGGTGGATTCCCCTCTTTTGTGGAAGAACTCAAGGTAGAATACATATTCCACAATAAATGGTTTCAAATTTTTAAATATTGATTTCGCCTTTCTTTATCTCATGCTAATAAGAGGTTTAAAACGTAATTTCCATTTAAGGTATTTCAGCGCGAGAAACTAAACGGTCACTATGGCTCTGGTTCATTTGTCATTGCCAATACACTTTCTGCTGTGCCATACTTGCTCCTGATATCTTTTATCCCCGGAGTTATAGCGTATTTTCTCACCAGACTACAAAATGGATTCGAGCATTTCATCTACTTTGCACTAGTCCTCTTCACCTGTATGATGTTAGTTGAGAGCCTAATGATGATTGTAGCTAGCATTGTGCCAAATTTCCTCATGGGATTGATAACTGGAGCAGGAATACAAGCACTTATGATACTAAGTGGCGGATTCTTTCGATCACCGAATGATTTGCCTAAGATATTCTGGAAGTACCCTGTACACTATGTAGCATTTCATAGATATGCTTATGAAGGGATGTTCAAGAACGAGTTTGAAGGACTAAAAATTCATGGCGAGCACATGAAAGGCTTGATCAGTGGAGAAGAAATTCTGAGAGACACATGGAAAGTGGATATGAATTACTCAAAGTGGGTGGATCTTGCCGTCTTACTGGGAATGCTAGTTTCTTACAGGCTATTGTTCTTGCTGTTTGTCAAGGCTGGTGAAAAAGTTAAGCCAGCTGTAAGAGCAGTCTTGTCTACCTCGCCTAAGCAAATCAATTCGGCTGAAACACCTTTGCATGTATTAGCTTCCTAAATTACACTCATGATAGGGTCAAATATTTTCAACGTTGGTGTATTTAAGTTAAATCCTTTTCATGTTATTATAGTCTATGTCCTGTAGTTGCTTTCTTTGTATTCATTTCTTTTTTAAAACTATGTGTCCACTCTCATAGGTTCACATAAATTGAAGCGAAGAGAACAGTACAAAAGTAGTGGTTATGTAATCTCCGGTGCTTTGCAGAATTCGGGACAACAGGACAAAATAAATAAAAAATCTAACATGTTGCCAAAGAGGGTATTAAGTGAATGTTTTGATGTTTTGAAATCTGCAAACAGGTGAAACAATATGAAAAAACTGTTATGATTGATGTTTTCCTGTTGTTTATAGGTGAAGTTACATGTAATGAAGTAACTTATGCCTATATAAATAAATTGTTGAAATAAGAATCTGCAAACATGTAAAAAGATATATTTACAATGTCAGTCTTCATGTTATTAGAAGCCTTCGAAAACAGCCTAGCCTCTCGCAGAAATGCGAGGTAAGGCTGCGTACAATAGACCCTTGTGGTTAAGTCATTTCCCGGAACTTTACACAAAGCGAGAGTTTTAGCACACGGACTTGCCCTGTTTTAGTCTTCACGTTATTTCCTGTATTTGCCTTCCTTGTATCAAAGCTCATGCGCAGATGAGTTGGATCACCTTAAATTTATGTCCTATTAATGCTTCTCTACTTTTAAATTAGTTGGATCCCCTTGTAGAAAACTCAACAGGATGTTTCAATTACTCAAAGAATACTTCATCCTGCGCTGAATAAAACAATCATGCATGTTAGGATTACACTTCCAAAATACATGGCACATTTTTTACAAATGATATGAAATTTAATTAATATTTTAAATATTATTATTTTTATTGTATTGATGAATTTGAAATGTCACGCATAACATTTATTTTTCCTACTTGCATTAAGGCTCTTATTTTCTTTTTTTTAAGAAATTTGTTTTCCAAAAACATTATTTTTCAAAGCATTTGACTAACCAAACATCAAAAATAAAATATTAAAATTAAAGAATTACTTATAAAAAAGAGATGTTATTTTTTAAAATAGATCAAAAAAATAACTTTTTTGTACTTAGTCAAATATGTTCACATAAATTGAAACTACATGTTCTGCCCATTTTAGTTGTCATGTTGTGCTTTTCGAAAGTCAATTTAACTATTTTTAAAGATACATTAGATTAAATTGATTTGATATTTTAAAATAAAAATTCAGATATATAATAACTATAAGGAAAGTATAATTGATTGAATATTAATTAATTTCATCATTAATGATTGAGTTATTTGGATCATTAATTGATTATTAATACCCCTTATAATATTGTTCATTAATGCATATAACTATAAGAAAAGTATTCAAAGTTAAATTACATTAATACTCCTCGCTTAAAAATAACCCCCAAATTACGCAATTATCCCTCACTTAAAAATAACTCCTCCTCAAAACTGACCAGACGCTACACACCCAATGCTTCTATTCGTGTTAAGAGTCACAATATTTAAAATGAAATCAACTAGCCTTCGAAAAGGTGTGAGTGGGAGAAGTACTGAAAGAGTATATATTGCAACATCAAACACCTGCATGATCTTGCTTGGTGAAAAAAACTAATGAATTTAATGTGTCAAGACAACTTCATATAATTTCATATCGGAAACAAACTATAAATATTTTTGCTCTTCTATAATAAGTTTATGGTATGAATTTCTTCTGTTCATCTAAAAATTACATGAACCAGCTATACATGCCAGACAGTCTCAAGTTAAACATTAAGAATAGATTCCTTAGAGTAGTATATATGTCCAATGTATTGAAAAGATTAATGTAATAATTTTCTTTTCATGTGTAAAATAAAAATTCAGACATTTTACAATATTGATACAACACAAATAGAGGGTGACCATCCCTCAATCTTTTTTTCATTTATTTACATACTTATGCCGAACTTAAATAAATTTTTTAGAGGTATATTTAGATTATAATCTATATCTATACCTGAATTATTGATTAAAATTTTTATTTTTTTTATTAAAGGACTTTACAATAGATAAAATTATTATTTATTATTTTTTTATATTTTAAATTAATAACAAAATAAGATAAACTCCTAAAAGTAAAAAGAATTCAAAGTGGAAAGTTCTTAACGTGACTACATAAAAGGAAAAGTTTGGTAAATATAAAAACTTTGAAAAGAAATTGTGATAATAATTTGATACCACAATTGATTTTTACAATTCCCAAAATATAAATAAAATAATCATTCTTTTTTTTGGGGAAAAAGATTTTGCACTTTTACAAATTGAAGTTTCTGCCTTTTTACAATAACATAATAGCACCCACTAAACTAAAGTCATATTCAGGGGGAGATCATTCATCAATAGTTAAATTTTTTTACATTTATCATAGGTAGATCGACTAACCAAGCCAATTTAAAATTTTATGAGCTTTATCATGATTTCTCTTTGCTATCGTTTCAAGGTTTCTTTGTCGTCTTTCAGTAATGCCCTCTTATATCAGTCTCGATATTAAATTCGTAATTTGAATTTAATCGTATTCTAAAAAGGTAAATCAAGAGTTTTGACAGAATATACAAGTTGCATGACAAATCATATGCACTTCAAAAAATATGCTATTTACGGCCTTCAAATTACTTAAAAAATTTTGAAAAGAATAATCAGGTAAATATAAAAATTGTACTCAAAATCTTAATGATAAAATCTCTTCTATTCATTTCTTTTATGATTGCAAGTTTTTTTGATAAAATTTATTTTTGTTGTCTGCATATATACTTTTATAAATTTATGTCAAACTTCTCATTTAAATAAATATGCAAAATACACGTGCAACGCACGTATCTAAAATTAGTATGATAAAAAATATATCTTAAAATATTGATCAAAATCTACATAATCTGACTTTTAAAATAAAAACTATAATAACTAAGTAGAGGGGATGGAGTAATAAAGTACACAAGTAGTAGTGGATTGTGTTGGCTATTTAGAGCAAAAGAAATTTTAACTTGTTGACAGGAGAGAGAAATACTCCATTAACTTCTCTTTGGTTGGCCTTAATTCCTTTCCTTGTGACTTATTTTGCCGAGGTTGAGCCGTGAAACTAACCACTAATATTTACATTAAAAGTATGCTATCTAGAATGCAATGTTCTTTTCAATTTTGTGAACAGGATGGCGTAACTTGTCCTAAAGCAACTGTCATTTTCTCATTTCATTATTCACAGTAGCTGCATCTCTTTGTACTAACATTATTTAGAAGCATCAATTGAAGTGAGCATATTGTAACTTGAATGAGTTAAACTTCTGTAAATGGAGAAGAATTTTTACACCAAATCACCTGAAAAATATAATTATAGATATCTCAAAAGGAACTTTGACATAATCACAAATTATTACATCTTCAATGACCATTCAATTCCTCGTTATAAATTGATTTACTCCCTCCGTTCACTTTTACTTGTCACTATTTCACTTATCGAGGCTAAATTATATGAACTTTGACCAACATTTTAAGATGTATTTTTTGTATCGTATTAATATGAGAAGGATTGCAACTTATAGTATTTTTCATATAGTTTTCAATAATCTAAATATTAAATTTAACGACTTTACTTTAGCTTTGAAGTTTAGTCAAGTAGATCTCGGAAAGCAAAACGGTGAGAAGTAAAAGTAATAAGAGGGAATATTTTCTTGTCAGTTTCAAAGTTGGGTGAGTAGTTTTCATGGCTAATAATGTGGCTTTACATTTACTCCCCATAAATTTGAATATATTAAGTCCTTTCTCCTTCTTTTACATAAAGAAGAGGTCAAGAGATATTCTCCCTTTTCTATTCTAGTATACTGGGCTTTCTTTGTTAGTTTCTGATGGTTATTTCCAATCACGTAAAAATCAATAGTTCAAACTGCACTCAAAGGTAGGGCATTTTCCATTTTTATAGGAACTTCTGTACCAGAAATAATGGTATCTCCAATTATAGCCTCTCTGGGATTTAATTTTATATTAGAAGAGCTTGTTGAATTCTAGGAATATATATATACTAGGTGAAATATTCTAAATTTTTGACACATCTCAGGCTATAAGAATTCCTTACCAGTGTGCGTAATTTCCCCATGGGATTAATAAATTGAGCAGGAATAGAGGCATAAGATATTCTGGAAGTATGGCAGAGCAGAATGCAGATATTCTGATCATATATGGACTATTCAAAGCTCATGCTCAAAACGTGTAAAAACATGCACACCGCACAACTTTCATCTCTTTCTATCTTACTCAACAACCAAAAAATGTCTTACATTATTTGCCTTTTGTTTTGATTAACCACTCAAGTTTATGACGAAAGAAAGACTTCAGCATATATCCAATATACACTTACAACTTGTAATTCTAGGCATGTTATGACATTTTTCATGATATATGAACATGTCACTAGCGATAAAATTATATGTTTTATTATAAAGTAAGTATACTTTACATAAATTCCATAGTGTTAAGAGATAATTACATTACCGTTTTACTTTTTTCGAAATCATAAAAGTCTCTTAAAATTTATGAATTTCAGGATATATCACTGGACTTCCGGATACATAGATGAGGGATTAAGAGAGGAAAAGGATAAAGATGTATCAGAGTGAGGGATAGGGATGTATCGGCGGGAGGGAAGGGATGTAACCAAAAGAGAATTTTTAAATGACAGAGAATTTTAAAGATTATGATAAAATAAGATGTGTATTTAGGTAATTTTTTGAAAAAAAATAAAAATATGAGATATGAAGTAGAACATATGGAAGTGAATTAAGTTGGATGGATCAGGTTACTATAGTAGCAAAGTCATTAACATGTGTTTCACCGCAAAGAATACTTGAGAAAACTGGTTTCAGCAATAGCAGGCCCAAATTCGCAAATAAAATGCTACCGACTTCATTGAAAAAAATATCATTTAAGTTTCTGATTTCAAATCTAAATTAGATTGAGTTGTCACATTGAATAGACGAATTTCCATATATAATAATCCCAAACTTATCCAAAAAGAAGCAAATCATTGAGCTTATTTACACTGACTTGACAGTTGAATTGAATCATTGGTTGGGAAGAGCAGTTAATGTGGGTTTGTT
Source organism: Solanum rostratum (assembly GCA_029948455.1). Lineage (NCBI taxonomy): Eukaryota > Viridiplantae > Streptophyta > Magnoliopsida > Solanales > Solanaceae > Solanum > Solanum rostratum. The sequence continues at coordinate 87,169,357 of CM057045.1, read as the reverse complement.
GTAATATTAATGCACACACCCATTTCTTAAATTGGGAATAGATAGCGTTTTTCAACAATAGCCCATAACTGTAGTTAATTCATTTTGAGAAAGTTCTATGAAACCATATTGTTATGCATTTATTTTCTCCCATGTGATTTCTGAAATAATCCTTGACAATCAGGGATGGGCTCATCTTTCTTTGAAAAGAAATTAAATCCAACCAATGGGTAAATACGAAACACAAATAATAGAATTTACTGATGTTGTCAAAATTTACTCCGAATATTTCAATGTTTCACGCAGTATCTAGTATGGGTGGTATTTAAGTTTATGTGTCAATTATGTTTTGCTTTGTTTTAATAATTTATATAGAGGTGTGTTTATGTTGGTTGTGGGATGGGTGAGGCTCAATATAGTCGACGACCATGTGAAAGTTTTTAGACTAGTCTTGTAATTAGGTTTTGCGCCTAATTTACGCCTCAAAAGCTAGCTCAAAGTAAGGAGGATTATCCCACCCAACATTATGTGAGATGAATCATGTTCTGATACTATGTAAAATTAGATCTTGGGCCAAACTCACACTCCAAAAACTAGCTCAAAGGAAGGAGGATTACCCAAACCGCTTGGGTCAAGCCCTATATGGAGTTCATCTATCTCATTAACCACCAATATGAGACTTTTTTCATTCTTCAATACATGATAGAAAGTTCCTAAGCAGTTGATGTTGGGGTTCCTTGCACTTGATTAGCCTTCCCTAAAATGGAAAGTCAGTTGCAGTGAAATATACTTTGATGACAAGCCATGAAATTGTCAGCAACGACCTTTATCCATTCTTATTTTACTCGAAGAGGGATGATTCATCCAACCTCAGTAATTTCAGTTCAGTCAACTATTATACATACATCAAAAAGAATTCACTAAACTAGTACAAATTTCGCTGTCCAGTAAACCAAACAAGTTTGGTATTATTCCAAACTCATACACATACAAACTTTGGATCAGCCTTCTATTAGAGTAGATGACCTTTGTCCGCTAATAACACAGATGACAATTCTATGTAGAGTACATGACTCTTTTTGCTAACTTTACCAAATATGGGGAGGTCATTCAGTCGGTTCAGTTTATTTTTCAATTTTCACTTTGGTAAAAGTCAAAATAAAATTAGTTCGGTTCGATTTTTCAATTTAGGCCATTTTTTATTATATGTTTTTTGATGGTGTAATCATTGGGAAACCAGACAAATAATTGGTTGAGCATCAATTTGATTTCAGTTTGTTTTGTGGAGTTCAATTCTCTCTTATTTCTGGTTTTTTGTTTTGTTGAAGTTATTTTGTTCAATTTCAGCTGGGTTCATGATTGTATTTTGTTCAAAAATCAGGTCGATCGATTAGTGCCCACCCCGACTCGATATACCTAGCCAAAGAATACAAGAATCATATAAAAACAGCTAAACTGTGTGCTTAAACAAGTACCTGTATATTGCTAGAAGTATTATATAATAGTACTATTAAAAGAAAGCGACTTCCATACTGAATTCCTGATCACATGTTGGCAAATGCTAGAGATATCAGACCATCTCTAACATGGTCCTAACTTCATTAAAGAAAAAATGAGTGGACAAGAAGGAATTAAAAAAGGAGGAAAAATAGGAGTTGGGATGAGAAGGAGACATTAATACACCTAGCTGAAACTGCAGAGTCCAAAGAGAGAACTAAATGAGTTGGTTCCCTTGAACTATTCTGTGCAATAAGATATTTTTGACATTATCTCATTAATGCCATAGCTGACAAAGATGACTACAACGTCCTTAAATACCCCATACCTTTTGTATGAAAAAGAAATAAACCACCTTTTAGTCTTTGCTATTCTTATTCCTACAATTTTCTGTAAACTTGGCAATGCCACATATAGAAGTAGAGTTGTACAATGCTGAGAAAGGAAAAATGGGATCAAAAAGTGGAGGCGCTTTCTTGACTTGGAATGACTTGTGGGTTACTGTCAGCACAAAAAAAAGTGGAAGTAAATCCATACTTAAAGGGCTCACCGGATATGCTCGACCTAGTGAGCTCTTGGCTGTCATGGGTCCTTCTGGCTGTGGCAAATCTACACTGCTCGATGCGTTAGCTGGTAATTATATTATCTTAGAAAATGATTCATATTATAGTATCTGCGATGGCAACACAATGAGCTAGTTTTTTTTTTTTTTTAAATATCACTCATGAACTGATGGACACCTCTCAGGGCGATTGGATTTCACCACGAGGCAGAGCGGGGATATTCTGATCAATGGTCACAAACAGAAACTTTCTTATGGAACATCCGTAAGAAATTAAAATCTTCAGCTGACTACTCATTTTGTTTTGCTTTTTTTTTTGGAAATAAAATATGTATGTTCTTTCTCCTATAAAATCAGGCATATGTGACTCAAGATGATACTCTATTAGCAACACTAACAGTTAAAGAAGCTGTTTACTACTCTGCACAACTCCAACTCCCGGTTTCCATGACTAAGTCAGAGAAAAAGCAAATAGCAGAGCAGACAATTAAGGAGATGGGGTTGCAAGATGCAATGAACACGAGAATTGGAGGATTTGGTAATAAAGGAATTAGCGGAGGAGAAAAGAGGAGACTAAGTGTTTGCATGGAGATTCTAACGCGACCAAAACTTCTCTTCCTAGATGAACCAACCAGCGGCCTTGACAGTGCTGCATCTTATTATGTGATGAGCGGAATTTCACGCCAAAGAGAGGGAAGAACCATTATTGCATCTATTCATCAGCCAAGTGCTGAAGTTTTCAACCTCTTCCACAGTTTATGCCTTTTGTCTTCAGGAAGAACCGTATATTTTGGACCTGCTAGTGCAGCAATTGAGGTATATATATTCATTCTTCGACTATATATTAACTTGCCAATTTGTAACAAACATATAATATATACTGATTTGATTAGTTTTTATGTTTTTTATTCTGATAGTTTTTCACGAAGAACGGTTTCCCTTGCCCATATCTTCAGAATCCATCAGATCATTTTCTTAAAACAATAAACAAGGACTTTGATGAGGTAAATATGGAGTACTATTAATCTTTTCCTTGTTCTAAGAGAAACCAATTAAACTTAGCCTTTATATGTTGGTTTGTATTAAAAGGATATTGAACAAGGCTCAGCTGGAGGAAGACCTACAGAAGAAGTGATAGACCTTCTCATAAATTCATATAAATCATCCGAGGGATATCGTGAAGTTCAGAACCATGTTGCAGAAATATGTCATCAGGTAATTAAGAGAGAATTAACTTAACCCCCAGACATGTAAAGGAGATGAGAAGGAATTTCTCTAATTGCATCCATTAAATATACTTTCAGGGTGGTGAAATGTTGGAAAAAAGAAGCCATGCTAACTTCACTACGCAAAGCCTTGTTCTGACAAAGAGGTCGACAGTGAACATGTTTCGTGATCCTGGTTACTATTGGATGAGATTTGCTACTTATGTCGGTATCGCTTTAAGTCTTGGCTCCATCTACTATAATGTTGGCTCAAACTATCGTTCAATTGAGGTATAAATATAAAGACAGTACGTACACACATAAGTAAACATCAATAAAATTTCCAAGTACAATTTCAAACCCTTCTTGACGCCCACACAATGTCTTGGATGTTGATTTTTCAGGAAAGAGGTCTGATGGTTGCTTTCGTTGTTTCATTTATGACATTTATGACAGTTGGTGGATTCCCTTCATTCGTGGAGGAAATGAAGGTATCTTTTTCTCATTCAAATAGTTGGAACAATCAATGAATTCTTATTATGATTCATCTCGTACTTAATTTCAACTTACTTCAGGTATTTGAACGAGAAAATGTGAACGGGCACTATGGATGTTTTGCTTTTGTCATAGGCAACACTTTTTCATCCATACCATACGTACTACTAATATCATGGATTCCAGGCGCGATTGCCTATTTCCTTGCTGGATTTCAAAATGGATTTGAGCAATTCATCTACTTCGCTTTGGTCCTCTTCATCAGTATGTTGGTAGTGGAGAGCCTAATGATGAACGTCGCAGCCATTGTGCCTAACTTCCTCATGGGGATTGTAACGGGGGCAGGAATACAGGGACTGCAGATACTAAGTGGTGGTTATTTTCAATTACCAAGTGAGTTGCCTAAAATAATTTGGAAATACCCACTCTACTACATGTCATTCCACAAGTATGCTTACCAAGGTATGTTCAAGAATGAATTTGAAGGACTAAAATTTAGAGATGATATGTTTGGAAACAATTCTATAATGAGTGGAGAACAAGTATTGAGAAAAAGATGGCAAGTAGAAATGGGACACTCAAAGTGGGTAGACTTACTCATTCTCATAGGTATACTGATTTTGTATCGTCTGGTGTTCTTCCTTATAATCAAGACAAAAGAAAAATTTGTGCATGCAAGAAAGACATCCACCTCAATTCTATCAAATCGAAGTACACAAATCATGGCTAAGTCCTTACCTGCCTCACCTCTCCATGGACTCACACCGTCTCCCACCAACAACAGATGAATTACTAGTAACTTTGTATTTCATAATGTATTATTTTGTACTGTATTGTATTTTATCGTATGACTGTTTGAAGGTAATGTTTGAATAGACTCTAGTAATTTAATACTCTCTCCGAATTTATGTAACACACTTTTCCATTTGAAGTGTAAAAGAAATGGCACCTTCCTATATTTAGAAATAATTTACCCTTTTTATATTAAAATTTCAAAAGTCTTTTTTTCTTAAATTTCGTGTGTAGTCAAACATTGTCACATAAATTAGATACTAGTATGTTCGGTTTTCTTTTGACTCTATCGTATCGTTAATAACTTATAGGTTTACTAAAATATACTTAAATGTCGTAAATATTGGATTTACCAAGACTTAAAACTTATAGGTAAAAAGATATGGCATGCAGACAAGGCCAAATTCTCCATAAAAATTTACTTTTATCGAATTAATATGCTACATATCTCATAAATTTATAATAGATATATCATTGGAAGATAAGAAAGTAATAAAAGGTGCTACAATGTTGACACTCTTTTCTTTTTGACGTATACTAATAGAAATGGTACGATGATTTTTTTATTATTGTGTTTTTTTGTTAATGGATAATTTTTAATAATTTTTTATTTTCTATATTAAATTTTTGCATTTTAAGTCAATTAAAAGTTTTTAAGATTATTAAGTTTTTAATTTTAAAATTAAAGATTAAATATTTTTTATTCCTATATGTGATAGTTTAAATATTTTTCATTATTTATTTATTGGTTATTCAAAATGTTTTAAATTAGAATATAAAAATGGAAAGTAATTGAATTATATTAGAAACTGGTAACTACCAAATTTAAAAGGAAGTACTTTTGAAAAAATATAATATAAATAAATTAAAATAATTATGTGAGTTACTTGAAATGATATAAAAAATATAAGTTAAAATAATTATCAATTTAAAATTTAAAAGATATATACAAAATTTTGATGGTCTTGAAATTTTATGAGTGATAAAAAAATTGGGACAGAGAAAATAACATACATTATTTAAAATTTATATAAAACATATAATACATTGAACAAATCAATAATTAAAAAACAGATAAAATTCTATGTAATGTATCAATATTTTATGTGTATAACCATATCAATATTGTATATATCAATATTGTATAGATAGTTATGTAATGTATCAATATTTTATAAATTTTGTATAAACATGTATCAATATTATATAAATAATCTCTAAACGTGTGTCGACATTATATAAATTGTATATAAATATGTATCGATATTATATAAATAGGTATGTAATGTATTGACATTATATAAATGGTGTATAATCTTGTATTAATATTATATAAATAATTATATAATGTATCGGTATCAATATTTATTTGACTATCATGCATTCCTACCTTAATCAAATAAAAGAATAAACAAGAAATAATAAAACAACATATATATATTTTTTTTCCACAAAAGAATTGAAATAATTAAAAAAGGAAAAATCTTTTAAAAAAAGAGCAACCAAAAAATTTAACCATTGAATTGTTTTTGAAATTTTACTTTAATATAGCACAAAAAAAAGTTTCAATAAAAGCCCAAATGGCCAAATCTGTTGGCTTTTTTTAAAAAAAAAATTAAAAAATAGCAGTACCAATATAAAGAAATAAAGAAATAATTTTTTTTTTTCAATAAAAAGGTAAAACTAACAATCCTACATGGGCATTTACTGCTAGGGACTAGTTTATATGACAAGCAACTTAAAGATATATGAGAAAAAATTATGATCAAAAGGAAGATGTATTTGAATTTTAAAATTTAAAAGGTGTTACATAAATTGAAATAATTTTTTTAAAAAAAGTATAAGTTTAAGGCCAACGCAGAAAGCAGAATTTGAATTCAATGGAACTACGATAAAATCCTCTCGTTGTTAATGCAATTTCTAAATTTAAATTTGATCAACATAAGCGTGAAGATGATTAAAAGTGACCTTTGAGCACTGTGGGATATGATTCTACTTGGATCGCATCTTTTCGATGTTTTCGCTTCAACCTCTTCATACGCGGCATTTTCACCTTGCTCTCATTTTAAATTTTGTGTATATTTTCTTTTTTTTACTTCATTTATAAAATTATATAAAATATATTATTACTATCCAATTTGGATATGTCGATTAAAAAATTAAAATATATTTATAAAATTTAACTTTAGACGCGAATGTTACTGAGAGTCACAGTGGACATGTCCAAATTCCTTTGCCCTATGCTGCGTTTGTTTGTGGATTTGACTTATTGCACATAAAGAGATCTTTAGCACATGTGCCTTTTTTTTAAAAAAAATGAAAACTATTTTTTGGCCAAGTCTAAATATTAGATGCTCACTGGAAAAAAATAGGCACATGGCCTTGTAATAGATTGTTTTAGAATAAATTTTTGTATTTTCTTAATTTTTTTAAATTTTAAATTTCAAAATAAGTTATCTGAATTATTAATTACTGTGAGAATAAAATGTTTTATTAGAAATGATATAATAATATCAAAATTTATTAGAAAGTGTCTCCTAACACACTTGGTTATTGAACTTTCATGCCTAATTTATGTGGTTGTTGGAATCATTTATTTAATTGAAAAAAAACGGCTTCAAACATGTACAGTTGTACACTTTATTGCCTTATTTAAATTACTGCTGGAATCATTTATTAAAGAAAACGACTCCTAACTGTGTGTTTAAACACACTTAGTTATTCAAGTTTTAACTTTTATATATTTTTAGTCTACATAAAATACTTTTATGGGAGAATTAATTTTTGAAGTTCACTTATAATTTATTGTTTGTAGTTTTATGTTCTTTTTAGTTTTACTCCGCTAACAATTTCTTAGAGTTTTTAAAATATTGGAAATATAAATATTATAATTCATGTTAATTAAGAGTTATTTTTTACCTTTTATATATATATATGATATATATACACAGGGCGGACCCAGAGAGGAGGAAGGGGTTCATCCGAACTCCTTTGACAAAACATTACACTGTATATATAAGGTAAATTTTTTATATTTTCATCTATATATATATATATATTAAACTTGAACCCCCTAAACAGTAAGCAAAATCTAGCATAGTAGTAGGTTTTCTTTTAAATGAACCATGATGCTCAAGTTTAAATCTCATTTAAAATATTATTTTTTAGTTTCTCTTAATTATTCTTTTTCATTTAATTTCGACTTTGGGGAAGCCAGCCCAATATTTCACTTTATTCTTTTTAAAAAAGTAATGAAATAATATTAGACTATGTATTACTATTTCCTTTGAAAATTGTATTTTGTTGATTTATTCACACATTTATACTTTTATATTTCGAATTCCCTAAATTAAAATTCTAGATCCGCCACTATATACATATGCAATTTCCCTTTTTTGTGAAAAAAGAAAATAAAATCGGTGATATAATAAGACAAAAGATCGCGACACTAATATGTGATATCTTTTTGTCTCATAAAATATAAAATTTGAGTCTAGTTTTTTGTACGATAAAAAGATGTCTGGCTCACACCCAACTAGCTAGTGTCAATTATGTAGTAACAGTTTTCCATTAAAAAAATATTACTGTAAGAAAAGATTTCTGTTTATCTGTTCAACATTGAAACAAAAAAAAATATAAAAAAACACACTTAAATGGTATTTTTTTTTTTAGTTTCATACTTAAGGTATCACTTATTATTTGGAAAACACACTTTTTTATTTCACTCTCACTATTCAATACCTAAAATATTAAATGGTAGAGTGAGATAAAAAAAGTGTATTTCTCAAATTAATAAGTGATCATTTAGGTATCAAATTAAAAAGAAAAAAAGATAATTGAGGATACACTTATCTAAAATAAAAATGTAAGAAGTTGGAATTGGAATATGTTGTGCAACTAACACTGGTAGATTATGGTGGAGTGTCAAGTATTTGAGTTGTGGCACATGACTAGGTACCGACTAATAAATTAATTCAGCATAAATTAATCCTTCATTGCCGCCCGTTTCGTCGCTACCTAATTGTAACAAACCCTATTTGGCAATGTGCCTGACTTGCTGAACTTGAAATTATTAGCATGCATGCTCTATATGTATAAGTAATATACATGCATGTAATTGAATGAATATATATATATATATATATATATATATATATATATATATCAATTTAAAGTTGAGACCCCTCCTACTCCACGCGTAACCATATCAACTAGTTATTCCCTTTCTATCTTCATTATAATTTCATTTAAATACCTCTTTAAAGTAATTATAAAGTACACTATACGTATATACTTGCTGGTTGATTAGTTTAATTTGTAACAGTACGTAATGTGTTTGTCGCAATATTAAAAGAGGGATAGTCAGCCATTAATTTCCGTATATTAATTCAGTTATATATACTAGTATATTTTTATATGGAGATGTCGCAGAATATCGGAATGGGAAAGGTTGAGGAAGAAGAATTGAATGGAGGTGTACTCTTGACATGGAATGACTTGTGTGTGTCTTGTAGAAATGGCACCAAAAATATAATTGAAGGCGTCACTGGCTATGCTCGCCCAAGTGAACTATTGGCTGTAATGGGTCCTTCTGGTTCTGGAAAATCTACGCTTCTCGACGCATTAGCTGGTATATATATAGATAGATAGATAGATATAGTTCATTAATCCTGAATTTTATATATCTTGGCAAATTATATATATATATACTATATGATTGATCAGGGCGACTGGATTTCAGCACGAAGCAGAGTGGGGATATTCTGATCAATGGTCACAAACAAAAACTTTCGTATGGAAATTCTGTAAGTTGAAACTTTCTTACACTGCAAATGCCATGGTGCATCACTTTTGCTTTGTTGAACTCTGTGTCGTCATAGTGAAAACATTTGATCGTACAAATTCAGGCATATGTGACGCAAGATGATACTCTGATAGCAACACTAACAGTTAAAGAAGCTGTTTACTACTCCACGCAACTCCAACTCCCAGATTCCATGACAAAATCAGAGAAAATACAAATAGCAGAACAAACTATAAAGGATATGGGGTTGCAAGATGCGATGAACACTAGAATTGGAGGATTTGGTAGTAAAGGAATTAGCGGAGGAGAAAAGAGGAGACTCAGTATTTGCATTGAACTTTTAACGACACCAAAACTTCTTTTCCTTGATGAACCAACCAGTGGCCTAGACAGCGCTGCATCTTATTATGTGATGAGCGGAATTTCACGCCAACGAGCTGGAAGAACCATTATTGCATCTATTCATCAACCTAGTGCTGAAGTTTTCAATCTCTTTCACACTTTGTGCATCCTGTCTTCAGGAAGAACTGTGTATTTTGGACCGGCTAGTGCAGCAATCGAGGTATACTCATATGAACTATCGACTTTATTGCTTGAATTATTGGAATTCTTTCTTTGTATCAGAAAGGTTATCACTTAAGTTATGTATCCCATCATTGAGTCCTCTTCTTGGTAAAGTAACAAAAGATAAGTGATGTTTCTGATACAAAAGAAAGATAAGTCACCTTCTGATTCACATATTTTCAATAGTTCAATGACCGTCAAAGCAGTGAACTCTTAATTATTGAATTATTAACTTGTAAACTAATGCAAAGTATATGTAAAATCTTCATTACTTGCTCTGTTTTTAATCTCTGCTTTTTGGTATTGTAGTTTTTCAGGACAAATGGTTTCCCTTGCCCACTTCTTCAGAATCCGTCTGATCATTTTCTTAAAACAATAAACACAGATTTTGACGTGGTAAGTAAATAGGGTGTCCATACTTTCAATTTTTTTAAAAAAAAAACAATTTTTGGAGAGGCCAAAGTTTGCATTTTTACTGAATGTATTCATCTTGCCCTGTTAATAGGAAATCGAACATGGTTTAGCTGGACGAAAACCAACTGAAGAAGTAGTTGATTTTCTCATAAATTCATATAAATCATCGGAGTACCATAAAGTTCAGAATCAGGTTACAGAAATATGTCAACAGGTAATCTAAAACTCCCAAAAGGGATAAAAGAACGATGAGGGGTTGTTTGCAGACAGATAAGCGGAATCAGGAGTTGAAATTTATGGGATTCTTACTGTGATATTAGTACAATAACAACTAGGTTCACAGTCAAATATTTATTGTGAACCTATAAACTACTACCTAATATCCATCATTTTAACATGGTTATATATTTTTCAGGGTGGTGAAATGTTAGAAAAAAGAAGTCATGCAAACTTTACTACCCAATGTCTTGTTTTGACGAGGAGATCATCTGTGAACATGTTTCGAGATCTTGGCTACTACTGGATGCGATCCGTCTCTTATATCATCCTTGCTTTAGGTCTTGGCTCTATCTACTATAACGTCGACTTAAGTTATCGCTCAATCGAGGTATAAACAATAAAAATAGAGATACGAAATCAGAAAAAATTTAACAAACTACTAATATTTGATCATAAATGACATGTACAATTTGTGAATACTTACTTTTTCAGGAAAGAGGTTTAATGGTGGCTTTCGTTGTATCATTCATGACATTCATGACAATTGGTGGATTCCCTTCATTTGTGGAGGACATGAAGGTATATTTGTATTATATAGAAAAGCCAAAGTGAGGACGACCAATGGCAACTATGGTAAATATGCTTAGTTTCAAGGGCAAAAAGTTATTCAATTCAATTCTAAAAGTAATTCCTATCCATTTCAGTTACTTTTCTCTAAATAAATATTTCAAATTCTAGAAACTCCTTCAAAGTATAATAAAAATATTCTCTCTCAAGATTCTGAAGGTTGATCTTTTGGACTTTTCTTCTCAATGACATGGATTTCGAAATTTCAGGTAAGTTTTAGTTATAATTTTTTACGTAGTATTATTCTGATTAGATTTCTTAATTTCATCGTTCATTAGATTTTCAAATTTCATTGTTGGATGTTTATTTTTGTGCCCAGAATTTATTTACTTTTTTTTGGGTCTTTAATCTGTGCTTGATTTGTATTTTTTCTTCAAACCTTCAACAACTATTCTTTTAGTTCTCTTCATCCTCTCTGTTCGGTTGTCAAATTTATGTTCATTTTTCTTTCAATATTTACTAAATTTCTTTGGTTGAGATTCTTGGCTGATTTTATTCTTGCTCTGTCTCTCTAATGGCTAAAGTGCAGATTTGTTATGTTCTTGTGTAGCAACAATTCTTTCGCATTTGCTGCTTAAACTATGATGAAAGTGGGTTACTATTGCTACAGATTTTAAGAGTAATTTGCTACCAGGTTCTTCTTTCTTAAATTGTTTGCTGCAGTTTTAATCTTAATTAATAATAATACGTGGAGATATTGTTTGTAAAAGTAGTTCAAAATCCTTGTACTCTCTGTTCTTCAGTTTTTTCTGTAATAACCAATAGTAACTTGTACTATTGAAGGGTACAAATGTCATTTTACACACTTAAGATATTACTTAACTGTCCATTAGTTTCTCTGAATGTGGCCAAATATGAAATACAAAATACTAAATATATGTGTCTAGACATTTACTCATCTCTATAAATAGCAATAATACTTCTATCTTTACCAAGCAGTTCACATTTGAAATGATAGATCAAGGTAGGCTTCGGAGAAGTTTCATATTTTTATAAAAATTGTAGCTATCGCAGGTGATCTTGCAATTCCTTCAAATGCTTGAGTTAGACCCAGATAAAATGATGATAAATCTTGTATGTCGCTATCTATCATGCAACCGTATACCTCATGATTTTTTAAAAAAAAAATGTTAGAACTCTTACTTTGAAATTATGGAAGGACATTTCAAAATTTCAGTTTTGAGTGAATGACGGAGAGAAATTAGAAAGTGTATGAGAGAAGTTAATGTAGAATTTGTGTATCAAAGGAAGATGGACAAAAAATCGAAGATGAAAGGTTTATACAAATCCCAATGTGGGGCCCGTGTCTGTATAGCCAATTTCAGAAAGCTTTGGCTAATAATCATAATAATATTAAACTGTGGTTATATTTATTAATTTATGAGAGAAGTATTAAAAACATTTTTGAACTTGATAAAAAATGTGACTTCTTGAAATCTTTTGGATATCTTTCATCTTGAATATCAGAATATTTCTATAATATTTGTTTAAGGTTCTTTAGTCGTGCATCTGGCTGTGATTTATTGTGTTTAGGTGATTACACCTTACTGTTTTTGTTATAGTTCCTTGCATATATGCTCCGCAGTACTTTGTTAAAAGCGTAGATAAATAATGAAATTGTTTTACATCAGTATCATGTAAGTATACTAATCCGATGTGGTATTGCATCAAGGACATAAAAAGAATCTTATAATATGAGTACTGAAGAGTATGAATGTCATGACAAATAGTATAAATTTATAAGAGATCGACTGAACCTAGCAACTTCAACAAAATTGTAGAGCTTATGCAGAAAATGCAAGAATGTGGCCAACCACCAAATGATATTGTTCATGAGATTGCTCCGGACTTTGATATATCTTCTCTTGGACAGCTGTAAGTCCTCTAATATTTTCAGGATTTTGTTCATATAAAGTTATCTGCAATACTGATAACTAAGTGGCTGTTAAAGTTTAGAGTCATCACATCCTTTTTCATTATTTCCCTGGTCATCAACTTATTGTAGCCTGCTTCCTTTATTAGGTTGTGTTTTAGAAGTATGAAAGTAGTTTCCCTAAAGATTTTTTGGGTTTAGCTATTAACTATACATCTGAACTTTAACTTGTGATAGTGACCTCACGAAGAGCTTGTTTGTGATTAATAATTTAGTTATCTTATTTGGGGGATAAACTAATTAGTCTGCGTTTCCTAGATTTTCTACTTTGGTATTGGTTAATAACTATGTACCCCTAAATTTGAATTTTGAATCGGTTGTGCACCATGATTGAGGCAAAAATATCTTTGTTAATAGGTAGCTTTGGCGATAAAGAACAGGTCTGTGGTTAAAAGTCTTAACTCTTAATAGTGAAAAGTGAGGAAGACTATAATATTGAGGAGTTGTTATTGGTGCAATTTATGAAAAACACAAGATTCTATGAAACATAACCTTAGAAAATGACACAAGAAGGCCGTAGCATTGAGACTACTATAATGACAAAATACGAGTGTCTTGGACAGGAATTTTATGTAAACTTATCTGTTGATTGACGATATGATTTCTTGACCAAAGTTTTAGCGTTTTAAGGTTGTTGAAAGATAGAATTTATGTGGGCTTGTCTTGTCTTGGACATGAAATCCTAAATTTGATGGAGCAATTTTTAAACTTTTACTTTTTTTCTCAATTTTCACCATCTTATTTGTTCTTTGGATACGTCTATGTCGAACTCTCTTCGTTACACAAAATAACATAGAAGATGACTATGTACATATATTACCTACATTACATTTACAAGAGATCTAATTACAAGTCAAGTCCTTAACTTGGATACTGTAGCTAAGCAATGTCTTCGAGGGTGGTATGCCTACTACATAATAAAGAAACTTCTAAGCAGATTCTATCTAACTTGTTGATCAAAATCTTCATAGATATTGAACAAAAATTGAGGCAGTGAAGCAATTCTTGGCAGTTCAGCAACAAGTCCCCGATCGAGTCTTTTCCTGGCATAGACAGAGTTGGACCATTTGATTTATCCTCTGATGTAGAATGATCATCAACCTTCTTTGCACTTGCTGCTCCAGGTGACATTCATCAAAGGACGATCCAGAAAAAAATTGATCACAACATACAAAGTGCAATTGTCTGATTTATAAATAACATATATAAATGTAATTAGTACTTTCATATATGTAAATGTTCCACTTCAACATCCAAAAGTGTGACATTCACAAAATATATAGAAAACACATTTGGCAACTATACTATGGTCAAGATGGTAATACATTTATTACTTTATATAATACTATTTACATGTAATTTAATCATTTATATAATCAATTTAGGTTACGAATAAGACTATAGGTTGGGCCCGTGCTAGCACGGGCTATACTTATCTAGTATATATATATATATATATATATATCCTCTTTTCATCATCCCAGCAAACTAATTTCTCTGTTTAATCTTTCATCACGACTAATTAATTTAATTTCAATTCGAAAAAAATATGCAGGTATTCCAAAGAGAAAACTTGAACGGACACTATGGTTGTTTAGCTTTTGTGATTGGCAACACCCTTTCTTCCATGCCATACTTGTTATTGATTTCACTAGTTCCAGGTTCCATTGCCTATTTCCTCACTGGATTTCAACGCGGATTTGAGCATTTCATCTACTTTGCCCTGGTCCTCTTCATCGGTATGATGATAGTGGAGAGCCTAATGACTAATGTTGCAGCTATTGTGCCCAATTTCCTTATGGGCATTGTAGTAGGCGCAGGTATACAAGGATTGATGATATTAAGCGGCGGTTTTTTTCAAATACCTAACCAGTTGCCTAAAATTATTTGGAAGTACCCCTTATACTACATTTCCTTCCATACATACGCTTACCAAGGCATGTTTAAGAATGAATTTGAAGGACTCTTATTTACAGATAATGTCAATGGAATCAATGTTACTATTAGAGGAGCGGACGTATTGAGAGATAAATGGCAAGTACAAATGGCCTACTCCATATGGGTAGACCTTGCCATTTTGGTAGCTACATTCATTTTGTACCGTCTGGCATTCTTTCTGATTGTCAAAACTAATGAAAAGTTTGTGCTCGCAAGAAAAACATCAACATCAATTTTATCAACCAAAAGTAGACAAGTCATGGCCAAATCCCTGCCTGCCTCGCCTCAAAAGTTGCCATTCTCACCAACAATAGTAGTAATTTCTCCATAATCAAACACTATGCATGCTTGGTGCGTTGTCCCGTTTCATAATATTTCTATTGTATTGTATTTTGTTGTTTATATATCTCGTGGACTCTAATAATTTATTAACTTCTTGTAATATAAATGTTTTTAGTAATTTATATTTTTCATACTTTTTAAGTCATTGTTTATTGTACGTAATAACATCAAGATATAAATAGAATGGTTCATATTAAATATGATTGTGTTCCTTCATTTTTTCTCCTAGTAATATTATAGTACTAACACTAATCCTTAATTCATTAACTATCCTTTACTGTAATACCCGACACTAAAGTTTGTAACTTTGCTGATTATAAACTTATTATGGTTATCTAATTTGTTATATAAAATTTTGTTTTGAGAGTGAGATGACATGGGAAAGTTAAAAATAGTACTTAATTGAAGTAGTAATTGTTTTATATTTAAAAACTTTTTAACTTATGAATTTTTTGCCCCTCCCATTAAAATAGAATAATTATTTTTCTTTTTAATCTATTTAAAAAAGAATGATTATTTTTCTTTTTTCCAACGCTTTAATTTCAATTTTGCACAAGATTAAGATTAAAGAACATTTTGATATATTTGGTGTAACTTTAATTTAGAACTATAAGATTAAAAAAAAATTTTACTTTTCTTAAATTATATGTCAAGTCAAACTAAGCAATTCTTTTTAAAAAAGAGGAAATAGTATTTTATTTTTAATTAATAATGTTTTACTTCTCATTAGGAGTAAGATATTTAAAAATAAACTTAATATTAGTGGAGCTCCAATAAAACTTGGGAATGTTATAAAATAAATCTAGAGTTAACTAGAATATATGTAGGGGAATCAAAAGCTTAAAACTGAGAAGAAGGGAGAATAATATATTGCAGTGTATTTATTTTCTTTCGTTGATCTCTGTGTATGCAAACAGAAATGAAACTTGAGAGCATATATATAGGCAATTGGTAGCCACTATTGTGGACTACCAATAGTCTTTAGAGGCTCACAAAATAAGGAGCCCTAAATGATGACTTTCACAAAGTACAATTCATACTCAACACTCCCCCTGAATTGTCTATGTAAAGGAAATTTCTAGGTGACCTTAATACGCATCATTAGCTGCCTCATTAAAAACCTTACCAGGAAAACCCAGTGGGATAAAACCTTGGCTAAGGAAAAAAGAGTACAGCGCGTATTTTACTCCCCCTGATGGAGACTTCATTTAATACTTTGGAGACGGTGCATTCCAATCTTATGTCTTAGTTTTTCAAATGTTGACGTTGGCAATGCCTTAGTGAATAAATCTGCAAGATTATCACTTGAACGAATTTGTTGTACATCAATATCACCTTTCTTCTGAAGATCATGTGTGAAGAATAATTTCGGTGAAATGTGCTTCGTTCTGTCTCCTTTTATGAAGCCACCCTTTAATTGAGCTATGCACGCAGCATTGTCTTCAAATATGACCGTGGGTACTATAACATCCCTTTTCAGTCCACATTTTTCTTCGATGAAATGTATCATTGATCTCAACCACACACATTCTCTACTTGCTTCATGAATTGCAATTATTTCAGCATGATTTGAAGAAGTAGCAACAACTGACTGCTTTGTAGATCGCCATGATATAGCAGTTCCTCCATATGCAAACAGGTAGCCTGTTTGAGATCGGGCTTTATGTGGATCTGATAAATAACCTGCATCTGCATAACCAACAAGGTCTGCACAGCCTTTGTTAGTATAAAACAAACCCATATCAATTGTACCTTTTAGGTATCGCAAAATATGCTTGATACCATTCCAGTGCCTTCGCGTTGGGGAAGAACTATACCTTGCTAGAACATTAACAGAAAATGTTATATCAGGTCTGGTTGAGTTAGCAAGATACATGAGTGCACCAATGGCACTGAGGTATGGTACTTCTGGACCAAGAAGTTCTTCATCCTCTTCTGGAGGACGGAATGGATCTTTATTCACTTCAAGTGATCTAACAACCATTGGAGTACTTAACGAATGTGCTTTGTCCATATAGAATCGCTTTAAGATTTTCTCAGTATAGGCAGATTGATGAACAAAGATCCCGTCTGCTAAATGTTCAATTTGCAGACCCAGACAAAGTTTTGTCCTTCCAAGATCTTTCATCTCAAATTCTTTCTTTAAATATTCAATTGCCTTTTGGACCTCTTCAGGAGTTCCAATGAGATTTATGTCATCAACATAAACAGCGAGTATTACAAACTTCGATCCTGTTTTCTTAATGAAAACACATGGACAAATGACATTATTTATATATCCTTTATTTATCAAGTACTCACTAAGGCGATTATACCACATACGCCCTGATTGTTTCAGACCATATAATGATCTTTGTAATTTGACTGAGAACATTTCCCGAGACTTAGTGCATGCTTCGGGCAAATTGAATCCTTCTGGGATTTTCATGTAAATTTCACTATCAAGTGAACCATAGAGGTAAGCTGTAACTACATCCATTAGATGTATTTCAAGATTTTCATGTACAGCTAAACTGATGAGATATCGAAAGGTTATTCCATCCATAACAGGTGAATATGTTTCCTCATAGTTGACACCGGGCTTTTGAGAGAATCCTTGTGCAACAAGGCGTGCCTTGTATCTTACAATATCATTTCTCTCGTTTCGCTTTCGCACAAAAACCCATTTATAGCCAACTGGTCTTACACCATCAGGGGTTTGGACTACAGGTCCAAATACCTCACGATTAGAGAGTGAATTCAATTCAGATTGAATAGCTTCTCTCCATTTTGGCCAATCATCTCTGTGTCGACATTCTTCGACAGATTTAGGCTCAAGACTTTCACTGTCTTGCATGAGGCTAAGTGCAACATTATATGCAAAAACATTATCCACTGTAATTTTCGATCGATCTAAACTTATCTCATCACCAATAGAATTTATTGGAAGTTCTTTATTCACTTGAGTCTCGGTTTCACTGATTTCTTCAGGAATATCAGGATTTCTTAAGTCTGGATCTTCTTCGGGAAGTCCTTTTGTAGTATCGTTTTTATCATTCCTTATGCTTCTCTTTCTAGGATTTTTATCCTTTGAACCCACTGGTCTACCACGCTTCAGGCGTGTTTGGGATTCAGAAGCTGTGATACTAGCAGATGGTCCCTTTGGGACTTCGATCCGGATAGGCACATTCACTGCAGGGATATGTGACTTAGTTATCCGTTTCAAATCAGTAAATGCATCTGGCATTTGATTTGCTATTGTCTGCAAATGGATGATCTTCTGGACCTCCTGTTCACATGTGCGTGTTCGTGGATCAAAATGAGATAGTGATGAAACTTTTCACGCAATTTCTCCAATTTCTCTTCGGGGTTCCTTTTTCTCTCCCCCTAATTGCGGGAAAATTATTTCATCAAACCGACAATCTGCAAATCTAGCAGTGAATAAATCTCCTGTCAACGGTTCGAGGTAGCGAATTATGGAGGGTGAGTCAAACCCAACATATATACCTAACCTCCGTTGAGGGCCCATCTTAGTGCGTTGTGGTGGTGCTACAGGAACGTATACCGCACAACCAAAAATTCGTAGATGAGCTATATTTGGTTCATGACCAAATACCAATTGTGATGGAGAGTATTTATGATAATTAGTCGGTCTGAGACGTACAAGTGCTGCTGCATGTAAGATAGCATGACCCCATACGTCAATGGGTAATTTTGATTTCATGAGCAGTGGTCTAGCTATCAATTGCAGGCGCTTAATAAATGACTCTGCAAGGCCATTTTGAGTATGAACATGAGCTACCGGATGTTCAATTTTTATCCCAATTGATATGCAATAATCATCAAAAGCTTGGGATGTAAATTCTCCAGCATTATCCAGACGAATTGATTTAATTGGATAATCTGGGAATTGCGCTCTTAATCTTATTATTTGTGCCAGTAGCCTCGCAAACGCCAGGTTGCGGGATGATAAAAGGCACACGTGAGACCATCTTGATGATGCATCTATTAGGACCATAAAATATCTAAACACTCCACTAGGTGGGTGAATAGGTCCACATATGTCCCCATGTATACGTTCCAAAAATTTTGGGGATTCAATGCCAACCTTCAGGGTCGATGGTCTGGCAATTAATTTGCCTTGATGACAAGCAGCACATGAAAATTCGTCATTCATAAGAATCTTCAGGTTCTTTAATGGATGACCGCTTGAATTTTCAAGAATTCGTCTCATCATTATTGATCCAGGATGACCTACTCGATCATGCCATAGCACAAAAGTTTTTGGATCAGTAAACTTCTGGTTTACGATCGAATGTGCTTCAATTGCACTAATTTCTGCATAATATAGGCCAGACGATAAAGTTGGTAATTTTTCTAAAATATATTTCTGGCCTGAGACACTCTTGGTTATACCAAGATATTCAATATTCATTTCATTTAGTGTCTCAACATGATATCCATTTCTGCGGATATCTTTAAAACTTAGCAGATTTCTTGGGGATTTAGAAGAGAACAATGCATCTTCTATAACGATTTTTGTCCCCTTAGGTAGAAAAATAGTAGCTCTTCCGGAGCCTTCAATTATTTTTGCACTACCAGATATTGTAGTAACATTTGCCTTTCTTTTAAGTAAAGAAGAAAAATATTTCTCGTCTTTAAAAATTGCATGAGTCGTTCCACTGTCAATAACACAAATATCTTCGCGATTGATTATTGATCCAAGTAAAATTTGATGCATATCCATTCTTCAAAGAGAAAAATAATAAAGTAAATATTTATTTGGACCTCATGTGTATTTAATAAAAAGCCTTGCATAAGCTAAATATATAAGAATAAAGAAGACAAGATACAAATTATTATTATTATTTTTCACTGGATATAAAAACATAAGCGTACATATAAATAAAGAAAATTATTTTATATATTATCATGCTCATCATCGTTCACATTTTCATTAATATTTAAATTTTCTTCTGGAATATTTAAGTAGTCCGCTACATCCAGATACATATGTTCCATATTATTTTCAGACAAAAAATTTGTCTCTGGATTTTCGGCTCTTTTTAATGATGCCTGATATAGTTGAACAAGGCGTTTAGATGACCGGCATGTCCTTGACCAGTGCCCTTTGCCTCCACATCTGTGACATATACTTTCTGAATTTTTCTTTGGAAAAGCTTCTGGCTTTTCTTCCTTCTTTTTAGATTGCTGGTCGTGCCTCGGTGCGAGACGACTATCATGATTTCTTCTTTGACCTCGGCCACGGCCACGACCACTTCTGGGGCCATAATTTCTTTCTCGTTGGTTATAATTCGCCTGATTCACTTCAGGGAATGGCGAAGAACCAACGGGCCGACTATCATGATTTTTCATCAATAATTCATTATGTCTTTCAGCAATAAGAAGGTGTGAAAGTAATTCAGAATATTTTGTAAAACCCATACTGCGATATTGCTGCTGCAGGAGCATATTCGCGGGTGGAAATGTGGAGTATGTTTTTTCAAGCTTGTCAACTTCAGTTATTTCTTCTCCGCATAAATTTAACTGTGATATAATTCTAAACATTGCTGAATTATACTCAGTTATATTTTTAAAATCTAATAATCTTAGATTTAACCAATCATGACGCGCTTGTGGAAGGACGACCAACTTCAGGTGGTCATATCTATCTTTTAGATTCTTCCACAATTTCAGGGGATCTTTTATTGTCAAATATTGTAATTTTAGTCCCTCGTCAAGATGGTGGCGGAGAAAAATTAAAGCTTTGGCACGATTTTGACTGGATGCCTTATTTTCATCTTTAATGGTGTCTGTCAGACCCATTGATTCTAAATGTAGTTCAGCATCTAGTGCCCATGATGAATAATTAGATCCAGAAATATTAAGTACAGTAAATTCAACTTTTGAAATATTAGACATTTTGATAAAATAAATTCTTACCCCTTTTACCTGTTTGCAATAGCTTGAAATGGGCAGAGCTTCGTGCTGATAACGTGTTATAAAATAAATCTAGAATTAACTAGAATATATGTAGGGGAATCAAAAGCTTAAAACTGAGAAGAAGGGAGAATAATATATTGCAGTGTATTTATTTTCTTTCGTTGATCTCTGTGTATGCAAACAGAAATGAAACTTGAGAGCATATATATATAGGCAATTGATAGCCACTATTGTGGACTACCAATAGTCTTTAGAGGCTCACAAAATAAGGAGCCCTAAATGATAGACTTTCACAAAGTACAATTCATACTCAACAGGGAAGACAATTTTTAGTTTTAAGCTGATTGTGTCCCTGTAACTTTTGCACTGAGCTATTATTCAATTCTCTTTGTATCCCCCACTCCAAATTCCAACCCGACACACACAAAAATGGCTCCGACAGCCGTCACCGGCGGCGGGGGTGGCTCAGCCCTCCTCAATTCATGCCTTCAAGCCTCAAAACCTTTACCTTTACAGAAACCCACCTTCATCTCTTCCTTTCCCAGAACAACAGCCCCGTCAAAATCCAAAATCAAGCCAAGAATCAAACCCATCTCAGCAGTTCAATCTCCACCTTCAACGACATCAAAAACTGCTCAAAACCCGGAAGAAAAGTGGAGTCTTGAGAGCTGGAAATCGAAGCCAGCTTCTCAGCTCCCTGAATACCCTGATAAGGTAGAGCTGGAATCGGTTCTCGAGGCCCTTTCGACGTATCCCCCAATTGTATTTGCTGGGGAAGCTAGGAATCTTGAAGAAAAATTGGGTGAAGCTGCTCTTGGGAATGCTTTCTTGTTGCAGGGCGGTGATTGTGCTGAGAGCTTTAAGGAATTTAGTGCTAATAACATTAGGGATACTTTCAGAGTCATGTTGCAGATGGGTGTTGTGCTTATGTTTGGTGGTCAAATGCCTGTAATCAAGGTGAATTTCTCTTTTGAGTTAATTACTTCATTTGTTTTAGGCAGGTTTAGCTCAAGCTGACCCAGACACCATAGCCGTGATAAAAAGGACACCAGTGGCTTTATGGTGGACTATGTGGGAAGGAATTAAACTAGAGTCTATATGACATCAAAAAGCTTAGATGTTTAGCTAATCTTCACCTGTAATTATGATGGTGTAAAAATGAAAATGTTGAGGAAGTAGAATGAATGGTTAATTTCCTTAGTTCTATTCACATGTAGCTTCTGTACTAATATAGTCTTTTGGGCAACATTAAAAAGTGCTTTTAAGCACTTATTTTAAGCCAAAAACCATAAATTCGAATACTAACTTATGATTTTTTGGTTTATAAGTCATTAAAATGCATAGCGCTGATGGTTGTACCAGTCATCACCCAACGGCGCATCCTTTGGAAAAATTTCATTACATTTCGAAAAGAGAAAGAGAGTAATGATTTTTGGTGGTATGATTACATGGCATATGGGTTTTTGTCCCATAGGTGGTCTCTGTCTGTGATGTATACAATTTTACAGGACTTGGTCTTAAGCTGTTCATGCCCTTCAGTTGGTTTAGTTGGTAAGGAAAAATCGTTTTTTTTCCACGTGAATTGACAATAAAATGATTAAATTTGACCTTGATTATTGTATCTTTTAAGTTAAATCTTTATTCTTTTAATTGCTCTGGGACAACTTTAAATGGTTAATCTAAGACACCAATACAGATGAGGATGCGCTTGAAATTAGTCAAATGATGCTTGTTGCTTCATGGTGAAAATGATATTTTAAACGAATTTTTGTTTGCTGCTTCGGCAAATTACTTGATTGAACTTTACTTTAAGCCTGCAGCTTAGGTCTTGGTTCCAATTATAATTAACCATTTCTATTATTTGACTAATTATCCCAAGTTTCATATGCATATCAAGCAGATGAATCAGCAACTGCATCTCAAAGTTTAGAATCAGGAGTAATGTATTCATTTTAGCGGTTTCTGTGGTTGTAACAAAGATAGTTTTAGCTATGGTCCAATATTTGGTTATTTATACTTGTACTTTTACTGGCTAGGTGGGTAGAATGGCAGGTCAATTTGCAAAGCCAAGATCTGATCCGTTTGAAGAGAAGGATGGTGTGAAGCTGCCAAGTTATAGAGGGGACAATGTGAATGGTGATGCTTTTGATGAGAAATCAAGAATTCCTGACCCCCATAGGATGATTAGGGCCTATTCTCAGTCTGTATCTACATTGAACCTCCTCAGGGCTTTTGCTACTGGAGGTTATGCTGCCATGCAACGCGTTAACCAGTGGAATCTTGACTTTACTGATCACAGCGAGCAAGGTGACAGGTATGTCTTCTGATATGTTAATTTTGTTACTTATTGAAAGTAACTGGTAGTTTATTCTTACTTATCAAAAGAAAATGTTCGTCTATTTTTGTTTTTGTAGTCATAAATGTCTTCTGATAGGTGATTTTTTTTTAATTTAGGAAAATGTCTTTTTATTATAACTTCCATGACTAACAACTTTGTGAGCAATATGTTGTTTCTCGAAGGTACCGTGAACTGGCTCACCGAGTTGACGAAGCCATGGGCTTCATGGCTGCTGCTGGGCTTACAGTTGACCACCCAATCATGACAACGACAGATTTCTGGACATCACATGAATGTCTTCTCTTGCCTTATGAACAAGCACTTACTAGAGAGGATTCAACTTCTGGCCTTTATTATGACTGCTCCGCTCATATGATTTGGGTTGGGGAACGAACAAGGCAATTGGATGGTGCTCATGTTGAGTTTCTGAGAGGAATTGCCAATCCACTTGGAATCAAGGTATAAAGAACTTATTTTACTGCACTTTTATTTTCTTAGAGAAAAGGAGCTGAGGAGTATCTTGTAAAAATGGAACGAATAAACCTAAGACTGCCAGCTGCTCGTGATAAGGAGTTGGAGGGAAAGGTGGAGATATGTTAATTGTAAGTCACGTTAAAGAGATGCATTCGACCGTTCCTGGACCTTCGTCTATGTAAAATTAGGTCTTGGGCCTAACTCACACCCCAAAAGCTAGCTCAAAGGAAGGAGGATTGCCCAAGCCTTATAAAGAGTCCACCCATCTCATTATCCACCAATGTGGGACTTTTGCCATTCCTCAACACCCCACCTCACGCCTAGTAGCATCTAGTGCGTGGACAATTCGGGGGCCCAACATTGGGTGAGATGGGTCCTGCTCTGATACCATGTAAAATTAGGTCTTGGGCCTAACTCACACCCCAAAAGCTAGCTCAAAGGAAGGAGGATTGCCCAAGCCTTATAAAGAGTCCACCCATCTCATTATCCACCAATGTGGGACTTTTGCCATTCTTCAACAGTCTATTCCTTGACCATCCATATGCTGAGATTCAACTTTTAGCCGATGATTAGCAGTAAAAAGTCTAGAATGTTTGAATGCTGGTTAACAAAAAGAGAGAACAATTTTCGGGCTATTATTTTCTAAAATTCTAGGTCTTGTTCTATATTAATGTGACCATAGATGGAGTTTATGATATTAATTTAACATAATATATTGTGAAAGAGGCAGTGATAAGTTAAATTTGAGAAGAAAACATCATATCAAAGTTCAAAATTAAAATAAGACATGAATTTGAATTCTTGAAATCTTGTCAATGATATTATTAGAAAAATTGTGTCAAGCATTTGTATGAAAAGTAAACTGAATCATATAAATTGGGATGGAGAGAGCAAATACTGACCAGAGTTAAAACGTTAAATGCAATACACAATTATGGTATCCACCTCTACATTTTCCTATCAAAACAATTATTGTATCACCAGATTTAAGCTCCCTTAGTTTCCACGATATTAACAAGCTTGGAGTTGAGACATATTTGGTTGACTGATTAATAGACATACACGCTACATAAGCTGCCTTTGTTTCCCCATTGCAGGTGAGTCACAAAATGGATCCAGATGAACTAGTCAAACTTATTGACATTCTTAACCCTCAAAATAGACCAGGAAGGATTACTGTGATCACCAGGATGGGAGCTGATAACATGAGAGTAAAGCTTCCCCATCTGATTAGGGCTGTCCGTGGAGCTGGGCAAATTGTCACTTGGGTCAGTGATCCTATGCATGGAAATACCACTAAAGCCCCTTGTGGACTCAAAACACGTTCATTTGACTCTATACGGGTATGATGCTACTCTACTTACTTTATGTACTTGTACGAGAACTTGCTTTATGCGCTCGTGGTATAGTGAATTCTGCCGTATTCTTTTCAAAAAGGTTTATCTGCCACCCCTGGCAATATAAGTAAAGCATTTTGAAACTCTTTTGATATTCAAGAAAGTATAGGAGAAGATTGTGTGCCATTAAACATTCATGACAGGTTTGAGGATCGCATGCTATTGAGTCTACATTTTAAAGTAGCATAAGGCAAGAAATTAGTTGATAAATAAGTTATAATAAACCCTTTACTAATATAGGAAAGCTTGTGAGCTTATGCTGTTTAAACTATCCTAGTGAATTTCTTCCTCCATAGCTTATTATGTGATTGCATGTATCTGTGTAGGCTGAGGTAAGAGCATTCTTTGATGTGCACGATCAAGAAGGGAGCTATCCTGGTGGTGTGCATCTGGAGATGACAGGTCAGAATGTAACGGAATGTGTTGGAGGCTCAAGGACAATTACTTACAATGACCTGAGCTCGCGCTACCATACACATTGTGACCCAAGACTCAACGCCTCTCAAGCACTTGAACTTGCCTTTATTATCGCGGAGCGCCTCAGAAAAAGAAGACTGGGACCTAAGTTTGCGTTCTAGAAACCATCTTACTTCCCTTGGCCGTGAGTATTTGTGTGAAGGTATAAGCATACTATAGTAAGATCCCATTTTATAGTAGGCAGGCTATTAGTGAATATGTTAGTTTGTGTATGTAACATATGTGAGTTATAACAACTTCATCTGTTTGGTTTGATTTACAACATCCAGTGGCAGAACAAACTTTTTTTAGAAGTACATATATATGCATAATAAGAAGCTAAAAGTACTTCAAGATTTGTATATTCATTGTAGAAAATTATCACATTATGTTACCCCTGAAAGCGGTTTGGAAAGTGCTCTGATACTTCACAAAACCCCTAGTAGTTTTATGAGTCTTTTGAATCATTTTTTTTATTTTTAAAAATAGTAGCGTTAAGGCCATTTCTCTAGTTTATATATATTTGTTGTGTTGGAGGAGACTTTACTTTTGATCTTATCTAACCCCAAATATAAATAATATTCCTCGTGGATCGAGGTCTTCTTTGGCTAAAAGAATGAATTCTGGAATAGATGGAGACCCCGCTAATAATTGTCATAAATTTTTTTTAATTTAATGTTATTCAAATTTCCCACTAATATAATATAAAATAGATTGGATGAAAAAGTTAAATATTCTTTTTTTAATATAAGTTATATGATGCTCTCTTTTTTTAATTTATCAAAAAATAAGTTTTTATTAAAAAAAATTATTTTAAAGTCTACATTATGAAATTATTTATAGATACATAAGTTTTTCTTAAATAGAAATTTTCTTTTTAAAATTTTGTTCCAATCTTATCCTTACCACCAAATGTCAGAGTTGATCATTGCAGTCTTTTCTGGCACGTGACCTATGCTACTTTAAACTTGCAGCCTGGCACGAGGTCTTGAATGTCTTGGGCAAAAACAAATTCAATTTCTTAAATTTATAAGTAAATTTTATTTAGAGATGTAAATATGTCATATTCAATTAAATATTTTAAATATATAATACATATTTCTTATTTGAAATCACTTTTTTTTTTAAATCTAAAATTAATATTTAGAATCAGTAATACTAACAATTATTTGTATTTATTTTCATGCAAATGGGGAAAAGGGTTCAATATAATGATCGCGAAAATAGTTAAACTACAAAAAGGGGGGGTTCACGCTATCACACAACTTGCAAAAGTTGAATGAAAACCCCTTTGAAAAGGGACAAGGAAGACAATGTTTTGGATAAAATAACAACAAAATTTTTGGAACCATCATCATCCATTACCTATTATTACTCCATTTGTTCATAATTTTATAACAAAGCATATTACTCCTCCGTTTTTTTTTATATAGCAACCTTTCCTTTTTGTTCCATATCACCTTACTCAAATTGATAACAATTTATTTTTAAATTCCCTTCTTATCCTTATAAAAATTGTTCTTGAACACACAAATTCAAAGAATGTCAGATAAAATGGAACGACCAAAATATAACATTCAGAAAGTGAGGAAGTAATAAGAACATTTTTATATTTAATACAAATTGAGTTCATAATTAAATACATTTTCAACTTGCAAAATCATAATTAAAACAATAATTAATTTTCTTCAGCCACGTGTTATCCGATGGTGTTAGGAACCTCCTACAACACGCCTACGCTCTGCCCCTCTTTAAGAGCAATTAAATTTTTAGGTAATTTTAATCAATATCCATAATAATGCTTTCATATCAAAAAAATCTAACAGGGCAAAGAATCCATTATTATTACTATACTTTTTAACGATTTCCAATTCTATTTATAATTTAATAAAAAATATATAAACAAATATGACATTTTTTTACCTAAGCTAAATATTTAATGTATAGATTAACGTTCTATTCATAAAAATATATATATTTTTATTTTACACTTCTTATATTAACCTTCCACTATTATCACTAAATACTATTTAATCAGTAATTACTTTCAATAAAACCAGACCACCTCTCTTCTCCTTCCCCCCAATATAATATATATATATAGAAAAAGAATTAAAATCCGGAAGAACCTTTTTTTAATCACATTTTATACAAATACTAGTATTATTATAGATCATATTATTTTATTTTATATATATATATTATAGTCCTATAAGCATTGCATTTTACAGATTTTTTAAAAACTTAAAGCAAAGGAATATACAGTCATACAAAACGACAACACCCCCTCCCAGCTCCCATTCCTGAGTCCTCCAAATCCTGCGGTACCTTGTATACAAACGTAGACCCCTCCACACCCAATCCCAGCCATCTCTACATTTCTTCTCCTTATCTCCCTCTGATTCTTCCCTCACCATCAAACGAGTGTCGAGCATGCAGACTTAGTTGGGTCCCACATGGCAGGGAGCAAAAACCTACGCCCATTCACCCCATGCGCATTATAGCTAGCACCAGTACTCTTATCAACAAGCACTTGACCCGGATAACCAGGGTACGAACCCGACCCAAACATACCGGTACACGCCGAGACAGCCTCCAACGGCGCCGTAGCAGGGCCCTGAAAGTACCCATTGTTAAATGGGTTCGTTACGGTTCCCGCCAAAACAGTGGCTAGGTTGATGATCATCCCGTCGACGCCAACATCGCCGTTAGGCGCCACCAGAGGCGGCGTTTGTGGGCCGTAGATGGGCTGATGAAACGGCCACGCACACTGACCGGGGCACTGAGTTTCCGAGTTACCAACCCAAGCGTAGGCAAAACGGGTTTTGCCGCGAGTCGAACCATGGGACCCACATCTGCTCATACAAAATCCTTCAACGAAAACATCCTTCGCCGTCAACACCAAATTCACAGACCTACCAATATGGCCACCCTTGGAAGCCAAAGACACAATATGGGAATTTTTCAGAGACCTCCCTAATGAGTAATTTTCATCTAGGATTTGTTTTCCAACTACGAGGGTGGAAGCACCAGATTTGTATTTCTCAGTTGTTTTCCACCATGAAGCAGCGGAAGGGCTTGGGGCTTTAGGGTAATTCAAAGATTGAAGGAAATCAACAATTATGGACCGTTGGATAGGCGTAAACTTGCCGTACCAGATGAGATTAACGGTCACGGTTCCTTTGAGAAGAGCACCGTTGTGGTATTTTAAAACAAGGGGTTGTTCCTGAACCAGAGCAGCCATGGAAACTTCAAAGAGAGAAGAGGAACACATTAAGAAGATCAGAAATGAAGAAAGAGTGGCAGAAATGTTATTTAAAGCCATGTTTGGAAGAAATTAAAAAGTAATGTTAAATGCGTGAGAAAGAAGGAGAAGAAGTGAGTAAAACAGAAGGGAAGTAGTGATATTTATAGTAGGGCTAGAGAGTTAGGAAGAAGAGGAGACAGCTGTAGGAAAGGAGATGTCAACATCAGGGTGTGTCACGTGGGATATTTTGATAGGGGGTTGCCAGGATGGAAGATTCATAGGGTGACGTGGTGGTCTACAAGGACGACCTTAATGAAGGAGCATGGTCTCCAGAATGACGTGGAGTCAGGCCACTGCATGCAAATATATTGACGTGTCAGTTGCTCCCTCCATTTTAATTTATTTTTTGCTATTTTAATTTAGCACTGGATCTTCTGAAAAAAATTATCGTTGAAATAAATTAAAATATTTTGTGATCTTGAACATATAGTGTAGAAATTTAAAATTAAAAGGTTATCAAAAATACAGATGTTCTCTATTTAAATTAAATAAAAGTATTCATGATCGACATGCTTGGTTCAACTGTCTGATTGTGTAAGGACCCGGAATTTTGTACGACCTCAAGAAAGCATGAAAATTGATTTCGGAAAAGTTTTGGACCAAGGTGGCACTTCATGGAAGCCATCACGGTCGTGAGGTCATCCGTAAAGCTTCCGGAGTGAGATATTTCTAAGTACGGGACCTTATGCTCAAGCTAAATTCACTCTCAAGCCTTCAATTATAGCTTATCTATGTTGTTTAAGATCATCATGGGTCTCCTACATCAAGTCAAGTTCAAAGGAATTCCCTTGGCTACATTATTCTCAAGTGCCGATAGATGGGCCAACTTTAAATAAGAATATCTCTTAGCTCGAAATGAACTGGGTGGACCATAACATATCAAATCGAAGCCCTTTGAATTATCTTTCCAACGCATCCGGTCTCACCTCATTCCGAGTTCGGAGCAAGACGTTACGCCCGTTTTCGTAAAACCTGTCTGGGCCAGACGGGAGCCTTCACGGGCCGTGAAAAGCTTCACGGACCGTGAAGCTAACCGTGTCAAGGCCCTTGTGAAATTCAATGATCCATTTTATTGAGGTGTTTTTGATATTTTGGTTCATCCCCAAGGCTTTTTATGACCTTTGAAACCCCTTTTTACATTCCTAAACTTCTCCGACACTAATCCTAAAGGTTCTTCATATGATTTGGTAAAAGGGTCAACTTTAAATGGTCATATCTCTTAGCACAAAACGAATTAGGTGTCCTACAATATATCAAATTAAAGATCTTTGAATTAGCTTTCCAACGAACCTGGTTTCACCTAATTCCGAGCTTGGACCAAGGAGTTATGCTCATTTTCGTTAAGACTGTTCGTGCAGGCAAACCACACGGCCAGCCACACGGACCGTGTGGCATCAAACGGTCCGTGAGGCTGCTTTGGCCCATGATTTTCTTGCCAAATTTTGTTCTAAGTGTGTGTACTTCCTTGGTACCTTCATACGGACCCTTGTACGGCCCGTGAGGCATCACACGGTCCGTACGACCTTCCGTGGGAAGCCCTTGGCTTGAAATAATATTTTTGAAAATTTTAAGTAAAGTCACACGGTTACTGTTCACGGACCGTGTCACTGTTCACTGTCCGTGAACAGTGCCGTGAATAGTACCGTGAACAGTAAATATTTTTTTTACCCGTTTAGATTTTGATTTTTATGTAAATATAAATTAGTTTAAGGGTGTTTTTGGTATTTTCCACCCCTCCTAAGTCCATAAATCAGCTGATCTTCTTCATTTCAGCCATCTTCTTCATTTATTTTCCTCTCACTCTCTCTCAAATTCCTCCTACAAGATTCTCCAACTTCTCTCTAGGATCCCCAAGTCAAGACCTTCAATTTGAAGTCCATTCTCTCCTCAAGCTCATCCTCAAGATATAGGTATGTGGGTTTTGATTCTTGGTCTCTTTCAACCAAGAAGACCCAAAGTTCCTTTCAAACTAATTTATGAATTTATCTACTTAAAATGTGAATTTTACTATTTGATCTTAGTACCTTTGAACAATGCATGTGTTGTACAATATTCCGAATTTTGAGATATGTTAAGTTCCTCTATGATGCACCATCTTGACTTATGAAACTATGAACATGCATGCCCCTTTAAAGAGGATATTATGCATGGGTGATTTATACTACTAATTTCATATGAATTTTATTGTGAATTTCCTAGACTTCATATTATATTACTAATTTTAGTTTTACTCTATGTTACCCATGTTCATTCACACATCACTCATGCATATGCGCTCATGATGTTGGTTTGTATGAAAATTATGGTTATGAATAAGAATTGAGTGAGAATATATGAACACAAGCATGATATAAGTTGAACACCATTATGACATGAATTAATAGTACTATGAACTTGACTTCTACATGAATACGAATTATATGGGTATGTATATGATGTGACATCTTGCATGAGTATGTAATTAAATGGGTGTATTGATGAGGACGGGCACAACCCTCCCTTTACACAAGGCATAGATGAGGATAGGTACAACCTTCCCTATGCACATGTATGTATGAGCTAAGTGTGTATTGATGAGGACGGGCACAACCCTCCCTTTACACAAGGCATAGATGAGGATAGGTACAACCTTCCCTATGCACATGTATGTATGAGCTAAGTGTGTATTGATGAGGACGGGCACAACCCTCCCTTTACACAAGGCATAGATGAGGATGGGTACAACCTTCCCTATGCACATGTATGTATGAGCTAAGCGTGTATTGATGAGGATGGGCACAACCCTCCCTTTACACAAGGCATAGATGAGGATAGGTACAACCTTCCCTATGCATATGGTTATGTAATGCAACATGTGTATTGATGAGGATGGGTATAACCCTCCCTTTACACAATTCAAGTAAGGAGTGATTCTTTGAGTGCTAGTATTTGTGGGTTATGGCTACTCTATTATATGGCATTTCGTGCAGGTTAACATCATTCTCCTTTCATGTTGCATGCTCGCATACTTAGTACATTCAAACGTACTAATGCATACTCTATGCCTGCATGATTTTACCATGTAGGGACCGAGCAGTGTGAGTGCCAGCCGCTAGACGAATAGTCCGTTCTTGAAGACCCCTTTTTGCGGTGAGCCCCGCCTTCCGAGGGCCTGCCAGTTATTTCTTATGATTACTATGTATGTTCTTTTATTGAGGGTGAGCCTGGAACTTGTCCTGGCCCCCGCTCATTGACTAGAGGCAAATGTTGGGCACTTGTAAAACTTTCTCGTTTTGTTTAACTATAAATGAATGGATTCTTGAGATTTGATTTCCGTCATTTAGTTATATGTGCTGAAATACTATTTGAACCAATGATGCGGTGATTTGATACTTTGAGGCTTGTTTGGGGACTCTCGGGTCCCCATTCGCCGTGTCACATCTAGGCCCCGACCCCGGGTCGTGACAGATTGATAGATATGTCTGTATGTTTGATTTTATTTAGCATTTTTATTAATTATTTTCTTAGTTGTTTGAATTGGAATTTTACTATACCACCCCTAGTAAAACAATTTCTCATTCCTTCAACTATGAATTTACTATATTATCCTAACCAACTATTTTAAGTAATACAAATATTAGAGTTAGGATGAAACAAACTCAAATAAGATAAATTAAGGCTTTTAATAAAATGGACAAACAAAATTGAATAACAATTTAGTATATCTTGATGGTTATACTTGTGTTAAGAAAGAAGTATTTAAAAAATATATATATTATAAATAAACAAAAAGTTCATCTATATTTTTGAAGTAATATAGAAAAGTACTATAAGTCACAAAAATTACCAATTTAAAATTTAAAATATTTTTAAAAAAATTTAAATTGTTCTTGAAACTTTATCAGTGTCACAAAATTTGGAACAGAGAGATAACATACATAATTTATAATTTATATAAAACATATTATAAATTGCAACAAATCAATAATTTAAAATATTTACAAACTAAATAAAATTTTGATTGATTCACCAAATTTTATATGTACAACATAAATTGAAACAAAATAGCTAATATATATTATTTTAAAATAACATAAAATATATAAGTTGCAATAATTAATAACTCAAATTTTACAAACATATTTAAAAAATTTATTAATATCACATAAATTGAGATTAAAAATCTATGTTAACACAGACACTAGTAACTAATATTCTAATAAATATAAATATTATCCGATTCTAGTAAAATAAAATAAATAATCGCCTGATTTACAAGTTTTAAGAAAACGCTACTCATAGCATCTTTACGTTATTTATCAGAGTATATATATGCAATAATTATATGTAACTTTATTTAACAAGAATCAATGAATAATCTTAAATAAATTGTAGAAGCAAGTAATATGCTATATTAAGTGAAAATACTAATAATAAAAATTACCTATATTATTGTTGCATATGACCTAACTCCTAATGACAAAAAATAGGGAGAAAGAAAGTGGCCGCATCATAAAATTTGAAATTACTCTAATATTAGAAATTCAAATTTTACCAGTCGATAAAAGAAGAAATTAGTTATCCAAATTAATTTTACTTTATTTATCACAGTTTTGAGGGTATTCGCCTACATTGATATTTGGTAGTACTTCAATTTCATCTACGTTAATCTTCTTAAGAAAATATTAAAAAATTTAAATTTGATTATTTCGTCAATTTATTAAATAAGTAATGTGAAAAAGTTGATAAAC
This sequence comes from Solanum rostratum, assembly GCA_029948455.1. Classification (NCBI taxonomy): domain Eukaryota; kingdom Viridiplantae; phylum Streptophyta; class Magnoliopsida; order Solanales; family Solanaceae; genus Solanum; species Solanum rostratum. Next base: position 87,135,362 of record CM057045.1, on the reverse strand, counting down.
GGGAAAATTATATTACCACATTTTGTGGGAGGTGGCAATATTTGATGGACCACCTCTTTGGGAGTTGGTAGGCATGGACTACTAACGATTCGTCGCTTGACTATTAATAAAAAAAAAAAATTTAGAGTCAAAAAGAAAAAATTAAAGTCTTAAAAAAAAATTTGAAAGACATTAAAATATTCAGTGCTCTTCTTATTAACAAACAATTTCATGATTGAAATTGATTCATCTAATGAAATCATATTCTAATTTTATAATATACGTATTTGTTTTCTTATAAAAGCAGAAATTACACTAAATTTAATTTCATACGCATATTTCAACCAATATTTGGAAAACACTTTTATCATCCTTCCGATCCATCGTTATCTTTTTGGTATATCAAAATAAAAAGCTAATGCATTTAAGAATTTTGTCCCTTTGTATAATTTTATGTTAATAACAATCATAACTTAATAATAGACGTGACGTGCATGATATCTTATTTAGATTTTACTTGCATTGCTGAAGTAAATATGATGTTGTTAAGATATTTTAATATAAATATAAAAATTTGAATCATAATTATCAATAATCAACTGAATTCATAATCAAAGTACTATGTCGCGCAACTTTTATCCTTTGAAAATATTTATTTTGGCCTCAATTTATATGATTTGTTTTGACTTTAACATTAAATTTATGATAGTTTTTTTTTAAAAATATATTTAAAGTGTTACATATTAATATTACTTTTATTATTTATTATTTTTTAAAGCATGTATTAAATCAATAAGGACCATTACTATTGAATATAGACATTATTATTCAGATAAATTAAAGAAAAAGTAGGACATAGACAATATTTATGTCATTTACTTTTCTTGAGAATCAACCAGCGAATGATAATGTAGAAAATGAATTCCCTAATTAAGATAATTGATAGACTATAAATAGGTGGGATTTGATCCTAATATTGTTGTTTATATATTTCGAAGTATATAAACAAAAATGTTAGGTCAAGTGTTTGTTCTAGCCTCTACAAGAGAAAAAATTGGAACACAGAATTTTTTTTTTTTTTTTTTGCATTATTTGAGTATGACCCCATTTCAGATTCCAAGGCCACTCACTTATATAGTATTTTTATGTGCACTTCTTTTGTATGTACATTTTTCTAACTTCGATACACTGCGGCCGAGCCCACATTGTGTTTAACCAATAACAATTTACGATCATTTACGTTTATTTATAGCATAAATAATAATATATTTAGTAAAATTTTATACGTGAAATTTGTGAAAAATAAAATGTACGCAGATTTTATTACTATCTCATAGAGATAGAGAAATTATTTTTGGGAAACCCTCGTCTCAAGAATCAAGTCTCATATTTAAAGTATACTAGATATGAAAAAAAAGGGAAAGAAAGAAAAAAAAAGAAGAACGACTAATAATGAAAAGTAAATGATGGTAAATTGGGTATTATTATTTTTTATATAAAAAAGTTAGAATTATTTTTTTTATCTTTTACTCTTGACATAAAATATTTTTTTTTCAAGATATGGCACTAAACATTAACTAATAAAAAATAATGTAATAAATATATCAAGTAAAATATTAATTAACAAATAAAAATGAAGTTGGTGCGCGAAGCTTTCAATGCATATTGGGAGCGGAGAATAAAGCATTTTAGAATGAGGAAATATTGGGTATAGTTTAATTAAATTTAATTAGCTTTCTAATTGATGTTTAATTAAATTTAATTCCAAAGCCCAGACTTTTAATAAGATGAGTCGCCTTTTGTGAACCATACGTCTTATTCATTACTTATTTTAAATTAGGAGTAATGATTTCACGGGACAACTGGATGGCAGTAAGCAACTTAAGACCCCCTCTCTATTTTATTTTCTATTCTTTATATTAGGAGAATTACTCTTCAATTTTTTATTTTACTTTTTAAATATTTTAATATTATATTACCTATATACTATAATCGTATTTTAATGGAGCTAAACAAAATCGATAGTAGATGAAAATCTTCTATTTGAATTTTTATTTTTTTGCTAAACATAAAAATATTAAGTCTCATGGAGACTATAATCATCTCATCAATCAACATCTCAATTAATAGCTCAAGACTTAAAACAATCAATAGGGAACAATCGCATGAACAATTCATGGAAGTTCATTTATGGAGACTCACAAGACTATCAAGTTCTATCAATTCATCATCATTCTCACATCACAAACACAATCGACATTCTCAAATTAAGGCTCTAGACTCAATCCCTAAGTTCATTCATGCATGTTTTCAAAAATAATCATGTAAGGTTACACAATCTCTCATGAAAAGTATTAAATTCAAGAAAACAAGTTTATGATGATCATCAACACAGGAAAATACATGAAATTAATATAATTTTCAAGAAAAACCATCAAGAATCATGTATGTCGACTCTTTAGACTTTCAAATTTTCTATGACCGTCTATGAGGCACATGAGAGAACAATCTTATGTTTTTAGTTTAGCCTTGCATATCTAGTGTAAAGTTTTAAAAATCAATCTTCAAGAGTTCCCCAATCTACGTTACTCTCTTCTCTTCTCTCAAGTCCTAACCTTTTTCCAAGACTTAGAATAGACTTAAAATGGGGTTTAAGACCCTTTTTACGCTCAAACGGTTTATTTTGATCGTGTTTTGATTTTAGGAGGGGTTGACAATTGTCCAGAATGCCCTTCACAAAAATTAGAAAAATTTCAACTTTGGAATACCCAGTCCACGATTGGGACTAGGCACGCTACAGTGTATTTTTCTCCAAAAAAAATTCGAACGAGTTCTTCTATTCCCGTCGGAAAAAATTGATAAAAATTAATTCTAGGTCCGCTACGCACAATGACACTATTTTTTGTTTTCGGACCGAAAAATTATCTTTTGATATGGTTGCTCTAAAAATCAACCGAGATCATTTTTCCACTCAATTTTTCATGTTGATCGCATATTCGGTCTCGGATTTGCCATCTGAGCATGAGAAGACGCGTTACGCGCACATCTCTCCTCTAGGAGTATTTTAGTAATTTACCAGGTGTTACATGTCTCTTATTGACTTGACATAGGAATTAAAACATGACAAATGATAGGAGTACTTTTGTCAAAATATCTTTTTGAATAAAACAAAAACAATGTTTCAAAATATAATATGAAAATAACTATAATTAATAATAAAGAGTAAATGAGGTAGTAACTATAAAATTATGTATTGATTTCATAAAGTAGACAATAATGTTGAATATACTAGTCTCAAGACAAAGAATACTCTCTCCATCCCAAATTAATTGAATTTTTAAAACCTTTTTCAATATTCAAAATAGTTGAATTATTCAAAGTTCAAGATGAATATTTTATATCTTTTTCCATATTTGTCTTTTCATTTATTGAAGATTTATATTTTCATAAATAAACTACATATTTATAATTTTAATAAGACAACGTAAAAAATATGATATAAATCTTTTTTATAAATATTTTTCTTAATATATGTATATATATATTATCTGCTAAATTCAATTAAAATAGAACGAAGGGAGTATTAAAAGATATTGTCCCGTCATTCCTTAAGAAGGTTGTTGGTAGTGATTTGGGAGGCGAAAACTTAGTGGGTTGTTGAATCTCGGAACAAGAGACTATAGCTTTTCGTAAAAGTGTGTGATGGCCCATGGTGTGTTCGATAACCCGCACTCCAATCCAATATGGACGGACGGCTGCCGACCATCCATCCCTCTTCCTTTCCCACTATAAACTTTTTTTTTTCCTCTTAATTATAAACACGGGATCTCTCGATAGACGTTTTTCAGAAAAAAAAATTTATTTCTTTTGACTCAAATAAATTAAAATTTTGAAATTTTATTTAACATATAAAATAGTTAAATTGCTCAAAATTTAAAATAAATGTTTAAATTTTTTTTATATTTATCCTTTTTATATTTTTTATTAAATAAATTATATTATATATTTATAATTTTACAAAGAATCATAGTGAAAAGTACAGTGTAAATTTTATTTTTAAATATTTTTTTTAATATGCGTATTATTTTATGAATTCAATCCAAATAAGACGGAGGAAGCAGTTTCTGAAATTTAAGTGGGAAAAAAAAATTAAGTAGATGTATTTGAGACTTCTGCCAAAACGAATTCACAAAATAGTACTAACAAATAACAATGGTATGATTGATGAAATTTCTCAACTTTTAAATTAAAATTTCGAGTTTGATGTTACGTATATCTACGTTAATTGATCAAAGATTCTAAATATTACTTTTTTATGTTCCTAGTAAATGTTATTTTAATAAAACATGTTTATTAAGGAATCAACAAATGTTATCTATAGTTTACAAAAATATTCGTATTTAATTAATGATTTTTCAAAAATTGAATATTATTTATTTATATATAAAAAGAAAGTATAGACGTATAGTCGACAATTTTAGTAATGATATTTATTTCAGAAACAATTTTTTTCTAAGATAACACTTTTCTCAGAAGGGAGTAGATAGCATTTTGTATTTCTAAATGATATTTATGTTCGAAACAATTATTTAAGCTAACACTTATTTCAACGTGGAAGGAATAGATATTGTTAAAAAAGGTCAAAATTCAAAGTTAATAAGATTGTTCTGGGATGATGAATCGTTCATGTGAATTCCTTCAATTCAATCTCTTTCGATCTATGAGCTATGAATAAATTTATTTTTAAAATTAAAAAATGGAACGGTTAAAACTATAATTGTCCAACCTTATCTATTAGGATAAGATTGGACTCAACTCTTTTTTTTTTTTTTAAAAAAAAAAGGAGGGAACAATTATTTAATTACCCAACCACTCTCCTATTTTAACTGAGATATGTGATCTTCGGATGGGAGTGAGAGTGGATAGTAATCTTTTGGAAATTATGTGAATAGAGTAAAAAAAAAAAAAAAAAACCGTAAAAATAAGACTTGATCCTAATTTTCTAGATATATCACTCTACACAAAAGATATTTAGTTTGTGAACATCAATCCAAATTTTTTAGTGAAAACGAAAAGAAAATCGGGAGCAAAATCACTTGAAAACAATAATAACAATTGTTAGAAATCGAAAAAATGCACCACCCGTTGTTGTTGCATTATTATTTTTCCAGCCAAGACAGAGAACTTGTGTATGGTGAGAATATAAGTAGTGTTGTCTAATTCGAAGCCATAAAAATTAATAATCTGTTGTAATTAAGACAAAACTGAGTTCATTACATTTAAAAATTATTGTCCAACAAATGTGACATCTTTGTCTTTAACATGAATGTTCAAATTTAACATCGGCATATTAATGAATCAAATAAACACTCTTTTCACTTTAAATTTGTTTAATCTTCCCTCTTTTAGTTTTTTTTTCTTCTTAATTTTTTTATATAATACATTCAATATCACAAAATGAAAAATATATTAATATGTTATACTTTTTTTAATATTAAATCAAAATATGTTAAATAAAATTAAAACGAAAAAAATATGAAATGTAGGGTTCACGTGTGGAGGAAGATGCGTAACGTCGGCAAAATCCACCACCACTTCTCCACTCCTATACGACAAAAAAACTATGATGAGACTTTCTTTCTTTTCTTTAATTGTTATAAGTTTCTTTGATCCAAAATCAAGTGATGAACGAATTTTTAAAATGTATTTTTTATCATATTAATATTAAAAATCATGATTCATAAATTTTTTATATAAAATATTAAAAATAATTTAAAAAATATTTAAAGAGGCTAAAATATATGCGGACCTTATCACTACTTCATAAAAGCATAGAAAAGACGCAATGGAATATAACCCTCTGAAATAAACCAAGGCCAGTTTTGTAATTTTAGGCGACTAATAAAGTAGCCTGTTCTGAAAAGCAATGGGAAGCTGCAGATATTTGTCAGTGGCCGTACGCATGCGTCCCCTCTTAAAAAATAATTTAAGAAAAATAATCTTATCTTAATTTAAAATTCAAAATATATATTCTTTTTATATTATTAATAAATATGCCTTTTGTCCCTTATCTAAAAAAGATATTTCAATTTCCAAAGTATTAATACTCTTGCACGACGACACCCCAATACCGTACTCCTTTTAGTACTCAAAATATACGGTTCGTAGTTTTCTTTAGTACACAAAACTAACAACGTATATTCAGGGTAATTCATCAGTAAAGTCATATAATTGTAGACCTTATTTCTAACTAAAAAAGTAAAGAAATCTATTTACATTCTTTTCCTTCATTTTAATTTATTATTTGTTATTTTTAAATAAATTAATATTTTTATTTTCCATATTTGATACATTAAGAAAAGATAATTATTTATTAATTTTTATATTTTTTCTCAGCAAAAAATATTAATCTTCAACTTACTTTTTCAAGATTTAATATTATACATCAATTAATAAAAATAGTGTAATATTTTTTCTGTTAATATGTCGAATCAAATAATAATAAAGAAAATAAAAATTGATGTTCTAAAGATAACTTATTAAAGTAATAAATATTTTAACTTCAAGGAGTTTTACTCTGTCACTTATGGATAAGACATATTAATTCATATGAAAACCCTTTTTATTTTATGCACTTAAAAACTAATAGTTTCGCGAACTTACAATATTGAGTATTTTTTACTTTGACAGGATGGCCAACTTAAATTAAATTTTAATGTAATATGTAAAAAACAATCCCATAAAATAGAAGGACGAACTTAATATTTCCTCCGTTTTAAAAAAAATTTAATTCTGAGATTCTAAATTAAAACTCTATCAAATGTATCAAAATATTGTCGAGTCTTATAATCTTAATTATGTCATGTAAAAAATTAATATTAAAATATTATAAAAAAAATATTCTTTTTTTAAATATGTTAAAAAGATGAATAGATCATTCTTATGAAAACAAAGGGAGCAATATTAACAAGCTCTTGGACTACTAAAAATGGAACTAGCCACCTGTAGTTTATAGTTAAACAATTAAATTCGTCAATAATTATATTTAACAAGCAATTAATTGTGATAAATTATAAAAAAAAAATGTCAACGGCAAATTATTTAATGACATATTAGCAATGAAATTCATAACTAATTAAATGTATATTTAATTTTTTTTCTTCTTTATACTTCCTCCGTTTAAAAAATAACGATCTAATTTAACTTAAAACAAAAATTTACGAAAATAAAGAAGAAAGACTTTTCGATTTGATAGTTATAAATTAAAGTTATATTAAATATATCAAATAACATTTAATCTTATGCTCTTAAATATGTTATGCGGAAAATTAAAATTGAAAGTAAATTTTTTTTTTTTTGAGTGTATTAAAATTTCGAAGTAACTGGATGAAATGATGTTCTTTTATAGGTTAAAGAGTGTTTCAGAAGTTAAAAGATTTAAAGAAAATGACAAAAAGATAGTGGAATGAGGCAAGAATGTCATCATTTCTGGGTGACTGTCATCAAGTTGTTCTGAAAAGAAATTAAATTATCACATTTAGTTTAAGCTTTAACATGAAGTAGATTGGTCCAAGGATTACTTTTTAGATTATTAATTCTAGGTTTATGAGTGGTGAACAGTTGTCTTAATCTTATTCATTTACAGCTATTACAAGAAATCAATGCAATTTTTTTTTAAATTTTAATTGTTCAAAACTTAAGAGTTGCCAAAATTGCAGCTATATATACACCCTACTGATTATTATAATATAATAAGTTAGTCCTTATTTTGATTAATAATATATTAGTATCCTCCATATAGCTTCTACGACCTCCATTAAATTTAACTACCGGTTTAGATTTCTTTAACATCCAATTAAAATTTAATATAATTTACTAAATTAATTTCTATTCAATAAAGGTAGAGGGGTTTTTTCAAACAAATTAAATACGCCGCATACTTTTTTAATATTAAGTTCGAAATTCAATTCATTATCGGTTTGTCTTTTTGACCGAGTTCATCGCACATGACATGCTAATGTGTTATCTCTCCTGTGTGTGGTTTATGAATTATTACAAAGAAGTAAGAGTTTTATCCTATGTGCACCAAAAAGATAGTGACCGTATATTTCACTTATTATTAAAAAAAATTAATGGTAAGAATAAAATATTTAAAAAATATACATTTTCCTCTTAATATGCTAATGTCTAAAAGTAATACTATCTCCGTTCGATTTTATGTGACACTCTTTTCTTTTTGGTCTGTCACAGAAAGGATGTCACCTTACTCAAATTGTAAATAATTTACTTTTAAAATTCTTTTTTTACCTTTATTAAAATATTTCTCGACCACACAAATATCTCAAAATGATTTTAGATCACAGATTTTAAAAGTCTTTCTTTTTTTCTTAAATACGTACGAGTGCTAAATAAAATAAGACGAAGAGAGTAATAAAAAAATATTTTTAGTATAATAAACGTGTGTAACGTAAGCGGAGGGAGGAGTGGATAATGTGAATGGAAATATGCATTTCAAAAGCATGCAATGATCCATGAACAAAGACAGCATGAATCAGTCCATCTAATTAAATGTTTTGTGACAAGTAGGAGTAATAATTTAAGTGGACATTATAAATTCATAATTAATCCTTATCCCTAACTTAATTGTCATTTAGACCCCATTTGTTTCTATTTGATGGAGATCAGAATTGAAATGCTTCAAATATTAGATCATTAAGGGATCGTTTGGTAAAAAAATAAAATAATGCAGAGAATAGTTATGTAGGAATTAGTAATGTTGTGATTATTTTTTATCCTGTGTTTGGTTTATTGCTTTTCATTTAATTTTATGCTTGGTTTAAAATTTTATAAAAAGTTTCTTTTCAATTATACCCTTGAACTGTTATGAGATTTTCTATTTCATGTAATTCGATCAAAACAAATTATTTTTTTGTGACTTCTAAGTAGTTAGGAGAATAATAATTTTGTCGTTATGTTTGTTATTCTCACTTGAATTATTTGAGAATAAACAATTATAATCTTAATAAATTCACCACTAATAAAATGTCAATCTTTAATTTAATAAAGATAGACCATCTATATTAAAATAGCAAAAAGATGATAAACAATTGTAAAATAGATAATTTATATTTACACATAAAAATTTGGAAGCTGTACTTTTAATATAGTGTTTATATCTTACAAGGTCATTCCACTTTGAGTTTATATTTAACATCATTGGACTTTGTTTTGTATCAATAAAATCACTCAACTAAATCAATTATAAAAAAAAATTGACATGGCAAAATATTTTTTGTCGGTTATGTAAATATGAAACCACAAATAAATAAAATTTAAAAATTTGATATGGTAAAGTTATTTATTATATTATGAAAATATGGACCCACGAATAAATAAATTTTGTAAAATAATTTATTTAAAAATATTTAATTACATTTGAATTGTATTTTTACCATGTACATATAAATGTATAGTCAGATGTTGAAAAATAAATAATTTTAATCATTCAGTGTTTAGATGGACAATATCTTAATTATTTAAATGTACATTCAGATTTAAACGTCTAAATCTTAATGAAAATAAATAAGGTCTTACTCCCTTAGTTCTTTTGTAGTTGTCATGTCGCGCTCTTCGAATATTATTTTGACTAATTTTCAAAATTAATTAAAATTAGATTACATTAATTTAATATTTCAAAGTAAATTTTGACATACAAAAAATTATAAAAAATGTTATAATTTTTTTTTTATATCAATATGATGATGAAATATATTTTAAAACGTTAATCAAAATCCATATTTTTAACTCTCACAAAAAAAATGTGCCGACTAAAAAAAAGAAGAGAGAGTATCTAATATGAATCCAATAGAGGTTAAGTCTCTTATTATTTCTCAATTTGTACGTGTCATTCTTGCGCAAGGATGATTTTAATCTTTTCTATATTATTCCAATGTTATCGAATGTCAAGTCTCTAATTAGGATATCAACTAGTACTATTAATTACTAAAATTAGATTAGTCGAATTCTTACAAAACTTATCAAATCGATCTCTTCTGCCGACTGTCGGTTGTCAGTGCCATGAAATTAATTGGAGAAATTATCAAATCCCTAATTGTGAAGGATAAGATTTGAGAGTGGTGGGAATTAATGGGTTAAATTGTTGTATTAATATGTGATGTGATTTTAATGTGGATGAAGTTAAAATCTAAAATTGTAAACTGATTTGTCCTAGCGTAACATAATCCAGACAAATAATATAATAGTATTTGAGTCAGCGGAGTTCTGACAGCTTGTTTGGATGGTGGTTTTTCATGGTATGGTATGGTATGGTTACTAAGAGAACGATGTTTGTTTTGATTGTTTCATTAATTATATAGTATGGTATGGTTTAGTTTCATGGTTCTGTAACCATGAAACCCCTCACTTTTTGAAACCACCAATTTGGTGGTATCCATGGTTTCCTTATTTTTTTTTTCAATTATACCCTTATTCAAATCTAAATAATTCTATTTATCCTTTATTCTTTATTATATTGTTTTTGTATTACTTATTTTTCTCCGCATTAACTTTTGAAACTTTTTTTCCCCTCCCGTTTTTCTTTCACGTTTGAACCTATTTTTTGAGGTCTTTTTTTTTTAAAAAAAAGTTCTTACTTTTTTTATTTTCTTACGTTGTTTGTATGGTTTGGAGATATATTAGCTTGTATGTTTCCCTACTTGATTCTATGTATTTTATTTTTTAAAAAAATTATTAAAAAGTTATTGATAAATTTAATATTTATACTAATTAAGGATATTTTTGTAAATCTATAAGTTACGATACAGTACCATACAGTCAAATCAAACAACAAATTATCATTAAACAATAGCAACCCATACAGTCTATCCAAACATTGTATGGTATTGTACTGTACGATACCATACCGTATCATACAGTACCATACATTATGAAACCATGGCAAACCGCCATCCAAACAAGCTGTTAGGTGGGGAGTGCGCAAAGATAGAGGTTAGCGTGAGGAGGAGATTTCGAAATTTTATTTATAAAATTTGTTTTTCATACTTTTATCGATATTTATTTTCTTGATTTTTATATAATATATTTTTCTCAAAATATATTTTATCCAATTATTGTGTCTTTATCTTGTATTGTTATTTTCGTCTTATATTTGTTACTTTTATCGTATTTATATATTATCATTTGCTTGCTTTATTTTCTCTCTTTTTCCATATTTAGTATATTCTGCTTTTGGAATGATATTTTTGAGACGAGGGTCTTCCAGAAACAACTTCTCTATCTCTATGAAGTAATGATAAGATCTGCGTATATTTTATCCTCTCTAAATCTTACTTGCGAAATTCCACTAGGTATTGTACGTTATTGTCGTAATGTTTTCCTTGTTACTCGACCTTATCTCTTCTTTATTAAATTTGAACCACATTTTTAGGTTAAATAAAGATAAAAAGGATAAGAGAGAAGAATATCACGAGTAATTAAACTTGTGCCAAACATTATAAAGGAAAAAAGAATTTCCCTCAAGTATTTCACTTTTACCATATCTCGTGTCTCCTTTATGAAATTAAAACAAGGACAAATGAAGACACTAGAAAGCTGCATGAAATGTGTAGATACAATGCGTCCAATCTACTTTTTTTTTTGGGGGTTTAATCAAAAAGCCCCACAAATAAGATTTTAGATGTGTACCAAAGAGCATGAAATGAATTTGTATCCAAAATGTCAATGGACAACAACAACCAATAATGGAGCTAGAGGGGTCTACCTTTAATTACGCGGTTTCACAGTGTACTCAATAGCTTTAATCTAAATTTATATAACTCAAAATGTAAAAACATGAAAAGTTATTTGTATTTAAAATCAATCTAGTTAAATTTTAAAAAGCATAAACCAACCTTAGGGTTGTTTAATTTGCGGACTAAGGTATTCTGAATTTATAATTCTAAGAGTAATTTAAAACATCTAAAAAGTAGGATAAAATAATGTCAATTTTGATAAGATAAGATTAGATATCTATGATTAAAGTTGAAATTAAATTTATATCTTCAATAAGCAAAATATAATTTTAATTTTAAACTTAATTTTGAAATATACTTTTTATTCCATATACCAAATGTAATAACCTATCTTAAGATGAGAAGTCCCACATTGGTAAAAACACAGGAGAGATACTGGGTATATAAGTAACATACCTTAATTACTGGTGACGCGTTTTAAAGTCGTGCGCGCCTAGACCCAAAGCGGACAATATCACTAACGGGTTGGATCAGTACAAATGGTATCAGAGTCACTCCTGTGTCAACCTTGTCGACGTGGGTCAAAGTTTAATTGAGTTTAGGTGAATCTTCATGTGGTGGGTCAAATCTCTGCAAAGCCTAACTTACTAGTAATGTATTTTAAAGCCATTTGCACCTAAATTAAAAACAAATAATATCACCGTCACACCAAACTCTCTTTATATAAAATATTGACTTTATCCTACGTACCAAATGATCACTTACTCTCTCCATATTCCACTTTCTCCACACACATAATAACAACAACAAAGAAAACCAAATTATCTTTCTTTTTTCATATCTTTTTGGCAAAATACTGTATTTGATTTGGAGAACACATTGATTTTTCTTCTCTCTCTTCTTCTCTTTCTAAAGTTTCAATTATTTTTTACAAAAATATTAAATGAGGGTGTGCATAATTTGACCCGTTTTAAATGTATATTGGAACTATGCGAATAGTCATAACTAGCCTACCAATTAGGCATATCCCTTCACCAATCTTAATGCCACAAAACTACAAACACTTCAAACTTATGCACATTTCCCTTTCAAAGTTTACCCATTTTCATCAAATTGAAGTTGACAAAAATAGTTGCTTTTATGTTTCATCCGTTTATTTTTAGTTATCATAATTCTCTTTTTGAAAGTTAAATCATATTCCCTCTGGCCCCTTTTACATTTCGTTCTTACTACAGATAGATGATCTTTAATATATGTCATTCCACAAAATTAATGGATAAACGATACTGTTCTTTCCATTTTATCCTTGATATATAGTTGATGAACTTTTAAAAGATATTATATGACCAACTAGAAGAACTAAAAAAAATAATTAATAAACATTAAATAAGGCCAAAAATAGTAAAATCACTTTTTTCTTAATGGAAGTGCAATCACAAAATGTGACATATAAAAAAACCTAGAGGGAGTATATAAAATTTTATTTTATATCCTAGGATGTGTCTTTTAATCAAATCGACATGAAAAAAAATTATAATGTATAATAAATTTTTTTTGTAGTTTTTGAGTATCTAAATTTTTATTTTAAAATATCGAATTCACATTATTTAATTTTATAATTAATTAAATTGAATCTTGAAAAATACATGACAACTTAAAAAGAACGAAGAGAGTATTGTGCATATGTATGTAGATTGATTATTTAGTTCTACAAGTTATTTTACTATATTTTTCATTTGACCTTAATTTATACTTCATATATTCCTAAAGTGTTTTAGGCATTATAAATAACTTATAACGCAAAGAATATATAGTTGGTGATAGTGTCTATTACTAATTTCTTATAATATAATCAACAGCCTATTTAAACAGTTTAAAGTTATGATTCCATCTGAAAATTTCAATTGGTGTTCATGCTTCCTAATTAATTTGGTTATCGATAGCTGATCTTTAATGTATAAGTTGCAGCTTATCGAACTAGCAAAAATCATGATCACTTAATTTTTATTAATTAAATGGGACGGCGGGAGTATAATAAAAAAGTCACTCTATTATATTCAGATATCACACAAAGTCAATAAATATTTTTTTTTAAAAGACAATAAAATTCAGCTAATTTTTATTTTATTATAACGCAAAAGTTACTTAATTATATTTAGATGTTACACAAAGTCAATAAATATTTTTTTTAAAAGGAGATAAAATTCATTTAACTTTACCTAAATACAATCATTTGTCTAGTTAAGACTTATGACAAAGATCTGAGTCGGTTAAGATTCACTATTGTTAAAAATATTTCTGCAAGTAAGAAATTAAATGGAGTAACATTTTTCATATATAATGCCCTTTAAATTATTGGTGTTTTATATTTTTTTAGAAATAAATTATATTATATATTTATGACTTAACAAAAAAAATAGTAAAAAATATGATTTAAATTTTATCTTTAAATATTTTTTTCAATATGTGTGCATTGTCTCAAAAATTTAGTTAATGCGGACAAAAAGGTGTACTACGACTGTAATAAGTGATGTTAATAATGATGAAAAGGAAGCAACACGTACATGTGAAAATGACCCATCACAAAATTTTACATAGGTTATTGTCCTTCCCTCCTTACCTCAAATTCAGTGATTTAATTTGTACACAATGTTTATACCATACTTTTAATTAGATTTTACATATTCTTTAATTAAACGTAAAGTAGATATTACTAACAACAAAATAAGAAATCCACACATAATACAATCAAGCTAATTTGTATTCTCTCATTTATTCCTAGACACAACAAGCTAATAAATCTCTCATGCATACGACATGGCAATTGAAGGGATATTTGGCTGTTTGTAGGGATTATTCTTTTTTACTATTTTTTTTTCCTTTTTGTCGGTGGTAGATATTCATTTATTTCGAAAAATCTGATCGAGCTAAAGTATTCTTTATCAAAAGAAATTTTATTATCATAAGGAATTTCAAAATATCATTATTAAGACAAAAGAATATTAACTATCTGTCACGGTCTTGAAGACGATTAGACTAATGAGCTGGAGCCCAACCATCTTATTGAGGGTTCAACCAAATCACTTTTAATAGAAAAATTATATTATTCATAAATAATTATTTTTAAAAAAAATATATATATAACAAATGTTGAATCTCATTCGACAATTGCATTAATATTGTATTGATGTTTACATTTGAAAGTTCATACACAAAAAAATAGCTTTTAGCAGCAAGAAGTATGCATATTAATAAAAAGTGTTAATACCTTTATCAACATCAATTAATTTTCGATGGATCTAATAATGCTCTACATTTTAGAAATATTTACAAAGAGCGCTAAAGTATAGTATATAATTGCCACTAGTGATTGATTCTAAAATAGTAATAAAATATTATATCGGTTTTGTATATTGTTGTCTAATAATCAAAATTATTTTGGTGGAGGCATGATTCCATCGAATAAGAATAAAGAATTCTTTAAAATTTAATCTTTCATTTCTTTTTATCATAAATATTTTTCAGGTACAAACACTTAATACTATGTTAATATATATTATGATGAGTGGTCCTGTTATGATCAGGCCTAACCTAGTCACTATTATTATAGGTTCTTTGTATGTGCCGTGTAACAGGTAAGTACATAGATATTCACGATTGTAGTAAAATTTGAACCAGTACGCACAGTAATAATGTCAAAAGTAGCATTTTTACTTCTTGCAACAATATCTTATTAGGTTAAAAAAGTGATCGAGACCCATCACAAAGGAAAATGTAAAATATTTTTCTGCACGTACAGAAATCAATTAACGTGACATATTTTTCTTTACTGTAACCTTGTGGAGTTAGATGAACTAATTTAATGATACTTGCTGGAGTAGTTTACGTGATCCGCTGGGCTGGATGAGCAACCTTCGATCCTAAAAATAGAGGAGGGAAGTCACGAAATTTAAAATATCACTATGGATGGAAAAGTTTGCCTAGGAACGTATGACCTGATTAAGTTTAAACCATCTATTTCTCTACCCAATCTATCTAATATTTGCTCGTTTAGGTTAAGCACCTAATTCAAATTGATACTTGAAAAGCTTGCCAAATATCTAAGAAGTCCTTACACTTTTTAATTCATTTTATGTGACATTCTTTTCTTTTTGGTATGTTTGAAAAAAAATGTTACTTTACTTTAATTCGAAATAATTTAACTTTAAAATATCTTTTTTAGACTACAAATTTCAAAAGACTTTCTATTTGACCCAATTCATAATATCCCCACTAACTTTTGGATAGGGATGAATTCCAAATTCAATTGAGATAGTCAATTTGCTTCCACTACGTATCATAAATTTTAGACAAATAATTATCCGTCTATTCCAAGAAAAATGACGATTCTTTTTAATAAAAATTAAAAATCGCATAAAAAAAAGAAAAGACAATTTGTATACGCCATAGAAAGTTGCAAATTGCGGTTTGAGAATAATGTTTGGTAAGTCCTTAACAAACCCTATTGAAAAGGATGCAAATTTTGTCACCAAATGCCTAATAATTGTAATGTGTTTAATAGGCTGCCCTACTTTTCTTTAATGTTTTTGTTACATTTGTACCAAATAACTTAAATTAAGCAACTGCAGCAATTATCACTTTATTTTCAACTAATTATTTTGCACAAAATAAAGTTGTTGACTATATGATACCGCTACTTCTAAATGATTCGTTAAATATTATCCACGTCACTCTCTGACCGACGTCTTACGGTAAACATTAATTAATTCAAACATAATTATTATTTTATTTAAGGAGACTTACTTTAAGAGACGCAAATAGGTGGATTGGATCGAATTTGGATGGATTGAATATGAATTGAGCTAAAATGGATTAAATGATAATTCATCCATATAAAATATGGGTAAATATGGGTTTGGCCAAGTATGACTTAGTTAAAAATAGTTCCAACCTGCTTTAATCTCTTAAAGGCAAAAAAATTAAATCGATTGTTAATGTTCAACTCCTATCACATCAATTCTATTCCCAAATAATTATTTTTGAACTTTTTTTCCATAGAATTTTTTAAAATTTTTTTATACTTTAATATCCTATCATCCATCTACACCCACCCCCAACCCTCATCTAAATTTTTTCTAAGTCAATACCAAAACTTAAATTTAAATTTTAAAAAATTATTTTTTTCAATTAAAAAAAATTCTCCCCACACCTCCCCACTTCCATCCTCCCCCCCCTCCCCCCCTTCCCCGCCCATATTTCCACCCTACCCCCGTATGGGTGTGCAAAAATCGAATCGATCGATAAATCGAATTGATCCGTTAAAGATCAAAAACTGATGAATTGAAAACCGATAAAAAGTATCTAGGGGTGGGTGTTCAGTTCTTTGGTTTGGTGTTGTTAAAGTTCAGTTCAATTTTTTGTGTTTGGTTTAAAAAAAGCAAGCACCATACTACGAACGAAACTAGATCGATTTGGTTGGATTTATTTCGATATTTTAAAAATGATTTTTCGATACAATTAAAGATAAAATGAAAACAATTAAAAAAAAGGTAATTATTTCTATTTTCACCGCACCAAACTGGAACTGGAAGTTTGAAAATTGGAACTGTATGCATTTCATACTCGGAAAAATATTTATCATACCTGGAAGCTCCGTGGAAAATTATTTCATACATGGAAAATCATTTCAAATCAAAATTTCAGAAGTATATATTATTAAGTAATATAATTTAAAATATTATTTTGAATTTATTTAATAAAATTTTGGTTTTCTGGTGCACCATGGTTCGGGATCCTTACATTGAGAAGCGAATCCAATAATCAAAGTTTCCAAACAAAGTTCAATTTTTCGGTTTCTTTACCCACCCTTAAAAATATCTTATTGATTTGTTATTGATTTAACATATTTAAAAATCAAAAATTGAACCCATAATACTTAAAATCAAACCGAACCGATCGACGCACACTCCTAACCCCATTCCCTTACCCCCACTTCCGCCCCAAATATTTTGAAGAAATTAAAAAAAAGAATTACACACACAAATTTTTTTGTAGTGCAATAAATTTTTTTTTTATTATGAATGGAGGATCTATGGGTACCATATTTACCCGTCTTGATCATATTTGTATGAGCTTTTAAAATAAATCAACTCATTTAAAAAAAAAATCATTAAAATAAATATGAATTAAATAAACTCCTTTTATGGGTTGAAATTGACACCCCGCTTAAAGTCACGATTAAAACAAGTCTTTTTCCATCCAAGAGGTAATCATGAATTCAAGAATATTAAAATTTAATTTAGGTTTCTATAGAATATATGATTGGTAGATGACATAACAGAATTATTGATCTGCTTAAGTGATCATTTGATTTAAATATTAATGTTTCATTGAAATGCCATTATATGTCGTGTTAGAATCGTATCACTACCATAATAACAATTGGTGAGGGAAAATAATTAAAGTTATTTATAAGTTAGGCACCATCTTCGTGTTAGGATTTGCCTTCAAAAGATTTTCTTGATTAACAAAGTTTATTTGGTAGAAAATGACTCTTCTAGATCTATTCTTTTCTTGGATGAAACTTTTTTATCAGATCTTTACTTTTTCATACACAATACAAAAATAATCTTTTGTGCTTATTAACATCATTTTTCTGTCTTATGCATGTTATTCACTGAATCAGTTTTCATAAATATGAAGATTCTTAGCCTCGTGATTCACCACTTCTCTTCATATTTATTTATATTCCCTCACATAGACATTAATTACCTTTTAATACTAATTATTGAGATTTTAATCACCCGTGACTAATTAATTATAATCTCTCCTTCATATACTAATTGATTATTGGTATTAGTACGTTATTACTTAACATAAAGTTATAATAGACACATAATCCATCGTTTAGCTAGGTAGTATTAGTAAAAGTTCAAATTAGTTACAATAATTTTAAAGTGAGATTTTTACTTCCAACTATCTTTCTTCGAACTAAATTCGATACGTAAGATATATATATATATGCCATGGTCCATGGGCCAATTCCAAAATTCATCATGTGCCATTCACGTTAACGAACACTTATGGTTATGAAACCCATATATTTATCTTCTTATTGAATGTTTGTGTCTTTGAATTATTTTTGGCTTGGTAAGGGTAGTAAACTGAGCCCATGTCATCACTCTGTCATTTTTATACTCGTCTCATCGAATCACTCATTTTACAGAATTATTAACTTTAATATCAATTATTGAACTAAACTAGTCCAAAGAATAATATACTTTTTACACGTTCTGTAATACGACACGACAACATAAGCTCTCAATCTTTTCAACTACGTTATAATGTACATGAAATCGTATATTATTATTCAACTTCGCTATATATTACTTGATATTTATCTGTCACTGATCATGACTACTGATGAGTCATGAAAATACGACTTTTACGACACTTACGACATAGAATTATTGTGCGTTCTTGAGCGTTGTTGTTGGTTTAATAGGTATCTTTTGATATTGTGCAGAAAAATAGCAAAGGCATGGGAAATTGAGGAAAGCACAAGAAACGAGTGAAAAACGAGGCCAAGTGTTGGACCACGGAAGGCCCTCACGGGCCGTCTCACGCTAGACGGTCCGTGTGACGGACCGTGGCACGACACTTGGTGCCATTCGCGCTAAGTCGTGTCACATGGTCAGTCCACACGGCCCGTCTGACGCCAGACGGACCGTGTCACGGGCCGTGTAACTGACGTAGCTCGGAAGGCAACTCGTCGAAAATATCAGAATTCGTACAAGTGGAGCTACACGGAGGAGCACACGGCCCGTCTCACGCCACACGGGCCGTGCCACGGGCCGTGCCGATGCAAACGGACCATCTCACTTCAGACGGCCCGTGTAACGGACCGTGTCCCGTGCCGAAGTTATTTTTCCTAAATTATATCGACTTAGTTTTACTTTGTATAAATAGGATATTATTTTATTTTATTAGAGGATTTCGTTTTTACGGCAAAAACTAGAGAGAACAAGGAGAAAAACATTAGTTTGGCTTTTGTAATTCGTGAGAATCGCGTTTGTGATTATTGTTCGAAGCTTGTAACACGGATTCTTGTTCTTCAATTGTAAGTCAATCTTTATGTCTTCTTCTAATTGTTGTGGGCAAGTTATCAATACTATGCTAGGCCAAAACCCACAACTAGGGTTGTGGGAACCATGATGATTCAATAAGATAACACAAGCTGGAGTGATTCGTTCGAATAAACATTGTATGTATTGTTAAATTCTTCGCTTTAACTTCTCCTTAATGAGTCGACGCGTTAGGGTAAGCCTGTATTCGTTACATGCCCGAGAGGGATGTAGTGATTGGGAAAAGAGTTTAACAACAGAGATTCGGGGTCATGAACCTAGTCTAAGTGCCTGAGACTGAAAGATGAAAGTATTCTGAGATCAAAAGCAACGGTTAGAATTGCATACACTCTGAGACCGAAAGGAGATGAGTGAAATATAACTAGGAAGGACCGAAACGTGACCTAGATATTAGTTAAGTTGTTAGATTTTGCATGCATCATTAAGAACGAGTTTACAAATCCAGTTTAGTTGTCGCAATTATAAGTCATGGGGAACACAACCCTAGCCTCTTTCTATCTGTCTAGAAATCGGAACAATGTTTTTATTAATTACTTTGCACAATCATTTAAATTAAATAAAAACCCCCCTTTTTACTTTTTCGCATTGTTTGTTTTCTGGAAATAGAACCAACGATCAGAGTAGGATAACTAGTAAAGTTGTTTCAACCTATTCCCTGTGGGATCGACCCCGACTCTTAGTTGGGTAAATATACTGCTAACGATCGTCCATATTCTGTAAAAAGGAGTATGTTTGAACGTTATCAACTACCTTGTCTATAGATATAGAACAATAAATGTTACTTGCTGGACTGGATAATGATCCTTCACAAGGCTTAACTGTAATCTAAATAATCCTAATAATGGTGATAACGAAGTCACACGTGTGAAAATTAAATGACATAGCACATAATTTTAGACAAATTTATATCTTTCTTCTAACCTTAAATTCAACAATTTCTACTTTGGCTAACATCAATAATTGGGAGGCCAGTTGACGTAGACCCTTTAAACCAAAACAAACTCATGGGTGGACCATGACCTAGTCATCATTAGACATATATGTCATAGAGAAAAGCCTAAATGTTTGCAAAAGGTCTTTGTATGATCTCTCTATTGAGAACTTTTTTCTTTAAAAAAAGATCGACAAATATAACGTATTCAGTAAAATTCGATAAAAGTGGGGTTTAGAGAGGATAAAATAACAAATTTTATCAAGATAGAGAGACTGTTTTCGGAAGACCCTCGTCTCAAAAATATCAGGCCCCAAAAGCAAAATACTAGATATAAATTAAAAATATATATAAATATAAATAAAAGTAACACATATAAAATGGACAATAACAACACCATATATATATAAATACACGATTAATCCTACTAACTTACTATCTCACGAGGCCAGACAACATTCTATCCCTACTAGCCTATTAGTTTTTTACGCTAATACGTGAGCTCCGCTCACTTTTAAAATGAAACATTTTAGAAGAAGAACCAAAAATAAAAAATAAACAAAATTTGATTCCTTCATATCACCATAGACTTTGAAGTCGCAATTTGGAATAAAATAATTCAAAAAAGTTCTTTGTTTTTTTTAATAAGAAATGGGATGCATACATCTAGTCATGTAATTTCTTTGTATGATAGTGATAAATTGACGTAAAAATATGTGTTAGTTTTCCATGATTGAGTAGTAAATATTTTTATGTAAAAACACATATTTTATTATACTATTGAGTAATATAACAGACCATTGTCCTCAAGGAAATTAAGGAATGGAGCATTTTCAACGAAGGCCTAATTCTTGGTTAGTAGGTCCATTTCCCTATATTATTTGTTCATTGGAATGGGATATGTATGTTATCCAATCCCAATACAATAAACACATAGAGTTGTTGTGCCTAATTAAGGCCAAGCTACTGGATATATAATATAATATATTAGCTCTCTCCGCAAAAGAGAAAATGATCTACTTTATTTTTTAATTAAAAAAATGATTTCTTTCTTTTTGGGGCAATATTTTAATTTTAGTTTTTCACGTGACATGATTATGACCATAAGATTAAAGGACATTTTAGTACATTTCACAAATTTCAAGTCACACAATTAAAAAATCTTTATTATTTTTTTAAATTTTGTGTCAAGTTAAATCAGATCATTCTTTTTCTTAAACAGATGATGTAATATTTACTTCACCATTCATGGAATGGAGCTTCCATTATTATTGTATAACTCAGATAATCATGAATACGTACAAATACTAAATTGTATATAAATCTCTTTGCAAAAAGTGTTTTGCTTCTATCTGTTGTAATATTTGTAGGTACACAATATTTACTTCATTAGAAGAGATTGCGAAGTAGAGAAAGGGATACAAATACAACTGTCGGTTCTTCAAAATCTAACATCCGGACCTCCTTTAAAACTTGAATAATATGGAAGAAGTTTAGCATACAGCAAATCAAAAATACTTTAATTATGCTCTAGAATTATAGTTTAGATAATTATATTTCTTATAATATTTGTATAATTCGTGCAACATTTGTATATGTCGCTATACAATTTGTATACGGCGTTTATATAATTTGATATACAATTTGCAGTATTTGTATATTTCGTTATACAATTTGATTCACGCATGACTTTTGTATAATCGCGCACAACGTTTCTATAAATCACGCGAGTTATCCAAAACTCAAACCATGATTACAACTAGATGTTTGCCACGAGCCATAATTAATTCAAATTATAACTATCTTAGGTAATTAACTAGTATCCGGATAATTTTTTCCATATGTTCACTCATATAAAAATAGACTAAAACATATACATATACTAATAATTAACCAGATGACATATATTCCATGCCTATTGACTCCAAAGAATGAATTCGTCTCAACTTTTTATTTTTTTTAAATATACTTATTTATATCTTTTTTTTTTCTTTGATTTGATTCTTTCAACCTATAGGATCATAGATAGGTTTAATTGACATGAAACATCACAAAATGACAAGAAAAATTAAATCATATGTGGAATATTGTAACAAGTATTATTATGGACACAATACGCCAAACTCCAATCATGAATTCCACACACAGTACACACAGACACTGTGTGTATCTGAGCTCCAATCATATATCACTATGTATAATAACAAGAGGCAGTTAAGTTACTCAAGCCGGCAGCAAGTCGATATGTCTTTTTGAGCAGGTTAAGGGTACATTCGTAATTCTATATGGTTCTTTCGTTGTAATTTGCTTGTCTTATTATTAGTGTTAAAAAATGCTACTAATCATGATAATTAAAACTGCTCAAGCAGATAACAGGTCGACATGCCTGTTTGAACAGCTGGAGGGTATATCCGTTATTTCATATGGTTCTTCCATCGCAATTGCTCAAGCACGCAGTAGGTCGACATGTCTGCTTGAACATCTTGAGGGTATATCCATAATTTTTTATGGTTCTTCCGTTATAATTTGTCTGTCTTATTTTTAGTGTTAAAAGATACTACTAATCATGATAATTGATGACTTAAAATATTTCTAAAAAACATGTTACGTCACAATATTAATAATTTTAAACATTTAAAAATGATATTAAATTTTAATCAACTCTCTAAATTTTATCTATATCACTTAATTTAAAACAAAGAATAACAGAGGGCCCGTGCTGGCGTGGACACCGATATCAAGCGCATATATATGGATCAGCTGATCTTTCAAAAATAAAGACAGGAAGATAACAAAACATCATTTGCCTTTCTAATTCCTGTGGGTGAAAATACAAAGTTAATAATTCCCAAGGCACTATATATATTGTTGTTTGATTAATAAATCATTTATTTCATTATTGAGACAATATTATATAGGACAAGGTCGCATATGAAACACAAAATAAAGTTGATTACCCACTTTTTCCATGTGATTAATTACAGTTTAAGGAATATTATGTATCCATAAAACTCTCTATATTACGATTCTTTCTCGATTAGATGAAGTAGATAGAGAAGTTTTAACAATAAAAGGAGAAAATAAGGCTTTCAACAGTAAAAAAAGAAAAGAAAAAGAAAAAAAAGACTAGTCTAAAGACAAATATTGACCCAATTTTTCCATTAATTAAGACCCTTCAATATATTTATGACAATATTGATCTAACCTAATCTTTGACTAATTATGTAAAGACTAGTCAATTCTTCACATGCATGCAATTCATGATTCTGGCAGTATTCGGAAATAGCCTCTGGTAGAAACATAAGGTAAGGCTGTATAAAATAAATCCTTATGATCGGACCTTTCCCCAAACCCTGTGCAAAGCAGGAGATTTAGTCGGGCTTGCCCCCTGTAATTCATAATTCTCGAGTGCTCTTAATTCTCTTATATGAAGAACTTAATTAGGTCACAATTCAGGCATACTACTGAGATAATTTATTATATCAAGCAAACCACAAAATTACTTAGCATCTGATTAACAAAATCATTTTATGCTAAGATGAATTTTTTTAATTATTAGATACGTTACATAAGGCCTAACCTACCATTTTTTAAAGTTATACCAACACAAATAATTGAGATTCTATTAAACTGTGACAAATTGTAATAAAAAACTGCTCAGAATTTTTTAACTACTCATGATTTTGTCCACCCGTGAATTTTAATTTTCTCCAGATTCATATTCGCTTCCCCATCATGTTTTTATTACTCTCTGCGTTTAAAAAAGAATGATCTATTTTGACTTGACACGAAGTTTAAGATAATAACTACTAAGACTTTTTGATTTTGTGGATATAAATTAAAGTTATGTCAAATGTACCAAAATGCCTTTTTATCTTATGGCGTTAAACATGTTACGCGGAAAGTTCAGATTAAAGTTTTGCCAAAAAGGGAAAGAGGTCATTTTTTTAAAACACTCCAAAATAAAAAGTAGGTCATTCTTTTTTAATCGGAGGGAGTATTTTTATGAATATGAGCATTTAATTTTCAGTAAGTTGCATGAAATATAGTTGTGCTTCTATTTTTGTTTTCAATAAAAAAAAAAGAAGCTGAAGATGAAGTTCGAAAAATATAATGGTGAAGTAGATAGCATCAACCTAACTTCACAAAACATAAGAAAAAAGGAACAATTATATATCCTCTTTAACTAGAAAAATACTAAGGTCAAGTACAATTCTAAAAAGAATCTTTTACACAAATATACAACTTTCTCCCATAAATTACTCTTTAAAATTTATTTATCAAAATACAAAAAAAAAACACATTTTTTTTATTTTCCAACACTATTATATTACACCACACACCACAATAATCACACTCAAAATATTCTCTCTCCTAAATTTGTAAATAAAGTTGGTATTTTACATGGTATTTTTTAATGAGTTCGATAGGATATGTAATTTTATTCCCAAACTTGTATATTTGTGAAAACAGCCCTTCTAAAAATTACTTATTTTTGGCTAATAAGTGGGACAAGAGAAGTAATATGTATGGGGGGGGGGGGGGGGGGGAAAGGAGTTATTATCTTTTTACTTGAACAACTATGACAATGCACATATAAGCTTCACAATTTATCAAACTTAAATACTTCAGAGTGTTGGAAATGTTTACTTAAATTTATATAAGTCATATGTTTTTGTGAATTTCACAGCATAGTTTGTTCTTTGAATTTAATTTAATTTTAATTTATCTAAACTTTCTCAACACATTAATTTATGTAATATTTTTAGGAATCACATAGTGCAAGCAACAAATTTCAATCTATTCCTACCCTTTTCAATTTTACAAAATCTCTTAAATTAAGTCATGTGCGGATACATTGCTGATGATTCATTATATTTAGTTTCAGTTACGTTTTAAATAAAAAGTAATGTAATTTCAGCTTCCAATCCCATAAAATTTGCTAAACAAATCCTAATCAAATTCCCAACAAAAACGCAATAGATTAATACGTTTCAAAAATGGGAATGCGAAGGAGTGTATCCCATTTGGGCTTGATTTTAGGAGCAAAATTAGGGTTATTGAGAAAGAGATGGGAATGCGAAGGAGTGTATGAGACTTGTATAGAGAGAAATAGAAAAAGAGGAATTTTGGAAATTTTTAGAATTTAGGGAATATTTGAGAATAAGTTAAAATAAGATGTGTACTTTCGTAAAAATTCCTTAATTTTATCTATCTAAACTTTCTCAATTAAAATAGCTTTATTGGATTCGCAACACATTAATGACAAACGTAATTAAGGCCCAACTATATGGCCCATTGATTTTGCTTCATTCATGGGTCAAGATTATTAACGGAAAACGTAAGTAAGGCCCAATTACATGGCCCAGTTCATTGGGCCCAAAAGGGGGCTCATTTCCTATCAAATAAATGTTACAAATCATAGACACCTACTTCCACTAATGTTGTAATTTAATTTTGAGCAAACAAATGTATTTACAAGAAGCCTATTTTATCAAACTAATTCATTAATTCGAAGTAATAAACATATGTTAAATTTGAAGCTATATATTAAAGGTGTTTAATTAGTTTCTTTTTATAAGAGTTGAGCCGAGTAACTATTTTGTCATGAATTGATATATATCCCTATGAAAAATTAGCAAAATCACTATCATTTTTATTGTTGAGATCGTACTTACGATGTTTATTACTGAAGAGTTGGTGACAATCACGTCAGATCTATGAGTGTATTTTTGTGTCTCAGTTTTATATGCAAGTGTAGAGCTTCCTCTAACAACATTTTGTGTCGTCATACATTCTAACATAACTCGTAAAATATTATAATGTAAAAATATAAATTTATGCTCCGCAATAAAAATTATTCACTTTATTTGATTGAGTGATCGAATTTTTTGCTTTTGAATGGGTATTTACTTTTCAGAAAACATTGAATGTGAGCCACCTCATACATTTCCAAATATTAGACGTAGTGGCTTACGCATATAAATCGACAGCTTTGTGCCGTATTCTATAAAATATATGAAAGAAAAAGACAGAAGTGATTTGTCAACTATGGAGTATAAAAATGTGATCAAACTTTTGGTGCGAGAAACATGAAATCCCCTGATATTTTGGGTAAGCAAGAGAGAGAGAGAGAGAGATGGGTTGGAGAGGAATTCTGGGTTTTGAGTATGGGATTGTTCAGGCACCTTTGGGACCTGATATCTCAAGTCCACAGCTTGTTGCTGCTGTTGCTAATGCTGGTGCTCTTGGCTTTCTCAGAGTACCTGATTGGGTTCTCTCTTTTCCCATCACAAATACCATTAATTTAATCATATTTATTACACACTATTAATGTATTCTAGTACCCAATTTTTTTTCTGTTATCTTTTAGGTCATCCAATAACTTTTTGCTCATGCATCACTAGCGTGTTTTCTTATATATTGAGCATCTGTCCCGTGATTTGATATTTGTCTGGGGTGGTATGGGGAAACCCTTTAAATATCAGGACTTCATCAAAATTTCAAATTGTTTTTTGTTTTTTATGAGCTGAATTCCCAAAGTTGAGATTAATGCCTTCTCTGATCAGTCAATGGCTGCTATATATTTTTATTTTGGTTAAGAGACAAGTCCAGAGGATTCCTAATTTGTTTTTTTATGTGGCAGGAAGATCCTGATTATGTGAGAGAGCTCATAAGGAAGACTAGAACCTTAACTAATAAACCATTTGGGATAGGTGTTATTCTTGCATTTCCTCACGAGGAGAATGTAAAAGCTATACTGGATGAGAAGGTTGCAGTACTGCAGCTGTATTGGGGTGAATGCTCAAAGGACTTGGTTCTTCAAGCTCATAAAGCTGGGGTCAAAGTTGTACCCCAAGTAAGTTCGCAACACAACTCTTTTCAAATTTTCAAAAATGGACTCTTTGTCAATGATAATCTACAAAATTTGGCTTTCCCCTTATTATTGATTACTGGCGTTACATGATGTTGGATCCTCCTTTATGTGAGTTATTTCCTTCTTGCAAGTTAGTTTATAATTACTCATATAATGGTATTACGTATTTTGCAAATCTATACCGAATGATTTCTTTCAATGTTGGTTTGAGATAAATTGAAGGGGGAGACACATGATCATCGAGGATTCATACAACCGATCCCGACTTGTTTTGGACTACAACATAGTTGTTCTATGACTAGCAATATATATATTTTGAAGTATTCTATTCTTAGCTTTCCTCTTATCCTGTAGCGTGATTGTTAATGCCTCTGCAAGTTAGGCAGCTTCTGCTTTTTGCTTTATAGTTAGTCGGTACATTCGTGAAAAAATAGATAACTTACCCTCATCTATTTTGAAATGATGATATATTGTTTTTCTTAAGATTGGCAGCTATGAAGAAGCAAAGAAAGCTGCTGATGCTGGTGTAGATGCAATTATTGTCCAAGGTCGGGAAGCAGGAGGCCATGTAATTGGCCAGGTATAATGGACTATGGTGATCACTTTCATGATATGCATTAGTTTTTTCATCAAGTTAACGATATTAGTTCTTCCCTGAGAATATTTCACTTCAAGCACTTTCCCCCTCTACTCTCTTCCCCTCAAATCCTGATTGTTTCTGGTGAAGTCGATCATGTTTTGTTATGTTTAAAATTACTAATCGAATAATATATCGCCTACTTGGTTGATTTCCTTTTAGGATGGTTTAATCACCTTATTGCCTAGAATAGTCGATCTTGTTCGTGGTCGTGACATCGCATTAATTGCTGCTGGAGGAATAGTGGATGAGCGTGGTTATGTTGCTGCTCTGGCCCTTGGTGCACAGGGTGTTTCATTAGGTACCAGGTGTGGATCTTTTAAGTTATAACATTTTTAAAGGTGTTTAATCTATTATCAGTACTTGCTTCCGACTTATATCCTGTTAATCATGCTGGGCTATTGCTGTTTAGAAGCTAGGTCTCACTTATCGATTGCAGTTTACCATGCCCTTTTGCGTAGATAGTTTCCTATGTGCATATTTAGAGGATAGATATTGTGAACCTCTTTGAGGAAAGTAATTGAATGGTGAATAAACATGAAACGTACCCTATGATAATGGATGTTTCAGCGCATCAGACAGGAATATTTAGGAACTTTACTCACGTAAAAACTATTCATGTCCTTGTGTATACGGAAACCAGTGGCAAAGTTATTAACTTCTTACACCTTTTCAGGTTTCTTGCAACAGAGGAAAGCTATGCTCACCCAACATACAAGAGGAAGCTGATTGAATTTGATCAAACAGAGTACACAGACATATTTGGTCGAGCAAGGTGGCCAGGGGCACCACATCGTGTTCTTGAAACCCCATTCTTCATGGAATGGAAGGCGCTCCCAAGTGATGAGAATGAGTCAAATCAACCTGTCATTGGCCGCACAATCATACATGGCAGGGTGAGTATCCTAGATTACATTATTCCTAGCACAATCTTGAAAATGCTTATGTTCACTCTGTGATCAACCTTCTATCTTTTGAGTACTAAGAATTAGAATGTCCTTAACTTGTTAGTTTTCTATTTGGCACTGATACCAGCTCGTCTTATCATTTGATACTTGATCTTATGCATTTTATCACATTGTTATGTGGACTATAAATATGACTGGATTTCTTCCATCTCTACCTCATTCTTAAGAATGTTGTGATTAGTTTCATATTCTTTCTTGAACAGGAAAGAGAGGTTCGTCGCTTTGCTGGTACAGTTCCAAATGCCACAACTACTGGTGATATAGAAAGCATGGCGATGTATGCTGGTCAGAGCATTGGTCTTATCAAGGAAATTCTACCGGCAGGTGAAGTTATAAAGAGGATCGTTGAAGGGGCTCAACGACTGATTGCTCAACAATTTGCACCTGTAAATTAAGTCTGCAGGACAGAACAACTAGGTACCAAGAGTGAGTATCCTTGGCTTTTGCTGGTTTGTAAGCTTTAAGTTGAACTGAACACACATTATGTGCCAAGAGTGCACTCAAATGAATCCATAAAGGAAAAACAAGGAAAAGAAGAAACTGTACATGAATAAAGAGTGGAGTGATAAGGTAGAAACTGATGTAGCGCGATATATAGTCCTCAAATCTCAATTTATTTGGCATAGTTTGTTCGACTTGATACCAATATTATCAAAATAAATAACTTTTTAAAACTTGTTATCTTAAATATGTCATAACATTTGTGCGGCTATAAGTTTTTTGAAACTTACTCTTGAACATATCATAATATTATTACTATGGCTTAAGGAATCTATATAATTCAGAAAGACTACCAATTTAAACAATTGTAATTGCAAATAGAGTATTTATATTGTTTTTTCATAATTGAGACTGAAAAAACTTTTTTTTTAAAAAAATAATAAAATAATGTGATATTTTAAAGTTATTCACAGAACACTTCCTCAAATAGAAGTCATGTTATAAAGTAGTAGCAATTATTAAATGTCTCAAGATTTTATGGCGCTAAGGTCATCAAATTTATAATTTTAACCCCTCACTATCTTTTTTGCTTCTTCCTTTTTTTAGAAAATAAATATTGAGAGTGCCTCAAGTTTTTATTACAATTAAATTTATAAAAAAAGTTTGAAGCTCCGATTTACTACCCTACTTGTCGACTATACTATTTTGAGATGTCTAACAATACTTGTCCAGTTTATGAAATTAAGAGATAATTTTACACTTAATTCCTAATTTATCTTTATCATTAATTATAGTCATTTTTCTGAGTATATTTTTAAAGGCATTGTATTTATTATATTCAAGGAGTGAGTTGATAAAATTATCCCCGTCATTTACTACTTCTTGATCCATGTGCCAAGTCAATAGTGGACAAATAAAGATGGACGTTTAGTGAAACTTTATTCACAGTAAGTTTAGTAATTGAAAGTTCTATAATATCAGTTGTTCTAACTATTTTTCGTTTTGAATGGACTGTTATTATTTTTCTCCGGTTTGAATGTATTAGTGCTTTTATTTTTGTATATAGTCAATAATCAAATTATCGAACCAAACTCAACTGAAATCGGTAACAACCAAACCGATAAATATATATTATAATTGATTTGGTATGATTTTGAGAATTTAAAAACCGATTAAATTGATGTAGTTTTGATTTTAATTTTAATCAATAGCTAGTCCAAATCGATCCGTGATCACCCGCCTAAAAGTCACAACTCACATGCGACATTTCAAATTTGTCCATGTTTTTTATTTTGACACATTTATAATTTCTTATTTTTTATTAAACATAATTTCAATAAATATGTACCTATTAAATGTTCTCCGAATAAGAAGTAAAAAACTAAAATGTGTGTAATCAGGGTTAGGCATTATTTAGCTAAAACCAAAATAATTGACCAAAACAATTTTTTTTTCCTTTCATTTTTTGGTTTACTATTTTGAATGCAATTATTCGATTCTATTTTTTATTTTTCAAGTTTAAAAAGTTGGTTAATCGAAAAATCAAATTTTATGTGAGCTATAACTTTTTCATTTTCACCTCTACGAAATTTCTTCCTGTCCACAAATCCACATGAATTAAGACAAAAAATAAATGGGCCTTTCAATCAAGTCAACATTAAAATACTATTCATTACACAATTTTAAAATAACATGTTTGTTTATAAAAATATCTTTCATCTTATTTAGATTTTTTTTTTCATTTCTTTGCAAACTTTAATTAATCATTATTAAAAATAAAAATTTCATCTTATTTAATGTATGTGTATGTATTTTCATGGTTGTGTAATGTATTTTTAAAATTACTCTTTCATTTTATTTCATTTTAAAAAAAACTTCCACCTTATTTAGGAAAATAAATTGAATTTATAATATATTCATAAATATAAATTGTATTTATAAAATATAATTTTTTTGATAGAAAAATATAATAAGCAATGATTAATTAAGATTGCAAATGTTATTATAAATATTACTCTTATTACAAAATATGTTAATATACATGAATGTAAAAGTGGTGTATAAAAAAGAGTATAAGGGGGTATTTTTATTATTTCACATATTTTATCCCGAAATACTATTTCATCTCTACAAAGGGATAACTTATCCCAGAACTAATTGTTTATCCTTGGCTAAGTTATCCCAATCAATACAACCAAACAAGATATTTAAGGCCACTAAAAATAAATCCGAAATTAACTCCTCTTATCCATTACACCAAACGACCCCTTAAAGTTTCAGTTGTATAGCTTAAGGAGCCGTTTGGTAGGAGGGATTAGAGGTTTTGTGGTATTAACTAAGATCATGGATTTAATACCATGAGATTACATACAAAGACAAAAATATCTCTCAAATTCTTTTATATATTTTTGTTTTCTTGATTTTATATTTGTAGTTTTGTACTAGTAAATTTATTTAAATAAATTAGCTTACAAATCTTATTTATTTGAGGGTTCATATTTTTTATAATATAAAAATAAATAAATGTATCATGTCAAATTTTTAAATTTTATTTATTTGTTTCATATTTACATAATACACAAAAAAATATTTTGACATGTCAATTTTTTTTATAACT
This sequence comes from Solanum rostratum, assembly GCA_029948455.1. NCBI lineage: Eukaryota > Viridiplantae > Streptophyta > Magnoliopsida > Solanales > Solanaceae > Solanum > Solanum rostratum. Next base: position 87,103,018 of record CM057045.1, on the reverse strand, counting down.
AATTTTAGTTGAGTGATTTTATTGATACAATATAAAGTCCAATGATGTTAGATATATTTTCATATTATGTAAGTATGAAACAAATAAATAAAATTTAAAAATTTGACATGGTAAATTTATTTATTTTTATATTATGAAAAATATGAACCCTTAAATAAATAAGATTGTAAGCTAATTTATTTAAATAAATTTATTAATACAAAACTACAAATATAAAATCAAGAAAACAAAAATATGTAAAAGAATTTGAAGAATATTTTTGTCTTTGTGTATTTAATCCCGTGGTATTAATCCAAGGTATTAGCTAATAGCATATATGTGGTATTAACTAATACCATGGATTGTACTGGAGGGTCCAGAATACAATCCAGTACAAGTACAGGGGCTAATTAGACCATTCCATCTTCTATTTCAAGCCAAATATTTTAATTAAAAAAAATACAAATAATATTTCTAAATATATTGACGGCAGGACGGCAGGAACAAACATCCATCAAAGTGGGAGAGGAGAAGTCGTTGTATGATTTGGCTTGTGAGTAGGCAGGACGGCAGTGATTTCAAGTGAATTATTGAGATATAATGGAGTATCTTTTAAAAAAAAATAAACATATAAATTAAAATAATTTTCTAAGGCATGGCCAGCTTCCATAGTGTGACGGGCGGTGTGTACAAGACCTTAATATTTTGACTTTTTAGATAATCTATATTCTATACTATATTAAAAGCGTGAATATATTTAGAAATATTATTTGTATTTTTTATTTTTATTAAAATATTTCACTTTAAATAAAAGACGGAATGGTCTAATCAGCCCCTGTACTTGTACTGGATTGTATTTTGAACCCTCCTACTTAGCCCTTTGCTATCTAAATCCCTCAACCCATATTAAACTCTATATTTTAAATATAATTTTTGACATGGCTATTATGTGTGTTGCACAAATGCGTACATATCATTTAGGTAGGAGGGTCCAGAATACAATTGAGTACAAGTACAGGGGCTCATTAGACCATTCTGCCTAAATAAAATTGTCTTTTTACTATTCTTCTTAATTTTTTATTTTATTTTTTATTCATTTAGTTTTAAAATTCACTTTTTATAATTTCTATATATTAAGAATTCACTTTTGATCTACGAATATTATATATAAATAATTGTCTAGGCTATCAAGGAAAGGAAAGAAAAGAAAAATTATTATTATTCTAATATTTAAGACTTTGAAATTGATTAAAATTTTGATTATTAAATATTTTGTTAATAAAAATATGTAATATAACAATAGAAAGAAAAAATTCAATAAAATTATGTTTAAAACACTAAACTATTGTCGGTTTTCTCTTGTCGGTTCACAAGATTAAACTATTGAATCAAATTAATAATATTTATTTATTTTTATTTACATGATTTTTTATTTTAACAAATATTATTTATATATAATTTTAAATTGAGACGGTGGTAACTGAACTGGTATGGCTATAAAGGTGACAACAACCTATCATTTGAACAGAAGCAAAAAGAAACATGGGGAGTTTTGGCAATTGGAAAAGGGGTCATGTGGTCTGTGTACCTTATCCAGCACAAGGTCACATAAGCCCAATGCTGAAACTAGCTAAAATTCTTCATCACAATGGCTTTTACGTAACTTTTGTTAACACTGAATTCAACCACAAACGCCTTCTCCGGTCCAATGGTCCACATTCCCTCGACGGATCACCGGGATTCCGGTTCGAGACCATACCGGACGGCCTTCCACCATCAGACGACGATGCCACACAGCATATACCCTCTCTTTGTGCGTCCACTTCCAAGACCTGCTCTGCGCCATTTCGCGCCCTCATTAACAAGCTTAACGCAGAAATGGAGGGCGTTACTTCGATAACATGTATCGTGTCCGATGGAGTTATGAATTTCACGTTGGAAGTTGCGGAGGAATTCGGTCTACCGGAGGTGTTGTTTTGGACTACAAGTGCTTGTGGTTTCATGTGTTACCTGCATTATCAACACCTTGCTCAAAGAGGATATACACCTCTAAAAGGTAACAATTGTTATCTACCTACATTAATTAATATAATATAATGTACTTCCTCTATGTATTCGATAAAAGAGTAAAAGTATTTACATAATCAAGTCATTTAAAAATCAATTTTATTGCATGTAACTCCTTTTTTAACAGGAGAGAAGTATTGAGCATACGCTTAAACTTAACACAAATTATTAGTTTCATTCTCAAACTATTGAGAATCTCTTGAAAAACATTCTTTTACTTGACTAACTGAACTTAAATACACCCTCGATTTGCTTTGATCTACCACGTGACATAGCAAGTGATCTCAAACTCTTGTAGAAGCATGAAGATCTTAATAAAAAGTCTAGAGAAGTAATGAAAACACTCTTAAACTTTATGAGAAATATGGAGTATATTTCACTCATATTGTAAGATCATTGATGTATTTTAAGTTTATGTATGAGCAAAGGGGTGTTTTTAATTCTGTCTTCTCTATAATTCTCTCATTTAATAGTGACATTGATTGGTCACTTTGAACAAGTGATAATTGGTAAGTAACCTTAGCTTCTATTCATATTAGATAAAGTTATTTTGTTTGGCCTATTTAACTTGTCCCAAAGTTTAAACAAATAGGAAAGAATTTTGAATCATGTAACTTATACATTCCTAAAACATGAAAATATATCCATGAAGCATGTGTATACGAACAAATTGAAACGAAGGGAATAGTCACCATTGTTTTGTTTGGCTATGCAGATGAAAGTCATATTACGAACGGATACTTGGAAACAGTGATCGATTGGGTCCCCGGAATATTGAAAGACATGAGGCTAAGAGATTTCCCAAGTTTCATCAGAACAACAGATCCCAATGACATTATGCTGAATTATTTCATTAATGAAACTGAAAGAGTCTCTAAAGCCTCAGCTATAATCTTGAACACATTTGATGCCTTTGAGCAAAATGTCTTAAATGCGCTTTTCAACATACATCCTTGCATTTACACCATTGGTTCTTTGCAACTCATGCTCAAAAACTCAATTATTGATGATGAGAAACTCAAATCTATTGGTGGTTCAAATTTGTGGAAAGAAGATTTGAGTTGCATTGAATGGCTTGATACACAAGAGTCAAGTTCAGTTGTCTATGTGAATTTTGGAAGTATAACTGTCATGAATTTTGACCAATTTACAGAAATGGCATGGGGACTTGCTAATACCAAGAAACATTTTTTATGGGTAATTAGGCCTGATTTAATTGCAGGGGACTCTGTAACATTGCCTGAAGAATTTTTAAGCGAAATTAAAGACAGAGGGATGATAGCCAATTGGTGTCCTCAAGAGAAAGTGTTGAAACATGGCGCAATTGGAGGGTTCTTGACTCATAGTGGGTGGAATTCGACGCTGGATAGTGTTTGTGCAGGAGTACCAGTGCTTTGTTGGCCTTTTTTCGCGGAGCAACAGACGAATTGTAGGTACAGTTGCATTGAATGGGAGATGGGGATGGAGATAATTGATTTGAAGAGAAGTGAAGTTGAGAGCCTTGTGAGGGAATTGATGGATGGAGAAAAGGGGAAGAAGATGAAGTTGAAAGCTATGTATTGGAAGGAGGAAGCAGAGAAGGCTACTGCTCCCGGAGGTTCTTCTTTTATGAACTTGAACAAATTGTTAAATGAGGTGGCAAACGATCAAATTTAGATGCGTCATGATCTAATTCATCTAAAATTTATGCGGGTTAAAATAGATCGGGGTTGGAAGTAATGAGTTGTATCAATCCATTAGTGTACTAATGAACATGTGCGTTATTGCTCTTTATGATAGTTGCTGGTGTTTTTGGCAACTTGTGTGGGGAAATGGTCCCATCTCCCAATATCCTTATCAATCTTTAATAAATATTTGTCCCATCTCCCAATATCCTTATCAATCTTTAATAAATATTTTTATTTTCCAAGCAAATAACAAAAATGATTATTTTTGAGGATAAAAAATATTGTGTTAGGTGAAATATCAAAGGATGAGAAAAGGGATCCATCAACCCCAAATTGATAATTTTCACTGTTAATCATTCTACTAATTAACTAAATAATTGGATAAAAGTACATCTTTCACTAATTTATCCAAATTCAAGCTTGATGAGCCCTCAATTTCAGTAGCTTCTTCAGCCAATTTTTTCCAGTCACTTACCTTTTTCTTCACTTTCTTTCCTTCATCTCCATCCATAATTTCCCTCACAATCTTTTCCACTTCATCTCTCCTCACATTCTTGCCAATTTCCATACCAACACCCCATTCATAACATGCATATCTACATATCCAAAACAAGCGGTGTGTCAGATCAAAGAAGATAATACGTATCATGAACTTGGACTAAACCGAAAATTCAAATGTATATATAATATGGTGCATAAATAATTAATGATTTAAAGAAAACAGTCATTACCTGCAGTTTATGTGCTGATCAGCAAAAAAAGGCCAACAAATCATTGGTACGCCGCTCCCTATACTTTCTATCACTGAATTCCATCCACAATGAGTCAAAAATACACCGATTGATGAATGTTGCAAAACTTGTTCCTGGCAACACCATCTTGAAATTAAGCCTCTTTCTTTCGTTTCTTCGATGAATTCATTTGGTAACATTATTGAATCATCACCAATAACTGCATCAGACCTAATTACCCAGAAAAAGTTCTTCTTGCTATTAGCAAGCCCATATGCAAATTCCATAAGTTCTTCTTTTGTCAATACTGTTATGCTACCAAAATTCACATAAACCACTGATTTTTCCTCTTTTGAATTTAGCCACTTGACACAATCCTCATCTTCTTTCCATAAATTTGCTCTAAGGAATTTCAGGTTATTTTCTGGAAGTTTTTCAATGAGTAATTGAAGAGGTCCAATAGTGTAAAGTGGAGGACAAATTAAGGATAAATCACTTAAGACATTAAATTCAAGTGAATCAAAAGTGTGGAAAATAATGGCTGATGCTTTTGAAGCTCTTTCAGTTTCTCCCATAAGGAAATTCAACATCTTGTCATTTATATTTGTGGTTCTGACTTGGCTTGGAAATTCCCTAAGACGAACATTTTTCATACTTGGTATGAAATCTATTACCATGTCCAAATACCCATTTGTTATGTCACTTTCATCTGCATGGAAAATAAAACAAGGCATATAATTTTTTTTAATGAATGCATACAGTTATATTACAAGAAGAAAAATAAACTTGAACAAATTATTTCATTTTCCAAAGATTGACATATTTAAATGTTTCTACTAATTTTCTTAGTGGGATGATGTTGAGGGAAGAGGAAGAACTCAGAAAAGAAAAAAAGAAGTTAAAAATAGGTTAATTTCACTCACATAGTCATTCAGTAAAATTAGATCCTGGCCTATCCCAAAAGCTAACTCAAAGGGAGGAGGATTGTCCAAACCTTATGAAGATTCCACCCATTTCATTAACCACAAATGTAAAACTTTATATCATTCTTCAACACCCCATCTCACACTCCGAGTGCTTAGCATCTGGTGCATGGGCAACTTTAATTTTCAGGGGCCCAACATTGGTTGAAATGAGTCTTGCTCTGACACCATGTAAAATTAGGTCTTTGGCCTAACTCACACCCCAAAAACTAGCTCAAAGGGAGGAGGGTTGCCTAAGCTTTATAAAGAGTCCACTCATCTCATTAACCTTCGATTTTTTTTAATCATTTTTCACTACATTCAACTTTTAAATTGCACAAAAGTTAATTTAAAAAAAATTATAATTAAAACAAAAGTTAAATTTTAACTTTACCTATATGTTACAAGAAATATATGTGCTAAATTGAGTGTCACAAAGTTAAATAAGTTTTCGTTACAACAACTCATCTTATATAATATCCACGCCATGTTACTTAAAAAAGAAAACACAATAAAAAAATAAAATTATGCTTCTCTTGTAAATAGTATCCTGTATTGTGACTTGTGAATTATTGACGTGTCTATATTATACATGTTATTTTATACATTTAACAGCTTACTTGTGTCTATATATAAGTGCATACATAGAAAAAATCAGATAGAGACAATAAACTAGATAAGATCACGGTGTCAAACGGGCGGGTTGCATTGGAATTGAAATTATTAAAATGGGTTAAAATAAAAATTGGGTTGGATTATGACCCATCCAAATTTACTTTGGGCTCAAATGGGTTGGGTTCAAATGGGCTAAAATTCGGGTTGGGTCATAACTAGCCCAATTTGACTTGCTCAATCCCCATTATTCTAATATATTATTATTTATTTTTTATAATCACAATTTGAATTTCAACTCAAAAAATAAAAAGTAACAAAGCGATAGATAAATGATAGAGAATATAAAATAAATAAAGAGTTTTAGAACGGGTTGAAATTGGAGATTAAATAAGACTCAGTTGAAAATTCTTTTGATATGGGTTACGCCTTGAATGAGTTGGGATTGCATCCAATTATAATTATCTTGAGCCCAATCCATAAAATTTAGAACAGGTTACTGGGCTCATTTTGACACGCTTAGATAAGATATAATTTTGAATTTAGAGTTTTAGTTACCTTTGAGAGGCAGAATTCCCTTTCCAATAAGTAGAGGCAAATGTTTATTGCACATGAAACTGCAAGCATTTGTAGTTCTGAAGCTAACACTTGGTACACCAATTTCCTGAGCAGCTAGCAGAGCAAATGTCATAATTCCATCAAAAATTATGCAAGTGACAGGAGGAACAGATGAACTATTAATCTTGACTAGAAGCTCTCTAAATGGGACTAAACAATTTTCTTTTGTGGACAAACAAAGAGAAGGAATATGTTGTGTAACATCAGCATCAATAGGAGGAAGTCCATCTGGAATTGTTTCAAAATTGAAATCTTGAAAATTATTTTGAAGAAAAGAAGGGCTTTTGGATTTGAGTAATCTTTTGTGATTATACTCAGAGTTGACAAATGTTATGTGAAACCCTTTAGAATTAAGGAGAAGGGAAAATTTTAGCATAGGATTTATGTGGCCTTGTGATGGAAATGGTATGCACACAGCATGAGGTTTTGGGGATTTTTTCCCTTCATCACACTCCATTTTTTTACTCTCTTTCTCTATTTCAGTTTTTGGCTCATGAATATATATATATATATATATATAGGTCATTCATTCTCTTTGAATTGGTCTGCATTTGGTACGATGAGAGTCAATTTTTTCCCCCATAAAAGTATACTTAATTTTATGTTTTATTCATCACGATGAGACACACGTGACATCTTAGATGAATTTTACGTCAAATATATTATTCGAAAAAAAATAATTAAATTTTTTTTAAGACATAGCTCAAATTCACAAGATACAAACTTTCGAGACTTGATGTAACATAACTCGAAAGATAAATCCCAATTAAGTCATAAAATATTTTTTCTCATAAAAATAGTTTCCTGATAAATAATTTATGTGGGTTGTCGTGAACCATTTAGAACAAGTGAAAGAAACCAAGAGAAGAGACAAAATCAGACGTAAGATTATTTATTTATTTATGTATTGAACGTTATGAACAAAAATTACTTTCTCTCACTGTTTTCACCAGACATTTTGTCCCTACCATCCACATTTATCACATTTACTAGATACAGCCCCGTGAATGTATATTACTTTTTTTATTTTAATTTCTACGATATATATAAAATTTGTAAAATTGATTAAATTTTTAATATAATTTTTAAATATTTAATTATTAATTATTATGATTTATAATATCTTTAATTTTAAACATTATATGTTATTTCTTTTATCTTAATTTATGTGACACTGATAAAATTCAAGAGTCGGCTAAATTTTTTATGTCTTTTAAATTTTAAAGTTGTTAATTATTATGATTTATAGTATTTTTTATGTCATTTTTAAAATAATATATGTTATTTTCTCTGTCTCAATTTATGTGACGCTGATAGAATTTTGAAAGTTAACTAAATATTCATGTATTCTTTTAAAATATTTTTAAGTTATAATTATTATTTTTATAATATGTTTGACGTAACTTTAGAATATTATCTATTACTCTTTTTGTTCCTATTTATGTGACACTAATAAGTTTCGAGAATTACTTAAAATTTTAAGTCTTTTAATTAAGTTGTTTATTATTATAATTTATAGTACTTATTCGATATCAAATAACATATGCTACTTCCTCTATCCCAATTTATCCAAAACTGATAAAATTTTGAGAGTTGATAAATTTTTGTATGTGCTTTATAAATATTTTAAGTTACTAATATTGTAATTTATAATATCCCTTACGTAATTTTTAAATATATAATAAATTAAAAATTTTCAGATAAATAAATTAAAATAGATAAAGTAATTATTTTACCTAAAATGATAAAGATAGCCCTCAATTGCTAGGACAACCATCAATATATAATAAATTAAATAACAAATAAGATAAATGATCAATTTGGCTCCTCAAGCTGGCAGCAAAATGGAGAGCCGCTTGAGAGGCCACTTTTATATATTACAAAAAAGAAATATACTTCCAATATTCTACATAAATGTTCTAGTAAATGACTTAAAAAATATGATTTTTTTTTCTTTCTATATATATATTCAAACATTTATACACCTTCTAGATTGGTTTATCTTTTGTATAATTAAAGTGCTTGGGAAACCAGAGATTCCATTCAAGATCTGGCTACTGTCTTTTTGGACTCTCATGAGCAGAAATTGTCTTTTAAACTAGACTTGTTCTGTCTTATATATAATGTTCTGTACATAAACAACATCTGGGGTGGTGGCGCAGTTGGCTAGCGCGTAGGTCTCATAGCTTCTGAGTAATCCTGAGGTCGAGAGTTCGAGCCTCTCTCACCCCATTCGTTTTTTCAACCTTCTATTTGAGTTCGTAATAATAAAAAATGGCAGGCTTCGTTTTTAATGAAAAAAAAGTAGAATTTTTAGGGATCCCATACTCTTTTTAAAAAATCTCTAAAAATTCGAATCTTTATTTAATTACAAAAAATTAAGTTACAAATTATGCAATTAATCCCTAAAAAAACGTTTTGGGAGTTGTAATTTGAATTTAAAAAAAAAAACGACATGAAAAAAAAAGGATGCTTTTTATTACATAACTTACCAATTGTCAATTCTTGTTTATTGTCATTGAGATTCATGTCAATTCGGATTAATATTTAGGTATCGATATTCCCTCTTTTTTTTTCTCCTTTCAAACAAATAAAAATTTGGAATCGTGTTAGGTCTAATTCCTATTAACACAAATATCAGTAAGCATGAATCAGAACAAAGTAACACAAATAATTGTAAGCATGAATCAGAATCAAACTTTGCATCATCTCTAAAAACAATAGGTATCACCAGATAGATGCACAGTTAGAATCATATGGAATTTTTTCTTAAGTATCAAGCTTACTTTATTTGTTACGTATCCACATCAACTTTCAGACCCCTTGTAGAATAGGCCTCAAATACTTAAGTAGCAATCATACTTAATTTATTAGGTATCCACATCAACTTTCAGACCCCCTTACATAATAGGTATCAATTACTTATGTAGCAATTCTACTTAATTTGTTAGATATCCACATCAACTTTCAGACCCCTTGTAGAATAAGCCTCAAATACTTAAGTAGGAATCATACTTAAGTTGTTAGGTATCCGCATCAGCTTTCAGACCCCCTTACAGAATAGGTATCAATTACTTGATTAGCAATTTTACTTAATTTGTTATGGAGATGGAAATGGAGATGGAGATGGAGATGCAGTTTGGGAAGTAAGAATGGAGAAACGGTTCAGGAGAGATAAGTTGGAAAAAATTGAAAAAGAAATATTTAAAATGTTTAAATGGTAACTGTAATATAGATAAATATCAAAAAACAAAAATTTAAAAAAAATGGATTTAAAAAAGGAAAAATTAAAATGTAACAAGTGATTGACAATAAATAGACTTCTAAATTTATAAAATTGTACTAATTATATTCTTTAATAAAAAATATAATAACGAGGTATCAAAAATAAATGAAATTTTTAGAAAAGTTGGGATTTTAGTAATTTTTATAAAAAGTTGAGAATATTTAATATTTGGATAAAAAAAGTTGTGTAATTTCGTAAATTTTACCAAAAAAAAAAAAAAGCGGAGGCCCGCATCAGCTAGCATTATGGTTTTCCATGGATTTTTTTTTATCAATGGCTTGAAACAACAAAGGATTGTGTTAGCTGTTTAATCAAATGGTATTGAGTATGTTTTTCATCTTTTCTCGAGAAATATGTGAGTTATTTTTATTAAAAGAGAATTGAATTTGGCTCTACAATGTATTATTGAAAAACTTTCTTTTAATCCTATCTGTCACTTTCCTTCCCTAACTACTATACCTCCTTTCTTTTTTTTGTCTCCTCGCAAATAGCTCTTCGGGTAAAATCATGATGTTGCTAGTTGTTTCCTTCTCACATTAACAAATGAAGAAAAGGAGGGGTAGAACTCAGTAAACCAGAAATCATATTCAGTTGGGGTTGGGAAAAAGCTTGAAGCTAAACAAATGGAACTGGTAACACAACCTCAGATCAATTTGATAGAGAAACAAATGATAATATGGAATAAATATTGAGACATCAACACAATCTTAGCTCAGCCCTCTTGATCTTCTCCAGCATTTCTGGGTGTAGGTACAGTACACAATACAAAATCAAACCTCAAAATTGTCCGTCTACAACTACGCTATATAGAGTTTGAGGAATCGACATTAATATTGGTCATTGGAAGTATTAGAAAGAAAAAACAACCTGGTCGCTTCAGCTACAAGCTATCTCTTACTGTTGCTAGCAGCTTTAGGCTTGTTTAGATTGGCCAGTTCTTCTATGAGTTTTCTTTCTTCACTGCTCAACCGTTTTGGAATCTCAACTTGCACTCTCACCAATTGATCACCCCTCATATTTGGTTTGCTCAGGAGTGGCACCCCTTTTTTGGCCATCACCAATGTTGTCCCTGGTTGTGTACCTGCTGGAATCTTTAGATCAACCATACCATCTACTGTAGGAACCTTCATCGTTGTCCCCAATATGGCATCAATGTAAGAAACTTTACAATTGTAGAGAATATTGGTGTCGTCCCGTTTCAATACCGGGTCTGGAAGAACTTCAATCACGACAAAAAGATCCCCAGGGGGTCCACCTCTCCTTCCTGCATTACCTTCTGAACGAACCCTTAAACGGCTACCTGAATCTACACCAGGTGGAACTTTCAAGCTAATGCGTTTTGACTTCCTCACTCGGCCATCACCATTGCAGGTGCCACAAGGAGTAGAAATCTCTCCAGTCCCTCCACAAGATGAACAAGTTGTCACCTGCTGGAAAACACCCAGTGGGGTCCTTGCTGAGGACACAACCTGCCCTTGCCCCCCACAAGTATTACAGGTCGATGGTTTAGTCCCAGGTTTTGCACCTGATCCATCACAGGTACCACAAGTTTCAAGCCTGCTAATTTCAATCTCCTTCTCAACTCCAAATACAGCTTCTTTGAAATTCAAAACCAGATTATAACCCTGGTCTTCACCTTCTGTGGCCCTGCTCCGAGAACCTCTACCTCCCATACCACCCATGCCACCCATACCACCAAAGCCGTCGAACAAAGACTCAAACAAATCAAAGGCATTGCTAAAATCCTAACAAATAGGGAACAAGAAGTCAAAAAAATTATACAGGTAAGATGATGATCATCTGCTTTGCTAGATCTTCTAATAAAGTGAGAAATTCTCACCCCCATGCCCATGCCAGCTCCTTTAAGACCAGCCTCCCCATATTTATCATATATGGAACGTTTCTCATCATCTGACAAAACCTGTAAAACATTAAATGTCATAAGAAATGTTTGAGATATTCTCCACTATGGTTGCCAGCTGCTGGTTATCTTTTAGTAGGACAAAGGGCACCAATAAAAGGAACCATACCTCATATGCATTGCTGATCTCCTTAAATTTCTGTTCAGCTCCAGGTTCTCTACAATGTGGAAGAACATGAATGAGCATATAAGGATCTTACATACACAGAAGGAAAAAAAAGATGGATCGACAATGACTTTGCACCTTCATATGAATATACTTACATATATCACTAGGAAACTAAAGCTTTAAGTTCAACTAATAAGCACTTAATAGCTATCTCCAACATCTTATATTATGATTTCTACGGAAACAACTTATCACCAGCTGGTGAGATCTTTCCAGTAAAATGCTCTATAGTGGGAAAAGTTGATTTTTTTATTAAATTCCTTGGGCCATCTACAGTATCAGTGACCAAATACTCAAATGTTATAAGCCCCACTTTTTTTTCTTAAACTAATTGAAAAAATAACTCGTAGAATTTATACATGGAATCATATGGATATGTTTTGCTAATTTCCATGTAGTTCAAACATACAACAGAAAAGCCATAATTTTAAAAAGCATATTAATATATAAAGAAACATATACAGTCGGTGTAAGGCCTCAAATAATGCCCTTTTTTCAAAGAAAGATGAGACAAATACTATGGTAATTCCTTGCAGCAGCAACTTGTAGCATCTTAATTACTTACCCACTCAAAAATTAAAATATAACCTGGATTAAAAAAAAAATCTAGACAAATATGCTATTATCTGGTAAATCAAAAAGTCACATATCCACTCCAAAATTCTTCATCCATTTTCTGCCATAACTATTCCTCAAGTCTGCACCTTCATTCTCTAGTTTCTACTATAATTCCCCCCACAAAATAAGGAAAAATCAAAGTTTGTAAAGAGGCCAATCATCTGTTCTTGAGCAGGAACAACAAGATGCAAAAAAAAATTAAAGCTAGAGAAAAAGCTAAGTATGTATCACTCCACATCATCTATCAACAATAAGACCATAGTGGAAAGCATCTCAATCTCAAATTTCCAGGAACTATAAGCAAAATCAGCGAGAGGACTCAATCATCTGAGTTTGAGCAGGTAAACATGGCTCTCCAACAAAATAAAAGAGTAAATTTAAATCTAGAGAAAAGCCAAATATAAAGCCAGGGACTATACTCACTTGTTCACATCAGGATGGTAACTCCTTGCAAGCTTTCGATAAGCTAAACAAGAAAAAGTAGCGGATCAGAAACATAACATGAATGCAATTAATGTATCTTTTTAACTACACAGTTCTAATGTACAGTCAAAATTCAAGGACATAAACGATTAGCGAATTCTAGTAGACAGAATATGTAAAGGCACTAGGTTACGATGCTAAATTTGATATTCTCTTAGCTTCAAAACATTCTAGAGATACCAAATTTCAGGAGGCTGGTTTTGAAAATGCATACAAAGAAGATTAAACTAGTTTCTAACAAGGAGGACAATTCTTGTTTTGAGCTAACTTAGCTTGGTGCAGGAAATGGAATCAGCACCTCAGTTTTCAGTCTTTTCAGTCAGAAATGTTTTCACATTATACATTCACCATTAGCATCAAAATAAGAAAGCAATACACTACTCACAACCTTGTCTATTAACAAATACAGAGATTGGCTATAAAGATTCATTATACAATACCACCTAAAAGCTAGAATGAACTTTGTTGAGGAAACTCAAAACCAGAAAATAGAAAAGAAAAGGGTGAAGATTATACTCACAACTCTTGATTTCTGATTTGCTAGCATTTCTAGATACACCAAGGACAGAATAGTAATCCTGTGAAGATGTAACAGCATTAAACCAGCTTTAGTATGTCATATATTTACAAACTCACACAAATATAAATGTAACTCATTCTCACAACTAAATCACATTCTAGGAAAAGTATATCTGCATAGCATCTTACTTTTTCAGCTCTAACAACTAAACGGCCCCCCCTTCGTTGATGTTGATTCTTGTTTGATACTGAACTGAAAAGTGCTTGCAGGGATTCTTGACAAAAAAAGGTTGAATTTGGGGATGCCAATGCCCTTATCTTGCTAGAGAAACTGCATAGACAATAACAAGGTCAATAAATGTGGGCAGATACCGTTTGCTGGCTAAGCAGGTAGATATGACAGTTGTCTATTGGGGAAGAAAACATGCCGATTATCATATTCTTATTAGATGCAAATGGTTTAATTATTCTTTTAGATAACCAAGCAACCCCCGAGAGCTAGCTGGTGCACAGTTTGAACCTCGGCGAATAAAGGATCCATCACTCTACATTTCTCCACTTACAACAATGTTTTAGTCGGTGGCAGGGTTCAAACTCGTGACATACTTCTAATCCACACATCACCTTTGCCTTCTCACCACTAAACAAAACCCTAGGGCTAAATGTAAATGACTTGTGCGAAAAGAATTGAACTGGCCCCTAACAACAGGAAGGAAATCCAATGTCCAATCATCTATGAAGGACAAAATAGCAAGTACTCCCTTGAGTGTAAAAAGACATGTCAAAGCATGGTCTATCAAATTATAGTGGGGCATGCTCCAAAGAAGAAAACAAAAACGACTCACTGCTTAATTCTTTGTGGACTAGCCATGGGGCTGGAGTTAATCAACTTCTCGTTTGTTTTTTGTTTTTTTTGAAAATGGTAATTGTTTCTATTATCCATAAAACAGTACATAGGTTGTACTGAAAACCATATTTACATGAGAAACTCAAAAAATCTTGTTTGTCTTTCATTAGATAGGGGTGGGGGTACAATTGCGTTGTGGTTAACATAAACAGACATGATTTATGGGTATGACGTAAGACCATCAAGTTGCACGCATTTATATTTACAGAATTTTTTTCAGAAAAATCGGAAACTCTTTAAAGTCAACAAATATCTTTCACTTTCTACTATCCAGAACAATATGCAACTTTCATCTTTCATAAGAGCTCATACGACACCTTGGCAACAACTCTTACAGAAATGCATCACCCAACCCCAAATTTGTTCACTACATAATCACCACTACGCTGGAACTCCAGAAGTATTCAAAAGATATAGGTGAAAGTCTAATTCTATATGGATAAATGCATTTGTCAATGGAAACTGCTAATTCCAAAAGAGTAACATTAACGGCACGTTCGTTTGTTCCGGCTTCTTACATGTGAACTGTGGGACAATTCTCTATCAAGGTCACAACCAAATGGTTAATGCAAAAAAGTACTCTTGTAACAGCCATGAAGTGCTGTAGGTTCAAAACTACAGCCGAACTAAAATTCTGAATCAACAACAACATACACAGTGGAATCCCACAAGTGGGGTTCGGGGAGGGTAGTGTACGCAGACCTTACCACTACCTCCTAGAGGTAGAGAGGCGAACTAAAATTCTGAATCATAACTAGAAAATGCACTAGTTCAAAGACATTCATATTCAGAAGAGGATTGAAAAAAAACCCTCATCTAATTAAATTGTATCACCAATTACATTAACTTTTAGCAAACAAAGTTTGTATAAATGACTTAAAAACAGACACAGTTTAAATCCAAAAGAACATACTATAAGAGATAAGACTGTGAGATTAACCAAGCATAAACAAATAAGTGAGTCCACAAGAATGACTTCAAAACATAAGAGTATCTGAAAATGAAAAAAATATAGTTGGCAAAAGGGTTTGGCGTTTAATAGGTAGATACACAAAAAGATAACAAAGATCAGTTGTCACGGCTAATACAGAAACATTTTCAGATAAAATCCATGAAATATGGAAAGAAAGCATATTTCTTATACAACAAATAAGTGGTTCATGTACAACAATGCCCCAGCATGACTCACCAAAATGGAGATGCTGATAATTTATTTGTAACAGAAAATTTCGGCACAAACTGAGGCTGAACTCCCCACCGGGCAATCCATGTACTTCCACAAGGTATGATTGCCATCTAATATACTGCAGGTACATCAAGCATCACATCAGAATCAGTTTAATTGATGAACACATTGCAAGTTGAGTTATTTCCTCTTAAAACATTCCGAGAGAGGTAGTGGTAGAATAAAAAGGACTACATTCAGAAGGGAAAGAACAGATTTTTAAAACGTCTTTCTGCTAATCCACAAGATGGACAAAGGGAAAAGATCCACCATAATTTACAATAGTTGAAAGAGATAAAGAATCTATGGCTACACCCCAAGACACTTGGACAGCCAATTTACTTGCACTGTCTCATCATTCCTTATAACGTAAATACATATAATAATCACCTAAGCCAAGAATACTTCTATAGAGAAGAGCAGCCCTACCCATCCCCAAAAATAAACATTACTCTACACCAACTCCTGGTTATTTGTGGTAAGATAGAAATAAGATGCCATTAATCATTCCCACTGGTTTGGATATAAAGATTCAACAAGCTCATTTCAAGCTTCCACTTTCCACATTGAGTTTCATTATTAACCATAAACACAATAACCCTAAAGAACTGATAATAACACATAATTAAATGAAAAACGAAAGAACAAAATAAAAAGCACAAAATTAGACAGATTATCTATTAAGCAGATATGAAAATGTTCAGATTTTTAGAGCAGAGCATAGTAAAACAGAAATAGAAATTGTCGCCCGAAAATAGAAAAAGTCAATACAGGTAGACCAGAAATGTGTTTCCTGTTTTAACATCTTTACTTAATACAGATAGAGTTTTGATAACCTACAAATAGACTGAACTCCGTACCGAACCTGTGACTGAGATTGGCCGGAGTTTTGCGGTGCTTACTACGCGCCTCTGCGGCAACGGCGGGCTGAGAAGAGTGCCGGAGAAGGTCTGGTAGCTGAAGATGAGGCTCCGAAGAGAGAAGGAAAGAGAGGTTTCGAGAACAGGCTATCTCTAATTATACTTGTAAGTTGTACCACTAACATAAGGCTTCAATATTTGGTTCGCTGTTAAAAGGCACAGCTTAAAACTCCTGCCCAATTATCTGGCCCATTCTCGCTTTTTCTTTTTTAAATTACCACACCTAAATATTACATGACGTGAATCAATTTTTTTTTATTTTTTTGGTAACGAGGAAATTTATTTGTAAGTATAATCGAGACACACTGTAAAGTGGAATTAGTCTAGGCCATATGATCTATTATATTTTATTCAAATACTGAAATAATAAATGCGAAAGAATTGGGATTTCAGTTTGAATATTTATTTAATAATATAATTAAATCTATATATAGCAGTATATATAACTTAAACTTAATATAAATCTTAAATTGTTTGATATGCTATTTTTCATATAATCAACCAAACGATTGATATCATTAAACTAATGTAAATAATAAAAAAAAAATTATCTCAACTTTACTTTCACGAAGTTACATTGTCTATTAATTTTTTTTAATATTATTAAAATATAATATAAAAACTTTCGATCATATATTATATATATTAGTTTAATAATATTAATCATTTGGTTGATTATATGAGAAATGCATATCAATAGTTTAAAATTTTTATTGAGTTTAAATTATATACACTATCATATATAAATTTATTTATATTATTAAATAAATGTATATGCTATTGCAGTTTATCCATTCATTTCAATTTTAACACTGCTATTACTTTTTCTCTCCTCCAAACCCTCCTTCCATGTTTATTTAACTTTCTTTTTAAATCGTATGTATTTGGTCTTTTTAATGCAAACACTTAATATACTTTAAAATATTAACATAATCCTTTTTATATACAATATTTATAGTTACATATGATTTTCAAGTAAAAAAAAAAATCTAAAATTTATTTATAGCGTAATCACAATAAAAAATATTTACTAGTGAATTCTTAAGGAAAAAAAAAACGAAGATCAATTGGCGAGTGAAGCGTTAAAGAACTATTCACGTAATGCATTTGTTAGAAATAATAAAAACTTAAGATTTTGATTAGCAATATTAATGGATACAAATTTGATTTACACCAAAAAAGGAAAATAATATTACTCAATAATAAATTTGATTAAGGGTATAACTAGGACTCTTAACTATTTTTTAATATCTTTGTTAAATTTTAATTTAAAAATGATTTGATTTCCTTAATTTACCTGCTCGTGTAAAGAATTTTTTTTCTTTTGTGAATTACTAATTTTGATATCTCAAACTCTTCCATGTGATAATAAACACATCAAAAACTGAAAGAAAATTTACATGGTAAGTAATTAACTTTATATTTTGTAGCAAATTAAGGTTTGAGCATGAACCACTAATACAAATAGTATTCTTATAGTACCTACAAAGGGTAAGATCTGATTATGTTTGATTTTTTTTCTTTGATTTCCTATCTTAAGCAATCCCAAATATTTAATATTGCTAGGAATTAAGTATTCAGTGCTATTTTTTCCAGATGTTTTTTCAGTTTAATTTTTTTTATCATACTTTTTATTTTTATATGATACTATAATAATTAAAGAAGTTAAATAATCTTTCAATTGATACTCCTTAAATTTTAAAGATGTGAATTTAATTTGTAAAACAAACATATCTGCCTTCATTCCATTTTTAGAAACAATGCATTAATAATAATTTTCATTTCTCTTTAGATATTCTTGTTGCTTGATAAGAAATAAGGTTATTAAGGTTATCTCTTATAATATAGCATGATAATTTTTTATCTTCTACAGGATAAAATACCAAAATTTTATTAAAATTTCTCTTTAATATAAATAATTAAATGATGGACAGATACAATCCCAAATTTAATATGGAGATTAGTTTCCTAATCTTGATAATCAGATCATCCCTTGTATAACAAACAACACAAATGTACAATATCGAGAACTTGAATTTGACTAATCATCATTATTCCATTTGTTTTATTTTATGTGCTATCGTTTGACTTGATATGGTGTTTAAGAATTTTTTTTTTTTTGAAACTTGTTGTTTAAATAATTTTTAAATATTTGTGTAACTGAAAATCATTTAATTAAAAATTAAAGAGAAACTTTACAATTAAACTGTTATCAATTAGAGTAAGATGACATTCTTTTTTAAAGACACTAAAAGGAAAGAGTTCCATAAAAAATAAAATAAATAGAGTATTATTTATTACTTTCTTCATCCCATATTAATTGTCAATTTATTAAAAATTTCATCTTAAAATATTTATCAAATGAAAAATTAGCGTGTAACCTTTTTTTCTAATCTTGCTCTTAAAAAATAATTTTATAAGTTGATAAAGAAGTACATGGAGAAAACATGACAACTAATATAGTTGTAATGGGTTTACAATAACTTCCAGGGGTCATTTTGGGTGAGGTATAAATTATAATAATTTTGGGATAAAATGTACGATTATTTTATTCTATGTTTGGTTGGAGGTATAAGATAATTCTTGGATTATTTATCCCATAATTTTTATCGTAGTGATGGGATAAGATATCCCTTATATATGATTGGATAACTAGCCAACTCATTCAGGAATTACTCATCTTGGAATAATATGTTGCCAACCAAATAACCCCTTAAGGAAAAATTTACTATTCCCTCCAATGATCTGATTTGACATTGTATAAAATTTAAAATATAAAAAACTAAATATACTAAAATGTATTTTAATTTTTAATTTTTAATTTTTAATTTTGTAATATATTAGGTAGAAAGTTGAAATTAAAGTTTTGCATAAAAATTACGTGAAACATTTTTTTAAGGCGGCTAAAAAAAGGAAAGGAGATGATTTTTTCGTAAAACGGAGTAGTTTATAAAGTAGTGTGATCATTTTCGTTGTGTTCCTCTGGAGAATGGAGTCACCTGTAAGTCGTTGGTAAGCTTATTGTCCCTGTCGGAATTCTCATCGGAAATGGCGACAGTAGCATCCGCTCATGGTTCCAAGTTGGAAGCGTTGGCCCGCATAGACATCAGTAAACTTTCCCAATCCGAGCTCCACGCACTTTCCCTTTGCTCCAACTCCGCTTACGATCTTCGGCGTAATAACGACATCGTTATTCCCCAAATTGATCGGTCCCTATTCAATGAATCCGCCGGAAGCCGTCGTCAAACCTATTCCCATCTCCGCCACGCGCACCACCGTTCTCGCGTGCCCGGTCTTCACCCTTCCACTTCACAACCCAAACCCCCTTCTACTTCCGACCCTGAAAATCATGCAATTCTTCATTTTCTTAAGTACTTCATTCATAATCCCAATTCCCAATCTTCACCGCCGCCGCCGCAACCTCTTCTTCCTCCTCCTCCGGCTGCTTCCGGGATTCAAGAAAAGACCCTACTTTTGATGAATGAGCATGAAAAGAAGAGGAAGAGAGGACGGAAACCTAAGGATAACAAGAAGCTGAAAGAGAATGGGTTGGAAATTGTGAATAAAAACGGTAAGGTGGTGGATTTAAATAATTTGGAGAATAATGGAGACAAATTATACAGTGAAGAATTGGAGAAAAGGACTGTTGGGTTACAGACTGAAGAAGAGCTACATGATTTCGTTAGGGGTTTGGAGGGGCAGTGGTGTAGCAGAAGGAAGAGGAGGAAATATGTTGATGCTAGTGGGTTTGGTGACACTTTGCCTATTGGTTGGAAGCTGTTGCTAGCCCTGCGAAGACGGGATGGTCGCGTCTGGGTTTATTGTCGTAGAATTGTGAGGTTGTTAACTTCTTTCTACTTACTTTTGCTTGTTGATTACATGTTCGTTTATAAGAATTTATGGATTATGGTTATGCACATCGTTGTAGTTTGCTTTTGAAATTGTGTGGCATGCACTGCGAATCTTATGATGGAAATGTTAATCGTTATTATGTTGCGTGTTTGTTAGAACTAACTAAAAATCTATTTATGCGTTGCAATTTCGATGTATCATGAAATTGCATGTTTGGTTGTGGAAAGTTCGAGTTCTTCAATGAGTTTGTGCATATTTTATATTTGATTCTTAAAAGTATATGCACTAATACAACACATGTTATTGGGAAAGCATGGAAGCAACAGGGTTATTCCTCCAGAACCAGGTACATGCTGATGGTATCCCTATCCTAAGCTTATTGCAGCATACATCAACATGCAGGACAGTAGGAGTGATTGAATAGTTCCACTTGTTTTGCATCTTGAAAATGACCATTTTCAAATTAGTTGATGCAAACGTTAGCTGGGATTGAGGAATTACCAGATTTAGTATAATTACTTAGATTGAGATTATCACTCGATGTCACATGGAACTCATTTTAGCTGATTAATAGAAACCTACTTTTAACTTTCTCGAATCTACCATGAATAAGCTTCCAGCTTAGTGCAAGTAAATGAACCTTTGTCTCCACAATTATGAAGAGTGAAATGTTGGGAAAGCAACCAGAAGCTCTGCTATGGTGGGTCAGAAAGCCTTCTAACACTATTGATCTGGATCGCATTAAATTTTGCAGTTATAATCATGTAAGAACATAGCATGGAGTTTCCATTGGTGGAAGATGGTTGATGGATATGCAGGATTTTCAGTTCAAGTGCTGTATATTCGAACTTATTAATTTGTTAATTGACTTACCGGATTTTGTATTCATGATGATAGTTCACTGGATAGATTGCTTGATCGCTTTATGATAGTGTTTGTGTCCTAATTATTAATATGTTTATTGCCCCTTTCTTGTTTTGTGTTCTTAGTCCAGTAGTTTCTTCTTACTTGGCCTTTTTTCTGTTAGCCCTACTGGTCAACAGTTTTTATCATGCAAAGAGGCTTCATCATACTTGCGGTCCCATTGTTTGTCTGGTGAAGCAGCAAACCAGCCTACTCAGCAGGTTGATGACACTGTTGCTAAAAGTGTGAACAACTTCCACAGTGATACCAGTTTGGTTTTGTCAACAGACATCCAAGAAAATCCTCGTTCTCTTCAAAAGGGTGATGTGGCAAAACATGACGTAGTTACACATGCAGTTGTACCCAGTTCATCTACTCTAGACCTACATCTCAGTGAAGTTAGCTTGATGGAGATGGATAATCTCCCTGAGGTTAAAGTTCAAGACATATTCGAATGCTATAAATGCAACTTGACTTTTGAAGAAAAGAATGCATATTTGCAGCATCTGTTCTCATTTCACCAGAGGACCACAAGAAGGTATAGGGTTGGGCCATCTGTTGGTGATGGGGTCATAATTAGAAATGGAAAATATGAATGCCAGTTCTGCCACAAGGTATTTGAAGAACGGCGTAGTTACAATGGTCATGTAGGAGTCCATGTGAGAAACAATGCAAGAGGAACTATGGATGTAGCTGCTGCTGTTGCAGCAGACAAGGGTGTTCAATCTCCACATCATGATGGGTTGCTTTCAAAGACATGTAAAATGGATGCTTTAATTGAAATTGCCAAAAAATCAGTTGTAGAAACTTCTAGTGCTAAACCTAAGACCAAGGGCAGCAGCATGCAATCTAGTACATCAATAGACCTGGATGGAAATATGGCTACCAACACTGACCAAGTTGCGAGGTCAAACACTGATATTGGATTGTCAGACACCAAGGAATTTACGGCTGAAACATGTCTTAAACAATACAAAACCCAGCCTGATAATACCTTCGCGGAAGTAGATAAAGATAAGAGTGGTGAGATCTTGGCCAACAAGTTCAATCCGAGAGTGATGTCTAACAATGATTTTGAGCAGCCTGAGGGTGATGATGTGAAGAAGTCTGGAAGCAACAAGGCAATGCAGGGCCTGGGAAACAAGCAGACAAAAGAAAATGTTGATGTTCAATCAGAGACCATGGAACTAACTTTTCAGGAAATTGGTAGTCAGAATGCATTAACTAGCTCTTCGGTCTCTATGGTGCAGTCGTTACATAATGATTTTGAGCAATCTGAGGATGGTGTCGTGGAGAAGGATAGAACTGATGAGGAAGCAGTGGGTACAGGAAACAGCCTTACTAAAGCTGATGATGTTGAATCAGAAACTATGGAACCGACTTTTCAGGAAAATGCTACTCTGAATGGGTTAACCAGCTTCTCAGTGTCTATGGTGCAACCATCTCATAGTGCTTTTGAGCAACCTGAGAGTGATAACATGAAGAAGGATGGGAATAACCAGCTAGCAGTTTGTCGTGGACACAGCCTGACTGAAGTAAATAATGATGTGGAATCCGAGACTATGGAGTTCACCCTTCAGCAAAATGCTACTCAAGATGGGCTAGCTGGCTTTTCAAAGCCTATGGTGCAATCTATAGACGACTCTACTGGCATTCTTTCAGGATTAAGAAAGGTAAAAAATGTGTTTTCTGCATCTGTGGAGGTCATGCATTTATCTCATAGTTGCTGGGGACACCGTTGTTCTTTGTTTTTATCCTGTAAAAAATGCACCAAGCAATGCTCAAGCAATTTTCCCTCCTTTTCTGAGTTCTTGCCAATACTCAACTTCATAGATTCCTTATCATTTTGGATTTTTCAAAACTTAATTTGGTTGTCTTGCCTGGAAATTTTTTGTATCGGGGCCTTTGTTGTTTTTGTTCATCTCCAATATAGGTGTATCGGGGCCTTTCTTGTTTTTGTTTATCTCCAACGTAGTCGAGAACAAAAAATGCTGTAACTTGATTATGATGACCATTTCAGGTCAATTTGGCCAAAGCTATGATACGCTTACTTCAATGTGTCTGGAAACAAAATATATAGATGGAAGATAAGGGTGTCCAAAATATGTATTTACAGGGCAGACAACTATTGCATTTAGAAAAAGCGTTTTATCAGCATTGGTTACTGTGTTTACTACTTATTGATAACCCAACCTACCTGATGCACCAAAGTAGAAACCTTTTTGTCCGTTCAATTTATCATCATTAGGTATCATTAAGATGTTACTATAACTTTTTGTCCCACTCATTGTAGCATCTACTTAATTAGTGAACATGTTATTATCTTGTGTTACTGACATTAATTAACTTGTGTTATTAGTTACACTATCCTGACTGTTTGAAAGGATTTAATTCTTTGGGAGTTATCGCTGTTATTAGCGATCCTAAATGTGCAGATCGCTATTTTGTTGTTTTTATGCAGCTAGGTTTTGGATGTTAGCTTATTTCACGATTATTCTGTTTGATAGATACTATAACTCCTGCTAACTCTTGTTCAACTAATTCCTTAATTTCATGGGTTAGTGATCTATTTTTCCTAATGCCTCTTTAGGACAATGACAAAGTTTCTGCTATTGGTCAGAATCTGGATAATGGAACAGGGTTTGAGGAGCTTAGGTTGGATGAGATAGAACACTTTGGATACAGCTTAGATGATGGTCATGAATCTCCATCTTTAGTCCCAACTTCTATTGGATTGGGTAATGATGCAAGGATGGAAGAGGCTTTTGCATCGGTTGGATTTAATTCTGGAGGAATCATCTTAAACATGGAAGAATTGCATCAACTTTCAACGATTTGTGTGTGGTGCAGAGCGGAGTTCAAGCTTGAAGCTTATGATACAGAAGCTCATTCAGATTCAATTGGATTTATGTGTCCAGATTGCAAAGCTAAAATATCTGGACATCTGGAGAGTGTCTTTCCTTGAGTCCTCACGGTGTCTGATTTCCACTGGGCCATTGTGTGGTGCTTGCTGCTCAATGTCCTGATACATGTGGTAATTCCTCGACTTGCTTAAGTTCTAGTTGCAATTAGTAACAAACAAATCTTTTTGCCTCTTTGTCCTCCACGCGTCTCAACTGTGAAAAATCAGCACGCAGCTTGTTTTCTTGCTAAAATACTGCTCTGTATTTGTTTTTTCTTTGGCAAGCTTATTTTACTGACTCAACATTTATCATTTTAAATTACTGAAGATGCAGGTCTACTTTCCACCTAAAGAGATAGCTGTTACAAAGCATGCATGCGCTCTATTTTTAGGAGATGGAGTTTTAGCTGGTATACTCAGTTTGCTGTAAATTCATCCACGGAATATTGTAGTTTGTAATATTCCTCTTTTCGGTATGTTAAATTACAAGAAGCCAGAAGATATGTCTCTATGTATGAAAATAAAACACTGTATATTCTGTTCATGTGTATACATCTGTTTTTGTATGTCACGGATTAGCTCTATGAGCCTCTTTAGAATCTAGTTATATCTTGAGAGGCTTATATTCCCCATCCCTTTTCTTTCTACCATTTCTTTTTCTAGTTTAACCATCTGTATGTGAAGCCAATTAGTTGGATTGATCTGCATTTGCACCTGGTTTTCTCACTAAGGAATAAGTGTGCTCTCTATCAAAAGGCTCTGCAATCCCAGGGCTCAAACCAGGGACCTATAGTTAATATCTGAAGAATTCGAATCATTTCCACCACATACCTCAGTTGTCTTATCTTAGGCTTTCTACTTGTTTTTTCAGTTTGTTTACTTTTTAATCTTCTTGTGACACTAGAAGCGCATGAACTTTTAGTGTAAGGCAGGTGTTTTTCTACTGTGCATAAGCTTAAATCATGTGCGAAGTTCTACTTTTGCCACCCTGAACAGTTGCTCAGACATGCTTTCTGGTGAAGTTTCCCGAGTAATAAGTCGATGCTGGTTTTTATTTTGCCTTATCCTTGGATGGTGCCTTCAATTCTGTGCTTTCATTCACTAGACTTGATAACAGTAGATCAGTCCACTTGTGAAGATGAGCACCTTGTTCGTTATTCTTCATTTATTAATGTAAAAGGAACATTAAAAGTAAGAAATTTGGCTGTGGAAAGATCCATTCCTTTTTTCCCAGGACACTCTATTCTGAACTTCTATTGGTCAAGAAACGTATTTTGTTATTGTGAAGAAAAGTAATTTGGCTGGTCATTCAAATATAATAGCCCCTCTCACTTTTACACTTGCATTTGGCAAATTAATCTCATTATGGCAGAATCTTGATCATAACGAGGGGGGGCTTTCTGGGGAATGCCTTATATTTTTCTAAAAGGATTAAGTTATTATAAGCATGTTTACAATTGTGCTTTGGATATAAGCTATTGTAAAGTTGTCTTTTTGACCATTTGTTCTACCCTTTCATTTCTCACGTTAAATCCCTAAAATATCCCTGCCAATGTTCATAAGCATACTTAAATATATATATATTTATAAGCATATTTGAACACTAAAAGAGTGTTAAATTCATCTATACATGTAGCAGAACAGAGTGCTTTATTCCTTTTATATGTAACTAACTGAATTCATTACAATGACATGCTGAAATAGGCATCCTTCCAATCTTACAGCAGCTAGTTGTATGAGCATGGGCTCTATGGATGTCAAACATAAATCAATTTCTTTCATAGGATGTCAACTTCAATCAGTTTCTTTGTGCTTGGATCCAATTGATCGACCAATCTAGGAAATCGAAAAAAGATCAAACTTGTTCTTTTTTCACTTCAAAGCAAGGTTTGGAATATGTTATGGTGCTACCATATAGGAATCTTCACTTTCCAAAAAGAAAGTTTCATCCCTTGCTTCTGTAATGGCATCTTCTTATAGTTCACACACTGCATTGTCAATTGAATCACAGTGATATAGAAATTCAGGAACAAGCTTGATTGAGAATCAACCAAAAAAACAATTAGAAAATATGTTACTTTTGGTTTAGTGGAACAACTCATGTTCACATTTTGATAAATGTTTATGAATATCTTCTTGCTTTTACTTATTAATTAGATAGAAGAACATTAATCAATTTCACATTCTTTCAATAACTTATGCAACTAGTGAAGTGACTTGTTCTAGTACTTACTTATGGTCTGCTGACTGACTGAGGCTAGTTTATCCCTTGCAATGTCGACTATGGTATGTCAAAAATGTCGACTGCAACTGTCATTGCCACAACATAGTCTACTATTTCGTTGTGAGTGTGGCAATTTGATTCCTCTAGGCAACAGTGAGGGGTCACTGCCCGTCCAAGAATATGGTAGATTCAGTTCTAAATTGAGAAGATTCAGAGATAAATTTAGGAGAAACAGTTCGAGAAAGAACAGCCCATCTCCTTCTCCCAGCGTTAGTCCACGTTTGTCTCTTATTTTCACAAAGCCACCACCAAGTGGGAAGCGCGCACTTCTTTGTGGGGTGACTTACAAGAAAGAAAAATTCAGACTTAGAGGAACATTGCATGATGTACACAGCATGAAGGACTTGCTGGTCCGGAAATTTAACTTTTCAGATGACTCTATTCTCATTCTAGCAGGTAATTCTGGTTTCTCTATTGACATACAATCATAGGCGAATTCATGATTTTAAGTTTGGTAGGTCTGACATTTAAAGTTATTAATATTGAACATGTTGTACATTTGAAATTACGGATTTAGGATCGAAGACTTGTTGAAATTTTAGTAATTTTATACACATATATACCAGTGGGTTCAACTTGTATTTTCAACATAGAACATGGATATGTATGTGAAATCACTAAAATCTTAACAAATATAGCAAATTTTGAACCCAGAATTTCAAAGATGTAATGAGTTTAAAAGGGCAAGCCCGGTGCTCTAAAGCTCCTGCTATGCGTAAGGTCCGGGTGTGATGGGTTCAATGGTTAAAAATCTAATGGTTGAACACATTAAATTTATATCTTTGATCTCCCTTGAATAAGAAATATTTTTGTATGTTACTTTTGAATGAAACAATTCCTGCAGAAGAAGAGGCGTATAAACCTCCAACTAAGAGAAACATCATGAATGCTTTCAAGTGGCTGATGGAAGACCTTAAATCAGGTGACTCGTTGGTGTTCTACTTCTCTGGACATGGCTTACGACAACCTGATTTTGATGATGATGAACTAGATGGTTTCGATGAAACGATCTGTCCTCTTGATTTTAGGACTGAAGGCATGATCAGTGATAATTACATGAATGATGTTCTCGTCAAACCACTGATTCCAGGTGTTACACTTCATGCAATCGTGGACTCTTGTCATAGTGGAACTGTTCTCGACTTACCTTGGGTATACAAAGAGTATGTTCTTACCATCCAAAAGTTCTTGTTAGTTTTCTTACGGTTGTTTCGTATGTTTATTCAAGCTTGGTCAAAATACATAGGATTTAACTTATAAAAGAAATTTTACACTAGTATAAAGTCATTCTTTACTCGAATTTTAGATATGATTCTTCTGCATTTCATTTTTCTCTTGGGAATGATCAGTTTAAACAATACAAAATGAGAGAAACAGATGATGTACAGAGTCGAACAATTTCAAAGCTCAGATGAACTGATATTTCATCATTATTCTGATAGTCAATATCATCATCAAAATCACTTTTCAATAAGAGAATCTTATATCAGTTATTTGAATTTTAACAGGAATAAATGGACTGATAACAGACCCCCATCCGGCGCTAATAAGAGCACGAGTGGTGGCAGAGTCATCGGTTTCAGTGCTTGCAAGGATAATCAACTAGCTGCAGATACCTCTGTATGATTTATTTTAAATGCTTCCATCGATTCTTTATATGATTGATCCATATATCCTATCCTCAACTACCACTGTATAAATAATATGCAGGCTTTCTCTGCTGAAAAAACTATGATGGGTGCCATGACTTACACATTTATAAAAGCTATCCAGGAAATTCCAGATATAACATACCAAGGATTACTTGATTATATCCACAAGGCAATCGAAAAGGTTAACAAAGCTAGATGTCCACTGTTGAAGGTACTCCAACGCAAGATAGACCAGGTAACTCATCTCCCAGCCCGAAATATTCTTTCTCGAAATAATCTTGCATCAATTAATGCTATTGTTTTAAGGATTTAGCAAGTCGTATGACATTTGAAATGAAGTTTTACACAATCAGCGCTAGGAGAAGGCTACTTACCTTATTTTCCAGGTTTCCCTTTGATCACCTATCAGGTGATTTGATAGTGTGAAAAATTTACATTGTTAACGTATAAAAGTTAAACTAGTGATGCACCTTGTAGAAAGATAACCATTCATCCAGAGTCTGACAGTCGTGTTGTTGTCATTTAGCAGTTTAATACAGTATTGTATATGCCTCAAGTATTTAAAAGTACAGTATTGTCATCAATAAGAATTAATTATTTGCAAGGTTTACTGGATATTTTGCTGATATATGAATTGTATTATCACCTTGCAGGAACCAGTGTTATCAGCTTCTGAAAAATTCGACACTAACATAAGGTTCAAGCTCTAATTCTGCTGCAGAAAGAGGAATTTGGAGTTAGATGTTTCCAGTTCCATCACAAAATGAGGACGTTGCTTGTTTCATACTTGTCTCTTGTACTGCTTCAATTTCTTTTGGCCCTTGTCTATCTTTCTCGAAAACATAATACAGAGATTTGCATCAAAATTCTCTCTTTCACATTTTTCTATGCTGATTCTGACTATATAATTTATATCTATGGGTGTGTACGGTACGAAAGGAAGTTGGTGATTACAAAATATTTTTTATTGTTTATTTAGTGAAAGGAAATATTTTTAAAAACATATCTTTTATATTTTACTAGAGAATAGATAATATTTTTCCCTAAATCCAACCCAAAATTTAACTTTCAATTTAGATTTAGCCCTAACTTTTGAAATCAGAATCCGACTACTCCAAATGTAACTTTCAAATGATTTGATTTCTTTAAAACATAATTTTTAAATTATTTTGGGGGTGGGGGGATAGAAAATTTTAAAATGTAAAGTATTTTTTAAAATAAAATTTTAAATTCTTTTTTGTGGGTGTGGGGATTGGGAAGGGGGGGGGGGGCGGAATAGAAGGTGGGATAAAAACATGAAATTTTTTATTTTATTTATTTATTTGGGGGGTGGGGGGTGCTGGTAGGGTGTAGGGTAAAAAAATAAAATTTCTAAAATTTAAAATATTCTATCTCCATGAGGTAGTGGTAAGGATTTCGTACACTCCACCCTCTCCAACTCTACTTTGTGAATTTCACTGGGTATGTTATTTTTTCGCTTCAAATTTTTTGGGAGGAGTGGTAGAGGTGAGATAAGGAAAAAAAAAATTGTAATTTGAGGTTAGAGTAGTGTTTTGGGAAATGATTTTCTTAGTGTTTAGAAGGAAGTTATTTTTCTTACATTTAAAGAAAATAAGTTGATTTGAAAAATATTTTTCGAAAACATTTAAGCCAATCAAACATGATAAAATTTAAAAATATTTTCCATGTCTGAGTTAATAATTGGAAGTTCTCATACAAGAAATGGTGTTCTGATGGTGTCCTTTCCTGGTATTTTTTATCATAAGCTTTTTTGTATATAAAAGCCAACATATCTCAACGCAGATTTTTCTTAGATAAATGAGAATTATGTATCAATATCATCTGCCAACCATTGGTTTCTATTGGGGAAAATTCTCATGTACACACGGGCATAATTGCTTCTATTTGCTGCCAGATCAACTGGTTGGTTCTAATGGGAAGAGCATTCTCACTAGACTCAAATTTGTATTACGAATATAGACCATATCAAAGAGGTATTAAGTTTGAAACTCTGCAAACGTCTTTTTTCTTAATAATTAAGAAGTCAAGTGCTTCGTCTACTCTTTAGAAAAAGAATATAAAATACAACTTATAATAGTTTTTGAACTTTTTTTTTCTATAATGCTAGAATTTTTTCTAATATCAAGGAAACTCATAGTTTTAAAACTATCACAAAAATTGTTTTTTATATAGTAGTATAATTTTTCAATAAAGGAGATATTGTTGAACCCCATCTCTCTACTTAATTCCACCATTGAACCTTGCTATTGCGATTTGTTCATTAATTTATTTTATTAAAATGTCAATATTGCTTATACAAGATCTTACGTTTGTCACTAATTTAACATATTGTTATTGTTGATTACTTTTTTAAAACATATTTATTATTGAGTATTGAATATGTATTATAATATCAATAATTCAGTTTTTATGAAAGAAAAATAAAATAGAGTAGAACATTAAAAGCGAAAAGAAAAAAAGATAAGATAACTTAAGAAGGATCAACGGAGCCGAACATAAATAGGAATAGACGTTAAGGTGGTATATGATTAGGTAATTAAAGTTAGTCTTGCCCTTAGCCACCCCTCCGACCTGTAATTTTTGCATATTTACTTTTTCATATTTTAAACTTTTGATAAAAATTTTAGTTTCATTACTGATCTATAGAATAGTCGTTTTATTCACTTGTGAAAGGTCAACTTTAGTTCATTACTTATTGTTCTTAATAAACTTATTTAATAATGCATTTACCTACTTAACAACCAAATCAAGATTCAAATTGATCAGCCTGTTCTTAATCTTATGACAAATTCAATTGTATTGATTTTAGAAAAAAGTAGAAGTCATTTCGAATTTCGAAATCAGCTTCCCCAATAAAATAAATGAGACCGTCTGTTATATTCGCCTTTCACCAAGCCCACCATTATTCTTTATGCCTTCTCTTTATGACAAATTTAAGAATTCGGTGCCAAAAGGATAAAAAGATCTGTGGACTTACTGGATTTGGAGGTCAAGATAATATTATTTATTTTTTGTTAAAAGGTGGAAATTTTTCAAAAACATTCTCTCTAACTTCACAAAGTAGGATTAAGGTATGTGTATATTCTACTCCTCCCTATACCTTATTTATGATATTACGATAACTCGTTAAAGGTCAAAATCAAACTTGTATATATATGTGTGCGTATCACAAGATTAATTAAATGAAGAGAATACGATACATGTAGAAGGATGCTCAAACTAGTGCATATTATTTTATTATCATTAATAAAATGGAGATCATAGAATCATTTTCCTAGTTGCTTCCGATATTAATTTTCTATAACAAGATAAAAAAGATTATTTTCTCTTAATTTAACAATTTTTCGAAATATTCGATTCTCAACGTATTGAGTAAAAGTACACAATGAAACAGTAATTTTATTCTTTGACTCGAAATTCCGATTCCCACAAAAAATTAGCATCCGATACGACCAACAAATTGGAATCTTTTTTTCCCAACCTTACCTTCGTTTCTTTCCAAAATTCTAAAAGGGATGATATACAATTTTTTTGTTTTTCATCCGGTGTTCGATATCCACATTAGAGTTTGATTATATTCAAATTCATGCTATATAGGGCTCCATTTGGGGGGAAGCACTCCCTACCAAAAAAAATTTCATTTCCAAATTTTAAATTAGAGATCTCTAATTAAGGAAGGAGCAGTTCCATCCTCGCACTACCTCCTTTAGTGGTGGGATGCTATACATTTGAGGACAATATAAAGTACAGAAAATCTCATGGTTCTGAAAGAGCATAATGCCTAATCAGGAAAATCAAAAGAGAATAATCTTTTTGGCTGATTTGACATACAAAGCACTAGGAGATAGCCACTTGACACATCATGGTATGGACAAAGAATATTGTGTTATTATGGCTTTTATTGATACGCGGTATTTGAATAATTTTTATTTGAATTAATTTGTTTAATTTCATTCTTATTCGTTTTTCATTTGAAAAATGATAAAAAAAAAAAAAATAGATATGAAAACAATAATCATTAATCAAGATCGAATCTGTGAAAACATTATTTTATAATAAGTTTTTGAGTCGTTAGCTTAAAAGGAAAAGGAGGGATTAAAAAGAAAAGTGTCCCACCATGCTTTGAAAGAAAATAAGAATTGCCTCAACCATAGATAAGACAAATGTATTAATTTATTAATAGAAAGCGCTTAAATGCCCACCTTTAAATAGCATTATAATTTTTCCCACTTTAAAAGATATCGATATGGGGTTAATTTAACCATGATCATCTATTTTAAGGTTATTGCACTGAAAAATCATAAACTAATTTTTGAAATGAAAAAGTAACTCAACTGCATAAAATAACAAGATGAAAAATGTTAAAATTCAATTAATTTTAGGGATTACACCGAGAGATGCTTCATTTAAAATAATTACAAAAAATAGCCGCTCAGTCTATTTCCAAGAGAGAGAGCTTTAAATATCTTGGGTCCATCACTCAGTCTAGTGCCGATATCGACGATGATGTCACACATCGTATTGGGGCAGCATGAATGAAATAGAGGCTTGCTTTTGGAGTGTTGTGTGATAAGAAGATACCACCTAAACTTAAAGGTAAGTTTTACAGAATAGTGGTTAGTTTGTCTTTGTTGTATAGGATGGAGTGTTGGCCAATCAAAAACTCACATGTTCAGAAGATACAGAGATGAGGATGTTGAGATGGTTGTGTGGACATACCAAACATGATAGGATTAGAAATGAGACCATTAGAGAGCAGTTAGAGGTGACCCTTGTGGCTGACAAGATATGGGAAGCGAGACTACAATGGTTTGGACATATGCAAAGAAAAAGCACCGATGCTCCGATTAGGAGGTGCGAGAGGTTGAATTTAGGGGCTACTCGGAGGGGTAAAGGTAGACCGAAGAAGTATTGGGGGAGGTGATTAGACATGATATGGCGAAACTTGATCTCACCGAGAACATGACTTTAGATAGAAAGGAATGGAGGTCGCGAATTAGAGTAGCAGGTTGATAGGCTGGTAAGGTAGTAAGGTTGATGTCTGGTCTTGCGATATAGAAGGGTAGTAGGATTAGTAGTGTCTTTATATCCTGTGTTGTCATTACCCGTCTTATATCATCATTTTCTTTTCGTTATTAATCATTCTTCTTTGTTTTTCTTTTCCTCTTCTCTTTTTCCGTATCTAGTTTATTCTGCTTATAGGTTTTTGAGATGAAGGTTTCCCAGAAACAACCTCTCTACCTCCATGAGGTAGGGTAAGGTCTGCGTACATTTTTACCCTCCCCAGACTCCACTTGTGGGATTCCACTGGGTATGTTATTGTTGTTGTTTATTGTATAGGCATGTATGGTCAGTATATATTCTGTATCATAATGAATATTTGGTGTATAGTTCATGTATAAGTAATATACATTGTATAGTAGTGTATAGTTTCTATATCTTTTGACAAACTATATTAGATAATCATGTATAGTTTCGTTGATTTGGAGCTATATAAAACATGAGCAATATTTATTATTAATTTTTTTTTTTTTTTGTATATATGAAATTTCCCCCTAATTTTAAAGTATCAACCCGATGCCACTTATAATTTTTTTAATTTTCTTTTTAAAAAAGAAACTCGTTTTCTGATCTAATTAAAAGAAACACATGATTTACCATATGGGTATTAGGTTGCTTGAGAAAATGAGTTTCTGTAAGTGATACCACGTGGACGTTATGTATGGTGAGCTGCAAATATAATTATACTAATATGGTTATTATGTAAATGAACAGTATGTGTAAAATTTTCGACATTATATTGCCTAAAGACATAATTGAGTTACTTTTCCGATTTAAGAAACCAACTTTCTAAATTTTGGCTACTGAAAATCGAATGTTTGTAAAATTTCTCCATATACCGGGCCAAATATAACTTTAAGAGTTATTCACTAGATAAGTCTAGAAAAACTCGAAAGGGTATAATAGCGAATCGTACCTAAAACATTTAAACCATGACTCCACTTGTGCCATATATATGTGTGCGCGCGCTTCCCGTGCATATGTATCTTGTTCGATCCTCTCAAGTAGTCAAAACAAGAGAACTCCACTTTGATCAGCCTGTTCTTGCATTCTCCACACGATGGACAGCAGGAGATGCAAATGCCAGTGGTGTGGCATGAAGATGGCAGCTTCCATTGGTGCACAAACAATTATCTGTCCAAGGTGCCAATCTGTTACACAACTCCAACCTCCAAGAAACAATGGGTTTGCTAATTTCCCCCCTCCCAATAACAATATGAGCCCAGGATTTCCAGCAAGGCCAGGAAGGACGAGTCCAAATACTAATAATTTTCAGCCTCAACAATTCAACATGCCACCACGAATTAATAATCTGCGACCACCTGCAGTGCATGGACGAAAACGAGCAGTTCTGTGCGGAATTACTTACCGTGGACATCCTAAGAGTCTTAAGGGAAGTATTAATGATGTTTTATCCATGAGATATTTTCTGGTCGAGAAGTTGGGGTTCCCAAACGCATCAGTAATTGTCCTTACAGGTATGTATTGTTATCTTTTCACACTGATGAAAACAGTCAATGTCCATACTTGAACATTTACTGTCAAACTTCTAACATGTAATACACACAATTTGCAGAGGATGAGAAAGATCCATACAAATACCCAACCAAGGCCAATATAAGATCAGCCTTACGCTGGCTTGTTCAAGGTTGTCAGCCAGGAGATTCACTAGTGTTCCACTACTCTGGCCATGGCACACGAGTACGAGACCAAGACGGTGATGAGACTGATGGGCACGATGAATCACTATGCCCTGTTGATTACGAGACAGAAGGGAGAATACTAGATGATGAGATCAATAGTACCATTGTAAGGCCCTTACCCCGTGGAGCCACACTTCATGGAATAATTGATACATGCTTCAGTGGAACTTTCCTAGATTTGCCCTTTTTGTGCAGAATGAACAGGTTATTGAGAAACTAACCATTTTTACGCTTTGATCAATGCAATGAAACATCATGTTAAGCAACAGTAAAAGTCGTATGTCAAAATGTTTTCAAGCAGGGCAGGATACTTTATGTGGGAAGACCATCGGATCAGCTCATACAAAGGCACCAGAGGAGGAACAGCAATCTCTATTAGTGCCTGTGATGACCATCAAAATTCTGGAGATACAACGGTTCGTATTTGTAAATAATTATTCCTATACTTAATTTCAAATATCTACACAAATCGAAAAGGACTCCTGGCAAACACCAAACTGTAAGTGTACTAACACGACTAAGCTATAATCGTAACTAGTTCGTATAGGTCATTTACTTTGAGAGATTATATATTACGTTCACTTTTAACACTTTTATCATCAATGTTGCTTTTCGGATTCCTGCAGGCTTTCACAGGCTTTCCTACAGGTGCCTTGACTTATAGTTTCATCCAAACATTGGAGCAAGAGACTAAATTGACTTATGGACGCTTACTCATGAGTATGAAGAATAAGATTCATGAAGCACAGAAAGGCTTAGGCCTTAATGATGAAAATGAAACTCAGGTACGCTTCTGTGAGATCGTCCAAAAAATCTCACTGCAGCATTGCATCATCATCGTACTTGTCTAATGCATTTTTATTTCTCTTGCTCAGGAGCCCCAACTATCCTCATCTGAGCAGTTTGATGTTCACTCAAAGATGGTGGCTATATAGGAACTTAAAGTATCCAACTCCAACCCGAGTACAACTTCACCGGCATAATCTTGTTGTACTAATATTAAACATTTTTATCTTGCTATAATAAATTTCAACTCTTCCTTCTACCATCGTGTAGATTCACTCATATAGTATTGTTCTGGTGTGAATCTTAACTGTGTATTTTCGTTATGTAAACTTTATCAGTAACATTGAATAATTTCCAGATGAAAATTTGCTCAGAACTACACGTTATGGTCCAAATCCTTTATGTCATAAATTTGTTTTTATTTCCATGTCCATCTACATTGCAAACCATATCACAAGACTCTGTCAAAAGCTCTATATAGAAGATTTGCAGTGTGATTTTTTCGTATAACAGAAGCCTGTTTTATTGTTGACGATGTATTTGAAAAGATAGACGATGAAGATACATGTCTGGCTTTATATAATCAGATAAATTTGCAGGGCACTTCACACTTAAAACTGACAGAAATCAGCAATGAATGTTTTTCTTTCTTGTCCACCGATAATAAAACCATATTATCTGTCACAACTCAGAAGCTCCAATAGAAGATGTTGGAGCACTACACCTATTATATGGTTCTATGCCTAAAATTTTTGTTAGTATACATAAGTGTCTTATTTCTGTATAACCAGATAAAATTGAATGGGCAGTCCAACAGTTGCCTGATAGAGTGACTAGAGCCAAACTAGTTCAAGAAAACTAATCTACTCAATTTGTTTGTAAATATAAGCACTATCTAACATGCATATGCAACTTAAGCATGCTTTCGACATATAAATGGAACAAAAGGAAGAACAAGTACACGACATAGCTAACTGATACACATCTTTCCTTGTACCTTCATAGGCATTTTCCTGCTAAGAGCGATTCCTACATCCCGAAAACTGATGGACCAGATAGAGGAATTGACACCAATAAAAAAATTTACTTCACTTCCCATTACTCATTAGTGACCCTTTCTTTGCCAAAAAGATGGGACTCAAGTATTTAGAATCAATCTATCATCTGTGCTTAATACTCTTTCAAGATCAGCCCATACGCTAATGCCCAAGACTGGAGTGTCTGCACTATTGCTTGCTCAATATAGCAATGGAAGCCATGAAATCAGTTTGAACCTTTGTAAGTTCAAACTCCACAAAATTTCCAAACTCCACCACATTCTACTCGTTACAATTTCGAACTTCAGCACCCAGTGTTTTTTCCGGGGATATTTTTGTTTAGATATTATTTTCGCATTACAAAATTTTTATTTGCTAATTACATTTGAAATGGTGGCTAAAACTGTGATTGCCGGCTCAAAAACTGATCACCATGCCTAAATTCTTAGTCTTTTGCTAACTGTGTTGTTCGGATCAGCTTGAGTGCACGTCTACTAGTTCCATGGAATACACCTACCACCTCCCACCAACAGTATGTTTTTCTAATAACCGTAGTGTCTGATCAACTTACACATACCTTTACTAATTTCATGGGATACTGAGTATCTCCCGTCAACTACCAGGTACAGATAGAGAGAAATCGCCTCATGGATCTTAACCCAATGGGTCAAACATTGCGTGCCTATCTTTTACTAAGATGAAGATGGCACATGTCAATTTAAATTTTCTAGAATCAAAAACAAACACGATCACTAAGAAGATTATTTGGTCTTAATTTAACAATTTCTCAGGCAACGTGCTATAGATAAATTGTGTAGCAAAATTCGGTTTCTGGAAAATAATGTGTAATTCTTCACGAAACACTAATATGATTGATTCTACAATGCATTCAGATGGATAAAGTACACAGGAAAATTGAAGAAATTCTCTATTTTTATGAGAGAATCATGAAGACGATCATACCTTAAGAAGACAAGATGAATCTATCATGCCGAAAGGCGCAACTAGATCGATTCTTTTTCTTTGTTTTTTTCCTCCATCACCAATCCACAACAGAAAGAGAATAAAGCTTTTTGCTGATTTGACATACTAAATCATTTTTTTCATTAGTACATGTGTTACTTTATGGATATTGACATGAGGTTAATTTAAACAGGATCATCTAACTTTTAGTTCATCGCCACCCTAATTTTTTTTAAAAAAAAAAATTATGAAAGAAAAAGTTACTCAAATATGTCTAATGCAGAATATTTTTTTTAAAGTAAAAAAAAAGTTATACCATAAAATTTAGTTTGTGAAACACTGGTAGGTTAAAATATCACCGTTACACCAGTTAAAATATTATAAAATTAAAAAAACTCGTTTTTTGATCAAGTTATAGAAGCCATGATTTGCCACATGGCTAAGAATATTAGTCACTGGGTAATAGGTTGCATCAGAAAATGACTTTTTTTTTCCCTTTCTAAATACCACGTTTTTTTCTTTTAACAAAACTGGATTGGGCGTGGAGGAGGGGAAGGGGAAGGGGAAGGGAAAAAGGAAATTAAGGTGGCTAATCATCTAGATAAGTACGGAGATTCTTCTGGTGAATTATTGATATAGTTATTTTTATATGATTATTTTGTAAATGTGATAATCTATGTTTCTCTACGAGTCTCAGCCTGTTTGGAAGGACACCTTAGGACATTTTGGTAATTGGATTTGTGAAATTGAATGGTAATCATAGAGTATCTGGTCATTACACTCGTTCAACCAAACAACATGCTACTCAAGCAAACAAATAGAACAGTGTAATTAGCAGAGTGTGTAATTACCGAGTGTGTAATTACTATCCTAATAATTACATCAATTCCAATTACCAGATAGCTTTCCAAACAGACCCTACATTTATTATTTTTATATTATATAACCATAATTACGTTGTTCTTTTGTTATAAAAGGAAATAACTTTATAAATGATTTTGGTTTTGGTGCAAGCAACAACTTGAAAGTTGAATGTTCAAAAATTAGGGGATAAATACAGCGATATAGTTGGGTTCGATCTGAACTTAGTAGTTTTTGTTTAAATCTTATACATGTGTTAAAAATTCACCAAATAAGCACACATAATAGATTTTGAATTGACACCTATCATGCAGCCATAACTGTCTCTCTTTACCTACAGTCAATCAAAATTACCGTAACTAAATTGTCTTGATTCCTCCAACTAGGAATGTTCTTCCCATTTAGACTGGGGATCTTCCCTGGTATTTTTGATAGGACCAAAACTGTTTACTTGGCCCACACCAGCATATGAACTTCCTCTCTAACAACGTCTAATTTAACCATCATATTTCCATCCTATATAAATCTTGACGGATCCTCTCAATCAATCAAACAAACAAAACCTCAAACTCTGATCACCTTGTTCTTTCACCCTTCACATCATGGACAGGAGAAGATGCAAATGCAAGTGGTGCGGCATGAATATGACAGCTCCTATTGGTGCACCAACAATTATCTGTCCAAGGTGCCAATCTGTTACACAACTCCAACCTCCAAGAAACAATAGCTTTGCTAATTTCCCTCCTGGAAATAACAATATGCGCCCTGAATTTCCAGCTTATCCTGCAAGGCCCAGAAGGATGAATCCAAATGCTAATACTAATAATTTTCAGCCCCAACAATTACACCGGCTTATGTCACCACAGACTAATAATCTCCGACCTCCTGCAGTACATGGACGAAAACGAGCAGTTCTGTGCGGAATTAATTACCGTGGTCATCCAAAGAGTCTCAAGGGAAGCATTAACGACGTCTTATCCATGAGATTCTTTCTGGTCGAGAAGATGGGGTTCCCAAATGCATCAGTAATTGTCCTTACAGGTATTTGTTATCTTTTTCACGCTTCAGTGTAGAGACTTGAACATTGAGAGTCAGATTTCTAACATGTAATACACACTATTTGCAGAGGATGAGAAAGATCCATACAGATTCCCAACCAAGGCCAATATCAGATCAGCCTTACGTTGGCTTGTTCATGGTTGTCGACCAGGAGATTCACTAGTGTTCCACTACTCTGGCCATGGGGCACGAGTACGAGACCGCGATGGTGATGAGATTGATGGGCACGATGAAACACTATGCCCTATTGATTATGAGACAGAAGGAAGGATACTAGATGATGAGATCAATAGTACCATTGTTAGGCCTTTACCTCCTGGAGCCACACTTCATGGCATAATGGATGCATGCTTCAGTGGAACTTCTTTAGATCTGCC
This sequence comes from Solanum rostratum, assembly GCA_029948455.1. Taxonomy (NCBI): domain Eukaryota; kingdom Viridiplantae; phylum Streptophyta; class Magnoliopsida; order Solanales; family Solanaceae; genus Solanum; species Solanum rostratum. The sequence continues at coordinate 87,062,873 of CM057045.1, read as the reverse complement.
CTTTGTCTGCAGAATAATAAACAGGTTATTGATCAACCAACCCTTTTGATGCATGATCCTGCACTGAAACTTCATAAGTTAATAGTAAAAGTAGTATGACAAAATGTTTTCAAGCAGGGCAGGATACTTTAAGTGGGAAGACCATCGGATCAGCTCATACAAAGGTACCAGCGGCGGAACAGCTTTCTCTATCTGTGCCTGTGACGACCATCAAAATTCTGGAGATACAACGGTTAGTATCTGAAATGTAAATATCACATCTATACGAACTTTGGAATCTCTATAAAAAAAAAAAAAAGAAATCCCTGCAAACACCAAACTAATGTAAGTATACTAACAGGATGAAGTCTTTATCATAACTTAATTTGTATTGCCTGTAAAGGTCTTTTAATTTTGTTGTGTTATGTACTAAGACATGAATTTCGAGAGATTATTGGTACGTTATCTTTTGGCACCTTCAATCATCAAAATGTCGCACCTTGGATTTTTACAGGCATTTACAGGTGTTCCAATGGGTGCCCTGACTTATAGTTTCATCCAAACATTGGAGCAAGCGACTAAATTGACTTATGGACGGTTAATTATGAGTATGCATAATAAGATTCATGAAGCACAGAAAGGACTAGGCCTTAATAGTGCAGATGCAACTCAGGTACGCTTCTACAAAATTCTCAAATGAAAAACTGAAAATTAAACAGTACACGGGTGCACCTTCGTCCTACTTGTCTAATGCATTTTATTGGTCTTTCCCAGGAGCCTCAGCTATCCTCGTCTGAGCCATTTGATATACATTCAAAGCTGGTGGCTATATAGGAACTTAAACGTATCCTACTCCAGCTTCAGTAATTCACTGACAATCACGGTTAGATTTAATCGTCGTATTGTTGAATGTGCAGCAGCGCTTGTCATTTGCTTTGCTTTTAGTTTAAAATAATTTAAATTTTGAATGTTAGTTAGGTTGTTTGAGTTATTGAGATATCTTAAGTAGTTTTTGAATTTCAAATTATAGTAATGTATGTTTCCTATTGGCTATTTAAAGCCTCTTAAAGCCTAATAAAATTATTGAAAGTCATTTCAATTCATTGATAGACATTTCAATCAATACTTTTTGCTGCCCCGTCCTTTTGGAAAACCAACACAGGGGTTGGAAGACGATTGAACCACATGAACAACTGGAAATATAAAGAAACACACTTTTACATGGAAGGCTAGAAATCACCACATCCCTGCTACATTATACATCTAGTCTTTAGTTTCTAACAGATTAAATTTGCACTAACCTGTTAAGGCCGTTTATGACATAACTTAGTTATCAAGGAATGTTTCTGTATTGATATATCACAAAACAAAGCGAATTCTAGAAGAATAAAACTTCTAAATGTTAATAAACCAGAAGAGAAGTCAATGTGATATGCAGGAAAGAACATTTGAGGCCTGAAATTAAAGTAAACTAGTCTGCTCAATTTGCTGTAACTTGGAACAGTTTATAAACAATATCAAACATGCATAAACAACTTAAGTGTGCTCTGGACTTATAAATTGAACTAAAGGAAAAATCATTATAAGACATAGCTAACTGATACACTTCGTGGTACCTTCATACGCATTTCCTGCTAAGGAGCAGAACCTACATAAACTGATGGACCAGATAGAGAAATTAACACAGTAATATAATCTTTTCCTCTGCTTCCCACTAGAGACTCCTTCCTTGCCAGAAAGATGAGATTCCATGTATTTAGAGTATCAATCTACAATCTAACCCAAAGGTTTTTCCGTAGAAAATTCAGTGAAGCAAGAGCTTACGAGAAGCTGTGCACCAACGAGTGTAGCAATCATGGAGGTTGGGCCAGTCAGAAGAAGGGCAATAGGTGAAATGGTGAAGCCAAAGAGACAACACCTTTTCTTGCTCCTCTTCTTGTTCCAATGTCCCTATGATCTGCTCTAATATTCTTTCAAGCTCAGCCCTTTCACTAATACTCAGGACTGGAGTGTCTGTACCATTGCTTGCTCGACATAGCAATGGCAGCCATGACATCAGCATATTCATGTTTGTCCGCCTGATATGCTCTTTTGTACTTTCTTCATCCTCTACGTCTTTTTCTATGTCTCTGGATTGTTTGAATAAGAACGCTAGAAAGAGCACAAAAACATAAAGAGAGTTCAGAACATGGTGCTTTTACTATCCCACAGAAACATCAAATACGACAGATGGGGATAACTTTATATCATACAAAATATCAAAATTTGATAGCCATTCATGATGAAATGTAGTACCCAATAAAATATGAGAATACATGATAAAAACTCTCTACAAATGGTTATGGAAAGCTGAGGAATACATGAGAGAACATATTATGTCCAAAGCTTATGTGGAAAGCTCTTTAAAAAGGCTTGCTTCATATGAACCACGTTTTTCACAGTTAATTTTGCAGAAAAAGGGTCTAAGCTTATGCAGCAGGTGCAACCTATGTAATAAGAATGAGGAAACTGAAAACGTCTATTTCTTGATTGCACTAGACTCTGATCGCCTGGAATGTCTACAAGAGAAAAAGATGAGAAAGACGAGGAAAGCAGTACGAAAGACTCTACTATTGCAGAAATCTAGCGTAAAGGATTAAAAGATGTTTTGAAGGGAAATGTGAAGCTGTACAATGCAAAATATAGAGGTGTCTGCAATCATTAAGGCTTAGGAAGTTGCTAGTACAATCTAAATACCCCAGTACAGTGCAGTGCAAACTCAACGGCAGATCTTTAGACTATTATAGACGATTAGACATACTAATTTGCTAGATTGATCATAATCTATATCAGATGAGTTCTCTGTACATATTTTGTTCGATTCAGATTCATTTTTACTTCAAATCTATATAATTTATACTCCATACCTCCACCTACAACAACAACAAATATGCTTCAGTCTGAAACAGATCCATAACTGAAGTACAATAAAAGGAATTGCGAAAATTGGAAAATGCAATCAAAGATTATTCCATAGACATTACCTGAAACCTTAACAAGAGACCCCTGAAGCCGCGGTTCAGCAGAAAGAGCAAGCCAGGCCACATGGGAAGCCGAAGCCCACATATAAATAGCTTCATCAACACAACCACAAGCTGCCATCTTTTGAGCCAGCCATAGCAACTCTGCCGCCAGCTTCTCAGCCGAGCATCCAAATTGGCTCATCTGGTTCCTCGCTCTACCACGCTGCCACACAGCGTCGCCGTAATACCTAATCGCCCTCAAGCCGCGGCTCAACTTACCTATGTAATCGCCGCCGTCTCGGCCCCCACCGGACCCAAGTCCACTAGAACCTCCGCCTTCTTCCGCAACCATGGCGGATTCCAGCTGGCTAAGCGTCCGCGTAAAAGCCGCGGACAAGGCGGAGCAATTTACTTCCCTCAAAGCTTCGTTACCCTCCAAGAGATTCTCATCAATTAACTTCTCCGCTAATGATCTCACCACTTCATATTTCCTTGAACTCACCGGAATATCATTCACAATCGACAACACTTGGGTTAAGGCCCTAGATATCCCGGACTCGGCACCGCCGGTCGCGGCGGCCGGAGAATAAATCTCCCCCTTTTTGGGCTTCAAAGGATAGCCGTAATTATCTCCAGAAGGATTCAGAGAAGGGAATAAGGAAGGCAAAAGGCGAAGAAAGAAGAGAAACGCTGAAATAAGGAAACAACGTATAGTTTCCAGAAGTTTATATCTTTCTGCTAAGACGATGAAGGGTTTATCAGCGAAGATAAACGCCGATGTCAATAGGTTTCTGAGAAGCAAAGGGGAAAAACTACTTTCCGTCATGGCCTCTTGGTCGGAAAATTCTCCCGTTGGTCGACGACTATAATGAGAAATTTGAGGGCCAAGAAAACGCATTATAGGCAAAAACGGGTCGGGTTGAAAAGCTTAATGGTGCCCCGGGAAGAAATAAATCACGGATGGTTCATTTTGGACCATAAGAACATTGGACGAAACGTCACTGCATGCAAAAATTTCCTACCGTCGCTGTTGCTGACAGTTAATTATCCCGGGAAATATAAATTGAACTTGTTGGAAAAGAACGTAAGTGATATAACTGAAAAAATGTTCATTTGATATAATTTAACATAAAGTTATCGAGTTCCAAATAGTATAAATTTTGCGGAAAATAAGGAAAAAGAAATGGGGCATTTACTACTTTTAAGGCCAGCGAGATTTGAGGTTAATGGTTAAAGACTTGCTTAATGAGAGGAATATGCCTCACCATTAATTGGTAATCAAATATTCTCTAAATTTATGTTAGTTACTATTCTCTTCCTTCACTTTTTATTGTAAAAAAATTTCTAATTTAAGTTACATTTTTATTTGATATCTCTATTATATAGAAGAGTCCTAGAAGGTAGAAGGACGATCATAAGAATTGTTCAATGAGGAATATAAATTATATTATGTATTCGGCTTTATTTTATTTTCTTAATAATTGCCTCTAAAGTCTAAACATTTATTATCTTTGTATCTTTTCAATTTTATTAAGTTTTTGTTCATCAATTTAAATGCTTAACTATTATCAACTCATTTGTCATTATAATCTTCACTATATTTCTTATTTGCACTATATTTAAAATCAAGTTAGTTTTTTCAATACAAATTCTGAAGTGTTTAAACTATAAAAAAATTATTTTTTGGTAATTTTATTACTCAAAAGTTTAATTGTTATTTTTTTAAAATGGCAAAATATGATTTTATTTTTTTAATATACTTTCTTCAGATCATTCTAAAGTACTCGTCACAATTTCTTTTAGATTCAAATGATGTAAAATTTGACCAATACTTAAATAAATACATTCATCATATTCAATTTTAACTTTAGAATATTAAATTAATTTATTCAAATTTAACTTCAAAAATTAGTTAGATCGACTCTTGAGAAGTAAAAGCTCAAATAAGAAAACTATTTAAGAATGAAGAGTGTATTAAAATTCTACTCCTTTTCATTTTACTTTATTTGACTTACTTTTTTTTATCGATTTTAAAAAGAATATTTTTTTTTTCTATTTGTCAACTCTTTAATTGTAACTTCCACGTGAATGTTTAAAATTACTAAAAGTATGTCCTTCATTCTGTGTATCTCTTCATCCAGTGTATCTTGTCACACTTTAAGATTTATTTATAATTGTTATATTTTATTATTTATTACACATATGTTTTGTAAAAAAATTTTTATCATTTTAAAAAATTTATAAAAAAAAAATTTACATGAGACACATATGCAACCTACATATTTAGAAAAATCTAGCATATAATAAAATGAGCAGTAAGGAAACAACTAACTAAATGAACATTTACATTTGTATTAGGTTAAAAAAGAACACCTTGCACAAGTGGCAGAGGAGGGGATGAACACGTGGCATTAGCGAAGGATGCTCATGGCAGCTGGTTCGGTAAAATTGTTAATTTAAAAAGGTAAGAAAAGGTGATCTTATGCTATGCTATACTTTGATATCTTTCCTATTGCAAGTTTACTTATACGTTCTATTTTAGCTTAATTGATAAGATTACATTTATGGGTTGATTTGGCCTTTTTCAGAATTACAGTAAAAAATTATTTAAGCGCGTCTCAATTTGATTTGATATTGAGGTCGTATAGTTATTATTATCAGGAAAAAAAATAGGAGTTTGTAGTTCTAAGAGTCTAAGATAAAAAAAAAAAATATATGTATCTCAAATGATACAATAAAAAATAAAAAGTTAAATATGATAAATATATTCATATAATGGTACTATCAAAAATAAAGGAATATTAGCTGACGGAATTAACTTATACTGCTCCATGCATGGGGAATACTGCTATTGGTTGAAGTACTTTAGCAATCGAATGAAGCTTTTTTATTGATTAATGAGTTTAAACTTGTGATATTCAACTTCTAAATATAAGTTGGAATTAGATCAACCTTAAGTCAAGCATTATATCCGATAAATAAGTAGGTCAAATTAATCAACAACAATCAATAACAATATATCTAGTGAGAACTCACAAGTGAAATTTGGAGAGGGCAGAATGTACGCAGACCTTACCATTACCTTACAAGATAGAGATGCTGTTTTCTGGGAACCTCGTCTTAAAAATCCATAAGCAGAATAAACTAGATATGAAAAAAGGAAAAAAAAAAGAGAAGGAAAAAGAAAGAACGACTAATAACGAAAAACACATGATAGTATGTAAATATGATAAAATCAACATATATATGACAGATAAAACAACACAGAATATAAAAGCACGACTAATCCTATTAGCCTACTATATCCCAAGATCAGACATTCACCTAACCCTACTAAATAACAAAAGGAAAATGGACTGATTCACATGTGTAGTCAACAGCTATTAATTGTTTACTTTTGTAATTTAAATGTTATTTTGATAAATAACAAATTTACTGTCAATAAAGAACTTAAAGTGCATAATCTTGTAATTAATAAAATTTAATTAAAATTATAATAAAATATAAAATCCACAATGAACCTGCGACAAGTTGGGTTCAAAAGACATCGTTTTCTTATTTTGCGACGGCCACATAAAAGCCTTTGGAGCTACTATATAATTGTTGAATTATTCAACACGATTCATTGAATATTCCCTTGTGGCCTTATACGTCCCAGTCAATCCCCCAGCTACTTGATAATATTATGTTGACTTGCTAATTAACTTGTCTCTTTAGGTTTCTACGACTCTTAATTCTTTCTTCTCTATGTTTTGTGATGCCTTCAGCACTATTATAATTAATTAAAATAGCCGATATATATATATACACATAAAACTAATAAATTTATCACATGTATTTTTAACATAAATTTTTATGACTTGACAATTTGTTACCATTATTCCAAATAACAATGATAATGCTAATATCAAGATCAAGCGCTTACCCTTGTCATAGGCAGGTAGACATTACCCAACAATTAAATTACTTTAAAAGCAGATACGATTCAAGCCGATGATACAAATTTATATACAACTCATAAAAGCCTCACTGAAAAAAGTATCCATTTCAAGATCCATAATTTCAAAACTTATATTTGATTTTTGAATTGAAAACATCATATTATGATTATGAAACTTTGGCATTCTGCAAAATTATCATCGAAAACCTTACTCATTTTTACCATTTCATGAAGCAATAGTTTGCTAACAAATGCAACAATTGAAGTGTTCATGCAAAGTAACAGAAAAAATGATAGTGAGAATCTACAAGCTGAATAAATCAACACATAACAATCACACGGCCCGAGTAAAGAACTTAAATATTACAAAGGGTTGGGGGAGAGGAACAAATCTCTCTTCCGGCAACATTTTAAGAATTTATGTAGGATTGTCTGAGACTTTGTGCTTCTGTCAGTCTATAAATCGCGCCTCATCTAACAAATAACTCTCTAATAAATATATATACTGCACACTGGGATAAATTCCCATGGATTAACATTACCCATTAAATCGGACAACAATGCATGAGATATCATCTTTGCTTTCTCTGACCAACGCTTCAATTGCTAACTGCTTGGCTGCCTTCTCTGGATCTTTGATCTTCCTCACGATGTCAACTGCCTCTTGATTAGACATTACCTGGAGAAATTCACAATCAAAAGCAAGAAAAGGAAAAAATGCACCTCAGAGTGCCAAAACAGAAAGGGATAGGAGATGTTTGGAGCAAATGGCACCTTCCATAGACCATCACTTGCAAGAATGAGAAGTTCTGTATCCGCATCGACGTCAGCATTTGTTACATCAGGATCAGAGCTCAAGTGTGATTTTAGGTTTTTGTCACCAAAAGCGCGAGATACAGCTAGTTGACCATTCACTCTAGCAACATCTCCTGAGATCATTAAATACATTTCAATAGGCATGTCACCAACAATCTCCAAATGCAACAATATGAGAGATGCCGGTTTTGTGACTAGATCAAATCAGCAGAAGTGGCCCAAGGGTGAGGCTAGTAAAGAGTCTATGTTAAGCCCCAAAATGCTGACGCCCCCTAAATTTTTAATGGCAAAGTTTATGATGTATTTTCACTTTAAACAATATTAAAAATTGTAAAAAAAACAAAAAAAAACACAAATTTTATATATAAAAAAAGAAGAAAGAATTAGTGGGTTAAAAGAATTCTTTAATCATATGAAACCATGTAAAAGACACATTGAAGTACTAACCATGAAGTATCACATTTATAAGAAAGGAGAAATTAAACTAAATCTCGTTGATTTATGTTAGACCATACATGCCTAAAACTAAGGTAATGTACGTATATGTAGGAACAAAGTTAAGATTTTAAGAAACTTAAATCAATGAAATCCATTTTCAGTTTGCAATATACAGTGAAGAGAGAAGAACAACACTATTATATCCACAGGAGTAAGCGAGAGCATGTGAGAAGCACCTGGCATGTTTGAGACAAAACCACCTCTATTTTCAATGTCACCTCGCTCGGTGTTTGGTTCATGATCAATTGAAAGCTGGATGGCTTGACCCCTCCTAGAAAGCACTGCTCTCGAATCCCCAACATTTGCTACCCATAGCTTACGACCATTTATAAGAATTGCAGTCACGGCAGTGGAGCCACCTCTTCCAAGATCAGGACTGTGTGAAAGAATAGCCTGATCTGTTCTTTCATATGCTTTTAAGATGGCCCTATGAGGGTCATTCCGAAAATTCTCCTAGAAATTTTAAATTTAAAACGTGAGAAAAATCCCAAGCAAACCCCGCCCCCTAACACCAAATAGAAAACCACAAACAGATATTTACTAAAGAAATAAAAAACCAAGATTAAATTATCATGCATGATATTAAAAGGAATTTCTGAGATCGGTTAGCAGTAATACATTAGGACTTTGTTCTTGGCATGATACTTGTATCGGACTTGATCAACAACTCTACTAGCATTTTGCATTGAACTCTAAAAGAATAATTTAGCTTCTGCTTCTCCAAATTAGCAAAGGACACTGACTGGTAACTTTACCAATTTTCAGTTGTAGCTCACACTAGAGAACTAATACTATTCTCCAAAAAGAACCAACAAATGCAAGGTATAGACAGGGGGAAGAGGAAGCATGTGTTAATTATGTTTTGATAAAAATCGGTAACATAGCCATCATTACTTTCACTCAAAGTAATTGTCTTACTAAAAGAGTTAATTTGCAGAAGTTCCTAAACTCACAATTTACCTCATTTAAGATATTGGAAAACAAATGCTTTTGTAAATACGCTGGCACGCTATCTCCCAAATGCCCATCATAAACAGCAAAAAGTCCTAGTTCATGTCCATGCAACTGCACAAATTTAGAAACATGGTAATCCTCCATGGGATGATTAGCTTTCCCTTTAACCAGGCTGAAGCCATACTTGGCAGGCCCTTGATTGCTTCTTCCTTTGCCAGAGCTACATGATGACCGTCCTCCTGCAAGCTAAAGGAAAAATGATACTTCAGCTTTGTGATCACCCCAGCCAAATATACTAAAGACAGCCCATAAACAGAGATTGAACACTATTAAAGCAAAAATCATTGCTAACTTTTGGTGAGGCGAAGTCCCGAAGTCAGAAATTTTATTAAGGATGTTCAAGAACTAATATGTATGTACGAAAAATAATTTTCGACCTATAGACTTCGTATAACTTTCTATATACATAGTATAATGGGCACCCTTCAATACATGCAGCTACGCCACTGGTGAGGCGGTGATGAAGACCAAAAAAAAGCCTCACTAGATATTTTTTGATACTATGCGCTACCTACTCAGGAAGGGGCTCTTTTATGGAAGTATACTCCTGAAGTCATTTATCAGTCTCATAGAAAGAAGACCAAAGGAACACCAATCATGGAAAATATCCACCGCTGGGAGGGGGGGTAAAGGCCAATGGTGCATGCCCAAATAAAACCAAGGATGGGATGCTCAAAATATCAAGAATTACACTCCATAAATACACTCATTGCGAAAATTTTGTCAGCATGCTAGAGCAAAAACATCTAAACAAGGACAAAGCAACGCATTTTAGGAGGCCAACAGAGAAGAGAAATAAACAGCTTAAGTCGCAAGGGTTGTCTTGCAGCTAATGCTAGAAAACAGTGTTATCAAAGGCGAAAAGCCCAAAAAAGCTCTTAGGTCCATCGGGGCTTTAAGGGCAAAGTGCAAATAAAGCATGGGCTTTAATGAAAAAACGTGTAAAGGGATAAACAAATACAAATATATATGTTTAGTTCAAGACTAACAATTATAAACATGAATGACAAATATATGACCAAAGAAATTGAAAAAAAAATTATGATAAAGTGAAATATCAATTGTTCAGTGTCATTTCTTCAGAAGAGGTTAATTGGCAAGGAAAAGCTTGCCTTGGGACCTTGATGATGATACTAAAGTACACATAAAGCGAGATGAAGCGCCCAACACGTTTTGAGTCTCGCTTCAGGGCTTAAGCGGGCTTAAAGCACGCTTTTGACTACACTGCTAGAAACCACACATAGAGAGAGAACAACCTTGAACCCAAAGAATTTCAAACAAGCATAATGCATGCTAGTTTAATTCCTCAAAAGCAAGCAATCAGAAATACCGGTACTTGTGCTGATGGGAGATAGCACACAACCGGTGGAACAGTAGAAGTGCACACAAGATAGCCCAGACACCATATTAACCCTCACTCGCCCCCGCCCCCAAAAAAAGATATCAAAAATAAATTGGAAAATCCTCAATCTTCCCTGCTCCTCCCCGCTTCCCCCCACTAGGATAGACAGAGAAAATTTCCAAAAGATCTAAACTCCCAAAAAGAGGAATATAGTTCAATAAGACTAGCTAAGGACCATGTTACTTGCGCTTATATCAGGTTACCAATCAATATTTATTAAATAAAGTTAAAAACAAAATGATTCTGTAAATTTTTTTTAGGCTGCCAGTGCACATAACTTAAACTCTTAAGCAAAACCCCTCAAATACTTCCATCTGAGAAGCTAAAGGACTCTGATCATCAGCTTTAAAAAACAGCAAAATAATTGGGATATAACTTCAAAAGTGAAAATAAATATTCATGAAACAAAACATTAAAGATCCCAAAAGATATAGCTGCCAGTTAAACCTCACCTTTGAGAACTTTGAATTGAAGCAGCATAAATTATCCATATAATTCAGTCACTCCTCAGCTAACGTGTACCATAACCCCTCCTAAAATCCTGATATTCACAACCACCTGCAACATCCGAAAGGACAGAATCTTGATCATCAAATACAACAAAAAAATTAAAATATACCCAAGAACTCATCTTTCTTCAAGATTCATCAAATTCTTCAAAAATCAAGATTTGGGTATAGAAAAAGAACCATCTACTCACCGATCCACCAGTCTACAAAATTCCAAATATACAAAGATCAACAAGATTTGACTTTTGGCGTGAACATAAATTAAATATATATATATATATGCGTTCAAACAGAACCAAAAATCAGAGATTTTTCAAAAGGTTAAGAAGGTTGAAGAATTATTTTAGGAGTTTAATGGAGTTTGTGAGAGAAAAGATTTGGATTCGCTGTGTGTGCAGGGGAGAATGGCTGTCAAGAAAAGGCTTTTGCTTTGAGTTTTTGGGCTTCCCTTATTGACTTTGTTGTCTTTTATGTATATCTTTAACTTTTTTCTACTAATGTTACAGCCAGTCAGAGGGGACTACTTGTTTTTTCCTTTCTTCCTACAGCTGTTTCCGCTTTGATTCTTTTTCTATATAATTCTCTTTCTAAAAGTGAAAAGATTTGAGGGGTAAAAATGGAATGAAAAGGGAGGTTTAAGGAATTAGTGGAGTAATATAAATTAATTTATTAACACGAAAAGTAGTACTAGAACTGATCATCAAAACTTGTGACCATGTTCTTTATTCATCAGCACTTTGTACTTTTTAAATTTAATCAGTTTCCATTTACGAAAGATGAAAGATGATGAAAGATGAGAGAAGTGAGACTGGGATAATTTGAGTATGTATAAAGAATAAATATCAATGTACCTATTAGAAGGTATATCAATATACCTATTAGAAGGTGCGAGAGGTTGAATTTAGAATTATGTGGAATAGAAATAGATTGAAAAAGTATTGAGGGAGGTAATTAAACAAAATATGACGAAACTTTATCTTATCGAGGACATGACCTTAGATAGAAAGGAGTGGAGGTCACGTATTAGGGTAGAAGGTTAATAGGCTAATAGGAGTAGAATGATGTCTGACTTTGTGATATAATAGGTTAGTATGATTAGTCGTGTCTTTATATTTTATTGTTTTATTGTCCATCTTATATTTATTATTTTTATTGTATTTATATATTATCATTTGCTTTTCACTTTAGTCGTTTTTTCATATCTAGTATCTTTTGCTTTTGGGGCCTGATATTTTTTAGATAGAAACAATCTCTCTATCTCTTTAAGGTTCTGGTAGAATTTGCATATATTTTATCTTCGCAAGCCTCATTTGTAGAATTCCACTAAATATATTATTATTGTTCAATTTGTCAAACAACCTTGATTTTCAACTGTTTATCACCACCAACATGGATCCTAAGGTTGAACTATTTTATTTTTAATTAAAAATAAAATTTTATTGAAAGCGTCACTTCTAAAATAAATTATGCTCAGGATATTAGGTGAGATAAAAAGAATATTGTTTAACCAATTTTGCCCATTACTCTGGCCAAATTTTTTTGTCTTGAACTTTTATTTTAAGGATTGATGATAATAAAATAAAATAAATTCATTCTTGCCATTGTACAAAAATGTACGTCTTTCTTGTTTTGAATTTTCAACTTATAGAACTCGAAGCTTTTTTCTTGTTTCTTCAATTTTTCATTTTTTTTCCTTCTTTTTCTTATCTTTTTATAAAGCGATGGCCTCTCTATCGCCAAAAGCAAAATAAAAAAGATTGTCAACGCAATTGGCATCTGCAGTTCACGTGATATGATGAGTTTCCCAAAATTTACCAATAATGTCTAAACAAATTACTTATCCATCACTTCGCTCGGAATGTGGTGAAAAAAGTCAAAAGGAATAATTGTTTTTTAAGGTAAAATACCCAAAAAAAAATTAAGGTAAAATAGGTAAATGTGGTTTAGCATGGATAATTTTGCTGACATTTATATCCTCCGTTAAACTGGTATAAAATTGAATAAATTGTCACATGTTTTTTACGTCATGTCTTACATGTATTATGTCGTATAGATCATGTGCATCTACTTGTTCAAAGTTATACAAATTTAAGTGCATGTTAACTCACACCCATAGTTGAAAAGCGTAGATCTCAATTAAAATTAAGTTAAAAAGCATGTTTGTTAATTATATATATTGTAATACTCGTTTAAATGAGTATACTAATATCATTAATTTTAATATAAGATCATATATATATTGTTTAGTCAGTCGTATAAAACAAATCATTCCATAACTAAAACATTGTTTAATTGTTAACATTTGATGAAATAATCATTCGATAACTGATGTATATTTGTTTGGCGAAATTAAATAATACGAGCATTAAATTAGTAGGCAACAAAAATCAGACGGCCCCAAGTGTTTGCTTGTTGAAGAGTCAAAATGAAAACAATCAGGTAAACCAAAAATGCAAGTTTGCCCCTTTTTGTCATACTTCAATTAGTCCATTATTGCGCATATAATGCTATTACCGTAACCAACAACGATTATGGTAGAGTGGCAAGTAATCTTTCATCTTTAACTAGAATTCGAGTTCTCTTGGTATGGAGTCACCTTCGTTAGGGAACTGCAATGTGAGATTTCAGAACGCGAATCCAAATTTAGTCGGGCTTCAAATTTCAATATCAAACACCAAATAAAAAATTAAAAAAAATACTACTAAGATAGACATAATTAAAATACTACCGGTTAGCAATTTCTTGGAACAATCCACATCTTAGGGAGACTCAGTCGAGCTTGCCGTGTCCCTCGGTGACTTATATCTCCATATTTTTTCTAACAATCGTGCGGAGAAAGGATTCATAATTTAAAGTATGTGAATTTTTAAAATCATTTCAAATTAACATTACTCGATGGATTAACTGCTATATATATATATATATATATATATATACTATATGATGGTAAAAATATCAAAAATTACAATTGAAAAGTATAATGAACAAATAAATAAATAAATATACACGATGTACGGACATCTTTTTCTTTTTAAAAAGATTTCAGTCCACTATCTTTTAACTTGTTCGTGACTCAAATAATTATAGATTAGTTGTAGAGCATATCCAATAAAATTACCTTCATTCAACATGAAATTGCTCAAGTTTGTAGAGGTGAATAAGTTGAAGGCAAATATTAACACACGACAATGTTCTTTTTCATCTACTACATGATACTTCTCATCTATACAGTACAACCAAGAAAACATTATTTTTATAGGTGTAGGATATTCTTGACAAGTAAATTTCAAGAAAGTGGATAGTAATTTGAAGTGCAGTGAGTAATTACTAATTAATTAGTAGGATTAGTAGGAGATAACGAGATGGAGAACATGTCATAGTAATTATATGAGTTACAAAGAATAGCTATGTCCATTAATATTTGATGCACTTAATTTTAATTATGATATCAAAATATGCATATAACTCCAACAACATATATATTTTTGGAGAAACAACAACAATATATTAATTTCACTTAAACCCACTTATAGAATATAACGTAATTTTATTATGGAAAAATATTATGTTCTCCTATATTGCCATGGTCCCTCCAACTTGAGCCTTGAAAGTACGCGGACCTTATCATGACCTCATAAAGAGGTTGTTTCCGAACACGTGATCCCACAATCCTAAATTTTTAAGCAGGGCATAGATATATGCATCAGGTTTGAACATTTTTTATCGAAAATTATACTATATATAAAAAAAAATTACACAAAATATATAGATTAAATATTACTTTTCATACTTAAATATAAAATCTTAAATATTCTTAACGAAATTCCAACATTATCGTTGTGCCGAAAGATGTGGATGATGGAAAGAATTAACATATTGAATGAATGGTGAAGCAGTGAAAGGAGGGCCCTGGGCTGTCTCAACGCGCATTGCAGACCAAATCTTTTTGTGCACTAAATTCAATTCTGTTAGGAAGACCATTGACAATTCAATTGGCTATTAATTGACTTCATATCATGCCTTACACACCATATCAACATAACTTATGAATGACGAAAAATTTAATATTCACATTCATGAAATTGATTGGAGAGTCTATCGACATACAAATCTACAAAGGGAAATAGTCCAACAAGTAACAACCCATAGATGGGCACTTGAAATATATATGTGTTAGGGAGTTTTGAGTTTTACTATGATTACTAGTATCATTCTTAACGTAATGAAGCAGATGAGTATTTTAGATGACAAATTTTAAATTTATTTATTTGTATATGTCAAAAGTTTTTTTTTAAAAAAAAATGTATAAATGGTGTTTAGTTAAATATTGTTGTATAAAAAGAAATGACCTGAATAGCTTATAATTACACATTTTTAATATTTTAGTGGTAATTGTTGCATTTAAGTTAGGTGTGAATTAGAAAATGAAAATTTGGAAATGTAGGGAAATCAAGTAAAGAGAAAATGAAGAGTTATTTCTCCCTTCTATACTTCCTTTAACTTTAAAGGGTCGAACAGAAAGGACCCTTCACACCGTCGTTACTCGACTCCGAATTCAGGGAAAGAAAGATTTACTTGGTAAATCTTGAGGCCCACCCTGATTCTAAGCTTGGAGATTCCAAAGAAGAAACTGAAAATTGTCGTTTAAAATATTTTTTCATTAAATTTTTTACTCAAAAATATTTCTTTGTTAAATTTTACCTCAAAATATGCCCCTCCTACTAACACAAGTGAAAAATGGGCCAAAAAATACTCCTTAACTATTACAAAAGCAAAAATATCCTTTGCTAGTTTTTCGCTCATTATTAAAATTTTAAAATATCCTTACATTACAACTTTAACTCCAACCCATCTTCTAATCAATTTTTCGGACTTTAAAATTATATAATAATTACAAAAAGTAATAACAGAATACGTTTATCATCAAGTAAAGGAATTCAATGGCCAATCCCATATTCCTAGAATTTCCTCACTCTGAGTCTAACCTGAGGAAGAAGTGACCCGTTGGGCCTCATGGTTGGTACGAAGCCCAACACTGAATTTTCTCTCAGACAAGCCCAGCCCAAAAAAACAATTGAGTCGAACCAAATTTTGAACAAAGCACAATATATTAAAAAAGTTATTTGGACGAGTACTTTTTAAAAAATAATTATTAATTTTAGTGATATTTTTAATTTATTATTATTTATTAAAATATATAGTAATAATATGATAAATCTGGGTTTGTATCAAAAGTGAATCATGCATGTAATATAATTATATTTTATAAAGGGTAAGCCCAGATATTTCTATTTGTATTATAAATTATATCTATATCTATAAATCTATATTAAAAACGTGAAGGCCCTTAGAAAAGTTGATTAAACTATTTGCTTTTCATTAAAAAAATTTGTTTTAGATAAAACCATACTTTTTTTAATTATTATAGGACTAATTTAAATAGTATTAAATATTGACAATAATAAACATAAGACAAATTAAATTGAGAAGATTTTCTTATTATAGTTAAATTCTTATAAGGAGAATTTTCTTTTAACTAAAATAGCTTTGATTCAAAATAAAAAGTCAAAAAACTTTCAAAATAATGCAAAGAAATTTAGTAAAAGGTAGAAAGAAAAACAGCCAAAATAGTCCACAAAAATAGGAGAATTTTTTTTTTCAAAAATCGTCCCAAAAAAAGCCTAAAAAATAGGGGCAAAAAGATAAGAAAAATAAAAACTACTCCAAAAGATAAAAAAAAATCCACGAAAGTAGGGAATTTTTTTTTAAAAAAAAACGTTCAAAAAATAACCCCAAAAATGTAAGGAAAAAAAAAAAACTCTACTCCCATTTTTTTTTTATAATATAAATAGATTTGTTTAAAAAAACTTCTATTCATAATCAAGAAAATAAATAATATCCCACTTAAAATAGAAAAACACATATTTATAAAAAGAACTTGTGAGTATGAATAGGCCATAAAGTGAATTGATTTTTTTTTTTAAATTTTTGTTTGTATAGAAAAATAAAAGAACAATCATATTTATTCTTCTTTATCTTTATCTGTTTTAACATCAATAATATATACTTTTTCTCATTTTTTCTATTTGCGGTATGATTTAAAGTGATTCTCGAAGTACAATATGTTTTGATTCGAAAAACTGATAATAAAGGATCAAAATGTGGGTTTTCTTTTGGATTTTCATTTAATTTCTTTAGAATATATGTTCATCATAAATCTCATTGCTTAATTGTTAGATAATGAGCACTTACCTTTTATTCGTTGGATTTAGGATTTTATTCTGTGACTTTTATAAAATATAAAAGTAAAGCAATTTTAATTTGTTATGATTTGATTATTTTAATTAAAAAAATAGAAGTACGAATGTCTTTAGAAATATTGATTAAACTTTTGTAATCTATCAACGAAAAACTACAGCAGACATATTATGATTTACTATAATTTTTCTTAAGTTTTCAAATATTTTATATTTGATAAAAATTTAATTATTAAACTTGTCTTTTGAATTATGCAAGAAATTCTAAAAACTAGGACTTCAAAACCAATTATGATTTTACCTATTCTTATTTGAATTTCAATTATGCAATACAAGTATAGTTACTTTGATAGCATTACTATTTCTAATATATTTTAAAAAATAATTGTACTGAAGGGTACAATTTTTATTCAAAAGGTCGCGTATTAAAGATATTTGATTTGACACAAAAAACAAAACCTTCTAGAGAGTCACTTAAAAGAGTAAAAGACTTATGTTTGCGAAGGATTGCAAAATATTTTTTGATAGCTACAAATGTGTGAGGAATTCTAAATGCTTAAGAGTCACATTCAAATAACAGTCCATTGAATTTATTACCTTATTTAATTTGTATAAATAGTTTCACGAGCCTCCCATATAACAACTTTTTCATTTTATACACTTTTTATTAATTAACGCGACACATTAGTGATTTAAAATATATTATGCTTGTTTGGTGAGAAATTGATATTATAGGCATATTAAGTTTTCTGTAATATATATTAAAGTTATATTATAAATGTTTAGTAAGAAAATTATTATTATTATAAATGATAAATATATTTCTTTTAATATAGTATATTTATGTAAGTTTATCCCATCCAAAGAAGAGCAGCTATCGTTACACCTAAATCCTGATAAATCATATTCTAAACTGACTGAGAGAAATAAAAAGAGAATATTTTAATCACAGATCAAATCAAAGGACTAAAAAAGTCTTTAAGAATATAAGATATATATCCGTATCTAATTAGTTAGTCAATCAAAAATTAAAGTAAAGTTACATATCAACTAGTGATAAACTTGAGTGTGAAACACACGTCATATCTTTATTAAATGGACGTTAATATAACATTAATTTTAATTGAATTAAAATTCATTCATTAGAAAAATTATTAAACAGCTGTTTGGTCAAGTTTTTGAGATGTTATAAATATATTCCTTTTATTTTTTTTAGCTATCATATTGTATTTTCGAGAGTCAATTTGACTAACTTTCAAAGAAGTTTTAAAATATATTTGTGCTTGTTTGGTGACAAATTGATATTATAGGCATATTAAGTTTTCTGTAATATATATTAAAGTTGTATTATAAATGTTTAGTAAAAAAAAAATTATTATTAGTATAAATGATAAATATATTTCTTTTAATATGGTATATTTATGTAATTTTATTCCATCCAAAGAAGAGTAGCTATCGTTACACCTATATCCTGATAAATCATATTCTAAACTGACTGAGAGAAATAAAAAGAGAATATTTTTAATCACAAATCAAATCAAAGGACTAAAAAAGTCTTTAAGAATACAAGATATATATCCATATCTAATTAATTAGTCAATCAAAAAATAAGGTAAAGTTACGTATCAATTAGATAAACTTGAGTGTGAAACACACGTCATATCTTTATTGAATGGACGTAAATAGAGGATTAATTTTAAATGAATTAAAATTTATTCATTAGAAAATTTATTGAATAGCTGTTTGGTCAAGTTCTTGAGAGGTTAAAAACATATTCCTTTTATTTTTTTTAGTTATCATATTGTATTTCTCGAGAGTCAATTTGACCAACTTTCAAAGTCAAATTAAATTACATTAATTTCATATTTTGAATTAAACTCGAGTATGAAAAAAACACATCATATTTTTATTAAATAAACATAAGTATAGGATAAATTTTAACTCAATTAAAATTTATTCATTAGGAAAATTATTGAATAGCTGTTTGGTCAAGCTTTTGAGAGGTTCAAAATATATTCCTCGCATTTCTTTTTAGTTGTTATATTATATTTTTCGAGAGTCAATTTGACTAATTTTCAAAGTTAAATTAGATTACATTAATTTTCTATTTTTGAATTAAACTTGAGTATGAAAAAATACGTCATATTTTTATTAAATAGACGCAAGCATAGGATAAATTTTAACTGAATTAAAATTTATCAGGAAGCTTATTGAATAGTTGTTTGGTCATGCTTTTGAGATGTTAAAAAATATATTCCTTTTATTTCTTTTTAGTTGTTATAGTGTATTTCTCGACAATCAATTTGACTGACTTTCAAGGTTAAATTAGATAAATTAATTCTATACTTTGAAATGAAAATATACATATTCAAAAACTATATCAGAAGTAGTATAAGTTATAAATTTTTTTACATCAATATGATAAAGATACATATTCAAATATTAGTTAAAATTCACATTATTTGAATTTGAACGAAAAATTATGACAACTAAAAAAGAAGGAAGGAATATAATTTTTTTTCTAAAAAAATTTGCTAATTTTATAAAAATGCAAAGGTATTTGATCAAATTTTTAAGAAAAAATATGTGCTTTTCTGGACTAGCAATAATTATTTTTACACTACAAGTTAAACTAAAATTAAAAAGCATTTTAAA
Organism: Solanum rostratum; assembly: GCA_029948455.1. NCBI lineage: Eukaryota > Viridiplantae > Streptophyta > Magnoliopsida > Solanales > Solanaceae > Solanum > Solanum rostratum. The sequence continues at coordinate 87,042,801 of CM057045.1, read as the reverse complement.
AAAATTTGACCAAAAAATGCACTAATTTAAAGTCAAAATTCAAAAGAGGTTTTTAAATTTTAGATCAAATACCTACTTATTATTAATTATTATTTAAAATATTTTGAAAACTTACTTAATTAAACACATATTATATTTCTTTTTTTTTTTAAATAAACCAATTCTAAAAATTTGGTCAAATATATTAAGATCATAACAATCAATTGAAGACTGCAAATTTGTCACGTCCCACGTGTTTTGTACATTTGCATTTTGCCCCCTCTCTTCTTCCACGTGCTTCCCCTTCAAATCCTCCACCCCTTCTTCACTCAGACATTCATCACTTCACTCATACTTTTTCTTCATCTGTTTAATCAATCACCATTTCTGTTTGTCGAAGCAATGGTTAAGCCTAGAAGTTTTCTTCTTGAATTGGCAGAGGGTTACGATCATGGATTTCCCATCTTTGATTGGTTTAATCGAACGTTGGAGGTCTCCGATGATGGAAAACAAGGCATCTTTTATACTCTATGTGCCGCTTATGCCTTTGTCTCATTTGTTGCCCTGGTACACTATTTCTTACATTACTCGATTAGGTTAAATTTCCTGGCAATTTTGCACCGCATTTATGATTTATTGGATTGACCCTTAATGGAAGTGGATGAACTGTTCTAGTGTTTAATGACGAATCCCTAATTAAATTCGTTTTAAAATCTTATATTTATGTGAAATTGAGTTCCATCTATTATTAGTTCGTTTTGTTTTGGAGTATACTCCCTAGCCCAAGTTCTTAAAGAGAACAGCTATGCCCTAGAATACCCGTAAAGGATTGTGAGGGATATAAAAGAGGCCCTTATTGGCTATACTATACATCTGCTGCTTTAGGACGACTTTACGTTAGATCATCGCAGTTATGCCCTAGGTTGGGCGCTAGTTAGCGTCTTCCTTATACTAATATATAAAATGTTGGGTCTTCCCCTCATTTATTACAATAGTATTAGTAAAGTTGTTCGAGGACTTCTACTGGGAATGGAAGTTCCCTATGATAGGATCCCTAGTAAAGCTAATTTAATGATGGTTGCTTATCTGTGTATGAAGAGGATAGCTCCTCTTTATTGGCAAGTGATATCCTCTACATGTTATCTTTGGGTGTTTTACTCTCTTTCAAAGAGATGACTATTCAAACCTCAGGGTATTCGGATTCATGTGTTTTGGTTAAAAATCTAGTGAAGGAAAAGGAAATCATTTTTTTGTTTGGAAGGGAAATGGAAGTTCAGCACAAAAATAAATCATTTCCGTCAGCTTTATAAGTTTTTACTAAGTTTTTATCTTGGAAAATTTCTAATGGCTTTTCCTAAAATATTCACTCCTTATCAAATGCACATAAACAAGAAAATTAACTCTTCAGTGCAATTCTTTTCCTAATCATTTCATGGCAACCAAATGGTACATTCAGATTGAGACATCGACTTCTTTTAGCAAAGGGATCATTTAGTTAGCAGATGGAGAAGGCGTGACTGTGACCAATGGTGAGAAGATTAGGATAAAAATAATGTTGAGTGCATACCATAGGCCCATGTCAGTTTGGACTTAAATGAGCTTTTGTGTTCATATTCACTAAGAAACCCTTAGTTGATTCCTACCACGCTTGTCAAATTCGAAGCTTGATAAATTTGCCCTTCAGTTTCTCAAGTGCACATTTCTGTGAAGTTACATTGCTTCAGCAGTAGGAAGCAGATACCTTGTTTCACACTGCTCCATTGCTGTAAGTGATAAATAGTACCATAGGGCTGATCACACTTCTTTCAGATGAGGTAGACATGTTTTGCCGAACAGTGGATGCTTGGTTGACCCATGTATATTGTGCCTTATGTATTGAATGAGGTTGGGTCAAAACAAAGATTTTACATTTCAGATCAATAATTCATGGTCTTATCAAAAAACAATGTAGACACATTTAGTAATAATTACCACAATTATGGTCTATATGTACAGCCTTGTGAAGCCTGACCCTTGACTAGACCAAAAAAATCCGCGAGTTGCTCCCATGCAGATTTCATTACACAGAAAAATGAATGGAATCTGAAAAAAATTAACATATAATAAACAGGGTTGGGAGTTCCCCAAAAAGTAATAGCCCATCCTTTGGAGACGGATAATGTATTTTATAGTCATGTTGGGTTAGTTAGGAGTGGCAGAAGATGGATATTGGCAAAGGGGTAAATTTACCACACTCACCCTAACCTTCTTCTTTCTTACTGGAACCAAAGAAGTGGATCGTAGGGGCATGGAGGTGGATTTGTTGTTCTCTTATTAATTTAACAGCATTCTCCTGCTACCATTCTGGTAAGTGGCAGCCTTAATACCATTACGTTGGACTCGAGATGAAGCCTGGAAACCTTGGCAGCTAGAGTTGACTCTAGAGTTTATACTGCTAGGATCATAAATGAGTTGGCAGGTAAGGGAACCAAGGAGATGGATTCAACATACAATTTGCAGATGTTAGAAAACTCTTCTAGTTTCCTACCGATCACTATCTACCAAACTGAAGGTTGATATTTGATTGCCGGTTGCCTAGGATTTACATATGAATTGTCAAGTGACCATTCTAAAGTAGTTTTTAGGTATATGTTTGCTAGTCCCCCTTCACTCCATGTCTTTACCTAAGCAGGAATTATATTTTAAATATGATGAATTCAACTTAACTGAGAATTTATGCCTAGCCTGAAATGAATTAGCAACTTATACTACGCATTGACCAGACAAAATAGAAAATGTCACGCAGTTTCAGGCTCTCAGTCTCCAACTCTCCTCTCCTTACTCTTTTAGTGGGTTTCTGTAAGAGGTCAAGAGCCATGGTAAATGAGCTTCAAGCAAATGAAAACATGTAAGCGATAGAGACTCGTTAATACAAGTATTGACTCATGCAACTAGACTATGAAGTGTTAAACACATTTCTAGGTTTGAAACAAAAAGATATCACATTTCCTTATTCATTTTCAAAGGATAATTTAATAAAATGGAAAGTAAATAGGGCGTCCAACAAAACCAAAAGTGACAATGAAGACAAATAGTTTTATGATGATCGTAACTCCAGATTAAAAGAGAAAAAAAAAAAAGAAGAGGATCATATTAAAAAACCTGCCCATCAAATTTTATTTCCCCTTCCTTTTTGCATGTGATATTAGTTTTTCTTTTTATGCTTTCCCATTCAATAATTCATATGCGTGTGTTTGTATGTCATGTTGTTCAGCAGGACAAGGGGTATGGAAAGAGGTGACATTTGTTTATTGTGAATTTGCATTGTTACTAATTTTATTACTATTTTAAGGGTCTGATACACTAGTAAAGTAATTTTGGCACTGCAGTTTTTTTATAATACTACAGTGAGATTTGAAAAATATTGAAACGTATCCAAATTTTCATTTGCATTCCAGCTAGTTTGTCTTGATGAGGTATATGTCAAATTCTCGGAGTTTAGCATCTCAGGGTGTTTTCGTCTGTTGTATTACAGGTACAACTCATCCGTATCCAATTTCGTCTTTCAGGAATTGGTTGGACAACACAAAAGGTTTTTCACTTGATGAATTTTGTTGTCTGTGGACGTAAGATTTGCTTTACTTTCTCAAAGTTCTGCTAGAAACTGTTCATATAAGTTATTCTAATGCTCACAAGAATAAAACGATTGTTGGCAGTGAGAGCTATTCTATTTGGTGTCTACAAGAGTGTGTTCTATCTGAGACCTAAAGTAAGTCTCTTCTTTTCCTTTACTTAACTAGCCTGATTACTGTAAGACAATTTCAGTGTCTTTACATTGCTGGCGAATAACTTGCAAAGTAGACTACTGACTCCTGAAACTTCTAGTGTGGACTTTCAAGGAATTACACGCGAGCGAAGGAATTTTAACTGATGAATGTTACTATTTAAGTAGCAGTCGTCTAATGTTACCTTGATGAAACAATTATATGCAAATCTTTGAACCTGAACTGAACAATTTTTCCTTGTTTAGCATCAACTCATCACAATATCAGAAAACCATGTCTGTTGTTAGCCTGTGAGTTTAATGTATAATGTGTGGACTTAACTTGATATTTAGGTTGGACGGTTTTGTGAGGAACAGTGCACAAATAGTCAAATCTTCCATTCCTACTACTATCTCCTATTGTCTGTTCCTCTCCGTATTCCATGACTTAGTAGTTGAAATGAACCCATTCCGACCTTAATAGACCAATATTTCCAACCCTTGCTGAATTTGATTGCAGGATACATATTAGGAAATTTTCACTTGTATTTTTAAAAACATAAACATCCCATGCATGAGACTTGGGATCCAAGTTTTAATTTCAAATTATCTTTAAAGAACAGGCATTGGCATTATGATTTGTCTGCTTAGCTAACACCAGTTAACATTTAAACAGGCACTTGAGATGATGCTTCTGGATCTCCCTGGTCTTCTGTTCTTCTCCACATATACACTACTAGTCCTGTTTTGGGCTGAAATATTCCATCAGGTAATGCTAGCTGGTCCTCAAAAGTCTTTAATGAACTACTCAAGACAAGATATTTTCAAGGGAATCATGTTGGATTGTTGTCCGTGGAAGAATCACTACCCATTTTAATTGTTTTCATCATGGATTAAGTCTTACTCGTTCCTTATTATTTTTCACAGGCAAGAAACCTTCCAATTGATAAACTTCGACCTACATATTATGCAATTAATGCAGTCATATATCTTATACAGGTAGTTCATCAGGGTTCTATTTACCTCATAGAAAATGATGTCCATGCATAAGCAATGAAGCCTCTCTGAATTTCCTTCTATTTATGTAACCATGATATGACTACAGATATGCATATGGATCTTCATTAGGGTTGGCCCAACTTCGGCTGGTGTTGAAACTGCTAAACTCTTTTTCGCAGGTCAGTGCTCTATCTCTCTTTTGGCATCCAATTATTACTAGGCCATTTTAGTCTACTTTCTTAATTTAAAAATCTGATTTTGCACTTTCTGCAGTTATTTCATTTTGTGCTGCTCTGGGATTTGTCATGTATGGTGGAAGGTAAGTGGTGCTCCAGTACTGTAAAAATGACTATATTCACTTTCCTATATCCATGTTTCATGAAATTGATCCTTTTTACATTCCCTTTGTAATCTCTCTTAAGGTTGTTTGCAATGCTTCGGCGCTTTCCTATTGAATCTAGAGGTCGTCAAAAGAAGCTTCATGAGGTTTGTACATGACATAACTGCCTTCCTCTTCTTTTAATCATTCTCTTTCCATGTACACTGCTTCAGTCACAATCCAGACTACATTTCATTTTGGTGCTTGTTTTTGCCTCAGAAACAAATGCATCTTTTTGAAGCCTGTTTTTGGTATAAAGTGCTCCCATTTATGTCCAACCTCATTAATAGTGTCTTCACCAATGAACTACTAGAAATTTAATTCCTAGCCCCATCCTTTCTTTTTTTGGTTAATAGCATAGATAATAGGTGCTTTAATCTGAATAATCAATAAATAAGAAAGGAAGAGAAAGGAAGGTGCTATCTTCCAATATATGAAGAATACAACTAAAGGACTTACCATAAAAAAATTGTCTAATATTTAGTGTAAAGTTATCGCATAGTTACCTATACTTATTAGAGGATACGTGTGAAATAGTCCAAGAATACTGCTTTTTATCAAAATATTAAAGAAACGAAGATTTATGATACTAATATCAGTTGATCAATGTTCAATCAATTGTGCCTTGATTCCAATCTAGTTGTCGGATGCATGATCGTATGTTCTATTTTCTGTCATTTAGAAAGATTCTGATTGAACTAGTGAGGATCTACTGCTGGGGGAGATTGTTCTTCCTTATCCAAACAATTTTATACGTGAAAAATAATGTTGAAAAAATATTGAGCCTTTAGTATAATCCTAAAGGGAAACTTATTTATGAAGGAAAAACGTAATTCCTGCAAAGTGATATGTGCTCTGCTTTTGGCAGGTTGGTTTTGTGACTGGTATCTGCTGCACTTGTTTCTTGATCAGATGTGTTGTGGTAAGTTTCCACTATATCCGGGGTAGGCATGTTCGACCCTAGCTTGCATGACTAAGAATATTCTTTTCCTTCTTGCAGGTTGCTATTTCCGCTTTTAACGGGAACGCTGATGTTGATGTCATTGACCATCCAGTTCTCATTCTCTTCTATTACATGGTAATAATTTGATTTAATTTTATTACTCAATAGCTGGTGAAACATTTATGAGTCTATTGTCCCCTTTATAAATATTATGCTGGTTGATTTAATCTTCTAAATATCTATGATCATCTCGTAATTCTCAAGCTCCCTTGGATGCCTTTTATAGGCCTAAACGACCTTTCACAAAATAATCTATCTGTTTTGTTTATTTTATGCAGGCGGTGGAGATCTTGCCTTCTATTTTGGTGCTTTATATCCTGCGCAAATTGCCTCCTAAACGTGTATCAGAGCAGTATCATCCTATTCAATAACTCATAGAAGAGCATCCCTGATTTTAGTGCTTCACAGTTTTTGTTCAGAGAAGCCTTGGCCATGCAACCAAGTCGTTAATCACATTTTTCTTTTTTTTGCTTTTATTGTTTTTGACGTTTGTCTTGAGTGACGAGGAGTAATAGTTTGATTGGAGCATAGTTGTTTAGAAGTCGTGAATTAATTATTCAAAGTGCATGTGACATAGAATCAGAATTGGATAGAATTAGATGTTCGAAGTTTAAAGCGGTCGGAAGTACTGCCGCCTTGGGTTAAATTCTGTGTCTATTCATACAACTCATATTTGTTCCTTCCAAGAGTCGGAGGTAATCATTTCATCTTTCATGTCGGGAAATGGCGCATTCTTATGTGTGTTTCTATTGTTTGGTATGTTTGCATAAGCATTGTTACTGTCACTGCAACGGAACCCAAAACAGAAAACACCAAGGAGTTTGGTACTTCAATTCCATCATGGTGGCATCCGCCCCGATGTTGGTGGTGTCGTCATAATGATGTACCTTCACAGTTAATGGCGGCGGCGTCACTGGAAAAAACTACCATCACTAACTCACCTGGCTCCATCTCCATTTCCCATTGATAATGTGGTTCTGCTACCGCATATGTATGGCTTCTTCACCAACTCCCGTGGCTTCATCGCCAGTTGATGATGTGGTTTTTCCACCGCACACGAATGTCTTGGGCTCCCACTCGAAAGATTTTTTTGTATCGAGATGGATGATTGTGTATGGAATATGAATACATTTTATTATTTACTATAATACTAGTAATATCTTTCTGTTTATATTACATGTTTGTTCTAAAATACTTGTCACTTTTTTCTGCTGCCCAGTTACTCAAGCCAGTCCTCTCCCTCAAATAAATTACAAGCGTTCCTTGTGTTCAAGCCATCTTTTGATTTAAGACATAGTCATTTAGGTCACTCATTTCTACTAGCAGTCAATAGTGTTAGTAGGAGTCTTTCTTTACCAGTCCCATCAAGTTCTTAAGTCTAATGTTTGTTCTTCTTGCCAATAATAGAAAGAGTCGCAATTGTCTTTTTCTATTTCTAGTTCCAATGCTACTTATCCTCTTGAATTGATCTACATTGATGTATATAGCGTCCTGCTCCGCAATTGGCTAACAATAAATTTCGTTTATGTTTTTTTTTTCATTGATGACTTTAACAAATTTACATGACTATTTCTGATGAGTTCCAAAAATGAGGTTTTCTACGCTTTAAAACTCAAATCGAGAAGTTCTTTGTGCGTCAATTAAAAGTAGTACAATTCGAATGGAGAGGTGACTATAGTAGATTATTCAACTTTCATTTTTTGCTCAAGAGGGGATTATTCATCACCTCTCTACTTCCCATACTCGTGAACAAAATGGTACTGCCCTAAGAAAATATCGATCATGCGTTGCTACAACAGTTTTACACTATAAGTCATATCTTGGCTCACAAATATTTCACCTTATAAGAAGTTGCTCAAAAGGATTCCTCATTATCACATCGTGAAAGTTTGTGAGATGAAAGAATTGTGCAAATAAAGAAGTCCTCACAATTTCACTATTCTCACAATACTACAAAGTCATTTTAACAATTTCAGATAATTGCTTTTACCAAAAGTTCACGCATTCCAAGAGGGTACCATTTTCCTTCAGCAAATTCAGGAACTATTTTATTAAGCAATATCAAATCTCAGCCACTCATTACACTCTTGGTTTTTCCCTCTTTTGCTTTTTTGGTAATTTAGATAATTAGATTTTATTTTAGCTTTACTTAGTTAGTAGGTAATAATACTTTCTATTAATTTTCTTTAAATTATTCTTTGATTCAGTTGAATTAAATTTTCATCTTTATTTATATCGTTTAATTACTATTTTTGTATTTATATTTTACTTGGCACAAGCTTTAATTTTTGTATTTATATTTTACTTTGCGAGCTTGATCAATATGAACACTAAATACAGGCGCATCATATTTTTGAGAACTTCCCAAAAGCCCCTGTCTTTTCGTACCGAGAAGTGAGAGCCCGAGATACTTGTATTGCCTATAAAACAAGCACTGATTTACAATAATATGGTACTACTTTTTTATGGGTTGGTACGAAGGATACAGTGTATAAGCAGTGATATCGAAGTCATAGAGATTTAAGGTATCAAATCCAGCAAAAATCAATCGTTCTAATGCAAAATTCAAAAAAGATGAAAAAAAAAACAGATAATTAAATTCGAGTCTCACAAAAAGAAGACGAGTACTCATCTTTGTAATGAATTTTTCCAGCAAAACATTGTAGTGCTCTCTTGTTGTCCATTATCGTAAATTAACTAAGTACCTTTTTTGATAAAAAGTAACTAAAACATCAATTTATGAGTAATTGAATTTTGTAAGCACATAATTACGAGTCGTAAAATAACTTAAATCCTTATTGCTTTTGCTTTTTCATAAACAAGGGTTATTGGTTGATTGATAATGGAGGAAAATCGATGGCGAAGCAGAGATGGCAATTAAATCCTTTAAAAAAAATTCCAACTCTTTGCGGAGTTTTCAGTTTTCACCTCCAAAATACTAAAAGCTTTTGTTCAACTTTCTGCAATTTGGACAATTGATTTTTTTTTTTAATTTTTAGATCTATTTGTGTTATTGATTTGTAGTAATTATTGTTTCTTAACTACAATAGTAAAAAGAATTAATTTTTGACCATTGATTAAATGAGTGGACAGCTATAGTTTATTTAAGAGTGCAGTGGAGGCACCGGAGGAGATACAAACTGGAGGGAGCCGGTGTTCATGACTATTGTTGAAATTAATTTGGTGCTTGTTTCCCTGGTCCCATTATTATATTACTACATTCTAATTTAATATTTGTCTTTTTTCAATCTTTAACCTACTTTTTGAAAATAAAAGTTAAAATATTTTGCAAGGAATGTATAATGGATATTTGAAAACTTGAGAATTCTTCAAATATATTCTCTATTTGTGTATGTTTAGTTGTCAAATTTTGATATGATACACTTATTAAAAAATAAGTATTGGTATAATAAATTTCCTATTTTACCCCTTTTAATTGATAAGGTCACTCATTATATTTTTCAAAGTTATAAACTCAATGACAATAAATTGAGGGATATAATAGGAAAAAAATGTGTTATCTTAATTTGTCAAAAATAACAAGTAAAACTAAAAATAAACTAAAACCTTTTTTGATAACTAGAAATAAATGAAGAGAGTATTTATCAAATTTTATGATCAAATACTACTGCTCAAAGTTTTTACAAAATTTTCTCAAAGTTCTTTCCAAAAACTTTTGGGTCAAACGACACCTAAGAGTAAAGAATATGTTGTTATGAATATGAAAGGCTTGGCTATTCTGTGGATTTCAAAAATGCCCTTTTTAGGTTATGAAATTACAAGTCATTACCAACTTTATTTAAATTACCAAATTTATACCAACTTTTATTAAAAAGTAGGAAAGAGAATATTTTTTTTTATGATAAAGTTGATTAAAGTGTGATGTGATATGTGGTGAAAAGGAAGAATAAATTAATGATATTTAAAAGATTTAGAAATTGGTGTTGGTGATGGGTTTCTTGTTTATTATTATTTTATTTTTTTTATAATTGACAAAGAAGTAGTATGTCCTTCCCAATTGTAGAATACAATTTTCAATGTATAAACGTAATGTGAACCGTAAAAATGATTGAACTATGAACCAAAATATTTTGTGTTCACGAAAAAAATTAGTGTTACGTATAATTCATATTGTGAAGATAGAAAAAAATTTACAATATAATAAATTTAATTGATATTTTTTAATAAATAATTGATAATACTATTTTTTAATAAAAAAAAATTTACAATATAATAAATAATTGATAATACTATTTTTTAATAAAAAAAAAATAAGAAGGTAATTGTAGCGAATTTCATGGAATTAAATATTTATTAATGTGTTCCTACATATTTGTCTTATTCTACACAATTAAAAAAGGTAATGTTTAAATTATGGTATTTTAAAATATATTTATGGAAAATGTATTGAAAATAATTTTTAGAAGAAGACCCATCAAATCAATTTAATTGATTTGATGGGATTATGACAGCCTACAATCCCCTATAAAGGGGAGGGCACATCAATGCGGTACGGGTAGGGCCATTTGTCCTCCATTTTTTTCATGAAAATTTTTTACCCAAAAGATAAAATGGAGGGAATGTTTTTTGTGTATTTTTTTTTAAAAAAAATATAAGAAGGTAATTGTAGCGAATTTCGTGGAATTAAATATTTATTAAGATGTTCATACATATTTGTCTTGTTCTACACCATAAAAAAATGTAATGTATAAATTATGGTATTTTAATAAATATTTATGGAAAATGTGTTGAATAAATTTATTAGAAGAAGACCCATCAAATCAATTTAATTGATTTGATGGGATTATGGCAGCCTACAAGCCCCTATAAAGGGAGGCCACATTAAATAATTTGTTGATATTTACAAATATGTTCTTCAAAGTTTGAGAGAATAAATGTTAATTTGAAAACGTAATGTAAATCGTAAAAGTAGTAAATTTCTTGAAAAAAACCTTTCAAAAAATGGTATGCAAAATGATTGTACTATAGAGAAAAATAAATCTTACATATAAATGATAAACAATGCGAAATTTTTGTTGAACATTCGAATTTTTTTTTTTCTTAAGATTATAAAATGATAATCGTAACCAAACATGTTCATATAAATTTGGCTTGTTCTATACTCTAAATAATGTAATGTATAAATTTTGTTTTTTTAATAAATAATAAAATAGGAATTGAAGAGGACAAATCACATCCAATTAATTGATTAGATGGGGTTTGGACAGCCTAGTGCTAGAGCCTACCCGCCCCAAAAAGGGCTGCCACATCATGAATGTCAGCCGCCCATGTGTCTTTCATTTTTCCCCATGCTCAAAAATTAACAAAAGAGAAATTGGAGGGAATTTGTTTGGTATATTTAATAAGTGTTTGACCAAGAATTATATTTTGGACAAAAAAGGCTTCAACAAGTAAGAATTTTGTTTGAACAAGGGACAATGATAAATACTTTCCATTAGTGAAGAGACCAATTCCAGTTGTTTGTTGTTGTTTGTGGTATACAACATGGGTTCCATATTGGTTTTCTGAAGGATTTGTAAAAATTGGTAAGGAGGTTAATTATTCATCACATTTGACATATACATGTGGGGTAATTATGCATAGTGCTTGCATAAACGTCACGAAATATCACTACCATTTATAATTTTTTTTTTTGGCAGTCAAGATAGTAATAGTATTTCTTTGGTATACTTGTGATATTTCAAATGGTTTTCATTTTGGTGTAATGGGGATGTTGTGAAATAAATTTAAAAGAAAAAACATGTCAGTACGCATAGCTTTAACCTGGGACAGTGAAACATGCAAATTTACACCAAATAACAAGTGAAAAAAAAAAACAAATAGAACGAAAAAATAGAAATTTAATATTAAACATCAATCCATTGGGAAAAAAAATATACAGAATTGTTGACAAAATCTTGGGGGGGGGGGGGAATATTATGTCCAACAACAAAATTAAAAACTACGATTTCCTCCTCGGAACATACTTGGATGCCGGTACTCTTTCACTTTGTCCAACATGCTCAACCTGCCTCCTCGGACCACCAAAGCGGCTGACCACCTTCCCCGTCACCTCACTTTCACTTATGGCACCATTCTCATTTTTTTTGGTGCCATAATCCCATAATAAAGTGCCATAACGTAATCGACAGAAGGCTGGGTCAAAAGACTTTGATCCGATCTGAACATAATCATACCCATTACCATCAGCAATACCATATAAAAATACCAAATCTGACAATAATGAATAATACCATAAACTACACCAAAAAATTACATCTTTCATCCCAAAAAACAGTAAAAATGAACAAAACCATACAAACTACCATCATGCATACCAAAACAGGAAACATAACAAAACCATCCAATTACCAAATTATCATACAAACTTACCATCAGCAATACCATATAACATACCAAGTGTGACAATAATGAAGAATACCATAAAATGCACCAAAAAATTACATCTTTCATACCAAAAATCAGTAAACATGAACAAAACCAAACAAACTACCATCATGCATACCAAAAATAGCAAACATACAAAAAACCATCCCGTTACCAAATTAGCATACAACTTTACCATCAGCAATACCATATAAAAATACCATTTCTGAAAATAATGAATAATACCATAAACTACACCAAAAATTTACATCTTTCATACCAAAAATCAGTAAACATAAACAAAACCATACAAACTACCATCGTGCATACCAAAACAGCATACATAACAAAAAACCTCCAATTACCAGATTAACATACAAACTTACCGTCAGTAATACCATTATCCCCAAACCGGCATCCATAGTTTAACACCATAAAAAATACCAACTCACAGACATGCCTAATACCAAAAAAAAATACACCAACATTTGCAATAAAAACAAACATTTGCTGCCCAAAAAAAACAAATTACATACAAACAAGAGGATATACATCACATGCTAAAGTCAAAGACCCCCTAATTAGCAGTTGCAAACAAAAAATAAAAGGCCATCCAACATTGAAGGATTACAACAGTGAAGGATTACATACATAACCCCAAAACAAAAAACACAAAAATATATTCAATAAAATCGAAAATACATAAAAAGGGGACTTCGGAGGAAGAAAAACGACATGGGAGGCAAGAAAACTCAAATAAAAAATGTTGAGATAAACTTTACACAATAAACCATTACTTGAATGACCGGATTCAAAAGGAAAATAAAAAAAAATTCACAATTACATACCTGAAAATCTGGAGGTTGAATGGTAATGAAGAAGAAGAAGATGAAATCTTTCACAAAAACAAAGAATATTACCAAGAAGAAGAACAAAAAGCACAATATTTGTTTCCTAATAAATCGGGGAGTTGAATGGTAATGAAGAAGAAGAAGAAGATGAAATTTTTGTCAAAATGAAACATGTGAGGGAATATATGATTCTAATTAATGCTTCTTGTAGAAATATAATACATTATCCAACGGATATAAAGGTTACTTCATTAAAAAAAAAATTAATTAAAGTGTTGCATTAAATGGCTCCATTAATGAGCCGCCTGACCGCATTTAATGCGGGTCAGGTCAACATGTCAAAAATAAAAAAAAAAAGGAAAATTCGTTATTTTAATTAAAAAGTCAAAAATTTGGACTTGGTAAATATGTAAATTAGTTGGTAGAAAAGTAAATAAATTGGTAAACGTAATTTAAGGGGGCAAAGTTGTATATTTTCTTAAAAGTTCTCTTCTTAAAAACTCAAAAAAAAAAAAATGCAAATACAAAAAATACCCATGAATAATTAAGAGATTGTGGTAGAGAACGTGATCAAATTGTTTCAATCGAAAAAAGCAAAGAAACATAATAAAATTATACAACTTCAACCTATACTAAATAATTGGTTAGTATAGAATCAGAATTTGGGTAGAAGTAGATATTCCAAGTTTAAACGGATTAGGAATTAGTACTGCCCTAGGTTAAATTCTTTCTCTATTTATATCAACTCATATTTCTTCCTTCTCACAATCACACCTAATTTGTTTTTCTTTTTCTGAAACGTTCCTAAGTCACAGGTAATTTATTGGGGATTTTTCATAAATATACACCTAAAAATCATTTTTTTTCAATTACCCTATCAAGCCAAAAAAATTACAACTAGAATACCAATTTTTATTACAAAAGTAGGAGAGAGAGGATGTTTGTGGTATAATTAATATAGTATTTGATGTGATGTAATGTCTTGGGATTTGGAAGAAAGTAATGAATGGAAAATTTTTTGGTGTTTGATGTGATATATTAGTATTGGGAAATGGAAAAAAAAAATGGAGATGATATTATAAAAATTGTGTATTAGTTTCAAAGCTGCGTGAAAACCATACAGAAACCATACATGAAACCATACAGAAACCATTAACCCCTGCTGACCTTCAGCCAAATCTGCACAACCCCCAAAAACCAAAAAAAAAAATTATATATATATTCATGGTTTCCTCCTTCAAAAAAAAAAGCCTAGTACGATGAAAAACCATGCAGAAAACCATTAAAACTGTTGACCTTCAAGTAAGTATGCACCAAATATATATATATATATATATATATATATATATATGCATAAAATGGTGCAAGTACCCTACATGGAAAACCATGCAAAACAATGAAAACCATAGAAAAAAATATGTTTTTTTTTATTAATTAAAAAAACAAAATGTTTATGGTTCTATGTTGATATTACAGTTAGTAACCATAATAAGAACCATAGAGAACACCCGAAAAAATGTGGACCTTAATACCAAATATGCACACAATAATTTTTTATATATAAGGGAAATTAAGAATGTTTAATATTGTTTAAAAATATTATCTATTGTGTACATTTTTAAATAAATAAAAAACTCTTGGCCAAGAAATGGAGAACATTTAATGTAATGTGATAGGAATACTTTTGGTAGGACCTAGTGTTTCCTAGGTTATGATATTATAAACACTGTGTAGTAGTTTCAAAGCTGCCTGAAACCTTACAGAAAATCATACAGAGAACCATACAGAAAACCATACACAAACCATAGACCCCTGTTGACCTTCAACCAAATCTGCACAACTCTCAAAAACCCAAAAAAAAATGTATATATATATATATATATATATATATATATATATATATATATATATATATATATATATATATATGCATACAAAACAAAATTTTTTATGGTTCTATGTTGATATTACACTTATTAACCATAAAAGTAACCATAGAGAACCCCCGAAAAAATCATAGAGTACCCATATGCACACAATTATTTTTTATAAATATAAATATGTATATATTAATTGTGCCTCTTCAAATATTTAATTTATATATATATATATATATATATATATATATATATATATTGTTTTCGACCGACTTTCTTTTTTGGCATTAAGATATACCAACAATTAAACCATGTCGGACCCATTAAATGCACCTGTCCGCTGAGGTCACGTCAGCATTTAATGCTGACGGCCCACCTGCATTTAATAAAAAAAAATAGAATAAAAAGGACATGTATATTATGGTATTTTGGTGCTATTATTGTAGATAAATGGAAATGTGTAAATTTGGTACAAATATTGTATAATCTTGTAATAAATCCTAATTTATTCCATCTTTTTTCTAAAACATGTCGAGATCAAGCGTCGCATTATTATGTGTGTTTCTGTTGTTGGGTGCTGGCATAGGCATGGTTGTTGCCACTGCAAGTGAACCCAAAACAGAAAACACCAAGGAGTTGTTTGGTACTTGTTCCACTCGATTATGGTGGCGTCGTCCTTCAATCGGATGGTGGTGGCGCCGTCCTCACCCTAAAAAACCAGCTCACGTGGCTCCATCTCCATCTCCTCTTCATAATGCGGCTTCACCAACTCATGCTGCTCCATCCCCAATTGATCCTATCGTTCCGGCCCCCACACGGCTCCATCTTTGGCCCCTGCTCCAACGACTTCTTGCATGGATGATGGTGTTTCTGATTTGATCCGTTCTGTTTTCAGGCGTAAAATTTTACTATCCTTACAATGCTGTAAAGTTATTTCAACTAATTCAGATGATTGCTTTTACCAAGGGTTCACGCATTCCAAAAGAGTACCTTTTTTCATAAGCAAAGTCAGGAACTATTGTGGTCATCGTCAAGGCTGAAGCATGATCACATCCTAGAACACTGATTAAGCTTTTTTGTTTTTTCCTCTTGCTTTTTTTGGTTTTCTTTTTGGTCATTTAGATAATTAGATTTTAGCTTTACTTCAAGGGTGTTAGTTGGTAGTTAACAATACTTCATGTTAATCTTTTCTTAAATGCTTTGATTAGTACAATTAGAATTTCATCTCTATTTTTCTGTTTAATTACTATTTTCTGTGTCCATATTTGACTCGATACAACTCACATGTGGATTTGACACATCCATTAAAAAAACTATGATTCACATAACTATTTTATAACCATGCCAACCTATTAATATTAATGTATAGTATTATATTGTGCAAACTGTTCATTTAGTATATCTATGACCATTATTTTCCGAGCTTGATCAATACGAAAACTTCAAAAATCCTTAGGCGCAAGACTGACCTTATCTTTTGGTTCCTTTACAGAGAACGTAACATGTACTGTTTTTTGAACAAGCATTGAGTTTTAATTTTAAGAAAATGGTCATCCAAAAATAAATCCGTTAAAAGGGGTATAGTATGGTGGTACTATTCTTTTAAGACTTTGTACAAAAACAGTGGATAACCAGTGATATCGAAGTCACTGGATTTAAGGGAATGAACTTTTTCTACGTAAGGATGAAAGGGATACTTTGGAGTTTATATGTTCATGTCTATTGGTGAAATTTGCTCGATATGAAAATCTACATAGTTGGTGCTAATTTCCCTGGTCCAATTCTTATATTTGTGCATTCTAATATAGGTGCATATCATGTAGTGTCTTAATGTAAGGATAAGTAATGTAAGGATTAGTAATGTAGGGATTATCTTTTTATCAAATGTTTGGTTCATTGTTTCCTATCTAATTTTATACTTGGTTTAAAACTCTACAATTTTTTTTCCAATTATACCCTTGAATTATTATGAAATTTTCTATTTCATGTAATTAGATCAAAGTAGATTTTTTTTGTGACTTCTAACTAGTTAAGAGAACAATAATTTTATCATCATGTTTGCTATTTTTTCACTTGAGTTATTTGAGAATAAATAATTGTGATGTTAATAAATTCATCACTAATAAAATGTCAATTTTTAATTTAATAAAGTCAGACCATCTATTATAAAATTAAAAAGATGATAAACAATTGTAAAATAAATAATCTATATTTACACATAAAAATTTGGAAGTTATAGTTTTAATATAGTGTATAATTGTTTATATCTTACAAACTTTGAGAATATATTTAACATCCTTGGACTTTGTTTTGTATTAATAAATCACTCAACTAAATTAATTATAAAAAAAAAAGATTGACATGGCAATTTTTTTTGTCTGTTATGTAAATATGAAACCACAAATAAATAAAATATAAAAATTTGACATGGTAAATTTATTTGTTTTTACATTATAAAAATAGGAACACGCAAATAAATAAAATTTGTAAGCTAATTTATTTAAACAAATTTACTATACAAAACTACCAATATAAAACATAAAATCAAGAAAATAAAAAAATTAAAAGAAAATGAGGGATATTTTTATCTTTGTATAATTAATCTCATATGGTATTAAATCCAAGATATTAGCTAATACCACCAAATGGGAGGTATTAGTTAATACCATGTATGGTGTATTAACTAATCGATGGATTCGTTATACATGGACTAAAAAACCCTGCCAAACATAGTATTATCTAATACCATAAATAATCCATGAATTATTCTTCCTAATACCTCCTACCAAACGTACTCTTAATCTTTGAACCCTCTTATATTAGCACACTCGTTATTTTTGGCTTTTTGGACATTTAGATTTTTAGCTTTACCGGGGCTAGCTACTTGGTGTAACTCGTTTCTTTAAATTTTTAATTAGTTCATTAAATGTTCATCTCTATTTTATAACTGATCTCACGTTCATTGAACATTTGACTCATATTAATTAATTAGTTACATACTAAACATGTAAGAAAGGACTAATTAACATTTCAAAAGTAAAACATAATAATTTGTAATTATATACCGTGGATTGAATTCGCTTGAGCTTTTTTTTTCTAAAAAAAAAAAAATCTTTTTTATAGTATCAAATATTCACGATGATATTTTTCTTGGTCCTGCGATATTTCAACAACAAATCATCTAAATGTGAACATGAGATGTTTGCATTGTTTCACACATAAAAATTTGTCTTATTTTTAAAAAAATTATAGCCTTTTCATTTTATAGAGTTGCACAAATACCAAAACATTATTATTGAATAATATTATTTTATAAAGATTGTGCATAAATTTGAAAATATATACTCTTCAAGATGGAAGGTATTTCATGGTCTGTACCTTAAAAAAGAAGTAAATAGTAATTTGTTGAAGAAATAACTGATTAATAATTAGTGACATCATCAATCAATTTATATAAATCACAATTGGACATACACACTTGTTACATGCATTCTTTGTTTAGTTCAAGATTTTATCTGTGATTTTCAAAGGACCAATAATCATGTATGTATCCAGAGATTATACCTTTTATACTTCTCAATTTTTTTTTTATACACATGTCATATATTCCTAAAAGTTATATTATACTTTTGTAAAATAAATTATCCTCCATCTCAAAAAGAATAATTTACTTTAGATTTTAGTCTGTTTAAAAAAAAAGACTTTTTTCCTTTCCTGACAATATTTTATTTCAATTTTCCACGTGACATGTTTAAGACCATGAGATTAAAAATCAATTTGGTACAAATAAAAATGTCTTTTTTATTTTCTTAAGCTTTGTAACAAGTCAAACTAGATTATTCTTTTATAAACGGATGAAGTAAATTTTAGAAATAGATACCTAATATGTGAATGAAAAGTGAAGAGTGCATAATTGCAAGTTAAATATGAAATGTAGAGAAACAAATAAGAATTAGTTTAGCAAATACAAAATAGCTCAAAAGAATTTCAATATATTAAGGCAAAACGCAAAAATTTCAACATATTGTGCAATGCACGAAGAAGCAAATCTTATCTACATTCTTTGTTTATTTCCTCAAAGAACATCATGACACATTTCGCCACGGTAAAGGAATTAGAATAATGAAAATAATATTTAACTGAAAAAAGTAGATTTAATTACAAGGAGTTGACATCATAAGATTGAGAATATATTAGATTTCTGAAGTCTTTTCTAAGAGATGCATTGCACCAAATCTTTATTGACTTCTTCTCTAATTATTTATTTGCCAAATAAGGCGAAGTGCCATCACTAATCAACAAACTGTACTTTTTCTTAACCATTTATTCTTCTCATCTCTTCCCATTTTCTCCCCAAAATGTATGTTTTTCTTCTTTTATATTTATACTAATAATAAAAACACTAGAATCGCATTAATATATTGCTGGAGAAAATTGGATATTAATAATTATTGTCAGATGGATAGTGAAATTCGTATAGCAGTGTATTTGTTTGTTTTTGAAACACAGACCTTACCATTATCTCGTAGAGATAGAAAAACTGTTTTCGAAAGACCCATCTCAAAAATGTCAAACCCCAAAATCAGTCAATTTCCATATTTTGGTGGTGAGTGTCACTTTCAATAATCTATAATAATTAATTTTATACATTTAGTTGGTTTTATAAAGTAAAAAAATAACATGTATAAAAGTTGACTGAGAAGGGTAAAATATACACAGACCTTACTATTACCTCGTAGAGATAAAGAAATTGACTGGATATGTTATTATTGTTTCGTGTTTAAAAAACAAACAAATACACTGCTATATGAATTTCACCATCCATCTGACAATAATTATTAATATCGAATTTTCCCCGGCAATATATTAATGCCATTCTAGTGTTTTTATTATTAGCATAAAGAAAATTAATTTTGTAAAACAAATGATAGTTTTGTCATGTGTAGCATACATGAAGTTTAAGTATGGATGAATTCTTACCAGTCCTTTTCTCTTTCTTTGATATCTAAGAGTGGCCATAATATTTTTAAATTAATATATATCTTTTAGTTATTTATAAAATTATTTTTTTTAAGGAAAATGTCTGCACACATCATTTTTCATAATTCCAAAAAAGAAGACCTAATTCTTTTCAATATTTTTTGAAAAAAGTGATTCAATTTTTTGGACAACATTTTAATTTTAATTTGTATGAAATATCTTTAAGAAAATAATATTTAAAAAAATTAAATCTATTTGACATAAAATTTAAGTTAGAATCATAAGATTTAAAAAATTATTTTAAATTAGACTAATCTTTTTAAAATTGAGTAAATATAGTTGAGGAATTTTCGGATATAGCCACTCAAAACTACCTTAATTATACTTCATAATTATAGTTTGGATAATTACATTTCGTAACTATAGTTATAGCAACATTTGTATATGTTTATATAATTCACTATACATTTTACAATTTTTGTCTAGCGTTTGCATATTTCTCTATTAAATTTATGCACAACATTTGTATAATTTGTTATACAATTTACGGTGTTTGTATATTCGCTATATAATTTAATTCGTGCATAACTTTTATATAATCGTGCAAAATATCTATATAAATCACGTGAATTATACAAAATTTAAATTATAATTATAATTATATATTTATCATAAATATAACTATATTAGCTAATTAATTAGTATATATTTATTAATCAATTTTATTTTCTCAATATAGTTAGCGTGAGGTTTGGGTCAAGGGAGGAGAGAGAGAGAGCCGAGATGGCACCGCCTCTACAAGGACGCCTTTGAGATGAATGACACATTGAGGCCAAACTCAATCGAAATTTCAAAGTCAGTTCCATTCCACTTCTTGCTCTATAAATTCACCAAAGATTTGTTGAATTTGAAGATCAAAAGAAAAGAAACAAGTATAAAAACAGAATAGAGGAGTATTGGTATTTGGTTGATGGTCTCATGGGAGCAACGGGTTCCAAGCTCGAGAAGGCCCTCGGAGACCAGTTTCCAGAAGGAGAACGATACTTTGGTCTCGAAAATTTCGGCAACACTTGTTATTGCAACAGCGTCTTGCAGGTTTAATACTCTTCTTCTGTAATCTTCGGATTCTTCATTCTTTTTCTATAATGAACTTTCTATTTGTTTATTTTCATTTGATGGGTCAATTTTTTTTCAGTTTATAAAATCTGGGTTTAGCTTGAATTTCTACAGTATGCGTTGATCCCCAGCTAGTTGGACCTATTTCATTCCGATGATCTTAATATTTTAATAGACAAATTAGTTTAATTTGGGTTCCTCCAGCTAGTTAAAACTGGAGATTATCTAGTTGTATTGCTGTTGCTATTTGATCGATTAACCCTTTTTGTTTTCACTATCCAGTTTACGAATAATAAGTTTTAATGAGGATGCTTAGTTTTGCAATTTGATATTTTGATTTCCAATGATGAAAGTCTTCCTTAGGTAAACCAAAGTCCAGTAATGAGTCTGACACTCTTCATTTGAGCAGTGATTGTTGCATCCGATGTGATTATTGTTTGTTCCTTTTCTCTTTTGATACAGGCGTTATACTTTTGTGTCCCCTTCCGCGAGCAACTGCTAGAGTATTATGCAAATAATAAAAGTCCTCCAGAAGCAGAGGAGAATCTCTTAACATGTTTGGCTGAATTGTTCTCACAGGTAGCAGATTCAAACTAAATGTCTGAGATTTCTATCTAATGAGTGCTGTTTTGAATGTTAAGAGTATTCTGCTACATTGAACGTGAATTTAATAATTCTCGGTAAAGTAATTACCTTGATAAAAATAATTCTAGCAAAATGTTTGATGTCCTCCACGTCACATGCTTAATTGAGGAATTTGGCAAGTTTAGCTTTAAGTGCCAGCTATCTCTGTGACATTCAATCGAGAAAGTGGAAAAGGATGACTCATAAGCAGAAGAACTCCAACAATTGTAGACTAGATTCCAATCAAGTGCTAGTTCAGTATGTTCTGCAAACATATTCCTATTGTCATAATTGTGGTCAAGGAAATTCAAGTAAGTGAGGGTAGTAGCATAAGATTTTTACTTTTCTCGACTGAGAAGGCAAAAATACTACTTATTGTCTGAGCTAGGCTGATGGATCTGCTTGTTTAAATGGAGAGTCAATCCAAAGTGCTAGGGAAGTAAGAAAACCAAGACAACATAATAGCCTAAGAAATATATAAAAACTTGAAAACTTTCTCTTCCTAACACCCCTTCCTCGAGCTTTCCATTTCTGCCTCTTGGTTATATTTTGCTACATAATAGGGTTATAGAAAATTTCGACCCAAAAATGAGGATGTGCTATGAAGCAGTTTTGCATTAACTGGGCATTTTTTTCCTTCAACCAGGTTAGTCTATCCGTTGGTATCTCTGAGTTAAATTTTTGTTGAATGATGAATTTTATTCAAGAATTATCATCCAGAAACAAAATTTCTACCCATATGAATAGCATTTATTCTAATATATGCTTGTTGAGAAATTGTATGTTCGTAAATTTTCTTCTTGTTGTTGTCACGCAGATAAGTTCGCAGAAGAAGAAAACAGGTGTTATTGCTCCAAGGCGCTTTGTACAAAGAGTCAGGAAGCAAAATGAACTTTTCCGAGGTTACATGCATCAGGCACGTGTTTCTCTATACATTTATGTGTGCTTGCTATTTGTTGGCAACGATCCGACATCTATGCAAAAATCATTTTTTGGTTGGATCATGAAGGAAGAATTCATTTCTTGATCAGCTTCCTTAACCATGTCGTTCTTGTAGGCTTCAAGAGAATCTTGAAGGAACCATTACTATCCTTTAAGATAATTTCACAGTGGTAACCTATAGCGAGATACCTGCTTAAAAGAAAATAAGCAGAACGTAACAAAGATCATCTAGAACAAGAAAGAGAATACCCTAAAAATGTCAAAACTAGGAGATGTGACTGCTCACTTCTACTTAGATGCACGATTAGTCATAAGATCACACTGGAAGCATGCACTCTTTGAGCTGCTTTGATGTTATACTGCATCTATCATTTAATTCAGAGCATCTTCAAGGTGCTGTGACCCGTATGTCCTCGTACAGTGTATTTTCTTCTGGGTTACGTCCTAGTGTTTTTAAACTGGTTTCACAACAAGGCTGAGAAGTTTTTACCTTCCTACGTACCCAAATTGTGCTTACCTGCTGAAACCACTTTAAGTCTTTATAGTTAAATGATTACCTTCTTAATCTGATCATGTACATAGAGGTGGAAACGAGCTCCACTACGGGTTTATTGGCGGTTGGTTGCTAGAGGAGAAGAACAATATAGGAGGATGAAAAAGAAGAATTAGTGTTGCGATACTTGTGTGCCTAATGGAACAGGGTAATGACTGCGAGAGGAGAAGAAAGAAATAGTTAGGAAGGAACTTCATTGTGAGGTCATATATTGCCATTAAAAGGGTTGGAGATATCAGTTAAAATTACGGAGGGTTAAGTTCATATTTTTTTTAATGCCGGAGGGTCTAATTTCCATGAACAATGATTTAGCACAGTAAGTGTTTAATGATTGTGATGTATGATCTCTACTTCATTGCAATCGAGAATTATTAGGACAACTACATGCAAAATAAATCCCTAGTTTATCTATGTTTTAATAAAGCTGATGTTTTGTCATGCTTTTGCTCAGGATGCCCATGAGTTTTTGAACTTCTTGTTGAATGAACTTGTTGATATCTTGGAGAAAGAGTCTCATGCAGCAAAAAGTTTAACGGCAAGTTCTCCTGAAAAAGTCTCAAATGGATCATGTAATGGTCACGCAAATGGTGTTAAGAAGGAACCACTTGTTACCTGGGTGCACAAAAATTTTCAGGTAAACTATCTAACTGTTTTAAGGATTTTATCCTCCTTTTGGTCTGTAAATAATCTGACAATATCATGTTCAATATCTGCATTGCAAGTTTGCAACTCACAGGAGATAGTAAAGGTGGTTTTCTTACATTTCTGTCAATGAACTTCTTTTATACTCTAAGAATTTGAAAGGAAAAGAGGCGTTCTCTTAAAATTCTATGTTGGGTTTTTGAAAGGTTCGTTCTGTGTTGGGTTTTTTTTTTTTGGATTTGTATCTCAAGGGAGGTAGAGGGGCAGGACGAGGAGGAAAATGTGAAATTCTCTTAAAATTCTATCAATGAAAAGATTTTGTAATGTCATTTGAAAGATTAGAGGCAAGGTCCTTTATTGGTCTTCTGAATTTGTATCTGATGCTCATGGATTCCATCAGTCAATGAATTCATTTATGTTTAAATAATAAGTTCTTACTTCACTCCATTTGTGATGCAAATTTTGGAGCCTAGGACTTGCAAATGGTGTACTACTTTCTAAATCTAGTGGCTGCTTAATTGGTTCTGTTTTTTAATATGAAATGTAGGGTATATTAACCAATGAAACAAGATGTTTGAGGTGTGAGACAGTCACAGCAAGGGATGAGACATTTTTTGATCTGAGCCTTGATATTGAACAGAACAGTTCAATTACAAGCTGCCTCAAAAATTTCAGTTCTACAGAGACCCTCAATGCAGAGGACAAATTTTTCTGCGATAAGTGCTGTAGGTAAGTGCCTTCATCTTTTCCTTTTGAAGCAATTATGGTGGAGAAAGTTACTTTCTTTTTGTGAATTCAGCTTGCAAGAAGCACAAAAACGAATGAAGATAAAGAAACCGCCACACATCTTGGTCATTCATTTGAAGCGCTTCAAGTACATGGAACAGCTTGGTCGTTACAAAAAATTGTCTTACCGCGTTGTGTTTCCGCTGGAGCTAAAACTCAGCAACACCATTGAGAACACGGATTCTGAGTATTCTCTATTTGCTGTTGTGGTTCACGTCGGGAGTGGGCCAAACCATGGGCATTATGTTAGTCTTGTGAAAAGCCACAACCACTGGTTGTTCTTTGATGATGAGAATGCAGAGATCATTGATGAGTCTGCTGTTCAGACATTTTTTGGCTCAGCTCAAGAGTACTCAAGCAATACGGATCATGGCTATATCCTCTTTTATGAGAGCCTTGCAGCAAGCAAGAGCTGATAATAGTACTCGCATGTTAAAGATCTAACTCTTGCACAAGTGTCTGCTTAACTTCCGTCATGTTTGGCTTTACCATGGTTCACTGGACTGGCTTAACGAATGTTTACGATTCGGTGTACAACACACGAGGGGTTGCAAGTATTTTGACTTGTTTTAACAATAAAAAGATGTAACTCTCGGTATAGAAACTTCAAATGAGATGTTGATACTGTATTATTAGCTATGTAACTGCAACAACTTCCAATGAACTCCATTGGTAGAACCCTAAAAGAAGGAATAACTCAAGTTTCTCCTTTTGTGTAATTTCAATCTGAAAAACACTGCTCCTGTGATGTTTCATTTTGAGGTGCTGAGATGCACATTCATGGAGTATGACTCTAAATACTTGATTCCTATTTTTCCTTGCAACAATGTCTCTGTTGAGTTAGTGGATGTTTGGATTTAGTTTATTTCTTGTGGGTTTTGGCTTTTAAGCATGGTGTTGCTTTAAAAGTGTTTGGTTAACATAAAAAGTGCTTAAAAATAATTTTTTAAAGTTAAAAAAGCGCAAAAAGAAAAGAAGCCAAAATGACTCGTGATTTTTAACTTATAAGTCACTTTTAAAAAGCTAATTCAAACACTTCACACACTTCTGTGGCGACCCTGATACTCTTCTTGATTCTTCCGTGTCATACTATGCTAGTATAAAGTCAAATTAACACACCCATTTAATTTTAATACTTGATTTTTATTTATCGTCGACTCTAATACTTAATTGCTTTTCTTTCTTACAACCACGAGTGTATAAAGTTAATCCGAACACTTTTCTCCCGCGTACATTGTCTGGACGTGTTCTCGATAAGCTATGTACTGAAAATCTTCTGTATAACACCAGATACATTTCCAGCACTATGCCGACGACAGATGTACCTAGATACTTGAAGACCAGTTCTCTAAATATGTAAATGATAACCTCATTATAAACATCTTGACCTTCCAAAATTGGTGCGATTCTAAACACATCAGATACATACAAAGCAAATGCCGCAGCAGAGCTGTTGATAGAATCTCTAAAACAGTTTCTAACCCTTGGCACTCGCTATAATTATGTAAATAAATTGATAGAAATGGCAAACAAGTTTCCAGATATGAAAATTGACTAGGAAAAACTTGCTTTGGTGAATATTGGTGGCTGCACATATTAGCATTTCTTTTATGTTAATAAATATTATAAGAATCTAGACCAAATTGAGTTTCCCATTGAGTAACTTAATGGTGCAGAATTAGTCACTATGTTCTATGTAATATACAATGAATCAATTATTAACTGGCTAATCAAGGCAAAAAAGCTTATTCAAATGCTATAGACATGAAAGTATCATCATCCAATAGACTTTCAACATCAAACAAATCCTCTTCAGGGTAAATAGTATCTTCTGGGATCTCCGGGATTTGTGTTGGACCATCCTGCTGAAAGTGAGAAAAAAGAAAATGAGGTATGATGAAAAAAAAAAAAACTGACATCAAAAGCAATCAAAGATACGAGCCCGGTTAGGCTGTTGAAATTTAGATTCAACACAACATGGTCCAAGGGTCATTACCAAGATCAAGTACAAGACAATTAACTACAAACCCAATAGAATTGACTGTGATTTCCTAGACTCTACAGTTGCAATAAGATAAATACTGACAAATTCATAATCAGATGCGTAATTGAGGATTCACACATACGTTCAGTTTAAAGATACCAGTAATTTGAAATATTCAACCTGCCAAACTACAGCCAGAAAGTCAAGGTACACTAATCCAAACTATGTAACTAATGAAAAGATCTCTCTGCAACACGGATCTGTCATAAAGAAATTTATCTGCTTTTATATTCAGCAAGTGTCATAAGAGGTAGCTACGGCTATTACCATTCATTTTTTATTAAGTAAATAGATATCATTAAAGAGCATCAGGTTGATGCCATCAGCTAAAGTGTACAAGAGAGAGTTAGCTCCAGTACAAGGTCGAAGGTCCTAAGATAGAGTCAAAGATCTAACAAAAATCCTGAGAAGTGTCAACATTATTTACAGGAGACAATATTTCAGCTAAACAAGTAAACTAGGCAGCTACGTTTTAGAGAGTGATTCGAAATTGCATTCATTGGTGTATTTGGTCATGAAAAATTAACAAGGCCGAACAACTAATGGAATTTAACGAGTTACAGAAGTATCAACCTAAAAACAGATTCAGACATTCCACAACGAGATGTAGCATTCTATTTTTCTTTTTTCATCTACTTGTCTCCGGAAGCAACCATTTTCCAAGTTTTTTCCCTACAATAGCTCAGTCAACTTTCATCTAGCAACCTAGATTTAACCCATAATTCATGTCTTGCAACTTAAGAGCAAACCCATAGATCAACTCATTAAGTAGATGCATAAATGGGCATGCCAGGCAATGGGTCAAAGAGCAGTTGTTATTTCAATAATATTGTGAAAATAGAAACCATATTGCAACACACACTTTCTTTTAAACATTCAGGGTTATACCTTCACTCCACGAAGTCCTTCAGCAGTAATAAGCAGCCTACGATATTGAGCGCGACCCTCAGGATATTGAGTCATGGACTTTACCCTAGCAAGGGCTTTTTGCATCCTGACTTCAGTCTGTTTTCTTCCTTCCTTCAGAAAATCATAATCATCCTCTGGTAGTGAGTCGTCTAGTGTGCTTGACTTATTCATGACCGCTTCTGATCTAAATCCCCTCAAACCACTTCTTTTACGTCTCCACCGCAATATCACCTTCTCCAGAATTCCCACCGACCAGATAATTGGTTTATATTTCTTCCTCACTTGATGCCCCCTTATATGAGCCTTCACAATGAACAGTGAAAATGTCAGCATAAAGAAAAAGACTACAAATGTTGAGCTATATAAAAAGGGGAGCTTTAAAACAATCAAATATAACAAATTAGCTTAAGAACAAACACCAACATATGAAAATATGATTAGCACAGTTTCCACAACAACACATCCTGGACTCGTGAGTTAACTTTTTGCATGTGGAAGTTGGTTAAACAACTTAAAGGCAAGATACTCCGCATCAACAAAAACAAAAACATATGTAGCTAGCGGCCAAGTGTATAACAATATTTGCTATTGAAAGAAGCAATGCACCTGAATTTTAACAATTTTTTGTCGAATTAAAAGGAACTCTTTTCTCTTATTCCAACCACGGAACTTTTTCTGGATTTGAATGGCAGCCGCATGAGCTATACCATTGTTTTGCCCCAACTTACAAGCTCTAGAAGCTACAATAGAAAGAGCATTCTCATCAGATGATAATTCATTGTCGCAGTGCTCAATAATTTGCTTCCTCTGAAATGACTGAACCCTGAAAATTTGATGTATCCGAGCAGCTGCTTGAGTAGCATTGCGTATAGCAGCCAGAGAATCCTTAAGTGAAAGTACATCTGGGACATCATTTCCAGTAGTTGCAACAGCCACGCACTCTGTAACTCTTTCTCCAACTTTTGCTCCACAAACTTCTGCAGCAAGGTCTTCCTTTGCATCAGTCACCTTAAGCTTAGAAAGGTGAGTAGTCAAAGAAGACTCAGCAAGAAATCCAGATATTCCCTTGTGCCCATTGTCAGATGCCAGATCAGCAGGGGTTTTACAAGGAAATTCAGCAGATGGGTCTGTCAATGCTCCAGGAGATGCACCTAAAGAGACAAGACCAACAACAGTCTTCTCCCTGCAAGACAAAAACCTATTATCAAGCTGCTCGTTCTGATGGAAACTTTTCAAATGATAATGGCACTACATATAAGATTACTAATGTCAATGGGGCTAAAATGAAAGTAAAAATGACTAAGTTTTTAGACTTGAATTTGCTTTCAGCATTTTAATCTGTCAATTTAAGAAATAGAATAGATCCTTTAGACTCTCTTCTCTAAAACTATGGCAGAAAGCATTTAAGAGAATCAGTATTAATTGACATGCCACCAAACCATGATGTCTCAAGTTCAAATCAAACAAAAATGTAATGAGATGGAAGCTGAATTTTTTTTGGTTCGAACAACAATAACTATAATCATATAGAGCATGCATATGTAAACGGAAGAGTAGATCCCCCCCCCCCCCCCCCCCCCCCGCGATAACTGAATGCAAGCAAGGCCAGACCTATGCATGTAAGTGAAAATCTCATAAACGTGAATTTCAGATCCTCAATGCGTCTGGATATCATGTCTTAAGAACTAATAAAACATTATAAAAGCAAGACCAAGAAGGTGAAATCAGTCGGAAGGCCGGATGAACCAAAAGTTGAGCAAAAATTTAGCACATGAAACTTTTGTTAAGAGCTAAGTGATATTATTGCAATATCTTTGGTTGAAGGTGTTGTGTTAACACTAGCTGGCCCAACATTATCTGGTTAAAAGCTGTCTCTTACATTGCTTGGATTAGTAACATTATCTGGTTAAAAGCTGTCTCTTACATTGCTTGGATTAGTACAAACAAAAGGAAACCAGGGAATCTATTGATGTTGGCTTTAATTGTTAATCCAACAGAATTTAGGCAAATTCTATTGGTTAACGCTATTGGTCTCTTTTTCTTAATGAAAGAAAATCAGTAATGAATCCTAAACAAGAAGTCACAGGACAGTAAGATGGGCCACTGACTTGTTAAGTGAAGCATAAATGCAGAAATAGTTAATCAGTCAATGCAGTATTTACCTTCCATAGAATGCAGCCCAATGAAGTGCAGTCCATCCATTCTTGTCACGAAAATCTACACTTACCCCTGATGCTAAAATTGGCTTTAAGGCCCAGTCATAACCAAGTGCAGCTACCAAATGAAGTATACCTTGGCCTTCATCATCGAGAAGAGTCCGCCCTTTGCCATCAACAGTAACTTGGTGAATTAGCCATGCATAGAAATTCTGTTTCAGCTTTCTTTTAGAAAATAAATCCTCTTCCACCCTGCATTGTGATGTATCGTAGTATGATGAACTCTGTATCATCTGCTGTTTCTCTTCCTCCATCATTGAGATGATTTTATTAACTGCACTTTGTCTCTCCTTTGAAGCCTCCAGACTATCAGAACTGCGACAACTACTAATAGGTCCCAAGGACAATAAATTTCCAATTCGTTCAAGAAGATGCATCTCAGTCGTAGAAACATCGGCAGCACCTAATTCCTGATAAGGTCCAAATCTGTATTCGAATTCTCTAACTTCACTACAAGCAAATCTATTTGAACATGTCACGTAAAAAGGGAGTACTCCTGGTTTGTGTGGGGGAGCATGACAACGAAGCACCCCGTCTGCTATAACCTCTGCGGGAACCTCTACTTCCCCAAACATACATGACCACTTGTACTCTACAAGCTCGCCTTCACTCTTAAGAAATCTTCCAGTAATCAATACCTGCTTTGTGTGCCAAAAAATCAGACAACTTTGAAAATTCATCTAGTATCTTTCAGCAAGTAAATTTCAATATCTTAGCTAAAATACTGAGATTATGCACAATATAGGGTATAGAATAATTGGTTGCATGATTGTGAAAAGCTTGGTGCCAATAGACCAGTTTGCAGCAAGGTCGAGAACGGAAACTGTATTTGATAGAAAAGCAGACACTAACTCGTGAAACTATTGCAAATAGAGATTTCAGACAACAGGCGATGCAAGAAGTGCCATCAAGCAAGCTAGAGAACATAAAAGCCAAATACTTACCTTCGTTTCCAAGTTTGAATAAGCCCAATTAGGTGAAAAATCAATGATGCTGAAAACCTGCTCCTGGGAGAGAGAGGGATCCAGTGAATCTGAATCCACATGCAACTGGCTTGGCAGACAGGAACCATCATCCTCAGAATCTATAACATTCCATGACAGTCGATTACTTGGATGCATATGCAATTCCTCAACATCCTCAAGCTCTTTTGCAACCCATCGGGAGAAGCTGTCAACTTTTTTCAGGCCTTTTTCCAATTTTAAACTGCTCAAATCAGGCTGTTTACTCATAGAATAGTCTCCAAGCCCTAGCATATCCATACTATTCTCTTGATTGATGTCACCTTGAACTTCCACGAGTGAATTCAGATATTGAAGATTCAATTGCGTTAGTTTCTCTTCTTGATCATCAGGATATAAGTACGATTGTCCCCTAACAGTAAGTAGATCCGAAGGTAGTCCCAAATCATAGCTTGAATCTGCAATCATATCCTGATTGACATTTTGTCCATGAAACTGCAACGGAGAGTGTCCAAAAGAATACTGATAAAATAAAGCAAGTTTCAGCACATAAGCATTCAAGAACTAGGAAGCCTGGTATAGGAAAAGATGAAATCCAGGTCAAAGGAGGAGAGGAGAGGAGAGGATAAAATACATTATCTCCAAATTTTGACTCTAAGTAAAAGACAGGAGTCACAGAGAGGCATGCACATGACTACATCCTTAAATTGTCTATTTTAGGTATTTATCTGCCACAAGAAAAGGAAAATAGAGATCCTTCTAAATTTTTTTAAAAAAAGAGAACATCTAAGAGTCCTGAAAAGTTTCTTTCAGTTTTTAAAATAAGTGCTTGCTGGATACAGATTTACAGACTTAGAAGTGACAGGAGATGCCAGCAAAGATGTAACAATGGTGCGACTCTCCAAAAGAGCGGCTCAAGAGAATTAGAATGAGGATAGTTATTGCGTTTGTACTTGAACAGTTGAACTAGTAATGTTGATCAAGAATATAATATAATTTTGTAAGAAAATGGACCATAATAGCTTTACCTGCCAATTTCCATGGACTGACAAATTGTTATTGGAATCATCTTGGCATACCATCTCACCTGCAAAAGACAAAATTAAATTCCTGGCTCATATCCCAAAATGATACAGGAGAAGTTCTGAAGTGATTTAGTACCCTTTGAATAATGCTGAGAAACTGGTTCCTGAGATCCCAAATCAGTTGTTCTTTGAGGATCAGATGCAAAATTACCAAGATCACACTTTCCAGTTCCATCTATACTGGGAAGTGGTGTATACTCCACTGCAATAATAGTCACAACTTTTTAGACATAAAGTCGACAATAAAGAATCCGAAACGGTCTTAAAGAAACCATAGCGATGGAAAAATGCAAAAATTTTGCATATAATCTTAGTAAAGGCACCTGAAGATGGAGGTGAACCATATGAACTACAGATGGTATCCCTATTCTCCACCAGATGACTGTCCATTCCAGATGCTTGGTCTGGATATGAATGAAATTTGGAACACGCTTGGTGACTATCTTCTGCAGTAAATTCATTTCAGTATGAGATCTTTAACAACAGATTTAGCACTCGGCACAAACAACTAGGTAAATAAATATAGCCAAAAAAATTCAAAACTACGTCTGAAGAGATCACATAAAAACCAACTGCAAAGAACATTACCTGATTCAGCTTCTTCATGCGCTTCTGTTAAAGTGCTTGCTAGACTTGTTGAATCAGCATTAGCTGAAGCTAGTTTCTTGTGTCTCGTAGGAAAACTATCAGACAATAAGCAGTCATTCAGATAGTTCTGGTGAGCTGGTTTAGTGCTTCTGATGCAACCGACATTCACCTTGTTACCCTGTCAAGGAGAATAACAAAGAGCTATAAGAAGAAGAAGAAAAGACAGTCCATAGATTTTTTAGGAAAAAAAAACTAAAAGACAGTCCATAGATTTTTCTGATAAGATAAAGAGTATTTCATCAAACTAGTACCAAGGAGGTAGTGCAGAGTACATAAAGGTAATTATTGCACGTGATATCATGGAGTCTCACTTTGCTTTCTCTCTTTTCTTCACCTCACCCAGTCCTTCCTTTTATTTTTTCCTAAAAGGCAGGAGAGCGGGACCGGTGATTTTTCAGAGTCTCCAAGATGTAACTAGAGAGTCATCAGCAAGAAGGATACAGAAATCATTCACAAACAGCACTCTCACATCCCACTTTCAGAAAGTAATTTGATTTGATCCCTCGTGAGTGTGTAACAGTTAACCGAACTGATTCATGGCCTAATAAGGAAAGAAAATGTAGATTCTAACCTTGACTTCCAAATAGTGGACAAAAACTATGTGCATGAGATCCCTGCACCATAACAAGTGAAAAGAAAGAACTTTTAGAGCAGAAGTGGTTAGAGATGAAGAACACACAGAAGGAAAGAGTAAACAAGAACATGCAAATAATTTATCCATAAATTAAACTATTTCTTTTGTAGGACTAGTAGACAGAATGGGTAATATGTTCATTATAAACTCTTATATAATCACTTAATTACTATACTCATATGAAATAGACAGTACTTTTACTCTAATCTACTTTTGCTTAATACCAATTGTATGGAGGTATTTTGACCAATTGATAACTACTTTTGTTTCTTATTTTGAGCTTCTAGTTTTGTCATGAGAAGTAAATCGACACAAAATTACAAGGAGAAGAGGTGCAAAAAGTGCAAAATAAATAAGGATAAGCTTCCACAATGATGCAACATTATACAGTTCATACTCACTGTTCAAGCATCCAATAACTACGCCTTTGAAAATTATCATCTTCTTCTCCATGGGCATAGTAGCAGTGTAGCACATCGATACTTCCAACCTGCAGAAGGATTTTAGCAACAAAAAGGATGAAGCGTATAAGAAAGTCCATTAACTTATGCTCACAACTCATCTAGCCAACCCAAGTAAATGGTACACTTACGCCAAATTATCAACACCTACCTTCAGCTTCTCATGTGCTTCTTTAACTGTCTTCCCATCCTTCTTCTTCCTCCAGTTATGCCCGTCTTTCCTAAAGTATCTTAGCACCTTCCGATCAAAAAGAAAAACAGAGCCACCTGAAGAGCAAAACACACATTAAGAACAAACATCTAAACATGAAAAGAGAGAAAATCAAATCATTAGCTTTTCCTTTTAAGGGAATAAAAGTATCTATAACAGACTGTTCCAATCATCAACAGCGATTTCGGGTCGCTAGTCTCACAGTGAATAATGTATATTCTTCCAGTCACTTAGAAAACAAAATCTACATGGAATATGGGAATAGTCTCAGATAATCTTCTAGTTCCTTACTCAGATGAGTATTTTGCAGGACAAAGTAGGACAATGGAAAGGTCATTTACAAAGTCTAAATAATTAGGATCTCAATGAGCAAGCTGAAAACCAATAAAACATGAAGACCAAATTATTTTAGATCAAGAAGCGGCAAGTTACTAAATGAAATCATTTCCTTGACAACTATAATAAAAGAAATTCTTTAGTTCCTACAGAAAGGGAATTGCTGCTTAATCTAAACTCATATTCTCTATAATTTAGCTTAAATTGAGAGTATAAGTCTTACAACTAAAATACTCATTGAAGCTAGGGCATACACGCAAAAACTTTACAAACTCCATCAAAACCAAGGAGCCAGAAAGTTTTATTTTTGCAGAGTTTCTGTTAGGATATGCCAAGTGGCATAGCTGAAGGCAAAAAAATATAAAAAGTTTCAAAATAGATGGACAAAATGAAGAAGACATACTGACTGGCCTGTATGGAGCCTCTGGGGTTAAATGGAACTTCCTGTGGTTCCGCAGGATTTCACAAATCTCAGCAGGTCTCAGCCAACGATGCTGCACTTCTGATAATATCTGTGTTATGTCTGCAACTCAAAATCAACAAATAAACATCTATGTTTTCAAAGATGCAATGGTTCAACTTCAGAAAGAAGTTTTATAGTGAGTCAGGCAACATAAGAAACCTCAGTGAAGCACCTCTAAATCAAAACATGCAAATGTAAAATCTGAGAATCATATAGAACAACATTTGAAACACCCCTGCCAATGCCTTACACATTGTATATGCTTAATAATTGTAAGGCTGTTTTTTGAAAAAAAAGTTCATGTAAAAGAGACTCCAGCCTCTAGTACACTAAAGGAAAACTCATTCTAAATAATAACTCAGAACTAGATACAATAACATACGCAGTATAATCCCACAAGTGGAGTTTGGGGAGAGTAGCACGTGCGCAGATCTTAACCCTATCTTGGGAGGTAGAGAGGTTGTTTTCGATAAGACCCTTGGCTCAACCAAACCAAGACAAATACTAAACAAGGCATAACAAAGCACACTAAAAAGGAACTGTAACTACAGCAAATAATACGATCATCGAAGTACAAAGAAAAAATAGTAAGGAAAATGAAAGAAACAAGACTACAAGAGTAATACTAAGACTACTAGTTTGGAAGTATAAGTAAGACAACACTCAACTACCTACTAATCTTCCGCCCTAATGCGTATCCTCCATAATCTTGTCTAAGGTCATTTCTCGGTAAGCTAAAGTTGTATCATGTCAGATCGAATTACCTCTCCCCAATATTTCTTCGATCTACCTCTACCTCTCTTTAAATAATCCATAGCCAACCTCTCACACCTCCGCACTGAGGCATCAGTACATCTCCTTGTGACATGCCCAAACCATCTCAACCTCACTTCCCATATCTTGTCCTTCATTGAGGTCACTCCCACCTTGTCTCGAATCACTTCATTTCTAATCTTATCTTTCCTAATATGCCCTTACATCCATCTCAACATCCTCGTCTCCACAACTTTAATCTTCCTAATGTGAGAGTTTTTGATAAACCAACACTTCACTCCATACAACATAGTCGATCTAACAACCACTTCGTAGAGTTGGACCTTCTTGTCACACAAACTGCGGATGCAAGCCTTTATTCACATATGAGGAGTTTATGCCTCATTTTCACATACTCCAATAAGATGGAGTTGGACAAGGCTAGACTTGAAATATCACTAGTGACTCATCGGTGAAGGTGTTTAGGGTTGAAGTTGCATCTCTGAAATGTCAACAATATTGTAGCTAATGAGAACTTTCATTTTTCACTTCAATTCTTCGCATTAAATTTCTCAAGATGAAGTTGATTCTGCAAATAGATTGCTTCTCCCTAGTTTATGTATTTCATTTGCAATCTGATGTCACAAAAATCTTGAGCTTTTGGAATACTCCAGAAAGCCAAGCTCAAAGAACTAAAGCTGGACTTAGTTATGCTTGAGCTATACCAAGATAAGAAGTTCTCTATTTGATAAGAATGAGCCAAAGAACAGTTGACTCTGCTCGCATACACCCATCCTTTATAACTATTATATGCCAACCTATTATCAGTTCCTTTCTCCAACTAAAACTATTTACATGACCAACACATAAATATTTCTCTTGTGGGTTACTTTCTTGTGTATTTATGGAACATTTGGCAATTAGATTAAAAACTCTAATTGGTCCCACAATGACAAGAGTGTTTTGCGAAAGGTTATTTGATTGTAGGTTCTTTCTTTGCATTCTTTTTTTCTTTCAAGTTGATTTATAAATTTCTACACATTATTTTGAAAAGATCTTGATTATTTTTTAAATCAATTGTTGATATTGATTAACATTTTAACATAAAGCAAGGCTACGTGCATCCCCACTTATTTTATCTTTTTCTTGAAATTTCTATCATTTCTACGTAATTTTATCTTTTTAGTTATGTAGTTTTATTATTAACTCGTATATAATATTAAAGATCCATGGGCTTACGCCCAGCGGCTCAAGGTTTCTCCCATGAGATAAAACGCCTCGCCCTGGACCCGCACTTACTAAAACATTGATCACAACTAGCAATAAATCTTTCAGTATCTCATGAAGAATAAATTTAATGCTGTTAACCATGAGTGATCAAAGCAAAGAAAGATAGAACTGTCCCGTGCCAACCAAACTGAGTCAGAACTAACAACTAGCTAATTCCCCAATTATCTATGAAATTTAATTAATTGTAAATTCAATTAACTCAAAAATAGAAACATCACACAAATCAGTTCATTCTCTCCGTTCAGCATTCCCGTTCAGAGTTCAATCAACTTCCACTAATTTTATACCAGTGAGATATAGTCATCTAATTCTTAAGGCATAGAGAAAAAATTGGAAAACCGCAAGAATAACAAAGGATTAGGTGATCGGAAAGAGGAAGGCACAAATTAACTTTACCTAATCGAAATCCGGGAGGATCCGGTCCACAATCCTCCATTAACGATGAATTGATCAGAAGACCGACGCGAGCTTCAAAGTATAGAGAAGATGAATGGGAACGGAAAACGAGAATTGAGAATGTTTGGTGTGAATATGATGGATTAGATTTGAATATTGTGGATTTTTACAACTCAATTAATTAATTTAAGACTTGAAAGCTGAGACTTGAGAGGGCTTGTCAAGTCTAGTAAAGTGGTGGGACATGACAAAGCCAATTGTATACTGACATGTGTCATGCGATAGAAGAGTCGGAGGGCCCCGCAATTAGCAGCGTGGACCAAGTAGAGAACCGTCCGGTTCTTCACTTTCAACTTCATTCGGTTCACTGTTTTTCCGGGTTTTATTCTAGTTTCATATTTACATACTAAAGTCCAACTTTTCGTGAAGTCCTATCTAACCTAATTCCTTGAATTGTACTAATTTTGATCTGAAGTAATTAATTATTTCCACTATCAAAATGGCTCCGTCAAAGTAATAAAAAGGATTAATTATAAAGATCTTATAAAATAAGTTTCAAGATTTTCTTGAAGTAAATATTAATGTTCTGACACAATTTATTTTAGAATTGAAGTGTATTTATTACTATTATTATTCTTTTACCAACATCAACGTTATTTCATTTAACTGCTAAATATTCAATTGTCTTCTTGATTTTAGTTTCTACTTTCCATTTTTTGAATTTAGGTACAATATATTATAACTTCTGATTTAGTTTTAGTATATTAATTTTAAGATTTTTTTATTTTATTCAAATAAATCAATCCAATAAGACGTCCTCCATCTTTTTTTATTATTATTATCAACAGAGATTTAATTATTTAATAAATGTTTACCAATAGTAAGAGTCCATCCTAATTGAAGGTCTGGAACATACGCATTACAATAAGAGCCAGTTCGTTCATACAATTTTTCAACATAATAATCTGACCAAAATAGTTTCTGGGGATATCCCTCCCTTACTTAGTGCGTCTGCCAGGTGGTTCTACTCCCTAAAAGTGTGCGCCACTGCTGGGTAGTACGTCCTCTATCGTCCAAGTTGATCCACCAATTGAAAATTGAAATGTTAACAAAAAGATTAAAAATAAGCTGATGGCATGACAAAATCCAATGTGGTGATTACTCATCGTTTCTTTCCTCGGCTTCGGACATTACCGCCACGTAGCCAGACAACAAAGGTCCACGTTCGCTTTTGCATACACATATTGTAATTGTCTGACGATTTTAACCTCCATTTGAAGTCAACCGTCACCTTTACCATTATCACTTGAACAAATAATATACTTCCAACTTCCGTGTATCAAAGCTTTGATTATCGGAAAGATGAATCAGTTGCTGGCGAGGTTTGTGATGAGGCACCGGCGGTTATTTTCAGGTAGCACAAGTAACCGTTGCATATCGTCTTTGTCGGCGGCGGTAGTGTTCAGAGAAGTTCATAAGCCAAGTAGTGAGTCAATTGTGATGATGAGTGGCCAAAGGCTGACATTCTCTGGTCAGTGGTGGAGGACGATGAGCTCCACTAGTGAACCGCCAACGAAGAATTCGACGATGTCCACTGCGGTGAGGAAGGAGGAGAAGAAATTGACTGGTGATTCTGTGGAGAAAATGGAAGGAGAAGACGAAGTAGCTATTACCAGCTATTGGGGAGTCTCGAGACCAAAGATTACCAAAGATGATGGCTCTGTGTGGCCTTGGAACTGCTTCATGGTATGTGAATTATTATATCAGTATGGATAAGTATACAACTTGTTGTTGGGTTTTGATATTGGTGAATGGGAAATGATGGAATGGAAAGTGAAAGGAATATAAAAGGTCCTTTTGTTTTGGAAATGTTAAAGCATTTGTCCCACAGGGAAAAAGAGAGGAAAAGAAAGGTGTATTTATTACATTACACCTTATCTATAGTTGCTAAAAGGGTTGAGGGGGCAAGGACCCCTCGCGTCGTCGTCGCTCGCCTTCGGCTGCAAAAGTTTTTGTTCTAAGTATGTTAGTAATACATGTTCAACAACACTTGTTACTTCCATAAATTTCTTTAATTAGTTTTCATTGTTTCATACACATAGCAGGCAATAGTTTGGAAGTTCTTCTAGATAGCGCTTTAATTTCCTGGCTGTAAAATTGATGTTGATTGACTACTGCTTACTTTTTGCCCTGTTTTTCATGTCTGTTTACTCTGTTTCCATTTACTGGTTTATTGTC
The DNA here is from genome assembly GCA_029948455.1 of Solanum rostratum. Lineage (NCBI taxonomy): Eukaryota > Viridiplantae > Streptophyta > Magnoliopsida > Solanales > Solanaceae > Solanum > Solanum rostratum. The sequence goes on along the minus strand of CM057045.1, from coordinate 87,003,295 downwards.
TTGGTGGAATGCATCACTAGTTGGTGACACTACATAGTCCATGTGGGACTTCTAAGTAACACTCCCACATGCCTAAGACTAGACATTTGGACCGTGGACAATGGAACTGCGACCTAAAATTGGGTAAACTAAGATGCGATGAGTCTGCTCTTGAAACCATGATAAGAATGGATCTTCAACTACCATGATCCCAAAGCTAGCAGCTAAGTGGTTGTTTGGATTGACTTATTTTAGATACTTTGTCAAAATAACTTTTAAGTAGTTTTGAAGTGTTTGGATAAAAATTAAAAAGTGTTTATAATCACTTATTTTTGTAAGGTAAATTTATAAAAATAAGTCAAAAGTTATATGTTAGAAATCCTTTATAAGCCAAAAGCCAATCCAAACGAGCTCTAAATCCATGGGACTTCTGATATTCTCACTCTTTGAGGGTTGGAGTAAGAATTCAATATTGGTGACGCTTCAGTAGTTGTACCTCACTATTGTAGCTGGAGCAGTTCATTTAGGGAATCTTGCATATGTTAATTGAAACTTTCTCGTGATCTGTTTCTTTTCCTTTTGCCTTTTTCCCTGGGTACAAGATGTCATGTAGTTTCATGTGACATTGTCTTGCTTTACTTGTTCAAAAGAAAAAGAATGTTTTCTCTTTCATTAATTCATGTAGATTTCTGTTATTTTTAGTAGCCATGGGAGACATATCAGGCTGACTTGTCAATCGATCTAAGCAAGCACCATGTGCCCAAGACATTCCTTGATAAGGTTGCCTATTGGACAGTGAAACTTCTCAGGATTCCAACCGATATATTTTTCAAGGTTTGCTTTCCACTCACCTTTACAAGGAATATTTTGTCCAATCAAATTGAAAAGAGTAACTAGTTTGTGTTTCTTCTTTAGAAACCATGTTCTCCTATGTCTTCTTGGTCTCGACTTCACCATGAAGTTCATACTAAGAAATGGATCTCCACTCTGCTAGTTCTTCGGTTTATTCATCAATGGACTGGTCGAAGTGTGTGATGACACACTGAGCAGGGATCTCAGGGAGATGTGCCCTTTGTGTCATCCTTCTGTAATGGTACTTCTTTTAGAGAGAGGACACACATGCCAAAATTACAATAGTTATTGCTTCATGGACTACCTAAGAGTAATAGAAAAATGTATAAACAGAAAAATTTCTCTGCCATGGACACTACCACATCAATCCTTGAGTTGCTTTTATATTAAATACCCCACTGTCACCGTTGATTCTAATCTCTGATTTGTATTGCAGAAAAAATATGGTTGTCGTGCAATGATGTTGGAAACAGTGGCAGGTGTACCTGGAATGGTGGGAGGTATGCTATTACATCTGAGGTCGTTGCGCAAGTTCGAGCAAAGTGGCGGTTGGATAAAAGCATTACTTGAAGAAGCTGAGAATGAAAGAATGCATCTGATGACTATGGTGGAGCTAGTACAACCTAAATGGTACGAGAGGTTGTTAGTTCTTGCCGTGCAGGGAGCCTTTTTCAATTTTTATTTTGTGCTTTACTTACTGTCACCAAAGCTTGCCCACAGAATTGTTGGTTATCTGGAAGAGGAGGCTATACACTCATATACGTTGTATCTTAATGATATTGATCGTGGTGAAATTGAAAATGTTCCTGCTCCTGCAATAGCAATTGACTACTGGAGACTGCCTAAGGATGCTACTCTTAAGGATGTTATTACTGTCATCCGTGCTGATGAAGCTCATCATAGAGACGTTAACCATTTCGCATCTGTAAGCATCCGTCTTCTGTTTGTTGTATCAATTCTTAAACATCTATTGCGAATTTTCACATTTTGAGCTGACAATTTATTTTACGGTGTGCATGACGTGCAAAAAGTTATTGATGCAACTGATTTAATAATTGCTTGTGCTATTCAGGATATCCATTATCAAGGAAAGAAATTGCAGGAAGCAGCTGCTCCTATTGGTTACCATTAAATCTTTGTATTATTCTGCTTTGCACTTTGTTTTGTGAGTCTTGTGTGTAGATGTTATAGACCATGGTCCAATCAAAACAAGGAGGGTCAGTGGGGCACTTCTAATTAGTCATGAAATTCCTAAATAGTAGCAGAAGTATGGATTAAAGTACTGTTCTATCCTGCATAGTTGTATATATGATAAACATGTGCTTTTGCTCTTCAAATTTTGTAATCTTGATAGGAATGCAAATGATTACTGCTCCAAAAAATTTATTAAGTGGATTTCTTTTGTGACACGCATGCTGGGAAACCTATGTCCAGAAACTCACAGAGAAATTGCAGGATCTCCAGAATCTACGAATGGCACATCAAGTTCTTCTAAAGTAAGTCCCATTAAATCACTCGGGTAGCTTGCCTGTATGAGATATATGTTCCAGTGTGCATCTCAAACCATAACGTTCAACTGCCCATTTTGCTTCTCTAAATCCATGACCATATGCCTCAGAATGGTTTTTCTCAATTCCATCTTTGAGAAAATCTTTCAGATTTCTCAAGAACTGAGCTTTTTCACTTGTACCTTCTATGTTTTCATCACCAGTGAAAGACTGCCAGTCCAGCCACTTGTGAGCCATAACTTCACAAATACCTTCTGCGATGTTTAAGGACAGCCCCCTATACCCTGTATATCATAGCGAAAAAACGTAGATTCATGAGGAATGCTGTTCACTAGTTTATTTTCCTCTATGTTAGTTTGAATTAGGTAAAGCCAAGTACAAATATATTATACTTCCTCCGTTTCATAAAGAATGACCTACTTTGACTTGGCACGAAGTTTAAGAAAACAAAGAAGATTTTTTTATTTTGTGATTATAAATTAAAGTTATGTCAAATGTACCAAAATGCCGTTTAATTTTTTGACGTTAAACATGTCACGTGAAAAGTTGAAATTAAAGTTTTGCCAAAAAAGAAAAGAGATCATTTTTTTTTAAAGAGACTAAAATAGAAAGTAGGTCTTTTTTTTTAAACGGAGGATGTATTGGAAAGCTGGAAACCACCTTGAACCCTCATCCAAGCGTGCATCATTTCATGAGCCAAAGTTGCTCCCAAGGCCAACCTGTTTACAAAGACCAGTGATGCATACCATAAATTTATTTAGGGAACTTGTTCAACCTTACATATCCTCTTACAGGCTGGAATCAAATTGTTCTTGGAAAAATATAGCATTTTTCTTAGGTGACCAAAAAGATAGAATATAGACATTATCCCTTCCAATTTAGGTGACATCGTGGGATGAGTAACATGTAAGAATCTACTCAAGGCAAGAACAGTAGCTGTGAACAGTTGTTAATAATGCAGATCTTCTGATAGATTCTTTGAATTCCGAAATATTGTGTTTAATTCAAAATGAGAAACATCTCTACTATTCTAAATCGGTTGCACTTGTTCAACTGGTCTTTATATCTATTCTAGGATATGTTAATCAGAAATGGCATCTTGTGGCTGTTTATTTTATATAATATGAATATGCAGATACTTCTTCGATTTTTAATTATATAGTTTTGTAGATAAACCTATTGAGTATCACACGTTATTGCAAATAACAAGGTTCAGAGCAATTCAAAACTGATATTGCTTATTTGCTGATCCTAACTAGGTGAAGATCATGAGATATATTTCCTATTGACTCTCCGAGAAATTAGTGGCTGACAATTGCTTGGAGTTATACACTATATGTATCAAGAAGACAACTTATGTGAAAGTATTAGAAGTTTAGAAAACTACTTTGGAAAGCCGTACAAAAGCAGCATTGCTTTCACAGTGCGTCCTTCAACCAGATGCTCGACTTCTTTCACCACTTTAACATTTTCACCCTTTTGTTTTGACCTTGACACCTAGCATGAATGAAATGAATGCAATGTGAGAGAGTAGATGAATTCATACCATAGGTAAGGGAAGTTTATAACAGAAACCAAAGTACTCACATAAGTTACAGCGTCCAATTTAGATTTCTCATAGATAGTCAAGCCAAGTGACGTCTGTGAAACCAACCAAATACTATTACTACTACAAACAGTGACTGAAGTAATAAAATTCCACTTGCTAATGTAAACACCTGTTCTGTCTACCTTTTGATCATTTTTGATCATCTCTTTTTGATCAACTAACAGAATTGGAATATAGTATCTAACTTTCATGTTCATTCCTTTGAAAAATCTGTACACTTCATCAAGAAGGGGCTTACAGTCTTCAGGATCCGTCACTGCTGTATATTGACAATCAGGGCAAAGTTTTCGACCATCGTTCAGAGTGATATACTTCATGTCTCCTATCTACAAATTGGAGAGTAAGTTCCATCAGTTAACATGTTATAAACCAGGTAATAGTATATATTTAGCTTGACATCTACTATCAGTGAACGTAAGGGCGGTGTCTCAGCTAGAAAGCCCATAGTGTACGTTTGCTATTTAGGAATATTCATCATGCGATTGCTAGTGGTTGATTTATTTAAAAACATGACCTTGCATTTTCATTTTTAATAATTCTCAAACTAATTGAATGGTTCCAGTTTAGCTCATTATCGACCTTCATTTTAAGCATAGATTCAATGAGGAACATCTTCAATATAACATTATAGAAGGCGTTTGAAAACCTTTAATCTTGAACAGCTGTTGCACTGAGGAGTTCCATCAGATGTATGCTTTTCACAGTAAGTTTGGCCCCAGTATGTGCACCTTAACCAATCCGAGCAAATCTGTACAAAACATAACAGAAGTATCAGGCAAACTCATTCAGATATATTCTGATCAAAGTGATCATCTTCACCTTTACAAGGATAAATTATTTCAAGAAAGACAAAAGGGAAGGGACATTTGAGGAAAGGGAACAAAAACCTCTTCTTCACAGACATCACAAACAAGATTATTGCACCGCTTTCTACTCTTTCTCCTGAAAGAACTGCTCCTGAAAAATCAGTAAAATGTGTCAGAAGGAAAATATTTTATTCATAAACTCAATATATCTTTGAATGCTCTCTATAGTTCTTCACAATTTCCCACAATCGAAAATAGTCCTACTACAACTTTGAATTAGTTTTCCAATAGTGTCAATTTGATAAAATGGAAAGCAGAAAAAAAATGTCATGACAAAAGATACTGCAGAATGACAAGAAAGTGTATTCATGAACGCCTTTACTCCTTATACTTCTTGTTCTATTTCAAAAATTGAGGATTTACAACCTTCTCAAGGATTTCGTTCTTAGGCGAAGTATCAAGAGAACCAATAGAAGCATGAGTTTTGTTCTCTTATGCACTTGAATCTTTTTACACTTGCCTTGATTCATGGACAAATGGATTCAACTCCTTGAAAAGTTCCCACCATTTCAGTTCTCTGCCTCCAGTACTGGTGCTGTAATGTTGTAAAACTTTAGTAATTACATATCATGCATTAAACTTAATCAGCTCGTGAGAAAAAGGGAGGTGAATACGATAACTATATATATGGGACATGCTAGATGGAAATATTCATATCCCATTATGTATATATATGAGTAATCCCTGGGAGCCAATAGTGCACAGTCCGAAACTGAATAGATAATAACATTCATTTCCCCCTATAAGAACCAGGGGAAGATGAGCATATTTACCTCAAGTCCGTAGAAGATAATGTGGTTTCTTCTAGTGCTTGTGCAAGTTCTTCTACTTCATCAATCTGGGGAAACTCTGTATTTGATAAATAATTTTTTTTAAAAAGTGACCAAATATATATATCAGAGACTACTTGGCTAAAGAAAGTAAGAAACTTGTGTTTAGCCATTAGTTCCAAAATCATGAACTTAAACTTATGGCGGCTAAACATTTCCTACCAACTTCTTACTAGAACAAACTCTAGGTTAAAATAGTGAGATGAAAAGGCTGCACAGACAAGTGAGACTTGCTCGAGTAGTTACGCACCTTCACCATCCACTATTAGGTTGATGTGGATCTGAAGGGTAAGTGAGAATACTATTGAAAAACAATTGAGGGAGGGAAGGGAGGCTGCATCATTAATGACCCTTACCGCCCGTGTATGTTTCTTCTGCCTTAGATTCTTGTAAAGAGAATTCAATAGCACGGAGCACATCCTCATTCTCATCTTCTGATAATTGGTAATTCTGTAAACAAGTTTTTTTCAAATGGATTTAACTGATAATAACCATATCAATGATGATAATTACAATAACGAAAGACATAGAAGTGAGAAACACAAAACCAAACCTCATAAGAAGGACCTTCATCCAGGAATCTATTTGCATACATTTTCAAGGGTAATTAATTCTCTGAGTTCAAACAAATATATATACATCAATAATAATGCAAAATATATAAATGCATTAATAAGAAATATCCATTGGTGGAGGAGGAGATGTCAAGTTGATTAAACTTTTAAAACATGGTTTTCCTGGAAGTATATAAAGTTTAAAAAAATAGAGTATTCGGTTGGTTATACTTACCAGAACAAAAAAAAAAACAAATATTCTGCTGGTAGCATATAAAGAAGTTGCAATTCAACGGATCAACTGGTAGTTTCGTGCTCTGTTCATTGTCCTTAGAAATATTATAATATTGTAAAATTAATTATTAATTTCCGAAGACTTTGACCACGTCGTTGAGTCTTCGTGAAAGATTGTTTTCTAAAAGAAGTTTTCACGAAATTAATTAAGAAAGTGTAGCAATTAAAGCTTTTTGTCATTCTACACTATTTCATATTTCTGATATATTCTTCATTGAAAGTATTTGGTGTTACATTATAATGATTTTTTGGTTAGTTTTGTAGATGAGTTCCTAAAAGTTCAATTTCCAAATTTCAAATATCATTTAATTTACGTAAAAAGTATACTTATTAAACTCTTTACAGAAGTAGGAAAGAACATAAAAATATGACATTAAATATTTTGCTCTGAGATTATTGGGGTTGTACTCGTTTCTGCGGGCAAAACTATTACGTACTAATTTTTTTTTCTTTTTTTATAAGTATATAAAACACATCTAAATTATTCTTTTTTTTTTAGTTTCATACTGAATTGTGAGTTTAGATAAAACTCAAAAAAAAGAGATAGTTTAGGATTTTTTTCTCTTTTTTTTTATCGTTAGTATCATTGTACCAATGCTCGAGTTTGGTTAGGAATGGGCATTCGATAATCAATTTGAAATTTTTAAAATTTGAATTTAGTAATTCTATAATTGATCGTTAAAGGTAGATAATAAACATCGAATTTTTAAATTTCAGTTCGATAATTTAGTAATTATAAATCAAACTTCAGTTTAGTATTAGTATTCAATAATATCAAATTGATGTTCTAGCTGACTTTATTATAAAATTAATACTATTGGTCTATTTATTTCTATTTTCCTATGTGAAAGCACTATATAATAAAAGATCAACAAGTAAGAAAACATCAAGAGAAGTAAATTGACACAACTAAAATGTTAGGACCGATAGGAATCAAGTGACATACGGAAGTTAGCAAAGCAACCTCGAAAGACCATGACTATGAAGATAAACGAGAAACACCGAAAGAGACACAATAATTTAACGTGATTCGGTCAACCGACCTACATGCACAAGATGAGATGAACAATCCACTATATAAAAGAGAGTACACAACATCGAGAGAAATAAACTCACCAATTCACTCAAAATACAAAGAGGTTCACATAAGTGTTAACATAACACTTGTGACTCACCGTTTCTCTCCCTACACAAAGCTCTCAAGCCCTCATGGCTACATTGTGAATGTAGCTAAGTTAGAAGGAATGAACTTCTATTTATAAAGTCATAAACATTTTCCTACTAAAAAAGGATTTACCAAATATGGAGAAATTCAATTTTCCTTTTCCTAAAAGCAAAACCCCAATTACGGTAAGAAACTCAAGACAAATACCCAACACTAAAAGACATATATATTTGAATTATTTATGTTTATTCTTTTCAGTTCCTCCTTGAATTTGTACTAATGAATAATGGACATATTGATATATGATTTTTATTAAGTAAATAATTCGGTATTGCAAAAATACCGAATCAAATGATACTAATGTTTCATACCAATTCCAAATCGAAATTCCATAATTCTATAATTTTACTTTCGAATACAATATCAAATACAAAATACCAAACAACCAAAAAAAAAAAAAATTATTCAATTCGATAATTTAATTTTTTATATTTTATGTCAAGCCTTACATATAGGTGGTTGCGCCATTTGGGATAGATTTCACATGTTTAGTTCGTATAATTCTTTCTTCTTTTTTTTTTTTTTTGGGGGGGGGTTAAATCGTATAATTCTTATTAATTGATTTTGCAATCCTTTTACAATCAATTTTCTTTTTCTTGAAATAACTTAAATACATAAGAGAAAACATGTATTTATGGAATTCGACAAATAATCCAAAAAGTCAATGCGATGGTGTGAAGAACCTAATGGAGAAATTGGGAAGAAATTTCAAGAAAGTAAAGGGGGCGTTAGGAGAAAAGATGACTTTGAGAAAAGCTACAGACAAAAAATGAGGGAAAAAATAAAACTGGAATTTTGGGTTGACTGACTTGACTCGTAGGAAAAGGCAGGCATAATCTAAATAAACTATAAAGGGACCCATAAATACAATGATAATGACTATTAAGGACATTTAGAGACACTAAAACACACATGATGAGTCTTTTGACTATAGGTCTCAACTCTCTGATTTGAGTCTTGAATGAAAATTTTTTATAGAGAATGCTTTCCTTCAAATAAGGCCTTACACGACATGAATTTGGATATAGTCGAACTTCAAGGTTCCACTAAAGATTGTTTGAAAATCAAAAAAAAAAAAAAAGACTTAAAACACTACTATGGAAAGACTTTAAAAAAAAACCTCATAGCTAATAAAATGATAATCACAACTCTACAATAAATCAGAAAAATAAATGAAGACAAGAAGATATTATTTGGTGTTTTATAATATCAAATATTTTTTAATAACAATATAAATTAAAAATTAATAACAATGTTAGCAAATCAAAGAATGTTCTGATTATTTTTCTAAGTGATAGATTAAAAGTAATATCCAAATATTATTTGAACAAGTGATGTGAACAAGTCGAGAAAATTACATGAAAAATAAGTCTCTTTCCCTATTTTCATGTAAAATTATTTTTCCGTAGAGATATTTTGATAATTTAATATTAAATATGACTTAATTAGGTATTGCTCTCAAGTGCTGATCTGCAATCATGTTTAAATTCCTACCAAGTGTCCTCCTGTTTCTTATTAATCAAATCTAAATATCATTATAAATTTGCTTGCATTTTGTGAAATTTTCGATATGAAATGGGAGATTCACCAAAGATAAAAAGGGAAAGAAGTAGAACCAACTCGTAGTAATCACTAATCACCACTTTTGTGTGTGTGTGTGTTTTACAATAGTGACAATACTCGCTCCAAATTATAGATGTATATATTATCATGATATTATTTTATTTTTTATTTTATAAAATTTTTAATTTCATATAACTAAGACATATATTAGTTACATTTTATTTAACGTTATAAATTATATATAGCAAACTATGATATTAACAATTGTATGATTATTCATTAAGGAAAAAGTTTAAAGGAGGCAGCTGGAGCATTTATGACTAATAACAAAATCTCTAAAATGTAGCGCGTGGAAGTATAATTAAATTGCAATGTATTTTCTCGAATTAAAAATTTATTTATTTTTTTAAACACTGAGTAAAAGGTCAAAAAAGGGTGTTATCTCCATTAGCATAGATTCATGATTAAAAATTAATTTACGAGTGAAAATTTATTTTTTTAATGTTCAATTGCCCATTTCGCTTTTCTAAATTCATGGCCATATGCCTCACAATATCTTTTCTCTATTTCATTTTTCAAAAACTCACTCAAAGTTCTTAAAAATTGAGCTTTTTCACTTGTACAGTTGTACCCTTTCATATAGTCATCAACAGTGAAAGATTGTCATTCTAGTTACTTGTGGATCATAACTTTGGACCATCTCCAACTCAAACTTCAAATTTTATACCATTTTAATATGTGAATAATGTAATACTATTCATCGTACCAATTCACTTTTTAAATATTTTAATATTAATATTTATTGTACAAAATTTTAATTAAACATAATATAAATTGTGTGTTTTAATTGAACATTTAATTATTTTTTATGTAATATTTTTATAATATTAATTTTGGATATAAAAGCTATTTTTTTATAAATTATTTTTCTATACCTAACTTCTTTTAAAATCAAATTTATGTTTGTTCTACTATAAATTTTAATTGGATTAGCGTGATGTTAACACACCAATTCAAGATGCATCGGAAGGTCCAACTCCGACAGTAAAGATGACAATTGATGAAAATTATTGATTTCAATCATTTCTAGCTCGACGAAAAAAAATTAAGGATAAAGAAGCTCATTTTGAACTAAGTAATGCATGAATAGAGCATTTACGGGAGCAACATAGTGCTCTTGAAAGTTGGATATTTATGTAGAATTTTAAATAATTTTTTCAATAGTGTAATGTTTATTTAATTATTTTTTGTCAATGATTTCACTTTTATTTCTATTGTTATGTATAAAATATGAAATATTTGCTAGCAATTTATATTATTTAAAAAATTAAGGTTTAATATAATTTTATATTAAACAACTAAAGAAGAAAAGAATATGAAATTATATGTAATGAATGTTTTAGAAAGAATTTAATTTTATGAATAAGAAAATATAAATGAAATAAGGAATAATAATATAATAATAAAGAGAAAAAATATTCCTTTTTTGGTGTAAAATTTAAGACTTGGAGTTGATTTACACTATGTCGTTTGGTTGAGAATAACTTATCCAGGATTAGTTATCGGGATAAGTTGTCTCATATACATGGTGGAATAATTTACCCCATTACTATGATATAAATGATGAATAAATTATCCCAAATTTAACACGCAAACAAGATATCAAAATCTTACTTTTTATTCCTTCCTAATTTAAGGATAATAAAAATATTGTTTGTATAGTATTCAATTAAGTTTTAAATTAAAATAATTAATTATTATTTTTAAAAGAAGGAGAAAGAGAAAGAGCAATAGAAAGAAAAAGGAAAAGAAAGACAAAAAAGAAAAGAGAAGGAGAAAGAGAGGGACAGAAAGAAAATGCCAAACTGGTGTTTTTATTCCTTTTTTGCTATTTCGAATTAGAAAAACATAATTATTTTTGGTAAAAAAATATACACGAAAATTCATAATTAATATTTTTACGGTCTCATTTTATGTGACACCTTCTTTTTTTTTGTCTGTCCCAAAAAGAATGTTACTTTATACTAATTAGAAATAATTTACCTTTAAAATTTCCTTTCTACCCTTAATGAAACGATTTTCAACCACACATAAGACTGATTTTAAACCACAAGTTTTTTAAGTTTTTTTTTAAATACCATGTTAAATCAAAAAATGCCACATTAAATAAAATAAAAAAAAGTACTATATAATATATTATTCAAGTAATTGACGCTACAATTAATGAGACACTTTGTGAGAGTAAGGCCCTATTCATTTGTTGACACCCAATTTTGACCCTCCACATATGAATTAATCATCGAGCTTTTAATTTTAACAATTTGAAATAATCAGCTTTCAAAAACGCAAAAAAGGATTTTTCAAGTGATTTTTTAGGTTCAAATCTTTTAATTTGCATATTATATTTGTTTCAAGTATAAATAGTTAAGTGTTGTATTTTCGTGGATTTTTCAAAGTTTCTCAACTAGATTTTATCTTTAAATACTTTATTTTAATCTTTTTGAATTAATTATTCCGTAGTTAATTTAATTTTTTTAAGTTGTTAATATTTAAAAGCTCCTTAATTAATTTATATTAATTCATCTTTGGTTCAAATTAATCAATTGATTTCAAATTGGTCATATTTGCAATTTAAATGGCTAATTTTTAAATATTTTCCTTAATTCTTTTTTCCCAACCCAGTCCAAACCAAACCGACCCGGCCCAATTCCTAAACTAAAACCCCTCCCTCTTCACGTGCTCCCCCACGCCCCTCCCTTCCCCTCTCTCTCTCCCCGACCCTCTTCTTCTTCCCCTTTCTTGGAAAAACCAAGGAAATCAGAGACAACCAGAAAAAGCACCAAGGAACAGGCGGCCCTTTTGGACAAAATGCCAATACGCACCCACGCGTCCCTCCCCTACTCCTTTTCCCCTCGTACGCCGCGTCAGGAACCCCTGACGTGTCTCACGATGTGAGTTTTGTCGAGGGATTCCAACTTGGAATTCAAATTTGGGGTTGATTGTCAAATTTAGGGGGATTTGGGATTTTTCTTTCGGATTTTTTTTGGATTTTTGGGGTCTGAAAAAGAGAAAAAAATATATTACAATTTTGATTCTCTTCAAACCATTTTTCCAGAAGTTTCATTCGATTTTTGAGAATTTCCGAAACCGGAAGCTTCAAGCTTCGAACCTCAGATGGTTCATAATAGCGGAAACTATTGGTAGGAGCTTTCTTCCACGCTTGTCTCGTCCCTTTTCGCTGCCCCAAACAAGGTAAATTTCGCTTCGACTTAATTCATTCGAGTTTGTTCGTTGTCTGTTGGGTCAGTGAATGAATGAGCTCACTGTTATTCGTTGTACGTTGTTATCAATTGCATTGTTGTTTTACTTCGCTGAAACGAAATCTTCTTTGTTCTTGCTTTTCTCCTGATGTTTTCTGGATGCTCTGTTAGCTCATGAACATGTATATCATGTTTGTATTTTGGTTTGCTACTGAGATGTCGGTTAATTTGTGTTTGTCCGAACCTGCAACTTTATCCTACAAGCTTTAAAACATCTTGCAGTCCTAATGTGTTACCATTTTTATTTGCTATCAACATTCGGTTGATCATCGAAACTATTGGGTTATTGAACATGGAAGACAAGTATATATATATATATACACATACACATATATACTCCTCAGCTTTTCCATTTCTCCGTTTAGGCTCTCTGCTCCTGTTAATCTTTTTCATCTATGCTTCCTGCTTCTGTTTTCCATTTCTCCACCTATGCTTCCTGTTTCTGTTTTCCATTTCTCCACCTATGCTTCCTGTTTCTGTTAATTATTTTTCCATCTATGCTTTATGCTTTCGTTAATTGATTAATTCGTGTGTGGGTATGTGTATGTATATGTTGGTTGATTTTTAGTTTCGTGATGATTGACAAAAGTGATAATGATATTTTTATACGGATTTAACGTTTATTATTTTAGTTTCAAAATATGAGTGTATGTTAATTCCAGGTTTTAAGTTAGTGAGTCTATAGGTTGATTCTTGACTCAATGGGTTTATGTGTTGATTGTTGGCGTTTATTAATCTATGCGTATATGTATATATTTTCTTCATTGAATCATTTCTAAAATATGAGCATGGACTTTTGATTATGTTAAACCACTGCATATATGCATGTTTCGTAACACCTTTCACCATGAAATCTAGAGTTGTTATTTATGTACGTTTACCCTTTTTCGCTTTGGAGTCCCAAATGGACTCTTTTCCTCCATTGGGCCATGAAGGCCCGAACTTCATTCTGGATTGCTTTCTGGGGATAGGCGGGGTCAAATCACAGATTAAAGAAGCTGCTTTACAGGTTGTATTTGGCCCCCAAAACATCGCTATATACACTGATATACAGCCTGTATACATTAATGTGATATAACATTGGGTCAAAAGCTTAAATTATTGGCAGGGGCAGCCCAGCCCACCTTGATATTCATGTGCCAAACAAGTGAAAAAAAGGGCTATATACACTGATATACATCAAATATACATCCCGTGTATATGCAAGGGTAAGGGTTTAAGGCCCAAGGCAGCAGCAGATCCTTAATGGGCCTGGAATGGCCCAATCTTTATTTAGAATTAGGACAGGTGGAAATTTGGGCCTGCCAAGCCCAATTTTATTTCCTTCGTTATTTTCTTGCGTATTTACTTGCTCGGTGATACTCGTTACTTGTTTAACTCTAACATTAATTTGGTGTTTTATGTGTTTTAGCCTAATTAAATTTCCCCGAAAGTCGATCATTTATGTTAATTTTTATTGTAACGTCCTTGAATTTTTGGTGCCAAAAATCACTCTTTTAGGAAATTAGACGTTAAAAAATCTTTTCTTTTAAATACTTCAAACATTTTCCTAGAAATAATCCTTTAATGTTTTCCTCCTTGTAGTGGTTGTCCTAAAAAGAAATTCTAATTACTTAGTCTTGTGTGCTAATTTTGCTAGGATTAAATAAAATGTGAATAGATTCTAAATGTTCTATTTTCTTCATCATCTTTAAAATATGTTGCTTAGAATTTTCTAGTTAATGATATAAATTAATATTTTTTAAAGTTATTCAAAATTACCTAATCGCCGGATAACCGCGTGTTAGCGGTCATTTCGAGTGTGTAAAACCTTCTCGAAGTGGAAATATGAACCTGAACTTTTTCTCTGGGTTTTTAAAAGATTTTTTCTTTTAAAATATCTTTAAATGTTTTCTTGATTTTTTTCTTTTAAAAATCAAGTGGTAACTCTCTAAAATTTCGATGGTTTTAACTAAATATAAGATAAAATAATTTTATATTTTATCACAAAATTATTATAAGTTGTACTTCACACCAAACATCCCCAATATATTACTCCAGCTAAAAATCAGAGAGAAGTAGTAGGTGGGGATCCTTGCACGTGAAAATAAATACTCGAACGTTACCTACCCCTGGTATAATTCAAATCGTAAATTACGTATTTACCCCTAAGCACGTTTACTACGCGATCATGCCCGCACTGCTGCTGCTTCATAATCCGAAGAGAATAACGATAAAGTGCTAGAACCACAGCCACAATACTGCCAAGTATTCCCAATTTCCCATTACTTTACTGCAGGAAAAAGTGTTTTGCTGGTAGATCAGTAGAAGATCTGCCATGGAGTCTTCACTACTGACATCACCGGCGGCAGTTTCTCGTTTGGCAGCATCCAGAACTCTTAATTGCAATTGCAGTCCTTTAATTTCTCAGTTCTACCGCCATTTTTCTACTAGGCCAACTCAGTTTGTACTGCTGAGTCAACTCGCCCGGCTCCATCTTCGAGCTGTGTGTAACGGTGAAGTTCGAAGTCTGAACCGGTTCGGATCGGTTTCACTGTCGAGAAGTTTGGCGGCAGTGAATTTGCGACCGGGTCGGAAGGACTTGCGGAGTGTTTCTGGCTCTGCAGCTTCTTTTGCAGCTAGTGGTGGAGGAAATGATAGCCCCGGAGGTAATGGTGGCGGCGGCGGCGGCAATGGAGATGGTGCAATGGACGGAGGTAACGAAAATCCTAGTGTTGTTGCTGAAACGGCTGAAGATGTTTCCGCTTTGTCCTCCGATGTCATTATCCTAGATGTTACTGTAAGTTATTCGTTTTATTTTTGCTTTATGGATAATGCAATATCTGTAGTTTCGGACCTTGAATATTTGTCTGCATATTTTTAGGGAATGACATGCGGTGGCTGTGCATCCAGCGTGAAGAGAATTTTAGAAAGTCTAGTAAGTATTCATTGTACTTCCAACTCATGTTCTTCTCTTCAATTAAGCATATCATGTTTATGCTGTAGGCCAAAATATATTGCAGTAGACTCACCACACGGTTTACATTTGGAACTGAAGTCCGAGCTATTTCTCTTCTTCTTTTGGACTTTTTGATTCTGTAAATAATGTGAAAATGGCTAACTGTATCAACATGATTATGAGCTATCAGTAGCAAAGGGAAAAGCTGCATCGACATGATTATTAGCTCTCAGTTGCAAAGGGAAAAGCTAAAATATACTGTAGTAGTACTTGGCCTGGAATGGTTATTAGCTCTCAGTTAACCATTTTCATATGATTTGCACAATCAAAAAGTCCCACAAAAGAAGAGAAATAGCTTAAACACACACACTCTCCCTCTCTTATGAATCAAATTCACTTCCATTGTCACAATGGAATGGTGGATACTTTGGTATGCTGCCTCTGGTTTGGATCACATTGAAACATTCTTAGACAATTAGATTCTCTAGTCAAAGACAACATGAATAGCTATCCTAATCCCAGAATATATTCTCTTCATTTAGAGATTCTAGTAGTTTAGAATGGAAAAGAAATTACCCCAAGAACTGTTCAATTCTTTATGATTTTTTGGCATGCATAAATTGCATTATTTACAGATTTGGGGTTCATTTACATGGCGAACTAGCCTTTTCTTCTATTACTTGTATTCCTAGTGCACGTTTTTCTGTTTCTTTTATTCATTAGTATATTTTCACCTTACATTATAAATTCTTTATCAACAGCCACAAGTTTCTTCTGCTACTGTAAATCTTACAACGGAGACAGCAATAGTGTGGCCAGTATCTGAAGCAAAGGTTGTACCAAATTGGCAAAAGCAGTTAGGGGAGGTTCTTGCAAAGCATTTGAGTACTTGTGGGTTCAAATCTAATGTTCGAGGTTAGCTTTTTCGTTGCTGTTAATTTGATGTGCTTCCAATAGTACCATGATTTATACTATTGTGTCAGCACTCAGCATAACGATTTCGTTGAAATATTCCAATGTGGCATATGCTTGCGCTACTAGCAGTGAACTAGAGTTGTATAAAAATTTAATTGCAATTACAATTCAAATGCCGGGCCGGGTGCTATACTAAGGAAATAGATGGTTTATAGAAGATTCCAGATTTTGTACATCTTCAACAGTTGTGTGCTTGTTGAAGATTTTTCAAGAGCAGTTGCAAATTTGCAATGTCTTTTTTGGTGCTTAGTCTTTCTACCATCTCAAGGTGCCCCAGATTTGGTACTTTGACTATGTGTGGCTTTAGGTCACCAGACAGTTTATTTACAAGAGCCTAACTTGATTTCCTGGCCATTCTTTTGTAGAGCGATTTTAGAGCAGTCTGACATTGTTTCCTTGTTTGTTATTTGTCTGAGGTGAGTAATAGTTTCACACTATCGATTATAAGGAAAGGAATACCCACTTGTGGAGCCTCACTGGGTATGTTGTTGTTGATTACAAGGAAGGAAACAAAATATGAATTAAAACACAACTGAAACCTATCCACTGTCCTTCCTCTCCCTTCTTTTTTTTTTTCTGGGGTTGAACAATATGCTTTTCATCTTAACAGTAGGAATTTAACTAAGAATATCTCTCTGGTTTTGTGCTAAATGAAAGAATAATATACTTTTTTTGGTTCATTAGCGCCTCTTAAATTTCAAGCAGATCACAGACTGCAATACAGTTGGGGTTATTATTACTTATGTGAAGCTTGGTGGGTAATTGACAGGTGAGGGAGTCATTGAAGGGGAATTTCCATCATGAAATGCAAAAGCTTTCTTGAAATGAGCAACCATTTCCTTCATGGTATGTCCCTGTTATATTGACTAAAACCCTTCTTAGCAGCACCTCTTAGTCACTTCTCCCCTTCTTTGATGAAAATAGAATATATTAGGTCAAAATGATGATTTTGATTTTGACAACAAGGTCCTTTTCATCTATAGGTGAGAGTTTCAGCGGCAAGAATTGGTGGATTTGTTGAAGGGAGGAATTTCTACAAGGAGGCTTGCATTTTGAATTATTGTACTAAGACAAGTTTATAGATGTTATTAGTTAATAGGACCAATCTTTCCATAAAAGCTTACTGTAGTAATTCAGGCCATGAAACGTTAACTTTAAGGATATGTGAGTTGTGTCCTTCCTTGTATCTTTCCCATTTATTATGAAAATGTAGGGGATCTTTTAAGTTCTGCAATCTGATATTATGGTGACATTTTACAACTGTTGTGAAATTTCTGTTGTAGCAAGATTGGTGTAAGTCGTTAGCAGGAAAAATTTGGTGAACTTCAAAGATGTTATTGTGATGATGTAATGTGTTCTCTTCGCTAGTCGGTAGACATTACTTACCCTTCCAGTCTCCCTTCTAATTGCATCTTTTTTCTGGATGCGGAACTCTGCCTTCAATGTGGGTTGTATTGGGTGAGATAACAAACCATGTAAAACAAGAATCTGCACAAATAAGCAGATTCATAAATTCACATCAATTGTTTTTCTGTTTTTCAAAAGTCTAGCCGGTACTTGATTACTCCAGTCGCATCTTGCGTATGCTTAAGCACTAAGCAAAAAAGTCAAAACTTGCAGAATTCATGTAAAAACTTGCTGGTAGCCTTCTACTCATGTTTTTTGCATCTACAGCATTCTATCCATGCCATAGTTTCAGATTCTTCATCACATACCAATGCTTGTGGATGAGGTTCATCAATTGATAGAGGATGGCTCAATCAATTCACTGGCCAGATCATTAACTGAGAAACTAATTTCAGTTTTCAGCTGAAAATATCTGAACGAAAACACAAAAGTGATACATATAATCATTTCAATACTAGGTTGAAAATATCTGAACGAAAACACAAAAGTGATACATATAATCATTTCAATACTAGGTTGAACCTTTTATCTCATAATCTATAATTGTGGAAACATCTTAATCTTTTATCATTGATTCGTTTCAAACTTGCATTCCATTTTGTATATCGTTTGTGTACTATTTAACTTATTAAGTGATCCTCTATTCATGTTGTCAGTCACTTATTATGTCTATTCATGTGTAGGTTCTTTGGCTTTAAAGATAAACTGCTGATATATGGAAGTTATCCCACACTAATAAAATCAATTACCTTGGAAAGAAAACATATAATGTCTAGTGTTTTATTGGTTAACTTTAGCTGTTGCGGGGAAACAACCTATTAGTTTAAAGGCACTCCCTCAATTAGAGTTGATCCACATAAAAGGTAGGAAGGCAGAACGACCGAAAGAAATTTTGAGGTGATTCTTGCAACTGAAGTAGATTGCATTAGGCACTTATTGGAACATAAAGTTTGTGGTGAAAAGGATAAGTTTTAGACAACTCAGGATAATCAAAATAGAGGGAAGTAGTTTAAGTGGACACACTTCTGAATATTTTCCTGGGTCTGCATTTCAGTGCCCAGCCATTTACTTCATTTCAAAATCTTTTCGACTCGGAAGTATAATCTTGGAGAAATAATCATCTTCATTTGTGCCCGTCCCCCAGGTGCATAAAAGGATTATGGAAACGGTTTCCATGTGTAAAGGAATAGTGATGCAGTTGTGAACATGATTGCTGATAAACACTTCCTGAATGAACTGATTTGTGCAACACCATTGTTGTGGTTGTGTAGACTCAACTTGGCTAAACTTCATTGGATGAGTTAGGCAAAATTTCCTATTTTGATGTTCTTGGTTGAGTCTCCCAGTTTTCTCCCAACAGTTTGTTTATGTCCTAGAACAACTAGAAGTGATTTGATAACTTTTTGTTGTTATCCCCTAAAATATCATAAACTCAAGGAAATATCTTCAGCATTGATATCTTCCTTTGTGATCTGATTGCATATCACCTTCTTGTTTGAAGTGTTTCCATGTATCAACATGACAAGGGTCTAGTTTAATGCAGATTCCAGAAGGGCAAACTACTTTGAAATATTTGAGAAGAAGATGAATGCAAAGCGTATTCAGTTGAAAGAAAGTGGTACAGGCCTTACTGAGGAGCTCCCCTTCCAGCCATTTTCTAAGATATCACATGTATGGGACTTTGTTCATCAGAATGTAGTAACATGCCATTAATAACCTAAAGTTTTAACAGGTCGTGGGCTTGCTGTCTCGTGGGCTTTATGTGCAGTGTGCCTAGTCGGGCATCTCTCTCATTTCCTTGGAGCTAAGGCTTCATGGATCCATGCAATTCATTCCACGGGTTTCCATATGACTCTATCCCTGTTTACATTGCTTGTACCTGGTCGACAACTTATTATTGATGGTCTGAAAAGCCTAAGTAAAGGATCACCGAACATGAATACATTAGTTGGTCTTGGGGCCTTGTCATCGTTTGCTGTGAGCTCAATGGCAGCGTTGATACCAAAACTGGTAACTATATTTTCCAATATCTTCTGCTTTGTTCTGGTTAATATGTGTTTCATCTAAAGACTTGAGGCATACACATCATGTAATCATGTTCTGCTGGGATCGCCTGCTTGGGCAAAATACTGGAGTATTAGAATAAAATCATTCATCCAGAAGCCCTTCGACTGTCTAACATAATGAAATTACTAAAATCTTAAATAACAGCTTATAAAGTTAAACAAACCCCTAACAGTTAAATCTGAACCTAAAGCCACTAACATGTCCTGAATATGTTCAGGAAATGGTAAAGGTAAGATGCGGTATACAATATTTACTAGCATACTTTAGTAACAGATGCATTGTGCTCTCTTAGTATTTGTTTGTACTACTGGCTTCATGTTTTCTTTACCTACTGAATTTTATGTTTATAATGTACCTATATAATATCCAATAGGATAATGCTAGATGTGTGATAACTTAGTAGCATTTTTGCTAAGACAAAGCTGAATGTTACAGAATATAAGTGGAACATGTTCACAAAGGAGGCGCTGACTGACCTTATTTAAAGTGCCTTAAGGCTTTTGGTGTAAATACGTTTTATTGTTTGTTGCGGTGCCACTGTCTGTCTATTTTGAAAAGATTGGGTAATCTATAAAATAGGTATTAATCAATTAACTTTAGAAGCAAGCATCCTCTATTAAGTCCATCTGATTTCTCCTTATAAAAAACAAGTGCATCCAATTATCTTTACAAATAAGAATCCCTTGTATTCTTGAGCTGAAGCTTTAAGAGCTTTTCACTTTGTCCATAAAGAGAGTAATAACTTTCCTGTAGTACAGTAATACTTACCATTTTATAAACAAGAACTTTTCTGCATTACAGTACTGCATTGCTTCCCAGTCGTTCAGCCTTGATCAGTAATATCTGCAGCTAGCATTCATCTAATGATCTTTTCTGTAGGGTTGGAAAACATTCTTCGAGGAACCTGTTATGTTGATTGCTTTTGTCTTGTTGGGAAGAAACCTTGAGCAGAGAGCTAAAATTAAAGCTACAAGCGACATGACTGGCCTTCTCAATGTCTTGCCATCTAAAGCAAGACTTGTAGTCAGTGAAGATTCTGGGGAATCCAGCTCCACTGTTGAAGTTCCTTCTAACAGTCTGTCAGTCGGTGATCAGATCATTGTTTTACCTGGGGTAAGTAAGCTGTGCTTTGTCTTCATGTTGCATTATAACTTATTTGGTTACCTAAATCTGTTTCCTGTGGAGCTGCGACTGTTCTTACTTGGATCAGCTGTATTGTCAATCTCCCTCTTCTGTAATCTACAAGTGTAAAATAATGGATGTCATTTGATCTGTAGAAATATTCTGATCAGAGATAGCAACCAATAGCAGTTAAATTTACCATTCATTGAAATTCAGGACCGTGTTCCAGCTGATGGAATTGTCAGAGCCGGTAGAAGCACAGTTGATGAATCAAGCTTTACTGGGGAGCCGTTACCTGTTACTAAATCACCCGGGGTAGTCAACCTATCTTCTCATATCACCTACTGTGTTCCTCTTTAAGCCTTTGCGTTATGGTTGGATAGATGTCCAGTTTAAAGTTCCATCTGATTACTCTTCAATTCATATAATATCATGATATGTTATTCTTATGAATTAGGCTGAAGTTGCGGCAGGAAGTATAAACCTTAATGGAACACTTACTGTTGAAGTGCGACGACCTGGTGGTGAAACTGCAATTGGTGACATTGTTAGATTAGTAGAGGAAGCACAGAGTAGAGAAGCTCCAGTACAGCGGTTGGCTGACAAGGTTTCCATTTTAAAACTATGTTTCCTCCTTAAGCATACAATATTTGGCTGTTGGAGGCTTACATGCTTCACCCAAATGAATGTCTAATATTATATGCAAAAGGAATTTTACTTGTATGCTTGTCCTGAAAACAGCTTAATTGCTTCTATTTACTAGGTTGCTGGGCATTTTACCTATGGGGTAATGACACTTTCTGCTGCCACATTTATGTTCTGGAGCCTTTTTGGTGCTCGCGTTCTGCCTCCTTCCCTTTATCATGGAAGTGTTGTTTCACTAGCGTTGCAGCTCTCATGTACTGTGCTGGTATGTTAGTGTATAAACTTGTGTTTTTTGAGTTGATTTTCTATAATCACCAACAAGTTTCAAATTTGGCATATTCTGCAGCATCCCACAAGATAATTTCTCGAATCTGATTGAGTAATCCTTTTGTAAAATCTTTTTAACTTTCCGCTACCTCTATTTCCATGTTGACTTCATGCTCTTTTTCGCATTTAGTGGGCAAGGGCATGCCTCTATCCCATGATTATATTTCTTTCTGCTTTGCAGTAATTGGCTTCTGGTTTGTGGTTGCAGGTTATTGCCTGTCCATGTGCACTTGGTCTCGCCACTCCTACTGCAGTGATGGTAAAGAAATGTAGATATCCTATTGTACTGTCATGTCAAATCCAGGCATGGTCCTAACACTTGATGCACTACTAATGCTTTAGACATTTTTGTGTAAAGGTTGGAACCTCAATTGGTGCCACTAAAGGCTTGCTTTTGCGTGGCGGAAGTGTCCTAGAAAGATTCTCAACAGTGAATACAATTGTGTTTGATAAGACTGGGACACTGACTATTGGTAGACCCATTGTGACCAAAGTTGTGTCTCAAGGTCAAAGCCATCAAGAAGATGCAGATTCAAGGTTGAGTGCATACTTTGTATTCATACTACCTCTCTGGTTCTCTCCTGTCTGTATTAGGCGTTCCAAAATGCAAATCATTTTCTTAAAAAGGATATTTGATTTTCAATAAAAGGGAAAGTTTTACTAGTTGTTTACCTCTTCTTTTGTGTCCTCTCTTTTTCTAAATTATGCTGGTCATCTTCTTTTTGCTGTGAAGTTAGTTGTCAGTCTTTAGATTTTGTTTCTTCAATAACAGAAATTTGAACTGTGGAAAATGTCCAAAATTTAGTTGAAACTCAGACACCTTCTAGTAAAAGAAAAGGTGTCAATGGTATTTTTTTCATTGGAGATAATGAGCCAAGTTTTGGTACAGACAAGATTCAACTTCACCTTGTCAGTGGTCAGAAGTTGATATTCTGAAGTTTGCTGCTGGAGTTGAATCAAATACTAATCATCCAATTGGAAAAGCAATTGTAGAGGCTGCTCAGACAGCAAATTTTCCAAAATTGAAGGTACATACCATGTTCAGTGTTCCTTCATCAATGTTTACCTATTTCTTTATAGGAACGGTATCCAAATCTATGAACATGAACTTTGTTTCCGAGAATCTTTATATTTAACAGTCTTTGTCCATGTTATCCTTCTCTTATGCATGCATGGACGCGCATACACATTGCTGAAGCAATGATAATTGGATTTTAAGACTATATCATCATCTGCACTATGCGTCAAACCTTATACAGTCCCCAAATTGTGATTTTAGAAATCAGTGGATTAGATGGAAGAGGTCCACTAATGCTGCGGAGAGGGGAATGGAGCAATATGGCATACTAGTTTCTGGAAATTTTTATTATGCTTAATTCGTTTTGTTGCAACTCCAATTGTAATGTAAAATTTGTGAGTAGTAACACGAGGCATGTGATGGCCCAACTTTGTTTAGCAAAGCAATGTGACTTGAAATTTGCAATGTTCACAAACTTAATCATGCTAATTGGAAGTTTACTGGTTAGGCAGAAAATTGATGTGATGTTCATGGAATTCAAAGGCTGCTGAAGGACCAAATATGTTACTACTATTCAGGAATTGAGTTGTCCTAAGCATATACCATTAAGTAGTTGAAGCTACATTTGGCACAGTTAACAGATCATCTAATTACTTGAAATAATGAGTGTGCAGGAGCTCCATCATTAGAATAGTCAAATGGAATTGAATATACCTTTTTTCCCCATTAACAAGGTTTTGGGTTTGCCCCTTGACACATCTTTTTTGAGTCTGTTGAATTGTGTGAACATCATCTAAGCTTTTAAGTTATTAGAGATAAAAACTTCTTTTTTATTTGTTAAGTGTGCATCAGCCAGCTCATGTGCAGGCGTGGTTTCTTTTCTTTGATTATGGAAACCACCTTGTTGGTGGATAGCAGTGAGACTCGGAACTGCTATCATGCGATGTTGCATACTTGCATTGCATGTACTATTATCCTAAAGTTTAAGCTGTTGGAGATGAGATTTATTTATTTACTTAGATCTGCAGTAAAATCTGCGATGATTAATTGCCGTGTTGCTTGGATATCTGACTCTAAACTAGCTGGAGTTTAACTGTCTTAATCATGGTTAATTGAGGATGAAGGTTTCTGTTATTTTGTTCCCTGTTCTTTTGTCAGCCTTCACCAATCTCATAAATATCTCAATTCTTCACCTCTACCTGACGTATGCTATGTTCAATTTGTGCTGGCTGAGCATTAAGATGCAGAGGAAACTAACAGCCTTACAATTTCATTACTGAATCTAAGGGTATATTTGGGCTTAGATATTTTATATATGTTGTCAATATGTAGCAAGTGTTAATTGTTTCCTTGTTTCTCGAATGTTTATGTGGAGGTTTTGGATGGAACATTCATGGAGGAGCCTGGATCTGGTGCTGTCGGGTATATTGATAATAAAAGGATTTCTGTTGGCACACTAGAGTGGGTGAAAAGGTATTTTCTTCTTTCTACTTCCAGGCACCATTTTTTTCTGTTGGACAATGATATCCTTCGTAAATAGAGTCATGTTTTGATGCTACCCAAACTGTGCAGGCATGGAGTTCTTGAGAATCCTTTCCAAGAATCTGATGATTTTAAGAACCAATCAGTAGTATATGTGGGAGTTGATAGCACCCTTGCTGGTCTAATTTACGTTGAGGACCAAATCAGAGAAGACGCAAGGCATGTTGTTGAATTTTTGTCTAAACAAGGGATTAGCACTTACTTACTGTCTGGTGACAAAAAGAATGCTGCTGAGTACGTTGCATCTGTTGTTGGCATCCCTAAGGAAAATGTAAGCACCACTTACAAGACCAGTACCTCCAAATTATTTAGGGGCTCCTCTTTGTACCTCTTTGTATGTTACAACATGCAAACTGGACCTAATGTTACAGGATATAGCTAGGGATCAGAAGAGTCTGCTGCTCTAAAGAGAACAACATCGACATAAAAGCAAATTAGCTAAAACTGATAGGAGGAAGTTTCTATGAGCTTTATAATAATAAGACCTTGATGTCTAGCATCATTACCCAAAGAATTTGTAAGTTGTGCCATTCATTACCTTTCTATTATGATAAGAAAAATTTGTACAAGTCCATAGCTGTCAGTTCTCAAGTTGGTTCTTTAAAGGTGTACAACTTATTATGTAGCCACACCAATATTTTTAAGCTACACTGAGATGTGGAAGGGTTTAGCTCTTTAGATTGGTTTCACTATAGTTTTGGTACATAATTTAGACTCTTAATGGAGAATTGCTTAGTAGAAATTAGGGCCAATCTATTAGTCCATGATAACTAATAGAAATTAGATTTGTTTCCTTTTAATCAAATTTTGATAATGCCTAACTAAACAATAATGTGTTGAATTTCTTGAGTCAAATTTTCATGTTTTCCCTTTTAGAAATGTTCATGCGAGATGGATAACCCAGTCAAATTTATTACAGTAGAGAGAGCCATATAGTTGCGAAACTAGGTGTTCTGCTAAGGATAAGATGTGTGCCTATCACTATGCATTGAAGATCTCCTGTTTTGAGTATGTTCAAAGTGAATAAATGTTGAACAATCTTACTTTATGGATCAGTTAGCGGGCCTTCCTCCTAATATAGCAGAAAAAACGAAAAGCCAAAAGTCAAGGTGCATTACGGTCTTAAAACTAAAAGGATGTGTCTCTCCTTGATTAATATTTGACACCTTTCTGCCTAATAATATGAGTGGATTTAAATTTGCATGTGTTTTGGCCAAAATTCTAATTTTCCAGCTATAACCTATTCTTCTTTGTTTCCAGGACGAGGCAAAGATTCCTTCTCATCGTTATTCCTTATTTTTGTTTCTAAATTTCAGATTTCATAAAATGAAGATAGCAAAGACAAGTTTTCCTTCTTCATCCTACACGCATCCTTAGAAACCTAACTTTAACTGAATGCACTGGAGTTTATAAAAATAACCATGGTTCAATGAGCCTTCATTCAGTCACAATCAAAAGTCTCCTTTATCATTCAATACGATCCATTAATATTCCTTTAAATCAATTTGTACAGACATCAAATGGATCAGAAACTTGAAAAGGAAGCATAGGGATCAGACAATTACGGGAATAAGGGGTTGGGAGGTTTGTGCTGGCTGGAATACTAAAGAGGGGAAATGACTATGCTGGTTGTGTGTGTCACGCCCCGAGTGTACACCCTGGACGTGGTCAGCATCCAGAACCATTTCTGGTCCCAAGTGAAGCACTTGGCCTGGCTACTTTACTCAGCGGAAGACTTAAATAGTAAGTGATAGGCTTAGATATAATAAACTAAAGAGACTGCAATAATCTCAACAAACTAAACAAAGGAATATCTCAACAATAACTGAAAGTAAGAACTGAAACACATTCATCCAGTCTATGGAACCTCTAACTAAGAAAATCTGAAACAATTACCATGACACCCACGGTAGCCATAACTGAAAATAACAACTGAAACATAAATAAAGACTCCAAAGTCTCTGACTGGTAAGAGGCCTCACCGACAGCCGGATGAAATATTGGTCCTCAACGGAGCGTCTGCTGAGGGACTCTGTCACCTGCGTCTGTATCATAAAATGATACAGGTCCGAAGGACATCAGTACATCGAATGTACGAGCATGTAAAATAGCCAAAATAGAGAACTCAGGATGAGGCACTATACTCAAAAGTAGCTAAAAGCATGTCTCAAAATGCGATAGTGAAAATAATTAATAAAGTGATGCTAAAAGTAATATCATATGCTGAAACTCTGTAGGCAAGAATAAGTTTACTTTAGCTTGGGGGAGTTTCTCTAACCGACAACCATCACTATGAGCCTTGTGATGGTACAACGTCTTGCCCACGCTGCTAGAGCCATCCCATACTTTGCCAAAGTAAGGGACGAAAACTAGGGAAGTGGATCCATCCCAAAACTGGGTCATCTTAGTGGCAAGTGAAGAGTTATACTCTTGGTACAGTCCTATCCTACGTTGGCTACGTATTTTATGAGTTCGAGTTATTATTACTCTTATCCATATTGGTGCTCAATACTACTCCCGAAACTGTTAATTATATGCTCATACTTAAAAGAATATATTTGCTCAAAGTGTTACTTTTCTTTTGTTTGGGACTTAGCCAACCAAGTATTCTCTTAACTTTTCTCAAAGTTGTCTAAAATCATAGATTTCATGCTTCACTGTTCATAAAATACTTATGCTAGTACTTTTCTTGAGTTTAAAGCAAGACTTGAAAATTCATAGATTTTCATCGTAACTTTAGAGTTTAACTAGTTTAGCAATTAGAAAATAGTATCTCAACTTAGGACCTCAATATAGTAGAAAAATTTAGTAATTTTCATACTTTCCTTCAAAAATAACATAAACAAGAATATTTACTCAGAATAAAGAAATTTTGTTCTCAACTCATAACTTGATACTTGAAGAAACTGTAGTTACATCATGGTAATATAATGTAGTAAGATTTTTGTATGCCTTACATACCTAGATGAATTAGATTCTTGAAGAAGGTGCTTGAAAGCCATAGCTTTCTCCTCTTGAAACTACGCTCTAAGTTTGGAGAGTGTTTTGACCGTAATGTAATTAAAGAATCACGTGTAGGATTTAATTAGGTGAAAAACTGATAAGTTTAGGCTTAAAGAGTGAGAAAGGACGTAAATATCCTTCTTTAAAAACACTGTCTAAGTCGTCTACAGGATTATCTACAGAGCCTAGAAGCTTATACGGACCATAGAATCCATTCGTAGAAACTAAGGTGGATTTCGGGGTCATGGAACTCATTCTACGAGTCCAAACCATGACCCGTGGAAGCATCTATGACCCGTAGTTGGGTCCGTTAAGTTTGGGACTCAAAAATGGACTTGCAGAAGTTATTCTACGAGTTAATAGGACGGGTCGTCATTCAGACCACGGCCCGTAAATCAGGGTCGTCGTTCCACACTGCACTGGCAATCCGTAGTAAAACGGTCATAACTTTTTGCTCCGAACTCCAAATGAGGCCAAATTGGTGACGTTGGAAAGCTATTCAAAGATCTTTGATTTGTTAGGTCATACATCACCTAATTCCTTATGTGTTAAAAGTTATGGTCATTTAAAGTTGACCCTTGCATAATCTAATGCAAAAACTTGATCGATAGGAAAGCTTTGAACTTGACGAAGTACTAGAGGTTTCTTATAAACCTAATCCACTTCTAATACACTTCACACATATAGGAATGAGCCTTAATATATAGGTACATGTAAGGCGTTACTAGGTTCAATCTTATGTATTTGCGACAACAAATTCTGGATCCTAAGAGTAGAATTGTGAGGTGTTACATGTAAGGCATTACTAGGTTCAATTTTATGTATTTGCGACGACAAATTCTGGATCCTAAGAGTAGAATTGTGAGGTGTTACAATCTGTGGGCTGGGATGACATTTGTGCACCAAATACTAACGCATGAAGGAAGGGGTAACTAATCCACGTGAACAGAAACTATGGTGTGCTGGTGTCGATTTTCTGAAATTTGGGAAAGTGGAGCTAGGTTGAGTTGAATGGAAGATGCAGAATTTTTTCCGAGGAGAGTAATACTCCCTCTCTCCCTTTATTTTATTTTTAAATAAAAATTGCTTCAAACTTTTCACAAGGGTATTAAAAGCTGTGTTGCTATCATATTTTTCTGAAATCATATGTTAAAGGGATGTTTAGCAATCATAACAGCGAAGGAGCTATTTCTAATTGTATGTTAAATTAGAGGGAAGCTCTATTAATTTTGTGTTAAATGAGGGAAGGTCAAAGTTAATAACCCTTATTTTTTTTATTTCACTGCCTAAAACTGGAGCTTGTCAAAATAGTGGCTCTTTGGTTTTACTAGAACAATCATACAACAGTGGATCACTAGTACAAGAACCTTTTACCTGGGAGGATGTTATTGTACGTTTAGATTTGATAAATATTTCATATGTAAATTGATTGGATTCAATTGGGAGATGCATGTCTTATTGTTCTCTGTCATCTTTTCCAATTTCATTCTACCTAAGTATATAAGCAACAGAAGCTAAATAACAACTGTAGAAGTGGAATATATCAAAAACTTTGGTCTCAAACTGGCTGTAGTCATTAATCACTTAACAAAATTTTAAGTTATTTAAATTGTTCATGCATTCTATCATTAGAGCATGTTTTATTGATCAAAAACAAATTCTGATGGAGGATCAGGTTTGCTGGAAGTAATAGTTGTTAAACATTTTTTGACCCTTTTGCTGAAACACGTTACAAGAAATCCTCCATCAGTTAATGCGAAAATGTCATTAAGCTAGATGGTTGAATGCAGGTATATTATGGAGTCAAACCAGATGAAAAGAATAAGTTTGTAAGCAGACTACAAAAGGATCAGAAAGTTGTAGCTATGGTTGGTGATGGGATAAATGATGCTGCAGCCTTGGCATCAGCACATGTAGGAATAGCTATTGGTGGCGGAGTTGGAGCTGCAAGTGATGTGGCTTCCATTGTACTGATGCATGATCGATTATCTCAGGTTTTCCATCTCTCCTATTTGTACTTTCACAGCTTTCATGTCATTCGTTATTTTCTGGAACTAAAGTAACCTGGCTTATGTTTCTATTGTATGGTAAGATTGGGCAAACATGGACTCTTGTTTTTGTCTTAAGGTTTTAGCTTTCAGAACACATGCTGAGAACATTTTAACTCTATGATTTTCAAAAACTTGAATCAGATCAACAGATAGAAATGGTTATTACATTGTACTTAAACTACTAAAGGTTGTTTGGATCTGACAAGTACTTTCTCTAAAAGACCAATTTGAGTCCTGAATTCCCTGGCATAGTATTTGGGAGTGAAAACACCCATGCTTATATGTTAAATTTCTGGGCATCTTGAATAAGTTCATTGTTCAAATATACAATGCCTGGCCTCAGAGGGCCATTTTCAGGTGCTTGTGACGTGCCTACATTCGTCATCTTTAACAATGATTGATTGAGAACACACTTTTAATATATCACATTGTCTACATGCCCATCACATGCGGGGTTGACTCTTTTTGATGGGTCAAGCATGTGGCATTTTGTAATGAAGGATAATGGCATACTTGAGCCTAGGACCTCTACTTGCTCAGCTACCATGTTGAATTTGTATGACCACCTCATCCAAAAGCTTAAACTATTCGAGAGATCACTCTTTTAATTAGTCACGTCTTCAAAAGTTGCAACATTTGACCTTTCTCAGTTGTGTTACAACATTTGTCAGGAACCAGTCACATAAAGTGCCTAAATGGCGCTCAACTGTTAGCAGTATGCATGACATAATGCTGGTCCAACCATTTCCTTTGCCACCGTGAATCATTTAGGAGTCGTTTGGTAGAGTGTATTGGCATTGTAAAAAATAATGCATATATTAACTCTGTGTATTAGTAGTAGCTTGTCTGGTACACTTTTCATGTTATACGCTCTATTGTGTATTAAGGTGTGTTTACTAATACCATGGTTTTATGGGTATTAGTAATGCAAGGGGATTTAATGCATGTTTAAAGATCCAATTGCCCCTTAAAACCCCTTTTTTTACATCTTTTTCACCATATTTATTGAGGGTATCTTTGTAAATGAATAATATTTAAATAAATTATGCAATGCATGCCACTTTTAGTACACCATATCAAATAATACATAAGAAATAATCTTTGCATATAATTAATACAAGCATTACTAATATACTCTGTTTAACATTGTTTGTATACACTCTAACAAACGACCTCTTAGAGCTCACAAGAAGTCACAAATCCTTGTAAGAATGCACTAGTGAGGTCTCACATGAGTAACTTGAGATTTTCTTCTTCAGTGGTGTTAATGTTTTAAGGTACGGTTTATTGATGATACTCATAATACTTTGGTCTGGGAACTCTTTTACTATAATGGTGTAATAGAGTTGCGGATGTGAATCTCTCAAGAATGGGTGGCAGTGGTCTTAGTAGAATTAGATATGGATTCTAGGCGAATGAACTGATTACTGGGATCTAAAACATTTAGTACTTGAGTATGTCTATCATCTAGTTGGCTGCGGATGAAGGTAGTGCAAAGAAGTATTGGGGAAATGTGATTAGGCAGGACATGGTAAAGTGGCAACTTACTGAGGACTAAACCTTTGATAGGAGGTCCTGGAGGACACAGATTAGGGTAGAAGGTTAATAGATAATGGAACATTGTCTTGCTTATCCTTCCATACCAGTAGTCATCTTATTTCTCATGTAGTTTCCTATCTCTGTACTTTTGTTACTATCTACCGTCTCATGTACTTGGATTATCACTATTTTGTTGCAATTACTATTTTTTTCCTTCTTTCTTCGTTTTTCAGAATGCTTTGTCATGCTTTCTGTAGTATTTCACAATGATTTCTTCACTTCCGTTATTTCTTTTTCAATTTGCATTGATATACTTTTTCTTGAGCCGAGAGTCCTTCGGAGACAACCTCGCTACCTCCCTAAGTAGGGATAATGTTTGCATATACTCTACCTTCCCCAGACCCACAGATATTGTCTTAAAAAGAATTTGTCTGATGACAAAATATTGGGAAACAGCTTATTAAGAGTCTCTTTTAGTTCTTGCTCTGTCATGTTATTAGGGTATTCTAAGGCTTGAAATTAGGTGAGGACTTCTGGATCAATGGATGTAGTATTTCTTCTTGATGTTTTATCTAACATGTTGTGTTATCATTTTAAACAAAATCTCCTTTCTGCAGTTGCTTGATGCTCTGGAGCTAAGCAGGCTAACAATGAAGACTGTAAAACAAAATCTTTGGTGGGCCTTCGGATACAACATTGTAAGTTTTCGGTATCAACTCTCCATGAGAACGGGAAGTGTTTCTTTGTGCATTGCCATCTTAAACAAGTAACTGGTTAAGCTAAATAGATGATATCAATTCACTACATGCAAATCATTGATTAAAGATTTAAATGACCATGCTTGAGGCTTATTCGAACTTGTTGGGAAAAGACTCTTGCTTCTCTTTTCCTCCGTGGTTATCATTCCTTTTGGATGCCTACCAATTTTTTCCAAGACCTTCAGTAGCCAGTCACATATTGAAGATCTAAACCCCTACATATAAACACGTGATACAATAATAATCTTGCTGCCGATAAATTGTGCTCGTTCAGAAGCTGCATATGTGTGCAATTGCATTGTATTTAATTTGGAGTGTGTGCGCAGCCATGCTTTAATCACATTCAGAAGTTGTGTAAAGAGAAGGGAGGGGAACGAGGTTGATGGTCTGTTGCTCATGAACTCACATAGTTGTGCACGGAGATATACTTGAAATATCATAACAAAACATATAAGCTTTAAGTTGACTCCTTATGCTTCTAAGAGCGTGTGCCTATGACCAATCCAAAAGAAAGCATAGTATGATTCTCTGAAAATTCTGTTCTCTAGAAGACCACTGTCAATTACTAGGTGTCTTTTCCGATACTTTGAGCTATCAATACATTTTCTTCAGTTTATCCTTCCTGAGATGCCCGACTAATGCAGGTGGAGTATAATGGTTTCATTGTACGAAAACAAGAGTGATTTTTAAAACTGTAACAATTACAGGGTATCAAATTGCTAAGCCACACATGAAGGTCCAGAAGAGAGTGGTGGAGATGAGGGTGAGGAGAGAAGTGCCCATTTCAGATAATTAGTTCGGATTCATGCTGGAGGGCTCGACTATGGAAGCAATCTATCTTATCCTGAGATTGGTGGAGAAATATAGGAAAAGAAGGATGGACGTTCATATGGTGTTCATTGATCTCGAGAAGGCCTATGACAAAGTTCTTAGAGATGTCCTCTGGAGTTGTGTAGAGGCTAAAGATGTCAAGATGATGTATATTAAGGCGATAAATGACATATATGATGGAGCCAAAACTTGAGTTAGAACTGTGGGAGGAGACTCTGAGCATTTCCCTGTTGAGATGGAATTGCATCAGAGATCTGTGCTGAGTCCTTTTCTTTTTGCCTCGGTAATTCAAGAAGAGGTTCCATGGTGTATGCTATTTGGGAATGACATAGTACCGATCGTTAGACACCGGATAGAGTTGATGATAGGTTCGAGATTTAGAGACAAATTGTGGAGTCCAAAAGGTTCAAAAGGAGTAGGACCAAAACAAGAGTACTTGGAGTGCGAACTCATTGCTGCGATGGATGAAGCGGGCTTGGAAGTAATGCTTGCCTCTCAACTTATTCCCAAGAGAGTTTTAAATATCTTGGGTTTGTCATCCATAGTAGTGGAGACATCGACGATGATGTCACCCATCGCATTGGGGCAGCAATGGATGAAATGGAGGTTTGCCTCTGGAGTATTGTGTGATAAAAAGGTACCACCTAGACCATCTTTGTTATATGGGGTAGAGTACTAACTAGTTAAAAACTCTCACGTTTAAAGGATGTATCTCGCGGGGATGAGGATGTTGAGATGGACGTGTGGACATACAAGGAGTGAGAAGATTAGGAATGAGGTTATTCGAGAGAAGGTAGGAGTGGCCTCCGTTGCAGAAAAGATGAGAGAAGCCAGAGTAAGATGGTTCGGGCATATGCAAAGGGAGGTGTATCAACGCCCCAGTTAGGAGGTGCGAGAGGTTGAATTCAGGAGTTACGCGGAGAGGCAGGGGTAGACCATAAAAGTATTGGGGAGAGGTGATTAAACAGTATGGCGTAGCTTCATATCACCGATGAAATGGCCGTAGATAAAAGTAGTGGAAGTTGCGTAATAGGATAGAAGATTAGTAGGGTAGGATGTTGTCTTGCCTTGTGATTTTTTGAGGTTTATCATAGGATTAGTTGTGCCATTATAGTTGTATTATTATTGCTCTTCGAGTATTTGCTACTTCAATTGTTTTTTAGTTGTTGTCGTCGTCATTGTCTCCATGTCTTTCCTCTTGATCTTTGTTCCAACAGGTTGGAATTCCAGTAGCTGCTGGAGTCCTGCTACCATCTACTGGAACCATGCTTACTCCGTCAATAGCAGGAGCTCTCATGGGCTTAAGCTCTATTGGCGTGATGACAAATTCATTGTTACTGAGACTAAAGATTAACTCAACGCAGAAGGAAATCCGTGGACAATCAGTAGTAGTTGATATTCCTTCTGATTCTGATAGCTTGAAGCAAGAAAAGTTAAGACATCCATATCCAACATCCAGATAGTGAATCCTCACAAGCCCAGCCAGTGATAGATTCCAACACTCAGTTACGCCTCTGCTTGGGATACCAATCAGTTGAAGGGAGTGTAACCTTGTAATTGCCGCTGTTTGTAGGGATGGGGGACTCTGCTTCAGCTCAAGCTTATCAGCCGTCAGATTTTAATGGATCCTGCTCCCTGTGGCTTTACATGGTTGGGGGATGCGGATTTATACACCAAGTCTCTAGGCACTGAGTCAACTTCCAGGGAATCACAAACATTTTGGCTAAGCATTCAATGTGTAATAGTTGGACCGTGCCAAGAAAATGTCATGCTTGTATTCCAGTTAATTTAGACAGAAATGTCGATTGCTTCTTTTTTTACCAAACCTGCAATCTACATGTCAAAGAAGGTTCAAGATAGAAAATAACAAACAACATTTTCAATCAATATAAAACCAAAGAAGAAACTTTTGAGCGTTTGGATATAAATCAATCAAACGTGATCAATCATAAATTAGTTGGAGTCCGGTAAAGTTCAGATCATCCTATTCCGATACATCTTATTTCCTGTAATAAGTACTAGTTTGTAAGTTAATTAGGTCTAATCTCACACTCGAGTAACATACAAGTCTAAAATAAGCCATGTAACACAAGAATTAGGTGTAAAGAACAACATTTAAATCTTTTAATCTCAACAATTTTACATGTGTTTCCATATCTTGGAAATCATTAAAGAGCCATGCGCAACCCAGCAAAGTGCATTGATGAACCCATTATACAACTATACCAGAAGCCAAATCCTCCAAGCTCTAAGACAGGGACTTCCGAAATTCCACCCTATGATATGTAACACAGGCGTATGACACTTTCTGTGCATCTATCAAATGGTGCGGTATCAATTATGATGTACATCATGAAGGCCAAGTTGACAGATAACCAGAACGCTTGCAAAAATAGCTTCTGTGGACCTAATACAAAAATAAAAAGAGCCAACTCACACCATATATTGCATGCCGACCTGCACTAAATGTGAATGCGGAACACTCAAATTGGCAGTTCCCCTCCTACTATTCTTTCTCAAGAAAGCATAAAAATAATTAATAATAAGCTTCTTAATGAACCATGAATCCTTCCTTGCCCTAATATCTCCGTGACCAAGAAGATAGACCACACCAGATTCTTTGGCCTTGCGGATGAATGAGAGTTCCTTTTCAAGGGATTGCTCTGCCTCAGACACCAGCGACTCAGAAGACGTTCCAGGTTTCAGCTCTTCTGAAGTGCTCTCTTCCATAACTGCCTTTCCTGTGTCCCTAAAATCAGCTAAGAGAGGAATGCCTAGTGAATACACACTTCCATTTGGAGCTACTAGGACCCTTGAGAAGGAGTGCTCTTCTTCAGAGTCCGAACCATCGACATCACTTTCAAGTGATCGCTCCTGAGCTTCTCTGCGTATGAACTTCTCGAGACTTTCAATGAGCAGTTGCTCAAACGTGTGGTGATTTTCTTTACGAGCATCCTTGTACCCATATCTGTAGATCCAAAATTTTGAAAAGAGAAATTAGTAGCCTACTAACCTTAGATGCACATCAATTACAGAAGAGAAGGCAAATATAACAACAGAGAAGTGTTGAAATTTATAAGCATCCAAAGCAGAGAGGATTGAAGATAAGTTGGTTGCTTAGCCATTTTTCGTTTGGAGATAAGAATTAACCATTACGCACATAGGTGCTAACCCCTAAAGATTAGGAAAGTTCCAGCTTCTCAGAGGTAACCATCTGTTCCCATATATATTCATTTAACCATCTGTCATGTGACAGTTCTAATAAAGTTGTCTTAACATTTGTGCAAAAAGTTTGATACTTATTCTAGCTATCTTTAGTCACGTCAGCTGATTTGTGTAAAGAAGGTATTAGCAAAACGGGGGAATTTAGTTTACCTGGCAACACACCGGAATATGTGGTAGCTTCTGGGGCAGACTCGCCGAAACAGGAACCTTTCATTCTGAGGTACAACTGGAACAGGAACATACTTTATACAAACAAAAATGATCATGGAATGCACAGCAGGTAGAGTGGTGAGAAAATGTCCAAATATTGCCGGTATCCCCTTTGCTAGTTCATTGTAAAGCAAGCCAATTCCAGGAGCTCTTATAGTTCCAAGGTTGGGGCCCAATTCGCGCAACAAATCCATAGACATCTTTTGCTTGACTTCAGTTTCATACTTCAGCTTGCTTCCATAATTCCAGATGTACATAATCAGGAACAATACAACAGCAAAGACAAGTATAATCCAACTTCCATCTCCCACACTCCATAAAACAGATGAGAAGAATGTCAACTCCAATCCCAAGAAGATAATGACAAAACTTAGCACAATTAAGATGTTGATCTGCCATATCAGAAGCATAACAATAGTAACCAATATTGTTGTCATCATCATTACTCCAAGCTCTGCTATGGCTGTCAAACAGGGTATGCATCAGATATCAACAAGGCGATCTATAAATCATTTGATGAACACTTGAAAGCACCTTAAGTTTTTTATCATCGAAGACATGACTCTAAATTGAAATACAAAATTTACAAGAATGTTTTTTCCTATATACCATAGTTAACAAGAAAAACTCTTCATGACAGACGTAGGTTACGTTTCTCCGTGAAAAAATTGAATCATTGTAGAATGTTTTCTCCTATGTACCATAGTAAACAAGAAAAACTCTTCATAACAGAGGTAGGTTAGGTTTCTTCGTGAATAAATGAATTATTGTACACGTACAACATATTTCAAACAGACTCTGCTGCAAAAGAATATGTAGAGCATCTGGTGCAGGAGAACTAGGGTTACAGTGACAAGAAACCAGCACTTTGTCAAGCAGTTTTTACAAGTAGTCCCTGTCATCTTCAAATTTTGGAATTGATAAAGCAAGTTAAATGATAAAAATTTAAAAGTTGAAAAATAGTAAGAGACTGTAGGTTTTCACGAATGAGTTTGAAAACACACAGCATTCAGAGAGTTTTAATTCCGAAACACCAGACAAATCAATGTAATAACAAGTTGACATGATGGTAAAAAGAAATTAAAAACAGTGAGCATTTTATACAAGGGTAAGGCTTCGTACATAGGGATGGCAATGGGGCGGGGCAGGACGGGGATGGGGGCAGGTGGGTTGAACTCAAACAGCAAATTTTTTAACCCGCCCCGCGCCGCATTATGATTTTTTTCATTTTCAACACATTCCGCCCCGTTAAATTTTTAAGTTCTTTTATTTTTAATTGAATTTAACATGAAAAATAAAAATTCGTAAGCTTTTTTAAATTTTTCGCTAATTAACATTTCAACAACTAATTAACTACCTTTAGTTGACATTCCAACAATTGTTTCTTAATCTTTAATAAAAAGCCTCTAATTAACATTTCAAAACTAACATTTATCGGGCATGTCTAGTTTAAATTTTAGGAAAAAAATAAAATTAACGTCAATATTTAATATAAAAAATTTATATCTTTGATTTTTACTAATTATAAAAATTTAATTTTCTTCGAATTCCTATTTGGTTCTTTCAACCTGCAACCCCTCCCGCATTACAACAACAACAACATACCCAGTGGAATCTCACAAGCAGAGTAAACTAGATATGGAAAAACTGAAAGGAAAGAAAAGAAAACTAAAAGAGCGTACACTCTACCCGCATTAGTTTTAAAAATAGTTACTTCAACCCGCCCCACATAACTTTAAACCTCCCCCCCTCCCCCCTCCCCGCATAACTCTAAACCCGCCCCATACTTACCCCGTTGCCATCCCTATTCGTACACACCACTCTCCCAGACCCCACCCACTTGTCACCCCACCACTAATGGATTACACTGGGTATGTTGTTGTGAGAATTCCATACAACAAAAGAGGCACACATATTGTGTTTGGTTATTGGGAGACAAATTAACAAGATGGTATATGGACAAGGTATGTCAATTTTGCATCTACCAACCTTCAAACGTTTATCAGAAAGCTCCAAGTGCACATCACGACAAACATTAAGTACTAAGGTAACAGAAAGAGCAATCAGCAAAGAAATTGGAAGTTCTAAAGAAAAGAGGATTACCATAAGCATTTCCAATCTCATATATACTTGAGATAGAGCAGACCAACACCAAAGACAACGCCAGAAGAAACCAGTTCATGACTGGGATATAAATCTGACCCATGAACTTCCGGGATGTATGAATGATCTTAAGGCGAGGGAAGCAGCCTAGTGCTGTGGACTGTTTAATGCATGAAAAAGTCGCTGTGGTCATGGCCCTACTGGCAATTAAAGCAGCTATATTGGCAATCAAGAAGACAGGCCAGAAAGCTCCACCTGCATATAATTGCAGAATTTCACCCAACAAATACTGTCTGTGTATACATATTTATATTCAGAAACGAATCTGTAATAAGAAGAACTACACGTGATCATGACACTTCTGTTTCCATATGTACTGTCACGTCTCCGTTGTTATTCTCATAATTTTCCACGTTTATTATAATAAATAAACAAGATGTTCTCAGAGTGAGTGCTACGGGACTAGAAATTTACTTGGCACAGAAGAGAAGAAAGCTTGTGTTGTGTCGGCATGGTTCTCCATCAGGTAAGCAGCTTGACCAAGGTATCCCAATAGAAGGCACGGAAGCACAAGGAACATAAATGTAAGCTGCAAATTAAACAACATTCTATAATCAATAACTATATCTGCTAAATTGAACAGCTTTAGTGACATAAAAGAGAGACGAATCGTTATGTCCCAAAAATATATAGATCTATATTATTGTATTAAAGTATATATTCCCTCCCTCCCCCCCCCCCCCCCCCAAAAAAAATAAAAAAGGTGCTGCATACCTGAACCGATCTCACAGAAAAATAGCAAAGGTCTGCAAACATTGCCTCAGAACCTGAATGTCAGAATTGGTGATCAGTTGTATATCTAAAAAAATAGATAAAAACAAGAACAGGCTTGATGGCAAAATCACAAACACAATCTATTGTAAAAACTCAAAAGAAGATACTAGGACACAATTATTAACTGGCGACACAATAAATGAACGCAGAGAGGCACTGTATTCATGTCACAAATCAACACACGGAAAAGAAGACCAGCTTAATTTTTACAACAGATTCTGTTGCATATAGAAGCTTGACCGAGAGTTTTACCCTTTTAAAATAGTTAGGCAAACAGAAGTGCACATGGCTCTGTATGAGGCCCCTACTTTAAGGGCTTCACCATCTACCAACTCAGTAATTCTATTTTATTGGAACTGCATTATGCAGGCAGGTTCAAACAAGAAAGGAGAGAAACGACTTAGAGATGTTAACTTTCATACCCTACAATGGAAAGGGGAATACAGCAACGGACACAAGCTTATTGAGGTGATCAAAAAGATAGTCAAGATGAAATTTGGCCAAACACCACATTAGGAAGTGAAATGATAATGATAAATGTTCCACACATAGCATGACTTGCACAGGAAAAATCATTTGATAGACTTCTAGATCAAGTGGAATCTGCAAAATGTACCCGTCAATGTCCAAGGAAACAACTTAAAAGGCATCGATATCCAAGGGCTGCTTTTTTCCCAAACCTAGAAACAAGTTCATGCTAAAACAGTATTATAAAGAGAAATCTCTGGAGCTAGCAGACTTTTGGTGATTCAACATTAAATATGTGAGTTCCAAAACTTTACTTCGTTAGTAAAAGCCAATTTAGAAAGTCATTCACCCTGCAAATACCTATGTGCCCTAGCCCTTTTACACACACTCAATCTCATTATTTTAGAGTTACAGAGGCACAGTGTTCAAATTGAACTCCCTGAGGGGGTCGGAGAGGAAATAAGTAATGGATGGATTAAAAATAATGTTTCTCAGCAATAGGTTTGCAGGAAAATATTTATGAAATATGTAAATACAACTCATGCTGGTCAATATGCAAGAAAATAAGAAGTCCCAACAAACGGAGACCAAGTTCAACGGAGCTTGCATCAACCTTCTTGACTCTACTCAACTAAACCCCAAGGAAAGAAAAACACACAAAACAATCCCTTTAGTAATCTGCCAATCAAATTACATAAGTATCAAAAAATTCAGTTCACGGGTGTCTACCTGTTGCACACAAAAGACAGCCACCAAGAGAGTACCAGGCCTTTGTTGAGTTGCGCTTGAAAAAATAGTATATGTGAACAGGATTAAATGCCCTCCAAACACGAGAATCATACTTAATGATGTTATAGACACCAATACCACCCAGGGAACAAAACCATATAAACAGAGCAGGACCAACTACAAGACCCACTTTACTTGTCCCATACTTCTGTATACTGAAGAGAATTACAAGATATGCCACCGAGATCATCACTACTTGATCTGCAAAAGAAACAAAATCTAGAAACTTGAAACAAAAAGGACATTAAGGTGCACAATTATAAAAGAGTGGAGGGAAATCATTTTCTCGCCTGATTTTAGAAAGTTAAATAATATTGCTGATTTAGTTTTAGCAGTTTTATAACATTAAAGTCAGGTAATATTCAATTTTTTTACAAATCATGACTGTTGGCCCAAGAAGGTAAGCATTAGAGCATCAGCAAAGTTAGTTGTCTCCAGGTTTGAGCCACGGAATTAGCTATTGATTCCTCGCTCCGGATCAAGGTAAGTCATTTACATCATGCCCTCTTGGCATGCGGCCCATCCCCGGACACTGCAAGAACACAGGATGCTTGGTGCACCGGGGTGCCCTTTTTTAATGTTGTTGGACCAGGTCATCAGATTTTCGATTATACCAGCTAGCCTAATAAACTAACAAGAATCCCCTTTGGCAACCAAATTCATTGAGCTATCTGACGATAATTTTGCAGTTATTGTTATGGAGTTCATCACCATAAGACGCAAAGAACAAATACTTAAGAGTAATTGCCAACGGGCAGCAACAATTCCACATCAAACTACAAAAACATTAATATACGGCCATCCAAAAATAAAAGGCCAGTAAAAACACTACATCATCATATAATTAGGCCAACATTAAGGTCATGATGGTGATATCACATAACACACAATTAGTGTTTCTTTAGCAATCTTACATGTGCCACATACAACATACGACATAATCATAAAATCCTACAATTACTGAGCTAGGTGATGGCAGTGAGGTCTACATCGCGTGGCAAGTAGACTATCAGAGTATAAAGCAAATTTGAACCATTTCTTGATTAGCTTTTGTCATCTCTGCAAATAAATCTTACCTTGTATGTATAGTTCAATTTTCGCAGACGTCTCTAAAGGGGTGGTATCATGGAAATTATGAGCACATCATTTTTGTAGGACTGTTTCAGTTTGTGAAGCTTTTTAGATCAACAAAAATTGAAATGCTGTCTATTTCATGAAGTGAACAGTATTGTACAGATAATATTACCTTGCTTAACCCCAGAAACTCCAACTTTTAAGCCACCAACAGCAGACATTACTGCATCAACAAGAGTTTAAAACTAATATTAAGTACACAAAAGAAATAAGGAAGGCTAATCTACACAGAAGAAAAAGACCCCAGAAGACCATAATACGGCAACCATCCACTTCTCAGAGCCAACAGATTTTGTAAAATGTCCTAGGATACCTGACATAGCAGGTGTAACAACACCATCAGCAATCACCATTGAAGTGCCAGCAAGAACTAACATCAGAAGAAGCTTTTTTAATGTCAATGAAGCTTCTAGTCTTTCTTTTATTTTTAAAGACCTCTCAAGTTCTGGAGATGGCACCTTCAGTCTAAAGCTTGATATGCGAGCATCTGATCGAAGTTGATTTGGGAGAAGATTAACCTTTGCATGCCTACAAAGCAATGAGTACAAAGCAAAGGTACCACCTGCAGTTATTAACCAACTAACTAAATAAATCAGAAGACACAAAACATGAAGTATACTGTGGCAAGTGTCGCGAAACAATTAGCCAAATTTAAATGTTAGCTTACCTTCACCGTCATCATTGGCCCAAAGAACAATTAGGACATATTTAACCAAGGGAATGAAGATTAAGGTATACAAAACCAGGGATAATGCACCAAGAACATCTTCATTGCCATTGACTGGGGCCTTGCTAAACATCACACTAAACGTATACAAGGGACTTGTTCCCACATCACCAAAAACAACTCCAAGTGTCTGAAAGGCCAACAG
Organism: Solanum rostratum; assembly: GCA_029948455.1. Lineage (NCBI taxonomy): Eukaryota > Viridiplantae > Streptophyta > Magnoliopsida > Solanales > Solanaceae > Solanum > Solanum rostratum. The sequence goes on along the minus strand of CM057045.1, from coordinate 86,960,837 downwards.
GATAGTTCTACCCACTGAGGCATCCTGCAAAATGCACGCAAAAGTTAGTTAATTCTGCATCTGTTGTTCAAAATCAAAATCTTCTAAGTTTAGCCAAAACAGAAGTCAAATAAAAACTATCATTCTCTGGAAAGGACCTTTACTGAATGAAGTTAACAGAAAAAGCAGTGTTGTCAAAGGTTCATTTGAGGCATGCTTAAGCCCTGAACAAGGTGCAAAATAGCTAGGCGAGCACTTTGCTTCTCTTAGGCAATGCTATAGTTCAGGACCGAGCCGCTACGCTTACGTCTCATCAGTGATTGCCCAAACGCTATGTATTGAAGAAGACATACAATTACCATTTCAATATTTTTCTATTCAATTCTTTTATGCAAATAATTATTGTTTATGTTTATTCTTATTTTATTGTATTATATGTATTTTTTGTTGTCCTCATCAATTGCACCTTTTTCCAATTAATGCCTGCACTTCATTTACGCTAAAAAGTCCAACAGGCTTTGAAGCTCTTTATGGATTTAATGTCTAATAATACTGAGAAGGAGGATCCATTAAACAAAGCCAAAAGCAAATAAAAGGTGGAGATTCTCAAATTAAGTATAACCCTAATCAGAAGTCCACGCAGTCAAGAAACATAGGTGGTGTTTGCTTCAAAATTTTGAAGAGTTCTTACCCAAAAAAAGATATTATTTGTAAGATCATTTTTCAACCGCAATACCATGAAGAAAGAACTATCAGATTTTAGGTGGCATTGCTTCAAACTTTTGAAAATGAATTTTTTGCAGAGGAAGAAAAAGAATAAGAAATTGGAGAAGAGTTATTTTCAAACAAACGTGCCTGACCTGGAAGTGGCTCAAAAGCAGCTTTTGCAAAAAACTGTAAAGAAAATTCCCAAAGTTGTTCCCAACTTTAGAAGCTTCTAATAACTAAATGTTTATAAATTTATTAAAATCGGCGGTGTCTGGTCGAATTTTATGCACAGCTCGACTATTCCACCGGATACTTGGTACCTCACCCAACACAGATAAAAGGTAACTTTGTCAACCAAGGCATGGGCAGATAACAGAAATTGGGATTTGAACTTGGCTCCCAGATTTCACTCACTTCATTGACCATTATGGCTGCACCATGGGTGCATGTGCATCATTCTAAAATACTTCTTATTAGTTCCTGAGTTGGCCCATTATGATTAAGCTGGTGGTAGCTCATGTGTGAAGCGTTATTCTTGTAGTACAGTATAGGCTTGTAGATTCTTGATCCCATTTGTGCCTTGATTACAGCCTAGTTTGCTGACAGCAACATTTTTCTTTTTATAAGATTCGCAGGCAGCAATATTGTCAGACCATTCACTGTAAGATGCAGGCTTTCAGCTATTTCTTCTTCCGGAATTACTTAGTCCTCTGCACACAGCTTCATGTTTCCTGGATAGTCATTTCACGACTTATTTTTCTACGGTTACAGCCATCAAATGACTTTTAGCCTGGTCTCACTCTAGAATGGAAATGCGTCTCTAACAAGAAGGCAACTGAAATTCTTCTAATTGCTACAAAGTTATTCCAAGTTACTTGTGGTAACTAGTAAAGAAGCTATATCAAGCAATGGCTGGATGTGAACTTGGACAAAGGGCATTAGCTTAGTCAAAAAGAAGTGAAACTTCCTGACAAACTAAAACAACATTAAGTGAAAGATTCTCGTGATCAGCCATCATAAAGCAGACAAGAGTTTCATTTGATAACATGAAGTGTATTAACATTGGAGAGCTGTAAAATGCATGACTAGAAGAGTGAAAAAATCTAGTGGGAGGGAGTGCAAAGATTCAGTAGCTGAAAGAAAATGTCAGCTTCGCAGATTTAACTGAGAACATTGCCGTCAATAGAATTGGAGGAAGAAGATAAATGCTTCTCTGATTACTAAGAAAAGATGCTTCCAAGTTTAACAACTTTGTCTGTTCATTCCTTCTAACAAACTTGAGTTTCATGCTTCTTTCTCTAAGCTTGAGTAGCCCTTTCTGTCTATTCAAGTCCTATAGTCTTCCTTTTATCTGCCTCTAGTACATCAGATGAGCATCAACAGACTCCACATTTCAGTTCATTAGTGGCCAATGTGAAAATGATCTCACAGCAAATAAATTGAACAAGAACTTAATCATGGAAGGAAAGAAAAGAAGTACATAGTAGCACCAGCCGCTGGCTATGGTAACAACATTAGTAAAACTAACTTCAACTTTCCATTTCTTCTTGGTATAAATTCAGAATGACATTGACCAAAATAGAGTGAATGGATATATAACATATCTCAAATAGTTTACTATCAGGACAGAAATTATTGCTGTATTAGTTTGGAAAGTATAAACCGATAGCAGATAAGTTTCTAGAAAATTAGGACTACTAACAATGCAAAATAAAGAAACTACTGAAAGTTCACCTCAAAGTCGTTCTTCTGAGCACCGGGAACTTCAAGAGCTTCGACATCAAACGAATCAATATGAGGACCAGTACGGATCAGTTTCTGCTCCGCATTATATTCATCATCAGAGTCCAATTCCATGCCATTTCGCGGAGTCAAATCGTCATCCTCATCCACAGTATCGCGATCACCATTATAGATATCCGAATCATCCTCGTCCTGAAATACCCACCGTGATTCAATCGAGTCCACAGAGGTTAATCCGCCATTTTCCCTATATCTTTCCCTCTCTAATCCCTCGTTCGTCATCTCAACAACACTTGTCAGGCTTCAATATCTTCAATTAACGCAAGTGAAAAGTTCCTCCGGCGAGCATGTGTATTCGCATAAGTACGCATTTATGATGTAATATAAACGTTCCAAGCTCTCTTATTGAGAATGCACATTGCAATAGTGTAGAATTGCAGCTGTAGCTCGAGAGAATATGATTAATCGAAACCCTAGGAGCTGAGAAGGGTTTGGGTGAGATACTGAAAATCAAAGATTTTTGCAGCTGTGAGTCTTTGCTATTTTGCTTTGAATGGATCGAGCAGTGAAGGAATACGGGGATGGCAAGTGGCAACAACCTTTTTGCAACAGCCAGCGGGACAACCACGGATTTACTTTTACACCTTGTTTTGGATGGTTGTTATCCATCGGACAGCATTCTTGGTCTAAACACAAATATTTAGTTTGATTATTATTTATTATCCCTCGTTAGGATAGTTACTCATGTAATATATTATATTGTTAGTTTAAATTTAATTTTATTTTAATTATTATTTAAATTTTATTAGATAATGATGAAAAGATTTATTTTGTGAAATAATCAATTTGGTTTGATTGCATTGTTACTTTAATATCTTCTTTATCATTTTTTACTTTATTTATTATTGGCTTATTATTTAATACTTTTATTTTATTATTTACCTTATCTGTTATCGCGAAAAATGGCTTTGATTTCGAACATTCGATTTATTACTCAATTAATTTAAGTAAAACCGAATCTTCAAAATTTTGAGAATCGCCACTTGATTTTTAAAGAAAAATCAAGAAAACTATTTAAATATTTTAAAAAACTTAACAGAAAAAATGTTTTAAAATACAGAGAAAAGGTTCGGATTCATCTTTCCACTTCGAGAAGGTTTTACGCACTCGAAATGACCGCTAACGCGCGATTATCCGACGATTAGGTAATTTTGACTAACTTTGAAAATATTAATTTATATCAATACTAGAAGAGAAATCTAAGTGAAATATTAAAAGATTGGAAAAAATAGAACATTTCAAAATCTTAACCATATTTTAATTAATTAATATTAACTATGTGAATCTACTTGAATTCACTTAATTAAATGAGTCGGCGGATTAGGCTAGATGACTATAAATTTGAAAATTCACTAGAATATCTAAGTATAAAAAGAAAATATTCATGAATTATTTTAAAGAGAATATTTGAAGTGTTTTAAAGAAAATTGATAAGTTTAATTTTCTAAAAGAGGATTTTTGACACCAAAAATCAAAGATATAAGAAAAATAACACAAATGGCTAACTTTTGAGAAAATTTAATTAGATTAAAACATGAAAAGCAACATGAAGTAAAATTAGTGTTAAAACAAACAACAATTATCACAAAATAACATAACATAAATAAAGGAAATAACATAAATTTGAGCCTTGGCAGGCCCAAGTTCCACCTGCCCTAATTTCTACCAAGATTGGGCCTGGCAGGCCCATTTCCCTTTTCTGCCGCCAATTGGGCCGCAAGTCCAATACCAAAATTAGGGCTTTTGACCATTTTCCTTGGTTATGTACTGTGGTATACACTGGTTGTATATCAGTGTATATATCACGTATACTGGTGTATATACACCAAGTTTTAGCCTCTGATACCTGTGAAATCTGCGTACTCTCGCATGTGTATATGGCCCTGACGAGGGTCCACAACGGACTCCGACAAATATCACATGCAACAAAAAAAGTAAAAATACATGAATAATAACTCTAGATTTCAAGGTGCCAGGTAACTAAAATTACTTAACAACTCTTTGATTCAAAACTAAAACAAAATGTCAAAATATTCAGGAAATATGTGTGCTATTATTCTAGATCTTATACATTACCAGAGGACAAAACATTTCCATGGAATTTAATTATAGTTAAAAAAAACCAGAAAACTCAGAATCATATTAATAACATGGTTGTTAAAGCATGAAAATACCATAAGAAAATGATCATTTTTTGAGACACTGTCTAATCAGAAAATTGGAAAATAACTACGACGCTACACATATTGAACCGGAAGCACGCAAAGCAAACGCACAACACAAGCTTTCACCATTTAGACACAATTCTATGACTCCGACAACATCTAGACAGTAACAATAACATCACAACACCATCCATCACAGCACGACAATTTCCAAACACAACAAACACGAATAAATCCCGACAACATCTTTCATAATCAAACACCTACATTTAAACATAATGAAGAAGGATAAGTCTAAGAATATTACCTTTTGGAGGGCAGCTACTGGGACTTTAACGAGCTTAATCGATGATTTTCGGCGTCGGTAGAATCCTCCCAACCAAGAAGCCGACTGAAGAGAACGAAGCCGAAAGCTTCACTGGAAAGTTGACAAAAATCTATATATATATATATGTTTTAAACAAAGAAACAAGAATCAAGAACTCTTCTTCTCCCTTTTTTTTTTTAAATCTCCAAAAGAGAAGCCCCCCTTCAACAGTGAACAAAGGGGTATAAATACCCAAAATTAGGACAACGAATCGGGTAGAAAAAGGGGGTAAATTCGACAATCAACCCCAAATTTGAATTCAAATTGAAATACTTATACAAGTCTCACATCTTAGCCATCGATTTGAGACACGTCGAGGGTTTCTCTGACACGCAAGGACAAGGGGAAGGGGAGAGGGGAGTCGAGTTGACCGTTTGTTGCTCAAAAATAGCCATTGATATGGCTGATTTTTTTCTGAGTTTCGGTACAGTTTTCTTGTTTCAACAAGGAAGAAGAAAGGGGAGGGGGTCGGGGAGAGAGAAAGAGTAAAGGGGAGAGAGGGAGGCGGGTGAGGGGAGAGAGAGTAATTAAAAGGGGATTGGGCCGGGTAGGTTTAAGATTTAAATGTGAAGTTGGGCTAGAAAAGGGGTTTAAAAAAGAAGTGGGCTGGTCTGGGGGAGTTGCTGATTGGGCTGAAAAAAGGGAAAAATTGGGCTTTGGGTTTGGGAGTTGAACATGGGCTGGAAACAAAAATAAAAAAAGAGTTAAAGAAAATATTTAAATATTAGCCACTTAAAGTGTGATCAATTCGAATTAATTGATTAATTTGATCACGAGATGAATTAATATAAATTAATTAAAAAAACTTTTAATATTAACAACTTAGAATAATTAAATCAACTATGGGGTAATTAATCCTAAAAACAATTAAGGTAAAGTGTTTGAAGATAAAATCTATTTGAATTTTTTAAAAAAAAATTAACGGAAATATAATACTTAACTATTGATACTTGAAATAAAAATATATAATACGCAAATACATAAACATAATTAAAATTAGAAGATTTGAACCTAAAAATCACTTAAAAATATTTTTTGCATTTTGAAAGCTAACTAATTCAAATTGTTAAAATTAAAAGCTCGATAATTAATTCATACTGTGGAGGGTCAATAGGTGTCAACAGTATCTACCACATGCCCTACAATTTCTTGTAGGTTTATCATTCAAATTATGGATGTATGATATTATGTAATGACGGAGAATAATACAATTTATCCAAACATTGTATTTATTGAAACAATACAGTACAAAATAATATACGATATAATACAAACAAAGTTTTAAATTATATTGTATCATATCATTTAAAATTCATTGTTAGATAATGATGAAAAGACCCATTTTATGTAAAATATATATATAAACACATGTATGGTGTGATTGTATCATTATCTTTATATTTTCTTCTCATTTTGTTTCCTATCTTTTCATAGTAGTTTTACTCTGTATTGTACAATTTCTTGTAAGTTTACTGCTATGATACGTGACAGTTTATGATAACAAAAAACGTTACAATATATCCAAACATTATATTCATTAAGATAATACAGCACGATACAACAAAATACGATACATTGTGAAATAATGCATAACAACTATCCAAACAAAGTGTCAAACTTGTAAAATAAAATTTGAGGAGATTTTGATTCTTCAGTGTTGATGAAATTACAAAAATTACAAATAACAACTATTAAATTAAAGAAAATAAAAAATCTTCAGGCTACGACGCAGATATCTCACTCTCTTTAAGGAGATTCAAACCCACTGCGGCAAAACTTTACATCAGTCCAACAATATTCTTCTTGACTTATCCCCTCCAGGATACAACAACCTAATCACAAGATGTAATTCAATAAGCTCTGGCAAGAGTTGAGTCTCAAGCTAAAAGAACATTCCCCTTTAACTACTAGAATTTTCTTTTTTGACAAACTTTTATGTACTCTATGTATTTTCTCTTATATTCTATTATACAACAAATTGAATACCAATACTGTTTATAGGTGAAGAAGTCTTCGTAATGAATAGGAAATAATGGAGGAGTAAATAGCATAGATAAATTATTTAAAGGTTATAAGATATAATGAAGAAATAAATAAGAAAATAAGGAGAGGAGCATCAAATGTCATCAAGAGAAAAAAACATATGCCACCCAAATGCACCTCACTACACTTGAATGTAAAAGGAAATGCACATGCCTCAAACATAAAAATGGTCATTAAACCATTGAATTTTAATGGTATAAAATGAGAAACGACATACAATGCAGCTCAGGTCAAAGTGGCACTTACAACTTGTTTGGATGGTGGTTTGTCATGATTTCATAATGTATGGTACTGTATGGTATGGTATGATATCGTACGGTATCGTACCATACAATGTTTGAATAGACTGTTCGGGTTGTTATTGTTCAATAATAATTTATTGTTTGATTTGACTGTATGGTACTTTATCGTAACTTATAAATTTACAAAAATATCCTTAATTATTATAAATATTAAATTTATCAATAGTTTCTTAATAACTTAAAAAAAAAAAAATACATAGAATCGAGTAGGGAAACATACAAGCTAATATATCTCCATTCTATACAAACAATACAAGAAAATAAAAAAGTAAGAACTTTTAAATAAACGAACCTCAAAAAACACACTAAAACGTGAAAGAGAAGACGGGAGGTGGAAAAGAAGTTTCAAAAGTTGATGCGGAAAAAGTAATAAAAAAATACATATATTAAGGTAAATTTTAATAAAGAATAAAGGATAAATTATAATTCTTTAAATTTAAATAAGGGTATAATTGAAAAAAAATAAGAGAACCATGGGATACCACCAAATTGATGGTTTCAAAAAGTGGAGATTTTCATGGTTACAAAACCATGAATCAAAACCATACTATATCATATAATTAATGAAACAATCAAAACAAACGTCATTCTCTTAATAACTATACCATATCATACTACGGAAAACCACCATCCAAACAAGTTGTTCATGTAATCCCCCTAAAACAATTTTTTATAATATAAAAATGCTCCTAAAATCAATATTCCATCTTTTATGTATTTATAGTTTTAGGAATTATGTTTTATGAGAGAGAATTGTTCTTTTTTATAAATAAGATATTTGAAAGAAAAATATATTTTTTATTCAATTACTTCTTTTGTTCAATAATAGTTGTCCACTGTCGACTTGAGGCATGCCTTAAGAAATACTAATATCACTATACTGTTTTAAACATTTATTACATTTAATGCTTTGAAAATATATTAGATCTTGAATAGTATCTAATAGAGTAAAATGTACACAAATGAATAAATAATTTATCATTTTTTCAAACTAGACAACTTTTGTTGTATGTTTATTTTTAATATAATAGATAGATAAAGACAAACGGAGGAGATAATAAGTAATTAGTCAGAAAAAATTATTTCCTCCTTAAATTTTTACTAATTTAACTTTCAAGTAAGTTCGTAATCACACGTGTCTGAATTATTTTAATCTTATTTTTCACATATTATCTTTCACTAAAGTCATTCACACCTTGCCTTGGATAACTTCGAATATGATTCTATCTTTTCTAATAAATTCAAACATCCATTGATGCATTCTCATTTTGTAGCATTGATCTTTTGAACGTGAAAATTCTTGACTGATCAATAATCTGACTTATAAAATATAATTGGACTAATCATCATTCTGTAGGACTTACTTTTAAATTTTAGTTCTACCTTTTTGTCGTATAAGACCCAAATGCAATGCTCAATTTCATCTACCTTGTATTAATTTAGTGATATCTCTATCATTCTTCCTATTTCTTGGATAACAAACTCAAGATATTTGAAACTTCCTTGCTTATGAATCACTAGTGTATTAAGCCTCAATTCCACTCCAATCTTTTGTGTTACATTGTTGAATCTGCACTTCGAGTAATTTTGGTCACGCTCACTTGAACCTTTTAGACTAAGGCTTATCCTTCAAACCTCTAACTTAACATTAACTTCACTCCGAGTCTTTCTTCAATCACAACTATATCATGCATAAGTAATATATACCATAACACCTCATTTTGAATTTGTCACATTAATGCACCTGTCATTAAGGCAAATAAAAATATGTCAAATCTCTAATGTTGTCCCATCAAATTTGAAAAGTGCTCCAACTCTCCTCCTACTGTCATTATTCGAGATTTGGCTCCACCGTATGTGTCATTGATCAATCTAATATACAGTTATGTATACCTCTAGCTTTCAAGCATCTCAATTGAACCTCCTTGGGCTTGGTTGAATTATTTTCTGGGTTGATGAACACTATATGCAAGTTCTTCTTTTCCCTACTCTATCCACCTCTTTACAAGATGAATGACATGTGATTGAACATTTGCGACTTGAATTCGAATTTGTTCTAAAAAATAAGCACGCCCATTTCAAACTTTCGTAATGTGAATTTGGAAACTCGATACCCATGTATTTATTTCAATTTCGAATGTATTTTTCTTATTGACAAGGGGGAATCACAATTGCTATTCTTTGAGTGCGCACAGGGTAAATCCCCACTCTCATGCAATTGCTTGCAAACCACACATGAGAGATAACTTGCTGTACTAGACAAGCTCGACGCAATGAGCTCGATCCAGAAGATAAGCTCACTACTTTTGCTAGCAAGACATTTCGAAGTTGAGACCTATAACATGGTTTTGAATGTTTTTTGTTCCTATACAGTAACATTCTTGTACTACATTTCCATTCTCCCGATATCTTTATCACCTGAAAATAACATTAAACAACTTTTCTAGACACTCCATTATGCACCTCAAGAATTCCATGTGAAATTTCATCTGACCCAGTTTCTCTACCCTACACATCCTACAAGTAACATTTTTAATATCCTCCCTCTTTATATACTTGCAATACTCAGCATCGCAACGTTTTTTTGAGTGCTTCAAATCCTACAACACAATATCTAATATTTTCAATTCAATACATCTAATATATTCTTTTTCCACAAAATAAAAGAAAAACAAATTATACATATACGATACACCCATAAAATACATTTCAATATCAGAATAAAAGAAGACGACATTTCTCCCAAGGTAAATTCCTAAATATATTTCTATGTTTATATATTTGTCGAGGAAAAACTAAAAAGGAACCTAGAGGGGGCAGGTTTTAATCATATGCCAACAAGCTGGTCCATTTTGTCACAGGAGGAAACTAGAAGGGCAGTTTGGTGAAATCAAGAGATCTTTTTGGCAAACAAGTATTGCCTCTTTCGCTATCCATTTTTTCTTCAAGAAGGTTCCTGAACGCTCTAAAATTATTTCTTTAAAGGGTGCCGAAACCCTAACAGATCGAGCGAAGCAGAAATCGCCGGAGAAAAAATGTCGCACTTCGGGAGAACTGGCCCTCCGGACATCAGTGATACTTACTCTCTCCTTGTCCTCAACATCACTTTCCGTAAGCGTGTTTTCCCTTTGAGAGATTTCCTTCTATTTCCGGTTATTCTTGTCTTGTTTGTTCATCGGATTGTTGTTTCTTTGCTGTAACAGGCACCACCGCTGATGATCTGTTTCCTCTTTTCGACAAGTACGGGAAAGTTGTCGATATCTTCATTCCCCGAGATAGAAGGTTCTTGAATCTTTCTTTGCTTTTTTTCCCCAAATTTTATGCGGCCCTATTCCTCAAAATACGATGAAGATTTTTTTTTCTGGAGGAGGAAGACAGATCAAATTATTCTTATATTGTCTATAGTATAACTAACTGTAACGTTCTTCCTCATATAAATATTTATCAAGCAACTAGTATGATCCGGATTTTGTTAGGTGTATTATATCCTCTACAAGACTATCCATTCTGCTCTTTTCAGGACGCCTGCCCAAAAGATATTAATTAGTACTCAGACTAAAATAATTGTAATGTCTTATAAAATTGTAAGAAGTAGATTTGAAAGGTCTTTCCAGTGATGACCTTAACCATTTTTAGTGCAGTCTTATCCCATAAAGAACAGGAAAAGATGAACATGTCCGAAGTCGTTTTTTCATGGCCTTTCTTGATGGACATAAATAATGGACGAGCTTAAATTCTCAAAATGTTAGTTTGTGGTGTACTGATCTGCCAAAGAATCTCTTACCTTACCTGTGACACAATGTGGCAACTAAAAGAATTGGAACATAGAGGAATTACTTATTGTATTTTAGAAGTCTGTGTGAGTACATGTGCATGTCTGAATGTTTTCTAAACTTCCCTTGTCACTTATCCATATTTATATTTATGGTGGTCTTGTAACAGGACTGGTGAGTCGCGTGGGTTTGCGTTTGTTCGTTACAAGTATGCTGAGGAAGCACAGAAGGCTGTAGATAGGCTGGATGGTACTTCACAATTTTTTTTTTTTTAAATCTGAAGTTGTTCCTTGCAATTACTGCAAATTTATTTTTTGTATGGTGTTCTGAAAATCCTGTAGTAACTAATAAGCGGATTTATTTTTTGTATGATGTTCTGAAAATCCAGTATAACTAGTAAGCTCTCTTAGGAGGCTTTTTTTTAGTTGAGTTAACTAGTTGGGTCATATAACTGAGCAAAAGGAAAGTTTAGTTCATACTGATCTTAATGTCTCCAGCTTAAATTAAGAGCCAGCAGACCATGGTTGTCGGGGAGGTTGTTGATGGTGGGTGGAAAGATGTCTTGATGGTGAGAAAATAGAAATTTGTCAAACCTGATGTCAGCAGGACTGAATTAAGAGACAATTGTTATAATAGTATCTTACAGGTTGAAACAGTGTGAGCACTGTATTTTGTATGCTAATGACATACTGCATACATCCCATTTCATGTGATGTGCAAATGTTTAACATGTCAGGTACTTAGGTTTTCACACTTAAATCCAAAGGTAGTGGCATATCTGAACTGAGAAAATAGTATATCTTAAACTTAAAACCACCTAGACTTCTTACCTTTTGCCAGATTACTGGATTCAACTTATTTCTGCTTTTGGATTTTTCCTATGTCAACCACTCTTCCCTTTTTAGTTGCACTCTAAACAATCTAGCCCTTGGTAAACGTGGCATTGCTTGAAAGAAATTCCTGCCCTATAAATTGCAGATCTAATGTTATTTCATACGATAACCTCAAATCACTTATCTGACTTGTTGGGATGGATCGGATATTCCTTTTCCCCTCCTGGAACTACCCCTGTTTTCACCAATCTTGGTTAGGGTTGCCAATTTATAGGAACTATCGATCATCAATCACACATCGAATCAATGTATGAGGATGTAAACCATTCTAACTGCTTGTTTCCCATAACAGTGGCTGAAATAGTTGGTAGATGCACATGTTAGGGTGTAGCTAGATGGGTTGGGCTTGATGAGATTGACAACGATTGAAGCTGTTAATGTACCTTGTTTATTTCACAAGTTAATTTATCCAACGTTCTGTATGTTGGCGAGTGACCCCCACCCTCTTTGTTTCCAAATCAAGATGAAGCACCGATTTGGTAGCATCTTGGTATGTGTTAGATGGTAGAGAGGTTTCCGAAAGACCCTCATCTCAAAAATCATCCCACAAATGAAAATATATAGTGACAATAAAAGTAACAGAATAAATGATGGACCAATAACAACACAATATAGATTTAAACAATTGTTATTTGTTCAAAATCACACACTTTGTTGCTCAAAGTGAGGAAACGGCGTGGTGAAGGATTCTTTGGTGAAGCCATGCTCTTTGAAGTTAGTGCTTCAAAGTTCCAATAATGGCTAAGTTGCTCGGACTCGGGTGCGGGAATCTGAGACGGGTGCGAATTGGCAAATCCTAAATTTTAAGATTTGGGGGTGCGAATCCGAGTGTGGATACATGTTCGGGGATTGGCTAAAACATTTCAACATTATAAAAATAGAGTTAAAAAGCTATTCTAAATGTGAGTTATTTTGTAAAATATATAGAATATTACATTTGTTTATGCCATGAATATAATTTTTGGCAACACCAATTTATTATTATATTTTTGGTATATTTATGGAATAAATATTCATTATATACATTTATTATATAGAGGTATTTTCTAAAATAAAAGATTTTGTTGAATAGATATACAAATATAATTGTAGAGAGTATAAGGAATTCTACCTAAAATAGAAACAAACTGAAGCAATTATTATAAATTTGAGCTTAAGTATAGAAATAATTTAAATTGCAACATGCAACCCATAAAGGGTGAACCAGTGTTGTGAAAGGCGATCGCCTTGTCGCCAATGGCGGGAGGCGAGGCGACCTTCATTGCCTTTTAGCTTTTATTGCGAGGTGATCTTCAAAAGGCGATGCCATAGCGACAATGGCGACAAAGGTGAGAGGCAAAAAAGGCGAGAAAGGCGCGCCTCTTATATTTTCTTAAAAAAAAGGTGACCAATTTAAGGTTTTAAAAGCTAAAAGATAATTTTATGATTTTCTTAAAAAATGTGCACAATTGCACCCTTACACTTAGAATTCTTCTCCAATCGAATGACTCGACTAGACTTCTCTATGACCAGCTAAACTTTTTCGGAGGCTCCCAAGTCCAACCAATATGTATTTCTTTTTTTTCTTCTTGAGATTTCTTCTGATTTTTCTCATTATTCTGACCTTTGTTTTGTCTTTTTCACATTCAAGTTCTAGACTTGTAGTATCTACTATCTATTTTTAGTTTTTGAATTGAAATATTTGCTACTGTGATTGAGATTTTGATTATTTATATATACAATTAAATATTTTCATTTTATGGTATTAACTGACGCCGTACTTCAAAAAGGCGAGCGCCTCGCCTTGTGGAGAGATAGACTCTTGTCACCTTTTGTCACCTTTTGCTGTCCAAAACACTGGGGTAATCAAGACATTTCAGAAAAACTCTACAAACCCTAATTTTATATTATTTCATCTTATTCCTACTCTATCTCTCTCAAAATGTTAAGAGCTGCAGCTCCTCTCCCCTCGCCTCTCTTCTTTTTTCTCGTCTAAGCGATGAAGGAACAAGAACACCAAAACCCTAGAACCTCCAAAAATGCTGCCGCCTGAGTTCTTGACTCCGGTCAAAGTAGCTGCAGCTCCTCTCCCCTCGCCTCTCTTCTTTTTTCTCGTCTAAGCGATGAAGGAACAAGAACACCAAAACCCTAGAACCTCCAAAAATGCTGCCGCCTGAGTTCTTGACTCCGGTCAAAGTATCTTGATGGGATTGACTGAATCGGAGGCGCACTTGCCATCCGCATCTGCACCAGTACCTCGTTGAGACAGGTTTGGCAACAAAAACGAAGAGTCTGCGCAACATAGAATAATGGTGCACAAAGTGATTCCAGAGTCTCCATTGCTCTGCTAGGTCTCAACATTAGCTGCACATTGTCTTGAAAAGTGAAATCTCTTTTCAACCTTATCTTTATGTTTTGAATGCATATTTCTCTTGTTGAATATGTTTAGAGATAAATATGTTAATGGGTCTTTAAACTGTATGGATTTTTGGCAGGAAGAGTGGTTGATGGACGGGAAATGGCTGTTCAATTTGCCAAATATGGGCCAAATGCTGAACGAATGTGAGTAGCTGGTTCATTTTTGCAAGTATATTATAAGCGTTTGCTTTGGGCATATTCTACTGGAGCTTTGATTGAGTTGCATGCTTCTGTCTTCTCTATCCTTATTACTTAAAGGACCTTTCGCTTCCTCTAGGATAATTTGACTTTACCATTTGATGTATTATTTATGGACTCTTTTTAAGTTTCTGATCTCATGCTTTTTTTCATCTCAGTCACCAAGGAAGGATCATTGAGAAAGTTCCTGGAATCAAGGGAAGCTCAAGAAGCAGAAGCCCTCGTAGAAGGTATCTCTTTCTAACACCATTTTGTTCTTTAAGCTCATTTTGTGTTTGTATAGACATTTACCATGTTGATTTTCACCTGTTGATTGTCTTTTTTAAATTGAACCTTCCCCTCTGGTTGCCTGTTTTGACTACTTAAGTTGACACGCCAGGTCCTTGTTAGGGCCATTACAAATATAAGGTCAAAGTGTGAACAACCCAAGTGGATGACCTTTGTTAGTTAGTATTTGCCTTCAAGATGTGCAGTTACTACATAGGGATTGAGAAGGTGGCTATGCTGTAAACTGGCACAATCTACTTCAACATGACTAACAGTAGTAAGTTGACTAGAATTTAAAGGTCAATATGTGAGACTGAAAAATTGTTGAATGGATCTGATGTGGTTATTAAATGGATAGAGTAAAGATTGAAGTGGCTGTTTGGGGGGGGGGGGACCTAGTGTTGGATTGTGTTTAATTTACGCTAAGCTTAGGTTGCCTAATTATGGTATTACTGCTTACATAGCTGAATTTGCTGAAAATGGTCATGCATCTGGTTAAATTGGAGTTGTCTAAGTGGGTATGACATGTAGCAAGTCAATTTTATCACCATTGCTTACTCAGTTATTAGTTCCGAGGAAACAACCTCTCTATCTCTATGAGGTAGTGGTAAGGTCTGCGTACGTTCTACCCTCTCCAGAACCCACTTGTGGGATTCCATTGGATATGTTGTTGTTGCTTACTCAGTAATTATTCTTGTTTCTTTGCTAATTTGTGGCTGTATGCTTATACTGTTAGCACATCTTTTCACGCTTTGGTGGTTGAAGATCTCAGTGACTAGCAAGAGAAAGATAACGGATGGGAAGATGAACCTCTCCTAGGAAGAAAACTAGGCAAAGAGAAAGAGGGAACAGTAAATACTTTGTATGAGATTTTTAAAAAAAAATCTTCCTGATATCGTGATTCTATCATTCTGAGTTGACTGTGCTTGATTTCTGTTCCTTTCTGCTTCAGTGTTCTTGGAAGTGTAATGTGCACTGACAATTAGTTTTTGTGATGAAATTGATCACAATTATATGATTAATATTCTTGTCTTAATACAAAGTAGCAACAGTGGAACTAATCATACTAGGTATGCAACAGTGGAACTAATCATACTAAGTATTTTATATTGGTGATGTGCTGAAGTATTTTATTTTCAACAATTTTTCTGAAATTAATTTGAAATAAAACCTTTAAGATGTTCTCCTCCTGTTTGGTTGCTGCATGCATTTTTCCTCGCTCCGTTTCTATCTTCATTGGTATCAAGTATTTTGGGGAAAAGGTGTCTAAGAGCTGACATGTTTCTGGATTAGCAGATGCCTTAAAAGTCATATGGACCATGTGGAAAGTACAAAAGTCTGGCTATTGCAGGCAAATAAAATTTAAGACTCGACAGTTCACTCTGCTTGTTTTTTCCCCCTTGTATCTTTTTACATCTTTAAACATATTTTCATCTTTCATAAGTTTTATAGCCTATGGAAGACTTCATTGAGAATTATTAGGTTATAGGAAATTGTTTGATACTCACAAAACACAATTTACTTGGAAGAAGCCCCCCCCCCCCCCCCCCCCCCCCCCCCCCCCCCCCCCCCCCCCCCGGCCCGCCCCGGGTTTATCTTCTGCAGTTTTGCCTGGAGTATCAGCCAATGAGCTCAAAATGCAAGTTGAATACTGTGTTGCTAAGACAACACACATGGAGAACTGTTCTAGGGAAAGCGTGTCTATAGTTATGTCCAGATGGTTTTTTAGTTGCGGAAATATTGTTGGTCCCATAAGGATCAACAGCTTTCTTCATTTAATGTACACCTGATGATTGATCTTGGGTTGATGAGTTGGTTTTCACCTTCAACAGATACCGCGATGACTATAATAGAGATAGAGGATACAGGAGAAGTAGGAGCCGAAGTGTTGATCGCTATGAGCGTGATAGGTATCGGCGGAGAGAGCGGGATTATCGCTATCGGTCCAGGAGCCGTAGCTTAAGTCCAGACTATGATCGAGATCGTGGCAGGGGACGTGACAGAAAACACTACAGGCGCAGCCCATCATATGACAGGTTTTCATTTGATCTATTATGTACGACGTGTATCTCTTGCTTTTGCATTATATCAGGCGGTCATTATGAAATTTATTGCAGTGCCTCCCCAGCTCGGCGTAGCCCCAGTCCTCGCAGGAAAGTGTCTCCTCGTAGAAGCTTATCGCCCACAAAAGGAAGTCCTGAGAGGGGTGTTCGCAATGAACGCTCTCCAACTACTCGAAGCCGTTCGCCTCCAGGTCGAGCAATGGATTCACGAAGCCCTTCTCCTCGCGTCGATGAGGTGATCACCCGAGCTTTGGTCTGATGGATCCTATTTTTCTGATTAAATTCACTTGTCAGGCCATTTATGCTCTTTTTTTCCCACTTTTCAGGAGTAATTTTCTGTGGCATGATATGGGAACAAGCAGACAAGTGGATCAACTTTAGCTGTCTTCTGAATGTGTTAAAACACAAAATGTGATACAATTTCTGCTGAGTATTAGCTGACATTTTGGTAGGACTGGTCTCCTGGTGTTAAATGTTTTTGTACTTTACGTATTGCATGTCTTTGCTATCTTTAGATTTTCAATATTATGGTACTAGGTTGTGAAATGAGTCGTGATGGTGAAACTATATTGATGGACCTCTTAGAACACGTTTTGCAGTATGCTTACAACTTTTTCTTCTTTATGTTCCCTCCTACTGCTGCACTTCTCATTACAAGACAAAGTATGCTTTGTATGGATGTACTAACTTTGTAACCAACCTCGTGCTGGGTTTTATAGTTTTGATCG
Source organism: Solanum rostratum (assembly GCA_029948455.1). NCBI lineage: Eukaryota > Viridiplantae > Streptophyta > Magnoliopsida > Solanales > Solanaceae > Solanum > Solanum rostratum. The sequence goes on along the minus strand of CM057045.1, from coordinate 86,943,151 downwards.
AGAGAAGGTTGGTGAGGTTGATATCAGATGATGATGATGATGATGTGGCTCTCAACCCTCATAGTAGCTTATAGTTAGTACGTGAAATTTGAGGAGGCTGATTGTTAGATTATGTGTTGATTGTCAGTGCTGATGGTTAGCTGTTGATATGCAGCTTCTGATGCTGTTTGTAGTTAATGTATTTGCGATGCATGAACAGCAGATGCTGGCTGGAGATTTTCTATGTGCACCTATGTAATAATATATTGGGTAAGCCTTTTTCTCTGGTCAAGAGCTCACAAATCTCATCATGTTTTCACCCATAGAAAAGGAGCTCATCACGTTCTATTATTAAACCTAAAAATAAGCTTCGTCAAAGGGTTAGTTTTCCCAAAAAATGTAATTTCTCTTTCTTTTACCTTCTTTTTTCCTTTTTTTTGGGTAGCCTTTTACGAAGTTTGGTGCTTATAAATTCTCTGAAGAGGGATGGGATGCACCTGGTTGTGTAGGGTGGACAGAGGATGAATCTATCTCTGTGCCTGATGCTGCTAGTGAGGTGTACAATTGTCGAGGCTGATGCTAGTTGTTGTACGTGCTGGCCCTTGAATAGGTTGAATATATTATCTGGTCTATTTTGCCCCCAACATGCATAACAGATGAACATCATACCCTAAACCAGCCAGATGATCGTGTCTTGTTGTGATGCTTTTGTTGACATTTTCTTGCTCGTGGATCGTGATTGTAGCTGAATTAAAGGCCTGGTTAATTGTCTGTTCGAAAATCCTTGTAGCTTCTGGGTGCACCTGATCTTCCAGAGCTTCACTTGATCTGCTGTTGTCCTTAATGTAGCTGATGGTCTCCTTGGTGTTGCAGCTTCAGGGTTATTTTTTTGGCGTGTGTGTTTTTGTGTTTTTTATGTTTTTAATCCCCATGGCTCTACCAGGTCAAGGGTTATTATAGATTCTGTTTTTTAAACCTTAAAAACAAATGGCTTTGTTGGTAGAATCCCTCAAACTATATCCCTCCTTTGTCTAACAGGTTATGGGGGTCTCTGGGATAGTTAATATAGATTCAGTCAGTACTTCCTATTTCTGTTGAAGGCTTAGTATTGTTGCACACTTGGTCTATTGCGGGGTAAATTATGGGTGTCTTGTCATCTCTATGTTTGTTGTACTAATAATAGGCGTATTGTATTAACTGGCATTGCCCAAGGTAAAAGCTGTGCTGATTTTTACAATTTGTTTGCAGTGCTGTAAAGTATGGATCATAAGGAGTGGATTTTCTGTTTGTTCTATGCAGCATCCATCTCTGTTCTAGTGTTGCCACAACTTGTGGTTACTGCATACCATTTGTGCAATGACTGTCTATTGACATGCCTCTGTTTTCTGCTGTTATGCGCTTGTTTGTGTGCACCTTTTTATGCTCTATAATGTTAGGTTGATTTGACATTTGATATTTTCTTATATAATCTGTGTAACGTCATATTGACAATTGGTTGAAGGGCCCTCATATTTGGCAAGTTACCAATTAGTTATTTTTGGAGAAAAACAATTTTTATCATGGAAAGGGTGTTGTCTTTATTTGTATCATGTGTTAAATTTATAGTAATTGCATAATGTTATGTGGTTTTCAGTAGTAGTTGCTCTTCCTATTTTTTTCTTTCCTTTCATCTTTGTCATATCTAGTCTAATCCGACTATGGGTTGAGATGAGGGTTTTCAGAAAACAGTCTCTTTACTTCTATGAGGTAGTGGTAAGGTCTGCGTACATTCTGTCCTTCTCAGACCCCATTGTGGGATTACACTGGGTGTGTTGTTGTTGACTCTGCTTTTTATTTATTTTATTTAACTTTAATTGGCCTTTCGATGTGGTTTTCCATCAAGAAAACAAATATCATCTTTTATATGCTATTGAGTAATATTTCTCGTTAGCTATCAATTTATGTTGGGCTTAACTGGTTAAGTTGTGTAATTTTGTTCGGATGATAACCTTTTAGACTGCTTGTTAGTAATATTTATTGACCATTTGAAAGGCAGTGGAAAATGGCCACATTTCAACACAATTTGAACCAAAATTACTACTTCAACATAAATGAAGTGTAATTTCACGAAATTTTCCTTAAGATAGCACACCTTGCTTGTATTTCACATGTAAAAGCTTCGAACTGCAGCCCATTGCGCTGTAATTTCATGTTGTAATATTGGATAAATTTTATTCTCGTGTTAAATCAAATTTAATTTTTTTAAAATTTACTTTTGGGTGGATATAAAATAATTTAGGATTAGGAAATAGTATTGGAGGGATAAGGAATAAATTATGGATAAATCCAAGGATCTATTCTTAAAAGCTAAACTTTAAATATTTCGGAACAGTGCTAACTATTTATTGGGGGCTCATTAGAAAAGTTGCTACGGGAGGGTACTAGGGGTATCGAGCCAAAGTGAAAGTTAAGGATTAAGGATATCTGTAAGACGACGAAGACAGAAGCTAAGTTAATGATCATGAGTGCTGAGACAGTAATGTTTGAATGTTTGCAGTTGAATTAGGGAAAATAGTGGAGACTAAATTGTATAGGCTCGTGAAAGATTGAAAGAGAGTGACCCGCAATTTGAATCAAGTAAAGTGCATCAAGGATGATGGTAAGGTATTCGTGAATGAGACTTTCATTATGCAAAGGTGGTAAACTTATTTTTACGAACTCTAAAATGATAAAGAGGATAGAGATATTGAGCTGGTGACTTGACTCACTCTGATAATATTATCGGAAAGTTGGTTACTGTAGGCGTTTCAGGGTTGGGAAGTTTAGATATGCCATTAGTAGGATGAGTAGAAGGAGAGCGATCGAATTCGATGCGATTCTAGAGGAATTCTGAAAGAGCATTGTCAAGGATGGTATGGAGTGATTGATTAGGTTGTTTTATGTTATTTTGAAGACTGCTAAAATGCTGATGAATGGAAGTATAATGGTTTCATTGTACAAGAATAAGAGTGATATTTACAGCTAAAATGATTACAGGGATGTTAAGTTGTTAAGTCACACTGAAGGTCTCGAGAGAATGGTAGAGATGAGGGTGAGGAGAGGAGTGTCTATTTCAGACAATCAGTGCAGATTCATTCTTGAGACGATTGACTACTGAAGGGTCCATCTTATTCGGAGATTGAGGAGAGATACAAGGAAAGGAAGAGAAACCTACATATGCTATTCATTCATCTTGAGAAGTCCTATAACAAAGTTCTGAGGGATGTCCTCTTGAGGTGTCCAGAGGCGAAATGTGTTCCAATGATGTGTATTAGGGTGATAAAAGACATGGATAATGAAGTCGAAATTCGGATAAGAATGGTAAGGCATACTTAGAGTATTTTCCTTTTGATATGGGACTTTATCAAGAATTTATGTTGAACTCTTTTCTTTTTGCCTTAGTGATGGATGAACTGACACGATTTTCAAAAGAAGGTTCCATGTTGTATGCTATTTGGTTGATTCTCCCTATTTTGTTCGGTTCAGAATGTTTAATACACTATGTTGTATTTTTAGTGGGACGTTATTATAATTGGAAGGAGAGGAATATTGGATTGGGGAAATTACATATACATATATATATATAAAATTAAAAAGTTTATGAAAAAAGTAGCTCATGTTTTATTTACATAGAAAATAGTCCAAAATCAGCGAAAGTATACATGACTATATAATATAGTTTGTCAAAGTTATAGAAGGTATATATTACTATACAATGTACATTACTTATACATGAACTATACACTAAATATACATTATGATACACAAATATACACCGACTATAGATGCCTATACAACGAGGGTTGAATGCCCAAAATTGTAACAAATAGTAAATACTTTTCGTAATAAAAAAAAGTGGGCTATTTTTGTGCAAATAATTTTTCTTAGTGGCTTGTGAATGTAATTATCCCTATTGAATTTAGCGTTTGAAGTGTAAGTAAGACTTTTTTTTTTTTTTACAAGTTAAAAGTAAAATAAATGTAAGTTGTGAATTCCCAACTTATGACTTTTTTTTTTTTTTTGATATATTTTTTTCAGCCTTAAGAAAATGCTTTTAAACACCAAAGCTGAAAAGTAACTCTCAATTTTTAATTTCGAACTTTTAATTTATAAGTCACATCGAAACACCTTGCTTACTTCAGAAATGCGGGATTTGTCATTTCACTATTACGATAATTTAGAACGCCAGCTGCCTGTTGGCAAGAAAAGGCAATTATGATGTGATAAGGATTAATAGAATCTCGAGTCCTTTTGTTGGCAAATTTGGACTTATGTTCGAGATCTAACTTTGCCGTAACTAAGAAAATTATTAATGAGCAGTATACATTATTGCAGAGAACTTTTAAGAGCGATTGTGTAAATTCATCTGATTATTTTAATGATTTGGATACACTTCATCATGCTATAAAACTAATGGATCGTACTCATCAAAGATGTCAAAATTATACAGTTATCACGTGCTTTCTGTTTGTATCATTCAAAGTTTTGTAAGGCGTATGGGCGAGTATTACTGTTTGGCACAATAACTCGGCATTGAGTCCAAAAAAACAAATAAGAGAGGATTTGGTATAGGAGAAGAGAACGAATAGAATAAGATCGAATTTTTCCTACATGCAATATGCATGCCATCACAGTAAATTAAATAATAGCACGCCATTTATATTCTAAGGAGGATATTGAAGCCATAAATACCCTTTTTTAAAACAAGTATACAAGCTATAAACACGAATAAGGGCTCTAAGATAGCCTAATGACAGGATTCAATCTTCAACCCATGATCTTCATTTCACTTTCCACGAGGTAGAGGTTCAAGTAAATGTTTTGTAATGGATATCCTAACACATATTTGATTGTCGGTTGGGGGACTGCTATTGTACCATTGAATGAAGAAAAGAAGTAGAAAAAATAGAAGTAGGATGCAGCAAAATGACTGTCCTACTTTCTAGTACAGCATTAGAAACCAAAATCTTCTGTAATATACAACGAATTGGTACAAGATGACATGGTAATTACAATCATGGTAGATCCTTCTTACTCATTCATCGGAAGAATGGGAGCCTTTGCCTCCAAGTGTCTGAATTATGGCCTCTAGAAGTTTGATTTCCTTATCTCGCTTGGATATCTCTTCTTGCTTTGCACGCAGCTCTTCCATGTGCAGCTCAAATACTCCTGCAACCACAGAGGAACATGTGAGTGCATATCCATTTTGTGAGGACATGGCTGGAAATTTCAAGACCCGATTCTCTGATACAAACACTCCAGATGACTGATTGTGTATTATAATGTTCACTCTTGCTTTATAACCAAAGGAAACCAATTAGGTTAACACAGATAAAACTCTCTTGGCTAGAGAGAACTTAATATTCCACTATGCTTGCCAAGCAAAGTTGATTTGAGCAACATAATTCATATAGTTCTAATTTAGTGTAGCAGAAGTTCTAAATTTTGTCGGTACATACTTGTGGTATTTTCCAGCTCTCTTGTAACCTCTTGTGCACGTAGTTCAGCAGCCTTCTGAGCTGCCTCAGCCTGCCTTTTCTCAGTCCGTGCATGCGCAGCAGCAGAGATAGCATTATCTAATTCTCGCTCTAAAGTCTGAACTCTTTGTTCAAGAACCTGTATCCATAGAATAGTCATTACTTTCATAAATAGTTGGAGCAAGAGCGCAACAACAATTACACCTTGTCGCAAACAAGTGGAGGCTGGTCAATGAATTTTTAATGTTTCTCCATTTAAACTCATCTCAAGTCAATATCAGACAAAATTAAGACAATTGCTAAAAGTTCTTATATCTTCTATTAGCACATAAATCTCGGGCAGGTTAAGAGAATCCTACAAAGCATAAAACCTGAAGTAAGTGTACCAAATATGATTATAGCATATTTTCAACTAATCAGTATCAGCTATAAAAAAAATTTTACAGGGTATGTTGTATATTGCTGTATTGGTATCTTTCACTAAGTCTGCATGGATTTCAAGAGATTGCAAATCCCTCGAGACTTCAATTCATGTGATTTTAGGTCTGCATCGTCTTTTTTATTACCTTGACTCACCATGGTTTCACACCTATGAACCAATGCAAAGACGTCAATATAGGATATGACCAAACAATCTCAAGCGACCTTCTCTCATTTATCCTTGCTTTTAAATCAAATGAGATGCAGCCTGCTGACCTGTCCTCCTTTTCTTCACTGACTTTAACCTTTTCTTGGTTTCTATTCAACTTCATTGCATCTCTTTTTCATTTCCGGAGACAACATCAAGGTCAAAGCTAAAACTAACACTTGTAGAGCTTATGAATCAGTCAAAGGTAATTTAACTCAATAAGCTTTTTTTCTTATTTAAATAGGTGACAGTTCGCCTCTTTATTTTTGTTCTGGCAAGAAAATGTTGCTTCCCCTTAATTTGTTCATTTACACTGAAATCAAAGCTACAGCTTAGATGGTATCAAACTATCTATTCAAATTCAACTTGGGGACCCAAGCTATCCAAATGTTTCTGCTTCTTCGTGTGTCCATATTTTGGCTTCTATTGAAGTCACAGTCACTAGGATGCCTCGGATAGTTGCTGACACCATCTGAAACTAGTGGAGACAAAAGAATTTTCGAAGTCTTCTCAGACCTTGAACCAAAGATTATTGGATCATTTTCCTTTTAAACCCCGAATCTTTATAACATGTTTGCTCATGGTTTCTTAAATGTATAGACTTGATATTTACACGCTACTCAGTGGGACTTCTGATGTGATAACTAACGCATTTCTATAGATAATGCAACTCGCATTATAATAAAAGTTGACAAGTGAAGGGGAGTTTAAAATCGGGATCTAAAGTTCTTAAGAGTCTTGTGCCTGAACTTTCTTCAACCTTTTAGTTAGTGTCTTAGAGATCTGATTTAGTGCTCAAGTTGCGGTATGTTTCTTGTGTTCAGTTTAGCTCAACATAAGATTTCTCCCTTTCTCTACTAGACAACAGCTCACGAGTAGAAGAAAGAAACAGCAGCCAATTCCTCAAGCAAAAGAATTAATCTAACAGCGGATGTAGACATCTGCTCAGCTTGATTTACAAGCTAACTTATTACGATGACACTTCCATTTCAACCAACATACTCCTATATATATGCATTATAATATCAAAAGGATATGAGAGAAACAAATCGAAACCTTACGACAATAAAACATATAAGAAGATTCCTTATATAGGATCTTAGGCTACACCAAATCAGGACTTTTCCTAGTTAATCTAGACTCGAATGATGAACCTAGACAAGTGTAAAAACTACATCAGATTTGTAAGCACCTGTTTCTCCAATTGGTATGTCCTCCTCTGCTTATTCTACCTGCTACTTTTCTGCACTTCATAAACACAAAAAGGTCTTTCAGCTACGCACCTAAATCTCTCTACTCTTCTTTTGCATCATTCTCCTTTTTCTTTTGTTCTTCTCCATCTCTATACTTAGTCTGCTATAACAGAAGCTTTTCCTGCGGGCATTCTCGTATTAATGCCTAACTAAACTTGTTCGTTAAGATTAGAATATAAGGCCGGCGGCATCAGACTCTTCCTGTCTAAGAAACACTATCACTGAGGCATCAGAAAAAGTTGACTATCAGAAAACAATTTTCATGCACCAATAACAGATTAAGCTAGTTTTATATGTGAGCACATTGATTTTCAGTTTCATTCACCATAAAGATTGCCTTTTACAACTGATCAAACTCATAATGACGGAATTGCATCCAGAAAACAAAATCAACAAATTAAACAAAACATTCACCATCTCAGTGCAAAACTGAAGCTACTCAGATATAAACAAGTCATCAAAAATGAAGTTAGTTGTATTGATAAACCTTAATAGTACGGGCTTGTTCGGAGGTGAGAGAGGCTTTAGCAAAAGTATCTTCGTCGACAAACACTGCTTTCTTCACAAGTAACTTTTGGAGTGAGTCCAGATTGGATGCCATCTCCGACAAATTTCCGATCGCAGCACTCCATCTATCACTACTCTCTTTCCCCTTCTCCTCCATTTCCCCTCTGTCTCTCCGAACCGGGCCCGGATCCTTGAGTATATCACAGTTGACCCGCTAGTTCGAGAAACTTCCTCTTTGGTCCCTCGAGTTTTTTCTCTATAGATTGGTCCACGACTCCAATTTGTTGATAATAGGCGACCAAAATGTACCTAGTGAGAAATTAAAATATATATTATGAGTACAAATGCACTGATACCAAAAAAAAAAAGGGTTTTCATATTTTATTTTGTTAATTCTTTCAAATCCTATCGCCCCAAAGTTTCAATCCATTTACGAGTGATTGGATTTTCACTTTTATCATTTATAATATATACTTTGACGATGAAGCATAAATTTTTCAATTTGTTTTATAGGTAATAACATTTTATTCCAGGTAAATGATATGAAAAATAAATCAAAGGTTAAAATCAATGAAAATTTTCTTTTATTTTAGTATAGTTTAGATATATTGTATTTTTTTATTCCGTAAAATTTCAACATTTACAAAAAGATGTTGGTTCCAAATTATGATATCATGAAAACTTATGGAATTAAAGAAGGATCCTTAGTCTTTTTGATATATGGGTCCATGATCTACTCTTGCTAAAATAATAATATCAAGAATATATCTAAATACATGCATAGAATCACTTTTTTTTTCCTTTAAATTTTCTATTAATCATGACTCATGAGTTCACCTGCTAAAACTCACAAGGATTGACTGGCCAATTATAGCAAATACCCCTCATACTTTGTTATTTAGATTTTTCATCCAATTGAAGAGTATGAGTGAAAAATTTATTAATGGTAGAGGTATTTTTAATTTATTTTTAATAACGAGGATAAGGTCAAATAATAAAATAAAGTTAAGGGGTATTTTTGACCCTTTTGTCCTATAGTTTAATTATATGAATATATTAGTTTCGTTTAAATTATTGACATGTTTAAAAACACCCTTTAACTTGACAAAATGAGCTTAGATATACTTCTCCCATGCCACGTGCCTTTTATAAAAAGATCACGCCTTAATTTTCTCATTTTTTTAAAAAGAAATTTTGCTTTCAATTTTTAATTACCAACTACTAGAATACCCTTCTTCTTTCCATTTAACCTTTCTTCCATTAATAGTAACCTCAAAGCAAGATCTATTTTTTTCATTCTTGTTTTTAGTTGCTTGATTCTCTTTCTTTTCCTATTATGTTCATGATTATTTTTTCTCAATGTGGACTTCCGACAACATTAAAAATTTCATGGTCGGATGATAATCTCGCAAGAAGATTTTGGGATTGTAAAAATATGGTAGCAAATGAAGTCCTACAAAATTTCAATCAAAATTTAATAAGTTACAGAAACATGAACAAAATCTTAACAAAATAAATAAAAAATAGATACTTACCAATTTTTACAAAGCGTAGAGTTTTCTAGGTTAAAATCCTTTGATTTTCATGAAAATCAAAGAGTTACATTGTAAGATTTCCGAAATAGATTCATAGGGAAGAAAGAGTGTTAGAATTGTGAAAGCTACACTTTAGAACCCTGTATCTGAAACTATATTTTACTTCTTTATTTTTTTAAGTAAAGAAATAACAAATCCTCTTATTTTATTTTTATTTTTAAAATTATATATATATTGTATGTCACATTAAAAAAAAGGCCACGTGTAGTGCGTGAATGACATATTTTGTGTATGAAATAGGAGGAATGTACATAAGCTTAGTTTGCCAAGTTGAGGATGTTTGTAAGCCTATCATTAATTTAGAAATAAAACTAATAATTCGTGCTAAGTTCAAAAATATTTTTAGTATGTCTCTCTTAATGAAACAATGTTTTTTAATTTGCACAAGACTGGCTTCACTTATTCAGGCGAGGTCACATGTAGCCAGTTTATATTAGGATCAGCTTTTTAATTGATTCAGGGTGTAAGGGAGTCAAATTCAATCTAGACAAAGAGGCTTGTTATTTCTTTAATCTGATTTAATTTATTTAAATTTAGCTATAATAATAAAAGAGAAAAAAAAATCAGACCGTAGCATGTTATATTGTTAAACAGAAGCATCACCTTTTTTATTATGGTGTCACATAATTATTATCTAGAAAAACAAATCACTTTTATAGAGTCATTACACAAGATAAGCACGTTGGACCACTATTCGTGACCTTTTTTGTTTTTGCATCCAAATTCAAGATTAGCAAAATAAAGAGAGGCAGGTATATAGCACATGATTAATAGATTTACGATTCATATAATACATTAGATGGAGTTACTTTTCAGCTAAACTAGAGATCTTGGGACTCAGGATCGAACCTTAATATGAAAAATTCTTGATAGAGATTATTTCCTTTTATGAATGGTCGACCCTATGCGACGAAAATCTAAAATAATCGAACTCCAATATTGAATACCAATTAAAAAAAAAAGAGGTTAGTGGATTCAATTGAAATCAAATTTTTTGTTGTATAAAACATAACTATGTAAGCAGCAATTGTTTAAAGTTTAACAAATATTAAATGATAAATCAATTATTTTAAAAGTACAACAGATCAAGTGATAGAACCATAAAAGTTCAATTCACCTTTTGAATTCATTGAATTAAAATTTTAAATTCATTCCTAAAAATAAATCATCATGATATATATTACATATCACAACCTAATTGATAGAATACATGGCCAGAATTCAGTAACGTATCATAACCCAATTGACAGAACACAATGGGATCTAACTCTCGGTATCACATAAGTCAGGGTGTCGGATTGTACGTGGGTGTATACCTTCTCATCCCAGCTCAAATCACTACGAACAAATTAGTTGATGTGTGTATGTTGTTTAAAATATCCTACAATTCTTTAATACTCGTAATTAATAAAGAGGTGGAAAGGGTTTAATTGAACATTAATTAATAGGTCCAGGATGTGGAATTTTAACATTACAAAAATTCGTTATTTCCAAACTACGGTATTCTGAAAATTATACAAAGAACGATCCTTCATCTTTTTCATGCATCGGTGATAAAATAATAACACTAAGAACATTTAAATACATACGCACAAATTTATACTACTAATCACCACTTTATTTGCTTTAAATTTTATATTAATCTTGACTACACCGGCCAAACTCACAAGTATTAACTGGCCAATTATAGCAAATACTATATACATCCATAATATTTATCTATAAATATATGTACAGTACATGCAAGTTTATTTTCGATCCTATCCATGTTCAATTAATGAAACAACAGTTATATCTTCGCACAAGCCTCTTTTCACCTTTTTCAGGCAAGGTCACATGCAGCGATATCGCAATATTATAATTATGGTGTTAGGAGTTAGCTTGTGCACCATTTTATATGATTTTTGTTATCTCTTACTATTATGTATCAATAATTCTATTCATCAAAAGTAAAACGAATAAAAAAAATACCTTGTAGTTTAATCTCTATTGAAATTTAAACCTACATATTACGAGTATCTATCATACACTTTTTCCACTTTTGCATCCAAATGCAAGAAGCAAAATAAGCAGAGGCGGATATATTACATGTTTAATGGGTTCAATTGTACCCAAACTTTTTTTTTTATACAAACCATAGTTGATGAATTAATTATTTTAATAGTACAATAGATCGAGTGATAGAATTATAAATTTATAAATTTATTAAATTTAAATTTTAATTCATGTCTAAAAATAAATCATCATAATTATTTATACTTTCCTATCCCTGCTCTAATCACTACGAACAAAACAGAGCATTGACAAGTCAGGGGATGATTTTTTTTGTCCCTTGGGTAAAGCTGGTCATGTATAGTACGAATAAGAATTTTGTGTTGCCAAAAGTATATAAGTGCACAAACTGTTAGACTGTCAATAAGATTACTAAAAAGAAAAGTTGTATGTGTTTGGAAGTTAGAAAATACTCCTATGTGCACTTACTAGTCAGTTGAAGTTTGGGTGGGTCAACTCATCTCAATCCAACTCATTTTAATTTATTTAAAATTAAGTTGATATGTAATTTGAATTGACTTGAGAGAGATCTTGTTAAATTATTTTCAGAACACTTTTTGTAGTTTGATATGTTTTATATAGTTATAATAAAAAAAATATAATTTAATTAAGTACTAAAATATTGAAAAGAACAAATAAAATAAGTAAACTTTGTAAAAATTGGATGGGGTGGGTCTTGACCCGCTCTATAACATGTTACTCGACCCATTTGACCCAAACAAATTTAGATTAGGTTGGGCCTTGACCCATTTGTTGTCTTGATCTATTATAACCCGTTCAAATTTGGCGTAACCCGCCCAATTTCCACCCCTACATAAAACAAAAAAAAAAAGAAGGTAAAAACGAAGGAAGGGAGTGTATATTAAGAGGAGAATGTTCTTTACCTTGTTTCTTTTCCTTGAGAATAAACTGTAATCATGGGGCAAAAGAAACTTGAAACTCTTCATTGCCTCGCCTATTCGAGTTCGTGTGAATTGACTTTAAATGCTTTTAAATTAAAATAATTTATAAGTAATTTGTCGTGTTAGGATAAAATAAAAAAGATATTTTTTAAATATTTATTTTTAAATCAACAAGACAAAAATAAATCAAATATAATTAGTTAGAATGTACATGAATGGTTTTTTTTTTCCATCGAAGTAAAATTGTTGAACGCATTAGGCACGGGATTTTAGACTCCATACGGAGCGTGTACTCTAGATCCCGATTAGCAAAATCAAGTTAAAAGTACCTAACCTTTTTTTCAGGAACAGTAGTTGGCTACTTAAGGGATGTGTTTGATATGGAGGAAAATATTTCTATAATTTTCTCATATGTGATTGGACAAAATTTTTGGAGAATATTTTTTTCAAAAAAAAAATTCTTGAAGAAAATGACTTTCTTATTGAAAATAGAAAAAATATAAGCTTCATAAATGACATTTTAAGTTTATTGTCTCCTTCCAATTACATAACCTAATACCCCAGACCTCCACCCCTCCTGCTCTTATAGTATTTTACTAAATTACATGTACTTGTCAAACATTAAAAAATATGTACAGAAATTTATTTATTTTTAAAAAAATATTTTTCATAGAAAATAATTTTCTTAGTACCAAACACACCCAAAAAGAATTGTGTTCTTTTTTCTCATTGCAAGTCCGTTTAATTTTCAGTCATTTCAAGTTTGGCACCGAAATGATCCATCGATCACTTTTTTCTGCATGTCCTTTTTTTCTTTAATTTTGAAGAATTTTGACCATGTGATTCTCATTTTTAAGTTTGTATAAAACGTCAAATTTAGAGTGAGTTCAATAAATTCAACTAATAAAATGAAAAATAAACGATTTATATATATGCTATACGACTATCCTAGACATTTAGATATATGATACTTCTGATTCGTGTAAAAATCCCATTTAGCTAATGAAAGCCTACATATAGGTTAAATTTCCTTGCTAGACATAATTTCTCCTTGAGATGCAACATCCATGGACGCTAAGCAGTCACATCATACCAATCACCCCAAAATTAAAAGAATCCATGTTACAATGTATTATCAATATTTAGTACTTGTATTAATTAAATTTTGATCAATTTGAATTCATGTCATATAATATTTATTGGGCAGTTTTCAAAAATAACAAGTTTGGGGATAAAAATTACATGCCCTACCGAATTCATTGAAAAATACCATATAAAATACCAACTTTATTTACAAATTTAGGAGAGAGAGTGTTTTGAGTGTGATTATTATGGTGTGTGGTGTGATATAATAGTGTTGGAAAATGAAAAAGAGTATGTTTTTTTTTGGTATTTTGATAAATAAATTTTAAAGTGTAATTTATGGGGTGAAAGTTGTATATTTGCTTAAAAAAATACATATTTATTAAATGACCAGCTTTAAATTTGAAGTCAAAATCCCTCATTAATATCAGTACATGAAAAGATCTTATATTCATCCCACCATATTAATCCTCAGTATAGATTGTTACTCTTTCTGTTCCTTTTTTATTTTACTTGGTCTATGTTAATTGTTACAATTGGATATAAAAAAGTACTTTCTCTCTTCGAGTTATTTTGTTTGATTTTGACTTGACACAAAAATTATTAGAGTTTAAACAATAAATAGGGCTGGGCATAAAATACTAAAAATTGAATGACCGAATCGGTCCAATTTTTTTGTTATTGTGTATTCGTTAATCCGGTATTCGAAATTGTATTCGGAGTAAAATTTTAGAATTACGATTTTGGAATTGAAATTGGTATGAGATATTAGTACCATTTGGTATTCGATATTTTCCAAATATAGAATTATTTACCTAATGAAAGTCATTTATCAACATATTCAATCCATTACTCATTAGTACAAGTCCAAAGAGAAATTTAAAGACTAAATGTAAATAATTCAAATACATATGTCTTTTAGTTGTGTAAATTTGCTTTTTTGATGTTTTCTTACTTGCTGATCTTCGATTATATCGTGCCTTCAAATAGAAAAATAAAAATAATTGGAGCAATAGCTATAATGATAGACAATGAAAGACTTTCTCAAGATTCTGATTCATCCACATGAGATTTTTAAATTAAAATAGGTTGGGTGAGATTACAAATTAACTCATATTAATTTTGTAATACAATTGGCTAAAACTTATTCTGCTGATGGGTTTTTGTGATGAGGGTTTCCAGGAAACAACCTCTCTACCTGTATAGTAGTGGTAAGGTCTGCGTACATCTTACCCTCCCCAGACCCCACTTGTGGGATTTCACTGGGTATGTTGTTGTTGTAATTGGCTAAAACTTCAATATGGAATTATTGAATACCATACCAAATAAAAAGAGTGATTTATCGATTACCGAATCATCGAACCGAAATTTAAAATTTTGATATTTGGTATGCACCTTTAACTATCAATTACCGAATTATCAAATTCAAAATTTGAAATCCCGAATCGAATACCGAATGCCTACCGCTAAAAATAAAGTAGAATTTTTAAAATCTCAGGGTCATAAAACTGAAAATATATAAAATATAATGTATCAAAATATTCTTTAGTCTTTGTGAGTTGTGATCTTAAATCATTATTTTTTTAAATAAACTAAACGAAATAAGACAAATATAAATTAAAATAAAAGATTTAGTTTATTAAACTAACTTTGTTAGTCATACTTTAAAAATCTAAACGGGTGGGTCCGTAAAACCAAAAACCGAAAACCGAATCGAAACCGATCGAAAAATACCAAAAAAAAAACCGCACCGTAAAAAATCGAAACCGAACACAAAAAACCGAACCGAACCGATTTTGTGCGGTTTCGGTTTCGGTTTTGGTCTTCTAAAACCGAACCGAACCGTCAAAAACCGATTTGTTTTGCTTTACTTAAATTCTACTACATCATATCATTTAAAGTTATCATTAAGTAAGACGAAAAGATATATTTTGTTCAACAATCTATTTGGTGTGATTGCATCGTTGCTTTAATATTTTTTCTTATTTTGTCTTTACTTATTACTATTTAATAATTTTGTGTTATTATTTATCCTACCTTTTCATAATAGCTCCATCCCATATCCAACAATTTCTTATATATTTATCATTCAAATTATGAATATGCCCACATTATATAACAACAACGAATGATATAATCCATCAAAATATTATATTCATTGAAATAATACAAAATAACACATAATAATCATCCAAACAAAGAATAAGTTGCAATATCAAAATGAAAAATAGAGACAAACTTTGATGTCTATGGAATTCTACCAAGGGAAAATGCATAAAATCGCCTTTAAATTTCTCGATATAACTTAATTTAGCACTGTAATTTTATGATATTTATTTACCTCGTCATTCTAGTAAAATTAATATATGAATGTGATTTATAGGTAAATGAATATATCAACATTCTGTAAAATTTGCAAGAAAATTTTATTTAGATAATGGTTGAATCATAATTTGCTCCAATAGACCATCCGAACAAATGATAAAATATTATTTTAATCTTTTTATATATTTTAACTGATATTTAAAAAATATATTATGTGTGTATGCTCATAAATATTTATTAGGTAGATAAGTTAATTATATAAATTATGTCTTTTCTTTTAACTATACACTTCAACATCAATTGACTTGAACCTTCCAAGGAGTATTTGATACTTGTTTTTCTAGAACATATGTTTGCAATTTTCTTGGTGATAATTGTAGTTCTTATATTGTGATACTTGTACTAATCCAAACTTTACTCTTTACCAATTGTTTAGCATATCTATACGATGATACGTCTCTACCCAACATATTATTTTACTTTAAAAAATTATTTTTAAAAACCGAAAAACCGAAAAAAACCGAAAACCGAACTGAAAAAAACCGAACCGAAAAACCAATGGTTTACTTTTTTTTGGGGCAAAACCGAACCGAACCGAACCGCCAAATCACCTTCCGTTCGGTCTTTGGTTTTAGGGAAAAACCGAACCGCAAAAACCGAACCCACCCCTACGCTAGTATTCGTATCTGATATAGTTAATTAGTAATCAAAATAAGATTGAAAGAAAATAATAAGTTTATTTTTAAGAATGTAAGAGTCAGTAAGAAACGAACGAGGGAGAACGAGGGAGTACGTAACTATTGTCAACAGTACACCTTCCGTCCTAGAATAATTGATTTTTTTTTAGGGTTTTTTCAATGTTAAAAATAATTGAATTGCTCAAATTTCAAGATATATTTGAAATATTTTCTATATTTGTCATTTTATTTATTGAAATTTTATATTTTCTAAGAAATAAATTACACTAAATATTTATGATTTCACAAAAGACAAGAGTGAAAAGTATGATGTAAATTTGATCTTTGAATATTTTTCATTTCATAAATTCAATTAAAATTAGACGGGGAGTAATAATTACTGCAGCTTTTCCGATGACTTTGAAAATGTTGTTACTCTGACGTTCTCTATATATAGGCAAATCCCTTTTCATAATTGGAACATGCATGCATGTGCTTCAATCAAACTTATTCAACAAACTTTTGGATATAGGCTTAACTTTAATTGTTAGAAGAATGGAGAAGACTACACATAGAGATGATGAGGATGTGAGGGGCAAAACTCCAAAGGGTCACTTTGTAGTTTATGTGGGGGGAGAATTGAAGAGATTTGTTCTTCATATATCTTACTTGAAGAATCCTTGCTTCCAGAAGTTGCTAGAAGAAGCTGCTCAAGAGTTTGGATTTCATAGTCCCAAGGGAATTGTCTTGCCTTGCGATGAATGCACTTTTCACAAGGTTATTCATTTCATTTCATGAAGATTAATTCATCATATATGAACTTACCACAGCTAGAAAATTAATTCCTCTCTAATAACTAATAATTATTATTTAAGAAAGTGATAACTTTTCTTCTTAACTAATTGTGTATTCTTTTCTTCTACAAATTAAAGAAACTAGCTGATGAGTTTATGAGATAATAACTATAGTTAAATGATCATACAAGAGAAATTAACTTTCTCAAATGTTATAATTCTTAGTCCACTATGTAACTATTTGTACGTAAATATTTGGTGTTGTGACTTATATAGTGTTTTTGGTATCTTTTGAAATAAAGAAAATGCAAGTTGTGGTTCTAGCTTTCTTTCTCTTTATAGTGAAGAAGTTTACGGTGTAACCTTTTTGGTCGTGCTGGTGTCCTTTGCTGTATTGAAACGGAAATTATTTACAATTATTTTGGCATAATTTAACTTGTTATAATTAATATATTTTTTATTCTACTTGTTATATGATCAGATTCGGTGTAGTATTAGTTTCCGTATAGATTTTAACATATTATTGCAACTAACACAAATACGATTCACGTTTATGATTTATTCGTTATACATTATTGTACTTGAGCAGAGAATTTTGCGTAAACAATATCTCAACCTCCATGAGATTAGTAATAAAATTTGTCTGCAATACTCTATCCTGTCCAGGCTGTATTTAGAATTTCACTAGATATGTTGTTATTATTCGTTATACATTAATGAAAATATTCATGTTACATTTATAATTCCACATGTTTCATCATAAGCATGAGATAAATATTTTCGACGAATTTCACTATTTAGAAGTGTCAAGGAAAACTTTGATGTGTTTGATTAGGGGTTAACATGAGTTTCAAAGGGCAAGAAGATTGTAATCAAGAGAGAACATTTTTAGTGAAGTTCTACTTTTTCTATAAGAAAAAGATTTTAAGGTTTTATAAGTCTACAAAACTTATGCAACAGAAGTATTGTACTGTATAAAAATTCCTGAAAAAACTGGTCTTTTATCTTACCCCAGAAATCAAATAAACTTATAATTCGACATACGCTTGAAATTGCAATAAATGAATAAATTAGCTCTTAAAGGACATTACTGAACATGTGTGAATTCAAATAAGAAGTGTTATTAATTAACTGATTGAATACGTTTTGTTCTTTCTGTACAACATTATCTGATTTTATTTTTCTGTCCCTCTCCAGGACCTTTTCCTTTTTTTCTTTTGGTGGACAATAAATTATCTGATCTTTATTATTTAGAATGATTAGTGGGAAGACCAATATGCGGTAAATTTTTATTGTAAAATTAGAGATGCCAAATGAATGAGTTAAATTGACCTTAAGAGGAATAAAATAAGTAGATATGTACGTGTTCAAAAAGTTGAGCTGAAATAGGTTAAAATACCAAGTATAACCCAAATTGTCTAATTTTTTTTTTTGAGTTTTAATCCCTTTATTTACTTTTTAATAAATTTAATCACATTATTTTTTTTATTAGGATAATATATTTAATAGAGAAAATAAAAAAAATATTTTGATAATATTGCTCATAAGTCATGAGTACATTTAAAATAAAATCATTTTTTTATGATCAAAATAAATTAAGCTGTTCAGGCCCTTCCCTAGACATTGCACATAGTGGGAGTTTTAATGCACCAGGCTTGCCCTTTTTTAAAAGAGAAATTTTCGCATATAGCCTCTCAAAAATACCTTAATTTATGGTTTATAACTGTAATTTGAGTAATTACGTTTCGTAACTATAGTTATAACAGTGTTTGTATAATTCGCGCATCATTTGTATATATTTGTATAATTCTCTATACAATTCATAATTTTTGTATAGCTTTTGTATATTTCGCTATACAATTCATGCACAATCCTAGTGTGATTTGCTATACAATTCATAGTGTTTGTACATTTTGCTATACAATTTGATTCGCGCACAACGTTTGTATAATCGCGAGTCGTAATTACAAGTAGATTTTTGCTATACAATTTGATTTGCTATACAACGTTTGTATTATACAAAACTCAAATTGTAATTACAGGTAGATTTTTGCCGCGAGCAGTAATTAATTCAAACTATAGCTATATTAGCTAATAAACTAATTTATATTTGCTTATCCGCATAATTTTTTTTTTTAAAATAAATTGAGCTGAATTAAACTAAGTTAATTTTGTCACTTCAAATTATGCTGAATAGTCAATCCAATAATGTAAATGAAGAACCGAGAAAGCAAAAGTACGAGTCAAACATAGCGGTATAAACTCGTGTTTGAAGAAGCAACATATATGACCTTTGTTTTACATTTGGAAAATATACTATTGCTAGTCTTTTATAAATTTATTTTTGATTTTATATTTTTTTTATTTACAAACACAAGAAAAATATTTACATAATCACTTTTAAAAAATTCAAATTGCAAAAGGTTTAATTGACCTATTTTCACAAGTAATTAATATTACAGCATGTCTTATTTTCTTATTCTTTTTCTTTTTTACCTATATCAAGACGAGAATTCTTCAAAATTGTTCACCTTCTGTTTAGTTTCAATTAATTTTCCCCAAGTTTTTGTCCTACTCATTGACAATAATTTTCCAACCGTTTACCAAATGAATGGTGGTACATATTCTGTTTCTAAAGTTAGTTGAAACTGTTTATTTGGTCCCTAGCTATAATTGACAAAAACATTTATTTTAAAATATGTCGCTAAAATACGAAAATGAAAGATTATTAGTTCACACCATTCTTCTCAATTTGTTTTACTGAAGATGAAAAAATTCTAATAGAAAATGCTTCTTCGCTAATGAAATAACTTCTGCACTACATAAATTTAAATTAATTAGATCAATAAATTTCGAAAATAAACTCTAAAACCTATTTAATTGCATCAATATCCTTGAGCAATAACTCAATTATAATTAAAAATAAAGACTACAAATAAATCACACAATAAATTCATTACTTACATGAAAAAATCTAAAAATAGAAAGCGAAATCTGAAATAGAATTGTACAAGTGGGAGCACTAAACAGACAAGGTGCCTCTCATGCAAGTTGAGTGACCAGTGGCGGATGTACATGATCCACTATGGATGATCAAGCAGTCATTGTTATCGATAAATACTATTATTTATGAACAAAATTCAATAATTTATTAAAATATATTAATAGAATATTTATTTTAAATAAGAATTTTCAAATTAAAAATAATTGAACATCCATAATATAAAATTTCTCAATTCGCCGATAAAGTTGACCATGGGAGAGGGGCCACATAACATAAGTTTCTCAAAAGAAAAAGTTCTAATTGAATAAAACGTATATATACACACAATTGATACACACTGAGAATTGCACTATTACTTCCTCCGTTACATGTTTTTTATCTTCATCATTAAAAAATACGTATCCCAAATTATCTGTCATGATAGAATTAACAAAATGTTTTTTATTTTATTTTAAATTAATTCTTTTTGAAAATATTATAAATTTTTTAAAAGAATTACTCCATTCAATCTTGATATTGATGGATAAGAGAGATTGATATAGTGTATTAAAATGATTTAAATGATAAAATAATACGAAACATAAAAAATAATTTAGTTAATAAGTTATACTTGAACATAATAATGCGAAAGAAAAAAATAGTAGCAAAAACTAATAATAAGATAATAAAAAAATAGAAGAAAAATAATGATAACATTGATAATAAGACATGGCACAATTACCTATTAATTTTTTATTAGAGAAAAGAAATAGAATAGATGGACAAAACAAAATTTAAAACATACACGATGCCAAAGCTTCGTGACTTTGTCAAGAATTTCTAAATGATTCTCAAACTTTAAAACATTGATCTACAACTGCTAATTAAGTAAGTTAAGTATGGTAGTTATACAACTCAAATTAAAATACACACATACTTTATTTTATAGCCACCGTCAATTTCTTGTTGCTCACTAAACATGCTCCTGATAGGTATTAATTAAACTGTTGTTAGATTTAAATAAAAGAGAAACCAATGAGTCATCATCACAAAAACGTTAATTAATCCGATAACCACTATGATTAACCCGTCTGTCATCAATTAGTGAATTAAACAAGAATAAAATATTGGAATAATTGTGGATTAAGAAAAGCAGAAGACGGAAGCTGAAAGCAAGTGCTACTTATTACCGACACGTGGTTTTGCATTTAATGAAATGCCATGAAGCCTTCTACCGACACGTGTCAATTTTCCTGACGTGGACCAATCGGGTCAGGGAAACGGATCTTATCGCGACCCTTCCTCTCAACCACGAATTCTGATACCCACTCTCTAAGCTATGTGACCGCAAATTTGATCCGCGTTGCCACGTGTCAACCACGCCTGACACTTGTTTACATAAAAATAATAAAAAATATTAAATTATTCCTGAAAAATTTTCAAAGCAAACAAAGCTCTTCTCTTTCTCTCTCTATCTATCCAGAATCTCCGAGATTTGTCTTTCCGAGCATCAAATTAGGGTTCAACTGGTGTCTTTGTGTTGTTCAACTATCGATTTTCTGGCGAACTTCTTGAATTTTCCGTCGACTTTTCGGTTTTGAGGTGAGTTTTCCGGCAGGATCTTCTGTAAAGGTTTATTTTTGCTCTTGTTTATCAGCTGCTTACTGGAGGACGTCAGCGATAAGAGTTTTCAGCTTCTGAACTGATTGAAGATTTTTCTCTAAAAAAAAGTCAGTTTACGACATCAAAGTTGTAATCTGTTGTTTACTGCTTTTTTATTACTTGACTCGACGGCCTTCAGACTGAAGCTTTGAGAAATTTCTGTGAAATCATTTTTCTTCTCTCAGCAAAATTGTATATCTTGGATGCTTAAGAAGTAGGGAACAGGAGAATGATTTTCTTCAATTGCTTCTAATGTTTGTTTTCCCCATTTCTTGATATGTTTGGTTGGTGAATGGAGATAAAGGGAGAACTTGGGATTTGAATATGAAATCTGATCAGTGTGTTGCATGTGGATTAAGTGCTGGTTAAACAACTCAAAGGAATGTCAGATTTGCAGTTATATGAGGCAAGATTTTCTACTTTCTGATGGGTGTATTTTTATTTGATGCCATTGTTGATTGTTCTTTACCTCCTTCTGACTAGCAAGTGGGTACTTTGAATTTGAACTTAATTTGGTGTGCCACAGAGATTAGATTCATTTCAGTCTATATGTGTATTTTTTTGATGATAAATGATTGGGAAAATGGAGAAGTCGGATACTTTGAACCCAATGAATGTGGTTAGGATGTAAATAGTTGGCTTTCTTTACCATTTAATTCTGGTCAATGTGAATTTATTAGAGGAAAGCAAGAGATTAGGATCAAATGTTGTACATGAAATTCAATTTATTTTATGATTAATTTTCTGACTGGACTTCTACTAACTAAAGATTACTTTTCATTGGCTAAAACTCCGATAATTTGGATACTCATTAGTTTACCGAGCCAAAAGGCCAGAGTAGCTGGAGTAGAGTATTTAACTATGAACATTTTAAATATTAAGATCCACGTGAAAATGAAAATATTGAAAGTAGGAAATGAGAAGTCAATTGTCTCCATGGATTGGTCAAACAAACAGCATTTGATTCAACACTTTCTCAGTCCTCTTTCAAGTTAGTATTAAGTTATTTGCTTCTTTGTTGGATATGCCATACATTCAAGGAACATTTCTCTGCTTTTGAAATTAGTTACTTTCACTCATATGACCACGGAGTCATAGTGGATACAAGCAAACATGTATTAATTCTTTAAATTGAACTACAAGGAAGATATTCCCCTGGAGATCCCTGCAAATACTGTTGCTTTCCGGAAGGAACTTCTGGACAAAATGTATGTGAAGGTTTCAGGCAATAAGTCATGGGATATGCGCCCCAAAAGAATTTCCAACGCGAAATTTTATTGGTCGTTCAGGGAAAATTTGGAATATTAGCTGTGTTTTCTGTAAATGGTGCAGGACAAACCAGAAAAGAATGTTGCTCTTATATTTTATTTTTTGACTGATCAGATACTTAACATGCTCTTGAAACAAAGCTACAAGCCGGAACCATGACATCAAGTCACTGACGTGAAGGAATTATGGCATTTTTTTAAATTGAGAACGAATTATTAGATGTCTGTCTACAGCACGCTTCGAGGGCTTTGATATAGTGGTTAGGTCATAAGACCCTAGAAAGTGATGTGTGGATTAGGCGAACGCCGCGAGTTCGAATCCTGCCACAGATAAAAGGCCTGGTATAAGTGGAGAAAGGTAGAAGGTCGGACTCGTCAGCTACCGAATTTCAATTCATGCGCCACTGGCCCTTGAGGATTTCTCGATTATCCAAAAAAAGATGTCTGGCTATAGCATATGGGTGTGGCTATGAAGGGGCTAGTTCTAACAAATCCAAAGATAATGTTGAAAAGTATATAAAAACCAGAAGGCAGAATATCATTAATCGTATAAGAGTTTGGATTTGCAAAGTTTTCCAAGTCTTTCTTATAAGGAAAAAACTGTAAAGCTATCGTGCTGAACAAACTAGAGTTGCTGATTTTTCTTCATTTAGAAATTAACTGAAGAAAACAAGAGAAGCCCTAAAACAATTAGGAAATAAATGGACATGCACTTACCAGGGTCAGCTTTGACGACTTCAAGGTCGGACTCTTCAGATTCCATCAGACCAGAGTAGGGTACCTGATAGAGACAGAGATAAAGATGAAAAATGATCAGGAAGTGAGTGAAGAAGGAAGAAGATGGAGAATGGTAATACCTTCGATAGCTGATCATAAACTCCAAAGAAAGGACAATGTGAAGATAGTTTGTGAAGATGCGAACAACACGAAGAGGGAAAGAGTTCTCTAGAAGACTTAGAAAACCCTGTTATCTAGGGGTCCGTTTGGTGTTAACTATGCCTTATATAAGGCATATTATCCGGATGAGGTTATGGGCCAACGGGGTAGACTTATTGTAATGCTGCTCTTGAAGTTTTTTCAATATACGGATCCATGGTCCAAATTGATTTAAAAAATAATAAAATAAAATTAGGAAACAAACACCTGAGGATTAAGAAACCAGTAAGATAACTGCTTTTTTTCTCCTGATAAAACAAAACTCAGTAAGATAACAAGAGTCGGATAAGAAGACTCCTAAACTACCTAAATACTAAAGAAGATCACTGCAAATCAGATAATATGTAGAATGAACAGTATATATATCAAAAAACCTAAGTTTCTCGGACCCGGGTGCGGATCTAAAGGTCGGATCCTTCATGGTCTAGTTTTTAAGGTTTGGAGATATGGATCCATATATGGATACGGGTGCAGGGATTTGCCTAATAATAAAACCTAAATTATGAGATATTACGTGGAGAATTTGAGGAGAATCTTGGAAGAAGATTAAAGGAAAAGGAATGACATAGAAATTTTTACATGAGAAGTATTCCATTTTCTTGAATTTCACCTTAGCTTTTGTATTGATGAGAAAAATCATTAAAACTATCCAAACTTTCCCCATCGATTTTGGTCAAAGTATCCAAAATCGGTTAACCAAATCGGACATGGATTATAGACCCATACCCACATCCACATCCATGTT
This sequence comes from Solanum rostratum, assembly GCA_029948455.1. Classification (NCBI taxonomy): domain Eukaryota; kingdom Viridiplantae; phylum Streptophyta; class Magnoliopsida; order Solanales; family Solanaceae; genus Solanum; species Solanum rostratum. The sequence continues at coordinate 86,918,267 of CM057045.1, read as the reverse complement.
GTGTCGACACGTGTGCAACATCAAAAGTGGAGAGTCCGAGCAACTTAGCAAAAAACTGTTGTATTAACTATTACTTTAGTTCCATCAGTTCCTGCATCGTCACATAGAGTGTACTAAATTCTTCTGTTAGTCTTACTGTGACGACAAAACTAGTTTTTCTACCCTTATAAGAAGGTATAGAGTAAATGTTGTACTGGGAGTGCAGCATTATCTTCTTCACCATCCTCCATTAGCTATTTTACATGTAAGGTACCGCGTTTTTTTGAACAATGTTGTCCTTTTTCCTGAGCTGATCTACTTCCCTTATCGAGTATCTTTCATTCTTTTGAGTATCTTTGGTACTTTCTCCTCAATGCAAGTTATAAGAACACAGATTAGCAGAGAGTCGGGAGATTTCTTCTCATCTTCGTTGGCAAAGTTACCCTGTTTCTCTTATTAAAAAAAAAAGGGTACCCCTACATGTACTGATAGAAGCATGCACGAACCTAGTGGAATAGTTTTGGTGTGATATGTTGGCTTAGTCAGCACCATTATAATAAAGTTTCTGTCACCGCAGTAAGCTGCCTTTGCTTCATTCGCAACTTCATCTTTTGGTCAGTTTGGGGAATGTTAGCTAGTTCGTGATTTCCACCTATATCCTTTGTAAGAGACAAAGAGCATTTGACTTTTATCTGTACTTCATCATTTTCTCATATTACAATGTTGAAGTTTTAATTTTGAGTTGCTCATTTTATGGAAGTATCCTCTGCAGTTATTACAGCTAAAATTCTGTAACTGGTGTTACAGCTTGATGATATATCTTGGGATGAGTTCTGCCACAATGATGATCATATAGTGCCCCATCCAAGTAGTGGATGCGCTAATGAACCACTCTCCCAGAATGATAGCCGTAAGAAACCTCGCCATGAAGTAACTGGTTTAACAAGTAATGCAGGTGATCAATCTACTGGTAAATATGCTAATCAGCAAAAGGAGCAAGTGTTGAGTAATAGAAGCCCCAAAATGTTGGAAAAGGACTCGTGGTCTGATGCACCTGATGGTGCATTCTCTTCCCCACGTGAAAAAGCCATAGTCAGAGAAGCTTCAAGTTTACCATCTGAAAATACCAGGACATCCAATCATTGCATCAAAAGTAATAATATAGACTCCATTGAGAGCGAGTCCCGTCCTAATGGTCGCACTCTGGAGGACAAGAATGCTGCTGTGGTGGAGAACTCTTATAGCTATCCACTTGGTCCCATTTCTCAGGCTGATGATGATCTCAGTTTTCTTGACAATAGTTGTGAGGATAAAGACTCTAATGATCTCTTATATTATAGCTGGCCTGAGATAGAGAACTTTGAGGATGTTGACAGGATGTTCAGGTAATGGCTTTTCTTTATTTCTGTCAAGTGGACTTTAGTCATCCTCAGGTCATCTTTTTAAGGCGCAATACGTGAACAAATTTGAAATAAGAGTTATTCCATAACATCTATCATCTTTTGTAGTGAATATGGATAAAGCAAATATTATGTTTAAAGACACTAAGAATTGTAATACATTTCAGGAATTGTGATTCGACATTTGGATTTGGTCCTGGAAGTGAAGATGACCTAGGTTGGCTTTCATCATCAGATGTTATTGAAGGATCTGGAGATGGATTGACGTCTGGTTTTAAGTTTCCATGTTCAGCATCCAGTGCTCTTGGAAGTACATCCGCCAGTCATGAAACTTCAAAGCCAAAGGAAACAAATATTTCATCTGGCACTGAGAATCAGTCACTTGGGTATAATGGCAGTTCGTGGTCCTCCGAGAAAAATGAATCTGTAAATCTGAGTCATTTGTCGTTTTTAAATGGATCAAGTAATTTAGAGGGCAAGCTAGTACCTGAAATGAAGGTAATGCTTCTGTGCAGTATCAATTTTTTTGATCATGAAAGTCATATCATACATCAGCTTACCTGAAAGGTGATTGTTTTACTGAAGGCTGAGGTACATGGTGGTGACGTTCAAGTTGAGATTGCATCTAACAACCAACCAAGAATCAGCAATAATGCTAAGGTTAGTAAATATTGGATGGGTAGTTCCAGTTTAGGTGCATTCTTCGTCAAGTTTAAGTGCGAGGATGAAGGAACAATTCCCGAGTGTCTGATGTGAATAATTGTTTCTCCTATTTTTAATTTTCTTATGGTGTCTTCTTTCCAGGATAGCATGCAGAAGAAACACTCCAAGCACCAGAATCGCTCTGAGGGTAAAAGAAAATGTGGTTATCTAGAAAATGGAGATGCACTCAATTACACTGATAGCCTTCCAGAAGAGAAAAAGCTGTCTTCTGGGGCTGCAAGCACTCAAGTGAATTTCGCATCTGCAGGTGTCCTGCAGCAAAAGCAAGCTCATGATCCTGATTTTGGCTATTTGGATGGTAGCTTCTCTTACATGCATTCAGATTATGGTCATTCAGATGGGAATGCTCTCCATCCAACTCTACCAATTTTAAAATATGAAAGTACCGGTCTGGTGTCTCTTTCCCCCAAGGACTCTTATGCATCAAATCAGGTACAGTCCATGGACGGTTCTCCTGATCCTTCTTTTCAGGTGGCTGCTATGACAAGAAATGAGAATGTGGAGAAGTTATTCCATCAGTCTGGAATTAAGGTTGAAAACAACCGTGATTTTGAAGGGGTGGGCATAAGAATTCGCTCAGAATTAGGATCCTCAGTTGCACAGGAGTGCTCTTCTATAAATTCTGGGTTGGATGAAATTTCAGAAGAAGCAGTTAGTTTTCATCAGCTTCAACGTGTCATGGAACAGGTAGTCAGTTCATTATGAGATTAACTGTGTTATGATCTTCGTCTTCATTGATAATGAACATATTAAGAGTTAAGCTGCAAAAGAGTAAATGCAACTTTGCATATCTGACATACCCTTATATGCATGTCAAGGCGTGGGCAGACAAACATACAATAAATTGGTGTCACCGGACATCACTTCGCTGGAAATCTTTATTAATATACATATAACCAATAGTCAGAAACAGTGCATATGACCAAATGACACCAATTAACAACATGCGTCCCAGTACTGGTGGTCCAGAGCTTCAGTTATCATGCTTGAAGTCAGCGGTTTGGTTTGCTCTATGTTTGCATTTTGCACACAAAATTGTTTTAAAGCTGTCGTGAGAAAGGGATAGAGGTTGTAACACGTGAGGATGGATCCCTGCTCTTATCTGGGCTTATAAAAAGGGTTAAAACCAGTTCAACCATGATTATTTTGTGATAATCAATCTATGATAAATAATTAACTTAAGCCCAAAATTTCGGAATTCATTACTCCTTCACAAGAAAAAAAGAAAAAGAAAATTATTCCTCTGTTTTTGCTGATGTTGCTTACTATTAGGCTGATGAGTTCAATGGGTTCAAAATTTAATATTTGTTGTAGTTTTATCATTTTTGATATAGATATCTGTATTGAATGCTAAATATAACGTGTTCGGTTGAGCTCATAGCACTAAGACTACATCCACCACTATTTACTGGTCATATTGATATAATGATCACTTCTTTACATGTTGACACCGCATCCAAAAATTCTGCGTACATCAGTAGTTGGAAGTTCCTGATGGGGAAAGAGAAGAAAAGAATCAATGACATCATCCCAATGTAGGCAGATGATGTGCTGATCAATCTTTCTGGTGCTAATAGCAGATAATATCTTGATCTGTGGTGTGCTAATCAGTCTTTTGTTTCTGGTGCTAAAGGCAGACATATCTTGATCTGGTGTCTTATTATATCCAGGAACATTTCGTGCGCGTATACTTCGTATATCCTAAAGTATTTCATCTTATTATGGTTGATGTGGGATGCTGTATTTCAAAGATTTACTGCTCACTCTCTTTTAACTTTATTCATACTTCAAGGGACTGTTCGGATTTTTCTAGAAAGGTGTGATATAGCAAGTACACACTTGTTCTTTTGCACATGTTCTTTTGCACATGTTCTTTTGCACACTTAAAAGTGACTCTTCCAATTTTTTCGGAAAGGTGTGTCATAGCAGTTCCGCACTTGGTAGTTTTGTGCGTAGTTCAGGGTGATTTCTTTTGTGGATGTCACTGTTGCAATAAGCGAATGATCAGTATAGTTAGGCGGTTGCATACTTTGTTTCCAGTCTGCCATCATATTTTGGCTCATTTTTGGTTGATTCGGCAGAAACCATCCTACGTGTGGCATATGTTAAAGTATTGTCTGGTAATTGTTCATTTTTTTGGTCCAGTGCACTTTGGCTATAATGGGCTTGTTAGCAGATGTGCCGAAAGTGGGTCTTCAATGTTATACCTGTAGTTGACATTGACTTCTAATATTACCTCTTTGTAAATTTTAAATGTTGAACTGTTTTGGTTTAGTTGGATATTAGGACAAAGCTATGTATAAGGGATAGTTTGTACCGGTTGGCTCGGAGTGCTGAACAAAGGCATAGGCATGCTAATCTCAATATTGGCTCTGGAGATGATGGAGGTACTAGCGGACCACTGATTACCGAAGGAACAAACAAGTATGGATCCTTTTTCAGTATCTACATTTGTATGCATTAATTTCTGCGTAGCTTGTTGTCTTGGCTCTTTTATATAACTTCTTGTATACAGCTTTTTGTTTTATTAACTAATCATCTGGTATTAGTTTACATAGTTGATTGTTTGCTTATTTTGCATCATTGTTGAGCTTAGCTGTGCGTAGTTCACTGATGGCATGTTTGGTGAGTGGTTGAATACTAGCCCAACTCTAAGTAGTAGCATCCTTAATTTAAGTATACTACTTTTGTCGAGTTGTTTGTCCATTGAATTATATTTTTCTAAGAAAGAGCTTGTCTATACAAGTTTATTCTTTGAGATTAGCCACTACTCAGGGTGAAATTAATAGCATGGAGTGGAATTGTACTTGTACACATACAATTATACTAGTTCGACATGTATAAGATCAATAATGAAAATCAAAGGAAACAACTAAAAAGGTAATTTTGAATGATTGCTTGTGAACCCGAACACTGCAGCTCCTGTTGGTGATAGGCAGATGATCTACTCCAATATCTTCTCCCTCTCTTCCAAAAATGAGCCGAAGCAGTTTTTTCTGTGCAGAAATAATTGCTTGATGAGATTGGATTGGTCCTAGAAGATGTAGATGGATCAGTACTTCATAAACTGTACAGGAAGACAGTGATACTGGAACAGAAAATTTATGTTTGTTTAACTAGTTTCTAGGGATATCTACTTGTAGTCAATAGCTCTGGAAGGGTGGTTCTTTGAATGACTCAATATTTGGTGCTAAGAATACGACCTTTAAGCTATTAGTGTTTTTCACTTCTACCTGAAACTCCTGAAAGGTGACAAGTCTGGATATAGTTCACATATTTAACAGCAGAAACAAGTGTATATTTAATATGTCAAATGTACAATAAAAGTGTGGTACATAAAGTTGTCATGATAAAAAAGTTGATAGTTTTAATTCCACATCTCAACTGTAGATTGTAAATTAGGACATAAACTTACCTATAAAAATTGATAAATGGCATACATAATGAAGTGAAGATGTTAGATTAAATGAGTTTTATGCACGACATGTGTCTCAATTGACAGGACGGTACTGCAGGACTGTGTTCTTTTTTTCTGAAAATATGGCAGGGTTTTTTCATTTGTTAGTCAAATAATTATCAAAAGACAGTTTATACATGACCATACCGTGTAGGGAAAAACTGGGATAATGTGTTGACTGGCGGTGCTGGGCTCCTTCAGGGAGGTGGTGCAGCAGCACATGTAGTAAATCCTTTTTTTTTCTTGGCATCATTTTTTGGTCAGTAATGTTTTATGGGTTGTATTTTCAGATGCACAGGATATATAGACATCGAAACAGACACAAATCCTATAGATCGATCTATTGCCCATTTGCTATTTCACAGGCCTTCAGATTCGGCTGTTACCCCTGCCCGTGATTCCTCGACTTTGAAGTCGCCTTCCATGGTAAGCTTTTTCTTATTTCCTATATTCATGTTTAACTGTTTGCTACAAGAAATCTTATCCTGAAAACCATCAATGGGCAGATTCATGGTTCGTTGTCTAGCGCACCAGTGTTAAGTGACAACTTGATCTCTCATGGGGAAATTGCACCTCAAACAGATGGAGAAGTTGCTGATCATTGATTATAACTATTTAAGATGCAAATGGTGTGGGTTTCTCATGCAGAAATTATCAAGTTCTCTTACAAGGAACATTTCTGTTTTCAGTGCTCTCTGGGACTGGTTTCTGGCCCATGTGAGAACATATCCTTGTATGAGCTTTCACAATCTACATTACTTTTGTTTCACTCTAACCCTTCCCCACTCGGAAGGCATACACAAACTACCTTTCCTGTGTATACTTAGATCGGACCAACTGACTCTTTTTGGTTGTTTGTAAGTAGATAATACCTGGAAATTTTCCCGAAGATATTTGCAGTCTTGGAGTAGCTCATGACCTGTCCCTTTGTCTTTTGTTTTCCCTTAAAGCTAATTCATAATTTCAACGATCATGGTATGGCCCCTACACAATTTAACCCAATCGCAATACAAGAAAGATCACGTTCTTGTAATAAATGTATATAAACTGCGTGCGTCAAATTTTGGTCAATGTATCTAAATCTTTGGATTTTCTAGTTGTTTAGGGTGCTTTGGGAGAAACGACAAGCTCAGCTGAACACAATTACATAACTGATTAACCTTTTATGTGGGTCTTTTCTCTACGCTATTTACTCCTAGACGTCTATACGTTTTCTTCCTTAAGAACGATCTGAATGTATAGTAGAACATACTTTGAAGCACCCCACAAAAATATGAACAATGTACATTCTCATATATTCACACAAATGACTAGTTGGAAAACAGTACTTTCTGAAAGAGAGACGAGGGATGACGGGTACTTGAGTACTTATTCTAGAGGTGGTCGCGTATTTTTGTCAGCAAAAGCTGGCTAGTGAGAAGTAGTGAGATGGGAAGAAGTCTTGGATGGGCAATGGGGCCAAACAAAGGCCCCCATAGCGTACTTTCGCTTGTTAGCCAAGTCGCCGTTAGCAGGTAAACCATATTCAGCAAGGAGCTTGTCGATCATCCACTCAGGCATCTGCTGGTAGTCTTCTTTGGTGTACCTTGGATAGTGCAGAGGCATTTGGAAGTAGTTTACGCCACCCTCTTTCTTGCTATCCATCACGTTCTGTCTCGCCGCCTATATTGATTGTTGGAATTACGACGGCTGGCTTCCAGTAAACGATATATAAGCATGTCAAGTATCACAAGGATAAAGTGATGTACCTTCCCGTTTCATCCATATTTTGGCACCTCGTGTGCTTTCAATCTTGAATAATCATGTATATGGGCTTGTGTGTTTCCATGCGGGAAAGAGGGTCAAAGGTAGATAAAACCTAAAACTGGCTAAAAGTGTGGAGTCATGATTTGATTTCTAAATATTCATGTATATACATTGGACTCATATTCATGTTTATTTCACTTTTAAGACAATGCAAGTGGATTTCATATTGTTAATTTAGTTTTGGTTGAAGAAATTTAAAAAATTATAGCCGCAAAATGGAGTATATATTAGCCTTCCAGACCCATAAAAAAAGGAGGAAGGTGTTTCCATTTGAAGAGATTATTGAGAGTGAAAATGAGGACACACAACGTATCAACGGTTTTTTGGTGATCTGTTCACTTTTAGTTGTCAAATTCTGATTTGACATACTTATTAAAAAAAAAATTATTGATATAATAAATTTATCATGTGACTCCTATTAAGATAGGGTTTCAAATATATTTCCTCACTATATTTTTTAATGATATTAACTCAATAATAATAAATTAAGGTTATGATAGAAAAATATTGTCTTACCTTGATTTGTCAAAAAGATAAGTAAAAATAAAAATTAAATTAAATAAATTTTGACAACTAAAAATGAATGGAGATAGTATTATCCTAACACCCTTGACATTATTGCACATTTGCACGTAAAAAGTAAAAGTCAAATAACTCAAGCTCGCATTTAGGAAGTTTTCCACCACTATTGTTGTTTCATTTATTCAATTTTCCTAACTTTAGTACAAAAATGTTTGTAGTACTAAATTTGATAGTCAATTATCCCGCCCTATGATTGTACAATTATACGTAAGGTAAGATATTAATACAATTTATTGATTTTCTATTTCAAGTTAAATGTAAATTTATTTGATGATAAAAGTAAATATATTGTTTAAAAGAATATTTTAATCTTGTAGAATATTTTAATCTTGTAATGTATATCTAATATTTGTGTGATCATTTTTTAAATATGTGACTGGTTATAAAAAATTATTATAAAGGTAAAATAAAAAATGTTATAAAGTATCTTCAAATTTAAAGATTTCATTTTCTTTTATGAAAGAATGAAGGTGAATTAGAATCACATACACAAAACTAAATTAGGATGAAGAGAGTAAGTTTAGGCCAATCCAATTGGCAATTAGTCAAAGGAAATACTGTCCGCATTTCATATTATTTGATTGCATACATTTTATTATAATAATTTTATTGACCATAATTTAAAACCTTAGCAATTATAATTTATTTTATATAATTATTTAATATTAAGCGCATAATAAAATATATAAGTAATACTCTTTCCGTCTTATTTTATGTGGTATCTTTGATTTGACACGAATTTAAAAAAAAGCAAGATTTTTGAAACTTGTGATTTAAAATCATTCTAAGATATTTATGTTGTTGAGAATCATTTTCTTAAGAGAAAAAAAAATCAAAATTAAATTATTTTTTATTAAAATAAAATAATATTCTTTTTAATGGGATAAAGAAAAACATGCTACGATTAAAAAGGAAATATGCCACTTAAAATGGACAATGGGAGTAAAACATTTTTAAAACATCAATGTGGACGCATTGACCAGCTGACCATTGCCTCTAGTAACAAACAATTGCTGAATCCAAAGAATCTTCCAATACTATTTTTAAGCTTCGTCTTAAGCCCCGGCCCAATCGCTAAACCCAAGGCAACGATTGTGCTCGCCGGCGCCGGCGGTGTACAAACCCATCTGGAATCTGAGACGTCTTTGGTGCGTTCAGGATTGCGAGAATTTGCGTTGTATTCTATTGTTGTAGAAGTTTGGTTATGAAATTATATTAGGCGGTGGAAATGGAGAGAATCTTCAGTAAGCTTCGGAATTTGGACGCTTACCCTAAAATCAATGAAGATTTCTATAACCGTACGCTTTCCGGTGGTATTATTACCTTAGTTGCCTCCGTTATTATGCTCGTTCTTTTCGTCAACGAGCTTGGTATGTTTTCTACATTCTCATCTCAAAAGTTCCTTTTTAAAAAATTGATTTTTTGATTGGAATGACACTAGAAGGGAATGGATTTAAAGGATTTATATAGTCGGCCTCAATTAGTTTTGGATCGAGGTGTAGTTGATTTATTAATTTTGTTTCCAGTGGCTCCAGAAACTTCTGAAACTACTATTTGGTTATGAGATTGGTTCGTGTATATGTTTGTCCTGTGTGTCTTTAGTTCCTTTCGGGAAGTGTATCCTATTGATTTCTAGGGTAAGATAAATTGAGAACCAAGGATATTGTAAATAAAGGAGAGGAAATTATTGCCTGTTCTTACATTTCCCACTGCCTCTCTTAGACGTGTTAAAAATGATTTTGTGGAATGTAAATACAGGATACTATGTGACTGACTGTGGCTAGAATAAGTCTTACTCTGGGAGATTGTAGTTATGGAATGATAATATGTCATTATTGAGTTTTGAGTGGTAAGAGAAAGGATCTCCTTATTGAGTACACATCATTTTGCATCAAGAAGGATTGAAGAACATAAATCACTTTTAGTTAGTGTTGATTGGTTTTTATGAGTTCGGTAGATTATATATTCCACTTGCTGGCAACTTTGGAACTTGCTTTTGAGCAAGTTTGGGACCAATTGGTGATACCTCTATCAGAGGGTTTCTTTTTGCTTCTAGATGGGTTGTTACTGCTGTAAAGAAAGATCTGAGAAAGATTTGGGAGAACTATTCCAGCATGTCCATGTTGGGTGATATGGAAGGTAAATAATCAAATGTTTTGAGGGCAAAGTTAAAGCTGTACATATTATAGGTTCTTATGTTTAGTGGTATCTGGTGCTAGTTAGAAGATTTATTCCAGGGAAATATCATTGCTGACTGTACTAGCTCATTACATCATTGATATTTTGTACAAGAGGACCACTTTTTGTAATTCTCAATGCTGATTTAGTGCTTCTTAGTTTATGTAAATAGTACTTTGGCTTGCTTGGAAAAAAAACAAGGAAAGAGTGACTTCTTCTGAGTGTAGATTATGATTATGGTGATCCTGCACAATCAAATTTGAAATATCGAAACTTTTTTTTTTAAAAAAGGCGATGCAACTGTTATCTGGATATACATGGGCAATGGCTAGAGTATTTTCAAATAATCAAGTTCTGAGAGACGAAAAGGATTGGAAGACTTCCACAAAGAGAGTTTATTCCAAGTATTTAGCGATTGTAGTCTCAAGGTTTCAGGGATTTACCACCATTCTGCTTTAAGCTCAAGAACTATTTGATAGTTAGCTTAGAACTTATGATTTAATGGTCGGCTCATGTCCTAGACACATGGGTAGTAGTCCTGACAACTCTGTGTAGATGTTCTCCTTCCTTCCTTCATTGACTCCTACTTTTGGACTAAGCATGCTGGGAGTTAAAGATATTTTTTTTTATAAGAACAGAGTTTTCTAGAATTTGCAAAGGTGTTATTGTTCCTATTTAGAAGAAGTATTTCAATTTGCATCTACTGTTGTTTCATATGTTTTAGTGTGTTTGTAATCGATTTTATATTCGCAAATTTTTACTCGGTTTAATCTTCGTTTGGAAGTTTTATGCTTTTAAAAAATGCAGCATTTTTTGTAAAAACTTGCTATTGTTTATAGTTTCTTCCAGATTGTGCTTGAAGATCTTATTTCTTGAGTTACTTGACTGCTGAAGTCATAAGAATTTATCACTGCTTAGCTGCAATTTAATGCTCTTACTGTCAATTGAACTGCTCCATGGTTACTTGAAGGAGTGAACATCCCCTGTTCACATATTTAATTTTTAAGACAACCAGAATGTCTTGTTCATTTTTCTCTTTCCACTTCTTGATTTGCAGGATTATATATCAGCAGTCATACTGCAACACAGCTCGTAGTAGATACTACAAGGGGAGGAAAATTACATATACATGTAAAATTACTGCCTCTTTAAGATGTCAAATCGTCCATAATATATGATCTCTGGGAGCACTTTTTATCCCTGTAGTTATAGATGTAGACTTAATGTATCTTTTGTTCGTCAAGCAGTTTGATATCACCTTTCCAGCTGTTCCATGTTCACTACTCAGTCTTGATGCCAGGGATATTAGCGGAGAAGAACATTTTGACATAGTATGTGATGCACATATTCTTAAATTTTCTTTTTTGCTTCTACTGTAATCATTACAACACTGTTTTCTTTATTCTTGAAAACTCATTTTCTTTTTATTTCAACTTCAAATGACTTGCAGCGTCATGATATATTTAAAAAGAGGATTGACTCCCATGGTGCTGTTATTGAAGTCAGACAAGATGGAATTGGTGCTCCTAAGGTTTGTTGGTGACCGATATATGTTTTGATGTATTCCTTGACGTGTTTATCTACTTATTTAAATATGAAGGCCCACGTGTTCATGAATGTTTGGCAATAATCCTCTGCTTGTTAATTATTATTCCATATGATATTGCTGCCTTCCGGATATAATAGATTCTGCTGCATTTTTATGGTGTCAGCTATCTTAATGTTTTAGAGAATAGTGATGCTTCATTACGAGTTACTTGCATGTGATACCTAATGTCTTTCCATGAGTCCCGTAACAAAAGGCAAACATGCTGTGTGAGCCTGGGGATCAGATATTTCATTGTTTGTTTTGTTCCGGTTTAGATTCACTGGTTGCTTATACATCACTAACCGCGGTATGCTCTCTCTCTCTCTCTCGTCTGTTTTTTTCAATATAGATTGAGAAGCCTTTACAGAGACATGGTGGCCGACTTGAGCACAATGAAACATACTGCGGGTCATGCTTTGGTGCAGAGACGGTACTTTTTCATCGAAAGATTTCCAATTAATCCTTTGTAAGAACATAGTGTCAAAGACTACATTCCATATATGTTACATCTATGTCTTCCATGTCTATTGCAGGCAGATGATCAATGTTGTAATTCATGTGAAGAAGTTCGTGAAGCATATCGAAAAAGAGGCTGGGGGATGACAAATCCAGATTTAATCGATCAGGTTTAATCATGTTCATTTTTCTAACTGAAATTCAGAATATTAAGTACATTTAAAAGGACAAGTGCTGTTGACTTCTAACACGGAAAAACAATTTTTGACAAATTAGTAATTAGTGTCATCAAGTCATTGACAATCGTATTTCAACCAATTAATTTTGTATTAGCTTATTGCTTCACCACTCCCTGAGGAGTTTGGGGGAAGTTGGAGACATTTTGATTAAATAGTGAAAGGGAGTATACATTATTATTGTTCAGCACAACATAGTGTGAAGGTAGAAGTTTTTATTTCCCCATAGTGGAAAGGATGAATAAAATGAGAAGTAGCAAAGGACGTGCTAATAGTTTTTATATATTTTTTCACAAGTATATTGACTCGGAATCAATGTTACTAACCTACTTAATCTTCAGTTATCATTCTTTTTACTGCCGTGGTGTTACCTATATGATATTTTAATTTTAGTGTAAAAGGGAAGGTTTTGTCCAAAAGATCAAGGATGAAGAAGGTGAAGGATGTAATATCCATGGATCTCTAGAGGTCAATAAAGTGGCTGGAAATTTTCACTTTGCTGCTGGCAAAAGCTTTCACCAGTCGAGCTTTCAACTCTTTGAATTGATTTCCTTGCAATCGGATACGTATAATGTAAGATGCCTATAGTAATTTACTCATATTAATAGTTTGTTCTTAGTAATTTGATATGTTCAAAAATGCTGGCTGATCTTCAATTTACATTTTTTTATGTCATGCAGATAAGTCACAGAATAAATAAGTTGGCTTTTGGCGATTCTATCCCTGGAGTTGTAAATCCACTTGATGGGTAATTTCCTTACTCTCTGCAGACTGTACTATGTTTCGCCGTGTGCTCCTGTCTACAGGACTAGGTCAACTTGCAGTTACCTGGCTATTTTGAAGTTTAGCATGCATTTTCCTGGGTTATAGTTATATGTCGAAGCATAGTTATAGACTGCAATTTGCACTTAGATTAAGGAAAACTTTTCAGCTTAGAACATTGGTTGTTCATGTAATTGTGATTTGGCACGTTTGTCTTTCAATTCTTGCTAAACAACTATATTTACTGTTCAAAACTATATTTATTGTATTTTCTCTACATGCATCACATATCCTCCCTCCTTTTCCACCCTCTCCCTGGGAAAAGAAAAAACGGAGAACATAGTATTTCCATTTTTTTTCCTTTCCAAATAATTGGGTGTTTGGGCTAGCTTGTGTGCATCTCGACTAATTCCACGAGATACATGTTGCCTCCCACTAGAAGCAGGTACTAGGTATCTCTTTCCACCAAGGCTAGGACAAATAAGAAGAAATCACCTAGTGTTTTCGTCTATTGAAATTTGAACGTGAGACCTCATAATTTTCAACTCACTTTAGTGACCACTAAGTCACACCCCTGGATGCATATTTTCATACAAATGGGAAGAAATCACCTATTCTTTTTGCCTATGTTGGGATTTCAACTTGAGACCTCATAATTTTCAACCCACTTCATCAACCACTAGGCCATATCCTTGGGGTGCATATTTCCATTCTGTATAATCTTTTGCTATGGTCTATCACCTAAGAAATTTTGGTTTGCTAAATTTTGGTTCTATTAATTTCTAGTGTTCAATGGACGCAAGAAGCACAAAGTGGAATGTATCAGTACTTTCTCAAAGTAAGTGTTTGTGGACATAACATTCATCCCTGCTGTTTCCATCTCCTCTTGATTTGCCAGTATATTTGTATGCTTCGTATGCTTTATAAATATGCATCTGGTGTCGGAAACTGGTACGAGGCACAGAAGGAAATAGGGAAATTAAGTAACATGATTGAAGGGAAAAGGACTTGTACTGGAGAAACATAGCAGCTCATAACTGTGAATTTCAAGCTTCTATGAACCCAAGACCCTCTCTGTAAGTGTAGGTAAAGCTGTAGTGGGATTAAGAAATACGTAAATAATTTAGTACTTCTCAAAAGATAATTCCACGGGGCTGAATGTGCTCAAGCCTAGTCTAAGCCCAAGAAGTGCTCTGTTAATCTATGCTAATTGCGTTATTGTTACGGTATTTAATTTTGAATCATTAGTTAACCCCTTGGCCGCCAATCTTAGTTGTTATATCCTGCATGAGCTCAGTGCTTGGCTATTTCTGTTAAGAAAAGCTAAATTTGTGTCTATTTCTGTTAAAAAAAGCTAAATTTGTGTCTATATTTCTGTTAATGAAAGCTTAATTTACTGATTAAACAAATCAATTTAAGTTGCTTTTGAGAGGAAACAAAGTTTTCTAAAAATAAAAATAAAGATTAATAGCAAAATAGAGGAACTGAAATAAAAAAGAATCATTGTTATGCTTCATGATCTGGAATGTTTCTTGCCAGCGTCAGATGTTACATTGAAGACAAACACCAATTGTTGCATTATTCCGCAAAGTACAGATTACAACCAAAACTGCGACAGAACATATGAATCTCCTACCCATACTTGTAAATTAATTAGGAATTAATTGGAAAGAATCAAACTGTGTTTCAATGTTTGATAAAATAACAACTGACTCAACGTGTCTGCTGGTGTTTCAGGTGGTCCCTACAATATATAAAGGTGTTACAGGACGTACTATTGATTCAAATCAGGTATTTTGTAAAACCATTTTGAGAAGAACATCTTTTCTCGCAATTTTGTACATCATCCTAATATGAAAGGACATTTGTAATGTATAGTTCTCAGTGACCGAGCATTTCAAGGATTCAGATATGGGTCTTTTCCAATCAATTACTGGGGTTTACTTCTTTTATGATCTCTCTCCAATCAAGGTGAAATCTTTCATCCATTTTCCCCCTTTATTCCTCTTTCTATTTTATTTATTTATTATATAAGTAGAGGCTGAAGTGATGGGTTTAAAATATGGGTTGGAGGGCGTTTCCCTTCTGTATTATATCAAAATTAGATATCCCAACCTGACAGTATTTTTTATCATGAACATGCAAGTATGAAGGTGAAAACTTCTGATAGGACTAGATATTTGAAGTATGGTTCAATGCCAAAAATAGCACTAGAAGGGATATATGGTAGGGCACTTTACAAGTCCAAATCTTACTGTCTTAAGTTTGGTATAAGTGATCACGAGTTGCGGTAGACCTATTGTCAATCGAGTTTCGAAGCTGGAAATTGCTTACTTCTTGGTTGAAAAAAGAGGAGAACATTGAAAATGAATATATTTGCATTGGAGCAGGATGAATTATCTTCCAATTTCGTTTCTTGTTGCAGGTGACTTTCACAGAGGAGCATGTGTCGTTCTTTCATTTCCTCACCAATGTTTGTGCAATTATTGGAGGTAACTCACCGTCTGATATAGTATTCAGCTAATCTTATTTTAGTATTAATGTTACTTGTGATTGTTGGACTTTCTCATTCTACGACTTCTGAGGAAGGTAGAATGGGTGGAAATTAGATAATGGGAAGATCTCTTTTGAGCTGCTCATCTATTCTAAATGCAATCAGGAATTCCTTCAAGATCCAGATATCAGTTTTCCCTTCATTGTGAAATCATACTTGATTTGCCATTAAGCTTGACTGAGTTGCATTGCTTTGCTAACACTTCATTGCTAGTAGGGTATTAAACAAATTTCTTATCCAAACTTTGCTTCGCATTTCATTTCAAATCAACAGTATTTAAGTTGTTGCCCTGGTCTATCAAGCGGTGATCAATCATTTTTCTAATGCGCAATTTTCAGTTCTTACTACCTTTAGGATACTTACAGCATCATCCTTGCCCCTTCATTCAGGTGTCTTTACAGTTGCTGGAATAGTAGATGCATGTATTTACCATAGTCAAAAGGCAATAAAGAAGAAAGTAGAACTCGGGAAGTTCCGTTAATGACTACTGCAAGCTAGTGCTTCCGTTAAATGACTACAGCATCGTCCTTGATGCAGTAGCTACTGCATGGTATTGGATGCTTGTTCATTTCTCTCCTTCCTTGGCCCTTCTGATGGATTCGTTTGATTATTTATTCTGTACAAGCCTTCCACCAAAAAGGAAGATATGCATCAAGTTTCATTAGAGTAAATTAAACATTCACCAGGGCTCAACTCCCCAACTGCAGAATATGACTAACTTCTGTAATTCTTGCTGCATTTCATTCTCATTTTGCTGTTTCACCCTTGAGTTAGAGGATGTTGGGTATTGTTCAAAAGAGAGAAATGATCTTTTCTGTAGCTCGGATTGGAAGTCGCATGCCGAATGTTTACCTTTAACAGAGTAAATTGTAATTTTGTGTTTCAAAGTTGACTTGTGCCGATGGGCTACCACATTGATTGTAAAGATTGTCAAAAGATGAGCCTGAATTTTAGCTGCGTATGATTTTAGACCGCCGATTTGCCTGGCAAAATGTGAGATTAAGAAAAATGTTTGCATCTCGTTTCTAATTTAATTACCTTTACGGATTGGGCTAACACACAAAAGAGAGATAAAAAAGATTTCTTTTGCTTCAATTTACTGCACAACTCTGAAGAAATGCACTAGTGAAGTTTTAGCTTATTGAAGCTCGTGATAGGGTGAAACTTTGGTTCATCGGTAATTCTTACACCAGGGAAATATTCTTCAATGATATAGAACCAACTTTAGCTATAGATGCCGTCTAAACAAAGTACAAGCAGCTTCTCCATAATAGAGATATCGAGGAAAACCTGTATTAGAATGACCCAGCTTGAAGATAAATGGTAACAGAGGAAGAAGTGCTTATACATTATAATAGTCACTGTTACTTAGACATGTAAGATTTAAAGTCCTATGTCGTCAATTTTACGAATGCGCAAAAAAAATGTTGCTGCCCAGGATCGAACTGGGGACCTTCAGTGTGTAAGACTGACGTGATAACCACTACACCACAGCAACGCTTGATAGAGACTGCCAGTTTTATAAATATAACTAGAGCAACATTTCTTGACATTCCATTTCCACAGGACCCTGAATCCCTTTAACATGAAATATGTTACAAAGCTAGAAATACTACCCTCAGACTCCGCTAGATACCCTGATGTTGTTCATGGAATAGGTCCGAAACCATAACTTTCCAATAAGACTTGAAAAGAGCGAGAAATGAAAGAACGAACGAATAATCCATCACATTCATTCTTATATTTAGTTATACCTGCGACCACAAGGGTTGGCCAACATATGAAATCATTCAAATTTAAGAGGAGAGTGCCATATCCCGCCCATCGACTCTTAATGTTTAATTTTACTGTTATGGTATTTTTTTAAGAGGAGATGCCTGAAATTCGCCCAGTAAATAGCTCTGTTTGTGTCCATATTCACAACACACTTAACAAGAAGTACCAATTAAAGTTCCAACTTAGATGTAAATACTCCAGCACATGTTGTTTCAAGGCTAACACACCATTGCCTGTTGTAGTAGTAAGTCAATAAATTTGCAAGAGAAACCCTTGTCAAGGGGCCAAGTTGTATTATCATTATATAGTGCTGTACTGCATGCATAGTCAACCTGAAAATTGAGTTCAGGGAGATGGCAGCATTGACCATCAGAGGATCCATGTCTGCAAGCATTCAAATTGATTGCAACACTAAAATACGACAGTTTAAAGCATCTTTGCTTTTTGATAGCTTGTTTACATGAACCATATACACACTGTAACGCTGAGTAGCAAGGGCCATTCAGAGAGCACAGCGAAGTTCCTCCAATTCCAACACGAGAACATAAAGCCTTTGCTTTTCACTGACCAGCCTTATTATCATTGAACTTCCCCAGCTTAACCTCTGCAAGTCAATGTAGACAATGTTGAATGATTCTGATAACAGATTTTGAGACAGACTCCTTCACTTGAGGAACATCCATTAATCAATCCAAAATTCAAGCTGGTTTGTATCTGCAGAAAGCTAAAAGCAGCAATTGTGAACCGCATACCAAGCTTGGCTTAAGGATTGAAAATGTGTTGGTGTATCAAGGCTATCTAATTTTTTTCTCACAGATGTGATCAGATGATAGTAAAAGAGAGATCCCACTCCTTTCATTCAACTTACAAGGGGTTCAAAGTTTAACTCTGCCTCATTTTACCATGCAAGATAAATGGCTTTTTCTCTTTCCCTTTGAGCTCCATCCACTCCTGCGGGCCATCATATCATTCACTCTGTGACAGTAAGGGTTAGGTATTAATCAAAAGACACAACCAGCACTAAAGCTTCACTAACAACTCAATGTAATTAACAAATTAATGATTTGTATTACCTGCTGGGAGAAGTAGAAACATTTTGTAATTGGATGCACACCCTCATAATTTGACTTCAAAACCTTAGCTTCAACTATATTCTTTTTTTTTGCTTCTGAGCAAGATATTCGTGATACTCTACCAACTCTTTCTCCATTTTCTCGATAAATTGACTTGTATGTTCCAAGGATTGCTCATATCGATACTTCTCTAAGGCCTGCAGTTTTTCAAGCCAACAGGGAAATCATCTATTGAATATAAAATCCTTTTATTCTCACATACAGGATGATTCAAGCATGATATCCCAACAAGAAAATGCATACATTACCTTATCTTTAGATAGAGTATCTGGAGGAGACATAACATCTGGCTGAACATAATTCTTTCCACGATAAAATATTATGGTATTGTCTGGCTTAATGTCAATAACAATGCCTCTGCTTAGCCGAGTCAGCTCAGCAGCATATTCATGAATCTGCCCAGGCTTGCAAGGCCTGCATACAACCTTAACTGTCTCATGTTTTTTCCAATGAAGATGCATATTCAACACCACCCCTCCAAATACTCCTCGTCTCCCAACTGGTACATAGTTTTTCTTTTTCTCACCAGTGCGCTTCAAATAAAACTTCTCTTCTTCAGTTAAAATTTCAGGGTCATGTGGTTCATCTAGAGCTTTAGGTACCTCAAACTTTCTCAATTTCTCAATCAACCAAGATTCCTTTCGTTTTGCCTGCAATATAAATGCAACAACCAACATAAAAAAGCTAGATTTCATCACTCTTCTTTCCTTTTTTATTTTCATCAGCTTGCAGTATTACAGAAGAGAGTAATGCAGTTCTCGCAAACACGGGAAAGCTTTACTCATTAAATGTATATACATGGATAAATAATTCTCCAATATATCTGACACAAACATCAGAACAAGCAAGAGAGCAATGTCGAAAATAAATGACACACTAAACAACCAGTAACAAAAGAAATATCTATTACTCCTCTCTCTACCCCCCCTCTCTGTCTAAATAGTTCAAGCAACCAGAAACCAATAGAAAAAGGGGACGAGGAAAAAAAAGGGAATGCAGCACAAATATAAGCTTATTCACATGAATAAATCATGACAACAGAAACCACTGAAATTCTTGGTAATTTAAACTGGAAAAATTACTATATAGAGGCAAATTATCCTATTCAACATATCTTAGACATGGATATCATCACCCTTGATGGATATCTGACCTTCTCGAGTTTGTATCTGATCCTAACTTCAGGATTTGGAGATCTCATTTTCTTCTTTGCTTTCAGTCGGTAAAATCTGAGTTCATTCAATTTTGCTTTTTTGGACATTTTAAACTTCTTCACGACACGCTTTGCCTTTGTCTGACCATCTCTTTTTGCGGCTTCTTGACCAAATCTAAATCTGACAACACCTTTCTCTGTATTCAGCTCTATGGATGGACTAGAGAACTGCCTAGCATGGAGCAATTTCAAAACAATCTCATGAGATCTGGAAGTAAATGAATTTGGCAATAGACAAGTTTTCATTGCAGCATCTTGATGAGATAATCTAGGAATTAATCTCATTTGGTGATAGTTTCTGGAAAATGAAGAGCTCCAATGACTAAGAAAACGCATAAAGGAAGAAGCTTTAGGCAAGTATGGATTTGCAACACCTTGTCCAGAGTAACAAAGCATAAGAGGAGCTTCCCTGCATAAAACAAAACCAATCAGCAGATAGCTTACAAATGCTTGGAAAAAACTAAAACAAAATGTAAGAATGTACGGCATCAATTCATAAAAACCTACAACACAGGCCAAAGATGAAATTGTTGAATAACCGTAATTCGAAATGTTAAATATCTCTCTGACTATATGATGATTTCAATGAACTTCGGCCAGCTATTCTAAAATTTAGATAAAGAAGGAAATTTTCAGTAAGCTGACGGGCAGTTTAGAGAACTATATAATGATTTCTATGAACTCAAAATTAGTCGAAATATTACCGCCTGGGCACACACTCTAGCTGACCCGGAATTGTCACTGTAGTTAATAGATTTATCGAAAGATTGTCGTTTCTTATTCCTCATTAGCTTAAATACATTAGCAACAACTGAAGAAAAATCGTGTAGAAGAAAAAGATCAAGCGTCAACAAATAAAAACCCTAGGTACGAAAGTGTCTGTACCTTGAGACGACATTGATATCGGAATGCCTGAAAATGAAGCTCCGAAACTTGAGGGAAGAGCTTTTCATGCGTTTGTTTATTGCAAACATGATTTTCACGGCGGCGAGTACTGGTTGCTCAGCCGCTCTCATACGACCCCGAACCCGACCCAATAACTATCACTACCCGTTTAAAATTGGGTCCAATGTCAAAGCCCAGAATTAATGGGGAAATTTCGCAAATAGAAACTTTTACGTTTTAACTAGTATTTTTTTAACTTTAGAATTTGAACTTACTCTGAACGTAAGTAGGTGGGGTGGATGCAACGGAGGGTCGTTTACTAGAGTATATAAGAATAGTGTTAAATAAGTATTAATGTTTGTATAAATTATATGTATAATATTTTTATAAATTGTGTGAATGCATTAAAAATAATATGCATTGCATTAAAAATTTTACTTATAAATATATCCTCCACATTTATGGTGAAAAAAATATAGTAGTGCATGTACTAAAATCATTGTGTTACTAATACGTAACAATCTATGATATTAATAATGCACTCCTTAATACACAATAAAGTGTAGCTTTAGTTATACAAAACATGAAAAAGTGTACCAAATAACACTATTACCAATACAAAGAGTTAATGCATACATTATTTTCCCTAATACACCCTGTCAAACAACCTCTTAGGTAATGGAT
Organism: Solanum rostratum; assembly: GCA_029948455.1. Classification (NCBI taxonomy): domain Eukaryota; kingdom Viridiplantae; phylum Streptophyta; class Magnoliopsida; order Solanales; family Solanaceae; genus Solanum; species Solanum rostratum. The sequence continues at coordinate 86,896,855 of CM057045.1, read as the reverse complement.
TGTGAATTTATCATGTGTGTGTTTTAATTTTAGAGTGATTATATTTAATGAAGTGATATAAATAATAAATTATTTTTACTTTAACAAACTTAAGATAAAAGTTCAATTTTTAAACTAAATAAGATAATAGTTTTATTTGAAATACATGAATACACATATAAAAAAATATTTATGTCGAATAAGATAAAAAATTTATTTTTAATAATGAATAATCAAAACTTGTAATTTATTCTTAAAAGTTATGCTATGCATATTATTTCGAATATAATAAATTAAAATAAAATAATTAAAATATCTTAACCTAACTTATTTTATCATAATTAATTCCACCATGAGTCGTAATCAAATCAAACTAAGCAAGCACGTAATACTATAGTGAAAACAATCTGTTGCGCTGCCTATCATGAAACAAATCAACATGAGTTGATTGTTCTAAATAATGATATTCCGCCTGTCCGACACAATTTTATTCTTGACTGTTATCATTTCATAATAAGAAATTTAACTTAAAAATTTTATTTTTTAATTATATACTTGATAAAGAGTGTTTGAGATCACAAATTTAGAGAATTTGTGTTTGTTTTTGAAATTTGATGTCAAACTCAAACTAACAATATCACATAAATTGTGACTAGTTCAGCATGGTACATAGAACAGTGTTCCAATTTGTAAGGACTTAATTATCGAGATGGAGTTGCAGTTGGTATGGAATCATCAGTCATAGATTGATCCATTGAGAAGGAGAAATCGTCTTCATCTTCTGATTCAGGTACCGCGCCGTTAATACTTTCCACTTCCCTCAACAACTCACTCACCCCCGGTCGGTTTTCCGGTGACTTATCACAACATCTTAAAGCAGTCTGCAGCAATTTCACCATCCCTGAGTTGGCACTTCTCTGAACAGCTATTTCTGAGTCGAAGATCTCAGCCGTCCATTCTTCTCGGACCGCCCTGTAAACCCAACTGCAGAGATCAGCTCCGGTCACTCCCGCCGGAGCAGAATGTGAAGAAATTCGACCTGTTACAATAACGCACACAAAATTTTGTATACGTTGGGTGAGTCTCTTACTACAATCTAATTTACAAGTGGCTATGAGATTGAGGGGAAAATGTCCATTTAAAAGAAATGACACATTTTCTATTGAATTTTTATTTCTATATATCAATGTATACAACAATGTGATCGATTTTATGTATTGTATATCCCAAAGATATACATTGTTGGATGACTAATTATGTAGTGTAGGAAGATATTTGATTCTGCCCAAATCAAGCAATCATGAAAGAAAAAATACCTGTTAACAATTCCAGGAGAAGGCAGCCAAAGCTCCAAATGTCAGATTTTTTGGACACTTTCTTGGAACTCAGATATTCAGGTGATCTGTAGGAAACCATACGTTGAGTAGCGATGGGAAGGGCAATAAGGGAAGTGAGACCAAAGTCAGCAACAAGAACATTATCATTTTCATCGAGTAAAACGTTGGTGGATTTTAGGTTGCCGTGGGGAACAACTATGGCAGCAAATTGGGGGGAGCTGGCTTTCAGGTGCAGATGCTCTAATGCTCGAGCGACACCACGAGCAACGGATAATCTCGAGTTCCATCGAAATGGAATTCTATCTCTCATCCCTTTTCCTCCTAAAAATCAGTTGTATATATGAGCTACTATAAATCAACTTGAACAGACTAAAAAGAAAAGTATATCAGAGTAACTTACCATGAATGCGGTTGTATAAGCTTCCATTAGGTGCAAATTTCAAGAGAATCAACTTCTCATCCCTTGTATAATAATAACCAAGAACAGGCAACAAATTTGGATGCTTCATATCACCAATAGCTCTTACTTGTGTCACAAATTCATCATTTGTCAAAGGTTTCAAATCCCTCAAACGTTTCACCACAACAGTAGGTCCATCTACCAACATTGCCTTGTAACAATTTCCAAAATTTCCTTTTCCCAAACCTTCTGCTGATGCTCTCAGTAAATCATCTAATTCAAATTTTATTTCACTTTCTAGGAAGATCAATTTTCCTTTTTCCAATTCAACTTCTGATGCCACACTTCTTGATTCCATGCTCCTGGTTTCTGTTGGTGTCGTTGTGATCTCAAGTTTGCTACTCTCGATTTTGTCAACCTCCATTAATCTTGTTTTCTTATTCATCAGCATTTTCTTAAGCTTTTTTGTTTTCTTGAAGTAGTGAATGACGAGAAATAAAAGAACAACAATGCCCACAACATTAATTACTATCAAGATTGGAGTCAAGATGGATGATTTTGACCTATTTGAAGATTTATTATGTGAACTATCACTTGGACTTGGAGAAGATGACTCATTATACTTGATGGTGCACGTTGCATTAGAAAAAGGAGGACCACATAAATCATGGTTACCAGAGTACGAGGACGGACCAAATTTTTGAAGAGCTGTTGTGTGTGGAATTTCACCAGAAAGATTGTTGTTAGACACATTGAAAACCTTCAAAGTTGACTGATTAAAACCGGGAATTGGACCGTTCAAATTGTTGTTCTGTACCTGCAATGACTCTAACGAATTAAGTGTTAGAAGAGAAGGTGAAATTTTTCCGTCAAATCTGTTACCGGATAAATCAATGTTCTTCAGATTTTGGTTCTTGGAGAAGTCCATCAAGTTCCCTGATATGGAATTGTTCTTGAAGCTAAGTGTTTGTAATTGGGTAAGATTGACAAGTGCATTTGGCTTGAGTTTTCCGCTAAGGCCAAGATTTTCTAGCACAAGTCCAGTGACTCGACCGTTGATACAGCTAATACCATACCAATTTGGGGTGTTATTCATGTAACACATAAGGCTGTTCCAACTTTTTTGGAGCAATTTAGGATTGTTAAATTCAGCTCGAATCGCCAAAAGAGCATCCCTTTCTGTGCCATGATAGCCTATCTGAGAACCATCTTCGGCTATGGACAGGGTACATAATTTCATCATGAAAATCAAGACAACATAGTACTTGAAGAGACTAGAATAATCCATTGTTGTTTGTCAAAAGGCAAAGAGATGCACACAAATTAAGGTTAAAAAAAACAGGGGATGTAGTTGACAGCTACATTGTTGAGAGAAGAAAACAAGGACGATTGTTACGAGAAATTGGCTGTTATTAGTTATCAACTGAGAATACTAGGAAGGCAGCTAATTAATTCGTTAACTTGTAGTACTAGGTACATATTGTTTCCAGCGTAAAGAAGACACTAATCTCAATGTGATAGGTTTCATTTTAGGGAACCTGGAACCTCGTGGTAGTCTTTTTGTCTAAGAATTTGCCCCCAAGACAAGCTCTTTTTATCTTGTTAGTCAAATACGTTCTATTAGTTTAATATTTAAGGTTTTTACTTTTGTTTATAAACCATTCAAGAAAACGAATCTCAAAATCCAAAAAATGTATATCAGCTATGGGGAGGAGGAGATTGCTCACTTATAATGTTAGTCAATTTTAGGAAAGAAATTAGAAGTTCTATCATGTTAAGAAAATAGATATTGGGCGGCCAAACTCAACCAAAAGTAACTCATACGATGAAAAATTGTACTCCCTCGGTCCCATATTAACTAAGTTATAAGACAATACACAGAATTTAAGAACATGATACTTTTCACTATTACTTTTTATCAAATCATACATATAGCTTTACAAGTAGTGTAATTTTTTTCTTAGAAAATATAAAATTTCAATAAATACTTTGAACAATGAAAAAAGCTCTAAAAATTAAGATAATATAAGACAGAGGGAGAATCTATACCCTTTATTCTGAAAAAAAAAATGGAGAGGAGTCTTATCCTATGAAGTAAACCACGAAAGGAAATGTTTTGAGACACCAAAGGGCGGCCCAACAAGGATTGCTAGGCCAGCAAATTTATGAGAATGGTAATTATATCGTGTTAAGAAAATAGATCCGACCTAACTGAAGCAAAAAGTAATTATAAGATAAAAGATATCCAAACAACATATCAAGAGACTATAAATTAACATATGAAGATCAAACTAATAATACTAATACCTATTGCAATAGATTTTTACAGCTTGTTTGGATGGTGATTTTTCGTGGTATGGTATAGTATGGTTATTAAGAGAACGATGTTTGTTTTGATTGTCTTGATTAATTATATGATATGGTACGGTTTTGTTTTATGGTTCTGTAACCATAAAAACCTTCACTTTTTGAAACCACCAATTTGGTGGTATCCCACGGTTCTCTTGTTTTTTTCTTCTAATTATACCCTTATTTAAATTTAAATAATTTTAATTTATCATTTATTCTTTATTAAACTTTATCCTAATATATGTATTGTTTCTGTATTACTTATTTCCCTCCGCATCAATTTTTAAAATTTCTTTTCCGTCTCCCATCTTTTCTTTCACGTTTTAGTCTTTTTTTTAGGTTCGTTTTTTAAAAAGTTCTTACTTTTTTATTTTCTTGTGTTGTTTGGATAAAATTGGAGATATATTAGCTTGTATGTTTCCCTACTCGATTCTATGTATTTATTTTTAAAAAATTATTAAAAAAATATTGATAAATTTAATATTTATAATAATTAAGAATATTTTTGTAAATTTATAAGTTATGATACAGTACCATACAGTCAAATCAAACAACAAATTATCGTTAAACAATAATAACTCATACAATCTATCCAAGCATTATACAATATCATATCATACCATATAGTATCATATATTATGAAACCATGACAAACCACCGGCCAAACAATCTGTAAGCTGTTAACATGTTGCATAGAGTAGTTTGAAAAATGACTACTTCGAGTACAGAACTATAGACAATAGCTATCGATTAGTTGCATTGTTGCATGCAATGTCATCAGAGACTAAGTCACTCGTGACAGCTTTAAAATAATTTTAAGTTCTCACTCTTGCAACCAAAAGTCAGTTGGATTGGGTCCATCTAATTAAGATTTGTGTCTACTACAAGAAAGCTACCCTACCAATTGTCACATTAATCTTAATCAAATCCTCCTTTTGAACTACTAATCCAACACGTGAATGTGCATGGTTTTGTTCAATTTCAGTTGTCTATAGACTTTTCCGTAATATTTTGCCATACTCTTCGTTGACTTTATCTAACTAGGCACTCTTGTAGCATCCTCTTCATAGAAATCCATCAAAGTTCTCTCAACTTTTTGAAAATCGCAAAAATGGTTAAACGTATATGTGTAGGCATAATTCCTTTGTTTCAATATATTTGTCGTATTGTTTTTTTTCTCTTTTTAATACTAACTCTTTACTTCTAATTTTTCACATAATATATTTATAACACTTGGTATATTCTAGTTTAAGACCACAAGATTCTAAATTTTATTTTCTTTTTCTTAAATTCTATGCTAAATCAAACAGATTAATTAAATTGATATAGAAAATAATAATTTCGATTTTAGGATTACTTCATAGCTTTCTTTCTTGGCTATAAGTTGTCCTCACTCACCCAACATGTGTGTTTGAGGCCGCTAACACAAACATCTCAAAATAGTTTGGATTTTCTAATCCATTCTTCATTCCACGTATTAGTATGCAAGTATAGTTCTTAAGTTCAAGTAATTGTAGGAGAAAGACAAGAGGGCTCTAATAAATTAAAATTTTAATCTAAGTTATACATTATTCATTACAATGTAAATGTTCTTTTGTTATAAATTTAGTTTAACCTGTAGTAATAGCCTTCTTATTATTCTTACTGCATTATCCATAAATGTTATCACAGAGATTAATTCGCTTATCATAGAGATTACTCATAATTTAAGTTTTCTTTTTTAAGAAGATAAATTGGTTAATTATTTTAATAAATCACTTTGATCACTTGTTAAAAAAATCACTTTGATCCTTGAGAAACATTATTTCGGTTTGGATAAATTATGAAAACAAATTTAATAGAGATTTATTTCATAAGAAAATGAAACATAATAAATATTTAAAAAAGAGAAAGAACAAAGAGAGGATGGTTAATTTTAAGAGTATAAGTCGGCCAAAAAGATCAACGAAGGACATTTTTAGACCCAAAGATGAATGACAAGAGCATTTTAGGCTCAGATAGATAGAGAGTATTTTTTATAATATTTTCAATAGTTCGAGCACATTTTAGATCCTTTTCCATTTATTTTATTTTCTCATCTCAAGGAGGTTAAGTGATTCAGAGATTATTTGGCACTACAGGCAAAGAAAAAAAAAAGGGAAGCAAAGAGCAAGGGGAATTAAATGCTTTTATTTATTGATACTGGATACAACTAACAATTCCATTATGCAGCTTGCGCTTACTAAACGAAACTAATCAGTATGGAGAAGACGAATATATGCATCAGTTAATTGCAGAACAAACTTTACGAATTTCACCATTAGTCCCTGTCAAAACTTCAATATTGCTCATTTTAACCATGGACCTTCCAAATTCGACTCCGAATCTCAATCCAAGAAATCCCCTGAGACCTAAATATCTTTGGACAAACACCTTGGTTGAAGCATCGGTCCACAATTTTTGGTCTGATTCCAGAATTCCACGACCATTCCTCAAGTTAGAAAAATACGAGGTGTCAAAATTGTTCACACTTCCGGTGTCTAGTGCCACGCGCTTCGAGCCATCCCCGTTTTGGGGACATAATGCTTGAAGCTGAGGAAGAAAAGATGCATCTATTGAAGGGTCAGGGCCTCCAGTGGAATTGAAATTGTATAGCCTGTAGCTGAAGAATTGGCATGCTGAGGTTCCAATTGTGTGCCCACCTGAACACACAAAATATAATTAATATTCCGCACAAAAAAAGTGCTCTGTAACATATAGTATATGTTATGTTGAGACTTACCAACAAGGGTGACAAGATCTTGAGTATTGAGCCCCTTTGCAGAAAATTTTTGCTTTTGAGAATCAACAGATTCAGTAAAACCTGGCAGATTAGATGTGTCTGCTGCTCTTGAAACTAGTCCATCTCTGCGTCCCGTGGGCACAGACCAAGTCAGTCCCTTAGTCTGCATCAATAAAAATAAATATATTATTACCAAGGACTTAAATTTTCATATATAGTTTTCTTTCGGGTGATCTGATAGCGTCAAAATTTATGTTACTTTTTACTTTAAGTTAAACTTTTTTACCGATGCATGGGACCATATATAACTAAAAAATAATTAAAACTACCTTTTTTCATGCAATATTCATTTAATTTTCTTTTGTCAAATATATGTATAGTTACCACAAGAACAGAATCACGAGCAGCAAGAGCAAGAATGTCAGCACATGAAACAACTCCAGGACAAACAGCTTCAATTTGCTTCTTAGCATCGTCAATGACCTCGTATCCTCTCAACAAGGAATTGGGAGGAGCTGTTCTCTCAGTGCCTGCACCAGCAATGAGGATGGAACCATCACAACCTCTTACGAAACAATCATGGAAGTGCATTCTGAGCAATCCTGGTGCCACCGTTGGATCAGACTGAAAATGAGATCTCACCGTTGATTGAACGATGGATTCGGCTCTTGGGCACGTACTGGAATAAAATCCAACACGAGTCCCTTGGCCTAATACCATAGTCACATCAATTACTAGAACGAGAATAAAAACAATCGCAACCATTTTGGTAAGTGAATTGTAATAGTGGTACTCCATATATGATGTTATGTACCTATGTACTATGAATAAAATTCTACTTGATCTCTATTTTATTTATTCAACGTTGCTAAATGATTGAAATTGTATAAGAAACCTGGACATATTTATAGGTACAAGTAAATAAAGGATATGCATGCAACTTAAGTAGCTAAATCAATGGGAGTAAGAGACCACGAGTAAGCAAAGGTGGCTAACTATACTTGAAAATGACCTATACGCGTTTGATTTTTTCGTTCTTCTTTATTAGTGGAGTTTTTAATTGTTCTTTTTTTTAGTGAGGTGAGTGGGATCAAAAATTCAACGTTGTTTTGTGGCCCTGAGTTGGCATGCAACTAAGCAATGCTTTTCATCCTAATTTATATGACATAGATTAATATTTAACTCATAATTTAAGAAAAAAGATATTCTTAAAATTTATAATTTACAATAAATCATATATATTTATATGGTCATAAATAAGAATAAAAACTCATTTTAAAATAAAATTATTGTTAAATATAGAAAAAATGATTCTTTTTACGTTGATTTAAAAGAAAAATGAGTTATATGATTTGAGACAGACGGAGAATCTGTCTCGTTTCTTCCTAGTCAAGTTTGTAATTAATATGAGATTTGCATGCACGTTTGTATGTATAAAATTGTGGATTTTGTAGTGGTGTATGGGTATCATAATTAATAAGTTAATAATGTGAATAGTTGACTAAAGATAAAGTAGGGATTATATACTTTTTTACTAGAAATATGAGGTCATCCGAAAGGAGCACTGGCATCTTTAATTTATGAAAGAATAATTGGTGGATTTCACACTTACTTTCGGTTTCATGTATTAGAAAAAACATCTTGTCAATAGATGTTGGTATTGGTTATATTAATTGCAGATTGGGACATTGGATTAGCGCGTTAATTAATTGTTTGTTAGTGGCAAAGTGACACACACATTTGTAAGAAAATTGGGTAAATAAGATTTCACAGTACTAATAAATTGACTAATCCACTTTACTTTGTAGTAATATGCATGTATCATGTAAGGCACTGACTATACATGGAAAAAAAAGATTGATTTTGATTCTTTAAATTTTATAATCACACATTTTAAATGAATGAAAATAGGGGTAGCCGTGCAGTGAGTTGTTCGTTACTCCTATAAATCAAAGATCGTTTGCGGAGACGATCGAAGAGATATTCACTTTTATTTGTAATATTTTATATAATAAGAATTTTAATTTTTAAAATTAAATTAAATTGGATTACTTCACTATTTAAGGTTCTTTATTTATATATTCAAACTATATGGAAAAAAATATAAATTATAATTCTTTTTATATTAATGTGACGAAGAAAAGTAAATTTTAAAAATGTACGTTGGTCCTCCATCTCATGTTAAAATGTTTGAATTTATTTATTATTCCTCCTGTTTATTTCCTTAGGCTAATATATCATCTTATAAGTCTACACCAATTAGAAATAGGGGCCTAGGGGGAAAAAATATTTACCTAGATATTCTCTTTCACCATTTTTTATTCAACCTTTTCTTGAAACCATGAGAACACGCCAATTGAGAAGTAACAATGTCGTGTGGGCCTATAAAAACTTATTCCGTTTTAGAAGTGTGATATTTTTAGAAAAAATTATCTAATTATATTTTTTATTTTATTATATTTTTTATTATTTTTACCTATTATTAAAATTTTCAAAAATTCTTTCTCTCCATCCGAATATATTAATTAAGAAGCGCAGATACATTAATTCAATAATCGGAATACATTAATTCTGACTGTTAAATTATCTCTATGTTCAAAGTATCATGTTTTAAATGTTACCTGTTGATACTTAAAAATCTTAATTTTTTGTATCCAGAACTGAATTAATGTATTAGGATTGCCCTATTTTTTAAGGGATTTCTGTAAATTAAAAAATATAAAAAATTATAATTAATTCTTTATACTAAGTAATTTATTTGATTTTCAAAAATAAATAATATTTTTACTATTTATTTCTTATTAAAAAAATAAGTAGTAATTCTTGATTAGATAAACAAAATAATTTTAGAAAAATAAGATTAATTTTTTAAAAATATCACTATTTTAAAATAAAATTTAAAAACTAAAAGAACTGATGGAGTACAAGACATGTTAGTCATAATTAAGGTATCAATCTAACTCGACTTTAGTGTCATAGACACATAATTACCTGTTTATGGACAGCAGAGGAATTATTACGTCACTTGCATTGGAAGAAATATGAGAATCTATTTAAATTGTGTCATGATTTTTCAAAGAAGAGGACGACCCACAATAATAATTGGGAATGGATAATGTCTATGTTGATGGGACCTTGGATAAGCATAAATTGCAACTCTAATCTCATGAAAGTGTTTTTAAATTTTGTTATTATAACACAATTTTATCGTGTATTTCAAGCTTTGAAAACTGATAAAAATATAAAATGAGATTGCGCATAATAGATCCTTGTGATTGAGTCCTTCACCATGTAATGAGAGTTTTAGTGCATCGAATTTGTCCTCCTATATTTACTTATAAATCATTTTTAAAATATGTAAATTTATCAACTTGTCCAAATAAACTATTCCCTCTATACATATTAATTGATCATCTTACTAAAAATATGCGTTCAAAATTATTTATTCACTTATTAAATTAAGATAAAATTAATTTTAAAAATTCATTTTGCCTCTACAATCAATATTCTTTGAAAACCTAAAGAAAATTTAGAAGTTTTAGAAATTTCTTTTCTCAAGAGTTCATTAATTACTTTATATTTATTTTAGTGATATCTATTGATATGCCCTGAGCTATTAAGCATATCTTTTCATAAATTATCTAGATGTTCATCAATCGATAAAGAATGAATTAGTAAAATTGATGATCTGATTTATCATTTCTTAGGGATTGTATAAATAAAAAGTGACCGACTAACTTAATACAGAAAGAGCAATAGCAGAGTTTCAAAAGTCAAACTAATTTTGTGAATTATAATAGCAATTCAGTAATAGAGTCAAAATTTTGATTAAAAAAATTAAATTATCAAAAAAATAAATGCACAAAAAATAAAGAACACTCAACATATATTATAAATCATTTTTCTTATCAATTTATACGTAATTTTTCAACGAAGGAATATTAAATAGTACAAACTTACTAAGTATTTTTCCTATCAATTCATACCTAATTATTCAAAGAAGAAATATTAACCGACACTATTACAGTGGGCAAGTGTAGGTCCGCCATTGACGCAATATTGAATAATTATCAATTGAAACTTGAGTGATAGTATAATTACACAAAATTTATCGGTGTAATTGTTTGTTTTAATTTGTCTTGTCTGTGAAGAATGGTATGTCCTACGTACTATACGATTCCTATGTCTATGATTTGAATTAAATTCACGAATACCACCTTATTAATTTACTAGATATATTGATGGAGAAGTTAAGTTTAAATTGAAGAAAGCAACTTCAATATCTTAACGTTACGGGGGTGATAATTCAGCAGGTTTAGTCAAATTTGATTGGATTATAATGGATCAAGAGCAAACGAGTTAAGATTCAATCCAATCTAAATTTGCTTGAGTCAGAAAGGATTAAGTAATGGGTTATAGAGCGGGTTAAAACCCAACCGGCCCAATTTTTACTAAGTTTTACTTATTTTATTTGTTCTTTTTTAATATTTTAGTACTTAATTGAATTATATTTTTCTTTATTTTTGCTATATAAAACAGATCAAATTAAAAAAAAAAATGTTTTAAAAATATTTTGACAAGATCTCTCTCTCAAGTCAATTCGGATTGAATATCAACTCAATTTTAAATGGGTTGAGTTAAGATGAGTTGAGCTAATAAATGAGTGGATTATTAATCCGTCCAAACACAATAAATAGATTGAGTTTAATTTTATCACCCCTACCTCTATATTTATTTGTTATTCATCAGCCACACCTATATATTAATCTAATATTAGATGAACTAAAAAAAAAGAAGAAGAAGAAAATAATACTAATCAGACAACTTGACTCTCGCGAAAAGTAAGCAAGAGGCATTAATTTCCTTTATAGAAATACCTAACCAAAACTATAAATATACAAACAAGTTGTATGCAACTATTCTAAGCAGGCATTACACATCGCACTACAATGTCAATAGCCGATAAAATTTATCTGAATTCAATATTTTTATTATATAAATATATACATCAAAGTCGATTACAATTTCAATAAATATTAGATTTATGAACCCATACTTTCAAAAATACAATAAATTCATTACTTATATAACATTTAAAATCAAACTTATTAAGCTCTATAAATTCAATAAATGTTAGATTTATGAAACCTATACTTTCAAAAATACAATAAACTCAATACTTATATAAATCCTTAAAATCAAACTATTACGCTTAAATAATCTTGAATTTGCCACCTCTAGGCTCTAACTACAGTAGTATGTTGAACATAGAAAATCTTTATTAATTTCTCCAGTTAAATTCGATAAAATTGTACCACCTCTGGTTGAAATGTACCCATACATCGTACATAGAAGATTTTGCATGCAAAATAAATAAATAAATAATATGCGTCCTAATTTATTGACACTATTTAATTTGAAATAAAATTTAAGAAATAAATACTTCAAAATTTGTGGTTTACAATAAATTTTGTACTTGTATAATTTTAAATTATTTCAATAAGGTTAAAGAGAAATGTTAAAATTAAATTATTTTTAATTTTTTTTATAGAATATCATTTTTTTAAAGTGAAAGACTAAATAAATGGATAACTTAAAAGTCGTCTCCCAATAGTAGACCTGCATATGTCATCATTCTGAATAGCATGAGTTAGGTGAATAACGCGTTCTACTGGAGAAATTTTGCATGAATTTCATGAAATGATTAAAGAAAAAAAAGTTGGCCACTTTATAACGAAGTCAACGTTGGTTACTTTATATCAAAAAAAGTAGCGCAGTGAATAAGATTTTTTTTTTATTAGAGATGTCAAGTTCGAGTTTCGAATATGAATAATTTTTTTACAAAGAGTATTTTTTTGAATGGATTCTACTCGATGCAAATAAAAAATAATTCAATTTTAATACGAACACCGAATATCAAATGGACAAGGGAAAAATTAAGTCAACGTCGACCTGTTGAGGCTGAGTGAAAGACACAGTCAGCAAAGGCTTTGTCTCCTACAACAAGAAGCTTCTCTGTGAATAAGTGTTACACTAGCTACGTGGTGGACCTAGAGGGAGCAGTAGGAGTGGGGAAAAATGGAATCGTAACGGATATAAATAGATTAAAAATGAATTAAATATTTAAATAAAAATTGATAGAATATTTAATTTGTTTATATTTAATACGTTAAAAGTTAATTATTTAGGCGTAAATATTCTATAAGAAGGTGGAAACTTATAAAGAAGAAATAATAAAAGTAAATCATCATTCAACACAATCAAAAAAATGAGTTATCCATACTATCCATGACTTCAAAGCTAATAAATTAAAGTATGAACACAAGCTAAAAAATTAAAATAAACTTAAATTCAAAAAATTAAAAAAAATTTGAAGATTTGGACGACTGGAGCCCAGTAGGGCCGTAGGGGCTAATGTGTTGATTTCTAGAGTGCCCGCGCTGCTTGAAGTCTTTTTTTTTTCATACGCTTTAATTTAAAGAAACTTATTTTTTAAAAAATATTATTTATTAAATTTTGATCAATTAAACATGAAAAGATAGAAAATAAAAAAAAATATTTTCTTCCTTTATCAAACATAAAAATTTCTCGCCAAAATTGTTTGTTTTTACGAGAATAGATCTATTTAAGTCCTTTAAATTTGCTTAAGTGATCTTTAATCCAATTAACAAAATGGAATTAAAAATATGAATATAAAAAAAAATTGCAAAAACTGACTGACATTTGAATAGAGCAAGAACCGATTGAATCAGTCGGTGTGATCCTATAGCTTTTTAAAAGTAAAATCAACTGACCTTGGTTATTTCCTTTGCACCAAAAATTAAAAAAATGATTCAACTAAATCATTCTTCAGTTATTTGATTGGAATTTTGGCCAAAAATGGAGTGGGGTTGGCAAATTTTTCTAAATTCTATTTTTATTCTAAAATAAAACTCACCAAGCTCGATCGATTATACTAATAGCATTTTCGCAGAATAATTAAATAATCGAGCTCTATCGATATTTTATTTGTTGGCTTGATCAGTTTTATTTTTTTAAAATGAGGTCAATTGATGGAGTCGATCAATTCTTTGGTCACCATTCAGTTAGTTGGTATCATAGATATTCCACTTTTAACAAATTTATGGGATATCTGAATAACTTTGACGTTATATTTGAAGAAACAAAATAAACATACTCTCATAAATAAGACACAATTTTAACTAGAAACTCTAAAAGACGCCCTAGATTGGAACATTATATTTATGCACAATGGAGGATGTTAGATCATTTTAATCTAAATTTTCCAATGCCAAAGGAATTAATTAATAAAGTGGTCATGCATTTGAATCTTTTCTGCAACACAATGTTTAAAAATTTAATTAACGGGAATACTAACGGGTTAATTTAGTCAATTTTAATATTCTGGCAGTCGACATATATAAATAGGGGTGGCAAAATTAAGCCCAACTCGTCCAACCCGTTGAAGTTTAGCGGATTAGCTCAACCCATCTCAACCCAACCTATTTAAAATTGGCCTAATATGCAACCCGAATCGACTCGAGAGAGATCTTATTAAAATATTATAAGAACACTTTTTTTTTAAATTTAATAAGTTCTATATAGCCATAACAAAGAAAAATGTAATTTAATTAAGTACTAAAATATTGAAAAAGAACAAATAAAATAAGTAAAACTTAGTAACAATTGGGTCGGGTTAGGTCTTGACCTGCTTTATATATAACCCGTTACTCAACCTGTTTTGACCAACTCATTTTGACTCAATCAAATTTGGGTTGGATTGGGTTGGGTCTTGATCCGCTCATTGTCTTGACCCATTATAACCCGCTCAAATTTAACCCAATCCGTCCAATTGCCTCCCCTACATATAAATAATAAAACAAATGACTTGCTAGAAAGTTCTTCAATCAGTAGGCATATTAGTATTCTTGATTGATTGTTTATCTAATGAATTATGATTAATAGCCATCATTGAAGAAATTAATTTGACTTGGAAGCTTAGTTACAAAATTGCCAGCATACAATTGGATAAGTGAGTGACCACGTCTGACTTTATGAGTAGCAAGTAGATAAAAGAAAATTAAACTATATATCTATGAAATATCTTTGAACCTAAACAAGATGACATTCCTAGTTCAGTATTTCTCATGCAAAAACAAAATTTAGGTTGGTTGGTACATACTATACAAATATCAAAATAAACATTCAAACAAATAGAAATTGTGTTTTATATGGATTTTTCAAAAGCAGCAAACACTTAAACATAATAATGCAAAATAGATATAGTTTGCTAAAATTAGGATTTGTAGCTACATATTATAGGGAAAGAGGTGAGCAAGATCGAGAGAGGGAGGAGAGTGGAGAGAGACGAATCGTATAAATATATTAGTCAAATTGTATGTGTATATCTGCCAAATAATAGTATATTTGTAATTAATATACCTATGTATTTGTATATCTAACAAACGAGATTGGAAAAGGGAGGAGAGAGACAAATTGTATATGTATATCTGTCGAATTAAATAAGTATATTTGTCAAATAATTGCATATATGCAACTGGTATATATATGTATTTGTATATTTGCCAAGAGAGAGGTGAGAGATCAAGACGAAGAGAGGAGAGAGAAAATAGTAACAAAACCCTAACTGTAGCTATAAATTATATTTTCTTTAAACTATAGTGGTACAATGTAAATATATACCATGTGTTTGCCTAGTTACGTAATTTACCCTATATAAATCATGAAAAAAACTTGTATTAATTGTACAATAGATTACTTTGGAGAATGAGTCAACTTAGATAACAACAACATACCCAGTGAAAATCCCACAAGTGGGGTCTGGGAAGGGAAAAATATACGCAGACCTTATCACTATCTCGTAGGCTGTCTCCAAAAATCATCCCCAAAAGCAAAAAATACTAGATATGAAACGACTAGAATGAAAATGAAAATATATAGAGACAATAAAAATAACAAAATAAATGACGGACAATAACAACACAATATATAACGACACGACTACTAACATACTATAATACAAGGTCCGACATCATCCTACCCATACTACTATACTAGCCTTCTAACCTTATATTCTTATAGCGACCTTCAACTTAAATAAATATATGAAATTTTAAAAACTTAATTTTAGATCTGTTACGTGACTGTATTGTTTTTGTACTGTTTCATCGTTGTAATTTCATCCTATAAATTCATAAAAATTAATCCTAAAATTAAAGTGACTTTGACTAGAGCTCAGATTGACAACTTTTAAATTAAAAAATCAAACAAAAGCTAGAAGACAGATAGAGCAACGTGGAGATTGTAGTACAAAAATATATATAAATCTAATGGGAGTAGTATATTTCTGACTTAAACATTTAATGCAATTAAATATTGGGTTGGAATAATCAAATCTTACTTTACTTGCTCCAATAATTGGAATGGTAGATGGTCAGAGATCGAAATTTAACACCAATCATTTGCTTCTAATTTTGACGGATTCCAAGAGATGAAGTTACTTCCTCTATCCATTTTTATTTGTCCGACTTAAAATAATAATTAAAAAGCAGTACTAGCTCTTGCATGAAGCAAGTAAAGCAAAGGCTTTAGGCTCAATTTTTGGGGACCCTTTTTCACTAATAATAAGTTTTCAAATATTTTTTATAAAAAAAAGTTAGATACTTAAAATAAAAAAATATAATTACTTTAAAATAATTTAAACTATTCAAAGTATATAAAAAATGACTTTTTTATTTAGTTACAATATTAAAATTATCAGATGATAAGAACACAAATGAAAATCATTACCTTAACCACACAGAAAATCCTTCGAACGTAATAATAACTCATATCGGTAGCTTGGACTTTACTTCTAAATTAAATATGTTAAGAAAATTGGTATAAGTATAAGATAATGTTATAATTAATATACTCAATCAAACAACAAGGTTATATTATTGCTTACAAATTCATATATTGCTTACAAAATAATGTCAACAAATTTTGTAACAACTACATCTTCAAAAAAAAAAAAAAAAACTTTCAAAATTGAAGTTGACAAAATTTTATCAAAAATCAACAAGGTCTATATATATAGAGAGAGAGAGAAAGGAGAGAGAGACCTCTCATTAGGGTTTGGCTTTAGGCCACAAACATCGTTGAGCCGTCCCTGTTAAAAAGTAGTAAATGATGGAATAATTTTAGTAAATTACTCTTTGAATATAATACATATAGGGAAATAATTATAACTAATAATAAGAATAAATTAGGAACTAAGTGTAAAATTGTCTTTTGATTTCATAACGTAAACAAATATTATTGGACATTCTAAAATAGTATAAGGAACAAATAAAAATAGATGGAGAGAATAGGTACTAAGTACACAAATTGTGGATTTAGGGACCATTGTTTGAATTATATTTATGTTGTAGAGGGAACATGATAGTATTAATTATGTTGAAGAAATGCCGGAGAAAAAGTCATACTTGGAAAAAATTAGGTACTACTAGCTTCGGCCCATATTATATGGGCATCAATCTATAAGTATTTGTCCTGTATTATATGAATATTTATTAAATTAAAATAGAATTAAATTTTTTTTGATTTATCCTCACCATTAATTAGTATATTAATAATTTTTTCTAACTTAATTTAATGCACATTGATATAAATAAAAGGTAAAATAGATAAAATTAACTAGTGCATTAATGATTCTTAATAATAGTGTAAAATGGAAAAATGTCAATATAATATAGTACAAAGGGAGTATATGTTAAATATTAGGGTGCAAACTTAATATTCCATTAAATTTATATTGATGTTAATTAAGAATGATAAATTAGCTCATGAAAATATGATTTATTAAATTTTCAATTAACTTATTTATTTATTAATAAATGACTTGTTTTGCAATGCCATGCATCATTTTCACATTTACTCTTATTTAGTGTAGACCTTTAATTTATGCACCTCATAATAAATAATCCTTTTATAATACAAATTTATATTTTCGTATCATAATATTTCAAAATTTATGTCCAGCATATAATTTTTAAAGAACTTATATCTACTGAGCATAAGTTCTACTATTAATAGAAGGCAAAAAAATAAAAATAAATTCATTTAAAAGGCAAAATGTGCAATTTTACTTTTTATTATTACCACCGGACCTTTTGGCAATACTGATCATCATACACGTGCGTCGCCCCACGTGAAATTTATGCTAATTAATTTAAATTCTTAAAAATGAAATAAATAATTATTATAAAATAGTTATTTATAGCATATAGTTGATTACTACTATATGAAAAATATGAGGGGTAAAATTGAAATGTAAATTAAGACAAATTTTTATGCATGTGAAAAATAAGAGAAAGATCTTACAGGTGTAATATATATATATATTAGGAGTAATATCAGTCAATAAATTTTAATAATACTTTCGTCAATTAACTTCTTTACTTACCTAACCCTAAACAATAAGTATGAAATTAAGTTATTTTCCAAAAATACACCTTCTAAAAAAATATTTTTCATGAAAAATATTCTCTTTATTTTCAACATCCACTTGTACTTAAGTTTTGTATTCACCATAGTAATGAATATAAATATATCAAAAAGTAAAAATTCTGGAACAGCACCATTTATTGCCCTAAGGTTTGGCTTGACCACTGTAATTCTTTCACTATATTAATAAAGACATTCTCAACTTTTATACTTAAAAGAAATAGACTTCGAAAAGATGGAAGAAAAAGACTGAGCCATATAGAAACTATAACACATTCTAAGAGATTTAGTGCCTTTACAGTTTTGATATTTTTCAACATAGTTTACTTTCCTGTATACATTACTTAGTATATAAAGTGATACTCAATGTATAGTTATCTTTAAACCTTGTGTTGCAGGTTCATAGCTCCTCTCTCTTTCTGACATTACGGCAAACCTTGTGAGCATCATTTGTATTTCCACAATGAATGAGATTTGCGGGCAAATGTTTACATCTCTCTAAAAGCATCTAAATTACTCTCGCAAGGAGCACTAACCCTCCTTGAAATGTACATCTAAGGACACCTCTTCAAAAGAATTAGCAAATTCTATAAGGATGAAAATCTGGAAAAAAGTTCCAATATCAAATTTGAATTAAGTAGCACGAGTAAATTCTCTAAAAGAATACATCCTTTTCAAGTGAGAGTGAAGGATCACATAGTTTGGGCCAGGTTGGAAATATTTTTTAATATTGTTAGTCCAGGTAAGGTTAATGAATGGTTCGTTACTGAATAGTTGCAAATATGAAAGTGAAGGATCACATCGTTTCCAACAAAGTGTGGGTGGGATTTATTTCTGTCATTCTGGCACCTTTTTTATAAAAAAAAGTAAGCAAGTAATTAAGATTTAAAATAAAAAAAATATTATAATAATTTAATATTTAAGTTTTGGAGTTCATGCTTTTAATGTAATATAGATATAGATTACCAACACCACTGTTCGTAGAGTGGGTTTTCAACGGAACTGGAAAGTTAGGCCAAAATTGTTGCGTATCCACTGTTTAATTTGAAAAATTTATAGTGAAATATATACGTATAAGTTCAGAGGATGAAATTAACATATATAAAGAAACCCAGTAACTTTTTTAAGGCTCTTAGCCTCAAATGAATTTTTGCCAAAGTGACAAAGCTAAATGTGAAGATTTTAAGGTAAAATAATTACTCTCTCTATTTCATTTTATGTGGCTCTATTTGATTTGACATAATATTTAAGAATTGATTCTTACATACTTTAACTTGTTAATCTTAGAGTGAAAAATAACTGCATTTCAAAATTCATAATCTATGAAAAGTTTGCAAATGATATTAAGTTTTTTTTTTTTTTTTTACTAGAATTAGATACAATTTAGCTTTATTTTTTTATCTTAATAAAATGAATCTCAGACACACAATTATACAAGGATTATTTTGAAACACAATTTCAAAAGTTCTCCTTTTTTCTTAAACATCGGGCCAAGTTAAAGACTGCTAAGTAAAATTGGACAAAGTGAATACTTATTTTCCTAGGTGACATTTCCTAGATAATTCACACTTTCAAAAAACTCTATTTGGATTGTTTTTTGACTTATGACTATTAAGTCAAAAATTCTTCCTCCGTCCAATAATAATTGTTCATTATTGATTTGGCACAGTAATTAAGAAACAGTAATTAATATGAGTAATTTTGTTAAACCATACTTTGAATATAATAAATACAATGTCGTGAAAAATGTAATAGGAAAATGACTAAATAATGGTAAATTAAAAACTAAGCATAAAATTATCTTTTGATTTCATAAAGTGAACAAATATTGTTGGACACCTATTTCGGACAAAGCTTCTCTCCATTTTCACCAAGTTCTTATGTTGATAGCTGACACATGACATAAGTTAGATTTTAATGATTAAAATTTAATTAACTATTTTTACTTTCTCCATTTAATAGCATGAGTCAATTAAATCTTAACTATTAAAATTCAACTTATGCCATGTGCGAGCCACTAAGATAAGAGCTTGGGAAAAATAGAGAAAAAAAGAACGGAGAGAAACTTTCTCCATTTTTAAAATTGTGAACAAGTAAAGATGAACGAAAAATATAATTTTTTATTTATCTTAATTATTTAGACTTAAAATAAGTATTGATAGGCCTGAAATAAGTATTCATAGGCAATTTTTGTTTTGTCGAAACGCTACAAAACTATTTAAAACTTTTAAAAACCCTTAAAATAAGGCAATTCAAGGAAGCGCCTGAACTAACTCATGTTGGTTAGGCAAACAACCCTAGTGTTGTTCCTTGCAGATTGGTCACAACAATAAGGTTGTCGAACTTCGGTTCTTCCAACGTCAGTAACGTTGTTAACCCAGCCTCTACTCCATTCTTGTCCTTCAAATATACTTCACCTTGAAGCCTAAAACCCACCTCGTTTCTGTCGACCCCAATTCTTCTCCTTCTCCAAAGACCCCTTTTTCTACAATGGCTTCTATGGCTCTATCTCAATCTATCTTCTCCACTACCAATTCTCAAAGATTTGAGAATGCCTCTTTTCCATTGCCCACCTCCATGCTCAAACAATCTCTTGTTGCCTCAAGATCTCATTCGTTATCGACCCATTTCAAGAAGACCCGCAATACTCTCATCACCAACTGTGCTACTCCAGAGAACGAGTCCAAACTCGAAACCCCAATTGAATTGAGTACGCAATTAGTGCATTTATTTGATTTTGTTTTCTTTAGCTCCTTCTAATGTTTGCAATCTTGATTTGTTTATAGGGTACCCTGCATTTCCTACTGTGATGGATATCAATCAGATCCGTGAGATTTTGCCCCATCGGTATGCATTTTGTTATCTGTTTTTTTAAAATGTTTATCGTCACAGTACAAATTGTTTAGTATGGGTATGAAATGGACGCGAATGGGGTCGGATTGATTTCTAGGACTTACATGTCCGAGACTCCAACTAGTTTAGGATTGAGGCATAGTTGATTGGTTTGTTCATTTGTTTCAGTAATTTGATGGGATTACTTTACTGATGAGAGCTGCATTGTATTCAGTTTTCCGTTTCTTCTAGTGGATCGTGTGATTGAATATAATCCGGGAGTGTCAGCTGTGGCCATCAAGAATGTGACCATCAATGATAATTTCTTTCCTGGTCATTTCCCTGAGAGGCCAATCATGCCTGGTGTCCTCATGATTGAGGTATGCCTATGACTTGTGTGTTATTTCTATGAGACACTGAGTTCTCATTTGCGTTAGTTAAAGGTTCTATCTGTTTGGTTTCTTACCACCTATTTCAGATTTTCACGTCAATGCTCATTTAACTGATGATTGTTCTGAACTTTTTCATATAACATGTGGGTTCATGTTGTTGTTAAACAGAAGTGAAATCCTCACTTTTCAAGAGTTACTCTTTTTTGGCTTGGTTTTCAATATTTTCTCGGAAGAGTGCTTCTAATGAGTTATGAAAGTACACGAGATAATTGACTCCTTTGTGGAGATTTCTTCAACAATCGATTGCTGAGGATTCCACAGTTAAAGAAAATAGTAAATCTATTCAGAAAATTGGGATAACTGTTTGAATTGGACTTAAAGAGTTTTTGACATATTTACTAAATTGGATTTTTCTTTGATCTCTTAGGTATCCACTTAAAGATCTTTTATCATTTCAGAACTCTCTTCTACCTGAACCAATTAACTTTTTTTCCCACCTTGGTTCTCTTGTCCAAGTAAAATTGCGAGAGCCAGAATATAACTGAATTTAATCATCAATTTAAAAGAGAAGTGAAAGCAAATAGGATTTTATGCTCTGCTGAGTGAACATTTTTCTTATAATTAATGAATCTCTTACTGAATTTTTCACTTTAACCAAATCATCCATAGGAAGAATCTCCTGTCATTTTTGTGAAATTGGAACACCAGTGAAATACTCTTTACTTTAGTAGATATTTGATGAAATTTTGTATAGTAGATTTTTGAGGGAAGCTTTTAAAACATCACCTACTATGTACTACAAACAGCTAACAACAATATACCCAGTGAATCCCACATGTGGGGTATGGGAAGAGTAGAGTGTACACAGACCTTATCAATACCTCATAAAGATAGAAAGGCTATTTTCGGAAGACCCTCGGCTTAAATATATCACCCCCAAAAGCATAAAAATATTTGATATAGAATAGCAAGTAAAATGAAAAACAATGACAATTCTATAAATAACATAAAAGTAGCAAAATAATGACGAGCAGTAACCTACTACATCATAACGCAAGACATCCTACCGTTACTAGCCTACTAACCTTTTACCCTAATAGGAGACCTCCATTCCTTTCTACGTAAGGTCATCTCCTCGGTGATATGAAGTTGCGCCATATCCTGTCTCCTCACCTACCCCAATATTTTTTCGGTCTACCTGTACCCTTCCACGTAACCCCTAAATCTAGTTTCTTGCACCCCCTAACATGAGCGTCGACACTCTTTCTCTGCACATGTCCAAACCATCTCAATCTCACTTCTCTCATCTTGTCTACCACAAAGACCACCTCTACTTTCTCCCGAATAACCTGTTTCCTAATCTTATCACACCTAATATGCCCACTCATCCATCTCCGCAACCTATATTTGCTGCACATGCAAGTTTTTGGCTAGCCAACACTTCACCCCATATAACAAAGACAGTCTAACCACCATTCTGTAAAACTTACTTTTGAGTTTTGGTGATATCTTCTAATCACACAATATTCCAAAAGCAAGTTTCCATTTCATCCATGTTGCCCCAATACGATGCATGACATCATCATCGATATCACCACTACTCTGGATAATGGACCCAAGATACTTAAAACTTTCTTTCTTGGGAATAGGTTGAGTAGCAAGCTTCACTTGGATGTTTGTTTCATCACATACTATGTACTAAAACAATATACCCAGTGGTCACATACTATGTACTAATTGGGAAAAAAAAATTTACATCATGTTCTTCACCTTAACCTTTTGCTCATTTCCCTTTCTGTTCTCTTCTTCACCTTAACCTTTTGCTCATTTCCCTTTCTGTTCTCTTCTTTCGATTGGGAACATTCAGAGCTAGCTCCGCAAATGTTTGAGTCTTCTGGTTAGAAACAAAGCCATCGTCCTTTTTTTTTTCCATACCCACTCTAACCTTTTGGAAGATGGATATGAACAATAAAAAACTGTTGTACTCAAACCACAGTTCAGTCTTAGATAATATATTAGTGTGGCACACCAATCTTTGTCTCACATTTAAAAAAAGCAGTATTTGCAACATATATTACAGAGTGCATAAACAGCCATGTGTTCTGATTGATCATCTCATCCAGGTTGTTGGTTGTAGGATGGACTCATTATCGCAAGACATGCATCACAGTAATGGGCTAAACTTTGGCTGAACCCAATGTCACTTGTTGTCCCATGACATGCATCACAAAAATGGGCTGTAGAGCTGAGGACACGGGGGGGGGGGGGGGGGGGGGGGGGGGAGTTGGATAGAACTTGCTGGACTGTCGCTTATTGCTTGCACAGAAACAACAGGAGAGGGCAAAGTTTCAATTTAGAGTCAATGCTAAGAAACTTCTGGTCTTGAAAAATAATGAGATCACATTTCAGTAGTTTACAAATGATGGTGCATGAGTTTTTGTTTATCAATTGTGGTTGGAAGTACATTATAAGAGAAACTTAATGAAGTCCTAGATGATTGAAAACAATACCAATTTATTTTTCGAAGAAGAGTCCTGGTCAGCACTTCTCAAGCGACGACTCAAACTTTCATTTGGCATATATTTTTTCTTGTATGGTTCATGTGTTATCAAGAAAATTATTTGCTCGTGTGGTTTGTGATATTGGGTATTTGAGCCCTTTAGAATTCCTTGTCTTAAGCATACTTTCCAATTCTTCCTTTTGTGAAACATCTGCGATTATTGAGAGAAACTAGTGGTTGTATTGATATTTGATACCTAGTTCCTTCATGGGTTATTGTTATATGTTATCCTTCCTGGATGGAGATTCACGGACATAATGTTATCCTAGCATGGAAGATATCACTACTAATTTTAATGATCAAATAAAAGATAACACGACTAATGTGGATGTAGTTTATAAACTTTGATGCTACTGCTTAGATTTTTTAAGTATCTTTTTATATATATATAGTTTTTCTCATAATAGAAGTGAAAGTACAGAAAGTTTAAGTGAAAAGGCAATAGCTGGACTCTATTGTTATTATACAAAAAGCATGGAGGACCAAACCTTGATGGCCTCACAGAATGTTAAATGACATTAGTTATTGCTATAGCTGTACTTCTCCAGGTCTTCAATCACCTATTCTGTATGACAGTGAGGAAGTCCAAATCTCCAGCCTTTTCAGTTTTGTTCCTAACATATAAGTCCATCCCAGATTCTAGAGTATTAGATTATAAGGATTTGTGTATACTAAATACAGGCAGAACTACAAGGTAAATTTTTCTTTTTAAAAGGGAGTTCTAAACTTCAGTTTAACATGAAAAACTGTTATAACCATTTAAGACAAAAAGATATGGTATATGTAGGTAGGACGAGTTGTATTGCAGAATCGTGCAACGTGATGCAAAGCTCATCACTTAATTTCTTCTTCTCTCTAACTTATTTAGATGAAGTTGTCCAAATTTGGTACTTCTTTGGTTATCTTACCTTTGTTGCTATAAGATTTTAGTTTTATCAAACTCTGGGTGTCTATTTCTGTCAATCCAGGCAATGGCCCAAGTTGGTGGCGTGGTCATGCTACAACCTGAAGTTGGAGGCTCCAAAAGCAACTTCTTCTTTGCTGGAATTGACAAAGTAAGGTTCAGAAAGCCAGTGGTGGCTGGAGATACTTTGGTAATGAGAATGACACTGATCAAGCTACAAAAACGATTTGGAATAGCAAAGATGGAAGGTAAGGCATATGTAGGAGGGGATGTAGTCTGCGAGGGTGAATTCTTGATGGCTACAGGCACTGAATAGTGCTGTGAAAGCTACTACTAGGAAATCCCTAAATTTCTTTATCTGAAGAGTAGTTGCAATCTATGAGCCTTTGGATTCTTTCCTTGCCAAAGATAAACAGGATGACTGTGAATTCCTGTGTCTGTGACAAGGTCCCTTGGTCCTTGAGTGCATTGTTATGACAATTCTGATTCTGGTTTTATGATTTTGGTGATCTTATAACCCAGGAGGCAGCAAATAACCGACAATTCTGCCATCCTGGTTGAATTATTTAGTTGGTGAAGGTTTGTGCCGCATTTTAATCAAATTAGTTTTCCAATACGTGCATTGCATGCGTAACACATCCAAATTGACATAAAATGTTGCAAATTGTCCATGTATTCGTAAGTGTTTTATAATTAAATTACAAGAATTTCATTCATTTAAATAGTTCAAATATTTGAGATCTAATCTTTGGTATTTTATCATATCAAATAACAAATTAAAATATGATAATAAAGTATTTCTTTCCCAAGTGAAAAGAAAGATAAAAATATTTAATATTTTAAAATGCTATAATTATGAAGGCAAATTAATATATGAACGTATTCTTTCTTATCTATATGTGACTTATCGAGACACAATTAAAAAAAAAAGATGAAAAATGAAAAGACTTAGGTAAACATTTCATAGAGTTTATAATATAAACGAAGACATCCTGCCAAATTAAGTTTTTTAAAAGATTAGCTTGGAATATAAAAAGATATTAATGGAACTTGGAATATCAAAAGGTACCAAAAATTGAAGCATTGATTTTGAATTTGTATTTCTCAAAATAAGATAAAAGGAAAAAAAAATAAGGATAAAAATAAAGAATGATGTTATATACATCATGATTTCTTTGACTAATTAAATAATTTATGAAAAATTTAGTTATATGTTCTCTATCTCAAATGGTTAGTCGTGTTTCTATCTTGCCATTCCTTAAGGAAACATTAATTAAGAAGTATATATATATATATACACACATTTGTATATCAGAGATATATAAGTGATAAAGCCATAAGAACAAATTAAATAATTTTACTATCAATCAATATAAAATAATAATTTAATCATAAAAAAGATCAAGCAAATTATGTTAAAAAAATTACAAATTACATCACACAAGTATATTAGTAGAATGTCATGATCTTATATTCTTACGTATGCAACCCCTTATTTTACATTTAAAGATTAAGAGAGAGTATAGTAAAAAAAATATTTAATTGATTTTTGTACGTAGAATAGTGTCTCCTTCTAGAAGATCAAGTCATTCACCTTCATCTTAGTTTTTGCATGAACCAAAGCAACAAACCACCGTAAATTTTAGCATAAGAACAATAAAACAATTGAAATGTTATACAATGACAATAAACATGAAACTGAAACATTACACAAAACAAATAAATAAAAGGAGACAAAAGAAGAGAGCATCGAGATTTTCTCATTGTTTTCAAATGTTTTAAGTTTGTGTATAATGTTGTGTCAACTGTCACTATTTATAGAATAGGATTAAAGAACACAAAACGTTTTCATAAAAATAAAATTAACCCATTTGAGATCATGGATGAGAGGTGGCTGCAACAACCATAATGAACATATTTACCTAATGGAGAGCTAGTGGGAAAAATTGTTTCATGTACCAATATGAGATTTTTTATTTAAAATTTAATTTATTAAATATTTTATAACATTTTAAGGGGTAAAACAATAATCTAATTTTTGCCTAATATTTTTTCCACTTTTAATAATATCTGATGCGATGATGATTTACATTCGTTACTGCAAATTATACTCATTCTTGAACTAGGTTCTTCATTGAATTGGAACTTCCACTACCATATTGCTGCCTCTGCATTGTTACAATTTATATACTGTCCCATTTTGGGCCAAAGCATACAGAATTTGTAAGAGATTAGTTGTCTCAGAGAGAAGTGAAAAATCCAAGCTTTGGTTTCTTCTTTCTACTCTTTTATGGCGAAATTTTTAATATGAAATCCCCCCTTACAAACCAAGAGCTCCAAGGGGTGTCTTCCCTTGTCCAGCCTCAAAATAGAAAATTAACATGGCTAACATAGCAAGTCTAGCATGCTTGATCTCAGCAACCTTTAGTCTCTCAAGCTTCTCTGAGTCAGGGACGTAAACTCCATTGTTAAGTGTGCCAGCAAATGCCAAAGGATCGAAGAATTTGCCACCAGGGTAACCTTGTTCGCCTGTGAAGTTGGCAAAGTTCTCGGCAGTCTTGGACCATGGAGTGGCCCATTCTAGGGACTGAGAGTCAGGGTCGAAGAAGTCGACCCACCTTTTGCTCTCAAC
The DNA here is from genome assembly GCA_029948455.1 of Solanum rostratum. Taxonomy (NCBI): domain Eukaryota; kingdom Viridiplantae; phylum Streptophyta; class Magnoliopsida; order Solanales; family Solanaceae; genus Solanum; species Solanum rostratum. Next base: position 86,869,201 of record CM057045.1, on the reverse strand, counting down.
CCAACCCATGAGGAGAAGCTGAGTGCCAAGAAGTGATCCAAAAGAGAAAGGTGCAATAGCACCAGGATCAGCACCAGCCTCAAACCATGGAATGCCACTCCATGCTTGACCAACAAAGATGCCAACTACAGCAGCCATTGCCCATCTCCCATGAATGAGCTCAGCTTCTCTGTACCATTTCAAGAATGCAGGGTCCTTCCCAAGACCAAGTGGGTCAAAACCATAGTCACCAGGGAGCCTGCAAGTAGAAATACAAGGTTAAGCCTTTGCAACAGAATGAAACAGGAGGCTGAGGTAAACTTTGTGTACGTAAAAGTAAACTTACGAGCCATCGAGCCATTCGGGGTCAACCAAGTTGCCACCAGCTTTTACAGCAGGAATCCAAGATTTCTTGGGAGCAGCAGCAGCTGCTGCCACAATGAGCCTCTTGGGAGTTCCAACTCTAGCAGCAATAGGAGCACCTAACAAGGCCTGAGTTTTCTTGCCACCAGTCAAGAAAGAGGAGCTCAAGCCATTCAGCACTGCAGCAGATGTTGTGGTCATGTTTATTTTGGATAGTGCTAAGCTGCAATGCAAAGTTTCAACTTTTTAAATATTGAAGTGAGATTCCTTGTTATATGGTCATGAGATCAAAAGAGGAAAATGGTAAGGAACCAAGCAGGATAAATGAAATCTGCAGAAAAAATCTAATGGATAGATTTCGGACCAATGAGATGTTGGAGCTGTAATCGTTCACGTGGACACCTTTACACGGGGTCTGTAATGGCCCTCTCAAATGCTTCATATGAGTTTTGATTAGAAAGATATTGGGTTCCCTAAATTTTTAGAAAATATTTTTCCAATTATTTTATATTTAGATGGTTAAAATATTTTCTAAAAGATCAAGTAAATGACTTCCCAGTAAAAATAGGAAAACCAAGTTTATAAATGATATTTCAGTACTTGAAATTTATGACCAATAATCAAAAGTGAAATTTGGGAAGGATAGAATATACACGAACCCTATTTTTACCTCGCAGAGACAATCTGAAAAAAGGGATGCAGTTATGAGGGCAATCACAACAACATATTAACGTGAGAAGAAAGTGTTACACAAGAAACAATTGAAAAAACTGGTAAGAAATCAAAATAATGTCATAATCGGTGCAGAAAAACCTAGGTGAAAGGTGAAATCAGAAATCAAGAAACTCAGAGAGTAGTGCTAATACAACTTGCACGAATACCAGAGAAAGCCCATCCCACAAGAAAGTGAGAGAACGCGCGGCTATTGACTAATTCTTCTATTCTAATATACAATCTTGAAAATACTTATATTAAATTTATTTTATCAATTTTCTTAGGTTATAGTATTAATTTGATATTACACCATTAATGCATAGAACCTCTATTGACTTGCAAAACGTGATCAACTTAGGCCAAGTCAAGTTATCTTGTTTCATGTGACACTCTTTTCTTTTTGGTCCATTTAAAAAATAATATCACCTTACTGTAATTGGAAATAATTTGCCTTTAAAATATCTTTTTTATCCTTAATGAAATGATTCTCAGCCATACAAATATCTAAGAATGATTTTAGACTACAAGTTTTAAAAATCTTCTTTTTTTCTTAAATATCATGTCAAGTCAAAGGGTGCCACATAAAATGTGATATGGATGAAGTACTATAATTTGAGGTTGGAGGAGAGATTTGAAAAATGTTTTTGTTAGTCATTGGGAAGAAATCATTTTTCTTAGATTTAAAGAAAATAAGTTGATTTGAAAAATATTTTTCATAACAGTTAAACCAACCAAACATGAAAAATTAAAAAATATTGTACTTTCATACCAAACACACCCTAAATTCCATATTGTCTCTGTCCACCTTAATTCTTTTCCCTTTTCAAATTGGATGCACGAACCCTTTATCTGACCTTACAAAAATTAAAGCAATTCTTTTATCTTATTCGATGTAATTGTTTTAAGAAATAACAATTTCCCTCAATTCCTTTATTTATTTTTTTCCTAAAAAAAGAACTATAACGGTTGTATCAATTCTGGATTATCAAGCATGCTTGATCACCAACTTTTTAGTTTATTTTTTTCATTTAAGAATTGATATGTAGAACTCCTATATTGATTTATGGAATGATTAGTAGCAGGCCAGAAAGAATCAATCATAACAATCTGTAGAATAGGCACCTAATTAACATGAATAAATACTCCTCAAGTATAGCACCTGATTTGATCATATGTGCGGTTCTAACAAACACATGCATACCTGCTAAATTGGGACAAGACTAACCCCCTGTTCGTATGATTGTATTATAATGTATTGTTAGTTTAAATATAATTTTTATTTTGATTGTTATTTACAACTTGTTTGGATGGTGGTTTTTGGTGGTATGATATGACATGGTTAGTAAGAAAATCATGTTTGTTTTGATTGTTTCATTAATTATATGGTATGATATGATTTCATGTTTCATTAGTTATATGATATCGTTTAGATTTCATTGTATTGTATCGTTTAAATCTATTGTTAGGTAACGACAAAAAGACCCATTTTATGTAATAACTGATTTGGTGTGGTTGTCTCGTTACTTTAATAATATCTTTTCATTTTTTAACTTTATTATTATTTGATAATTCTAATTTATCATTTATACTATCTTTTCATGGTATTTACCATATACCTTACAATATTTTGTAGATTTATCATCCAAATTATGGATGTATGACATTATGTAACAATGGAGAACAATACAATCTTTACAAACATTATACTCGTTGAAACAATACAGTACAATACAATACACTACGACACAATACAATACATTATGAAACAATACATAACAACCATCCAAACAAAGTCTAACTGTGTTACTAACCCACTGTTTGGACGGTGGTTTGCTATAATTTCATTATGTATGATATTGTACTATATAATGCAACATAATGTTTAGACATAATATATGATTTGTTATTGTTTAATAATAATTTTGTTGTTTGGTTTGATGATATTGTAATTGATAAATTTATGAAAATGCTCTTAATTATTATAAATATTAAATTTATTAATATTTTTTAAATAAAAATAACAATTAAAAATAGTAGTCAATTGCATAAATTTATAACCAAAAATCGAAGTAACTTAATTTATGTGAAATAAGAGAAACTAAAAAATAAATATTAAAAAATAAATTAAAACGTGGGAGAGAATAACGAGGATAGAATAGAAGTTTCAAAAGTTAATATGGAACAGAATGAATAATATGATTTAAAAACAGTAAACATATTCTTTTTAGAAAAATAACAATGTATATCATCAAATAAATTGATGATTTTAAAAAGTTAGAAATTCATGTTACAAAATCATAAATCAAAACAATACCATAAAATATAATTAAAAAAAAAATCAAAAGAAACATCATTATCTTACTAACCTAGGATAGCACACCAAACAAGCTGTAAGTTTCTACTTTTCATAACCATATTTTTTTTTAGAATTTTTAAAAGACAATTTGGTTATAGGTGTTGAGTGTAATTTATACTACTTTCAATTATTCACCCCTTTCCTTAGTTCTTGACTTCTTGTTTTTTCCCCTTCTGCAAAACCCTTCCAATCGCTTTAGCAGCCCAAACCATATGCTTTTTTACTCACAAGCACAAACCACGACACATGAATTTGTTAGAAAAATCTCTATTCTCAACCCTAAAATCCATAGCCACCCAAAACATTGTTTGCCATTATCTTAATCTTCAGCAACACAGAACCATAGTAAAAGTGCGATTGAAATGGGTGAAAAACAGAGGTTTGGACCATATTATCGATGTTCAGACGGATCTTAAAGCAGCTTGTTTACTAAAAGATGCTATTGTGCGTTCACCAGTTGGGTATCTTACTGCTAAGTCACTTGCTGACTCCCAAAAACTTCTTGGACTTACAGTTCCTACACTTAGGTTCATTCGAAGATACCCAACTCTTTTTGAGGAGTTTCCGCACCCAAAGTACCAATCTTTGCCTTGTTTTAAGCTTACCCATATTGCTAAAATTCTTCATGATCAAGAATTGAAGGTGTTTGAAGATAACCAGGATGATTTGGTTGAAAGGCTTTCCAAAGTTCTTATGATGACAACTAAAAGAATGGTACTTCTTTATACACTTGTGTTTAATTATTTGGTTCCATATTTTGTTGCTTAAGAAGTATGGATTTTTGTCCAATTTTGATCTTGTTGCTAAAGATTTGAGCTTTTCTTGAGGATCTCTCTCTCTTTTTTTTGAAAGGTACTAATTATTACTCATATGAGAACAGCAGTAATACTGTGCTTTTTTTGGGATTATTACCAATTGACTTTAATTATACTTCTGTCACTGCATTTTACCTATTCATGTATCCAATGTGGAGGAGCCAGTGGATTGCTATGAATTTGAAAATGCTTTATATCCGCAAATTGTGGTTTTGGTATATGGTAGTTGTTGGTGCAATAAACAGGACCAATTTGGCTTAGTTGTGAAGAATTCCCATGTAGTTTTTAAGTATTAAGATTAAATGCCATTTTGTGAATTTCAAACTACAGCACCAGTACTGCTCTTTTTCTCTATGTGGAGCTGTCCCCTCCCTCCCCGTTATCAAATTTGACATTGATATTTGCAGGTGGCGCTGCAATCATTGCATCCTTTGAAATGGGATTTAGGATTGCCGGATGATTTTGATAAGAAATTCACTACGAAATTTCCAGATCATTTTAGGATAGTTAAGGGAACAAATGGGTTGGCTAGCTTAAAGCTTGTTCAGTGGCCAGACAAATATGCTGTGTCTGAGTTGCAAAAGATGAATGATGATAGCAGTCATCCGGCGGGGTATAGGGAATTTAAAAGGGGCAAAGCTGCATTAGAATTTCCATTGAGTTTCCCAAGGGGATATGGGGCACAGAAGAAGGTCAAGGCGTGGATGGAAGAGTTTCAGAAGCTGCCTTACATCTCACCTTACGAGGATTCAATGGGAATCGACCCCAATAGTGATCTTATGGAGAAGAGAGTAGTTGGGGTTTTACATGAGTTCTTGAGCTTGACACTATACAAGAAAACGAAGAGAAATTACTTGAGGAGCCTGAGAGAGGACTTATACCTTCCACATAGATTTACTCGAATATTTACTAGGTATCCAGGAATATTTTACCTCTCACTCAAGTGCAAGACAACTACTGTGGCGTTGAGAGAGGGGTACCGTCGTGGGAGACTTGTAAATCCGCATCCTCTGACACGCCACAGGGATAAGTTTCATCATGTTATGAGGACTGGGTTAATTTACCGAAGCAAAGGAGTGGACATTTTGCCGCAGCTAGACAATGTGCTTGATGAAGAAGAGAATGAATTGACTGATGAAGAAGAGATTGAATTGACTGATGAATGCGAAGGAACTTCTGATGCAGAGATAGGTAGTGATGAAGACTAGCATCCCCTTAACGTAGGAATTTCATAGAGAGGAAAATCTCTTGAGGTACCTTGACTTCTGTTATTCTCTCTCTTGAGTTGCTAAATTGGTGTTGATTGAAGTTTGAACTGGATATTATATGTACATAAATGTCATATCTGTTATGTAAAAATGGAATCTCTACTTTAAGATCAACATTGAAAATTGGCAACTCTTTTGGGTTCACTGAATAATGGTTGATGGTAAAAAGAAAGTTTTTACTTCTTCTTATAACATCTATCTAGATTCTAGAAGTTACAGTTATATTGCAGTCCAGACAATGTGAGTTCCTCCATCCATTTTAATTTAGAAAGCAGGAAGATGGATGTGAAAAGAAAATTTGATCAATCGTGGACATGGTAAATTTTGAGAATTGGTACAACAGAGGAAGGATATTTCAATTACATAACATTGACAATTATAAACATATCATACGCCGAAACAACAGAAAAGATGGTTATAGCAAATATCATTTTTTGATAAAGAAATTAATAGCACTTATCTTCCTAGTCGAAGTACATATATAGAACACAATTCTGCATAGACCCAACCATTAAGCTGATCGAACAGTTTTCTCTCCCATTTGATTGACTTTTTTAAGTTTATATGGTTTATGTGCTTTTTTGTTTGTGTATAACTCTCAGGCATAAGGTGTTTCATTACTTGATCCCGTATTCCAAGATTATCAGAAACATTGTTCTTACGGCTGTTTAAGGAGGAAAATATATCCGTTGGAATGTTGGATCTGTTTTTTTATTTCTCTCGCTCTCCTTTTTCTCTGGGATAAATTCTTATTTGGGTTTCTTCTAATTTACAGGAACGAGCATTTTATGTGACGTTTGGGTGCCCTATTTAGTGGATTAGGATGCAAAGATATCTCACTATTTCAGAACAAGAAGTGGAACTGTTGATTATAAGTGATACTCCCTCTGGAAAGAATTATAAGATACACCTTGTACTTAGTGGTATATAATAGGATTAATAAAATTCTTTATGCTTGTAACCTGCAGCGGGAATCTCCAGAGAGCTTCTGTTGCTGTAATAAACAAAGGTTCAGGAAGCCAGTGGTGGCTGGAGAAACTTTGGCAACGACAATGACACTGGTCAAGCTGAAAAAACGATTTGGAATAGCAAAGATGGAAGGAATGGCATATGTAGTACGGGATGTGGTTTGTTAGGGAGAGTTCTGGACTGCTATGAGCAGTGAGTAATGCTGTGCAGCTATAAGCTATTATTAGGGAACTTTCTGACACCTTGATCAGTTTTCTCCCTCCATCTGCCCTCATTAATTTTACACTAGGGAACTTTCTTTTGGCCAAAATATCATCTGAAGAGTAGTACTAAGAGCTTTTGGTTTTTTTCTTGCCAAGGCTAAATGAAATGGGTTGTTTCATTCAGGATGATTGCAAATTTCCTATATGTGAGTAAGGGTCCCTTTGCCCTTCTATGCATCGGCAAGATGATCTTTATTCTGATTGTATGAGCTTTTTTGATCTTATAACCCAGAAGGCAGCAACTCACTGGGAATGCTACCTTCCTGATTGAATTATGCCACATTTTTTTATATTTTCCTCTGAGACTGCAAATTACGCTCATTATTGAACGAGTTTCTTCAGATGCTAAGTCATGATTGTTGAAGCATTCGATTGGAATTTTAACCACCATATCTCCGTCTCTGTATCATTACAATTGTTATACTGTCCTACTTGGACCAGAGCAATAATATTTTCTTTAAGTATATAGATTATGTAAGATAATAAACTGTATCAAGGGAAGATTTTGAATTTTCTCAAGGGGACAAATTCGAGCTTTGGTTTCTTCTTTCTACATCCAGCGACTCTTTACAATGAAATGTTTAATATGAAACCCCCCCTTACAAACCAAGAGCTCCCAAGGGTGTCTTCCCTTGCCCAGCCTCAAAATAGAAAATTAACATGGCTAACATAGCAAGTCTAGCATGCTTGATCTCAGCAACCTTTAATCTCTCAAGCTTCTCTGAGTCAGGGACGTAAACTCCATTGTTAAGTGTGCCAGCAAATGCCAAAGGATCGAAGAATTTGCCACCAGGGTAACCTTGTTCGCCTGTGAAGTTGGCAAAGTTCTCAGCAGTCTTGGACCATGGAGTGGCCCATTCTACGGACTGAGAGTCAGGGTCGAAGAAGTCGACCCACCTTTTGCTCTCAACCCAACCCATGAGGAGAAGCTGAGTGCCAAGAAGTGATCCAAAAGAGAAAGGTGCAATAGCACCAGGATCAGCACCAGCCTCAAACCATGGAATGCCACTCCATGCTTGACCAACAAAGATGCCAACTACAGCAGCCATTGCCCATCTGCCATGAATGAGCTCAGCTTCTCTGTACCATTTCAAGAATGCAGGGTCCTTCCCAAGACCAAGTGGGTCAAAGCCATAGTCACCAGGGAGTCTGCAGGTACAAAATACAATGTTAAAGGCATTGCAACAGAATGAAACAGGAGAAAGGAGCAGAGACAAATCTAGAGCAAGTTCAGGGATCAATCTTTCTGCTGGAACCACATATACATGTTCTGAACATACTAATTCTAAATCATAGATCCGTCTCTAGGGGATGGGGGTTGAGGATCCGAGATATAAAGTGAACTTACGAGCCATCAAGCCACTCAGGGTCAACCAAATTGCCACCACCTTTTACAGCAGGAATCCAAGATTTCTTGGGAGCAGCAGCCACCACAACGAACCTCTTGGGAGTGGCAACAGCACCAACTCTGGCGGCAACAGGAGCACCCAACAAGGCCTGACTTTTGCTGCCACCAGTCAAGAAAGAGGAGCTCAAACCATTAAGCACTGGAGCAGATGTCGTAGCCATGTTTGTTTTGTATGTGTTTAGGATTAGAATGATAGTAATAAGCTGTCTATGCGAAGATATGGTTGGTTGTCTCTTATGTCTCTACTTTGAATGAAGTAGTGAGATTCTTGATTGGTTATAAGGATATGAGATCAAAGGGGGACCGCGTAAGGAGCCAAATAGGATCAATGAAATCTGGTAGATAGATTTCGAACCAATAAGATCTTTAGTTACATCTCTATGTCCCTTATTTTACCATACACGTGGACACTTCCTTCTCCATTAGTTTTGATTCTCTGTCTTAGTTGTTAACTTGTTATTCCTGTACTGGTTACATACATGATCTGTAACTTCCTCACCCCAAAGATTTTGCTGTTATTTTTTTGTGGCGGCAGATGTCGTTAAAAGGTTGTGTTGATTATAAGATATTATCATAGCTTCTACTGAGTTCTATGAAGCTAAGATCCTAGTACTTGAAATTTGTAACACACCTAATTTCCATAATTTGTATCTTTACTATTATATTACATCACTCATGATGACACTTGCAAAATGCAACCCATAACTTAGGACCTAGAAAGACCAACTCAAGGCTTTAAGTTCTAGAAATTCTAAGAGAGAAGACGATGTAGCTTTATACTTCATTTGTATATTTTTTTTTCCTTAAAAAAAAAAAGTTTAAGGACAACACCTCCATCCCAAGTTAGTTTGGTATGGGTATTCATATTGTCAAAAGAATGTCCGTGAATAATAATCAAGACTTAGCATTCAACTTTAATCGTGAATAATAATCGAGTCACAGTATCCAACTTTAATCCGCCTAAAATTAAAGCTCAATTCATAATATATCTAATATATCTAATGATGTATCACTCAAAAGATATTTATGGATAATTTTTGATAAAAAGTTAAAACTTATAATCTTGAAGGAGAAATTAACTATTACAATAGGACCATTTTAGACAAAGCAATTGGAAAGATCTCATTTGGGTTTGCGGTCCATATAGCAATTGAGAACCAGTGGTGCTCTTTGACATTTCCAGTTAGCCAAAAACCCTTTTCCCGGGTAAAACCAAACAGAAAATAACGATCATCATCACTCCCAAGAAAAGAAAAGACATCAACCTCTATCCACAAAAACAACTCAACTTCAACTAAAATTATCTTTAATTGTTAGATGCTTTGTTGTGATAATAGTTATGGCTGATTCCCTAACAGGTTCTCATTTCTTTGCGACCTATTTTGCTGCCCAAAAGCCCTTCCTTTTACTCCCTTTTGTTTCCCTTCACTACCCAACTCTTATAAGGAGAAGAGGAAGAAGAAAATCACTTCACATTGCTTTCTGCTCATCACTCACTTCTCCAAATCTTGATGTCATCTCCACCCATGGTATGTTTAATCTTTTTTCCTTTATATTTGTACATATGAAGATAACTTCTTTTAAATTGCTTGTTTTCTGTCTCATGATAAAAATTTGTTCTTGACCCAATTTGGTGGAGTTCTGATGTTTGTCTTTTTGGTGTGGCAGAGCATTCTGATGGCACTGTACTGTTTCGGTTTGGGGACCCAAGTGAAATTGCAAAAGAGGATGAATTGGAGGAACCCCTTTTGGGGGTTGAAGAGGGGGGAAGGGATAGTGAGGAGGAATTTAGTGTGGTGAAGGTTTTAGATGGTGATAATGAGAGAGAAGCCAGGGGTCAGGCTGAGACTGTGGCCACTTATGCTGATGTCTCTGAATCAGTAGTGACTAACAACAAGAGTGATGATTTTGTTGAAAAAGAGACTGGATTGAGTGAAAAATTTCTGGAAGATTCCGTGGATGAAATTGGTTCAGTTTCACCTGTAGGATTTCAAGATGAATCTGTAGCTGAGGTCAGTAGTGAGAATGCAGAACATGTTGAGGAGATTAGCGAAAATGAAGATGGTAGTGAAGCTTCATTTACACCACCAGAGAATTCTTTTCCTTCTTTGGAAGTTGAGGATGAAATGAGGGGCCAATCAAGTGATGAATCATTTGAAGAATTGGACGATGACAAATCACTTCTTTTAGGTTCACCTGCAGCGATGCCTAAAAATTCTGACACGATAAACACTAAGGAATTTGAAGAATCCAAAGGAGAAGGTTCAAGTCAATTGACAGAGAATGGTGGTGACAAGGATTGCCATGATGATTCCATTCGTTTAATGGAAAATGGTGCTACTTTGAGTGAAATTGAGGCAGCGGACTATGATAATGAGATTGTTCGACAGGCAGAACAAATATCTGAAAATATTGATCCTATAATGAAAGAGACCACGGACAGTGCTCCAGACGGAATTAATCTGGGGGATTCTGAAACTGTTGTTGATGAAATTAGTCCAGAGAATGTTTCTGAGGGAATAAATATGGGGGATACTGAAACTGTTGTTGATGAAATTAGTCCGGAGAATGCTTCCGAGGGGAGTAATCTGGGGGATACTGAAACTGTTGTTGATGAAATTAGTCCAGAGAATGTTCCCGAGGGAATAAATATGGGGGATACTGAAACTGTTGTTGATGAAAATAGTCCAGAGAATGCTTCCGGGGGAAGTAATCTGGGGGATACTGAAACTGTTGTTGATGAAATTAGTCCAGAGAATGCTTCCGAGGCAAGTAATCTGGGGGATACTGAAACTGTTGTTGATGAAATTAGTCCAGAGAATGCTTCCGAGGGAATTGATCTGGGGAATACTGAAACTTTTATTGACGAAATTAGTTCAGAGAATGCTCCTGATGGAATTGATCTGGGGAATACTGAAACTGTTGTTGATGAAATTAGGTCAGAGAATGCTCCTGATGGAATTGATCTGGGGAATACTGAAACTGTTGTTGACGAAATGAGTTCAGAGAATTCTCCTGATGTAATTGATCTGGGGAATGCTGAAACTGTTGTTGACGAAATTAGTTCAGAGAATGCTCCTGATGTAATTGATCTGGGGAATACTGAAACTGTTGTTGATGAAATTAGGTCAGAGAATGATCCTGATGGAATTGATCTGGGGAATACTGAAACTGTTGTTGACGAAATGAGTTCAGAGAATGCTCCTGATGTAATTGATCTGGGGAATGCTGAAACTGTTGTTGACGAAATTAGTTCAGAGAATGCTCCTGATGTAATTGATCTGGGGAATACTGAAACTGTTGTTGACGAAATTAATCCAGCGGGTACTACTGAAACTGTAGTTGACGAAATTAGTCCAGAGAATGCTGATATTAAACATTTGTCTATGGATGCTGAAGACCAGAGTATCGAAGTCCTTAATTTTGAAAATGATGATCAAACCAAACTGAACAATTTGTCTGTAGTTACAGAAGATCAGGCTTCCCAAAATAGTACCTTCGAGGATAGTGATGAGCCTAATGTAATTAAAGTGATGCCTGATTCTCCTGAGCTGAAGGCTGAACCAATTCTTGATGTGGAAGTTGATCACAATCTACTATCAGAGTCTAATGAAAGCGAAAGTCCATTACAGGTGAGTTCTATACACCTATCAAGAAGGCTTGACATGGCAAATTATGTTTGCATTATAGGCCATTGCTTACTCCTTCTTCCTATATCTGGTAATCTTCTTGTGGATCAGATGAAGTCACCAAAAGGACTTATGGTTAATAATTTGTGTATCAGAGTCTAACTGGCCGAATTGTGATTGTCTATTAGAGGATAGGTATTTATTATAGCATAGAGTATATTGTGCAGTGCCAATTTCCAAATTTAGTGCAGCAAATATATTATTTTCTTATTTAGTGTAGTTATGGATGTAATATGCTCCTCTGCTAGATTCCTCTCTTAATTTATACTGATCTAAATGCTACTGTAGGTTTGTCGGCATGCAGCATTCAATGAACTGGCTCTTGAGAACTTTATTATTTCTGCCACTGCAGTGATTACTTAAGAACCACCAATTGTAAATTTCATCACGGCTGTTCATTTAACCCTTTAAGTTAGGAGTTCCGTTGATTAGCATAACATTTAACTTATTTTATTTCAACAGAATACTGTACAAGATGGAGTGTATATTGGAACTGTGAAATCACATTAATATATGATATCAATTATGGCATATGTTCTAAAAGCTATGGTGGATGTGTGTCATCAAAGAAGCTGCTATTAGTGAAACTCCTTAGCATCACTCCTCTCTTTTATACAAGCTAAACAAGAAAAGGGTCATAGCTTTCCCTGCTTTATCTGGTTTCCAACAAAGAACACAGTGGTCTGTTTTCTTTTCCATTTCTAGTAGTATGCAAGTTGAGTGATTGTCACACACACTGCCAGGTCAAAACCTGGTTGTCAAAAGCTTTTCCTTCAGTGATTAACCTTCACTTTGATTGTGCTTTAAAAATTATTCTTTTACTAACTTAATGAATCCTTTTCATCACCTATTACCTGGTTAAAGTTTCTCATATTCGATGCTATCTTATTGACCGAGTAGTAAGCACTTAGCCATGTTATGCTACTTTGACATTGAATGATCCCATGTATCATATAATTACGTGCTTGAATGTTTTGTTTGGGAGAAAAATGAACCGATTCTTCCAGCAAACTGCAACTATAATTTATTCTCTTCTATACTATTCTCAGCCAGATGAAATTTCACCTACCATATCCTTGGAATTGGAAAGAAAAGATGTAGAAAACACTGAGATCATGGAAGTGTCTGGTCATGAAGTGGTTGAGGATCAGGCATCAGAAGTCTTAAACAACAGGTATCTTGCTAATATCGTGGGCCTTCCTGATTTTAGAATTACTATAAAAGAAATTTATATTTTTCTTGGATGTAACATGTATACATAGTCTAAAATCTCTAGATGCATATGTTAATGAACTCATTAAGGATTTGTGATGTTAGAGTGATTTTGTTTATATTTTGTAACTGGCAGTCTGGCACTTTAGTACTATACTGTTGTGCTCTTCTAGAAAAAGACACATGTCAAATCCCTTGACAAATAGGAATAGTTTATTTTGGATAAATTGCATCTCCCCTTACGTTTAATTTGGATGAGTAATGATGCTCCTAATGTCCGATGATCTCTTAGTCTCAACAGCAAGGAAGCTACATCAGCTGCAGAAGAATTAATTCTGTCTTCTGGTGCTACTTTACTGCAATATCCATCCAAGGTATTGCAAATATGCCTTTCTTATAATTATCAATTTTTGAAGTTAAAAAGTGACAACTTAGTCATGAGGTTGAATTGAGTTTTATGGGGTTTTTTTAACTATTCAGATGCACAAAGTAATACTTCAACCTTTTAACATATTATAAATTTTGAATTTCCAAATGAAGTAAATGTTTATTCATTAAAATTGAATTTGGAATATATGTCAGAAGGTATTGATTATTATTTTCTTGTAGCAAATCATGAGTGAGAAATTTGAAAAAACAATAAATAAACCAGGCATTTGCAGGTGGACATGAAGCATATTTTATTGCTGGTGGGAAGTGGCTAGGGGTAGCCGATGGAGTTGGTTCCTGGTCATTGGAAGGTAATTTCTCTCCAACTCATTTTTCTATCGTGTGTTGCCCTGTATTGCCTTGAGTTTTAGTCTGGAATTCATGAATTAACTTCCATGGAATATTAGAAGTTTAGAGGCACCTAGATATTTTCCAACTCAATGATGCTCAAGTCCTGAAGTATTTTATTATATGTCTATTTTAAGAGAATGTACCTTTTATTACTCAGGGAGTGATCCAGGAGTATATGCCCGGGAACTCATGCAAAATAGTGAATTCATTGTTTCTCAGTGCGGCAAGGATTTAATAAATGACCCTAAGCAAGTCCTTAATCTGAGCGTCTCAAAAACAGATTCCCCGGGATCTTCAACAATCTTGATTGCTCATTTTGATGGAAAGGTATATTCATTACCAAATTAATGACTCTTATTCTACACAACAACTCAACTGTAATACCTTCCTGAAACAGAAAGATGCTCCCATAGCTGACATACCTATAAAAGCATAGTTTGGTGCACGAAGCTTTCCACATTCACATGTGGTTCAAGAAAGGGCCGCACTTTAAGAGGATTTGGTGTAGCAGCCTACCCTGATACGAATACAAGTATCATTGATTACATGCTCGAATCCTTAGAGCTATAAATCACATGAAGATAATTTACTGATGCTCCAAGGCCCCCTTTCAGCATACACACACCAATATATTTGTAAATTTATAATAGATTGACATCTGAATGAATTAAGCTGGAGCATTTTTGAATTCTTTATAATATCATGCTCTTTTATTTCTCTAGCTTTTGTTCTTTTAATTCGACAACTTGCTAACTGTTTTCATCTAAATGATATCATTAGTGTATGTGTGCAGTTAATAGCAATATAAGAGTATTAGGAAGTTAATACTTCTACAGAGTGAGAAACTTTTCTAAGGATATTGATTGGTGACATAATACTGGAATAATCTTCCAGTTTGTCAATGTTCTTATGTGACAAGAAAAGCTCATGACAAGTATTTATGAATGCTCACCCGTGAGCTTATTTTGAAATGAACTTTATTGTTAACAGGCTCTTCATGTGGCCAATATTGGTGACTCTGGATTTATCATAGTAAGGAATGGCAGTATTTATAGGAAGTCATCACCCATGCTTCATGAATTCAATTTTCCCATACAAATTGAGAAAGGCGATGATCCATCTCAACTTCTGGAGGTATGTATGTGCACATGTTTAATAAGGCAATCTGTCTGAGAGATGTATCCCAGCTTGTATTCGGAAATTACTCCATCTCTTGTGTATTGCACCTTGTGCTTCAGGAATACGAGATACTGTTAGATGAGGGGGATATTATTGTGACTGCAACAGATGCACTTTTTGACAACTTATATGATCAAGAAATAGTGTCAATCGTCTCAAAGTCACTGGAAGCTGACAAAAGTCCTCAGGTGCTAATGATATTTTTGTTTACATTTTCTTGTCTTACCTTCTCTGAAATGGTACTGCTGTTTTCTTATTTTGTGGATGTTAACCTACGGGGACAACTTCTTCGTAGAGCAATAGTTAATTCCAGAGTCAAGTTGGTTAGTGGACGTCTACTTACACCGCGAAGAAAGGCAAAGACTTTAGTTTGAATGATGACTTATGTATCTTTTTCCATGTATACATGTAAGACCATAAGTTCTAGACATGGGGGTTTCTTCTATAGGGAACACAAGGAGAAAACTTCTATCACCGGAAAAGATTGTTTTAGTTCCTATTAAATTTTTCTACCATATACTTCCGGTTTGGATATTTCTGTTACAACATGAACAAGCACTAAACTCACCTTGGTTATGCAAATATCCATGCCCCTTACGACCTGCAGACTTTCAGATACAGTTTAGGAGAACGTCCAAAATCCAACGTGTAATTTAATCACATTTCTAGGATGTAAAACGATGGTCTTTATTCGCTCTCTTGTTTTTTTCTTTAGGAAATTGCAGAGATTTTGGCAACAAGAGTGCAACAAGTGGGTAGTTCTGCTTCGGGGAGAAGTCCATTTGCTGATGCAGCTCAAGCAGCTGGATACGTTGGTTATACTGGTGGCAAGCGTGATGATGTGGCTGTCATTGTATCACTAGTTCAAAAGGTAATCGTTTCAAAGGACAACTAGCTTAGTATTGCAATCTAGTTCCACATCAATTCTTTTATGTTTCTCTTCCACTTTGTAAGCAATTTTGATGTCTTAAAGAAAGTAATTGTAACATCTATGTTGATGCGGTTCAATTGCTTCATTGGAATGTAAATTATTGGCATCTGATTAATTGTTGTGCCTGTACCATCCATGGCTGCTCCAAAAGTGGTTCTAATCTTCTATGTTCTGGAAGAAGAACCAGTTCATTTTATAATGGTGTCAAATACATGCACAGAGACTATTCCACCGAGCACATGCTACCTCTTATGAGTATATGTATCAGCTATTTCACCGAGTACTTGCTATCTCTCACAGGCACATGCATTGATAATAATTTGTCTATCAAGGCTTAGGCAGATTAAAAAAAAATCACCTAGTACCTTTTTCGGTTGGAATCTTTATTTTTGGTATCACTTTAATTGCTATGCCACACCCTGTGTGTTCGATTTCTTTTTCACCTCTCTATCTCTCTCTTGTGTCTGGTTCAACATGCTCTCCTATCAGAATTTCAATTCTCATTGTGCTCTTCTTAAGAGTCAATCTAGCTAACTTTCTGAAAAATTGAAGTATACGAATGATTTTATCTTTAAATATTCAAAAATTATATGGGCGTGCTAAAGCCTGAGGCATGCTTGTGATATGATTATAATGTGAGTTGGCTTGGTCCCAAGAACCTCAGTGTCCCACTTTGATATATTTGAAGATCTTTTCTGGGCTATAGAGGGTAAGTTTATTCCCAAACATGGGGACCAAATCATTTTTGGGATTGAATATTATTTCCCATACTTGTAAAGCTTCTGCAAATACGTAGAAAAATGGTGCTGCTCTATATTCCACGTCAAAATGTGAAATCTTTCTGCTGGAACTGCAAAAATGTGAAATCTTTTGTGGGCTATTCATAAAGCGGCATCAATTTTCTCTGGTCAAAATATTTTTTTTAAGAAAATAAGTCATTTAAAAATTCAGAAAAGTAATCCTAATAGAGAAAGTAAAAAAAAGAAAAGTTTCATCAACGACATTACCATCTCATTATTTCCTCTCGATCTCCCTACGCCACCCATTGCCACCCCTGACTACCTCATCATCCACCCCAGGCTCCATAGAGTTTGACATAAAAATACTCTTAAGATAATATTTTTTACTTATTTATGAAATATTTTTTAAAACAGACGTATATATTTTAAGGAGACATTTTCCTTCGTACCAAACGCATTTTCCTTGATGCTTTAAGAGCGTGTATGCACTAGTTAAGTGTGAATATTAACATGAAAAGAACAAAATTGAAGTCAAATGCGAAGCAAAAGCTAATTATTTGGACCAATAGTCGGTCCAATAGTCATTTAATTTTTAGAATTAGCATGCAAAAATTATTTTTCGTTTTATATTATACCACACAATATACCTCTATGAGGTAGTAGTAAGGTCTGCGTATAGCCGTATATTTTACCCTCATCAAATCTTACTTGTGGGATTCCACTGGATATGTTATTGTTGTTGAAGGATAAAAGTGGAATTATCTTGGTGGTTGGATTCTTTTAATTTAGGGGAATTTTCACAAATATACAAAAAAATAAAGATATTTACATGCCCCTAGCAACATTTTGAAAATTACATGTAAAATAGCAACTTTATTTACAAAAGTAGGAAAGAGAATGTTTTGAGGGTGATTATTGTAGTATTTGATGTGATATAATAGTGTTGGGAAATGGAAAAAAAAAGAAAATGAAATACATGTCAGTCCACTATGTAATACATGTTAATTTGTCGTGAAAACCATGTAGAACACCGTATATTTCTGGTATTTTTAAG
Source organism: Solanum rostratum (assembly GCA_029948455.1). Classification (NCBI taxonomy): domain Eukaryota; kingdom Viridiplantae; phylum Streptophyta; class Magnoliopsida; order Solanales; family Solanaceae; genus Solanum; species Solanum rostratum. Next base: position 86,851,481 of record CM057045.1, on the reverse strand, counting down.
TGGTTAACTCGCCCAGTTGTTTGGTGTCTTGTTTGGTGTTTCATCTGGTTGTGTTCATGGTTTATTGATGTTTATGTAACTTTCCTAAAAGGTGAAGGAATTTGGAAAAACAAAAAGCACGTCAGGTGGTTTGTGTAAAACTAGTTCTAAAATGGTATAACAACCTTGTGGTGTATATGTTATTTGTTTTTTGGTAAAATCCTTGGGATGACATGTTACTTGTTTAAATTTGGGTATGTAATTTGGTTCTGTAAATACAGGTACTAAATGTTTTATGCAAAATTCATGGTATACCATGCTGGTACTTTGGTTTCTGGTATTTTTAAGTGGTTAACTCAGCCAGTTGTTTGGTGTCTGGTTTGGTGTTTCAATTGGTTTTATTCATGGTTTAACATTACATGGTGTTTGAGGGAGTTTATTAGTAGACATGGGGGGACGTGTCGACTGATTTGACCGGCGCGTCAGTCGAGACTGACAAGCCGTCCACTCGCAATTAATGCCACCCCTTCATTTATTTATATAAAAAAAAGGTGTTGCATAGTTTGGTACAGGTGTTTGGTGTCTGGTTTGGTGTTTTAATTGGTTTTATTCATGGTTTAACATTACATGGTGTTTGAAGGAATTTATTAGTAGACATGGGGAGACGCGCTGGCTGATTTGACCAGCGCGTCAGTCGAGACTGACAAGCCGTCCACTCGTAATTAATGCCGCCCCTTCATTTATTTTTTTTAAAAAAAGGTGTTGCATAGTTTGGTAATTATGTTACTAGTTTTGTAAATAAAATAGAATATATAAATATTGAACAAAAGTTGTCTATGTGCGTAAATTTTCCTTTAATTTATGGAGGTGAAAGGGACCCATGAAGGCCTCACCAATCACGGGAGTAGCAAAGCAACACAAAGAAATTAATTATCCACGCCCCACAAACTCAATCATAGCAATGAACACCTGCTATAGGCATCATATTCTTCCATACAAAAGGACTGAATTCCCTCATATTCTCAAACATATTCTGCTATTTTTTTATCATTATCTTTCGAGACGATTCTTTTAGGTAATATGTTATTCAAAATACTTTTACGAGTGGGCTTTATCAAAAATGTCAAGAAATAACAATAGTTTTTGGTGTTACATGTGAATAAAAATCATAGCGGAGCCATATGCATGCTTTTTTATTTAATTTAATATATAAAAGAAATGATTGAAAGATGAAAAAGTATGTGATTCAACAGCCGTCGGTCAAGAAAAAAGCAGTCCAGTATATATAGCTCATGATTTTGAGAAGTGGACTTCACATATACTTTGATATAACAAATCTGAAAAGATTAATCAAAGTAATTAACACCCTGCTTTTGAAAGATAAATAATGCCGTTATGAATAATCATAGGGAGAAGCATAACTTTTTCTTTCCAACTAATGTGCTTATAAACTCATAAATTATGTCACATCTTTTGAATTTAGGAATTTATACAAGTCCATTTCAAAATTTAAAATTTGACATGGTGATGCAATTATGATGTATAGTGAGTGGCACTAGGCAAGATCGGCATGCAAGATGTGACGTGTGGCATTTGCTGACCAAATTTGAAAATTAAATTCAAACTTTCCGCCGCATAATATTCTGACAGCCTAAAAGTGTTGCTCCATTAACTCAGAAGGGTTGTTGGAGGTTTAAAATTTTAAAAGTAAATATATACAAATTAAATTAAGAGGATTTGATATTTAATATATTTATAAAAAAAATTATTTTTATTATATATAAATAATATAATTTTTTACTGAATGAGGTTGGGTTGAACCCCTCATCTCAATGTGGCTCCGCCACTGGCTCCATCCCATCATTCTCAATTTTAAATATTTACTTTTTATAGTCAATATTTTATAAATTTTTCAATTTTGATCGGCAGACTTAAAATTTTATATAAATGATACATTTTAAAATTAAGATAATAAAATATTTAAAAAGTATTTTAAAAAAATATGTGCATTTAAATAAAGATACTTAAATTAAAACAAAAGAAGTACTCCTGTCACATTTTATGTGGCATCTTTTGACTTGACACAATGTTTAAGAAGAAGAGGAAGACTTTTAAAATTTGTCGTCTAAAATCATTCTTTGTGTAACTGAAAATCATTTCATTAAGGGTGAAAAGAAAATTTTAAAAATAAATTATGTTCAATTAGAGTAAAATGACATTCTTTTTCAGAACGAATCCAAAGGAATGGAAATCATTTTTAGGGATCTCAGTGATTCCCATCCGTGTTTCAATTACGAATTCTGTAGAAAAAGTGGTTGTTGTGCGTCAATTTAGGCCTTAAAAGTGTCCCACTTCATCCTTTTCAAATGTAAAAGAAACTAGTCCAATTAAATGTTATCTTTTTTTTTTTTGGTTATAAAAAATTGAGCATGCCTTATGCATCAAATATCATCATAGTAGGATTTGCATGCCTAGGAATATTGTTTGGTCTTTATGAGGAGACAAGTATCAAAGAAATTGTTATTTTTGAAAGAAAAATCTCATGACATAGTTAGGACATTTTCTCTTAATTACCTATCTCATTTACCCTTTTACGCATGAATTGTGTTGTTTTTCCATCGTACCAAGCACTAGATCTCATGTCTTGAGCATTATTGAAAGGAGAACCAAAAAAAACAAGCATTAGAAAGAATTCAACAATGGTTAATGAAGTTTGGCCTAATAGGTTACCAAATATGACGAGTATACTGAAATCAAAATGCCCTAGTTTAATTTAGATTATAATGTGGAAAGTTAAATCTTCATCAACAAAATAATAGTTCAGATCAACTTAGTTATTAAAATTCTTCGATTTGGTGTTACTTTAAAAGCTTCACTGCCACCCATAATACAAAACAAAACAGATATTTTGGCCTTTTCAGCGCAAATTTAGGGGAATACGGCGTTCCCTTTTCATTTTTAGCCGTTGCCAAAGTCCAATGGAGTTCTTCCAACTCCTAATTAATAAGATATCCACATAATCACAGTGATGAAAAAACATTTTTTAGATCGACATTAAAAGAAGCATAAATATTTTAAATTTTAAATATCCAAAGAAATAGTAAATATTCTATTGATTGAAACAAACAAAATGCGGTGATAAACAAACTCTATTGACGGCTTACTCAAACGATTTTGGCCATTTCCTTTATTTATTTGTCATGAATGTTTCTATGACTCTTTAAATTTATTAATTTTTTAGAAAGTTTTACTTCCTAGTCATGCTGGATCACACAACTTTCAAGTTCTTTTGTGATAACCCTTCTGGCTCATTTTATGTTGCACCGTTTAATTTGGTATCATGTTTAAGAGAAAAGAAAAGATTTTTGGAACTCATGATTTAAATACACTCTTAAATATTTGTGTGCCTGAAAATTATTTAATTAAGGATAAAAGAAAAATTTTAAAGTTAAATTATTTTGTACTAGAGTAAAGCGATATTCTTTTTTGGACGAACCAAAAAAGAAAAAGGTGACACATGAAATATCTTCACTTTTCTCACTGCCCAACCGAACATGAGTTACAAGACACTAATGGGATAGAACATGAGTTACAAGACTCTAATGGTCATATAAGTCCCAAGAAACTAATGATTATAGGTGTTACAAGTACTAATAGTCATATAAGTTACAAGAACTAATAACCATTCTACCATAATTTATACCCACTAACATATACATTTAATATTTTATTATAATAATAAAATGCAGATACACCAACAATGTGAGATAGAGATTATGTTTTTCCTCTAGGAGTTTCTATTCATTACCAAGGAAAACATCCTCACAAAAGTATTTTGGTATTAATATCAAAAGTAGAAAAAGAAAAAGAGAATCTCAGAAAAACAAATAGTTGAGACGGCACATATTAAAAGATATAATGCAATTAGATGAAAATTTAACGTAACGTAACCGGACTGTCTAAAATGATCTATTTCTATCCCTTATGTTAGTTACGTGCCAAAATACTGTATCGAATTACTAAAATTGATAGGCAAACGAATATATAGTGTAAAGTACTCACGTAATTTAGCAATTTCTTTACTATCAAAACGTGATCAAAAATGCAAAGAATAAACGGAGTCCTCCTTTTTATTTTTATTTGTTTATATTTAACTTGACATACATATTAAAAATTAATTAATTAATTTTCTTGTATTATTTTTTAATATAATAACTTTAATATATTAAAAATATGTTACAATAATTATAATTAATAATTTCAACTAAAACAAAAGAAAATAAACAGTTATAATTTTAATATAACAGATAAATAAAAATGAACCCAGCGGTAAATATTAAAATAAAACAAGCTCGCAAAACTTTGTTTTAAAGGAATCAAAAGAAAAGGCGACACCGAAAAATAAAATATACTGCAGAAAAGAGACGACATTTTAATAGGGTTCAGCATAAGAATTAAGAAGACACATTAATTCAGGATTCTCTACCACGTGTCCTTTCATGTTTATTTTAATTTAATTGATTTTTATTTTTAGTATATTTAAAACAATGATTTTTTTAATTTTAATTTTAATTTTAATTTTCACATTACATTTTAAGATGGCAAACTCAGTGAACGTTTTAAGCATTTGACATATCTTAATTTCATATCATACAATTTCAATCTTGTTAAAATTTTAGATCAAATAAATTGAACAATAATGTGTGATTTTTATATAAATTTTTCCTTTTTCAAAGTTACTTAAAATTTAAAGGTTGAATCTCAATACTGTATGTAAATAACCCGACCCAACCTTTACCCGACCCATTCTCCTTTTACTCAATTTATACCCTTTCCTGGGCTTCTGCAACCCCAAAAAAGAGAACTTGCCAAAACTTTCTCCTTCCTCCTTAAACACTCCCATTTATTTTGTTCTCAAAAAATATGGCTTCGAAGATGAATTCATTTGTTCTATTTTGCCTTATTGCTGTGTGTTCTTTTTCTTTTACTAGTGTAGAATCAGCGTCTCGTTCGGCCCCTGCTCCGGCAGTGGACTGCAATAACTTGGTACTGAACTTGGCTGACTGTTTGTCTTTTGTTACAAATGGAAGTACAGAGAAGAAGCCAGAAGGTACTTGCTGTTCAGGCCTTAAAATGGTGTTGAAAACAGACGCAGAGTGCCTTTGTGAGGGTTTCAAAAACAGTGCTCAATTGGGTGTTGTTCTTAATGTCACTAAAGCTATGGCTCTTCCTGCTGCTTGCCATGTCTCTGCTCCTTCTGTTAGCAACTGTGGATGTGAGTTTTACATAAAACATTAACTTAAATTTATTCGACTTGCTTTCCTTTTTAGTCAAAAAAAAAACTTTCATCTACGAGCATCTTTGGCAAATGCATCTTCCTTACCTCATGCTCTGTTTCTGATGAATAAAATAATTATTAAGAGTAATATTATTTTGAAATTTCAGGTTTTAATTGTTAATTTTTTGTTTTATATTTGTACAGTGAGTACTGACACTGGAGCTGCTCCTGGTACGTACAGATCTGGTGTTTATAGAATTTTTAGTTCCTTTTTATGTCGGTTTGACTGTGGTCTCTGTTTGGATTGAATGTTCATTTTGTTTTACTTCTTTAAAATTGGTTTAAATACCATATTTACATACTAAAATATTTATATGCATGAAAAAATAAAAAGTTATTTTGCTGGGTGTGAAGATGTGTATAATCCCTAGATCTGGCCCTCTAGTTGAATGCCCTGTAACCTGCAACTCACCTACAACAACAAGAAAAAGAAAAGAATGTCATTCAATTTTGTTCATTTTGTTAACTTCTTTAAGATGGGTTTTTTCCTGTTCGGTTGGGTTTTCCAGTTTGGATTGCATAGAACTATTGAATCGAAGCAATCCAACTGTATGAGAGAAATTGATTGAGCTGAATTATTAGTTTTGTCTGTAATTGGTTTTTCTTGCTCCATCACTCAAAAACTAAATAAACTGAAATAACAGAACTGATGTAATGTAGTCAGTAATTAATTTTATTATCAGTTATGTTGCTCGGACTCTTCAAAAGTGTCGCGGGTGCGTATGGGTTCTCCAAAAGTAGTGTATTTTCGAAGAATTCAACACGGGTGCGGCATAGAAAGTGAAGAGTCTGCGCAACTTAGATTATCATGCTTACCTAAGATATCATGGATAACAACATACAACATATCTAGTGTAAGGGGTCTGGGAGGGTTGCGTGTACACAACCTATGAAGTTGGTAGAGATACTCTTTCCGATCAGATATCCTAAATCAAACCAACATTTGACTCAGGAAAAAACTTCACACTTGACCATGTTATGCTACATGATTGATAATCAAGCATGATTCTTGACGAATCTACTTTACAACAATCTTTTTGGATGATTAATTCTTGTTTAATTTCAGAATTTGAAGGGAACTCATTTTGGTTCTTGCTACACGTGATTCTTTTCAACTGATCTCACATTTTCTTTCAACTTTTTTTTGTTTAGATGGAAAGGAAGGTATCTTCCTTTACCAGCCTTTTGAAGTCTTCTAACAATTCTATTTCTCCTATAAATTTATTCAAGTAGAAGCTAAGTAAACTTTTGTTCTCTTACAAAAAGTTTGATTACTATTTGCTATTTTTCTTTTGGAGATGTGTACGATATACTTAATCAACTCAATAGTCTCTTTATAAGGCTTGGCAATTCTCCTTCTTTTGAATTAGCATTTGGAGTTGAGTTAGGCTCAAGATCCATGTCTTAATAAAACTTATTTGGGCTCTATAGACGGTATCAGATTTAGTTGTTTTATTTGCTGATGCAGCGGTTTCTCCAATTGCTGGATCACCAACCATGTCGGCAGTCGCCCCCACCACGGCTGAGGGGGTGAGTGAGGTTGCTCCGGTGCCAGCTCCAGGAGGCTTAAGCAGTTCTACCACACTTGCAGCTCTATCCATTGGGCAATTGGGTCTGACCATAGTGGTTGCAGTTTTCTGTTGGTTCTGAGCACATTTTAGGATCATGTTTTTGTGTTGGTTCTAATCACACGTTTTGCGGGAGATCGAGCAGCACAGATTTGTTGTGGTGATGTTGTCATTTTACTTTGCTAGTTGGTGTACTCATAGTAGTGGTAGGTAATTTTGTGAGACCACGTAAATAGGGATGGCACTGCAGTGTCACTTTGTTTTGTTATGAGCTTATTTGAATGATCATCAAATCTTCTTATTCCATTTAAATTGGTTTTTGATTTATCATATTTTTACTTTAAGCTGGTAAAATTTTCCGTTTCCTTTTCTACCTAACTTGTCCACTATTTATAGCAACGTGTTATGGTGAAAGTTCAGTTCCTTTTGTTTCTTGTGTTGGGCTTTAATAGTCTGGTCCCTATGTTTGCCACTGAATTTTGGTACTTATTTAGGTTGCTTTTTCCATGTAGGAGCAAAAGTATACTGTTCCTTTTCTTCATTTACAGCATTTAAAGGTCTGGTCACTGTACGTTTCACTGAAGTAGGTATGATGATGTCAGCATACTTTTCATGTTTGGGCCTTGCCAGTTGCACTACATAAACATCAAACCAAGCTTCTCTAGAATGTTCATTGTACTTCTTTTTATAATCACTTATTACTTATTTTACATTTTAAATTTTAGAAGTCTTTTATGTTGAGTCAAAGTGTCAAACAACATCATATAAATTAAAATGGAAGGAGGACATTTATTAGTAATGCACATTATTCAATATTATAGGTTATATATAACTACTCCCTCTTTCTGCTTTATTTTTCTTAGTCGATTATAAAAATAGCATCACCTTATTATAATTAGAAACAATTAAATTTTAATTTTATAATTTTCTTTTTTTATTCTTAATAAAATCATTTACAAACATAGATCACAAGTTTTAAAAAATTTTATTTTTAAATATTGTGTTGAGTCAAACAATGTCACATAAAATGGGATGGAAAATAGTATTTAGCAAATCATGATATTAATAATACATGGACTATTAGTACACAGATAAACATGGTAAGGACATAACTTCTTTTAATATACCAAACCAAGTAGTAGAAAGAAAATAGTTTCATCATAAGCTATCAATATTACTAATACACCATATTTAATATTATTCTTATATACTATAGCAAATCAGGGGTAGTTAACTTGCCAACTTATATTTGGATTATACTACTAATATTGAAATTAAATAGGGATAATTTCAAATATATACAATAAACTAATTAATTTACAACAAACATAACCCTCTTTTATTTACATTAAAAAAAAGCCCAAAATCGTAGAAAACATACACGGTATATAATATAACTTGCCAAAAATCATATAAAATAAACATTGACTATACAATGTTGATTACTTATACATTGCCCTATATACTGAATTTACATTATGATATACGAAAAAAATTAAATATAGCTTGACTATATATATCTGTACCTCGAATGATTTTTTTTTATTATTATTGTTTTGGCTGAATGCCCGTGCACTGTTATTATTCTTATTAAATAACCAAGAGATTATTTTGTGGATAAACATTTGGTTTATTAGATTGAACATGAGATATACAAATATAGTTTTCCATAAAACATTTTTCCCTTTTTTGGGGGTATCTTCAATTTTAATTTCTTAAAAGTCCAGGGAGAAAAACTTTGGACAAATATAGACATGTCGTTTTGATGTTTAATCGCCGCATTAGCAATTTCGAAATTATTGTCACATAAAGTGTGGTACACAAATAATATCACATTGTGATTATAAACGATCTTTGCATTAAAATTTCTACGACCCATAAAATAAAAAAATGGCTTTTATGGTAAATTTCATTTTAATATCGAATTAGGCTTGTTTTAATTGTGCACCGAATCACACGATAAAGTGTTTTTATTAGGTATTTGTGGTTCAAATTTTGAAATTTTTTTGCATGCTTACTCAAGTGTGTATTAGGTAGATAAATTCATCACTTGAAATATATTTACTGTGTCCCATTTTATATGACAATCTTTCCTTTGTACTCCATCCCAAAGAGAATGTCACATTATTATAATTAAAAATAATTTAACTTTAAAAAATTTCTTTTATCTATAAAGAAATGAATCACAGCTACACAAATATATAAGAATCTTTTTAAAGCATAAGTTTCAAATAGTCTTTTTTTTTTTTTTTTTTGGCTTAACTCATAAACAAACACATAAAAATTTTTATTTAAAATTGCAATAATTTATTTTCGCACATGGTTAACGGAGAATTTTGAGAACCTACTTTTATGAAAAAATTTTTTTTTTTTGGATAACTGAGAATTTTGAGAACCTACTTTTATGGAAAAAAAATAAAATTTTTTGGACCGCAACTATTTCTTTTTGGATGAAAAATAAAAAAAAAGAGTACAATTAACATGAAAAAGGACTGCGGAGAGTGCCAAGTAGGATAAAAGTGTTTAATGGGATCAAATTTTAGCAGTTGAGGTGTCTATTAGGAACTTGTCTTAGTTTAGATGTCTATTTATGAGTTAAGCCTTTTTTTAAAAAAATCATTTCAGGTCGAATGATGATACATAAAATAGACCGGATGGAGTATTATTTCTAATTCCAATTTACCATTAAACATCAGATATGTTACAAGTGAGATTATATTTATAAGCCCAAACAAACATTTTAAGATAGAAAGGAGGCCCTGTAACAAGGCCCCCATATACTACAGAAAATAGCCCATGGACAAGTGCTTTACTATGTAAACAGGACTCCTGTTAGTGACCGGACAAAGTGATGCAAGGAGGTGTTAAAATTAATTTATGAAAATCTGTTTCGTTTAATTTGCTTAATTAACCATTTATGTGTTAACTTAAATGTTTAAATATTTTTTAATAATATGTTTTATATACAGTTATAGCTAGTTTAGTATCTTGTCAATTTAAAAATTATATATAAATAGTACTTGTCATTAAAATAAATATGATATTCATATTAACAAAATTAAATAAAATACTATTAATTTGATGCAATAGTTTAATTTATTATGAACGAATAAAGATGAGAAAATCAATTCAATTACTTATAATATAAAAATATGTTAATAGTTTATGAATACATAAAGTAATAATTTGGAGTTGAACATTTAGGACTTAAATAATTAATTGATTAAAATTTAATTTTGAAAAAAGACGCCTAATATAAAAAGAGCGGTTTAATGTTTCCAACGTAATCTCTTTTCTTTTTGAATTTGCTATATTATATACTTTTATCAACAAAATATTTAATAATTAAAATTTTAGTTAATTTCAAAGTCTTTAATATTAGAAAAATAATAATATTTTTTCCTTAGTCAATTATTTATATAGAATAGTCTTAAATCAAAAGTGAATTCTAAATCTATTAAAATATTTTCTTTTCCTGGTTTCCCAATAATAAGGCATAAAAATAAATTAAAAAAAATTAGAAAGGTGAAGGTATAAATGGGAATCAGAAATCCAGCAGTGGCATTGTTGACATGATGAGAATTTTAACAACTTTTGCACAAGGGGCCCTTTTTCATGAATGATGATGGGACCATAGGATACTTGTACCTAAATAGAAACCAAATGCCAAAAATACTTTTGAGGTTTCTTTAATAATAATAAAGTCTCTCTCTTTCTTCTAACAATGTTGTTTGGTCACTTTTAGGTAATCCATTTTTCTTCTTCAACTACTATTTTGGGGCCAAAATTCAGCTCTTTTCACTTTTGACACGCTTTCCAACACACCAACTGGCGACACGTGTCCCATCACTGTTACCCTTTTGCTATCCAACTCTATGCTGAAAGATGTCACCCCTGTATGACTCAACCAAGTATTATATAAAATTATTATATGAATAATTAAAATTTAATTTTAACCGGCTACCAAACGGCTCCTTAAGGTTTGGGCAGATTAGTTTTGAATGTATGCAAAAGTTATAATCATCAAACTTTAATCCTTTGACGGATTAAGATTTATCATTATTGGATATGATAGCTCATAATAATAAAATACTAATAATGCTGTCTCCATCCTACATATTAAGATTTTTAAAATGGACAATCTTAAAAATAAAAAATGCGATCAAACTACTTGAGAAAGAAAATTACTGACGACAAAAATCAAAAGGATAATCAAGTACTTCCTTTTAAAAAAAAATAATCTATTTTTTATTTTAGTCTATTTAAAAAGAAAATGATTTATTTTCTTTTTTAATAATATTTTCATTTTAACTTTTCACGTGGCATGTTTAAGGGCACAAGATTAATTTGAAGACTAAGATGATAATAATAATGATACTTGATTTAAGATAATGAAAATAATAATTTGTCCACGTAAACACAAACTTTGGCATGCAACTTTTTCCACAATGTATCATGGTATATGGTAAATCTTGTGCATCAAGCTGAAGCCATTAAAGAACACTCATGCATTGACCCGTCATCTTTCTTCATGACATTATTGATAACCCCCAGTGTCTTCTTTTTAATTTTTTTTTTAAAATATTGTGTTCTTTTTTTTGAATTATAATATCTAAATTTATCAAAGATGAAACTGTAGTAGAAATATGTAAATATAATGTACCTTCCATCTTGGAGAGATGTTTCTTCACTTTACCAGCACAGCCTTGACAATGAAGTGACACTCTCATCACAACAACCTGCATTAATAAATAAATATATGCCACCAACATATATAAACACTATAAATATTTTTTTTTCTATTGTAAAAAATCAAAATTGTAACCTGGAAGGAGTTATCTGATAAGGGTATTGAAGGAACAATTTTGGAACTACTTTCTTGATCTCCCTTAGAAATTGTCAAAACAGAGGAACCAACACCAGCAACAACGTTTCTTGATCTCTTACTTATAGTCATAGAACCAAGTGTACGAGGTACATCCCCGAACCCAGTACATTTGTTGATTAATTTTGTATGTTCTTCCATTGACATTGCACGTCGCGCCGCAGGCACGACAACTGACCTTGAATCACAGCTCAAGCACACTGCAGTTGACACTTGAGGCTGGCACATAAATCCTCTCATCTTCCTGCATCCTCCTAATTTCTTGTAGTTCATATTTTCCTTAGCTAATTTCTTTCTGTGTTAGGAATATGTATTTTCTTGTACACAGAGTTGTGAAAGATATATGGTACTATTTAAAAGATGGCCAAAATGAAGTGAAGAGAGTGGAGAAGAAATGCTTCTCTTTATGACTTAGCAACCAGTGGGGCTTGCTAGTGGCAGAGTAGCATATTCTACAATAAATTTATCTTATATAGTATGTAGCTAATAGTGTAAAAAAGAAATTGTAATATAATTTATTATAGCAAGTTAGTTACTGTATTTATTAGGGTACTATCAAATGTTTATTACTCACCATGTTTGAGTATGAGGGGGAAAATTATTCTCACTTTTAATATTATGATGATGATAATTAGTAGAAACAGATTTATTACTGAATATATAATAATCTTTTGAATTCGGATGGTCAAATGATAAGAGAGGGGTCAAGATTTTTGAGGAAAAACAGTACAAGAGTACAACTGAACTGATCAGTGGCTTCTGAATTGGAGCTAGAGTTTTCAAAGTCGGAGATTCATGAGGAGTTCTTGTTTATGGAGCCCAAGATAGTATAGTGTACCAAAGTGCCTATCTCAAGTTGCATTAGTATTTTTTATCTAACTAATCCCAATTATTTTTTTTAGCCTATGTTGCTCGGACGGTTCAAAAAGTTTCACTGGTGTGCTTAGGATCAACTAGCGAGCTCTGCTCGATGGGATCATCGAGAAGTGAACGGTGGAGTTCAACAATCGAACATGATAGGCCTTTTGCATCAAGAAGTCCCACTTTAAATGATATACCCACGATCTATGAAAGACAATTTCATTCATAAGGCTCAAACTCTAAATTTCTAGTAGTAGGACTTACCGCGCAAGTGTGCGCTCTCTCTCAAGTCTCACCTCAAGTACTAAAGCTTCCTCTTCCTCTAAAGGCCACAAATTCTTAACTATTGCACTTAGCTATCACATTAAATTGTGGAACCACCTACCTACACCATTATTTTTTCTTTGGAATATTTTCCTAGTAATACTTCTTCCCTATCCACTTTATCCTTTCCTAAACTATGGAAAACGAAGTGCTTTTAATTACATAGTATGGAGCTTTTACTCATCATCACGGTAGCTCCTTAGTAAAGGCTGCTGCAAATTATAGTATTTATTAAGTGATACCTAACATTATTGCTACTTTTTTCTGCCAAAATTAATACATCACTTTCCTTCTTTACTGAGGGGTTATTGGCATTGCAGCACACCCCAAAGTCAGAAGACTAGTTCCTTTGTGTGGTCCTAAACACTGATGAAAACTATATGTGATTACAACCCATGCCTAAAAATTCATAAACATTTATTAATTGGTTTAAGATTAATACACATCTTTTTCCTTTCAGATATTTGTAATTGCTCAAATGTAACACTCTCAAACTGATCTATGATATACATACATGCATAGAAGAATCAACTTAGTGCCAAATATACAAATTAGGGTATGAGATATCCGATGGAATTACTTATCACACCATATATATTGAATGACATATCCCATCATTATAGCATAAATCGTGAGGGTAATAATCCCACGAATAACTAATACTCCAAACAGAATGCAAGATAAAATAATTCCTCGTACCAAAACAGCCCGTAGGTCCAGGAGAAAAGGAATCTACTATCGTAGTTACAAAATAATGCTTCAAGTTTGGTAAGAATTTGGAGAAGAATTCCTCTACACTTAAATTATATCATTAAAATGACAATTGTAGCCAACGCTTTTTTGTGTTTTTTCTTTTTTCTGCTAACAAGAAAATCCGCAGTTTTCACTTCATTAATCAGCAAACTCAATGCCGAAAATCTCTAGTTTCATCTTCATAATTCAGCTATAGAGTGCTAATCCATCCCAACATGATGTTTTTTAAACAGCTTAGTCAACTAGAGCTCACTGTATTCATATGTACATACTGTTCTATTTTTGTTTTCGTCATACATACTCTTCTATTGACAAAGATTTTGACAGATAAAGAGATACATGGAAGTACAAGGAATAATGTTAGAATCTGGTTAGAGTTAAAACATGCTGCTATCTGAGAATGCAATGTCACCAAAATAAGCAGTTACGCTCTTCAACCTTCCATGAAGCCTATTCTTTTCAATCTGCATAAGGAAGCCAGCTCTGATAAAACTGTTTAACAGACAATGCTCGCGCAACAAAGAGAAGAATACTACCTCGACTTCCAAGGGGGGAGAAGACAACCAAGAAAGCTCTTCAACTTGCAGTAAGTCAACATTACGAGGCAAGTACATAATGACATTTGGCGCTATGCTTTGAGCAACTTGGAACAATGAATAACTGCACAACAACATAAAGAGTCTCATCAACAAAACACGTGTTCATCCTGTTAAACAGAAATAAGGTGCATCTGAAGTTCTGAACTATATAGATAGAATTTACACGAGTTGAACATAAGGAACGAGAACTCATATTTATCTCTCAAGAAAAGATCTTGAGGTAATTTAAGACTAAAACTAAGGGGATATGATATGAACAAAAAAGGAGTTAAAAAGTACCAGAGTATGCAGTTGATTTTCAGCAACACCAAAAGCCAACAATGGAAAAATATTCTCACATAGTGGAACTTAAAAGAGAGTAGATATAGCATCTACTAATAATCCAACTGATGATGATTGATAGGTTTAATACACAAACAAGAAAGTAATTACCATAAAGCATAAACCAGAGTGACATAGAAACAACTCATTAACCAAAAGCAGAACATACCCATTTTTTGGCTTCAGCAAGTCAAGAGTAAAAGATTCCTTTTTGCTGTATGCTGGACCGCCCCATGGTGGTGAAAGAAATACTACGTTCCCCTAGAAACGATATGATGGCAACATTTAGGAAGAGAAATAGCAAAAGAAAATCACAAGGATTGCGTGGGAGTCCCTCAACAGGGCTTTATATTTCTGTTTTCCTGAATTTTGTGGACATGCAATACTGAAAAAACCTTGCATGGCCTCATTTTTTGAAATCTAAAAGCCATTACTTTGCTGAGAATATATTGATTGGTGAAGGCACAAAACACATAATCGATGATCCAATATGCAGCTATCCAATCTGTCAAGCTCTAATATGCTTTAGTTTCACGGAACTCCAATACAAGTGGAATAATAGCATAGCAAGAAGTAGACTCTATCATCCTGTAGTCTAAAATCATCAAACAGTTTAAAACTTTTACGAGATGCACTGAAGCTCTTTAGTACAACAACAACAACAACATACCCAGTGGAATTCCACAAGTGGGGTCTGGGGAGGGTAGAATGTATGCATACCTTACCACTACCTCATAGAGGTAGAGAGGTTGTTTCCTAAGAACCCTCGTCTCAAAAACCCAAAAGCAGAATAAACTAGATATAGAAAAAGGAAAGGACAGGAAAAATACATGATAGTATGCAAATACGATAGATTTACCATCACAAAATGGAAAAATGACAACACACTGATGCTCTTTAGTAAAGGTCAAAATTCTCCATTTAAGTTGTAGAAGCCGTTTACGAAACGGGATACTATCTATCCTCAAAGTCTACATGATTAAGTTAACTACTGTATACATCCAATGTCATATTATTTTATGCAACTTAAGGCTGTGTCCATCTAATAATAAGCAGAGGGTGTCACAATATTTAATTGAACTTTAGGTTCCTTCAAGTGACAGAAGTTAACTACCTTTTGTAGAGACAAATCTGGAATCTCGAACCATATATCATAACATGGAAACAACAATAGATAACCTCACTAGACAAAACAAGATGCTCCATCATCTATTTTCAAAAGCCGTGCTATGCCAAATGCCAATCACTTGTAGAGTAGCTTAAGGTTTAGCCTTTGCCACAATTGAACAGGTGTTCCAGAAGACAGTTTTTAGAGATAATTTTTCTTTTTTTGACAATCAAAAAATCCCAGCAGGTCAAGAGGCACACACTTTGAAACTCGACGGATAATTGGCCTGCCCCTCTACCCTACTCCACTTAAATACCTTGCTTTAGCCTGTGGCAAGATTTGAATTTGTTGCTAGACATGAATTTCTTTAAATCATTCTGGTTTTTAAAATTGTAAAACTAGGTGCAGACAATCTCAAAGCTTTAACATGACGAAATACAATCTAGAGATACCAGAAAGCAAATTTCATTAATCTGAGCCATTTTTATCATTTTTTTGAGCCATATTTATACCCAAAATAGTTGTAATTCAAGTATTCAATGGTCAATTAGAAACAGCAGTTATTTGGATCTCTAAATCAAGAGTTCCTAATCTGTAGTCATCATGTTTATGAAGACTGAATAAAACTGTTTATTGATCTAAATACCAAATCGCCTAAAGCATGAAAAACAGCCTCACTCGTGTGCATGGTTAAAGGCTTTACACATTTGACAATTCCCAAACTGCACAATGCAAAAGCCTTAATGCTGCTATCAGCTAAATCTTGAAAGCCATACCCTTGCTTTCTAAGATTTTAATATAGAGGCAGCAAGAATCTCGTATTAAAAGTGAAAATCATTAAAAGGTAAAAGCTGCCATTGCTAGAAGGTTAAACTAATAAAACAAAAGCATGATTGCCTTAAACAAGGCAACTAGCACTGGATAGGATCCAGGTTATCACTTCTATTGCTTTAATCTCGACAGTGAAATTATAGCTACCTATGTGGTAGTGGTAAGGTCTGCGTACATCTTACCCTCCCCAGACCCCACTTGTGGGATTTCACTGGGTATATTGTTGTTGTTGTTGTTGTTGTAGTGAAATTATAGCTACCAACAGAGAGGATATACTCATTACCTACTATCAATCAATCGAGAGAGAGAGGGAGAGCTGATGTACCTTCAAGGATGGGGCCAACTGGAAAAAGTCACCGACAATGAATTCAATATGATCTTCAACACCATATATCTTTGCATTTTCAAAAGCCAAAGCGATCTTTCTAGGGTCAATATCAATAGCAATGACATGATGACACCTATGTACGAGATCATGGACATCAGTCTACTGCTACTAGTACAGATTGAAACATCAGAAAACAAAATGACAAGTGCGAGCTAACTATCCTGTGTAGTTTACAACCTATTGCATAGGAGCCGGGGTTTATCCTGTGCGCACCCAAAGGGTAGCAACAACGTGTTTCCCTTGTCATAAAAAAAGAAAAAGACAAGTTCTTGATTGACCCAAATCAGCAAAATGCACAACTTTATATTCCACACACCTTTCGGATATCAACATAAATAAGGTTCCACATACATTTCCACACTAAGCTTATTTCTCCAAGTTTGGCATACAAATATTAATTGCCCACTCTTTCATTTTAGATGTGCAAGATGAGGTTTCTTTGTCTTGATCCAAAGTAGCAACTTGACTAACACCTTAGCTGTCATAGAAATTCACCTGTCCACAAGATTTACTCTATTTCTTCATAGAGGTTTAATGAAACCTCTTTATAAAGATTAGTAACTTAAGTAAGTATAAGTTCATTTTAGTGTATACTACAGGAGACACATAGAGAAACATTCCAGTGCAAGAAATGGCAGTAGAGGCACTAAATAATGGATTCATTACCATCTTTTCGGTTCTTTATATTAGAAGCAGAACTAAATAAGAAATGAACACAAATGAATTCGGCAAGAAATACAACATACATAGTTGCAAACTGGATAGCATTGCCACCAACTCCAGCGAAACCATCAATGACGACACCGCCTCCACAGCGGCGGGCATGCCTACGGGCAATCTTCTCTGGCGTAACGGAAAACCAGCCTTCTTCATCCATCTTAATACCTTGGTCATATCTTAAAAAAAGATCATATCTTTGGACCCAATACTTCTTCACAAGTGGACTAACCCCTTCGTCTTTAACAACTACTTCTTTGTTGATTCTCCATTTTCGTTTGAATTTAGCTGATGAAAAAACAAAGATTCTCAAGAAATTACATAACGGATTCAAGATAGAACAATTAGGGCAAAGATTGTTGATTCTACTTGCCAAATGGGTTACCTCTTTTCTTGATCAACCTGGGCTTTCGTTTTCCACGCATTTTTAGTGCTTCTAATAAACCATACACAGATTGAAAATCTGGGAATCAAAGTTTTCGAAAAGAAATTACGCGGGATGAAATTTTTTTGGAAATTATTCCAGTAGAAGATGAGTGGAAAAAAAAGAAGAAAGAAATTAAGGAAGAGGAAGAATAAAAGTAAATACTGTAGTTATTTCATATATAAAAATGATACTTTAAGAAATGAATAATATCTTTATAAGTAAAACTATTTACCTTGCCTTTAGAGTTATTACTCACAGTATCTTTTTTCTTTAATATGTTTGTTTTGTGGTAAATTTTAATTCAAGATTTCTCATTTTTAAAAAGTTAAAAATAAAAGGTAGTTTGAGAAGAAAAACCATATTAATTTTCAATTAAATATTAAATATTTATTTATGGTGAACAAAATTATTTGGTACTTGTTGTTAGGGACAACTCAAACATAAGGATGGCTTAAAGCCAAAATCTAAGGAAGATCTTAAATGTTTTTTTTAAGGCTTAAAGTCCTATTTTTTACTTAGATACGAAAACTAAGATAAGTTCCCAATAGACACCTCAACTGTTAAGATTTGATCCCAAAAAGTATTTAATGAAATCAAATCTTAAGCTTTTTTTTTAATTTATGAAGTTTGTTTATCATAGATTATTAAAATGCACAGTTATTAGTATTTTTTTTTATAATAGATTTCTTCTATATTTCTAATCAATAATATAATCAATATATTTAATCTTCTTTGAGACAATGAACAATATTCTACATATGTTGAACTTCTTCAAATATTTTTTTCTCTTATATAAAAAACACATTTTTTTTACAAATAGTACTTAGGACACTTATTTTTTAAAATTAATTAAAACTCACATACACTAGTCCAAAAACTATGATTATTTTAAAAAATGAAAAAATTTTAATAATAGACAAAGAAGAAATGAAAGCTATGAAGAGATGAACAAAATCCAAGCAAATAATCCTTTGCTTTCTTCGAGAATCACGTCATTTTTCTTCAAGAAAATAGTTCTTATCTGTACAAGAAATATACATTAGAAAATAGTATGTGTTAATTTACCTAAAAATACTTTATGTGATAACTTTTGACTTGGCACAATGTTTAAGAAAATAAGAAAGACTTTTAAAACTAGTGGTCTAAAATTATTATTAGATATTTGTGTGACTAAAAATCATTTCATTAAGTGTAAAAAGAAAATTCTAAAGATAAATTGTTTCCTATTTGAATAAGGTGACAGTTTTTTTTAAACGAACCAAAAAGCTACGTAAAATGAGATGGAAGGAATAGTTATTTTATTAAATTTGGGCAATTTAGGAGAATTTATTAAATTTGGGTAAAAAATTGTAAGGATGGTTAGCCCACGAAAATTTTCCTTTAAAAAATGCCAGGCAAATATTGGGGTCAAATGTAAAAGTTTTTTGGTTTGGAAAAAAAAAATCTAAAACTTGGAGATATGCATATTTATTTGGAAAGAGTGTAGATGGTTGAGGTTATTACATTGTTGTTGTCATTTTCATTATTATTCTAATTAATGCTGAACAACAGCAAAGGAGCATTATTCATCTATATATTTATAGATTGCAAATATTGAAAGTAACTATTTAAAGATGACACAAATATTTGATTAACACGAGGTAGTCCAACATAAACAACGTGGATGGCCACACCATTAATGCATTTTTGTTTCTTTGTTTGTTTATATTAGGTAACAACTTTAAGGGATTCTTTTCTTATATATGATGCAAAGCTCTAAAATAAACAACTTTACAATTATAAAAATAAGCAAAATTTTATAAAGTAAGGTTGGCTTAATAATTGAAAGTTGAAAAGAAGTGTGGTATCAGTATCCTTGGATGTTTAACTCATTATCTGAAATAGATGTAAAACAATAAAAGTATCAAATACTGGTGTTTTTCAAAGTGATTCCTAAAAAATCGAGCTAGAAGAATAATAGAGGAAAAATATTTCTTCAAATTCAAGTCCAAAAAGAGGAGAAATATAAAGTTGTCTACAAAGATCGACTTTTTAACTTTGCATAAACCCAATTATATGAGAATGCACACAAGAATGTCAAGAATATGAACAAAAAAATGGACAGCTAAATCGGAAGAAGAGGAAAAAATATCTAACTTAAGCGTAAAGACGGGGCAGAGTCAAACTAGCACAGAGACCTCAACGTCCAATGAAAGTCACCATAAATTTGGATACTAGAATAACACACGAGTAAGAAATTTTTGAGGATCAAAAAATGAAGAAAGAGAAAATGAGAAAGTGAACAGAAAAACATCGAGAAGTCATGCGGAGAATACAAGAATCATACTCTAGCAGAAAAATGGATCGTCCAATTGGAAGTTTGAAATGCTAGAGAAAAGCTCCGAATCTCCCAGAGTGAATATGGAAACATAATTTACTTTTGTTTTTTAATTTAATTTATAATACAGACCTTTTATTTTTATTATTATTTAATAAATAAAATAGTCAGTAGAATTTGAACCCACTGACCGCAGTAAAAAAAAAATTAAAATAATTAACTTATCGATAAATACTTATTCGCACAAAAATTTTTATAAGAAAACTATATAAATATATTATAATTAAATAATTTAATAAAATAAAAAATCATGTGTTTATTGACTTGAAGATTTTTTTTCTTTTCTATTGGTGTTGTTTGTCCTTGGAGAGTGTCACAGGCTCACAGCTCTACCACAAGCTGTCTCTATTACAGAGCCGATGAAGCAATGGCTGTAGAAGACAGAAAAGGTAACAGTTTTGAGAGTTCCTTTCCTTCGGGGCCTTATAGTCTTGTATCCCACCCCCACCCCCACCCTTCCCTTCCTTTAAAGCTAATCAGCAAAGCCAAATGATGAGTTTTTCCCTTAAACTTTTTCTTCATCTTTGAATAGGTAACGCTTCTTTCTTATGGGAATTTTCAGATTTCCTTTATGGGTTTTGATGTATGGATATGATCCTTAAATCCCTTTTCAATTTGGGTGTCATGGGGATTTTGGGAGGACTTTATTGTGAAATATTCAATTTTGAGGGTTTTTTTCCTGTTTAGGTTCTTTTTTGTTTCTTGGGTAGCTGTGAAAATCTGGAGGAATTTGTTGATGATTTGATGAGTATATGTCTGCTGGTAATTTTCTGTTGTTCCATATTGAAATTTCAATTTCTTGTAATTCATCTGCTTGTATGTATTGTAACCTGTGATTAGGAGATCGTTTCTTTATGAGCCTGTTACTCCAATTAATTACTTTCCAGTTTGTTGTTTTATCTTTTTCAAAAAAAAATTCCCTTTATCCTTACTAGGCGACAAACTTCATTTTTCTAGAGTTAACCTATTCCCCTCTTTCATCATTGGAATGAATAGACCTTAATACAGTTTCTCTGGATATAGAAGATTAAAATAGCTGATACTATCTAGTTTGGATTTAGTATCAGTTGATCTTTTGCGCTATTTCTTTCCCCCCCTTTGTGATGCTAGCGATTTTTTCGATCTTATGGTTTTGCGGCTTTTTAGTAGGAGGCATGCACTGAAGTGGTGTGTCGCTAGCTGGATTTTATGGGTTTGTGGCATTTTAGTACAAGGCATGCACTGAATTGGTGGGTGCAGGTTATCAAGGTTGCAGCATAAAAGGGGAAAGACTAATGGGTAGCATATTGAGTCGGAATAACCACAACTCTAATGTGGGGAATCTCGTTGAGGGCTCCCAAGGTGCATCATGCAAGAGACAGAGGACATCAGATAGCTTCTGGGAGCAAAGCCCACGATTAATTCCAAGCCTGCCTGATGAGATATCTGTTCAAATCCTCGCCAGACTTCCTAGAATGCACCACTTAAATGCAAAATTAGTTTCGCAGAGCTGGAAAGCTGCTATTATGAGTCCAGAACTTTATAGGTGTAGAAAAGAACTTGGAACAACAGAAGAGTGGCTCTATCTTTTGACAAAGACTGAAGGTGATAAGTTTTTGTGGTATGCGTTTGATCCAATCTCCATGAGATGGCAAAGGTTGCCACCAATGCCGGCAATTGCGGTAAATGATGAACCTAGAGGTGGTTTATCTGGACTTCGGGCATGGAACATGGCAGGTTCAAGTGTAAGAATTGCAGATGCCATAAGGGGTTGGCTTGGAAGGAGAAGTGCTCTGGATCAAGTTCCATTTTGTGGTTGTGCTATTGGAGCTGTTGATGGATGCCTCTATGCTCTTGGGGGATTCTTCAGAGCTTCAGCCATGAGATCTGTCTGGCGGTATGACCCCATTGTTAATGCTTGGGATGAAGTAAGTCCCATGTCCACTGCAAGAGCTTACTGCAAGACAGGTGTCTTGAATGGAAAGCTTTATGTAGTAGGAGGTGTTACTCGGGATCGTGGGGGACTTGCTCCACTTCAATCTGCAGAAGTATTTAATCCTCATACTGGTATTTGGTCTGAAGTCCCAAGTATGCCATTTTCAAAAGCTCAGATGCTACCCACTGCTTTTCTAGCTGATCTACTCAAGCCTATAGCCACTGGGATGACATCTTATCGGGGGAAACTATATGTTCCTCAAAGTTTGTATTGCTGGCCTTTTTTCGTTGATGTTGGAGGAGAGGTCTACGATCCCGAAACTAATGCATGGATTGAAATGCCAATTGGCATGGGAGATGGCTGGCCTGCTAGGCAGGCAGGAACAAAGTTGAGCGTCACTGTTGAAGGAGAGCTGTATGCATTGGATCCTTCTAGTACTCTAGATAGTGCTAGAATAAAAGTTTATGATCATCAAGATGACAGTTGGAAGGTGATTGAAGGAGATATACCTATTAATGACAATTCAGAGTCTCCTTATCTTCTTGCTGGTTTTCTTGGAAAGCTCCATGTGATCACTAAAGATGCAAATCACAATATCATGGTCATGCAGGCTGATAGGCAAAATCATTCAGTTCCTTCTCCATCAACCTCAGCAAATTCCTTACAAAAAATTCTGCACGAAGCTCCAGAACCTGTTTTAGGATCTGAAGCAAATATGTGGAAAGTTGTTGCTTTGAGAAGTGGTGGATCTGCAGAGCTGGTTAGCTGCCAAATCCTTGATGTATAGTTTTATCACACAAGGTTGCTATCCCCCTTGTTTTGATGTTGCCTTCATGTTTTTCCCCTCAGTTAATACGACCAGTTAGTTTTATGATATAAAGCTTGAGTTTTGCGGAAACAGCAACAATGTATATTGCAGCCTCCAAACATTTTATGTTACATATATAAGAAAATTTGGCTAAAGTGTGTAATAGATTTTACTTGTTTGTGGTCAACCAAGTTGATTCATTAGGTGCTTGATTTATCATTTGCCAACGGAAAAACCTAAAACTTCAATTCACGATTGTATCCTAATATGGTGAATGAATTACTGTTTTTGTCAATCATCTGTTCGTTGTGAGTTACTTGAAAGATGGCATAACCACTCGGATGAGGAAAAGATCGATAGAGGTAATTCCTCACCCACCTACAGCTGATGCATATTCCATGTTTTTGCAGGAATGACATCTAACTATGAATCAACACAAAGGGAAGAAATAGGTTGTGCATAAGATAGTGGTTTACTGTTTCTTTGGTTGAACGCTTTTGATATTGTTGTCCCCTTAAATGATACTGATGATTTTGTTCAACTCAGCTGTTTTCTGCAGTGTGAGATATCTGGACTATTGCAACTATTCCTCCTCCTTATCTGACATTCACCAAAAACTTTTCCTTAAACACACTACTCAGCAGGTGACTGACTCAAAATTTTAGAACTGTCAAGTTAAATGATTATTTGCCGAACAAACAATCACTATCTGATACATCCACAAGGAAAAATTACATTTGGGCTTCCACAGCCATTCCTGCAGTGGATTAACTTCCACATTCAAACCTTTAATTGACCCAGAGTAAACTATAGACATTCAGATGTCATCAAAATTCCTGACATACAATATAATCTTAAAAATGAAAAAAAGGAAAATAAATATGCACAAAGATGAAAATTGGTTATTACAAATACAAAGGATTTCCCTTAAAAGAGTCCTATATGTGCTGCTGGCAGAAAAGCTGAAAGATCATCTTGGCCCTGATAACTCATCAGGTCGCAGATTATAAGTGGAGTCTGCAATAATCCAATCAGTCTGAGGATGGTGAGCATGGTTGAAGTCTTGTCGGAACATCTCCTCCTTCTGCCATTCTTCCCACCTCTCAGCTAGGCCATCACCTTCAAGCATTCTCACCACTTCCGACATCTTTGGACGTTCCATTGGGGAGCTCTGTGTGCAGAGTAGAGCTACCTGAATGAGCTGTTTCACCTCTTCTTCATTGTAATTACCCTGAAGATCGGCATCTACTAATGTTTCATACTTCTCGTCCTTTAGAAGTCCCTTGACCTGAAATTTTAGCGAAAGTTTTGAGGTCAAATAAGGTACTCACATGACTGCCATTTAAAAAGAAATCACAGTGTGTACGGTTTTTCCTCTTCATGTCAACAAACTATTAATTTCATCATAAAAATAAGAAAGCATTCACCAGTTAAGTAATTAAGATCTTCGATAAGTAGCCCTACAGGGGGGCTGAGAAGACAGAAAACCAGAGAGCATGAGGCTCGTGATTCTCTGTGCTCATATTTGAACCATATTGAAGTTTCCAAGTTCAGTCGCTTTATTTACTTCTGAGTTCGGATAGTCATTTGTCTTTCAATTTTCTATATTTCAATAACGGTGAAAGATTTGACCATTCTCTTCCCTGCTAAAGGGTATCCTTTCTAGAGGATCCTCCCAAAGTAGTTCCCTCTCGCAAAGTGTATCCTTTATCTCACCTACTCTCCGATGCAAACACTAGCCAAATACTGAGGAAATTACCCTAGCAATTCCATACAAAAAAAGAGATAAAGTTCTATCTGCACAGAAGGCAACAATCAATTAGAGGCATGGAAGAAGTATCTAAATCTTCTGATAAAGAGATATGCTAGACCAGTGCTTTTGCTAACCAAAGGGAGAAAGATTTTAATATTAAAGAGCAATTTGAGAACAACCTGCTACTAGATAATAAAGTGATGCACCCTGACCATAGCGATCATGCTACAAACGGTTTAGCAAGAAATGGTCAACTTCTAGGGGAAAAGAATGTGCATAAATCCAAGTTCCAGGAATAAAATTATTTTGGAAACCAGGATGTTTTGAATGTAGTACCAAAGATAACTGGAATCATACATGCCATACTGCAATGTAGAACTTGGTAGAGCTCACAACAACATATAAAACTTTTTACTTTTAAACAGAACTGTAGCCTTGAGACTTGAGAAAAGAACAAAGAGAGCCATAAGTGTGTGTAGAAGAGTGAGGGAGGTGAGACGAAGCTGAGATTTCTCATTGACGAAAGAGGATACAAAACAGGAATAAGGGATGTGGGTTGAGTATGGGATAGGGAAGGGATAACAGAACAAGAATAGGATTGGAGATATTAAAGGGAAAGAAAGGGGACATAACAGTGTCTCTTATTCGCCCATCCAAATTTGTCGTGGGGGCGTTATTATTTGGAACAAATGATAAGAACAGATGCAGGTCTAAATCAGGTATTATTACGTTGAGTACAGAAATCACGGTGTTCTGCTTATAGGAAGTTGGCATGACAAAATCAAGCAATTATAAAGAACATAAAGTTTCACCTTATCAGAGAAAAGAGAAAAAATGTTTAGGTAGAAGCACAACAGCTAGAGCATGTAGATTAGTAAATGCTTACCCAATCTAGCAACATGACATCATCATCATTGGCGAGTCTAGCAAGATCAAATGCCCTTTGCCCAGTTATGAGCTCTAGAAGCATAACTCCGTAACCAAACACATCAGTTTTCTCAGAAGATTTACCCGTGGATAAATACTCGGGGGCGATATGCCCAATTGTACCACGTACAGCAGTAGTAACATGAGTATCCTTGTAGTCCATGAGTTTGGCTAACCCAAAATCCCCAACAACTGCTTCATACTCCTCATCCAACAATATATTTGCAGCTTTGACATCACGGTGAATGATCTTAGGGTCACAATGATCATGCAAATAAGCAAGACCTCTTGCAGATCCAAGTGCTATACACTTCCTTATTGGCCAGCCAAGTGGTGGATCTGATTCTGGCCGCTCTACAAGAATGTAAATTTACCGTAAGAACAAGTTCAGGATGTCAAGTAAACTGGGGATAAGTTCCCATTTTAGCTTGAACACAATTTACTTTAATTGGTATCTTGTCATTCATGCATAAATGAAGATTACTTACTATCTCTGACACTATGAATTCAGAATATAGAACTTGAGAAGATATCTTAATATTTGGTAGGACATCAAGGATAGTAACGCTCTTGAAATTGCTTCACAGACCACGAGTAAATCACAAAGAACGTCAACTTCTTACTAGAATGGCATACTCACAACTATAACCCACTAAATCCTAATATAACCACAACAATATCTAATAATGCCAAGTTTACACAATGATGTACACCTCTGCAGTAACTTTCTCCGAATAATTTATTTTACTAGACCACAACTTAAAGTTTAGAAAAAACATTATTGTCGGTTTTCAACCTTTTCAAGTGCTTGATCTGATGTATTTTGACTTAATGGAGCAAAGAAATACGGAAATTTCCAGACTAAGACATACCTCTTAAGCGTGAAGCAACACTGCCATTTGCCATGTATGGATAAACAAGCAACCGTTCAGTTGCTGTCATGCAAAAGCCCCATAAACGAAGTAGATTTCGATGCACAGCCATACTAATCATTTCTACTTCTGTCTGAAACTGTAACTCCCCACCTTGAGTACGTTCCTCTTTTAATCTTTTAACCGCAACTAAAGAGCCATCAGCCAATCTGCCCTTGTAAACCTTGCCAAATCCTCCTCTTCCAAGTATATTTTTATTGCTGAAATTGTCAGTTGCAACTTGTAATTCTCGCAATGAAAACCTCTTGAGTTGTCCAAGATGAACTTCTGGATCCTCCTCAGCTGCAAAAGAACGTAAAATTGTAAATACTGATTAAATTAAAATTAGATTTGATAACAAAAAACTAATCAGATGTTTGATTGAGGCTTCCCACCTGGAACATCAAAGAAGTGATCTTCTGGTTTTCTTCGACGCCACCAAGCAAGCAAAATCGCAGGAGCAGCAAATAGAAGAGCAGCCCCTGCAGCAACACCGCCAGCAATCGCCCCGGTTGCACTGTTTCCCACACCTAAGAATTTCCAATTTTAAGTTTTTAAATTTTCTGATGGATGAGTAAAACCTAACATAGGCAGTTCTAAAATTTAAAAAAAGGGGATACGGCAATTTCACCATTAACACTCTCACTGAGGAATATGTTGTAAAGCTAAAGTGCTAACAAAAGAGAAAAGATGCAGCAATAGGTTAGGATCCTTCAGTTTATTCATATCAAACAGGTAATTGTTTGTTATTTAGCCTTTTGGTGGTGTTGGTTTGTGTACAGTATTCAGAGAAGGCAAGGATACCTTTGGACAGCATTCATGGTCAATAAGAATGCACAACAAGGAGATTTTTTCTCCCGCATGTTGCTGGAAAATACACTGAAACTAATTTCTCATCAAAGCTTTGATACCATGTAAGAGACATGGGAAAGAATTGAGAGAATGCTTGACAATAAATTCTGAAGTCTGGGTCCTTGTATAGTCACAATATCCAATGCATCCAGTTGCATTTCCTGATATAGGACACTTCTATAGATTCTTCAATATCACTTGAACGTCTAGTCTATCTATACAACCTATCTATCAGTAGATAACCCCAAAATCACCTGTAAAATTTATCTAACATAGAACGCTAAAAGTTTATTATAATGTCCAAATGAATAGCTTATAAAAGAAGATCTTTTTTGGGGTTAGTCTCTTCCCCTAAAGCAGTCAGCCCTTTGCTATCTGTCTAGGGAAAAATGAGAGTGAGCAGTGTCTTAACCATAAAACATATATTATTTTAACAAACCTGAAGAAGGGGGCGTTGGAGAAATAGGAGGAGGTGGAGAAGCTGGAGGATTGTCCAATTTATTATTAGCAAAACTGAAATATAGACATTCGGATGTTAGAATTTCTTTATCATGATTCGAGACTTTCAGATAAAGAACTTGAATATAAACTAACCCTTTTCACAGACCTGATAGGAGTAAAAAGTGAGAAGGAACCATTGACTGGAACAGGTCCTGTTAAATTATTGTTTGACAGATCACTGCATTGCGAGGAGTGACCATTAGTACCTAAAAATTAGAAAATACTGATGGCGGAAACAGCATATGATAAAGAATGTGCCAGCTTTATACTTACAGCACTTGAAGTGAAGTGACTGTGGTCAAAAGCATTGGAATTTGTCCAGTCAAACTGTTATTGTTAAGCCTCCTTCAATTTAGCAAAAAGAAAATAATAACAATGAGAAGAAAATTTGATCAAGCTTAAACAGACAACTCAGCTGATTAATCTGTCCGTGTGCACCATGTAGTAAATACAAGACTAATGAAGAACAAATAGTAATATTAGAAGATGCTACAAAATTCATGCCCAATATCTAAGAAAGCTTCTGGACACCGTTAGCTGGTTGAGATATATGTTTGTATATACAATCTTCAGAACAATCTATTTTTCCGAGCTTTGGGTAATAAGAAGAACAGCATGTGAATTTATCCTGTTCAGAAGCATGCCAATGGACCTTTATAGAGAGCAGGAACCACAATTTTATCAACAACTCAAATCCACCAAGCCTTTTGCAAGCCTATATAAGGGAAATAGGAACAATGCCTCCCAAGGATAATGGACAAATTTCAGTGTCAAGTACTGGTGTTGGACACATATCGAGCATGTGTGCATCTAACTTCCTGTACTTTTTGAATTTTTAGACATGCATGTCCTCCATTTTGAACACCCTAAGACACCAAGTTTGAGTATTTCTATGAGCTACTTCAGGATTTCTTCTTCCGCGTCCTCTTCCTATCTCTCTCTTTATGAATAATTTAAGCCACACAGAACGTTATGATGCTGTCTCATTGGAAATTATACTCCAGGTGCTTGAAAATTGTGTCTTCATGATCACATTTCTTCCACTTTGCCAATAAAGAGCAAAGTCTATCCCTATTATCCAAAATAACTAAACAATAGAATAGTAGGTTCTTTCTGACAGCAACTTGTGAGACTATTGACAGAGTACAGAGCCACTCGATATGCTAAAATAGAAGGTGGCATTTCTTGACTAAGCAAAATTTTCATAGAATCTCATGGCTTAAGAAACCATTCAACCAAGCAAAAGACAAAAAGAAAAACAAACAAATAGAATAGGAAAAGGATGTGTAACCCATACAGGAAACGTAGTCTCTGAAGCTTGCCCAAAGTGTCAGGAATTGGACCAACTAACTTGTTCAGGTAAAGATCCAAGCTCACCAAATTCGTCAAATTCCCCAGTTCATATGGAATTTTTCCACTTATATTATTACTATAAAGTTCCCTGAAATTAGGAAAAAGATGTCAAAAGCATTATCAGTTCTGATACTTCCAGACCACACAATCTGCAAAAACAAAGGGCTATATAATAGTCATAACACAGCTATGTAGCACTTAAAAATTAATAAGTGCATCCACAAGCTACACCTTTTGAGAGAAAAGAAAAGGAGGTTCATAATGTGTTTAAAGAGTCAATGGGAACATCTGCAGCAGAGGGATTCTATCCATTTTAATAGTACTTCATTACTGCTTACAGCATCTTCACTCACTCATCTTGCTACTTTGAACAAAAATAATTCGAGTCAAATCTTACTGCAATTTTGAAAGGAACCCATATAACCTTTAAACTATTCCACATAATACTGATTTTACAATCTATAGATATGATTATCAGCGTGATATAGGAAATGTACAAGTCTTTGAACCAATATGAGACTAGCATAAGCAACTGTCAACTTAGAAAGGAAGAAATGAAGCCATTGTGTAGAAGGTTTCAAGTATTTTATGTTCAAACGGATTACCAGCAAACAGATTTGTTAAGGTCAGTTTAAATTGAAGCAGAGAGTTTTTTGTCATCCACTTTCATCGGCCCATCAACTCAAAAGTGCACAAGAAATTAAAATTAATTTAACATTGTGAAAGCACAATCATACCACATCTATTGTGAATTAACTACAGAAAATATGCCTAAAGAAATGACTCAGGTTCACATCCTAGTGATGGCAAAATACATTAGGTGAATTCTTCTCATCTGTTATTTGCCTAAGCCTTGGAAGACAGAGTTAACCGGAGGTACCCGGTGGAATAGTCGATGTGCGCGCAAGTTGACATAGACACCGCCATCATTTAAAAAAAAAAATTAGAGAAATGATTCATTTTGACATGAGAATTTTAAAAAAAAAAAATTACTTATACCAGAAACTCATAGCTTAATAGCGCATAAATTGAAAAAGACAAATAGAGCGTTTGTCTCTTGTCAGATAAATCCACTCCTTCCCAGTTTAACTATGCTTTGAGTCGAGTTTGTTGAGCAAGTAAAACTCGATCTTACAGCACGCGGGCACGAGTCTCCCTATAGTAATAATATATGGAAACCGAGAAATCCACCTGTGGCCCGCCCTTTCGACCAACCACAGCCTTCTAAACCGGTGGATAAAGGGTCCGCCCCTCTACCGTTCTCCACTTAAATACCAGGCTTCGCTTTGCATAGTATGAGGCTTGAACCTATGACCTCAACCACAAATCCTCCACCCTTTGCCACGTGAGCTAGGCCCTGGGGGCGTACCACTGCAGTAATTTAATTCTTGAATGCTGCAAACTTCCATTTAAGGAGGAAGTACCGTGTAGATATGGACAAATTAAAAGGAGAAGTACATTATATTGGATTAAGGGATATGTAGGTATATCCACTAGAAACATTCTAGCACCTCTAGAAAAAACAAGACAAATATTTTAGTTTTATTTGGGTTTGGGTATCAAGTCAATGGAGCAAACCAAAGTTCTCCGACAAGTCCAATAATCTAAACATACAAGATACAATTTATCTTATCATGTCCACCCAATGCACATAATGCATCAGCAACATAATAGGAAGTGCTACTTATCATATCATAATTTCTCAACCAGAAGAATTGAACGTAAGGATTGTCAGGATTGAACATAATTAAAAGCTGCTGACGCCATGTAGTAGTGAAAATTGAATAAAGAAGAAATTAACTATTACAGTTTTCATATTTCCAGTCCTTGAGCGATAGTCATTCATGATCTTTGAATAGATTTACTGGTTCCTAATAACAGCTATACACTAACTTTAACTTCTTTGGCACCTATTTAAGACTATTTTGACCTAATTCGATCACAACCGACTCAGGGTACACGTGACCTGACATAGGAATGTAGATGCATATACGACAATTGTATTGTGACAATTTACTAATAAAACAAAAAGTTAAGGAAAGAGAATTATCACGAAAGGTAACTTACAAGTATTGCAAATTCGGGAGTTGACCAAGCTGGGGAACGAGTTGACCCGACAAATTTGCATTTCCAAGATCACTGCATATAGGACAAATGGAGCTAAAATCGGTAAATGAACCCCGTGGCATGAAACGTCAGGAATAACCTAGGTTTTCAGTAGCTTACACTCTAGTAACACTATTCTCACTGTTGCAGGTCACATGAAACCAAGTACAAGGATTGACAAGGGTTGGATCCCAACTCTGTAAAACATTGTTAGGATCAGCCAAAGTGGTCTTCAGCGCATTCAATGCATCACCTGTCTTACATGAAGTGATTAATAATCAGTAAGTATCTTGTCCATGCACCTCCTTAGTGGCTAATACTGTAATCAGTAACAATTCACCACTTTCTTAAAGCTGTTTCTTTACCAAAACTAAACCTCTTTATCGGTAAGCACATTAAATAGCAACTTTCCTGGCATTACTTATACTCAAGCACATTACATAGCAACTTCATTACTTATACCCAAACTGATCTTTTCTCTTCAACCATCTCCCCCCACCCCCAAAACACACACAATGACTAACAAATTAAGTTCCTAACAGTACAAGTTAACTGTAGTTCAACTGTTTAATGCAATGAATATATCAATTTAGCTTCAATTGTTAAATAGTCAATCATTCAAGCAAATTAGGAACAAAAAAAAGTCAACATCTTTCAACTCAACACAAAGCAACCAATCTGAAAATGTAAAGTCCAAGAACAGACCTTCAGTGTTACCATATACAGGAACCAGCAAGAGCCCAATTAAGCAAAGAAAAACTGAAGCAGACCCCAAGATCGCCAAGACCCATTGATCCATCATCCCACCTAGTCCCTTCACCATAACCCCACCTGCCAAAAACCTAGATTTTCCTCATTACAAATCTTCACATACTAACTCCACATCTTTAACAAGTCAAAAATAATCAAAACCCTAATTCAAGAAAAATGGAAGTTGCCAAATCTGAATCCCAGAAAAAGCAGAAAACAGTAAAACCAAAGCAAAAGGGATCAAGAAAAGATTTTTGTTTTACTTTCTTGAACTTTCTTGGAGAATTGGGAATGGCAGATAATTCACCGTAAAAATGGATTTCTTGAGTTTAGTTAAAGCTCAATGATATGAAATAAAGAGTAGTAGTAAAATTCAACGGTCTATGAGGAAGAATGGTGGTAGTCGTCGTTGCAGAGGAAGAGAGAGATGTTGGTCAAAGGTTGCGCTTTCACGGTTGTCTATTCTATTATTTTACGGGAAATAAAATGTACACTACTTAATTAGTTGCTGAATTTTGACTCACACGCACTTTCTCAAGTGAAAATCAAATAAAACACAATATTAAACTACTTAATTAGTTAAAAATACTAGTTTCATTACATTTCTCTGAATATACTTAACTCTTTTAGTATGTAAAAGAAAATGACATTTTTTTTCAAAAACTATCTCATCATAATTAAGCTGCTTAAGCAGACATCAAGTTGATAAATTTGTTTGAAGATATATTTATAATATTTTGGTGATTCTTCGATTTTTCTTGTCTTACTTTTAAAATTTTAGTATATTTAAAAACTTTGTAAAAGTATAATTAATCATGATAATTGACAAAAAAGGGGATAAAAGGAGTAATTTATCTATATATATTCTATTTAAAAAATGTTTATCATCTGTAACTATGTTATTTCAATATATCTATATTGTATGTATAATTCATATTTAAAATACATAATGTAAATCTTTTATCAAAACAAGTTAAATATTGATTTAGGACACTTATAATCATCTATATTGCATGCAATTACTTTTATACATAATATCATATATCTATATTATATGCATAGTTTATTTTTAATACATAATGCGGTTTTTTTATCAAACAAATATAATACATTTATAATATATATACCTTACATATACAATTCACTTCAAATATATAGATTGTTATGCCCTTATAAATAGTATATAATATATCTAAGCCAATAATCTATTTAAAAACTATAAATATTTTATAAAAAGATAATTATTCCTTGATATAATTTTTTATTTTAGTCCACTTGATAGGAAGTTTATTTGTTTATTAGTATAGAAAAAAAGAAATGGGGGAAAAATATACGTGGGTAGTTGTCATAAACGCAATCTTAATACTTTCGTATACTTTTAATTTGTATGGCAAAACTCTTCATTTAAAATCACTTAGAGTAGGAACGAAGAATATATATAATTTTAACCATTCTATTTTAGTTTTCTTTTTATACAGTAAAGTAATTATATTCGTGATTATTTAGTAAAACTTGTTTCTGGGTGGTAATTTAAAATCAACTTTACAAGTTTATGATTGTTTTTTACTATTTTGATAAGGTAAAAGGGGATGTTGGGTCAAAGACGCACGCCCAACGGGGGGTCCAAAATAATAGTGCATGAATAGTATTAGAAAGCACCTTCTTCAAATTAATATCTTTGTTTCATTTGTGGAAAAATTACCCTACTTATTTCTCCAAACTCACATTCCATATCAACACTAGTGCATTTTTTCTTCAGCAAATTATTAGGGGTGTACATTCGATTTTATACATTATCAATTCGGTTAATTGGTTTTCGATTTTTAAATATGCTAAACCAATAAAATAATTTTTCTCAATTTTTGATTTATTGATTTTAAGTTACAAATGATTTGATTTTCGATTTACCTGATAAGAATGATAATAAGAATTTGCATGAATAAAAAACAGATAGAATATGAAGACTATGTTAACAAACTTGCAAAAGTTATAATTAGTTAATTACAAACTAAAATACTACCGTGGATAACTAATCACTTAAATACTATAAAGATTAAAATACGTAAAGTATTGTTATAGTGTCATATTACTATTAAATTACTAATATTTTATATTAAAGAAGGGGTAAAATAGTAAATCATTATAATCTTATTGGGTTATCGGTTTACCCAATAGTAAAAACTGATATCCAACCGATATCCCAATAATCTTTTTTTTTCAAAACCATTAAAAATCCGATAACCTAACAACCCAATAACAATAAACCAATTATACTTTTATCGGTCGGTCTGATTTTTGCACACCCCTACAAATTACACGAGACGCTAAACTTAAAAAATTACAAAACAATAGCCCTCGTCGTAGATAGGGATGTATAATCAGTGTATATTTATGTATCATAATGTATATTTAGTTTATAGCTCATGTATAAGTAATATACATTGTGTAGTAGTGTATACTTTATATAACTTTTGATAAACTATATTGTATAAGCATGAATAGTTTCACTGATTTTGATGGGCTACTTTTTAATAAATGATATTTTTAATGAAATTATTCATGCATGACTTTCTCCATTAATGGGAGAAACATATTTTAACGTTTCAATTGTTTAGAAGTATATTCGAACCTATTTTAAGTTCAGAAGTTTATTTGAATCTTTTCAATTGCTCAAAGGGTATACTAATTATGTCCAAAATGAGAGGAACAAATTTGAACATTTTTAATCGCTAAGAGATATATCTGAGATAGAAGATAGCGTTGATTTGATGGGTTAATAAAGAATATATTTACAAACATTAGGAGCATTTTTTTTAGATTATCCCTAGTCACCTTCCATATCTACTTCTTGTTATTTTTTAGATTTTTAATAGATCTTATTTAGATTTGTCCTAAAAGAAAGCAAAGCCAAAATTAGGGGACAAGTCATTTTATGTTTTACTTTATAGAAAGGAGGCCAAGTTAGGCATGTGTGTTTCTCTATGGTTTTTATTTTGTAAAGACTTTCAAGAACAAATGCTTCATAAAGTTGAGCACTAAAATAATTATGTTCAAGAAAAGGGAATTTACATTGATACAAAGAATGTGACTATTCAATAAAGCTTGTTGATGAGCCATTTTCCAAAGACCCTTTGTGTTGAGTAATGGTCACTGTTTTAGAAGTTATAATAGTCAAAATTGGAGATATGGAAATTGGACAACTTTGAAGTTTGAAGGCTCTGCATATTGAATTGAATTGAGCATATCAAATAAGCTAAATTGATGACCCGTGAAAAATGAATCAATTAGCTTAATCGTATTTTCATATCTGCTTTAAAATTATTTTCTACGTGAAGAACTCCTTTAAAATCTTATTACTGGATCTAAGAAGATAGCAAAAAATGGTAGATACTTGACAAATGGATAATGTATATATCAGGTAAGCCAGTGATTTCAAATCACGGTTTGATATTATGTTAATTTGATATTGAACTTTTTATTTGGATATGTTATTTGGATCTTAGACGCCGTACTTTTCTCATAAACATTAAGATTCCATAATATGTAAGAATTGCTCTCTCCGTCCATCTTTACTTGTGTATGTTTGACTTGGCACTCTCCTTAAAAATACTTCCTTTAGTCCATAACATTTTAGTTATTAAGCCTTTTTTCTCAATGTTCAAATAAGTTAATCGTTCAATGTTCAAAAGAGTGTGGATTTTTTATTTATATTTGCCCTTCGTTTATATTTTCAAGAGAGATAATTGATCATACTCCCTCTATCCCATATTAATTGGCCATCTTACTAAAAAATACATGAATCAAATTACTTATCTACTTACTAATCACGATAAATTTAATTTAATTTTTCTTATTTTACCCTACAATATTAATTAATACTCTTTGGAAGCCTACACAAATTTTGAAGTTGCAAATTTTTTCTAGAAATTCATTTTTGTATCTATATTTATTCTAATAACATCCATTCATATGCCTTGTGCTATTAAGCATATTTCATTTCTTATAAATTATCTTGATATGCATCCATATGGATAAATGGTAAATTAATAACATTGACCATCTTATTTATGATTTCCTAGGCATTTTTTAAATGAAAATTGATCAAGTAATATGAGTGGAGGGAGTACGTATTTATGATTTTACTTTGAATTGTTTCTATTTTCAAGAATAGTTTGAGAATAACTAAGAGGCAAAAGTGATAAGTGACGTTCATTGTATATCCTAACTTTTTTCTTAATAGGTGTACATTACCTCACAAATATAATTAATTAATATAAACTAGAGAAAGTAATAAATAAAAATTAATTTTACTATAACACTCTTATAAATTATAACTTATCTAAATGTTGAGAGATGAGTAGTATTTATCTAACATATATCAAAAACATAATAGAAACAAAATAGTAAAGTGTGTAACAAAATAATAAATAATGTATTGATAGTTTAATCTGAACGAGTAAAATTGGATAACTATTTTTAATATATTGGACTAGTAAAGATGAACGAAAGGTAATATTAGAACTTTCTGATCAATTCGATTCTCGCGATTATCTTACACGAAAAACAAATCATAGTTCATAAACAAGATAATATTCTAATGAGACATCAATAAATTGCGCATCTCCATTTATTTAATATTTAAATGCATGTTTGTGGTTATATATTATAACAAACTTTCAAATATATATAATTTAACAAAAGACTCACTGTTCATTAAATCAACAATAATAGTAACTAGCTATTCTTAATATAATCATATAATAAGTAGAATTTTTTCACATCGAGCATAGTTCCTTTTTGTTTGTAAGATTTAAAATTATGATTTTCCAAACTATAAATTTATGAATCATGTTTTGGAATATATATTTTATTAAAAAACAAATAATTTCACAAACTTAGAATTGGAATCTTACTTTTTTGAAGATTTTGGAATTGAAAATTAAAATTTTATTTAAATTTCATAAACAAGCACTACTTTCAAATTAAAACTTTTTTAAAATAAGAAAAACAGATAAATATTTTTTTTTAATTTGTATGTGTCATTCTTGTACAAAAACCATGCTAATCTCCTCTGTGTCATTCTGATTTTATCAGATATTCTCAAAAGAATAAATTAAAATTTTAAAATTTGAATTCTAAATTATATTACCGAACACCTACTTATTTTAATTCAACATGTGATGTGAAAATTCAAATTTGAATAACAACCGCATTATATTCCGTCCATATCAATTAGTTATATTAATTTTGGTGGGACAAATTTCATACTAACTAAATTATCTACATTAATTATTTACTCCACCTCAATTAGCATATTTTCTAATTCTTTTGTGGGATAAAGTTCCAGTTTTAGGTGTCTCATATCGTTTGGACTAAAAGAAAGTTGAGGTTTAACAAATTTATTGAAAAGTAGGTAAAGTGAACACAAAGTTATTCCCCTTTAATTTACATTTTATTTAGAATAAAGTAAGGTCTAACTATATTTTACTATGAAAATATAAAACTATTAACAAGGAAAGAAAACTGGTCATACTTCTAAGAACAGATTAAAATAAAAAAAGATTAATTAAGGAAAACAGTAGTTAAGTAACCATGGATTCCACATTTTATTATTTTTTCCATTTATATAAAGTTAATTTGACAATTAGGTCCAAAACATTATTGTTTTTTTTTTTTTTTCCTTTTTTCTCTCTGGCTTTTCACTTTAAACAAGTAATGCACGTGCATGATGATGTTCGTCTACCTATTAGGCAGACAAATTAATCACATTCAAAGAATCATAATTATTTTGGGTGTTTATATATTATATAACCACTCAATAAACGTGTAATTATATATGTCTCCCTATTGAACATTATTAGCATTGATTAAAATTTATTAAATCATTAACTATGATGAGGAAATATTAATTTGCATGGGCTATAGATCAAACTAAAAGAATCGTCACTTGGGTTTTTATATATCTTACATAAATATCTATTGTAATTAGTGATAGTTAATACTTATTGTTAAAGTAATTTGATCCGTTAGAATTAGATTGTTCTACGAACACAAAAATTATAAAACAAAAAAGTCAATTAACTATTTTAATTTCATTAGCTTTTGGACCTAATCTATCTATTTATCTATCTATAATATACTATATTAAAAGCGTGAAGGCCCTTAAAAATGTTGTTCGAACTTTTTACCCCTCATTAAAACACTACTCTTTAGACAAATTCATCTTTACACCATTTTTTTAGTTTATTATTTAATATTTTATTTATTTTGTTTCAAGTTCACTGTTGGATTAGAATTTCTTTATATTTAGAATTATTCTATATAGATAATTAACAAAAATTTTGACTATCATATATTTTGTTAATAAAAGTATTTAATATAACAAATTTAAAAAGAAAAATTTCAGTATAATTATATTGGAGACGTTAAACTACTCCTTTTATATTTAAAAGTTTTTTGTTACATTAAATTTTAGTCAATTAATCATTTAAATTTCTAACTATTAAACTCTAAATTATTACTTTATGTATTCAAAAACTTTAACATATCTATATTATAAGCAATTGAATTGATTCTCTCATCTTTGCTCCATCACAATAAACTAAACGATTGCATCAAACTAATAATATTTTATTTCTATAAATATTATATTTATTTAACGACAACTACTATTTATATATAAATTTTAAATCAAAAAATATCTTTTAAAAGTCCAAAAAAAAAATTAGGCAAAATAATAGTCAAAAATACGTCCAAAAACATATAGCAAAAAAAGTCCCCAAAACAGGCAAAAGTTTTCTATGGAAAAGTTCCAAAATAATAGAGAAAAAAAAAAGGTTTAAAAGTCTAAAAAAAAGGGCAAAATAAGAGGTAAAAAAAGTCAGAAAACGTCCTAAAAAGATTTAGCCAAAAGAAGTCCCGAAAATAGCAAAAATTTTCTACAGAAAAGTCCAAAAAAAGGGCAAAAATTTTCTACTAACTCTTGATTCCTAAGTTTTATAGGGCATCAATTGTAAAATAAATTCTAATTATTTAATTATTTTTAGAAGGCAAAAAAAGATTTTAAAAAGTCCCCCCCCCCAAAAAAGATGCGAACTCTGAATCTCAGACGGAATCTCCGTCGGCGGTGGCGGAGCTAATTAGCTCGCTTGAAAGACAGAGACTATACAGGGAGGTGACCCTCGCACTCCGTACGGGACTCAGTGATGCACGTGCAGAGTTCTCCTTCCTCCGTATTCGTGGCCTCCGCATCAAGTTTCCGCATCATTCTCAAGTTTCCGTATTCGTGGCCGAGTCCGACACTACCATCAACCTCTTCTGTCACAGCCAATCCATTCCCGATCTTCAAGGTCTCCTCCATTCTCTGCACCCTAGGGTTTTGAAGTTGAATGATTTTTCGTTTGATTATGTTCAATGAAAATATAACTGAATGTTGCTTATCTCCTATTGGTTAACTGAGACTGTAATGGGGATGTTGGTTATATACTTGTGAATGTGGAAACTCTGATAATGACATTGATGGGAAATTGGGGAAATGTAATTGAGGTTCATCTTCTGACAAATGTGCTGCAAGGAGTTTAGGAAAAAAGAAGTTTTGCTTGTTTGAATCGATTTGTACCTAAGACGAACTTTTATGGAATTAGATTTGTCTTGGGGATGGGCAGGCGGTTAGGTGTTATGTTAACTCATAAGAAGATCATTAGAATGCATAAATCTTGAGTTAAATTCGACTCTGAAGCTTTCAAAATGTGTTATTGTCATAGGTCGTTTACTCAAGTTTCAATCTTTTTGTATGAGTGTATGGACAAATGTTTGATATCGTTTGAATGCTACTTCAGCATTAATGAGAATTAGATGTAAGTATTAGAGTGATAACTTGGTATTTGCATGTAAAGGTAGTCTGTTCAATTACTGAAACTTGATGTTGAATACAGATGAAGCCATAACAGCTGCAAAATTAACAACTTACTGATATTCTCCTTATTGATGTTTATTCTGTGATTTTTTGGGGGTAAAATCCTCCATTTTCTGTTGAATGGCTAAAACTTACATTAGTTACTCTTCCAGTTTCGAGATTACTTTGCTTTATTTGGAAAATGGATCAGGCTATTAACTGTGAGCTATGCAACAGTGGTTCAGTTCTTTTTAGACATTCCTTGAGAGATACAGAGGACCAACGTGTTAGCAGTCTAGACCACATATTTACGGTGGAACCTATGGAAATAACCAGCCCGTCAACTGATTCTGAAGTTTCTCTAGCACTTAGAGTTCTGGAAGGTTGTTGTCTAATTCATTGGCCCATCAGTACAAGGCAATCCCGGTAAAGTTCCCCCATTCGTCATATCTTCTCACCAAAATTTGATCTGGTGACGTTCTTCTTCTAAATCATGCCTCAGTTAGCTGAAAATTATAAGCGTCTTCAAATGATTCTGAAATTATTTGTTCCATGGCATTTTTGAGCTACTTTTGGTAGTTGGAAAAGAGGCTTAGTGTTTTTTTCTTGAAAATTTTCCTTCGGAGATTATTTATGGCCTCAAAATTTATGCTTTCATGAAAAATAGCACTTCAAAATGATGACATATTTTAACTTGCTTGAAAATAAGCAGGTGTTGATGAACATACTGTCGACTCGAGGGGTACTGGGACAAGGAGCTTGTTTGGATGCTTTAATTGCTATAATGCTGGATTCATCTGCCAATCAGGCGGTAGATATCTTTTCGTTTGACTTATTATTGACATAAGTGGTGTAGAACCAGTTTCCTTTTAACTGTAATACTCATTTGGAAAGAGTTTGGTATGAGGTGTATTCTATATTCAGTTAGTATTGAGGAAGTCTTTAATAAGTGGCTGCATTTGGATATGTTTCCTCATTTAACTGAAGGATACAAGATTACAAAATACTTCTGCTTTTAAAGTTGGTTCAATCCAAAATTTATGCAGTTCCATATCTATTTTATCCTTAGATGATGATCTGTACTAGGTTTATTTTATTGGTTCCTTCCTATAATAATTAAGCCCGTGATTAATCCACTGGCTGGTGATGTACTAGGAATTCGAGGCTTGCAATGGCATTGAGGAAGTTGCCATACTGATTAGAGACAAACAAGTAGATGAAAAATTGAGGTATTTCATCTCATTAAGCTCTTATTTTGAATGATGACAAAATCTCTTGCAATGTGCATGGCATTCTAACTAAATTGATGTTATTTTCCTTCAAGAGCATCCTGCATATATAGTTCTAGTGTTTCCACCCTTTACTTTTCTCCTCGTGGAGTTGGAGCTGATACTCCCCCCTCTGTCTCTTTGGTGGTTTAGAAAATACTTTGGTGGTGTATGCCTGACACCACCTAGGGAAGTGTGATAGTGCCATTTCTGTATAGGGAGAAAAAAAAAGAAACAAAACCGTGACATAGAAGGCATGAATTCACTTAGCCACTCTGTCTGATTGTTTCTGAGAATCGTTGGTTTCTCCAGGCTCAAGTGTGGAGAGTTTCTACTGCTTCTCATTGGACATGTAAACGGGAGGGAGAGGCCTCCCATGGCATCAATTCATGACGACATAAGGCGATTTCTTGGTGAGAAATCTGCATCATTGATATGGGCAGCTAGTCAATTTGGTTCAACCCTTGATCCAGAACAGAGATTGACAGCTTTGCAAATTCAAGCTCGTAGAGTACTGGAGTCAATAGACCTTTATTGACAGTAAGGTGTCAGCAATTTTTGTCCTTATGTGATGTCCAGAAGCTTCAGAGAGGTAGCAATTTCACTAGCAAACATCCTTCTTACAAGGATTCACTACTAGGCTATCCAGAAGCTACAATAGGAAGATAAGTAAATTCTGGCGACATTACAATATCACAATGTGAATTATTGTAAATTGTTTGTTCTATACAAAAGTACAATTCTCTCTAGTTTTCTCCTCTTATTTGTGATGTCAATATATTTAATTTTTCATAAATCTCATCTGTTCTTTTATGGGATATATCACATGCAACAAATACGTGTATTTCACCTTTATCTTCAAGCCAACTACATCCAGGATTTTTGTGCATTTTCCCCTCATTGATGAGTTGTCTTATTTTGGCAAGATCAGCCCATCTGCCTACGGAAGCATATAAATTTGCTACCATGACATGGTTCCCTGTGTTTCCTGGTTCTAGCTCGATGAGCTTGTTTGCCGCAATTTCACCTACCTCAAGATTCCCATGGATAACACAGCTTCCAAGCAAGGCACCCCATATCACTGTATCAGGATCCAAAGGCATCTCGTTAACAACCTTCAGTGCTTCATTTATCTCACCTTTTCGACTTAAAAGGTCAACCATGCATGTGTAGTGTTTTAATGTTGGTTTTGCATTATAAGATCTCATCAGATTGAAGAATTCAAGCCCCGTCTCTACTAGTTCTGCATGGACACATGAAGAAAGAGCTGACAAGAAGGTGTTATCGTCGAGCATAGCCAGCTATCAAAGCATTCCATGTAGATATATCCCTTTCTTTTACCTCATCGAAAGCTTTCTGAGCAGCACCAACATCCAGACACTTGCT
The DNA here is from genome assembly GCA_029948455.1 of Solanum rostratum. Classification (NCBI taxonomy): domain Eukaryota; kingdom Viridiplantae; phylum Streptophyta; class Magnoliopsida; order Solanales; family Solanaceae; genus Solanum; species Solanum rostratum. The sequence continues at coordinate 86,808,581 of CM057045.1, read as the reverse complement.
ATACAACTCTACAAGTGCCCCACCAACAAAAGGATTTGTCTGAAGACCCTTACCAATTGCACAGGAATGTTTCAATTTCATCCTTCCATGTTACCTGGTGAAACATATTTAAACCTTCATTGAACTTGAAGTTGTTTACGTAACTTGAAATCATCGAATTCCATGAAATTATGTCCTCACATTTGATGAAACAGCTCTTGAGCCTTTGAAATTTCTCCATTCTCAAAGTATCCCACTAACATGGTGTTGTAAGACCCATCATTTTTCATTGAATACATTGAAAATACTCGGTGGGCATTCTCCATATCCCCACACTTCCTATAAACATCAATTAAGCCATTAACAACGATAGAGTTAGACATCAATTCATTTCTGGTGAGATATCCATGAATTTCTTTTCCCAAATATAGCATTTGCAATCTACCACAAGCAGGAATTTGGGCATTTGGCTGGAATCCAGCAGCTTGCATTTTGTAGAGATATTCAACGTCCTCTTTGTCGTATCCATTCTGTGCAAATCCACCAACCAAAGCACTCCAAGAAATAAAATTTGGAGTAAAATGGTCCTCAGCAGACATCTCATTAAAAACTTCAAGAGCTTCAATTAACATTCCATTGGCAGCAAAAGCAGTAATTACTGAATTCCAAGAAACACAATCCCTCTTCGACATTTTGCCCAAAACCTCTTCTGCATTATCCAAACTCCCACATTTGCCATACATATCAATCAAAGAATTGCCCAAGTAAACATTCGATGCAAATCCATACTTTACCATGTAATTGCTAGCCCAATTCAACGCCACCATAACCGCAACAAATCTTGAGCACCACCGGAAACAAAAAAAACTCCAATTCAAACTCCTCAAATCGCACCTGCCCAAAACACTTAAAAGCTTCCTCTAAAAGCCCATCATTTAAATCTAGATAATAAACAATAGTAATATATCTCTATTTTATTATTTTTATATTCTCTCCTACTAAAACTTTTGTGTTACTACTGCTTACAAGTTACAAAATAATTATTTTTTGGTGTTTCTTTAAAATTTCGAGAAGTGATCGAAGGAACTCAACACTATTTCGATATTGTTATACATCTTATCAAATTAGTTTCTTTACAATTTATTATTGTTGATATTCCTAGTTTATTCTTGTTTTAGTTATTGTTAAAATTTATTCAATTAAATTATTTTAAATATGTTAACTAAAAAATATGATTGGGATTTTACAAAAGAATTTTTTTTACACAAATAGCAATTATTGGTGCAATATTTACAACTTCCATTTTATTTACAAAAATAGCAGCATATTTACCAAAATATACTTCAACTTTTTGCTGTCAATGCAATTAATGAACTGACGATTTTTTTTTTAATTCTCTTTTTGTTTTTTTTTAATTAATTTTCTGACAAAATCATTAATTGGAACTTGGACTTTGGTCCTTTTTGTTTAACTTTTTCTGACATGCATTTAATGCAAGTCTTCCCACCCTTTACTTACCTTTTAATCATATTTTTGTTCCATTTACAAGGTTCCAACCAAAAAAATTCCATTGTTGAAGACCTTTGTAATTTTCGGCCAAAGTTTCAAGGTAAGTCCGATGTTTTTTTTTAAATCTTCTTCAATATAACCTTTGATATTTCGGCTTGATTTTTGTATTCTTGAATTTTTTTTTTGTTTTATATGTAGTGTTTTTTTATTAGAAAAGGGAAGATTGATTATGGAAGGCACACCTACAAGAAAAAGCTCAAGGTTTCAAATCAATGTTATTTCCGTTGATAGCACTCCCCATTCTACATCTAGACCAAGAATCTACTTAATGAGATTAAGTTGTCACAAAGTGAAGGTTTAAAGAAGGAAGGACTTGGTGCTGAGAAGGTATTATAGAAGTTTATGTATGTGGGTATTGAAACTATTTCACTATTTTTTTTTTGGTATGCACGATGGTTGTATTTTAACCTATCATTAATTTGGTTTTTAATGGCGAAATAGGCTAATATGTATGGTTGGACCATTGGGTTAAAATGTTGTTACTACTGCTTTGCAGTTTAGTGTTTCTGTTGGTTTGTATAATGGTGAAAGTTAAGATTATGCACTTGTTATCTCATTACGTGGTGAAATTAATTTGTGTTTTTTAGGACAATAGATGTTATGATTATTTTTTCTGTTTTATTAGTTCTTGAAATTCCCAGCGCTTTTTGTTTGGCAAAGAGTTTTGGAGTGTTAGTTAGGTCCCATGTTGGTAGTTTACATCACAGTCATTACCATTAAAAGTCAACAGTACCATCGCGCACACCGTAGCAGTCAACAACACTTCAACAGAAAACGTTACCAATACTCACACCATGCCAGTCAACAAAACCTCAACAGAAACACTACCATCACATACACCATACATATTACCATTACATCGCTAGCCAGTGAACACATTCTTCACCACAACACAACATCAATAAGGTGCAGTTATTAATCTACCAACCACAAAAACACGCGCACCATCCCGAATATCATCACCTTCATAACCTACCAACAAAGTTTTCATCTAACCACAAATTTTTGTCACAATTTTTCAGCATTTAAAAAAAACAAACTTATGAATTTAAAGTATACTTAATCAATTTGACGTAGTATCATATAATACCCCTTCAACCATATAATCTATGTAGTTACCTGTTCACGCATGCAAACATACATAACAGTCGCTAACATTAACAGTCAGTATTACCATCACGCACACAACACTTACGGATGTCACTTACACCATGCCAGTCAGCAAATCAGGAACAGAGAAGGCACCATTATACACACCACTTATATTACCATTATACTCATAATTAGTAAACTGATTTTTCAACGCAAGTGAACATCAACATATATGAAGTGATTAATACAGGAACCACAAAAACACGCGCACCATCCCCGATATTATCAACTTCATAACCAATCAACAAACGTTTTACCTAACCTCTAATTCCTTAGCCTCACCAACAAAAACATTTACATGGCTGAAAACCTTGTTATATACTCAAACAATTTCCCTCCAAGAGGTACAATTTGATTATCATGACATTTTATCATATGTGCATGAAGTACAATAGGTTAATAATAACCTAGGACATGTAGGTTGTTGAAAAACACTTTCCCATCAAATCACATTAATTGCATAACTTTTTAAAGTGAACCAAAGTCAATTTAAAAAGGACATTTGATACACCACCAAACACTTTTTTCTTCCATTTGTTTTTTTTTTTTGGATCTCTTCTTTTATATCTCAATTTTTAATGAATTGTATAATAACATATGAAACTTATATATATATATATATATATATATATATATATATATATATATATATATATATATATATATATACACACATACGCATATATATATTTACATGGGCACATGGGCAATGAACCACACGCCTATGGTGTTCCAAATGGTAGTTCACGTCGACTGACCACACATTACCCATTGGTTATTTAATGTCAATGGTGATTAGTGGGTCATTTATTTTCTTTTCCCATTTTCTTACATTCCCCAACACTATCATTTCAAATCAACCACATCACCAATCATTTCTTCAAAAACACTCTCTTTCCTACTTATGTAATTAATTTGCTACTTTAGTTGTAATAAAAAAAAAGTTGTTAGGGGCATGTAAATACTATTAATATTTTGTATATTTGTGCAAAATCCCCTTTACAAAAAGAGAGAAAAAGAGAAAACTTGAAAAATTAAATAAATCTAAACAAGGAGCCCTTGACAAATTTTTAACAAATAATAAAAATTCTGAACGAAAAATATGGGAGGATGTTCTTCAAGTGAACAAGTTACTAATAGAATTGAGTTAGATGATAATAATATTCAAGAAAAAAATCTAGAAGAAATTGGTGAAAAAATATGATGTAGTTCTCGATAATAAAAACCTCTTAAATAATTTAAATAGTTGCATCTCTAAAAGTATATATGATCCAAGTCAATGGAGATACAAAGTAGAGAGATCGATTAGTATTAAGAGAAATAATACAAGTAAAAGATAATGATCTAATAAAAATACTCAATCAAATAAAAATACTTGATTCTTTTCCAAATACATATATCGTAACGATTCCTGTTACTATTGCCTCAGCCAAAAGAAGTTTGAAAACTTTTAAGAAAATATACAACTTTGCCCCCTTAAATTACATTTACCAATTTATTTACTTTTTTACCAATTAATTTACATTTTTACCAAATCCAAAAATTTGACTTTTCCATTAAAATAATGATTTTTCCTTTTTTTTTTTTCCTTTTTGATGGCTTGATCTGACCCGCATTAAATGCGGTCAGGCGGCTGATCTGACCCGCATTAAATGCGGTCAGGCGGCTCATTAAATGAGCCATTAATGCAACATTGTTTAAATTTCAACCACAACAACATACCAATTGCATACCAATTTCATGCTCCCAAAAAAATATCAATCGAATACCTATATAAATACCAAAAAACAGCAACCATGCAACAAGCCAATCCTAAATACCAAATAACATGCCAACATAAAAATGACAATACCATGATGCATCCCAACCAATTGCATACTAATTGCATACCATGATGCATACCAACATTTTACGCTTTACATTACGTTTATAAATTGAAAATTTTATTCTCCAATTGGGAAGAACATACTACTTTTTTGTCAATTATTATAAAAAAAATAAAAAATAAACAAGAAACCCATCAACAACACCAATTTCTAAATCTTTTAAATATCATTAATTTATTCTTCCTTTTCACCACATATCACATCACACTTTAATCAACTTTATCATAAAAAAAAATACTCTCTTTCCTACTTTTTAATAAAAGTTGGTATAAAATTGGTAATATAAATAAAGTTGGTAATGCCTTGTAATTTCATAACCCCAAAAAGGCATTTTTGAAATCCACCCAAGAAGTTTCTCAAAACTAAAATTGATAAAATTTTATCTAAGATCAACAATATCTCGAGAAAGATTGAATGAATTAGCTATATTATCAATTGAAAAAGAATTATTAAAACAAATTGATTATAAAACAATAATTAATGATTTCGCATCTAAAAAGGCTAGAAAAGTAAATTTTAAATAAAAAAAATATAAGATATTTTTCTAAAAAAATATTAGACCCCTCTCTAGAATTTGACTTTAGGCCTCTGATCATGTTGAGTCGAACTACATTTTGCAAGGACATTCTTTGCTTCCCTCTTCAGTTGTTGTTTCAAGTTTTTCATTTTTTTGATCCCACTAAATTTTTCCTTTACATTTTATATCCCATTTTAATCATTTTAAAATAGAATAAATATACCTTAAAAGATGATGTGGCACATAGAGTGTACACACTCTCTTAAAGGCCAGTAATTAGTGAAAAAATTGAATGCATATTTTTTTTAATTGGTAACTTTATAATTAGTAAGTACATATATATTTAATTATTTTTATTCTTTCTATGTAAAATATTTATTTTAATTTTTCCCTCTCTTTAAACTTTTTATTTTTTTATTTCATTAATTTCGTATCTTTTCACTTCTAATTATTTTTGTAAAAAAAATTTGAAAAATAATTAAAAAGTGTCCTTTAATTTTAATATTTTAATTTTTTTTGTTGTGTATAAAAATATACATTTGTTGGATGGCTACAAAATGTAGTTTTCCCTTTTTATCCTCTCATTCTTTTTTTTTTTGTAATTCTTTGTTACATAAAAGGCTGTTGATTCAGAAATAAAAGTTTTCTTTCATCCCAAGTTGAAATGATTATAAGTGAAGGACCCCCATTTGGATAACAAAATATCTCTGTCACTCTCTCACAAATAATCAAACATAACCACCATACTTGCTTTTCCCTATTATCCACTTGATGAAATACTTAATGATTATTGATGGGCCCATTCATCAAATTATGGGCCATCTAGGTACCAGTAAGCTTTTCTCAACTCTACTTTTCCTGTCCCCAAAATGGCTCCATTTCTTCATATTTAAGTAAGTCTCTCGGAACCATGGATGCAGATTCAAAATTTGAAGTTCACGAGTTACACGATTGTCTCAAATAATAATGTTTAATATATGTATAAAGAATATGAGCAAAAGTAGTTGAGTTTGGGGAAATGATAGGTAAACTAGACTCTTGTCCTTAAAGACTCCATTATTATTTGGTGAAACCATCCATTTGAAGCAATTGATCATAGGACAAAAAATATATAATGATGAAATTGACTGGTTAACCAACCAACTCCTACCCCCCTTTCACCCTTTAGATAAAATGGGGAGGAAGAATGTATTGATAATTTTTAATCACAATTTCTTATATTAGGTGATTGATTAGTTGGAGAAAAAGAACAAGTGTTGGTCAAAAGGTATGTGTTTATTCAACTGCTCTAATTGCCTAATCAACTAATCTCTCTCTTAGTATGAGCTATATCTTTTTAGACTTTTTAATATTATTGAATAATTACCTGTTTAATTATTTATCCTGTTTACGGAAATCATCATCTAACTCAAGCAACGTTTCTTATAAAAAAAAATGAGTGGTCATGACTCATCAATTTTTCCAATTCTAGAATTTTCTTTTTCTATTTGTTACTTTTAAAATTTTCAAAATTATATAATTGAATCAAGTCCTAGGTTGATTCAACCTTCTGAATTAATGTGAGTCGCGCTTTTTTTTTTTAGTGTTATTAAAATAAATAAATCACACTCACATTTAGGAGTCATTTATAATAAGGGTGATAAAATTAATGTAGGTAAATACAATGATTTTGATTTATTATGTCCTGTCAATTTATTTCATCTAAAAGTTAGGCTGATTAAAGCAAAAAATGTATTTTCTCTTAGAATGAAATTAATAACTTTAACCTCCGATCTTTTTTATATGTCATGATAGTCCTTAATATATATCATTTCACAAAATTAATGCAACGTTGTTCTTCCTATTTTAGTTAATGACTTTTAAAAAGAGATATTTGACCAAATAAAAAAACTAATATATATATATATATATATATATATATATATATGTATTAAATAAAAATAAAATAATAAATTTTACTATTTTTATTAATGCAGGTTTAATCTAGATAAAAGTAAATATTAATGTGAAGATAAGCATGGTCTGTTACTCTGTGGGGTCACTTTCGGACAGACGTTTCAGTGAAAACATGGAAGCCATTTGAGGATTTAATTCTTCTTCCCATTCTTAACAACAAATTTTCTTAATTTTTCTTCTTTTTTTCTTTCGCAATCAAATTCTAATATACTTGAATCGTTCGTTGATATCTTAATTTTAGATATTAATACATTAGTGAATAAGATTGTTCTATCATGCGAAAATATATTTCATTAACCTCGAATATTTGAGGAAAATAACTTTCTTAAAGAAACATTATGCATTCAGTGAATTTGATTTTCTTCTTTTCAGTTTTATTTATATCTTTTTCTTTATAATTTTTTGTTTATTACTAATTTTAATTTATGGTTTTGAAACCTTATTAAAAATTTTGTATTTATTATTTTCACAAAGTTTTGCTATACAAAAGTTCATTTTGTTTTACAATTTTTTTTTTACTGCAGAAATTTATGTTCTACAATTTTTTTTTAATTCTTCTAAATATTTTTAGTAATACAGGTCATATAATAACAATGTCATCTTTAAAAATAAATCTTATAATGCACAAATTTAAATTTAGTCGAATTCAAATACTCTGAATACTGGCTAACCAAGTTCACTTCATAATCCATACCATGCCTTGAAATCTTTAGGAAATTTAATGTTACATAAACTTAATCAAATAATATAAAAGCTAAAAATGGAATAAGACAATATCTCAAGGACCAAAATAGTTATTTCCTTTAAAATAAAATCAGATAATTAAAAGTAGTACATTATTTTCAAATAATAAAAAGGTTAGTGGATAAACTCACAACTTTTTTCTTAAACATAAGATTTTTTTTAGGAAAATTACTTGGAAAGACCATCTTTAAAATTTAATTACATGAATAATAGGATTTTTTAAATATTACAAATATAAAAGCTTATTTTACGTATATAACAATTTTAAATAATCAGAAAAGATAATCATAATTCTTAATTTAATGCTATAACATATTATCCATTTATCTTAAATTAAGGAATTCTTTTTAATTCTTAACAAAATATTATAATAAGAATATCAAATATTTTTCTCTCTCTATAGTCTATATAATACAAAATATTCTAAACAAATAGTTTATCTCTACTACAATCAATATTGATGGTATTTATTTTAATTTCACTCCTTGTTTTCAAAGTCAATTATTATTATATATGAAATACATATTCATGGTATAAATTTATGGAATACTTATTATTCATGGTGTAAGTTTATATAATACTTATTCATAGTATAAGTTTATGAAATACTTATTTATGGTATAAGTTTATCGAATACATATTCATGGTATAAGTTTATTATTTTGAAAGTATTATGGATATGTTTACATCTAAAATATAATTTATAGCAAAAGTGATTATTGTTATTTTTTGTACAAATTTTTGAAATAAATATTCACGGTATAAATTATTATGTCGTAGGTATTTTTTGTTTTAAGAATTATTTATTAAATATGAATATATTTTTAGTATACACATGGTATAAATTTTTTACATCTAAAAATACCATATATTTTTATGGTATAAAAGTATTTATTATTATGTATATATTAAAATCATATATAAATTTATTTCACATATTTATATAATTATATATCATTATAAAATGTATATAATTTATTGTTATACTTGTTATATTGATAATACTATTATGTATTTATAATATTTTTTTAAAAGTAGGTTAATTATGCTCTTTTCCCACTAGTAGCATTTTTATTGGGACTACCTCCCATGTGACAACTTTATCATATGTCTATTCTTGCATTATTTTTCAATTGAAGATCCGAAATATTAATTTTTTTTTATTTTCAATTTTGAACATTTGCAAAAATAATAAATCATATTAGATTCTTTCCAAAAGCTGTTTGTTCATCAGGTTCATAATTCTTCACTGAAACTTACTCAGAGTGGTTGTTCCACAGCTTTATATGTATATTCTTTTCTTTTTTATCCGCGTTAAAATTTGAATAAATTCATATTCACGTCAAAAAGTTCTATATTAAAATAGTAAAGCGCTTCCTACCAAAAGACGATTTTGTACCCATTTTAATTGGGATATTGATCATAAAGTCATTCAAGAAAAATAAATAAAAAATCAATCTAGGTTGTAACAAGAAAAACGAGAAATTAAATAATCATTTATGTCTAGAAGGACCTATGGGCCAAGGTACAGTCTCAAGTAGATAATTTCTATAGCCGCGTAGGCCTCCGAAAAGGTAATGGAGTTCTTAGTTTTTGTCATGATCAGAAAGGTTCAAATCCAAACTGTGCATCTGAAAAGCGCCGATGCGAATATGATTCATGACAAGGCCTTGGCCCATATAGATGGAATCGCGACCTTTCCTTTCCCTCGCTGATGTGGCTGATCACACTCAATTTGGATCTAATCGTGCATGTAGAGTAGGCGCTCCAATCTATCTGTTTTTGACAAAGTTAACATTTACATGTTGTATTGCTATTTAGATAATCATAACACGATCTTCGAATTATAATATTATAATCGCAACTAACAATGTTAAATTCGAAAAAAAAGTGAAGTAGAGTTATAAGGAGATTGAAAGCAGCTTGTAAACTAAGATTCAACACTAGAATTATCAAAGAAGTAGATACTGTTCTATTGTTTTTTTATGCTTAAAGTTAACATTTCCCCAAAAATGATTATAACCAATCAGCATGGGCCTATTGACACAGTAATAATTTTAGATAATTATATTATATATATCTTTATATGAGTGTACTACATTTTTTCTTTTTGAAGTTTATAATGAATATTTTTAGATGTTGAGTTATATAGGAATTTAATCTACTGTTAAAGTGTGGAAATTATTACCATCACTTATTTTTATTCACCATGATTAGTGAAAAATATATGTTGGATATTTTCCATATCTATGTGAAGACTATAAATGTCATTTTATAATTTTCCATATGCACTAGCAAATTAAATTTGTCTCCACTAGACCAGCCAAGGTGACATTTTCCTCGAGGACCATAAAATATGTTCCTTATCTTTTTATTAATTCTTCAATTTGTTGGGTTATTGATTCGATTTTAATGTTTTCATATTTAATTATTTAGTAAATCAATAACTCATTAAAATTATAGTAATTTATTATTTTACTTCTACAAAAATATTACTCTTGCAGTGCCTTTCCAGTTACTATCTTTGCCCTTTAATTAGCTAGCCTTAATTAATTCACACTTCATAGTAATTTTAAGTTCACAACTTTATATTATCTAATATGTCAATGTGACACTCCATAATTCTATCCTCACATATATTTATGTTTCAAGCCTTATTCTTATATGTGGGAAGTGAATTAGGGTTATAAGAGACCTCTAGTACTTAGCCGAGTTCAAAACTTTCCTATAAATTGAGTTTTGAGTGTTTAAATGATCATAACTTTTAGCACACAAATAATTAGAGGTCTCATGACAAACAAAATGAAACCCCTTTTGAATTAGCTTTCCAACGCAATTGATTTTACCTCATTTGGAGTTCGAAGTCAAAAATTATAATCGTTTTACTAGAGACAGTCAAATACAGAGTCATTCTACGAAATCTCTGGTCATCACGTAAGATGATCAATTTTGTCATCAATTTGGTCCATGATGATGATGAACTATTCTCCGGATCTGGTCTTCTTTTATTTTTTATAATTCAAATCGAATAGATAAAAACCATCTGCCTGATTTGTTTTTATTAGTTAATATTGTTTACATTTTATATAAAACTTCCAAATAATCTTGGATGTTGTTGTCGGTGACATGATTAGTTAAGGATGTAAAGGATGACTTTAAAATGACTTATTGCTTAAGCAAATTCTCATTGTCATTAATCTGATAATGACTTCACGAATTTTTAAAGTGCATATAGAACAAATTAATCACTTTCACCAATATAATGTTACTAATAAAGAACCTAATTAAATTCAGCTAAAAGAAGGTGACACGAGTATATGTATAACGCTAAATGCCAGTAATGTATATTAGTAGTATATTTTTTGCCTACCTTGATTAAATATTATTCTAATCATATAATTAAAAAACTAATCCGTTCAACTCGTCCAACCCATGGAAGATTAACCCGGCCATTTATTAGCTTAATTCATCTCAATCCAACCCATTTAAAATTAAATTGATATGCAACCCAAATTGACGCGAGAAAGATCTTGTCAAAATATTTTTAAAACACTTTTTTTTAAAAAAATTTGATATGTTCTATATAGCCATAATAAAGAAAAATATAATTTAATCAAGTACTAAAATATTGAAAAGAAACAAATAAAATAAGTAAAACTTAGTAAAAATGGAGTCGGGTTGGGTCTTGATCCGCTCTACAACCCATTACTCAACCCGTTTTGACCCAAGCAAATTTAAATTGGGTTGGATCTTGACTCATTTATTGTCTTGACTTACTATAATCCGTTTAAATTTAATTTAACCTGTTCAATTGCCACCCCTAGGTACTGCGATATTCTATATAGGTTATTTTATGATCTGATAAATACTTTTTTTTCTTTTGGAAAAAGGATTATTAAAATGACAAGCAGATAAGTCCAATCATAATGAATCAATGATATGATGAAACAAGGAAGTAAATTGCAAATTTTGTAATAAAAAGTGAAAAACTAAATTATATATGCTGGATCCCACTTTTTTGTCTGGTGCCATACTGCAATCAACATGCACTTAGAAAAAAAAGACATAAGTGATGTATAAATCATATCGCCAGGAATAATTTTTTAACATAATACGCCTGCAAATTGTGATGCTGCATTGCTATAGACAAAAGTAGGAAAATTTGGATGAGCCGTTCAATATTTTTGTTAAAACAAAAGCTAGTGAAATAAAGACGCGAGATAATATGAATCGTGATAGAATGATATTGAAATTTCATTTTCAATCAAAGATTTTATACATATTCATAAATAAAAAAAATAATTGTTGAAAGTGTTGTTCTGAGAAACAAATCATCCAATGCGTACATCTGAAATTACTCAATTTTTTTTTTGTATGAATACCAAACAATACAACTTAAAAATGATATTAAAAAAAAATAGTGACGTGAGACAAATGAACCTTAGTTGGATGTCACCAAGAAATTAATTACTTAGAAGTTTGGAGTTTTAAGAATTGTAAGTACTAGTTGGGAATCTCACCAAGAAATTAATTAGAAGCTTGGAGTATTAGGACATGGAAAGGGAAATGGAGAAAAACTTTATTGTCAGGATTTTTACGTCATTTCTGAGTTCTTTAGTGTGTATTAGTATTAGTATTTATCTAGTGCAATAATTCGAAGAGCTTTCAGTTATCTTGCATGCTTTATTTGCTAGAAGCAGGCCATGGGTCGTTGTTGTATTTATTTTTATTTTTTTTTGAAATTTGTGATGTATTAAAAAAACTTATTTAAAAGGTATTATAAATCATAAGTAATTAACAATTCAAAAGTATATGTAATAAGTAGTATGAATCATAATAATTAACAATTTAAATTGATACGAAGAAAGTAACATATATTATTTGAAATAATGTTATAAGTTATAATATTATCTACTTTTCAAAATTTAAAAAATCTATAAATATAATTTAAATGGTTCTCAAAATTTTATTAGTGGCACCTGAAATAGGATAGAGAGGTAACAAATATTATTTGAAATTTACGTAAAAAGTACTACAAATCATAATATTTACAATTTAAAATATTTAAAGACAGAGAATTTTTATTGGCTTTCAAAATTTTATATGTACAACATAAATTGAAAAAAAGCAAGTAACGTTTAAGATTTAAAAATGATATAAAATGTATTATAAGCCATAGTAATTAATAACTTAAATATTTAAAAGATGTATAAGAAAAACTATCAAAGCTACATAATTTGAGCCAAGCAAATTCATATATTAATGAAAATTACATACAAATATTATAAATAATAATAATTAATAATTTTACAATTTTAAAAATTAAATAAAAAATTGATTGACTTTTCAAATTTTACCTATATCACATAAATTAAGATAAAAAATATATGTTAGACTAATACTAGCATGAAGAAATTTTATATAATTAATTATATTAATTGTGGGAAACAGGTAATATTTTTTTTCAAAGAAAAAGAAATGACGGAGTTGATTGAGTATGAGTGTATGAGAAAAGTCATGTAAGGCAGCTGTCATATAATGACATTTTGTTTCTCAATGTTAAAATACCTCCTTTCCTTTTCCTCAAAAGTTTTTTTGTTTCTATTTTAATTAAAGAATATCTTACTGTTTCATGAATATAAAATCAATTAATATTAAATATATAATATTATTTCTTTAGAAGTAGGCATAAATCATCAAAAATTACCACATAGCTAATTGAGATAACGAAATTCACCAAGAACTCAAGTTCAATTTGACAACTTTGGTTATTTATTTACTTTTAAATTTGTGGGTATGAATTATATACTATATATGAGAGTAGTATTAATGAGTGAGTTTGTATGTGTTGATAACGTGAAATCTGATTTACAATGTTGGATATGATTTTTTTTTTAAAGAAAAACTAAATAAATAATAAATATATATTGTTAAAATATCTTTTTTATTTAAATATAATTATCGAATCAAATTCAAAATATATAGTATCCACTATACTTTACAAATCTGATAAATTTATCAAAATTATACTTAAAAAATATACCACTTACAAAAATTAAACGACAAGAAGTGGGGGGATGTTTCATTATCCGACCTAAGCAATGAGTTGATAAGTAATATTACACTTCTCCATTTTATGTAAATTTTTTTATTTATATAATATTATTTTAGATTATATATTTAAAAGTCATAATTTATAGCAAAACATTATCCATTCTACAATTCTGTGTCACGTGTTTGGATAAATATACACAGTTGGCATCCCTCACTCCCATCCACCCCAGGGGCCCATTCTATATTTAGTAGGGTGGATTTTGAACTTAGTATCTTTTAACAATACTCACCATCACTAAAATATCGAAACGATACTTGCATTAAGAAAAAAAATATTTTTACTATTTTATTCTTATTTAATGTACATTAATTGTTTTTTTAGTTCTTCTAGTTGATCAAATATTTCTTTTTAGAATTCATTAAACTATTAAGGGGAAAATAAGAAAAACAATATTATTTATGTATTAATTTTGTGAAATGACATATATTAAGAACCATTTATTTATAGTAAGGACGATATATGAAAAGGACCAAGGAGTATAATTAAGATTTTTTTAATTAGTGATCTCAAATTTAAATATTAAAAATTTGAAAAATATTGATAAGAAATGTTTTGTCCTAAGCTAATAAGTTCTGGATAACAAAATGATTTAAAAAGTGTATATAGGTGGATTCATTCCATTAACTTTGTTTCCATAATAAACAATAACAACATATTCAGTTGAATTTTACTAGTAAAAATCTAAAAAGGATAAAATATACGTTAATCTTACTATTACTTCATAAAGATAGAGATATTGTTTTCGAAACACCTTCGTCTCAAAAACTTTGTTTGCATCATAAAGTTACAAAAATGACTTTTTATCACATTCTAGAAGTAAAAATCACTAAAAATTACTCATTGTAATATACAAAAACTATACTATATTTTTTTTAAAAAAAAAAATTATTATACATTCAAATGTGGAATGTGGGCAAATGTGACCCAACTACCCAATGGGATCACGAGGGTGTTGTCCTAATAGTAGTAGTCGACCGCCTACACGGATGGCCCTACGCTCCCACTTGACAATCAAACACGACAACTCACAACTTGCCTCTTTTTTACTTTTTACCTTCAATAAATATCTCATTTCAATTTTTTTTTTAAAAACGTTTTTTTTTACGAAAGTTTATAATTCAAAATTTAAGATCTCTTTCCATTCCATTTTTATCATAAAAAAGATTTGTGCCAAATGAATTATTCAGTGAATTTCTTTCGTTCATTAACTCTCTTCTTACAGCTTGTTTGGACGATAGTTTTTGTGATATGGTATAGTATGATTAATAAGGAAATCATATTTGATAATTTAAAGAATTCATCCTAAGATTACAAGTAAATCACTAAACATGAACATCAATGCTAAGAAAGATAAGAACACCAACATTATTCCATTGCAATAAATAAGTTTCCATCATAGTTATAAGAAAAAGTAAATAAATATTTATATTTTATGCCCAAATATATGTAATACTTTATATGATAAAAAAAGGACTAATTTAAAGATAACATATTTATGTATAATATATTAATATGTGAGTCCACAAATTAAAAATTACTAACAAACCATGTTTGTTTTGATTGTTTCATTAATTATATATTATGGTATAATTTGGTTTTATCTTGTAACCATGAAAACCCTCACTTTTTAAAACCACCAATTTGGTGGTATCCCACGATTCTTTTTTTTTTTTCCAATTATATCCTTACTTAAATTTAAATAATTATAATTTATTCTTATTCTTTATTAAATTTTATCTTAATATATCTACTATTTTTGTATTACTTATTTCCCGCCGCATCAATTTTTGAAATTTCTCTCTTTTCTTTCAAGTTATAGTATATTTTGAGGTTCATTTTTTTCAAATATCTTACTTTTTTTATTTTCTTGTGTTATTTGTACGAATTGGAGATATATTAGCTTGTATGTTTCCCTCGACTTGATTATATATATATATATTTTTTTAAAAGTTTTATTAAAAATGATCTATAAATTTAATATTTATAATAATTAAGGACATTTTTGTAAATTTATAAGTTACTATACAGTACCATACAATCAAATCAAACAACAAATTATCATTAAACAATAGCAGCACATACAATTTATCCAAACATTGTATATTACTATATACTATATTGTACTATATTATATCATATCATATTATACCATATCGTACAATACCATACATTATGAAATCATGGCAAAACACCATTATCCTTTGT
Organism: Solanum rostratum; assembly: GCA_029948455.1. Lineage (NCBI taxonomy): Eukaryota > Viridiplantae > Streptophyta > Magnoliopsida > Solanales > Solanaceae > Solanum > Solanum rostratum. The sequence continues at coordinate 86,792,458 of CM057045.1, read as the reverse complement.
AACAAAAGGATGAGACCTCATCAATCATATCCAAAGGAAAAGGTTTAAGAGGTTGTTTGATGTGATGAATAAGAGGATTTAAATAATTAAAGCTTCCAAAGAAAATGTAAAAAAAAGAAAAACTAAATTAGTTGAAGAGTACTTTTGTATATAAACAACTTATCCTTGAAAATATGTAATGTATATCATTTTAAACATGACAAATTAAATAAGCAATAAAATTTACCCTCTACATAATTAATTTTAACATAATTTATTTTAATATAATTAATTTTATCATAATTTATATACATATTAAACGATCCCTAAATTATAATAAAAAGAATAACCTAGTCAAGTAAGAAGGTAAATATTGTTGGGCGGGTCATTGCCTTATGTTTTTACATGTGACCTTTCCTTAGTTTTGTTTTATCCATCGTCAATTAGTCTATACAAACAATTAAGTACTATTAAGTTGCGCATCCCGATAATACACTATACATAAGAAACTAATTCCATAAATTATTTGAGAGATTCTACTTATGTATTACTCCAGGGTTGTTTTTCACTAGCTGTATTATAAATTTTAATTAATAATTTAAAATATATTTTTTATCATATTAATATTAAAAAAATTATAAATTTATAATATTTTTCATAAATTTCATCGACATAGATCTTATTATATTTTATTTAATCATAAATTATTTGAGAAATTGCAGCTGGACTAACTTTTAATGTAAGGAAATTATATGGATAATAGAGACAATCATTAAAATGTACGATTTTCATTTTAGCCAACCACCCTAAAGAAATTCATGAAACAAAAAAATCTACACACGGAATAACATTAAATAGGCTTTGAATCATAAAACAGAAAAAGATAACATTCATTGACAAAATAATCTTTCCCGTATTCTTTGTTTTTATTTATCTTTATTGAATTAATTACTTACTGATGAGATCCAAGGTCACGGGATTGTCTTTATCTTAAAAGTCATTCCTGTAACACACTAATTTCTAGCTGGAAACTTTGACAAATTTAATTACCTAACCATGGAATATTATTTTTCCCTCCATTTCTTGGCTACTAATTAATCAACCACGCAACCAAAAATTTACCTCACGTATGATACTACTATATTAAATTTGAAATTGCTGATCAATCACGCTTTGGACCACTTGACTGTAAAAAAGAGAAATTGAAAGAATTACTTTTTAGAGTCGTAAATCAGAGCGATCCTATTTTGAGCAAATTTATGGAGCGTAAGTCAAAGGATACTTAAGCTTGAATTTCAAATTTTATTATTAAGATGTTTTTTGAATTAAAATATAAGAAAATAAATTCATGAGATTCAGAAAAATTGAGATTAGACTAGACTAGGACATAGAATACTTTGAGAGATCGTATGGTGTGAAGAATAACATTAAACAGTATCAGAATTAAATTATAGTGTTACTTAATTTGTTATTTGGTTGGCTAGTTTGGATAGCTTATCACGAGATTAGTAATTAGTATCGGGATAAGATGTCCCTCCTCTTGGGTGGTATAGTAATTCAGAGATAAAATAGGTAAATGACAAAGATGTCCATTTAAACTCTTTCTTATGCTTCACTTAACAACATTCACAACCTTCACTAGTAATTTTTATGATAATTCTTCATAACATTTTGTTAAAATATTAGACTGTATGATATAATTTTATTTATAAATTTATTTGACAAATTCTTATATTTATTTTGTATTTTAATTTCTCATATTCCCTTTTTACTTTTGCAAACTTAAAATGGAATTATTTTAAAATCAAATAAAAAGAAAATTTTATTTTTAAATACATACGATATCATCATGGAAATGCACATGTAAAAATATCTTTAAACTAAATAAGATGAAAATTTTATTTTAAGAATGAAAATTGAATACTAAACAGATAATCTATTCTTAAAATTTATACCATGTATATTATTTTGAATACGATAAATCAAACAAACAATGAAAATACTTCTAATATAATTTATTTTTAAACATAACACAACTTATTTCATCATAATTAATTTTATAATAACTTATATTCAAATCGAACGAAATCCGATAGGTAGACATGTCCCGTTAAAATGAATTGAATCCAATAGATAATGCATATGCATCATTTACGTAATCCAAACCTGCAAATCTGTAAAACCAATTTCTTTAATTTATTGTTTTCATGTTTTACCCAAAATAAACTTCTAAAACCAACGCTATCTCTGTCTTTCACATTCCCCAACCAGCTTCCAAACAAAAAGTACCTATGGAAATTCGAAAAATTAAATCTTTTACCGACCCCATCTTACCATTTCTACGGAAAATAATTGGACAGCAGAGAAAGATACTAATAATAATAAGTTATATTTTCTAATACACTCTACCAAATACTTTTAAAGGTCTTAATTTTCTCTACCAAAAACTTTTAAATGTCTTAATTTTCTCCGATCTATCTCATTATGAGTGCTTTTTTTTTTTATATTTAATAATCCTTTTTTTTTAATTTTAACATTCTAACTCAATAAGTTTAAGATTAAAGATTTAATAAACTATCCATATTTATGATCATAAAATAAAAAAAAATATTTTATTTTTAAAATTTTAGATTTAATTAAATTAAAAAAGATAAACTCGATGTATAAAACTCCCGTCATATGCAGAGTCAGGAAGTACATTTTTTTGAATTTTTTAGACTAATCTATCACGGGTTGCTACAAAACAACATGCGTTTGCTATTATTTCTTTACACATCTCTTCTCCTCCCTCCTATAAAAAAACAAGATTTGCCTCTCAATTCATATCTTTTTTTCTTCTTAGTTCTCTGTTTCCTTTTTCATTTTTCTTCTTTTACATGAAGAAGAACAGGGCAATGGCCTTAACATATGAAATCAAGAAGCACCAACACTCTGTTTTGCTCTGTTTCTTCTTCATTTTGACCCATTTTTTCTTAGAATTCAAGCCAGTTTTAGCTCAAACATCTGCTGTTTTTGCTTGTGACACTGCAAGCAATCCCAGCCTAAAAAGCTTTGCATTTTGTGATGTCTCATTGGATGTGTCATCCAGGGTAAATGATCTAGTAAAGAGATTAACATTACAAGAAAAAATTACTATGTTGGTGAACACTGCTGGTAGTGTGAGTAGGCTTGGAATCCCAAAATATGAGTGGTGGTCTGAAGCATTACATGGGATTTCATACACTGGTCCAGGAGTTAAATTTAATAATGTAGTCCCTCATGCTACTAGCTTCCCTCAGCCCATTCTCACTTCTGCTTCTTTCAATGAAACTCTATTTGAGACCATTGGAAAGGTAATATCTTTTTCTTCTTAATATGAGATTAGTATAGTTTTATCTTACTATTAACTTATGGGATTGTCATCTTCAATCACCATTAAGGTTACCTGATAGTGTAAAATCATGTCTGGATTTGATTTTACTCCTGAGCAAATAAATAATATAATTTTTCGAAGAAGTGGGTGGCTTGATATCACAGTTATTACAGAAAAGAAATAAAGTTAAAGGTCAAGTTGTAGACGTACGTCGCCATCATGGCATTATCTTAGGACCACTCTGTCTATTTGTTTTTTAAACATTGAATGGTTTTTATTTTTTTGGAGGCGACAGTGACTTGTTTCCAGTTTTATGATTAATTACGTGTTCATATATTCTTCTATATCCTAAAATTGATTGCTACAAATTTGCCGTGTGAATTGATAAGGGCTAATGCTAGATTCTTTAAAGATTTTTCTTTTTGGAAGTGGGATGAAGACTTTTTTCTTTTTTGCATAATGGATTCGTAAATCAGCAAAAAAAAACACAGGATATATAAAAATATCATTTGTTGGAAAAAAAATTCAGAAGGAATTCCAGCTTGCAAAATATTTTGTTTTATCATGTAAAAAAGTTGCATTAGGTCCATAACTTTGGTTAAGATGTTTACAAGAATGACCATAATTGACAAAGCATGCACCAACTAACCATTAATTAATCTAACATGCTAAATTGCCCAACCAACCATATGTTTATGATTGTTACATATTAAACTGTCCTTTATATAGGAAAATGACTGATTCTTGTTAGATCTTTCATGTGATTAATGTTGAAGAAAGCAGTTGAGAGTTGCATTAAACAAAAATGGATTTATGTATATGGATGTTTTACGATATTATTGTAATTTAACTTGTGATAGAAGATAAGTTACCATTTTTATTAAATTACTAATTTATGCTCGTCGGTGCATAGCATTTGAGCTCGTAAGATGTTGATGTTTGCAGGTGGTGTCTACAGAGGGTAGAGCAATGTACAATGTTGGTCAAGCTGGATTGACATATTGGTCACCAAATGTGAATATTTACCGCGATCCCAGATGGGGAAGAGGTCAAGAAACAGCTGGAGAAGATCCAACCCTCTCTAGCAGGTATGGTGTAGCATATGTTAAAGGTCTGCAGCAGCGTGATGATGGTAAAAAAGACATGCTCAAAGTTGCTTCTTGTTGTAAGCATTATACAGCTTATGATGTCGATAATTGGAAAGGAATCCAACGTTACAATTTCAATGCTAAGGTACTAGTTGATTGTATGCCATTTTCTTGAATACTTACAGTATAATATTTAGTATGGTAAACATTTTGTGTTTTATTTGTTTGTTGTGGTGAGTAGGTAACACAGCAAGATTTAGATGATACATTTAACCCCCCATTCAAGAGTTGTGTTCTTGATGGAAATGTAGCCAGTGTGATGTGTTCATACAACCAAGTCAATGGGAAGCCTACTTGTGGTGATTATGACCTTCTTGCAGGGGTCATCAGAGGACAATGGAAATTAAATGGGTATATTTAATGCTTCTCATATTTCATATTTTTTTTCTTTCAAAAGAATTCATGACTTTAAACAAGTATTGGTTCATACAGATACATTGTTACGGATTGTGATTCGTTGAATGAGATTTACTGGGCTCAACACTACACCAAGACACCAGAGGAGACTGCAGCTTTGTCTCTAAATGCAGGTTAACCATTTTAAGTCCTTTTAGTTGGACTAATCAACCATAACGTTTAGTTCTAAGGAACACAACATAATATTCTCATACTTCTTGACCATAGCTAATCAAGAATTTACCAAATGTGATAGGGCTGGACTTGAATTGTGGATCTTGGCTTGCTAAATACACTCAGGGTGCTGTAAACCAAGGACTTGTAAATGAATCAGTTATCGATAGAGCAGTCTCAAACAATTTTGCTACACTGATGAGACTTGGATTCTTCGATGGTAATCCAAAGAACCAACTTTATGGAAACCTTGGTCCCAAAGATGTTTGTACTTCAGATCACCAAGAGCTAGCTCGTGAAGCTGCAAGACAAGGAATTGTCTTGCTTAAAAACTCTGAGGGATCATTACCTCTATCCCCGCAAGCCATCAAGTCTTTAGCAGTCATTGGCCCAAATGCCAACCTTGCCTATACCATGATTGGAAGTTATGAAGGTACTTGGATACTATGTTTGATGGCACTGCCGGTATATATGCTTTTTACACAAGCAGTGTATTAACTTAAAAAACATCATTTTTTTTGCAGGCAGTCCATGCAAGTATACAACTCCTTTGGATGGCCTAGGTGCATTAGTTTCAACTGTTTACGAACAAGGTTGTGATATAGCTTGTGCCACTGCACAAGTTGATAATGCCAAGAAAGTTGCTGCTGCAGCTGATGCTGTAGTGTTGGTAATGGGATCAGATCAAACTATTGAAAGAGAGAGCCAAGATAGAGTAAATATAACTCTCCCTGGACAACAATCACTTCTAGTAACAGAGGTTGCTAGTGTTTCCAAGGGACCTGTGATTCTAGTTATCATGTCTGGAGGTGGCATGGATGTAAAATTTGCTGTCGATGATCCTAAAGTCACCAGCATTCTTTGGGTTGGTTTCCCTGGTGAAGCTGGTGGTGCTGCCTTGGCTGATATCATCTTTGGATATTACAATCCGAGTAAGTATTCTCTTTCCCGATTCTAATAATTTCATAAAATCAAGATCTTAATATTCATAGATTATAGATTGAGATCGATAGCATCAATGCCATTTTCAGGGTTAAACCTCATCAAATGAAGATATCATTTTCAACACATCCATGTGACTAAATGCCTAATAAGTTTTTATTGGAATCTTGCAGGTGGAAGGCTCCCAATGACATGGTATCCACAATCATATGCAGACAAAGTTGACATGACTAACATGAACATGAGGGCAGATCCAAAAACAGGATACCCTGGAAGAAGTTACAGGTTCTACAAAGGTCCAACGGTATTTAACTTTGGTGATGGATTAAGCTACACCCAATACAAACACCACCTAGTCCAAGCACCAAAATTTATGTCCATTCCTCTTGAGGAAGGACATGCTTGTCGATCAACGAGGTGCAAGTCCATTGATGCTGTTAATGAGCAGGGCTGCAACAACTTGGGATTTGATATCCACTTGAGAGTTCAAAATGTTGGGAAAATGAGTGGAAGCCACACAGTTTTGTTGTTCAGTTCACCACCCTCAGTTCATAATGCACCTCAAAAGCACTTGTTGGATTTCCAAAAGATTCATTTGACACCACAAAGTGAAGGAGTTGTTAAGTTCAACCTAGATGTTTGCAAGCATTTGAGTGTAGTTGATGAGGTTGGAAACAGGAAAGTTGCTTTAGGATTACATGTGCTACATATAGGAGATTTGAAACATTCCTTGACTCTGAGGATTTAAAGAAATCCTCATGGTCCTTACTTATTTTTAACTTCTTTTTTTCTCAAAAGAGAAAAGGAAACTATCACAAGATGGAACATTTGAAATTATCAATATGTTGAGGCAATTGTAACAAAGTATCTCATTTTGTCAAGCTGTCCAACTTATGTGTAGAAGAAACAAAATATTAAAGTCGTATGAAGCTTCTTATTTTGTTATTATTCCCTCTCTCTGCCATCTTATTTTTCTTGATATTCCTATCAATAGAAGAAATATCAATCTATATTATATTAAAATTATAAAGCTTCTTAGAAAATATTAATTAAATTTTTTGCTCTTTTTTAAAAGACTCTACTATAGTTTCACTTGCTTATCAAGAAGATATTGATTTATAATCAAATAATCAACACTTCAAATTGTTATTTATTATTTTCCTAATTAATATTTAGGTACAGATACATCTAAAATTTCATAGCACTTCTTTTCCGTTCAATATTAGAGCATTTTAATTAATATTTATTGATATTACTGATAAATCTCTCCACTACAAGTATGACTATTCTATCATAGAATATGGATTTAATTTGGACCGATTTGGTTAATTATTTATGAAATTATAACCCTTAACACTGTGTGGCCAAGTAGTAGAGTGTAAAATCACTTTTTGGAGGGAAAAAAATATCATTTTATTCAAAAAAAAAATCATTTGGTTGATTGTTTTAGCATATTTAAATCATTATGTTAGTACTATTTTAATATTTTATTTAATTTACATGTATTGCATTGATTGAAATTTTGTAATACTTATTTTTAATTAAATAAAAATAAATTTTTTTGATTAAAATCTTTCATAATAAATATTTAAAAATAAATCTTCTCTATAAAATAAACTTATAGTAAAGGTACATTATCTGAGGACACGACCTTAAATAGACAGGAGTGGAGGTCGCGTATTGAAGTAGAAGACTAATAAGCTAGTAGAGGTAGGTTGATGTATGACCGTGTGATATAATAAATTAGTAAAATTAGTCGTGTCTTTATTGTCCTGTGTTGTCATTATCCGTATATTTGTTATTTTTATTGTATTTATGTACTATCATTTGTTTTCTATCATTAGTTATTTTTCTTTTTTTTCTTTTCTTTCCCTTTTTTTCATATCCAGTATTTTTGCTTATGGGGTTTGATTTTTAATATGAGAGTTTCTGAATACAACCTCTCTATCTTTATGGTAATGGTAAGGTCTGTGTACGTTTACTCTCCCTAGACCCCACTTGTGGGATTTCAGTATGTTATTATTTTTTATAGTAAAGATATACTATCATTTGTTTTCTATCATTAGTTATTTTTCTTTTTTTTCTTTTCTTTCCCTTTTTTTCATATCCAGTATTTTTGCTTATGGGGTTTGATTTTTAATATGAGAGTTTCTGAATACAACCTCTCTATCTTTATGGTAATGGTAAGGTCTGTGTACGTTTACTCTCCCTAGACCCCACTTGTGGGATTTCAGTATGTTATTATTTTTTATAGTAAAGATATATTTAAATTTGTCCTTTTTTGTAATTTAACTCTCAAAAATAATTTTGAAAGGATCGATGAAATACAATTGACTTATTCAAGAACATTTTTAAAATAAATTGGTCAAATAAAAAATAAACAGTTTTTAGTATCATTGCCAAACAGAATTAGGAAACAATAGAATAAAATTTCATATAAGACCATATAAAAAAGAATAAAATTTCACAAAAATAGCTAATCAAACCGTGTCTCGAGCCCATGTGAACCTTATTGCCTTTATGTTCAATAACCCGGATCCGATCCGAAATTCAACCCGGATTTATTTCCCTTAAGAGCCAAGAAAAAGACCAAATTTCTAAAAGTCCTTCATTTAAATTCGTACGTTGATCTCTTCCTGTTCAAGAATTTGAACAAAAATGGCAGGGAGGTATGGTTCTTCCGGCGGGGTAGCATCGACGATGATCGTTACTAACACGCCGGCGAAAGATCTTGCGTATACCAATTGCGCATATTGTTCTCCTACAGATCTCAGAAACTTTCTTGTCCCGGGATCCAAGTTCGCCTATGCACTCGTCGCTGATGCTTTTGTACTCACTATTGCATATCCTTTCAAATTTAGATCATTACTGTTCTTATTCTTTATTATGAGATTGCAAATTTATTCCGTTTCTGTTCTTATTATTGGAGAGATTTCTCCGTTGATTGCTAATGAGCAAATTCCAATAAGCTTAAGGAGTTTGCGATCTCTTGTTTGTGTAGTTCCCATTTCCTATTTATATTCATACTGCTGCATTTTAATGATCAAAGATAATGCACTATGGTATTGCCTTAACTGTGGAACACTGCCCACGATGGTATTACTAATGGTCAACTTGGTCTTAACGCGATTCAAAGACGTTATGCCAAAGTTTCCACTGGAGACGCTATATCTGTTAGCAGGTTTGGCAGGACTATTCTGATATTGTTGCTTACTTTGATCAACCCTAAAATCAGTTAATTAGTGCTTTCACTATTCAAATTGCAGATTCGTCCCACCTGAGGACTTCAACCTTGCTTTGCTTACCCTTGACTTGGAGTTTGTGAAAAAAGGGACCAAAGATGAGCAGGTAAAGTGCCCTGTGTTTTTGTGTCTCGGCTTAATTATTTATATCCAACAATGTCTAGTGTTCCATGCAATCGCTCTATTCCCTTTGAAAGAATTAGATTTTTCTTGTCAGAGTAGTCAAAAGTGTGAATAGCAAAAAGCTCTAAAGTCTGTTGGAGCATTGATTGCTAAGCACAGTTGAAATGTCGGCTTTAGGGAAAGAAAATGCCAAAGGGAGGAAGTAAAAAAACAAAAATGCAATGCAAGAAAATATAACTATAAAAACAAATAATGATTATTTGGACGAAAGAATGGAAAAACTATAATGAAACTATATACATGGTGTAGTAACCCCACTTGTGGGATCACACTGGGTGTGTTGTTGTGTCCTTAACGACAGAATGCTTTGGTGAAGGTGCACATGCCTCAACACCATGACTTTTTCAATTTACACTGACATGCTAATTAAGCGAGCCCAATTGCTCAACCTGGGCACACCAAGCTTCAGGGATTAAGTGTGCTTTAAGAGAGCCTTAAACAATAGCTCGAAGTTTTGTTTTTTCCTATTTTTCTGCATGTAGCAAGTCTGGTGTAGAGCATGCAGATCTTTTGCAATTTTTGTTGTGATGTATTTTGGTTATATCCATCTTTAAGTTTAGCTGTTTTTGTTTAGGCTTAGACATCAAGAGTACTTCTGTTGCTGTAAACATTGTAAGTTTACCAGATATGTCTCTTTGTAGGTGGATGCAGTTTCTTTGGCTAATCAAATTCGCAAGAGATTTGCCAATCAGGTGAAGGCTCTACCCCCCTGTCTTCTCTTAAAGATTTCTGCTCTTAGTGGTTCTTCTCTTATTATTACCTGACAAAGCTTATTGGGCAGTACATATGGTGTGGTTCTTCAAATCTATATTTTCAAGAATGATTTTCCTTTCAGTATACTTTGTTTGGAATTTTGGAAGATAAGGCTGAATACCTGATCCTTCAAGTTAAACAATGAAAACTAAACATAGTGTATTTGTTCTATTTTTCTCATAATAAATTTAACATAGTACGAATATGCTCTCCTCCTTGTGCTGACTACTTTTGTCTATGAAATCATGCCGTAGAGACTACTGAGGAAAATGACTGATACATAAATGAGCAGCTTGTACTTATCATTTTACAATTTACATGTCTATTATATGCTTTATTAGTGAAGATACATGTGGAAATGCATTGGGTTGTCAGTTGGAATCAATATATGAAACCAATATGTAATAATAATATGGCATGGGGTTTCTTTGTAGCTTTTCAATTATATATTTGTCCCACATGGAGTTGAGTAATTGCTTTCGAAGGGGTTTATAGGTTCTGGACTACTCCAAGCCTCTTAAGATTTGGATTGGATGTTTATATCTTTTCACATGGTATCGGAGTCAAGGTATCAGAGTCAACCTTTAGCAAATGCATTTTGGCACTATTAGACACATATTAAAAACGAAGGGGAGCTTTGGAGTGACTGGTGAAGTTGCTGCCATGTGACTAGAGGTCGCGGGTAAAGCTCTGGAAACAGTCTTTGGCAGAAATGCAAGGTAAGGCTGCGTACAATAGATCCTTGTGGTCGGGCCCTTCCCCGGACCCTGCGCATAGCGAGAGCTTTAGTGCACCAGGATTGCCCTTTTAGATACATATTAAAAACATGGCACTGGTGGCACTGGTGGCACTGGTAGACACAAATTTAATACAGACCTTAAGTCAGTCATGCTCCTTTAGGGAAATGCTCTCAGGTTTAATCCGTGCTCAGTCAGACACCATCACATAAATTGGGATGGAGGGAGTACTATATTAGATGATGATATAAAATGGCTGTTCTAACTTTTAACCAGTTAAGCTGCAGTAGATGTTCCAAGCCTAGTTCTGATGAAAAAAACATATGTATTGATTATTAGTATTACTTATGCAGATTATGTCAACTGGGCAAAAGGTGACATTTGAGTATCATGGCAATGGTTATATATTCACTGTGAATCAAGCTACTGTTGAGGGGCAAGAAAAATCTAATATCGAAAGAGGGATGATTTCAGCTGACACATACATTGTATTTGAAGCTGCAAACTCCAGCGGAATAAAGGTTACTTCTGTCTTTAAGTAATATACTGGTGGCAAAAGTTGCCAAAGGAAATGGATTCCTTGTGTTTACTGGAGTTCCTTTTGATTTGGTTCTTGCTGCAACTGACTTCAATACAGATTATCAACCAGCGTGAAGCTGCTAGCAGCAGCATCTTTAGGCAGAAAGAATTCAATCTTCAATCATTGGGTATAGGTGGTCTGGGTGCAGAGTTTTCTGATATTTTTCGAAGAGCTTTTGCTTCCAGGGTTTTCCCTCCACATGTGACAAGCAAGTAAGAAGAGTTCTTGCTGAATAACAAAAATTCCTTCCGCGTTCATGAGAACTTTAATATCTATTTCTTGCAGAAATAATGTAGTGAAATTACTTACTCACTTGGTCTTTGCTTTGGGATGAAACTGCTTTCAGGCTTGGTATCAAGCATGTTAAGGGAATGCTGCTCTTTGGACCTCCTGGTACAGGAAAGACTCTAATGGCTCGTCAGATTGGAAAAATGCTAAATGGCAAGGAACCTAAGGTAGGTCCATTGAAGCTCTAGAAATTTATTCTTTTGATGTTATCGTTGTTCTAGAAGTTACACTGTGCATGTCATATTGCTTTTATTTTCTTATAAGATGTGAATTTTTTTACCGGGTGGGTCATTCTGTTCCAAAATGCTTGTCTTTCTGCTAATGTTTTTCTGCATTGTAACTGAAGTATTATGTTCCCTTTGCACACTTGACATATTATAGGATTTATACCCTTTACTATTCATTCTTGTCTACTGTTATCTCTAAAATTGTCTTGTATGTAATTATTGATTTAAAAAAAAGGGTCTAATGTAACTACTCATTGTCACTCCATAAACTTGGCACTTGACTTTCCTCCTGCTTCTCATCCCTTATCCTTGATAGCTTTGCAATCCGCTCGACTGAATGGGGATTTCACGTTTTATTATTATCTTGGCTTCATCATGATCAAATGATGCATCCTGGGAAGACATTTGCCTTACATGATATTACATAATCTAAAAAAACATTACTTGAATAAAGGTGGAAATGTCTTAAAGCACTCCTCAGTGTGGTAGTTCGGTCTCCTTGTTCGAAAATGATGACTAGCCATTACATAGTGCTTGCATCCAAAACAGGGTTTCAAATCCAAGACTTGCGTGATCTCTCTCACATGGCTCCTTCTAAGAATTTCAGAGCATTATTCTCTTTGAATTTTCACATAGTAGAAATACATTTCATAATGCGTTTATTCCTCCAATTGAAGGGGGAAATGTGATTGGTTGTTCTTTCATGACATATCGGTCAAACTTCCTCTTTGCCTAGTGTAGTATGAGATCATAGTTGAAGACTCCACTCGATATGCCTGTTAGTTTTATATCTTCTTCTGCATTTCAAAATTATTTTGAAAATAAGGACATGGCTTTTTTCTTCAAATTATTTGATTTGAATTACTTCAACATTTCAATAAATCAGTACTTGTAATTTCAGTTTTCTGCTGCTCTTATCCCTCTAAGTTAGTGCATTAGGAGTGTAGCATTCCTTTCACATTTTAATAAAGTATTGGTCACTAGTCAAAAACATTAGGTCTAAATTATATGATCATAATCTCTTACATCCTGGGTGCCAGGAATGCATTTAATGATCTACCTGAAGAGCGGAGCGTTGTAAGTAGTTTACGATTTATCTTTATACAAACTAAATGTGCTATGCTGTGAGCAAATTAAGAAATTTTTACATATGCATTTTGCAACTTAAGGTGGAAAAATAGGATTTTTTAATGACTAGTCCACCAGTCCTGTATGTGGTTAGTATATTATTGTAGGAAATCGGTTCCCGCATTTATTAGCAGCAAGTGATGTTTAATGTGACTGGAATACAATGGTGGTAACAAGCTTTCGACAATCATGAATTCATTAAGGAAAAAAGTGGCATGGGTATTAATGCGCCTGGCCTTGTATTTAGAGCTTCGGTTTTGCTTTTTGTTTCATGGATAATTCCAGTCTTTGTATCTCAGTGTTTTAAATGTATGAACACTTCTTATTTTTAACTTCTCTCAATTTTCAATCCACCAAAGGGCTGCCTTCAAAAAAAAAAAAAAAAAAAAATTCCTAGGTGAGTATGTTTCATGATAGGTATTTCATTGCTTGTCACTGCTGAGTACATCAGTTCTACATCTAATACAAAATTTTATAGTTCCAATTTCTTTCTTGAGTTCACTCAATAGCATCTATCTTGTAGTTTCATTTGCATTTGGCTGCAATCTCTTGCAACCAATCATGAGAAGCTGTTAAATCTGTTGCATGAAGATATGTGTTTCTTTTATTCCCTGTTTTCTTTTTTATACATAGAGCATTTTTTTTATAATGTGATTGGCTTACGTAAAAAGTTCTTTTGCAGAGCTTGTCATATGTTTCTTTTTTAAATTAGGAAACCTTGTCATATGTTTTTTTAATTAGGAAAGCTTATCATATGCTTATGAAGCTGTTTAAGCAGTATTCTGTATTTATTTTTTGTTACTAATGCAACCTTGATTGCCTATCGGGTTCTTTTTTTCCCCCTGTTGGTGAATGTAAAATGTAGGTTGTCAATGGACCTGAAGTATTAAGCAAGTTCGTTGGTGAAACTGAAAAAAATGTGAGGGATTTGTTTGCTGATGCTGAGCAAGACCAAAAAACCAAAGGTGTGAGAGCTATCATGGCAAGAAATATTTTGAATTTTAAACTTGGTTACTTTAATCCCCAATTTTTGTCTTTACAGGTGACCAAAGTGAACTGCATGTTATCATTTTTGATGAGATTGATGCAATCTGTAAGGTGGGACCTCATGAAATCAAGAATATTTGATTTTTTGGGATTGTTATTCATGTTCTTAATATATACCTGTGCTTGATTCTGTAGATTGAGTTTCTCAATATGATGCTTTTGTTATGCAGTCTAGAGGATCAACTAGAGATGGAACTGGTGTGCATGATAGCATTGTTAACCAGCTCCTCACCAAGGTATGCGTAACAATTTTTAATCATGTTTTTAAAGATTAGATTGGCTATATGACAACTGTTATATGCTTGTTCCTGTTATTGATTCTAGCTGATTGATTGTTTCTTTGCTGTTTAGATAGATGGTGTGGAATCTCTGAATAATGTTTTGCTCATTGGGATGACAAATAGGAAGGATCTGCTTGACGAAGCACTTCTGAGGTAACAACAGTCTCCGTTATCATTTTTGTCTTATTGTTGAAGTTAACATAAATCTGTTTGTTCTAGTATTTCTTTGGTGTTTAAGTAATATTTTATGGTGCATTATCAAAATACGACCATTGTTATAGGCCAGGACGACTAGAAGTCCAAGTGGAGATTAGCCTTCCTGATGAAAATGGTCGACTCCAAATTCTACAGATTCATACGAATAAGATGAAAGAGAATTCCTTTCTTTCTCCCGATGTGAACTTGCAAGAACTTGGTATGTAGTCACCACAACTATCATGTTATGCTGGCTTTTTTAATATGGTTCTTTTAAAATTACTAGGATACTAATAAGTTCATGTTACTTCCTTAATTTTATTTGATTGTTTATCAAGTCTGACATAATATAACTAATTAAAAGGGTGATCTTTCTAACCACTTAAGCTTTTAGACTAGATGGTCACACACTTCAACATGGTATCAGAGCATGCGAAGAGGTCTTGCCAAAAATGCAAAAGTTATTTTCACGTGTTTGGCCTTGAAATTAACTAGACCCACAAATGAGGAGACGTGTTGAGACATAATATAATTTATTAATAATGTGTTCTCTGTAACCATCTAAACCTTTAGATGACACAGTCGCACATTTCAACAAATCCAAAGATATATGTTGAACTGAAGGTGATCCCTGTCATTTCTGGTAGTTACTCTCTGTTACTTTGCTTAGTTTAATAACCTACACTGGTTATAGAATTCTCAGAGCTTTTCCCTCTCTTTTGCATTGCATGCAGCTGCACGAACAAAAAATTATAGTGGTGCTGAGCTTGAAGGTGTAGTCAAAAGTGCAGTATCCTATGCATTGAACAGGCAACTAAGCATGGATGATCTTACCAAACCAGTGGAGGAGGAGAATATAAAAGTCACTATGGATGACTTTTTGCATGCCGTTAATGAAGTAAGACCTGCATTTGGTGCTTCCACTGATGACCTTGAACGGTGCAGGTTGGTTTTCTGTTCTTAGTGTACAAATGACTGGTACTACTGCTTGAAACTATGAAGGACAATTTATTTCAAAATTGGACAGTTTTATTTTTGTTTCAAGGTGAAAATCTCATCAAATGCTTGTAGGAATTGTCGGGCTTGAAGAGAAGACTTGTAGTATTACAGAGGTTATGTTCTTAATAAATTTTGGAGGGACAATTGATATGAAGTTTCAAAGTAGATCACTAAATCTACTCGAGAACAACTATATGCTTTCAGTCACACAAAAAGACTTTAGTAAAATTTTTTCCTGAGGAAGGGAAATACTAAATTGATATTAAATGCATTTTGTCTCCTGTGTATTAATTGGAGGTCAATATAAAGAGCTTTTAGGGCAGGAGAAACTTAAATTTCAATAGTTGGGAGAAGTACATGAGCTATTGGCAGCTTATGTGAAGAAACTTGTCTGTCGTAGCTTGGATTGTTATGGACAAGGAAATGCTAGCAGGATATTGAATAAACTTGTTAGTACTGGAGTCTAATTTAAGGGCTGTAGAATTTTGCTTAACTTGCTGCATGAAGGTGACTTTACGACTCAACAATTTTCAGACTTAATGGCATTGTGGATTGTGGTGAACGACATCAACATATTTACAAAAGAACAATGCTATTGGCAGAACAAGTTAAAGTCAGCAGGGGGAGCCCCCTTATTACTTGTCTTCTGGAAGGCCCAAGTGGAAGGTAGACGCTTGTGTTATTCTTGTTTTTATGTGGTCATTTATCTTGAGTCTTTTCTTTCCATTGACAGTGGCAAGACTGCAATGGCAGCAACAGTTGGCATTGAAAGTGATTTCCCCTATGTCAAGATAGTAAGTTTATATAACCTACTGGGAATTTGACAGTTTTTGGAGATTAATGATAGATGCACTATTAAACCCATCTCTTATTACCTCTTTACCCTCAAATTGTCAGATTTCTGCTGAAACTATGATTGGGCTCAGTGAAAGCAGCAAATGTGCTCAGATAGTCAAGGTTAGACGTTAAACTTGTGCATTATCTTAATATGATCGGTCAGAATACACCCTTGTAATTTAGTTTTTGCGTTTTAGTTATTGACCATGTCTTCTGATAATATGTGATAGGTATTCGAGGATGCGTACAAGTCACCACTTAGCATAGTTGTGCTTGATGGGATTGAAAGGTAATTTTCCTGATACATAGCCTTCAAATGAATTAGTATGTGTTTACCACGCATGTACCTATGCAGACTTGTGGAAACATTATTATCTATTTATCATGTAACCCCCTGCAGACTTCTGGAATATGTTGCAATTGGCCCTCGGTTTTCAAATTTGATTTCTCAGACACTGATGGTGCTACTTAAACGGCTTCCTCCTAAGGTACTTCATATAATTGCTTAGTATTGAGTATTCATGTACTCATTTGGTACTCAAAATTGCCTGTTTCTGTATGGGATTTTGGGAGGCAGCGCATGAACATGCATAAGATAACTTAAGGTTATTAAAGCAAAGGAAAATAGAAATGTCTAAGTGGTTTTCTGGGACTTGCTTCTGTGGTAACTCTTGAAAGAAGTGTGATTCCTGACACCTTTATCTTCCCTCCCCCCCCCCCCCCCCCCCCCCGGGAAGGCATTATGTCCCTGTAATTTCCCTTGGAATAATGGGATTGAGTCTATAGTACATGCTTCGCACCTCTTAGCTATGTTAATCTTTTTGTCTAAGGAGGTTGGGTAAACCTTTATCAAATGGAACTACGGAAGTATGTAAAAAAGTAGGAACAGCATGCATTTTTAATGGATGATCCGTCTTCATAAAATTGCTCATTCCACAAAGTCAATTATTGTAGCTTCTTCCTTCGTGCAAGCTAAAGGTCTAATGACCCCCCATTAGTATTTTTTTCTCCCTACCAGACCAAAATAGAGATGAATTTTTGTACTAGTAAACAAGAGCTCTTGATACATGACTATTTCATGCAGAATAATTGCCTGGTAACTGAAAATCAAATTAATGTCAAGAGGGTTTTGTGCCAAACCTACATGACTTGTAGCTTTTTTTCTTTTGGGTAAGGAGTGGGGGGAAGACTTTCTCCCATTTCCATCTTGAATCCCTGAAGTTCTCTAGTTCTTTTGCCCTAATAGTAGGAACAGTGCAGATAAATTAGCACATATGAATATTATGCTGTGGAGAAAAAAGTTAAAACACTCAAAGACGCAGGGCCGACTTTTTGATCTGCTATGATCTGGATTTCAATACATTGTGGTTGGATATGCAACTGCTTTTCGTGGATGATTTTTTCGATTGGTTTCATGTTACAGGGTAAAAAAATGCTTGTGATTGGAACTACTAGTGAAGTTGGTTTCTTGGACTCAGTTGGCCTTTGTGATGCTTTCTCGGTCACATACCATGTTCCAACACTAAAGACAGAAGATGCCAAGAAGGTAAGAGTGCATCCACACTAAGGGTGACAATTGGGCGGGTTGGGTCAAATTTGAGCGGGTTATAATGGGTCAAAACACCAAACGGGTCAAGACACAACCCAACCCAAATTTGTTTGGGTCAAAATGGGCTGGGTTAAAACGGGTTGAGTAATGGGTTATAGACGGGTCAAGATCCAACTCGACCCAATTTTTATTAAGTTTTTTACTTATTTTATTTGTTTCTTTCAATATTTTAGTACTTAATTAAATTATATTTTTATTTATTATGGCTATATAAATCAATATCAAATTGAAAAAAAAAAAGTGTTTCGAAAATATTTTACCAAGATCTCTTTCGAATTAATTCGGGTTGCATATCAACCCAATTTTAAATGGGTTGAAATGGGTTGAGCTAATAATTGGACGGGTTATTAACCCGCCCATACTTCAACAGGTTGAGCGGGTTGGGCTTATTTTGCCACCCCTAATCCAAACTGCCACATTTTTTATTTTTCATGCTAGTTCCTTGTTCTGTTGAATCACTCCGTAGCTCTAAGATGAAGAATGATACATTTAAATTGACAAGAAAAAGTATGCAGTCATATGTTAAGTCAAACAAGAAATTCCAAATAAATTCTTATATTGGATGTCATAAGCAGAGTATTTCTTGAAAGAAAAAAAGGAAGAAATTCTATTCTTTTGTAGAACCAGGTGGGTGCAGTAAAGCTTAACTAGGACATCTGAATTAGGTATTCCCAGATAAACTAGTGCAGTGTTAATGGTGGATAAACTCTTTTGCTCAGAGATTTCACATTCTACTGGACCAAGATCATTGTAGCTAGAGGATTATTAAACAATAGTTTGTTGATCTCTGCATCCTGCAAAACAGTGGCTTTGTCGTTGATGCCACTTAATTTGTCAATATATCGTGTCAATTGAGCTCTTGAGGATCCATTTGCTCTTTTACTGATTAAAAAAGAAGAATGAAACAAATGAGCTAGTGATTTGAGAAAATTTTGCATCAGTCTCTCTCATTATACTATATAACTTTCTCATCTTTAATTATTGGAGCAATTACTGGAGATGTCTAACCTAATGTCATCCCTTTACTATACTACCCTAGTATTGATGTTTTGGTGTTCTTCTCAGGTGTTGAAACAACTTGATGTCTTTGCAAGCAATGATATTGATTCTGCTGCTGAGGCATTAAATGACGTAAGTTTCAAGGCTCTGCTCCCTGGCTTTCCGATCAGCATGCTGCTATGCGTGTCTTTTCCCTATACCAGCTGTTCATATTTGTCTCATTGCCTTCTGATATTTGGTGCTGCTTGAGAAATTAAAATTTCAGGCACATTACGTAGAACTGATTGATAACTCTTGATTTGTGTTGTCTTGTGATAGATGCCCATCAAGAAACTATACATGGTTGTTGAAATGGCTGCTCAGGGTGAACTTGGCGGGACAGCAGAAGCCATCTATTCTGGCAAAGAAAAGATCAATATCTCACATTTCTATGATTGTCTTCAAGATATTGTGCGATATTGAGTGCGTGGTCTTGAGTAATTTAGGTAGGGATCATGTTTTTCCTGTGAGTCCCTATATCTTTCTGTTGATCGCTTTTTCGCACACCCCCATTGATGGGGTTCTTCTATACACGAATTATTTAGAGTTGTTTATTGTCGATTTAGGTAGAACTTGTTAGATATTATTCAAAACTTCATTTGCTTTCTAAATTTTTGATACCCTCTTTTTCTTTTCCTTTTGTTGTGCCAGTAAGTATTGTATTCTCTGTTGAGTTGAACTTTGCACCTAGTACGAATATAAGCTTGAGAGAAGTTTGTTACTTGAAAGTTGACAGTTGAAACCTTACAATTATTCTCTTCTTGTTTGTAGCAGATATGATTGTTCTGGCTTTCTATTTTGCTTTCATCTGTATGTAAATACTTAGAATCTATACTCACTTATATTTCCAGCTAAAGATTTTTGAGTGTACTTATGTATATTGTAATTCTCAAAGTTAATGGTCAAATACACACTTTAACTATCACTTGTCATGTTTTCACGAGTTTTATGCTCCAACTATTAGTAGTTTTGTTTTCCTAACTAAACTATAACCAACCATCTAGGTCAATTATTAGTTCCCTTTTCCTATATGTACTATCACCATCTAAGTCAATTATCCGTTGTTTCCTTATGAACTATCCATCTACTCAACTAGTTGTGTTTTAATACAAAGATGGTAATAGTTCAGGTGGGAAAAATGGAAAGAACGGTGATAGTTTAAGTAAGAAAGAGAAACAACTGATAATTGATATGTGAAAAATTGCAAAAATAAAAAAAAGAAAGACAGTTCATATGTATTTTTGACTATTATTTCTAATTCTAAAGCGCTTAGGATTAGCAATTCTTATGTAAGGATCCAGCTTCTGTTTCTCTGTAAAAATCAGAGAGAGAGAGCATTTTAGTTTCATCGCTTACCTTCACCCGTGATGGATGCAACAAACTTACTAATACCATATTCCAGGTAAAGCATTTGTTGCTACTTGTCCATCGGTTGAACATGTGTGGAGAAGCATTTGATGCACAAATAGTACTGTTGATGATGTTTATTCCATGCTTTCTAATGCAAGTCGATTTACAGTACCCACTTCTCGCAACAGCATCACCGATAGACAAATAGTGTATAAAAATAAAAACTACATTACATACACATGTTAATTAACATGGCCTTGAATCTCGCTCGGCCTGGGGCGATCATATGTGTGAAGTGGTCGATCTATATCAAGAAATGCAATTCACAATACAGAGAGTCAAAGAAAAACTATCTTACATTTCCTGCCCAAGCAAATCTATTATTCAATTCCCTTCCTTTATTCCTCAACTTTGATAAACAAAATTTTGTACTTTTAAAATCCCTAAACATAATAGGACATTCAGTTCTTAGAAGTTAATTGGGAAACGTTTGATTATTAATTTGCTAATATTATCTATCTATTCATCCACAAAAGTTTCATATGATGTTAATTAATCTTAATAACCGGAAAATCTATAGCAATCTCATGATGCTAATTATCACATTGAACAGACAATGACACTAATAAATTGTGAGTACTCTTTTCTCAATATATTGTTAATAGTATGTTTTTATTCTATAAAAATCATACAGACGTTCATACACAAATTTATGCATAAGTAAATATTAATAATGCCACATTTAACACTATTAATTGAGTGTATGAATTAATATTGATAAATCAAACATCGCACCTACGTTATTTATGCAAAACTTTGTAATTGAATTAATTATTTTTTGTTAGTATGGACGAAAAAACGACCACTTCAACAGGCACAAGAGTCCATACTACCATTGAGAGATGTCGCAACTTTCAGTATAATTCAATTAAGAAAAGAATTAAAAGACAAAATATAAGTAATCAATTTTAAAGTACTAAATAAATATCACAATTTCGTATATCCTACAAATAAGTAAAAATTAATACTTATAATTTTAAAATTTTATATTTGAATACTAATTAAATGAAAATTATTTGAGAAAAATAATAAATAACAATTTTTTTTTATTATAAAGTCTTTTTCAACGAAGGTAATCAATAACTATCGCTTTTATTAGAAGATTACCATTGTTACTCTCTTTCTTACACTTTTCGCTTAATTATACTAATTATAGTAGTAAATTTCTATCTAGAAAAAAATGTTTTTTATTTTACTAAAAAGGTAAATATTTTGAATCAGATTCAGTTTACCAAAACGACATACTTGCTTCTAAATATAATTATAACTATAATAATAAGGTTGTAAGCAGGCTAAGCGATTCAAAATAAATATAGTGTACATTCACAATGCTCCACTTTAAATGTTTAAATAACTGTGATTTGCAAGTATATTCTGTCTTCCACCGTTACTATTTTGATGGTAAATTATAAAAAGTTAATATCTTAAATCGTCACTCAACTTTGATATTTTTTCACAAAAAATTACTTAACTATAAACTTTTTTCATAGAAAGTTATTCAACTTTGATTTTTAACTCCAAAATCACTTAATTATGTGCCCTTTTCATAAAAAGTCACTCAAATCATAAATATTTTACTTACAAAGTCACTCAATCTATTTAACAAAAAATTTTCAGTGAAATTTATTGACATGAAATTTTTATTTAAAACTAAAATCTTAAGAAAATAAAAAATTATCATTTAATCATTCAATAACAAAAATCATTTAATTCATTATAAAAAATAATTACATTTCTTTATATACAATTCATGCATAGCTTTTCCGTAAACATAAAGATAAAGAAGAGGCAGCAACACAGAAGAAACTACTGAAAATTGGAGAGAAATAAATTTGATGGCAATCATCAAATGATAATTTTTTTAGTTTTCAAAGATTTTCTTTTTAGATAAAAATTTTATTGAAAAAATTAATTAAATAGATCGAGTGACTTTCTAATTTCTATCAAAGAGTCCATAATTAAATGACTTTTGCGTTAAAAAGTAAAATTGAATAACTTTCTGTGAAAAAAACTTATAATTAAATAATTTTTGAATTAAAAATTAAAATTAAGTAACCATCTAAAATATTATCTTACATTATAAACTACTTATTTAATTTCAGACCTAACAATATGACCACAATATTAGATTCCTAGTTCAGCTGATGTCACACCCTTTGTTAGGTTATAAGTTGGTCCTTATAAATTACAAATTGAAAACTAATGGAGTAATTAATGAGAACTATTAATAAACTAATTTTCATTTTAACAGATAGTGAAACTTTAATAAATAATTCCAATATATTTAATGGCTGACAATCAGCCAGTTGGATTCCACCTATTGAAGAAATGATCAACTTCTTGTATATGGAATACACATTTACTAAATATATTTAGGTATATGTTATGTTAAATACCAGATTAATTAATGGCTGTAATTTCACTTTATGTAGGTTTAGCTATAGGGTAATTTTATGAAATGTCATGCGTTTATTCTCTTTTTTATTCTTTTTTATATTATTTTAAAGCTTATTTGAAAAATCACATGATAATTGATTTTGAGCGAACTTAGAAGATAATCTATCTCTTCAAAAAACGATTGAGAGGTTTAAATCTCCTATAGTAAATGTGATAGGACCTTCATAGCCCAACAACGGACAAGAAAGAATAATCTTTGGTTTACGTAATTACATATTACAAAAATTCGTCTTTTACCACCACCCTCAATCACCTGAGCTAACATACCTATTACTAATGAAATTTTAGATCGAATAAGCCCTTAAAAAGGAACTAAAATAAAGACCTACAGAGGTCTTGAAATATTCTAAAGCTTTATTAGCAAAATTTGATTAGGAATATGTGACACATCAATCCTTTGTACCGGCGAACAATAATTATATATTTACTAGCAATTAAAATTAAAAAATTGGACAGATTCAATTCAACGATTCATCTTTTCATTTGGTAACTATTATCACCTTGTATCTCCATCAAAATTGAAGTTAAGAGGAAAAGTGGCAAGAAATAAAGAAAAAGTTATTAGGTCATGTCATGTTTTCCATCATATAGGAAAGGCCACCTAATATTTAATTGAGAAAATTTTATAATTGATATTTATAAAATACTATATTTAAATTTATATCAACTCACGGAGAAATCAAAGTCATTAAAGGGACCAGCAAGAAATTAACAAGAGATGATATTGTTTATTAAACTTATTTTGGCGTTTATAATTATACCAACTTGTGATGATGAAAATTGAAAACCACTTTCATTAGTTAATTAATGACACTTTGAACAAGATTATGTCACTTAGATCCCATCACCCACACTTAAAATTAGACATTGTTTTTGTTTACAAAAGAGGAATCACTTTGAGGACCACTCAACCTTAACAAGAAATCACAATAAATTGAGAGAAATTAATATGGTGAAAAAAAAAGAATTATATTAAATTGAAATAAAAGAAAATTTCAGTCTAATTATTTTTTAGTCAATGTTTTTTTAGGGATGTGCAAAAGAAATATATCACAGGTAAAATATGGGTGGACTGCGGGGAGAGTCTTTTTAAGTAGATGACTTGTCGAGCGGTTGGAGCGGAACTTCTTTGGAAGAAAGAACTTGAATAAGTTTGTTTTTCTGAAAGAGTCGTTATTTTCTCTCACACTATATCATTTTTAATCCCGACATACTTGAAGGTTTCGCCGACACAGAGTGATTTAGAAAGATTCTTCTTGATGGATGATGATCGGTCATGATATCTATAGCCTTTCTTCTTTTTCAGTCAAATTCTGACTTTTTCAAATGCCCCCATCGGCCCTTGGTCTGAATTTTTTGCATCGTTTCAATTGTTATGATCCATGGAGAAAAAGAAATGTATAAATATTCTTTTGGAAAAATATATAATAATACACCTATCAAAAGAAAGCCAAAGGTGGATATCATAGGTGGAAGAAGTATTAAAAAGATAATAAGTGATTAATAGTACTAATTTTCATATTTGGATGCTAACGTCAGCTGAATTATTAACACCTAATTATTTCTCTTAATAATTAATTAATGTAGGTAGTTGGTTTAGAAAATGATAGGGCTTACAGAGTCTATTAATTCTCACCAAATTATTATAAGATTCTTGAATATACATAAATGTCCTTGAATATTCTAGTCTGGCCAAATAAAGTCATCTCTGGCTTACGTTTGCATTTTCTTGAAGATCCCACAATTTCGAAATTGCCAATCACAATATTTTAATGATTAATATAATTTATTTTTTAATGTGGCAATTAAATAAGTATTTGTTTTCCTCTTAAATTATTGTTTTGGGGTATTTAATCGTTATCCACATGGTTGTGCTCGACAAACCCGCGACATTAATAATTTTATGATCTTATGATTTTAATCAATATAAAAATAATTTTCTCTATATGAGTTTCTGACTATGATATTTTATCATTAAGATTTAAATTTTGTCTCTTGACTAAAAAGTTTTTCTTAATTATTTATTCTTAGATCATGGGTTATAAAAAATATATAAAGATAGTTTAAAATTTAATTGCTAAAATTTAATTTAATTTAATTAATTATTAAAAAAGTTTCATCTCCAAATATCCAAAATTTATGACGAATTTGTTTGTGATAGAAAGTATAAAATTTGTAGTTGAAAGAAGCAATCGTCACTAAACGAAACTAATTTTTCAATAATTATTTCTTAAATTAGTGAATATATAATTTTATTTTTTATAAAGAAACCTAATTTGAACATTTAACTAGTTATTTATGAAATCAATATTATCATCTAATACTTATCAATATTAATTATTTTTAGTCATCTAATCCAAACATACTCTTAACATATTAAAAAAAAAAGTAATAATCAAAAGGTAGTTCTTTTATTTTTTTTTTGCTTTAACCTATTTCGAAAATTATTTTATTTTATTGTTTTGATAGAAATATGTTGTTGATATCTTCAATAAATGGATAACCTTAACGTATATAACATGAAGAGGAGTGAATAACATATTAAAAAGAATCCTGTCTAAAAATACAAATCAAAACAGCGGACACTTTCCTTAAATATGGACAAACAATTGTTTCTTACCACCGTTAATTTCATCTTCTTTCAATATATATAAATAAAATAAAAAGCAAATATTTTCAAAAATTCACCCAAATATGGGTCAATTTAAAAATGCAGATCATAAATATGTCTATTTATTATTATTACTAAATATAATATAATTATATTATAACCCCTCAATGATCATGGCCAAAATTGTTGATGTGGGTAGATTAAAGCTATGATCAAGAATTCATATGGAATCGTTATTAAAAGATATGGTGCAGTGGATGGGGTGCGCTTCTCTTTATCAGAAGTCTCGATTTTGATAAATATAAAAAAATTTTGAAAAAAAGTATTTTTTCCAAATAAATTCTACACAATACAAATTCTAATTAGTCTCACCGTAACACGAACACGAGATAAGAAAAAAAAATAGAATCCATATGGAATCGGAGATGCGTCTTTCTCTGTAGGGACCACTGCTTACCTAATAAATCCAATTTCTCGTGGAATGTAGCCAACGTTGTTAATTTTTATTATTTCATATTATAAGCTGTATTACCAATTAAAAGAAAATTAGTATTCCAATTTTTTTTTTATGTCAAGTATTATCAGTTGTTAATTATTTAAAAAACGATTACTCTAATTTTAGCTTGCTGACGGCATGCCATTTTATAATCTGAAGCATCTATTAATTGAGGCAGGAATAATAAATAAATTGTTACATTTGTGGGAAGCACTAGAAATTTTTGCTTCCTCACAATGTCAACCCTTCTGGAAAAGTCCAACATTTGAGATAGAGAAAGACTTTATAAATTAATCCTAATTATTACTATTTACTTAGTATATATTTTTAAAAAATAATAAATAACGAAGATGATATTATTATATTATTCCTTAAATATATGAAAGTTAATGCTGTGAAAAATATTTTAAACGGGTATTGAATATCAAAGGAAAAGAATAAATTATCTCCAAATAAAAGTAGAGAAAGAGAGTAATATTTTATTTATTCCAAGTTGATTTTCCACTTTTTTCTCAGTTGATTATTATTGAATTTATTTATGTATATCCTTTAAGTCGTGGGAAAGGGTACTGAATAATATTATTTCAACAGTTTTTAGCTTTTCATTGTGCTCGATCGGCCAATCCAAGCGATTTTACTTTACTTTTTATGAATCATTAGATATGACAATTTTCCTCTTAATAAATTCATTCCGTCATAATTTATATTTATATTTAAGAAATCGTCAAAATTATATTTTTAACACGCTGTGATGTGATTGAGTCATCATACATATATTTGCACAAAACTAAGTACCTCATAATCTATAGTATAAACTAAATTGTGCTCTAATTCATTTTTATTTACCACCTCCGCCCCTTCCAACCCGCGCGCCCCCACTCCCCCCACATTTCCACCCTTTCCCTCATCCCTTTACCTCCACTTCCACCTCCAAATTTTTTAAGAAAATAAAAAGAAAAATTCACGCACATAAATTTTTTTAGTGCAATTAAGAATTTTTTATTATGAGCGGGGGATTAATGGGTCTATATGGATAACCATATTTTATCCATTTTGATTATATTTGCATAAATTTCAAAAATAGATCAACCTATATTTACCCATTTAGATAATATGAGTAATTCATTAAAATAAATATGGGTAAAATGAATTCCTTTCACCTTATATGAGTTGAAATTGCCACCCCTAACTCAATCCTTTATGATTACAAAATGCTAAATTCTTGCTAAAAATGTTAAATTAGCTTCCAAAACTGCAAAAGTTAAAGTTAACGAATCTAAAAAGGATATAATTATTTTAAATTCGGGCATAAAAATTATACTAGCTACCATTAAAATAAAAAACTATAGGGACAAATTTTTATGATATAGAAACTTAAAAGATAGATAATGATCTTACTACTAATGTATTCATATTTGGTGTCATATTCCTTTCATTAGCATATAATATGCACTACAAGAAGTCAAAATTTATTGTCTATCTCATGATATATATAAATTAATGAATAATTAAGGTTCCCAATATTCTATACCTACTATAACATTTTAAATTCTGCTATCATGTTTGTGGCAATTAGGAAACACATACTTTCTTGTATGTTCGAAAACGTATTTCCTTCATCATATTTTATACACACTACCAATTCTCTAATGCATATAAATTATATTTCAACAACGAAAGCTAATAATGTCACGATTGCGGGAAAGATTATGAGTATGAAGATAAACGAGAAATATATCATAAATAGACACAAATATTTAATGTGGTTCAGTCACCTATTTATTTCCTGCCATTTACTTGTTACTGTTTTGCTTTTCGAGGTCAACTTGATTAAACTTTAAAGCTAAATTGAAGTAGCTAAATTTAATTTTTAAAATCTAAATTTTTAGATAGTTGAAAACTATACGAAAAAAGCTATAAGTTGCAATCTTTCTTATATTAATATGATGAAAAAACCCATCTTAAAATGTTGGTCAAAGTTCATTTAATTTGACCTGGACAGGTGAAATTGTGACAAGTAAGAGTGAGCAAGGCCATGATGGATTACTAACTAGCATTATTTAATTACTATTTGAGAAATTAGATAGATTGACGGAAAGTTATATTAAAATGAATTATAGTAATAAAGCAGTTTTAAATACACAATTAATGTCAAAGTACTCTTATAATCAGGTGATTAAAGTAGTTAAATTTAGATTTCACTTATAATTAAAATGTAGTAAGATCAATCGATGCATGAAAAATTTCCATTCTTAACCAGAGATTCAAATTTAAAATAATAATTTTTAAAAGTTGATAAGAAA
The DNA here is from genome assembly GCA_029948455.1 of Solanum rostratum. Classification (NCBI taxonomy): domain Eukaryota; kingdom Viridiplantae; phylum Streptophyta; class Magnoliopsida; order Solanales; family Solanaceae; genus Solanum; species Solanum rostratum. The sequence goes on along the minus strand of CM057045.1, from coordinate 86,764,046 downwards.
TATTTAGTATTTAGACGAATATGTAGTGTCACTCTGAATTAATGAAATCAAAAAATTGTAAATACTAGGAGTGTGTTTGGTATGAAGAAAAACGTTATTCAGAATTTTTTTTTCAATATTTTATGTTTGATTAACTTAAATATTTCGAAAAATAATTTTCAAATCAACTTATTTTTATCAAATTTATGAAAAATATCTTCCCTTCAAAAAATTTTATGAAAATATTTTTCAAAACTTTTCTGAACCCTTATATTACATTTTTTTTTCTTATCCCATCCCGTACATCGACTCTCCACCAGCCCCACTCCCCACCTCGAAAGTATTAATATTTTAAAAGTTTCTTTTTTAATAAATTTTAATTTTATTTTTATCCTATCCCTACACCCAACTCCAACTCCAACTCCCTACTCTCCAAACCCACCCACAGCCCCCAACCAAAAAAAAAATTAAAATTTTAAAAAATTGATTTTAAAGGACACTTCTAATTTTAATTTTTTTACCTACCCCTCTCCCAAACCAACCCAGAGACACACATATACATATACACACATTTATTGAAAACAAATACAATTTTTTTTCTTACCTTGCACCTACACCCCCATTTCCACCCAATTAAATTAGCTAGAAGTGTATTGTTACATTTCCACTTTAAAAGATATTTTTTGAAAAATATTTTTGATTCATCAATTAAATATTGAATAAAATTTTCCACTTACCAATCAAATATGAGAAAATAAATAAAAAAATAATTTATTTTTCATAAAAAGTATTTTCTAGAAAAATACTTTCCATAAAAAAATTAAATATTTATGTTTCATAACAAAAACACCCTAAGATGGTTAAAATTGTTTAGAAATAATTAAGGTGGACAAATGAGATGTCGAAAGGTGGCAGTAAATTGGTTTATCAACATTGAAATGAATGCGGCAAATAGGCTGTTAAGAAGAGTACTCTCAATCATTTGATATGATATGTTCAATTATAAACTCAAATAATTTTCCCCACCTTAGCTATTTCAGCTTCTGTTGCAATTATCGATTTTTAGATTTCGTCCTAAACTTAATGTTCATTTACATAAATCAATGTGTACAGGACTTGTGGGGTTTCTAATGTCATAATTATAATTATTTTAAGAAGATTATTTTCTCATACTTATTTAGACGATGATTTCAACACGAATTTGGAGTTCAATTATGATCAGTTTCATTTTAATGACGAAGTTACCCATGCACCAAATAATATCCACAACAGTCAAATTGAAACAATTTATCTCTTAATTAAAAACTTAAATTGGAGGATTAATGCCTAAGTTAGCTAGCGGGTGAGATCTAAAATATCAGTAATTACATGCACGTAATAGTTAATGTTGCTCTGTTTGTATAGTTAATTAAATTTCCATTTTAATTAGGAGACATGGACACGAGATAGAATTGACAAGCCATTAAAGAGAGAGTGAGCCAAACAGTTCACTTCTTGGATTTACTTGTCTTCTGTCTTCTTCATTAATATTTCTTTGAGCAAATGAGTGTGTAATGACATTCAAAATGAAAGCAGGGTTTTCTTGACCCGCATTATTGTGAAGATATTTATGAGTGCAACGTAAGTTTGGAACGGAATATCGGGACATCTCCCACTCATTCTCTAGTTTACTCTTACAATATAGAGAATCTCTATATTTGATGATAATTAACTCTAACACGATTCTCTATTTTACACTTTGAAAAAAATGCTTTCCAAATAATCACCCTATATAATCTTCATCTAATATACAATTTTATTATATTTCAAATTCTCCATGTAATATAAAATTAGAAAAAGTGTTGATTCGGGATGAAGGAAGTATATACTTGTAATAATATATTTTAGATGTTTCTGATTTAATTACTTGTTTAACACGTGTACTTTTTATTTTTGTGATGGCTATTTTTCTTATTGAATTATATAAAATTCATTTATATCCCAGACATTTTATTTTTTTGTCACCTCACTAATCAAAATTATAAATTAATATAGTAAATATATTATATTATAAAATAATTACAAATATTAGAGTCTTAATTAATAATTTTATATGATTTATAATATATTAATTACAAATATTATATAATATAAATAATATCAAAATAATAAAAAAGTAAAATAGAAAAAATGAATAATAGTTATCCAAATTTAGAGAATTACCATTCACCTCTCTATAAATAGAAAATAGACAATTTTTTTGGAGAGATTAGAGATCTCATTCTCTATTTTACTCTGCTTTTGAGGTTCTTTCAAAAATAGTCACTCTATCTGTATGAGATAGTGCAGACCTAACTTATATTATTATTATCATTTTCTATTTTACTCTAGAAATAATAGAAATGATGTCAGATAAGTTATGAATTAATTAACTTGGATATGATGATAAAGAAAAAAATGAGTGTCAAACAAACAATTCAAGGCAGAACCTATGTAGGACCCCAAATTTTGATGATGTTTTAGTAACTCATGGCCAAGAATTGCAATTCATGTGAGTAAATAAGTAAATCCCATTATCTTAAACAACTTCTACTTAAGCATAGGCCACCTCATCAAATTATTTCTACACACAATTATGTCACAAAAATCCCATCATCCACAGTTAACATGATGAAACCCAAATTGATTTTTTTTTTCTCTTTAAAGGGAGGACCACCAATAGCCTAGTCCTACCATTTTTACTAGTTATGATATTTGATTGGTCCCTTTCATATTTTAATGCTGATGTGAAATGTATTTTGAGAACCCAACTAGTATTTTGATTATTAGTTAGTTGGTTTAGGGTTTCACTAACTGTTTCAATAAAATGAGGATTATTTTATTTTATTTTACACAAAAAATGGTGTTGTCTTTTTCAAGTTTTGGTGAACAATAGAAAATCGATTCTGATATTGGTTTGCGTCATCATTGAATATTCCACAAATTGGATATCCTAGTAGTAATAATTAATGTGAGACTGGGGAATTTTATATTTTGGCAAAATTTAATATTATTATCTTACTGTTAATTTAATATTATTATATTTAGTCGTTGAATCGCTAATTCGTGCTAGGGTTTGTATACAAGAGGAGAAAGAAGAAGAGGAGGAAAATTAAATACATAAATTTTGTTTTGTATTTAGATTGTTTACAATGATCAGATACACATTAATCTTTTGATATAAGTGTGTCTCAACTTTCATGAATCCAACAGATCTTACTCCTGAGGTACAATAATATGGATGATATGACAAATGACATTATTGTTTGGAACACAATTTAACGTGATAGAAAATAAATTGTAATTACGAATAAAATATGAAAAAATATATTTTTATTCATAAACAGAGGTACAAATCTGTTTCTTCCTTGATTCTTTTTTTCTTGGATTTCTCCAGGAGGTCGATGGATGATTTTGATTTCGGTGAGCCCGATTTTGATATCTCCTAATGAATACTCAAGTATTTGTGAGGTATTCGAGATGACTTTTCAATAGAATATAATACTTTTATATAGGCATGAATTACGATTTAAGGTAGAGTAGCATTCAAGAAATCATGACTGAAATAAAAATGTAGTTTTTATACATTTCTTCTTTATTAAAATGTATCTTTTTTTAAACCAAAAAACCCTCCTCCCTCCTCCCTCCTTCTTCCTAAATCTTGAAAGGAAAAACACTTCTTTAATCTGCTGTTGTTTAGAGCTAAGTTACGTTGTTTTTATTGCTTTTTATTTTTTGGGCTTATTTAATTTAGGTTAAATGTAGGGGTGTACAAGTCAAATCGTTAAATTAAATCCAACAACAAATTAAATAAAAATAATTTGTTTGATTTAATTAATGGTTGGGTGTTGAAAATCATAACTAACCATCCTTGGTTTGGTTTTATATTGAAGTAAAAAAAATCAAATCGATCCCAAATCAAAACGACAAAGTATATATATATATCTAAATTTTTTTATACATTAAAAATTATTAATTGCAATCCACTTTGTTAATATATCTTATAGTTTATGATTTTCAATGTTTAGATAATATTATTTCAAATGCGCTTGAGTTTGTATTCAATTTGATTGCAACTTTATATTTTATAAATTTTTAACATATTGAGGTTGATATTTCAAGGAAAGTATTTTGTACTCATTAAACTTTTAAGTCTTTCTGAAGATTCCAAAGCATTTAATGTTTTAAGTTATACTCACTGCATTTATAAAATATAAAATATATTTCTGAAAATATATTTGACCTCTTTTTGATCACTGCATAACTATAAGAAAACTAAAAAAATATCAAAATAATGGCTGAAATAGAAGTACAAAAAATTTGATCTTATATTAATTTGATTTGATCCATAAACTTAATAAAATTACATAATTAACTTTAGTTAATTTTTTTTTCTTGAAAATCAAATCAAACTGACCTATATGCACCCCTAATTAAACCTAGATGGTGCTGGAAAAGTGCATGAATAAACAAATATTTTTGTCTTTTTGAGGTTGAAACTTTCAAGATCCTTTAATGGTGAACGAAAGTTTTTTAAGAAAAAATTTCACGAGCTTAAATTAGAGTAAAAACAAATATCAATTTTATATTGACAATTAAAATATACAAATGAAGATATATATAACAAACAAAATTATAGCTATGAAGTGTAATAAGACAAACTGTAGCTAAGGAGCACGATTAAATTATAATTTTACTCTTTATAAAGTTTGCTTTTTTTCTTTTAATACCATACATGTATAAAAAGGATATAAAAATAAAAATAAATTTGTAAATAACTATAAAATCAATTGAGTTGGGGTCGTTTGGTTGGAAACATATTAACCTGAGATAATTGACCTCTGGATAAGTTATCTTGAAATTTTAAAGACTAACTAATACCGCCAATCAAATATGAAATAAAATAGTTCTACATTTTATTCTAAAATAATTATACCTTAGCTTATACATCAAATCAATCAACCCTTAAAATATTATATAGTCGTGTTTAGAATTAAGACATAATTGTTATTGTATCTCTGAGTAACTTCACTCAAGTATATATTACAAAATAATGAAGCGGACTTTATTCATCATAATGAACTTATGAAGTAAAAGAACAATCTAAAGTTAGGTTAGGGCTAAATGGGTGGCTATATAGGTTTGTACAGTGAGGATATTATATACCAATATGGACTGTGGTAGAATATAGTGTGACTGTTTTATTTTTAATTAGAGGTTTCAAATTTAAATTTTAGGTACGAAATTTTTTTTATTAGAAACGTTACCTCCAAATAAATCTTACAATGAGCAATTTAAATTTAATCAAAATTCAAATAGGGCCTTTGAATACTAGGTGAAAAACATTTTTTTTTAAAGACATAGGGATGTTAGGTATCAACTAGAAAAAAACAAGAATGAAGCCCCACCTCCTACCCACCACAAAATGGATCAGTTTTGGCCTTTTATTATTTTGCTGACAGCATGCATAATTCTATAATTTTAAAAAAAAAATGATTACTTCATCCGTTTTATTGTTTGTTCTATAATTTGATACGGAGTTTAAAAAATATAAAAGATTTATAAATTTGATGATATTAAATTAAAGATATATAAATCTTATAACATCAAACGTGTTATGTGAAAAATTGTCAAACCAAAAATAAAAGAACATAGAACAAACAAATTGAAAATATATACGACTAAAATACTAATTGAACATACATAGTTGTAGTATTAAATCACGTATTGCTCTATTTTTATTATGTATATAGTACAAACGTATTGGTATTTTGTAGTCAAACGTACACATATAACAAATTACAGTAGTGGATTCATTTGTTTGTGGTAAGCACTAGAAATGTCAACTCTCCGGGGAGGGAGGAAGAAGAATTAAGGTGAGCTAATAATTTAATTCTTTTATTAAATTAAAAGATGAGCCAGAAGAGAAAAACGATAATGAGAATTAAACTCACAATTATTAATAGAAGCTAACGTCAGAATTATTACACCTTGATAATTTTTTTATAGTTTGATGTTTACTCCAATTGATGTGGTGTTTTTTTTTTCTTTCTTGTAGGTCAATGATCAATATCTTCTGAATTATTGAGTTTTGAGTAGATGAGTTTACCTTCTAAGCCATGGGAAAGGGCATTGAAAAAATATTATTTTTAATTCTTTATTATGGTTCATTGACCAATTCATGCTATCATGCATTGGTTCAAGAATTTTAGTAATTTATCGATTAGATTTGACCTTTTTTTTTTACTATTAATTCCATAATATCACCATAAATAATATATGCTGACAACACATTTATGAAAATTTCTTAAAATTTATCTTGGTAAGGATAAATACATATAATTTCGTGGGAACAATTTGTTGAACAAACTTTGGCATTGGAATATAAAAGCATACTTTCTGCTGTTAAATTAATAGTCGTCATGTATTTTTAATCAAACGAGTTTAGTATACGTGCTTCACACATATATACAGTATCAATTTAAAATTTATATATAAATAATTTTTACTAAAATAAATATAATATTTATATAAATAAAATTAAATAAATGTTATCAAGCCAATGTTGTTTTTGGTTTCTTATGTTTGTTCAGATGCTTATAACATCATTAACTTTTACTCCTATCCGTCCTTATTTATTTACTAACTTAAATATAATATCATCAACCATACGTTACATAAAATCATAACGCCATTTCTTTACTTATATGGAAATCCAAATGCAATATAAGTTTCCCTCTGACCCATAATAAGTATTTTAAATTTTTTAACATATTCATTATGAAAATTACTTAATAATATTAATCAAGAGAGATATTTGACTTTCTTAATCTACTCGTATAAAATCACAAAAAGTATTTTAAACTTTTTAGGAATTTGTTAGTATAATTTATTAGACACTGCAAATTTGAAACATAATAAATACTTAAAAAAAAAAAAAGAAAAAAAATTATTATCTTCAAAGTATAAGTGAGTCAAAAAAGTGAATGAAGGGTATTTTCGGAGTTAGATGACAGGGGCATTTTAAGTCCAATAGGTGGATGAAGAACATTTTTGTACCATTTCTAATAGTTCGAAAGCATTTTAGGCCCTTCTCCATTCTTTATATTTTCAAGAATTCTTTTAAATTAATTAAATATTTTTATTGTTTTATTTTGAAAAATAGAATAATTTTATAAGAAATAAATGGAACTACGTCATCAAATTAATAGAGAAATATATAGAATGGGATTGGTCTAATTTGGATAAGAATAAAGGAAAATGTGGATCTACGTCCAACGCAAGTTTATTAGATTCTTGGAATCTGCAATAATTGAGGGACACAATGAGAATTCCTATTGGTAGCAGGCTCCCCTTCAATTTATTTTACTTATTACCCATTAATTAAATTTTACAAAATATTAAATTGTTTAAAATTTAAAATAAAATTATTTTTCTTAATGTGTACATTACTTTACAAATTCAATTAAAATGAAATTAAATATTATATTCTGTTTTTACATATTTTTTCAAAAAATTATTATTTTATTCGTTTCAATTTAGGTACATTAATTCATCTTGTTATGAAATTTAAGTTTTTTTTGAAAAAAACATTTTAAAATGAGTTATGATTATAAATTATTTTATTAATTAAATAAGTATTTAAAAAATTGAGAGAGTAGATTCCAATTTTCCCGTGTATGAGGGACTGAGGAAGGCTCGTGGCACAATTATTTTGTGTGATTGACGTCATACACAAATTTGGGCTTTAAAGGAATTTTGCAAACATGCAGGCCTTTATTTGGTATATAAAATAATAATAGCACTGCTTACGTAATACTGAGAAACCATCATCGGAGCCGTTAAAACTGTTTTTCACGAATCACACCCAATCATTTGCTCAATTACTTGCTATTGTTTCACTTGAAATTCTATCTTTAAAATCATTTTTAATATTTCAATAAGCGTAAAAAAATTTAAAATTAAATTATTTCTAAATTTTAATTATAGTAAAATCATACTCTCTTCGTTTAAAAAAATAATTTAGTTTGATTTGAAGTTCAAAAAAATAAGAAGATTTTTTAATCTTGTGATCTTAAATTTAAAATAATATTAAATATACCAAAATCTCCTTTAATTTTGTGGCCTTAGACATGCTAAGTGAAAAATTGAAATTAAAGTTTTGCCAAAAAAAAAAAATTACTCTTTTTAAACAGACAAAAAAGAAAAGTAACTTATTCATTTTTAAATAGAGGGAGTAATATTTTAGGTCATACTAAAAAAAGAATATCACATAAACTTTAAAAAAAGATTAAATCTTTTTTTCTTGACATGAATTTCGAAAGATAAATTTCATCGTAAAATTTTAATTTTTGTAAGCATTTGAAAAGTAACAAAAATGTAATTTTTACTTTAAATTATTCACAAAAAACTTAAAATGGACACAACTTCAATTTATATCGATAATCAAACATAATTTTAATTATTAAACAATAATCATCAAATAAATTATACTTCGTCCGTTCTACTTTAGTTATCATAGTCTTTATTTTAGAGTCAAATTATATAGATTTTGATTAATATTTTAAGATATATTTTTTTATTATATTGATACAAAAAAATTGCAATGAATAATATTTTCTTAATCATTTTTGAATATTTAAATTTGTATAAAAATATCTAATTTTAAAATTAATCAAATTGACTTTAAAAAAAATACAACATGATAACTAAAATAAAAAATAATAAAATTATGAGATGGACATCTGGGAATAAGTAGAAAAGTAATGAAGAAGTTGCCTACGTCAGGAGCCGCTAACTATAAACCGTACGATTATGCCTGTCCACGACAATTTAACATACACCACTTATTTCCACTCACATTGCTTACCTCACCTGAATCTGACCTGCAAATTATAAACTGACACTTTTACCCTTATATTCTACTCAATATTCAGGGCTAATTCGTAAATTAATCATTCGTCGCTATTACATAAAAGTAGCCACCGTTCCTATCAATGGGCCGTAAGCTTACAACCGTCCACACAGTTGCTCTGCTATAAAACGCATCGAAAAACAAAAAAATCAAATATGAAATATGTATTTATTTTAAATTATTATAATTTAAAAAAATTATAATTCATTGCTAAAAGAAAAAGTGTCAACATTAGAATGTGCCTAGTGTTATTGTTAGGACCAAGATAGTAACAAATAAGAAAATAGATTAATTAACAAGATTCGATTGGTTTTATCTTTGGCCAAAGCAAAGAGCTTGATGAACTTAAATTATCGTTCTACATGTTATACACTAGACAAGAATTAGTACACTTAATAATAATGATATAAAATTATTACTCAAAGTAAATTGCACGATTATTTATGTAATTTATAAGTAGAATATTTATATCTGAATTTATAATTAAAATTAAGTATCTTCCCCTTCATAGAGAAAGGGCAAAAATGGAAAATTGAATCCAACAAGAATCCATTGGGTGTACGCCAGATGATCATCAAATATTAATAAGAGGTGAATGGAGCACAAATCCATTATATTTTCTCCTCTATTTATCAAAAAAATAAAATAAAAAATTACCTACTTATTGTTCTCTCTCTTGTTATTTTTGTTTATACTCCACTTTGTGGGAGCACAACCAAGGTTCAGCTTCTCTTTCTAGAAGAAGAAGAAGAATGCTAAATTTGGAATTCGATTCTTGAAATTGTAATGGGAATTTCCCCTTTAAAAGGTAGTTTATTCATTTCTTTAGGTTTAATCTCCTCTATCTTCCGTTAATTTCCTTTCTCCATTTGGGTACCTGTAATTTGGTTCTTTTTTTTTTTTATTGATAATTGATAATTCTGTTTTGATTTTACTCATAAATGCTCTGTTTAGAGTAGCGCTCTGTCTTGTTCTGTTTTCTTCTTCTTAAGTTCCTTCAGGTCCAGCGAAAGTTTCCTGTTTTGTGTTTTTTTACTAGAACTAGAACAACAAATTATTTTATTTTTCTTGGAATTGTAAAAGATTGGATTTTTCTCTTGCTTTGTAGTTAATCCCAAAACTATTTAATTGAATTTTTTTTTTTAAAAAAAAATTGTGTGTTGTTAAAACTACTTGTTTGCTTAACATGATTGTTTTGTTAGTCTTTAGCCAAACTCATTTTTATTTGTTTTTCCATATCTTTGTGGAGTTTCTGCTATAGATCCTGTTCTCTAGTTCGTTTTGTTTTTTTGCCAGTTTCCAGTTTAGCATAATTTGTTTTTGACAGGGTCAAGAATGGTTCTTGAACACTTTGGTAAGATCTGTGTAGGCTCTACCCTCCTTGGACCCAACTTGCAGGGTTACTCTGGGTTTGTTGTTGTTGTTGGGTTAAAAATAGGATGGTATGGGGTTGCTAGTTTTTGAAGTTAAAGGTAGGTCAACCCCAAAGCAGAGCCCGATTCAAGATTTGAACTATATGAGCTCGAGATGCCTCTGAACCAAACGGACTATTTGAGTTGATAGGTTCCTTGTTTTGTATTTGTACATATTTAGTAGATTTCTTAACACATATATAGGGTTTGAGTAAACTCGATAAAGGAAACAAGAAAGTGAACAGAGGTCATAAGGACAACAGAAATCGGGGTTTTGAGGATCTTTTGTTATGTGATGATTTAAGTACTGTTCTCTAAGATTTTAACGGGCATGGCATAGAAGGATTGGTCGAATCAAGAGAAAGTGGATACCGTAATACTCACTCTTCTTAAGAGTATTAAATATGTCTAATGAAACATTTTTTGTTCAATGCTACAGTGTTATGGAAATAGTCTGATTGAGTGTCGCCATCTCGTACCATTTTCAGTACTTATGATTTTACCCCAGTTATGACAGACCTGGTAGCATGACATGTATCATACTTATTATGTGTCATATTTTTTGAAATCTTGATTATAATTCAAAACTTTGGCATTTAATAATCTCCTTATCAGCTCGAATAGTAACTTTTGGCATCATTAAATCAATATATGGTTCATCAAAATTGTTGCGCAACCTTTGCTGATTTATGGGCCAGGTTGAATTAAGTGCAGCTTTCTTGTGTTTTTATCATTGATAAATCTTAGGTCAATTGCCGATTCCCTGATAGCTTGGATATTGTCATGTATCCTTGCTTGTTATATGATGATTTTTAGATTTTTATTTGGTTTCCATTTTTAAACTATTTTTTTGTGGATATTATTTATCTGAAGGTTCTTCCTCTCCTCAGTGTAGTGATCTTAATTTTCCACACTCAAAAAGGCTTGAGAAACTAGAATTCACTCGCTTGCTTTGTTTTGATTTATGAGTTTCTCTTTAATATGTGATAAGACTATCCAGTTTGTTTATTTTTCAGGTCAACTTTTTCCTAGTGCAATATAATAACATCCGTTTCTCCTAATAAGAACAACATGTACCATGTTCCAGATGTTGAGCTCACAAGGAATGATACAACATTAAGATTAGATTGCTTTGGTTATGGAGGAAATGAGTGTGGCAGATTTGGAGGCAGTGGAACAACCAGCAGAAGCCATATTATGCAACAGAATGCTGTTGATGACGGGTATAAATTGGTGCTTGGTTTGGGGCCAACACCTACAATATGTTCTGATGACTATTACCCAGGTGGATCTAATAAAGGTAAAGGGTTTACAGCCTTGTTGAATCAGGGGCCATCATCTGAGAGTGATTCTATCCTCAAACTTGGCCTCTCGGGGAGCACCAATGAAATTTCCAATGCACTTGATTTTTCGGCTATCACTCAGAGTACTGCTGGTGCACCTCATCATATCGATCGGCTATATTCGGATGGTAAAAGGCCTGCCATTCCTATCATGGACGAAGGTTCCACATCAGCCAAGAAGTCAGGTGGGTACATGCCTTCACTTCTTCTGGCTCCAAGAATCGAGAACAACCAACTATCCTTCCAAAGTAAGGAAGCTATAGAACTGGGTGCAAAATCCCATTTCCATCTTCCTGAGCTAAGCTCTGAACCTTCTTGTATTTCTGACTACTCAATGAGTAACCTTTCTGAACCAACAACTATGGCTACATCCTCACGCAAGACAGCCAATCCCAAGAGATGCAAGTTTCCAGGGTGCTCCAAAGGAGCTCGAGGAGCAACAGGTCTTTGCATTGGGCATGGCGGGGGACAGAGATGCCAGAAACCTGGATGCAACAAAGGTTCCGAGAGTAGGACTGCATACTGCAAGGCCCATGGAGGAGGGAAGAGGTGCGAACATCTGGGATGCACTAAAAGTGCAGAAGGTAAGACCGACTACTGCATTGCACATGGTGGTGGAAGGCGTTGTGGGTTTCCTGGGGGTTGCACCAGAGCAGCACGTGGCAAGTCAGGCCTTTGCATCAAGCATGGTGGAGGAAAGAGGTGCAGTGTGGAAGGATGCACCCGTAGTGCTGAGGGGAAAGTTGGCTTGTGCATCTCACATGGTGGTGGACGCCGTTGCCAATTCCCTAGTTGTACAAAGGGTGCACAGGGGAGCACTTTGTTCTGCAAAGCACATGGTGGTGGAAAGCGTTGCATCTTTGCTGGCTGCACCAAAGGAGCCGAAGGGAGTACTCCTCTTTGCAAAGCACATGGTGGTGGAAAGCGGTGTCTCTTTGACGGTGGTGGTATCTGCCCCAAAAGTGTACATGGAGGCACAAACTTTTGTGTAGCCCATGGTGGTGGGAAGAGGTGTTCTGTTCCAGGATGCACCAAGAGTGCTCGAGGGCGTACTGATTGTTGTGTTAGGCATGGAGGTGGGAAACGCTGCAAGTTTGAGAACTGTGGAAAAAGTGCTCAAGGTAGCACCGACTTTTGTAAGGCTCATGGTGGCGGTAAGCGTTGTAGCTGGGGAGAGGGGAAATGCGAGAAGTTTGCTAGGGGCAGAGGAGGGCTATGTGCTGCTCACATCAGCTTGTTACATGGGAGGAATACGAATAAAGGAGGCATGATTGGGCCAGGACTTCTCCATGGACTGGTCCATGCTGCCTCCCCTGTAAAGAGCACTTTTGAGAACAATCGTTCTTCGTCCATGGTGAGCATGGTCTCAGATGATAAGCCAGCTGAACGGCAGCAACTTATACCACCACAAGTATTGGTACCCTTGTCGATGAAGGCCTCCCTAACTTGTTCAGGGAAGGCGGATGACAGAAGCACCGACCTTGGGATTGGAGGAGGCAAGACAAACAACAACTTTGAGTTTGTTGTCCCCGAGGGCAGAGTTCATGGTGGTGGCCTAATGACATTGCTTGGGGGAAACCTGAAAAATGCAATAATGTGAAAGCTGTTCATTCTACTCCAGGAAGACAATAAATTTGTGATTTGTACTTTGATGAACTAGTATTCAGTTTTTTCTTTGGAACTGTGTATAAATGTTTGCATCAGTTTTATGAGACTCCTCTCTGTTAAATACTTAGGATATGATATTGTAACTTGTAATTGTCATTTGTCATATTCCTTATTTTGCCTTCAACATCTCCGTTTTGTGGACATTTTTCTTTAGGTTAGCAACTTGGCGGATCAGCTGATGTAATGTAATTATGCCTTGTATTATTAAAATAAGAAATGTGAGTATATCATATTATCTGTTCATGCCAGTGCTTTCCAATACAATATAATCCTTAGATTATAGATACTTTGTAGGAGCAAAGTGTTCCATCACTACAGTGTAAAGTGGCTATGAAAACTCCTGAATTAAGAAAATGAATTACTTGTGGACGCCACACTCCATGGAGTACTCATTATTTTTGTCCTAAAACAAGGCATGAATTTCAAGTCGTACAACATTTTACTATCATAATATACTTGGTCTAATTCCACGAGTAGGATCTAGGAGATAAAGAGGTTGTTTCTAAATTTCATAGATCCTCAGCTCAAGGAAAAACAATTCAAAGATAAATACCATAGAAAGTATGACAAAACAATTTGAAAAAAGGAGCAGTAACTACAACAAAATACTATGTAATTGAAGTATAAGAAACAACATATAATAACAAAAATTGAAGGACAAGAAACTAGAAGAGTAATATTACGACTAACTTTTATGTAAGAAAAAGTGAGACTACACTCAACTACACATTAACCTCTACGTCAATTCATATCCTCCATAATATCACATCTAAAATCATGTAATCGATAAGTTAGAACATACCACACTTTCAACCTTTTAAAATTTAGCTTTAGAAGATATAAACAGTGAGGACAAATTTGCATGCCATTTTTTTTTCTCCATGCTTGTCCGTAAATACGTAGTGTGAACTTTCATTTTAGTATATAATCTTGTTCATTTACACATGACTCATTGCCAAGGAATTATGTCACCATATTTTGGGGTGAAAAATATAACTATATAATTTTATATACTAAATTAAATGGCTATCTCAACTTTTTTTTATTTACACAAATATATCAATCTTTTATTACAAAAAAGGCAAAAGGTATTTGTTGATATTAATTAATGTTATTTGATTGGTATTGGGAAATGAAAAAGTAAAATAAAAAAATGGTATAATTTGGTAAAAATATTTTGTTATTTTGGTAAATAAAAAAATCCTTATAATTTCCACTCTTAAAGTGTTATTCTTGTTATTTTCTCAATATTTTATTAGCAGCCTTGAAGGAGCATAATGTAATATGACATCTGAGATCTTGCATTTTTGGACACGGCCAATATGATTCATAACAGGATCAATGCCAGAAGAAGAAAATTTTCAGAAAAATAGCCACCTTACAATACTTTTAATAGAAAAATAGCCACCATCCTGGAGTTTCAAATTCCACAAGAGAAATCCTGGGACAATTATCGAAATCAAAATTCCAAAATATTGACAATCTTTTAAGGATATGGTAAAAAAGTGACCAGCAAACGCTTACACCAAAGTTTATGCTGCCATTTGGGAGAGGCTAAGACCCTTGTGTGCTACTAGTACAGGATGGAAGAATGTGAAGCTTTTTTTCGAGGGATAAGTTCAAATATATATAATTAATTAATTTATAACAGTTATAGCTCTATTTTATTTACATAAAAAATAGCTAAAAATCATAGAAAATATACATGACTATGCAATTTAACTTGCCAAAAGTCATAGAAAGTATACACACTCAATATATATTATAATATTCTCAAAAATTGAATACAACCTGACTATACATGAAATATACACCGACTATACATGCTTATACAACAAATGACTATTTTTTTGGTAATCATTTTGGCCAAATGACCATGCACTGTAATTATACCTTTTTAATTCTAACAATATTTTCGATATGATCCAAAAACGAGCAAGGCAGATAGAAGAGATGTGTGAAGATATTCGGATGCTCTTGACCATATTTGATCATGTTAATTTTATATATATTCCTAAATGTTTGAATTACAGAGTAGTTGGTTCTGAACTTCTGGTGAAACAAAATTACTAGCACAGATACTTGTATCACATCACAGTGATATACATCCACTTTTATCAACAGGCCTTCTCCGATGCCCATTTCAAAATTGACTGGATGGGCCTCAGGATTCAGGATAATAAGCCCACAAAAGGGAAAGCCCAAATAGTGAGTGGGTGTGGCCCATGATATATGAGTTAATTGGTGGGATGTACTTGAAGATAAGATGATAATGGTAGCTGCAGGATACAAATTCTTTTTACAATTATTCTTTTTTGTTCCTTTCATTTGTCTCTACTTCACCTTAAATATTCAAAACCTAAAAACATCACCTTACATAAAAATTTTGAGGTGATAATTTGTATCCTTCCCTTCTTAAACAAAAATGTTGGAATCTTGAAAATAAAGTCATTATTAGTAGAAAGTACTTTCCCTCAAAATAAACATTTTAATACTTATTCAAATTAATAAATCAAACGTCGAAATAAAAACCCACTTATCATCGTCACCCAAAAGGAGAAATAGTAGTTCATACTCTCTTCCTCCAACCCCACACAACAAAAGTATGATATTTTGTGCCTCTACGTGGCTCATGGCTAGTCATGTCAAAAAACCTTCATCACTCTTTTTTATTTGGTTATAAATTATTTAATAAGAATGCAATATTAAAAAAAATACTTTACTACGTCATATATATCTTTACTTTCTTCTATTTTATGAGCAGTCAAAATCTAATCTAATCCAATAGTTGGATTTTGAACAGATTATTTGTATATCCCAATCCAAAGCTCCATTAGTAATTGGTTATCTTAAGAATGCAAGTGATGAGCATATAGTTAGGCAAAAAGTGAAGCACATAACATTATGAACTTTCGTGGATAAAGATAGAGTTTGCTCCTTGCCACTAACACTGAAAAGTGGCCCTCCACAAAATATATGAATATATCCACATATACAAAAATAATAATAAAAAACAACAAAGAAATGACACAACAATGTAGTCATCACTTGTTCACACTTCACAACTATACACAATCACTTCAAACTCTATTACGGCTCTTTCATTCTTTTTACCACACGAAATATATTTTGGGTCGTTTGGTGTAAGCGATAAAAATAAATGAACTATAGTATTATTATTTAATTAGATCATTGAAGGAATAAAATTTTAGTATCTTATTTGGTAGT
The DNA here is from genome assembly GCA_029948455.1 of Solanum rostratum. Lineage (NCBI taxonomy): Eukaryota > Viridiplantae > Streptophyta > Magnoliopsida > Solanales > Solanaceae > Solanum > Solanum rostratum. The sequence continues at coordinate 86,747,484 of CM057045.1, read as the reverse complement.
GAAATTATCATTTATATTACAGTGATGAGATAAGTCATTCCATATTATATGATAAAATAATTTATTTTAAATAATTAATTTTGGGATAAGTTCTTTCCAATCAAATGAATAGAGATGGATTTTTAAATATAGTGAACGAATAGAGATGGACGGATGGATCGAGTAAATAAGAATGACTCTTGAGTGCACCGTTGGTTCACTTTTCATTAATCTTTGCAATGATGGATTTTTCCCACACAAATTGAAGTCAATTGTTTGAGATAATTATTATTGTTTCCCCTCCTTATTATTTGTCACTATTCGAAAAAAGAATATTTCTTAGTCTTAGTCAAATTAAAAGTATTTGTCTAAACTTTAAAATCATTATGTATTTCTTTCCTAAATATCTCATTTAATTAACATTCTGCAAGCTAAGTTTAAACCGAAAAAATTAAACTTGATAAGATTATCCTTTGCATTTTTGTAATAAAGATTAGGACACTGATTTTTAGTGTAAGGAAAAGTGACAAAATTTATAGGTATTTATAATTGTTATAACACGAAAACATTTGATTTGTACTAACATAAATATAATGGTGTTTTGTTTGGATTACTTGTACTAAAGCTGCTTGTTACTTGTACTAATCTATTTGGTAGGTGAGTTATCTCACTCCTAATTTATAATTCAAAGGAGATTCGGAACAACCCTCCACCCACCAACTAACCAAAAAAAAAAAAAAAAGAGCTCATTTATGAATGAGTTTAACTAATATTTTTTAGTGTAAAAATTTTGTCCTAGTTCCTCTTATGTGGTTAAAATAAAAAATTCACTAAAAAAGAAGTTATCTCTTGTCTTGTGAAAAAACAACTACGTTTAATGGTGTGAAATATATTTCTTCTGATCACTTTCTATTTTAGATTTTGTAAGTAGCATCTAGTGTGGTTAACACCAATCATAATTGATAAGAAAATTTTATTATAACGCTCTTATTAATTGTTGTTTAGTAGATCTTAAAAATAATTTAAGAATTAAGTAATTAATGATAAAAGTAAAATATAATAATAATAATAATAATTTTAAAAAATATATTAAAAATAACAAGTAAAAATAATATAGTTTTATCATTTTGACATTATTTTTTCCTTCTTGAAATAAAGGGTTAACCATTAAATGTGTAAAAAAAAGTTATACATGGTCAACGTAGTTTTGACCTATCCAAATACGTTATCTTTGTTCTTTTTTATATTACCAAGATCATATCTAGTATAGACGCTTGCCTTATAATTGACTCTTCCTTAATTTGAATTCTTAAATATTGTTTTCATCATCCATCTATATATATAAATCAAGCTCTATATATTTTATTCAAAAACAAAATTACTTTATTAGAGTTAAATAGAATTTGATAATCTTTTTTTGTTCTCACAGGTGCATGTTCAATATTGTCATCTAGATTAAATTTTATTTCGCAGCGAGAAGTCCCAATATTAATTACTAAAATACTCCATAGCAAAGACGATTTCAACATTCTTATCACTTTACTACAATGCTGATCTTTTAGATTTTGGATTAAGAAGCGGGAATGATTATATAAAACGTGGTGTAAGCAAGTTGCAATATCCCAAAGTGGTGAAAGAGACAGGTTATAAAATTATCAGGAAAATGAAGGCAGGAGATCATTCATCAGCTTGCAGTTAATTGGATTCATACCAAATAGAGCATGACCAAAACTAAGGGGCCATTTTGTGAGGTGTACGTTGTTGTGCTAATGGCTTGAGGTCACTATCTTGTTAGAACTTCCTAGTCTTTTTCTCATTATTACTGCCATCATATATGCCCATGGACACATTCTTGAATGCACAAACTTGTCCATCAGAACAATCCAATAATAATGCCTTACACAGTACCTATATTGTATTTGTGGCATGGGCACACCACAAAAAAGATTCTATTTTGTGCAATCTTACGAGAAATTAAAATATTTACGGGTTCAAAATACTTGTTAAAAGTAGAAATGATCATTATTTAAAATTTAAAAATAGTTGAATTACTGCAACAAAGTTCAATTGAAAAATTTGTATTGGAGTAGAGGGAGTGTCAATTAACAGGGTAAATCCATGAACCTGATACTTAGTCTCTTAAGCATTAATTATTAACAATAATCAGAGAAGAAAATAACAAGTTGGGAGGTCATAAAAAGGCTTAATTCTTATTGATCATGGTTTTTAGTATACAATTGGTTGGTGAAATTATAAATGTTGGGTATTACTTATCCCATAATCATGATTATCCAAAATGAATGGCTCAAATGTAAATGAGAAAAGATTGAGATTAATTAATGGGACCAAGGTAATAGTAATACTTGTAAGTTTATCCAAAGACATCCTCATGAATAGCAATTTAATTGTTTTTTCCTCCCAGAAAAGGGAGAAAATTAAAAATAAGAATGAAGAGATTAATTTTAATTATGATAATATGGGCATATATTCTGGGTCGGATCTTTAATTGACACGTGGATGGGGATGATATAAGCGTGAAGTGTGATGATGACCCAATAAATTTACCCTACAGGAGCTTATAGGTACATTTATTTTAGGGACTAAGTTAAAAAGAAATCACCAAATATTGCCCTTAGTAAATTTTTACTATTTTTCACCTTGTATGGCTTCAATCAACCATATTTCATTTTGGTCATGGTATTGGTATATCTCCAATCTCATTAAACACTATTAAATGTTAATGTTTGATATCATAATCACACTTCGTTCTAAGGTTTATGTTGGAAAGCTATCATAGTTAATAGCAATGGTGAAGTGAAGTCAGTATTTTTATTGAAAAAAAAAAATCTCTCTCCATAATTTTGTAGTTTGGGCAATTACATTGTGTAACTATAGTTATAACAACTTTTGTATAATTCGCGCAACAATTGTATACGTTTGTACAATTCGCTATACAATTCACAGTTTTTATATAATATTTGTATATTTCTATACAATTCGTGTACAACATTTGTGTAATTTGCTATACAATTCACAGTGTTTTGTATATTTCGCTATACAATTTGATTTACGCACAACTTTTGTATAAATCGCTCAAATTATACAAAATTCAGACTCCAATTACAACTAAATGTTTGTCGCAGACCGTAATTAATTCAAGTTATAACTATGTTAGCTAATTAACTAGTATAACGTCCAAAGAAGTCAAGAAAATTTGACTTATAGTACAATTCAATTTGTAAGTAGTAATTTATTTATTTTTAGGAAAGGGATATCAATTAACATTTCTTGAACCATTTTTGACACATAAAAAGAATATATGAAATACTATTATTATAATTTATATCCACATATGTACATTGAAAGTGAGCATTAAAAATTATGGAATAAAGGGATGGATATGTATGGAAATTCATTGTTAATAAATCATCACCATCACTGTTCCATTGGCAACCAAGGGGTGTACCTAAGAAAGTAAGAACTCATGAGCAAGTTGCATCTGCAAGTCAAACTCAAGTTGTAAAATATTATATTCTTTTAAATTAAAAAAGATTGATCAACAAGATACATCTTATAAAATTACATCAATACACCTTTTCCAAATTAATACATCGTCGATCACATATAGTTATATACACATACTCTGATAAACTTTAGATCTTCCCAATTAGTAATAAATATATACAGATCATCTTATAATTAAGTACAATATAATCACCTTGTTTCTGAAGACATGTCCTACCATATAGGCCTAGCCCAACGATTAACAAACATTTGAAAAGTCATAAATGTGTACTAATTAACTTACACATGTTCCTTTACTCCCTCCGTTCTATTTTAGTCATCACAATTTTCATTTTTATAATTAAACTATATTTTCAAAATGTAGTTTTTCATCATGTTGATATGAAAAAATTGCAATTAATAATAATACTTTTCTTATAGTTTTTGAATATCTAAATTTCTATTTTAAAATATTAAATTAATTTAATATAATTTAGTTTTGAAAATTAGTTAACTTGACTTTTGAAAAACGCAACATGACAACTAAAAAGAGATGGACAGAATAATATATTTTAATGTCATGTTCTATAACATATACTGATTCAATCTAAAATTTGTGAAAGTTTATATTATTACACGTACATATATAATAATGAATTTTTCAATAATTATAGAATACTTGTATATTGGTTGTTCATTTTTTTCAATAATGAATGTTTTTGATTTTCAAAAATGACAAGACGATGTATTTTTAATAAGGAGGAATTATGTATAATTGGTCGATGTCATAGTCGAACAGAAGCAGGTCCCATTATATTGGATTTGGATGCAAAGGTTGAGGTAAATAGGTAAAGGCAACCGCCGCCACCAAAATAATTATTATTTTTATCCTTCAAATATATACTTTTTATTGTTGAAAGAAAGCAAAACCTTCTTTGAAGCAAAACACATTTGGAAATGAAAGTATATATGGTGGTTTTGATGATCTCCTAAATTAAGCAGTACACCTTCTTTCTCTCTCCATTATAATTTCTCTCTATAAATATCTGCCTCCACCATCTTTTATACCATTACTTTCTCCTCCTCCTTATACTCTACCAATACATGATATATTACTACCACTAGTTTTCACTTTGATCCAGTTTTTTACACACTATATATATAATAGCCATGAATCTGCCCCCTGGCTTTCGATTCTATCCAACAGATGAAGAATTAGTTGTTCATTTTCTCCATCGCAAGGCCACTCTTTTACCTTGTCATCCTGATGTTATTCCTGATCTTAATCTTTACCCGTATGATCCTTGGCACTTGGATGGTACGTTTTTACGTTATCTGATCATCTCATCTGAAAATTTAATTTGATAATAGGTTAGAATTATGTTGTGATCATATTATGCAGGGAAAGCAATGGCAGAAGGCAACAAATGGTATTTCTATAGCAGGAGAACACAGAGTAGAATCACTGAAAACGGATACTGGAAATCATTAGGAGTTGAGGAACCAATATTTTCAACTCACAATAATAATAATAACGTTGGCATGAAGAAATATTATGCTTTTTATATTGGTGAGCCACCTGAAGGTGTCAAAACCAATTGGGTAATGCAAGAATTTAGTCTTAATTCTGACTCTTCTTCTGGAACTAGCCGTTCTTCATCTAAGAGAAGAACCCGTTCAAAAAATGTAAGTATATTATTATTATATTTATTAATAATTTAATATATATTTTCTTTTTCTTATAAATGTTTTTTTTTCTAATTCAGGACTATAGTGGATGGGTAATATGTCGTGTATATGAGCACAACTTTGATAATGATGATGATGGTGGCCCGGAGCTATCATGCTTGGATGAAGTTTTTCTATCACTAGATGATCTTGATGAGATTAGTTTGCCGCACTAGATAATTAATTCTATAATTAGATCCAATAAGTTAGGATCTAATTAAATCTTAATTACATTGCTATTTAGAAGTGTTTGTACTTTGTAGCTAGCTAGCATGCAATTCCCCTCAACTTAATTAGTTACATTTCCTACTTTAATTTCCATAGTAAAATGAAAACAGTGTATGTAACAAATTAAGATCATCATTATGCAATGTTGATATATATGGAAGAAAGTTTTCCCTTACTTCGATTTCTACTTTATTATTGTCTTATGGATCAAATAAAAAGAATTAGTTTGAGGTATATTAATTGTACTATGTAGAGTACACCAACAATGGCAAAAAGAATAATAGTAATATTATTATTAATAATAATAATTAATCAACTTTTGAAATGTGATCTGTAGTTAGCTTTCTCCATATCATGCCATGTGTACTAGAAAATCCAAAGATGATCTACCAAGGACAACCACATGCATTGCTATTTATCCATTCCATATGAGTTATGGCCCTACCTATATATATGTACTGTTGCTTCTAAAATTTCTCCACTCGATGGTTATACCTATATTGCTTCTCTTCAAATTATGTTTTTATATAGGAGAGGTTGTTTCGTATATTTATTTTATATATGGGCTTTTTTTTTTTAAAAAAAAACAGTCTCTAGCTTCACATGGTAACAATAAAAAGTTGTGTGCGCATTATCCTTCCAAAATTTACATTGAATATGTTGTTATAATACTGCCTCAAACTCTTGACGTTGAAATTTTATGTTGTGTTTGGTCAAATATACCATGTCGCAAAAATCTCAAACTATATATTTATATAGATTAAAAAAAAAGGGAAAAATTCGAGCTATCAAATTATATCACGTTTTATTTTGCTTTAATTCGACCCTATATCTCATTCCAATTATATTGGGTATTAATTGGAAAAGTCATCATGTTGAGATTGTCTACATTAATATTTGAGTTTGTGAATGACTATGCAAAACATACATAGACAGAGTAGTAGATATTAAGAATGTTTTTGTTTTGTGGCTTACATTACATATCAAGAACGAACTTATGTGAGCAACTTTTTGAATGTCAAGACAGTTAAAACATTTTTTTAACATAGAATAAACAGCACCAAAATTTGAAGGATTTAACTCATATATATACGTTAGTTGATAGTCAAAAATAAATAAATTATATTCCCTCCGTTTTGAAAAAAAATAACCTACTTTGTTTTTTGGTCTGTTTCAAAATGAATTACCAATTTTCTTTTTTGGTAAAATTTTAATTTTAACTTTCCACCTGACATGAACATTTTGGTACATTTGACATAACTTTAATTTTGGATCACAAGATTTGAAAAGTTTTCTTTTGTTCTCTTAGACTCCATGCCAAATCAAACTAGGTCATTCTTTTTTAAACGAAGGATTTACTACAATATAATAGATCTTTGTAATGTTGGCCATCAACCAGGATCTTTCAGAAAATGAATTCTATTAAAAGATTCTATACATTTATTCTTTCTCAGCCAAGAAGATCTTAGAACATTTTCGATCTTAATAGTTTCACTTATTATAATCAAAATTGATGGTTGTAGGTATACAAATATTGAAGTTTGAGAATGGAAAATATGATGGAAGTTGTCACGTGAAGCTAAGGAGCCAAAATCAAAAGGGTGAGAAGAGAGAAAGCATTATTTTCTTGTTCCTTTACTTTTGTTATGTGTTAGTTCTACTACATCTGCTATGTATTTGAGTAGCCTTTTTAGCTTTTGTGTGTTATGATGGATATTTGGTAGTTGTCTTGTGTCACCAAGTTAAGGAACATTTTTTTAATTTCTACTTCTTTTTTTCATTTTTTGATTTAATGGTGGTTGCTTATGTAAGCATCATATCATGTTTATGTAAGCATTTTCCTAATTCACACACACGTGATGGATCCACCTTCTAAAACAATCCCAAGACTTGACAAATGAAAAAAACAATAAAAAAGACATATTATGAATTATTGATTTTACACTTGCAATATACTTGATAGATGGTACATCAAATTAGGTAGATTTGTGTCAATTTGTCAAAATAAAATTAATGTTCCAATTTTAAACGCTATAATTACGCCTATTTTACATATCAACTCATAATGTGTCGCTTCTCGAAAGAAAAATAAATAAATAAAAGGAGATAATTATGTTAGTTGATTATATCCTTAGGCAAGGAAAGTATTTTTTCCTCAGAAAGCACACCAAGAAAGTGATTTTGTATGAAAATAGACTTTTTGTGGAGTGTGAACGAAGATTATTGAAGTTGATAGGTGACAAAGACAATACAAGATTAAGAAAAGTAATTAGTAATTATGTTAGTAATAAAGATAGAAATTTTAATAGTGAATGTATATAAGGAAAGTGCATCAATGTAAGTGGCTACTAATTCTCTCAAGAAAGTGATACCCTTCTCACCTATTGTATGTTCTTAAAAATAAATAAAATGCATTGTCAATTAAAATGGAATGAATAGAGTAATTAATTGTGGAATTTGTTTAAAGATAAACTTTGGAATAAGTAAAGGTTCTGTCTTTACCAATTTGCAATTGAAAAAGACTTTGCTTTAAACTTTTTTGATTCTATTAATTGATGAAAGGGTGAGAGGTCTCAAATTCAATTGTCAAAATCAAAACAAAGTGCTTTTGTGATTGTGAAATGGGAAATGGGTAACTAACCTTAGAATTCAAAGTTTACTTTTAAGGATTCTAAAAGTAATTACTCCTTTTACTTTATGAAATTGGGATTTCAAGTGCTTTTTATGGTCCTAATTACTGTTCTTGTTATATCTTAATCAAACATTAAAGCCTAATCTTGTGAACAAAAGATTTCAATGTCTCTGTAATTCTTTTCTATTTTTACTTAAAAGTGTAGTATAAAGCAAATTCATGGGGCCATTTTATTTATTACCGTACTAGTCAAAAAAGAAAACCAAACAAATTGAATTTATTATGTATGTAAATATAGTTGGAGGAAAGGACTAATGATGTTAACAGAAGTTAATTTTCATTAGACTTAAGTAGATTAAACCAAACAAATTAAATTCAAAGATTAATGAGACACTGCAAGGTTGTTATTTTGTCTTATTGAGAAAAAAAAAATTAATTCTTATTATCAGCATAATTAAATGTTAAGTGTCCTCCTTACCACGTGTACCAAGTCATTAGTGCTTATCAAAATCCCATAAGTCCATTAGATTAAGACCTAAACCTCATTCACAAGTTTATATAATAAAAATGATTTCATTGCTTAATAAGTTCGTAAGCACTGACCATTTCTAATCATCTCACCCATACAATACAAGACTGCATTTGCACACAACTCCACATGTTTTGACATAAAGAGAGATCAACAAGCAAAACAACTCCCATCCCGATAAAAAATGCTTTATTTCTATCCTAGTAAATCGTGATTCAACATTAGGAGTACATTGATTTTTTCCCCGTAAAATCAGCGAGTATAGAAATCTTATTATATGTATATATTTTTAAATATTTTTGCACGCATGCATGTGTTGTATGTACATACATGATTTGAGAATATATAATGAACCTACATAAATCCATCCTAAGTTGGTTGTTGGGTGTAGGAGGTGGGAGTTTGCATGTGTAGGTAGACACTTTTTAAAACAAGTTATTAGTTTCGTGTGAGCAAAGGCAACTCCATCATCTCAATATGTTGACGTTATGAGTTTCCCCAATATAATTTGCTTTCTTTGGAACTTTGCTTGGTTTGGGAATGACCTAATCAAATTGAAAGCCATTATGATTGCACAAAAACATGCTGCTCTTCATGGCCCTATCTCAACTTGTTCTTTAAGTTGTTTGTTTTTATCTGATAAAGACATCAATGGAAGAAAGAAAGAGTGATTGGAAGGTAGAATATGTATTTATATTTATATATTGTTGTATAAGAAACAAACTTCCCTTGTTAGCACCCATACTTTTTAAGTACTTTTTTAATGTATAGTATAGGTAGGATATGATGAACTTAGATGAATTTGGCAGAGAGAAACTAACACAAGAAATCATTGATGGGACCAAATGTAGCTTTTGAGTAAAGCTAGCTAATTATGCTTATAATATATGCATCCCACATATATCAATTCCAAGGTCAAAGCATGAGTCAAACACCACTACCTAGCTTGTTAGATCGAAAGTACGAAATATAACTAGTTTATACTAAACATATGCAAATGGGCACATTCATCAAAGGTATAATTGTGCCCACCCTGGTGGAGATACCACTTGTGGTAAAATTTTGGCCTCCTCCAAAGTGAAAGGTTGGGCCTTTTGTTCATTATAACTCCTTTTTCTTTGTTCTTTATGGGTGACTTCTTTTGACCTTAGATTAGTATATGTTAAACTTGGGTACATTGCATTTCCAAGGAAGTTCAAAGTAGAATTATACGCACGCTTAGCTTAAATCATGTGATAATGACACTAATTTGCTTTATTGTATGTTATGATTGCTTTCTTGAAACTCTTCGGAAATATATTTTAAGCAAGGATTTAAGTTCATGTATACTGACAATAGAATAATTTTTCCACATCATCGAGATTTTGGTTATCGTAGGCGGTTCAGAGGTGAGGAGGTTAGACGTGCTATTAGTAGAATAAAGAAAGGGAGGTTGATCGGACCCAATGAGATCCCGGTAGATTTTTGGAAGAATATGGTCAAGGATGACATAGAATGGTATGGAGGAGGAGTATTGTACAAGAATAAGGGTGATATTCAAAAACTGTAACAATACAGGGGTATCAAGTTGTTAAGCCACACTATGAAGGTCTGGGAGAGTGTGGTAGAGATGAGGGTGAGCAAAGAAGTGTCTATTTTAGAGAATCAGTTTGGTTCATGCAGGGTCGGTCGACTGTTGGAGCAATTTATCTTGTTCGGAGATTAGTGGAGAAATATAGGGAACGAAAGAAGGACTTTCATATGGTGTTCATAGATCTCGAGAAGGCCTATGACAAAGTCCCGAAGGATGTCCTATGGAGGTGTCTAAAGGTGAAAGGTGTTCCATTAGTATATATTAAGGTGATAAAAAACATGTATGACAGAGCTAAAACTCGAGTAAGAACAGTGGGCGGAGACTTAGAGTATTTTCCTGTTGAGATCGGACTTCATCTAGGTTCTGTGTTGAGCCCTTTTCTGTTCACCTTGGTGGTGGATGAGCTGACACGGTCTATTCAAGAAGAGGTTCCATGGTGTATGTTATTTGCAAACGACATAGTACTGATTAATGAGACTTGAGCTAAAGTTAATGATACATTGGAGGTTTGGAGACACACTTTGGAATCCAACGGATTCAAATTGAGAGGACCAAAACATAGTTAATACTTGGAGTGTAAATTCAGTGCGGTGAGAGATGAAGCAGACATTAATGTGAGGCTTGCCACTTAACCTAAAACTTTAAATATCTTAGGTCCATCATCCAGAGTAATAGTGATATCAATGATGATGTCACACACTGTATTGGGGTAGCATGAACGAAATGAATGCTTGCCTCTGGAGTATTGTGTGATAAGAAGATACTACTTAAACTTAAAGGTAAGTTTTATAGGATGGTGGTTAGACCCTCTTTGTTTTATAGGGTGGAGTGTTGGCCAATAAAAAATTCACATGTTCAGAAGATGTGGATGCGAAGATGAGGATGTTGAGATGGATGGGCAGGCATACCAGGAGTAATAAGATTAAGAATGAGATTATTTGGGAGAAGCTCGAGGTGGCCCCTATGGCTGATAAGATGAGAGAAGCGAGACTGCGATGGTTTGAACACGTACAGAGAAGGAGTATCGATGCTCCTGTTAGGAGGTGTGAGAGGTTGAATTCAGGAGTTACACGGAAAAGTAAGGTAGACCGAAGAAGTATTAGGGGAGATGATCAAACAAGATATGGTGAAACTCGATCTCATCGAGGACATGACCTTAGGTAGGAGAGTGGAGGTCGCGAATTTAGAGTAGCAGGCTAATAGGTTAGTAAGGTTAGGTTGATGTCTGGCCATGAGGTATAGCAGGGTAGTGGAATTTGTCGCGTCTTTTATCAAGTGTTGTCATTATCCATCTTATATATGTTAATTGTCTCGTATTTACATACTATCATGTGTTTTTTGTTATTAGTTGTTCTTTCTGTTTCCTTTTCTCTTCCTTTCCTATTTTCTATATCTAGTTTATTCTGCTTATGGATTTTTATGACGAGGGTCCCCAGGAAATAGCGTCTCTACCTCTGTCAACTTTATTTGCTTAGAATGGAAAAGAAGGAAAGGAAATTGCACGGTAGTGTAATTTAAACAGGATTGATGTTGAATTACTTGATTTTTGATTTTGTAAATATGCAGCCTTTCATATTTATTTTCCCCAACAGCTTTTCAGTGTCTCTCTACCTTCCATGGTAGGGGTAAGATCTCCCCGAACTTCATTTCTGGAACTATACCAGGTATATTGTTATTGTAAATATCCAGTCTTATTCAAGAATAGAAATAAATTTGGTTTAGTTCGACCACTTTTGGTACTTTTTCATTTAGTTATTAACACGGAGTTTGTTTTTTCATGAACTGTGACGAAGGTAATGCAAAACATGCATATTAAAATAATGCAGTAACTCATAACCATAAGTACGCCTTCATCTAGCTAGGTGCTTATGGTTCATTAGTCTAGTTAAGTTGTATATTAATTATGAAATGCAAGGATTGACATGACTTAAACCAAATAATTGCTGAAAAACCTCGTTCTATGGAATTAAATGATATGAAAGGAAGTTGACTAACCCACAGAGAGTTGAACGTAATCACATAACAGTCAAGTCCTGAAAGAGCGACAAGACATTCACCAAAGTGAATGCAACTTATGTCCTGAAATTATTAATTCCAAACATGCCGACGACTATTTTTACACAGACGTGGTTTAGAAATCAGAACCTAACCTAAAATTTCTCAAGTGTAAGTTGAGTACATTAAAAATATAATCACATTGCAAACTTTGTTGTGTTGTTTATCCTCGCTAAATTCATATCCACATGGAAGCCTGTGTGTTCCAAACTCCATAACAGTTATCGTGCAATTACTTCATTTATCTTTTCAAGAGGTGAATATAAAAAAGAATCAAAAGAACGATCTATAAGGACTGCGGCTAAAAGATTCACTTCCATGGTTCCCTTAAACTTTTGTAACCAATTTAGAGGTGAATAGGTTGATTCGCTAGTTCGGTGAAACAGCGAATGCAGTGCTCTTCCCCTGGTAGCATAGGATCACTGTCTTGACTTCTCAAGGCCATCCCTGATAACAGTCAGCACATGCCAGCTACCTTGTTCTGACTCCTATGATTAAATTTCAATGTAAATTGGCCGTGGACATGAGAAGATAATAAGGTTCAATTTATTCATGGAAGTAATCATGAGATAAGTTTCAATCAATGATGCAAAGGCATATGGAGCTTAAGTTCATCTCTTGAAGCTGTCATCCAGATCTGTAATTTGTAAATTGTACATTTATGAAAACTCCAAATGCTAATTGCCTAATTCATCGCTTGACAAGAAAGGAAATGCATCATATTGACAATAAAGAGATAAATTCTTCCTACTGTATTAAACCTGAACCTACAGCTAGGTTCCTACTGAATGATTGTTATGGAACTTGGCCATTCAATTAAGGCATGAGCATCACTAGGGACAATGAAATCTTGTTGATTATTTAACCTGATGTTCTTCTACATTCTAGCGAAAAAGCTAGTGCCGAATAGGTGGGAACAAAAGGTTTTTCATCTATTTGGAATTGATAGCAGCATATAACCAGTACCAGATGAAGACACTATGTGTCAGAGATTGAGTAACTGAACCCAAAAACTAATTAAAAATGAGTCCTTTTCCCTCATCTTCTTAGAGAAGTACATAAGTTATTCTATCACCTAATCTATGAACTTTAGTAGAACCAGAAAACAAAACAGAAAATATTCATTATGATATTTTTATCAGCAGTCTACCTCAACTAGTTAATTGAGGCATAGTTGATTTTATCTTGTTGTTAAGTTCTATTAATAGAGAGTATCATGATATTACAGCAGCAAATTGAGGCATAATTGATCAATTGATAAACTCTATGCGGGATATTTTTTATAACCCATTGTAAACAAAAAGGCAGAGAAGAAATAACAAACAAAAACATATACAGGTCAGGAGCCAAAATGGTAGATTCAGACAGCCAAGCACCATATACATTTCCCTGGACCACTTCAGCTTTGAGGCCAAATTAACAAGCTACAAGGCATTAACTTAAGCGAGTGGATTGATCAATGTGGAGAAGAATTTATTCTTGACTAGATGGACAATGTTGCTGAATTGTCACTTCAAGATAAATCTGCATCAAGCCTGGTATTAAAGTGAAGAATGGAAGAGTGGCTGGCACATTATCCCTGAATCTTGAAGGCTGCATTTAGTCATAAGGACTGGCCCCAGACGAATTTCTTGGTGATAAAAAAGAGGCTACTGAAGAAATATTTCTTTCTGATAAGTAATAAAGAATTTTATTATACAGAGAATAACACTAAGGTAGTGCTACAAAACACAGTTACAGATAGTGCATTTCATGGCAAGTATCTAGCATGGCATTTACGTCATATACAAAAGTTAGGTTGCACCAAAGAGCTAGGAAAGAAAAAGCTCTAAACTTAAGGCTAAGAAAGTGTCTCTTGTTGCCTTCAAATTCTACTATTTCTTTCAGCCAAACAATGCACCAAAGAACAAAATACCTAGTGAAATCCTATATGAGAAGGGTAAAGTGAATGTAGACCTTACCCTTACTTCATGGAGGTAGAGAGGCAAACTATCCATCAAATATTATGCTAAACTATGGAAGTATCTTCATTGTTAAAAAGATCGAACAGGAAAGCAGCAGTAGGAGTCTTTTCCTCTTCCTAAATTATGCTAAATAACATAAGAGAAGGTCAAGTAGGTTGAAATACATCCTTAATTCCAAAATCAGAAAAGGAATGTAAAACAAAGCATGAGCACCTGGGATAAATAACAATTACATTGATTAGTGATGCCAACATGTGCACCATCTCCACTGCATCAAATGGATTCCTGGACGAGGGACACCTAGAAAATTAATCCAGCGTTCTCTCACCTGAATGCCTGAAACATGGTAACTCAAATACTGGAAATTGAAAGAAGCACTCCACCAATTCTGAATAGGCATATTTAGGAGTAACAGATATCCGTTATAATGGAGAAAGGATAATGACAAATGAATAGGCCAAATCCAGTTTATAGATAACACAAAAACAACTAGGTATGCTGTTTCTTTAAGTGTTAGTATATCATGATCCAATTTTATTACCAGCAATCAACATTTATCATTCACCCTTTCATATTGCAGAAGTACTCATCTTCAGAGTACATGCCTACTTATTAATAAGATATTCAATGACATGATGTGTATATTCTTCTTGTGTTGGCAGAAGACAAATATGAATGCTTAACTTTTCAAAGACAATTAGACTTTTCTTTAAATCTACTTGAATACTATATTATACATGGCGTGGCATCCTTCAAAGCAACCCTGGCAGCCTCCGACGTCCTTTTCAGCAATACTGGTACTAATCTAACTATGCATACAAGCCCTTCGCTTTCCCTTTTCGACTAATTCTTACTCAACCCTACATTCTCCTATATGGTTGATTTAATGTTATTTAGTTATTCACTCTGATGTCATGTGAAAGTAATAAAAAGCATTTAATATAATTATGATTCGAATTAGAGGACTTAAATTTGTTTTAAACTGTAGAATTGTCCTGATTCAATCTACAATAAACTTAAAAAATGGCACCCAACACTCACATAAACTCATTTCCTGTTATTTGTGGGAAACCGTAATAAAGCAACACGTTTATAATCATGAACATTCGGATTCAATGGAACATTGATGAACCTGGGGCCTCGAAGCACGTTTTCCGGCGCTTCACGGCGAGCTCTCTTGGTGGATCCTCGGAGAAGTGCAGAGGGGAGATGAACTGCAATCCAAAAAAAATGGGAGCAAAAGCCCAAAATATTCACACCCCATATCTTTCCCTTTACATTTAAAATGATTCCTTATCTATGCTAAAGGCCCAAAATAGTGCTTTAGATGGTCCATATTTTTAAATTTTTTTTAACTGATATCCTTTTACTATCGAGTATCGACCCAAACGTTTGTTACCCGTGTTTACAGGGTCTAAAATTCCTTTAAACTATTAAAAATGGTATAAAGTTATTCTTTTTTTCTTAAAATTGAAAAGGGATAAGTAATTAAGTCAAAAAAGTAAATAAAAGATATTTTTGGATCTAAAGGTGAATAACAAGGGTATTTTAGGTCCAATAGATGGATGACTAACATTTTTGTATCATTTTCAATAGTTCGAGGACGTTTTGGACTTGGCATCACCACCTCCTTTAGCGGAAGCTCCAATATGAAATGGCAATCGTTATAAATAGACTTGCCTTTTTTCATATTTTTAACTGAGAAATTAAAGGAATAATTATAGTGTATGGCCATTCGATAAAAATATTTATCAAAAAAAAGTCATTCGTTGTATGAATATGACGAGTCTGTATATATTTCATGCATAGTCAAGCTATATTTTGTTTCTGAGTGTATCATAATGTATATTCAATATATAGCACATGTTCAAGTAATCTTAATTGTATAGTCAATGTATACTTTCTGTGACTTTTGACAAGTTATATTGTATAGTCATGTATATTTTTACAATTTAGGCTATTTTTTTTATGTAAATAAAAGAGGACTATATATATTATAAATTAAATAGTTTATTATATGTATTTGAAATTATCCCAAGTTTATTTTAGATCATAAGTTTCAATTTTTTTTTTCTGTTTCTTTCTTAAACTATGTATCAAGTTAAGCTTTTGGGATTGATTTTTGGGATGGAGGAAATATTAATGAAGTTGATCCATTTTAAATAATTCATGGCAATTTTATGTTCTTTGACAATTGCAAGCAAGAGCTTTTATTAGACTCCAGCCTCTCACGTAAATGTTTATTTTAATTTTCCCTTTATCAAAACATGAAGTTAAGCAGCTTCTTTTCTTTAACTTGGTTCTAATTTGATACCTATCGTCATGACTTGAGTTACGTTGCATTTTCAATAGGATCAAACCTATAGACTTTTCAAATTGGTGTTCACTTTCATAATTTTGATGTTTTTATTTTCTAGATCCTCCAACAAAATCAAAATGTCATGGTTGAAAAACAAATTCTACTTTAAATGGTAATAAAATGATAAATATACAAGTCTCTCGTTTTCTTTAATTTCTTTGTGTTTTCTAGTGTGGGGTTTTCAGTTTGTTCATGTTCTTGTGGTGCAGCAAGTTACCAATGTGGCAGACAAAGACTCAAATCGAGATGGTAAAAGATAGGAAGAAAAAGAAGAAATGTTTGGAAATTGACATAGAGGACGACCTCCTAAAGAGTGAATTGGATGTCAACGCCTCCAACATGGTAATTCTTTATTTTATTTTAGGATGTCAACGTCTGCAACATGATAAAAAACAAATGATAGTATGTAAATACGATAAAAGTAACAAATATAAGACGGATAATAAATGACCATTCGATCATCTAGTCAATTTACAAAATATGTATAGAGTATATATATATTGTGTATATGCATAAAGAATATTACATATGGATAGCATATATTATATACACATATTATACACCTAATATATATTATACTGTGTTGGTAAATTAGTTGGCCGAACAATAGAACAAGGACATTGGCGAAAAGGTCCAAAACCTCGGCGTCGATACGACAAACAAATGGAGCTTTGTGCCTCGTACTTGTCTCTGCTACTAAATATCTCTTTGTCCCGTTTGTAACCAACTCATTCTTTCTCTGACCCAATCAATTTGTGTGTTCCTCTTATTCTGTCTTCTTCTTCTTTCGAGACCAAATAATTGTAAAATACAAATTTGGTCATTTGATGTTAATTATTTTCCTCCTCCAACATATAAATTAAACATTATTATAGAGAAAAGTAGTGGGGATTATGAGTATTAGGGAGAAGAGGATGGGTTCTTCTTGTGAATAATTGGTGGACCAATTACTAATTTGGCTGGTAATTAGTGTGCATTTGACTAGCTTAGCGGGCCCTGCTTCCAGTCTCTCACCCCAATGATAATACTAAAAAGCATTAATGAATGTTTAAAAAATATTTATCATTTATAACAATATAATTTTAATATATAGTATAAATTTTAAGCTTAACACATTTTGAGACATTTTTAGTGCATACAAAATTACGTTTATACATAGTATAATTTATTTATGTTACATGCATAATGCATAAAAATTTACTTTTAATATATAACATAATTGCTATAAATGGTAAATATTTTTTAAATATAAAATATTTAGATAAAAAATATTTAGATAATAAATAAATAATGTGTTTAAAAATAGTAAATATTTTATAAAAAGAATTTTAAAAAATAATTATTCCAATTTAAAATCTTTCAATTTACTTCAAATCCAGCATATGATTTTTCCTCAAGTGCTTTGCTCTGTTAGGAAAACTAAAATATTAACCAAAAAAAAAAGGGGTCAAAATATAGCGCGTTTTTGTTATTCCTTTGGTGCTAATTTGATTACATCCCATGTGTCAAACTTCTTATTTATTATTATTATTTTTTACAATAAATCCTCAGTAATAACATTAAAAATTGAATATGCAAATTATACAATAACAACATATTCGGTGGAATTCCACGGGTTTGGGGAGGGTAGAATGTACTTAGACCTTACCACTAACTCATAGAAATAAAAAGGCTGTTTGTTTCCTGAGAACGCTCGTATCAACAACCCATAAACAATTTATACGGATTATTCATTTAACTTTAGCCTAGCTTATTTATTTCTTTTATTTTTAATACTATTAGATTAATTTAACTTATTAAGACGTTGCTTACATATGATATAGAAATAAAATAATTTATTTGCATGTCGTTTTTCAACTTTCCCATTAATCATAATATATTAACATTAAATTCAATCTCTCCCAATTAAATAATCTGAAAGAATAATTAATTTTGATATTCCCACTTGCAATATAAATAGTCATAAAAAGGAAATTGCGTTATACGGACAACTATACCCAAACAAGAAAAGGCCAAGAGTCCAATTCAGCCTTTCACCCCCTCAGTGTGGTCCAAGTCAAAACACTTCTATTCTACCAATTTTCACAATCTTTTCATTTTCTTAATTATACTCCCTGTTGTTCCATTTTCTTCATTAGACAATTGCAGATACACAGAGAATGGGTCATGGAAATTCGAGACAGGATTCCTCCTCCGGCGATTCCGCCGACGGCTCAAAACCGTCCCGGATGAGAAGACTCGGTCGACGGCTTCGCTCGCACAGTCACCGTCGTCGTCACACATCTGGTTCACATTCTCACACTTCTAAGATCATTAAGGAGGAAGACTTTGCTGGAATCGCTCTCATCCGGATCATCAGTGTAACTTTCTTTAACTATTACTTTCTACGAATTTTGCAATGTTGCGCTCGCTGTGCTAGATGTAACACGTATATGTGTACCTTCTGTTTGTGAATTCGTATTTGCGCATAAGTTCTGGAAAGAACAGAGAGTTTTAACTTTCTATAGGTTATTCCTTCAAATCTTGCTGAATTTGTACATAATCAAGAAAATGTGATCAATGTAAAGCATATTCATATTTACGCGTTTTTTTAAGTTCTTGGAAGAATCAGTGCGTAACTTTCTGTAATTAATCTCCACGAAGTTTTGCAAAATTTGTACATAATCAAGAAAATGTGATCAATTTAAAGCATATTCATATTTACGGGTTTTTTTAAGTTCTGAGAAGAATCAGTGCGTAACTTTCTGTAACTAATCTCCACGAAGTTTTGCAAAATTTGTACATAATCAAGAAAATGTGATCAATGTAAAGCATATTCATATTTACGCATTTTTTTTAAGTTCTTAGAAGAATCGGTGCGTAACTTTCTGTAATTAATCTCCACGAAGTTTTGCAAAATTTGTACATAATCGAGAAAATGTGTAACGCATATGCATGTTGTGCGTGTGAATACACATTTATACATATTTTAAGTTTGGAAAAAGATACATAGTGTAACTTCCTCTAACTAATTTTACAAATTTTCTGAATTTTTTACACTCAGTCTTATAGATTGAATATTTATCTGTGAATATTTTTTGTGCTATATGTATGTTTATTTAAGTTTTGAAAAGATGCAGAGTGTAGCATTTGTAACTTATCCTACAAAGTGTGCAAAATTTGTACACAGTCTGGTGAATGTAATACCTATTGTGTGTATGGACGAACTTATGGTTGCTTTATTTCAGGCTGAGATGAAATTCAAGGACAAATGGCTAGCTTGTATTACTCTTGGTGAACAAACTTTCCGCACTCACGTGTCTGATCAGTTAAGTACACGTGCCAGCAGATAGTTGCTTGACAGTGAAGCTTCTGCCACTTCTTGTAATCCACAGTTATCGTTGGGGGGGGGGGGTTGCTTATGCTATTTGTTGTTCAGTATGTTGGGTGTGTGTACGATGGTCAATGGTTGTTTAGAATTATTTTAACAATTTGAGGATAATTTGCGCAAAATGAAACTAGCTTTTACCTGAAGTATTCTAGATCTCAAGAAGAAAAAAAAAAGTTGAACGAGTTCAAGTGATGATGTACCATTATTTAGCAGAACTGCTTTTGAGATGTGAGCAAGCAAAGGATGAACAAATTTTGAGTTTACCCATGGGCCTTATATTTTGTTGGAGCTGGACAATTGAGTTAATGACATAAAGCTAGAACTTTAACTAGGTTCTTTATACATGCTTGGATACTTCAAAATGCACTATTTGTAACAGTGCACATATAACGTGGCACTATTTCATTTGGAATTGAAGCTGGAAACTTGTGCATGTTATAAATATTTTTGGAGCAAAAAGTTGGAAAATTCCTGCTAGTCTTCTGCTTGTTATCTTGATGTGCTGTATAGAGATTCTTGGTATCTTTGGAATTTCGTTTGCTTTGGATCATTATTTCTCCAGAAAATGATAATGTGCCAAGTATAATATGCACAAAAGGACACCATCTCCTTGTTATTTGGCCTTCTTTTCTGCTACTGCATGTATTATGTATTATGAACTGGAAGAAGGCTTATCGATTCTTCTTGTTCTGTTTATTTCTTTGCAGAACTGACAAGCCGATCTGGAACTCAGTGAGTAAACATTTTTTTTAAAATCTACTATAAGTTGCTTGTGAAATCACACATATATTTTTAGTATGATCAATGCACATATAGCTGATAAAGCCTTTTTGGCCACAATTATTGTTGCTTTCCTACATTGACTAAACACACTTACTTATTTAAGATGCTTTTGGTGATTATAGAAATAAAACTTTCCAGTCGTTATACATGCAAAATTTTCCTTGTAAATAGGCATAGAGTGATCTTTCTAGTGTTAAACTTACCTTTTGTTTATCAAGCCCCAGCAAAGTATGGTAACTGAGGTCTAGTTAGGCAAGTTACAATGGGTTTGCACTGACCTTGCAATCCTTGGAATCTTTGTTCTGTTTAATACACTAGTCCTGGTTCTACCATCTCATTACATTTGAGTGTTTAGTTGTCGGTTGTTCTATCTGTGAGAGAACCCGATCATTCAAGTAAATCAAAGAAATGAGTAAATAACCCAAGATCCTTGTAGGTCCCTTTAGAAACATTTATACCTCCTAACGAACTACAAGTGATATGGGATTTAGTTTTTGAAATTGGTAACGTGTTATATTCAATTAGCACCCTAAAAAAGGCCTGGTATAACATATCTACAGTTACATACTCAAACAAAAGAAGGTGATATGGGATATTGCATCTCTCTGTCAGCTTTCTGAATGTGCAAGGTTTTATGCGTGAAATGAAAATTGAACTTACAGGTGAATGCACAAGCTTACCAAAGTTTGTTGTGATGCCATCTGAAAGAATTTAAGCACATAACTAAATTTTGTTAAGGGGATGTGCAAGCCATGTGTGAATTGATCCAAATTTTTGTAAACCCCTTTGATGCTCGACTGTTCATATATACCTGATGGGACACTTGGAATATTTAACACATCCAAATTCTATAGAGGATAATGGAAAGTTCTAGAAACTATTTTGACCTCCTTTAGTTTCTTCATTAAAATAATTAATAAACTATCTGTGCCATGAGCTTTTGCTGATACTTTTTAACCGTACTTTCTATAGGAAAAGAAGCTTCTATTGGAAAGACGCGGAGCACATCTTGCAAGAATATCTGTTTTTGAGGTGCGTCACACTAGTGGTTGTGAAAATAGTTTGTATCTCTTGCTAGTCATCATTGACCATATTAAGTCTGAAAAAGATGAATGGAGGAGCTTGATGATTTCTGGTCATCATGGTTCGTGTTGAGAATGTTATTGGTAAAATACAAAAATTAGGATGTATGATTTCTGTCATGCCAATCATTCATGAATTATGTAGTGACCTGAGATTTATATACAGTTCCCAGAGACAAGATTAAACTCATCTTTATCTTGATATGCTTGGAACCAGAATACTCTTTGTTGATTTTTTGTTCCCAATCATGATCCTTAAGATTTCAGGAGGAAGATACTATTGTTTCATTTTCATCTTTTCATGAAGTTGCACTTGGATATGCCAATATTGGTTTTATCCTCATATTCATTACTGAAAGAGAAAAAACATAAAAAGAAAGCAAACATCCTCACAAATTACTCACTACTGATTTTTTTTGTTTATAATACAGACCAATAGACTTTCAAGGAACAATCTGATCGGTTACTGTGAGGTTGATCTACTTGATTTCCTCTCTCAGGTGAGTTGTTCTTGAGATTGAACAAATTAATGCAACAAGTGGCACTGGATTTTTCATGTTTATGTTGTTAACCATGGATTAATCATTTGTAATATAACCAGGCAAGTTCTTGGGTTTATTTGTTTGTAAGAATCTTCTTTTTTCTTTTTAATTTACAGTTCGATAAAATAGGTAACCTCCTACTATTGTATTCTTCGATTTTACTATTACTTGTTGTTTTCTTCGCTTCGGTCATCGTACAACTTCTTGTTGTTGTTCTTTTCTCCATTGTTTTCTCTATGGTTTCTTCACTATTAGATTTCCTTTTCTTATTGATTTTAATATGCTTTACCTGAGTTGAGGGTCTATTGGGGAACCTCTCTACTCTCACAAGGTAGGAATAAGGCTACGTATAAACCTTGAGTAGGATGTTAACCAGGGCAAGAAAAAGGATGTTATGTCGAGATTGATGTAGTTGCGTAAGATAATGCTTTTAGAAGTTTTAACTTGTAAGTATTAACAGAAGCCCGTTGGCCTGTTAAAAATGTAGATATGGTGTTTGGCGCTGCATTCCTTAGTTTGCAATATTTGCATCTTTCCTCTACTAGGAGAAAGTTATTATGTTGTCAAAGGGATCTAGTAAAATGATACTATGCTTCCAGATGTATCCCACTCTTCTTGTAGTTGATCTATGTATGCTGAATAGTAACTCCAATTTTTTGATGTTTAATGTGGGTTTGTGGCCAAGTCCCTAATCATGAGATTAGGTTTTTCTTCCCTTCCTCAGACCAACCCTTAGCTCAATGCTAAAAGGAATAACTTATCTTGCAGGATTCCAGTTCCGATACTGAGGTTTTTGACTTATTAGACCCATCATCCGCTTCCACAATTGTTGGCCGTATATCTGTTTCGTGTTGCATTGAGGTTTGTATTATCTGGGGAGCCATCTACTTTTAATTGCTTATCTTAGATTTCTTTGGGCCCTCATCCCTGATATGTGATTACATTTCTTGGCAGGACCCTATTGAGACGGAGAAAACCTTTGTTAAGCGCATCTTATCCATAGTGGTATGTGAAAATTTTAGCTATGCTGTCTTTCTAGTTGACAATGATCTGTTAGTGGATCCTTTTGAAGAACAATGCAGCATAAGCTGGGTAGAAACTCTCTCGCCTATCTAGGCGTGTCCCTTATTCAACCTTTTCTTTTTTGTTTTTTGATTCATCAAAATGAACTGGTTCAGTCTTTTCTAAAAAAATAATCAAGATCCATCCTATTGCACATCACACCAAGAGGGGTTCAATTTTTTAAAAAGTTACGATTTAGTATCCGAAAATCATTCATTTGTTGGAACAAAAGTAGTATTGTTTGGTTGTGTTGTGCAATGCGGACCATCCCTGTTCTGTCTCTTTCACTTTCCACACTGGGCCTGTCCATCCTTTGGAAGTTGTATTGTTTCTTTCTGACCAGGTTGACCAAAAATATGCACTCATTTCTTTCTGTTAAAAGAGATAAAGTAGAGAGAAAGCAAAAGGTCATTAGCTTACATTATGTATATAATTTTCGGTTTATTATGATATACACACTCTCAGTTTGCTCTCTGTTCTTAACTTCTTATCTGTTTGGTAATGAGATGATCTATGGATTTGACTGTTGTTGCGCTTTGCAGGACTATAATGAAGATGGAGAGCTTTCATTGGCTGAGTTCTCTGATTTGATTGATGCGTTTGGAAATAAACTGGCAGCTGAGAAGGTTCGCATCTGAAGAGTATCTTAAGCACTCATTATAGTTCTTTTAGAGCCTCTCTATGCAACATGTTATTGTTTCTTGAGACCACATCCTGTTCATATTGTTATTTCACTAATGACCTTTTCTCAGCATAGTATGCTTGCTTTTTTTAAATGATACTAAACCTGCAGAGAATTCTAGAGACATATTTTGTAATTTATTAATCCAAGCCATGCCTTGTATTTTCTATGAAGACTTCATAGCTTAGCAATCTTTATTCTGTTTGTCAGAAAGAGGAGATATTCAAACAGGCTGACAGAAATGGAGATGGTGTTGTCAACTTGGATGAGTTAGCCACACTTCTGGCTATACAAAATGAAGAGTGAGGCCTTGTAAAATTTTCATGCTTGGAATCTAATGTGATTTTTTCTAGTAATCCCTTCAATGCTCAGGTTTAATGGACTTCAGCATAAATATGAGTTCTTTAATATATTTGTATTGCTCCACTATGTAATTAAGTGAGTCTTTTCAAGTTCTAGCAATGAGGAGTCAGGGAACTGAGAGAAAAGTGGGGAAGGAGAATGGGAACTCCAACGGAAACTATTCTCTCATCCTAATAACGTATGTAAACGTCACATGAATCCCATTTGCTTATTTATCATTGTCTGGCTAAAGATTTGGGGAGAAGAGTAAAATTTCTCTGTGATGTTTCCTTAGTGTCTCTGCAAGGGTTTGCTTAAGATTTTAATAGTATCTTCTGCAGAAAGGAGAATGTGAGCCACCATCACAAAAAAGGTGGACAAGACTCTTCATTTCTTAAAAAGGATATCCCGACATATATGCTTAAGGTGAAAACTATTAGCGACCATCACGAAATAGGAGCACTAGACTCCCTTTGTTACAGGGAACATTCTGATGAAGTATTGAACTTCATGATGTACAATCAATTTAGATGCTTCATAACAACTTAAGTAACGTAAACTGAAGATAGTTTCTAATAAATACAACGGAATGAAAACAAAAAGTTCCTAAGTGAGAGCCTTGACATAACTTCTAGCTTAAAAGAGACTTAGTTCTTACTGTTTTGCCTGTTTTATAACTATTCTATAGAAAACATATTTTTTCACTGCTGTAGGCATCCTTCTATCACATAGCATCCTGATAGCACTCTCCATTTCAACCTTCTGATTTTAATTTTGTGGCAGAATCTTCATCTATCATTCCATTCTCTTGAAACAATATTCCTAGCATGAGTGCTATAGAAGGATGCCTATCAAAGTGTAAGATAAGTTCTATGGAACAATTGTAAGATAGGCCAGTATGTAGTGAATGTCAGACCCAACATATCCACAAAATGAGTGTTGCAGAGATGTGGAGGCTAAGATGAATGTGTGGTCATACAAGATTAGATAAGATTAAAAATGACTACATTGGTATCATACTATCATCATACAAAAGTTGAAGATGAATTGCTTAGTTTTGTATTATTTATAGGTAATATCTACTACCACTACTACTATTTATATGTATTTAACTTATTTTCCCCTTTATTTTATTTGGTAAGATGATGACATGAATTGACATTAAATGGAGAAGTGAAGATTCATATAACCGACCCAACTTATTTGGGACTGAAGCGTAGTTTTTTTTTTTTTTTTTGCTCTACAACAACAATAACATACCCAGTGGAAATTCACAAGTGGGGTCTGGGGAAGGTAGAATGTACGCAGACCTTACCACTACCTCATAGAGGTAGAGAGGCTATTTTCTGGGAACCCTCGTCACAAAAACCCATAAGCAGAATAAGCTAGATATGGAAAACAGGAAAGGAAGAGAAAGAGAAAGTGAACAGGAAGAGTGATTAATAACGAAAAGCACATGATAACAAGTAAATACGAGACAATTCACATATCTAAGCAGATAAATACGAGATCGGGCAACTCCTACCTATCTAACCTATTGGCCTGCTACTCTAATTCGCGACCTCTACTCCTTCCTATCTAAGGTCATGTCCTCGGTGAGATCAAGTTTCTTGCTCTAGCACGTGAAAAAACAGAAATGTCTTTAAACTCTTTTATACAGTGGTATATAGCCTGAAAGGTTGTTAGCAGGACAATTATTCTTTAACAATGTATTTGAGGAATGGATAGAAGTGGGTGACAAATAAAACAATTTATCCACAAATGATTAGAAACCTCTTTGTGAAGTTGTCCTGTCAAAATCTTTTCTGGACATTCCTAAATATTTATCAAGAGTTCAATGCCTCAAGCTGTGTTTTAAAAGGTGGGGTCGCATGGCTAGGCGTTTTATGTAGTATGACGCGATGCGTAAGTCCCAAGACACAGGGTATAAGTCCCATGGATCTGCGTATATCTCATATACATTAAATTTTATAGTTTTAATACTAAGAAAATAAGTAAAAGTAAAACTTTTAATAATTCTACGAATAAATTTAAATAAATCATAGAAAAAATATTGTAATTGTTATTTGAGAAAGGTAACAATAAAAAAACGATAATAGCCGAGATAGTTTTTAAAATAAAATCATCATCTATCCTTAACACTCGCCCCCGAAACATTTTTTAAAACACTGCTTATTAGTATTATAACAAAATATTACTCCATCATGAATAAAACTAAAATCACTTTCAAATAGTGAAATAATAAAATATGATAATTTTGAGATGTATGACAAAAACATGAAGATTAATGATAAGTACAACAACAACAACATACCCAGTGGAATCCCACAAGTGGGGTCTGGGGAGGTTAGAATGTACGCAGACCTTACCACTACCTCATAGAAGTAGAGAGGCTGTGTCCTAGGAACCCGCGTCTCAAAAACAAGATTACTGATAAGTGAAGATGTAAAATTTGACTATGTAGTTTTTAAAAGAAATGTTGAGTAATAATCACCCCCACAGTGTTACCAAATAGTATATATGCGATACTACGACTTGTTATTTGAGTTATTCTCAATCATCTTATTTTTATAGATGAAAAAACTATTAAGTATTGTTTATGTATTAAAGAATTATAAGGTCAACAATGTTAACTAAAGAATTAACACATAATTTTCGTAAGATCCGTTAGACGAACCCCGAGCGTTGGGTATTGAGCGTACGTAAGGCGTACAATCGGACGCTTAGGGGGTAAATCTTGCAGATTTAAGCCCCACACATGAGTCTTAGGGCATTTTGCTATAGCCCCTCCCTGGGCAAACCCTGAGACTAGTCCCAGTACTGCCGTTTAAAACACTGGCCTCAAGTTAAGATTTCTCTTTTTTGGAAGATATAGATACTTCTGTCGTTGGCTTCATGTTCTTATAATTTATATTCTCCTGTGGACTCATTGTTCTTCTCTTTCAGGAAACCAATAATTAACTGCTGTCCAGTTTGTGGCGAAGTTCTTAAAGTTTCAGATGGGTTGAATAACATGATTCATATGACCCTATGCTTTGATGAGGGGACTGGGAATCAGGTTATGACAGGAGGATTTTTGACTGATAAGGAGGCTTCAAGTGGGTGAGAATCATGCAGCTTTTCTGAGTCTAGTTATTCCTAATAAAATTACTTACCTCTTGATTGTTATATTATCTTTTGATATTCTTCTGATTTTTTTAATAATATTGAAGTTCACGTACTTGTATAATTCTGTGTAGATGGATGTTCAAACTGAGTGAATGGGCCCATTTTTCAACTTTTGATATTGGTTTAAGGTCTGGTTCAAGTGCATCACATATCTTGGTATTCTCTCATACTCCATTCCTCACATGAAAGGTTCTTCACCTTTTTTCATATGCAATATGGAAGGAATAGCTTTTTTTCTGTAGAAACTGCACGGTGGATCTTAGACATTAAAGTGTGGTTTATTTGCCTCGTCTTCTTACATGCTTTATCAGAAAGATCATTTGGCTTTTCCTCTTTTGCCGACTTCAGCCATATGGATTGCAATTTGATATTGCCTTTAACACTATTTTCTTATACTATACAAAATTGACACAGTGCAGTGTTGAAGCCAGGACCAAATGTCTTACAAATAGGGACTTTTCCTCTGTGTTTTCTCTCGTGATCTGGTATCACATTTTCATTTCAGATTCTGTTTCTAAACCATCTTGGCATGTTTTACTTCATAAAGCTGATGAAGTGGGCCTTATTGAAATTCTCACCTAGTAGTGACAGAGTGTTGAATATCTATTGGTAACTCAATCTATTTTGAAGTGTCTCTGCAGATTCCATGGCAATATTCAGATGGAAAATTAAGTAGCTTCTACATGCTGCTGCTGTGTTAGAAGTGCTTATTCTAGTTCTTGGTCAAGCCTGTTGGTGTCCACTTCTTTGTTTTTGTATTTCTCATCTTGTTTATTCATTTAGCGTTCTCTCAAGTGCCTTATATGATCCCATTTCTAGCAAAAGTTGTTACTTATTACTTTGAATTGGCCTAAGATTTTGTATTGTTTCTTCCTTTGAGACTTGCTTTCTTTTGAATCTTTACATTTAATTTCTCTTGAAAATAATCAGTGTCTGAAGGCTCACCTATTTCTCCATGGCCGTTTACTGCATTCATCCTAGATTTATAAAGAACAACTGGATGTTTGTTTCTTTTTTCTTCGTTCTTTCTCTCTTTCTTTTGCCGTACATGCAATTTCTGACAGAGGAGTCTGAGAATTAGAACATCCTGGAAAAAAAGGTTCTTTTGTCCTCTGGTGTTATCTGATGTTGCATCCTTGCTTTGTTAGGTTTATGACCGCCGAAAGAAAAGGCTAGTGGAGGAAATAATTGATAGGAAGATAGTCTTGTCAATGAGGGCTATCTATCAGTCTAAATTTGGCCTTGGCCTTATGGATAATGGTATGCTTTTGACTTAATCACTTATCAAGGTCCTCAATTGTACAAAGCAAGTTTCATGTACACTTTTCATTTATATATGAGCCTATATATGTATATCCATCTTGTTCGCTCCTATGATATAGATTGGTTTCAGTTTTGGCCCATGATACTAGAAGTAGCTTCTTTAGCCTTCGGTTTTCAAAAACATAATAGTTTCTACTCTCGGTCCATCTTTAATATGTGTATCTCAATCTGTTAAGTATCAGGGATATTTGGTTGCTCTTATGGTGGAAAATAAAAATAAGAACAAACAGAAAGCAAACACATAGTAATAAGCTTGATCAATCCAATGCAGTTTATTTGTATTTGATTATAGTTCAACATTGCATGGACCAGAAGTCCTTTTATCATGGTTAAAAGAAATATCTATCTGATGCTGATTTGGTATTGCCGAACTTCCCCATCATCTTGTCTGTTTTTCATATCAACTTGAGAAATGCACAGTGAGTTCTAGTAAGAGTTCATAAATTGCGACCCTGTCTTTTTCTGCTGTGGATCTTTTTGCTGATTATTACCATTTAACTTTAGTACAGGTGCAAAAGAAATTTTGCGGAGCCTCTCTGAAAAACAGGGCAAGAAAATGGATTCTGCTGAATCTGCTAAAGAAATACCTAGCTTCATTGAATTTTTTAAGGTATTCGCCCCAGTTAGACATCAACATCATCATTTATGATGTCATAACTAATTCTGATTATACATGGCTCTTTTTTCATCCTAGTAGATTCACTAGCTAGCCTAAGCCAACTGCAGTGTGAATCTGTACTTTTCTTCAATATACCAATTTTTCTGTAATGTCTTATGGCCAACTTTGGAAAGAAGTTCTACATTTCGGGGAATTAAAATTATTATCCTTTTGCTTTCCCCATTTATTTCACTCTGGTTACTGTTGGGATGTATTGTAGGTGCTCTGGAAAAGGTTTTGAATGATAAAAGTTACATCTTTCGATTAAATGCAAACTCCCTTTCATGTCATGTGCGAAAAAGCTATCTCCTCTATCCTTAAAGAGTCCTTTCCCTTTATCCGGAAATTCGTCCCTCTTCGTTGTATCAGAAGAAGTTTGCTTGAACACTTCTATTACTTTTGATGTTACACTATACAATCAAGTTGGGTATGTATCATAAAAGATTTTCTGGAGCGCGGAATCCTAGTGTGTGATCACTGCAAGAATTCAATTGTCAAATAGGACTAAAATTTATCCTAGCCAATATTACAACTTTAGACTCTATTCTTGGGCCTACTTCTCTATAAAGTACTAATAGATTTGAATTATACTCTTGATCCCTATATGTCTAACAACAACATACCCAGTGAAATCCCACAAGTGAGGTCTGGGGAGGGTATAATGTACGCAGACCTTACCACTATCTTATAGAGGTAGAGAGGTTGTTTCCTGGGAACCCTCGTCACAAAAACCCATATGCAGAATAAGCTAGATAGATCCCTATATGTCTGACTAAATGAAATTGTGAAAGAGGAAAACTGCATTGCAAGACTCTTGACTGAACAGTTTTTGGTTC
The DNA here is from genome assembly GCA_029948455.1 of Solanum rostratum. Taxonomy (NCBI): domain Eukaryota; kingdom Viridiplantae; phylum Streptophyta; class Magnoliopsida; order Solanales; family Solanaceae; genus Solanum; species Solanum rostratum. Next base: position 86,717,085 of record CM057045.1, on the reverse strand, counting down.
TGAAAGGGAAATAAGAAGTAAATTCTTTTACCCTCATTATCATCTTAAAAACCCCAATCTTTAGATGTTGAAGATGATATTGTTTGTTCGGTGATTTGACAGCATGTCTATTTTATGATGAGCATGCTTTGTGCGTGAATTTATTATAATTTTCATATTTCTTGGCGATAGCTTTGTATAGTTTCTTTTGAAGTAGACAAAAAATATCTTGTTCTTGTTAATTGCTGTGATATAATTCAATAGTTCTGTTTCAGGATCAAATAAATATGGATGAAGTCAAGTATCCATTGGAGCAATTTAAGGTATGCCAAGACCCTCAGGCAACGTGGGCTTTCATTTGAGAAAATGTACTTTATTCTTTCTTCATTCACTTCAATTCGATATGTTCCTTGTATATGGAAGCTTCTTATCATCAATGAAACAACACCTGATCTCAAAAAAAAAAAAAAGAGAAAAAAAAAAAAAGAGTACCAACTAGGTCTTTGGAATGATTGCAGGAGAATGAACTGATATTAGCAGTGCAATGAATTATGAAAAGAATGAATATAGGTTAGTTAGTTCCTCTCATATGGTTCAATTTGGTATTATGCAAGATAGAAGAAGAGAGTAGATGAACCGAAGCAATCTTTTCTCGTGTCATATTATTTTTTCTGCTAGCAGTACTGTAGCTTTGAGGTGGTAGCTTGAAATAAGCGCAATTATCAGCATACCTTAAATCAAAGATGAAATGTTCTAAATGTTTGAGGTATATTACTTGTTTCATTGTGGTGAAATTTAGGCATGGACCTACAATCAACTGATGAGTGTATAGTGCATACCACAAAATAATCAATATGCAGGAAATATATCAATCATCCATAAAGTATCATGAAAGTTCCAATTTTGTATAAAATGGAAAAATATTTTTAATCAATTTGTCTTTATTATCAGTTAATCTAATTAAATAGAAAGCTTATACAGTGAGGAAGATTACTGGTCACTTGGATGTACTGTTTCTTGACCAATCCAATGCACTTTATTTGCATTTAATTATTTTTCACATAATTTACTGGTATTGTGAATTTTTAATGAAGTTATCTTTATCATTGCACCTCATTTCTTTGATGGTCTTGTAAATTTTGGTTTCCAGACGTTCAATGAATTTTTCATTAGAGAGTTGAAGCCTGGCGCAAGACCTATTGCTTTTGAAGAATGTGATGATATTGCTGTATGTGCTGCTGATTGCCGTCTGATGGCATTCAACAATGTTGCTGATAGTATGAGATGTTGGATCAAGGTAAATCCAATTATTGTTAACAAATGTCTGTGTTTCATTATTTCTTGTGAAATATTGTGCTGTTTCTCATGATACCATTAATGATCGCCTAGTGCACATTTGATGCGGAGCCTATCCGAATTGCTTGATTTTGTTCATCTTATTTCCCTTTATGTGTGTATTATTTTGATATCTTAGAAGTTTCAAAAGCTTAGACTCATTTTCATTGTGATGCAAATTACCTTGGAATCTTATGGATTACCTCAGGGTCGAAAGTTTTCCATCCAAGGTCTGCTGGGGAATGAAGCATGTTCTAGTGAATTTGTCAATGGAGCTCTAGTGATATTTCGCTTGGCACCACAGGTAGAACTGTTGTGAACCTTCTTCATCATTGAGCTATTTCACAGTATTAAAAATCTCTGTTAAAATTTATCAATATTAATTTCTTTTGGTTAAGTAAATTTCCAATGTTATATTCTGATTTAAACCTTTTGGATATGCTATATCCAAATTCAGGACTATCATCGTTTCCACTTTCCTGTATCTGGAACAATTGAGAAATTTACTGAAATACCTGGTTGCCTGTATACGGTACGTAGAGTATTTTGCTTCTTTGAATGTGCCCTATTTGTTCTTGGCAGCACATTGCTTTCTTCTTTATCAGAGTAATTTTTAATCCCTCCTAAATGATTCATGTTGTTCCACCTATCCCACTCCCCTTTTCTTCTCTTTCTTCAAGGTGAATCCTATTGCTGTGAATAGCAAATACTGCAATGTCTTCACCGAGAATAAGAGGGTTGTGTCTATAATTTCCACAGAACACTTCGGGAAGGTATGTCATTTTATGCAGTTGATTCTAGTCCTAAAAGTAAATTTCTTTTTCATGAAAAATGTATGTGCTACTTTGTTATGTTGTTCGGCTATCTTTTATTGGCCATGCTAAATTTGAAGTAATTATTTCTGTGAGCGGTATCGTTGAATGAATGAATTTAAGCATTTACCCAAACCCTTTTATTACTGAGGTAGGGGGGCATTGTGTATCTCTAACACCCTCCTATACTCATGTCTGAATCCTTGAATTAACGCATAGATTGAAGTTTTATTCACTTTCTCCTTGAATTTGTTTTTGAAAGGGTGATGAACTTTTAATTATTAAGAGTCCGTAATGGACTGACAGCTCCAGAGTGGGCTAGTGGCAATACTTTGACAAATTGTGGAGATGTCTAGATGCTGAGAAAGTGGGTTTACCAGGTTCAAGAGTGACCCTAAATTTGAGAGAATGAACTAACAGGCTAAATGAGTTAGTGGTGGACTTGGAGCAAAGAAATAAACTAAATGGAGGGAATTTTTGGGAGAGGCATGGACCGAGATAGAAAATAGGGAGTCTATATAGAATTTGATTTGAAGTATGAAGAAAAAGGGTTGAAAACAGATTTATGCTAAGAAAACGAGCTTAAAGTGACTTTGATACCATGTGAAATCTAATTGTAAAACCCAAAACCTAAGACAATAGGTGGATAGCATATGTCATCGTAAACCTTTGGAAATTTTATGCTTGTATATCTTAATACCTCCCATTAGTGTGCGATGGTTTATTTCTTTACATGTGGAATGAAGTTGTATTAGTTTTTCTCCTTTTTTTTTTTTTAAAAAAAAACTCTAAGGGCTTTAATTCAGGAGCCCCAAATGGTTCCAATTTGATTAAAAGTAGGCCTAGAGCGGAAAGTGAGTTAAACGGGTTGAGGAAGTGGCTGGAGTAGTGATTGAGCTGAGAGAAAGAAAAGCAGAATGATATACTGTGATACTCCCTCCATCCCAATTTAAATGGTGCCGTTTGACTTAGCATAAAGTTTAAGAAAGAAAGAAAGAAGTTTGGTCCTACTTTTGGTTTATTTTGTTACATGTGGTCTAAAATAAACTTTTCATATTTATATGATTATAAATCATTTCATTAAGTGTGAAGGGTAATTTTTAAGTAGAGTTGTTTCTAAGTATAAAAAGGTGACGTTCTTTTTGTGATAGGCTAAAAAGTAAACTAGGAAAGTGTGTCACATAAATTGGAAGAGGGAGTATACCATTAGGCAGAACTTGACAGAAAAATGGATGTCTGAGATTATATATATAAGCATCCAAACGAAAGCCTTAAAGCACTGGAAGTAGCCATAATCTCTTTGATATGCCATCCAAAGTGGACGTTTTGAATACCTGAAAATTCTGAGTGCTACATCTGTTCTCCTCTTTATAAGTAAGAGGTTTTTGATTATTATCTTGTAACATTTCTCTCATCAGGCTATGTTTGGTTCAAAGCGATTGATTTAGTGATCTATCTCATTTACACGATTATCAGATCCGTAGGCAACTTTGCTTATGTGGCTCCTATTTTGAAGATGTATTTACTAATCTTTAGAAAATCTCCACATGAGCATGACTCGACACTCTTATCTTGATATCATCTCCTTGCGACTATTTTAAAGTCATTAATGTTGTTTTGTCTCTAAGGTTTTGAGTAATGTTCTCATTAAAGCTTCAATTCTTCCCTTTTCTGTCTATAAGAGTTGTGAGAAATATTGCGGGAGAATATTATTGAGTTGTTGTGTACGTTATTACATTGAGACCCTATTTATAGATACTATATTAGACTCCTTTTCCAACTAGGATACTATAATACATTTATTTTCCAAATAGGATTCTATATACTATTGTAATTCCTATTCCTATTCTAAGTAGGAATGTATTTACCTATTCCTATTCTAACACTCCCCCTCAAGCTAGGGCATACACGTCATATGTACCTAGCTTGTTACAAATGTAATTAATACGAGGATCGATGACGGGCGTGTTGAGATATCAGCAAGTTGATCTTCCGGCTTCACAAAATTAACAGTCAACCTCAATGTCTTAGTCTTCTCATGCAATTCCGGGATTGCATTGTTAAACTTCCCAAACCAAGCTTGAGAAGATTGTTTCAGACCATAGAATGATTTACACAATCGACATACAAAGTTATCAGACTCCCCCTGAGCAACAAAATCAGGTGGATGCTCCATAGAGATTTCTTCCTCGAGAGCATCATAAAGAAAAACATTCTTAATGTTCAACTGATTAAAAGGTCAATGGAGAATGACAATATGGATCATCTCGAAATTACTCTAAGAAAGTCACTTTAAAACTTCTCAAAACCTGCTTATGCACCAAATTATTAGATTTGATGGCTGAAAATGGTCACAAATTGAGAAATAAAATTATATGAGAAGGGTTGGAATGATGACACGACCCTACAGAGAAGAGAATTATATGGGTAGGGTCGGAATGATGGCACAACTCTACTGGAAAATAGAAATTATATAGGTAGCATCATATTGACGACATGACCCTACTGCAAAAGAAAACTTGTATGGATAGGGTCGGAATGATGGCACGACCCTACGCAAATTAGATTTGATGAGTCACCGAAAAGACGAATGGAACTACGCAAATCAAATCTGAGTCACCAAAAAAGACACAGTGCTATGCAACTCAGATATGAGAAAGTAATTCGAAAAATTCACGGTACTACACAAATTGAATGTGAGTAGTCCGGAGAGATGTACGGTGCTACACAAATCGAATATGAGAAAGTAGTCACCGGAAAGATGGTACGGTGCTACACATGATAAATATGAAAAAAACAGTCACCGAAAAGCTGATACGGTGCTGCTCGAATTAGAAATAAAAAAAATTAGTCACCGGAATGATGGCGGTGCTACACAAACACTGGATGATACGGGGTTGACACAAAATAACCCTAGAAAGACACCAAAAATTGACGACTTGTTTGATTGAATTTTCTTCCCTTGAATATGAGAATCATATATATATCACTAACCCTACTTTGTTAATATAACTACTGGCCAGACGGGCAGCATATGTAGGTCATAGCCGCCCGCCGGCAGCAGAAGCTCTTTGATTTTCTACCAGGACCATAGAAGCTCTGATACCATGTGAGAAATATTGGGGGAGAATATTATTGAGTTGTTGTCTACATTATTACATTGAGACCTTATTTATAGATACTATATTAGACTCCTTTTCCAACTAGGATACTATAATACAATCATTTTCCAAATAGGATTCTATATACTATTGTAATTCCTATTCCTATTCTAAGTAGGAATGTATTTACCTATTCCTATTCTAACAAGAGTTTTAACTATACTTGTTACTAATGCTTAATTGCTTGTATGCGTCTAAGTTGAGTCGACAATTCTGACTTGTTAAGTCAGACAATGAGCTCTCTGACCTTATTCTGTTCCATTATGCTCAATTTGGTGAAAGAAGCTTTGCTTAATTGACTGCAGGTTGCATTTGTTGCAATTGGAGCAACAATGGTTGGTAGCATTAATTTCTCTAAAAAGGAGGGCGACTGTGTGAAAAAAGGGGATGAGGTTCGGCACTTATGATGTTAGGCTTTAGCTCTCTTAGGAGTAAATGATCCTGTTTGATGTCTAATTCGTATTTCTTTTTCGTTATTGCAGTTTGGATATTTTTCTTTTGGTGGAAGTACCGTAATTTGTGTCTTCGAAAAGGTAGGTCACCAAGCTTTCTGTTTTTACTGGGAAACCTCCATTTTTTGAGTGACATTGTGAAATCTAGCTGTAGAACTATTCTAGTCCTATTTCATGACAATTTAGCTTCTTTTTGTCATCTGAAGTATGCAAATGAGGTCTCCTCCCCTTTGGAAATCCTGAAGTGGTAATTATTTGATTGAAACATTGGTTTTGTTGGTTATGTGCAACATCACTCTAGTACCTTTACATCTCCAGAATTTATTATTAATTGAATATATGTAAATCATTTTGTAAATGACATGCTATTACTGATAGAGTAACATCTGCCATCTAGTGGGCTCATTGTGGGCACACACTATCATGGTGATATCTTATTGCATGTTCTGGAAGTTAAATATGCATGTTTAGTTGAATGATTTGGCTTGAGCCAAATAATTGTCTTCATAGGAAATGTGAGTTTAAAGAGGTAGCATTGCTTGTTGGAAGTATTTTCTTTTTATCATATTGAACTAATGACTAATAGATCCATCATATTTTTAATAATATAAAGACTGGCAGTTTCATAACTTTTTTTTGAAACTGGTAAAATAAGAGGACAGTACCATAACTTGGGACAGTTATAAGTTGGTGTGACGTTTCCAAGATCTATTTAAGATTTAGGTACCTCCCCCTAGAAAAAGAAAAAGGAAAGAAAAAGATGATGAGGGAGTAGGTTCTACTTGGAAGCCTATCTAGCATCTGTGGTAACTTAAGAGACTCTCTGGACACTTCAAGGGTGAATATTTCTGATAATCCTCTTTAGCATTACATTCTGGGTTAGCTTTAAGCTAACAAATGACTATACGTGCCTTGTGTTCCAATTAATATCTGATGATTTAGGGTGATTTGGCTCAAAACATCTTATACATGGATTATAGTATGTGGATTCTAACTATGATAAGTCGCTGATTAATTTTAGTGAGTATGTATTTTTTAGCGAATATTTGGTTCATTGTAATAAAATAGTGTATTATTTGAAACGTCTGTTCAGTTTCGTGTATTACAAAATTTGTTCCCTCTGCTATATTTGTTTGTTGCCATTAAGGATATGTATGAAGCAGCCGTCACTAGTGTGGGATTTAGTAATAGGGAAAACAAAGGATTTTTCTATAACCGTGAGTTTACATGATCAATATTAGAGAAGAATCTTATGATAGATGAAAATGCTTCATATAGAACCAGAATAGAAAGTGTTCCCCAAGTGTTTATGTCATAGAAGAATACTTGCCAAAGCGAAAGACAAATTTTATAGAAGTTGTAAGTCCAACAATGTTACTTAAGAGTAAATGCGAGGCCAAAAAGTCCGTTCTGTAAAGATGCAAATACTAAGATGGACGTGCAGTCGCAAGATTAGACACGCTAAAATGACAGATTCTTTTAGAGATCATGAACTTTTTAGGGAATGATGGTGAATTACTTGCCTCTTATATTAGCCAGCTTACAATGCTCACTCCACAATTAAACATTTTGTGTCTATACATAGAATTTTTCACCCTTCGCTTCTCTTCTTTTTTTCTATTGCGTCCAATCTTAAATGTACATTTGGAAGGGCGCTCCTTAGAGGGAATTGTAAACAACAAATATGGATAATCTTGCTTTATGAAATTTAACTATCCTGCTGTTCAGTGATTTTGGCATCTGATCGGTTGTTAATATACAGGATTCCATAAGGATAGATGAGGATCTCTTGGAAAATAGTGGAAGATCACTAGAGACCTTGGTATCAGTAGGAATGCAGTTGGGTGTCTCCGTAAAGAAGCAGGGTAACATGAAGCTGCCCAATCTAAGGAACCTTTCATTATGAGTTCGATATCTTCGTCAACTGTGTTGAGATTAGTCCTAGATGATCGGACAAACTACTCAAGCCGATTATTATGCTTAGTTTGTACCTTTTAGGGTTTGTCTGCTAAATTATGTGTTTATTGATAATTTCCTTCATTTTTCATGAATGAATATACTTATAACATGAATTAGCATTTTCTATCATTCATTGTTGTGATTAATTTGTCATTTCTTAGGATGTAAAATGCGTGGTATGTTGTGTATCAACTTGAGTAACCACGTCAAACTGTAAATGCGACACAAGCAACTTGTTTTAAGAAAAGGTTACATTCTGTACACTGATAATGGATCTTGTCTACATGTAGTTTTGCAGTTCTCATGCTTCAATATTGTAGCTTAACCGACTTTCTGAGAAAGATGGCAATGCAGACATTGGTTAGATGTGAATTTGCATAGCTCTTCTTCCAGGTGCCACTTTCTTTCTGGAAAATTTCATGACTTGACTTTTTACTGAGATACCGCTGACCACAGGGAAAATGACATTACATTGTCGTGTATCTTACAAGTGAAATCTTTAGAAGGTTTGTCTGTAACCACCAGTGTTATATGGGTAAGGGTTTGGCTGCGCATTGGCAAATCCTACCTGTCCTTGCATTCCATTTTTCTGATACTCTTGCCACATTAACTGCTCTTCCATTAGTAGTCTCTGTTTCTTCTCCATTTCTGACATCTGAACATATGCTGGTGGAGCTATTGCCAGTGAAGCTGCAAAAGGATCTGTGCCTGGTGCTGCTGTATTAGCTCCACCGTTTGCGGTTGGAGGTGCAGGCAATGCTAGCATTGCTGGCCGTCCTGCTGAGCCAAGTGCGACACTGCTTGCACTCCCAGTAGCCACAACACCCGAGCAGGCTAGTGCCTGAGACACTGCTCCTTGTTGGTACATACCATTCAACATTAATGTGTCAAAGCCTCCTGGGAGGGCGGGCTTCTGGTTTGACAAATGACTTGCAGACTGAACCAGTGCTGTCTCCCAATCTCCTGAATCGTTGAACGCTTGCCATGGTGAAATGCTTGTTGCAGGATTGGTTGTTGCTTGGCCACCATCAAACAGCGCTAATGCCAGTTGATCTCCATGTTCTTCCGAAGTTGGAACATCTTCACTCAAGTTTAACAAGTCTCCTACTTCTTGGGTTTTCTCCGCCTTCTTTTCCTCTTCCTCTGTCGTTTCTTCTGTTTCTTCGGGTAATCCCTCTGGTGGTGGTAATGCCTTAATTGCATTCATGTCCTCTTCTGGTTCAGTTTCAGGTTCCTGCATTTTAGTTTCTTGAATGGGCTCAGTAATTGGTTCGTTACGCATTGCCTTCCTGGTCTGTTCCCTGAAGGACTTTTCTCTTATAAGGTCATCCATACGCTCGAGTTTTTTGGGTGGAATGGTCTCAATATCGGGATATTCAGTAGTGCGTGTAACTCCAACTGTTTTACCCCAATCATAGAACTGCTCGATCTCCTCATATTGCTTATTGATTCTGAAGAAAATGTCAAGAACCTTCACAGAGTCTGGGATTGATAGTTCTATGAACTTATCAAACAGGAGATTCGTGATTTCTGTTAAATCATAATATAGCTGGAAACTTTCCTTCATTAATGGATAAAGAGCCACAATCACCACTCGGTTGTTCTTTGCGGAACCTGAAAGATATAATGGAATTTTGTATTTAAAGACTATTTGAGAAAGGAGCCGGTGAAATACCTGCAAGCCCTTATGGTTATAAGAAGATGATAGGAACTCAAATAATCTGCTACTACTTCGTTCTCTCGTTTCCAGCTGCTTTGCTTTTATATGCTAATTCTATATTGGCATTTGATATTCGATATTTTGAGGAATGCTTTGCTGATTGAATTTATATTTTGGAGATGGGGAAAAGTGGAGTTTGGAAATACAAACCTGCAGGTCGGCTAGCTAAGAATCGCTCAAGGAGCTGCATGAGATGATGAAGCCTTGAGAAAACTTGATCATTCTTCATTTCTCTTGGGGGAGTGGCATTTACTCCCCTGGCGTTACGACGAACCTCTTCTTCATCATCATTGTACGCAAATGCACTGCGTTTTCCCCTTCGGTTCTGCATCTTAAACTCCAAGTGTTCGTCAAGGTATGAAGCATACGATCGTACAAATGCAGAACAATCCCAGGAGGTAGATCGCGAGTCACGAAAATCAGACATGTTGAGAAGCCTTGTTCCTCGCCTTGTGGCAAAGAAAATCTCTTCCTCATAGGATGGATCGCCATCACTTAGCAACCTATGGATCAACATGAGTGCCTTAAGCGCCACAACCCAATTCTTGGTCTTGCTGAGGCGTCTGGAAAGGAAATTGACACATGCACCAACATAGGCTCGAGAATAAGAAGTCAAGTTTAGAATTTCCCTTATATGTCTCTCCTCCGGTGGATACTCTTCGTGTCGCGTCGCCTTCACGATGGCCACTTCAAGATCGGATAAGGAGGCGCTGCTTCCTACTTTGGCCAAGCTTATGCTCGTCTGATCCTTCACTGCCCCTATTGCTTTTCTAAGCTTGCTTGGACCCATGACTTGGTTTAGTTTTCCCTTCAATTATTCACAAGGATGGGTGCGTCAACCTGAAGAAACGAAACAAAAACAACCCTTAAATGGTGTAACGAAGATTGAACATGCATGCATGAAATGTTACGTAAATAAACATATAACGTGAGAATTCATCATAAATTGACTAGTTATACGCTAGATATACCTGATGTTATATTGAGTTTTGTGGTAAGACAGGATGTGAATGTTTGAAGGATTCAGGTTTGCAACGAAGAAATATTAGAGTTGGAGAAATTAAAGAAGTTGAAATTGCTCTTTCTTCTCTTCTGTTGTCACAATTTTCTGTTTTTTCTTTTTTCTCTCAGCTTAATTGGCTGAATCTAATGACCACAGAAATATCCTGTTATTAAGCATCATTTTTAGGAGTCCAATGGAAATACTTTTCCAAAACCAGATACTACTAGTGATCAATGTAATTCTATCCTAAAATGTTTTGTAATTTTTAAAATTTGTATGAAGAGAAACGATTATTTTTCAACATTTTAAGGCAATAACAAATTTTTCGGAGATAAAAATACCATATTTTTGTATTATTTTATACGTGAAAATTGATAGAAAATAATACTAAAATATTTATCAAAAACTCACAGAAAAATAATGGAGTAACATAAAATTGAAGAAAGAAAGGAGTAAAGTTTTTTTTAATTCAATGTTCACCATCTTATGTTGATTTTATTTCAGCCTCTTATTTTCATTTAGTTGTTTTGTTATCAATTCATGGCATTTAGAAGTGACGTATAAATTTTTCCAGATCTAAAGCGAACTAAGATATTTTCACGACATATCTCAATTTATATGTATTATCTGTGTCATGAAATAGGATTCTTTTTAGAAAATATTGAACATATTATAATAGTCTCTAGAATGATTTGTTTTTATATATCTCTTACCATTTTATGTATCGTATACTCTGCTTCACTAAATCGAGAAGAATTAAATTAATTTTTCGTCTCTCCTTGTATTTGAACTTACTCTCTGATATTTGTGTACCAGTTTCATCGACAATTTAAGCCATACCAGGTTCAGTTAGGCTTCTAGAAGTACTACCAGAAAGAAGAGCATACTTTTAAAAACTTTAAAGGTGTGTGTTTCAATGAATTACAAAATTGTAGGACCTTATAGGTTACATTAAGTAATCAAATATCATACATCAATAATGAGATTATAAGAAATATCAATAACTAATTTCGCTTGTCAGTGGGAATACAATAGCTTTTGCTCAAATTTAATTATGAACTCAGTTATTAACTCTGAAAAAATTCATAAACTTTAAATTTTGAATTCACATGTATTAGTAACTTCCTTCCCATTATATTTTTTTGTGCGAATTTATTTTACCAACCACCTAACGGTGTAGATAGAATATGGATAGTCGGGTAGCTGGTAGATTTAACACACTCTCACTATCTAAAATTGAAGTGGTTTGTGATATTTTTAACAACAATCCACTATATATTATAGTCTTAATAAGTGTAAGATTTTTCTTTTTTTGTTATTTTAATCACAAGCTATGTGGGACTTACAACATATTCTGGTTGGATATTTCACAAAATTTTAAGTTGAGATTGAAAAATAAAATATTTGAAGTTGAAAAAAGTGTTGGCTGACGAAAACAGCGGTGTTGAATCTTTGTTAAAGAACCGTATGCAAATTGAGAAAGATGAAGTTACAAAAGAAAAATATATTTGTCATTTTCGTAATAAAACAAATATAAATTGTCACTAAGTTTTTCTCTTTTTGCTGTTGTGCAGTTGAAATGTTTTTAATTTTTTTCCTCTTTTTTAGTGCTTATTAAGTTGTTGGCAAGAGACGTATGTAAATTGAAAACAATAATTTCACTCTCAAATAGATACAAAATACAAAAAAAGAAGTGTCAATTTGGTTGGGTTTACTAATGTGGACACTAGTCAATTACAAAAACCAACATAATAGTTTTCCTAGTAATTTTGGAGAAATTGTCAGTTCAATTGTATATATATTTTTTTAGTAAATAATTGACAGCTCAATATAGGTTGTGTACAGCTTTAATGTTTAGGATAAAACTCTTCACCATTCAACAGATTTTGTAACATAATGTTACACGCAGAATTATAGGCTTCTCGTGAATTCACTTTATTATTATTTAAATATTCATCTTTTAGCAGAATTGCAGATATGATTGCAGGAATAAAAACAAGAATTCAAGTCACATGATTTGCATAACGCATGTAAAAATTGAAACTTTTGGTGTTTTGAGGCGTGTATTGATTTTTAATTTTTTATTATTCAACTGCAAAATCTCCCGGATATGCCCCGCATTCTATCTACCTATTTTTTGTTATGTCTTTTATATTTAGGATGAGCTCCGGACATGTCTTGCTCATGTTCTATCTATGACGACTTAGAGGCATTGTTGGATGTCATGTAAACTCTATGTACGAGCTTGATATGTTTGATGTTGTGGAGGCTTATGTCTTATGTTATGTTGATGTGATGGTGAGATGATGAAATTTCCAAGTCCTTGCTCCATAGTGTGAGTCATATTTACCCGCTTCTTAGTCTTTATTTGCTATATGAATTCATGCAAACCCTTTTCCCTATAACATCCTCATAGCTTAAGTTCAAGCCCCGTTTCCCTTAAAATTATGCGCTTTCGAATCGATTGTATATATAATGAATGCTATGAGGCTTGTTTAGGGACTCTTGAATTCTCATTCACCATGTCACTTCTAGGTTCTAGGCCTGGGTCAAATTTTGACAGAGTCCAAAAAGTCAAATGAATTAATGAGTCATAATCTAACTAGACCAACATGATCCAATCTCCAATCCTTTATGAAAAATACAAAAAGACAAAATGTGAAAGGTGCTTATACTATATTTTTCTCAAGTTTAGTAACTTTAGTTCTTGTAAATATACATAAAGCCCAAACTCCAAATTTCTTAATACTAAAGCAGAATGCTTTAAGTAATAACAATAAGTATTTCAATCAAATCTGGAACATACACGTCTAATTTTGCCTTGTAATCCAGTAAGGACATCAATTCTTCCCATTTTGACCATGGCATTAGCAAAATCATCCTCAAAAGATATCCCCAAAAAAGGGCTGAAAATCCCAAAGTAGGAATCCACAATGTTCCTCGTATCTACATCTTCATATAAACTAGCATCAGATCGTAACACTGCAAACCCACTCCGTACATTCTGCAAAATATTGTCGTCAAACTCCTCACCGCTGCCTCGATCCATCGGTAATCGTACATTAATATCCCCGCCTGGTGGACATCTCATCATTAATTCAGGGAGGAAACTGGGCTCTATAGATGGATCCGAACCTCCTCCGGGGAAAAACTTGTATAGCCTTCGTTCCATGAAGAAACATGCTGTGGTACCAATTGTATGTGCCGCTGCAAGTTCATCATAATTACGATAAGGATTTACGTGTCATATATCACCAACAGTGTAAAGAATTTAAAGATTATTAACAGGAATATAACATGTTACAGCAAATTATGGTAAGTGTAGCAATTAAAGTGTTTTACGTCAATTTTAATTAGGGTCCATAGATAACCACAAGAATCATGTGTAAATTGGTGATTGCATTTAGTAATATGGATGTGGACTCTTAGGGTGGTCCATTTCCTAATTAATTGATATCTTGATCTTCATTTACTAAACACTCTAATAGTTCTATATCTCATTTTCACCGCTCATTGGTGTAGCTGCAAAAGGGCCAACATTATTTGGACACTCTAAATATATTGTTTCATTCATGTCGGATTCTCAAAAAACAAAGAATATCACATTTAAAGAATCCTACATGCATCCATCAACATGTTTGGAGAGTCTAATCAACATACTGCAACCTTAGAACATGATTAATTAAGGATCAAAAATCAGTAATTGAAAAAACAAAAAAACTCCTTAATCGTGTGTTATCTGATGACAATGTTCACATCCCTTCAATGTCTAGTTGTCTACCAACCTAGGAAACCCACAAAGTTTGTGATTTTTCTATCTTGGGGGAAGATAGAACACAAGGGGGTTGGGGATAGTATACTTAATGAAATAAATATTAGATTTAATTTATATACACTGAGAGAGTAAGGTTATAGGTAAATTACAACTTAGCACGACGAGGTCTTTCTCTGTAAGACCTTTTTGTGCGAATTTAGCTTTGAGTACTTGAATGGACTCGCTAACTTCCGGCATGTTAGATGCAAAGGACATATTGGATAACGATCCATCTCTTCTCCCTGTTTCCACCTCATAGGAAGGGCCATTTGCCTGTTTCAAAATTCTTTTATGTATATTTAAAAAAGAAACATAACTGATGAGACAATTCCAAGAAGAAAGAAATAAGTATCAAGTACCAAAGCAACAGCATCCCTAGCAGCCAAAGCAACAATATCAGCACAAGAAACAATTCCAGGGCAAACTGTTTCAATTTCAGCTTTGATTCTGTCAATTACTTCAAATCCTGAAACCCCTTGATGTCCAAAGGCATGTCTTTCTCCAGTTTCCCCATTGTCTATCAAAATGGATCCATCACACCCCTGATCAATCAATCGTCAGTTACTTTCAGCTCAAATCAAATATGAAAATAATTGAGAGAAAAAACAGACCAGAACAAAACAATCATGGAAATGAAGCCTGAGCAAAACAGGGGCAATGTTTTGGTTGGAAGCAGCAACTTGATGGACAACATTGGTAACAATGGCCTCAGCATTAGGACATGTTCTACCATAAAAACCAACTCTTAGTTGGCCATGTGACATACCTGCTAGATGGCTTAAAATTACAATGAAAAATAGAAGCACCATTTTTAATTAAGTATAGTGAATTCTTGAAAAGAAAAGAGAAAGAGAAGAAGAGAAAACAGAGAATTAGCTGGTGATGTTTGTGAAGTGCACCAATTCACTATATGTACACACACTTTGAGATTTTTCTTTTTTCTTTTGTTTTTTTCTCTTCCCACACTTTATATTAATTGATGAAGAGATGGCAATGTGTCAACAGCACCAAATTGCATGATTTCGGGTGTTTCCTTCTTTTTCCCTTTTAAAATTTTCTTCCCCATTATTGATATTCATTAATTTAAAAAATAATACTCCCTAACTAGGCAACATATTCGAGAATAGAAGGATTTTTTCATTACATTTTTAATACGTCATGACGTTTTTATTTGGGATGGGCATTCAGTTCTTCGATTCGAGTTTAAACCCTAACTAGACATGATATTTAAGAAAAAAGAATTTTCTCGTTACATTCTCAATACATCGTGACATTTTTATTAGGAGTGGGCATTCGATTCTTCGATTCGGGTTTAACAAATTTTAGTTCGGTTTATGGATTTTGAATTTCGAAAGAATGTGCACGATATACCGAATCGAACTAATTTGGTCCGTTCGATTATATTCGGTATTTTTAAATTGATTTTCCATTGTGAACTAATAAAAAATAAAATGAGGATAAAATCATAGTATAAGAAATTTAAAAATTCAAAAATCATATTAAGTGATAATGTGGCCTCATGGAACACTTATATATTATGCTTAAAAAACTATATTTATCTTTGTCAAGAAGCTTGCACCTCTAACTATTGCTGGAGGAAAACAAGCACGAAGACAAATTATTTTACATGACATAAATCGACAAAAATATGTTTGAATTTCTCTTGGAAAATAATACTTCAAGTACATTATATAAATTACAAATTTGTTGCTACTTTGACTTGTTTCATGAATAATTTATTTGTTAATTGATATATATATATATATATATATATATATATATTGTTTTAATAAAAGCTCGGTTTTTCGGTGCACTGAAGTTACTCATGATTAAATTTTTAAATAATTTATACATATTCAATAATTTATTTAAGTTACTCATGGCTTATTTCATGAATGATTTATTTGGTAATTGATTTATATATGTGTGTATATATATGTACATATATATTTAATAAAAGCTTGGTTCTTCGGTGCACCGAAGTTTCGAGACCCCTATATTGAACACCGATCTGAAGAACCACACTTTTAAAAAAAGAATACCGACGCCAAACAAAAACCGAAAAACCAAATTAGTTTGGTTCTGTTCGATTTCTTGGTATTTATGCTCGTGCTAATTTTTAAGGAATGAAATTTAAGGTAGGAAAATGCATTGTTATACAGTTGGATTACGTAAAATAAAAGTGTCATAGAATAAAGGTAGCAAATATTTATGATTGTTATAATTGAGTGAACTGTTTGTAAACATTGAGCGGGTGGGAAACAGATGAATAAATAAATACAAGTGTGAGTTGGAGGGATTCACACAAGTTCATACAGAAAACATATACAGTTTTGGATGTTTATGGGATGAGCCGTTTCAAATTTCTCGTAGTTTGTATATGTAGTGAAGCTGCAGTTAATATTACATGCTCACAACCTCTTTTTTTATCTCTTTTAATTTAATGTGGACGGAATTCCTACCTTTTACAACATTTTTTCAGTTTCAGATTTTTAAGAATGCACTAACTGCATTTGGTAGTTGGGGTTTCTGGACTGTGATACAGCAAGAGTTTTTTGCCTATCATACTATTTGTCCATAAAACGGTCAAGAGATATATACTGAGAATTGCATTGGAAAGAAAAACAGTAATCAAGAACTGATGTCATCTTTAGTCGTCATTAATTTGTTATATCGGGATAAAGCGATCGATATTAATGGAATAATTACAATACAATTATACGATCGATCGACATAAAAATAATGTATCCCAACAATTAGGTGTAAATTGATTTGATTAATATATTTAACACATTAAAAAAGGCTACTTGGTGCACTAAAATTTTCTCAGAGTCTGAAAAAGGATCCAAACAGAAGGGTTTATTGTATGCAGTCTATTTTGTATTTCTGTCGATGATTATTTTCAAGACTTAATTGATCATGTGACAACAATTTTAGTACATTAATTTTACTTAAATATTGATTATACTTATTATGATCACAATGTTCATGTAGTGATTTTCTTACTTATAATTGTATATCCAAGAAATAATTACTGATTCAATACTTTTGAATGATTTGATTTACAAAATAACAAGCAAATATATAGGTTTTGTATACATATTAACATATAGTATGATTAATATATACATTTTGTATGTTTGAGTTAGTGCTCAATCTGACCAGTTAAAATTTTAATTTTAAAAAAAATCCTAATTTTAAATATCAGAAGTCATCTTAAACATATCGATACAACTTTTATGTAAAGTATCAGTATTTATTTGGGGGGGGAGGGGGGATGTGATATTCCCTGTCATAATGATTGTCAACAATAATATGATACATATTTGACATCCAAATTTAACGATGGAAGACCCCTAATAAATATGTATTTTTAGTCAATTATATTCGATACGCATATCAAGTATGGTTAAGTGTAAAGTGTGTACAGTAATTACACATAAATTATATCTTGTATACCAATTTGTTTTTAGAATTCTATTTAATACCTAGTGTTTTATTGTCTTCACTAGAGATTTGAACTTGAAACTTGATGGTTTTCAACCGCTTCATTGACCACTAGATCACACCCTTAAATACTAGATTAAATTTGTAAAACATAAAGATTAAAAAATAAAAATCCCCAAATATCAATTAATCAACTATAGAACTCAATTTCAAGTTAATTGAAGCATGTTACATGAAACTCTTATATCCATTCATTTTAATTCAGGTCCATTTGATTCCAGTGTTTCTACAAAACCACACATTTACCAAGAATAGACGACCTCTTGAATAAACTTTAAGGGATTCACTTATTACACATCAATTTTTTTCTGTTTAGCCAGGAAAAAAAATTTAATGTTTCAAATTGAATGATGAATGAATAGGAATGTGAGTGCTGTTAGGCAATCTTTTTCCATGAAGAAATGTGGTGAAAAGATGCAAAGCCCTTGATGGTTGTGCATATGGCACCATATGTGCTGCTCCTCTTACTGTTGCAAATGTGAGTTTTTTTCCATATTCAACTTGCCATCCTCCTACTTGCCCTTTGTGAAACCATGCTCCGTAGGGTACGCTGTTCTTTAACTTTAGATCCCGAGCTAATTCACGCACCAAGCTTCTTGATCCTATTAATGGCACAACCGAGTCTTGATCTCCACTGTATACATAGTAATTAGTAATATTTAAAGTAAGATTCTTTAGAATCATCGCGCATTATGAAGGTTAATAAAAGCGAATTCAAGATTTAAACTTGAAAATAACATCAAGATTAGATGTAATTAGGAAAGGGACAGTAGTATGTGGCATGTTGGAGATGGAACAGAGGGCGAATTTAATCTTGGAGTCAAAATTTAGACGGCTTACAGTAGCTCTATCTATAGAAAGGATCATAGAAGAGGCAATCAGAATGGTACTCAAATGCATTTATGATCTCAAGTTTTCAGACACATCGCACTTCTGCCCAGATTGAGTCTTCCATTCCATCCTAAGATAGATCAAAGAGGAGTGGGAATCTCTCACAAGTTTTTGGAATTTGACATCAAGATGCAGTTTATCAACCACTCACAAGACCACCGAGATTTCTACTTAGCTCCCAAAGGTAATTCAGTGTCGTCTACTAAATGAGCATCAGAGCAAGCAAGCGAAGCCCTCAATTTAGTGGCTTCCCTCATCTTCCTCTTTCATTTCCGCTTAGGCAGAAGTAGTTATAGATGTAGACGCTAAGTTATAGTCTTATCTTCATTTTATTTAAAGACCTTGAGGGGTGGAAATTTCGTAGCTTCAGGTGGGTGGGGGAGGGAGGAGGGGAAGAGAATAGATCTGGATTTCTTGAAATTAGGAAAAAATTAAATCTCTACCAAGTGTGGTGACTTCCATGCCAACACGAGTACTTTAACTCATCACTACCTCATAATTAGAGCGTTGAGAATTGTTTTTGCTTTTTTTGTTTTCACACCATCGACCAACATCGACTCATCTCAATTTTTAAAGGAAGAGATTAATGATCCCAAGTGCTTTTACCCTAGTTGTTTTAATAATTGTTACCTGAGCCAATTTTTGCGCATCTAAATTAATTGCATGAGATATGAGAAGAAATCACCTAATACTTTTGTCTTTAATAAAATTTGAACCTAAAATATTAGGGTTACTAAATTAACCGCTAAGCTAAACCCTTGGAAATAACTTTTTATCATCTAGGTTTATAGTGCAAAGGAAATAACTTTTTTACCTGAATATCCAAAGAGGTACATCATGTTGAATAATGTTTTTGAGGGATGGAAGCATATCAATGTCACCATCTGATTGAGAGTAATTCAGCACACTGTCTCACACAAACACAAACAAATTAAATTAATAAATAGAATATATAGTGTCATAAGTTATGAAAACAATTTTGATTAATTATATTACATACTCACTGCACATGCTCCATTCATAAGGTAAATTAGTCCGATTAGCATGAAGAGCCTTTTGAACCTCAGGAAGATTGAAATAGAAGTATCTTTCTGATGTCATGCAAACATCTACTCCCACACTCATCTTAGTTACCTAGTACATCTCCAACAAATAAATATAACATTACGACTAATCAATTTTACGTATAGTTACTGAACTTTATTATTGACATTTGATTGCTTACTTGTTTGCGTAAAAGCAGCTCTTGTTGAACGATAGAAGGATAACAAACATCCAAAATAACATCGTAGACATTAACGTAGTCAGAAATTACTTTATAAGCTTCATCAATAGCTTGATTGCATGTAATTGACACATTATGAGGAACCGGGAACTCATAATCATCAAAATCACAGTTCTCTTTGATTATCAAATATAACTCATCTGATATCATTCCATGTGACCAGTAATAATCGTACACTGCTGCAACATCTCTGTCTACTCTCAAAAGTGGATTTCCAATCTGCATATAAAAATTTATTTAAATCTATATATAGAGGGATGAAAAATAAAAGTATATGATATGGCAATGAAGAATAAAATAATATTCTTACAGCTACTCCCTTTAGGTTAAACTTAAAATCCTTGGACTTCTTGTTGTAGTCTAGTATGACATTTGCCAACTGTGGTATATAATGTCCTATCATGAATAAAGATGGACATTAGTTACAAACTCCATATTTAAATATATATACAGTATTATAAATCTTCATAACTATGGCTCTACATTGGTCTCTCTCAGAATACTTATCACATCTCGCTAATTATATGAAAAATATTATACATATCAATATATATATATATATATATTTATGAAGAAAAAATACATATGATATAATATTAATCAAAGTTCAAACACTTTGAATTTCGAGAAGCTAAAAAGTAAAAAAAATTTTACTTTACACAAGAATCATGTGTAAATTGGTAACAAGTATAGATATTTGAAATAGGTGAAATGATAAATACTTTCTCCGTTCATTTTCTCTACTCATATTTTGCTTCACGAGAGTTAATTTTGAATATAATTTTTATATCTAAATTGAATTAGCTAGATTAATTTAATTTTTAAAATTTTTTAAATATTTAAGAACTATATGAATAATACTCTCTCCGTCCCAATTTATATGACACCTTTCGAATTTCGAGATTCAAACCAATCTATCTTTGACTATAAAATATTCATATATTTTTTTTTAATTATTTTGAGTTATAGCGACTTATAGTACTCTTTACGTAGTTTAGAAATATATAAATTTCATTTCAAAAAATTTGAAGATTCTGCCGTCAAACTTAAATTATTTGACTCTTGAAAAGCGAAAAGTGACACATAAATTGGGACAGAGAAAGTACCATAAGCTAAGTTATAGTCCTCAATTCTCACATAGATATGATAGAATAACATATTTTAAAATATTGATCAAAATTTATATAATTTAAATTCCGAAAAGCGACATGACAAGGATTGAAAAAAAAAAGCGTATAATAATTGCATATGGGTATATATATATATAGTAGTACCTGCATAACTTTCACCTGTAAGGAACAAGGGTTTAGATTTTAATTCTGAAAACTTTTGGTACCATTTAAGCATGAAAGTGAGCATATCCTTAGCTGCAAAAATAAATAAATAAATAAAGATGAGAATATTAATTTTTCGTTAATCTCTTTTTCATAATTAAGGAAATTAATTAAAGGGAATACCAGTAGAGTCATCTCCACAAGTATAATCACTGGATGTGTTAGAGTAAGACCATCCAACCCCAGCAGGAGATTCAATAAATAGCAGATTTGACGCTATTAATTAATATCAATTGGGAAAAAAAATGTTAATGCAGAAATAATGGTAAGAATTAAATAGTGATAATCCTCTTTTTGTTGGTAATTATATAGTAATTAATGTAATATATTACTCTTTATACCTTTATTCCAAGATTTAGTATTTCTTCTGAGACCACGTCCATCACCTCTAGGAAAAAAAGGTCCTAGTTCTGTAAAGGCGCCTCCTCCAATTGATGAACATCCTGGACCTAGTAAATTTATTTAAAAAAATAAAAAGATGGTAGCTGTAATTTAATTTCTAGAGTAGCTAGTATTAATTAAATGAATACTTTATATCAAAAGCTTTTAATTCAAATGTTGAGTAATGATGTTGCACATTTGTATGAGAATCATCACCAATACAAATGAAATTAAATCGAAAATCCTTTACATAAAAGTGAAATTATGAATAATGGACCATATATCTGAATTAGAGAAGAAAAAATATCATACAATTCCCAACTTTGATTATTACAACAAGAAAACTAGTATATTTTCGTACCCAAACCTTACGATTATTTTCGATACACGTTCGACTCAACAAAAATAATATTAGCCAAATGACTTTCAAAACTGTATAATAATATGGTCTAGTTGTCCCTAACCTCATCATGCGGCGAGTACTAGACAATATCTTTTTAGGTTTTTTTTTTTTAAAAAAAGTATTGACTTAATAAGGTTGAATATATACTTTTTCTTATTTTTGGTTTAAAAATGATGACACGTTTTGAAGAAATAAATCATTAAAAAGATTGGTCCCAAAAACTGGAAATATCACCAACCAACCAAGTTAATAAGTTGTCGACTAGTACAGTGCAGATATATATATATGTACATAATATAGATAAGGTGGTGATTAATGGAAAAGTTGAAAGTTGAATGCTCTTACATATTATTTCCCCACATAGTTATTAAATCATTCAGTGTGCCATTAAAAATATGGGGCAACAAACAAAGAAGCTGTTCCTTCAATGTTAAGATAAATATATTATACATGCACAAGAATCATCACTAAAAGATTTAGATTTCTTTTCCAAATAATTAAAGAAAAATAAATAAATTTAGTATTAACCTACAATTAAAAAAAAGAAAAATACAATTAAGACATAATAGTATATGATTCACATATATATAGAAATGAAAATTTTTTAAGCACAAAATCCGCAATTCAAATGACTTTGAATTATCAATGTCATTGGGGAGGTCCCGCCGTTGCTATTCTTCATGCGCGCACAACTAGTGTAATAGCCAGAGAGTAAATTGCACTAAATAAGTTTCGTTGTTTGACTGAGAAAATATGTCGGGGTTACAAAAGTCATGATCTTGTTGCAGATAGATGGAAATTATCGAGCTTCAAATAATTAAATAAAATTCAACCTAATTGGGTCCTTTTAATTGGCTCAAAATTTCAATTCTTAAACAATAATAATAATACCTTTATCGAAATTACAGTAGAGACTGAAGAAGATAGAGTACTCATACAAAGTCTTTATTCCTACTTTATGAAGACAAAGAAAGTGAGTTTACTTTTCGATCGAAAGAAGAAAAATAAAAGAAAGAAAGACAAACCTCCATTTAACCAAAGAGTAAGAGGTAGTTTGTGAGCATCATTTTCAGCTTCAACAAAGTAATAAAACAAACTTCTTCCAGCCTTTTCATCAACATCCACATATCCAGCATATTGTCTAAATCCAACTTTAGGTTGCCCTGGTAAACTTTCCACCAGATCTTCTATTGGATGTCCATTCCCAATATTCAAAATAACACTAATAAACACAAATAATCCTATAACAAAAAAATGTTGCATATCTCCCATGGTGTTAGAAAGGAAAACTCAGGGAAAGAGAAGGAAAATATATATAATGGAGGACTCCAACTTTTGGTATATTATATTATATACTGAGAAGGAAATTAATAAGCCATGCATGCACATAAAGAATGGCTTTTTCAACAACTAATTAAAGTAAAGATAAAGCAATATAACTAAAAAATAAAAATATTTATGACTTTGAAATTCTATTGATGATAGAAGGCACGTGAATTCAGGGATTGCTTTTGCTTTCAAACATTTATTTAAACAATTCATATATAGCTGTATAATTTTTTGCTTTTGAAAATTGAAATGATTTAATTAATTTAAATAGTGAAAAAATAAAATATTTTCTCCAGATTGGAACTACATGTGTGCTTTACGTCTTTCTTTTTATTCATTCTTTTCTGAAAGAGATATACGTACTGAAAAGATATGTTTGTGTTTAAATAGAAAAAGAATTCAAGCTTACATATTCTCTTTGGTCAAATCAGTTTTTCATTAAATTGGCTCTTTTTCTAATTTGTGCAATTCTTTTTTTTTTTCAAGTGTAATCAGAATTAGTTATAACAATATTTCACCATAATAATATTTCAAAATTGATTCATATTGTATACATATTTTTTACACAATAACAATAACATTTATTACGTGGTAAAATTACTCATTTATAACAGTTATATTCAAATATTGTGTAGTAATATTTTAGAGAAAATGACCAAAATAGTTTTTAATGTATAGGTAATGTTTTGTTTTGGCCCTTAATATATTTTATTTGACCAAAATGATTATGATCATTAATTATAGTCATTTTTTTAATTATATTTTTTAAAACATCGTATTCATTATATTGAAAGGACGATTTGGTAAAATTATTTCTATCATTTACTGCTTCTTAATTCTCGTGTCAGGTCAACAGTGGACAACTATTGTTAGGAGGAGGGCATAGGTGTAAACTTATCTATTGATTTTATGAAGTGGATAAATATTGCTGGACATATATTTTTAATATAGCGGACAACTATTGTTGAAGGCATGAAGCAGTTTCTAATTTATTTTTATCATTATTTATAGTCATTTCTTTATTATTTTTTAAAGTATTGTATTTATTATATTTAAATGATGATTTGGTAATTATCCCTATCATTTTACTGTTGACATTCCGAAGGCGCAATGTCGTGGCAACTCGTAAAAAAATTAATTAAATAAAAGAATTTAAAAGAATATATTTAGAAAAAATTATTTAATTTTTGAAGTTTTGGGAGTCGACACCTAATTTTAAGGATAATTAGGAAATCAAATAATTATTCACAAAATAGTTTGCAAATAAAAAATTTCAGGTAAGGGTTCAAGTTATTCCGAAGGAAAGATATTAGCACCCTTTAGAATCCACAGTTGCGGGTCCCGGCTGAACTCATTTTTTCAAATTGAGGAGGAGATACACAATATAACATAAGTATGATAATCATGAAATATACACAAAGAATAAAATAAACAATAATACAAGGAACAACTTAGTATTTGCCTAAGGCCAATAAATACAAATAGAAATAATACCTAAAAATAAAATCCATCTTACGTACATGGGAGGCCTTGGAAATCGACGGTAATTTCTTCATCGGCTAGGTTTAACAAACAATGTATATACGTGAACTTAAACTAAGATTTACGAATTTTAACATATAACCAATATTAATCGAAACCAATTTTTTCCGTCTTTTAAATGGGGAAGCCTCGAAATTCGACGGATAGATCTTTCATTGGCCAATTTTGACAAATAATGTACGAAACTTAAACTACAATTTTCTTAATTGTATAACCAATATTAAGTATTATTTTTTTTTATAAACATAATCTAGCACAAAATAATGATTTAACAAGAATTAAAAATAATAATATAAAAGTATGATTTTTTAAAAAAGTTAGGCCGAAATTGAATGTCAACATTTACTATTCTTAATCTCTGTATCAAACAATAGTGGACAACGTACTATTGTTGAACAGAGATAGGGATGTTCACAGTTTAGATATTAATCGATCCGAATCGAAAAATTGAACCAAACCAATTAAATAAACTGATTTTATTTGGGTTTTATTTGGTTTTAATTAGTTTTTTAAAAATTGATAGTATTTGGTTTGGATTTGGATTTTTGGATTCGCTCGAAGAAATAACCAAGTCAAACCGACAAATTATTTTCATATATTTTATTATTATACATACATGATACCTTATTTATAAAAACGATTTTAAGGATCTTATATACCTTTTCATCAAATTTTATTTTTTTAATCTACTTATGAAAATATAAATGCTCAAGACGAGAACATTTATCTTATTGATCTCATGTATCTCTTCCTTCTAGGCCAAAATAGGGAATTTTGAAACTTTATTCACAATAAATTTTGTGATTGGAAGTTCTATAATATCAGTCGTTCTAATTATTTTTCGTTTTGAATGGATTGTTATTACTTTTTCTTTATGTATCATTGCTTTTATTTTTATGTATGGTAAATAACCGAATAAATCGAACCAAACGAAACCAAATCGAAATCGATAACAACCAAATTGATAAATATATTATTATTGATTTGATTTTGATTTTAATCAATAACCAATTCAAATCGACCCGTGGACACTCAGAGAGTAATAAATAAATACATGGATGAATGAAATTGGGAGAGCAAGAATGGGTCATTTTCTGCATAATGTTTAAATAGCAGAGAGCTAACAGAATGACAATCAATTGCGCTAAATGCGGTAATTAGATACCATATGTTATACCCCAAATTGACAATTAGTTATATTATTAACACACTTTTCAACCTAATTATTGTATTAATAAGATATGCTAACTGTTTTGACTCAACAAGTTACAGCCTGAATGAACTTCAAATTTCAAAATGGAGGTAATTCAAATCAACTGATTGTATTTGTACATTATAACTTAGCATTTGCTTAGAAGTCTCAACGAAAGAGCGGGTGAGGGGGTGGGGGTGGGGTGGGGGTGGGGGTGTAAGTGAGAAATGATTGGATGGGCTTGTAAGCGATTAAGTATGTTTTTGAAAAATAGCAATCAAGAAAAAAAAAATAGCGACAAAAAATTATATTTTTATATATTTTAATAAGTTATGCAAATGTTATAATCTTTATGAAATCTAACGAAAAAAAAGACGTAATCCTCTTATTCTTCTCTTCATGATCTTCAACTCAAAAGCATTATCTTGTTCTTGAATTGACTGAATGCTTGTGACATACCACTTGGAGATGAAGACTTCTTTACATGCGAAAGACTTGCATATCACCGTCGAAAAGAAGACCCCTTTTTCTATGTATTTCTATAAGCCAAAAGTTATTAGATAAATTTAAAAAGTAAGTGAAAAAATATAAATTAAAATTTCTATCTTCTAAATTTTGAACTTTTGATTTGTAAGTGAAAAGCTATAATCCATTCAAATAAATACTTAATGAGACGGATGATTTTGAATAACATATGATAAGCAAATAAAATTAATTGAGTTTAAAATTTCCCAATGGAGTGTAGTATGATCCATTTTACTTATTTGGTGACGAACAAATTAAACAAGTCCTTGTTTGAATTTACCTCTTGTGTGATTAATCACACAATTTAATAACTACATATATAGTAGTTAAATATTTGTGTAATATGATCTTGTCTCAAAATCATAATGCAAGGGACAAGTTGCTCAATTAGAACTAGATACGTGTAAAAATCAATTTAATTGATAAATGATAAATTGAATAAAAAAAGACATTATTGCTTTTATATTTTTAAATAATTTTGTAAATTTTTTATTGTGTTAGCGGTTCAGTTTTCATCTTTATGATTTTGATTAATGGTTAAATCGATAATTTAATAAAAATATATTAAAAATACGTTTTACTTCTAACTACATAACGAAAAATACCTTTTTCTTTTTCAACACAAATTAATATTACTTTTTCTATTCTCAATTTTAAATTTAAATATAACAAAGACAACAATTAATATTGTTTTCACAATTTATCGTACAACTCTTTAGAAGAAATTCAAATGATTCCATCTTACATAAAAGTGAACAATGCAAAAATTTATATTGCACTTTTATTTTATTAAGTACTATTTTTATCTTATGAACATCATGTATATGAGCATTTTTTTATGGATTAAATAAAAAGTCGAATAACCAAAAATTAATAATAAATATTTTTTTTTAATTTTACTATTGCTTTTAATAGGTTTACAAATCGAAAATTCATAAACCGGAGCAGACTGACCCATGGGCTTAGAACCGGCCATTACAAGGTTAGGGTTGCCTTTAAAAAAAAAAATTCTTTTAATAAAATTAAAATTAGGGTTAAGAACATCGTGACCGACCCGAGTCTTCAAGATTGGGTTTCGTTTCTTCTTTTGAGCAAAACGCTACCAAAACTTTTCTCCATCTCTGCGTATCCTCGCCGCTTTCTCACTTTTCCCTTCAATCTTCTAAGGTACTATTGATTCTGCTCGCCATTACATGAAATTTTACTTTCTTAATATCTATTTTCTTTTACGGTCTGTCTTGAAGATCTATTTTATTTGGGGGAGAGGGGGTCTTAAAGCTCTAATGGGCAATTGATGATATGGGTTTTTATAAAATTGTGAAATTGACATGCCCATGTTCTTTTCTTGAAGCAATTCTCTCTACTGTTTGTGTTTCAGTTTGTACTTTATCAATTTCTTTATTAATCATTGGATGCCATTTTTCAAGATGAATAAAGATTCCACTTCTAGATTAGTGTTGAAGAAGGACTCGAATATCTTTCTTCTTTTGATATTTTATGTTTCTGGCTTTTTTTCTTTGTGCTGTGCACAATATAATGGGGTGAGAGTATGCTAAACAGTTAAAAGTTGTTAATGCTGATGGGATATTTTTAACTGAGTTAGAGGTGATAGATTGTAACTGTGGACTTCTGTTGCATATGATTATTCTGCATAAATTTGGATACATTTTATCCATGTTCCACGCATTACAAAGATGGTCGTTTGATTTTTGGTGTCTGCGATGTAGTAGGTTTTACAGAATGATTTTATTGGTTGATGAGCTTTCTGTGTATAACTTATGTTTTCATTATATTGTTATGAGTTCACTATTAGACCACAGAAGCTAATTGTTCAAACTTAACAATTTCGTAACGAAATATTGTATATTATTATTCAAGAGACTGCCTAGAGGAGGATGATGCCGTGATAATCCTTTTTGATAAAACCTAAAGTTAGTAACTTGTAATCGCTGTTATCCAAGATTTGTCCCGTGAAATTATATTTCATCCTTTGTTGTTGATGAGTATTTAGGGCTCTATTGTTTGTCTAAGCCTATTTGTGTCGGGGGCGGAGAAAATGGATCTAATATTGGAATTCACATAAGGAGGCATGATTATCATAACTGAGTTAATCTTTTTGTGGACCTATTGTGGCTCTTGGCTTGACTTTGCTTCCCCCTCTATATCCTCCCCAATCTCTCTCTTTTCTCACTTTTTCTTCAGTAGAAGCAATCTGTTTCAGAAATGTCGGAGGAGGATGAATATCGTTGTTTTATTGGTAACTTATCATGGTCAACTTCTGATCGAGGATTAAAAGATGCATTTGAGAAGTTTGGCAATATTGTTGATGCAAAGGTGAGGACAGTTGATTTTTTAGATTGTTTCCAATTGATTAATTTGTCAGAGCATTTTTTTTTTCTTCTCTTTTGTTTTTCTTCTTTGTGTATTGCTGCTGGGATAATCATTTCTGTCCGAAGTTTTTCGTTTAGAAATTTCACCCCATGATTCTTGTGAATATCTACCCTTTCAAGGAGGGATGAGAGTTTTGACCACTTTGGTGCTATCTCCCTTATATGCCTGTTAATGCACCCATTTTGACCTCTTTGGGTGAATAATTCAAATCTTCTGAGTAATTTATTACTTTTGCTAAGAGGAACTGTGGAAAAGTTGAATGTTTATTGTTTGATTGTTGTGTCTTTTGTTGAGTAACTCTAGTTGTTAGTGTTTTTCTTCCATGAAAAGTAAGGTCGCTGAGCCTCGATTTGGGACTTGTCCAACTCAGTGCCAAAAGCTCTTTACATACTTCTCATTGGTAAATAATCTTTTGACCTAGACCAAAAAAATATAAAAAATTTAATGTTGCGCTTTGAATGCTATAACTTGCCTTTGTACTGGTATCACTATAATCCTCAGTTCTGACCTCACCCGACTTCTAATGAGCAAAGTGGAGGTAAAACAGTGTCTTTTCCCCATGGATGCACACATACATCGTCAAGGGATTGTGGAAAAGTTTTTGGTCTGCTTGCTTGCCAATTAAAAGTTCTGCGGTTCTGGAACTTTCGTAGAGCTTTTCTTTCAAGCCAGTATATAAACCTTAAAATTCCTAAGAAATAGTTAATTTAGGAAAATGAAGCTTGAGGTACTACATCTGACAAATAGCAAATTTTAGTGTAGACGCAAGAACAAACGAGGATGCGAGTTCCTGTCAAACTTCTGTTATTCATTAGAAGGTTTCTGGTGTATGAACTATGAATTCTACTATGAGTGTTAAACTAGTAGTTGTCTACCTCTGTTTTCGCTGTTTTTCTTATTCTGTTTCCCAATTTCTCTTTCCTTTATATGGATGTCAAATTTTAATGTTCCAATGCCTCTGTCCTTTTTGTTAAAGGTTGTACTTGACAAGTTCTCTGGCCGATCTCGTGGATTTGGTTTTGTTACATTTGATGATAAGAGAGCAATGGAAGATGCCATTGAAGCAATGAATGGAATGGACTTAGATGGACGTGCTATTACTGTAGACAAAGCCCAGCCTCAGCAAGGTTCAGGTAGAGATTTTGATAGTGATCGACCTCGTGACCGTGACCGTGACCGTGACCGAGATCGTGGTCGTGATCGCGATCGTGGTAGCCGTGATTATGGTGGTGGTCGGGGATCTGGTGGTGGAGATTGCTATAATTGTGGTAAGCCAGGTCACTTTGCCAGAGAATGCCCTAGTGAAGGGGGTAGAGGTGGTCGGTATGGTGGTGGAGGTGGACCCGACAGGAATGGAGATCGATATGGAAGCCGCGGCAGCAGAGATGGTGGTGGCCGTGAAGGCGGTGAACGTTTTAACCGTGATCGTTCTGGGCCATATGATCGTCGCAGTTCTGGTGCCTATCGAAGCTAATACTTTAAATTCAGGTAAAAAAACTTTTTTAGATTTTTTGAGTTTTAGATCTGATGTTTACAGTGTCTCTAACTTGGGAGCTGATTAAATTTTGATTCTTTCTGCTGCAGCTGAAGAGTTAAAAGTCGTACGAGCTGGATGCAAATAATTTGGTGTATGTCTACTTGGTGCCTTGTTTCCCTGGACTGTTCGCTGAATCGTCTGAGCGCATGAAACCTGGCTGTTATAAACTTCTGTTCTATGTCCGTAAATGTTCGATAACATGGTTTGATTGGGATCTTATGCTTTGCTTAATTTGCAAATTTGAATATGGCCTCACACTTTCGAATGCCATTTGAAAACTGTTGTTTGGTGCTGGACTCGTAATGTTCTTGCATGGAAATCTGAAACTTTGCCTTGTGATTGATCGGTCTGATGAATTACCTGAATTTAATACTGGTGATCAAATACCTGGGCCAGCAAGGTATTCATATCTATCGGAATGTGTAGTACTTCATCTTCTTTTCTCCCTTACCCTGTGGGCAGCTGGGAGTGTTAATGAAACTGGTGGAGCCGGAGAAGGAGCTGGAAGGGTAATTTGATGGTGATGGAGAAGGTGATACTGAAAAATATGCAAAATCACCATTTCTTTGGCTGAACCTCCTCAGTCCAAGCAAAGTTCTGAACTTCTTTGCTTTCCTCCAGAGATCATTCCAATTGGTCTGACTTTGCCGTTCCCCATTTCTATCCGAAAAATGTAGCACTTTAATTCCATTAATACTATTCAAGTACTTTGCAGTATTCAGTGAGACATCCCCAGCCAAGATGACCTATTTTCTTGAATCCAAAATCATTAAAGAAATCATCCACCTATATGATGTGATTAAAATGTAGTACATAACTTGTGTTCTTGCTTAAGTTTGTCTTTATCTTTTTCTAGTCTCTGGCTAAACATTCAAGAATCAAGAAAGAGTTATGCTTCTTTTAATTTGCGTAATTTCGTCCAGTATCTTTCTGGTAAGAAATCTTAATGCTTTGAAGTTTTGCTGGAAGCTAAAAAGCTTCTGTCGTGATGAATGAGACATAGGAAATGGAAGAAGTGAAACAAATAAACTGAAAAAGATGTCGAGATTGAAAAGAAAGATTTATTGGCATTTTCTTGGCTCCCATTTACCATTATGGGAGTTGGGATGAGCCTAGGAGACAACTATCGTATTCCAACAATTGATCCCTCATAGTTTACTTGAGGTTTTGTAGCAAAAGACACTGAACTCAAGCCATTTGGGGGTTCTCTTTCATTTCAGTAAAAGGAGTGGCAACTTGTTATCAGCATGAGCTACCACCTTGTACGTACAAGTTAAATGGATCAAATTGTTGTGGTTAAGTGGTCTGTGAAATGGCGGATACCTGATGATTAAGATTCTACTGCAATAGCAGTCTAGCTTAGCACCATGTCTTAAATATCTGTCTGTTGCTTTTAGATACCTTTGTTCTACATTCTGGATTTCTCACATGTTTTCTAATTTATTCAAATGTGCAACATAAGATGATTCTGAACTAGGTAAAGGGACAGGAATAAAAATTTCCTAACACATCCCCCTGCCAGTAGAGCCTGTCGGTTTGGTCAGCCAAAAGGTAATGGCCATAGCCATCCATCCACCAATTAAAACCCTTGCACAAGATTTCACCATAGGACTTCTGCCCAAAAAAGCACCAATTCATCCAAATGCTAACAATGCCCAAGATCACTGCAACCACAATCACAACTAGCCTCAAGCTATGGTTAGATATGAATCCAGCAGCAAGAATTGGTATTATGCCCCCCAATGAAAATGCAACAGCTGAGGCTATGGCCGCCAGAAATGGATTTGCTAGTCCTTCATCTTCTTCTTGATGTACATGAGAGAACACAGATACAAACTCTCCTATGGCCATGCCACAAGCACCAACAAACAACCATGCAAAGCCGGTAAGGATCATAGGGTTGACGTCCTTTTGGACAGCTCCAACACCCATCATCAAACATGCAGTTGAAACCAATCCATCAATGGCTCCTAACACAGCGTCTCGAAGCCATTGTGCCCTTTGGAAATAATCAAAGTCCTCTTCAGGGGCTTGGTTTTGGTTGTCCTGTTCTTTAGGGATGGTAATTTGGACATGGTTTTGAGCAGCCATGAAGAAATTTTCCAAGGAAATGTGTTAATAATTGGAAGGAATTCTTGTTTATGAAGATTCAATCTTCCCACTGATGGTATATATAGGGAAGGATGACCAAGGATTCATCAGCCTGAGCAGAAAGTGCTGCCATTAAAAAAATTATAGTGTGGTGAGCACAAGGTCTGGTGGCACTTAATTTTGTATTTTTATCTCTTTTTGCAGATTGCATGCTTTTCTAAAACCTTTCCTTTTTTAATTAACCCATATCTATCTTTGCAAAATGAATCTGCAATTACATGTTTTCTTTTCTTATGTCTAGTAACAGTTCTGAAAGGATGGACTTGTTAGGATCTCACTATCTTGCAAATTATCTGTAGAATTGATATAAATACTTCTATATCTCAGTATTTCAAGATGATGGTTCTCTTTCAAACGTCAAAACACAATATTGAGAGCTAGAGGCCGTAAGTCTCTTGTTACAACAACATAGACAGCACGTGATCATAATTGAGGTTTGAGGATGATACAATATATATAGACTTTATCCCTACCGTTGTAGGGTTCTGGTAGCAAGCCACAACTCTTCTCGAAAATTAATTATGAAATGGATTCATGAGAGGCTTGTGAAAATGGAATGGTGTATAGGAAAGCACTTTGCATGAATAGAGAGATTAAGGTACATACTTTCTTTGGAAAATAATATCAAAATAGGGTGGAGTGTGCTTTCCACATACTAAGGCAAAGATTATAGTATTCCCGGGAGTGTGCCATTACATAAAGGCCACAAGCTCTCCGTTTTCTAAATCCACAGTTCTAATAAAAGTCACTTTAGACCAAATAAACTTTATGAATCCACTAATTGAATACTTGGTCATATAACACTATAATAGATGTCCTGCTGTTAGTTTATTTTAAATTCTTCTAGAATTTATCCATTTTTTCTTTATGGTATCCGTTATTATGCCCACTTGTGGGATTCCACCTGGTATATTGTTGTTGTTTGTTGTTTGGTATCAGTTATTACAATTTTTATGTAATTGAACGAAATAACACCCAACATGGTACTCATAGCTGAGGTCTTTCATTTGCTTATTCAGAAAGGAGTGACATCTTTTCATGCTTGCCTCTTGATCTTTTGCTCAGCGTTTTTCCGAAGATAAAATCATATTTCCCAGAAATGTGTTAAAAGTATCCAATAATGCCTCTGTATCTATCATACAAATACTTTTATTTTCTTTGCCGAGATGAAAGACATAATATTGAGAGCTGAACGCGTTGTGACCCTCGAAAAGAGAAGTTTGTATAGGAAAGCACTTTCATGAGCACAGACATGAGTCACATATTATACTCTCTTGTTGTATTACAAGTGTGGAGTGTGCTCTCCTGAGAAAGCAAAGTATTCCGGCAAGTGTGCCATCCACATAATGACACAGAAGAATCCACTGGAAGATCACAGTGTTTTAACACCATTTCTTCTATTTGACTGAGATTTTTATCGAACCCTCAGGCTGATTCAAGGTTTGACTAATGAGATTTATGGATGCCATCTCTTATAAAATAGGATTGTTGAGGATTTAAACATTTAAATCGAAGCAGGTATTTCAAAATAGGATGATTGAGGACAGTCTAGGAGCTAAATGAGTAATACAGAACCTGCATTGCAACGTTATTAGAGGAATGGGTTTTCAGTAAAACTGCTTGGTGCTTTCCCAAGTTGCCTAGCCTGCACCCTCAAGTTTATGAATACTTGAGTAGGATGCTTTCAAATTTATGAATACTTGTAAGTTTTATCAAGTCCTTTAAAGACAGGATTGATATAGATTATGACAGGCCTTGATGATGCCTTATATAGCAAGAAAGGACATGGTTCAAACTTGATAAGAACTCTTCATTATATTGCTTCACCTTGGACTGCAAGTCACAGTTCTATAAAATTTGATGATGTTAACATATTGAAGAAGCAACGACTACAAGTATATAAATTTCAGAAAACGCATCGCTATCATTCATTCACAACAGAACCATTACAGAAAGAGAGATCTTCCATTTATTATATTCTTATCCTGGAAATTTAGTAAGGAACACAACAGACATTTGTTAAAGAAGATGATTCCGGACTGGGAATAGGGACACCCAGGAACATAATGTCCAGTCACATCTCCATACCAGCAGAGTTGACCAGTTTTGTAAGTCCGAAGGTAATGGCCATAGCCATCCAGCCACCAATTAAAACTCTGGCACAAGACCTTGCTGCAGGACTTTTACCAAGAACAGCACCAACCCCTCCAAATACAAACAACGCCAAGCTCACTGTCGCCACCACGACACCCATCCTCACCTTATGGTTAGATATAAATCCAGCAGCAAGAATTGGTATTACGCCACCCAATGAAAATGCAACAGCTGAAGCAATGGATGCCAGAAATGGATTTGGGAGTTCTTCGTGTTTGTCTTCTTTTTCATCTTGCTGTTCATGATTCTGTCCTCTTGTTTTGGTCTCTCTCTTAATTTGAGCTAACTCTATATCTAGTTGAGAGTACACAGAA